>CM057449.1:1577575000-1582575000 GCA_016271365.2 Neoceratodus forsteri | reverse complement strand
CTTTCTTCATAAGTCTTCTGATGCAGACCCTGCATCATTTTGGTTGCCCTCCTCTGGACAGCCTCCACTCTGTCTATGTCTTTGCGGAGATGAGGTCTCCAGAACTGTACACAGTACTCCAGATGTGATCTTACCAACTGTCTGTACAGAGGGCCAACAACTTCCTGTTTTCTACTGGTGATGCCTATCCCTATGCATCCCAGTATTCCCCCAGCCCTCCTTACTGCCTTCTCACATTGCTGGCCCACCTTTAGGTCATCTAATATGACTACCCTCAGGTTCCTTTCCATTTTTGTTGTTGTCAGTATCTCACCCCCATTGTGTACTCTTCCCCTGGGTTTTTGTTTCCCAGGTGCACTACTTTGCACTTTTTTGCATTGAATCTAAGCTGCCATACATTTGACCATTCCTCCAACCTTGCCAAGTCCCTTTTCATCCTTTCCACCCCACCTTGTGTATCAATCCTATTGCAGATCTTTGTGTCATCTGCAAAAAGACATACTTTCCCTTCCAGTCCCTCTTCAATGTCACTTATAAAGACATTAAAAAGGACCAGCCTCAGTACTGAACCCTACAGTACCCCACTAGTAACCCTCCTTTCTTCACTGTGGACTCCATTTACTATTACCCACTGTGTCCTGTTGTCCAGCCAGTGTTTTACCCAGACTACCACCCTAAGACCCACTCCCAGGCTGGCTAATTTATTAATCTTTTGTGTGGGACTGTGTCAAATGCCTTGCTAAAGTCTAGGTAGGCCATGTCCACAGCCCCTCCCTGGTCTACTGCTTTGGTCACCCAGTCAAAGAAATCAATTAGATTTGTCTGACACGACCTTCCCGCTGTGAATCCATGCTGCCTTGGGTCCTGTGCCCCACTGGCCTCTAGGTACTTAACAATTCTTTCCTTCAGAAGTGATTTCATAATTTTCCCTACCATTGAGGTCAAACTGACAGGTCTGTACTTTCTTGCCTCTGTCTTGCTCCCGCTTTTGTGAAGGGGAATTACATCCGCCCTCCTCCAGTCCTCAGGTACCACCCCATCCTCCCATGATTTATTAAAAAGGGTAGTCAGTGGTGTTACTAGTTCTTCCCTTAGTTCTTTTAAATTTCTGGGGTGAATCCCATCAGGTCCCATTGCTTTATCCACCTTCAGTTTTAAGAGTTCTTTCAGAACCCTTTCTTCTGTGAAAGGACTAATATCAGCCCATCCAGAGTGCTTCTATTGACCAGATTAGGTAATTCCCCCTGCTTTTCCATTGTGAATACTGAGAAGAAGTATTCATTCAGTATCCCTGCTTTTTCACTGTCGCTCTCTGCCAAACCACCTTCCTCTTTCTTCAGCCTCAGTATCCCTGCCTTAGTCTTTCTTTGCTCCCTAATGTGCCTATAAAAGGTTTTATCCCCCTTCTTAACTGAGTTGGCTATCTTTTCCTTGGTTTGGGCCTTTGCTATTCTGACTGCCTTACCCGCTTCATTCTGCTTTAACTGGTACAGTTCTCTGTCCTGCTCCTTCTGTGTTTCCTTATACTTCCTGAATGCTATCTTTTTTTCCCTTACCTTCCTTGCCACTTCTTTTAAGAACCATAGTGGTTTTTTCTTTCATTTTGATTTGTTTATTTGCTTCACACAAAGACTTGTTGCCTCTGTGATGGTAGTTTTGATGTTTCCCCATTGTTGCTCCACCCCACCTTCTTGCCTGTTTGCTAGTATTTTTCTGAGGCAATCTCCCATTTTGACAAAATCAGCCCTCCTGAATTCCAGTACCTTCACTTTTGTCTGGCTTGACTCTACAGCTAAGTATATCGTGAACCACGCTGTTTGGTGGTCACTTGTTCCCAGATGGCTACCCACTTCAAGATCAGAGATCCTCTCTCGAGCCCTATTTGAGAGTACCAGGTCTAAGATTGCTCTCTCCCGAGTGGGTTCCAAAACTAGCTGTCTGAGGCATGCCCCCTGTAGGGCATTGGAAATGGCCCTACTCTTGGATGTGGCTGCAGCAAAGGTGCTCCAGTCAACATCTGGCATATTCAGGTCCCACATCAGCAATATCTCCCCTTTCTCTGTCATCCCAAGGATGCCTTCTATCATTTCCTGCCCAGAATGCATGTGACGCATGTACAGGGGCCACGCAGACAGTGGTGCCATGTGTGGGGGCTGTAGCATGCACCAGCATCAGGGAGGAGACTAGTGGTGGGTGAAGTGGCCAAAATTCACTCCGCGAAGTGATTCACAGAGTATTGCGGAATCCGCAAAGTAATTCGCAATGTGAAGCAGAGTACTTCGCGTCATAATGGGGAATGTGAAGTTCATTGAAACCAATGACTTCACGTTACTTTGCATTACTCCGCCTTCCCCAAACCACTTCTCCACCAATTTTAAGGTGAAGTACATTGAAATCAAAATACTTCGCAACACATTGCCTTGTAATTGAGCTCCAAAGTGAATTTTGCAGTGATTCATGGGATTGCAGGTCACATAGGCTCTAGATTGTTCTGCATAGCCTCAGTTCTGCATAGTGTGTGTATAGTGGTAGCTGGAGACAGTTTGCTCTCAGAGCACTGTGATTCAAAACCTCTAAAGGCTGTTAAAAAAGCCTTTTTGGGTCATTTTTTTCACTCAAAATTTAGTACATCTATTGTAGGAAACCCTCCTGTGTTCATATCATTGACTGTATATTGTTTGTGTGGATTTTAAATGTTAATTTAGAACATTTAGTCTGTGTACTGACAGACGCGTGAAGTGTGCTTTGGGGGAGGGGCATATCTGTGGTGTAGGTAGATTAACTGGGAGAAAAAAGACAGTCTTTATGTTTTAGTTATTTTTTTCTTGTATAAATTTGTTAATGTAAACACAATAATATTTTCAGTAATTCTTGACATTTTTTTGCTGATTGTTGTGGTGCAGCAGTGTATTATTTCAGTTTGTTTAAAAGATTTGGCTGTATTACTGAAGTTTTCAATTTGCAATGTGTTACTTGCAGTGTGTATGTGTGGTGTGTGTGTGTGTGTTTGTGTGTGTGTGTGTGTGTGTGTGTGTGTGTGTGTGTGTGTGTGTATGTGTGTGTGTGATGCGTGGCATCAAATCAGACACCTTTTATTGTGCCACAAAGTAATTGCAGCAGTGTGAACTTGCTATCCACCACACCTGCATGATTTTTTTGTACTACATTGTGGTATCTTTACTGGTAGTGGACTGTTACTGCCGTGCACTACCCCCCCCCCCCCAAACTGGCAAAAGGTATTCTTTTCCAGATTTGGATTTGTTAGGTGTTGTTGTGCCTTTGCATCTTTATCTCTTGAGTGCACTGCACAATCTTAATCTGTCTGTGCATTTGCATCTCCTTAGGGCCCAATCTCCATCAGTGATTTAAGTCATAGTTGTTTGTTTGGCTTCCCTTTAGAGTACTTGTGTGCAATTATACTGTGTTAAACTGCATGTGTGCAGTCAGTGTACTTTTCTGTGTGTGCAGCCACTGTCCAGCTTCTTGCAAACATATATATGCTAACTTGTTGCAGTACTTATGGTACAAAGAATAAAGATAACAATATATAACATGTATTTTATTTGTACCATCAGCAGCTGTGGACAAAATGATATAATATGTTTTCAGAGGCCTTGGGCCAGTGTGCACCTCAGTCACAGTTACACATGACTTTTAGGAGATAATAGCACAAAAAACTCTTGCTTTTCAACAAACTGTACCCAACAGACATGAAATATTGCTGAGGCACCCAAAATATTTATGAATATATGCCACAAAAAACATTCAATGATACTGCAGCTTTATTGATGGCAATACAAGGCACACACAAATGACCACTGCACTTTGCCGCTTAAGCCTTCATTAGGCACGCCATTGAAAGCCTAACCGGCAAAACACAAGGCTGATTACTATGTGCCTTGTTTTGTCATAAATACAGTTGCAGTAGCAGTGAAACTTTTTTAGTGGTATCTATTCATGTGGAGTTATGGCTTTCTTGTTTTATTAAAGGAGTAGTCAACACAGAATATGAAAAAAAATGTATGCAGAGCACTTCAGATTTGTATGTAAAGTCCTAGTGTGTCCTTCCCTCTGTTATTAGGAATTTTTATTAAATTAGCCTGCTATCTTTATGGTAGTTTTATGAGCCTTGTGGATCTTTGTGTAAAATCAGTTTATTGCCTTCATCGCTCTGACATTGCACCCTGTGTCATGTGACAGTGATGTAGTATAGCCCATAGATTTATCATATGCACAACAGCAGAGCTGTGTAACTGTTCTTATACAGTGACAACAAATGGCAACTGTTAATGCACCTCAGAACTAGGTGAGTGGTGTTTCTATATGAAAACTGCTAGTCAGTTACACAGCTCTGCTGTTGTGAACTGTGCATTTGGTAACTCAATGGACTATGCTACATCACTGTCACATGACACTGGGTGCATTGTCAGAGTGATAAAGGCAATAAAGTGATTTAACATGATGACGCAATTTAATAATTTAGTAAAAAATCCTAATAGCAGACAGAGGGAAGGGCATACTAAGGGAGGGACTTCACATGCACATCAAAACGCTCTACATAACATATGCTTATTCAAATTTGGGTTGGACTACTCCTTTAAGTTGAAATAATGATGGCAGGGACAAATCATTTTAACTTAAAACAAAGAAAACCAAAATAGCACATGTACACACTTAACAGAAGGAAGGGGGACAGGATACAAAGTGTCACTCATACAGAAGACTAGAAAAAAGTGAATAACTAGATACAGGGGTGGTGGGGGAATACATTTTTATGACACAGCAGGGAAGGTGGAGGGGGCATGTGGTGGGAGGAAAAAAAACTAGTGCAAGATCCCGTGGTGATCCAGCAGCAGTTGGAGTACGGACACAATCTGCAATTGATGGCCTTATGTCTATTCCAACTGCTGCTCAACAGCACTCACCCTCTCATTCGTCATGTCCACATCACTCCAGAGAACTGTGATGTCTGCCTGACTTACAGGCAGTTCTCTGGGGTCCGCAGGTGCTGCAGCTGCTGGTGGTGGTGGCGGTGCTGGTGGAGCGACAAGTGCTGCCGTGACCCTCCTCCTCTTAGGGCCACGCACAGCCACACACTCTGCCACAAAAGGGCCAGCAGCTGCAGGCCTGGCCCGTTCTGTGGCAGCCTACCACTCCACCTGGTTGTGGTTGATCATGTGTGTGCACTGGCCCCCAGCCCCAGGTGAGTCCCCCGAGAACCACAACTCACCTCCACCCTACAAATGCGGCACACGACCAGGCTGCTGTCCCCCCCAACACAATCAAAAAACTCCCAACCAGGGTGGTGCAGAGAATACCAGGCACAGGTGGTGGGTTGCCAGATGCACTGGCAGCTTGGTAACGGTGCTGAGGGCGGTTCCACACTTGGGGTCGGAGCAGAGGCACATCCTGCTCAGGATGAGCTGGAGCTAGTGCTGGGGTGGTGGTGGTGCCACTGCCTGAGGAGGTGGTGATCCTGCTTCAAGGGGGTGGCATGCAAGATTTTTTGTCTGATCCAACATGAACCAGGCATGCCCCCCATGTGTGCGCACTCCTCCCTTGCCACAATGTGCTCTGGGAACTGCCCCCAGCCCAGACATTGACTGACCCTGTTCCATCTCTGCTCGACCCACTCGACTCAGTTGACTGCCCTCCCTCAGTCCAAACAATGACACAAAACAGTCACACACAAGACACACACAACACAGACACACACAGTCAGACACAGAAAAACAGCAACTTATAAAAGTAAGAAAAAATGAAATTCACAGGAACAAATTAAGTAAAAAAAAAGAGTCAACACAAAACACAAACAACTGTATGTGCTTCTCTCTCTCTGTCTCTCTCTAAATCTCCTAACTGCTCTCACAATCTCACTGCCTCCTCTCTCTCCCTCTGCACTGGAGAAAGTGAAAGTATCTCCTTGCATGAGTCACTTCCTTCATGCCTGGCTAAAGCACTGACTTACAATACTGTATGCCATGTGACATGTGGGGTGCTGCCAATATTGTTGTCATTTCGCCTTACTTTGCGTTAAGGCGGAAGGACAATGCAAAGTAATAATCACAAGGTGAAGTGAGCCTTTCATATTGGCCACCTCGTGTAGCGGAATGACAAAGTGAAGTGGCCACTTTGGGGGCACTTCTCTGGTGAAATTTAAATTTGCTGTATCTCTAGAGGAGATTGGCACACCATGACATGCCACCTGAGGCCTGCCACATACACGCAGCACTGAAAGCATTGATGAGGGCCCATCAGACAACACCAGGACAAGATGCAGTACGGTACGGGTGCACAGCAACATGGAGGGACAGTACCGCCAACTGCAGCAGCTGGAGTGGGACCACCTGGATGTGCAACGCACCAACACAGCTGCCCTGGTTGCCCACATGGAGGTGTTGAGGAACATGCACATGGCCCTCCTGCGCTGTGCTGTGGCACTAGATGGTAACCACAACATGATGCAGAATCCCCCTGTGCATGACGGACAGGGACCACAAGCACAGGCAGCCACCATGGATATGGGCACACAGTGCTCCATACCAACACAATGCCTGACATAGTAGATGGTGTGGACACACCCACCCTACCACACACGCCACCCATACCACAGTGTCATGATGCTAGTTGGAGGCCGCAGGCGCCACCAATGTGGGCAACACCAGGGGAAAGTGACAGTGGCAGCACAGCATGTAGGGCACCAGGAGAATGCAGCTGGGGCCACCATGGATGACGCAGGGAATGATCAGGCCACAAGCAGACACAGGGTCCAGAAAGGCCCACATGCACATCATCCTGGATGAAGGCTGGGGAGCAGGTCATCTGCATGGCTACTAGGCAAGCCAAGTGCTGACAGGACTGGATAGTTATGTTCCACAGTGCACAACTCCATGGCACCAAAACACACACACACATACACATGCCACACCCCATCCACTGTACCACCACACTGCTACAACATATGAATGCCACACACACATATGCCCAACTGTGCAGCACACACCCTGTCCACTTGCCATGCCACCCACCCACCCTCGCTGTGTTGCAGTCAGGTATATGGATCATCATTGTGCACGGTCACACCACCCCCTGTGACACGTACTGCACCAGCATGTGAGCAGTAGTCCTACATGGTGTGCACCAGCATCCATGAGGTCTGGCCGCACTGGCCTACGGCGTCAGCAGGACATGGCCATGCAACACCATGGGCATGCAGTGTCTGGACTTAGTGGAAAAATGTGCCTTCGACGAGTGCCTAAGGGCCACATGACCACCTACCATCACCGGCACCTGGACAGGCACATCACCATCGTCCCCATTGTCCCCATCACCCTGGGGGGCTTCAGGTGGGATCCATGGCATTGGCACGTTACCACGCTTAGCAATGTTGTGCAGCATGGCACACACCTTGAACACCCTGCATACCTTAGCGGGGGACATCATAAAGCTCCTGCCGGTAAGGTCCAGGCACCTGAAATGCATCTGCAGCTGGCCTATGGTCCTCACAACAACTGCCTTCATTCATCTGTGCACTGTGTTGTATGCCTCCTCAGCAGGGTTGGCAGGGGCATGGAACAGTGTCATCAGATTGGTATGCAGTGGATAGCCGCTGTTACCTGCAGGGGTGGAGAATATTGTGTCAATGGTGTGCCGAGCACACATAATGGTGCATTCGTACCCATGCAGGGTTGTGTTACTGACCAAGCAGGCACCTGTCCATCCAACCAACATGCAGCAGCACCCCCACGCTGGAGGTATCCAGGATTTAGAAGTCATGCGATGATCCCGGGTTCTTGGCACACATGTCAGTGATGATGCCCTAGGCGTCACAGATGACTGGCAATTGATGCTGTGGTATCCCTTGCAGTTCTGACATGCCTCCTCATACACCGCTGGAGTGAGGATTGCTATGTGTGTACCATCAATGGCACCGCACACGTTAGGCATACCATGCATGGCATGGAATGCCTCTTTGATTGCCCTGACCTCAGCCTCCGTGGTGGGGAAGTAAATGTGCTCCCCCAGAGGATCAAGGAGAGCATCCATCACCTGTGTGATTGCCCTGGATGTGGAGGACTGGCACACAACCACTGTGTTGCCTGTAACCTGCTGGAAGGATCCTGTGGCATAGTAGCCCAGGGTGCACAGCATCTGGGTCTCCATGAACATGGCATGTGACTGGTGTGCCCATGGTGCAACAGCGCCATGGATGCTGGAACACAGTCACATGATAGTGTCCCATGGGAGCCAGAACCTCTCAATGCAGTGCATGTCATGCAATGTTGCCGCTTTGATGCGAGTGTGGAACACCCAAGGTCATGGGCTGCTTCTTCATCATTGTTCCGCCTGCTCAAGCAATGAGGTGGATATCCAGTAATACACCAGAGCACATTCTGCAACACAGTCTGTGCTTCCGGTGCTACAGTGGTCCCCTTTGTACTGCCACTGTGTATCATATTTGCCCTTAAGGGGGCGTGACCATGTGGCATAGTGCTCCATGCATGCAACAGCGACATGGCAGTGGCTGCTGGTGCATGTTCTCAGTCATGGTGGGATGCATGCTCAAGAGGAAGGCCATGTTTCCCTGGCACCTCTTTAGGGAGTCAGAGAGGGCCTTTTTGGGAACTTTATGGACAACTGGGGTTGTGGGGACCTCTGGAACATCAGGGGTTTTGAGAAGGTGTGTCAACTGTGTGCAGCCCGCACAGCAGCGGGCCATGGGGGGTTGGTGGCATGTGCATATGTTGCAATGCAGGCTGCTGTTTTTCATTCCATTCCCATAGGACCACCGAGGGATGCCTACCAGGCTGGAGCTGACCATTCAGGTACAGCTGGATGGGGCTAAATGTTACATGTCCTCCAGGGTGGCACGGAGGATGAAGTTCCAGGAGCAGCTCTCAGGCTACCTATTTCTTAAGGGGACAGGGCCTGACCTCTATTATGAGGACCGGGCCTACGGGGTATGGGAGGTGTATGTCCCATCACCAGTGAGTTCTCAGCACCATTGAGGGGGCGATGGTATGTATAGGTGTACTGATCACTGTTACTTTGTCTTGCAGTGCTACAGGAGACAAGTCCAGTCCCTCATGCTCCATTATATGGGAGATGTGCCTGGGGAAGAGAGGAGGAGGAGGATGATGATGACACCGGGGGCTCATCTCCAGCAAGGCCCTGGCCCATCAGGGGGGACACATTCACTGCCAACCAGCATACCTGGACATTGAGGTGGCTGTTTGTATGGCACATGCTGGGGGGGAGTAGTGTTTGTAAGGGGTACAGGATGTTTGTTGTTTGATGCTTTTTGTTCAACAAACTGTTATATGGTACTTCACCTGTGTGTTCACTGTCTCTGGGGTGTGTGGGCTGCGTGTGACTGGTGTCTGGGGGTGGGCTGCCATGGCACTGGGGGGGCTGACCTGGGGGTGTGACCATGTGTGGTCATCCACTGGGCTGCTATGCTGCATAGTGGCATGGCCAGACAGGCACATCACTGGCACAAGGTTGCAACTGTGAAGGTGTACTGTGCGGCACACTCACTGCCGGGCTGTAGCGATGGCCATGCCCCATCACATGCTCTGGTGGAGTGTGCATTGCACCATGGCACATGTGGCTGCCATGTGTGCCCTTCGCCACCGCTGTACCACATGCCAGGTGGTCCACGTCACTGTACCACTGCCATGTCAGCCGGAGCTATGTCCGCACACCTGACACCATTCATTTTTTTCATTTCATTCCATTCATTTGATAACCAGGTAAAAAAGCAACTGGGCCACATGGCCCTTTTACAGGCATTCATCGCAGCACCTGAGTGGCTCTGGGCTGCATGGCCTTGGCCGGCACTCTGCGTGCTGATGCCACCATGCCAGTGGGAGTATGGGCCATGTGGTAAGTGCACCGCTACAACTGACCTCGCATATGTTAAGTTGCGCCGCGTATGCGGTGTTCTGTCATACGTTTCATAGTGCATACGCATAGCCATTGCCTATCTGCTGCGCTACATGGCCACATCCCCATGTAGGTGAGCCATGGAGTGTTGGCAGGGCTTTCTGCCTTCCTACTGCAAGCACGCTATATGCCCTTTGTGCATGCTGCGCTCCTGTGGTGTCTGCGTCAGGGCATCGTAGTGCCGTACGTGCTTGCCCTATGCCCGGCTGTGTGCAGCACATAGTGTTCGTGCATAGGGCCCCATGTTTTAGTAATGCCCAACATTTTAGCCAACCCCCCACCCACTCACAAAAAAAAAGAAACTGACTCGATTGGTTTATTTTATAGGGCACTAGTCCACCATGTGGTCCCTTACTGCTGAATGATGTGCTCATAGAACCATAGAAGCATAGAGTTTAATGGCAGATAAGGACTGCTTAGCCCACCTAGTCTGTCCATTTTCCCTACCTATTGTAACACCACTGCCCCTACTTGATCTCCAGCTTTAACCACCCCTTTCCTTACCACTAAGGTTCTCTTATGCCTATACCGTGCATTCTTGATGAGCAAAACTTGCAACATTTTAGTTTTCTTCCTCTGGATTGCCTCTACTCTGTCTGTGTCATTCTGGAAATGTGGTCTACAGAACTGGACACAATACTCTAGGTGAGGTCTCACCAGTGATCTATACAGTGGAAACACCACCTCACTCTTTTAGCTGGTGATACCCTTCCCTATGCCCCCTAGCATCCCACTAGCTCTCCCCACTACCTTGTCACACTGTCTGGCCACCTTTAGGTCATCAGGTATGATTACCCTCAGGTCTTGTTCCTGTTTGGTGGTTGTTAAAGCCACTTTCCCCATTTTGTGCTCTGCCTCTGGGATTCTCTGCCCCAAGAGCATGATTTTGCACTTCTTCGCATTGAAACTTGGCTGCTACAGCCTTGACCACTCCTCTAGTTTTCTTAGAGCTCTATTCTTTTTTTCCACCACCCCCGGAATGTCTCCCTTATTGCAGATTTTAGTGTCACCTGCAAAAAGGCATATATTCCCTTCTAGCCCCTCTGCAATGTTGCTAATAATGACATTAAAGAGGACTGGTCCCAGTGCTGAGCCTTGTGGTATCCCACAGGTTACCCTCCCTTCCTCAGAGTGAACTCCATTTACCACAACCCTCTGTCTCCTATCTTCTTATAAATTTCTTACCCAGTTTACAACCTTTGGATCCACTTCCAGGCTGCCCAACTTGTTTATGAATCTCCTACATGGAACGGTGTCAAAGGCCTTACTGAAATCTAGGTAGGCCACATCTACCACTCTACCCTGATCTAACTGCCTGGTCACCCTATCAAAGAAATCTATCAGATTTGTTTGACATGACCCCCCCCAAGTGAATCCATGCTGCCTCAAACCTTGTAAGCCACTGGATTCAAGATATTCCACAATCCTTTCCTTCAATAGTGATTCCATTAATTTCTCCACCACCGGAAGTCATGCTGACTGCCTTTGATTATCAGCCTCCTCCCTGCTACCACTTTTGAGATTAGGAACTACTGCTCTTGGTTTCCAGATCTCAGCCTCCCTGAGTGTTACACTCACACCATCCCTAGCCCACCCTTACCAGCACAAATGACACTGGTGATTGTGAAGAACTGACTCATGTGCCATTGGCTGCAATTGAGGTGCACTCTAATGGTTCTGCAAGGTTTGACTGCTGTACATCAGGTAATAACATTTTTAGGGCAATGTCACATTTGGTTAGCAGAAGATCTCTCCAATACTCAATGTCTTCCCCTGCATGAAGGATGTCTTCAATGTGCCCCCTTAAAGTGGGTATCTAGCAACATAGCCAACACATGGGTGTCATTCTTAAACATGCCAGTTATTCTCTTATCTGTCAACAGTCTAAGACTCAAGTCAGCTGCCAGCATAACAGTGGCGGTGTCGTCTTTTGACTGAAGTCTTTCTTTATGTCATCAAGGAAAATGTGAAGATATCTTATTTGAGGAAGAATTTGACTCAGAGTCGTACTGTCTGCACTGACATCATATGTTGCAGATTCAAATGGCTCCGATAAGTATGGCGACCAAAGATTCAAGTAGAATCCAGCTGCTGGAACTGAGCATGATGTCATCTTTACCTATTTTATTTTGTGTGGTGTAGTCATGTACTGCTTTTTTCTGTTCAAGAAACATTTAAAACATGTAAAAGGTTGAATCACAGGGGGGTGGAACCTCTTGCTTTAATGTATGCAATGGTAAGTTGTTTGACCTCTGCAGCCCCTTCAGGATTTTTTGTGCATTCACAGAGTGGCTGAAATGCCCACATATTTTCCTAGCAAGACCTAACAGGTTTTCAACATTTCTGTTTCCATTTAAGAAACTACAGATGAGAAGATTTAAACAGTGTGAAAAACAAGGTATGTGTTGGTAGTTTCCATCTCTAACAGCTTTGACTATGTTGGCACCATTTTCTGACATTATGAACCCTGGAGATAAGGAATATCGAGTAAGCCAGTTCTGGAATTGATTTTACAGCTCCTGCAAAATATTAACAGCAGTGTAGTGTTCATTAAAAGTGGTGACACATAATACAGCCTGCTTCCTACTACAGTACTTTTGGTTGAATGGGGATTAATTCTTTCTGACTGAAAACTTGCCCAATTAGCTGTAACAATCATGTAGTCAATTGTTTGGTTGCTGGTCAGTATATCCAGTTTGTGAGCTTGAGGAAACCTTTTCGGCAGCAAAAGGGAATTGACAATTAGCCAACAGCTCTGCAATGGCTCTGTTTAACAGCTTGCATATCTGATACTTGTGAGTAAATTTTGACTTCCTCGCAACAACTTTCTTTTAATGTTAGTCAATCAGAATGATGAGATTTTTAATTTTGCATTTGTTACACATTTTAATGTGGTGTACTACGTTGTGATTTTGCAGTACTTAATGGTGTCAGAAGAAAAGAGTCTATGTTTATCTGGGAAGACTGCAAGGACATATTAAGTGATTCAATGTCAGTTCCTGCTCCTAGTTCGTTTCCACTATGGTCACCACCACCACTACCTTCACTACTGCCCTTACCAACCACACTGTCCCTTGTCCTGCCTCACTCAGTTGGGTGTTTTGACTTTGTATGTTATATCATTACTGATGTTACAAAATGTCCTGCTTTGCCACCACAACTGATGCTCTTTTAGCACAGACAGCATATAGCTCAAGAGTTGTCTGTAGGGTCAATCAAAAATAAATTCCACACTAAAGATTTAGCTTTTGTACTTTGTACCACGGTGCATGGCACTATTTCTTGTGCAGTCAAGGGACCTGGAGGACATCCTACTCTGCCATTTCCTTAGATTATCAGGCAGTCACGGAACTCGCTCCTCAGCTTACAAATAACTGCTGTCCACACCAAAGCATTTTGTATATGGAATACAGCAGTTTACTGGAATGTAAGGGAAGCACAGACCACATCCACTGAGGCAAAAAAAGACAATGACATTTCACTCAATGGGCTTTGTCAAAGTATATGCCCCCTATGGAGCTAGTGCATTATAGACAACCAAGTGCTTAATTAATTACAAAACTTAAAGTGACAGTGCATTCAAGTGTTGTATAAACTTTTAAACACATAACAAACAAC
The DNA here is from genome assembly GCA_016271365.2 of Neoceratodus forsteri. Taxonomy (NCBI): domain Eukaryota; kingdom Metazoa; phylum Chordata; order Ceratodontiformes; family Ceratodontidae; genus Neoceratodus; species Neoceratodus forsteri. The sequence continues at coordinate 1,582,561,437 of CM057449.1, read as the reverse complement.
AATGTAAAAAGCATAAGAATAGGGGTGCACATATTAAACAGCTGAAATTAAAACCATATATGATTCTAGCTTCATTAATTCATAGTGTCTAGTTTTATATTCTATGCATTGCATATATGTGTACTTATTTAGATATGCCAGCTCTTTTTAAAGACACTTTTATAATTTTATTTGTTAGAGAACATTCTTAACAAGCAGCATTAATGTTTCATGCTTACATAAACAGAATACCAAACTTACAGACTCAAGTGGCTGCGGGGGGGGGGGGAGGCAGGGTTTGGGAGTGTTTTGGATTTTCTCTCCTGTTCTGACATGGCATCTCTTGAGAAACATTGGTGCTTTTTACACACAGGTTTCTGTAACGGAATGACTGTTACGGAAACAGTATTCTGTTATATCCCTTGTTTGTAAAGTGCATCTGTTCCATTCCCTTCGTGAATGTTCATGCAAACCACAATCTCTGCTTTTTGCAGTTTGCACCGATGTGTTCCGTTTCGACTGGCTGTGTAAAATAGCCATTCCAGTAACACTGCAGAAACAGCCTATAGAGAGGCAAACTCTGTAGGGGCGAAACAATGGAGGCAGGGGTTGCGGGAATATTTGTGAAGTGTAAAGGGAACACTGGGCATAACCAAATTAGCACTGCACAGGTAACGCTCGCTCCGTTCCGTTTCTAAACCCTGTGTGTAAAAGTGCCTATTGTTCCCTCTGAACTGCTACTCTTACTATTCTCAGCAGAAAGTGTGTCACTTCTTCACAATACTTCCCAGAATTTTAACACTTGTCAAACAGAAGAAACATACAGAGGGTCCTAAGACTGAAAATATCAAGTAGACACACTTTTCCGATCTACATTTTTCATCTCCCTTGCTTTATTTCTCTTTTTTAAAACTCAGCTTTATTCAAGAGTCAAGTACCACCATTTTACAGCATAATAGATAAGCAGAACAGCAATTTGTACAGTAGTAAATACAATCACTAGGCTAGTATCCTTGAAGACCTAAGGTTAACAATGTGGACTGTGGTATAATTAGATCACGATCAACTGTAGTGTATGACCACCACATCACCCTAAAGGCGAACAGAACTTTCAGCTAATATACAACTCTAACATTACTACCTGAAGTTGTAAAAAAAAAAAAAGGAAATGCTTCAACTCTTTCGGCTGTGTGTTATAACCACCCCCCCCCCCAGCTCTAATTGTTCAGATAAAAGTGTAGGACAATGGCAAATTACAAATGAAAAGTGGGATCACAGTGAGTATTTGTGGTTTTTAATGTGCAGCCTGTTCCTTTCCCTGGTTTCTTATCATTACCCCCAGGGCTGAGCAAGGCCATTCTTATATCAAGCTATCCCCTCTGCAGCAACCTGGCTTCCCAAGCTTGCCAGCATTGGGCATGCTGCTCTTGCTGAAGTCTCAGCCTGGCTGTGATGGACTCCATAATTATAACCTCTAGCACTCTTTTTATCCAATCTTGCAGTGTCGGTGGATCCTGGTTTAACCATTTAGCTGTAATGCATTTCAGACTAACCCCTATCAATGTCAGCAAGACTTTGCGAGAGTCCCCCTTTAGGGAGACCACAGTGGGGAGTCCTAGGATCCAGTCTTCAAAGGCGAGTGGATAAGGACACCTGTCACCTCCCGGACTGCCAGCTGCATCTCTCCCAAGAACATGAAGAGGGCCAGGCAACCCCAAAAGATATGCCAGTGGTATCCTTCCCTCCACAATTCCTCCAGCATGATTTCCTACTGTCCGTGTATCAGTGTGTAATCAGGGGAACTTGAAAGTACCGGATAATAATTTTCCACCAGTACTCCCACCAGACTGGGGAAGAGGTTACCTTCCAACCGTATTTTAACCTGCGGTTCCAATCTGAGTGTCCTATAATCACATTTGCCTCTCTCTCCCAGGCAGTTTTGTGGTTGTTTAGGGAGTTCCCTCCCAGTTCCATCAACAATTTATAGAGGCATGATATGTGTTTGACTTTAGCTGAGACTGTAACCACCCCATATAGAAAGCTTTCCCAGCCAGAATATGGTCTAGTCAAGTTTTCCAAGTGGTTGGTGGAGTGTATAAAATGTTGGACTTGCATATATCTCAAAAATTCTACATTTCCCCAATCAAACTTGTCGTTTGCTCTCTGAAATGAAATGCATCTTCCATTTTCTATTAGCTGGGAGAATCTGGTAACTCCCTGAGCTGCCCATCTTGCAAACCCTGGGTCCAGTGTTGGGGGAAAGAAATCTGCATAATACCTGATGAGGTACAATGAGCCCACTCCATCTGTGGTAGCAGTCAGCTTCCATACTTTGGATTCGATGTATATGTCTTGCTTTATCCATCGGTTCTTAATAAGGTGAGTATATTCTGGGGTCACCCTGGTTAAGGCCAAAGTATAAAGTGGTCTCCCATCTGGTAATTCATTCTCCATCTCATACCATCTCAATTCAACCCTTTGTTTGGCCCAAGATAAAACTGGTCCCATCTGTGCTGCAATGTAATACAATCGAAAGTCCGGCAGGGCCAGTCCTCCCCCCCTCCATGGGAAAATGTAAGTACCATCTGGCTATTCTGTTTTTTTTTTTTATAATGTCACACAAATTTCTGAGTTTTCCTAATTAATTTATTCCAAAAAGGGACTGGTAATTTTATGGGAAGGCACTGGAACAAGAAGAGAAGCCTAGATAAGATATTCATTTTAATCACTGAGATCTGTCCCAACAAATTAAGTGGTAAGTGTCGCCACCTGGCCAGGTCCATCTCTATAGTCTCCCAGAGCCTCCCATAGTTCAAAGTGAAGAGTTTTGGCAGATCAATCGAGACATGTATACCTAGGTATCTGATCTGGCCCTTAGGGGCCGATATAAAAGGGAATTTTTCCCTGAATCTCTGGGGGATTTGGCCGCTTAACACCAAGGCTTCAGATTTTGAAAAATTAATTTTATAGCCTGAAACCTCCCCGAAGGATTGTAGCACTCTACTCAGCTTGGGCACCGAGTCCTCCTGAGATGACAAAAAGAAAAGGGAGTCATCAGCGTATAATGAAAGTTTGTGCTCCAAGCCACCCACCATGACACCAGATATTCGAAGATCCTGTCTAATTTGTATCACCAGAGGTTCAAGACAGAGGGCAAATAAAAGTGGGGAGAGAGAGGACAGCCCTGACGTGTTCCTCTAGTTAGTTGGAAGAAGGAAGAGCTCACACCATTCACCCTCACTAAAGCCCTAGGATTTTGATATAGGTGGGAAATAGTATGAAGGAATTTGGGGCCAAATTTCATTCTCTCCATGGATGCATTTAGGAATTGCCAATTCACCCTATCAAATGCATTTTCAGCATTCATGGATGTGGCTATTTGGAATTGTTCCATCTTGTGTTGGGAAGATACAATGTTAAGCAGGCGTCTGATGTTATCTGACAGGAATCTGCTAGAAATTAAGCCAGTTTGGTCCTCATGTACCAGGGTAGAGATATGTGTTTGTACTCTGGCAGCTAAAAGGCCAGTGAACAATTTTAGGTCAACATTTAGCAAAGAAATAGGCCTGTATGAGCTGCATTCCTGAGTGTCCTTGCCCTCTTTATATATGACAGAGATAAGTGCCAGTTGCCAGGAGGGTGGTATCTCTCCTCCCTCCATAATCTCCTGGCAAACTAATATTAAAAAAGGTAGAAGAAGGTCTGCAAATGTTTTAAAAAATTTAGAGGGACACCCACCCGGTCTGGGGGACTTACCATTCTTTAATTTGGTGATTTGGGTTTGCAGCTCCAGGCTCGTTATTGCTCTGTCAAGTTGGTTTGAAGTGGACCAAGATAATGATTTCAGATCCATATCTTCAAAAACCTGAGAGAACTTCCTGTCCTAATCTAGAATGGGTTCCTGAGAGTATAGAGATTTATGGAAATCTGTGAATGCTCTATTAATATCCGCTGGGTGACTTAGGATCACCCCCCTCCCCACCGGATCCCTCAGCTGGGTGGCCACATGGCTAACCTGTTGTCACAGGGTAGCTGCTAATAGTTTCCCTGCTCTGTCCCTGTTTTCATAATAGTTTTGCTGTACCCTCCTGTGGGTGGCTTCTATCTGGGTAGTGAGCAGTTTCTCCAGGGCCAAACGTTTCTCTACCAGAAGTTTTTGCATGTGGTTATTAAAAGAGATTTTATGCTGGAACTCCAAATTTACCAGTTCTGCTTCTAATTCTACCCTCTTTTGTTCCCTACATTTTTTATCTCTGGAGGAGTAACCTATAATAACCCCCCCCCCCGTAGGACTGCTTTCAAGGCATCCCATCTAACTGCATGAGAGACCACTCCCACTGGGTTTTGTTCATATGCTTTGATTGTAGCCACCACCAAGTCTTTAAATTCTTGGTCATTTAATAGGCCAACATTAACTCTCCAATGTGAATTTCTAACTGGTACAGATAGCTCCAATCTTAATTGGATTAGGGCATGATCTGACAGAGTGCGGATAGCTATTCGGCAAGAGAACACAGCATGTAACCACTCTTCCATCATGAAAAGGAAATCTATCCTGGTACAACATTTGTGTCTGAAAAGTGGGAGTAGTCCCTCTGTTGCCCATTCATCCTCCACCAAACCTCTGCTAGGCCTAGGGTCTGTGTCATGCAGAACAAAGTGGCCCTGCCACTCCTACCTTGGACTTTGAAGACCCTCCATGTCTATCCATAGTTGGGGACAGGATTGTGTTAAAATCTCCTGCCAGGAAACACAACTGATCTGAGATCTGGAGCACGTTTGTAAAAAAGTTCTTAAAAAAAGATGCAGCCTCCCTATCATCATTTGGGGCATATAGACAGGCAATTGTACAGGGTGTATCATGAACATATGCTTGAATAATAAAGTGACGCCCTTCTGGGTCTGTTATGACCGTATCAACCAATATAGGACAAGTCTTATGAATGAGAACGGCTACACCTCTATGGTATGGATGTGCCCGATAAGAGGAGGCGTAGACTTTGCTCACCCATCTGCGGCATAACTTCTGGTGTTCCTGGTCCATCAGGTGGGTTTCCTGTAGCAGGACAATTTGGATTCCCATCCTGCTCAGCTCCCTGAGCAACCTGGCTTGCTTTACAGGACCATTAAGCCTTCTCACATAATATAATACTACATTTAACTCACCCATAGTTACCACTGTATGTAGGATACCTAATTGATTTCCAAGTCCACCTCCAATAGACCATCCAGGTCTTCAAGGACACAGAGCAGGAGGGGAAGACACGAAGCCAAAGTAAACAATGTTCAAAACAACAAGTAACCATTATAATAATTTTAAAACAGAGAACTGTGAAACTTGTGTCAACAATGACAACATAAATAATAAAAAAACAGCTATGAATAAGCCAAAGATGAATTTTATAAAACCGCTTCAATAGTGCCACACTTAGCCCTCCACTCTTTAGATGGTTGGCGTTGAAGGGAAGCACTGGATTCAATCCTGCACCCTATCGTCTGGTCTCATCCCAGAGGCCGTAAGGCAACTTGTGTGGTGTCCCGCTTGTCATGCTCTAAGTATCACATCACCAGCCCCACACATAATTTTACTGGATGTGGAGAGACATTTTTCTATAAATGTTTGATCATTGTATTCTTTATCCCCCCCACACTTTATTGCAATAAGCTTCCTCTAGTAAGATAGGACCTCTGTAAGGAATGAACATCATAGCAATGTTGTAGGCCAATGATAGAGTCCAACCTAAAAGAAAAGAATTCCCCCTATCAGCTTTTTATGGGAGAGTGAGGCTCCACTTACTCCCCCAGACCTCTTAATTAGACTTCTGTTTCAGCACAAAACTGACTTACTGAACTTGAATACAGAGCTCAGCAGTTCTAGATGTCAGCAGAGGAACCCCCCCAAGCCACCCAATCAGTCACCAGATCTCATCCCAAGTTGATGAAGATAAGATTAGTTATCTTCATGTATGATCATTGTTTTATTCCCCAGGCAAAGAATCACCAGTCTGGATTATTTTCAGGTCACTCTCTCTGTCCCTCTTGGTTCTCTTCGCAGCAGCTCATATTTTTTGCCAGGGGCTTGGGTTCATGGCTGAAGGACCCTGTGATGTTTTCCTCCCACTAGTGCTAGTGACAGGCTGCCACTGTTTTCACACTATCTTTTTAATCTGGGAAGGTGTGATCAGGTCATCGATAGAAACATTCAGCGTTGTTAGGTATTTCCTTCCTTCTGCGGCTGATTCAAAAATCTTCACTCCTTTATCTAATGTGATCCTCAGCTTAGATGGAAAGTCTATCTGGGCCTTCAAACCTTTGGCCCAGAGCTCTTTTACCACTAGAAACCATAACTTTCTCCTGGCCATGGTCATAGGGGCATAGTCATGTTCAATAAAGAGTCACGTGTCTCCAAAGATTATTTCTTTTAACGCCCAGGCCTTGCTGAGTATCATTTCTTTGAATCAGTAGTCCATGAAGGCAATGATTAAGGAGCAAGGTGTGGCGTTTGGATCCTTAGGCGGGGCTACAAGGGCACGATGGGCCCAAATGATATTTAGTGGGGTGTCCTTGTCAATATTCACTAGTTCTTTTAGTAGGCTCTCTATAAATTTGGCAGTGTTCCCCATTTCAGTGTGTTCAGGCAGCCCATGTATCCTGATGTGAACTCTCCTGGATCTATTTTCTAAATCCTCAATTTTGTTAAGGAGGAACTGAGAGTGATAATGGAGTTGAAGTATGGTCCCATTGTGGAGGTCTACGGTATCTGATTGCGCAGACAGGGCCTCTTTTACATCATGCAGTGGTTGGTTGTGTTGGAGCAATTTATTTTTGTTGTCCATGACCTCCCCTCAGATGGCATCCAGTGTTCGGGTGAGGCGATGAAGCTCCCTGCATAATTGCCACAAGGTGATCGTGACCTCCTCTTCCTCCTCACTGGCACTCCCCTCCGACTCAACCTCCACGGTTTCTGGAGGCCTACAATGCAGCATAGCTTTGTTCAAGCCCGTCGAGTGTAACTGCAGCTTTTGTTGTTTGAGGCCACCTCCAGTCCCCGATCTGGACCTCAGTCTACTCGCCATTGCTTCAGACAGAAGTCAGTTCGGTAAGGACGTAACATATCTTCTTGTTGTAAGCTAATTTAATGTTTTAAATGCATGGGTAGTGGAAGCTACGTAGAAGCGTTATCGCATGGCTTGGTGACGTCACCGGAAGTCCCTTGCTTTATTTCTAAAGGCACAGTGCAGCATAAATACTTATCTTCCCCATATCTCTACTAGATTCAAGTACCCATAGAGAGTTATTTTATTAGGAATGTCTCCAGTTCTATTTTATTTATTAATTTAGCTTTTGTTAACCAGGTAAGTACACTAAACAAGAAAATTTGCCTATTTTCAGGTACGACCAGGGAGAGTACAGGAAATTACATACTTACACACTTGGGACAACATGGTACATAATTAGGAAAAGATTACGCATCATAAGACAACAAGGTACAAGTTAGAAAAAACAAACTCGCATATCACTTGCGAACATCATAATGTAGAATACACAAAGTACAAGGCATATGAGGCACATTTAGTTAGAATAGGTTTATCATTCAGACCCTTGTACAAAATGCAAGCACCAGTTTTATATATCCAAAAGTTTTCCCTCTTGCTCAGAGCCAATTTCCTGTTACCTTCACGAGGGCCTAGGCATACTTGTTCTATGTCTGTGAACTTGATTTCATGATCATTTTCCTGTTATTCATTCATATTGTATGTGGGCCATACATATTCAGGATTGCCCTTTTGTGTTCCCCAGCTCTCTCTTGTAGCTTTTTTTTTGTACGACCTACATAGTAGGATTCACATTTGTATTCTGAGTAGTACACCATCCACGTAGTATCACAGTTTATAAACTGCTCAATTTTTATGTTCCTGTTGTCATAGGGATTTCTGATTTTTGTGGCAGGATTGATATATGTACAATACTTACATCTGACACATTTTCTACAACCTTTGGGTAGTGGAGGAAGCCAGGTATTGTAGGACTGGGTGTGCTGGGTGAAAGAAACCAATTGGTCCAGCAGGTTGCTTGACCTTCTGTAAGACATTCTGGGTAAGGTTTTTGCAGTTTCTTTTAGTCTGGGATCTGCCCCCAGCACATGCCAGTTTTTGTGTGCAATTTCCTTGACCCTCCAAGGCCTTACATTATATATTGCAACAAAATTAACGTGGTCTTCCCCAGAGAGCACATCCTGTCCCTCCTCCCTATTTTGGTTCTGTTTTGGTTCTGTCCCTATGGATTCCCTTGACTTCTTCTTTGGCTTTTTCAACCATTGCCTTGGAATAACCCCTCTCCCTAAACCTCTGTGTCATGACCACCTTCTCTGTGTCATACACCTCTTGCTGGCTGCAGTTTCTTTTAATACAAAGAAACTGACTCTTACGGATATTGTTGACAATATGTTTTGGATGGCAGCTGCTGGCTAGGAGTATAGTGTTTTTGTCCGTGGGTTTCCTAAAGAGGCATGTGTCCACTTTATCCCTTGTGGCCTTTATAATTTTGCTATCTAGGAGCGAGATTTCCTTACTGTCTGCTTGGTGTGTGTGAAGCATAGGTGTGGGTTACTAGAATGGAGATAGCTCATAAATTCCCCAATTTCCTTGTTACCATGAATTGCTTTCATTTATGCTCATCTTCTTATTCTTACATTTAGCATATGATTTATTTTCTTCACTTACCTCTCATGCCTTACAGCGGCATTCTCTCTTACTCCCTCATCAAAACTACAGACCTCATCGCCACAAGATTCAGAAGAACTGGAAGTGCCATCATCATCAGGTGGGGCATAGACTGGCCTATCTGAGTCTCATTTCCCACTATCACCACCATCTTTATCAGCATTCACTGCCTCAGCATCTGCGCTTATATTTGTGGAGAATGCCTCCTTGTTGTTGAATGCTGCTTCAGCAGCTGGAAGTACAGTATCCTGGCACATGTGACAAAATGTTCAGCACCTCTATGGATAACTTCAGTGAGTTATTTTCCAAATCTTTACTATCATTTCATTGCTAACAAGCTCATCAGAAGTATGGCAGCTAGGATTCAATGCAAAGAAGTGCAAAATAATGCACCTGGGAAACAAGAACCCAGGGGAAGAATACACAATGGGTGGGGAGGTAGTAACAACAACAAAAAAGGAAAGGGACCTGGGGGTAATCATATCAGATGACCTTAAGGTTAGCAAGCAATGTGAGAAGGCAGTAGGGAGGGCTGGGGGTATACTGGGATGTATAGGGAGAGGCATCAGCAGCAGAAAACAGGAAGTTGTTATCCCTCTGTACAGACAGTTGGTAAGACCCCATCTGGGAGTACTGTGTCCAGTTCTGGAGACCCCATCTCCGCAAGGACATAGACAGGATAGAGGTAGTCCAGAGGAGGGCAACTAAAATGGTGCAGGGTCTGCAAGAGAAGCTGTATGAGGAGAGACTAAAGGAGCTTAATATGTATACCCTTTAGGAAAGAAGGGAGAGGGGGGACATGATAGAAACTTTTAAGTACCTCAGTGGAATCAACAAAGTCCAAGAGGGTAGCATCTTTCAGAAAAAGAGACGTGCAAGAACAAAGGGACACAATTTAAAGACAGAGAGGGGGCGGTTCAGGGGCAATGTGAGGAAGTATTATTTCACAGAGAGGGTAGTGGATGCATGGAACAGCCTTCCTGAGGAGGTTGTGGGGTCTAAAACTGTGGAAGAATTCAAGAATGCATGGGACAGACATGAGGCAATTCTTGTGGGGGGTAGGAAGAAATAGGCTGTTGGTTAACTAGGATCTGCGGCCTATCCTGTAGGTAGGGAAATGGGCAGACTAGATGGGCCAAGCGGTCCTTATCTGCCGTCAAAGTCTATGTTTCTATGTTATGCTTCAGGAGGCATTTACTGCCAGTCCTGGTGATGATATTATTGTCGCTACGGTCTTCATTAGTGCTAGGATTCATATTGTCCACATAATTTTCAGTTGCCCATTCGGCAGCACTGTGCTTCCTTTTAATGGACTTAGACTGGAAAATATGAGACATAGTAGACACAACTTGGCTTTTGTTGCACTGCAGAGAGACACACACATAGTGTAGCTAATGTCACACAGACAGGGCTCAGGGCAACTAACAGTCTAACATACAGTGTAATACAGCCTAAATGGCTTTTGCTATACTGCAGAGAGACACAGAGTAGCTATGTCATAGACCGGGCTCGAGGGATCTAACAGGCAGTGTGTAATACAGCCTAAATGGCTTTCACTGTGCTACAGAATGACATCACACAGTGTAGCTATGATAGGTCTTCGGGCACTTAAAAGGCTAACAGAGTGTAACACAGCTTAAATAGCTGTAGCTATACTGCAGGGAGATACAGAGTAGTTATGTCACAGACAGGGCTCGGGATACCTAACAGACACTGTGTAATGCAAGCTAAATGTCTTTCACTATGCAGCAGAGAGAGAGAGAGACACACACACACACACACACACAGTGTAGCTAATGTCAAACAAACAGGGCTTGGAGCACCTAACAGGCAGTGTAATACAGTCAAAATGGCTTTTGCTATGGTTCAGATAGATGTCACACACAGTATAGCTGTGGCAGGGCTGGGTGCACCTAACAGGCTAACAGATAGTGTAATACAGCCTAAATGGCTTTCACCATGCTACAGAGAGACACAGAGTAGCTATGTAACAGACAGGGCTCAAGGCACCTAACAGATAGTGTGTAATACTCCTTGCCTAACCTTTTCTCTCTCCCCTATTTTTTAGCCTCCCCTGCCCCCTTGCAGGGTTATCAGCATCCTGAAGGGGTCCCTCAGGATCGGATCTCCTTCCCCCTCCTCCCCCTCTTCTTACCCTTTTTACCCTTAGTACTTGTTACTTATCTGCTCTCTTCCCTTGGCACTCCCCCTCATTCCCCCTATCTCTCCCACTCTCCCTACTCTGTTGCAGGGCTGTCAGCTTCCTGGAGGGGCCCCTGGGTTTTGGCTCCCTCACCCTTCCTCCCAGCATCCTGATTGGGACCCTCAGGCTCGGCTCTCCCATACCCTCCTGCTTCTACCTCCTCCCCCCTGCCACCCATTGCACAGGTCTACTGTCCTGCCCAATTCCCCCTTCTCTAGGCACTTGCCAAAATCCCCCCTCCTCACCCATTGGTCCCTGCCCCTTGTAGGGTTCTAAATATCCTGGAGGGGTCCCTGTTTTCAGCCCTCACTCCCCTCCCCCTCCCCTGTTCTTCCTATTGCACTAGATACCTACCTGCCCAACCCCCATGGCACTTTAATATTAGCCTTTAACACATGCACTTCTAATACTTTTGCACCTCTCTGCAATTGTCCCTGTGCTGTACTTTTCTGTTCTGTTTATATCAAAGCAATCCCTAATTACTAGGATTAATTTTTCAGTAGGGAGGCCCATGCCTGCATTGCTCTCTTGTTTCCCCTCCCCCATACACTAAATAGCCTACTGTAAATTGCCAACTGTATGTTCATTGTATGTAACCGCTGTCTTGTGCATCGTGAATGTATTTCTGCTCAATTGCCAACTGTATGATCACTGTATGTAACTATTGTATTATGCATCTTGAATGTATTTCTGTTCATCCTCTCTACCCCTTCCCCCCAGATCGCACTGGGAGATGAGCAACTTGTTGTTCAGTGTGCTTTCCTGATGAAACATTTCAATAAATAAATAATACAGCCTAAATGGCTTTTGCTATACTGTAGAGAGACACAGATTAGTTATGTCATAGACAGGGCTCTGGGCACCTAACAGACAGTGTATAATATAGCCTAAATGGTTTTTACTATCCTGCAGAGATACACAGAGTAGTTACAGTAAGTCACAGACAGGGTTCAGCGCACCTAATAGATAGTGTGTAATATAGCCTAAATGGCTTTCACAGTACTGCAGAGAGTAGAGTAGCTATGTCACAAACAGGGCTCAGGGTGCCTAAGAGACAGCGTGTAATACAGTCTAAATGGCATTCACTATACTGCAGAGAGACACAGAATACTAGCTATATCACAGACAGGGCTCAGGGCACATAACAGATAGTGGGTTATATAGCCTAAATGGTTTTCACTATTCTGCAGAGAGACACAGAGTAGCTATGTCACAGAAAGGGTTCGGGACACCTAACAGACGGTGAGTAATATAGCCTAAATAGTTTTCAGTATAGTGCAGAGAAACACAGAGTAGACAGGGCTCAGAGCATCTAACAGATGATGTGTAATACAGCCTAAATGATTTTCACTATACTGCAGAGACACACCGAGTAACTATATTACAGACAGGGCTCGGGCACCTAACAGACACTGTATATAATTCAACCTAAATGTCTTTCACAGCTGCTGCCCACAATAAATGCCTGCCCCCCTTCTCCTTCTCTCCTGGAACCCGAGCACTGCACTGGATGAACCGCCTATTATTCCCTCATCAGTCCCCAACCCCTTGTTCTTTTGTGGACTAAACTTTGTGCATGTTGACTTTTTCTGTCATTTGTTTCACCGTGACTGCACAGAAGGTGCTGATTCCTCCCTCTCCCAACAAACTGCTTCTATCTGTATGCTCAGAGCAGACACAGAGCACAGACACCAGCACTGACCAATCTAATTGTTAGGCTGGTGTCATGTGCTCCTTTCTACTGTGAGGACCCCCTCAGGCTGCTCTTTTATAGCTGATTACTACTTCAGAAGAGTTTCAGGACTCCACAAGCTACCGGTAATGCAGGTTTAAAAATAAATTACCCATTACCCAACCTGTTACCTGTGTCAACAGTACCCGACCCGTGAAGTACACTGTTATGTTGGGTAGGATAGTAAATTACCCAAACTACCCTACCCGGCAAATAAACACCAATACCCGACCATCACACCCCAGCTGCTCATTGGGTAGCCAATCACTAGTTAGAATTGACATTTAAACTATGTTTTTTTTGTCAGGAATTACTGCACAGTCAGTTTAAGCTCCAGTCCCACTCTGCGTGCCAGAGGTAAAATATCCAACAGAAAGCAAGGCATGGCACAGCAGTGAGGAACAGCCTGAGCTGATGGATGTTTGTCTGTATTCTGCACTTTAATAATGCCATTGTTCAACTTGTCCTGTGGTGCCATGGCTTGTCTTTTCAGGAATGATCTAAAAGGGAAAAAAGTAAAGTTAGTGGACATATAAGGGAAATACAGGTGAGAAAAGAAAATAGAGGGGTTCTAGGACTTCTGATGACGTCACCACTAGATATGGAGGGCTATGGTGAGAGCTTTGTGATGCACCCAACTGAATTGGTATCCCGATCTGTTTTGTTGAACATTTTGATTTTCAGTTTTGGTGGGGAGACTTTATTTGTTATATGGTCAAAACCAGGAAAGTTAAAGATCATACCTCATCCGGTGATAAGTTGGCAAACCCAACCCTTACAGTTTGTGCAGCTCCTATGGTGTCAGATTCAATAGATGAGGCTGCCTTGCCCATGTTATGGCCTGAGGAACCAGCTCCCAGTAATGCTGCAGTCCTGGAGGAGTTATGGGTGTTCCACCTTGAGAGTTGGGAGAGACATGAAGAATTGAAAGCTGCTATTGGGGTGTCAGATGCCAGACTGCGGGATCCTGAGCTACAGCAATTCACCTCAGATAGTCTGGTGGACAGACTTGAGAGAATCACTGTGAAGCTTTTGCAGGAGTTGCAATGGTTGGGGAGAAATGTGAGGACCTAGAAAACAGGTCCAAATGGAACAATATTAAACTTTATGGACTACCCGAAGGTGAGGAGGGTAGAGGAGATATGGGTGCTTTTTTACAAAGTTTGCTGTCTAAAGTTTTGGACATTGAGGATTTGAGTTCCCTGCCCATTGAGAGGGCACATAGATCTTTAGCAGCTCATCCAGTGGGTCCGAATCAAAAACCTTGATTCATTGTGTTTCGGTTATACAATTTTAAAGTAAAGAAGGATCATTTTTTTTTTTCATTTCAGTCTTTGGTAACCAGGTAAGGCCCATTAGGCACAACTGCCTGTTTTCAGGGGTGACCTAGGAGCACTGGGCAGTTAAGTGACTTGATCAGAGTCACACAGTATGCAAGTGGAGGTTGTGAGAATCAAACTCAGGTCTGGTCTGCTGGATGTATCAAGCTCATTCACACCTCGTTCCTCTAACCTCTAGGCTATACTGCCAGCCAAGGGCTTGGTGTTAGGGGTCACTTAATTACAAAGGACATAAAATACGACTAGATCACAATTTCTTCTTGGACCTGGTGGCTCACTGATGGGCCTATCTTCCCTTATTTCCAGCTTTATGACAGCTCAAATTGAAATTCTCCACATTATGCCCTGCAAGGCTCAACATTAAATTTGTGGAGGGTCCAAAAGTATTTGAGGACATGGAATCTGCCACACAGGAGCTCAGTGCTCACAAACTCATTACCCCTGGAGAACAGATGGATTACTCAGAGACCAGGGAAGAGGGAGAGCTACAAAATAATTCCTGGTCCAAGACCTCTCCTGCTGGGAAGAAACGTAGATCAGAGCAGGCTTTGGCAGAAGATAAGAATTGCTGCAAGCATTTAGGAGGGAGGTATTGACCTGAGTGGCAAAAGTTTGAAAACTTGGAAGAAATTGTTGTAGATCACTGGAGAGTTATTGATGAATACTGGGGGAATATTTCGATCAGAAGAGAGCATCATCTGAAGGAAGCAGAATTTTTTTAACTGGCTGACACTACCCAGGCCCCCTTCTTTTGAGTGTTTTTTTGATTTCTTTCTCTATTTTGTCTTTCAGGTGGAGGCTACTCCGAAGATAGAAGAGGACTATGGCCTTACAGAGGAATGGACGATATATTGGTTCAGCTATGTTGGCTGGCTACAAGAAGAGACATTGGACATGACGAACATAACATGAAGCCATTCTTTTTGTTTAGGATGTTTGGATGAAGATATAAGTCTATGGTCTGTCAGCAATTAAGGGAGGAGGGAGAGGGTTCTGTGTCCTAATGGATCTGCATGGCTGTTGTTGGTTACCGGCCTTCATGGATCATGAAACTGCTGAAGGACTCATTGGAGCTTGGTCAATAAGATTTTTGGGGTGTTTTAAAGGTTCTACGGGGGGTATACATATAATATGCATAGATGTAATATGATTGGATAACTCTGGGGAGAAGTTGGTTTGGTGTATGTTATATGTGTTGTTTGGAGGCTGAGGTTGATTACAGCACTCTTCAGGCTTTCATTATAACTGAATGCTTATAGATGTGGGACAACCCCTTTTGATGGGTGCGAGACACTTTTTTTGGTCTTTCAATATACGGTGGAAATGAACATTTTGTTTTTTTTTCTGGGGGGTGAGGCAGCTTTACAGGTTGCAGACTAGTTTAAGGGGTACTGGATGATTTGTTTTGGGCTCAGTACTTTAGGTAGCCAAGAAATTATGTACAAGGTTGTATGCTCGGTGGAGCACTAAGGGAGCTGACCTGGAAGTTTTGTTCATGGAGGATTGTGTGCATGTGTATTCTCTACTGGAGGGTAGGGTGATCCACTATCACTGTTTGTCCTCAAGTGGGGAGGGTGAACACCTCTTAGGGATCCTGGGAAGGTCTCATTTTTTCTGCATGTTTAGACAGTTCATTCTTTTCTGGTATAAGGTTGAAGGTTTAAACTGGTTGTTTACTTATTTGTGGGATTTGCTGGTGATACATGGGAGAGGTGGAGTAAGTTCTACAAGTGGGAGATATTATTGTGGGAGAGGAATCTCTGTTTAATCTTTTAAGTCAAAGATTGAAGAGAGTAAGTTAGATGTGCTCTTTGTTCTGTTTTTGATATATGATGGCTGCGCTAACAGTAGGATCGTTAAATGTCAAAGGGTTAAATAGTGTGGTTAAGCATGCTAGGATTTTACAGGAGCTGAATAGACTGCATTGTGATATTGGCTTTTTACAGGAGACCAGGGCTTCAGAGGTTGAACATAATAAGCTCCGCCATTCTTGGGTGGCACAGGTGTACTCAGCTGCTCACCCATCCTCTAAGAAACAGGTTTGGTGGTGTTGATCCACAAAGTGTCTACCATTTCAGCTAAAGTAGATTCATATCGATCAGGAGGGTAAGTATGTTGGAGTGACAGGGTCTTATTTGGGGCATCCTATACATTTAATATCAGTTTATACCCGACACCCCCATTGGGTGACTTTTTTAGACTTTTTTTCCTTTTCTATCCTCACTTTTGGAAGGCTATTTAATTTGCACTGGAGATTGGAACCGTCTAGAGAATCCTGAGTTAGACAGAATGGCAATTTTTAAATCGGAAAGTAGAGCAAGTTTTAGGTTGCTACTGTCTTTGGTTTCTGAGGGGGTTGGGTGGACCCTTGGCATCAACAATTTCCTAAAACAAAAGATTATATATTCTATTCTACTGTAACTAATCCATATGCTCGGTTGGATCGTTTTTATCTCCAAAATAAAACATCACATATATTTTTGGAAATCTGGATTCACCCAGGTTCACTATCAGACCATGCTTTGTTGTGGGGGAAGTAGAATTACATTCTGTGAAAAAGAAGTGCTGTTAATGCAGGTCTACTTAAGGATCCTGCTTTGGTAGCAAAGATTAAAGCTGTTATCAAACAATACAGGTTAGAAAATGAAGACAAGGGATTTGCATTGAAGTTTGTCTGGGGTGGCTTGAAAGCGGTGGTGCGAGACCACATGATCGCTTATGCATCTTTTAAAAATAAGGAGCACTGCAGGCAATATCATAATTTTGAATCTAAATTGCAGAGGTTAGAAAACATTCATAAACAAACAAGGGCGCAGGCTATTATGGACCAAATTAAACAAGATAAAGAAGAATTAAATCAGTTTTCCCATAGCGCGACAGCCCTGCACTGACATCCCACAGCGACAGACACAATGCCAGTGTCGACATTGTACCATGGGGATGTCAGTGCATTTAATGAGGGGCTGTGCCCCCACCCCAGTCTCTAAATATCCAACTCGAGTCAGGCTGGACTGGGGGTACATTTTGCACTGGGAAACACACCGCCGGTGTCTTCTCGCACTTTAGCATAGTGACTACCGCAGACAAGTGAATTGTCGCTTTGCTGGTGTTCACAAAGCGGGTTTCAGCCTTGCATCGACACACCTATTAAATCGGATGGCTCTTCGGAAAGTAGAAAATTCTTTGCAATTTATTCATCAGTGGTATTTGGGGCGAGGGCGAAGTAAGTTATTGGCCATGAGATTATGTGGGCAGTAGATGGACAGATATGTCTCCCTCCTCGTTTCAGATTCTCCCTCTTAGGAACTTCATATGGAACCAAATCAGATAGTGCAGGATTTCCATGGTTATTATAGGTACCTTTATTCTCAAGAGAGGGAGCAGGACCATGAAGTGAAAGTTGCTCATTTTTTGGCGAACATTCAGTTACCTACTTTATCTCCTGAGCGGCAAGAATACTTAGATTCCCATTTTACAGAATCAGAAATTTTAGAAGCTATAACCTCTTTGAAGTCAGGAAAATCCCCAGGTCCAGACGTTTTTATACCAGAATTTTACAAAACATTTGCTAAGGAACTAACCCCTTGTTAAATAAACTGTAACGTTGCACACAAGCTCAGTACTCTACCAGATTCGTGGGATGAGGCAGTTATAATGATTCTACCTCAACCGGGAAAGCTTTAACCAAATGTGTTAATTATCATCCTATATCACGAATTAATTGCAATTTCAAGCTTTTTACCAAAACAATTAGCACTAGGTTACAATACAAACAATTATCCCAGCTTTAATATACAAAGACCAAACCTATTTTATTCTGGGGCTACATATTCAAGGTAATGTCAGGAAATTATTAAATATTATTTCAGCATCAGAGTCATGGCACAGCGATCAGACTGGGGCAGTAGTAACAATCAACGTGGAGAAGGTGTTCGATCACCTGGACTGGGTATTTTTACAAGGTACTTTTACTCATTTTAGTTGGTCCAAAATTCTGTAATTAGGTTAAGAACATGTGCAAATCCCTACATGCACGAGTATGAGTAAATGGGTTTCTTTCCCCCCATATGTGGATAGAGCGGGACACCAAGCAAGGGTGCCCCCTCTCACCACTATTATTTGCGCTGAGTGCAGAAACTATGGCAGCTATGGTCAGACAGGCAGAGAGTTTTCAAGGTATTCGAGTAGCAGAGGAGGAACTTAAAATATCCCAATATGCAGATGACACATTATTGTATTTTTCTGATCCCTCTCAAAGCATTCCAGTTGTCAAGGGTATGTTAGAAACTTATGGCAAGCTCTCAGGGTTTAGAATTAATGACAGCAAAACAGGTTTTGTATTTAGGTCACTTGCAAGATAGAGTTGATTATTTGGATAATGGATTTCACCAAGTGAAAGAGAGTTTCAGCTATTTAGGAATTTGGATGCCTAAAAACCTATCCAAATGATATAAACTGAATTATGGTAAGTTGTTCGGGGAAGTTCAAGAGGACTGTTGCAGATGGAAGGTGTTACTGTTATTGGTGGGAGGGAGAATTGATTCTGTTCATATGAATATATTACCTAGTTTTTATATTTATTTTCAACATTACCAATACCAGTGCTGTGGTCTTTTTGCCAGGCATTACAGAAATAGTTGTGTAATTTCATTTGTAGGGAGGAAAGACCTAGGGTTAAGTGAAAGATAATGTGTCTTCCAAAGATAGGGGAGGCATGGTGGTATCTGATTCTAAATGTTTTTATATGGCAGCACAGCTTAGTTCTTTGAGAACATCTTTTTTATCAGACCCCCTCCCACCCAGCTGGGTAAACATGGACAGTGGGATATTTAGACTGCAACAGGCTATGGCGCAAGCCTGGGCGCAGCGCAACTGGGATGCGCCAGGGCGTTGACAGGGTGGTATTCAATGGTGCTGCGCCATGGCTCAGCACTGTTGAATATTGCTCTGTGGCCCACCAGCATTGCACATGGCGCAGTAGCACTGCACCAGTGCAAGTGGCTAGGGAGGAGCAGGGAGCTGGGCTAGCGCAAGTGCCGTTGCGCTAGGTGCAGCAACCATGATATTCAGCGGTGGACATGCAAATGGGGCCATAATGCATGCAAGGTGCAAATGGGGCCATTTGCATGTCAATATGGCCCCATTTGCATATAGGTGCGCCGATCCCCTGTGACTTGCACCAGGCACCTGCCAGGCTGCAGCCGTCGGGGACCAACGCCCACTGCACACCACAGCACAGTGCCCCAATGCCCAATCGAGGGCATACGCATGTAAATAAAGTCATCCTGTATCTCTGGTGGTCCAGTGGACCACTTCCAGCCCGATCGTGGGCAAAGGTAATGGAACAAAGCCGTCCTATATCCCTGGTGGTCAAGCGGTACCTCCCTCCCACCCACCCGCTGAGTCTCGGCACCTCCACCCACCCAGTCAGCGGTGGATGGCAGCTCCCACCCACAAGCCACCTGGCCACCCCAACTGACTGCATACAGTAGGCTGTAGGCCCATTGGTACACAGCGTGGGCCAATGGGCATGCAGACCATACCGTACTACACAGTCCGATATGTGAATGGATCTATTCACATATCTGGACTGTGTATATAGTACTGATCTGCATATTGGCCTTTGTGAACAATGAGGTGTACAACCATACTATGTATGCAGTCAGTCGGCGAGCGGCTTGTGGGTTGGCGAGCTGCCACCCGCTGCTGACCAGGGGGGAGCGGGGTGGCTGGGCTCAGTGGGCAGGTGGGGAAGGGGGTACTGCTGGATCACCAGGAATATAGGACGGCTTTGTTTCATTACTTTTGCCAGCGATCGGGCTGGCAGCAGTCCACTGGATCACCAGGGATATTGGACATATGATATTTAATACTTATGCCCACGATCGGGCATGGGGGGCGCTATCGTGACGGACGGTGCCGCCGGAGCTCGGGTGGCCACCCACAGCTGGCAGTTGCCATGTTGCACCCTGCAATATGGCAACTCACCTGTGGGTGGCCAGCTGTTGCTCCTTTTGTTTTCTGGCCCAACTGTGTGCGGTGCAAGTAGGGGTTGCACCTGCATGGTCTCAGCACATCCCGGGCTGAATATCGGAATGTGCGGGGTATGCATGGGCACGGCCCCCCTACTTATGCTGCATACATTACTGATGCACCCCAGCACATCAGGATTTGTGCCGGGCACTTTCCCCGTTTGAATATCGCGCCGGGGCACATCAGTGGGTTTCGCATGGCCCACCCCTGTTGCGCCATGCACAACCCTTTTGAATATCCCACCCGGAATCTGCAATTTTAGCTCCATTTCACATCTCTGAAATATCTATGATGGATAGCTCACATCTTAGATGTTTAAAGATTACTAACCCATGGATGGGAAATACTGTTCGGGGTATGAAGGGAGGTATGTAAGCCTTTGTAGCTTTAGGATGCGATTTCTAAGGAAAGTCTAATAATTTCTTCTAATACATCTATCTCTGGTAGTTGGGACCTCAGCTTTCAAAGATGGGCAGTGCTTGGATCGAAGCAGGTTGGGCAACTATTGGATGAGGAGGTTGTTAAGACATTTTTGCAACTCAGGAGGGAATTTGTCCTTCCCTCACAAGAGCTTTTTTGATATTTTCAAATTAGGTACTATATGATGGCAGAATTAAAGGAGAAGGCTTTTCTGGAGAAAGCTAACCCTATTTGACAGTTGCTTCTGTCTCTAACACACAATCCAAAGGGTACAGGTGTTGTCTCCCAGATTTATAAGCAACTCAGAGAGTCGGAGGGAGACACTCTTTCCCAGGTTAAACACAGGTGGGGAGTTGAGGCGGGGGGTAACATTGACAGAGGCAGACTGGGTCTGGGTTTGGAGAGGTATTCATTTTACTTCCTCCTACCCAATGTGGGTAATTTCATTGGAAAGTAGTTGTCCGGTACTTGTATACCCCTGTTCAGGTGAAATACTTTGGTAGGAGTGGTTCTGATGAATGTTGGAGGGGATGTGGTGATCAGGGGACTCATATGCATATTTTGTGGAGTTGCCAAGTTAGTTTTATATTGACAAGATTTGTCAGAGGTGATAGGTAAATTTTTTAGGATTGCCATACCCCGTTTGTTTCACATATGGATCTTGGGGTTGCCACCCCCTGATGTAAGAGGAAAATCTGCTATTTATCTTTTAGTGGGAGCAGCTTTGAAAAGTATCACACAACTGTGGTTATTCAATTCCCTTCCAACACGGGCTCAATGGTTGAAACACTGTGGTAAGATTTCTGACTATTGAGCAAATCACTGCATCAATAAGATTACAAAAAGAGAAATTTAAGGGCCAGTGGCTCCCTTTTTTCCACTTTCTGGCTGAAACAGATGGGGTTGATATCTTTTGGAAATCCTGGCCCGCTTCACCTAATATGAGCAGTATTACAGGATAATGACATTTGCTGATTTATGAGGAGCTCTATTGGAAGACTTTTCTTTTACATTACTCTTTCCTAAAATGCTGAAAAGATGTGAACTGGATGTAATTTTTTGTCTGTTTCTCTACTTGCTTGATAAATTATTGGTTATTGCAATTTTTTTGTTTTGCAGTGAAAAACAATAAACTTTGATTGCAAAAGAAAGAAAATGTGGGTTCTAGGAGAAAACGTGTTACTAGGCAAGGTAAGAATAGAAGCTGGAAACCAAAAAGGTGATGATGAGTACGAAAAAGGCAGAGTAGGAATGAATGAGCTGAGGAGACATCAAGTGGGGACTAACTGGACTTAGTAAGAAGTCTGAAAGGTGACAAACTGGGAGAATGAGACAGAGATACTGCAGACACAGCTGTAGAAAATTAAAATTGATGTGCAAATATAGCTGGAATGACCATGTGAGTATGTCCCACCCCCCCATACACACATTGGGTGGAAGTGTGTACAGGTATACCCACACGTGCAAATGCACTATGCACACATGAAAGCAAAGATAGTATGCGGGTAGGGGTAAAAAAGACAGATTGCAGTGGTAAACCAGGGGATGGCTGAAAGATGTTAGTAGAAAATAAGTCTATCACTTAAGCCAGAGGGCTGCTGGTAGCCTATGTAGATGATCAGCTTGGTTTCTGCAGACCTCTTGCTTTGAAAATGCACTCCCACATTCCTTGTAAATGCAGAACATTGAGTGTAAAAAAAAAGTCACTTCTCATCGGAACTCTCCATACTGGGAGCACACTGCCTATTTATAGTGGTGCACTCCCAGCATCAGTCGGATAGCCGGTGGCTGAGGAGGTGTGTGAAGGGCTGTACCGCTGTCCATCCAGGGCCGTGGTATGACTAACAGGTATGGGGTTGGGGGGGTTGTCAGTGCCGTGGGTGGGTGGGGGTCCACTGTCCATCAATGGTACTGTGGGAGCACTGAGACTGGGGTTGGTGGCCCAGTGTGTTTGTGGGGGGGGGTGGTCTTGATGTACACCAGGGTTGGAGCTGACCTGTGTTGTGGTGGTGGTGGGGGTGATTAAACTGCATAGGTGATCAAGAACCCAATGGATGTTAGGAAAATTGTGGACATTAATTTCTCTCCCCTTCTTCTAGAAATAGATAAGGACTCAAAGAAATAGATTAAACTTAACTTGTCCTTATGGAGAAAAATAAACTCCATAAAAATGATAGTGGCCCCTAAACTTTTCTTTCTCTTTCAAAATCTCCCATATCAGATGGGTGGACAAATGTTCAAAAAATTACATGGCACGATCAGGAATTATTTATGGGGATATACACCCCCAAGGCTTTCATTATGTAAACTGAGTGCCAGTAAAACAGAGGGGGTTTCTGGATTAATGCATTGGGAGAAGTATCTATGGGCATTCAGATTTAAGCAAGCAGCTTTATACCTTAACACAAGCATGAAGTTAATTGTCTGCTGTTTTACGTGATATGGGCGACTGAGGAACCTCGACCGCTGAATGGTCTCAGCAGGGACGGCACACACCAGGAGGGTGATGGGGTATGAGAACAGCTGCCGAAAGGACGAGAACCACCCTGCAGAGGAGGGTGACAGCAAACAGGGGGGCCTGGAGACGGCACGCGGGGACATGCATGAATGACAAAATGGTGAATATGTGCGAAAAAAAAAAAACGCTACCACCCCATCACCAGGGTACACAAATGAAAGTGGGAGGGGATGGTGAGGTGTGGACAGGAAGGGAACACCAGTGCAGGGGATGCTGAGAGTGGGAACCATGCTGACGGCGGGGAGGTGCACTGTATGGGGGGGCACAGGCCACAGTGGCAGAGAGAGTGGCGGCACTGCCACCGTGCAGGGCTGGACAGCACACGGTGGCACACAATGCAGAAGCAGCATGCCGAGCAGGTGGGAGGAGTACCACAGAGTGCCACGGGAGCCTGATGCCACGTGGCCAACCATGCCAAGGGCACACCATGTGGTGATGATGACATGATGCCACAGAGCACACCTGGCTACACTTGCATCTTGGAAATGTAGGCTAAGCCCCGCAGGTAGTTTGGTGTGCTCCTGTTGCCATAGTCCACCATGATCATCTCAGTTTGGTGGATGACATCTTGGTAGCGCCGCTTCTGTTCTGCTGCACCCATGCCAGACAGCAGCTGCTCAATGCAGATGGCAGTTAGCCATTTCTCCTCCATCAAGCAGTCAAGGAAGTGCCACAAGCTCGGGCTGCTGGCACCCAGCCTGGTGCAGAAGCCCCGGTGCCAGCCCTCGACCGTGTTGTTGGTATGGGCGAGGTCATCCAGGGTGGGCCGTTACATGTTCCACTGCATGACTGGGAACAAGGGATGCCTGCAGACTGACCTGCCAAACACCTTGCTGACCCATGACTGCTCCATGAAGTCCAGAAGGGGTCTGAGCAGCTCTGCATTTGCCTGGTAGTAGGGGTGTGCCAGGAGGTCACTGTAGGCACCCTCCCCAGCATCCACGGGCACGTATTCCAGTGTGAGGAGCCTGCACATATTCAGGGCAAACTCCACATCACTGGCATACCAGACACACAGATTAGGTATCTGCTGTACCCTGCGCTACACTGCCTGGCAGTAGTGGAAAAAACATCCACACACTGCAGCACCCTCGAAGGTGGTCTGGAATGCCCATCAGGCTGCCCACTTAAAGTCTAGCAGAGCTGTCACAGGGCAGACATCACCAATGAGCCATCACAGCTTCATAAACACGGCCGCATATGTACGCTCCGTCCGGGATGGCATCAAGATGTAGACCGCCGGCAGTACGATGCCTGTCTGCAGCCCTTGAACGGTGTACACCTGCATGAACAGTGGTGGTGTGCAGTGGAAGGTGCCATCCAGGAACCAGTCACTGCAGCAGGCAAGGTACTTCAGGGCTCTCTGGGTGGCAAACATGAGCACATGGTCCTCCCCGAGCCGCTATCATGCTGCAGGAATGTGTCTCCTCCGGCATGATGGCATACTCCAGTGGCACTGCCAGGCCCTGCAGTGAAGTTGGTGTCACAGGTCCCCCCTCTCACGTGCCTGCTGGACATGCTGCATGGTGTGCTTTAAGAGCAGAAGTGCAGACAGCCACCCTGCTACGATATCCAGCACCCCTGTGGTGCACTGCACCAACACCTGTGTGGTGCTCTTCATGCTGCTGTGTGCATGGTCTCGAATATTGCTGAGCACCTCCCGGACACTCACCACCCCTGCATCAGGTGCATGGCTATGGGGCTGGCCAGTGTATACTACTGTGTCCATCTCAGTGTGCACCTTGGTGGGGCAGCTGTGGCAATGGTCTTGTATACATCTCCAATAGATTTTTTGTTTGACCTCCTTGTCCCACTGGTAGAGGTATCCACAGTGGGACAGGAGGATCTTTCCTTTCTGGCTGGTAAGGATCTGCAGTCAGGCATCCTGTTTCTGTTCCTCAGTTGGGTGGCCTCCACTTCTGCATTGCCCCCTTATATGGGCGTGGACGGTCCCAGCGTTCGCACACTTGTGTTTGTGCCACTGTGTGTGAGCCAGCACGCCCTTGTCCCAGTAGCATAAAAGTGTATGTGCATGGCCATCAGGTGCACTATACGGATCTGGTACGGGGGTTTACAGTATCAGCAGTGTGCCCTGGCAGCTGTGGTTGAGGTGGTCAGCATTGTGGCGGCAGCCAGTACTGGGCCAGATTGTTCTCCACAGGTATGTTACACTGCTCTGTTCTGTTATCCTGGTTGCATTCCCTGCCTAATGTGGTCAGTGATTGCTGTACTGTGGGCTGCTGCAAGGTTCAAAACCCGCAGCTCGGTGGCCCTCAGTCCACATCCTGCATTGGCAGTGAGTGCACACTGCCTGAGGCACCGTGGCAGCTTGGCAGCTACTCCCAATGCCCTGCATGTTATCCTTGTCCTGCAGTGGCCTGCTTCTGTATCTGTGCACCTGGTAGCAGGTGGGTGGGTTTGATTCCTTCTGTGGCCATGAGGGGCACGTCGTGTGGAGTGGTGCAGCATTGGGGGGGGTTGGCTGCCACTGGGTGCTACCCATGGGGTGAGGGTGGGTCCTCTGTCAGACTGTAGGGAAATTGATGTGCACGTCTACGTTGTCCTCACCCATTGTGGTGCTGGCCTTTTTTCCCCTTTGCCCATCTTCCCTTCGCCCTTCTCCAGGTCACCCTTTTCCTGCTCACCCTTCTTGACCATGCACTCACATAGACTGGTCCCATGTCCCTGTCGCCATGGATGAGAGTCGCTCTAATGACAGTCGCACATTGGGCATCCCACCCATGTGCTATGCACCATGCATGGCTGTGCACAGATCACATTTTCACCTGGGGGGGTCACACAGCTCTCATTTCCCATACTGCGGACAGTTCTTATCACAGGATACCATTGTCTGCTATGATTTAGAGTAGAAAAACAGATAGCTTACCCACACAAGTCATCTGATTTCCTATTCTTCACATTGCCTTCAAGAATAAGGGATTGCCCTCAAGAATAGAGGAGAAGTAATTGTTGCCGCATCGGTGGCGGCAGTAGCTCAGTTCCTGGGTCCACAAGGGGTGGCCACTGGAGGAGGTCTTGGCTGCATCAGTGACTGGCTAGCACCCTAGTGTAAAGGAAGATCTGCTGGGGAGGCCACCGAGGACTGGCTTGGCCGCATCAGCGGCAGATCCCGACTTTTAGCAGTGGACTGATTGTACTAGCTGAAGGGCAGGAAAGCGGTTCCAATGAAGGAGGAGGATGATGGGCTTTTTGAACTCACAGCTGGGCAATAAGTAACAAGCCCAGCTGCATTCAAAACTGTAGAGGAGCTGTAATTGTTGCCACATCGGTGGCTGGAGGCGCTCAGGTCCCGGGTCCAGAAGGGGTGGCTGCCAGTGGAGGTCTTGACTGCATCAGTGGCTGGCGAGCACCCTGGAGTAAGGAAGATCTGCAGGGGAGGCCACCAGGGACTTGCTTGGCCGCATTGACGGTGGGTCCTGACTTGGAGCAGCGGACTGAGTATACTGACTGAAGGGCAGGAAAGAGGGCCCAATCAAGGAGGAGGGCGCACTTTTTGAACTCGCAGCTGGACTATAAGTAGCAAGCCCAGCCACATTCAAAACTGTAGAGGAGCTGTAATTGTTTCTTGCCCCTGCCACCCTGGCCCTGACCTCTATTAAATAACCGAAGGGGGAGAATCCAGGGGAATGGAGGTCTCTGCAATAAGAGGGAGTGGGCTGGGCTTGTTGCATTGTTAGTTATCAGCTATTGTAAACCCAGCTTTTTTCTTGTCTTTTCTGGGACTTATCCATCTTGCTTTGTGTGTAGGGGATGGTCTAGAGTTCTGGAGAGGGCTGAGGTGGGATTGTTGCCTTGAAGCTGCCCCTTTTTTGGGGGGATAACCTCATGACCTAGGCTGTTAGCATGGGGGGTCGATCCATCATGATGGGGACAGGGCCATGGAAAGGGTCTCTTGCCACCAGGGCAGGCATCTTTGGTAGGGTGGTGGTGTGCATGGGGTGTGGGTCAGCCATGGTTCTTGACTGGGTTTGGAGGTTGGTAGGCTGCTCAGTGTGCTGTCAGCTGATGCAACTTAGGGAGGAGGTTGACAGGATTGGGTGGAAGCTGGGAGTGATGAGGGTTTGGCAAGGTAGGGGTGGAGGAGGTGGGTACAGTGAGGGGAAAGTTGGCACCAGTGTAGTAGCTCCTGGATCTGTTGCTACTTGCAGGATTGGAGGGTTATAGTAGGAAGGTTCAGTGGGCACATGGGGCTCTGCTTGGGGGGGGGGCCAAAATGCGGCAACAACCAAAAGCGCAGGCAGTTGGTGGGGGGAAAAAGACAGGAGATGCACAGGGGAAAATGAGATGGGGGGTGTGGTAGCAGGGAGGATATGGAATTAAGTATCTAGCTTAGCAATAAATTTGAGCCCCTGAATTTGATAGAAGATGGGGAGAATGTGACTGGTGCAGAGGCAGAGAAGGCGGAGGGGTAGGCAGGAGTAAGAGCCAGGTTAACAAGAGGAGCAAGGGGGGCTGCCTTGTGTATAAACAAGCAGGGAGCCAGGGGTGCCATCAGCCTGGGCGAGGTGGATATGGGGGTGGGGGTTAGGCTGGGCATGATGGGTGACCTGGGTGACCAGGGGATCAAAAGGAGTGGTGCTGGGGCTGGGCATTTCAACTTGACTAGCACAGGAGGTGCTATTAACCAAGATGACAGGGGAAGGGAGGTTGTTAACCTGTGGAGGGATACGGTGGGGGTAGGGAGATCGGTCAGAAATAGGCAGGGTGAAATTATTGAGGATTGGGATGGGGGACCAAGGGTCCCAGGGACTCATGGGGTTCCATTGCTAGGAGGAGCAGCATGGCTGAAATCAGTGGGGATCTGCACATGGTGGGGAAAACTTAGTGAGAAGAGGGGGGCAGGCCTGGGTAAACACCTGGTGTAATCAGAAGGGATGGGCAGGCTGACAAATGTAGAGGAAGGGGAGATGGAAGCTGGTTCCTCAAGTGGGACATGCTTTTCTGGTGGAGCTGGCATGAGGGACCTGAGTCACATGGATGGGGGGGCCTGGTGAGGATGGGGTAGCAGAGGGAAAGAGTGAAGGTGAGGCAAAATTGGAGGCTGAAGGTGAAGTTGGCAATAAGGGCTGAGAGAGGAGGGATAGGGCCATTAATGTCGCTCAGCTAGGGGGCACAGTCAGCACCCTTTTGGAGGGCAAGGCCTGGGGGAGGGAAGAGATGGGGCTGGGAGGGATGGTACCATAGGGGGAGGTCCCTGGGACAAGGGCAAAGTTAGGGTGATCCTGTTTAGGGGACTTGATGATTAGGGGCACCCGGTGGGATGGGCAGGGTGGGAGTCACCCCTGTGAGGTAAAAAACAAGTGTATATCTGGCTTGATGGTGCATAAGGCCAAGCACCTGGTTTATGCACTGGCGATGAAACGTGGAGGGTCCCCAAACTTCCTGGTGCACCTGGGAAATAAATGATATTGAGGGAAATAGTGTGCTGGAGATCCAGGTAAGGTTTAGGGAGCTGGCCACGGTCTGTCATTCCATAGGATGCACAGTCTCCTTCTCAGAGATCCAGCCAGTCCCAAGGGCCAGTGTGGAAAACAAGCAGAAAATTAAAGAGATGAATGAATGGCTGCATGAGTGGTGTGGGGCTCGGGGGCATGGGGTAGTGGGGGACTGAGGCTCGATATGGAAAGGCAAGGGGTTGTATGCCAGAGATAGACTACATCTAAATCCAGTAGGGAAGGAAGTTTTAAAATAGAAACTGGACAGTTTTATCCATACTAGGTGGGGTTTAAACTTGCGAAGGGGGAAGGGATGGACTATGAGGCTGATCGTATCTTGCTCAACAGGGACGATCTCTGCCCCTTCCCCCAAAGCGGAGGATGTGGGCAGTATGCGGGGGGTGACTGATAGGTGGCTTCCCAAAAGCTCCAGGCGGGGAGACTGGGGGGATAGAAGTAGTGGTGGTTGGAGCATGGTGCTGGTGAATGCTAGGAGCTTGGAAAACAAGATGCCTGAGCTCCAGGCTATGTTAGAGGAGGGGGAAGTGGATGTGGCAGCCATCACTGAAACTTGGGCCACTCAGGGGCACGATTGGGACCTAATCCTGAGTGGGTATACTATGCTCAGGAAAGACAGGGCAGTGGGTAAGTGGAGTGGGGTAGCACTGTTCATTAAAGATGGCATAGGCATAAGCCACGTGGAGGAGGCAGGGGGTGGCGTGGAGGCATTTTGGGTCACATTGCAGATGCCAGGAAGGTACAAGAGTAAAATTGGGGGTGGTTTACAGGACCCCCCATGCTAGTGGATGACCTGAAAGATAGTCTAGTGGAGAATATCAAGGCCCACTGTGGTTGGAACAGGGAAGGGTCATGTTACTAGGTGATCTTAACATGCCAGGGACTGATTGGGGGACTATGACGTCCCCATCAGCCAAGGTGCAGAGACTGCTGGATGTCTTTAAGGATGTGTTTCTAAACCAGCAGGTGGTGGACCCAATGAGGGACATCTGGATCCTGGATGTGGCCCTGGAGGACTATGGCTTGGCTAGGGACTTTGAGGTGAGAGGTCCACTGGCTGGGAGTGATCATGCCATGGTCTGGTTCTCACTTGACCTGGGGGGAGGGGAAACTGTTCAAGGACAAGGATTGTAGACTTTAGCAGGGCCAATTTTAAGGGCATGAGGAAGATCCTATGGGATCATTTGGGGGAGTAAAGCTTGGCATGGATGCGGAAGATAGGTGGGAAATTATCAAAAGAGGGATACTGGAGGCTACCAGGACCTGTGCAAGAGTGAGGCACAAGTTTGGTAGGTCCAGGAAGCTGTGCTGATGGACTCAGGAGATCCAGGAGGCAGTGAGAGAGAAGAGGACCACATACAGAAGGTATAAGTGCTCGCAAGGGTCTAGGAGCAGGGATGAGTATGAACTATAGGCCAGAAAGGTCACCAGGGTGGTAAGGAAGGCTAAGGCAAGGACAGAGCAGCTGCTGGTGCAGCAGATTGGTAGGGAAAGTTTTTTTTAGGTATATCAGGGATAAAAGGAGAGTAAAAAGGCAGATCGGTAGGTTGAGGTCAGGGAAGGGGTGGGCTGAGGAGGCTGGGGACTAGGCGGAGATACTCAATGAGTACTTTGCATTAGTCTTCATGGGGGAAGAGGCTGGGGTGGAGCAGCTCATGGGGGGTTTGGTGCTGAACTGGCTGGGGACTTGAACGTTGATGTACCTGTGGGAGCTAAAGGAAATAAGGGGGCAGTACAACACGAGGTGGAACAGTCTGGGTCTGCAGAAAAGACGGGGGTCACAGACACTGTAATACCAGTTAGCAGGATGTGGGAAGCCCTCAAGTCCCTCAAAAAGGAAAAAGCCCCAGGCCCGGATGGTATCCAACCCAGGGTGCTCTGGGAGTTGGCTGACATTCTGGCTACACCCCTGGCAGACCTCTTTAACACTTCCTTCCAGACAGGGAGCATGCCTCAGGACTGGAGGGTGGCACATATTGTGCCCATCTATAAGGGTGGCTCAAGAGAGGAGCCCGGGAATTACAGGCCCATCAGCCTAACTTTGGTGGTGGGCAAAGTGATGGAGGTCATCCTTAAGGAGATGCTGGGGGAGTTTCTAGAAGAAAGCGGATTCCTGGATGATCGCCAATATGGCATTGTACAGGATAAATCATGTTAGACTAACCTCGTGGAGTTTTATGACTGGGTGACATTGGCACTGGACCGGGGTAAGCCAGTGAATGTCATCTTTCTTGACTTCAGCAAGACGTTTGACTTTGTGCCCCACTCTGGCCTACTGGAAAAGTTGGGGGTGATGCGGGTGGGAACACTGATGGTCAGATGGATTGGAAACTGGCTATCTGGAGGTACCCAGAGGACTGTGGTTGGGGGGAGGTCTCTTCTCCCAGAGGGGTCATAAGTGGGGTCCCACAGGGATAGTTTCTGGATCTGCTCCTGTATAATGCTTTCATCTCTGACATCAGTAAAGGTATCAGGAGTGAAATGAGCCTCTTCATGGATGATTTGTAATTGGGGGCAGTGGTGAATGGGGAGGGGGGTAGAGCAGCCCTGCAGGAGGACCTGGTGACCATGGGGAGGTGGGCACATTCCTTGGGGCTCAGGTTTAACGCAGGGAAATGCAGGGTCCTTCACTTGGGGTCCAAAAACCTTAATCATGAGTATACCCTGGGAGGGGTTACACTGCAGGCTTCGAAAGGGTAGAGGGATCTAGGAGTGGTAGTGGATGTCAGAATGAGTAACTTGGAGCAGTGTAAGAGGGCTGTGGCCAGGGCAAATAAGATTCTGGGGTGCATTGCTAGGGGATTACATCCAGAAGCAGGGAAGTGATCCTCCTGCTGTACAATGCCCTGGTTAGGCCACACCTGGAATATTGCGTGCAGTTTTGGCATCCACACCTGAAAAAGGACATTGATCTCTTAGAGATGATTCAGAAGAGGGCAACCAAAATGATATGGGGGATGGGTGATAGGTCCTATGGGGAGAGGCTTGAGGAGCTCAACATTTATTCACTGGAGGAAAGGAGGAAGGGGGATATGATTGAGGTCTTCAAGTATCTAAAAGGGGTAACATAGGGTTAGGATGAATAAAGTTTTTCAGAAGGGGGGGCTTCCAGGGGACACAGTTGAAGACTGGAAAGGAGGAGACTCAGGAGAGAGAGAAGGAGATGTTATTTCACTGACAGGGTGGTGGAACCATGGAATGCACTGCCTGAGGAGCTGGTAGCAGCTGCTACTGTGGAGGGGTTCAAGAGAGGCTGGGACAGGTGTCGGGGGAAGTGAAACTGAGTATTGCCAACCAAGGAAGAGGGGAAGCCCTGGAAGGGGATGGGGTGGCCTGGGGGGAGGGTTTCTCAGGTGAAGACAGTGCCCTACAGGGGCGTTGACTCTCAGGTAGACACAACAGACAATAAGGCCTAATCTGCTGGCATCTTAGTATGTTAGTATCTGTAGTTTTGATTCACTCACAAGCATTAAAAGATTGAAACCTTATTAAAAATTGAGGAAACCCCATGAGAATTGTCAGCAATTTGAAATAATACAGAATTACTATACAATGGCAATTCAGTGGAGAGCATTAGGTATTACAAACCTTAATGATCTTTTGGACAATTTGGGCACACTACTATCATTTGAAGCTTTAAGACAGAAATTCAAACTTCACAGATTCCACTTTGTCCTTTATCTGCAGCTTAGAAAGGCTTTGCAGGATTCTATTTTGGACTCCGAAGTGTGTCTCCCAGGGAATAACCAATGGAGCCAAATTCTGCAACCATAGAAATTTTTGATGAGCAGAACACAGCAAAATACTCAGGCAGCCACTGCCACTGAATAACCCACTGAAAGAGTAATGGGTCCAGAACAAAGGGAAGAAAGGAGGCTTTCACCACCCCTTTCACTCTACAGAAGGAATATTGCTGAAACTTGCTGTGAGTAGTAGATGTAATAGATGGGGAGAAACAAAGAATCCTGTAGAAAGAAAACTCCAGGGGCACTCTTCAACAGGACTTCTGCAAAGCCAAGGGAAGCTACCACAGGAACACCATCAAGATCCATTGGACAAGATTGCTCAAACCAGAGCCTTGGCTCCTCCATGCAGTTAAAGCTCAGAAAGGTTTTCAATAAAATGGGCACGTTTCCATGAAGAATACCAAACAGCTCAATCAGAAGCTAAAAGAAAGAAAATAGACCTGGGAACACAATAGTCAAACTAGACTGATGAACTGGCTGATTATGTAGTAGTATACAGTATGTGTGCTGCTATGGACTATGGACTGTGGTAACACAAATGCTTGTACGGAACTATGGAAAACCAACACAAAATTTAAGACTGGGAACTGTGACTAAAAATATGGACAAATGACTTCATGGAGCCCAACTAAACAGGGAAAATAAACTGGGTAAAATAAAAACAGCAGAATAAAATAAAACTACAGAGAGCATGGACTCATGAACTCAGAGCACAAGACAGCTATTTAGCCTTTCTAATTGTATTTTTGCATTTTCTCCTTTTGTCAGTAAATAGTTTCCACATGGCATTCATGTTTTCTATTTTGTGTTGTGCATAGTGCATTCTCTTTTTTCTGTATTAGTTTTTTGATGTTATTATTGTAACATTTTCATGATGTCTCCTTTTTCATTATTTTTTTAATAAAAATATTTATTGCACAGTGTCATTGTAACATTTTAAATAAATGAACAGCATTCTTCCATGCTTTCCCCATAGGGATCTTAACTGCAAACCCTGCCTTTAAATGACACTGCTGACATACTCGGTTATAGCCTATCCAGATATTTTTAAAAAAGGTAGGCATTAAGTGGATGCTTTGACTTGTACAACTCCATTTCCCGGAATACAGTCACTAAGCTATTAGTTTCCATGGTCACTGTATGCACAAATCAGTTCTACCATGAAGAGATGGTGAAAACAGGTACTGGGAACACAGATTTGTAAACATCCAAGAAGTAAGTTATGAAACATAGAAATTTTTGATGAGCAGAACATACAGCAAAATACTCAGGCAGAAGAGCAGAGCTACTCACTACCACTGAATAACCCACTGAAAGAGTATTGGGTCCACATCAAAGAAGAAGAAAGGAGGATCTCACAACCCCTTCTCTCTACAGAAGAAATATTGCTGAAACTTGTTGCGAGTATTAGATGTAATAGATAGGGATAATCAACTAAAGAATCCTGTAGAAAGAAACTCCAGGGATGCTCTTCAGCAGGACTTCTGCAAAGCCAAAGGAAGCTACTACAGGAACACCATCAGGATCCATCAGACAAGAGGGTTAACCAGGAATGGGATCCATTGTTCAAACTAGGGCCATGGCTCCTCCATGCAGTCACAGCTCAGAAAGGTTTTCAATAAAATGGGCACTTTTCTATAAACAAGCATTTGTCAATGCCACATGTTTGCTTGCTGGTATTAGCATTGGAAATGCAGGAGTGAGACAGATGCAGAATAGGAATGGCAGTGAAGTACTGAACTTTACCCAACCTCACCTCCATCCTGTAGAGACAGACAGGCATTGGGGTAAGTGTTTGGGTTATCGCCCATGACGGTCATGCCATGTCACCTCACCCTATTCTGCAGACACCGACACATGTTGAGGTGTGCCTTGGGGTGTTTTGGCTTTACAGTCACCCCATTCCATAAGGACATACTGTATGCTGAAATGGGTGCAGCATAGGAGAATGGGGTGAAGTCTGGGGCCGAAGAGTCCATGGTACACCTCGATGCCTGTCACTGGCTGGGGGGTGGGATGGCATGAGCAGTACAGTCGGCAATCCAAAGGCACACCCCAATGCCTGTCAGTCTGTACAGGGTGGGACGTTATGGTTAGAAACCCTAATGCCCTGGGTGTTTGTTGGTATTTGCACTACAAATTTTCAACATGGCCTTTTTTGTGACCCCACCTCTTGAAAGCATTTGGGACCTCTTCTCATGAAGAGTGGCAGTGTGATTTTGTCAATGTGTCCCAAACTTTCAGTTCCAACAGCGACTGTGCCATTCTGCGCCACATGTACGAAAACACAGATTGGGCAGGATGTGAAGAATGACAGCTGTACCATCCATAGGGAGGTGTGAAGAGCTGGCAATGTTGAAAATTTGTAGTGGGAATATTAAAAATTCTCACACTTCTGAGCATACGTGGAAACTGCGCAATGCATGCACGTAACAAAGTCATTTTATGGACATTCATCATCAAAGTTTCAACATAGGCATTTTAGAACCTCTGCTCATGAACAGTGTCACTGTGATTTTCTTAATATGCCCCGAACACTGATTTCCCACAGCGACCACGCTATTCTGCACCAGAAGTGCAAAAACACATTTTAGCCAGGATGTGAAAATGACAGCTGTGCTGTTCATAAGAAGGTGTGGAAAATGGCAATGTTGAAAATCTGGGTGAAAATATTACAAATTTGTGCGTTCTGACGTGCATGCAAACTACATAGCACTCGCTTGCTAACACAGTCATTTTATAGAACTTTCATCACAAAATTTTCAACATAGGCATTTTAGGACCTCTGCTCATAAACAATGTCACTATGATTTTCTTAATGTGTCTCGAACACTGATTTCCCACAGCAACCGCACTATTCTGTGCTGGAAGTGCAAAAACACATTTCGGCCAGGATGTGAAAAATGACAGCTGTAATGTTCATAAGGAGGTGTGTAAAAATGGCAATGTTGAAAATCTGGAGTGAAAATATTGCAAATTCGTGAAGTTACGAGCGTGCATAGCAACTGCTCAATGCATGCTCATAAAACAGTCATTTCTTGGATTTTTTCCACCAAATTTGCAACATAGATGTTTTGAGAGCCCACCTCATGAACACTGGCACTGTCGTGTCATTAATCAGTCCCAAAAGGTGATTCCATGCAGTGACCGTGACTGAATAAGGACGAATAATGCCATGACAGTTTCTGAATTCATGAGAAGAGGTCCCAATAACCTCATGTTGAAAATTTGTTGCCAAAATTCCCCAAAATACCTGAGATATGCACCAAAGTTGAAAAATCCCTATTTATGCCATTATACAGCTTACCAGCATTTTTTCAGTTTGCGGTCAGCTTTGAAGAGTGCAGACGTGTTCCCAGTCCACCGAAGATCATCGCACTGGGGTCTGGAGGTAAGTATGGGGTGAGGGGGGTGTGAGGAGGCAGGGTGCACAGAGGGTGGGCACAGTTTGGGGCGGGGCCACTGGACTCAATGAGGGACCTTTTTTTGTGATTTACAGGGAAAAACAAAACCATTGTGGGACTGTTTTTTGTTTAACAGGGACATTTGGCATACTGGGGTGGGCTCCCAGCATTCCACCTGAGTGTTTTTTGGGGGGATTGGGTCCACCATTGGCACATATGAAGGGGGCAAGATCCGAGGGGGATTGGCACCCCCCTCAGCACAAACCAATGTTTTTTTGGGGGGACATTTATGCCAATGGGTAGTGGGCTCCCCTGTCAGCAAATTAAACTGGGAAGTGGGGGGGGACTGAAGCTGACAGGTATTGGGCCTCCATCAGCAAACAAACAATGTTTTGGGGGGGACACATTATGCGGTTGGCAGTGGGGGTTCTGTAACATTGTTTGTGAACATGGCTGTGGCTTCCCGCCATGTTCACAAACAATATTACACTACGCAATGTTCTGCCCTGCAATGATGGGCCACTCCCTCAATTCAGCGGAATGACTGATGCTGAAATGATGAGGCAGCCCCTTATTGCTACGGCAAAAATATTACAACTTGGTTGGGAAGCCAGTGTCACCAGCACACTTTGCCTCCATTGGTCTACCAGTGCCAAGTCCCCAAATGCAGTGCCTCCATTGGTTGCCACAGTGCCGCGCCTCTACAACCCACTTCTTTCCTAAGCTGCACATAATGTTTCTTGTGCATGCGTGCAAGCAAACATAAAAATGACAAACAACTCAGTCAGAAAGCTAAAAGAAAGAAAATAGACCAGGAAACACAATAGTCAAATTAGACTGATAAACTGCCTGATTAAGTAATAGTATATGTGCTACTATGGACTATGGACTGTGATAACACAAACGCCTGTACAGAACTACGGAAAACCAACACAAAATTTAAGACTCAGAACTGTGACTAAAAATAAAGTCAAATGACTCCATGAAACCCCAAAAAACAGGGAAAATAAGCTGAGTAAAATAAAAACAAGATAAAACAAAACTACAGAGCGCATGGATTCATGAACTCAGAGCTCAGAGCACAAGACAGCTATTTAGCCTTTCTAATTGTATTTTTTGCATTTTCTCCTTTTGTCGTTAAATAGTTTCCATGTGGCATTCATGTTTTCTCTTTTGTGTTGTGCATAGTGCATAGTCTTTTTTTCTATTAGTTTTTTGATTTTACCATTGTAACATTTTGGATGTCCCCTTTTTCATTATTTCTTTAATAAAGATGTTTATTGCACAGTGTGATTGTAACACTTTAAATGAATGAACAGCATTCTTCCATGCTTGTACATGTACACAAGCAATAAGGATTTAAATATAGCAATTAAAAACATACAGCAAGATTTCAACAAAATACAGGACGCATTACTGGACTTAAGGTTATTACTAAATGTAAAAAAATGAAACACAATGACTTATTAAAAAAAAAAAAAACTGAAGATTATTCCCACCTAAAATTAATGTCGTGGAACAATAATGAACAACAATGACACTGCAAAGAGGTTTCATTATAGATATCTGGGAATTATTTTGGATGCCCAACTTATATTCAAACCTTACATTTCTAGCATTGTATCAAAGCTAAACAATTATTAGCTTTCTTTTATAAAAAGTAAATTCCATTTCAATTTGTCTCTAAGAAAATTACTAGTTAATTCTTTATTCATATCTATTATCGATTACGGAGACTGTTTATATAGAAACACTTCTGATTCAGTATTAGATGTTCTTGACACCCTTTATCATAGTGCATTAACATTTATCTCTGTTTTGCCTTGGAACTCTCACCATTGTCATTTGTATTTTGCTGTGGGGTGGGATTCACTTACATTAAGGATACAACAACATTGGCATTTATTTCTGTATCACCTTATTTTAGGTAAACTCCCATTTTTTCTTCTAAATTCATTATGTGTTAAGATGACTTATAGTTATATCTTAGGTCATGTATGCTACCAAAGTTTGTTATTCCTAGAACTTGTGCAAAGATTTGTGATTATGTCTTATCCATTTCTGTTTCATGGATTTTGGAAGAAATTAAGAAAAGGTTTAAAATATGTGCATTGGTCCATATTTCACAATTTAAATTTCTTATGTCAGGGTTTTTTCAGAAACAGATTGTTTTGGTTGAACATTTGCATCTTTTATCAAATAGTTACTTAAAATAGGAATGTGATCACGCAACATCTTTGTCTACATTACTTGTTATGTATGTTTGTGTATTATACTGTATTGTAAGTGCTTTTAATGTATGGACGCAATTGAAAACAAGAGTTTCTCTCAATCTGCCTTCCAATAAAATTGATGATGATACTTCCCCATCCATTTCTGACTCCCACGTTATGACAATAATTCAATTATTGATATTGTTTGCAATAGTTGTTCTGCATACATAGATTTCAATACAATCTTTAATTTGTGTTGGGTCTAGGTTTATATTAGACCATAAACTAGCATGGCCAATCCCTCCTGGTTAGGTATCAGCATAGCAGTTTGCAATACTGGTGTGTGATTTACAAGATCTAGTATGTTATACCCCTAGTGTCTTCAGTGGCATATTGCTCTAAATGTTGTTTAGTATACATCCTTAGAAAATGTATGGTTTGTTTCAAAGTCACCCATTTTGCTGACCAGTCAGGATCCCCATAATTTAAGTTACTGACTAGGAGTACCTCACCCATGTCACTTGCTCTTTCTGTTTTATTGATTGTTTTCTGATTTATTTCATCGGTAATTTCTGGTGGTCTATAACACAGCCCCAAAATGTTATGTTCCAAGCTCTTGATACCAGTCTTTAGCCAAAGTGTTTCAGTAGTAGTGTCTTTGTCTTTTATTTTATTTGTAATAATGTTTTCCAATATTCTGTTTGATATGAAAATAACTACTTCTCCTCCCCCTTTTTTGATGTCTGTCCTTTCTAAAGAGCTGATACAATTCTAGGTTCCTCCCACCCCTCCTTGTCATCTGATGACCATAATGTCTCAGTGATTAGCATTACATTCTTGTATACTATTGGTGGCTCAAATATTCCCCATGTATTTTTAAACTCCTTCCGTTAATTAAACAGCATTTTATATAATTATTTTTATTTTTCTCATGATTTTGCTCCTGATATTCATTTGGGAGTAAAAAGGAAAAAACACAAGAAAATAGCCGCACAAACGAGGTGGTATTCATGGTAAAAATGCTAAACAGGTAAACAACGAGCACTCACTGCCTCCTAACAGAAGACACCACTCCAGAGAACAGTTTTTAAAGTGCAAAGTATGTATTTTTATTGATAGTGCATCACTTTCAATAAAGAGATGCACTTTGTACTTTGAAAATTATCCTTTGGAGTGGTGTCTTCTATTAAGAAGTTGTGAGTACCTGTTTTTTTTTTTTATCTGTTTAATATTCATTTGGTAGTGTGATGTTACTTTTCTTTGACATATTCCCATCCCTTCAGAACTAGTTTAAAAAAGGTTCCAGCAAATATCTCTTTATTACATTCCCCAAAGTTATCACCCTCTATTTACTGGGTTGGAGACCATCAGGGCTGTAAGATGCTGTTTGCTGAAAAAAAGTGCTGCCAAGATTCAATACAATTAAAGCTTTCTTTTGAACACCATTGCTTAGACATGTTGATCCTTTTAAGTGTATGTATTTTTTTCTTTTGATCTCCATAAAACTGGTAAATGTCTGGACACTTTTACACTTCCACATAGCCTCTTAATAACTTTGCCTAGTTCTATGATTTTGTAACAAATATCTTTTTCATGACTGTTGCCTACATAATTGGTTCCTGTGTTGTATTGTCACATCATGGGCATCTCCAGATATTTTAAGAATGTCATTTATCCTTGCTTTGATATCTTTTACTTTTACTACAGGGAATCATGGTAGCATTCTAATGGCATTGTAAGAGTTACATACTGTGGCTTCGCAATTCCAGATTATCGAGTCTCCCAGTATTACATATTCATTTTCATTGGTGTTTCTTTGTCTGGGTTCTGTATTTCAGTGGACTGAATGGGTAAGATCTTCATACTGGAGGCTTTATGTTCTGTTATATTTTTTTTTTTCAAATACCGTGTCTACTTATTTCACACCTATGTATCTATCCTTATTTTTTCCAGTTTTCTACTTATATATGACAGTATGCAATCAGTCAGGGCACTAACTTCATTTTTTTGTGAGTGTGTGTGTGTATTTGTTTGTGTGTGTTTGTTTGTTGTGGTGTACTGTATGTGTAGGTGGAGTTCATTTAAAACTGAAAATGAGTTGACTGCTATAGAAATGGCATATAAAGAAATAAATTAATCATATAAGTGTCACTTGTAAGGTGTCGAAACTTTTTTATGATACTGGTCAGTTTGTTCACTAAATACTGTATGAGTAAGAGGTGTTAATCACCATAAGAAATGGAAGATATTGCAATGTGCACCAACTTATCCAAAATAAAATAAATAAAAGAACTTTGACTTCAAGTAATTCATGTTAACACTTTTTCTTATAAACTATATGAGAGATGTTTTAGACTTGCTGGTGGTGGGATTTGAACCCAGTGCTGCATGTTCCCAACATGCATGGTAGCAAGTGAACCACTGTGTAACTTAAATTTGCTGTGTGGGTATCTGAATGTCAGAATTAAACTGTGAAGGTTTTTGATTTCATCACTCAGACAGCATTTGGTGGTGTCAGAAGTATTTCTGTCGCTCACAATCCAAAGCCATTTAGTTTTGTTATCTATGGATATTTGACTCCACATATAGTGTGGGGGCAGATTTAGCCATCTTTAGCAAGTCTGGGGAGGGTGGGGAATAAATGAAGTATAGTGCTGTATGGAATTTTCTAATTCTGGCAGAACGAAATTCCACAGAATATTCAAAATTCTGCTGAAATTCCACCAAATTCTGCTGGAAATGGAATGGTGGAATTCCACAGCATAAAAAAGTTGTGGAATGATTTTCTGCAGAAAAATCACGGTTCCAAGGAATATTATTCTCTGGATCTCAATATTTTCTGCAGAAATTTTTGTGGAATAATTTTCTGCTGAAAAATTATTGTTCTGTGGAATATTTTTCCATGGATCACAGTAGGGGAATTCCGCAGGTGAATAAGCAAATTTCCAGTGGAAATTTGGCAGGTGGAATACTCATTCTGTACTAATTCTGCTGGCGGAATTCCACATTCCATACAGAACTAATTAAGTAGATTAGAAAAG
This sequence comes from Neoceratodus forsteri, assembly GCA_016271365.2. Taxonomy (NCBI): domain Eukaryota; kingdom Metazoa; phylum Chordata; order Ceratodontiformes; family Ceratodontidae; genus Neoceratodus; species Neoceratodus forsteri. The sequence goes on along the minus strand of CM057449.1, from coordinate 1,582,520,611 downwards.
AGAATCAAGGTGCTATATCTTCTCTCATCTCTGGAGGGCAACAAGCTAGAAGTTGTTCCCTCTACAAAATACCTTGGCCTCACCCTCGACCAGGGCCTCACGTTCAAACAACACGTGGACCAAGTCACTAAAGTAATCCATTCCAAATTCAGATTACTATATCAGCTTAAGGAACTGTTAACCCTTGAAGCTAGGACTGCTATAGCAGCGAGTGTCCTACTTCCAACATTGATATTTGCTGTCCTGGTCATCCAGGGTATCTCAAAGCGGGAGTATGGTAAACTACAGGTTCTATACAACAAAGTGACCCGCTTTGCCACTCTATCCCACACAAGGAGCCACCACTGTGAGGCACTAGTAAAGCTTAATTGGCCATCCTTCGAAGCACGCCTCAGCTACCCCGTGCTCTGCATGACAAAAAAGATCATTAGCCCTTCCCTTCCCCCTAGCCTCGGGGGACTCCTCACAGTAAAGAGAAACCAGTGCAGCCTTAGATCTTCAGGCCAAATGTTGCTAGAGGTTCCCAAGGCTAGGACTAAGGCAGGCCAGAAATCCTTCTCATATGCTGCCCCCTCCTTATGGAACCACCTCCCGTTGGAGGTGCAAGAAACCCCTTCAGTGCCGTACTTCCACACCAGACTCAAAACCCATCTCCTATCAAAAAGTGTATACCAGTGCCACTACACCTGACACTACCTAACTACCACTACGAACTAAAAACTAAACCCCTCCCAGCAAGGTAGCACTAATTTTTCTCCTCAATGAACCATCCTAATGCTCTCGAAGTATGTCACCCAAGGAATCCATAATGCTGTCTCACTTACATGCAGGACAAATGTTTGAATGCAATGAACTACAACTTACCAATACGATATATAATACCCTAATAACTACTGCTATGTGTAAACAGCCAAATACTGTATCCCCATGACTTCCTGTATTATGTAATTGCACAAAAGTTCATAATGTCTGTACTATTATTCCCGGGTCGCCCCTGAAAAAGGGACCTTCGGGGCCCAGTGGGCCTACCAGGTCATCAAAATTCAGTAAATAAATAAATAAGATATGGGTGGGGGATTCATTTAGAAATGAACAGTAGACCATTAAAGTGGTTAAAAAAACAACAACACAAGCATGTTTTTGTCATTAGTCACCTTTCCTACAACTATTAATTGTTACCAGAATCTGGCACATGGTTGCATATGTTTAACATAATGCGAAGTCCCTTCACAGCATTTCCTCCTTCCCCTACTATTTGTAAGGTTAGTTTCCCCTTTCCCTGAATGGCAGTTCCGTTTTAAGGGCTGTAGTGGGTGGAGTCCTGCAGACCTCTTCTGAGCAAAAAAGGACTCCACTTTGATACAACAACAATTTAGGAGTTGCATCACAATTGCCTCTGTGGTCTGAGAAACATTCCGCTGCACTATTTGCCTGTCCTCTGGAGGTAAAACCCACCCATCCTCAAAAATAAAGCAGTTCCAACACAGCCTCATTCCCCCCAAGTGACCCACATTTCATGGGTCATACCTGGAATGTCACATTAAAACCTGCAAGCGTGCACAGTCATGCCACAACCTACAAAATGTGACTGAATGGGACAAGAGTCTCCATGTTTCCCACGGGGTCCTGCACCACAAGAGCACGCTGTCACAGTGCTCATTCCTGGCCTTACCAAGTGCACTTTGAAGTTGTTAGAAGTGATGTTTTGTCAGTAGAAAAGCAGTTCCAAGATAGCTAGCACCCACCACTCCACTCCTCCCCCTCAAGAAACATAATAGAGACACTGGGGGGTGCTCAATCCCCCAGTGCAGGAATCCTCTATCTTTTTTTTTAATACCTGTAAAAGGAAAAACATCCATTAATGTCATTTGCAGCCATTATACTCCTCCCACTGACCTTCCCATTCAGCATCCACCACCCCACACACCCCCAAGCCTTTACTTACCCATCAGGGTTCCAACATCATACTCCTTTCTGGACCGCAGACACATCTTCACTCTTCAAAGCTGGACCACGAACTGAAGAAATGGGTATGTAGTTCAATGTATTTCAATGGTGTTTTGAACTTAGTGGCATAATTTGGGAATTTTTGCATATTTTTGGCCCAAATTATCAACATGCCTTTTTTGAGACCCCACCACATAAACAATTGCACTGACATTAGGCAAATCTGTCCTGAAAGGTGATTTGGTGGTCCCTGCATGAAATCACCTTTTGAGCAGGATTTGAACATTTTCTCTGCCCTTGTTCATGAGGTGGGGAAATAATAAAGCTATGCTGATAATGTGGTGTAAAAAATATTTAAAAAAAATAACAAAGTTATGAGTCTGCATTGAAGTTTGCAGAAGCAGGCTCATAACTTTGGTAATTTTCAATATTTTTACCCCAAATTCAGGACACTGCCATATCTTTATAGCACCTCATGAATGTGACAGCTGTCATTTTTCAAATCTTGCCCAAACTGTTTTTTTTTACATCTCAGAAGGTGATTTTGCAGTCCCTGTACAATATCATCTTTCGGGCAGGAGTTGAACATTTTCTTTGCCCTTGTTCATGAGGCAGGATCATAACAAGGTTATGTTCTAAATCTGGTGTAAAAATATATAAAAAAAAAATCAAAGTTATGAGGCTATGTTGAATTTTGCAGATGCAGGCTTGTAAATTTGGTAATATTCAGTATGTTTACCCCAAATTTTTAACATAGCCATTTCTTTACAGCATCTAATGAATGTGATAGCTGTCATTTTTCAACTTCTGTCCAAAATATATTTTTGTGTCCCGAAAGCAGATTTTGCAGTCCCTGCGTGAAATTACCTTTAGGCCAGGAGTTCAATATTTTATGTGCCCTTCCTCCTGAGGCAGGGTCATAACAAGGTTATGTTGAGAATGTGGTGTACAAATATTAGAAAACAACAAATTTATGAGCCTACATTACATTTTGCAAACACAGGTTCATAACTTTGCTAATTTTCAAAAAATGTTTTACTCCAAATTCTTCAGCTGCAGACCAATTGGCTCTGGCCGGAGTTTGTTTCTTTGGCCAGCATAATGGTAACACTGCTGAAAGATCATTGACATTATTGTTCTTGGATGTAAGTTGGAATGCAATGATTTTACCAGTGTCTCCATTTCTGACTGCCATGTAATGTTCTCTGAATTGGTCAGCCAGGCTTTTGCCAGTTTCTCTGATGCAGACAACTACACACTTCCTGCAAAGAATATTATATATCACATTATTGGAAGTACAGGAGAACTCCTTGATGATGTGCAGGGCCGCTGGAAAATTGTACCCACAATTTTTTTGCAGAATCCGCAATTTTCACCATTTTCCACAAAAACTGACATGTTCCTCAATTTCTTGCAATTTTTGAGATTTTACATTATACTGTGTAAAAAGTATTAACATTTTAAATAAAATACTCTCAAATACACTGACAATTTTGCATGCAGACTTGGGATTTGCTGAAACAGTGCAGTACAAGGTAGGGGAATGGTTTTATGTGACACTGCTTTCTTTTGCATCCTTGTCTTGTCTGGTTTCAAAATCCACTGGCCAAGCATAAGTACACTTAAACAGTTAACATTTGGTTTATGTTGAAGCAGTTTATCAGAAAACTTTTTGTTGTCACAGAGCACAGACTGAAACAAAACGTGGGAGAAAAAGTGCAAATTATCTCATTCAACTAAACGGGGTGCTAACTATGAAGCCTTTTTGTAAATGGTAAGGCAGGTTTTTTCTTGTGAACAAACTTTAATTCAGAACTAGTTTTCGTTCAAACAGCTGAGGATTTTGGATGGCCCTGATGATTATAAACTTGAATAAACTAGTTGGTAACAGTGACCTCTCTCTTATCAATCTTCCACCTAGATGCTCACATGCAACGACTACAATATAAACCTGACTAAAGTCTGAAAACAAGCTTTATAAAACACATAAACTGTGTATGAACATGTATCTTTAACTAAACTAAACCTAGAAATCCACCGGGCAATCTCACCATCACAGCACGGGTTCAGGGCCAAGCTTGGGATGGACACTGCGCTAACTAAATTCTCAGCTGAAGTACTGAGCAATAATGACGGAGGGGTCAAACAGGGGCGGTCTTCATTGACCTAGCTAAAGCTTTTGACCTGGTAAACCACAACCTCCTTCTACAAAAAATGTGCTCTCTTGGCCTTGACACCCACTCACTGGGATGGTTCAAGAGTTATCTCTCTGGACGCACCCAGAGGGTTAAGTGGGAGGATAAAGTCCCTAAGCTAGCCCCACTCAAAGAAGGGGTACCCCAAGGGTCAATCCTCGGCCCCCTTCTCTTTACACTGTTCTTTAACGATCTGCATAAACACTGCAGGAGTAGCAGCGCCATTCAGTACGCGGATGATGCAGTCATTTATAGAGCTTCCCCCCTAACTTGCCTGAGTTGCAGACAGCCCTCCAAGAAGACATCCATCAGATGGAGGACTGGCTCACTCTGAACAAAATGGTTCTAAACACTAACAAAATGAAGGTAATGCTCTTTGGCCCTAGATCCCTGGGAACAGAGAGGTCACATCACCTTCAACTCCAGTCCGGGGGAGTGAAAAAACTTGAGGTGGTCACCTCTACCAAATACCTTGGCCTTACCCTGGACCAAGGCTTCACACTAAAGAATCATGTAGATCAAATCACCAAAGCCATCCATAGGAAACTTGGCATCCTTTATAGACTAAAGGACCAGGTCATCCCGGAAGCTAGGGTAGCCATTGCCACTAGTGTACTCCTCCCAAAGCTCACATACGCGGCCCCGATCCTCCAGGGCATGGCCGCGATGGAGTTAGGCAGGCTGCGGACCTTGTACAATAAGATAGTCCGCTTTGCCACCTTGTCTCACCCGAGGACTCACCACTGTGTGGCCCAATCCAGGCTCAGGTGGCCGTCTCTGGATGCTCGCCTCTCCTACCCAACCCTCTGCCTCACATACAAGCTGCTGGGTCCCTCACCTCCCCCCAGCCTGGATGGGCTCGTCAGGGTGAAACCCAATCCATGGTGCCTGCGCTCATCAGGCCAAACTCTCCTCGCGGTTCCCAAGATTAGGACTAAAGCCGGGTCTAGGTCCTTTGGTACACCGCCCCTTCCACCTGGAACAACCTCCCCTTGGAGGTACGGGAGGCTGAGATAGTTACCAGCTTCCAGACTAAGCTTAAGGGACACCTGCTCAATAGGAGCATATGTCTATGCCACAGTACCTGACCACGTACAGCCACCTGGGTAGCTCAATTGACCCTCCCAACCTCCATTTCTGGCAGTATAACGGTCCTCCCCTTACAGATGGGGTGCACTTATGTCCCAAATTTATCCCCCTTCCAATCTGCCCACACAGCAGCTAACCCTAGGTCTTTAGCTGCTGCTCACTATTCCAGAGCACTTTGTATCTAATCAACACTTTGTGATGCTTAATGTTTAATGGTCTCATTATGTGTAACCTCTATGCCCTTACAGCCTGCATGTCTTCCACTACCTGCTGCCCGTAAACATATGTATTCATACTGATAAAAACTATCCATTCTCCTGACTGTACTGATCTGTTACCTGTATGTTGTTGTTTCATCCGGGTCGCCCCTGAAAAAGGGACCTCTTGGGGCCCAGCGGGCCTACCCGGTCATCAAAATTCAATAAATAAATAAACTAAATCATTGCAGCCAGAGTAAAACAAAAGTAAATTACAGGGTACCTTGACTACTGTATGATGCAATAAAAATATATTGGTATTTTTTGGCAACCGGGTAAGGCCCACTAGGCACAAGTGCCTGTTTTCAGGGGCAACCCAGGAGCACTGAGGAGGTTAAGTGACTTGCTCAGAGTCACATATAGTAGTATGCCAGTGGAGGTTGTAGGAATCAAACCCAGGTCTGCTAGATGTCCCCAGCTCATTCATAGTGTGTTACTCTAACCTCTAAGCTGTACTGCCAGCCCCAATAACCCCCAGATTTAATGTTTAAATATGCGATTTAAAAAATAGTGTACAGTACCTACAGTGCAAATCATGAATATTAAACACTTTAACATTTTACTAAAACTCAATTATTTGCCACTCTGTCTGTTTATTTTCTCTTGTACCAAAGTGGTAAGGTTGCCACCTGTCAGGCTTTTTACCTGGTGATCAGGTTTTCAGGGTCCCTATCAGGTAATCTAGTTTTGTTCAGTGCTGGTCAGGTTTTTGAGCCATTTTGAGTGCTCACATACTTTAGAAACAGATTTTGTCATATCATTCATTGTTTCAGCTGAATGTCCAGGTTAAAAACAAGATAAAGAGAAAATCTGTAAATGAGATTTATTTTATCTCTGTATGCTTATCTGGTAAACCAATGTCAATATATACATAAGTAAATAAATAACTAGGAAGAACCTAGGAAAGTAACTTTAACAGGTACAGTACAGTACCTTAACATTTTTGTTGAACAACTGCTTTAAATGCTGTCTTTTACTGACATACAAAATGACTTTGGAGGAAGCACAATGCACGATGAATCATGAAAAGGGGTGGTGCTAGGGGCAGAGCTTAGGATCAGTTTTTTGCCTCATTCAAAGGTGGCAGCCCTACAAAGTGGGTGAATAACTGATTGAGCACTGTAAACAACTGCTGATCAGGCTTCATTTTTCTACACCCAGAATCAGAAACAATAGTTTATTCTGGATTTATTTAATATTGATTTGCTGTGGCTCACTTTATGAAATCTATTTAGCACTGTATGAGGCAGATGTTTTTAAATTTTGAAAGATAGGCAATGCTTATGATAGCTTATCAGTTTAGTATTCATTTTAGGAACATAAGCTTTTCTTTATGTTTAAAACATATTTGAGTGGCAGTGTATTCATTTAGCAGTTTATAATGACTAATACATGCTGCAGAAAACAGTAAAAAGTTTACTAAGAAGGACTCAGGGTCTATAGTAGAACTCCCACAATTCCCCTGCAATTTTTGCAAAAAGCTGCTCAATTTTGGGTAATTTTTTCCACAATTTTTGAGTAGCCCTGGTGATGTGAAAAACAACTGGGGGACTTTCAGTGGCACTAGAAAATAATTTGTAGGTATAACTGTGAGGTTTGTTGCAAGCTTTGGTACCTGGTAGGCAGGAATTGTTGCACATACTGTATGTAAGCTGCATCATACCAGGAGTTTCTGCAGGTTGGATGGCCAAAGGTAAGAGGCAACTGGTAGCTCTGTAAAGGAAGATCCAATATTAGAGTCATTTCGCAGAACAGGAAAGTTCTTGGTGATAATCCTGTGAAGAGAAGGCATATTAGTATTGAAGGGATGCACTAAGTGGAATGCATCATCATTGTTGTGTGAGAGTTTCCCCCCTGCGAGGGTTAAGGTTCAGGGCATATTACTGATCCAGTAGAGTGCTCTACCCACTGTGCTTTCTGGGTGTCTCCTGTTAGTAAAAACATTATGCATTTTTTCAAACCTGCTCAGCAAAATCATCATCTTCATTGCATAACCTGCAAAGTGCAAAAAGCTGCGGATATTGCAAACCATTCTTAACATGTCTGGGATGGAAGGAGCTGTGCAGGAAAAAGCTATGAGAGTCAGTTGGTTTGTAATGAAATGATGTCTTCAGACCAGTGTTCTGCACTGATAATTTGATATCTAGAAAAGGCAATGTGGAGGACGATACTTCATCAGTGTACTGAGGGGAAGGATAGGCCATAGTAAACTTGTCCAAGAAGATTCGGAGGGTATCCCTGGAGCAGGAGGTGGTCCCCACACAATCTATATAGCTTTTGTAGAGGTTAAGCACAGTCCCTGTGAAGGAGAAAAAGAACTGTTCCTCAACCCAACCAACAAACAGATTTGCAAAGCTGGGACTCATCATGGTACCTCTGGCAACTCCACTGACTTACCGAAAAAAAAAACTGTTATTGAAAGAAAAAGCATTAAGTTTAAGAAAAAGTTTATTATGTGTGTGTGTGGCTGCTGGACTTCCCATTTATTCAAAGAATTCTGCAGAGCTATCAAGCTATCATTATGGGGGAATCACTGTGTAAAACAATTTGATATCCTCAGTAAAGATGAGCTGATGGAAGCCATTGAATCTGCACCTGTCAAATAATTGGAGAGCATGGTTAGTGTATTTAATGTAGGAGGGCAGGGATTTAATGAGGGGTCTCATGATGCTGTCCAGAAATGCTGAGATAGGGTTTGTGGGGTAGGAGCAGGCATACACAATAGGACATCCAGTGTTACCTGTTTTGTGGATTTTGGGAACCCCAAGAGGGGTTGGGTGAGGGATATACACCTGAGTAATGCAATTGTCATAAGGTTCCCCTTTGGTGCTGTGGGGAACTGGATGTACTAGAGATCATCACCATGAGAACAGTTTCCATATCTTCCATTTTTACCCTACCCCCAGAGATGTCGCAAGTGAGGGTGTCATGTGCATGTGCAGTTAACAGAATGAGTGTAGGAATGGGAATGTTGGGAGTGGTACAGTACAGTGGCTGCTGAACAGTAGTTTTCAAAGAGACCTTCTGGAGACTGAGGTGCTGCCCTGTCTGCATGTACCTGTCTGGGCTGTGGGAGGATGTTGCTAGACTCTAGTCCAAGTGGGCTAGGATTCAGGGGACCTCTTCCCCCACCCATGGGCCACCAAGTCTGTCAATGTTGCTCCAGAGTTTGCAAAGGAGGCAGGCTTACTGAACTATGGTTGACTCTGTGAGGGTGGGGGTGGTGAACTGGGGGCACATTTTTCAGCTGATGCCACAACAAAATTTATATCCTGCTCTGGTGGGATAGGACTGATGGGAGGAAGCACCCATAATAGTGGTCAGAAAGGATGTGGGGGTCCTCTAGGCCCTAGATGAGGCACCAAGGAGGATGTGGATGGACCCCAGCAGAGGAGAAAGCAACTTCTAGTGGGGAAAACATAAAGTGAATATACAAGCTCACATGAGCAGACTGGGTGGACCATAGGCCCTTATTTGCCAACTGTGTCTATGTATCTAGGGATTCAATGGGGTAGATTTGGAAACAAGAAGGGAGGGAAAGAGGGTGGTGAGGTGCCACCAATGGAAAGTGGATTCTAAGGATTGCTAGGTTGAGGGGAGCAGGAGGGGGAACTTGGTGTCATTGTCCATCTGGGAACAAATGATGTGGCTAGAGTTAGGGCTGGGATTGTGCAGTGGGAACTTAGGGAGCTGGAGAGGAATCTTAGGCAGATAGCATGCTCTGCAGCTTTCACTGAGGGGCTGCCTTTCTATAGTGATTTGAGGCTGGAGATATCTGCACCAGGAGCATAAACTCATGGCTGAAGGAATGGTGTAAAGAGGAGGGGTTTGGCTACATTGGGGACTGGGGACCAGCATGAATGAGTAAGAGCCTATACAGTGGTAATGGTCTACATCCATCTGAAAAGGGAACTGCAGTCCTCATTGGACATTGTAAATGTTTCTTTGATGAATATTTTAACTAGCCAAGGGTGGGGGTGGTGGCATAAGAAATCAGGGAAGCATAAACTGCCATCCCCACCACAGACAGAAGATGAGAGAAGCGTGAACTCCAGAGGAGAAAAAAAAAACAGAGTGCAAAACTAAAGAAAAAAAACTGTATGGTTGGAATTAAAGGGGACAGGAACATGCACTGTAAAAAGAGAAGAGGAAAGGAGGAAGGACAAAAAAGGAAAGAAGGGGGTGGCAGGCAGAGGGATAACAAAATGTGGAAGGCCATATATGCAAAAGAAAGAAGTCTAGGAAATAAACTTCTGAACCTAGAGGCTCATGGTGGAGGTAGACCTGGATATTGTGTCTAATACTGAGTTGTGGTGCACAGAAAACCATGACTGGGACATGGCCATACCAGGCCACTGGAAAGATTTGAAAGTTCAGGAAAGATAGAGTGGAAAGGAGGATAGGAGGGATGGTGCTGTATGTAAGGAAGGGTATCAAAACTATGGAGACACATGAAATCCAGGGGGGATGGAGGGGTTGGAGGTACTGTGGGTCAACCTGGAGATAGGAAACGAGCCATTATTCAAACTGGTGTGACCTACAGACCTCCAGCACAGGTGGGGAATTTAGATAATTCACTGGTGGAAGTCACTGGCACAAATGGCAGAACAAGGAGAGGTGCTGCTGGTAGGGTACTTCAGACTGCTGAACATAGATCACAGTCTCCCAGTCACAGTTTCACCTAAAAGCAGGGACATCCTGGATCCCCTATAGGGGGCATTTCTCAGGCAACTAGGCAGGCAACCCACTCGTGATATGGCAGTACTGGACCTGGTGCTCACTAACAAGGGACAGTGCTGCAGACATCAAGGTTGGAGGACTCCTGGGGACCTGTGATCACTGTACATTGTGGTTCAACATAAGGATGGTGGAGGAAGTGAACCACACTAAAACACAGGTCCTGGACTTCAGGATGGCAGATTTAAAATAAAAATGGGTGAATGCCTTAGAGCCAAGCTGATGGGGGGGATGACCTGGGTGGGGTGGAGGAACAGTGTGCTAAGCTAAAAGAAGGCATAGTAAAGGCAATAAAACTCTGCTCAAAGGAAGTGAGCAAAAACAAGAGGAAAAGAGACCACTATATTTCTTGAAGAAAGTGGCTGAAAAAGTAAAGTCTAAAATGGTATCTATCAGAGGTATAAAGAAATGCAGAGGGATGACCACAGAGAGGTTTAAAAGCAGTGAGGAGGTCAAAGGTGAAAACTTAGGAGAGAATAGCCCAAGGGGTAACACATTTATTTGGTACATAAGTGAAAAGCAGAAGACTAGGGAAGGGATTATGAGATTAAAAATGGCAGGTGGGGACTGTGTAGAGGAGGATCAGGAAAAGCAGATATCCTGAAGACTGGAAGAGGGTAGATGTAGTCCCACTTCACAAAAGTGGTAGCAGGGAGGAGGCTGACAACTATAGGTCAGTTAGCCTGTCATCAGTGGTAGAGAAGCTAATGAAGTCACTGTTAAAGGAAAGGGTTGTACAGTATCTTGAATTCAGTGTCTTACAAGCCCGAGGCAACACAGATTCACAGGAGAGGGGGTCATGTCAGATAAAATCTGATAGATTTCTTTGACAGGGTGACCAGGGAAATAGATCAGGGTGGGGCAGTGGATGTGGCCTACTTAGATTTCATTAAGACTTTCGACTCCATTCAACATAGGAGGCTCATGTAGAAATTAGGCAGCTTAGGAATGTGTCCTCAAGTGGTAGGTAGGTAAATATTTATTGATCGGCATAAGATTTTACAAAATTCCAATAAAATATGCATATGTTAAACTATTGCACATCAATTACATAATTTATATGATTCTTCCATATTATATATAAGTTTTAAAACATTCATACCCAATGTACAGTTTGTGAGATCCAAATACAGGATTAAGTTGGTGTTTCTCATTTCTCATAGTTTAAGGGCATATAGAAATGTATACAATGGTAAGAGAATATTTGTGTCATTGGAATTAAATAAAAAATTCTTAATTCCTCAGAGGGAAGACCAATGGCGCTCAAAATCGGGGCCAGCCATTTTTTCCTTTTAGTTTAAAACTGGGGACAATGTAATACAACATGTTTAAGCTCATCCTCAAATCCATATAAGCACTTACACTTTGGATCTGCAACTTTATCTCTTTTTTGATCTTACAGAATATAGTTGACTGCATACAACTCTAATCTACACTTTGTTATGACTCTCCTTTTGTCTGGATTTGACAAAATAGTTAAATATGGCTCTTAGTTATGTTTAGTTTTTATAATTTTATACCATCTACAGTATAATGTTGTAACTTAAGTATTTCCTGATCCTGAGACATTGATATATCTCTTATCCTCCTTTTAGCATGCTCAGCTATTTCTGCTGGTGGAATAACATAAATTTCATGAAGTAGGCTTCCCAGACTGGATGGAACAATGCTTTCCTTGATAGTTCTATTAAAACTTGATGTAAAGTTTATTTGATGGTAATTTATTTATTCTTCAAGACACATTCTAAGTAGTCTGCTATCCCGTAGAAGAAACAAGTTTAATATAAAAATAATGCTTCTCTGTAGTGCCATTGTTGCTAATGAAAATTGACCCAATTCTTAAACTGTTACCAGTCTTCATCTTTGGATGTTTTATTTCTTGGAGCTATATACATATTAAATACTATTTTTTGTGTTTTATTATTTACTAATTTCAGAACCTGACAGTTTTGAAAATCCACTTTAATTGGAATAGTTTTAAAATTTAAAATTGTTTTAATAAATATGTCTAATCCAGCTTTGGGCCTACCAGTTTTCTTTAGTTTTGTTGCTGGAAGCATAAAGCAGGAGAAGCCGGGGGGGGGGGGGGTTCTCATCCACCAACCATGTTTCTTGAAAACATATGATATCTGATTTTATCAAAAAAGATCTGAAGTCATCATCTGATAATCTTACTATTTAACCTTCTATATTCTAAGTCAGTATATATAATTTGGGACCAAACTCCACTAACTCATCTCCTACCAGTAATGATTGTCACCCTAAGTTTTGGTTTGAAAGAGAAGCAAGCAGGTTCATAGATTCCAAGGTTGCTTGGGCTTCTGTTGGAATATTATTAATCTGTCTCTCCCCTTTCATTGATAATGTCTCAACATGTGTCAGATAAATGGAGTAAGGGTCACGTACATGAGAAGCCTGTAAGATCAAAGCTGCGAGCTTACTTGACTGAAATGTTATATCAGTCTGAAGTAAATTTGACAAAGACTGGTGGACATGAATATATTTCATAGCAATTCTGTTGATATTCATTCCCAGAGCACAGAAGAGGAAAGTTCCTATCTCCCTTTATAATTACCCTATTGTAGACCCTTTAGCAACTTCCCATCCAAACAGCAACAGTGTTCTATTCTCCCACTCAGTAACTCTTCAAGAATTATAGTTTGTTATTACATTTTTTACTTTTTCTATCCAAGAGTTATACCTTGGTTTCTCTTGGGATCCCATTGTTTCTTCATAATGGGGTAGGTACAGCTTGGTGTGGTAGCATATAGATTCCCCTGTTATACATTTCTTTTTCCAGGTCCTAAATGTTCTATGCAGTTTCAGACTGTGCCCAATAAATCAGGACAGGACACCGTCTAGTTCTTCTAAATTTGGTGGTCTCATTATGAATATGTCCTTCATACTATCGACAATATGGAGTAATTTTCTAACCCATTCAATTAACTTAATAGGGGTCTCATTCCCCAGTCGATATACCCCATACATTTCAATCAAGAATTATTCAGTGGGAAAATACATGTTATTAGTACAAGGTGTATTAGAGTGCAAATTTTTTCCATCATTCAGTTTTCTAGGCACTACAATTTGGGACCTTGGTGAGCACCCATTGGTCTCCCCTCCGAGTAAAATCACTTCCTCCATATGTACCTCATTGAAAGTCTGCTTCTTCACAGGCTGTGTTTGATAATCAAATAATTTCTCATTACTACTTAACCCACTACTTTTTTTCAATCACATTGACATCATCATTATCAGTATTACTAAATGGAATCTGTTTATTAGTTTTTTCTTCTAATAAGGTAGTAGGTTTGTAATTATTTTTATTATTCATCACTTTCTTTCCCTTATTTGACTACGTTTTTCTCCAGATTGATTGGCCCCTTATCCTTCACCTTAATGGTTTGTTTTCCCTTTCTTTTAGCCTTTTGAGGTTGTTTGGTCCTGTTATGTCTAACCTCTATATTACCAAGTTCAGGAATAATTTCCACGCCTTTTTGAAAAGGAGGTGGTAAACTGACCTGAGTTGTATTATTTCTCTTGGTTTCCAGAAGTGTTTTTGCAGAAGAGGCTTCCTCAATAAGGACTGAATCTGAGCGATTGTCAACCCTTGGCCTAATTAATGAATCCAAAATTGCTCTACTGTATGCCACATCTCCCCTTAAATTTTCTAGTTCCTGCTTAAGGGCTCACATATTTTCTAGAATTGGTACACTGGCATAATATAGGTTCCTTATTATCTCCAATATTAGTGGTGACAATGGAGAGATAGAAGTGAAGTCACCTTCATTAGTAAAAAATTCATTATTTTATTTTATTTATTTATTTTCTGTTGAGTTGTTGTTAACTTGATTTTGTTTAGTTGGTGATGACAAGGCTGGAGAAAATATGAATGATGATGTTAGGGAGTCTGGACTTTCCTGACTTGAATCCAACTGTTTTAAACCTTGCAATGTATGGTTAAGTTATTTTAGTACCTGAGATATATTGTTTGATATAGAGCATTTTGGGGTTTCTTTTCTTTGGTTACTTGTTGAGGAAAAGGTCACTACTCTAGATGGAGTGGACTTTATATTATTGTTAATAGGCTCATGTCTAAACTCTGATAAGTCTTTTGGTTCCTGTCTAGCATTAATGTATGTATTTGACTTAATCAAAATTTCTGGGAGGAAAAAAAAAAACTGGATTTGGAAAAAGGCTCAAATTCCATTTCATATGTAGCCTGGGAATTAATAGTATTTTCTGACCAGCTACTCTAGGTTCTTAACAAAGCTTTGATTTTCAATATTGACTCCTTTTCCACTAGGCATAGGGTCAGTTGAAATAGTCCCTCTCCCTAGGTTTGGTGTTGAACTTTCAGGTGTTACTGGCACTGGATTCTTAAAAAAAGAGGTTATTCTTGACTGCCTTGAGGTATTGGACTCTTCCACTGATTCTACTTTATCATTAGTTCTATTTTTATCCAATTTCTTTGTTTTTTTACTTAATTGTTGATGTTTTTGTGGTGAACATGTCAGACCATGTCTAGTGTTAATCATCTTTTAAGACTAGTTGTTTAACTAGATAATTTCTTTATAAGTCTCTAACCAGTTACCAGACCAGTAATTCCTTCTCAATAATTTAAATTATAATATATGCTGAGTTATACAAAGCACTATACAAAAATATAGCAGCATATAACCACAAATGTGCAAAAAAGGTATTCACAAATACATATAAATATATGTCATACAAGCCACAAATAAATTAATGTAGTCCCATGTTTTGAAGTTCTTTTTAACATTCTGAGTTTTAAATTGACTGTAGTCATTCCAGTAGTCAATAGGCGACAGTAGTCAACATATAAACTTGGATACTTGTTCAATATAAGATGGGGAAAAACAATCCAAGGCTGAAGAAATCAAGTGAGTCTGTAGCAGGGGAAAATGTAACTGAGGCAATTATACTTATCTGGATAGTAAATTCTTTAATTGTCCATATAAGGAAGTAGCCAGAGTGATATCTATGATGCCTTATGTCAGAAGTCCCAACCCATAGAACATTCACCAACTTAGTTTCCACACAAATTATGCCAATGTTTTCCACTGGTATAAAAAAAATAAATCTATATTAGGCCAGTATCTGTTCTGACAAACAAGTAGCTCTCCAGATTTGCCAAAGCCTAACAAAAATATCTAAATTCTGGTATCCACTGAATTTCATGCTTTAAAAATCTATTTAAAATATTAATCATACCAAGATAATCCTTAAAACACTCTTCAACACTTATACCCTTATAGAGCTAGCCTCTCCGGTAGCCCCATGTACAATTTAGCTCACCATCTAAAGTACTACAATTAATTAGGGTTTGACTTTGGCCTAAAAAGTAAAATAATACAATAGGCTTTTCAGAAACCATTATAAAACATTCTATGTCAAACTAATTAGCTAAAGCTATAGCTTATGCAATTTGGATTTTAAAAGTACTAGAAAACAACTTACTCGCTTAGTGTGAAGTGACAGTTTTAACAGAATACAGCAAATCCTAAAAACGCTGGGTGTAATACCAGGAAGTCAGGCCTGCAACAGTATGTTTGGGGCTCTTGCTCCCTCCAAATAAGATTTTTTTTAAAAAGCAATGAAGCTGATTTTAAATTGTTTCAGGACTACTGAGTATGCCTTCTCTTCTCCGAGGTTGTTCACCTGCCTGTTGCTGCTCACTACCACAGTCGCAACTGTAACATTGCCACCCAATTGCCTGAAAGGAAAAAAGATTTCAAAGAGTGTCTTTTGGTTTTCCGGTATTATCTAAACTGAAGACCCAATCAGGTTGCATGGAAACATTAGAGAAAGCTAGCGGGTGTCTTCTTTGGTGTCTTCTTCCTTCGATGGCTAGGCCAGCTCTGTCAGAAGACGCCACGCATTTGCAATTTGAAGACTGACCATAAGCTTATTTGCATACATTGGTTTGCATAAGCTATTAGCTATTAGCATATGCGGAAGTAAATTTTAAACCCAGAGCATCTAAATTGTGTAATTAAGTTGAATACATTTTCCAAAACATGCCAATCCTTCAAAGGGAACTCAAAAATTATGAATTTACCAAACTTTTTTTTAAAAGATATAAATATAAAAGAAGAAAACATAAATTAAAGAAATGGCCTGAAAATAAAATAATGACACAACACAAACTCCACTCAAACTAAGTTCAGTTTGCTCAAATGTTTAAAAGAAACTCCTTTTGTTAAAATAAGAAAAGTCACACACAGTAAGTTATAGTGTGAGGATCCTAAAGGCCCACAAAATGGAATGGTAAATCATGTCTGAAAAGTCCAGGAAGGTTTAGCTCCTTTGCTTCTCTGTGTTTCGGCCATCCTGAATGGCCCTTTCATCACTGCTGCTGTCCCGCTCCACTTCGGGGGCAACCCCCCAGCTCCACCGAATGTGGGCTTTCCTCCTGCAGCAAAGACAAAATATCACACAAGATGCAGCTAAACTGACTTAAGAACTGCATTAAGTTGGTCCAGTAAGGAAACAAACACTCAGGCAATGGTGGCGTACCTGTTATAATTCTAAAATTTGCAAAGTTTCCCTGCTTCTCTGTCTTCCTCCACAAGGCAGAGAGTGTGTAGCAGTTCTCAGTCCTCAGTCATCTTCCCTGCACCCAGCTTGTGGATTGGCTGAAGGAAAGTACACCATCCTCAAGAGCTAATCTCAGTAACAAATTGGTTAAGGGATAGGGTACAGAAGCTGATGGTAAATGGAGTTCACTTGGGTGAAGGAAGGGTGACCAGGGTGGTGCCGTAGGGCTCAGTACTGGGACCACTTATCTTTAATGTCTTTATAAGTTACATTGAAGATGAACTGGAAAGGGAGGTCCGCTTCTTTGTGATTGACACTAATATCTGCAATAAGGTGGACATTCCATAGGGGGTGGAACGAATGTGCAAACACTTGAAAAAAACTTGAGGAATGGACATGGGCATTGCAGCTGGATTTCAATGTGAAAAAGTGCAAAATCCTCCACTTAGAGCACAGAAACCCAGTGGTGGAGTGCAATATGGGAAAAGAGGTATTGGTAGTAATCAAACAGGAAAGGGACCTGGGAGTAATCATATCTGATGATCTCAAGTTGGCATGGCAGTGTGACAAGGCAATGGGTAGTGTCAGTGGGATTGGGGTGCATATGGAGGGGTATCACCAGCAGAAGAATGGAGATGGTGTAGCCACTGTATAGATAGCTGGTGAGACCCCACCTGGAGAACTATGTCTAGTTCTTGAGACTACCTCTCAGGAAGGACATACACAAAGTGGAGACAGTAGAGAAGCTGGTAACTAAAATGGTGCAAAGTCTGCATCAGAAGCGTTATGGGGAGAGAGACCGAAGGACCTCAATATATACATTCTGGAATAGAGAAGAGTTAGGTGGAATATGATAGAGACCAACAAAAAATCACTGAGATAAATAAGGGTAAAGCAGGGGAGTATTTTTCAGAGGAAAATATGAACAAGAACAAGGGGACATGCAATAATACTGCAAGGGGGTAAAATCAAGAGAAATGTGAGGAAGTACTTCTTCGCCAAAAGAGTGGTGGATGCCTAGAACAATCTTCGAGCAGAGGTGATGGAGGCAAAAACAGTAGTAGGCTTCAAGCATGCATAAGATAGGCATAAGGGAATCTGAGTGTGAATCAAGGAGAGGGGAAGCTGGAGATCAAGTAGGGTTTGTGGTGACAGTACAGACATAGAAACAAAATGGGCAGAATACGTGGGCCAAGCAGTCATTATATGCCTTCAAATTATATGTTTCTATATGTGCATGAAGTGTGGTGTCAGACTGACACCTGCAATGTCCATATCCACTTCCCAGCCAACCAGCCACATTGTGGTCATTCTGGTGGAAGTGTTGGTGAGGAGTACGGAACTTTTCTTCCCCAGAGGAGGTGAGGCTCCTCTGGGCCTCTCAGTTCTCATTCTTCCAGCCTGTCCCTTATGATCCTGGCTCATTCTGGAACTCAGGCTGTTGGCATCATGATCAGTATTCATACTGTTATGCTGAGCGGGGGTGATTCTGAAGGATTTATTTGACAAATAGTTTTTTTACTGACTATTGCTGGTGAAGCAGGGCATTTCATTTTCTGACTGTCTGTGTGTGAACCTGCCAGACAGTCAGTAAGTAACAATTAAAGTAGAACCAATTTGATTCCATTGAATTCACAAAGCTGATTCAAATTTTCAGGCCCCTATTCAGAGCTGAACTGAAGCTTGCTCTGGCTCATTTAACTCACCATAGAACAAAGGAAATTCAAACATTAAGTCTGTCTTGAAAAACAAACACAGACTTGAAGCTCTAGCAGTAATAAACAAACTCTGGCCAGACCCTATAGGGCTGCAGCAGGGGAATCGGGGGTAAAAATATTGAAAATTGTTTTTTTAATATTTTTACACCAAATTTTCAATATACTGTAGCCTTGTTATGACCCTAACTCATGAAAAAGGGCAGATAAAATGTTTAACTCCTGCCCTGAATGTGATGTCATGCAGGGACTGTGAAATCAACTTTCAGGATTCGAAAACACATTTTGGGCAGGAGTTGAAAAATGACAGCTTGTATATTCATGGGGTGCTGTACAGAAATGACTATGTTGAAAATTTGTAGTAAAAATGTTGAATATTACCAAAGTTATGAGCCTGCTTTTTTAAAATTCAACATAGCCTCATAACTTTGTTTTTGTATAATATTTTGACACCGAATGCAACACAGGATCAAAACCTTATTGTTTTTTTAATATTTTGACACCACATTTTCAACATAGTCTTATGACCCCTCCTCATGAACAAGGGCAGAGAAAATGTTCAACTCCTGCCGAAAGGTGATTTCGTGCAGGGACCATGAAATCACCTTTTGGGATGTAAAAAAAAAAATGTTGGCATGGATTTGAAAAATAACATCTGTCACATTCATGAGATGATGTAAAGATATGGCTATGTTGCAAATTTGGGGTACACATACTGAAAATTACCAAAGTTATAAGCCTGCACTCACAAAATTCAATGTAGGCTCATAGCTTTATTGTTTTTTAATATTTTGACACCACATTTTTAACATAGCCTACTTATGACCTGACATCATGAACAAGGGCAAAGAAATATTTCAAGTCCTGCCCGAAAGGTGATTTTGCACAGTGACAACAAAATCATCTTTCAGGACAGATTTGTCTAATGTCAGTGCCACTGTTCATGAGGCGGGTCCCAAAAAAGGTATGTTGAAAATTTGGGCCAAAAATATTAAAAAATGCCCAAGTTATGCCACTAAGTTCAAAACCCCATTGAAATACATTGAACTGCATACCTGTTTCTTCAGTTTGCAGTCTGACATTAAAGAGTTAAGATGTGTCTGTGGTTGAGGGAGGATTACGGTGTTGGACCCCCGATGGGTAAGGGCTTGGGGGTGTCAGGAGGTGGGTGCTGAGTGGGAGGGTCGGGTGGGGGGTAAGAATGGCAGCAAAAGACATTGATGGATGGTTTTCTGTTTACAGGAAAAGGAAAAAACATGAGCATGGATTCCTGATCGCAGCACTGGGGAGTTGGGCATGCCCAGTGTCACTGTTATATTTGGGGAGGGGTGCCGAGAGAGAGGGTTGGGAGGGGGAAGAATATATATATATATATCTAGAGATATATATCTAGAGATATAGATAGATATATATATATATGCCAAAATACACTGGGGGATTTGGCATCCTCAGTGTCACTGTTATGTTTTGGGGAGGGGGTGCTCAGATGGAGGGTTGGGTGTGGGTGAAAATAAAATATATATAAAAAAAGATAGGGAACACCATCATGGCACTAGAAGATTGGGTACCCCCAGTGTCATTGTTATGCTTCTGGGGTGTGTATGGGGTGGTGGGTGGTGAGAGGGATGGTCAGGTGGGGGATATGTATAATTTATAAAAAAGAAATTGGCCGTCATGGTGGAACACAGCACAGTCTTCCCTGACAAAAATGGCTGCCACAAAGTACTGCACATATACCAGTAGTCGCGCATGCACAATACTGTTTGGTGGCCATCTTGGACACAGCATGGTGTGCCGTATTCCACCATGACCACTGACAGTAAAAATAGTGCATTGCAACTACCTATAGAGACAGCAATCAGAATGCTTCACAGATGCAGAGATGACTGTTTTGGAACTCCAACATTTTGTTGGAAGGAATACAGGAGTCCATTTCTCACAGCAAGAGTTCTACAGGGCTATGCCCACTGCAGCTCTAAAACTGACACCAAACACGCAAAAGTATAAAATATACAAATTCTTGATTAAAAACTGTGAATAAGGTGAAGGGTAGCTCATGTATCTCTGACAGGTGGAGGAGATAGGGAAACTGTGGTGGCAAAAAAAGAAAAACAGGTCTGGGAGTGAGGAGGAACAGACCAAATCAAGTCAAACAAATGTACTTATAGTAGAAAGGGAAAGGGGGAAGGGTAAATTGTTTAACCAGAAAAGGCACATTATGCCAAAGGTTGTTTCCAGATGTGACCTGGGAGCATAAATAAGGTAAGTGACTTGCTCAGGGTCACACAGTATGCAAGTGGGGGCTGTGGGATTCAAACCCAGATCTCCAGGTTTGCAGCTCAGTGCCCTAAACCACAACACTATATTGCCTCCTAACAGGGTATAACAGGGCAGGGAGCCCAGATAATGAAAACAAGCAGTACTGTTGCTATGGAAAGACATGGAGGATGGCAGGATTTGAGTACAGGAGCATACAGAGAAGTAAGCCAGGATACAGCAAAGTACCTTGTAATATATCTGCAAAGTGCTGCAATATGCTGTATCGAATTGTGCAAATCAATGGCAAAGTAGCTGTTCTGTCACGCAGGAATTTGTGAGATTTCTTTTACAGCACTGAATGCCAGCTGACTCCACTTTACATCAGAGATGTGATCATGTAGGGGGGCTTTCAGTAGAGTGGGAGAATATTCTGAGTAGATGGGGGGACTGAAAAAGCCAAGAAAGCTGGTTGGAGATGGCATATTGGCCTGCAGAGGTCTTAGTGTGAGGTAAATGGAAAGAGTGCGTCAGAGGAATGGAAGGAGTAGGAAGAGGGGTGGAGACTAGACAAGGGGGAGTTGTGATAACAGGGGTGGGAAACAAACCACTTCATGGGGATGAGGGAGGCGTAGTGGGAGCATCATCTGTCCCCAAGTGGAAGGGGAGAAAGGGAGGAGTAGATGGTGCAGTGATGGGTCAAGGCAGACCACCAAGAGCTAAATGGTAGGAGTAGAATATGGGTTCCAATCTACAGTAGACAGGGTAAATATAGGGGCTGTGTCATGTCATATCCCAATAAGAAAAGCAAGGAGGATCATTTTAGCAATGATATCGTACTAGGCAGGGACAGGGACACAAGATTTGTTCCTGTTAATAGCATTGACTTTAGGAAGCAGTTTAGCATGGATGGCATCAATGAGGTAGGAGAAGTCAAGATGAAAACCAAGCCACGTACTCTGATGTTTAAAACCAGAGACTTCCTCCAGCTAGGAGCCACTGTAATAGTTTTATATTTGTCTTTGATTTCAGTTAATATCACAGATTTTTTTTTGCTGTAGATTGGAATTATCATTTTCTAGAATCTGGAGATGTTTCTTTTAACATGACCACTTGATGACCTAGCTTATCACAGTCAGTGGTCAACATAATAAAAAGAAGGCACTAGATACTACATAAAACTATGATACATCCCTGCTGATTAGTAGAAACTCCGTTCTGAAGATTATGCTGATGCTTCCTTTGTATTGCTGTGCTTGGCAAATGATCACACTAAAAGACAGTACCGCTGTGTCATTTGAAATACAAATATACTGGATAAAGAAAAACAGTAGTTCCATACATCTTATTAAAACAAATCTTGAAAAAGAGTATGTAGTCATCAATCCAAACAGTGGAACACATTTTAAGTTCATTTAAAAATAGTAAATTGCTATCTATCTATCTATCTGTCTATCTAGCTATCTGTCTATCTATCTGTCTGTCTATCTACATTGCAAAAAAACTGTGTGTTAATGCATCGGTTAAGGTTCAACTCAATGCCACAAAAGTAGGAAAATGTGGTGTTAGGGTTTCCACATCTAATTCCCCACGCCCCCAAGGAGCAAAATAACCAGATCAAACAAGCAGCCATAGACAGCCATCATCAGATACAGCAAACAATGTGCAACTGTTTCCAGATCTCTGGAAGGGCATAGACAGTGGAGGCAGTCCAGGAAAGAGCAACTAAAATATGGTGCAGCGTGTACATCAGAAGCTCTACGAGGAGAACCTCAATATGTACACCCTGGAAAAGAGGATGGAGAGATGGGATAAGATGAAGACTTTTAAATACCTCATGGGCTAAATAAAATACAGGAGGGAAGTATTTTTCAGGAAAAAAAGAGCTCAAGAACAAGGGGATGTGCCATGAAGCTGGAGGGAGTAGATTCAGAAGAGGTATGAAGAAGTACTTCACAGAAAGAGTGGTGGATTCCTTGAACAACCTTCAGCGGAGGCGGTGGTACTGAAACAGTGGTGGAGTTCAAGAATGCATGGGACAGGCATAAGGGACTCTTAGTGGAAAGGAAATGTTGGGGGGGGGGGGAGCCAGAGATCAAGTAAGGCCTGCTATGATACTGTAGGTAGAGAAAAATCGGCAGACTGGATGAGGCAAGTGGTCCTTAACTGCATCAAATTCTATGTTGCTATGTTTCTATGGTTAAGATGACACAAAAAGGCATCCAACATTATGGTCCAGCACTTCTTAAGCCATGGATATTTTTTTGCTTTTTCTTGCTATAGTGTTGTGCTCCTGCTTTTTCCCCAAGGAAGCAGCTTGCTGCTTTTTGTCCTCCCTTCACTCAGTACATCCCTGCTATGTACTGTGCATTTGCTTCCATCTTCTAGATAAGAGTTCTAAGTAGATAGTCCCGTATTTGAGGTTTAAAGGTTTGGCTTTGTCATTCTATTGTATTTCCTTGTGTTTTCTCTGCTGCAGTTTGTCCTGTCAGTCTTCTCTCAGTGCTTCCCTGCTTGTATGCTTTCATTTTGCCTTCACTGTCTATGTCAGTTACTAAGTACGTAGTTCTTTCTTTTGTGTTTTGAGGCCTGCTTTTTTCATGCTAATGCACTATCTTATGTTTTCCTGGCCTCTGCTGCCTGCTGTTTCAGCACACATTTGTAACTTTTTTAAAGACTCTGTTCATATCTAGCTCTTTTCCCTGTTACTGCAGTTCCTGCATCCTTTACATGGGAGTGATTTCAACAGCTTCATATCAGTGTCCTGATGTCTCTTCTGTCAATCAGAGTTTAATCTAGCAGCTCTACTTCCTATCACCTTCTGCTTCCAGTCAGTGGTACTCTATTGAATCTTTCCTGAAGCTGCATCTCAGTTGCCTCTTGTTATTGTAGCTCCATTCATGCAGCTTGTTCTACCAGCCATTTTCAAACTTTTTTTTCAGTTCAAAAACTCAGTCCTTCTGGTCAATTTTACCTGACTCTTTCTTCTGATCAGTCTGCTACATGTTCTCTGCATGACATAGACAGTTCCTGCTTTTTCCTTTCATACATAGGGCTCAATTTTCAACAGCTGAAGTTTAACACAAGGTGCCTATGCCAAAGGTGAATGATGCAAGTGGCACCTTGCATCAATCTTTGCAGCAATCCCAATTTTCAAATGCAGGCTGTGTCAAAACTGGGATGCCTTTTGCCCAAGCCACCCCATGCCACCCTTGTGACAGAAGCGCCCATGCACCAGGTTGCAAGGGGGCTTGTGTCATGGTAGGGCTGCAACATTCACTTTTTTGCAATTTTGAAAGCCCTACCATGGACAAGGCAAGAGGCTCCACTTAGGCCAGCCAGGAGAGGTCTAAGGGAATGGTACCACTGCCACACACTGTGGTGAAAGGGGACAGGGTCTGAAAGTGGAATGCGGGGGCAGAAGTTGCATGAGGTTGTCATGGGGGTACAGAGAGACAGTGGGCATGAAAGGGAGTGATGTGGCACTCAGCAGGGGTGCCACTTGCATAACCATGTAGCCGATGGGATGGGGCTGCTTGGGGGGGGTTCCAGGGACAGACAGTGCCATAGCCCCATGAGTGTACAGCCCTGACAACTGCTCCATAAGTGGCCACCTTGCAAAACCCTGTAGGCGGTAAGATGGAGCTTCAGGATTAGGGGTGCCAGTAATGGGGGTTACATTATCTGGACAGTGCCACAGTTCCCTCATACTGACCCTACCACATTGTGGCAGGCTGCCTCCCACCTACAGGGTTATGCAAGCTGGCCACCTATAAGACAGCTTCCAGGGCTGCACCCACCTGGTGCATGTTACTGTCTGTCTCTGGAACCCCCCCAAAGCAGCCCCTTCCCTACAGTTGTATGGCTATGCCAGCAGCACCCCGCCAGGTGCCACATCACTCCCTCTCATTCCTACTCCCTCACCAATGCCCCATATGGCACCGTCTGTGATTCTTATTCCCCTGCCCCCCCCTCCTGGCAAGCAGATTCACCACCTCCAACCATCCTGGCCACTCTAGTGTTGCACTAGGTGGGGGGGGGGCAGATCCCTGTGGCAATTCCAGCAGGTGCACCAAATGTTTGGCACTACCCTGCAGCAACTCCTGGGTTTTGATGCAGGGACCCCACTTTCATAAAATTGGGTGCAGGGTTCCTGACACAGCCAGAGTTTGCCACAGCACTAGAATGATGCAACTTGTGTTGCTCCAAGGGCTCTTTGAAAATCAAACCCATATACTCTGCTGCTCTGCATTCTGACACTAGCACCATGAAGCTAAAGGATAGAAACATAGACTTTGTCAGTGGAAAAGGACTGCTTGGCCCACTAGGTCTTCCCAGATGGACCCTGCCTTATCTGATTCTGTAGACCCTAGCTGGATTCAAGTGACCATCCCTTTTACCTGGCTCTTTACCAATATCATGTTATGTCTATCCCATTTGTGCTTGAAGCCCCCTACTGTTTTCATCTCCACCACTTCTGCTGGCAGTCTGCTCCACATGTTTACCATTCTTTCAGTGAAATAGTACTTCCTTGCTTCCCTCTTTAACTACCCTACTCAAGTTTATTGCATGCCCTCTGATCATGGTGAAATTCCTCCTTGGAAAGAGACTCCCCTCCTGCACCCAGTTCACCCCATGAGGTGCTTGTAGGCCTTTATCATGTCTCCTCTTGTTCTCCTCTCTTCCAGGGTGTACATGTTAAGATCACTCAGTCTCTCCTTGTAGGGCTTTTGATGCAACCCCTACATTATTTTAGTTGCCCTCCTCTGGACTGCTTCCATCCTCTCTGTGTCCTTTCTGAGGTGTGGCCTCCAGAACTGGACACAATACTCCAGGCGGGGTCTCAACAGTGAGCAATTCAGTGGTAACTCCACCTCCCGCCTCCTGCTTGACTTACCTCTACTAATGCAACCTAGCATTGCACTGGCCCATTCCACTCCTTTATCACAGTACCCTGTGAGTAATCTCACAGTTTTGATCAGCATAGGGGGTAGACTCAAGAGAATGTCAGGCAGTTCTTCACAAAAAGAGCTGTGGATGCTTGGAACACCCTCCAAGCAGAGGTGTTTGGGATAAAAACTGTAACGGGATTCAAGAAGGCATGGGATAGGCATAAGGAACCTTAGTGGTATGGAAAGGGGAAGTAAAGCCGGAGATCAAATAGGGTCTGCGTTGTTACAGTAGGTAGGGAAAATGGTCAGACTAGGTGGGACAAATGGTCCTTATCTGCTATCAAATTCTGTTTGTATGTTTGCAGTTCTCAACCATCATAAACAGTCTGCAGTAGCATTCTCACTTCATCACCAGTAAGCCTAAGGATCTCTGAGTTTTTCAGTCTGCAGCTATCGATAATCTCTCTGCATGGCATTACTACCTACCTGTGTTGAAATGCAAGCACAGCAGTATTCTCTTAACAAAAGAACAAAAAACTGAAACAACATCAATGTTCAGACAAAATGTTGGAGTGGACTGCAGGATTAGCTTTAGTCTGCATCCACAGTATTTTGAGACTAAGGCTACAAACCTGAGATTTATTAATTCCATAATATCTAAGCTCAGCAACCAGAGCAAGTCCATTCTACTGTCAAAATCATAAAAAAACTGTTTCCTGGCTCGTAAACATGAGATATTGAATGGCCAAATGGGCATGTGTCCATCCTTTCTCTCATTGCCAGGCAGCTGTTCTCACTCCTACTAAAACAATTTAGTCAACCTTACCAAGTCACTCAGCCTTACTCAGTCAATCAATATGCTTCAGCATTTATTGTCCCTGTCATAGTTACACACAGAATTAAGCTTTTCTTGCTTGTTGCTGAGTTTTCATCTACTGTACTAGGATAGAGGTTGGAATTTGTTACAAAATTCAAGCACCTAGGGATCTGGCTAGACCACAGACTCTCCTTCGTAGAGCATGTTGAGGATCTGCTGAAAAAGTTGAGGCAGAGGCTTGGTCTCTTCTTTAGAATAAACCACCTCCTGACCAAAGATGCCAAGATGCAGTTTGTTCAATCCATGTATCTATCCCTAATTGATTATGCCGATTTCATTTATAGTCAGTGTAATGCCTCCTGTCTTATTAAACTGGACACCTTATACCACAGAACCTTGAGATTCATAACTGGCCTACCTGTCACCACCCACCACTGCTCCTTATATGCAGTTGTGGGGTGGACCTCCCTTCAGTACAGAAGGAATAGAAATGCAGCTCTCTGGACTTACAGAGCTATTACCAACAAATTACCCCAATACATTTCTGACTGTTTGTCATTATATGTGGTAGGCAACTACGCACTGAGAAGCTATTCTCTGCTTCTACTGAAGGTACGTAGGGCCAATACACGCTTTGGGAGAGTGGTCATAAGCTTTGTGTTGCCCTCACTCTGGAGCAAACTACAGAAATCTATGAAACTGAGTCTCCCTGTTAGCCTTACCACCTTCAAGACCTTGTATGCCAAGGCTGTTAAGGAGCTATGCAACTGTTTCCAGCACACTTAGCGTGCTAGGGTGCTTACTACTTACCTGCCCACTACAACTCCACCTAACCCGGCCCCTTGATTGTCTCCATCTATACCCCCCCTTTTTTTCTGCTAATCCACTACCTTTCTTACCCTCAGACTCCTAACATATATGTCCCCAGCCCATCTACCGTAGCACCCCTCCTAGAACAGCTGGAGTCCTGTACCACTCCCCTCCATATCTGCCCCTTAAGTTTGTATATATCCTGACCAATGATATGCCGTGCTGTTTGAAAATGTTTTTATATGCTGGCTGTTTCAGAATGTTTAAATTCCCCTTCTCATACCATTCTCCCTAACCTTGTTAACCCTATACCTGAAATACTTGTTATTGCTCTGTGTAATTTTTTTTCTATTTCTGTATAATTATGTCTATTTATTATCTGTACATAAAAGTGTTATTCTTGACCTTGTGTAATGCAGGTCAACCTTGTAAATGAGCCTGTTCAATGGTGTTTGACTGGATAAATAAAGGCTTGACTGACTGATTGATTGTATGACTTAGCCTTCGATATGCATCCATATTTTCAAACCTGTTCAGTCATAATCACCACCGATGTCAATCATTCCTTTCAGCAGACATCAGTAAGTTGATTTCTCCCTCTGTCATTATTCTCTACTAACACATCCATAAAAGCCCACTTGCCTGCATCTGCTCAAACAGTACTATGGATACTTTTATAATATACAATCTGGTTCTTGCAAGAAACATGGCAGTATGAAGCACTGTTGCAACCCTTCAATCTCTTTTGTCTCCCTCCGATGAATCCCTCCAATTTCTTCTGCCTCCATGCATGGCATAAGAATCTAAAGCCCCCCAGCTCAGTGTCCCAAAGCAACTTTGCTCCTCTCAGAACCATGTTGTTCCACCAGATGCCATCTTACCATCTTCTAGATGTACCATCCAAACCCAAGGTAAATCCAGCTCCCTTCATATCTGCACAGTGTGAACCAGTTTCTAACAATGGTGTTCCTCCTCCATGCAACTCTTTGCCTTTAATCTTCAGCTACTCAGCACCTGGGAAACAGAGTCATGATAGTAGGCAGCTGTATAGAACAGTAAGCTGTTGCTGCTTGCCTAGTATTAGCTATGTTCATGAAACGGGTCCTGTTCCTGGGGCACATGCCCAACAGCTGGGGGGTCATCCAGCCATCAGTTTCCTCCTGAAATGAAACCTTCCACTGAGCCCACTCATCAGCTCCCTCAACTCCCCTTCCATACTTTATTCAAATCACATTGACCTCTTGATGTTTAGTCATCTACCAGTCTTCTCCAGAACCAAAATATCCAGAATTTAGCCATTCAAGATTCATCTCCATCTAGACCAGGACTATTGTACAAGCTCAAAATATTCACCAAAAAATGAACTGTTCCACTACTGACAGTGTACTTCAAGGTGCTCCACATGCTAATTTCCACATTTGCTACAACACCTAATTGACCTACCAGTTTTGCACTTGTCTGATCAATCTCTTTGTTTCCTATGTGCATCTACAGCTTGGCCTCACCCATCGTCTGTTCCAGTATCCTGCTTCCAGTTTGATGCATTCAGGCCTTACTGTTGCAAGTCAATACCTCTTTTGCCACATTAAACTTGAGAGTTGCCACAGGAGAAACCAAATAATCAACTCAGCTGCTGCCATGTCCAGTACTCCTTATTCCTCCACTAAAACCGAACTCACCCAAGAATCTCTCTCTGTGGGAAAAACCTTATGCAACACATTTAATCAGAAAGCCTTTGTACTTCGTCAGGTATTTCCATTACATCCATAGTCCTGTGGCAAAGCTCTCCAAACTGGTATGCCACAACACAAGTGGCCATATTAAAAATCCACCCTCATCCAGACCACGACTAGGACATCCATTTATACCACTATCAACTCCATTCTTGCTCAACTGCTTAGTGTCTTTCTAGCAACACTTGGTGTCTGTCCTTCTTTTAGGATTTACATAAGGATCCAATACAAATTTCCATGCTATCCCTTCATCATCTCTAAACTGTAAAAGATCTTCAGTCTGCAGAGAGTGACCCTGACACAGGTC
Source organism: Neoceratodus forsteri (assembly GCA_016271365.2). Lineage (NCBI taxonomy): Eukaryota > Metazoa > Chordata > Ceratodontiformes > Ceratodontidae > Neoceratodus > Neoceratodus forsteri. The sequence continues at coordinate 1,582,491,295 of CM057449.1, read as the reverse complement.
AAGCACTTCTTCAGAATGCATTACTGAAAGGGTTCTTAATAAATCTAGGGCCAGCCCACTGGCACAGGGGTTAGATTTCCACCTGTGACGCCGATGCCCTGGGTTCGAATCTGGACTTGGGACAATGAAGGGCCAGCTGGGGGGGGAGGATTGAGCATCAAGTGAAGTGTTCTCCTCCTCTGCAGGAAGGGAGTGTCCAGCACATGATTAACCAATGGTGGAGGCTAAGGGGAATACAGCTGCTGCAGCCTGTTTCTATTGGGGGCGGGCCAGATTACACTTCTGCCATGGACGTCATTGCACTTGCTGCTTCTTCGGGGTCTTTCTCTAAAAAACCCTTTGGGTTTCATTGGTTAGATGACATCCTCCCTGCCCCTGGACCCCACACCGTGACCCAAGTCCCCTCACCCCCTGGTACCATGCATCGGTCCTTCAGGAAACTGGCAGCCAAGGGGAAGCCAGAGTGCCTTTTGGTACTATAGTAGGAGTTTTATTGGGGAACTGGTGACCTCATCTTGTGGGAAAAGTCAGGGTGCTTGTGGGGTGAAGGTGTTTCCCAGGATAACCAGTGTTGGAGTGGAGCTGTGGGGATCACAGGAGAGGACTGATGGTTGCCAGCGAGGCCCCGACACCAAAAGCATATGCAATAAAAAAAGAGGATTCTTAATAGATCTGTTCCAAAACACCTTCCCTGTATACCACATTAGCCCTATCAGGATCATAATTCAGTTCAGGTTAGAAACACCTTATAGTGTATGGTAGAAAGCTGTTGAGCATGGAAATCCATGCTCCCAACAGCGTTGTTGTGCTGCACTAGCTACATCATTGTAGCTGTTGTGCTGCACTAGAGACGTAGCTAATGCAGCATAACACCGAGAAGGTGGATGTACTTGCGTGGAAGCAGGGTGCGCATGCGTGATTGGGTGGCAGGCGATGCAATAACAATGGCTGCTGTGGTGAAATGGGCCAGAGGAACAGAAAACCACACCAGAATCTAAAGAAAAGTAAGGGCAGACTTTTTACAAGTGACCATACACTATAAAAGACTGTGTATGATCACTCATACACAACTAGGGTTTTTTTCAACTCTCGAGGTTTCCATGGTAATGAGACATCTTGAGCTGCACTCTTGAGGTCTCCAGTTACCATGGAAACCTCTCGAGTGAAAAATACCCTTGTTGTGTATGAGCGATCATACTCAATCCTCTATATCATCGATCTGTCTGCTTCCCATTAGTAAACTGAGCCCAGCATCACTTCATATATACCTTCAGAGGCCTTTTGTCTCCTATGCATGAATCAACAGTGCTATGCAATGTATAAATATTGCTGAATGCCACACCTGATTATCAAAATCAGACACTCCTGATGCCTTCATGTTGCTACTGATCCTTTTCAATCTGTGGGATCTGTATGATATCAGACAGGATCATCCTGCATATACTAGATGACTTCTACTCAAGGACCCTCTAAACTCTCCACCAGTTGATGACATCACCTGTCTCACTAACCTGATTTGGGCCTATTGTATACTGCTAGTAGAGGATAAAAGTTATATATGGTCATACCCTGGACTTCTCCAACATTGTCCTGTATCCGACTACCTGGAAGCATGCCTCTATGAAAAACCAACTGGATTACTTCTTCAGTCTCTCTCAAGTCTAAATGATCTTGTACATAGAGAGCTCTTATCCTACATAAGATACTTGAACTGAACCATGAGAATCATACCACAGCATCTTCAAATATTGTCCCTAATTCTCAAATCATGCAATAAGATATCTTTGTCATACTATGAACCTTCTCCTGCTTATCAATTAGAAATGTTTATTGATGCAATACCACCATATGGATTGGCTGCCATCCATAGAAATGCCTGGTTGCACTCTTCCATGACATCCTGATGTCTGCAGGATACCTAACTTCCAATGATTTCTGCCTTATTTGAAATATACCTGATAGTTACTGCTGCTCTAACGTGTGCATCTGTAGTCCAACCACCTTGTTACCTTCATTCAGACAACCAATCTACAGTAGAGATGCAGAGAAATTAAATTTCACTGGCAAAATTGTGGCGAAATTGGCAATTTCTCTACATGAAATGTTTCGCAAAAATGCGGTGGAATTTTGCAATTTCGCCCGCAATTTCGCCAGCTCACCAGTTCACCACCTGTAGAGAAATTTTGCCTGCAGGAGGCAAAATTTCACCTGCAGGTGGTGAAGTTTCATCAGAAGTGGTAGAATTTTGCCAGAAGTGGCAGAATTTCATCTGTGGTGGTGAAATTTCGTCCACAGGTGAAATTATGCCAGCTCGGAGGTGAAATTTCGCTCACAGCCATGGGTGAAATTTCGCATTTCGCCTAGCATAAATATTTTGTGTAATGCGTTAATCACGCAAAATATTTCACTGGGTGAAATATTCCAATTTCACACAACACTAATCTGCAGTAGCAACCAATAATAAAAGCCAATTGTACATTCTTCAGTCATGGCCTTTCTCAAAAATCAATGTGGATAACTGTGTGTAACTGTTTTCAACTCCATTATGCACACATTCCAAGAACTGCAATCATCAAGCTGACTCCCTATCTCACTTTCACTTCAACCATTCTTCAATGTGAATGCTAGAGCAGACACCTGTGTGACACAACCTCCGAATCTTTCAGATCAACAAATGCCATAAACCATAATGTGGAATCAATCCGCTTAGTACTGTGGTAATCACAAGCTGAGGCTATGAAAACAGCTTACACTTCAGCCAAACAAGTTATTCTGCGGTCTGTGCCAACCCAGCCCTTGAACCATTTAAGGTCTCTGTGCAGTAAGGTCTTTATGCACTGCAGAAAATAGAATGTCCCATTCCTCCATCAAACAGCACATCCAATATGTGTATTACCTTTGCTGTTTAGCTCAGCCATCATCCAATCCATGAGTGTCGGCTGGCAAATTCAGTGTACTCTGCTGAGTACAGTAAAATCTGGGAAATCCAGGGGCAACATGAACCTCAGGCCAGGGTAACAAACACAAACAGAGCCTGATGTACCTGAAGAACAGTTTTTCCCCCTTCTTGAATGCTTTGGTGTGAGTTTGTGAATGATCTTTGTGAGATTTGTGGGTGCCTAACATAGAGGCCATGATTGTATGAATGACCCGATCAAGTATGTATACATGAGTGCTGGTGTAAATGGACTTCTGAAAGGCTGGCTACCTTATTACAATGTATCCTAAATGTTGTAACTAAAAGCCAGCCAAATTCTGCCTTACTGATAGTGAGTCTGTGTGTGTGTGTGTGTGTGTGTGTTAGATAAAATAGAATGACTTACTACAGATTGCTGACTGAAATGTGTGTGAGGCAATGTTTGTGTGGTGGGAAAGCACACACATCTTTTGGTTTGTGTTTACGGGGGGGGGAGGCAACAGTTCAGTCAACTCTTGAGTACAAGTTTAAAATTCCTGGCTACACCTCTAATCCAGTCTTTTGAACAACTTACTCAAAACATTTCTGCTTGCCATTAAAAGACAAAGCCATATAAATTGATTGAATAAATACCCAATCAATTCAGACTCATAACTCAAGCCTCATGGATCTCCTCACCTGTTCAATAGCCAAACAGTTTCAACCAGTCAGCTTCAATGTACAAGCCTCCATAAGCCACACTTATTATGGCTTCCTGAGGCCTGAAGAATTCATCCAGTTCATCCAAGTTCAATCCAGAATATCATCTCCCTGCAAATAGCCTTCAGGAAGGTCATCTGAAATCTACCATCTGATTCTCAAAGAGTCCAACCTATCAGACTGTGTATTGGTTACACATTTCTTACTACCCAATGTATTCACATATTGTTCAATTGATGTATTCACTCAACTGAAAGATCATTTGACTCCAAATGTACCACTACTGACTTCAGAGTCAGGTAAAGTGATGACTGCTGTCAATTTGTACACCATATCTGAATCCTTCAAGCTTTGCTTAACCTCAACCTCCTCTCCTTTTTCTGGATGGTCATTCATTCCACCACACATAATCAAGACTATAGTGTAAGTATTGAGACTAGCTAGTTAAAGCCCAGAGGGAGTGCAGACCATTCACGTTGTATCAACAGAGGTTTCCACCATCTGTTTTTTCCTCTCTCCACCATGTAATCGTTCTAATTCTGTAAGTTGGAAGAATTCTTGGTTTAGTAAAACTCAGATGGTTTTGGACCCTATCATGTCCTTTAGCTGTATTCTTGCCAGGCACCCCTTCAAGGGTGGAGATGGCAGATAAAGGCAAAAGTAAACAGTAAACAAAACCACTAGTGAAGCCTTTCAGCAGGATATAGAATTAAAAGGCTAGTGCCTGTGGTTCTGAGGCTGGCTAACCATACCCCTTACTCATATAAATACCCACCAGCCTCCTGTCTTCCTGCATTACTATAGGTATTTTGCTCATCCTCTTTCCTCTCTGGCACTATTCATCTCAAGCAAGCTCTACTCAAACCAGTTAACATGACATAGAATTATGAATTATTTTCTTAGCTATTTAGCTGACTCTTCAGGCAGGAAGACAAGTGAAACTGTTTGCTGCCACAGAGGAGAGGAGAGTGCAGAATGCATGACCCAGTTCTAATAACAGGGTATTGAGTGGTCTCTGCAGACTGGAAATTGGGCAGAGGATTTTTTGAAGGACTCTTTGTTGACAAATAAATGTAATTTTACTGACTGCTAGTGGTGCAGGGCACAGAAATCCATCTTTAAAAAAAAAATTATGCCTGTGTATATGTGTCTGCCAGTCATTCAGCAAGTGACAAATGAGGCAAGCTGTTGTGTGAGACACTACAGTTGTGCCTAGTGGTACGTTGTTTATTGCCACATGATCATGCAGTGGCACGTCAATTTGGTGCCTCATTCCTACAAGGCTTTGCATATCACTGCCATGGTACCTTTCAAGCTTATTTTATTTTGTTCCTGTATATTTTGGTGTGATTTGGGGTGGGGGGTGGGATGACACATGTGCTCTGAGAAACAGCTCAATTGAAACTAATGCATTTATAGTGTGACTGAAAATGTTTGATAAGCTGATAGGTTTGGCATTTCTGCATACCTTCATCTGAAATTTCAAAACCATGTTCCCCAAGGTGTCCCCTAACTACCCAACTACAAATCTGTACTCTAAGCAAACATTTCTTTACAGGGGGGTTGCATCATGTGCTCTATTGCAAATGGATTTAGGCCATACACAGATACACACTGGAAGAAGAGAATGAACTGCTAGGGCCACCTATGGGATGAAAACAAAACAGCATATGGGGTTCAGCACCACCACAGCACAAAATGGTCATTGCATCACTGACCTCTGCAAAATACCTGAAAAATCACGTCCTGTGCAAAAATGGCAACCCCCCCCCCCAAAACAACATGAAATGGTGCACAATTATTGGTCTCTCATGGGGAAGGGGTTATGTGAGGGTCAGTCAATTGGATGTGTGTCCTGGTAGTGTTGCTCTTGCTTGTATTCCTCAATTCCTTGTTGCCTCATGAGTCATGTAGCAAATGTGTGTCACATGGTTATCTAAGATCATTGAAAGCTATCACGAGTCATTATGCTGACTGTATAGCCTAGATGTTAGAGTAACAAGCTGTAAACACACTTGGTATATTCGCAGACCTTTGTTTGAGTCCTACAACCTCCACTTGTACACTGTGTGACTGAGCAAGTTACTTAATCTCTGCAGTGCTCCTGAGTCACCCCTCTAAATGGGCCTCGTGCCCAGTGGGCCTTACCTATTTATTACCAAAGAATAAAAATAAAAGAAATAAAAATTATAGTTAGTATCTGCCTATGGCTGGGTCATGATATAATCTATCATTCAGTTGTTGTCACATGTAGAAAATATGAGTAAAAGATAAAGAGGAAAATGGGATTCAGGGGAGATGAAAGGTTCAGTTAAAGGTTCCAGCATGCCAGTTCCACTCAGTACAAGCTCTGTAAACCATGGTGGTGGAGAAGGAGATGGCCATTATGGGACAAGGACTGGGAGACATGGTCATCAGACTGCGAGGACCAGATCCGGATGCATGATAGCATTGCCAAGAAAACCGTGGATGATTAGTCCACAGAAGTCCATTGTTTCCACACCAACTTCAAGCAGCCTTTCCAGCCATTCATCCAATGCATCTGATAATGAAATCACTCTGAGCAATCCAGAAGCACACCAGTTTTACTTTTTTTCCTCATTCATTGGCCTCCAGCTCCAGTTTCCCTTCCTTTGATTGAAGTGATCCATCCAGAAATGTAAAGGCAAACCTCAACCTTTCTCTCACATACAAAGAACATAGCAACAGCTGCCGCAACAGCCTGTGCAAAGATATCAACTATTGCCAGTCCACCTTGAAGCACTATATGATGCACCTGGCCCCTTCATCATGCATCGACAGCAGCACCACACAGCCCAGTGCTGCTTCTCAATGATTGTATGAAGAAGGTGGTATTTGGTCTGGGTCTTGTATAAATACTACTGTTATCTTGTCACCAGAGGAAAAGTATAATTATTTATGGTTGTAAGTGCAGAGTGAGTTGCACTGATCACTCAGTTCTGCAGAAATAAATAGCACTGCCACTTTAACAGGTTGTAATGGAACGTGCCAGTGAGGAGGATACAGAAGTGGGAGACATGCCAAAGCAGAGGCACATGACTGAGGCAGTAGAGGAGGAGCAAGCGCAACAGGAGGAGGCAAAAGGCAGGGAAAAGTACATGTTCCATGAGAGAATAAGAAATAGCAGAAGGATGCAGAAGTATGAGAGGAGGAGTGGGGTGAGGGAAGGTAAAAAGTATAAAAGGAAGAGGAGGGGAAGAAGGATGAGATGTCAGTAATATCAGTAACTAATGGTGATGAGTATGACACTGATGAGTTGATGCCTTCATGGAGGAGATGGCTAAATTAAAAAAGGGAACAAAACAGTGAAAAGCAAGAAAAGGAAGTTTCTTAGGCAGAGAATTCTAATATCAAGTCATACCCAGCTCCAGCAGCATAATAATCCCCATAGTGCTATAAAAGACAAATCCATCAAAGCTAGCTACACAGCCTACTTTTTTTGTAAAAAACAAAAACAAGGTGCTGCGTCAGCATGTGGTCTAAAAGCAAAACAAAATGGTTATATTAAATGCACGCTGAAAATAGAAAATAGAGTTAAAAATCCACGTTTCGACCTTAGGTCTTCTTCAGGAAATATCTAAAAGAGAAAAATAAAGTTAGTGTAGAGGGAGGTAAAATGAGATATATATATATATGTGGGGAAAGAAGAAAGGGGAGGCTTAGGGAGAAGAAGTGATAAATGGTAAGATTAAGAGAGAATCTGTGAAACAAAAAGGTGATGATGGGAAAGATAAAGCATAATGGGAGTGAAAGAGCTAGGTAAGTTCCCAGGTGGGGACTAATTAACAGGGCCTAGTAAGAAGGCTAAAAGGTGACAAATGTGTGAGAAGGAGACAGAGATGGAGACTTATGGTGAAAATGAAAAATAAATTAAATGAGTACAAAAACAAATAGACTATAGGGAAAAAAAAGGGGTGGCTGAAAGATGTTAGTGGAAAATAAGTCTATCATTTAAACCAGAGTGCTGCTGGGAGCCAAGGCAGATGATCAGCTTGGCTTCCATGTTTTTTCTTTGGTCAGGATCCCAGAAGCCCTGTTGAAGGACACAAACAGAAAGGTCATTGACATTGTGGTCCTTGGAGATAAAGTGGGATACAATGGGTTTAGCAGTGTCACTATTCCTGACTGCTCTGTAAGGTTCCCTGAAATGGTCAGCAAGACGCCTACCAGTTTCTCCGATGTAAATAGCTGTACACTTCCTGCAAATAATACAATACACCACAATAGTGGAGGTGCATGAGAACTCCTTGGTGATGTAAAAAACACCTCTAGGCCCCTGAATTTCAGTCACACTGGAAATAAATTTGCAGGTGTAGCAGCGAGTCCTGTTACAGGTCTGGTACCTGGAGGGAGGAACTGTTAGCAGTATGGGGTGCTTTTAACCAGGAGATTCCACAGGTTAGGTGGCCGACGGTAGGAGGCAATAGGTGGTTCTGTAAAGGAAGCACCAATGTTAGGGTCAGTTTTCAAAATGGAAAAGTTACTGGTGATGATCCTGTGAAGAGAAGGTGTGCTCTGATGGAAAGGAAGCACTAGTGGAATCCGCCATTGTTCTTCTGTGACAGTATCCTTCCTGCAGGGGTCAAGGTTATGGGGCATGTTACTGACCTGGGAGAGTGCTCTGTCCACTGTGCTTTTAGGGTATCCCCGGTCGATAAAAAAACTATGCATTATTTCGGTCTTTTCAGCAAAATCGTCCTCTTCACTGTATAACCTGCGAAGTCTAAGAAACTGTGAATAAGGCAGGCCATTCTTGACATGTTTAGGATGGAAGGAGCTGTGGAGGAGGAAACTGTGAGAGTCAGTGGATTTGTAATAAACCGATGTCTTCAGACCAGTGTTCTGTACTGACAGCTGGATATCCAGAAAAGGCAGTGTAGAGGAGGATATTTCAACAGTGTATTGAAGGGAAGGATGGGCCGTGGTAAACTTGTCAAGGAAGACTTGGAGGGTCTCCCTGGAGCAGGAGGTGGCCCCCACACAGTCATCAATGCTTTTTTTGGTTTTGTCTCTGTAAGTTTGTTTGCATTTAGTGCCCCTCATTCTTTGTACACCTGGGACCAGATATTCAAAAAGGTACAAAGCACAGTGCAAACATCAGTGGTATACCTTGCGGTTGCCTAGGTGTCCAAAAATGCTATATTCAGTAGAATAGTTCACTGGCACTGTCTGATTGAATATAGGGCATTGTCAACCAGCGCTAAGCCACTTAGCACTGGGCAGACATGGCCTCCAAAATAGGGCCCCACAATGGCTTGTCTCCATGCTAAATTTCTGATATTCATACTGACCCATGCAAATGAGCTAATTGTGCATGCAAGCTGCTAAGGGGACACTTGCATGCCCATTATGGATTCATTTGGAAGGGTAGCCAGCAATATAGTACAGGGCCACACCCCCACTTGTCCAGTCCTATAGAGCTATTCCTGGTGCTATTGGATCCCCCCTGCCAATCGCTGCCCCAGTGAAGAATGTAAAATTTCCCTGGTGTCCAGTGGTCATCCACCCCCCCCCCGCAAGCACCATCCCAATGCAAAATGTAAAATTTCCCTGGTGTTAGAGGTCCCCACCACCAATCACCGTCCCAATGTAAAATGTAAAATGCCCTGGTGTCCAATGGTTCCTGCCCCTGCTGATCGCCATCCCAATGTCAAATATAATCCTTCCATGGTGACAGTGGCTACCCCGCCAATAGCTGTCATGATGTATAATTTAATTTTTCCCTGGTGTCCAGTGGTTGTACCTTCCCCCTCCCTCTGGTGATCACCATATTGATGTAAAATGTAATCCTTCTCTGGTGCTAGTGGCCCCCCTCACCAATTACCATCCCGATGTAAAATGTAAAATTTCCCTGGTGTTCAGTGGTCATCCCCCCGCCGATTGTGTTGAGGTTAAAACAAACCATTCCCTGGTGTCCAGTGGTCCCACCCCCTACCTGCACCCATGCCAACTGTTGCAGTAATATTGCCTGTTGTCTAGTGATCCCTTCCCCTAGCTGCAAACATGTTCACTGTTGCAATAATATTCTCTGGTTTCTAGTGGTTTCTTCCCCTCCTGCACCCATGCCTGCTGTTGCAATAATATTCCCTGGGGCCTAGCAGACTCCCTCACCCCCTCACCCCAGCAGGTAGTGCCCCATCACCCTGCTCCTCCCCATCTCAACCCCAAGCCAGCGACTGGCACAGCCCTCCACTCTCCACCATGGCCAGCCACCAATTGAGCTGTCAATAACTGTGTACTGTACAGTACATGCTCACTGACAGCTAAGTCAGTGTCCAACTGTGGTGGAGAGCAGAGTGTTGTACTAGTTGCCAGCTTGGGGTCAGGATGGGGGACAGTGGGGTGTTGTGGCACTACCTGCTGGGGTGGGGGGGTGGTAGGCCTGCTAGACACCAGAGAATGGTATTACAAAAATTATAGGGGTCGGGGATAGGGAGGGGGTCCACTAGGCAGCAGGTGATGGTTTATCTTTCACATACAGGGGGATTGGGATGGGGTGGAGATACACTGGACACCAGGTAAATGGTGTCTGTGTGTTGGGCAGGTGATTGGGTGGGGGGAGGGACCACTGGACACCAGAGAATACATAGTAGCACATCGGACACAGGTGCGGGTGCAGGGATGTACTGCTAGTCACCAGGAAATATTATTGCAACAGAGGGCATGGGTGCAGCGGAGGGGGTGGGACCACTGGACACAAGGGAATGATTTATTTTAACATTGGTTGGTGATTGGTGGGGGGGGGAATTACCACTGGACACTAGGGAAATTTTACTTTTTACATCAGGACGGCGATCTGCAGGGGAGGCCACTAGCACTAGGGAAGGATTACATTTTACATTGGGATGGCAATCATCGGGTGGGGATGGGACCACTGGCACCAAGGAAATTTTACATCTGGACAGCAGTTGATGGGGTTAAGGGGGCTGCCACACTTCCTTCACTAACCACTAGAGTTTTGCGGGAGTAAGTCGGGGATTAGATCGGCAGTATGTGCGCTGCACAAGAGGACCAAGAAAAACAGCCTTGTGCAGTGCACATACTCTGAATATTAGACTGTGTCAATATTCAGGTCCCCACCCTTTCATTTGCATTGTGCCCCCTCTGAATATTGCCTGGGTGCAAACCCTGTTTCTCCATACTGACCGGGCTTTTCAATTTGGGTCATCCACGTAAAACCTGCTTTGCGTGGCCAAACTCATATTTGTGCCCAAGCAATGTTTTGAATACATGATCCCTGGTTTGTTTGATTTTGTTTGGCTTTTCCATAGTACTATAATACATATTGAGGCTCTGCCTGACCACACCCAGCCATATCATTCAACAGTGGCCCAAAAATATATCATCTCACATTTGCCACACATTTCTTCCCAAAGTAACCCCACTAGTCCACTGTAAATGAAAAAAAATAGATTCTTTTCAGTGTGTGAGAATTTTTCAGATTTTACCACAAATCCACTAAAAACTTTCTGAAAGCATGTTTCAATCTGTTTTGTAGAATGGCCAGTCACAGTTAGTTTACTCAGACTTTGGGAACCAGTGTTTTGGCCAATCACATAAACATGAACATGGCATCTTCCAAACAGCCATGTCCATTTTCATTACCCAATTCCACTCAAGAGAGAGGACCCAGCAGCAGCAGGAACCATCAGGATGGGAAGTGATGGCATAAGATGGTTTGTTCAAGTAATTCAGCCACCATGGCAGCCATAGTAGTCAACTGAGTCATCCCCAGGTTATAGTGCTGCTACATAAGGAGGCCATCAAGAGCCAGGCTCAGCATATGCACCTCCAGCACTGCTCCTGAACTGGTTACAACAAATCCAATTATACTGCATGAGTCATTACTGCCCACAGCAACCTGACACTTGTTCAAGGTCGATATGAGTTGCACAATTTAACTGAGAAGCCAATGGCCCATGATCTGCAAAAATGAAAATTATGGCACTCGTCACCATAAAACTTGTAACTACTTTACTGCATGCCAATGTACAGAAATAATTTAAAACAGGCTCCTTAAGATTACTTGTCTGATGTCTTTACACTTAACAAGTAGTGCTTTATCTAAGGCCTTTGGTACAGCACCCCTTTTTAAGTGTGAACATATCAGGCAAGTTATCCTGAGGAGCCTGTTTTATTTATTTTTGTACCTTCGTCATGCAGTAAAATAGTCACAAGCCTTACGACTCAGTCCTCAACTTCTTCTTGTGGTGAGTGCCACAATTTTGATATTTACTGAATCTGTTTTGTTTAGGTGGCATCCATTTCTCAGTGCAGTATTTTTTTTGGGATGGCCCATGATCTTCAGCAATTTTCTTGGTAGAAGACACTGGCTTAGAAAACTCTATCATGACATGAAGACCAAATACAGCATTCCATCACACTTTACATTTTCTAAGGATGTTCTGTCCATGATGTATGAGGCAGTACAAATGCAGATGGTGACACTTCTTCTGTACATATTTTATATCACAACTAGCTGGCTGCCTTTTGCAGGGATATAAGTTGTTCACAGAGATATACACAGATCAGGCTGGAGATATCCCAGCCATTATATGTATGGCAGCCCATTTTCTTCTCCTGTGTCATCCCCCCCCCAGCTCAGATGTGAGCAATGTCTGTGTCAGACTCTCCACACATAGCATCTCACTGCAGAAGGAGCAAGCTCTCTTGCACCACCACAGGGGTCACTGATTACAGATTCTGCCCTCTGCCCACCTTGGCTGAGAGGCATTGTCTTTGGCTTTCTGTCACCTTTTTGCAAAAAAAGGGGGCTCCTGTGAGCTCACTGTGCCACCTGTCTGAGCTCTGTTGTCTGTACTTATTCATGGAGATAGTTAAAATAAAAGAAAACCACTTATCTGCAAAATCTAATGGCCAGAAATAACTTCTTTCAACCTGTGTGCTGAGCTCTGTGATAGCTGCTGTCTCAGCCTGGCCTGTCCCCCGATGTGAAGCAGTGAGTTCTATCCCAAGCCTCAGTCATCCCCATGAGAGTGTGACTTTGCTATTGGTCCATCACAGTGTCCTCAGATTGTGATTATTCTGAAGGAGACCAGGGGATTTATCTACATTTCACAGTGTCCGGTTAATAGAGTGCTGTATCAACAGTGCAGTGAAAAAGAACTAGGTAAAAAACACTAATTTGAGAACAGCTACAGGGTAAGCATAGTGAAAGTGAGTTACCACTAACCCTGCAGCTGTTCTCATGTCAGAGGAGAGGAGAAAGGAGCAGTGCAATGGGTGTGCTACTCAGCTGCTCCTGTGGTATAGGAGACTAAATGCAGGAGCAGCTATGGAGGCAGAGCATCTGGCAGATCAGGGTTCTGTTCCTGGTCTTCCTAGTGTGGTATTTTTTACGTTCACCCTCCCCCCCCACACACACCTTCATTGTTTTATTTTCTTTCCCCAACTTCTTCCGCCTCCCTGAGTGTCACCCCCCCTCCTCGAGTTAATTATAATTAAGTCAGGGGGTGCGGGACCGAAGCCCACCTGTAACATAAATTTTAAGTGTTTTTCTGTTTCACCAAGGTAGTGCTTGCTGTGTTTCCTGAGCACTAGCCTTAGTTTGCTGTGTTGTTGTGCACGGTCTTGGACTGCACTGTCATTTTTTAGATGTCTTGACTGGGAACCCATGACAGTGTGACTTTGCTATTGGTCCATCACAGTGTCCTCAGATGGTGACTAGCCTGAAGGAGGCCAGGAGTTTTACCTGCATTTCACTAGTAATATTTAGAGTGGTGGTGCATGTCACAAATGCACTCCGCAGGTCAGGCCCTCTGCTCCCACAGTGCCAACCTCTGAGTGCAATAATGTGAACAGGTAACAGACAGGGTAACCCTCCTGTCTGCTTGTGGGTCTGAATCACCTTTGGTCTCAAGTTCTGGGGGGGGATTCAAACTGTGAACCTTACGCTAGTGCACCCAAATGTACAGGCTCAGATAATATTCTCTTCAGGGGGATACAATATATCTTTCACCTAAGGGCATTTAACCAGGTATCCAAAATGAACCCTTTAAAACTCAATAAAAGACCTTAGGTATATTCTTACCTTTTCTCAGTTTAGTAACACCATCAAGCTTTTGAACAGTTTTTGTCAGTCTTAACCCTCTATACGTCACATGCAACAAGAGAACTGGCAGACCCAGGCAGTCTTTCAAAATAAAGATTTTACTAAAAATGATAAAAATATGAAAAATGTAAACACAGAACAATATATCAAAGAGCATACAATCACTTAAAAGAAAACAAGGAAAAGTACAAAACAAAAACTCTTACCACAGTACAATTAGACTTTTTCTATCTGATGTATTACCTCTATAGTGCTTATAGTTATATCAGACAGCTGTGTCTGTCTAGAGTCCCAGGATGGTATGTCAAAAAGATCAGACACCAGTATTAGTTTAAACTGTGTCTCTCCACACCCCTTCTTTGAGTCATCTAGCTCCTACGTTTAGAAACAAAAAAATACAAACATGATTTCCTGTCAGGATACATTATATTTTAAATAATGTGACTTCAGCAAAAACTAATTTCCCAAATTATGACAGTCTTTAATCAGGCCTTTTCTTTGAACTGGAGGCTGGTTTCTTATTTTTCCCAAGGAACATCAAAGGTTTTTACAACTCTGCCATACGTCACTTAGGTGCAAATATAGCCAACAGGAATCAGCTAAATTATGTCCTGTTTCTGAAGTCATAAAATGTATATTTTCATTTCCCAGCTTCAGAGGCAGGAGGTCATAAAAAGGCCATACATTTTTTACCATGTTGCTATTTCAACTGCATTGTACATGATGGTACTTTTCTGAAATTCAATAAAGCTTTCTAAATATTAAAAAAAAGGCCATAAAATGCAACTTCTCAAGGAAGTTAATTATATTACAGAGATCTCCTGATCAGTTCCTGTAACTGAAACCTGGGGGGCACCGATGGAGCACAGACTCACATATTATATTTTTATATTACAAATAATATACTGCAATCATAACCAGCTGGCCAAGCGTCACAGTGCAAACCAAAGTTTTCTGAGTCTCATTGCCAATTGGGTTGTATCCAGTAAAGACACCACCACCATTCCCACCCAGCCTTTATCAATACCAGCTTATGTAGAAGTTATATTGACATAGTCAGCCACACACAAGCATAGCATTAGAAGATGGGCCTTGCTTAATATGTCAGTCAAGTAGGAAAAGCACAATGAGAAACGCATTCTGTGGTTCATTCAATCACTACTAGACATCTAGATATTCCTTCATGATCTGAATGTAAGTATATTTGTGATGGACAGTGGCAGTAACATGCTAGAGGTGATATTTTGTGCACATAATGAATCTGGTGCAAGTCATGTGCTTGACAAAAATGCACAATTAAGATGAACACTAAACACTGTATTGGACATCACTAGATATTTATCTAGATATTTAAATTACTTTATTTCCCAAATGCAATGAGATCACCCATCCTTACCAGAAGAAGCACAATGTGTATGGGAGCATGTGATTGTGTATGGAATTCAATGGGAGAGCATGACTGTCTATGGAATTCAATGAACTCCTAACATTGTTGTACCATTGTAGTGACATCAAAAGGTTGTTGTACCCTCTTGAGTATGTCACTACAATGGTACAACAACTTAGAATGTACTTGCTCTCCCCTTACCCTGACATCCATCTCGATCAGTCTTTTGTTTTCCATGTTTCATTAACAGTTTAAAGGTGAAAAAAATGAGCAATTGGCAATGGCTTCAGCAGTTTGCTTTCTTGCTCCCACCCTCCATCTCTCAATTGAATATCTAATGTAAATTTCTGTAATTTTTCTTTTCTTTTTTTTTTTGGCTACCTCTGCACTGCTGTTCAAATTCATTTTATATCACCTGATCTCTGCGTTAACTTGCTTGTAGGAGCAGTACTGTGTGGGAGAGCCAAGGCAAGTATGACTCATAGGGACACAGGATAGGCTCGTGCTGATTTCTATATCTAAAAAAAAAATTGAGACTATGTGGCTGGGACAGAGTGGGGCTTGAGCGGGGGAGGGGCGGTGAAAGTTTGTATCAACCACAGCAAGTTGTTTGAAATCATTTTCTCAAGAAATGCCTAGTTGTTGAACTGTTTTCTGTTGCCCATACACTATAAAAGGCTATGGATATGCAACAGTAAACAACAACACTGAGTTCATGACAACAATAAACCTCTCAAGCTTCACTCTCGAGGTTAACTAGGTTGTCTTAACAACCTCTCGAAATGAACACAGTGTTGTTATTCACTGTTGTCCATCCATTATCCTTTCATTATCCATTATCCTTTGTGCACTGTTTAATTAAAGCCATTTCCACATTCTAGAATGCCTTCTTTTATATGCTGGAGAGAGTCACGGAACTTAAATCTTTGTTCTGAGCTGTGATATTTCAGAATGGGATCTCTGGTTGATACCTGTCATGGATACAATTGAGTGTTCTGGAAAAACTTATTTTACTTTTGCTACCATATGAACAGTCCACCAGAGATTTCAGTGCAGAATCGGCAGTCCTTAGTCAGGTCCTTCCCCTGATGATTTTACTAGAATACAACACATTCAGTTATTTATGATCTTCTATAGTGACCCAGTGAAGCAAGGCTGGTGGTGGTGGTAATAGTGGTGGCACTGGTGGCTGTGCTGACACTGACCATGATGATGGTTGTGGGGGAGGAGTGGACACCACTAGTTTGTCTGAATCATTGTAGCAGCAAAGAATCAAATTGATTGTTCAAATGTGCAAAAAGTGAATTTTACTACTACTACTCCCTCTCCTGTGCCACTTGGTGGCACGTTTCTCCAGACTCCCTCTGGCACTGGCACCACAGTCTGGCTCACCAATCCCTACAGCAATGGCAGGACAAGGACTTTGATACTCACCACCACTACAAGCCTTTCTCCTAATGAGGCTATAAAACACTGGCATTGTCATCTCAAAAAGACTCAGATTCTTTATCAGTTAAGTAAGATGATACCATGCTGTACCTATCATAAATTAGGATGTAAACAGTATGACTTGACTGGCCATGCACACATGCACAGTTCAGGAGTTTGATCTCATGCAGGTAGTATACTAAGACTTTCAATTCCAATGGGCAGCAGCTGTGTTCAAAATTCAATTAATATAGCGAGTAATGGAACCCCATCTCACCTGATATTCCTCACTGCCCCTCTGTACCTGCTTTCCATTTGAAGTATCATAAATATCTCATTGGTCTGAAACACTGTTTCTGTCATGGTACCTGAACAATTCCCTACCTGGCTCATTTCATATAATCAATGTTGATTTATTAGCATTGTCCTTTTTCACCCAATGTTGTAATTCCATGTTATGTATAACTGATTCCTCATGTTCCCATTCAATGAAGGGGCTATGAAGTAACTTTTCACATTACTTCTTTGCAGTATTCATGTACTACAATGTATCAAAATGAATTGCACTACCTACTATATATTTCCTCTTACTGATACATTGCTATATTCATGCTTTTGTTTCTCACCAATGTATTTTGTAACATAATTTATCTCTACTGTATGTGTATTTGGTTGTAGCCTCCCGGATCGTACTTGGGAATAGTCATCCAACTGCCTAGTGTGCTTACCTGGTTAACCAAAACTAAATCAAATAAATAAATCATTAAAAAAATACATAAAAAGAACAAAAAAAAATCTCCTTCCAAAATATTAGGAAATGTGCTATATTTCTGTAAATGTATTTTTTTAGTGTTTTTTTGATCCATTTTTTCATGGGGGGTATTATTATATTTCATTTTGTTTTTATATAAATGAAGGCCTTTGGACAAATATTGTCCATTCTGAAACACATTCACAGTCACAAAACACAGATAAACATAAAATACACACAGCAGAATGTAAAATTACATAAATTACATTGTCTCAGATGAATGTACATACATTTTGAGTCAGACACATAAGGATAAAATTTATCAACATCCCTTAAAGATTTTGGCTTGGAATTCCAGTAAGAAGCAAGATGATAATAAAAGGACATTTGTCCCACACTTTTCCTACATTTAGACAACCTGAGAAGTGAATCAAAAGGCACTCTGGTAATAATACCATTAGGAATAGGGGCCATGGCAAGAGAAACCCGTTTTGCTAGGGCATGATTATTGTTCAGTTTCAAAGCCCAATGTCCAAGCTGATAGTGTATACATTGGCCCAGATATTCAAAATGCACCATTCTGAGGCGCAAGCCTGTGCGCTGCTCAAATTTGTTGTGCAGGGGTGTGGTCAGAGTGATATTCAACGGAGCTGTGCTATGGCGCAACTGCTTTGAATATCGCCCCCCTGGCCACCCCCAACTGTGCATGGCGCAGTGGAACTGCACCAGCGCAAGTGGTCAGAGTGGAGCATTGAGATGCGGTGGCGCAAGTGCCATTGCGCCATACACAGCCCCTGTGATATTCAAAGGGTGACATGCAAATGGGGCCATAATTTATGCAAGGCGCACAGGGGGCCATTTGCATCTGATTACGGCCCCATTTGCATGCCATTAGCATGCAGGTGCGCTGATCCCCGACGACTTGCACCTGGTGCCCTGCCAGGCAGCAGCCATCGGGGACTGACGCCCCCTGCAGCCCGATTGCGGGATGTCCCATAAGGGACAAAGAACATCTCCTATCCCTGGTGGTCCAGTGGACCATGATTAGCCCAATTGCGGGCATAACTGTATCCCCCACGATTAGCCCGATCGTGGATATTAGTATCCCCCCCAAAGTCCAAAATACCTGGTGGTCCAGTGGACTGTGATTAGCCTGATCACGGGCATCAGTATCGCCCCCCCCGAAGTCCAATATCCCTGGTGGTCCAGTGGACTGCACGGAGCCCAATCGCGGGTGGCATTCCTCACCCCAAGTCCAAAACCTAGTGATCTAGTGGAACCCAAACCCACCCACCCACTAAACCCCACCACTCCACTCCCCATCAGCGGTGGCTGGCAGCACCCCCCCTGCCACCCGTCGCTGACGCCCGACTGACAGCTCGGTATGGCTGCACGCCCATTGGTTCAGAGCATGAGCTAATGGGTGTGCAGCCATATTGCATTAGTGTCCAGATATGAATAAATTCATTCATATATCTGACTGATTAGATAGGTGGCTGCATGCCCATTGGCTCATGCTCTGAACCAATGGGCGGCAGCCATACTGAGCTGTCAGTCAGTGAGTGGCGGGAGCGCAGGCGGGTGGGTGCTGCCGCCCGCTGGCTGATGGGGAGCAGGGTGGTGAGGCTCAGTGGGTGGGTGGGGGGGGCCTACTAGATCACCAGGGATTTCGGACTGGGGGGGTGAGGAATGCCACCAGCGATTGGGCTCCATGCGGTCCACTGAACAACCAGGGATATTGGACTTCTGGGGGGATACTGATGCCCGTGATCGGGCTAATCGCAGTCCACTGGACCACCAGGGATTTTGGACTTTGGGAGGGGATGTCTGATGCCCACAATCGGGGCATGGGGGGCGCCGCCAGGTGCAGCGGGAACAGGTGATGGCCACCCACAGGTGGCAGCTGCTGTGTTGTGCCCTGCAATGTGGCAGCTCACCTGTGGGTGGCCCTCGACTTGTTCCTTTTTTTTTAGGTGTAACTTTGTGCAGGTGCAGGTATGGGTTGCACCTGCATAACTCTGCACGGCCCGGGCTGAATATCGGGCTGTGCAGTTTATGCCTGGGCACGCCCCCCTACCTGTGCCTACATACATTACTGATGTGGCTCAGCGCATCGGGATTTGTACGGTGCACTTTCCTTTAAATATCACACCGGCGATCAGTGGGTGTGCACGGTGCAATCGCTGCCATGCACAACCCTTTTGAATATCTGGGCCATTGAGTCAGTTTTAACCAACATGTGACTTTCTACAATTCGTGAGTATGTTTGTCCATTGGCAAATTAAAAGCAAATTTATAGACTTTATAGAGAAGTATTTTGACACAATGCAATAATGTCTGACAGGCAGAAGAATAGGTTATCAGGCCATAATCAGTAATAGGTAATATGTATGACAGTACTAAAATTTTAGTTAGCATCATAAGTAAGACTGGAATAATTACAATAAAATAGACCAACATTTTGTATTTAGGATCTTCACCAAATTCTAAATATGGACAGAATAACTTAATTTGCAATCCAGTGTCAATCCAAGATATTAGAAGTTACTAACTATTCAAAGATAGTACCACTTTGTATATAGCTGTAGAGAGGTACTGTGTATCTTCCTAGGGTTGAAAACCATTGTTTTGGTTTTCTTTGTATTCAGACACAATTTGTAGTTGATAAACCATGACTGAATCAAATCAAAATCAGATTTTAGAGTATGGGTTAAGTTCTGAATATTATTGCCTTTTGTATAAATAACTGTATTGTATGTGTACAACAGTATATTGGAAGAATTAACAAAGGAAGATTATTTAAGAATAAAATTAATAAAAGAGGTCTCAAAATAGAACCTTGTGGGACACCCAGTGTAACTGGAAGTGATGAGGGTAAAACATTACAAAATGTTTGATTTGATTTATTGAAATTTTCGTAATTACAATCCTTTGAGTCAAAGACTCCTTTGCAAAGGCTCCACGTCAGTCACAACAGAACAATACATCAAGACAGATTGTACGTAGTTGACAAAACAAAACATTACAATTTGACAAGTTGTGTAGAAAATCACAGTATATGGTATATTTACAATGCTTGGTTATCATCTCAAGGGTTGTAAGAGGACCCTGGGTCAAACAAGTTATGTTGGCAAAGTTTATCGATACAGGCATATTTTACCTAGCCCTACATTTGGGGCAAACCCCCTATGTTGTAGACCATTTTTTTTAACAGCTTTGGCCTAGGTAGGGCTGTTGGAAACAGCCACAGGTCTTAGAGTCAAAAAGAAGACTAGGGGCAACTGAGATGGAGGGTGGTAGGTTGTTAAGCCAGAGGGGAGCACAATAGCAGAAAGACCTTTGCCATAGGGAGGTCCTGCAATGGAGGACTAAGAGGGAGGTGCCAGCCTGGCATCTGGGGGTACCCCTATGGGGGGCTGGTTGGATGAGGGGGTGTAGACCAATTGGTGTGAGATTCAAAAGTATGTTTTTGACTTGGAGGCAGGTGTGGTATTTTAGCCTCCCTTCAAAGGTCAGCCAGTCAGTTAGTTTATAGAGCACACATGTATGGGTAAACCTTTCACTGCTTGTGACCAGATGGCAGGCTTTGTTGAGGGCTAGATTGATGCAGTTAAGGGCTGTTTGGTCAGCAGTGCCATAAATAAATATACCATAATCGACCAACGAAAGAACTATTACTTGTTGCATGCAGTGAAACAGATATTCATGAAACTACTACAGTATATGAGAAGAAAATCCTATGTGACCTAAACTGTTTAGTAATATGAAAAGATGAATAAGATTGAATGCCTTTGAAATATTGCTATATATGGAACTCACAATTTTTCCAATAGCCAAGGCCTCATGAATATCAATTGTAGGAGCTGTTGTTGTACAATGTTTTTTTTTTTTCTAAATCCATTGTTCTTTAGTAAGAATGTCCTATTTCTGAAAATAGTCCATTATTTAATCATGCAGTATATGTTCCAAGGCCTTACAATAGATAGTGAGAACAGTACTGAAATTGGTCTATAGTTAGAATCATACTGTCTATCCCCACTTTTAAAGATAGGAGAAACAAAAACAAGCTTCCAAACATAGGGAATTTCCCTTTATACAAGAGAAAGATGAAATAATTTGGTAATTGGAACAGCGAGTTCACCAATGCAACAGATAACAAATTCATGTGTAATTGATCAGGCCCAAATTGATTTTTAATCTATGTTTGAGTAAGTACAATTTCTGGTGACGTCACCGAGCAATGGAATTGTGACTGAATTGAGCTCATTACCACCCTGATTAAATCTTTGTCCATTGATGCTTAAAACTCAAGAAAATTGTCCTCAAATATAAGGCTACAACTGATAAGGATGTCCACCAGGCAGCAGCTGAAAGCGTTTGCAGCAGGCTCCTATAAGCAGCAGAAAATGGAGCATTTTGATCGGGCCTGCAGCAGAAGCCCACTCCTGTTCATGCCAAACTGCAAGATCCACTGACTGGGAGTGAGGGTGACAAAAACAAAGAGGCCTTCACAGTTATCTCCTACAAGTTTTACCATGAGCAGCAGTGTCTGTGGGACACCAGGGATGTCATCTGAAAGAAGTTGGCTGAAGTTGAAAAAGGCATTAAGAAGCAGGAGCAGAGTACCATTGAGCTTGAGCAGCAGGTCATGGAGCTCACAGAAATGGCAGATTTACACAACAGGGAAAATTTACAACAGCACAACCGAGAGATTCTGCTCCTGCAGAAAATAGAAGACCTGGAGAATAAGTCCTGCCAATTTAATATTTGTATACATGGCATAATAGAAAGAACTGAGACTGGTGATTTGGTGGTGCTTATTGAGAGCTTCATCCATAAAGTTTTGAATTTGGAGCCTGACTTCTAGTTAAATATAAATTGAGCTCAGTGGGCCCTATCTGCACCACCCTCGGACTCCAAAGCTCACCCCCCCCCAGTAAATATTGCTTTTTCTGATTATAGAACCAAAGAAACTGCACATTGAAGAGCCTGGGACAAAAAGGAAATTGTGTTTGGGGACCATAAACCTTTCTTTGAGCAGGACTTCATGCTCACAACCATGGACAGATGTAAGCAACTGTTTCCCGTGGTTAAAGCACTGTGAGCTAAAGGGGTGAAGGCACAGATGGAATATCCTGCTAAACTCAGAGTTACTTTGGACTCAGGCTCAAAACATTTTGAACATTTGTCAGAAGCTAAGGTATATTTGACAGGACTTAGGGTCTACACAGATGAACTGCTGAATGTCCAGAAATGGAAGGAGCTTGAAAAATGGCAGTTGCAGACTCCAAAAGGTGGGAGATTGGGAAACATCACATGAGGGAGCAATACATGGTCCAAGATGGCGGCCAAGTACTGACAACTCAAGACCAACTGATCGATCTCAGCTTCTACATCCCCAGTTCAGAAGAGGAATGACCAATTAAATGCAGGAGAGACAGGACATGGGACAGCGGGGTGACATGGGGCAGAATCATTGAAGCCCTCACAGAATTGGTGGAATGTGAAGGGACAGTTTTCATGGACATATGTAAGACATATTGAATCCTTTTCATAGAGTACTTGATTTTGTTAACATTGCTAGAGAGACAGTTGCTCACACAACACTGCACACATCATATTAGATACAAGGGGGTGAAAGAGAAAAGAAAAAAGATCCCTGCTATACAAATTGTATTACTAAGGGCTGTTTCTTGATCAGAGCTAATGAATGGCTTGTGGCATTGGCAGGGATATATTTTAAGTAAAGGGGAAGTCCAGAATGGAATGTTGTGTCACCAAAGCATCACCTTCCCTCTCCTTTTCCCATATAGAGGTTGAGGGGTTTTGGATTTGTGATTTTATTATAACTTATATCTGAGTGTTTACTTACAATTATAACATTAGCAATAAAAGTTCTTGTAGACAGTTATAAAATTATGACAAAATCCAGTTTATTTCACAGGGTTGTACAAAGCGAACATAGACATGTATATAGCAGTCCTAGATTTTCCCTAAGCCACTACATAGTTAAACACTCAACCACAAAATATCAATACATTTTATACCCATACCTTGACATATTCTGCCACCTCAGCTACTACCACATAGTATATGAATTATACTTAAATTGGTGGTGGAATCGGCACAGGAGGAATGTCAAGGCATCACTGTACCCAACTGTGTGGCACATTTGATAACAACTTAGCATATATATATATGTATATATATATATATATATATATATATATATATATACAGTATATGGTTTTGGACAGACTGTCCCTGCGTAAGTTAAAAATACAAGACCTCATAAATAGCTTACGTAGTAACTGCCTTGCTTGATAGGAGAGATAGCCCCAGCCTGACCAAACAAGATATATTTGTTAGTCAAAAAGGAAGTAACCATAATGACAGAGAACAATCTTGTCAGCTAAATTTGAAAACACACCATGATGGAGTGCAACCAGTGTGAGGATGCATACCATTATTTCCTGAGTATCAGGTAAACATACATCTAGGGTTGTATAGTATTGTTTGAGTAGCAGTCTTTTCCTGTTTTTCCACCACGAAGATCACAAAGACCTTGTTTTTACTCTTTAGTCTTAATCCCTTTTAATGACCCCTCAGTGGTTAAAATGTGCCTATGAGCTACTGCTGTGTATGTGTGAGTTTATGAGCCTTTTATGGCTAATTTAACATTAAAATATAAAATGTTACTCTGTCTCAATGTGCTTACACATTGAGCCCATAAAAGAGAATCTAACATGTTCCAGTGTGCTCATAAAACTATAAACACTGGACTCATAAGATCTAACTAATATATAGAGAAATCTAATTAATCTATTTGTCTAAAGCTTAAATGCTACAGTATTTATATGCATATATATGCATACTGGACTCATGCAGTTTAACTACTAATGCTGTCTCAGCACTTATGCCATGTGCTGAGCTCATAATTTAATTAATGATATGCTCATGCCATTTATGATCTCCTGACCTCCAACCCAACAGGGGGGAAGATTGCAATGCTCCTCTGTTTCATCTTCCCTTCTACATCTCTAAGTAAAACAGCAGAAATTGCTGGGCAAGGGTTCAGAGGATCTATTCATTCAGTGTGATTTACACACTCATTAGTTACAGCTGCCCCTCTAAGGTGGGACTGAAATTTCTGGGGTGGAGTGTGTATGGGCAAGTTGTCGGTATGGATGTGTGCTTCTAGCCACAGGTCTTTTAGTGGGGTCCTGACAGCTGGTTTGCTGGGCCGGGCAAGGAACCTAGTGTGGGTGGTGGTCTCTGTTCACACTGTTTGGGGGGGCCCTCAGATGTTTGGGGGCTCTATGGCTCAGTTTCTACAGGACACTAGCTACTTTCTTGGGGGGGGCATTCTGCTTCAGCACTAGCAGGGGAAAGGGACAAAAATATCTAAACCAGTGCCCTATTTTCATCAGTATAAATGTGCCTGTTCAAATTGGGGGGGTACTTTAGGTCAATTGCAAGAGTGTGATTATGTACATATTCTTACTTTTTTTTTTTATCCAAGGTCTAATCTTCCTATTGGAGCCTATGTCATGCATAATGAGTTGTGGGGTTCTGCACCTGCTCAGGACAGTACGCATCTGTTATGTTAATCTTTTTGTTTCTTATTTCTCTTTTGAACCTTTGGAAGAATGACAGAGGTTGGGAGGGGAGCTCTGGCTTGTGTTTGGGCGTGACACTCACTGGCACTGTCAGAGTTGGAGACCCTCACTGGTGGTTAGGTGCAGTGGATTACAACTGCACTGCCGTTTACTCTCTACAAACCAACTGGTAAAGAAACAGGAGTGACATGACTGGAAGGAAAGGAAGGGAGGAATGTTTTCGGCCATAATCAGGCCAACCAAGTTCAAAGTTTTCTTTATTACTGTTTCTGGTTATACTGGTTATCATCTGGTTTGTGCCTTTTTGGTATAGAGCACATGTGCTAACATGATAGCTGTGCAGGAATTTCTAATGGGACAGGAGCATGGGGATTAGTAGCTGCCCTCCTCAGTAGGGTGCAACTATGCAGTTAAGTTAATGGGCCTCCTAGTTTTCAATGGTGGACTTAAATCTTGTGAATTAAAATGTCCAAGGGCTTAATAGCCCAATTAAAGTGCTAGGATTGCTAGGATTCTGCAAGTTAAATAAGAAAGGGACCACCATAGCCTATTTACAGGAGAGGCACCTCACTCCCTCTGAGCACGAGCAAATAAGGCGTAAATGGATTGGAGAGGTAAACACAGCTTCCTGGGAGGCCCATCCACACAGTAGCAGAACTGCAATATTTATCTGAAGGATGCCCCATTTCAAATTGAGGATACAGAATTGGAGCAGGAAGGGCAATTTGTGTGGTTAGAGGGAACTTATCAGGACACTAGGTACAACCTACGGAATTTATATGCTCCTAATGATGTAAAAGAAAATGTTCTGTTTTTAAAAAAAGTTATAAGGGACATGGTGACATAAGCCGACAGGATCTACTTCATTAGTACTGATTTTAATGCTATAATGTCCAGACAACTGGACAGGATTGGGGGGAGTGTAGGAGTTAGGAATTGAGTGGGGAAATTAATCAACAGATTAGTGGAAGAATGTGTACTCATTTGGAGGCATTTTAATGGGAAGGGACAGGATTACTCATTATTCAGACAGACATACTGTAATTGATATGTTTTTGCTCGCCACAGAATGGGCTCATGCAGTTACTGACTGTAAGGTTCTCCCTAGAACATTTGACTATGTCCCAATACAGTCATGTCTTATTGTAACCCCTACCTTAAGTAATTCTAATTGGAGATTGATTGCAGGGCTGCTAAATTCCCCACAATTTAAGGAATTACTAGAAATTCCATATGTAACTATTTGATTTCAAACTCAGAAGGAGCCACTACTCATCAAGTCCATTGGAATGCTCTTAAAGCACTGTTGTATTTAATTATTATTGCTTAGTCCTCAGAACAAAAGAGAAACAAGCATTTGTCAATGCTGAATGTTGATTGCGTTGGTTCGTTGAGCTCGCTCAGTGGCCCTCTGTCAGTCGCTTATTGTGTTTCTCCCGGTGCTGCAGGCTGCTGTTGTGTACTGGGCTCCTGCCTGCATTGGCACCCTTTTCTGTCCACAAAGAAATCTGCAGCTGTCCCGACAGAGCTCCATTGAGGTTGGTCACTGCCCCTCTCTGACTCGCTCATTCTGTTTCCCCTGGTGCTGCAAGATGGCCTTTTGTACTGGGCTCTTGCCTCTGTTGGTGGCTTTTTCTGCCCACAAAGAAATCCGCAGTAGTCCCAATACAGGTCCACTTAGCTTGCTCTCTCCCCCTCTGTCACTCGCTTGTTCCGTGTCTGCTGGCACTACAGGCTGGCCTTTTGTACTGGGCTCCTGCCTGCATTGTCGCCTTTTTCTGCCCACAAAGAAATCTGCAGCAGTCACGATAGAGCTCCATTGAGCTCACTCCCTCCCCCTGTTTCACTCACTTGTTCTTTTTCTCCTGCCGCTGTAGGCTACCCTTTTGTACTGGGCCCCTGCCTACGTTGGCAACTTTTTCTGCCCTCAAATAAATCCACCGCTGTCCCGAGAGAGCTCCATTGAGGTCTCTCACTCTCCCTGTCCTACACGTTCATTCTGTTTCTCCTGGTGCTGCAGGCTGCCCTTTTGTACTGGGCTCCTGCCTCTGTTGGCACCTTTTTCTGGCCACAAAGAAATCTGCAGCAGTCCCGACAGAGCTCCATTGACCTCACTCACTCCCCTTCTGTCACTCGCTCATTCTGTTTCTGCTGGCACTGCAGGCTGCCCTTTTGTACAGGGCTCCTACATGAATTGCCACCCTTTTCTGCCTACAAAGAAATCTGCAGCAGTCATGATAGAGCTCCATTGAGCTCACTCACTCCCCTTCTCTCAGTCACTCATTCTGTTTCTTCTGCCATTGCAGGCTGCCCTTTTGTACTGGGCTCCTGCATGCATTGCTGCATTTTTATGCCCACAAAGAAATCCATAGCTGGAAGCACGAAAACACTTTTCAACCAGGATGTAAAAAATGACAGCTGTACTGTTCATAAGGAAGTGTGGAAAATGCCAGTGTTGAAAATGTGTCGTGAAAATATTACTAATTTGTGAAGTTACAAGGGTGCATGGAAACTGCACAATGAACGCTCATAACACAGTCATGTTATGGAGTTTCATCACAAAATTTTCAACATATGCATTTTAGGACCTCTGCTCATGAATGGTGTCACTGTGATTTTCTTAATGTGTCCCGAACATTGATTTCCCACAGCAACCGCACTATTATGCGTCGGAAGTGTGAAAACACATTTCTGCCAGGATGCAAAAATTGGCAGCGCACTGTTCATAAGGGGGTGTGGGAAAATGGCAATGTTGAAAATCTGTAGTGAAAATATTGCAAAGTTGTGAAGGTACGAGCGTGTGTGGAAACTGTGCAATGCACGCTCATTGCACACTCATTTTATGGACTTTCATCACCAAATTTTTAACATAGGCATTTTAAGACCTCTGCTAATGAACAGTATCACTGTCATTTTCATAATGTGTCCCAAACATGGACTTCCCACAGCGACAGCTCTATTCTGCACTGGAAATGCAAAAACATATTTCGGGCAGGATGTGAAAAATGACAGCTGTACTGTTCACAAGGAGGTGTGGAAAAATGGCAATGTTGAAAATCTGGAGTGAAAATATTATAAGTTCGCAAACTTACGATCGTGCGTGCAAACTGCGCAATGCACGCTCGTAACATAGTCATTTTATGGATTTTTTCCACCAAATTTGCAACATAGGCTTTTTGAGAGCCCACCTCATGAACACTGGCACTATCATTTCATTAATCAGTCCCAAAAGGTGATTCCACTCAGCGACTCAGAAATCACCTTTCTGAGCCGATTAACACCATGACAGTGGCAGAATTCATGAGGATGGGTCACAAAAAGCCCCATGTTAAATGCTTGGTGCCAAAATTCCAAAAAATGACTAAGATATGCATCAAAGTTGAAAAAACCCTATTTATTCCATTATACAGCCTACCGGCATTTCCTCAGTTCGCAGTAGGTTTTGAAGAGTGCAGACGTGTTTCTGGTCCACTGAAGATCATCGCACACCCGGAGATAAGTATGGGGTGGGGGGTGGGAGGCAGGGTGCACAGTGGGTGGGTGGGTTGGGAGAGGCAGGAGATGGTGAGGGACCTTTATTTTACAGGTACAAGAATAAAAACATTGCGGACTTTTTTCAGGACCATTTGGCATGCTGGTGGGCTCCCCAGCATGCCAACACAGTATCTTTTTTGGGGGGGCAGCTGTAGCCGATGTGGGATTGGGCACCCCCTCGGTAGAAGTCTACTGGATTTTGGGGGGGGGATTATGCTGACAGGGAGTGGGCAATCCTGTTGGCAAATTAACCTTTGGGGGGGAATTATGCCGATGGGAGTGGGCTCCCCTGTCAGCAAATACTTTGGCTGGGGCATAATGCAGGCAGGGAGTGGGCTCCCTGTCTGCAAATTAAACTTTTTTGGGGGGGGACATAATGCCAAGGGGGCTTGGCCACCCCCCTCAGCACAGAAAGAAATGGGAGTGGGGGGGACATGCTGACGGAAACTTGGCTCCCCATCAGCAAGCTGGATGGGGAATTAAGGGAGAGCCCTGCAATGAGGGGTCACTTCCTCATTGCAGCAGATGATGTTGCAATGACGAGGTGGCCCCTGATTGCAGTGGCTACAACTTTAGAAGGTTGTGGCATGCTGGCTGAACTAGTGTCAGCAGCAGCGTGCCACACCATTGGGCAGTGGGCCAAGCCTTTAAAGGCTGTGGAGGCATTGGCCACAACAGTGCCATGCCTCCACAGCCTGCTTCTTGCAAAAGCTGCCGCAATATGTTTCTTGCACTTGTGCACAATCAACATAAAAAAAGAAGCCAAACTAAGAGAATTGGAATACAAAATACAGGACCTAGAATTCTAACATAAGATTATATGAAACAATAGGGTACAAGAACAATCAGAGGGGACAAAACAAACCCTTACTAAGTGCCTTAATGCACAGATGGAAGGAAGCTATCACTGGGTACAGCAGATCTACTACAAGGAAGGAAATAGGGTGAGCCAGTTAATAGCCATCCCACTTAGAAAACAGTTGAATAGCAGGGCAGTGTTTAAACTGCAGAATACAAAGTGGGGGTGGGGGGCTGTAACAGGGAATCCTGGACACATAGTAAATTTATTTGCTGATTACTATACACATCTTTATGAGCAGGAAGACACACTGGGATGGGGAGAGCAGATGGAGGGAATTTTTCAAAATTTGGAGTTACCCACCTCTGACTGAGCAGGAGGCTCCAGCTGTAGATGGTGAGTTCCACAGGACAGCTGCCACTAAGCTAAAGTAAAAGTGCCAGTTCTGTGCAATGGGATGCAACCCCAACAGTCAAAGACCAAGTCCACACACACAGCAATTCTGAATTTTGATGATAATTCTTTTGTGAGATGCTTTTGTCCTTAGCCATGAGTGCTGTGTGTATGGACTTGGTCTTTAACTGTAGATTGTGCTATTGGTCAATCAGAAATCATGGAAAAAAAACTTATAGAGGGGTAAATCACCAGGACTGGATGGCCTTCCTGTGGACTTTTACAAGACATTTGGTACTTTGCTCTATCCCTTTCTAGAGAAGGTTTATTCAGAAACAATGTAGGGTCAAAGAAGGCTATGTTGAAAATTTGGTGTGAAAATATAAAAAACAACAAAGTTATTAGCCTACATTGAATTTTGTGAACACAGGCTTGTAACTTTGACAAACAGCACCTCAAGAGTGTGACAGCTGTAATTTTTCAAATCCTGGCCAAAATGTTTTTTTCCATCCCAAAAGGTGATTTTGCGGCCCCTTTATAAAATCACCTTTCAGGCATGAGTTGGAAATTTTCTCTGCCCTAGTCCATGAAGTGGGGTAATAAGAAGGCTATGTTGAAAATTTGGTGTAAAAATAATAAAAAACAATAACATTATGAGCCTACATTGAATTTTGCAAATGCAGACTTGTAACTTTGGTAATTTTTTTATATTTTAACCACTAATTTACAACATAGCCATATCTTTTCAGCACCTCATGAATGTGACAGCTGTCATTTTTTAAATCCTGGAAAATTTTTTTTTTTTTTTACATCCCAAATGGTCATTTTGCAGCCCCTGTGCAAAATTACCTTTCAGCCAAGAGTTGAAAATTTTCTCTACCATTGTTCATGAGGTGGGGTCATAAGATGGCTATGTTCTCAATCTGGTATACACATATTTAAAAACAAACACATTGTCAGGCTATGTTGAATTTTACAAATACAGGCTCGTATGTTTGGAAATATTCAATATTTTTAACCTAAATTTTCAACATAGCCATTTCTTTATGGTACCTCATGAATATGACAGCTGTCATTTTTCAACTCCTGCCCAACATGTGTATTTGCATCCTGGAAGTTGATTTTGCAGTACCTGTGTGAAATCACCTTTCAGGCAAGGGTTGAACATTTGCTCTGCCCTTCTTCATGAGGCAGAGTCATAACAAGGCTATGTTGACAATTTGGTGTACAAATATTACAATACAACAAATTTAGGAGCCTACGTTACATTATGCTAATGAAGGCTCCTAACTTTGTTAATTTTCAAAATGTGTACACCAAATTCCTCACCTGCAGCCCTATCGGCTCTGGCCAGAGTTTGTTTCTTTTTGTGAACATTCTTTTTCTTTTACAGCCACTTTTATTTTCAGCTCTGCTCCCCTTAAAAGGAAGAGTGAATTCTTGTTTTTTACACCCACTTTCTTTTATTCTTTTTCTTTTTTTAACACTCACTTTCCTCCCCCATTCCAGGAAACTGTAGGGTGAGCTTGCCCCCCCCCATGACCACCACTGGTGAGAATCACTGAATGTGAGGAGTAAGATATGACCATCAGGAAGATCAGAGGAGAAAGCCAGCCCCTTCTCTGTTAAGAAGTTACCTCTTAGTTCATTGGCTTTCTATTTTTAATTTCTACCCCATTCACATTTGTTTGGTGGTCTGTTAGCAGTGGGAATCTGTGTGCATGTGGCACTTCTCAACACAAGATCTGAAACAGCATCTTTGATCAACCTGTCAAACAGTCTAAATATGTTTATAGTATATTCTTTTACAAAGAATACATTAGGATTTATCTGTTGTTTTTATACAAAGCGACAACAATTTTTTTGTGGGGGGGCACCAAGTATCAGTGGATAGCTCACTGGCAGCTTTCAAGTTTGAATTTGGAACACAGTACAGGGATTTCAGTAGGTAATGGGGCAGTCAGCAGAGGGACTTGTTTTAAGTGAGCATTTTTGTCTCATAAATGTCCACCTAGACAAGTCTGTTAGCTAATCAGGAAGGTAGAAATGATAAATCCATTTTGTCAGCTATTTTATTCTCCTATTGGATTTGATCAATCAAGACAAAAAACAAGAAAATGAGCCCTGAAACAAAGATACACTCTGTAGATTTGACAATAATGTTTTATAGACTGAATCCTGCTGGGTCAAGATATCATAAGTTATAAAACTTTGACAGCTGTAATGAGTATACAAGCTAGTACAACCATTTGGGGTAGCAGGCTGTATAGCATAACCTTCAACAAATGTAATACAAGATCTAATATAGGTCTTTAGGCTTCACACCCACAAAAATATTAACAAAATTGCTCAAAACATTATAACATACAGAATAAATATGAGGTGGTGTGTGTAAACTTCAAGTTTAAACACACCACCCCATATTTAATTTTACATAATTGCTGGGTTTCCCTTTTTTGCCCCAGTAATTACATGAATTAAAAAGCCATTGCTGTGTTGCCGCAGTCCAGGTTTAGCACACGGTCCATGGTTGCCCTCAAGTTTATCTCATATTTTTTTGTATTTTTGTTTTTTGTTTCCTTCAGCTGGCTTTTCCTTTTTTTTAAATGTTGATACATTTAGGGTCCAAAAAACACTTACCACCAAGTCTGAGTGGCAGTTCTGTATCTGTTCATGGTTCGATGAGAAGGAAAGCAGACAGCGGTCAGGGAGCGAAGAACTTGGGTGGGCGCATGTGCAGAATGAGGGAAACCATGCACATGTTTGCTATAATAAACATTCCTTTATTACAACAAATTACACCATGGTTTACCTATGGGAACAAGGGGAAGCCAGTTATTATACCTAAATAAACTATTACTCTAAAAGCTGATAAAATAATAACATTACAGCTATAAAAAAAAATTCAGGCTAAACTGCAGTTGAGACCATTGCAAGAAAAAGAACATAAATTAAATAGATCACTAAACTGAAAACGGCTACAGCTATGTCTAGTTCAGGAAGCAATGTTCAAAATCAATAAGAAAATACTGTACTTTTTTTTGTTTTTTTACCAGAAGAGACACACTAAGCTGAAAGCTTGTTTACAGGTGCCAACTGGGAGCACAAGGAAGTTAAGTGACTTACTCAGGGTCGCACAGTATGCAAGTGGGGGCTGTGGGATTCAAACCCAGGTTTCCAGGTTTGCAGCTCAGAGCCTTAAACCACTGTGCTATATTGCTTCCTACTGAGAAACTAATCCCAGGTTTTAAGCAAAGTGTATAAGCTATATGGTACCTTATGGATATTTGAAATCCAGAAGACCTCCTGCCCTGAAAAAGGAAAAGAGAACCAAGAACCTAATACTAATTAAAATAACAATGTACAATGCAGAGATAGCATGTGGAACATATCCTACAAAAGTCCTCTGTATCCGACAACTAATTCTTTAAGTATCTGCCATCTTATCCACCTGTGTTTTATTTTCATCCTCTAAGCAAGCCACAAGGACATTTAAATACCACAAATTACTGGGGATATACTTTTGTAGATCACCAGTAATTCATGGTATTTAAACATCCTTGTGGCTTGCATAGAGGATGTAGATAAAACACAGGTGGATTAAATGGCAGCTTTGGCAGATACTTAAAGAATGATTTGACTGGATACAAAGGATTTCAGATTCAGTATACATGAACCCATGGTAGGTTTCTTTATTGGCTTTTAGTGGGTTT
Source organism: Neoceratodus forsteri (assembly GCA_016271365.2). NCBI lineage: Eukaryota > Metazoa > Chordata > Ceratodontiformes > Ceratodontidae > Neoceratodus > Neoceratodus forsteri. The sequence goes on along the minus strand of CM057449.1, from coordinate 1,582,457,962 downwards.
TTGTGGTTCTTTGTAATTTCATTATGTGCCATAGTCACATACTGCTGTCCATTCTCATCGGTCTTTAAAAGGAAAGGCCCCTTAGCCCCTCCTAACCATTCCTGGCCATGTGGATGTGAATGTCAAACCACACCTTCCATATGAGGTCAGGCATAGTATGGAGACATAGAGCTTCAGATTTCCTGAACTTTTCAAGGTCTGTGGCAGTGAGCACAGGGTGGTAAGTGGCCATGTCTGTTTGATACTTTCTTAGTTTCTTTATTACATTGGTTAACACATCCAATAATTTAAACATTAATGTTGTAAGCTTGGATTCTTGCTTCAGTGACTCTAGTTTTGCATATCTATTACAGTATATACATCAGTAATTAACAATAAAAACATTTTAAGTCAAGATTTGTCCAATCCTTTTTGGCATATAGAAGCTGAAACAGTATGCTCTTATATACTGTAGCTTTCAATGATCAAGCCTTTCTGGTACAGTTTTTCAATTAATATCATAGATTTCATGAACGTTATCCAGTTTAGGAACTAAAGTAAATGATAAATTGCAATTGATGTCATTGTATTAAAGCTAAAACGCTTTGGACAGAATTTTCAAAAGAGATGTACTAGAAGTGTACAAAATAAATAATTCCATTGACATACTTGTGGTAGAATTGCTATTCTGCTTCTAAAATGTGCAATGTAATGATATGAAATACTCTACAAAATTTCACCACTAAGTAAATGGTGTGATTTTTATGTAAAATGTTTTACTAAAGTATATAAAAACTGTGAAAAATCTTTTCCTTCCAGTTTACCATATGTATAAAACAGAATCAAAAATGGAAACTTCAGAAATGTTACCAGCATTAAAGTGCAGATCTTCTTTCTGATGTTTCTTGATCACATTCAGTATATATAGTATAGAACAAACCTCTATGAAGACTGTGGAATTTGACAGTTTCCTCTGAAAATGTGGAAAAATGCTATAGATTTAGCAGTGGTAGAATTCCATAAAAATCATGAAATCCTATTAATTTCCAGTAGAATTCTGCAATTCTATCCAGCACTAGGATCTGCCTATCCATATTTTAAAACTTTGATATCTGTAAAACAACCAGGTGTGTCTAAGTTTCGGATGCCAAAGGCTGCATCTGCACAAAAGAGATGTAAATTGACTTTGCATAATTTGTATAAAGTTAACGATGTGCAAAGTTGCCAAAATTGCTCCGCACAAAAATTTACAGATTTCAGCAAATTTGCTAAGCTGATGTCCGCATTTTGCAGTGTTATTTGCCTGATAAATAGGCCAAATTTTGCATGGTAAATCTATGAGAATGGACAATTCTTGGGCAAATTAGACAATCTGCATTGTTCAGCACATGTATTTGGCCAACTTGACTGATGAGTAACAAAGCAAATTGAATGCTACACTCCATCCCTCACCCAAAAATTGTTTATTCATTCATATACACCCTCCCATCTCCTGCTGGTACACTATTCCCCCCTGTTCTCTAGAATTGCAGGCTGCAGCAAAAAGTAATCAAGTTAAGAGAAGGAGTCTGATGATTCCAAGCTTGAGGAGGACTGAGACAGCTACTGAATTAAAGTTTAATCAATACCCATCCCTAACCTTCCCCTTCCTCTCACACACATGCCAAAGCATTCCCCCACCTCCTTCCACCCAAGTCCCATTGAGTAAGTCACTTGTCATCATAAGCACCCTCACCCAACCCCTCTCTGGTAACCATCATCACCCCCCATCACCAGCACTCAGAAGAACAACCAATAAGAACAAAAAAGGTCCTATAGCGCATCTTCTCTCTTCATCATCTGTCTCCTAGTAAAACCTGATAGGCTGAATTTTCAGTCAGTTTTACTAAGAGAGAAGACATCACCATTCATTCAATCTTGCCATTATGAGATAGTCACCGAACAGAGCAGACACTGCATGGGGAGGGGGGGCATTTTTTATTACAATGAAATAAAATGCCATTTTCATGCGTGTACAGTTGTTTTTTCATGAATTTTTCATAACTGCATTTTTTTGCAAAATTGATGTACGCTGCTTTTATGACTCACAATCCTCGTTTGAAAGCTATGACTCATGATTTTGTTAGCTTTAGTGGTTATGAAAGTGGGGAAAACAAGAAAAGAACTACACATACAAAACAAGAAAATCTTTTGGAAATTAATCTGAAACTTGTTTGGTCATTAGAGTAGGGTATAAGGTTGATTCATTAAGTAAAAGACAAAGGCAGTAGACATGGGACAGGCAGTGGGCAGACTGTAATGCCTTCTTTGATACCGTCTTGTGTGGGCAGTTGGTTAAAAAGATTTAGGACCTCTTAGAAGGAGACAAAATTACTAAGTGGAAATTGGTTTAGAAACAAGACCCAACAAGTGGTACTAATAGGGGAATGCTCAGAGGTCAGGAAGGTTGCAAGCTGGAAGCCACAGGGATCAGTCTTGGGACCAGTCCCCTTAAACATGTTTGTCTGTAGAGGAAGGGATCCAAGCCAATATATGCATTTTTATAGATGACACAAATATCTGTATCTAAGTAAATAGTGAAGAAAGGGTCAGAAACATGGAGAAGGATCTGGGTACATAAAGTGGTTAAAGATATGGCAGTTTAAATTTTATGCCCAAATATAAGGTATTGCACATAGATGCTAAACATCTTAACACTGACTATAGGATGGAAGAGGTAGCATTGGATATCACTGTTGAAGGACTTACTTGAGGAGTAATAATAATACCAGACAGCCTGCAGGCAGCTTCACAATGCAATAAAGCAATGGGCAGGGCCAACAGGATGCTGGGGTGTGTAGGGAAAAGGATTACTTGCCAGAGAAGGGAGGTGCTGCTGCCATTGCATAGGTCTCATTTTCAGCCTTGCCTGGAGTAATGTCTGCAGTTTTGTAGTCTGTATTTGAAGACGAACAGGGGCAAGGAGGAGGTAGTGCAGAGGAGGTTAAACAAGATGATCTTGGGACTGCAGGAAGGGATATATTCAAAGATGTTATCAAATCTGAATATATGCATGCTTGAGGCAAGAAGTGAAAGAGGAGGATATGATTGAAGCATACAAGTTCTTCCGTGAGTTAAATAAAGTGGGTGATTGGAATTGTTCAGAATGAGTAGGAACACAAGCACAATGGGCAGATCCATGATGTGGTTTGTGGGGCAAGTTTAAAAAAGTTACCAGGAAATACTTTTCATGGATAGGGTTGTGGAAGGCTGGAAAAGTCTGCTGGAAGAGATAGTCTGTGCTAAATAAAAGGGAGGATTTAAAAAGAGAGTGGGAGAGACACAAGGGTTTATGCAGACCACACCAGAAAAGGAAGGGTAAGGGGTAGTGCGGTGCCTCTAGGGCTCACTCATTTAGCTTTAGTTAGATAAAGTAGGGATGGGCAGACACAACAGGCCAACAGACATTTTTCTGCTAACAAATTCCATAGGATGTTTCTATGTTTAAGTGTTTTGGGTAAAGAAATAGATTTTAAAGATCTTCTGACACAGTTGAAACAACTTTAAAAAATGTAATATTCAGGTATAACTGCACCTTGTGTTTTCTATTTTATTCTGTAATTCCCACCCTTATTTCCTTATTACTAATGGTAATGGCATATATACAGTATATCTACCCTTTTAGCTCTAGCTGCTTGCCTACACCTGACATCATAATTCTGTTTACGATATCAAAATATGTTGCTGTGGAGATAATTATGATGTCATAAACAGGGGATTGTGATGTCATGTGTAGAGAAGCAGCCAGAGTAGATTGAGTCAAGGGGACAGTGATCTGGTTTTCATGCAACTGTTTTGAGTCACAAAGAAAGTGGGGAATTAATTACTGAAGATATATGAAGTAATAAAGAAAGCGAGTGGAGCTGAATAAAAATTTTTTTTTCAAAATTTTCCTAATGCTGTCAGGGACTCTAAAATATTAATGAAATCAGACTGCTGTGTGTCACAAAGATAGACCCTGCTTTCATGACTCAGAGATGCACTTAAGTGAAATACAACCTGCAATTTCATTACACTTTGTCTCAAAAATGACAAAAATCTAAATAACTTTGTACAGTAGGTCTCAAAATCAGTTAAAACAAGAGAAAAGTTTTACATCAAAAACAAGAAAATATGTTGGTCAGAACATAAGTCTGAAATTTGTGTGGTCACTGTATTAAGGCAGGATAGACAAGGCAGGAAGAAAGAGGGTGGCATAGCCATGTATTTATCGAACAAACTCCGTTATACATCTGTCCAGTTACCAGGTAACATGCCCCTTATTGACACCAAGATGGTAAAACTAGTCCTACCCCAGAGCTCACTGGTGTTTGTAGCTGGGATATATTGTGCCCCTGCTACCCCAGCTTCCACCATAATGGACCTCCTGGGTTTGCTTAAAGGGTTGGCTAGTGCTGGGGAGCTGTATATCCTAGGAGATTTTAACCACAACTGGCTAGACAAAGACTGCACAAAACTATGCAGCAAGATTAAAGCCATTAATCTCTCTCAACAGATTGAGCAACCTACCCACCTAAATCCTAAATCCCTGAACCACTCCCTCCTGGACTGGGCGCTTACGACACATCCTCACAGGATCTTAAAGGCTGGCCTCCTACCTGACTCAGTGAGTGACCACCACATGATCTACATGATCAGAAAGGTGCATAGACACACCCACCATCTCCCACCACGGACACTCCGCACTAGAGCTTTCAACTCTCTCTGCCTCAGCTCCCTACTAAATGATCTCACCTCAGCCGATTGGTCGCTCATCAAACTGGCTCCTACCATTGACCTTGCTTACGCTGCGTTCAGTAACCAATTTCTTGCCGTATGGGATCATCACGCCTCCCTCAGAAAAAGAAGGGTAAGGGCAATCCATCTCCCCTGGGTCTCTGCCGATATTATCTCCAGGGGTCGCGTAAGGGACCAGGCATGGAAAAAACTTAGGCAATCTGGCACCCTGGAATCCCTGCAGCATTACCGTACCCTCCGAAACAACTGTACCAAAGCCATAAGACAGGCAAAAAATAGCTACTTCCATGTGGCCCTTTCCTCTAATCTTAGCCATCCAGCCAAATTTTGGAAATCTATTAAATCCTTGCTCACTCCCCCTACTCAGCCGCCAATCCCTACCCTCACTGTTTTGGGCAAAAATGTATCCAGTCCATTCGAAGTTGCCTCAACTTTTAATAACTATTTCACCAACTGCACAAAGTCTCTTCTGTCAAACCTACATACCCCCCCTCACTCATTCCCCCCGTGCTTGCCCAGCACCCCCCATTGCCCCTAAGTTGTCTTTCCAGCCAGTCCCGACCTCAGAAGTCTTAGCCACCCTACGCTCCCTTAACCCAAATAAAGGCAAGTTCCCTTTAGGCCTTGATGCAAAACTCCTACACCTATCTGCCTCTGCTATTGCAGCTCCCCTAGCTGACCTCCTCAACCGTTCCTTCTCCTCAGCCCAAATTCCAACTGCTTGGAAGGAGGCAGTAGTCATTCCATTACCAAAGGGTGGCAACCCATCTGAGCCTGGAAACTACCACCCTATCTCCCTTCTCCCAATTCTGGCAAAATTACAGGAACATCTAGCCCTCTCACAACTCACACAATTCCTGGACTCGACCTCCTATTTCATCCCCTACCAATCAGGGTTTCGAAAATCCCACTCCACCACCACAGCTTTACTAAGACTCACTAATGATATTGCGTCAGGTATGGACAAAGGGCTTCTCACCCTGGCTATATTCATTGACCTGGCAAAGGCCTTTGATACTGTCTCCCATCCCAAACTCCTCACAAAACTGCAGGACGCAGGCCTATCCGACCATACCATCAGCTGGTTCCATGCCTACCTATCTGTCCGGAAGCAAGCAGCAAAAATCGGCCCACACTTCCCCCCCCTCTCCCAGTCACCTGGGGTGTCCCCCAGGGCTCTGTCCTGGGTCCCCTTCTCTTTTCAATATTTCTAAATGACCTCCCACTGGTATGCCCAAACTCAGCTATACAAATGTATGCGGATGATACCGTCCTGTACACCTCCGGCCGATCCTGTGAGGCCTTAAACTCTGCCCTTCAACAGGATTTTGATGCCATCCAAACCTGGCTTAGCTCTAACCAACTCCTGCTAAACGCAAAGAAAACCGTCCACCTAACTTTCCTCACGCAACCTCAACTCTCCCGTCTAACTACTCCCCCCTCTTACCATACACTAGATGGTACCACTCTTGAATCATGCACCTCCTTCAGGTACCTGGGTGTATGGCTTGATCGCCACTTAGACTTCGCCATCCACATCGACTCCCTCCAGAAAAAACTTTATCCAAAACTAGGAGCACTCTTCCGCAACAAAGGATGCCTACCCACCTCAGTCAGAAGGGAGCTAGTACTCAAAATGATTCTCCCCACCTTCGACTATGGTGACGTGGTCTACAGTGCAGCCCCCAAACCACCCTGGCAAACCTGGACCCCTTTTTTCATTCCTTCTGTAGGTTCATACAAGAATGCCCCCCCACCACCCACCACTGCGATATGTATAAAACCCTAAATCTCCCCTCGCTGCACTCCAGGCATCAGATACATTGTGCTAAACTCATAATGAAATACTGGACCAACTCCATCCCCTCGTATCTCAGCTCCACCCTGTCAGCTCAACCCTCCTCAGCATACTCCCTGAGAGGATCAGACTCGAGACTTTTGCATATCCCTTTCATGCGTTCCACAAAGGGCCAATCTGCTTTCAAATATAGACTGCCCAAACTCTGGAATGACCTCCCTGCTGCTATTAGGTCACCCACCACCCCTAGGACCATAAATACCCTCCTGCTGGGCCATTTCCCAGACACTTGTAACTGTAACCTGCAGCCCAGCTGTGCTAGCAAGAGGCTTTGTACCGTGTCCTAAATTGTAAAGCGGCTTTAACTGCTGCCTCTGCCAATGGTTCAATGGCTCTCTGCCTGCTCACGCTTTAGTAACCCAGGGACTCGGAATCAAGATTGTATGTAAGTTCCCAATGCATAGTCCAGCCTGCACAATTCCTGGACCTGATGCTCACCCTTATTGCACCCACTTCTGTACCTACTGCATTGCATCCCTTGCCTATGCTTCACTTGTATTGCTTGTATGTTATCCCTTATTGGACTCACTTCTGTACCTACTGTATTGCATCTCTTGCCTATGCTTCAGTTGTATGATATACGGATGTTGTAACTCCCAGGTCACATCTGGAAATGAGCGGATCCCGCTCAGTATGCTAATCTGGTAAATCTCTTAAATAAATAAATAAATAAATAAATAAATAAATAAATAAATAAATAAATAAATAAAATCAAAGTAGGGTTAAAGTTTAATTTTTCAAGACTTTTTTGGTGAAAAACAAAAAGCTCTATGTGCATTGGTAGGGGTGAGTACCAGATTGTGCAATATAAAATGGGCAAGAAAATCCTTGTGTCCTGATTGGCTGAGACTTGGTTTTAGCCATTTCTTTAAGAGAGCTCTACCAATGAATAAAAACAAGTCCCTACCAACTGGGGCAACTCACATAATTCATGAGCCACTTGCTTCCTAATCTCCATCACAAACATGGCTGCAACCTTTATGCATATATAGAAACCTTCAACTAGGCCCTTAAAGTAAAAGTCAATTAAACTAACTAAAGTAAGTAAATGATTTAATGTTATTTTCTCTCAAGAGCTCCTCCTTACACACATACATACAGTAGATTTAGAAAATCAAGTACTATTCAGAGTTTCCATTGCTGGTGTTTCTTTGATGACCATGAATAATCCCTCTCCTATCCTCACCAGCTTACCAGAGAACTCCCTGTTCCTTACCTGGCAACAGATAAAATTGAGGTTCTGGCTTCAGTTGATCCCTGTGTGTGTGTATGCCAGGGGAACTCTGAAGAAATTTGAATGCATGTATTCCATGTTACCATTCTGTGTGTTTGTGTGTGGGAAGGAGGGGAGAGCATTCTGTTACTGGAATAATGTAGAGCTTTGCATTCTTCTATTACATGGTAAACAATCACACAGTTTACTGAATATGAAGAAAGACACATGAATGACAGGTGAACAACATCTGTGGAGGGGCTATCTTACATTATTTAGCAGCATTTTATCATAATTTTTGTGGTTTTGAAAACTTTTAGAGTTTTGATTTTTAAAAGTTGCCTCTGGGCCCATTTTATATAAGCAATAAGGCACTTGAGGGACATTGGTTGTACTAGTTTTACCACATGGTCAGGGGATGAAGGCACTCGGCTTCAACTTGTGCCTTACAATGCCCCTGACTGTGGGGTATACCTAGTACAACCAATGACCTGTTGTGCCTTTTTGCTTAAACTACTTAATATTTACCTGGCACATTTGGGATGTGCGAGGCTGGGATACATGACCTCCAGCCAGCCATATAGGCCTATATATGATGTGGGGTCAGCCAGTGGGGCTGGACTGTGGACTTCCATTTGGAAGCCCTTACTGGCCCCACAGTGTATCCCCTGCTCCTACAGAGCTGGGGATCATGGGGCATGGCATCCCCCATACAGACTGTGATGTCCCCTATAGAATACCTTTCATTTGTATGGCTGTGTGTGTGGAGCCTTGCCGACAACTTTCTATCACTTAGGAAAAAGGTCACTTCAGACTCCTTCTGAAGCATACACAATGTAGGATATCAGCTACAATCCTTCCACTACCTGAAATCAGTACACTGGGGGGAGGGAGGAAGAGTTCCTTTCCTTCATGTAGTATTTTCCTGCCAGTGCAAATTACAATCAGTGGAGAGTAACAGCACAGGCAGCTTGTTTCAGCTTGTGGCAGTGGGGTCACTGGGCTTTGACAGGCAGACATAGATTGTCATGATTCTCCAATTAAGTAAAACAGGCAGTTAAATTTTTTTAGCAAATCTGTTTGTTTGCTAAGTTAAAGTTACTTTCCCTACCGAGGTAAGTGAAGATCACGTAACCCTCTGTCCAGTTTTGGTACTGACAATCCTGATGAAAAATTTGGGTGGTTACACTTTATTTGCATTCTTAAGGAGTTTATTTGGAAATACTGCTTGACTGATTATCCAGTGACAGTTTTATTGGTGCCTGACTCTGATGGCTGTTTTTCCTTCTTTGATATGCATGGATTGACTTGACTGGTCAAGTCAGAGAATGATGAATAACACACAGTACAACTCAGTAAGAGTTGACTATATATTAATAGGAAGAGTGAAGGGGCACTGGGTCATAATGTCACAAGACATTATGCCGCATGGAAAAATCGTACTGCCAATACAGTGCAATTTCTTCAATGCAGCATAAATCTTCCTTTTGTGGGGGGATCCATCCTTCACCTCCAATTATGGGGGTCTGCACCCCTGCACCCCCCCAATAAGGATTCTATACTCTGGGAGGGGGGTCAACATGAAACTGCACAAAAGTAGGAACAAATAAAAGTTTCTGAGACTGGGAATCAAACCTGGTCCCAGAAGCAGTGCCTGGGTTCCTTGTTGCAGTTGCTTAGTACATTGAGCCATGGCAGCTGCTCAGCAGAACCCCATCCCAGCAGAGGTCTTATCATCTGCCTGGGATAGTGTGAGTGGTGCAATCAATACCATGTACAGCGGTATTAGCGGTATTGCACCATTTGCTTTCTACTACGGCGCTGTGGTATCTTGTGATAGTTTGGGCGAGAGTACCAATCTGCTTTGCTTCATGTCCTCTTGCCTAAACCAGCACAAGATAACCTTTTTATCCTATAAGAGACAACCCTCATTCTACATATTAATATATTATATAGCAGTGGAACTGCCTCTACCCTAAAAGAGTATAATTTTTTTTAAATAATGTTTGTTTTATTTGTGCCTGTTTTGGAGGTTTCCTCCATTGTTTCATATGCTAGTGGTATATTCCACATTATTTTCACAGCATGTTATGGTGGCCACTTACCCTGTGTAATCATGGTGGTGGGGTTAACTTCCAAAAAAGGTTTTCATCATGTTAAGCTTTTCCATGATGTTTAGTATTGTTCTTTGGTGCCGGTGGGGATCTTTGAGGTATACCAGCTTTAATGGAAGATTGGCGGGGATGAAGCACTAATTGAAGCTTTTCTCAGCGTGAATGAAGCACTGATTACAGGTGCCGCATGATAGGCCTAGATCCATTTATGTGGGTTCATATTGTATATGCTGTAATGTACTTTAGAAATAAGACACTGTCCCTTTAACCGGTAACTACAAAATAACTTTTATTTCTATAAAGGCTAGTGTGGACCTGTTGTGTCTCAAGATAAGGGAGACAGGTATATAGCCCAGGAAGGCATAAAATATCCCACTGTGGCTTTCCATGACAGGGAAAGTAATGTAGTGACCTAGAGATCAGGGGTCAAGCCAAATGCATGGACCAGATGTCACTGGGGTTGACATCAAACCTGACATGGAACCACAGTAATACCTACAGGGAAAGGTAAACTGTTGCACCCTAATATCTGTATTGTTCTGAAATCATTAACCCCACTCCAGAGAAAAAAATAATGTGGGTGTGTCCTAAAATGACCCTCAAGTATATTATCAGACACACACTTCAAATGCAGAGCAATTGAAAACCAGCTTAGTTGGAAGGCAGATAGTCTGTCCAGATGGCATATACGTGAAGACCAGAAGTATAGTGTAGGCCTGGAAAAATCTCTAAAACCAGACCTGATTGTGTGGAAAGTTTGACTTGTCCCATACTGAACAGAAAATTCAGATTTTTATGTCAGAATTTTAGAAACCAAGACTTTGCATCAAGGAAGCACCTGGAAGACTTTTTGTTGAAAAAAGGACATTTCAGAGACTTGACTTGGAAAACACAATTGCTACACAACTGTTGCTTAAGGACTCATCTCTACAAGGACATTTGAAATATTGCCTGAACTCTAACATCAAAACAAGGTATAGTTTAGAAAACAGTATCTAGTGTTTTCTGTAAACCATCCAGTTTTACTTTTGTTATTGCCAGCATTTCAAAGTTCTTCCAAACTGTAGAATTTTCTGTATTGCCTTTTTTTAAGTAACATAGAAACATAGAATTTGATGGCAAGTAAGGACCACTTGGCCCACCTAGTCTGCCCATTCTCCTACCTAATGGATAAGCTGTAGATCCTAGTTAACCAATTGTCTACTTCCTCCTACCCCCCCAAACTAGAATTGCCTTATGTCTGTCCCACGCATTCTTGAATTCCCCCACTGTTTTTGACTCTACAACCTCCTCAGGAAGGCTGTTCCATGCATCTACAGCCCTCTCCATAAAAAATATTTCCTCACAATACCTCTGAGCCGTCCCCCCTCTATCTTCAAATTGTGCCCCCTTGTTCTTGCACATCTCTTTTTCTGAAAGATGCTAACCTCTTAGTCTTTGGTGATTCCCTTGAGGTACTTGAAAGTTTCTATCATGTTCCCCCTCTCCCCTATTTCCTCGAGGTTATAAATATTAATCTCCTTTAGTCTCTTTTTGTATGGTTTCTGGTGCAGACCCTACACCATTTTAGTTGCTTTCCTCTGGACAGCCTCCATCCTATCTATGTCCTTGTGGAGATGGGGTCAACAGAACTACACGTACTCCAGATGGGGTCTCACCAACTGTCTGCACAAAGGGATAACAACTTTCTGTTTTCTACTGGTGATGCCTCTCCCTATGCATCCCAGTATCCCCCAGCCCTCCTTACTGCCTTCTCACATTGCTTGCCCACCTTTAGGCCATCTGATATGACTACCCCCAGGTTCTTTTCGATTGTTTTTGTTGTTAGTATCTCACCCTTAATTGTGTACTCTTCCCCTGGGTTTTTGATTCCCAGGTGCATTGCTTTGCACTTCTTTGCATTGAATCTAAGCTGCCATGAGTAGACAACATTAAACACAGCCCTCTGCTTCCTCTTATTCAACCAATTTCCTACCTATGTTATTATGTCCCTTGCCACACCTAGATCCTCCATCTTCTTCAGCAATTTCTATAAGACAACAAGTTGAAAGCCTTGATGAAGTCAAAGTAGAGTTACACCATGGTGTGGCCCTCATCCAATACCCTCCTTACCCAGATAAAGAAAACCATCATTAGGTTGGCCTAACAAGACCTCCCTGCCACAGACTCATGCTGCTTACTATCCTGGAGACTGTTGCTCTCCAAGGTAGTCCACAAGGTACTCTTTGACCAGTTACACCATCAGTTTACCCACAACAGAGGTAAAACTGACAGGTCTGTAGTTTCCCCACTTGCTCCTTGTCCCCCCGTTATGGGGTGGAACTAAATCTGCTACCCTCCAGTCTTTCAGAGCTAACCCCATCTGTACTGAACTACTGAATAGCACTACCAGGGGTCCAGCCAGCTCTGCTGCCAGTTCCTTGAATATTCTTGGATGCATCCCATCAAGCCCTGGGGGCCTTATTTATCTTTTGTGCAGCTAGCCTGTTCGAGATGCTTTTGCTTCCAAATACTAGCTGCCTCATCCCCGGGATCCCTTTTATGGCTGCCTTGATGTCACTCTCTGGCAGGGGCTTGCTGTCTTCCCTTGTGAAGACAGTGCAAAAGTAATCACTATGAATGGCTGTCTTCTGCACACCCTCCTCTATTACCCCCAACTCCCTCAGATAGCCTAACAATTCCCCCTCCTCTCTTTGTATCCAATATACCAGCAGAACTGCTTTTCCCCATTCTTGACTTTCTCCGCAATATGAGATTCAGTTTCTGCTTTTGCCTCCTTAGCTGCCTTATTTGTTTCCTTGGTTCTCAGTTGGTATTCTCCCCTTTCTTCCCTCCCATGCATTTCCTTTACATGGTGAAGGCCTTTTTTAGGGGGCCCTCACTGCTTCTCTAACCCTTTCTGAGAACCTTTCTGGTCTCTTGAACCTGGTTCTTTTGGTTACTGTTCTCATGCATAACTTAGATACCTCAAGAATGGCCCCCTTAATTGCCTTCCATCTCCCCTCCACATCTCCAATGCTGTCTACCCCAACTAAATTGTCCTGCACCAACTCCATCACACTGGTGCAGTTCACACTTCTGCAATCAAGGGCCTTGATTCTGGCTTTCTGGTCCCAAGGGCCAGCATGAATCAAATAGAGTTATGGTCACTGAAACCTAGTGTTTACCCTACTCACATACATCCTACCACCTCAGAGTTGATGAGCACCACACTGAGAATTACAGCACGTCGGATAGGTTCCTTAACCAGCTGCACCAGCAGACAGTCCTGGAATGTATCCAGCAGGGCCTGACTTCTGGTAGTCCTGGCAGTTGCAGCATTCCAATCAGTATCTGGCAGGTTCAGATCACCCACTACCACTACCTTCCCCTCTGCAACTTCACTTCCTAGTTCTTCCTCAAGCTTCCTATCCCTCTCTCCTCCTTGTTCTGGTGGTTTATAGATAACTACCAACCACAGTTTCTTGACTGAGGTCGCTGTGAGCTGCACCTCCCCACTACTGCCCCAGAAGTACTGTATCCATCTATCACAGCCTCAGTGCCTTCCCTGACATATAGGGCTAACCCCCGTTTACTCTTTCCTTTGTTCTTCCTAAGCATTGTGTTACCAGGGACTGTCGGGCCCCAGTCATTATTTTCTGAGGTCCAACTTTCTGTGATGGCTACAAGATCCATCTCAGTGCATGCCATCATTACCTGGAGCTCACTGATTTTATTACCCAAACTCCTGGCATTAAGGCAGACCCCCTTTCATCTAAATCCTGATCCGCTTTTACTTTTTTACTTGTCTTTCTCCCTTATTCTTCCCTAGTCTCCTTAACTTCTTGTTTTTCATGCTGATGGCTGGCTTTATGAGCCCTGCCCCCGTGGTCACTTCCACTAGCCCAGTTTGAACCTCAGCCTTATTTTTGCCCACTATACTGCTGCAAGCTTCCAGATCACGGGGAATACTAGCTAGGGTCCTTTTCCTGTATCTTATCACCATGGTTCCCTTAACCTAAGTCTCCCCAGCAGTCAGTTTAACTGTCCAATGAAGATATCAAATTTCTGCAACAGCACACAGACCCCCTTTATTGTCATGTGAAGACTGTCACCTCTGAAATGCCTCCTGTTATGGAAGTCCCCCCAGTTCCCCACAAAGTGGTACCTCATCTCCTGACACCATCCATTTAACCACCCATTTCACTTCTCAATCACAATCTCATGCCTCCTTATTCTTTCTTCCCCCCTCCCTACTCCACACAGGGAGGACCTTGGAAAAAGCCATGGAGGGTGACTGTGCCTTCAGTGTGTCCCCCACTCTGTGGAAGTTTGGCTTCATTGTCTCCAAAGGCTGGTTTACCAGATTGTTAGTATCCAAGTGTATCAGCATCCCAGTGTCCCCTGCCTCTCCTCCATCTTCCCTATCCTGTCTATTTCCCAGGTGGTCAATGCAACAGAAAAACCCTTCCTCTCCAACCCCCCTCCCCAACCCTCTGTGCCCCCGATCATTCAGTCCCCAGGAACTAAGACTCTCCTGGATGACTTTTTCCTTCTTGTCCCCCCGAGTGACACCAAGTTGTCCTGCCTATTACTCCCACCTGACTCAGACTTCTCCCCCCTCAGTGGATTTAGGTACCTGAGTCTCCTCCAGGTGAGCAAAATGATTTTCTCTCTGAATGATGTGGGACTGGTCAGCCTCCTTGTGGTTACTACTGCCTCCCTTCCCTCTCACCCCTCTGGGCCACTTGGCCTCTGGAGGAGTGGGGGTATGAGGCCTGTGAACCAGCTGATATGGTGACACAACTGAGATATCTATTGTGCTGCTACCAGCTGAGCATGGAGCTCTGCAAAGGTCCTGCAGATGTGGTAGTGCCTTCTCCTCCAGAATGTTACACTGGAGAAGAGTGACCCATAATTGCCACAACTGACTAGCTCCCCCACAGTACCTCATCTCCATACTGAACCTATAATAATCCTAGACCACTGATAACAATCTGTATTCCCTTAACTGCCTTACACCTTTTGATTAGAACCAAATTTGTTATTTCCTGTCCTGCTTTACTACCTGGCTATACTTCTTAGATTACTACTGTGTACCCCTATCCCATGTAGATGGTTCAGGTAAGCAAGCTACCTATCACAAGCTTACTGTCTCTCATTACTATGTCCCTACCACAGCCCCTGTACTCCTATCCAATACAAGTATTCAATCTATAATTCTAATTTGTTTCAGCAGATACAATACAACACCACAGTCTTACAACTAAGGATTAACCCACGACAGATCGTGGGTCTGCTTAGGAGTAATGCATGCGAGGGGTTGGACAAGGCTGCAGGCAGGTGGTTCCAACCACCCAGGCATGCTTTCATTCCCAAGTAGACCCATGCTCTGGAGAAGGCCAATTCACTTGTAACATGGGGAAGAAAAAGAGGTTGGCTCACTTTTAAGAATGTTTTCTTCCCCATGTTACAAGTTTTAATAGCTTATTTTTGCAGTGTTAACTGACGGTTTTGAATTTCTGGGTTCCCTCCCCACAGGAACATGAGTAGATTTGTGATCACAAACTGTTTTTTTTTTTTTCCTGGTACAGTCCTTTCAGGGTTACATGGTTTAAAACATAATGCCAAGTTCTCTCCTCACTCTCTAAACGGACAGTCATTTCAGGGCTATATAAACCAAGCCTCCAGTACAGTCACAAAACCTTATTTAAAATGACTGTTTTCTTTCTCTCTCCGGTTTTGCAGATACATGGCAAAACTTTCCAGCTAGGTGTATTTAGAACAGAGCTGCCAGTAACCTATTTGCTTAAAATGCAGCTCTGTTCCTCAGTTTAGTTATTTTATTTTTTTCACAATAAGCTGATTTTGTTCTAATATTCCCCTCCTAGAATTACTACTCTGATTATCCCTTTTGCTAGAAAGACTAAAACCGGACAGGAGGGGAATTTCTGCTAGCCGCTGCATCTCCGGGTTACCACTGCTTCGGAACAGAGGTTTTTTTTTGCCTAAGTATTTATTCCATAACTGTTTCATGTCTTCCTCTTTTTAATAAAATAAATATTCCCTTTCAAACATGGGTAAGAAAAAGGGTTCAGCTCACTTTTGAGAATGTTTTCTTCCCCACTGCAGTCTATGATTCATCTCAACTCGGTACGCTGGGAATTGCAGTACACAAATCTTGTATGTGGTGGCTACAGTGAGAACAACACCATACATTAATTCCAGCATGGGCATACATTAATTTAGA
This sequence comes from Neoceratodus forsteri, assembly GCA_016271365.2. Classification (NCBI taxonomy): domain Eukaryota; kingdom Metazoa; phylum Chordata; order Ceratodontiformes; family Ceratodontidae; genus Neoceratodus; species Neoceratodus forsteri. The sequence goes on along the minus strand of CM057449.1, from coordinate 1,582,441,793 downwards.
ATTCATGTATCCCCACCTGATCTTCTTCGCCCAATAAAATCCAACCCCTTTTCTTCCCCATGTTACAAAATTGATTACACTACAGTGTCATATATTAGATGTAACCATCCCAGTTGCTGAGGATCAGTTTACATTTATGTATACCCCAGATGAAGTTTTTTTTTTTTCTTCAGGACTGCTGACTATAGCACTCAAGGCTTATCTGATCCCTCATGGGCATAGTATCTTGCAGACCTGCAGTCTGCCTGCTGACACCATACAAATGTACCAGAGAATGATGCGCCACTCCTGCTCTGTGCCATTCACATGATGGGACATGCTGATAGCAAGAGTTAATTAGAGTAACAAGCATCTGTCAATGCCGAATGTTTGCTTGCTGGCATTGGTAGTGTAGGAGTTAGAGAGCTGCATAATAGGAATGACAGTGAAGTATTTAACTGAAGTCAACCCCACCACCACCCTGCAGAGACTGACAGGCACTGGGGTGTGCCTTTGGGTCATCAGGCATATCGGCCACGCCATTTCAGCACACCCTACCCTGCAGACACCGGCAGGTGTCACAGTGTGCCTTGGGGTCTTTGGCCCCTATGCTCACCCCATTCCATCAGGAAATACAGTAAGATGGGTGCTGTATAGGAGAATGGGGTGAACTTTGGGGCTGAAGAGTCCAAGGCACACCTCGATGCCTCTCACTGGCTGTAGGGTGTGGAATGGTATGAGCATTACAGGCGAGAATCCCAAGTCACACACCTGATGCCTGTCAATCTCTACAGGTGGGGCATTATGGTCGGAAATACTAACGCCTCAGGCGTTTGTTGGCATTTTCACTCCAAATTTTCAACATGGGTTTTGTGACCCCCACCTTATGAACAGTGGCAATATCAGTTCGTTAGCCAAAAGCTGATTTTGCACAGCGACTACGCCATTTGGCACCACAGGTGCGAAAACACATTTCGCACAGGATGTGAAAAATTACAACTGTACTGTTCATGGGGAGGTGCATAAAATGACAATATTGAAAATCTGCAGTGAAAATATCAAAAAAAACTGGTGAAGTCACAAGCGTGCAAAGAAACTGCTCAACGCACACTCGTAATGCAATTAATTTGGCTATTTTTTACAGCAGATTGTCAACACAGGCATTTTGGAACCTCCGCTCATGAACAGTGTCACTGTGATTTTCTTAATCTGTCCCGAGCAGTGATTTCCACAGCGACCACGCATTTCTGCGCTGGAAGTGCGAAAACACATTTCATCCATGGTGTGAAAAATGACAGCTGTACTGTTCATAAGGAAATGTGGAAAATAGCCAGTGGTGAAAATCTGGACTGAAAATATTAGAAATGTATGAACTTACAAGGGTGCGTGGAAACTGCGCAATGGTCGCTTAACACAGTCATTTTATGGACTTTTTTCACCAAATTTTTAACATAGCCATTTTAACACCTCTGCTCATGAACAGTGTCACTGTAATTTTCTTAATCTGTCCCGAACATTGATTTTGCACATCTACTGCGCTACTGTGCGCTACATGCACAGAAACACATTTTGGGTGAGATGTGAAAAATGACAGCTATACTGCTCATAAAGAGGTGTGGTAAAATGGCAATGCTGAAAATCTGGAGTGAAAATATTGAAAATTCATGAACTTACGAGCGTGTGTAGGAACAGCGCAACGCATGCTCATAAAGCAGTCATTTTGGGGAATTCTTTCACCAAACCCTCAATATAGGGTCCCTGGGGGCCCACCTCATGAACAGTTACACTGCCATTCTGAAAATCAGTCCCGAAAGGCGGGTCCGCACAGTGACCGGGAAATCACCTTTCTGGGCTGACCAGCAAAACGACAGTGCCAAAACCCATGAGGTGGGGTCCCAAAAACCTCATGTTGAAAACTTGGCAAAAGAATTCCCAAAAATGCCTGAGATATGCATCAAAGTTGAAAAAACCCTATTTATTCCATTATACAGCTTACCGGCATTTTGTCACTTCATGGTCGGCTTTGAAGAGTGCAGACGTGTTCCCGGTCCACCGAAGATCGTCACACCAGACTCCAGAGGTAAATATGGGGTGAGGTGGGGGTGTGGGGAGGCAGGGTGTGCAGAAGGTGGGAGCAGGTGGGGGGAGGGGAGTCAGGACAGTCAGTGAGGGAATGTTTTTTCTTGCAGGTTATTTTTTTTTCGTAGATGATGTGGGACTTGTGCCACACTGGGGTGGGCTACTAGTGTGCCAGCTGGAAGGCTGTTTGGGGGGGCAGTGGGCGGCAGGGATTGGGCACCCTTTGTCATCATAACGAACTGTTGCCATGTTGGTGGGCCCCAGCGTGGCAAACCGTAGTCTGTTGGGATAGTGGAGCTGACGGGGATTGGGAACCCCATCAGCCTTACAGATCATTGCCATGCTGGACTCCCAGCATGGCACCTGGAACTGTATTGGGGGGGTGCACAGCAGAGCTGATGGGGGATTAGGCACCCCTGTCGGCCATACAGTGTGTGTGTGAGGGGGGAGTGCATGAGTGTGCAGTATGCTAATCAGCACTATCTTATCGCTGCTCACTGAAGCAGAGCTCTCCCTTTCAGCTGTATGGCACTGCATTTTCAACTGCTGTTATAGACAGCTGCAGCATTTATTAGTGAACTATGGCTGCGCTTGCAAACACACTGACGAATTGGAAGACAGGGTGCCACACCTACAAAAACTCAGATGATGGCACTATGTTTCTTGCACATGCGTGCAAGCAAATATAAAAATGCAGACATTTACTTCACTTTTGCCTAAACCACACTCCTCATCCCCCCAGCTAACTGTGATTTTTAGCTGCGTTACCGTAACTCAGACCAGCACACTAGTACATACTGTGCCGTTTATAACTTGACTAAAGGTTTTTTTTATTTACCTTGCAGACCCTATGCTTCTTATATAGTATGTATTTACCCCCCTTGTTAGAAATGTTCTAGCTTACTTAGCTCAGATGCTTCCTTGCTCTGACAGCACTTTTAGGTACAGGCAGACCTGCAATTAAAAAAAACTTTATAACAATAAAACAGACAACAAATACGGCTGTACTGACATCATGGGATTTTGGTAGCAAACTACTCAAGACAATCACAAGTTCATCCCCAACTAAACAGCAGAAATAGGTGCTCGCTGCCTGATCAGGGAGTCAGCAAGATGAGAATCGCAAATGGATGCTGAACCATGTCCAAAACCTGGCACTCAAAGAAAAGATATCAAGACCAAAAGTGAAAATAATGCAATTTAGTACTGGCATACTGTATGTACCATTCAATTCAAACATCACAGTAAAAATAAGAAAAGGTAGTCCCAACCTTGGAGTTCTCAGCAGTTACGGTCATGGACGTCCTCATTTTATCTCTATTGACATGTTTCCAAGTGTACCAGTTTTAAAACAACATTAGTTGAACAATACAAATGAAATCAAAGTGCAGAAGTCAGGCTGTAGGCATCAGAAACCGCACATACCAACAATATTTGGCACATTGAAAAATACTTTATTGTATCACAAACAATAGTTACTGTGGTAGCACATCTCCTGCCCACCAGTGTTTTCATGCATGCACCCATGTGCTTTGTCAAAGCAAATGTAATTATTTATTACCTGAATCTACGTATTGCTATTGGCATGTTCCATGAAGTACCTACAATCTGTTCGAACTGTTTGCAGTTCCACCTTACTTGTTTGTTATTTATTGTACTTGTGACCTTTTCTTACTGTCCCGGGTTGCCCTGTATATGGGCCTTGTGCCCAGTGGGCCTTATCTGGTGTAGTGGCTGGAGTCTACCTATCAACATTTTGCTCCGTTTGTAGCATCTTAGCACTTTGAGTGCAGTGGTTTTACTTATATTAGCTCTCACATAACCACAGAATTTTACAGTGGCACCAGCAACATTTTCTAGTGCATTGTTTTGCACTATTAGCCTAATGACTTGCTCCTCAGAAGGCTCCTCACCCATCCAAAGGGTTGGGAACAGCTGAAGAGTGCCCACATTGCATAGGATGCACACCAGAGGCGCACTTTGTGGCATCCACGAATCTGGATGCAAGCCCCCTTCTCATCCAATCCCAAGCCATTCACCCGGCTATGTGGACAGCTGGGATGGAGCGTGCAATGGGGACATGCATCCCATTCTTGGCCAAAAGTCTATTGTATGGACAGCCAGAAGCAAGGGTAGAGGCTACACAGCTGTTAAGGTGGCAATAGTGGCTATATGCTACCTGGCCTTTGCCATGCAATACTTTAATCTCAAGGCCCTATCAGCCCCCTCCTCTAGCCCTCAGCCTACAGTGCCTCCACGGTGGGCCAGGAGCTGTACCAGTGAAAGCCAGGGACAGTGTAAAACAACTGTACAGTCTAGAAGCAGTAGTTCATTCTCCCCTGCACATTCAGCTTGACATGTGCATCCAACTGGATCCTGTAGTCAGTCCTGAGCAGCACCCCCAACCACATGCAAGGATCTGTAGAAGCGGAGTACAGGGGTTGTGGATGCCTGCTTTCACAGCTGCATGTCACCATACCCCCATTCACATGTATTTGGGGTACCACTGAGAATCAGGCCCTTAGTATCTTTTTTTCAAGGGTTTCATATGACCCAGCCCCCGATCTGTTATTCTCTTAAACTACTCTAGCTTTACTTAGCACAATGTGGGTTGTCATCGCATTCACTGGGGGAAAGGGCACCTGCTTCCCCCAAAAGATCCTGATCTGAATATGTTTTTTAAACTGAGGAAGGCTGTAAAGGTGTAATTGAATGCACCCCCAAGACATGTTTTCAGTTCTGTGAACGACACCCCCCCCCAATTCCCTTGGTATAAAATCCATAGCTAATAGTTTATCAATATCACCTGAATCCCCCAATGTCAGTACAGCCTTATTATTAATAGGTACAGTAGGTGTACTTTATTTATATTATTCTAGGGTTACCCCTTGTTCTGATTTTGGTAGGACAGTCCTGACTTGGGTAGGTGTGTCCTGGCAAAAAGCATGAAAAATAGTACATGCCCTGAAGTTACAGCAGAAAAAAAAAATGTTCTTTCCTCTAAATGTTATAGAAAACTATAAATACAATACCTTAAAAAGATAAGAAACAGTATGATCAACTAAAAAACTATAACCCTTAGCTTTTATCAATGTTATAAACTGTCCTGCAAAAAACTGTGTTTCAGTAAGAAAAGTGCCACTTTTGGCTAAGGCATTACTGTAGTATATGGCACAGTTTCTCACCAGACTTTCAGCAATTCTGGTCTAATTATACATTAAGCAAAACAATTCTTAATTTCATGCATTATTTAGTTACTGGACATGAGGACTAACAGAAACTAGGACAGACACCGTATCTTGGGGGCCACATGGGGGGATGCCACGCCACTCCCACTTCAACCCCTGAAATCGAAGAGACAGGCAGTCTTTCCACAGAGAAAATTACAAAGTAGCCCAGAACCTGTTACCACTGCACCGAACGGGTTTTTTTAATGGGCGACGCACCATGCACCCCCTCCTCCTCGTCCAAGACATGCATGCTGCTCTGCCCCCCCCCTTTCCCGGGCCCATGGCACAGCTTGCTTACCTCGGAATCTGGGAACCAGCTCTCCCAAACTGTGCTGCAGCAGCCAGGTGCAAACTTGATCGACGGACCAACTTTCCATCTTCCGTCTTTGTAAGTCTTCACTCCTACTGCACAGGCGACAAGGTGCACTACTGTACTTTATATGATTTTCTTATCAGCTCTGCCTGGGATCTGGTTGTGTGAGCTAACATTTTAACAGAAGGGTTTTGAAAAGAATGTGTGCCTTGACAAGATAGAACCACTCAGTTATCATATAAAACTACCTAGGCAAGACGTAGCCAGTGGCTGTGGTGGGATTCAAATCCTGCTCAAGATTTCTTAAAAAGGGGGGTCCTCTCTGCAAACAGGAGGTCCTACCGGGCTGCCTGAGGTTTGGGGGCCAGGGGCCCATGACAACAGATTTTCATTTTTCTGAGTTTTTTTCACTTCTGCTACAACAGGTGTATTTTTTACAGTGACATTCCTCTGGTAGCTGATTCCACCATGGTGACTGTGACAATAACAGTCTGACAAGCAAGAGTTACCACAGTGGCAGTCAGTTGAAGCAGCATGAGGCAGCAACTGTATGCTCAATGAGACGTACATTAATGCTGCATGCTGATTGGTGGAGGCAGTTCCACTGCTATATAATGAAAATAAAAGATTTGACAAAAAAGCACCACCAGGTTATAACCAATTCAACAATTTTAGGTCTGGATAAGCATCAATGTATTGGCCTTTTAGGGATTGGGTATAATGAAGTCCTGCAAGAGTTGTGCCTTGTATAGAAAATGACCTTGTGTAGAATTCTTAAGGCCAAGACAAAACAGAAAAAAAAACATGAAAGCTGAATTAGCATTTATCCTGCAGTGCAATATTACTTAATGCTTTATGCATAAAAACAGTGTGACAGACAGACTTCATACACCCTCAATTTCTTTCTGCCTCTTTCAGTGTGCCATAGCGAAGTGCAGCAGTGCAATTTAAAACAGTTGTCATCCATTATGCATTGCTGTCACAACCTGGATCAGTTTTGAATAAGTGACCTAGAGGTGAAACACTACTGCTATTCATTTTTATCCAGTGGTGGGAATGGAGTAAAATCCCCACAGGGCCCTGAACTTTTGTGCGCAGAAGATAAAATCTAGAGCACAGGTTTTAGAACAAGGAGACCACAATTCAAATTGTACCAGAACTACTTACTTGCTGTGTGACCCTGAGCAAGTCATGCAACCTTTCAGTGCTTCAGTTCGCTAAGCTATAACAATGGACAAATCTAGGGCCCCACTGAAAATGAGATATTGTACCTCAGCTTGGCTATCCTAGCTTAACAAATTACATTTAAAAATCACTAGTGGTTATGATGTCATGCTAATAACATAGCAAAAAAAGGGTAGGCAGCTACAAAGGGACTCAGCTGAAGCCTCAGTAAATCAAACAAGCAAATATTACACAAAAATCTGGGCTACACAGACATAGTGACTAGCAAAACTTCGAGTTAAGTCAAGGTAAAAATAATGTTTATTACCAAAAAAGTTAAATACAGCAGAACACTCCCAGTCACCAAACACTTTTACATCCTCATGATGCTTTATCAAGGACATGTGTTGCTGGTACCATGCAGAGTGCGAGTGGGGAGCAGCTGACTAGTCACGCAATGTGAGCCTGTGAGGGATTAATTCTCACAAGCTGGGAGTCAGAACTTGGATGGGACTGAATGAGTTGGACTGTCAGTGCCAAAAAAACAGTATGAATTAATAACCAGCCTGGCTATATCATAAAAGGAGCAGTGAGGTAAGTGTACTGTTTTGTATTAATAATTTTGTTTGAATTAGATGGCCTAATCTGATGGAGAGGTGCTGGATTGGGCTGGGCTGTGTCCAGTGACTCAGGTGATCTCTTTTCCTCCCAGCTTGCCTCTTTCTGCCAGCCTCCTATGAGTGAGTATGGAACTCATGAAGTGAAGTCCACATGCATCTGATGATGGATGGCAATTCTTCAGCTTTAAAGCATGTGTTGCATTTGGATAAAGTAGTAGGTAATTGTTTTTTGGCTTTGGTGTCTAGGATGAGTTCAGATTGGGTGTTTATGGTGGGATGAGCCTACCACTGGCATTGCCCTTACCCTTGCCATGTGACTAGGCTGTCTACATGCCACAGGATGTGCTTGGAATTAGGTCATTCACTGTTATAGTTGGCTGTGCACCCCTGCAGGTTGGCTGTCATGTATGGGTTGTGCCAGAGTGCTTGATGGTGTTGTGGTTCTGGTGTATGACATATGTGGATTTGGAGGCTGGTTACCATGTACTTGATGGGAATGGGAGCAGTGACAGTTATGGTCATGCCATTTTCTGAGGTCTCACACAGTTTATGGAACCCTTGCTGTATGTCAGGCCTGTGGGCTGTGATGTCACTGTATATGTCCTGTATTTCATGCAGCTGTCCCTGCTGAGCCTTTACCCTCCCTGCTCCAAATGTCTCAGTTCAGGGTACATGCAGATAAAGCAGTCATGAGCTGGTATACATACTGTCTTAGTGTTGGGCCTTGAGGGACCCTCCAGTTGGTCCTGTGTATCAGTTCCATTCTCTGGCATGGATGGTCTGTCTAAGTGGATGCTGTGTGACAGACACATGCACATCCAGGCTGGTGTTTTGTGTGCCCTTCTCACTGCCTTGTTTGTCTGATTGTGTGGTGCACTGTTTGGGGGCGGGCAGAGTCTGCTGTTCAGGTTGCAAGGTAACAAGTGCAATGCTTGCTGCAGTGATAGCTGCCTGTACTCAAGGGAAGTGGTAAATAGTTAGGTGTTTGAAGGGTGGCTGGAGTGGCATTCCTTGCTTTAGTTTTGACAATTTTATTTTTTAAGAAAATAAAAAGTAGTTATTTTGATAGTGATATTGGTTGTTTGTAACAAGTCAAAGAAGGCTTTTAATACAGCCAGATAGTGTCAAAATGACCCTCAAACTGCACCAGAATGCATCTAAGACACCTGTCTGTGGGGCAGTGAGGAAATCGTAGCTCATGAAGACTCCACACCTCTAAATTTAGCAGTACACCACTGCCTGTTCATCAAAACTTCTCTCTGTCTCTCTCTCTGTCTCCCAATTGTGTGTGTGTGTGTGTGTCACTGTACATAGAGAATACTGCATGGGCAACCGTGCTCCACCATTCCTCTTATCTCTCTGTTTCTCTCTCTAGGAACTAGACTTATACAGGGAAATGCTGAAAAGTGAAACTGACCAAATGCAATAGCTTATCTGACTTTTTTGTCAACACAAACTTTTAAATTAGTTCCAAACCTTTTACAAATAAAGCTTACTATGTGTATTGAATGGAGGCTGATGGCTAGGATAAAAAAATATGTGTCTGAAATCACTGACTGTAACCTACAGAATATGTACTGTATGTAATGGTCATCACTGACTGTAAGCTACAGAATATGTACTGTATGTAATGTTCATCACTGACTGTAAGCTACAGAATATGTACTGTATGTAATGTTCATCACTGACTGTAACCTACAGAATATGTACTGTATGTAATGTTAGTCATTGCTGAGCTTGATGGAGTGCATAGTATTATGTATCCCAGATATTTAATTTGTTTTGGTTTTTGTTTTGTTTGATCCTCAAGCCCACATCTCCTTACCCCTCCCCCCAACAACCACCACACACATTTGTATCTAAACTTGCTCTGCAAATCAACAGCATGAAGGCAAAACTGGAACAGCTGTGTGCCTTATCCATTTTAATCACATAACCTGTCATACATAGAAATGTAGCCCTCCCTCTCCGTGTCTAGGCGTATAGATGGAATATGTCCAGGGAAGGGGGAAACCACAGCAGCAGAAACACTTCCAGTGGCCATGTTACCCAAGCCCAGATGTCACACACAGGGTCCCTTTTCCTTGCTGGTACCGAATGAAAACATAGAGGATAATGGCTGGGGAGCGGGTGATAACCACTCTGTAATGACCTCGAGTGGTTGCTAGGGCAAAATGGTAAACCTCGAGAGCGCAGCTCGAGAGGTTTACTGTAGCTCTAGCAACCACAAGAGGTGATTTCAACATGGTTGTCACCCAATCCCCAGCCATCATCTTTTATAGTGTATGGTCAAAATAACACTGTTTGCATTCTGTGTCTGAGAATTATGGAACTCTGGTGCATTCTTTTTTGTTATGCCACTGCTTGGAAGTTCCGAAGTGTGGTTATCAGCATTGAAAATTCTGAACAGTGGCATAACAAGGCTGTGTGACTGCTGATTATGGTGGTTAATAGATGCTTACCATACATTATAACAGGCTAATGCACATTAAACAGCTCCTTTCAATAATGGAATGTCCACTCGGAACTTGAAGAAACAACAGGGATCCCAAATTCATTAAACATATTAACACATAACTCTGGAGAGCATTGATTAATTAATGGGAAACACATTCAGCTTTCACATGGCCGGTATGGCCATAATAACAGTTTTTACGTGGACTGAGGAGGTCGCACAGGCTTTAGGGCAGCACTGACTTGGGACTACTATGGTCACAAAAGATTAAAGGCAGCACAAGTCCCAGAGCAGTTCATGTTGCCTAACAGCCTATTATTCTTCACAGGCTCCCAAACTCTCAATGAACCCCACCTATCTCTCTCTCTCTCTCTCTGTCTCCATACTGACTCAGTGGCTCCCCCTCGGAACATGCAATCCTTGTGGCTTGGGGATTTGCAGGTTCCCTCATGACACCCGCATCCTTTCCCAGGACTGGCAGCAACTGTCCCGAACTGAGAAGGGGGACACATCCTGTAGAGCTCAAAATCAGCTCACTGTCTGGACACCACATTCCCTGCCATATTTTTGTCCACAGGATCCCTCCACAAATCAGTGCATAGTTTCATAGTAAGGATACGAGTTCTGGAGGCTGGAGCCCATTATGAACGCACCACCATTTATTTAATAGTGGAAACTGTATTTCTTATCTCCCATGTAATGATCTAGATGTTTTTTAAACAGTTCTACAGGGTCGTTCATTACAACATGGCATGGTAGAGAATTCCATATTGGTGGTACCCTTTGTGATAAAAACCTCTGTCGCTTTAATGTCTTACTAAGGGAACATTGTAACTTGGCCTTATGTGACCTTGAATTGTTCCTGGGTAATTGTCTTTCAAGACAGATGGAGTCAAGTAACCCTCCATTATACAGTGCATTATACGTGTATATGAGATCTCTTAATAGTCTGTATTCAAGAGAATATAGATTAAGTGTTTTCAGTCTATCTTCATAACTGTTTTCCACCAAGTTATTAATTCACCTTGTAGCCCTACAGTGAACTTTTTCAACCATGCTCAAGCCTCCTACTGATGCTGGAGCACACTACGGAGCACAATACTCTAAATGGGGTCTGACAAGGCATGCGTAGAGAGGCATCATGACCTCAGGTTTTTGACTTTTTACATGCTTATGAATGCATCCCAGTATAGAATAACATTTTTTAACTGTTCTTTTTGTAAGTTTGTCAAATTTAAGATAATCAGATATTGTTACTCCTAAGTCCCTTTCCTCTGTAGTTACTTGTATGTTGATGTTGTTCATAGTATAACATGCTCTCAAATTATTTTTGCCAAAGTGCATTACCTTGCACTTTCACTCCTTAAATGTCCTTTGATTTTCCTTCACCCAGTGACTTAGTTTATTCAAATTGTCCTGTAATATGATTACTGTTTCAACATTGTTAACAATACATCTGACTTTACAGTCATCCACATATTTATTTATCCAAACCTGTTCTGTTAATGGCATGCTTGAAACTAAGATATTGAATAATAAAGGTCCCAGTACAGAGCCCTGTGGAACTCCACTAGTAACAGGGCCCCATTCTGATTCATGTCCTCGTAGTACCACTCACTGCTTTCTATCTTCGAGCCATGAGGAGATCCAGTTTATGATGTTATTATTTAATTTTATTTTAATAAGCCGTTCTATTATTATTTTATGTGAAACAGTATTGAAAGCTTTTGCAAAGTCCAGATAAATTATGTGAACTGGAATACCATTGTCCAAGGCCTTACTCTCTGGTTCAAAAAAATTGATGAGAATAGTAAGGCATGATCTCCCAGGAGTAAATCCATGTTGGTAGATGTCAAAATAACCACCTCTAATAATATGCTCAGTTATCCTTCTTTGTAATAGCCTTTCCATCATTTTACCTATTATAGATATCAGGCAAGTAGGCCTGTAATTCCCAACCAGTTGTTTACCTCCACCCTTATGTATTGATATAATGTTGGCAGATCTCCATGTTCTTAAAGTTCTTCCATGCCTAAGGGATGTATTAAATAAAATTGTTAACTGTCCAGTAAGTTCCTTCACGAGTACCCTAATAAATTTAGGCATGATTTCATCTGGTCCTGGGGAGGAATCGATTTTAAGCTGATGAATAGTATCTTCCACTTCCTGGTCTGTTATTAGAATTGTTGCATCGTAATAACTTGGATGTTGCATTACAATATCTTGCTTATGCTTAAATATATTCAGAAAATATGTATTAAGTTCTTTGACAATCTCCCTTTCCTCAGTTATGACTGAATCATCAGTCCTTAGTGATCCCACACTGCCATGATTACCTTTTAAGGATCCAATATAATTAAATAAACTTTTTTTGTTATTTTTAGAGTTCATGGCTAGTTGGACTTCTAGATCCTGTTTTTTTTTTGAACGTATAAGTTTTTTAGTTTTTTTCGCAAGTTTTTTGAATTTTATTCAATGCTCAATGTTATGAGATTTACTATATTTATGGTATGCACGATGCTTTATATTTAAACTTTTTTTTATTTCATTATTCTACCATAAGGGTATTCTTTTTTGTTATTGTTATATTTGACCCTAAGAGGTACCCATGTAGTTATACAATGTTCAGTTCTATAATGTAATTTATTCCACTGATCACCTAGGTTAAGGTTTTTAAGCTCATTTGCCAATATCCAGTCTGCCAAATAAATTTTTAATACTTCTATAATCAGCCCTATAATAATCTCTTATTTTTATGATGCCTTTATTATTATTATTGTTTGCAGTCATTTTTATATTAAACTGAACCATATTATGTGCAGGCTGTGACTTGCGGCTGCTGGCTCCCCTCTCAACTTTAGCTGCCTTCCAAGATAGTATGCAGCTTGTGGCTACTGCCTCCAACTTTTTCCTCTGTGTCCCCCCAAGTGTCACTGGCCAGGGACCGTAGCGGGCAATAGACCCCGCCCAGTTCTGATGCACTCTCATTCCATCGCCACTCACTCCTCCAACTGGAACTCCCCCTCCCACCTAAACTGATGGGCTTTATTCCCCCACGCATCCATGGTGATCTCTCAACCTATGGGAGGCTCCACCTGAGCACTGAGAAGAATTAACCCTTTTTTCTACTGGACTGAATTAGGCCACAAAATCTCAGGGATGGCTGAATAGAACTAGTAATCTCCCAATGGGGGTATTACATAAACATAGAAACTGTAGGCAGTCTGACCATTTTTAATTATGATTACTTTTGCTGCAGACCCAACTTGCCCTACAGCACTGTCTCTTCCACCCAACTCCTTCCTTCAAGGATTCCTTTGTGTCTGTCCCAGGCATTTTTGAAACCCACCACTGGTTTCACCCCCACTGCCTCCCTTGGGAGGCTCTTCTAGGAATACACCACCCTTTCTTTGAAGAAGTACTTCCTCTCATCTCTCCTGAATCTACTTCCTTTCTCTTCATATCAGCACCCCTTGTTCTACAGCACCTTTTTCTCTGAAACATATCTCCTTCCTGTACCTTATTAACCTCCAATAGGTATTGTGAAGGTCTCCATAATAGCCCCACTCTCCCCCTTCTCCTCCAGGGTGTACATATTGAACTCTTTCAGTCTTTCCTCATAGGACTTCTGATGCTGACCCTACACCATTTTGACAGTCTTCACCTCTCTTCTTGCTGCTGTCTCCTTTTTACAACTGTTCCCCCTTCCACAATTTTCTCCGTTGACTGCTATTTTCTCCCTTCTTACTTTGCTAACTCAATGCTTCCTTGAATAACTTGCATCCTGGTGGAATTATCTTCGCTTGGGATCTCCCTACTCTCTATCGCAAGTTGTGGTGGCCCACATTCTGTCTCCTATATTCCTTCAGTCACCCCCCCCCAGCTACATTAAATGTCCATAGAAGTAACATTTGAATCATCCACTGAGGACTGTGATTGCATCCTGGATGAAAGCACCTTGGTATATGTTCTTATCCTCCCAGGTTGGCCCTTAGCTCCCAGTGTAGTCATACCTCTCCTTCCTGCACCATTCCTTCTATTATTACTCGAAGGCCTTGGTGTGTAGCACCCTCTCCTTCCACATATAGCATAGCACACACTCACCACTCACATTTTAAACTCATGGGAAACACAGGATCAACCAGATAAATGATCTACCTTTAGCAAACATTATATTTACACACGGAGATGACTATGGCAATTCATCTTTACGTTTAAGGCCATGAAACACCCTTATCAAGTTAATGTATTAGCAACCATAGTGGCTGCAACCAGAGTTTGTTCTTTGTGCCACAAACTGTTTCCTGCAGCTGGCATCCACTCCCCAGCCCTCTGTGGCATGATTGAGGGCCAGGGTCTGTGGCTGCAGAGTGTCATGCAGCCATGTGGACTCCATGGTTGGGTCCATGCACCCATTACAGTAGCCCTCTGGCTAGTATTATGGAAAGCCCCCCCCCAACACTAGCCCACTGGACTGTAATGGGCATTGTGCATGCTAAGCTCCACTGGCCCTCTGCAGGCATGCCCACTCCAGGGATCTGGCACAGATGGAAACAAAGGCAAAAAACAGCTCCAGCTGTAAAGGAGTGTGCTAGGCTATTGAAAAACAAATAAAATAAGATGGAAAAACCAGAACCACTCCAGACTTAAAGTTTAAAGGGCTTTAATTACAAATGTTATAAGAAAGGCAAATGCCTGCAACATACCATCTACAGCTCAGTAACAATTATGAACCCCAACTGGTTTCGCAACTAGTGCATCATCAGGGGGATAGTCCAGTAACACAGTGTAACTAATATAAATAGTGGTCTCTTAAAGAGACAGTATACATATGGAAAAGAGGCAAAAATTGCACAATAAAGAACAACATAAATATAAGTGAACATATACATAGATATATAAATGTATCAACACACATATATGTATACTACTACCACCTATAAAATACTACACTAGGGAGTTTAGCAACTTATTTTAAAATAATAATTCTTATTAATGATTTTAAATTCAAAACTAAACTAAACTAAATAGAGGAGCATAACTCTTAGGTATTCACATAGTATATTATACCATACTAAAGCAAATATATATATAAGTACTGTATATACTCGAATATACTTAAAAGGAAAAAGTGAACAAATAGAAATTAAGAATCAAAAAATTAGAAAATGAAAAATAAAATGAAAATTAATTCATAACACACAATAAGGGAAATACAACTAATACAAGCCAATCTAATGAAACACAAGTAAATACTAATGTGTTCCTAATATAGCATATAACCTGAAATTTTACTTTATATAGTTTCAACATACTTTTCAGGATCATGAAGTCTTAACATGGATCATTAAGGACCTAGGAGCTATAAAAAAATAAGAAAAAAAAATACAAGTCTGTGAGAAAAATACTCAACAAACCCATCATTAATAACATATTGCATATAGTTTCTCACTTCCTAATGCATGTTAATAATTCAATTTTATCATTAAGACCAGGTGTACTCAATGCTCCTAAAGTGAAAATCTAGAATGACTCCCTGTACTTGAGTTTCTCTTTTAGGTTACCACTTCTAGGTCCAACTGTAATTTTCTCAATTGCACAAAATTTAAAGGTATGGCCAATTCTCCCTTTTATCTTACAGTGACAGGCCAATGCGTTTGAAAGGTCCTCAGTCTGTATCGATCTTAAATGTTCCCCAATTCTAACTTTAAAAGATCTTGTCGTCATTCCAACATAAAATGCGGAATACTCACAGGTTGCCAAGTATACCAAATTATTCATACCACAATTAAAGAAATCTCTAATTTCGTATTTCTTTGTGTTGTTAACCGTAGCAAATGTCTTGGTTTTAGAGATGGAGGGGCAGAACTTACAACTGTCACATGGATAATTACCATGTGGCAATGGTGGTAACCAACTATCCCTTAATACAGAAGAAGTCACCTGTTCTTGATAACTATGGACCAATCTGTCTTTCAGATTATGTCCACATTTGTGTACCATTCTAGGTCTCTCTAAAACATGTGTTTTTAATAATGGTTCAGATCTTAATATATTCCAATTATCATTCAGGATCTGTTCTATATTCCTGGCATGTCTGGTATACTTCGTAATGAAATTCATTCTGTCGATGTTCTGGGACACATTTTTCTTAACTGTAAGAAGTTCTTTCCTATCTCTTCCTAATGCTTGATCTAGAGCTGGATACACTATATCACATTTATAGCCTTTAGCCAAAAATCTAGTACACATCTCAGAGGCATTGACCAGAAAATCAGAATCATCGCTATAATTTCTATGAACCCGCAACATTTGTGCTGTGGGAATATTCTTCACTAGATGTTGTGGATGGCAACTTGTGGCATGTAACAGCGAATTCCTGTCTGTATCCTTCCTGTACAAGATAGTCGTATAAGTACCATCTTCATTTTTCATTATCATTAGATCCAGGAAGGAAACAGACACAGGATCACATTTCACAGTGAATTTTAGATGTTCATTACCTGTCTCCAAATAGGATATAAAATGATCAAGTTCACTGCTACCACCATGCCATACCATAAACACATCATCTATATAGCGACGCCATAGATCAATCTTATCCAAAAAAGGTTTAATCTGGTCACCATAAATGTATTCCAACTCCCACTTTCCCAGATACAAATTCACATAATTAGGTGCAAATGTTGCCCCCATTGCTGTTCCTTTAACCTGTAAATAATATGTATCCTGGAAAAGAAAACTATTTTTAGTTAGTACATGCTCTGCACATTCAAGAAGAAATTCCCTTTTCCCAACATTTAATTGTTGGTCAAGATCCAACCAATACCATAATGCTTCTAAGCCCCCAGCATGTGGAATATTGGTGTACAAAGAACAAATGTCCATGGACACCAATAGCCAATCTGCATCTGATTGCATATCCTCCAGGACCTCCAACATATGTGTGGTATCCGGCACATAAGACCTTAACTTAGGTACATAATTTTTTATATGTGAATCCATATACTGTGAAAGTGGTTCTGTTAAAGACCCAATTCCTGCCACTATTGGTCGTCCTGGAGGATTATTGCAATCTTTATGTATTTTTGGAAGAGTGTAAATACTTGCTCTAACAGGTTGTTCAACAGTCAAAAAACACAGTTCAGCATGCTCAATAATACCATTAGACTCAGACTGAAATAAAAAATAATCTATCTCCTTTTTAAAAGATAAAGTAGGGTCACACAAAAGTTTCTTATAGAATAGTGTATCATTGAGTTGTCTCTTAATTTCTGCTGTATATAATTCAGTTGACATCACCACAATAGCACCACCTTTGTCCGCTGGTTTAATAACCAAGTCCCTGTTTTCCATAAGGGATTTTATTGCCATGGACTCAGAGTTAGTAATATTAACAAAAGTGGGTCTATTGTCTCTATCTAGCAAGTCCTTAAAGTCCTACTCACAGGCACATTCAAACACTCTAACAGTATCACTATATATAGGTACAAAAGTAGAGGGTGGCTTAAAAGGCCTTACCACATATTCACTAGTGTCAGTATTGTCATCTTGATCCTCCAAAACTAGATTTCCATGACACATCCTGATTTTTTCAAAATATGCTTTTAAATTAAGATTCTGAGTGACTCTATGTAGATCCATGTAGATATCAAATGGTGACATGTCCACTGTCAGTATAAACGACAAATCTTTCTGTAAGATGGATATCTGTTCCTGTGTTAATTCCAAACAGGAGATGTTGATCACAATATTTTCAGGCACCACCTCTATTTTTTCTTGCCATGAAACCTTCCTCCTATATTTCTTTCTGCCCCTCCTGGTCGATTTCTTTGGATAATATGGGGTGAAGGGGTTATTTGTAGTTGGTCTCTCAATAAACACACTTCCCTCTGTTGTTGTGGAAGCTGTTGTACAGGATCCTGGAAGTGTACCACTCGTTGTTCGTTTTCAGTGTGTGAATCCATTTGTTCTTCTCCCTCTTCTAAAAATGGTCAGTTTCAGAGTTGCTGTTAGAAGTATATACTGGGGAATGACTACGATTTTTTAGAATAGATCATGGTTGTTGTTCAGAGTGATACGATTGGTCTGAGGTATATTGATCATTTCTTCCCCTCCTTGCACCTCTATTCTTTTTACTATTCCAATCAAATACTCTATCCAATAGATAGTCTTGCCTATCACGTTCAAATTTCTTCAGTTTTATTTGTTTAATTTTATTCTCCTCTTTTTATACTGTTTCTTTAACAATTTTTTCAAGGCTTTTAAATTCCAGATTATCTTTGTAAGTCTTAACAATGTCCTCTTTCTCCTTTATATCTTTTTCTACTTCTGGTTGTTGTAAAAGGTAATCCTTAATGACTGTTTGTATTAGTAAATTAGTACCAAGTTGTAAAGAGGTTTTCCAATCATTCATAAATAATGTTCTGTCCCAGCCATAACCGGGTTTATTCAAAACACACAATCCCCTAGGTGAGCGTCCCACCTTAAGGTAAGCCTCTAATGTAATCCTTCCCCAATAATGTCTCCTTCCACGAATTATAGCCCTCTGTAATCCTATAAATGCACTTTTTATTTCTACAAAATGTTCAACTTCTGAACGAGATTCAGAAAATATGTTCATTGCATTTGTATCGTTCACAGTTTCCAAAAATAGCTCCTCCTCACCCGCAGTGTTAAAAACACTTGTTGCCAAGCTATCCATATCTTCTCCGATCGGAACGTCTGTAAAATATATAGACATTCCTGGTAATACTTCAAAGAAATCACCGAATGAAAAGATAGGTAACGGTGTATCAGTTCACAGCTGATAGTTTCACACAACAGCTTCAGCACTTAAAAATTAGCACATGACTTCTTCAACACGACAAGGGATGCAAATTATAAAAAGAACTTCCCTAATTGATTGCCACTTTATATTTTGTTGCCACTTTATTTTGTTTAAACAGCAATATGCACCGCATATAATTATCCACTTTGTCTCCTGTATCATGAATATACAGCAAAATATGCGGCAATGCCTAATTGCACTATACAGTTTGTATGTCACACCGAGTGGAGTTGTAAAAGAGAATTCCAATAACTTGCTTATCAATTAAATCAGTTCTGTCTCCCAGTAATAAATCAAAGAATAGCACAATGCTAAAAGCATTCACTTCAAAGTGCAATTTCACTGATTACAACCAGTTTCATCTCCCGCTAGCAGATGAAGGAAGACAGAAAATAACACGGTATTGAGTTAATTACTTCAATCAATCCTGTTTCTCGCTGATGAATCAAAGAATAGCATAATGCTTAAATCATTTACTCGCAGTGCAATTTTACTGATTACACCCAATTTCGTCTCCTGCTAGCAAATGAAGGAAGACAGAAAATAGCAAAGTACTTGATTCATTCACCCGTAGTGTGGTTCACAGTCAAGCGTTTTACTCTATATTGCAAAGCTGTGTGAAACGTAAAGACACACCACAGGTAATCAAGTTGCAAGTTCTAAAGTATCTCACACTCAGCTCAGGATACAGACAATAGAGGGAGCATCACTAGTTAATTCCCACTTATATTGTTACCACAGCAATATTTGCCGCATTAAATTCTCTACCTCATGCCGTAGCTTATTCAATAAAACATGACAATTCCTGATAGCACAGTATAAAGTATATATCACCAGGTAAGGTTACAAGGAAGGGTTTCAATCTATTGTTTTTTGCTTTTTGCTTTTCGCTTCAGTCAGTCCTGTCTCCTGATAGCAGGTGGAGATGGTCAGAGAATGATTCAATGTTTAATTTACTGACTCATAGCGCAGTTCACAATGAAGCTTATAACTCATAACTCATATTGCAAAGCAGTATAAAACAGAAAAAACACATTTCAGGTAGTCAATAACGAGGAATATCAAATCGCAAGTTTTTAAGCACTGATGTATCAAATCTCCGTTTGTCAAAGGAGAATAATGAAAAGGCTTGCACAATGCTTTCCAATAGTCAGCTCAAACTGCGAAAAGAACCGAAATTCACTTTATTTAGTTCTTTGTTCCTTCAGGCGTGTGTACCACAATAAGTCCTTTACCTCATATTCACAGCAGTGACAGCAACAATAACAGTAGTCCATTCATAATGGAGAAGATAGGAAATGATATATATGTTGCATTCAGCCAACTAAAGTCCCAGCGAGCAAGTCAAACCAGTGAGAACAAAGGCAAAAAACTGCTCCAGCTGTAAAGGAGTGTACTAGATTATTGAAAAACAAATGAAATAAGATGGCAAAACCAGCACCACTACAGACTTAAAGTTTGAAGGGCTTTAATTACAAATGTTATAAGAAAGGCAAATGCCTGCAGCATACCATCTATAGCTCGGCAACAATTAGGAACCCTGACTGGTTTCGCAAGTAATGCGTCATCAGGGGGATAGCAACTTATTTTAAAATAATTTAGTTTAGTTTAGTTTTGAATTTAAAATCATTAATAAGAATTATTATTTTAAAATAAGTTGCTAAACTCCCTAGTGTAGTATTTTATAGGTGGTAGTAGTATACATATATGTGAGTTGATACATTTATATATCTATGTATATGTTCACTTATATTTATGTTGTTCTTTATTGTGCAGTTTTTGCCTCTTTTCTATATGTATACTGTCTCTTTAAGAGACCACTATTTATATTAGTTACATTGTGTTAATGGACTATCCCCCTGATGACGCACTAGTTGCAAAACCGGTCGGGGTTCCTAATTGTTGTTGAGCTGTAGATGGTATGCTGCAGGCATTTGCCTTTCTTATAACATTTGTAATTAAAGCCCTTTAAACTTTAAGTCTGGAGTGGTGCTGGTTTTGCCATCTTATCTGGCACAGATGGCCTTGATTAGGAGTGTTCAGTGGATGCCCATGGTTAATGCACTGGCAGGTGTGTCTTGGACACCTGGGATGTGAATATCCTGGTCCTATGTGCATCATATCATTGCTTGTAGAGCCAGAACACTTCATGCTAGAGCCCAATAGTGCATAAATATTAATCAAATTTGGTTGAAGTATGTCATGAAAACTGGCTCTGGTTTAGGGATGTTGCAAAGTTTTACTTTTCCGGTGACGTACTGGCGAAATTGCAAAATTCACTTTCACTAATTACTTTATGAAGTTCCCTCTTCGCAACTTCACCTAATATTGCCTGACTTCATCTAGAATGGTGGCGAAGTTAAGGCAAAGTTAGATGGATTTAAGTCATTTCACCTAGAAAAAGAGCATCTTTGCTTTGTAAAAATGTTGCAAAGTTGGCACTTCGCAAATTAGGGCAACTTCACGAATTAATTCGCAAAGCGAATTTTATTCACTTCGCCCATCTCTATGCTGGTTTCTTCACTTGTGGACCTGCTTTTGTGATTCACAGTCGCACTTTTGTGTGATATAACCTTAATTTCATGACACAGCCTCAAAACAAGAAAAAGTCAAGATAATTTTCTAGAGCTATGTCTTTGAACACATAGCTACTTCATAAGTGGGCATGTGGTCCACTCATGAAATCCACTGCTGGTCTACTGCAATCTGTGTAATGATGCGGTTGGTTTGTCTCACTCACAAAGCAGCTGCCCAGACCACTCTACATGTGGGGCATAGTCTATGTGATCATGCAGCTGCTTCAGAAATGGCCCACAAGTCCAGTCAGAATGTCTGCAGTAGGTCTGATACAATCTGAGTAATGATGCAGCTGCTTCAGGAGTGACCTTGTGGGCCTTTCATGAAGTTTACTGCAGGTCTGGTGCAATATGTATGATGATGTAGTTGCATCATGAGTGGCCCGCAGGGGCAAATGCTAAGTCCACTACAGGTCTGGCAAAAATTTATTTTCACCATGTTGCTGCTTTGTGAGTGGCCAGTAAGGCCACTTGTGAAGTCCACTACAGGTTTGTTGCAGTCTGTGTGATGAAGTAGCCATTGGTCACTTGTGCATTCTGCTAGAGGTCTGGATGCTGTTTGTGTGATGATACAGCTCCAGTTGCTTTGTGTATGGCCCACATCTGCTATGTCATATTTTTCAAAAAGCAAGAAAGCTCATTGCAAAAAAGCTACATTAATGAACAAGTTAGGGTGTCTTCTTAAAGCCAAAAAGTAAAGAAATACAGCGTTAAGGTTTTTTGACATCTCACTCTTCCCACAGCAATGTACTACCTCCATAAACCCCACCAAATTGAATGCCAAAGCACAGTCTAGATCGCAAACACATGTTAAAACATCATAAGTAAATAACATAATATGAGGAGTACACTTACACCCCATGATGAACACTACATTCATTGCAGCTGCTTTGGGAGGGCCCTACAGGGCCACTTCTGAGGCCTGCTACAGCTGTGGTGCAATGTGTGTGATGATGGAGCTTCTTTGTGAGTGGCCTGCAGTGCTACTGGAAAAGTCCACTAGAGTTCTGGAGCAGTATGTATGATAATGCAACTGCTTCACCAGTGGTCTGCAAATTCCACTACAAGTCTACCACAGTTTGTCTGACCATGCAGCTCTTCAAGCGTGGCCCACAGAGCTGCACACAAATTATGTTGCTGCCCTGGTGCCTTGCAACTGACACACACATGTGTATACACACACACACACACACACACACACACACACACAACTCTCTCACCCACTTGCCCACACACAGTGGAGTTCAGTGGACTTGATTTTTGCAGCCTATGAATGCAGACACACCACAGAATGCAGCAGACTGAGCCCTTGCAAGCTATAAATGCAGTGTTTCTCAAGGGGTATAACTGTATTCTTTGTACTATGTTGTCTATTCAAGGGGCTCGATTTTCAAAAGCCCTTAGAGTGAAGTAAGTTGCATCACTCTGAGGCTGTGGTAAACTACAGGTGTGTCAGGGACCCTGGGCCCAGTTTTATAAAAAGGGTGTCCCTGTGCCAAAAATCCAGAAGTTGCTGCAGACATGGGCTAGCACTAAACATTTGGCGTACCTGCGGCAATTGTCACAGGGATCTGGACCCCCTCCACCTGGTGCAACCCTAGAAAGGCTGAGAAGGTTGGGGGTGGTGTATCTGAATGCCAGGAGGGGGCTGGGGTAGAAGGGGCATGGGATAAAATAGCAGGCATTGAAGAGACAGCATGCATGAAACAGTGCGATGTAACAACCAATGGGGGTGCTGTTTGCAAAGCTATAGAGCTGTTGGGCTAATTCTGCTGTGGCAGGGGGGTTCCAGCAACAGACAGTGACATGGCCCCAAGTGAGCACATCCCTGCCAGCTGCCCCATAGGTAGCCACCTCACATAACTCTGTAGGCAGGAGGCAGTCTGCCACAATGTGGGAGGGTGGGTACAAGGAGACAGTGGTGGCACCCAGAGAACATTGCTCCTACCACTGGCATTCTTCATCCTGCAGCTTGCTACCTACAGGGTTATGCAAGGTAACCACTTATAGGGCAGCTGCTATGGCTGTACCCACCTGGGGCCATTTCATTGTCTGTCCCTGGACACCCCAACATAGTCTCATCCCATCAACTATATGGTTTTGCAAATGGCACCCCTGCTGGGTGGCACATCACACCCTGTCATGCCAGCTGTCTTTCTTACATTCCCTATGGTACCCTTATGCCCTTTCTACCTTTGGCTCCCTATATTCAGGTCCCCCCCAATCACTACATTGTTTGCCTGTGGCGCAAGTCCCTTAGACCACCTCCTGGCTGGTCTAAGTGGTACCCCCTATTGCATCAATGGGTGGGGCTTTGAACATTACAAATTAGTGGAAGGTGCAGCCCCACTGTAGTGCAAAGCCTCTTGTGACCTGTTGCATGGGTGCTTCTGTCACAAGGGTGGTGGGTGCAGGGCAACTTGGTGCATGGCATCCCGATTCTGACACAGCTTGCATTCAAAAATTGGGATTGCTGCAAAGTTTGATGCATCATGCCACTTACATCATATATCTTTGATGTAGGTACCTTGAATCAAATATCAGCTTTTGAAAATTGAACCCATAATGTTAAAACATATCTGGTTTGGGCTTTGGCATTATATTTGGTGGAGTTATTGAGGTGGTACACGGTGGTGGGTTGAGTTAGGGTACAAAATCCCTAACATCACCATTTCTTACTTTTGCCACTTTTAGAAGAAATCCTAACTTGTGCACCAATGTAGCTTTTTGCAATGAATAAATATCTAGGTGCACTAGAACTTACAGTATCTCTGGCTACCACTGTACTAACTGGATAAAGAGATTATTTGTATCATCTCTAGATAGTTATTTACCCATACTGTGGAATGGCTAGTAAGTGTACCATGCATTGTCCAGACAATATAAATACTGTATGGTTGTCTAGGTTAGTGGTAATATCAATAAAATTAACAAGAAGTCTGTATGCAGATCTCAGAATTATCTTGTACTACAGTATAACTACGCTGTATTTGCAGTTCTGTGGCTTGTTATATGTATATACAAAAGCTTAAAATAATTCTTGCCAGACATTGTAGCACTGTTTTACATTACTGAGATGTATTATTTAAGAATAAAAGATGCATGGTCTTTTCTGAAGACATGTTGAAAATATGTGGAGCCTGAGTAGGTGTGCTGATTGCAACAGAACCTATAAAATATGGGTGGTTTAATGTTCTTCATTAAGAATGTCAAATAGTAGCTACAGTAGGAAATTAGCAACCTTTTTTGGTTAAAACCTGCAAACTTTTTGAAGTATCTTTCTATTTTAATACTGTGGTTTTCACAATTTGACCTTGTAAAACTGTTTGCAATGAGGCATTACAATCAAGCACTCTTCATGAGTCTATGAAACATCAGATAGTGTATTTAAAGCAGCAGTGCAATTATTTTTTTTTCCTCAAAAAATATAGTTTCAGTTACAATTAATAAAAGTATTAGCACTCCTGTTCAGACTACTTTTCTGGGTACCTCCTATCCTGTGCCATGTATCAAAGTTTTAGGATTTGTATTATTATTAGTAATCTCTCAGTCTTAACCCTTGCCAGATCTATAATGCTATTTCTTAGCTAAATGTGGCGACCATCTTTTTTAGGAGAAATAAACTAAACTAAAACATTTATAAAATGATCAGGTTTTGGTGGAACTGAAAATGTTATCAGCAAATAAATCAGAAAGATGTCTGGAATCTTTTATGGTGCAATATGTAAGGCCATTTTTTTGTCCAATTTTTGTTAACTTGCACACAAGTACAAGAAATACATTGCATCAGCTTCTTTCAGTAGGTTGTGGAGGCACGGCAGTGTTGTGGTGAATGTCAACAGTCTGTTTTGGGGCTGGTCTCTGCTGCTTCAATAGAGGAGCATGCTGTCAATTACAGCAGTTAATGAGTGTGCCACTATGCTCAAAGAAATTGAACACTGCAATCAGGGAGCACCTCGTCACTGAACAATCAGCTGTGTTTGCAGGGTGGTCCCTGACTGCAGCAGCAATTCAATACACATGTTGATGACTTCTCCATTGACATCTCACAGTCCCCACAAAGCTGACGGACAGCCACCACCTGCCTCTCCCAGTCCCTGTTAAAGCTGATGGGGTAGCCCAATCCCCATCGACATGATGCACCCCCCCCATTTGTTTTGTGCCAAGGGGGTGCCCAATCCCCTTCAGCACATGCACACTCCCCCCAAGCACATTGTATGGCCAATAGGGGTGCCCAATCCCTGTTGGCTCCAGTCCCCCCCAACAAACACCCAGGTAGCACACTGGGAGCCCACCCCAGTGTGCTCATGCACTCCCCCAGCACACTATATGACTGACAGTGGTGCCTAATCCCCATTAGCTCCACTCACCCAACAAACATCCAGGCGGCATGCTGGGAGCCCCCCCCCAGCATGCCAAATGTCCTGTGGTGTCTTTTGTTTTTTAATTCCTGTAAAGAAAAAAAGAAAACGGTCCCTCGTTGAGTCTCTTACACACTCCTCCCCCAACCTGCAGCCACCCTCTGCGAAACCTCGCCTCCCCACATCCTCCCTCACCCCATACATACCTCCGGAGCCAGTCACGACGATCTTCGGAGGACCGGGAACACGTTTGCACTTTTCAAAGCTGACCGTGAACTGAAGAAATGCTGGTAAGCTGTTTAATGGCATAAAAGGGTTTTTCTCAACTTATGTGGTTATCTTTACCATTTTTTTGACTTTTGGCACCAAATTTTCAACATGAGGTTCTTGGGACCCCTCCTCATGAATTCAGTCACTGTCATGGCGTTATTCGGTAACAAAAGGTGATTTCGTGATCACTGCACAGAATCACCTTTCAGGACTGATTAACCAAATGACAATATCACTGTTCATGAGGTGGGCTCTCAAAAAACCTATGTTGCAAATTTGGTGAAAATATTCCAAAAAATTACTGTGTTATGAGCGTGCATTGCACAGTTTCCATGCACACTCATAAGTTCACAAATTTGTAATATTTTCACTCCAGATTTTCAAAATTGGCATTTTTCCACACCTTCTTATGAACAGTACAGCTGTCATTTTTCACATCCTGGCCAAAATGTATTTTCACACTTCTGGCGCAGAATAGCGCGGTCACTATGGGAAATCAGTCTTCTGGACAGATTAAGAAAATCACAGTGACACTGTTCATGAGCAGAGGTCCTAAAATGCCTATGTTGAACATTTGGTGACAGAAGTCCAAAAATGATTATGTTACAAGTGTGCATTGCTCAGTTTCCACACACACTCAAAACTTTAAAAATGTGTAATATTTCCACTCAAAATTTTCAACATTGCCCATTTTCCACACCTCCTTATGAACAGTACAGCTGTCATTTTTCTCATCTTGCTTGAAATATGTGTTCACACATCTGGTGCACAATGGTGCGGTGGCTGTGGGAAATCAATTTTCAGTACAGATTAGGAAAATCATATGACAGTGTTCATGAGCAGAGGTCACAAAATGCCTATGTTGAAAATTTGGTCAAATAATTCCACTAAATGACTGTGTGACAAGCATGTGTTGTGCAGTCTCCATGTATGTTCAGAGGTTTGAGCATTTTTAATATTTTCACTCCAGATTTTCAACCCTGCCATCTCTTCACACCTCCCTGTGAATGGTTCAGTTGTCATTCTTCACATCCTGCCTGATCTGTGTTTTCATACATCTGGCACAGAATGATATGGTCTCTGTGGGAAATCAAAGTTCAGGACACATTACCAGAATCATAGTGCCACTGTTCATGAGCAGAGGTCCCAAATGCTTTCATGAGGTGGGGGTCATAAAAAGGCCATGTTGAAAATTTGCAGTGCAAATACCAACAAACGCCCAGGGCTTTAGGGTTTCTAACCATAACGTCCCACCCTGTGCAGACTGACAGGCATCAGGGGTGTGCCTTTGGATTGCCGGCTGTAATGCTCATGCCATTCCACCCCCACCCCCCACCGAGAAGCCAGTGACAGGCATCGAGGTATGCCTTAGACTCTTCAGCCCCAAACTTTACCCCATTCTCCTATACTGCACCCATTTCAGCATTATATATGTCCTTATGAAATGGGGTGACTGTGAAGGCGAACACCCCAAGGCATACCTCAACACTTGGTGTCTACAGGATAGGTTGAGGTGAAAAGCCAAGAGCATTATGGACGACGACCCAAAGGCACACCCCAATGCCTGTCCATCTCTGCAGGGTGGAGGTGGGGTTGGCATGAGTTCAGTACTTCATTCCTATTCCTCTTCTGCATCTGTCTAACTCCTGCATGTCCAATGCTAATATCAGCAAGCAAACATTCGGCATTGACAAATGCTTGTATTACACTGCTGCTTTAAAAAGGAGAAAGTTCAGTACCGACATATTTTCAATTGTGCACTTTCTTCTTCAACTTCATACTTTGTGTATTGTACTTTTCTATCATTTTAAAGCATAGTGAATAGTAGATTAGAGTGAGGGTCCAGTGGTAGTTATGGTCCCGAGTGAGCTAGAGTGAGTAGAAACAACCTTTTTTTATTCCTTAGCTAGCTAGAATCCCATGTGCAGTTAACTGTGCTGTCCTGTATTATTATCACTTAGTCTTGCTATTAGCAGTTCTAGTGAATTAGCACCATTGCCTTGGTGCAGTGGTATTTTAATGTGTGGCAGAAATGGAGCTACAGAGTCACAGAGTCATGGAGTCACACAGCAGACAAGTCAAGGCCCTACTGAACCTTCCAGTGGTGCTGGATGTTTTACTCTGAAGAGCTGGTGCTGTGTACTGAAGTGAGCAGGGTTGGGTCTGCATGGGTGAGTGAAGTGACAGTCCAGACCAGCCCTCTCAACATGGAATGTTAAGTGAGCAGGGTCAGATCTTCATGAGTGAGTGGATTGATCGCAGAGATTGACTTACTCTGTGTGGAGAGATTTGGTGGTTGAGCTGCTGCAGTGCAACAGGCATGATTGGTGCCCTGGAATCCAATATTCAAGACTGGGTGCTGACTACATGTACTTTAGGTAGTCAGTCAAAAAGTTGGACTATTGTGGCAGCCATGCATGCCTGTTTTTTGCTTAACTGAATCACTCTGAAGGGTACTGGTTTTCCTTCCTTCCCTTAAGGAACTCTCTTGGAAGGATTAAATGATCTGAGGATTCCATGTTGAAATGACAGTCCCTGGGTGGTGAGAGAACCCTTGGGTTCAGTTTCTTTGTTTTCCACTACACTGTTTTTTTCTAGGTAGCAGTGATAGAGCTACCTCCCAATAGTATTGGCATATATGTCAAAATATATTATTCTCTGGTGAAAGCAGAGGATTGGAACTTTGCATAATGCAACAATTTATTGAACAATGCCCTGCTCTGCAACAAGCTACAATCCCTGGGTCTCTCTACTGATGTGGCAAAGTGGTTTACAGATTACCTGTGTGGTAGATCCCAATTAGTCAAGTGCAGAACCTCCCTATCTGATATTAAGAAAAGGAGTTTTGAGGCCTGCACCTGGGAGCTGTGCTCAGTTAAAACAAGTAAAGTGAAAAAAGTCAAATGCCAGCACAAGCTACTCACAGCCACTGCCCACAGACTGTAGGATCATTGATATTGCCATTACATTCAGAAAGGAAGCAAAAGACTTGCTTAAGCTGCTACAAGTGCTTCATTTTATTCAATTGCACAACTGCATAATGCTTCCATGTAAGCTGCCCCCTCCTACAGCAAACAAGTGAAGTCCCTAACGTGTTTCACGCCCTATGGCGCTTAATCATAGGAATAACATACCAACCATCAAGTGCCAATAAATACTGTGAGTTTTTAAAGTGACAGTGCAAAATCATATACATCATTTACTACGACATTTATAACACCTATTAAAAACATTTCAAATCCTTTTCACCTGTAATGCAAATGGTATTTCAAACTGATTAAACTTATTCATTTAGATATTTCTTGTAGATATTACTTTAGACAACTACTAAAAAGTAATTTGGAACTTTACTGTTTAACTGTTTTAGTTTTACCACTATTATTATGTACACCAGTGTCCTCCTCCAATTTTTGGGGGGATCCACTTTGCATTCAAGTGTTAGCAGAAGTATCTATAAAACATAAACAAGAAATGCAAATTAACACATATATCTTGATATTATTGTTTTTAGCATTCTTGTTATACAGCATTCACACATCATACTCTGAATGTAACAGCAGGTAGGAAAATAATTTTTGGTTGTTCAAAACAGGACTCAGAAGAAAAATGGGGGTGAGGGGATATCATTTCTTTAGGAATGGTTTAAGATCAGTCATTTCATTTAGCCCTGGTCTCTCTGACCCTCCTGTAGTAAATATCCAGTATTGTTCTCATTTTAAAAGGATGTTGTCATAATCGTCCCCCCTCAGGCGTATATATCCCTTACATGAAACCCATAGCCCAGAAAGCTCCCTCTTATATAAGAGATACAGGTGATATACTCTCAAGCAAGGATGTGGATACCGAGGCAACAGGATGGTTGTTTTAAATGTGGGAACTGTAAATTCTGTAAGTCCCTGACACAGATTAGGAGTTTTATTAACCCCAAAACAAAAAGGGACACGAAAGTAAGAGGGTTTATTACCTGTATAACAGAAGGGGTCATTTATATGGCCACCTCTACATGTGGATGTTTCTACATACTGTAGTAAAAACAAAAAGAAAACTAAAGGAAAGAGTGAGGGAACATCTAAGAGCAATAAAGAGTGGTGACCGAAACAATGCACTTGCAATCCATATGGGGAAAGTGACAAACCCAAAAGAACACATTTGTTCATTTTTGGGGATAGAGAAGCCCATAAAAAGCCCAAGGGGGGGGCGATTATGACAACGTCCTTTTAAAACGAGAACAAGAAGATTATTTACTCCCATCCCAGCCACTTGACCTCTGCTCCCTTGATAAATTCCCTGGCAGCAGTGGCATATAGGTGCTGCAGGAAGGTGGGCATTGCAAAGAAGTGGGATGATAGGTGGTGGGGTGAGGAGAGTACTAAAAGAGGGCACTAAAGCACTGTTGAGCACCAGGAAGTGCCCATGGGCAAAATTAGACCTAGAAAGAGGTCAGACATGACTGGTGGCCATGCCCAGGGCTTCCACAAGACTGAGTGGGAAGGTAACTAACTGGCCAGCTGCCTCCATTCATCCCCTGCAAGCTGTGTTTTCCAGTGCTAGATCAATGAGGAACAAGACTGCCTTTATGGCAGACTGAATGTCTTGTTCTTCACTTGATCTGGCTTGCATCACAGAGACCTGGCTGAGAGATGATGCTGGTCCAGTTTTGGAAGTTGTGGTCCCAGCCAGATTCTCTGTCGTTCACTGCCCACAGAGGGATCATATGGGGGCATTTGTTTTAGATCTGGGTTAAACGTTCCTGTGCACCCAGTAGGAGAAACTTTGTTGTTTGACTTTGTGGCTCTGAGTTGGGGTCCAGATGAATGTTGCAGTATTCTTCTTGTACATTGGCCTCTGGGATATGAGAAGATTTTCCTGCAGGAAATTACGGACATCATCACTCAGCAGGTATTGGAATTGCTGAGATGTATGATTCTGGGTAATTCCAATGCATTGCTCTACAATTAACTCTTGCAGTTTGGTCAGGATTTCCTCCAGCTGATGGAATCATTGGGCCTAGTAGAAGTAGTTACTTCTGTGACCCACCAACATGGACATGCCTTGGACTTAGTCTTCTCACTGGAACTCAAGATTAACAACCTTAACACTGATTCAGTTATGGCAGGGCCTACAGCTTCCTATAATGTTGCTGATTTGAAAGACACAGACCATGTGCACCATTACGAAAGAAATGCATATCTGTTGTGCAGCAGCTATAGTATCTAACTACCTTTCATTTTAACTTTACTCACTCTTGTTTTTTCTGTTAGATGGCAACCTGCAGAACTGCTCCCCAGTTCTAACTGTTATCCTTTCATTTTTTTCCATTTTGCCTTTTAGTATTTTTTTCAAATGGCACCCTGCTGTCACACATATATCTTAAATGTATATTTATAAAAGTTGTATTAGGTGCCGAGTAAGAGCCATGTTGGAGACTGATATATGTATATGTAAAGTGAAATGAATGGGATACTTCAGCTATATGTAAGTAATTAGACATGACAGGATATGCATGGACTAGATTTTACCGCACGCCCAGGGGCGTTGTGAGGCATGAAGCCAGAGGCTGAGTGCCTTCAGCCCCTGGATGTGCAGTAAAATATTTTCTATGCACACTCCTGAAGTGTCTTATTTTGCTTATAAAATGGGCTCTTTTTTAACTTTTTACAGTTGGGAAAAGCATGTTTATATGTAGAAACAATAGATTTTATTTGTGTCCACTTATGATAAAATAGTCCTTCCACCCACTGCAAATTATGTCATTGATGGTATCATTGTATTACTGCTGGACAAAGTTTGTCCTTTGCTGGCATCAAGATTCAAGATATGGAATATTTATCATGGAATGTTTACTATGGAATACATGGATTCAAAAATCTGCTCGGTTCCACAGGTAAAATGTTCCTCTCCTAACATAATGTCACACACACACACACACACACACACACACACACACCACAAAGGCCTCTTCTACAGCCAGAGACTCAATTATCTCACTGTCAGGGCAAGCAGAAGAGATTTCCTTGATGAGCAGGTAAAGACTAGAGATGCAGCAAATTTAAATTTCGCCTGTGAAGTGAACGCAAAGTGGGCACTTCGCATTGTAACTCTGCTTCGCGGAATGGCCAACATGAAATGCTCACTTCGCCTTGTTATTATTACTTCATGTTGTCATTCCGTCTTAACGTGAAGTAAGGTGGAGTGACAACAATATTGGCAGCCCCCCCCACACACACAGTCACTAGAATTAATGTGCATCCCCTGCCGTCTTGTCTCCAGAAAATTCCCCAGTGCTGATGAAGTGAAATGAGAGTGTAACAGGAAATGCAAAGTCTCCCAGAATTAATGGCACACTCAGTCATCCGGGCAGTGGTCAGACATAGTCACCAGAATTAATGTTCATCCCCAAAATGCTACTGTCTTGTGTCCAGAAAATTCCCCAGTTCTGACCAAGTGAAATGAGAGCGTAACAAGACATGCAAAGTCTCCCATCTTAGACATGCAGCAGATTTAAATTCAGCCGGTGAAGTGCCCGCGAAGTGGGCACTTTGCGTTGTCACTTCACTACGCAGAGTGGCCAGCATGAAATGCCCACTTCCCTCGTTATTGTGATTGTGACTTCTCATTGTCATTCCGCCTTAACCCGAAGTAAGGCAGAGTGACAACCATATTGGCAGCCCCCGGGCCCCCAAAAATCACATGGCTTACAGTACTGTAACTCACATTCTGTACAAGAATGTGAATGCCTACGGCTGTAGTTACCTGATGGCAATGACCCGTATTACAAATAGAGATGCAGCAAATTTAAATTCCGCCAGCGAAGTACCCACAAAGTGGACACTTCACATTGTCGTTTTGTGGCCAATGCAAAAGGCTCACTTTGCCTAGTAATTATTACTTCGTGTTGTCATTCCAGCTTAACTCGAAGAAAGACAAAGTGACAACAATATTTGGCAGCCCTTCACACACACAGTCAACAAAATTAATGTGCATCCCCAAAATGCTCATGTCTTGTGTCCAGAAAACTCCCCAGTACTGACGAAGTGTAATGAGAGCACAAGAAATGCAAAGTCTCCCAAAATTAATAGTGCACTTAGACGTCATGCATTCAGTAGTCACACACAGTCATCAAAATTAATGTGCATCCCCAAAATGCTATTGGCTTGTATCCAGAAAATTCTCCAGTGCTGACGAAGTGAAATGAAAGCGTAACATGATATGCAAAGTCTCCCAGAATTAATGGCACACTCAGTCATGTGCACAGTGGTCACACACAGCCACCAGAATTAATGTACATCCCCAAAATGCTCATGTCTTGTGTTCAGAAAACTCCCCAGTGCTGACAAAGTGTAATGAGAGCACAAGAAATGCAAAGCCTCCCAAAATTAATAGGGCACTCAGACGTCATGCATGCAGTAGTCACACACAGTCACCCGAATTAATGTGCATTCTCAAAATGCTACTGAGAATGTAACAAGAAATGTGAAGTCTCCCAGAATTAATGGTGCACTCTGTCATGTGTGCAGTGGTCACACACAGTTACCAGAATTAATTTCATTCCCCAAAATGCTACTGTCTTGTGTCCAGAAAATTACCCAGTGCTGTCGAAGTGAAATGAGAGGGTAACAAGAAATGCAAAGTCTCCCAGAATAAATGGTGTACTACAAACGCACAGACAGGTTAAGATTGCGCTGCACACTCAAGACGCAGATGTAAAGGCACAACAACACCTAACCAGTGCTTATAAGTCACAAATCCAAATCTGGAAATGAATACCTTTTGCCGGTTTGGGGGGGTTAGTGCACAGCAGTAACTGACAGTCCACTACCAGTAAAGATACCACAAAGCAGTATACAAAATTCATGCAGGTGTGGTGGATAACAGGTTCACACTGCTGTAGTTACTCTGTGGCACAATAAAAGGTGTCTTATTTAATGGCACGCATCGCACACACACACCCACACACACACACACACACACACACCCTTTACAAGTAATGAGTAGCAAATTGAAAACCTTTGGTAATATAACCAAATGTTATAAACAAACTGAAATTATACACTACCGCATCACAACAATCAGAAAAAAAATGTTAAGAATTACTGAAAGCATTACTGTGCATACATTAACAGAGTTATACAAGAAAATATAACCAAAACAGAAAGACTGCCCTTTTCTCCCATTTAATCTACCTACATCACAGATACGCCCCATCCCCCAAAACACACTTCACAGTACACAGACTGACTATTCTAAATTAACATTCAAAATCTCACACAAACAATAAATACTCAATAATATGAGCACAGGATGGTTTCCTATACTCGATGTGATAAATTGGGAGCAAAAAAAAATAGCTCAAAAATACTTTTTTAACAGCTTTTAGAGGATTTGAATTGCAGAGCTCTGAGAGGAAACTGTCTCCATCTTCCACTACACACACACTACACAGAACTGAGGCTGTGCAGAACAATCTAGAGCCCATGTGACCTGCAATCCTATAAAGCACTGCAAAATTCTCCTTTGGAGCTCAAGAACAAAGCGAAGTGAGGCGAAGTACATTGATTTCAATGTACTTTGCCTTAAAATTGGTGGAGAAGTGGCTTGGGGAAGGCGGAATAACACGAAGTCATTGTTGCCAATGGACTTCACCTTCCCCATTATAACACGAAGTACTCTGCTTCGCATAGCCGAGCACTTCGCGGACTCTGCGTTACTCCACGAATCACTTCGGGGGGGAGAAAATTTCGCCCACTTCGCACACCACTAAAGACAGAAGGGGGATTGTTTGTTGTCAGCCAAGAAACAGTTGTAATGAAAACTATAAACAATGCTTAATGTTTCTGATTTGTTTATGTGTGTAAGAAAAATGTGATGATCATGGAAACAACATTTAATTATTTTTTTTTATTTTTATTCAAGGTAATTTTATTTTTTGGGGCCCAGTTGAAGGTTTTTTACAGTATAAAGGTAGCAGTCATGTTTGTGATGGAAGATCAATTCTGATTATAGGGGGACTGGTGGAAGATAGTTCTGGTTGTAGAAGGACTGACTTGCTCATTATGTGATGTGGTTTAGGACCAGGATGACTGTGCATGAAACAGATTTCATGCACAGTAACATGATATATTTTGACCAATGAGTCTTCTTTATTTTGGGTGCCCATTTTATAAATGGATATAAGGAGACACCCTCAGAGAAATAGAAGAACATCCAGTTCATCTGGCACAGCAGGGAAGAAGTTTTTATATGTTTCCATCCCTGCCAGCAGCATTCATAGAGCAGCCACTCTATTGCATGGAGCATGGTGGCTCTTTTTGGTTCTTCAGTGCAATGTGTAATGGACAGAAGAAGTGAGTTTGGGAAACTGTGTGCTCCCTATGGTGTGAACTAGATGGACTTCATCTCCTTGCATGAGACCAGCCCGAGTAAAAGAGATGAAAGGACTGGATTTCAGTATGTCACAGTCTCCCTCTCTCTCTCTCTCTCTCTGTAACATCCTGTGAATGTAGCTGCCCACCCGCACACTGTGATGTGCAATGGGCAGTGGAGTGGCAGTAGAGGGGTTGTCTGTTGGCAGCTGCCTGTCTGGAAAGTTGACTGGAACACAACATAAATAAATGGGAAAAATAATAATGAAATTATGTAAATAGCATATGAATGAAATGGTAGCTCAGTTTGCTACCAGATATACTGCCCCTGAAAATAACAAGGAGGCCATGTTACAACATGAATACAGTTTAGGAATGCTAGATGTGTGGCTCCTACCATCTGTCCTGGAATCTTCTTACTGTTCTCCCTTAGAAGCCAGCATCCCCCTTTTGCATAGGTATATATCCCCTGAATATAAAAAAGGGGAGGGTCTCTGACAAATGAATTTGGGGTAGAGCTAGCCCTCATTAAACTTCATCATGTATTCATTGACATTTTCAATGACATGTACAGATGGTTGTTACACTGTCATATACCTACTGTTAACCCGTTCTATTGTTGTTCAAGGACTCCGAAGTACAACTTTATAACGTGTTGCTATATGTTTAATGAAGGAAAGAGAGGTATTACATGACCTGGGGAGGATATATAAACCACCAGAGCGTGTACTACAAAGCATTGATGTTCTCTATCTCCCTAGCCTGGGTAAGGGGAGGTCATGCTGCTCTGATACAAGTTGCAACCCACCAAGAGGGATGAGTTGATATGGCAGATACTTGAGCTAAGGCCCACTCTTCCCTGGGAAATGAACAAACTCTTGAACCAGGATGAAACCACTACGGTATGGACTCTAAGAATTGCAGCAGGGCTCCATCTGAGCCGCGTCTCTATTGAGAAAGAGGCACCCCGCGGACGCTCCACGTCGGCTGCCCTACCACCCCCACCACCACCCTTGGTGGGCAAGTACTTATATAGTATAGTAAACTCAGGCAAGTACTTATATAGTAAACTCATGTGGAAGTGTGCTCAGAACCAATCAGCAGTTTTCGCCATTAGCAGGCTATATTACATTTCCACTAGGGGCAGTACAATGGGCACCTATTCTTATTCTCCCTGCCTTATTTTCAATCTGCACAGCTATACTGCTAGTTTTAGTGATTATTTTCTTTCTGGCACCACAGACATCACTGCAACCCTTCTCTTACCCCTATATGGAGGATTGCCAGCCTATATTGTGGACCCTTAGCATGGGGACATCACCGGGAGTTGCCACCTCTGTAAAACAACCAGAAGAGAATAGCCCACCTTTTCTAACCTCAGTGTCTACAATATTCCCTCCCTCTTTCCATGTCGGTCAGGTACCATTACACCTGCTTATGCAGACACTAACTGCTCATACTCAGCCAACTGTTTCTCCTACTCGCAAGCCCCAGTGGGCACGGCCATTATCAAAACTATTAATTGCTCTCCTGCTACTCACTTCTGGGAACATAGAGCTAAATCCTGGCTCCATCTCCATCCACACTAGCCTCTCTGCCCTTACTCATCAACTCCCCAGAGATCTGAAACTCGTCCACCTCAATATTTGCAGCCTATTACCCAAACTCACCCTACTGCAGCCAACCATATTACATCTCTACTAAGAAAGAGGCCTATGACCTGATGTCCTGGTCATATCTGAATCCTGGCTAAAACCTCACAATCAAGATTCTGAAGTAGCTATCCCGGGGTATACCATCATTCACCATGATCGTCCTGGCCCAAAAAGAGGTGGCGGCATCGCCATGTATGTGGCATCCTCACTACTGTTCACCTAAATCACATTACCTATGCCCCCTATCACCATTGATTCACTTCTGATCAAGCTAACTCTCCCCCATACAGCTCCTCTCTTTATTGCAGGCTCCTACTGTGCTCCTAACTCCACTCTGGAAGCCATCTCCCAACACCTAGGCACCCTAAAATCTTTGGCCCCTGAGGGCGAGCTGCACATCCTTGGAGATTTCAACATGAACTGGCTCTCCAATCGCAATGCCAACCTTCATAACCTATTAGCCTCCTTAAATCTTTCCCAAATGGTAACAGAGCCCACTCGCTTAAACCACAAATCTCTAAACCACTCGCTACTTGACTGGTCCCTCACCTCTCACCCCCACAGGATAACGGCCTCAGGCCTTTTACCTGATACCCTAAGTGACCACCACATGACATATATGATCAGAAAAGTCTCCAGTCACAAAGCTGCCCCCCCACACATCATCACAACCAAGGCCTACAAATCCCTCAATCTCCCCTCTCTTCTCCATGCCCTGGCCACCACTGACTGGTCCCCCATTCAGCAGGCCACCTCCATGGATTCGGCATTAACATTCTTTAAAACCAAATTCCTTGCTGCCTGGGACAGCTACGCCCCTATCAGAAGGTCTAGGGTAAGAGGTGCCCACCTGCCCTGGAGCACAGCTGATA
Organism: Neoceratodus forsteri; assembly: GCA_016271365.2. NCBI lineage: Eukaryota > Metazoa > Chordata > Ceratodontiformes > Ceratodontidae > Neoceratodus > Neoceratodus forsteri. The sequence goes on along the minus strand of CM057449.1, from coordinate 1,582,404,027 downwards.
TCATCACAAACCTTAGGGTAATGGATCATGCATGGAAGGCTTACAAAGTCTCGGGCTCCCACCATGATCACCAAAAATACCACACACTTCGCAACTCCTGCACAAGGTTAATCCGTTAGGCTAAAGCCAAGTTTTTTAACTCAACCCTGCACTCAAACCTAGGCCACTCTACTAAATTCTGGAAGAAGGTCAAATCACTTCTCTCCCCACCTTCCCAGCCCCCTACACCAGCATTAAACATAGGTGGCTCCACTGTTACAGACCCTTCTACTGTGGCCTCAGCTTTCAATGCATTGTTTACCAATTGCACATCAGCACTCAGGTCCTCTTCCCCCTCACCAAACCGCTCCACAGGCATCCACACTCCTCCATCTCTCAGTGCCTCACAGGACCACCCTCACATCACCCACTTCTCTTTCCGTCCTGTCACCTCAATTGAGGTACTTAATGCCCTGTAGGCACTAAACCCCTCCAAGGGCAAATGTTCATCTGGTCTAGATTCCAAAATATTGTACTTATCAGTCCCGGTCATTGCCACCCTACTGGCTGTTGTTCTCAACCTTTTCTTCTCTCTAGCCTCCATCCCATCTGAATGGAAGCTTGCCACTGTGAAACCCCTCCCCAAAGGCAGAGACCTCTCTGACCCTGGAAACTTCTGCCCCCTTACTCTCCTCCCAATACTAGCCAAGTTGCAGGAACACCTTGTACTCTCCCAACTCTCAACCTACCTCAACTCCTCATCCTTCTTCACACCTTACCAGTCTGGCTTCAGGAAGTCCCACTCCACCACCACCTCTGCTAAAGCTCACTAACAGCATCCTTGCTGCTATGGACAAAGGCCATATCACCTCAGCTATATTTGTCAACCTTGCTAAGGCATTCAACACTGTCTGACATCCCCTCCTGCTGTCTAAGCTCCAAAATGCTAGTCTTTCTGGTCCTGCCACTGAGTGGTTCCATTCATATCTGATAGGCCAAACACAACCAGTTAGAACTGGTAACTCAACATCTTCCCCTCTCCCTATCACATCAGGTGTGCCACAGGGCTCAGTGCTTGGGCCTCTCCTGTTCTCCATCTTCCTCAACGATCTGCCCTCTGCCTGCCCACACACATCCATTCACATGCTTGCTGATGATACTGTCCTGTATACATCAGGCCCATCAGCTTCTGATGTGGAGTCCAGACTCCAACTAGACTTCAACACAGTCCAGCTCTGGTATTGCTCTAACCAGTTCCACCTAAATGCAAAAAAAACATCTCCATGACCTTCGGAACTAGGCAAAGAATCTTGAGGCTCCCCTTCACCCCCACCTTCCACACCCTCGACGGGACAACTCTGGAGATCAGCTCCTCCTTTAGGTACCTCGGGATCTGGCTCATCCAGCACCTTGACTTCTCAGCGCATATTGATGCCATCCACAAAAAACTACACCCCAGACTGGGTGTACTGTACTGAAATCATGGTTGCATCCCACTGCCAGCCCGACAGGCCTTGGTACAGAAAACAATCCTGTCGGTCTTAGACTATGGCGATGTAGTCTATAGTGCCACCCCCAAGCCCACCCTGGTCAGACTAGACACTATCTTTCATGCCTTCTGTCACTTCGCCCTCAACTGTCCCTACTCTACCCATCATTGCATCCTGTACCACTTTCTGGGTTTCCCCTCACTGCAGGACCACCGCCAAAAACACTGTGCCCATCTCACTGCCAAGTTTTGGTCACAGACCCTACCCCCCTATCTCCACTCTGCACTTTCAGCCAGCCCCCTGCCAGCCTACTCACTCAGGAACAGTGACACCAGACTCCTGTCTATCCTGCACTGGTCCACAAACACTGGACATGCTGCCTTCTTATATCGCATGCCTAAGTTGTGGAATTCCCTCCCAGTGGACATCAGGCTGGCCCCCTCAGATTGCTACCTCCGCACCCACCTCAATGATCATATCGCCTCCACTTGCACATGTATCTAACCAATTCCACCACCCCTCCTCCAGTTGCAACACTAGGGCTGTATTTTATGTTGCACTGTATTAGTTGTTCTGTGAGTACCGTGATGCACCCTGATGCCATAATCTCATCCTAGTCTTGTTAGCTGCATCTAACATTTACTGTCTGTTAGCACTGTATTTCTGTACTGTGTTCTCCCTTCCCCTCTCCCCCACGATGCAACTGGAATCGAGCAGTCCCCAGCTCAGTGTGCCCTCCTGGTAAAACTCTTAAATAAATAAATAAATAAATAAATAAATAAATAAATAAATAAACAAACCAGTCGAGTGACCTGTGCAAGAAACTGATGATATTTTTCAAGTAACTGACTTTCTGCTTATGTGATTTGCACAGAAGATGACAGCCTATGACCTCTGATGATAAGTATGGGGTAAGGTGGGGGTGTGGGATGGTGGGTGCTTAGTGGGAGGGTAGGGTTGGGGGAAGGAGACAGCGGAGATGATGAGGGATCATTTTCTTTTCTTTAGGATAAAAAAAAGACCCCCATTGTATTTGTTATTTCATGCTTCATAGCCCTGTAGGCTGATTTTTATGTATCTGTTTCCTAATTTTACCAGTGAACCATAATGGTACTTTACTTTTTTTGTTATAAAGTTTTTTATTTGGTTCATATTGTTCTTCAAGTTCTAATATTTTCCCCTTTATAGCTGTATATAATGAGTTTACTGTTTTTGTGTTTGGTGATTTATCCCAATCCCATTTTTTTAAAGCTGAAATTATGGCTTTGTAGTTTACTTTTGTGTAGTTTTTTGCTACTGTATCCCTTTTATTAGAATAGTTCTTATGTCTATGTTTAGGAATACCATATTATGGTTGCTGTTGCTCAAGGGTTCTAGAATCTGAATATCTTTGATATCCTCAGCCCTATCAGTAATAACCAAGTCTAATGTATTGCCTTCTCTTGTCGGTTGGGATACTATTTGGATTAAGCCATTACTAAGCATTGTGTCTATAAACATTTGTTCATTTGTGCTAGTCACTGTTAAATCATTCCAGTTGTCCTGACCCTCTTTGTCGTTGGGACATAAGCAAAAGCACAGTGATAAGGGAAGATCCTCTTTCCCAGTGACGTCCAGGTCACTGCAGCAGCTGCCTGGAAATACACAAGATTCATCATCGACCGCTTCAGTGGCAGTGATGCCAGTCTCCCTACCATTGATGAGATACCAAGTTTGGGGCTTGGCTCAGGCACTACTGTGCGTACTATGGATGGTGAATCGCAGTCATCAATGGTTCCTGGCCCGTCATCAACTTCAGTTGTTTAAACCAATGGTCAGGGCATTGTTGACACTCAGGTGGTACCAGCATCATTTTCAGAGATGATACAACACATATTAGCAGGCTAATCGATACAGCCTGTGTTATTATCATGGGGTATTACTGGTACTCAGCCCCCTCTATGCCATCTTCTAGTACACCAGAAATACTTCCTTCTCAGCCACTGACAGCATCACCAGCATGATCCTCGGTTCATGTGGTTGACAGGGAGGTTGATGACGCAGTGGAATATAATCCTGACCTCATTATGGAGAAGGATTATGAGGAACAAGAAGGTTATGAGGTAAAACATGTTCTATTTCTACCCTCTCCTCTTGTAGTGAGGATTTTGTGGTATATACATTCAGATATCCTCCAGAGGATCCTACATGTCAGTCTATGCTGCAGAAAATGCAGCCTGCTATGGAATTTGCTGTGGAGCAGGAAAATTCCACAAAGAAAAATTAATTAAGTTTTTGGAGGTACCAGGCACTCCATCCATCATTATTCCTTTGATTTTTCTTGCCTTGGAGGATGCTATGTTTGCTGCATGGTAGACAGCTTACTCTATGCCAGCTGTACCTAGAAAGGTTGACAAGCAGTATCCTGCTCTTTCTGCCAAACCTTATTATGCCACTCAACCAAAAACTGATTCAGTGGTTGCTATGGCTACCCATGATAGATCCAAGACACTTAAACATATGAGTACTCTGCCTCCTGACAAAGAATCCAGGAGGCTGGATGTGATGGGCACATGCACATATGCCTTTGCCTCACTGGGCCATAGAATTGCAAATTGCGAGGTCCATATGATCAAATATCAGAACAGTCTGTGGAAGGCTGCTAAAAAGCTACAGTCTGGGCTCTACCAGAACACCCTGCCAAAAATGATCTGATTAAAACTTTGACTTCTGGTGCTGAACTTGGCAAACACTTGCTCCGCTCAGCATATCATGTATCTGATTCTTATGACAGGAGGGCTGCATCTGGTATTTGCATGAGGTGTTATTCTTGGTAAAGGGTAGCTGGATTTGAAAATGATATGCAGCAAGCAATTTTAAATGCCTCTGTTTGGCTATGATGTAGATGAAGCATTCAGATGCCATCAAACAACTAAAATGACACTAAAGTATGTCAGATCCCTTTATCCAGTGCTTGGTAGGGGTTACAGAAGAGAATTCTTTCAGCAGTCTACTGCCAGATGTGGCTGCCAAGCCTGCCATTAGCAAGATCCATTTTAAAGCAGCCAAGGCCATTGGAGCTGATGAGTAGCCCCTACTGGTTCAGCCTGACTCAATTCATATTACCCCTACACCACTGTTGCCTCCAGCAATGGTTGTAGGGGCCAACTCTCCCTACATCTCTAACAATGGGGGGGGGCACAACAGATGATTGCATCTTAGAGATAATTGTAAGGGGGCATGCTCTGGAGCTGTTAGATGAGCTCTGCCTCATTCCAGTTATCCTGTGGGACATTTGTCCCTTCTGAAAACAGAAGTGCAGGCTTTGATATACAAACATGCTATAGAACCTGTTCTTGTTCATCTGAAGAACAAAGAGTTCTATTCTAGATACTTTCTGTTTCCCAAATGGACAGGAAATTTCCAGTCTGCTTGGATCTGAGAGGACTAAACTTCTGTGTAAAATATAAGAAGTTTTGTATGGTATCTCTGCAAGCTCTGATTCCCCTTCTGCAACAGGCAACTGACTTTGCTCCCTAGATACAAAGGATGCATACCTTCATATCAGAATCTCAATGGCTCACTGCCAATAACTCTGCTTTCTGCTAGAAGGGGAGCATTACCAGTTCAGAGTATTGCCCTGTGGTGTGTCTTCTGCACTACAGATCTTTACCAAATGTCTGGCAGTTGTGGCAGCAACACATCCCAGTGAAGGGCTATATGTCTTCTCACATCTGATTGACTGACTTTTGAAAGCCAGCTCCAGGGAACATCTGCTACTCACCCTATCTCGGACATGGCAGTTGTTCAACAACTTAGGAGTCACAGTGAATGTGCCAACGATTGTCTTGACTCCTTTCAAGAGAATGCAGTACATAGGAGCAGTCTTGGACACAGAAAAGGACTGTGCTTTCTTACATTTTGACCTACCCTTGTACAGGGCAGAAAACCTGATTGCTCAAACCACATTACTATACAACAGTCATCAAGTCCCAGTCAGAACTTTTCTGCATCTTCTGGGACTCATGGCAGCAGCCATTGTCACTGTGCCACTGGTCTGCTTACAAATGATGATCTCTCAGTGGACATTAAGGGCTCGATTCACAAAGGAGCCCTAAAGCAGTGTATGGTGTGCAAAACGCAGTATGCATCAAAGCCCACTGCACCAAGCACAATGCGCCATGTTTACAAAATTGCATCCCTTGTGCCAAAGGTGCAACGTGTGAAACAAGAATGCACAGTGATCAGATAAATAGAGCATGCAGAGGCTATGGTCGCATGCAGCACCATCATGCAAGGGCATCAAAATGGCTGAAGCAGAAATGATGCAGAATGCAGCAATGACAGCGGAATCAAGACACACCAGAAAGAAGAACTTCACCAACCTTGAAACAGACACCCTAATTGAGGAGTTACAGGCCCAGGTAAGTGCAGAGGGGTAGGCACAGGGGAGAAGGGCACCTCAGTATACATGTGCAGCAGTGGATGTGACCATGTAAATGATACCCAACAAGTGGACTTGCTACTGTCCCAAGGTGGTGACCAGGAGCTGTGAACCCAGTGGCAGCATGCATGGGAGGCAGTTGCCACAAAGGTGAATGCAGTAGCCCCCCATAAGTGAAGCATATGGGAGCTGCAGAAGCACCACCATGACATTTGAAGATGTTGCAAGGAGAACATGGCACACAACAGATGCTGCACCATTGGAACTGGGGGTGGCCCAAGTAAAATACGTCCCCTTACCAGCCAGGAGGAATGTGTTGCCACACAGCTCAGCACACACACAGCATTGAGAGGAACACCAAGCTTAGCCTGTAATGGCTGCAACATGTGCAAGGTACGTATATGACATGCATGCAGTGGGTGATGCCACTGTGAAACCACCAGCCACAGTGGTTTCATATGGCACCAACCTAGGGCCCACATGCCCAACATGGACACATGCCCTGATAGCTGTCACCACAGTCACTAACCAAGCACATGTGTCCATGTACCCTGCAGGAAACAAACATGCTGAGACTGGAACCCAAGCCGCAGCCATGGAGATGACTGGGCATGTGCAGCCCCAGCATGCTTGTGATACTGTCATGGACGTGGAATCAACAGATTGGTCATACATCACAGGGGACACAACAGAGGCAGGCACAGTCACAACCAACCTCTGCACATCCAGTGGCAGTGAGCAGCATAGCCACAGTGGGGAGCACACACCACAGCCAACACAGGGCAAAGGTACAGACACCACCAGTGAGGGGGAGGATGCAGGGCAGGCGGACTGGAGATAAGCAGGCAGCATGACAGCATCCATGAGTTGGCCACTGACACCACCACCATTGTCACTGCACACAGAGCTCAATAAAGACCTGAGCTAGTACTGCCAAGACATTTATGTTTACACAGGAGGCTACACAGTGGGACCTGGTGGGCATCTGTGCCACCATACAGGAGCACACCACTGCCACTGTGGCCCACATGTGCCAGCTGCAGGATGTGATAGTTTAGATTCCACCTCCTTTGAAATAAAAGGCTATGGCAGCTCTTTCTGATCCCCTCAAGTCTATAGCAGTAGCATTCTGTCTTTTTTAAATAATTTATTATATCATGTTCTACTATTATGGGTAGGCCACACATAATAGTATCTCTTCTCCCTTGGCTATTCCCTCTTATTATTCCGTTTTCCTCACCTGCCATAAGCCTATAATATGAACGATGAATAGAGCATCAGACTGTAATAAATAATTATAGCTAAACAATAATAGCAGCAGTGATCTGCACAGAATATGTCTTTTGCTCATTTAATGTGTTATTTTTCTAGGAAGAATTAATAATTCCCAATAAAATACAGGGCCGTGTATTTTGGCACTGTTGTGCTGAATGGCTTTTAAAATATGCCCCAATGCGCATTTGCACTATTCAAAGTGCCCTGTATTGAAAGGAAGCAGGCAATTGTCCCCTGTAGGAAGCTGCACTCAGCTTCAGTAAATATAGTAAAGCAGACGATTGTTTTGGGGTCTTTTCCATCTGCAAGTACTGTATAAAGGGAGCACTGTGGACCAGGTTGTTGGAGACAGTGCAGGAGATAAAAGTGACTGTTTTAACAGTCGGGTGATCAGTGTGGTGCATTCGAGTCGGGAAAGTGAAAGTTGTCACTTTCCCTGACTCATGTCTCTCAGACTGAAACCATTACATGGGGAGAGAAAAACTCCCGTGCTAACATAGGAACGCCATCAGAAAGGTTGGAGGTGTTATTAAATTATTGCCTTCATCATTTTAAAATGAAGTAAAGCAGTAAATAAAATTGTTTCTGCCAGCTTGCAATTTCAGCCGTCAGGTGTTACAGGCAAGACAGTAATCTTGTCTAGTGTGGATTTAGCATAAGTTAAAAAGTTAAGAATAAAGGCTGTACAAAAATTAAGAAACAAGAGTGTTTTTTTTTTATCTTTGCCTCTGGAAAAAAAGACAGCTATTACCTGAGCACAGCATGTAGGTATAATGGGCTCTTAGGAGCCAGTGACTCCAATCAGAGGCTCTTATATGGGGAATCTACCTGTCCATCAGTAAAATGGGGGTGGAGTTTCACCTCATTATAGAGCAATCCTGTATGTATGCAGGAATAACTGTGCTCTGTTTCTCTTTGAAAATAAAAAGGAATCCAACAGTATTGGGGATATAAAGCTTAACATATAAAGTCATGCTGATCCCCCACATGTCTGTATTAGAGGAAGAATAATCTACTATTAAAATAGAGGCAGATCAGCTGACAGTGTCACAGGAGGACTGCACTAGAAAAACTGCCACTGTGCTAAGGTTAGAAGATCATCCTGGGAGAGCATCCTGGGAGGCTGGTCTGGGAGCACAGAAGTTGGTAGAGATTGTACTGTTAAAAAGTATTCTACACTGTAGCAGAATCATTGGAGGGAAGTGATTCTGGAGCTCGAGGAGAGCTTATTTTTCTTTATTTTTCATTTATAGTCTGACATTTAAGACAATTTTACTTTATTATGTATTTGTTTTTATTTTTGTATAGCTTGATATTGAAATGTATTATTTTACAAAAATAAACATCACACAGACTTTGTGTGTTGAACAAATCGTGGAGTACCGTGTATGCTTTAATTACCCTACCCACGAACCCTACCACAGAATTTGGTGTCAGACGTGGAATCTCTGGTTCTCTTACGTGGTGAGAGAAACCAGTATCCAGTACCGGACCTGGTACTAAGGGTAATCATAAGGCATGTCAGATGAGGACAAGAAAAGTGATACGGCGACAGGAGGAGTGAAGACCCAGACTCAGGTGTTGAAATCCAGAGAGATACTGATGACTGGAGTAGAGTCTGTGGTGTGGACGTGAAGATCAAAGGACCAGATGAAGGAGTTACCAGAATAGGAGGAGAGGATGGAAGAGAAATGACAGAGCCACTTGGAGGAATCACCAGAAGGGATTCCAGAATTGGTGCACAGGCTAGCCATTCAACAGCTGGGGATGGAAAGAGAGAGGGAACAGGAGTGATGGATGCAAGACACCAGGTGGTCAGAAACTCTAAGGGCCTTTTATGATTTGGGTGCTGGTCGAGGGCAAGATGGGGGCAGATCAGACCAAAACCCAAAAGATATAAAATTAACAAAAATGATGCCATCAGATGATATTGAGGATTATTTGACCACCTTTGAGCGAGTGGCAGAAGCATGTGGGTGGCCCAGGACTCAATGGGTAGTGCACCTGGCCCCGTATTTAACAGGAAAAGCACAGTTGGCTTACACAAATATGGATAGTAGATCTGCCAATACCTATGATTTAGTTAAAAAGGAGATCTTCAAGAGGTATGATATTAACACTGAGATGTATAGGCATAGGTTCAGAACCTACAAATATCAGAGTAATGTGCCCCAGAGATGTTTTTACATGCCTCAGGGAGTTGTGCATGAAATGGATACAGCCAGAAAGACAGACTGTTGGAGATGTGATAGAGACCATTGTAGTTGAGCAATTCCTACAGATATTGCCCTAGGAAGTTCAGATATGGGCACGTGAACATAAGCCTAAGTCAGCAGAAATAGCAATCACTTTGGCTGATGGCTATCTTTCTGTCCACCAGAATACCAAGAGGATAGCCAGTAGACCCCAGATAAATACCACTGCCATAGTTAATATCCTTGCATGACAAACCTATGAACCAAGGTATGGGTGGTATGATAATAGGAATGATAATTGAGGATGGACTGAGAGGACATTCCCACCTAACATTGCATGCAGAAACTGCAATGAACTGGGCCATATTGCCAGGTTCTGCCCCACAAAAAGGAATGATTCAGTACATCTTGCTTTATTGAACCCTGGATACTTTTTCACCGATGTCCAGATTGAAGACAAAACCATTGCAGTTCTCATTACTCTGGGAGTAAGCAATCCCTGATAAGACCAGAAAACCTTAAAAATGAGGAAAGGTGACGCAGTATGAGCGTGGTGTGTGTGCATGGGGATACACACCATTATCCAACAGCAACTGTAGAACTGGTTATAAAGGAATGCACTACCTTAATCACTACTGAGATAGTGCCACATTTGCTAGTACTCATGGTCATTGGTCATGATTACCCAGAATTTACATCCCTCATTCCAGAAAAAGGAACTATTGTGGCAGTAACGATGCAGGAGTAGGAGATGAAACAGAGAGAACTTTGGGACATTTTTCCTTTTCCGGAGGATGTAGTTGGAGAACCGGGCAAGTCAAAACTCTCTCATAATGCCAAGAAGAAACAACAGAGACAATGGCATGTTGAACAAAAAGAGTTAACCCCAGAGACTGTGGCCAGTATTTTTAAAAAGGCAAATGTGGTTATGGAACAGAAAGCTGATAAAAGTTTAGAACCTTTCTTTTTGCTGGTGGAACAGGCGCCATCACCAAGCAATCTTGAAATTATAGACCAAAATTGGTTATTATACTATAGATGTAAGAATCATGTGTCTCAAGAGCGCATTGAGCAATTGCTGGTGCCCCAATGTCTTAGAGATGATCTTTTGTATCTTAGCCATGACCTCCCTTGGGCGGGCCACGTGGGGAGAGACAGGAACCCTAGGCCAGTTAATCCAATATTTCTTTTGGCCGGGGATTCATGAGGATGTAGCTAATTATTGCAGGGCATGTGAAAGCTGCCAGTTAGTTGCACAGGTGGGAAAAAAGGATGTCGTTCCCTTAATGCCCTTACCTTTGGTTATAGCCCCTTTTGAGAGGATAGGGATTGATGTGGTGGGACCCCTGAATAAAAGTAAAAAAGGCAACAGGTTCATCCCGGTCATTTATGACTACACCAGCAAATACCCAGAGGCCATTCCCATGAGGTCAGTTGCCACTCCTAAAATAGCGGAGGAGCTGATTAAAGTGTTTAGCTAGGTAGGAATACCCAAAGAAATAATAACAGATTGAGGTTGTAATTTTAATGATGCTTTATTAAAAGAGCTGTACTGACTTCTGGGAATTGTAGCACTGAGAACTTCCCCTTACCATCCCCAGACAGATGGACTCACCGAACGTTTTAATCAAACCCTCAAAAGAATGCTGAGGAAGCTTGTTCACAGTGAAGGGAATGATTGGGATAAGTATCTCCCTTTTGCCTTATTCGCCTATCGTGCAGTCCCACAGGCATCCACTGGATATTCCCTCTTTGAGCTACTCTATGGTAAAAATCCCAGAGGACCATTAGAAGTGATGAAGGAATATTGGGAGGAGGGCAAAGATTTAAAACACATGGGGATAGCCACATTTTGAAGGAGCTATGCCAGAGACTCATAAAATATACCCATAGTGTACATGAGATAGGAGTACAAGTACAAGGGAAACAGAAACAGAACGTTGATCGGGGACACATGAAAATAATTTTCATCCCGGGGAACGGGTATTACTACTGCTGCCTACATCTAGTCATAAAATGCTAATGAAATGGCAGGGACTCTTTATTAAGACGCACAGGGCCAGTGACATATGAGATTGGAACCCCAGAAAAGAAACATCTAAATAAAATAACCCATGCGAATTTACTTAAAAAATGGCATGAGAGAGACAAACCTGCAGCAGGTCTGTTGGTAATTCCTGAGAGAGAAGAGACTGAGATGGACATCGCATATAGCCATCTGGAAAAGCCTAGAGAGGGACAGCAAATCCAGATAAACTTTTCCCTGGAACCAGAGAGAAAAAGAGAAGTTAAAGACAGTGGGCTGGATTCACAAAGCGCCCAGAACCTAAGTCCCACTCCGCAACTGCTGTTGCTGACTGTAATCGCCTGCAGCTGCAGCGGTTGCAATTCACAGCCACAGCAGTTGTGGAGGGTGTTTCGGCTGCTCTCACCAGCTGTAGCACATTCCTGCTACTGCGGCCATCTCCCTGGCTACACCACCTGCAAGCAGTGGTAGATCGTGGAGCCAATCGTAATCTGGCTCCACCTTTGTGAATACCCGCCACTGTGGGTAACCTGCGGATCTGCAAGTCACAACCCACTTGCACTGAGGTTTACCCACTGCTATGGGTATTTCTTGAGTTTTGCGAATCCTGCCCAGTATTGAGAGAGTACCCCCAAACTTGTACCAGTACACCGGGTCTTGCTAAGTGGGAGGAAAATACAGTTAGAACTGATTCTCTCCCACATTCGTAAAAAGCCATATAGACTGCCTGAATGGGTGTGGGTTGAAGTGCAGAGGGAATTGTGCAAACTGCAGAAATTGAATATCATTGAGCCATCAAAGAGTGCTTAGGGATCCCCGATTGTAGTGGTGCCAAAGAAGGAGGGAGGGATTCGCCTGTGTCTTGATTGTAGGGCATTGAACCAGGTCTCCCAATTTGACACCTACCCCATACTAAGGATAGCTGACATCCTGGACAGAATAGGAAATGTCCAGTATATCTCAACCCTAAATCTCACCAAGGACTATTGGCAGATCCCTTTAGAAGAACCATCAAAAGAGAAAACCGCATTTACTACTCCAAAGGGGTTATTTCAAGTTAGGACTATGCCGTTTGGTTTGCAAGGAGTGCCAGCCACGTTCCAAAGATACATGAACCAGATACTAGCACCTCACCAGAATTTTTGTGCATCTTATCTGGATTATGTTATCATCTATAGTCCTGATTGGAATACCCACTTGCAACACTTGAGGGTGGTTACAGAATCGATAAAGGAAGCAGGTGTGACCATCGACCCAGCTAAATGTGCCCTAGCAATGTTTGAAACCTGATAGGATTCATATTGGGAAATGGAGTGGTAAAACTTGAGATTAAAAAGGAAGCTAACTGTCCCCAGCCAGAAACCAAGAAACACGTAAGATCTTTTCTAGGGCTGGCTGGATACTACCAGAGGTTTATACCCCAGTTTGCCACAATTGCTACACCCCTTACAGAACTGACAAAAAAGAGGTATGGGAATAAAGTAAAATGGTCAGAGGAATGCAAAAAGGCTTTTACAGACATAAAAGCAGCATTATGCTCCTCACCAGTGTTAAAGAGTCTGGATTTTTCTCACCCCTTTGAAGTCCATATGGATGTGTCAGGCACTGGACTTGGGGCAGTATTAAGCCAAACAATTGATGGCATTGAGTGTCACATTTTATATATCTCCCAAAAACTACATGACCGAGAGCAGAAGTATGCTGCAGTTGAGCAGGAGTGTTTGGCCACCAAATGGGTGATTGAAGCCCTGAAGTTTTACTTGTGGGGCGCTCCTTTTGAACTGATTACAGATCATAACCCATTATGGTTTCTTCACAAGATGAAGGATGAAAATAACCAAATTATGAAGTGGTATCTGGCACTGCAGCCCTACAAGTTTGTAGTTAAACACAGAGCTGAAAAACATGTGAATGTTGATTTTTTGTCAAGGTATGGGGCCCCTGTTACTAACAGAAATGAAAATGTATGTGCTTGAGGTACCTTGGTTCTCCCAGAGTAAAGAGGCATTGTTAACAAATGTTTAGACACCCCCGGGTTGCATTTGAGTGTATCAGGTATACTTGGTGAAAAAGGATAACCTGTGTGTTCATGTTTATAAGGGACCCTGGGGAGGAGCTACCAAGTGAGGGTGGGCGGTAGTTCCATCCTACCCAGACGTATTTGGGTAGGTTGTCTTGGAAACAAGACTGGTGAAACCTCTAGTTTCCTCTTGTCTATGAGGGTGCGTGTGATAGTTTAGATTCCCCCTCCTTTAAAATAAAAGGCTATGGCAGCTCTTTCTGATCCCCTCAAGTCTATTGCAGTAGCATTCTGTCTTTTTTAAATAATTTATTATATCATGTTCTACTATTATGGGCAGGCCACCCATAATAGTATCTCTTCTCCCTTGGCTATTCCCTCTTTTTATTTCTTTTTCCTCCCCTCCTATAATATGAATGATGAATAGAGCAGCAAACTGTAATAAAGAATTATAGCTAAACAATAATAGCAGCAGTGATCTGCACAGAATATGTCTTTTGCTCGTTTAATGTGTTATTTTTCTAGGAAGAATTAATAATTCCCAGTAAAAGACAGGGCAATGTATTTTGGCACTGTTGTGCTGAATGGTGTTTAAAATATGCCCCGACGTGTGTTTGCACTAATGAAAGTGCCCTGTATTGAAAGGAGGCAGGCAATTGTCCCCTGTAGGAAGCTGCACTCAAGTTCAGTAAATATAGTAAAGCAGCTGATCATTTTGGGGTCTTTTCGGTCTGCAAGTACTGTATAAAGGGAGCACTGCTGTGGTCCCTGATTCTTAGAGACAGTGCAGGAGATAAAAGTGACTGCTTTAACAGTCAGGTGATCAGCATGGCACGTTCGAGTCGGGAAAGTGAAAGTTGTCACTTTCCCTGACTCGCACCTCTCGGACTGAAACCATTACATGGGGAGAGAACTCCCGTGCTAAAATAGCAATGCCATCAGAAAGGCTGGTGGTGTTATTAAATTATTGCCTTCATCATTTTAAAATGAAGTAAAGCAGTAAATGAAATTGTTCCTGACAGCTTACAATTTCAGCCACTGGGTGTTTCAGGCAAGACAGTAATCTTGTCTAGCGTGGATTTAGCGTAGGCTAAAAAGTTAAGAATAAAGGCTGTACAAGAATTAAGTAAACAAGAGTAGGGTTTTTATCTTTGTCTCTAGAAATAAAGACTGTTATTACCTGAGCACAACATGTAGGTAAAATGGGCTCTTAGGAGCCAGTGACTCCAATCAGAGGCTCTTATATGGGGAATCTGCCAGTCCATCAGTAAAATGGGGGTGGAGTTTCACCTCATTATAGAGCAATCCTGTATGTATACAAGAATAACTGTGCTCTGTGTTTCCCTTTGAAAATAAAAAGGAATCCAACAGTATTGGGGATGTGAAGTTTAACATATAAAGTCATGCTGATCCACCACATGTCTGTATTAGAGGAGGAATAATCTACTATTAGAATAGGGGCAGATCAGCTGACACAGGAGGACTGCACTATAAAAACTGCCACTGTGCTAAGGTTAGGAGATCATCCTGAGAGAGTGTCCTGAGAGACTGGTCTGGGAGCACAGAAGTTGGTAGAGATTGTACTGTTAAAAAGTATTCTACACTGTAGCAGAATCACTGGAGGGAAGTGATTCTGGAGCTTGAGGACAGCTTTTTTTTTTTCTTCTATAGTCTGGCATTTAAGACAATTTTACTTTATTATGGATTTATTTTTATTTTTGTATAGCTTGATATTGAAATTTGTTATTTTACAAAAACAAAAAATCATCAAGGACTTTGTGTGTTGAACAAATCTTGAAGTACCATGTATGCTTTAATTACCCTACCCACGAACCCTACCACACAGGGTTCCATAATAGAAAACCATGATGCCATAATCACAGGAATCTATGAAGGTGCAGGACAATATGCACACATAGGGGCCATCCTGCAAGACCTAAACTAGAGTGCACAGTGGAAGATGAATGCCACTGATCAGCAAACCCTTGTGATAAAATACAGTATTGCACTGCAGATGACCCAGATCAAAGCCATTACTGCTATGTCGATCATGCTACAGGACATTGCAAAGTGCATGCAGCAGACCAGTGGACCCAAAATATGAGTCCAAAGCACAGCTGTGGAACCCAATGGGAGGGACGACATCTTTAACACTCCAACAGGACCGCAAGAGGGACACAAGGGAATAGTGGATGTATGTCGTGTGCCATCCAGCAGTATACAAAATGCAATGGAGTATGACAATGGTGGACTGGCAGCACATCTGAAGGCACCCCACACCATGGCTGTGTCAGGCACCAACAGGCCCATGGACATGGCATGCAGCCTAGTATGACAAACACTAACTGCAGTTGACCCTTGCAGCCTGCCCACTGAAGTACAGCCAAAACAGCAGCAGGTCATTAGTGTGACAGCTCAGGCAGAGGTGGCAACCATGGATACCACACCACAGGCAGATGACCACATTACATACACAAGGCACCGTGGCATGCTAAAAGAGGTGCACCCACTCCTTGGAAGCAGTGGTCTGCAGGATGGGTGGCAGGGAAACAGGAACATGATGCAGACTATGGGCACAAGGCACTGTGCAGATGATGGTGCAGAAGGTCCCTAGGGTTGGAAGCAGTCAACATCTAACACCATGGATCACAGGTGTTCCAGGAGTGCTTCCTTTCTGCAGACCAGATCGTTCCATCTGTGCATCACTTGTCTAACGGTCCTCCTGATAACTGAGACCCTGCATCACCTGGCACAGATGGCTGCCCAAACTCTGCTCCTCTGTGTGGGAGTGGTCCTTGGCTTGCATGTGGGAGCAGAATCCTGGACCGCTGCACTATCTGACTGATCAGCAATACTGTCTCATCTTCTGAGAAGTTTGGTGATCAGCTCCACCCAAACATGTTTGCTGCATTAACACCTGATGCTTACACATGGACAGAATGAAGCCAAACAACCTTGGTGTGGCTATTGTGTGGGAGGCTGCTTTGTTTGTGTGTATTGTGGCCTAGAGCCTGCACCTGAACATGTGTGGCATGTGGAATGCCATTGTAGGGGTCTTACCTATCAGCCATCCATCCTTCAGGGTTCCATTCTCAAACACCTGGCACAGACCGCTCTTTCTGTCTATGTATGCGTCGTGGCATGATCCAGGATATTGTGCCACAACATCAAGGATTCAGCACTGACTATCGCACACAACCTGTATGTTCATGGAATGGTACCCCTTCCTGTTTATGTATGTATCCGGTTCTGCTGCAAGTGCCCGTATGGTGAGATGGATGCAATCAATTGCACCCAGCACACATGGGAATCCAACCATACTGGAAAATCCCTGTTTAATAGCAAGCTGCTCCTGGGCATCTGTGGGGTAGCTAATGTATTGGTGTGCCCTGCTTATGAGAGCATCCACTAATTGCCTTAGGCACCATGACATGGAGGGCTGTGATATGACCTCAGTGTCACTGCTTGGGGTCTAGAATCCCCCACTGACAAGTACACAGAGGGCTGCACAGACCTTTGCCTCAGTCGGTATGGTGTGACCTCTGCATGTCCTGCTCTCAGTTCACCATCCAGCTCCTGGCATAACTCCATGAATGCCACCTTGCCAAGATGCCACACTACCATGGCACAGTGTGCATTCTCACACCATGCACCCCTCTGGGTAGATGCAATGCCCCTTGACATCTCTGGCTCCTCAATGATTGGCTCTTTTAAACATAGACTGTGCCAGCACCTCTTTGATATGAGTAGCTGCATGTGCCCCCTCTAAGGCTGAGCATGCAGCAACACTCTGCCTCTAGCACTTATCTCTGCCTCTAGCATGACAGGATAGTCAAACCATAGCACTTTATCCACCCTCCTAACCCCTTCCCCCAGCTCTGCCCCTTGCACCTGGACCTCTCCCTTCCCTCCTCCCTCCCTGTCTTATGTGCTCTGCTCACCTAGCTCTCCCACTCCTATCGTATCCTTCCCTATCCTTCTCTGCTTATCTTCTTGACATGGGCATACATTGTACAATGCCTCAGCATAGCTAGTGCTTTATGTTTGTTTTCTGTACCCTCCATGAATGTTTTTCTCAGTATTTGTATATTTGTGCACAGTATTGTACCTTGTTGTCGAATGTATCTGACGTGGAATCTTTCAATGAGCATCCACTCACAGGTATTATCCAAGAACTCAATAAATAAAATAAATAAATAAAAGGTGGTAATGGGCACTACACTGCTCCTCTGTGTTATCCAGGTAGGAAGCTCATGTGCGGTACACACACCTGGCATGCTGCCTGTGTCTGCATTCCTGCTGCCCCTGTGCAGCGCCACCCTGTTGGGCCTGTTGGTGGGCACATCTCTGGTGGCATAGCATGGCCAGCCTGATGCCTAGTAGGGCCACTGGTACAAACATTATCACTCTCCTCTGATAGGTCTCCTGCTGCTGCAGTGTTGCCTGAGAGGTGTCTGGCCTCTGACTGCCTGCTCTGCACCTGCCTTTATGTTTTCTAAGTCCCCTTGGATTATGTGTGGCTGGTCTAGCAGGTGTTTGTTATTTTCGTGGGCTTTCACCTTCATGAATCCCATTCCTGCACCCTTCCATCGTTTCTGTGGTGCACCGCACCTTACGCCATGTCACTGGCCGGTTTTTGGTGCACCAGCAGTGCATGGGGTGTTCGATGCAGCCAGACTGCATTTGGTGCAAGGTGCATTTATGAATTCCATTTGGGGCATCACTTGGTGAGTGGAGCCTCTTGTGTCATTCCCCTTGATGCAGGTACCTTGTGTCATTTTGGGGCCTTTGAGAATCAGGCCCTAAGAGTCCATTGGGATAAACTGAGAGATGTGCTGGACCAAATAGTACTCATCACAACTCCACTGCACAAAGTACTGACATGGAGGATGGATTTGACAACCTATTAAAGACATTCTATTCCTTATACCAACTCAGAGTAAGATCCTTACCACTTCCACCTGGGGACCTGGCATATAACTGTCCTGGAGATAAGGGCTGTCTTGTACAGCCTCCAAGGATTTTGGGAGTGTCTGATTTCAGGTCCTCTGTTGATACAGACTGACAATATCAGTGTGATGCATTAAAGCAGTAAACAGGGAGGACAAACATTCCTATCCCCTGTGCAAGGAAACAATAAAAGTGTGGTACTGAGTGCAAGAACATTGCCTGGAACTGTCAGCCATGCATCTCTCAGGTGTCATAAATGTCTTGGCAGACAAGCTAAGCAGGTCACAGTCTAAGATGCACAAATGGGATCTGCTGACCTCAGTGAAATATGACCTCTTCATAAGATGGGGTCATGCAGAGTTGGGTGTGTTTGCATCCCCACACAGTGAAAAACTGCATCATTGTTTCTCACTCGCTCTAGGGTCTGGAGTTTTCTGGCAAGACATGTTGTCCTTCTCTTGAAAGGAAAATGTCTGTATGTATTCCCTCCAGTTCCATTAATACAGAAGTTAGTGTTCAAGGTGAAGATGGAGGGTGCCACCCTTATCCTCTCTGTTCCCCTATGGCCTCATCAGATATGGTTTCCACTTCTGCAACAGCTAGCAGTGGAGACTCCAATTGCTCTACCTCTGTGCAGAGGTCTGTTGTCACAGGACAAAGGATCTCTGGTTCATCTGGACCTGAAGTTCCTACACCTGCATGCATGGCTCTTGAAGACATAGCCATAACATATTTTGGTGTATCACCTGAGGTTGCTGATGTGCTGGTTGCAGTCACAAAGCATTCTACGAGAGATACCTATTCCCTGAAGTGGATGCAATTCACTTTGTGGGTTGTTTCTAAACATTTCAACCCATTCACCTGTCTGGTAAATGTGATGATGGTATATTTGCTGTCACTGTCAGACTTTGGTCTATGGTATTCCTCACTAAAGGTGCATTTGGTCAATATATCAGCTTTCCATGCTGCTTTTGTTGGGCGTATGGTTGCCCAATTAGAGATCTCCAGTACTTTTCTAAGAGGTATTTTACACATAAAACTTCCTGTCTGTAATCCAGTCCTGCTTGGAACCTGAATTATGTCCTACAGAAGCTGACATTGGCTCCTTTTGAGACACCCGTGAGTTGTGACTTACATGGAAAGCATTATTCATCGTTGCAAACACTTCTGCTCAAAGGATTTCAGAGTTGCAGGCTCTTATGTGTGAGCCGTTTTCCACAAGGACAGAGCTTCTTTGAATACAAATCATCAGTTTTTACTGAAGGTGGTATCTGAGTTTATGTTGAATCAAATGATAAACCTTTTTGTTTGCTACTGAGCATGCTAATCTGAGTAATACATTGCTCTATACTTTGGATGTTCATAGGATACTGAGATACTATGTGAATCACACCAAGGACTGCAGAAAATCCTCTCAGCTTTTCGTTTCATTTGCCCCTAGGAAAGAAGGTGCCCCTGTGTCTAAACAATGCCTGTTCAATGGTTGGCATGTTATATTAAGTTCTGTTATAAGAAGTGCATTAAGGAATTTCCTGGTTCAGTTTGTAGTCACTTCACAAGGGGTATGGCCACTTCTGTTGCTTGTTTCAGAAATATTTCTGTTACTGATATTTGTGCTGCAGCCACATGGAGCACTGTCCATACCTTCACTAAGCATTACTGTTTGAACATTGTATCTTGTAGATAAGCAGGTTTTGGCTTGGCTGTGCTACAGGGCCTGCTGATTGAATCAGACTGTACCAGCCTCCCATTTAGCTTTTGGAACTGCTTAGGGCTCAGTCCAAAGGTGTGGCCTAATGGAAGAGATATCCTCATAGAAGATAGAACAGTCGCGTACTTACCATAACAGTAGATCTTCAAGGGAATCTCTTCCATTAGGCCATGCTGTTCCTCCCTCTATCCTTCTAGGGTGGCATCACGGAAGTTTGTCTTATCCTAATCCATGGGTTTTCTGTTCAGCACCATTTCTTGCCTGGTATGCTTGGTGCTGGCGTGATCTCCTGGTTCACCAAAAATAGAGGTCTTCTGAGCCTAATCTGTGGTGGGGAACTGAGGAGATATGTGATTACCCACATTTATGAAGATGCTGATGTATGACATCATCATGGCGGTCCCTGGCTAGCAAACATTTCCATGTGGTCCTACAGCTGATGCGGGTATAGTTGCAAAGTTTTGGCCTAATGGAAGACATTCTTTTGAAGATCTGCTGTTACAGTATGTAACTGTTCTTTCTTTCATGAAATCTCATGAAAGAACTGTCCATGAGTAGGACATTCTTGAATTGTGAAGCCGCAGCTAAAGTCATGCTGCCGACTTCAGTTGGAGCAGTGAGCCACCAATCCCCTGATCTGTCTGTCTGTCTATCTATCTATCTATCTATCTATCTATCTATCTATCTATCTATCTATCTATCTATCTATCTATCGTCCTGCTACCTGTCTAACTACAGTAGTTATCTATCTACTCTGCCTATTTTTTTAATATTTCTTAAGCAGACCGGGGTGCTAAACCCAGTACTGCTTCCTTCTCCCCTCTCCCCTCCAAGACCACTACCCCGTGACTTCTTATAGTCGTAAATGGATTGGGAAGGTCCATCCTGCTACTGCTTTTCTTGCTCCCCTCTTCTCTAGGCCATCTACCCCCTTCCCTTAATATTCATGGTGGCACTGGGTTACCCACCTCAGTGCTGCTAAAGATCATCTGAACTAGGGTGCCCAATCCCCAGTGTCAAAATGTGTTCCCCTAAAATATAGAAAAGTATCCCTCAATGATCTTTTCTTTCAGTATAATCTAAGAAAAAAGTGCCCATCAGCGATTTACCCCAGACCCCACCCACTCCCACCCCAACCTCTCACTCAAAAACCATCACCCCACATTCCCCACACACCCTCACTCACCTGAACATGTCTCATAACATAGATTCACTCTCTGGAACTGGCAACTGCAGTACCAGAAAATAAGGAATCTCCAGTTTTATGTGTTTCAATGGGGCTTGAACTTTTATTCATAACTTCATCATTTTTCAATATTTTTACACCAGATTTTCAAAATGTCCTTTTTAATATCCCACCTCATGAACAAAGGAAGTGCAATTTTTCTCATCTAGCCTGAAAGATGATTTCACAGTCGCTATGCTAAATCACCTTTCAGGCATGACTTGTAAATTTTTCCTGGCTTTGTTCATGAGATAGGGTCATAAGAAGGATATGTTGAAAATATGAGGTAAAATATTAAAAAACAATGTTATGAGCATGTATTGAATTTTTTCAATGCATGACTGTAACTTTGGCAGTTTTCAATATTTTCACCCCAAATTTTCAGCATATCAATTTTTTCACATCTTGTTATGAATGCGACAGCTGTCAGTTTTCAAATCCTGGCCAAAATCTGTTTTCACATTTGTGACATGAAATGATGTTTTGGTTGAGATTTGATCATTTCCACCTACCAGGTTCATGAGGCGGGTTTGTACGAAGGCTATGTTGAAAATGTGGGGTCAAAATATTTTAAAAAATAAATGTTATGAGAATGCAGTGAAATTTGCCTACGTACACTCATAAGATCAGTAATTTTCAATATTTTGACTCCAGATTTTCAACACAGACATTTTTCACACTACCTCATGACAGGGACAACTGTCGTTTTTCAAATCCTGGCCACAATGTGTTTTCGCACCTGTGGTGCAAAATAGTGTTTCCACAGGGATGTGAAAATTTTTCCTTACTATGTTCATGTGCTGAGATCATAAGAAGGCTATGTTGAAAATGTTTATAGGGGCATGAACTGCCCCTATAGTTAAGGTTGAATAGCCTGTTTAATGTTAAGCCTCAGATTTTGCACATTAATATCTTTGGCTCTCTTTGACCAAATGAGCTGAATTTTTCTGTGTTGTCTAGGAGCCAAGGTCTTGATGTGTGGAAAGTTTTGTGATGGTAGCCTGTGCAGTTTCTGAGATCCTCGTGTGTCCTTTTTATAAAAAAACAACTTTTTTTCCTATACTTAACAATGTTTTTTTTTTTGCTGTCACCTCCAGCCTACATAGAATGGAATTTTTTCCCAAAACTTGCAGGGGACATGTATCATGTTCCAAGATAGTGCCTTTGACAGGTCTGGAAAGCAATATCAAAGGGTTCCTAAGTTATAAGTGTTTTAATTTTAGTGTTTTCTGACCTGCACATGCACAGTAGGGGATTTCAGATAAGTTTCTGCTGCAAAAGTAAAAATTTGCTGCCACAAATCCTGGTCTTTGGTTTTGCTCCACTGAATTGGCAGGCAAGAAAAATATCTGATGCTGTGTCAATTGCCATCTTGTTACTTTTTTCCAAGAATTAACAAATCTGGAAAGCACATAAAAACCAAGGGATTTAGAAAAACAAACATTAGAACCTAACTAAACAGGACCAGTTTAGCCAGAATCTGATGTTTGTTTTTTAACTTGATGCCCACAAATACCTTTTCTGGGCACCCAAAATCCCGAGTGCACAGCTTAGTGAGAGGAGCACTTCCCCAACGTTCTCTGTATGAGAACTGTGTGGATTTCTTGACTTCTGCAACTGCTACTGAAAACCTGCTTCCAGCTGCAGTGTGACCTGTGAGCTGCTGTTTCCTTTGTGTTTGGTTGCCCCCCCACACTCCATTGTGGCACCTCCCACCCACCAATCGTTGTTCCTCATTAACTTTTATTTAATTCCCTGGTGCCTAGTAGCATCCCCACCCACTGATCACCATCCCCGTTAATTATAATTTTATTCCTTGGTGTCTAGTGGCACCCCACACCTGCTGAAAGCCATCCCCATTATGTTCCCTGCATAAAACACTATAAATACTACCATTCATACACTCTGAATATTTACAGTTTTGTGTATGCACTAGAATATCTTTGTTTGAAAATGTATATATCTTTGATTGCTGCGTGTGTGTGTACGTATGTGTAAAAACCCACAAATCCAACATATTCAACACATTCAGTAGTCAACAAACACAACCAAATGCAGCAGGTGTGCGTCCAAAATTGGGATACGTTCTAACATATTCAGTGGTCAAGAACTTGCAGAACTTGCATTGCATTTGACAGCTGCTACTAATAACCTAAATGGGAAGTGGGCTGCAAAAAAAGAGGGGATGAGCAGGTGTGAAAAGATGCAGAGGGGTTTGGATTGTTTGCTTTTTCCCATGTGGGTTAAAACTTAGTGGAGTGGGAGATCCAGAGGTATGGGTTGTTTTTGTTTTTCTTATTGTGGATTCATGAATGGATGGGGCATGAGGGAGGGGAGAAAGATGCAGAGATATTTTTTTTCCAGCACACAGTTTTGGGTTTTAGGAATGGGATGTGCAAGACATAGTGTAGTGAGATGCAGAAGGACTGGAAGTAGCTTTTTCTTTTCTGGGATCCTTAATGCATGGTGAGAAGGGTGTAAGGATTCAGAGGAATGTGGACAGGTTGTTTCTTTTATTCATTAAGGGTGTGGGTCTATGCTCGAGTGGGGAGCGCCAGACTCCTCCAGTCAGAACAGCTGTTCTGATGTTTTGAGTCTATTAGTATCTTTTTTCCATGCAAAAAACCCCCCAAAAAAACATGTTTTGTGGGGATTTGAAAACCCTTTTGGATTCCTACAACCCAACATAAATAAATAAATAAAAATTCTGTAGCAGCAGTCAGCAGTCTCTCATCACAATGGTTCCTCGCTGATACAGACAATTCTCTGCCATGCAGAACATTGTTTTAGACTTAACAGCTCAAAATTCTCAGTACAATCAGCTCTAAGTTAGTAAACCGTAATTAACATCAGCATAATACTATCAGGTGGCCTGAATCTTGTACATATTGTAAAATTAAAGGGAAGAATACTGAGACCGAGATTCTCAGTTAACTCACTTCATCAGTTGTGCACACTGCAGACACTGACAAATAGAGTTGTTATGGCACTGATTCTCATCAGAAAAATATTTCAAAAGTAAACTACTGATAAAAGAAGTGATTCTTTTTTGGCTTTCATTTGGTGAATAAAAGTTAACATTATTTTACCGAGACTCTAATTTTAGGTTCCTCATCCTCCTTATAGTCGTCTTGTATCATCCACTTTTAAACTGTGAATTACACGGAAGCATGGTGTTAGGCCACCAAAACATTGCCGTAACCCACACACCAAGCACTGCCAACTCGCATACTGCCACAGCAACACAATGAGGAAGCTGACCTGCCCCCCACAGCATCAGCAGGTGCACCGGTGGAGACATGAAATAGGCGCGCCGCACCTGCAAGCACAATTCAGCTGTGGGAGGGGGAATGTCAGTGAAATACCTGGAAAGTGCCAAGGAGCGCATACTGCTGGTATTGTCTGGGTACACCTATCAGCGGGAAGAGACAAGGGGCAAAAGGACATATTGGAAATGCTGTGAATATGCAGCGGACGGATTACAGGTACCCACAGCTATGTGCCCAACACTGCAGCCATTGGTGTGCACAAGGTAAGGGCAGCAGTGAAATGGATGGCCTGAGACACCAATGAGACAAAGCCAACAGCTTGTAGTGGCATGCTGCACCAGTGTGAATGAGGCAGTAGGGGGATGCCTACCCCCTGTACCACTCCTGAAGCAGGCAGTGCAACATGTCCGGAGGGGCAGCAGCCCAGCTATCATGGACCCACAACACCTGTCTGAGCTCACCATAGCTGAGGACTACTCCAGGACCCTAGCAGGTGAGCAGTTCCTGTTGTATGATTTGGGACAGGGTGCAGAGGCCAGCATGGAACACAGGTTCCTCCTCTTCAGCACTGAGAGAAACCTTGAATTCCTGGGCTGCAGCCCAGCATGGCTGGGTGATGACACATTCTGCTGTTGCCCCAGGCTGATCCAGCAGCTGTATACACTGCAAGGGGTGGGTGGGGCAACTGTACTCCCTGCAATCTATGTGATAATGGCAAGGAGGACAGTGGCAGACTACACCGCTATGTTCACGAAGATTGCAGAGCTGTGCCCTGCAGGAGGTCCCCGCATGCTCATTGACTTTGAGCTGGCCGCCTATAAGGCTGTCCACACAGTGCTGCCAGACATGGACATCCACAGCTGCTTCTTCCATTTGTGCCAGTCTGTTTGGCAGCACATCCAGCAGCATGCTGAGCTGGCATGTCTGTATTGCATGGATGACATCTGTGCCATGCACCTCCGCGCATGCTGCCTGCCCTTGCATTCGTGCCCCCTGCAGATGTGTGCACCATGTATAAGGAGCTCCATGGCTGGGAGTACTTCACCTCCCATGAGGAAGCCCTTGCCCCTGTCCTCGACTATTTCAAGGACACCTGGCTGGGCAGGCCTGTCTGCAGTGGCCACCACTGTAAGCCTGTTTCCCATCCCTGTGTGGAATTGTAATGCCGCCGCACTGGATGGGATGCCCTGCACCAATAATGCCTTCAAGGGGTGGCACCAGGCATTCAGTGCCCTGCTTGGTGCAGTGCACCCCACCCTGTGGTGGTTCCTGGACATCCTGCTGGGGGAACAGTGGGTGACAGAGGTTAAGCTGCAGCAGGTCCTGTCTGGCCAGGCTGTGGGGCATTCCTGGAGGTGCTGGACAGGGTCAGCAAGGTGCATCACCAACACTGTCAGTGTGTACTTGTTAGGAGCCACAGGGACTACCTGATGGGGCTGGCATTGAACATCAGCCTTCAGGTGTAGGTCCCTAGGTCAGGAGACACCCACGGGTGTCCCTACCTGACGTCTGCACCCCATGTCACAGACCCTACCCTTCTGTAGTGTACCATGTGTCCTCCTGTTCCCTGTGTTGCTGTTCATGCCCCCTGTACCCCTGTGCAGGTGCCCCACTGTTGAGGTACTGTCGTTGTCTGCTCCATCGTGCCTCTCCTGTCTGTCGGGTGGCTGTTCATGCTGTGTGCTGCTTTTTGGCGTTACCGTCGGGGGGCTCGGTTGGACTCTGGGGTGCTGCGTCGCTATCATGCAGGACGTCGGTGTCTCCTGTGCGTCTGTGGTGTTGCATTCACGGTGTTCACAGTGGTGTGCGCCGGTGTCCTGTGTGGCGGTTTCATGTTGCGCTGTGGGGTATGTCAGCAGTATTTCCATCAATCTCACACCATGCTTTCTAATTACACAGGGCAACATTGGTCGAAAACTATTTGAATTGTAAAAAATAGTAATTAAAATCATTAGTATTGGTGAAAACCATAGATCAAGTAATAGATCTCATTACTTATCATTCTCTCTTTATTCATACTAAGTATTATATGTTATTTTGTTGCAAATAATTTTTACAGTTCAAAAGTGGATGATACGGGATGAATATAAGGAGGACAAGGAATGTAAAATTAGAGTCTCTGTAAAATAATGTTAACTTTTATTCACCAAATGAAAGCCAAAAAAGGATCACTTCTTTTATCAGTAGTTTACTTTTGAAATATTTTTCTGATGAGAATCAGTGCCATGACAGCTCTGTTTGTCAGTGTCTGCAATGTGCACAACTGATGAAGTGCGTTAAATGAGAATCACAGTATCAGTATTGATTCAGGCTACCAGATAGTATTATGCTGATGTTAACTACAGTTTATTAACTTAGAGCTGATTGTATTGAGAATTGTAAACTACATCTAAAATGATGTTCTGCATGGCAGAGAAGTAACAATTCATGTCCTATCATTGCCATTGATCTTTAAGGGGTTACAGCTTTGCAATCCAGAATGCCTGTTCTGACAGGGAAAATGTTAGGTGTTACATGGTGCCACCGAATGCTGCACATTATAGGAAGGGGGGGTCCAATGGATAACAGGGAATGATGGACATAGAGGCCACATCACTGGATCACTGGGGCAATAAAACTAACATGGATGTCCAGTGGAGGATATTTGCATTTAATGTCAGCATTCCCAGGAAGTAGGCAAGAGTGTGTATGGTAAGGGGGTGGGGGATTACTTTGGGAGTAGCACCATGTGCCCAGAGCACTGGCCATGACCTTTTCTGTTCTGCTACTAATTACTGTTGCATAAGGTTCCACAGATATTTGTTATGAATGCTTGAAAAAAAAAATCTACACATTGCAATGGCCAATAATAGATAACAGTAGCAGTTGTTGGTGTGTAATACCTATGAGATGATTAATGGAGGGCTTGCCTTTTCCATTCTGGATGGATTATGTCTGTCCTTGATTGTGAAACTGAAAATGTTTAAAGGAGCTGGAATGACACCTCCCTTACCTTTCATGAGATTGGGGGGTAGCTTTGCACATGACCCGTATCCAAAAAAAAGGCTGGGCTGCCGATGCCCTAAGGCAAATAGGCAGCCCAGGATCAGGCTTCCCAATCAGGTGTGGAAACACCTGGGTGGGGGGCAGTCTAGGTTCTTCCATGAGGGAGGGGTTTAGGTTGATAATAAATGGGCCCATCCAGAGATGATTCATTCTCTTTGGACCTTCTGTGAGCAGCATTTTTCTACCCTCTGTGAACACCCATCTGCCATGATCCTCAGCACCTCCAAGGATCATCTGCAGAGCCCTCCCTTGCAACCCCTTCCCCCAACTAGTTTTTGCTTCCAGTGGGTGCTTTCCCTGTACTTCCATACAAGGCTTGGCCCCATCGCCTTCTCTACATTCTCAGCTGTATTTTCCAATCTCAGTGCTCCTTTTCGGCCCAGGGTGCTTTTCCCTTTCTTTGGTTTGGCGCCTTTGCCTCTGCCCCCCTCCCCAGTTTCCTCAGCCTCCCTTCTCAACCACTGGCCATAACAAAAGAAAAGGGAAAATCACAAGGAATAAAATAAAGGCCCCCATTAAATCTCCCGTTCCCTCGAGTCAGCCGCTTCCACTGTACCAGATGCCTCTCCCCAGTCAGTGCTTCTTCTGACCCAGGTTCCGGGCATGCTGCCATCCTCCTGGTGGCTTTTGTGGTGGCTCCCCTTCTCCTCTTCTCTCTGTTTCACTGAGAATAGTTCCAAAATAGGTACACACACACACTCACACACACACACACACACACACACACACACACACACACACAAAGAGGGTTTTCTGCCCCAGTTTGGTGGCGATCTTTCCCACCGGGTGAATTTCACAGAGTTGGCTTGGCTCAGGTCTCCTCCATTGCCTGCCTGCACCTGGCTGTTCACCCCTGTACAGTGGTGCACACTGACCCACCCAGTCTGCCCTCCTGACATTCAGGTCAATAATCTTTGTTGTGCATATTATGTAAATGAGCTGCAGTGATTTACTAAAGTTGGCAGAATTTATACTTCCTTTTCACTCCCTAGATCTTTTAATGCAGAAACCCAGAGTATGTTTTAGTTCAAGCCCTGACTATATGTACGAGGCAGGCTGCTTTAAATCAACATATGGAACTCAAACATGAAAGAGCCAGATTCTGATCAAGATGTAGACATCTTTTAAATACTGCAAGATAGGAATGAAGGATTTCAAAAGGACAATAGTTGACAAAGTAACGCTGATACTAAGAGCTTTGCAAAACTGAGCATGTTTGACTCAGCTCTATAGTTCCTATCTGTTTTATGGGCAGGATGCATTGATGACAGCAGCTTATAAAAAGAAAAAAGAAAAGAACCTTTATTATATATCCATGCATGCTGTATAATTTTTACAATGAATCTCCGCGCCCCAACACCCCTAATCAGCTCCGGATGGTTTAGGTCCAGCCGGCACTTGCGGGTTCCACAGCCCCCATGGTGTTGACGTTTCCCCCACTTTGCAGCCTGTCCAGTCCTTGCTGCCCAGCCTTGCTTCTATTCTTCCCTCTGCAGCTGCCTGACTTGGGTGGGGGGGTATTTCTTGGCCACATGCAGGATTTTAGGTAAAGAAGGGTGAGACGGTCAGGTCTCCAGCCTATGGGGGTGGGTCAGGCAGGATGGGTGGTGTGTTTCATGGGTGGTGGGAAGGCTGTCTGACATAGGTGATGGGAGGGCTATCTGTGACACAGAGGGCAGGAGGGCTCTCTGCTTGGCAGATGGCGTGATGGCTGGCTACTTTGCGGGAGGAGGAGGGCGGACTGCATCTGGGGAGGCAGGAGAGGGGCAAGTTTCAAAGAGGTGGGAGGACAGATTCTGTGGGAGGCAGGAGGGTGGGGGACTAAAGGGGAAGGATGACTCACATTTACAAAGTGGGAGGCAGGCAGGATATATTAAAAGGTATGATGGTACTCTAGTAGTATAAATAGTTATAAAATAAAATCACTGGAAAATAAAGGAATAAAAGTGTAAGGGGGAGCAGAAAAGCAGCAAAGCTGTGCCAGCATGACATAGGATTCACTGCAGTGGCTTAGCTATAGTGGCAAGATTAAGGATGAACCTTCAATGGTAACCTACCAAGCCCAGGTATGATCTAGCATGTTGTTTTGTTTGGGGAATGGGACACCTTGCCACAGCTTATTCTTACTCTATCTTGGGCCTGAGTTGCCCATTTCCTAATATAAATCCTAGGTCCTTGGTTTCAATCATAGCCACTGTGCACTTAGCTGAATTGATGATCAACCCTGTTGCTCTTATAGACTGTATACCAGCAGTTAACCATGTATGGGTGTGTCTGTCTGTCTGGGCTATATGCTACCACATTGTACAGGTAGGCTGAATAATACTATATGTTATGTTAAAATCTGACCTAAAAACTGCAGGAAAGAAGCTGGGGCACTGCGTCGGCCAAAGGGATGGTTACAAATTGGAAGAGATCTAGTGGGTAATACAGGTTGGCTGATCCTAGATTTCTTTTTGGAAGGGTTTTGCAGTACCTCTTTTATCAGATCCACTTTGGTAATATACTTGGCATTTCCTATACAGGCTATTGTATCATCTACCCATGACATGGGTGACACAGCAAAATGAGAAACAGGGACTGATTTTCAAAGGTTGACATAGGGCTTGCACCAAGCACTGTGTCAAACCTGATGATTGACACAACTGTGCTAAACACATTGCCACAACTTGCACACGATTTTATAACATTTGGCGCAGTTGTGAAAAGTTCCGCACTTTATAGCAGCTGGCACCAAAGCTTTGGCACAAGCCCCGTAAAATGGGTCCCTGAATGGTGCAAAGTTAGACCAGGGAGCTGGTCTAACTTGTGGTACAGTACTTGGCGCACCCAATATAAAATTGCAGTCTGCACTGAAGGAATGCTGTAAGCAGCCCTGCGCCATAAGCCGGGTGCACCAGGGACTTGCAGCATCCACAGATGGTTTGAAAATCAGGCCCACAGTGTTTAGCTTCCAGAAATCCAAACATAGGTTGATTCCACATGTGAGCCTGTAGCTCAGTGGTTACAGCATGGGGATGCTATTCTGGGGACCTGGGCTGAAGTCCCAGGAGGTGGCATTATCCTGTCTTGCTTTATAGGTTGTGTTGGGTAACAACTATTTGATGTTCATTTGGTATGCTTTCCCTGGAATGTTCATAAACATAGTTTTAAAAGGTTGTAACAGATGTTTTACCTCATTATGTCATGTACACTGCAAGGTAGGGTAGATTATCAACCAAGAACTGTTAAATATCGCCACATCCCACTTCACACTCTCATTACTACAAACATAACATTGGCTGATTCCAGTCACAAAAGCAGCATATGGTCTTGGAATTACCAGCAGTTCCGTTCTTTAAGTTTCAAACAAAAACAAACACATCCAACTGTTTATAGGAGGGAGCAAACCCATACATAATTCACTGCCAGAAAGAATACAGTAACAGTCAGACATGCTTTAAAACCTGCAAAATCACCTTAGAAAATGTTCTTTTGCAGTTAATAATTTGAATCAGCCAACAGACATATTTTTTCATACAAAGAAATACAAGGTAGTATTATTGGGCCCTATGCACGAATGGGCAGGAACTACAAGCCAGAGGCATGTATTCTGCCAGTGTTGATCTGCACCTGTGGACAGGTGTGCACCCAACGGTATGCAGCACAGCAGTGCACCGGTCCATGGCCCCGCCCAACCCCGGCGCATAGGACTCCACAGGCTGCCGTGGGCAGGGTTGCGATCCCAAGCGGACATCCATTTGGATTCCCATCATGGGCCAAATGTGGATCCCTTGTGCTGATAGGTGTGGGTCAGGGTGTGTGAATGCCTACCACATTCACCTAGACCCATGGCACATGCCCCCGTAATGTGCTGTTGGTTGGCAGCTCCCCCCCACCTGCCACACTGCAGGGCCACTACCGGAGATGGCAACCCTAACCCTTCCCCATGGCCCTGCCTGCAGTGGGCCAACCCCATGCTGGTATCACATCCACTGGCGACCCCACTCGACTGCGGTTGCCCCTACTGACAAGCCAGCCATACGGTGACCTCCCATGGCCCAACACCCCCCTTGACACTGTCATCCCCCCATCCCCATACCTTTTCACCATGCCACCCCCAAGATGTCCAGTGACACATCTCTCCTCTCACCACCACGGACACTGGACATCTGACATATGTGGGCACACATCTGCTGTGCACCCCTGCATATGTCAGATGGCTGGTGGCCGTGGTGTTGAGAGGAGGGCTCTGCCACTGGCCATCTCTGGGGTGGCACTGGTGAAAAGGTACAGGAGATGGGGGGTGATGGTGCTGCGGGGAAACCAATGAACACCAATGCGGGACAGGGGTACCAGGTTCATAGAGGGTGGGGCATGCACTGTGCTGTGTTGAGGCAGTACTGTGTGACACGGGTGGGTGGGTTGCTGCATACATAGGAGGTCAGGACACAGAAGGGTGTGTGTGTGTGTGTGTGTGTGTGTGTGTGTGTGGTCCACCTCAGTCACTGGGACCGGTGCACTGATGGGTGGTTGGGTAGTGTTGCATGAGTGGCCCTGGGTATGGGGCTGTCATGTGGGGTGAGGGGGGCACATAGGGCTATTGCCACAGCTTTCTTGGCACTAGCCTTTCAGGTGCCTCAGCTCTCCTTGTCAACTAGTGGGCTGTGACAGCAGGGGGGCCCATTACCAGTCCCCCAGCGATGGACCGTGCAGTAGCTGTGGGCACACAGTTGGTTACAGCAGGGTCCCAGCTGCCATAACCTATGCCCTGCTCCGCAGCCATGTTGCCAGCACTATGCGGTTCTGTGCATACCTCATAGTGCTGGCACACCCCCAGAATGCCCCCAATGTGTTGTGATCTGTGCAGCCAGGAGGGCAGCTGCATACCTGCCTTGTGCTCAATTCCTGAATGTCATGTGTGGTCCACAGGACCCCGCTCTGTAGCATTCACACTTATCGATGCCAAAGTGCCTGATTTTTGCTGCGCATTGGCATCGTGCATAGGGCACCATTGTAAGCACTACCGTATTCTTGTGGTGGGAGAAGTACTCTCCAATCAAAGACATGTCTTGCTGCTGGAACCAGGGACTGCATTATGAGAAACTAAGGTAAATGCGGTTCAATGTATTTTAATGGGGGGGGGTGGTCATCTTTGGTGCATAATGTTGCCATTTTTTAACATTTTGAACCCAGATTTTCAACATGGCCTTTTGGGAACCCTACCTCATGAAGAATATGACTGTTCTTACACAATTCCGGCCTAAAGGTGATTTTGTGGTCACTTGGAGAATTCACCTTTTCCGTGGGATTTGGAAATTTTTTCTGAAATTGTTCATGAGGTGTGGTCATAAAAGGCTATGTTGAAAATTGGACGATAAACAGCATGGATTCCCATAGTTCCCTTAATATTCTATGATGTATCCTATCACATCTCATTGCCTTTTCCACTTTCAGTTTTGTGAGTTCTTTTAGGACTCTCTCTTCCATAAATGGACTGGTGTCCACCTCCCTCCCATATTTGTTCATGTTGCCTAACTGTGGTCCCTCACCTTCTTATTCTTCTGTGAATACAGAACAAAACATATTTGTTCAGTCCTGATGCTTTTTCCAGGTCCCCTTCCACACACTCCCCTTCTTTCCCTTTAATCCTTATAATTCCACCCTTGGCTTTTCTCCTTTCACTAATATACCTATAAAAAGTCTTTTCCCCTTTTTTTACCTCCTGTGCTATTTTTTCCGTTTGCGCTTTTGCACTTGTGACTGCTTTCCCTGTCTCCCTTTGTTTATCTGGGTACATTACCCTGTCCTCCTCCTTCCAGGTTTCCTTGCATTTCCTAAAAAACATATTTTTTGCCCTTACCATCCTGGCCACTTACTTTGAAAACCATAGTGGTTTTCTCTTTCTCTTGCCCTTGTTTACTTGCCTAATGCAAAGGTTTGTCTCCTCCACTATGACTCCTTTCAGATAGGCCCACTGCGCCTCAAACCCCCAACCCATTCGCCCCTCTCTGCCAGGGGATTCTTGAGACATATCCCCATCTTAGTAAAGTCCGCCCTCCTGAAATCCAGGACCCTTGCCTTTGTGTGGCTTGACTCTGCCACTGTACTCATATTGAACCACACTGTGCAATGATCACTGGACCTCAGGTGCCCGCAAACCCTGACGTCCATAAATCTGTCTCCGTTGGTGAGCACCAGGCCCAAAATTGCACCCTCCTGGGTGGGATATAGCACTAGCTGCCTGAGGTCTGCCCCTTGCATGGAGTACAGGATGTCCCTGTTCCTGGCTGAGGCAGCAGCTGGGATGCTCCAATTCACATCTGGCAGGTTGAAATCACCTAGCAGTAGCATTTCCCCTTTAGCTGCCATCGTATGGATTCCACTAGAACTCTGTCCACCTCCTCCCCCTGTGCTAGAGGTCTGTATATCATGTCCATGTGAATGACTGTGTGATTGCCCATCTCAAGGGTGACCCACAGTACCTCCTTCCCTCCCCCCGCATTCCCTGTATTTTAGTCGCTCTTATAGCCTCCCTGACGTAAAGAGCCAACCCCCATTTTACCCTCCTGTCTCTCCTAAACAGAGTATAGACAGAGTATATCTTCTTCTGGGTGAGCTGGTAGCTCATGTCCCTGAAGTTTGAGTGTGAATTTCTAATCATCTTTACCAACTGTGCCTCCGAGATTGGTAACTGTAGCTCTCTTTCACATGCTATTTTACTCTGTAAGAGTTGTGGGACATAATGGGATAAGAAGCACTCATATATTTTCTCCCTTAATCTGGTCCGGTGGTCCACTTATGTTGTTATTAGCATGGGGAAGGGTGGATCCTAGGATTGCAAGTTATTTCTAATTATACCATTGACCTTCACCAACAGCCAACAGAGTAGCATGCTGGCACCTTACCTGCGTTGTAAATCCACCAATAATGACCACAAAAGGTTCCAGCCAGCCGAATCTTTAAAAAAAAGTCTGACCCCAAAATACTAACATACTAAAATGCCAGCAGAATAGGCCTAATGGTCTGTCACGTCTGCTCGTTTGGTCAGCCCCCACCCTGGGAGCTGATCTTGCTGCCCCAATTCGCCTTCTCTGGCTTCTCCCTTCCCAGTTCCGGATATTCTCGCTGCATTGGATTTTGCTTCCAGAACCCTTCCCCTGTACCTGTTCCACCCCCTCTTGAACCCATCCACCATCTCTGCCTCCACCAGCCCCCTAGGCAGCTCATGCCATGGCTCCACCACCCTCTCAGTGAAGTAGCACCTCCTCCTTTCTCCCCTGAATCTTCCCCTCTCCAGCTTCCACCCATGCCCTCTAGTGGCCCCCTCCTCCTTCCTTCGAAGCACCCTGACTGTTCCTCCCCTATTTACCCCCTTCATGTACCTGAAGACCTCTATCATATCCCCCTGGTTCCTTCTCTCTTCTAATGTGTACATATTTAGCTGTTTGAGCCTCTCCTTATAGGTCCTGTCCCCCAAGCCCCAAATAATTTTGGTTGCCCTCCTCTGGACCCTCTCCAGGAGTTTAATGTCCCTCTTTAAGTGTGACCTCCAAAACTGCATGCAGTACTCGAGGTGCGGCCTCACCAAGCAGTTATACAGAGGGAGTATCACTTCCCTCCTTCTGGAGGAGATTCCCCTAGCGATACATCCCAGCATCCTGTTGGCCTTGGCTGCTGCCCTCCTACAAGTCTCCAAGTTGTTCATCTTAACATCCACCACCACCTCCAGGTCCCTCTCAGCCATTGAGACTTGTAGCATTTCCTCTCTCCCCCCAGGGTGTACACTTGGCCCGGGTTTTTGGCCCCCAGGTGCAGTACCTTGCATTTCCCTGCATTGAACCTTAGCTTCCACTTTCTAGACCATCTTTCCAGAGCCTCCAGGTCCCCCTGTAGGGCCACCCTCCCCTCCTCCCCATCCACCACTGCTCCCAGTTTTGAGTCATCTGCAAAGAGACTCATCTCACTCCTGATACCTGTCCTTATGTCAGAGACATAGACGTTGAAAGAAGGAACCAAGGACTGATCCTGTGGGACCCCACTAATGACCCTCCTTGGGAATGAGACTATCTCAATCTCGACCCCTCTGGGTCCGGTCCTGGAGCCAATTGCCTATCCATCTGATCATCTGGTTCCCCACCCCTGTTTCTCCCAGCTTATCCAACAGGCCCACGTGAGGAACAGAGTCAAATGCCTTGCTGAAGTCTAGAAAGAGGACGTCCACTGGTCTACCCAGGTCCAAGGCACTCATCACCCAGTCATAGAATACCACAAGGTTTGTCTGACATGATTTGCCCGGAACGAATCCATGCTGTTTATCGTCCAAGCACCCTGACTTTTCCAGGTCCCCCCCAGCCTCTCCTTGACAATGCCCTCCATCACCTTGCCCACCACCGATGTCAGGCTGACAGGCCTGTAGTTCCCTGCCACCTCCCTTGATCCCCCCTTGTGGATAGGCACTATATGCACCACCTTCTAGTCCTGGGGCACCCACCCTGTCCTCAGAGAGATGGTGAAAAGCTCCGCCAGGGGTTTTGCCAGGACATCCGCAAGTTCCTTCAGCACTCTGGGATGTAATTTATCTGGCTCCGGTGCTTTCTCCATCTTAAGGGACCTGAGGGCTTCCCTTACTCGCTTTGTTGTGATTTCCACTTCCACTACCTCTTCTCCCTGCTTAGCCTTCCCCCGTCCTGCCAGTGATGCCTCCCCCTCTCCCCAGACCCGCTGATTGGTAAGGGTCCCCCCCTCCTTAGTATCACTGTCTCCTCCCATGTATGATGCAGCACCCCCATTTTCCTTGGTGAAAACTGAGGTGAAGTACTCATTGAGTACCTCAGCCTGCTCCCCCAGGTCTTGTGCCCATCTCTCCCCTGTTTTAATCCTGCTAATCTGCCCCTTCACCCTTCGTTTTTTCCCAATGTATCTAAAGAACCCCTTGCTCCCTCTCCTAATTTCCCTGGTGAGGTTCTGCTCCTTCCTTGCCTTAGCCGCCCTCACCACCCTAGTGGCCCTTCTAGCCATCAGCTCATACTCCCCTCGATCCCTTTCACTCCTTGAGCACTTGAATTGCCTATAGGCTGCCTTCTTTCCTGCACCACCTCCTGGACCTCCCTGGTCCACCAGCAGGGTTTTCGGGCCCTACTTCATTTTCGTCTTACTCTTGCACAGGTGCTGGTAGCATCCTGCACCCCTCTCCTGATGATTTCCTACCTACTATCAGCGTCCATGTCTGATCCAATCCCATCCAAATGATCCTTAAGGATCCTTCCCATTTCCTTAAAATCCGCCCCCCTGAATTCAGTTACCTCCATCTTTGTGCAGCCTTTTACCCCTCCTAGGTCCAGGCAGAACCAGACCGTGGCATGGTCACTCCTCGCCAATGGGTCCCTTACCTCCAGGCCCCCAATCTGGTCACTGTCTGCCAGGACCACATCCAGTACCCATGCCTCCCTGGTTGGTTCCCCCACCTGCTGAGTTAGGAACGCATCTTGAAAGACATCCAACAACCTCTGTACCCTGGCCACCGAGGATGTCATAGTCTCCCAGTCTGTTCCTGGCATGTTTAAGTCCCCCAACACCATTACCCTTTCCCTTCCCATTCTGCAGTGTCTCCCAACATCTGCCACCAGACTCTCCTTCAGCTCCTCTACCAGTGCAGGGGGTCTATACACCACTTCTATTTTTACTCTCTTGCCCCCCCTTGTTATCAAGGTGACCGAAATCGCCTCCACGGTTCCCTTCGCCTCCTCTTCTCCCCCTATGCCAATGCAGTTTTTGACTATCATTGCTACCCCTCCTCCCCTTCCCTCCGCCCCGTCCTTCCTTAACATAGGGTAATCTTCCAGGTTCAGGTCCCAGTCGTGTCCTGTGGTGGCCCAGGTCTCAGTGACCACTGCCACATCCACCGCTCCCTCAGTTAGCATTGCCTGGAGCTCAGGCATTTTATTGCCCAAGCTCCTGGCATTTAGCAGGACTACCTTCCACCCTTTTCTCTATACTTTCATTTCCCCTGCTCGTGTTCCCATGGAGATTCTGTTTTCTCCTGGTCTGCACTTTACCAGTCAGCCATTTCCCACATTCCTCCAGCTCCCCAGGGGGGTGGAGGCAGAGTTCCTCCTTTATTGGCACTCCCTCAACAGCCTTTTCTCCCATCCCTCCCCCCTTCACAAGTTTAAACACCACTTTTCACCAATGAACCCCTCTATTTTCAACTTAAGGATTCCCCTCCCCTCCAAATTGAGATGGAGCCTATCTCTAGCATGCAGCTCCTTATCCTCCCAGTCTTCCCCCAAACCCCCATCAACTCATATCCTCTGGCCTCACACCGCTCCCTGAGCCACTGGTTTATCTCCCTAATCTTCCTTTAGCCCTTGGCACTGGCAGGATTTCTGAGAAGGAAACTGTGCATCCTATGTCATGACAGACCCTGGCAAGCTCCCTGAAGCTTGCCTGTATCTCTAGCTCACTATTTCCTTCAATGTCATTTGTACCCAGGTGGACCAGTATGTCCAGGGAACCCCCACAATCCTTTGCCAGCTGATATACCTCGTGCTTGGCCCTGTGCACCATTAGTCCAGGGAAGCATTTTGTTCTAACTGGCCAGGCTTCTCCCTCCCTATCCCATTTGATACCTCTGATCATAGAATTCCCCAACAGGAGCACTCTGACTGCTCCTTTTCCTCCATTTCCCTCCCTTCCATGTCCGTCATCCTTTCTACTGGCCCCTCCACCCAGCCAGCTCCTTGTTCCTCCCCCTATCTGGGTGCCACATGCCACCCCCTCCTTATTTACCCTGGCCACCCCCTCCCCTCTGATCCTATGCCTCTCCTCCTCCCGAGTATCCTTCTGTACCTCGCTAACTCCCCCCTCACTGCTCGCGACTGTTCCTTCTCCCCATCCGCTAAACTAGCCTGGCTCATCTTCCCTTCCTTCCTGTCTCCATTTAGTCCCGCCTTGCTTGTCGTGCTCCACTGGCCTAAACTCTCAGCTCCCTTTACTGTATCCTCCTTGTACTTCTGGTCCTTCTCCTTGCCCTTTCCTCCCAACTGGTCCTTCTTGCGCTTCCTCCCTTTTCCACCTGCCCCTCCTGCTCTGATTCACTGCTCCCCCCATTTTCCTGCATTCCAGGTTCTCCCCTGTTCCTCCTGCTATCCGGCCCCCCCTCCTTCCCCCCAATCCCCTTCCATCTCTAACCACCCCTGTCATGGCTACATCACCCACCTCATCCTCAAGTAGAAGAAGAGAACTGAAGTGGTTACTGAGTGTAAGGTCCAATCCACCTCCCCGCCTTGCTTCTTTCTGTCCAGCCCCGGCCATCTGCTTACTTCCCTGAAAATGCTGTCCCTCTGGCCCCCCTTTGTGAGGGTCCCCAGATACCTGCCTGCTTCCTTGGTAGTGTCCTCCTTTTGGGCCCCCTCTGCCAGGGTCCCTATGTGACCCCCCAAGTGTTCTCCTGCACTCCTTTCCCTATGCCCCAACCCCTAGTGCTTGGTGCAACCCCGTGGGAGATCCCCTGCCCCCTTCCCTAACCATACCTTCCCCTTCTCCAGTTGTCTCCCTAATCCCACAACCTCCTCCCTAAGCTGTGCCAGCTGGTAGCACACTGGACAACCACCAAACTTCCAAGCCCAGTCCAGTATAATGGCTGCTCCACACCCTGTGCGCCCCACCACCCTCCCAAAGATGCCGGCCCTAGTGACATGTGGTCCCATCCCCCTCCATGTAGGTTTTCTTGGGTGAGCTACCAGGTTCCCCACTAGTCCAAGATACACCCCTACTGCCTAATCAGGTCACCCACTAATCCTAGATACAGTCCCACAGTAAACCGGTAATCCTGTTACTAGGTGCAGTACATCACAGTAAACTTATAAGGGAAGTGAACAACCCCCTAAGCTCCTCTCTCCCAGCCTTTAAATCCAACCCCCAGTGGCTAGAACTACATGAGCTGCACCTGTAGCCTTTTCCTCCAATTGCAGGGCAGGTGTTCCCCTATAAATTAGCAGAGCTCTGGGGATGGAGGGGTGGTGGAGGGTGGGTCTTGGGCCTACACCCGACTCTCGAGAGAGTGTATCAGCCCTGTGTCTGCCCCTCCAAGCCCTGCAGCCAAAGAACCAGCCCCAAGCAAATCCCACCAAGTAGATTTTAAATCAGAAGAAATAGGCCTCCACCAGCGCAGCCTGTTACACAGTGAAACATCCAACAAATGAGCCCACTTGCAGCTAACAAACCAGTTGTCAAACTTCCAACAGCCCCAAAAACAATACCCTGCTAGCCCCTTAGAAGTAAGAAAGAAAAGAAATAACCTTCTACCAAGTAAAATCCACAAGAAACCCTGTAAAAACAACAAGAAGCAGCTACTGTCCTGGAACACAACTGATCCTGTCCCCTTCCAGTTCCTTCTGAGAAGCCAAAGCAATTAACACCACAAACCTGATTCAGCTCTGCCTCCAGTCAATTAGCTGAGTGAGACCTGGCCAGACCATTAACACCCTTCCCCCACTATGCACTAACCTTTGCAGCTAGTGAAGTCAGCAAAAGGAATCAAATTCAACTCAAAGCCCCCAAATATGTTTGCTGCCAAAGGAAACAGGTCTCCAATTTAATCAGCTTCACTAACAACACATCAAAATAGGCTTGAAATTAACAGATATAGGTCTCCAATTCAAATAACCAGCCCCTAAGCAAATCCCACCAAATAGGTTTTAGATCAGAAGAAATAGGCCTCCACCAGTGCAGCCTTTTACACAGTGAAACATCCAACAAATGAGCCCACTTACAGCCACCAAATCAGTTTTCAAACTTCCAACAGCCCCCAAAATAATACCCTGCTAGCCCCTTAGAAGTAAGAAAGAAAAGAAATAACCTTCTACCAAGTAAAATCCACAAGAAACCCTGTAAAAACAACAAAAAGCAGCTACTGTCCTGGAACAGAACTGATCCTGTCCCCTTCCAGTTCCTTCAATCACGGAGTTCCGACTGCCATCTTGTTTTCCCGCTAAGCTGGGATCACAAAACCACACCTCCATACATCAAAGCGAAGCAACGTCGAATTCATGCAGTGACTGTAGCAGCGACACACATATAACAGAAAAAAAAATTCCACGCTTCACAAAGCTATTTTTTTTCTTCCTCACCAGAAGCTTGTATCCTGAAGCAGCAGCTCACACACGGCAGCTGTTAGCGTTAGCGGTCACACGGACATCACACAGACTGCCTGCTCAGACTATTTCCTACAGAGGAATGATACCTCACCTTAAAATCAATAAAAAAGCAATTTTTTGTTTACTTTTTAATATTATTTTTTAATATTTTTTTAATCTTTCACGTCATTCCAATGGTATAATCACAATAAGCCACTCAGAGGATCTGGGTTATCGGGGGATTTACCATGGCTGATGAGGATTTACCCACTCGGCTGCATCTCGTGGGCAAACCACGCCAGCCATGGTAAATCCCTTGATAATCCACACCCTTCATGGCTTATTGCTTAAGTCTTCTCCCGGAGTGTTGCTCTCAACTGGGTATATCTCCAAAGGTCTTGCTTAGGTATCTTGTATGTATGTGTTATGACTATAAAGGAGTGCAACACTCCTGTGATGTGGTCAGTTAAATGTCCCACAGTAGTAATCCCTTCAGCTTCCCAGGATGTCCAGTGGATAGTTTTGTTGTTTATTTTTAGTTGTGGATTATGCCAGAGGGGTGTCCACCTACCCAAGTGTGTAGTTTTCCATTTATGGAGCTTGACAAGGGTACAGGTCCAACTGGGAGGGCCTAGCAGTGTGTGGCTTACTGCAGTTTGTACACTGAGCTGCCCTGGGGGGGATGAATAGGGTCAGATTCAGTCTTTTGCTACAGTGGCTTGCTCTTGCCATGGGAGGAGAGCCAATAGAAGTTATGATAAATGCCCACCATCTGAAGGTAAGCCCATAGCCATGGAAGGGTCCACCCTCCCAGTTTACCTTGACTTTTGCCCTTCCCATAAGAAGGAGGTGAATAGTTTTTCAAGGATCCAGAAAGTTTTTTGTTGATTCGGAACAGGAAGGTTATTTAGGTAGAACAGAATCTTTGGAAGGCCACCATTTTATAAGCTGCAATTTTTGAGTTTTTTCCAGTGACAGAATTATACTTCCAGAGATGGTAGAAATAGGTTCAAGTTCATATCTAGCAGCTGGTTGAGGTTTGCTGGAAATTTGATACCAAGGTATTTAATATACTGAGGTGCCCATTTAAGTCCTACGGGAGCAAAAGGGCTTTTCTTAGTATGAGGATTTAGTTGGAGTATCTCAGTCGTAGACCAATTTACCTTTAAGCCAGAAAGCTGCTTAAAAGCTTCTACAACTTGTAGTGCTACTGGGAGGGATGTATTTGGGTTTTGTAACACCAACAGTAGACCATCTGTGAAGGCAAGGGTTTTGATGGTGACCTCTCCACAATGGATATCTTCCACAGCTGGGGATCAATTGAGCTTAACTAGCATGGGTTTCATGGCTAAAAGAAAAAGCAATGGGGACAGGGAAATGCAAAGTATGTATTCCTGGATGTTGAATGAATGGGTTCTCCCTATTTGTCTGTGGAATTGGGGACTTGTTCCCCTGCAGCTCATCCTTCACAGTGTATTCAGAGGCATGTTAGTATTTGAGCAGATTGTCACAGCAGGACATGGGCACAGACTACACAGGTAGTAGCAGTGGACCACATCATTTCACAGTCATGAAGTGCTAATTGCTTTCCACTGAGGGTGGGTGTGCTGTTTCCCTCCAGAAATTTGGCAAAGCATGTAATTAAGGTGGACTCATACAGAGGTGCAGACAGCAAGTGGCTGTGGACTTGAGCCCCCTTCTCTTCTCTTCTCTTCTCTTCTCTTCTCTTCTCTTCTCTTCTCTTCTCTTCTCTTCTCTTCTCCCATTTACCCAGTCATCTACCAAGTCACATGGGCTACTGGAGATGGCCTGCATGTAGCAGTCTCCCTTCTCCACAGCCCCAAATATTGAAGCTTCCCTATGAAACCACCTTGACCACAGTAGGGCCAATGAGCCTACCTGGATTCCTCACTGCCCTGCTCACCCTCCATTAACCAATAGGCTATTATCACAGTAGAGCTAAGGCCTACCAGGGACCTGAGTCCCTCTTCTCCTTTTCTTCTCCCTTTTCCCCATGGTCTACCAAGCCACCATGTGCTGCTGTTAATAGTCTACATGTGGTGGCTACTTCCAGTAACACAATTATTTCCTCAGGATTTATCATTGGATTGACTCAGACTACCTACACTTCTCATGGACTCTACCTCTGACAATACAGCATGGACCAGAGGTATAGACTTTGCAGTAACCCAGTAATAGTCTTTATATCCACTATGCCACTTGTAATGTCATTTTGTATAAATACATATATAAAAGGGATGGAGCCAAGAGGGATGGAGGCAGCAATTAGAGCCTCACTTCTCCACAGCCCCTAAATATTGACACTTCCTTATGAAACCACCACAATCACAGTAGGGCCAATAGGCCTACCAGGATTCTTCTCATTCTTCCTCCTTTAACCAGTAGGCTTTTATCACATATGCATGGTGTGCAATCCACTCCCACCCCCTTGCAATGCTTCACATTAGCATTCTCCCTAAATTTACTACAGTACTTGAAACCCTTTTCCAGGTTGGGATGGGGACTTGATGTTGCCAACAAACACACCTTCCAGAAGAATGTGCAGCACCCCTGGAGGCCTGTCAGTAGAGGCATCCCCTACATGTAGGGTACATACCCTAACACCAAGGCTTGGATCTATTGGACCTTCGGGTTAACAGGTTGTCCCAGCTACGTCTGTTGGTGCTCCTGGGCAGGTTCTTAGTTATGCTACCCTCCATAACAGTTTTGGTTGAGAAGTATCCCCAGCACAGTTCCTATAGTTTATGGTTACCTGATTCTAGTGTTTAGAAAAATGTCTGAATGCAGCTGATGTTTGTGATACATGCAGGGAGCTGGAAGGGATGGGGTGGGGAAGGGAGGACCCTGGAAGAGGCAGACACTACACTGATTTACAACTGTCTTTATGGGTACTGCTAAATTACAGCTCTACTCTTTCAATGTAAATGGGATCACCAGTCCAGTTAAAAGGTCTAAAGTTATGACCCAACTCAAGAAATAAAAGCATGGTATCGTCTACATGCAGGAGACTCATCTATCTGTCATAGGACACAAAAACTAGACAAACATGGCTTTACCTCAGTGTTCTCCTCCTCCTCTTCTTATCATGCAGGTAGAAACAAGAGTTGGTGATTCTCATCCCACAACACACAGCCTTTCAGGCAGGGCAGATTTGGGAATACCCAAAAGGAAACCTAATTATAGGGCAGGACATTTATAGCAATGTACAGGTAACTCTGGTAAACCTCTACCTGCCACGAGTAACTAACATCCTGCTGTTATAAAGCTCCTTATCTGAGTTCTAACAACTACCAAAGTCATCCTGATCCTGGCAGATGACTTCTGTAACC
The DNA here is from genome assembly GCA_016271365.2 of Neoceratodus forsteri. Taxonomy (NCBI): domain Eukaryota; kingdom Metazoa; phylum Chordata; order Ceratodontiformes; family Ceratodontidae; genus Neoceratodus; species Neoceratodus forsteri. The sequence continues at coordinate 1,582,359,951 of CM057449.1, read as the reverse complement.
CCTTTCCCCCATTTGGATACTTCCAACCCTTATCCTCTAAAACAATCTGCACCACATAAGCTTTTTAAGAGGTTTGTGCAGAAGGTGGTGTGCTCAGACACCTGATGATTTCTACACCCTCACACAAGACATTATCAGTATTACTCACATGTTCATGGCAAACATTTCTGAACTGACCAATGCCATATGCAGCTTTAGAGTCCATTCACCCTGTCGGACTGTAAGGTAGGAGACATAGATTACTCAGATCACACTTCGGTCATTAGCTATTGGGAAATGGGCCTCAAAAGGTGCAACCCCCATTGGTGCTTAACCCATACTACCTAACGGGCCAGGCTTTCTGAAATTCCCTACAAGACAAAGTTGAGGAAATAATCAGAAATATAACAAGTCAGAAGACACCCACTCCTTGAGATGGGACACATTAAAGACAGTGCCCTGATGACATATCCAATGCACATCCACTCCAGAAATACTGAGACAGAAATGAGGATCAATTGGAATATATGCTGCACTTTTTACAGATGGTGCATCAAAAGGGAGACTCCTCGGTTGCCCCACCAACTGAAACAGGTCAAAGTGGACCTGGATGCACTATGCCTCCAACAAACCAACATTGTCCTGACCTTCCACAAGCAATGTGTTTATGAAGTTGAAGTGCGGGTGACCCAGTTACTGATCTACTAGATTGGTAAGAAACATAAAGTGACCACATTCCTATCCCTCTTACACCCAACCACAGGCCACAGGCTGACAAAGCTGCATGATGTCTCTCAGGTCTTTTCTTCATTCTATCAGTTTCTCTATAGTCTTCAACAGGAGGCCTCCACTGAGGACATAACCTCCTTCTTGTATCCCCTGATTCTCCTGACAATCTCTAAGGAGCAGGGTTGTGTGATTCATGTCTTCTATCACTGCAGAAGAACTAGACAGGTTCTAAGAAGCTCTGAAACAATGAAGGCCTCAGGTCCAGATGAGTATGGTGCAGAATTTTACAAGAACTAAAGGAGCAAATTTATTTATTTATCTAAAATTGTGATACCTAGGAAAGGCACTCTGAGCCAGAGCTCATTTCCAAGTGCGACCCAGGGAGGGGGGAAGTGGAAAAGATGCAACATTAATACAGAGGTGACTGCATGGAAATAGATACAATACAATACAGGATGTTTTTCAAAATATATACAATAAGTACAAGAAATATTGCAAATGTATACCATATATACAATAAATACAAAAGAGAATATACAATGTTTTATGATCATGCATTAGTATAAGACATGAAGTGCAGGGAGCTGCAAATGAGTAGCTAGAGAGTTAAGGGGAGGGGTGAGAAATCGGGGGGAAGGGGAAAGTGCAGAGGGTGTCAAGGGGATGAGGAGGGAAGCAGGAGCAGGGGATGGGGTGGGGTTTTAGGTGCTTTTTGAGGGATGCAACAGTGGGCAAGAGGCAAAACAAGTTGGGGGAGACAGTTCCAGAGGGTGGAGAGCATAAAGACAAAGGATAACTTGCCTTATTGTGAGTGTTTTAGATGGAGGGTGAAAGAGCAAGGTTCTCAAGTATGAAGTAAGTAACCTGGGTTGGTGGAGGGGGACAGGAGATTGGTGAAGTAGGAAGGGAGAGCACCAAATCAATACTTTACAATGAAGGTAGCACAGTGGGAAAGGCAACGACTAGCAAGTAAGGTGAGGGAGACAGCCAAGTACAAGGGGCAGCGGTGTGTTTGATAGGGAAGGGTTGTAGCAAAGTGGCAGAAGGCATTGTACAGTGGGTCCAGTTTGGAGAGAGATCACTTTGGTGCAGAGCTGTACCCAAAGTCAGCATAATCTATTGAGGACAGAATTAGCTTGGTGATAGGCTCTTTCCAGGTAAGGAGTGAGAGACAGTCCTTGTGTCTGTACAAGGCACCAAGTTTGGGCTGGAGCTTAGCAGGGATAACATCAATATGGCAGGAGAAGTTCTGCTTTGGATCAAGCCAGATTCCGGGGAATTTAAAGGATTCTACAGTTTCAAATTGTGAGCCATCAAAGGAATGAAGGGGGGTGGAGGGGAGCTTAGCCAGTTTTTGTGCAGTGCCAAATGCCATTATTACAGTTTCCTTTGTGTAGCATTTGACTGAGTTTTATTCAAACCAGTTTAGTGCATTTTCAAAGTCAGCCTGAAGGGAAGATTGTACGCATGAGAGGGAGGTTCCGGACGCATGACCGTGTCATTGGCGTACATGTGTATGTGTGAGGTGGAGCAGGACGAAAGGAGTTTATTTATGAAAATTGAGAATAATATTGGTTCAAAGATTGATCCCTGGGTGATGCCAGCATGGATGGGTGGGGGGAGGGGTGTTTCCCAGTTGCACATATTGAAATCTACCAGATAGGTATGCCCTGAATCATTTGGTGGATGAGGAAGAGAGGCAGATGGAAGCAAATTTGTCCAGGAGGAGTCGATGGGAGACCAAGTCAAAGGCCTTGGATAGGTCTATGAAGACTGGTCATTGTCCATAGCAGAGTGAATATGATGTGTGAGGTGGAGTAGAGAGGATGAAGTGGAGTGATGATGCCAAAAGCCAGATTGATAAGTGCTAAGGATGGCATTGGTATCCAGGAAGGAGTTTAGCCTGTTGGAAATGAGGGTCTCCTACAGTTTAGTAAGGGAAGGGAGTAGAGAAATGGGCTTATACTCTAAGCCTTATAGTTGCCCAGTAGGGAGTGGTCACCAACTTTATGAAGAGGGATGACTTTGGCTAACTTCCATGTCCTGTGGACTGTGCCTTGGGAGAATGACAGATTGAAAATGTGTGTAAGCTGTGGGGCAATTGCTGGGGAAGAGATGGCAGGGCAAGGCAATGTTTATTTTAATGTTGCCCAATCCTGGAGGCTCTGGGCATCCAACAATAAAAGCAATACAAATAAAGTTAAAAAATAGGAGATATACATAGTCTGCAGATTTAAGATTAAAATATTAAATATAACAGAGGTCTCTTCAGTCAGCAGTCAACTGGAGCAAATCAGGTAGACTCCTCCGGGAAAGCCAGGCAGAAAAGGTGGGCCTTCAGCCTCTACTTGATAACCTCAATGGAATGGGCCTCCCAGACTGCAGATGGTAGAGAATTCCACAGGGACGGCCTGGCTACACTAAAGGCATGGTCACTGGAGGTCTTAAGTCGAACCGTGGGAACATACAGGAGGCCCCTGGATGAAGAGCGGAGAGAGCGGACTGAGGTGGTAGGTGTGAGGAGCTCAGAAAGGCAGCCCAGGCCCCACCCATATAGGGCCTTAAAGGTGAGCAAGCCCACCTTAAAAAGGACCCTCCACCTGACAGGCAGCCAGTGCAGAGCCTGCAGGACTGGGGTCACATGACTGGACCTGAACAGGCCTGTCAGCAACAGAGCCACTGCATTCTGCACTAGCTGCAGCCTGCAGAGGGTCCCTCTTGTGACCCTGAAGTGCAGAGAGTTGCAGTAGTCAAGCCTCGAGGTAACAAAGGCATGCACCAGTGTTGGCAGGTCTTCGGGCAGAACGAGGGGCTTGAGCCTGGCATTGTTTCTCAAGTGGTAGAAAACACTTTTGACAACAGATGACACCTGATCCTCAAGTGTCAATCTGCTGTCTAAGATCACACCAAAATCTCGCACCCTCAGGGAGGCCACCAATGGAGCAGACCTCTTGTGTCAGCTCCAGGAGTACTCCCGTCATGCCCTCGACTCAGTTCGATCGCCAGTACCTCCGTCTTATCTGGGTTCAGCCACAACCAACTGGAGGACATCCAGTCATTGATTTTAGCCAGACAGGTGTTGATCAGGTCTACAGCATTGGATATTCCAGGGGCAAATGGCAAATACAATTGGGTGTCATATGCATAGCAGTGACACTCCACACTGGATGATCTCACCCAAGGGCAGCATGTACACTGCGGATAGCATCACTGACAGGATCAAACCTTGGGGTACTCCACAGGACAGGGGCATTGGAGAAGAGGAGAAATTCCCTATTACTACCCATTGCACCCTGTCAGAGAGCTAGAGCTCAAACTACTTGATGACAACACCGGCGAGTCCACAGTATTCAAAGAGCCGATCAAGAAGCATGAAGTGATCCTCAGTCCGCTCTCTCTGTTCTTCATCCAGGGGCCTCCTGGATGTTCCCAGGATTTGGCTTAAGACCTCCGGTGACCATGCCTTTAGTGTTGCCAGGCCATCCCTGTGGAATTCGCTACCAAAGGCTGAAGAGAGATTAAGGAGAACAAGTACTGACCTGTCTCCTCTATCTCTAGCCCTGAGCAGATCATTATGCCCCCTAACTGATGCTGTTTCAGTGCTAAGTTTGACCCTAAAACCTGACTGGAATGGCTGATAGATATCAAAGGATGTGAGGTGATCTTGAGCTGTTGTGCCACAAGCTTCTCAACAACCTTGCTTAAAAATTACATGTTGCAGATAGGACATTAATTCATCAGGACATCCGGTTTGAGAGATGGTTTCTTCAGAAGGGGTCTCACCAGGGCCTCTTTTAAGGCTGCAGGGAAAACACCCTCTAACATTGAGCACTGGGCAATCCTGACGAACATCGGGCTGACAGCCCAACACATTTCATCGAGAAACACGCCGGGACTGGGTCCAGTTCACAATATGTGTGCTTTATCTCTAGGATCACCTCAGTGACATCGGCCACCTCCACAGGTTTAAACTCCTCCCAGATTGCCAGAGTGACTCTGTTTGTCCCAGCCTGGCCGCTGCGAGGCAATACTTGCCTCAATGACAAAATTCCCGACTGAAGAGAGGACACTGTGTCAGAGAAAAACAGAGCAAATTCATCACATTATGTGGTTGAAAAAGACTTTCTTAGCTGTAGACACGCTGGATAGAGTAGCCTATCCACAGTTCAAAAAAGCTGAGAATGTCTGTTTTTCCATGCAGCAATTTCCCTGGACAGGAATACTGCCTTCTTATGAGAAATTGCCCCTGGTACTCGCTATAGTGAGCATGCAGGTCAGTTTGTCCTCAACCGACTGGGACCTCCACCAGCAATGCTCCAACTTCAACCCCTGATCTTCATTGCCTTGAGATCCCCTCAAACCAGGAGAATCTCAAGTGAGAGGATCTGGGTCATATACATACTGGTGCAATGATGTCAAGTGCAGTGGGTACCACCCAATTATAGGTGGCCACTACCTCACTGGTACCAATCGCACATGCAGCATCCACTCTAGATAAGACAGCTAACACCAGCAGTCCTTCTGGGGACAAACACCTCAAGGGGTGATTGCTGATCATCTCAACAGGGGAAGGACTTTCAGGGTGGGCCACAAGCATGAACTTCACTGTGTAGTGCTCAGACCAACTGATCTGATCAATCTTGGTCTCCTCACCTCAAGACCCAGCTTAAACACCAGCTTGTGCATGTGGCCGTGATGGTGATCTTAAGTAGATTAGGGCTGAGACTGTCAGGACTTTGCTTGGACTGGTCCAAGGCTTTAAGAGCATGAAGAGCCTGTAATAGAGTGATAGGGGAAAAGGAGTACCCAGTTAAGATGGTGGTATTGGTGTGATTACAGCAGGTGGGGGAAGGGGGGTAGTGGGGGCTTAGCTGGGAGGGCACAACTGGTGAAAAAGAGGTTTATGGAGGAGGCTGCTGAGCTGGGGTCAGGGTCATTAGAGCCTGAGACAATGGGGGGAGAGTGGAGGGGATGGGGACAGCCTAGCAGAGAGTGGAGTGTCTTCCAGAATGCTGAACTCTGCAGGGGTTGTGTGACTTTTGTCAATTTTGTTTCTGAAAAATTTGGCTTTAACCATGTGCACTGCCTTGGTGCATGCATTCCTCAGGGCTCTGTACCTTTGTAGATTGGCAGCATTGGAGGATGCTTTGTATGTGCTCCAAGCATGATCTCTGGTTTTGAAGAGGTCGATTAAGTTGGGGGTAATCCTGGGGAAGTGCCTACAATGTAGACGTAGCCTTTGAGGGGAAGGGCATGAGTGTCCCAAGTGTTTAGGAAGACACTAGTGAAGGCTGCTAGGGCAGAGTCAACATTAGGTACTGTGAAAACCCCAGATCAGTCTGCCAGGAATAGGTCCGACAAAAGTGCTTGGGTGTTGAATGAATTTAGGGGGCAGAACAACATATACTTAATGGGGAAGCATGGGGGGGGTGGGAATTTCTGAAGCAGTAGGTGATGCAGTGAAAAACAAAATGTTGGGTAGGATTCCTGCAAAGGGATACTTGAGAGGGTGGGATGTTAAAACCCAGCCTATGAGACAGTGGTTGTTGGAATAGGGATTAACCTGGTCAAATCAGTTATGAGCTGACTAAGATTGAGGGCCTCTATCTCCTGAATAACAGTTCTAGATTGGGGGCAAGCCAATTTAGTTTAAAATTACCCAAGAAAAGAAGCTCACTAGCTTGAGCGGTAGAGGTAAGGGTGGTCAGATTGGTAAAAATGGAAGAGGGTTTGCCTTTGGGGAGAAATAGAAGACCCTGATAAAGATGGGTGATGTGGATGGGAGGGTCAGTTTGATGAGTAGCAGCTCATGAGGAGACGTGGCGACCTCCTGGAGAATGATTGAGTAAGGGAGGGATTCACATATGTAAATGGCAACACCACCTCCAGTATTTACCCCTGTCCTGATGATACTCCCATCACTGCATTAATACCATGAATGAGGTCCTGAAGGGAGCCCCCACTCCATCTTGGTCTTATGCTTCTATATCTGTAATCCTAAAACTTGACAGAAAACTTCTCTAGTGGTGATCTTACCAACCCATTTTGTTTTACATGTAATCTTTTTATCAAGTGAACTTTGTATATCAAGTACAATTTATGAGTACAACTGTGTCCAAAGCAGATCAAGAAAAGAGGTATCAAATATACAGCAACCACATGTCTTCCAAATCCTTGAGAATTATCTACAGTTAATCAGCATTCATATAACCGCTTACCACAATTAAAATGCTTTAGTCAGGTGTATAATGTAATTCATTGTCATTTAGGTTGACACAAATAAAAATATAGGGTGTCTTAGGACCACTAATTTCATTTCTTTTTAAAACAATAGGTATTTTTTAAAGTGACCACCTGCAGATATGAATTCTCTTCGTCTAACTGGTAGGGTAGTATTCCTTATATTTCTGAGTTCTATACTGCTTTTGAGTCAAGCAGAGGGCCTTAACCTTAGCCTTACTAGCTGCAAAAGTTTGTATCTAGTTAGTAAAAGAGCCACTTGTCATGGTGGGCAGAACTTGTCACCTGAGTAAATAGAGGAGGTAACAGAAGTATTTTGCCTTACATTGTCATAGCAGGGGGTCCAGGATTCCTGGACTCTCTTGTTGGTATTCTTTGCATAATGGGATAGCCTTCCATGGCACGAGTCCAGTCCCTTATTATGGTATCTTCTAGGTTCTCCACCTCTTTATGAGGAGCCTGATCCCTTCCACTGCTACTTGTGTAAGCCACAGCAGGTGAGTAGCTTTTTTTTTAACATTTAATGCTTTTTTGAGCCCCCCCAGATGGCCCCCAACTGACTGACTCCCCCAGCACCGTCCCCCAGAATTACCGGGACTTACTTTACACCAGGCCTGGGAGCAGAGCCTGCAGGGAGTCAGTCACCATCCTGCCACAGGCGATTTTTCTTATCCTCCGTTTTACACCCAGGGGCTCCGGGAGTGGGTACACATGTGTGTGGAGGCACGCCTTAGTCCCACAGCCCCAGTAACAGCCCCTTTCCTCCCCCCAGGCCTGTTGCCTGGCTCCTCTAGGCCTGTGCTGTCCCCAGCTTCCACCAGGTGGCAGCCATCAGCTGAAGGAAGCCCTTACACCTTCCGGAGAAGAGAGCTTGCCTGTCGGCAGCCACCTCCCCGTGCCGACCTCTGGAAAGACCAGGCTTTTCCCAAACTCTGCTATCGGCATGCCATGAGGTAAGGCATCCAGCTCCTCAGCCCTCAGCACGACCGGGCTGGCAGATAAGCAGCTTGAATTGTGACACCAGTGGGTTCTATTCCTACTAACCAGAAGCTAGGTGATTGTGGCAAGGGTTGCCTGCAAATCTGTGAGCATAATAGGGTGATTTCCCTCCAAAGTGGAGTAATTAATTGGCATTGCCATACCATATGCAGAAGGTGTGCTCCAGGGGAGTTACACCTCCAGCAGGCATCATCCTGTAGGAGGCCCATATTTATCAGCTGGGAAGGTATATGGTACCAAAGGTGTATCACCTTACTATGGATTAGCAGGCTTCTTTAGTCAGCACATGCTTGGTAGGCCTTTCTCCAGCTTTTTTTCCATGCTGGCATTGATATTGCCATCCCTAACATTTGTTGCCATTTCTCTTTAGCCACCTGGGTGGGGTCACGTGGTCTGTCCCTCATTGCCCTTTGTATGGTCCCTGCCAGTCCTGTTTTTTGTTTAACCTAGTGACCTATGGGGGCCTTGTCTATCTTTTCTCCTGGGGATGCTTTACAGCTTGGGCACTGACAAGCTCTCCTCCTCCATGCTGCATATACACTCCTTAGCTGCAGGAACTGGGAAAACAGTTCTTTTGGTATGCCAAATTTCTTTTGTATCTCCTGAAAGGAGGTCATAGTCTTCCCATCAGGCATGAGTAGGTCCTTAACCCTATGAACCTTTCTCGTTTCCCATTCTACCCACCTGATAGGTTTGTGGTCAATGCAAAATGAGGGGGTTACTCCAAAGAGGAGTGTGAAGGCCTGTATGCAGTCATAGTTTGGATGTTTTCCCCATTTTTCTCCAAGCATGTAAACTAGCTTTAATGGTAATCCATTTATTGTGTTTGGGGGAAACAGGGATGCCCACATAAGCCAAGAGGGGGGGAGTCCCCTAGCAATTCCTTTTCCATTTCCAGCAATGCTGGGACATTGATAACATCCCCTCAGAACCATTCACAGGTTCTGGGCGCCTCAAATGCACACTAGTAGTTTGTGAAGTTTGGAAGGTTCCATCCTCCCCTCACCCAGGGAGCCCTTAGTTTGACTCTGCTGAATCTCAGAGGTTTATTACCCCAGATACATTTACTCATGAGTGCATGGAGGTTTGTGCCCAGTCTTTGGGAGGAGATCTGGGATGTGAGCTAGCAAGTAGTATTCCTTGGGGTCTAACGTTAATTTCAGGGCTGCTATTTTCCCTGCCATATAGAGATGCAAGTGCTCCCACCTCAAACTATTCCACTGCAGTTTCTTATATAAAGGAGTTAGGTTAATATTCATCCAGCTTTTAAAGTCTGGGCTCACCTGTACTCACATGTTTTTAATCTCTTCTTGTGCACACCGGAAACCTGATTGTTCCATCATAGATGGGGTAGTCCATTTATTCAGGAGAAGACTTTCTAACTTGGACACATTTTTCTTCAGGCCAGATTCACCTCCAAAAGCTTCTAAAGTATTCAGTATAGGCTAGATATTATTTTTTAAGTCTGCATTAAGAATCATACAGTCATTTGCATAACGTTTAGTGGTGTACTGTTGTTTCCACACTTGAATACCCCTAATGTGAGAATTGTCCCTTAATGCTGCCTCTAAAGGTTCCATAGCTAGGACAAATAACAGTGGGGATAAGGGACATCCCTGTCTGGTGCCTCTGTGCAAAACAAAGGGATCTGATAGCTTGTTATTGGTGATCACTTTTGCCCTTGGCTGATTATAGATTGTGCAAATCCATGCTGTGAAATTCGGCCCCACGTTATAACGCTCCCATACTGCATGCAGGTATCAACAATTCACTGAGTCAAATGCTTTTTGACATCTATTGTGACTGCAGCAGCTGGAGTTGGGAGATCTGCCACTGTTTGCATTAGGGAAACTATAGCTCTGAGCTGGTGTGAGCTGGCTCTCCCTTTCACAAAGCCTGCTTAGGATGCATGGAACACATGGGACAAGATCTTGTCTAGCCTGGAATCCAAAATGTTCACTAGTATCTTAGCATCAGTGTTTATAAGTGAAATAGGCCTATAGCTGGCCAGCAAGGTGTGATCCTTGCCCTCTTTAGGGAGAACAGTGATAAGGGCTTCTTTAAGAGCGTGAGGAAGCTCTTTCCTGGCATGAGCCTCTTGTGACATCCTGAGCATTGGTTCTGCCACTACGTCCCTCACTGCTTTATAAAAATCCAGAGAGAAACCATCACTGCCAGGTGACTTATTAGAAGCCATACCCTGGACAGCTTGTTTAACGTCTTCAGCTGTCTGCTTTTTGGACTTCTGATAGTTTCGGCAAGGAAAGATCTTTCATTAAGCAGGAGAATTTTTCTGCATTCCAGTCTACATGTGAGGAGTATAATGTTTTGTAAAAATCCACAATGATACTGTTAATTGCTTTGGGGTTTAGAGAGGCTTTCCTCTTCCTATCTTTAAGAGATGAGATGTACCTTTCTGCCTGCCTTTTTTTTAGCTGAAAGGCCAGGAGTTTTCCTCCCTTCTCCCTTCCCGCCCAGTAACTGTGCTGTATTCTTTTAATTTGCAACTCAGCCTTCCTAGTTGCCAATACATTTTACTGCAGGTGGAGGTTAGTGAGTTCTGAAATGAGCTGGGGATTGTGAATTTGCTGTTTTTTTTGTTACATTCTTCCTCTTTTTGGCTTAGCTGCCTCTACAGCTGGGCAGCCTCCCTCTCTCCAGTCTTTCTTCTATGGGCAGCATAACTGATTATCTGTCCCCTAATTGTTGCCTTGTATGCTTCCCAGATCAGGGTTTGATAGGTTATACTTTGGCCATTTAGTTGAAAGAAGATCTCCAATTCTTTTTTTACCCAGGCCTGAAATTCCTTACTTTGCAGAAGTAGGGGGTCTATTCACCGGGAAATGGATTTAGAAGATTTTGGTGTCAGGATCATACTCAGTATCACTGGTACATGGTCTGAGAGGTAAATGGGGGCAATAATAACATCTATCACCTGCTGTTTCACCTTCGCAGAGATGAACCAGTAGTCTATTCTACTGGCCATGAACTTAGGGGCAGAGAAGTAGGTGTAATCCTTTACTGTGGGATGCACAATTCTCCATGTATCCACCAACTGATGTAGGCTATTTCGGTTTTTAAGACTCTTTAGGAATTGCACATGGGGTTCCTTTTTGTTGTTGGATCTATCTAACCAGTGGTCCATGGCTAGGTTCATGTCCTCTCCCATAATAACCTCTGGGTTATCATAAGACAAATCCAATAACTTCTGGGACATTTAATGTTAAAAAACTCCACTCTGTCTTCGTTCAGTGTGCAGGCATTCACCAGTAGGTTGGGGCCTATAGGTGTGTCCACCTTGGCTATTACCCACTTCCGCTCTTTATCCTTTAGGTAATGTTGAAGTGTCCAGATGAGCCTTTTGTGGATTAAAATCAAAATTCTCCTCTTAGCCTTATCCATGAGGCTATGTACTGCCCAGCCCACCCATTCTTTCACCAGTTTCTGCACTTCCTTTGTGTCCAGCTTGGTCTCCTGTAAAAAGGTGATCTGCTACTTAAGCTTCTTCAGCCTAGCCAGGATGTTTTCCTCTTTATAGGAGAGTTCAGCCCTCTTACATTCCATGATGTGGTCATAACATCTGGGTTGCTAACCATTAGGTAGTCCGATATCTGGATGTTTATTCTCTTATATCACTGCATAGGGTTGATCCCTGTTACTTGTCCCCTCAAGCAGAGTAGGTTCAGCATCCAAGGTGTTCATGGTCTTTCCCTCACCCAGTTTCAACCTTGAAATAAAAGTGGGTTTGAGGGTATATGGTCCTTCTCCTAGGTTCTCTCTATTTTTGTTTTCTGAGGTATCATAATACCAAAACCAAAACTCTCCTATTCTTCCAGGGAGGGGTCTTATCCTGCTGTAGGCCCCCACCTCCTCCTCCTCCTGAAGGCATATAATATCAAAAGGAATTGTCCCAGAGTAACCAAAAACTTGTAAAACCTCAGTGAGTATAAAATACTGTATCCTTCTTTTGTGGGTACATAAGGTTGTATCCTAACTAGGGGTATGGTTCCCCATTGAGGCTTGCTGCTCCAACTCCTTGGCAAGGCACTAATAGCCTGGGGAGCCCCAGTGAAAGTTTCTGCCTTGACAGATACTATTAACTTAGCCATAACACAGATGTTAACAAAAACATACAGTAAACACATCCTGTAATTTCGCTGGTGGTCCCCAGCACTTCTTAAGATCCCATAGGCAGTCCCTGGGCTGATCCTTATAACATATTTACAGACTAGGGTTGGGCATACTTGAGAGTGGTAGTGCAGCATAATTTACAAGTGGTATCTAGTTGGCCATTATGTTAGAGAAACCAAAATGCATTATCGCTAATTCTCCTCCTTTCAGTCTGGAGTAAATTTGGAAGATAAAAGAAAGAGGGAAAAAACATTCTCTCCCTAGCCCCACCACCTTTTCTGCATCCATAACATCCCTCCTTTATGACCTTCCCTGTTGCTCAGAGTGTCATACTTGGTTTGAAACAATTTGCAAGTGTTGTACCTGTGTCCCTTCTCATACTCCATGAATTCCCTTGTCCTATGTTTGTATAACTCTTCATCCTCTTCCCCCCAGTCACACTATTAAGATACAATGGGACCCACAGTGCATATTGAGGCTCCCTCCTCCCCCACCCCATCAGACCTAAGCATTTTTTACCTTCTAGGGGGTCAATACTGAACAATTGCCCCATATACAGTACTTAAATTACCAGTTATTTCCATAGAGACAGCGCACCCAATGGTGCATGTAATCAGCAGTTTGGAAAGAAGTGGGCTACCAGGAAAGTTGGTAGTCTTAACCCATAAGGGTGAGCGAGGTGCAGCCCCTAAATGCTCAAGGAGAGGAATGCGATTCAGTCCATCAATAATGTCCAGCTCCCCTCATCAGAGCACTGGCATCTGCTGCTGTAGCGGTTGCACATCTTGCAGATGATGGTCCATGAGGGGATCAGCTACAGTCTCTGCTCATTCCCTACATATAGGAAGACAGTCTTCTTCTTGGATGCCCCTTACACTGATGTCTCCTTCCTGATCTCCACTCACGGCAGTTAGATCTAAGGCAGCAGGCTCTACTTCTCGGAGTGCTTCATATCTGTGCAAGACCTTAATCAGAGTTTATTTCTTTATTTATTTATTGATACTAGGATTAAAACCTTTGAGCTAAAAGCTCATTTACAGAGGTTCCACATCATACAATAAACAAGAGTAAATGCAAAACGTACAGACAAACAATAGCAGAGTTATCAATACAATAACTCATGAGAGGATTAAACATTTGAACAGGTAAATATACAGAGTATGAGTAGGTGCATAAAAAACATAGTACTACAACAGTATGTACAGTAAGGGATGGTAGAGTTCATAATAACAATTTAAGGTCTTAATCAGGCAGAATTGTCAATGGCTGCTTGCTTCAAGCATTGTCATGGAACTGGGGGGGATTAAGGTGCAGCTACAGAGTAGTGTTGTCAAGAGTAGTGGGGGGGAGGGCTGAAACAGAATAGCATTGACTGAGGTGGGGAAGGACTGGGAGGAGGAAGAGAGGAGGAATAGAGGAGGAATAGAGGTCAGAGGTGAGGAAAGCAGGGAAGGCAGAGAGTAGAGAATGTGACTGAGTTAGTCAAGGGGAATTGCTGCTGGCATCTGAAAGTACCCTGTGGCTCTGTAGACTTCTTGATCCATTTCTTTTAGGGGAAATTTTGTTGTCTGGTTCTGGCACATTTTTCTATTTTGGACTTCCACATTTTATTTGCTGCCAGGGCAGTTGTGTTGAGCTTTCCTCCCCTCACAGGGAGGGGGGGCTGACTCCTCGTGGTAGCAGGCATAGTATCCATCTTGAGCAGGGCCTCACCTCATGGCATGAACAGGTAGTGGGCAGTAGAATTTCTGCCAGCTTCAGCCTCAGCTATAAAGCCCTCCACTTCTTGATGAGTATTAATTGTGATGTACTCTCCTTTGTACTACACTCAAAGCATGGCAGGATATCTTAAGGAGATTGAAATATTCCTTATGTACAGCTTTTGTTTAAAAGCAGCATAGGCTTGTTGTTTTTTGACAGTTGATATGAATAGTCCTGAAATAATTGGACATTGTGCCCTTCCCATGTCACTTGCCCTCTCTCCCTCACAGTTCTCAGGTACATCTCCTTCCTAGGATACCTCAAGAATTTTTTGCACAGTATGGGCCTCAGACGTTCATCTTTGCTTAGGTTTTGAAGCAAGCGATCGATGGGCTCTTTTTAATTCAGGAGGGGCAGCGTTATTCAAGTGCAGCATCTGGGGTAGTGTAATGCATATCAAGGCTATCATGTCTCACCATTCTACCCCTTCTGGGATCCCGATCGGTCAGACATTTTTCCTCCTTGCTTTATTTTCAAGGTCATTGACCTCGTACAAGTAGTGTAATTTACTCTCATGGTATCTAATTTATAGGAAATGGTCATGCATAGCTTCTCCATGCTGTTTCACCAACGCCTCCATGCCAGCCGCCCTCATAGTAAGTGCAGTGAGCTTGTCATTTATTTTAGTAGTAGTACATTTTATTTAGTATTTGTTTACCGGGTAGGTGCACTAGCCAAAATTGACTATTTTCAGGCACGACCCAGGAGAGTACAGAGACATAGTAAACAAATACAGAAACAGTTGCAAGCAGATGGAATTCCAGGGTAGCAGTCATTGTACAGAAACTGCAAAACATTAGTGCTAACAAAGGTGCAGTAATAGAGACAGTCAGTAATACAAATGCAATTTGCTCTTCATCGAGTGCCTGAAAAAAGCAAGTGACGTACAGAGAAATAACAGCAAGGAGAGGAGTACAATTAAACAATACAGAAAGCAAGATGGTTGCCAAGCAATTGAACATTGTAGAATTTAAGACAGGAATAATGAGAGTAGGTAGAAAGAATATCAGGACTGAGACAAGTAGAGATATTTAAGCCAGACAGAGTAGGAGAAGGATAAAGAACAGGAGGAAGGTAAGAGTAGAGGCGGCAGGGGCAGAAAAACAAGAGAGAGGTAGAGGGTAGATAAAAAAAAAACACAAGAGAGACACAAGTGTGGCAAGAAGAGAAAATGGAGAGAAGTAGAGAGGAGAAGCAGAGGTCCTAAGGAACAATAAGTACAAATCAGAAACAAATAAGTACAAATCGGAAGTAAGATAGGACAGCAAGTGCAGGTGTCATAACTAAGGATTAGGCAAGAGTGCATGCTAAATCAGGTGGGGTCAAAACAAGTACAAGAGTCAGTAATCAACAGATAACCCCTAAGTTCACTCTTGAATTGGTTATGGGTCTCAGTCTGCCTGATCGCCAAGGGAAGAGTATTCCAAAATGTAGGTGTCATATGCCTGAAAGCACTAGTGCCTTTAGAGGTATGACATTTAGGGAGTTTTAGGAGCAACTTGTCAACTGACCGAAGCCCATGAGCGGAGGTTTTAGGAATGAGTAGCACATCCAGAGATTTCGGTACCTTTAGCCTAAGGATAGACTCAATCAGGGAACCCAGGTGGTAATGCCTAGATGCAGAAGGGGCGAGCCACCCAAGGTCAGCATATGACAACAGTGCTTTAATTGCATGGCCGAGGATGCGTATCAGCAAATGTTACTGTAAGTAACATCCCACTTTAGGAGGGATGTATTCTGAGCAGCCACAAGGACAGGAGCCCAGTAGGTAAGGGAAGGAAGTAGGATTCCCTTGGCAATGGCAAGTTTAGCACATGTCGTTAGCATGCAGCTTGTCTTGTAAGCAGCCCCCAGCTTATTATTTCTGCTTTGCAGGTGGATTGGACATGTAGGTTAAAATCAAGGAATTGGTCCAGCATAATCCCAAGATAATTGAAAGATGACACGGATTCAAGTATGGTTCCTTCTAGGTCATGTACAGTAAGGGATGAAGGACCAGTTCTGAGCTTAGCAGCTTAGCCTAGAAGCATGACTTTCATTTTCTTGGCATTTAGAACCAATTTATGGTTGTGGAGCCAACTTTGAATGTTCTTGAAATCAGAGGAGAGGGCAGAATTTAGGTTATCAATTTTGGTATCTCTGGTATATATGACAAGATCATCAGCATATAAGAGGGATGAGCAGTTTACCCGAGCACCAGGAACATTGTTACTAAATAATGAGAAGAGAAGCTGCCCCAGGATAGAGCCTTGGGGTACCCCGACCTTTATTGATGCACAGTTAGATATAGAAGAGCGAAATTTCACCATTTGAGATCTACCAGACAGGTAGCTGTTAAACCAGTCTACAGCCGGAGAGGATGAACCCATATTAAGCAGCCCAACTAGGAGTAAGGGATGGTCAACCAGGTCAAAAGCCTTGGTTAAGTCAACAAAGACAGCACCGGTAAGGTACCCCTCGTCCATATTTGCAAGTACATCAGAGGTGAGTTTTAGCAAGGCTGTAGATGTGCTATGGTTCTTTCTAAAACCATGTTGGGCATCTGAAAGTACCATAAATTTTGTGAGGAATTCAATTGTTTGATTCGTCACAGCTTTTTCAAGCAGTTTGGAAAGGACCGATAGAATAGCAATTGGACGGTAATTGTTTATATCCTTCTTGTCTCCTTTCTTGTAGACTGGGGTTATGCAAGATATTTTCAAGATGTCAGGTACTGTGCAGCAGGACAGGGACAGAGTGTAGATTTTTGCTAGAGGAGAGGCAATATATGGAGCAGCAAGCTTAAGAAGGAGCGGATCAAGGAGGTCTGACCTACAACAGTATTGTTAGATATGGATTTAAGAAGTTTGAGGACCACCAGTGACGTTACAGCCTTTAAATAGAAAGGCAGGGCATGTGGAGATATAGAGGGAGGTGTATTGGGGTACAGTGTCTTGCTCTGGGCTCAGGGCTGAGCGTGACTTGCCTGGGGTTTGAAGGAGGAGGTATACATGGTCAGATCAGAGAACATCACATTAAAAGCATTCGCTATCATGACAGGGTCATTACAATGAGACCCATTTAGTACCATATCTGGTGGCATGCTGTGTTGGGATGCACTGAGAAAAGATTTGATGTGCACCAAGAATTTCCTAGAGTCACATGCGGAGCTGGTAAGCAGGTCCTTGCGGTATTTACTTTTCGCAATTCTGATTTTTTTCTTGCAGAGGTTTCTGTGAGCCCTATATGTGTTAAAATCAGACCTTGACCCAGACTGTTTGAAGCACCTCCAGTAGTTGTCCCTTTTACGTAGATCACATAGCAGGTCCTTATATAGCCACCTGGTATGTTTACCTCTGACTTTCCTGGTGACCTTGGGAGCATGTTGATTTTGAACAAACAAGAATTTGTTGAGGAAGATTTGCAATGCCTCACCAACACAGTTTGTGTGGTAGATCTCTGACCAGTCAACAAGGGATATATCCTGAAGAAAAGCATTTGCATCGAGGTTAGCAAAGTTTATGAATGTCACATATCGAGGCGGGGGAGATGGAGGGGCACTTGAGGTCCATAAACAGAAAATAGGAGCATGGTCAGTTATAGTATCAGCTAGGATCCCAGATGAATGCACATGCTCAACATGGTTTGTGAGTATCCAGTCTAACAGGGTACCTGTAACCATTGGATTAGTTGTCCTGGTCGGTTCAGTTATTATCTGATGTGGTCTATGGTTACTTGCCACTGATGCCAGGGAACTATGATTAGGCCCCAGCCAATTTAGGTTAAAGTCACCTGAGATTATAACCTTGTTATTTTTTATATTTGCTAGGGTCCTGTCGAGTAGGTCCTGAAGTCCAGCCACACCCTCAGAAGGGTGATTGTAGATACAGACGATGTGGAGTTTTTGTGCTCCTAATGCAGCAGTGGCATGGATGTGTTCACACAAGGTGGACATGGTTGGGTGATGGCCAGTTTTTATGGAGAGGTGGTCTTTGTAATAGATGGTAACACCGCCACCATGTTTTCCCACCACCCTATCCCTACACATCAGGAAGTAGTTGGCTATAGTGCAGAGAGAGTCTGGTACTTTAGGTTTCATCCATGTTTCCATAAGACAGAGAATGTTTGGATTATAGTCCTTCATCCAAGCCTCTAGCTCATCCTTGTGACATATTAGGCTTCTGATATTCATGTGCACAATAAGGATACCTTTACTAGATAGTCCCGATACACTGACTGCCATGAAGTGAGCAGGGGTGTCAGCTAGCACCCTACTGAGCATACTAGTATTTTGGCGAGTTCGATTCCAAAGGGTGCAGCCCACTGCTGTGCCATAGCAGCCATCGGAGCTGAAGCTGCACCCTGATTCTGGTACTCACTCACTGTGCCACCCAGTGGCACTGTGCCTCACTGCTTTCAAGTATCCCATAGGCTACTCCCGTTGATTCCTTCTTTTCAGATTTCAGTCGACACCTTTGTAGTGCTGTGAGAAAGGACTGGGCCACAAAAGGTACCAATCGGAAGCTCTGAGTTACCCTTCTCTACTAATCAGTCAGCTGTTCCAGAGACCGCTTGTTTGATGGATGGATGAATTTTTTTGTGTTGGATATCTGCTCTAGTTAAATTAGTCTGCCACCATCTTGGCTGGCAAGCTCTGCCCGCCCCCCCTTACCAACCCATTTCGATCTTGAATGCCCATCATACATTTTTCATGTTCATCCTCTCCCACAGGATTGACACCCTGCTTTTTTCCATTGTTGACAGGGATCAGATGGGCTTTCTCCACTGTCGGACAATGACGGACAACATCAGGTGCACCCTACATATCATACAATCTTCCCCTCAGAGCTGTTAAGTCTTGATTCCAAGAAGGCATTTGATTGGGGGTCCTGGCCATTCCTTTATGAGTGTTGGGGCAGTTGGGGCTCCGGACCCATTTCATCCAGTTACTACAGCATATATATGAATCCTTTTGGCATGTGTAAAGATCTCTGGACAACACTCTGAATAGATTATCCTTCATTGAGGTACTCATCAGGGGTGCCCACTATTCCCACTACTTTTTACACAATACATTGAGCCACTGGCACAAGCCATAACAGAAGCCACTACCTTCAGTGGAGTGCAATCACAATCATGGGGCAGTAATATCCCATAGCTCCCTATGCAGTCAGTATCCTCCTATACATCAACAACCTGGAACCCACTTTACCTGCAGTTTTCAAAATCCTACCACATTTCAGATAAGTTTCAGGCTACAAACTAAATACTACCAAAACAGAGCCCCTCATTTTCCACTATAACTCCACTCAGCAAACAAGACAGGAGTTAACCTTCCCTTGGAAATGAGACAAACTAAAGCACCTAGGAGTTTAACAAATGCAACCTACAGGGATAATTATTTTTTATACCATTTTCCACACAAATGGTGCAGGACCTCATTCGATGGGAGGCACTCCCCCTCAGCATCACCAGACAGATCAAAGTAATGCCCATGGTTATGCTAGGAGAGGCCTTATACCTATTTCAGACCCTTCCTATCTCACTTACCTAAACCACCTTTCCTCTCTGGAATCAAGAAATCTCCCATTGTGCAACATCTGTGAATCAAAATCCAAAGTCCCTACCTCCCAAAGTCAGTCAGAGGCCTAGCCCTACCAAACTTGAGACTACTACTGGGCAGCACATCTTCAGTTTAATATTTTGAGACACTCTGGCAGAATCTCAACTATCTGACAATGGGTAAAGAGGTAATTCTTCCCCAACAGAAACTTTATAACCATTATGTACTACACAGACACTACTCCAAACTCATTAGTGGAACTTACTCTTACGCTCTGCCACCAGGTTTCAACTTGGCGCTCCATCAAGAAATACCTACATGCGACTCCCCTTCTTGCTCTCCTCTGCCCCATAGCTCTCTTGTAAAACTTCTGTTCCACATACATTGATAGCATTTTGGATATGGGATAGTATTCACTCCTATACATATAGTATATATAGGAAGTCATGTCCAGGGCCATATTAAAAATCTTCACTGCTTTTCAGGTGGAGTTTGACCTGCATCTATGAACCCCCCTCCCCCCCATGATGTCATGCCTGGGTTCACACTCCTGCCTAGTGACTGTACAGGGCACACCTGGTTGAGGAGTTTGGGTTTATTCTTTCTCCTGTAGTACAGGGTTTATCCCAGAACAGATACTAAGTAGCACAGTAACACCACCCACAGAGAATAAGTAGACCAGATGTTGTGTACAGTACCACCCTCTGGGATTCAGTACCTGCCCACCTCCATACACTGGACTAGACCACCCCTTGGGGACCACAACAGTTATTACTATCGCCAATAAACACTTTAGTTAGAGCATACAAACTGAGGGCATACACAGGAATGGAATTCAGACAATTAATAGTGATTTTATTTTGAAACACTGTCTTGGATGCTGGAACAAGAGAAGGAATTAAGCATTCACAAGTCACCATAAACCCTTCTTTCATATATCAGTATACCATAAGCCAGATGCACTCACACAGGGACTGCTGTGTTGAACTGTGTTACACAGGGTGCAATAAACTCTTTAATTAATCTTTAATGAATCATCTCATAGGACACATTTATTTATTTATTTATTTGCTTTTGCTTACCAGGTAAGCACACTAGACAACCAAGTGCCTATTTTCAGGTGCCACACAGGAGATTAAAAAGGTACATTCAAGCACAACAGGCAAAAACAAGAACAAGGTATAATCAAGAGTAACAAACATAGCAAGGTCAATGCAGGGACATCAAGAGTTTACATTGCAAGTTGGAGGAAGATAACAGCATGGTACAAGTAAACAAGGCAGTGATCAACATTCTGGGCAACAACTCCCTAAAAGGATAAGGGTAGCAGACACAACGAGAAGTTACAAGAGGGGATTGGAGAGACCAATATCATTACTGTAACCTACTTGAACAAGCAGATTGGCTTTCTTTAGAAAGAAGATATAAATTTCAGTTAGGTTTACTAGCCAAAAAGGTAACATTTAATAAGGAGCCTGACTATCAACAGTTAAGAAACAGAATATATCTGCTATGATTCGATCATCAGTTACATACTCTTTTTACATCCAAGAATGCATACTTCAATGGATCAGAAGACAATATTTTATTCTCTTCCATTATTTTTAATACACTGCAACTAGCCTTTGACTGTATTATTGTTTCATTTTCCTCCTTTAGACACAAGTTGAAAGAGTATATTTTTGTTAAATGTAAATGTAACTGTTTTGTATAATTGGCTCGTGTTGGGTTGCACATGTTTACAATGTACTTTTATACTTTTGTATTTTGTCTACATGTTACATTGTACTGTTGTTATTTATGAACTGATCGTCCATGAAAATGGGTCATTCGGCCCATGGTCTTATCAGTATAAATAAATAAAACAAACAAATAATTAGTACTAATAAAAAGCCCACAGATTCAAATATCCAATGAGTTACACTAAAAGTCCCATTGCATGCCTGGTAGCTACATTGGCAGGATTCTGTCAGTGGTGCACAAGAGAGAATTCAGCAAGCTTGCAATTTATCCCTCAACAGGCCATAGTGTGCTAGCACAAAGCAGAGATTCTTAACTTCCAAAATGAGAAGGCTTGAAAGCACAAAATTTGTAATCCACAGATGGCAAAATGCAAAGCCCCCACCACCAGTGTCAGTACTCATGTGACCCACGGATGCAGCAATTCAGATAAAGTAAGGAACAACACACAGCAACAGGTAAGGCCATCATAAGGAGCTTCAGACTTTTGAATATGCCACAGCAGCACACCCCTCTGCCTCACACCTCTCTGGATATAGCCTTTTCTGGCTCATGCCACAGGATGCAGCCCTTCTAGCTCAACTCTCAGGATACAGGAGCACTAAGCAGTGGCTTCCTGTTTCCCAAGGAGCCCAGACTCCAAGAGTGACCCCACAGTCTGACTCCCCAAAGGATCGACAGCACATCTGTACTCAGGCATGTGCCTGTGGACTTCCTGTTCCCTAATCCTTCCCACTGGGTAAGGGCTAGCAGGCCCCTTACCTGGCTGCAAAGGTGGCTAGGCAGAAATGCAGGTCTCTGTCTTCATTAGGTACAGCTCAACAACTTTGGCAGCCGACGTGGCCTACCACCTCACACTCTCAGTTAATTTCTTCCACACAAGAGCTAGTCTGAAACAATCTCTGGCCAGGGTGAACCCAGGGAAAAGTTCACAGGGAATTTTTTGAGGATTTGAACCCAGAGAGGGCTCACAAAATGTTTGGCCTACCTAGGCCTCTAACTGTCTCTTACCAGCAGCAGGTCTAAAAACCTTTGGATCCTACTCAGCATGCCCCTTGCTCTTTGATAGCCCAAACATCTTTCCCTCCATCCACTCTCTAATTGGGCAGACAGGGTTGTGCATCAGTCCTTCTGCCATGCTCTGCCCTCTGATTGGCTTGAACAGCCTGCCAGTCCATTTGGGAGGGTCTTTGTTGCATCAATCCCCTGCAATTCTTTGGAGGCTAGCAGCAAAAATTCCTGACCTCTGACTGGCTGGCAGCAAAGTTAGAGGTCAACAAAATGGTGACTGCAAGTAAGTCAAAACAGTTACTGCACTTTAATGTCATTCCTATAGGGCAACTGCCCTGCTTTTACTTTCAACTGCCCCTTTGTGTAGCCGACACATATGTACCTACCATTCTGATTGTGGTGGTGAGTGGAAAAAAACTTTGTGCTCCCAGTCAGGAGCTCTGTCATCTGCTCCCCGCTCCCATGTTTATACAGATAGGCTCTGTATGACTGCAGACACATTATTTTCTTAAAGGCCCCATGTGTCAATGTCTCAATGTTGACTCATTTCTCTCCTCTCCCCCTCTCGGTTTCTCCAAGCCACCTGATGCCCACTGGTGTACTTGGGGCCAGAGCACACCAGAGGGGTCACCAATGTGTCTCCAAAGACTTGTGGCAGGTGTGCACTTCTAGCAGCACAGATATCCAAGCTGCAGAGCCAGATCGCAAGTTGTCTGTACACAAGTACGTTGCTTTGAAGACGGCTTCTCCAGTCAACATTCAGCTGCAATCTTGGTGCTGGAGAGAACAAGAAGGCAGCAGAGGAAATTCTGGGGTGGCAGGACAAAGGTCCAGGTAGGCCCCCCTCCTGGGGTGGGAGTTACACATTAAATATATTTTTTTCACTTCTTGCAGCTCCAGCTCTGTATCATGCACTTCCAGTTGCTGTCCTTATCCCAGGCTCCCATTCTGCAGTAATCTACTTCTTTATCTCTTTCTTCAATCAGGGAACACAATGCTTTTGATCACCCACTCATATGGGGTTCTTCTGGAGTCCCTTGGAAATACCACATATGGTATGGCTCAGAAGTGGGCAGAAGAGTTAGAAATACTGATTGATTCTGAGTTGTGGCTGAGGGCTTACTAGCTTTCTTCGAATGTCACAAGCTTGCTGAAGTGGAGGGAATACTACTGGAAACTTCTAATGCTGTTCTTCCACAACCCAGTCATTTCTGCACATTACCTGTCAACCATAGATACCTCCTGCTGGAGGAATTGTGGAGCTACTCAGAGCCCACCCCTCATATATTATATTGTCCTCTCCTGTGCTGCTCCCCTTCTTTGAGGCCCAACAGAGAAAACTGGAAGAGCTGTACAGTATTTCAGTTCCATTAACCCCAGAACTATTTTGATTCCTTCAGTTACCAAAGTGCTTGTGAGACCCCATCTTGAGATACTTGTTGGGTATTCTACCCACATCAGCTAAAATAAAATTACTAGACTCTGGCTGACTACACAAACCCCAGAGCTCCTGACCTGGTGCAATATGGTAATCAGATCTATAAGATGAAGGAGATCACCCACTCCATAAATGGTAAGACTGAGCTATGTTCCTCGTGCTGGGCCAGATTGCTTCTGCAAGTGATGAGCAAAGATGGGGACTTTGTCCCATAGAAATAGGATATAACAGAATCTGCCAAACACTGCAACCTCCACACCAAAACTGATGAGCACAGTCCCCTCTTTTTAACCTCTATTTATCAAGTTGGAATGAAAGATACCCCTGTCATGGAAGTGCCCACCACACTCACACCCACCACATATAGTGGTATCCCCTGCCCTTGTGGGGAATGGGTCAGAATTCATGGCATTACGTATAGCACTATAGTGTTGTGCAGATATTGTTTGTATAGTAATGTAACCATGTCCACACTGCCGAGCTAAACAAAGAAGGGTAGACATAGCCATATTACATACAAACACCTATATATCTGATTATGTAACTAGAATGAATACTCTACTACATATCTGTATTCTGAAAATCTTTATTCTGTAAGGCAATAAAATGGGCAGATATTGTTAAAAATTAATAACAAGCATTTGTCAATGCTGAATGTTCGTTGTGTGCACTGGTGTCATTTTGGGAGTGGGGGGTTTACGGGCCGGCGTTGGCAAATTTCAACACGGGTTCATAACTTCATTGTTTTTTAATATTTTTACACCACGTTTTCAACATAGCCATCTTATTACACCACCTCATGAAGAAAGGAAGAGTACAATTTCAACTCCTGTCTGAAGGATAATTTCAAGCAGTGGCTGCAAAATCACCTTTCGGGATGCAAAACACCATTTGGGCAAGGATCTGAAAAATGGCAGCTGTCACATTCATGTGGTGCAGTGAAGAAAAACATGAACAAAGGTGGAGAAAATGTTCAACTCCTGTCCAAAAAGGTAATTTTGTGCAGTGACTGCGAAATCAACTTTCGGGATGCAAAAACAAATTTTTGTCGGGATCTAAAAAATGACAACTGTCATGTTCGTGAGGTACTGCTAAGAAATGACTATATTGAATATTTGGGGTCAAAATATTGAATATTTCCAAAGTTATGAGCCTGTGTTTGCAAATTTCAATGCAGGCTCATAACTTCTTTATAGTGTATAGTAAAGTGCTGTTCTGTATAGAATTCCATTCCTTTCAAAATGCAGCTGTACCACAGTTCAAAGATCATGGAGTGCGATTCTACCGTATTGTGGTAGAACAGCATTCTGGAACCTCTAGAAACTACATGAGTCAGTTTCATTTTGAAAGCAAAAGAACTCACACACACATATTTCACACAGTACTATACACTATAAAAAATATAGGATGATAATTGAGCAACTCTATGCACAAACAGTGTGTTTACCACCTCGGGGTTCTGATTCCCATAGATCTCTCAAGCTTTGCTCTCTAGCTCAGAGGGAATCAAAACCCCTCTGTGGCAGAACACAGTGGTTGTGCATAGTGGCCCATCCAGTATTCTCTATGTTTTTTAATACTTTCACACCAAATTTTCAACATAGCCTTCTTATTACCCCACCTCAGGAACAATCGTGAAGAAAATGTTGTACTCCTGTCCGAAAGGTGATTTTGTGCAGTGACCACAAAATCACCTTTTGGGACAGATTTACCTAACATCAGTTGCACTGTTCATGAGTTGGGGACCCCAGAAACTTATGTGGAGGATTTGGGAAAAAATATTTAAAAATGGCCAAGTTATGCCACTAAGTTGAAAACCCCACTGAAATACATTGCCACCAAAGCCCTGCCTGAACTATGTTTTGACAAGCTGTCATGTTTTGGACAGCATTTGAATACAGTAGCTCAAGTAATAAGAAAGCTAAGTTTAAAATGTGGGGTGCATTAGTGGCCTTTTAATGCTGAGGGTTTGAGGTGCTGGATGCCACACCTTGTGCCATGCAGGTGGCCCATGTTCGGGAATGACCATGGGCCACTGGGGATTGGCAGGGGAGGAGAAGGACTGAGCATTCCAGAGACAGCTCTCTTTCTCCAGGGAGAAGGGCGACCAGTTGTAGGTGCATGCCTGGCCCCTAGTGGTGGGTGGGGGCTGATACACCAATGCTACAGACATTCGGTCATAGGGAGGACAGATTCCTAATGGGGTGCATGCACGCTAGTGTGCACAGCACCATCGCTGATGTTCTTGCACACCCTGCCCCTGAAGGGGGTAAACCAGGAGGAAACAAATTCATGGCAGTGATGGAGGGAGCTCACAGGTCCTACTCCCTGAACAGTCACGGCGCTGAACCCCTGTACTGCATCTGGTCTTGGTGGGTGGGTGGGTCAGGTCTTGGTAAGAGTCCTGCCAACCCCACCAGTGGGGTAAGCCCTGGGGGTAGCTGGTCAGCATCAGCTGGTGGACGTTGGGAGATGGGGCTGGGGCTACCTCCAGATAGAGAGGGCTGTGGAGCAGGAGTACAAAGAATTTAAAAAAATGTGGCGTGCAACTATTTAAGAGATCTGCAGTTACTAGCATGCATACAGAAATTGTAACAAATGGCCATAACTTTATCATGTTTCATAGTTTGACCCCAAATGTTGAACATAGTTGTGTCACCCCACCTCATGAACCATGTAAGTGACAATTTTCAAATCTTTGGGAAAACGGCTTTCCATGCCACAGGTACAAAAACACTTTATGGGCAGGATGTGAAAAATGACAGCTGTACTGGTCATGAGGTGGTGTGCCAGCCAGCGTTGAAGAGTGCAGATGTGTCTTGGTCCACAGAAGATCACTGCTCCTGACTTCCAGAGGTAAGTATGGGTAAGGGGGGGTGCGGGAAGGTGGGTGTATAGTAGGAGGGTCAGGATGGTGTATGGTGGAGACAGCGAGGGACAGTTTTCTTTTTTGCGTGTTTAAAAAAGACATTGGAGATGGTTTTCTTTTTTAAACAGGATACGATTTTGTTTACATTTCAGGACACTGGGAGTGGGCTCCCCAGTGTCTGGGGGGGACACTGAACAGAGGGTGCAGGGAGGACAGCAGGAGTAGGAGGGAGCAAGAGGGATTGATTTGCTGTGGGGGGGCTCAAACAGAATGGAGGGTGGGGGAGAGCAACAGCAGTGGAGAGAGTGGGAGGGATTGATTTGCTGGGGGGGCTCAAACAGAACAGAGGGAGCAGGGAGGACAGCAGCAGTGGGAGGGAGCAGTAGGGACTGATTTGCTGGGGGGGAAGAGTCAACAGTTGTTGCCATATGAGTTTAAATCAGTGGTGCACAACTTTTTTTGGGTGGGGACCAGACTTAAAGCTTGAGTCAAGTCTGAGGGCCAGTGCACAGATTTTGAATTTAATGCTCTTCGTGTTGTATCTCCATTCATAATTACCTGTATAATATCTGAGCTGACATTTTCTTCCAATTGCTGCTGTCTGAGGTAGGTTTGTAAATAATAATGACTATGTATGGTAAAATAAGGGAACAGCAAGGCCCAAATGTGCACTGCACATACCCTATACCTGCAGGGTAGCGTTCCAGTCTACTATGCTCTGTTGCATCCATATGCTACACCTCCAATGAACATTTAGACAGATGGTGTTCTGTAAGGATGTAGTCTTGATTGTTTTGAATGCTGGTACCCGGTTAGAATAGCCCACCGCATTTCCAACAGAAAATCCAACACAGGGACAACACTTAACATTCTGCTCGGGTTTCTTGTTCCAGTAACAAAAAACAAAGCTCAGTTGTAATTATGGTGATTAGTGGATGAATAAGAATACTGCAATTCATCACCATTTGAGAATGTGGTTATTATATGCCTCGGTTATATGTATTTTATTTTTTTTACCAGTTGAAGACTATTGAAATTCAACATTTAAACTCCAGTATTCTAATTCATCCACTATCCACCATAATTACAACTGAATTTTGTCTTTTACTGGAATGCCACCCTGCAGGTATAGTGTACATGCAGTTTATGTGTAATATAATCAAACTGTGTCTGGCTGCAATGCATTGTTTACTGCTGCCCCATATCATGATTTATGGGCTGAAATTAGAGGAACAGGTGAAACTTTCTCTAGAGTCCAAGCATGTTTAAAATAAGAATGCAGTAAACCTGATTGTAAACTGTCATTCTGTGGCCAGTGGTTGTGTCAAGATGAGAGTATGAGCCAGTTGCAGATCAATGAAAAACAGGGTAGAGAGAGAGGAAGGAGGGAGGTTATCTAATGATTTGGGTTACAAATGGGGAGATAAGTAAAATAGAGATCACAGTGTAATCAATCCAGTCTATAGCCTTTCTGTGAATTCCACTTTTGTTTATCCCGAGACAGCGGGGACAAGCATGAACAAACAACACTATACACTCCCATTGGCATTGTGGGAGTAAAATGTGGACTACAAACATCAGCAGGGTAGTTATTTCACACAAATTAATATACAGTTTTAACAAATATATTTTTAATACTCCCATTTTCAGAAAAACAACAAACTTGATCTGAAACCGGAAGTTTTACTGACCGCAGACCACATTTAAAATATCCCACTTCATTTTTGAGAGTTGTTCATTGCACTGCTGCTTTAAATCTGGTAAATGTAATCACTTGCACAGCTGGCACAATCACTTACAAAGGACTGAGTTGTGCCACTATTGGTTTGACTCTGTCCTTTGAAAACCTTGCCAACTTTGCCCCAAAATGGAAAGAGAGTCATTGGCAGCCTGCCTACTGATTTACCTGCCATAGACCTGCCCCTTGAACAGAGCTCTCCAGTGGACACACCCCCTCTCAACCCTCTACAGCAACTCTCATATCAACATGCCCATCTGCGCTTGCATGCACGATGAAGATAAACATCATGTATATATATATATATATATATATATATATATATATATATATATATATACACATATATATATATATATATATATATATATATACACACATAGATTTCATTCTGTGGTAGTTGGGTAAGGTCCACTAAGCACGAGACCCTGTTTTCAGGGGTGACCTGGGAGCACTGTGGTGGTTAACTGACTTGCTCAGAGTCGCACACTGTGCAAGTGAAGGCTGGGAGAAAATCAAACCCAGCCCTGATGGATGTACTGAGCTCATTCAAATCTCATTGCTTTAACCTCTAGGCTATACTGCCAGTTTCAAATTGAAACTGGTCAATATTTCAGTTTGAGACTGGGCAACAGTTCACTAGACTGGTTAGTAGTGTTTTGAACTACTGCCCAGCGAATCTGTCAATCACTCCCTCACCATGCCTGCTCACACCGAGACAGTACCAGTTGTCACAAACGCACTCTGCAGGTCAGACACCCAACCAGGTATCTAAAATGATCCCTTAAAACTCTGTAAAAGACCTTAGGTATATTTTTACTTAATTATACAAGCTCAGTACACAATCAAGCTTTCTAACAGCTGTCAGACTTAACCATCTATAGCTAACATGCAAAAAGAAACTGAGAAGACACCCAGGTAGTATTTGAAAGAAATGGTTGTTTACTAAAAATATGATAAAAAGGTAAAATTAAACACAGAACAATATATCATACAGCATACAATCATGTAGAACAAAGAGGAAGTTACAGACAAAACACTCCTACCACAAATATTTAATTTTTTCTAAGTATTACTTTTCTAACTGAGTTTAAGTTAGAAAGAACTTTCTGTCTCAGAGCCCAAGATGATACGACACATTCCCCAGATACAATGTTCCATTTCTAACCCTATCTTCCCACCCCCTTTTAGTGAGTCAGTTAGCTCCTCCTTTTAGAATTAATTCTAACATAATTTTTACTAGGAGGTATTTTTAATTAATGGCAACATCAGAAAAAAAAAACATTTTCTATGTACTGTATGGCATCCTTTAATCAAACATTTGTCTTTGAGCTTAACAATCCTACCATTTATCACTATTTCTCAGCTGCATGTTAAAATTTGAGGTGAACCTGCCAAATTACTTTTCATCCTGTTATGTCATAAACTTTATGTTTGGTTTCAACTTCAAAAGCCTGGGCAGGTCATAAAAAGGTTATAAAATGCCCTTCTGTAAGTCTTTATTAACTGGTTCCCCTGGTCAGTTTAATTACATCCTGTAGTTCCAGCTGCTGGCCTTTAAAGTTACAGGACAAGTCTGCTAACTTGTGTAAGACAATTTCATACACAGACCAGTTATTTTTTTACAGATACCTGTATCATACAATAATCATAAGCAAGGAGGCAAAGCATCACATCAGTTACAAAAATATTAGCATATATTTGCATATTTTTGAAGTTTTTGTAAGTACCCTTACAGAAATATAAGTGTGCTGTGTACATGCAGAATGCATGCCACATGCTTAATTGTGCAATGTTTGCATGCGGTTCACATACACAAAGTGAACCTATGCAAACCAGGTATAAAAAGCAAATCAGGTTTATGTGCTACAAGTTTGATATGTTTGCAGCAGGTAAGCTAATGTGAACATCTAAATATCACATCAGGTTCGCATGTTGCATGCTTGACGTGGGTGCAGCAGTTAAGCTGGTGTGAACATCATTTTAAAATCACATTAGGTTCACATGTTGCATGCTTGCCATGTGTGCAGCAACTAAGCTGGTTCAAATCCCATCTAAAATGCATCAATCTCTATTTCTCATACTACTGCTAGCAATTAGAGCCATAAAAATATATTTTTCATTGATGTCCCATTAAAAAGTAGGTAAACTCATTAATTCTGATCCTTTTGCAAGTTGTTTAACTGCTTTTGATTCCTGTCATTTAATTTCCATTCATTTGTAAAGTAGTGTTTGCTTAATGCATTAAATGCCTAGGATATAGTCAGTCAACATCCCTCATTTTAGATGTGCAAAGAAGACCTCTGTGTTGTGAAGCCTGACCTTTTTGTTTTAGGCCATGCAAATCCCCTTAAGCATATTTACTGCTACAAATGTGACTGATTCTACACACTTACAGTACTTTCCCTTTGTCATTTTATATGGAGGATATACACTATGACCATGCTAAGCACTCTTTGTGCTGAGGAGAGTCTTGGAAGCATGCACCACACCTCACATTTTGTCACTGAAATGAGAGACATAGACACTCAAAATGAGGGACAATGACCCTCGCGATGACCAGGACAAATCCTGAATCATGGAGATACAGTACCTCAGAACACAGTGGAAAAAGTTGTATTTACTTGTACCAGTACCTGAGAATGAATTTCTACCATAAAGCATGGGTGCCATTTAAGAAGGGCAGAAGGGGGGCCAGTGCCCCCACATTTGTCCCTCGGTTGTTGTTATGGTGTGGCAATAATGGCATTACATTTGGATTTAATCTTTTGCACAGCCACCTGCCCAACAACCTGGCCTGTGTGCGCACATGCTGAGTACACTCCTAACTCGATTATGTCTGTATTGTGTTGTCCACTCTCTCCACCTATTAGGGGTAGCACCACCACACATGACATGAAGGAGCCCCAGCCAAGCAAGAGCACATGAGTTACATGAGTGTGATACTTTCTTTCCCACCACAGAGTAGACAGGGTGCACACTACAGCTTGGAGGAGTCAGTGAGCACTGAACTCTCAATAGCAGTGTTGTGGCAGCAAAATTGTGTTAGTCTACTGTTAATGAGTCTCCATCCCACCTGGTGGTTGAAGGCACAAGGGGTAAGCTGGAAGCTAACTTGAGACTAGACTACTTACTTATTCTACTAAGCTCACCTCACAAAAAAAAAAAAAACAACACAGGCCCCCTCAGCAGCAAGCTAGGCTTAGCAGCAGCGTTGTTCACTTGGGAGCTTAAGCAGCAGGTAGGTAGGAAAGAGGGATGGAGTTATATTCTGTTTTAACTGAAATATTTTAAAAGTTTGTAAGTGAAATTAGTTTTATGTGTTAAAAATTATTACCTTGAATTAGAACTGTTACATTGTAACTCTGGTGGCTTAGGGATAGTTGTTTGGCAGGATACTTTGAGGAAATTTAAATGTGTTGTTTGCCTGGTGTTTGGGGGAGGGACATTAGCTGCAATTACCTTGTCTCTAAACAGGAATTAACTTGGCTTCATTGTTCACTTGGGAGCTTAAGCAGCAGGTAGGTAGGAAAGAGGGCTAGAGTTATATTCTGTTTTAACCGAAATATTTTAAAAGTTTGTAAGTGAAATTAGTTTTATGTGTTAAAAATTATTACCTTGAATTAGAACTGTTACATTGTAACTTTGGTGGCTTGGGGATAGTTGTTTGGCAGGGATACTTCGAGGGAAATTTAAATGTGTTGTTTGCCTTCTTAAATACTGAAAAGCCACTGGGGGTTGGGATTGAAGGGCTGAGTATTTCTGTTTGGGACTGAAATTCAAAGCAACAGGAGCTGGTGGGCCTGTGACATCGTATGGTACCTGATGTCTGCTTACATACACTGTTAGTGTGACCGAACACACACTGGACTGTATGTGTTTGTGAGACTTGGGAAGGCGTTATTGGTGGGGTTGAAATTGGGTTTGTAAATAACTACAGTCAGTTTAGGAGAAACTGTACTCCAGGGAAAGGGACTGAGAAAGGGGTGTGCTATTATAAACAGAGGGGATAATCAGGGTGGCCATATTCCACCATGGCAGGCATCTTCGGAAGGGTTGTAGGCTGCACAGGCTGTGGGATGGCAATAATTCTAAATTGGGCCTCGAGAGAGGAGGCTGCCCAATCTGTGAGCAGCTATCTTGTATCAGGAGTAAGTATATTGGTTAAGGAGTAAGCTGTGGGAGCTGGGGGGTGTCAAGGATAAGGGTGTGGATATGGGCAGCAGAAGGGTGGGGCTGAGGGAGGCTGGAGCAAGCTCTGAAATTACAGGACGTTATGTTACAGCAAGCAGGAGGGGATATAGGGACAGGACCCTTAGATAGGGAAGTTGATGCTAAGGGAAAGCGTCACGTGTGAACATTCTGAATACAAAGAGACTGGAGGGAAGAGTCAGGAGGGGCTGTTATGCGGAAGCCTAAAACAGCAGACTGTGGGAAGGAAGCTCCTAAGGTGAACAGTGCAAGAGAGGAAGAAGAGGGTCAGTTTAGGGATGCAGTCAGGGGAAACTCGGGTTACTTGATGGAGGCTGACATAGAGTGTCACAATAAATTTGAGCTACTAAGCAACCTAGAGGGGGAGGAAGGGGTTGGTGGAAATGAGGAAACTTATACAGAGGCCGGATGGAGGGAGTCGGATACCCATAGGGCATCACAGACCAGCTATGGAAAGGATAGACATAGTCCCAGAGGGAGAAGGAAACATATATGTTAAGCAAATGGGGAGATGCAACATATTCCAGACATGAGGAGGAGAGCATGATTGGAGAGAAACTGGGAGACAAGGAGGTGGGAGAGGAGCCCCCCTTCTGCTGGGAGGTCAGTACCAAGGATGGGGCCCTAGCTAAAGGGGACCCACAGAGAGCCTCTGGAAGCAGGGGTACTATTACAAGGGGGGAGGATGGTGGTGTGGGGGAAGGGGAAACCATCAGGGCCAGGATAAATGGTTCAGATAAGAGAGGGTTAAATGGGACACCTATTCAGAGGGGGTTTGAGTTAAGTGGGCAAAATAGCAAGGGAGGCAGAAAGGGGAGGGTGACAAGGGGGTCTCTAATAAGGCAGGAAGACTCCCATGAAATTGAGATCATGAATAAAGGGGAAGGGGCTGAGAGGGCATAGTGGAGGTAACCATAAGGATGATGGCGGTGTTAAGGTTCTGTTACTGGGAGACACGATGATTAGGGGTATCCATTGGGAGGGACAGGGGGGTGGATGCCATAGCCAGGTGAAGGTAGTGAGTATCTCTGGGCTGACAGTGCACAGAACAAAGTTCATGGTGTATGAAATGGTTAGGGATTGTGGAGGAAACGGATTCCTGGTGCATTTGGGAATTAATGATCTAGAGGAAATAGCATTTTGGAAATCCAAGCAAGGTTCCAAGAACTTGCCAGAGTCTGTCAGGATAATGGATGCAACATTTCCTTTTCAGAGATATTGCCAGTACCAAAGGCCTCAGTGGACAAAAAAAAGAACTAAAGGTTAATGACTGGCTCAGGAAGTGGGGTGAAGAGAATGGGTTGGGGGTGTTAGGGAACTGGAATGGAGTTTGGGAGGATAAGGGACTATATGCCAAGGACAGGTTTCATCTTGCCCCATTAGGGAAGGAAGTCCTTAAACAGGGGATGGCTGACTACATACAAGCAAGGTGGGGTTTAAACTTGTAAGGGGGGGAAGGGATGAGGGAGGGGCTGACCAGAAGCCCTCTCCTCCAGATGAGGGGAGTAGCCATCAAGCCCAAGAGGGGGGGGGAAACAGACTGGAGGTGGAGGTTTCAGGAGGAGCAGGGGGAGGATGGAAGTATAAGGAATCTGGGTGGGGTTCGACAAAGAGGATCAGGGATAAGGGGTGGGGGTTGGTGTTAGTAAATGCCAGGAGCTTGGGAAACAAGTTGCCGGAGTTCCAGGCCATGCTGTTCGGGGGGGGTGGATGTGGCGGCGGTCACGGAGACGTGAGCCAACAAAAACCATGACTGGGACCTAAATGTACGGGGTACACTATGCTTAGGAAGGTTAGAAAGGAGGTCAGAGGGGGTGGAGTGGCTGTGTTCATTAGAGATGATATAGAAATTGCTACAGTAGAAGAGGCAGAGGGAAACGTGGAGGCCTTATGGGTCACCTTACAATCCCCAGCAGGAGATAAGGTCAAGCTGGGAGTAGCATATAGGCCCCCCGGGATGAGTGAGGTTCTAGAAGATGGCTTGCTGGACAACATCATTGCCCAGTGTGGTCCAAAAGGGAAGGAGTGGTGTTGATGGGGGACCTTAATATGCCAGGTACAAACTGGGGAACCATGTCCTCTAGGGTGGCCAAGGAGCAGAGGCTGCTGGATGGCTTCCAGGATGTGTTCTTAACACAGCATGTGATGGAGCCCACAAGGGAGGGCATGTCCTGGATGTGGTTCTGGCAGATGGGGATCTGGTAAGGGACATAGTTGTACAGGACCCCTGACTGGGAGTGACCACAATACTGTCTGGTTTCAAATAAGCATGGGGGAGTGGGGTGGAGATCTAGGACACTGGCAGCGGACTTCAGGGGCAGACTTTATGGGCATGGGAAATATTCTTAAGGATCACTTGAAGGATTACCTCAATGACAAGTGTGGAAAGGAGATGGGAGGTCATAAAACGGGGACTTCATGAGGCAGTCAGGATCTGCGCTAAGTTGAAACGTAAGCGAGTAAGGTCATGTAAACCATGCTGGTGGTCCAGTGAGGTACAGGTAGCAGTCAGAGAAAAGAAGGCGGCCTACAAAAAATATAAAACAACAAGAGGGGATAGGGATAAGGAAATGTACCAGCTTGCATCCAGAAAAGTCACCCGTATGGCGAGGGGAGCAAAGTCCAGTAAAGAGCAGCGGCTGGCACAGGGGATACATGGAGGGGAAAAGGGGTTCTTCCGGTACATTGGGGAGCGGAGAAAAACTAAGGGCCATCTCAGCAGATTGAGATCAGAAGGAGGGTGGGTGGAAGAGGCGAGGGACCAGGCAAAGGTATTTAACGAGTACTTTGCCTCTGTGTTCACTAGGGAGGGGGATGGGATATCTACAAAGCAAGGCATGAAGGGGATAGAAGCGGCAGGGAGTGGGATCAGGGGAGCAACAGAAATGGAGCAAGAGGGAGGGAAAGGTACCCCAGGGGTGTCACATCTGGATAAGGATAAAAAGACCAGTAAGGGGAAGGGGACGGATGATGCTATCTACACCAAAAGGGTGTGGTTAGCCCTCAAGGACCTAAAGAAAAACAAATCTCCAGGGCCGGATGGCATTCATCCGAGAGTACTATGGGAATTGGCGGACATACTGGCTGCACCCCTGGCGAAGCTTTTCAGCAGGTCACTTGAGACAGGGAGGGTACCTAGTGATTGGCGAGAGGCACATGTGGTACCAATCCATAAAGCGGGTCGAGGGAAGTACCAGGTAACTATAGACCCATCAGTTTGACCTCGGTGGTGGGAAAATTAATGGAGAGTATACTAAAGGAACGATTGGGGTGTACTTGGAGGAGGTGGAGGTCTGATAGTCGGCAACATGGGTTTGTGCTAGGTAGATCATGTCAAACCAACCTTGTGGAGTTCTATGAATGGGCAACATCAGAACTGGACTGGGGTAAGCCTGTGGATGTATTATTCTTGGACTTCAGCAAAGCTGTTGACTCTGTCCCCACAATGGTCTGGTGGAGAAACTGATGGGGTTAGGAGTAGGCCTTTGATGGTCAGATGGATTGAAAACTGGCTAGCTGGATACACTCAGAGAGTAGTGGTCTGTGGGGAGCCTCAACCCTAGAGAGGTTGGTAGTGGGGCACCAGGCTCGGTCCTGGGTCCGATCCTGTTTAATGCATACATATGGACATCAGGGAGGGTATAGGGTGTGAAATGAGTCTCTTCGCTGGATGACTCCAAGATGGGAGCAGTAGTTGAGGGAGAAGAGGGAGGGTGGCCCTGCAAGGGACCTGGACACCCTGGAAAGCTGGGCTCACACATGGAAATTAATTAATATCACCATGCAAGGTGTTAGCATCTTGGTCGGGGAAACCCTAAACACAGGTACACACTGGGAGGGAGGCGCTGGAGGCCTCAATAGGGGAAAAGACCTAGGGGTCATGGTGGATACATGTATGAATAACTCTGAGCAGTGCAGGAGGCAGCTAGCAAGGCAAACAGGATGTTGGGATGCATCGTAAGGGATCACCTCTAGGAGCAAGGAAGTGATTCTGCCACTGTACAATGGACTGGTAGACCACACCTTGAGTACTGTGTACAGTACTGAGACCACATTTGAAGAGGACATACAGCTCCTGGAGAGGGTACAGAGGAGGGCAACAAAGATGATACGAGGGCTAGGGATTTGACTTATGAGGACAGACTTGAGGAGCTCTGCCTGTTTTCACTGGAGGAGAGGAGAGACAGGGGGACATGATTGAGGTCTCAAGTACCTCAAGGAATAAATAGGGTAAACATGGAGGGATTTTAGACTAAAGCAGGGAGGTATCACCAGAGGGCATGGTTTGAAGTTGGAAGGTGAAAGGGTGAGGGGAAAAGAGAGGAGGTTTTCACCGAGAGGGTGGTGGACCCTTGGAATGCACTGCCTGGTGAGCTGGTTCAGAGATCCACTGTGGAGGGCTTCAAGAGAGGGTGTGATAGACACAGAAAGTGGATGTATCAGATGATGGCCTGTCCCGGGGGGGTGGGGATGGATGATAGGGGTTTCTAGAGAACAAGGGATGGGAGGGTCTCGGCACCCAACTAAGGATCTAGGTTCGAGCAGACTCGATAGACTGTAAGGCCTAATCTGCTGGCAAATAGTATGTTAGTATGGTGTGTGTGGCCTTCATAGGCCTTGATCAGTGCAGTGCAGCAGCCATGACAGCAGCCAAGCAAGAAGCAAGCAACACAGGTTGGGTGGGTGGGTTCGGTTAGTGAGGTGACTTGGTTGCGGACCATGTAGGGGACTTGGGATGATCAGTTCTAGCAACTAGCTTCTAGCATAAGAATGAAGGAGGAGCAGACTGAAAACTGGATCGGTGGTACACTGGGCCAGGCTGCAGGTTCTGGACAGATGGCCAGGTAAGTAAAAGTATTTTTTGAAAGGGGGACTGGGGAGGAGTAAGGACTGAAATATTGATGTATTTTTCATTTTTCTGCTTCTTTGGGTGGCTTCATGACCCATATGGGCTAGATATTGAATGGAATAGAGTTGGGGAGAGAAATCGTGACAATGCTTTTTTGGGGGTCATCAGAAGTTCAGCAAGGAAAAAAAAATGGTTAATAACTGGGTGGGTTAAAGCCCAAATCTGGTGCACTAGTCTGGGGAATAGACAGATTAATCTTACACATTTGAATTTTTCATGATTTGCATATCACTTTTCAGTAACAACAAATGAGTTTTATCTTTTTGAGATGTTCCAGATATTTTAGAGCTTGCCACCTAGGGGCTAACTAGCACCTGACCTCCACTGGTTGTTGGCTCCCCTATGCTGAAATCTGAAATGTTGCCCATGCCATGAAGTCTAAATTTACAGGACATCCTCTGTGTGAGCAGCATGCTTCTCATGAGGATTGGATGAAGAGCAGAGCAGTTTTCAGGGGTAAAATGAGGACTGTCCCTTGCATTCAGGGACATTTGAGTAGTATAGTATGGACACACTATCGGAGCCCCACTATGGTCAAGCGTATGCCTTCCTCAGTGAAGCTGACCTCCACATCACTACAATCAGGCACATTATGACATAGGGCAAGGTAGACTGCAGGGACATGCACCATTGAAATGAATGTGGGTATTTTTTTATTACTATTTTATACATCATTGATGGAGAGTTGGAGATTAATGAAGGCCACTGCTTGACTAACAAGGGCCCTGTTAGTAGAACAGTAGCCTTCATTATTCTCCAACTCA
This sequence comes from Neoceratodus forsteri, assembly GCA_016271365.2. Taxonomy (NCBI): domain Eukaryota; kingdom Metazoa; phylum Chordata; order Ceratodontiformes; family Ceratodontidae; genus Neoceratodus; species Neoceratodus forsteri. Next base: position 1,582,321,889 of record CM057449.1, on the reverse strand, counting down.
CCATCATAATGTATAAAATAGTAATAAAAAATTACTCCATTCATTTTAATGGGGTACGACTATACCCCAGCACTCTGACCCATGGATATCATGTCTTAAAGACTCCTGCCTCTGGCTCCCTAGTATTCAGGTAAGAGATGCTCAACTTATATCTATACTTGATATGTTGTCTGCAGCAGCATGGCCACACCTGCTGCAGTGTGTGTGTGCATGGGGGGGGGGACTGACCAAGTGGGTTGTTATTGAGTTATTGCTACTTTTGTGTTTGTCCCTTAAAGTCTGCTTGCATGGAAGCATTCCAAACTATGGAGCGAAAATAGTAGGTGTACAGACCAGAGAGAAGTAATTAAGTAGTTTTGTGAGTAAGTGTATATATTGGGGGTGGAAAGAACCGCATGTGTTTCCATTGATATGTGTGCTATAGTTCACTCATGCAACTGAGATAAGGGAGGCAAGAGAACTAAAAAGTGTAATAGTGTCTACAAGCATGCTGCATGCATGCAGATGTACAGTATGCAGATTTGTAATGAAGTACAAGCAAGCCATATGTGTGCAGGCAGTATAGCTTGGTGGTTATAGGCACTGAACTGCAAACCAGGAGACTTGGAGACCTGAAGACCTGGGTTTGAATCTCATCAACCCCCACTTGTACAGTATATGATGTGATTCTGAGCAAGTCACTTAACTTTTATGTATGCACTTATCAGTGACAACTTGTTTTTTGCACATATGCAACATGTATGCAGTCTGTTCCAATTTAATATAAAAAGCATGCTTTCCACACTTGCTTGCTGCATGCGTGTGACATGCATGCAATCAGTTCCAATTTAGCGTCTAAATCATGCTTGCAGCATGCATATCACATGAGTAGTTTTATGTGTGTAGCACAAAAACATTTCATATCATTATTTCTGTAAAGGTATATTGAAGTCCCTGGTGCTAGTGATTCCCACACCCATCCTCTCTTGCTACATATTCAAACCTCAAACTGTGACCATAGCTGCCATATAAGGCATGCACGTGAAAAAAAATATTTTGGTTTTACTTTTTCACTCCCGGTAGCCTCTGCAAGGTCCCTGTGGGGAAGGACCACATTCCCTCTCACAGCAGCTTCCTGACTGCAGAGCTGAAGTGGTCTCCATGGTGATCTCTGCCTATAGATCTTCTGGAAAACTTTCACTTGTGTTTCCAGTCCTGATTGAAACTCCTTGGGACTGGCATAACAGAGTACCTGTGCAGTGCAAGTGTCAGGACAGCCCTGATCGTAAACAGGAAGTACTCAGCAGCACTACAGTACTAGAAAAAATAAACCTTTCACTATTTTTGTGTGCTCCCTGGCACATTAGCCAGTTTGTAAGGGCCAGGGGGAACTGTGACAGACAGACTGCTGGAAGGACAGGATGAGGGATACAGCACAACAGAGTAAGAAGGAAGGAGCGGAGGCACTGCAGACTAATCTACATGAGAGAAGACCAATAGGCATGGAGGTTCAGATGACCCTAATATAAAAAGGTAAGAGAATGGGTTCTTTTTCTGTTAAAAAAATACTGAATACTCAAAGGAGTCTTTTATTGTCGGGGTGAAGTTGGGGAGCTTTGTAAGTCAGAATGACTTCTACTCTTTTTGCAATGACATTTCAGGCAAACTAACATTAAGTGTGTGTGTGTGTGTGTGTTGGGGGGTGAACACCATAACAAAGGAAAGGTTTTATAAGTCAGATACTGATCAGAGTTGTTTCAGGATATAGTCAGAAAATCTTGACCCCCGGGATCAACTGTTGCCTTCCAATAGTCATATTCCCATTAGCCTTCAGCTTCAGGCTTTGAGCAATATAATAACTGTCAGGCAATGGTTCATTCATTGGGGTAAATATTTTCCCACTATATGCCTTGACTCTGGTCAACATTTGTATAATATGTTATACTGGCATGGTACTGCCAGTATGGTCTGGGCTGAGTAAGGTATTTTTAATGCTAAACCCCAATTTTTGCACCTTAATAATTTTGCCATCAGTTGAGAAAATAGCCCAAGATTTTGCATGCATGCAAGCATTAAACTAGCCAAGAGGAGGAGGCACTGAAAACAGACAGCCCCCATACAAAACAGGAGTAGTTAGCAGAAGTAGACACAAAGGTAGAGAAGTCGATAGGGAGCAGGAAAGGGGTAAATCCAGAAAAAGTCAAAGGCAGTAAGTACAGGAATGAACATAAAAGGGGTAAGGCCATCAGAAAATGGAGGGCGATGAGTACCAATGCCCATAGTCTAGGTAACAAGCTCCCTGAATGGTTCCATGTGAAAATCGCGACCACATAATCATGATTGAACTAATAGCGCGGTCATAATGGTGAGCATCAGAATCATGCTAGAGCATAACAGTGCTACAGAAGTTTGCCGACTGTAATAATAGTGACTTCCATGTATTCCATGTATTTTACTTCCTCTCCTGTACTGCTGCTGAACAGGGGGTTTTACGAGAAAGGCGGGTGAAGTATTTATGTCAGAGGAGCACAATTCTCGCCATTCTGCAAGTGTCAGGTAATGACACCATTGTCTTTCTCTCTCTCGCTATATATATATATATATATATATATATATGCATCCTGCAATGACAATATGACCAGCCAAAACACTTATCTCTCTCACTCTTTCTCTGTCTCTCTCTTTTCCTCCCTCTGTACTGTGCCATGACTCCATGTACTGTACTGGCTTTCTCGCTGTAACCCAAAACACACCTAGGGTTTTATGAACTGCAGTCCAACAATCCATACTGCTCCATAGAAACACTAAGGTGTCTAGCTCAGTCAGTCGGGGATGGGGGATCGGTACCGCAGGGTGTCACTTGCTCTCCGTGTCACTAGCTAGGCATGCAAGGGGAAGATTGTGTTACTCTAGTGCCTTGAACTGTGCTGCAGAATGACTCTCTCCTTACCCAAACTGTGAAGCAAGCTGTGACAGGGAATGCTTGTGTTACTGACTGTGTTGCAGCCAACTGCTCTCTTTCTCTCCAATGGTACATATATTCATGATTATTGTTCACAATTTGGCAGGTACTGGTGCTATTTTGTGTTTGTCGCTCATATTTACAGGTAGCTGGAGTCATGCTTACTATCCTTGCATCGCAATTTTAGCTGCCGTCATTATGTAGTCGTGATTTTTACGAGATACCCCCTGAACTAGTAGCCTTGATGGAAGAGGGACATCTGGATATCGTGGCAGTCACAGAAACTTGGTACACAGAGAACCATGACTGGGATGTCAACATACCAGGTTACACAATCTACAAGAGAAACAGGGAGGGTAAAAGAGGAGGAGGAGGAGGAGTAGCTCTCTACATAAGAGAAGGAATCAAAGCAACAGAGCTAAAGAGTAAACAGGGAGGGGAGGAGGTACTGTGGGTCACCCTAGACAGAGGAACTGGCACTACAATCCACACAGGGGTTGTTTACAGACACCTAGTCTCAGGGGGGAGGAAATGAAAAAGGAAATGATAGAAGAAATCCTTAGAATGGCAGAAAAAGAGCGATATTGTTGATGGGGGACCCGAATATGCCGTATGTTAACTGGAACACCTTTACTGCAGCCAAATCCAAGAGCAGGGTCATTCTCGATGCCCTACAGGGGGCATGCCTCAGGCAGCTAGTGTTGGAACCCACTCCAGAGGGAGCAGTCTTAGACCTGGTAATCTCAAAGGGGGATGGAGAGAGGATCTCAGATTTAGAAGTAGGTTGCCATCTGGAAACAAGCAACCACCAAACAGTGTGGTTCACAATAAACACAGCTGTAGAGTCTAGCCATAAAAAAGCAAGAGTATTGGACTTCAGGAGGGCTGACTTTGGTAAACTGGGAGAGTGCCTCAGAAAAGCACTAGCAATCAGGCAAGAAGGAGGGTGGAAGAACAAAGGTGAAAAACCAAAACTGCCATCACAGAGGCAATAAACCTTTGTGTAAAGAAAATCAACAAAACAAAATGAAGTAAAAAGTCACTATGGTTCTCAAAAGACGTGTCAAGGAAGGTTAAGGAGAAAAGGATAGCATTCAAGAAATATAAGGAAACACAGAAGGAGCAGGACAGAGAACTGCACCAGTTAAAGCAGAAGGAGGCAGGGAAGCCAGTCAAAATAGCAAAGGCACAAACTGAGGAAAAGATAGCCAACTCTGTTAAAAAGGGGGATAAAATGTTTTATAGGTACATTAGGGAGCAGAGGGATGCTAAGGCATAATAAAGGGAAGGGAATGTGGGCAGAGGGTGACAGTGAAAAAGCAGGGATACTGAATGAATACTTCTGTTCCATATTCACAAAAGAAGAGGAGGGGGAGGTGCCTAATCCAATCAATAGAAACACTCTGGATAGGTGGGTCAATACCAGTCCATTCACAGAAAAAAGGGTTCTAAATGAACTATTAAAACTGAAGGTGGACAAAGCAATGGGGCCTGACAAGATTCACCCCAGAATACTAAAATAACTTAGGGAGAAATAGTGACACCACTGATTACCTTATTTAACAAATCACGGGAAGATGGGGTGGTACCTGAGGACTGGAGGTGGGCAGATATGATATCACTTCACAAAAGTGGGAACAAGGCAGAGGCAGGAATCTATAGACCTGTTAGTTTGACCTCAGTGGTAGGAAAAATGATGGAATACCTTCTGAAGGAAAGAATTATTGAGTACGTAGAGGACAGCAGGGCACAGGACCCAAGGCAGCATGGATTCACAGCAGAAAGGATGTGTCAGATGAATCTAATAAATTTCTTTGACTGGGTGACCAAAGTAGTAGACCAGGGAGGGGCTGTGGACATGGCCTTCCTAGACTTTAGCAAGGCATTTGACATAGTCCCACACAAAAGATTAATATACAAGTTAGCCAGCCTTGGAGTGGGTCCCAAGGTGGTAGCCTGGGTAAAAAATTGTCGGGACAACAGGATGCAAAGGGTAATAGTAAACAGAGTCCATTCTGAAGAAAGGGGGTTTATTAGTGGGGTACTGCTGGGTTCAGTACTGGGACCGGTGCTTTTTAATGTCTTTATAAGTGACATTGTGGAGGGACTAGAAGGAAAAGTATGTCTCTTTGCAGATGACACAAAGATCTGCAACAGGGTTGATACACAAGGTGGGGTGGAAAGGATGAGAAGGGACTTGGCAAGGTTGGAGGAATGGTCAAATGTATAGCAGCTTAGTTTCAATGCAAAATAATGCACCTGGGAAACAAAAACCCAGGGGAAGAGTACACAGTGGGAGGTGAGATAATAACAACAACAAAGATGAAAGGAAAGGGACCTGCAGTAGTAATATCAGATGACCTAAAAGTAAGCAAGCAATGTGAGAAGGCAGTAAGGAGGGCTGGGGGGATACTGGGATGCATAGGGAGAGGCATCACCAGTAGAAAACAGGAAGTTGTTATCCCTCTGTAAAGACAGTTGGTGAGACCCCATCTGGAGTACTGTGTGCAGTTCTGGAGACCCCATCTCCGTAAGGACATAGACAAGATGGAGGCTGTCCAGAGGAGGGCAACTAAAATGGTGCAGGGTTTACACCAGAAGTCATATGAAAAGAGACTAAAGGAGCTTAATATGTATACCCTTAAGGAAACGAGGGAGAGGTAGGACATGATAGAAACTTTCAAGTACCTCAAGGGACTCAACAAAGTCCAAGAGGGTAGCATCTTTCAGAAAAAGAGATGTGCAAGAACAAGGGGGCACAATTTGGAAGTAGAAGGGGGACGGCTCAGAGGTAATGTGAGGAAGTATTATTTTATGGAGAGGGTTGTGGATGCAAGGAATGGCATTCCTGAGGAGGTCATGGAGTCAAAAACAGTGGGAGAATTCAAGAATGCACAGGACAGACATAAGGCAATTCTAGTGGGGGGTAGGAGGAAGTAGGCTGTTGGTTAACTAAGATCTGCAGCTTATCCATTAGGTAGGGAAATGGGCAGACTGTTTGGGCCAAGTCCTTATCTGCCATTATATTCTATGTTTCTATGTCTGGCTAGCAGGGTCTGAAGAGATGAAAAATTTTTGACGGCATCTTGCACGGTTTATTAGATATGGAATGTCAATTTTTAGTGAAATTCCTTTTTTTCCCCCTGTGCTTAACATAAATTTTTTCCCTTTCACATATAGCCTAGGTGGCATGTTATTTTTTTTTTTTACAAACTGTCATGGCAGAAGCAGCCTCTGCCATGGTAATGCCTCTCAAAGGGTTCGTGAAAAAATATTAAACAGTTCCAGTGTTATAAAGATTTAAAATTTTTCTAAGTATGTTCAATAGTGTTTTTATGTTTGCTTGCACGTATGTGCAAGAAACATAGTGCCATCATCCGAGGTTTCAGAGATGTGTCACCCCCTCTTCCAATTCAGTCAGTATGTTGGCAGGCATGGCCCCTGTCCGTCAATGCATGCTGGAGCTGTCTATGACAAGCTCCAAAATGCAGTGGCATACAGTTGAAAGGGGGAGCTATGCTTCAGTGAGCAGCGATAAGATATCGCCTGCTCATGCGCAGCTCCCCCTACACACACACACGCACGCATACTGCATGCCCCCCCACGCACACACTCTATAGCCGACAAGGGTGCCCAATCCCCCTTCGGCTGTGCTGCTCTCCCCCCCAAAGCCTTCCAAATGCCACTCTGGGTGCCCACTCCCAGCGTAGCAACTCTATAGTATAGTCAGCGGGGTGCCCAATCCCCATCGGCTTCCTGCCCCCCAGTACAGGGTGCCACGCTGGGAGCCCACCCCAGTGTGGCAACAAATTATGGCCGACGGGGTGCCCAATCCCGGCCGGCTCCATGCCCCCAGCCATCCTTCGCACTGTGGGAGTCCACCCCAGCATGGCAAACATGCCGCATTGTCTTTTTTTTAAATACCTGTAAAGAAAAATGGTCCCACGCAGTCTTCCTGCCCTCCCACAACCCGCACCACCCACTGCTCACCCTGCCTCCCACACCCCACTCACCCCATACCTACCTCCAGAGCTTGGCATGATGATCTTTGGTGGACCGGGAACACGTCTGCACTCTTCAAAGCCGACCACGAACTGAGGAAATGCTGGTAAGCTGTATAATGGGATAGATAGGGGTTTTTCAACTTTGTTGCATATCTCAGGCATTTTTTGGAATTTTTGCACCAAATTTTCAACATGGGGTTTTTGGGACCCCTTCTCATGAATGCTGTCACTGTCATGGTGTTATTCGGGCCCGAAGGGTGATTTCGCAGTCACTGCGCAAAATCACCTTTTGGGACTGATTAATGAAATGACACTGCCAGTGTTCATAAGGTGAGGCTCTCAAGAAGCCTATTTTGAAAATTTGGTGAAAATTCCAATAACCATTGAATGTCATGAATGTTGCTTTTGCGTAGCCTCACACGCCACAGAAGTTTGTGAATTTTCAATATTTTCACCAGATTTTCAACATTGCCATTTTACCACACCTTCTTATGAGTAGTACAGCTGTCATTTTTCACATCTCACCCAAAACGTGTTTCCGCCCATGTAGTGCACAATGGCGCAGTCGGTGTGTGAAATCAATTTACAGGACAAATTAAGAAAATCACAGTGACACTGTTCATGAGCAGAGGTCTTAGAATTGCTATGTTGAAAATTTGGTGAAAAAATTCCTAACAATGACTGTTTTACGAGCGTGCATTGCACAGCTCCTACGCACGCTCATAAGTTCATGAATTTTCAATATTTTCACTCCAGATTTTCAACTTTGCCATTTTACCACACCTTCTTATGAGCAGTACAGATGTCATTTTTCATATCTCACCCAAAACGTGTTTCCGCCCATGTAGTGCACAATGGCGCAGTCGGTGTGCAAAATCAATGTACAGGACAAATTAAGAAAATCACAGTGACACTGTTCATGAGCAGAGGTCTTAAAATGGCTATGTTGAAAATTTGGTGAAAAAATTCCAAAAAATGACTGTTTTATGAGCGTGCATTGTACAGTTCCTACGCATGCTCATAAGTTCGCGAATTCTCAATATTTTCACTCCAGATTTCCAACATTGAAATTTTACCACACCTTCTTATGAGTAGTACAGCTGTCATTTTTCACATCTCACCCAAAACGTGTTTCCGCCAATGTAGCGCACAATGGTGCAGTCGGTGTGCGAAATCAATGTATGGGACAAATTAAGAAAATCACAGTGACACTGTTCATGAGCAGAGGTCTTAAAATGGCTATGTTGAAAATTTGGTGAAAAAATGCCAAAAAATGACTGTTTTACAAGCGTGCGTTTGCAGTTCCTATCCTACGCTCGTAAGTTCACGAATTTTCAAAATTTCACTCAGATTTTCAACATTGCCATTTTACCACACCTCCTTATGAGCAGTACAGCTGTCATTTTTCACATCTTGCCCAAAATGTGTTTCTGCCCATGTAGCGCACAGTGGCGCAGTCGATGTGCGAAATCAATGTATGGGACACATTAAGAAAATCACAGTGACACTGTTCTTGAGCAGAGGTTTTAGAATGGCTATGTTGAAAATTTGGTGAAAAAATTCCTAAAAATGACTGTTTTACAAGCGTGCGTTGCGCAGTTCCTATGCATGCTCATAAGTTTGCGAATTTAATATTTTTACTCCAGATTTTCAACATTGCCATTTCACACTTCCTTATGAACAGTACAGCTGCCATTTTTTCGTTACCCAAAATGGCCAAGACATGTAGCGACAATGGTGCTGTTGGTGTGGAAAGCAATGTTTGGGACAGATTAAGAAAATTACAGTTACACTGTTCATGAGCAGAGGTCTTAAAATGGCTATGTTGAAAATTTGGTGACAAAAGTCCATAAAATGACTGTTATGAGTGAGCATTACTTGAGTTTCCATGCACCCTTGTAAGTTCATGACTTTGTAATATTTTAAGTCCAGATTTTCACCAGTGGCATTTTTCCACACTTCCTTATTTACAGTACAGCTGTCATTTTTCACAACATGGCCGAAGTGTGTTTTCACACTTTCAGCGCAGAGATGCGTGGTCGCTGTGGGAAATCATTGTTCGGGACAGATAAAGAAAATCACAGTGACACTGTTCATGATCGGAGGCACCAAAATGCCTGAGTTGACAATCTGCTGTAAAAATCCCCAACCTAATTATATTACAGGTGTGCGTTGCACAGTTTCTATGTACGTTCGTGACTTCACCATTTTTTTAAATATTTTTACTGCAGATTTGCAACATTGCCATTTTTTACACCTCCCCATGAACAGTACAGCTGTCATTTTTTACATCCTGTTCGGAATGTTTTTGCACCTGTGGTGCTAAATGCCTTAGTCGTTGTGCATAAGCAGCTTTCGGCTAACAAACTGATATTCCCCCTGTTCATGAGGTGGAGTCACAAAAAAAACATGTTGAACATTTGGAGTGAAAATACTAACAAATGCCTGAGGTATTAGGGTTTCCAACCATAACACCCAACCCTGTAGAGAATGACAGGCATCAGGGGTGTAACTTGGGATTCTTGCCTGTAATGCTCATACCATTCCACACCCTGCAGCCAGTGAGAGGCATCGCGGTGTGCCTTGGACTCTTTGGCCCCAAAGTTCACCCCATTCTCCTATATTGCACCCATCTCACCGTATTTCCTAATGGAATGGGGTGTGCATAAGAGCCAAAGACCCCAAGGAACACCGTGACACTTGTCAGTATCTGCAGGGTGGGGTGTGGTGAAATGACATGGCCGTTATGCCTGACGACCCAAAGGCACACCCCAATGTCTGTCACTCTCTGCAGGGTGGTGGTAGGGTTGGCTTCAGTTCACTACTTCACTGCCATTCCTATTACGCAGCTCTGTAACTTCTACACTACCACTGCCAATGCCAGCAAGCAAACATTCAGCATTGACAAATGCTTGTTAGATAACCCTCTGATATGAACGATTAAAAATTAAAAAATACCATGAGGGCTAATTTGTCATGCTTTATCAATCATGAAAAAAAAAATCTATCATGATGGTCACAATTTTGTTTCTTTTTTTTTGGTTTGTTTTTTAGTACAAAACACTGAAAATACTTAAAAATTATATATTTTCAAAACAAATACCCAACCTAGGTAAATCCATTTAGCAAGCATATGGTGATTGTTTTTCCTGAAAATTGCCCTAGAAATGACGTTTCTTGGCATCCAAAAATCCTAGGCACCCAGCTTAGCAAGAGAAGCCATTCACCCATATTCTCTGTATGAAAATAACAGGATGTACAGTACTTGGTTTGTGAAACCAAAGCTGGAGTTATGCTGGTGGCTTCAGATGGACCAGTGAGTTGGCAATCCCGATCTCTCTCTCTGTCTGTCTCTCTCACACACTCTCTCATTCTTTTTCTCATTCTATCTATCTATCTATCTATCTATCTATCTATCTATCTATCTATCTATCTATCTATCTATCTATCTATCCATCCATCTATCTATCTATCTATCTATCTATCTATCTATCTATCTATCTATCGATCTATCTATCTGTCTATTTATCTATCTATATTCTTTGCCAAACAACAATGTTAATGCAGACATTAGGGTTGTAGAATGTAAAGCGCACAAAGAAGCGAAATTAAAAACATTAGAGATTTGGGTCTCCTGAGTATTGGTAAATCAGTGATGGGGTCTTACTTGGGGTTGTCAACCCTAATGCCCACCCCCTCCCAGCAGCCCATAGCCTCCTGTCCGAAACACAAGATACAGCTCCAACTTAGTGCCTCATAGTGATACAGTATGGTCAGCATAATCTGTCAAAAGACATCACATTTGACCTCTTCTAATCAGGGGAGAGGTAGGCATTAGAGTTGACAACCCCAAGTAAGACCTCACCATTGATTTGCCAATACGCTGGAGACCCAGATTCCTAATGTGTTTTATTTCCCTTCTTTGTGCGCTTTGTCCACAACCCTAATGTCTACATTAACGTAGGTTTTTTGCAAAGAATTTCCCTTCTTTTTCTGATAGTGGAATTGCAGCAAAATGAGATAAATACAGTAATGGAGACAGTACTGACCCACTGCATGGGCCCAACAGGCCAAAGCAGACATGTTGATACTTTGTTGGTGAGGTTTCCTGCCCTACCACAGTGGGAGGCAACACACTGTGCCAACACACTGCTCCGTCCCTACCAGGCAGGGGCTGGTGCTGTATGCTGCAGCACATTTGCCATCAGTCTTGGCCCAGTAAACTGGCTCACTGAGCTCACATCTGAACTCAGTTCACTGGCATGGTAAGGCAGCATGTTTCCCAGTGGTGCCACGGACATCCCTGAAAACAAAGTTACTTAATAAATTCTTTGTTTTTTTAATATTTTGACCCCAAACTTTCAACATAGTCTTCTTATGACCCCGCCTCATAAACCACATGGGTGAAAATTTTCAAATCTGTGCCGAAACACCATTCTGTTCCACAGATGTGAAAACACATTTCACACAGGATGTGACAAATGACAGCTGTACTGTTCATGAGGTGGTGTGAAAAAATGGCTATGTTGAAAATTTGGAGTCAAAATATTGAAAGTTACCAAAGTAATGTGCGTGCATAGAACAATGTCTACAAATGTATGTAACTTGGCCATTTTAAGGAATTTGTTCACCAGATTTTCAACATGGTTTTTTTGGGACCACGCCTCATGAACACCGGTGGTGAAATTTCATTATTCAGTCCCAAAATATGATTTTTCTGCAGCAACCACAAAATCGCCTAATGGGACCAATTAACAAAATGACAGTGTCATTGTTCATGAGGTGGGGTCCCAAAAAGGCCATGTTAAACATTTGGTGAAGAAATTCCACAAAATGGCATAGTTATGAACATAAGTTCAAAACATCATTGAAATTTAATTATATGGGACTTACCTTTATTCCTTAGTTCATGGTTCGGCATTAAAGAGTGCAGACGTGTCTCGGTCCACAGAAGATGACAGTGTACGATCTCTGGTGGTAAATATAGGGTATGAGGGTGTGTGGGGTGTTGGCTGCTCAGAGGGACTGTCATGATGTGGGGAGGAGGACAGTGGGGACCATGAGGGACAGTTTCCTTTTTTTACAGGTAAAAAAAAACAGGAATTTTTTTTCACAGGAAATGTATTTTAACTATTTCAGGACACAGGAGGTGGGCTTCCCAGTGTCCCACACTGCTGGGGGGAACTGGTAAATGATGAAATGGGGATTGGGCCCCTGATGTCGGCAAGAATATTAAAACAATGGGCTGTAGGGGAGGAGGGCATCCGACACTGAGGATGGGCATCCCAGTGTCAGATTATACAAAACAATTAATAAAAAATGATTTCTGGATGCTGGGCATGGGCTCCTCAGTGTTTCACACTACTGAAGGGTACCAGGTCAATTTAGCACTGCTGAAACAGTGCATGAATAACCGTGCGGTTTAAGGTGCAGCATGAAGTACAGTGACAGGGGGTATAATAGTGGTAGGAAACTACCGCTACCCCTGTCACACACTAGGAACTGGAGAACGTAGTAAAGATGCCAGAAGTGCTCTGCCTGGCCAATCTGCTCCCGAGGTGAAGTGGCTAAGGCACAAGCACCTGATGCAGTGGAGACCCAGGGATTGGGGTTTGATTCCCCGTCACCTGAGACATATTTTTTTATAAAACAACCAAGTTCCCTGCTCCTGCTTTTTCCTTTTTCCCCCTTAGTCCACACCCCCCTCGGAGTTGGTTATTGTAGTTTCGGGGGTGTGGCAGGGTGGATCCCCCCCGTATTAACAATGATTTTGGCATTGATGCCAATGTTGTGCACTGTAGTGTTCTGGTCGGCGTTGTCATCTGACTTTATTTTGCAGCATGCCTTTTGCGTGCAGCATCATTGTTTTGTGAGATTTTGGCCATAGCATAATGACCCTGTGCCCTACTGGGGAGGGGGACCTTGTCAATGCCAACATGGGGAATGGGCTCTTCGATGTCGGCAAGTATATTAAAACAATGGGCTGTGGGGAAGGGGGGCATCCCAGTGTCAGGGTATACAAAAAAATTACTGTATAAATAAATAAGCAAATAAATACACTGCCACCAGAGATTGGAGCACCCAGTGTGTAGATAACAGTGTAAGGCACAGTACAGTCAGGATGGTGGGACTACAATAACGGTAGCCCCATCACTGACAAACCATTCATGCCACAGCAGGGGTTGCACTATACAACACAACTGTCATTTGTTGGTAAACAACAGCTGTTTCATACAGTGTAACCAGCTGTTAACCACCTTGAAATACATTATACAACACTAACCATTATTCCTCAGTTCACGGTTCAGCTTTGAAGAGTATAGACATGTCTTGGTCCACAACGTTTGACCTCCAGTGGTAAGTATAGGTAGGGGGGTGCTCAGTGGGAGAGCTGGGATTTTCCTTTTTTTCAGGTTAAAAAAAAGAGATGTTGGGGGACTGTTTTTACAGGAATAAATTAAATTAATAATCTATTTTGTGACACTGTGGTTGGGCTCTTCAGTGCCACACACTATTGGGAGGGTTAGTAAATGCTGACATGGGGATTGGGCCACCCTGATGCCGGCACACTTAATAAAACAAGGGGCTGCATGGGGGGGGGCATCTGACACCAGGAGGGCATCCTGGTGTTGGATTATAACAAATATAGTAAATAAATAAAAAATTAAAAAAAATAAATACACTGCCACTGGGGATTGGGGCCCCCGGTGTGCAGATAGTGTTTAAGATACAGCACAATCAGGAGGGGCTATAATGACAGTAGTCCCATTCCTGATGTACAAGTCATGACATAGCAGGTGCTGCACTATATGACATAGCTGTCTCATGTGGTGCAAGCTGCTATCGCAAAAATTCTGTTATCCATAGAACGTTGATTTTTTGAACTGTGCATGTTCAGAAACAGAACTTTTTCTTAAATATTTTAAAAACTACTTAATAGCTGAACCTAACAAGCATTTGTCAATGCCGAATGTTTGCTTGCTGGCATTGGCATTAGTAGTGCAGAAGTTACAGAGCTGCATAATAGGAATGGCACTGAAGTATTAAACTGAAGCCCACCCCACCACCACCCTGCAGAGAGTGACAGGCATTGGGATGTGCCTTTGGGTCATCAGGCATAACGGACATGCCATTTCACCGCACCCTACCTTGCAGACACTGACAAGTGTCACAGTGTGCCTTGGGGTCTTTGGTCTCATGCGAGCCCATTCATTAGGAAATATGGTGAGATGGGTGCGGTATAGGAGAATGGGGTGAACTTTGGGGCCGAAGAGTCCAAGGCATACCTCGATGCCTCTCACTGGCTGCAAGGTGTGGAATGGTATGAGCATTACAGGCAAGAATCCCAAGTCACACTCCTGAAGCCTGTCATTCTCTACAGGGTGGGGCGTTATGGTTGGAAACTCTAATAGCTCAGGCATTCGTTGGTATTTTCACTCCAAATTTTCAACATGTTTTTTTTGAAACCCCCACCTCATGAACAGTGGCAATATCAGTTTGTTAGCCGAAAGCTGCTTATGCACAGCGACTACTGCATTTAGCACCACAGGTGCAAAAACACATTCCGAACAGGATGTGAAAAATGACAGCTGTATTGTTCATGGGAGGTGTAAAAAATGGCAATATTGCAAATCTTAAAAAAACTGGTGAAATCACGAGCGTGCATAGAAACTGTGCAATGCACACCCGTAATGTAATTAGTGTGGGAATTTTTTACAGCAGATTGTCAACTCAGGCATTTTGGGACCTCCGATCATGAACCGTGTCACTGTGATTTTCTTTATCTGTCCCGAACAATGATTTCCCACAGCGACCACGCATCTCTGCGCTGAAAGTGTGAAAACACACTTCGGCCATGTTGTGAAAAATGACAGCTGTACTGTTCATAAGGAAGTGTGGAAAAATGCAACTGGTGAAAATCTGGACTGAAAATATTACAAAGTCATGAACTTACGAGGGTGCGTGGAAACTGCACAATGCTGACTTGTAACACAGTCATTTTATGGACTTTTGTCACCAGATTTTCAACATAGCCATTTTAAGACCTCTGCTCATGAACAGTGTAACTGTGATTTTCTTAATCTGTCCCAAACATTGCTTTTGCACGCCAACAGCACCATTGTGCGCTACATGTGCGGAAACACATTTTGGGCGACGTGAAAAATGGCAGCTGTACTGTTCATAAGGAAGTGTAATAAAATGGCAATGTGGAAAATCTGGAGTGAAAATATAGAAAATTCACAAACTTATAAGCGTGTGTAGAAACTGCGCAACGCATGCTCGTAAAACAGTAATTTTTAGGAATTTTTTCACCAAATTTTCAACATAGCCATTTTAAGACCTCTGCTCATGAACAGTGTAACTGTGATTTTCTTAATCTGCCCCAAACATTGCTTTCGCACACCGACCGCACCATTGTGCGCCATATGTGCGGAAACACATTTTGGGCAACATGTGAAAATGGCAGCTGTACTGTTTATAAGGAAGTGTAATAAAATGGCAATGTTGAAAATCTGGCATGAAAATATTGAAAATTCGCAAACTTACAAGCGTGCTCAGGAACTGCGCAACGCGCGCTCATAAAACAGTCATTTTTAGGAATTTTTTCACCAAATTTTCAACATAGCCATTTTAAGACCTCTGCTTATTAAAAGTGTCACTGTGATTTTCTTAATGTGTCCCATACATTGATTTCACACACTGACTGTGCCATTGTGCACTACATGGGCGGAAACTCGTTTTGGGCAAGATGTGAAAAATGACAGCTGTACTGCTCATAAGGAGGTGTGGTAAAATGGCAATGTTGAAAATCTGGAGTGAAAATATTGAAAATTCACGAACTTACAATGCGTTAGAACTGCTAACTAAACAATGCGTAAAACAGTCATTTAGAATTTTTCCACCAAGAATTTCAACATAGGCTTTTGAGAGCCCACCTTATGAACAGTGGCAGTGTCATTTGTTACTCAGTCCCAAAAGATGATTTTGCACAGTGACTGCGAAATCACCCTTCGGGCCCAAATAATGCCATGAGTGACAGAATTCATGGAGGTCCCAAAACCCTATGTTGAAAATTTAGGCCAAAATCCCAAAATACCTGAGATATGCAAAAAGTTGAAAAACCCTATCTATCCCATTTCAGCTTACCGGCATTTCCTCAGTTGCGGTGCGTCTTTGAAGAGTGCAGGCGTGTTCCCAGTCTGCCGAAGATCATCATGCTGGAGTCTGGAGGTAAGTATGGGGTGAGGGGTGTGGGAGGCAGGGTGCACAGTGGGTGGTGCGGGTGGGGCAGACACAGCAAGGACCGCTTTTGATTTTCAGGTTGTTCTTTTTTTAATGAGATGAAGCGGGATGTTTGCCACGCTGGGGTGGGCTCCCAGCATGGCAGAAGGATGGCTGGTTGGGGGGGCCTGGAGCCGATGGGGGATTGGGCACCCACATCGGCCATAGCATCTGTTGCCATGCTGGGGTGGGCTCCCAGCGTGGCACCCTGTACTGGGGGAGACAGTGGAGCCCGGCAGAGTTGGGCACCCCATCGGCTATCACAGTGTAGCCACGCTGGGTGGTCACCCAGCGTGGCACATGGAACTGTGTTTCGGGGGGTGCAGCACAGTCGACGGGGGATTGGGCACCCCCGTCGGCTATACAGTGTGTGCGTGGGGGGTGCGGGTGGCAGCACGCAGCATATGTGTGTGTGTGTGTGTAGGTGGAGCATGCATGAGAAGGCAATATCTTATCGCTGCTCACTGAATCATAGCTCCCCCTTTCAACTGTACTCCACTGCATTTTGGAGCTGTCATAGACAGCTCCAGCATGCATTAGAGAACTGCGGCTGCGCCTGCAAACACACTGACTGAATTGGAAGAGGGCTGACACACCTCCGAAAACTCGGATGATGGCACTATGTTTCTTGCACATGCATGCAAGCAAACATAAAAACCACAAAAGCACATACCTATCAAACCTGAAAGTTTCAAGTTTCAAAGCCTCATATTTGTTTAGTTATAGGGTGGCAAAAAAGCATCTTAAAATTTTCAAAAATGGTGCGTTTGATGATTTTGTGCACCTCTGTAACTTTGCCTATGCCAAACTGATCTACATGAAATCTGCAGGGTCAAGTTATACTGGCACATTTCTGTGCTTTCCAAATATCATGTAAATTGGTTGAAAGGGGGAAATTATTAAAGTGCACAAATTGGGGTTTAACATGAAAGTGCTTACTCAACCCTAATTTACATGCTTGTCTGTATCTATATAATCCTGCCATCTTTATTGTTTTACAGTAGTGTTAAGTTGAGAGGGCAATGTAGTGCATGAAGTTGGGAGTTCACAGCACAGTCGGTGGTTCAGTGTGCTGCCTTCACAAAATAAATCCAGGTCAATGTGCTGAGTGGCTTTACTTAGGTGATTCAGGGGCAGCATCAGTGCTTGAGAATTTGGGTCTGGGTTGACAAAGCATGCGTGATTCAGGGGAGAAAGGTGGGAATTGAGAGTATAGTGTCAAATTCATAATGCTCTTTAAATACAGAATGTCTTTACTTCACACCTTTCAGGAACCTGTATCCTAAAAGAGTTCATTGTGCTTTACTTTGCACTAGTCAATGTGCTGTAGGGGATTCAGGTGCACTGTGAGAGCTAGAGTTGAGAGAGCAGTGTAGTGAACAAAGTCAGAAGTTCACAACACTCTCAGTGATTCAGTCTGCTGCCAGACATAACAGTTGGGAGTTTTACATAGAAACATAGAAACATAGACATAGAAACATTGGATTTGATGGCAGATGAGGACTGCTTGGCCCACCCAGTCTGCCAATTTCTCTACCTAATGGATAAGCTTCAGATCCTAGTTAACCAACAGTCTATTTCTTCCTACCCCCACCCCTTAGAATTGCCTAGTGTCTGTCCCATGCATTCTTGAATTCCCCACTGTTTTTGACTCCACAACCTCCTCAGGAAGGCTGTTTCATGCATCCACAACCCTCTCCATGAAAAAATACTTCCTCACATTACTTCTGAGCCATCCCCCTTCTATCTTCAAATTATGCCCCTTTGTTCTTGCGCATCTCTTTTTCTGAAAGATGCTACCCTCTTGGACTTTGTTGATTCCCTTGAAATACTTGAAAGTTTCTATCATGTCCCCATCTCTCCTTTCCTTGAGGGTATACACATTAAGCTCCTTAACTCTCTCTTCATTGCACAGGCTTCAAATGGGACAGTGGGCTGTGGGGGATTCAGTAAAGTCAGCAAATTTACAGTTCAGTGTGCAGTCACTGCACACAGTCATATCTATCTATATATCTATCTATGTATGTACAATTTTAATTTTTTTTACAGTACTGTTTGAGTTGAGAGGACAGTGTGCTGCACAAAGTTGTGAGTTCACTGCACAGTCGCTGAATCAGTGTGCTGTACAAAAAATCTAGGTCAGTGTGCCAAGTAGCTTTACTTTGGAAATTAAGGGATAGCATTAGTGCTTGAGAGTTCAGGGCTAAGCAGTAAAAACACATGTGACACAGGGGAGAAAGTCAGTAGTCAGGAGCGTAGCCTAAAATTTATAGGGCACTTTAAAGATGGAGCAGCTTTACTTTACACACTTCGGTAATCTGTATCCTAAAGTAGTTTGGTGTACTCTACTTTACTCAGGCATCACAAACATTAGTGTGCTGTGGGGAAATTCAGTGGCTTTACTTTTCTTCAATGATTCAGGGGCAGCGTGAGTGTTTGAGAGTTGAAATTTGCCTGTGACAAAGCAAGAAAAAAAATGTGAGGGTCAGCATTGAGCTGAAAATAGTAAAGAACAAAAAAACAAAAGTTTAATCACAGTTCTCAGTTGATGCAGGAGTCCAAAACCCTGTTTGATGATGGAGGGTTGTGGTGTACTTCACACAGCAGAGATAGTCCAAACCTCTAACAAATCAGGACAAAAACAATGAGCAAGGATGAGTAAACACAGCTGAAAACAGTAAAGAAGCTATTCAAAATGCAGTGTTATAACAGTAACTGTACCTATAATGGAAGGTGAAAGTCATGTTAAACCCCAGCCCCTGGCTTTCATCTGCTGTTATAGGTACAGTTCTGTTTAAATCCCCACTACTCCTCTGGCATGTTACCTGATGAAGTCACATGCAGGAGGAGTAGTGAGGATTTAAACAGAACAATTAAAACCTTGCAAATAGCAATTAGCACCCTCACTACAAACAGATTAAGCAGGTCAAAATGAATGGGACGTAATTAAGCTGGCCATAAAGAACACTGCAATGGATTTGAAAACTCAGGTTTCCAAAATAAACAGGTTATTAATATGGCAAAAAAAATCCATCTTCACTTTCTCATTCAGATAGTCAGACATACACATTAACAAAGAACAGATTAACCAGGTCTGACTGTGTTACTGTTATTTCCTCCCACTACCAGCTCAGCCAGCCCACCCTTGTACTTTCTCAATCCCTTGAATAAAATAAAAGAAGACCTTTTGCCCACCCCTAGTACCACTTGCCTACCCCCTTCCCTCTAGGTTGTATGTTTAATAAGGTAAAGAAGGGGGTATTTTTCAGAAAAAAAGGTGTTCTAGACAAAGTGTCATGCTATGAAGCTGGAGGGGGTTAAACGGAGGAGGGATGTGAAGAAGTACTGCTTCACAGAATAGGTAGTGAATGGCTAAAACAGGCTTCCAGCAAAAGTAGTGCGGGCAAAAACAATGGTGGAGTTCAAAAGTGCCTAGGACAGACACAAGGGGATTACAGGGGTAAGAAAGGGTAGGAAGGAATAGATGGTACTGTAGATCAAGTAGGGTCTGCAGCAAAAGATGAAGGTTAAACAAAATGGGCAGACTGGTTGGCCCACTAGCCCTTATCTGCCATCAATTAACAAATGTTGTGTATAGTGCCAGCCTTTACCCCAGTGGTTAGTGCTTTGTGACTCCATGCTGGTAGGCTGAGTTCAGGGGAAAGCTCAGTGAGCCAACTGGATGCACTGAGGATGAGGGGATGGCACTGTCATGAGCAACCTCCCACTCATCTTGGAAAGGGAAGGTGCAGAGTTGCCCACATGGGCTCAAGTACCATATAGTAAAAAGAAATCTCTTCACATAGGGCCCAGTACCTCTGTACCACCTCTGTACCAGTGGCTGCCAGAGGATCCTGCACCTCAGAAGAAAGATGGACTCTGTGCTCTACAAGCCTGTATCTGTAGCCACATGGAAGCACAGGGCCTGGAGAACATTGTGCTTCTGCAGCCCAACAGGCAGACCCACAAATTCTTGACATCTGTTGCCACATAGAAGTACAGGGCCTGGAAGGGTCCTGCACTTCTGCAGGCAGAAGGACTCTTCCCTTAGAACAGGGCCCAGAGGGCCCTGTGAATCTTTCACTGTTCATGCAGGACCCAAAGGGACCTGTGTGAATGAGTATACAATGCCACCATCACAAGGCAATTCTTTGCAAAAAAAACTCTGTTAATGCATCAGTTAGGGTCAACTTAACACAACAAAAGTAAGGAGTTGTGGAGTTATGGTTTCCAACCCTAACTCCTCTTCCTCACCCACACCCCAAGCAGCAAAAAGGGAAAAAAGCATTAGGGCTTGGGTCTCCAGAGTCTTGGCAAATCAGTGGTGGGGTCTTCCTTCAGGCTGTCAGCCTTATTGCCCATTCCCTTCCCTCAGCAAACAAAGTCAGATATTATTTATGTTCTTCATGCAGGGCCCACAGGGACCTGCTTGAATAAAGCCACAATAGATTCTGTTGGTAACATGTGGGAAGACGTACCTACATTTGAAGAGTGTATAACTTTGAGGCACTGACATGAAGCTGTAACTTGTGCTTGGGACAGGAAGCTATGGACTGGGGTGTTGGGTTAGCATTAGGCTTGATAACCCCAAGGATGACCTTACCATCAATTCACCAAGACTCCAGAGACACAAAACCCTAATGTTTTTTACCTTTTGCTGCTTATGAGGGGAAGGTGAGGAATTAGGATTGGAAACCCTAGCATCACATTCCCCTACTTTGTTGCATTAAGTTGAACCCTAACTTTTGCCTTGATGAATTTTTTGCAAAGTATAGATACATAAAATAAATAAATATAAAGATAGACATAGCTGTAAAAAAGTTGACCTCTTGTTACAGATTTCTCATTCCTATAATTTTTAAATGGCTAAGGTAGGTAGATTTACTTCCAGTATATGATAGTTACATACAGAAAACAACTGTTTTATTTGTTTCTATGATTGCAGCAACACACATAAATTCATAATACCTCAACCATGGCTAAACAAAAGACAAAATCCTATCAAAGTTTTTAAAAGAAGACATTACCAGTTTTATATTTTGTGTGTATCTTATACTTGCCACAGTAGCTTTAACTCAGTTGATGGGTAACTTCTAAACTGGAAGCTACTTCGTTTGTAGATTATGTCTTGTCAGAGATCCTTGAAAGACTACAGAAGTGTTATTGTCTAAATAACTGACATTTTCTGTCAATAAAAAAGTTAATAAACTCATAAACATTCTAAGTAAAATATTTAAATTTGTCTAAACAGGAGAGAACTAGTAGCAGTCTAAAACTGTCATCATTGACAGGTTATGATTTATCGTGATTCTCTCAAGTCATTTGGCTAAAGTTTTATATAAACAGTTTCAGTCTTCCTCATACTCTCTTTGCTGCCACCTCCCACTAATAAGAAACACTGCCAAGAAAAGCAGCCAAACAGTTCATTTACCTCCCAAACTTGCCTGAAAGTAGCTAGCCTGGTTTAGACAAGGGCCGACAAAACTACTGCACATTTTCAACAGATAGACCTATGCTTTTCCAAACTATTTACATTAAAATTATTCACTTTCAGGATGTATGACTAACAAAATGGTAGGCTGAATGAAATATGATGGCTCAGACAAAGGCCACAAGCAATTGTAGCAGTCCATTTATGGTGATAGATATGGACACAATCCTTAACCTTCTGAGAAGCAGAGAAGCATTTTGCCCTCATTACTCTATTATGTTGTTGAGCATGACAAAAGTAGATTTTTTCAGTGACAAGATTCCATTTATTAACTGTCTGTTTTCATTAAGCTGAGTATTTGCATTTCCCTCTTCATGGGAATTGCCATAACTCCTAAAGTAGTATATTAAGATATGGTATTATTATTAAAGTGCTAATACAGTCAGTGGTATGAAGGTATGCTTTGTATGAAGTTTGGTAATGAACCTATAAGATATGTTGCAGCTGGCTTACAGAAACATGAGTCATATGAGACTGGCTGCCATTTTATTCAGTGCAACATGCACGATATCTCTGTCAAAATCTCTAATAGCTTTTTATTACATATTTCAATAATTTAATGAAGCTTTGCATGAAGCAGATGCACTTTAATATATGGTTCAATTTTGAACAATCCAAGTGCTGCCTCCTGTCAGTTCAACAACAAGATGTCCATATTGATGCTGTCAGATTACTTACTCCTCCACTATTCCTCCTCCTCCACTACTACAGCTTGGACCACAGCTCTTGCCTGTCTGCACACTGTGCCTGATACCCTGATCTTTTTTTCAGATATTCTGCTTATTTACTGTTAAACCAAGAGCCTTCCCCCTGATAAATCCAGAGCAAACAAATCCAAATAAGATGGGTTATAGTTAATAGATATCAGTTTTTATTAATTTGTTTCAGCACTAAGTATGTTGTACTTGAAGTGAGACCTGTTAAAAGTATGGCACATGGTGCTCCACCTACACTTATCACTATCTTATTAATACCGATCTGTAGTAAATGTCAGCACCAACAACAGTATACGGTAACAATTTAATGCAAAAGTGGATTCTAATCAATAGTGAAACATGACAGAAGTTACCTGTCATAGCTGGAATGTGTGAGGGCTAAACGCCCCTATCAAACGGAAACAGGTATGGACACACCTACAGAAATTAAAATTCCAAGTGGTACTACTGCAAGAAACCAAAGTCATGAAATGGGAAGCCCAAAAACTAAGAAGGGGATGGGTGGGTATAGAGGTACATAGTGGAACCAACATAAAAAAGAGGGGGCTTTCTATTTTACTGAAAAGGAGCAGGGAAACACTGCCCTCCCAAAAAAAATCAGTGTAGTTAGTGAGGTAAACACCAAGATAGAGAAGTCGATAGGGGGAAGGGCAGGTGTAAATGGAGGCAAAGGCAGTAAGGGCAGGGATGGGGAAAAAAGGGGTAAGGCCATCAAAAAATGGAGGGTAATGAGTACCAATACCCATAGTCTAGGTAACAAGCTCCCTGAACTGGTGGCCTTGATGGAAGAGAGACCCCAGGATATTGAGACAGTCACAGAAACATGGTACACAGAGAACCATGACTGGGATGTCAATATACCAGGGTACACAATCTATAGGAGGGACAAGGAGGGAAGAATTTTGGAGGAGTAGCTGTCTATGTAAGAGAAGGGATCAAAGCAATGGAAATACAGGGTAAACAGGGAGGAGAGGAGGCACTGTGGGTCACCTCAGAGACCAGAAATAGCACCACAGTCCACACAGGGGTTGTATACAAACCCCCATCTCAGGGGGAGGAAATGGACGAGGAAATGATAGAAGGCATCCTTAGGATGGCAGAAAAAGGGGAGATATTGTTGATGGAGGACATGAATATGCCAGATGTTAACTGGAGCACCTTTGCTGCAGCCATATCAAAGAGCAGAGTCATTCTCGATGCCTTACAAGGGGCATGCCTCAGACAGTTAGTGTTAGAAACCACTCGAGAGGGAGAAATCTTAGATCTGGTACTCTCAAATGGAGACAGACAGAGAATCTCAGATCCTGAAGTGGGTAGCCATCTGGGAACAAGTGACCACCAAATAGTGTGGTTCACGATAAACATAGCCATAGAGTCAAGCCATACAAAAGTGCGGGTACTGGACTTTAGGAGGGCTAACTTTGTCAAAATGGGAGAGTGCCTCAGAAAAGCACTAGCAAACAGGCAAGAAGGAGGGGTGGTGGAACAATGGGGAAACATCAAATCTGCCATCACAGAGGCAACAAGCCTTTGTGTAAAGCAAATAAACAAATCAAAACAAAAAAAAACACTGTGTTTCTAAAAAGAGGAGGCCAGGAAGGTTAGGGAGAAAAAGACAGCATTCAGGAAGTATAAGGAAACACAGAGGGAGCAGGACAGAGAACTGTACCTGTTAAAGCAGAAGGAGATGGGGGAGGCAGTCAGAATAGCAAAGGCCTAAACCGAGGAAAAGATAGCCAACTGGTTAAAAGGGATAAAACCGTTTATAGGAACATTAGGAAGCAAAGAAAGGCCAAGGGAGGGATAGTGAGACTTAATAAAGGGAGGCGGGTGGGCAGAGAGGACAGTGAAAAGCAGGGATACTGAATGAATACTTCTGCTCAATATTCAAAAAAGAAGAGGAGGGGGAGGTACCTAATCCAATCAATCGAAGCACTCTGGATAGGGGGGTAGATACCAGTCCTTTCACAGAAGAAAGGGTTCTGAAAGAACTCTTAAAACTGAAGGTGGAGAAAGCAATGGGGCCTGGTGGGATTCACCCCAGAATTCTAAAAGAATTAAGGGGAGAACTAGTGACACCACTGACTACCCTTTTTAACAAGTCATGAGAGGATGGTGTGGTGCCTAAGAACTGGAGGAGGGTGGATGTAATTTCCCTTCACAAAAGTGGGAGCAAAGCAGAGGCAGGAAACTACAGAACTGCTAGCTTGACTTCAGTGGAGGGAAAATGATAGAATCACTTCTGAAAGAAAGAATTGTTGAGTATCCAGAGGCCAGTGGGGCACAGGACCCAAGGCAGCATGGATTCACAGCAAGGAGGTCATGTCAGATGAATCTAATAGATTTCTTTGACTGGGTGACCAAAGTAGTAGACCAGGGAGGGGCTGTGGACATGGTCTACCTAGACTTTAGCAAGGCATTTGACACAGTCTCACACAAAAGTTTAATAAACAAATTAGTCAGCCTGGTATTGGGTCCCAGGGTGGTAGCCTGGTTAAAGAATTGGTTGAACAACAGGACACAGAGGGTAATAGTAAATGGAGTCCACTCTGAAGAAAGGGGGGTTACTAGTGGGGTACAGCAGGGTTCAGTTCTGGGTCTTGTCCTTTTTAATGTCTTTATAAGTGACATTGCAGAGGGACTGGAAGGAAAAGTATGCCTCTTTGCAGACGACACAAACATCTGCAACAGGGTTGATACACAAGGGGGGTGGAAAGGATAAGAAGGGACTTGGCAAGGTTGGAGGAATAATCAAAAGTATGGCGGCTTAGATTCAATGCAGAGAAGTGCAAAGTAATGCACCTGGGAAACAAAACCCAAGGGGAAAAGTACAAAATTGGGGGGGGGTATTAACAAGAGCAAAAATGGAAAGGGACCTGGGGGTAGTCATATCAGTTGACCAAAAGGTAAGCAAGCAATGTGAGAAGGCAGTAAGGCAGGCTGGGCGGATACTGGGATTTATAGGGAGAGGCATCACCTGTAGAAAACAGGAAGTTATTGTCCTTCTGTACAGACAGTTGGTGAGATCCCATCTGGAGTACTGCATGCAGTTCTGGAGACCCCATCTCTGCAAGGACATAGACAGGATAGAGGCAGTCCAGAGGAGGGCAACTAAAATGGTGCAGGGTCTGCAACAGAAGCCATATAAAGAGATACTGAAGGAGCTTAATATGTATATCCTTGAGGAAAGGGTGGGGGATGATAGAAACTTTCAAGTACCTCAAGGGAATCAACAAAGTCCAAGAGGGCAGCATCTTTCAGAAAAAGAGATGTGCAAGAACAAGGGGACACAATTTGAAGACGAGGGGGACGGTCTCAAGGGCAATGTGAGGAAGTATTTTTTCACACAGAGGGTGGTGGACACATGGAACGGGCTTCCTGAGGAGATTGTAGGGTCAAAAACAATGGGGAATTCATGAATGCATGGGACATACATAAAGCAATTCTTGTGGGGGATAGGAAGAAGTAGGCTGTTAGTTAACTAGGATCTGCAGCTTATCCAATAGGTAGGGAAATGGGCAGACTAGGTGGGCCAAGCGGTCCTTATCTGCCATCAAAGTCTATGTTTCTATGTAATCCATATGAATTTGCACTGGACTCTCCAAGAGTCACAGGATGACTCAGATGGCAGATGGGTATTAGCCCAGTTCAGCACTCCACAAGGCCATCTGTCCATACTGAATATATATGCTCCTAATGAAGACTCCCCACAGTTCTTTCACTCCTTAGCCACCCAACTGCTCATCATAGTGACTCAACATATACCCACACTCACTGGGGGAGATTTTAATCTGACACTAGACCCTAATATGGATATCAGTCCTTGCAAGGTAGAACCCCATACCCAGGCCCTACATGCTGTACTGCTCTGGACTCAAGATCAAGCTCTTATGAACATCTGGAGACAACATCATTCAAGAATAAAGGACTATACCCATCAGTCCCCCATCTCTGGATCCTTAAGTTGCATAGACATGTGGCTCACCTCCCCTGATCTCACCCCTACTGTAACAGCAGTTAACATCCTGCAGATCATAATATCCGATCATGCCTGTGTGCAACTAGACTTCCTAATGGGAAGCACCCCACAAAAATCCATAAATTGGAGACTTGACTCCACTCTGCTTTTGGACACGCGCTTTAAGCCATGGATCCATGGACTATACCCATCAGTCCCCCATCTCTGGATCCTTAAGTTGCATAGACATGTGGCTCACCTCCCCTGATCTCACCCCTACTGTAACAGCAGTTAACATCCTGCAGATCATAATATCCGATCATGCCTGTGTGCAACTAGACTTCCTAATGGGAAGCACCCCACAAAAATCCATAAATTGGAGACTTGACTCCACTCTGCTTTTGGACACGTGCTTTAAGCCATGGATCCAGGAGGTTACCCAGCAGTACTTCACTAATAATGATAATCACTCCACTTCCACAACCACCTTATGGGAAGCATTTAAGGCCATGGTTAGAGGTGAAATAATAGGCTATGCAGTCAAAAGACGGAAAAAGAGGGAGAAACGCATGAAAGATCTAGAAGGCTCTCTTAAGCATAAAGAATCTTTACTAAAAGCCACCCCATCCAGACTAGTAAAAAAATCACCCCTACAAACAGAGATTGTAGCACTTCGGCAAGAAATCAATACACTTGCTGCAAGAAAAGCTGAACTAGCCATCCTATATCTTAAACACAAATATTGAGAGAGTGGAGAAAAAAATAGTAAGCTGCTAGCCTACAGGCTAATCAAAACAACAGTCAGAAAGGTGTATCGCCTCACTAAGCTCTAAGAATGGTACGAAAAGCACTGATCCTGAAGAAATAATGGGAGGGCTTTAAGCCCGAGGTTCATTGGGCGGAGTGACTACATCACTCCCCCATTGAGCTCAAAAAGTCACTACATCCTGGGCTTGCCAAGATTCTTTTTTGTTGCAGCTGGAGGTGCTGCCCTCCCTCACTTTGGGCTGTTGCCTGTTTGCTTTTTCGCCTCCAGCTGCTATTTTCTGCTGCTAGCCCTGCCTCATAACCATCTTCCACCTGACCCTCTGAGGCTACCTCCAGTGCTCTTGTCTCGGTTGGCATGCCCCTATTTCTGCACTTCCTCAGCTCTTGTGGTCTCCCCCCCTCCTGTCTCATGTTCCCTCCTCTTTACCTCCATTCTCCTCCCCCTTCCCATACCTGCAGTTTGGTGCCACCACTCCTGTGTAGCTTCACTCTGTGCCTCCTCAGCCCCTTCCATTCTATGGCTGTGGGAGCCTCCTCATAGCTGGTTGGTACTTCCGTCTCTGCCATTCCCTGGCTTCCGTCACCTCTTGGCACCCATGTCTCTACAGCTCCTCACACCGGTGTCTGCTCTGGTTTGTCTCACTGCCACATCGATAATCAAGCGGCTCCAGCACTGTGTAGCACTCTGACTCTCACTCCGGATTCAAACTTTCAGTCGGGCTGATCCTGACAGTGTACTTACAGTTCCGCGGCTCTGCTGTTCAGCTCACTATAATACATTTTCTCCTGCTGCTCTGCAGCATTTTCGGTTCTTTACCCTACATTTCAAGGCATCATTTTAGCCCTGGGCCATGCTCGGCACTTGTAATGGGTACTAGCAGGTCGTGATGGCGTTTTCTCATCCTAGTCTCAACTGTTGACTACAACTCCCTCCCTCTACGACCACTTCCGATGACTGTGCAGTACGTTTGCACTCTGTTGCAGTCTGCCTGTCAAACTGTTACGGTCTCCTCTCTGCTATTGATTTGGCTCCTCGCTGCCTGCATTTTCTGTTTGTAATGCTGTATTTAGCTTCTGTATTGCAGATGCCTATCTTTCTTGATCTTTTGTCACGCTGGGACCTCTGAGTGCTGGTATGTTTTCAGGGTCCTCCTGCATGTTACAGATACTACCGATACATTGTCTACCACCTATTACAATAGACCTTTAGTGCCTCAGTGGTACCTTTCACCACCAATCTGTTCTCTGCTTGGACTTCATCTTCCTTTCTCTTCCCCTATGCCCTTTTCGGGGACAGTCTGGGATTATTTCTACTGTATTGTTCCAGAGCTTCCCTTTTTCATTGCACCTGGCACTCTGCGTTCCTCTCTACCTTGCCCTGCTCATCCATTTCAATCCCTAACGTCCTATGTCCTTTCCTACCTCGCTTTCCAGTACCTGCCTTCATGACGTCAATCCATCATCGTACTTCATCTGTTCCTCTGTTTCCTTCCTCAGCTGCATTCGATGTTTCTTTTTGGGCTTAACTATCCTTACTCATGTGCCCGCCTCATCAATCCATGACTGGGTCCTATGCTACCCCACTGACCTCCCTCCGTACTTTGTCCTTTCATACCTCACTTTCCATAACAGCCTCCTTGGCTTCAATCCCTCATTGTACCTCATCTGTTTCCTAATTTTACCTTCCTCGTTCTAGCGCCTTTTTAGTATCAGCCATCATGGCTTCACTCCGCTCTTAGCTTCACTCCTCATCATACATCGTCCAATTTTGTTCACTCCTCCTCATATCTTGACCAGTTTTGTTCCTCGATCACTCAACCTGAGTTGCCTTTGGTTCCAGATCTCCCTTCTTGGCCTCAGAGTCTACATCCTTTTGAGGAGAGTACTTCCTTTTGCTTCCTTCATATAAGTCCATTTTCAAGTTCATTCCTGTCTCCTCTTCCAGTTCCATACCGGACATCCAGGATTCACTCCACTCATGGCCTGCTATCGATATTCTTTTTGGGCATCCCTACCATAACTCTTATGCCACCTGTCAACCGCAGCCATCTTGCTGCATGTATTGAGTTCATAACTTCAGTCATATCGAGTTCATAAATCCAGTCATCATTCACTCAGCATTACCTCAAGGTTTATCTATTTACATTGC
Source organism: Neoceratodus forsteri (assembly GCA_016271365.2). NCBI lineage: Eukaryota > Metazoa > Chordata > Ceratodontiformes > Ceratodontidae > Neoceratodus > Neoceratodus forsteri. The sequence goes on along the minus strand of CM057449.1, from coordinate 1,582,292,580 downwards.
TTAATGACTCTTACCGGCTGGGTCCTATGCTACCCATTGACCTTTCTATCGTCAGTCACAGCCTTACATCGAGGTTCATCTATTTACATTGCTTACTCGAACATTCCTATCATTAAATTCTATGCTACCTCACCAACTACAACCTCAGGGTCTAATTGTTCAGAGTCCCCTCATTCTTGGAATCTCCTCATGAGCACACTGGATACCCCTTGCTCCACCAACTTGTACCTAGATCTACTTCCTCCCATCCTTGCTCCTCTGATATACTCTCTTCCATCAATTACTCGAGCATATCCTCCTTGGGTCCGTGCTACCTCATGTTCCTTATTTCTCTGTGCTTCTTTGGGGTTTTTCCCTATCCCATCGTCACTCTACCTACTTATATCCCTCATTTAAAAACCATTCTCTTTACTGACATACGTCCTCAAATCAAACGTCGTCAGCCTGGAGGGAAGGCGACCTAGCCTTGGATCCCCAGAGATTTCCTCTTCAAAGGAGGTTTTTCCTCTCTTCCATGCCAATGGTCATAATATTAGTTAGAGTTAGTGATTTCTTCTCATTAGTTAATTAGGTTCCGCTATTGGATGGAGGTGGATGGTGGCCCGGCTTTTCCCTCTCTCCTTAGGACGTTAGGCCTTCTCTTCACAGAAATTATTTGCCATCCTTGTCTCTTCGATGCTTGACATCTGTAGGTATTCTTTTTGGGCTTCTTCCTCCCCTACCTTTAGCTGACACATTCATTCCCGGCACCTGTAGGGGTGGAACCCTCCTCTAGGGTTCCTTGCGTTGTACTCCTACAGGGTGGTATATCCCATGGATAGAGAGGCGGAAAGCCACAAAGAACTCATTACACAAGCATTATCTCATATTATCTCATTCAGGTGCATAAGCACATTCAATGGGAGGGCTTTAAGCCCGAGGTTCAATGGTCGGAGCAACTACGTCACTCCCCCATTGAGCTCAAAAGGTCACTACATCCTGGGCTTGCCAGGATCCTTTTTCATTGCCCACCATCCACCCCTCCTCCTCCAGCAGCTCATCTCTCTTCCCCATAGGCTTCTTCCTACCTCACCTGTAGCTGACGCATTCATTCCCGGCACCTTTGGGGGGAACCCTCCTCTAGGGTTCCTTGCATCGTACTCCTACAGGGTGGTATATCCCATGGATAGAGAGTTGTAAAGCCACAAAGTACTCATTACACAAGCATTATCTCATATTATCTCATTCAGTTGAGTAAGCACACTGAAATGCCATTATGGATGATTTTTACCAATCGCTATATACTACTTCTACATCTCCATCCTCCCAACAAATAGCAGACTTTTTGGACAAACTCACCCTGCCTAAGTTAACCAAAACTCAGAGCTCAACCCTGGACAAACCAATCACAACCTCAGAAATAGAAACTGCAATAAAAAGATTAAAACCAAAAACAGCACCAGGGAATGACGGGATACCTACTGACCTTTACCAACTCCACAAATCTGCCCTATACTCAAATGTCTTTTTACAGAACTGCCCAATTCTAAAACCTTCCTTCCCTCCCTCCATGTCAGTAGCCATAATTACATTACTACCTAAACCTGGTAAAGACCCCCAATACCCAGCCAGTTACAGGCCCATTTCACTAATCACTGCAGATGGCAAAATATATGCAAAGGTGCTTGCAACAAGACTAGAAAACCTACTACCTCAACTGATCCACCTCACACAGGCAGGGTTTGTCAAGGGCAGAATAAGCTCAGACCACATTAGAATGCTCATAGATCTGATGTCCTCTGCCACCAAATGTCCCTCCCCCTTGGTGGCAATCATGATAGACTTTGAAAAAGCCTTCAACACCGTTGAGTGTAAATTCCTATATGCAGCCCTTGCACATTTGAACATAGGCCCATACTATATATCTGCCCTGCATGCTATGTTCTCAGCCCTGAATGCACAAATCTTAACTAATTCAAAGTTATCAGGCCCCATTTCACTAACAAGAGGCACAAGGCAGGGGTGCCCATTATCCCCTTTACTATTTGTCCTGGCCATTGAGCCACTTGCAGCAGGAATATGACAGCACCCTAAAATTAAAGGTATACCGATTAATGACCAAATGTACAAAACTCTACTTTATGCAGATGGCCTGCTAGTTCTCTTAGACCAAGTTGAGCAACCCCCCCCCCCTTTATTGGAAACTCTAAACAGCTTCTCAGACTTCTTAGGCCTCAGAATTAACTATACCAACTCAGAAATCTTCCCACTGAACAAAACAGCCACCCAACAACAATTCTCATCTTGCCCCCTACGGTGGACCCTGAAGTGTATAACCTACCTAGGCATAAAAATTACCCCAAAAATCCCAAACATGTGTGACCTGAACTTCCAAAACCTATTACTAAAAATCAAATTCGAACTGGATAGATGGAAATTGCTAGTTATCCATGGTAGGTAAAACAGAAGTGATCAAAATGATCACAGCCCCAAAAATCTTCCACTTGATTTACCATATACCTACCCACATACCAAATAAATGGTTAGACCAACTAGATTCCCTAATTAGCAAATTTCTATGGAACGGGTGGAAAGCAAGATATAATAAAAATAAACTAAGAACCAGCTGGAAGGTAGGGGGCTGTAACCTCCCATGGTTCAAAGGATGTTGGTAGGCATTCCGTAATGCACATTCCTTGAGGTGGCTTCCATTGGATGCCCCCCCCATGGACTCACATTGAGACAGCAATGTGTGACCAAATAAATCCTATTTCTTATCTCAATACTACCCCTCGTTCCCCTCCCTGCACTCTGGTAACAGTGAAGACATCATGCCCATCATGGCATCAAACAAGTAAATGGCTATGTGTACCCTGGAACATATCTCCTCCACCCCATTATGGCAGAACATTAATATAAAGATAGAAGGGAAGCCAGTATACTGGCAAGAATGGTCTATTAAGGGCATTTGCACCATTTCCAACTTGTTAGCCCCACATACCACCACATTGGACACTTTTCAATCACTTAAAACTTGCTATGGCCTAGCCAACTCTAATTTCTGGAAGTACCTTCAAATCTGTAGCTCCCTTGGACAATTATTATCTAAAATGAGCCAGTTCCCCCCCTCCTGGTATACCCATCTCACAGGTTGGATGATGGACCAAAACTTTAAAAGGTAGAGCAGGTCTCATATACTCACATATTAGAGAGGCAATCCCTGACAAGACAATTTCATCCAGAACTAACTGGATGACAGCTTTGCACGTTCTCATTTCTGAGGAGCAATGGTCAAAGTGCTGGTATACAGCCCATAAATCACTTAAAGATCCCAGGAGTCAACTTATACAAAATTAAATCATGCACAGTTGGTACTGGACACCTAAGGAACTACTATATATAAGGCCAAAATTGCCCTCACACACCAGTGCTGTAGATGCTCTCAACCACATAGAGATCTATGTCACATCCTATGGCAATGCCCACTGGTCCGAATCTTCTGGTCACAAATAACTAGCCTCATGGCTACTATCATATGAACACCAGTCCCAGCTAACCCTGGCTTCTGGCTCATAGGACTACATGAAGGTCAACCTATTCTTCAAAGAAACACAACTCCCTTCCAATTCAATCTAGCATTATAGCCAAAAGACTTTTGTTACAAAAATGGAGGACTATCAGCATTCCAACTATACAGGAATACCTTTCTAACCTCTCCCAGCTAGCCACATATGATATGCTGTCTTGCATATCCAATAATACACTGCAGATTCATATGACTATTTGGAACCCATCTATCAGTACCTAAACAATATGACTACCACCTCACAGGGCCACACAGGCAACCTTCCCCTGGCAGGGCATAGGTTAAGAGTGCCCATGCCCATGTACCACTAAGACTGTTTTAGTGATTAGATATAGGTTAAGAGCTGCCATAGTACCACACTCCACCAAATTCTACAATTGCAAGGAATAATGGAAAACTATATATAGCAAGTGTTTTTCTTTCTTATAACTGTTTTCTTATCTTCTTATGTCTGTTTATTTGTTTATTTATAACATCAGCCTTGAACAAGTGCCTTCTGCTACACAATGACCCATCACTGCCTCTACTGGCAATACTTTCTCTAAATCTGACCTACGTATACTGTGTCAGGCCTCTAAACCTACTTGCCTATAACAGCTCTTTAGTAAGTATTGGAATATAAATACTTAATAAGGTAGTTAAAGATATAGAATGTCCTGCCTGTTGATATACTACCTTATTCTGCAGGCAGTAGATTGACAGGTAGAGTTCAGAGTACCCAAATAATACCCTTTCCCTAACAACCAGAACAAGGCACAAAGGTGCCTATAAGGGCAAGGATGCCCAGATAAAACCCCTTTCCAGCAGGGCATATGGATAAATTAAAGTTTCAAAGGCGCTCAAATAGATACATGTTATGAATCCTGGGTCAATTTTTGTTCTGACTTATATGTCGATAAATACAGTGGCATCCCACAGGATGAAATGCAATTCTACAGCATTTTGCAGCACTCTGCAGAATACTGCAGAAGATCTACTGAATAAAGCAATGTAATTTCAATGGTAATTAGTCGCCTTTGTCATTCAGGAAAATGTGACACTGCCAGGGTGAAGTGAATGACACAGTTTCCTGCATGACAAAAGGTACTGATTGCCATTGAAATTACATTGCTTTATTCAGCAGGTCTGCTGCAGCATACTGCAGAGTGCTTTAAAAGTGTGTTTCATCCTGGGGGATGCCACTGTAAGTACAACATGTAGATAATTCTTTACAGTACTGGTAGACCTCTGTCAATCCTACTTTGCATGTAACAAGATGGTAATACAAATGTAATAAATTGGTTTTGCTTCTGTTTTTGAGTTGTCTGTTGTATGTTTATGTTTGAAAATGTAATAAAATTATTAACTTCAAAATAAGTAAGATGGGACATTTGGTGGGTGTGAGGGAGACAGGTGCAGTCATCAGTCCTTTGGTTATGCAGACAACAAACATGAGGCATAATTTGCCAATATGCTGAGCCTTCTGCTCCCTGTAAAACCTGCCTTGCTCCCTGTTCTTGTGGGCACACTCAGATAAGCTTTTGGGGTACCAGGCAGTGTGTGCCCAGCTGCACTGCCAATGCCTCCTTAACCATGCCACCCCTAAATTTTCCTCAAGAGCAGTGCTCCAAGTCACCCTCCCCTGGGAAGAGAGCATCCAGACAGACACTCACCACTCTCTCTGCCAGGCATCCATTCATTGAGAGCAAGGCTCTGGACACAAATCCTGATCACCAACGTGCCTGAATAATCCCCTGCTAATTGGCAGAACAGAACTGTAAGATTTCTTTATTGATGTGTATAGAAGGTTGCTGTTATGGGATTTGATTCTGTGATCTCTTGTTTTTCACTTTAGTAATCTAGCCACAATGCCACATTTTTATCCTATGTTTTCTATATCCGCAGTCTACACCCAATGTTTCTTACACATTCTGTGGTTTTCACAGGAAGAACTTGCTTTACTCGTTAACTCCCCTGTAATATGATCAAGTCTTTTTGGTCAGGGGGATAGAGATTATATAGAGCATTCCAAGAATAGATACATTTAGCTAATTCACATTATTATTTTTTTTAAACCTCTTTATTGAAATCTTGATGCAAGATACATACACACATACAGCCCAAAAAAGGAAAAAAGACCAGGCCCACACCCCAAAACTGGGTGCGGAAACTATGTACATCCAGCTAATTCACATTATTATGTTTGTAAGGAAAGGGCTTTATAAAGCAAAATTGTTTTATATTGTAATATGATGTTACAGACTACTGCAGCAATAGTGCAAGTAATAAAAACTATGGGCTCCATTTTAATTGCTAAATCCAGCACAAATTAAACCAAATAAGCATTTTGCATGTGAACGTATAGTTTCAACATAATCATGCTCCGTTTTGCTGAACATAGATCAAAAGCATACCCTGGAAAATGCTGTGTGCCCTACACTAAGATGGGCACTGCAGACCTGATGCTTGCTATCCTCTATTCACAGGCTCTGCAATAGCAATTTTTCTGAAGATAATGCCTGTGATAGTCATGTGCATGAGCCTTATTTATAGGTAAGCACCTGTGTACAGTATCTGTGTTTTGAGAAAATGCTCTCCCCAAAACCCTCCTGCTACAGCCACATATGCACATCTTTTTCGTACAGTGCATAGCACTAAATGCACTGTGTGAAAAAAAAGTGTGCATGTGTGACTGTGGCTGGGGGGGAAGCTGCCCTCAAAACTACACTTCCCCCTTCAGTGGTGCACTTGGTTCAGCTCAATGTGTCAAACAGTACTGCACAGTTCAGTATGTGTTTGGGTGTTTACAGTATTTCAAGAAATATGCTGTACCTTCCTTCTAGTTCTATCATGTTTTAATCTACACTCTTTCTGTACTGCTTCATTCTTTATCAACAGAAACTAATAAACATTTCTTTCCTTCTTGGTGTGTTGAACTACCGCATACCATAGTATGAGTTGAAGGAGATTTAACAATTGCTTCAGGCTGAAAATGCTTGCTGCCAAACCTCACCTTGCTCTTGGCCTATGTGCTCCTTCATAGGTCTGCTCATGATCACATCACTCTCAAAGTTCTCTTGTTATACTCTACTTCACATAGAAAAAAGAAAAACATGGAAAAAATGCATCCATGCAGGAAATCCCCAAGATCATCCCCCAGTCAGAACACACAACCCTCACCCCATCAGTTACTCAGTCTCCCAAAATGAAGTGTAAAACCTCTACTCTAATGATCCCCTAGCACCTAAGCTGCACACAGAAAAACAAAAAACTGTCCTGCAGCTGAGCAGCTGTGTTCCCTTCAGTGCCCTGCAGTCCATGGATGAATGATGCCATCTACCTATACAGCTGCAGCAATTAATATGGTCAGACATTTCCTGTAATTTCTGTGATATCTCTAGAGAATCCGCCTTCCTGTAGTGCACTGTAGGGCCACCAGAAAGAATCTCTTTAGTAATATTGCAAAATGCCTGGGAATATCTGATCATGTTCATTGCAGCAATTATAGTAACACCTGACTGGTTGCTTGTCAAATATTAGAATTATAATTAAGTAGTTTTGTTTTGTAATGTTCGTCCTAAAAACTTTTGAACTCATTATTTTTATTGTTAATTATATATTAATATTTTTCTGGGTGATTTTACTACTGACAACTACCAGCTTACTGCTGTCTAGTTTCATTGACTTCTGACTAACTGGAGGCTGAAATCTTGTGGGCTGATGGAACCATCTGACTGCTGATTTTTCAGTGTGGCGTATGTCAGGAGGTCAACAGTAGCTATGAGTATCAGTGGTGGTCCTGCAGGGTTAATATTGCTCTGTCATGGACTATGTTATGACACCTCTCCACTTTACAATTTTTACTGGACTTTGTTGGTCTTTTGGGACCTTATTTTACTGTTCATCTTGTGCTTGCTAAAGCTTGGATTACTCTCTACTCCTGTCATCTAATTGGAGATCCAAACATTTGGAGTTCAGTTTGTGTTTGATTTCTGCTTTGTATACTTCAAATCTTTGAATTTTTTTCTGTGTTGCAAAGGTGGCTTCATGGCAACACAACTGGAATTTAGTTTCATTTGTCCAGAGCAACCGGTTATTTACTGTACAATAAAAAAAAAATTGGAATCATTTGAGAAGCAAAGTTCTAATTGTTTCTTCATTTCACTTCTATTTTCTGGAAATTGTATTATATATGGTGACTTGAAGTGATGTTTACCTTAATCTTTACCTCCTAGAGACTTCCTAACCGAGATAGCCTTATTGTACAATTATAGTCTGAAAAGCTACATTGTGCAGAGCAAATTTGGATATCCTAACTGGGGTAACATACCACTGATAATGTGAGTAGTTACCAGTTGGGTACAGTAAAGGTAATAACCACCCATCACACACTTCAGTACAGTAGTCATACAATGCTAGAGAACACTTTAATGGTATGTTGGGGAGTGTAGGGGGTGTTGGACACCTGCAAACAGCAGAGATTTCTAGGAGCTTAGCCACAGTTTCAACTGTAGGAGGGTTCCAGGCTAGGAGGGTGGAGCTGGAAGCCTCAAGGGATGAATGCCACTTGAAACTGAAGCAACCATGCCACATAAGTCATTGCTTCCACATGCACCTCATAGGCCACTTCAAGCCCAAGAAGAGTGCTGGACAGTAGTGGCAAATGGAGGAAGGGGAAGGGAAGTATATGCTTAAAGATCCAGGGCTGTGCACAAGCAACAGGTTCACACTGCTGTAACAGGAGGTACTCCAGTCTCCCACAAACAAAGATGTGGGATCATGAACACCCAGCAAGCAGGATCTGAAAAAGTGCAAAAGTTAGCAGATCAACCCTTGTTCAGTCACAATATTTAAATGGACTTTTCATTAGGAGTACCATTGCTATATGACACACATCAGTTAAAAGACAGACTTTTAAAGGAAGCCAGTTTTGGAAGTGCACCTAACTGTATATAAAAGAAGAAAATTCAGACGATTACATTTTAGATTAGGGACCTAGCCGATGGGCAGTACACTGTGACATTTGATATCTGGACTTATTTCACTCAGACACCTGATATGAACACAAAGAGACTCCCACTCCCATTTGAGATAAAATAAGTACATAGCCAATTCAGGCAGAAATGAATATCGTATTTCACAGATTTGTCATGGAGGGTGTGCACCGAACTTTTTGTTTTAACTGGTGTTTGCCATAAGGTAGTAGCATTCCTATGTAAAAAAAACTACTTAAATGTTGTGAATAATCAAGATTTAAAGTGCTAATTTTGTGTTTAACACTTTTTTTTTTAATGTGTTTAACCAGGAGTAGCACACTAAGCTGAAAGTTTTTTTACAGGTACAACCTGGGAGCACAGGGAAGTTAAGCGACTTGCTCAGAGTCACACAGTATGCAAATGGAAGCTGTGGGTTTCAAACCCAGGTCTGGTCTGCTGGATGTCACCAGATTTGCAGCTCAGAGCCTTAAACCACTATGCTATACTGCCTCTCAAATAATACTTGGAAGATGTGTAGCTCTCTCTATTGGAATGTTCCTCATCAGTTATTCACACATTGGTTAGGAATAACACCTTAATTAAAGGAAGGCAATTTAAACAGTCCACCTTATATAAAAAGAAACTGATTCAAGCAGTTACATTAAAGAATAGGGACCCAGCTGATGGGCGGTCCATTGTGATGCTTGGTAGCTGGACTTACTTCACTCAGAGTTCTGACATGAACAGCAAGCGACCCCAACTCTCACTGGAGATAAAATAAGTAAATAGCCAATTCAGGCAGAAAGAATATTGTATTTCCACATTTGAACTGTGCTGTCATAAAGTAGCTGCACGCCTAATGAGAAGGGTCATTAAAATGTTGTGAATAAGCTAGGGTTAGGCTGCTAATTTTGTGTTTGTGTAATGGTTGAGTTATATGACTCTCTCTGTTGACATGCTCCTCACCAGTTGCCCACACATTGGTTGGGGAGGAAGCCTACTTAAGAAGTGTACCTTTTATAAAAGAAGCAAATTCAGGCAGTTACATTTTAGAATAGGTACTGAGCTGACAAGTGTTCTACTGTGATGCTTGGTAGCTGGGCATACGAAACTCAGAGATCTGTTCTTGCAGTTCCAGTTCACACTCATCATTGCAGTTTGTATCTATCTTTAGGTTGGATGTCTCTTCTCTCCAGGATTGAATATTTTTTGGGATGTGTCATTTTTAAATGTCTTTTTTTATAAATCTTTGTTTCCATTACATGGCTTAATTTTGATTAGGTCTATGTTACCTAGATTACAGTCAGCAAATTATATTTTACTTAATGAAGTTAAATCTAAGCTTAAAATAGGATCATGTGCATTTTCAGTAGCTGCTCCTACTTACTGGAATGCATTACCTATGTCTATTCGCCAGTCAGCTTCTATTGCGAATTTTAAGATGAAACTGAAACAGTATTTACTACAAAATTCTGTATGTAAATGTTTTATGTAATGTTGCTTGTTGTTTGTATTCTCCCTGTGAGTTTTTGTATTGATAATTTTTGTCCATATCGGGCCTGAAAAAGGATTACTGGTCCAGTGTCCTTACCCGGTTAACAAAAAATAAATGAAATGAAAATTAAATGATATGACCACCAAAAGACCCTCACTTCTGTTGGTGCTAAAATAAGTAAGTAGCCAATTCAGTCAGAAAGAATATTGTTATTTAATGATTTATCATGGGGTGGTGCACTGAACTCTCTGTATCATCTGACAAAGAACAGACTTGGGGGGAGGTCAAATCCTTGAGCGGGGCAAGAGAAATGGACACATAGTGGGGAACTGAAATGGGCACATGAATTGAACTGAAACTCACCCCTGATGAAAAAGAGGTGCTCTGCTACTATTCTGGGGTATCACTGGGTAGACTAATTGACAGGGTAGTGTAACTCATAGCAGGGGAGTTGAAAAGGCTGGATCTGATTGTGCATGTGGTGATGAACAATATGAGCAAACAGTGCATGGTACAGGTAAAGGTAGACTTTTTTCCTCTGAGAAAAGTATGGAAGCAGAGAGCAGGAACAGTAACCTTCTTCAAGGTGCAAATGTCACCATACTATAATCAAAGGCAACAGTTCCTTGTGTTCCAGTTCAATGTGTGGCTCACATATAAGTACAGGGAGCAGGTCTTTTGGTTCCTCTGAAACTGGTGCCCTGTTTGGAGGGGTTGAAGGTTGTTCAAAAGGGTTGACTTGTACCCCAATGAGGAGGGCAGGAGGGTACAGTGAGACAGATAGACACAACAATAACTAGTTTAAACTAGTAAGAGGTAATCATAATATTAAGAGACACACAGAATGTGAGAAACAAGGATGTCCTTGTTGGCCTACTCCCACTGATAAACTCAACAGGATCTAGCAGACTCATGGAAAAGTGGGGATTAGGAATAAATGTTGGAAAATGATACGTGGCAGTACAAGTCTTCACAACTAAATGTTGGAACTTCAAGCACTGGTCACAGAGGGGGCACATGACCTAGTGGTAGTAATAGAGATGTAGGCAACCCTGAACCACAACTAGGACATGACCATGCCAGGATACATGCTATTTAGAAAGGACAGAACAAAAGGCAGGGAAGGTGGGGTAGTGCTCTATGTTAAAGAGGGGACTGACGCAACAGAAATAGATAACCTGGAGGGTGGGTGAATTGGAAACCCTGTGAATACTGGAAACAACATGGAAGGGGAAACATATTCAGATTCTGGTGGTCTACAGACATCCTGGTCAGAAGCAAGGGACAGAAATGGAATTGGGAGAAATACTTAAGAGGTCGGCCAGACTGGGGTAGTGATGATAGCTGGGAATTTAATATACCAAATGTGGACTGAAAGGGTTCCAGTCACAGTTAGTATTAGGTATCAGATTGCAGTGGATGCCTGCTAAGAGGCATCCCTGGAGCAATTAGTTCAGGGCCCAGCAAGGAAGGAGGCCCTGCTGGATCTTAAGCTCACTAGTTGTGAGATGATTCAGAATGTAGCAGTTCCAGCAATCATAGGACAGTAACATTGGAGGCCCAGGTGAGAACAGTAAAAGGGTCAAAAACAGTAATGGACTTTAAAAAAGGCAGACTTTGGCAAAATGTGGGAAAACTAGATACAAGATGCAGGTTATAGTGAAGCTAGAGTGCACAGAATGAAAGTGGGTAACATTTAAAAAGGCATTATTTGCAGCAGATATATCAATTGCAGTGGTATTTAAAGAAAAAAAGGGCTAAGTGGCCAATTTTATTCACAGCATATGTAAAGGCTGCAGTAAGACCCTAACAGAAATACAGGTGTGCTGTGTACATGCAGAATGCTTAATTGTGCAATGTTTGCATGTGGTTTGCATACACAGTGTGAACCTAAGCAAACCAGGTCTAAAAAGTAAATCAGGTTTGCATGCTGCAAGCTTGACATGTGTGCAGCAGGTAAGCTGGTGTGAACATCTTCTAAAAAATTCATAAGGTTTCGCACGTTGCATACTTGACATGAGTGCAGCAGTTAAGCTGGTGTGAAAAACATTTAAACATCACATCAGGTTCACATGCTGCACACTTGCTACATGTGCAGCAGCTACGCTGGTACAAGTCTTATCTAAATAAAAAAACATCAGTTTCTATTTCTTATACTACTGCTAACAAGTAGAGTCATTAAAATACATTTTAATTTGAATTCACATAAAAATTAGGTAAACTAATTGATTCTGATCCTCTCACAAGTTGTTTAATGGCTTTTGATTTTTGTCATTAAATCACCATTAATTTGTAGAGTATTCTTTGCTTACTGCATTAAATGCCTAGGATATAACCAGTCAACATCCTCCATTCCAGATGTACGAAGAGCAGCCTCTGTGTTATGAAGCCTATCCTTTTTGTTTTGGACCATGCAAATCTCTTATGCACATTTAGTGCTACAAATGTGTTTCTCCATGACTGTTTCATCTCACTTACTTTCCCTTTGTCATTCTGTACTGAGCATATACACTATGGCCATGCTCAGTGCTCTTTTTGCTGACTACGGTCTTGGAAGTATACACCATACCTCGCAGTCTGTCACTAAAATGAGGGACAGGGACACTCAAAATGAGGGACAATCAGGGACACTAACCCACATGATGATCAGGACACTTCACCAAACACGGAGATATAGTACCTCAGAACACAGTGGAAACCATTGCATTAGCACATGAGAATGAATTTCTACCATTAAGCAGGGGTGCCATTTAGGTAGGGCAGAGGGAGGCAGTTGCCCCAACCCCCGTATTTGGGCATAGGTTGTTGTTATGATGTGGTAATAATGGCATTAAATTTGGATTTAATGTTTTGCACAATAAGTGCCCACCTGGTCTGCGTTAGCTCATGCTGCAGGTACTTTCCAGACTTGACTATGTCTGTATTGTGTTGTCCACTCTCTCCATCTATTAGCAGTGGCACAAAACATGTGATGTGGATGAGCTCCAGCCAAGGAAGAGTGCATGAGCCTTGCAAGTGCAACACTGTCTTTCTGGCCACAGAATAGACAGGCTGCACATGACAACTTGAAAAGGAGTCAGTGAGCACTGAACTCTCAATAGCAGTGCTGTGGAAGCATATTTTTGTTGTTCTACTCATAGTGAGTCTCTGTCTCCCCTGGTGGCTGAAAGGGCAGATGGTGAGCTAGAAGCTAACTGAAGACTAGGCTTCGTACTTACTCTACTGTACTAAGCTCGCCTTGCAAAAAAAAACAGCACAGACCCACACAGCAGCAAGCTAGGCTTAACAGCAGTGGTGACGGCGGTGTGGGTGGCCATCTTATTCCTTGATCAGTGAAGTGCGGCAGCAGCCATAGCAGCAATCAAGCAAGAAGCAAGCAACACATGTTGGGTGGGTTCGGTTGGTAAGATGACTTGGTCACAGACCACGTTGGGGACCTGTGATGGTTGATTCTAGCATCCAGGTTCTGGTGGAAGGATAAGGGGGGAGCAGACTGAAAACTGGGCTGGTGGCACACTATGCCAGGCTGCAGGTTCTGGCCTTATGGCCAGGTAAGAAAAAGTAAATAATTTTTTTACAGGGGGATTGGGGAAGGAGGAAGGACTGAAATATTGATGTGTTTTTCGCAGTTCTTCACCTTTGGGTGGCTTCATAATCCATAGGGGATGGCTATTGAATGGAATGGAGTTGGGGAGAAAAATCAGAACAAAGTTCTTTTTTTTTGGGGAGGGGGCAGAACTTCAGCCAGGAAATAATTTGGTTAGTAACTGGGTGGGTTTAAGCCCAAATCAGATGCACTGCTCCAGGGTACATACAGATGAATCTTATAAATTAGAATTTTCCTGATTTGCATATCACTTTTTAGTTAAACTAAGTAAGTTGTACCTTTTAGAGATGTTACAGACATTCTAGAGGTGTCCCTTGCATTCATGGACAGTTGAGTGGTATAGTATGCACAGACTATTGGATCCCCACTATATTTATTTATTTATTGAAATGTTTCACCAGGAAGGCACACTGAGCAAAAATTTGCTTGTCTCCTGGTGCGACCTTGGGGGGAAGGGGTACAATTGGAATGAGACATGAAACATTCAAGTTACAAGATCAACATTAACATACAGTTGTAGGGCAGCTGTTACAAACAGTGTTGTGCATAACATGTAGAAAGAGTGGACAATAATAAGTGATGGGTTAATAAATAAACAAGTACTTACATGAATGAAAAGGGGGAAGGGGAGGATTGAGGTGGGGGAGGGGGAAGTGACATGTCCCTGGAGACCCCCTCAGGATGTGAGGAATCCTGCAAGGGGACTGGGGGGGACCAGAGAGAAGGAGATAAGGTAGTGTCCCAGAGAGACCCCTTTAGGATAGTGGGAGAAGGGAGCAGATGAGAGATACTAGCCCCTCAGGGGGGTAAGAGAGGGACCATGGAGAGCATTTGGGGTCCTTTACATTCTGTGAGAGATCAAGGGGGGTCAGTAAGGGGGAGCAATTTGGAGGGAGGTGAGGAGGGCTAGAGATTTGAGGAGGTGTGTGCACAGGGTAAAATGAAGGTGAGGTTAGAGGGGTAGGGTTTGTCCAGGGCTTAGAGGAGGGATTTAGGGAGGGACATGGCAGGAACAGCTAGGTGCAAGGTAATTATTGAGGACAGAGCTGATGGAGTAGGTGGAGGATGCATGCAGGATTAGAGTGAGGAAGGAATTCCAGATTTTTGGGAGGCAACGAAAGTAACTGGATTGACCAATTTCGGTGGATGTGCAGGAAACAACCAGGGTATGGGAGTTGGTTGATCAAAGGGAATGGGAGGGTGGGGGGTGTTATAATTTATTTATTTATTTAGATTTTGTTTACCAGGTAAGACCACTGAGACCAATGGTCCCTTTTTCAGGAGCGACCCGAGTTAGTTACAGAAAAGGACATTTAGAAATAGTTATATACAGTAGTTATATTTGTTACACAGTTTTACATTAGCAACATTATACAGGGGTAGCAGTCAGGTTCACATTCAGACTCACACATTATATACAGTAGGTACCTTAGTTACACAAGTGTACATTGGTAGAAGGATATAGGGATGGTAATCAGTTACACAAACTGGCCCATATTAGTATTTCATGACAAATCAGAGGGAAGTTCAAAGCAGTGCAATGGCCAGGGGAAATGGTCTAGGGAGCTAGCAGTTACAGCTAAAGAAGGAGGTGAGGTAGGAAGAGAATTCACCCAACCAGTGCTCTTAAGTAAATTTAGCACAGAGGAAAAGTCTCCTATTTGTAAGAGAGGGGAAGGATAGGGCATGGTAAAGATCGCAATGATGGGTGCAAGGTGGAGCATCCAGGGCAAAGAGGCAGAAGGAATTGAAGAGGATGTCCAGTCTGGCCATGGAGGACTTAGTGGCAGCACCATAGACTATGTCACAAAAGTCAGAAATGGGCAGTGACATCTTCTGAACACATTCACGCCTAGCCATAGGAGGGATGCAACTACAGTTCCTGAACAGGGCACAAAACTTGGGGCACAGTTTTTCCTGGATGGTGTCAATATGTCTAGAGAAGTTTAGGTGTTGGTCCAACCAAACACCTAAGTACCTGAAGGAAGATATGTCTAAGTCGATCCTGTTTAACTAAGCTATAAATGTTAGACCATATCATTTTCCATATACTATCTGGGAAATTTCAGGATAATGCATGCTTCCAATAAAAGGCTACTGGTGAGAGGTTATCCCAGAACCGGTGGTCCATCTTAGGGTAAAGCTTAGAAACTGGTATCTGGATCCTTGCTAAATCTGATAAGGAAAGAAGGAATTGACCTGCTGCATCTGACCATGGCAGTCGTCCCAGAAAGGAAAGAACAGTGTCAGATCTGACTGAGCTTAAATATATGTTTGGAGGGGATCTTAGATTTGAGGTGCAGGTCCGACACTGATAGAACCATCCTTCCGCTAACCAGCTCTGCTAAACATTTGTCTGATGTTGGCCACCATCCCGTAGGATGGATAGGGATATAGACTATCATCAAATTAGGATTGTGGAAACGTGGTTGTGCCAGATCTTTCTTGACTAGGATATTTAAGTAAAGGAAAAGCTGGTGGTGAGCCTTAATATCCCAGCCAATTGGAGAATCACATACATCCTTAGGAACCCCTTACCAAGATCCGTAGAAGGAGGCTGTCAAGGAAAAATTAAGTTTTCTAGCCAGACTTACAACCAGCAGCAACCAATTGGGTTGAAAAACAACTTCTTTCCTCAAAGAAGTCCAAAACAAAAATTTAGATATGTGGACAGCTAAGTAATAAAGATAAAAATCAGGTAGTTGCAAACCTCCCAGTAGCTTGGGGTCACAAAGTTTCCAATATGCCCTACAGAGAGTCTTCCCATCCCACTAGAATTCTGAGCACATCCTCTGTATATTAGAACAAAATGTCTTTGGTAGGTATATATTGAGGTTGTTAAGAGGTTAAAAAAGTCTGGGCAAAACTGACATTTTGAGCACGTTAGCTCTTCTCCAGAAAGTCAGTGGAAGTTTTTGCCATCTCTTTAATTCTTCATTTATTTGTTTTAAAAGGGGGTTGAGGTTCAATGTTTTTAATTTCCCTTGATCTTTAGAGAGTTAAATACCCAAATATGTTAAAGCATGGGGTTCCCACTGCAGGCCTAGCCCCAATACTTGGTCTTTAATCCTGACACTAGACAGAGAGTAAACTATGGTTTTATATTTGTTCAGCTTGTACCCTGAAAATTCACTGAACTGGAAAATTATTTGCAGGGCCCAGGGTAAGGAGCTGTCACAATCAGAAAGATATAAAAGTAAGTCATCCTCAAATAATGATAATTTAAGTTCTTTGTCCCCAACTGTTAGGCACTAACATCTTCTGAACAAATTCATGCCTAGCCATAGGAGGGATGCAACTACAGTTCCTGAACAGGGCACCAAACTTGAGGCACAGTTTTTTTCTGATGGCGTCAATATGTCTAGAGAAGTTTAGGTGTTGGTCCAACCAAACACCTAAGTACCTGAAGGAGGATATGCCCTAAAGTAATGTTCCATCAAGGGTGTGAAAAGTGAGTAGGGAGGAAGCCTAGAGAGTTTCTGCCTTGTGCCAAAGGTCATTGAGAGTCTTCTTTTTTTTTTTGTTATTAAGTGTGCTTTATTGAAGGTTTCCAACACACAGAAAAAACAACACAATAATGAGATAACAATGTTATATAAACAGAAAATAAATGAAAACAACATAAAAAAGACTTATTCCCCTCTAAACAACAACCTACACCCACCCTCCCCTCCCTCCCTCCCTAACCCCTCCTATCGCAATCTCACCCTAAAAAACCCAATAGCTTCGTATGAAGTCCGAACCATCCATTGATTCACCTTACACAAAATGGCCAACCAGGTTATAATGAGTTAAACTAAAACAAAAAAAAGTCACAATGTTGTCCATGGAAATCTATTTTAAGGGGGATTATTAACCAAACTGACTACGGAGGTCTGAATAGAGTGTGGACCAACAGTCCTGAAATTTCCTCCAGGAGTGGGTGGCATTAACAATCATATGTTCTGCATTTAATGCAGTAAGAAATTCATTCCACCATTCCCTAAATGAAGGTTACTAGTCTTCTTTCCAATGTCTTAATATTAGAAGCTTAGTGACCAGGGAGACAGTCACCATTTGTATTCTTTGTTTAATCATAGGAATGGAGGAATAATGGCCTAAAAGGCAAGTATCCTCTGAGAAAAATGTGGAAAGGCTTAAATATGGGGAGGTTCAGACTTTTAACGAGTTTCCAAAAATCATGTATCTTTTGGCAAGATCATAATTTGTGATGCACACAGTTTTCACATAAAAGGGAAGGACACCTGCCCATTCTATATAACTTACTTGGCGTATAATAAATGTTACATAATATATTAAATTGGATTTGTCTAAGTCAATCCTGTTTAACTAAGCTATAAATGTTAGACCATATAGTTTTCCATATACTATCTGGGAAATTTCAGGATAATGCATGTTTCCAATAAAAGGCTACTGGTGAGAGGTTATCCCAGAACCTGTGGTCCATCTTAGGGTAAAGCTTAGAAACTGGTATCTGGATCCTTGCTAAATCTGATAAGGAAAGAAGGGATTGGTCTGTCTCATCTGACCATGGCAGTCATCCCAGAAAGGAAAGAACACAGTGTCAGATCTGACTGAGCTTAAATATATGTTTGGAGGGTATCTTAAATTTGAGGTGCAGGTCCGACACTGATAGAACCATCATTCTGCTAACCAGCTCTGCTAAACATTTGTCTGATGTTGGCCACCATCCCATAGGATGGATAGGGGTCTAGACTATCATCAAGTTAGGATTGTGGAAACGTGGTTGTGCCAGATCTTTCTTGACTAGGATATTTAAGTAAAGGCAAAGCTGGTGGTGAGCCTTAATATCCCAGCCAATTGGAAAATCACATACATCCTTAGGGACCCCTGACCAAGATCCATAGAAGGAGGCTGTCAAGGAAAAATTAAGTTTTCTAGCCAAACTTACATCCAGCAGTAACCAATTGGGTTGAAAAACAACTTCTTTCCTCAAAGAAGTCCAAAACAAAAATTTAGATACATGGACAGCTAAGTAATAAAGATAAAAATCAGGCACTTGCAAACCTCCCAGTAGCTTGGGGTCACAAAGCTTCCAATATGCCCTACGGAGATTCTTCCCATCCCACTAGAATTCTGAGCACATCCTCTGTATATTAGAACAAAATGTCTTTGGTAGGTATATGTTGAGGTTGTTTAGAGGGCAAAAAAGTCTGGGCAAAACTGACATTTTGAGCACATTAGCTCTTCTCCAGAAAGTCAGTGGCAGTTTTTGCCATCTCTTTAATTCTTCATTTATTTGTTTTAAAAGGGGGTCGAGGTTCAATGCTTTTAATTTTCCTTGATCTTTAGAGAGTTAAATACCCAAATATGTTAGAGCATGGGGTTCCCACTGCAGGCCTAGCCCCAATACTTGGTCTTTGATCCCCACACTAGACAGAGAGTAAACTATGGTTTTATATTTGTTCAGCTTGTACCCTGAAAATTCAATAAACTGGAAAACTATTTACATAGCCTGGGGTAAGGAGGTGTCACAATCAGAAAGATGTAAAAGTAAGTCATCCTCAAATAATGATAATTTAAGTTCTTTGTCCTCAATTGTTAGGCCTCGTATCTCCTGTGTTTGATGGAGGACTCTGGCCAAGGGCTCAATGTAAGGATTGAATAGATAAGGTGATAATGGACACCCTTTTCTGGTGCCACTAACTAGCCAGAAGACCTCTGAAAGGTAGTTGTTACGAAGAATACGAGCTGATGGACACTGATATAATATCTGGATCCATATAATGAAATCCGGTGGGATGCCATATCTTTCAAGATTAGAAAACAAATAAGGCCAGGCCACTCTATTTAAGGCTTTTTTCTTCATCCATGGAAACCAGCACTGCTCCCAGTGCTGGGTCCCTGGATGCAGAAATAAAATGGAACAATTTGCGAAAGTGGTCACTGGCCTGGTGGTCACCAGCCTGATGACCAGCCACAAAACCAGCCTGCTCGGGACCCAAGAGGGAAGACTAGACTTTGGCTAAACGGGAAGCCAGGACTCGAGCATATAACTTTATATTAACATTAAGAAGGGAGACAGGATGATAGTTCTCGATCCTAAGTGGGTCCCTCCCAGGCTTTGGAAGGAGAACCACTTTTGCCTTGAAGAGGGCTGTGGCCATCACCAGTGAGATCTCCCAAGTATTAAATAATAAAGTCAATAGTGGAATCAGGTCATCCTTGTAAGTCTCATAGAAGAGTCCTGTAAATCCATCAGGGCCTGGGGTCTTATCTAATTGAAGGGCATCTATTGCTTGAGAGACTTCAGACAGTGTAATGGGGCATGATAAGAAGGATTACTGGTCATCCGTTAGATGGGGAAAATTTGCCTGGTCCAAAGAATTGTGCATACTCATATCATGGGAAGAAGGGCTGGGCAATGCAGAGTAAAGGGACTAATAAAAATCCCAGAAGACTGCTGTCATGTCTCTAGCATCTGTAATCAAAGTGTCAGAAATGGAATGTTTAATAGCCGAGATCCACCTGGTGGCAACTTGATGCTGGAAGCGTAGAACTACCAACTTACCGGCCTTGTTGCCCTTATCAATATATGTGGCTTTAAGCCAGGTAGCAGCTTTGTCAACAGTATCCATCAAGTGGCTGGAATAATTGGCTCTAAGGTGAAACAATTCTTGACATTCTCCCTCAGTAAGAGCATCTGTGCCTCTAATTTCTAGAATCCTGATCCTATACAGCCATCGATTTGTTAAGGCTTGTTGTTTCTTTTTCCTAGTCATTACTAGGTGAATAAGTTTGCCCCACTAGGTAGCTTTTATGGCTGCCCACATAGTATCAGTGGATGCAATTAAACCATCGTTAAACTGAATAGTTTCTTGTGAAAAGGATTTAAAATGTGTTAGAAAATGGGCAAAGAAAATGATCTCCTCTGATTGCTGAGACACTTATTTAGGTGGGCATCTATCAGACAATAGATGCCCACCAAATAAAAAGCCCCAGACTAAACCTTCCTAATAGCCAGAAAGTATCCTTGTGCCCAGAACCCTGCTTCCTCATTGGCTGAAGCACTGGGCACACAGTAGCATGTTAATTTTAAAATGCCCGCCATTTTGTCTCCCTTAGCAAGAGCCAAGACCTGACTTTGGTCCTACAGCCATTTTCTCGATCTATCCTCAGCTAAATCCCCAAAAATAAATAAATAAAAAGGAAACACATTTCTTGACACGTTTTTTCCTCCCAACACCAAGACAAAGATTTTAAATTGAAACGGCACACCGCTTCGTGCCTTGTGCCACTCCATTGCTACTCAGCTGACAGCTGGTCTTCCCCCCCTCCGTCTGTGTCAGTGGCCACCCATAAAACAAAAAGAACAATCTTTTGTTTTTGTAATCTCATTAGTGAAACCATTTGCCTCTAACAGCAGCCACAGTAAGGTTCACTGTCCCTCTTGTCGTCACAGTCCCGGTCTTCGGGGTCAGAGCAGGCAGCAATGACCGGAAAACCTTAAAAAAGGTAAGAACTTAATCCTGGTCCTCAAAATATTCAGCGAGACTGTGTAATGAGACAGAAAGATGTTGCTTCCTGAATCCCCAGCACCCAGCAGTTACTGTACACTGCCCACCCCATCTGCTAGCAGCGATTGTCTTGTCCTTGTTATTTTTAAGGCAGCAATGCAATGGTACCTGTTTTTGATGTTTAAGCATTTTTCCTTCTATATTCTCCATGATCGGTGCTGCAGTCATAGAAAGCAGGAGCATTTCTGTCAGACCTATGTAGCGCTACTGGATATTTCTTTCACGTAAAAACACTAACTCCTGTTGCTCGCAAAAGCGGGGGAGGAGGGCAGTAACCAATAACCATGACAACTAGGACCCACAGCTACAGGGTCTCTAGAAGGACGAAACTCCCTAGATAAAACACACACACACAGGGAGAGGAACTATTTTATTTCAAAACTGATTTAAAATTAATTTTGTATTAACATTTTATTATTAAGCTTATTTTGTTTTACAGTGGCCATTTTCTAAGCGCAATAATACCCTCCAGGGCAAGCCATTATTGTGCTATACTGGACCTTCCAGGGGCTATATGACCCTCCGCCTGTGGCGTCGGGCCTCATTACGCCCCTGGGCGGTCCGGTATAGCACAATAAAACCCACCCTGGAGGGTATTATTGCTTACGTCCTTGTTGACTATGCTTCAACAATAAATTGTTGAGGGATCAAGTGTGTGGCCTAAGAGTGAGAGTCGGAAAAAAAAACATGGCTAGGGACACTGGTGCATGGTCTGAAATAACCCTGGCTTGGACTTGGCACTCAATAATAAAGGGGACCAGCTGTTGGATCAAAAGAAAAAAATATAATCTAGAACATACTTTATGTACAGAAGAAAAAAAAGAAAACTCTTTGGTGTGAGGGTGCAATAGTCTCCAGGAATGTAGCAACCCTAAATGGGAGGCAAATTCATGCAATGCTTTTTGTGCCGGCGAGGGACCATCGTCTGATCTGTATGTGCGGTCCAAATCATTGGCCAGGACCAAATTCCAGTCTCCTTCTCAGCAGTATCGGACAGTGGCTAAAGGGGGCTAAAGCTGAAGCCAAGTGGGGAAGTGGGGAAAGAAGGAACGGGTGTCTGAGTTGGGGCTGTATATGGAGCCCAACACCAACTCATAGTTACCCAGTTTCCCATGTACCAGAATATAACAGTCTTCAGGGTTACTGACTGCATCCAAAGCAGTAAAAAGAACATTTTTGCTACCAGAATGGCTGCTCTGTGTTGCTGGGGACTGAAACCTGCCCTGAACACTTGGCCAACCCAACACTTTTGAAGCTGTTTCAGATGGCCAGGCATCACATGTGTTTCTTGGATAAACACAAGGTTGGGGCAAATTTGGTTAAATGGTTCAAAACTACATATTTCTTGGAGTTATCTTCCCCCCTTTTATGTTCCAAGTTAAGATATTAAAAACATTGGACATTTATACCACCATAAAATAATGTTAGTAGATTTGATGGTGACGAGAGTGTACATAAGAAACTCCCCTTCCCCCCAAATAATCCCTAATACCCTCAATAACAACTACATATAACTACATATAAACCGTAATAACTTGCACAATAACAAAAAGGTAGATAAAAAATAAGACTCCATTCCAGGGCCCAAAGCTCCTTCCCTTTACGTCAATCTATAATACCCACTGGGGGGGGATAGCTACCACCGACCCTGCTAAGGCATGGAAAACTTAGGCTTGTATTTATTTACCAGTTGATACAGCCCTAATATTACAAACATATGCTCTTAATGGGGGAAACTCCCCAAAGAAAATTGCAGATTCTTTTACCTTGAGGCCTAAGGGGCAAATAAAAATGGTGATAAACAAACCAGTATAAATTACCATTACAGAAAAAAAGAGTATTCGCCCCTTTTGAGTGGCCTAAACAGTCCAAAGGCAGTAATAATCGAGATTAACTTAAATAATCTTATTAATATCAGAAAAATAAGACTGGCTCATTATTAACATCAACAAGCTAAGAATAATTCAAGTCCTAAAACAAGAAATTTAAACTAAATTGTAACATGCAAAATCAACAACTGGATCTTAGTCTATAGACTGTAATAGTCATCTTCTGCAGCATTTTATGTTAACAGGTGGTCCAGAATACTGAGGTCTTGGCTGAGTCAAATATCTTCCTTAATTGGGAAGACACAGTCCAGACATGCATGCTGTTCATAATTAAATAGGCCAAATGAAAGGAGACCTCTGCAAGAACCTTCAGGTAAATCACTTTTCCCCATGAAGAAAACTCCTTGAACTCCAGGATCCATGATGGGAAAAGCAAGAGCTGTAATTATCAACATAATTTAGTCTGAACCATTTAGGAATGTTATGCTAACTGTCCCATATAGTATGTCGGATTGGAGGCTGATAGTTTGAGATAAAGCATTGGACCACAGATACTAGTGACTCTGTGCTAGAATGGTTAGTAATGTATTAAAGTACTTGCTGCACTGACCCACCAATTCCCCGGGGTAAAGACAAGGGGGCAAGTCACTTCCCTAATAGATCAGGGTACAGATGTTTCAGATCTTGCATCACAGCATCTGCAGTATCATATCTCCTGGTGCCTGACATGGTTACAACTTCCAATTTGGCCAAGTACAACATTGTATGTTGAATCTGGGCAGCCCACAGCTTCGATGTGATCTGCCGGAAGGTAACCCAAGTTTGCCTTGTCTTTAGTGTTAGATCAGGTACCAGCTGCAGTGTTTTACCCTCCCATAAAATAGCTGACAATTTTCGAGCTTCTTTTAGGATATGCTACCAGTCCAGATAATTCAGGAGATTGAAAATTATAGGTCAGGGTAACTCTGTGGTGGGTGGCTTAGCTCGCAGGGATTAATGGGCACATTCAATAATGTACTGCAGGCCTTTAGGACAAGGCCCAACAGTTTTCTGCAATAATTTATGCAGGAATTAGATGTTATTGGACCCCTCTTTTCCTCTGGGGAGTCCCAATAACATAAGGTTACTTCTCCGATTTTGCCCTTCGAGGTCGTCCATGAGCTCTTTCTGTTGGGTTACAGTCCTTTGGAGCATGGTGACCTCGGGGATCCAGCTTTTCTTGTCACCTCTCTACTGAAGCAATCCTGGCTTATGAATCTGTGACTCACATCACAAGTTCTGCTATTGCGGGTTTAAACTTGGAAACATCCACCACCAATTTAAATAAAGCTTCTTTATTCATGGAGAACTCCATGTAGATTTGTTTGGGAGAAGAGTCCGCTATCTCTGTCTGTGGTGATGAACTTCTACGTGAGTGCTTGACCTCCAGCTCCAATGGCATTTCATCTTACGAATCTCAGTTGGATGTATTAATTGGAAGTTATTCATCCATGGCTGCATGTTCTGTAGTCAGGTAATAATACTGGTCAAAATCGGAAGATGTGGTGGTATTTAAAATAAAGTTTTGCTGGTAATTTGTAAGTAAAATGAGGAGGGTTGATGGAGCACAGCAGAAGCACTTCCTACCCCAGCCAAAGCATCACGTGACTCCCAGAGATAGCCTTCTTGGTGTTGAGGAAAAGTTGATGGTTAGCAAACCAGAGCTGAACCTTGTTGAAGTCTTGCTGTAAGCTGGTTGTAATCTCATCAGGACCGGAGCCAGATGCATACAGGACAGGATCATTGGCATACATATGTATAGTGGAGGATGAGGAGCAAACAGGGGAAAGGTCATTTAAGAAGATGGAGAATAGGAGGGGCCCTAATACTGAGCCCTGGGGGACTCCAGTGTTAATTGGGAGAGGAAGTGGAGTCCAAGGTCATAACTGATTGGGTTCTGCCAATAAGGTAGGCCTTGAACCAGTGTGTGGTGGAGGGAGATAGGCCAGCTGCTGGGAATGAGTTGAGGAGAAGGAAGTGAGAGATGGTGCCAAAGGCCTTGGCCAGGTTGACAAAAATGGCAGAAGTAGACTATAGTCAGGCTTGTGCCCCCCACCCAGTGAAGTTGACTTCCACATCCCCACACTCAGGCACATTATGACAAAGGGCAAAGGAGACTGCAGAGGTGTGCACTATTGAAATGAATGGGGTATTTTTTTCTTACTATTTTATACATTATTGATGGAGAGTTGTAGATTAATGAAGGCCACCACTTGACTAACAAGGGCCTAGTTAGTAGAACAGTGACCTTCATTATTCTCCAACTCACCATCATAGCATATAAAATATTAATAGAAAATTGTTCCATTCATTTCAAGGGGGTATGCCCTGGCACTCTGATCCATGGACATCATCTCTTAAAGACTCCTGCCTCTGTCTCCGTAGTACTCAAGTAAGAGACATTCTACTTATATCTATACTTGGTGGGTTGTTTGTACTAGAATGGCTGTACTTGCTACAGGGTGTGTGCATGGGGAGGGGGACTGGCCATGTGGGTGTGTGTGCCGTGTTATTGTTACTTTTGTGTTTGCACCTTAAAGTCTGTTTCTGTGGAAGCATTCAAAACTATGGAGAGAAAATAGTAGGAATACAGGCCAGGCGGAAGTAATTAAGTGGTTTTGTGGGTAAGTTTGTGTATTGGGGTGGGAAAAAACTCATGTGTTTCCATTGGTATGTGTGCTACAGTTCAACTGTGAAAATGAGATGAGGGACAGAAGAAAACTGAAAAGCATAACAGTGGCTACAAGCATGCTGCATACATGCAGATGTATTCAGATACAGTGTGTATTGAAGTACAAGCGAGCCATATGTGTGCAAAAAGTATGGCTTAGTGGTTAAAGGCACTGAACTACAAGCCAGGAGACTTGGAGGCATGAAGACCTGGGTTTGAATCTCATCAACCCCCACTTGTGTATAGTGTTATCAAGCAAGTCACCTTTTATGTGTGCAGTTATCAGTAGTAGTAGTAGTAGTAGTAAAAATGTTTATTTTTATACAGGATAGCAAACTTTAGGTCATAGACCCATTTTCAAAGTTGTCCTGTGTCAAGAACAAATTACATTCAATATAACATACAAAGATTCAGACTACATAGAACAACTAATAAATAATTGTTGACATTATACAAGACAAAAATCTTCAATCAGACCATCAACTAACACATTTATCAACATTTTAAAAACAAGTACATTCATCATAAAATACAGTGCTCAATCCTAATTTAAACTGGGATAGTTTAGTTGCTTTCCTTAATTCAGGTGGAATATTATTCCAAATATTTGCAGTCTGAGCCTCAAGTGTCATAGTACCATATCTTACATTAGTTTTTGGAAAAGTGTAATCTCTATGCTTTACATCCCTTAAAAGATATGGATAATATTTGCTAACAGAAGGCAATTCCATGTTTCCATCAATCACCCCATTTATTATTTTATAGATAAATACTGACCACAGTGACCACTTGCTTTTTGGCATGCATGCCACATGCATGATGTTTTTCCCAATTTAACATAAAAATCATGGTTTCCACACTTGCTTGCTGCACACATGCCATACGCATGCAATCGGTTCCAATTTAACATTTAAATCATACTTGCAGCATGCATATCACTTAGGTAATTTTATGTGTGCTGCATGAAAACATTTCATATAGTTATTTCTGTAAGGGGAGCCGAAAGGGTGACATTTCCTAAGTACAAGGGAAATCAAAGGGAAGAAAATAGGGTGAAGTATCTGGAAGCAACAAGAGAAACTACCAGGAAGATGAGAGAGGTCAAAGCAGAGATGGAGCTCTGGTTGGCAATGGGGGTGAAGGAAGGGGAAAAGGCATTCTTCTGGTACATCCCTGAAAAGCATACGGTCAAAGAGGTTATAGTAAGAATGGATGAGAGGAGGGTGACAATGTTACAGTAAGTAAGTAAGTAAGTAAAACTTCATTTGTGAAGCACCCATTCCTTGATGCTCAGGGCACTATACAAGGTAAGGACAGTGTTATTTTTGTTCTGTATTTATCAAGGAGAAGGATGGTCCACAGTCAGAATGCAGGGTAAGGAAGGGAAGAAGCACTGTCCATAAGCGATTGTTCAAGATAATGGCAAAAAAGGTGCTGGAAAAGCTAACCGGATTGAAAGTAAATAAGTCTATGGGACCTGATGGCTTTCACCCAAGGGTACTACAAGAGGTAAGGAATACAGTTGGGACACTCACATTCATTTTCAATTGCTCACTAGCCATGGGGGGTGTCCCTAGGGGCAGCAGGTAGCAGCTATGATATTTGATGCACTAGAGTAGGAAGATGGATAAGCCATGTCTATAGACCAGTCAGCCTGAAATCTACGGTAGGGAAATTAGGATGCCTCTACTGAGGAAGGATCTGTTAGAATTCCTTGATGGGAACAGACTGCAAGAATGTATGAGTTCATAAGGGGAAGGTCTAGCTAGATGACTAGCCATGTTCTTCATCGGGGTCAACACAGCAACAGACAAGGGGATGGCAGTTAAAATAGATAGATAGATAGATAAAGAGATATAAAGAAAGAAAGAAAGAAAGATACGTGTGTGTGTATATATACTGTATATATATATATATATATATATATATATATATATATATATATATATATATATATATATATATATATATATATATATATATATATATATATATATATATATATATATATATATATATATATATATATATATATATATATATATATATATATATATATATTCATCAAGGATTTTGACTCAGTCCCCCACAAGAGACTGGTCAAAAAGATTAGGGACCTTGGGGTGGAAGAAAAACTAGCAAAATGGGTGGAGAACTAGTTAAGGGGTATAAAATAAAAGGTGGGCATTAATGGGGAGTTTCAAGAGGTAAGGGAAGTGACAAGGGTGGTATTCCCAGGATCAGTATGAGGGCGAGTCCTCTTCAATACATTGATCTGTGACATACAGTAGAGAAGGAAAATAAATTGTAAGATTGTCCTTTTCCTGATGACACAAAGATCTGTGCAAGGGTAGGCACTGGGGAGAATGGAACTTAGGGCAGAACCAGGTAGGTTGGAGAACTGGTGAAAGATTTGGTAGCTGAGCTTCAACGCTATGAAATTTAAAATAATGCACATTGGGAAAAGGGTGAGTAAAAAGGGTGAAAAGAGTGAAATACAAAATGAGGGTGGTAGTGCTGGTTAGCACTATAAAACACATGTATTTATGGGATTTGGGGTAAAGACATTGCAAACTTAAAAATGTCTTCACACTGCAACAGTTTGGTGGGCAAAACAAATGGAATGATGGGATGCATAGTGGGGATAAGTAGTGGAAGTTGGGTGGTGATCCTCCCACTGTACTAATCACTGGTTTGGCCACAACTGGAATACTGCACAAGGTTCTACAGTATACATCTGAAGAAAGACTGCAGCAAAGTGGAAGCAGCACAGTGTAGGCAACTAAGATGATCAAACCAGACTAACAGAATGGACACCACTCCGTGAAGGATCCGCACCATACCAAAGATGCACTTGTAACTTTATACCAAAAGTTGTTGACTTTATTAAGGTAGTGCAAAAAAGTTTCCATGAACAGTCAAACAAAAGGCCTTTTGTGTAGCTGTTCATGGAAACATTTTTGCACTATTTAAATAAAATAGGCAACTTCTGGTAGAAAGTTTCAAGTGTGTCTTTGGTATGGCGTGGATCCTTCTCAGAGTGCTGTTCATTCTGTTGGTCTGGATTAAGCATTTGAGAGCTGGGTTGGCCCTCTCAGATAGTATCTGAGCCTCAGCACTATTGTGAGTGCAGGCTCTACCCCTTTGGAACTCAACTGAGATGAGCCATGGCCTTAGGGAAATGATGTATGAGGAAAGGCTGCAGGACTTGTACTCCCTTGAAAACGGGAGGGAAAGGAGTGGTATGTTTGAGACATACACATGCCTGCATGGGATAAATAGGGTGGATGTCATTGAAATCTTCTGTTTGAGTTCAAATGCAGGGAATTCCCCAAAACTGGCAAGGGCAAGACTCAATAAACTCTGGTCAGAGCCACAATGGCTACTAATACATTAATCTGATAGGACAGAATTAATGTTGCTTGAATTGTAATTTATATATATTATTGTGATGCAGTAATCATGTTCTTAAAGCAAAATAACAGCATACAAAATAAAACCTTACAAATCAAGCTACTGCAGAAAGTAGCTGTTGGTTTTTTTCATGAGGTTTATTTTCTTCTCCTTGCACCTGCTCAGCCCTTGTTCTACCGGAAACCACAGCCCAATCTTCCAACTTGCCTTCAAACATACACCTCACAATGGGGTCCCTGGGGTAGGATCATGCCCCAGGTAAGCAGGATCCAGTAGTTGGGGTACCAGGAACGTGGTATCAGGCCTATGAGGGTCCAGTGTCATGCAACTCAAGCAGGTGGTGTTTCAGCCACCATTTTCTCCCATCCACAGCTGCAAAATAAAATGATCATTAATCATTTTTCTGTTTTTTTTTTAATAGCCTGCTCCCCTTTTCTCCTCTGCTAGAAATACATACCATGCAGCAGCAAAAACACCAGTTAAAGACAATGCAAATGGACTTGGAGCAAAATCAGTTTCAGTATATGATCCACCTTTCCTCATCTATGTGTGACCATAACCAACAAATTTAAGCATCTTTTACCCTTCTTCCAACCCCATCACACTATCACATATTCACTACCTCCCTCATCTCACTTGTTAAACTGACTCACATCCTGCTGCACTTGCTCTGAAGTCCCCATCTCACCAAAATCAAGACTTCCCCCACCCAAAGACAAATACTTAAAAACCAGTGAGAGACTCACCTGGTGGCTGGTAGAGCTTCCCTTAAGTCTGAACAATATTTTTTTTAATTATTATTTTTACTGTAATGGGTGGGAAAAGCTGAAAGGGGAGAGCTGCTCTGTTCACATATTGCAGCCAACATCACATGCTCTCCTGTCAGGTCTGTGCGGCTAAATAATTAGCATGCCAGTGTGAAACTCTATACTTTAGGATATAAACAAGAAAATAATGTGGGTGGGGGGAGGAGGACAAGAAGAAAAAGTACTTTATTGAATGGGGAAGACGCGGAGAGATTGTCAGGAAGTTGTGCTTCAATTTCACTCCCTCATAATAACATAAGATGTGCTGCATTAGGAATTTTATCACAGACCCCTTCTTCTAACAGCAATACATCAGCATTGCATCATGACGCAATGCAGCCATAAAAATTACATCTGTAAGCACTTCTCCACAGAGAGGGTGGTGCAACAAGTAGAATACGCTGCTAGAGGAAGTAGTACAGGCCAAATTAATCAGTGGCTTCCAACAGGGAGGGCACCTTGAGACGTGGCTTGCGCATGCCTCCTCATGCATGTGCGCATCCAAGGTAGGGGGCCAGGACTGGGGAGAAAACAATAAAAATACCATAAAAATCTGTATGGAAAAAACAGGGATGGGACAGGCATATGACTCTAGTTTAAAAAAGTAGAACAAAAATCAAGAAGAGGATTGCCATTGGGGCTAGGCAAAATAGGTAGGGTGAGCAGACTGGATGGGCCAAGTGCCTTTTTCTACTATCAACATCAATGTTTCTATGTGTGCATTTATCTATTCATACATTTCAGGATATTGAAGTGATAAAGATTGTTCACCATTGGATGGTTTTCTGCTTTTTCTAAGTGCTGCTCCTTTTTGTTTATATTTAGGAGCTTGAAGGGAGGTTGGATACTAGTGGATGGGTAGGGTGGGGGATAGCACTTGATTTGGGGAGTTATGTGATTAATGGGATCAGGGAATTGGGTGGTTATGTGATTTGGGGTATAGGTACAGTATATTTAAAAGCTATTTGCATAGCTCTTCACCAATGAAGTGTTACTTCTCCAAACAAAACCTTTGCATAAGGGCACTTCACATGCACTTTCATCAGTGAAGAACCACTATGCTTAGTTTCAATGGGTGAAGTTGGCAATTCACCTGGTGAAAAACTATGCAAAGGGGCCTTTGTGCTGTGTCAGGAAGCTATTTTTAGTACTATGTGTACAGCAGCATAGCTTCCTGATTTTGTATAGATTTAGTGCTGCATCAGTGTGTTGTCTGTTAGAGAAGACATGTAGTAGCTTCCTGTATCAGAGACCACTGGGACCCATTCTGGAAAAGATCATGTTCATCCTTTACCACAGACCACTCCTCAGTGAGCACTGCAAATCTGGGGCATTTCACTGTCTTTTAAATGGACAGGGATCGGGCAGGGATGGGGGTACACTACACTACACTATAGAAAATGGGGGCATTTCACTGTCTTTTACAGGGACAGGGATTGTGCTGGGAGGGTGGGTCCCTACACTATGGAACCTGGTTGGGGGGATATGTTATTTTTCTATTTCAGATCATGTTCAGCACAGGGAGAGGGTGTCTCTACACTATGGAAAAAGGGATGGGAGCTATGATTTATTTTATTGCCAACTGGGTTCAGTACAGGGAGGGGGGTCCCTACACTGTGGAACAGGGTTGGGTTTGTTGTTAAATGGAATTGGGCTGGGGTGCAGGCTACTGTGCACCTGTGTACAGTACAGCAGCCTGCCTGAGGGTGGCCAGGACTTAGGCATGGTTTTTCTCCATATTCAGCTGTGCTGCACATCTTGGCTGAATATGGGGATGTACCACATGTTCATGGGCACACCCCCTCAAGATGTGCTGCATACATTATCGCTGCACTTGGGAACAGCTGGAGATGCACGATGCATCTTGGCTCTTTGAATATCACACTGTGACACATTTCTTGAGATGCACCTGTGCATCTCAGATGTGCCAGTGAATCTCCTTTGAAAATGTCCCCTCTGAATGCTACCCTTTTAGCCTCTACCTTTCTAGACACCTTTTTTGAGAGCCATAGTGGTCTCTTTCTCCTCTTGCTTTTGCTCACTAGTTTGATGCAGAGGTTTGTTGCCTTCCTTATGGCCCTTTTTAGCTTCAGCCACTGTTCCTCCACCCCAGTCAAGTCATTCCTGAATACTAATTTGACAGTGTTCCAATTAGACATTAGCAGTCATGTGACTGCCCACCCCTATAGAAATGGCACTGAAGCAGCTACCTTTACCCACCTCTTTGACTGTCATAGTGCTGCTCCTGCTTCCCAGCCTCCCTTCCCTCTTGACAATATCCAGAAACAGTCTGAAAACAGGAGAAAAATCAAATTTATTCCTGATGTCGAAGTAAAGATGTGCTGTCAGGACAGCAAAACCATTGCAGTGATAGCAATGTGGGTGCTGCAACCCATGCAATGGTCATTCTGATGATCGGGATTTCACACTGCCCACCATCGTTGCTGCCCCTGGGGTGTTGCACTCTTTGCCCCCTACACCTCTGACCTGGAGGTGATTATATTATTTTCCTGGGGGGACAGGGGGCAAAGCCTCTTGTGATGGAGGGTGCTGGGGGGAGCCTCCTGCAAGCAACCAGGATGTGCCCCAGTGCTTTGGGCACAATGGCAGTCAGGTGGCACAATTGCTGTGTGGCATGGTCATCATTGGCATTTTCATGTCGCTGTACATCGGTTGCCTAATTGGTGTTGAACCGACATGGTGGAACCCAAAGTAAGTACCTGTGATCTTGCATACTTTGTGCTCTGACTACAGTACAAGTCACATTAAACTGTTCCATCAATGAGATGGTTTAGCTTTGTTTTTTACAGTTGGCAGTGCACTGGCAACTCATATTGAATTGTTTTTCAGTGCTTAACCAGCTCACAAGAAATGTCTGTATGATGTTTTTGCAACTCATTTGGAATGCATCTTAAGTCCAGTCACAATGCATTGCAAAACTGGGATCTGAATCTTAAGAAAAGGTTTGTGCATAGCTTTGCATTGTATCAAGAAACAATTATGTAACTCAGTCAGAAATGCTAAAGCAACTCATTGGAGAAGCAGTTTAATATGAATTGTACTGTATGTCTAGCTTTGGATGCTGTTCCTGCCTGTTTAAAAGTCTGTCTGCTAGTACTCTGATTGGACACTAACAGACATGTCACTACTCCCCCCACCCACAGAAATGATGCTGAAACCTGTTTTCTTAATCCACCCATTAACCTGTCATAGTGCACCTCTCTCCGCCCAGCCTCCCTTCCCATTCCACAAATTCTAGCAACAGTCAGGAAACAAGAAGGAAAATCACCTTAATTACAGATCCCAAAGTAAATACCTGGGCTCCCACCTTCTCTATGCTCTGTCTGCGTCTTGGTGGTGCACTGTCATCCCACTGTCCCTCCACTCTGATTCTTTTAGGCACAGTCATATTTCAATATCCCTGGTTTTCTAGTGGCCCCCACTACTTCAACTGATCTTTATAGGCAGAGTTATATGTAAGTAGCCCTGGTAGTCTAGTAGTCCCCTTGTAAGCAGAGTTACATTTCTAATGGACCACCTCTCTCACTGAATCAAGGAAGGAAAAGTTATATATAAACATTTCTATTAGTCTAGTTGACCTTCCTCTTGGACTGATAATCAGTGTCCACTCTGACCTGGTGGTAATGATTGGCACAGACTCACCTTTCACCTCCACAGCTGCCCATCATCTATTTCATGCAAGTACCGGCATCACTATACAACTGTGTATAACAATACTGTACTTATGTGACATCTATTGAAATTTCATTTAATTTTTTAACAGACTGCACACAATTAGTGTGTCACTATACAGAGTTATACAGTAACCAAGCCTACCCCACAGTGGATAATCCTAGATGGAGTGTAGGAAGCAAAATTCCTTACATTGATGCTACCATTGCAGAGGCAGACCTGGATCTGGTTGCCATAACAGAATCATGATGCACCAACAAACAGAGCTAGGTGGTGGTCACACCAGGTTACAACATGTTTCATAAGTATAGGGAAAGTGGGATGAGGGGTGTTTTACATGTAAAAGAAAGTATCAAGGTCATGTAGATACAAGGATACAGCAAGGAAATTGAGGGTCTGGAAGTTCTTTGGGTTGGCCTGGAAATGGGATTGGTGCCTTTATACATGAAGGGATGGTGTACAGGAACCAAAAGAGGGGGAGGAAATGGACAGAGTTTGGGGTTCGGCCATAGATAAAATGGCAAGCAAAGGGAAAGTAGTAATTATGGGTGACTTTAATTTTCCAGATGTGAACCAGAACATCCTGGCCACAGCTATGACTAGGAGAAGGATCATCCTAGAGTCCCTGCAAGGGGTATTTCTCAGGCAGAGGGTTACAGATTCCACTAAAGATGGAGCAGTTATGGATCTGGTAGTTATAAGCAGGGACAACATAGCAGATGTAACAGTGAGTAGCCTGCTGAGTTCAAGCGATCATTGTACGGTGTGGTTTGGTATGCATATTGGGAAGGGGAAAACCACACTAGGACAATGGTCTTGGACTTCAGGAGAGCAGATTTTATAGAA
The DNA here is from genome assembly GCA_016271365.2 of Neoceratodus forsteri. NCBI lineage: Eukaryota > Metazoa > Chordata > Ceratodontiformes > Ceratodontidae > Neoceratodus > Neoceratodus forsteri. The sequence continues at coordinate 1,582,258,122 of CM057449.1, read as the reverse complement.
GTGGGAGGCTACCTTAGGAAATACCTTGAGGGGGGATAGACAGAAGGGAAGGCAAAATCAAATAAAATAAAGAAGAAAAGCAAATAACTCAGTTAACAGCAAGCTGTTTAAAGGTAACAAACAAGGGTAACAGGAGAAACAGGCCACTGTGTTTCTTAAAGGAGATGGCTAAGGGGGTAAAGGAAAAAAAAAAACAGTTTCAGAAAGTACAAGGAGACCCAAATGAAGGCAAACAGGGAGGTATATCTAGAGAAATAAAGATAGGCAGGAAGGAGGGAATGGACAGAAAAGGCTCAAATGGAGGAAAGGATCACCCAGGAGGTCAAGAATGGGATAGGACTCTCATCATGTACATATATGAGAAAAGGAAGACAAGGTGTGGTATGGTGAAGATTAGGAAAAAAGTTGGGGGACAATGCAGAGGAAAACCAAGAAAAAAACATTTTTAACAAATACTTCTGCTTGGTATTCCCAGTAGAAAGGGGGAGGATTGGCTGACATGCATTAACAGGCACTGGGGGGTGGACACCAGTCAATTGACAGAACAGACAGTTTGCTCTGGGTCAGAAACCTTGAAGGAAATCAAGGCCATGGGTCTGAAAGGGATCCCTCCAAAGGTACTTAAGGAACTAAGCATGGTACTAGGTACCCCTCTGGCAACACTATTTAGAACATCATTGGAAAATAGGTTAGTTCCAGCAGAATGGAGGACTGCTGATCTGGTTCTTCTGCACAAGAGCGGTAGCAGGGATGAGGCCAGCAATTATTGGCCAGTTAATCTCACATTAGTAGTAGGGAAACTAATTGTGCCCTGCTGAAGGAGAGACTGATGGAGTACCTGGAGAGATATGGCCTGCAGATCCACCAGCAATATGGCTGCACAAGTGAATGGTCATGTCAAAAAATCTTATAGATGTCTTTGACTGCATAACTAGGGAAGTGGATCAGGTGAGGGCTGTAGATATGGCCTATCTGGACATGAGTAAGGCCTCTGACACTGTATCATACAGGAGGCTGATAAAGAAGGTTAGTAGCCTGGGGATGAGGGAGAAGGTGGTGTGCTGAGTATCAAACTGGTTAAAATACAGGAGGCAGAGGGTGGTGGTAAATGGGAGTCACCCAGAGGACAGGAAAGTGACCAGTGGAGTACTACAGGGATTGGTATTGGGCCTTGTCCTCTTCAATGTGTTCATAAATGACATTGCTGAGGAATTGGTGGGGAAAGTGTGTCTCTTAGCAGATGACACAAAAATTTACAACAGGGTGGACACCCAGGAGGGGGAGTAAAGAATGCAAAGGGATCTGGAGAAACTAAAGGAGTAGTCTTGGGAGTGGCAGCTGTTTCAATGTCAAAGAGTGCAAAGCCATGCACCTAAGGTGGCATAACCTGGAAACTGTGTATAAGAAGGGTGAAGTTACTTACAATTTATCAACGAAGGATATGACCTTGAGGTGATCATATCTGATGATTTCAAGGTGGCAGGGCAGAGGGAAATGGCATTAGGCAAGGTGAGGCAGTTGCCTGGATGCATGGGGGGATCTCTAGCAGGAGAAGGGAGGTGGTGTTGACTTTGTATTGTTCCCTGGTGAGACTCCACCAGGAGTATTATGTGTTGTTTTGGAGGCTGCACCTCTGCAAGGACATTGACAGGGTGGAAGTGGTCCAAAGTAGGGCTACTAAAATGGTGCAGGGTTTGCATGAGAATCCATATGAGGATAGACTGTGGGAACTAGGCATGTACTCCCTGGAAGAAAGGAATACAAGTGGGGACATGATTGAGACCTGCACATACCTCATGGGGGTGAACAAAGTTCTGGGAAACATCTTTCAAAGAAGGAGGAGCCCCAGTACATGGTGGAATGCTATGAAATTTGAATGGGGGAGTTTAAAGTGATGTGAGGAAATACATCTTCAAAGAATGTGTGGTAGAGATCTGGAACAACCTGCCTGAAGTGGTGGTAGGGGCAAAGACAGTGGGGGGCTTCAAAAGTGTGGGATAGACACATGGGTATCATAAAAGAAGTAAGGTTCCACACTCATAGGATCTCAGTTTGACATGAAACGTAACAAATAACTTAAAGTGTTATACCCATGTATTGAAATTTTTGCAGAGGAACACTGAACAGTGCCTTTATCCCCAGGTTTTCAACCCAGCACAGGGCCTGTGTCAGAGGGCAGGTCTGCCCAAAACAGGGAATATTGCTTAAATACCCAGTGCTTAAAGCAACATACAAATTCAGTGCATAGATAAGAACTATGTAAATACTGTATGAAATATAAAAAGAATACAAAAATCACCAAATAGAAAGTGTGTGTGTGTGTATATGTGTGTAGGGGAGTATTATAATACAATAGCAGCAAATACCAAACATGATGAAGATCATGAACCCCTAATAGTTTACAGAAAATTTAGTTAGCACATCGATAATTAATGAAATACACTTACTATAAATAGTTCCATATCAAATTTCAAGAAATTGCCATGAAATAATTCCATTCCTTGAAAAAATAACAGAGACAGAGGTGGAGGTGGGCAAAAGTTGCAAATTCCATTTTTGCGGCACTTCTGCGAAAATTAGGAAATTTTGCGGAATTCTCTGAACTTCATCGTTGGTGAGATCAGAATCTTCCAAATGTGTTTGGTGGATTTTTACCCTGTTCTGCAGAATTTTTTTGGCTGAACTGTGGAATAATACACATGAATTGCAGAATGACAGTTCTGATGCATTTTTTTTCGCAGTTTAATGAATTATTCCGCAATACATGTAATTATTCCGAAGTTCGATTATCAGTTCTGCAGACTTTTTTTTTCTGTTGTTTAATAGAATAATCTTTATTCCACTGTTCTAAGTCAGAATTTCTGTGAAAGTTGCTAATTTAATTTTCTCACTTTTGCAGAAGCGAAATTCAGACTTTTGCGGAAATTCCGCTGGTGGAAGGTTTTTAGCATCTCTAAGGTAGATAGAATTGAGAGAGGAAATACTGAGAGTTGCTGATAAGCTCAATGGGATTGGTTGCATAAGAATCTATGGAGAGAAGTAGTGTGGAGCAGATTTAAAGGACGGGAAATGCGAAATCCACACAGCATAAGGGCTGCAAAAACACACAAAGTTCATCATATCTTGAAAAGAGATTAGGGCAAGCTGTAAGAAGTGCAGATAACTGTAGAAAAATTACAAAGCAATATATGAAAAAGAAATAAAATGGGGTGGAGTAAAAGTAAGGACTGTGTTATGGGAAGGGGTGAAAAATGGGGAGAAAAGTGATATGATGAGCAGACTGAACAGCAGAGGAATGAAAGCCACAATAATACACTGGAAGCAATAGCAGTGAAGAAGACTTTATATGACACAAACCTGATAACAGTGAACTATAAATATAAAGCATAGAACCCAGTGCCATGTTAGTAATGGCCGTACTGGGATACACTCAAATAGGATCAACAGATTAGTAACATAGAGAATTATAATCGACGTATTGTCAAATTATACACTTCTAGTACCCCAAAATTCAGAACTATTCACAACAGTGTTGGATATATGGTATCTGACAAAAATGGAGAAAAAGAAAATAAGAAAATTGCATTGATTATACCATTTATAGCAGTATGATTTCCCTATCAAGATGTTCAGTATCAGATAGAAAATTTATAAGGAGTAAAATCTACTTCGTTCATACCTGTTGGAAAAGCAGCGTGCAGATTCACTATCCATTTTGTCTTCCAAAAGAAGAAGAAGAAGCAGCATTTATATAGCGCTTTTCATACACAGTATTCTAAAGTGCTTTACAAGCAATGCTAGACTGGTAGTGAAGTGACTGAATGTGTGGTGGAGGCCATATCGCACATCATCACCCACACACAGCCTGGATAATTGCATGAACCGGTTTATGGGAAGGGGAATGTTGGCCAGAACACCGGGAATGTTCCCTGCTCTTTTGCGAAGAGTGCCCTGGGTTCTTTTACTTCCACCGGCTGGACACCCACCAAGACAACACCAGGATGGGCAGAAGGGACCTCAGTTTAACGTCTCATCCAAAGGACGGCACACTCCAGCAGTACAGCCCCCCCAATACTGCACTCGGATGCCAGCGATTTTTAGGTGCAAGTCCAATCCCAGTGTGGGACAAGAACCCACGACCTTCTGGTCCAGAGGTGGATGTGCTACCAACTGAGCCACACTGACACAAAGAAGGAGACAAAGGTGGTTTCTACCTGAGTAGAGGCTGGAATATGTTTGAGTCCTATAAATTTCAATTCTTTCTCATTCGATTGATGGCACATTGAAAAATGGGCACCTAAGAGTTTTTCTGATTCACATTCCCTATGGCTCTAAAGCATTCTGTTATGCAAACCTTTAGGGGATGAATGCTGTGGTCCACATAAAAAAGACACGAGGGCACCAACAAACATAAATAACAAAAGCTGTGGTGCAAGTCATAAACTTGACATAATTCAGTTTCTTTCCTCAAGATAATAATTTTATTTTCTGTGTTAGCATTTTTGCAAACTCCTCATTTTTCACATGTAAAAAAGCCACTTGACTTGCTAGGTAGACAGTTTAAATGGGTGTTACAGTACTTTAAATACATGCAACAAAATGAGAGTTGACAACAATGTCCCCAGTGTTCTAACCCTTACTGAACATTACCAGAGGTTTTGGAGCACTGCTTTCTTTGAGAATAGAGTTAGTAAGTAGAACTAGAGACAACCTGTGGACTGCATTACCCATCCCTCCAGTCAAAGGCCCATACTCTGTCACAAAGGTGACCATTGATGGTTTTGCTCCATCTGAAACCATCTGTTTTTTCTGTTTTTTTTTTTAATCGAAAGATCTGCTCTTTTCAAGTATAAAACTTTTTGGTATGCTTCTTCCAGTACATTGTTATCATACCACTATCTGCCACAGGAGGTGGTGGGAGTGAGCACAGTGGAGGGATTTAAGCATGCCTCGGACAGGCATAATGGAACCTTACAGGAGGGAAGAAGTGGTGGAAAGGCATTGATCACCAGGTAAGTTTAGTGGCCAGAAACAAGTGTAGAGCTTATGGGCAGACTAGATGGGCCTATCAATCCTTATCTGCCAACAATTTCTATGTTTCTATGTTCTATATTCTTTCTTTGACTGGGTGACCAAAGTAGCAGACCAGGGAGGGGCTGTGGACATGGCCTACCTAGACTTTAGCAAGGCATTTGACACAGTCTCACACAAAAGATTAATAGTCAAATTAACCAGCCTAGGAGTGGGTCCCAGGGTGGTAGCCTGGGTAAAACATTGGCTGGACAACAGGACACAGAAGGTAATTATAAATGGAGTTCACTCTGAAGAAAGAGAGGTTACTAGTGGGCTACCGCAGAGTTAAGTATTGGGTCCAGTCCTTTTTAATGTCTTCATAAGTGACATTGCAGAGGGACTGGAAGGAAAGGTATGCCTCTTTGCAGATGACACAAAGATCTGCAATAGGGTTGATACACAAGGATACGTGGAAAGGATGAGAAGGGACTTGGCAAGGTTGGAGGAATGATCAGAAGTATGGCAGCTTGGATTCAATGCAAAGGAGTGCAAAATAATGCACCTGGGAAACAAAACCCAGGGGAAGATTACACAGTGGGGGGTAGTAACAACAACAAAAAAGGAAAGGGACCTGGGGTAATCATATCAGATGACCTTAAGGTTAGCAAGCAATGTGAGAAGGCAGTAGGGAGGGCTGTGGGTATACTGGGATGCATAGGGAGAGGCATCAGCAGCAGAAAACAGGAAGTTGTTATCCCTCTGTACAGACAGTTGGTGAGACCCCATCTGGAGTACTGTGTCCAGTTCTGGAGACCCCATCTCCGCAAGGACATAGACAGGATAGAGGCAGTCCAGAGGAGGGCAACTAAAATGGTGCAGGGTCCACAAGAGAAGCCGTATGAGGAGAGACTAAAGGAGCTTAATATGTATACCCTTGAGGAAAGAAGGGGGGGGACATGATAGAAACTTTTAAGTACCTCAGTGGAATCAACAAAGTCCAAGAGGTAGCATCTTTCAGAAAAGAGATGTGCAAGAACAAGGGACACAATTTAAAAGATGGGGGGATTCAGGGGCAATGTGAGAAGTATTATTTCACAGAGAGGGTAGTGGATGCATGGAACAGCCTTCCTGAGGAGGTTGTGGGGTCTAAAACTGGGGAGAATTCAAGAATGCATGGGATAGACATAAGGCAATTCTTGGGTGGGAAGAAATAGGCTGTTGGTTAACTAGGATCTGCGGCCTGTCCTGTAGGTAGGGAAATGGGCAGACTAGATGGGCCAACCGGTCCTTATCTGCCATCAAAGTCTATGTTTCTATGTTTCTATACCCTCTAAGTTTAAATCTGGATATATATATATATATATATCTTTTGTCTGACTATCAGCTATCTTCTGTTCTGAACAACTGCATCATAAGTAGATAATCTCATCATAAGGAATCAAGCTAATTAATATTTTTGGGTGGGTGCTCTGTGTGTAAAACATAGAGTTAGCTGCAGCATCATAATGGTAGCCTGCTGATTTTATAGCTTGCCCTGGCATCCTAGAAACTCGGTGATCTAGGAACTTTATCTCATGTTTGTCCAATACAAAGGTGAAGTTTAAATTGAATTCATTTTGGTTAATGTGTGAGATAAAATCCTGTGTCTTGCCACTGTCACCTGACCATATGCAAATAATAGTGGGTGATCTAGCCACAAAAATGTGGGATGTACTTGCAGTTTGCACATAGACAGCCCCCGCAGCTCTGCCCCCTGGGACAGTCATGCACCAGTCTGTATTCACCATTGCTGGCTGCCTGTCCTTGCCTCTGCCCCCCCCCCCATTGCATGCAGCTGCATGGTGGTTGATCATTGCTGTGTGGGGGTGGAGAGCAGGACACAGGCAGGCATCCAATAGGTTGCCCATCCTGGGTCTCGAAGTGGATCCCCTGCCTTACATGTGCTGGGCATCCTGGGAAAGCACGGATCCCAATAAGCAGACACCAACAGGTGAATGCTCGGATGTCTGGCCCTAGTCCTGCCTTGCAGGCTGATAGGCTGGGGCAGCAGTGTGCAGGGGGTTCCCATTGCTGCTGCCCTCTGTTGGGTATCCATTAGGGACATGTTAAGGTTATGACAGGGCACCCCATTGTGTAACTTGTGCCCCCCACCTGTCACCCTGTCACTCTGCACCTCAGGAAGTGGAGTGGAGTGCGGGCAAGCACCCCTGGCATGCCTCTTGGACTGCCCATGGTGCATAGCTGTGCAGCCAGCTAGGGGATCCAGTGTGCAGGCACTAGCATGCCTGTAGTGAATGTTGTTAGGATCTACTGGATCCCACTGTGTGACATTCAGTCCTAGGTATGCCTACACACCGCACATACATAGTGCATAGGCTTTTGTGAATAGACCTCATTGTCAATAAAGCTGAGCCACACTGTAATGGACCCCAAAACAGAGTGTTGTTATTGTTGAAGATGAATTTTCCCTCCCAGTATCCTATGAATAGATTGGCATATGAGGGGGTAACCATTGCCCTCATAGCCATGCCACATTTCTGTAAATAAGAGTCCCTGTCAAACAAAAATAGTTATGGCTTAATATAAAATCCAGGAATCTAAAAAGAAATGTGGATGGGATTTTCAACTGCTGAGCATTACATGAGAGGAAGAACTCAACTGCTTCAATGCCTTGCTGGCTGGTAAAATATAGACATATACAAGTTAAAAACATTAATAGAAATCTAGCTATATTCAACATTTCAAACAACACCCTTCAATTTCATGAGAAAATCCATACTGTCCCTGATGTGGGATCTCAGACCCAGAACTGATGGTTGCAAAAATCCATCAATAAAGGTTGAAAGGTTGAGGGTCAGAGACCCCACACCTGAAACTATAGGTCATCCTATAGTATTATGTACAGTATATTTGTATGGGCAATACATAGAAAGATGGAATAACATGTATTATAAGTAGAGGTAAGGGAGGAGGAAGGGACACCAGTAACCAAGTAGGATCCGGGGTGTAGAGAGCAGGGAAAATAGAGAAGACTAGATGGACCTACTGGTCCTTTTCTGTCAATGCGTTCTTTGGGCCCAATTCTAGAATAGTTACACCAGGCGTAACTGCACTTGCGCCAAAAAGAATGGCGCAAGTAGCAAGTTACGCCAGCAGTTGTGACGTGCGGTATTCTATAAAGTGTAGTTACACCCACAGTTATGCCCTAAACCCCCTGCAACATGGTGCTAGGGTGTTTACGGCAGCAGTTGTGCCCTATTCCAGTAGGGCAGCAACAAAGTCCTCAATGTCGGGATTCTACAAGAACCCCCAGAGGAGAACCTTCCATGTAAGTTACACCAGCATTCAGCTGGTGTAACTGTACCTACACCCTCTTCGGGTTCTGTAGACCCACCAGCATCCCAGTAGCAATCCATGTGCCTTCCCCCATGCCCGGAGTACCCCTGTAGGTGACCCGCAGGGCATCTCTCATCATGGCCCTGAATCCCCAGTACAGGTCATGCCCTGCAGGGCAGCACACAACCCCTGCCTCCCAAACCCCTGAACAGTAGAAGCCCCACTGGGCTGTCCACACACCCCATGCCCCCAAACCCCCACCACTAATAGCCCTGCAGGACAGCGCTGTTAACCCCCTCACCTGTGCCCAGACCCTGAGACACTGCCACGATCAGTAATACCATACAACCCTGGTAGTCTAGTGGCTCCCCACCCAGCTGTGCCACTAATCAGCACCCCCCTCACTGTCCTCAGTCAGTGATTGGCACAGCCCACCGGGACCTCCACAGATCAGTAGAAGGCTCACTGCATAGACGACTCAGGAATTAATGAATACTCATTCATTTCTGAGCGCATCTATACAGTGAGCACTCCAACTGAACTCAGTCGGTGGCTGGCCATGAATGTGAGAGGTGGGCTGTGCCAGTCGCTGGCTGGGAATGGGTGGGGGGGTGCTGGGTGGAGTGGCACAGCTGGTGGGGGGCCACTAGACTACCAGGTACAAATATCTATATGTATTGCACACACATCAGACTGTATGTACTGTACATACTGTACAGTACACCAGTCACATGGGAATAAGGATTGGTGTTGAGAGACCTTTGGTGGCACGACAGTGGCTGAGGGGCCTCTAGCCCTGTGGGGCTCTGCTGGGGATCAGTCATGGTGGGCACTTGTGCCTTGCAGTATTGCGGTTGCGGCTTGTGACATCCTCCCCAAGAATGCCCTCTGTTTGGTGTACCTGGCTGTATCTCGTAAGTTGCAGGACTTAGACGAGGGGACCTTGCCCCTTCTAGAATAGGGCACAGGGTCCATGCCGCAATGGCGTTTGGTGCAAGTCACCTTTCGCGGTGACTTGCACCAAGCTTCTACAATCAGGCCCTATGTTTCTATGTTTTTAATAATTGTACTCACATAATGAAGATGGCAGCCAGCCATGGAAGTGAGAGATGGTTCTGTGCCGGTTGATATTGGCAGAGTTGGAGGTGGGCACCAGGAGTGGGATTAACCAGACTACAAGGGATATTGACATATAACTCTGTCCTCTGTAGGTGGACCAAGATGGCTTACTAATGCTGTGTGCTAGAGACCTCAGACTCGAGGTGTAACTTTCAGACTTTCAGTCACACAAACCCTGAAACATCACCATTGATCTTTACTATTACATTCACATTCTGTATGCCATTGCAATATACTGAACGTGCATATGTTTATTCAGTAATTACCCTCATCATGCAAGCTATACTAGTGTAGAATTCACCCACTATTACCAATCATAGGGGTTATTAACTTTCAAAGGAAGTTGAATGCAAAATCCTCATGCCTGTGTGGATGTGTGTTGTATAAATATACTCACACAGAACTATCTGAGAATTATTGTTTGATGGCTCACACTTATACATCTTTATTTTTGAATCACTGAAAAGGGTTTTACATTTTCTCCATTCTTTGTTTGATGCACACTTGCACACCGAGGGCTCGATTCCCAAAAAGCCCTTAGATCATTACAAGTTGTGGTGATCTAGGGCTGTAGCAAATCTGAGCTCACCCGGGAACCAGTGCCTGATTTTCATTTGAGTAGGGTCCTGGGGACAAAGGCCAGCAGTTTGCGGCAACCATGGCAGTGCGCCTAACAGATGGTGCAAATGCATGGTGTGCTGCAAGTTGCTGGGTGGCCATGTGCCAGTCCCTACTGGGTAGTGAACCCCTCCCCCCCCACAGTAATCTGCCCATAATATACCATTTTAATAACAAAAAAATCCCAGGTGATCAAGCATCCCAACTGTCCAGATCTACCCATAATATGCATCTTTAAAATTGTATTCATAGTGATCTAGCAGACCCCCCCATTCCCTGATTGCTCATTATTATAATTAAAATTCCCATGGTGGTCCAGTGGACCATTCCAGCCCTAATCCCCTGTTAACTGTAAATGCCACATACCTGAGGGTCTAATGAACCCCCCACAGTGACCTACCACTCCACCCTCTCATCCCATAACTGAGCCAATGACTGGCACAGCCCACTGCTCATCACCATGGCCAGCAGCCGACTGAGCTCTGAATTAATGTGTACTGTATATAGTACACACTCAGTGAGCTGTCAGTTACTAAGCAGGTACTATATTCAGTACATGCTCATTCAGAGCTCGGTTGGCATCTGGCCATGGTGGTGAACAGTGGGCTGTGCCAGTCGCTGGTTCAGTTACAGGATGGGGGAACAGGGTGGTAGGGCACTGCACGTGCAGGATGGGGGGTTGACTAGATCACCAGGTATGTGGCATTCACAGTTAACAGGGGATTGGGGCTGGAGTGGTCCACTGCACCACCATGGGAATGTTAACTATAATAGTGGGTGATCAGAGCTTGGGGGGAGCACTAAACTACCAGGGTCTTTTACATAAATATTACGGGCGATCGGGGCTTGGGGGGCACTAGACTAAGAGGGTTATTTAAATGAATATAAAGGGCGATCAGGGCTGGGGTAGTGGATGGCAGCTCATTATTATTTATTTTATTATTTATTTGAGACAGTTTCACCAGGAAAGGCATACTGTCATACATTGACACACGGTGCTCAACTCACCCAGAAGATGAATTTTAAAGTACCCTTAGACCAGTGCTGGCTGGTCTAAGGGTAGTTAGAAATTTGTCCTCTGGGTGAGTTTTGTGAATACCTGTAGCACATAACCACAGCACATTATGTGGCACACAGGCGGTGCAAGCCCCGTTTGGTGCAGACAGCCTGCAGTAGATGCAGGCTGCCTTTTTGAATCAATTCTAAAGCATCCTTTGGTGCAAGGGACACTTAATGCCATTATTTGGGACACAAGCCCCTTGCAATGTCCTGGGAGCTTTGAGAATTGTGCCCCAAACAGTTTGCTCTAGTGAAAGGGGATTGGGTCAGCTGCAAACAGCTGATCAGCTTTCAACATCAGGAGCCTGTTAGCCCGGTTGGGAAACTGCCAGCTTTCTGGGTTTGTTCCTTTCTTGGCAAGTAGCCATATCTAGGCATGATGTAATAGAGTCCAGGTTCTTGAGTGCCATAAGGTTGCTCCTTTATTAAAATGAGCACTATAACATTAGTAATTTTAGGTACAAAGTGTAAAGCCGTAACTCCAGGCATGCATTTTAAGAGTCACAGTTTACATTTTGCACTTAGAATCACTGATGTTATAGTGCTCGTTTTTATAAAGGAGTTACTTTATGGTACTCAGGAAGCTGGATCCTATCACATAATGCCTTTAAAATATACTGCTTGCAAAAAGTCAAACTCGGAAAAGCACAACTTTACCTGTGCTTTAGCGCTGTGTTCAACATGCACCCACCCTATGAGTGGTCCATTCCTCTGGGGTTTCAACTGGGTTGAGTCCCCTGAGCAAAGATTTTGACAGTAGCCCCTCGCCACCTAGTCAAAAGCCCCTCTCACTACCAGCTACCCATAACTGGATAGCTGGAATGCCTTATAGTCCCTTCCCCTCACAGTTCCAGAGGTTAAGTCACCAACACTTGCTCCCCCCATCACCACTGGAATTTCCAGCATTCCTCACAAAGGACTTAACACAACTGCTAATTCCTGTGGGCATGACAATAGGGACACAAGCACAGAACGGTGGATAAAAGGAGCTCTCTGAGATAACGGACAAGTATTTGCGCTCACAAGCTCACTCTCACCGCTCTGCTGTTGCTGACCACCTACACTGCCCCCTCCAGTGGTAAGTAGCACAGCCCTGACTGACTGACTAATCATCTACATGATGTATTGCACCAATCCATCCTCGTCAGAAGACAGGCTCAATTAGCTGCATGCATGCCATTTAGTGGTTCCCTTATACAGCCTTAAAAATTCCTTTAATTTCAAATGCACTTTGTTAGGCAGGAAAGCAGGCATTCGTGTAAGGATTACGTGGTCTTAGGTCATCTTACAATTATTACAAAATTGTAAGACTTTCCTCCCTTTAGATGGCTAAATTCTGGCAAAAAATTATCATGCATCCAGTAGTCTCTTATCAGAAGGCTTATATGGATTTTAGTGAATGTTAGTGTTCTTATGTACAGCGCTTTGATCTTTCAGGAACTGCACTTAAAAATAAAGTTTGATTTGATTTAATCCTGATTTTTTTTACATTTTAATTTAAAATTCTCAATTGGGAATTTTTGCATTGCAGAGCTGTCATGCCTCATTCCTTTTCAGTGGGTGAGTCCCACTCCTTTGAGAGCCAGAACGCAAAATCCCACACCGGCTTCAATTTCAAGATCTTCCATTTTTTATTACCACACTAAATGGTAGCTTTTCACTGGACCTCATGTGTCAATGTTGATTATTTTTGTTTTAATACCTAATCCTCTGTTTAGGACATCAAATCCTAATGTTACAGACATTATGTTGTTGACATAAGCAGGTTGTTATGACTTCAGGATATGCAAAACAGCAAGGGCAGATTTAATCTAAGGAGCAAATAGTCTGTTTTTCATGCAAATGTCATTGGTAATAAACAACAGAATATCATAACATTTGTTTTACTGAAGGTGTTGAAATTTGCCATTGATCAATGCCAACTGTCTTTGTTTTGTAGTCTGCAGAAAAGTGAAAAAAATCATTTCATATTCAAAGATTGACAATGCATTTCAAATGTTGTCTCACTATATTTTTCTCAGCCTAGAATTATGTATTTATTTCAAACGTTTTACCTGGAAAGACATACTGAGCTGGTAGTTGCTTATTTTTAGATGTCTGGGGTGGGGTGGGGAAGGGTGGATGGGTTAGGAAAGACAATGCCACAGGTGAATGCAAAGGTTACGCAAAAATACATTAACTTAACTGGCCATGAAATTAGCACCTGGTAAAACAGTGCAAAGAGTAATGTTCCATGTACAGCACACAATAGATGTGCAAAACCTAAATACATTAGCTGCAAACTCCTCCTGTTCTCAACCCTCCTCAGCTCAGGCAGCAGCGCTAGTTCTGCAGACAGCACAGCAGGTTCAGCAGCAGCAATCACTGCATATACATGAGCCTAGTGTTGCAAGCAACAAACATTCAGCATTGACAAATGTTTGTTTCCTTTACTTTTTATGGCTGTAGTGGGCATAGCCCTGCAGACGTTTTGTTTTGAGAAAAGGACTCCCTGCATAAATTACCTTCCAAATAACATGTTAGAGTGTTAAAAATTGTGTCCCCCACTGAAGCCTCATTACTACACTGCCTGTGTGTGTATGGCAGCTGAAGAGCACTATTTTTTCCTCTGGCTTGAGAAATTAATTGAGCCCTCCCCAGTACTGCCTTTTTTGCAAGTTAAAACCTCCTCATAGTGTTGTATTGGACTTTTCTTTGTTTGTTAAGTTTTGGTGCTTAAGTTGACCCCTCCTCAGCACTGCCTTTTTTTTGCAAGTGGAAACCTCCTCTATTGTGTTTTATGGGCATTTCTTATGGTTTGAGAGAAGTTAATTGAACTCTATCCAGTGCTGTCCTTTTTTGCAAGTTGAAACCTCCTCCATAGTGTTTTATGGGCCTTTCCTCTGGCTTGAGAGAAGTTAATTGAGCCCTACCCAAAACTGCCTTTTTGGAACTGGAGTGAACAGAGTGGACTGCCAGCCAAACAGTCTCTATGCTGCCTCAGCCCCAGGGACCCCAGCCAGCTGGTAAGGGGAGGGTTTTGGTGAGAGTTACTGGGTGGGAGGAGTTTTTACTTTATGGTCAAATAGTGTCAGACGCAGAATCAGAACATCCGATTCCACCTCAGATTTCATTACTGTGCCTTAACTGGATGCAAAACAGAATCAGAAATTCTGAAAATTTGAGGTACTGGCAGAATGGATTCTATAAAATTCAAGCACCCCTACTGGGTAGTACTGTGTGTAGGGAACTCCTTAAAACACACATTTTTACATCATACTTATTCATCCCTGCTAATGAAGCAATGATTACAGGGACATGATGAACCAAAAGTTCATTATAACCTTAAATTAAATTACCCACACATAACCCCAATACACCAAAATCAAACTCTACTTAACTAATAGGTAAGCGAGCGCCTTCTGTCCCATGCTCCCAATTGGCTCCTGCAGTTCTCTTCAGCAATCCTTCCAATGCCGGTGAAAAAATCAAATGATCTGCCTTACTCCACTAATACAGCTGTAACCACCTCATCCCTGACTGATGTAATCCTTCCTCACGCCTAAAGTGCTTTAATCGGAATTATGAATGATTAAGCCCCCTTTTGAATTATTGACCGTGACTGGCCACAGGAGCCTCAGCGTATCCATTCCGTCCCTGTCCTGTGACCTTCCCATAGCCCAATGGTAAGCTGAATCTGGACAGCTAGCGATAGCACCTAGGCCTGGATTAAATATGCAGTAGGTGCTGTTCCACCCATGCCCAGTACCTTGCTCACACCTTCCTCCAGTACGCCATGGTACAGCCACCCACAGCACCAATGTAAGCACTTCCTGGTGATATGGTGTTAGTGCCTAGCAGGCTGCCTGCATCCTGCTTCCTCCAAGCATAACTACACCTGCTTTACTCATTTGTGAACCAGTCAAGAAAAATCTGTATCACTTACTTCTGTCAATCTGTCTGTCTGTCTGTCTTGGTAGCGATACCTAGGTCCTGCCTGTCCTTTTTTTCCTATGAAAATTACTTTATCAATATCCATCTCTGTATCTCTGTGGATTTGCCTGTTCCCACTGCTCACTGGTCTTATTGATGCTCTAGAATCAACTGTTAAGTTATGTACGTGTGTTTCCTGATTTGCACTTCCACTCTGTTTTTATTCCCACTGTAAACATTGATGCTTGTTTTGTAATATAATCTGGAGTTAACCAGGTCCATCTTGCAAATGAGCTTGCTCAATGATGTTCACCTAGATAAATAAAGATTTGCTTGATTTGGTTGATTGAAGTCATTATGTTTGGCAAGACCTGTAAAGGGTCACCCTTTGTAGGAGCAGAATGGTTTGAGGATCAACCAAAGCAGTATAAGTAGGGCCTGAGGAAGAAATCCCCACATTATATGTCACCCCAGTTTAGAAATGGCAGAATTTAAGGTAGCGCTTACCTGCTTCTTGGTGAACTTAGGGAAGGGATCCAAAAAACATACTGTAGATGGGACACCTGTAAAATAAGAATAAAGAGAGTGGTCAGAAAGGATCCATAGCTCTTGAGAAAGATAAGACTTCAGATGGGTCAGGGGAAAAGGTAAATAATACTTATCTGATGAGTTGCAGGGGGTTCTGTAGACCTGTTAAAAAAAAACAGAAAAGAGAGAGAGAGAAATATGTTAGTATAAGTGAAAAGTTCCAGACAGCAGGAGAAGTGGATATGAAGTGATATCCTAGCTGCCGCCATTGTTGAGGGGGGTACAGACTGCCATTGTGGGCATACCTCTCAACCTGCTAGGACTAAAATTAGGGACCCTCCCCTCAAAAATCAGAAACAAAAGACCAAAATCAGGAACACCATATTTTACATAGCGTGGTGCAGCACCATCTCATGACATGTACATCGCATGATGTAGTACTGTACATATGTCAAGTACCTTTGTTTATGCTTTTTAAATATCTAATTCAGTTGCATACTATCAAATGGCATAATAAAACACAGTCAAACATTCTGCATGTTTATGCTGTAATTTCTCTTCATTTGCATACTTGAAATTAAAGGGAAACATAGGCACTTCTAAAGAAATCTTTTTTTTTAGGATCCAGTGTTAAGTTAATTTTCAGGCTTTTTAAGGATCCACTGTTGCTACTTTCCAGACTTCAAGGAGAACTACACTGAATCTATAGGTCATTTTTACAAGTAGAAGCTATTTTTTTAAATACTGCTTCAAACTGTGTTATTCCTCTAGCTATCCAGGCTTTTCAGCTATCCTAGTGGGTATTTCTGATTTACCTGCTGCTGGTAAAAGACACTTTAGAATTGTATGATGTAGTTTATGTCCCTGGTCTGCTCTTCTATTGTTGGCACAATGCATCTGTGTTCTCCTATAGAACTCTGTGGCTGGGAGGGACATAAACTACATCATATAGTTCTAAACTGACACTTAACACCAGAGTGTAAAGAAGAAACACCCACTGAGGTTCCTAATAGGCTTGTATAGATGGAGCAATATCATGTCAATTAAAATCAGTTCCAATACCTTTCTGATGTGCAAGACAAAGTCCAAAAATAGTAATCCAAAGAAACTAGCACTGGCAAATGATCCAAGATCAAGACAATATTTATTTTTGTGACAAGACTTTTTAAATACAAGTCCAGCACACCATGCCTGTTACAGCAGCCATGAGTTCAACCCACTAGTGGCCCCACTACAGACTGGATTACTATAGATGGAACAACAACAGAAATTTTACTAGTACTTAAAAAACATCTTCTATTGGGAAAAATGACTTACAGGCTCAGTGCAGGTCTACTTAATAGAAATATACTGTACTGGAATGCAGTGTGTGTGTGTGTGTGTGTGTGTTTCTCTCTCTCTCTGTTTCATTGTTTCATTCCAGAAACTAAGCCTGTGGAATGTGGGGGGTGCCTCCTCCAGACTGCTGTTATCTGCTTAGTTTAACCTGTGTTGCTGGGGGGCAGATTAAAAGAAAAAAAATCTGCATTCCCATCTACTGAATATTATGGATTGTAAATGTTTTTATTTTATACCGTAATTCATTTTACCTAGGATAGATCAAACTTTTAGTGTGATCCTGCTTCTAAGCACTAATTCCTACAGCTGGGTGGACTACAGGTTAAGCAACTGGCTTCAGTATAATTTTTTTTTTTAAAGAACACTATAAAACTAACAGTTCATAAAAAGCATAACATCCATGTCAGACATTGGTGGTGTAGACTGTTCTCTTTCACAAAATGCTATTCACACGCAGTCACAACAATTTCTTCAGCTAATTTTAATCAATCCAAAGCTTTCAACATGCTGTGTTCAGCAGCATTACAAACACTGTATTTGAATGCAAACCACCTTCTCCCCAACACACAAACACATGTTGTAGTATCAAGTGCTTTAAAATAACTGTAGTTACACATTTCATAGTCTGAAAGGCCATTTTCTACTAGACAAAACTTTAAAATGCAGTAAAATTAAAAATGCACTAATCAAACATATTCACAGCAAGTAATGAAGTATAAATAAAATCTGACTCAGAAGAGCAGGAGGCTAGTTACAAAAACATAATGTATTTAAGCTAAAATACTCTATATGCAACTCTTCCTAGATTACACAGCTCTTTTCTGAATTAAAGTTTTACAAAACTGTAGAAAAATACCTGAAAATCTTTGCAGAATCTCTCTGGACAGACCCTCTAATTAAACTTATCCAGCTCAGATCACAAACCAGTTCCAACTGGCCTAGCCTGTTTTTAGAACAGCAATGAACTACAAAGTAAATCACTCTGGCAGTATCATATCCTGCCAAGAAGGCAAGAGGTTATGAGAAATTACTTCATTTTATATTTTAAGGCAACAGACAAGTGCAATCCGTCAGTTTTTCAAGATGTTCCAAATTATTTATACAAAAAATTGGGGGTCATAAGGATGATTACATGAGGGTACATCTTAGAGGACTGACTTTATTTAACCATTTACTTATCTATGGTTGTCAATTAAGATGAAGGATCTCATTTTCAGTGAAGTCCTGCTTTTTCTGCTCAATTCTTCAGAAGATGAATAGACCCTAACAACATGAAATATGATCACAGATGTACAAGAAGCTACCGTGGCAGACTTGAAATATTTGAAGCAAAAAGGAATGCATTAATCATATGTAAATCACATCATTGGGGTGTAATGTGGCACAAGGAGAAGTCAAGTGTCACATGCCCATAGGGGTGATTAACATATGGATAATGCAACCCCTCAGAGTACCTTCTTACTTTTTTAGCAATCTGAATAAAAAAAAATATTCCAAGTAGCTCTTTAATTTTTTTTTAATTATACTTGATTTTATATTCAGATGGTCCTTACTCTAGCTGAGCATAGTCCATGGTCAATTTATGTTCCAGTTCAGCTTGCAGACATTCAAAGACATCTGTGCTGCTCCATAGCTGTAAGGGGACATCAAGATGACTGCGCAATTGGCAAAAATGTATGTCAGTTCATGACATCATGCTGACCTCAATACTGGCTAGCCAGCAAGTTTATCCAACTAGGAAAAAAATGTCAGTTTAGTGTGAATGCGTGGACAAGGTTAATGGCCTGATGAGACATTAAACTGAGGTTCCATCTGCCTGTTCTGGTGGTAGTTCAGGTGGATGTTAAAGATCCCATGACACTTCTCAAAAAGAGTGGGGGAATTTCCTCGTTGCCCTGGCCAAATTTCCCCCATTCACGAAAAATACCACCAACAGCTTAATCTGGTTCAAGGTCAATTGGCATTCATCTGTATCCCCTTCCCCTGGGTCATGCCTGAAAATAGGGAGGATTTGTCTAGTGCACTTACCCGGTCAACAAAAACTAAATAAATAAATAAAAATAAAATAGATACCAATCTTGAGCCATAAATCATAGTGACTGAGTAAACATGTCATCACTGAGGTGACATTTTTGTTAAGAACATAAGACAAGGACAACAACAACATTATTTCTATGATGGTTATCATGGCAACAAGTCATGGGGCTTAGTGAGTTCCTTTTCACTCTGCATGCTCTACCCCCCCACAATGCCACCCTCCCCATCTTAGTCTACTACAATCCCTGCAGCTGGACTAGTCTCCTCACCACCCTTCTGGTAGCTGAACCACCACTCTACAGCTTGACCACCCTCCATTGCCTCAAAGCTCCCTGCAACTGGACCAGCTCTAATTCCAGCATCCCTCTAGCCAACCACTCTCTCAGTAGCCAGAACTGTCCCATCCAACTACCCTCCTGCCACTGTATTCCCCTTCCAGGCCCCTGATCAGGCTCTCCATGCAAACCTCTCTTGGTTTTTATCACTGGTGAAACTGTTTTCTGGTGGCATACATGGTGGGAGATTCTGACGATGCTGAGGATGTTGGAGGGGATTTCAGATGAGGTAATGGTACTGGGAAAACCATAGGGTGAGGGGGCTGGAGAAAGAAGGTGGTGAGGTGAGTTAGTGTTGGGTTGTGAATGGAGGGGTTACTCTGGAGGGAGCCATGGAGGAATGTGGAGGGAGGGCAGGTGCAAGACTAAAAAAAATCAGTAACACTGAGTTCTGAATTCATGTTTGGGTGCAGCAGCCCTTCCCAAAGCTGGTGACTCTGATCTTTAGGCTACAGAGCCAGTACAGCTTTCCTCCAGGCACTAACAACTACATTACTCCCTATCTGTACTCCCTACAGTGCTAAACAACACAATAATTGCTCAAACAGTCGCTATTAACACAAGGTCACCCAAAATGACATTCACTATTTTTAAAATGCTTTTGTTCTCTTGATGGTTTGTGCTCACTCTTTTCATAGGATACATATATCTTTCACTTTTGCAATGCCCCAAAAGTGTGAATGCTTACCTTTGACTTTGCAGAGCCAAGCTGAGAATACTTGCTACCTTCTTTCACTCTCTACAGCCCCCAAGGACTTCTCTGTCATGGGAGAAAAGAGGAATGCTATTGCCAAATATATGAACCTACTACAACAAAAGAAATCATAAAAATGGTCTCAGTGCCAGCCCATCGGCACAGCAGTAGTGCTACCACACACAATGCCAGTGACTGAGGCTCAGAAGTGAGCCCTGATCATTAGGGGTCAGCTGGGGGAAGGAAGATTGAGCATCCCAGAGGGTGGATCACTGCCTCCACTGTACTACTGCCACCTAGATGACCACCTAGGAGACCATGGGAGACAGTACAATGGAGATGACATCCAGCTTCATCTTTGTTGCCCGGACCAGATTCTTTTTTTTTTTTTTGACACAGACCCCAGATCCCTGCCACGGGAGCCCAGCCCCCACTCTGTGCTATCTTATCATGCCCAGGCTTATCCCTCTGGCTGAGGTGCCCCCTCCCAATGAATAAAAAGGGCAAGCCATGTTGTACCCCCAGGGTAGGACCATGGGAGGGGGTTCCCCCCAGCAGGCAAGAAAGGGCCATGGGACAGCAGCAGAGTGGGGGCATCATGCCTGGGGAGCAGATTTTTGCAGCAGTATTCCCCTGGAGGTGGGATGTGCAATGACATCCATGGGACAAGCTTGTCTGTTCCTTCTCCCACACATCTAGGTGCCAGTTACAGTAGATCCACCAACCTCCCCTGGGGGTCTCTGTTGCATCAGACACTAGCCCCCTCTCCCCCTGGAGAAGGAGAGCCATCCCTTGGATGTTCATCATTCTAGATCCAGCCGGTCTTACAACACCCTAGTCTGTTCCCAAACCTAGGATGTTGGCATTGCATGCAGACACCTTCCCACTGTACCAGTGGGCTGGCCCCCAGACCAGCTTCTTCAGAGCTTGACACTTACCTAGGAAGGTCCCTCACCCATCCTCTACCTGCAGCAGAACTGTCTACAGTGATGTCACCCTGCCTCAAAGCTCTGCCACAGTGTTTCAGCATCAGTTATGCAATGGTAAGATGTAAAGAGCTACTAGTCAGGTATCCATTACCAGGGATCAGTGTCTACCAGGTGGCAGTGCCTGCTGCACTTCAGAGAGGGAGAGCAGTCTTTGGGATGCTCATCCTACTCCACATCCCCTCCACCAGTCTTCTAATGGCCTGAGTTCACTACTGAATCTATATCATCAGTGCTGCAAGTAGTTGGTATGACTGCACTGGCATGCTGGCCCACATTGTCAAACTTTGTAAAGTGGTTTAATCTTATTATTTTTGGGGGGTGTCCTACCTGACCCACATAGGTTGTTCTGCCACCCCACCACTACCCCACCAAGCATCCCACCAGCTCCCCCTTCTGCCTGAGCACCTGTGGGTTGGGGCGCTGGCTCCCCAGCAGAACTGCTACTATGGTACTGGGCAGAGGGGGAGGTTTCCAACACCCCTCTTACCCCCCCAGGGCAGGGCCACTGGCTTCCTGGCAGGGCTGAAGTGGTATCGGCAGTGAGGGTCAGGGGATGTGTGGCAAGATCCAGGTGACTTCATTTTGTTGGTGGACCATTTTTGCTGCTATGTTCCCCAAGGGAGTGGAACATGCAATGACATCACAGGCTTGATGCCAATTTCGGTCCCAGCCCCCTGAACTATGTCATTGCCCACTGCATCCACCCTCCTGGCCTCTGCTAGAGGACAGCAAGCACCGGTCATGTTACCTCATCCTCCACCAGAGAAGGAGAGCTGTCCTGAGGATGCTTGATCCTTCTCCCAACCAGCCAGCCTTCCGATGTCCCAGGTCCATTCTCGAACCTGGGTCACCAGTCTTGCAGACGGTTACCATGCCTCTGTACTGGCAGGCCGGCATGTTCAATTTTATTATAATGTTTGCATTTAATCATTTAAAGATGACAAAATATGCTGTTAATCTGCTCTAAATTGTTCTGAATTATTCTTAAACATTGCAAAAAAGTAATTTGATAAAATGTTTAAACAAGCATTTCAGCAGCTTTTAATGATCTTTCATTTGTGTTCTGCACATGTGTTCATGGAGTGTGCCAGATATTTTCCAGTTCTTTGAAACTCTTTCAACATGGCTATCAATAAATTATATGCTTAATGAAAATGGTTCTTGCAAAAATATTTGTGTTTTACAGTCCAATTGAAGATTTTGTGGAGTCATATCATGATATTTGTATTTATTTTAGGTTGCTGTCCATTGCACTGCTACTATTGTTCTTTGGAATCTTTATATTGCTTCTGATTGCTAATGACTGTATATAACAGTAAACATGTTAGTAGTATTTAATATTAGTTCAGCTCAGAATTACTTCTAAAATGAATGCTAAACTGATTGACTGCTTTTATACTGCTGATGAACTCTATTTTTGCAATCAGAAGACCAACAGCAAGCTAATATACTGTTAGTATAGCAGTCTGCTTGGGTAAGGGCTTCTATGTTCAACATTAAACTAATTGAGTTTATATTCTTTATGCTTCTGTTTTCTTGATGTTTCTATGATCTCTATTTGCTGTTGCTGTTGCAATCATTTGTTCTGGAGGTCCCAGCCAGCTCAGAAAATATATAGACTGGGTGAAGGCAGTACAGAATACGGCAGCCAAAATGGTGCACAGCCTGCACCAGAAGCACTGTGGGGAAAGACTCAGAAAGTTAAATATGTACTCTCTAGAGGCAAGGAGGGAAAGGGGGGAAATGATAGAATCATGTAAATACCTCAAAGGTATCAATAAGGTACAGGAAGGTTTAATTCTTCTGAGAAAGAGATGTTCAAGAATAAGGGGGCATGATATGTTGCTGGATGGGGGAAGACTTAAAGGGGATGTGAGGAAATACTTCTTTACAGAGAGGGCAGTGGACACCTGGAACAGCCTGTGAGCAGAGGTACTGTAATGGGTACTGAAATGGTAACCGCTTTCACACATGCATGGGATACACATAAGGGGACCCTGGTAACAGGGACGGTGAGCGGGGGTTAAGGCTGGAGATCAGTTATGGTCCATGGTAGCATGGTAGGTAGAGAACTTATGACAGACTTTGTGGGCCAGGAGATCCTTTTCTGCCCACAGCTTCTATGTTTAATTTTAAGCTAATTGACTTTATATTCTTATACTTCTCTTTTCTTGATGTTACTATGACCCCTATTCGTTGTTGCTGTTGCAAACATTTGTTCTGGAGGTCCCAGCCATCTTAGAAAAGATATACATTGGGTGAAGGCAGTACGGAGAAGGGCAACCAAAATGGTGCATGGCCCGCACCAGAAGCAGTACGAAGAAAGACTCAGGGACTTAAATATGTACACTCTAGAGGAAAGGACGGTTAGGAGAGACATGATAGAAGCATTCACATATCTCAAACGTATCAATAAGGTACAGGAAGGTTCAATTCTGCTGAGAAAGAGATGTTCAAGGACAAGGGGGCATGATATGTAGCTGGAAACAGTAACAGGTTTCAAACATGCATGGGATACCCATAAGGGAACCTTGGTAACAGGGCTGGTGTGGGGGGGGGGGTGAAGGCTGGAGATCGGTTATGGTCCATGACAGCACAGAAGGTAGAAACCTTAGGGCAGACTAGGTGGGCCAGGAGGTCCTTTTCTGCCAGCAGCTTCTATGTTTCTATGTTAGTAAATAGCTGGTACATGAGCATTATACATTCATGCTGACATCAATTTTAAGATGTTAAATATAAAGCCTATGATACAAGTAATACAATGCCATTAACAAGTACTGCTCAAATATTCAAAATTTACAAATCATCCTATTGTCAATTTAAATCAAAAATATGTATCGCTATAGAAGTCAGGACCACGCAGAAAAAGGAAACAAACACAGAAGAAAAAGTGTGCATAAATTAAGCCAAAATTGGGGGGGGGGGATAATATGTATAAAGCAAGTGAGTAGCACTGAAATGCATTTCGTTATACTTGTGAAAGGATGAAAGCGCAAGTAAAATATAGGTCCTAAATACAGAACACAGTTGAAAAGATAAAAAGGAAGGAAAAGGGTCCTAGATGCAGTAAAAAAGAACAAAACAACCAAACAAATCAAAGAAACTGACTGGCATAAAATTCAAAACAACAAAACAGTGAATTACATTTGGCAGATTATAAAGGGCAACACATCATCATTGGCAATAGTTACATTAAAAGGATCAAGGAATATAACAACAAATGAAGACAAGCAAGATGGCCAAATAAGGATGTGAAGAAAGTTACTCAACATAAAAATGCTAAACATGCACTAACATATCTGAAAACAAAACCCATAACATAATCACATGGTCAGAACATTACACATTTTAAAATAAAAATAAAAAGCAAAAGTAACTATTTCAAAAAGAAAATGGAACTCAAACTTGCAACAGATGCAGACAAAAGTAACAAAAAGCAATTGTGCAGTTACATCAATAGCCTAAACAAAAAAGACAAAACAAGAATATAACTAATATTAATGGGGAAACAGTAAAAAATCCAGTGGAGATAGCAAACCAATGTAATGAATATTTGTGTTCCCTATTCAAACCCAGTCACAACTCAGTCCCCTGCCCCTGTACATTACCAAGAATGCCAACAGAAATAATATAAATACAGACAACATACTGCAAAAAATTCAGAATAAAAAAAGCTTCCTCTAAAATGCTGAAATTAAATATTGGAATAATCCATAACCAGGCACCCCCTCAGAATATATATTTTTTTAAATTAATAAATACAGGTTCTGGATAAAATTCTATAATCACTATATGAAGATATCAGTTAGCCACATGTCTAACAGTGATTTCAGTGACAGAGAGCAGCAGGGATTCATCACTGTAAGCCTTGTGTATTATGAAGATTGTGATACTTAACACTTGTAGGGTAAGCTAGTGCATCTGTACTTATTTGCTGCACATGTATCTCAATTGCTATGGGGTCCTGACCACGTTCACCCTTCTTCAAGCCAAGCTGGCTACAGTATGTCTTGCAACTGGTAGGTGACATCACTTTAGCTTAAGTTTTACTGTGGAAAGCTGCTATTTTCAACAAGAAGTTAACATTTTTAAAAGACAGTGATGTGAACTGAGAAGCAGCTTGTGTAGGTGAATCATCATGCTAGCCTAGATATTTCTAGGTTGCATTCAGTTAGCTGAACCAGTGGGAGCAGAAGGGGAGATGGATACAGATCTAAAATAGAACTGTTTAATCCATTTGTGATTTAAAGTTACATTACAGAAATGCAGCCTCCAGAACTGGACACCATATTCCAAATTAGGCCTCACCAGTGATCTGCACAATAGCATCACCTCCTCCTTCTTTCTGCTGGTGATAACTCTCCCGATGCACCCCAGTATCCCACTGGCTCTCACCACATCCTTGGTACATTGTTTAGCCAACATTACATCCTCCAATATGATTACCCCCAAATCCCTTTCCTGTTTGGTGATCATCAGTCTCCCCCCCCCCCCACCTCCTGTAATCCTCCCATGGGTTCCTGCAACCCTAATGCATGATTTTTCACTTTTTTGCATTACATCTCAGTTGCCACACTTTGGACCATTCCTCAAGTTTACCTAGGTCCCTTCTTATTTTTTCCACCCTTCCTGGAGTGTCCACCCTGTTGCAGATCTTAGTGTCATTCTCAGATAGGCACACTTTACCCTCCAGCCCCTCTGCAATTTCACTTATGAAGACATTAAACAGGACTGGGCCCAGGACTGATCCCTATGGCACCCTGCTGATCACACTCCTTTCCTCAGATTGAGCACCATTTACCATGACTCTATATCTTCTACCATTCGGGCACTCCTAACACAGTTTACCACCTTGTGACCCACTCCCAGGCTGCCCAGCTTGTTCACAAGTCATATGTGGAATGGTATCATCAGCCTTACTAAATGAAATTCATGTTTGTGTTTAAGCCAATGAAACACCCTTATCTAGTTAATGCATTTGCAGCCATAGTGGCTCTGACAGAATTTGTTGTTTTTGCTGTTTCACCTTCGTGTGGAGCATTTCTTTTCTTACCAGCGATGTACATATTAGCAGTGTACTATATGCATACCTGTTGTCTGTCTTACTTTATTTTTCTGAGGAGGGTGGGTATGTTGGTAGTTAGGATTCTTTTACTACCAACATCAGGGGAGGGTGTCTTGAATATTCAGTTTTATTTCTCATTTTTATTTTTGGTGTTTTTAAGGGTGGGTCAAGAGGCAATAAATTTGATCAGAGACCACAGGCTCTTCAGTGCCTACTATCAGTGTCAGTGGCTCAGCAGGTAGCACACTCACCTCTGAGGCCAGGAGATCAGAAGGCTGTGTGTTCTATCGCCACACCAGGCACTTGGGTTAAATCCCAATACTGACACTGTAGTGCAGCATGAGGGAGGTGCTGCACTGCTGAGGTGCCGTCTTTCGGATGAGACATTAAACCAAGGTCCCATCTGCCTGTTCCAGTGATAGTTCAGGTCGATGTTAAAGATCCCATGGCACTTCTCGAAAAAAGAGTAGGGGGATTTCCCCTGTACCCTGCCCAAATTTCCCCCCATTTACTAAAAATACCACCAACTGCTTATTCTGGTTCAATGTCAGTTGGCTTTCATCTGTATCCTCCTCCCCTGGGTCATGCCTGAAGATTGGCAGGATTTGCCTAGTGCACTTACCCGGTCAACAAAAACTAAATAAATAAAATTCAAAAGTAAAATGTTGGGGGGGGGGGTATGGGACAATTGCTGCATTTTGTCATGGGATTTCAGTCTAATAAAGAAAATGTGTGATGGAATATAGTATATTATCACAGAATTAGGTAAACTCAGAGTACTCTTCCACAAAGCCACTTGCTTCATAGCTGGTGCACACCCCCAAGATCATCACTATAGCATACTTACCTAATTAAATTGGCCCCCACTCAAGGTGAGACTAGCCTACCCTACCCTATGCCTTGCCTTTAAAATAATCAAAATGCCTTCCCCCCAGCCTAAATGGGCTACTTCAATACAAAACTCACATGTTGGAGCTTAGATCATCCACTAGCTCTGCCTTGGAGGTCCTAAGGTCTAGATCTTGTGCTGGTGATAGGTCCATTGCTACTTCTGCCCCGTACTCTGGAACAGCCTTCTATGGGCGAAAAGAAAGATAAGAAAGAAAGTGAGAAAAACAAAATGAAATCAAAGAAAGAGACTAAAAATACTAGTCAAAACAAGTATTTGAAAGGTTAGAGCAGTAAACGACATGTTGTTCTATCTCCTACTGAGCTAGATAATTTAGAGAGAAAAAAAGTGAAGTTAATACTCACAAAGATACTTGGTCTATGAAAATTTTTTTCAGATTGGCTCAGTTCAGTACATTTGGAAATTGATAAAA
Organism: Neoceratodus forsteri; assembly: GCA_016271365.2. NCBI lineage: Eukaryota > Metazoa > Chordata > Ceratodontiformes > Ceratodontidae > Neoceratodus > Neoceratodus forsteri. The sequence goes on along the minus strand of CM057449.1, from coordinate 1,582,230,757 downwards.
ATGACTGTAAAACAGTGCGGTGCTGCTAGCATTGTTTCACAGCCATCTGTTGGCCTGCAGGAACAAAACATGATGATCTACCCTAGCATGGTCCCATCATGCAGTGCACCCATAACTTGTAATACGCACAGACGAAAATTGAAATACGTAGCACCAATCCTAACAGTAAGTTAGGAAAAAAAGTACCACATTAGTAAATGTAAAGCTAATATGTATAGAATTACTGGTTGAGATCACGTGATGCATCGAAGTGGGTAAGACTCTTGGATCTCGGCTCTGCTTCTCGGCTCCTTTAAATCATTGTTTTTAGGCTACACAACCTTAACTAAACCTGTTGATCTGCTCCCCCCTACTCTGCTTATTACCTGCCTCCTCCTCCAACCCACTTTTCTGGTTCTACAACCTCAAATTCACTTCAATCACCACACAGACCATGGAGGCTGAGATGCAGCCTGTGGGGCCTACTCATACCCCACTGAACATGTCCAAGAAGGCCAAAGCAGCAAAAAAATTTAAAACACAGATGGGCTCCACCTCCAAACTGCCTGCAGCTCCCACCCTGCTCTCTGAAGAGAGATTTCTGCTAGAGCCGGTGTGGGTTGCAGGATAGCCCTGGTCTACCGTCCACCAGGGGATGAGGGACGATTCCTGCAGGAAGTGACAAACTTTGTCGCCGACATGGCATTGGAGTCACCCAGATTGATGGTTCTGGGCAACTTCAATGCCTGGATTGATGACGAAATCTCAGTTTTTGGTCAGCACTTCCTCCAGCTTATGATATCACTGGGCTTCACACAGATTGTTTCTTCGGCTACTCACAATCACGGTCACTCCTTGGATTTGATTTTTCTCCTGGGGATTGAGGCCTCTGATTTGGTGGTGGAACCAGTCAGTTGGTCTGATCATTACACCATGGGCTTCAATTTTTCTGCTCCCCTTAGTAGGTCTGCCCCTGTGGAGATGGTTCGATACCGCCCTTTGCGTGATGTGTGCCCTGAACACCTTATGGTGGTATTGAACCTCTCAGAGTTTCCAGCTGCTAACAATGTCCCAGAGTCATTGGTGCTGTCTTATAATCAGGCCATTTCCTTGGCTCATGACTTACCTGCTCCTGTCCGTGTTCATCCTCTCTGCCCTCGGGCCCCATGGTTTGATGGGTCCTTGAGGGAGCTGCGACATGTGGGACGATGGTTAGAGCATTGCTGGTGGAAATCTGCCCTAGAAGCCAACCACCTTAGTTTGAAGGGGCAATATCACCTCTACCAATCAGAGATCTCCCATAAGAAGGTAGAATTCCTGTCCAGGGAGATCGCTGTCATTCAGAATCAACCAGCCCAGCTTTTTAGAACTGTGGACAGGTTGTGCAACCCAGCCTGTCTCCAGCTCTGTTAAGCCTTTTCACAAGAGAAATGTGATGAGATCACTCAATTCTTTGTGAATATGGTGGATGACATGAGATCAGTGATCTGACAGACATACTCTATGGGGATGCTGTTGGTCAGCACTCGGTCACGGTACCCCGGGCTTCCTGGAGTTCCTTTGACCAGCCGAAGCTCGAGGATATTATGTGGATTGTCCAGGGGATGCGCCCGAAGTGCTGTAGTTTAGATCCGGGTCCAACCTCCCTGGTTTTGGGGTGTGTTGAGATCATGGGCACATTTCTGGCTCAAATAATCTGGTGCTCCTTAGAACTGGGTGAGTTTCCTCACTCCTTGAAAGAAGCGGTGGTTACTCCCCTTTTGAAGAAAGCTTCCTTGGACCCAGAAGTTTTTGCTAACTACAGACCTATCTCTGACCTTCCCTTTATAGGGAAGGCAATTGAGAAGGTAGTGGCAATCCAGCTGGAGGACCACCTGACCATCCATAATATCTATGAACCTCTCCAGTCTGGTTTTCGTAAGAGGCATAGTATTGGGACTGCACTTGTTCAGGTGTTCAATGATCTCCTGATGGCGAGAGATCAGAGACACTGTTCTATCCTGGTTCTCCTTGATCTTTCTTCAGCTTTTGACACTGTAGACCATGGGGTTTTGCTTGAACGCCTGAGGACCATCTGTGGACTGGCTGGCACAGTGCTCAGATGGTTTTCTTCTTTTTTATCTGGGAGAATACAGAGAGTGGTGTCAGGGATTTTTTCCTCTGACCCTGTCTCTCTGCAGTGTGGGGTTCCTCAGAGCTCAATGCTCTCACCCATGTTGTTTACAGTGTATATGCTGCCCCTCAGAGACATTGTAAGATGGTATGGGCTGAGGTTTCACTGCTATGATGATGATACCCAGCTCTACCTGTCTTTTGCACCCGTCCAGGATATTGCTATCTCAGTATTTAATAACTGCCTCGCTGAAATCCATGACTGGATGAATTCAAGCTGGTTGAAGTTGAACTCCAGAAAGACTGAGGTTATGGTGGTGGACCCAGGTTGCAGGATCAAGGGGTTGAGGTCTGATCTGCCTTCTGGTTTATTCTTGGGGGGAGATCAGCTCCTTACTTCTGAACGAGTGTATAACCTGAGAATTGTACTTGACAACGGGCTGACCCTTCATAATCAGGTGTCAGCAGTCATTAAGTCTGCATTTTACCATCTTAGGAATATTGCCAGGGTGAAGCACTGGGTTCAGTCCTGTGATTTACCTGTGTTGGTCGACGCCTTTGTGACCTCTCGCCTTGACTACTGCAACTCCCTTTACTTGGGGCTTCCTGGGGTTGATATCCGTCGCTTGCAGATAGTGCAGAATGCTGCTACCAGGTTGCTGACAGGGGCATCGAGAAGGATGCATATTACCCCTGTCCTGCACTATCTGCATTGGCTGCCTATACAGTGGCGGATCACCTCTAAAGTAGGTCTTTTGACCTTCAAAGCCCTGCACGGATTTGGCCCTGACTACTTGAAAGAGCTTCTGATTCCCTATATCCCTGTCCGACAGCTCCATTCAGCTGACAAGGGGTTGCTAGAGGTTCCGAGGGTTATTTTAAAATCGTCTGGGGCTTGGGCTTTTATGTTTGTTGCCCCAACCCTCTGTAATTCTCTGCCTCGTCAGCTTAGGGAATGCATGACAGTGGAGATTTTCAAGTGCAAACTTAAAAACCATCTTTGGACTCAAGCTTACATGACTTGAGAGAGCTGTTACTCTGATTTTATATATGTCTGCTGTTTTATATTGTTAATACTTCAGACGGTTGTGATCTGTTTTTATACATGGTTTGTTTTATACTTATTTTGTACAGTGCCTTGGCACTTGAAAAGCGATAATAAATAAAGTTTTATTATTTATTATTATTATTAGCTGTCACTCTTGAAAGAAGCATTTATGGGGATTACCTCCCAACTCACTGCCCTTCAGGCTATGTCTGAGTCCCTCTCACGTAGAATGGGGACGCCGAGGTTCGCATCAGCTCTTTAAATGACTGGAGGCATAGACTGGAACAAGATTCCACTGCCATTCAGTGAAGGTTAGCAAAGCTGGAAGAAAAGGTGGAGGACCTCAAGGAATGCAGTAGGAGGAATAACCTCCTGCTTCTAGGATTACCGGAGGGAGAAGAGGGACAGAAGTCTGTTCTATTCATACAAAAACTGTGTAACATGATTGCGAGTCCGTCTCCAAATGGCCCTAATTATATAACTGAAAGGCCACATAGGGCACTTAGACTGATGGCCCCCCTGAGTTCTCCACCCTGTCCATTGATCTTTGAGCTACTAAATTATCTAGATATAGTGCATATCTTGACCAAACTGCGTGAGCTGAAAGAGTTCATTTGGGAAGGGCACAAGCTGAAAGTTTCACAAGATCTACCGCACTCTGTCAGGCTTAAGAAGACTGAATTTAGTCCCATCATCTCAAAATTTATAATGGCTGGAATCCTGTTTTAAATGCTTTATCCCGCCAAGCTTCAAATAACACATCAGGGGACCCCCAAGTCATTTGAGTCAGAGGAGCAGGCGAAGATTGATCTTCCAGCTTTGTTTCTGGACTTGTTTCAGGCCCCCAAATGAACACTCATCTGTCAGCAGTGGTTCTATGCCATGAATGAAGGTGTCTGCAAAGTCAAAGGATAGCTAAGTGCTCGTTTGTTAAATCTGATGGTTTGTTAACTCCCTAACCTCTTACCCCCTGACTGGATGGACACTATACAACCTTAGGACTCACATTGGACAAGTGTTCTTTGTCACCAGAGTCACCGTGCAAAACAACCCCAAGATAATTCGACTGGTCCTACACTTTTGCCTCAGAGTCCTTCCTAAGAACAGTCCTCAACAATGACCTCTCCTGTTCCGCGGACCTATAGGCACAGCTTCATTGCCATGATGCATCAGGAGACCCTGAATGGGAGATGACATAGGCATCCTGGTTGCTGGTTTATTGGGGACTGGGTTCTGGGGTGGGATGGCCTCCTTTTCCTGCTGCTATGATACACCATGGCACATAATTCCCTGCTCCTTGCCTCCTCTGCATACTCCAGAGTACCTTGGAGAGACTTGTTCCCTCCCTTAATTTTTGCCTTTATCTAACTTTCAATGCTGGACGAGGAAAGTGGGCGGGGATCTCAGGCCCTTTCTCAAGCCTACGTGGTGCATACTGTTTTGGCTGTCCTTGTCCCCCCTTGCAGCTTGTAAAGGCATGGCTGAGTGCAGGGGCGTAGTTGTGAATATCTCCCCTCCTCCAGCCTTGGATCTTGATATGCCATAGTCAATTAGAAGTGGGGCTGTAGACCGGGGGGCAATTTGCTGAGAGTGAAGGCTGCTTGTTCTTTCAATTTCTGCAGTTGCCCCTAAGAACTTTTAGTTTGGGTGGCTGCCTGGGGGGGGCATGCAGGGCGACTGGTTCTTTGCCATCACTGAAGCTTGGGTCCAGCTGTACAACTAGGCAGGATGGTGATGACGTGGTGTGTCCGGCTGTTGTGGGGGGGGCTGTTCTGGCTTGGAGACACCTGGTCCTCGGGGGTCACCCTAATAGTGCCCAGCACACTCCATCTGCTTGTTCTGCATGCATGGGTGGCTTGGCAGCTCCGATCCCCGGTCTTGGATCCAGTCTTACTAGCATATTGCCAGGGACCCTTTGCTTGTATTTTTAACATCATACTAGACACGGACTTTGTTCTTTGCTCAATGTGACTCTACCTTTCAGGAGGAATTGGACTATAGAGGACATTTCGTTAAAATGATTGCAATTTTCTTTACCTTGAGCTGTTAAGTTTAGCCTTCTACTGTTATTTCAAAACTATGGAGCTGGGGGGGCCCTGCTCTAAGGAAGGAAGACATCACGTGTACAACTAAAACAGTAGTTCAGCCATCAGGGCCAGGGGGTTGTATTTTGTACATAGTTGGTCGGGAGGGTTCTCAGAGGGGAGAAATGGATTACATTGTCATTGGTGGGGTGGTGGGGGCGGGAGGTGGTAGGGGTAGACCTGCCAGGCTCGCTCTTACCACTTTCACTTCTTAAGATGTTGTTGTTTAGGTGGCATAATGGGGGGACTGGGGAGGGCTGGGGGTGGTTGGGGCTGGAGCATGCTAAAGTACACCTTTTTTATGCCTGGAGGTCTGGGTATCCGCTTACATGTAAGCTATCATGTAGACTATATATAAATTCTTGTCTTGGAATATAAAAGGGGCAAATACTAAAAGTAAATGTTACATGATACTCTGCCATCTCAACAAGTACCATCCTGATGTGGTTTTCCTCCAGGAAACATATCTTAAACATGAAGACATTTTGCTTTTTCTTAGGGAGTGGGTTGGCCAAGCCTATGGGGCAGGTGCCAGTAGCAAAAGAGGCAGCATGGGCATTCTAATTAGTAAAGGTATCCTGTTTCAGTTAATAGACACATCTCAACACCCTGAGGGTCACTATCTTCTTTTGCATGGACATCTTGGGATCACAGAGCTGGTATTGGGGTGCATCTATGGATTGAATGTGGACTCCCCCAGTTTCTTTGCAAAACTTTTATTCCAAATGTCCACCTTCCAGGCATCCCAATAATCTTAGGAGGTGACTGGAATCTGGTCTCTCACAATGAACTTGATAAGTCCTGAGGGCATCGTAAAGGTCTTTCTCCAGCTCAAAGGGGCCTATGAGAATTGATTGACACTCTGGGATTAGGGGACCCTTGGCGTATCTTTCACCCCATGGATAGACACTATACTTTTCACTCCCTTCCCCACAATTCCTTTTCTCACACTGATTACTTTATGACATCTCTGTCTACTCTTCCAGGGTTAATGGCTTGTAACATCCTCCCTACGGTCCTTTCAGACCATGAACTGGTCTATATGGAGCAACTATTAGGGGGGATGAAACTTCGAGATAGAACCAGCTGCCTGCCAAAGCCAAGAAAACTAGGGAGGAAACCATCAAACAGCTTCTGCATTGAATCAGGGTGCTGGAGCGATGTCTTTCATCCTCATCTAACATGACCAGCTGGGCACAACTATATACCCTACGAGTTCAATACTTCAGTCTCCTAGTTGAGAAGGCCTATCTGGCACTCCAACAGGTCAAATCCCACTGGTTGGAGTCAGGAGATAAGGCTGGAAAGCTGCTAGCTTTATGGGTCTATCAACTGGAGGCCAGAAATATGATCCAAGATCTACAGCTTGTATCGTCTGGACCGACCCTCATCACGCCCAGGGAAATAGCTGCAACTTTCAAACAATTTTATGAAAGACATACACACCAGCTGCACAACTCTCTTTCTATAAATTGTTTCCTGGACTCAGTACTCCTGCCAACTCTCACCCTTGCACAACAAGCTCTCTTACAGGCCCCTATCTCAGTCACCGAGGTCAAACAGGTGATAGCACAGCTCCCCAAGGAGAAAGCTCCAGGCCCTGATGGCTTTAATGCCTCTTTTTATGCAGCCCTCCAGGATGAATTAGCCCCTTTTCTGTCCCAGCTGTTCAACGACCTATGCTCTTCTGGACTATCTGATCACTCTTTTACTCAGGCTTGGATCTTGATGTTTCCAAAACCCAGCAAATCTCCCCTCCTGCCTGGTAACTACCGTCCCATATCCCTGTTAAATGCATATACTTAAATTATGGCAAAAATCCTAGCTAATCAACTGTAGCAAGTCTGGCAAGGCCTATTGAGTCATTCACAAGTAGGCTTTGTAGCTGGCTGGGTTTCCTCTGACCACACACGCAAAGTGCTTCATCTTATGGCCTCAGCAGCCACTAGCTCTACACCTGCGGTACTGGTTTCCTTTGATGCCAAAAAAGCATTTGACCTTGTCTCCTGGCCTTTCTTATTTGCCATATTGGACAGGTTTGGCTTCCTCTCCCCTTTCTGCGATTGGCTCTGGGTGTTATACTCTAACCCAAGCACTAGAGTCTGATGCAACAGAGTTTGCTCTGACCCATTCTCTCTGGGCCGCGGTACCAGACAGGGCTTCCCCTTATCCTCTTTCCTTTTTAACCTCTACTTGGAACCCCTCATCCACTCCCTGCTGGCCTGCAGCGAGGTCTGAGGCATCCGCATTAGACAGCTCTTTCTCTCTGTCAGTGTATGCTGTTGACCTCCTCTTACACCTAGAGCACCCGCAGTCTTCTATCCCTGCTACACTTAATAATGTCCATGGTTTTTCACAGATTTTGGGTTAAAAATTTAACCTAGCAACATCTTGTGTTATGCCTCACAATTGTTTTGTCCAGAAGCCTTGGGTTATCGACCTGGTCCTGGCCTGGGAACCCACAGCCCCTATATATCTTGGGCTTTAACTTCCTCGTACCTTGTTGCACATAGTCAAGTTTAATCTTTTGCCTGTCCTTGTCACATCAGAGCAGACCTACAATGTTGGAAGTATCTTCCTCTCTCATTATGAGGTTGCATAAATGTGATTAACATGAACATCCTGCCGCGGTTGCTAGGTCACTAAACAATGGTTCTCCCAGCTGCATTCCCTCTTCTCTGAGTTCCTTTGGCAAGGAAAAGCTATACACCACTAATATTCCAAACTTACTCACCCGAAAGAGGCGGGCAGTCTACGTCTCCCCAACTTCTTCTTATACTATTGCACTATCCACAGCAGCAAGATCTTCAGATGGAACACAAGCCACATGGACGAGGCCACAGAGGCTTATATCCCTCTCTGGTTACATCTAGAACAGCAAGTCTGTAGATCTCATGGCCTCGCTCTGCAATCACTTCTCTACACCAAACCATCTGGCCTCCCCTCCTCCTTAAAGACACCCCCTATCTGGTGGTCAGTCAAGGCCCTGAGTCAAATTTGCTCTCTTCTCTCCATATCTTTTTGCAATGACCTGGACCAGTCGGTGCTGGGCAACCCTAACTTCAAAATTGTGAACCACATCATCCCAGCTGCTTTTTGCCCTAGTCTTCGAGGGATACCTGTCTCTGCCATTTTGGTAAACGGCAGGTTAAGTGCAGTATCTGAGCCCCTGCTGAGACTCCAACTTCTCATCCTGAGCCATTTTAAAATGCTTCAATTGAAGGGAGCACTTTCTACCTCTCTAGGTCCCTTTCCCTAGCTCCCTGTAGCTAATCTGGTGAAACACACTCTTCTAGATGCTGCAACACAGCCTCATACAATCTCCCTTTTTTATAAAATCCTGCAGGCTCAAGACCCCCATATTCTGGAAGGAACTTGCTTCTATTGGCAGCAGGTGCTCAATCTTGCAGCAGATGACAAGGACTGGTCAAATGTTTGGCAGTGCCTATATAAATTTATCATGCAGGATCGACTGCGGTACCTCCAATTTCACATCCTGCATAATATGTATTTCTCCCTGGCCCATCTGCACCGTATGGGGAGGAGAGACTCACCTCTTTGCCCTGTTTGTGGGAAAGAGGATGGGACAACTAAACATCTCTTCTGGCACCACGACCGAGCTTTCTCCTTCTGGCAGTGAATTAAAACATCTCTCGGTCCTATTCTGGGCCTAGAGCCTTACTTTACCCCACAGATTTGCCTTCTTGGACTTTTCCTCAAGCATATGCTAGGAATCCACACGGCACATATGGCTCTTATTTCTGCAGCAGCAAAAATGGCCATCACTCACCATTGGCTGGACTAGCATGGTTTACCTCTTCAAGAGTGGCAGGCAGAGCTACTCCAAGCACTGGAAATGGAAAAGCATATTGCCCAGCAGGGCAATCGTGTATCAGCTTGCAGAGCTCTTTGGGGGCCACTATTTGCTGTAATCCCAGTCATCCACACTGGTCATGTGGCCTCCAGTGGTTCAGGGTGCTCCTAGCTGTCCATAGGGGAAGTTTCATCTTTAAGCCTCGGTGGGTTTCATAGCTGTGAAACAGCCCCCGGCCTCCATTCGGTTTGGTAGCTTGATCTTATTCATCCATATCTCCACTACTTTTCTTGTACATGCTCCAGGGGTGAGGAGGGGGATTGGGGGTTGGGGAGGGGAATTAGGGGATTGGGGAGGGGAGGGGCAGTTTCACTTATTTTTCCATAGATAGATTTCATTTATTTTTCTAACTGGACCTCGTATTGGCAGCATGGTCTATTTTAAGCAGTCATTGTCCTGACAGTTCTGGATAGTCACTTCTCTGACCTCAGTTATTACTGTGGAGTTGTTTGCTTTAGCCTTTTCTGAATGTCAGGGAGTGCCTTCCATTGTATGCGATGATTTTTGTTTTCTTTTCCCTTGTTGATTTTGTTTGATCTTGATGTAAAATTAAAACTTTAATAAAGTATATAATAAATTGAAAAAAAGAATTACTGGTTGAAAATCATTCAGTTTCTACTCACGATATTACAGTTATCAGCAATCACAGCCATCTGTTGACCTACCAAGGGAATTGCAGGAACAAAACATGGAGATGTAGCCAAGCATGGTCCCATCATGCAGTGCAACCCATATCTTGTAATACACACAGATGAAAATCGAAGTACCTAGCACAAATCCAGACAGTAAGTTATGAGAAAAACTATGATAATAGTAAATGTAACAGTATATTTTGCAATAATAACACCATGCACTAAAATGACAATGTTGTTAAATAATGCCTCCCTACACCCACAATATATGTAGTAAAGGTTGCATTCAGCAGACCGTGTGCTATCAATATGGTCTTAAATATAAGGATTCTAATTACTGTGTGTCTTTTTTTTTTCTTGCATTACAGTAAATAATAAATCTTCTTCTTTCTATAAACGCTTGCCATGTTGCAAGCGCATTAAACCACTCCAGAGCAGGGTTCTACTGTAAAATTAATCCATGGTTGGGTGGTTGGAGGGATGCGGCCTTGTGCCCCAACCCCCCCAACCATGGATTAATTTCACAGTAGAATCATGCCCTGTCATGGTTTAATGCTTACTGCTTACAGGAACTGTAGTTGTCTATCACTACTGGTAAAGTGTGAAATTGTGCAGAAAATGATTCTCCCCATTTTTGACTACTGCGATGTAGTCTACAGTGCCGCTCCCAAGACCTCCCTAACCAGATTAGACACCCTCTTCAACTCCTTCTGTCACTTTGACTTGTATTCTCCTCTTCACACTCACCACTGCACCTTATATCATAATCGAGCCTTTCCATCTCTTGACAACAGGCATCTCTCCCACTGTGCTAAATTAATTTCTAAATGCTGGTTCGGCTCTCTCCCACCCTATCTCATATCTTCTATTAGCACTCCCCCCCACTCCCTAAGCTCACATGACTCCTGCACTCTGGCTGTACCACGCCATTCAACCTCAGCTGGCAAATCTGCATTTTCTTACTGATTCCCAAAACTCTGGAACTAAATGCCTCCTCAGATTTGACACTCCTCCAGCCTTCATTCTCGCTTTTCCTCCCTACACAATTTCCTCTCTCCCAATTGATCCTGCTTCTAGCACAGGTTCAGCCTTCCCCCATTCAGGCTCATCTTCCTCTCTCCCAATGTGCTCCTGCTCCTTGCACTGACCCCTCCCCTATCCTTAAAGTAATTTTGACTATGTTTCCTTTCTGTTCTAGCACTTTTACTTTTCTTTAGCACTTTATACTTCGATTCACTTGAACATTGTTGAAGATTCTGTCATCGTAATACATGCATTAATTTGTTATATATTGCATATTAGGCCATATTCACTAAACTGCACCCCAAAGGTGCATATCAGGGTGCGCAGCTTGGCACCCTTGGGATTTCCATGCAGGGGCTGCATTCACAAACACCGGCTCTGCCTGGTTCCCATATGTGTCCCTGCCCCCCGGCACACAGGTCCGCAGGGGGCAGGTGGGTGTGGAGTGGCAGATCTGAGCGGGCAGCTAATTGGCTGCTCTGGCAGGGTTCCACAGTGGGTCCCTTGTGCTCATGGGGCACCATGTTTGTTGGCTAGTATGCAGAGTGCTGACCATGCCGATGTGGATGAGTACCCCATCCGCCCGATTCTTGACCTCCTGGTGTACCCTGAAGACAGGGTCAACATCATTGGGGGGGCCATTCCCTCCCACCATGTCCACCACATCCATTGGTAGCTCCCCAAGGGGGTGCATAGCTGGCCCCAGTGGTTTATGGCTGCCTTTAAAATGTGGAGCCAGCAGCTCCCACACACAGCACTCCACACAGTAGTGAATGCACTGAGTGCTGGCTTGTCCCTCCACACTACCCCCAGGCCCACCCCTGTGTGGAGCTCCACGATCAGCCAGGGGATCAGGTATGTAGGGGGGCATATGTGTTCAGTGCATGTGTGCAGGGGTCGGGCAGGCACAGAGTGGGCTATGCATCCGAGTTGCAGGGCACCTATTCCACTCCACACCTTGGCAAATAGGCCCCAGTTTACATTTCTGTATTCTCTACTATGCACTGATGTTGCTTATTCTCCTGTACCAGTCTCCCCCCAGGATGCAGTGGGAGACAAGCAATTGCATTTGCTCAGTGTGCCTTTCCTGGTGAAACATTTCAATAAATAAATAAATAAATTACATGGAAAATGCACTGTCAGTTCTTTGACATTAAAACATTTACCATAATACCAACTTGCAGTACCCTCATCAGTTAATAACCATTTCTTTTGTGTCTGGGAAATAAAGGTCTCTGTTGACATAAGGATATATATCTAAAGGGACTTTTACAAGGTGCAGTATGGCTAGGTTTGTGAAATGTATAATATTTGACCTGTCTACTGCATCATATATCTACAAGTGTTAGATTATATGAGCAAAGGCTTGGAATATACTAATGTCATATAAATCTCACCACTGAAACCTTTATTGCCTTGCAATTTTCTAAATACGAAACTAATGACTAAAATGCCTGCATTATTTGTAGATCACGAACAAGCAGACTTTGCTAAGCTAGGGATGCACAGCAGAAAGAGTTCAAAATTAATCTGACTGACTCAGAATGGCCAGACTTAATATTATCTACAATGCAAGTTGCTAAATGTAGCAGGCTTAGACATGTTCAGATTAATACAAAACACAAAACCTATTTCACCTTAACTAAACTTAACAAACACAATACTACAATTGTTAATAGATGCCTGAGGTGTCATACTTCAAAAGGCACCCTTCTGCATGTGTTTACTGTCTGCTCTCTTCTTACTAATTTCTGAAAAACTATCATTCAGTCTTGAAAGGATTTTCAGCTTGGAGACGTTGCAAACTTTTACTTCATCAGTGCAGTTTAGGCAAAGTTGAGAAATTCACATTAGTGAATAACTTTGCAAATTGCCCACTTTGCCACGTTGCAATGTTGTATATAGCTTTCCTGGGGAAATGGCACTTTTCAGGTGAAGTCAGGTGAAGTTAAGGCAAAGTTAAGATAAAGCTGCATCTTTGTCAGCAAATTTGCATAACTTCTTCTGAAAAAGTGCCACTTCACATGACAAAATCTTTGTGAAGCTGGCACTTTGCAAATGTAGCAAATGTCACAAATTATTTCGCAGAGTGAGGTTTACCAGCTTTGCACATCTTTAATTCAGCCCTAATATAGATCCCTAGCTTGGAGTATTGTGTGCAATTTTGAGTCTCGTACTTGAAGAGAGACAGGGATAGATTAGGGTCAGTGCAGAGATACAGTAAGCCTCCAAAATAATATAGGGTTCAAGGGTGTGGACAGGCATACTCACTGTACACATTTGTGTACAGTTTTGCTGAGTGCCTGTCACAAACCATAAGCCACTCTCTTAATATTATCATTCTAATCTGTAGTATTTGGGTTAGTGTAGGCCACTGAGGAGTGTCTGATACATGTATAACCTCTTTAGAGTAGAGGAATCATCTGACAACTATCTGACTTGTTTGGAAGGGGGTGCCATTTGGAAAGGATGTGTACATTTTTTAATGGGGGTGGGGTATAACTGTTGGAGACTGTGTACAAAACGGAAATTTCTGGCTACACCCCTGACAGGGTTAATAGGTTAGGTTCTATGAAGAGAGCTTGGAGGATCCCAACATGTACACCTAAGAAGAAAAGAGACAGAAGGATTGAGATGTTCAAGTACCTCTGTGGAATAATCAAGGGGGAAGCAGCAAGTTGCTTACAAGAGTGATAACATGAAGATTGAGGCTAAATGCCTGAATATTCTAATGCCTACCATTGTGTATTTTGTGCGTATACCTGCTCTTTTAATCTACGCTGGCAATTTGTCTAGCTCATACTGTTGCCCTGGCTGAATTACCTATCTGGGGTCTGCCTCCTTGTCTTATTTAAATGATCAGTAATGTTATGTCCTACAGTTATTAGGAGTCTGGCCTAATGCCTATCTGGGATCTGCCTTGTTCTCTAATTAGAGACACTCCCTGAGGAAGATCAATTGTTTGATTGAAGTGTACGGCCATTAGTCCAAATTCTCTATAAGCTGTATTCAGTGTACTCACAAATAAATTGCAAATAGACATTTTTCTCTATTTTTTTCCTTCTGTCCACAAGTGTTGGTAATTTTGTTTGGTTTTGTTCTCTAAATAGAACTGGTATCTGGTGCACTCCAACTTCCTATTAAAATTATTTTATTTTTAAATTCATTTTTTTTCTTGCTCTAGTATCATTTAATTTTAATATGATTTCAGCTAAGGCAGCAACTGTATTTGCTGAACAGTGCAATTTTATACTGTTCTATTTATACACATGTCTAGCTAGAGACATATAGCTCTACTGACTTATAGTTGGATTATTATTTCTTGAAGCCAGCTCACATAGTTACAAGTTTTATGTTTTGCCGCAGTACCAAAATATCTAAAAATTGAATGGTGTTTTCCAATTTAGTTATTAGAAAATGGGCCCTGGTTTTGCTACACATGCTTCTTGATGGCAGCATTCAGTCCTGGTTCTTTCTCAGGTGAGCAAGATACAGACACTGAGACATCCAAATAGACTTTATCTATGGTTCATGTAAACATTAGAAGTTTAGTACCAAAATTAGATGAACTCAGTACATGGGTACTGGAGAATGATTTTGATCTAGGTATAGTGTCTGAGACATGGTTGTCCAACAGAAAATTGAGTTCAGAAATTACAATTACAAACTATTGCTTATTAAGTCAGCGTCAGTGGCTCAGTAGGTAGCACACTCACCTCTGAAGCCGGGAGATCAGAGGGCAGTGGGTTCAGTTCCCACATCTGGCGCTTATGTTAATATCCCAATACTGACACTGTGGTGCAGCATGAGGGGGGTGCTGCACTTCTGAGGTGCCGTCTTTCGGATGAGATGTTAAACCGAGGTCCCATCTGCCTGGATTGGTGGTAGTTCAGGTGGATGTTAAAGATCCCATGGTACTTATCAAAAAAAAAGTAGGGGAGTTTATTGAAGAAAAAGATCATACAAAATGACAATGAAATAGCAATATAAGAACAAAACGAAGAAATACAATATACTCAAACCCAAGGCATATATATACATTCAACAGAAAAAAAAACATAAGTGGGAAAAGAAAAACATAATCATGAAACAAAAAAGAAAAAGGACCTCTAGTTGCTATATAAAACAATATAAAACAAAAACACAAGCCCACAGCCCTCACATTCAAGTAATAGGAACATCCGAATTCGTTATCCAAGGCATGTTTCTCCACACAGCCCGTAACGTTTTAGAATGTAACATTTTTGAATCTTCCCCATATTGTAATTTCAAATCCTTAATAATTTTACCAAGGAGTTCAGCATGAGAAACAAATTTCTGTTGTAAAGAAAATAAACATCTGCTATTCCAGATATGCCATTTAATAACCAAAAGAATTTTAGTCAAAGTGTCCATATGCCAATCCTCAGCCCCTATATAGTCACCCCACATCAAAGCCTCCATAGAAATAGAATTAAACCATGGAGTGGTCCAAATAGAAGCTAAAAAAGACCAGAAGGGCATAATATACCCACAAGTCAAAAAAAGGTGGTCTGTAGTTTCCAATTGTTGAAAGCATCCTGGCCTAACACATACCCGTTCAGCCAGTTGTTTGTGTTTTTGATTTGCCTTAATATTTATCCTATCATGGCAGCTTAGCCAGTGAAAGTCTTGAAATTTCTCTGGAATCCTAGGGGTGTTTAACAAACTTAAAAGTGCAGTTCTGTAAGGGGAAGGACAGTGGGGAAAAGTTTCTGCTTCAGTGAACTGAGTCTGTATAACCCAATTATAAAGCCCTTTACGTTGTTTTGATAATAAAAGAGGGCTAGTCAATTTCCAGCATTTAATATATACAGTATAAAGGTGTCTCTAATATAAGATGGGATATTCAAGGATCTGTACAGTACCCTTAAATTCCCCTGTCCCCATTGCCTAAGCCATTGACCACAGTTTGAATCTAACACGGATACCCAAAGTTTATCAGAAAAATTTAAAAAAGGACAAAAATTAGCATAAAGAAAAATAGAATAAAAAAATAAGATTGGGTTAACCATCCCTAATCCCCCCTGGTTAGTTGGTAAATACAGAATATTTATTTTTATCGGATTCAGCCGGCTACCCCAAACAGCTTGAAAAAAAAAAAGACTATAAATAGTAACTAATAATTGATTAGGGGGAGTAAAAATATAACTCACATAAAGGAATATTGGAATAAGAAAGGTGTTAATTAAAGAAACACGCTTTTGTTTACTAAATTTCCACCGATTCCAATTCGCAACCAATAATTTTCCCCGAGAAATACAAGGGTCCCAATTCAGTAAACACATATTCCCTGGACCAAAAATGATCCCAAAAATAGTCAAATGGGTAGCTGAAAAATCAATACCAGAAATTGTCAGATTAGGTGAGACAACAGAACCAAGCTGTAAACCCATACATTTATCGAGATTTAAACCGGTACCAGAATAGGAATTATATGTGAAACAAATGTCAAGGGCGTACTGAACAGAAACTTTGCCCTTTACTAAAATGCACAAATCATCAGCATAAGCTAAAACTTTATATAGTAAAGGGGTAGAAACTATAGTGATAGGTTTTAAAAGTGCTGAAGTATTAAGGAGTTTAAGTAAGGGATCTATACACAAAGCATATAATAGAGGACTAAGAGGACATCCCTGAGGAACCCCCTCCCCACTTAACAGACAACATAGGTCCCTTCCAAACCCTAATGACAGGAGTAACCGTTGCTGTATTATAGAGACATTTAACCCATTGTACAAATTGCAAAGGCAAACCATATCTTCGTAAAACTGCCCACAAGAAGGTATGACTGACTGAATCAAAAGCTTGTTTTTGATCCAGAGAGAGCACCAAACCAGGTGCTCTAGACTGAAAACTATGTTCAAAGAGCTCCCGTAATAAAATGAGATGGTCCAAAATATTTCTGCCAGGTAAAGAACATGTTTGGACTGGGGATAAAAGATGGATTGCAACTAATAGGAGACAAGCATGGAGAATTTTAGCTAAGATCTTAAAATCCGTGTTGAGAAGAGAAATTGGTCTCCAATTCTGTATGTACCTTTTATCACCTTTTTGTTTAAAAAGATGAATCAGAATACCACCAGTCATGCCCAAGGAGGGGGCACCAGATGTAAGAATCGCCATAAAAACAGCCGCCAACTCCATCCAAATATATAGACCAATGAATTTATACAATTCACTAGTTAAGCCATCACCACCGGGGGTCTTATTAATCTTCAAAGCCACAACAGCTCGTTCAACTTCAGAAGGCAAAATGTTAACTATTAAAGGGGATAATAATTGATCTGTAAGTGGAGTAATAGGAACGGAGTCCAAAAAAATTGCTAAAGCATCAGGATTAATTGATGGTGTAATGAAAGTCTGAGATGTAAAATATGAAACAATATGAAGCATTTGTCTAGTATCAGTACAAAAATTACCCTGAGTATCAAATAAACCATCCATAGTTCGGTTTACACTCCGGGCAGTGTATCCCTCATATGGGCAAACATAACCTTTTTTTCCTTGTGTACAATATAATTGCTGGTATTTTAAATGTTGTTCCTGTAACAAATGAAATTGAACCATTTGATGTTTAATTGCTTGAATTTGAACCAAAAAATCATGTTTCACCATAGAGGCTAGAGACAGAAGTTTTTGAAGGTGCAACCTATTGTTAAGGTAAATCCTATATTCATCATCCCGAATCAGTTTACCATAGGATTTCAGAAAAGCCATTAAATCCCTCACCGTTTCTTCCCACCAGTTGCGGGGTCTGTATACATAAGAAAAACTGATTTTCTGGCTTGGATCAAGTACTTCAAGTCCTGTTGAACAATCGTTTTAGCCAAAAACAGAGAATTTAATTTCCAATAACCCGGACCAAAAGAAAGTGCACAGGAATTCCGTAATAACAAAAAAAGAATTTTATGATCGGAAAATTCTGCCAGAAGAGTTTTTGCCAATGCAATTTGTAAAAGAGGGGAAACAAAAAAATAATCTATCCTAGTAGCAGAGGTAGAACTAAAAAAAGTGGGATCTGCTTTACCCACCTTCCCAAAATAGGCATCCCTCAAATTCGCATTTCGAATCATGGTAGATAAGTAGGTCATATCCCGTCTTTTGGATGAGACATTAAACCGAGGTCCCATCTGCCTGGATTGGTGGTAGTTCAGGTGGATGTTAAAGATCCCATGGCACTTATCGAAAAGAGTAGGGGAATTTCCCCGGTGTCCTGGCCAAATTTCCCTCATTCACTAAAAAATACCACCAACAGCTTAATCTGGTTCGAGGTCAGTTGGCATTCATCTGTATCCCCCTCCCCCGGGTCGTGCCTGAAAATAGGCAGGATTTGTCTAGTGCACTTACCCGGTCAACAAAAGCTAAATAAATAAAATAAAAATAAAAATATTTTATTGGTTGTAGTCTGTTTCCCTCTATCACGAATCTTAAGGCCACAATTAAAATCCCCCCCTAAAACAATATGGTGGGCAGAATGCAAAAAAGGCTGACTAGCTTGAAAAAGTTCAATACGTGTCACCTTTGTTTGACCCGCATATATATTAATAAAACGGAACAATGTGCTAGATATTCTGACATCTAAAATTAAAGCATGACCAGGAATAAGGTCAATTAATTTAATTAAATGTACATCTAAATTATGAAACAGGATAGCTAGCCCAGAGCAAGTTTCTTCTCCAAGAGACCAAAAAGAGGGGCCTGAATTCCAAAAAGAAATGGCATGTTTTAATTCAGAAATGACATGTAACCTGGTATCCTGTAGGAAAAATATACCATCAGAAAAAGATCTTAAACAGGAAAATACAGCCTGTTTTTTCCGAATACTCTTAATACTATTCACATTAATAGAGTAAATAGAAAAAGATGGCATCAGAGTCATATAAGAAGGGGAAAAACAACCAGAGGCAGAGCTCAAATTCAAGGAGGCTTTTTAGAAGAAGCTCTGGTAGTCCGAGTATGTTTGGTTTTTCCAGTGCGTTTCCCAGAAAGAGGAGGGACCACATCAGAAGAAGGATCTTCCATTTCAGATCCTAAATCCCAAACTGATGAAATTACAGAGGACCCTTCAGAGTCATTCCCTGAAATGTCCCCTTCAATGGGTAGGGCCGCAAATCTATTTTTGACAGAGACATCAGATGTCTTAGGCATTTTAGCCATTGGCGGGACCCAATGCTGTCTTCGTCTTGAAGCCTTAGGTAGAGGTGTCAAGGGAGTTTGGGAAACTGCTGTAGAAGGCACGGGGGAGGGAATTCAACCTCAGCCATAATGGGGTCAATTAAACCAGGAATGGAAACCGCCTGCTGAGTAACCATAGGGGTAGCCAGTATAGCACTAGGCCTTGGAGGGGGCATATCAGAAGGGGGTGAAGAACCCTCAACAGCAGTAGAAACAGTCACAGGAGGTTTCAGAAATCCATCACTAGGTTTTGAGGCCAAACGCTGAGTCTGAGCCCATTGAGCTAGGGCAATAGATACTTGTTTTTCATCCCAATCAGCTTGTTCACCCTGAGAGTGAGCAGCAGAGAGACAAGAATGATAGGTATGACCTTTTACATCACATAAATTACACACCTGATCATTCCGACATGTAGCAGTGCTATGGCCAAATTCAGTGCAGTTTGTACATTTAAGGCGGTCACACATACTACTAAGGTGGCCTGTGGTTCCTCAACGGTAGCAGGCCTTGGGCTGACCCGCGTAAAATAAAACCCCTCTATCTCTACCTAAGAAAAAACTGTTCGGTAAATGGATTAAACCTGAATCAGATGTATTTAAAACAACCTGTAGTTCCAACCCCCATTCCAAATATGATCTTCATCAAAAATGGGCTCAGGATTACCCTGAACTGTACACCTCTGTTTTAGCCAAAATAAAAGATCTGTAACACACACCCCTTCATTACGAAACAGAACAGTAATCATGCAAGATGCTGGTTTGGTCAAAGGCACAACTTCAAAGGGAACCCATAATGCAGAGGTTTTTAAAAGCAGATATTGGGACCAACATTTTTGTAACCCACTACCTTGTTTAAAGCTGATATCAAACATAGGCTCTCCAGAAACATGTATCAATGCATATATTTCAGGCGGAGAAAAAAACATAGAAGCCATTAACAAATTCCTAGCTACATGTTTTCGGTCAGGAAATACATCCAAACCCCCTTTCTAAAGAAGCCTGATAGCGTTGTGCCATTTAGCAGAAAAAACAGGAGCTCTAAACAAAGATGCAAATGTTTTTACAGTTTCAGTTCGTCCAGAAGAGAGGTGTTCAGTAGGTGCTACCAAAGGAGCAGGTCCACACTGTTTCACGGCACTATCTTGGAAAAGAGGCAAAACCGGGTTCTGGGTAAGTTCTAAGCCTTCAGGTACCCATAAAGGTGAAACTGCATCCATCACAGAACCCCAATCCTTAGAGAGATCAGAAACCATAGGGGAACAGTCTTGAGAATGTTCAATAATTTTGCGAGGGGATACTGAAATGGGAGAGGGGCCCGAGACCCATGCACCAGTGCTAGATTTTTCCCACCCAGCTGCCTGCAGTGCAGTATTTACTGACCATTCAGTCGAGTTCATTGGACCATCGCATTGCAAACCTGAGGGAACCTCCGCATTACTGTGAGAAACAGTACTCGAAGTTGAAGGACTAGTCGATGTACCAACAGAGCCTGGAAATAAGTTCCCTTGGAAAACAAACAGGGGCATTTGCCCAGTACCTGAAATGAAGGAGCAAGCCTCTGTAGCTGTATCCAAACTCATTGATTGCTTCTGATCTAGACCATCTGATGTCTGCTGCATAGAACTTTGTGAGGTAATCATCAGATCAGCCGCTAAGGTAGAGTCTTGCACAGATCTCGCCACAGGTTGCTCACACTCAGGACGTAAATCTGCAGCCGCAATTGAAGCTCTCAATGCCGTTTGGCGAGACCGAAAATGAGCTTCTTTATCATGCAGCTGTTGCTGTAAAGTAGGCAAATCATAGGTAGATCCATGTTGTGAAGTTGAAAAGGGAGCAACATCCGCAATATCTAAAGGCGAGGCAGGCAAATCGGCTTTATTTTCAGAAGTTGTTGCAATAGATTCAGGCACCATATCCATAGTAGGAGCGTCAAAGAAAACTTCTGAATCCAGAACATCGGACCGCGTAACAGCAGCTGGTCCCGCACCCAGCGAGACATCCATCTCCTTCTCCATCCTGAGTCGGAATGACAAACTCACCGACCAGCGGTCCCCCTACGGCCAAGAGTAGGGGAAGTTTATTGAACACAAAAAAACAAAACATCACAATAAAAAATCAAGATATCAGAGAAACCAAATACAATCATAAAGCATGAATAAATGTACAGAAATGAAATTCCAAAAATTCACTGAACTTGTAACCTCAAAAAACAGGAAAACATTTCCATAAATTTACAACTTTTTCTACAGAATATTTGCTAGTATCCATTACTCTAAGTGCAGACAAGTCTGCCTCAACTTGTGAAATAATAACGGAATGCAAAACTTGCTGTTGTTGCAATACATACTGACATCTGGCCTGCCATAGAAAATACTGTAATAGTGCGAAAAAAAACATGCAAGGTACTTTTGTGGTATTTTCCCCAAACCCCTGTATAGTCACCCAAAATCAATGTACCATATGAAAGCAGAGTTAAGTGTGGCATATTCCAGTGTAAAGCAGCCGTACCCCAAAATGCCTTACTCTCCATACATCCCAAAAAAAAGTGAGATTGACTTTCTTCCTTATTAACACATAGAGGCCTAAGACACTATCTATCACTTTGTGGTTTATATTTTGAATTACCCCTAACACCTAATCTCCCTTGAGCTGAAATCCAAACCACATCCCATGTCTTTATAGGGATTCTAAAATCAGTTAATTTATGTAAAGCAAAAGTCATTTTAGTGGGTATACTATTTGGGAAAAGAAGAATCACTTGCTGAACTTCATATAAATATATGTATAAAAAGTTTTCCTATTTAGGGAACATAATTTCTGTAAAGGTACTTTCCATTGATACAATTTTTTCAAACATGAAATTCCATATCCTGGAAGATCATCAGAACCTAATATTTTAGGAGGAAACATGGACCATTTAAAAAAATACTTATGCCAGATAGACTGTACCCAGTGTTGCACGGTAAACATGCTTCATGCCATATAAAATGGAAGGAAGAGAATAAAAATACAGAGTGAAAAAAAACAACAGGGTTCACCATCTGTAAACCTCCTTTTTTAAGTGGAAGATAAGTAATGTCCCTTTTAACTGGGTTCAACCTATTACCCCATAGCATTTGGAAAAATATTCTATATAACCTTGTTTCTATAGAAAATGGTGGTGGAAAAAGATGACTTAAATAAACAAATACTAGTAACAAAAATGTTTTGATTATCAAAATTCTTTTCTTTTTTCCAAACTTCCAGTGCTTCCATAAGTTAATTTTAGATCCCCCAATCAACAACTGCTGTTCCCAATTATAAACTGCTATATCACCATTCCCAAACCAGATACCTAAAATCTTTTGCAGTAATACTGAAAAAGATATACCTAAACAATCAGTCAAATCAGGAGGTATGGCGTCTAAAGATAAAACAAAACTCTTGTCCATGTTAAGCATAGCCCCTGAAAAATGTCCAAAAAAAGTAAAAACCTCCAATGCTGTCCTCAAAGATGTAGCATCTGCCACCAAAAGAGTCACATCATCCGCATAAGCAGTGATTTTCACTGTGTCTAACTGTGGTGAAGGAGAAAGACCAATTATACTATGATCCCAAATAATTCTCTGAATAACAGGGTCCAATACAAAAGTATATAAAAGAGGGCTCACTGGGCAGCCTTGCCTAACCCCTCTACCTATACTAATCTCTGTTCCAAGAAATCCATTCACTATAGGAATGGTAACTGCTTGGCTATATAGCAAAACTATCCATTGAACAAACTTTTTTGGAATGCCATATTGTAACAATATATAGTAAAGAAAGGAATGACAGACTGCATCAAAAGCTTTAGTTTCATCCAAAGCTGCCACCAATCCTGATCTAGCAGTAATTTTGCAACTTTCAAAAAGATCCCTTAATAAAAAAAGGTTATGCTGAATCTTCCTAGCAGGGATGACGCACGTCTGAGCTGGATGTATGAGGGAGTCTGCTACCTTTATTAAACGATTATATAAAATTTTGGTTAAGATTTTATAGTCACTATTCAGAATACTAATAGGCCTCCAGTTGGTCAAAAGTTTCTTATCACCCTTTTTATAGATAAAGGACAAGAGAGAAATAGTAAAATCCTTACAGCAAATATCTGTTGTTAACATATAATTAAATACTAGAGGTAAAAAGTACCCCAAATACGTTACACAGACTTTATAGAATTCATTAGGTATCCCGTCTAAACCCGGGGAAGCCCTTTTATTTAAATGATTAATTACTTCCTCAACTTCCTGTGTAGAAATAGGTTGAGTCAAAAGAAGTTGCATACAGTCCTCAACCTGAGGTAACGTACCTAAAGTCTGGATAGGAAAAGTATCTACTGAAAAGTCATTATGTACTGCAAAAGAGTCTTGGACATGTTGTTGCATTACCAACAACATGTCCATATCTGTATTAACCACTTCCCCAGTTGAATTATATAAACCTGTCATCAGTGTCTCTTCCAAACGTGATTTACAAGCCTGATAAGGATCAGACATAGGTTTTTGTTTTGTTCCAAATCTGAATTCCATTTCCAAAGACTTGGCCCTGTCATATTGAAATGACTTCATCTGTTTCTTAATCTCTAATATTTGGGAATTATAAAGAGCATGATCTTTTGGAGCAAAATACATCAATTTATATAGTTGATTTCTATGCATTAAATATTGTAAATAATCTGAGTTAGCCTTAAATTTTCCCCAACTAATAAACAAAGCCTTGATTTCCGGTTTTGTATTCAACCACCAATCATAGATGGTATCAAACATAGCTATGGTGGAAAATTTAGCTGCAAAAAAAAATTCTAACTTGAGAAAAAAACCTGGACTCTCTAAAAAGATGTATTTAACCTCCATCTTTGCAATGTAGACAGCACTCTAGGTGGGATATTAGGTAAACTAAGATCACAAATTAAAATGTGGTGATTGAAAAATTCTGTGGGTTTAACTGTACAAAACCGAGGTGCAATATAGTGAGAAATAAATATCATGTCAATTCATGTGGCATATGTGTGTCTATAATAAGTGGCTCCGGAATGCAAATGCATACTTCTATAAACATCCAAAAGACCTGCATCTCTTACAATGTTTTTCAGAGCATTCGTATCACAATATATTTTCTTCCCTAAACACCCAGAAAATTTGACATCTGTCGCACAATTAAAATCACCTCCCCATACAATATGCTTTCTGGTGTAAAGAAAAGGTTTAATTTCGTCAAACAATTCAATCCAGGCCAATTTTGTTTGAGGAGAATAAATATTAATAAAACGAAAAAAGAAATCCCCTAACGAACAATCCAAAATCAAGGCCTGTCCTGGCCTAACATCTATCAACTTGGAAAGTTTTAAATTAGAATTTTTAAATAAAATCCCAATCCCATCTGCCACATCTGGCCCAAAAGTCCAAAAAGATGGTCCCCAAATCCAACGCCTTTTTAATTGTTCTACTTCAAAAAGAGTAGAAACTCTGGTTTCCTGTAAAAAGATTACATCCAGCTTCAAAAGATTTAAATATGCTAAGATGGAAATCTGTTTCTTTTTTTTATTTATTTATTTTATTTATTTATTTAGTTGTTTAACCAGGAATAGCACACTAAGATGAAAGCTTTTTTACAGGAGCGACCTGGGAGCACTAGGAGATTAAGTGACTTGCTCAGGGTCACACAGTATGCAAGTGGAAGCTGTGGGATTCAAACCTAGGTCTGGTCTGCTGGATGTCACCAAATTTGCAGCTCAGAGCCTTAGACCACTGAGCTGTACTGCCTAAAATGAAACTTTTTTCCCTTTATCTACTGTAATTAAGATGGCGAATAAAGGTTCTCCCTGAGAATCAAACTCTGACCCTTTATTTACAAGGCAAGGACATATCCAGTGTACCACCTAACACCCATTCTTACATTCTAACACCTAACATTCTTAAATGCTTTTAAGCTACATACATTGTAGGAAGCCAATTTCAGCATAGCCATGTAAAAACCAATTGAAATTAAGGACCATTCTTCTGACTAACTTTCCATTTTTTTCCTTTTTTTCCTTTTTTTCCTTTTTTTCTTTTGCCAATTCTGTAGTTCTGCTATCTTCATCTTCAGTGACCAATTCTGACCTATGAGATGTATCTGATTCCAAGTCTGAGTCCCCTGCCTCATCTTGTAAAGGTAAAAAGAAATTATCTGTAGGGATCGGACCAATAGCAGAATGTTTGAGCCAGGCCCTAGTGAAACGTCTGCCTTCTACGGTCTCGAAAGGGGAGGCATAGTCACCGCAGGACTCTGTCTCCTGGATACCAAAACCTAGATGCAGGTGGCAATTTTCTCAACAGGAACTTGAGAT
Source organism: Neoceratodus forsteri (assembly GCA_016271365.2). Classification (NCBI taxonomy): domain Eukaryota; kingdom Metazoa; phylum Chordata; order Ceratodontiformes; family Ceratodontidae; genus Neoceratodus; species Neoceratodus forsteri. The sequence continues at coordinate 1,582,205,467 of CM057449.1, read as the reverse complement.
TCAGTCAATCCTACAGCTACCTCCCCCACTTTCATAGTGTCAGCCATACCACTGGGAGCTTGCTGAACAAGATTAATAGGAGTACTTAGGGGGATACTTCCCATGGAATCCCTTCTCTTAGTTTGGGCTTTATGCAATAGATCATCTTGATCCCAACCTTCAGAACAATTTTGTCTAGCCCAAGGACACTGATGAAAAGCATGGCCCTTTTCATCACATAAATTGCATTGAAAAATGTTTTCATATAAGTCCATGGAATGTCCAAACCCCCCACATAAGGGGCATTTCATCATGTCACAAACACTGCTTATGTGAGTACGAGCCCCACATTTATAGCAGGCCCTAGGTTGACCACCATAAAAGCAAACCCCCCTAGCTTTCCCCAAGAAAAAACTATTAGGAAGATAAATAATTTCAGCATTAACCTGGAAGAGTTTCACCTTAAATTTCCAACCACCTGTCCAAATACCCTCAGTATCAAGTAACACATCTGGGGAGCCTAAAATATCACACCTGTTTTGAAGTGAGTGATATATGTCACTCACATTTACACCGTCATTACGAAACATTATAATGTGAAGCGAATCTGGGGTCTAGTGAGTAGGATGGCAAAAAGAGGGTCCATAAGGGGTATTTTAAGTAGGGCATACTTCTCCCAGAACTTTTCCAGGTGAGAATTAGCCTTGAAGCTAACATCGAGAGAGTCTTCCCTGATATATGTATCAATGCATACACATCAGAAGGAAAGAAACCCATCGAACTTTTTAATAGTTGTTTAGAAACATAATATCTATCAGGATGCTCCGATAGACCTCTTTTATAATGTAACCGCACCGCATTTCATCGTGGTGCTTGTTCTAATTAATTTTTAAACAACTCAGACATAGGCAGTTTCCTAGAATGTTGTTGTGTAACAGTCTCAGGTTTTTTAGAAAAATTAATACCTTCCTGCCCCTTCTCATCACCTAAAAGACCAGCCTTGGAAGTGCTTGGCTTTGAAAAAGCCAAATCACTCTCCCTTCCCAGTAATGTCAGTTTACCAGAAATACCCTTGTCTGCACAAACAGAGTCATTACCTGAGCTCAGGTTTTGCTTCTCGGTGGCATGCATGGTTGACGTCATAGTTTTGTCAGGTTTAGAGTTCCACGAAAAGTCTGGAATCCATTTGCCAGAATCAGTTCTCCTCCAGCCAGATTCGGATAGGGCTTTAGTCTCTGACCAGTCCCGAAGAAAACCCTCCTTGTCCACCTGTGGTAGTCCGAACTGATGTTGCAGTGCTTGTGACGTAGTAGGAGTGCAAGTGGCAGCCATCCCCACAGAAACCTGTTCCGGTGCAAAAATGTCCGATCCAACACCCTTAGCTCCTGTCGACAGGGAATTGCTGCAATCAAAAACAGATGAAACAGAAGGCAAATGTCCACTTCCTGAATCCACACTAGCCACTGTATCTTTTAAATGCACCGTCTCCGATGCTGGAATATCACCAGCCAACTCCGGTAAGTCCATGCAAACCTCGGGTGCAGTTTCTAAAACAACTTCAGTAAGCTGCATATCAGAATCTTTCTCGTCACTCGTCTCAGCCATATCCAAAAACACAGCTCATTCTCCTGCATCCATTACTCGATCAAGTTCCTCCTCATCTGCCATAATGCAGACTGATGTCAGCAAGTCTCCTACTGGCCACAAAGTAGCTGCAGAGTAGGGGAATTTTATTGAAAAGTGGACTTCTTTAAAAGAAACAAACAATAATCAATAATACAAAAAATACAATCAATATGGACAAATGTTAAATAGTAAATCACAGTTGCGCCACATCAAGTCAACTTGGTGTTTGTTATAAACATGATAATCTTGTTTATTAATGGAACATAAAGCTTTATATATATTGCTAATAACTTCCTGTTTATGTATAACTTTTTGATGAAGAACAAGCATACACCTAGCTTGCCATAAGTAATACTTAATTAAGGCAAAAATTACATATAACGTTTCTAAATGATATTTGGCACTTAAACAAACATTTGTACAAAACATAATATGTTCATAAGACAAATGAAGAAAATAAGGTTCTGACCATGTTTTAGCTAAAGTAAACCAAATATCCAAGAAAAATGGACACTCAAGAAATAAGTGTTGTTGTGTTTCAGGAACATCAAGACAGTCAGTTCTAGGGCAATAACGTAAATTTAGAGCTTTATGTTTATGATTATTTTTAACCCCAATCTATCGAATGAATTACTTAGCCATACCATATCTCAAACGTAGGTGGGTATGCGAGGGTTACGTAGTTGTAAAAGAACCCAAGAGCGCTGACTAATAGGACAGAAGGGAAATAGCACCTCTTCTTGGGCCTCTAATCTCCAGATTCTATCATATAAAGACCACCTAGATAAAGTACAAAAATCTGAAGGAAAAAGATTCCAAGATAGGGCCAACTTAAAACTTTCTTTACCATATGAGGGTATTTCTAAGGAACGAGAGAGCATGTTTTTCCCAGTAAGATTCCATGTACTAATACACAGAAAAAAACAGTCCATAAAATATGGTCTCCAAATTAAATCCCCAGGTTTAAGAGCATAACCAAAATTATAATGAAAAAACAGACTATAGAAAAAAGCAACTGGATGTATCATATTGATACCTCCTTCACTAATAGGTCTATATGTAATGTTGCGTTTTATAGGGTTAAGCCTAGATCCCCAAAAACCTTTAAAGAAACACCCAAACAATTTAGTGAAAAGAGAAACAGGAGGTGGAAATATGTAGCTAAGATATAAAAATAAAAGAATAACCAAAGATTTTATTAAAACAACTCTCTTTTTTTTCCCAATAAGGGTGGATTTCCAACTTGCGACTAATCTGTCGGCTTTATTCAAAACTGCAGTCCAATTGTAGTAAGCCATATTTGGACGTCCAAAATAAATTCCTAGATATTTAAAGGCATCCAGTGTAACAGTAATCCCTGCATAAACCCCCTTTTCCGGAAGAGAGTCATGGCCAATCGGAATCCCTGTACTTTTACTGAAATTAATGGTTGAGCCAGATACGCTGAAAAAGGAACTTAATAACTGGATAAGATCCTCCTGTTTCATTTTCTTATCTAATGTTAAAACCAAGTCATCAGCATAGGCTAATAATTTGATAGAGGAGAGGAAGGAGAGCATGACATACCAATAATTTGAGGAGAAAGTAAAATAGCTCTTATTAAAGTGTCAATATAAAAATTATATAATGTAGGCTTAAAGGCATCCTTGCCGCCTCCTCGAGATAATGGAATAGGATTACGTAGCCATCCATTAACATTGGAAAGTATAAGAGCATGTTTGTATAAAGAAAAATCCAAAATAAAAACATTTCTGGAAAGCCATAGGCTTTTAAAACTTGGAATAGGAAATCATGAGAGACTTTATCAAAAGCTTTCTCTTGATCTAAACCTAATATCCAACCAGAAATCCGTTTTTTCTCTCCTAAAACAAACAACTCTCTTAAAAGAACAAGATTATCCTGCTGACGCCGTCCTGATATGCCACATGTTTGAACAGGGTTGATATATTTAGCAACTTTGAGGGTTCTAGCTAATAAAATCTTAGCCAGAATTTTGTAATCAACATTTAGGAGACTAATAGGTCTCCAATTAGAAATATCAGTGGAATCACCTTTTTTTTATACAGAAAAATTAAAATGGCCTCGTACATAGATTTAGATAGGGTTCCTGAAAATAACAATTCCCGAAATAATAGTGTTAAAGTGGGGGTTAATTCCGCAGAGAAAGTTTTATAAAATTTTGCTGTAAGGCCATCAGAACCAGGAGCTGAGGTTGAACATAAAGAATCAATGGCCTGTTGTACTTCCCTTTCAGAAATGTCTGCAGACAATATTTCCTTTTCAAAATTCGAGAGCTGTGGCAAGTTTAAGGAATTTAGAAAAGGATCAGCATCCTTATAAACTGATGAACAACCAAAAACAGAAGAAACATGTTGTTCAACTATTGTGACCAAGGCTTCAGGGGAAGTCATAAGTTCACCCATTGGTGATCTTAGGGATGGAATTAGTTTAGAATCCACCCTACCTTTACAGGTTTTAAAAGGTCCAGGAACTTTTGGTAGACTGGGAACCAAAACAAGCTTCTTGGTCCAAAGAACTGGCTCTGTCATATTGAAATTGTCTCATTTAGCGCAAATATTTTCAATTTGTTTACCATAATCTAAATGATTAGAATCAGCCAAGGAAATCAAATGCTGCAACTGTTGTCGAAGAGACAAATAAGTCAGGTATTTATTATTTTGTACAACTGCAGCCTGTTTTTTTAAAAGCCAATTTCCAACTCAACTTAGAGTTTTCCCACCAATCAATAATGGAGTCATATATGTCAAAGACTGATATGCGAGCCTTAAATTCTTTACGCCAAGAGTGTAAAAAAGATGGGGTTTCTAATAAAGAGTCATTTAATCGCCACATATTTTTTTTACAACGTGGGGCAGAACCCCAAGTAAATGTGACTTGAAGAGCCACATGATCAGAAAATTCACAACCTACTGTCTGACATGAAAGAATTGACAAGACCTGAGACAAAAAAATAAAATCAATTCTGGTCCGTAAGGGACCTTTGAAAAAGGTGAAACCTCCAGTTTTATGACAATACCTATAGGCATCTACTAAAAGGGCTGTGGATGTGATTTCCCGTAAACAACTGAATCACAAAAAAGCTTTGAGGTTTGTAAACCTCTATCTGACTGATGTAAACTACAATTAAAGTCACCGACCCATAAGAGTAATCTAGAAGTATGTAAAAAAGGGCCTCACGGTATGAAAAAGGGTCACTCTTTGTGCTTTAGTTTGTGGAGCATAAGTACCTATTATGCGAAATCGTTCTTGTTTATAAGAAAAATCCAATAGTAGAGCTCTACCAGGTACAATATCTACTAGTCTAGAAACTTGAAATGCTGTGCTAGAAAACAGAATACCAATGCCATCACAGGTATCCGGGCCAGTAGACCAAAAAGAGGGGCCACTAGACCAGGCATGAGAAACTTGACGAAGTTCAGCATGGGTTTTCAATCTAGTGTCAACCAAACAATAAATATCATTTTTAAGATCTTTAAGAGTCAAAAACACACCTCCTAGCTTTCTCTTGCCTTTAATGCTGTTTACATTTAAGGAGCAAATGGATAGGGAAGCCATTTATGAGCCGTTTGGAGATTTACCCCTCTGAGATTGTCGTGTACGCTTGGCAATGGGGTCGGTGTCAGTGCCTCCTTCCAAATCTGGAAAGGAACGAACGGAAGAAGTGTCCGTGTCATCCCCACCAGAATCTTTATCAGAAAGATCTATAGATAAAACAGCGAATTTATTATTGGATTGCCAGGTAGGGCCTACATTTTCTTTAGTTCGACAAATCACAGCCTGACCTTTCCTAGTCCTTTTATGGGTAACAGGAACAAAATCAGAGTCAGGAATAGAAGGTGGGGGAGGAGGGGGAGGAGGCATTATAACATCAGGTGGCTTAGCATTACTTTCCTTAGGAAGGTCATTAGGTTCGGAAGAGACAACAGCTACCTCCTGAATATGGTGGTCAGAAGTAGAGTGTGAGGTAGAATCTGTAACTTCAGAAACAAGCATAGGAGGAGGGTCATCACGGAAGGTGGTCTTTTGTGCCTGTAACTGTTGTGCAATCGTAATTAACCCATCATGTGAGGCAGTCTTCCTGTTATGAGATGCCCAAGGACAGCGACCATAAGAATGGCCGACTCCTTCACATAAGTTACATTTAAAAGAGTTAGAGCATGTGGAGGAATTATGTCCATATTCAAAACAGTGACTACATTTTAAAATATCACAAGCTGAACTAAGATGTGTTCTAGAACCGCATTTGAAACAAGATTTAGGTTGGCCAGCATAGAAAACAAAACCTTTATCTTTCCCCAAAAAGAAAAAGTTAGGCAAATGTCTCGGCTCAGTATTAGTGGGGAATAATTTAACCCGAACCTTCCAACTGCCATCCCAAATCTGTTCGCTATCTAATGTAGGCGTAGGTCGATTTAGAACTTCACATCGTTTATTAAGCCAAAAGAGAATATCTTCAATATTGACCCCCTCATTTTTGAAAACTATAGTGACATTTCTAATTGCAGGTTTAGTGAGGGGGATGGCTTGAAAAGAGGACCAAATAGGTGAAGACTGTAATTTATCATATTGAGCCCAGAATCTATCCAGACCTGAGATTTGTTTAAAACTAACATCAAAATTAGAGTTCCCTAGATGTATTAAAGCAAATATTTCAGAAGCAAAAAATTTCATAGACCCCTTTAATAATGTCCTGGCTATGTAAACCCTATCAGGAGGCACGTCCAGTCCACCTTTGTATATCAAGCGGACTGCATTCCTCCGTGGAGCAGGTTCACCTTCAGAGTGAAATAGGTCAGTCAGTTTAAAACCGGCTGGCCGACCTGGAAAGGAATTTGTGTCAGTGGCCAATGAGGGAGTAAAAGCAGTAGAGGGTGTAGCAAGAACAGTACCATAAGCATTATTGACCTTATCAGAATAAACAACAGTATTATCAGAAGTACCAGAATTAACAGTCTTATGTTCAAAATGCAGTCCACTATGAGAAGGTGAATGGTCTTCACCCCGGGGTTCGTTGGAGCTCTTTGAAACAGATTGCAGCATGTTAATGTAAACAGGATCCTGGGAGTCTGGAGACCAAGTCCCTCCGTCCCCTTTCTCCCAGCCAGTGTTTTTAAGGGCTATTTCAGGGGACCAAGTATCCTGGGGAGCAATATTCTTAGAAAAGGGGGGTTTTCGTAAAGGTTTAAATAAAGTACCCCCGCGTTTGGACCAACCAGGTTTTTTGTCAGCCGAAAAAAGAAACACTTCAGCTGTAGAGGAAGTCTTTGGGAAAAACTGTAATTTTGGAGGAGAGAGAGCAGGACTTACAGTGTCAACGAGATGATTTCGATCCGTTAGACCTTCAGTTTGCAAGTCAGAGTCTGGCTTTTGGCACGACGAGGGAAACCTCGAAAAACTGCCAGCCTGTATGTCTGAAGACGCTTGTCCTGGAGGTTCACTGAATTCCGTCGCAGCAGTGACATTTACAGGGGTCCTAGCCAGCGTTGTGATGTCTTTTGGCTGTTCAATTATTGCCTGGCTGATTTCTGCATGCTGTGAGTCGATGGAGTGTAACTGAAGGACAAGAGCAGAGCGTTGCTCAAGGAGCTCTGAACGAACTGGGGTGAGCTTATGTCTTTCTTCCGTCTCCGTTTCCACCACTGTATCAGCATATCCATGTGCTACCGCTAAACGTTCCTCGTTGGCCTCTAAGGAAGTGAGCACTGGGGAGGAGGCCCACTCCCCAGAGCTACCGACATCCATCTTATCTGAGGGATTGAGCAGACTGGCCATCTTGTGACCAGCAGCAAGGCTCCACCTACGCAGAGTAGGGGAATTTCCCCAGTGTCCTGGCCACATTTCTCCCATTCACTAAAAATGCCACCAACAGCTTAATCTGGTTCAATTTCAGTTGCTTACCATCTGTATCCTCCCTTCCCCCAGTCACCACTTGAAAAAAGGACTTCTAGACCCAGTGGGCTTACCGGGTCAACAAAATTCAATAAAATAAAAACACAAGGCAGGCTAAGAGAATGTGGGGGTGGGGCTTAATCTATTACAAGTTTGTTTTTTCTGCTGTGCCTAATGATTTCATTAATAATTACTCATCATGTGATTGTCTTTCTGTTATGTTTGGGGACAGCCAAGAACCTATAATTAGCTACTTTCTGCATTGCTCCATGTTTTCTTGAGGATGGACTTGCTTTATTGTTTGAGTTCAGACAGTAGAAACTTTACATGAAAGAAATACTTCTTCCAGGAGATGACAATATTAATTGGAATTATAAAACAAATTGAAGATACATAGACCACCTTTACAGCTGTAACCTTAAGCAAGTGGTTTCCTAAGCTACCAGACTAATTTAAAAGGATGGCACTGAGTTCCTAATAGACTGAGTAGTCACTTCCAGACCAGATCTTATCCTTCAAGCCCATTCTTTAGCTAATAGTTTAAGTCATTTGCTGTTGGAGTGCTCACAGACCTTGGTCCCCACCCCTAAATGAAATCTCCAGATTCATTCATAATCTGAACATTAGTGAATTCAGGGACACTTTTTCACTGTTTGAATGGTCTTTTATATATGCCATCCCCTCAGTAGAGTTTATGTTGAATAATATTATACATGAATTTAACAGGGTTTGGTACTCACTGTGCTTCTATCCATTGCATACTTACTAAAAATAAAAGTCAGCAATGGATACATTCTTGTCTGGTATAACTGATGCTGGAGACAGAGAGGGTTTGAAAAGCTTTTAGGGAACAACATACAAATCCAACATTGTTTCAATAAAAGTAAACAATTGGTTAGAAGGACAAAAATGAAATATTATATAAAGAGGTATTCCTGAAAAATTTCTGCCATCAGTAAATTCATAATTTGGATCAGCATATCCCCAATCAGCCTCTTGCCAAAAACACGAGATCTCTAAGTTACTTTGTTTAAAAGTTACAAGTAATTTTTCAGTTCACTTGTGCTTGCACAAGGAATGTCTTGTGACTATATGGCAAATGAGAGGAGTGTCACTGCCAAGCCAATTACAGCTGAAACTGCAGATGGTTTGGCAGTGTAAACCAATGAACAGGCACTCTGGTCATGACAGCAGTTCAGCTTTACTGGCGTGCCATGTGCTAAACTTGCAAGAAATGAACTGCTCCAATCGGAGTGCTTCATTTCTATCTGTAGCCCAAACTCTGGCAATGCACATTAGAGTGTGCATGGCCAGAGTTACATCTCCTGTATTCTCGCACCCCGTCTGCACTCCTCTGACCCCCCTCAAAGGCTTCAATGTTAGCTGTGGTGCAGCTTTCTCTCCCAGTACTCACTTCTTGGCCCCTCCTACCTCAACACTAGCTATGGTGTGGCTTTCTCTCCCCTCTCCTGGTGCTCGCTTCTCTGTCCCCCACCTCAACATTAGCCACGGTGCAGCTTTCTGTTAAAGCCAACATCGGGGTGCCCAATTAACATGTCGACAATAAAAAAAAAACAACACCATCACTGAGGAACACTGGGAAGCCCACTCCTAATGTTCCTATATCTATACTCCCCCTTTAGAAATGGAGAGACTAGATTGGCCAAGTGGTCCCTATCTACTGTCAAAGTCTATGTTTATATTTCCCTGTAAAAAAGGAAACAGTCCCACAACTTTTTTTTATATCTGAAAAAAAGAAAACGGACCCCCATCATCTCTCCTGTCTCCTTCTCCCATCCTGGCCATCCCGCTGCACACTCACCTCCCTGCACCCCCCCACACCCCATACTTACCTCTGGAGGTCAGCGGCTGTGATCTTAACTGGAATGGGACACATCTTCACTCTTCAAAGCCAAACAATGAACTGAAGAATTAAGGTAAGCAGTGTATAATGGCTGTCTAGGGAGTTTCAACTTATGTTGATATCCCAGCCATTTTTTGGAATTTTGCCCCCAAATGTTTAACATCGACTTTTTGAGACCCCACCGCATGAATGCTGGCACTGCCATTTCATTACTCATCCCAAAAGGTGATTTCGCAGTCAGTGCATGGAATCACCTTTCGTGACCGATTAATGAAATAACAGTGCCAATGTTCATCAGGGGAGGCCCCAAAAAGCCCATGTTAAAGATCTGGTGGACAAAATCCTAAAAATTACCACATTGCAAGCATGCGTTGTGCAGTTTCTATGCATGCTTGCAATTTCACTATTTTTTTATATTTTTACTCCAGATTTTCTGCATTGCCATTTTTTCACACCTCCTCATAAACAGTACAGCTGTCATTTTTCACATGCTGCTTGAAATGTGTTTTCACACATGTGGCACAGAATGACGCAGTTGCTGTATGAAATCAACTTTTGGGATGGATTATCAAAATCACAGTGTCACTGTTCATGAGGTGGGGTCTCAAAAAGGCCATGTTGAAAATTTGGTACAAAAATACCCCAAAATGTCTGTTACGTGCGATCGTTGAAATTTCGCTACGCATGTGTAACTATGGCAAATTTTTATATTTTCACTCCAGATTTTCAACTTTGCCAGTTTTTCACACCACCTCATGTACAGTATAGCTGTCATTTTTAACATCCTGCCTGAAAAGTGTTTTTGCACCTGTAGCACTAAATGGCGCAGTCGCTGCACAAAATCACCTTTTAGGATTCGATAACAAAATGATAGTGCCACTGTTCATGAGGTAGGGTTCCAAAAAGCCCTTGTTGAAAATTTGGAGTGAAAATACCAACAAACACTTGGGGCATTAGGGTGTCCAACCATAATGCCCCCCCACCCTGTAGAGACTGACAGGTATCGGGGTGTGCCTTGGGGTCATCAGCCACAGTGCTCATGCCATTCCACTCCACCCCCATCCTGCAGCCAGTGAAAGGCATTGGGGTGTGCCTGGGGTTTTTGGCCCTGATGTTCACTCCATTTTCCTATACTGCACCCATCTCAGCTTATTTCCTTATGGAATGGGGTGAGAGTTAGGTTTGAAGACCCCAAGGCACACCGTGATACCTATCAGTGCCTGCAGAGTGGGGGTTAGGTGGAATGCCATAACATCATGGCCAGTGACCCAAAGGCAAGCCCCAATGCCTGTAAGCCCATGCAGGTGGGGTAGGAAGGGGTATTAGGGTTGGAAACCCTAATGCCTCATTAAGAAGTAAATCAGGGAGGGATGGTTGACATCATCTACCTTGATTTCAGCAAAGCCTTCAATGACATCCAACATAGAAGGCTGACTAACAAGATAGGTAGTCTGTCCATAGAGCACAAGCTGGTAAACTGGGTTAGAAACTGGCTGATGGACAGAAAGCAGAGGGGGGTGGTCGTGGGTTTCAATCTGGGGAGAGCGGGTGACCAGCGGGGTACCTTAGTTATCAGTCCTGGGGCAATTTATGGTGCAGCTTCCACCATGCAGCACCCACCACTTTCACTGCTGCCTCCTCACTCTTCTGAAGCCAGTACAGTACCAGTACCAAACACCACTGCAAATACCTGCAAGTGAATGTTCAGCATTGACAAATGCCTGTGTGAACCTAAATTCACTGACTGATCAAAAAGACAGTTTCAGTGAACAGCTACTGATGATGTCATAACCTGAACTCACAGCCAAGTCCTCCCTGCAAGCTACCTTACAAGATTTACTTCTCACACATTACATAAAACTGCAGTTGTGGTAAGCATCTGGAAAAGGAATCTGACATTGGGTGGGCCAGGGCATGCAATTCCAAATAATGTGCAAATGCAAGGTACAGTACTTGAAAATGTGACAGGGAGGTTGGAATGCAGTGGCCAACATGGCTTTAGAATGACAAAGTTGTGTGCAATTTTTAGAATACTGCAGAGAGGAGATTTCAAAATGCTACCAGGTTGCAACTGTGGAATGCAGCAATAACACAATCTCAGACAACAGGGGTGACACACAATTTTGGAATGTAGCAGGGATGATAAGTTCATAAGGTGGTGGTGTCATATATTTTTAGAATGTGGCAGAGATACACAATTTTGAAATATGGGTGACATATGTAGTAGTTGCAGAAGGTGACAGGAATATGTAACTTCATAATGTGTCATGGGCACATAAATGTGGCATGTGGTGGTGATGTACAATTTCAAAATGTGCTTGGGATGCTTGATTTCAGAGTATGGTGGTAACATGCAATTTAAAAAGTGGTATGCACAGAAGTGCAGACTGTGGTGGTGATGCAGTTTCAGAATGTGGTAGTCACATGCAATTACAGAATGAGGCAGGGATGAGTAATTTTAGAATGTGAGTTGGACATGCAACTTCAGAATGTGGCAGTCACTCATTTTAAGATTGTGGTGGGGATGGCCAATTTTGAAATTTGGTGAGTATGCGCATTTTCATATTATGACAATCACAAAGTTAGAATGTTGGAAGTTTACACACAATTTTAAAATGTGGTAGGAAGGTACAGTTTTAGAATGTGGTGGAGAAATGCTATTTTTTTATACTTTCTCTTTATGCTCCTCAGTTGGCTGGCCCACCATATTCCAGACCTCCCTGCCCTGTTGCCCCGGCATCCACTGGATCTTACCTGTTGCAGGAGGTGCCCTCCTGGTCGGATGTGAAACCTGCGGAAGTCCACTGTCACTCTGCTGGTAGGCTGCCATTTTCTCCTCTGGATTTTCTCCCCACCCCCCCGAGTGTGGATGCGGCAGCATGCAATGACTTCAGTGGCTGAGCTGTGCACCTTTCCACTTGCAGCATGCCTGGCATCTGCTCTACCTCTCTGTCTACAGAACCCATGGTGCCAACCCCTCAGCTGCCACTAGGGGCCAAGCATGCACCAGTCTCTGAACCCACCCCTCCCAGGAGTGAAGAGCTGTCCTCTGGATTCTCAATCCTCTCCTTCACTGGCCAAACATGGGTTGCTGGTGTGGCAGGACATAAGGCACTGATGCCTCATCCCTCACACTTCTGAGCTAGCCAAGAAATGCTGTTTTGGAATGTAGTGGTGATGCACAATTTCAGCATATTGTAGTTATGCACAGTTTTGGAATGTGGCGGTGACACACAATTTAGGAATGTGGAAGTGTTTCATGGTTTCAGAATGTGGTGGTGAGCATAGTTTTGGAATGTGGCAATAATGCACAGTTTCAGAATTTGATGGTGACACACAGTTTCAGAATGTGGCAGTGACACATAATTTTGAAGTGTGGCAATGTTACGCAGTTTTGGAATGTGGTGGTGATGCACAACTTCAAAATGTGGCAGTGACTTACAGTTTTGGAATGTAGTGGTGATACACTATTTTGTGATGTGCCTGTGGTGCACTATTATGGAATGTGGTGGTGGTGGTGCACAGTTTCAGAATGCGGAGGTGAACCACAGTTTTGGAATGTAGCCATGATGGAAAATTTTGGAATGTGGCAGTGGTGCACTATTTCCAAATGTGGCTGTGAGACAATTTTAAATTTGGCATAGATGCACAGTTTCAGAATGTAGCAGTGATGCACAGTTTTGGAATATGAAGGTGACCCACAGTTTTGGAATGTAACCATGATGCACAATTGTGGAACATGATGGTGACTCACAATTTTGGAATGTGGCAGTGGTGCACTATTTCCAAGTGTGGCAGTGACATGATTTTGCAATGTGGCAGAGATGCAGCATTTCAGAATGTGGTAGTGGTGCAGAATTTCAGAATGTGGCAGTGATGATGCACTATTTCAGAATGTGGAGGTGACACAGTTTTGGAATATGGTGGTGACACAATTTCAGAATGTTGCATTGAAACACAAATTCAGAATGTGGCAGGGATGTACAGTTTTAGAAAATGGTGGTGATGCACAATTTCAGAATGTGATGGTGATGGACAATTTTGTCATGTGGAAGTAATGCACAATTTCAGAATGTAGCATTGATACGGTAGTGATGCACAATTTCAAAATGTGGTTGTGATGTACAATTTCAGAATGTGGTGGTGATGTACAATTTTGGAATGTGGTGGTGACACAATTTCAGAATTTGGTAATGAAACACAACTTTGGAATATGATGGGATGTGCAGTTTTGGAATGTAGCAGTGGCACACAGTTCTAAAATGTGGCAATGATACACAGTTTTAGAATGTAGTTTTGGAACGCGGCACTGATACACCATTTCAGAATGTGGAAGTGATGCACAATTTCAGAATGTTACAGTGGAGTACAATTTCAGAATGTGGCGGTAATGCAGTTTCAGAATGTGGCATTGAAAACACAATGTCAGAATGTCAGGAATATGAAGATTTGAAATGTGATGGGGATACACAATTTCGGAATGTGGCTGGATGCATAATTTTAGTCTGTGGCTGAGAAAAACAATGCCAGAATGTGGTGGGGATATGATGCACAATCTCAAAATATTGTGATGCATACAGTTCTGGAATGGGGCAGGGACAAGTAATTTGCAGAATAAAATGGTGTGTCCTGTCACATTCCTACAATATTCATCTCTACAATATTCTGAAATTGCCAGTCCCTGACAAATTCTTTGATGTGTGTTCCTGTCACATTCTGAGATTGAGTGTCCCACCACATTTTGCGATGATGCATCCCTGCCACATTCCAAGACCGTATACCCCCTGACACTCTAAAATAGTGCACTTCCTTGATATTCTACACTTTATTTCAGTGCTACATTCAAAACCACCTCCTGACATGTTCTAAAGTACGGTACCATGCATCTGAACATACTGAAAATGCAAACACTAAAGCCAACCCCATGCTACTTTTTTTTTTTGTTGTTCAATGGGCTTACCCAACTTAGTGCAGTGTTATGCTTGTGCAGCTGTTGATAACTGCCTGTTTGCACTCTCTGTTCGATGGGGAACTACCACCCTGTAGAGATACTGAATGCAAGAAACCCTGAAGGAGAGTTCCACCCCTTGAGATGCCATAGGAAGGATTCCCTTGGCTAAAGGTACCTTAGGAAGAAGTCCCCAAGAAGAGAGGCATGCCGCTGGAGGAGAAGGGGAGGATGGTAGGGCAAAGAAAATGTGCTTCTGAATGAGGCTTGAAGGAACAACTTATATAGCTCATGCAGGAGGAGTGACTAGTTGCTGCTCCCCATTGAACTACAGCCATAGCCCTTAAATTCAGTGGGCTTATGCAACTTAGTGTAGTAGAAGTAGTAAAAAATTTTATTCAGTTGACAAGCAAAAGAATAGGAAACTCGACTGAGGCAAGCTCATTTCCAGTGAGGTCCTTAATACAAGCATTCATGTTGACATCATAGTAAAAAGAAAAAAAAACTTTTTTAACACAAATTACATACATAAATATACATACAAGATAACTAACACCACAACAATATTTAAGTTACAATTAACTACTTAACATCTATATAAACTACGTAGATATACAGGGCATGTTCATTGATATGTATACAGGTGCAAACCTTCATCATGTTTAATACATAATGTTCATGGTGGGTCAACAATAAACCTTTTATCTGCTTCAACTTTGAACCATCTTTTTATTTCTCCTATACAGGGGCTAGAACTAAGTGGTCTAAGGTAAGTTGGCAATGAGTTCCATATATTGGGACCTAAATAAAAAAAAAATGTGCTCTACCCAAATCTGTCCTTCTTCTGGGCAATTCATAGTCCATACCCTCCACAGAACATAGGCCTCCTCTAATTGTCCTAACCTGGAGTTCATTGATAATATATTCAGGTACTTTACCCCTAACTGAGTTAACCATGTAGATGAAAGCATGGAAAGACCTTCTATCTTTTGGATACATCCAATTCAAAGACTGGTATTGCTCTCTTCTATGTGTTCTCTTAGATACATTCAAAATAAACCTTGCTATTTTATTAAAAAGAACATCTATTTTAGCTGACTGCTTGAATTTGCCCCTATATAAACAATATCCCCATAATCCAAAAAAGGTATCAATGTAATTGTAACTACGTGCTTCCTTACTCTGTGTAGTGTTATGTTTTTGCAATTGTTGATAACTTTGGCTGTTTGCACTATTTGTTTCATGGGGAACTGCCACCCTGTAGGGGTACTGAAGGCAAGGAACCATCAAGGATGGTTCCACCCCTGTGGGTGCCACATGAAGAATTCCCTTGGGAAAAGGTACCTTAGGAGGGAGTCCCAAAGAAGAGTATTGAGCAGCAAACATTGACCATGAGGGCTGAGAGCAAAGATCGAAAGCAACTAGTGACAACTGGAAACAGACACAGACTGAAGGGCAAGCTGATAGATACTGACTGATCAGAGGGGCATGACTTCCTGAGGAGAGAGGGAATGGCAAAAAAGGAGAGCCACCATCCAACTCCATCTAACTGCGGAACCTATCTGGGTAAACTGAAGGAATATGCTTAATATGAACTACCTAGCATTTATGACCTTTGGCATGGAGGGGAGGAAAAAAAACCCTATGATGAGGAAACCTCTGGGGATCCAAGGCCTTTAGGCTTGTGATACTTTTAGTGACAGCTTGGCTACAGCAATTTAGAGACCTAATTCGGGGAGGGGGGATATTCCAATTTGGAGGAAGGTTCTTGCTCTATCCCTCTAACGGGAAACACCATGAGGGGGCTGCAATCGCTCACTGCAGCAAAAGGAGACTCCTGCTCAGAAGGATCTCACCCAAGGCAGAAGGAGAAGAGAAATAACCACTGAAATGCACTCACCTGGCTTCCACAAGGGAGGCGTGGGGGGGAAGGTAGACATCTGAGGGGTTTCCCTGAGGACCATCTATGAGTTGAGGAAAGCAGAGACTGGGCAGTGAAGGGGAGGACATGGAGACCAAGTGATCCTTTGGGGTTGTAGGGAGAAAAGCTTTTGAAGATGCTGCTGGAATGGCCTACACAGCTAAAGGAGCCCCCTTTGGTACCTGAAGTCTTAACTTCTACATCAAGAGGTACTGCCAATGATTTGCACAGCTAAAACATCCCACGGTGCAAGTGTAACCTTTGCAGGTGGGGGATGCACCCTCTAGATGCAGACTTCATGGAGCAGAGGGAGACCCTTGGCTACAGGGAAAGCCCCAAGCCATATAATGGTTGTGGCTGGCATGCATATGACTGTAGGAAAGAGGGACTGTGGTGAAGCCTGATGGCCATAAGCACATGGAGCATGAATGTAGGTAAGGCTGAAAAGTTGATTTAACTGCAAGCACAGGTAGTAGGTGGCTAGGTGAAGCCAGATGGCTCTTTAGTATTTCTGACTCCATAGCCCATTCCCAACCAGAAGCAGCAATGCCCAGCAGCAACATCACCATCCTCCACCAAGGGATGAACTGATGGCACAATCAGAACACCAGGACACCACACCTGGAAGAAGCAACAGGACGTAGGGGGACCAATTCATGGTAGCAGTTAAACCTGCAGCAGCATTTGTCAAAACAGTGCAGCATAGGAGGATTTTTAGCAGCATTTGCAACAGCAGTATAATGGGGAGGGAGCATATGGAAGCATGTAACAGCATTATCAGGAGTGACTGAAGCAGCAGGCAGAACACATGGTGGAATGCTGAGTGAAACTTCGAATGATAACATGGATAGAGAATGAGACTGAATGATACAGCCAGAAAGCATGTCAACCAGTTTTGTATATAATAGTGGAGGATAATTATAATAATAGCAGTAAATAACAGAAATAGGTGCACAAAGGCCACTCAGCTGGCCAACTCCACTTATTTAAAAATAAATTTACTTCAGAACTCCAGCACACCCTCTTCCTTCTTTCTGGAAGACAGTTCACTCAGTTATCAATCCTCATGCCCCCCCTCATTCCCCTTCCCTCAAGATAGATGGCACATCCATCACAGGTCTCTCTTCAGTGGCAAACATCTTTATTAGGTTCTTCACTACCTGTGCCCTTCTTGATCACCACTTACCCCAAAACACTCCTTCTCCCCCTCTCCATCTAAGAATAGATACTGCTACTCTCAGGTCACCACTCAGGAAGTCTTCCTGGCCTTGAACTCACTACATCCAAACACATCTAGCCTAGATGGACTACATTCTAAGCTACTTTGTCTGTCAGTAGTAGCCATAGCCACACCCCTTGCACACATTTTGAACCTCTCTATCACTACCTGCACTGTACCCATCCTCTGGAAAACAGCCTGTGTGATACCTCTCCACAAGGGTGGTGACCCAATGTCCCCCAGAAATTATTGACCCATCTCCCTTCTTCCCTAACTCACCAAAGTCCAGGAATCACTTGCCTACTCAAGACTACTAGACTTTGTTACCTGATCTGACATGGCCTCCCCTTACCAATCAGGGTTTCAAAAACATCACTCCACTGTCTTTCCTACTTTGTGTCACTAATGTTATTCACTCTACTATGGACAAAGGCCATATCACAGCTACCATTTTCATTGACCTTGCCAAGGCCTTTGATTACATCTTACACATGATTTTACTGAACAAACTTCACTCTGCTGGTCTGGCACCCCCCCTCCATTCAATGGTTTAACTCCTGTCTTATTGGTAGAAAGCAAACAGTATGACTGGGCAATTCCTCCTCTCCCGCTATCCCCATCTTCGCAGGTGTCCCCCAGGGGTCAATATTAGGTCCTTTACTCTTTGTTTTTATCAATGATCTTCCCTCCATCTGCTCCAATTCCCTCATTCATATGCATGTGGATGACACCATCATCTTTGCATCAGGGCTCTCTGCTAAGGATGTACAACCACTCCTCCAGCAGGATTCAATAACTTCTTGGCTTGGTTTCAAGCTAACAATCTAAGGTAAATAATAAGTAAACAGTCTCAATGACCTTTGGCTGTGTCCAAAAGCTCTCCAGGCTCCAGTCCCTACCAGTATTTCATACTCAGGACAACTCCGCCTTAGACAACGTACAGGCATTTAAATACCGGGGGGAATGGCTTCATAGGCACCTTAATTTCTCTACATATACCGATGCTCTAATCTCCAAGCTCCGACCCAAGCTAGGATTCCTCTATTAAAATAAAGACTCCCTCTCACCCTCTATTTAGCACAATCTTGCCTATAAATTGATCCTCCCATCCCTTGACTATGCAGACATCATCTACAGCACAGCCCCTGCCACATCCCTCTCTAAACTGGATACCATACTGAACTCCTTCTGCAAATTTGCCACAAACTCTCCTCCCTGTTTGCACCACTGCTCCCTGTAGTCCACTCTTTCCATCACTCCAGTATCCAATAGGAGGTATTTACACTCAATATCCTTCATCACCAAATTCTGTTTTGGGCTCCTTCCTCCCTATCTTTCCTCCTGCCATAGTCCCGCATCCCCTCATTTGTACTCTCTTCACTCCTGGGATTCCTGCTCTTTCTCTATCCCCAACCCATGCTTAATGGTGCGACAGCATGCTTTCTCCTACTGTCTGCCTCTCTTATGGAATAAGCCCACTCCTGTGCATTGAAAGTCTGCCATCTACCTCTCACTCAAAAAACTTGTTTTCCACCTCCCAACTCTACTCTGCACCTGTCTCCCCTCCTCCTTGACAAGGTCCTGCTCCTTCCTCTCAGCTCATCCTCCTGACTTCTCATCACTTTAGGTCTCCACTCAGATAGGTCAATCTTTTTCATCAGAAAGAGTACATATGAGAATCTGTATGCACTAATTTCCACCATTAATGCATTTTAATTGTTTGTCATCATATGTATCCCAATTTTTCTATGTATTGGTGCCTATGTTATCAATCCAGGGATTACTCTGTTCATTTTCTGTATTGAATTTGCCTTGTATACTGTATGTACACCAATTACGTTATATCCCCATGTACGTATACTTTTTTTTACTGTACTGTACCCTCGGGTCGTACCTGGAAATGAGCTAGAGCTCAGTGTGCCTTTCCCAGTCACCAAAATTTTAAATAAATAAAAAGAAAAGACACAGCATACACTGGCTTAGAAGTTCTAATTTTTGATGCAGGTAAAAAAGGAGCCCAATGGCTGGTGCAGTGAAAAACACACCTACATAGCGCCCAACGTATGGGGCTTCATCAGGGAGAGTCAGTGTCCCAAAACAAACATTTTTATATCATCACCAATCAATCAATCAACATAAAAAAGTGTAAAAATAAGTAAAGATATGCATAAGATGATTCAAAAACTGCTCTGCTCCTCCCATGTTAATCTCCTAAATCAATGGTTTTGTCAATAGTTTTAAATCAAGCCCCTATTCAAAATCAACAAATTAATTCCATTGCCAAAACTTTGGCTACATATGAAGTTTAAGTTGACCCTTATCCCCCTGGGAACCCTATCCAATTCAGAGTAACGTTGCAGGAATAGTCTATCAAACCATTGATTTACTGCTTGAATCAATGCTTTTTCAGCTTGACGAAATAAATCTTTAATTAAGACAGTCTCACTTGATCCAGCCTGGTGGTGCTGAGGGTTGAGGTGCTGGATGCCACACCTTGCACCATGCCAGTGACCTGGGTTCGGGAATGAGCCCAGGGCACTGAGGGTCAGCAGGGAAGGGAAGAGTTTAAGTATCCAGAGGACTGCTCTCTCTTCCTGGGGAGGGATGGGGAAATGTTTGCTCTAGAAGAGACCTCTGGTGATGGCTGGAGGTAGCCAAATGCAGCGTCATGGTGTATGCCTGGGGGTGGAGCCATGGCAGTATGTTGCCTTGATAGCCAGGCTCCACAGGGGATCTAACCAAGTAAATACATCCCTCCTTCTGCCAATAGGCGATGGCATCTCCCACCCAAAGACCACACTCCCAGAAGTCGGGCACAGCTGTCTCCTTGTTCTGTCTCCTCCCCTGCCTCATTTTAACCCTATAAGAAAGAGCGCCCTGGGTGGGGGCGGCCCTTCCCCAAAGGGTAGACCCCGGAGATGCCCGGTGCCAGGTTGGAGAGGAGATGAGTTAGGGTCACACAGGGAGATAGAGTCCAGGACTGGGCGATCACCGGACAGAGTTTGGCAGGGCTCAAGAGGGGAAGGAAAAAATAGAGTTCGGAAAAAAAATGACAGTCTCACTTGTTTCAACATCACTGGAGTTTGCAGTTTGCCCCTTAAAGAGATTAGAAAGCAGACATTTATGGTACTCACTCTCAGATGTGTCTGCCAAACAAAAGGGTTCCTCCAAATTCCTGCTGTTGTTCTCTTCTTGAATCCCCCTGTGATTCTGTGAAGTGTTCTGTTCACGTAACATGAATCTTCAACACTGACACCAACAGAAACAAAATGCAAAGGCTGCTTACATTTTGATACAAGTTTCTAATGTAACATTATACCAATTGATCTATTGAGTTAAACACTACTAATGATTTTGGACATCATTACTTGAATTCCACTTTTGTCCCACAATTTGAGGGAATTAAGTCTTCTTACCTTGCCCCCTCTCCCATCCCTTTATTTGTTTATTAATCAGGCTCCTTTCATCTTGAACTTCATATGTAGCCACAGTTTTGGCAATGGAATTAATAGGTTGATTTTGAATAGAGGTCTGATTTGAAACTATTGACAAAACCCTTGATTTATGAGGTTAACATGGGGAGCAAAATAATTTTGTAATCGTCTTATTCATGTCTTCATAGGTTTTTACACTTGTTCATAAATACATAGACGCTATCAGCAGATAAGGGCCTATGGCCCACCTACTCTGCCCATTTGAGCATGTAAGTTCCCTTACATTTTTCTAGAAGTCTGCGGCCCCTTATCTCATGTTGATTGATTGGTGATACTATAAAAATGTCTGGGTTGGGACACTCACTCACCTCAATGAAGCCCCATATGTAGGTGTGTTTTTCACTGTACCTGCCATTGGAATCCTTTTTACCTGTATTAAAAATCTAAATTTCTGAGTCAGTGTGTGCTGTGACTTTTCTTTGTATTTACATGTTTGGCTTGAGTGAGCACATATCGCAAGTACCCTAATGACCAGGAGTGCAATTCCCTTTGCTTTTTTGAATTATGCCAACCAGTTTGAAGGGAGGTTAGTGTGCTAATGCATCAGAAATGAGGTAGGCTGAGGCAGTAGTATAACAATGAACTGCTAAGGAAGCAGAGTAAATGCAGAGAGCAACAATAAAACTGCTAGAATAGCCAGTACATGGGAATTGAAAAGTTGGGAGTTGTAACTGGTGCATGAAGCCAGGCACTGAGTGGACCAAGTGTAAACAATTAAGGATGAATGTACAGGGAGACAGCTCAGCAAGTGGGAGCTGAACAGCACACAGAGAACAATTGCAGGTAAACTGAGGACTGCTAAAAGTATGACAAAATAAATGGGAGCATAATCAGCACAACGGCCTGAATTGCATGAAGCAAGCAAAGGTGGTAGTAGTAGTAGTAAAAACTTTATTTTTATACAGGAAAAAACAAATCTTTAGGCTGGTTGGCCGAGTTTACAAGATTTTCCTGTTTTCTACAAGTTGCCTATACATTTAAAAACACTAAGTACAAAATACAAAATGGTTATTGACATTCACAATAAATATATGTGAATCACTCATTGAAATTCAATAACATTCTCCAGACTTCCTATAATCCATTCTTACTAAATCATCCAAAACATTGACATGTTACAGAACTTGGTTTAGTTAATGCCTGCATAAACTGGCTGTATGATGGAAATGTGCGTGCTTGATTGGGTAAGATATTCCAGTATTTTGCTGTTTGAGAGCGTAAAGTCTTTTCCCCATATTTATTTTTAAAAGCCACAGTGGAAATTTTATTTTGATAACTTGATTTCTTTAATCTTGAATCAATTTGGTAACACCCTCCAAATAAATTTTTGTTTATGTAGTGCACAGGACTATCTGTATGATATTTGTAAATCAATTTTTGCCATCTCTTGGCACATCTTATGTCAAGTGGCAACCATTCCAGACAGCTCAGCAAGCTGCAGTCATGTGTTCTTGGACTACACTGCAAAACGTACCTTTCTATCCTACAGTACACCCTATCTAGATTATTTAATGGTATCTTGTTTGTGGTATGATACAAAAGATCCCCATAGGTCAGTACCAGAAAAATTAGATGTTCAGCAATCCTTTCTCTGCTATTTTCTGTTAAACACTTTATTGTTCTTCTAAGGGCTCCCACCCTTTTATTTACCCTTTCAATCAATACCCCTATATGTTTTGCAAAGGTTATATTCTGATAAAAAATAATACCCAAGTAAGTATATTCAGTCACTTGTTCTAAAAAAACACCATTATGCACTTTTATATTTAACTGTTTCTTTCCCTTTGAGTTTAACCCAAAATATAGCAACTTTGTTTTTTTGGTGTTCATTACTAGGCCATACCTGGTAACCCCCCACATGCTGTTGAAATCCAACTGAATTTTGATTTCAAGTTCCCTGCTATTACTACCTGTTGTTATTAAAGCAGTATCATCTACATACAGTCATATAGTTGAATGTTGTATAACTAGTGGGAGGCTGTTGAAAATCAAAAATAACAGGGGTCCTAAAATGGAATCCTGTGGCACTCCCCTAATAACCAACCATTTTTGTGAGCTTTCCCCATTTATTTGGATGTACTGTGTGCCGTTCTCCAGATAGGATTTCAAACAGTCCCTTGGGCCTTCAGTAACCCCCATATTTTCAGCTGTTTGTAACAAAAGGGGGTGGTTCACCAGGTTGAAAGCCTTTGATAGGTCCACAAACTCCACTGCATTCTCCAACCCCTCATTCAATAATGTATTTACTGTGATGCTTGTACAGCTGGTTTTGATTACTCTATGATTTTTGTAATATAAAAATGTGTTATTGAGTGTCTCACATGATACATGCTGAGACAGCCTGTGGAATGACCCCCACCCCCCCTTTTTTCAACTAAAAGGATGTTATCCTAAAAGCCAGGAGATAATTACAGGCTAGAAGAGACACAAATTAAGGATCTCCTGTTTATCTAGCTTAATTGTAGCTGCCAGCTGCTAGGATAGGAAATCATAAACTTTTATGATGTTAGAGGAAGAAACCAGGTTAAGTCACTTAGGTGCTAAATCATCCATGTTCCTTTGATATCTGTGAAGAGCAGGATGCTGCTCATGGATGAAAGAAAG
Source organism: Neoceratodus forsteri (assembly GCA_016271365.2). NCBI lineage: Eukaryota > Metazoa > Chordata > Ceratodontiformes > Ceratodontidae > Neoceratodus > Neoceratodus forsteri. The sequence goes on along the minus strand of CM057449.1, from coordinate 1,582,181,902 downwards.
AACTTGGAAAATTACAGACTTGATTGGGAAGTCACATGAGGAAACAAGTTGTTGCTGATGTCACCTATTTAATTTACCTTCTGAATGATAAGACATCATGTTTTGAATATTTTTTATATTCTGACAGGGAGGAGCTAGGTGACCTCATGCAAGGAGGTTGGCAAAGCCAGTTTTAAACAGTATTCTGTTTTACACTTAGAGACATTAATATTTGGACTCTGAAGAAAAAACATCTACTTTAGATAGACAAGTCTAATTGTCTGGTGGTAGGAATTACTGTGCACTTTTTAAACCTTGTTCTTTTTAAGTGATTGTATGTTTTTGTGATATATTGTTCTGTATTTACATTTTACATATGTTTTATCTATTTTAAGTATAACCTCTATTTTATGTGCCTACTTGGTGTGCCTTTGAAATTCTTTCTTTGACAAGTGAAGCATATATGGTTAAAGCTGACATTGTGCATAGCTTACTAGTTATACCAAACTGGGAAAAGTAAGAGTTTACTCTGACGTCTTTCATAGAGTTTTTAAGGGTTCATTTTGTACACCTGGTTGAGTGCCCATAGGCGAAAGATATCTGGCCCCTCCAAAAGAGCAGAATTATGTGAGCATTTACATTGGGTACGCTAGCAAGAGGTTCACAGTTTGAATCCTTCCAGAACTTGATACCAAAGGTTGATTCAAACCCACAAAACAGACAGGAGGGTTACCCTGTTTCTGTTTCTGTTCACAATACTGCATTCAGAGGTTGGCACTGTGGGAGCAGAGGGCTTGACCAGCTGAGTGGGGCTGTGACATTTACAAGGTTGTTAAACTCCATCAATGCTGATGTAGTAGAATGGCCTTTTTGGAAACCCAGTTGACAAGGTGTAATTAAGTTACTTTTCTCTAAATACTCCATCATTTGTATATGTACGTGTCCCTAAAAGCATTTAGCCAGGACAGACAATAGAGCAATTGGCCTGTAATTATTTAACTCGGTAGATTGACCCCATTTGAATATGGGGGTAATTTTACTCACCCTCCACTGATGTGGAAAGTAGCTTTCTTGTAAGCTTCTGTTAAATATATTAGTCACAATAGGTGCAATTTGTTTAGCAGCTATCTTTAAAAATCTCCCCTCAAGTAAATCCGACCCCACTGACTTATTTACATTTATTTTTGTTAATCCTCTATAAACCTCAGAAACTTTTAGGGTTTTGAGCCAAAAAAGCAGATGTGATCTTGTAAAATTAGTTATATTCTGCTGTTTATGTAAATCTAAAATTGATGCTTTTACATCAAGACCTGGTAGGTCCACAAAAAAGTCATTTATCATATTTACTATTTCTTGTGTGTCTTCTATCAGACTTTCACCAATCTTAAGTGTGTAATTTGTTTTAGCTTCTTGCCCAGGTTTAGATAATGCATTTATAGATTTCCAAAACTTTCTAGGGTCTGATTCATTATTCAAATGATTTTTGTAATAAAGAATTTTAGCCTTCTTGATCTGTTGTCTACATCTATTTCTGATCTGCTTAAACAGGTCCCAATCTTTCTCTTGATTAGTTTTTTTTTGCTTTTTTCCAAAACCTGTTCTTAACCCTAATACTTTTTAGCATATTTTTGTTAATCCAAGGTAGTTTTATCAAATTTTTATTTTTTTTATTTTTGGGGCATGTTTATCATATAATTCATTAAATGTTGCTAAAAAATTTTACAGTTGAATCTAAATCGGGTATCAGTTTATATCGATCCCACTTTTCCCTCTCAACATCCAATTAGAACACATTTTCTGAAAAAACATGCATGTTTCTGACCCAAGTAGTATTTATCTCCAGAGTTTTATGGTCTGTTTCTAACAAAATGTTGCCCCATATTGGGTTATGATCTCCGAGGAAAGGAGAAAGAACCCCTGATGCCTCGACCTTTAAAGCATGAGATGCAAACCGAAAGTCCAATATCGTCTCCTTTTTAGTTGTGCTAATATATCTTGTGGGTTCTTGTATTTGTTGGGTCACCCCCAAAGCAGATATAGCATCCTTTAAGGACTTACCTCTTTTCTTTTCTCAATTACAATTGAAATCTCCCATAAGGACAATATGTTTATCACCTATCACCCCTTGAATTGTGTTTAGAGTTTCTTCTGTCAGATTAACTTTTATTTTAGGTGGAGAGTAAATTACTGAAAAAACTGTATTTAATTTACTTACTCTTACTACTATATTTTCTATGTCATTTTGGCTTCCTCTATTTAACAATGCAGTGTGGTCTCGACTACTTTTAACATGCAAAAGTACCCCCCCTTTTAACCTATCCTGGAGAAACAATGTATAGCCAAAAATACCAAGTTCTTCATTATCTATATCTTTTACTAGCCACGTTTCTGTTAACCTGACTACGTCTGGATCTTGTTCTTCAATCATTACTTTTAAAATATCCATTTTGTTTCATAAACTTCTTGGAATATTGTGTAAAATCCTGACTTTTTTAGAAACATCTGCCCAGGATTTAACTCCAGATCCGCACGTAATGTCAACAGTATTAAAAAAGCAACCATTCCCTGTTTTACCTGTACGTTTTTACCAGTTTATGAGTTCAAGGCTACTAGAAACATAGAATCTGACGGCAGATAAGGACCGCTTGGCCCACCCAGTCTGCCCATTTCCCTACCTAATGGATAAGCTGCAGATCCTAGTTCACCAGCAGCCTACTTCTTTCTACCCCACCCCCTAGAATTGCCTTATGACTGTCCCATGCATACTTGAATTCAACCAATGTTTTTGACTCCACAACCTCCTCTGGAAGGCTGTTCTATGCATCCACAACCCTCTCTGTGAAAAAATACTTCCTTACATTACCTCTGAGCCACCCCCCCATCTTCAAATTGTGCCCCTTTGATCTTGCACACCTCTTTTTTTGAAAGATGCTACCCTCTTGGACTTTGTTGATTCCCTTGAGGTACTTGAAAGTTTCATTCATGTCCCCCCTCTCCCTCCTTTTCTCAAGACTATACATATTAAGCTTCTTTAGTCTCTCTTTATATGTCTTCCAGTGCAGACTCTGCACCATTTTAGTTGCCCTCCTCTGGACAGCTTCCATCCCGTCTATGTCCTTGCGGAGATTGGATCTCCAGAACTGCACGCAGTACTCCAGATGGGGTCTCACCAGCTGTCTGTACAGAGGGATAACAACTTCCTGGTTTCTACTGGTAATGCCTCTCCCTATGCATCCCAGTATCCCCCAGCCCTCCTTACTGCCCTCTCACATTGCTTGCCCACCTGTAAGTCATCTGATATGACTACCCCAGGTCCATTTCCATTTTTGTTGTTGTTAGTATCTCACCCACATTGTGTACTCTTCCCTGGGTTTCTTTTTCCCCAGGTGCATTACCTTGCACTTCTTAGCATTGAATCTAAGCTGCCATACATTTGACCATTCCTCTAACCTTGCCAAGTCCCTTCTCATCCTTTCCACCCCACCTTGTGCATCAGCTCTGTTGCAGATCTTTGTGTCATCTGTAAAGAGACATACCTTTCCTTCCAGTCCCTCTGCAATGTCGTTTATAAAGACATTGAAGAGGACCGGTCCTAATACTAAACCCTGTGGTACCCCACTAGTAACCCCCATTTCTTCAGAGTGGACTCCATTTACTATTACCCTCGGTGTCCTATTCTCCAGCCAATTCTTTACCCAGGTTATCATCTTGGGACCCACTTCCAGGCTGGCTAATTTGAATATTAATCTTTTCTGTGGGACTGTGTCAAATGCCTTGCTAAAGTCTAGGTAAGCCATGTCCACAGCCCCTCCCTGATCTACTACTTTGGTCACCCAGTAAAATAAATCTATTAGATTCATCTGGCATGACCTTCCCACTGTGAATCCATGCTGCCTTGGGTCCTGTGCCCCTCTGGCCTCTAGATACTTGATAATTCTTTCCTTCAGAAGAGATTCCATCATTTTCCCTATCACTGAGGTTAAACTAACAGGTCTGTAGTTTCCTGCTTCTGCCCTGCTCCCACTTTTGTGAAGGGGTATCATATCTGCCCTCCTCCAGTCCTCAGGTACCACCCCATCCTCCTATGATTTGTTAAAGAGGGTAGTCAGTGGTGTCACTAGTTCTACCCATAGTTCTTTTAGAATTCTGGGATGAATCCCATCAGGCCCCATTGCTTTGTCCACCTTCAGTTTTAAGAGTTCTTTCAGAACCCTTTCTTCTGTAAATGGGCTGGTATCAACTTCTGTATTCTGAGTGTTTCTATTGTTTGTTTTAGGTACCTCCCCCTCTTCATTTGTAAATACTGAGCAAAAATATTTGTTTAGCATCTCTGCCTTTTCACCATCACCTTCTGCCCACCCCTTCCCCTTTATTAAGCCTCACTATCCCTCCCTTGGTCTTTCTTTGCCTTGCTGGTTCCACTGCTACCATTTGTTTCTAAATGTATTTCTTCTTTCAGTAAAATTATCTATATGTTGGATTTCAAAGCTGGGTAAGGTGAGCAGCAAAATACTAGTAAATCTAGAAGCCCCCACCACAAAAAAAAAGGAAAACTGAAGGAAACACAGGCACAGGAGAACAAGAAAGCAGACAAAGACAACAGAGAGAAGCACAATGGCAGCCAGAGGTAAAAAGAAAAGTACTGACTGAGAAAGGCAGAAAAAAACATAAACCAGAAAAAAGGCCATCATAAACCAAGCAGAAAAATCCAAAACAGTAGAGGAGGGAGATGAATGCTGAAAGGGCATTGATTCCAGTTGAAGAAGGCAGCGTCCAATAGAGCCTCTGGCTGCAAAGAAAACATGCTTCTGAATTAGCCTGGAAGGAACTCACTCACCCTGATGAAGCCCCATATGTAGGGTGCTATGTAGGTGTGTTTTTCACTGAATCTGCAGTTGGGCCTTCACCCTCGGTCCCCATGGTTTGATGGAACCTTGAGGGAGATTAGGAGAGTGAGGCAAAAGATGGTATGTTGCCGGCAGAAATCTGGCCTTGATGTCAACAGACCTAGATTGATGGCCCATTACTCAGACTATTAATCGGTTATCTTCCACAAGAAGGCAGAGTTCCTGTCTGGGGAGATTGCTGATGCACAGAACCAACCAGCTCAGCTCTTTTGAACTGTGGACAGACTGTGCAATCAAACCTGTCTGTAGGTCTGAAGAGTCTTGTCACAAGATAAATGTGACAAGTTTGCTAGCTTCTTTGCAGATAAGGTTGACAACATTAGATCAGAGATATGTGTAGCATGTTCCAGTGGGCAGTACAGTTATTGGTGGGAGGTCACTGAGCCCAGGTTTGGCTGGTTGGCTTTTCAACTGCTGACAATCATGGATATTATGAAGATCTTCCAGAGTACATGGCCAAACTGCTCCAGTTTGTACCCGGGCCCAACCTGCCTCATTATGGGGTGTGTTGAGGTCATCGGCCCAGTCCTTGCAGAGATAGTCCAGTGCTTGTTAGAGACTGATGAGTTCTCTGACTCCTTGAAGGAGGCAGTGGTAATTCCCTTGGCTAAGAAATCTTCTTTAGACCCAGACTGTCTCACTAGCTACAGACCAGTCTCTAACCTGACCTTTGTGGGTAAGGTTATTGAGAAGGTGGTCTCGCTGCAGCTGGAGGATCACCTTACCATCCATGACATCTATGATCCTCTACAGCTGGGATTTAGGAAGAGGCATAGCACTGAGACTGCCCTGGTTTGGGTGCTCAGTGATCTCCTGATAGCAAGAGATTGGAGGTCTCGTTCCATCTTAGTCTTCCTTGATCTCTCTGCGGCATTTGACATCATGGATCATGGCATATTGATTGAGCACCTGCAGGTGATCTGTGGACTGTCTGGAATGGTCCTCAGATGGGTTCATTCATTCTTCACTGGTTGGTTTCAGAGAGTAGCACTGGGAATTTATTCCTCTGATGCCTTCTCCCTGCCATGTGGGGTTCCCCAGGGCTCTGTATTGTCACTTGTGCTATCTGTGGTGTACATGCTGCCATTGGGAGACATTGTAAGGTGGTATGGACTGAGTTTTCACTGACACGCAGATGCTTTTCAGTTATACATGTCCTTTACATCCAATCAGGATGACACAGTCTCTGTGTTTAATAATTGACTTTCTGAGATCCAGGAATGGATGAGTGCCAGCTGGTTGAAGCTGAATCCTGGCAACACTGAGGTTTTGGTGGTTGACCTGGGCCATAGGGTAGAGGAGTCTTCAGCTGGACAGGCCACCAGGCTTTTGCTCGGTGGTGCCAGCCGATGACATCTGAACATGTGCAAAGTCTGGGCATTATTCTTGATGAGGGGTTGACTCTGAAATCTTAATTGTCTTCCATTGTCAAGACCTCATTTTAGGCTGGCCCGGTGGGGCTAAGGGGGCTGAGGCACTAGCCCCCTTACCTTGTGCCACACTGGCAACCCATGTTCAGGAATGGGCACGGGATGCCAGGGATCAGTGGGAGGGGGGGAGGAGAAGGATCCAGCATCTGCAGAACTACTCTCCTACTCCGGGGAGGGTGGGTCCATGACAGGTGGCACCTGCAGTGGATGGGACAGGTACATGGGACTAGTGCAGAAGGGGATATACTGGAGGGGAAATATGGAACACTGACATGGGCACAGTCCCAAAATTAGACAGGTTTAGGGCAAGAGAATGGGCTGTGAGGTCTTTATCTGCCATCATTTTCTATATAGAGCAAAGTGATTGTGTTGAACATATTGTTTGACATTGGGATTTCAAAAATGACATGCAACTCGGTTGCAGTAACATTCTGTTGATAAGCACAGCAGCTCTTGTCAGTGCCTGAAAGGTTTTATTTATTTAGTTTTTGTTCCCCAGGAAAGGAAAGCTAGGCAGTATTGTGTCTTTTCAGCCTCTTCAGGGGATGGGGGGTGATACAGATGCAAACCAGATTAAACTGTTGGTGGTATTTTTTAGGGAACTTAGTAGATAGTCTAGGAAAATTTCCCATTTCTGCTAAAGACGTATCATGTGATTTTTAATATCTCCCTGAACAACCACCAGAAACGGCAAGTGGGATCTCGGTTTAGCATCTTCTCTGAAGGATGGCACCCCACACAGTAGAGCATTCCTCTAGTGTTGCACTCCTGAGCCAGCATTTATGCTATGAGCCCAATTCCATTGCTGGACTAGAACCTATGACCTTCTGGGTAATTATTCTCAATTGGAAAGCCTCTCCCCCCTTTATATTCACAATGGCTCAATTAAATGAGGAACTGCGCTATGTTAGAGAGGGTACACTACTTGTTCTAAATAAAAATGACATCACTTTAATTGCCACTCCTGAATAACTTTTTATTCAGTTTTGGCTCAGTCAGAGCCTAAGAAGCCATGCAGCCTGCAGGCATCTGGTCAAGCACAGGGATCATAACCATACATTCCAAGCAGCTCCCCATGTAACACCTGCCAGCTGACTTAGCAGCTGGAGCTGCTAATTTCAACTGCGTCCAATCCAAGAACACTGTGCCTGTGTGGGGATGGGTCAAATGCTGCTCCTGAGGTTTAAGGCCCACCTGTCCTAGCAGTCCAGCATGAGTGGCACAGCAGGAGTGGGAGTCCTCAAGGGGAGTCACCAGAAGAGAGCTGCCAGGACACTCTGCTAAAGCTCCAACCTGCAAGTGTCTGTAAGTGACTATGCAATGGTTATGCTGTACACATATCTTGTTGTGTGTGAAACAGACAGCTTTTTCTGAGTATGTTGCATTACTGTTACTGTATCTGGTATATTCATTTATATTGTGCTCTGTTTGGATCCGACTGCCATAACCTTCGTGAGCTGCTCTATTGTATTTCTTTGGTATGCCTCGAACAGGGCTAACTGAGGCAGTATAGCACAGTAGTTTAAGGCTCTGAGCTGCAAACTTGGAGACCTATGTTTGAATCCCACAGCCCCCACTAGCATACTGTGTGACCCTGAGCAAGTCACTTAACTTCCTTGTATTCCCAGGTTGCACCTGTAAACAAGCTTTCAGCTTAGTGTGTCTCCTGGTAAAAAAATTAAAATAAATACAAAATAAATAAAATAATGTCAGGATAGGTGTCTGCCTTGAGGCTGCAGGAGTCAGCTGGTAGGCTGCAGGGCTGCCTGCCTTTATGCTCCACTCTCCTTCTGCCTCTGCTCCAATGGTTCATGAAAGGTCAAATACCAATCAGTCAGTAAGCCTCTGATTATGTTTGTTCCTTCTCTAAGTATTCCTACTCTGCTACAAGTCTGTTCACTACTTTAGACTGTTCAAACATATCTCAGTGCTCATGCTTCATTATTGCAATGTTAACTGTGTATACTGCTTGTATATCATTACTGCCAGTTGTATTGTGTAATCCTACAATTGTGATTTCCTGTAGTTAGCTTTTTATTGTTGCTGCTTATTGTTTATAGCTGCTGTTTCTTCCTCCCTGTTTTAGCCCCTACTTTGTCCTTCATTCAACTGCTCATTTTCACCTCCCTACAAGCTTGTTTCTAATCACAACCCCTGCATTCCTATGCTGCTCCCCTGGGATTCCCTTGTCCATCTCTCCTTACATATTATCAATTTGCACTAACTCCCTACATTGGGTCCCCTCTATTTCTTCCTCAGTTCCTCTCTCCCCTTCCCCTGTGCAGTTTTGATCATACTGCTTCACTCCTCCCCTTTCCCTTACTTATTAACTATTCCTGCACCTCCATATATAGTGCCTCCTATCTTTCTATCACTGAGCTGTTCCCCCTCAGCTCCTGTCCTACCTGCCCCATCACTTGCTTCTTGCCTTCCCACCCCTCCCTCCTCCCTTCCTCCCAACTCTATCTTTTTGCATCCTTTCTATCTACCCCTACTGCTTACCTTTCAAATTTCTCATTTCTCCCCTATACTGTAGTTGACCTGTGTGATTTCTCAACCCTTTATGGTAATACCCTGTAATCCCCCCCTTAGCCACACCACTACTCCTCTATGTAGAGTGCTTTCACTCCTCTCTCTGCTTAGTTCTCTCCCCATGATCCTTTTTTCTTTAACAAGTCTAATGCCATGGCCTTCTGTTTAACAAGTAGAAGAGGAACTCTAGACCCAGTTCCTGAAATTATTTTTTTCCCTTATATTTACTGTTTATATTAAAATAAACACGATCTGGAGATTTTTAGATTCTTCTCTCTATCTTTTATTCTACTTAATATTCCAATTAATACCGTTTCGAAATACTCCTGTTTCTTCATCAGATTTGTTCAGAACAGCAGAAAACATTCAGAGAACAACATTTCACTACCTCTATGTGATTTGCATTAAGTACTATTTATAACTCCTAGAAATTCTGTAACGATTAAAACTTAAAATTTTACATAACAGGTGGAACAAACCTGCTTCTAAAGTTCATTTTTAAGTGCTGCTCATCAAATTCCTCGTGGCTTACTTTGGCTGTACACAATCTGTGAGGCATTGAATTGAATTGCTAATAGTGTTGTTTCTGGTAGTGGGGGGGGGAGACTAGATGGACTTAGCATCTTTAAAAATAATTCTTGTATGCATTTTCTTTTCTCCTTAAAATTGTTGAATTACTAAATGAAATCTAATGGAACATACCTTATATTTTCATTGTTAGGCTCTTTCTATAATAACTTCTTTATCTCTGAGGTAAACCTTGAGAAACAAACCAGTTCCTTCAGACTGTTATGTGATCTATCTACGGTATATACAGTATTTCAATACTTATCAATATTTATTTCAGCCAAATGATACATAGCCCAAAAGGATGACAATATTACTAAGTTTAGAATGTTTGCATTACTTTGATTTACTACAGTTTATGCCATTTATTTAAACTCGCATTATCTTTGTCACTGGTTTGTTTCTCTAGGTTTACTTCAGAAATAAAGAAGTTATTATAGAAAGACAGAGACAGAGATGCATTTACATGGCAGGTCCCAGCCCTGCCCACTGTCTTCCCACTTGTCTCTCCAAAAGGTTGAGAGTGGCAGAATATTAATGTCTGTAGCCTTATACCAAAGATAGACAAGCTGCAACCTCTCATGCTTAATCTTCAACCTGATGTGTTAACTATCTCTGACTCTTGGCTATCCCCGAAGATTCCTGATACAGCTGTCACCATGCCTGGGTACACCCTCAGTCAGCAGAATCATGCTAGGAGGGATGACTGTGTTGCCAGCTACCTCTCCTCTACTATCCAGCTCACTTCTGCACTCTCTATTATATCTCCCTCTGCATATGAACTACTTGTACTCAAACACTCTCTCATTTTCTCTCTCCCTATCTTTGTGGCTGGTGTCTATTGCTGCCCTGGTCTATCACCCTCTTTTGTCACAGAACTCCTCACCAATATCTCCACACATGCTTCATCTGGTGAATTACTAATTCTTGGGGACTTTAACATAAATTGGCTCTCCCCCTCTCAAACTAAATTTTGCCAAAACATTAAGTCCCTTCAACTTAGTCAAAGGATCTCTGACAAAACCTGACTCAATCTAAAATCCCACAGTCACTGCTTACTGGACTGGGTTCTTACCTCCAGCCACAACCATATCATAGCTGTCAGCACCCTCCCTGATGCCTCCATTGACAACCATGTGGTCTAATGTGTGCAAAATGCACTGTCCAATATCACCCCCAACCCCTCCAGATCCAGTCCTTCTGGTCACTGGACTTGTCATCCCTACATGCTGATTGGTTGCAACTGACAGGTCACTCATGTCTTCTGCCAGTAACATCAGTTCTGCCCTCACCCATTTTAATACCAAATTCCTTTCTTTCTGGGATCTGCATGTCCCCATCAAGAAAACCAAGGTCCATGGTTCCTACCTCTCTTGGATCTCATCTGAAATATTGGCCTGCATACATGCAGGAGATCTTGCCTGGAAGACTCGTAAGTCCTTTGGCTCCCCTGCTGACCTAATCAAGTCCCGATGCCCTTCACAATATCTGTACCAGAGCCACTGGGCTTGTCAAGGCTGACTACTTTGTATCCACCTTCCAGAACAATCTTAATCACCTCTCCAAGTTCTGGAAGATCATCCACACCCTCTTCTTCCCCCAACACAGTCCTCCTCCTCCCCTGTCCTCATTGTGGATGACATCCCTATTTCTGACCCCCTCTCTGTTGCTTCAGAGTTCAATTCATTCTTCACCTACTCTGTCACCTCTCTTCTCTCCTCCCTACCCCTACCCATCTCCCTTTCCCCTCACCACATCCTACTGCCCTGACCTCCCCTTCTCCTTTTCACCCATCACTCCTGCTGCAACTCTTAAGGGTCTCTTGGCTCTTAACCCTCTCAAGGGCAGGAGTCCTGATGGGTTCTACCCTAAACTCCTACATGTCTCCGCCCCTACAGTTGCTCTATTACCACCCTTCTCAACCTGTCTTTCTCCTTTGCCTCATAGCTACATAGAATTTGTTGTCAGATAAGAACCGCCTGGTCCATTAAATTTTCTCATTTGGCCTACCTTTACTTGCACTATTTATTTATTTATAGAGTTTTTGTTGACCGAGTAGTGCACTAGACAAATTCTGTCTATTTTCAGGCACAATCCAGTGGAGGGGGATACAGATGAATGCCAACTGACTTTGAACCAGATTAAGCTGTTGGTGGTATTTTACTGAATGGGGGAAATTTGGCTAGGACACAGGGGAAATTCCTCTACTCATCAGTAGGGGGCTTGGCTGTTTGGTGTGATGGCCACTCAGAGTTCGGCACCAGACGGTGCGGACATGCTGGAGGTAGGGGAGTCGGTCTCCTCCACTATCTCTCCTTTTCCAGAGACCAATGTGTCAGACCAACATTTGTTCAATTTGACATCTGTGGTTTTTGCTCCCTCATGTATGGAGCCTTCTATGGATTCCTCAATATTGTTACATACCTCAGACACCCTCCCGGGTGGTTTTCCATCTCCAGTATTGCAACACGGTGAGATGCGAGTTCTTCACGGACTTCAGCTTCCAGCTTTCCAGCCTTCTGTTTGTTCTGTCAGAGTTGAGGAGTCATCTCCTGACAGGCCTCAGCTTCGGGATGATGTGGTTTCATCAAAGGATTTCAGTGGCAGCTTGGTTGCCTCTACAGCTATGCTTTTGCATATCTCTATTGGGACTGCCAGTTCATTCACTCCTTCTAGTGCATGCCTTGAGTCCTGGGACGTTGCCACAAGTTTTTCCTGTTTGACAATGCGGCCTGGGCTTGTGGATCTGCTTCTTGTTTCTGAGTGATCGTCTGAAGTAATTTCCTGTACGATGGATTCGGTACAGCAGTCCCATGCTACCCCACCTGGATCAGTTTCTTTGCCTCGAGTCAACTGCTCTGCCACATGTACTGTTTCTCTCAATGCTAATTTGACTTTTATACAACAGCCTAATGTTGGCCTCCCTGAGTTTCTCATATTGCATCTGTTTATACTACCCCTACATGCTCACCATTGTCTACTAATGTTACTGCTCTGCTTAATATTGCTGTTCCCTCGGACTCTGAGTCAGGCCGTTGTCTCCCAAATTATGATCAAAATATTTCTGTTACTGGTCTTACTATTGCTGCTGCTTTAAAGGGGGCTGGTTGGGAACAGTCCACTTTGGATAAAACCTGGTCCTCTCCAACGCATGATGGTGTGGAGCCCCAGGGACCATTAATCAGTCTTACTGATCCTTTGGACCTTCCGCCTGAGCTGCAGCTGACTCAAAACCCTGTTTGGCCCACGGTTGATTCTAATCTTGCTGTGTGTACTGCTACTGGGGATACGAAAGATCCTGGCCTGCCTGGTTCTGTTCTGGTGAAAGACTCACCCTCTGAAAGAAAGCCTGGTGAGATTCCTGGCTCCCTTCCTCTTGATAAACCTGTTGTCCCCTCTCCTAGCTTAGGAGAACATCATGATTTGGGAGAGTCTTCTAGAGAGAATCACCAGCAAGACCAAGGAAGCAAATCTTCTGGACACCAGGGTGGCCGTCAGGGTGGCAGGGTGGCAGAACCTACACTGCCCTGTTTCATACCCCTCCAGAACAGGCCAGGCAGAGAAATGCTGTCCGGTTGTGATACAAGGGTGGTCTTGATAATTTTTCCAGATCGAATTTATGTTGGGAAGACACTGGTGAAGGACAGCTTACAGTTTTTCCCTTCTGAGATATATGCACTTATCCATATTTCAGGGGACTGTAATTTTGACCTTAGTTTTAAAACATCTTCAGGCCTAGAGTCTTTTTGGCAGCATTATCAGCAAGTTCGGCATACACCTCTATGGGCACCCTTTCTTGCTATCCCCTTTACGAAACCTGCAATTAAAACAATCACAGTATTATTTAAAAATGAGGGTGTTGCTGTGACTGATATTGTTCTCTGGTTGTCTTTTAAATGCACTGTTTTGGGTTTACCTGAGCCTATTATAGACTCTGAGCAATTATGGCCTGGGGCAGAAACTACAAGTGAGGCTTCCACAGGTTAATGGTTCTATCCAACATCTATCTAGCTGTTTTACTTGGGGAGGGACAGGGGTTTTGTTTTTTACCCTGGTCAACCAAAGTCCTGCTTCTGTTGCAGGGCACAGACACATTTGAGCAATGTTTGTGACAAAATGAAATGTTCTTTGAGCTCTGGTTTGGAGCTTACTAGTATAAATTGCCCGAGACCAATTTACTGTAACCTATGAGAAGAAACGTCCCATTCCCATTGTGATTGCCCCTGGGCTTTCCATAATACCCCAGGTGTGCCACAGGATGATCAAGAGGGAACAGTTTCTAGGGCTCAATAAAATGCCCAAGCTAAGCCTCAGTTTCAGCCTCATGCTGGTACACAACCCTCCCAGTCTTTGAGTTTGGTGACCTCTGAATTACCGACTCTGACCCCCGAATTCTCTTGGCCAGAACCCATGTTCTGTTCCCCTTGTTTAGAAGTGGATATCTCTCCACCTGATGACCTGGCAGACCCCTTAGAAGGTACATACCATGATTCTCATAGTTTCCTCCCTTGTACCTCTCCTCTGACGAGTGGGTCTGGTCAAAAAAATATGCCCCAGCCAGATGATTCAGATTGTGTACAAGTTGGTACTAGATGGAGAACATGAAGCAGTTCTGCTAAATGTTCTAAATCCTCTCTAGCTCCCTTGGAGCCTGACTTTGTTTCCAAGAATAAATTAGCAGTTTTGCATAAACAGAAGCAAGTGACTGAAACAGAGGATGACTCTGATGCATCTTCTCTGGCTTCTTCACAAACTGATTTTTTTACTGACACAGATCAACTGTCCAGTGATTCTCAGGCTACTAGGAAAAAGTAATGTAAAATGAAGTCTCCTGGGAAAGGGGAAATTAAATCTTGATTTTTTTTTTCCTGCTAAATGTCTGATGTGTTGGCTTTTGGTACTCTAAATGCTAACAGTTTAAGTAATGCTAAAAGGAGATGTACCATCTTTTCTTTATTGGCAGACTCTGGTGCTCATATTATTTTTTTACAAGATACCAGACTTTATTCCCTCAGGGACACTAGTCAGGCACAGCAGGATTGAGTGGAGGATTACCGTATTGGTCCTTTTCGGAAGAAGTATGTGCTGGGGTGGCCATTCTTTTTAATAATATGGATATTCAGGTTATTCGATTCATTGATTTGGTACAGGATCTGGTCTTTATTTTGGATATTATATTACGGAATCAGGAATGGAGATGAGTTAATATTTATAATCCTCAAATTAAATCTTGGAGAATTGAGACTATGAAGGCAGTTCAACCTTTTCTCCATTCTTCTAAATCTATAATCTTTGGGGGGGGACTTTAATTGTATTCTGGCTCTCACAGATAAAACTGGTATGACTCAAAAGTTATATACTGATTCTAATTTTCTTACTTCCATGTACAAAACAGCAGACTTAATTGATAGTGCTTGTTTTGGGCCTCACCCTCCCAGGCACACCTTCCATCGAGGGAGACTTTCTACTAGGATCGATTACTTTTTAATTTCTAACTGGTTACGGGGTTACAGCATAAGGTGGTTCCTTGTGAGGTATCGGATCATTGTATGGTGGTTTTGTATTTAGGGAATTCTTTGAATGAGCCAGAAATGCATCACACATGGAAAATAAATACTTCTGTTCTAGAGGATAATTCTGGGTGGAAGGAATTGTCCACAGTATTGCAAGACAAACTCTCTATGTATGATCTATTTGATAACCCAACTTTTTGGTGGCAGGATACTAAATTGGAAATCCAAAAGCATTGTAGGAGGATGGCAAAATCCTGTTCCCAAACTCATTATAATTCCTGTGTTAAAATTTCCATTGTTATGCACATATATCCTCATGTAAATAGTTTAGTATTCATGTTTGTTCTTTTTGAAGTTTTGTAGTATTGTTTCTGTACTCTCCTGGGTCATGCCTGAAAATAGTCTTTCTGGCTAGTGTACTTACCCAGTTAACAAAAACCAAATAAATAAATAAATAAAACTATTTAGATAAAAGATGACAGTTACAAAAATTACTTTCCTGGAAAACTGACTTTAATTTGGATTATTCCTCCCAGATTAGGCAATTAAAAAAGGAAATGTATGCCTGTCAGTATGATAGAGCCTCTTCTTTATTCATTGAGCAGAAATATGGGAGGAAGGGGTCAGCTAAGATGATTAACCCTTTTGATAGTTGTAGACAGCAGGTTAATGCAAAATATATGCCTTCCTTGTTATCTCCTAACGGTATCAGAATTTCAGATAATTATGGTATTCTGGATTTGGTTTCCACCCATACGAATACCTTATATGGTCAGGACTGTAGTCCACCTGCATGGAGGGATTTTTTTCAACATTTAGACATCCCACAGTTGTCAAGTGACAGTAAAGCAACTTTAGTTCAACCTATCACTGCAGAAGAGGTGGGTTTGGTCATTGGCCAGTTAAAAAATAATGTCACACCAGGGCCAGATGGGATTCCCAATAAATTCTATAAGATGGCTAAGATGATGTTGCTTCCCCATTTAACTGCTATATTTAATGTTATAGTCCAGGGTTCTCTACCAGTGCCCGCTACTCTTGCTGATAGTTAATTACATAAAAACAAAGAAAAGGATAATTTGGATAATTGGCGGCCTATTAGTCTCAATTCAGACTGGAAGATTCTTTGTAAATTAGTGAATAATAGGCTGGCAAGAGTTGCTCAGTCCATTTTTTTTCCACCCAAACGTGTGCTATCCCACACAGATCCATGTTAAATAATTTAAAACTGATGCGAGAGGTATTTGATGGTAGTTTTTCAGGGGGTTATGTCATTAATCTAGACCAATCCAAGGTTTTTGATCGGGTTCCTCATAGTTATCCTTTTTCAGTCTTACAACAGTATGACCTCCCACAAGATTTTATATTCTGGATTAAGAATCTCTATAAAAATGCCTCTATGACTCCTGTGGTTAATGGAATTAAGGGTTCTCATATTTTGATTAAACGAGGAGTGAGACAGGGTTGTCCCTTAAGCCCTCTTCTCTATGTTTTTTCTATAGACCATCTTCTTTGGAAATTGAATTCTGATACTACCATTAGACACAAAGTTGATACTGATAATAGGGAGTTTCCTAGTGCTATGGCATATACTGATGACCTGTGTCTGTTGTTGGCTGATCATGAGTCGGGGATACAGGCTCTTCATATTGTCCAAACATTCTCTACAATTTCAGGATCTGTTTTAAATACACATAAAAGCATAAGAACAGCTGTTAATGTCCAGACACCTTCTGAGACAACAGAGATGGGTGGTATTAAAATCCACCTTAATAATATTCAGATTTTGGGTCTTTTTTCTGGTAACTCACAGGCTGCTGAGACTAATTGGACAGAATATCTCTCTATAGAAGAAGAAAAGGTCAATAAGTGGAAATCATATCCTATGTCATGGCTGAAAAGGATAGATATGTTAAAAACATTTATTATTCCCCTTTTCCTAACAGTTAGTTATGTGTTTCCCCTCGCTTTATGATTAGAAGAGAGGATGTATAATTTATGTTTCCAGATTTTGTGGGGTAGTCATTTGAACCCAGGTAAGAGGTCAACTACCTACTGGCCACTGAAGAAAGGGGGCCTGAATATGTTGAACCCAGTCTTATTTTTCTTTTCATTGTTTGTTCATGCTAATATTTTTCCCAGTCTAGCAGGTCATTCAGAGGCTTGGGTTTTCAGTTTTTCCACTAGGACTCAGTATTTTACTGATAAATGGAGGGCGGCAACATGGAAGCCCTTTACTAAGATCCCTCCGGAGACTTCTGTGTATCTTATTGAAGTTTACAAAAAAATCAAACAATGGCATGTGTCTTCTCATATACCATTTTTGCAAAATAGAAAGCTTCTTTCTTCTTCAGTTCTCATGCAGCATTTCTTGATGGAACCCTGCTTCAAGTGTCCTTCATTCATAGAAGAACATTGTTTGACTAAACAATTGTTGGACAGCAGAATTCCACAGAAAATGTGGGATACATCATGGATGTGTTGCCATGGGAGACTGAATGTTAAAGGGAATCAAGCACATAAACAGCTGGAAGAACGGTTTTGTATTAGAGAATCTTGTAGTTGTCAGATTGAAACTATGCAACACTTGTTTTTTGTTTGTTCCTATATTGCACTACTGTGGGCTCAGTTGGCTCACAAATGGTCCTTGCATATATTCTCTACTATGTCATATACTGAGCTGGTCTATGGGAAGTATAGCATTGCCTGGGGGATGATGTATCCTGGAACGCTTCAAGTTATTTGTGCCATATTAAAATGGTGCATATGGCAAAATAGGTGTCTTTTTGTGCTCCAACAAAAGCATATTTTGTTAGATGGTTTATTGGACACAATAACCGTGGAAGTAGCGATGGTTTATGTTAAAGAAAAAATACAATTGTCTCCCCCTTTAGTAGCTTTCTGGTGGAGAGCTCTTCCCTTAATACTTTTTGAAGGTGTTACTTGAGTTTTGTTTTTTTTCTCAATACTTTCTTACTTAGATGTCATGGGGGTGTCCGTTCTATGGGACCATGTGCCTGTTTTGAAATTTTTGTTATTTTTTGTATAAGAAATGTGTGCCTTTCATCTACTTTCATATGTTTCTTTTATTTCATTTATTATTGTGGTTAGGTTGAACTTTTAGGAAATGGTGTATAGTCTTGTCTCGATTTTGTCTGTACTGTTTTTGTTTTGTTATATTTCTCTATAATAAAAAAATCTCCTACTCTGCCAGCAGGGGACTTGACTTCCTGCAGAGTGGAGGAGCTCAGTTTGGAGTTGGACAGCAGAAGAGGAGGAAGTAGTGATGTGGCAGTGGTGTGGACCAAGATGGCTGATGATATGTGTGTGTGAGAGAGGAGAGTGAAGGTATGGAGCTTGAAGAAGATGATGTGAATGCAGAAAGTATTGTAACTAAGGATTTTTCAACCAAGGAGACTATGGAAAGAAACGTGCAAATCCAGGACTTTCCTGAATTACCCTCTGAAGGTATGTTAGATTTAAGTAAAAATGAAGAACTAGATGTTTCTGAAATGTTAACTGCAAGTTCTGATGCCTCAAAGATACAATTACAACTAGAAAAGGAGGAACGCTGCTATCGAGTAAAGAAAATGCAGCTTGACAAACAATTGAAGGAACTGCAGACTGACAAACAGAAAGACTGTGCCATTTCCACTCAGCAGGGTAATTGTGATGTAGCAGCATCAAGAGCTCCATCTGAGAGCTGGGCTACAGTTGTAGAGCAGGTGGAAGAAAGTGAACAGGGCAAAACAGTAATTGCATCAGGAATGGCACTCACAGGAGATTCATCTCCTGGCCTAAGATGCACTTAAAACAGTAATCTGACCGAGAAACAGCCGTGGTCTGTTGAAAATGCTTTGGAAGCAGCTGGCTGAGAGAAGGATGTTGCTACAGGGAGCTGGGTCTCTGGCTCTTAACCTCTGCAAATGTCTCAACCACCCTGCAGCACTGTGCATCGACAAGGGCTGACACCTATGACTTCTGTGGATATTGAGGTCCCCTCTCAGCTTTCCTTGACACAAAACCTGAAACTACATTTTAAACAATTGCACTCTGTGGATTCTGCATTGCAATTGCCTGGGGGATGCCCTAAGGCTAGTATAGACAGTCCACAACTGCCTTTAAACAGAATCAATAATGAAGCTCCTAAATCCTACTCCTCTTTGTTTAAAACCCCAATCTTGCTGGCTAGAAGGCATAATGCAGTTAAACTCACATAGACAGAGGGGTTAACAGAGCCTCCAGACCATATTTTTGTGGCAAGAACCATGCTGAAAGACACAATGAAATTCTTCTCTAATGAGATATATGCGCTCATATATATATATATATCAGGATAGTTGACTTTTGATGTGAGCTTTAAAACTATGGGAGGTTTAGAGCGATTCACGATTAAGTATAATCATTTGAAAAATTCTGCACCCTGGTCTTCCTTTTTGGCTACTCCTTTAACCAGGCCTGCACATAAAACCCTGACTGTTCTCTTTAGGAATGAAAGTGTCAGTATATATGATCTGAAATACTGGCTACAACAACACTGTACAATAACTGAGGACCCTGAAGCAAAAATGGACACAGAGAACATATGGACTGGGAGATGAAAAGTTAAAGTTATGTTAAAAACAACAGATACTGGTGTGGTGCATCTTCCTAATTCTTTTTTCTTGGGGAGGGATAAAGGCATTTTGTTTTACTCAAGCCAGCCGAAGATGTGCTATAAATGTGGGCCAGTTGCACATCTGAGTAGCATATCTGATCAGCAACGCTGTACTGTATGTGGGGAATTGGGTCAATAGGTTCATAATGTCTAAATGAATGTAAGTGCAGTTGTTCTGATCAGAAGGGGCACACTTTTCAGAATTGTAAATGGGCGGGCCATAACACCAAAGATCAGGCTGATGGGGAGGACCAGAGGCTACTAATCACTCTCACACAAAAGAAAAAGCTAGCCAGTCACAGACTACAGGCAAATCAGAGACCCAGCAACACAGAAGTTTCTGCTGCTCTGGAAGGTGTAGTGGCACCACAGGCTGTTCCTTCACAAGAGCCAATTTTAGACCCCCCCCAGAAGCAGCTACCACAAGTGCCTCAATCACCCCTGCTAGTAGTGTAGTGCTTTCCTCTGTAGCAGAGGAAGGGAACATCTCCCTGATAGTGAAGGAGGGAACCACTGAGGCAACAGATAAGATTGCAGCTATGATGCCCCTTCCCCCCAACCCAGTGGCAGAAGAGGTTAGAAGGAGCACTAGACAAATGTCTAAGGTAGTGCCTCTGCAGGAAGTAAATAAGGTGCCAATTTCCAATAAGTATGATGTGTTGCATTCAGGGAACTCAGAGGGTGACTCTGATAATTCATCTGTAGCTTCATCACTTCCAGAAGGGACTACAGATACAGAGAGACAAGAAAGGCCAAAGGGTCCACAAAAAAGGAAAGCTAAGATGAAAACAAAACATAAAGAATTGGGAAAAGGGAGATATAAATAATGGAAAGTAGACTTTTCTCTCTTTGATGTTTGTGCCTGTTTCAGTTTACACATCAAATGTGAACAGCATTCAGAGGCCAGGGAAAGGAATACTGTGTTTTCTGTACTGACATATTTACAGTTTGGGATTTTTTTTACCACAACATATTTGCCTACATTCCCTGAAAGATACTCAAACTGCTGCAAAGGGCTTGGATGGGGGGGGGGGTTCATATTGGTCTATGGGGAATGATTTATGTTCAGGTGTTGGCATTCTTTTTCGACTTCCAGAATTGAAAGTGGTTAAAATAAATGATGTTTACTCAGGGCGGATATTGATTATGGATGTGATGATACAAAATGTTAACTTTAGATTAGTAAATCATTATGCCCCTGAGAGAAAAGTGGCTAGATGTGAACTGTTTAGTTTGATACAACCCTTCTTGTATACAGCACAGAAAGTTCTTTTGGCAGGAGATTTCAATTGTCTTTTAAAGGCCAGGACGGCCAAGCAATATTGTGATTCTAATTTCCTTGCACAAATGATACAGAAAGCTCAGCTACAGGATGCTTTTTTTATACATGCTAAGCATGATGTACATACTTTTCAGAAGGGGCCTTTAGTGTTTAGAATTGACTATATTTTTACTTCAAAAGCAATAAACACATTATCTGCAGAGGTAACTCCAGCTGAATACTCTGACCACTGTGTAGTCTCTGTCAGGATAGGGATATCATCTGACATACAGAGGGGCCCTGACTTTTGGAAATGTAATATGTCGCTCTTGGTGGACAGACATGTAGCAAGCATAATTCAGGATTTTTTGGAAGCTAGAAAATCAGTTTTTGTATGCTTTGACAATCTGGTATCTTGGAGGGAGGAAACAAAACAAGATATGGTTTACATGTGTAAAAGGATTAGTAAATTTCAGAGCAGAAAGTCATATTTTAAATATTTACAGAATAGACAATTATTGCAACACTTAATGGCCACCTCATACAAAACTGGACAGAATTTGACTGAGCAGATTAAGGCAGTGAAAGCAGATATGATGGACTATCATTCTTCCAAAAGTAGACAGCTACATCACCAGCAACAATATGGGATGAGGGGGAGGGCAGACTTGATTTGCCCTTTTGAAGCATGTATTACAAAGATCAAAGCAAAGGATAAGTCCACACTGGTGGATGAGGCAGGGAATATCTTGGTGGAAAAAAAGCAATCTTAAAGTTAGTATCAGAGTACATGAATCAAATGTGTGCTCCCTTACAAAGCAAGGGTGGAAGCATGCAGAATTTTTTTCATGGCATGCAGATACCTAGGCTAGAACAGTCAGCTACAGATGCTCTAGCACAACCCATAACTGAAATTGAGGTCAAAGAAGCGTTATCAACTTTAATGGGGGGAAGACCCCAGGGCCGGATGGCTTACCAAATGAAGTTAAAAAACTTATCGGTACTGTACTTTCACCTGAATTGACTATAGCTTTTAATCATATCTTGGACACCAATTAGATGCCACTGTACATGAACATGGGTGTGCTGACATATGTATGTAACAAAGGGATAAGATCTGATATCAGAAACTGGAGGCCTTTGAGCCTCTTAAATTCAGATTTTAAAGTTTTAACCAAGATACTGGCTAAGAAGTTGGTCTCCATGGCTAACACAGTTATTTCATAAGCACAAACTTACACAATTCCAGGCAGGTATGTTCAAAACCATATCATATTGATTAGAGAACTGATAGAACTGGGAAAGATTAGGGAAGTGGATGGGTATCTGCTCTTGCTTGATCAGGAGAAGGTATTTGACAGAGTTAGTCATACATATTTATGGGACATCTTGGAACAGTATCATATTCCAGAGACAGTAATAAAATGGTTGAAGTGTATATATCATACAGCAACAGTGGTACTGATTGTATGTGGGTGGAAGGGCCCTATAATCAGGCTACAAAGAGGGGTCCGTCAGGGCTGCCCCTTGAGCCCGATTCTGTACAATTTTTTTTATATAGACCCTTTATTAAGAAAAATTTATCTTAATGAGAAAATTGTAGCAATCAACATAAGGGGACAACCACTTCCGTTCAAAGCTCTTGCTTACACAGATGACATGAATATTGTAGTAAGCACACAGTCCTCAGTAGAAGAATTAATATTAACTTGCAAGAATTTTGGGAAGGTATTTGGCTCAGCTTCGAATGTACACAAGTGTAAAGGTCAAAGGTTAAATTACATGTTGAATTTCAAAGATACGGTGGGAGGGATATTAGTACAGCCTGATCTGATAAAAGTACTAGGTATCGAATTTTGTCCAGGAGAATTGGATGTTATAAATTGGACAAGTAAGATAGAGATTGGGAAGGCAAAGGTGGCCCAATGGAATAGGTGGAAGATGGGAATGAAAAAGAATATATCTGATAAAGACATACCTTATTTCTGCGTTTTTGTATAGTAGTTATATTTTCTCACCTCCAAAGATGTTAGAAATTGTTTTGCTAGGTATTTTTTTTTCAAGCATGCTGGGGGAGTAGTTTGAATCCTTTGAAAAGAAATATATTGTACCTCCCTCCCAGACAGGGTGTTTTGAATATGCAGAATCCAATTTTGTTTTTTAATAGTTTCTTTTTTCAATATAATATCAGGCCATTACTATTACAGCAAACAATAGGAACAGAGGTCTTACTAAGAGGGAAATACAGCACCTGGATTGATCGATGGGAAAGGCGTACCATTAGAATGGATAAAAGAACTGTTACAGTTTCTAAATATATAAGATGTACATTTCTTAGCTTAAAACAGTGAGGTTTACTGATGAAGCAGGTGATCACACTGCCTAGAAAGCAGTTATATCACTATATACTATCTACAATATGTCAGGAAGATGTTGCATTTGTAAAATGTCCTGTGGAGCATAGGGAGACCTTAAAATGCTTTTAAACAATAACAGGATACCAGAAACAATGTGGGATGTGCACTGGTTAATGTGTCATGAGAAGCTTAATGTTAAGGCCAATCAGAAACATAAACCCCTACAAGAAAGGATACGAGCAGGTTAAGATGTGTGTAGCAGGAAGAAACAATACAGCATCTTTTTTTTGAATGCTCATTTATATCAAGCGTTTGGGATTATTTAGCACAACAGTGGGGTGATAATATATTCAGTGCACGTACATACACTAATCTTATGTATGGGGTATTTGATAGGAGATGGGGAAAGTGGCATTTAAGCACTGTACACTGTATTATGACAATCATTAAATGGAACATTTGGATTATGAGATGTGGGTACACCCTACAGCAAAAGGCAGGAAGCCATGAAGAACATTATAATAAAATTATGTATGATTTAATGCAATTTTACAAACTGGAAAAAAGCTCACTGTCAAATGTAGTAATGTTGGAACTGTGGACAAGTCTGCCATGGATCACTGATACAGATGCTCCTAAAACATAACTTGTTGTTTTTCTTTTTGTATTTTGAGATGAGTTAAATCTCTTATTTAGTTTCTTGTTAGACTGTGATTAGATGTCTGTTTGTTTTTTCTGGAATTGTACAGTCTTTTGTTTTATTTAATATGTATATTTTTTGTTGTTGTTTCATTTCTCTGATGTATTAAATAAAACATTCCCCTACTCTTTTCGAGAAGTGCCATGGGATCTTTAACATCCACCTGAACTACCACCAGAACAGGCAAATGGGACCTCGGCTTAACTTCTCATCTGAAAGACGGCACCTCAGGAGTGCAGCACCCCCTCATGCTGCACTGTAGTGTCAGTATTGGGATATTAACCCAAGTGCCTGATGTGGTGTATAGATTTAGCTGATCTGCAGCTTTTCCCCCTCTCTGTTTCAATTATTCCCATGTGTTTGTCCCATAAGTTTGAATTCCTCCACCATTTTTGCCCCCACCACCACAGTCAGGAGGCTGTTCCATTTGTTCACTAATCTCTCTGTAAAGAAGTACTTCCTCCTATTTCCCCTGACCCTTCCTCCTTCCAACTTCAGGTCATGTCCCCTAGTTTTAGTGCATGTGCTTCTCCAAAAGATGCTTTCTTCTTGTACCTTATTTATCCCTTTGAGGAACTTGAACATCTCTATCATGTTCCCCTTCTGTCTCCTCATTTCCATGAAATACATATTGAGGTCCTTCAGCCTCCCTTCATACGACTTCTGTAACAGCCCCTGTAACATTTTTGTAGCCCTTCTATGTACTGCCTCCACCCTGTTTGTGTCTGTCCTGAGATGAGGCCTCCAAAATTGGACACTGTACTCCAGATGAGGTCTCAACAATGACCTATACAGTGGCACCACCACCTCCCTCTTTCGGTTGGAAATGCCTCTTCCAGTGCATCCCAACATTCCTTTGGCCCTTCTAACTACCTTCTCACACTATCCAGCCATCATTAGGTCCTCAGATATAATCACTCCTAGATCTCTCTCCTGCTTGGTAGTCAACAGAACCCCCAACCCCGATTAAATGCTCTACCGTTCTGTTCCTGTTTTCTCAATTGCATGATTTTGCACTTTTTTGCATTGAATCTCAGCTGCCATGTACAATATTAGACCATTCTTCTAGCTGGTCCAGGTCCCTTCACATCTTTTCCATTCCCCCCGACATGTCAACCCCACTGCAGATCTTTGTATCATCTACAAAGAGGCACACCTTTCCTTCCAGCCCCTCCACAATGTCACTTATGAAAACATTGAAGAGGACCGGGCCCAGCACTGAGACCTGAGGCACCCCACTGGTTACCTCCTTCTCAGTAGACTGAACTCTGTTCACTACTACCCTGTGTCCTACCAGTTAAACAATGTCTAACCCAGTTTACCACTTCTGATCTGACCCCCTGGTTGTTCAGCTTGTTTAATAATCTTTTATGCGGGATGGCATTGAAGGCTTTACTAAAATCCAGTTAAGTGACATTCACTGCTCCTCCCTGATCTACCTCCCCGGTCACCAGTCGAAAAACTCAATTAGGTTTGTTTGGCAAGACCTGCCCATCATAAAGCCATGCTGTCCTGGATCCAGCAGCCTGTTGGATTCAAGGTATGTCATAATCTTCTCTTTGAGTAATGATTCCATAAGTTTCTCCACTACCGAGGTTAAGCTGATGGGTCTATAACTGCTAGTCTCCTCTCTACTCCTGCTTTTGTGAAGAGAGACCACATTCATCCTCTTCCAGTCAGCTGGCACCACCCCTTTTTCTAATGATTTGTTGAACAAGGCTGTCAGTGGTGCTTCTAGTTCCTTTCTCAGTTCTTTTAGAATTCTGGGATGAATTCCATCGGGCCCAATCACCTTGTCCACCTTCAGCTTTTCTAGTTCCTTTAGGACTCTCTCCACTGTGAACGGACTTGTATCTATGCCTCTCCACTGGAAACAGGCCACTGTCATACCCATTCCTGTCTCCCTATCTCCCTGCTCCCCACTTTAGCTAAATTGCAAGAGCACCTTGTGCAGTCCCAGCTCTCATCCATTTCCAGTCTGGCTTAGAGCGCTGCTGATGTAAGACTGGGCTAGAGGCAGATAAACTGGCCCTGTATACACATTACGGTGTGTACCAGGGGGTAATCAACCATAAGAAGGCAGAGTTCCTGTCCAGGGAGATTACTGTAGGGAAGAATTGACCTACTGTGCTTTTTCAGACTGTAGACAGGCTCTTACATCCAGCTTGCCTACAGATGAAAAAAGCCTTTTCTGATGCTTTATGCAAAGAGTCTGCTCGATTCTTCTCAGACAGGGTGTCCACCATCCAGCAAGGAATTCTGCTAGTGAGCCTTTCCATGGCCAACAGTGATCACCTTGGGCATCCAGAGAACACTCTGTCTAGTTGGGGCGGGTTTAGACTGGTGCAGGTGGCTGAGGTCATTGAGGTTGCTTCCAAGCTGAGGCACATATTTTGTGAACTGGACTGGGTGCTAACACATTTCTTGATGGGATGTGTCGACTCTGTGGGCCCGGTGTTTGCCTTGATTGTCCAGTGTTCTATGTCAGAGGGATCTTTCCTGATGCCTTGAAGAAGGCACTGGTGAGACCCCTTCTGAAGAAACCATCTTTAGACCCTGACATCAAGGCAAATTACCATCCCATCACCAACCTTCCATTTTTGGGTAAGGTTGTAGAGAAGGTTGTGGCACTTCAGCTTGAGAAGCACCTCGTGGCCTATGATCTATACAAGCCTCTCCAGTCTGTTTTTTCTTGTGAGGCATAGCACAGAAACTGCATTAGTTTGGGTGCATAATGACCTCCTCAGGACAAGAGATTGAAAAGAGGGGACAAATCTCATTATCCTTGATCTCTCCTCAACATTTGACACAATGAACCATTGTGTGTTGCTTGACCACCTGAGGGAATTCTGCTGACTAGCCGGCACTGTCATCTGCTGGTTTGAGTCTTTTCTCACCAACAGGAGGCAAAGGGTAGTGATGGGGAATTTCTCCTCTTTCCCTAGCCTACTGTCATGTACAGTACCACAAGGCTCAATTTTGTCACCAATGTTGTTCACCTTGTACATGTTGCCCCTGGGAGAGCTCATTAGGAAGTACAGTCTGGGTTTTCATTGCTATGGTAATGATATCCAGCTGTACCTCTCCTTTGCCCCTGGTGCATCCAATGCAGTGGATGTGCTAAATTCTTGCCTTGCTGAGATCAGTGACTGGATGGCCTCCAGCTGGTTGCAACTGAACCCTGACAAGATGGAGGTACTGGTGGTGTAGTCAAAGAGAAGGCATGACAGGATGGCCTCTGGTGCAGAGGCAGGTTTTTTCTTGGATCTGTGCCATTGAATGCCTCCTCTAGGGTGTGTAACCTTAGTGTTATTCTGGACAGTGAACTGGCGCTTGAATCCCAGGTGTCGTCCATTGTCCACATCAGTTTCTACCATCTGAGGAATATCACCAGGATAGAGCCCCTAGTTCCACCCCTGGACCTTCCCACCTTGGTGCTTGCCTTTGTGACATCAAGGCTTGATTGCTGTAACGTGCTTTACGTCACAGTCTTGGGAGTTTCCCTCTGCCAGCTGCAGCTGGTGCAGAACACAGTTGCCAGGTTGCTGATGGGGCAGTCTAAGTACTGCCACATTACCCCAGTGTTGCGTGAATTGCACTGGCTGCCAGTCAGGTGGAGGGTCCTCTTTAAGGTGGGCTTGCTCACCTTTAAGGCCTTACATGCCCTTAGCCCTGGTTACCTGGTGGATCTTCTTACACCTGCTGTCACAGTCCGCTCCCTCCGCTCCTCCTCTAGGACCCTCCTTGTGATTCCCAGGACAAGGTTAAAAACAGCCAGCAACAGAACTTTTAGTATCGCCGGCTCCATCCTGTGGAATTTGCTACCTCTAGCTGTAAGGAAGACCCCTTCAGTGGAGGTATTCAAGGCCTGCCTCAAGGCCTTCTTGTCTAATCAAGCTTTCCCAGATGTTGTCTTATAATTCTGCCCTGGTCTGTTCTGTTTTTCCAGCTTTGTCTGAAGCCACCTATTTAGTTATGTATCTAGTTTTGCTTCTCAGACTTATTTTTAAATTCTATAAGTGTGTGATCTAAATTAGTTTTAATTATTATTGTGTTTTATTGTATTGTTGGTTTTATTGAACTGTTATTGATTATTAATCTGTGTACAGTGCCTGAAGCCTCAGGTATTGGGCGTCTTTTAAATAAAATTTGCCTTGCTTTGCCTAAATTCCACTCCACCTACTTCTTCCTCTTCTGGCTTACTGATTCCATTCTCTCAGGCATGGATCAGGGCCTTATCACCTCTGCCATCTTTGTTGACTTGGCCAAAGTCTTCAACACTGTAGCCCACCACTTTTAATTGACAAGCTTATGACAGTTGGGATCTCCGACTCCTCAACCAATTGGTTCCACTCCTACCTTGAGGGTACAGTAGGTCCCAATCTGTTTCTTATCGCCTCCACTTCCTATCAGAACTGGTATCTCACAAGGGTCCATCCTTGGCACAGTACTCCTTTTAATCTTCTTGAACAACCTCCCTGCTGCCTGCTCCTCTTCATCCATCAACATGTAAGCAGATGATACTGTACTATTTGCATCTGGTTCCTCACCCTCTGATCTGATGTCCAGGCTTCAGCTGGACTTCAACAATGTACAGCACTGATTCCAGTCAAATCAGTTATCCCCTCAATGCCAAGAAAACAGTTTCCATGACCTTTAGCACTAGGCAGAAGCTCAACTGGGCTTACCACTCTCCCCTTCTTCCACACCTTAGATGAGGCCTCAGTTGAAAATGTTCCCTCATGTAAGTACCTCAGGGTCTGGCTTGACCAGCATCTTGACTTTCCAAGCATGTGGATGCCATACAGAATAAACTTCACCCTAAACTTGGAGCATTATACAGGAATAGAGGTTGCATTTCTACTCCTGCCCACCGAGCTATTGTCTTGAAAATGATTCTCCCCATGTTTGACTATTGCAACATTGTCTACAGTACTGCTCCTAACACCACCCTGGCCAGGTTGGAGTCCGTCTTTCATTCCTTCTGTCCCGTTGCTTTGAACTGTCCACCCCGTACCCACCACCAATCCCTATATTCCTCCCTCTCCCTCTCCTCCCTCAAAGTCAGACACTTCATTCATTGTACATCCTTTATTTCTAAATACTGGCTTGGCTCTCCCCACCTTCTTACCTTACCTCTCTCCTCTTTCCCCTCTTCCTTCCTCTTATGCCTTCATAACTTTGGCTATCGCTCCCTTGCACTCCCTTCGATGAAATCCTTAGCAGGTCAGGAAATGGGCTGTTTTCTGCTCAATGTCTTTCCTCGTGAAACTTTTGAAATAAATAAATAATAAATAAATGTGATCTCAGTTTATAAGTTATTTAAATGAAAATTAAGAATAACTGAGGAGAGACTCCTGCACCCATTATTCCCATTATCAAACATTTGGCAATGTTATTACTTAGACAGCTCTCTTAAAATGAGAAATGGGGATTTGCTTCCGGAGAGAATGGCTGGACTGGATTAAGATTATGTTGAGATTTGAATTACTTGTCCCTCTGAATTCTGAGACTTGTACTTATCTGAACCCTAAGGAAAAAAGAGCACTAAACCTCTGTCAATGGGGATCAACTGAGGGAGGAGAGGTGCCACTAGACAGCTAAAGATGCTGGGATAAAATACAACTGCCTACTAGGATCAGGTGAGGGATTGGTGCCACTAGGCTGCAAGACATGTTGAAATATAATAACTCTGATGATGGGGATCAGGTGACAGATGGGGCCACTAGACTACCAGGAATATTGAAATGTAACCATCCCTACAAAGGTCAAGTAAACAAGGGGGTATTGAGCACTGTTTTTTTTTTAGGAAAAAATGGCACCACAGTTGCTGGGGTGGAGTCTCCATGCAATCTGTGGAGCAAAATCTAGAGCTTTGCAGGTTAATGAGGCAATAATGGGATGCAAATGATCTCATTGTACCCTGCATGGGCAGAGAGGTAATTTCCATAAGAACTTACACATATAGCAAGTTAGTCCAAGACCACTAACAGGTTTCGGAAGCACTAACTAGGTTTGTGACTTGCAAGTCTGATCTTATGTATAGGCATAAACTTTATTTATTTTTATTTATTTAAAATGTGATAACTGGGAAAGGCACAGAATGCAGAAGCTCATTTTCAGGTATGACCTAGGGACGGGGGTACAAATACAACAAGGGAAGAGCAACAAACAGATACATTGTAGTACAGAATAATATTTACAGCTGAATATTTACAGTATAATACAAGAATGAGTTGTATATAACAGTACAATACAAAGGGTAGGTAAATACACATTATGGGAATACAATGCAGTGTTACAAGCAGGAGCTACAATGAGAAGGGAGGGCCTATAAATACAGGCAGCAACCAAAACATAGTGGTAGCAACTGATTCAGGAAGTGGAAGGAAGTGGAAGGGAGGGAGGAGTACAGGTATGTGGAGGGAAATTAGGGCCTAGGACAGTTGCAGAATGTAGTAGGGGTGGGCATGAGGAGGCACTTCAGAGCAGGAAAGGAAGGGGTGAGACGGGTTTGAAGAGGAAGATTATTCCAGATGGATGGGAATCTAAAGGAAAAAGCTATTTTCCCTGTCTAAGTACAAACTCGTGGGAGGGCAAAGGAATGATGGCAGTTTGTACATGAATTGTAGGGGAGGGAGTAGCAGGATTAAGGAGAGAGGAAAGGTAGGAAGGAAGAGTTCCAAGTGAGAATTTGGAGATGAAGGTGGAGCACTGAGGCATGCGTCTCTATGTTAGGGACTGGAAGGATAGGGAGGATTACAAGTCACAGTGGTGTGTCATGTGGAGTGAATACAGTAACACAGAAACATAGAGGTTGTTGACAGACCTCTTGGCCCACCTAGTCTGCTCAGTTTTCCCTGCTTATTGTCCCACTGCAGACCCTACTTGATCTCCGGTCATCTCCTCCCCTTGCCATTCATACCAAGGTTCCCTTGTACCTGTCCCATGCATGCTTGAATCCCGTCATTGTTTTGGCACCCACCACCTCCACTGGAAGGTCTATTCCAGGCCTCCAACACCTTCTCCATGAAGAAGTATTTCCATTGCCAGCAAGAGCTTGTGGTTTGTGTTGAGAACACCAGTTAGAGTCTTCTTTAGGGTTGCGCTCTTGGGGCGATTGTATATTCACACAGTTGTAGTGCAGTCACACTTTGCGCTGAACTTATTTGAATATAGCAGATTTATTTTTTATGTATATCTTTTTCTCCCCCAGCTGGTTTCACGTCTAAGCACCCTGTTCACAGAGATATACATTTTACAGTGAGAACTCAGACATAATTTAGGGGGCTACTGTTTTTTTCCACTTCAGTTTTCCCTTCCCTCCTACCTTGGTAAGGGTGATGCCTTTCAGCCTCATACATCCACAGCCCACCCTGTGGCAGAAGCAAGCTCCCTGTGGTGGCAGAATGCATTGACAAGTTTCCCAAGCTAAGACTCACTGCTGAATGGCAGCTGTTTTGGCTTGGCTGCCTTCCTGACTCAGCTCCCTGGGTTCTAGTCTGAAGCTGGGTCATCAGCGTGACACACTGCTGTTGGGTCATCAGGGTGTCTGAATATAGTGGATTTAGTTCATTGAGTTAATTTACACCCAGATTAGGGTCTTTGCAAGGAGCAAACCCAGACTTTTGAATATAGGGTCCTAGGATTTTTTATGGAAATATGGACAATTCACCAAAATATCCATTATCTGTTTTACATGAGTATTGTTTACTATTACAAAAATAAGAATTATTACCAACTATTCAATGTTAGGAATAATGACAGTTGAGGATCTGGCAGCAGCTGCTGGCTTTTCTGTGCATGCCTTCTGGAAGAAACCTAAATGTAATGAATACCTGTTTGTACAGTATACTGTAACAACAATGTGCCATCATGATCAAAGGATAGAATCAAGAGCTACCATTGAAACATAACTCAGATATTTGAGCACTTCAAAACATCTAATAATACTCTTAGCATAAAGCAACACATATTCATTGGTATGATATGGAGGAATAATAAAATGTAATGGCCTCATTATCAAAGGCATTCCTTCAATAAACATCTTTTTTTTTCTAATGCCCCTAGGAAATAAATAGGAATCTTTGTTCTAGGAAATCTTTACATAAAACAAACTGCATGTCCTTGACAAACAAGTTGTTGAAAGTAGCCATGTAAGAAAAATGTTAAGGCATTTGTTAGTAAGTCATGAAAATGCATTTATATAATAGTTTTCCTTTCACTTGACAACTTTATAGTGCTGTTTTATGGGTTGTAAAACACAGTAGCTATTTTCCAAATTATTTACTGGAAGTCTGTTGTTTTTTTCATTGAATTATGTTGACAGTTCATGGCTTCTGGTTGTCTGACACACAAGACATAACCATTCTGTCCCAAGTTCCACTTCCCCATATTGTGTTATGTACTGTACAGTATGTTAAAGGAAATTTCTGATATAAGGTATTGGGCTTTAGAATCATAAACCAAAACCTTATGCCACCGTGAGCTGATTTTTATTGAAAGTATTTTTTTAACTTAGTCTATGAAGTGACTGAAGGGATCGTACCTAGAGGTGGGTAAAAAAAAATCTTCCACGGGTGGCTTTCGCTCCCACGGAAGTTCGGAAATTTATTTCCAAACTTCTGCAGAACTTCTGCCTATGATTGCCGCTCTTTAAATTGTTAAATTGCCCCCCAAAAAGCCTGGTGGCTAGTGTAGTGGTCCCTCCCTCACCTGACCCACATGTAAAAAATTATCCCTGGTGGGTACTATGGTCCTTCTCCTTTATCCGATAACCCGCCCATCGTGAAATGTACAGTAACCCCCCCATCCCTATCTCCACTGTCCAGTTAAAAAAAAATCTCTGATGGTCTAGTGGTTTTGTTTTTTTAATTAAAACCTCTTCCTGATCCCCAGTCCCAAATCCCATTCCATGGTGATCTAGTGCCCCCCCACCCAGCCTCCCCAGCAGCCAGTTGTCCCACAACACCACTCCCACTCCATCACAAACCCTGGCAGCAGCGGACCAGCACAGCCCTCCTTTCTCCTCCACAGCGAGCCCGCTAACTGAGCTGTCAATGAATGAGTGGTACATGGTACACTCATTCATCATGACAGATCAGTCAGTGGGCCAGCCATGGAGGAGAGAGAGGAGGGGTGTGCTGGTCCGCCGCTGTTGGGGTTTATGGTGTGGGAAGCCTGGCTGCTGGGGAGACTGGGTGGGGGCACTGGATCACCAGGATTTGGGACTGGGAATCAGGAGGGGTTTAAAAAAAAACACTAGACCACCAGAGATTTTTTTTTAACAGGACAGTGAGATAGGGGTGAGGGGGGTGGGGGGTTACTTACTGTACATTTCACCGTGGGTGGATTACCGGGTGGAGAGGAGGAACCACTAGTCACCATGGATAATTTTTTTACATGTGGGACAGGTGGGGGAGGGACCACTAGCCACCAGGGCTTATTTTCTTCACTTCCAAGTGAAATTTTGCCTTGTAACTTTCGAGGAAGTTTCCCACTCCACCACAGATGGAAGTTCAGAAACTTTTACGAAAGTTCCTTAATTTCTTCGGAAGTTTTGCAGGAGTGGAAAATGGCAGTTTCACTCACCCCTAATCGTACCTGGCTCCGTATCCACTGCCAGTTGATCCCTTTCAGCTTTTTTCTTCTTCTGCTCCACCCCTGTTTCAGCAGGGTGGGTGTGGGGGTGCACCCCATACAAGTCTATGGGGTGGTTTTCAACAACACTTTTTTTCAAACTTTAGGCAATCTGAGAGGGAAATGAAAGCCATCACTCTACTACTAGGGACTCTACGTGGAGGCCACAAGCTCCTGCACTGTGTGGAGGAGTAAGATGGCTAGGTCCAATAAGCTAAGCTGGTAGTCATGGGAAATACAAACAAGGGTGAGGGAAAAAAAGAGGCCATTAGAACCTATAAGAGGACCTCTAAAGAAGTGGATAGGGAGGATTGTATCAGTTATTCCAAGGAAGAGACCAGGGTGGTAAGGGCAGCCAAGACTCTGAAGGAGATGAGGCTTGCTCAGGGGGATTAGGCAGGGCAAAAAGGGGTTCTTCAAATATATCAGGGAAAGAAGGAAATGCAAGGTGCAGATCTCTAGAATTAAGACAGATGAGGGATGGGTGGAGAAGGGGGGACAGGCAGAGGTATTAAAAAAATATTTCTGTACTGTTTTTACAAGGGAGTGGGAGATACATAGTCAGCAGGGTCAGGACAAGGTAGAAAAGATTGATGGAGCAAGGATGGTTGATGGGAGGATCCCATGGCAGAGGGTGCTAGAGGGTCTAAAGGCTCTGAGGACAGATAAAGCACCAGGACCAGATGAGTTACACCCAAGCATACAAAAGGAACTTGCAGAGGTTCTGGGAGAGCCTCTGACAGATGTATTCAACTCATCCCTTAAATCAGGATGTGTGCCCCAGG
The DNA here is from genome assembly GCA_016271365.2 of Neoceratodus forsteri. Classification (NCBI taxonomy): domain Eukaryota; kingdom Metazoa; phylum Chordata; order Ceratodontiformes; family Ceratodontidae; genus Neoceratodus; species Neoceratodus forsteri. The sequence goes on along the minus strand of CM057449.1, from coordinate 1,582,147,575 downwards.
ATTGGAGAGTGGCGAATGTGATGTCCATCCACAAAAGTGGCTCTTAGGATTATCCAGGGAATTACAGGCCAGTTTGCCTCATGTCAGTTGTGGATAGGCTAATGGAGACTATCCTAAAGGAAAAAATATTGGCATTTCTGCAGGTACATGGTTTTCTTGATGATTGGCAACATGGGTTCACACAGAGAAGGTCTTGCCAGACCAACCTTGTGGTCTTTTATGACTGGGTGACTAGGGCTCATGATGAAGGAAATGCAGTGGATGTCCTGCACTTGGACTTCTACAAGGCCTTTGAATCTGTGCCACAAAGAGGTCTGATAGGCATGCTAAGGGACCCGGGGGTAGGGGATAGGGTGGTCAGATGGATTTGGAACTGGCTGGAAAATAGGCAGTAGAGTGTTGTGGTGGGGGGGGGGAACTATCATCACCACAGGCAGTAATCAGTGGGGTCCCACGGGGCTCTGTGCTGGAGCTGATGTTATTCAACATCTACAGTATGTAGTGTAGCAGATATGGCAGTTGGAGTTCAAAGTCAGATAAGTATGTTTGCTGATGACGCCGAACTGGGAGCAATGGTGAATGAGGTGGAAGGGGAGGTGTAATGCAGAAGGATTTGAAAACATTGGAGAGATGGTCATGCACCTGGTAGTTGGGCTTTAATGCAAATAAGTGCAGGATTATGCACTTTGGGAATAAGAATCCTGGGTTCAGTTACCAGCTGGGAGGTGTGCTTTATCAATATCCATTGAGGAAAAAGATCTGGATGTGTTGGTAACAGGCCATGTGAATCACTCCGCACAATGTAGAAAAGGGGCAGCGAAGGCCAATAGAATGCTGGTGTGCAATGCTGGTGTGCATAACAAGGGGGAAATACCTCAAGGAGTGAGTGGGTGATCCTGCCACTATACAGGGCATTGGTGAGGCCTTACTTGGAGTACTACATGCAGTTCTGGCACCCCTTCTTAACTCATTGGGTCCAGTAGATGCCATATGGAATCAGAACCATCCATTACAGAACCTGACCCAAAATGGCAAACAGGACTCAATGAGTTAAAGAAGGACATCAAATTGTTGGAAGGAGTACAGAGCAGAGAGACCAAGATGCTGAGTGGGATGAGGAAAAAACCCTATGAGGTTAGGTTACAGTCACTCAATATGTACTCAGTGTAGGACAGAAGGGATGGGGCGATATGACTGAAACCTTCAAACATTTAAAGAGCATAAACAGGGCTAGTCACAAGGGCTCGTTTAAATTCAGAAGGGAAGGCATCACAAGAGGGCATAGCATGAAGTTGGATGGGGGAGGTTCAGAAGGGAGATGCATAGGAACTTTCTCACTGAGAGAGTAGCGACAGCATGAAATGCTTTCCCTGAGGAACAGGTTTTGCTGACATGAGTTGGAGGATTTAAGAGGGGGGATAGGCCTAAAGGCAAAATCAGAATGGGGAAGGGAGGAGGTTGGTGGCACTTCAGATGGAGATAACAGTGTGGATGGGGCCGAAGGGGTTGGGGGGCAGCATCAGTGTCTGACACTGAAAGCTGTAACACTCAAGCAGACTTGATAGACCACTAGGCCTATATCTGCTGGCTTTATTGTATGTTCATATCTTATGTTCATATGCAGGAACATTACCTCCACCAGTAATACCACTTTATCTTGCCTTAACCAAATTCAACAAGATTCCATTAAATAACATGAGGGATTGCTGAATTGATTTACTTAAGACAAAGTAATGTGATGTTAAAGCGCTTGGAAATATTCCTTAATTCAGCCTAATGACCTCTTACATATTCATTTCTGCTTCTACAAAGAAGAGCACTGAATGCAAGTGGAAAAGCTTACACACACTGGAAAACTGCAGTCCAAAAGGGTTTTTTTATGTGAAGCAGGTGTTATAAGTGTTATTTATTATCCCAAGGTTAAGTATCTTTGTTTCTTTACACCATATTTTGGAATACAAAATATGAAAAAGTAGATATACAGATTTGAAGAAGCCAGAAATGTCAGAGTAAAATAGGACCATTGTTCAGGTTGATACTTACAGCTTGATTTTTAAAGATTTGCACCAGAAAGGAATGATGCAAGGAGCCACCTGTGTCAAAACTTGCATCAGTTCCAGTTTTCTAATACTGCTTGCGTAAAAAATGTAACTGTACTTGTACTCATGTTTACTTGTCTACAGTATATCCCTGATTTTTGTTTTCATTTTAGTATTACCATATTACCTTTGTAATCCACTACCCCTCCCGTAAGTAGCACTGTGAGATGAACAACATGTTGTTCAGTGTGTTTTTCTAGTTAATCTCTTCAATAAATAAAATAAATATATAAATGAATAAATAAACTTCCTGTGCCAAAGTGGCTTGCATAAGGTTTGTGTAAAACAATGGGTGGTCATGTTGCAACAGTACTTTTCATCAAAAAATGATGCACCATTATGTTTTCTTTTTTTATTTTCTATGGTGGAAGCTGTCGACACTGCGTGAAAGATACCTGCCACTGTCAGACCAACCAGAGCTGTTCTAACACTAGAGCAAATGAAGAGGCCTGCAGGTGAGCAGACCTGACTATGGTACTATGCATTGCATTCTGCTGCAAAAGTCTTGCATTGTAGACATTATAATGCTTGCTTACAGTTGTCATTTCATCTACCATAATTTTTTACTCAGCTTACATCATTTTTTCTCCATTACATCATTTTTTTGACTCAACTTGTGTCATTTTCTTTATCTACTCATGCACTGTATTTCTCACTCACCTTGCACCTTTTTTCTCTATCTCATGAATGCATCATGTTTTTGACTTATCTTGCATCCTTTTTCTCCATCTTATTTTTGACTCAACTTGCAGCATTTTTGTTCCATACCACTCAAGCATGGTATTTGTTAACTCAACTTGCACCATTATTGCTCCATGTCACTCCACGCATCCTATTTTTTGACTCATTATGTGTCATTCTTGGCTTACATCATTCTCACCTCATGCATCAAATATTTGATGCAGCAGTCTTCTTGCATCATTTTAGGGGACTTTGTCACAGAGAAGGCCTTTCTTGCAAAATACAGCACACAGTATTTGGCACACCTGGATTTGATACACGATGGTTGTTTGACGCTCATTGGGTCATTGTAAGGGCATTTTGAAAATCTGTCCCTTGCTGTTAAAAAATAACAATCTGCCTCCTAAAGGGAGCAACAATATTTTTGTAAAAAAATTGTGTTATCACTTACTTTCTTTGGTATACAAAGTCCTTCAGTACAGAGCATCATAAAATAAAGGAGGAGGGCCTAGCTCCACATCCCTAATGACATTTCAGGAGGAAAGGGTATGTTACAGTTAAAATATTCTATAATTAACTAGAGCTCCTTGTAATCTAGAAAACTTCACTCCATCTTATTAATCACCTCAAAAGTTCCTTGTTTAAGGTGTCAAAAGCAGAGATGTGTGGATGACTCATTAACTGCTCCACCAGAATTCCTGAAATGTCATCCAAAGCATCTACTGATAGTCCATTTCTTTCCAAATAGAGATGGATATTGAGGCCAATGTTTGTAGAATGAAGGAAAAAGATCTGATTGCACAACATATGTTCCAGTTATAATTTGCCCACACTGAAGATAAGAAAGTACAGGAAACTAACTGCCTCCTACCCTGTCAGAGTACATAATACAATATAATACATTGTCATTGGTGGCAGAAGCCCTTTATACAGCTGGTGTGAATCATGAAGAAGATTCCTCAGAACAATATCATGAAGTAACAATGAACATTGAAGACAGTAAAAACCTGGAATGGTCTAGCTCAAAAAGTGAAAAATTCAATATTGATAGGAGAACTTTTGGAAAAAATTTAAAACTGTTTATTATATTAATGTAATAGTTTTATTTGATTTTAATTAGGTGGAAAACAATAATGTAAGTGCATATTGCTGCTATGTATGCTCTTTTGCTCAAGTTGTATACATTATTGTTACATTTAGTATGAATGAATCAGCTGTGGTAAGGTTAACAAACTGATGTGGTCACAGAATGTAGAACCAATGATGACATTTCCTAGTCAGCTTATGCACCCCCAAGAATTTGTGTACCATGATGGTTGTAGTGGGTTTTAAGGTTCAAAACAAATGTGTATGGTTGGGGGAAAGATATATAAAAAAAATAAATTGGGAACTGTGTATCTTCTTGTAATATTTATGTATTTGACCTACTGTACACACTGCTCTTTGTCCAGACTGCATCTGTTATGCTACATATGAGTATAATGGGTGCCCCACACATTGGCCTATAAGGGATGGGCAACTTTAGTGAAGAAGTAGTTTCATTATGCTGCATTTCCATAGTCACCCAGGCTGGCCATGATTTTACAATCTGGTTGCTCACATCTTCCCTCTGTTGGGCTGTTGTTGATAACATAAGTTGACACTCATTAAATTCCCATGATATAGCCTGGACACCAGAAAAGGCTAATTACTAGGCAATAAATTCCTATGATATAGTATGGACACCAGAAAAGGTTAATTACTAGGCAGTTGTTTTAACACTAAATTTTGTGTCAAATACAGTCAGGGACTGTGCCATGCTAGATTCTGCCATGCCTCAGCATTGTAAGACCTCAGTACTGTGATATGCTGGAGCCCCCATGATATATGGAACCAGCATGTCTACAAGGGTTGCATCATTTAATTTTCTTTCATTTGTTTTATGCCCCCTATGCATTAGATTTTATTTCTATGGAATGGCATTTTGAGAAACCAATCTGTACATGCACCAACCATTACAGTTCTTGCAACCACATACCAAAAGCATGGACATGCATTTGATTAAAGTTTCAGTAGAGAGGTACTTTCACTAATCATGTGTTTCTCTGTCAGTTTGAGTGGCTGTGTCCCTCATTTCTGTCAACCATATTACAGTACATTGACTATTTCTCCCATGTGCCCATACTGTGAAGCACAGCACTGCATCAGTACTGCATAGGGCTGGGAAAAATTTATCTTACACCACTGAAATTGTAGCAAAATTCTGATTTCACTTCATAACATTTTGCAAAATTTCTGCAAAAATATGGAAAAACTTCACCAAATTGTGATGTCAGTTATTTCCATAAAAGTTAAAAAGTATTTGTCCAAGTTGTACCAAATTTGGTAAGATAATGTTACCAATGACTGTACAGAAGTATGCTATGTTTCACATCTCTGCAATTAATACTGACCAAGTTATAAGGCTCTAAACATTCAGAAATGTGCAAATTACATTTTATAGCCATGTAAACTACAGAATTTTAAGCCCATGAAACTTTAAAACTAGAGAACAGAATATCACCAATTTTGACAGGTTCATTGACCCAAAATATTAGGCTTTGAGAACACCCCCATGGCCCAGGAGCAGAGCATTGTACTGTCATGCCAATGACCCTGGTTTGGAATCAAGCCCAGGAAGTCACATCTGGAAGCAAGTCATGGCTGGGATTGCTGCTGCTCAGCAGTGCATCTCAGTTGGGAAGGGTTGGTGGTGGGTTCCACCAACACAGTGACCCCTGCAGCTAGGCCAGGGAAGGAAGCTGTGTGAGGCTGACAGAGGCACCGCCCTCACCAAAGGAGATGGAAGGGAAACAAATCTTGGAAAAAACCCTGCTAGCCAACTTAATGTTGGCTGGTTTCTACCTGATTAGGTATATCCCTGTGAACAGGGTATATTCATGATAGACAAGCTGCTGACTGGGAGAAAAAAACAATATGGAAAAGAAATAGAGGCTGTGTGCATCAGCTCTCTAACATCTTGCTTAAAGGCTTGCCAAGCCATAAGCAGCCAAATATTCCAAACTAACTTCCATAACTACAATTGAATTGCATAAGCTTTTGTGAAATTGTGGAATGTTGTGAGACACTGGAGTTGCTATTGCAGAGGAAGATAAAGGGTGGGTAAAGTGGTAGTAAGGTACTATGTCATTCATAGGAGGCTCCATAGTAAAAGTTTAGCAATGCCAAATGTCAGTTCTCTATCCTGAGGGACAAACCATGAAGAATAGTCATGGACATCACTGTGCAGTAGCCTGAATTCTTGCAATATGCTAGCTAATCACTAGAGCTCACTGACTTAATAACTTGTGGAAGCACATGCACATGCAGCATTATTTCTGTACAATGCCACCCACTGACTCTTTAACAACCTTGTAAATAACAAGGTATATTTTTACTATTTGAAAACAGTGGAACCTAAAAAGACCGACCCTTGCAATAGTTGAGAGTTAGGCCATTGTGACAGAAGTCTCTGGATATCTTTGTTCATGACGTAGCATGTTCACTAGGTATCACTGCTGCAGGAGTGTTGGAGGGATATGCTGGGCCATGACACTAGTGCAGGTAAAGTGATTTAGTGGTGATAAGTACTTTACGAAAGTTAAATTCTGCAAGTGGAATTTTAATGGCATTACCTATCATGTAACCATGGACTGTTTGAACAAGTTTTGCTAATTAGTAATTTTTAAGCATCCAAAATATATTTTAACTTACTAAATCACATTTATACAGCTTAATAAGATTTCATAACATATTTAATTTGCTATGCATGTGAAATATTGAGTGTATTCATGCAACAGCAGTGGAGCAATAAACATCCAAATATTTTGAAACAGTTTACCCAATATAACAAATAATTAAATTGTGAAATGTTGAACTCCTATAAATTACAATTTACACAACAAATGACCTCTCTATTTAGCAGTTTCTATGACTCTTCCAAGAAAGTATGCATATAAATATTCAGTTATCTAGCTCCATAAGTGGCTAAGTTATAAGTAGAGAAATATTTTCAGAAATGTTCAAGCTAATAAAAAGTTCCAGAGGTTGAACACCAATGATTTCCCTCCCCCTCCTCCAAATGTCAGGACACTTGATATTCTTTTAGGGACCAGCCCTACTAATATGCTTGCCACACTTCAGATCTCTATCTATAATATTGACAGTTATGAACAATTAAAGAATGTCATAAAATTCTGCATAATGTGTCAATACTTCATGGACTTTCACATAATTTTATGAACATTCTGCAAGATCAGAATTTGCTAATTCCCCCCAGACTTAGTACTGCACTGCACTAGTGTCCATATCTGTGAAAGAAAATCCTACCGGGTCAATATGTTGCATGCTGTATTGCGCACAACAAAACTGAGCAACAGGAACAGCGTTGTAGGGAAGAGCAAGAGGGCTCAAAAACTGTAAAAGGATGTATGCATTGTAGTGCACCCTCTCACTCTTCCCAAGCAGAGGATATGACCTCTCCTAGGACAGGGGGCTGGTGAGCAGCTGCTGTGGCTCGACAGGATGAGCCACAGGCAGCTAGGGAGGCAGGTAGTGCATTTGGGACCTGGTTTCGATTTCCAATCCCACACACATGGATTATTTTTATTTTTCACACTTTGTGTGAATTTAACTGATAACCCCTTCCCCCGAGACAGTTATTTTAGTTGGGGGGGTTCGGGGGTGTAGCAAAACAAAGACATATGCCACTGGCAATATATTGTGCTGTATTGGCAGCATGGTATATTGCTGCGGCATAATGTCTTGCGACAATATGGCCTCATGCCAAACAAAATTATTCTGTAAATTACAGTAGTACAGCATCTTTCATTTCTAATTCATAAAAAGAGAGAGGTTGCAATAATATACAGAGCATCATGTTCTGCAGACAGACATTAGTAAGTTACAGTCTATACCAAAGTGTAGCTCAACATGCAGCAGTTTACCTACATATGAAGAGTCCTCCTGTACCACAGTGCTCAATTATGGTGTTGGTGCTTTATTTAACCCTTGCTCTGCCACTAACATGTATACATGTCCTAAAAACCTATATGTTCTAAATGTTTGGGCAGCCTAAGGGAATAGGAGCCAAACAAAAATCACACTTACAACACACAGTACATTACTTTACCATAACTTATTTGGGTTGAATTAAGAACTGAATGCAGACTGCTATTTTAATTTGTCTTCAGTCCTGTGAATGTGTGTGAGACCCAGACTATTTAATTTATTATTATTTTTATTTAGTGATGTTCTCTATGAAATAGTACACAGGTTTGGGATGGGGTGGGGGTGGAAAATAGCATTTTCCTATTGTTGTCCCAGACTTGAAAACAAAACTTCCTGTGTTCTAACAGATAGGGAACAGGCTGAATGTAGATAGCCAAGCACTTTTGATCTAAAAGACTCTTTGTTTTGGGTAACAACAAATGGCTGAGCCCCTTTGACATAAAAGAAACTTATTTATCATAAACAAATGGCTGGGCCAGTCAGATGGTACCCTGCAGAGCTGTGAGCGGTGGAAACAATAGGACCTAGTTTGAATTCACACTAGCTCAGAGTGTTTCTGCCTTTGAGGTTGACTGAAAGATCATAGAACGGTGCAGGGTTTGATGTGAGAGGGGCAGGGAAGATGATGAGGGCAAAGGGACCGACCTGCCTAAGTTTTTTCTGTCCTAGTATTTCTCTTATGAATGGTTAGTCTTTTCTTGGGATTAGGAAGCCACATCATCACTGTCCAGTCTTCTAGGACTCAAAAGATCACAACTGGGGTAAACTTAAACTATCTATCAGGGCGGTGGAGCTTGCCAGCTAAGATGGTTAGTGCATAATCTGTTCTGAGAGAACCACTGGGGACTGATTCTCATCCATCTAGCAGGTCTGACACCACTCTGGAGACAAAAAAGCCTCTTATTGAATGAAGTAAGACGGGGGCTTGCTATTAATAACATTTTGGACCAGATCCGCTATTTGTGTGAACAAGTGCACCACAAAGAAACAACAGTTGGCATTGACCACATTGTGGGATGCCAAACAGGGCCAGGATCCTGGATTGCAAAGTGAATCCATGATCTGCGATACTTGGCTATCTGATTTCAACAGCCTTACTACCGATTACTGAAAAGGGCACAACACTATACCTCTCCCTCCACTGAAACAGATGAACTGGTAAATATAACAAGGATGCTAAGCCAAGTTTTAAGTAACACTACAAAAATGAACGCCTCCATCACATGGGCCAATCTCTAGCTACAAGCCCTCACCAAGAGGGTGATGGGCTCAGAAAGAACAGTGAGAAAACATGAAGACTTGCTTCAGACTCAACATTGGCAACTCAGAGAGCATCAAAACCAAGTACAATATCTGTTGAGTAAAGCTGATGACATAGAAAATAGGGAACACCGCAAGAAGATTAAAATATTTGGCACCGAGGAAGCAGAGGGCGGGATATTTATTTATTTATATATTAGTTAGTGATTCGGAAAAGACCTTTGAGTGCAAGCTCTTTTACAAAGGTTCCACGTCATGGATTGCAAAACAAAGTACAATAGGAGAAAGCAAAGGTACATCACAATGAAAGATGCAGCTTGGATGCAGAACTTACAGAATAACTCAAAAATATAGGTACAAGCTAAAATAACAAGAAAAACACTTTATGAGGGCGGAGGGGGGTATAAGCAGCCAAAAAGTACCTTGTCAGTAGTTCAGAGGGATGGGGATAACTGCCAGTGGGGTGAAGAAATGAGGTACGAGAGAGAGTTAGGTACTGCAGTGGAGGTGAAGGGTGGGGGAAGAAGAGCGACAAGATATAGGGAGAAATGGGGGATGAGGGGAGGCTGAGAGGAGAAGACATGCTACAGTAAATGGTGGGGTGTGAGGGGGAGTGATCAGGCAGCCTGCATTAGTAGTGACTGCGAGTTGGGGGAGGGGGGAAGGTGGGGTGGTGGGTGCCAAAGGAGCATGATGCAAACTGATTGCTGAGGCAAGTCGTGAGAAGGGGCAGAGGGCGGGGGTACCTAAGGCCTGCCTAGTGCTTTCTAGGGGGCAGAGAGAGCAGGTGTGGCTAGACTTAGGGGCAGGTGCACTTAGAGAGTGGATATGGTGTCCTTCCTGCAGACCGCCTTGCTGGCCATCCTCCAGGTTAACAATGAGGCTCCACCAGAGATTGAATGGGCCCACCACTCCCTTACACCTAACCCTAAGCCTGGGAAGTTCCCCAGACATATACTCTGTAAATTCCTGCAATACCCAACCAAGGAGCTCTACCTTAAAACAGCAAGGGAAAGAGGCAACTTAACATGGGAGGGTAACGATATTCAACTTATCAGGACTTCTCACAGGAACTGTCCAAAAAGCGCAGGGTGTATGCCAATATAAAGCAGCAACTCCACAAATTAAATGGCCCAATGTCAATCAGGTACCCTGCTTTGCTCCACATCCAGTTTAATGAAGAATTCATCACTTTCAACAATCTGGGAGAAGTGGGCAATTTCTGCTAAACAGGACAGGACTGTGCCATTTCAGTACCCGTTATAACCATGAGGCATGAACTGTAAGGAAATAGAGATTGTACAGTCTGACACTGATTTTCAATCGATGCTGCCTACCTTGGAGCCATCCAAGGAGAACCCTGGCAACGGGTGCAGAGGGCAGACAGTGAAAGCAGAATAGAAATTTACCACTCATAATTCAACTCCCCAATGAGCCAGATCACAAAATGTTCAACACCTACACCGACAATCTGATACCAGCAGCAACTCACCTGGAGATACAACAGTCAAGGTCAGCAACAAGTAATAAGTCCTCTGGGAGTTGGCACCTATAGCCCTTGATTTGTCCTGTGCAACAGGAGGAGGGGTTGAATTGCCCAAGCTGCTGGGGTTGAATGCCATGGACTGGGCCACGATCTGCAGGGAATGGGCAGATTTCATCATAGAGTCCATAGAAGAAGTTACACATCCTCCATCATTGCTGAAGCTGTCGCTGGAGGAAGGTCCCAAGGATAACCTGTAACCATGATATGAGAGGTGAGGACTGGGACTCCTCAGAGGTGCAAGAAATAAAAATGGACAATGGTAAGGTTGTAATCCCCTTATGACTTAATAGTCTGCTTTTCAAGTGAGCTGAAAACAATTGTGCAGGATCCTGACAGACAGCCACAAAAATGATATCACCTATGCTGATACTGTCCTTGGCTCAGGAACTGTGTCAATGGATAACGGTACTGAAATGAACACAGTTAGTTGTTATTAAACAGTTTTAGTCAAACTAAATGCAGCCCTTATTTGTCCCCCTCATTCTTTAGTCACCAACAGTCTGCTGCTTTGTAAAAGTATGGTGTTGCACAATGTATGGACAGCACGCTGTGGTGCAACACATAAAATGAATATGAGATGACGAATCATCCAGGTGGTGTCCTTGCACATCTCACCCACTCTGTGGTGTTCATACAATGTTATTACTGTTTGAATGGGTTTTTTCTCTTTCAAGGTTCGAAAGTGTGCTCAATGGGGGTAGAGGATGGGTTATGAACTGTTACTGTTAAGGCAGGGGGCTAGTGTACAGTGTTAGCATATTATGCAAGCTAAAATGTCAGTTGTGGTTTGTGTTTGCCACTTATTAACTGTTCCCATTTATATGAAGTTTGGTTCTAGCCTTAATTTTTATAGTAGCATGGTGGAGCTCCAGCCCCCTTCAGAGATGTACCAGGCTACATAGGGGACAGAGTCTGAAACCGAGTTTTTCAGAAGAATTCTACTGCTGAGATGGGTGGGTAAATCACCCTTCCTCTTCTTGCTGGCAGTGGCAGTAGGAGAAGGAACAGACAAGTCCGGCAAGGGGTTGGGGGAAAAGTAATGCATGTAATCACCTTTGGGTACCACTAAGGTGCAAAGTAGACTATGATCTTAGCAGTGTCATAATCCCCCAATCTGTACAAATGTTTTCAAATATCTGAGAACTACATAAAAACGGACCCTATGTTAGCTGCAGAGATAATACCTGATGGCACAGAAATAATTGAATATTTCAGGCCTGAGGGGTAGAGAGATATATCATATTGTATATAAAACAGACTGAGGGAATGGAATGATATGCCCTTCATTTCTCTCTGTTTGATGTATCTGTCCATAGTTGGTCTGACATGCAGCCCAATCTCCAGATGTGGAAAATTCTGACACAGGTTCCCCCGGGTCCCAGTACATATCACACTAGATAACTTTATTCAGGCTCTCAACAAAGGGCCTCACAGCTCAGAGATGCTGTACTTGAGTATATATCCCCCTGGGAGGGGATTTCCCTGACCATTTGTAGTTGTGAAGGGAATATGGTTGCCTGATCTAGTCTGGGAAATCCCCCCCCCCCAAAAAAAAACAGAAAGAACTTTAGTATTTCCATGTTTCAGATATATTCTTCTTATGGGTTATTACATGCAACCATGAACAAAATGTTATTCTCAGTGTTACTTGGTATTACTTGGTATGAAACAGACAAAGGCTAATAGCCCATGAAATTGTCTCCCACATCGCGTGAGTTTATGACTGAGACAAATTTTGGAGAAACAAAGCATCCAATCCCCTGCTTAAAATTCTCTAACATCGGTATCTCCACAATTTCCTTAGGTTATGAGTTCCAATAACGGATTGATCTTATTGTATAGAAATTATATCTCTTGATGGTATTAACCTTCAGGATAGCCAATGTTAACTCAGGAACCCATGGATAAGTTTTCCTTAGAATGTTGCTGTTTTGAGGGACCCTGGATTTACTGTATAAACAGGTTCCTAATGTTATTAAGGCAGAAAATAGAGTACAATGGCTACAGATCTGCAGACATATGGTCTATACTGAAATTACCACTCTAAAAGGGAAGTCATGGATGATCTCTGACAAAGGTGCAGTGGGTCAGTATGCAGATGGAACAGTACACCCCTCCTGAATGCAATTTCACCTGAGGATAATAATCTCTTTTAATATCCCCAAAGTACCAATTTTCTGCCGTGGCTAATGTGACATCATTGGTAGCCACCTCATGAAATGTGAGGGGTCTAAACTCTCCAATTAAGAGAAAAAAGGTATTATCTCAGCTGATACAACTGAAACACTGGTAGCCTTTTTACAGGAGACAAAACTCAGTAACCAAGAGGCCCAGAAATTAGTTAGAGGGAATGGGTGGACTGGGAGGCACCCAGTACTTCAGGGAAGGCCAAATACAGAGTCTCCAGATTGTGTCATAAAAATCTACAATGGAAACCCATAGAATAACAATCAGATAATGATGATGGCAGGTGGGTGATAGTCAAAATGGCCACACCCGAAGGCCCAATAATTTTAGCAAATATCTACACACCGAATAATGGCAGCCCTGAATTTTTCAATGTGTTGTCTCAGAAAATGATAAACATAGCCTTTGACAACTCCAGCATTATTATGGGAGGGGATTTGGCTATGGACTATTTCCTAGACAGATCTAATGCCAAACCAGAACCTTACTCTAAGTCCCTTCACACTTTGCAAGACCTACTGTCATTGCATCAGCTGTCATTTGGAGACACATTATGAGGGATTATACATAGTTTTCAGCTGCAAATGCAATGTCCAGTAGGTTGGACTATTGATTCACAGCAACAAGGCTCACCCCTGGTGTGTCAGATGTTAATATAGCTCCTCTATATATTTCAGACCATGCACCATTAGTGATGAGCCTTATCTATGTCCCTCACCACCCCAAAATCCCTAATATGATGATTATGAAATGTTTATTTTTATACAGAATACAGTTTGTTAGGATAAACCCTATTTTCAACAACTATCTGTACAATTACAAGTACATCAATTCATACACATTTCCACACTTAAATACATGATAATAACACATTAAAACCATTGTTTAGGGGTTGTAATAGCAATCACGTGCACGACTTAAACATTTTCTGATGTCTTTCTGAAATTTGTGTAAGTGTTTTATAGATTTTATATAATTTGGTAATTCATTCCAGGCCTTTGCCATGGTTATTGGTAACGTTGCATCCCCAAAGCTATTACATGATTTACATAGTGGCAAATTTAAACTATTAACTCTCAAGTTGTACCTATTATCTCCAACTGTTTCAAATTTTACCAAATGCTGCAACGAATGTGATTCTTTTGAGTTTATAACATTATGACACCAAGACAGCCATAAAAATAAATTTTATTTCCTCCGGCCTAAGCCAGTCCAAAATCTGGTAAACGTTGCAATGATGTGTCCCATATATGCTCTTTATTACAAATCTTGCAAGTTTATAGTACATTTGATCTATTTTACATAGAATGGCTCTTGTGGTTTTCCTCTATACTACAGATACATATTCTTGAATTAGGATTAATTGTTGTTTTACTAGTTTTACCCTTTTGTCTATTGTAAGACAGTTAGATACTCGTCTCAGTCTACTCAGTTTCTGATTCAATCTTTTAACTGTTTGATTTACTGTAAATGTTCTTTATAATTCATTCTCTCACCTATCTGAACCTCTAGATATTTATAATACTTCACATTATGTATTTTATACCCATTACCAAATTTAATGTCCAGTTCTCCTTTTTGATTTCTTTTGCTTTCAGACAGAAAATCAATGCATTGAGTGTTTTTCTCATTTATTAGAAGACATGATTCATTAAACTAGGATTCCACTGATGTCATATCCTCTTGTAGTTTTTGCTCTAGTAAGGCAAGACTGTCAGTGGATGCCCTCAATATGGTGTCATCCATGTACAGTTGGACTCCACTGTTGACTATACTCTTGGTCAGATCATTCACATATGGCTTGTCTTCCTCTGCCTTTATATGGGAGGCATCTAAAGTCATGATAAGAGGTAAAATAATTAACTTTGCCATGTATCGATGATGCCAATGGGAGAAAGAAGTGACTCAGCTGGAGGAACAGCTCAGACACAAAAAACCCATACTGTATATAAAAAAGATCCCCGACAGCTAAATAATGCAAATCTGGTGTTTCAAATTACATCTCTGAGGATCCAGCTCAATTTGCTTGCCACAAGGAAAGATCAGCTCCAAATCCATAGAACCCAACACAAATACTGGGACAATGGGGAGAAAGCTAGCAATCTGCTTTCCTACAGATTGAGAAAGCAACAGGCGGAAAGATACATTGCACAGCTTAAGGACCCCAGTCACAAATTAAGTACACCCCCATAGGTTATCAATAAAATGCTTGTCAGATTCTATAATAATTTGTATAAAGCACATGTAATCTGTCAGAAAGAGAAATTCTCCACCATCATGGCTAACCTACTTCTCCATAAGCATTCTGAAACTCAGAAAAATGACCTTGATGCCCCTTTCACTGAACAGGAGCTCAAGCTAGCCATACAAAACATGGCTTCCCAAAAATCTCCAAGTAGTGATGGCTTCCTGGCTGACTTTTACCAGGTTTACCTATGCCGATGCAACAACATTGTTGTCAACATGCAGTATAAAGACATCCCCTATATTGACGGGTGCCTCCCCTTAAAGATTGTAAACTCCAGTCAGAGTTAACGTAAAGGTGTGGGGGGGGTGAAAGTCTTCAAAAAGGTGAAATTTTACCAGCGGGTCCCCCATAGTGACATTTTAGAATCTTGTTCAAAATGTCACTGTGAGGGATTTCGCTGATGGTGTTTCATCCTTCCATCAGCATCCCTTTTACCAAATAATAAAAGATAACATAGCAGATCTGATGCTGCAAATCTTGCAAGAGGCACACAAATGAAGGTAGCTGCCGGACACCCTCAAAGAAGCCATCATTATGGTATTGCCCAAGGTGAGGAAGGACCCATAATTCACGTCAAGCTATAGACCTATATTCCTGATCAATGCCAACGTCAAAATACTGACAAAAGTTTGTGCCTCCCTCCTGGGAAAAATCCTTCCTTTCTTTCATAATCCATCCATCACAGGTAGGATTTGTTAAAGGAAGGATTAGCTCAGACCACCTCAGATCCCTTATTATACTGATACAGTCAGCTGCAGTACTTCCCACTCTGGCTGCAGCCATTACAGTGGATTTTGAAAAAGCGTTTGATTCAGTGGAGTGGGAGTGCCTGCATGCAGTCCTGAATCATTATAATTTTGGCACAAACTTTAGTACGTGGGTCCGTACACTATACAAGAGTCCTATGGTGAGGCTTCTAACCAATGGTACCCTTTCTGACCCTTTCTTAATATATAGAGGTACCAGGCAAAGTTGCCCTCTTTCTCCCTTGCTATGTGTATTAGCAATGGAGCCTCTTGCAGCAGCATTTCAAACACATCCACAGATAACAGTGATAAAGGTAGAAAAGTCCAAATACCACACTAAATTATATGTTGATGACCATATCGTACTTACAAGCAATCTTGTAACTAGCACTCCCCATCTCTTCTTGATCTTGGATGCTTTGCAAGCATTTCAGGGCTCAGAATAAACATCAGTAGGTCTGAGATTCTCCCACTTAACAGAAACACAATCCTGAATTTAATAGGTAACGCAGGCTTGGCCTGGCCCCTAAAGAAATTAAATATCTTGGAGTAAAAGTCACCTCGGAGCTGTAGAATTTAGTTGCTAGAAATGTCAACCCTTTGATAGAAAACCTTCAGAAAGAGGTGAAGAAGTGGAAATAGTTAAATCTTATGTTGGCAGGACAGATAGCAGCTATTAAAATGATACTCACTCCTAGGGTCTTCTACTTACCATCCCATGTCACCTTAGAGGAACCAAAGAAGTGGTTCTGGAAATTGAACTTCTTAATGGGAATTTTTTTATGTTAAAACTCTTCCCCCTAAGCACAACAGAGCCAAACTGAGGGCCCCCTGTATCAAAGGTGAATGGAATCACCCACATTTCACACACTATTCTTATGCCTTCCTAACAGCGAGGACATGCTAGCTATTTCAGGAACACACCTCTGAACCCCCGTCTTGGATAGAAGTAAAAACTGCTGTGCTCCATGGCTCACACCCCATGATGTACCTTGGCTGTGCCTTTCTAAGGAACTTCCAAACCTGTCTCACTGTGAAAGCACCACATACCACTTGGCACAAAGTGGGGCAGATAACTAAACTATGTCAGAACCCTGTGATTTACACACCCCTAAGGAAGAACCCTCACTTATATATTGATGAACACCCTATCCACTGGAAAGAGTAGGAAAATAAGCAAATAAATAGAATAAAGGATTTGCTAACCCTCGATAGGAGCACATTTGAATCCTTTCTGGAATTGCAAAAGAAATATGGCATACCAAAAGAGGACTTCTGGAAATATCTCCAGGTGAGAAGCCTCTACAACAAATGCTCAAAAGCAGGGTGTATGTGTTCCATCTGTAAGACTGGATGTTCTGGGTGACATAGCAGGTTGCCCATTCAAACATGGATAAAAACATCTCAGGGTTAAGCAGGTCATATATAGAATATGTTGAGAGGTGAGGCTCCTGACCCATTAATCCTGGCCAAGCTTCGATTGCAGATGATGTTGGGTATCTCAATCTCTGATGAGGAGTGGGATCAATGCTGGTTACTAGCCCACAAGACATATGGGGACCAGCATAGCCTCCTGATTCAAAATAAAATCTTACACCTTAGGTACTGCATTCCAGTGCAGCTTAAAACTATGGGTCTTTTACAGTACGATCAGTGTTGGAGGTGTGATGCCCCTGGAGCTGACCTGCTACATATCTTATGGCACTGCAGTCTCATCCAGCCATTTTGGTCTAGAATATTACACTGCTGCTCAAATATCCTGAACCTTATCATCCCTATGTCCCAGGCCGTGTTGCTATCTATCGCACAGGTAAATACTCAGCTGAAAGCACCACAGCATCTGTGGCTACTTCCGGCAACAGTTGAAGCAAAAAGGCTTATTCTAAGAAAGTAGGGATCCACTGATGTACCAACTTTTATGGACTGGTTCAAAGCCATGGAGAATCTAGCCATACACATGAGAATATTCCACACAATATAACACAAGTCACAAATTTCAAAATATATGGGCCCCATACTTATAATTCATTCAACACAAAATATCACCCACTAAAGCGCCACAAAGCAAAGACTTACTTAGGCCTCCTTGATAAGATTCATCTGGCTAGGGTACTAAACCAGGTTTTGAAGGTTATAGCAACCAGTACTGTCCTCTATAAGGCATCAGACAGATTCACAATAGTGGGACACACTGCAGAAGATATTACCCCATCTTAGAGTATACAGTAACCGTTAATTGATTAGGCTGCTGAAATATAGACTTATAGCACTAAACAAGATACAACCATGGAGTGTACGTATGTATGTAACCAATGTTCCAAGGATTTGTTAGCTTGATATGTCAAAAAATATTTATGTCTGTACCATATAAAAGTTAATGAATGTATGCATGTCTGTATCCCATGTGTACTCAATGAAAAGAATAACTTCAAAAAAACATGAATTATCTATCAACAAATTAACTTAGTGGGGTTATTCTATGTGACATATCTTTCAAAATGTTTTGTTTTTCATTTCTGCAGTGTACCATATTCCTCATAGACTATAAGGTGTATTACCCTGGTCTATATGTAAATATCATGGAATATGAAACATTATTTGTATGTACTTCATGCTCTCTGTGACTGTGTTTTTAAAGGTATGGATAACTTGAAGTACTTGGCAAGCCCTTGATTCATTTCAAAAGAGACAGTCTACTAACTGCTTAAAGCAATATTCTAAGCTGTGACTATTGTGGTGGGTCATTTGCCCTTTGGAAAAGGTCATTGTACTCGATCAGCATTGGCTGTGTTGGAATGTTGACCTGAAGATACCCTAAGCAAGAGTCAAGCTGGTTGGAGACTGCAAACTGAGGTGACCATTCAAGCATCTGAAGAGTCATGAAAACTGATAACATGTTGTTGACTGAGTTCTGGGAGGACTAATCTGTGACAATGTGTCAAAGGTCACAACACCTGTATTCCAGTTTATATCTGAGTGGTGAGTGTTGTTGCTGTTTTGTTGATATGGGATCAGTCAGTGCTCACAGCTTCCTGGTCTCAGCTGTGGAGATGCCTCAAGGTCCAATTAGGTAGGTAAGCTCAACTTCTCTCACTGATTCATTGTGGTCTGTTATGGCTACCTTGAATATGAGGATGTTTGCATTTTGAGGGCGACAGAGACCAAACAGGTACAGTATTGTTCAGTACTTTTATGGGTCATACATATAATCAGTAAACTGACAGAAATCCACTGTTTCATGCTTCCACAGCACTTTCCAGCCTGGCCTGCAGTTATAGACACAAAAAACGCTGGAACAGTTTCTGTCAGATGTAAAAGGCCTGTTGGCCCATCATGTCTGACATAATGGGGTGATTGTGGCATATTGTTCAGACACCAAAGGTGTGTACGTTTTTACAACTATGGCATTTTTAGAAGACTGATAGGTAGTTATGGCCATTGACCTGCAGTCTGAGTGATCTTGCCACCCCTGTGCCTGGCATGACTAGAAACAATTAAGGATGCCCAACTCCTGGTGCTTGTCATGGCCTGGCATGTAAATATATTACTAGGTGATGTTGCATGTTATTGAGCTATCACAGATTGATGATTTTTTGTTTTTACTTTTATGATACTGTAGGGGACAGATAGGCAGTGATGGCCATTGACCATATTTATCAGCGACATCATTGATGAACTGAAAGGGAAGATCTGCCTGTTCACAGATGATACAAAGCTCTGCAGCAGTGTGGAAATGCAGGAAGGAGTCTCGGCTATGGAGGCAGATCTCAGAAAGCTGGAGGAATGGTCCAGGAACTGGCAGTTGAGATTCAATGCCAAAAAGTGTAAAGTAATGCACTTGGGTAAGAAGAACCTAGGCAATATATATGTCCTAGATGGGAACCAATTGGAAGAAACAAAGCTAGAATAGGATCTAGGTGTAATGATATCAGATGATTTGAAGGTAGGAAAGCAATGTGAAGAAGCAGCACTAAAGGCAAGCAGCATCCTTGTGTGCATAGTAAGGGGTATTACTAGCAGAAAGCATGAGGTAATCATCTCACGCCATAGGTCCTTGGTGAGGCCACACTTAGAGTACTGTGTGCAGTTCTGGAGGCCTTATCTAAAAAAGGATATCGACCATCTGGAACCCATACAGAGGAGAGCCACCAAGATGGTGCAGGGTCTGCACCACAAACCCTATGAAGATAGGCTCACCCAACTAAATCTGTTATCCATGGAGCAGCAAAGGAACAGAAGGGACATGCTATAAAAATTTAAATTTGTTAAAGGGATCAATGCAGTACAAATGAGAAACCTCTTCCAGGATAATAGAACTGTGTGTACAAGGGGCAAAACTTGTGACTAGCAGGTGGTAAGTCCAGAACCAATGGTAGAAAGTACTTTTTCACAGAGAGGGTCATGGACCCTAGGAACAGCCTGCCACAGGATGTATTTGCAGCAAAGACAGTAGGAAAATTCAAAAGGGCATAAGGGCATGGGATAGTTAGTGTAGTCATTCTAACAAGATCAGTAGATAAGAGGGGTAGACATCTCGGGCAGACTAGATGGACCACACAGTCGCCTTCTGCCAGAAAATTCTTGTGTTCTTATGTTCTTCTGAGCTGCAGTCTGGGTAATTCATCCTCCCCATTCCTGGTTTGAATGATCCCAGCTGAGGCTCCCCATGTCCTTGAGCTTGCCATGGCTTAGTATGTAGATGAATATGGGGTGATATGCAGGTGGGTGATTTTTTTTTGTCTTACTTCTGTAGTAGTGCATGAGACAGATGCACACATGCAAAAGAGTGCAGTACTGTATGTTAATGAATGTTTTTCCTTTTTTTCCACTCACTTAGACATTGAGGCCCATTTACAGGCTTCTCTTAAATTGAGGCAGGGAGACAGATCCCGGCAGCCACAAGATACTCCTCCAGTGAACCTGAAAGAAAGAGCTACATTGGCCAACTTGGTTGGGACCAAACACATAGAGGGAGCAACATCAGAGCTGACATCCAAAGAGCAAAGGACTCAAAATTATTCCCTTATGTTAGTGATTGTCTATATTTAAGTTGAAATGAAGATATTGCAAATGTTACTTTTCAACTAAAAACAGGCATGTATCCATAGTTTTGTGAGGCACATATCCAGTTTCATGATTCATGATAGTAAATCACAAACGTCAGTCAGTGTGTCAGTTTTATGATTTGCAAATCAAGAATCAGGTTCTGTGTCAAGAAACATACCCTACAGTAGATGCCATCCATAAATATGTATTTTTATGAACATCAGCTTTCAAAGCTACTATCATAAATCTTAGAACAGAATCTAGCATTAAAATTACATGTGACAGTCATAAAAGGCACATAAATGTTGTGGCAATCAGTTTCATGTCTTGATTATCACACTAACAATGATGTCTGTATGACAAAACTCACTTCTGTGTTCATTACCTGCACAAATCGGTTTCATGAGCATCAGCTTTCACAACTACTTCTGTAACTCAAGATATCAAAGTTTTTTTTTCTCAGAAGAAGCCAGAAGGGGAAGGAAGGAAGCATATTCAATTCAGTGCTTTAGAGTAACTGGTAATTGCTATTTTTCTTTTAAACTTAGATTGTGGGCTTTTAGTGACACAATACTTTCTTTGTTGTCTTTACTTATAATTGTTTTTGGGCTGTTGAAAAATTAAAACATAGTGGTGGTGTAATTCTGTGCTGTCTTTAATTGCTACAAATTTTATCTTGGCTTGTCTGACTGCCCTGTAGTTGGGTGAAGGGTGTTAATTGTCTGGCCTCTGACCTCAGCTACGTGATAACTGGAGGTGGGGCTTAGTCAGAGTTGAAGTAGCAAGTAGAGTTTATTTTCTCAGAAGAAGCTAGAAGGGGAAGGAAGGAAACATATTCAATTCAGTGCTTTAGGGTAACTGGTAATTGCTATTTTTCTTTTAAACTTAGATTGTGGGCTTTTAGTGATACTATACTTTCTTTGTTGTCTTTACTTATAATTGTTTTTGGGCTGTTGAAACTTTAAAACATAGTGGTGGTGTAATTCTGTGCTGTCTTTAATTGCTGCAAATTTTCGCCCCCCCTCCCCCAACTCTTAATTATATGCCCTGTTAAATCTGATTGACAGGAGCTAAACACAAGGTATAGTAAGGGGTGTGAAGTAGGAGGGGCATAAGGGGGAAGAAGCCCACCCTCAGCACAAGTGTTTTGATTCATGTATTTATTTATTGGTTTCTTTTTCTTAAAAAAAAAAAAATTATCTGAGGATCAGTGGCAGGATTTTTAGGACAGTAAATTAATAAAAAGGGAACTAGGAGCGCTTCAGTAGCAGACAAGTAGTGGAATTGCAGTATAATGTGGGGAGTGGTGCAATGCAGTGGCTGTGGGGCAGCCATATTCAGGCAGACCTTCTGGACACTGAGGTGCTGCCCTATCTGCATGCATCTCTCTCTGGACTGCAGGAGGAGGTAGCCAGACTCAGAGTGGAAGTAAACTGGGTCAGGAGTACCATCACCCCTATCCAGGGACCACCCAGTCCAATGCAACTGCCTCAAAGGATGCCGTGAACGAGGAGCACTTGGATGACAGTGGGCTCAGGGAGGGTTAGAGAGGTCAGGCAGAGGCACATCCCAGATCCTATTCCACTCAAGAACTCATATGCCACACTGGCAAATGAGGACAACCAAATAGAGGTACCCAGAGAAGTGGAAGGAAAGGATGTGGAGGTTAGCCAAGGAGGTGACCTCAGGGGGGAAAGCAGTGGACCCCAGAGGAGGAGGAAGTGAATCCTGGTGGGGGACTCCATCATAAGAGGGATCCAGCTAGGAACACAGGAGGGGGAGGACAGGGAGGTGAGGTGCCTACCAGGTGCCACGGCATGGAGGGATGGAAGGAAGATCCTGGGGATCACTGGGAAAGCAAGACGGGAGGGTGAGCTGGATGTCATTATCCACCTAGGTACTAATGACCTGGCAAATGGGGAGCCAAAGGAAGTTCAGGAAGAGTTTAGGAAACTGGGGAGGGGTCTCAGACAAGTAGCTACTTCTGTCACTTTCTCAGACGTACTACCTGTGAGAGGCAAGGGAGAGCATAGGAGTTCATGCACCAGGAATTTTAACTCATGGTTGAAGAACTGGTGCTGTGAGGAAGGGTTTGGATTCATTGGTGACTGGGGACCCACCTGGAGGGATGGAGGTTTGTTCAAGCCTGATGGCCTGCATCCATCCTGGAGGGAAATCCAAGCACTCAATGATAAGTTTAAATGCTACATTGACAAGCATTTAAACTAGCAAAGGGGGTGGCAGGCCAGCAAGGAGGGTACCTACTTGCTCACCCCCCACAGCTAGCAGTGGAACCAGTGAACCAGAGGAGTGGCTATCTCTGCAAAGCAGTGTGCAAAAGATGGAGATTAGTGCCCAAGAGGTGGATAAGCAGAAAAGGGGCAAAATTCAGCAGAAGGGCAGACAGCAAGAAGAATTAGGGATAAATGACAACCAAGGAAGGGGCAGGAGTAGAACAATGAAACAGTCTAGGGAGGTCAAATCATGGAAAGCTGTGTGTGCAAATGCCAGGAGCCTTAGCAACAAGATGGAAGATCTGGAGGCTGTCATGATGCAGTCAGACCTGGAAATTGTGGCCATCACTGAACCTGGTGTAATGATAACCATGACTGGGAGATGGCCATACTGGACAACAACATATTCAGAAGAGACAGAGCAGGCAGGAAGGGAGGAGGAGTGGCACTGTATGTGAAAAATGACATAAGGGCCACAGAGATCCAGGAGGAACAAAATGGGGCAAGATACTGTGGGTTAAGCTGGAAAGGAAAATGGGGACAGCTATCTGCACAGGTGTGGTCTATAGACCACCAGTCCAGGAGGAAGAAACAGATAGGAGTTGATGCTAGCCATCCAAAGGATGGCAGACAAGGGTGAGGTAGTACTTGACTTCAATATTCCAGACTATGGACTGGAGCATCCCAGCAGCAGCATCAACTAGGAGCAGATTTATCCTGAATCCTTCAGGGTGCCTTCTCAAGCAACTGGTCATGGAACCAACTCGGCAGAAGGCAATACTGGACCTTGTGCTCACAAACAGGGACAGTGTGATGGGGTAACAGTGGGGAGCACCTGGGAAACAGTGACCACCAGTCATTGTGGTTTGAAATCACAGAAAGAGCAGAATGGACACAAGTCCTTTACACGGAAAGGTCCTAAAGGAACTGGAAGTAATAAGAGTTGATAAAGCAATGGGGCCAGATGGGGTGCACTCAGGTCCTTAAAGAACTAAGAGAGGTGGTGGCTGAACCTCTGGCCATCCTGTTTAGCCGATCACTGGAAACAGGGAGGTACCCAAAGACTGGAGGACAGCAGATGTAGTCCCCTTATACAAAAGTGGGAACAAAGAGGAAGCAGGGAACTACAGACCAGTCAGTCTCACCTCGGTAGTGGGGAAGATCATGGAAGCACTACTGAAGGAGAGATTGGTGGAACATCTGGTTGTCAATGGACTACAGGACCCAAGGCAGCATGGTTTCACCAGGGGGAGGTCATGTCAGACCAACCTCGTTGAATTTTTTGACTGGGTGACTAGGGAGGTGGATTAGGGGAGGGCAGTGGACATGGCCTATCTGGACTTCAGCAAGGCCTTTGACAC
Source organism: Neoceratodus forsteri (assembly GCA_016271365.2). NCBI lineage: Eukaryota > Metazoa > Chordata > Ceratodontiformes > Ceratodontidae > Neoceratodus > Neoceratodus forsteri. Next base: position 1,582,123,139 of record CM057449.1, on the reverse strand, counting down.
TGTGCCACATAGAAGACTATTACACAAACTGGGGAATATGGGTGTGGGCAGGACAGTAGTGTGGTGGGTAGGTAACTGGCTGGGTGGCAGGACACAGAGGGTGGTGGTTAATGGCTGTCACTCCACAGAGGGAAGAGTGACCAGTGGGGTACCACAGGAATCAGTGCTGGGACCGGTCCTATTCAACATCTTCATCAGTGACATTGCACAGGACCTAGAAGGCAGAATTTCACTGTTCGCTGATGACACAAAGCTCTGTAACAGAGTAGACACACCAGAGGGTGTGACAGAATGAGAAGCGACCTGCAGAAACTTGAAGAATGGTCATGGTTTGGCAGTTGAAATTAATGCAAAGAAGTGCAAGATAATGCACAAAACCCTGGCACAATATATCATTTGGGGGTGAGGATATAGCATGCACCAAGAAGGAAAGGGATCTTGGGTTATCATCCTGATGACCTCAAGGTAGGGAAACAGTGTGACAAGGCAGCAGGTAAAGCAAATAGGATGCTGGGATGTATAGGCAGGGCATCACCAGCAGGAAAAGGGAGGTCATAATCTGCCATACAAGACACTAGTGAGGCCCCACCTGGAGTACAGTGTACAGTTCTGGAGACCATACCCACGTAAGGACATAGACAGGGTAGAGAAGGTTCAGAGGAGGTCAACAAAATGCTGCATGGATTGCATCACAAGTCCTATGAAGACAGGTTGAAGGAACTGAACATGTACTCCCTGGAGGAGAGGAGGAGAGAGGGATATGATAGAGACATACAAGTATCTTCCAGGGAGGAACAGGTGCAGGAAAACACTATTTTTAAGTGAAAAGATGTTCCAGGACTAGAGGGCATGGGATGAAGTTGGAGGGAGGACGATTCAGAGGAAACATGAGAAAGAATTTCTTCACAGAACGGGTGGTGGACAAGTGGAACACCCTGCCAGAGGAAGTGGTGGGGGCTGAAACAATCACGGGATTTAAGAATGCATGGGATAGACATAAAGGTATTCTGGAGGTCAGGGGTAAGGGGCAACAGACTTCTAGGAAAACAAACTGAACTTACAAGCTCAAATGGGCAGACTGGGTGGGCCACAGGGCCTTATCTGCTGACACTGTCTATGTATCTATGTATCTATGTAAAGTGTCACAATGATAATGCAGATACAGCATTAATGCTGAAGCATAAGTATCATGATGAGTTAGCTTTGTGATTTGATTAACAAATCAAAAACTGATGTCATAAAACTTTTACTTTCACTTTTGCAGTTGCAAGTCAAGGTTTCACAACATTGCTTCATGACTTTTTGTGTAACAATACTGATGTGTTCACAATCATTACTTTCATCACTCATAAAGTGCTTTTGCCATATTTTATTTGGTTTCCTCCAAAATAATTTTTTGAGGGAACATTCACAAAATAAAATTGTTAAAAAGCTTAAAAAAGGCAGAACAATTACACAAACTTGAATGCAGATAAATAATGAAATACAACTTACTGTAACATAACACAATCAAGATCTATAAATACTTACAATGACCCATAAATAAAACAACAAACCAAAATTTAAGAATTATATAGTGGTCCATAAATTAGTAAAACACGAAGTTTGAGCACTCACAACCTCATAATGTAAAAGGACTCCAACAGCTCATTCAATAGATTAAAAAGTCACTTATTGACAGAAACCCGGAGTGTTCAATGACCCCCACAACATGTCTCACATGATTTCAGACAGCAACTGTCCTTTATCAAAGCCTGGGGAAAAAACAAATACACAACACTTAAATATATCAAGTAACCATGTGACCCTGTGATATCATAACAAGACTTAACATCGATAGATCAGAGATATTACAACCCACTTAGAATCCATAAGTAAAGGCTATACAAATCTGAGGTAGACAACAATAAATAGAAAATGGCTATCTGAACATGAAATGGGAAGAGACAGGGGAGAAAAAAGGGGGGTAAGGTGGAATGAGAGGGATAGGAAACAGAAATCAGGAATGAAGGGAATGGGGGGGGTTGTTGAAATCCTTCATCAGAGTGAAGAGAGTTCCGGAAGAACTCACAAAGCTGAAGGTGAATAAGGCAATGGGGCTAAATGGCATCCACCCAAGGATATTAAGGCAACTGTGAAGGAACTAGCAGTGCCTTTGGCAGCCCTGTTCATGGAGTCACTTAAAATGGGTGTGGTTCCAGAGGACTGGAGGAGGGTACTTATGGGCCCACTGAAAAAAAGCGACAGTAGGGAGGAGGCAGAGAACTACAGGCCAGTCAGCCTCACCTCAGTGGTGGGAAAGATCATGAAGATACTGCTGAAAATAAGGATAGTGGCAGACCTGGAATCCAGGGGTGCCCAGGATCTGAGCAACATGGATTCATAGCTGGAAGGTCTTGTCAAATGAATCTAATATATGTTTTTGAATGGATGACTAGGGAAGTAAATCAAGGAGGAGCAGTAGATGTCACCTACCTAGATTTCAGCAAAGCTTTCGACACCGTCCCGCATAGAAGGCTGGTTAACAAGATGGGTAGTCTGGGCATGGGAGACAAGGTGGTGAACTAGGTTAGAAACTGGTTAACAGACTGGAGACAGAAGGTGGTGATAAATGGAGTACAATCTGGAGAGAGGGGGTGATCAGTGGGATACCACAGGGATCAATACTGGGTCCAGTACTGTTCAATGTCTTCATTAGTGACATTGCAGAGGGGCTGGAAGGAGAGGTCTGCTTGTTTGCAGATGACACCAAGATCTGCAACAGTGTGGATACTCCAGAAGGGATGCAGAAAATGAAGAGGGACCTGGAGAAACTTGAAAAATGATCGGAGATGTGGCAACTGAGGTTCAATGCAAAAAAGTGCAAAATAATGCATCTGGGTAGAGGGAACCCTGGGGAGAGCTACAAGTTGAGGGGGGAGGAACTGACTGTCACCAAAGAGGAAAGAAACCTAGGGGTTATCATCTCTGATGACATTAAGGTATCAAAGCAGTGGCCAAAGATGGCAGGGAGGACCACTGGCATACTGGGGTGCTTAGGCAGGGGTATCTCTAGCAGGAGGTGGGAGGTGGTGATGCCATTGTATAAAACATGGGTAAGGCCTCACCTGGAGTACTGCATGAAGTTCTGGAGGCCTCATCTGCACAAGGACATAAACAAGGTGGAGAGTATCTAAAGAAGGGCAACAAAGATGGTGCAGGGTTTGCATCAAAAAACATATGAGGCGAGACTAAGGGACCTCAATATATACTCACTGGAGGGGAAGAGAGAGCGGGGTGACATGACTGAAACTTTCAAGTACCTCAAGGGCATAAATAAGGTGCAGGTGGGGGACCTTTTCCAATGTAGAAAAAGTACTATAACAAAGGGCACAATATGAAATTGGAGGGTGGTAGATTAAGCAGTAATGTGAGGAAGTTTTTCTACACAGAAAGGGTAGTTGATACTTGGAATAGTCTGCCACAGGAGGTAGTGGGGGCAAGCACAGTGGAGAGCTTTAAGCATGGCTGGGACAGGCACAAGGGAACCTTGAGATAGGAGGGAGTGATGAAAAACAATTGATCACATAGGGTCAGTAGCCACATACAATATATAGGGCCTACAGGCAGACTGGACAGGCATGGCAGTCCTTATCTGCTGACAATTTCTATGTTTCTATGTTAAAACAGTAATTCCATATATATATATATAAATTGTCTGCATGTTTAAAATGGCATTAAATATTACTTAACGGTATAAATATATGTATTGCAAATGATATCAAATAACTATAAAATAGTGGGCATATTAGATAAGAGATGCTAAAAAGCCAAAAAAGCTAGCCATAAATAGAGTAGCATATACTGTATGATGCAAAATTAACACTTCTCAAGATAAGGATATACATTTAAATTAGTATTAAGACCTGGTTTTTGATTTACTTTGAGTTTTAGAATCCAAAGGTTTTCCTGTTTCAGCATCAAATGGTTAAAATTCCTTCCCCTCAGATTATGGCTCACTTTATCTATAGCCATGAATTTAAACACATGCTTAATGCTATCCTTTGCTTCCATGATGTCGACAGATGTTGCATAAGTAATATCTTTCTTCATGATCGCACTTTAATGTTCTCCCATCTGGGTTTTAAAACATCTAGTGGGTTTTCTCATATTGAAGGTGTCACAAGAAAATGTAAGCAAATATACAACTCCTGCAGTGCTGCAAGTAATACATTGTTGAATCTCAAAAGTCCTATCAATATTGCAAGTATTGAATTATTTTCCAATTTTAACTGAGTCACAATAAACACAGTTCCTGCACTGATGACAACCATAGATCTGTTGTAGCCAAGTGACTGGGTGCCTATCTATAAAATGGCTCTGTGTTAGATAGTCTTTTAAAATTAGGGCCCTTTTATAAGACATTCTTGGTGATTCAAGGCTAGTGTTGCTAAGTCCTGGATATGCCAATAAAACATGCCAATGGTTATTAATAATGTTTTCCAGATGCCTTGCCTGCATAGAGTAACCTATCACAAAATTAAACCTGTTGTTTTCTTCTTTTCCATTCATTCTGTCTTGTAAAAGATTAGTTCTATGTTCTTTGTTCTATGTTGATATGGCTAAGGAACAGGGCTCTGAGGGTGGTGGTAAATGGCATGAAATCTGAGGAGATGGAGGTGACCAGCGGGGTGCTACAGGGGTCGATGCTGGGGCCAGTCCTATTCAGTGTCTTCATTAGCGACATTGCAGAGAGTCTGGAGGAAGAGGCGTGCTTCTTCGCAGGTGACACCAAGATCTGCAACAGAATGGACACACTGGAGGGGGTGGAAAAAATGAGAAAGGACCTAAGCCTGTTAGAGGAGTGGTCGGGTGTCTGGCAGTTGTTTCAGTGCTAAAAAGTGCAAGATCATGCACCTGGGTCACAGGAATCTAAGGGAGGAATACAGGATGGGTAGGGAAATTCTGGCCACCACAAGTCAGGAGAGATACCTGGGGTTATTATATCTGATGACCTCTAGGTGAGCAAACAGTGTGAAAAGGCAGTGGGGAGAGCAAGCAGAATGTTGGGGTGTATAGGGAGGGGCGTAACAAGAAGGTGGAAAGAGGTGGTGATGCCACTGTACAGATCACTGGTGGGGCCTCGGCTGGAGTACTGTGTCCAGTTCTGGAGACCACATCTCTGGAAGGACATTGACAAAATAGAGGCAGTCCAGAGAAGGGTAATGAAGATGGTACATGGACTGCACCAGAAGCCCTACAAGGAAAAACCTAAGGACCTTAGTATCTGTTCACTGGAGGAAAGAAGGGAGAGGGGAGATGTGAGAGACTTTCAAGTACCTCAGGGGAATAAACAGGGTACAAGTGGAAAGCATATTTCAGAGAAAACGCTGCACAACAACAAGGGGGCATGATATGAGGCTGAAGGGTGGAAGGATCAGGGATAAAGTTAGGAAGTATTTTTTCACTGAAAAGGTGGTGGAGACATGCAATAGTCTTCCAGCAGAAGTGGTGGGGGTGAAAACAAAATGGGGGTTCAAGAGTGAATGGGATAGACATAAGAGTACCCTGGAGATGTGCAGAGCAGGAGAACTGCAGATCAAATAGGATCTGGGGCTGCAGCAGTGAGTAGGGAAATGGGCAGACTAGGTGGGCTGTATGGTCCTTATCTGCAGACAGATTCTATGTTTCTATGTTTCTTTGCCACATCTCTAGCCTCATCAATTTTACTTCTGCTGTAGCACCTTTGTAATAATCTATCAGAGAGTTCATCAGCCCCTTGTTCAAATATAGTGTCATCATTGCAGTTGTGTCTGATTCTTAAAAATTGTCTCACGGGGATGTTCTTGGCTACATGAGATGGATGGCAACTGAAGGCAAAAGGTTGTGTGTTGCCATCCACTCCCTTCCTATATACGTTACTGTCAATAGTACTCCCTGGGTTTTTAGTCAAACAAAGGTCTAAATAGGATACCATTTCCATGCTACAGTTATAAGTGAAACTAAGGTACAGGTTAGAGGGTTCCATGTAATAACGGCGACCGCCAAAAGGTGATCACCATTTGAACGAGGTCACACCACTGAAAATCAGTTTTGGCGATGTGACTCCCCAGAGCACAGCAAAATGGCACCAGGGACTTACAATTTTACATTTTATACAGAGGGCTGCACCCCCACCTCCCATACGTTAGGATTGTCAGCTCCGGGGGGTGCATGTTGGGGGGGGTGCAAACCATGAAAAAAAAATAATCCGGGATGTGCATGACAAAAACATACCTGTGTCTGGAACTGAACCTAGCACCCTGTCCACCCAAGCCCTGAACTCACCACCATGCCATGGGGCCAGCTCAGCAGCCCACCATGGCACCACCCCTCAAAAACCCTCCTGCCCCTCTCTGAGTGTGCTCTCCCCCCCTGCATGCACATACATGTAGCAACAACCTGTCACTATATGCACTATCCCACTCCCATCTGGTCACCCTACCTCATCCATAGCCCCCATGACATGTGCCGTGATTGAGTCGCTGTTTTTGTTTTTGCTCAATCACAGTAGCACATGTTAGGGGCTAGCTGGTTAGAGGAATGTAACAGGTGGATAAAATCTTGAAGTTCTTCTTGTTCCCCATTCCATATTAATAAAACATTGTCATTATAGCATTTCTAAATGACGATGTTTGCCAAGAACACTTTCCTGTCTAGAAATGCAGCGAAATGTAATTTCACCAGTGAAATTAAAGCGAAATTGGGAATTTTGCCGTGCAAAATATTTCATGAAATTCGAGCATTTCATGGAATATTTGGCAGTTAGGAAGTGTGGTATTTAAGTGTTTTCCCCCTTCCTGGCCAACATTAAAATAAATGTTTATCCCCATGATTCCTGGTGTCTAGTGGTCCAACCCCCAGCCGATTGCCAGCCCAATATTAAGAATTCCACCTCCCATCAAGATTCACCTTATCTCTCTCCAGAATTTTAATTAAAAATAAATGTCTCTGGTGTCTAGCGGTCCCACCCCCCTGGCCGATCACCAGCCCAATATGAAGAAGGCAGACCCCCCCACCGAGATTCACACCTCAGCATCTTCCATCCTTTATTACTGTTACCAGGCCCACCAACATCAACCACATCAACCATTTAAGTAAAATAAAAACTTTCCCTGCAGTCTGGTAGGTCCCCCACCCTCCACCCTGTCCAGTAGTGACCCACCCCATACCCCTACATCCAGGACCCCAGTGAGCCACTGTCACAGCCCTCCTCTCACCTCCAGCATTGCAGCTTGACTGAGCACTCTTATGGAATGTTTCCAACTGAGCCTTTCAATGAATGAGCATGTGCATGCACGCATTCATTGAAAGGGCTCAGCACAGGCTCTATCTTACAAAAACGCCAGTTGGGCTGCTGGGCCATGGAGGTGAGTGAAGGGCTGTGCTGGTTGCCTACTGAGGTACTGGATGGGGGGTGGGTGGGGTCACTGCCAGACAGGGTGGGGTTGTCCACTAGACACAAGGGAAAGATTTTTTTAATTAAATGGTTGATGTTGACAGACCTGGCATCAGTAACAGAAGATGGGGATGCCAGGATGTGAATCTCGGGGGGAGGCATTCTTCATATTGAGCCAGTGATTGGCCAGGGCAGTGGGACCACTAGACAACAGGGACATTTATTTTTAATTAAAATTCTTGAGAGGAGCAGGGGTAAATCTCGATGGGGGAGTGGAATTCTTAATATTGGGCTGGCAATTGTCCAGAGGGGGGTAGGGAACACTAGACCCCAGGGACTGTCGGTATAAACATTTATTTTAATGTTGGCCAGGAGGGGAGGAAAACACTTTTTTATCTTTAAAATTATGGATTTTCATTTTGATCATTTTCATCCCGCTTCAAATGTGGAATTTTTCCTATGGGTAGCGAAATTTTGCATTTCGCGGGTGAAATTTTGCATTTCACGAAATGTGAGAATTTCACAAAATACTTAGTGGAATGACATTTTCAAATTTCACCCATCTCTATTCCTGTCAGGGTTGAAAATCACCTCTTCCTCCCATTTCCCTACATAGATATTTGCAATCAAGTTGGCACATGTTGCCTCCATTGTCCCTATTGCCATACCTTTTGTCTGTAAATATATTTCTTGGTTAAACATAAAAACATTACATTTTAACACAAATTCGAGTAACTTTATTTAAGAATCTGTAACAGGGTCTAGTTCATTATTGTCGTTATTCAGGTAATAAGCTGCAGAGTCAAGATCCCCTTCATGAGGCACATTCATGTATAAGACCTCAGTGTCTAATGTCACAAAATACATAGTCTCATCAAGGGTCATATTTTCAATCAAATGCAGGACCTTTTTGTATCTTTCATATATGATGGTAACTTTTCTACATGGGGTTTCAGAAAAAAGTAATAAAATTGAGATGGGGATCAGTCAAGGACTCAGTGCTACTGACAGTTGAACGTACAGGGGGGTTCACTAATGTTTTATGCACTTTGGGGAAGGCATAAAAAGTGGCTCATATAGGATTCTTAGTAATAAGGAAGTCTTTGTTTTTTGCAGAAACAAAGCCTTTATCAAAAACTGTGTTTATAGTTTCATCAATATTGTATTTAAAGTCCACCATAGGATCTTGAGAAACTTAAGAAAAAAATCATGGTTATTTAGCTTCCTCATTATTTCTGTAACATAACTTTGTTTGTTCAGTAAGTCTACTGCCCCTCCTTTATCGGATTGCTTGATAATCAAATCATTATTAGTCTGTAAACTTTTCAATGCATAATGCTCATTTCTTGAGAGATTGTTAAAAAAGTGAGCGTGTAGTTCTGCAAAAAAACATTTTTAAATTATTTTCAACCAGTTCTTTAAAGGTTGCAACTTCTGAATGGGATGGAGGACATGATGTGGATTGTAATCTAAATGAGGGAGATGCTTCAGCAGAGCTAATTACATTGTTATTCAAATTTTTTTTTATACAAAAATGCTTCTAAATCCAATTTTCTGTAGCTCAGGTTTAAATCAATCTGTTCTCTATCAATAGGTGTAGAGGGTGCAAAACAAACTTTTCTTATGCAAATCACTTTCAGAGTCATACAGGGTATGGGAGGACAAGCTAGTAATTTGAGAGTTCATTGTTACAGGACTCACCTCCTATTTCCTCGGTATAGTCACCGACTGTATGTTCTCCCCCTGTTGTGTTGATAATGCCCTCCTCTATTTGGATATTCTTCTCCTTTTCTCCCTTCTCATCCTCTTCCTAACACCTCAACATGTACACCCTGAAAGAGAGAAGAGTGAGAGGGGACATGATAGAGACCTACAATTACCTGACGGGGTGTAACGGGGTGTAGGAAGGGAGTCTCTTTCAAATGAGAAAGAGCACCAGGACCAGAGATCTTGCAGTGAAGCTGGAGGGGGAAATGTTTACAAGGGATGTGAGGAAGTAATACTTCACTGAGAGAGGTGGACACCTGGAACAGACTGCCTGCGGAAGTGGTGGAGGCAAAAACAGTAGAGGGTTTCAAGCATTCATGGGGCAGACAGAGGGGTATATTAGTAAACAGGCAGATATGAGGAAAGGTCATCAGAGATCAGTCAGGGTTTGCAGAAACAGACTAAGCTGAGACCATCTGGGCAGACTGGGTGTACCAAGTGGTCCTTTTCTGCAGATAGATTATATGTTTCTATGTTCTAGGAGGAGGCCATACCTCTCCTTTTCTTTAATGTAATGTTAACAGTTTAGCAAGCTCAGCCTGGGTAAATCACAGAAATGTTATGACTTTTCAAAATATTTTCCTTAAATTTTACAGGGATGTTCCTGGTGTGTAGCCAAAATCATAATCAAACAGTTATAGTACAAGTGCTCCCTCTAAAAAGTGTGCTTGAAAACATATAATTCATTTACGCCAATTTCATTTTCTTACTTTGTTTATTCATTCAAATATTTAAACATTTTAAAGGGTTCTTGATCTCATCATTTGATGAGTCATGTTTAGCCTGATCACTGACAAGCTGACCCCCTCATTAGTCAGGTTCTTACACTTTAAATTTTAGCATGCCAATATGAGCTGAGGTCCTACTGCTTTCTCTCTTTCTTGCATGGAAAACACTCTCCAGCTGCATATTTTATATAAAGTGTTTTGGTTCATAAGAGACTCACAAATGACCCATGGGGAGCTTACTAATTAGGATAAGCCCACAACTCATCTGTTCTTTGATGCAATGTTAAGTGTTTAGCAAGCTCAGCCCTGGCTAATTCTTATTCAGTTTTATTTATTTCCTTTACAAAGAATCCTTTAAGCAGGTGCATATTTTAAAAGGATTCAGAGTTGAAAAACAGCAGTTATACATACAGTACAATCACAAGATAAATAACAGTCAAATGATGCACGTTTCAGCAGGTGTGAAAAACAAGAACATCAAATTATACATAGTTATACAATTCATGAAGAGTTCCTCACATTTCTTATACATTTTGCTTAAATTTTGCAGGGGTGCTCCTAGTATGTGGTCAAAATCAGAATCAAAAGTTATAGTACCAGTGCACCCCCCCCCCAAAAAAAAAGCTACTTGAAAGCTTGAAATTCATTTACATCAACTCCATTTTCTTACTTTCTGTCTTCATGCCATCATTTTAGCATTTTAAAGGAGTATTTCCTCTCATCATTTGGCCTAATCATGATTAGCCTGACAACCGATGACAATGGGACCTCCTCATCAGTCAAGTACCAAACTTGAAATTTGAACATGCCAATATAAGATGAGGTCCCACTGCTTTTGCTCCTTCTTAGGTATTTTTTCATATATATTGCAGGAGTGCTAAGTGTGTGTGACCACAATCAGAATCAGAATCAGTTATTGTATTAGTGTTCACCCCCCAATAGCTGCTGGAAGCCTGCAATTAATTTAGATCAATGACAATTTTATTTACTTTCTGTCTGCTGCCCATCCATTTCACATTTTAAATGGCATACTTGTTTCAGCATTCAGCTGAATCATGCTTAGCCTGACCAGTGACAACAAAATATAAAATGTAGGTACCTGACCGATGAGAGAATCACCTTGTTGTCACTGGTCAGCCTAATAATGAATCAGCTGAATGATGAAATCAAAAACAAGTTAAATTGTTAAAATGATGGAATGAAGACAGAAAGCAAGAAAATGGAATTTAAATAAATGTATTGCAGGCTTTCAAGTAGCTTTGGGGGAAGCACTGGTACTATAACTGTTTGCCACTGATTTGGGCTACTCATCAGGAGCACCTCTGCACATTCTAGAAAAGATTTATAAGAAATGTTGTAAAATTTCTATGAGTCAGATAAGGTTGGTCTTGTTAAATTCTAGACATTGCATCAAAGTTCCTTGTTGGTTATCTGTGAGCCTTAATGGGCTAGAACACACTACATAAAGATGCAGCCAGAGAGTGGTTTTCACATATGAAAGGGAGAAAGTAGTGGAGCCTCAACACATATTGGCATGGGTAAATTTAAAGTGTAGGTACCCGACCTATGGTGGGGTCACATTGTTGTCTGTCAGTGGTCAAACTAATCATAATTTGGATGAGTAATGAAACCAAGAACCCATTTAAAATGATTTAATGAAGACAGCAAGTAAGAAACTGCCAGATTTCAAGCCTATTTTTCAGGGGAGAGCACTGGTATTATAACTCTTTGATTCTGATTTTTACCATACACCTGGGGCATTCCTGTCAAATTTTAGAAAAATGTATAACAAATGTGATTAAATCTCTTTTATTTAGACAGAGTTGAACTTTCTTAACTCTTAACATTGTATTATGGGACAGCTGACCCCCTTCCCCAAAAAACTGAAAAGGCTAACATACGGTATGCTGGGAGGCTTACATGGGATCTGCAATAGCTGCCGAGGCATGGCTTAAATGTTACTTGAGGGTGCATAAACCCATTGGAGAAAAAGGGACCACATTGATCCAAAACAAAATTCTCCACTGGTATGAACTATTGGTACAAATCCCCACAGGTCCTCTATAAACTTGGACCTCTCCCTACTGACACCTCATGAAAGTGTAATGTGTCTGGGATGCATTTGTTGCACATTCTCTGGGCCTGTTCCAGACTTGTTGCTTTCTGAAGGCTTGTTCACCAAGAAAACCAAGCAGCCATGAAAGTCACAGTCCCGTTCTCAAGTTCCCTGTTTGTCGCGGGGGAAACATTGAAAGTTCACATCTCAGACACACCACATACTATGGCTCCTGGTGTTGGCACTGGAGAACAAAAGATTGATTCTCAGAATGATGCACAAGCTACAAAAAAACTCACTAGTGCCTGACACACCTGCTGCTGATTAGTTTCACATTACGGAGCTTTAACAAGTCTTCTCTTACCCCTGCATAATGCCCCTAGTTCAACCACTGTAAGCCACTTTCCTACAGCGATTCTCTCTACCATACTGAGCTATAACCCCCCCCAAATTCTTGGGAATTCACATCACAACAATGAAAACCAAATAAGCATACCATTACCATTTCTGCCTACAGCAACCTCATTCCCAAGCAATATTTTTACTATTTGCTCTTTGCTCCAAATCCCCACCCCCCAAGTCAGCCCCATCTGGCCTGAGGCCTGTGCCTTACCTATGAAAACTGCCAGCGAAGTGATGGGGAATCATTTTCCCAGCAAAAAGAGGCCAACCACAAAGTAACAAGCCCTTACATAGTCCACAATGCCCCTCTCCTTGCCCCCCTCCTTAACCCCTCCCTCTAATCAATTGGGTAGCTCTCCTATCCCTTGGTCATTTGACCTTACCTGACATCACATTCCCCTCCCCTTTCCTACCCCCTCCCCTTCCCCTTTGCTTTTCTGGCAGGGGGACATTAGACAAGTTGGCCAGCCTTTTATTGGCAAGCCTCATTGTCTTCTTGATTGTTCCTACAGTAGTTGCAGAATGTGCAATACCAGAGAAGGAAACTCTCTCAGGAAACCTATTCCCAACCATGCTAGCCTACGGTGCATTGATAGAGCAACAGGATGATATTTCAGGGGCCTGGGTTCAGTTCCCAGTAGGTCACATAATTTCATCATTACTAAAATTTATGTCATATAAAATAAATTGTTATGTTTAGTAAGTGAATGACGGCAACTCTTGGCAAGATTGTCTTCTTTTTCATCTTTTCTACAATATATTTACTAAGGAAATACCAGCTAAGATTCAACATCTTCATTCCAGTGGGTCCTGCTTTTATTCATGTTTACACTGTATTTACCTATGATAGTTCAGCTTAAATGCAACATTTCATTTTCAGTAACTTGCTTATGGTCATTCAGTATTTGGCTGTAGAAGAGTTTAAACCTGCAGTCTTCTTGTTCTCAACAGTGTTGAACGATGGCAGTAAGAGGTACTGCCTTAAGGGGACATTGGGAAAAGCCAGTGGCTGCAAGTCATGTTTTGTTTTTCTTTTGTTTTTATTGTTTTATTTTTTTTTAAAGTTTATTTACCAAGAATGGCCCAGCTCAGATGCAACATCCTCTTTCCAGGATGTTCTGCTGTCACTAAAATTTATAATGTATTTACTCAGGATAGTGCAGCTGAGATGCAACCTCCCAGGGACATCATGGGAGGTGGCACACAATTCAACATTAACCTAAGAAAAACATTAAATGACACATTTACAGGTTCGTTTAGCACAAAAAGCATTACTGTAAAATGCAAAATTATCACATAACATGGAGGAAAGACCAGCACCACTGCCTGTGCAAAAACTGGAACTATGCAGTCTAGCAAGGTAAATACCAACTGGATAAATAGCCACTGAAGTGTACAGACTCACCAGGCATAGGGATGAAGCAGTTCAATGCAGTTAAAATCCTTTTTTGAGAGTATAAAATGCCTGTAAAAGTGATTCAAAAGAGCCAAAGAATCCAACGTTACCTTGCTCCAACACACAGCTTCCTTGTCACATAGCATTTATTTCATGGGCCAGCTCAGGAGACATTTTCATCAAATTTTATTTTCACATGGAGACCATGACCACTGACTGTATGCAGTGACTGATGCAAGAGACCGCACATTACTGATGACAAGCAGCAGCAGCAGAAGTTGCTATTATTTATTTATTTATTTAAAAGTTTAACCAGGAAATACATACTGAACTTAAAATAGCTCATTTCCAGATGTGTTCTTGTGATGAGGGAGAAGGAGATAGCTAAACAATATAATTCCTAAAACACAAGAAGGCAAATACAATGGTAGAGAAATAGAATCTGACTCATAATATTAGAGGCAATTTCGTATTGAAATGCAATTAGTAAAATAAACAATCTATAAATGTAGTGAAGGGAAAAGGAAGGGAAACAGTATGTACAGTGAAGGAAACTAGAGAAGAGGGGTAGAATAGAACAACCATAAGCAAGTAATGAGGGTGAGGAAGAGGGAAGGGTCATAGGCAATTGCAGGAAGGAGAACAAAAGTCATAAAGAAAAGACTTTAAGGAGGAAGGAGAAGAAGCAGAACAAATAAAAAGGGGAAGAGAGGACCAAAGTTTAGAAAAGCAGTAAGAAAAGTCAGTTTGACCAACAGTAGATTTTCTAGAAGAAATAGATGGAGAAGGGGAAGGAGTGTTGTGGAGAGGATAGGAGGAGGAAGAAGTAAGAGGGAATAGTAGGGATGTAAGATATGACAGAAGGGTGCCTAACCAGAATTTGGATAAAAAAGTGACACAATGGAAAAGGTGCCTAGCATCCAGAGATGGGGGAGAAATGGCCAAGTAAAGAGAACAGTAGTGAGTATGGGGTAAGCAATCTAAGGCAAAATGACAGAAGGAATGAAAAAGGGGGTCCAGTCTGGCAGGGGGGGATTTAGGGGCACTACTGTAAACTAAGTCACCATAGTCAAAGATACATAGGATCATTTTTTAATATGATTTCTCAGCAGGCAGGGAGTGGAATACTTGCTTTTCTATCCAGACAGCTTGAGACCTACCTTTAATGTAAGGATAAAACAAGCTTACTGAATAATCAGAGAGGCAAGCAGCTTTTAGTTTACCTTTCATATTCCTCCTCGGCCAAACCAAAGACAAGGATATGATATACAAGCAGCAAGGTTTTAGAGTCGAGATAGGAAAAGTACTATCATCTGGCTGGATTAGAGTACAGGAGGCGGAGACAACACCACATGGTTTTGACGTGTGTAACTGTAAGGTTAGTGGATGAAAACTCTTCTTTTTTAACATGGGAACCATACCGAGGACCAGAAAAGAAGAACTTGAGGACCAGAAAATAAGGCATTGAAGGAGAGGTAAGAGAAGGTGGTTAAAGAAAGTGCTGGGGAAGAGACTAGGTTAGGGAATGGGAGACAGGAGACAACCCCATGTGGTTTCAGATTTCTGTGTGTCTGTAAGGTCAGCAATGCATCAGCTACTATTCACTATTTCTGTTTTATATTTTATTTTATGCTACTTGGTATGCATTGGTGTCTGATGGGTAATACAAGTCAATGGCTGCAGGGCATGCTGTCAATGGGACTTAGTCCCAAACTGCAGGCAGCGGGCAGTCATCAGTCAGCATTTCGGCTGGCAAACAGGAAGAGTGAGACTGTAATAATGTATGTTCTCTCTGCTGGACATGAGGTGCTTTGCAGGAAATAAAATCATCAATGCTTCACAGAAGTGGGTAGTAGGTGGAAACTATTATGATGTAGCAGCATTTGGTGGTTTCTGTAAAAGAAATGTTTGCTGTAAATACATTTTCATGGAAAGGTACTCACCCTAGAATATAGTAGAAATATTTTTACAGCAAAATTTCCCTTTCCACATTATTTTGATGTGAACCACCAGATTCTATGGCCATGACTACCCTGCAAAATCTATTTTCTCACAGAGTCCAGTTTCAACTCATTATTTCAACTAAGTAGAATGGAGCACTGGGAGGTTAAGTGATGCTGAGGGTTGCACAATGATTATATCTCATTAGCAGGATTGCACCTGTGATTCCTTATTCTTAATAGTGCTCTGTTAGACCACACTGCTTCTTTGTGGGGGGTGGGTGAAAGGAGGCCAGGAATGGCAAGCCATTGCAGGCAGTTTTTTCTTTGTTGTTGCTTTTTTTACCATGTATTTCTCCAGGATAGTCCAGCTGTGATGTAAATCTCATTTCCAGAAGGGTCTTGCTTCTTCCCATTTCTGTATATGGGTGGATTGACTGGAGCTGTAGGAGGTTTAGTGAGTAACTTAGATCACATAATGTGTATGTGGCTGTATTGATTTGAATTTGAAATTTTGCAATTCTCAGCAGTTCTCTAACCATTAAACTACATTGCCTCCCCTGTCAGGGGGACTGGAAAGAGTCATTTACTGCTCCCAAAGCATATTTTTCACAGTTTATTTGCCAAGGATCAGCATCTCACTTCCCATGGGGTTCTACTTTTACCAATTTGTAAATTGTATTTACCTAGAATACTCCAACTGAGATGCAGTATTTCATTTTCTTTGGGGCTCCTGCCATTGCCCATTGTTAAAATGTAATTACAAAGGGCAGCTCCTCTGAGATGCCACATCTCATTTCCAGTGGGAATCTGCTTACAAATAATTGTTTTATAGTACCTTCACACCTTTAAATTATGTTCTTCTCACTTTGTTTTATACTTCTGTTGTGCAAAACATGTTAAAACGCTACTGGATAAAGAAACTTTAAAGTGATTTTCTGAGATTTTGCACATGCCTTTTTCACATAGAATGCTATTGCAACCGATGCTTCAAATGTTGAAGTTGCAATTTGTTTTATAAAAATAAAAAATTGTCATAGTCATTTTTTTTAGTGTTGTATCAGGGCTTTGTCTTCCAGATTTCTGTGTGTGGCAACACCCCCAAAATGATGTGGTGCAAGGGAATTGTCAATGTTTTAGATACTGCACCAATGAATTCTGGGTAATTATAACGTTGATTCAAATGATCGTTACTCAGAAATTCAGTCACTTATTTTGGTAGTGGTGACTGCAGTATAGCACCTAATATATAGACATATGTAGCAAGGCTTTGTGGGTACAATAAGAAGTTGTTTTCCAATTTCCTTACTTGGAAGTGCAGTCTCATATTTCTGTAGTGGCTTCAACAATCAAAGTTCTCATATGTTTATTTTCAAAACAAGGCATTGTGTATACTAATTTACATAATGAGGCATTCTGGGTACAGTATATAGCTGAATTTTCTTTCTCCCTACTCAAAGTGTAGTCTCCTATTTTGGATGTCTGCAATACCAAGTCTGACATACAGAGGACTCTGTTTCAGAAATAGTGCTTAAAGAGCAGGGGCAGGATTCACAAAGCTTTCTGAAGGTGAAAAACCTTCCTTAAGTCCTCCAAACCTATGTAGCTATAGAAAAAGAGGGGAATTTGCTCTGAGTGCTATTCACAAAAACCTCCGCAGCTGCAGAAAAAGTACACTAAGGACTGTGGAAAAAAGCGCAGCTGTGGAAGTTCCTGAGGAAAAAAGGTAGTTGATAAGTATGGCACAACCCCCCAAAGGCTATTCTCAGCCAGGTTTTTTCTGCAGTTGTGGAAAAAATGTTACACATATTGGAGTGAGGCATAACACTCCCTAAGCAAACTGCAATAGTGCCCCAGCAATTGAAATACAATTAAATTGGAGGTCAGGCACAGGTAACAGCATCCCAGTGGGTATATCAGTTGCTGAAGTTACAGCAACATTAGCACACATTGACATTGAATGGCAACAAACAACAAACACTGTACCCAGCGCAGCTCATGAAGGAGCCCCACAGGCAGTAGAGCCTACACAGCCTGCAGTGAGTGTTACTCCTGCAGACAACAGGAACATTCCAGGGAGGGACAACCAGCAGTGATTGACAGCCACTGTGGTGCCATAGTATTGCTGGTACCTGTGGTGCTGAAGTGGTCCCAGTTGAGGGACCGGTTGCTGGTCTCTCTGTGGGTGCTTTCAGCTTCATGCTTTGGCAGAAATGTTAGTCTGCTGCTCCAGCTAATTAGGTTCACTGTTGCTGTGCCTCCTAAGCCATTACCACAGCTGCATATCCACAGTTGCGGATTTTCAGCACTTGCTCAATTTTCACAGCTGCTGAATTTCCACAACTGCAGGGATTTTTGCAGAATTCCACATCTGTGCAAGTTTTCTTTCAGAATATCTTGCGACTGTATTTCCACAGTGCTGCAGGCTTTTTTCCTGCAGCTGTGGGATTTTTGTCCTTCTTTGTGAATTCTGCCCCAGTGTTTACTTCTAATAAATAGAAACCTATTTTATTAATTGTATTTTGATATGTTAGTACTGTAATTACTTTCTACTTTTATGATAAAATATTTATTAATGCAGTGAAACATGTGGATTTTCACCTTTGCTTCTCACACTACAAGTAAAAAAGAATTCAGAAGAATTCTGGTATTGTAAAGTCAGAAACTGCCAGCTACTTAAAAGTCCAATGTACTTCAATGAGAAACTAAATATATTCTTCTATCATTTTCAAAAGAAAATGATACATATTTCATCAACAAACTTTGCCTTTTATGTGTTTGCACTATTGTGCACCCTCTGTATGATGTTATGTTTCTAAAAACAGTAATTATTTTCCCTTTCCTTCTTTCCAAAAAAAATCTGGTTGTGAGGAAAATATCACCTGCTAAATTATAACAAAAGATCACATTATCAAAAATCACATATTTCTATTAAATATATAATATTTTTGTGGCAGAAAGTGTTATTTCTCCATAAAAATCTGAAAACAGATTTGTAGTTTCCCATTGAAATACGTGGGCAGCCTTGCCAGTAAAGCGTTTCTAACATCATAATACAAGGATTCCATTGGATTCTATTCTCACTAGCAGTTGGCAAAATACAAATAACATTATGAAAATGTAAGTAAAGAAACAAATAAAAGCAAACTGAATGACTGCAGAGGCACCTAAAAGCCCCCAAACATTCATTCTTTGTGATATACACCCTTACTAAGCATTTGCTCTTTCAAAGCTTTGTTTCCCTTGCATGATGTCATGGTTGGGGGTTGCAGCACTGAGAAAAAAAGGGATGGGTTATGCAAATGAAGCAGAGCACTGAAATTAAAGCATTTTTTTTCATGGAAAACATCACTTTTTGGCAGTTTGGTAGGGGACTGAATCACAAGTCCTATAGCTTACTACTCCCATTTGCTATGGCAAACCTAAGAAAATCACTTTAAACATAATATAATATCAAAAAAATACCAGTCAAAACACAAGTACAGTACATGGACAAGAAATGCTCAAGGGGAAATGAAACATGAGTATGTGCACTGTAATCATCTTTAGGGTTTAAGGGTTCTATGTCTGATTTCATATTCGTGAAATTACATTTTTTTCTAATATGCAACTTTAACATGCTTAAAAAATGTGTACTGTTAATGGTAGTACAGTACAGTTCAAGTCACATTAAACTGTTCCTCAAGTGAGTTGTTTTAGCATTTCTGACTGAGTTGCATAAGAGTTGCTGGATCCAATACAAAGCCCTGTACAAACTGTTTCTTAAGAGTTAAAACTCAGTTTTGCATTGCATTGTGACTGGACTGCTGATGCAATGCAAATGAGTTGCAAAAACATTTTACAAACATTGCTGTTGAATTGGTAAAGCACTGAAAAACAATGCAATATGAGTTGCCAATGCATTGCCAACTGTAAAAAGCAATGCTAAACCAACTCATTGGTGGAACAGTTTAATGCGACTTGTACTGTACCTTGGGTATCTTAAATATTTCCAACATTATTGCAGTTGTCTTAAAGAAGTTCCTTTTTGTAAAAGTAATACAATTATTACAAAAATAATGTCAGCAGGCAAGCATTTTTTTTCTTAGAATACAAAATTAGCCAATATATGAAAAAATCTATAAAGGCAAACTTTCAGTAACTGCATGAGGTGGGCTTGCAAATACACAGAAGTCTGGTAAGCATAAAAATACAAATCTTGCTGGATAGTAGATATCAGGCATTTATTGTTCGGGTAAAATGAGAGAAACTACATCACAGGCACCCTCAGCCCTTTGAATACAAACTGAATCTTCAGTAGAAACACCATATGTACATGATTGGGGCTGCATTTTCAAAACACTCTGAAAGTGCAAAACCATCCACTAGTCCCAAGAGGTCTGCAGTTGCAGAAAAAAGGAAATTGCACTGAGTGGCATACATAAAACATCTACAGCTGCAGAAAAAATGCACTGCGGACTGCAGAAAAAAGTGCAGCTGTGGAAGTTACGGGAAGTCATTGAAACGTACGGCATATCCCCTTAAAGGCTATTTTCAGCCAGTGTGTTTTTTCACAGTTGTGGAAAAAATGTTGCACACATGCTGCATCAAAGAGAATGAGGCGTAACTCTCCCTGAGCAAAATACAGTGTACCAACAACTGAGATACAATTATAATAGTGGTTCAGGCACCAAGCAACAGCAAACCAGTGGGTGTATAGTACTGTCAGTTGTTACAACAATAATAGCACACATTTTCATAGAAAGGCAACAAACCACAACCACTAAACCCAGTGCAGCCCATAAAGGAGCCCCACAGGCAGTAGAGGCAGTGATGGTTACAGCTTGCAGTGAGTGCTGCTGAAGCAGACAACATAAACACTCCAGGGAAAGGCACAACCATCAGTTACAGACAGCCACTGTGGTGCCTGTTCCTGTTGGTACCAGTGGTGCTGCAGTAGTCCCAGTTGAGGGACTGGCTGCTGGTCTCTTTGTGAGTACTTTCTGCTGCTTCTGTGGCAAGACTGTCAAAGTCTTCTGCTCCTGCTAATATGGATCACCTGTTGTGCTTGCTGAGACTTTTCCTCAGCTGTGGATCCGCACTTGCGAATTTTCAGCCGCTGGGGAAAAAATGTTGTGGATTTTCAGCACTTACACAATTTCACAACTTGCCTGTTTTGTGATTTTCCACAACTGCAGAAACTTTCTTTGTGAATATGCCACAACTAAATTTCCTCAGTGCTATAAGCCATTTTTCCACAACTATGGAATTTTTGGCTCTCCTTGAGAATCCAGCCCTTGGTCTCTGTTATACAGATGACAGGTGGCTGAGGCTTGTCATTCAGTTCAGTTTTGATCATCAAGAGGGAGCTCTGCCCATGTAGGAGGAGGAGGAGGAGAGCATCATGGTATGAGATTCAAGACACCATGAATGCTGAACACTGTGGCAGCCTCCCCTCGGAGAGACACCATGCTCCAGTAATGCTGAGTTCGATGTAAAATATGAAAGTTGTCTACTCATTTGAACCTTTGGATCAAGACCAGGCCAACACTAAGAAAAATGCCAAAAGATTTTTTAGAGTTCAGTATGATGCCACTGAAATCTGAAATCAAATGTCTGAATAGTCAAACAAATTAATCCATGACAACTAGAATGAACAGTGCTTCTCAGAATAAATCCAAAGCTCTAATTCACAAAGAAATATTGCTGGAACCCCAGAGACAGAAGGACCAGGAGCAGCATCTGCAACTTCAGTGTTCCCACTTTTTCAATTTGTGGATGAAAGAATGCTGGATTCAGATAAACATAAAGCAGTGCTGGAGTTAAATTCTTCATGGGTCCAGCTCCAAATACCATCTCGGCATGTTGGTATACCACCAATGGTTCCTTTAACTGAACTTCCAGGTCAAAAGCCACTGGATTTTGACAATGCCAAGGCTGTAGCTGAAACTACCAGTGCAGAGGTCCAGCTTAACACACCATGCAGCATGCTGGTATACCACAAAATAAACTTTCAGCCGCAAGGTGTACCAAGAGCGAGGAGGAAGAAATCCAAGTTGACTGGGCCACAGCTATGGAACAAGAAAAGTCCATAGGAAAATCTTCAGATCCTGTAATTGCCACAGTACCCCAAGTCACAGCTTCATTAGACCCTCCACAACAAGCAACTTCAATTGCAGAGCCATCATGCGAACTGAAGCAAACAACCGTTAACTACAAATATTGATTCACAGTTATGTAATTTGCCTCAGAATGTTTTACTTGCAAACTTGTCACAGGCTGCAACAGATATTCAAAGCAGGGGACAGCCTATTAACATTTATAAGATGATGAACTTGCAGCAGAACTATGTTAAAATAACAAATAATGCTGTCCAGCCCTCATAAACTGAATCTGCACAGGGTCAGGAGACTAATTCAGAAGCCAAGCCTGGTCAATCACTACAGTTAGAAGAAAGGGCTGATTCTTTGGACTCTAACTGTAATGCTCTATTCTTTCAACCATTTCAGCAAACCAACCCAGTACTCTCATGTAGTGAGAATGCATTTTTAGATGAGCGTGCCTCACATATACCCTTAACACTGAACCCAATCATTACAAAGCATTTTTCAAATACAACAGAGGGTAAGCAACAATGGGCCCAGTCCCTACCCCCCTACCCCCCAATACTGACTATGACTGTTCTGATACTGATAGTCATGGACAACAGGATGAAGAACCACCACAGTGGGCTAGGAAACTTTTAAATCAAATGTATTTGATATCTCAAAAAATGAAGCAGTCATTAACAATGCATGGCAAACTGACATATCCAGGGTATGGAGTGTTTATTTTGTTTGAATATGAAGTGTTTTGGGCAAGCACACACTTTTTTATTTTTCCCAACCTTCTGGGCAGCATTCTTGGGAGCCTTAAATTAACCTATGTTAAGCTATGACTCCTAATAAAATAATGATTGTGTCCCTAAATGCTAATGGGATAAATACCCCCATAAAAAGAAATATGATTCTGACCTATTTAAAGAAGTCTAGTGTGACTATTATGTGCCTACAGGAAACACATCTAGATGAAAATGAGACCCTCAAATTAAAAACAAAATGGGTTAGCCACTGCTATTATAGTATTGGAACAAAAAAAGGTAGAGGGGTAGCCATATTGGTTAAAAAGGGACTCGATATTAAACCCCAAGAGCAATTTCAAGATAAGGAGGGAAGAATTACATTAGTTGATTTGAAGTTACAGGGACAAACTATTACAATTGGTTCCGTTTATGCCACCTTTGTTAAATATTCTAATTTCTTGGCTAAAATTAATGAAGGGCTTCAGACCTCTCAAGCTAATAAAATAGTTCTTGCAGGTGACTGGACTACAATGTTAAACCCATGTACTGATAAATCATCAACACCAAACTCTGGAAATGTAGCCACAGATCAAAAATTAACAAATGTCATTCACAATGACTAGTTAACTGACCCTTGGAAACTGTATAACCCCAAAATCAGAGGCTTTACCCATTAGGATAAAAAGCAGTCATTTTCTCTAGAATAGATTATTTATTAATATCTAAAGCCTTAGAAACAAGTTTACTGCATACGAACATAGATTCAATTTGTGTGTCTGATCACACCCTTATTAGTATTGAAATGCATCTTGATAATTCAAATAGACAATTTACCCTTCAATGGAGATTCAATAATGAATATTTAACAAAAACAAAATTCATTGAACTTATCGATAAAACTATTCAGGAAATGTGGATGTTTAACTGAATAGACAATTGTCAATAAGCCAATTGTCCAATTATGGGATGCTTTTAAAGCTACGTTAAGGAGAGTAATTATATCCTTCCAGATTAAAATTAATAGATTAAAATGTACCTTAGGCCCAGGAATTAGATAATAGACTTAAACAGTTGGATCAGTTAACTTTAGCTGATTATGAACGATTCAAGGAGGAATGGGAAAAATGTAGGATTCAAAAAAAAAAATGATATATCAAGATACTATAAAAATAGCTAAAACTATTAATAGAACACAATATTTCCATATCAATAAATCTGGGAAGCTACTAGCCTCACATCTCAGACAAGAAAAACAAAAAAATATAATCTCAGGTATTAATAATGATACCAAGATTGCTAAAATATTTGTCTACTATTATAAAATCCATCTATCATAGAAATTTTGAACCTGATCCACAAACAGTTACTGTTTTTTTTTTTTGTTAAAATCTCAAATTAAACCATTTCAGTATGATTTTTCAGATATTTCACAAGTGGAAATAATTTCTAACATGAAAAAGCTCTCAAGAAATAAAACACCAGGAATGCATGGGCTCACTAACAAATTGTATGTCGCCTTTGCATCAGACCTTGCCACCTGGATTAAGCAAATAATAAGTGAATTATTAGAGACTGAAATAAATGAGCTTCTATCCTTCATGCAACAAGCTAAGATAATTCTAACTCATAAACAAGATAAACCATAGAAAATGCAGACAGTTATCTACCTATAGCAACCTTGAATTCAGACTATAAATTAATAGCCAAGATAATAAACTTCAGGATTCAGATACATTTATATAGCTATATTCATTGCCAATCAGTATGGATTCATGAAGGACAGAAAAATTACAGATGCCAATATCAAAATACAAGCCCTTATACAAGCAATAAACACTAACAAAAGCACCAACAAAGACGTATTTTTTGCAGTTGCTTTGGATACTTCTAAACATTCAACTTGATTAATAGAAAATTTTTGTTAGGCCTTCCTGCAGAATTAATAACATTAATCAGACAATTATATAAAAAAAAACAAAAGTCAAATTGCAAATAAATAGTATGCTGTCTGAAGAATTTGAAGAATTTGAAATGTTGAATGGGTTCCATCAAGGGAGCCCCCATCACCTACATTATTTATTTTAACCTTAGAACCCCTATTAAACCTGTTCAGATCCAATACTCATATACAAGGTATACAAATGGAAAAGGAACAGATTAAACTTAGTTTATTCACGGACAACATTTTATTAATAGTAACAAATATTAATATTTCACTGGAAGCTTTTTTACTGGATAGTCACATTTATTCCAATATTTCAGGATATACCATAAACAGGAGTAAGTTTGTAATTATGAAAATTTCTAGACATGGGTCAGGCAATTTAGGTATTTTCAAAAATGAATTCAAAATTCACGAAAATATAAAATATTTGGGAACTCTTTTAAATCCATAGCAGGACATTACTATAAAAAATAATTTTAACAAAGCTAAAGTTAAAATAACAAATTTATTAGACAGTTGGAAAAACCTTACTTTATCTTTAAGGGGGTGAGTGGACACCATTAAGATGATGGCCATGCCTCATTTAATTTATGTCATTCAAAATATATTGGGCACACCAGGAGAGAAATTGTTTGAAGATCTCAAAAGGATTAAAAAAAATCATATGGGGGGGGGGTCAAGAATTTCTTGGTCCACCTTGATTATACCAAGAAAGCTGTGAGGTCTGGGTTGTCCAGACCTGTACACTTATGCAGTGGCT
Source organism: Neoceratodus forsteri (assembly GCA_016271365.2). Classification (NCBI taxonomy): domain Eukaryota; kingdom Metazoa; phylum Chordata; order Ceratodontiformes; family Ceratodontidae; genus Neoceratodus; species Neoceratodus forsteri. The sequence continues at coordinate 1,582,097,908 of CM057449.1, read as the reverse complement.
AATACACATTCTCAAGTATTCCAATGGACCTTTTTAAACCAAAAGGATGGGAAAACATTACAGGATATTATATTTACTCATGAAGCAAACCGTAATCTAAGATACTGTAGATGACCTTTAGTTAAATCATGAGGTTTATCAGGGTTATATAGCTTTTCTTTCTTCCTGGTTACAACTCCTTAAGAAAATGGTCAGCAATCCAGGCCACTTGGAATTACCATGGCTATTCTTTAACATAAAACTTGGTAAAATGATTTGGGATAAATATTCCATAATTGATTTTGGACCATTTCATGACAGATTTATGTTTTTATGGAATGATCTACTAATACAGAACCAATTTCCTACCTACACACAACTCTTGGCATTATTATAAATTCCTAAATGGAACATATTGTATTACTGTACATTAAAATATATTTTTTTAATTCAAAAGATTTTTGGACTCCCACCCCCCCCCCAGGGAAAAATGTAATTGATGTATTAAAACAACAAACATGCTTACTAGCCAATGGGTCCAAGAACACTAGCAGAATTCTATGATAAATGAGCTATTAAATACAGAAAAATAGCAAATAAAAATAACAATAAATGGAATGTAGAAGCCAGTCTCACCTTTAATCATAATTAATTGCAACAAATAAGGATAAGTGGGAATAAACTGTATATATCAGCAACAAAATAAGTCAATTCAAAGAAATATAAATGACAGAGCTTACAATACCCCTGTCCAAATTAATAAAATAAATAAGGAATATTCAAACCACTGTTGGCATAATTGTGGTAACATTGCTAATTTAACTTACTGTCTATGGGACTATCCAAGAATGGTGTCCTGGTGGTACAAAATTAACCAGATTTTATTGACCTGGTTGGGAATAAGTATACCTTGTCTTAAAGAGATATACTTATTTAATTGGGATTATAATCTGAATCTTACCCCTGTTCAAAAAGAAAATTATGGCATTAGCCACCATGGATCTTGAAAAAGTATCTTAGAAAATTAGAAGGAACAATATTTATAACCCTTTAACTTCATGAAGTGGTGGGCAATTTTAAGGGAGAAATTACATTTTGAGGAAATCCTATACACCCTGGATGATGAACATGATAATACATATGGAACTAATTGGAAAGAAATTGAAGAGAATATGCCACTATTATTATTTGTGTAATACCCAAAACTGTAATATATAGAGAGCTATATACATTTTGGATGATCTGTATACAGTCATACAACTGGATTAATGACAGAAGGTAGAGGAAGGGTGGGAGGGATTTAATGTTTAATGGTATACATGTGGTTGGAAATCATGTCATGATCTTATGTTATCATGCGTCTAATGAAATTATAATAAAAACTGTCTTGGAGAAAAAAGATGACAGGTGGCTGAGGTGGTGAGACAAGAGACTGTGGCTGTCATCACTCATTACTCTGCCTGCCATATCAACATGCATTTTATGGTGATTCTGGTACTGGACAGCAGGTAGGGAGGGTGGTGGGTGCTGAATGGTGGATCAAACCAGAGAGGGGTGGATCATTTATTTTACTACAGGGATGGGGCAGTATGGGGTACCACTGGACTAGAAGGGTGAATTCATTTCACAGTGGTATCAGGGTAAAAGACTAGGCACCACTGAACTAACAGAATCATTTCTTTTTACACAAGGGATTGGGGTATGAAGGGGTACTACTGGACTACCAGGGTAATTTTATTTCATAAAAGGGTTCAGGGCAGTTGAGGGATATCACTTGACTGCTAGGGATTTATACGTTAGTGTAAGGAGATCAGTTGAGGTTGGGCACAATGGTTGAAGTTCTGCACAATGCCTGCATGCATATATATGCATGCAGGCATTGTCCCAGATTCCCCCCTTTTCCCTTACAAAAGACAGAGACCATTGTTTGTTGTGCTCAGATTGGCAATTTATTTATATATCATAATTCCATGTTCAATTTCATCATCTTTTATTGTTATATCTTTCATAATTGCATTTATTTGCATCCATATATCAATCACTGATCATCCCTCTTTCTTTGTCTTTTTGTTCCCCCCAGGTGAAAACCTGGGTGCCTTCTTCTTCTTCTCTTTTTCTGTTAGGTAAAGGTGAAAACTGAGACTGCTTTTCTCCTTCAGCTTCTTCTTCTTCTTCTCATCTTATTCCTTTTTTCTTTCCCCCCTCCACTCCTTCCCCCTCATTTCCCCCTCTCTGCCATCCACCTTTGGCAGTCCAATAACCATACTATTTACTGCCATCCACCTTTGGCAGTCTTAAACCGTCCTACCGGACACTTCTGTCATCCACCTTTGACAGCCATAATATACAGTCCCTTTTTGAATGTCTTTCCCTCTTGATTTCTATTTCCAGGGTGGATGGGAGGGATCAAAACTCCAGCAAAAGTGGCTGAGCCACCCCTGTGCTGCCCATTATGTACCTCCTCTTGCCTCTCCCCTTCCTGTTGCTTGGCTATTGTTCTAACCCCTGCCCCTCCCCTTCCCTCTCCCTTCCCCTTCTGAGCACACCATCTTGATGAAAAGGGAAGGGGTGCACCCGGATAACCTGGTCTGCCCCTTAAAGGACAAACTCCATTGTCCCGGATTCTCCCCTTTTCCCCTCACAAAAGACAGAGACCATTGTTTGTTGTGCTCAGATTGGCAATTAATTTATTTATATATCATAATTCCATGTTCCATTTCATCATCTTTTATTATTATATCTCTCATAATTGCATTTTTTTGCATCCATATATCAATCACTGGTCATCCCTCTTTCTTCGTCTTTTTGCTCCCCCCAGGTGAAAACCTGGGTGCCTTCTTTTCTCTTTTTCTGTTAGGTAGCGGTGAAAACTGAGACCACTTTTCTCCTTTAGGTTCTTCTTCTTTTCATCTAATTCCTTTTTCTCCCCCCCCTTACACCCCATTTTCCCCACTAGCCGGTCTCCAGCTTGCGTTGGACGACTGGCTTTCCCCTCAATTTAGGGCATTGTTCTCTCTTACCTCTGAGGAACTTTTTCCCAGTCCTTCTCTTTCCCCTTTTTTTTTATTTTCCATTTTCCGCATGCCTCTTCCATGCTTCTATAAAACCCATCATTTCTGTATTAAACATGTCTATGGCTAGATCTGACAGATGCATGCCATCCGATCTGTAGAAATCTTCCACCCACTCTTCTACACCCCACAATATTACCTGTCCTCCCATTTTTCTTATCAGTGTCCCTACCCTTCTGTTCATCTTTCTCCTGGCCCTATCCACAGCTCTATGGCTGTGCTCATGTCTCCAAACCCTTCTTGGGATCATATCCGAATAGGCCAGGCATACATTAGGCCACCACTGTTGTACTGTCTCTAAGTCCCTTTTTACCTGTATGTATGTGTCCACCCATGGTCTACCCCCAAGGTCGTTACCCCCTAAATGTATTATAATTAGGTCTGAAATGGGGCACAGCTCCTTCAGCTCTTTCAGGGTAGGAAGCAGTTGTGCCTATCCCATCCCCCAGATGCCACGCCAAACCAACCTACATTGTCTCACTTCTTGGTACAGTTGTTTTCCCCCAGCCTTTTCTCAGCTCTCCTTTCTGCCCAATAAATATAAGAGTGGCCGCAGATCCAGACTTCCGTGATCCTCCCTCTTTCTATAGGGTTTAAGCAAAATAAATATCTTATATATGGTCTTAGTTTCTTTTTCCACAATATCATCTTTCCCTGTCCCCCCCACGTGGCTCCAAATCTGTAACAAAAAACACAGTTGATACGTTAGTCTCCATACTGCAGTGCTCGGATGTATCTCTTATAACTGGCAGACCGCCAGAGCCCCTTTAGCGAAATATTATTCACCATTTTACACGCTGCTGCTCACTGTGAGACGGCCCCTTTCCGTAAGGAATGGGATGAGAAATTAGCTGGATCCTCCCCCAAGAATTGCATGCCTTTTTTGAGCAAGGCTGTGACTTGGTTACTTGTGACCTTCCTTCCATCTCCATGCACAAATAATTTCCCTGTCCTGTTCACATGCTCTGCGGTGAAAGCCCACAAAGCCTTCACTGGGCATACTGCGCCCTCTGTGTGCTTCTTTAGTGTCACCATGCAGCCTTGCCCCCTTTGATCCATCTTTGACCTCTTAATCAGGATTTGTATCTCCTTCATTCCCCAGCTTATATCTTCCCATTCCAATACCCCTTTCTTTTCCTTACTGCCGTGCCCCACCACTTCGCTCACTCTCATGGCCCCTGCAAACATTACCACATAAATCATATGGAATAGCTGGGCTTCGGCTTTCGATCTGCAGATTGTCGGTAAAACATCCTTTAGTTTTGCAAGCCACTGCTCCCCTATTGGTCTTCTATTATCCATGGCTCCTTGTTTTAACCTACACCACCCCTGTGTCATCCTTCTAATGAACATTGATTTTGTTGGGTCCTCTCAACCTTTTAAGCTGCAAACTACACTAATCCCTGCCAAATAGGCCCCCATTGTGGTGTGGGCTGTTCCTCTTTGCCATTGTTCCACAGTGAACTTCCCTAGTTGCTCTTCTGTGAGTGGCCTACTTACCTCTATGTGGTGTGTTGCCCTGAATGTTTGAAACACTCGCCAGGCCCCATCATAGGCACTCAAAGTCTGTGGTGCCCATGAACTGCGAAACAACAGTTCTGCTCCTTCTTGCCAACATCCCAGATGTTCATTGGTATGGGCTTTTTGTGCTCCTCCACTGTTGGTGCCAGCTTCCGGAAGTGATCCAGTTGCAAACGGGAAAGGCTGTCTAGCAGGGTATTGCATACCCCTTCTATGTGTTTTGCTCTGAATGACATGTTCAATTGCAAGGCCATTAGCACCAAAAGTCACAAGATCTGCATGACAATTTTTGACCTGGTTTCCCTGTTATTTAATGCCTCTACTACTGCTCTATTGTCACACCAAAATGTCACTTTTTGATTCCGTAATTCTTCTCCCCAAACCAGGGTGCAGGCCCAGATGGGCATGATCTCCAACAATGTTATGTCTTTTACCTTACTGTCCCTCACCCAGTCTGTAGGCCACAGTTCTGCAAACCATCTGCCCCTCAGATAGCCCCCCCCATGCCTAGGCCCCCTGCTGCATCTGTGTAAAGATCGAGGTCTGTGTTATAAACCCATTCCTCCTGCCAGAAAGAGCAGCCAATATATGCCCTGAGGAATACCTCCCATACCTTAAAATCATCCTTGACTCCTTTTGTCGTGTCTACCCAGTGGTGTGGTCTGGTCACCCCCACTGTAGCCCTTGGTAACCTTTTAGTGAAAGCCCTTCCTGGCTGTATAGCCCTGCATGCGAAATTCAGATGTCTCAATACCTGTTGTACCTGTTTTAGTTGTACTCTTCTTCTATTGGTATGTATCTGAATCAGTTCCTTCAGTTTTTTCACTTTTTTGTCTGGCAGCCTGAATATTTCCCCCAGAGCATCTATCTCAATACCCAGAAAGTCTAAAACCTTGCTGGGCCCTTCTGTTTTTTCTGGTACCATTGGAACCCCTAGTTCTTTGCACAGCTCTTGAAAGCTGGCCAACATTCTTTCTGTCGCTCTTCTCCCACTGCCTATAAAAAGGAAGTCATCTAAATAGTGAATAACTGTTTTGTAATCTGTTTTTTCTTGAAATATCCACTGTTGACAGGTGCTGAATGCTTCGAATGCCGCACATGCTATAGAACACCCCATGGGCATGGCTTTGTCAAAATAGTATTGTTCCCCAATTTTAAACCCCAACCGGTCCCAATCTTCTTTCCTCACTGGAAGTAATCTGAAAGCGGACTCTATATCCGTTTTTGCCATCCATGCATCGGCAGTTGCCCGGATGATCTGGACTGCGTCTTCTAAAGTGGCATATGTCACCTTACTGTATTCCTCGCCAATAAAATCATTCACTGAATCCCCTTCAGGAAAGGATAGGTGGTGAATCACCCTGTATTTAACTTCCTGTTTTTTGGGAACCAAGCTCAATGGAGAAATCCTCATATTCTGCAATGGGGGGGTATCATATGGTCCTTCTACTCTCCCTGCTGCCTTTTCCTTCTCTATCTTTTGTCTTAACATTTCTTCCCTCCCTTTTACTGAACCCAGATTGTTCGCCTCTCTCACCTGCCTTGGGCCCTCACACTGTAATGAAAAACCTCTGCGAAAACCTATTTTAATCATCGCTGCCTTTTGTCTATTTGGGTATCTGTCCAACCATTCTTTCCATGCCTCTATCATGATGGGGGTTCTAGCTTCTCTAAATTGCTTCCTTGCCTTCTTTCCTTATTCTCTGCCAAGGTCTCCCCTTCTGCTCGATGTCTGGCTTTTGTGGTCAGTGATTCTGGCTCCCTCTACTTGCATGCCCCCTGCACCTCCCCCTCTATTCCATGTCTGCCCTTTATATCCCTGGCTTTCACAAAAAAACTGTTGACCTGATCCCTGCCCCCCAGATCCTTGGCCTCCCTGGACCCACATCATCCTGCATCTGCTTGCTGGATGTGATCCCCCGCACTAACATGCGTGCTGTATGGCATTGAGGCCAGGAACAAAAGCCCTAATATAAGCTCAGCAACATCTCTGTGGTGTGGCACCTTTTCCCCCAACTCCCCTTCGGGGTTGGACTGATCGGTTACATAGTCTGTCCACAAATCTAGCTTTTTCGTGTCCTATCTTACATCCCCCTATGTCACCATTCTCTGCCGAAAGAATTCATCATAGTATATCCACCCCATACCCCCTTTTGCCTTTTCGCGCCTTATTATCAGGGAGTATGTGATCAGTGGGATGCCCAGCTCGGGCCTCTTTTCCAATACTATGGCTGAGAATGTGGTGAAACCTACAAACCACCCTTCCCAAGTCTTCCCTTTTGTGAAATTTGTCCTCCTCTTTCTTGCCTAACAAAACTACCGCTGCTGCCATTTCACTCTTTCCTGTATTCTCTGTTTCCTTGTATTTTGCTGCCACTTCCCTGCTTACTAAAGTGAAAATATCCACATACTCTCCCTTCCATATTTTTTCTTTTGTGGCCAACGGGACGTGTTCCCCAACTCTCATCCCAGGAGCTCCTATCTCCCTAGTTCCTTTTCCCTCTTTCTCTACTCCTTCTTTTTCTTTTGGCACCTCTTTTTCTACCCTAATCTCGGCCAGTGCTGATTCCATCTGGCCCAAACCCCCTGAGCCAAGTGCCGAAATGATTTGGCTTCTGTACTCTTTGATGCTGTCACCAACAGAGCCTGGTGCATTACCTGTGGGCTTGTCCGCTCCTTGCTGCCTGTTGTCCTCCTGGTGCCCCAGTATGTTTCCCTCTGGTTGAAGAGCTGGTTACCCTACTAGTGGCTGTGGAGGAACCACTGTGCACTGGGGATCCAGTCTGGGTTCTCCTGGGGGAACCACAACCTGTTTCTTGGGAGGTACCGGTGGTACTGGGTCAATTGGTTGCAGAGGTACTGGATTAGCCGCCTTGGTAGGTTCCACTATCAGTGGTTGTACCCTGGTTGGGCTGTGTGGCTTCTCAGCCAGCCATTTTCCTTTGCCCTCCTTATCCTTTGCCACTTTCCTTTTATCCCCGGATCTCTCTAGTTCCTCCCCTTCCACCAACTCCCACATTCCATTGGCTTTCTCAGCCAGTTCCATTATAGCCTTGTAGGCATCTTCCTTCGAAGGCCTGCTCTTCTTTGGTGCCATGTTCCTTGCTTCTTGTAAAGTGTGAAGACAACAGAATAAAGAAAAGAAAAATTCGATATTAAAAAATCTGCCTGGGACAGTTTCTCAAGTGGCCAGGCCCACTTCCCCCAGAGGCAGCTGCTTAAAACGTGCCCACTTTTTTTTATACCCCCTTATACTCCTGGACGTCGGATTATTAATTGCCCCCAGCCTTGTTGCTAGGTGCCAGCTGCCCCCAAATTTTTTACCTTCCTCCCAATACCACGATCTCTTTCTGTAGCCGAAAAATCTCTCTGGGCTTTCCGCTTTGTTTTCCTCTTCCCCTCATCCATCCCTGTTCCATGAAATACTTCTTCTGGGTCTCCTTCCATTGCTCAACCCTCCAGGCGTGTGACGTCATGCCGCATGGCCTGGAACCATTTTACCAGACCTCTGGCCTGCTCCTGCTTGTCCCTGTCTTACGGTTCCCCTGAGTCCTCTTTCTCAAAAGACCAAATGCCTTGTATCCCACCCCAAAAGAAACTTCATCCCCTTGCTTTTAGGCAACCTTCCCTTGCCCCAGAAACATGACCGCTGCTTGGTTACAGCCTATTCCCTTGGCGTGTGACATCACTCCACATGGCTGCTTGTCATCCCCACTTGATAGGCCTTCTGGTAGGCCTCCCCTTGCTTGCTAGCTTTGCTGTATGCAAATGTCCCCCCCTCTTGAAATGCTAGCCTGGCCCCATTCCTGCCAGGCCAAATCGCCCATCTTTTCTCTCTCGGCCTGTTCTCCTAGGCGTGCAATGTCACGCCACATGGCCATTCATCACTCACATCTGCTAGGCCTTTTTATAGGCCTCTCCTTGCTCTCCTAGTTTGCAACATGTGAGTGCTCCCCCTCCGAAGCTCTAGTCCCTGTATAGTGTCACCAGGCCAAATCGGCCAGCTGCTCGTTTGTTCGGCCTGCTCCCTTGACATGTGACATCATGCCACATGGCTACTTTGTCACCCCTACCTGCTAGGCCTTTTGTAGGCCCCTCCTTGCTCTACTAGCTCACAGCAAGCAAATGTCTCCCCAATCCTCCCCTATTCCAAAGCGCTACTCACCATGTCCCATCGCATCCCTATACCCCTACCACCTGGCGGATGCATAGGCCCCTTCCAGCCACATGGCTCCTGCAACGCCGCCACCTGGGGCAGCGAGACTGATGCTGTCCATCCGATCAGCCTCCTTAGTATAGAAAGCTAGGTGGTAAACCCCCATGGAAAGGGGGGCTGGTGCAATCTCCACTTGGGGATGCGAGGAGGTAGCAGGGAGGTGGGAAGGAGGGGGTGGGGATTCGTTCCAAGGCCACGCGGTAAAGCTGGCATGCAGAAACCATTCTGTGGACAGTTGCTCAGCTCAGCTATTTGTAAGCATCAGAAAATAGTTTTCTCCCCCAATTTTGCCATTTTCTGGGGGCCTCTTAGGTAAAACGAGTACAAAGAAGTTATGTAGGGAGCTTACCACATCCTGTAAGGCCTTGAAACCTGTTTCCATCACTTTTGTGATTCCCCACAACCAGCAATGCTAAAGACCAGTGGAGACCCCAGTCAACCCAGCTTAGACTCTCAGGCTTTCCCTTATAATCAACCTCAGTTTTTCTAAATAAATGACCCTTTTCTGGGCCAAAAGCACTTTTCCAACAAAACTTCTCTTATCTGTGCCTAATCGCCTTGCAATTTTAAAACTAGGTATACGTCTCAGTACAGCTGCAAAATTCCTACAACCACTAAAACGCATGTCCTTGAACTAACAATGCTAAAAAATTTCCCTCAAACCGAAGCCTAATGAACCAGTCACCTATAATCCAAGGCATACAACCTCAGTACAGCTGCAATTTTCTCTAACCACTAGAAACACATTCATCCAGGCCAGCAGTGCTAAAACTTCCCTCAAACAGAAGCCTATTGAAAAACAGTCACAAACAATGTACCTTAAAACAATTTTTTTGTTTTTGAGTAAAGTAATATAGCTATCATTATATATTATTATTAACTATTTATTATATATATATATATATATATATATATATATATATTTTTTTTTACTTCATCCATTGGAAGCTACCCTACCTGCTGTACCTAGTGCACAAACCTCTCCAATTGTTCAGCCAATCTGATGTGCTGCAGTTTCAATTAAATCAAAACTCCAGCAAAAGTGTCTGAGCCATCCCAGTGCTGCCCATTATGTACCTCCTCATGCCCCTTCCCTTCATGTTGCTTGACTATTTTTCTAACCCCTGCCCCTCCCTTCCCTCTCCCCTTCCCTTCTGCACACACCACCTTGATAGAAAAGAGGCAGATTTCATAAACAACCCTGGTCTGCCCCTTAAAGGGCAAACCCATTGTGCAGAGCTGCTAATTTCCGAAGAATGGCATGCAATTGCCACCATTGAACTTTGCATGCCATATGTGGTCATTAGTATGCAGGCATCTGCATATGACACCCAGGAACAAAGGCCCCTTCTCCATTTGGGTGGACTATTACCCTTTGCTCCTGGTGCCTGTTGCCAGCAGGGGACTGTGGTGCTCTGTGCTTGGGCACTTTGTACTGTACTACCACAGTCTGATATTCATATTTGCTTTCTTAAAAATATGCTTCCCAGATGACCATGCACTATATTCACATGGCTAAAATAGCCATGTCTGAATACAGGGGCCTCAGCTTCTCAACATTTTAAATGCTGTGTTTTTCATAAACAAAAGATAGTTTTAATGAAAATGGCTAAAACACTGACAAAAAATTAAACTGAAGCATTGAGGTGATTAATAAACATGAGTCTGCTCTTCAGGTGTATCCATACCTCTCAACTGTCCAATTTTTTCAGGAAAATCACAAATTTAGCCCTGTTCCCAAAGTCACAATTGCCCTGTGCAAATTCATGAATTTGAAGGGGAGGTAGTATAGCGCAGTGGTTTAAGGCTCTGAGCTACAAATCAGGAGACCTAGGTTTGAATCCCACAGCCCCCACTTGCATACTGTGTGACCTTAAGCAATTCACTTAACTTTCCTGTGCTCCCAGGTTGCACCTGTAAACAAGCTTTCAGCTTAGTGTGTTACTCCTGATAAAACAACTGGAATGATACCAGTGTGCTAGGTGTTCTCTCTGACAAATGCAGACTCCATCTTGCTTGCTGAAGATGCCAATCAGCATCTGACATCATGCGAGTGCATCCATAATCAATCAGGTGTGCTTGTCCTTTAGTATGCTTTGACACACCAACTTAAAAAAAAAACATGAGCTGCTTAAGCCTTTCCTGTGGTGCACAGTTTCTGCAGGAATGGAAAGCTAAAGCCAAACTGCATGTTGTTGTGATGGAGACCTACAGTAATAGACTCAGTAGAAAGGAACACTGAGCTTTCAGCAAAATAAAAATCCCCACCAAATCACAGATGCTAAAGAACCACTCACTAGCTATGTGGCTTACTGGCATGTGGTGAGAAGGACAGACTGCAAGCCAATGACAGCTAGCAGATCCAGAGATGCGGCCAGTGGAGCTGGCTGTACTGAGGGGCTTCCTGATGGCATGAGAGTCCCCAGGAGTGGCAGCAGCACCAAAGAGCCCAGACAGGTGTGTGACAGCAACAGACAGGCAAAACATGTAGTATGAGGCTACCGCAGTGTACTGGTTTATGTTTATGTGTTTTGGTTTCTGAAACAGACTCTGGGGATGGGACACTGCAGCAGGGAGCAAAATGCTAGACTAAGAATCGACTGCCTTATATGCTGGGTGTTGGGTGTGCTGCCGAGTACATTTGTTTTCTGCCATTTTTTGTTCTCTTCTTTTTTCATTTCTCATCAAAATCATAAATGATGTGAACGTGCTAGAAAATCGTCTGTGCTCTTTCATTATCAGACTGTCAAACTCATGTTGTCATGCTGAACTAATTGAAGGCATTAGCAATATACTGAAAATTTGAGGGGCTGAAGATTCTGTGTTTGCTACGTCTCAAAACTAAATTTCAGTCATTGACAGCCACCCAAAAAAAGAAAAAAATAACATGGCATATGTCTCAAATGTATGCAGTCAAAAGGAGTGGAAGGATATTGCTTTTGAGTTTTTTGTTTCAATGATGTTTAAGATAATATACACAGTTACAGGGGAGACAACTAATTGCTTTCCTGTCTCAGTTTATTTTAAAAGAACTAAATAACCATGACTTTGAAAAGGCCCTCTGTGACAAGGAACAGTCACTGCTGATGGCAGTGTTAAGAAAACCCTGTAGGAACAGGAGACATCGATGTGTATTGCAACACTGATAAACAATTAGATTGAGCAAGTACAAGACTACTTTCATTAATTCTGAAGACAGACAGCCATGGAGGGGGGTGGCTCATGCTGGTCATCCTCAGACCTTAAAAATGGGTGCTGGAGGGAGGGGGATGGGAGCAGAGTGCTGTTATGGTGGGAAGATATGGGGGCATTAGACACTTTAATCTTTTAGCCCCAAAAAGCTCTTTTGCCTCAGAAAGATGGGGCCCAGCCTTGGAGGTGGTCAGGTTGTGCCCATCAGCTGTTGGTGCTTGAGAGTGAACAGAAGGTGGGGAAATGGAGGTTGAATTCTTTACTGGGCATGGGGTGAGGCAGGTGGCTAGGACATATCAAATAAGCAAGGGTGGGGAGAAGGGTCCTTTTTTAAACAAATATCCAAATATTTGGCTATGGAATTCAGAATATTTGACTGGTTATTTGGGGAAAGGTATTCACACAGCCCTAAAGATACTGGGCCCGATTTTCAATGGTGGACTTAGGGCTCAAGGTCAGCCCTGCATCCAACACAAACATTGACTCACCTGCATCCAAAAGGCTGCCACAACTTGCACTCTGTTTTACAACAGTGACATAAGTTGAAACATTTTCCACAGTTTAGGGCAGCTTGCTTCAAACTTTTAGCTCAAGCCCTGAAATAGGAGTTCCTGTCTGATGCAAAGTTAGACCAAGGGGTAGCTGGTCTAACTTTGCTGCTTTCATCACAATGGACTTGCAGCATGAAGTCTGAGGTGATCGTTTTAGAAAATCCCATTTGCAGCACAGTTTGCTGCAAGTCGCCACTTGTGGCAAACTCTCGGCTGCAAGTCCCTTGCAATGGCCGCAACTCATTAGAAAATTGGTCCCAATAAATTTCCTATTTTCTATTCATAGATAATTTCAGAAGAAATCTATTATGTATACATTGATTCTAACTGTTTTTTTCTATTGTCCGTGTTCATTTAATTTTACATTTTATTTTTAATTATCGTACCTTACTTTTGGCAGGTGCTGTTGCCATGTATCTGCTGTGGATTACTGTTTCTGGTATTGTGCCAGAGTCTAAAAACCCAATTAAGAGTGCCACAGCTCAGTGTGAGCTACAGTAATAGATACAGTACTATTCACTGAATCAGAAACAAAAAAGAGGGTTGGAAGGTTTTGTTAGGGTATAAATATCATAATGCAGCTAGACTAAATAATTCTAAAGCTTGTGGGATGAAACTTGATAAGGGCACAAGTAATTTTAGAAATGCTTTTAATTTTAACATTTCTGCATCAACTTGGGTACAATATTGTATGTCAATGTTTCAAAAGAGCTCAGTTTAGGTCAAGCCAATCTTGAACACAGTTCATTTATTTCAGAACAAGGTTGTGGATTGTGGGCTGGATTCAGAGAGGTCCACTGCAAGCTGCAGCAATGGAAGCTTGTGTCGACCTGCCTTGTGCCCTGGCCCGTGCACCCAATTCAGGATCGGAGTGGGTGCAGCGGTCTGTGTCCTGCAACTTGTGGTAGCTGCGCAAGGTAGGGCACATCACCAGGAATACCACAGGTCACAGGACAGCAGTTGCAACGGGCAAGGGCCGCCATGACACCCCATGCCCACCTCCGAGGCCCCGTATGGTGTGGGTGCCAGCCCCAAGCCCCCTTGCCATGGATCCCCCAGAATATGGACCTATACCTGCCCTGGTGGCCCAGTGGTCCCTTACCACCCCCAACACACACACCCAGTGGGTACATTGGCACTAGCCCTGGTGGTGATGGAGGGCTGTGCCAGTCACCGGTGGGGTATTGGTGGCTGTGGGGGGCTTTCACTCTGGGGTGGAGGGCCACTAGACTACCAGGGGGTTATGGGGATGGCAGTGGGATAGTGCCCCAGGGCATGGGGGGCTTACAATGTGTGTGTGTGTGTGGGGGGTATGGGCACTGGGGGTGTGCCACATCCCCTGCCTGGCACTGTGCGTGCCATGCCTTGGACCCGGAGCCCATGGGGGGTCCATAACCCACAAGGACTGTGGGGCTGGGGCACAGTGGCAACCTCCAGTGAAGAGCAAAGTCCAGTTAGACCACCTTTTTGTTGGCGTAACTGGTCTTTGACAGATGTTCACTGCTGGTTGTCTCTGAATCCCATCAGTGGATGTAGTGGCCACCCTACCTGAATAGGGTGCAAATGCTGCCAGAAACGCCCTTCCACCATGTCACAAGGGGGTTTCAGGTGCATAGGTGCTGTTGGGCACAGGCAGCCTGCTGCATGTTGCAGGCTGCCTGTATGAATCCAACGGGGATGCAACGCAGGACACAAGTGCAACTTGCACCTTATTTTCTGACGCAAGTTGCCTTGTGTCCTGCATTGGCTTCTCTGAATCTGGCCCTTTGTTTCTACTACAAAAGTTCAGTTGGCTTACTTATATGTTTTTTCACTGTATGTTACAATCAAAGGGTAAAAGTCTACATCTCTGACACTGAGTTCCAGGTCCCTATTTTTATTAAGATACTTAATACAGTTATTATTGCAGGCATCATGCCAACTTCATGTAAAACTAATGTTGTGGTTTCATTATATAAAAAGGGTTCTAGGACAGATCCTGTGAATTTTCATCTGATAAGTTTGATTTACATCTCAGTCAAGATATTTTGCAGATACAGTTTAGATATAATTATTGAATTGATTAATAGTAACAATATTCTGGGTGAGGAACAAGCTGACCTCAGGCCATTCTATAGTACATTTGATAACTGTTTTGTCCACACTTACCTACATGATAAATATGCTAGAGTTAAGGAACCTAGTTTATTTGCTACCTTTATTAAGTCAGAAACATAGAAACATAGAAAACTGTCAGCAGAAGAAGGGCTTGAACTCTGTTCCAGCTGCATAATGAAGTTGTACATGCTTCTCTCATTAGGGGATAAGGATGAACCTCCCCACCTTCCTTGTCCTCCTGTACCACCTGGCCAACCCTTTGTACCTATCTCACCCTACCTTTTTCATAAAACTTTTTTCCCATGCAGCTTAGGTGAGGTATCAGCCCTGTCACTGCCACCACTGACCAGTCACATCCTCTATTGGGATGTATCTGGTCCTGAAGGTCCCCCATGTCATTGGTCTGGGACGGACAGGCAAGCAGGTGCTACCACCAAACCTCTGGGACAGCTGCTATCCCAGCCACTCCAAAAGCTCTCTTCTGTTTTTGCACTGACTAGTGATTTTGGTAGCTTGTTCCAACCCTCCACCCCCTCGGCAGTGTTGTCACAGAAGTACAGTAGGTGGAGCTCTATGAGCTAGCATGGTGAAAATCTGCAGACTTTGAGATTTTTTTTTTTTTGTTACAAATCAACATGTTTATGTTGCCCATAAAATTGAATGATATTACCATAAAGAGCCCTGGAGGTAGTTTGAAATTTGGAATGTAGCAATTGGACTGTTGATGTTACAGCCATTTTCACTCCTAGAGGAAAAGGTGTAAGTCTTGAAGCCGCAGAGTTGCTGAAGGTTGCAGCAGGATTTCTTTTTTCGCTGACTTTCCAGCCTTCTATAAAGTCACACACCAGTTCTGCACTGAGAAAACCTGTACTGTGAGCTATTTCATTAAAAAGATTTTTGAAATGTATACAAACAAATAATGAATTTTGCACATGTATTGCATTGTTTGCACTAAAAAGTATGAAGGTCAAAATACAAGAAATGTTGACATGTTTTGAGTCTTTTATGCCACTGAAATAATTAGCAACTGTGAAACTTAGGGCCTTTGAGTTCTGGTCAAATCAGGGTGGATGTATTGTCTCGGTCCAAACCACCCCTCTAACTTTGTGTTTCCTGCTTGTAGACAACAATGCACCAAAGGGCTGTATCTTGCATATACTGTAAGTGACAGTCTTTCACTAGTTAGTTAGTTAAAACTTTATTTTTTAACTGGATAAGAACTTCAGGCCCAAAGGACCTATTTACAAAGTTGCCTGTTAAAAACATTTACACAGTCCATACAATACTAGTAACCTAATTAATATAGCATTTATCAACCACTGCAAAAGTAACATATAAATCACACACAAAACAGACACATTTTAAACAACAGGCGACAATACAACTCACTGGTTAGCCAAGGGTCTAACAGCAGATACATACTTACAAATACATTTAATAGCTGTTTTAAAAGAACCAAGCTTTGGCAGGTTTCTCAATGAAGTAGGAACTGCATTCCATATTCTAGCAGCATTATATTGAAATGTCATATGGCCATATTTTGTTTTTACCTTGGGAATGTAAAATCTTGATGTACTATGGCCCTTAAATGATATCTATGGACATTTGTGTCATAATCAGATGAATTTCCCTTGATCAAGCTTTTTTTCACTTTGTATATTAGCATCATGTATTGTTTCTTCAAACAAAGAGACATACTGTCCCACCATAACTGCAGATACTGTACGTGAGAGAGTGGTGAGTTTTAAATGACCAATCTAGGACAAATCTAGCAAGTCAATTATATGAATGGTTAACTTTATCCATAGTTTTTTTGACCAGCAAACCCATGAACAGAGTTGCCATACTCCAGGACTAGTAAGATGAGTTGGACTGCAATCATGTTATGCATCTGTGGTGTAACTATAGATGCTGACCTTCCCAATGCTTCTATTCTAGTGTCGACATTTTTATGTTTGCTTGCATGCTTGTGCAAGAAACATTATGTGACAGCTTAGGAGAGAAGCAGGGTTTTAGAGTTGAGGCACTGTGATGATCAATGCTCCCACTGCATTCTGAGACTCGGCCATGTTTCCCCAGTGTAGTGGCATGCTGCTGCTGACACTAGTTCAGCAAGCATGCCACCAAGTTGAAATGAATTGGCTGCTGCAATGAGGGAGTGACCCTTCATTGCAGGGCATGCCTTGCCTGGCGTAACATTTCAATAAACATGGCTGGCGGCGGCTCGCTGCCCGCCACTCACTCACACTCCCTAGGAAGCCAACTTTGGGGGTGCCCAATCTCCCTTGGCATCATACCCCCAAACACAGACATGCTTGCTGATGGGGGGTGTCCAATACCACTGTTGGCATGTTAACCTCCCCATTTTCCTGGTGCTGCCCCACCCAATTGTGTGCCACACTGGGAGCCCACCCCAGTGTGGCAAAAACCTGTAAAACAATGGAAAACAATCTGCGGTGAATTGAAAATTTTATTTTTACCTGAAACAAAGGAAACAGTCCCTCGCCGTCGTGTCCTCTCCACCAGGGTGAAACCACCCTCAGCGCACCCTGCATCCCAGCACCCCCCCTACCCAATACTTACCTCCAGAGCCCAGCGTGATGATCTTCGGTGGACTGGGAACATGTCTGCACTCTTCAAAGCCGATTGCGAACTGAAGAAATGCAGGTAAACTGTATGTCATAAATGCTTTTTTTTCAACTTAGGTGGATATCTCGTCCATTCTTGCTAATTTTTGCTTCAAATTTTCAACATGGGGTTCTTGGGACCCCACCTCATGAATTCAGTCACTGTCATTTTGTTATTTGGTCACGAAAGGTGATTTCATGGTCACTGCGTAGAATCACTTTTTGGGACTGATTAACGGAATTACAGTGTCAGTGTTCATGAAGTGGGCTCCCAAAAAGCCTATGCTGCAAATTTGGTGGAAAAATTCCCCCAAATTACTGTATTATGAGCATGCATTGCGTAGTTTCCACGCACGCTTGTAACTTAGTGAATCTGTAATATTTTCACTCCAAATTTTCAACATTGGCATTTTTTGACACCTCCTTATAAACAGTACAGATGTAATTTTTCATATCCTGGCTGAAATGTGTTTTTGCACATCCGGCACAGAATAGCGCAGTGACTGTGGGAAATCAGAGTTTGGGATACATTAAGAAAATCACAGTGACACTGTTCATGAGCAGAAGTCCTAAAATGCCTATGTTGAAAATCTGGTGACAAAAGTCCATAAAATGACTGTGTTATGACCGTGCATTGTGCAGTTTCCATGCACCCTCGAAACTTCACAAATTTTAATATTTTCACTCCAGATTTTCAACATTGCCATTTTTTCACACCTCCTTATCAACAGTATAGCTGTCATTTTTCACATCCTGCCCGACATGTGTGTTTGCACATCTGGTGCAAACTGGTGCAGTCACTGTAGTAAATCAATGTTTGAGACAGATTACAACAATCATAGTGACAGTGTTCATGAGCAGAGGTCACAAATTGCTTATGATAAAAATTTGGTGAGAACATTTCACAAAATGACCGTATTACGAGTGAGCATTGTGCAGTCTCCACGCACGCTCGTAACTTCCAGACTTTTTAATATGTTCACTCCAGATTTTCAACATTGGCATTTTTTCACACTTCCTTATGAACAGGATAGCTGTAATTTTTGATATCCTGCCCAAACTGTGTTTTTGCACATCTTGCGCAGAATGGCGTGGTCACTGTAGCAAATCAACATTCAAGGCAGACTAACAAAATTGAAGTGCCACTGTTCATGAGCAAATGTACCAAATGCTTTCATAAGGTGGAGGTCACAAAAAGGCCACATTGAAAATTTTGTAGTGCAAATACCAACAAACACCTGGGGCATTATGGTTTCTAACCATAACATCCGACCCTGTACATACTGACATGCATCAGGGGTGTGCCTTTGGATTGCTGGCTGTAATGCTCATGCCATTCCACCCCCATCCTGCAGCCAGTGACAGGCATTGAGGTTTGCCTTGAACTTTTTGGCCCCAGAGTTCACCCCATTTTCCTATACTGCACCCATTTCAGTGTATGTCCTTATGGAATGGGGTGACTATAAAGTCGAACAGCCCAAGACACACCTCAACACTTGTCAGTGTCTGCAGACTAGGGAGAGGTGAAATGGCATGATCGTTATGTGCAACAACCCAAATGCATAGCCCAATGCCTGTCCATCTCTGCAGGGTGGAGGTGGGGTTCTTGTGAAGTTCAGTACTTCACTGCCATTCCTATTCTGCATCTGTCTAACTCTTGCACTTCCAATGCTAATATCAGCAAGCAAACATTCAGCATTGACAAATCAATCAATCAAAATCTTTGTTTATCCAGGCGGGCACCATTGAGCAAGGCTCATTTGCAAGGTGGACCTGGTCATGAATACATCAAAGTACAGTACAGAAGCAGGTATGAAAAAAGCAATAATATACAAGGAAGAAAAAGTATATACAGTACATACAGTACAGTACAAGGTTGAAATACATACAAAAAAAATATGCATTATTTTACAATTGAAGAAGTCAGCAGATGTACAATCAACCATAGGCAATCAGGGGTTATAAGCAGAGATCTTTCGAGTGAGGCAGCCAGCAAATACACATATAGGGGAAAGAGGCCATGTATGGGGTGGCAGGTTAGAGAGGTCAAGTAGAGGAGGGATATATTACCGATGGCTGGGGGAAAAATTGAGCTAAAACCACAGAAAGTGACTATGGCTGTCGTGTACTTGTTTATTATGATAATGACGGAGGAGGGGTAGCTAATTGGAACACTACTATGGATGGGGTGGGACTTTAGCCAGGCTGGAGTGGACAGGGAAGGGTGGGTGCAGCAGGAAGAGTTAATAGTGAAAGAGTGAGAGCAAGGGGTAGAAACATGGTGAGCGTCAGAATGGAAAGAGGGAGTTGCGGAATTAGTGGGCTAGCAGTGAGGAAAACATTTG
Organism: Neoceratodus forsteri; assembly: GCA_016271365.2. Taxonomy (NCBI): domain Eukaryota; kingdom Metazoa; phylum Chordata; order Ceratodontiformes; family Ceratodontidae; genus Neoceratodus; species Neoceratodus forsteri. Next base: position 1,582,078,309 of record CM057449.1, on the reverse strand, counting down.
CATGGTACTTTCATGTAGCACTCGTAGAGCACCTTGAAGATATTCAGGCTAACAGGGCACCTCAGCTTCAAGTTCCTTTGTAAACTGTTCCACAATGTGGGTAAAGAGAAGCTTAGAGCAGCTTTGCTGAAATGAGTTTTGACCCTTGGAACTTGGAGGGCAATTAGGGAATAGCTCCTTAGAGTGTAGGTGCCTAACACACTCCTGGGAATACAATCTGAGACATATGAGGGGATCTTGTTGGTCACTGCTCTGAAGGCCCATAGGGCGGCATTTCTATTTCTTCTATAGTGAAGGGAAGTCCAGCCTAACGATGGGTACAGGGAGCAGTGGTGTGTGGAAAGTGGAAGGCCAGAAATGAACCTGGTAGCTCTGTGGTAAAGGGTGTCCAACTTAGCCAGTGCAGAGGCAGTGCAGTGGCTGTACAGCAGGTCCGCATAATCTATTAAAGATAGGAAGGTATCTTGAACCAGTTGAATCTTGGCCTCCTTTGTAAGCAGGTGGTTAATTCTGTAGAATAGTCCTAATCTTTGCCTTAGTTTCTTCTGTAGTTCTTTGAGATGGTCGGCGAAGGAAAGTTTATGATCAAGCCAAACTCCTAGATATTTGAATTTAGCTACATACGCTAATGTTTCTCCAAGAACAGTGGTAATTTATGGGATAGCTCCCCCCCCAGCAGGAATTGTCGCATGCAAGGAGGGAGAGAAAAGCATGTCTTTTGTCTTTTTTGCATTGAGCAAAAGCTTTTTGTTTATGAACTGGTATTGTAGAAGGTTAAATTCAGCTTGGAGGTCTTCACAGGCTGCTTCCGGCATGGGATGACTCAAGTACAGTACAGTGTCGTCCACGAATAAGTGGATATTGGCTTTTTTGATGGGGTCATTGATGTTGTTAATGTAGACTGCAAAGAGGAGTGGACCAAGGATAGAGCAATGGGGCACGCCCGTCAGCATAGGTTTTAATGGAGAAAGATCACCTTCACCTTTTACCTGCTGTTTCCGTTCTCCGAGGTAGTCTGCAAACCAGCACATAGATTTATGGTCCAGGCTTAAGTTGCTTAGGGAGGAAAGAAGCAGGTTGTGATCGACTGTGTCGAATGCTTTACTAAGATCCAAGAAAATGGCACAGACATGCTCCTTGTTGTCAAGGTCTAGGAGCCAATCATTGGTCACCTTAGCTAGGGTTGTTATGGTGGTATGCTTTGCTCTGAATCCAGACTGAACCAGGTTTAATAGGCTTCTGGATTCTAAGTATACCCCTAGCTGGCCACACACTATTTTTTCTAGTAATTTAGACAGGATGGGGAGGAGGGAGATCGGTCTGTAATTATTTAGATCGCAGGGGTCACTGCTTTTAATAGAGGGATGACATGGGCTATTTTCCATTGAGGGGGGAGACTACCCTGGGAGAGTGACAAGTTGAATAGGTGGTTGATTGGCACCGCAAGCACATGGTAGGCACATTTCAGATAGGATCTATGAAGTCGAAGCCTGCTCCCTTCCTGGTGTCCAGTTGCAGCAGTAGGTCTTCCACCCCTTTTAGAGAGACAGGCAGTAGGGAGAAGGCCTCTTCGGTAGAGGGGAACTCATGGGTTGGTGGGCCCTGAGCTGTGCAGAGGTCATTGGCAGGAGAAGTATCAAATGCTAGCCCTGCTGTTGCAAAATGGTTATTGAGGGCTTCCAATATCTCCGATCGGTTAGAGATAACGCTGCCACCGGACTTAATTTTTGCTGGAATGGAATTACCAGGTGCGTGTCCAGACATGTCTTTTAAAGTTTTCCAGAGATTTGAAGGATTTCTTGAGGCAGAGGCTAGCTCCGAATGATAGTAGGCGGCCTTGGCTGCTCTGAACAACTTGGTGCACTTGTTACGTGCTCTCTTAAAAATACACCAATCCGAGTTGTTCTTGCTTCTTAGTTATGAAATCAATGTGGTCATCAAATGTCAAGAGCTGGGGCTGCTGGTTTTCTTTAAGCTAAAGTTGATCACTGGTAAACTGAGTTTGAGAAAGGCTAAGAATTCAAGACTGTCAGGCTCTACCCTTGAGATATGGTGAGGCAATATACCCAATTGTACTGAAACATCTTTTTGAAGTGACTGATGATGGAGGGCATCCAAGAAAATACAATATTAGTTTAGCTTGTGCTGGTCAAATGACTTGCCTGTCTTTCCAGAATTTTTTTGGCTCACTATTTTCTGCTAGTCAATGGCTCTGCCATATAAAACTGCATTATGCACACTGGTATATGCCTGACTGGTGCCAGCATTCAGTATGAAACAGTTGCCAAATGCTCTTGGCTATGTTAGGAACCTCACTTTCAAGTCTTCTTCTTTCATGTCATGCTAATGCCTGTCACTGGCACCAAGGAAACTTATCAGAAGAGGAGGAACAGTACAACAAAGAGGTTGTTTATACACACACTGTATTTACCAGAGTCTACATGCTGTCTTTGCTGCTTGATCATAAGTGACCGCAACATATGTTGTTTGAAACATAGATACATAGAATCAGTTGGCAGAAACAGACTGCTTGACCCACCCAGTCTGCCCAGATGTTCCCTACCTAATCTGTCTCTGCAGACCCTGACTAGTCTCTGACAACCCTCTCATTCCTGTCTATTTACTAATATTTCCATCTGTCTATCCAATCCATGCTTGAAGCCCCCACTGTTTTCAGCTCCACCACTTCTAATGGCATTCTGTTCCATGTGTCTACCACTCTTTCAGTGAAGTAGGACTTCCTCACATCCCACTTATGGAGATTATGGAGGCACTCCTTAAGGAAATGATAGTGCAACACCCGGAATCCATAGGTGCACAGGATCCAAGACAGCACGGGTTTACAACAGGAAGGTCATATATGGGATAGAGGCAGTCCAGAGGAGGGCAACTAGAATGGTGCAGGGTCTGCAAGAGAAGCCATATGAGGAGGTATTAAAAGAGCTTAATATGTATACCCTTGATGAAAGGAGGGAGAGGGGGGACATGATAGAAATGTTTAAGTACCTCAGTAGAATCAACAAAGTCCAAGAGGGTAGCATCTTTCAGAAAAAGAGACATGCAAGAACAAGGGAACACAATTTAAAGATAGAGGGGGCAGTTCAGGGGCAACATGAGGAAGTATTTTTTCACAGAGAGGGTAGTGGATGCATGGAACAGTCTTTCTGAGGATGTTGTGGGGTCTAAAGCTGTGGGAGAATTCAAGAATACATGGGACAGACATAAGGCAATTCTTGTGGGGGCTAGGAAGAAATAGGCTGTTGGTTAACTAGGATTGGCGGCTTATCCTGTAGGTAGGGAAATGGGCAGACTAGGTGAGCCAAGCAGTCCTTATATGCCATCAAAGTCTATGTTTTTATGTTTCTAAGATCCTGTCAAACTAATCTCATAGATTTCTTTGACTGGGTAACCAGAGTGGTGGACCAAGGGGGTACAGTTGATGTTGCCTACCTTGAGTTCAGCAAAGCTTTCAATACTGTTCCACATAGAAGATTGATTAATAAGTTGGGTAGACTAGGGGAGGATCAGAGCTTGGTCAACTGAGTAGCAAACTGGTTGGCGGGCAGAAAACAGAGAGTGGTGGTAAATGGTATATAGTCAGAAGAGATGCAAGTAATAAGTGGGCAACCTCAGGGATCAGTCCTGGGGCCAGTCCTCTTCAATATCTTCATCAGTGACATTGCAGATGGACTGGAGGGTAAGGTTTGTCTGTTTACAGATGTTGCCAAGATCTGCAACAGAGTAGATGATCCAGATGGGGTGGTCAGAATGAGAAGAGATCTGGATAAACTGGCAAAATGGTCAGAAGAGTGGCAACTGGGGTTTAACGCAAAGAAGTGCAAGATCATGCAAATAGGGAAGAGAAACCCTGTAGCTACCTATAGGTTGGGAGGGGAGTTGCTGGCAAACACAAGGGAAGAAAGAGACTTGGGCATAATCATTACAGGTAACCTAAAATCATCCAAGCAGACCATTAAAGTAGTATGCAATGCTAGAGGGATGTTGGGGTGTATTAGTAGGGGTATCACAAGTCGTAAGAGGGAGATAATTTCTCTTTACAAGACTCTAGTTGGGCCCCATCTGGAGTACTTCATGCAGTACTAGAGGTCACACCTCCACAAGGACATTAACAAAATGGAGGCAGTCCAGAGAAGGGCAACCACTATGGTACAGAGACTGTATCAGAAAACATATGAGGACAGATTAACGGAGCTCAACATGTATACCCTAGAGCAAAGGAGGGAGAGAGGATATATGATTGAAACATTCAGACATCTTAAGGGCATTAACAAGCTGAATGAGTCTAATATGTTTCAATGTAAGAAAAATAGCAGGACAAGAGGACACAGCATGAGATTAGAACGAGGCCGATTAAGGAGTAATGGGAGGAAGTTCTTTTTCACAGAAAGGGTGGTGGAAGCATGGAACAACCTACCTCAGGAAGTGGTGGATATGAATATGGTGCAGGGCTTCAAACAGGCATGGGATAGGCATAAGGAAGCAATACAGATGAGTATGAATAGATAGGCCATTGACAGAGTAAAGGCCTATATGGCACATTCATAAGGTAGGAAAAATGGGCAGACTGGATGGGCCTTGTGGTCCTTATCTGCCATCATCTTCTATGTTTCTATGTAACCCCCTCACCACCCCCCCCAAGCTTCATCACATGCCCTCTGGTCCTGGTACTCTTTCTCATTTGTAAGAGACTAACCCCCTGCACTCTTTCCACCCCAGTGAGGTGCCTGTAGGTCTCTATTATGCCCCTATCACTCTCCTCTGTTCCATGTTGTACATGTTGAGATCCCTCAGTCTCTCCATGTAGTACTTCTTGTGCAATCCCTGCACCATTTTAGTTGTACTCCTCTGGACCTCCTCCTGCCTATCTATGTCTTTTCTGGGATACAACATCCAAAACTGGAAACAATACTCCAGGGGGGTACTCACCAGCAAGAACTGGACACAATACTCAAGGTTATGTCTCACCAGTGAGTGGCAACAGTAACTCCTTCCTCCTGCTGGAGATATCCCTCCCTATCCACCCCAGCTTCCCACTAGCCCTATCCATTCCTTTATTACACTACCCTGCCACTTTGAGTTTGTTAGTTATGATAACCCTAAGGTCACTTTCCTGCTTAGTGACTGACTGTACCTCCCCCCATCCTATACTCAGCTCCAGTGTTCCTATCCCCCAAGATGCATGATTTTGCATCTTTTGGCATTGAACCCCAACTGCCATGCTCTTTATCCTTCTTGAGTTTCCCAAGATCCCTTCACATTCTCTTCATCCCCCTGAGTGTCCACCCTGTTACAGGTTTTGGAATCATCTGCAGAAAGGCATACCTTCCCTTCCAGTTCTTCTGCAATGTCACTAATGAAGATATTGAAGAGGATTGGTCCCAGTACTGAGTCTTTCAGTATTTTGTTTGTCACATTCCCACCATTACAGTGAATGCTGTTAACCATGACCCTCTGTTTCCTATCCATTAAGCAGTTTCTAGCCAAATTCACCACTTTGTATTCCACCCATAGACTGATCAATTTATCAGTCTCCTGTGCAGCACACAGTGTCAAAAGCCTTGTTAAAGTTCAGATAGGCCATGTCCACTGGCCTCCACTGATCTATTTCCCTGGTCAGTCAAAAAAAAAATCAATCATATTTGTCTGGCATGACCCCCCCCCCCCCCGACATGAATCCATGCTGTAACATTGACTGGATTCAAAATGCCAGCCTTTCTTTTAGCCGGCTTTCCAATAATTTCCTCATCATTTAAATGAGACTGACTGGCCTATAGTTGCTAGCCACCCCCCGCTGCCATTACTATGTAAAGGGATCACATCTGTTCTTCTCCAGTCCTCTGGAACCATGCCGGTTCCCAGTGAATTGTTGAATAATGCCGTTAGCACCTCCCTTAGTTCCCCTATGTATCCTTAGATGTATCCTGGCTGGTCCCTTAGCCTTGTCCACTTTCAGAACTGCAAATCTCTTCAGGACTCTTTCTTCTGAAATGGATTTGTGTCCACCCCCCTTTGTTCTTGCTTGCCCCTGCTGGTCCACCTTCCCCCCCAGTGTGGAGACTGAAAAGAAATACCTGTTCGGGATGGCAGCTTTTTCTTGTTCCTCTTCTGTGCAGTCTCCCTGTTGCACCTTCTTAATCCTAATTATCGCTCCCTTTGCTTGCCTCTTCTCATATACAGTATGTATCTGAAACAAAACTTATCCCCTTTAACTACCCCTTTAGTTATCATTTCCTCTGTCTACACCTTAATTCCTCTTACCACATTTCCTGCTTCCCTCTGTATTACTTGGCATATCTCCCTGTTCTCCTCCCTCTGTATTTCCTTATACTTCCTGAATGCCACCTTATTTTCTTTACCATCATTGTCACCTCCCTAAAGAACCATAACAGTCTTTTTTTTACTTCTGCTTTTACTCACATCCCTTACACAGAGGCTGGTTGCTGTAATTATGCCCTCCTATAATTTTCTACAGTGTGCCTCAACCCCTCCATGGCAATCCCCCTTATAAGGCTGTTTTTAGAGGCAGTCTGTCATTTCTTTGAAATCTGCCCTCCATATGTCCAGTAACGTTGTCCTCATGTGGTTATCCTCTGCTGTTATCTTTATGTTAAACTACACTGTATGTGATCTATGGTACCCAGCGGACTGCCAGCTACGATATCTGCAATGTTATCCTTATCTGTAAGGTAAGGCAATTTTATTCATATGGTGCCCTTCCCAAAGTCTCTGAGCACCTCATAGCACTAAAACAACATGAACATTTTTAATAAAAATATATAAATATAGTATAGGTAAGAAATAGCAGTATTAATATATTTTTCAGGGATGCCCTGTGCAAATAAACATGTCTTCATTTTGTGCTTGAAGACCCCCAGCACTGTGGCATATCTAATTACATCTGGCAAGGTGTTCCAAAGCAACCATAAAGGCCCTGTCTCCCAAGTGCTTCAAGCAAGAATGGAAACATAGTACCAGCTCGCATCGGTGGATCAGAGAGAGCGGGAAGGTTTGTAGGGCATCAAGAGGTCTTTAATGTAATTTGGGCCCAAACCATGTAAGGCACTGAATGTTAACAAGCCTTTTATCTTGGAGGTGATGCACCATATCACAGGCAGACAATGTAGACCATGCAGCACCGGAACGATGTTATCCTGTCAAGAAGTTCCCATCACCAGAGGGACCACAGCATTCTGGCCCAACTGCAGGCATTCATCAAACCTCAAAATAACTCAATACAGTATATAGAGCATTTCAATAATCAAGTCTGGAAGTGACAAAGGTGTGGACTATCATCTCTAGACCAGCTGATGCAAGATGTAGTTGGATCCAGATGATATTATGAAGATGGTAAAAACCATTCCCAACTACCACTGACATCTGTTGTTTGAATGTCAGCTTAACAGTCCAGAAGGAGGCCAAGATTCTTCACCACATGCACAGCTTGGAGTGACTGACCACTCACAGATGGCAATGGTAGACCCCCATTCATCGTAGCTGACCTATGCTACTCCAATTGACAATCATAACCTTGGGTTTGCAGGAGCTGAGACACAGCCAAATGAAGGACATCCAGTTGTTGATTTCTTACAGGCATCACCGAAGCACCGAGACAGCATTCAACCCCTGATTGGTATGAGACAGGTAGAGCTGAGTATCATCTGTATAGCAGTGAAACTCTACCCCATACTGTCCAATGATTTCACCCAATGGCAACATGTGCACAGTGAGCAACATAGGCAACAAGATCAAGTGCTGTGGAACCCAACAGAATACCACAGCCACCTGGGATATGTAATTATGTAGGGCTACCTGCTGTGATATCTCAGTGATGTAGGACTCAAAACCAGCACAAAATTGTGCCAGTCAGTCCCACATAGTTCTTCATGTGATCAGTTAGCACACCATGGTCCACTGTGTCAAATGGCAAGGAGAGAACCAACAGAATCAAGATGGAACAAAGTCCCCTGGTGTCTCACCATGACATCATGCATCACCCTGACAAGGGTACTCTCAGTACTGGGATGAGTAGATGGAAAAATACCCCCCCCCCCCAAGGAATACCCCATAATCTCAGTGTATACTGGCCCTAAGGGTTTAAGACAATCAACAAGCAACCAGGTAGGTCCATGACCCAGCAAACAGTAAATAGGGCACAGACCCAAGATTACTTGGATCACCTCCTTTTCTACAACCTGCTGGAACTCAGTCCAGGATGACAGGTCAACAATGCCCCATCAAATCTAAATATCTCTAGCTCATAAAGGCCACTTGAGGCTATCCCAGCCTGAATGGAGGACATCTTGCCAAGGAAGAACAGGTGAGATCCTTTGCACTTCTCTGCAGAAAAGGGTCATTTGTACCACAGACGTGGTGGATTTATCACTCTATCTGTGGTGCAAAAATACTGAGCTGGCCGGTTACTGCTTGCAGTAATAGTCCTTGACAGAAAGTTTGTCCTTTTGAAGTAAATTGCCCTCTGATGTTCTCTATAGTGAGTTCTAAGAGTCAGTTTGCCCTCATCGGAGTGGGATTTCCATCAAGAATGCTCCAGATTCCATCCTTTAGTCTTCAACTGCCTCAGCTCCTCTCAATACCATGGTGAGCAGCAGCAGGAGGTCAAAGAACAGACATAGAATGGTGCTAGAGAGTCCAAGGTGGAAGCAATCTGGACAAAAGTTGCAAATGCTGCATTCACAGAACTTTAGCAAAATTTCACAAAATTTTCTCACCATCCACCACTGGCAGGATTGGAATCTTCCAAATGTGCTTGGCAGATTATTCACCCTGTTCCGTGGAATTTTTGGGCTGAACTGCGGACTAATACACATGAACTGCAGAATGACAGTTCAGAGGAATTTTATTCTGCAGTTTGATGGATCATTTTGCAGTACATGTAATTATTCCACAGTTCAGTGATCAGTTCTGCAGATTTTCTTTCTGTAGTTTAAAGATCAGTGTCAAATATGATATTGGGTAATTCATTAAAATCCACCAGTTATTACAAATTATCTATGTCCCCTGTGTTTATTTACTGCTATTATACTGTTAATAAAGTTTTAAAACTCTATTCATATGATCCCATTTCAGCCCATATTCAGGCTGAGTCTCTATTGCCTGAAACAGCCATGACATCATAGCAGTCATGACGCAAACTGTCTCCCTTTTTTTCCCTTTGTTTTTCTTTATTTAATAAACTGAAAGTTAACAGTGTTAGTGTGAGTGCTGGCACAAGTGTGAGCTAGACTGACAGCTTTCACATACCTCAAGAAAGAAGCTGCTTCAGTCACAGGTATAGAGATAGGGGCCCGATTCCAAGTCATATGGCACAAGTCACTGGCACTTGCGAGTTGTGCCATATGCCAATATGCCGGGGACCCTGTGCCAGATTCCAGAACAGGCAGAGTCCCCGGCAGGTATGTCCTGTGACTTGCAGCACCCCAGGCAGTGCACCAAAGGGAGGGTGCACCACAACAGGGTGCCACAAGCTGCAGCAATGCTCTCTGACAGGGCACAAGTCCCCTCCCTCATAGCCCAGAATACACAGCCCCCAAAACCATGTTCGCAAGATTTGCCCCACTGGGCAGATCATATCTACCACCGACGTACCCAAGTAGTGCCCTGCAGGGCAGATCATGTCCCCACCATCCCCTAGCCCTGATCCCCAATCACCAGCCCTCCGAGCGCATACTACTGTATACAGTATGCACTCAATCAGTTATTGAGCATGTACTGTATACAACAGTATGCACTTGGAAGGAGCTCAGCTGGTGGCTGGCCATGGAGGTGAGAGGTGGGTTGTGCCAGTCGCCAACTGGGAACAGGTGTGGGGGATGGGGGTGGAATGGCACCGCCTGGTGGGGGGGCCACTAGACTACCAGGGAATAAGTGGCATGGCAGTGATAATATTAGTGGTGAGCTGGTGATCAGGGATCAGGGCTTAGGGATGGTGGAGACATTATCCGCCCTGTGGGGCACTACTTGTACAGGGGGAGGACATGATCTGCCCTGCAGGGCAATTCTAGGGGATCACAGCTTGGGGTGCCAGTAGCTCACAGAGAGCTTTACAGGGCAGATGCCAATGGGGTATGGGTGGGGAGGCTTATGTGGGAATGGTGAGGGTGGCTGTTGGGTGCACATGGCACAGTGGTGCACCTCTGGTGAATGTAAAGTACACTTAGATCAGCTAATAGCTGTTCTGACTGTACTTAGACCAATGTCTTCCAGGGGTTGTCTCGGAATAGCACATGTGCTGTTCTGACAGCCACCCTCTTGGAATAGGGCATAACTGCTGCCATAAACCCCCTTGTGCCATGCCGTTTGGGGTTTATGGTGTAACTAGTGGTGTAGGACAACTTCAGCACAGGCAGCCTGTGACATATCGCAGGCTGCCTTTTGGAATACTGAATGTCATTACCCATGGTGCAAAGTGCTACTTGTGCCATTTTGTTTTTCTGGAATTGGGCCCAGAGTGATTTGCAGCTTCATTAATTTTTTGAACAGATCCTGTGCATGTAAAATATATCCAAACATCTAACTGAAACTCAACTTTATTTGTCCTTGAAAAGTAAAAACTGCTGGAATTCCACAGATTTATTTTTTTTAATTGTTTTAAGAGTGTTTCATTTACATAGGTGTTATCTTACATGAGGGGAGAAAAAGCAGTGAAAGGGAAATTACACTGCATCTTTTTCAAAGCAACTGTGTTGCAAAGAGTGTTACTGTCATACTGCCCCAGTTATGTATTTTTTTGTGGTATTTCTCTGGGTTTACCAAGTTTTCAACATGTCAGCTTGTCAATGGCAGCTGCTTCATTCATGTCTGTGCTTGTTTAATTTAGTCTGTGCTGACAGATCCCAATTTGTAGGCAGTGCTTATATCTACTATTTATTCTCTGACACTCCTCATACTCTCACACACACAACACTAAGAATGAAAAGTAGTTAGCAGGGCAAATTTAAATGAATGAGAATGGAAAAACCTTTTCAGCAACAGAAGTCCTTGTATTTGATTCTGATTGCAAAAGTTTTATCAATTCCGATTGCATCTACACATATACCGACGGAACAGTAACAGCCCCACAGTGAAACCCCAACAGCAATAGTTATTGCAGCGATGGGGATTCCATGGTGACAGACTGTGCAGTGATGGGGGGGGGGGAGGTGCCTAATTCCACTGTTTGTGCTACATGGAGTTAGTTAACTAAAGTAGAGGGGTGCCCCCGCATTGCTGTCACTGTGTGGCTGGTCTATGTCGGGACTGGTATCAGGGATGTTGGCATGCTTGCAGCACTGTGAGGGATGTCGTTGTGGGGGATGTTGCTGCAGCATGGTAGAGCTCATCTACATGCGTGCCTTGTTACTTGTGACCAGAAAGTAAAAGTGGACTATACAACTAGTTCTGACAAACACCTACAAATAAGGATCTGTCAGCACAGACTAAATTAAAGAAGCACAGACATGAATAAAACATCTGCCATTGACAAGCTGACACATTGCAGACTCAACTCAGTGAAATACCACAACAAAATACATAACTGGGGCAGTATGACAGTAATGCTCTTCTCAACACAGTTGCTTTGAAACAGACACAGTGTCATTTCCCTTTCACTGCTTGTTCTCCCATCATGTAAGATGAAACCAGTGTAAATCAGACACTCATAAAACAATTAAAAAAAAGAAATGTGTAGAATTCAAACAGTTTTTACCTAGTTTCTGTCATGGGTTAGAATACATTTTACATGCACAGGATGTGTTCAATAAATCAAATGAAGCTGCAAGTCACTCTGTCTGTAAACCTCTGAGTGAAGCAGCTTCTTTCTTTAAGCTGTCAGTCAAGCTGGCACTCATGCCATCACTCTCACTAACACTGTTAGCATTCAGCCCATTAAATACATTAAAACAAAGGGGAAACAATGGAAACAGTTTGCGTCATGATGACTGCTATGATGCCACAGCTGTCTCAGGCAATGAAGACTCAGACTGAATATGGTTTGAAACGGGATCAGATGAATAGAGTTTAAAAATGTTACTAACAGTGTAATAGCAGTAAATAACACTGGAGATATAGATAATTTATGATAACAGGTGGATTTTAATATATTACCTAACAAAAGCCTGAAAATTAAAAACAATTTATTTATTTATTGAAATGTTTCACCAGGAAGGCACACTGAACAACAAGTTGCTCATCTCACAGTGCTACCGGGTTGGGTGGGGGGTACAATGAGGATGAGACAACAGAGATTATACAGAAAATAAATGGTAAGAACAGTTACAAATTAAGTAGGATGCATGTATATGATGTAATACAACAGTTAATGCACAGTACAGACATTACTGCATGTACAATTAATACAACCAATAGGAATTCACAAAAATAAGATGCAATAAGACAGATGGCACAATAATGCGACAGTACAATCATAGTGCAAAATGTTCCGAGTGTTAGACGCAAAGGTAGTAAACAAGTGCAATTGAAGGAGCAGGGAGGGAAGTAGCTGAGAAGTCATAAGGAGGTGTAGAGGAAAGGGAGGATAGTGGGGTAAAGGGAAGACCACCAATACCTATTTCCATTGAGAACCCTGCAAGGGGGGCAGGGAGCTGGCAAGCAGGAATAATGTATAAAGGAATTAAGGAGGATTAAAGCAGACTGCCAAAATCTATTTCCCCTTCAGGATGTTGAGAACCCTGTAATGGGGGCAGGGAGCTGACTTGCAGGAGCAAAGTATAGAGGAAAGTAAGGAGGATTAAAGCAGGAACAACTGGAAGAAAGAAAATTATGAAGTGCAATACTGAGGGAATAGGTGGAAGAAGAGTGACATATTTGTAGAGGGAGGGAGTTCCAGATTTTAGGGAAGTGGTGGGAAAATCCTGACTAGTCAATGAGGGTAGAATGGTGTAGGACCATCAAGGAGCATGTGTCGCTAGATCTGGGGGAATGAGAGGATTGGAGAGAGGTAGAAAGGGAAGATAAGAGGTCAGGAGGGAGTCCACCAAGCCAGGATTTGGAGCTCAGTTTGGCACAGTTGGAGAGGTGTCTGTTAGACAGTGGGGGAAAGGCTAGGGCATGATAGAGGTAACAGTGATAAGTACGAGAGAGGGAATCAAGGGCAAAGTGGCAGAAAGAGTTAAAGAGAGAGTCCAACTTAGTCAGGGAAGATTTGGGAGCAGCACCGTAGACTACATCACAGTGGTCAAAATTGGGGAGTATCATTTTCTGGATAAGTTCATGCCTTGAAGTCAGCAGGATGCAACTATGGTTCCTGTACAGGGTACCAAGCTTGGGGTGCAGTTTCTTCAAGATGGCGTTGATGTGTACAGAGAAGTTGAGGTGTTGGTCCAACCAAACCCCAAGATATCTAAATGAGGATGTGTCCTCAAGGATTGGCCCATCAAGGGTGTGGAAGGAGGGCAGGCCAGTAAGCCTAGAGTTTCTGCCTGGTGCCAAAGATCATAGAGACTGTCTTCTTGGCATTTAGGAAGAGTGGATGACAATATCATATTTGCCATCAGTCTTTAATTCACTAATCCACAATTCATACATTCATTCCACAGTTCAGTGTCTCCCTGAACTGTGGAATGAATGTATGAATTGAGGATTAATGTATTAAACTGCAGAACAAAATGCCGCAGCACTGACCACTGACAGTGGTCAGTTCTGTGGATTCTTTTCCATGGTTTAATACAATAATCCACAATTCATACATTTATTCCACCATTCTAAATCAGACTTTCTGCAAAAGTTACCAAAGTCCATTCCACAATTTCATGAAAGTGAAATTCTGACTTTTGCCAACATTCTGCCAGCTGAAGTTTAATTTCTCACAGCCGTATTTATAGTGCCACATGGCTTGTTCTCTGAGAACAAGCCACCATTACACCTGAGACATTCAGTTCTGTCTCAAGTTTCTGAGGCTCCCAATTAAATTTTGGGTGGTACCAGACCATCTCCACAGGAGGGGTATTGACATGGGGGTTGCCACTAAGGAATGGCATGGCATAATGATCTGACCAAATCACCAGATCAACCTTGAGTGCACTTACTTCAAGTAACGACAAAAAGACTAGGTTGAGAGTACAGTATGACCATGCATATGGGTCACAGAGGCAACTGCCTGTGTAAGGACTAAAGATGACATCAACTGAAAGAGTTGCTGACCAAAAGGCAAGGTTTCATCTTCCACCCAGGCATTGGCATCCCCCAGCACTGACAACTTGTGAGCCTCCAACACCCAGTCAGCCATGAAATCTACCAGGTCGGGCCAGAATCATTATCCAGCCTGGTCTCAGTGGTACAGACAAAATCAAGTAAGGAATCAGGGTTGAAACTCCATCACTGCTGTTTATTCCTCAGTGATATCACATTACAAAGAATGGCCTGAAGAGTAGGAGTAGAGTTGGCTGGCTTCCTAACCTCTTGCCTGCTAGCATTCAGTAAGACCCTGGGGAGGGGAACAATACATGGATGTTACCTATCATTACCTCCCTAGGTGCCTCTGAGTCCTCACTAACCCAAAAATAATAAACTAAAACTAATAAAACAATAAATCCACAAACCCCAGGCACAAAACTAACTCACCCACTACCTCTCAAACACTCAGTCTCGCAAATTAGACAATGAAATAATACCATTCACTCACCCCATCCACTCCAAGCAATAAGAATAAAAGCAATTCAAATAAAAACTGTGAAGTGAGGAGTAGACAATCTGTATATAAAAATTTTAAGCAATATTACTAAATGCTGATATAGAACTTTAGTGTAAGCATGTGGAAACCCATTCACTGCCACTGAGGGGAAAATGTTCAGTAACATCAGACAGAAAAGAAAGATTGTTTGTGTCCAGGCTGCTCAAGCAACATCTAATGGGACAAAATGAAAAAGAGTTATATAGGCAGGGAAGGAGCAATTCCTTACAATACTTTCTCACTTCATTGGACAGCCAGTGAGTCAGGGAGATAAAACAAAAAGTAACTCACTGCCTTCTGCATCAAAGTGTGCAGACTGCATTTCACACAAGTCAGCACCACTAAGCAATGGTTATGATCCCCTCCCTTACTGCCACTATCTCACCATGGCAATTCAAAGGAAAAGTGTCAGCTCAGTCAAGATCTTTACAATCACGCACGGGTATGTTATCATTACCAACAGATATGTGTAAATTAGCTCCAGACAATGCCTGTAGAAATACTCCTTGCTCCCCTTCTCAATACTGATGTAATCCACACAGCCCAAAACAAGCCAGAAGAACCAAAACATCTGCCCCCACCCCAGTAAAACCAGGGAAGCAAGGGGAAATGTTCTGGGAATAGGGCTGTCCGTCCCTCACCACAGTGAAGCAGCCTGCAGACTGCAACATGATAAGACACTAATCGACTTGTTAAAAGTAAAATAAAACAGCAAAAGAATCAAGTGCACATTGATGTTCCAGTTGTGGTAATTAGACTCAGTGGACAGGATTTTGAAAGCTCCTAGACCACCTCAAGCCCGGGTGTGCCGATGATATGTCACATGGGGCTTGCAGCAATCTAATGGGATTTTTCATCTTGTGCTGGCAATTGCTGAAAGTTAGACCAACGTTTTCTGGTCTGACATGTGGCAATTCTGGGGGTTGTTGTATGGAGTTTGCCCCAGATATATGGCACAAGCTGCCATAAACCATAGGAACAGCCACAGCTATGGCTGAGAAGGTAAAATCAGGTGCAGTTGTAGCAAAGGAATTGGCACACTGCCAGAACCTAAGTGTGGTGGTGTAGGGCTGAATGCAAGCCCTGCGCCACCCGTCAAAAGTCCTGCCCAGTGTGTCTATACCACGAACACATAGATTTAGAATTTGTGTTCACTATGTTTGGTGACCCGGTTAAGTATCTGGGATGCTGAGCATATAAACTCTACAGGCTTTAGACACTTAACTTAAAAAGAAATCCTAACACACCTTGTCTATTTCACTGCAAATCCCTATCTAATCCAATAATGACCCTGAAACTACCCTGCCTAAAAAGACAAGTATTATCACAGGGAAAGGTGTTAAAAGCACTAAATAACAATTTGAGCAGCTTGTGTCAGAGCCGATTTAAGCAGTCACCCAACATTGTGGCCATCTTCCAACTTTCTCTGAAGCTGTATGCACCAGGTCCAGCACTGACCCATTCCTTGTGGGTTTTTTAAGTAGCTGCCTGATAAAAGCCCCTTATAGGGAGTAAAGGATTGTCCTGCTCCTTGGTGAAGCCACAGTTAAAAGGCTCAGCTCCACATTTGGCAGAAGCCACCAAGTATCAGCAACTCCTCCTTGATTGCTATCCTGATGATGGCTTTCTCAAGTACCTTATCCAAATGCTGTCCCTCTTCTGGAAGTCGGTACACTACCCTGGCACAGATAGTGGCCCCAGAGTCTTTCCTCAGGTTGACCCACAGCACCTCTAGCCCTTCCTTTTTTCTCCAGGTGCCCTGGTACCTTCATAGTCTTGATTCACTCCTTCATATATAGTGCAACCACTCCTCCCCTCTCCCTGCCCTATCTCTCCTGAACAGACAGTAGTAAGCTATAACCATGTCCAAGTAATGGTGTTCAGTGAACCATGACACTGTTATAATCACCAAGCCCAGATTGGCCTCCATAATAATGGCTTCCAGGTCTAGAATTTTATGATATACACATAGAATACATTGACCATAAATGTCTGCAATATGTTCTGTTTGATATACTCTGTGCATCCGGGGGGATTAAATACATCTTTATATCTGAGATCTGGTAGTGTTGCCATGCCATGTAGAATTCTTTAAGGCTCCTAATTCTTTAATGGACCATCATGTTTTCTGCTTTGCAGATATTGACATGTTAGACTGCATTTTCAATTCTAATGCTTCTACCACTAAACTGACAACTGTAAAATTATATCTAATTATCTCAGAGAGCACTCATTGTGATGTGCTAGAATACACATGTCATGCCTCTTCTGGGAGATTTAGGTTATTTTTTTACCTGATAAGTCATTTATTTATTTATATTCTCTCACACTTTATTCCTGCCTTGAAGTCTTCACAATTGCACTGTTCTAACAGAACCTCAGGTTCTCATACATACAGTAGGTAAGTTATTTGTTCATTACTGCACTGTCATTTATAATTACGATAATAATTGCTATTTTATAGGTACCTTTTATTTGCCTGATGAAGTTACATTGGGTAATGGATAACAGTATGGTTCTAATAATGTGGAACATGAGGGGTTTAAGCATTCAAACAAAAAATATATAAAGTACTGTGTCACCTAAAAAACCTTAACTCAGAAATTGCTTTCTTCCAATGAAAATTGCTTCCTGACAATGGCACCTTCCTGGCAGCTCCACCCCACCCCTCCTCCTTATCCTTACCTACCCCCACCTCTCCTCTTCTCTGTTCTCATTTTCTTACCTCCCCTTGCCCCTCCCATTTCTTTCTACCACCCCCATTGCCTCTTCCTTTCCACTTTACCCTCTCCCTGTCTGTTCGAAATTAATTTGATATCCTTTACCCCTATTTGTGTAACAATTTTGTCTATTGTCATGTGATACCTATGTCTTGACATGGAACCTTTGTAAAAGAGCCATGGACTCAAAGGTAATTGTAATCCTAGAATTGAAATAAATAAGTAAATAAAATAAATAAAAACATTTTGAAAAAATTTAAAAAATAATCTGTTGAGAAGAAAATGAGCTGTGCAAATAATAGGGCAGGTGCTTCTTAAAAAAGGCATGTGTCATCATTCTTTTTTCAAGGGGTGTGAGATCTGAAATTAAGTAAGTTATTGAGGACAAGAATGGCTTTTACCTAAATATTAACTGAATTTTGGAATGCAAATCAGCTACCTTGGTAAATGTACATGGACCAAATAACAGAATACAGATAATTTGTTTCAGTAATTTGTAATTTAATTCAACCTTTCCTAAATTCACACATTATCATAGCTGGAGTGCCAAACTGCACCCTAAACCATCTATTAGAAAGGTCACATGAGAACTATATCATACCTTGTTCAGACAAAGACCTAAGTGATCTATTTAAAAAAAAATCTAAATTTGATTGACACCTGGAGAGTTCTAGGGAAAGGGGAAGGTAAAAATGTTTAACCAGGAAAGGCACACCTAGCCAGAGTTTGTTTTCAGGTGAGACCTGGGAGCACAAGGAAGTCAAGTCACTTGCTTAAGGTCACACAGTGTGCAAGTGGGGATAATTGGATTCAAACCCAGGTCTCCATGTTTGTAGCTCAGTGCCCTTAACCACTACGCTATATTGCCTCCTATTTCTATATGGGAATGTAAGGGAATATTCCTTCTGGTTCCCAGCACTCAAAATTGGCTCCTGAATAGATCATACTTCTATAGGTTACAAACTTCTCCAGGGTGCATTAATGATAAATATTACCCTCATGGTGATGTGACCATAGCACAACTGTGTTACATTTAAAGGAAGACTTGTTGAATAAACAATACCATCGATGGAGAGTAAATAACTTGATTTTAGAATCAACTGACGTAGGAAAAAATATTGAGAAAAATATTAAATAAATGTTTGAAATAAACACAACAGGAGAAATATCTTGGGACAACATTCTGGGGGGGCTTCAAAATGTACACTTAGAGGAGATTTGACAGGGATTTAATCTAAAATCAAGAGAGAAAAAAACAAGTTAGAGTATAAACTTACTGAAATGCAAAACTTAGACGGAAAACCAAAACAGAATTGCAGTGAAAATGTATGGCGTAATAGAGCTAAGGCAAAAACAGAATACAATGAATTATTAAGAGGGGAGGCTGAATTTGACATTAGACAGTGAAACTCAGGTATGTTAATGTGGTCCCAAACTGCTGACATGCTTGACGAAATTACTGGAAGCAAATTCACAGAACACAGTGAAACAAACACAATACAGTGTATTTACCAGATATGACAAAGAATTATATACAAACAAAAAAGAGATTGGAAGTCCAGTAAAAGCAAACAAAGTAGCAAATACAATCAAATCTCTCAAGAAAAACAAGTCTCCTAGACCATAGGTTCTCAGTAAACTTTTTTCACACTTTCTGGTTCACTGTTTCTCCAATTCAACATAGGTTCTAATGAATCTTGGGACAGAGGTAAATTACTTAACTCAATACAATAAGGGATCATATGGCTCATACCTTATCCTAGGAAGAACTATAGTCCCATCAGATTGACAAACTTGGACAATAAAATCCTAGCCAAAATACTTACTTGTAGACTAGAGGGTTGCTCACAAACTCTAATAGGTCCATGTCAAATAGGTTTTCTAAAGGGAAGAAACTCCTCAGATAACATAAGGACAATCCTCCACCTGATGAACACAGCTGAATACTCAAAAACACCCATGGCTCTACTATCGATTGATACTAAGATGGCATTCAATAGACTTTCTTGGCAACACCTTTTCAACACCCATAAACTATACAGTTTCACTGACAACTTTCTAAGATGGATTAAATACTTTATAACCCCCCCCACCACTTCAGTAGTTTTCATTAACATAATTTTCTCCCCTATATTTAACTTTCAGAAAGGGACAAAACATATTTTCCTATTATCACTAGACCAATAATATGGAAACTTGACAGTGAAAGGGGGTATAGGTCTTTCCTGTTAGAGGGGAAAATATGCCTGTTCTTTGTATGTAGATGATCTTTTAATCTCTGTTCAAAACCCATTATCCTCTGTACCCATTGCCTTTCAAATCATAAACAAATCTGGGGAATTCTCAGATTTTATAGTAAAGGTTACAAAAACACAATTTCTTTCATTATGTGTCCCATCCAAATGGCAAAAGCAAAATAGTGCGGTCACGAACATCGCTGTCATAACAGAGTGTGCAGTTTTGGAGTTCGTTTATATAATTTAGCATGGTTTTGGACCATACCATTTTCTGGTGTCCGTGCAGCACCCTTTTTTCCTGCTTCATTTTGCTTTTGCCATTCTGCCATGGAATTCTTTCATTAAATGGTTTCTGCTTAAAGGCAGATATCACCAAACTAGGATTCAACTGGGCAGAAAGTGCCTTCAAAAACCTGGGAGTTAAAATATTTAAAGATGTAGCCAAAACTATCAAAATTAATTTATTAGAATTTAAAGGAAAAATAGGGATCTGGTAAAATGAAACAAAATTGCCATTGAACTACTGGAAAAGAATAGTTTTGGTTATGATGAACATCCTTTTTAAAATTTTGTATGTCCTTAATAGGATTCCTTGCTTCATCACAAAAACATGACTTAAAAATATACAGTCTTACCTAAACAAATTTATCTGGAATTATAAATGACCTAGACAAAGCAACTTTAGATTATCCAAACCTAACAAACTAGGGAGTTTAAAAGCTCCAGACATACAGTATTCTTATACTACACACAAGTTATCAGAATAAACACAAACTCAACATGGATAAAGAACAGGTACAAACTTACTGCAACAGAAGTGCTTCAAGAATCTCTTTCATCAGGCCACATGTTTGGAACTATATCCACATCAGTGCTATGACCACACAGAAACCTTTGCAAGCAGTCAGTCAGGGGCCACCCACAATGATGTCAGGCATCAGTGTCTGCATAAATGTGGGCAGCCCCTCGTCTCTTCAGTTTCCCACTGGAGATCATGCTCAGAGGACCTCCCCCTAGAGAACTAGGAAAGACCCCAGCACTCCAAATACCAGGTGAGACAGAGTGCTGGAAAAAAACAGCAATTAAGACAGCAGTACAAAGATTCTTTGTCATAACCCTGAAAGTCGAAGAAGAGTGGGATGGCATGGCTTGATGAAAGAGATTCTCTCAAACATCTACTGTTACAGTAAGTATGTAACTGTTCCATCTTCTTCAAGGATCTTTCTTTCATCTGGCCGTACCTTTGGAATGAGTTCCAAGCATTACCAAAAGCTAACAGTCTGGGTGGCTGGAGCTTATAGGCTTATGATATAAGGCCTTGCAGCATCACTAGGCCAAACCCAGTTAATCTACAGGAGACAATGTCTAGACTGGAGCATTTAGTGAAGGTGTGGACAGTACTCCATGTGGCAGCTGCACAGACTTCTGCTGCAGAAACATTCCAAAAACAAGCTACAGAAGTGACCCTGCCTCTTATGGAATGACCATGAATCACACCAGGAAGTTGCTTATCATACTTCCTGTAATAGAATGTAATAAGTGTGTAAACCATTTGGACAAGCACTGTTTAGAAACAGAACACCATCTTTTCCAGGAGAAAATAAAACAAAAAGCTGTGAGGACTTTGTAGTCCTTTGTACAATGTGTATAGTACCTGAGTATTCTATGCACATCGAAGGTATGGAGTAATGCTTCCCTTGCATTGGCATATTCTGGATAATACAGAGATAGGCGAATGGCTTGATTTAAAGTAAACTCAGACACCATCATTGGAAGAAACTTGGGATTGGTACACAAAGACACCCTGCCCTTGTGGAAAATCAAATAACGAGGCACATACAGTACATCAGAGCCTGAAGCTCTGAAATGTTTCAAGCAGATGTGATTGCAACTAAAAATAATGCTTTCCAAGAGAGAAAGTATAAGCCACAGCTTGTAGCTTGCTCAAAAGGAGCCAAAGTTAGCTTTTCCAAAATAAAATTCAGATCCCAAGATGGAACTGGATTTTGAATGGGAGGCTTTATGTGTGAAATGCCTCTCAAGAACGTACAGGCTACCTCCAGTTGAGCAACCGTACAGCCACCCACAGGCACATGGGAAGCTGATATAGCAGCTACGTGCACTTTGAGGAATACTGTGGGCCTGAGTCAGATGAGGGCAGCAGGTACTCTTGAACCTGATTAACTAGATAGTTAAATGGATACAGATTATGAGAAGCAGCCCATAAAGCAAAACACTTTCATTTCATGGAGTAGGTGTGTCTGGTGGATGGTTTTCTAGCAGCCACGAGAACATCTGCCACTTTCTGCAACACCCCAAAGCATACATATGCAAAATGTTTCGAGCACACACCACCTCATAAAAGAGACGCCAAGTCAAAGGTTCTTATTTACATAAATTTATTCGAGACATCACAGACAGGTCTCAATCCTGCCTGGTGCATTTCAAACATTACAAGTCCTTTATCAAAGGCTAAGGACTGTTAATACAACTACATATAAACACTTAAAATACACCAGGTGATATTATGACATCAGCGTTGCACTGTGTTACCGCTGGTTAAAAACATTTGAATCTTTAATTACACACTTAGTAAAATGTATCACCATATTGGACTCAAACCAATGACGCCCACTTCATCCTGTGTGTCTATTTTTATTAAAGATCACTCATAAATACATTACCAATCTTATCTAATAATACAGTACAAATAACTTCATGTATTGGGGGCAGGGGGGGACCATAAATACAAACATGTAAAAGATACTGTTATAGAAACATAGAAACATAGACTTTGATGGCAGATAAGGACCACTTGGCCCACCCAGTCTGCCCATTTCCCTTCCTATTGGATAAGCTGTAGATTCTAGTTAACCAACAGCCTACTTCCTGCAACCCCCCACTACAATTGACTTATGTCTGTCCCTTGCACGTTTGAATTCCCCCACTGTTTTAGACCCAACAACCTCCCCAGGAAGGCAGTTCCATGCATCCACCACTCTCTCCATGAAATTTCCTCACATTACCCCTGAGCCATCCCCCCTCTATCTTTAAATTGTGCACCCTTGTTCTTACATATCTCTTTTTCTGAAAGATGATACTCTCCTGGAGTTTGTTGATTCCCTCGAGGTACTTGAAAGTTTCTATCATGTCCCCCCGTCCCTCCTTTCATCAAGGGTATACATATTAAGCTCTCTCAGTCTCTCTTCATATGGTTTCTGATGCAGACCCTGCACCATTTTAGTTGCCGTCATCTGGACTGCTTTCATCCTGTCTATGTCCTTGCATAGATGGGGTTTCCAAAACTGCACACAGTATTCCAGATGGGGTCTCACCAACTGTCTGTATAGAGGGATAACCACTTCCCCTTTTCTACTTGTGATGCCCCTTCCTATGCATCCCAGTATCCCCCTGGCTCTCCTTACTGACTTCTCACATTGATTACCCACCTTTAGGACATCTGATATGACTACCCCCAAGTCCCTTTCCATTTTTGTTGTTGCTAGTACCTCCCCTGCTATTGTGTACTCTTCTCCTGGGTTTTTGTTTCCCAGGTGCATTACTTTGCACTTCTTTGCATTGAATCTAAGTTGCCATATATCTGACCATTCCTCCAACCTTGCCAAGTCCCTTCTCATCCTTTCCACCCCCCCTTGGGAATCAACTCTGTTACAGATCTTTGTGTCATCTGCAAAGAGGCATACATTTCCCTCCAGACCCTCTGCAATGTCATCTATAAAGATGTTAAAGAGGACTGGACCCAGTACTGAGCCCTGAGGTACTCCACTAGTAACCCCCCTTTCTTTGGAATGTGTTCCATTCACTATTACCTTCTGTGTCCTGTTGTGCAGCCAGTTTGCTACCCAGGCTACCACCCTGGAACCCACTCCCAGGCTGGGTAACTTGATTATTAGTCTTTTGTGTGGGACTGTGTCAAATGCCTTGCTAAAGTCTAGGTAGGCCATATCCACAGCCCATCCCTGGTCTATTACTTTGGTCACCCAGTCAAAGAAATCAATTAGATTCATCTGACATGACCTTCCTGCTGTAAATCCATGCTGCTTTGGGTCCTGTGCCCTGCTGGCCTCTAGGTACTCAACAATTCTTTCTTTCAGAAGTGATTCCAACATTTTCCCTACCACTGAGGTCAAAGTTACAGGTTTGTAGTTTCCTGCTTCTGCCTTGCTCCCACTTTTGTGAAGGGGAATCGCATCATAATGGGCATTTACATATAAAGTTTTAAGTAGTAGAAAGAAAACTCCATTAATTACAAATTCATCAGAAAGAGGTCTAGTTCTTGCGATAACTTATGAAATTCCTAACTATGTAAATCATTATTCTAATTGTATAGCTATAGCAATCATTCTCACTTTACAGGTTTGATTTTAACAGTGTCAATGAAAGCAATATGGTTTAGTGCTATGAAAATGCGCCAATTCATGCTTGGTGCAAAATGTATCTGTTATTGAATCACTGGAGATTATAAATACCAGCTAGACTGTTTATACAATAATGATTTAACAGTTTACATACCTGCAAATTTTAATTTTAATTTCTTTAGTTTTTATATGATGTGTTCTTTTGGGTTTGGTGGTAGTATCCCTTTAAATTTTGTTCTATTTAAGGCCCTGGTGTAACAGTGTCTCAATACCTTTTAGAAAGCCCCTGATTGGGGGAAATGTGTCAGGTGATGAGACTTCACACCAGGAAGCGTATAGCTGTGTGCTGAGTTGTTTGTTCTTTGTATTTCACCATGGATTTTATTCTTTTTTGGATCATTAAAATGTACTGTGGACACAGTCATTCATGATTCTGGAGTCGGTGAGTCATTTAAAGAACTTTTAGTCTTGAGTGAGACTTTGTTTACATGAGCCTTGGTTACGGTGCTGGTTTTCTGTCTGCTTTCATTATTACTGTTTAAACCTGAGCACGACCTGCCTAGGTGCGTCATGATCTTTGTGCACCATTAAATTTTATTAATGTTACAGCTTGTGAAATCTTTTACTGCACTTGGAATACTGGTGCCAGATTTGTTTCTTCTTGGTAGAATCCTGCTCCTCTAAACTAAAGTCCATGGTAGCCTGCATTTGCTGGATCATTGTAAAAAATGAAGTGATCCTGGTGCATTCACTACAGAGTCCTCACTGCAAGAGAAGACTGTGGACATGGAGCCATGTCCATACTGACTCTTCTTCATATAGTCTTCCTCCTCCTTTTTATCCTCAACTATTATAATATTCATCATCAATTCTTTCATCTACAGGAATGAAATACTGTGCCAGTGACATTAGCAGCAGTGGAAAATGCATTGTCTAAAAGGTTCTGACTTGTGACATTGACAAGGTGGTTGTAGGGACTCCATTAATGGCCACCCTGGATCAGGTAGGACTGGCAGTAGTCACCATATCATGTTGGAAAATGATAGGAGCACTACCTGTGTGTCAGCACCGCTTTGGGTAGTGGATATGACTACAGGAGTTTATGGTGGAGGTTAAGTCTACAACAACAACTGTGATGTTGTAATAGGCATGTTACTGCCTAAGCCAAGTCCTGACCTTGGTGTTTGGTTGACAGTTAGAGTATGGTCAGTGCCACTGCGGGTACTGAGAGTGTTGTAGTAAGGTCATACCTGATGTCCAAGGGGTGACCTGGATCTCACCATGGAGGCCTTGTTCTTGTCTCACTGCTTGTGTTTGCAGCTCCCCAATAAGAAATTTTTCCAGGACTTTATGATCATGCTTCAGTCGGTGGGGCCAGTGACACAGATTTTGCCTGTAGCTGCTTCTCCATGGCTCTTACGGTTTTCTGAAGGAGGAATTTATCCAAAGCCCCTTCCTGCATCACCTGAGTAGAGTTGAACCACCAGCAGATCTCACAGGATTTCACATTGTGATAGATGCCTGGGCAGCAGACACACACTATGAGTATCTTCCTTAAAGAGTTTCACTTCACTCTTACAGTACCAGAAAAGTTTGGACAGTTCTTTTGGTAGCATACAGGTTGCCAAAAATTAATCTAGAAGTGACTATTTAATTTGGAGAAAAAAAAATTAAATGGCAGATCTGCAGCAATGTTTCCAATGGCAGGTCCAATGAGTCTGATGGAGGGCAGGAAAAGAACAGAGGAGAGGAGGGACCACCCATGTTTATGTAGATGCTGATATCTGACATCAGGCCCAATTCAATATGGGGTGGGTAATACACACCTGAGATGCGTAACCCACCTGCGGAGGTCTTCACCCATGGACAGGTGCACACTGGCAGTATTCACCACTGGCTGCCACCTGTCCACAGCCCAGGCCCCCCCTGGCATGCAGGACTCCACAGGGCAGCTAGTGGTGGATTCACAGACCCAACCAGGCATCCAGTTGGATACCTGGACCGGGACCCACAGTGTATTCCTTATGCGGAGGGGCACACATTGGCAGAATGCCCCGCAGATGTCTGAGGGATGGCCACTGTGGTGGTGTGAGAAGGGTACTGCTGCTGGGCCTCTGATGGCACCAGAGAGGTGCACAGAGATAGGGTGGGGGGATTGCAGTCAGCAGTGCAGGGGGAAGGCACTGCACCTCACTGTTAGTGGGAGGGTGGGCAGGCAGTGCCATTCAGGTGGGTGAGGGCAGCATTCAAGTCCTATGCTCCAGTGTGTGGGTTGTCCTGGGAGGGGGAACAGATGTGTGCTAGGGCAGGGGTGAGGCACCAGTTGGCCATATGCAGTGGCCCCAGAGAGTGGATGGCCTACTTGCCCTGTTGTAGGGTGACTCCCACTGTGTTCATGGGGCATGTAGGGGGCTTACACTAGGGTTCTCCCTTGTGTAACCTATGCCCCCTGTGCACCCCTGCAGCCAGCATTACATCCCTTGGTGCATGGTGCACAGTGCTGGCACACCCCTCGCCCATTCACAACATGTTGCTGTTCACGTGGTCAGGGGATCAGGTGCATAGGTGCTGTACGCCCCCCCTTGGTGCATCCTGATGGGAGCCGCAGAAAGTGTGGAGTGGCTGTGTGCCCCAGATATGCACGCATAGCCACTCCGCTCCAATAGTACATAGGGCCCATAATCATGAGTGGCTCCAGGCTGACTGCTTGCAAAAGTTTCCATGTGGTCAAAGCACTGATGCAGGCATAGTTCCAAAGGTGAGGCCTGATGAAAAAGATATCCTCAAAGAAGACCTACTATTAACAGTAAAACAATTTTAGTAGAGTGGGTAGAAACAGAAACAGTTATTGTAAGACAAAGAAACACAGACATGGGTTCTTTCTTCTATGTGAAATAGAAAATTAAGATTAGCTAAAGCTTAATTTGGATCTCTTATGCCAAATACAGTAGCTCAGACATCTTTCATTCTAAACTTCAGACTAAGTAAATCATCCCTCCTATCCATTTAGAGGAACCCAAATATAGTTACAAATGGAGATCTTTTTGATGCTGGAGATTGGGAGAGCAAAGGCATACATAATACAAATAATATAAAAAAGAGAATTACTTTAAAGCTTTCTTAAGCCTAAAAGAAGAATTTGGCTTGGCAAATGAAGATGCAGACCTGTATGAAGTAATAAAAGCAAGAATATCTAAAATATGCAACAGAAGAATGGAATTTCTTAAAACAGATCTGATTTCTGCCTCCCTGATTTCAATATGCAGAAAAAAACTTAGTGTTTCCTCAATATACTACCTGTTGTTGAATGCAATGCTTACTGGGCATTCTGAAATAAGTGAAAAATTGTTCAGAATGTTAGAACTGCTGTAAATACTGAATCCTGGAACTGGGACAGTGTCTTCCTGAAGGCTTATACAACATTTGCATCCATGAACCATAAAAGACTTCCATATACAATATTAAATAACATTTATTACACCCCGGTTCACTTATACAAAATGGATCAAAAAAATTCTGATACCAACAGAAATAAGGAATTTCTTAAAAAAGATGTGACTTCTGCCTTCCTGAATCAAAAAAGTCTGATAAGTGCTACAAATGTGGAATTACCTAAACATATATATTACACATGTTTTGTAAGTGCAAATTTAGAACTAACTTATGGGAAAGAACTGCTGACTTTGTCTCACCTACCCCAGCTGTAGCTAATAACCTAACAATAGACACTTGTGTTCTGGGTCATTTTACCAATAACTTTAGCTTAAATGCTTGTGAATAAAACTATGGTAGAATAAATTCTATGATAACCAAAAACAATATAGTAAAATACTTGATCAATGTGGTTCCTCCCCATTTCCAGAATGAAAGAACACACTCATAAAAACTCTCAGAACAGAGACACTTGTCCACTATTTCTATTCTAAAGACTCAAAAATGTTTAATGAACTGAGAACATCTGTTACAATATCTTACCAGACAGAATGCAAAAAGGACCTGAACATAAGAAATACGCTTGAAGGAGTGTAGACAAGTGCTATCTGACACCTTCATGCAAGTAATCAAATTCTTCTCTATCTTTTCCAAAAGTTATATGATCATTCTGACCCTTTCTATATTTCTGTTACTTTCTTAATTCCATATATTACTATGTGTGATAAATAATAATTGCTGTGTTAATCTGCTACAAGATTATAACAATTTCCAAACCTAATTAAGTAGTTATGCTGAACTCTGGATTCTATAACACTGCTATACCTGTTTTATTGGTAATTGTTGTCCTTCTTAGTGATGAATGCATCTGTAGGATTAATTTAATTTTGAATGTTTGGCAAAATTTTAATTTAAATGTTATTCTAATTATTGATGGTATAGATGAAAGGTATGTAATGCTATTGCTTGTTTTCTTTTTTTTATTTATTCTTTTGCTAACCAGGTAAGACCCACTAGGCACAAGTGCTTGTTTTCATGGGTGACCTTAGAACATTGGAGTGGTTATGTGACTTGCTCAGATTCACACAGTACATAAGTGGAGGTTGTAGGCATTGACCCAGGTCTACTGGATGTAGGAAGCCCAGTCACAGCTTGTTACTCTAAACTCTAGTCTATACTGATAGCCCAAATTAATTTTAATTGTAAAGTAGCTTGTTTGTATTTATTGATTATTCTTGAAAATAAAAACTTTAATTGAAAATAAATGTCACACATAATGAGCAATCTAAAGCTGTCAAACAGGTCTGCAAGCTGTGTCAGAAACATCTCTGCCACTTCTTTAACGAGTATGCATTCTGCTGTTGCTGTGATAGCGCAAATGAACTGGTGATGCCACATCCTGCTCCTCCATCACCATCATTACTGTCATTCTTGTCACCATAACAGCTATCACTACCATCAGACAGTTTATTCTTTTTGAGTTTACACTATCCATAGATTTCTCAATATATTGTAACTGCTCAACATTTTATGTCTAATGTAATTTATTGCTAACACTACTGGCAATTGTGGTTATTCTGGCCGATCCACTACTTTGAGATCTATTATCCTGTCCAAGGCAGTGATGTTTGCAATTATTTATCTATCTGATAAGCTCCATTAGATGAATGATGAGAATAATGAACAAATTCATCTCATCTTCTCCATCCTTTGATTATTAATAAATCTGAATCTGAAAGTAATTTTTGCAATAATTTACCTTCTTCACTGGAGTTCATGGTCCATTGACTGCCTATAATTCTTTAACAAAGGATTTATTAGAGAGATCCTCTATTTCTGGATCCATATATTTATTATCCTGGTCTTCTTGTACTAATGGGCATCTTGCATTAAATTATCTTCCAATTAAAAGATCATAATCTGGGAATGTATCTGAGATATCATGAATAGTTCCTTCAAATGATGTCCATATGTCTTTATAATTAGTTTGATTATACTTTGGAGGAAGGCACACATTAAGAATAATGGAATTATATTGAACACTTTGCATTTCAACCATTAGTAAATAATCAGAATTTAAATCAAGTTTCTTTGTGTCCATATTATTAGGCAATATTACTGCTGTAAGGAGTTTTATTTGACATCTTCCAGTTCTGTACACTTTCTAGACTTTATGTAAAATACGTCATAGCCTGGCAGTCTCAATGATTTTGATAACCACCAGAGGACTCTTGTAACAAAACTATGTCATAACTTACTATAAATTCCATGCATATTTTTCTCAGAAAGCTTGGCTGCAAGACCATAAATGTTCCAAGACAATACTTTATAAAACTTCTGTGAATAACTTGTTTTTTTCTATGTCAAGTCAATTATCCATTAACTGTTCCAAAGTGGAAAATCTGTTATGAGATTTCAAATAATTAGGTAATGGAACACTGTCTTCTGGAATGTTATATACCTCCTGTTTTCTGAAGGAACTTTTTTTTTTAAATTGAGTATACTTTATTAGGGCTCTTCAAAAGAAAAATACAAAAAAAAAACTAATACACAATAATACACAAACATTAAATACAACACACTACAAAACAGAAACAAAAAACTACCTACCCCCTTATAATCCCCTACAGGACAAATTAAAATAAAGCCATCCTACCACTTTATCCCCCCTTTTCATTCCCCCTCCTTCCTCCCCATATTCCAGAGAATGCACTCTTTAATTGCAACCCAAAAATATTCACTTTTCCCCTGCCAAAGAAATAAAGAACCAAGAGGAAAGATATTTTTGGATCTATATTCAGGATAAATGGACTATAGAGACTCCATTCTAGACACACTGGACCACCTATCAAACATGTACAGCATAACTCATGTCTTTTGAAGGGAGAGTAAGGCATATTTATTTATTTAGTTTTTGTTGACCAGGTAAGTGCACTAGACAAATCCTGCCTATTTTCAGGCACAACCCAGGGGAGGGGGATACAGATGAATGCCAACTGACCTTGAACCAGATTAAGCTGTTGGTGGGATTTTTAGTGAATGAGGGAAATTTGGCCAGGACAACAGGGAAATTACCTTACTCTTTTCGAGAAGTGCCATGGGATCTTTAACCTCCACCCGAACTACTACCAATCCAGGCAGATGGGACCTCAGTTTAACGTCTCATCCGAAAGATAGAAATATATTTATACCATATAATGATTTCTATACTTTCTGATACTTTGATAAATGATCAGACATTCTAGCAGTTAGTTTTTCTGTTTGTACTGCAAACAATATCTCTTTATACCATTCTAAATATGTCAGAATAGATTGGTCACACCAGTGTCATAAAATAACCTTCTTAGCACAGGCCAAAATCAAAGCTATGTAATAACACTGGTTTCCTATTAAAGTGCCTCCAAAGGAACCCAACAAACATATCTCAGGTGAAAACTTATACTCCAACCCCAAAGGAGGGTCCAAGTGCTGTTGAATGGAGTCCCATGGGGTACCACCTTGTCACAATCCCATAAAATGTGCAACAAGGCATCCTGTACATTTCCACATCTTGTAAAAATATCATTCTCAAGTTTAACCATCTTGTACAGTTTAACAGGTGTATAATACATATTATGAAATATTTGAAATTGCATGTATCTGTATCTATCCCACTTAATATATCTATACAAATTGGCCCACAGTCTCGTCCAGTCATATGACTTTCCAGGAGAACTCAAAGCTTTATTCCAATACAGAACAGTATCTAACACCCTTAAGGGGAGCAACTCACAAAAGTGATTAAACAGTAAAAAGTCCCTCACTCTCAAACCCATAATAAAAGACTGTTCACCAAATGCTAAAAAAAAGTGTTTCATTTTATTCAGGTGCCATATGCAAGGCCCTGACACATTACAGAATAGATGTTCCTTTTCCAAAGGGTCTAATACAATAAAAACACAGCACCTCTTTATACCATAGAGGTGATGATCTCATTAGACAGTGTCAGTAAGTGCTGCAATACTGTACAAATAAGTGACAGTGCATAGCAACAGTGCAACACAGAGGTTAGAATCAGTACTACAATCAATTTCTAATATAAATATAGCATATGAAAACTTGTAGAATAAAAACAGATTGCCTGTGTAGCAGAAAAATCAGATGAAGTGCCAAGACATAACATCCCAGTATGCTCCATTGATTCCAATGCCGGTAGATAAAATCTAGAAAGTATATGCAATAAAAACAAATTAGTGTATAGCATTCCAATTAATATCATACAATATATTAGACCTACAGTTGGTAAATTTCTTGTATATGTAGAGAATCCTTTCATACATGTGTGGATTTATACATAGCAAAGGTCCAGAGAAATTAACATTTAGACAAACCAGGATCCATAAAGGGTTTTTATGTCACATCTAGACCTGTATCTATTTCTTCTTCCTCAAAAAGGGGGTTACAACAAATCTTTCATTTAGCCTTGGTGTCTTATAGGCTCCCAGGGTGTAGATCAAAAACCCTCCCTTTCTAGAATAAAGTTTTCATAGTCTCCCCCTCTTGGATTTCTAAATACTTTTTCTAACCCTTAGAAGGAAAAAGCATGTGTCTTCCCATCTTCAGTGTGCATAATATGTTGTGCTGTGGCATAAGTGTGATCATTATGTCTGATGGCTCTCACATGTTCTGCCATCCTCTGTTTGAACTGTCTCTTGGTTTTATCTACATATAATACTTTACAGGTACAGATGGCAATGTAGATCACTCCACTTGTGTAACAAGTGATCAGTTCTCAGATTTGATATGTTTTGTTGTTACTTACATTGGAACATATAAATTCCTTCCCAGTTACTATGTTAACACAAAAACTACACTTGTGGCATTTGAAATAGCCCACACTAGGTTTTAGCCATGTCTGGTTCACAGGTAATGTTTGTCTGCTGTGTACTAGTTGATCTTGTAGGGTGCTGGCCCATCTATGTGACATTCTAGGGGGCCTGCCATGGTATGTACTGAGATTTGGATCCCCCTTCAGAATGTTCTGGTTCAATGTAATGATATCTGCTATTTTTGATGAATGTACAGAGTAGCTACTAACAAAATTAAGATTGCTGTGTGCAGAGTTATGCTGTGGTTTGTGAATCAATGTAATTTCCCTGGATATGTCAGCAAACTCCTTGTGTATCTTTCTAACAAAATCACTCTGATATCTTTTCTCCACAAATCTTGTTTACAAATCTGTGGCTGCCCTGCCAAAACCGCTGTCATCACTACAATTCCTCCACATTTGGAGGAACTGTCCCTTTGGTACATTTTTTACAATGTGTCATGGGTGACACCTGGAGGCAAGGAGCAGTGTATTCTTTTCACAGGGCTTCCTATACCAGTGTTTGTATAGTACCATCCTGACCTTTCTTATTCTCTAAATCCAAAAAGTGCACACTTTCTTGGCTAGCTTCATACGCAAAAGGCGGATTAGGTTTGGAATCATGTAAGGCAGACACAAAAGAATCAAATTCATGAAGGTCACCAACCCAGATGATAACTATATCTTAAATAAAATGTCGATATAAGTTCAATTTCAAAAAATATGGGTTATTGTCAACATCTCTAACAAAGGTGTCCTCCCATTGGCCCATATATAAATTGGCTAAACTGGGGGCAAAAGTAGCCCCCATCACTGTCCCCTTAGTCTGTAGATAATATTGATTCAAAAAGGAAAATGCATTTAGGCTGGCAGTATTGCCTGTAGGTTAGAGGAACAAGGTGTAAACGAGCTTGGTACATTCAGCAGACCAGACCTGAGTTTGATTCTCACAACCTCCACTTGCATACTGTGGGACTCTGAGCAAGTCACTTAACCACCCAGTGCTCCCAGGTCACCCCTGAAAATGGGCACTTGTGCCTAGTGGGCCTTATCCAGTTACCAAAGACTAAAAAAAAAATTAAACAAACTCAGACAATTTCAAGAGTAATTCTGTACATGGTCCTTCATCAGTGGGTCTAGAGTTCCAGTAATAAGCCAGACTATCCAGTGCATCCTCCTGGGGAATATTAGAATAGAGGGATTCAATCTGCTAAGGTTCTTAAAATATCCCCCATATCTTTGATATATCAACCCAGGTTGGCTACAAAATGTCTTAATTGGTAGTCTACATATTGAGAAAGTGGTTCAGTGAGTGATCCCACACCACTTACAATGGGCCTGCCTGGGGGTGGTGGGGACTTGAACTCTTTGTGCACCTTAGGTAGTGTATAGATAGTGGCTCTTACTGGGAAATCAACAGTAAGGAATGTCTTCACATTAATATCTATCCAACCTCTGTTAAAAGCCTCTGTAATAAACTCATCTACATGGTGCTTAAAAAACATCATGGGGTCAGAATCTAGCTGCTTGTAAAATGCAGTATTGGACAATTGTCTGTTAATTTCAAATACATAGTCCATTGTAGCCTGAATGACAATGACACCACCTTTGTCTGCCTGTTTAATAACTATGCTCTGATCTTCCTTCAGATGGTCAAGAACCTGTCTCTCAGATTTAAATAAATTGTCATAATTAATTCTAGGAAGATTCAAAAAAAGATGTTCAAATTCATTTTCACACACGTTTTGGAAAGTTAGGATGACTGAACTGGATGGGGGATAGAATACAGACTGACCACTAAAATGTCTGTCTTCCTGGTTCATATCTCCACTCTCAGAATTAGTACCAGGAACTTCACCTGATGCCTGGCTGGTATTATAAGAATTACAAATATCAATATTGGTATACCATCCCTTTTGCTTACCAAAAAAAGATTTAAGGCTAAGGTTACCACCAAATTTCTCTAAATCCAGGAATGTCCCAAACTTATTAATATCTGATGTAGATACAAAGGTTTGGCTCCTATTCAGGACCCTCTCTTCCACCTCCGTGACTGCTCTGCTGTACAAATTACTTTCTTGGATATCTGCCTGGTTTCCTGCAAGGAAAGTAGTTCTCTCTGTGGTTGTGAAGATTGTACTGAGGTCCCTGGTGTGTTGGCAGGTGGCGGGAGTGGGGTTGGGGGTATTGGGGGTATTGCATCCAATCTTGCTGTCTTGTATTGGGATTGACATAATCCTGGTATTGTCTCTCTTGTCTTTGTTCCTGATGTATATTGTCTCTCCATCCCACAGCTCCCTCTCCTCCTACATTTTCATCTCCTTGTCTTCCTCTTCCTTGTCCATTGTTGCTTCTGCAGTGGTTCCTCCTGCCAGGTCCACTCTGTCAGGTGATTTGAAAACACTGGTACCTATTAGATATGGTACCCCTTCTGGGTAAGGGCTCAGGGGTTGTGTTTGGTTGCATATCAAAGGAGTCTTCTCCACAGGGGTTATTTTCATTACCATTAACTTCACTATTATCAGTACTGATATTAAATTATACTCTCCATTCATTCCTTAGAATACATCTATATTGCTCTTTCTTTTTCCAAGTATATACTTAATTATTTTGATAGTCCTCAGGGTCTCTCTTAAACATAGTCAGTTTTTCTTTTTTAATTCAAAGTCTAGCTGCTCTAATGTGTCTCTTAGTTTCCTGCTGCAATGGTCAAAATCAGTGTATCCTTTAAATTTAAACATATTTGTTTCATATTCCTTAATCTCATTCATAAGTACCACACTCACCTCCATTCATACTGTATAATCCACAGCATATGTTTCTTGGAGGCCTCATAGAGTATTTGCCTCCATTGTGTCATATAACTATCAACATCTAGGCCAAACACTGGCTGTTTTAGTATCCATAGACTGCACGATATCCTTGGCACTTTAATATATGCCTCCAGGTTTGTTATATTCCATTGGATGCGTTTTACCTTTGTTGCATTGTATTCTAGTTGTTTGAACGCATCCCAAAGGGAGCAAGCTGTTCCACCAATAACTCCTGAGGATTGTCTACCTCCAGCAGAAAAGGATTAGCATGTCCAGCTTCAGAAAGTAGATAATTCACAAATGAAAATGAATCAGCATATCCACCTTGGTCCAGGAGATCAGTGATTTTTTTTCATATGCTATATTTATATTAGAAATTGATTGTAGTACTATTTTAACCACTGTGTTGCACTATTGCTATGCACTGTCACTTATTTGTATTGTACCACTTACTGATTCTGTCTGATGAGGTCATCCCCACTATGATATAAAGAGGTGCTGCTTATTTTATTGTATTAGACCCTTTGAAAAAGGAACATCTGTTCTGAAACACATCAGGGCCTTGCACATGGCACCTAAATAAAATGAAGCACTTTTTTGGGCATTTGGTAAGCAGTTTTTTATTATGGATTTGAGAGTGCAGAATTTTTTTTATTTAATTTATTGTTGTCTATCCCAGCACCTCTCTCCATATGCAGCCTCTCTTTGGATGTCTATTTCATAAAAGTGATTGTAAAGCAAAGAGATAACATGAGATTTAGAAGCCTTAGAAGTTAAACTAAGTATTTTAGAGTCATATACATTGGACCATGGACCTGAACTGAAATAACCAAATAACAAATGTGAAACTTGAAATCATTTAAAACAATGACTATTAGAGATTTTAAATTTGTGTTTCCTGAAATTTCATCAAGAAGCCATCCTTAAGGAGATGATCCACTGAATCAATTTCCAGGTATGGCCAGAAAGTTGAATTAAGCAGTTGTCCCACAATCTTTAAATTTGGATTTCCCCTCAATGGTTGTAAGACATCCTTCTTCAGGTCAAGATGAAGCAGATCACATAATTGCTTATGTGCTCAAAGTGACATAGCAATTGGTTTATCAGACAGTAAGTGGGGGAGTTTATTACAAGGAATATGCAATAATGCCCTGATAATTATCTGAAAATGATCACAGTGAAATCTTTCAATCTCCAGCCATTGAGGAATATATTCTGATATGGTATCCTTTATACCACTGGAAAAACTTGGCACTATGTATTGTTATATAATATAAATAAAAATCAGGAATGCAATGGCCCCCTTCCCTTTTAGGTGCTGTTAACTTGCTAAAAGCTCTCCTGGGTTACCTTTCCAAAGACAGGTAGACAATAATTAATTAAAATTATTAAACCATGACTTAGGAAGAACTAAATTAAGCATAATGAGGGAATATAAAATCCTTTGTATCACATTCATCTTTATAATATTTACCTGGCCCCCCCAAAAAAGAGGTAAAAGAACCCATCTATTCAAATTCTATTTAATCCAGTCAAGTAGAATGTCCAAATTATAATGCCTCATTTTTTTCCAAAGATGTACTAAGTTATATATCCAAGTATTTAAGTTTCTCTTTAACCCACACTAGCCCTAAATGCCCAAGTTCTGTTTTAGTAATCTGATTTTTCAGGGGCATAAAATAATCTCTGTCTTATCAACATTCAATGTATATTTAAAAATTTTCCAAAACTGACCAATTATTTCCAGGGCAGCAGGCAAGAATATACCTGGATGGGTTTAATGAAATAAAATATCATCATAAACCGATAACTTATATTGATATGGTCCCACAGACATGCCTCATACCTGAGGAGTAGTATTTATTTTCCTAATTAAGGGTTCTGAAAAAAAGGTTAAAAAGAAGGGGGGACAAGGGACACCCTTGCCTGATGCCCTGTTTCAAATAAATAGGATCAGAATGAATGGCATTACATAACACATGAGCCAAGGGATTAATATATAAAACTTTGACCCATTGTATAAATTCTAATGGGTCTGATATTTAGGGAGCAGCTTAAACAGAAAATCTGATGAAACTCTATTGAATGCCTTCTCTGCATCCAGGGAGACCAAAGCTTCCAGATCTAAGGACTCCTTGGATGTGGAGACTAAATGCAATAATTTCCTCACATGATCTGCCGACAATCTCCCAGACACAAACCCCACCTGTTCCCTTCTTATTAAACCCCCAAACTTTATTCAACCTAGTAGTCAAATCTTTAGACAATATCTAATAGTCTATGATAATAAGCAAGATAGGTCTATAACTTTGAACCTTTAGGGGATCTTTTCCAGGTTTTAAAAGGACAACAGGTCGGGCTGATTGATGGGAGTTTTGGATTACACAGCTGCATGCTAGAGAAGCTGAGGAGAAGCACTCCAGCAGGAGCACCAGAAACACTAAATATAGTTCTACAGCAGGGATGCCACCATTGCCTGAACAGACTATTCAGCAGGATTCTTAATTAATAACTGAGAGCCTGCAAAAATCTGCAAGAATCTATAGAACTGTGATAGGCTGCGGTAGCGCCTTAGTTCTGGTGCTTTTCCAGCCTAACTTGTACTGTGGGATTATATAAAATTTCTTTGAGGAGTCCGTCCCCCAGCTCCCCCGTATTTTGAGTCCAGATGGGGGGCCATACTGGAGGAAGGGGGTGTTTCTGAGAGGTCCTGCAGAGAATTGGGATCCCTGAGAAAATTTTGTTTTAGAAACTCTATGGAATGTGAATTTCTAATTGCTGCCTGTTCAGCATCTTTCTGCCCCATCCTTATCCAAAACCTAACCCTGAAACTAAAAACTTCTACAGACATAGATTGGATTTATTGTATTTATTTTTATTTCCTTTAACATTTGATATTTTTAGATACTCACTTCAGATATTTATTTAGGTGTTTTTAGGAGTCTTCTGTTTGGACATCCTATATTTTTTAGGCCTTTAGATTGAGGCTATAGACTTAGGTTTTAAGTTTTAGTTCTGAATTTACTGACTTACTGATTTGGTGTCAAGTCCTCTGTGTCATAGCTAGCATTATAGCCAGTGTTATTGTCAGCCCATTAATGTGTGCCTCTATACATATGGTTGTATTCTGTTTACTTTCTTGTTCTACTTACTGACATTTTATTAACAATTTTGAATGATCCACACTCTATGTATGTTGGGTTCCCAAAAGCCTTATTTATTATTTTTTCTACTTTTCATTTTAAACTTTCTGATTTACTTCATGCACATCTTAAAACATATAAATTATTTTAATTACATCCGAGCCTTCCAAATAGCACATAACTCAACTGAGTAGTTGAGTAATTGGCTAGGTGGATAAATGATAAACCAGATAATTTTCAAAGGTGAATGTAAAGGTACTGCTTACCTTATTACCACCTTATTATCAGACAGTTAATTATAGCTGTTGTCTATTTGATTAATCATGGACTAATTGGTTGATTGACTAATTATAAGATTGATAGAGCCCCACTGAATTATTGGATCTAATTCACAAAGTCTTCATTGCACATATACAGCATTTTATGACACTGTGCATAGCAGAAGCTGAAGTAAGCTGTATGAGCAGTACAAGATTTCTGGCACTTCTATCAAACTTATGCTAAGTTCTGTCTCACTGCAACACTTAGCCCCATCATATTTGAGCATTGTGCTTCGTATTGGGAACAAGAAGAAAGCAGGAGCACCAGGAATTGTGTGGTGCTATATATTCCAAATGATCAAAATATACAAATAAGCACCCACACAGCTTAAAGAATGAAGGCCAAATGCTATAGAAATATTAGCGTTTAATATCCAAAGTGCAGCAATTACAAAACGGAGGACAAACGGACAAAATAACGTTTCACCTAGTCTCTGCTAGGCTTCATCAGAATAAAATAGTGCCACAATTTTAAACCATTTAAATACTATTTCATGTGCAACCCTGTGATAAGAATAGGCCAATCACCATCATACATAATATCAAGTTCATTAACCCATTCATGATTGACCTTTCAACTTGAGTAGTATATGTGCAAACAATGCATATTTTAAAATGCACTTCATCAACATATATAAATATAAATAAAATGTTTCAGTAAGTTCAGAATATTTGCCCCATGGCCATTATTACCAGATCACTATTCTTGTGTATACTTAATATTCTATTTTACTTTTTAAACGAATATTTTGTTATATTTATAAATGGCCAATCTCATATTAGCCCAAATGGCCATAGCCACAATCTTATATGCATGTCATTATCAAAAAACCTACGAACTTGTTCCTTTTTATTCCTATCATATTCATGTAATTCGGTACAATTCCTTAATGTCCTAATAAGTTGTCCCTTTGGTATATTATGACGGGTGTGATGATATAGATCTCTTAGCATTCTTGCGAAAATATAAAAGTTAAAGTAAATGGATTTCATCTCATTTACTTTTTGTTGTGTTCTGTATACACAATGTTGGTTCCCTTTATTATTTATATTAGTGTTATTCTCCGTCCTGGTATTAAATAGGCAATAATTGTTATTATAGCCATCCAATGCTGTGAATTTTTAAGATAAGTGCCTGTAAGTTCATTTTCTGTGCCTATAACCATTTTGGCAAATTTTGTCTTTTAAAAAACAATATGGCATAATTCTCTGCCCAAATAAATACATGAATATAAAAAAATTCATTTTTCATTTTTGATAATGACATGCATATAAGATTGTGGTATGACATTTGTAATATGAGATTAGCCATTTATAAATACAACAAAATATTCATTTAAAAAGTAAAATAGAATATTATATACACAAGAATAGTGATCTGGTAATAATGGCCATGGGGCAAATATTCTGAACTTACTGAAACATTTATTTATATTTATATATGTTGTTGAAGTGTATTTTAAAATATGCATTGTTTGTACATATACTACTAGTTGAAAGGTCAATCATGAATGGGTTAATAAACTTGATATTATGTATGATGGTGATTGGCCTATTCTTATCACAGGGTTGCACATGAAATAGTATTTAAATGGTTTAAAATTGTGGCACTATTTTATTCTGATGAAGCCTAGCAGAGACTAGGTGAAACGTTAATTTGTCCATTTGTCCTTCGTTTTGTAATTGCTGCACTTTGGATATTAAACGCTAATATTTCTATAGCATTTGGCCTTCATTCTTTAAGCTGTGTGGGTGCTTATTTGTATATTTTGCTTGGTATTGAGAAGCATGTTGATAATTTTAAAAATAAACTACCAGAATAAACCACCTTAAAAATTTAGAGCTCAAATTCTGGAGTCCGACCTGCTCTTAATTTTAATTGCGCTGGATGGGTTTTGGCACAAACAAGAATACAGAATTGTGAGTGCATTGAAGCACTTTAAAGCACTCCATTTGTGCAGTTTTTTCTCTTTAGATACCCTTTACAAAATGGGCTTCGAACGAACATTAAGTGTCTGCATTGGCTGGTACTCTCAGTATTCTCTTTAAAGTCGAGACTCAGATCAATACAAAAGTAAATCCAAGGGATCCATTGAAGGTATCTAGAACTATATGAGGCATTTGGGCTCCTAACAGAGATGACTTTGAAAGTAAGTAATGCTTTACTAACTAGCATTTTAATATTTAGTGATTAAAATCTGGCATGAACTTTTGCATTTCTGTGCTTCTGTTTCTAAATTCTAAATTATATTATTGAGCCAACATCTAATTCACTACTTACTAATTTTTAAATAATAATCTTCTCCAGTAAATTTAGAGGTTTTGTACTTGATGTTGATAGACTTTGGCCATTTTAGTTTAGTTTTATATTTCTTCCTTTTTCAGTGGAGAAAAATGGGATGACTATGAGTCAAGACTACTCGACTTTAAGAAACGTATTTTTCCAGAGCTCCATTATAAAGAGGGATATAAAGCCACTGCAATACCAGAAATGGTGCAAAAACTGTTTAACTTGCTGGAGTTTACTATTTCATTGGTTATATTCTACTTGAGCTTCATTTTCATCAGGGAAAACCTAACCTTTACTGGTGAAGCCATCATATATGTTTAAATGTGAGTTTGGTTGTGATTAATGTACTATGATAATACAATTTGCTCTGAAATTGTTATTTCTGTAAAACATTTTTGACATGTGTTGACTGTACCTGAGGGCTTCATAAGACCTTCCAACTCAGAGACTCAGTCATTTTGAGCATCAAGCTCCAATTAGTGCTTGATAAACCTTCATCCTAGGATTGGAACTCTTGAATTTTGAACAGATAATAATCAATAATATTTTCTTAGTAGTGGGAGTTGTATTACAGTTGTATTTCATTTTATCAAGTTATATTCTGGATTAATTTATATCTTTACCATGGTACAAACTAAGAGCAGTAAAGGAAATTCTATCAAGGTGACAACACCCACAGTAGCCAACACTAGGAATTATATTAAGGATGGTGGTGTTTTGGATCAGAAACTGAAATTAACCCAAAATGCCCAAAAAACTAAGTGGTATAATAAAGGAAAGAAATCAAGCAAAAATCCAAAACATGGTAATAGTTTACATCTATACTCGTCAAACTATTTAACAGATATTTCTCTACCTAAAAATCTTTCTGATAATTTGGAGGAAAGTAAAACTGATAGTGGAGTAACCAAAAAACAACATAAGATAATGGACTTATGGGCTGATGGAAGAAAGTTCCAAAGTACCTCTCTACACCAAAATGCTCTGCTTCCTCGAACCCAATTTGGGAAAGCAGACCTAGGGAAAAATCATCATCCCATGACTAGTGTACATTTATCCAAAAATACCTCTGGTAATCCTGAAGAAATTTCTTTTGATAATTATGAATGGGAACTTTCTCACAGGAAGAAAAAGAGGAAGGAAACACTGACAATAGTCTAAATTATTCAGATGTAGCTTTTTCCCCGATCCTTTTTACATTTTTCTTACATGGATAACTATGGTACATGTAGATTGCAAAATTATTTGGATCTGAGACCTGAGGATTTAACTCTGCATTCTCCTACCCTTGTCACATCGAATAAAGTGAATAAGGAAAATGCGGAACTGAGGGGTATTATTCAGGAACTCAGTACAACAATAGAAGGTCTAAAAAAATTGCTAAAGCAAACAGTGGCATACCAATGGAAAGCTATTGTCCTATTTTTAATATATCAGGAACAATGAACGTTCCCCAGATTGGTATTGTTAACCATGATGAAGAATTTTTTTGTGATAGGGAAAATTTTACAGCTAGCTCTTCTCTATCCAAACAAATGTTAGAAATAATTTAGTACAGATACTATGCAGGCATAGTTGTCTTTGAGAATATTGCAGCTCTAAAAGAAGAGTTAAACAGTCTCAGAACAGATGTTTTTCACAATCAGATGCTTTTGTAAAATCTTAATAAAAATATCGGAGCACAAGAAGAGATCTCAAGTGAAGATAATCTGCTACCAAAAACTAAAAAGGAACATACCTTCCCCTTTTGATCCAAATAAAAATAAAGTTTGCTTTGGTCAAACTGAAACAACAGACCAAATTAAAATTGGGAATTTAAAAACCCACAAAAACTGAGTAGACACAGGAAGAAAGGAGGAAAAGCATCTAAAAAACAAGTTAAGACCATAAAACAAAGTAGCAAGGGTCAAAGAAAGGAGAAAACTATGTTAGCACAAAAGATGGATAATGGACCTTTAAGAAGAGGAAAAACAGAATCAAGACAAGAATGAAATAGTTTAGGCCCAAATGAGAGTACTAAATTAACTTATGAGCAAGTTTCAAGTTCAGAGATGCTAATGTCAGCTGGAGGTAGGGACATGAAGGATGACTACAATCCATCCATAAATACTACTTTAGGTGCAGAAGCACAGGCTAAACAAGAAATTGGAGAAGTAGAATATTTGATTGAAATAAAAAGAATACCCAGACTTGTTTCTGAGACTAGTGAGGAATTAACAGGGAAAATGATTCAGTTGCTTGGGATAACATCAAACTCATTAAAAGAAGAAATATTCATTATGAGGCCACCCCAAAATGGATTTTTACTATACAGTACTTCTACTGTATACTGCCAAACTGACAATACAGCCAAATGTATCATGAATAAAAAAATCTTATTGGAGGAAAATAAAATTGAAATCATGATACCTCTTTTAGTTCCTAGAATTAGTTCCTCAGAATTTGTGACAGACAAAAATGAAATTAATAGTGTTGAAACAGAACACTTCATATCAAATTCAAGAAGCATAGAAATAGAAAAGAAAGATGCAGAAAATCTAGCTAGAGTGATTGAAGTAATTGATGAATATGGGAAAAAACAAAATAAAAGTTGGCTGTGCAGAACAATCACAATATTTGGATGGGAAATGACCAAAGAGGATTCTGAGCTTAGTATAAGAGAAGCATTGCTCTCTTTCCTTACTAGAATTTCTGGCCTCAAAATATCCGGGAATATGGTGGAACACATCACAACCTATAGATACAAAATTATGTCCAATCAAATTGATGTTACTTTCAAAAATCCAGGAATGGCCAAAATATTCTTGGATATGATAGAAAGTCTTGATACATTGGGTATATGTATCATACATCGTCAAGGTCTTGCAAGTGAGGTTGGAGAAGTATGCACCAAAGAATTAACTAATGATGTAGACCACCCCCAATAGAATTTGAGAACTGGAGACACCAAAATAATTCTGAGACCCTTATAAGTCTAGAATCAGATTGACAATATGAGATCA
Organism: Neoceratodus forsteri; assembly: GCA_016271365.2. Classification (NCBI taxonomy): domain Eukaryota; kingdom Metazoa; phylum Chordata; order Ceratodontiformes; family Ceratodontidae; genus Neoceratodus; species Neoceratodus forsteri. The sequence continues at coordinate 1,582,034,420 of CM057449.1, read as the reverse complement.
ATTTATCTACTCAGGAAGATTGTCATAATGGGAGAAAATTAACTATTTTATCATGGAATATTGAGGGATTACATCTGAAAATGGCAGATTCTGAGATGGCCAATTTTTTGGAAACATTTGATATAATAAGCCTCCAAGAGACCTGGTGCATGGAAGAAACATCCCCTAGACTCCCTGGCTATGCACCTTATGTTTATCCAGCTATAAGAGATAAGAAATTTTGGCAGGTTTAAGGGAGGTCTAATATTCTATGTTAAAACTAGACTGAATCTATATGTTAAAGAATACTTTTCCAAAATTCACAGTATTTTAGTTCTTGAACTATTAGAAGGTACACAAAGAATAATACTATGTAATGTATATTTTCCTCCTGCATCCAATAATATGGACATAGAGGATGTTTACATTTTAAAACTTAAATCACAATTGAATGCAATTCGTGAGGAAGAAGAAAGGTCAATTTTTATTCTTGGAAATTTTAATACAAGAATAAAGAGCGGAAACTTAGAAAGTACATATTCAACTCTTGCTGATTATATAGAACTAATAAATCCTAGACTGACTTCTCTAAGGTTGACCATAGAAAGAGGGACTAATCACAGGGGAAGAGAATTATTCCGGCCATTAGCTAGTACAAACTTCTGCATTTTAAATGGAAGAACAAGTGGTGATAGTCTGGGGAAACTAACTTTTATGGGTCATTTGGGCTCTTCCTCACCAGATTTAAGCTGGGCAAATTTGGAGGCACTTAAAATAACTCATGAGCTGGAAATTACTGATCGTACAGAATTAGCACATCTTCCATTGGTTCTTACAGTGGATGATAATCTTGCAAGGATAACCCAAAATGAGGAGAACAGGACAGAACTTGTGGAAATTATAAATGAAAAAATAATTAGGTGGAGCCCAATTTATATTGCTCAGTTGGAGGAAATACTTTATTCTGGAGCAATACTTGGAATTCCTTCTCATGACACAGATAATTATTCTGATCATGATATCTGGGAAAACATCAGAATAGTCTTAAGTAATTTTTATAGGGAAAATAGAGTAACTAAACAAGGTCAACAAAATACTATTAAAACTTGTTTTAATCAGCGATGCAGAGAAGCTATAGCTACTTTCAATGGGACATTAAGACAGCATAGGCAGAAAATAATTAAAAACAATATAGACCATTTGATTCTGAGGAAGGTAAGGGAGAAATATAAGAAAATATTAGAAGAAGAGAAGAACAAATATTCCTTCCAACTATGGGAAACATTAAGGCAAGCTGTACTTGAAAAAGATTGTAAACAATTCTGGAAAACAGTAGCTCAAGGTTACAATAAATATCAAGAGAAAATAAAATATTTTATTACTCCATGTACCTGGACTGACTACTTTTCAGAATTATATTTTACAAAAGATGAAGAAGATATGGAATTTGACATCATATATGATGTTAACTTTCCAAAGCCCATCTTCATCACAGAGAGAGAAAGTTTTAGTTCTCTAAACTCCTTAAAATCAAATAAAGCACCTGGCCCTGACAAAATCATTGGAGCTGTTTATAAATCCTTTAAAGACTTGTGGGTACCATTTCTTTTTCATATATTCAATGGATTTGTGCAAAATCTTAAATTGCCAAGGAGTTGGTCAGGTAGTATTACATTTCAAATTTACAAGAAAGATAATCCTAAAGATCCCAAGATGTATAGACCCATCAGACTGCTAGATGTGTCCCAGAAAGACTTCTCAAAAATAATACTTGACAGATTATTAGACTGCTTGAAAGAGAACTAATTTTTGGATGAGGCCCAAAATGGATTTCGAGGGAACAGGTCTACAGTCCATCATTGCTATGTTTTACAACATTTGGTTTGGAAATATACTAAAATATGGAGAACAAAATTAGTTTGTTGTTTCGTAGACTTCTCTACAGCATTTGGTAGCATAAGCAGAAAAATCCTATGGTCTACTCTGAAAGAATTAAAAATTGAGAAGACTCACTTGGATATCATCATTAGATTACATGAATATACATGGGCAAAGATTCAATATAATCAAAGTATGGACACACCACAGAGGCTTTTCAGACAAATACTGGGGTTAGACAGGGCTGTATTTTAGCTCCTACCCATTTCAATATTTACATAAATCCTATTTTACTTCAAATTAAAAAAACAGATTTTCATGCCCCCAAAATTAATGAGTTTAGAATAGACAGTTTAGCATATGCAGATGGCTTGGTCTTACTGTCAACTACTGCTCTTGGTTTGCAGAGGAAATTGAAACTCTTTGAAACCCTATGTAGAGATAGAAAACTAAAGATAAGTCTAAACAAAACAAAAATTGTAATTTTTGGAAACAAATCTCGACATGAATTGAAATTTGAAATAGATGGCAACAAAATAGAGGAAGTTAACACTTATGATTACTAGGGTGTGCTTTTGTCTTATAATCTAAATTGGAATTAGCACATAGAATACATTAAAATTAAAATGACCTTGGCAGTAAACACATTTAAAATATTCCATGCCAAAATGGGGAAGACTTCTATCAAAGGGATGCTGAAGGTCTTAACTGCTAAAATAAAAACCAGCATATTATATGCATGTGAAGTGTGAGGTTTTACTAATATTAATCCATTAGAAACTTTACTCAACAAATTATATCACTACATCCTTATGTTGCCATCTGGGACACCAAATTGTATTCTTAAATTGGAACTTGGTCAGTATTCCCTAAATTCCTTGATCAAGGAGAGACAAATTAAGTTTCTTCTCAAAGTCTTTGTATTACAAGATTTTCGTTTTCCCAGAAAGTGTCTTGAGGAGGAAATCAGAGTGGATAAATTGGGTCATATGCATCCTTTTATACATCTAATCAAAAAAACTATCCTTCTGGCAGGATTGGGACATATCTTATATGATATCTACATAAGACCCTGGGATGAGATTTTTTATACATTTCAGATATAGATTATGAGATTTAGATGTAAATCAAGTATTCTTAAAGCTTTCTCAATTAAAACTGTGCTGTGACTATAAGCACTTTAAAACTACTTGGGGTCTTGAGTCCTATTTATTACACTTGACTTGTCCCAAACTCAGAAGGGCATATTGCAGATTCAGAACAGTTAGCTACAATGCTTAGTATATCTTATATAGACAAAAAATAAATAATGTTCTATCTCCTTACTGCAAGTGTGGTCAACCACTCAAAGATGTCTTAAAACATGTTGTCTTATTGTGCCCTTTCTTTGAACAAAGTAGAAAAAAATAGTTGGGTGGATTGTTAAGTGGTTATAGCTCCCCCCCCCCGACAGGATTATAGAATCTCTTTTTACCTCTAATGAGAAAATTATTTTGGAGAATGTAGCCAAATTCTTGTTATCTATATTTCTCTAAGAATCAAATCAAATGAATACATAGGTAAAATGTCTCTTGTAGCATTTGGATACTCCTTTTCTAAATATGAGTATTTAAGTAGATAGGCATTTTGTTTATGGAATGTATTTTATACTTGTTTTAATTTATTTATTTGACATGATTAAATTTAGTATGTTGTAATAGCTAATGCTGAACAATAAAGACTTTTGTACTTGTAAAAAAGGACAACAGTTAGGGCCTTCATTAAATAGGAGTCTGACGTGCCATGACAGTAAATGTAATTGAAAGTATCTAGTAGTATGGGGGCTAAAAGATTCTTGAATGTTTTCTGGGCTGGTGCCTTATCCAAAGCTAAGGAGTCAATCGCCTCCTTAATCTCCTGTTCAGTTAAGGGAGATTTTAAAACAGCCTCTTGAGCCTCCTGTAATGTTGACAAGTCAAGTCCTTTGAAAAAAAGGTCAAATTGAGAATCTGAAGGTAGCTCCAGGTCAGGAGTATAGAAAGCCTGGTAGTAATCCTTAAACTGAGCTACAATACTTCTAGGAGTAGTAACTGTTTAACTAGTCTCAGAGCAGATGGAAGGAATGATTCAGTCCATATTCTGAGATTTCAAATGAAGAGCAAGGAGCTTTCCTTTTCTTTATCCTTGATCAAAATAGTGAACTTTTATTCATAATAGAAGATGTGCAACTTTCTTGCTTAAGAGCACATTATACTGCACCCTAAGAGACTCCAATTGCTCCCAGACCACTTCAGAGGTGTTGAATTAAAAATGGCCCTCAAGCCTCTTAATCTGATCTAACAAATCTGACATTAATTAGGATTTTTGTTTCTTGCGCCTGGACAAGATTCGTATAATTTCTTCTGTATAGGCACATTTTAGAGCACACCAGAAAACATTTCATTGAGGCATGGAAGGGGAGTTTACTTCCAAGAAGGAATGAATGACTTTTTTTAAGAATATCCATAATCTCAGGTAATTTCAATAATTGGTTATTGTAACGCCAACATTTATCCAACACTGCAGATGAAGAAAAACTGAGATGAAGAATAACTACAGGTAGGTGATGATCATAGATGACTTTAGCCCCATAGTGGCATAATTGAATACCTTGCAGGTGCTCAATCCCTAATTAAAAATAATCTGTTCTAGAAAATAAATTATGAGGTGTCGAGTAAAATGAATATTCTTGTGATGTAGGATTCAATACCCACCATGAGTCCACCAGCCCCAGAGAATCCATTGTCTCTCTCAGTGCTAACTGATCAAGAGATGACACCAACCGTCTTGGCCCAGATCTATCTAACTCATTACTAAGAACTAAATTCCTGTCTCCAGCAAGTAACATAGGGAGGGGCAACCAGAGTGACAACAAGTTCAATATGTTTACAAATAAATTGGGTGCATCTGATGTGGGTCCATAAATAACCCCCAAGATAATTTCATATGGCTTAATACAACAGTTCTCAAACTTTGTCATAGTGAGCCTCCCCTAAGCCATGGAAAAGATCTTGAGCCTCCCCCCAAAATACTGAAATATTTTTGGGCCTCCCCATAGAAAAATAGCTTACTTTTCACAGTACATCAGGAATAAATTGAAACCTCTTTGCAAAGCTGGCTCTCATGTTATTAAGCTTATTGTAACCCCTCCTCCCCCAACAGGACAACCTACTTGCTTCAATATTTTGACTCTGAACAATTTGTTACCCCTTACTGCCATACCTTCATGGGTCAGACTGCTTTTTCTGTTTCCCCTCTATCTGGCATAACCTTCCTGCCAATCTCTACCTGTCCCCCTCTCCCCCTCTCCCCCTGCTCTTAAGCAACTTCTCAGGGATCATTTTTCTCCCTCCTGCTCTTATTCCTAGTACCTGTATGGTTAACTCTTGTATTTGGACAATTCTGCTGCCAGTCTAATTGATCATTGCTCCTTGCATTGTTAGTTTATTGTTCTGAATTTTTTTGCATGTTTATTCATTTTGCATTGCCTGAGTGTTTTGCAATTACATTTTGAATTGCATTCTCACTACTCCTTCCCTGGGTACACCTGAAATAAGCCATGACTCAGTGTACAGTGCCTTCCCTGGTCACAGACTTGTGAATAAACACATAAATTCACCTACTGTTATCCTCTTTCAGTTTGCCTTATCCCTTCACACAAAATCTTTAAAGTTCAAAACTGAAATATAATACTTTTTCAAGACTTGCTTGAGCCTCCCTTGGAACAGGTTGGGGCCTCCCAAGGGAGGCTGGCCTCACCATTTGAGAACCCCTGGCTTAATAGAACTCTAAGTAACACATATCTACCCTGGCCATCATTAAACTCTTGTAACAAATGAAAGGGTACTCACCTTGCCACTAAAACAGCCATTCCTTTCTTACAATTATCTAACCCTGCCCCAAATACCTGACCAACCCAAGACCTACAAAATAAAGAAAATTGTGTCATGGGTAAGTGAGTTTCCTGAAGGAGTGCAATATCAATCTGTAACTTATTCAAATGAAGTAAAATCTTGGAATGTTTAAATGGAGATTGGGCACCTTTAACATTCCATGAACAAAAGCGGTATCCTTGCAACATCCTACAGTACCTAACCCATGTAATGATGTAATATAACATATCCTTCCCAGTTATTAATGTATAGGTTACAGGGAAACCATAACAGAGCCCTCCCTGGAGTACTCCCACTCTATTACTACTCCTCTCCCACCACCAATAATTACAAATTCCACCTCTACCCATACCCCAGTATAACCCCAGTATAATCCAACATGTAATACCTCATAAGAAAAAAAACCCATACATCCCAGATTACATCACTACTACATACAAACAAGACTTTGCCCCTAAAATGTCTGAAGCATAATATGGGGTATCAGTAATACATTTGACAACAATGATAGAATGATATAGCATTACATTTAAAAGGTACGAGGGGTAGTGGAGGACACACTGAGGCCAAAAGAGCAACAATAAGCCCCCTTTCTTCAGAGAAACTACTTAAAACAAATCCATGCTCCATAACCGGAACATTAATTAAACAAAATAAGAATAAAATATTACCCACCCCCCAACCCACACGTATAACCTGGAACATGATAAATCACAGGAAACCTGCAGAATACCCTTCTAGGCTCCCTGTTCAGTCCTCCCCAAGTTAGCATGACACATCTTAATTTATAAACAGTACACATAACCCCCCAATGTTTAGAAACAACACATAATATTACTAAATAACAATCCAGATTGTGGATAAAATTGTTACAAGTTCAAAAATCCAGTGTAGCAAAGACTTGAGAGAAATATAACCAAGCTGGAAACTCTATGAATGCCAAATCTTCCAGAAAGGGGAAAATAAACCCCACATTGTAACCATTAATGTAGTAGAAAGTTTAAGTAGCAAGCATGGAAAATATCTACAGTTCAAATAATTATTGTCACATATCGTCAGCCAACTTTCTATAACTAAATTAAAATCCCACCAGAATACCTTCCACAAGTGTCTATGCCTTTTGATGGTTTATAATCCAAAGTCCCATTCATTATCAAAAAGAAAAAGTAATTTTTGGAGCAGTCAAATATTACTATTGCCAGAATAAAATACCCAAAACAATCCTTAAATGATGGCTAGCCAACCATAAGTCCCATTCACTCTGTTGGTGTTCAGTAGGTCAGTAAAAAAAAAAAGGAGAGAAAAGTCCAACTCAAAGGAAAATATAAATCTGCTGCAGTCAATGGTGCCATTGTAATTTGAACAAGAATGCTAATCCAAAGATCTAGAAATGGAGCAGCTGCAAATATAGCCTGGAAAAACAAATATGGTAACAACTACTGATGAATAAAAATAAGGGGCAGGTCGGTTGATCAAGAGTAGCCTCAGTCTATACTGTACAATGGGGATGAAAACAATTTCACCAATACTTAGCCCTTCCATCTTTAAGTAAGGTGTTGATACATCGCTGATAGAAAATAAAATGCAGTTTGAAGTACGATTATAGATTGAAAAAAGTTCCTTGGTGATACAGGTCTGCATAATAAATTCGGTCTTGAGCTGGGGATAAAGCACATAACTACCACAATATCTAATTAAGTAGCTGACCCCAACATTGAAATATGAGGCCTAGATCCTTAAGTTCATTATCAAGAAAGCTAGAAAACTTGTAGAAGAGCACTATTTAAACGATGCCACAGAGGACTACACCAAACAGATAAAACTTACTGCGATGCAGGTTTGCAGTCCAAAATACTTCCAGTGCCGGTAACACATTAGAGAGTTTAGCGATGTCCCCTTCTAAAGCAAAACATTTCATAGCCATTACAAATGAAGTAAAGGGACAATGTTACAATGATGACTTGACTTTTATGTCAGAGTAAGCAGCAACAATCAAAAGTAGCAAACGAGCAGACTAGCCTCAAAAGTAAGCATTCATTAACCAGATCAGTAAGAAGTTCCTTCTTAGTTCAAACCAGGATTGATCTGTAAATCTTCCAATAATGTAGTAGTTCCAGATACAGTCCTAAATTAGTAATAATGTTGGTAAATAAAAACAAGTGGCATGTCCTCCAAGACAAAGTAGCTTCAGTCATTACAGTAAGAACCAAAATAATAGTATCCATTGTCAATCTTTCCATCCTACAGTGATATTTAGAGGTGGGTGAAGTGGCCAAAATTTGCTCTGTGAAGCAATTCACTGAGTAATGCAGAATACATGAAGTAATCTGCAACGCGAAGTGAAGTACTTCACGTCATGATGAGGAATGTGAAGTCCATTGATAACAATGACTTTGCATCTCTCTGCCTTCCCCAACCACTTTTGCACCAATTTTAATGTGAAGTACATAGAAATCAATGTACTTCATATCACTTCACTTTGTTATTGAGCTCCAAGGTGAATTTTGCAGTGATTCATTGGATTGCATGTCACATGGGCTTTAGATTGTTCTGCACAGCCTCAGTTCTATGTAGTGTGTGTGTAGTGGTACCTGGAGACATTTTGTTCTCACAGCTCCGCAGCTGAAGTCCTCTAAAAGCTGTTAAAGAAGCCTTTATGAGTCTTTTTTTTTTTTGCTCAAAATTTAGTGCATCGATTGTAGAAAACCCTCCTGTGCTCATATCAGTGAGTATTTATTGTTAGTGTGTGGATTTTGAATGTTCATTTAGAACATTCGGTCTGTGTACTGACAGACACTTGAAGTGTGCTTTGGGGAGGGGCGTATCTGTGGTGGAGGTAGATTAACTGGGAGAAAAAGGCAGTCTTTCTGTTTTGATTATATTTTTCTTGTATAACTGTGTCAATGTACACACAGTAATATTTTCAGTAATGCTTGACTTTTTTTTGCTGATTGTTGTGGTACATCAGTGCATAATTTCAGTTTGCTTAAAAGATTTGGTTATATTATTGAAGTTTTCAATTTGCAACGTATTGCTTGTAGTGTGTGTGTGTGTGTGTGTGTGTGTGTGTGTGTGTGCAATGCGTACCATCAAATCAGACACATTTTATTGTGCCACAGAGTAATTGCCTGTGAACCTGTTATCCACCACACCTGTGTGATTTTGTACTGCTTTGTGGTATCTTGGTTTTGGACTGTTACTGCAGTGCACTGCCTCCCCCCCCCCCACCAAATCAGCAAAAGGTATTCTTTTCCAGATTGGATTGTGACTTGGGAGTACTGGTTAAGGTGTTTTTGTGACTTTGCATATCCATCTCTTCTTGATTGAGCAGTGCAATCTTAATCTGTCTGTGCTTTTGCATCTGTTTAGTGTCCAATCTCCATCTGCAAGCCACAGTTCTGTTGTTTTATTTTACTTCACATCCACCGGCCTAGACTGAAAGTTCAGAAATCTAAATTTGTTTAGAATTTTCTTGGTGATCCCCCATAATGCCTGCAAAGATACCTTGCAAGCAAAACTGTTTCTGGCCATGACGCTGCTGACAGTGGCAAGATTATCCATGGCCATGGTAGTACACAGAAGTGCATAGCTGATTTTAGTAAAGGGATTTCTCCATCATTTTTTTTTATTGTGCAATCTGAAGCTTCTCTCATAGTTGGAGGAGATGATGTTGTCCCAGATGGTGGTGTTAGTGCAGTTTATGCTGGCATGAGTAGTGCTGCCTCAAGTTCCACTTCTGTCCAGTTAACCATTTCAAAAAATATAGTTGAGCCTAAAGCTGTGACTGACAGTGTAGATTATGTCATACTACCCATTAACATCCCCATGGTAGTTGAACATGATTCTGATCCTGGCAATGATAACTCACAATGTCACATTTCTTCCAGCACTGTTGAGGTCATGCCTTTGATCCAATGATTCAAAGTGTGGCACAAAAATATTGGGTGATAATGATAATGATGCTGTGGTTGGAACATGTTCTCCATATGACAGCATCCAAGCTGAAAATGTGGATGCAGATGATGTTGATGAATAGGATAATAATGTCTGTGACCCCTGTTGGGAACTGCAGAAAAAGAAAGTCAAGGTGATTGTGTCTGGGTCTGTTGGCATTAAATCCCCCCCACCTCAAAAAAGTTGTGATCTAGTGATTCATGTTGATGATAATGATGATGACCCAGTAAGAATCGTAGGTAGTCATGGTGGTCAGTTGAAGTCCAAGTGTGTCCAGCCTGAAAAATCATGTAGCAAACCCCCCCATTTCAGAGGTTAAAAAAACAGAGTCCAATAAGCAGCATCAGGGACATGTTAAAAGTAGGAGATCACTATCCCTTGTTCGGAATTTTTTTGTCCAAGATGCAAACGATGAGTCAGTTACGGTCTGCCAGCTTTCCCATGCATGTGTGACTTGAGGTAAAAAGGGGAGTCATCTGGGCAAGGGGGAGGCTGGCATACACATCTGAAGAACTGGCACATGGCACTGTGGACCTGGCACCAGATGGCAGCTAATGCCATAGTGGGGCGTTCACCCTTGTCATCAACCTTACTGAGCATGTTATCCCTTCCATGAGTGTAAGACCAAGTAGGAACATCTGCAGTAGTGATGAAATAAAACCAGAGGATTACTACAGGCATGCTGAGGGGAAGAATTATAATTTAGAAATCTTGTCAAGTGGTGGTTAGGGTAGCAGTGGTGGTGGTGGTGATGGTCAATGCAGTATGTTTAGTGCAAGTGGTACATCAACCCTGTACTTAAAATGGAAAAAATAACTTCATTTGTGGACTTGTCACTGTTGCACCCATCTTCATCACATGTCCACACCCCACCCCTGGCCATTCGCAGTGCAGAGCCATTTGTCATACCTCATGCAAAACTTTTAAGTCAGCCCATGTTGGAGAGTGTTTTTGCCCGTAACCTCCTGCCTGAACCATGTGACCTACACCATGTAAGCCATGTGATATGTGTGGGCTGCCTGTGAATTCTCACTCCTCCTTAAAGCAGAATAAGGCAGAGTGCACAATGTGAGGTCATAATTTTTATTTTATTTATTTTATTTTAATCTTTGGTAACCGGGTAGGGCCCACTAGGCACAAGTGCCTGTTTTCAGGGGTGACCTTGGAGCACTGGGCAGTTAAGTGACTTGCTCAGAGTCACACAGTATGCAAGTGGAGGTTGTGAGAATCAAATCAAGGTCTGATCTGCTGGATATGCCAAGCTCATTCACAGCTCATTACTCTAACCTCTAGGCTATACTGCCAGCCCAAATTACAATGCAAAGTGGTGAAGTGAGGGTTTAAAATGGACACTATGCGTAGCGGAATACTAACGCAAAATTATCACTTTGTGACCACTTCAAGGGTGGAATTTTACTTTGCTGCATCTCTAGTGATATTCCGGTGCATGGCATTTTGAAAAGGAAAGGCAACTTAAAGCAAGATTATGGATCAAAAAAAAACCTTCAGCAACACAGATCCTCAAATTAAATCTAAGCTTGAGTTGGGGATAAGGCAAAATAAGACCATAATATCAATATTAGATGACAAATCCTGACACTGAAATGTAAGCCTTAACTCTTTGATTTTTTTATCGGTGAAGCCATATAACAGATAGAATGGCATTATTTATTTGATGTCTCCCAGGAGTACACTGACCAGGGATGAAATCTGCTGTGATGCAGGATTTCAGTCCGAAATAGAATCAGCATCAGTAACAGTATACAGAATGTACTTATTACTTCTTCCAAAACAAAATAGGAGTCATGGTCACCACAAATAAGCTATAGGGATGATGTTAAAATAATATCTTGATTTACAGCAGAGATTAATCTGAAGCAATCAAATATAGTAGTCGGACAGACTAGCCACAAAAGTCAGCGCTCTTTAAATAAATCAGGAAGGAGCTCCTTTATCTCTATGGCTGCATGATCAGCAGAATCCCAGGATTACATGTGCAGCTTGGCAGGATACAGCACCTTAAATCAAATACCAGCAGCAATCAGTTTGGACACTGTCAGGTGATACACTGCCCTTTTCTGGTAGACCGAACTAGGCAGGTCTTGAACACTCCTCAGATGCATACTCTCCCAGGACACTTCTTTCAATTCTCAGTCTTTCTTAAGGAAGTGTTGTTTACCTAAAAAAATAAGAAATTTAAATATAAAGGGTCATGGTGGCGACCCTTCAGGTGGCATAGATCAGAAAGAGTTATGGTCATGCTCAATGATATTGCAGGGTCCATTCGAGGGTGGGCCAGCAATCTTGATGTAGAGATTTGGAGCAAATTGGATGGGAGTAGAACCTTCAGCTTGCTCAGGAGGCCTAATACAACAATATTACTCTGATGACTGTGGCCCTCCTAATCTTCTAATTTTGTTTCCATATGTGCCATTTTTTTGTTGATAGAAACTCAAGTCAAGTTCAATCTTATCTCTCCAAGATTCTAGAGAATACACTCAAGCTTCCACATCTCTGACCTTTCTCCCCAAATCATTGATGTCTGATTGTAAAGTTTTAATCTTCTTTGTAAGCTCCTGCAGAGAATTCTTGAGAGGAGTAAACTCCATTAAAAAATGTTCCTCTGTTAATGGGGAATGCCTCAGTGTTGTAGTAGAGGGGAAGCCTGGTCCAGAGCTTTGGGCCTTGGATAGTTTCAATGACTTATTAGATGTGATCGGCAATTTGTGTTTAGATGACGCAGATCACATTTCTGAGTCTGTCTTCCTCACAAAAAAATAGCAAACCAGTGTCTCGACAAAGCAAAGTAGTTATTATGACAAATTTAATACCCTGTTTTGCCAAAAGTAAAGTAATTTTGCCACTTTTGAGTTGAGGTAATGGGAGCTGACACAGACAGCAGTCACTAGGTCCTGAGCATCACGTGACTCCTTGTTTTCTGGAAAAGCTTATTTTAACTGCTTCAACCAAAACCAGTATCATAAAGTTTAATCAAACACAGCATAATAAACAAAAATATGTATCCCTACATTGTACATGCACTCAGCGTTGTCTAGAATATGTAATACCATCTTTGATTTTTTGAAATATATATCTGTCTGGAGAAAGTTATTAAACTGTGGCAGTATATTAATCCAAGATATGGCATCACTTTTTAAGTTTACATGCAATATTATTTCAAAGAATTTACATATGGATTTCGTAGTCTTTGCCACATGTTGTCCTTTAGGAATATGCCAAACAACCACTATTACTGGTTTAGGATGTATTCTGGTATAGTTAGTATTCACTGTCAAAGATTCAGATTGAATTAAATGAATTGCTTTCTCTAAAATTTGCTAAGTGTCTGTCTACTCCTGACAAACTGTATTTATTCATTCATTCATTCATTTATTTATTCATTACAAATCGGGTTTACAACCTTTGAGTCAGAGACTCATTTACAAAGGCACCTCATCGCAGGGAGGGCAGACATCAAGACAGTTATTACAGTGCAGATTAAAACAGAGGATACCATTACAGGTGCAGTAAAAGGAACATTTAACATAGATACACTTAGGTTACATAATGTAGTAGTTTGTATGTTACTTAGGTTACATAATGTTACAAAATTGTGAGTTACACTTATGGATATAGTAGGTCCTCAGAGAAGACAGCGGGTTACATCCCTGTTTGGACCTAGTAGGGAAAGAGTAAGTCTGGGGGAGGGAGAGGCTGTCCTATGAAAGTTGTTGAGCCAGGGGGCAAGACAGGTGGGTACACTTCTGAGTTTCACCCACTTTAATCAGTTTAGGAGACCTTTGCAGTATGCCTTTGCAGTCCAATGTAGGTGTAACCATTAGACTATTTTATTCAGTTTCTCTCTGTATAAACCCTATGACTTTCTATACAACAGTCCTTAAGGATGTTTTTCAAAACGTTATGTAGTTGTTCTGTCTTAAATTCTTTGAGCCTCCCTTGAACACATTTCCTCTGGAACTGCTTGTTGTACTTGTAATTTTTTTTGACTATGTATTTTATGTAGAACCTTTGTAAAGGAGCACTTGTGCTCAAAGGCAGTCTCTGAAGTCTTCTGTAAATAAATAAAAAAACAAAATAAAGTCTAGGAACTGTATCTGATTATTCACATTCACATTATTCCTTTCTTGTGTTAAAATTAGAGGTGGTCTGAGAATGATACCCAACATGGCCAACTGGTCTTTTTCTACTCCTGGTTTCATAAATTGCATCTGTAGAATGAGGACTTGAAACAACTATTGGACTAGGATTCCCTTTCAAAGTAGTTGAACACTCTACTTTTTATATAGAGAATTTGATGATTCAATACATAAAGTAAGCAATAACACATAACAGGGTGTGTGGAAATGCTAAATTACTGCACAACCCAGGTGGATTGTGAGGAACAAGGTGTAGCCGATTGCCTTCAACCACCTGGGAAGTGAGGTAAGTGATTGCATTATCTCACACCCTGGAGTATGCCATTGCACTTATAACATTTTTTAACAGTTAAAAAAAACAGGAAAAAGAAAGTAAAAACTGAGCTATACAGTAACTAAAATTAATGCATGGTCATATGACCAGTTTTGACCAATCAAATTGCTTGTTTGATTGAATCCATTTTATGAAAAAACTTTACTTTGTCCATGAATGTGTCATTGTTTTCATAAGAGACCATGGAACTCCACTTATTTCCTATTTGAATCCATTTTCACCATCTTTTCCATCAAAAAACTCTTTGCAGATAGTTTCAAGCAGAGTTGGATATTTTAGCTGAAGCCCAAACCCTATTACATTGTCGCTTTTTTCCCATAATGACAATGCATGCTCCAATGTTTTAACAAAAAGCAATACCTGTGACTGGGCTTCAGTAAGCCTAGTCAACTTAATTATGTCTAGTTTGGATGTAGAGATGTGGAATAAATACTTACTGTGTTCTTCTAAGAGTCTCCTGTGTTTCATTATCCATTATTTTTTATCAGAGCTATTTTATGTAAAGCTGATGGGTCACTATTATGTTGTGGTTGTTCTTCATTTAAATTGCTTGTATTCAAACAACATGTAGTCTTGCTGTATTCTGACAATCCGCAGTTAGCTCCAGCCTTTAAACTGCCCCAGAAAGTAGAGGGTTAGTTTTCTATGCAGTGCATAGAACATTGAGCTCGAGCTTGGTTGAGGTCTCTGTCTGCAGCACTTTGAAAAACAAATGTCAGATTCTTTACTCCACCTCACTGAACAGTCGCTCTGGAGATTTCTCCTTCTGCTTGGTTCAAAGTCGGTTAAAGTTGTCGGTTTTATTCTGAATTATTTTCCACATTGTTGGTTCAGGCTCTGTCTGCAGTACAGTAAGTACTTTAGGTACTTATCTGTTTCTTATTGTGGAAATTGGAAAATTTGTATTTCTCGATCGGTTCGGCTGAACCGATCCATTAGTACATCTATCTTTAGTTTGTGGTTACCGGTCCTTATCGATTTTAAAAAAAATGTAATTTGTGCGTTTTTTTCCAATACCCATAACACGGTTAGAAACCGATAATGGAGACTTGCCTGGCAGTTGCCGAAAAAAGGGTAAGTCTAGTTAGGTTGGCCATGTCTGAGAAATCCAAGAAAAAAAACAGGTCCACTGGGTTTCAACACTGCAGTGAGTGTGGGGAGGTCTTTGATGAGGCCGATTACCACACCACCTGTGTTTATTGTATGGGGTTTGACCACCTTGATACAGACTGCCAAATATGTAAAAACTTTCCGAAGTCTACCCTGGAAAAAAGATTAGGTAAACTTTGGGAAAAGGAGGCCGAGAAGTCTGCTGACCCAGATGACCAGTCCAGCTCGGTTCCAACCAAACCAGAAGGAGTGCCCTCTGACCAGGGCAATAATTCTTCGGGCAAGAGAAGAGCCGTTTCTACAAAAAGAAAACACAAAGAGAAATTGACCGGTTCAGATCCAGAGGTTCATGTTCCGACTGCCGAAGAAATAGCCAGAGCAATTCGGACTGTTGAATCGTTGAATCGCTTCATCCAGTTCCGACTGATCTGGTGCCTTTTGGCAGGGGTTCGGTTAGGTCAGTTCCCCTGGTTCAAGATTATACCCCTAAAGACTTTTATGAACCAGAGTTTGAAGGGGAGGGGGATTTTAAAGATGATGGTGATGATGGTGAAAGTCTGGATGTGCCTGTGGAACCGGACATCTCCCCAGACTGACCTTCTGGTGTTTCCCCTCCTAGGTTCTCTGAGTCCCTTCCCCACTATCTGTTTTACAGAAAAGTGGCTGAAACCCTCCAGCTTCCTATGGAGGAGGCTATGGAGGATCAAGAGGAGCCTGATTTTGTTGAAATGAGGGACATCCCAGAGTCCAGGGGGACTGTCTATTCCCCTTCATAAGTCCTTTGGGAAGCAGACACAAAAAATCCTAAAGTCTCCTAATTCTGTGCCTCCTGTTGACAGAAGGATGGACAAGAGGTATACTTTATCAGGCTCGGATACAGAGTTTTTCTACCAGCAATGCAGCCATGTTGGGGTAGTGCAGGCTGCAGCCTGTGACAAAGCAAATATTCCCTTGGATTCACACCCCCCAGAGAAAGACTCCAGAAAGATGGATGCCATGGCAAAGAAACAGTACATGGCATCCTCCTTGGAACTCAGGCAGGCTAACTATATGGCCTATACAGCCAGGTACCAGAAGTCCAGGTGGGACACTGTACTGACACTGGCTAAGCAGGCCTCTCCCAAGCTGGCCAAGGAGCTGGAGGAGGTGGCTGCTGATGGGATTGAGGCATCAAAGGTACAATTTCATGCTGCTGTGGACTCCAATGATGTGTCATCAAGAGTCATGGCTACATCTGTGGCTCTTCGGAGGATGGCTTGGCTCAGATGTACTAGCCTCTCACAGGACACCCAGGCTAAGGCCATGGATTTCCCTGTGGTGGGTAATTCTCTGTTTGGGGGAGCAGACAGAGAATTACATGAAGAAAATGGATGAGTACAGGACCACTTATAGGAGTGCTCAGGCCAAGGAGAGGCAGGCAACTCCTCAAAGGCAGCAATCTAGGGGCAGGGGCAGGCCTTTTCATAGGCCTTTCTACCAATCACAGGCCTCTTCTCCCTTTTCACAGAGGGGGTTCTTCAGCGGGAGAGGCAGAAGGGGGGATGAGCAGGGCTACATCCACTCCTCAGCCTAAGGCCCCTGCCAAGCAGACACCCTGATGGGTCTGCCCGGGTTGACTCTCCTATCTCTGTAGGTGGCAGGTTGGCTTACTTCATCAAGGACTGGATGTCTGTTACTTCAGACAAGTGGGTCCTGGAAGTAGTAAGCCAAGGACTGGTTCTCAGCTTCAAAATATTTCTGAAGATGAGAGCCAGATCTTTTCCACCTGCAGGTCTCTCTGAAAACCTTGCCCTAGAAGCAGAGGTTTCATCTCTTCTGGCCTTAAGAGCCATAGAGAGAGTTCCTACTCTACACCGGGGCAAAGGTCTGTACTCCAGGTACTTCCTTACCCCAAAAAAGACAGGGGAGTGGCGATCCATCCTAGATCTAAAATACTTGAACAAACATCTTTTAAAACCAAGGCTCAAGATGGTGACTCTGGGAATAATTCTTCCCTCTCTAAGGCCAGGGGACTGGCTAGCCTCCCTGGACCTCAAAGATGCCTACTTTCACATCCCCATCAGGTGCTCCCACAGAAAGTACCTCAGATTCAAGTTGCCCTCAGGCCATTATCAGTTCAAAGCAGTGCCCTTTGGTCTAACATCAGCTCCAAGGGTTTTCACAAAGTGCCTGGCAGTAGTAGTTGCCTTTTTAAGAAGGCAAAAGATTTCCATTTTTCCATATCTGGATGACTGGCTCCTAGTGGGTCAGTCTCCAGACCAAGTCAAGTCAGATCTGCAAGTGACCCAGCAAGTACTCACATCCCTGGGATTTCTTCTCAACCTCCCCAAGTCAGTTCTCGAACTGGTGCAGCTTCTTACCTTTATAGAGGCAGAGCTAGATACTGTCAAATCAAGAGCCTTTCTTCCCCTGGAAAGGGCAAGAGTTCTTATAGGACTGACTTCTTCCTTCAGCCTTCAGGTGTCCCGACCAGCAAGGCATTTTCTTCAGCTCTTGGACCACATGGCAGCTTCTACAGCAGTGGTCCAAGGGGCAAGATTCCAGATGAGGGACATTCAGTTCAATCTGAGGGCCTTTTGGTCCCAAGGGAAGGATCCTCTTACCAAACTGATTCCAGTGACTCAGACACTGATCCAAGCTTTTCAATGGTGGCAGGATCAGGACAATTTAAGGCAACGGGTCCCATTTGTTACTCAGTCTCATTTGGTGGTCCTTACCATGGATGCTTCCCTTTTGGGGTGGGGAGCCCATCTGGGGGCTCTCACAGCCTAGGAACTGTGGTCCTCTCAGGTATCCCTTCTTTGTATCAATCTCCTGAATCTCAGGGCAGTATTTCCTGGCCCTACAAGCTTTCTGTCAGTCAGTGCAGAACAAGGTGGTTCAGGTCAGAACAGACAACACCACCACCATGTGGTACATCAACAAGCAGGGAGGCACTCAGTCCATGGCCTTGTGCATGGAAGCCATGTAATTGTGGTCCCTGGCTTATTCTCCTGCAGACCTCTCTGATAGCAGTCCACCTTCCAGGGAAGGACAATGTGCTAGCAGATGCACTGAGCAGGATCTCTCAGGGCCATCACGAATGGTCCCTGGACCCTCTGGTATTAAAAGTGATTTTTTCAAGATACATCTCTTTGCAGCCCCAGACTATCACTAACTTCCTCTGTTTTGTTGCAGACCCCCAGTCTTGGGCTCAGTCCCTCTGGATGCAGTGACGTTGAACTAGGAAGGGAAATTTCTCTATGCCTTCCTTCCCTTTCCTCTACTGTTCAAGGTTCTGGTCAAAATGAGGTCACAACCCTGCAAAGTGATTCTGATTGCTTCAGATTGGGCCAGGCAGCTCTGGTACCCCCTTTTACTGTCCCTAGCAGTCCATCTTCCCCTGTCTCTTCCCAGGAATTACAACCTGTTAACCTCCTCTCAGGGGAGGATTTGGTACCCCAATCTTCAGTCCGTCAATCTCAAGGCATGGCTCTTGAAGAGTTAGAGTATGCAGATTTGCATTTGTCCCAAGGGGTTCTGGATATTCTCAAAGCCTCTCAAAAGCCTGCCACCAGAAAGACTTATGTCTCCAAATGGAAAAGATTCAGCATTTGGTATTCCAAGAGGCATATATCTCCAGACACTGCTGAATTGCCTATAGTTCTGGATTTATATGGTCCATCTTAATGGTCTAGGCCTCAGACCAGCTGCTCTCAAGGTACACTTGTCAGCTGTTTCTGCTTTTCTGTCAGTGGTAAAGCCTTCCTCACTGTCATCTCACCCTCTATTCTGTAAATTTTTCAAGGGATTGCTTCATACCAATCCTCCATTTAGAGATCCTGCCCCTGCTTGGGACTTAAATGTTTGCATTGCTCAACTTATGCAACCCCCATTTGAGCCTATGTCCTCAGCAGAGCTTAAGTACTTGACTTGGAAAACTGTGTTTTTGGTAGCCATTACCTCTGCCAGACGTATAAGTGAATTGCAAGCCCTGTCAGTGGAACCTGATTTTGTCTCCTTCCATAGAAATAAAGTGGTCCTTAGAACCAATAGGAGGTTCTTGCCCACAGTGGTTTCAGTCTTCCATTTGAATCAGTCCATGTCTCTCCCTGTTTCCTTCACTGATCATTCTTCCTCAGGGGAGAGGGGGCTACACAGTTTAGATGTTAAAAGAGCCCTTAGCTACTACATAGAGCTTACTAAGGGTCACAGGTTTGATTCCCTCCAGTTGTTCCTCACTTATGGGGAAGTGCGAAAAGGCAAATCTGCCACCAAGAGAACTATTGCCAGGTGGATTGTTTCTTGTATACAATTCTGCTATGAGAAACTGGGAAAAATTCCACCCTCAGGCCTGAGGGCTCATTCCACAAGAGGTACAGCTGCTTCCCTGCTGCTGCCAGGGATATCCCTCTGTAAGATATCTGTCAAGCAGCCACCTGTAAAACAGTCCATACCTTTACCAAGCATTAATCTCTGGATATCCAGGCTAGGAGTGATGCTTGGTTTGGCACAGCAGTACTTCAGAGCCTATTCCCAAAGTAGGTTCTGTCCCTCCTCCACGGAGGTACTGCTTGGTAGTCTACAGATTGTCAGAATACATCAAGACTTCATGTTGTTTGAAGAAAAAATGACTCACCTTAGTAATTGTGTTTCTTCTAATGGAGTCTTGCTGTATTCTGACCTCTCTACCTGCCTCCCCTCTCAGAATCTGGTTTTGGGAAGTGGGTGGGCAGGTGCAGTGTAGCACCCCAGGGATGCCTCCAGCACACCCTCCATTTTATCTCGGTGCTTTGTATTATAATATTTATTTTTGGATAGGTTTTGGTTTTGGGTTTCCTGACTTGAGTCTTCCTTTGGGAATCCAAAACATTTTGTTGCCAGTTGGCTAGTTTAAAAAATTTTACAATTTCCACATAGTTAGTCAGTGAGTGTTTACTCGTAAGAATCTGACGGTTGGGTTTCAGAGTGCTTCAGACAGAGACCTCAACTGAGCTCGAGTTCAACGTTCTATGCACTACATAGAAAATTAACCCTCTACTCTCCATGGCAGTTTAAAGGCTGGAGCTAACTGCGGATTGTCAGAATAGAGCAAGACTCCATTAGAAGAAACACAATTACTAAAGCGAGTAATTTTTTCTTCTGTGCTATGAAGCTCTCATCAGGAATTTACATCTGATGGCTTTCTTGAAATACTTCAACCATGTGTTCTATAGGTATCTTATTCTCTTGTTCTGGTACTGTATTTTATTTGTTTACATAAAAAATGTCTCTGACGCTACATACTTTGATTTTAATTTTCATGTTCTTTTCATTCCCTGTCTTTTGCCTAACTCGTCCACTCTTTTTTTTTTATTTATTTTCCCTTTCTATATGTGAATTACCATGGGAATCAACTAAATCTATTGTCTCTTTCTTATTGAATGGAGAGGGTAAATTCACTTGAATACATGTGTTTTCTTTAAGGTTGGAATACAGGTTATCCCTTCCATTTTTCCTCAGTACAAAAGAGCAATTTTCTCCATCTTCATAATCCAATTTGAAATTGTCCTCAAGCAGTCTCTTAATCATGAATTTGTTTTTCATAACATTAACTCTTTTAGAATCTATAAAGTCTCTGATAATACTTGACTTACATTATAAAGATTTCAAACATATTTCAAGAGATCTTTAGATAATTCTGATGCAGCTGGTTTATCTGAGATAAGTTGAAGTGAGGAAATGGGAGAGGGATAGCCTGTGTTTTCCAAATTCCCCTTTGGCAAGGGCTCTGAAGTAAACTTTGAGGAGGTTAAATCTTAATCTTGGGATGCTGATAAGCAGTCTTCAATTCATAAGGATGATTGTTCACTACCCTGGGTGAATTAGATATTCTCTGCATCTTTTCATCCTGTAGCAGTTTTTTTAATCCATTTATAGTTGTCCCAAGTTCATTTTTGGCCATATTGTGAGATGTACAGTGCATTGTTGATCTGTTGCCTATATTTTGAATGCATGATGATTATTTATTGTCTACTCCTTAAAGAGCAGCTTCCTAGTAGCTGCCAGCCCCAGCCCATTTGATCCCTTACCATATCAGTAGCGAGCTGCTCAAGTTTGGCATAAACATTCCATCTATACAAGAAGTTACATCCCTCATAATTTTGTAAATGTGTATAGTGGCCAAAAAAAGACCACCTTCCCAGTCTGAAAAACATGCCCCCATGTTGGCCCATGCAGCCCTGTTTTGTGATGTCACAAAACAAAGGCTGCATGATTGTGCCTCATTCAGTTCTATGGGACTGGCATTTTCAAACATATTTATACCATTTAGTGCTGGGATTTTAGTATAACAAAATGACCGATTGACTAATAGGGACCCAATTAGTCAATCAATCACTTTGGTATACTAAAATACCAGCACTAAAGTGTATAAACATGTTTGAAAATACCAGCCCCATAGAACTTAATGGGACACTCATGCAGCCTTTGTTTTGTGACATCACAGAACAGAGCTGCATGGACAATGTAGTAGCATGTTTTTTGACCGGAAGTCAGTCTTTTGGCCACATACATTAACAAAAATTAGAGGGATGTAACTTCTTGTATAGATGAAATTTTTATGCCAAACTTGAGCAGCTCTCTACTGATATGGTAAGGGATAGAACATGCTGGGGGAAGAGTAGTAGCACCAAAAGTAGGAACCTGCTCTTTAAAAATAAGTGAGCTACAAGTAGGTAAGATGACTGAAAATTTTAAAACCTCGTTCAGGCTTTCTCTATCAGTTTGTCCTTGTTCAGTTAATATTGGGTGCTAAGCTTGTTTGTACATCATTTGTTTTACAGAATCTATTTGACTGCATCTTGTCTTTTTTCCAGTGGTGTGGATGTAGTCTTCCTCACAAGATTTACAATTTTCAGTGAAGCCTAGTCTGATTTAATTTTCTTTGCTTTTGTTTGATTTTGATTGCCCTGTAGTAACTGTATTATGGGCAGCCAATGATCCTAGAGATTGCTGTTTTTCATACTTAGTCCTTCCAGACAGTTCGTCTAATTCTGTAGGGGTTAACAATAACTTATGCAAAATAGTATTTTTGGAATGCTTTCTAATACCTGAAAAACACTCACAGAAATTCTTAAGCAACTTCACTTCCTAGTAAATAAAATAAATACACTTTTTTAAAAATATAACAGTTAGCAAAACAATTCCTTTTATAAATTTAAAATGTGCTCAAGCCAGTTCTAGATATTATATCACTAGTCTGTGTGACAAACTTTTTCAATGCTTAAGATAAACCAATAGCTCTATATGGCTATGCAGATGTCTTGTTCTTTCTTGCTTTTGTCCTTCACTTTTACCTGATTCATTGGACTGATCAGGGATGTTCTAATATTTTTTTTGTGCACACTCTTCCTTGGAATGACTATCAATAGTTCTAATAAACTTCTAGAATCCACTAAATTAGATTAAATCAAAACATAATCACTCTTCTCATTTAATCACATTATCAGTGCATAAAACTGTCTAATGATTTAAATCCATTGAAACCCCATGGAAATTACTAATTTCTGAGTTTGATGTGAGACACCAGAGTCTAATCCACCCACAGACCACAGACCACCCTCCAGCTCATCTCCTAGCCCACAAAGCAGTGAGAGACACAGAGGCTGAGGGAGACTCCACAGAGACAGCTTTCAAAAAAAGAGCTGCACCAAAGTTAACAGATGGCAACAAAGACATGGATGGTGTCAGTAAAGCTGCTGCTGCAGCAGCTACAAGAGCTCAAGTAATTAACATAAACTTCATCTGATCACATAACTGATTTACGCATAAAAACTAGGAAAACATAACACACATGCACAAAAACAAAATTAAAACAATAATAAAACAGGAAATAAAAATCCAAAACATAGTTTTGATGCTACTGCTGGACTAATGCAGTCCTTGTCATAGCAATTCAGAATAAGATGTAGTCAACCATGACAATATTTGAGAGAGGACCTGGGTTCACTTTCCAGTGGGGAACATAGTGTCTTTCTTACTACAATTTAGGTTTTTAGCATGCAGTTCTCTCTTTAGAGGACCAAGACATAGTTGAGAGGGAACCTGGGTAAAATTACCAGTCTGGATTTTTGTTCTTACTACTATTTATGTTGTTATCTTGTCTCACTGTCTAAAAACCTTCTATCTCACCATATGGAATGCTAGCACAGTGGCAGAGCACCAGAATAATATTTGCAAGTGAGCCTGATTTCAATTTCCGGTTGTGAACATGTTTTTCTTTCTCACTACAATTCATGTTCTTAGCATGTATATAACTTTCTAGAAAACATCTGACCCAAAATTTGCAATGATAGTACTGTAGAAAACCAAGACAGTAGTTGGAAAGTGGCCTGAGATCAAGTTCCAGTTTTGAACATTTTTTTTCTTTCTCAGTACAATTCATGTTGTTAGCATACATCTCTCTCTCTCTACAGAAACCTTCTGTCTCACTATGTGAAATTTATTTATGAATGTATGTATTTATTTATTTTATTTCAAAGGTTTTACCAAGAAAGACATGCTAAGCTGGTAACAGATTGTTTCAAGATGCGTGCTGGGAAAAGGGGAAGAGAGGAGGAGAGAACAGTTACAGTAGCAGCCACAGACACTGCCAGCTATTTCCTGAAATTTCTGTGATATTTACAGAAATATCTCTTGCTTTCTGCATTTCCACAGTAGGGGCAGCAGAGTAAAACTCTTCAGAAATTTTGCAAAATATCTGCAAATCGCTGGCAATGTCTGTGGCTACTACTGTACAAACTACACAATAAAAATACATAAAATGGAAAAAAGTATATCAAAAAAAGAAGTAATACCTGAGAATAAAAATGACCAAACAATAAATTACATACTGTAAACTGTACAACTGATAAAAGAGTAAATAAATGTTAATCAACATATCAGAATAAGGAGCAGAGGGATTTAATGATGCATAGGAAATGAGAAGTGCTGAAAAAATAGGATAATGGTTTTAAGATAAGGAGGATACAAAACAATATCAGAAACAACTGCAGGAGTGAGAAGAGAAATCACAGAGGAGACCTTTAAGAGTAGGAAATGAGGGAACAGAGTGATTGGAAAGAGAAAGAGAACCCCATAGTATAGAGAAAAGGAATGAGAAAGCTACATGACCAGCAATAGATTTCATATATGGGAGAGCAGAAGAAAGAGAGAGAGAGAGAGTAAGAGGACAAAGGGGGAAAGGAGAGGAGAGGAAAAAGATATGACAGGAGAGAGCCAAACAAAAATTTGGAGATATAGGAAACACAGAGGGTAAAGCACCTGGTATCAAGACAGGGAAGGGAGAGGGAATAATTCAATATACAATGATATATATGCAAGGGTTTATCAAGGGCAAAGTGCCAGAAGGAGTGAATGAGAGGGTCCAGTCTAGCTAAAGTGGACTTTGGAGCAGCACTATAAACAATATCCCCATAGTTAAACATAGGCAAAATCATCTTAGTGAGGATTTCAGTTTTATTTTAATGAAGAATGATAGCTCAGTGACAGAGCACCAAGCAATAGATAGGAGGGGGCCTGCATTTGATTCCCAGTGGGGAATATTCTCTTTTTCTGTTTATTACAGTTTATGTTGTTAGCATGCATATCTCTCTAGAAACCTTGGGCAGGATTTTCAAAAACCTTAGATCACCGCAAGCCCTGGTGCACCAACAATGTGGCGGATGGGGCTTGTGGCAATCTAATGGGATTTTCTATCCCATGCAGCAATTGCCACAAGCTAGACCAACTTTTTCTGGTCAAACTTGCGGCAATCCTGGGGGCCATTTTTATAGAGCTTGTGGCAGATATTTGGTGCAAGCTGCTGTAATTTATGGAAACTGTTGCAACTGCACCCGAGATTGTAAAATGGGACAAAGCTGCAGAAAAGGGTTAGGAACACCACCGGAATCTAAGTGCTGTGGTGCAGGGCTGGACACAAGCCCTGCACAAAACTTTGAAATGCTGCCCTTTATGTCTCACCACATGAATGAAGTGTAATGACATTACATCAGGGCAGTACTTAGGAGGGGGCTTTGGTTCGAATCCCAATTATGAAAATGTTTTCTTAAACATGACACATTATGTTGTTAGGATGTATTTCCCTCTAGAAACCTTCTGTCACACCAGATGCAACAATAGTACAGTGGCAGAGCACCAGGACAGCAGTTGGGATGGGGTCTGGATTTAATTCCCAGTGTGAAACATTTTTTTTTTCTTTCTCACTACAATTTATGATGCTAGCATGCATTTACCTATAGAAATCTTCTGACTCTCCATGTAAAACAATTTCATAGTAGTACTGCACCAGGACAGCAATTTTGAGGGGGCCTGGGTTCAATTCCCAATTGTGAATTATTTTTGTTTCTCACTACAATTTATGTTGTTAGCATGCATCGCTAAGTCGGCCCAGTGGCACTGAGGGTTGAGGCACTGGATGCCACACCTCATGCCACAACGGTGACCTTGGTTTGGAAGCAGACCCAGGGAGCTGGGGGTTGGCAGAGAAAGGAGAAGTTTGAGCATCTCAAAGACTACTCTCCTCTCCTGGAGTGGGTTGCAGGGGAATATTCACTTGGTAATGGCTCCTCGTAGGGTCATGAATGGGGAGACACAGCAGTGGACATCAGCTGAAGGGGTGGATGAGTGCACTCCATGTGCTGATGTCATTGTACATCCATGCCTAAGGGGAAACTTCAAGAGGAAAAACTCCAGCTGCCAGAGGGGCAATGGCAGACCCAAGTAACCAACTCACACGCCCATCACCAGTCCCAACCTGACTTGACTTTCTGTGATCCCCTGCACTGTATGGGCCCATGGTTGGGAGGGGATCCAGCACCCGATTCTGGCTGGATGGTAAAAAGCCAATCGAGTGGGTCTCACCCAAGAGATTACCTGGCGACTGGTGACAAGAGCAAAAAAGAATAAAAGAAAAACATGCATCGCTCTCTAGAAACCATCTGTCTTTCCATATGGAATGATTTATTTATTTAATTATTAACTTTTGATGACTGGGTAAGTGCATTAGACAATATACCTGCTTATTTTCAGGCACGACCTGTGACAGTACAAGGTACAGTACAGGAAACAAACACTGGTACATACGAGCAGTCAAATCATTGCATCAGATATCCTCACAGGGATAGACATAAAATTTATACAGCAAGCAGGACTATCCATACAGGGATGTTTTTAGGAGGTCAGGCACAACTGATAGACATACAGGTGTAAGGTGAAAACAGAGATCAAGACAGCTTGGATAAGGCAGGAAGGGAACAGTCACAAGAATCAAGTGCTAAGAGGTGAGATAAGAGTGCTGTTTTAAAGGAGGAATGGGACAAGGTGCCCTTCAAACTGTGGGGGAAAGTGTTCCGGGTTTTGGGGGCAAAGTGTGCAAAAGTGTGTTCACCCATATTTGTAGTGCAGTGTGGGATAGCGAGCAATGGAAGATGGGAGGACCTTAGGGGGCTGGAGTGGACTACAGGGTTAAACATGGCTGATAGTGCAGAAGGACAGGGAGTTCTAGTCACGGAATCTATGAAGCAGCCCAGTGAGAAAAGGCAACGGAATTCGGGTGACAGCCAGTGTAGGGCCAATTAGAGAAGACAATGGTGGGTCATGTGAGGGGGGAATAGAGCAAATCTGCAAATATTATTGTAGATGGTGTCCCACTTCTGGAGATTAATAGCAGCAGCATGGGAAAGGATAGGAAGAGTGTAAAGAAGCCTTGAAAGCAGGACACCTCTATCCACTGAGACCCTGGCTGCAGGGGTTAATGAGTGGCACACGTGGTAGGCTGCCCCATCTTCATGTTTATGAATCCACATACTTCATTAATGTGAGTGGAGAAATCAAGTGCAGGATCCAGCATCACCCCCAGGTACTTGAAAGAGCATGTGGACAGGATGGTAGCCCCATCCTGTCATAGCACGCGAAACATAGGGGACAAGGCCTGAACTTTTCTTGGAGACCCGAAAAGCATAGCTTGGGTTTTGGGAAGGTTAAGGATAAGGGAGTTAAGGGAGAACCATGTGAGAACCATGATAGTAGAGTGACAGAGCAAGAGGACAGTAGCTAAGAGGGGCCTTGGGTTTGATAACCTATGGGGAACATTTTTGCTTGTCACTACAATTTATGTTGTTAGCTTGTGTCTTTCTCTAGAAACCTTCTGTCTTTCCATGTGGAATGATAACATGGCATCAGAGCACTAGGACAGTAGTTGGGGCAGGGTTTTATTACCAGCTATGAACATTTTTTTCTTTTTCACTACAAGTTGTGTTGTTAGCATGCATATCTCTCTAGAAACTTTCTGTCTCACAATACAGAATAACAGCACAGTGGTAGAACACCTGGACAGTAGTTGAGAGGGGGCCTGGATTCAGTCCCAGTAGGGAACACTGTTTCTCTCTACAGATTAGGTTGTTAGCATGCATCTATGTCTAGAAGTTTTTGTCTCACAATGTTGAACAACAGCATAGTAGTAGAGCACCAAGGTAGTAGTTGGGTGGGGGGTAATGCATTTGATTTTCACTTATGAACATGTTTTCTTTCTCACTAAAAGTTATATTGTTAACATATATCTCTTTCTGTGAACTTTCTGTCTCACCATGTGGAATGATAACACTGTAGCAGAAAACCAGAGAAGTAGTTATAAGATGGTCTGGGTTCAATTCTCAGTTGTGAATAGTTTTTTTTTTGTTTCTCACTGCAATTCATGTTGCTAGAATGCATCTCTCTCTACAATCCTTTAGTCTCATTATGAGGCATTATAGAATATTGGCAGAGCATCAGGACAAATGTTGAGAGAGAGGGCCTGGATTTGATTCCCAGTGTGGGACATGTTTTCTTTTTCACTGCAGTGTGTATTGTTTTCATGCATCTCTGTCTAGAAACCTTCTTTCCCACCATGTGCCATGCTAGCACTATGACAGAGAGCCAGGGAAGTAGTTCAGAGTGGACTTTGGTTCAATTTTAGACATTCAGAATAATGAGCTGTTGGTTCCATGTTTCAGTCAACTTAATTAATTCTGGGTGAGGTTGAATGCAACTTGGTGAGAAGAATTACTTCCAGTTGGCAGAGAATTCATTACTCAACTCTGCTGTAGCTGCACATCCAGGCATCTGTGCTCAGTGCAGGATATGCTTTCCCGTAGCACACATCTCTATGTATAAATCTTCTGTACCACCATGTGGAAGGACAGCACAGTGGCAGAACACCAGGATAATAGTAAGGAGGGGGCCTGAGCTTGTTTCTTAGTGGTAAACATTTTGTCTTTCTCACTACAATTTTTCTTGATATCATGCTTCTGTGTCTAGAAACCTTATGTCCTATCATGTGGAACTATAGCACAGTGGCAGAGGTCCAGGGCAAAAGACAGGAGGGAACTTGGGTTCACTTCTCAGTCTGGAATATTTTTTTTCTCAGTACAATTTATGTTGCTTGCTTGCATCTATGTCTAGAAACCTTTTGTCACATCATGTGGATGCTTGCATAGTGGCTGAACAACAGGACAGTGATTGGGTACATGGCTTTGTATCCCAGTGGTGAACATATTTTTTTCTCACTACAATTTATTTTGTTAGCATGCATCTGTTGTATGTGAGAAACTGATATATATGATTGCTGATAACAGTTATAGGATGTTCAGAGACTGGAGTATATTTTCAGACCATGGAATGGTTAGTAACCCAGGAATAAAGAACAAGGAACATGTAACTGCCCCACTCTATTGAGATTTATCACTCAAAAGAACGACTAATGGAGGCTTACAAATCAGAGCTCATGAGACTTTTTTTTGTTACAACAGATCATGCAGACTCCATAGGCCCTATTGCAGGAACCGATCTGGTTAAAAGTTCAGAGTTTGTATAGTGTGTGGTGGTATGCTTGTTTATTTAGTGAGGTGTATGTCCATGCTTGCATAGACGTATGTATAAGTATGGTACAGCATCTGTGTGTACGTTGTTTAGCATGTCTGTATGTTTTGTTCTATGCAAAAATAACCATCCATACCCTGGTACAGGTCAGTACCATTAGTACAGTGCTGCTAGCCAGAATTCAACGCAGTAATGCTTTAGTATATTCACCTAATGCTGCAGTATGCCTCAGGGAACATTGTAATTCAATGGCAATTAAGCCCCTTTTTACTGCAATATTTTGTGACATGTAATTTACTACAAGTTACTGTGTTGCATCATGGTTGGCTCTGATGTACTTTGTATATTTTGTCTTCTACTCCATGATTCCTTGCACTCCTTACTGTCAAACTCATTATCACCACTAGTCAGTGGGGTAACAGAGACACCAGACTTTAAAGCTCCGTTTGTTCTTGTTCATGTCTGGTGGTTGGGTTTAATTCGTATCTCAGCTGAAATCTAATAACAAAATTACCCCTTCTGAAAAGCACAAAAAGAAAGAAAATGTTTATAAGAAAACACATTTCAAAGGATTGACAACTGAGGGGATGAGGAGTTCACTTGATTTGGTTTAATTACTGATATTATACCATCAAGCGTTAGCACTTCTAGAAACTAAGGGAACACAGGTGAAAGAAAATTTATTGACTCAAACTTTGAAAAAGTTTCATGATTGGTTCATGAACATCTATCAATATTCACCAACTATTCTTCAGTTCATGAACCCAGTTCATGAGCTGTTCATCCACCCAAAGTTCATGAAGCTGCTAAACCTTTATTGAATTTGCATGCTGAACAAAGACAAACATAGACATATAGAAACATAGAAGCTGTCAGCAGAAATGACTTCCTGTCCCACCTAGTCTGCCCTAAAATCCCTACCTACTGCTCTACCGTATACCCTACTGGGTCTCCAGCCTTTACCCCCACCAGCCCTGTTACTAAGGTCCCCCCATGTTTATCCCATGCATGTCTGAAACCTTTTAACATTTCATCTCCCACTACCTCTGCTGGGAGGCTGTTCCAGGCTTCCACTGCCCTTTCCATGAAGAAATATTTCCTCACATTCCCTCTAAGTCTCCACCCCCCACCAGGTTCATATCATGACCCCTTGACCTTGAGCATCTCTTTCTGTGCAATTTTCCACCCTCTGGTACCTTATTGATACCCTTGAGGTATTTGAATGTCTCTATCATGTCTCCTCTATTACTCCTTTCCTCCAGTGAGTACATGTTTAACTCTCTGAGTCTTTCCTGGTAGGGCTTCTGATGCAGGTCATGCACCATTTTGGTTGCCCTTCTCTGTATTGCCTCCACCTAATCTATGTCCTCCCTGAGATGGGGCCTCCAGAACTGGACACAGTACTCCAGGTGTGTTCTCATCATTGATCTATACAGGGGTAACACTACATCCCTTTTTCTGCTGATGATACCCTTCCCTATGGACCCCCAGCATCCTACTATCTTTTGCCAGTGCCTTATCACACTGCTTTGCTACCTTCAGGTCTTCAGATATGATTATTCCACTGATCCATTTCCCGTTGTGTGTTTGTTAACACCTACCCCCCCAACAAAAAATGATATGTTGAACTTGGGTTTCTGTGCGCATGTGCATATTTTTTTTTTTTTTTTGCCTTGAAGCCCAGCTACCAGATCCTTGACCAATCTTCCAGCTTTTCTAGATCTTCCTTTATTTTTTCCTCCCCCACCAGTGCATCCACTCTGTTGCAGATTTTTGTGTCATCCATGAACAGGCATACCTTTCCTACCAGCCCCTCTGCAATGTCATGAATAAGGACATCAAAGAGGATCAGTCCAGTATCAACCCCTGAAGCACTCTGCTCTTTCGAAGTGAACTCTATTTACCACCACTCTCTGAGTCCTTTGGAACCACTCCTAGGTTGCCTACATTGTTTACCAATCTTCTGTGTGGCATGGTGTTGAATGCCTTACTGAAATCCTGGTAAGCCACATCCATCGCTCCTCCATGGTCCACCTCCCTAGCAATAAAGACAAAAATCTCTATCAGGTTTGTTTGACCGGATCTCCTCCCTATGAACCCAAGTTGCCCTGGATCCTGCAATCTGCTGGTTTGTAGGTATTCCACCATCCTTTCTTTAAATAGTATTTCTTGACATTGCCCACCACCAAAGTCAGACTTATAGGTCTGTAGTTTCCTGTCTCCTCCCTATTCCCACTTTTGTGTAGTGGGACCACATCAAAAGTCAATTTGTATGACTACTTTGCATATCAGAATGCATTATTTCCCACTGAGTCATAAACCATCACACAATCAGAATGTTTTTCCATTTACTTGAAGAAAATATATATTCTACAAAACAATTAATTATTTCAGCACCCAAATGATTAACATTTTAACTCACCACATTTAAAAAGAATGTTGGATCCTGCTGATATAAATAGCTTTTGGTCCATTCTCTTTAGGAAAGGAAAGAGTGTAGTGGTTCCTTTTCAAAGAAGAGCAGAAAAAATAAATGCATTTATATTAATTCCAAAATGAATGGTAAGATAAGTCATTTATTAAGAAATGCAGAATTTGTTAAAAAGAGTTCAGTTGCCATGGTCAATTGCAGGGTTGTGTGATAAAACAACTAAGGCTGAATGGGGCTGCCTTTGATTTGTACACGGCACAATCTTTTAAGAGTGGTTCTAAAACAGGGTTGTATTAAGCAATATTATTAAACAGTGTATTTTGGTGACTAAATATATTGTTGCACATTGTCCATCAATGTTGAGTGGATGAGTTTAATGAACTTTCATGGACCTTTATGAAATTTTCTGTTGGTGAACATCCATAAACACAGCAGTGTCATGTGATATTCAAGAACAATTCATGAACATACATGAGCAATTTGGTACATGTCTTATGAACATTCATGAGCTGAATCCATTGAAATGTTTGTGAATA
Source organism: Neoceratodus forsteri (assembly GCA_016271365.2). Lineage (NCBI taxonomy): Eukaryota > Metazoa > Chordata > Ceratodontiformes > Ceratodontidae > Neoceratodus > Neoceratodus forsteri. The sequence continues at coordinate 1,582,002,255 of CM057449.1, read as the reverse complement.
ATTCATGAACCTTCATGAATGGTTCATGATTGTTGTTTCACCTGGTACTCATAAGAAATGTGATTAAAAGGTTGTTAATGAGCAGGGATGAGCTTGCTATATCTGGATTTGTTTAATGATTGTGGGACGTGTTGCAATCTCCATGATCAAGCTTCCTAGTGAACACCTGTGAATTTCTAGGTGGTTGCACTTCATTTAAAAATGAAGACGTCAATTTGGGTGCATTGAAGTTTTAAAAGTTACAGTGGTCCCCATCTCTGGGATTCACCTTGTTGTCTGGTGGTTTGGCTTAAGTCATATCTCAGCTGAAATCAGATAACAAACTACTGTAACCCACTTTAAAACTCATAAAGGGAATGAGAAAATCAGAACATTCTGTACGTTATTTATTGTCAGTTGGAGAAGTGCACTGTCTTATGTTGGATTACTGATATATGGCATGCACATCAGCACCCCTAGAAACTAAAGGAACTGATATGAAATGTGATTAGAACTTTGTGAATGAGCAAGGGTTGAGTGTGCTATATCTGGGTTTCCTTACTGATTGGTGGACATGTGACTGTCTTCAGCAGCAATCTCACCACTAAGCACTATCAAATATTCAGGTAGTTGTATTATTGCAGCAGAAGCAGCAGCCCTCACTCTCCCTCCCTGTAGTACTGGTGTTGCTGTAGGTCATCCAGGTGGCAGTACTGCAGAAGAAGCAGCATCCCCTCACTGTCCCTCCCCTGCAGTGCCTTTGCTGCTCTACTACCCAAGGCCATCTAGTCAGAAGCTTTGCAGTGTAGGCAGAGATGCTCCCTCACCATGGGAGGAGAGTATCCTGTAGGACACTAAATCCTCTTCCCCCAGCCTGGCTGGTCCCTGACAATCATGGCTTGTTCTTGAACCTGGTTTACTGGCATTGCAAGCAGTAGTTCTACTGATGTGCTGATGGGCCACCTGCACTCAAGGATCTTTGATGTTTCCAGAGAAGTCACTGGTCTTGGGCTCAATGTACTGCTGCAAATTATATTGGATATGGCAGCATAAAGAGTTGGCATCCAACCTGTGGCTGTGTGTGAAGCCATTTGTATTTATGTAAGTGAAAATGTTACTAGTGCCTCTTTCAGTTGTGGATCTTGTGGCAGGGAGTGAAGGGGATGTCTGCACCCCACATTGTAACTTGCTTGCTTGCTTGATGGTGTTGCATTTCGCTTTGTTAAGGAAGTCTGGTTTATTGATTGCAAGAAAATATACATTCAAATCAATCGGTTACATTTATAGTTTCTGGCAAAAATGTAATGAAAAATATAATAAAAGACAATATAAAGAACTACAGAAATTGCATATCATGTATGCACACCACCTAACCAATCCATTGTAAAATCCTAGATCTGCCAATGCCCTCTTCATCCTTTATGTTTAGTTTGAAAATGTGCTCACAAATGTCTGGGAAAGAGACTGACTGTAGTAATCATATGGGCAGTGGCACACTTCCCAGGCTTAGTCTATGCTGATGTGCTCTGCTGACATTGGCAGGGCACATTAGCATACTGTACAACAAGTGAGGAAAGCATGCTGCTGCCTATGAGATTTTGTTTATTTTTATTTATTTGCAATTTTTGACCAGGAAAGACACACAAAACTATTACAGCTTGTATTTGGGTGCATCCTGGGGATGGGTTTCACAGACCTGTTTTATTGGAATGGGGAATATCGGCCATGACACTGGGGAAATTTTTATTCTTCTTATTGGATCCCTCCTCCTATAGCTTCTGCCTTAAAGGTGCACCACTTTCATAAGCACTACCCACTCTGTCCCTCCTTGCCAGATCTAGTTATCAGTTCAGCATAGTCCTACTGAGTGACTGGTATCCCACTCAATCTGTTCTCTTTTACTTCTGTTGCCCTCCCCTTGCTCCAACCCATATGTGCCTACCTTTTCATTCCCCCCCCCACTGGGTTGCTAATACCCATGCTGCCCACTGCACTTACTTGTCTTAGGGATCTAACCTTTTATGCTTCTACCCTCCTCGCCAATTCCTGATATCAGTCCAGCGTAGCATTATTGTGTGACTGGTATCACTTGCAAACTGTTCTATCCTATGTCTGCTGCCCTCATTAAGCCTAAGCCCCAACACACCTATCTCTTCACCCCTCCACCAACTGGGTCGCTAGCATCCACACTGCCCACTGCAACTGCTGGCCTTAGGGATTCTGCCCTTTATGCTGTGCGTCTGAAAATGAACTGCATCTCACTTCTGGTATTTTTGTACATACTCTCTGCCACTGGCCCTGATGAGCATCAAGCAGCTCCCCCTTCAGTCTCTTCCCATGACACTAGCCTCGGTGCAGGTGCTTAGCTGAAGGTACTTCTGGAAATGACTACAACATGGAACTACCCAGAGGTTACATTTCCACTGGTGCAATTGGTGGTTATAAATCATGGCCCTAGTCATGGCTTCAATGCATTGTACTTGCTGCCACCTACCTCTTTCAAAAGTAAGCTGCCCTACCCTGGCAAATGCAAACTCTATAAGGGGAAGTCCGTAATTACCTTTAGTTTTACAACTAGAAATGCTATACTGATGTTACTTCTCCTGTCTGGCAATGTGCATCCTAATCCCGGTCTGCCAAATACTACTTGGTCAAGTGGGTGTAAGACTAAGGGCCTAAAAATAGCAACAATGAGTATCTGTAGTCTGCCTGCAAAATTTGAGCAATTCCAGGCCTAGACCACCCAGCACAGCCCTCATATCATCTGTCCTACTGAGACTTGGCTAATGGACAAGACAGACACCAACAAAATTGCACTGCCAGGCTATCAAGCCATCAGATGTGACCAGAAAGGCAAGATGGGTGGTGGCTGTCTTATCTACATCAGGGACTCACTTCAAGGGACCATGCTCCCCACTACCAGCAGGGTGGATGATTATAAACTACTTGCAGTTAAACTCCTGTTTGGCCAACATAGTAAATCCTTTCTTGTCATATCAGTCTCTCACCCAGAAAGGCCTTGAGGGCCTTACCAAAGTCATGGATGCTTTGGCCACCCTCAGTAAGGACTGTGAACTCATTATCACAGGGGACTTTAATATAAACTGGTTCAGTAAAAAGTCAACTCCCCAGACGGACATTGTGGCCAGTTCGTACCTTGCACAGTACTAGTTACTGAACCCACCAGGATGAATTACAAAATGGGTAACAATACACTCATTGACTGGCTCCTCTCTAACTCACCCTCTAGGATATCTGAGGTCACTGTGCAAACCGACACCCTGAGTGACCACTGTCAGATTACTTTGAGGTAGTCCAATAAATATAAAAAAACACCCTCAATCATGGTTGAAAGCAGAGTCCTGAGAAGAGGACAGCTGGGGTCTCTCAAAGCAGCCCTATCTCTAATTGATTGGTCACCTACAGATAAGCAGCCTGATCTTGACCTTTCTTTAACTCATTCAGGCCTGGATATGCCAGTAGATGGTGTCTGAAAGCATTCCCGCTTAGGTCAATAACAACTGTAGACATACTCAGCTGACTTTCACTCAGGCCTGGGAACGTCTGATAAAGTCAGCAGTTTTTACCTAAATAATAAACAAACCAAATTTCTTAGAATGTATTGCATAGCACCGTTAGAAAGATCATTTTGTGCTGAACAACTTTGCCACTGATACTTTCTGTCTATCATGTATATTTTAGGAGTTATTCGCATTTGTTTAAGGGACGGTGTGCATAGCTGACATTTGTCTCTCAAGCCTCACCTAAGCACCTTGAATAAATCCCTCCTCCCTCAAAAAACCCACAGTTTGTTGGTATTTCAGCTAGTATGAAATAAAAAACAAATTGATGACAACTGATTGCATAGCACCGTTAGAAAGGTAATTTTGTGCTGAACAACTTTGCGACTCATACTTTGAGTGTAGCACTTACAGTTCAATAGGTATTCACATTTGTTTGTGGCATGCTAATTATGGCTTGATTTTGCTTAGAAAGGCCCAGGATGCAGTGTTAATAGTATACAAGACACAAGTGGTGGAAGTCTCAAAGAGCTCTTATGGTGTGAATGAGTTACATTATTGATAGTTTCAACACAGTCTGTGATAAGTTTGACCCAGTTAGGAAAAGGAAATCTCATGGCTGCAACAATGGGTGGATCACTGGTAAGCTCCTTGCTCTTAAGAGGGAAAGGGATAACCACTGGTTAAGGGCTAGGACCACTGGTGATAAAAAAAGACTATCAGATCTACAGGGCCTCCAGAAACAGGTGTATGCAATTTATTAGGTTGGCCAAAGCTAACTATCACAAGGATCAGTTGGATAGGAGCTGGGACAATGGGAGGAGGTATGAAGAGAACATTAAAATTCCTCTCTGGAAGGATGAGAAGAAACATCCCCAGCTGTTCAATATCAATGGGTCTATTACCATGGATCCTTTCATCATAGTTGAGTTGTTCAGTACCTCTTTCACTGATCTAAGCACTCTTCTCCCACCTGACTACCTGAAGCCCATGGAAGTGCACCTTGACAGTAACCCAATCATGATTAAGCACCCAAACTTTTATTTCAAGTGGATAACATTCAGGGAGGCGATGTCTTATATAAAAAATAGTTCTGGGCTCAACTTGGTTGGATAGCGATGGTGAGGATAAAAAACTGGTAGCCCTTGCCCTTGATGAGCTTATTGTCCCCATAGCTAAACTTTTCAAAAAATCACTCACCCTTGCCAAATTCTCCACAGTCTGGAAACAAGCTCTAGTGACTCCAGTTTTTAAGACCAGTGATGGGGCCTGCATTGCCAGATATACACCCATTTCAACCCCACCCCCCCATACAAAGCACTTGAAAGGATCGTGGCTGATCAAATCACTGACTACCTTCATAAATTCCAACTGCAATGTCCCCAACAACATTGTTTCAGAAAGAGCCATAGGACTGCCACAGCCCTGTTGGAGTACACTGACTTTGTACACAAGGCATTGCATGAAGACAAACTGGTAGGGTCCATCTTTATTGATTTAACATAGGCATTCGATACAGTCAACCACCCCCTCCTCCTGGCACAGCTACATACCCTGGGGGTGGCCACAAATGCTCTATGCTGGTTTCAGGACTACCTGTTACACAGGACACAGAAAGTTAAAATCAGCCATGCTGTTTCAGGGTCCAGAAAAGTGTCACTGGGTGTTCCTCAAGGGTCAATTCTGGGATCATTGCTATTCAGCCTTTTCCTGAATGCTCTACCTAAGGCCTGTGATAGCAAAATTATCACGTACGCTGATGATGCCATCATTCTCGGTAGCAACTCACATGTCATACCTCTGCAGTATGAACTACAGCCTTCTTTCCATCAACTTGAGGATTGGTTCAGCACACACAAGCTCTTAATTATAAAAGAAAACCTAAAACCATGCTCCTATCTAGCCCCTATCTCAAGAGGAGGTACCCCACCCTAACCATCATTAATAATGTTAAGGCCCCACTGGAGCAGGCTCATTCTTTCAAGTAGCTGGGGGTCACCATTGATGACACCCTTTCCTTCATGCAGCATATTGATATGGTAGTCAAGGCTGGCAACACCATACTTGGAGTGCTGCATGGAAAAACCTCACATCAGCTGTTCTCTGTCTCTCCACCACCAGCTTAATAATATCCACTGTAGACTACATGCTAATGGTCTATGGAGCAGCTACAGATATGGCACATAAGTGGGTAGTTATTGCCCTTAACAAGGCATGTAGGCTCACCCTTGCTGCTGACCACTTTACACACACCTGCTCACTGTATGCACAGTCAAACTGGCTATCCCTTGGGAAAAGAATCAAGTTCTCCTTGGCACAAAGGCTCTACTAGACAAAGCCCCCCCTACATCTCTGAAATGTTCTTGTTGGCTGGTACTAAGTATGAAACCAGAGGAAGAAAGCAGAACATGTTTTCTGTGCCATTTAGAAGAACTGCACTTGGACAATGCTCATTCTCCTACAGGGCCCCCCATATGGCTCAATGAGATTCCGGAGATCTTGCACAATACCTCAAGTCTCCTCACTTTCAAATCTGAACTCAAACAGTTCCCTGCTTCTAGGAGCATGTGTGACTGTCTGTTGGGCACTTGACGTTCTCCCTCTGTTGCTCCTTGACCCCCTCAATAGGATGATCCTCTAAGTCTGGGTGCCACACCTCATTACTTCCCCTGGATCCCCCCACTGTGTTCCTATCTCTTTTCTCTACTAGGTCTCTTCCCCAACCCCTGACCTTTCATGCTCCTAACCACCTCTCTATTCAACTGGCGCTCCTCCCTTTCTCTCTCCTCTCTGTGTAACCTACCCACTCACCCAGAGGCCCACTTGCCCTAATTCCTATCTCTTGCTGCCTTCTCCCGCTTTTCACCACCACCTTCCTCTCTAAAGACAAGGCCATAGGAATGTGGCTGCTCCCTAATACCTATCCCCCCCTTTACCAAGATGGCTCTCCTGGAGCTCAGCTGTATATGTTTCTTTAGCAACTGTTTACTTTAAAAAAGAATTATGTACTGTATATTGTGTTATTATATGTCTGTATCCTTTTTCACCCCTTACCACGATGGCTGTCTAGGATCTCAGCTATAACAAATTCATTTGGCAAGTGCTTGCTGTAATTAACTCTGATGTATTTTGTGTATTATATGTTTGCACCTTTGTACTGTTGTTTCACTATGTGGAACCTTTGTAAAAGAGCCCTTGCTCAAAAGTTGTTTCCAAATAATTAAATAAAAAATAAATAAATAAAACTCCCCTGCTATACTTTGATATGTGCCATGGGTTCTTTTGCTTTCACCTAGACAGTGATGGGCAGAAGGGACATTAGTTTAATATGTCATCCAAAGGTTAGCATCTCACCAGTACAGCAACCCCCTCCTACTGCACTACAGAAGTTATGAGTATTATCCCAAAGTACCTGGTGTGTGGCTGGAACCTACAACCTTCTGATCTTGCAGCCTTAGAGGCAAGTATACTGCCCACTGATCCACTGACACTGTAAGTAGTGAGCAACCTTTTCAGATGTTACAGTTCACAAACTTATGCTTAAGCTAATAATTAAGGATAAAGTACTACTAATAAATTTTCATTTACCCACAAAAATTCCAATCAAGGGCTATGGGGTCAGTGGTAGAGGCCACATAGTTTTGTACAGTTTTCCTTTAAAGCAATTCCACTTGCATTCACATTTATTGAATATCAGTGCCCAGCCTTCCCAGTATATTTCACCATTTCCAGTTACAGCAGTGGCAATGCTTCTTCCTTCTTTTTTTTTAATTTTCTGCTGCTTCATAGCTCTCCATAGTTGCAGTTGATTGATACAGTCTAGCCCTTTAAATCCACATTGTGCAATACTAACAACAGTGAAACTGAGCTCTGTACATTATACATTTTTGAAATATCATCCCTCCCACAAAACAGAATCTGCAGCTACACTATGAGCCTACAGTATGGCTCATACCATTTTGAAGTTAGGGGGAATTGAACTAAAATACATTTTTAATTTGTTTCTTATTGGGCATTGGGTATTTTTTCAGTTTATATTTTGCATTTTATTTGTCCAATGGTGTATTTTTGCTTAAGAAGAAAATCTAATTTCGCTGATTCATACAGTTGGATTTTAAGAGTTCTGTACAGAGCTGTCTAATGAGAGACATGAGCTACTGTAGTCCATCTCATACAGCAGTTTTGCAGTTGATCAGTCTGGGTCTGACTAATATGGTCCTTGCAGTATTTGTAGCTGTTAGTGAAGATTTACCTTAATCATCTGCACTTTGGAATTATCTTTTCTAGACAACTTTTTGTAAGGACTGTGTTGGGTGATAGTAATCCCTCTTCCTGCAGTTTTATAATTTTGAAATATGAGAAGGAAATTGTTGTGTATGAGTGGATCAGTGATGGCCTGCAGGCTGTTTTATCAGACTGAGGATGAGCACTGCTGTAAGCTAACTGATATTATGTAGTGCAGTGGGGAATGGGGGGTTAATAACTGGTATTAGACAAATAGGTTAAATAGTATGGGGTTTCTTACTAGCTGAAAAACTTGTCTAGGTGGGCATTTGTAAGGCAACAATGGCCACCTAAAATAAGTCACTTTGCTAAGTGCCATATTGCCTACTGAAATCCCTGTGTCAGGTTCTAAACTGAAAGTTGAAAACTGCCATTTTTTTTAACCGATTAGCGAGCAAACTTGTTAGTGATATGTGGTGGATGCCCCCCTCCCCACTGTCTGTGTCACTTTCTATAAAAACAGCAACTCTATTCTATTCTGTCCTCTATAAAATAATGCAGAATAAATTCATACTGTTTGGCATATTGATGATCTCCCACTCTGACAGCTACAAGTGACCTCTTCCTCTGGCTGCCCTCCTGGTTCCACTTCTGCTGCAAGCTGACAGTGCATCTCCTTCGGTGGGAGACAAAATCAATAAGGTACCATTGGTCTCGTACCTGAGGTGTTCCCCTTGCTCCAATGTGCTGCTGAAAATTAAGAGGGGAGGGGAGGAACAGCAGGCCTACTCCTTTTCCAATTCCAGTCATAATATCTCTGCAGCTCCTGACTGCCAGCTTCATGCTACTTTAAAAACAAAAAAAATGTCATGACCACACCTACTGTGCCTTCCCCAGTCCTCTTGTATAGCCTGTCCCAGCACTCCTTGAGTGATGCTTCTTACTTGGGGGGAGGGCACCAGGAGAAGACATGAAGGGGCACCACAGTAGACACCACCAAAAGATACTAGTATAGTATAAGAAAAATAAAATGCTGAAACACAGCAATGCCCTCTACTGTCATGAAACACAGCAGTACACTCTACTGTCATGTATCGCTGAAGAGGGACTACTTTATCAGAAAGGAAGAAAACTGACTTAAAAATGATTTTTACTCAATTTCCTAATCCTTATTTTATTTCTTAAAATATGTAACCTATACCCATTTTCTAAGTGCAATAATACCCTACCAGGTGGACAGTATTGGGCTATACTCACCCTTCCAAGGGCTATAAGGCCCTACGCCTGCAGTGCTGGGCCTCATTTTGCCCCTTGGTAGGTGGATATAGTCCAATACTGCCCAACCTGTTGGGTATTATTGCTTGCTCATGCAGCTACAATAAGGTTGTGGCTGAGTGTGAAAATGAAAGAAAACTACAGAGTACATAAAGACTCTATGGCCCAGATATTCAAAAGGGTTGCACATGGCGCAACAGATTTGCGCCATGCGTAACCCACTGAGGCACCCGGCGTGATATTCAAAAGGGAAAAATGCGCGTCACAAATCCCAATGCGCAGGAGAGCATCAGTAATGTATGCAGGCACAGGTAGGGGGGCACGCCCATGCATAACCTGCACAGCCCGATATTTAGCCTGGGATGTGCAGAGCCATGCATGTGCAACCCCTACCTGTGCCAGCACAAGGTTACGCCAAAAAAAAAGGAACAACTGATGGCCACCCACAGATGAGCTGCTGCATTGCAGGGTGCAATACGGCAGCTGCCACCTGTGAGTAGCCACCAGAGTTCCGGCTGCACCTGGCGGCACCCCCCCATGCCCGATTGCGGGCATCTGTCAAAAGATGGAATAAGTTCCTACATCCCTGGTGGTCCAGTGGACCGCAATGTGCTCAATCACGGGCATCTGTCCAAAAAGAGAACACTGTTCTATATCCCTGGTGGTCCAGTGGACCACTCTCTGCCCGATCGTGGGCATCTGTAAAAAAATAAAACCTCCTATTACCCTGGTGGTCTATGGTACCCCCCTCCTCACCCGCCTACTGAGCACCCCCAGTCAGCGGTGGGTGGCAGCACCGCCTGCCTCGCTGGCCCACCCGACTGACACCTGGGCTGCACGCCCATTGGTTCACAACGTGAGCTACTGGGCATGAAGCCCTCTGGTTTACACATTCCAGATATGTGAATGAATCATTCACATATCTGAATGTGTAGTACCGAGGTGCTAGAACCAATGGGCGGCAGCCCACCGAGGGTGTCAGTCACCGGGCGGTGGGGCAGTAGGCGGTGGGTGCTGCCGCCTGCCGGCTGACCAGGGGGGAGGGGCTCAGTGGGATGGGTGGGGAGGGGGTATCCTAGACCACCAGGATAATAAGAGGTTTTTACAGATGCCCACCATCGCACATAGCGTTCACTGGACCACCAGGGTTATAGGAAGGTGTTTTATTTACACAGATGTCATGCGATCGGACTGCAGGGGAGCGTCGGTCCCCGACAGCTGCTGTTGGCAGGATGCCAGGTGCAAGTCAGTCGGGGATTGACGCACCCTGCATGCAATTGGGGCCATAATGACATGCAAATGGCCCCATGTCTGCCTTGCATAAATTATGGCCCCATTTGCATGTCAACTTTTGAATATCGCTGGTTCTATGAATGGCACAATGGCACTTGATCTAGCACATCTCCTTGCTCCACTCTGGCCACTTGCCCTGGCGCAGTGCCACTGCACCATGCACACTGGGGGTGGCCAGGGTGCGATATTCAAAGCTGCTGAGCCATGGCGCAGCTCCATTGAATATTGCCCAGGCCACAGACCACACCCCTGCGCAGCCAAGTTGAGCTGCGCCCAAGCTTGCGCCACAGCCTGGCACAGTTTGAATATCTGGGCCTGTATTCCTTTACTGGATTTTGTATTTGTTAATCTCTTCATGTAGTGGCAGAAATGACAAATATAGATGGAAATAATATTTTTTAAGGGAAATTGTACTGAAATCCAAACACAGAGAATCTGATATAGATGTTTGTAGTTTCATATGGATACCTGGTATCACGATTTGCTTTTTTGAACAGTCTCTGTTGTACGTGTATAATTAAATTTTTTAACACTGTATGTTTTACATGATATCACTGCATGCCATTTTCCTGACTCCTTTGCACTTATCTGCTGTAGCACATTCTTAGCTATTTTGGATTTACTTGATTCTGTTTTTTTTTTTTTTTTACCTTTGTGCACCTTTATGTGCTGCTTTGTTTGAATTCTACCTTCTATCCTTCACCTAGAATACATCTGGAAATGAGCTGCTTGCTGCTCAGTTAGCTCCTCCAGGCTGACTAATGGGCTCTTTTGCACTAGACAGTAAGGTAAGTGTCCTTTGAAGGGGAGACAAGGCTGGGGGAGTAGGCTTTATTTCATGTCCACCAATGAACTTCTTTAAGTTTGTACTGGGTGTGGGGGAGGTTTTAAAAAGTCAGTATGCATTCAGATGCAGAATCCACATCAGATTCTGGTTGTGCATCATCTGACTCAGGGTTTCTAGAAATCAGACTTTTGGGCTTGAATACCCTGTAACCCCCCACAAATTGGGTGGGGCTTGCCTTAGTTTGCCTCCCTGAGTGCCTTTGCTCTCCCATCAGTCCCCATCCATTGTGGTACCCATTATTGCTCCTGCCAGCCCCATGGTCTTTAATCCTGTAGTGGAGTACCGAAGGAGTGCTGGAGTTCAAATCACCCATTTAGTGATAGAGAGAATCTCACCACCACATAACTAACTCCTGGATATGCGAGGTGGTAGATACCACGCTTGCAAAATGAAGCATTTCAAGGCTAAAAGAAATGCCACTCCTGCAGCACTATACTTGTTCCCCTCCATGTGCTCCAACCCCAGATAAACTAATCGGGGCCTGGAGACACACGGAAGGGGATGGGAAAAAGTAAAAGCTAAAATAAATAAACGGTGGACATTGGAAAATGCCACTTTGTGCCTTTAAGAATTTAATGCTAATAATCCCAAAGTGTCTGTTCTGCAGCATGGGGGGGGGGGCTGTGTAAACTGGAGCTCCCAATGGAGAGCATGATGCCTCATTCCATGGTATGCCACCACCAGACAATAGTGCCCAAGGTTGCCAATTGTGGCAAATGCTCATACACTTTGAAAACTGCATTTAAGTTCCACAGTAGAACTTTAAAGTTGGTATTGCATATTGTTTGGAAATGACAGCAGCCATATTGTTAGTTTGACCCTATGCTTCAGCCAATTGGAGCACTAGGATCTGCATCAGCTGACTCCACGGGCCTTAAGGGATCATTAGCTATGGACTGCTGGGAGAAAAAGGACAGTACTATTCTTGGCTCCCAAACAGCAACCAATCAGGTGCCAAGGATGTGCATGGACTGCCATTTGGGCCAATGAAAAGCTAACATATTCCTGTGAATCCTCAGGGACAGTGACAACTCAGAGCAGTCTGAATCAGGCTCTCAAAGAGTAAGGAGTACTCTGCCATTAGTCTCCCCAATGGGAAAGAGAAGGCCTGGCTGGGGCTTACCCAGTACATAGCCCAGGAGGAGGCCTGAGACTGCTGTATCAGAAAGTGTTCCAGCTCAGTGAAGTACTATTTTGCTGACCAGAGCCAGAACTTTTGGCAATTGTAGAGAGACTGTTGCCTGTACCCAACTGGGAAGTAAGTCAGATCAGCAGAGGAAGAGAAGTGCCAGCTTGAATTGCCTGAGTGCATTTGGAGTCTGCATGCAGCCAGCCAAGCCTGCCCGAACAAGAGCTGCAGTAGCCTGAAAGAGGTTCTTACCTGCTGAAGGGGAAACCCATGTCAGAGAGCCTGAACAGTTTGCATGGCCTGTTAATTTAAAAATAATATTTTATTTAAAAGTGCACCAACGCCAGTCAACCAGCTGCAACAAGACATCGCTCCTGCAATGGTTCAATGGCTGGGTACCTAGTGAAGATAACTGGGAGCTCAAATATCAATCAATCAATCAATCAATCAATCAAAATCTTTATTTATTCAGGCGAACATCATTGAGCGTAGCTCATTTACAAGATGGACCTGAGTGGTCATACAAATAAGGGTACAAGTTTTTTTACAAAGACATGAGAATAGCATAACATTAGTACAATCAAATAAATAAGAGATATATACAAAATTTACAGATATACAAGGCACAGTAAAATATGGACTGGTGTACTGGGGTATATTGTTATGCCATGCAGATGGGAGGGGGACTTAAAGGTCTTTGATGTGTTAAAACATTAAAATCAATCTGCCATGTCAATCAGTTTAATCTGCATCCCCTTAACCCCTATTGTTCCCTAATAAGAGGGTTTGTTGTTTGTTTAAATACTGTCCTTTCAGCATATTATTACTTGGTCTGTCATTACGGTGTATAACTTTAAAGTGTGTGGTATATGTATGCCTGTTATCTCTCTCTACAGGTAGTTGGGAAGCATAGCATTAAAAAGAACCAGACTGATGAGTACTGCAGCTATGTGCATATTATTAGTAATAGTCACTAACTGTATGCATATTGAAAATCTGCAACTGAGTTTGGCGTTCCAGGTGTGGGGTGGCTGTTTCTGGAGGTAGGTAGGTACTGCATCCCAGGGAGTTGTTGTAATCTGTCATCTGGCCCACTTAAATAATACTCTGTGTGGAGGCACGGTGCTTTGTTATTATCTTTTGGAAATGAATCCCCAAGTAAAATCTACAGAGCCCAGGCCCCTCAGTCTTGGTCAGACCCATAAGGCAGGGGTAGTACCTGGTTGGTACAAGGCATCCAGATTACAACTCACATTTCAAATGTCAAAGAAAGTCTGAAATCTGAAGAATTCAATTCAGCTCCCAAAAATTCTGTGCAACCCTACTTACTTGCTCTGTTTCCAGATTCAGTTTTTGTATATTTGGGGGGCAGCAGATTGGTGCATTGAGTCCATTGCAAACTTCCCCTCAGGTTCATTACTTTGCTATTTATTTTATTCTTGGGTGTTACTGAGGACTGGTATTTTGAAATACATCGCCATCACCGTCACTGGGGTCTACAAGTACTGAGGCTAACAACCACTGAGAAGCAGTGAGGTATTGTAATATACTGTAAGTTTTAATTTTTTATTTCACTCAGGTTCCTTTATTAATTCATTTGTTGCACTGGTCCAAGGGACCTTTGTAGTTAGGCAAAGAAAAGGATTTAGATGACAGAAACATTGTTATAAACAAACTGGAGAATATACTGTTTTGGTGTGGCATATAATCTAACTGTGTGTGGTACTGCTTCATTACAATGATGTACCCCTACTTCCCACTCCTGCCTAATTCCTTCTTGCAAAAGATGCAGAGAAGTGGGGAACAAGTCTGCCAGCAGTTTGTGAAGTGAAATTTTAATCTCAGACTCACTGACACCAGCAACAATTTACTGCATTGGTTCACTGGACTAACTGGAACCCTATTACTATTATAACTATTGAGGGAGTTCACTGCCAGTACACCTGGTCCCCAGCGAAATGTTCTTCCTTTTACTTTTTTTTACTTCAATTCTCTTAAATAACCTTAAATCACCTTTTAGTTACAGGGTGGATCTAAATCTACCATTTAGTAGGGGCTGTATTCATATTGTAAGTGGAAAATCTCTAATTTGGTGTCATTTTTAAGGAAGACTATAGAAAAGGGAATTCTTAGTCCCAGATCTGTTACAGAGTTTGGTCTCTTTTCTTAAACCTTTTCTTAGGAGCACAGGGAGTAGGAGTCTTTCTCAGCAAGTATTGGAAGTGTCTTGCTCAGGAGGAATAGGATGGGTGAGGGTCTTATGTTGGGAGCAAGAGGGTAAGGGTCTTGCTCAGGAAGCATTGGGAAATGGTCTTGTTCAGGGGGCATAAGGTGTGGGTCTTTCTCAGGGAGAACAGAGGGGTGAGAATTTTCTCAGGGAGAACAAGTGAGATTGCTATGCTCAGGGAGCACTTAGAGAGTAATTTCCTTGCTTAGCAAGCATGTTGGGGGCCTGACTTAGGAAGTACTAGAGGGCTAAGTGAGTGCTTACATTAAGGATGTGAGCTTTTCTCAGGGAGCTCCAGGGAGACTTTGGTCAGGGTCATTAGTATGCCTTGTTTAGGGAGAAGTGTCCTACTTTTGGGAGATGCACTTAGGCATTTCTGGTATGGGATATTGGCCTTTTTAAGCGACAATGGGAAGAGCCTTGTTCGAGCAGCACTTGGGTTTGGATGAAGGCTTTGCTCAAGATTCTAGGGAGTACAGAAGGCCTATGTCAGGGATCACTGAGGGTAGAGGGCCTAACTCAAATAGCACTGGGGGTGAGGTCAGAGAGCACCAGAGGAACCTTGGCTAAATGATTCAGGAAGCACTGAGGGCCTGGAATTCTGTGGTACTGGAAGGAGATTTGGGGAGACCCAGGTATTAAAAATTACTCAAAAAAAGTTAGTACTGGGAGTGGAGAATGCCAGCAGGCCTACTACGGAGTGCTTGGAGAAGAGAAGCTTTGCTCAGGGGACATGATATGGGGGAGTTTGCTCTAAGAGTGCTGGGGGAGGTTGATCTCCATGAGCTTGTGGTGTACCTCTTCAGTAAATGGGTAAGCAGGGACCTTGCCCTGGGAGAGGATTATGTCTACTCTAATTTGCTCTCCAGATCCTCCTTTCTTTCAATTAAATATCATAACCTATATGCCTTACTCATTAGACAAGCTATACTGGATTTGGGACATGTTTTGTCTTAAAAAAAATAGCTTATCCCTTGAGTAGTTTTTCATTGTCACCCATGCTTCAGCCATTACTGTTTGGCAACTATTAATTACATCTGGGGATATTGAATTAAATCTTGGATCATTAAATGGGGAACCAATACACCTTACCCAAGATTGGCATAAGAAGGGGGCAAGATTTGTGCATGTAAACACTTGAAGTTTTCAGAACAAGAAACCAGAAATTGAAGCATGGCTTACATTGAATAACCCAGAAGTATTCAGTTTGACTGAAACAAGGCTGAAACCAACCATGAAAGACGATGTGTGCAGTATTAATGGATACAAAATAATTAGAAAAGGTAGGGAAGGTAAAAAGAAGGGAAAGGGAACCATGGCTTTCATTAGAGAAAATATAGACGCTATTCTGAAAGATGTATCTTACAAATCCACTACAGGATATGAATGGCTGTTTGTGGAACTTATCTTGGGAGGTCATTCTAGGGTAAACTTTACATAGTTTACAATCCCCCCAAATCAGGGAGAATTGGACTGATTGAATTTTTTTAAATGTTTCCAGTCTGTTACAGCTAATACTTCTGCTCTTGTTATGGGTGATTTTAATCTTGACTGAGGCAGGGTGGCTGGATCAGACTTGAAGACGTTAGTATTGAATGCTGGTCTTACCCAATTTATAACCCAATATACCCAGATGAATAATTCAACAAATAACTACACTACATTAGATAGGATTTTGACTAAAAACTTAGAAAAAATAGTTAATAGTGGAACTTTCTCAGAGTGCATAAGTGATCACCTTCCAGTATTTCATGTCTGGAATTGAAAAAAAACTAAGATTAGTTTTCAACAGATTTTGAATAGAAATGTTAGGGATGATGATTTGGATATATTGTTTTTGGATCTTAGTAACAAAGATTGGACCTGTTTGGAGGCAGTTCCCAATATAGATTGTGCTGTTGATTTTTTTGTTAATTCACTAGCTGAAATGTCAACTGAAACTGAAACTGTCAGTGTCAATGGCTCAGTAGCTAGCACACTCACCTCTGAGGCCGGGAGATCAGAGGACTGTGGGTTCAGTTTCCACATCTGGCTCTTGGGGTTAATATCCCAGTACTGACACTGTAGTGCAGCACGAGAGGGGTACTGCAGTTCTGAGGTGCAGTCTTTTGGATGAGACATTAAACCAAGGTCCCATCTGCCTGGATTGGTGGTAGTTCAGGTGGATGTTAAAGATCCCATGCCACTTATCGAAAAGAGTAGGGGAGTTTACCCCGGTGTCCTGGCCAAATTTCCCTCATTCACTAAAAATACCACCAACAGCTTAATCTGGTTCAAGGCCAGCTGGCATTCATCTGAATCCCCCTCCCCCGGGTCGTGCCTGAAAATAGGCAGGATTTGTCTAGTGCACTTACCCGGTCAACAAAAACTAAATAAAATAAATAAATACAAAATATTAACATTTTCCAATTTTAACTAAGAGAGTTAGGGTGCAGACAATAGGTGGATTATACCCCAACTCCGCAACCTTATGAGGCAAAGGGACAAATTGTGGAAGATCTCTAAGTGTTCAAAGGGGGTCTTTGGATTTTAATAATTATCGCCAACTTAGAAATAAATGTAAGAGTTTGATTTGGCAATATAAATCCACCTACTCTAAGAAATCACAGACTGATACTTTTGAAAATTCCCCAAAATGTTGGGCATCAATAAAGACCTTAATTGATCCAGCCTCAGGGAACACTTGGAACTCTGTTAGCAATGGGGTTATTAAATATGATGGAAATGAAATAACCAACTTAAATGGTATTAATGAATTATTCTTAAATACATTTACTGATTTTTCTAAATATAAGGCTGAGGTAGATTCTAACCTAAACCTAAATAGAACTGCATCTAATACAATCAAAGGTTTAAACCCCCATTTCTATTTTCATAAAATAAAAGCACAGCAAGTATTAAAACTTTTGAACCAAATGCCAATAAACAAGAGTTCTGTTTCGGATGGGCTTGAACCCATCTTCTTGAAAACAACGACTCCTTTCATCTATTTACCATAAACAACCATCTTTAATCTCTTATTCATAACATGTGAATTTCCCAAAAACTGAAAACAAACAACTATCAAACCTATTTCCAAAACAAGTTTCATGCAGGACCCTGATAATTATCATCCTATATCCATTTTATCACCTTTGAGTAAATTGTTGGAAAAAATTATTAATGAACATGTCACTAAATATCTAAGGAACAATGGACTTCTGTTTCCAGA
This sequence comes from Neoceratodus forsteri, assembly GCA_016271365.2. Taxonomy (NCBI): domain Eukaryota; kingdom Metazoa; phylum Chordata; order Ceratodontiformes; family Ceratodontidae; genus Neoceratodus; species Neoceratodus forsteri. The sequence continues at coordinate 1,581,984,549 of CM057449.1, read as the reverse complement.
GCAGCATGGTTTATGGAAGAATGACAGCATGGATACTGCTTAGACATTTTTTATGGATCACACCTTAAGGGCAATTAATCTTGGTCATCTAACAGGTGCAATCTTTATAGACTTGTCAAAAGCTTTTGATTTGGTAAAAAATGCCATGCTGCTCCAGAGATTGAAAGACATGGGTCCTTCAGAGTCCCCCCTGTAACTGATTTCTGAGCTATCTTACAAATCGCTCTTTGAGGGTTAACTTCAGGGGAGCTTTGTCTAACTCTCATATTTTGGAACAAGGGGTCCCACAGGGGTCCATACTGGGACCCCTATTATGCTCACATTATAATGACTCTATTATAAAAATACCAAAACAATCCAATCTTTTATTATAGACAGATGATATCATTCTTTTTTCAATGGAAAAACTGTGGATGGGATAAATACAGCCCTAAATAATGATTTTTTTCTGCTTTAAATACCTGGTTGTTCCAGCATAGCTTGCTGTTAAATACAAAAGAAAACAAAATGTGTTCTTTTCAGTCCAAAACCCAAACTAGTTAAATGTCAGCCTTTACAAATATCTGATTGGTATGGTATAACATTATAACAGGTTTCAGAGTTTAAGTACCTGGGAGTGTTATATGATTCTAGTCCAACCTTTTCTGTCCATATAAAAAATATAACTAAAACTGTAAGTCAAAAAATAGGGGTTCTACATAGGCTGAGAGATTGTTTAAGTAGAGAGGCAAAAGAGGCAGTATCCAGGAGTGTTAAAGAGGCAGTATCCAGGAGTGTATTATTACCTACCCTTTTTGTGCTCACTGTGCACACAAGTGAACACATTGGTATGAGTGTGTCCTTTGAGGGGTGCAACACTGTCCACTCAATGCAGAGCAGTGTTGCAGGGGTGTGACAGTGCCAGACCAATTAGCACCAAGGCTAATAATGACAGAGTTTCTGACTTGCTGGGTGGAAATGACACCAACTTCAAAAGATGCTGCAGTCCCTTTGATCTGCACCATCCAGCAAGCCAACTTGTAAATAAGAAAAGTGTCCATCGTTGTCTGCTGTGCTGTTACCCACCCCCCACCCTGGTCCTCCCACTCAGGTAACACCCCTACCTCCCACTCATAGTCACCCCATGGATGTCCATCCCCATAATCTTCCTTGGACCGCAAACATGTCTTCACTCTTCAAAGACCAACAACAAATTGAGGTGAGTGCTTCAATTTATTTCAGTGGGGTTTTTCAACTTGGTGGCATAACTTGGCCATTTTTTAAATATTTTTGCTACAAATTTTCAACATACCTTGTTTGGGACCCCATCTCATGAACAAAGCAAGTGATGTTAGGTGAATCTGTCGCGAAAGGTGATTTTGCACTTGCTGCATGAAATCACCTTTTGGGCCAGAGTTGAACATTTTCTCTTCCATTGTTCATGAGATGGGGTCATAAGAAGGCTATGTTGAAAATTTGGGCTAAAAATATTAAAAATCAACAAAGTTATGAGCCTGTATTGACGTTTGTGAATGCAGGGTCGTAACTTTGGCAATTTTCAATATTTTTACCTCACATTTTCAGTATAGTCATTTCTTCACAGCACCTCATGAATGTGACAGCTGTCCTTTTTCAGATCCTGGCCAAAATGTTTTTTTTTTACATCCCAAAAGGTGATTTTGCACTCACTTTGTGAAATCACCTTTCACGCAGGAGTTGAACATTTTATCTGCACTTGTTCATGAAGTGGGATCATAGGAAGAGTATGTTAAACATTTGGGGCACAAATATTAGCAAACAAGACAGTTGCACTGCCCAACATCATCACTTCTACTTTGCATTCTTAACTGTTAATGAAATGATTCCTTCACTGAAGCAATTTTTAATGTCACTTTCATTGATATCAGAACCAGAAACACTGAATGACACCAGTGCATGTGGCAAACACTTGGTATTGACAAATGCTTGTTTATAATTCATTTTTGTTCACAATGATTACAAACAATGATCAGGATTTAATTAACAAGAACGTTAACACCATATGTAGATTTGTTACATAAAACCTTACAATACCCATCATTGTACATTATATAAGGAAACGGTGGTTGCCACCAAGATTAAACTTTATGTATCATTTAGGTTGTGTGGCTGATAATGTAGTGAAATTAAAACATTTGTCTCCATTTTTAGGTACAGTATATCAATATTAGAAAAGAAAATAGATCAATGTGGTCTTCTTCAGGTACCCAAATATTAATACCCAAGATCTCCACTTCTATGGGAGAAAGACCCTTTTTGTTACAATCTGCCAAACTTTGGAATTTCCTCATTCTTGCACAAATTACATTACCTCATTCTTGCACAAATGAAAATAGCCACATGAAATTTAAGATCATGTTAAAAGCACACCTGCAAGAACAAACTGTTTGTGAGTGTTAGTAAATGTATTTTTGTAATTTCTGTATTGTTGTATCTTCAATGTTTTAATGTCTTCTATTGTATTTTGTATGTTATGTTTTGTATTACTTACTTGCCACATTTGCAGTGGCCTGGGTCATTGCTGTAAAGGGGCCTATGGATCAATGTACCTACCTGGTTAACAAAGTAAATAGAGGGATTTGGGGGTTTTAAAACATAACTGTAAATTTGACTGAGGTTTGATTCCCATAGTCATCATTTCGCTGTGTGACCATAAGCATGTTTTGGTGGGGGAGGGACAGTGTTAAACTACAGAGCTCTGAATGGAAGCCAAAGCTTAGATCCCACAGCTGCTGCTTTAATTTTTATTATTATCCTTTTTTCTACTCCAGTCAGCCACTGAGTCCTCCATCAGCTACCCCAAGCAAGGGGCTTCCATGCTGGGAAAGCAGACAGCCCAAGTCCCAAGAGTGCCAGGAAGCATCATCCTTTCTGTTTGATTTGTGTGCATCTCTCTAAAACACACACATATACTCTAGAGTGGTATGGGGTCATAATGTCACACAACACAATGCGATAGCAATATACCACACTGCCATTACAACATGATATATTACCAGTGACTTTACTGTATGTTCTGTGGGGGGCTTCACCCCGCACACCCACCATTATGGGGGGCTGTGCCCCCTTAACCCCTCCAACTAAAATAATCAACTCCGGGGGGGAGGGTTGTACACTTAAATCGCACAAAGTGTGAAATACAGAAAAATGTCATGTGCATGGGATCAGGATTTAATACCCAGTCCATAGATGCACCACCTGCATTGCGGCCTGTGGCTCATCCTAATGAACCAAGGCAGCTGCTTGGCAGACCCTCCTCCCAGCTGAGGACCTATCCTCTGTGAGAGAACAGAGACAGGGTGCACAACTGAGCACAGACCATTTAGCAGTTTTTCACCCTGTCACTATTCCTGCCCATGCTGTCTCTGTTCCGCAGTTTTGATGTGCACCATTCTACATACAGTGAAGTGACCCGATAGGATCTAGAGCTGCAATCCCAATGCAAGACATTATGGGTATGCAAATTCTTGTGCATCACAGACTGACAAGGCTTGGCCAGAACAAAAATCATCTTTTCAACAGGCTTGTACACCTGATCTATTATATACTGAACATAACAAAGGACAGACATGTGTTTCATCATCTTGAGACTACTCAGTGTACTGCAGTCATTGAATCAGCCAGGTACCAAGTCAGAACCCCAGGGCAATAGATAATTAGAATACTCTCTGTGAGCATTTCAAAACCAAGCAATTTACTATTTCTTCTCTTCTAGCACCCTTTTTCAGATACCAGGACTCGTCACCCTTTGGCACTGGTTGTTTCCCCCCTGTTTTATACCCCTCCCACTGATGATAGTGCTAACATGCTGATGCAAGCCTAGAACAGGCATGCATGGCACTGGGCCAGACATTTTTCCCTCCTGTTGCTGTCTCCAGCTGACCTGCACCACCAGTATGTTATGGAATGGCGCTGCTGCAGGGAACCAGTCCTCTCTCATGTAGAGGAGAACATTCAGTGGGGCATTCAGTCCTCCTTCCCCAGTGGGCTCTCATCCAACCTGGGCTTGTTTACAAACCTATATCACTAGTGTTGTGAGTGGTAGCACTATTGCTACATCAAAGGGCCATCCCTCCACAACTGCCACTTAACTGAGACCCCTTCCAGTTCTGTGAACATAACTAACAATTTTTTTCTTTATTTGCCTTACAGGCAGATAAGAAGACAAGAAAAAGCCAGTAACGCCAAACATAATGATAAGTACTCTTGTTTTTCCTCTGTTCTTCAGTAAACATCTCCAAGTTACAGGTTGTTAATCAAGTTGTTCTGACACATGATTCACTGAATGTTTTCCACTTTTTTTTCAGATTTGCAAATTAAAGAATACTGGCGGCACCCAATGGATGAGTCATGCACCCAATGGTAAATGCAGGTTATTTATTTATATATTTAATTAATTAATTGACTGATTTATTTATTTAAAAATCAGCAATCTGTAAAGGCACACTGAGCTGAGGATTGTTTCCAGGGGAATGTGGAAGGGGAGGACAGTACACCAAGTTTATGGTTATAATGACAATCTACAAAAGTGTAATAATAGAATATAGAACAGCTGGTGTTCAAAAACCATGATGATTGGAAGAACCATAAATTAGCATACAAATCAGCTTTTGGTTTAGTCAAAAGCAAAACAAAGTGAGTGGTGCTTGTTTAAAAAAGAGACAGTGCTCGAAATGTAAACAAGAAACAGGCAGCTATGGTACACTGGGAAGAGCCAGAATAATAAGGGTTGTCAATAGAGGGGGAGGGTGGTCATGTGGAGGACTTGTAGCCCATTTTCATTACATATTCATACAACCAATAAAGAGGACAGGACCAGGCTTAGGAAATATTTGTTTAATAGCACAGCTAAATGTTGGTAATGTAACATATTTTATAAAAATGGTTTTATTCCACCCAATCCTTTTGCTCATACAAAAACACAATTCTTTAAATGTTTGCAGCTAACATTTGCATAGTCCCCTTCCAAACTCTTTTCTACTGCTTTCCTTATATGCAACCAAATGATTTTTTTCCAAGCACACCCATGTCACTGTTTTCTAACAACCATGCCTGCCTTCCACAACATGCATACATGAATGCTGCCTTGTGTCTAATGCTCTTGTGTATGCTCCTTGTCCACTCCCTCCGTCATACTCACCCCATTTGCACCTCTTCCAGTTATATACCCCAAATCACCCACTTTACTGCTCTTTCTATTTTATTAGCACACCTCACCTACTGCTCTGTGTCACAGATACACCTTATGTGCTACTCTTACTGTCACAAACCAGATCATATAGAGTATGTTAACATCTTCCCAGCATACTGCCTTTTAAAAAAGCCACCCCAATGCTGCTTCCTTTTCATTGAGCAAACCCATCCCACATGTGACCTTTACACCACAAACCTATCCCATGTACTGTGCTCTCTCTCTCTCTCTCTCTCTCTCTCTCTCTCTCTCTCTCTCTCTCTCTCTCTCTCAAACACATAATACTTACTGCTTTCTGGCAAATGCATCCCACAAGCTGCTGTCTTGGAAACTTATCTGGCTTGCTACTTTCCCTCTGTTCTAAACTCATCCCATATGCTGCTCTTTTGCAAGCTTTCCACATCTGCTGTTCTCACAAACCCACTCCACATGCAGCTCTTATAAACATGCCCTGCATGCTACTTCCTCTCTGTTGCAAACCTGACAAATGTGCAACTCTCTTGCAAATGTTTCCCACATGCTGCTGTCCTACAAACATACCCTGCATGCTGCTCTAACAAATTTGCACCACGCGTTACTCCATCATTGCCATATACTTGTCCAAGTGCTGCTCCCTGTCTGTCGCAGGTTCACTTCTCATGCTGCTCCATCTCTGCTGTAAACTCACTCCATGTGTTGTGCTTTCTCTCCCTCTCTCTCTCTCTCTCTTGCTTGCTGTCTCTGCCTCTCTCTTACTCTCTGTCTGTCACCAACTCACCCAACATTTTATGTATCTCTCTGTAGTTGGGAAGCTAAATTGTTAAATGCTTTTCCCCCTTTTTCAGGGATCATACAATTGAAATTGACAGGAGCAATGTGACTCCATATGAATGAAAGACTGCCATACGTTCTAAGACCATCAGCAGCAATCTGCCTACAGATGCTGTGTAAGATATTTTTGATGTTTACATGTTGTCAAAGAACTAAACAGTTTTTTTAAAGTGAGAACCTTTTTTAAGTTTAAAATAGGAGACATTTCTTGGTATTCTACAGCACTGAAAAATAGTCCGAAACAATATATGGCAATTTGAAAGTGAACTGTAAACGTTTTAATAAGCTGTCCAGGTGTTTTACTTTTCAGTACACTGCAAGGATATAATTTTGGGCAGGTAGATACAGAAAGTATTAATGTAAAGTGCAGGCTAAAAATATAGGGTGATAAATGTAATAGATTCCCTGTTGTCTGGTGACACCCACTCCATTACCTTGTACCAGTGTATAGACTCCCTGGTATCCAGTGACATCCCTGTCTTGCTCCCTGTACTAATATGTCAGTTGTGTTGTCACAGCCCGAACTCCCCACAGCATCCTAACCCCCACATTGGTCCCACAATACCAGCTGGCACAAACCGTCCACTTACTTCCTTGGCTGGCCACTGTCTGATTTACATATACAGTACACTATATCATGATACTAGTGAGCATGTCAATCTAGCACAGTGATTTAAGGCTCTGAGCTGAAAACCTGGAGACCTAGGTTTGAATCTCACAGCCCCTGCTTGCATACTGTGTGACCCTGAGTAAGTCACTTAACTTCTTTGTGCTCCCAGTTCGTACCTGTAAACAAGCTTTCAGCTTAGTGTGTCTCTCCTGGTTAAAAATAAATAGCAGTTGTGTCACCTCATGAAATGCAATTTGCATGGCTAAACACATTGTTAGTACAGTGCTCACTGTTTAATATGCTGTGCATGTGAATACCTCAGAGTCTATTAGATAGTGATTTGATCAAATCTAGTGTACAAATAATTCAGTATTGGGCATTCTAGTACCACATTTTTGTCTCCTTCACTGGACACAGTACTGCCTAAATAATTAGCATGCACTATACACATAAATCAAGAAAATCAGTTGTAGGATAGGTCGGAAAGGAGAAGGCAGTATTCTTGCAGATGTTTTATCTACCTGTTACGAATGAGAACAGCTAATTTTGTTGGAGTTTTGAAGAAAATACCTATTTGTGTTGCTAAAATTCTTCCTTTTCCAGGAATACTTTTCTTTTTTTTTCAAATAACTGTTACTGAGTCTTCTAAAATAAGTCTGACTGCTTGACAGTCATATGAGACACTCATGAATCTCTAAATGCCTGTTCCTGTGACACCAGATGAGACTCATGTCTAGACTTGCTGTAGAAACTTTTAACTATACCTTCACTCAAGTCAAGTACTACTTCTCAACAGCCTTTAAAATGAAATAGCTGGGGTCTTTTTACTCAGAATTAGTGAGGATTAACCTAATACAGAATATGTGCAGAAGTGTTTTCAAGTAGATCAGGGATATTTAACACAAAGCCTAACATTTCATTACAGTTTTGATGAGGTAATCAGAGGGATAAATATGGGATACTTTAGACTTAGTGAGCTGGATTGTAAAAAAGGGTGCACATAGATGTAAGTGCATGTTACAGTTGAGTATGTGTCTCCCTGAATGATTCCAAGCAGCCCTGCTATACTTTTAAAAGATGTGTCCATTTGCAAAAAAATTCATGATTTGAGGTAAAATAAATAAACACAAAAGTAGTTAACAACAAATTTTGCCACAATTGTATCTTGTTTCTCAAAATCTAGACACTGACCTTGTAATAAACGATGTAACAGATTATAGTAATAATAATAATAATATGAAATTTATATAGCAGCTTTAAAATGCTTCAAGGCACTGAACAAGTGCAGTAAACAAGTGAATAGTATTAACAGCTTGCTGGTAGAGGTGAGTTTTCAGTTTACTTTTAAAAGTCACAAGACTGGCACAGTCCGAAATACCCAGTTATAATCAATTCCAGAAGTGTGAGTCATATACTGAGAAGGCTCAGTTGCCAAGGGTGGCCAGCCTAGTAGTTTGAACTTTGTAGAGATATACGTCAGAGGATCAGAGTCAACAAGTGGGACAATGATGGTGAAGTAGTTCTGATAAATAAGTAGAAGCCAGTCCAATATGGTATTTGAATGCATGAATACAAACAGCAGTAGTTTGTAGTTAATTCTGTATTTTATTGGAAGTCAATGAATTTTAGCAAACAGAGGAGAGATGTCCATTCTGGGTCCTGTTGTCCTTAATAGGTTCATCAGCAGCATTTTAGAAGGAATTTGGGACAAGTTGTGTCTCTTTGCAGACACCAACACACTCTGTGAGAGAGTAGATAGTGATGAGGGGATTATGGAAAAGCAGAGTGACCTGTGAAGACTAGAGAGCTAGTCTAAGGGCTGGCTGTTGAAAGTCAATACCAGAATGTGCAAATTGATGTATATTACCTAGGGAACAAGAACCCTATGACAGTGTACAGGATAGAAGGTGTACAGCTATCACTATGGTTGAAAAAGGGATGTAAGAGTCAACATTAGTGAATCCCTTAAACAATCCAGTGCAAGAAGACCTACAGTAAGGCAAATACATGCTGAGACGTGTCAGAAGGGGTACTGACAGTAGAAGAAAAGAGGTATTACTATCTCCTTATAAATCATCTGTCAGGCCACACCTGAAGTACCGTGCCCAGTTCTGGAGTCCTCACCTCAGGAGAGATGGCAGGCTAGATATGGTACAATGAAATGTCACCAGGATGATTCAGAGCAAGCAGGGCAGATCTTATGATGATTGGGTTAAGGCATTGAACTTGTATTCATTGGAGACCAGAAGAGAGAGGGGTTAAATGACTGAGACCTTCAGGTTCCTGAAACAAATAAACAATTTGAACTGTGAGGAACTATTTAGCATGAGTAACAATTGAAGGACACAGGGGCATGAGTAGAAATGGATAGGAGGGAAGTACAATAGATACTAGAAAGTTTTATTTTACAGAAAGTGTGGTGGAACCTGGAAACAGTCTGCCAGCCAAGGTGTGGGTGCCAAAACCATAAATTGTTTCATATATGGTGGTGATAGAGTGAAGGGTATAGTGGTTACTCATGGTGGTAGTGGTAGAAAGGGGAATGGGGGTTGATAGTGAGGGCTAGTACCCTGCATGGACAGTATGTCTAGGGGTTGACAGGGAACTATAGACAGACTGGATGGAACATTGGTCTTCATCTGCCATCACTGACTATGTTTCTATGTAGTAATAGTGTCATAGTGAAGATTGAAGTCAGATGGGCTGATAAATATTATCTTTTCTCATGCAAGAGGTTCTGTTTCATTGACATTTGGACAGTGACTTCAGTGTCATCCAGGACTGGATGGCATCAAGACACAGGGATAACTGAGTTAAAGTGATATAAAGTGAGTCATTGGTTGGGGCACAGATCTGAGTATTGTCAGTGTAACTCTTGTAAGCCAAACCATAGGCTTTTATAATGTCTTCCAAGGGGGACATATGAAATGCAAATAAAAATGGCCTTATGGTATGCCAGCAGTTACAGGTTTAGGTGTGCATATAGGAAAGTTAATGCTAATGGTTTGTCATAGACCAGTGAGATGAGAAAGAAATTAGCTCAGGATGGTCATACTGAAGCCAAAGGTAGATATAAAACAGATAAACAAGATTTCATGATTAATGGTATCAAAGGCTGCTGAAATGTCTAGCAGAAGCTTGCCAATTGCCAGGGGAGTCCCCCAAGGCTCCGTTCTATGCCTGATCCTTTTCTCTCTGTACCTCAATGATCTTGACTCTTACATAACCAATTCCAATCTGCACTTCTTGGCAGACTACACAGTACTGTATACCTCTGGCTCAACTCTATCTGAAGTTAGGGACATGCTACAAACTGACTTTGCTCATCTTGAAAATAATCTAATAAATGCCAAGCTTCTCCTTAATGCTAAGAAAACTAAGGCTATGATTTTTTCTCATAGTACCTCCTTTCTCACCCTCCCTGTCCTACCAAAAGACTTTTTTGTTACCTCTCTAGGCAAACCTTTGGAAGTCATCCCCAAATTTAAACATCTTGGTATTTGGATAGATAACAACTTAAGCTCTCTTTTAATGACCATATTGAGGACTTATCCAGGAGGCTCAAAGCCAGGCTAGGCTTCTTTTTTAGAAATACATCTCTCTTCCCTCTTGAAACTTGAACCAGGCTTGTTCAGGCCACATTCCTTCCCTTACTTGATTTCGGAGATTTAATCTACACCTCCTCTGCAATCTCAAGCCTAAGCAAGCTGGATGTCCTCTATTATCGTGCTCTATGGTTCATCACCAGCTCCCCATACCAAGCTTACCATTGTGATCTGTATGCAGCTGTTGGTTGGACATCACTCACTACTAGACGTTTGCTCCATGCTGGTATCTGGACCCTTGAGTTACTTCTGCACAAATTCCTGAGCTACCTAACATCTCTTATTTGCATTTCCTGCAGTGCATATTCTCTTATGAAATCAGACTTCATCCTGCTTGTCATGCCTAGGACTCGCACCACCTTTGACAAACAAGCTATTTTGCATGCTCTTCCTATTATATGGAACCAACTCCAATCTGTACTGAAAATAACTAGCATTGTCTCCGTTAAACTCTATGAAGTGCTAGTTGCATCAAAAATAAAAGATATTTGTAGCTGTTATTAAGCCTCTCCCTTACCCTTATGTTTGTTCCATGCTTTTTGACTCCTCTGGTACTAGTTCTAGTCAGGACTGAAACTTCTAATCTTGCAAAATGTATACTGCAGCTGAACTATATGATTTCTCTACCTGCTCTTACTATCCTCTTCCACCCTAGACTTCCTACCCATATCTTACTCCCCCTTACTCTTTCTAAACCTCTTCCATTCCCGCCCTTTATTAATTCTTAACCCTGCCCTCCTAATTATCTTCTCTTTCCTGTCGTTGTACACTAATCATATTTATTGCCTCTTACCAGTGTTATGATTATACACCCTACCTTGTATTGCTTGAAGACTATGTATCAAATGTTCTTTAACTGTACATTACTTTGCAATGATGTATTTTTCTTGTGTAATGACTTTTATGAACTTCGTTTGTACTTTGCTTAATTTTGCTCAATGATACCTTATTATGTAATGTCTCCTTTACTGTGTACATGCTTCAGGACCTCCTTGTGAATGAGCTTTGTTCAACAGAGTCTTCCTGCAATAAACTTGATAACTTGATAACTAAGAAGCAAGACTGCTTGGAGGTCTTTATCAACTGAGAGTAGAATATTGTTCGATACTCACAGAAGAGCTTCTTATGTGCACTCCTGAATCCAAATTGACATTTTGGAAGAAGCTGATTTGAAATAAGATACAGCATGTTGTTTATTGGTGACTTACTACTTCCTTTAACACCTTGGAGATGAAGTGCACCTGCGTGATTAGTCTGTAGTGAGAAAGAGTATCAGGTTCTGGTTTCATGTGATAACAGCAATCGCAGAATAGCAACTAGCATTTGGGCAAGTGTACATCACCAAAAATTAATTTTGGCTATGTACACTCACAGCGAACTGCAAAAGGGTGCCCAAGATCTATGTTTTTTAATTGTATGCGGGGGGGTGCTGTGTTTACCCCTCCCCCACTAAAGGATTCTCAACTCCAGGGGGTGTGCATGTTGGGGGGGTGCAAAACTTAAAAAAAAAACCTGACCCAGCTCAAAAACACGAGTGCACCCAGAACCAAACCTTGCACCCTCCCAACCCTAGTCTGCCACCAACCCACCATGCCACACAGCCAGCTCTGCAGACCACAGCCAAACTACACCCTGTTCCTCCCCTTCTGCTCATTGCAAGGCGTGGTCCATCCCCCCTCCACACGTTTATACATATCGACATCTTGTCACTATATTTGTCTACCCCCTATCCAGTCACTCCCCCGCCAGGTAGCCCTGTGCACAGGAATTGTAATTGAGTCACTTTTTTTGAAAGAGCTCAATCATGGTCGCCTTGTACACAGGATACCTCAGGATCCAATGTAGGTTTTTTGAGGATGCGCAGATCTAGGACTGTCTTGAAAACAGTAGGAAACTCCCCATTGAATAAAGAGGAGTTGTTAAGACCAGAAATAAGTGGAATTAAAGCAGCAGTACTAGTTAACAAAAAATTAATAATTTAGTTGCCAGTTCGGACAAACCAAAACATCAATATATTGGTATTCCTATTTGCTTTATTTCATTCCTGAGGCAAGACAGAGGATTTTGAAGTTCTTGAAAGCTCTTGCTGCTTTGCCAGGTCCACCATCATGGTTGTAAGCAGATCAAGGTGGTGCTGAGCTGTTGGCCATCAGAAACATTTTCTGGAAAACCCTGAGATATCTGCATTATGAATACAGTAGGTGCAGTTAATGTTTAACTTCTGGGGTGGAGATTTTTAACAGCCACTGGGGACTACCATCTTTATTGTAGATTTACCACAAATTACAAAAGTTGTAATTTAACACCATCTTAAAAATGTCTCAATTAATTTGAAATACTCTAGTGAATAATCTAAGATTGTTAGGAATTCATTACTGCTAAAAAAGGTAGGATGGTATTTTTTGCCTACTAACTAGTACTGTTGCTTTAAGATGGGTAGACAGGATGTGAAGGATGAATAGCATATTTCAGCATCCTCTGGATCAGTTGGTTGATTGATGGCTGTCTGAGCCACTGTTTTCATCTCATCATTGTAAAAGTTCTGAAGATCCTGTGTACTGTGCAGTGAGTAATGATATGAGTTCAGGGTTGATGGACCTAGTAAGAGAATTTTGATGAGGAAAATTTCATACTACGTCTTGCATCAGTTGATTCATCCCCTATAACCTCCCTCCCTGACATAAAGCAGGCCCTAGATTATCTAATTACTAAGTTTACAGCCATACTGGGCTCTCAGGCCTGTTCAAAGTTAGTAGATCCAAAGGTTACCACTCCTCCTGGCTCAGTCAGGAACTGAGGTACCTTATGCACTCATGGGACAAAGCCTGGAAAACTTTTAAAAGCTCTGAACTACAGACTGACTGGATCTCTTACCACACTGACTCTGAAATGCTTGTAAAAACAAAGTTAACAAGGCCAAGGGGACTTACCTAACATCCATTCAAGAAGCTCAACTTGCTAACCCCAAATGTTTTTGGAATCAAGTGAATGCCTTTCTCAAAGGCCACAAACCCCCTAGTCCCCCAAAATATGATTGCTAATGGCTCCCAACTCATCATTGCACTGGAAATAGCCACAGGCATAAATTGCTTCTTTAATGACCTTGACTTCTATAAGGATGGCCTATCTTCCACTCTCCTGGAGCTGCAAATCAATTTCCTGGTGTCTTCTCATCTTCTCTTCCACATAAAAATAATCCCTAGATGTGAGGTCCTTAAACTGCTTAAAGGTCTCAACGCTGACAGTTTGCTAGGCTTTGACACCATGTCCCCCAAATTCCTCAAAATTGGAGCACCTGCTCTTGCTCTTCCGATTTCCCTACTAATTAGTAGATTTTTCATCACACATACCATCCGTGATAAATGGAAAACTGCTGTCATTATCCTGGTCCACAAAAATGGACAAACTGACCTTGAATGAAACTAGCAACCTATCTCTATCTTATGACCAATTGCAAAAATACAAGCATGAATACTTTACAATCAGCTCTTCTCATACCTGGAATAGACCCATGCCCTTACCGACCATCAACATGGATTTCAGAAATCGCAGAGGACTGAATCCACTCTCCTACATGTCACCTCTGATATATTCCACACAATGGACTGGGTCAAGTCACTGGAGCAGTCTTCGTTGATCTTATGAATGCGTTCAACTTAGTTAACCACCCCCTACTTATCTCAAAACTCTGTTGTCTCGGTCTAGATGACAACTCACTTGCTTGGGTCGCAAACTGTTTAACCAATCAGTTTCAATGCATCTGGTGGTCTGGAGCCCTATCTCCTTTAGCTCCTATCACCAGCAGGGTCCCTCAGGGGTCAATTTTAGGTCCTTTATTATTTTCTATCTTCATTAATGACCTACCAAAAAATTGTGGAGGAGCTTCTGTCCAGCTCTATGCTGATGATGCCATTCTCTATAGATCATCAAAGGACATTGACAGTATAACCTCTGGTTTGGAAACAGATTTCCAACTCCTTGAGTATTGGTTTAAAGCTAACCGACTAGTCCTGAATATCAAAAAAACTAAAATGATGCTGCTCCACCATACCTCCTTCAATCTATTCTCCAGTTTCCCCTTAACATTCAAGAGCACCTCAGGTACCCATCTTGAAGGGGTTTCCTCCTTCAAATATTTAGGCCTCATGCTCAATGAACACTTATGCTTTGACGTGTATACTAACAGTGTCATTAAGGTCTCCATCCAGAAATTAAATCTGCTATACCATACTACCCCATACCTTTCAAACAGTGCCAGAAAGACTATTGCCTCTGCCACCCTTCTTCCCGGCCTCTTCTATGGAGCCTCAATTACTCATACGGTCAAGGTGACACTCCTTAACAAATTAAAAATGACATACCACAGAATCGCCCACTTTGTAGCCAAGGCCCCAGCACATACTCACCACTGTGTTGTACTTAATAAATTGAACTGGCCTTCTTTTGAAGCCAAACTTTACCTATCGGTGCTTTGTCCTGCCTTCAAACTTATCGCTGTACCTCCGCCATCTAGTTTAGCTAACCTTCTTTTCCTTAAACCCATCCCGCAAGCCCTAAGATCTTTACAGCACCCAATGCTTATCCTACCCAAGACTTGGCTAGTTGTAGGTCAGAGATCCTTCTCCTACACTGCTCCCCATAAATGGAACAGTCTCCCACACACTCTACTGTCCTGCAATACTATTTCTTTTTTCAAAAGAAAATACAAACAGGTCTTCCTTCAACCTACTACCTGCTTTAGTAATTACGCCTAATTGTGCTCTTCCTTCTGACCTTATCATTACCCCGATGAAATCTAATGTGTACATTTTGCCTATTATGTACCACAATCTTAAAGAACTGTACCTTATGTTCTGTTTTTTGTCTATACTTGTGTTATGATTATATGTTCTTATTTGTTTTATTGTATCTATACTCACAGTACTGCTTTATTGCATTTACACTTTCCATTATCTTTGCATTACCTTTTGGTTTCTGTATTGTACCTTGCTGTACTAGGAACGCATTTGTTCCCCGGGACGTCACTGAAAATGGGATTTGTTTGTCTCAGTGGATCCTCCCGGTCATCAAAATTCAAATAAATAAAAATAAAATAAAAAAATAGTGTTTAAAAGAGTTGTATTGAGTTTTATTTTGAGTAGCGATCATTTCATTTGTATGGATTTTCCTTTTTAAAATAGCAGCAGGCAGACTGTGCAAAGGTTTGCAGCGATTCTGCACCCAACCCTGAGGTGCTATATTCATTCAGATAGTGGACTGGGAGTATCTGACTGAATATCAGCCCATGCCACTGCAGCACTAAGTCAGACCCCGACATGGACCTGGGCTGTATCCAGCCCACATGGAATTGTGCACTGGGACCAGATAGTGCTGGGAGCCATGTTAGCTATTTTCAACTGCACCATGCAAATAAACCCATTGGACATGAAAGGCAGTAAGGGGCCATTTGAATTCCCATTATGGGCTCATTTACATGGTGAGCAGTGGCCCTTTTGCACCCATCCTGTGAGAGTTGGACATGTCATCCCTGGTGTCTAGCATCACCCTGCACCTCCCGATCACCTCTCTTGTATCATCACACATATCCCTGGGATCTACTGGCACCCCTGCCATATAATCACCTGTCCCCTATGCCAAAATATATTCTTGGTTTCTAGTGGCACCCCAACCCCGATCACATGTCCTGTATGCCAAAACATATCCCTAGTGTCTAGTGCCACCCCTACCCTCCAATCACCCATCACGTAGTACAACACACATAATTGGTGTCTAGTGGCATCCCCTGCTCCCCTGCTCACCCATCCCATATGCCAACATATGTTTCTAGTGTCTAGTGGCAATACTGACCTCAGGTCACCCTTCAGTATATATACATGTATCCCTGGTGTCTAGTGGCACCCCAACCCCTAGTCACCCATTCTGCATAGGTTCTACAACTCCCTGGTTTTTAGTAGCACCCCCTCGATCTCCCAGTACATACATCAGCACCACTCCCTTCTGTCTAGTGGCACCCCCAACCCATGTACACAATATTATCCCTGGTGTTCAGTGATACCACCTCCCCTACTCCTGAAAGCCAGTTGACAAATGGACCAGCAAACATTGGCAGTCCAGCAGAGCCTCCACCACTCCCACACCCAGAACACACATCCAACACCCCTTACCAGTCTATCTGGTGATGTGCAATAAATCCGGACATGACAACTGGCACAGCTCACCACCTTGGCTGACTGCAGTGTAAGCTATACAGTATACTTTATACTGTATACTGTACATGCACTCTCTGTCAATTCATATGGCAGCTGTGGTGAGGTGGTGAGAGGAAGGCTGTTCTAGTTGCCATATTGGGATTCAATGCATGTCCCCAGATTGACTGGTAAAGGGGGTTGGACGATTGGTGTTCTGAGTGTGGTGGCCCCTGGACCTCTAGCATTCACCAGACTGTTTGTTGACTGGCCTTTTGGGATGAGAGCAGAGGTACCATTGGATGCCAGCGATATTATAGGCTATATTGGCTGGGAGATCAATGGGTGTGGGGGGTGAAACCTATACAGAGTGGGTGATTGGGGTGGGGTGCCACTAGATACCAGGGATATGTGCATAAAATACTGAAGAGATGCTCAGGGGGTGAGGG
Organism: Neoceratodus forsteri; assembly: GCA_016271365.2. Lineage (NCBI taxonomy): Eukaryota > Metazoa > Chordata > Ceratodontiformes > Ceratodontidae > Neoceratodus > Neoceratodus forsteri. The sequence continues at coordinate 1,581,967,681 of CM057449.1, read as the reverse complement.
TTTCCATTAGACAATAGGGATATGTGTTGACATACAAGATGGGTGAGTGGGGGTGGAGTGCCATTGGACACCAGAGATATGTGTTGTACTACGGTATGGGTGCTCAGAGGTGAGGATGCCACTAGACATCAGGGATATGTGCTAGTATACAGGATGGATGATTGGAGTTGGGGGGGTGCCACTAGGTACCAGGGCCATGTGTTAAGGGATGGGTGATTGGGGGTGGTGATGCCACTAAACACCAGGGATGTGTGTTGTTTTTTTGGGATGGGTGATCAGGGTGCAGGAGTGCAGGGGTGCCACTAGACATCAGGGATGTGTACTGGCATACAGGATAGGTGATTGGGGGCAGGGGTGCTACTAGATACCAGGGATACATATCTAAGATATTGAATGGGTGCTTGGGGGGGTGGGAGTGCCATTAGATACCAGGGATAGATGTATAAAATTAAAAAACACACAAGTGTGATGCACTAAATGTGGTGAAAGTCCACAGATCAGCCGTAAGTAAGCAAACAGAGAACGACTAAACACAAAAAGCAGTGATACTCATGGACTGTGGCTACAAAAAGATTTCATAAATTACAACATGAACAAACAGATGGTTCCCCAATACTTCAAGGGTTTCAACCCTCTTCATCGAGGGGGGGCGGGCCACAGTTGGCTTATTAAGCTGTTTTTTGTGTTTAGTCATACTTGTATAAGATACTAAACAGGTAATCAGGGGATGAAGGTTCACTAGACACCAGAGAAAAGTGTGACAACAGAGGATGAGTGCTCTGGTGGAGGAGGGCTGCCAGTAGATACCAGGGAGATTGGCAATGAATACAGGCCGGATGATAAGGGTGTGGTGGTGCCACTGGACACTAGGGTCTGCATCCTTGCTGGTGTGCCAGCAATTGGAGACAGACAGCTGCAGTGTAGCCATCCCGCCATCCCACCAACTGTGAATTATTAATCTGTGAAAATCATTTTGCTTGTGAAAATTCAGAATTCTGCAACCGATGGAATACTATTCAGTCCAGACTTGAACATTACACACAGCACTAATCCATAAGTAAGCAGCGTGGAAGAGGAACTACTAGTTTTAATTTTCAATTGCTTATGAAGTAGGGGGTATGCTGGATGAACCTCATGCCCTTTCTAACCTTAAATTAGTATATTACTTTGTTCCATAACAGAAGGCAGAAAGAAGTGGTAGGAACTGGTAGGAGGACAAAGATCAGACTGAAAGGCAATGACCAGTGCGTTTCCTTTGAGGTCTGTTCTGGGACCCTGTTTATTCAGCATGTCCAATAATGATCCAAAATTAAGAACTGGTAGTCACAAATTTACGGATGATAGAAAGTTAGAAAAGACAGCAAGTAGTGAGTAGGACCATGAAACTTTACAACAGGACACAGATCAACAACTGAATGCTGTTGATTGAATAGCTAGTTGTGTTTTTAATGTGGGAAAGGCTGAGCACCAATAAATTTTGATAGATAATAGAAAGAGGTTACAGGCCATCAATATGTATTTATTTAGTCATGTGTTTGTATGTTTATCTCTCTCCTTACCCTCCCCTCTCTAAATTCTTTAAAAGTCCTAATGTGCCTTCCAAACACCCAGATGAAAGAACTATATAGGGCAGGCAACATTTTCTGTATGTTACCAAGCCATTCGAACAACATCCCACCTGATTTGGGGTCCTTCTTTCCTAACTGTGCCCTCAAGACCCAGACTTATGAGCTGGGTAGGTCATTTTGCAGCTTTATATAGTATACAGAAGTTGCACTAAGCAAAGTTGCTCTAGTCATGAGTAAGATAAAACCTGTTTGCTTTCCTTCCTGTACTTTGCTATTAGACTTGGGCTCTGCTATTGGTCCTTAATCATTGTAGTCTGCTTCTAATTTGGTTCACTTGTTGGCACTATTGTAATACGTAGCGTTGTTCTATTGCAGTAGGCATTTCTTTTCAGCCAGATGTTTTCCTCCTGTTTTGTCCCAACATGCCCCCATCTGTACCACTCTCCCCAGCCCCATCACCTGACTTCTCTAGAACTTACCTTCACTGTGGTGTCCTCTGCCAAAGAACCATAGTTGCTGCCAAGTGACTGGTATGAGGCCTGTAGGGGGCACTAGGCTGTCATCCTGCCATGGCTGCAGGTATTTTCTAACATTGTCTCCCTGGGCCCCCCAAAGCATGCAGTGACACAGTGTATGTGAGCGCTGCTTCCTCAGAGATGCCTCTGCTACCTGTGTGTGGGGTTCCTTGCCCATGTGGCCCCCCTGCACCACAACCCAGATTCCTTTGGGTGGCAACCAACAAGCAGGATGCTTTCATCACCTCTTCTCCAGGGAGAAAAGCTGTCTAAGGGATGCTCAATCATCATTCCCCCACCCTGCCCCCAAGTGACTGGAGTCCATTCACAAACTCAGCTCACCATCATGGCAGGTGGTAGCTCTACCACTGCGCTTCTGGGCCAGCCTATGTTAGGCTTTTAAATCACCCCTGTTATTGCATGTGAATTCTACTGCACTATCCTCTTCATTTGTCTTCTGTAGTACATGCCGTATCCCATGAAACTGCTACTGCTTTGATTGTCAGTTTGTAATAAAATGCTGGTTTGCATTTGCTCTATTGTACCACTTTGTACAATACTGGAATTATGAATGTATTGCATACCTCTTCCACCTGCAGTAATCATGTCACACTACTATTGCCTTTCTGTGCTTGCTGATCAGTGTACCTGCATTTGGTAGTTGTTCTACTACACTGACTTTGTAAAACATTACAGATGATTACTTTATTAGACATTATTTTGCAAGGTTTTAATTGGCAGAGTTAGCTTCAGCTTCAGATTTTAAAGAGTATTGTTACATTTAGTATTTATGAGCTAGCTGTGGTGAGGTCTGCGTAGTGACATGTCAAAGACAATATATCTTGCCAGTTGAATAATTCCTTAGTCACCCCCAGTACACATGAATTTGCATACCCGTGATGCTTTATGCTTGGCTTGTGAGTTTTGATTGTGTGTGTTTATATGTGTGTGTATGTGTGTGTGTGTGTATTTATAGGGTATCCAGTGAGACATCAACTGCAGGATGGTGACGTGTGAAAACAGTGACTGTAACACAGTGCCAACACTTCTGGGCAATCACCTGTTCCCTACCATCCCCGACTTTGCCACCCCCTGGAGTTAGTATCTATAATGGGGGGGTGTGGGAAGCAAAGCAGGTGGAGGGGGCACCGACCTCTGAAAGAAAAAAACTTTGCCTAGATGTGGCCGTGATGTGGGTTCAGCAATGTTTTCATGCATCGCTGTTCCACAGTCACTATTATGACATGGAACTTGTTTATAGACACCAAACAAATTGGAAAGTATCTACCTTCTTGTATTATTTATGAATACAACATACTTTTCATCTTTCTTGTCAGCATTTAAATTAGTTCACCTCTTTCCACTCACTACAACATTAAAAAGAGAGTCCAGATATATTTTCTGACATGCTGATGAAGCATCAGTAGCTGCACATTCTTATGGGATTCATCTTGTGGAAAAAGGAGTTGTCAGTTATTTGGGAGCAGTTTTTCATTATGACGGTAAAACTGTCGGTGTTGGCTATATTTACATGCTGATTTATAGTCATTGGATTTTTCACCTTTTTTGAATCTGAAGATGGGACAATGTTACTGCCCTATGTTGTCTCAAGTAGTGTATTGCTTTTGGCTAGATCAGACACCTGCAGATGGTCTCCTTACTAAAGCATTCTGCATTTTTGTCTTGTGGATCTTATAATCAAAATGGTTTGGTTACTTACAAGTCAAATAACACATACACACACACATTCAACCCCCCCCCCCACACACACACACACACACAAGAATTTGCATACAATTTGCATACTCATTATACTCTGTTCTGGGTTTGAGGCTTTTTGTGACATTTATGTATCCTACAGCACATTTTTTTCTTCATATTTCTAATTAGCATTTAAATTACTTCAACTTAGTCATAACAGAAGCAGACATCCAGTAAAGGAAGGAACAGCAGTGAGTGAAGAGGTGACTGCTATCTCAGTGAAAGGGAAGTAACTGCAAATCTAGGAGCTTTCATTGTTACTACTTTGCATTGCTATTGCATTGTGGAAAGGAGGAGTAGGAGTTTGAAGAAGGTTGTGCAATGGCTACTTAAAGTCTGTTTTTGAGTTTGGATAGGAAGGATAGGAATATAAAAAGCAGTTGCTCAATATATCTAAACGTGTGCAACAAAGGGGGTAAGGGAAATAGAGAAAATGTTTTGTACTGATAGAGGGGGGAGAGGGGAGACTTGGGGAGTGTTTGGTATCCTGCATCTGGAAGGATGGGGGGTTGCTGGTGGGCAATGACAGCGATGGGAAGGGTGGTAGGCTGCAACAACTGTGGTGCACCAATCTTTCTAAAAATTGCCTGGAGTGTGGGAGGATGTTTAGTGTGCAACCACATAGAGAAACTCAGAAAGGAGAATGAGGGTCTGCAGGAAGAACTAAGACAGGCAAGGAAGACTGGGGGTGGGTTTAGCCCAATACTGGAGGGAGGAATAATGGGAGATGAGGGAGGGTGATTTAAGCCAACAGTGGTGAGGAGAGGGTCAGAAGAAGGGAAGCAGGGACAAGGAGGACCCAGGCCAGGAAGAACAATTGCTGAGGAAACCAGGTCAGGAGACAAAAGACAAATGGAAGGAGGAGATAGGGACTTGTGAGGGGAGGCAAAGAAGTGGCAAAAGTCATGGAGTGGAAAGGAGAGAACAGGTTGCTATGAAGAAAGAGGGAGTGGGCATTTGTGAAGGGTCTTCAGAAAATAGTTTTGCACTGCTGGAGAGGAAGAAGGTGGATGAGGGAAATGATGAAATTAGAGGAGTAATTGATAAATGCCTGGACCAAACCAGAGCAGGGGGAAGTTCTGCTGGGAGAATTGCAACAGGGGCAAAAGGGGGAAATAATGTGCAGGAGGAAGAAGAGGAGCCTGAAATGAGAGAGGGAGATGAATGGAAGCAAGCAGGGAGTAAGAGTGGTGGAATCTTAGTGCTGGGGGATGCAGTACTAAGAGGAGTCAGGTGGGGTAGCAAGGGGGAGAGGCATAGTCACATTTGGGTGGAGGCCATGCCCGGAATGACAGCAGAAAGGGTGGGACAATCTGTTCTGAAATGTGCTAGAAGGGGTAGGGACAAGCCTCATTTAATTATACATCTTGGGACAAATGAACTGGCTGACAAGACAGTAGATATAGCCCAGAGGAGGTTTGAGGAACTAGGACAATTATGTGAGGGGACAGGAAGATCAGTAACTTTTTTGGAGACACTTCCAGTGCCCAAGGCAAGCACAACAAGAAAGCTAAGGATAAAAGAATTTAACGGATGGCTAAGAACCAGGTGTTGTGCTAATGGGTATGGGCTATTGGTGGGGTGGGAAGGGGAGTGACCTGGGAGGACAGTAGTCTCTATGCCAAGGACAGACTACACTTGAGTGAGGAGGGAAAGAAAGTGTTGAAATGGAGGAAGGAGGAGTACATAGAGAAAGTAGGGAATTTAAACTAGGAGCAGGGGGTGGCAATTGGTCAAGAGACATGAAGAGACCACAGGTTGGGAAACCATATGAGCTTAGTCCCCATAACAGTGACAAAGGACAAATGGCAAGAACTATTGGTGATGCTACTAAAGGAGGGCAGTATGGGAGGGGGGGAACGGTGGAAGGTGGTTACTCTTAATGCTAGGAGCCTTGGGAGGAAAACTGCAGAGTTACAGGTGCTCATGGAAGAGGGAGAGGTGGACATTGCAGCCATCACAGAAACATGGGCCACCCAATACAATGACTGGGGCTTGTCTGTACCAGGGTACAGGTTATTTCGTAGGGACAGGGTGATTGGGAAAGGAGGGGGTGTAACACTATATGTGATGGAAGGACTGAAGTGTGTAAGGGAGGAAGGGGAGGAGGGTAGTACGGAGTCAATTTGGATGCAAATCCAGGATTCCAAGAATAGGATTCTTAGAATGGGAGTGGTGTACAGGCCACCATCTCAGATGGAAGAGTTAGATAGGGAACTAGCGAGACAGATCAGGAGGACCTGAGAGAAGGGTAGTGTGGTGATTGTGGGGGACTTCAACATGCCAGGAGTGGACTGGAGTACCCCAACAACCAGGAACAGAAGGGAGCAGGTACTGAGGGATGCCTTCCAGGACAGCTTCCTGCTGCAAATGGTCAGTGAACCAACCAGGTTAGGGAATATCCTTGACCTTGTGCTGGCAAATGGGGACTTTCTGAGAGAACTTACAGTGGAGGAACCACTGTCGGGGAGTGACCACCAGTCAGTATGGCTCGCATTGGATATGGGCAAGGAAGGGGTGGAATCTGGCACAAGAGTGCTGGACTTCATGAGGGCCAACTTTGGGAGGATGGGGGAAGTGGTAAAAGGGTACCTGGCCAGAATTCAGTCTAGTATGGACACTAACCAGTGGTGGGAGCTCATAAAGCTGGGGATAGTGGAGGCAACCAAACCTGCTACAAGGCCTAGAGCAAGAAGGCTAGAGCTAAGAAACTGAGCTGGTTGAGCAAGGACGTCATGGAAAAGGTAAGGAGGAAAAGAGCTACCTTTAGGAAGTGCAAGAAAACAGGGTGAGGGGTGGACAGGGAGGAGTACTTGACAGTATCGAAGGAGGTGACAAGGGCAGTAAAGGGAGCCAAGGCATCTACGGAACTTAGGCTAGCACAAGGCATTAAGAAGGGGGAGAAGGACTTATTTGAGTACATCAGGGAGAAAAGGAGCTGTAAGGACCACATAGTAAGGATTAGTAAGGAGGGGTGTTGGGTGGAAGCAGGGTACGATAAAGCAGAAACACTAAATGAGTACTGCTGCTCAGTATTTACTAAAGAGAAGGGGGTGACACCCAAGGGGGGAGAAATGGTAGAAACAGGGGGAAGGGGGTGACAGATGGGGAAATCATGGAAGGCAGAGTTCGGGAGGGTTTGAAGGCACTGAGGGTGGATAAGGCGCCAGGCCAAGATGGCATCCACCTCAGGGTACTGAAGGAGCTGGCAGAGGTCCTTGCTGTACCTTTGACAGACCTATTTAATGCCTCACTACATTCAGGGTGTGTACCTCAGGACTGGAGGATGGCTCATGTGGTGCTCCTCCAAAAAAGTGGAGCCAAGGATGAACCAGAAAACTATAGACCAGTGAGCCTCACATCCATTGTGTGTGAGCTAATGGAGACTATCCTGAAGGAAAGGCAGGTGGCTCTCCTAGAGGCTGAAGGACTACAGGACAGCAGACAGCATGGCTTCATAAGGGGCAGATCCTGCCAAACCAACCTGATGGAGCTCTATGACTGGGTAACTAAGCTACTGGACAGGGGCTATGCAGTGTATGTCCTGTATCTGGACTTCAGTAAGGCATTCAACTTGGTGCCACATGGAAGGCTGGGAAGTATGTTAATAGGCACTGGGGCAGGTGCAAAGCTGGTGAGATGGGTAGGGAACTGACTTCAGGGAAGGCAACAGAGGGTGGTGGTGGGTGGGGAGCTCTCACACCCAAGGGTAGTGACGAGCGGTGTCCCACAGGGCTCGGTGTTGGGACCAATGTTGTTTGGGATATTCATTGCAGAAATATCATTGGACATCAAGAGCAAGATCAGTTTGTTTGCTGATGATACCAAGGTAGGAGCAGTGGTGCATCACCTAGGGGGATGGCAGGGGTTGCAAGATCATCTGGCAAAGCTTGAAACCTGGTCAGACACCTGGCAACTGGGGTTTAATGCCAAAAAGTGCAAGGTGCTGTATTTTGGGATGAAGAACCCAAGGAGGAGTTACCAGCTGGGGGGAGTGCAGCTAGCCCAGACAGAGGAGGAGGAGAAAGATCTAGGGGTGCTCATTACATGATCAATGAACAACTCGGCACAATGTAGGAAGGCAGCTGCAAAGGCCAACAAAATGCTGGATTGTATTGCAAGGGGTCTATCCTTGAGGAGGGGGGAGGTGATTCTGCCACTGTATAGGTCATTAGTTAGACCACACCTGGAGTACTGTGTGCAGTACTGGCATCCGTATCTCAAGAGGGACATTAAGTTACCGGAGGGGGTGCAGCACAGGGTGACAGAGATGATCAAGGGGCTGGGGGACTTATCATACGAGAGGAGGCTGAGGGAGTTGAACATGTACTCACTGGAGGAGAGGAGGGACAGGGGGGACATGATTGAAACCTTTAAGTACATGAAAGGAATAAACAAGACAGGTACAGAGGGGCTGTTCAAAGTAAGAGAGGGGAGGGACACCAGGACCATGATATGAGACTGGAGGGAGGAAGGTTCAGGAGGGAGATGAGGAGACACTTTTTTACAGAGAGTGTGGTGGCTGGGTGGAATGTGTTACCGGCAGAAGTGGTATCCAGTAGAACAGTGGACTGCTCAAAAGGGGATGGGACAGGACAAGGGGGAGGGTTAAAGAAGGGGAAGGGTGGAAGGGAGGCGCAGCTGCAGAATAAGGGGTGCTAGCTTCACATTCAAGCAGACTTGATAGACCTCTAGGCCTTTATCTGCTGGCAAATTTCATATGTTCATATATTCGTAACTTGTTAAACTCACTACAACAATAAGATGCATGCATCAGTGCCACATATTTGCTTGCAAAGTAATAGCTTTTTAAAGGGAACACAGACAATATGCAATTAAAATCAACTATTTCTGGCATTTTCTGAGTTTTCAAAGAGATGCTCTCCAGACTCCAGTCAGTATTTTGAGAAACCACAAAAGTGGGAAAAAACTTACACAGAGAGACTCTGAGGTTTCATGTTCATATCTGAAGCCTGATGATGATGTCTGTTTGCAGGCTACTGGGCAGGAAACCAATATGATTGGTGCAGCTTCATCCTTTGAATTACAAATAGAATAAAGTATGGGGTGGTGTTTTTAATGAGAAGTTTACACACCCCCAAGGGTTAGATGATACATAAACCCCGAGAGCAAAGCTTAAGGGGTTTATTAAAGCATCTATCCCCGAGGGGGTGTGTAAACTTCGAGTTTACATTCACCACCCCATATTTTATTTTATATAATTGCTGGGTCTTCCTTTTTGGCTACAGCAATTGTTTAAAATAAATATAAAGAAGACAATCCTAACTCCTGTGCAGCCACAGTCCACTTTGGTTGGAGTGCACGGTCCATGGTCACATTGATTTATTTTTTTAACCTCTTTATTTATTTGTACCTGCAAGTGAAAGTTTAGTTTTTAATACCTTGATTTTGTTTCTGGTCACTTACCACCGAGTCTGAGTGGTGGTTCTGTCTGCTGTGGAAAGCTGAGGCAGTCAACGGTCTGGGAGGAAGAGCAGAGGTCACATGTGCAGACAGCGGGAAAATCACGCATGTGTTTGCTGCAATAAACTCTCCTTTATTACAGCAAATAACATAATGTTTTTGTATGGCAAAAAGGAAGACCCATTAATGATATAAAGTTTATGCCCATCAGCCAGCTCAACACTGTCATCATCAGCTTTCTAAGCATTGGCTTTTGAGTGGCAATCCTTTTGCATTTCTACTTCTATTGGTTTAAACAGCACACACTTCCACAGCCCCTTACAATTCCCAGGCACTACCAATATATTTGCTTAGCTCATTTGCACAAGCAAACCCCAAAAATAAATTATAATACACAGTATCTGCTCACAGTCCACTGAAGCAACAGTGCTGAAGCTGTTCATCTTTATACGAATCACCTTGTTATGATTATATTTTCATACAATCCAGTGCTGAATTCCCATTTGCTGTCTGTACTTAGGGGCTGCTGCTAATCATTACTAGATTCCCCCCTTTATTAAAACTGATGATTTAGATTCTAGTAGGGGAAATGATTGTACAATTTACAGTGCATGGCCCCAGTGCCGTCTACATAGTGATATGATCACTGGAACATTTCAGTACCATTCTACTTTGATTAACTACTGATAGTACCAGAAGTGGAAAAAATAAAGAACTGACTTACGTACAGTAGTACTTTTCTTGCACTGCATCCCAAAGTGCCTACAAGCAAATTATTTACACCTGCCAGAATATCTGAGAAGTCACATCTCATTTCCAGTAGGGTTATGCTTTTGATTAGAACAGTTTGATGCCTCTCAGTACCATTGGTACTGTACGTTCATTTATTCTTAACATTATTCCCTACCCCCCCTCCCCAAGGATGTACATGGAAGTCAGATGTTCATAACTGAGTGAAGTTTTCTTGAACAACAATTATAAATAAATATAACACTAAAAAAAAGGTTTGCATTTTTTCATTAGCTTCAATATTTCTTATATAGAATTTTTTTTTGAATTTGATGGCAGATAAGGACTGCTTGGTCAACTAGTCTGCCCATTTCCCTACCTACTGTATTACGGTAAACCCTAAGTGATCTCTGGGTCTAACCCCTTTACCTTACCATTAACTTCCCTCATGCCTATCCCATGCAATCTTGAACACTGCTATAGATTTTGCCTCCACCACCTCTGCTGGAAGGCTGTTCCAGGCATCCACCACTCTTTCCATGAATAAGTCCATCCTCATATCACCCCTAAGTCCCCCCACTGCAACTTCATAGCATGACCCCTTTTTCTTCACCATCTTTTTTTCTGAGAAGTGCTTTACTCTTGTACCTTATTTATACCCTTAAGGTATTTGACAGTCTCTGTTATATCCTGACTCTCTCTCTCTCATTTCCTCCAGGGTGTACATTTTGAGGTCCCTCAGTCTCTCCTGATAGGGCTTATTATGAAGACCCTGCACCATGTCAGTTGCCCTCCTCTGGTTTGCCTCTACTCAGTATATGTCCTTCCAGAGATGAGGTCTTCAGAACTGGACACAGAACTCCAAGTGAGGCCTCACCATTGATCTATATTGAGGTAACAGCACCTCCCTCTTTCTGCTGGTGATACCTCTCCCTATGCACCCCAGCATCCCACTAGCTCACCAAACTGCCTTGTCACACTGCCTGGCCACCTATAGGTGTTCAGATATGATTAGCCCCAGGTCTCTTTCCTGTTTTGTGGCTGCCAATACCACTCCCCCCCGTTTTGTACTCTACTCCTACATTTCTGTGCCCTAAGTGCATGACTTTGCACTTTTTCACATTGAAAAATTGAAACTTAGCTGCCATACCCATGACCAGTCCTCTAACTTTCTCAGATCTCTACTAATTTTTTCCACCCCTCCTGGAGTGTCAACCCTATTGCAGATACTAGTGTCATATGCAAAAATGCAGACCTTACCCTCCAGTTCTCTGCAATGTCACTAATAAAAACATTAAAGAGGTCTGGTCCTAGTAATGATCCCTGTGGCTCTCAGCTGGTCACCTTCCCTTCCTCAGAGTGAACTCTGTTTACCACCACCCTCTGTTGCCTGTCCCATAACCAATTTCTTACCTAGTTTATCACCTTTGCACCTACTCCTAGGCCGCTTAGCATCCTTATAAATTTCCTGCGTGCAAACGGTGTTGAAGGCCTTACTGAAATCAAAGCAGGCCACATGTACCACTCCACCCTGCTCCAATTCTCTAGTTACCCAGCCAAAGAAATCTATTAGAATAATTTGACATGATCTGCCTCCTGTGAATCCATGCCACCTTGTAAGCCACTGGATTCAAGATATTCCATAATCCTTTCCTTCAGAAGTTATTCCATTAATTTCCCAGCCACCAAAGTCAGGCTGAGTGACCTGTAATTGTCAATCTCCTCCCTGCTACCACTTTTGTGTACCAGGACTACATTTGCCCACCTCCAGTTCTCCAGAACCACTCCGATCTCCAGTGAGTGGTTCAACAGGACTGTCAGAGACACAGCCAGTACCTCCTTGAGCGCTCTCAATATCCTCGGATTCATCCATCTGGCCCCATTGCCTTGTCCACTTTCAGATTTGTGAACTCCTTTAGGACTCTTTACTCTGAAAATGCACTAGTGTCCTCCTCCCTTCCTTTGGTAATCCTGTTACATTTTCTTTAGCTCCTCACCTTCCCCTTCCTCTGGGAACACTAAGCAAAAGTAAATGTTCAGGATGTCTGCTTTTTCCTGGTCCCACTCCACCCAAACCCCCTTCCCCTCTTAGCCTTACAATTCCTGTCCTGGTCTTCCTTTTTTTACTTACATACCTGAAAAATGTTTTGTCCCCTTTCATTACTGCCTAGGCTATTCTCTTCTTGATTTTCACGTTTACACTGCTTATTGCTTTCCTTGCGTCTGTCTGTGTCTCCTGCTACACTTCCCTGTGCTCCTCCCTCTGTGTCATCGTATATCTCCTGAATGCAAACTTTTTTGCCCTTACCTTTAACATTTTACTTTGCTATAGGAATTTAATCCTTCCCTGTTTCCTGAGCTACATCTTTTACTTGGAGTTGCACATACTGTACTCAGACAAATTGGGAAAATATTTCTTCTTTCAAAGGAAATCTTCTCTGGCTGATCTAGCTAACCCTTTTAGGAAGCCCTGTGCTTAGATTGGTCTCTGCTATGACAGCTACTAGTAAACTGTGTCTTCTCATAGATGTAAAGGACATAAAGAAATATGTTTCACTCAGAGAGTTAAAGGGTTGTGGAAAAGATAACCAGAGGAGCTGCCACTGTATATGGAGACAGTGTTCAGAGCCTCAATGCTTAGCAAGATAAATGTTTAAATGAAAAAGTCATTTCAGGCTATTGCTGTTTGGAAATCTGGAATCACTCTTGATTATTGACATGTTGAGTGTATGAGTAACTTTCATGTGATGTACTGTGCAATATTTAAAAACCTTAAATAAAAGTAAAATTAATTTGTATAGGACAACACATTGAGCAAAAGATAACATGTTTCTAAGTGCCCCCTGTTACATGGGATACAGGAGATTCACAAATGAATCTGATACACAGTATACGGGTTCAAAATACAATACAGTAAAGAAGTGTAATGCACATACAATGAGAAATAAATATGGTGGCTACTGGCACAATGCACTGTGGATCACGAGTAACAGTCCCACATACAGTGAGGCATAAGGAACAAAACTCTCCAAACTGGCACAGAAGAGACACACAGATGGATCAGAGGAAGCAGAGAATGGCATGGAGGAGTAGCAGTACACTATGATGCTATTACATATCAGAGAAGGGAGGAAAGAGGGGGAACCAAGAGTGGGTAGGAAGGGGAAACACAGCAAAAAGGAAAAATAAAAACAAAAGCATGGGAATAGAAAGTGGTTATGAAAGTGGAGAGGGGGCTTGGATACAGGAGTAAGTGTGAGTAATGTGCTCACAGAGCAGTGTTTTCCTGGATTTACAGGGAGGAGGGAATGGAGGGAGAGAAGCAGGCTGAACCAGAGTTGGGGGAGTCTGAAGGAGAAGGCAGCATGCCTTGCAGCAGTTTTAGGGAATGAGAAGAACAAGGAACAGATTGTTTAGTAGCCAAAGTAATGGAAGATTATTGTTTTAGTCCTACAATGTATTTCATATTCTGTTTTGATTTACTTATGTTTGAATGGTAAAGCAATAGTCAAGTTGAAATGGAACTTATTGGAGAGAGTAGGAAGAGGGGAGAAAAAGGGTTAGAAAAGGTGAGGAGACAGTTAAGACAGAAAGATGATGAGCCAAAGCAGAACTGAAAAATGAGAGAGATACACTGAGAGAATTATTAGCCTTCCAGTGAGTGGAGGGGATGGTCAGAGTATGAAGGGACTCTGAGAGCAGCATAACAGGGGCCAAGACTGATGTAAGAATGAGTGTCACTGGGAGGGGTCATAGTCATTCAGAAAGAAACAGGAACAGTAGAAAGGAAATCAGTGATGGGGTGGGCAAAGGAAGAGGCACTGACACAATGGGTAGGGACAGAATGGAGTCGGAAGGTGGTTGGCCTAAATGTCAGAAGCTGGAGAAATAAAATCAGCAAGATCCAGCAGCACTCCTTCTTCAGGGAGATGGGCCACCAGGTCCAGCTGCAGAGACTGTCACCTAGCATAGGCCAGGCAGTAATGCAGCAGGACTCTGCACGAGGCACAGGGCTATAGCGTAACATGCTTGGCACACACATCCAAACGCTACAGCCCACAGAGAGTAAATAGAGGAAGATGCTGGGCTACTCATGGTCGGCACTGCCAGCGGGCTTTTGCGAGACCATTATGATGAGCCACCCACCCATTGAGGTCTTGAGCAAGTGGTGGCTTACTGGTTAAGTCTATGAGAGGGTAAATGATGGGACTGCAGGGGATTTTGCTTCATGTAGAGAGTGGTTGAACCATGGCATAACCTGCCAGCAGAGGTGGAAGAAGCAAAGACAATAAATAGGTTAAAGGGCCAGCCTGGTGGTGCTGAGGGATGAGGTACTGGACGCCACACCTTGCACCGCACTGGTGTTCCGAGTTTGGGAGCAAGCTCAGGTGCTGGGGGTCGGCAGAAGAGGGTTGAGGAATGAGTGTCTTTGTGGTGCTCTCCTCCCAAGAAGTAGGGAGGGGGATGGCCTGGCATGCCAGTGACTCCTGGTGGAGACTGGGGGGCACTGCAGCATGCTGGGCAGCATGATCTCAGCATGGCCGACACAGGCAGGGTTGCCATGTGCCATTGCATCAGGTGTGCACCACTGCACAGGAGGGGGAACTGCAAGAACACAGGAAAAACCCAGACCCTGCGGTAGGCAACGGCACCAGCCCCCATGCCCATTGCTGAGCCCATCCTAGCCAGCCTTTCAGTTCCTCAGCCTGGGCCTTTGTCAAGCAGCTGTAAATGATGATGGTAAGTGCGCTCAAAGAGTAAGGGTGGCCCCACCCCAGAGGGGTTAAGCTGGGGGGGCCAGCTGCAAGGTGAAGTGGGGAGAGAGGAGGCTTGGTCAGGCAGACTTCGGGAAGGGCAGGACTCGGTTGAATGCCTGAGAGAGGCTTCTAGGTCCATGAGCCAGAGGGAAAAAGAGTTAATAAATAAATAAATAAATGAGTTCAAGTATGGATGGGACCGAGTAAAGGGTCTTATAGTTATACCAGAGGGAAATAATATGGTAGAAAAAGGGGAGAAATAGGGTGAAAACCCAGCCTGAACAGTGCGTCACAGAATAAGGTAGGGAAACAAACTTGGATGGACTGGATGAATTGGCAGTCTTTTTCTGCCAATGCTGTCTATGTGTCCATGTTTCTATAAGCAGTGGAGGTGTGAGAGAAGCTGTTAAGAGCAAAGCAGCAGAGTGGAGGAAGTGATCCAGTCAGATAAAAGTTGGTTTTGAAAATGGCCCTGTCCACAACATACCTGTAGTGTAGTTTGAACGTGAGATCTTAAATGCCATTTCAGTTTGATTCTTCATTTAGTTGGGGCAGAAGTGAGGCATTCTAGTGGGTGAGTTTGTGATTGTGTGTTTGTAATTGAATTTGAGTTTTTTTCTGAAGTGCCGTTTCTGTGTGCTTTTCCATTTAGTTTGGGCAGGATTGAAGGATTCTAGCTGATACGTTTGAATGGGTGTTTGTAATAAGCTGTGTCTGAACCACGGTGAGTGGAGTGAGGAGCCCCTGCCAGAAGACTCCTTGGCTGATTGCTTTTGGACACAGCCTGTGGTGTAAGTCAATTCTGGACCTGGTATGGACCAATGGGAACAGAGTCAAAAAAATAAAGGTGGAATGTAGCTGGGGTCCAGTGACCACCACATGGTGTGGTTCAGCATGTAAGCCACACAAGGGCAGGAGCATTAGATTTCATGAGAGCGGATTCCACTGAAATGGGTAGATGTATAAAAGCAGTCCTGGGGAAAAGAGAGGCAATAAAGGGGGTGGAAGTACAATGGGAGAAACTGAAAGGAGCCATGGTGAATATAACAAACCAATGCGTTAGAACAGTGGCCAAAGGCAAAAGAAAAAGAAAACCACTATGGTTCTCCAAAGAGGTGGGGGACAAAGTCAGGGCTAAAAGGCTGAGTTTCAAGAAATATAAGGGGAGCCAAAGGGAGAAGGACAGGGAGGTGTACCTTGAATGTCTAAGAGAAGCAGGGAAGGCTTTTAGGAGGGAGAAGGCACAGATAGAAGAGGGCTTAGCAATGTCTGTTAATAAGGGGGATAAGACATTTTACAGGTATATCAGTGAAAGAAGAAAAACTGGGGGGGGGATTGTGAGGCTCAAAGAGGAGAAGGGAGAGTGTAAGGAGGGGGGTCTGGACAAGGCAGAAATAATAAACAAATACTTCTACTCAGTATTCACTAAGGAGGGGGAGGATCAAGGACCACAATTGGGTTGCAGAGGCAATGGGGGGGGGGAGATGTAGACAATAGTCCATTCACGGTGGAGAGAGAGTTCTGGAAGAACTCAAAAAGTTTAAGGTGGATAAGGCCGTGGGACCAGAATGGCTTCCACCTGACAATATTAAAGGAGCTGTGAAGGGAACTAGCAGCACCTCTGTCCGCCCTATTTACAGTCAGCCAACACAGGTGTCATTTCAGAGGATTGCAGGAGGGCACATGTAGTCCCACTGCACAAAAGCTGGAGTAGGGAGGAGGCAGGGAACTACAGGCCAGTCAGCCTCACCTCAGTGTTGGGAAAGATCATGGAGACATTGCTGAAAGAAAAGATGGTGGCACATCTGGAATCCAGCAGTGCCCAAGATCTGAGGCAACATGGAGTCACAGGAGGAAGGTCATGTCAAATGAATCTAATACATTTTTTTGATTGGGTGACTAGGGAAATAAATCAGAGATGGGCGGTAGACGTTGCCTACCTAGATTTCAGCAAAGCCTTTGACACCGTCCCACACAGAAGGCTGATTAACAAGATGGGTAGTCTGGGAATGGGAGACAAGGTGGTGAGCTGGGTTAGGAACTGGTTAACAGACAGGAGACAGGGTGGTGGTAAATGGGGTACAATCTGGGGAGAAGGGATGACCAGTGGGGTACCACAGGGATCAGTACTGGGACCAGTCCTGGTCAATGTCTTCATTAGTGACATTGCAGAGGTGCTGGAAGGAAAGGTCTGCCTCTTTGCAGATGACACCAAAGATCTGTAACAGGGTGGATACTCCAGAAGGGGTGCAGAAAATGAAGAGGGACCTGGAGAAGCTTGAAAGATGGTCAGAGATGTGGCAACTGATGTTCAATGCAAAGAAGTATAAAATAATGCACCTGTGTAGAGGGAACCCTTGGGAGAGCTACAGGTTGGGGGGGAGGAGCTGACTGTCAACAAACAGGAAAGGAACCTAGGGGCTATCATCTCTGATGACCTTAAGGTATCAAAGCAGTGCACAAAAGCAGCAGGGAGGGTCTGTGGCATGCTGGTGTGCATAGGCTGGGGTATTGCTAGCAGGATGTGGGTGGTGGTGATGCCATTGTATAAAACATTGGTAAGGCCTCAACTGGAGTACTGTATGCAGTTCTGGAGGCAATACCTGTGCAAGGACATAGATAAGGTGGAGACTATCCAGAGAAGGGCAACAAAGATGGTGCAGGGCTTGCACCACAAAACATATGAGGAGAGAATAAAGAACCTCAATATGTACTCACTGGAGGAGAGGAGACAGCAAGGGGAAAGGATTGAAACTTTTAAGTACCTCAAGGGCATAAACAAGGTGCAGTTGGGGACCTTTTCCAATGTAAAAAAAAGTACTAGAACCAGGGGGCACAATATGAAATTAGAAGGGGGCAGATTAAAAGATAATATGAGGAGGATTTCTACACAGAACGGGTAGTCAAGGCTTGGAATACTCTGCCACAGGAGGTAGTGGGGGAAAGCACAGTGGAAGGGGTTTAAGCATGCCTGGGATAGGCACAATGGAAGCTTGAAAGGGGAGGGAGTGATGAAAAGCCATTGATCACATAGGGTAAGTGGCTACATACACTCTATAGGGCCTACGGGCAGACTGGATTTGCCTAGTGGTCCTTATCTGCTGACAGTTTCTATGTTTGTATGTTTCTATGTTGTCAAATGTTGGTGAATCATCTTGAAGATAATTTACCAGGGGGAGAGGAGGGAATGCAGTCCTTGTTGCACTAGTGTGCATTAAGTTTAAGCACAAGATTTCTGTGGAAGGCATAAATGTTGTATGAAAAATCAACATGACAAGTCAAGCCAAACATCTAGGCATTCAAAGGAAAATCTTTTTCAGGTAGAAGTCATCGAAGGTTGTGAAGACTAGACCATGGAGACCATATTTTTCACTTTAAGAGAGAGTTGATTATCAGTGAACCAGCACTGAGTGTTGTCAAAATCCTAACTGAGCTTTGCAGACAACTCAGGATGGAAGCACACCAGACAACAATCATCGTGTAATCTGCAGATATTAACATACAAAAAGGCACAGGTGATAGGAGCACACAGTCTCACTTTATGACAACATATTCTTATAGTGTCTTGCTACATACTGTAGGATACACAATGGTATCCCTAAACTCGGTAGGCCAATGCTCAGCATACCGAATACAATGGCCCAAAATCCACAGCCTCGAATGGATCCTATGCCCGACAGAAAAATTTGGGGCATTAAGCAAAAAATAAGTGTAAATGATGGGGGCTTCAGCCCCCGCACATCCCACACACACCCTAACTGACTCCAAGGGGGAGCGGACCCCAGAGTAATCTGTTAAGTACTTACAGTGGGTGCAGTGTGTAAAATGACATGACCCGGACCAGAACCCAGGTCACACACAGCATGCTGGCCAACCTACCAGTGGTAAAACCCTCCACACCACTGGGGCAGCTCGGCCAGCAACCCCATCCAGCCACCCTTTCCATACTGTAGAAGGGGTAAGGTAGCATTCCATCACATCCTCTACCTTACCCCGTCAGGAGGAATATCGTTGGGTTTACTACCATTGGGATATCCCATCTATTGAGCAATGCTGACTAGGGTAGTGGTTGTCGGGATAGTGAGCTTCAGGATAAGGTAAGAATACCATACTGTATATGTACCTACAGTATGTACTCAGCTATCAAATCAGTCAGATTACAGGCCAACAACAGGCTCAGTCCAATCCTGAAGGTCATACAAATTGTTGAACGTACAACCAAAGACAAAAGTTTCCAACTCTCCCTCTGATATATTTCTAATCAGGGACTCTTATAATATCTCTTTGTATTTTCTGTTTGAAGGCTGTGTGTAGCATCTCTCTTCAGATATTTAGAATTAGGGCTAAATTCTCAATAATCTGGAGATTCACAAAAATGTTGGGTAAATAAGCCAAGAAACTCCTTGCTGGGCAACCCTTAAACATGTCACCCAATTTACAAAGGTGGTGGATTGGACTAAGAGATGCACAAGGAGATTCTGAGAGACATGGAATAAGTAGAGGATAGAGTTGCAGACTGAAGGACACTCCCACAAAATGCTTCTTGACCCCACAATACAGGGAGGGAACACCTTGCATATTTCAGTGAGGAGATGTCAGGAGGGTATGTTATCAACTGCAGTTCATGATGAACTGGCTTTCAGTTTTTTTTTTATTATTTTTATTTAGTTGTTTAACCAGGAGTAGCTCATTAAGCTGAGAGCTTTTTTACAGGAGCGACCTGGGAGCACAGGGAAGTTAAGTGACTTGCTCAGGGTCACACAGTATGCAAGTGGAAGCTGTGGGATTCCTGCTGCTGGATATCACCAGATTTGCAGTTCAGAGCCTTAAACCACTGCACTATACTGCCTCCTGACTGCGCTGTAAGGCCTCTGCAAACAGCACCACCACCACCAATTTTCCTATAACAAGAGGTGCAAAGGGAGTGGTTGGGCATGGTCATCATGCTCACCGGTTTCCAGGAACACTGAATTTGAGCATGGAGGAGACAGCTATATTTGCTCCTAATGTGCAACATAACTACCAGACCCTGTTACTGGTACACTGATTTGGGGGGGGCTCTGACCCATAATCAAGTGGTGTGAGAATGGATACAGGTTGCAGATAGTTCAGTGATAGACACCCACAATATCCATTAGATCCAACTTCTTTTTTATTTAGTTAAATTCGTCCTTGAAAAACACTTGATTAATTTATGTTATAGCAACCATTTCCTCCCCTGAGGAAGCTCAATTGGAGCGAAGCACAGGGATGAGCAGCCTAGTGGGGCAGACCTACATCAAATTCAATGGCTAACTGTGTGGAAAATAACATATTTATTATGAAGCTGAATGTGGAGTTAGCTATCTTTTTCCGGGTTCTGAACACTTTGTTCCTTATTGCTGGTTTTCACTAGGAGCTGGGCAAACTCTCTTCAGTAGCGCTTCCACTGATAATTGCTGTGCGCTGCAAATTTCATGTGGACTGTGAACCATTTCCACCACACTGCAAGGCAAGAATTCTCAAAATTTCACTTCACACACTGAAGATTTTTCAAGGATGCGGTCCTACAGAATTTAAACATAAATAATTCAGTCAAAGGACCTTGAAAGCATAACTTCCCATTTACAATACATACTAGTGTACAGTCTAGTAAGTAAGTTATTTTAACAATTTAATTCACTGTAAGTTGTATGCTGTATGAGCATCAACAGTTCAAAACCAAAATTCAGAACACTCACCAAGAGTTGCTAATGTGACTTCCCAAAACAGAGCTATGCTTCCTGCAGCAGTGCTAATAAAAGTTCTGCAGACATTCTGAAGCAGCTCCCTTGAAGTGTGCAGTACCATTACCCACTCCCCCAGGATCAGCCCAGGAGGTATGAAGTGCACTCTGCCTCTTGTGGGGCATGGAGGTTACATCAAGTGATGCTCTTGCCTACCAGTGGGTCCTTAAGAGATGTCCTACACTGACTGTGAATCACTAGAAGCCTGCATCACTCTAATGAATTAGACATCATTTTCTAGTTTTCAGTTAGCTGGTAACTTGCTATGTCTGGCAAATCACATACGAACATATTGGGCCCTATGTACGTATCCACAGCACATGGGCATCCCTAAGTCAAAGAGATTCACTTCAGGGGTCCCACATACCTGCATCGCATGCACTCTAGGTGTGCATACCTCTTCAATTCTTGGTCTCTCAGCCATTCATGCAGCTATGAGTACAGACAACTTGGGGAGTGTCCATGGGGCATACCCACACTCTGCACCATTCACAAAGACACTGAGTGGCAGGCGAGGAGGGAACAGGTTATGTCGACAAGTATCCTGCTGTAGTCACTGTGCACCCCCACAACACACCTGTCAGCCATAGCAGGGGAAAAACAATTACGTCTGTCAAGCCACCCCACCCCTCCAGTCAGGCAGAGAGGGATAGCGGCAGCCATTTAAGCATTCACCCAACAGCTGTAATTCTTGTGAATCATGCCATCCCACAATCCCCTGCTTTATGCAGGGCAGGGGATCAACTGCATAACCAGGACATGAATCTGATTTGATCACCTGTCTCCACCGATCAGCCCTGTGCACCAGCACACCTGGGCGGTTGGGCCATGGACAGGTGCCCGGCGATGGCCAGTTGTAGTGAATGCCATGTTGTGCATGCCTGTTCCCAGGTATGGAGCTGCATGGGATGGTTTACACACTGCTAGTGCATACCCAGTGCCCTGTAGTGCATATCCCCCATTATATACATTAATTTCACTGGTTGATGTGCAACCTTAGTTGCTTAGATTGCTTAAAACATATGTCTTGTAAACTTAGCTTGAAGCTTTCAAGATCAGTTTGACTGAATTATTTATGTTTAAGGTCTGTAGACCCATGGGCTGGGGATGAAATATGTGTGATAACTGGGGGGAGGGGGCATATTTAGAAAGAATGACAATCTGAGCCTGGAGGGCCCTGATACTGAAATAGCTTCTCCCAGACCACCTATGTACCCTCCAGCATCTTGTTTTACAAGTACCTCTGACTGCAGAGGCTGTGGTATCTATTTATTTTCTACAGAGGGTTATCCTAAGGGCTTCACAGAGCCTGCCTCAGGATCAACACAGAGGGCAGTAGTTGGAGAGAAATTGCACCAATCGGGGAGTAAACGGGCATACTGAGGTCTGGAGGAGACTTGCTCACACCTCTCATGTCCACACTTTTGAGACATCAACCCTCCCCGCCCTTTCCACCTGAGACTGTGCAATATTGCATCTACCATGAAGCAGATGGAGCTCTGGTCACCATGGAATACAATTCCCCTTCACGCGAGATGAAGGCCATTTTGGGGCTTCCAATACCTGGGCAGAGAGCCCCATACGTCGGAACCCTTCCTATCTTTGAGGTCAACAGTTCCATCAGTTTATTGGTTAGATTTTCTTGCAAGTTACTGTTACATTATTGTTCCTGCTTAAGTATTTTCCTGTGTGTTTGCCTCTGTGAAGGCTGAAAGAGGGGGTGCGGTGGGAGTTGTGGGGGGGCACCCTGATTTCACAGATGCTACTGGACTTACAGGAGAGCTATAGTTAGTGTCCCCTACACTGTTCTTTAATTTAATATCAATAGCCTGCATAATCAGATGAAGGAACATAATGTTCTGGATGCCCTACAGAAGCAAGGAAAAGAAGTCATTTTCTTGCAGGAGATACATCTTTCTATTGCAGAAAGTGTAGGACTTGAAAGGTTTGGGATTAGCAAGGGGATCATTCAGTGCATACCTCATGGAGACAACAGGGTGTCTCAGTTCTATGTAAGCAGTCATTTCAATTTAAGGAACAGGAGGTCTGTTTAGATAGTGAGGCGAGGTATGCCCTAATAAAAGGACCTGTCATTGGATAAACAGTTTTGCTCCTCATTGTTTATGCTCCTCCCCAAAGGTGATGAATGGTTTTGTCTAGACTGTCTTTGATCTTCTGGTACTTAAGGGTGAGGGTATTGTGTTTTGGGGTGGAGATCTCAATGTGATTCTCTCACCACTTATTGATACTATTAGCACACACAGGGCAAAGTTTTGGGCCGAACAGAGATTTGTCACAAAACTGCTAAACAATTTGGGCTACCTGGATGTGTGGAGAAGATTGTATTCTTGAGCCAAGCAGTACACATTTTTCTCATAACCTCAGCACATGTACTCCCAAAAAGACTTCATGTTTGTTAAAAATGAATTGTTTCCATGGATTCTATTAATGGAGCTACTCCCTAGGATGGATTCTGAGCATATTCTTATCAAAATAAAAACTGACTGGGGGCAGATCCAAAAGATTCTCTCTGGTGGCTGAATCTGGCCTTGTTTTATAAAGAGATATAGTAGGGGAAATAGAACATAATTAGGCTCAAAAGTACCCCAGAGGTTTCAGCAACAATGATCTGGGAAACAATCCGTCTTTCGGATGAGTCGTTAAACCGAGGTCCCATCTGCCTGGATTGGTGGTAGTTCAGGTGGATGTTAAAGATCCCATGGCACTTATCGAAAAGAGTAGGGGAATTTCCCCGGTGTCCTGGCCAAATTTCCCTCATTCACTAAAAAAAAAACCACCAACAGCTTAATCTGGTTCAAGGTCAGTTGGCATTCATCTGTATCCCTCTCCCCCGGGTCGTGCCTGAAAATAGGCAGGATTTGTCTAGTGCACTTACCCGGTCAACAAAAGCTAAATAAATAAATAAATAAAAAAGGTCACGAGCAGAGCCAAACTTATTAACATGGCTGTCCATATTAAAAAACAGAAATAGGAAAAAAGATTACAGCTGCAGAGCTAACTAGATGAGGCAAGACTGGCACATGAGGAGGGAGGGAGATTGGGTAGCTTAGGAAACTGTCATATCCCTTACAAGACAATTGGATGACATATCCTCGACCTGCACAGACCAGCTCCTCCAAGTGGGGGGTCAAAGAAGCATCTGACATATGGGCTTAGACAGAAACAAAAAATAATACAGGTCCTTTAAGAGTGCAGTCCAGACACAGGGCAATTGGTCACCCGAACTAGAGCAATTACAGATGCATTTACCAGTCTTTACCATAACCTGTACTGTGGTTTGCTAGAGAAGGCCAATAGGACAAGGGAGGCATTCTTAGGAAGGCTGAACTTCAGTACAGAGGAATTGGATACAGCAATTTCAGCCCTAAAGTCAAATCAAAGTCCTGGCTCAGATGGGTTTATGAGTGAGAGGTACAACACTTTCAGAAACACTTTACAACCTCCCTTCCCCCCAATTTGAACCATTAATGAGGTTTGTAAGCCTGGGAAGGTACCTCCCACTTGGCCAGATGCCATTAATGATTTCAGTCATCCCTAACAAGAATAAATATAATAAGGTGCGGGAGTCATATAGACCCATATCAGTTTTAAACCTGATTTATAAGCGCTATACCAGCAAGCTGGAACACAGGATAGAATCATTTTTGCCCACACTGGTGGCTCTGGACCACACAGGGTTCATCCCTGGCCGCAGACCCAGGATAATAATAAGAGTCCCACAGATTATCAGCCACGTCAATGCCCATAACATCCCATCAGTCCTTGTAGGGGTCGATGCAGAAAAAGTATTTGATAGGGTACAGTCAGGTTATTTATTTAGAGTATTACATGCATGAGGTTCCCAAATCCACTGGTAGCAGCAATCCAGGGTATGTGCTCAGCTCCAAAGGCAAAGGTTAAGGTGAATGGCCATGTTAGAGGGATAGTCTCATTTGGTAGGGGAAATTTCCAGGGGTGCCTTCTCGCCCCACTTCTTTTTGTTATTTGCATTGAATCATTTTCCAAAGCAGATCAGCTATGGGAGTTGGGGGAAGGGGGAGGGTGGAAGAACATGAAGATAAAACTCATCTGTAGACAGATGATGTCCTCCTCACCCTTTCCAACCCTGAAAAATAATTACCTGAAGAAGTAGCAATTCTAAAAGAATTTGGACAGTTGCCATGGTGCTAGATCAACCCACTGGAAAACAGAGGTCATGACCTTTTGTTTACACCCGTTGGACCTGTTGAAAGCACAATTCTTCATAGACAGGAACAGACAGTGTTAAAATACCTGGGCATCTCTATTCCCAAGCAGCTCAGGAATTTATATACAAAAGACTGCACTCCCCTCACAGAAAAAATAAAACAGGACCTGCAAAAGTGGTCTTCTCTTCCAGTAGGTCTCATACATAGGGTCCTGACCATCAGAATGAATCTTCTCCCTCATTTACTGTGTTTGTTCCAGACTTTTCCAGTATCTGTTCCCAGGATGCCTTTCAGGAATGTAACAGTTTGGTTTCAAAGTTCATTTGGAACAATGCTCATCTCAGAATTTTGTTTAAAACCCTGATCTTGCCAAATGAGGGGAGAGGGCTGAATATACTGGCATTTGATAGTTACTATTGGGCAGCACAGCTCCACACATTGATTTACTGATGCTCACCTGGTTATGACGCATGGTGGAAAATGGTGGCAACAGATATGGGAGGGGACTGGCAGATACCAGATGCTATCTTTACTGACAGGATACCGTTAGGGCAGCTACCAGAAAGGGAAAACTGGTTGAACAGCTTATTGGTACTGCTGGAGAAAGCTGGGGATAAAGTTTCAGTTTCTCCCCCCTGGTAGGTTGATGTTGAAATTCACAACACATTCCTTCCTCCTACAAGGTTATAAGATCACCATTTTCAGAGGAGTGGTAGGTAGGGCCTGTCCACACCATGACAGATCCTGAACGGGGCTATTATCAAGTCCTTTGAATATCTGAAAGAAGGGAGGTCTGGACCATATAGATTTTTTTAGATAGTTGCATTTCCAAACTGATGTGTCTTCCCTGGCAGATTTGAAAAGGAAGCACCAGAAACATTATAATACAGGGTATATTAAGAAAAAATGTGAGATGGAATAGGGCATGGAGAACTCAGAGAGCACCTAGAAACACCTACGTATGGTGCAACATAAAACAATCAGTGCCCTAGTTGGCATGACAATGCCTTGATGAACTTGGTCTGGCATTTCCTGACCCCAGTCATTCAGACAAAATGTATGCCTCAGACCTCTAATTCATGGTGGAGGGAGTGGGATATGTCACTGGCAGACCATACCCATGTGATGTAGTCCTACTCAAAGATTAGCGGTACTGGTCCCAATGTTGTGCAGAAATGGAGAAGATCATCAGATATGCTTTCCGTCAGACCCCATGCATACATGGGAATGCCTCCCTGCAAATTAAAGATAGGAAGAAAAGAGGACTTTTGTTAATAGCTATCTTTAAAAATGCTTTAACAAGTAACTGGTTAACTGTTAAGATCACCAGTACTGATGAGTAGAAGGGAACTGTTAAGAAGTTATACGAAATAGAAAAAAATTCCTCTGAGAAAAAATCAGCAGAGCCTGCTTTTTGAAGGCACCTGGTTCCACTGGGTACACTGTGTGCTAGAACATTATCCTGGCTTTGTACATTAAAGGGCAATGGGCACTTAGTGGTGATTAGAATATAATATAGTGTGATGAATAATGTCCTTGGGCCTATGGTCCAACCTGGGAAGTTCCAAGATGGCCATAGCCCCACAACCACATTCACTACTATCTCAGAAATCACACTTAAGGGAGAAATTGAACCTTCACTACCTTGTAGATAGTTAACTTTATGCAACACCTGTGAGGATATTTAATAATAGTTATCAGTGATATATTTGTTTCGTATAGACCTAGAGTAAGAATATTGCAATATTCTTACTTTCGATCCCCAGGAACAAAATTATCCTCACTGTAGGTGCTAATTAGAGCCAGTAGTATGAGACATACAATTAGAAAACAGCTGCTCAATTGCATGCTAGCTCCTCTTCAACAGTTTCATATCTGTGATGGTTCTCTAATGTCACTTTCACTTTCTCTTCAGATCTCTCCAAAACAGTTCTTTCTGATAAATAAATAAACTCTGCCCTGAGCAAACTTTTTTCCCATAATGGTGATTCCTCTGCCTCCCAAGATAAGACACCAACATTTTCCTGCAGATTTTTCACCTCTTGTGTCCCTCCCATCCTGATACTATAGACATGTACCTCCCATAGGCTCTGTGGCACACACATCACACTGGTTATGTCACTTTCTTCTTCACTCTTCAGCATGGGATGCACTGCTCACTATAAAAAAACATCCATGCTCACTCGGACACAACACTGTAACTGCCCCTGCTTAGTCAGTGACACTACACAATGATGCAGTCAGTATTCCACACAATAGAGCCATGTTCATCAAAATGCTCAGTCATCCAAAACTTCAGTTTAGAACAAAAAAAAAAACAAGTATGAAACAGCTTCTTATTTAATGAAAAATAAAGCATGTTACATAAATGGAACATACTACAGCCCTAACAGAAATATTGCTGATATTTTCCCCTTGTGAAGTTTGACCTGTGACATCATTTGTGGCTTCATCACTTGTGTTGTCATAAAGTCAAACTGCACTGGGAAAAATATAAGCAATATTTATGTTGGGGCTGTGGCATATACCTTCTGTATTCATGTTTTCCTTTGTTTTCTGCGCTGTAGTGCAGCAATACTGTATGTATTACAGCCAATGCATGGCACAGCAGTCAGCACCTCGTCCATGAGTTGAGCATCCAAATGGATAGGAGACCAAGAAAGAACCTTATAGTTTCCTAGGAAAAAGGTGCCCCCCCCCCCTTTCAATTACCAGCTGGCTGGGGACACTAGATGACAGGGCGGATTTAGCCTATTTTTGAAATATTTGGTTATCCCCTGAAGTTTTCTTAAAGAGGGGTTACTTTGTGTTGAGGGCAAAACAATCGGGAGATGAAATAACTACTCATGATAACTTGGACATTAAGTTGTACTGTACTGACTTTTTGATAATATTGTTTGTATTTTGTGCTTCTGTTGCTGTCATTGCAAAACTCCAAATCAGAAGAAACTTTGAAAAAATCTGTAAAAAGCTTCAGTGTGGGCAGTGAAACACTGAGAAAACCTGCTATGCAATGTTGTGGAAATGGCTGTTGCAAAATGAATTAATTAAGCATTTTTCAACAATGAACATTACCTAAAAAAAATCATTTGGAACTAATGGGTGTTGCTGTGGTCCTGCATGCTTCAGTTTCGCTAAGTGTGTGACCTTATCAAATAAGACAGGGATGAATATGTGCTCCCCCAAAGCTAATGGAGACATGCTGCCGCCAGTAACACCTCACACACTGTCAATATGATTGAGCCAAAGAGGCATGATTTTATGGTAAAGGAAATCAAAGTCATTCCTCTGTTGCTGGATCAAACTGGACACTAGTGGGAGGAGAGATGTGGACATTTCCAGATGGACTCTTACCAGCAATAGTGGCAGAGACATTTAACCAGCAGTCTATCAATAGTGAGGATGATGATATGGATATCATGGGCAGTAATCAACTCTACCTATGTGTCCTACACTATAGCTAGAGGTTGCCAAGTGCGGAAACTTTGCTCCGCAGAGACCTTTGTGAAGGGACTTGTACTTCATGGCTATTCATGAAATTCTTCTCAAAGCAGAGTATCACTATGATCAACAAAGGCTATGCAAGATGACACTTTCGAAGGCAAAGTGTCCAGTATGTGTGGAATTTCGCAAGGCAAAATACTACACATGTAGGGTAGATCGATGCTTCCTGTTGTGTGTCCTTTTTTTTTAAGAAAAACCTTCCACTTACCCTCAAAGCATCCAATTCAGTCCTTCATCCCCAGCCCTTATGAAGTTATGTAGCAACAATCAGCATCAGTTGAGCAGCACCTATAATCATTCAATTTAAAATCACACACTTCCCTTCCCCCTACCCTCATAGCAATCTTAATTCTTCCCACCTTCCCACATTCCTGAAATTGTTATTTCCATTCAGGTAGGAGAAGCAGCTTGACTGGACTGTGAGCAGGAGTGAGGTGGTGAGAAGGTGCAGCAGTCCCTAGATCATAGAGAGTAGTAATAGGAGGAAGAGGGAGAGAGGGAGAGAGGAGAGAAGATAGGTAGGAGGGAATAGAGACAAACTAGTACTTGGCAATGAAGGTGGTGCAGTGGTGCTGGCAATGGAGGGGTGAGTGGATAGAAAGGGATGAGTAGAGGAAGCAGTGGTGGGTGCGGGAAGGGGAGTTAGAGGCAAAAGTGACAGAAGGTATCACAGAGGGTATCCAGTTTGGCAAGAGAAGAGGGAGGGGCAGAACTATATACCACATCATCATAATCAAAGATTAATAGGATCATTTTGGTTAACAGTTCTCAGTGGACATGAGTGGGGAGGCAGATGTTATTACAGTAAAGGATGCTGAGCATGGGGTGAAGTTTGGAGTATATGGCATCAATTTGGGTAGAGAAATCTAGTTTGCTATTCAGCTTGACTCCAAGGTATTTGAAGGCAGGAATGAATTCCCGGTGGGTGCTGTCCAGAGTGGTGAATGCTGGGGGAGGTCAGAGCCTTGCTATATTCTGGGAGGTGCCAGTGGCCATGGAAACAGTCTTTTTTGTATTTACTTTGAGCTGGTAGGCCTGAACCAGTGTAGTACATTGAAAAAGTCACTTTGGAGTGAAGCTTTAACTGCAGAAGGAGAAGGGCCTGATGAGTAAATTACCATGTCATCAGCATACATTTATATATGTGATGAGACACAGGCAGAGGGGAGATAATTGAGAAATGCAGAAAACTCTATGGACCATGGGATGGAGCCCTGGGGGACACCGGCTAAGATGGGCGGGTGACAATACACTACCCAGCTGGACTGACTCTTGCTGACCTGTGAGATATCAGTGGAACCATGACAGTCAGTCAATAAATTCATTGTCAACTGATGTTACAGCAACACCTTTGTGTTGACTGCATATGCAGTAGGCATAAAGGCTGTCACTTTTGACTGTGGTGCTGTTGTCACTGTAGCATTGGTCATGGTAGAATTGTCACTGTAGTGATGGTATACTGAACCATGCAACTGTCAGGGCATAGAGACCAGCAGAGGACAATTTATTCAGGAGGAGGGGTTGGGAAACAGAGTTGAATGCCTTTGCAACGTCAATGAATATGGCAGCAATGATGTGTCCCTGATACATTCCAGTGAGAATGGAATCAGTGACATGTAGTAAGGAGGAGATGGTGGAGTGGTTCTTTCTAAAGCCAGGCTTCAAGGGAGAGAAGAAGGACAAGGAGTCTAGAAAATCTATAACTCTTGCATATTCTAAGGACTCTTGAAGTTTAGCAAGGGAGGGGCAAAGAGAGAGCTGCCTGTAATTGCCTTGGGAGGAGGAATCACTGCCTTTGCATAGATGTAGAACTTTCACATTTTTCCAGGTGCAAGGGACAGTACAGAGTGAGATGGATAGGATCAGTAGGTGAGAAAGAGGATGGATGATGGCAGGAGTGGATATATAAAGAAGTTTGGGGTCCAAACCATCAGGGCTGTGTTTGGTGTGGTTAAAAAACAGGAGGGCATGTAGAACTTCTTGGGGGGAGACAGAAGGGAAACTAAAGCCATTGGCTGCATTGGAGGGAGGTAGGAAGGGAGGCAGGAAGGGAGGGAGGGCGGAGTAGAGAAGGATGGGCTTGGTAGAGCACAGGTGAGGAAGAAGTTGTTAAAGAGGGTAACAGCAGCAAGGTAGTCAGAGAACAGGGAACCATTAATTGTGGGGGGGCTGGGCTGAAGAGTAAGACAAGGAGTGGATCACTCTCCAGAAATTGGAAGGAAAATTTAGGTTGGACTGAAGGATGGATTTGAAGTATAGGGCCTTAGCAGTACAAATTGCCTTGGTGCAAGCATTATATAGAGACCTATAAAGTTGGTGGTCAAATGTGTAGTGGGAGGACTTGAAATGAGCCCATGCATGGTCCCATGACTTGCACATTTCTATTAGATCAGGCATAACCCAGGGGTGGTGGGCGCATTTCACATGGGTCTTGTACTGGGGGCATGAATGCTCCAGGTGCTAGATAGGATGGCAGTGAAGAATGGAAAGGCTGAGTCAATGTCATGAACTGAGTAAATGAGGGACCAGTTTAAGGAGGCCAGGTCAAAAAGGAGGGCATCAGTGTGGAGTGATCCAAGAGACCTGAGCCATACCAGGCCAGCACCTCCTTTATGGCCAAATACTGGTTTGGCTCTCTTTCCTCTTACCTGTCTTCTCTCCTCTCCCCTTCCCTTTCTCCTCCTCTCTGTGCTCTAGGGACCCCCACACCTTCTCTCTACCTCACCCCTGCCCGTGATGTAGCCCAGCTGCCTTCTCTTACTGGCTCCCTTACCAGTATAACCTGCTCCCCTCGCCTCTTTGTTGCTCCTCCTCCTCTTTCCTCTCTCTAAAATACCTACTCAGGCTCTCTCCTCCCCTCCCCGCTCCTGTCATCCCCCCTCCCAACTCCTTGCCTCCTTTTTCACACAATAGCCTCCTTCTCCCTCTGGTCTTGGCTCTTACTACTGGAGTCTCCCATTCCCCTGCCCTGTTTGCCTTTACTGAATGTGCAAAACATCACTCAACCTTATTCCACATTGACCAGGTACCAACAATTTTTTTTAGTGTATGCTCTCAGTCTTGTATCCTTTGTAATCTGCAACCCTGCATTGTTTGCCAATGGAATTATGCAATTGTTTTTGCCATTATTGCTCTTCTGATGTATGTATTTGTGTCTGTATGCCTAATCCCTCCACCCTTCCCCTCAGGTCGCACCCAGAAAGAAGCCTTAGCTCAGTGTGCCTTTCCTGATTATCAAAATCTTTAAATACATCGATCAATCAATCAATTAATCAATAAGCTCCCCCAACCTTGAGGCACCCAATCACAACTTTCCACCATGACATTCAAGAAAGGAAATGATGCATCTGAGGAGCAGTGGATGTGACCAATAGCCAGTGAATGAATGAAAATGCACATGTGTGCACGTGTAAATAGTCATGTTCACTTGCATGCTGTCACTCATTCAGATAGTGGACAGCTGAGGTGGTAAGAGGAGAGTCTGCACCAGTTACCATCAGCCATTTTTTAGACGTGTCCTTTCTTGTCTCTAATTGCATGGAGGAAGGGTGGAATTAAGTGCCTCAAGAGTTGGGGAATGGGTTGTTAACTGGTTCTAACTAGGGGTGCTCAAATTATCTGGGACAAATTCCTTCAGAACATAGTGAATATTCCAGAAATTCTGATTCTTCCTCTCATTCCATTCCACCTCCGATTAAGGCATAGAAGCAGAATGAAAGACATAACTGGAAATTCTAGTTATACATCCAACTCTGCTTCCCTCTAATGCAAGATGTCCTCAACCCAATAAACTCTCAAGAAAGCTTCCCTGAAGCCCTCCCCCACCCTTCCCTCCTTTGAGTTACCTTAGCCATGGCTCTGAGTGCACTGATGGAGCTGGCATAGAGTGGGTCCTCTCAGCAATCCCGATTCTACATCTGACAAGGAGTTTTTGAAGTCTGGATTTCTGGATCAAAATACAAAAATTCTGAATTTAGAAAAGATGCTTGGAATTCAAGAAACCCTAGTTTAAACTGTTGGAGCAGGAGGAGAACAGTTTTGTATCCTTAACAGAGCATCGAGGATCGAAGAAGGCATAAACCATTGGGGCTTCTTTTGTTCCTCCTGCACTTGCATGTCTTGCTAAATGTTGCCGTTTGCAGTTTGGTAATAACTGAGCCATGCATATAAAACTACAGTTAGCATTTTCTTTCGTGGAACTGAGCCTGGGTCATGCTCTTTTCGATATTGTATTCAGACTTCCAAGTGCCATGAAAGATTTATTTGACAAAGGTTTTTTTTGTTTACTGAGAGCCAGTGGTTTGTTTGTTTGTTTATTTTTACTTGATTTTTACCCCTGCAGCAAGAGCAGTGCACATTAAATGTAGAACAATGGGAACAGTGCAGGAGATATTTTAAAGGATTTTTTTTTGACAAATCATTTTTTATTGACTACTGATGGTACAGCAGTGGAACAAAAATCAACATTTACATTTTTGCCTGTATGTGTGAGTCCACAAGTCAGCCAGTGAGTGAAATGAAACATAGACTGCTGCATGAAACTGAAGGTCGCAAGGTGTCTCGGTGGGGTGGGTTGTGGTCTGTCAGTGGGGGGGGTGGATGGTCTGGCAGTTTTCCGCTTCCTTATTACTTCGAGAGTCATACAGTCCTGAACCTTGTCCATGTGATAGGTTAGCTGTATGCATGTCACACTAGCATCTAAGAATAATGACAAGAAAACAAACAGAGCCAGGAGCACCTTGAAGAGAACCCGCCACCTGACCAGCAGCCAGTTCAGACCTTGCAGGACCATGGTCACATTACAGGATCTAGATAATCCTGACAGAAGCCTGGCTGCTGCATTCTATACTAGCTGTAGCCAGTGGAGGTTCCCCCCACTGACCCTGAGGTATAACGCATTAAACTAGTAGAGTCTTGTTGTCACAAAGGCATATACCAGTGACGGCAGATCCTCAGGCAGAATTAGGGGTTTAATCCGGGCAATGTTTCTCAGATGGTAGAAACTACTTTTAACAACAGCTAACACCTGAGCCTCAAATGTCAGCTTGTCATTGAGTGTCATGCCCAGATTTCTCACCCTAGAGGATGCCATCAATGGTGTTGACCCCAGGACCAAGCCTGTTGTCATCCCAGAGGCATCTCCATCATGCCCATGGCCAGGCTCAATTACTAGAACCTCCATCTTGACAGGGCTAAGTCTCAGCCAGTTAGAGTTCATCCAATCCTGGATCTCAGCAAGGCATTTATTCAGCACTTCAACAGCACCACTTGTCCCTGGTGCAAAAACATGTACATCTGAGTGTCATCTGCATAGCAGTGAAAGCTCAAGCTGTACTGTCTGATGATACTCCACAATGGCAGCATGCATACTGAGAACAGCATCGGTGACAGGATCTAGCCCTGAAAAACTCCACAGGTCAGAGATGGGGGGGGGGAGAGAAATTCCCCATCACCACCCTCAGCCTCCTACCCAAGAGAAAGGACTCAAACCAGTTGATGACAACACCGGTGAGTCTTCAATGCTCTCTAAGGCAATCCAGCAACACAGTGTGGTTCACGGTATCAATTGCTGATGACCGATCGAGGATAATGAGAACTGACCACTCTCCTTAGTCTCTTGCCATGAGTAGGTCATTATGGACCTGGACTAGTGCCGTCTTTGTGCTGTGCCTCTCCCTAAACCTGGATTTGAATGACTCATAAATGTCACAGGTCTCCAGGTGTTCCTCGAGCTGCAGAGCCACTATCTTCTAAACAACCTTCCCTAAAAATGGGAGGTTGGAGACTGGTCTATAATCGCTAGGATGTCAGGGTTGAGAGATGTTTTTTTCAGAAGTGGCTTCTCCACCACCTCCTTCGAAGCATCAGGGAAACCCCTCCAAAACAAACACCTGACTATCCCCGAGAACACTAGACCAATGACCTCAATGCATCCCACTAGGAGACACATCGGGCCTGGATTCGTTTCACAGCAAGTGGGCCACAGCTTAGAAATCACCTTGAAGACCTCAGCCACCCTCCCTGGTCGAAACTCTGCCCAGGCAATAGGAGTGTTCCTGCTACAGCCAGACTCACCCTGCGGGTCTGGTCCAATCCCACTGGCAAGATCCTGGCCTAAATGGAGGGTATCCTGTCAGAGAAGAATAGAGCAAACTCTTATCATAGTTTTGCTGAAAATACTTTTTTCGGCTGAAGACAGACAGGATGGAGAAGCCTGTCCACAGTCCAAAAGAGCTGAGCTGGTCTATCCTTCCCTGCCTCAATCTCCCTGGACAGGAACTCTGCCTTCTTACAGTTGATTGCCCTTTGATAGTCAGTATGGTGATTTCTCAAAGCCAGTCTATCCTCCTCTAGCTGAATCCTAGACCGGCAATGCCCAACCTCGGACCCATGGTATTCATCACCCTGAGAGCCCTGTCAAACCACGGGGGTCTTGGGTGAGAAGGCCTGGGTCATATATAGAAAGGTGCAATGGCATCAGGCACCTCAGAGACAGCCCTATTATAAGCTGCAATCAACTCACCCAAGCCTACCGCACTAAAAGCATTAGCACTGGAGCAATCAACTACTGCCATCAGTCTCTCTGGGGGTAATCCCCTTAAAGGGCAGTAGTTGATCATTTCAACAGGGAAGGGACCATCAGGGGGAGCCCAGAATGAGAACTTCACCATACAATGATCAGACCAAACACCCGATCAATCAAGAGATCACAGACCTCAAGACCCTGTGAGAATACCAGGTCCAAGGTGTGGCAGTGATGATGGGTCACAGAGGCAACTGCCTGTGCTAGGTCCAGCGATGTCATCAGCTGGAGGAGGTCAAAACCAAGTTGCGAGGATTCATACTCAATCAAGGCATTGAAGGTCCCCAGAATAAGCCATCTGGGTGACTCTAACACCCTGTCAGCAATGAAGTCTGGCACCTCCTGCAGAAATTCTTCACCTGACCCCAGAGGGTAATAAACCAGGAGAATTCTACAACCCACACCTGGACCTCCACACACTGCCACACGTTCAAATGACCTGGTAGAACCCACCGAATGCACTGAGAAGTTCAGGTCAGATCTAAAACAGATGGCTACACCCCCGCCCCAGCAATCCCTCCTAAGGCAGTGTATCATGCAGTACCTGGCCTGGACTGATGCCTCTAAAACTGGCCCTGAATTACCTCCCAGTTAGGTCTCTGTAATGCACACCAGGTCGACTGAAGAAACCAAGTCTGACATAATTGTGGTCTTGTTCCTCATCTACCTGGCATTGCACAACACTATCTGTAGGGGATCAGTGCAAGTTGTAGGCCCTTTAGTTGCCTGCCCACATGGTTCAGTGGGAACCCTAGGAATGGAGGCCAAACACATTGGCCCTCTCTCAAGGCTCCATTTTGTCCCAGGGCACCTCCTGCTCTGAACCACCCCAATCCCTTTCACCTCCATTAAGCTCCCAGTGCCACACCACAGACCCCTCTGCCCCCTAGCAATACCCACCTCCCTACTACACCTTACAGCAGCAGCGGGGAGAGGGGGATCACAGAAAGGGTGAAGGTCATGCAGCAGGGCAGCTAGGTAGCTAGGTAGCTAACCAGAGGGGCCCTAGTCTCCTGCACATGAATAAATGACTAAAATAACTATATTAAAATGAAATCCCAAATAACAAAAAACAACTAAAAACCTGACTAAACAAAAAACAATATAACCAAGACTTATAATAAATTACAGTCTTAACTACTCACTCATATTTCATTCACACAATAAATACAATAGAGAATTCCCTCCACAGATCCTCACCAGTCACACTCTAAATCCAAAAATACCACCCACAGACCATCCACCCTAATAAATCTTCAAATTAAGCAGTTCTATAATCCAGGCGAGGAGCTGAGTGCTATCATGTGATATGTGACCCCCCTTCCCATGGGAAAATCCAAAGTTCAACAGAACAAAATATATAGTTCAACAATGTTAGAAAAAAACTTCCTGAAATACCAGTTCCCAGCAGTTCACTCTCACCAAGCTGTAAAATGCTCCCAAAATCCTGTCAGGAAATTATCAATCTGAAAGAAGTTTAAAGGAGAGCTCCCCCGGGAGGGACTGGCTTTAGATTTTATGAGCCAGCCCCAACAAGACTCTCACTGATGCTGGGGATGCAAAGTCATAGGAGAGGCAATAATGGAATTAACTCACCAGACCCAAGATCCAACTTCACACCTCAGCGCTTCTCTCACCAGCACTGAAGGCAGTCTGGAAAAGGTCTTCTTTAAATGGGAAAACACCCCACACCTGGAATGGTGGATGTAACTGGCAGGATAAGATTCACACTGGGCTTTCACTTACCAAAATATTCCACCGGCTTTGCCTGCTGACAAAATTCTACAACAAACGAGCTGACACTGAAAGGGCTTCTAGGTCCAATAGAATGGAAGCCACATTGCCACACCACGGGCTCCCTCTAAACAGCAACCTCAGACAATCTTGAAAATGCCAGCAATCATCCAATAGAATGAACATCGTAGAGGACCACCAGCACCCCCAGACAGAGCCGACCTTCAGGTGAGACTCACATCCACAGCAGCTAAAGATGTTAACTCAGTCAGCAATGTTTGGCACAGTTCCTCAGAACACCCATCCAGGCAGAAACCATAGTCCATTCACATTAGTTCCTTCCATGCTTCTTCACCCACCCAGGAGCTTCTCACCTCTTACACAGAGATAGCATTCAAACCCTAGCTGGAAAATAAAAAAAACTGTCCCCTAAACTTACTCACTTACCTGACCTTTACTATTGCTAAAAGCTCTACAACTTGCTTTTCTAACTAATAGCAGAATGAAAACATTTGGATACCAGACTGAATAGTTATTCACAAGTGTCAAGAGCCACCAAATTAAACTCTGCTGCAGCAAAATAAAAGGGATTTCAGATGATTTTGTACAGCTCCATTCAGAGCACTTGCAAGCAGCAGTTGAGTAACACTGCCATCTTGTTCCTCCGTCTTGTCATGAATGACAGAGCAAGACAATGTTGGCTACAGTTAGGCAGACTTCTTTAGTAAGGTAAGCCTTCAGTCTGTGAAGTAAGTCCAGCTTTTGATCTGGAGCTATCTTGCTCTTTCAGTAAGGGTCTGAATGAGAGTTCTTGGTCCAATAGATTGCTCAGATACTTTGTGGAGTCCACTACCTGTAGGTGGGTGCCCCTAGAGCTATTGATCTTTAGGAGCTCTTTTCTGTCTGAGCCCAGTTTTCTAGACCTAAACAACATGCCTTTGTTTTCTTTGAGTTGAGAATGGGTTGGTTTGTTCATGAACCAGTTTTTGAGCTCTATAAAGTCCTCCCTCAGCCAAGATTCAACTGCTGCCAAGTCTGAGACAGTTCTATGTAATACTGCACCATCTGCAGACAGTAGTACTTTTGCACTCACACTAACTCACTGAGAAGTAGAGAAAAAAGAATTTGGCCCAGTATGAAGCACTGTGGTACAAGATCACTAATATCATGCAGGAAGGATAGGCTACCCCTCCACACCACACACTTAACCAGCTGACTGCGGCCAGTGAGAAAACATTTAAACCAAGAGCAGGAGAGATTATCAAGGCCTATGCTCTTTAGTTTGATCAGCAGGATGTCACGATTCATATGTCACATGGTTGTGTTTTTTTGTGCTTCTCTACTAGTGTCAGCACAATACAAAATGCTTCCAATGGTCCTATCTATGGTGAGTTCACTTGAATGCCTTACACACCTGGATTTACAATCTTCTGCAGCAACCCAATGAAGCATACTAGAATATTATCATACAACTATTGATCTTGGTATTTAAATTAAAAAAATAAAAACAGCATTTTATTAAAATATAAACCCCAGAAGTCAGCTAGTTCTTCTAAACTCAGTAAGTGCATTATCACAAATCATGTTATCCTGCCATATAAATAAAAAAAAAATCTGTGAAAAAACACCCTCTCACACCCTAGCCAACATCCTCTTGCACCTGATTGGCACAGACATCCATCCTGTATTCACCTGTACTTTGTCCTATGCCCACACTAATCTTGCTGTGAAGGTGGCATGCTTGGCCATCTGGACCCTTTGAGCCCTGTCACAAATCCCCTTGTGTCAGGGTAAGGCAGACTGCTTGAACCTCAGGTGAAGTGCTGGTTTGTCTTATCAAACATCACACACATCTCTTCCATGTATCTGGAAGGATTATGCTTCTTAAATAACTTAAAATATGTTAGTGTGCCCAATGGAAATGATGGCTACCTCAGAGATTCGTAACAATACCTTCTTTAAAATGCAGTCAGCAAGTATACAGTATACAGAATAATACATGGATGGATATGTATAACCAGAATTTTATATACACCTGAGGTGTGGGGTTATAAAAGTATCTCACACTGAGGGTATGTATAAACACATCCATTGATGTTTTGTTTTTTTGTAACTACTGACAAGCATTTTTAAAAAATTATAGCTTTAGGTGTTTTTAGCTTGAAAAAAATTAAACAAGAAAAATCATGCTTTAAACTTATTTATTTTACAAGTTGAACTCATGAACATAAACAAAAACAGCTAAATGATTCTTTTTAAACATCATTTATCATGGCTGTTTGGGCGGAGGTCTGCATATGTTTTACCTTCACTGTAGGAGAACAAGGGGTCTGCATACAGAATGCGACCCTGTGTTTTCCTACAGTGATGCAGCAACATCTGGACAGTGCTGAACCCACTAGTGCTGTCCTCTGAAGATAAAGATCCCCCTCTGCAGCATGGCTGCCCTGCTCCCCATGGGTACATTACTTAGTGAGCACACTCATGTGAACTTTGCTCGTGAGCAAGTATTTCGCATGCACAGTTCCTCTCCACCATCTTGGGAATGGCATACCGTTGCCACTCTGACAGCTACCACTTCACTAGCCGTTCACTGCCATTCTGATACCTCCACTGCTGCTCTGATACCCATGCTGCCGCTGCCATGCAGGTAAGAGCTCTCAGAAGCCATTGCAGCTCTGACCAGAATTTGTTTAAACAGTCAGCAGTTGTAAGACTGCTGCACATACTTGATTGACATCCCATTGTTATAACTGCCCAGCTGTAATGCAAAATTACAACCTGGTTATCTGACTATTAAAAATGCTCATCAGTAATTATGTAGAGAATAATATATGGGTATTGGTGTGTAATTTTTGTTTTACACACACCAACATTTTGTGATGCCTCATAAACTCAATGGTTTTATAAAGGCATCATACACTGAGAGTATGTGTAAAAGAACATTGCACACCCACCCATATCTTGATTTTAATAATTTCTCACTTTACTGACATCTTTTTCTGCACTGGCCTGGTGCAGAGCATGGAGTACCTCCTGTTTTACAGCCCCACTGACCGTCATGAGGCTGGAAAAGATTTGTGGGTTTTGTTTTGCCTCTGGGTTCTTAAAAGTCAGTCCAGCTCCACTGCCTGTCCAGGATTCCAAGTCACAATAATGTTGTGGCTAACATATTCACTGCATCAGTGGTTTTGGCAGTTGGTGGTTTTCACAGAGTGTAGCTGTGCTGCAGAAGCTTCATTGACAGCTCTCAAATGTCTCTTGCTCTCAGTTATAACCATCCAGGAAAAGGGCAAATCACACCAGGGTTATCAAGGTGTAATCAAGGCAAGTCGGTAATTATGAAAAATAAATGTCTACTTTATTTACCTACTGTATTTATGCATTGACAAAAATTAAAATGAAAGTGCTTACAGGAGAAATCATGCAAAAGAAAAGGATTTTTGTACAGAAATACAAAACTTGGCTTCTTATTCTGGGTAGTCTCTTCAGTGAAAATAAACAAATTGTATAATTTTTCAGGATATTACCAGGAGTCGCAGAACAGTTTGATCTCACTTATTGGACCAACATATGTCTGTTACAGTACACAACCTCTCAGGGATCATCAAGTCCTGTTATCAGGTGCAATTGTAAACTTAACAAAGGAAGCTGAAGTTATACAGTGCGATGCCTTGTTTAAAATAATTAAGCAATAAGGCACTCCAGGGTGTGTGTTATCGTGGTGACGTTATTACACGATAACACACACCCTGGAGTGCCTTATTGCTATTATACTATGGCTTCTTTGTTAAAAAAAAAAAGAAAATAGAAAATATGTGTAAATTATTGTTATTTTTTAACATTTTTGCTGGGGTAGGTGTACCTATTAAAAAAAGAGTTCCCAGTTCCTATGTTGTCAAGCAGATAGCGCTGTTGCTTTATGGTTCATTTTGTGTCTGTGTTTCTGGCCATTTTTCTATGTCCCTGACCCCTGAGTGTGACCTCTCATTTGTCTTTTTGTTTTGTTTTTACGATGCACACATACTTTTTTTTAAATTTATTTTGTTGTAGTTAATACTGCAGCCATTGCTTTCAGGTGCTGGGTAGTGTGAGGAGTGCATAGGTGCACCCGTTACTTTCGTGAGGCGAGCAGTGAGTGGAGCGGGGAGGCAGAGAGGATCGCAGTGCTGAGAAGGAGACTGAAATGGAATATTTAGCAGAAGAGGTAAGTTTGTTAGCAGGGAACCACGTTTGGAGAAACAAAGCTTTGTATCTTAACTGTCAATACCGAGTGTAGCTTTTTGGCAAAAGGCACTGGAGGTAGGGGCTTTTGTAACTTCCGGTCGCTCAGTTCAAAAATTTGTTATTTCACTGTTGCGGTTTAGTGAAGCCACTGAATTTGGGGATGGTAAATAAAATGACAGCAGACAAAAAAAAAAAGAAAGTTGTCCTGCGTTTTCTGTTAGTTGCTTTGGTTGTCTTGCTTGCTGTTGGAAGTGCGTTTTCCAGTGCTGATTTCAATGTGAACTGTTGGGCAGGAAGGTGGATTTTTGTAGACACAGAGGCGAGCCGTGACAGTTAGCGGAAGGGATTCTTTTCTGCACTGCGGTTACCTTTCTGCTTGACCTAGATACAGTGATGTTATAGTGTAATATCATCACTGTGTCTGGGGCTGACTAACCAATCAGTATGCTAGATTCTTTCTTGCCATTGTATAAATAAAGATAGGCTAGTGAGAAAACTTAAAAAGAAGTGTGGGCAGACAAAGGATAGCATATAGCTGTGAAGGTATGCTTTGCAGGAAGAGCTAAGATAAAGTAGGTTGACAAAGACATGGAATGTGCTATTGCACCCGACAAAGGGGACCCATTGGGCACCAAAAGCTTGTGTGCTATATCGCCTTTGTACAAGACATATACTGGTTCAATAAAAGGTCCCAAACTATCTAGTAACTCCTGCTTTTCAAGGACCAACATGGCTAAAATATATTTTCTAAGGATATTACCAAAACATTATCCTCTGCCTTTTGGAGAGTCTGACTATGCCAGATTCCTCTTCTGTGTCACACAGAGTCAGTCTGTACACCAACAGCCTGAGCCCAACTCTCTCTCTCTCTCTCTCTTTCTCACTATCTCAGTTCCAGGCTACCCTTTTTACACCCATAGAAACATTGAAACATAAAAGATGATGTCAGAAGGAGACCATAGGTCCATCAAGTTTGCCCAAGGGTTACCAATACTTTCTGTGGGTCCCAGGACTAAGTCCATCTACCCAGTTCTCATACCCTCAGTACCTACAGTAAGTGAGCTCTTACCTGGTACCACCCTCTCATGAAAGCCACCATGGTTTTAGTTCCCACCAACTTGGCATGCAGTCCATTCCATTGCTCAATGACTCTTTCTGTGAAGTAATATTTCATCAGATCCCTTTTGAAGTTCCCACTCAGCTTCCATTCATGTCCTCTAGTGGCTGAGCCTTCCACTCAATTAAAGCGTTTTGAGTAGGGTATCTTATTAATGCCTCTCAGGAACTTGAATGTCTCAGTCAAATCTCCCCTCTCCCTTCTAGTCTCCGGAGAGTACATATTCAATGTTCTTAGTTGCTCCTTGTATGAGAACCCCTGGAGGCCTTGAACCATCTTGGTCATCCTCTGCACAGCCTCCAGCTTATCCTTTTCCTTTCTAGTATGAGGGCTCCAGAACTGGATACAGTACCCCAGGTGAGGTCACACCAGGGACCTATACAGTGGGAGGATTACCTGCCTGCCCCTGTTGTCAAAATTCCTCCCTACACACCCTAGAATTTTATTTGCTTTATTGTAAGCTTTGTTGCATTGGCTTAAATGTTTTAGGGTGTTACATATAATGAACCCAAGATCCCTTTCCTCTTGTGAGGTGCTGAGTTGTACCCCTTTAATGCACTATTCTGCTTTATATTCCCTTTTCCCAGATGCAGCACCTTGCATTTTTTCACATTGAACTTCAGCTGCTAAACATTGGACCATCTCTCCAACTTCTTTAGGTCTTTCTGCAGATCCTTTACTGCCTCGGCACTGTCAACCCTACCGCCTAACTTGGTGTCATCTGTGAAGAGGGCCACTTTGTCTTAAATGCCTTTACCAGTGTCAATAATGAACATATTAAAAAGGACCAGACCCAAGACTGATCCCTCTGACACCTCAGTAGTGACTTTCCCCATCATCTGACATCACCCCTTTGACTACCACTCTCTATCATCTGTCAGTCAGCCAATTTCCCTCCCACCTGACTATGCTCCCGGCACTGCCTAGGTCCTCTAACTTTCTTAATAGGCACTTATGCGGTACCAAATCAAAGGCCTTACTAAAATTGAAGTAGAGGAGATCCACTGGGTGACCTCTTTCAAATTCCTTAGTCATCCAGTCAAAGAAGGTAATGAGGTTTGTCTGGCATGACCCCCCCCCCATGAACCCATGTTGTCAACCAATCCTGAAGTACATTCCTTTCCAGGTATTCTACTAGGTCCTGCTTAATTATTGATTTCTTCAATTTCCCAACTATACAAGTGAGAGTCACTTGTCTATAGTCTCCTCCCTACTCTCTCCCTTGTGCAGATGTACCACATCTGCTCTTCTCCAGTCCCTTGGCATGGTTCCATTCTGTAACAAATGGTTGAACAAATGTGCCAAGGGATCTGCCAATTCCTCAGCAAGTTTCCTCAGCACCCTTAGGAGCAGCCCATCAGGTCCTGGGGTTTTGTCCACCTTTAGGTGAACCAGTGCTGCCCTGACCCTATCTGTGGTAAATGTTGGTGTCTCCATTTTCAGGATTCCCCCTATCATCAGCCTTTATTCCACTATCAGCAATTGGTCCATCATGCTCCTTTATAAATACCAAGCAGAAGAAGTTGTTCAGAGCAGGTGCCTTCTGTTCATCATACTTGATGATCCTATCACCATCTAAAAGGTGAACTATCCACCCTCTTTTTTTCCTCTTCTCCTGAATGTAGCAAAAGAAGTGTTTGTCCCAGATGTATCTCCCATTGCAGTCCGAAGCTCAGCTTCTACTTTTTCTAGTCTCACTGCCCTCTTAGCCTCTTTGCTTTTCTAAGTATAGTCATCACAGTCACTGACCCCTTGGTTTGCCTTATATTTGTGAAAAGCTTCCCTTCTGCTCCTAATTGCTTCCCTGACATGGCCCATGAACCAGATGGATCTCTTGATCCTGTTTTTTTGTCACTGACCTTATGTACAGCTTGGCAGCTTCTAGAATGGCTTGTTTAACCTGTCCTCAGATGTCTTCTACATCCAGTTTTTCATGGATCCCTGACAGTTTTCCCCTGACTAGTTGTTTCATCCTATCAAAGT
This sequence comes from Neoceratodus forsteri, assembly GCA_016271365.2. Lineage (NCBI taxonomy): Eukaryota > Metazoa > Chordata > Ceratodontiformes > Ceratodontidae > Neoceratodus > Neoceratodus forsteri. Next base: position 1,581,923,806 of record CM057449.1, on the reverse strand, counting down.
TAGCTCCTCTGAAGTTCAAGACCTCCATCTGGGATTTACATTTTACATCCTGCAGGGACAACTCAAACCAGATGGAGTTGTGGTCATTATTAGCCAGTGGATCCCCAACTTTAACAGCATCAACCACCTCTGAGCTGGTGCTGTTAAGGTTGGATGTGCCTCATTAAAGATCTCTTTTCTATAGAATAACTGGTTCTAACAAACAAAAATCAGTTATGCATTTTGTTTGTAAAAACAGAAATTTTACATGCTTATGCTTATAAACAGAACCGCCAACATTTTTCCCTCAGGAAGCCCTCAATTCGATATGCTTTTAGCAAACAATTGTCCAACAGCCTCAATGAGTAAATGTTTACAAGTGGATATCATACATACCTGAAACATGCTTTCCTTAAACAGGACCCTAAGTTTAGATTGCCAGTGGAGTCAGGGCACAGCCTCAGCTTTTAACATTTAATAGTGCCATATTTGTGGCCCTCTAGCCATGCAGACCAGGGGCCCAAGGGTATTCTGCATCCTTTGCACCTGACCTACACCTGGTCCACCATCAGTGTTTTCACTGGATAGGCTCAGGTGTGAAGTGTCCGAGATGCCAGGGCAAACATCCATGGGACAACCACTATTGCTTTTCTTTAACATTATAAGTTACAAAAAATAAAGCTATATTTTTCTATTGTGCTAGCTGTGTATGGGTATTTATTAGTGTGTGTGTGTGTGTGTGTCTGAGTGTGTGAGTGTGTGTGTGTGTGTGTGTGTGTGTATTATTTATTTGTTACATATAATGTGTATCAGCTAGTCATTTGAATGCCTGACTACACTCATGAGGGTTGAGACACATATGAATTGTCTGGGACATAGATGTTGCCGGTGCACACAGTAGCAGTACTGGTTTCATCTTGATATTGCACATTTGTGATATGTATGTACCATTGCTACTGCTGCCCCCTGGTGTCATAGTTTCAGGATCTGTGATCCACACATGTGAAAACCTTTCCCATACAGTGGATCAGCCTCCATAAGCATGAATCTTGTGTAGTTCCATGAACAACCACATGTAACATTGTGGCACCATGCAGTGTGGAGGTGTCTTCGCTTCACTTCTGCCCAGCATGTAATATGCACCATGGATACTGTAAGTGGCTGGCCAACTTGTTTAAATTCGGTGAAGAAGTGACTATGCCCTTCTGCTACACAGTTGCAAAAGACACCTGGACCATTTGTTGCTTGGAGCCTTAACATTTAATATAACTTAAACTAAGTTTCCTAAATCATGTTTAAATTAAAGCAGTAATGTACTTTCAGTGCTATTCTAATTAAGTTAAAATTAGGAATCAAACAATGAATAGTGCATGTAAACAGAATGCATTTCTGGCCTGCATTCTGATTACCTTCATTTGCCTTGGGAAGTTGGCTGAGTTTCATTCAATATGCTTCTGATAAGCAGTGTTTGATATGATGTGCTTATTGATAAACATTTTGTTTGTATAGTCAATCCTGCATACTCAACCCATCTGAATAAAATTAGATTTGTGATGCAGTCTAAGCTTTTGTGAGTTGGCACAGGAGCAATAAATGTGTTTCCAATTCCCTTAGGGTGGCATCTGTTACTATGACAGCCAGACCCTCTGCCTTATCATTAGCCTGGAGGTTATAGTTCAGAAATGTTTCTAAATTCTAGTGATGCCTATTACTGTAAGATTTATTTTGACTTAGTTAGCTAAAATCATGATTGAGAATCTTTACATCTGGTGATCCAAATGTTGGCAAATATCATTCACTATAGCAACTAAATGACACAATAGTGTTTTGACAACATGAATGTCACACAAAAGTCATAGCAGTTAATGAAGATATTATTGAATTAGAAAGTGATGTATCTGAGCCCTATCTGAGATTTAATCTTATGGCTACTTGGGACCTCAAATTAATAATCTGTTGTTGACCAGTCACCTATCCAGGGAGCAAAGAGATATGCTTTTTTTTATTTTACAACTAATACTTGGAAAAAAGAATAGCCACTCGTAGGAAAAAAAAACTTTTGCTAGTTAGCCATGCAACCTGAAATGGTCATCTGCCTCCTATTTAACTAAGAAGTTACTGTATGATAACACTGAAAAGAGTATGAAACAATAATACTGTAGCATACCCTTTTTGTACTATTCCAGTTGATACTTAAGGTTAACCCAGTTGCAGATCTGATTTTGGACCACTTGCCCTTACTCCTACTCTACTAAAAATTGCGGAACATTTCATAAATGATTGGTTGATGGAAACATGGGGAAAGATCACAGAACACTTGGTAATCTGACTGGGTGCATCTCTTACCTTTTAATAAAGATACTATTGCACATGACCTACACAAATCAGCAGATGGAGGTTCAGTGTCTGATGTAGCCCAGTTGGATTTCAGCAAAGCATTTTCTCGTCTAAAATGAAAGTTTTAAAGTTATATTCTACTTGAATTCATTGGGTTGTATCCTTTGTTACTGAAAGGACCCAAAGGGTCAAATTGGGGTAACTTTAAAATTATTGTAAGTGGAAGGAGGTGAGAGGCGAAGTCCTCCAAGGCAGAAGCTGAGCCCACTGTTATTTTTTATTATGATAAATGTTTTTACAGTTTTCTGCTAAACTCGTCCTGTACATGGATGATACCACTTTATACAGATCTCATTTAAATATAGATACTGTTGTAAAATGGGTTGATGAAAACAGTAGTGTCTATGCACATATGTGCAGAATGCCGATGTGCTGTGTATCCATAGTGTGTATCTTTTTGAATTGTTTGCATTTGTAAGTTGCCCTGAGCCTCTGGGATTGGGCACTGAAGAAATAAAAGTTGCCTTGCCTTTGCTTGACTAGGCAACCCTAAGGGAAAGAGTCATGCATCAGGGGTCGTGTGGACCCCTGCCCCATGCATGAAAGAGGTGCACACCCCTTTCAAACTTGATCCCCCATCCCTGTGCAACTACAAATGCAGACAGACTGGGAGAGTGGTTCCTATAATCTCTTAAGTTTACTGCAGTAACACTCCTTCCTGATCTTTACTCTTTATTTTTCTCTTTTCCCCCTTTTTTCAGCAGGCCACTTGGAATAAGGTCCTTTCAAGCTATCTCTGTATTCTGTTCACTCCAGGTTACCATGTGGAGTCTCAGTCTTCTGCCCCCCACCCTTGAAGAGGTAACTGTTATTAACATAGATGATAAGCATATGTGCCAACTCCGTAGAAACATTCTGTCTGGCACTGTATATAGAAATATTAAGGCTTCATTGGATTTTCCTGTTTAATAAACAAAATAATACTCCGTCAAACGAGCATTCCTGCTTCAATAGCAATGGTATGCCTGTCACCATCTTATGGTTTTTGAGTGTGAACCCCCACGGTCACTCCGTCTGTGTGTGAAACAGGAAATGGGGACACAGTCCCCGAGGTGCTGTCTTGTTCCCGGTTATCCTTCCTTGCAAATGCGAGAAAGTATGAAGGCTACTGTTCTACAGGGCTATATATGTTTAAATAGTTGCAGTTGGGACGTGGTAGACTGGGAAATGTGCTTTCCGATTGTCTACCTGGTTGTCCAGTCTCTGGAAGGTATATTACACAGTCGGGACATAGTAACGCTCCCTGCAAGGAATATAAATAATTGTATTATTTTTCCCTTCATATTTTTTTTGTGCCACAGTAGCCTTCTAAAACCAGACAGACCACTCATATAAGAAAACAAAGAAACAGAAGGTGTTATGAGGGTAAAGTCTGTGCAGTTTGTATGTTCAGCACTGCTCTGCTGCTGAACAGAACTGCCTATAAAGTAGGAATTCTGTAATTAAGTGTGCAGATATTTTAAAAGTTTCTGGAATTAAATATTTTTCTTTGTTTGTATTATGCTTGAGTGTAGAGCTAATAATGGGTGCAGACTTACCAGAGGAAGGGTCCAGTACTCAGGTCTCTGCTGAGATCTTCTCCTGGGTGTTCCAGTGTTTCCCTGAGAGACAGCTGACCCTCTCCTCACCATATTTATTCACTGGATAAGTGAGGGGAGGGGTCAACACCAGAACTGTTCTTTTTTCTTCCAAAAAAAGAGTTGTTTTTGATTTTTAAACATATGAGGGAACATCTTTACACCTATAAGTGATTGTTTTATAGATAGGAGATATTAAAGTACAATTCAGAGATGTTTTCTGTTACAAATTTATTGTGGGTAGAATCTGAGGTGGTCACCTGATGAATCCCAGGTATAAAGAGAGTTCATCTGGGTGTCCAAATCAGATCAGTTGTGGTATCAGCCTGGTACTGATCCAAGTTGGAGAGGTCTGCAAAGCCTTATATAGACCTTAAGGATAGTTGGTCTACTTAACCACCTATCAGGACTCCAGCATATTTCTGGAGCAGTCTTATGTGCTGTTATGTCTTGGAAGAGTAGTACTATTGTTTACTTCATTTTTTTTTGTTTTTGTTTAAAGAAGTTCATTATTTTTCTTTATGAAAATACAGATTCTGCTTGGCATTTTTAGCCTAGCTTTACCTAATATCTGTGTCTGTGTCCATCCATTTTCCACTGCCTCGGACACTGGTGTCTGAAGTGGGATCTGTTTGTGACACTGCTACCTTCCTGTAGGTGGACAGCAGATGCAGCCAATAGAAGTGGGCAAGAAGACCCTCACAAAGCCCTGCAGTGTCCTTACTAGAATGATGGCTGGAAAATATGGAGAGACCCCTTTGCCAGCCCTTGGTGATGTCCAGAGGAAAACAACCAAGGAAGAGGAGGAGGAGGAGGAGCTGGAAGGAAGGAGTGAGAATGAGACTACTACAGATCCTGTGACAGATGAACCCACAGAGGATATACACAGTCTGCTGCAGTTGTTGTGTATCAAACAGCTGGCCATGGACAGCCAAAGGGAAGCTGACCTCTAGAGAAGTGAAGTCAGGTGGGCCGGCACCCTAAGAGCTATTCAAGCAATGGAAACTTGAAATACTCCCCCTGCAGACACAGTAAAGGACATCAACTTAATTAAATTGGGTGTGTCTGATGCCATAGAGGCCTACATGACAATCTTTAAATGAATAGCTCAAGCATGTGGGTGGCCAAGAACTCAGTGGGTCATCTGTTTAGTACCTTATTTGTCTGGCAAAACACAGCTTGCATACAGCCATATGGACAGTGGGCAAGCTGAGAATTACGTTGCTGTTAAACAAGCTATTCTACATCATTACAACATAAGTCCAGTTACTTATAGGCAGAGATTCAGGACTTCAAATTTCATACTGAAGATACCCTTGGGAAGCCTTTATAAGACTCAAAGACCTCTGCCACAAATGGCTACAACCATCTGTGAAAACTGCAGAGCAGTTGATGGAAATGGTGACCATGGAGCAATTCATTCAGATCTTGCCATCTGATGTTCAAGTAATAGGTGAGGGAGCACCGACTGGACACATAGGAAAAAACAATAACACTTGCAGAGGACTATGTAGCTGCCCAACCTAACCATCAATGAAGACATCCTGGAGCTGGTGCTACCCCACCCACAGTAAGACCATCTACTACTTCTTCTTGTCCTTCAGAGGATAGTGGGGGTCCAAAGTGATATACTGCCAGCAAACCCTATAATCCTAATATAATCTGTAGACAGTGCTAAGGAAATGGGCACAAAGCCAGATTCTGCCCCAAGAAAAAGACAGCACCAACTCAATTAGCTCTGGCTAATTGGGGACATTTTATAGTACCAGTGAGGATTGGAAACTAAGAGGTCTCGGGGTTAATTGTCTCTGGCAGTAGACAGACTCTAGTCAGATCAGACTTGGTGCAAAAAGATGGGGGAAAATATGTGAGACCACTGTTGTCTGTATTCATGGTGATACACATCGATACCCCAGACCACCATTGACTTGTAAGTACAAGGGAGACTACATAATATAAATGTTGGTCTGGTTCCCCACCAACCCATTCCAGTGGTCATTGGACAAGATCACCCTGAATTGCAGTCTTTGGTCACTCAGGGTGATGGTGTTTGTGCAGTTACCACATGGTCACAGACTAAGCAGGAGGAACAATGGGCCTGCTTGTTTCCTTTTGATGATGATATTTATGGGCCACCTGGGAAGACACCGAAAACCAGACAGGAGAGAAGGAAAGATAAAGTGCAATGGACTAATAAGAAGGACTCTAGTACTAACAATGATGATGCTGATGTTAAACCTGATGATTTTTTTACAGGTGATGAAAGAAAAGGACTTTTGTATATAACAAGCCACTGATTTAACCTTAAAACCTTTCTTTCAGGTGGTGGGACAGGAAGATCAGAAAGGGCTACAGTGTGTTTTGAGGGATGGGTTATTGTATAGAGTGTGCATAAACCCAACTGCAGGGGAAAGGGTTGACCAGCTTTTGGTACCTGTCAAGTACCATAATCAATTAATATATCTGGCACATGACATACCCCTAGCAGGCCATTTAGGAAGGGACAACACACTACATAGGCTACTCTTAAGATTCTTTTGGGTGGGTATCCAGAAACAGGTGGCTGACTACTGCCACACCTGTCAGGAATGCTAGAAGGTAGCCACTATAATGAGGAAAGACAAAGTCCCCCTCCAACCCTTGCTCCTAATCATCACCCCTTTCAGTAGAATTGCCATGGACATAGTTGTGTCATTGGAGAAAAGTGCAAAGGGCAACAGATTTATTCTTGTTATGTATGACTATTGCACAAAATACCCTGAACCAATCCCATCCAGAATTGTTACTGCTGAAAGAATTGCAGATGAATTGGTCAAACTGTTTTGCAGGGTTGGGTTACCAAAGGAAATACTCACTGACTGGGGGAGTAATTTTTGTTCCAGGTTGTTGACATAGTTGTACACCACCTTGAGGGTAGAGACTATCCACACATCACCTTATCATCCACAAACTGATGGTTTGGTTGAATGATTCAACCAGACTTTAAAAAAGATGCTCAGAAAGTTTGTGGAGGATGAAGGGAGGACATGGAATACCTCTCTCTCCTTTCTGATGTTTGCATACAGGGAGGTACCACAAGCATCGACTGGTTTTGCCCCAAACTGCTATATGGGAGGAACCCTCATGGGCCTTTGGATGTCATCAAGGAAGAGTGGGAGGAGGGAAAAAGCAGGGATCCTAACAGGATCCTAGAGTATATGGTTGATCTGAGACAAAGACTCATGAAATATACACAGTTAACCCACCAGTGCAGTATGGACAAGCAAATCACTCAAAAGGTTTATTATGATTGAGGGATGGGTACTAAGACCTATCAAACAGGTGACCAGGTATTGTTACTACTACCCTCCTCAGCAGATAAATTCATGATGAAGTGGTGGGGCCATATACCATTCTTAGTCAGACTGGTCCCGTCAGTTATGAAATAGAGTTACCTGACAGACATCACAAAAAGGGGATCTAGCATGTATATTTACTGAAAAAATGGTTTGACAGGACTAACCCCAGCTGTTATGTATAGTCACAGAAGGGAGAGAGTGAATTAGAGATCACCTATGAGTGCCTAGAGAAACAAGGGGAGCTACAAGACCTTATTATATATCCTTTTCTAGAACCTCAGCAGAGACAGGCACTGGATGGTTTACTACTTGAATACCAGAAAATGTTTATGACGATCCTTGGTAAAGAAGACGGTATTCAATATCACATAGAAGTCATTCAGGCAACTCCCATTAGGTAACAACCTTACAGGATACCAGAAAAAGTAAGAGAGGAGGTTGTTAGAGAAGTAGAGAAAATGTACAGTATAAGCTAGGTGTTATAGAGCCGTCTAGCAGTGAGTGGGCATTCCCAATTGTGGTTTTTGAGAAAAGAAAGGTGGCATATGCCTCTGCCTGGACTTCCGCCATCTCAACACTGTTTCAAAATCTGATGCCTGTCCCATGCCAAGGATAGACAACATCATAGATAGATTGGTCAATGCAAAATACATAACCACATTCAATCTTACTAAGGACTATTGGCAGATCCTCCTGGATGACTCTGCAAAGAAAAGACAGCATCCAGTACTCCAGTTGGGCTTTATCAATTTGTTACCATGCCCTTTAATTTGCATGGGACCCATGCCATGTTCCAGCACTTCATGGACTGTACTTTGAAACAACTGGGCACTGTATTGAAAGCCATAACCACTGCAGCCCTTACTATAAATCTGGCCAAGTGTTCCATAGCCATGCAGGAAACAAAATACCTGGGGTTTGTGATTGACAATGATAAAGTCAAACCAGAGGTTGGGAAAATAGATGCAGTCACTAAATGTCCCCTACCAATCATCAAAAAACATGTGAGATCTTTTCTGGGTCTAGCAGGATATTACCATAGGTTTGTGCCAAATTTTGCCATAGTCGCAACACCCCTCACTAACCTCACAAAGAAATATAACTCTACCAAGGTCAAGTGGACACCCAAATGTGAGGTAGCCTTTTGTGTCATAAAAGCACATTTATGTTCCTCCCCAGTACTCAGGAGCCCTGATTTCTTGTTACCTTTTTTGGTACAGACAAATACTTCGGACACCGGCATTGGTGCTGTGGTGTCACAAGTATTTGATGAGGAAGAACACACCACAATATTTCTAAGCCACAAGTTACAAGAGATGAGGAGTTGAGAAAGAAGTGGAACAGGTTTGTCAGTTCCACTGGGAAGGACAGGGTGACTGATTCCAAGACTAGTGTTGTGTGTGGTGCACACTTCAATGCTACTGATGATATTAAGGGCTACAACCAGTGGGCAGCAGGGTTCAAAAAGAAGTTGGACCTTGCTCCAAATGCCATACCAAGTAGAAAACTCAAACTCATCAGTGATGGGGTGTGCAGAACTGCTAGATGGTCTGAAAGCATGCTTTCTGGATGACACAGTAAAGCTGCACTGAAGATAAGGGTTCAGTGTGTAAGTTAAAAAACTCTATTTAATGTGGGATCGTGGGGCCTACATCCCCAACCGGCATCGAGGTGCATGTTGGGGTTGCTGGCCCTAATCCTCACCCCATCAGATGTGTAAAGAAGCAGAGGTATAGGAGAATGGGGTGAGAGTTAGGACCGACAACCCCAACGTGCACCCTGACGCCAGTTGGGGGTGTGGGCTGGGGGTTCCAAGGGGGGCTTTCAACCCTAACACCAAATTTCCTCACTTTTGTCACTGTGGAACAACCCTAACTAATGCATTAAATGGAGTTTTTAGCCTCTAATTTCCCTTCTGTTTGAGAAGGATAATGAGAAATAGTGAATGTAATGCAGTGGCCCCGCGCTCCCGCCACATGATGTCTTGTCACATAGTAACACGGTGCCCGCAAACACAAATGGCACTACGCATGGTGATGAAAAGGAAAACAGAAAGATAAACAGTACTGTAGACACAAATGGTTAAAGTAACGCAAATGCATTGCAAATGAAAATGAGAAGGGTAATGCACATGGTGCCATAGACGGGAACAGGAAGTGAAACGGTTACAGAACTGTAAGCAGAAGCGGTAAGGGTAACAGTAATGTAAGCTCACAGTCTGGTTTTCCTCAAAAGCTGTATAGAGAAAGACAGTGAGTACAAAGAATGTACGCATAATAATGGTTCTCAGAGCAGAAAATGAGGAGTTGGAATACTAAATTGCTTATATCTCAGGAACTGTATGAAGTAGAAAAAGATTTTTAAAGTCATATGATTTTATGACTTTCATGGCTAGTTTTATACTTAGCCCCCCTCATTTTTCTGACGAAATGTCCATATCTCGCACCGTTTCCAAGATACGGGCCCTGAAAGGTGCAGCGAACACCGTAATGTTATCCTATAGGAAAAAATAGAAGCTTGGAGTGCCATGACTTTGGCTCCTTGTAATATTTTTTTGCCAAACTACTGGAAGGCACATCTGTGGGATGTTGGCCTTCTTCTCTCCAAATTTCAGCCCAAAAGACCAAACTGTTATTCTGCAGCAGGGCAGCAAAGGATTCCTGTAATGCAGCTGTTGCCGTAATGTTATCCTATGGGAAAAAGTGTCAATTTGGAGTGCCGTAACTTTGCCGCCCAGTAATATTTTTTCACTGAAATACTGAAAGGCGTGTCTGTGAGATGTTGGCTGAATTTCCTCCAAATTTCAGACCAAAAGACCAAACCGTTCTTTTGCAGAAGGGTGGCAAAGAATTGCTGTCATTTTCCCACAGCCTGGAAAAGTACTGTTGAACTTTGCGAAAGCTTTCGCAAATTCATTTGACAGTGTAGCAATTGCAAAAGTACTTTTCGAAAGTACTTTTTCCAGAAATTTTAAAAACATATTTCTGGGGTGTTTTACCCAAAATAAAGACATGCCTAGCATCCTCAGGGTCCGACTAGGTGAATACAAAAAGAATTAGGTTGCTAGAGGGTCCCAAATTTAAATGCCAGGCCTTTTTCTGATGACCAACTGAAAACAAAATGGTGAATTTGCGACAGTAAAAGGGCCATTTGTGAAAGTAAAAACTGCATTTGAGACTCTGATGAACTTTGTTAACTTTTCCCATTGACTTATAATGGGAAATAGTTTTTAGAATAACTTTTGAACCATTTAATATTTTTTCCACAAAATCTTCAAAAGGCACATCAGGGAACCTGGCCACATGTTCCCTGAAGATGTCAGACTGGTCACACAAACCGCGAAACCTGTAGAGATGAGCATAGAATTCCAAAAAAGCATAAACATGTGTGCAGATCATGCTTAATAACTCTGCAGCCATATATCTGAACACTACAAAAGTTGGCAGATCCCAAGATGTATGGTGCTTGATCATGTATTCTAAATTTCAGGCAAATCCATTGAAGGGTTGCAAAGTTATTAAGGTGCAAAATTTTAGGTTTAACATGTAAATGGCTCCTCAACCCTAGCTATGGAAGCACTACCATGCTACCATATATATATATATATATATAAATATACTGTATATATATATATATATATATATATATATATATATAAAAATGACGCATACATACACTCACAGGATATATATATATATATATATATTAGAGGCAAAAAACTCCATTTAATGCATCAGTTAGAGTTGTTCCACAGTGGAACAGTGAGAATTTGGTGTTAGGTTGAAAATCTCCTGACCATCCATTCCACCCTTCAACTGGCATTGGGGTGTGCTTTTAAATATCAGCCCCAACTCTCACCCCATCACATGAGTAAAGAACAGAGGTATAGGAGAATGGGGTGAGAGTTAGACTGAAACCCCAATGCACACCCAATGCCGGGTCAGGGGTGGGCTGGTGGTCCATGGGGGTTTCAACCCTAACACCAAATTTCCTCACTTTTGTGGCTGTGGAACAACCCTAATTGATGCATTAAACAGAGTTTTTTGCCTCTAATTTCCCTTCTTTTAGAGAATGATAATGAGAAATAGTGAATGTAATGCGGCTGCAGGAGCACGGGGCCCTCCTGCCCCGCGATCCCACCACGTGATGCCTTGGACATAGTAAGAGGAACAGCAAACGCAAACAGAAGTGCTAACAGTGGCGCACACAGTAATGCAAGTGAGAATGAGAACAGAAAGGGTGACGCACATGGTGGCATAGATGGGAACGGTCCGCCACGTGATGTCTTGTCACATAGTAACATGGTGCCTACAAACACAAATGGTAATGGGTATGGTGACGCAAAGTGAAACAGAAGTAGAAACAGTACTGTAGATGCAAATGATAAAAAATAACAGAAAGGCAAGTGCAAATGAAAACGCAAAGGATGATGGACATGGTGGCGTAGATGTGAACGGTAAGTGAAATGGGTAAGGAACCACAAGCAGAAAGGGCAACAGTAACAGTAATGGAAGCACACAGGCTGGTTTTCTGCAAAAGCTTCATAGAGAAAGACAGTGAGTACAAAGAATGTATGCTTAATAATGGGTCTTGGAGCAGAAAATGAGGAGCTGGAATACTAAATTGCTTATATCTCAGGAACCGTACGACGTAGAAAAAAATGTAAAAGTCATATGATTTAAGACTTTCTTGGCTAGTTTTTTACTTAGCCTCCAGTAGGGGGTTAAGCCTTTTTCTGATGAAAAGTCCGTATCTCGCACCGCTTCCGAGATACGGGTCCTGAAAGATGCGGCGAATGCCGTAGTGTTAACCTATGGGAAAAAAGAGAAGTTCGGACTGCCATAACTTTGGTTCCCTGTAATATTTTGTCATCAAACCACTAAAAAGGCACATCTGTGGGATGTTGGCTGCTTTCCATCCAAATTTCAGCCCAAAAGACCAAACCATTATTTTGCAGCACGGCGCCAAAGGATTGCTGCAATGCATCGGACGCCATAATGTTATCCTATGGGAAAAAGTGCCAATTTTTGGAGTATCATAACTTTGCCGCTGTGTAATATTTTTTCAACAAAATAGTGAAACGCACATCTGTGAGATGTCAGCTGTGTTCCCTCCAAATTTCAGCCCCAAACTCCAAATCGTTCTTTTGCAGCGGGGTGCCAAAGAATTGCTGTTATTTTCCGACAGCCTAGAAAAGTACTGTCACACTTTGTGAAAGCTTTCGCAAATGCATTCGACAGTATCGCAGGTGCAAAAGTAGTTTGTGAAAGAACTTTTTCCAGAAATGTGAAAAACACATTTCTAGGGTGTTTTACCCTGAAATAAAAACATGGCTAGCATCCTCAGGGTCCGACTAGGTGAATACAAAAAGAATTAGGTTGCTAGAGGGTCCCAAATTTAAATGCCAAGCATTTTTCTGATCACCAACTGAACACAAAATGGTGGATTTGCAACAGTAAAAGGGCCATTTGCAAAAGTAAAAAGTGCATTTGCGACACTGTCGAACTTTTTGTTAACTTTTCCTTTGACTTATAATGGGAACTTGTTTTTGAATAACTTTTGAACCGTTTAATATTTTTCATGCAATCTTCGAAAGACATTGGGACCCCTGCCAGACATTCCTGAAGAATTGGACCAGTCAGCATGAAACCGCATGCATCTGTAGGCGCGACCGTAGAATTCCCAAAAAAGCATAAACACACAAGCAGATCATACTTAATATCTCCTCAGCCGTATATCCAACTGGTATAAAACTTGGCAGATCCCAAGGAGTATATGTCTTGATCACATCTTCCAAATTTCAGGCAAATCGAGCAAATGGTTGCAAAGTTATTAAGGTGCAACATTTTGGTTTAACATGTACATGGCTTTGCAACCCTAACTATGGTAGTACTACCGTACTACTATAATATATATATATACATATATACTGTATATATATTTTTCATACTGTGGTAGCATGGTAGTGCTACCATAGTTAGGGTTGAGTACCCCATTTAAGGTTAAATGGTGACATTTTGCATCTTAATAAGTTTACCACCGTTCAATGAATTTACCAGACACAGGGCATAACTATAAATCTTGGGATCTGCCAGCTTTTGTACTGGTTGGATATACGGCTGTGTCGTTATTAAGCAACACTCTGGGGCACATTTACCTTTTTTTGCGCATTTTTTGCTCACACCTACAGGTCGCATGGTTTATGCAACAGTTCAAAAACTTCATGGAACATGGGGCCGGGGTCCCTGATGTGCCTTTTAAAGATTTTGTGAAAAAATATTGAACGGTTCAAAAGTTATTCAAAAAACAACAAATTTCCCATTATAGTCAATGGAAAAAGTTTAAAAAAAGTTCTAGAGTGTCGCAAATACAGTTTTTAGTGTTGCAAATGTCCCCTGTAGTGTCAAGAGCCAGACATTTTTTTTTTCAGTTACTGATCACAGAAGTGCTTGACATTTAAATTTGGGACCATCTAGGGACACAATTATTTTTGTATTTACCTAGTCAAGCCCTGAGGATGCTAAGCATGTCTTCATTTTGGGGTTAAACACCCCAGAAATATGTTTTTGAAATTCTTGGGAAAAGTAGCTTCACAAAGTAGTGTCACACCTGAGACATTTTCGTGATTTTTTTTTTTGAAGTATCGCGAATCATGACATTACTTTGCAACACTATGGCCAAATTGATAGGAATTGTTTGCCACCATGCTGCAAAAGAACAGTTTGGTCTTTTGGGCTGAAATTTGAAGGGAAGAAAGCCAGGCTCTTACAGATGTTCCTTGTGGTGGCTTGGTGAAAAAATATTGCAGGGATACAAAGTTATGGTACTCCAAAGTTTACACTTTTTCCCTATAGACTAACATTGCAGCGTCCGCCGTGCCTTTAGGGGCACATATCTGGGAAACAGTGAGAAATGCTGACTTTTCATCAGAAAAATGCTTAGCATCCCCCAAACAGGTGCTAAGTACAAACCTAGCCAGGAAAGTCATAATTTATACAGAATTTAAATTTTTTATCTACGTCGTACGGTTCCTGAGATATAAGCAATTTAGTATTCCAACTCCTCATTTTCTGCTCTGAGACCCATTATTATGCATACATTCTTTGTAGTCACTGTGTTTCTCTATGCAGCTGTTGGGGAAAACCAAGGTGTGCAATCCAGTTACTGTTACACATAGCATTTCCACTTGCGTTTCCATACCCGTTTGCATTAGCGTTCCCGTGTATGCCACCATGTGCATTATCCTTTGCGTTTCTGTTTGCGCTTGCATTTGCATTACTCTTACCATTTGTGTCTACAGTACTGTTTCTGTTTGTGTTTCACTTTGCATTTGTGGCCACCCTTCCATTTGCGTTTGTGTTTGTCTTTTGTTTTGTATCATCGTTGTTGTTACCATTACCATTTGTATTTCCAATTGCGTTCCCATGCCCGTGCACATTATGCTTTGCATTTCCATATGCACTTGCATTTGCGTTTGCATTTCTGTTTCCTTTGGTGTTATTGTTACTTTTACCATCACAATTTGCATCTCCAATTGCAGTACCATGACTGTGTGCATTACAGTTTGTGTTTCTCTACATGCTTGCTTTTGTGTTTCTGTTTCTGTTTCCTTTTGGCATTATTTTAGCTGTTACCATTACCATTTGTGTTTCCAATTGCGGTTCCATGACCATGCGCATTACAGTTTGCGTTTCTGTACGCGCTAACATTTGCCTTTGCATTTCTGTTTCCTTTGGCATTATTTTTGCTGTTACCATCACCATTTGTGTTTGCAATTGTGGTACCCTGACCACGTGCATTACGCTTTGTGTTTCCTTGCTCGCTTGCATTTGTCTTTCTGTTTCTGTTCCATTTGGCGTTAATGTTGCTGTAACAGTTAACATTTGCATTTAAAATAGTGGTACCGTGACCATGTGTGTTACCAGTTGTGTTTCCTTATGCACTTGTGTCTCTGTTTGCATCGCTGTTCACTTCGGTGTCACTTTGCGCTTGCATTGCTATTAATGTTTGTGTTACCATTTATGTTTGTGTCACCATGTGTATAACCATTAGCACTTCCATTTGTGTTACAGTTACCGTTACTATATCACAAGACATCATGTGGTGGGAGCGTAGGGCCTGAAGGACCCGCGCTCCCACCACTGCATTCTATTCACTATTTACAGTCCTCATTCTCAAAAAGAAGGGAAATTCATGGAAAAAAACTCAGTTTAATGCATCCAGTTAGTGTTGTTCCACAGTGACAACAGTGAAATTTGGTGTAGGGTTGAAGCCCATTCTTGCACCCATGGCGCCCCGATGACCCCAATGCACACCCTGATGCCAGTTGGGGGTAGTCTGGGTGCAAGGGGCTTTCAACCCTAACACCAAATTTCCTCACTTTGTCACTGTGGAACAATCCTAACAGATGCATTAAACAGAGTTTTTGCCATGAAAAATATATATATTATATATATATTTTATATATATATAGTATATAGGTATATATGTATATATATATATATATAGAGAGAAGAGAGAGAGAGAGAGAGAGAGAGAGAGAGAGAGACAGAGAGAGATATTATAGTGGCACAGTAGTGCCACTATAGTTAGGGTTAAGTTCCCCATTTAAGGTTAAAGTGTGAAATTTTGCAGCTTAATAACTTTGCCACCTTACTACATATTTGCCAGAAATTTGGCAGGCATGGAGTGGTAATACAGATCTCAGGATCTGCCAAGTATCGTACTGGTTGGATATACAGTTGAGGAGCTATGAAGCGCCGTTCTGTGTCATATTTATACTTTTTTGCACATTCTTTGCTCACACCTATAGGTCACATGGTTTGTGAGACTGGTCCCAATCCTTCAGAGAACATGCAGCTAGGGTCCCTGTTGTGCCTTTTGAAGATTTTGTGAAAAAATATTAAACGGTTCAAAAGTTATTCAAAAAACAAGTTTCCCATTATAGTCAATGGGAAAAGTTAATAAAAGTTAACAAAAAGTTCAACAGTGTTGCAAATGCAGTTTTAGTGTCGCAATCGACCCCTGTAGTGTTGTGAGTCAGTCATTTTTTTTTTCAGTTACTGGTCATAGAAATGCTTGCCATTTAAATTTGGGAACCTTTAGGGACGCAATTATTTTTGTTTTCACCTAGTCGAGCCCTTAGGATGCTAGCCATGTCTTTTTTGGGGGGTTAAACATCCCAGAAACATGTTTTTGAAATTTTTGTAAACTGTAGTGTCGCAAAGTAGTGTCGCACCTGCGACACTTTTGTGATTTTTTTTTTGTGAAAATGTCGTGATTTGCGACACTATGCCTAAAATAACAGGAGTTATGTGCCACCCTGCTGCAAAAGAACTGTTTGGTCTTCTGGGCTGAAATTTGGAGTGAAGAAAGCCAACTTCCCCCAGATTTGTCTTCTGGTGGTTTAGTGAAAAATATTACAGGGATGCAAAGTTATGGTACTCCGAAGTTGATGATTTCTCCCATAGACTAACATTACGTCCTTCTGTGTTTTTGGGGTCTGGGATTCGGAAACGCTCGAGATATGGACTTTCATCAGAAAAATGCTTAGCCCTCACAGAAGGCTAAGTATAAAAACTAGCCAGGAAAGTCATAAATTATGTGATTTTTTAATTTTTTTCTACATCGTACGGTTCCTGAGATATAAGCAATTTAATATTCCAAGTGCTCATTTTCTGCTCTGAGGCCCATTATTATGCATACATTCTTTGTATTCACTGTGTTTCTCTATGCAGCTGTCAGGGAAAAAAGGGCATGCATATCCATTACTGTTACAGTTAGCATTTCCACTTGAGTTTCTGTAACCGTTTGCGTTAGCGTTTCCATGTACATCACCGTATGCATTACCCTTTGCATTTTAGTTTGCACTTACATCTGCATTTCTGCTGCCATTTGTGTTTCCATTGCTGTTTCTGTTTGCATTTCGTTTTGCGCCATCTTGTGTATTACCATTTGTGTTTGTGTATGCACTTCCGTTTGAATTTCTGTTTCCTTTGGCATCATCGTTGGTGTTACCGTTAGCATTTGCATTTCCAATTGCAGTACCCTGACTGTGCGAGTTACCATTTGTGTTTCTGTACATGCTTGCATTTGCATTTCCTTTGCATTACTGTTTGCTTTGGCATCATCATTGCTATTACTGTAACTGTTTGCATTTCCAGTTGTGTTACTGTTACTGTTTGCGTGCTCATCACTGTTTGCATTTCTGTTGGCCTTAGCGTTTGCATTTTTGGTTGCAGTTCCATTGTCAATTGCATTATTGTTTCCTTCTGTGATGCTGTTGCCCTTACCGTTTGCATTTCTGTTTGCTTTTCTGTTACCGTTTGCATTTTTCTTATCATTTGCATATCTATTGGCGTTACCTTTTCCATTACTGTTTTTTGTTACCATTTGCAATTCTGTTAGTGTTAGCATTTGCATTAGTTTGCATTACAATTTCTGTTTTCATTAACATTTGTGCTTGCGTTTCTCTTACCGTTTATGTTATCATTTACGTTTACGTCACAATGTGCATTACCGTTTATGCTTGCATTTGTGTTACCGTTAGCATTACTATGTGACAGAAACCACATGATGGGTGCACAGGGCCCAAAAGGCCCCCCACTCCCACTACCACATTCCATTCACTATTTATAATGCCCATTCTCAAAAAAAAGGGAAATTTATGGCAAAAAATTCAGTTTAATGCATCAGTTAGGGTTGTTCCACAGTGACAAAAGTGAGGAAATTCAATGTTAGGGTTCCCACCCCCTTGCTCCCCACCCACACCCCCACCCTGCCCCCACCAACAGGCATTGGGGGTGTGCATTGGGGTAATTGGTCCTAACTCACTCCTTTCTCCTATACTATACCACCTCAGCTTGTTTACACATTAGATGGGGTGAGAGGACTGACGACCCCAACACACACCCCCGATGCCTGTTGGTGGGGTGAGGTGAGGTGCAAGGGTGGCATCCTAACATCAAATTTCCTAACTTTTGTCACTGTGGAACAACCCTAATTGATGCAATATATATATATATATATATATATATATATATATATATATATATATATGGATATACAATGGTGAGCTATTAGATAAATGATTTATCTACACAAGTGCTGTTTGACCTTGGGTAAATTCACGAGTGGTGTAAGCCATGGGTGAGGTGTGCGAGGTCAAACAGCACAAGGGTAGATAAATCATTTATCTGACAGCTCACCATTGTATATTTTTATTTATGCAATAGGGACACTTTCTATCAGTGCAGGAACATTTGGTTTTGACTGTTTATCTTTATTTTAAATGATAATTTCTGGGAGTTTTGGTTAACTTTCCTAGAGCATGTTCACCTAGCGTAGTGGTTTCTATTAAATGAAACATCACTCATTTTTGTAAAAAACTTCTTGCTGAGCAAATGTCATGACACAGTACTATGCTACCTTTTTCATTTTAAAGTCATTCACATTTGTTTGTCAAAAAAGGGAAAAGAAAATTGAATTGTATGCTGTTTTTTGCTAATTCTAAAAAAAACTAAAAGGTATCTATAAATGAAACACCACTCATTTTGTAGACATTTTTGTGCTGAACATTGTTCGTGCTCACAGTGCCATGCTATCATTTTTGGTTTTTGAAGTTATTCACATTTGTTTGTCAAAAAAGTGAACACAAAATTTAAGTTGTCTTCTGCTTTTTTGCTAATTGTAAAAGATCTATAAGGTATCTATAGATGAAACACCACTCATTTTGTAGATAATTTTGTGCTGAATATTGTTTATGCTCACAGTACCATGCTATCTTTTTTTGTTTTAATGTTATTCCCATTTGAATATGTAAGCAATAAGACACAATGGGGTGTGCATTACGGTGCGATAACTGCACTCCTAGGGGCGTAGTTAGGCGGAAGGCCAAGTGCTGGTTGTCCCTAGGAATGCGATTATCACACTGTAATGCACAACCCCGGAGTGTCTTATTACGCTTATAAAATGTCCCTTTATTTTTAGCAGCAGTTATTTTTTTAATTTTAAATGCATTTTTAAATAAGTAAAAATGTAAGTGCATCTGTGCTTTTAACATAAAATAGTCCTTCTGCCTATTGGTGCTAGATTAAAGTAGTGTTATACAGTGTGTGCCTCCCTGCCCACTTAAGCTTCATAGCCCCCTGCCAGTCACAACAATTCACAAATCTACATAAGGAATAACAATGGTAGAAGAACAAACAAAATCTACTAAAAATGTAGCAGTGCAGTGCATTGCTAAACTTGATTATCAGACAGTAGTAACTTTCTGAAAAGTAGATGTGCAGGCAGAAGGGGCATCACATGACATTGGATGTGGTCAGACTACAAGGTAGCATGAGGAAGTATTTCTTAACTAAAAGGGTGGTGGATGCATGGACCACATTCCCAGTGGAGATGGTGGTTGAAAGCATGGTAGAGGGATTGTAGCATGCATGGCACAGGCCTACTGAAACCATAGCAATAACAATGATGAGGTTAGGATAGAGATCAATTATAGTATGTAGGTTTTACATTAGGCTGGGAAAATGAGCAGAGCAGATGGGCCTAGTGGATCTTAACTGATGTCATTTGCTATGTTTCTGTGTTGCCTATATTTTCTATTATATATTTCACATTTTTAACAGTTATGGGTGCTGGGATCAGTCAAATTAGGTAACCAAGAGGATGATGGCTACTTAGTAAAATTGTTTTTGACACCAGATTTTAAATGTTACTGGGTATCTTGGAAACCTACATGAAAAGTGGAGTTTGAGCCCTTCATAGTGATGGCTGATGGCCACTACAAATATTGGTCTGCCTAATTGATTTTGAAGCTTGGTGGGTGATCTGACCACCACATTTGTCCCACCAGGGTCAGTACAGCACTGTAAAACTATCTCTGAGTGAAATGTTTTTGCCTGGTGGGAGGGGAAATGTAAGTTCATCACAAGTACTGCTCAGATAGTCATCATGAGGAGATGTACACCATCTTTAAAACAAAATGTTATACTACTACATCACTGAAACACACTCATTACGAGCCATCCTGAGGTGAAGAACAATTACCGAAGGCTGATAATAGCAATCCATGGCTAAAACAAGAACACTGGTTGAATTGCCTGAAGTGGTAATTCATTATTTAATCTTTGGAGAGTATGTTTGCCAATATTTATGTACATCTGCGAGCTTCTGTGTGTGGGAAGGGCAGCAAAACTTCAAGAATGTTGCTTTATACTGTATGATAAGTGAGAGCAGCAAGGAAAAATAACCTGTTGTATTATGACATTTAGGATCATATTACAACATTATTACCTACACAGCACCTCACAATACTTACTGTACACTGCAATAGCAAAACAGTATTATGTAACTGTATGAGAAGTATTCAGATTTTGTTATTTTGGCAAGAGGGTACAATTCTGTACAATGTTTTTACCATCCGTCTGCAGTTATATAACAGCATTGAAAACCATGTGACTACAACAGTACACATGATGTAGCTCAGACAACAGCAGGACAAGAAAGTTGTTGACAGTTCTTGATTAAACACACATAGTGGCTCACTCAATAATTGACCACATACTTTTAATGCCGTAGCTCTGAGCACATCATGCCACTGAATGTAAGGCATTGCCTTGCGTACAGCGTCCCCCCCAACCAGACACACACAAACATGACCACAGCACACAACAATGAGAAAAAAGGTTTTATGGAAGTATTCAAATTTAGCATATAGATAAAATTTGAAAAGAAACTTTCTTTCAGACTAATGTGAACTGCACCCACTATGGACACTATTCAATTCAATATATTGTTCTATTCACGTACAGTTCCACAACTAATAAAATGCAAGATTCAGTGACAGCACATTCTACATAAAAGCTGTGCATGAAAGGATGCAAGCTTTATTGATAAAATAGTACAATTTCTGTGCAGGACACTTACATTAACAATGATTTTATAGCAAAGTGAAATATCTGCTACAATGGAAAACATGGATACCCTATGCACAACAACCGTGACTGCTCCAACTTCCACTGTGTGACTCATTCATTTACTGATGTTACACAGACTTCTGCTGCCAAACACATTTTCATTCGGAGATCTTCAGCTTTTTCCGATGCACAATTTGAAAAAACGTAAACATAAAACAACGTTTTCAGTGATTTTTAAGATGCGATATTGCAATGGACTTTTCAGGGCTCCATATCATAAAAGGTACACTTTTAACCAAGACTTGCTTTTTAAAGTGTTAGTCACTGGGGCAGAATGGTGCCTGACAAGCTAAGCAACTTGTTTGATATACAGGGCATATAACTTAAAGAAACTTTACTGTAACATTGTTTTTTAGTTCTTGTTTCATTCTGATTTAATTCTTTCAGTGGCTCATGTTTGCAACTTATTCTTTTCTGTATGGTATTATTGGTTGGACTCTTCTGGCAGAGGGCAGGCCAATGTTATTGATGAGCAATAAAAAGAAAAAACCGGGGTGCACTTTTCAAAAGAACTCCAACATGTTGGAATGCTACTATGTAATTTATTGCGCACACACAAAAAAAACAGTACAACTGACTGGTACCCGGGAGCTTTGAGCCCTTGTGGACTCTTTGCAGAAGGGTAGGTGACCAGTGAATACACACCTGAATTTAAGGCTCACCATTAAAGTGACAGTGTAACAAACAAATAGTATTAGTACATTAAAGCTATCCATAACTCTGTAAAATAGCTCTGCAAGACTGAAAAAAGATATTTATACAAGAGACAATAGGTATTAAGGATAAGGACATCCAGCAATCCAAAGTTATTAAAGCCAGGAAACTGCCAGCAATGTATGCAAGTAAGTCCATTTTGAAAACTATTTCAGCTGAGTTAAAGTCACACCACTATGCCAATTAACCTTTTACACCACCTGCAGGGGAAACAGAGAAAAAACAATGAAAGTCAAGCAAACTTACTTAAACAAGAAATCTGAAAAAAGAATCTGAATAAAAATTTGTTTGACTACTACTGTAGAGATTCCAGACCATAATGAAGACATTGGCCTTTAAGAATAGGTAGCTAATAAAACATCCAAAGTTTCTGAAAGAAACTCAGCTTAGAACATTTAGTTTGGTATAGGTAGCAGACAACCAAATTTAAGATGAATAAAATGGGGGGAATGATCAACACTGAATATAAAGTAATAAAGGATTCACAAATATGGTGTGATATCCCAATTTTCATTGAGTCAATCAGAATAAAGTGCATTCAGTAGGAATGTATGTCTGCTCTCCCTTTTTAACAACATGTATGGTGATTGCCACCATGTAGAGTAAGTGGCACATGGTAAGTGGCCATGAACTTGAATTTGCGTAAGTTTTGTCCATGGCAGACTCCCTAGTGGGCCCCAACTAGGGTGTCACAATGGCCATGTAAGATGGACTGTGTGTTCTTGTATATGCTCCTTCAAACTGCAGGTGGTCATACCCACATATACGTTTGGCCAATTGCATCATAGTGCATAGACCTCATGAGTAGCATGACAGGTGATAAAATACTGAATATCCATATTCATCCCATTGATTGGACTCATGAAAACATCACCCCATTGCATATATTGACAAATGTTGCAGTTACCACAATGATGTGAGCACAGCAAGCACAGTGGCAGGACTCCTGCTGGTGGAACTTCAGGAGTAAAAGACTTCTGACAATGTGGTCCTTTATACATTTCACCTTCCTATAGATGACCCTAGGGTGATTCCCAATTTCTCCTGAGAGGTCTCCATCAGCTTCAATGATATGCCAGAACGATTGTAATGCTCTTGCTACCTTAGAGGTTATGGTACTGAAATCTGTGATTAAATGTATCTAATTACCCAAATCATTAGTTCTTGCTTTAGGTCTTAGAAGTGTACTGTGGTCCTGGGAAAGGGTATAATCAGTGGTTTCCTGGATGACTATTGGATCACAGCCTCTTTCCAGAAATCTGGAAGTAAGGTCTCTGGCATGTTCCATAAAACAGGCCATTGTGGAGCAATTTCTCCAGAGTCTCAGAAACTGCCCCTTAGGGATTCCTTTGACCAGATGAGGGGATGACAACTTTTTGTATGGAGCAATGTATTGCCCGACATGAGTTTATGAAAGTTCTCGGACACAACCCTGCCCTCTGGGATTGCACGCAGTCTCAAGTCCAGAAATGTGACCAATACTGGATCAGTCAAGTAGGTAAACCATAGGTTCCAGTCATTGGAATTTAAGTACTCCAAGAAAGTTTTGCATTCCAGCTGCTTATTCGACTATTGTATTTGTTAACTCTGGGGTCGAAGATGGTGACCTCCTCCCAACACCCCAAAATCAGGTTGGTGTAGGAGGGAGCCATCACCAAACTCATTGCCATTCACACTTATAAATAAATTGTATGATCAAAGTTAAATAAATTACTATTCAGAACAAAATTCAAAGCAAATAACACAGAATCAGAATACAGCATATCATCATTCTGGAAAAGATCCATAAAATATTGCACAGCATGGGGTCCCAGATGATATCTGATGTTGATGTAAAGTGACTTGTCATCTATTGTCAGCCACAGAAAACCAGCATCAAGTGGTTGGTGTTCGAGGCCTTCCAGGACAGCCATCATGTCCTTTAAATGGGAAGGCAGATGCAGTACCAATGTATACAGAAAACCATCTAGAAATCTGGAAAGGTTCTCTGTTAAAGAGCCAATCCCTGAAATAATGGGACATCCTGGTGGCCTCTGGGGATCCTTATGCACCTTCAGTAGATGGTAAAATGTAGAGACAACAGGAAACTGCTGAAACAGGTGTTTATATTCCTGTTCAGTTAACACACCTTTGCGCCTGTAGGAAAGAAGAAGGGGATTAAATTTAGCTTTATAATGTTCAGTTGGATTGTAGTCTAATAATTTGTAATTATCAGTGTTGCGAAACTGGCGCAAAGCTTCAGTTCGATAGCCACACGTATTCTGGACCACTATCTGGCCCCCTTTATCAGCTGACTTCACTGTTAGATTCTTCATTGCTGAAAGTTATTTGAGTGCTCATGACTGTTCAGCAGTAACATTGCTATTAAAGTACAGATAAGTATGGGATACTATTCTGTTGACTTCACTGTTCTCTAATCTCTCAAAAGTTGAGATGGCTGGTGAAATCGATTCAGCTGGACAGGGAGTAGAAACAGGATCAATCCAGTAAACATTCTCAAGGGCCCATTCTGGGTCCCAACTATCAGGTAGGAAGTTTCAATCCAATGAAGGTCCCAGGAGATTTTCAATCCCTGTTGGAGCATCAACGTAGAGCTGCTGGTTAGTGTCAGAATTCATTTGGGGTTGGGAAGGAGGGGTTATATGGGTTACACTGGCCAGCAGAATAGAGACTTCAGCTCTACCCATATTTTCCCTTGGCAGAAAAACTTGTCTTAAAGTTTTCTATAGATGTTTTCCAGATTGGCTTGTAAAGTAAATCTATCAAAATGAGGTTCGGGAACAAAAGATAGTCCCTTGGATAACTCTGAAACTTGTGCAGCAGTTATTTCAGTGTCTGAAAGGTTTATTACTTGCCCTTACCCCGTAAATTTTTTGTTTCTGGTGACCTTGCTGAGGGACTCTATGTTGTCTAGTCCCCCCTCTGCAACCCCTCCTTGTTTTCTTTCCCTAGTCTTTGGCTTGGATCCCAAGCATTCTGTCACCTCCTCTGATTGAGTTATTTTCCTGCAGGTAAAAAAAAATCACTTTATGTGAAGTAATGTAGAGATTCCACATCATAATAAAAACATTAGACTTTAAGAATAGGTAGCTAATAAAACATCCAAACTTTCTGAAATAAACTCAGCTTAGAACATTTAGTTTGGTAAAGCTATCAAATAGACAAATTTAAGATGACCCCACAAAACCGCATTTTGGTTCGGTGTCTTCTGACTCTGTGTCTTTACTAATTCTGCTCATGCCTTCAGTAATTTTTTCCTGCGTACATGCTGGGGAATCAAAGAAGAAATAGTGAGGCATCTGAGACCGAAGTACTCGAGAAGCTGCTTGCAGGTGCATGCCGAGATATACCAGATTCTCCTAGAAGGGCCATTCACACTACAGTTGAACTGGTCAAGCAACATGAACGGGCTGGTGAAATTTTTTCAAATGACTTTAGACCACCACCAGAGTTAATAGATAATTGCAAGGATTTGTTCAACAAGTTGGAGAGACTTACATTTATTGAAATTAATCTGTATTACACTGTGTGCAGATTAACTAAATATATGAATACTGATCTCATCCCATGTGGTTTAAGATTAGACAAGGGCCCTACAGGGGAATTTTATAAGCCGTATTATCAGAACAGGAGGGAGAAAGCACTTTCCACCTGTTCTTCCACACTTACTGATATTTTAGTGGATCAGGACACATAAAGACATTCAAACACTTTAAAAACAATATAGACTATTGAACAAGAAGTAGCTCTCTTTCAATCTGTGGATGACTTTGAAGCCCTCGATACTAGGCTGTTAAATAAAATTACAGCACATGAGAAGATTGTGATTGCCCAAGAACAGACTAAGTACTTGAGGGACACCAATGATTTTGATTCAGGGCAGGTGTAGAAGTTGGACATGAGCACTGAATCACAGCTCATGGGAATTACAGATTATTAGACTACAATCCAACTGAACATTATAAAGCTAAACTTAATGCCCTTCTTTTTTCCTACAGGCACAAAGGTGTGTTAACTGAACAGGAATATAAATACCTGTTTCAGCAGTTTCCTGTTGTCTCTACATTGTACCATCTACCGAAGGTGCAAAAGGACCCCAGGGGCCTCCAGGAGGTCCCATTACTTCAGGGATTTGCTCTTTAACAGAGAACCTTTCCAGATTTCTAGATGGTTTTCTGAATACATTGGTACTATGCCTGCCTTCCCATTTAAGGGACATGATGGCTGTCCTGGAAGACCTCGAACACCAATCTCTTGATTCTAGTTGTCTGTGGCTGACAATAGATGTTGAGTCACTTTACACTAGCATAAGACATCATCTGGGACTCCATGCTGTGCACTTGTTTATGGATCTTTTCAAGAACAATGATATTCTGGAATCTGATTTTGTGTTGGATGCTTTGGATTTTGTTCTGAATAGTAATTTCTTTACCTTTGAGTCTAAATTTTATTTACAAGTGTGTGGTATGGCAATTGGGTTGGAGATGGCACCCTCCTACGCCAACCTGTTTTTGGGATGGTGGAAGGTGGTCACCATCTTTGACCCCAGAGCCAACAAATACAGTAGTCAGATAAGATATTGGGGGGGTGTTATTGATGGCATCTTGTGCATCTGGAGGGGGGCATGCAGCTGGAAGCCAAAACTTTCTTGGAGTACTTAAATTCCAATGAATGGAACCTACAGTTTACCTACTTAACTGATCCAGTATCAGTCACATTTCTGGACTTGAGGATGCGTGCACCCCCAGAGGGCAGGATTGTGTCTGAGAACTTTTGTAAACCCATGTCAGGCAATACATTGCTCAATATAGACAGTTTTCATCCCCCTCTTCTGGTCAAAGGAATCCCTAGGCAGCAGTTTCTGAGACTCTGGAGAAATTGTTCAACAACAGCATCTTTTATGGAACATGCCAGATACCTTACTTCCAGATTCCTGGAAAGAGGCCCACAAGCCCTGTCTGTGACATAGTAATCTGTGTCTCTCTGCAGTACAGTCAAAGCCATATAGGCTGTATTACACTCTCTGTTACCCTGTTAGGTGCCCTGAGCCCTGTCATAGTTACTCTGTTTGTGATGTCTCTCTGCAGCATAGCGAAAGCCATTTAGGCTGTATTGCACTGTCTATTAGATGCCCCAAGCTCTATCTGTGTGACATTATCTGCATTATGTGTATCTCTCTGCAGCACAATGAAAGCCATTTAGCCTGTATTACACACTGTCTGTAAAATGCCCAGAGCCCTGATTGTGACATAGCTACTCTGTATCTTGCTGCAGTATAGTGAAAGACATTTAGGCTCTGTTACACTATCTGTTAGCCTGTTAGTTGCCCCAAGCCTGTCATAGCTACACTGTTTGTAATGTCTCTCTGCAGGTAGCAAAAACCATTCAAGCTGTATTACACTGTCTGATAGGTGCTCTGAGCCCTGGCATGTATTACTGTCTGTGACACAGTCAGCTACACTGTCTCTGCAACAGTTACTAAAACGATACTCATTCCTTTCTACTGTGTCTACTATGTCTTATATTTCCCAGTCTACGTCTACTAAAAGGAAACATTGTGCTGGTGCACGTGCAACTGAAAATGGTGTGGACAATATGAATCCTAACACTAATGCAGAACATAGCAACAGTAATAATAACATCACCAGGACTAGCACTAAATGTCCTCCTGAATCAAAAAAAGCATGTTATAAATTTCTTATTTAATTTATTTTATTTTTTGAAAAGTTTCACTGACATTGAAGTCTTTCCAAACAAACATACTATAGATTGCTTTCTTCTGACACCATCAAGTACTGCAAAATCCCAAAGTAGTACTCCAAGTGAAAAAGGCGTGAAATATACAATCACCCCAAAATGTAAAATATCTTGTCATTCTTGTCAACTAACATTAAAAGAAAGTGTTGTGAGGACATCAAAATTTACCAACAAGCATCCAACGTGCCATCTGTTAAATAGAGCAATTGCAGAGCTGTTGGCCGATTGTCAACTCCCTTTTGCTTTTGTTGCCCAAAAAGGTTTCAAGTTCATGAACCAGATTAAACAACAGTACACCATTCCCTGTTGAACATATTTCTCAAAAAAGTCTGTTTCACAGTTTTATGACTTAGTGTGTGGTGTAGTCACTAAGAAGTTGAAACTCTCTGAGGTGAAGCATGTTCACATAACCACAGATATATGGACCACCAACCAAACAATTGACTATGTAATTGTTACAGCTCATTGGGCAAGTTTTCAGTCAGAAAGTAATAATCCACACTCTACTATAAGTAGTAGGGAGCAGGCTGTATTATGTGTCACAGCTTTTGAGGAAAACCACACTGCTGTGAATAATTTGCAGAAGCTACAAAATCAATTCCAAAAATAGCTTACTCTATATTACTTATCTCCAGGGTTCAGAGTGTAAGATAACTGTGCCAACATAGTCAAAGCTGTAAGAGATGGAAATTACCAACACATACCTTGTTTTGCACATTGTTTAAATCTTCTCATCCATAGTTTCTTAAATGGAAATAGAAATGCTGAAAATCTGTTAGGTCTTGCTAGGAAAATATGAGGGGATTTCAGCCACTCTGTGAAA
The DNA here is from genome assembly GCA_016271365.2 of Neoceratodus forsteri. Lineage (NCBI taxonomy): Eukaryota > Metazoa > Chordata > Ceratodontiformes > Ceratodontidae > Neoceratodus > Neoceratodus forsteri. The sequence goes on along the minus strand of CM057449.1, from coordinate 1,581,895,242 downwards.
GTACAATAAGTCCTGAAGGGGCTACAGAGGTCAAAGAACTTACAACCACATTCATTAAAGCAGGAAGTTCTAACCTGCTGGAATTCAACATTTTACATGTTGGAAAGGCATCGTGAACAGAAAAATGCTGTTCATGACTACACCATGCAGAATTAAATAGGTACAGTAGACATCATACTCAGCACCTGCACTCAACTTGAATCTTTGGTCACCTTATTGGAGCCATTTGAGGCTACCTCATATGATATCAGTGCAGACAGTGCAACTCTGAGTCAAATTCTTCCTCAAATAAGATTTCTTCACATTTTTCTTGATAACATAAGACTATGTGATATGGGTGAGTTCAAAAGGGTGACAACAAAACAGCAATGGCAAAACAGAGAGGCAAAAAGGAGCGACAGTGAAACAACAGTGATCGCTGAAACGGCGACAACACTGCCACAGTGAGTTTCTGTAGGGGGCTTTGCCCAGTCCCTTTCTATATATAATCAGGGGGATGCAACATGGGGAGGGGGAGAAAGCCTTAGATTGCTGTTTTGGTAATTGCTTTTGTTCTTGCTCGCTCCTTTTGTCTTGCTGTTTTGCCTTCTCTCTTTTTACATTTGTGATTTTGCTCTTGCACTCTTCACGGAATACCCTAACATAAAGGGAGACTTCAGTCAAAAGAAGACACCACTACTGTTTTGCTGGCAGACAACTCGACTCTCAGACTGTTGACTGATCAGAGAATAAATGCCATGCTAAAGAATGACTACTATGCGTTGGCTACATTGCTAGATCCCTGCTTTAAGTGGAACATTGAAACCATCCTTCCTGCAGGTGAAGACATTGAGTATTGGAGAGATCTTCTGCTAACTAAATGTGACATTACCCTACCAAAACCATTAACTGATGTACCGTAGACAATCCCTGTCTAACCTTCAGAGTGTGCCTCTGGCATAGACAATAGCACATCTATCAATTCTTCACAATCACCAGTGCCATCAGTGAGGGAAAGGACATGTACAGCTACTTCTTGGGAATCCTATGTTCAGGTTCAGAAAGGCAAATCACTTCTGAGTTGCCTGCTACGACATGAACTAGTATCCTGTAAAGGAAGCACAACTGCTTCATCTTCCAGACTGGTAATAGTATCACTCAGCACAATGATCCTGGAGTATTTTGCAGTCCATACTGTGATTGGTCTCATGGAAGATCCATTACTCTATTGGAAACAAAAGAGAACAATATAGCCAGATCTAGCAAATCTTGCAATAATATACAGCAGTTGTCCACCTTCAAGCGCATATTCAGAATGCATATTTAGTGCAGCTTTTGCCTTGTTGTTTTGCCTTCTCTCTTTTTACATTTGTGATTTTGCTCTTGCACTCTTCACAGAATACCCTAACATAAAGAGAGACTTCAGTCAAAAGCAGACTACTAAGTTCTGTAAATGTAAAATGGCTTACATTTCTCAAAATGAATGCTGACAATTTCCCAGTTATCCCAAACACTGAATTATGTGATTCTGACCCTAAACATGAACAACAGCCTGCAAACAATGATACTGAATATGATGACTAGGTTGTGTATGAAATGAACAGAATCTTCACAACTGCCCCGTACCAGCCACATGTGCCACTCTACTCTTAGTTTTCTTTTGTCAATCATCCATTTAATATTATGTAACTTTAATACCTACCATGGGTATAATTTCTGTAAACAGCAGTGGCCTCACTCAGAGCAGCTGCATCTCCCATACCCACCTCATCAATGCCTGCCACGGGTCTAATTTTTGAAAACAGCAGCGGGCTCAATCAGAATAACTGTGCCTCTCATACTTAACTCAGCAATGCCAGCAATGGGAATTATTTTTTGAAACAGCAGCAGGCTCAAGTAGAGCAGCTGTGCCTCTCATATCTGCTTCAGCAATGCCCACAATGGGCATCATTGTTGGAAACAACAGCTTTCTCTCTAAGAGCAGATGGACCTCTCATATCTGCTTCAGTAATGCCCGCCAAGGCCATCACTTTTGGAAACAGCAGCAGGCTTGCTAAGAGCAACTGCATCTCTCATAACTGCTTTAACAATGCCCGTCATGGTTATAATTTTTGGAAACAGCAGCAGGCTTACTCACAGCAGCAGTGTTCAACTTGCTCTTTCTATCAGATATGGTTCTGCTCTGTGTTTACCACTGGTTGATTTGTGACAAAGCTGCTGCTTTTCTTTTGAGAGTTAAGTCACTAGTATCCAGGGTGGCTCTGAATAATGACTTATATTGCAGGCAGTGCACCGGACTATGGGACCTACCTGTTCCATATACAGTCATTTTGTCATCATGCAGCCTTCATTCTTCTCTGTTCCTGAGTATTTAATGACCTACAGTTGTTCAGTAGTTCTTTGTTGTCTTTGTTGTTAAATTTTCAGTCCATCTCTAACTCTCCCTGTTCATGCCTGAAAATAGGCAATACCTTTGTCTAGTGCACCTACCTGGTTAACAAAAACAAATAAATTCCCATTCATCTTATACTTCAACGTCTGAGCATGTATTTTCACATACAAGTTTATCTTTGGGATGAAAAGGACAACAGATTGTATTGCCTTCAAATCAAGAAAGTCCATTAACTTCAACAAATACACTTATCTTGTGCCAAAATACACTCTGCTACAAGCAGCAGCTACTGCAGGTAACCTACTCTAAGCTAGTCTGCCACTATTTTCCTGCCTATTTCCAAACCAGGCCGCAGTTGACATTTGCCAACACTGACTCAAGTTAAAATTCCTTATTTCCTGCAGTTGTTCTTAACACATCCACCTGATTTATTACCTTACCATCACTACTTCCACTTGTTCTGACCTTATCAAGTGGCCATATCTGCTCTTAGACTGGAAAGACATACCCTTTTTATGTTTGATGCGAGTGTGCTCACCAAACATTTTGCTACAGTGAAATGGGATTTCAGGAGTGTGTCACTGCCGAGCCCAATGCAGCTGAAAATAGCAGGGGGCTCCGCAGTTTAGACCAATGACCATGCACTGTGGTCCTGACATCATTCACTGCTTACTGGGTGGAAACTTTGTGTATTTCAAAGGACCCAAAGCTGATCCAATCAGTGATGACTTTGGTCCTTTGATTTGCATGAAGCCAGAATAGTAAACAGCTGATCAGCTTTCAGTTTCAGGAGCCTGCTCCTACACTGCTGCTGGTGGAAAGAAGTAGGAGCTGTTCCTCAGCACTGAAGAGCACCTTGTTTTTTGTTTCTTACTGTCTTGTGTTTCAGTGTGCCATTAGTGGGGACAATGAACTGCATCTTTTGACAGGCAAAGCCCAAATGGCTGATGCTGAGCCTTACCGACTATATCAGGAACATCAGTGACAGCTGCAGTTGTGGTGCTTGGACCTGGGGAGAGGGAGGGAACAGCAGAGCAGGAGGGCAGCAAAGGACCATAGAATTAATAGAGATGGAGGACAGCTTGTGGCAGTGACAGGTCCTGCTGTTATGACAAAATGGGGGCAGGTACCACAAATATGCCTAGTAAAGGAGCCATCTTGTTTTCTCTGAGCTCTGTCTGCACTGATATCTGACAAGTCATTTTTTTGTTTATGGAAATGGAGGAAAGCACTGTATGGTGTGTGGCATTGTTAGTTTTGTCATAAAAAAACTCAAAACCAGTCACACTGTCTCTGGTTTTGTTATTCCTGTTTACATGTTCTGAACTGATGCAAAAGAAATACTAGTGGCAACTCATTATCATCAAGAAACAGCATGGGAGCACTCAAGTGTGGTACTGAACAAAGCCAGCAGTAAAAGTCAGTCTCAGCAGGCAGCGATTGAGAAGACATTGTGGGATATTGGGTAGGAGAGTTGATGCAGGTGCACATTCTGCAGGCAGAGTTTATAGACTGATCTGAACAGGAAGGAAATTATGCATGATTGCTTTTAAGCCCATTTCATTCTTTCTTGGGATGTTCATATAACACAGAGAAAGCGCTTTAGCAGTCGGTATCTCATTTATTGGATCTGGCAGTTCCAAAAACAATAATCTTCACTGCCTCCTGATTTCTAAGAACCCAAACTGGCTTATATATTAAACTGTGTTGGGAAACAAAATGAAATAGGACTCGACAGTAGCACACCACATCAGATGGCTTTTCCAATAACATACAATCATCTTAGATGAGTTATACTTTCAGTGGGAACTAAACTAATTTTCATATATGACAATACTTTGTGTCTGCATATCCCTTTTAGATGAGAACACTGAGAGTGCTGTTAGTAGTGCAGAAAATATTATTTTTAATAAAAACATGTAAAAATTGTTTTACAGAGAGCTAGCTGTCTGGCGGGCTCATTCTGCTTTCAGCATCTGAATAGTGAAGCCACCCAGAGCAGAGGCAGTGGTGCCTTACTTTATCAGTTCTGCTTGCTCAATTAAATTAAAAGGGAGAGGAAATTAGCCCTCAGGGTTGCAGCACCATGCAGACAAACAGAATCCCTATGAGCTACTCTATATTATTTTTATGGGGCAGAGCAACTACAATGGGACTGCTATCTTTCACACTTAATGAAGACCCAGCCTTTTAATTGCAGTTTTAATAAGATTTGCCAGCAGCAGTGGCCTCTTGCTCTTTATGAAACATTGACTATCATGGGAATGACCGCAGTATGTCCCTGTTGGGTGGTAATGGTAAGGAGTGCCCAATGTGGTGCTGTCAGAAAATAAGCCAGAAGCATCCAAGTAGGGGAGCCTAGGGGGTGACAGAGAGTGGCATCCCATTCTGGAGGTCACAGAACAGACTGCAGACCTCTTTTGGACAACTGCATCAGCAGGTGAATAATTAGTCTATTCAGCAGTTTTATTCTGGAGTAGGTGCATGGGTTGCGCTGCCTCAAAAATTGAAATACCAGTTTTTCAAATTGCACAGGCAGCAATGTACATCGCAGAATGGAAAGTCAGTGTGTCAGTTGTAGCATTGTTTTTTTGTTTCTTTGCTGGTGAGGGGATGTTAGTACATAATGTGCAGAACACAAAGGGTGCTTGTTTGGGGTGGGGATCAAAAATGCCAATGTCCCATACCTACCTGTACTTACTGTCTCAACCACCCACCCCATAAAAATAATAAAAAAAAACAGAGATTGCATGCAGTAGGGCATGCATTTGAAGAAATGCTAAATCCAGCTGTGACAGAGTGAGAGACAGATGTGACAGATAGACAGCTTCTCACAGTGTGTGATCTGAGGGGTCTGAGTGCATTTTGTCACCCCCTACCCCCAATTATATGAAATATTTAATTTCCTTCTCCAAATATTAATGCACTTATTTTGCTTACTGCAGTGCCTACAGTCTCAAGTTGCGAATGACCCCAGGGAGGTCCCTTCCTAGAGATCATCACAGTGAAAGATAAATATTCTCCATTCCACTATCAGAACTGCACAGAACTGGAATTACAACACTGTACCTTCAGGAGGGAATATTGCATGTATGCTCAGTGTGTCTATAAAATGCCCCTTAGTCTGAAGTTCAGGTCTGCACTCAGGACATATCATGATGGGTGGTTGTGGTACTTTCAGAGGTGCAAAGCTGCACAATTTATACTGCTTTTAATTTCCCCTTGTCCCAACTCACAATGAGAAGTCCCTCCATTCTCTGTAAGTCTGTGCATGGAACTCTAAACCCAAAAGTACTTGTGATATACTGAGGTCTGAAATTCCCAGCATGGATCCGTGGTCACGCACGTTCTTTCGATACACTCCATCCATGTATGACATGCTTCTGTTCAGCCACACTGCAGATTTCACTGGTGAGGTTAGGACTAGCACTAAAGAGCTGCAGCAGCATATCTGTTATGTGCCCCAAATTAATCAGAGTTGTGTGATCTTTCTGCATACTTAATGGATAAGGTATTATTTCAATGTGTTCCACTAAATAAGTAACTTGTTCTCATGTTTATTCAGCTGATATTTGACCCTTAGTGCCTGCCCACTTTACAAAGAATGAAAAAATGGTGGCATTATTCTTGTAAATATTTTCAGGGGGAATTACTAAGCTGTGAACTCAGGTAAATAACAGTAATCATGGGACGTCACTTTTTAGGTCACTGTCATGTAAAAGAGCCACAGACAGTTCAGCGTGCAACTGAAATAGTTCAGTTGGGGAGTGTTAAACTGAAGACTTAAAGGGTCCCTGGTTTGATCCCCAGTCTTGGCAAAGCATTTTCTCATAAAGGTGTTTGTTTTAACTAGTTTTTTTAATAAATACTTTTGAGTATTAACTGCAGTTTTTTTTAAATAATGATGATAAATATTATATAGAAGTGAGGTAACACCCCTATATTAGGGTGAGTTGGTACTTCTGTGTTGAAACAGCTGTCCCTAAAAAGAATAGCTTCACATTTGGCATGCAGGTAGTTGGTGTCAAGATTGCTGGATCCTGTCAATTTGGTATTAGACAATAGGGTGGTCTGAAAGTTCTAGAAGGCTAAAAATGGATCAGATATGTTTTTGTTCACCTGTGTAGCACAACAACAGCTGAGAGGTAAAACCTGAAACTTTCAGATTCATTACAATACGTCCATAGGATGATTCTTTGCTATGTGGGACTGTTAAGAATTGTGTAGATTTTAAAATATTTTAAAAAATATTATCCTGTTATATAATTCTGTCTTCATGCACGTGCAATTAGATTTTTAAGAATTTTTTATAGCTGGATTTTTGCAAAAACATAATTAACAGCCTCCTGCTTTAGTTTTGTGGGTAACTAGCATCATTTTTGGAAGGGATTCCATCATTTTAGTGACTCATAGTGGTGACGAAAACAGCAAAATCCAGTCCCCTTCCCCCCCAGTAACACATTTTGAAGGGTGTTGAGAATGCCTCTTGAGTCAAGTCCTCATGGCTGGGGGAAAATTATTGTAATGGGCAGTTTGTCCAACCAAGCATCCCACTCCCATGACCACCTACATACACTGCAGATATAATACATCACAGAACCTTGTAAACCCCAAAACAATGCTACCTACTGTGCCAACTTGGTGGCAAATTGTACCCCTTTATTTCTTCTGAATGTCCACCAGGATGGGATTTCAGTATGATCACCCCCTCCTGCACATTTTCACAAAACAGAACCTTACCTCTATTCTTTACTTGTGTGGGGATCCATGGCTGCATAGAGTAGTAACAGTAAATAATAGCGAGAACGGAGTTGCTTGCAAAAAGGACTGGTGACATCATTGTGACATGATTGGTTAAAAATCCTGCACTGAACCCAAAATGTGAATAACTGGCCCAGTTACAGCCATTTGAAAAAAAAAATACAGGAATGGACTAAGTCTTGGAGCACAGACAGTTGGCTGTTTCTAGGACTTAGATTTTGTTTTGTTTTTCAGCATTTTTAAAAAGATGAAAAAGTCCCAATAAACTAGTAAAGAACTGGTAAACTGCACATGTACAGTACATAGATTTCATTTTTTATTTCTAACGGCCATAACTTGTTCATTGTTTTAACATTTTCATACCAGACTTGATGGATTGCTTAGATAGGCTCATCTCCTCATGAACACATAAGTGGTGGAACTGAAATATCCTTATAATTGTGTTTTTGGGGTAATGACCCAAAAACCCATTTCAGGGGGATTTAATTTTCTTCATTTATGTGAGGCCCATCAAAGTAACCCCCCAAGAATATTAAACATTTAGCTGGCCAAATGGCAGAGACGACTTAGGTGCTGGGCTCCTCATCTCCCACTACACTGGCGATTTGAGTTCAGAAACGGATGCGGGTTGCTTAGTGGCTGGCCAGGGGAGGGAGAATTCAGCATCCCAAGGCCAGCTTTCCTCTGTCTGGAACAGCCATTTTTACTCATCACCTCATTAACGAGACATATCATTTTTAGAATCCTGGATGAGATATGTTTTCGCACCTCTGGTACAAAATGGCATTTCCACCATTATACTATAAATGGTACATGTCGTGTCTATAAGGCAAATCCTAAACAAGTATCTTCAAAATGTTTGTTTAAAATATAAAAAAAAAATGTTTAACACATATCAAACATCTGGCATTTACCAGTGCTTGTTTGTATAGATCCAGCTATAAAATTAAAAATCAGGCTTTCCTTGTTGCAACCCCATCTTATGGTTTTGAGGCATTTTATGACCCATTTTGATAGCTTGTCCACGGCCATTAGAAATCCAAGCTATTCCTCATTTTCAATTCATATCTGAACCTTATTCCTTTGCAACAGCTCCTCTCACCTGGGGTCACCTTTTGGAACTATCAGTCTGTTGTATTCTATTCTGATAGCCAAGCAGCCTTAGCCATAACAAATACAGGCCAATCTTACTCCTCCATGATGAATGTCCTTAGAAGATCAACATGAACTTCATATGCAATTCAAAACTTCAACCCTCTGCCTGTTGAAGTTATGACTCCTCTGACATTATCCTAGTATCTGTATACTGGTCACAAGCAATCATCATATTGGCCACATCATACTGGACACAAACAAGTGTCCCTTCATTCAAATCATACTGTTCAGTAGCAATCAACCTGTCATCCATATCGTACTGCTCATAGCTGTTCAGTTGGTTGGCCACATCATACTGCTCACAAGTATCTGGCCTGTCAGCCACATCATACTGTACATAAGTATGTGTCCTGTTGGCTTCCTCTTACAACTCACAAGCATTCAGCCTGTAGACATCATCATATTGCTCATAAACATTCAGCCTGTAGACATCATCATATTGCTCACAAGCATTCAGCCTGTAGACATCATCATATTGCTCATAAGCATTCAGCCTGTTGACATCATCATATTACTCATAAGCATTCAGCCTGTAGATATCATAATATTGCTCATAATCATTTGGCCTATCAGCCACATCATACTGCTCACATACAACTTACCTGTCATCTATATCATACTGCTCATAGCTGATCAGCCTTTCAGCCAAATTCACACTGCTCATAAGTAATCAACCTGTTTTCCATATCAAACTGCTCATAACTGGTCAGTCTATTGGCCACATCATACTGCTCACAAGTATCTGACCTGGCAGCCATATCATACTGCTCACAAGTATGTGGCCTGTCGGCCACATCTTACAACTCTCAATTATTTGGCCTGTCAGCCACATCATTCTGCTTCAAGCAATTAGCCTACTGGCCTCATCATACTTCTTGCAAGCAATCAGCATTTCAGTCACATTGTACAGCTATAAGCACTCAGCTGCCAGCTACATCTACTGTTCTTAAGCATTAGGACTGTTGGCCAATACTATCAGACAATATACTGTATATTGGACATTCAGTTTACCTCAATATCCATCTTTCCTAGCTCATATGTAACCAATCCAGCAGTTAAAGCATTCCTTCAAGACCTGAGAAATGTATTCCTCAAGGACTGCTCTCAAGGAAGTTTGTAGTTTGTATTCTATATTGCAAGCTAACAAATCACTTACAGAATGAAGACTTCTGTTCACTAACTGGTCAACTCTTACAATAGGATATGATCTTAACCTTCTTTGGATTCCTAAGACCTAGGGAACATATTGTCTCCTCCTTAGTTGTAATCAGTCCCACTATCTTCTTGTCTCATCAATTCAGAGTTCCTTGCCCTCACACTAACAAAGAAATGACTTCTTCTTCACCATGCCAAGAACTGCTAATGAAATAAAAATATGTCTCAACCATGCTTGTGCTATCATATGGAATTGTCTAGCTACATCAATAATTCTGCCTTCAGAGCAGCTTTGAAGAAATGCACTGCACTACCTTCTGCACTTTTCAAAATACAGACTTTCTGCAATATTTTGTTACTCATGTTCTAGCATTTTCATCTTTCTGCTCTCAAAAATTTAGCTTGGCAGCCACAACAATTAAACAATACATCTCAAGCATGTTGTTTACCTCAGTGTCCATCCACCCCAATACCACCTGTTCTCACTTATCCTAACAATCAAGGCTTTATTCAAGGTATGATAAGATCTACTCCTCAATATCCTATAAGGATGCCTATGGATTACAACTGATATTCTTCACTGATGAATCTCTTACAAGATGTAGTTTTGGATCCTACTTGATCTTTATCTAAAAGCAGCCGAGACATTAGCAATCCTTGGATTACTAAGACCAGGAGAATTTATCTTTTTTCTATCTTAAGGCCTGCAATTCACCTAACAAAGAACTGCCTCAAAAAAGCATCAGCAAAGCACTTTACATTTAATTTACCAAAATCAAAAACTGAAAAAAGTAATAAGGGTCATCATATCCTATTTCACAGCAAACTCAGCTTGATGTTCCATTGAAGCCCTCTACCAGCTTCAAGCTATTGACAGGCATCCTGATTCTTCTCATCTTCTTCTGTGTACTGAAAACTATTACATCTTGACTACTTCCTAGTTCATTCTTCATGTCAGAGTGTTGCTGTCTTGTATGGGTCTCTAGTTCGCATCTATTTTCCAGTCATCAGTTATGAGTGCACAGCCATCTCTGCTACAGGACAGCATACCAGCTCATATCATCAAGCTCATGGTTCACTGACAGCATCCTGCTTGGAAAACATAGGCATTCAGAATTAAGCTTCTCCAAGCTTAACAGCAACTATCCTAATAATTTTTAGAAGCCTGGAGGGAAGGTTAGCCCAGTAACCTTGGTTCTTCAGAGGTTCCCCCACAGGAGGTTTTTCCTCTTCTCTGTTTTACTGGATCTATTCCATGAGTTGGAGGAGGCAGGGTCTGTTACATCACACTTTGATCTTTTGACACTCTTAGCTACAAATTTCCTTTAGCCTAGAGAAACTTCTCATGGCACCTGTATCAAGGGTGGAAATCCAAAGGAAACAGACAAGCCAAAGTAACACTCCATGTAATGTTGCACAAGCACTAACACAACCGACAACCATGCACTGAACTGATATATTTCACCTGTGGTTCAATGAGTGGCTGCCAGACTCCACCCCCCACTCTACCTAAGCCACACACTTATACACCTTCCCTATCTAGCATTTTTTATGACCATCTCCTGCCCCTCCTCTTCCTACTTTGCCAGTACTCTGCCTTTGGTGTGGCTCTTTTAGCTACCAATTTCCTTTAGCCTCAAGAAACTTCTCCTGGCTCCTCTACCAAAGGTGAAAATCCAGAGGAAGGAGGCAAGACACAGTAGCACTCAAAGTAATGCTGTACAGGCACTTAGACAACTGGAAGCCACACATCGAATTCTGGTATATTCCATTGTTGGTTGCATATATTAATGTGGCCACATCAGACTGTTCCTGGGCGCTGTTGGCTTCAATTCCCAAAGTCAAGTTCTCTAATTTGTAGGTCACTCATCTGTCATTCACCTACTACTTGGTTCCTACCAAATAGATGTTTTAAACTGTGACACTTGGAATGTTTGTAGTCACACTTCCCCAATAAAGCAAAAGGCAGTCCTCTTGCATCTGCACAAGCTGAGATACTAGATGGCACTATTACAAGAATTATGCTGCATAAGTCCTTGAAGTGGTCCATTCTTCAGCAACAATCTGATAAAGAGGGCATATGCATTCTTGCCAGAATGCTCACTTCTGATGGCCCCCTATTTTTGGGATCTGCATATGACCTTAATGCTCATAACCTACATTTTTGTCTCTCCCTTCATCAGACCATCATTACTGACTGTGGGATGCCTTGTCTGATAATAGGAAAATAGTTCTCAGGGCAGATAGGAAACTCCAGGAAGACAAGATGGACCTTTGGTCTTTTTCTGCCATAATTGTTTATGTTTCTGTGATAGATAGCAGTTTTAATCTAACACTTGAGCCTCTGTGAGACCATTCATTATCAGTGGGATAGGTTCATCCCAGTGCTATGCAAAAAGTGAAACATATTATGGCCAGACATTTGATGCTCCCTGCACTCAGGAGACCATGACTACTACTAGTTTTACCTCCTTCATGCCTTGGCAAGCTGCACTAATTTTTGGCTTGGCTCTCCCCAGATAACACATGCAACAATAAAATCCACAACTGAGCAGATTGTACTGTTAGAACATGCATCTGTGTCACCACTGTTAGTTTGGGGCCTGAAGGTACCCCTCTCATCTTCCTGGAGACTTGACCCCTTGCTGATGCATGTTAAAGAATTCCTTGCATGGGTCACTCTGGCCACGTGTTAATTTTTTCCAAATAAGAATCCTTCTTATGGAGCTACTGCCAAGGTATAATTTAAGTCGAGGTACCTTTGTTTACACTGGCTATTGAGCACTTTCATATCTTAGGGTGTTACATTCTTTGTGTTGCACTTTCCTATTCAGCACTGGTTTAGCACTTTAAGTGTCCGCAATTTGGCTGTGTCATCCAAAACATAGTCAACAGAGCTTTTTTTAGGCTTGCAATTTGCACCTTTTATGACTGTCTTAGCATAGGTGACAGCATTTGCACTTTAATTCCTAGCAGAGTGCAGCTGGAGTCCATGGACATAGTTCAGAGTTTATTACTTGTGCTATTTTCTGAAACTGCTAAGTTTATATTTTGGGTTTAATAGCCCATTACCTTAATATTGTTATAGTCTTTCTGTGCCCAAATGAAAATTATTCAGAATGTCCAATTCGGGAGTGAAGGAGTTGTAAATTGGTCCCATCAGCCAGCCAGTGGACCTCTTCCACTTTTCAGTCTGCCAGCCCCACCACCATCCTCAGATATTTTGTGATATCTAATCAGAGAGAGAGAGAGAGAGAGAGAGGGGGCCCAGGGGTGCACCCCATTGTAGTCTATGGGGGACAGTTTCAAAATATTTTTGTTTATATTTAAGTAACTTTAAGAAAAATGAAACTCACAGCTCAGCTATTAGTTAATCGGTGGCTTTCATTTTTATCAAAGGTTGCTTAAACATATATAACCATTTTTTGAAAACATCCCCCATAGGCTTCAATTGAGCTTGCTTAACATGCTGTCACTGGTTAGATGTCACAAAACAACTGAGCATAGGGGCTGGGCTAACAGAGGGGGAAGTGGAAGGGATCGGATGGTCAACTGTTCAGCTCAATTTACAATCCTTTCCCTCCCAAAACTGGACCCTCTGAAAATGTTCATTTAGGCACAGAAAGACTATCATCATAATGGGCTATAAAGCCCAAAAGAGAATACTACACATATCCTTTAATTGTATGTGCTGTTGTAATATTTTTTGATGCAATCCTTTTGAACTGGACATTTTGAAAGTGCAGTTTTTTGCTATAATACATTTTACAGTATTGATTCCATTTCAAGTAGCCAGTTGCTTTTCACTGTGAAATTTGCAAAGCTTTCACTTCCACTGAGTGTATTTTGAACTTTTGGAATGCTGGAATATATGGGCTTTGGGCCATATTTTATGCTCTGGATCCACACATTATATGCCTAGCCTACTGTTAAAGTATTTTATTTTATTTACTTATTTAAGGTCTAGGAATTACAACCCTTTGAGTCAGAGACTCATTTGCAAAGGCTCCATGTCTTACAACAAATAGATTTGAACACAGTATAACATGGAATACACAATTCAGACTACAGCTCTAATACAGAACAAGCATTTGTCAATGCTGAATGTTGCTTGCTTCTATGTGCTGTTTAGGTATTTGGAAGTCATTGGAGTGTAAATATTGAAAATTTGTGAACTTACGAGCGTGCGTAGGAACTGCACAACACACGCTCGTAAAACAGTCATTTTTAGGATTTTTTTCACCAAATTTTCAACATAGCCATTTTAAGACCTCTGGTCATGAACAGTGTCACTGTGATTTTGTTAATGTGTCCCATACATTGAGTTTCCACACAGACTGCGCCATTGTGCGCTACATGGGCGGAAACACATTTTGGGCAGGATGTGAAAAATGACAGCTGTACTGCTCATAAGGAAGTGTGGTAAAATGGCAATGTTGAAAATCTGGAGTGGAAATATTGAAAATTCGCAAACCTATGAGCGTGCGTGGGAACTGTGCAACACACACTTGTAAAACAGTCATTTTAAGGAATTCTTTCACCAAATTTTCAACATTGCCATTTTAAGATCTCTGCTCATGAACAGTGACACTGTGATTTACTTAATGTGTCCCATATACTGAGTTCGCAGATAACGATCAAAGCGCCCATTGTGCGCCATATGGGCAGAAACACATTTTAGGTGAGATGTGAAAATGACAGCTGTACTACTTGGCAAGAAGGTGTGGAAAATGGCAATGTTGAAAATCTGAGTGGAAATATTAAAATTTAGAAACTCATTTAGCGCAAGGAATCATGCGAACGCACGCCGTAAAACAGTCATTTTTAGGAATTTTTTCACCAAATTTTCAACATAGCCATTTTAAGACCTCTGCCCATGAACAGTGTAACTTGGTAACTTGGTAATTAGGACATAAGGAGGCCAAAGCCCATCGAGAATGTCCTCCACACAATGTGGATCATTAATAGTTTATATTCTATCCAAAAGCCATTTATCTAATTTGAACTTAAATGTATAAATATTCTGGCAGTCAACAATTTCCTGTGGCAAGGAATTCCAAATTCTTGGAGCTCTAATATTAAAAAATTGCTTTCTTCTGTTTGTTCTTGTTTTCTCAATTTCAATTTGTTTATTGTGTATTCTGGCTACAATTTGTCTGGATGCAAAAGACAATCCACAAGAACTCATTAATGTAGGAGATAATACGATTTTAAATAATTGAAGGAGATCTCCCCTTAGTCTTCTAGTTTTCAATGGATATAACTTGGTTTTATGGAGCCTGGTTTCATAATCAAAGCGAGAAAGGTGAGGTATAATTTTAGTAGCCTTTCTTTGAACCCTCTCAATTTTTGTGATATCCTTAACTAAATATGGACTCCACAGAGGTGAACCATAATCCAAATGGGGTCTAACATGAGTCTTATATAAAGTCATGATGCATTCTTCTGTTTTAAGAATAGAAGTATTATTTATCCTACGTAAAAGAGCATTAGCGTTATTTGTAACTTTGTTAAAATGGTTTGAAAAAGACAAGCCATTATCAACCAATATACTTAAATCTTTTTCAACAACGGATTCTTTAAGTATGATATTATTAAGATGGTATATTTGTTTAAGATTTTTTTTGCCAAAATGCAATACAGAACATTTAGACACATTAAACGACATCTTATTATTTATTGCCCAAGGTTCAATTTTTTTAAGGTCGTTTATTAGAATACACCTGTTGACTTCATTATCGACAGGTCCCCCCAGTTTAGTGTCATCCGCAAATTTAGATAACATATTCTGTGATAAGATAGTGAGGTCACTGATAAAAATACCAAACAGAGTTGGACCCAACATGGATCCCTGAGGGACCCCACTTGTCACAGATCTCTCCTCCGATAATTCCCTGTTAATTCTGACCATTTGGGTTCTTTTGTATAGCCAACTGTTAACCCAAGACACAATACTTTCAGAAAATCCTAATGTTACTAGCTTTTTTATTAATATAGAGTGTGAAACCTTATCAAATGCTTTACTATAGTCTAACAAAATCACATCTACTGGAATGTTTAAGTCGAAATAACCACTAACTAAATTGTAAAAGGATAGTAAATTCGTAGTACATGAGTGCCCGGGTTTAAATCCACGTTGTGTGGTATCATTTATTTTTAATGCAAGCATTTCCTCATCGATTATATATTTAATATGTTTTTCTAATAATTTACATGGGATGGAGGTGAGGCTGATAGGTCTGCAATTTTCAGCCTTATAATGCACCCCCTTTTTGAAGATCGGTGTTACAGTAGCTGTTCTCCAATCGAAGGGCACATTAGACTCTGCAAGTGATTTATTAAAAATAATGGTAAGTGGAATGACAATACTGTTATATGTTCCCATAAGAAATTTAGATGTAATACAATCAGGGCCCGAGCTAGTAGTTGGCTTCAAGGTTTTCAGAAGTTTAAAAGTATCGGAAATAGTGATAGAGTAGCTAGGGGATATGGTGGCATTAGTGAGCACTATCAGCTCCTTGTCCTGTTCGAAGACAGAGCAAAAATACTTGTTAAACTCTGTTGCAGTAACCTTATCCGAGAGGATGGTTGTATTATTGATAATTAATGGACCTATTTTTTTATGTTACCCTTTTTGCTATTCAGGTATGAATAAAGACTTTTATGTGAGTCCTTAGTATGGGCAATTCTAAATTCTAAATTCCGTTTTGCCAATATAATTGATGTTTTTAAATTTTTAAGTGCTTTCTTATACTTAATAAAATTACCCTCCTTTTCTTCCGGTTGGCACTTTTTTAACGATGTAAATAATTTTTGTTTGTGAATGCTAAGTTTTCCAATATTGTTATTATACCAGGCAGGAACCTTGCCTTTATTGTTATACTTCCTTCTTTCTGGTACATATTTTTTTTCTAGACTATGTACAGTTTTTTTAAAGGTGCTCCATGCATCATTAACATTAAGAGGTGAGAGTACTAAATCCCAGGGTATAGCTATAAGCTGTTCGTTAATTTTTGAGAAATTTGCCTTCTCTTATTGTTTTATCGTGCAGTTATTAATAGAATTTGTATGAACCAGAGAAATAGAAAATTGAATTGTCATGTGATCACTATTGCCCAAGGGGTCCAACACCTGTAAATTAGACAAAGAGGCCTTCATATTAGTAAAAACTAAATCTAGAGTGTTATTCCCTCGTGTAGGTTCTCTAACTTGTTGGGTGAGGCCAAGATCTGTAATAGTTGAAATCAGCTGTAAGTCATACTGATTATGTCCAGAAAGTGTATCCCAATTTATAGATGGATGATTAAAGTCTCCTAGAATTATTACTGAACCTTTATCTGCTATTTGAGTAATTTCTAAGGATAGTTGTTTGAGATAGGCAAGATCCGAAGAGGGTGGATGGTAACAATTGCCAACCAGAATCTGGGGATGTCCTTTAGGTTGTAGATAAACGCAGACACTTTCTGTTAATATTGATATCGAGGTTTTGAAAGATGGAATATTGTTGGTGACATAAAGACTGACCCCTCCACCCCTTTGTTCATTGGCTCTGTTTTTATAATAAAGTTTAAATCCTGGGATATTCATTATCCACTGTTTGTCCTGGTTTCCCCATGTTTCAGTAATAGCGCTGAATCCTACATTAGATTCACGGATTTTCAGCTCTAATTCTGCCATTTTAGTTTTATTAAGTGCTCTTGCATTACAGGATAAGATGTTTAACTTATGTAATATATTAAGAGATGGCTTTTTGGGCCCAGTCTCCCCCTTTCATTTTAGTTTAAATTATTATTGATAAATGATAAAAACTGACGACCAAGAAGAGAACTTCCCCTTCGGCTGAGATGAAGACCATCCCAGCAAAATAGGGAGGGGTTATCACTGAATTCCTCCCAATGTGTAAGACACACTATACCTTGTTTTAAACACCATTTACGGAGCCATTCATTTAATAATTTTATCTTCTTTTGAATATAGAAGGAGGCTCGGGGCACTGGGAGAATTTCAGATATGCCGATATTACAGCCCCTCTCATTTAGTAAATTACAGAGAGCAACTAGGTCTTGTTTAAGTTGTTGTAATGGGATTTTTGTGATGTCATTAGTCCCAGCATGGATTATAACTAATGGACTGTTGCCTGCTGCACGTAAAGCAGTTTTGGTCATGGCAGTTATGTCAGAAACCCTAGCCCCCCTGTAACTTGAACAAGTCCTATTTATTTTATCAGGGTTACAGATGGTTCGATCTATGAATTTAATTGTGGAGTCACCTAATACAAAGACCTGAGTGGGGGTAATATTATTATGAGGAAGAAGGAGGGGGATGTTACCCTGAACATTTCTTGGTTCAATATTAGGATTACAAGTGTCATCGACTGAGAGAGAGACCAATGGTTCACAAGAGTTGTGTAATATGATTGAGGGGGAAATGTTAGTCTCCCCTACCTGTGAATTAATTATTTTATTGATTTTTGAGGGTGCAATGGTAGACCAAGTAGTAGTATCAGTAAATATCAGTGATTCTGGGGGGGGGTGAGAACACTGGGGGGTTGAAGAAGTTTTTTGTACTTCACTATGAACTGTATTTATTTTTAAGGTACCCTGAGGGTTTAAAGAAGTCTTATAAGTATCATTATGAGAAAGATTTATTCTTGATGTACCCTGAAGTCCATTATCATGGGAAGGGGTCATATTGTTGGCTTCCAATAGGAAAGAAAATATGATCAATGTATTCCTCTAAAGCTTCAATTTCTGGGTCAATAACGTGTTGGGTAACATCAGGAACTGTTTCTACAGGGTTAAGGAGTTGAGTTACTTCATCCTGTAATGATCTGACTAATATACACCTGTTACAGATGTAATTGGCAGTTTGTTTGCCTATTGCATACATTTGACAGGACGTACAATATTTATTTGCTCTTTTCATTATGATACAAGGTGATAATACTTAATAACACTAACTATAGGTACAGTACCTTAGGCTTCCCACTTTATATAAAACCAATTTGATTGTTGTTAGACTGCTGTCCGGATGTCCACGATGGACACGATAGACACGCTAAAGGCGTATCTCTACGCTTGGCGTCTCCACGTGTGACCGCCGCAACTCACCACCCCAACTAAGTAGTGTCACTGTGATTTTTCTTAATTTGTCCATTACATTGATTTCGCACACCGACTCGCCATTCTGTACTACATGGTAGGAAACACATTTCAGGTGAGATGTGAAAAATGACAGCTGTACTACTCATAAGAAGGTGTGGTAAAATGGCAATGTTGAAAATCTGGAGTGAAAATATTGAAATTTCATGAACTTACTAGCCTGCGTAGGAACTGGGCAACGCATGCTCGTAAAACAGTCATTTTTTGGAATTTTGGCACCAAATTTTCAACATGGGGGTTTTGGGACCCTTCTCATGAATGATGTCACTGTCATGGTGGTATTCTGGCCCTAAGGGTGATTTCGCAGTCACTGCGTGAAATCACCCTTCGGGCCTGAATAATGCCATGACAGTGACATCATTCATGAGAAGGGGTCCCAAAAACCCCATGTTGAAAAATTGGTGCATAAATTCCCAAAAATGGCTGAGATTTGCAATAAAGTTGAACCCCCATCTAGCCCATTATACAGCTTACCGGCATTTCCTCAGTTCGCGGTCAGCTTTGAAGAGTGCAGACGTGTTCCTCGGTCCACGAATATCATTGCGCCAGAGTCCGGAGGTAAGTATGGGGTGAGGGGTGGGGAGGCTGGTGTGCAGTGGGTGGGTGCGGGTTGTGGGAGGGGTTGGGGAGATGCACCACGGGACTGTTTTTGTCTTACAGGTAAAAAAACAAAAAAGAGCATAGTGGGATTGTTTGCCATGCTGAAGTGGGCTCCCAGCATGGCACAAGGACTTTGGGGGGCGCTCAGTCGACAGAAGTTAGAGGCACCCCCATCGGCAAAGACTGATTACCCGCTGGGGGTGGGCTCCCCAGCGTGGCACCAACTACTGGGGAGAGCAGCGCAGCTCAGCCGACGGGATTGGGCACCCGTCGGCTATACAGTGCAGGCGCGCACGCACGCTGCGGTGGGGAGCTGCACGAGCAGCTTCGCCCGCTGCTCACTGAAGTAGCCCCTTCAACTGCAGCCACTGCATTTTGGAGCGTGTCATAGACAGCTCCAAAATGCATTGGCTACAGGACGCGCCTGCCAGGACACTGCCTGAATTGGAGGAGGAGGTGACACACCTCCGAAATCTTCGATGATGGCACTATGTTCCTTGCATATGCGTGCAAGCAACATAAAAATGATAGTACCTACAGAGGTGAAAGAAAGTACATAACACACACGGAACATCAGCAATTGTGAAATTATGGTGCATAAACTTTTTTTTTTTTTTAAATTTCATCTGCAGTTGCAGTGGGAGTTGGACATAATGTGATTCAGTGACTCAGGTTTAAATGGCCCAAGCCTGGGGATTGATAAGACAGAGTCAGGGATTGAGTTCATCCAAAGTGGGGCCCTATAGCAAAAGGACCTTTGGCCAGCAGTGGTCTTCACAAAGGGGACATGGAATGTGGCGGTGTCAGAGTGTCTAGTGGTACGAGTCGGTAGGTTCTTTTGGAGGAGCTGAAGACAGCCGGGAGGTGGGGCTAGGCCCAACTGGATTTTTTTGGCCAGTAGGCAGGTCTGATAAACTAGTCGCCCCTGGAAGTTTAGCCATGATGACCGTAGGTGGAGGTCACAGGTATGCATGAGACGATCACAGCCTGTGGCCAATCTGCAGGCTTTGTTTAGGGCACGTTTAATGCTGGACAGTGCCGTGTCAGAGGTGGCCCCATAGATGATTATGCTGTAGTCTACCAGGGAAAGGATGGAGCTGGAGATAGCTAACCGTAGAGCCTCAGGAGGTAGACATGGCCTAAGCCTGTAGAGGAGACCAATTCTTTTGTTTATTTCAGTGCAAGTTGACGCGATATGCTCATGATAGGTAAGAAGGAGTCTAGGGTAACCCCTAGATATTTAAAATTGGAAACAGGTTCCAGCATGGTGCCCATCACATTATGTATAGATAATTTTTTTGTGCTGTGCTTATGTTGTGGGTGGGCGAATAGCATGACTTTTGTCTTTTTTGTGTTGAGTACAAACTTGTGTGAGGAAAACCAGGCTTCAATTTGTGTGAAAGAGCCCTGCAAGGATTTTTGAAGCTGTGTGGGGTCTGGGTGCTGACTGAAAATCACAGCTTCATCTGCATAAAGGAAAAGACGCCCAGAGGAGGCCAGAGGTAATGAGTTCAAGTAAAGTGAGAAAAGGAGCGGACCAAGGATGGACCCTTGTGGGACACCCGATTGGATGGGAAGGTTAGCAGAGAGGGTGCTTCTTATTTTCACCTGTTGAGTGCGGCCAGAGAGATAACTGGAGAACCAGCTAGTAGTTTCTTTGGATACGCCAACAGAGAGGAGGGAGTTTATGAGCATGGTGTGATTGACAGTATCAAATGCCTTGGAGAGATCTATATAGACTGATCCAGCCAGGTCTCCATGGTCAAGAGCATCACGAACAAAGGAGGTGAGTTCTAGTAGGGCAGTGGTGGTGCTGTGACCTTTTCTGAAACCGTGGTGTTGTTGGCATATTAGGTGTTGTGCATCTAGATAGTTAGTAAGTTGATCGGCCACTATTTTCTCCAGCACTTTTGAGAGGGGAGGGAGTATGGAAATGGGCCTGTAGTTACTACTTGAGGTACATGCACCATTTTTATGTACTGGCATAATCATCGCCTTTTTCCATAAAGACGGGAACTGTCCTAGGCACAGGGACATGTTGAATATTTTAGTGAGAGGTATTAGTACAGCATCAAGGATTAAGGATAGCAGTTTTGCATCTAGTGAGTCACCACTATGTCTGGTCTTTCCTAGGAACCTGGAAATATATGA
This sequence comes from Neoceratodus forsteri, assembly GCA_016271365.2. Taxonomy (NCBI): domain Eukaryota; kingdom Metazoa; phylum Chordata; order Ceratodontiformes; family Ceratodontidae; genus Neoceratodus; species Neoceratodus forsteri. The sequence continues at coordinate 1,581,873,888 of CM057449.1, read as the reverse complement.
GCGGGCATCACTAGTGGAGATAGTTTTGAGATGAAAGGGTGGAGCACTCTGAATAATGTGTTATCTTCTCCTTTCCCTTTTCATAAAGGTACTCACCAGGGGTGCCTTTGACCACCTTATTATTTATTTTGACTATACAGCTGCTAACCATAGCCATACAAGAACACTGAGACATCTTGGACATCAAAGTAGGTTCCACATCATATTGTAAAACACTTTATAAAGATGATTTGCTAAGTTTCCTTTCAGATGCCTTACTGGGATCCAGCTGCTTATGGATCCTTGTCCAGATTCCATAGCATATTATTTAATACTTCAAACGCACTAACAACTCACTGTCTTCAACTCTTCTTTTCTCAGTTTGGCTTGCTTTGGCCTCCATAGTCCATTAGATACTGTATCTGGGGATTCAGGTTACTCCAGGTCTCTTAAAAAATTGTAAACTGATCTTGGCCCCACTTCTTACAGATCTCTAAAAAGACTATGATAGATAGATTGAATCTGTCATTAGCTGTAAATGATTATAGTTGTCCCAAACCATCTTCATAAGTTTGCTTATTAATCTCCCCTCCTTTTGGTGTAACAAAATGATGCACTGATTGAGAGTTGTTGTGGGAAGACAAGTCTCCACACTATAGCAGAGCAAAGATGCATTCCCGTGGGAAGTGCTGAGGCTGTATCTTACACTGAATATGCTTAGTACCACCTGACCTTTTGAGGACACAAACTATGAAATGTCTATCAACTCCAAGACCTGTAGCACTCCATGGCTAAACATTGAATGGGAGATATATGGCAATATCTCCCTGTTCACACTTGGATATACAACCCATTCCGGACATTTGCACTGCTAGCCCTCCATCGATGCCTCAGTGAGAGCATGCGCAAGGTTGGCCAGACTCACGGAGGTTCCACTTACCCTGTGGCCTTCACTTCCCTTTTGGGTATATCACACAGTATGTATAAATAATAAACCTATTCTTTGGCATATATAGAGGGCAGTGGGCATCAATGTGATTCAAGAATGTTAAGTTCCTGGTGAGGGGCACTTAGAATCACTTGAAAACTTCCAAAAGAAATTTGATTTTCTGAAACTGGACTTCTGGATACTTGCAAAAAGGTAAATTATAGACTTGGTCTGCCCTACAGAATTAGGAATAACCTTACAGCACATGCCTGTATGTCTGTAGCCAGGAGATTATTAATCCCTAAACTTATGTATAATGTTGTTTAGGCACCTGCTATCTTAAAGTCAGCACTTGTGAAATGGGACATCACTTATAATGATATTTGCTGGTTCACTCTTGCAACCAATAAACTTGTACATTACTGTACTTTGTGTATGAACGTAAACTGTCTCCACCATAGTGGTGTGCATGAGTTCACAACTGGTGATACCATCTTCAACATTCTGCAGAATAAACAACCCCAACAACTGGTTGAATTGCTTCAACTGCAACAGAGCTCTTACCCCTTAAGATCCTCAAATCGTGCACTAGTTGCTGTCCCTAAATTAAGAACTACCTTTGGGACAGCTACTTTTCAAAATTTCTCCCCTAGGATGTGGAATACCGTCCCTCCTGAGATACGTGATTGCACAATGTCTGTAGGATCCCAGACTGCATTACTGTTCAGCCTATCTCATTGTATTTTATTGTTGATGGTGTTGAGAAACTTAATAAAGCTTATTTGATTACAAAGGATTCTGAAATGCATATTACAAACACCTGCTGAGTAATTCTGCATGCAGATGTTCTAATAAAAGGTAGATAGATACAAAGTTCTCTGTTTTTGTCTCTGTTGTGGACTACCCGATCCTCGGTTATCACTTGCCTTTTGCCACAGACTGCATTTGCTCTCTTATCCTTATTTACAGTTTCCTTAACTGTACTTTGATTACTGTTGTATCCATCTACCCTAACTGTGATATTGTCTCTACATTAGAGTTTATTATCTATGTTACTGTTTCCTCGTAATGCTGTTATGCTGTACATACTTACTGTATTTTTGTGACTCTTGTACTGTATTGATACTGTACACATTGTTAAATGGTATAATGTATGCTTGCCTATGTTGTTAGCTCCCATGTTGTACTTGAAAAAGGCAGTTTCTGCCTAGTGTACCTACCTAGTTATCAAAAACTAAATAAATAAATCTGCAACTCTGCAGTGTCCTTAAGACCAAAGCAGAAGTTTTTTTGCCTTCACCCCTGCACACCTTTACCCCTCCCTGTATGGAATCAATGTAAAAGGGCAGAACTAGTAAAATGTAGCATAGTATTACTGATGTGATAACCTGATCAGACTCAGATCTCTCGCCAGTAATGAGAACCACTCTTAATTGTTGAATCACAGAACAAGAATGGAGCACTTGTTGAACCCTATCTAAAAAATCTTGCTCAGACAGCAGAAGCCATTTAATTTAAAACGAGGTGCTCTCTTCATGGTACCAGACTACTGTTAAACTAAAAACTTAAGGATTACCGGTGGAAGATAGTTGCTAGTGATGTGATGCTTTAGGCACTCTCAATTTCATATATTATAATCCTGCCCCAGCTTGGTGACTGCTGGGAAGTGGTGATGAATAACTGCTGGGTGGTTGTGGTGGGCCCTTTCAACACTTGATCTCTGCAACTCCTTCTTCTTGGGGTGCATCCTAATGGGATCACTCAAAATGATTGCAACCGGCACTGGTTTACATCAGCCTGATTGAAGGTTAATTGCTTTCTGTTCCACAATGGAGAAGAAATATTTTACACACTCAGAAGAAATGGATGGGTGCAATGACCTCTTTGGCAATGCTTATCAGACTGTCCCACTTAGCAAACAATAACTTAACAACATACTATAGATGTTGGTATTTTTATCTCAACTTCTCATGTTTTGTTTGGACTCCAAATTTCCTCTGAGAAAGTATACAGACATGCTACATTTACCTTAGCTCCTATGCTACTGTCCTCCAACATTTGTCTTCTCCCATAACACCCAACCCCAATTTTTTCTGCTTCAAAGATCAGTTTGTTATGTCATAATTCAGTTTGAATCAGTTGGCTGTCTTGTACTCTCTATGTCATTTTATTAGGCAGAATGTTACATGGGGGCAAGGCTAGCCACTGCAAGATGGCAGCTTACTCTGTATTGCTGTTACTGCTTGCTGAAGAATCACCAGACATCTGTCTAATTCCATAGGCACATTGCTTAAATATGCACAGTAATTGGAAGCCCATGGTGTGCTGATCACATAGATATCCAGCTGGCTTGGCTAGGGCAACACTGGATAGAGACACCCCTGCAGTAAACACAGTGCTTGTGATGTGCCAAAAGTGAAAGTGGGGAAAGTGCAGGCCATGCAGTGAACCACAGTCTGCATCTCAGCTGCACATCTGCATAGTGACTCCTCAACTGACTGGTACAGAGCTGGGCAGCATCATAGGGCTCCTGCAATGTACCTTCCAGGACACAATAGACATTAAGGAATCAGCAGCTCAAACAGATCAGGATTCAGCTGTCTTGAGTAAGAGAGTGGAGCGGATGGACACTGCATCTGCCATCTCAAGGGGAATGAGTGAGAAACAGAAGGCTGCCTTCAAAAGCAGGACATGGCAATATGGTTCTTGCTCTTCAAAGCTGATGACCTCAAGAATAGGGTGAGCAGAAACAATATCCAACTGGTTGCCCTTCCAGAGGGAGCAGAGGGTCCTGAAATCATACCCTTCCTTCAAAAAATCATAAAAACTGCTTAATGCCCTTAACTGCCCTCCACTCAAGACTGAGAGGGTGCACAGGATTTTGCCTTCCCCCATGTTGGGGAACCATCCCAGACCCATTCTGCTTAAACTCCTGAAGTAGCCTGTGAAGGAGATCCATTGTCCAGTGAGAGAAAGGGGACCACTCTCTTTATTTCAAGATTTTTCCCTGGACCTGTCTCACTACCACAGAGCCAGCACCAATGTAAAATGAAAGTGACATGACCTTGGAGTCAAAACAGCCCTCAGGTACCCTACATAGCTCATAATCCCAGTAAATGGGGCAGTCTATAAGTCTGAGTCACCTGAAACTGTAGGGGACTTCATAGGCCTGAAATGGCCAAATTACAGGTTTCCCTCCTCTCCAAATAACACCTACTCCAGATTCCGCCCCTTCAGCATTGATGAATAGCTTAGTGTTTCCCAACTCATCACCACAAGGTGACAATCACTTGGACCTAGTTGATGACTCACACTGGGTCCAGCAATTCAGGGGCTGGGGAAGGAAACATCTGAAAGCCTAGGTTAGGTTGGGCATGGGGAGACACCTCAACAGAGAAAGAAGCTGACAGTGAATGTCTCCCTCCTCTGAAGCCTCCTGCAGCCCTGCTACTGCACTTACATTGCCTACTCAAAATTGATTTGACACCCTCTGTAAAGCACAACTGCTAGACCTCCCTTTGAACCACTCTAGCATTGCAGCCCAACCTGCCAGAGGAACACAACCAGATAGCTACTTTCTCAGCTGCTGTGGATCATGACTTCAGGTCCTGGGTAGAAAGGGCTCCCACACAAAACTTCTTCTGTGATTCTGTTGCATAGGGTGGTAGGACCATCGAGAGGGATGGTGGGACAGATCTGCTTACTGACTACCAAAGAGTGATGGCTTGCAGACATCTGGACTGTGCTTTCCTTTGCAGCTGCCTGTCTTGCTGTATTGGCAGGTGGGGACTCCGAGATGCCCCCGGCTTGTGCAGCCTGGTACCTTGATATGTTACTGCTTAGCAAGATTGCTCCCAAAAGATAGACTGTTGCATGACCACTGGCTTTGCAACACTTGTTATGGATATCCTTTTATCATGACGTCATGCTGAGACTTTTTATTAGTTTTGCTTAACTAATGGGTGGCACATAACAGTTTGCTCTGCTGTAGTAAATAGCACAGTTTGTTTAAGGTGTCTCCACCCATGAGTTATCACACTGGAGGTTAAGTAGAGCCCATTGTATCATCTGGGTGCCAAGGAAAGTATCTCCCTCCCATTTTGTCATGGCCATAATAGTGTGACCATTGTAAATTGTTGCATGATCTCCCTTGTGCACTGACACCGGCTTCGCAGTCCCACAGGGAAGGCAAGTCATTAGGACTCTATGCCACCAGGCTCTTCATCAATGTAAAAAGAAACAAAAGAAGCACTCATGACATTCAGAAAATTTAGTAGTGATGTTCACCAATTTATTGTGGCTAGCTGCCTGGACAACAACCTTTACCCCCTTTACTCAATGTGCTGCCCTGCTTCTCCTCACTCTCCCACACAAGCCTCTTCCCTCTCCCTGGCCTTTCTTTCTCCACTGAGATGCACTCAATTTAATGCCTGATGTTTCAGTCTATGGCAGATGCCCTTTCTGTCATTTGCTCAATCTTCTTGCAGAGGCCTTTTTTCATAATGTGCGATGGGGGGGAGGGGACAGACAGATGAAGAGGGATGGCCTTGGTGCTGAATTCCTCTTGAATGTGTCATAGCGATCTTAGATCCCCTTTTAACAATGCACCTAGCCTCCCTTTGTCTGGGAACCCTCAGTAAATGGCTAGCTGGAGGGTGCAAGAAATTTCAAAGACTATAATTCTGGCTTAGCTGGTGGTGGGATGCAGTTTGTGCCCTTCCCCTCAATGCCCATACCCACTTGAATGCCCCTGTCCTCGCTCTGCCTTGAAGGTAATAGTGGATGCCAGCCCTGAATCACTTACATAAGGGATGCAGTCTACTTCCCACACTCCCCCATCTCCCTCTCCCTCCACCCCACCCTGGGTCCTCCCCACTTCCTACTGGCACAGATTGGAGTGGGGTGGATCCCTCCACTGCACACCTACATGGGCCATCATGCTCTCCTTGTTCAGATGTTTCTGGTTATGATGTGCCTTTACTTGCTGATATTTATGGCTGAATGCTCCCTCCTCAGCAAGTGTCAGTAGTGGAGTCCATTGTTTGTTGCTTTCTTCTCCACATGTCATTATTCATTAGTGTTTCCCCCCATCTCTCTGGTCATGTGCTTTGAATCCCTGGTTGCCTCCTGCCCATAGGGACCAGTGATTTTTTCAACATTTGAAATCTATTGTTGAGAAACTTTCTTTCTATTCAATGTATGCTACAGACCACTTTAGATATGTAATATTTTTAGCCATATGATACAGTTGATGGGTCACTGGTATTTCAGCAGTGTGGGACTGCTAGCACTCCCAACAAATGTTTGCTTAGTTTCATGGGGAAAGTCCAAGGATCCCACTAGATCTTCATGCTAGCTCCTTTCTCATGCTGTCTTCTATGTTCAGACTCATAGTAATGCCCTCAATTTAGTATCTCCCCGATGACCACTTTAAAGATCAACTGCAGATATAGTATAAACATATTAAAAACTGTACTTCTTTTCCCTAAGATAAGGATAACCAGGCCTTATTAATTACATATGAAATGAAGAAATTGCCATTTGTCATGTACAGTTACTATTTTTATGCTCCCCTATTTGATGGTTTCATAGAAAATCTTTCAAACATTTTAGACTAGCTGGTGGACTCTTGAGTAAAGGATCATTCCATTCAGGCAACAAAGATATCATTTTCCTCAAGGTCCTAGCAGCTCAGTACACCCACCCACCCATATTACAAATACACACACACACACACACACACACACGTACAACAAACTGTAAAATGGCAACAACTCATGTTTACTTTCAAATGTCTGAGGACCTTTGCCTATGGAATTTTATCAGTACAGCATTACTGATAAATATTTAGTTACTTTCACAGATTAATCAGTAATTTTTAGGTGACAATACTTTGAAATGAGAAGAAAGCTGTTGAGTTTCATTCAGGGCAGTAAGAGAACTAAGGAAACCAATATATTCATGCTAAGAACCTGTTGTGTGCCAAATCTCAGAGTAAGCAGTCCAGGTCAGAAAAACATAGCTGACTTAGCAAGAAAGTAGAGGGGAAGGTGAGGGAAAAAAGATTGGCCTTCATTAAGTAAAAAAATTAGGACGTGAGGAGGATAGAGATGTGTTCACTAAGGCATCTAGGGAAGAGACCAGGTCAGTCAGGGCAGCCAAGGCAGAAAAGGATCTGAAGTTGGCTCCGGTGATCAGAGACAGGGAAAAGGGGTTATTTAAACACATAAGGGAGAAGAGGATTTGTAGGGATGACATTGTTTGAATCAAGAGATGGGGGGATGGGCAGAATAAGGGGAAGATCAGGCAGAGGCACTCGATGAGTATTTCTGCTCGGTGTTTACAAAAAAAAGGGATGGCCCAATACTGAAGGGGAATAGGGGCAAGGGTGGAGGGGGAAGAGATAACAGATGGGTTCATCCAAGAGGATAGAGTTCTGAAGTGCCTTAAGCCTTGTGGGTGGACAAGGCACCAGGACCGGATGGTGTACACCCAAGGTTCCTGAAGGAACTGTCAGAGGTGTTGGCAAGCCCTCTGACTGACCTGCTCAACACCTCCTTGGAGATGGGTAATGTACCCAGGGACAGGAGGGTGTCTCACGTGGTGTCCCTTCACAAGAGTGGACCCAAGGACCAACCGGGCAACTACAGACTGGCGATCTTGACTTCAATAGTGGGGAAGTTGATGAAGACCATTCTGAAGGAGAGATTGAAAACATTTCTCAGTAGCAATGGTCTGCAGGATGAGAGACAGCATGGGTTTGTCACGGGAAGATCTTGCCAAACTAACCTGATCAACTTCTTTGACTGGGTCACTAGGGTGGTTGACGAAGACCATGCTGTAGATGTCCTGTATCTGGACTTCAGCAAGGCTTTTGGCTTGGTGCCACAAAGGAGGTTAATGAGCATACTGAGGGACATGTGGGTGGGGGAAAAACTGGTGGGGTGGGTGAATAGCTGGCTGCAGGGAAGGCAACAGAGGGTAGCTGTAAAGAGGGAAAAATTCTAGCCAAGGCCAGTAATAAGTGGAGTACGGCAGGGTCCATTGCTAGGCCCTGTTTTTTTTAACATCTTTATTGGAGGCATTGCAGATGGGGTCAAGAGTATGATCAGCCTGTTTGTGGCTGACACTAAGATTTGTGCAAAGTAGACAATGAGGGAGGGAGGTAGGCACTCAGAGAGGATCTAGCTAAAGTCAAACACTGGTCTAGGGAGTGGCAGTTGGGGTTTAATGCTAAGAAGTGCAAGATTATGCACCTCGGAGCAAAAAATACCAGTAACAGCTACTGGCTGGAGGGAGTGCAGGTAATAGCTTCTGAGCAAGAAAGAAACCTGGGGGTAATAGTTACAGGGGACTTGAAGGTATCAGCACAGTGTAGGAAGGTGTCAGCAAGGGCAAATAGGATGCTGAGCTGTATTGTCAGAGGGATCACCTCTAGAAAGGGGGATGTCATCCTGCCATTGTATAGATCACTGGTGAGGCCACACTTGGAGTACTGTATACAGTACTGGTGCACATACCTCAAAAAGGATGGTAGATTACTGGAGGGGGTGCAGCGTAGGGCTACAAAAGGAGCTTAACATGTACTCACTGGAAGAGAGAAGGGAAAGAGGGGACATGATAGAGACCTTTAAGTACTTGAAAGGCATAAACAAAGTCAGGGAGGAAGGAGTGTTCTGCTTAAAGGGAAGGAGGTCACTAGGGGGCACAGTCTGAAGCTGGAAGGGGGAAAGTTTAGGAGGGTGATGAGGAGGCACTATTTCACAGACAGAGTGGTGGCAGGTTGGAACGCACTGCCGGAGGAGTTAATTGCTCAAATGACAGTGGATACCTTTAAGTGGGGTTGAGATCGAGTCAAGGTCAGGGTTATTACAGACAAGAATACAAAGTGTGGAAGGACTGGGAAAGAGGAGGAAAGGAGGGGATTCAGTGGGGGTGGGACAGCTGTATTGATACGAAACTAAGAGCTGCACAACAGGGCAGACTTGATAGACCTGTGGGCCTTTTACTGCTGACAATTTTGTATGTCATGTTGTAGATGTGTTTTTTTCAGGGGGGTGATACAGAGTACACAGTGTTGATCAACTTATGGAAACTGATAGATATCTACTCATGGTGTCTTACTGGAATAATTTGGTTAATACAGACCACCAGTAGAAAACTGGAAGAAAAGACTAATTTTTGAATGCCATAAAATGATACATTGAGCTGCCAGATCCTTGAGGAAAATGATGTTATTGTTGCTTGAATGGAATCAGCACTCCCTAAGATTCTGCCAGCTGGTCTGAAAATGTCTGAGGGATTTTCTGTGAAACCATCAAAAAAGACAGGCAGTAAAATAGCAAATAAACATGAGAAATGACCATTCCTGCACATTACTTACAATATATATGGAGTGGTTGTTCCCATGGAGAGCAAATAAAATATGTTAAAAGCATTTTAAAAACACTGCAATTAATCTTTAACTTACACATCATGGAATGTCAAGGGTCTGAACTTCCCCATTAAGAGGACATGTGTAACCCCCTTGTTCCCAGGGGTTACTAGAATCCCACTTAGAATCAGTGGCAGGCAGGGAGAGGCAGCTTGTGAGATGCCAGTTAAACGGATTTCACACTGTCACACTCTGTTTTCAGTCTCAGCTGAGCTGGAGTGATGATGTCACCTTAGAATTTTCACAGCAGCATAAGCCACAATGGAATGTTAGCTGCAGGGGTTAACAGTAGAATGTTGGGTTAGAGTGAGTAGTTTGAGAGAGAGTCTGTAGAGTGAGATGGCTGCAGAAGCTAGCTCCTCTGTTTTAGCTCTGACAGAGAGCTACCTCAGAAGATTGGGTAGTGTGTTCTAACCCAAGAAGAAGAACACAGAAGACCAGTGAGTGAAATGGTAGATACCATTACTAGAGGGTTTTCCAGTGTCCCATCCAAGAGGGATGGGGGGAATTTCAGGATTCAGGGGCAATCCCCTGGTCCAGCCTGGATTGTGGTGAAGCTGCCTGAGATTCGTTTGTTCTGTGAGTACCCAAGACTTTTTTGTGGAAAAAGCCCTGGGACACCTGCATTCCTGTGGTAAGTTTTTTCTCTGACAAAGGGACCCTGTCACCAAGACTGTTTCTGTTAAAAGTGTCTGCCTACTATGCGGTCCGGAGAGAGACTTGCCAAGTACAGAACTTTGAGTTTGTAACCTGATTTAAAAGCATCTGCTAAAGTGGGGGTCTAGTGTAAAGACATTGGCAATTACAGAACTTTTAATTTCATGACGCCTCAGAGGTATGAGAAGTAGAATGCTAAATGTGAAAGACATTTCAAGATAGCATCTACAAGAGTTTTTCTGAGAAAGGTGTTATTAACCAGATAAATAGGTGAGTATAAATGTGGAAGCAAAAGATGGTTGACCCCCTATCTGGAGTAACCATGTTTACCTCTCTGGGTTCAGTTGGGCACCTTTATTTTCTCTCAGTGCACTTGGCCAGTGCCTGAAGAAAATACCCAGATGTGGGATTTGGGATTTTATGTGAGCCTGAGTGTGCTCAGATGTAGAGAAGGGAGCCACCAAGAATTCCTAATGAAATATGGGAAAGCCTCCTAGTACTGGCCGAGTGTCAAGTCAAAGGAAGTGTACCAGTTTGGGCCATTTGTGCCAAGTTCCATTCAGAACCTGAGGGTTCACTGTGCATGTGCTCTGTACCTCAGTAATCTGTAGTACCAGTGGGAGTAGCCCTGTGGGGGTCCATCTTCACTTTGTATTATTCTCTGTGTATGTGAATAAAAGCCACACTCTAGAATCCCAACCTGGTTTGGACAGTACTGTTATTGCGTTCACTGTGTCTGGATTTACTTGGGTGCCCCTGATCAGAAGTACAAACCTAGCATAATGCTGAGCAAACATTTTCTCCCAGGGACCCAGGTTGATGGCCATGCTAAATGGTCCCCCCAAGTAGTTGCTACACTTGGTTTGCCTGTCTGAGGATGGCAGGCTATGAAGCAGAAACATGGTAAACAGAACTGTTCATAGTGACAACCCCCACCCCTCTTGTTGGCACCATGTGTGAGAGGAGCAGCCTGACTAGTTGAACAAGGGGGGGCCTGTGGGGGGAGGTTACACATGCATACTCAACAGACTTATATCACTCAAAACCAAAGTAGCTTTACTGCAAGAAACTAAGCTTTGCTCAAACCAAGCTGTCACATTCTAATGGGACTGGGAGGGCCTGAAAGCACACAGTTGTGCACCCATATCTAAAGCCTGGGTCTCTGACCTGGTTTACAAAACCCTACCATGGTCCCTAGCCACCTTATGGTTGGCTCCAGCCTTTCAATGGGTTGCTGCCAGATTAAACACCCCTGAGGACCCACCAGCCACATCAATATTTATGGCAGTAAAAAGGATGATTTGTTTAATGTCCTCTGCCATTTTGTGACCGAACTGTTGTCTCCCAATACCCCACCCTTTGTAGGGGACTACAGCCTCACCCTTGAGGCCTGCTTGGACAGGAACTCAGGACACTCTGAGCCTTGTGTTAAAGCCCTTGCAGCTGTCAAGGACATGATGTCATTGCTGGTGTTAATTGATATCTGGTGCCAGCAGCATTCCTGTACCTTGAATTACTTCTGCTTTTCATTTTTCCATTTCACCTCCAGTCAGATTGATTTCTGACTGACCTTCTCCTAAACCTCTCAGATGGTGCTTGACTCACAAATAGCTCCCAATAGCTGTCCGATCACACCATGATGTAGCTATTTGTTGCCTGGAGCCCTGTGACCCCAAAGTCAACTTCCTGGCAGCTGGATCCCTTATTACTACAGGACAACTTTGTCTCATGGCTCAACAAAGAACCCACTGCTTTCTTTGAGCTTAATGAGATCGGTGATGCTTTCAAGGCCACCCTATGGGAGGCCTTCAAGCTATTGGTATGATTTCACATCATGGGCTTTCCTGCTCCACACTGCAAGAAAAGAGAGGAGGAGCAGAAAGCACTTGAAATGGCACATACAGAGAAAGAGAAAGCTCTCAAAGAGAATAAGCCTTCCCTCCTTAAGGCCTTCCTGCTTAGATACATTCATTGCCTCCATAAGCAACTCAGCACCCTTGCAACAAGGAAGTTGGTACTAGCAGTCCTGAGACTGAAACGTAAGTATTAGGACAGAGGTGAGATTGTTGGCAAGCTACTGTCACACAGGCTACATAAGCAACAGGTGGACAGATACGTTAGCAGCCTATGACATAGGTCAGGCAATCTGCAGAGTGATTCTGAGCAGAATAATCCAGTAATGTGAGACTTCTATAAGGAGCTTTACTCCTCAGGGGTCCCCTAATCCAAGAAAAGCCTAATGCCTTTTTGGCTTTCCTTCCCTTGCCCACCCTGATGGAGGAACAAAAGGCAGTGCTGGCAGTTCCACTCTCCATTCAGGAGATTTGGATAGCAATCTCTGCCCTCTCTCCACACAATCTCCAGGAGGAGACTGCATCCTTATTGACATGTACTAGCAGATCCCAGATATGGTGTCTATCATTCTGCAGGCTGTTCTTCTGGAATCTCATGGTCATGCCCTCCCTTCCCCGATGCAAGAGGCAGTGATTACCATTCTGCCCAAAGAGGGGAAGGATCTGACCCTGCCTGGGCATTATAGGCCCATCTTGCTCATCAATGCAGATGCTAAGCTCCTTACCAAAGCACACATCCCTAGCTGGAAATGGGCATACCACATCTCATTCATCCCTCCCAGGTGGGGTTCATGAAAGGGTGTCTTAGCTCTGATCATCACAGAGTACTTCTGTTTCTTATGTTTCAAGCCTCCTCTACCTCTACTCCAGCTACTATCTTGGCCATCGGCTTTGATGAAGCCTTCAACTTGCTGGAGTGGAGGTATCTGCAGACTATGCTGCTTAAATTGGGATTTTGCCGTCAGTTTGGGGGTTTGTGTCAGGCACTGTACGCACAGCCCTCTGCCAGGATTTTAACAAACTCAGTCCTCTCCTCTCCCTTGACTATACAACAGGGCACTCACCAGGGTTGCCTGCTCTCTCCTATGCTTTTTGTGCTGGCCATAGAACTCCCAGGCCACAGTCTTGCCAGAGCACCCAGTGCTGCCAAGGATCCAGGTAGGTCATTTGGACATTGCCACATTGCTTTATGCCGAAGACTGTCTGGTGTTGCTGAGGGGTGCTCCCTCCAGCCTTTGCACACTCCTTGAAGTTCTTGGCACCTTCTGGGACATCTCTGGCCTCAAAACAAACCCAAGTAAGATGGAAGTTCCCCCCCATGCTCATTGCATTCATGAATCCATAGCCCCATTTGGGCTACACTGGTCACCTCAAGGTATCAAATATCTGGCATACGGGTCCACCCTGACTGAATTTGAATGGAACCTGGGAACCTCAGTCCTCTCTTGAAAATCTTAAAAAGGACTGTGACCATTGGAAGTTGCTGCACCTCTCACTGGCTGGGAAAATAGCAGCTGTTAAAATGATTATGGACTCCAAATTGGTCCACTGTCTCACACACTGCAGTGGATATCCCCATGTGAGACTTCTTTAAAATAGACACACTGTTGGGGGACTTCTTGTAGGAAGTCAACCCCTCCCAGTATAGTAGGAAAAAACCTAGTGCCACCTGAAAGAGGGATGTATCATGCCTGTTCTGCCTGTTTGCATACTACATTGCTTTTAGGGGTGTGAAAGCCCTGCACTGGTTATCTCTGTCTTCCCCATTGAGCCCCTGTGGGTAGCAATTGAGTGATACTCTGGGCTGATGGTGGACCCTTCTGTCCAGCTGTTGATTCCACAGCTGGCAATCTAGCAGGTGGACTCTACCATTGCCCCAACCCTTAAGGCATGGAGGAAGTTAGAGGCCTGGCTCCACATGATGTGGCCCTACTGTACCTGGTGTGTTTTGGGGAACCCACAGATTGCTGTGGGGAACACCTTCTTCGGGGGGGCACCTTCTTCACTGGACCTCCTGGAGAGACAGGGGTATAACACTTCTACTGTTATTTGGCAACAATCCACCACATATCTGGACTCCTTTAAAAATCTCAGGACAAACTTTAACCTCCCCAGGAGGGACTTCTGGAAGTACCTCTCAGACATGCCACAGCAAAGTTTAAGAGAAATTCTCCCCACACACCCCATTGATGCCTGCACACATACAGTACTCCTGGCTGTAAGCCCCCAAGGGCAAGACAGGATTGGTGTACAAGCAGACCCTACAGGCCTCTCCCAACCATTCAGATGGGGCAAGGGGCAAACAGTCCCACTCCCTGCGGTTCAGAATCTCTGAAGCCCAATGGCCACAACTTTGGCTGCTCAGCCATAAAACCTGTGCAGTTTCTTAAAGTCTTCTTATCCAGAATAAAGTTATGTACCTGTGCTACCACACATTGGTCAAACTCAAAGCCCCTGGCCTCTTGCCCCATGATACCTGCTGGAGATGCCAGACCTCTGGGGGGGGGTGACGTTCTCCACGTCCTATGGGGATGCACCCAAATCAGCATCCATGAGTGCTCCAATGGTATGCTGGGGGGCCCCATTCCCTTCTTGCCCCAACTATATATCCTGGTTTGCCTCCACCTTGCTTTCTTCTCCCCCCCTATAAATGATTACAATGGCTCATGATGTCCAGCATTGAGGTCAAGAAGCTTTTACTTCAGAAATGGCACTCTGCAGAGATCCATTCTGTAGGTCAAAGGCTGGCCACAATAAGGACCTTTTAGCCACCTTAGATAAGATGTCACACTTTGTAAAAAGGAAAAACCATGCCAAGGTACCGAAGTTTCCACTCCCAAACCTGTGCACACAGCCAGTCAGTAAGCCCAGGTGCAGAGAGGGGGTAGCAAACCCCCAATTCCATATATGAATACCACAATCACTCTGCACTCTTCTTGTGCAATTCACCACCAAGAAAGGAGTTTCATAAACTTAATTAATTTATTGTTACCATCAGTATCAGCATATAATTCAACATGAACCCCTTCTGCCTCCATTTGCACTGAATAAACTCCCCGGCACTTCGACCAAGGTGTGGTCTTCCTCAGGGGGTGGAGATCATTCAGAGTATCCCTTTTTATACTGCACCTTTAATTTAGAACACCTGGACCCACCAGTGTTCAATTTTACCATTAGCCTTAACTCTTTTTCATTTTAAGTGGCTCTGGAGGGCTTAAAACTTGTACCCTTCTAAAAATATAATTTCACAATCACATTTTTTTTTTTTATTTATTTCATCCATATTATAACTTCTCTATTCAATCAGTGAGATACAAAACTATGCTAGGCCAAAAAAGGGCAATTACACAACAAGGAAAACTAAGAATTTTAGATTTCAAACTTCACATTATAAAACCATTTTACTGATTAGTTCATTCCCTAATTTTCAGTATTACATTTTCAAATTTAACTTATCTCTATTTTTTTTTGTTTCTTATAGGGTTTAATATTGCAAAGGTACCTTAGAAAAAACATTAATTTCTAAACCACTTATAAAAATAAAATAACTTCTGAACCTAGTCCCTACAGGTTTGGGGTTAATTTTTTATTATTCAAAAAATAAACCAAAACTATCTTTATCATAAAATATTGTATATCATTAATTTTTATCACTTTTTCTTAGTGTTAAAGCCAGTATATAGTAGTAAACTTATTTTCAGGCTTGTATTCCTGAGTAATACAGAATCTAATAACGGCACTGTAACTCAGATCTAAGATTTCCAAAAGTTCATCATTTTTTCAGGAAGGGTTTAAGGTCCCATTCCAAATTTAGGCCTTTTGGATGTATTGTGTGTAGCGTAAATATCCAGTAGCTTTCACATTGAAGTAGGGCATTTATTCTATCCCCTCCAATAGGGTTTCTTTCCACCCTTTCAATTGCCATATATTTGGTTCCCTCCACCCTGTTGTTATGTTTTTCAAAAAAATGTTTAACTAGTTGTTTGTTCATGTGGCCTGCTTTAATATTTCTAATGTGCTCCTGCACTCTTTGCTTAACAGGCCTTATTGTTCTACCCTCATAAATTAGGCTGCAGGGACACCATATAGCATACACTACATAGATGCTGTTACAATTTAGAAAGCTTTTTATTTTAACACTGTATTTACAGCCATCTACCCATAGGGACTTTCTCTGATTACAGTGTTCACACACATTACATCTTATACATCTAAACATCCCTATTGGGGGCTGGGGAAGCCACATCCTGTGCTGTTCCCTTTTTGTTTTATATCTGCTGTGAACAATTTTATCTTTTATAGTTTCTGCCTTTGAGAGGGTGATTCTCGGATATCTACCCACTTCTTCAGACAAAATGGGGTCATTTAAAAGGATCAGCTAGTATTTTCTCACAACTGATCCTATTGTATTAGCCTGTTTACTATATTGTGTTACAGAAGTAACTGGTTGTTTATTAGGTATTCTGACTTGTTCCCTACTTTCATTGTTTGGCACTAATAGTGTATTCCTATCTTTATTTTTTGCTCTTTCTAACTTTCTAACTTTTTTGTCTTAAGAATTGGGTAGATATCCAAGAATCACCTTCTCAAAGGCAGAAGCTATAAAGGATAACATTGTTCACAATACAATTACCATCACTTTTTCAGTACTAAGCTGAATTGGGCAGTACTGGACAATGAGCTATATTGTCATCATTTTGCCAGGCAACAAGCTCATTCATGCCTGTTATGTGTCTCCTTTTTCCATTTCACCTCCCTTTGTCCATTGTCAGTATCTAAGATTTCTTCATCATTCAATTTACCTAGGAGGGATTCATCGTCATCTAGAAATATCACAGAAATTTCAGGAAATATCTGTCCATTTCTTTGGCTGTGACTATATGTCCTGTATTTTTTCCAATTTAATAGAGCAATAGAGCAATAAAGCATCTCTCCCAAAAGTTTCTAAATGTCTTTCTATCAATGGACCTATATTTTGGAATATTATGGACTTGTTCTGTTTTAATCCCTTCAAACCTAGAATAAACATCATGGGATTTTCAGCTAGTTGCTTAGCCTTTTATGATTTTCTACACTCTGGACAGTTTACACCTCCATCAGCCTCCTCTACTAATTTTCTCACAATTGCCAATGTAAGAAAACAAGCAGACCATTATATCCTGCATTTGCCAAAATCAAAAACTGATGGACTACATAAAGGAGTTCAAATCGCATACTATCCAACTCATAAAATCTGGTGTCCAGTACAGATTCTCAATCACCTCATCCTATACCATGCCAGATCTAACCACACATATCCTCTGCAGGCTACTAGTGAATATTCTCCCATGGCCACCAGATGATTTATGGAACATGTGAGAGACTCACTACAATGATTTGGACTCAGCCCTTTTTTTCTTCCAGGTCATTCATTCCAGACTGGAGCAGCTTCTTCAACCGCTCAAAATAACGTTCCTGCCCATATCATTAAAAGACACAGAAGATGGACCTCCTCATGTTTTGAAACCAATATTCTTAATCCAGAATAGGAGATCAGACAAGCCTTTAGGAATCTCTTCTCATAATATGCAAAGAATGAGGCAGTTCAGTAGGTATGGTTCCTTAGAAGTTTCCTCCACAGACAGTTTTTCCTCTCCTGCATGCTTCTGTTCACGATCTCTGTGAGTTGGAGAGGTAATCAAATTCTTCTTATCGGGCCTTTATTCCTGTAACACAAACACAACCCTGCTCCTTTACTCAGGGTGGGAGTGAGAAAGGCCAATTTAAAGCTTGCACAAGCACCACACATAGTCATTAAACATTGAATGAGAGGGCTTTTGCCTGTGATTCTATGAGGGGGAATAGCTCCTCCCACCAGTCTTATTTACATCTGTCTTCTCCTTCTCTCTATGATTAGTGCACTTTGAACCCTCTATCCTACCCAACTCCTCCTCTGGCACTGTTCTCACCCTTAGTACTGGGCCTTTATTCCTGTAATGCCACCCAGCTCCTTAACTGAGGGTGGGAATGAGAAAGGCCAAATCTGAACTTCGCATAAGCACCACACATATTCACCAAAAATAGAAATATTGCGTTGATCTCATTAATAGCATTGCTGTTGCATTTGGATAAACAACTGCATTGATACTACAAGTGATGAAGTCCCTAATTTGAAAGTCTGTGGCTTGTGGATGACAGTAATATTGCTTGCTTCCTTGCCTACACACTGCACAATAAATGGTACAATATGATTGGTCAGTGCCACCACAGCCAGCTGTGAGCTGTAGGTGTTGACAATTGCCTGTCTGCCTTGAGGCTTATATAAATAGTGCTTTGTATTATCATCTTCATAACACATCACATGTTCTATCAGAATCATGTTTTCTTGTAATATAAATAAAAATCTGTTTAAAAAATTACAAATACAATTAGATTACATTACTATTGTCATTGTATTACAGTGTATAAAGTAATAGAAGAGCTCATATCATAATATTAAAATATCATTGTAAAATCTACGGTGCTGCAAAGGACAAAATTCAGTGACTGACATGAGGAAAAACAGACAGTTGAAGACTATAGGGAATATGCCTTGAGATCAACAATAAATAGCAACCATTACTGTAGTTCAGACTGGGCCATGATTAGAGATGTACGAAATTGGAAAATTTTGTTCCACTAAACATTTCATGAAATTCTGGTGCAAAATGTGAAATTCCACAGGTGAAATGTGGAATTTTGCCATGAACTATGAAATTTTGCCTATGAAATGGCAAAATTCAGGCAACATTTTATGACATTTGGGCAAAATTTGGTAAAATTTTGAATTTTGTGTTGAAATTTAGCCAGCAAAATTTTGCAGTTTCGCATACACTGAAAAATGTCATGTAATGGCAGAATTTCATGAAATGTTTCATGTGGTGAAATTGCCGATTTCACTGCAATTTCGCTAGCGAAATTTAATTTTGCAACATCTCTAGCCATGGTGGTCTTTGTAGATCTGCAGACTCTGTGACACCACGAACATTAATCTATAGCAGATGCATGTGAACTTCACCTGCCAGAAGTGAGCTCCAATAATTCAGATTTATTGCTGACCACCAGGCATTGTTCCCCTCTGTTTGTAGTCTGGTGTACCTTATGCAAACTGCTGCACTGGAAGCCACTGTGGTTCAGCCAAACTGGTGAAGCCAATCCAAATTTTCTGGCCCAACTCAAAGTTGAATCAAAGTTGGTCCTGAGCCACACCTTTCACCCTTAATCTAACTTCAAAAGCTCCCAGACTACACTGATATAGCTCTAATAAAACAGGTGAACTGCAGTTTAATCACAGGAGATGGAGTACAGCAGATTGGAAATCAGGTTGCCATCAACTATGTCACCCAATGAACCAGATTAGTGTTATACATAAGCAATAATACCCAACGGGGGGCAATATAGGGAAATACCAGACCACCAAGGGGTGAATGAGGCCCTACACCACAGGCGGAGGGCCTTATAGCCACTAAAAGATCCATTATTTCCCTATACCATCCACCCTGGAGAGTATTATTGTTCTTAGAAAATGGACCATGTATAACATTTTTAATGAAATAGAATTAAAGTTAAAAGGAAGTTGAAAAAATGTGAAAAACAGAAGAAAACATGAGTTTTTAGTGTGAAGTAGTCCCTGTGTTATGATGCAGTGTCCAATAGAGGGTGCTGATGTTTAGGAGACTGTGTTGTACTGATATGCATTTGTGACACACGGTTTTATGGGAGTTGTTCTGTGGTTTCAAGTCATGGTAGACATGGAGACTACAACAGTTTGGATAAGTTAATAATACTAAAATTAATCTGAACACTCTGGGAACTGAACAGGACATGGACTACTCAGGAAGCTATGTAAGTCTTTTCTTATTGGCTGGGAGTTTGAAGGACAAGGAGCGAGCAAGCGGGCGAGGATCGGGGAGAAGCACTGTGTAGAAATAGAGGAGCAGGACTTGTGTGAAGTGCATCCCACAGACAGAGTCATCATGCGGGGTTGGAGCACTTCTGAGAGTGGGTGGGGATCATAGGTCAGGAGTGCTCTGAGTGGGTGAGTCAAGTAAGGTTTTCAGGGGGCCAGAGGATGCTGGAAATGGGTCGTTTTTGTTGTTTTATGTATTTTTATGGTTAAAGTTATTTTATTTGGTTTTGTAGGAAGTGATGCCACTACTGAACAGGGATGTGGGCACTCACTCGTTCGCTTAGTGAGAAAAAAATTGGCGGCAGACATTTTTAAAATTGGCTGGCACTTTGATATCTTGCCTACAGGTGGCTGCCATTTATTTCTCACAGGGCGCTATCAAAAAATAATTGCTGGGTTTGGACTTGTGTCAGCCAATGAGCTTTCTACATTTTTAAAGCCTTTTTCTAAGTTATTTTTTTATACACATTGATTCTACAACACCGCTGGAATATATTGCTGATTAAATAAATAAAACATTGATGAGTTACTGTCTATAGACAGTATAGCCAAGCACAAATCTACAAATCTACTTGAAGTTTCATTGATTTCACCCCAGGATAAAGCAGCACATTAATATCATAAACCATTGTGCTACTCCAGTGGCAAGAAACATCAAGAAAATTATCCTCAAGAAACACAATAACTGCATAATTCATTGTACAGCATATTGCATTTCCAACCTTAACTTAAAATGCATTTCCATGTCTTCAAACTATACTACAGTTCCAACATAAATTCTTCCCTTGACAAATGCAAGCGTCTTTGTATTTTTAGGCTTCATCTGCAAATACAGTAAGTGAAGGGCCACCTTCATAAAATAAATTAATTTTAGACCAATAGGTCCTGAGGGGCATAAAGGAGTGCATGAAATGTTTTGAAAGCATGTTTAAGAACGTTAACAATGTTTTTCATTCTGTTATCCATGGTTTGCTCAAAAATCACTTACAATTTTTGTTTAGAACAGATCAGAGCTTGTAGCTTGGATTTTCTGTACTTAAGGGGGAACAAAAAGTAATTGTATTACATGGACAAGGGTACATTCTTTTGATTCTTGTAGAGCACCACAGAATTAACTGCAGCATTATTTAGAAAACCTGTTAAAAACATGAGATATACTTAAAGAGCATCACAGTGCTGGTATTCATTACTGGACTCGTCTGACTTGTTCAGGATAATGTCCATCAATGTTTACCATTGCAAACCACAGACAAAAACAAGGATGATGAAATATGCAGCACACATACTCATTGTTACTAAACAATATAACAACAAACCTGAATGAATCAATTACTGTGATGAAAACAATTTCTAATTTAAATCCTAACAGTCTACTTAATTATCAATGTTGTCTTGTTAGTGCATTAACTAACAATACTATACCTCTGAATCCCCCCCAGGAAAAACAAGTGGGGCGACATAAGAATGTTAGAGAGAAAAAATTAACTTGTAATTGAAGGACTCTAGTTTTACAGTCAGCTGCTTATGAGACATTTTTACAGTCAATGACAATAGACACTGAATTGTCACTCTTTTCCTAAGGATAATCAACTTCCTCCCCAAGTGGAAGGATCAGGGCCTCCTTACCACTGTCAGGTTTACTGACTCAGAAAGAGACTGTTCCTAGCCACACTACAGAAACTATTGCTGACCTGCTGTCTGTATCTGCAAGTGACTGATTTAAATCATACTTATCTGACTGCTCTCAGACATTGCACATTAGTAAAACTTCCTTCCCGCTCCTACTTTGAGAAACTGGTGTGCCAGTAGAATCTGTTCTTAAACCAGTCCTTTTCTATATCTTCACGCATTGCCTTCCATCTGCCAGGGCCTGTGCTTATATCCACATGCAAAGTGATAATACAGTGTTTTTTCACTAGCGGTCATAATAATGCCCCTGGGGCCAGATATTGAAAAGTTAGTGCAGGCACTAATGGATGTTTGACCACACTTACCGGGTTTTGCTCCTGGTTCATAGGTGGGGTCCATATTCAAGTACTTCCACAGCACTAGCTAGAGCCATTGGAACAGGAGTGCTAATATAACACTTTGCTCATGCAAATGATAGGGCCCCTACATATGGGCACAGCATCAAATTTAGCAGATTGCACCAGCAGTAAATGTGACCCATTTACCACCTTTGCAAACCTAGTCTTAACAGGGTGCAAGGCCCTGGTAGCAGGTCAGTGGTACTGCAGCCACCACCACCCTACCCTTCGATCTCTGGCTAGGTGCAACAATGGATGCCCTGTTGTCAAGTTGGACACTTCACCCTCTGATCACCCACCCTGGTATTGTAAACATTCTCCCTGGTATCTAGTGCATCCCCACCCTCTGATCACCCACCCCAGTATTGTAAACATCGTCCCTGGTGTCTAGTGGCACCCCCTCCATCTGATCACCCACCCACATATTGTAAATATCCTCCTTGGTGTCTAGTGGCATCTTCCACCCTCTAATCATCCATCCTGGTGCCTGCACAAGAGTCCCTGGTGGCTAGTGGTACCCATCACCCCTGAACACCCATCCGCCACCTGCTGGTGGATGCGCTAGTGTTTAGTGGTACCCCTCTGGAATGTGGTTGCCACACAGACCATCAAACAGTGGTGCTCCACCCACCCTGTCTGCACCCATCATGGCAATCCCCGGTCCACCCCCCCTTTGCTTGCCTGGTTCAGATCAAGGAATTTGTCCAGGTCCCTAACTGCATTCATTTTTCATAGCCCCTACTGCTCATATGGTATCCAGCTGAGGAGGTGAGCAGAGAGCTGTGCAGGACACCATAGTGAGATGCACTACATGGCCCCTCCATGCCCAGGAGGTGGAGGTCAGTGTGGGGTGCTATGCTGGGTGCAGATGGGGGGCCACAGCACTGCCACTGCTTGACAGTCCAGGTGGTGACTGACATTCCTAGGGGGTACCAGTAGATACCAGAACATCCATCAACAGGTCAGGAATGGGCATTCAGGGGGTTGGGGTAATGCTAGCCTCCACAGACTCTCATGCAGGCACTGGTATTGGTGATCTGAGGGTGGGGGTGCCACAAGATACCAGGGTACACATGGTATGGATTAGAATGGGGGCTTGAAGGGTGATGAGAGCCACTAGACACCCTGGAGAATGTGTACAATACTGGGGTGGATGATCAGAGGGTGGGGGGCTACACATGACACCAGGGAGGATGTTTAGAATACCAGGGCAGGTGACTATAGGGTGGTGGGCTACCATTAGACACCAGGAGTACACTACCATAGAGGGGCTGGGCATTTGTGATCCAGGGGAGTTGGTCACCACCATGACTGACATGGCAGCTGACCATGGCACAGGTGCAAACCTGTCACCACTTCCAATGCAAATGAGCCCATAATGGCCATGTATATGTATTTAATAGTTACTTATTTTATTTGTTTAAACTTTTGTAACTGGAAAAGGCATACTGAGCTGGGACTTATTTCCAGGTGCGACCCGGGCATGTGGGGTTACAGTACAAACAAAGGGAGAGAACAGACACAGCAATTATAAAAAGTCAAGCAAATACAAACAGAGGGAGAGAACAGTAACTGCAATTATAACAGAGTCAGGTGCTATGGAGCAAGAATAGGATCAAAATCATACATCCAGTAACTACAGCAAATCATCAGTAACAACCAGGGTAGGCAGGTCAACAAATCAAATAATGAGTCAGAAAGAGGAGACTATGAGGTCACAAAGGGGCAAGGAGGTTGAGGTTTCATCAGCTGCAAACTTGTCCATTGACTTTTTTCAGCATTTGTTTTAGTGAATGGTCCCTTATCAACTTGCATGCCCAATGCACTCATTGGCATTCTGCGGCTTAATATCACACCATGGCCCCTGATGCAATCCAGTGTAGGGGGCACAACTCCCTGTGGGCTGCATACAGCCCAAGTCCCTTTTGGCACAGCACAGTTTGCTTTTGCACTGCACCGACATAGCCCTATATTCAATCGGATAGCGGCTGTGCACTATTTGACTGAATATATCACCCTTCAAGTCAGGTGCAAGTGCAGCACAAAGCTTTGCGTTCTGCTTTAGAACTGTCTTGAATATCTAACTCCTGATCTTGAGACTAAAATTGAAAAAGATTTTGACATTGTTCAGTGTTGGGTTTAGCATAACCATTTTACCCTGAAAACAAATAAAACTATCACAATGGCAGTCAGCACCAGGTGAACCTCCTTCTCTTTCCTCTGCCTTTGCACCCTAAACAATTTTTAACTGGGAAATCTTTTGCCTTTAAATACCTTGTGTTCTGGCATGATCAGAAGCATAGTTTTTCATACCACTAAGTATCCAGAAGTGCTAAACTAGTCCCTAAACTCAGAGGCACTAGTAACTAAGCTCAAAGCCCTCTACAATAGCAAAGTCGGTTTTCCATCCACTGCCCAACGGTAGATGATAAGTTAATTGATCCTCCCTGTCTTTGACTATGGGAGCTTAGTCTTCAGTCCTGCTCTCAAATCATCCCTGGACAGATTGGTTCCCTTTTTAACTAGTTGGCTTGGCTTTTCAGAAGTAGGGGCAATGTCTTGGACAAGGTTTCAGTTGATCAAAAATGGCACTGCCTCTATGGCTTGCTCATTGAGTGCACTTCTGCCCAATATTATAAACATAGGTGCATTTGAAGTAATTTGATGTGCTTCTTGGCAGCTTGCAGCTATGCTTAATGTAGATGCAGTTGATCCAGAAAATATTTGCAAGCAGACCAAAAAATAATGGATCCTAGGCTATGAAGACATGGTCTAGTGGGTGACCTGTGAATGCAAGAGTGGAAATCCAAATGTATTAATGTAAGCTTCATGAATCAAATATGTGGCACAATGGGGACTTGTGTTAACATAGATTCACAAATCAAACCTCTTTTACTGTAGCAATTCCCCTGCATTGCCTTCCCCAGACACACCACTGCTCCCTATACAGAATAGCAGTTTGGGATCACAATCATTAGAGGGATGAAGGCGTATGCATACTACCTCTGTCATCTCCAAATACTGGACAAATAAATGCCCTGACTATCTCTCCTCCATCCTGACCTATCCTCTCACTAGTTTTTAAGACACACTGATGCATCTAAATGCACCACTCCTAAAGTTGTTGGTTGGCCCAGTGGGTAGCACACTATGCCCCCATGCTGGTAACATGAGCTCAGAAATAAGCTCGGAGAGATGGCTGTGGGCCATAGCTGGGGTGGGATGATGCAGTGTTCTGCCACATGAACAACACCTTCTGGCAGAGCAGGGTGCCATCCCCTGAAAGGAAGTCATGCATGATGAGGCCTGATGGGGCTACACACTGCATCAGAGAGGTGATCAGGCAGACAAGAGGAAAAACACTGAACTAGCAGCATGGCAGCTTGGTCCACCCCAGGCCCTACATTTGCTGACCAGGCTCCGACTCTGGATTGTGCTCTGGGGGTTGACCACCCATACAGCCCCACTGCAAGGTGTAATTCTTGGGGCACCCTCAAAGGAGAGTTACATCCTAGTGATGGCGGGGTGAAAGGGCTGGATAAATTGAAGCCTGAAGCAGGCCAATCAGAGGGGTCAGAAGAACCTTTAAAAAATATGCACCTCTTCTGGATGCCAAAAATCTCTAGCCATAGACAAAATATATTTTAAAATATTAACAGATGCAAGTTAATGTGTGGCTTGGATTTAACATGCTTTATTTTTTATAATAATGTAGTCACCTGGGCTTTCCTTATGAACCTGTCTGGTCAGTTGGTTGCCTAGTTTCTCCTCCTGAGTCTAACTGGTAAGCCAGTTGCCTGGTACATCCTCCTGAGCTCAGTCATTCAGTCACCCAGTCTCTCCTCAATACACTTTTGCCAGTCTTTCAGTTTCTGATCCCAACTGCTTACCCATCCCCCTGTTCCATTTAGTAGTTACCCCCCAAACTGCAATTTGTAGCCCCCACCTTACCTCCTTAATGTTCAGCCACCACATGACCATGATGTTCCAGGTATGCTTGGCCCAGATGCAGATGTGGCACAATTCCACAGACAGATTCTGGGCCTAATAGTCTTTTTAATATTTTCCCATGCTGTCATTAAAACAATTTTTGGCCTTAAGCACTGACAATAATAATTTCACCCCACCCATTAAAAAAAAAATGGAATAGCAGTCTTGGATCAATTCTAGGCTCTAAAGAATGCAATGCAGTTCCCTTTCCCAAAGCTGGGAAAAAAAAAGGTAGCGACAGCATTTCTCTTGTTTGTAGTAGTAATCCTTATAACTGTAAAGCTGCCAAAGTCAAACTCTTAACATTGTTTACGGTTCGTTCACTATGATTTTTTTCATAATAAAAATGGAACAGACATTGATCCAAGGCTTATTTTCTATAGAACTTTTTTCTTCCCAAGGTGCTGGCAGAGTTCCCAGCCC
The DNA here is from genome assembly GCA_016271365.2 of Neoceratodus forsteri. Classification (NCBI taxonomy): domain Eukaryota; kingdom Metazoa; phylum Chordata; order Ceratodontiformes; family Ceratodontidae; genus Neoceratodus; species Neoceratodus forsteri. The sequence goes on along the minus strand of CM057449.1, from coordinate 1,581,847,670 downwards.
CTGCTCACCTCTCCATCTGGCACCATCTCCCCCAGGACTCACCTGCCAGAAGTTACCCATGGCTCCCCCCAGTGTGTGCACTGAGGTGTCCATATATGCACATATACTATGTGCCAGTTGCTGTCCACATGAATGTTGTGGCATTCCTGCTACCTTACCACCGTGGCTCCATGCGGTGGCTATGTTGGTATGGTGCATCATGACCCCCCTCCCTGGAAAAGAAAATAATCCGCGAACCCTCAATCTCCTCCCACCCCAGCTGACCCCCAACCTCCCAAGTCCATGACCAAACCCAGGTTGCTGGCATAGCAGCAGGTGAGAAATCTTGCTCATCAGTCCTCCAGGCCACTGGGCTGACCAGCCAAGGCAAAGGCTCATTCTCAGTACTGTAGTTTCCAGAATAAATTTCAAAAGACAAAACACAAATTTATGAATTATGGTTGGAAGTTTAAGCATACAGAGTATATAAAATAAGCATCTCAGTTGCCTCCCTCCACCCCCCCCAATAAAATAAGCCTGACCTCATCATAGCCATTGAATTACCCAGTGTAGTCAAAAATGTTTTAGATCTTGAATGGAATGCAAATGTTTTCACTGCCAGGCTAGACTAGTGGCAATTTTAACCAAGTAGTACTATGCTGAAGATAACTACCATTTGGGTCTAGTTCTGACTCTGAGAGTAAGAATGAGGATGTTTACAATGCTTTGGACATGAAAAATGATATCTTCTAGTACGCAGAGTTATTTTATGGTCATAATAAATACTACGCAGGGAGGTTGGGTTAAGATGGGTCAGGTGTGGTTTTAATGATAGTAAAAAGATGGGTGATAGTTGGAAGTGCTGGCAAGATAAACTGGTGAAGGGGTATGTTGTGTGTTTTTTTAAGGTTTTACCTGCAGCTGTTTTCCAATTTCTAGAATTTCCATTGATTCTATGGAACATACCATTGAATCTGAGACTGAAATCCATGGTGTTTTCATGCATATTTCCATAGGCTTCCATGGACATCAAATTAAAATGTACAAGGTTTGCCAGGGTTTCCATGATTAAAACTTGTACCCCAAGCAGTCCTCCCCCCATGGTAGCAGGAAATATGTACTTTTCTATTGAATTCCATGCCATTTGGTGATGATCCCTCAGTACTTTATGTTCCCGTTTCCATGGAAAACACAACTGGGAACCAAAAGAAAGACCTTTTCAAATCCTTAATCATTTCCTTGGAAACCATGAAAATGTTTTTAAATACTCCATGGTTTCAAATATCTTTTTGTGGTATATTCCATAGAAATCATGGAGGATCAAGAAAAACCATGAAAAATCTAGGAGTGGTGAACTATAGCAGAGAAAGAATGAAAACCTGCAGCTTCACCACAGTAAAAGATTGATCTTGTCTGATCTCTGAAGCTACTGTAAGCAATGTCAGGCCTGATCTGTAGTCAACCTCCAAAGACAGAACACCAGGTTCAAAGAAAGTAATCTTTGAGCATGACAAACAAGCAAACACACACTGAAGGGCTGGTAATGTCATTAAAGTCAATGCTGCAGTGAAAAACAGAACTAGGGAAGTACAACAGGCATCTGAAATTACAGTACAAGCAATGTATGTTTGCTATATCTTCTTTATTGAAGATAAAATATGGTCATGATACCGAAACCAGTGAGTCAGGCTGGACATGTCAACATTTTGTGGGTCACTTCTGCTATTTTTCAGGGACAGTGCCTTGCTGAAATCTCTACGCTCAAACAGCTCTGTGGCGCCAAGTGAAGGGGTTTGCTCGGCATGCTGGTGACCTGAGTTAGTGCACTGAGCCCAGGTACCAGGAGAGGAGACCGGCAGGGAAGGGGTTTTATAAGCATTAATTGGATGTTTCCCTTGGGGTTGGAGATGACCCATGGCTCCTGTGGGTGGATTAGTGAATGAGCTTGGAGAGTGTGTCTCGACATGCCTCCTAGCATGTCCCCACCTCAGGATGCCGTTTCTTTATGGCTACAACATGAAGGCAGAACAAGAAAAAGTGGAAATGGTTCCCTACCAACGAGATGATGAGTGCTCAGCCTGCACCACCACAAAGCACTGGACTAGCCCGGACCAACCCTGTGGTAGCTTGCTGGGATACAGAGTTTACCTGATGACACATCCCTCTTGGAGGAGAAGGACCCTCCCAACACAGGGGTAGGTTGAGTTACCCAAAGATGAGGCTGCAAGACAGGGTCAGAAGAATGCTGGTGCGGGTTGAGCTGGAGGTGTGCAGTATTAGTGCTCTGAAGGAGTGGCTGGCAGGGGTGCCACAAGGAGGTGGAAAAATAATACAGAAAAAAAATGAAATCTCTACACTCATATACCATGCAATCAAAGGTAAAACAACACGATTCATTACCTTTAATTGAAATAAATATATTAAAATGCCATATTGATTGCATTTCAATATTTCAAAATACTAATACATATTACTCTACCTTATAATTACAGTCTCTCCTATTTTGCTGCTCAAAAATAATTTTCTGGTGCAATTGTTTGCATTTTGTAAAACTTGATGGAAATATACAGTAGTAGGACAAATCAACAGAGTTGCATCAATGCCAGAAATATTTTGTTTAATAATTGTATTGTGGTACAGATGCTGTATTAGACTGTGGAGCCAATACCAATGATATGCTACTAAAAAGAGGAAAAGTGAATAGGAGCCAAATATTTTCATAATCAAGAATACCAATGATGAACTACTAAATAGAGAAAAAGTGAATAAGAGGGAAGAAAAGTTATCCAATTTAAGTAATAAAAACAACAACTAACAACAACTCTGAGTTATCACACGGTACCTGTATGTAGGTAGGACCAGAAGAGAAACCTCATTCAGTGAGAAGGTTTGAGGTCCCATCATTTTCTGGTCCAGCCTGAAGAGTATAACCTAAGAGTATAACCTTGGGGGTTAGAGACTCAGGGTGGATGGTGCTGGGATTATTAAAAGACTATGTGTTTTCTTTAAGTGATCCTTTCTGGAAAGCTGCTATCCAGGAACATGACAATTTGAGAGGTGCTCTGTGAGAAAGGAAAGTGCCTCTTGATAGGCTAAAGAACTTGTTTGAGATCTGCTTCATGGACTTATGGACTCCCTAATATAACAATTAAATTTTATTTGTTTGAAGAGGGTTGGGGAGGCTTTTGGGGTGGGGGTAAGAGTGTGAGTGAGTTTGAGTGTTATGTGTGTGGGAGTGAATGGTAATTTAGGTAATTTTATTTAATGTTGAGTTAATAGAATTTAGGATTTGATTTAAAGCTGTTGTTGTAAAGTTAGTGAGGTCTGATATGTGTTGGTGAACTACTCCCAGGGGAAGGTATTATTGCCCCTCCAGACTCCATGATCTCTGACCCTTCAACTGCCCCCATTAGCAACAGAGGTGTACAGGTGCTACAGGGTGCTGGGGATAGTATGGAGGGAAGGGAAGCAAAGATTTGTGGGGTCAAGCAGGGAGAATCTAGCTGGGGGGGAATGAGATGATGGGAACCTGGAGGCAGCCTGGGGCAAAATAGTAAAGTTAGTAAGTAGTAGTAGTAAGTACTAAAAGTTTTTTTTTTTTTATACAGGTAAAGATGGTTTGTTACATCATTGGGTCACAGACCCTTTTTCAAGATGTACCTGTTTTCTTCAAGGTTTTAAAATAACATAAAAGTACACACCATTCATTTTTACAACATATATTATTACAAAATTTCACAAAACAAAATAGTTTTATATAATCCCCCATTGAAAACATCACATTTTTGTATTATAACATTATTTCCACAATTTAAAAATCCACAATGTTTCAAACCCTCAAAATTTATATTCCCTTCTGAGAGTTTTTTTCACCCATTACACATACATCTTATTTCCAATCCATTATCAATTGATCTCATAAAATGTTTAGATTTTTGAATCCACTTCATCTCTGGGTCAATGGGTGCCCACTAATTTTTAACTTTTATACCAAAGGTCATTTCACCATATTTGTTATTTATTTTAGGCATTACATATTTACTTCCCACCTTACCTCTTAATTTATATTGATGAGCATGCATTAAACATGGAATTTTATCCACAAGCTACTTCGGATTTTGCTTATGAACTACCCCATGTATTTGTTTTAGCCATTTTTGGTCCCTTTTTGTTCTATCTGATCCCATTTTAAGATCTTAAACATTTCGCAATGATGAGTATAATATTCACAATTTAATATAAATCTAGCTAAATTATTATAAAGGACATGTATTGCCCTTAGATTTGACTTATTGGCCATACCATATATATGAATTCCATATTCTATACAAGGAATAATCAAATGATTTATTATATCTTTTCTCATTTGGTAATCCAAACAATATTTAGATTTATGAAAAGCCCCTAATTTATTATTTGTTTTATGAACAAGATTTTTTATCTTGGAGTTAAACTTCAGACTACTATCCACAGTAATCCCCAAATACTTGTATGAGTCAATCTGGTTTAAGGATTCATTTTTAACTGTTTTGATTACAATTTTGGGTGAATTATTATTATTTCTTCCTTTACTATAAAATGCCATTGAATTTGTTTTTTTTACTATTCAATACCAACCCCGATTTATCCATCCTACTAAAATCATTCTGAAGGGTTTTCTCCATTTCCTGAGTTGTAGCACCTCTGGCCAGCAGCACAGTATCATCAGCGTACATACTCAAAAATGAGTTCTGTACCACTGTTGGAAGTTCATTTACATACATTAAAAACAACAAAGGGCCCAAAATCGAGCCCTGGGGGCTCCTCTGCTAACAAGTGCTGGTTTAGATGAAGTATCACCAATATAAACTTGTTGAACTCTACCTGTCAGATAGGAATCAAACCAGGGAAGGGTTTCTCTATCTATTCCCAACTCCATCATTCTCCCAATCAATTTACCATGGTCTATAGTGTCGAAGGCCTTGGAGAGATCCACGAACACCGCCTCAACCGATCCTCCCCATTTAACTGGGAAGCAATGTTATCAATTAAATCGGTGAGTGCGGTGTCTGTGGAATACCCTTTGCGAAATCCTGACTGACAAGGAGACAGAAGAGAATTTGTTTCCAAATATCTACTCAACTGCCCCCTTAACAGTCCCTCCAAGACCTTTGACAAACAAGACAATAATGAAATTGGCCTATAGTTTGTTGGTTCCACAGGGGAGGTAACTTTATAAATTGGTACAATCTTTGCCTGTTTCCACAGGGTTGGAAATTTATTTTCCATCAGACTCCAGTTAAAAAGTCTTACTAGGGTTGGAACAATTACCTCAAGAGAATCTTTTAAAAACCTATTTTCTATTTTATCCAATCCTTAGGCTTTATTTAGTTTAAGTTTCCTTAATTCAATCTTTACCTCTCTGCAGGTAATTGCTTTAAACCTAAACCTCATTTTACTTTAATGGCCAATTATCCCCTTGGCCTACATCTATATGAAACTGCTTTGGGATTTCTATATCAGGTAATGAAACAAAATATTGATTTAACCTTTCTGCAGATTCAAGTGTTGGCAATAAAGTATCCCCCTCCCCAATCTGGATAAGCTGTCTGTTTTACACAACAGTTTCAAATGATTTTATCAATTTCCAATATTGTCTAGGATCAGTACTATGTTCTAACTTATTTTTATAATATTGTTTTTTTTGAAATTTTAATTTGAACTTTAAGCTTATTCTGTTCATTCTTTTATTTAATCCATTTATTAGGGTCCAATGTTTTGTTAGCCTTTTTCCATAATTTATTTTTATATCTTATATTATGTTTTATCTTATCTGTAATCCAGGGAACATTTACTTTTTTACAAACACCAATTTCAAAAGGGGCAACCTTATCACAAGCCTGAACAAACATGTTGGAAAATTCCTCAATGGCCCAGTCCAGATCAGGGATTAGAAACAACCTATCCCACCTGATTTTTCTTAACTCGTGCAGAAAGGCATATTTATTATATCTTTTAAAGTTTTGATGCCTAGTTTTTCTTGGGCCTAAATTTATAGATGTTTCCCTCTTATTAATCACTTCCCCCACACAAACAATAGAGGAATGATCTCCAAATATAGGTTGCTTCACTTCCATGGTAATAACTTTAATTCCGTCTGAGGAAGAAACTAAATCCAATATATTCCCCTCATTTGACATATATGTTTTCCTAGTAGAAACTGCAATATTTTGATGCAAATTTAATGGATTAAGACTTGTCCTTAGGGCATTACCCCTTGATTTATTCATGCTGCATTAAAATCACCTACCATTAATAAGTCTAACCCCATTGTGGGTTGTTGTAATAGATAAGCCATTTTATCAAAATCCACTGTTTTAACTTTTGGGGGAGACTATACTAAACTCAGAACCATATTTAAGTTTTTTTTTTTTAACACTAACAAACATTCTATCATCCCTGCTTCTCCTGAGTAAATCATCACAGTTTCACCCAGTTCCCATCTTAAATACATCAACAACCCCCCTCTTTTCCCTATCTCTCCTATACATAGTATATCCCTGTAGCTCAATTTCCCTTTCACTTATACTAGGAGTCAATCAGGTCTCAGTCAAGGCTATAATATCAGGGTTTTCCAAAATCTCCCAAGCTCTCAGCATATCTAGTTTATTTTTTAAACTCTTTGCATTATCATAAACTACATTAAATAAATGGGGGGTCCAGGATTTATTTCAATTTCCCCTCCCATCAATAGAATAAGACTCAGAAATGGGCTCAGGAAAGGGGTCCTCCCTGCCTCAGGTGCCCATACCCAAAAGCTCCACAGTTGGTGGGCAGGTGACTGGATCTGCCTCATCTGCCTATCCCTCTCAGGAGGTGTTGCATAATACTAGATCTGTTAGGAACAAGATGGCAATTATTGCTGATCTTGTTGCAACATCTGATCTGGCTTGAATCACCGAGACCTGACTGGATGAAATACTGGACCTGTTCTGGAATCAGCTGTCCTGAATGGGTACTCTGTGGTACACTACCCAAGAGAAGATCATAGGGTTGGGGGTCTGGCAATTTCTTTCAAGTCGGACTTGAACTTCTCAGACTTTTCGGTAGAAACAATAAGGTCTTTTGAGTGTGCAGCTGTCCAAAGGTCTGCACATGTAGGTTGCAGTATACTCTGCATCTACAGTCCCCCGGGGAATGAGAAGGAATTCTTGTAGGAAGTAGCGGACTTCATCATTGGACTGGTGTTTGAGTTGCCCAGATGGATTATTCTGGATGACTTCAATGCCTGGGTCAATGATGAACTCTCGCAGTTTGGTCAAGACTTCCTCCAACTGATGTGTTTGTTGGGCCTGACACAAGTTACCTCTGCAACCCATATACATGGCCACACAGCCTTGTAAACTGGTAGTGACTTACAATAGGGTTATTACCGAGGCCCTCAGCTCATCACACTTGTCCATGTTCAACCCCTCACCTCACACTGGGGATTCCAGTGGTTTGATTGGAACCTCAGGGACATGAGGATATGGGGTCTAAGGTTGGAGCGGCACTGGCGGAGGACCGGTTTGGAGGGGAACAAGCTTATATTGATGACCCATTATAGGTACTATCAATTGGAAATCTCCTGTAAGAAGGCAGAGTTCCTGTCCAAGGAGATTGCTGCAGCAATCAAGAGACCAGCTCAGTTCTTCCACACTGTTAACAGGCTGTGTAATCCAACCTGCCTTCAGACTGGGGAAACTTTTTCACAAGCAAAGTGTGACAAGTTTGATCTGTTTTTTGCTGATAAGATTGCCTCCATCAGATTGGAAATTCAGTTGGTGCCTACTAATGGGGCTTATGATGACAAGCCTGAGGTCACAGGCATTCATTTGGTCTGGTCCAATGGGCATCCGGGAGTTATGGCAACCTTCTGTAGTTTGGAGCCAGGACCAACACACCTCCTTGTGGGCTGTGTTGATGTCATCAGCCCGGTCCTAGCTAGGATAGTCAGGAGTTCCCTAGTGTCAGGGGTTTTTTTATGAGCCCCTGAAGGAGGGGGTTATCAGACCACTCTTGAAAAAACTCACACTGGACCAGGACACCTGGCAAACTACAGACCATTCTCTAACCTTCCCTTTCTGGGGAAGGTTATTGAGGTGGTGGTGTCCATTCAACTGGAGACCTATTTAACAATCTGTGACATCTATGACCCTCTCCAGTTGGGTTTCAGAAAAAGGCATAGTACCGGGACTGCCCTTGTTCAGGTGTTAAATGATCTCCTGATGGAAAGGGATTCCATCCATGTTCTCCTCAATCTCTCAGCAGTGGTTGACACCATGGACCATTGGGTGCTGATGGAGTGCCTGTGGGTGTGTTGTGGACTGGCTGGTACAGTCCTCAACTGGTTTAAATCCTTCCTCACTGGTAGGATGCAGCAAGTGGTGTCTGGGATTTTTTCCTCGGCACTCTTGCCCCTGTCATGTGTAGTCTTGCAGGGCTCTGTTTTGTCCCCCATGTTGTTCGCAGTGTATATGCTGCCACTAGGGGACATTAAAAAACAGTATAGGCTGAGTTTTCACTGTTATGCAGATCATACTCAGCTATACATGTCTTTAGAGCCTGAGCAGCAGAAGACAGTCTTGATGCTGAATTGTTGCCTTGCTGTGATCCAAGACTGGATGATAGCCAATTGGTTGAGGTTGAATCCAGACAAGACTGAAGTACTGGTGCTGGAATCTGGTTGCCAAGTGGCAAGGGTGCAATCTGGTTGAGTCTCAGGGCTGACAAACAGTTGCTTACCTTTGACTGGGTAAAGAAACTTGGCATTGTTCTGGGCAGTGGCCTGACAGATAAATCACAGGTGTCATCCGTGTTCCAGTCCTCATTTTACCATATGAAGAATATTGCCAGGATTAAACACCCAGTATCACCTGGTATTCTGCCAGCACTAGTGCATGCTTTTGAGACCTCTCATCTTGATTACTGCAATGCCCTGTACTTAGGGCTGTCGGTGGTAGATCTTCACTGCCTGCAACTAGTGCAGAATGTGATGGCTAGGCTTTTGACTGGTCTACTCAGATCGTGTTATATCATGCCTGTGCTGTACTATCTGCACTGGATGCTGATTAGGTGGTGGATCTCCTTCAAGATCATTTTGCTGACCTATAAGGCCCTGCATGGTCAGGGGCCCAGCTACCTGCAAGACCTTCTGTGTCCCTAGTGCCCCTCCTACCCCCTCTGCTCAGTAGACAAGGGATTATTAGAGATTCTCAGAGTTTGTTTAATAACATTGGGGCCCATGTTTTCTTCTTCAAGGTCCCAAGCCTGTGGAGTACTCTCTCTTGTTATATCAAGGATTCCCCAACATTTGAAATATTCAAACTGGAGCTGAAAACTTTTTTGTTTATGCAGGCTTTCCCTCAGAACTAGGCATGCTTTTATTGATAATTTAAAAATTGATTGCTTTTAATTGAAGAACAGGAATGATTTACTTGTCTGTATTTATTGTATTGTATGTCAATATTTTTTTTAAAATGTTTTAGAAATTGCATGTAAAGTGTATTGCATTGCAAAGAGAACTGTACTATACTAAATAAAATTTGAATGAATGGATGAATATGATTCATACTGCAAGATGGAGAGAGAGCAGATTAAAAGAAATACATACATTCTTAAGTGTAAACCAATGGGAGAAACTGGTACAAATCTAAAGCGCATGTGAACAAACAGATAATTTACAGGTTATGAAAAAGCATTTGCCCACAAGAAGCTGGAAAGTCCCAAAAGGTTTATATCTTGACTGATGATGCAGTTTGTTTTGAAATATTCACAGATGAAATTTCCCCCAAAGCAAAATGAAATAATAAGATGACTTAAATAACATTATTAAGAATGTAACAAGACAATTGGCAGCCTGGAATCTTAACTCTGATGTGTTTCCTTAAAGCCTTCTATTGGAGCCAGAAAATAATATGCAATAAACTGCAAACCTCTTTTAAGAGGCTGTTATCAGAAAAACTGTTTGAAATCAAAATCCTCATTCAGGTCTTGGGGATTGATCGCAGGCAAATTGAAGACCAGGCTGGCCAGTTTTTTGTAGTAAGAGGCAAACTCAATCACCACCTCTGATAACTTGATGAACAAACACAATGTCCATAAAATAAGAGACCCTGAGAGTTAAAATTATGGGCAATCACAAAATAAGAACCAAGGTCTTTGTCCTGATTACATGATGCAATTTCATGAGCATACTCTTGAAAATGTATCAAATGAGTTGGAAATTTTTTGCTTCCTGATTGAATTGATAAGTTTGGAGACCAATATGTTAATCCTTCAGAAATGCACAGGTTAAAACAAGTTCAGGCAGTTGGATTTGGAATTTGGACAAATCACATACATAATTTATTACTCATTTCACTCATCCCTGATTGCTGCAAACATGGCTGCCACCTTTACACAAAACCTTTAACAAGGCTCTAAAATGTAAAACTTTTTTAAATTAAAAAATACATAATTAAACATACTTTTATCTTACGATTCCCTCCTTACATACGTAAACACATTGAAAATGAAGTATTTTTCAGTTTTAATTCCTGGTGTTTCCTTGGTGGTTATGAAAAATCCTACTTCCAGTCTTAATAACATGCCATGGCAAGCTGCGCTGTTTACCATTACCAAGCCACAGATAAAACTATGACCTTGAATGCACATAAGGCCATGTCTGTGTGTGAGAAAATTAACATTCTGCCAGACCAATTATGTAGAAGTTTAAATTCCTGTATTTCATAAAAAATGAGCTTTGCGTCTACTGAATGTGTGGAAAGACATATGACTGACCAGTGAGGAGGGACCCTTTTTTACAAGTTAGTTTGAACAATAGAAAGTACTAATTTTTTAAAAAAGTGTCTTTTCTTAAATTGTTTCTCAGTTTACCTAATTAATTAATTTATTTATTTGCAATTACTTCAACTGGGATAACCCCATGAGATGCAGCATTTTATGTTCATGGTGGTCCAAAAGAGGATAGCAGCAGTCAGCAGGTGAACATAGTCCTGCAGAAATAGTTACATACTGGCTAAAATATACACAGGAACAACAAACGTGATCTTAAAGTAAATACAGAGGAGGGCCCCATGGCACCATGCAGTTGGCACCTGCTTGGCTCACTGGTGACCCTGTTTGAGACTGATCCTGAGACATCAGAAGGGAAGACTGGTAGGGAGGGGGATAGAGCATTCATACAGACTTTCTCCTCTCGGGGAGGGTGCTACAGAACACCTTTTGGACAGCAACACCTGATTGTGTGTAGAACCTTACTAACATGTGTGACCAAAACATTGTCTGGCTCCACCTACAGGTGTGCTCATGGTGCATGACTCTGGGGAGTTGGAGGAAGGGCCCATGAACAGAAAAACTAATGTGCATCTCAGCCTGCAAGATGATGGCTACCTAATCCCACCACCTCACCACAGTCCCCCAGCCCTGCATACCTCAGAGCACCCCAGCAATGCTAGTCCCCTCCTCACCCCCAGGTAGGAGGCCTCCTCAGCAGGGATAAGCTGGACCCTCTGAGGTTGTGGGGACAACCTGGAGAGTGAGGTAGCAGGAAGCCACAGTGCAGGGTGAGACTGTTGGGCAGACAGGGATGTTCAACAGCCAGAAGGAGTGGGAGATTGGGGAAGGGGTACAAGGAAAGGTGTCAAAAAAAAAAGTATGATCATCTAAACAGTAATCAAAACAAGTTAACAAAGTGGGTTCATTGCAAACAAAGAGCAAGAACATTGTTATGTAACATGATCATGATCATGGTCAGGTACTTGGGATGGGAATTCTGGACCAAAACAGATACAGGGAGCTCTAAGGTGGCTGGAAAGACTGAACCTGAACACTTGGAAGCTAGACGCATTCTTCAGCTTGAGATGTAGCTGGTTCCAGTGGCTGATTCTGCAAATGCAAAGGCCTTTCTACCAAATTCACACTGCATGCTGGGACTTGAAAAGGTAAGTGCTGCTGTTGAATGAAGTGAGTAGTCACTGTCTGACTATGTGAAGAGGCTAGGAGATACTCAGGGACTTTTCCTCATGCCCATTTGTACAACAATAAAGACAATGGCAGTCACGGCTGCTTGATGGAAATGTCCAGATAAGCTGGTCATACAGCACAAAACAAAAGGTAAACTAAGAGATGATGAACCTACACATCCTGTGCAAATGATCCAAGGGCAGCAGAGTGCTTTAATTTGCACAGTGGTATATGATGATGCCATAGTGAATGGAAGGGAGCAGGAAGTGGGAGATTACTTGCTTTATTTTGTCAACACTGAGGCAGCTTTAGACCTGTAGGGGAAAGTTAAGCTTGGATCCTCCAGTTGATAAGATGTGATCAACATACCTACTGTATGTAAGTGATACATCAAGCCAGAATTCTGGATATCTGAGTATGTTGACTTGCTCAGTAATGTTGACATCTGATGTCATGATTGTAAGTGAATAAGCCTAATGTACTAGCAAGTCCCAAGATCCAAACACCATAGACTTAGTTTTGGTTACATTAGGGATCAAGTGGTTGTTGATGAGCCCAGAGAACCTGAAGGGAATTGCACTGAAATCAGATTGGATTACTGAATTAACCTCAGATGTTGCCATTGTTCTGCAGCAGAGTATTGTGTCATGTGCATTCATGTGTAGATGACACCTCCCTCTGTGCTTCAGAAGGCCATGAAGAAAAACAGAGAACAGTTGTGGGCCAAGGATTGAGCCTTGAGGAACCCCACGTTTTCAGACAGCAAGGTCTGAATTAATGCCTTGTAGACTAACTGGGTATGGTTACTCAGGCAGTTTTTCAACCATTTGATGGCTTGTTGGCTGAGACCTAGGTTCTTGAGCTTGAGAATGAATACTGAATGATCCACGAAGTTAAAAACCTTGGAGAGGTACATAAAGATGTCCCCACTAAAGCGAACATTATCCATTGCTATTTGGAGATCATTGGTGACTTTAAACAGTGCAGATATTGTTGAATGACTCTTCCTGAATCCAGATTTATTGGGAGAGAGCAGATTGTGCAGACTGAGATATTCAGTTATCTGTAAGTGAATGCACTTTTCAAGAACCTTAGGGAGGGTGGGAAGGACTGAAATGAATCTGTATTGATTCAGATCCTATTTAGCTACTCCTTTGTGGACTGGCATGACTGTAGCTCATTTCCAAACAAAAGGTATCTTTCCACATACAAGGGAGATGTTTAACAGCATGGTAACTGGGGCTCACATATGATGGGCTGCAGGGTGGATAAGCTTTGGGGCAAGATAATTTGCACCAGCATGCTTGTTTGAACTGTGGCCCTTTAGGGCTTTAAGGACATCTACTTTAGTGATATGTCCAAAGTTAAAGATAATGTGTGTCTGGCTTTGGGCTGCTTACATACGAACGTATGAAAATTGCCAGCAGAAAAAGGCCATCTGTTCTGCTGAGTCTGTTTGAATTTGCAGCTAGCTCTTCTATTCTGTAGCTGCCCTTCCCCACCTCTCCTCCCCCATAACCCTCTGTTTTGCCTGTCCAATCCCCTTTTGAAGCATTCTATTGAGTTACATGCCACCACCCCTTCTGGTAGTGCATTCCACTCTACCTCCACCCTTTCCATAAAGAAGTGCCTCCTCATCTCCCTTCTGAGTCTTCCTTCCTCCAATCTCATGTCATGGCCCCTAGTGTCTCTCCCTAACCTCCTTTTGATCAGTCCCTCTGTGTCTGAACTGATTATCCCGTCCATGTACTTGAAGGTCTCAATCATATCCTCCCTGTTCCTCCTCTCTTCCAGTGAGCACATGTTTAACTCTCCCAGTCTGATTTCATATGGCAACTCACACAGACCCTGAATAATTTTTGTTGCCCTACGTTGCACCCCTTCCAGCAGTCTATTGTCTTTCTATAGGAATGGGTGCCAGAACTGTACACAATACTCCAGGTGAGGTCTGACTAATGACCTGTACAATGGCAGAATCACCTTCCTTCTCCTCGAGGTTATACCCCTTGCAATGCAGCCCAGCATTTTGTTGGAATTTGCTGCTGCTTTTCTGCATTGCACAGAGTTGTTTATTGCTCCCGTAATGAACACAACCAGATCCTTCTCCTCCTCTGTTACTGCTACAGTAGCAGCCACAGACACTGCCAAATATTTCCCAAAATGTCTGTGATATTTCCAGAAGTATCTCCTGCTTTCTGGATTTCCATAGTAGGGGCATCAGAGAGAAACTTTTCATAAAGTTTACAAAATATCTGGAAATAGCTGGCAATGTCTCTGGCTACTACTGTAGCTGCACTCCCCCCTCCCCCAAGATGGTAGCTTTTCCTCAGATTCATTTTTCTGAAGTGTAGCACCTTGCATTTTTTGACATTGAACCCAAGTTGCCAGGTGTTGAACCATGCCTCAAGCCTTGTCAGATCCTCCTGTAGCCCCTGCCATCTGCTTGATGAGAGACCAACCATAGATGGCACTAAGGGGATCTGGAACTTTCAAGAAATGGGGAGGTTAGTAAAGTGGGTGTTGAAGGCATTCACAATGTCAAAAGGAGATGAGAAAAAGTCTCCAGCAGGGTTCCAGATTTAAACAATTTGTTCTTGATGATTCATTTCAAATATGTTTTTAGCCCCTATCAGAATTGTTTTGAATGATGTTTGTTTTCCTCACAGTAGTTGTAGTTGTAGTCCACTTTTGTTTTAGCTACTGCTGATTTGCTTAATGTCAAAGTTTACTGTAATACTGTCTGTCATTAAGGGATCTGGGCTTTCTAAATCTGGCCAAAGCTGCATCCCTTTGTGAAAACTCTTTATTAATTTCCTTAGAGATCCAGGAGTGATGGTGTCCTTTGGCCATGTACGATCATATTGGTGCTTGTTTGTTGCATACAGTACATTAAGAAATTCATGGGCATTTGTTTTTCCGTATGTTTTTGTATGCAGTATTTATTCTTGAATTATGTCTGTTCTGTACGCTGCATTTCTATGTATAATGAGTTGCTGGTGAAAAAGGGCTATGTAACTCATCTTGCTCTCCAGTATAAAAAATAAAAATGAAATAAATATTCTGAGACATCAGCTGCTGAGTGAATATGCTTGATACAGTCCTTTCTTATGGCAGACAATTGTACGAATAAATCATCCAGTATGTAATCCCTATACAAGCGAGCTGTAATCTTTTATGGAGGGGATTTTTTGCTATGAATTTTCTGGACGCAGAAGGTGATGAAATGATCACCAAAACAGTCTGAAAATATACCAGCAATTGAGATTCTATCAGGGTAGTTAACAAGAATCCAGATTAGAAGGCTGTAGTTATTTTTGGGGATGGCTGAGTCCTGGTAGTAATGTGATAATTTGGGAAAGGTTTAAATTGGAAAGAACATGTTCGTATTTGGATGAGTCTCTCTGAGCCATTTTTTGGTAAAGGTCACCAAGCAGGAACATCTCAAGTTTGTACCTACCAATAGTAAAGCCATGTGCACTTATAAAAGAATCAATGCCGTGAGATCCCTTCGGTGGCCTATAAATACAGCCCACAAGTACAACCTTGGCAGTGTTAAGATGTACTTTCTTGTAGATCACCTTCATATTATCAGGAGTGTCACCCACTGCCTCAGACACTATAGGATTATCCATGATATAGACAGCAATACCACCTTCATGATCATTTCTGTCATGTCTTACACTGAGTATCCTTGTCTATGAATGTATGAATCAAAGATTCTGGACTTAAGCCATGTTTTTGACAATTCCATAGTATTAGGCATATGAATAATGACCTAGACTTTTAGCACATCCAGTTTAGGTACCAGAATTCTGATGTTAATATGGAAAAGCTTCAGACATTTCCACGTAGAAGGAATAGTACAGCCAAACTTGGGCAACATAAATTAGGTTTGAGATGGTAGACTACAAGCAGGATTTCACTCAACATCACCACATAGTAGAAGAAAATAGACCAAGATAAATGTAAGGGGCATTGTACTGGAAAAAAGTGTTTGCAGCACTGTTATCACTAAATAGGAGCATGCAGGCCCCTGTCCAGCATAAACATACACAGTATCTAGTCTACAATGACCTCAGGACCTCTGTATGAGGGGGGGTCAATGTTTTGGGAGTGAAGAACTGGTGGAAGGAGGGAAATGCAATCACAGGGCAGTGTGGTAATAGTTGGGATAAGGTGCACTGAGCTTTTTGAGGCTGACTGAGGTGTAGTGGGTTGTTGTTGAAGGTTGAATCAGGGCAACTGAAAAGCAAAACAATAGCAATGTATTTTACCAACAGGTGTCAGGTTATTTAGGCAGATTAACATCTGCAAATAAAGGTGACAACACCATTTCTAACAAATGTATTATCACAATAGTAACAGACGATACTAGTTTCAAAGACAAGAAAGGTCCAAATACTATGAAGAGCACTAAGAGAAATGCCTAGGACATAAGCTGCTCAGAGTTGTTATAAAGACACCAAGCAGAGCTAATAACTAATATATAAATGCACTGCACTTAAAACACAGTGGTACCCACCATGGCAGTAAGAGCCACAAGTTCAGGGGCAATGACATATACTTCCATATGAAGGTTCAAGGGGTAGTCAGTAAAACTCCACACAGAACAGTAGTATTTCCAGATGAAGCATTCTGCAGCTATACATCAATGAGGTTAATGTAATGGGGGGGGGGCTTGTGGGGTTACAACACCTCAGTGGGCCTATTCACCATGCACTAGAAACACAGGCCCACCCTAAACACTTATATGCCAGTAACAAATTACTGTGCCAACAAACACAATAGCAGGTAAGTTATTCAGGGAATGCTAGTCCAGGTATGTAATATAATGCATTTTCCAAGAGACCAGGAATTAATGGATGAAAAAAAAAATAGTCAGAACCAGAGAAGAAGGTGTACTACTGAGATCCAGCAAACTATTATTACTGTAGATCAATGTTCCAGAAAGTGTTAAATTACTGAAGGTGATAACCTGTGGCCTGGGGCACATGAAGGATGTGAAAGCCTTTTGTCAGTGTTTTCTCTTTGTTCTATAAATGTTTGTTAATAACCCACAGAGTCTACAATTCCTTTAGGAGCCAGTCAGAGGAAAATGTGGATTCGTTGCTGGAGCCAGTATCTCAGAATTTGTCAGACTTAGTTGTTTTGCTTTGTTTGAGGAATCCTGAAGTGTATATGACACAACATTTAATACTGAAAACAATTATCCAGTAATATTCCTTTCCACATTTTATTTTTTTATTTGTTGATTTATTAATTTATGTATTTATTGTTGACTTGGAAAACAGTACAAGGTGATTTTATAAGCACAACATGGTACTCCAGGTCATTGCTTGTCTTGGGTTAATGTACTTCCAGAAGTTCCAAGTACAAGATACAAGCACCTTGTGCCAAACTACGCACATAGGAATGAATTAACTCCATCAACCAGTGCCTTGTCATGTCTTATTTCTTACATATCAATACAACAGGCTTCAGTAACATGAAGCTGTGTATACCACAACTCTGGGGCAACAAGTAATGCATTGCTGTATAGCAACAAGTGTCCCCCAGTAGGGTACTAAATTGTGGAGCCTGTGATCCCATATTTACAAACATTACCATTTTAATAGACATAAAATAAGTTTATTTGTTTATGCATATATGTGCGTATGTATGTATGTACGTACATACATATGTATGTATGTTGCCCAGGAAAAGAGTGTTAGGCAGTTCTGCCTGTTTCAAGCCTTGTCCTAGTGGTGGAGGTTAAAGATAAAGATGCAAACTGACATACTGAATCTGGTTAAGCTGTTGGTGCTATTTTTTTTCCGGGGATTTAACTAGGAGATTGGGGAAATTCCTCTACTCATTTTGAGAAGTGCCATGGTATCTTTGACGTCTACCTGAGCAACCACCAGAAACAGGCAGACAGGACCTCACTCGAATGTATGGTTCATCTGAAGACATATTACCATGATTAGCATGTCCCTAAGATTTCTATGTCTTCTGTATGAGTTAAGGGGTGCATCAGTAATCACTTATCTCAACTGATCATCAAATTGTAAGACCTGCAAGTGGGTTCCCAGAATATTGGCTGTCTTACAGGCAATTTGGTTTCATTGTAATATCAATGGTATCTGATCCAATTTTATTTTGTTCCGTGTTTTTTCTTTCTTTTGTTTTGAATTAGCAACTTTTGACTATCTGCTATGCCCGCTCCCTGGCTTCATCTAACAAATTCTTTGGGAGTCGCCAAGTGTGGATGCATAACATCATCTTATCTGCTTCAGTTTCAAATCAGCTATCATCAGTGCAGTTCCTATGGGCATGTAAATGTTGGCGTGTGGTACTAAATGTACGCCCTGAATGGATACTGGAAAATAAGCACTGTCAGCACTTAGAATGGTGTTACCAGCAATCTTCTTTATGAAGAATGCTGATACTATCTCATTTTGATGGGTCATCATGAATCTGTCATCCAAGAACTCACACTCAGTGTGGTTCATGTAATGTGCAAATAACAATTTCAGATAATTGATATCACTGCACAACATTGCAAGCTTTCTCATCACTTCCAGTCCATATGTACAAGACAGCATCTATAAACCTGTGCCAACAAATTATTCTTGGATGCAAAGGGATTCCTTTTGGGATAGAATAAAAAACATTCCTCAAGATAAAGACAAGCAAATGACAGGGAAAAAGGAATTCTCCATCAAAAGTAAAAGAAAAATATTTTAGCATAAAGTGTAATAATTCCAAAATAAAATCAAATGGAACAATTTCTCATGAGGGTCCCATAGAAAGGGGAAGCCCTCTACCTGTGGTTTAAGGGGACTGTAATTGGCTTGTCTGCACTGCTGCTTTACAAAGCAGCAGCACCGTCCATTATATTTCATACCCTTGATAGTACTCCATAGTCAAAACCATTGGGTATTCTCCATTCATCCTGTAGGTTGATGCACAATCCAATCAAAATTTGGCAGGCTGAGAATAACTCCCTTGTCCCATCTGAGAATCTCCAGTTTACTTTGTGCATCAAGAAAGGTTGGTTGCGATCCAATTTTGCTCCCAACAACTAGCAACTTCGTCACATAAGGTACCATATTTCTAATTAAATTTTATAATGCAGCCTGGTGGCCAGGGGTCATAAACCCCTTCTTGGGTTAAAAGTAATTCAATCTAGAACTGCAGATTGTTGCATCTATTAAAAGACTCATCGCAAAGAAATAGTTATGAAATTCAGCACTAATTATCAGCCTCTGTTTTTTTTTTCCAAAGAGAACAGATGTCCCTCCTGCAGCGTGTCCTGTGTCCCCAAAAAAACCATCATAAGTACAGATCACCATCAAATGCCCCAGAGACCGCCAGGGCACTAGAACTCTATATATTACCCAATGGGTCAAGCCCAAATTTTGAGATCCCTCCTAGAGCATCCTCACAGCAGTGGGCATAAAGCTGGCTACTTCTGAGCCCAAAAGAGAGAGAGGTCCCTTCTGTAGCATCCTCCTCCTCCAAAGGCAGAAACACTTCTCTCCCCCTTTGCCTAGGTGGGATCACTTACACTGCATGGCTCATGCCAAGATTCACTGGTTGAAGACCTCCTGGAGCTGCCTCTGATCCATCATGTGCAGGGAATATAAATAAATACAAACTGGTACCTGCACATATTGCTCCCACTTTTCCTCCATCCTCCACAGCATCAGAGGAACGATTTTCATCTCCAGAACTGCCAGTTAACTCACCTGTGAGTTTCTTGCCTTGGACACCCCCTCCTCTAGCGAATTCTGTCCTCCCTGGTCTTGGTGGGCAATAAAATAACATCTACTCTGCCCACCAAGACTTCTAGCAGCTATACTGTCCCTTTGCCTCTCAGAACCTCCCAGAATGCAATGCAGTTCCTGTGAGACAAAGACTGCTGGGAGTGCATACAGCACTTGCAAGTCTCACGGGGAACTCATGCAAGAACATGGTGGCCATCTTGGCTGGGTCAGTGTGTGCCTTATAGGCAAATCAATGGGAATAACTCTAGGAATAGACCAGTCCCAAATCCCACCTGATCTTGAGAGATCTACAGTGGCCATCTTGCCTGGGACTACAGCCATGCATTCCCTAGCCAGTAATATTTTCTTAAAGGGGCAATGCACAGCTAGTTCATTTGAGCACCTGCTGAAGGAAACATAGAACTCTGACTACTTGGGCAATCTTCTGTTAGACTATGGGGTGTATCAGGGCTTGGAACCCATATCTGATGCAATTCTTTTTTGTGTCAATTTAACAGATCAACAACAAGAACAAACAACATGAGGAAATGCAGAGAATGTGGGATCCTCTTTGCAGAGGTTGAAGGAGGACACGACCTGTACAGTATGCACACTAGTGGTCAATAGGGGCACAGACAAAATGGATGAGACTTTTGAAATCTGATATCCTACCCCCACCAATGGCCCCAACTGCACTGGATGCTAGCCAGGCTCAGTTGCTGTTCCAACTACTGGAATCCTTTAAGGCCAGCAACCACATACCAGCACCTACCCAAATGAGTAGCCAGAGCAAGGATACCACTCGGAAAAGTCCACATCAGGAGATGGAAAGCATCACATCCTAAACTCAGGGTGACCCAGATGACTACACCATGGATAAATCCACAAGAATCTGCCATGGGGATAACATCGATGAACTTATGAAAATGGTCAAGGCCACTATCAAAATCAAGGAACAGCCAGAGCAACCCTCCATATAAGAGGACCCCCTGCTGTCAATAGGGGAACCTGAGGAAAAGATCTGTTTCCCAACTTGCAAAACCAAAGAAACCATACTTTGTAAAGAATATGATGCCCCCATGCCCACCCGGCTCCCAGAAGGAAACATGGTACACAGCTGGTACCCTCTGTCACAAACAAGAAGTGATCACTGGGGAAAAGCACCAAAGGTAGACCAACTGGTCTCTGAACTAGCCAAATAGAGCACCATCCCCATATAAAGCACAGCAGCACTCAAAGAGCCCATGGACAAGAAAATCAATGAACACCTCAGAAAGATTAATGTGGTTTTGGGTATGTTATGAGCAGCTGATATGGTGCTATGGTTCACAAATAGAGCCCTCCATAGATGGGTGGACATCCTTATGGAGGACATACCAGAGGACTCACCAAAGGCCGATGTGGCAGAATGTGCAATACAAGCAGTAAAATACATTATGGATGCCTCATCGGAGATCGTGAGGTTTGGCTCCAGAATGGCAGTCCTAGCGAACAGGGCCAGGCAGGCATTGTGGCTCAAGGTATGACAGGTGGATAATGAGTCAAAAATCACATTAATGAAACTGCCATTCAAGGAAGGAACCTTATTCTGGGAGGGCTTAACCCCATATCTCAGAAACCGAGGTGGCAAACAAGCACAAGAGGACAAGGATGTCTACTTGCCATCGGACAGGTCCGTTTATCCTAAAGGGAAAAGCTTTAAGCCCAGAAACCAGAGCTTCAACACCCAGGGGTCCAGGCAATGGAACCAAAAACTGAAATTCCAGAACAGAACCTACAGCAACAAAACCGGAAATAACACTGGCAGACAATACGGCAAATGGAGAACGGAAGCCAAACTTAAAAAATCAGGGCAAAAAACAATGAAGGCATGTGGGGCCATGAAAATCCACCTATAGCAGGGAGACTGCAAAGGTTTGTGAATCAATGGGCCCACACAATGTCAGACAAATGGGTGAATGAAGTAGTAACGAGGGGATATGCAGTAGAGTTCACTACCAAACCATTGCAGCACAGGCCATTGGTCTCCCCAATGCTCAAGTGTCCAGGGAAGGCACAAGCTATAAATTGGCAATACTTAACCTATTACAAAATGGGGCTACTTTGCAAGTCCCTGTAGAGGAGAGAGACACAGGAGTTTACTCCTTGTTCTATGTAGTCCTAAAGAAAATGGGGGAATGCGACAGTTCTGGACCTAAATTACCTGAACAAATTCATGAAGTACAAAAAGTTCAAGATGGAGATGCTCAGGTCAACACTACTAGCAATTCAGCCAGGGGACTACCTGACATTAATAGACTTAAAAGACACCTGTCTCCACATCCTGATCTAGAGCTCACACCACAAGTACCTGAGGTTCAATATCCAGGGGGAGCACTATCAATACACCTGTCTCCCATTTGGGCTGGCCTCCGCACCACGTGTGTTCACCAAAACAGTAGTAGTCCTAGCTGCACACTTAAGAAAGGAGGGGATCCACATCATCCCCTATCTGAATGACTAGCTACTGTGAGCCAGAACAGCAGGGCAGGTGCAATACAACATCAGCCTATCAGTGCAATGCCTACCGAGTCATGGGTGGGTGATAGACACAGCAAAGAGTCAGCTAACTCCCTCTCAGTCCCTCACCCATTTCAGTGCATTAATCAACACACAGCTCAACAGATCATTCCCTATGGAGGACAAGATCAGCAGCATCTGCCAGCTGGCAAACAGAATCATTCACAGACCAAACAGGGCAGTATGGAACTACATCCAACTACTAGGAGTAATAGCAGCCTTAATAGAATTGGTACCATGGGCCAGGCTCCACATGAAAATTCTACAATGATACCTAATCGAGATGTGGGACCAGACCACCCAAAACTTCAGCTTCAGAATATCACCACCAACAAGAATACTCAACACCCTGTGATGGTGGACAGTCCAAGAGAACGTAATAAAGTTCCACCCGCTGGCACAACCTCCGGCTGCAATGGTCACCACAAATGTGAGCCTGATAGGATGGAGAATGACACACCTAAACCATGTCACACAAGGTCGTTGGTCATGGAGAGAGGTGACACTCCCAGTATACATCTTAGAGATTAAAGTTGTGCACCTAGCTCTGATATTTTTCATCCCTCTCATTGTGAACAGAACAATTCTAGTATGGTGCGACAACCAAGTGACCATGGCCTATATAAACAAATAAGGAGGAACACAGAGCAAGGCAATGACAGAGGACTCGCTAAAAGTGCTACACTGGGCAGAACAGATTGTGCTGTCAATTACAACGATCTATTAGGTGAGCTCAGCCAACACAGAGGCTGAACAAAGTAACTATAAATCAGGAGGAATGGAAGCTCAACAAAAGGGTATTTCAAAACATTCAGCAGAGATGGGAACCGCTGCAAGTAGACCTTATGGCTTCCCAACAGAATGCCCAACTACCGAACTAACACTCCAGATTCATGGACCACAAGACAATGGAGATAGACACACTCTCAGCACCATGGAACTTCACATGAGCATATGTGTTCCCCCTGACTACCATGATACACAAAATTCTACACAAGATACAGACCATGGGAGCATCAGTGGTATTAATTGCACCAGACTGGCCCAGGAGACCATGGTACTCACTGATACAGGCAATGACAGTCAACCAGCCAATGCCCTTGCATCACTGGCCAGATCTACTGAGCCAGGGCTCAATACTACACCCGAATCCAGCATCACTGAAACTGATGAGCTGGCTTCTGAGAAGAACAGGGTGCTGACCCTAGGATACCATACCAGGGTGGTGGACTGCTTACCTCAGTCCAGAAGACATTCTAGCAATACAACTTACCAAAGACAATGGCAACTCTTCACAAATGGCACACTGTAAAGGGAACATCATGATTAGTTGCAGGCCTGCCTCAAATTCTGGACTTCCTCAATGATGGGGAAAATAAAGGACTCAGTCTGGCTTGCTGAGAGTTCAGGCTTCAGCACTCTCTGACTTAAGAGGCCCATTACCAGAGGTAAGACCTATAGGGTCACACCCAGATGTAGTAAGACTTCTAAAAGCAGTGATGCTACCTTCCATAAGGGTAAGACCAATCTGTGAACCATGGCAGCTGAACATAGTGTTAGAAGCATCGCACAGTAATACATTCAAACAAGAGAGACTACACTGGTGCACTCTAAAAACAATGTTTCTGGTAGCCATCTGTTCAGCCAGAAGAATAGGAGAGTACAGGCACTATCATATAGAGAACCATTCCTGATATTCCACAATGATAGGGTCATTCTAAAGATGGTTCCCTCCTTTCTACCCAAGGTAACCTCCACATATCATTTGGCCAAAGAGGTTCAACTACCATTTTAAGGGAGGGAACAGGATCCTGACACAGGGACTCCTCACCCTCTGGATGTAGGTCAGCAGCTGAAAAAGTATCTTAGCATGACCAGTGGCCCATGCAAGACAGATAGACTAGGTATACTGACCACAGGGAAGAGGGCCAGCCAGGCAGCCTCCAAGAATTCTATAGCTAGGTGAATAAAACAAACTCTAACCTCAGCTTACAGGGAGGCAGGTAAGGAGCCACCAGAGAGGGGATCAAAGCACATTCCACTAGATCAGTGGCAACATCATAGTCAGAAAGAGGTGCGAGCAACTTGGTCTTCTACACATGCCTTCACCAGGCATTACTGGCAAGACATAGCATCAGCTAAAAGGACCTCTTTTGCTAGGACAGTGAAAAGAGCTGGGATAAAGAATGTATAAGATCCACATATCCTGCTTTTTCTGTTCCACCCAAGGTCATTATAGTAGCTCACACACTGCTACTTGGGTCCCAATGGTTTTGACTGTGGAGTACTATAAAGGGTATGATATATAATGGTATTTACTCACCTGATAAAGGTAGTTATTAGAGTACCCTTTATAATACTCTGTAGCCCCACCCAGGGCAGCAGATTTGGTCATTTCCCAGCTACCAATGGACTGGTTTGAATATCTGCCTCTAAGGTGAAGGTTACAATGTTGTATATAAATATCCTGCTCTCTTCTCCATTGTATATTACAGCAGTATTAATGCATTGCATGTTATGTTTTTTATACTGAAATAAATGAAAATCATGTTCAACAGCAGTGTTTCTCTAGATAATTTGTTGCTATTCTAGAACACAGTCAGGGCTACCAGGCATCTCTCAGAGAGAACAGCATACATAAGCGATACTGTTATTTTCCCCTGTTCTCTGTGTCAATGTCATTTTTACGTTGTTGTTTTTTGTTAATCACTATCTCTAATTGTTAAGGAAGATTCACACTGGAGATTCTCTGATGGGACAAGGAGGCTGTTCTCAGGCTGTCCAATTTTGATTGGATTGTGCATCATCCTATAGGATGAATGGGGAATACTCAATGGTTTTGACTGCAAAGTACTGTAAAGGGTACTCAAGTAATCACCTTTACCAGGTGAATAAATACCGTTTTTCCCTCCTCCTCCCTTTTTTCTTTTTTCTACTGCATTCCACATTGTCACTGGAAATTCATTAATTGCTAGGTTGCACATGCTCAAAACAAACAAAAGAAAAACACTCCAAAGTAGTGACATATTCATAGAACCCTGGCTCCTCCTCTTTCTTAGGTAGCTGGCTTTCAGTCAGTTTCTTAGTGTGTTGGATGAAGGAACAAGCAGTATAGCTATGAGGTCTCTTGCTTGAAGACGTTCATTGATACCTTTATGTTTTCTTCCACTGTAGTAATGAAGCTAACAATCCTGCTTATTTTACAGACAGAACTGGTAAACTTAAATTGTGCCTGTTGCTAGTTTTCTTAATTGTCTCCTGCTTTTTTCCTGTAGGAGGATTGGTGTTTTGTATTTTCATCCTGAATTTTGACAGAATTTCTCAGAGGGTGTAGAATAAGTATTTAAGGTCTTGTTATCATGATTAGAGATGCAGCAATGTTTTAATTTGTTGTCAAAGTTGGTACAAATTTGGAAATTCACACTTCATGAATTTTGCAAATTTCTCAATAATCACACCAACTTTACTGTGTGAAATTCGGTGATAGTGGAGATTATTGGACCAGCACTACTTGCATAGCATAAAGCTGTCATAAATACAGTGCATGCTAGTGCTTACTGTTAATTTTGGTTCTGTCAGTTTATTTGATTTGGAGTGCTTCAACCCCCACTCCCCCTTGTTTTGCTTTTTTAAGGGGGATGGGAATGAAGCTCCCCAACTCAAATAAATTTACCAAAAATAACTGAAAGGCCGATTTGACAAAGTATTGTAGCATAACTATTAGAGACGACATAGAAATTGCTAGGGTAGAAGATGCAGAGGGAAACATGGAGGCCTTATGGGTCACCTTACGAACCCCAGCAGGAGGTAAGGTCAAGCTGGGTGTAGTATATAGGCCCCCCAGGATGGGTGATGTTCTGGAGGATGGTTTGCTGGACAACATCATTGCCCAGTGTGGACCAAAAGGGGAAGGAGTGGTTTTGATGGGGGACCTTAATATGCCAGGTACAAACTGGGGAACCATGTCCTCTAAGGTGGCCAAGGAGCAGAGGCTGCTGGACGGCTTCCAGGATGTGTTCTTAACACAGCATATGATGGAGCCCACAACAGAGGGGCATGTCCTGGATGTGGTTCTGGCAGATGGGGATCTGGTAAGGGACCTGGTTGTAGAGGATCCCCTGACTGGGAGCGATGACAATACTGTCTGGTTACAAATAAGCATGGGGGAGGGGGGAGATCTAGGACACTGGCAGTGGACTTCAGGGGGGCAGACTTTGTGGGCATGGGAAATATTCTCAAGGATCACTTGAAGGGGATTACATCAATGACAAATGTGGAAAAGAGATGGGAGGTCATAAAACGGGGAATTCATGAGGCAGTCAGGACCTACGCTAAGGTGAAATGTAAGGGAGCAAGGTCACATAAACCATGCTGGTGGTCCAGTGAGGTTCAGGTAGTGGTCAGAGAAAAGAAGGCAGCCTGCAAAAAATATAAAACAACAAGAGGGGATAGGGATAAGGAAATGTGCCATCTTGCATCTAGAAAAGTCACCCAGATGGTGAGGGGGCCAAAGTCTAGTAAAGAGCAACGACTGGCACAGGGGATACATGGAGGGGAAAATGGGTTCTTCTGGTACATTGGGGGGGCAGAGAAAAACTACGGGCCATTTCAGCAGATTGAGATCAGAAGGAGGGTGGGTGGAAGAGGTGAGGGACCGGGCAGAGGTATTAAATGAGTACTTCGCCTCTGTGTTCACTAGGGAGGTGGATGGTATATCTACAAAGCAAGGCATGATGGGGATAGAAGCGGCAGTGAGTGGGATCAGGGGAGCAACAGAAATGGAGGAAGAGGGAGGGAAAGGTACCCCAGGGGTGTCACATCAGGATAAGGATAAAAAGCCCAGTAAGGTGGAGGGGATGGATGATGCTATCTCCACCGAAAGGGTGTGGATAGCCCTCAAGGCCCTAAAGAAAGACAAATTTCCTGGGCTGGATGGCATTCATCTGAGAGTACTATGGGAATTGGCGGACATACTGGCTGCTCCCCTAGCGGAGCTCTTCCACAGGTCACTTGAGACAGGGAGGGTACCTAGGGATTGGTGAGAGGCACATGTGGTGCCAATCCATAAAGGGGGGTCGAGGGAAGTACCAGGTAACTATAGACCCATCAGTTTGACCTCAGTGGTGGGAAAATTAGTAGAAAGTATACTAAAGGAATGACTGTGGGTGTACTTGGAGGAGGTGGGAGGTCTGGATAGTGGGCAACATGGGGTTTTGCCAGGTAAATCATGTCAAACCAATCTTGTGGAGTTCTACGAATGGGTAACATCAGAACTGGACAGGGGAAAGCCTGTGGATGTATTATTCTTGTACTTCAGCAAGGCGTTTGACTCTGTCCCCCACAATGGTCTGGTGGAGAAACTGATGGGGTTGGGAGTAGGCCCTTTGATGGTCAGATGGATTGAAAACTGGCTAGCTGGACGCATCCAGAGAGTAGTGGTTGGTGGGGAGCTCTTGAACCATAGAGAGGTCGGTAGTGGGGTACAGCAGGGCTTGGTCCTGGGTCCGATCCTGTTTAATGCATACATATAGAACATCAGGTAGGGTATAGAGTGTGAAATGAGTCTCTTCACTGATGACTCCAAGATGGGAGCAGTAGTTGAGGGGGAAGAGGGGAGGTTGGCCCTGCAAGGGGACCTGGACACCCTGGAAAGCTGGGCTCACACATGGAAATTAAATTTCAATATCACCAAGTGCAAGGTGTTACATCTTAGGTGGGGAAACCCTAAACACAGGTACACCCTGGGAGGGGAGGTGCTGGAGGCCTCAATAGGGGAAAAGACCTAGGGGTCATGGTGGATGCATGTATGAATAATTCTGAGTAGTGCAGGAGAGCGGCTAGCAAGGCAAACAGGATGTTGAGATGCATCATAAAGGGGATCACCTCTAGGAGCAGAGAAGTGATTCTGCCACTGTACAATGGACTGGTTAGATGACACCTTGAGTACTGTGTACAGTACTGGAGACCACACTTTAAGAGGGACATACAACTCCTGGAGAGGGTACAGAGGAGGGCAACTAAGATGATACGAGGATCAGGGGATTTGATGGGGGGACAGGACTGAGGTCTTCAAGTACCTCAAGGGAATAAATAGGGTAAACATGGAGGGGATCTTTAGACTAAAGCAGGGAGGTATCACCAGAGGGCATGGTTTGAAGTTGGAAGGTGGAAGGGTGAGGGGGGAAAGAGGAGGAGGTTTTTCACTGAGAGGGTGGTGGACCCTTGGAATGCACTGCTTGGTGAGCTGGTTCAGAGATCCACAGGGGAGGGCTTCAAGAGAGGGTGGGACAGAAACAGAAAGTGAATGCATCAGATGATGACCTGGCCCAGGGGGGTGGGGATGGATGATAGGGGTTTCTGGAACACAAGGAGAGGGAGGAAGGGCCTTGGCACCCAACTAGGGATCTGAGGTTCGAGCAGACTCGATAGCCCTTAAGGCCGAATCTGCTGGCAATTAGTATGTTAGTATAACTTGACCTCTATACTAATGACGTAGGTCTGTCAGTGGTCTGATAATCTAAACTATTGCCTGAAATCCTTAAAAAAAAACTAAAATGGTAATAAAACCCTTCTCCCACCCACTGTGCTGTTATGCAACCCCACCTCAAAAAATGTAATTGTCCTATAAGCTCTCTCACATCCCCAGATGGCACCCTCCTCCTTCCACCACATGCTCTGGTGAATTTCAACTAGTATGAGTAAGACAATATAAGTTCAATATACTCTTCCCCCACCCCTGTGCCAAACACTCTCCACATCACCTCCCCCCACCCAAATCCCACCACCAGGTGCATGAGTCAAGAAACCTATCTCCCAGCTTCTTTCTGGCTCCCACCACCCTTTCCCTCACCAGCACCTAGAAAATAAATTGACCTATAATAAAGAAAATGGTTCCCTAATGTAGAACATCTGCTCTTTTCAGTGTCCATCTCAGTATTTCCATTGGCACATAAATGAATAGCAATGTTGTTGCCCCTAGTAAAACCTGATACATTGGCATTCATTCATGCAGGGCCCATTACTGAGAACAAAGCAAATGCTCTGCACTGGGGGGGGGGGGCATTTTATTTACTGCAGGTCACATTTTATTCTGGGTGCTGGTGGAGAAAGGAGATTGATGAGGGCCAGAGTGGGGTTCTGTGGTGGATGTTATGACTCATGGACCTGTGGTGGGACTCAGATCAGGGTGGTGGGGTGTGCTTGGCACATGGATAAGGAGAAGGTATGTAGAGCTTATGTTTTTTTTACACTTAAAAGTTAAAATTCATCAAGGCAAGGGGGGGCAGAAAGGACACAGCCAGTGGGGGGATGGGACAGAGGTTATATGATGATGTTTGCAATGCTTTTGTGTCTATACCCCTATTACCCCCTCCCCTGGGTTGCACCTGAAAATGAGCCTTGGATTAGTATGCCTTTCCCAGCCACTAGAACATTAAATACATACTTACATATATATATATATATATACAAATAAATAACTACATAATAAAAATAAATAATTTTTTTGAAGGTGATTGGAGGTTGTAATACAGCACAGTGGGTAGGGGACTTCTGTTTTACAGTTTAGTTTGTAGATGACCACAGTTAGCATAACATTTTGCCAGTGAATTGCATAAATTCAAGCAGAAAACTACATTAATTGCAAATTCACCTGTAAACTGACAATTCACAAGCTCGCCACATGAATCTGGTCAATTTGCTGGGTGAATAAATCCACAAATTGCAGTTGTCAGCAGAGCGAACTTGCAAAATTCACAATTGTTTTCATTGAGTGATTTTGGCCAACTTTGTACATCTCTAATCATGATCTGCACTTAATCTGGTGCTAACATAAACCTATTGGCCAGGTTTTTTTTTTTGGTTTGTTTGTTTTTGTCATATAGAACAGTTCCTCAACCCAGTGTGATCTCTGGTCATTTTAGAGTTTAAATCAGTTTTTTTGAACGTGTTTCTCTTTCCAATCATCATCATGATAGTTTGATGCAATCTGTGGCATTTTTCATATGGTTCTGTTATCTTCAGAGGGGTTTGTATCATTTTGATCAAAATTGATGCAATTGTGAAAAATGTTTAGTGCAAGTACACAGAACTGGTGCATCTACACAAGAATTGATGCAAGAGTGCAAGAATTGATGCAAGTATGTAAAAATGATGCAAGTGTACAAATAATGACGTAAATATAAAAAAAATGTGTGCAAGTGTGCAAAAAAATTAACTGTGAGTGAATAAAGGTTCTGTCATATGCTTCCCTCTGACAGTCTTTCAGGAAAAAAAGAAAGAAAGAAAGAAAGAAAGAAAGAAAGAAAGAAGGAAGGAAGGAACCATTGCATTCTGCAGTTCTTATTTTCTGTTACTAAGAAATGTAAAACACATCATAAGGCCTTGAAACAGGTTTATGTGATAATGGTGACTCAACAGGAGTGCCAACACAAATAGGGAAGCACACATTGTCAAAAATCAAAATGGCAACCGGAATTACATCTACCAATGCAAAGAGCAATGGTCACTTACTTTTTCAATGGCAGCAATAAAAATGATGGGCCCATTTCACAAAGGGTTACATTTAGTGTACATTGAGTTGTACCCCCAAAATCAGTGCAAGTAGCAATTGACGCCAGGAGTTGCGACATTTGGTATTCTGAAAAGCAGCCTGCAACATTTCACAGGCTGCTTGTGCCAAAGTGGACATATGTCACCAGTTATGCCATAACCCCCCGCAACATGGTGCTAAGGGGTTTACAGCAGAAGTGGCGCCTTATTCAGGAATGGCAGCAACAAAGTTCACAAGTTTGCTATTCTCAAACAATCCCCAGAGGACATCCACCAAAGTACAGTTACACCAGCTTTTAACTAGTGTAAGTGTACTTTAGGCCCTCCGTGGGTTGTGCAAATGTGTCCCCAGCCCATTCTCAAACACGTGTCACCCTCCACCCAATACCCCAACCCTCTATTGTGTGTACAAAGCCCCATAGAGCTAAACATGCCCACCCAGTGCCCCAGTACTCAACTGTTACAGCTACAGCTCTGCAGAGCTAATCATGCCACCCTCCTCCAATGCCTCAATCCTCAAATTGTAACAGTGCAAACCTCTTAGTGCTAGCACCCCCATGCCCCAATCCCCTAAATACAGATGAAATATCCTGCAGGGCTACAGATCCCCCCATGCCCTGCATCACCCCCAAAGCCATTACAGAAGCCCCTCAGGCTAGCACCCCACCCCAAGCCCTGATCCCTGGCAGTTGCAGATTGAAATGAGCAAAAATGACAAATCAACCCTCAATATCTCTGGTAGTCTAGTGGTCCCACCCGGCTGTGCTATACCATTCCACACCCCGACCCATACTAAATCAGTGACTGGCATAGTTTCCTTATTACCATGGTTAGCTGCCGACTGAACTTGTATGAAGTGTACTACTGTAAATAGTACATAATCAATGACTGAATGACATTTTATTCTTTGAGTGCGTACTATATACAGTAATATGCTCTCATAAGGAGCTCAGTCGGTGGCTGGCCATGGTGGTGAGAGGTGGGCTGTGCCAGTCACCAAATTATTATGGGTTGGGGGGTGTGGGGTGGTATTGCACAGCCAGGTGGGGGGTCACTAGACTACCAGGGATATTGGGGGTTGATTTGTCATTTTTGCTTGTTTCAATCCACAGTTGCCAGGGATTGGGTTTGAGGGAGAGGGGGCACAAGTACTGTGGGGCTTCTGCAATGGTTTTGGGACAACGCAGGGCATGGGGGGATCTGTAGCCCTGTGGGGCATTTCATCTGTATTTGTAGGATTTGGACATGCTAAATTATCCCTGATCTATTAGCTTATGAAGGAGTACTGGCTCTGATCTGTCACTTAGGAAGAAGACCTGTGGTGCTGTGAATAGGCAGCAGTGGAGGGTATTCTACTTCTACACACTTTCAAATACTGAGGCAGTGGTTTAGGCTACTAATTCAATTAATAGGCTACAAGGATCAGTGAGATCAACTATCTCTGCTCTCTGCAAGGCCTCACCATGTGGGGGCCCCACTGGCTACACTATCTGTTCCTTCTCTCCTTTATGCCATGTACAGTATACATGCTTTCACAATCTGCTAGGCGGGGGTAATATAGCCTTTCAGTGGGTTGTCATGTGCACCGTAACTCATCTATAACCATCTCTGTGCTCTTAGACTCCCCACCTACAGCCTCTTACTTGACCTATTATTAGTGGTGGGACTTGAGTCAAACTGCCCTTGGAGGGCACATCCTTTACTCTATCGAGCACTTGCTTCTCCCTACATCTTACAGCCAGGGTCTTAGTAGTTGCTGTCTTAGGACAGATTAGATATAAACACGGGGCCTTATATAATCAGCCTGACACCCCTCGTAGATGAACATGGACAAGGGATTACAAAATGACTATTGCTGCGCTAAAAAAACTCTTACTCTTTCTTTTGTTGTGTTCAGGAGACATTGAACTTAACTCTAGTCCATCTGAAGTCCTTACTTTTCCATCGGGCCTAGCAAAGCTAAAAGAAATGCACTTTTTGCATGTGAATGCATGCAGCCTGTTAAAGAAGTTTACCCTGATCCAGGCCTGGGTCAATCATACTGTACTGGATGTTCTAGAGGTCTCCAAATGATGGCTCAGACCTTCTATTAACAACCCAGACTATTTATTATTTAGAGCTATCAGGCACACTAGGGATGGAGGAGAGTCTATCTACGTCAAGGACAAATACTCAGCTTCATGCCTAGACTCATTATCTGTTGCAAATTGATTTGAATGCCTGTCACTAAAGGTTAAGATATCCTCCTCCACTGTGATTTGTGTTATAGGTTGCTATAGACCTCCGTCTGTTGGCTCTCAAATCCTCACCCATCTAATTTCTATTATGGGGCATGGCTCCCTTGAACCAGTTATTCTTGGAGATTCTAACTTTGAATAAAAAGTCTAAATCCCGCAGTCTGCTAAATAAAATAAAGAACTGCTCACCATTTAATTCAGAAGGTGCTTTATTTTATTGTTAAGCTGTCATGTGCCAGGCCCTGATGCGTTTTGGAACCTTGTTCCTTTATCAAAGGGTCTGATATAGTGTCAAGGCTAATGCCTTATATAGTCCCAAAATGATGACATCATTAAACAGCATCATTAATGCAAATCATCCAGTAAAAATAAGTGACAATATATTATAACAGTGCTACACAGTGGTATAAGAAAAATATAACATATTACACTATCATGTTTATACTTATATACTTATAGTAACATTTTAATCATTTATCTATACAATAAAAACCTGAATCTATGGTAGTACTATCCAGGCAGCAGGGGAATCCAATGAAGTGTATGGACTTCATATCCCAGAGTGCTCACCATGAAAGAACTGATAGATAGTAATCTGAAAAAAATGGAAATATGTTTAGTAATATGAATAATCCTTTACAGTCTATTATATACAAAATTATTTATATAATGTAATTAACCTCAAAATTGATCATTCTAATGTTAAAAAATCATTATAACTATTATGTTAGTAATGATTCGACATCTCATAGGAATATAAATGTAAAAAAAAACACCTATTTCTTTTTAAGGAAGGGTATTACATCAAACTTCTCATTTAGGCCTGTTTTTTTGTAAGCATGTAAAGTATACATCCAGAACCCTTCTCTTTTTAAGATAAAATTATCATAATCTCCTCCTCTTGGATTTTTAAAAACTTTTTCTATCCCTTGGAAAGAGAAAGTGTGCATTTCTTCATTTTCACTCTCCATAATGTGTTGTACAGTTGCATAAGTAAAATCTTTGTTCCTGATTGCTATCACATGTTCAGCTACTCTTTCTTTGAGTTTCCTTTTAGTCTTTCTTATATAGTATGTTCTGCAAGTACAAGTGACCTTGTATATCACCCCACTGGTATCACAAATTATAAAATCTTTAATCTCATATTGTTGCTGATTCATTGCGGTTTCACATGTAAAGTTTTTTCCTGTCGCTATGACACTACAAATGTTACATTTGCCAAATTTGCAACTACCTATACTGGGTTTTAACCAGGTCTCTTTAGTTGGTTGTGTTTGTCTACTATGGACTAGTTTGTCTCTAATGGTACTCACTCGTTTGTAAGTCATTCTAGGTAATTTGTTATGATATATACTTAAATGTGGATCTCCTTAATTATATTCCAATTAGATAGAATTATGTCAGCTATCTTGGATGAATGTACAGAAAAAGTGCTAACAAAGGTTCAAAACCTCACTAGTAGTATGATTTTTATGTTTATGTGTCAAAGTCTCATTTCTAGGTATACCTGCAATTTCTTCATGAATTTTCTCTGTGTGTTCTTTGGAATAGCCTCTCTCTATGAATCTAGATTCTAAATCTGTTGCTACTCTGTGGAAGTTTATATCCTCACTGCAGTTTCTCCTCATCCTAAGAAATTGTCCTTCAGGAATATTCCTGACAATATGTTGTGGATGGCAGCTAGAGGCTAATAATAAAGTATTACTTTCACAAGGTTTCCTAAAAATGTCTGTGGATATCGTTCCATTCCCATTCTTATTTATTACCAAATCCAAAAAATGTACACTCTCCTGACTAGCCTCATAAGTAAATCATAGATTTGGGTTGGAATCAAGTAGAAAAGAAAAAAAATAATAAAATTCTATAAGATCTCCATTCCAGATGATAAATATATCATCAATGTAACGTCGATCTAAATCTAATTTCCAAAAAAAGGGATTTATGTCCACATTGCTCACATATGTATTTTCCCACTTTCCCATATAAAGATTCACTAGGCTAGGGCCAAAGGTAGCCCCCATAGCTGTTTCTTTTGTCTGTAAAAAAAATTGGTTCAAAAAAGGAAAGGTATTAAACTTCAGCACAAATTCAGACAATTTAAGAAGCAATTCTGTAGATGGTTCTTGCATAGAATCTCTAGAGTTAAGAAAAAATGCTAAGCTATCCACTATTGGCATTTATTTGTACTGGATGATTTGCATTAATGACGCTGTTTAATGATGCTATCATTTTGGGACTATATAAGGCATTAGCCTTGGCATTATATCAGACCCTTTGATAAAATAACAAGGTTCCAAAACCCATCAGGACCTGGCATATGGTACCTTAACAATAAAATGAAGCACCTTTTGAATTAAATGGTGAGCAGTCCTTTATTTGATTTAGAAGAGTGCGGGATTTAGACTTTTTTTGCTGTTACTTGGTTATCCCTGCACCTGTTTTCCACATGCAACCTCTCTGACTTTTTTGAGATTCTAACTTTGAATCACTGTCCAAGGCCACTGCACCACTTAAAGAGTTCTGTGATGCCCATGGGCTGATGCAACTTACTGGAGAGCCTATGCACCCTAATAAGAAGAACCCTTCTAACAGCACATTGCTTGTTGTCATTCTGGTAAGCAAACCACATTTGTTCTCCCATGCTGGAACATTCTTCTCTAATGTTAGTGATCATTGCATCATTGCCAGCATAACACCAATCCAGAATCCACTATTCTCATCAAGGTTCTCCTCTAACAGGTCCAGATGTAACTTTGATCAGTCTACCTACAGCACCTTGATGAGCTAAAATACTCACGCTAGCTGGACTTTTATCTAGCTAATTCAGTAAACTTGGCATATGATATCTTTTCTAAAATTGTGTCTGGGGCCTTAAACAAGTATGCCCCTCTTGTAAAAGTCAGGGTAAGGAGTACAGTCTGTCATTGATTCTTCTCAGAAGTCAAAACAGCACTGTTAGGAAGGGACAAGCTCTGGAAAAAAGCACACAAAACTAAGGCCCCTATGGACTGGTGTCACTTTAGGAGAGCCCAGAACACATGTACTAAAATGTTAAGAGAAGCTAAGGCCTCCTTTTACCTCTTGGAACTGGACTCTGTCACCAGGAGCTCATCTAAATTCTGTAAATCTATTAAGGACATGTCGGGCCATACACCGGGAAACCCTCTGCCCGCAAAGATCACCTCTGGTAGTGCCACCATCTGTGACAAAATGGAGATCATGGATGCATTTAACAACCACTTTGCCACTGCAGGGCTAGCATTTGACAACTTCCCCGCAAGTTCCTTACATTCCCAGATTGGTGCACAAAATACTGAACCTCTTCTTACCTACTCAGTCTTTTCCCTCCAGCCTTCTTCGCTGAAAGAAGTCTGAGAATTCCTGTATTACAGTTGGATATCAAAAAAGCATTGGTGCTGACTCCCTTGACACATACTTTCTAAAGGTCACCTACCATGCTTTAGCTGTGCCAACTGTGACGTAGACAGCCAGTTCTGAGTGCTGGATAATATTTTTTTATATAAGATGTATTATGACTGTTTCTGCTGAAAATCAAATGCTCTAGGAATGACCTCTCTCAACCCCCAGATTTTAGCTGATAGATGCAGGCCAAGAGAACTGCTGACAGTATGTATCACACACTCAGTTTTTTAGAGACAATGTGTTATTGGAAGACTTTTATTAAGGATCCTGTTTCTCTGAGCTAATTACAGAGTAGTTAAGTTAATTTTGTTAAGAGAGAAATCATAAACTAGGTTTATGACGTTAAAATAAGGGAAGCTAGGATGTTACATAGAGGTGTAAGGTTGTAAATGACCCTATGAAGCCTGTGTGAAGAGGGTACAGCATGAGATCAAAAGAGGTGTCACTGAAACTTGAGTTATGCTAAGGTTGCAGAATTAATATATCCTGTATAGCTGTATACTATAGATTAACAAAATTACATCCTGTGGTTGTATAAAAATACATTTTTTGTTAGATCTTTGACCAGAAGAGGGGCGGGATGACTTCATCAAAATGGGGTTGGCCAATACTGCTTGAAAAGATTATTCTCTTTCACTACAGAGTGGCATTTGTATCTGACACTGACTAAGGAAACATCTGAGCACTGAAAACAGGTATTTAGAAAGCTAGACAAAATCTAAATATAGTTGTAGGAATTGCACTGTTTTGAACCTTGTTTTGTTTAAAGATATGTATGTCTTGTGTTATAAGAGTTCTGTATTGTATGTTTGACATATTATTATATATTTCAGTAAAAACTCTAATTTTAGAGCAAACCTGGTCTGTCTTTGAATTGTTTTCTTTTGCTAAGAAATATTTATGGTTCAGCAGACATATAGCTTGTATGGTGGTAGCAAACTGGAAACAGAATCATTTTAAATCTGAGGTCTTTATTAAGTTTTAAGGGTTCATCTCTGAATACCTGGTTAGGTGCCTATAGGCAAAGATATCTGGCCCCATGAAGACAGATATATCTGAGCCTGTGCATTTTGTATTCTAGCAAGAGGTTACAGTTTTAATTCCTCCAGAACTGAGACCAAAGGTTGATCCAAACTCACAAAAACAGACAAGAGGGTTACCTTGTCTGTTACTCTGTTCACAAGACTGCACTCAGAGGTTGGAACTTTGGGAGTAGAAGGCCTGACCTGCTGAGTGAATCTGTTACACCAATCACCCATTTATTCAATCTATCACTGTCTCAGAGAATACTCCCACCTTTATGGAAAACAGTCCATGTTATCCCACTGTTTAAATCAGGGGACCCCTGTGATCTTAACAATTACAGGCCAATTTCTCTACTCCCTATAATGTCCAAATTGTTGGAAAAAATTGTAGGCAAACAGTTGAGAACCTATGTAGAAACTATGAACCTACTAAACCCAATGCCATCGGGCTTCAGAGCAGAGCATAGCACCATTACGGCCCTAGCCGAAGTGACCAACGATTGGCAGTGAGACCTGGAGAATAGGAACTTTGTCTGTGCAGTTTTCTTAGACCTATGCAAGACCTTCAACACTGTTGACCATGGCCTGCTCCTTTTCTTCCTGAAGGAGATAGGCCTGGACCCACGATTCTTGCATGGGTTTGCTGACTACCTCTCTGGTCGGTGGCAGCAAGTTAAGGCAGAAAGTGAACTTTCTTCCCTTAAACACTTGCAAAGAGGGGTGCCCTAGGGATCGATCATTGGCCCCCTACTGTTTGCAATTTACATAAACAACATCGATGTCAACATAACTAAGGCCAATATTCATCTGTTTGCTGATGACACGGTACTTTATCTAAGTCACCCGTTGCTGGAAGCTGCCTGTGGAGACCTACAAGCCAAATTCAATCTACTTCAAAGCCAACTTCTAAATAAAAAGCTCTTACTAAATGCTAAAAAAACAAAGGTAATGCTGTTTTCACCACTTCTTCATGTAGCAAACCCAGCCAGTACTGGCTATATTCCACATATCACCACAATCCTGGGAGAAAACCTAGAATTGTTCAATAAATTCAAATATTTGGGAGTGTGGCTTGACCACAGACTCTCCTTTACAAGCCCATATCGAAGATCTGCTAAAAAAACTGAGGCAGAGGTTTGGACTCTTTTTCATGATTTGGGGATGCAGTATAGCACAGTGGTTTAAGGCTCTGAGCTGCAAATCTGGAGACATGGGTTTGAATCCCAGAGCCCCCACTTGCAAACTGTGTGACCTTGAGCAAGTCACTTAACTTCCCTGTGCTCCCAGGTTGCACCTGTAAACAAGCTTTCAGCTTAGTGTGTCTCGCCTGGTTAAACAATTGGATTAATAACTTCCTTACTAGAGATGCCAAGCTGTGGCTGGTACAAACAATGTTTCTCTCCTTGGTTGACTATGCTGACTTTCTTTATAGTCACTGCCCTGCCTCTTATCTGACTAAATTGGATACGTTGTATCACAGGGCTTTGAAATTTATTACTGGTCTACCTATTTCCACTCACCATTGTGCCCTTTATGCTGCTGTAGGGTGGCTCTCCCTTCAGTATAGGAGAAATAGAAATGCTGTACTCCGGACGTTCAGAGCTATTATCAAAAAACATCCCCGATATATCTCTGATTGTCTTCTGCTATGTGAGTTCAGAAATTATGCACTGAGAAGCTACTCCATTATTTCTTTAAAGGTACCTAAGCTTAAAACATGCATTCGAAGAACAGCTATAAGCTATGAGCTGCAATATATATGGAATAAAATACAAAAAACACTAAAGCTGAGTGCTTCAGTCAGTCTATCCTCCTTCAAGACACTATGGCCCAGATATTCAAAAGGGTTGCACATGGCGCAACAGTGTTGCACCATGAGCAACCCACTGATGCGCCCCGGTGTGATATTCAAAAGGGAATAGTGCGCAGCACAACCTACGCGCCGGAGCGCATCAGTAATGTATGCAGGCACAGGCAGGGGTGCGTGCCCATGCATAACCTGCACAGCCCGATATTCAGCCCAGGATGTGCAGAGCTATGCATGTGCAACCTCTACTTGTGCAAGCACAAAGTTAAGCCAACAAAAAGGAACAACTGATGGCCACCCATAGGTGAGCTGCCACATTGCAGGGCGCAACACGGCAGCTGCCACCTATAGGTGGCCACCCAAGTTCCGTCTGCACCTGGCGGCACCCCCCCATGCCTGATCGTGGGCATTTGTAAAAATAAAGAATGCTGTCCAATATCCCTGGTGGTCCAGTGGACCCCTATCTGCCCAATCGTGGGCATCTGTAAAAAAATAATAATCAGTCCTATATCCCTGGTGGTCCAGTGGACCGCTATCTGCCCGATCGTGGGCATTTGTATAAATAAATAATCCCTATATCCCTGGTGGTCCAGTGGACCAGCTATCTGCCCAATTACGGGCATCTGTATAAAAAAAGAAGTTCAATATCCCTGGTGGTGCAGTGGACCAGCTATCTGCCCAATCATGGGCATTTGTTTCAAAGAAAGATCCCTTCCCAATATCCCTGGTTGTCCAGTGGACCAGCTATCTGCCCGATCTCGGGCATCTGTAAAAAACAACTAATTCTAATATCCCTGGTGGTCTAGTGGTCCCCCCACTCTCCCACTGAGCCCCACCACCCCACTCCCCGGTCAGCAGGTGGGTGGCAGCACCTTACCGCTTGCTGCCCTCACATCAACTGACAACTCAGTAGGGCATTACACCATTGGTTCACAGTGTGCCAATGGATGTGCAGTTCTTCAGATTATTATTATTCCTGATATGTGAATGAATTCATTCCATATCTGAATGTATGGTAGGGAGTGCACACCCATTGGCTCACGCCAGAACCAATGGGCGTGCAGCCCCACCGAGGTGTCAGTTGGTGGGCGGGTGGCAGGCAGGTGGGGACCACCAGGGATATTGAACTTCTTTTTTTATACAAATGTCCACGATTGGGCAGATAGCTGGTCCACTGGACCACCAGGGATATAGGACGGATTGTTATTTTTTTACAGATGCCCACGATCAGCCAGATAGCAGTCCACTGGACCACCATGGATATTGGAAGCAATCTTTTATTTTAAACAAATGCCCATGATCGGGCTGCAGGGGGCATCGGTACCTGATGGCTGCTGCCTGGCAGGGTGCCAGGTGCAAGTCGTCGGGGATCGACGTACCTGCATGCAAATGGGATGCAAATGGAGCCATAATGACATGCAAATTGACCCATGTGTGCCTTGCATAAATTATGGCCCCATTTACATGTCACCTTTTGAATATCGCGGGTGCTGTGAAGGGCGCAATGGCACTTGCACTAGTGCATCTCCATGCTCCACTCTGGCCACTTGCGCTGATGCAGTGCCACTGCGCCATGCACACTGGGGGTGGCCAGGGTGCGATAGTCAAAGCTGCTGAGCCATGGCACAGCTCCGTTGAATATCGTTGAGGCCACACCCCTGCGCAGCCAAGTTGAGCTGCACCCAAGCTTGCACCACAGCCTGGTGCAGTTTGAATATCCGGGCCCATATGTCCATTTGGTTAAGGAATTTTGTGACTGCTTCCCTTGATCCTAGATTTTCCCTGCACCTGCAGTGCATCTTGATGGTGTCTGTCTTCTTCACTGTGCCTGGCCTAGTGGTCTCTCCTTAACACTTCTACTTGATTTTACTGCTCTGTTATCTACTTGTTTTCTCCGTCCCCCTGTCTTGTGTCCCCTCTGCGGCTCATATCTCTCCCCCTTGGTACCTTCAGCTATTCCACCTGTACTCCCCTTCCCCCCCCTGCCTCCCACACCCTACTTCTACCCTGATTACACTGACTGGGAACACACTGACTGTCTTGTCTCACAAGGCAATGTATGTAATATACTATTACCTGTTGTCCTCACATAGTTCACCTAGTTACTGTTATAGACACATTTCTACATTTTGAAGGAACTGAACCACTGTTCTACAACTGTTCATTTGTGTCACCATTAAACTACTGTGTCACTGTTATTGTATAGTATTATTCAGATGTTTTGTTGTGACTGTCTATAAATTGTATATCCTTCGTTCCTGTGCTAACCAGGTTCATCTTGTAAATGAGCTTTGCTCAATGGTGTTCACCTGGATAAATAAAGATTTTGATTGATTGATTGAGTGATTGATTAATTGATTGATGGGTGGGTGCTTGCCCTGCGGGGAATTTTAATGTCTTTGAGGGATTGGGTCATTGGGGTACACTAGCCCTGTGGGGCTGTACAGGGTTTGTGTTGGGAGGGCACTTGCACCCTTCACTTGGGCATACTGCAGGCTTGCTGATAACTGTTCTGGTACACTCTCCATTTGGTGTACTGGTATGGTTGGTATAAGTCACAGGACTTTAGCCATGGGGACCTTTCCTGATAGAGAATTGGGTGCAGGGTCCCTGGTGCAACAGCATTTGGCTCAAGTTGCCTTTGGCGGTGACTTGCACCATCCTTCTAGAATCAGGGCCGACATGTTTATGCGGGGGCTATTCCCCCCCCGCACCTCCCAAACTTAATATAATCAACTCCAAGTGGGGGTGGACACAGGGGAAAGAAGGCAAAAAAATCCAAAACAGCCAGTCCCAAATCTGGTCTGCCAGATCCAGGGGTGGTGACTAAAGCCACTAAACCAAAAAGCCAGCTTGGAACTGCTTGGTCGAACATAGCCCCTTAGCCTGCTGAACCTGGTGTAGCTCACTGCTACACTTGCTATATCATAATCCTTACTATACCTTCAGACTCACCATTCATACTGGCAGTCAAATTGAGTCACTCAATTTGACTCATCCACATTATGTGCTACCCCAGAAACAGTGTTTGTTTTGTATGTTCTGTCCATTCTGTACTAGTAAGAGCAATACCAATTTCTCAATAACCAATTCCAACTATTAGTGCTGGGAGGGAGGAGA
Source organism: Neoceratodus forsteri (assembly GCA_016271365.2). Classification (NCBI taxonomy): domain Eukaryota; kingdom Metazoa; phylum Chordata; order Ceratodontiformes; family Ceratodontidae; genus Neoceratodus; species Neoceratodus forsteri. The sequence continues at coordinate 1,581,805,237 of CM057449.1, read as the reverse complement.
GATAAGAGCTCCTAGCCTACACCAGGTGCACATTTTATTTTATTTAATACTTAAACTGGTAGTGTGAGTGAGTACGAAGAAGCCAGTGCTTTTGGGTCACTGTTTTGGGGCTCATATATAATATATATGCATTGCAAAAACCTTTGTTAATGCATCAGTTAGGGTTCATATTAAAGTGACAAAAGTATGGATATGTGGTGTTAGGGTTTCCAATCCTAAGTCCGCATCCACCCCCCAAAAACACATACACACATTCAAGCAGAGGAAGGTGCAAGACAACACAACCAATCAGTGACACCCATCATCAGGTAAGACACAAGAACATACAACTATCTGAACAAAGCACAAGAGAGATCCATCATCATGGTCCACCAACTGTATGAATTCTGCTGCCATGCCAGTGTCTTGGGGGTACACCCACATGCTGGGCAACCATGGGTAGGGATGTAAGTTTGTCATGTCAGTCATACACATCATTGATTCCATGATGTTTAATCTTTATTCAGGACTTCCATGACTTTCACTAGTGTCATCAGAATGTAGCAATGATGACAGTGCCACAACATTTATTATTGTTTACTAATGATTTCATGAACAAACGATGAGTCATTAAATCCTCATCCATGACAAACTTACATCCCTAACCATGGGTGATGTCCCACTGCATGCACTTCACCACAAACTGCTCCCTAGAGATATATAGAAATGTAATTTTTGTTAAGATGTATACAGATGCGTAGAAAAATTATGAATGGCTGTCACACAGTAATTACTATGCTGTGCAACTGCAGGTGACTATGTACACTCTGTTTCCAGTCTTACATAATATTCTTGTTCTACAAAACTGTTGCATAATCTATACCCTGCAGTCCCATCATTACATAATTTGGGTGTAGTTTGAAATCACATACTGTAGTGCAGTGGAGGCTCTGCTCACACAGATACATAATTTTCTAAGGCTGTAGGAACGCATGGTCCACAGGAACTTGTTCTCCAAGACAAACATAATTGCTGTATGCTGAGTAAGAACAGGTGGTCTGGACCATGTGCTTCCCACAAGAACATTTTTCTATGTAGTGTGAATTCACTGTATGCTGTACCATGCATTGACACTGACACCATCTTTTTTTGTGTACAGAAGCATACAGTATGTTGTTTCACAGCTTGTGTTCACTCCCTTCTATAGTGTTTGAATACTGTGCAACTGCAGTCTCCTCCAAACCTTACAGTCTCACAAAAACATAATGTTTATGTGCTGATGGACTGCATGGTCCTCTACAACATGTTGCTCCATAGAAGAAGAACTGTGCCATGTTGTAGTACAGGGCAGTTTCTACACTGCATCAACCCCATACATATTTCTTGTCTGCTGTAAAAGCACAAGTTGTTCTAAAGTCTGTACTGCCAGTCTCACATATTTTTTCAATGCTGTAGGAGCACATGGTCCTACATAACCTGCAGTCCCACAGAAAAATACTTTTACCAGAAGGGGGCGGAACAGCAAGATGACCATGGTGCTGGTCCACTCCCTGACACTCCAGGTTTGCTCTGTGTTGTTTGGCATTTCAGTTCAAAGTTTTTATTTTCTCCCTGTTTTAAATTTGTTGAATGGGACTCATGTTATTTTTGCCCATGGTTGCCAAAAATGAGTTTTTGTTGCAAAACCTAAATGTATAAAGATTGCACCTATTGCTGAATGGCCAACAGCTAAGATTGTTGGCATCTTTACAGATGAAGCATTATGATGGAACGGACAGAGGTTATGCAGCTCATTTCTACTCAGATGCTGGTGAAATGTCCCTCTTAGTATGACAAGAGGCCCGTTGGTATCTGCCTGTACCAACCTTTAGAAATTTTCTGTGAGGTGAATGGTGTTTATAGTGCAAGTATGGTATGTCCTAAAACACCTGACCTCTACCCAGGGAAAGAAGGTCAGAAATTTCTTTGAAGCCAGTAAACTGTTCTTAGCTTTTGGGCAGTTTTGGCATCTCAGTTATGCTCTTGTGGAAACTGATCAACAACGGAACACTATTTGGACTAAGTGGCTTTGGAAAACCCAGGATTGTGGCTAGACTGTGGCTGTGGAATTTTGGATTGCAGTCAAAGAAGAGGTCTGCATGTTAAGAGTAAGATTTTTCCCACTGGAATGGAGATTGTACCCCTGCCTGAACCTAAAAAGATCCAGGGAAAGTGAGAACAAAATTAGGCTGTACTTGCTGTGCTGAGAAGCCTCTATGTGCCTTATAAGATGTATGCTACTGTTGCCTGCAATGGTGGGTTTCTATTATGCTTTATTTTATTGAATTTACTACGCTCAGAGGAGCATTTACTTTGTTCAATTTCTAGGTGAACTTATGAAGGAGGTACAAATTTGGGATCCTAGCAGATGGATTAATTACAGTTCAAGTGAAGGGGAAGGGTGGAAGGGGGGGGCAGCTGCAGAATAAGGGGTGCTAGCTGCACATTCGAGCAGACTTGATAGATCTCTAGGCCTTTATCTGTTGGCAAATTTCATATATTCATAAGTGCCAGAAGAAGAGCATGTGATGCAGTTGAGAAATGTGGAGTGGGTCTGTATAGACGAGGAGTCATGGCCAGCCCCAGGCAAGGACATGAAGCCAAGGATGGTTTAATTTTAAGAATGAGGATTTGAAAAGTGTCATTTTGGAGTGCTATTCAGGAACTGTAAAAAAAACAGTTGGAGGGGAAAAAGACTGCTTTTCAAGTGCAGACTCACTCTTATAGATGTCAGTGTTGTGATGTGCAGACTGGTAACTTTTGGCAGGGATCACATGAACTGTGTACACTAAGGTACCGCTTTTTATATTTTCTTATATTTCCACATGTACCAATTTATTTTTTCTTTAATTGAGGGGAAAATGTTCTTATGGGGTATTTGATTGGATTCATATTTAATAGCAGAAGCTGCTCTATTACCCGGACTGACTAGTCAATCAATCACTTTATTTTACCAGGCATAGTCACCATTGGGCAAGCTCATTTTCAAGGTGGTCCTGGACAGATAACAATACAAAGCAAAACAAACAGTACAGAAAGTACAAGGCACAGAAGGAGGCAGAATTTTACAGAATATACACAAATGTCCAGTAATTAATTGACCTAGCAGGAATTACAAACAATGCCAATACAGATATAAATATTGTACAAAGGTGAGGAGGGTCATCAGTCCTAATCAACATCCATCATTGAAAATAGTCAGACAAGGAAGGGAAGAATGCAGCTGCAAGAAGGAAAGGAGGGAGAAGATGTGAAAGGCAGAGGTATCTAAACTTGTACAAGGAGCTGTAGGTCACGTATGAGGAAGAGACTTGGTAGGTGTTCAGATTGCCAGAGGAGAGAGCAAATAGGGAAGATCATTTTTGTCTGAAGCAGTTGTAGTTTTCCCTCAAGAAGTCAGCTAGCATCTTTTTGAATTCAGATAGGCTTGGAAGTGATGACAGTTTTAGTACACTTTGCATGGAGTTCCAAATGGATGGCAGGGAGAAGTTAATTGTGACCAAGCCAAAGGCAGTGTTTACTCTAGGAGTCTGAAAGCAAAGTATTGAGAAACGTCTCAGACCGTAGAGACCCTTGGCATGCACAAATAAATTAAAGATGTATTCTGGGAGCTTATTTGAGAGAGCCCTATGTAGCCAAAGCAGAGCATTTCTTTTCCTCCTAGCTGATAGGGAAGGCCAGCCTGATTCCTGGTAGAGTAGACAATGATGGGTACGTAAGGGTAGATTAAGGATAAATCTAAGGGCCCGGTGGTATAGTATGTCAACTTTACCGAGCAACGTTCGAGGACAGTGAGAGTACATAAAGTCAGCGTAGTCCAGTAAGGGTAAGCATGTAGATTGTACTATCTTCTTTCTAGCATCTAGGGTTAGTAGACGTCTAATCAGGTAGAATATGCCAAGCTGCTGTCTTAATTTCTTCGAGATTTCATTTAGATGGCAATGGAAGTTCAATTTGTTGTCGAGCCAGAATCCTAGGTATTTAAAAGCTTCAACTGTTATGAGAGGTTCATCTAGTAGCGTTTCAATCCAGGGAGTAAGCATAGATCCAAGGCCAACTTTTGGTGATAGGACCATGACTTTTGTCTTTTTGGCATTGAGGAGAAGTTTGTGTTTAATGAGATTGTGTTGGAGCTTATTAAAGTCCTGCTGTAACTTCTCCTGTGCCACTTCTAAGGAGGAGTTTATGGCATATAGTACAGTATCATCTGCAAATAGATGTATATTAGCTGTTTGTAGGTGTGTGTCGATGTTATTAATATAAATTATAAATAGAATTGGGCCTAATATGGAGCCTTGAGGGACACCCCTCAGGAGGGTTTTTTATAAAGAGAGGTCACCTGCCGCTTTTTCTTGTTGCAGTCTGTTAGAAAGGTAGTTGGAAAACCATTTGATTGCAGGGCTATCAAGTCCTATGCTTCTTAGAGCTGCAATCAATATGTTGTGCTCAACAGTGTCAAAAGCTTTGCTCAAATCCAGGAAAAGGGCGATCACATGTTTCTTAGAGTCTAGTGCAGTTTGTCAATCTGTAGTTACTTTTGCCAGTGCTGAAACTGTGCTGTGCTTGGCCCTGAAGCCACATTGTACAGGGTTTAGTAAATCATGCGTATCCAAATGTTCTCTTATTTGGGCATTAACAATTTTTTCGAGCAGTTTCGACAGTGCCGGGAGTATAGAAATAGGATGGTAGTTATTCAGATCACATGGGTCACCCGACTTGAATAAGGTAGGATATGGGAAGCTTTCGGCTGGGGAGTTCTCCTTGCATTAAAGACAATTTAAATAAGTGTGTAATGGGGCAGTCAAGTAGAGGTATTCAAGTTTGAGGAAGTATGGTTCTATGTTGTCTGCACCTGCACTCTTTTTGGTATCCAAGGAGAGTAGCAAGTCCTCAACCTGCTTGAAGGTGACAGTATTGAAGCTTAATACAGCCGGATAAGGAGGGCTTGGCTTAGAGGTGTTAATAGGTCAGCAGCAGGGACTTCCTGAGAATTAATTCTACTAATAGGATAGGTGTCAAAAACTTGCCCTGCAGTGGCAAAGTGATCATTTAACTGTCCAAGTATATCCATTCTATCTGTATAGGTATGCCCATTGGACAAAATTTTGTCTGGTAGTGGTAATTCTGCAGGGTGTCTTTCGGCTTCTCTGAGGATGCTCCAGAATTTGGTTGAGTTATTTTTATTGGCTTCTAATTCCACTTGGAAGTATCTAGTCTTTTTTCAGACCTAATTAACTTAGTGCAGGTATTTCTAGAGATGCGGAAAGCTAACCAGTCTGCTTCCAGATGAGATTTCCTTGCTCTCTTCCACAAATGGTCCCTGTCCTTAAGTGCTTTCTTCAAAAGAGGGGAGAACCATCCAGGGGATCTTTTCTTAGATCTGATCAGACTTATGCTTATGCATGCTTATCGAGTAAATTTTTTAAATGGCTATGAAAGATATTAAATGCCTCACTAATGGAGGGATCTAGGAAGAAGCTCTGACATCTGATCATGCTTTGGCCTTTCAGAAACTTGTTCTGGGAGAACTTTTTCAAGTTCCCTCTTAATATAAATTTAGTGGCCTGGTTTAATTGTAGAGGGTGTCTGATATAGGCAGTGGCACAGTGGTCACTTATGTCATTGAAGAACACACCTGCATGTGAAATATTGTGAGGCTTACTTACTAGCATGAGATCCTGTAAGGAATTACGCTCCTGGAATTTCCTATTTGGCCTGGAGGAAAATTATATTTCCATTTTTTATTCTGGTACTGCTTAATTGGCTACTATTATGGTGTCTCAATTCCCATTACATATACCTCATTAAAACAAAGATGTTTTTTTTTCTAACACAGTAAACTCCTGCTGTTAAGCCTATGTAAATGCTTTTCCTGCAAAGTGTCAACAATTTGGACTCCAGTGTTTAAATGGAGACTCTATTACTTTTGTTGATCTGTTATTTCAAGCTACTGTAAAATAAAATAAAAAGAAATTCTGAGCCAGACTCTGGAGTCATTGAATGGTCGACTTTATAGTGGAGTGGATTTTTGGCCCTCAGTATGTGTTATTCGGATATAAAATGCACAACAAAAGAACTTCAGTGTGTTTAAGTGGGACTTCAGCTTTGGAATCGGTCATGCTGAATGGAACTGTACTGGTAATGGTTAGTTTATACCTGTAATTATGGAACCTTGGATCTGATTTATTTTAAAATTTCACTCATTTTTTAATTTTATGTATGGTATACTTAAGTGAAATTTCTGTACTTTGTATATGTTTATGGTTTTATATTAAGGTGGACAAATCTCAAAGGTACAAACTCATTTGAGCATTTATCTGCTAAACCAGTTTGGAGCACCATGGTGATTTTTTAAACTGCTTATTCTCAAAGTTTAAACAGCAGGTTTCCTCAATAAAGAGAACACTGTTCCTTTTTTGCCGATCTATTCAGGGTACCAATTTGAAAAATTGATCCTTATATAAAAGCTTCTTGAATTGGTTCTATGTGATAATGGTGAAAGCCTAAAGGTGATCATCATTATCGCAAAGTCAAAGTGGTGAAAAGATTTTTTGGCACTCTGACACCCCGGCACACAGCAAAACAGTGCCAGGGACTTAGTTTTATAATGTTTCCTGTGGGAGGCTGTGCCCCCCCCCCACAGGGAGCTTTGCCTCTTGCTCCCCCCCAACTAAAAGATTCTCATCTCCAGGGGGTGCATGTCAGGGGGGTGAAAACATAAAAAAAAAGGTTCAGGCCAGGTGCAACAAAAATGAATCAGCACCCGGACCCGAACCCAGTACCCTGCAGACCAATGCCAGTAACCCACCTACTACACCACAGGGTCAGCTCTTCAACCCACTGTGGCACCACCCCTCACATCCCCTCCCACTCCTACTCCTACCCCTCTGTGCTTGTATGTATAGCGACATTCTGTTGCTATACTCACCCACCCCCCCATCTGGTCACCCTACTGTCCTGTGGGGAAGGGGTCACCGTTATTGTAGGTGCTCTTCAGCCAGTGCCAGTATCAATGGATACCCTTGAAATGCAGCTAGTTTTCCATACTTTTTGAGCATGGTTTCAGATCCCTTATGAATGACCTTATTAAGGCATCATTGGGAAACTCCACTTTGTTCTCTTGGCTTTACTGATCCAGCTTTGATACTAAAGTGGCTGAACTCTTGAGAGGGCCATAGAAATGGCTGGGATAACTTATTGAATCAAGTTTACATTAATGTTTTTGATTTAGTGGTTCTTTGCTATCAATATTATATTTACCTGAATAGAGGACAGTTATTCTTATTATCATTTGCCTTCATGCATGTTTACTGAGTGAAAGTGCTTTATTTTACTTACATAGAAACACAGAAACATAGACTTTGACGGCAGATAAGGACTGCTTGGCCCATCTAGTCTGCCCATTTCTCTACCTACAGGATAGGCCGCAGATCCTAGTTAACCTGCAGCCTATTTCTTCCTACCCACCACAAGAATTGCCTTATGTCTGTCCCATGCATTCTTGAATTCTCCCACAGTTTTAGACCCCACAACCTCCTCAGGAAGGCTGTTCCATGCATCCACTACCCTCTCTGTGAAATAATACTTCCTCACATTGCCCCTGAACTGCCCCCCCATCTTTAAATTGTGTCCCCTTGTTCTGGCACGTCTCTTTTCCGAAAGATGCTACCCTCTTGGACTTTGTTGATTCACTGAAGTACTTAAAAGTTTCTATCATGCCTCCCCTCTCCCTTCTTTTCTCAAGAGTATATACTTTAAGCTCCTTTAGTCTTTCCTCATATGGCTTCTCTTGCAGACCCTGCACTATTTTAGTTGCCCTCCTCTGGACTGCCTCTATTCTGTCTATGTCCTTGCGGAGATGGGTCTCCATAACTGGACACAGTACTCCAGATGGGGTCTCACCAACTGTCTGTACAGAGGGATAACAACTTCCTGTTTTCTGCTGCTGATGCATCTCTCTATGCATCCCAGTATCCTCCCAGCCCTCCCTACTGCCTTCTCACATTGCTTGCTGACCTTAAGGTCATCTGATATGATTACCCCGAGGTCCCTTTCCCTTTTTGTTGTTATTACTACCTCTCCCCCATTGTGTATTCTTCCCCTGGGTTCTTGTTTCCCAGGTGCATTATTTTACACTTCTTTGCATTGAATCCTAGCTGCCATACTTCTGACTATTCCTCTAACCTTGTCAAGTCCCTTCTCATCCTTTCCACTCCTCCTTGTGTATCAACCCTGTTGCAGATCTTTGTGTCATCTGCAAAGAGGCATACTTTTCCTTCCAGTCCCTCTGCAATGTCACTTATGAAGACATTAAAAAGGACTGGACCCAATAATGAACCCTGCGGTACCCCACTAGTAACCCCTCTTTCTTCAGAGTGGACTCCATTTACAATTACCTTCTGTATCCTGTTGTCCAGCCAATGTTTTACCCAGGCTACCACCTGGGACCCACTCCCAGGCTGGTTAATTTAACTATTAATCTTTTGTGTGGGACTGTGTCAAATGCCTTGCTAAAGGTAGGCCATGTCCACAGCCCCTCCCTGGTCTACTACTTTGGTCACCCAGTCAAAGAAATCTATTAGATTCGTCTGACATGACCTTCCCTCTGTGAACCCATACTGCCTTGGGTCCTGTGCCCCACTAGCCTCTAGGTACTCAACTATTCTTTCCTTCAGAAGTGACTCCATCACTTTTCCACCACAGAGGTCAGACTGACAGGTCTGTAGTTTCCTGCCTCTGTCTTGGTCCCACTTTTGTGAAGGGGAATCACATCCACCTTCCTCCAGTCCTCGGGTACCACACCATCCTCCCATGATTTATTAAAAGAGTAGCCAATGGTTTCACTAGTTCCTTAATTCTTTTAGAATTCTGGGTGAATTCCATCAGGCCCCATTGCTTTGTCCACCTTCAGTTTTAGGAGTTCTTGCAGAACCGTTTCTTCTGTGAAAGGACTGGGATCGACCCCCCTATCAAGAGGGCTTCTGTTAATTGGATTAGGCACCTGCCTCCTTCTTTTGTGAATACTGAGCAGAAATATTTATTCAGTATCCCTGCTTTTTCACTGTCTCCCTCTGCCCACCCACCTTTCATTCTATTCAGCCTCACTATCCCTCCCTTTGTCTTTCTATGCTCGCTGATGTACCTATAAAAGGTTTTATCCCCCTTCTTAACCAAGTTGGCTATCTTTTCCTCAGTTTGGGCCTTTGCTATTCTGACTTCCTTCCCTGCTTCCTTCTGCCTTAACTGCTACAGCTCTCTGTCCTGCTCCTTCTGTGTTTCCTTATACTTCTGGAATGCTTTATTTTTCTTCCTAACTTTCACAGCCACCTCTTTTGAGAACCATAGTGGCTTTTTCTTTTGTTTTGATTTGTTTATTTGCTTAACACAAAGGCTTGTTGCCTCTGTGATGGCAGTTTTGATGATTCACAATTGTTGCTTCACACCTCCTTCTAGCCTGTTTGCTAGTGCTTTTCTGAGGCACTCTCCCATCTTGCCAAAGTCTGCCCTCCTGAAGTCCAGTACCCTCACTTTTGTATGGCTTGACTCTGTAGCTGAGTTTAACGTGAACCACACTGTTTGATGGTCACTTGTTCCCAGATGGCAACCCACTTCTAGATCTGAGATCCTCTCACTGCCCCATTTGAAATCGAGGTCTAAGATTGCTCCCTCCACAGTGGGTTCTGAAACTAGCTGTCTGAGGCCTGCCACCTGTAAGGCATCAAGAATGGCCCTGTTCTTGGATGTGGCTGCAGCAAGTGTGCTCCAGTTAACATCTGGCATATTCAGGTCTCCCATCAACAGTATCTCCCCTTTCTCTGTCATTCTAAGAATGCCTTCTGTCATATCCTTGTCCATTCCCTCTCCCTGACATGGGGGTCTGTACACAACCCCTGTGCGGATTGTCGTGCCCTTTCCAGTCTCCAAGGGGACCCACAGTGCCTCCTCTCCTCCCTGTTTACTCTTTTGTTCAGTTGCTTTTATCCCTTCCTTTACATAGAGAGCTACTCCTCACCCTCATCTCCCCTGCCTGTCTCTCCTGTAGGTTATGTACCCTGGTATGTTAACATCCCAGTCATGGTTCTCTGTGTACCATGTTTCTGTGACTGCTACGATATCCAGGCATCCCTCTTCTATCAAGGCCACCAGCTCAGGGAGCTTGTAGCCCAGACTATGGGCATTGGTACTCATTATCCTCCATTTCCTGATGGCCTTACTCCTTTTTGCCCCATCCCTGTCCTTCTTGCCTTTGTCACTTTCTCCATTTACCCCTGCCCTTCTCCCTATTGACAATTCTATGTTGGTGTTTATTGCACTTACTACCATGATTTTTGGGGGGGCTAGGATTTCACTGCTCCTTTCCAGTGCTTCCCCCCATGGCTAGTTTAAATGCTTGCCAATGAAGCATTTAAACCTATCACCTAGTATCCTGGTTCCTCTCCTGGACAGATGCAGCTCATCATGCCAGTATATACTTGCATCACTCCAGGTGGACCCCCAGTCCCCAATGAAGCCAAATACCTGAGCCCCACACCAGTTTTTCAACCACTGATTGAATCCCATGGTTTGAAACACCCTAGCCTCTCCTATGCCATAGATGGGCAACACCTCCAAGAAGATTACCATGCATGCTACTTGTCTAAGGCCCCTCCCCAATTCCACAAACTATTCCTGCACTTCTCTAATCCCTTTCTTAGCCAGGTCATTTGTCCCTAGGTGGACAATGACATCCAGCTCCCTCCCCTGTGCAGCTGCTCTGGCAATCCTGAGGATTCGCTCCCTGTCCCTCCAAGCTATGGCGCCAGGCAGGCACCTTACCTCCCTCTCTCCTTCCTCCCCCAGTTCTACCTTCCTAACAATGGAGTCCCCCACCAGGAGTTGTTTCCTTCCCTGTGAGTCCCTGCCACCTCTGTGGGTCTCTTTTGTGGAGGTTCCCAGCATCCTCCTTGGTCTCCACTGCGGGGGCCTGCATAGAGGAACCACACTTTGCCAGAATGGCATAGGAATTGTGGAGAGGTACAACTGGAGGGATGTTCCTCTGTTGCACCACCCTCATACTCCCTGAGACCACTGTGGTCCAACCGCTCCTCTTTCTTGGCAACCTCTGAGGCAACGGCAGTGGCATTGGTGGTCCCTGGATGGATGAGGAGGTCCCACAAATCCTGGCCAACTCAGCCTGGAGATGACCAACCTCCTCCCTCAGCCCAGAGGGGTGCCTACAGATGGGACAACACAGCATCCTCCAGAATGTCTCCTGGAAGACTGTTGCTCCACAGCCACTGCACTGCACCACTCCCATCATGTCTAATTTCTGGCCCCTTAACTGTATTCTAGCCTTAATCTTTCCTCTGTTTTTTTCTCTCTCTCCTTACTTTCTTCCTGTGTGCCCTTTAAGCTCCTGATTGTCCTGTTCTGAGACAAGAATATCCTATATTTCTCAGTAGACCCCTTACTTGCTCAGAGGCAGACCACCAGCAGCTAGAGGGGGCCAGAGAGCTACTCTTGCCCTTCTAGGATGGTGGGTCTTTGGTGGCTCTGTGATCACTCACTTCCTGCTCCCAAACAGGAAGTTCCTGTTGTCAGTCAAATTCTGTGCCTATAAAAGTAGACCTCGCTTTGGGTGGGAGGGTGGGGGAGGGAAGGAGGGCAATATAGTCCCAGCAGAGAAGTCCAGTCACACAGCAGTCCTTTTTCCTGGTGTCTTCTGCCAAGCTACTAGCAAAATCTTTCTAAGGCATTCTTACAATGCATTTCTCCACTTTTCAGCTCTGTGGCAGTTTGAATAATACACCTGGATTAGTGTGCCATATCAAATGCTCACTTTATTTATATGTGCTTTATTAATACATTTTATCTGTACTGTATATTGTACGGAACTTTATTTTAGCACATTGTAATGGAAAATGCTGATCAATATACATTACTTGACTACTTTTACCATACTGTGCCAGTGCACGGTACAGTGAAATGTGTATTTCCATACAAACTTAATTTTTGTCCAGTGTCCAGACCCTGTGCTGTCATGCAGATATCACCATTATATAATGCTGAGTGCAGGGTCCTGTGGATCCTGCAGACACATGCTTACATAATCTTTGCATGCATCTGTATACATCTTAAGCAACATACATTTTCTTTACATCTCTATGGTGCAGTCTGGGGTGCAGTACATGTAGTGTGCCATATCCATTGTTGCCTAGCATGCAGGTTTACTTGCAAGACACCTGCACTCACATCCATACTTACTTTTTTTGACTGTGCAAGCACATGCTTCCGTAAAGCCTATACTCTCAGTCAGACTTTTTTTTCTATACTGTGGGAGTGCAGTTTTCCATGGACCCTGAACCCTCACAGAAATATACTTGTGCCTTACTGTGCTAGTGCAGGTTCATGCATACCATGAGTCCCATAGAAATTTAATTTTTCCACACTGTAGGAGTGCAGGTTCCTTTGAACCCTGTGTAATCTTGCAAATGTCACCATGACATGATGTGGGAGTGCAGAGTCACTGGGATACTGTGCTCCTCCCCATACATAATTTTTCTATGCATCTGTATATGTCTTAACAAACATACATTTCTATATGTCTCTAGGGAACAAGTTGGGGTGCAGTGCATGCAGTCGGCCATTCCCCATGGTTGCCCAGCATGTGGGTGTACCCCCAAGAAACTTGCATGGGTGCAAAACTCATACAGTTGGTGGATCATGATGATGGATGTCTTCTATGCTTTGTTCAGATAGTTGCATGTTCTTATGTCTTACCTGATGATGGGTGTCTTTGATTGGTTATGTTGCCTTGCCACTTCTTCTGCTTGCATGTGTGTATGGATTTTTGTGGGAAGGGCAAGTTAGGATTGGAAACCCTAATACTGCATTTCTATACTTTTGTTGCTTTAATATGAACCTAAACTGATGCACTGACAAAGCGTTTTGCAATGAATTGCCTTTCTTTTTTAGATGGTGTAAAGATAACATTATCCACATCTCAGAGCAGGTAGTTGCCCATGTTTTACATACATTATACCTGTTGCATGAGTACTGTGTATAATAACATGGCTCAGTAGGACCTTCACTACAATCACTATATGATATAACTGATATTTTGCATGTATCAGAACATAAACATTTATACACTGTACTTTTACCATAGATACATACATTTTTTCATGTATCAAAATTTAATACCTACTGACTTACAGAGCAGAACGTGTTATATCATATGTTTTACAATCACTACAGAATTGCACTTGAAATTTACAGTGATGTCTAAACCTTTGCTCTGAACCTCAGACATCATGACGTAATATGTGTCAGTTACTCTACTTTTTAAAAACAGTTGACCATTCATTTGTATATATACAGATATTTAAATCTTAGCATAATGTTACATAATTGTTGTATTTCAATACTGTGCCAGTTTGTAGTTTACATATGTATTAGGAAGTAATCTGTTCTCTGAAACCATAACTGGGAACTACAGTTGAATGTTGGCCACAACTCACTACCTATAACGTCAAAAAAAAAAAACTCTACACAACCAGAACATTTCAATTCAACTTCAAATTGTGACATCATGTTAAAGTAAGACACAAACCATATGTAAGTATGTTTAAAAACATATATTTGAAAAATGCCAATTTTAATTGGGCCAGTTTAGTAAATGTTCCTGGAGTGGGGGAAAAACCAAATGCCTGAAAAGAAGAAGGAAGCAGTATACACAGGAGCCACATATCCAGTGTCATTTTGCTGCTATGAATAAGCATTTCAAGCATTGCATTTGGAAAATCCCGCACTCAACCCCTTAATTTTAATTTTTTTATTTTATTTAAACATTTGGTAACTGGGAAAGGCACACTGAGCTGAGGCTCATTTCCAGCTGCAACCCATGGGCAGGGACAAAATGGATTGACACACAGAAAAAAGTAATAATATCCATAAATAATTTTTCTATGCATCTGTATATTTCTTAACAAAAATACATTTCTATACACCTATAGGGAGACAATCCTATAAAAAGCAGGAACATAAATTGAGCTGTATATAAGGTAAGCATCTGATTTTACAAAAGCATCTTTATACTTATTTTAAAAGAGAATCAGTAAGAATAAACACTCATTACATACACATAACTTAATGTGTTGCTAATGATTAACAACATGCATATCAAATAATATAAACTAGTACAGTATATATAATCTGCATGTGTCAGAAAAACAACAAGAAACTCATGTAGGTTATAATACCATGTACTAAAAAGCATTTATTAATTCTTAGTAATGATATGCAATAGAAAATTCTGTCATTCAGAACAACATTAGTAATACTCAACAATTCATTATACAATATATTGTAAAAAAACAGCATAATAGTATAATTAGTTCATCGCTTACTAGTAGACTGTCACTTAATAAATATGCTATGAATATTGTATATGAAAGTAAACATGCACTGCTATTAACTTTAAATTAAACTTACAGTGTAACATTATAAGCAGAGAACCTGGTACTATATACTCACAAAAATATAATATTTTTTTACTTTACATGCTTACAACTGTACATTTAATGGCCTCTGTTTGTAAAAGTATAACAATATATACAGTAGTAATGGTACCTAAGAGACATGGGTAAACATAGTAGAATAGTGCTGCCATCATGAAAATATGTCCTCAGTAAATCTGTCACCTGTTAAAAACAACACAGAGCTACCTTTTGGTTTTGTAGATGTGCTGCATAATTGCAAACATGGTAGTGTACTAGTAATCAGTACACTAACATAGTAAGTCTGCTATGGGACATATGTAGTACCTACATGGTAACATTTGTAAAGGCATGATCTGTTACAAGAATTTGTGCTATTATGTTTACCAGATGAAGGAACTGTCTTAACAAACCACATATGACAAAGCATGCCAAAGTACCTTGTTTACTGTTACTTTATAATAGTGTTACTTTGCAGTACATGAACACAGCATGGTGAAGTAAATAATGGCAAAGCATATTTGAAAGACACCATGCAACTGCTAAATAAAGAGACTGGCAGAACACTTCAGCATACAGTGGTTATTATAGAAAAGTTTCCCAGTACTACCTTATACCGATTGGTGCAGCACTGTACCGCTTGTCCTACCGCTCAGTGCAGCACATACTGAGATTATTTGGTGCAGTATAGTTCACCTCCCAATGCAATTCCTCTGTAATCCACGTGGTGGTGACAGCAACTCATATTACCCTGAAGTGTCAGCATATTTATTTTTTCACTATTTGTACAGGTCCCCCAGCTGGTGGCGTGGAGTGTTTTTTTTTTTTTGACAATGCTGAAAGTTTTACTTTGAAAACCCAAGTTTTAGAGTTGCAGTACTGCATGTGGGCAGTTTAAATGTGATCAGAAACATTTAGAGATGTTGAAATTAAATTTTACATGTTAACACCCTCATTGTGTTTTATGGGTTTTTTGTTCTTCATTTTTTTAAGTCAGTAATAGATGGTAATGTATAGTACTGTATTATGGTCATTAGGAAGAATAAAGTCCAATTGATTTATATTTTTTATGCTGCTGTGCATTCTGGACACTATTCTAGTCACACTTCTTCTCAATCTGAGCTGCATGTCTAGAGCAGAAGCCACCAAGTAGTGTTAGCATTATGGTCTTACAGCAGATCCATTTTTTTTATTTAATCCTGTGCTGTGGATCTACTCATATGGGATGAAGCTTGGTAGTGACAGCCCTTACTGTCCACTTTGATATGCACACTGTAATACACACTTTACTAATTTCACTGTGTATCATAAATATTAAACATTTTATTTTTTAAATACTTCAATACCTCTTAAAAAATATTATGCATTAAAAGAACTGTGTTTAGCACTTGGTCTAGCTCCTAGGAGTGGCTTGCTTGTCCATGAATATTCCAGTATTTCTCCTCACCATTCATTTATCCTACAAATACTGTAGTCTTGCCACTGTCACTTTCTTCATGGTTATCCTCCATAATGTTCCAAGGACTGACAGATGGAAATAGCTGCTCAGCCACTCCTGTACCTGACTGTACAGACATCAGCCAAATTCACAGGGAACCCTCAAAACTACAAACTACATCTTTTTCACAGAATCTTATAAGCTGGCTGTGTGTTTCAGAAGGGCTATATACTGTACCATTCAGTAGAATGATCACTGGCTGTGTTATATCTACAGGAAAATACACCATGGTTGCAATTGTCTCCTCACAAGTGCATCAGCCTGATGTCTGATTATAGCTTCTAACACATTTGTATATTCATTTATTTAACAAGATGATGGTCAATATTGTGAATACCTGCTTGGGTTAACAAAATCATGCTGATGAGAAAATTACACAAATGTATTACCAATGTTGCCCACTGATAATTAAAAAAAAAAACTGGTAGTCTAGCACCCCCCCCCATCAATCCCTGATGTTGTCTCACTGGAAATTAATAAAAAAAAATTACTCTTCCTTGTAGTCTATCATAGCTCTGATCCCCGGTGTTGTCCACTGGTAATTAATAAAAAAAATCCCTGGTAGTCTCATGCCCCATCAATCAATCCCTGATGTTGCCCCACTGGACCTTAATAAAACACAAATGCAAAAACACTAGCCAATGCTATCAGCAGATCCCGATCTTCACTGCAATGTCAGATCACAAGGAGATGTTATAGTATACACTATATATAGTATATATAAGTACTTCCCTTCAATTGTTTCACTCATGTGGTATAGTGCCATCCATCCTCCAGCATGCACACACTCATCAGATCAGCTTTTGCTCTTCTGTCATAACCATTACAATATAATAAAAAATAATTACTTTTTTTCTTGAATAAATGTGATTTGCTTTCATATTTGTGTTCAGAAAAATGCTTATGATGTTACTGAGTGTATGTTGGCTGAACTGTATTTATTTCGTAAAGACAGAATTCTAATGCCAAACAAATTATTTGAGGACCTCTGCCAGACCAATTAAAAAGGTCTCTCTTTGCTAGTCTTCTATGACTGGAAAAGTAAAGGTAGTGAAATACTATGTGTATTCTTTTTAAAACCTTGTGCTTAATTAGATATCACATTGCCATTTTTCTCCAATTGTATAATGAGCGGGATAGTGATAGTAGCATATTCCTCCATCCAGTATCAGCAATTGGCTTTCTTGAAAAGTGTGCCAGATCTAAGATAAACACAGGTCAAACTCTAAAAGGAGTTAGAAAAAAGAGAAAAAATTCAGGAGAAAATTCAGTTTTCCCGACCTGAAGTTTGAACTGTGTTTTTGTTTATCTTTCGCTGGAATCTATGACTTGAAATGTGTGCTTCTGTACATGCAATCTAGTATGGCGTGACAGTTTTTTTTTTACCTCTTCACAGTCCAATTTCTAATCCTGCAAACCTGGAAATCAGATAATTGAGACTGGGTTTGAGGTCTTAATCATAAAAAATGCCATTGTGTATCCCACTGTCTTTTATCCGTTTTCCACTCATATTGGGGATCGTCAAGTCTCTGCAAGTTAAAAGTACTACAGCTTCTGTCAAATCTGTACCAACTCATTTATCATTCATTGTTTACATTAGTAAAAGTGTTATACCTTAGTGGGGTTGTGTTTGCAAATATAGACACTGTACTGAGTTGTTTCATGTCTGAACTGCAGTGTAAAACAATAAGAAATACATTGCTGATCTTAGCTAATGGTCATCCTTCAAATCTGGTGTAAATTACATAGTGCCTGGACAAAGTGTTCCCTCTTGATTAAATAAAAACTATCCATTTTTCATTTACAAATGAAATCCATTTTTTTGTGATCATCTCTTTCCATGGAAAAATATGAAACTACAAGGTTGCATTCAATATTGCTGCATCCATATACCACATGTCATTTTGAAATAATACACAAAAAATGCTGCTACTCAGAATGAAAATATATAACAACACAGATCATATACTGTAAATGTATTAATGTAAGAAAATCCAGTAACATGCCATAAAACATTACGCTCAAACAAAATATTAAAATTTTTAAAAGCCAAAGAGGAAAAAAGTTTAAAGGAAAAAATCCAGGTATCAATCTTTCTTTTATAAACAAGACAGAGATGCACTTATCTAATAAAATGATGGCAAAAATAATCAAAGTAAATAATTAGAAGGGCTCTGAACAGCACCGTTTTGAAAATGACTGATTTGAGGGGCCACTGTGTCAGTTTGAGGCACAAGTCCTAGCTTCAAAGCTAACTGATGTTGACACAGTTTCCACCGTTATGTCACATCCATGACTCACAGCAATGAATGCCAGCAGATGCAGCTTGAAATATGGAAGGATTGTAAAATTATTTAAAAAATAATGAACTCTATCGAACAGCTAAATACTGTACCAGGCTGCATTCAGTATTGCTGCATCCATATACCACATATAATTTCGACATGGCACACAAAAAAATTGCTCACACTGAGAATGAAAAAAATACAAGTACTGTGACAAAAAAATAATGAACTCTTTATCAAACAGCTAAATAAGTGCAAGACCATAATACAGTTCACAACTGTACAGCTTGCAAGGACTTTAGTCAGTACCCAGTCCAGTCAAAAATCAGATTGCAAGCCACTGTAGGTCTCTTTTGTGCTGGCAGTGTGAAATGTGTTTCATTATCACATAAAAGCTCCCCTCACCTCCCAGTCAGGCTGAATGGAGGAAAGCAATATGACATTTGAAAATAATAGGCTGTGAATGAGATGCCTCAACTTGCTATGTTCCAAATCAGACAGCCATTGTCAGCTGGTAGTTTGTCTTATCTGCTAAATCAGTGAAGTGGAAGACCTTAAAGAGATTCACCAATCAAGACTATTGCACCTGAAATATAGGTGTCTTACCCCCGCAGGACTTGAGAATTGTGAATATTTCCAATTCTAATCATTTATGTAAAAAACTGCATCACTCATAAAAGTCTGGAAACAGGATCCTAGAAACGTCACTGTTACATGTGCTGCCCTCACTCCGCTGCCATGCTCAGTAACGCTTTGACGAGATGTCAGTGAGAGCGTGGGAGTGTGCTCCATTATAATCAATGGGTGGCAGCTTTTCCAGCAATTTTATGTATTATCATGGCCAATTGGTAATGAAATGTGGGCACCAGTCAACTAACAACGGGCTTGTTAGTCAACTGGTGCCCACATTTCATTACCAGCTGGCCATGATAATACTTAAAATTACTGGAAAAACTGCTGCCCATTGATTATAATGGGGTGCCTGCCTGCACTCACACTGGCATCTTGTCATAGCATTACTGATCATGGGGGTGTAGCGAGGATGGCACTTGTAACAGGGATGTCCGTGGGACCCTGTTTCCAGATTTTTATGAGTGATGCAGTTTTTTACATAAATGATTAGAATTGGAAATATTCACAATTGTTGAGTACTGTGGGGTCAAGACACCTATATTTCAGGTGCATGAGTATTTCTGTTTATGTTGGTGAATCTCTTTAAGTAATCTGAGCAGCTCCCTGATCATGCAGCTTTCACAGTCCGAATGCATTTATTTAAATTGTACAAAGCCATCAAGCACCTAATAAAACAGACATATATGACCAAGTGGTCCATGTAACTGTATAATAAACATAGATTTTTACCAATGTTTTGTATTAGACTCCTTTTGTTTATTACAGATTTCCTTGACCAATAAGTTGGACTAATAAATGGACAGGGCCATTTTTGTTAAGCCACTGTGAGAGCATTTGTCTGAAAGAATGAGTGGCACTCAAAAGGGAATCAAATGGTTTATTCACATGGCACTTTCATTTACTTTAAAGCAGTTTTAAAAAAAATGCAAGAGCAGATCTCGAGAATTAGTGGAGCTTTTGAAACTAGAATGCATAATTATACATTTTCAACCTAGTAAAGCTCCCTGGTTCATATTTGTGCCTAACCTCTTTTGAACTGTAAATGGACTGTATTTGATATCAGTGCTGGTATACTGGTTGGCACTGGGTAGTCCTGTGCTAGTAAAAGGTCCCATAATAATGCCCAAATAGTAGTCTGTATTTTAATAAGTGGTTCATAGGATCATATAGGGCAGCCCAGCTTACACCTCCAGTTGTGCCCATTAAATATTATTTAATATCCAAAAGCACCTCTTAAAAACTTGGTTGATGGAAGTTCAAACTTAAAACCTCAATAAATGGGATTGTGATAGAGTTCATGGAACATAAGCATACAGAATAATTATTTTAAATAAGGTTGCATATTTTAATTTAAACAACAATACCAAATGATAATCTGGTTATTATACTCACCAATCTCCTGCCCCATGGTATTTCCTCGAGCCAACCCAGCTCTCCCTTCACAAACATGTAATAATAAAAATAATACAGTATACTAAGAATAACAAAATACAGTTTAGTCATACTTTTTATTGCTGATCTACAAGTGCTCTCAAATGCTCATTTTCCTTTTTGTGGCAAGTGCAAACTTGAGGAAGGCACTGTAAACAGGTCCTCAAAAGATGCAGTATTGCATCAAACACTCAAGACCAAAGACCATGTTGAAGGACACAGACAGAAATTAAAATGAGATTGTGTATAGGCATCTCCCCTCTTTGTGCTCTGCTCCCACGCTGATGCCTAATTTGCATTCCCCTAATTGCTATTGTTGGTAGACATCAGTGGTGGTTATGGAGTGGTGTGATGGGGTGGGAGAGGGTGAGATGATTTCCTCACATACAGAAGGCTCATAGTTTGTTTCAACAGCATGCTATTCCTTTCTTCACACCCACACTACCACTGATGCCCGCAGAGTACACCATTGATGCTTGGGCACAGGAATTCATGTCTAATGATTATCCATAACCCCCATCACCACCATTCTAAAGTAAAATGTTACTGTTACAGTCATTTAACCATGAATTAACAGTTAACAATGAAGAAAACAATCAACATTTTCTGGTCATTTTCTAAATCATTTAGCACATTCAGTGCATTTTGAGCTGTGTTGTGCTGCACTAGTTTTCACATTGCAAAGCAAGGCTTCAGAATTTCCATTTTTTTTAGAGTCACTATCAGAACATTCTGAATTTTGAACCTTGAACCTTGACTCTGAGATGGGTTTGGCATAACCATAAGTATAACATTCACAGATAGAGGAGTGTTAGTTTTAAATCAAGCATCTTTGTTTTAATTGTACTTTTTCATCAACAAGCATATGATATAAAGAAAAAATGAATGCCATCTGTCAAAAGGTGGACTGACTCTGTCAGTCCCATTTTAGCCTCACTGCAAATCATGGACCTGTGCCTTACAGGACTGATGGAAATGAAATCTTAGGAAATGTGACACATACCTGTATTAAATATTTTTTTAAAACAGTGATTAAAAGTTTAGGGATAATTAAAGCTGTTTTTACTGTGCATCTTATTCCTTTCCTACTGTTTCAATATTTTTACTGTTTTTTGACCACAATCTACTAAAGTGGCAATTACTGTAAATCCGTACTGTGTGTGAAATAAATATTTGGCTGTATGGTTCAGAATGACTGTTTGAATTTGATTAGAAACTGTAATGGACTGAAGATGTTCACTGTGAGCAGTTGCCATTGTATGCCTTAATGTTACATTCTGTTACAGTCTAGCTGATGGATAAACAAATAGTTGAGGTAGAGGTCACAAATTCAGCAGTCAGTCAATGAATCCCAGCCATGGCACTGTACATCTTGAGGTGAATCCTATCATCTAAAGCTGTCAACCCCCCAAATGCCCCTCTACCTCCTATGCCTACTACTGTATCTTGACTGTCTCATACTATTCCATGACATTCATCGCATCCCACCCATGGTGCTGGGTGTGTCATTCTGCCAACTACTATCCACCCCACCCCCATCAAGGCTTCCTATCAGGTCACTGGCAATTTCATCATTGTTAACACACCAGCACAGTTCACTATAAAATACCTAATTGCATGGGCTGTATCATAAAATATTAGCTGCATTTCCATTCATTTATGTCTCCTAATGCTGCCTGTTCTAACTGATCTTCCTCTTGTTTTTTGAGACTGCAGACACACAAAGCAAGCAGGACCATGCAGATGTGATGTACCATATATTTACAGTATCAGCCATATGCAAAACTATGTTTATGATATTGGTCTCACCCCACCCCCCCAAAAAAAAAATCCCATAAGTTCAGATCAGGAGACAGGAGAAATTAAGCATTCATTGTGCATTTTTCAATATTATTAGTAGCCACTTGAGGGAGGGAGGTTGGGTGCTAGAGGGTGGCAGAGTGGGAGTTTCACTATTTTTAAGACTCAGGAGGACAGGCACAAGGTAAAGGGTGGATGGTGCCCTATTGATGTGGCATGGTTTGGGGGAAGGGATAGATTCATAGATTTATCGATATTTGTCAGCAGAAAATGACTATCTTGGCCCATCGAGTCTGCCCATTTCCCTCTCCTTACCTGTCCCACACCCTGAGATCCTCCCTCCACTCCCCAGCCAACCCCTTATATTGATTATATATTGGCTATAGTGATTATTATTATAAAACATTGCCAGGACTGGCACTTGTTCCTGTCTATACTAAGTGTCTTGCAGAAGAGTGAATGAATGTTGATGTCAATAACTATAGTAATACCTGATTGGGCACATGCCAGCCAATCTGATTTTACCATAGGCGATGATGTCAGTCATTCATTCATTCATTCCTGGTCAGTCAGGCTTATTAAATTACATTGATTAAGCACTAACCCAAAAAAGAAACCTTAGAGATCCCTGATCACCTGAACCTAGTACTTAGAAACATAAAAACACAGAATCTGATGTCAGAAAAGTACTGCTTGGCCACATCAGTTTGCCCAGTTGTTTCCTACCTACTGTAAGTTACCTGATGAAGCTTGTAGCTGCCTGCTGGTAGTTAAAAAGCCTCTCACATTAATGACATGTGTAGTACCAAACAGATGGTTAATTATAGCCCTCTCATATGTTAATATTGGTAAGATGAACCTGGTTGGAGCTGGTGCAATTCTCTGAATCCATACTTTTTCTTCACTTTCTCACTCCCTCTTACTAATTCATTCCCTCTGGATCTGTCTATTTTTTCTATTCTTTTGGGGGGGGGTGTTTGTAATGATTTCACTAGCAGTAGTTGCAGATTTGTTAACACTGACAAGGTTCCTATACTCAATCGCGAACACAGTCCATTCACTATAATGTGAGTGCTGTGCTTGGTGCAAACTGCTAATGATTTTCATTTTCGTTTCCCCACCTTCAGAAATAATGCTGCGATGTCTGCTGCAAGTGGATGAATTGTGTTTTTGACTCCATTGCATGGGTTTTAAGGTGTCATGAATATGTCGGCTCCCCCTTACACCTACGCATCATCACAATAACACTTGCTCTCTTATGATATTTTATAGGAAAACTGCAGTGAATTTGCTCACAGTGTGTAAATTATTATTGCAGTAAAATAGTTACATTTAGTGTTGTCAACATTTCTTTTTCTTTTCTTAAAACAGCAGGCTCTTCCCAGTATTTGTTTTACATAGTTGTTATCTGTCCAGGGCTCAGCTACATACTGATTCAGCTACCTGATTTTGGTTGATTTTGTGGGTTGGGGGTGGCATCTGTTTGGGCATGGAACTGCCGAAAATGCTATGTATTACCCTAATTGTCAATGTCATCAGATTAGATGAACTGAGTGCAAGGTGTGTGTTCACATGTGCATGTGGATGTAGCATTAGCCCATTTGATGCTATCATACAGAATTAGAGATTATCGCGATCATTTATGGCCCTCTATTCATTATGAACACATCTGTTCTTACTGTATAGCTCATATGAATTGAACAGTACTGTCTGAAGGATGGCTGCATTGCATTGACTGCAAAATGTGCCAGACACTATTGTTTTTTAAATACCCACTAATAGAGCATCATGATATTGTGGTCATTATTATTTATGAAACATTAACTGGTTTGTCTCATTTTGTCTAGGGAAGGTTCTGCTTTTTTTCTGCAGAAGTCCAATCCCAGCATAGATCATCATAACTAAAAAGGAAAAAAATTGTATACTGGCAAGTGGGGGGGAGGCTAGAAATTTCTGCTTGAATAAATGACACATGGACATACTCATCCCCTCCTAGTAAGTTGAAGTTCACCTCTTCAAGGAATAGTGTTCTCATGCTCCCCTTTCTGAGTGTAGATTCCTTTTTTTTAAGTTTGGCAAGTCTGCATCATACATTGTCATACTCTTACTGTGATTTAATATTTTTCTTAACTGCAATACCATTCTATTTTATTTAAATTAGTGCACTAATTATAACTATAACTATACTTTGAGTAATGAAGTGGATAATGAGAGCAGATGCAGTAATTTAAAAGGCAAATGATATATGGTAGAATGGAAGGAAAAAAACTAAGCTGGTTTGGATGGGGGTGTGAGGTGGGAAAGTGGGAAAGTATATTAATGTAGGTAAAAAATTATCAAATTATTGCAAACCAAAATTAATGCATGTTTGTTACAGTATTAATGATGGGTTTAAACAAGGCATAATACCACTTTTGCGCATAGGCAGATGCTGCAGTGCACTAATTATTGTGTAACTAAATACTCAGGAAACAGTAGGTGTTAATTACAGAAATATATTTTATGTCATGCTCTTGAATAATTTTTATTAATAAATATGAAAACAAAAAAAAATCTGCAACCACTCCAGACATTGAACACACCAGACCAGTGTTGAAAGTCAATATCGGGACTGTATATCAGCAGTTCAGATCAGCATCATGGGCATGCTGTAAAGGAATATGTTCATTTAAATACCATCTACTCTAAGGTTCCTTACAAACAGTCCCATCTTAATGTAAGTTAAGGATGCAAAATGTGCATAACTGAAAAAAAAATGTAACATAGAAATAGTGTTGCTTTTTGTGTGAACTTGAGCAAGTTACTTGACAACCAGGGGGCTTCCATCCTTTCTAAATATATAGAATAAAAAGTTGGTGGAGATTTTACATCTCAGAAGGGCTGTCCAGGGTAAATAAACTGATATGAAATACAGTATACTAGAAATGCCAACAACATATCCCATTCCCAAGGTACTCCACTAGTTTAGAAGAATGCTTTCAATCACACATGGCTGCATTCATTAAATAGGTTTTTAGACTATATAGCTCCCCTTAGACTTTACATGTGACAGATGCTAGCTTTCTAGTTGTTCCAAATGTGATATCAAAAACAGCAGACAGGAAATATTAAGCAGCTAGCACAGTGAGAGAACTGCTGCTAGCCACCCACACAACCCAAATTTATAACCCCAGGTCTGAAATGCCAGGAGTCAACCAGCAAGGCAGCATGCAGGGATCTACACCTAATGCCTTCTGTCTCATGGAGGGAGGGTAGTTCCTCTTCCAGCATGGCTGCCCCCTAGTCATCCTAGTGGAAAGAGAGCTCTGGGGACAGGAATGCTGCACCCTAGGTACAGAGTAGCATTAGCATGTACAAGAACAGGGCTGGCAAAAGAGTCAAAGAAAAGAGTTGACATCACCATGCCCCCCTGCCCCAGCTCATGTGAGGGATAAAATGATAGGGGACCGGTAAGTGAGGCTGAGGGGGATACTCATGGTATGACTTTCATAATTCAATACATACTAGTAGATTGAGGGGTGGCAAGTTAAAATACTTGTTTATTTCTCCATTTGTTACAACCTGGAGCAGAGAGATGGCAGAGAAAAGTGAATACTAATGACGAATGATTTTGATGAATGAGTGCCTGTCAGAGTGAGTCTGTACTATGCCAATGACCAGGATGAATTGTATTCAGAGGACTACAAAGAATTACTACTGGTAAATTGCTATTTCTGGGTTACAGAGATTCAAAGCATATTTATCTAGCAGTATATAGTGACCACATGTGATTTGGATCATAGCAGAGCATCGTGGTCACACACTGCTCTCAGTCTGCTTAACAGCAACTCCCCAATAAACAGTATCACAAAAAAAAAGGGTTCAGGACACAGAGTTAAGGCTAAAGTTTTATTATCAGCAGCTAAAAATCAGATTAGTCACACACACACACACACACACATTTTCAGTGGCAAGCTCCTCTTAAATAATTTTTATATTGTATCATGAATGGTGAAGTTACAAAGGAAAAGGCATTTATTTATTTATTTATTTATTGAAATGTTTCACCAGGAGGGCACAGTGAACAACAAGTTGTTCATCTCATGGTGCAACCTGGGAGAAGGGGTTACACAGGGTTGTGAATGATGATCAGTTACAGTAGTATGGTGGTAGTACAAACAATACAACATTGTAAGATTGTGCAACAGTTGGAACACAAGGTATTGTACAATAAACAGTAGTGGAACATTGGGTAAATTACAACACAATGTCCAAAATCATACAAAAGAACATATAAATGTACACAACAGTAATAATGTGATTAACCATTTATAGTGGATATGTATACCAGGAGCAGGCTCGAGGTAGTACGCAAGTGCTGTTCGAGTAAAAAGAATGCAGTTAGGTTGTGCACACTGGTGACCCAGAAGGGCAGGTGGAGGGGGGGGAGGCAATAACCGAATATGAGGAGGAGGGGTACCCATTTCCTGATTTCCCCCTTCAGGATGTTGAGAACCCTGCTGGAGAGGAGTCATGATAGGAAGGCAGAAGCTGGGGATAGGTATTAAGGTGGGTTAAAGCAGCACAGTTGAGGGAAAGGTAATTGTGTAGGGCAGAGGAAAGGTAGTAGTTGGAGGAGGAGTGTCATATTTATAGGGGGAGGGAATTCCATATTTTAGGGAAACGATGGGTGAATCCAGTCTGAACGATGAAGGTGGAGCGGCGAGGGACCATCAAGGTGTGGGCGTCATTTGATCTGAGAGAGTGGGTGGGGGGTTGTGGAGTGGAGAGCGAGGATGAGAGATAGGAGGGGAACCCCCCAAATCAGAATTTGGAGGTTCGTTTTGCACAGTGAGAGATGCATCTGTGAGATAGTGGAAGGAAGGTTAGAGAGCGATAGAGTTCACCATGGTGGGAGTGGGAAGGGGAGTCGACAGCAAAGCGGCAGAAGGAGTTAAAGATAGTGTCCAACTTGGTCAGGGAAGAATTAGGAGCTGCACCATAGACTATGTCATAGTAGTCAAAGATGGGGTATATCATCTTCTGGACAATTTTGTGCCTCGCAGTCAGAGGGATGCAACTACGATTCCTGTACAGAGCACCAAGCTTGGGGTGCAGTTTCTTCAGGATAGCATCGATATGCACAGAGAAGTTGAGGTGCTGGTCCAGCCAAACTCACAGATATCTAAATGAGGAGTGTTCTCCAAGATGGTTCCATCAAGGGTGTGGAAGGTGGGTAGGGCCGGGAGCTTAGAGAGTCTCTGCCTGGTGCCAAAGGTCATTGCGACTGTCAGCACACTTTCAGATGAAAGAACACACTTCTGTCACTTAAAGCTAAATTTAGCAGCCAAACTGACACTTAAACAGCACCACCTGGTGCATTTCAGCATTCAGGAACAAAATAGCAGTTAAATCCATTTACGGCATGCCCTATGCCGCATACTGCGTAACTCAGACTGATGACTGCCGAAGGCACACCAACTGATGCATACTGCTAATGCTGCCATGCTCACCACATCATACTGGGGTACCGCAGAACTTTTCAACAACTACCACTGTATATCCATACCTGAATATGCTGCTACAACCATTCTACAGCTCACAAAGTGTGATATGACAAGTGGCACAGTGTGCGCCATTTTATAGGCCCACTTCAACCATGCATATTGCATAAATCACTAACATACCTGTCAGAGCTTGTAAAAGTATAAGAATATGTTAAGGTAACTCACATATTTCCTCTCTGTTATTGAGGTATACCCAGGATATCACATACACTGTACATTATGAGCACAGGCTGTCTCACTGAAACACTGGCACAGTGTGGCAGACATATACATCAGATATACTGTGACTACTCTTTTGCTCAATGAAGGTCATTGTAATTCCTCAAAACCAAGACATATGCATCTCTTAGGTTATGAGCCAGTCTCTGCTTAAAGGTGCTCATGGAGTCATTGCAATCCACCCAACCAGCACAGTATCTGAGCCAAGTAACATAAATGCCAGAATGTACAGACTGTCCATGGTGAAATCTTGAGTATCAAATCATGTTTTTCCAAACAATACTCTAAATGCTGTAAAGTCAGTGACAGGTGTCTCAACTCTTGGTCCATGAGAGGGAAATATCTGCAAGACAAAGACAAGGTATTGAGAAGAGGTTAGAACTCATACAGTTTAAGTACACTCCCCTCAACATATCTTGCACTGCAAGCAACATTGTGCATTTCTAAACAGCTCTCTGAACTTCACAGAATGTGAATGGGGAACATACAGAGAAATACACAGCATGTCATCTGTGACTTCTTTGTGTGAATGATCCCAAGACAATTCAATTCAATTTCAGTTTTATTGATTTGGAGATACCTTTGATCCCAAGCTCTTTACAAAGGTTCCATGTCAGTGAGTTAGACAGGGTACAAAGTAGTAATCATAAAAAATAGAGAAAACAACACCCTGTTTAGACATGTACACAAAGACATTGCGGAATGCAGGTTAGAGCGGTGAGTTACATGAGCACAGATTATCCAGGCAGAGAACTGTGCAGCCCCTAGGAGCCTTGTCATCAGATAGGGGGAGGGGGATGGTCAGGGGAAATTGTATAGCAATAGGTGGGTGTTAAGGGTAGGCTGTAGGGGCCTTGTCATGTCCAAGTGCAGCCAGGAGGACGTGAGGAGAGACAAGTGCTGCATCAATCATAAATTGGCAGAGAATTGAGATACCTGAGATTAGTTGCATGAACATTTAAAGATTGTACTTAGGTGCTGTTTGAGGTTAGTTTTGAATTTGGCTAGACAGGTGTTGGCAAGAAGGTGCTCGGGTAATTCATTCATCCACATGGGGGCATGAAGGCAAATGCCCATTGCCCTAGTGATGTACGACAGAGGGGATGGACAGGGCCCCTCTTGTCCTCCCCCTGGTGGCCTGTGGCGTGTTTTTTGCCACTAACAGTTTGCCAACGCAGGGTGGTGTTTTCCCCATGAGCGCTTTCTTCCCTAGGGTGCACGTCTGATGAATGACCTTGGTTTTTAAGGATAGCCAATTTGTAAGCTTGTATAGTGTACAGGTGTGCGTATTATGCTGTAAATTTTGGGCTGGCCTACAGGCCTTGTTTAGTGCCACCTGTACCCATTTCAATGCAGTATCCATTGCAGCACCATATTTCACTATTCCATAGTCAATATGTGATAATATCGAGCTGTGTACTGCAAGGCGAAGGACCTCGGGAGATAGGTATTTCCTGTGCCTGTAAAGAACACCAATCTTAATATTGACTGTCTTGACCAGGGAGTCAATATGTCAATATGTTGAGCAAATGTAAGGGTTTCATCCAGTGTGATCCCCAGGTACTTGAATGTGCAGACTTGTTCAAGTGGCTCACTGCAGGAGTTTGTAATGATGAGGGGGTTTTGTTTGATTTTTTTGTGTGTACTGGTAATAAGCATGGTCATGGTCTTCTTATAGTTAAGTAGCAGCTTATGTCTGCAGAACTAGATCTCTAAAGAAGAGAAAGATGCCTGATGCTCTATTTGCAGATTAGCAAGGGACGTGCTGCTTCCCAAGAGCACCGTATCGTCAGTGTAGAGTATCAGTTTGGTGTCACAGGCAGTGGGGAGGTCATTTAGGAAGATACTGAGGAGTAGGGGCCCAAGGATTGATCCCTGAGGCACCCCCAGTGATACCTGTCTTGCACTGGAAACTGTTTGTCCAGTTTTGACACATTGAGTTCTGCTTGTAAGGTAGTCTTGGAACCAGCATAGTGCACTAGGTGCCACACCCATGTTGGACATTTTGGTCAGCAACAGGGGGTGATTGACTGTGTCAAAGGCTTTGATGAGGTCTATGACGATAGACCCCACCAGTTTACCTTCATCCAAGGCCTTGTGTGCATAGTTCATAAAGTCCAGCAGAGGAGTGGTTGTGCTGTGGCTTTGTCTGAAACCATGCTAGTTAGGGCAGAGCAGGTTATATTTGTTGAGGTAGTCAATGAGATGACCAGCCACAATCTTTTCCAGTGCTTTGGACAGTGGCGAGAGTATTGAGATCTGCCTATAGTTGGCTACCCAAGAATTTGTCACCTCCCGTATGCACAGGTGTGACTAGGATGTACTTCCAGACCTCTGGGAATTGAGCAAGAGTCAGTGATTTGTTGAACAACTTGGTGATGGGCACTATGAGAACATCCAGGGTGAGGGATAGCAGTTTCATGTCGATCCCATCGCTACCCTGTCTTGACTTACACAGTATTTTCCTGACCTTAGCTAGTGTCTCCTTCACGGTTGCCGTTTTAATATAGAAGGGTGGGTGAGAGTGTTCGGAGAGACCATTGTTTGATCTGGCTCTGCTCAGGGTGGAAGTAGGCTGGTGGTAATACTACTGTGAGATCAGGCAAGTATACTTAGCCACATAGCTGACAATAAAGTACTGTCACATAGGAATGTGCTCATCATCCAAAGCATTTATGATGACCATCATAAACTCAGCGACATCCTGCTGGATTTTATCTGCAAAACTTCTGTGTCCATCATACCCACCTAAAACAAGTCATAAAGGTGTGAGAGACTGAACACTGTTAGCATGCTTTACAGTTTCATTTACAACTTGCTTCACTGACTTTGACAAGGTAGTCTTATGTGAAGCTGTGATACTTTGAACAAAGTGAGGCGTATGAAGAAATGCCTGCATTGCAGAGTTTGCATATTAGTTTACTCCAGTACGGTTATCAAACTTTGGGTAAACAGTCAGCCCAACTGACTTCTTTTGTGGAAGTGAGTTTGTGTGATTGGGTGATGTAGATTCCTTCTTACTAGAAACAAAAGTCAATTTATGTGCATTTGCTCACTTTCTGTTTTGCTACAAGCATCTACTGTAGCATTGTACTGCACTACACCCATGGGTAGTGGGATGAGAGGCATATTTGGCTGGTACAGAGTTTATAAGTGATTGTACTCCACAATTTATCGTTTGTCAGCTCAGATTTTTTTTTGATGAAATGCTGATGATGTTCAACCCAGCTGGAGTCTTAACACGTGACAGTGCAACATAGCTCATGCCATCTTTGAAGATTCCATTGCCTATGTCAACCATTTCTGAATCAAAACTAAAGTCTTGTGACGTGTACAGAAACAGCATATGCAACATACACTGGAAACTGTTTTCTGGTTACATATATGCCCTTCACTACTTGGAATTTCACAGTAGTTTTGTCAACGGATTGTGGGTGTTTGATGTTATCGAACTTCATGAGTGCCTCTAAAATGTCTCCTGGACATTGTACTGAAATTCAAGGATGTGACCCATTACACAATTAATCAGTCCATGATCCACATCAAGGTTTCGATGTACCATAATGCATGCATTCTTACAGACTGTAAGAACAGCCTGTAGACCAGCTGTGCATGACACTTCAGACTTCAGCTCATTCAGTCATTCACTAAGTTTTGCTACCATCTTTCGACTTAAGCAAACAGCATCCACGGCATCAACTGCATGCAGTGTGAAGATTTCTTGACCCTCTCTCTGCAACATAATGTTATTTACTTCAGCACATTGCTTAAGCTGTGGCATGAGACACACTATTCATGTACTATCTGAGTACACTTTGTTGAACACATCACATGCAGCACTCATAGTTGCGCCGACAGGAATGATCCTATGTGTGTTCAACAGAGAAACATTCAGGAATGTTAGGCTCCCATTACAAGCCTCATCCAATAATGTCTTACAGGCAACATCACTACTCTGTGATCACTCTCTACAACATCACATGTTTTGAAACAACTCAATATAGATAAACAGCTCCCAGAGGTTAATACCTCCAATGCACCCTATTGTCATTTTTGCTTGCTGAAAGGTGAGTACTGAAAAAAAAATTCTCCATTTATTGGTGTAAGTTGTAGAAGGTCTCCAAACACCACAATACTCTTTCCACCAAATACAACACCATCATCACTTCCAAGAATCTCCTGGAGATAAAGGTGTAGCAAACAAGCATTACATTTGAGACCATACTGATCTTATCAATGATCAAAAGTTTAATTTTGCTAAACATGGATCGAAGATCAGATGCCACCTGGAAAGATAGCTTGTAATGCTCTCCACTTTTACCGTGCTCTACTAGCAGCATGAAGAGGCGGTACAGAGTCACACCACCAATGTTTTATGATGCCAGTCAAGTTGAAGCAGTAACAGAAATAGACATTGTTTCTCCAGTGTGTTTTCTTATCTCAATAGTAAGGCTTCAATCAAAAAATTCTTGCCTGTCCCTGCAGAACCACTGACAAACATTAGTAAAGGTTTGTAATTTCCACAGTTACACTGGTTCTTTTCATGTAGGATACCATGTCTAACTGATTCTGTTACAGCAGCACAAACTAGAAGCTGCTGTTGATTCAAATGTTTTTTCAATTGACATGGATCTACTGTACTATGGCAACCATGCAACATAGCACTTTCCACTTCTACCATGAGTACCGCATGATCATTCATAAGAAGAGGTACTCCAGGGGGGACCAAGTGAAGCAGGGTACCAGGTAGAAGCTCCTCTGCATAGCTCCAGCCTCCTGACTCTGTAAAAGCATTTTTTGGAGCTTTTAACTAGCCTAAAACCCTACAATTTTATGGTTTACTGCCTTCCTAGCATTGAGTGCTCTTGCTGGGTGAATTTGAGAGAGAATGGAGGTGTATATGTAATGGGCGCCTCAAAAACACACCCCGCCAGTTTCCCCGGAGAAGGCCCTGAAGAAATCACGGGCCTCGAGTGGAGTTGATAAGCCAAAGGTTGCAAATCAGGGCACGGAGCAGAAACTGCTCATGCTAAGCAGATTCCGAGAGGAATTTAAGCCCTTTCAGGAAGAAATAAAAGAAATGGCATCAGAGATTAAGTCCCTAACCAGAAAACTCGAAGAGATTTCAGTCTTAACTACAGATAACACCACCAGGATTTCCTCCTTGGAGAAACAAACAAAAAGGTTTGAGCCTGGGATGGCGGCAATGCGGCAGAAACTTGCACATTTGGAAGCTAAACTTGAAGACCTTGAGGGTCGTAGTCATAGAAATAATATTGTGATCCCTGGGCTGCCGGAGGGAGAAGAGGGCCAGAACACCATAGCATTTGTCCAGAAGTTGGTGGAGAAGATCGCTGGCCCCTCACCCTTTGGGGCTAAATATATAATCGAGAGAGCCCCCAGATCCCTGAGGCCGAAGCCTCCCCCCGGAGCAACACCTCACCCTATAATATGCCGATTTCTAAATTTTTTGGAGCGGCAGCACTTGTTGTACAAAGTTAGAGAAATCCAGGAAGTTAGATGGGAGCAAGTCAAACTCAGAATAGCACAGGACTTGCCGGGTGCTGTCTGTTCGAAATGTAAAGCATTTCACCCAGTTGTTTCTAAGATTATTGCTACTGGTCTTAAGTTTCGTATGGCGTACCCAGCCAGGTTGCAGGTGCAAGTGGCCGGTACCTGGGTTTCTTATGAGGATCCTGAGGCTGCAATTGCTGGCCTAAAGCTGTCCCTGCCTGATCTCTTCAGGGATACATGAGAGGTCCTTCATCATTTAAATGGAAGAGCTCTGGATCGAAGAGAGGTGGCTGTCACTTGAAGGACTCTTCGGGGATGAATATAAATAATTGCTGGATTCTTATCCAAGCCTGTTTAGAGGGCTTAAGGGACACAATTTCCTTAATATTATCCAGACTTTGTAAGGTTGTCTATGCCTTAGTTTTATCTGGGACTGTGATTTCTTCTAAATTGACTGTTTTATTTTATTGTTTACAGGTGTTGGGGAGAGAAATTTTGCAATGTTTTGGTTTAGTACCTCCCCTGCAGGTATGCGAGGGGGAATGGCTCTGTTAAGGCCTATGGTTTACACCTCGCAGGGTATCAATACCCATCGTAGGGTGGGTCGTTTGGAAAGGGTCTCGGGGCATTTTCTCTACAGCCCTATCACACGCTTCTGCTCCTGTACCACCAGAGGGAGCTCATGACTCAATGTAGTATAAGCCAGTGATTTTAATGACCCAGGATGGGGGGCTTTTCTAGGCATAAGGGCTTGACAATTGGAGGGGAGTGGCCGGGCCCGCTTTCTTGGGTCAAGTGAGTCCTGCTGTGGGCGTGGCCCGCATGGAGACCAGAAACATTGCCTTTGGTCTGGCCCTGACAGCACCATCGAGGTGCGCTCCCTTTAGTAGGCAAGGAGTGGGGGTTTGGTAACTCTCGATACTGCTAGTGCCCATGTCCTACTAACACAGTGTTACTCCCACTGGTTATCAGGAGTGGATCAACTGATGACCTTACAAATTGTTACTGTAATTCAGGTTTCTTACCACCTGTTGTTTTCATATAGGGGGGCTCATAGATTTTTCTTGGGTTTAGGGGCATAATGTTGGGGGGCTGGGGGGAGAAGGAGACGGTATGTTGTTGAACGTTGTTGGTGACAGTTGGGGGTAGAAAGGGCGGGGAAGAAGGTAAAATTTTGGGTTTATTAATGTTATGGCATGATTGGGTATTACTTGGGGGGATGGATGGGGTAGTTTGGGCAGGGTTGGGAGAGTTTGGGGGCGGGAGGATGGCACAGCAGTCTTAGTGGAACAGGGGTATTTGGATCATAGTTGTAGTAATTGCCAAAGGTTAACTCCGGGCTCGCTTTTGCCAATATAGATGGCTAACAATATTAACCTAGCTACGTGGAATGTGAAGGGGGTTAGGAAAAAACCTAAACAATATCAGGTGCTTAAACACCTGAGTTTGCTGAATGTGCAGATAACGTTCTTGCAAGAATCTCACCTGCTAGATACTGAGACATTGCAACTCAGGAGACAACAGGTGGGGCAGGTCTTTAATGCCTCAGGTTCTACCAGCAGTTGTGGGGTCATGATGCTGGTTAATAGAGATGTCCCATTTATCCCCACTCAGGTCTTTAGGGATTCTGAGGGAAGGTACGTCCTAGTTCAGGGTACCCTTTGGGCCATGCCAGTATTGCTTGGCAGCGTCTATGGACCAAATGTGGACGATCCCACCTTTTTTGTGAAGCTCATTACCACAATTCTCCCCTTACTCCCTGTTCCCATTATTATGGGGGGAGACTTTAATCTGGTCTTGGACCCTAATATAGACAGGTCCGGAAATGGGTCAAGAGGACTGTCCCCAGGGCAAAGGGCCTTCAGGGAGTTGTTGGACCAATGCGGACTGTGTGACGTATGGCGAGTCTTGCATCCCAACTCCAGGGAATTTACTTTTAGTTTGCCAGTACACAGCTCGCAGTCTCGCATTGACTACCTATTGGTTTCTCATGAGCTGTTGCCGGGTGTGCTGTCTGCCTCTATTCAACCGGGTCCTGTATCTGATCATTCTCTGGTGTTATGTAATCTGGCTTTCTCTAATATCCCCAAGAAAGAGACCCGATGGAGATAAATGAGCAGCTATTGAAGGAGCAGAAATACTGTCGACTGGTGAAGGATCAGATTGATTTATTTTTCTCTACCAACCCAATAGAAAGTGTTACGCCAGACATTCTATGGGGAGCTTTTAAGGCTTACATTAGGGGTATTCTCATTAGTTTAGCTACAAAGAGGAAGAGGGCTCAGGAAGCAGAGTTATTATCATTACTGTCTCAAATACGGGAATTAGAATCTAGACAACCAAATAACACTTCTAAGGAGGAGAGGCAGAAATTATTAGTAGTTAAGGACAGATATTTAGAATTATTAAGAGAGAAAGCAGAGTTGGCTATCATTCGTACCAAAGCAAGTTTCACGGATCAAGGAGAAAAAGCGGGGCGCCTGTTGGCTTTACGTTTAAAACAGCAGGATTCTGCAAGATTTATACCTCCTATTAGGGCACAAGCAGATGGATCCCTAAGGGTATCCCCCTCAGAGATAGTCCAGGAATTTGCTACATACTATGAGCAGCTATATAGGGATATGGATAGCCCTCCTTCCACAGAAGAGTTGAAAGTGTACCTTAGGGATTCCCGCCTGCCTTCCTTGGCAAATTCCCCCCAAAAATTCTTATCCTCTCCCCTACCGCAGGAGGAAATTTCAGCCGTTATAAAGGCCCTGCCCTCAGATAAAGTTCCAGAACCGGATGGGTTCTCCTCTTTATTTTATAAAGTTTTCAGGGAACAGTTACTGCCTGTGCTCCACAGGCTCTACCCTCATATTCTCTCCGAGGCTGCAGTAGACACTCACTTGTTGGAAGCCCTAATAGTCCTATTACCCAAACCGGACAAGGACCCTGAATCGTTTCAGAGTTACAGGCCAATATCCCTATTGAATCAGGATGTCAAAATTCTTTCGAAGATATTGGCGGATAGGCTAACGCTGGTTCTCCCGGACCTGATTGGCATGTCTCAAG
This sequence comes from Neoceratodus forsteri, assembly GCA_016271365.2. NCBI lineage: Eukaryota > Metazoa > Chordata > Ceratodontiformes > Ceratodontidae > Neoceratodus > Neoceratodus forsteri. The sequence goes on along the minus strand of CM057449.1, from coordinate 1,581,768,762 downwards.
TTGGGTTTATGAGGGGGATGTTCATCCTCAGACCATTTACGTACCCTCTTGCACGTCTTCTCGGAGTCCAGGGATGCCACCTTTCCCACAGGGCTGGTCTGCTTGGATGCCGAGAAGGCATTTAACTGGGTAAACTGGAATTTCTTATTCCAAGTTCTCAGAGCATTTGGGTTTTCCGCCATGTTTATAGACTGGATCAGGGCGCTATATCGGTCTCCCTCTGCAAGGATTTCAGGTAATGGGGCTTTCTCTAAATTTTTCCTGTTACATTCAGGTACGAGACAGGGATGTCCCCTTTCCCCTTTATTATTCAATCTTTATTTAGAACCCCTTATTCAAAATATTCTTAACAACACGGGAATACAAGGTATTCCGATCCGAAACATTGTGGTGAAGATAACAGCATACGCTGATGATCTCCTCCTCCATTTGGCCAACCCGGTAACATCTATTCTGAATATGTTAAGCGAGATTGCCAAATTTAGTCTTTTTTCGAATTATAAGTTGAACTCAAACAAGACGTCCTTTTTTCCCCTTAATCACAAGGTTTTTAAGACTGACATTATCCCTTTGGGATTGTGCTGGTTTCCCCGTGTTATCAAATACTTGGGTATCAAGCTAAAACATAATACTTCCCTATGGTTTAAAGAGAATTTAGAACCTCTTTCTCAGATGATTGTGCAGGATCTAGAGAGATGGGATATGCTTCCGATTTCATTATGGGGCTGCATTAACATAATTAAGATGAATGTATTTCCCCGCCTTTTTAACCCCCGTCACATCTCAATTCATTTGTCCCCTTATCCTGGTTTCAGAAAATGCATATTCTTTTCACTAATTTTATCTGGTCTAATAAACATTCCAGGCTGGCGTATCACAAGCTAGCCATCCCTAAAAATGAGGGGGGGGGGGTTGCAGATTCCTCATTTGGCAATTTATTACTGGGCTAATCATCTTGCTAAGTACCTGAAATGGGTAAGGCCGGGTCCAGACAATCTGAGACCAGCCTGGCTTAACATTGAATTAGACTTTATCCAGGCTATGAACATGGACCCCCCGACCATCTTCTTTGTCAAAGTTTCCCTCTTACAGAATGCTAGTAAATGCCCCACTCTCATGACCTCATTAAAAGTTCACTCACAGCTGTGTTCTTTTCTAAGATATAATCCGAGTACAGACATGTCCCAGTCTATCTGGAATTCTCCGGCTTTTACCATAAATATGCAGACAATCTCTCTCGTACATGGCTGCCTCAGTTAGGAGAGGGGATAGCTTCCTCGTTTTTGGAAGATTCGGGGGCTTGGCTCCCGGTTACCAAGATTCTCAGAAAGTACAATATTCCAGACTTTCAGTCATTCAGGGTTTGTCAATTGAAGCATTTGCTAATCACAGTTTTTGGTAAAGTCCTTCCCCGCCCAACAGTTTTTGCTTTGGTACCTGAAGTTTCTTCTCTTCTCGAATCCCCAGGGGTTATCTTTAAGATATATCAGGTATTGTACCAATGGCAGTTTGGGAGTGGTAATGGTCCCACTAGTTTTTGGAACCCATTTTTCCCTCAGTCCACTTTCAACTGGTCGGCTCTCTGGATGTTCTGACATAAATATGTGTCCCAAAATAGATTACGCCTTACGCAATTTCAAATTTTGCATAATATGTACTACACGCCAGTCAAACTGGCAAAATGGGGCCTTCTCCATACTGATAGGTGCACTAGATGCTCCCAGGAAGCTGGGACACTTTTTCATATATTCTGGTCGTGCCCCAAGATAACTTCATTATGGGATTTAATTAAAACCTGCCTGAATCCCCTATTGGGATTACAGGACTGCTTTACACCGGATATTTGCCTTTTGGGAGATTTGTCTTCTATTAAGGTTAAAATTCAGAGATTTCATATATCTATGATCACACTCTCGGTTAAAAAAATTATTTTCAGGCATTGGATAGATGGGATTTGTCCAACATATCAGGAATGGATGCATGAAATCCTTGCAAATCTCCGCACAGAAAATGCCATAGCAAGCCTTCAAAATAGGCTACAAAAGTATAAGTATATATGGGATCCCCTTTCACACTTTAATTATCACCGCTAGGATTTAAAGTGCAACTGGTTTACCTGTTATCTTATCAAGTATTCAATTATTAGGAATAGCTAGTTACTACAACACTTGAAGAAACTGCTGTGCCGGGGGGGGAGTGGGGGGATGGGGGGCAGTGTTGGATTGTACTACTAACTGGCTGTTCATATTTGTATTACTGCCTCCTGTATTGTGGAAATTTTGTGAATAAAGTGTGAATTGAAAAAAAATTAAAAAAAAGAAGAGGTACTCCAGCCTTTTTTTCAGAGTTGATTATTGGATTTTTTTTTCTGTACCGTATGAAGGATCATGTTTGTTTTCTTTTTTGTGTCTTCTTTTTTCCCATTATTACAGTGCCAAATTCTTTAGATGTTAATGGACATCTACTGATTCTTTATTCCTTTTGGGTGGGATATGTACAAAGTGGTTTATAATGATGGCACTGTATTTATACATTGATGCTTTGTTAAAAAATCAATAATATTTGAATCATAAAAAAAAAGAGGAGCTCCAAGGGTTCCCTCTCCTTCTGGATCAATGTTCTATGAATTCACAGGTGTATCCTTCTCAAGTTTCTTCCTAGCTTTCTCAGGCTGCTCCTTTTCCAACTCCAGTCAGTAATTTGAAGGTCTCATGTGTCAGGTAGCACTGTTGCTCATATGTATCACAGTCCCCTTTCAGTATGCTCTCATCCCTCCATGGCTTGAACAAGAACAGAAGAGCAAAGTAGTAATGCTCTGTGCTGGCAGCAGTGGAAAGACTTAACTTACAATGATCAATCATCCAATGTTTACATCTCTTGACTAGAGAACCTTAAAAGCCTTTGACTTTATAAATGTCTCTTATACCATCAAGTGCAACATTAGTTTTGTAGTCATACCATTTAGCTACCTCAAAGGGGCACATTCCTTGGCATGGTGTTGCTTGGTGTAGTATGTATTGATCAGGTTATTCTTCAAGATATTCTTGGAAGAAGGCCATCTCAGTGCCAGATCCACAATCCCTTGATGAGATTTTAAGACACGTTTGCCTTTCTGTTTGTATTTGACTCTGAGAAACTATACTGCATCAGATTAGTAGTACAAGTGTGTCCCGATCAAGCGATCACTGGCTTCATATGCACCATATTTCCTGTGAAATAGTGTCTTCAAACCCAGTAACCACAGCTGTGATGTGATCAATCTGCTGGAGTTTGCAATTTCCTCCCAAAGATCCTGTAACCTTGTCTGTTGTTTCGTGAAGTATGAAGTCACGAACCGAAAAAGAGCCAAACAGTTGTCAGCAATGAACTTAACATCTATATTCACTTTCCAAATCAGAAGGACAGGGTTTTATTCATTGATGTACACCTCATTCTCCTTTCTGGGTACCTCATAGACCCTCTTAGTAGACTTTGCTTTGAGGTGATGACACATTGCTGGGAATAGGTCACTCATGTGTTCTTGCTCACAGACATGTCTAGGGAAGCCAAAGCGACATCTGATCTGTCACTGAGCATGATTCTTTACTTGTTGATGCAATATTTGCTACAGAAACCATTAGAACTGTTGCACCATCTTTCATAGTTTCAGTATCTGAGAAGTGATGTACCACTTAATGAAACTCAGAACTTTTGCTGCTTCATTCTTGCCTTAATCCACAGGAGCATATTGATATGAAGAACCCTACATGCCTGGTACTCCACTTTCCAGACATGGAGTTCAACAAGCACAAGTGGTGGAATGTCCTTTGACAAATGAATTTCAAGATGACATGGAAATGCCAGTGAAAATGTCTGACGACAGACACTTGGTCAGGTGAGCACATCTCACCAAGAGTCATAGATGAAATTACATTATTCTCAGCATTGGCCCACTTCGGTAGATCTGTCAACTCATCCCAGGTGTATTCAGCACAGCTCAGAGTCAGAAACCATGTGGCTGCCCCATAGTCTTGCAGTATACACATGACCTCAGAGTGTCTACAATATCAGTATTCCTTGGTACCACACATACTAGAGAGAAAGAGGGTCAAGTTCACCTGCAATGTCTCATCCTTGTCTTTCAACTTTCAAAGAAACTCTATAGCTGTGATTCCATCCAGTGGAGTAGTAAGCCATAGAGTATGTGCTATGGATGCTAAGAGTATATGGAGTTCACTCACTCACTGCAGGTGGAACAAATATTGAATGTTCCTATGAAATTTGCCATCCATATTCAACACTCTAGATATTCGGTACTCAACACCAGGTACCTACACTTTAAAAGCATCCACACGACCTCCTGTCCCTCATGGAAACAAATCAGGAAAGCACTGTGCTTCCAATGTACTGTCCCAGATACTAACAGGACTGCCTTCTACCTGTTTTATCTGATAGAGGTCAATATTGTCTCCAACTGGATCTCTGCCATGTAGAGGGTGCATTGTGTACTGTTTATACACATTTTCATTCATGTTAACATCAAGCTTCTCGATCATTGGCTTTCTCATTTCCACCACTCCAAACTGAGCACCCATGTTGCTCAATTCGTCAATGTCAAGGTCTTCATAGAAAGGATTATTGCTGTTAAGATACCTTAGAGCACTTCTTACCTTTTCAGCATTGACAGTATCCTGCCAGATAACCTTAGACTTCATGGGGACACCGTTTACGAGAATAACCAAACTGTTCTTATGAGAGATTGCGTCCACATTTTTTTTGAGAAGTAGTAGAAAATATATGCTGGACCCCTTTAGAGACTTCACAAGCCCTTTCTGGGGTATATTCTATGTCCTTGTATTCAGATGCCTAAAAATCTGGAATGGTTTCATCGTTTGTATGAGAATCCATTCAAATATATTCAGTGCAGCAATCTCAGCAGGTGTCACATTGGCATCCATGTTATTCAACACAGACCTTGGTGGCAATGTGTTATGTTTCACCTTTGTAAAACAGTACTGACATATGGTAACCTTTAGGTTCAGGTCAAATGTATGCTTTAATAGCATAAATACCAACAATCGGCCCCACATCTCATTGAAAAACTAAGTTCTCAGCTGGTCCAGTGGTACTGGAGGTTGAGGCACTGGTTGCTATACTTCATACCACACAGGTGGCCCAGGTTCAGGAATGAGCCTGGGCCACCAGGGGTCAGCAGGGGGGAGAGAGGATTGGGAATCTGGAGGACTGCTCTCCTCTCACAGGGGAAGGGCACACACTGCCCACTCACTGATTGCCCTCTGGTGGTGACCGGAGGGTAATACAGGTCAGGAGGCATGCTCTGATGTGATTACATCTGTGGGAAGAGGTTGGGGAGAAAACAGGAGGAAAAAGAGCCTGAAAGGGCTGTATGATAGTCCGCCATACTACGGGCTGACCACAGGGTTCTGAATTGGGTCTCTGGGAAGGGGGTGCCACCTCCCTGGCCCCACCACAGGGGGCAATCCATTGGGGGAAATATCAGGGAGGCAACTAATTGTGGCACAGTGGGACCTGAGAAAGAGTTCCTCCTTCAGGAGGAGCTGAAGCACCTGCTAGGGCTGAGGTGAAAAAATGCATGTGAAAAAAAAGACTGTATGTTCTCCAGATCGACAGTGACAGCATGTTCTCTGTAAAAAAGTCTGTGACATGAGACACAAAGAGACAAATTTCTCACTCTTTGACAGCTCAAATTTGGCAATAGCCTTGCCAAAGATTTTAGTAATATACAGTAAGCTTCTGAATGAGAGACACCGAACAAATCAGTGACTGTACTTTTTTCAGAGAGTGCAGCAGAAGCATTTGTACTATGTTGCACTTCTCTAATAAGGACCATAGCACCTGCCATGTCACCTTCATTTAAGAACTCAAGCAGCTGCATATACCTTGAGACAGCTTGCCTCACTCAGTATACACTGTGTACAGAGTTATGCATTGCTGTGTTGTGTACAGCAACCATGTACATGTGGAACATACTATTACACATATCACTGTCCAAGCATGCCAAGTAATTCCCCATCAGTCCAGAATACGGATGAATGTCACAGTGGTCGATAGTCTGGAGCAACTTGTATCTCTGTGTCCTTTTAGTAACAACAAAGAGATTAACAAAATGTGCAATCTCATCTAATAATGATTGTCTGACATTGCAAGTGTCATCACATGACCATGACAGACAGCTGCATCTCCGTTTCCACCTGTTGAGTCAATGTCATCTTCTGTGTCATCTGCACTGTCCTCCTGACAAACAGTCAACACATTGTACACTTTCTACCTTCATCCATACACAGAGCAATGTCCTTTCTCTATGGATGATATGATTCCTCCAAGAATAATGCCTCAGAATGCTGTGTGTGCAGCCATTTCCCATTAAAAATGGAGCAAAAGTTGTTTCTGTTCAGATTTGAGACGTCTTGCAATTTCATCTTCACAGAGTAAACAACTTTTTTAAACTTTTCAGTATGATTCATCATTTCTCTCCGCAAACGTGCACAGACAGCTAGTGCCATATTCACAAAAGGGCAAACTTTCAGACCTAGCTTTGTTAAGGCAGGTTTACTTATTAACCCTTGCCAGCATGTCTCATGACAGCAGTAATAATCTGCTCAACATTTGCTTCAGAAGCTAAGTTGTGAAAATACTTTGCATTGCTGAGATGACTATTAACAACAGAAGAACATTTCTGTTTTCTTTTCTGGTTCTTGTGACCTGAGCCTAGAACAGCTTTCCTCTGCTGCTTGCCTTTTTTCAAGTGGTCAACAGCTATGCATTTCTCAGTTGCTAATACACAACAAACTGAAAGAGAGATTGAATTACTATCTAACAACCTTTTCTTGGGCACAGAACGAACACTGCTCTCATGATGTGAAGTCTTAAGGAAACTGCAGTTTCTACTCTTCATCAACACTGTACTACTATGATACATGTCCCGTCTACGAATGGCATGACGTCTGTGTTTGGTAGGCATATTTTCAAAGCAGTATTACAATAGCAGTCTAAATTCTAGGCTGTATCAGACATCTAAAAGAAAAAGAAAACAAAGAAAGGAATAAAATTGTAAAAAAAATGCAGCTTTTATTTATGCTGCAAAGAAAATACATATCCACATCAGTAGTACACTACAAACTATACCCTCTGAGTGAGCTATTCCATTCATTCCTATGAAATTTTTGTGAAACAACTGAGTACTTTCATGAAATGACACCCTCTGTTCAAACTATTCAATTCATTCCTATGAGAGTTTCATGAAACAGCTGAGTACTTTTGTGAAACTACACTTTCTGTGCAAGCTACTCCATTCATTCCTATGAGAGTTTTGTAAAACAACTGACTGCTTTAGCAAAACCGCAAACTTTATGGGAGCTACTCCATTCATCCCAATGAGGCTTTTGCGAAACAGCTGTATTGTGTCATGCAACAACACCCTCTCTGTCAGCTACTCCATTCAATCCTATGAGAGTTTTGTAAAACAACTGACTGCTTTAGCATAACCGCAAACTTTATGGGAGCTACTCCATTCATCCCAATGAGGCTTTTGCGAAACAACTGTATTGTGTCATGCAACAACACCCTCTCTGTCAGCTACTCCATTCATCCCAATGAGGCTTTTGCGAAACAGCTGTATTGTGTCATGCAACAACACCCTCTCTGTCAGCTACTCCATTCATCCCAATGAGGCTTTTGCGAAACAACTGTATTGTGTCATGCAACAACACCCTCTCTGTCAGCTACTCCATTCATCCCAATGAGGCTTTTGCGAAACAACTGTATTGTGTCATGCCAACAACCCTCTCTGTCAGCTACTCCATTCATCCCAATGAGGCTTTTCTTGAAACAGCTGTATTGTGTCATGCAACAACACCCTCTCTGTCAGCTACTCCATTCATCCCAATGAGGCTTTTGCGAAACAACTGTATTGTGTCATGCAACAACACCCTCTCTGTCAGCTACTCCATTCATCCCAATGAGACTTTTTCGAAACAGCTGTATTGTGTCATGCAACAACACCCTCTCTGTCAGCTACTCCATTCATCCCAATGAGGCTTTTGCGAAACAATTGTATTGTGTCATGCAACAACACCCTCTCTGTCAGCTACTCCATTCATCCCAATGAGGCTTTTGCAAAACAACTGTATTGTGTCATGCAACAACACCCTCTCTGTCAGCTACTCCATTCATTCCTATGAGAGTTTTGCGAAACCACCAAGTGCTTTTGTAAAACTACAACCTCTGTGAGAGCTACGCTGTTCATTCTTATGAGACTTTCGCTATACACTTGAGTGCTTTCACAAAAGTACACCCTCTCTGTGAGCTACTCTATTCATTCCTATGACAGTTCTGCAAAACAACTGAGTACTTTTGAGAAACCACACCATCTATGCAAGCTATTACAATTACCTCTGAACCAACTTAAACAATATATCATAAAATAGAGTGCTTTGCCTCAGGAGTTGCCCCCCAACTGTATCATCACACTGTGCTGTCATCCCTGTGCTGGCTCTATCTAGAACATGCATTCCAGTATTCCTCCCTTTGCCTGATTCACAAACACACACCTATACACTCTGCCAAGTCTGTTTAACATTGTGGTCAGAAATCCTACTAGCAGGGTCCTTCACTCCTCCTCCTCCTCCTCTCTCCCAATGTTATCTGTGCCAGTGGCACAACTAGCTGCTAGTAAGAGATCCTTTGCTTACGCTGTGCCCTCAGCCTGGAACTCCCTTTCTCCATCTGTCCTCCCCTGCCCTACCTTACCCAATTTCAAACTTGCTCTGCACAAATATCTATATGAACTAGGAACTTGCTTCTGCCTTTCCTAAGGTCCCATGAGCAATGAACTGCCTCATATGTCACCTTACTTTCCCTTTTCTATGAGAACACTGCTCTCTCAACTTGTGTGAATTAGGCAATTGCTTTGTGCCTGGACCACTTTTATATTTTTCTGCATACTTCTTGATGTTAACTGTGGTTTACATTGTATGTATTGTAGTGTATTGTTTTATGGTTGTACATGGCTTTGTATTCCTTATCCTTTGTACCTGTCTCCAGGTCTCCCCTGAAAAAGGGACTGCACGGTCTTAGTGGGCTCACCCGGTTACCAAAATTCAAATATATAAATTACATTCATTCCTATGAGAGTGTCATGTATCAATGGAGTATTTTCATTAAACTACACCTTTTGTGCAAGCTACTCCATTCATGCCTATGAGAGTGTTGCGACACTCCTGAGTGTTTTCATGAAAATTCACCCTCTCTGTGAGCTCCTTCATTCATTCCTATGGCAGTTTCATAAAACAATTCTGTACTTTGTGAAACAACTCCCTCTCTGTGAGCTACTCCATTCATTCCTATGAGAGTTTTGTGATACACCTAAGTGCCTTTGTGAAAGTACACCCTCTGTGCAAGCTACTCTATTCATTCCTGTAGCAGTTTCGCAAAACAACTGAATACTTTCATGAAACTACACCCTCTGTATGAGCTACTCAATTCATTGCTATGAGAGTTTCACTGAACAACTAACTGCTTTTGTGAAACCACAAACTCTATGCGAGCTACTCCATGCATCCCTATGAGAGTTTTGCAAAAGACCTGAGTTGTTTCATGAAGCAGCTAGATACTTCCATGAAAGCAATGTATGCCCTTGGTAGCCCAGAATGCATTGCAATGTGGAAGTGACTCAGAAACACAACAGGAGTATGAGCGTACACTGAACAGCAATGATAATTGCAGAACAAATCGTATAACAATCGTGGCAAGATCTGCCAGATATTGCACATACTTCTTTTAATCATCTAATCTTTTTCTTGATTAACCAAGTAGTGGCCTCTCACACAACCACCATTTTTTTTTATGAAAGAAATTCCCATTGAACAGTAGTGGCCAATTACACACAATGCAAGGCATGATAGACATATGTTCTCTAGCAATGGCATAAAGACACATCAAGTACATATTTAGATGTATTAATAAATTTTTCTTTTTCAGCACATTTTCATCCAACATGCTTAATAGCCACACACAATCCTAAATGCACAAAAGCAAATTACCATCCTAACAACAAAAAAAAGTATTTTTCAAAAACAGCCAATAAAATGTCTGATGAAGCACTAGACATCTTTTATAAAGAGGGTTGTACCAAAACAGGAAATAGCCAAAAGCAACCAATCACAGGGTAACTTATGTGAAGAAGAAGCAGGAACACTGACATCTTGCTTCAACATAGATCTCTGGTGAGAAATACTGCTGTAAGTACTACCTTTCAAAACATATTTTTTTCTTATATAACCTGAGCCTGTTAATCTCCCAAAATAGATAATCGTACAGGTGTTTTTAGCTCTGTCAGACACTGCAACTATGAAAAATTTGCCATACTGTGAATAGGAAATATCAGCAATTAAAGAGAGAAGCATATACTCATCTTACCACCATCAATAGCAGACACCTGTTTGTCAGTCTGACATGAAACAAAAATGTTCTTACATGAACTCATTTATGAAGGCTACATCAATGACAAACTACTCCTAATACTGAACAAAGTTTAGATATATTTTATAGCCATTAAACAACCCTGTGTTATATAGCTAGAAAACTTTTCAGAGTTTTAATGAGAAAAAATGACAGCTGTGATACAGATGGGGTGATTTCTCACACATATTCATATCACTTTCGTTCAGCACTGAAACTCAAATGAGCAACTTTTTATAAGAAAAGAATGTTAGATTTTAAATTAATCTATCTAAACACAACCCACATGTGTTAGTAAACAACTTGGAGAGAAACAATTAGCTCTCCAGACTGCTATTAATGGAAAGTGAAACAGCTTCTTCAGTCAATCAGGAACTTACCTGCTGAAGCAGCAAGCTAGGTAAAAATGATGTCATCACTCTGCAGGCCTCACTGATAGGGACAGAAACATCTGCACTGTTTTCACTTACTGCAGAGCACATTAACAAATGCTGATTTACAGAAAAACACAGATCCAAACTGTGTGATATTTTCAGGAAACACAAATCATTCACAGAGGCTTGAATTCAAGTGAATTCAAGCTTCTATTAAAAACATGAAAAAATGTTGCATTTGATCTTTAAGAAATATGTTAACACTTGTATGCACATGTAACTCCACACCAAACTACCACACACAGTCACAGAAAGACAGGCTTCAAACACAGGTAGAACTGAAATGGCATCTCTTCAAAGCTAATGAGTACAACTTCTCTGCAGAGAAATTGCATGAATAAGCATAAGACGTGTTTTTTGGTAATATATCCAAGAAATTACAAGATTGTAATCTCTAACAAGATGTTCCCCACCTAACAGATGTGTAGGTTACCCTATTGAATCTTTTTGTGAGAGTTTATGTTGTTGATTCATGTAAATATGGATACAGTAAAACAAAAAAAATTCATATAATTGTATTGTGATAGGAGTGCAATACCCAGTACTACCACATGTAATCATTATTTGTATATTATAATGTGGTATTGCCAGTATACAACCCACATCAATACCATTAAGCCATGCTGTCTGTATATACTTTTAGTATACTTGGGGTGGGGCGGTGAAGACACCACTTAATTAATGGTAACAATGATATATGGATACCATTAAGGGCATGATAACAGTACAGGACCCAACAGGAAAAAACTAATGGTCAAGTTGGAATACATTGTTGCATCTAATGAAACAACACAGTGTTGTCATCTGGTTCTATGTGATAATGGCGAGTGCTGAAAGGTGACCCGCCACCCTGACATCCTCGGCGCATGGAGGAATGGCACCAGGGACTTGGTTCTATTGCTTTCTGTGGGGGTTCTGCGACCCCCAAACCCTCCTACTAAAGGATTCTCAGACCCAGACCCAAACCCAGTACCCCATGCACAACAAGCGGAGGACAACCCCCAATGCCACGGCGCAGCTTGGCAGCTGACCCAGCACCACCCCTACATCCCTTCTGCCCCTCCCAGGCCATGATTGCTGTGCTCGCTCCCCCCCACATGCATGTACATATAGTGACATCCTGTCACTGCAGTCACCCACCCCACCACATCCGATCGCCCTCCCCCATCACCATTCGGGCTTTCGCCCACATCACATCACCATTTCGGATGGTGCCTTAAGTCAGGCGCCAATGTCACAGGCTACCTGTCATCTCACCCCAATAGGAATGAATAGAAGAGAACTGAGAAATTATATAAGTGTGGAAAAATATCTGTTGCTTCACAAAACAGTAATTGAAATACATGCAGGATAGAGTCTTGCTGTACTTAAAGAATGTTTGCAGATGTGATACCATATATGAAACTGGGACTGTTCAAAAATTGTAAATGCTATTTATGTATTTATATCTTTCAGCCCCTGAGGAGAGCGGTAGTGGCCTTGAGGAGCTTCCTCAAGAAAGCTGGGAGCCATTCACTATGAAAACCAAAGAACAGGAAGATCCTGAGATACCAGCTCATGAGGCACAATGTAAGTAAAAATAGATATGTGTGCATCAACATTGCAAAGAAGTGATGTTGCATTTTCAATATGACCCTGCATGTTGTGACTATATGTACGGCGCTTGGGGGGGGGTATTCATTCATTTACTTGAGTATCCTGTTTTTTCACACTCTTCATCACTTCTCTGAAGACTGCAGTGGTAAGTGTTTTGTAGAGAAGTTCTGATCACCTGTGCATGGCCTGGCATTCAAAACTACTGTTTTTTTTTTCTCAGTTGTTTATGTATTTATTTTCCAGGCCTCACTGACTGCCCTGAGGACCGGGACTGACTGATCACTGTTTAATTTTTTTTTTATTTACTATTTTGTGGGTTACCAGTCATGGCTACCTACTCTGAGGACCAGTAGCGTAAAGAGGAGCATCCTGTGGAGAGTAAGTGAGCCTGATATTTGCTTGCAGGTACCAAGGCACAGGAGCTACAAAAACTGCCATCAGATTGTAAACATTATAGTTACCATATATGGAAGAACTACTGGTTTTGTGACAAATCCTGAATGCTGAATTAGATATTAACAAGGTTCATGATTGCTTTTAAGGTTTAATATTTTCAGTTAAATAGCCTTGACGCTAGTGAGTTTTTGTGTGGCCTCCTGTCTTTTATTTGTTTGTTTGGTTTGCGTTCTTTCTTTTTTTCCAAAATGAACTGGTAAGCATCTACATTGAACTGCACATTTTATTGTAAAATGGAAATAGTTAAACACAATGCACTGCTTTTCCAAAATGATCGAGTGGCAAGAGAAGAAAGTGGGGGGTAAGGTTCTTGTCACTATGTTTAGACAGATCAGACCCACATCTGAAGAAGAGGACACAAGTTTGCAGACCTGAAACTGCTGCTGTTGGCAATTACTGTAGTTGTGAGAAGTGCTAAATTGTTTGTCTTCAAAAGTACATAAGAAAAATTGAAGTTTCCCTTCTTTTTTGTAAAATAGCAACTGTCACTAAGTGGTGTATAAGTACAAGATAAGTGCTTTGTGGTGGTACTGTAAGTCTCACTAAGCATGGGTGTAAAAATGGCAGTTCTATTAAATTGCACATTGTAAGGACACGGTGATATTGGAACTATGTTAGTAACTAGCGTTCTTAATAAGTGGACTCTTTTTTCTGATATACTGCCACAGTGCCAAGGGTATCAGCCAATCAGACACCAGGAATTGTGTACCCCATTTTATAAGAGAAAAAGACACTCAAAAAAAAAGCTGTCTTAACAGAACATTCCTGTCAAGTTAAACCAGTATCCATATCTGTTATTCATTAGCAACTTCTACTATAACCTTTTTATAGATCTTATTGCACAACATACTTCTGCTCTATGTTCATGAAGGAAAGAGGGGGCAGATACCCCATGGGAAGGGGCAGTGGGAAGAGGGGGTGGGTGTGATTTATATCAGAATTATGGAGGGCAGGGTGTTGGAGAGACTAAGGGCACTGAGGGTGTACAAGGGCCAGGGCCAGATTGTATTCACCCTAGAGTACTTAGGGAGCTAGCAGAGATCCTGGTGGGACCACTGACAGACCTGTTCAGTACATCAGTGGACACAGGATGTGTGCCACAGGACTGGAGGATGACCCATGTGGTGCCCATTCATAAAAGAGGCACAAAGGATGATCCAGACAATTGCAGACTGGTGAGTCTCACTTCAATCAAGGGGAAATTTATGGAGTCAATCGTAAAGGAAAGACTGGTGACCTTTCTGCATGACAATGGGCTCCAAGATGACAATTAGTATGGTTTTGTATCAGGCAGATCCTGCCAGACACACCTAGTCAAGTGCTATGACTGGGTTACCAGGGAACTGGACAGGGGCCATGCAGTGGATGTCCTACTGTATATTTGGACTTCAGCAAGGCCTTTGACTCAGTGCCACGTGGGAGGCTGGGAGAGAACTGGACTACATTGTAGTGGGGACAAAAATGGTCAACTTGATCACCAACTGGTTGAGCGGTAGGCAGCAAAGGGTGGTGGGGAACTCTCATCACCAAGGGACGTTATGAGTGGGGTGCCCCATGATTCAGTACTGGGACTGGTGCTGTTCAGGATATTCATATCCAATATCTCAAATGGGATCTGGAGTAGGATCAGTCTGTTTGCAGATGATACTAAGATTGTTGCAGTGGTAGATGACATAGAGGTGTGGAGGGGGCTGCAGTAAGACCTGACTAAACTACAGGAATGGTCAGAGACATGACAGTTGGGGTTCAACGCCAAGAAGTGCAAGGCACTGCACTTTGGAGAAAAGAACCAGGGGAAGAAATATCAGTTGGGAGGTTTACAGTTGGTAAGCACAATGGAGGAAAAGGATCTAGAGGTAATAATAATGGGGAGTATGACCCACTCAGCTCAGTGCAGGAAGGCAGTTGCAATGGTAAACAAGATGCTGGGGTGCATAGTGAGGGGAATCTCGTCCAGGCACAGAGAAGTGATCCTACCCCTGTACAGGTTACTGGTCAGGCCGCCCCTGGAATATTGCATGCAGTACTGGCAACCATTCCTGAAGAGGGACATCAGATTGCTGGAGGGGGTGCAGCATAGGGCAACCAAGATGATACAGAGACTTGAGGGTAAATCCTATGAGGAGAGGCTGGGAGAGCTGCAAATGTATTCCCTGAAAGAGAGGAGGGATGGGGGGATATGATCAACATTTTAAGTACCTAAGGGGTATATTAATGCAGAAGGGATTCTTCAGATCAGACTGAGGAGGGACATGAGAGGGCATCAGCTGAGACTGGAGGAGGGGAGATTCAGGAGGGAAATCAGGAGACACTTTTTCACAGAAAGATTGGTAGATAAGTGGAACACTCTGCCTGAGGAGGTGGTATTGTGTAAAA
This sequence comes from Neoceratodus forsteri, assembly GCA_016271365.2. Lineage (NCBI taxonomy): Eukaryota > Metazoa > Chordata > Ceratodontiformes > Ceratodontidae > Neoceratodus > Neoceratodus forsteri. The sequence goes on along the minus strand of CM057449.1, from coordinate 1,581,753,421 downwards.
CAGTGGGAGGATTTAAGAGAGGGTGGGATGGGGTAGTTAATAGGAGGGATGGGAGGTGGGCAGCTGCAAGTTGAGGGGCTAGCAGCACAATCGGGCAGACTCGATAGACCATGAGGCCTGTTTCTGCTGCCATTTCAAATGTTCGTATGTTCGTAACATACACTTGTCATTGCATAAATATTTGTTTTATTTTCATCTCTTTTTCAGCTGGCACCAGCAACCTGGAAACAAGACTAGAAGACCTCAGTGATGCATAGTCACATTGCTCACAAATCACCAATCAGCACCTCACAGCACTGCTGCACAAACAAGACATAATAATAAATCTGCTGCAGCACTTTGAGGATGCTGATGTCGCTATGTGGCAGTGCATAAATTGACCACACAAACAGCATAAAAGAACTCCTGAAGAAGGAGGAAAGAGCTGCACTGGACACTCTCCCCAGATCATTAACATAAAACCTGCAATCTCCTCCATGGCACAGGGACTTTTACCCCACCACCCCTCACTAGCTACCATTTTCTTATAGTTTTGTTTTTCTTTTCTTAACTCTATAATTTGTTAAATGGAGGTAGCGGGCAAACCCCTGTACCCCTCATCACCCCCACCACAGAGGCACCTCCAATGAATAGTCAGTAAAGTTGCATATTTTTATTTTTTGGTACATTCTTTTTAAAGTTTATTTATATTGCACATTATGGTGCACAGAACTTAATTTGTACATATAGAAAAGTTTTATTTACGTATGTTAAAAGAAAAAAGAGCACAGCATTGTGCAAATGTGTTTTATTTTGGTAAATAAAAGCATATTTGATCATGTTTATAAATTGGGAGCCATGTTCATTTATTATGAATGCCAGTAGATACAGAATAAGTATATTGATGCCATGTAATGAACAATGCAATACCAACTTTTCATGTTGGAGTCCATGGTCATCTTAAACGGTTGACTTGTGACATAGAACAAATCATCATTCTCTATGTAACAAAAAACAATCAATTATTGTGAAAAGTTTTACTAAAGAAATTCTCAGCAACAAACTTCATATCTCAGTTTCACAACTGTATTCATATACATTCGAGATCTGCAGAATGGATTGTCACTCAAGTCACATGTAATGTTACCAAATAAATAATCCATACTTAGACTTATTCACTTCTGAAGTAACAGTTTGAAATCACTACATACATCATCTAAATGATTGTATACAATTTCTAATCAAAGTAAATAGAACAAAATGCATGTATTTAAGGATATCTCTGGCTATCGATTCCAACAGGTGGGGGGGGGGTTAAGAGCAGAAGGTGAGGGTGTCAGAGTTTTATTCTTTTGGGGGGGATTTGCAACAATGCTGACTGGATGGTGAAGGGAGAATGCTTCCATCCAACCAAAAATGTAGACATGTTATAATCACTACTCATTGCCCCTGTGTGAGCACAGGGTCTTCCAGGACCTACACACCCTTCAGCCCCTTGTGCTCCCATCCATGCCTATTGTAATTGCCCCTCATTTCCATATAGGAGCATAGTGCCCTCTGGGTCCTTTGCTCTCATCTGTGCCTATTGTAATTGTCCTACATTTCCATATGGGAGCACAGTGCCCTCTAGGCAGTGTGCTCTGATCAGTCCATAGTGAGTATTGGAACACCATCATCATAGTCCACCATCATCACAGTTCACAACAATTATAACCTCTATGCGAGCTACTCCATTCATCCCTATGAGATTTCGTGATTCACCTGAGCTCTTTTGCAAAAGTACACCTTCTGTGTCAGCAACTCCATTCATTCCTATCACAGTTTTGTGAAACAACTGAGTACTTTCACGAAACTACACCCACTGTTCAAGTTACTCCATTGATTGCTATGAGAGTTTCACAAAACAGCTGTCTGCTTTTGCAAAACCAAAAACTCTGTGAAAACTACTCCACTCATTTCAATGAGAGTGTCATGAAACAACTGAGTAATTTTGTAAAAATATACCTTCTGTATGTACTACTCTATTCATTCCTATGAGAGTTGTGCAAAACAACTGAGTGCTTTTGCAAAACTACAACCTCTTTGCGAGCTACTTCATTCATTCCTATTGTAATTGTCCCTCATTTCTATATGGGGGCACAGGGCCAGGAGGGCACTGCACTCCCATCAGTCCATAGTGAGTGGTAAGAACACAGGACCCATCCATGTCTATTGTTATTGACTCTAATTTCCATGTGAGAGTGCAGTGCCCTCCGGGCCCTGCACTACCAACCCTCCAGGCCCTGTGCTGCCATCCATGTGTATTGTAATTGTCCCTCATTTCCATCTGGAAATGCAGTGCCCTTCAGGTCCTGCACTTCCATCAGTCCATAGTTAATGGTGAGAGCATAAGGCCCATTAAATCCATACCTACTGTAATTGACCCTCATTTTCATATGGAAGCACAGTGCATGTCATACTCATGTGCTCCCATCCATGCCTATTGTAATTGACCCTCATTTCCATGTGGGAGCACAGTGTCCTTCAGGCCCTTTACTCCCATCAGTGACTATTGTAATTGTCCCTTATTTCTATGTGGAAGCACAGTGCCCTTAAGGCCCTGCACTACCATCCTTCCAGGCCCTCTGCACCCATTCATGTGTATTGTAATCCCTCATTTCTGTGTGGAAGCGCAGAGCCTTCTGATCCCTGTGCTCCCATCAGTCCAGAGTGAGTGGTGGGAGCACAGGGCCATCCGGGACCTGTGTTCCCATCCAAGCGTATTGTAATCATCCCTCATTTCACTGAGGAAGTACTGTGCTCTCCAGACCCTGTGCTTTCATCAGTCCATAGTAAGTGCTGGGGAGCACTCAACCCTCCAGACCCTGTGCACCCATCCATATCTACTGTAATTGACCCTCATTTCCATGTTAGAGCACAGTGCCATCTCGGCCCTGCACTCCCATCAGTCCATAGTAAGCTGTGGGCCCTGTGCTCTCATCCATGCCTATTGCAGTGTGGTAGCACAGTGCATATTGTAATTGTCCATCATTTCTGTGTAGTAGCACAGTGTCCTCTGGGCTCTGCACACCCATCATACCATATTGAGTGCTATGAGCAAAGGGCCCTTCAACACAGTACTGCTAACATGTTGACAATAAATGCTTCAGTACCAGTCACCTTTGTCCCATCTGTTACAATTCACCAGCAGTTTCAATCAAGGCCTGGAAACATGCAAAACAGCTTAGTACACCTAAAGGTGTACTAAGCTGCGAGTCGTAGCAAGTCCGTATTTCAAAGCATTTTCAAGATATAGCTGCTGAAAGACATCCTGACCATTGGCATGTGCTGAAACTTCAAAGTCTCATAACTATGCAGCTCAGTGATATTTTCCCACCAAACTACCAAAAGGCACATCTGTGGGGAAAACCTTTTGTACACTGAAAATATTAGCTCAAAATTCAGAACCGTTTTTCGTTATGAAGTGACAAAGAAACAGCTATATAAAAATAGTTATTTCACAAAGTACAAAACACGGAAACCTGTTCTGAGCTTGTGTTTTACAATTTCTGAAAGTACGAGAAAACTTAGTTTGCATATTGTGGCAATTGTGATTTGTAAAACAACTTTTCAGGGTTTGCACAGAACAATTCCATACATAAAATAAAGACATTTCTGAGCATTAATTTTAAAAACTGATCCCAGAATCAGATGCCTCAGGCCCTGATAAGGTCAACACAACTGTTGGTGTTTACCAACTACAAGTATCTTTTTAAATATTTAAATTTGTTTGCCTCACTAACTGAACACAAGATGGTGGAATCTCAACACTATATTCTGCATTTACGACAATAAAAAACACTTTCGTGGCAGCAAAACAGTTGCTTGGTACATCACATCTAAATTTTCCCATAAGAAATAATGGAAACATTTTAACTTTAATAACTTTTGAACAGATTAATATTTGTTCACCAAACCTTAAAAATGCATATCTGTGACCCAAGCATGATATACCCTAAACATTTCAGATGAAACCCCCATGCTGTTTCTGAGAAATGGTGTGATAAAGGAGTTATACAAAAATGGTAATTTTCACATTTTGTGATACTCTGCATCTCAGCACCCACACATCTGACAGAAACGAAACTTGTCAAGTCAAGAGGTCTTTTGTCCTTGATGATACATGCAAAATTTCATGCAAATTGGTTGACTGGTACCGAAGTTATTAAAGTGCAAAATTGTTGGTTTAACATAGAAGTGATCATTGAGTCCTAACTATAGTAGCACTACCGCACCACTATAATATATATATTTTAACTTTCAGTAGTCAGTGTTGGCAAACTAGCTGGGAAAATATTGCAGACTCTTGTGGTCTGAGTATTTAGTTACAAACTATGAAACAGGTGTTTGATTGGTTTGAGCTCCTGAAGGCTAAGAGGAGACAGAAATCTTAAGCCCCATGCTTGCAAGCATACATACATGTGAGTATCTCATAGTGTGAGTGCCTTGGAGTAGGAGTGTGGCATCTGCAGGATTGTCCATTGGTAGGCCTTACATCTGCAGGGGATTATGCACATGGTAGGATAAGAACAAACAATATGCAGAGCACAAGACCTTATAGAATATAAGCAGTCTTCCTAGGACAACCCTATCAAAGCAGTGAGGAGCAGGGGGTTAAGAGTTTAAGCAGCAGATGTAGGAAAGAAAAAAATGGAAAATGAAGAGGGTGACAGTAAGTAACAGGGACCCAGAGAAGCCATCAAATTAGTAAGAGTAGGAGTAGTATGGATTCTAGGGGTCATAAAAAATCCTATAAAATTCCTACATGGGTAACCTGATAAAAAGGCCACAAACCAAAGGAGTTGATTAGAAAAAAAAGGGAGTAATTAGAGGGGAACCCTGAGCCAATGCATAATGAATAATATTAAAAAAAGTGGAAATCAAGACATGAGGAACTTGGGGAAGAGAGAGGGGGAGGAAGGAGGCTGAAAGACTGCAATACCAGTGGTAGATTCATCTGCACACAACTCTTATCAAAGAGATTGTGTTGCCCAGTGTGCAGTAGGTTTATGGTACACACAGAGGAGCTGGCTGTGCTGAAGGCAAAATTGACCCTTGTCTTAAGCATGCCCCAGTGTCTGTTGCTGCAGGAAGCCCTACTTCTCTTCCCCCAAAGGACACCTAGGGTCTAGACAGAGGAGTGGACTATAGTCAGCAAAGGTGAGGGGGAGGGGTTGAGGTGGGGGGAGTTCTGTGTTGGAAACAGATAAATATTTCACATCTGTGAGTCCGTCTCTCCGATCTCCACAGTTTAGAGGAAAGTGTCTGTAATCCCAGGACACCGGGGCTGATGAGAAAAAGATGACTGAGGTGCAATTGGAGTACAAGAAATAAGTGAGGATCATAAAGGTTCCTGTGATAGGAAACTCCACTGATGTCTGCCAAGAGCCTCAGTTAGGAAGAATGCAAGTAGGGTAGAGAGGACAGCCCAGGGGAAATGTGACCTTAATGTTATTGTGCATTTTGGGGCAAATAACTTGGCTTGCAGATCCCAGGGAGAAGTTACAGATAGCTTAGGAACACTAGGAAAGGCTCAAATGGGCAGAAACCTCAGTGACCTTTTCTGAGGTCCTGCCAGAATGTAATAGAGGAGAGGGGAAAAGTACTCTCATCAATCACTTCAATGCATGACTGAAAGAGTGGTAAAGGAGGATGGATGACCTGGGGAAGTGTAGCCTCTCTTGGACAGGCAGAAGGCTATTGAAGTGGAATGGCTGTCACCCCTCTTATGAGGGCACCTGTTGGCTGGGCACAGACTTAAAGAGCACACTGACGGCCCTTTAAACTAGCAAAGAGGGAGCAGATTCCATGTACAGAGGTGCACTTTCTCAATTGAGAGTGGTCTTGATGACCTCCCCCAGTGCTAGAGAGCAAGGAGGCAGAAACAGAAAACAAAGGAAGGAGAAATAGGGCAAAGCTGGAAAAAGCTATGGAAAAGAAGCCTAGTGGTAACCAGACCGGAAGTGCAGAAAAGAAACAGGTGCAAGGATGGATATGAGTTCAGGCAGACAAGAGAATAGTCCAGCTTTAAGGTTTTCTATGCTCGGTCGTCTTGGATGAACAAAGTTGTCTATGGACATCCATGGTCATCCCTGCTCTGTCCTTGATCTTTCTCTATGATAACTCCATCCATGGAATGTCCATGTTTCGTGCACAAGATTGTCTATGGCTGATGTGCATTACAAATGTCTAGGGGAAAACACACTCAAGAAAGACACTATCAAGAAAGACTAATCTGGAGAAATTAATCATTTTTAAGTTGGTAAATGACAATAAAATTCTGATAAAATAAGATTTTAAATTAGTTTAGGTAGCAGCTATGACTTGCTTTGATCTTAATATGTTTTTCCTTGTTCATGCTTGATAACGATTTCCATGGTTTACTTTTCAATTATGATATTAGTCAAATGAATTCTCATTGTTTCCTGATTTAGACAACTGTGCGTCATGCATTGTATCCTGGTAAAAAATAAGCATTGCTTTTATTGCATTAGTATTTTAGTTCTATCATTTAAAGCATTTGTGATATAGATGCTACAGTAAAACTATGTAAAATATTTGTAGTTGTCAGTTTAGCCTCATATTGAAATCGGTCCATTTGAAGGATAACTATACCCTCATATCTTGTAAATTTTGTTTCCTTATCAACAGTCAGTTTTTTCCTGTTGCCATTAGGGGTATGCTGTATGTGTGGTTTAAGCAATAAGGCATGCACGGTGTGTATTTATTTATTTTTTGTTAACCGTGTAGATACACTAGACAGCATAGCTGCCTATTTTCAGGTATGACCTGGGAGATTACAACAAAGGGTATGTAGACAATAGTAGATACATGAAAACATCATGGGAGCAAGTAGAAGTCAGACATAGTACACTTGCACAAAATTTTCAGCAATGACAGTACATTTGTAGGAATCTATATATAGTAACAAAACAGAAATATAAGTGCAAATAACTAACAGTCATAACATAGAAGCATAGAATTTGATGGCAAATAAGGACTGCTTGGCCCACCTAGTCTGCCCATTTTCCTACCTAACAGATAGCTGCAGATCATGGTTAACCAACAGCTTACTTCCTCCTACCCCCCACTAGGACTGCCTCATGTCTGTCCTATGCAGTCTTGAATTCTCCACTGTTCTTGACTCCACGACCTCCCCAGGGAGGCTGTTCCATGCCTCCACAGCCCTCTCCATGAAAAAATACTTCCTCACATTACCTCTGAGCCATCCCCCTCTATCTTCAAATGGTGCCCCCTTGTTCTTGCACATCTCTTTTTCTGAAAGATGCTACCCTCTTGGACTTTGTTGATTCCCTCTAGGTACTTGAAAGTTTCTATCATGTCCCCTCTCTCCCTTCTTTCCTCAAGGGTATACATATTAAGCTCCTTTAGCCTTCTATGTATGTCTTCTGGTGCAGACCCTGTACCATTTTGGTTGCCCTCCTCTGGACAGCCTCCACTCTGTCTATGTCTTTGCGGAGATGGGGTCTCCAGAACTTCACACAGTACTCCAGATGGGGTCTCACAGTCTGTACAGAAGGATAATAACTTCCTGTTTTCTACTATTGATGCCTCTCCCTATGTATCCCAGTATCCCTCCAGCCTTCCTTACTGCCTTCTCACATTGCTTGCCTACCTTTAGGTCATCTGATATAATTACCCCCAGATCCCTTTCCAATTTTACTGTTGTCAATATCATACCCCCCATTGTGTACTCTTCCCCTGGGTTTTTGTTTCCCAGGTGCATTACCTTGCACTTCTTTGCATTGAATCTGAGCTGCCATACATTTGACCATTCCTCCAACCTTGCCAAGTCCTTTCTCATCTTTTCCATTCCATCTTGTGTATCAGCCCTGCTGCAGATCTTTGTGTTGTCTACAAAGAGACATACTTTTCCTTCCAGTTCCTCTGCAATGTCACTTATAAAGACATTAAAAATGACCGGTCCCAGTACCGAACCCTGCAGTACCCTGCTAGTAACCCTTCTTTCTTCACTGTCAACTCCATTTACTACTACCCTTTGCACCTGTTGTCTAGCCAATTTTTTATCCAGGCTACCACCTTGGGACCCACTCCAAGGCTGGCTAACTTGTGTATTAATCTTTTGTGTGGGACTGTATCAAATGCCTTGCTAAAATCTAGATAGGCCATGTCCACAGCCCCTCCCTGGTCTACTACTTTGGTCACCCAGTCAAAGAATTTGATTAGATTCATCTGACATGACCTTCCCATCATGAATCCATGCTGCCTTGGGTCCTGTGCCCCACTGGCCTTTAGGTACTCAACAATTCTTTCCTTCAGAAGTGATTCCATCATTTTCCCTACCACTGAGGGCAAACTAACTGGTATGTAGTTTCCTGCCTCTGTCCTGCTCTCACTTTTGTGAAGATGAATCACATCCACCCTCCTCCAGTCCTCAGGTACCACCCCATCCTCCCATGATTTGTTGAAGAGAGTAGTCAGCGGTGTCACTAGTTCTACCATTAGTTCTTTTAGAATTCTTGGGTGAATCCCATCAGGTCCCATTGCTTTGTCCACCTTCAATTTTGTTAGTTCTTTCAGAACCCTTTCTTCTGTAAATGGACTGGTATCGGCCCCCATCTTTAGAGTTTTTCTCTTATTTGGTTTAGGTACCTCCCCCTCCTCTTCCTTTGTGAATACTGAGCAGAAATATTTGTTCAGTATCCCTGCTTTTTCACTGTCAACCTGTGCCCACATTCCCTCCCCTTTATTAAGCCTCAGCATCCCTCCTTTGGTCTTTCTTCACTCCCTAATGTACCTATAAAAGGTCTTATCCCCCTTCTTAACAGAGTTGGCTATCCTTTCTTCGGTTTTGGCCTTTGCTATTCTGACTGCCTTCCCTGCCTCTTTCTGCTTTAACTGATAAAGTTCTCTGTCCTGCACCTTCTGTGTTTCCTTATATTTCCTGAATGCTATCCTTTTCTCCTTAACCTTCCCTGCCACCTCTATTGAGAACCATAGTGTTTTTTCCTTCACTGTGCTTTGTTTTGTTGATTTGCTTTACACAAAGGCTTGTTGCCTCTGTGATGGCTGTTTTGATTACTCCCCATTGTTTCTCCACCCCTACTTCTTGCCTGTTTGCTAGTGCTTTTCTGAGACACTCTTTCATTTTCCCAAAGTCAGCCCTCCTAAAGTCCAATAGTCTTGCTTTTGTATGGCTTGATTGTATGGCTGTGTTTATCATGAACCACACTGTTTGGTGGTCGCTTGTTCCCAGATGGCTACCCACTTCTACATCTGAGATTCTTTCTCTGTCCCCATTTGAGAGTACCAGGTCTAAGATTGCTCCCTCCCTCCCGTGTGGGTTCCAATACTAGCTTTCTGAGGCATGCTCCTTGTAGGGCATCAAAAATGACCCTGCTCTTGGATGTGCCTGCAGCAAAGTTGCTCCAGTTAAAATATGGCATATTCAGGTCCCCCATCAACAATATCTCCCCCTTTTCTGCCATTCTAAGGATGCCTTCTGTCATTTCCTTATCCATTCCCTCCCCCTGAGATGGGTGTCTGTCTACAACCCCCATGCAGATTGTAGTGCCATTTCCTGTCTCCAGGGTGACCCAGAGTGCCTCATCTGCTCCCTGTTTACTCTTTAGTTCTGTTGCTTTGATCCCTTCCTTTACATAGAGAGCTATTCCTCCTCCTCCTCTTTTACCCTCCCTGTCCCTCCTGTAGATTGTGCATCCTGGTATGTTGACATCCCAGTCATGGTTCTCTGTGTACCATGTTTATGTGATTGCCACAATATCCAGGCAACCCTCTTCCATCAAGGCCACTAGTTCAGGGAGCTTGTTACACAGACTATGGGCATTGGTACTCATCACCCTCCACTTTTTGATGGCCTTAGACCTTTGAGCCCCATCCCTATCCTTACTGCCTTTGCCTTTTTTTACATTTACCTCTGTCCTGCTCCCTAATGACTTCTGTACCTTGGTGTTTACCTCACTAATTACTATGTTTTGTGGGGGGAGGCTGGGATTTCCCTTCTCCTTTTCAGTGCCTGCCCCCTTGGCTAGTTTAAATGCTTGCCAATGAAGCATTTAAACCTCTCACCTAGGATCCTGGTTCCCCCTGGACAGATTCAGACCATCGTGCCAGTATAGGTCTGCATCCCTCCAGGTGGCTCCCCAGTCCCCAATGAAGCCAAAACCCTGAGCCCCACACCAGTTTTTCAACCATTCACTGAATTCTCTGGTGAGGAATACCCTAGCATCACCCTTGCCATAGACAGGCAGCACCTCGGAGAAGGTTACCGTATGCGCTACTTGTCTAAGGCCCCTCCCCAATGCTACAAACTCCTCTTGCACTGCTCTGATCCCATTTCTAGCCAGATCATTTGTCCCTAGGTAGACAATGACATCCAGCTCCCTCCCTTGTGCAGCTGCTCCCACGATCCTGAGGATTCACTTCCTGTCCCTCCAAGCCATGGTGAAAGGTAGGCACCTTACCTCCCTCTCCCCTTCCTCCCCACTTCTACCCCCCTAAAGATTGAGTCCCCCACCAGGAGTTGTTCCCTTCCCCTGTGGGGTCCCATGCCACCCTCCTGTGGGTCTCCTTTGTGAATGTTCCCAGCATCTTCCTTGGTCTCCACTGCAGGTGCCTCCATAGAGGAACCACTATCCACCAGAAGAGCATATGAATTCTGGAGAGGTACAGCTGGAGGGATGTAACTCTGTTCCACCACCCTCTCCTTCCCTGAGCCCACTCTGGTCCAGTCTCTCCTCTTTCTTGGCAGCCTCTGAGTTAGTGGCATTGACCCTGGTGGTTCCTGGGTGGGAGAGGAGGTTTCATGAATCCTAGCCAGGTCAGCCTGGAGACAGACAACCTCCTCCCTCAGACCAGAGAGGTGCCTGCAAATAGGGCAGCATCACAGCCTCCAGAATGTCTCCCGGAACACTGCCTCACCACAGCCATTACACTGTACCACTCCTATCATGTCTTATTCTGTGTCCCCTCTCCTGTTTCTCTGTATGCTTACTCTCTCCTCTCCTTACAACTCTCACCCTTCCTGTTCTGGGACAGCAGCTTCCTATATTCTTCAGTAGCCTCCTTCTTCCTTGCTCAGTGTCAGACCACCAGCAGCTGGGGGGGAGAGCAAGCTACTTTTTTCCTTTGGGGTTGTCAAACAACTCAACAGTCATACAACTAGTGAGTAAGTGCTAGAAGAGAGGAAATAGCAATATTTCCAGGTAGGATTGAGAGTAGTAGAGGTTGGAGCCAGTAGGCAACTAGGAGGAACCAATACAGGAGTGGGTGGATAGAGAACAGGAGAAGCGTTCAGAGCTTAGAATAGCCATATGAAGTTCATGTTTGAAGCTGTGTGGAGAAGGGGAGATTCTTAGACTCAGTGGAAGGGAGTTCCATAGTTTAGGGGCCCAGTTAGAGAAAGTATGCTCCCCCATTTTGGTTTTACATCTCAGTTGGACAAGAAGGGATTTGTCAGCTGATCTCAGTTGATAGGCAGAGGTCACAGGTTTGAGCAGTAGAGCCAATTTGTCAGGTATCTGGGAGGAGATAATATTCTTTATAAAACAGTAGGAAGTAAACTGTTGGAAGGCTGAGGGGGTAAATCATCCCAGACTGGGGTATAGTGTGCATTGGTGAGTAAGTTTGGGTAAAACCAGAACAAAACGGCAAATGCTGTTGTAACTGACATCACATGTTAGAGGAGCCCTCCAGTAGTTGCCGGAAAGGCTATTAACCCATACACCAATTTGGGTCTCAGGATCCCCTGTGCAATAGAAATCCTCACCGTGGATGTTAGGGTATGTCTTACCTTACATGCCAGCCCAAGTTGAATATTGATGGATTTAATGACTGAGGCTAGGTGCAGGTCAAAATCCAAGGCAGGATCAAGGGTTACTCCTAGGTATTTAAAAGAGGTAACTGTGTTAATGGGAATGCTAACAAGCACTCTGATACTTAATGGTTGGGTGCAGGACTGAATTTTGTAACCTGAACAGAAGAGCATTGTCACTGTTTTATTTTTATTTAAGACAAGCTTGTTAGCAATTGCCAGCTCTGAAAGGTATTGAAGTTACTATTGTGATTCAGGTTGATATCTGAGAGGTTTCAGGAGGATGAGTAAAGAACAAGATCATCGGCATATAGCAGACCTGAGCAAGCACCAGTGACTGGTGGGATATTGTTTATGAAGACTGCAAACAGGAGAGGACCAAGAATCGAACCCTGGAGCACTCTGATCCAAGTAGGAGCAAGAGGGAACTTAGCAACTCCAATCTGGACAAATTGTTGTTGCTTTGAAAGATAATTTTGGAACCAGGCAGTGACAGAGGTAGAGAAGCCTAGGGATGACAACTTTGATAGGAGCAGCAGGTGGTCAACTAAATCAAACGCTTTTGTAAGATCAACAAAAGTAGCCCCAGTGAGAGAGCCTTTGTCCATAGCGAGTCTGACATCATTTGTAAACTGTATGAGAGCAGTGGATGTACTGTGCTTATGTCAGGAACCATGTTGGTCAGGGGTGAGAAGTTTGAAGGAGTAGAGGTAATCCGAGACCTGCATAGCAACAATTTTTTCCAGTATTTTAGAGATGGTGGAGAGGATGGCAATAGGGCAGTAGTTATCCAGGTTAGTGATGTCCCCCTTTTTGTAGACCGGTACAACTCGAGCAATCTTCCAGAGGGAAGGAACATGTCCTGTAAGAAGAGACTGGTTGAAATGTCTAGTCACTGGAAAGACTATAGACAGTGCAATAGTTCTTAGGAGAGATGGACTTAAGTAAGCGTAAGAGTTCACTCTCAGAGACTGGGTGAAGGGTAAAAGATGGATTGGAAGGTTTAAGGTTATCCTGTGGAATGACAGGTAAAGGCCCAGGAAGTGCAGTATAGGAGAAGAGGTCAGTGAATCTGGAGTTAAGAGCCTCGGTGATAGTGAGCAGGTTATTGCAATTAAAACCATCCAAGACCATATCATAGATGGTATTGCTCTTGTTTTTCCCCTTGATGGTGTTAACATGACTCCAAAAACCATGAGAGTCACTGACAGAGGTACTAAGGAACTGACGGTAGTAATTGCCCTTAGCAGATCTGATGGAAACCTTACATAGGTTTCAGAGTTTTCTGTACTCCTGCCAATCCAATGGGGACTGGGTTAGCTTAGCTTTGTTCCAGACTTTATCCCTCTTTTTCAGAGAGGACAGGAGTGAAGAATTTAACCAGCAGATAGCAGATCCCTGGATACAGTACCTTTTTACTGGGATATATTTGTCTTGAAGGTTCAAAAGTGTGGTAAGGAGGTATTGAGCAGCATGTTCCATATTGCAAGTATTATATAGAGGTGCCTAGTCCATCTTCTACACCTCCAAGATTAAGGCTGTCTTATTCATTTTTGAAAAATCTGTGAAAATAATTTCTCTGGGGGGTGGTTTAGGGGCCCTAGCCTTCCAAACACAGTAAACTGGGGAGTGATCACTGATTGAGTCTGGTAAAGCTCCAACAGCACTGATCCTCTCAGGCCTGTTGGAGATGACCCAGTCTAGAAGAGACTGGAGACTGTTGTTACTAGCCTGTCGGGTTGGGAAAGTGACCAATTAAGATGGATGTAACCTGCTGAGTTCAGCAGCATAGAGATTAGAGTTTTTCCCTAGCCAATCCAGGTTTAGGTCCCCCATAACAATGAGCTCTTGTCTACCCTTTAGCAAGGAAAAATGGTCAATTACCTTAGTCAGGCCTGTTAGTCCATTTTTAGGAGGGTTATAGATGCACACTACATTAAGCTTCTTAGTGATACCTAAGGTAATAACTATATGAATAGTTTCACATAGACAGGTAGTGTTAACCAGGAGGACCGTAATGTTAAGGTCCTGCCTGGTATAAAACAAAACACCACCACCCTTATTAGCATTTGGACAATCACATCTGTGAAGATTATATCCATTGATCCTACATAATGAATCTGGTATATGGGGTTTTAACCAAGTCTCGGTTAGACCTAAGACATCAGGGGAGTTGTGAGCAATCCAGGTTTCAAGCTGTGCAAAATTAGCTGACAGACTTCTAATGTTCATATGTGCAAGCCTAAGCCCCCTTTCTGTGAACCAATAAGATCGGTCTTGGGAGCAATGCAATCAGGAGGGCCTGGGTTAGGATCCATTATCACCGGAGAGAGAAAGAGAGATGACAAATGGGTACCCAGGTCTCAATGAGAGAGGTTTGGAGTTTGCCCTCCAGTGGCATATAAAAAGTGGAATAGCTTAGGTAGTCAGCTATACCAGCAAATGGGATAAGCTTTTGGAGCCAGGTTTCAGGAATAGAGGTATTACCCCTGATAATTACAGTAGGTCTGAGAAACAATAGCTCCAGTCCTCAGCTTTATTTGAGTAGCCAGAGTCAGTAGATGGCTGGCACAGAAGATCTACTGAGAGTTGAAGGGCTAGCAGATAGGAAAATACTCCTACAAGGCTGCAGTGAAGTGAGATCACCCGCATAGTGTACACTGGTAAGGAAAAGAAGGGAACGTAGAACTAGGGAAAAAGAGAAAGCAGTGAATTCAGGACTGGAGACAGGACTGAAGCAAATGCTGAGCTGACTACAAGAATGAGACAGTAACTAAGTCCAGGGATGAAACTATCCAGCAGGCATAGATATAGAGCTGCAACTAGAAACCTTATTATGGCTTTTGCTAAGTGTGGAGATATTCACCAGCTTCCTGGGGCAGTCCAACAATGAATTTCACAAGCTAGCTGCCTTGAGATCTTCACACCAGAAGAAATGATCCAATCACTGAGGGCAAAAAGAATATCTGCCCCCAAGGGACAAGCTTTTAATAAGATGTGGGGGGAGGGAGAACATTTTACTTCAGTGGCTCTTACAGAAAACAGGATAGGAGCATACAGTTAAATCAGAAACAGTGCCATAAACTCCAAGATTGCAGTGCACACAGAAATGCCATACACACCAAGGAGCTGTAATGCAAGGCACAAATTCAGTTTCCAGCTCAGTTGGACAGAGACAAATTTAAGTCAGTCTGCACAGGGGTTTTTGCTGTCTCCTCCAGTCTGCAATAGTGCAGAGGTAAGTTGAGATAGAAATTCTGTCACAGCTTGGAAGGTAGGGAGCTGCTTAGAAAAGGTGCCAGAATTCAAAGCTAGACTGCCAGAGGACTTGAATTGGAACCTGCTGGCTACAGTACCTTGCTAGCTTCGAGGTGGGCTGGTGAGGTCCAAAGAGCCATGGAGAGTGCTGCGGTGACCCCAACAGGGGTGACTAGGAGACTAGGGAGAGAAGAGAGGTAGAAGATTAAATTTAGTCAGGGAACAAAGAAAGAGGTGGGGACAGACAGTCAGACTGAGCAATTAACTGGGAGGGATGGACAGAAGTGATTAGCTTGGCAGGGAGAGGTACTGAAAGTAGGGGGGAGGGGACAAGAATCAGCAGTACAGATGAGAAAGGAAATCCCACACCAAGAGCAGAAAGCCAGTAGACGTTAAGAAATAAAAATTCTACCCTAAAGTATTCCTTATTATTGTTTAATAACCTCACATCTTTGGTGGTCAAGGCACATGATCGCAGGCTGAGTGCATTCAACACCCAAAAAGTGATATTATTACTCAATAACACATACCCTTGAGTGCCTTATTGCTATCATACAATAGCTCATTTATACAGAATGAAAAGAAAAACTTTAAAACACTTTTTTATTTGATTCATCAGTGTAGAAGTAGATATTGTATATTAAAAAAAGTTCCTGTTACCAATGTTTTCACTAGATGGTGCTGTTGTCTGCAAGCTGTCTGTCTGTCTCCCCTGGCTCTTTGTGTATGTCTCTTAGTGCTATGTTGTCCTTCCCCCACTTTCCCAGTCGCAGTTGTGTAGGTTGCTCTACCAGTAAAACATGCTTCATTTTTTCTTGACCCTGGAGAAAGCAATTTTTGAAACTGCTTGTTGCTGTATCAAATGCATCTTCAAGTACAGCATGGCTGCCGGCAATGGAAGCCAGTCATTATCAAGACTTTCAGGATCCTGTTTTTTTTCTTTCTGTTTGATAGGTTTTTCCAATACAGTTGGCATCATGTCTTGTTTGTACCAGGAGAACATAGAAGTATATGCTGAAGAAATGCACTTAACTATAGTGAAACCACTGTTCATTTACACAGGTTGGGGATGGAGGATTTGCAAACGCTGGACTGTCAGGTCATAAAGTGGCAGTTTAATAAACTGCTGCTTGGTTCACCACTTTCTTCAAATACTGCTCAGTGTGGTAGAGCAAGGGAGAAGTGAAGCCATATTATGAGCTCATTTGAATGCTGTGCAGTAGCTCCTTAGTGCCCATATCAGATGTTGTACAGCAATCCCCATTCCCTGGTGTCAAGTAGTCCCCCCACATCCCACCTATGTACAATGGGGCCAGCCAGGATGCAAGGCAGTACCTTGAGTATTACTGCAAAATTCTGCAGTATGTTGCAGGAAACAGTATGTCAATGGGAAGTATGCCCTTTTGTTATGCATTATTTTGTGGCATGTCATTTACAACATGTTACTGCATTGCATTCTGGCTGGCACTGCTGTATTACAATATGAGTCCATAGGAATAATACGAGTTAGAAGAGGTAGCCATACAGACTCAACCTATATTTAGAGATGTGCGAAATTAGAAAATTTAATTCAGTGAAATATTTTGAGAAATTTGTGCAATTCACAAAATAATTTGTGGACACACACATAAACAAAATAATAAAATTACACCCATGAAACTGTGAAATTTGGATAAAATTTGGGTGAAATCTGGCAAAATTGCACATTTTGCGGTGAAATTGCAACTTTCATGGGTGAAATTTTGCACTTTCGCACCCAGCAAAAAATTTCATGGATTGGCAGAATTTCGCAAAGTGTTTCATACAGCAAAATTGTCAATTTCACAGCAATTTCACCAGCTAATTTTAATTTCACAACATCTCTATTGGTAATGAAGGTTGTGTCAGTGAGTGTCAATATTTGTCTTAAAAGATTCCATTGTAGGACTTTTAAATATATGTTTTGGTAGGAAGTTCCCGATATTAACTACTCACTGATTAAATCAGATACCTCTGGTAATGGTGTTATATAATTCACCCCTTAACTGCATATCATGTCCCCTTAGGCCACTGTTTGCTACCTTGATCTTGAGTCCCAGACATTCCCATAAGTCTTGGTTTCTAAAAGATCTGTACACTACGCATAAATCACCTCTTAGACATCTATGATTCAAGAAAAAAAGATCAAGGTCTTTAAGTTACTGCTGATAATTTAAATGTGACACTTCAGAGATACCATGTGTGGCTCTTCTTTGTACTCTATCTAGAGCATGGATATCATTGTTTTTATGGGGTGCCCAAATCTGGGCATAGTACTCCAGCTGGGGCCTGACAAGGGAACCATACAGAGGAAAGCTGACTGATTTGTCATGACTTTTTATATTACCCAATATGCAATTCAACATTTTTTCCCTCTAGCTACAATATCCTGGGTATGTTCAGAGAAGGAAAGCTTATTTGTTATTATTATTCCAAGATCCTTCTCTTTATCACATACTCTTGGAGGTGCTCCATTTACAAAATAGGTTGTCATATTGTTTTTATGGTCTAGGTGCATAACCACACACTTGTCAATGATTAATGATAATTTACGTGTGTGTCCAATTTGTTATTGTATCTAAGTCATTCTGGAGTTTGTTGCAAGTGATCAAGTTGTCAGCTATTTCTCCCAATTCTGTATCATCTGCAGACTTGCAGATCCAAGAACTTTCAGATGTCTGCATCGATGACCCAGAGATTGAAGAGTATGGGGCCCAGGACAGATCCCTCTGGCATCTTGCTAGTGACATTTCCCTAATCAGATGTATGGCCTCTGATCCTATCTCTTTGTTTCCTGCTTGATGACCAGGAATGAATCAATCTGATAATGTTATTACAGATGCTGAGTTTTTTAAGTTCATCAATTAACTGTTTATGAGGGACACTGTCAAAGGCCTTGGTGTAATCAAGATAAATTATATTATATTACTGGGAAGGGCATTGTCCAGTGCTTTGATTACCAGTTCAAAAAAACGAAATACACTAGTTTGGGAAGATCTAGATTTTGTAAATTCATGCTGCACAATATCAGATAGATCTGTCTCTAGAATATGTCTTTATAAATGTTTTTATAATACTCTCCATAAATTTCCCTGTAATGGAAGTTAGTCTTATAGCCCTGTAATTTTGTGTAACTTGTTTTGAGGCATTCTTGTATATTGGTACTACATCTGCCATTTTCCAGGCACTGATAGCCTCACTATTGGTTAGGTAGTAGGAACATAATTTAGCTAGAGGGCCAGCTAGTTCTACAGAGAGAAACCTCAACAGATTGGGATGTACAGTATATTATCTGGTCCCTGAGATTAGTTTGTTTTTAAAAGTTGTAATTTTTCTTTTCCTTCTTCTGCAGATATGGTATATTTAACCAAAGGAACATGTTTATGTTTATCTACGGGACCCAATGAAGTATCCTGGTAAACACTAAGCAAATATTTATTAAATTCTCTGGCCATGTCTGGTTCATTTTCATTGACATTGTCTTGAACTCTGAGGAGTCCTATATTAGTATGTGTGCCTCTAGTACTGTTAATACAATTAAAAAAGGTGTTTTTATTATCACCAGTTTTGACAGCCAGATTTTCTTCCAAATTACATTTAGCCATTTTGATCATATTCTTGCACTCTGTAAGCCTATCTTTATATTTTTCCAACTGGTATCTGTAGGATTTGTTTTGTATTTGTTATAGGCTCTTTTTTGTATTTATGGCTTTTTGGATGGTTTTATTAAACAAGGGTGGGACTCTACCCTTATTATTGTATTTGGATTTCTCTGGGATAAAATTCTGAATACAATATTCTAGATGTGTTTTTATTTTAAGCCACATTTGTTCAACATACATGTCATAGCCAAACACTGGTAATCTACTGGTATCCCTCCCCTGATCACCTACAATGTGTGTCCATTATTGATTATAGCCCTGATGTCTCATGGTTCTGCCACCCCCCAACAGTTTCCAGTCCCCCCTAACTCACCTACTGCATACCCACCTCCCCACACACCCTTACCCCACCCCCCTTCTCACCCTGGACACCGGTCCATATACTAAGTGACAGAATGGTGACTGAAATAGCCCTTCACTCATCTCTTTGGCAGGCCACTGTTTGACTGTCAGTGAACACAACTGCGAGAACTTTACTCTCGATCATACTCACTGACAGTAAAATGGCTGCTGGCCAGTGAGGTGAGTATAGGACTATGGCAGTTGCCATTCTAGCAGCTGGTATATGGACCAGTGTCCTGCATGAGAGGGTGGTGGGAGATGGGTACAAAGTAGGCGGGTTGGGAGAAGGGATCAGACACTGTTTGGGGAGATTGGGCAAACCACTAGATGCCAGTGCTATGATCAAGAATGGTCACATGGTTGATCAGGGGAGGGGGAACAATTAGGCTATCAGGGTATAGACTCATATTCTACAACATGGGTGAATGGGGATGGGGGGACCACTAGACTACCAGGGTATGGACTTATATTGCACTGCATGGGTGATCTGGGGGTGAGGGACTACAATATGCCAGGGTTATGATCCGTAATAGCGATGTGGGCATTCGTGATCCAGCTATTATGACCAGATAAGGCAAGGGTTTCAGCAGATATATACAGCACTGTGATAGCAGCTATTTAGCACCCCTAAAAATTATGAATATACTTATGTGCCCATTATGCATGAGGGATCCTGCATTTGCATGGCTGCAACTGTATATGCAGGGTTAGAGTGGCATTCCAGGGGACTCTAAATATTGCCCCATCTGGAGCGCCAACACTGTGCAGTTAGCACAGTGCTAACCCAGTTCGTGCTGTGCTAACCATTTGAATATGGGGACCATTTTCCCTTACAGCTGCATTAGCATATGAGAACATGATGTGTCAGCACCATTTATACTCTACACTATGCCTATCAACTTACTGTACTTAAGAGATCAACAATGCAAGTATTTAAGAGTATCAAAGAAATAGTATATTTGGCCATCAATTTTGTAAATGCCCTTTGCAAATGTTATGTATTGGTTGCCAGGGGATATGTATGTATTGTATTTGCATAAGTGTATATTTAGTGTAAAATTGTACTAACTTTTTTATTATGTAATTTGTAATTATTGTAATGGCTATTAGGCCAATCAATAAAAGACTGAACTCAAAAAAACAAAGCAAGTCACAGCAAGGTAGAAATATCACATTTAACTTCAATTAAAGTGCTAGTGTCCTGCCTAAAACTAATGTTAGTTTTTAAAAGCAGTCAACCATTACCTTTTATATCTGAGGTACTTTTTCTGTTCCTTTGTTTAGTTAGATAACTCTTTAGTTGATGTTAGGAGGTGTGCTGTGTGGATCAGTACTCTGCCTGGAAACTGACATCTGTTCCACCCATTACATCATGAGCAGTGTTACCTCACTGATTGTGACATCACTGCTGCTTTGGAACATCCACTCAGTAGCTGCGAGTTTAGTCACCTGTGATGTCACTAGAGTAGTGCAAAATTGTAAAATTTCACCCAGAGAAATATTTCACGTAATTTGCGCATTATGCAGAATATTATATTGTACGAAATGTGAAATTTCACCCTCAGAGAGAGTGCAATTTCACCTGCAAACTGGCAAAATTTCACACTGGCGGGCAAAAGTTTACATCTGGGGTGAAATTCAGCCACCCGCAGGTACAATTTTAGTTATGTTGAGTTCTCCAGCCAGGTTACCCCTCCAGCTGATTACCAGCCATATCTGAATAACCCCCCCAGTTACCCTGGCCCCCTCCTTAAGGAGGCAGTATAGTGCTGTGGTTTAGGGCTCTGATCTGCAAATCTGGAGACCTGGGTTTGAATCCCACAGCCCCCACCTGCATACTGTGTGACCCTGAGCAAGTCACTTAACTTCCTTGTGCTCCAAGGTCGGACCTGGAAACAAGCTTCGGCTTAGTGTACCATTCCTGGTTAAACAATTTCCCCTTCCTTTTTTAAAATAAAAAAAAATTAAACTTATGCTTCCTGGTGTCTAGTGGTCCCCCCATGGCTGCTCATGGCTGAAATTATTTTCCCTGGTGTTTAATGGCCCCCTCCCCGTCTGATGTACAAGCACCACTCATTCATTCAAGTGCTTAGTCATGCTCAGTCAGGGTGCCGGCCATGGAGATGCATAGAGGGCTATGCTGGTGGCCCTATTGGGGTACTGGGGGAGGGGGTGGGTGCTAGCTCATGCTGACAGAGTGGGGGTTACACTAGACACCAGGAAGTGTGGGTTTTATTTTATTTGTTAAGAAAAGGAAATGAGAGGGCCAAGGTAATGAGGGGGGAGGGGAGGGGGACCAATAGAAACCAGAGCAAATAATTTGGGCCAGTGAGTGGCTGGGGGTGGCAGAGGGGACCACTAGACACCAGGGAGAATGTTTTGGGAATGGCAGGATGTGAAATTGTGGTGAAATTTCACCATTTCACCTCAAATTTGTGAAACTTTTTGTGCTGCGAAATTGCCAATTTTGCAGCAATGTCGCCTGCAAAATTTAATTTCGCGACATCTCTAGATGTCACTGTCAATGAGATCACAATGCTGAAGATGTAGTGGGTGGAACTAGCGATAGATATGCCAGCTGCCAGAGTGAGAGCTATTCCACATGTTCAGCACAATATTATATAATATATGGGTGAGACTGAGGTTCAGTCTTCACTTCTACTGTATGTCAAACTGAAAATTGTGAACTTTAATAACTTTTTAACATTTTAAGTGATTTAAATGAAATTTTGAGTGCACCATCAGGGATGAAGGCTCTCTTGACGTGACAAGTTTCGGTCGGATCTGTGGGTGCGGAGATAAGGATTGTAAAAAAATATGAAAATGACCACGTTGGTGAAATACTTTGTCACACCACTGTGTCAAAACGGTGTGAAATTTTGGTCTGAAATGTTTAGAGTATCTAGGTCTTGGGTCACAGATGTGCTTTGTGAAGGTTTGGTGACAAAACATTAATCCATTCCAAAGTTATTACATTTTAAAGTTTTCCATTATTTCCTATGGGACCAGTTAGATGTC
The DNA here is from genome assembly GCA_016271365.2 of Neoceratodus forsteri. Classification (NCBI taxonomy): domain Eukaryota; kingdom Metazoa; phylum Chordata; order Ceratodontiformes; family Ceratodontidae; genus Neoceratodus; species Neoceratodus forsteri. The sequence continues at coordinate 1,581,731,290 of CM057449.1, read as the reverse complement.
CCACTTGAAAAGGGATTCTTTATCGCAAATGCAGAATCCTTTTTCACAATTGTGGGATCTTTTGCTGCAAATGCAGAATCTGTTTTAGTACTGCTGCTATTTTGTTTTCTGTTAGCAAGGGAAACAAAATTATATTGCTGAAAAAATAGAGGGCGTTGGTAAACACCAACAGTTGTGTTTAATTAATTGGGGTTCAAAGAATCTGGTTCTGGGGTCAGTTTTTGATAAGTTGGTCAGAAATGTGTTTTTTTAGCAGCAGAAGTCCTCCAACCTGCTTCCTGACTCTGCAACAACAGTTCATAGCTAGTGCAGCCACACTATGTGCCGCAGCACTACATTATTACACCCCTCCCTTCCCAGCCACCCCCCACACTAAGCTGGTGTTAAATTTACAGAAAAACAATCAGCCCAGTTCTGCACCTCTGCTCTGCCTCCCTAGTGGTACAACTCAACCTCCCTATTTAGAATTCCACTTGAAATCATCCAAAAGGCAGCAACATTAGCTGTGTCATCTACCCATTACCTCAGCCATATGTCCCACCTTCTCCCTAATGTCTGAACCACTTTACCTAGCTCAATTAACCCACTGCTACAATCATTGCTTTGTAAATTAATCCTGTCTCAATTCCATTATCCTCTATTAGAACTTTAGTTTATTAGATTTATGTTTAGCATAATTATTGTTTTCCAATCATTATGCTGCACCCACTGTTACTCCTTCTCATTACCTGCCCTGCCTGGTTTAAGCACATTGATTTCAAAGGAACTTCACTTACAGTATTTGCGCCACTCAGGTAAAGTCTCTTCTGGAAAGACCCTTCCATGTAACAAATCCACACCACACATTAAATGTATTTCCAATCCCTTTTACTTCACCTCTTATGCTCATAGAAGCTACCTCAATTAGGACAGCCACACTTTATTGTCTATGTAAAACACCCTGTCAGCATCCCATCCTGAAGTTGCATACCCATACATCATCACAATTCAAGAAAGAACACATAATCCTGAGATATATGCTAAAAAATATCATTGTTATATTACTTATTTGTTCAGGAAATGTTGAAGTCAACCCAGGTCCTACTTCTTTAACCTCCCCATCAGAATTTGGATGAGCTACTGGTTTGAAAATGATGTAGATGAAACGTATGTAGCTTCCCCAAAAAAATTGGTTAGAGGATTCCACCCCAGATCAGCGGGTAGCACTGCCATACTTCAATACTGTACTTTTTGGTTACATAAACAAACAAGGGGAAGGGGTGTAGTTTTTTTTTATATTAACAATAAGCTTTCAGCCACAGGAATATTTGCTGTAGCTAAACTGAGGGAATTTGAATGCTTGGCCCTAAAATTAACCTTGTCATCTTTCGAAGCAATTAATATACTTTGCTGTTACAGACCACCATCTGGGGGTTTGGAGCTTTTCCACATCAATCGCAAATTCATTGTTTCTAATTCCAGTGAAACAATCCTCCTCAGGGATCTTAACCTGGATTGGCACAGCCCCAGTTCTAATAGCATTAAGAAATTATGTGACAAACTAGATTTCTCACAATTAATCTCTGAACCAACTTGGCTCAACACTAAAAATACCACTAAAAATACATTACTTGATCTCATATTAACAAATAGGCCACATAAATTTACATGTTCTGCTGTATTTTTTTAATGATGTTAGTGACCATAACATTGCAGTTGGCATAAGGAAATTGGGAAAGCATTTCCCCAACTCAGAATTTATGTCTAAGTGTAGCTTCTGCAAATTTAAATTGGAAAACTACTTAACAGACCTCAAGAACATAAACTGGCAAAATTTTTATCTAGCTCCCTCAGTTGATGAGGCAGTTGGTAGTTCAACACAATGGTATTAAAATTAATAGACACATCTCTTTTATAAAGACTACAGTTAAAAAGACTTCCCAGCCATGGTTCACTGCTGACCTAGAAAAAGCCCTAGCTGCATGGGATAAACTCTTGGTCTTGGCTAGACTAACTAAATAGCCTCTGAATTGGTTGGCTGTCAAAAGGGCACAAAATGCCTGCATTAAACTTATTACAACAGCTAAAGTCAACTTCTGTGTGAATGTATTAGAAGAATCTAAGGGCAATCCATCAAAAATGTGTCAGAAAATTTAATCCATTGAAGGACATAGACTGCCTCCATCAATCCCAACTAAAATTACTTCTTAAGGCACTATGATTTTAGACCAAGCCATTATTCTCGAAAAACTGAATTCAAACTTCACCACAGCTGAATTAGCATTTGATTCTTCTCCAGTCACAAAGATAGTGAACGACTCCTCATTGGAAGATGCCCCTGTCAGCCCATAAATCATGAACCCTTTTTGCTTTTCTCTGATAACCTTTAAACAGGTTGAGGACATGTTATCAAAGTTAGAAACCAAAAAGAGCACTGGTGCTGATGGGATAGACCCCCTTTCTTTACAGAGCAGCATGTATTTCCTAACTGCCCCTGTGACTTACCTTTTTAACATGTCAATCATCTCTGGTTCTTTCCCCTGCTTATGGAAAACAGCCCACCTACTCCCTTTGCTCAAATTGGGTGACCCTTTTGACTTAAATAACTATAGGCCTATTTCTATACTACTTATACTTTCTAAACTCTGAGAAAAATGAATTAATACACAACTAAGGGATTACCTAGAAAAAATGGAGTTACTCAACCCGCTACAGTCAGGCTTCAGAAAACATCATAATACAGTCTCAGCCCTGGACAAAGTGACAGATGACTGGCTCATAGCCCTTGCCACAAACATTTTGCTGGAGCTGTGTTCTTGGACTTAAGCAAAGTGTTTGACACAGTAGATCATAACCTATTACTGATGAAACTTAAAGCACATGGTTTAAATAACTCATTTGTAATATGTTTTTTTCCAATTGTTTAACCAGGAGAGACACGCTAATCTGAAAGCTTGTTTAAAGGTGTGACCTGGGAACACAAGGAAGTTAGAAGTCTTGCTCAGGGTCACACAGTATGCAAGTGGGGGATGTGGAATTCAAACCCAGATCTCCAGATTTGCAACTCAGAGCATTAAATCACTGCTCTACTGCCTCCTACCTCACAGATAGAGTCCAATGCATCAAAGTAGATGGGCTTTTATCCTCTCCCTTACCACTCCTGAAAGGTGTGCCACAGGGAATAATTGTAGGCCCCCTTTTCTTCTCAGTGTATATTAACTCCTTAAGTGATAACATCCTTACAGTGAAATGACATTTTGTCACAGATGATAACCATCCTTTATATTTCTAAACCCTCATTAAAAGAAGTTGGCACCATATTCCACTCTTATTTCAACCAGTTACAATGTAACCTTATCAGTTCAAAACTTCTGTTAAATGCAAGTACAACAAAGGTAATGTACTTTGTTCCTACCCTATCTACACCTTCACTATTAAGGCAGGATAATATATCTATATTAACATTGCTAGGGGATTCATTAGAGGTCATACACAAATTTAAGTACTTGGGGTTGTTTCTATACAATCATCTTTCCTTTACTGTCCATATCGAAACACTTACAAAAAAACTGTAAGTTACATTAGGAATCTTCTTTAGAAATAAATTCATATTTCCTATTGACATTAGGAAATGGTTAGTTCAAGCTACATATTTCCCCCTACTGGATTATGCAGACATTCTATACACCAACTACTCAGCTTCCTGACTCCACAAATTAAACATTCTCTTCCATCGAGCTATTTGTTTTATATTAAATGTTCCCTATAGGACATACCATTGCTCACTTTATTCTGCAGAAGGTTGGACGTCACTTGCCACTAGAAGGAAGATGCATAGCTTCATACTACTCAATCAAGAAAAACTCTGTTATCTTATTAGACATATCCAAATTTAGTAACTCGATTTAGAAAAACCAGTCAGTTCTGTCGTACCGTCTGTTTAGAATAAATTACAAACCACCATTAAGCTTTCCAACTATGTCCCATTAAACATTGCAAAAATCCCTAATAAGTAGCTCCTTTAAGGGTGATTGCCACTGCTATGCCATCTAGCCGGGTCCCTAGATTCTTCTACTACCTAGACTGGGTATTGTTACTTTATCAGTTATGGTGGGGATCTTTGTACCCATTTGATGTGTCACTACTGTGTTCTTGCTACCTCTGCACCCCATGCTACTTGCTGGAAATGTATGTATCTTTTCTTACTTGTATTATGCTTTCTCATGCTAATTGTTATCTTCCTGTAAATTTTGATTTTGTATTATTTACCCTCATGCATTTGTCCTGTATTATGTTTTGTTATTTTATTATGTACTTGCTGTTTCTGTTATGCCCGTGGCAGGACCTCCTTGTAAATTAGCTTGCTCAATGGAGCTTTCCTGATGAAATAAGCTTGAACTTTTTCACAAATCACAGAAAACTTATTCCACAAAACAGGATATTTTTCCTCAATTTGCAATAAAGGATTTTTTTTTAAGCAAATTTAGAAAATGAATCCCTTTCCACAGTTCCTTTTTAAGGATTTTTAAGACAGCTGTTTCTTTGTCACTGTACAGTTAGAAAACAGCTTGTTATTTTGGTTTGAAATTTTCAGTGTACGAAAGGCTTGCCCCACAGATGTGCCTCTTGCTAGTCTGGGGGAAAATATATTACTTTGCTATGGAGTTCTGCATGATTAGATTTATTCTTTGTTTCCCATAGGATAACATTGTAATGGGAGGTGTACAAAGTCATTTCTTTGCCATGCCTCTGTGAATAAATGGTTTGCAAATTTCTTCTGAAATGTCCAGGGTACAGATGGCTTGCCCCACAGAGGTTACTTTTGCTGATTTCTCAAAAATATATTAATTTGGTCTGGAGTTCTGCAGGGTTACATTTTGCTTTGTTCCCTATAGGATAACATTGTAATTGGAGGTGTATACAGTTGTTTCTTTGTCACTCCACTGTGAAGAAATGGTTTGCAATTTTCTTTTAAAATTTGCATGGTACAGACAGCTTGCCCCACTGATGTGCCGTTTGCTGTTTTCATGAAAATGTATTAATTTGGTGTCGAATTACACAGGTTTGATATTTTTCTGTGTATTTCATAGGAGAACATCGCAATGTCAGGTGTTTCTTTGGGTCTGCACACTACTACAGTGGAGCGCAGGACCCTACACTATCTCAAAAATTATGCATGGATGGATGGAAGTGCAGGGCCCAGATGGCCTTGTGCTCTCACACACAATTACGGATACCCTTAAGGTCTGATGCCACATGGAAATAGGGATATGATTACAATATCTCAAACATTATGGATAGATGTCACTGTGAGATCCCAGATGCAAATATAAATACCATTGTAGACTGCTGGGAGTGCAGGTCTTATCCATACTTGGCAGTGCAGTGCCTGGAGGGATTTGCACTCCCACATGCAAATATGCAGAGGAATATATAGTGATGAGAGTGCAGGGCCCAAAGGTTCCTGTGCTCTCACAGGGAAACAAGGATACAATTACAATCACTCAAAAATTATGGATGGTTTGGAAGGCCCCGTGCTTCCATAGGCAAATAAGCCTATGATTATACTTTCTGAAAAAGTAAGGAAATTCTCTGCAAAAACTTCAGTAGTGCACCATTAGGGTTCCAGTGACAAAAGTTGGGAAATGCAGTCTTAGGGATTCCAACACTAACACCCCAACCCCACCTTGCATGCAGGAACAGGTGTGGGGTGTGTCTTGGGGTTGTGAACCCTAATGCTTGCCCATTCTCCTATATTGTACCCATCTCAGCATACTTACTCATGGAATGGTGCAGGTGTTTGGATTTACAACCCCAAGGGACTCCTCCCATGCCTATTCCTGCATGCAGGGTGGGGTGTTGGGTATTACAGTTGGATAACCAGGGTGGGGATGGGGTGTTAGGGTTGGAAACCCAGGGTGTGTGTGGGGTGTTAGGGTTGGAAGTCCTAAGACCACATTTCCCAACTTTTGTTGCTTGAACCCTAATGGTGCATAAACAAAGTTTTTTTGCAGAGAATATAAAAATAAACTTTTTATTGAGCAAAAGGAAAAGGAAAAATACTTCAGAAATAAAAGGTTACAACTGACTACTTCTTATTATTTATATCATTTTCCTGTCTGTCTGTTTTGGTTCTATTAGCTCTTTAACATTGAAAACTGCTCAAGAGTCGATAGTGCCCATTTTTTTCTTTTAAATTGCCTTAAATGTTGTTTGTTTCCAGAGAGTTTTGGGGGTTATTTGTACTTACTGCATACTGTAGATATACATGGTGTAAATGGGTGCTGTATCGTCATGTTCCCACTGCTAATGCAGCTCTCCTGAGCAAGTGAGATTTCAGCAATGTGTAAATGTAGTCACCCAGGACAGTTACAGGGAACTACTACTAGTAAAAGTAAGTTAAATTAACAGTTTATATCCTGAACAGTAACAGGAATGGAGATCATTGGTGACAAGTAAGCAGATAAAATGTACAGTATGAGAGGGTGTAACATAGAAACATAGAAAGTGATGGCAGAAGGAGACCGTGGGTTCATCTAGTCTACCCAAGACTTTCCAAGACCTATTTCAGGTCCCGGAATCTAGCTCCCCTACCAAATTTTACCCTTCCCTTTTCCTGCCATTCCCACTTGAGCCCTTCTTTTATCACACCCAGGTCTGAAAGCAGATACAGTCCTTGCATTTACCACCTCCACTGGCAGACTGTGCCAGGGCTCCATCACTCTTTCCATGAAGTAATGCTTTTTAGATTTCTTCTGAAGCTCCAATCTTGCACATTTCATTCATGCACCCTGGTGGTCAAGCTGGTGACCATTTGGAAAAGTTCTGTGCATGGTTCTCTATGTATGTCTTTCAAGAACCTGAACATCTCAATCATGTCTCCTCTCTCTCTTCTTGCCTCCAGCAAGAACAAGTTCAGCTCTGTCAGTAATTCCTTGTACGGGAGTCCTTGGAGCCCCTGTATCATCTTAGTTGCTCTTCTTTGCATACTCTCTAGCCTATCTTTATCCTTTTTCAGGTTTGGACTCAAAAACTGGATGCAGTACTCCAGGTGTGGCATCACCAGGGACCTGTACAGTGGTATGATCACCTCCCTGTTCCTGTTGTCAAAACCCCTCCTTATGCACCCCAGCATTCTGTAAGCCTTGCTGTATGCTTTGTTGCACTGTCTTGATTGCTTTAGGGTGTTACATATGATGACCCTCAGGTCCCTATCTTCCTGCAAGGTGCTGAGTTTGACCCAACTGATCCAATATTCCAACCTCAGGTGTCCTTTACCCAGATGCAGCACCTTGCACTTTTTAGTGTTGAACTTCAGCTGCCAGATGTTGGACCAATATTCCAGCTTTTGAAAGTCCTTCTGAAGTTCCCTAATTGCCTCCATGCTGTCCACTCAATCACTCAGTTTTGTGTCATCCATGAAGTGTTCCAGCTTACCCTGAATACTTACTCCTATGTCACTGATAAACACATAAAAGAGGACCAGGCCCAAGACCAAGCCCTGGGGTACTCCATTAGTTACTTTACCCTTGCTTGCTCTCACCCATTTACTACCACCCTCTGTCTTCTGTCTCCAAGTCAGTTCCTTACCCACTGGACAACATCTTCAGCAGGGCCCAGGTCTTATTTTTTCAGCAGGTGATTGTGTGACATTGAGTTAAATGTCTTGCTGAAATCAAAGTAGAGGAGATCCACTGGGTGAACCTTTTCCAATTCTCTCATTACTTGGTCAAAAAAATGCAATAAGGTTCATCTGGCAGGACCTGCCCACCACAAATGCACGTTGACTGACATCCTGGAGATTGTAATTTTCTAGCTATTCCACTATAGCCTGCTTAACTAACATTTCCATTACTTTCCCCACTGGCCTGTAGTTGCCAGCCTCTTCTCTATTTCCCTCTTGAGGAGAGGCACTGCCTCCACTCTTTTCCAGTCCTCCGGCACCATTCCAGTCAGAGGCAAGTGGTTGAATAAATGTGCCAAGGGGTCTGCCAGCTCCTCAGCATATTCTCTGAGTACCCTGGGTGCAACCTATCTGACCCTGGTGTTTTGTCAATCTTAAGATGCATGAGTGCCTCTGACTCTGCCTGGAGTGATTTTTGGAGTATCCCTCCATGAGTGCCAGCTTTAATGCTGCTTTTAGGCAATGAGCCACTGTGCTTTTTAGTGAACACTGAGCAGATGAAGTTGTTGAGGATAGTGGCTTTTTGTCCCTTGTCCTCAATGATTTTGCCTCCTTCTTTGAGTTTAACTATCCCACCCCTTTCAATGAGCTCTTCTACAAGGAAGACCATCAATTCACAGTAGACCCCATCCTCTGGGTGGGTTGGGACAGGAGTATCCAGATGTATTGAGACATCCATAACAGAACTTAGATGGAAAGAATGTTCTAGATCAAATAGAATCCTAAAACCTGTCAAAGCAAAGAAACATCCCTCAGCCAGATGGTCTGAAACTCTCCCAAAGCAATAATAATCCTTCTGGCCCTCAGGATCCAGAAGAACCTCAGGATTCTGGAAAAGATGAGGCAAAAGGTGGATAGGTAGAAAAGAATCAGTCTTTCTCAGAGACATCTCTATTTAATCAAAAGCATATTATTTTCTTGGTCGAGATCTGCATGATTCTATAGTTACCAGAGACACAGCCTGCTACCAAGCTGAATTTTATTTTATTCATATTTATTTTAATATTATTGGCCAGGAAAGACACACTAAGCTGAGGCTTGTTTCCAGATGTGTGCTGGGAGCACAGGAAAGGTAGGTGACTTGCTCATGATCACACAGTATGCAAGTGGTGGCTGTGGGATACAGACTCAGTTCTCCAGGTTTGCAGCTCAGTGCTCTTAAGCACTGCACTATTCTGCCTCTCTGAATATTAATTTTATCTCATTTTCATGCAGCATGTGCCTAAGTGCATTCCTGAAGTTGAACATTTTGCACAGATAATTAAAGATGAATGGGATAATACAGAGCAGAAGAAGCAGTTTTCTAAGTCAAGGGCACAATTCTAAAGTACCTGTTCCATGACAAAATGGTAACAACATAGGAGTCTCCTCCTGTTGTGAATGCATCTAGCTCTTCTGTTGTTAATCAGATGGTTATTTCATGAAAAGGCACAGCTCATCTTTCAGACCCTTATGGTAAGCATCTGGAAGCAGCCTGCAAAAGTGCATATTCAGCATCAGGTTTTTGTTTTACAAGTTGTAGCAACCTCATTATTAGTAGCACAAGCACTGTATGAATGGTCAAAGGCAGTGGTGGATAGTACCGGGTCAACACTGCGCATGTAAGACAGCACAGTTTTAACCACGCTGTACATACAGCACTTGAATTCACAGTGAAGGGGTAGAATAGCGATAGGGATATACTGCTACCCCTATCACAGCACAGTGATGTGGAGCCAGGAGAAGTTGCCATGTGCTGGGTGATTGGTCAGACTGCCTCCATGGTGGAGTGGCTAGGGCACCAGCACATGTCACAATTGGGATACCTGGGACCACGGTTCAGTTCCCCCAAGTCTCCCCTGCTGCAACTTTTGCGGGCATTTTTTTTTAAATCAAACTTCCCCCCTCCTGAGTTTCTCCCCCATCCCTGCAGTCTGCTCTCAACAGAGTTAGTTAATTAAGTTCTGGAGGTATGGGAGGTGAAGCCCCCCACACGGGGGGGAGCTGGTGGGCAAAGCCCTGCCACCAAAAAACATAAACACCCATTGTTTTCAATGAGTGTGTTGTCACAAACAGGTAGGCATTTTGTCCAACTCTTTTTGTGTTCGGCACTGTCTAGCTGTGGCAGTTTTAGCCACGTTGTTCTGTCATACGGTGGTATGACCCCATGCCATGGTGGTTGAGGTTACAGAGGATTCTTTCTTTAGTGAACTGCTTCCCTTATTACAGTACATATGATAGTCTCCTTTTTATGAGATTCCATGATGGAGCTACTTCTCATTTCAGTGAGAGGTGTTGTGATAGATCTTAGATCCATTTCGCTGAGACACTGCTCAGTAAATCATGCATCCTAGTCTCACTTGCTCAGTGGGCTTTTCACAGGTGGCATGTTATTTAGCCTGCAGTTTTGAGAGATCCTTAAGGATCTCTGAAGGAAAAATAAAAATTCTTTGCAGAGTTGCAAGAGTCACTGATCCTCTATTAGTGGGTTCAAAGATCAGGGCTTTGGACATACAGCAGCTGCAACTCTTATGGCAATTTTTATTCATTTTGAAGATATGAAAACAAGTGAATTAGAGTTATATTCCATTTTTCACTAATTAAAAGTCATGGTTACTATTACATTTTTTCATTTTTGGTCATAGCTTCTAAACAGGGATGGCTTGTAAATCAGGCAGCTTATGTTAAAGCTATAATTCACTGCCATAAAGAAGCCAATCAGGAACATTTGGGGAAACATTTAGTGCTAAATTTTTATTTTGTTCTGTGCTTGGCTATGATATCCCTCCCACATCATGCCCATTGTCTCCAAATAGAGTACCTGGAATGTCGGGTGGTTGCAGTGTCAGGTCCTTGTTAGCAGTTCCAAATTTGATTGAGAATATGAGAATTTGAGAATGTTTTAGTGCTTGGCAGCAATATCTCTTTTATGTAATTCCAAAAAGAGTACCTGGAATGTAGTGAGTGAGATAAATGCTGCCATTGTTAAAAAAAAGAATCCAGGCTTTGCATGGTTGGTTGAGAGGTGTGCTGTAGACCCCCCTTCCCAAAATGTTTTTGTAAATGCTTTTATGCTTTCTATTTTTGTACTTTTATAGAAAATCATTTAAAAAATGCTTTTTGGGCTTATGCAGTGTCCAGTGGGAGGGTATTTTGGTCACTGTTTTGGTTTTACAGGTTGTTGTGTGCAGAAATGTGTTTTGCAGTGTTTTCTTTTTCAGGTGTTCCGGGAAGAAGACAAGAAGACCTGAAGAGGATTTCTTGAGACTCATTGGAGTCCTCTTTGGATTAGAATTGTTAGGCTTGTGTAACTATGTAGTACAATGTCAAACTTTTTTTCATTTTACAGGTGTGTTTGTGTAAAATGGGTTTTGGGGTTGGGCACCTGGTAGGTAGCATAGGTCAGATAGAGTTCCTCTAGAAGGCTGGGGGGGGGCAGATTGGTGGTTTTGATTCTAGATAGGAATCACCAATGTTGTCTATTAGGACATGCTTCAGGCAGTTTCTTGGAGCCACTGAGTATTCATAGATAATACAGCAGTAGGATAGTAACTGAAGTTTCTTCAGTAGGCCTCTATCCTTTAATGTTACCTGCCTGTGCCTGGCACATGGTAGGGGATGACCTGATCAACCCTCCTTGTAGGGATCATCAGAGGAAGGATGGCCTGTTACTAGGCCATATTCTGGCTGCAGAGAGCCAGTGATCTGGGTGTGGTGAGTGTAACCACCCACTCCCCTGTGGTTACTAGAATCCTAACAGAGTTACTGTTAAGCAGGTAGAAGGCAGCTGGTAAGGAGCTCATTAGGGGCTTCTTACACAATGGCATCATTGTTTATTCAGCTAGTCTGAGAGAAGAGTGATTATTCCATTTAGAACTCTCACAGCAGCATAATCCTTTTGCTGGTAGCGCTGCTCTGGGGAGCTTAGAATTTACAGTTAGAGTGTGTGTTAGTCTGAGTCAGTTGGAGTTAGTCTGAGTTGCAGGTGAGAGTGGCAGAAGGTCTGTCAGTGGGCTCTGAGTTGAGGGCCCAGAACATCTCACCCTAGTGTGGAGTATAATTTCCAGCTTCCAGGGAAGTGGTGGAGACCTTTCTACACTAGAATTTCCTGATTTCTATTCCCAGTGAAGTGGAAAGAACTGCTTTTCTCAGTGGGTCCAAGAAGCAGTCCCCAAAAGATCCTTTGTGTGTTTCAGCTACCTTTGGAAAATAACTTTTGAGAGACTGTTCTGACATGCTACCCAAGGAAAGGTGTCTTTTAGTAGATCCCTGCCCAGTGGAACTAGTAACTTGTCAGTAAGTACTTTTTTAGGAGACAAGTTCTCTACTCCTTTAGGAGAATCATTTCTGGTGTGTGTGTGTGCCCATAGATAAGGCTAGATCACACATATCAGTGCCCCTAGTTCACACCAGGAGAGTGAAGTTCTGTAAAATGTTCATCCAGGCCAGTGAAGTTGTACTGTGGTCACCCCAGTGAGTGACAGTAACAGAACATATTTGACCTCTAGCATTTCAGTGGGGAATGGGGCTTTCAATGGTGTAACCCTGAAGGAATGGCAGAATCTGCCAGTTGGGGCAAAGGTTGGTAGGAATGTCATCTGAGAGCTTACAAGGCAGGGCTTCCTGGTTCGTAAAGGGCACCAGTTATACCCGAGCACGCGCCAAGCTACAGGTTTAGGTGTGTGGCTGACTTTCACTTAATTGCATCTATTTTCAAAGAAGAGTTCTGAGTGTGTGCCTTAGTTTCACAATATGTGAGCTCATGGGAGGAAAATGTTTGGGTGCATGGCCAGGTGTCCACTATGTGCACCATTTGGAAATGGAAAGAAGTTTTTTTGTGTGTTCTCAAACTGTACTGCATGCCAGGAGAGTTTGTGAAATGTACCTGTCCTGCCTTTACCAACCCATGAAGGTTCACTACCTGCTTTAGTTTACCATCTGCTAAATAAAGCCATACTGTTCAATCCCAGTTTCTGCTCTGGATATTCTGATTCTTGCTTCTGGTGTTGGAATTACTGGGGCCCCTCAACAGTTTAGATTTAGCATACGCCTAGCAACCTCAACCCTGGACCTGGGTTATAATTTTACAAAAGGTTCATGTGATTTGTTCTTGTACCCCTACCCCTCTTCCTCTAGAAATGAGCCTGGTATATACATCTTAATGCCAAGGGTGGTACCAACCTTTGAAATTTATGCTAAAAGTAAATGGCATGCCACATGTGGGTACCAGAGACAGATTTAATGGGTGGTATCCTAACTGGTTATAAGTGGCATGGGGGTTATATATGCAAATCTGTTTCTGTGCTTATGGAAAAAGGAGATTGGATTTAACAGCCCAGTAAAATTGCATTTGGATGTTATCATGAAATGGGTCAGATTTATTGACAATATTGTTTGTGTGTTGAATAAATCAGAAATCAATGCAAATGACTTTATCAAATGATTAAATGTGAATGAACTGAAATTCAGATTCACATCCCATGCAGATAAAACTGAAGTAACATGCCAGGATGTTGTCTTGTATAGTGAAGGGGATGAAGTGAGGAGTATGGAGTAGGGGGTATGAGAGGGAAACAGCCTCTAATAGCATATTAAGAGCTGAGAGCTCTCATACCAATCCATAATTATAGCGATTCCTTATGCACAATTCCTAAGATTGAAAAGGAATTTTTCAGAACCAATGGATTCTGAGACACAAAGTGAAGCATTAAGAAAAAGGTTAGTAAGCACAGGATATGAAAATGGGCTATTTGAAGCTGCTAGTCAAAAAGCTAGAAATCAGAGCAGAGCCCTGCTACTGGAGTCAAAGGTAATAGAAACAATGATGAGGATTGTGTTACCTTTGTAAATTGAGTTAACACTGTGGTAGAAAAAAATGGAGAGGTTACAAAAAAGAATTGGCACATATTAGTGTCTGATGAATGATTTTCATGTACAGTACCATAAATGAGCAACCAAGTGTAACATCTATGAGAGGTAGTAGTATAAGGAATACACAGGACACAGACAACCCAACCAACAGTAGGCTGACCATGACTGTGTTCTGCCTGGCTGATGGGTGGAAACCTTTTGTAGTTGAAAGGATAAAGCCACACCTATTATGGCATGGCTCTATTCCGTCATCTACAAGATACCGCCCAGCAGCCAGCTCCTTGTTCCCTCTCTCATTGTCCAGATATTTTCAGGGCTGGACTGGCAAAGGTGTATGAACCAGCTCATCCACAGCACCACACCTGCTGCTAAGGAGTTACTTCAGTGTTTTCCTTCCCCACAAACACACCCACCCCAATCCAACAGCAAACAAAACAAACATCCAGGATGAAGACTATATTTTAAGTCTTGCCATTGGGACTGGTGCTTTGCTTGTAACACAGAAGGGTAGAGGAATGGGAGACAGCATCACATTGTACCACATTGTTTTGGTGAGAGCAACTTGGTGGGTTTTTATGTAGCTGGAAGTAAAAGTAAAATGCTATGTAGTTTCAGATGTCGACTGACTGCACTTGGTCTATAACTTTAATTTCAAGCTTCACTTTCATGAAGTCATTTGCTCACTTTATTTTATTTAATAGTTTTGTTTTAGGTGAAACAAAAGTGAAACATTTCTGGCAGTCTAAGCAGTCCACATATGGCAGAGAGAGGGTTTTGTGGCTGCTTAAGTAAAGGTTACCATTTGCATTTACCATTTTCTTTTTTTTTTCATATGTGAATACAGAATACAGTCTCTGTCAGTCTGGAGTCCGTACCGCAACAGACACCAAGGGCTGAGGTCTATTAGTACTAATCTTGTCTCTCTTTTGTCTTATTATGTTGGCTTGCTCATGTACAAGCAACATCTTGCGGAAGTAGCACTTTCAGAGCTGTGTCAGTGTTGTGGCCAATGCAGGGGATGCTTTAGTGGGTGCGTCCTTCAGCTGCCAATCAATGATCATACTAGTGATGACAGCAGTTTCAAAGAGAGCCACAGACCTGAAAGAAATCTGCCACTCCAATGAGGTGCAGTTTCCTCATAAACACAGCCGCCATTTTCTTTTCTTCAAAATCCATCTGAAACCTTATTGTCAACCAACGGAAGAGTGTGATACAAATGTAGTAATGCCTGGTCCCTAACAACTACACACCTTGCCCTAGGAACCAACCCTAACTCTTGGCAGCAAACAATTACTTTTCTAGTAAAATAAATAAATAAATAACAAGTTCTCAGATTAAACATAAGTAGTTTTGGGAGACACCATACATTATGAAAAATAGTGGATAAGTATCTCTATGCAGAACCAGTGTGTTCTGCCACTTAGGGATTCTGATTCCCATGGACCTGTTGAGCTTCGTTCTCAAGGTCACAGGGAATTAGAACCCCTTTCTGGCAGAACACACTGGTTCTGCATAGTTGCCCATCCACTACTCTCTATTTTGCCTACTTCCTAATAAGCATTGCAGCATGGATTTTTTTACCCCATTTTCCATTAGCAGGCTTGCAGGAGGAGAAGAGCTTAAAAGGGGATCTTGGCTATAGGTTCGGTTCAGAAGAGCTAAAAATAACTACACAGCAGAGGTGATTTATTTTTTTTTATTTCAAACGTGCAAGGTGTGTGTAAGTGAATAAGCAGAAGGGCTTTGGATTAGGGTATTTTATGTTCTGTTTTTGTTTACTGT
Source organism: Neoceratodus forsteri (assembly GCA_016271365.2). Taxonomy (NCBI): domain Eukaryota; kingdom Metazoa; phylum Chordata; order Ceratodontiformes; family Ceratodontidae; genus Neoceratodus; species Neoceratodus forsteri. The sequence continues at coordinate 1,581,715,995 of CM057449.1, read as the reverse complement.
TCTGTAATTCTTAGTAGCAAGGAAAGGGGACTGCTGTAGTTAGCAGACCACTGTACAGTATCTTGTTGCTGGGCCAGGACAGTTACAACCTGTGAAGCAGGTGTGTGTTTTGAGGAGGGGCTGAAGCAGGCTTGCACGAGGAGAAAAGCTTAAAGGGTAATCTTGGCTGTGAATTCAGTTAAGAAGAGCTGAAAATAACTACACAGCAGAGGTGATTTTTTTTTTCATTCCAAACTTGCAGGCTTTGTGTAAGTGAATCTCTGATTGAAATTGTTTTTTGAAGGGTATATTTCTGTTGAATTGTCAAATTTCTGTGTAGGTTGTCTTGCTGAAAGGAAGGAAAGTGCTCACTGGGGTGGTGGGTCAGAGCTGTAGCTGATTGTTTCTGGAGGGCATGGGCTTGGTCCCACCCTCCTAGCTCCTCACCCTGACCACCCCAAGTTAGTCATTTCCTTTATGCCTGGGGATCTGATATTACTTCCTCAAAAGGGCAGAGGACATATCCTCAACATCCCAGTATGCTGCGTAGGGGGTAAACGCACGCACACACATGTTCACACTCACTAACAAAAAAAGTTAAATAAGAAGGGAGAAAGACATGTGGGGAGTGGTGCAATGCACTGGCTATGGGGTGGCAGTCTTCTGGGAGATGTTCTAGAGGCTGTGATGCTGCCCTATTTGCAGGCAGCTCTCTGGTCTGAGGGAGGAGGTTGCCCATCTCCAGGCTGACCTGTAAAGGATTCAGGAAATCTCCCCCACCCACGGTCCACTGGGGCTACCACCACTGCCTCAAAGGTTGCCATGAAAGATGAGTGGTTTGATCACAGTGGGCTCAGGGAGGGTAAGAGTGGTTGAACAGAGGTGCATCCCTCCAGCTGTACTGCTCAACAATTCATATACCATCCTGGTGAAGCATGGTTCCTCTACGAAGGCACACACAGTGGAGCTAAAGGAGGATGCTGGGTGTGACACTTAGACAGCTGGTTCTGATAACCCTATGATTTTTGTAATATAAAAATGTAGTGGGATTGTCAGTCATGAAAAATCCTGTGCATGGGACGACAAAACCCCATCCCTAGGTATCAGTTCAAAAGACAGGATATATGTTAAACCAGCAGATCTCTGAATGCTATTAACTTGTCAGTTTGCTTTGAAGCCAGGAACTAAAATATCCATTTTATAATGTCCTCAGGAAAGTCATTTAATTGCACCTGGTGTCATAAGGAAGTGGAATATCCATTTTATGACATCCTCAGGAAAGTCAGTTGATTGCACCTGGTGTCATAAAAAGTCCTTTGATGTGTTTGATAAAGGGAACTGCTCATGGATCAAAGGGACTGAGAAATTACAGTCTTAATTAAGAGTGTCATTATTTGGACAATGGGTCTTGCTGGAGTCACAAAATTCAATACCTTGATGGGACTTCCTGTTTTGTGTGTGTGTATGTATATATATATATATATATATATATATATATATATATATATATATATATATATAATTTTTATATATACCCTGAAAGGGAGGAGCTAGATAATGACTTCATGAAGAGGGATGAAACATAGCATTTTTAAACTGTAGTCTGTATTCCATTGAAACACATTCATATACTTTGACTGAGAGAAGGCACATCTAACAGCACTGAAATATTATATGAAATTCCTTAGATAAATAAGTCTAATGGTTGGTAGGAATTTTGCACTTTTAAACCTGTTTTGTTTTTAAGATTGTATACGTTGGGATATGTTGTTCTGTATTTACTGTTTTCCTATTTTTATCAATTTTAAAGTAAAGATATACATTTTAAAACAGAAACTGCCTGGTGTGTCTTAAAACTTCTTTTTTTTGTAAGTGAAGCTTAGATGGTTAAAGTTGACACTGTGCTTAAGCTTATTGGGATACCAAATTGGGAAACAGGTAAGAGTTTCTCTAAGGCCTTGCATAGAGTTTTAAGGGTTCATTTTGTAATACCTGGTTAGATGCCTGTGGCAAAAGATATCTGGCATTTCCCCAAAGAGCAGTATTATCTGGGCCTGTACATTGGGTATGCTAGAAAGAGGTTAACAGTTTAAATCCCTCCAGAACTTGAGACCAAAGTTTGATTCAAACCCACAAACAGATAGGAGGGTTACCCTGATCTGTTAACTGTTCATAATACTACACTCAGAGGTTGGCACTTTGGGAGTAGAGGGCTAACCTGCTGAGTGGGGTTGTGACAGATTGGTTGGCAGCGGTGGGATAATTTTGGTATTCTAAGCTTTATTGTTCAGTGAGTCAGCTTGAGACTGTTCAGCTCACTTGTAAAAAAGAAAGGCAGCATTTTATTTTAAAAGGAAACAGAACTATATCCCTTGGCTTACAGTCAAAACAGTCAAGTTTCTACCCGTTTTATTTTATTTTCTAAAGTGCCAGTCAGACTAGCACTAGATAGGGAAGATGGCTTCCAACTACAGCAGGCACACTGTAGACTACTTAAAGCAGTTGGGCAGGAACAGAGGAGTCCTGTTCGAGGTGAAAGCCACAAAGCAGAACCTTGTGGATGCCCTGATGGTAGCAGATATCCAGAGCGTAGAGTCACAGACAGTGATTGTAAGGGACCAAACCTTGACTGTGGAAAGGCTAGCAGCCAGTGCAGGGTCCAGATCTGAAGAGGAGGACAACAGGGCCAGTGCCAGCAAAGGGCCACAGCAACAGGGGAAGGTCACCAGTATCCTGGATCCAGAAGTACTCAGGCTGCAAATTGAGTTGCACAGGATGGAGCTGGAGTTTCAGAGGAAGGCAGAGTGAGTACGCCGTGAGGCAGAGCGAGAACAGAGAGACACAGACCGTGAGAAGTGTGAGCACCAATGAGCTGCAGAGGAGAAGAGGGAGCGAGAACACTGAGATGCAGACCATGAGGAGTGTGAGCACCAGAGACAACATGAACTGGAGAAGCTACGACTCAAACCACAGCACCAGAGCAGGTAAGTGGCTTGGGTTTAACTGGGACTACAGGACTGGGTTACAAATTGAATTCCAAATTGATAGCCGAATTTAAAGAACGGGAGGATATGGATGCCTTTTTAAATTCTTTTGAAAAAAGTTTGTATTCAGGCTGAAATTCCTAGGGAGTCCTGGAGCGTCCAGCTATCCCCGCTACTTACTGGGAAAGCCTGGGATACATTGGGTCAAATGGACAATGAGGACAGTGATGATTAGAGCAAATTTAAAGCTGCACTGTTAAAAAAATTTGAATTAACTGCTGAATCATACAGAGCTAAATTCTGTAAGCTCAGGAGAAGCTCTGACATGGGCTATGAGGAGCTTGCCATGAAACAACGTCAGTTTTTAAAAAGTTGGTAGGAAGGAATTGAGGCAAACTCTGTTGATAAAATTGAAAATGTGATTTTGTTAGAACAGTTTTATTGAGCACGTCCAGCAGAGCTGAAAACCTGGCTGGAGGACTGAGATCCCAAAACACTGCAAGAAGCTGCTGAACTCTTGGACCACTATGCCAAGAGCAGACCTGCTTTGAGAGTGAATGGGGTGGGTGTGGCATACATACATATGAATATATTAACAAGCCAGCAGAAGAAGGCCATTTGGTCTATCAAGTCTGCTCATATTGTGGGGTCCACAATAGCTCAGAAAGGGAAAAGCGCACCTTCAGGGAAGCTAAAACCCTCACTGCCTCCACTGAAACGAGTTAGCCCCAGGTTTCAGAGAAAAGATTTCTCTGAAAAGAGAAGTGAATGTTGGTAATGTAAAGAAACTGGGCATATTGCCAGACAGTGTCCCAAAAGAATGAGCACTAATACGCAGAATGGCACTAGAAAAGAAGTGGGTTGTTTGTGTGTCCCTGGAAGCATGCCTGTGAACATGAGGGAATACATACACCCAGTCATGGTGAATGGGGTACAGATGCAAGGGTTAAGGGACACAGGGGCATCCCTGACGTTAGTAAAAGGAGATCTGGTACAGCCTGGTCAGCTTATACCCAATAAATACGTCACTGTACAAGACTTTGCTGGTGGGGAGACAACATTGTCCCTTGCTAGTGTTCTCCTAGACTGGGGTGAAACAGGGGGAACTGTGCAACAGGTGGCTGTAGCCAAAATCTTAGCAGTGGATGTGATCCTGGGTACTAACCTCAAACAGGGGGTGGTATGTGCAGTTACCTATAGCCAAGCAGCAAGAGAAAATGGTATTTCCCTGAAACCCACAGGAACAATTGTAAAGACAACTGGGAGGCTGGTTCCCCAGCCTATTTCTCCTGAGATGGGGACTAATGAAGAGGGGGTAGAAATGTCCCCAGTAAGTAACCACACAGCTTCAGAGGGTTACTTTGAAGAGGGAGGAGTGACCCATTGTCAGAGGGTTGGGATTGACAGTGATCCTGAGTTCCTGATGCTAGTGCTAGGCTACCCTAGTTTAGCGACTGAAGGGGACCTGTCCCATAATGTAGGAATGTGTCAGGAGTTTGCTGCTGCTCAGAAGAGTGACCCTACACTAGAGAAGCTGAGTGCTTGGGCAGACTCTGATGGGGCACAGGGAAGTGACGGCAGACATAATGTTTATTGGGAAAATAGACTTATGTATATTCAGGCTGTGCAGACAGAGGGAGGGATGCTAGGCAGGCAGCTTGTTGTTCCCCAGGGGTATCGTGAGCAGTTGCTCAAGATTGCATATGATATTCCCTTGTCTGGTCATCTGGAAATCATGCGCAGTGGTTTGTCCAGAATTTCTATTGGCTTAACATCACCCAGCAGATGAAGGAGTATTGCAGGTCTTGTCACCAGTGCCAAGAAATAGGAAAGGTGAGCAAGAAAACCAAAGCCACCCTGATTCCATTGTTCATAGTGGTGGAGCCATACCAGAGGGTGGGAATGGATATTGTGGGACCTTTGAATACCCCCAGCTCCTCAGGGAAGAGATTCACCCTGACTGTGGTAGATTATGCTACCCGGTACCCAGAGGCAGTCACCTTATCCTCACTGAGGACAGACAAAGTGGCAGATGCTTTACTTGGGATTTTCTCCCATGTTGGGTTTCTGCAGGAGGTTATCACCAACTGAGGGGGTTCCTTCATGTCGGACCTGATGAAATATTTATAGGAGAAGTGTGGGGTGGTGCAGAGATGCACAACAGCATATCACCCACAAGCCAATGGGCTTGTGGAAAGATTCAATGGTACCCTAAAGTCAATGATCTGGGCATTTGCTGAACAGCATGGGAGGGACTGGGAGAAATACCTTCCCCACCTGTTGCTTGCATACAGGGAGGTGCCCCAAGAGTCGACAGAATTTTCCCCCTTCAAACTCTTATATGGATGTCGGCTACTTGGGCCCCTAGACTTGATCTGGGAGGACTGGGAAAGCAAGCATACCACCCAGGGAACTCCCATTGTGGATTATGTCCTTAGGTTTAGGGAAAGGCTGAAGGAGCTTATCAGGACAGCCCAGAGCAACCTGGCAGCTGCCCAACAGAAACAAAAAGTGTGGTACGACCACAGAGCCAGTGCTCACTTATACATGGTGGGTCAGGAATTCATGGTCCTTATTCTGATCTGAAAAGACAAGCTGCAGGCTGAGTGGGCAGGACCGTACAAAGTAGTTAGGAAGATAAATGATGTGAACTATATTGTAGAATTACCTGACCAAAGACAGACAGAAAGGATGTACCATGTCAACACGATGAAGCTATATGCTAATAGGGCTGATATGGTGTTTGCAGTGTGTAGTCCTGGGGAGTGGACAGACGAAGGAGACCTCCTTCTGGACTTGCTGGAAGAAAGCAAGTGGAAGTCCTCTGTAGAGGCAGTAAAACTGTCTTCCCAGCTGGCCCCAGATGAGATCCAGGAAGTAAGGGAGGTTCTAGCAGACTTTGCCTCCTTGTTTAGCGCCAAGCCTGAACTAATCCCCTTAGCAACACATGATGTGGAGACAGGGACACAGACGCCCATACAGTGGACAGCATATCAGGTGTCAGATGCTGTCCAAAAGGACATTAGGAGGGAAGTGGAGGAGATGCTGGATTTAGGGGTAATCCAGAGATCCCACAACCCCTGGGCCTCACCAGTAGTCCTTGTGCCCAAGCCAGATGGCTTTACTCATTTATGTGTGGACTATCATGGACTGAATGTAGTCACGAAGTCAGACGCCACCCCAATGCCCTGGACGGATGAACTCCTGGACAAGTTGGGGGGGTGACCTACCTTACGATTATTGACCTGACCTAGGGGTATTGGCAGGAAGATTTGACAGACAGAGCTAGGGAGAGGTCAGCCTTCATCACTCTGACAGGCTTATTTGAGTTTAATGTAATGGCTTTCGGAATGAAGAACACCCCAGCCACTTTCCAAAGGTTGGTGAACCAGGTGTTAAATGGTGCTGAGTAGCACACCGTGGCAAACCTGGATGATATTGCCATCTTTAGTAACAGCTGGGAGGAACACCTATCCCACCTTAGGGAAGTGCTGGGCAGGATACAGAGGGCCGGGCTCACTGTCAAAGCTGTGGCAGGTGGCCATGGGAGAAGTGCATACCTGGTATGGTAGGCTGAGGACAGTTCCGTCCTAACCAAATAAAAATAGAGGTAATCCAGGTGTGGCCCAGACCAGAAATGCAGAAGCAGGTCAGGAGTTTTCTTGGGACAGCAGGGTACTATAGAACATTTGTACCCAATTACAGTGCCCTGGCTGCTCCCCTATCTGACCTGGTAAAGAAAAGAGTGCCAAAGAAAATTACCTGGGGAAACTTTATAGTTCAGACTGATGCCTCAGATGTGGGTATTGGGGCAGTACTGAGTCAGACATCCAGCCAAGGGAAAGATCACCCTGTAGCATAGCTGAGTAAGAAGTTACTTCACAGGGAGTAGGCATACTCTACTGTGGAAAAAGAGTGTCTTGCCATAGTGTGGGCCCTAAAGAAATTAGAGCCATACTTATATGGGCAGTATTTTGTGGTACAGACTGACCACAACCCTGTGGTTTGGCTGACGCAGATGGGGAAAAACAATGGTAGATTGCTAAGATGGAGTCTTGCTTTGCATAGGGATGACATGACCATTCTGCATAGGGCTGGAGTGACCAATCAGAACTCAGATGGGCAGTCTGGTGTCTATGAGGAGTGAACTGATTTGGGAAGCTCATCCCATGCAGGGGATAGAGCCCCTAATTTCAGTCTAGGTGGGGAGGATTGTGACACTTAGACAGCTGGTTCTGATAACTCTATGATTGTTGTAATATAAAAGTGTAGTGGGATTGTCTGTCATGAAAAAAACCTATGCCTGGGATGACAAAACCCCACCCCCCAGTTATCAGTTCAAAAGACAGGATATATGTTAAACCAGCAGATCTCTGAATGCAATTAACTTGTCAGTTAGCTTTGAAATCAGGAACTAACATATCCATTTTATAACGTCCTCAGGAAAGTCATTTAATTGCACCTGGTATCATAAGGAAGTGGAATATCCATTTTATGACATCCTCAGGAAGTCAGCTGATTGCACCTGGTGTCATAAAAAGTCCTTTGATGTGTTTGATAAAGGGAACTGCTCATGGATCAAAGGGACTGAGAAATTACAGTCTTAATTAAGAGTGTCATCATGTGGACAATGGGTCTTGCTGGAGTCACAGAATTCAGTACCTTGATGGGACTTCCTGTTTTGTGTATACATATATATATATATATATATATATATATATATTTTATATATATCCTGAAAGGGAGGAGCTTGAAGATGATATCATGAAGAGGGATGAAACACAGCATTTTTAAACAATAGTCTGTATTCCATTGAGACACATTCATATACTTTGACTGAGAGAAGGAACATCTAAGAGCACTGAAAGATTATAAGAAATACCTTAGATAAATAAGTCTAATGGCTGGTAGGAATTTTGCACTTTTAAACCTGTTTTGTTTTTAAGATTGTATGCATTGGGATTTGTTGTTCTGTATTTACTGTTTACCTATTTTTATCAATTTTAAAGTAAAGATATACATTTTAAAACAGAAACTGCCTGGTGTGCCTTGAAACTTCTTTTTTTCATAAGTGAAACTTACATGGTTAAAGTTGACACTGTGCTTAAGCTTATTGGGATACCAAATTGGGAAACAGGTAAGAGTTTCTCTAAGGTCTTGCATAGAGTTTTAAGGGTTCATTTTGTAATACCTGGTTAGGTGTCCATGGCAAAAGATATCTGGCATTTCCCTGAAGGGCAGAATGATCTGGGCCTGTATTTTGGGTATGCTAGCAAGAGGTTAACAGTTTGAATCCCTCCAGAACTTGAGACCAAAGTTTGATTCAAACCCACAAAACAGATAGAAGGTTTACCCTGATATGTTAACCGTTCACAATACTACGCTCAGAGGTTGGCACTTTGGGAGTAGATGGCTGTCCTGCTGAGTGGGGTTGTGACACTGAGAACCTCCACAAAGGAAAGCCACAGGAGTGAAGCACAGGACCCCACAGGGGAAGGAAACAACTCCTAGAGGAGGACTCAGTCATTAGTGGGGTAGAACTGGGGGAGGGAGGGGAGAGGGAGGTGAGGTGCTTCTCCAGCGCCATGGCTAGGAGGGACAGCAAGTGAATCCTCAGGATCATGGGAGCAGCTGCATGGGAGAGGGAGCTCAACATCTTTGTCCACCTAGGGACAAATGGCCTGGCTGAGAATTGCATCAGAGCAGTACAGGAGGAGTTTGTGGAGTTGGGGAGGAGCTTTAGACAAGTAAAACACATGGTAACCTTCTTGGAATTACTGCCCGTCTATGGCATGGGTGAGGCTAGGGCACTCCGCACCATGGAATTCAATGAATGGCTGAAAAACTGGTGCGGAGCCCAGGGTTTTGGCTTCATTGGGGACTGGGGATCTGCCTGGAGGGATACAGGCCTGTACTGGTGTGATGGTCTGCATTTGTTCAGGAGAGGAACCAGGATCCTAGGTGATAGGTTTAAATGCTTCATTGGCAAGCATTTAAACTAGCCAAGGGGAGGCACTGAAAAGAAATAGAAAAATCCCAGCCACCTCCCACAGAACAGGGAAGTTAGTGAGGTAAACACCAAGGTAGAGAAGTCGATAGGGAGCAGGACAGGGGTAAATGGAGAAAAAGACAAAGGTAGTAAGAACAGGGAAGGGGTTAAAAGAGATAAGGCCATCAAAAAATGGAAGGTGATGAGTACCAATACTCATAGCCTGGGTAACAAGCTCCCTGAACTAGTGGCCTTGATGGAAGAGGGACACCTGGATATCATGGCAGTCACAGAAACATGGTACACAGAGAACCATAACTGGGATGTCAACATACCAGGGTACATAATCTACAGGAGGGAGGGTAAAAGAGGAGGAGGAGCAGCTTGTTACATAAGGGAAGTGATCAAAGTGAGAGAATTAAAGAGTAGACAGGGAGGAGAGGAGGCACTGTTGGTCACCCTGGAGATAGGAAATGGCACTACAATCCACACGGGGGTTGTATGCAGACCCCCATCTCAGGGGAGGCAATGGACAAGGAAATGATAGAAGACATCCTAAGAATGGTAGAAAAAGGGGAGATATTGTTGATGGGGACCTGTATATGCCAGATGTTAACTGGAGCACCTTTACTGCAGCCACATCCAAGAGCAGGATCATTCTTGATGACCTACAGGGGGCATGCCTCAGACAGCTAGAGTTGGAACCCACTCGGCAGCGAGAAATCTTACAACTGGTACTCTCAAATGGAGGATCTCAGATTTAGAAGTGAGTAGCCATCTGGGAACAAGAGACCACCAAACAGTGTGATTCACGATAAACACAGCCATAGAGTCAAGTCATGCAAAAGCGAGGGTATTGGACTTTAGGAGGGCTGACTTTGGCAAAATGGGAGAGCACCTCAGAAAAGCACTAGCAAACAGGCAAGAAGGATGGGTGGAGGAACAATGGGGAAAAATCAAAGCTGCCATCTCAGAGGCAACAAGCCTTTGTGTGAAGCAAATAAAACAAAATGATGGAAAAAACATTATGGTTCTCAAAAGAGGTGGCAAGGAAGCTTTGAGAGAAAAAATATAGCATTCAGGAAGTATAAGGAACCACAAAAGGAGCAGGACAGAGAACTGTAACAGTTAAAGCAGAAGAAAGCCAGGAAGGTAGTCAGAATAGCAAAGGCCCAAACTGAGGAAAGGATAGCCAGCTCAGTTAAGCAGTGGGGAAAAAACATTTTATACATACATTAGGGAGCGATGAAAGACCAAGGGAGGGATAATGAGGCTTAATAAAGGGGGGTGGGGGTGGTAGTCTGGGTAAAAAATTGGCTGGACAACAGACCACAGAGGGTAATAGTAAATGGAGTCCACTCTGAAGAAAGGGGGGGTTACTAGTGGAGTACCACAGGATTCAGTACTGGGATTGGTCTTCTTTAATGTCTTTATAGGTAACATTGTGGAGGGACTGGAAGGAAAAGTATTCCTCTTTACAGATGACAGAAAGATCTGCAACAAGGTTGATACAGAAGGAGTGTGGAAAGGATAAGAATGGACTTGGCAAGGGTTGCAGGAATGGTCAAAAGAATGGCAGATTAGATTCAATGCAAAGAAGTGCAAAGTAATGCACCTGGGAAACAATAAGCCAGGGGAAGAGTGCACAATGGTTGGCGGGGGAGGTACTTACAACAACAAAAATAGAAAGGGACCTGGGGATTGTCATATCAGATGACCTAAAGGAAAGCAAGCAATGTGAGAAGGCAATAAGGAGGGCTGGGGAATACTGGGATGCAAAGGAAGAGGCATCACCAGTAGAAAACAGGAAGTTGTTATCCCTCTGTAGAGACAGTTGATGAGACCCCATCTGGAGTACTGTGTGCAGTTCTGGAGATCCCATCTCCACAAGGACATAGACTGGATGGAGGCAGTCCAGAGGAGGAAAACTAAAATTGTGCAGAGTCTGCACAAGAAGCCATACGAAGAGAGAGAGACTAAGGATGCTTAATAAGTGTCCTTGAGGAAAGAAGAGAGTGTGGGACATGATAGAAACTTTCAAGTACCTCAAGTAAATCAACAAAGTCCAAGAGGGCAGAATCTTTCAGAAAAATATGTGCAAGAACAAGGGGGCACAATTTGAAGATAGAGGGGGGATGGCTCAAGGGCAATGTGAGGGAGTATTTTCTCATGGATAGGGTGGTGGACATATGGAATGGCCTTCCTGAAGAGGTTGTGGGGTCAAAAACAGAGGGGGAATTCAAGAATGCATGGGACAGACACAAGGCAATTTTAGTGGAGGGTAGGAGGAAGTAGACTGTTGGTTAAGTAGGATCTGCAGCTTATCCAACAGGTAGGGAAATGGGCAGACTGGGTGGGCCAGGCAGTCCTTATTTGCTCTCAAAATCTATGTTGATATGTTTCTAGCAGGCATTGAAAAATTACAAGATATTTACAAGAAGATATATAGAATAGCAGCACAATAAATAAATGAAATAAAAGACACTGTAAGTAGCAGGCAAGTTGCAATACAAGTAAGTCATGGCAGAGGATGGATATGAAGAAAAAGGGTATATAAGGTTGTATAGGTATTGACCAGAAGAGGGGTTAGGAGCTTTAAAATCAGCCAGGGGAGCAGGAGCATTGGGTAGTGGACTGAAGGTGTGATCTGAGAGGGAGTAGAAAAGCCCTAGTGAGTCTGAGGTTCTAATCGGGGGAGGGGGGTAGGTTATTCTAAGGGTAGGGGCCATGAATGAGAAAGCCAATTTTCCCATGCAAATGGAGACTTGGGGACAGTCAAGCATGGGGACAGCAGTGAGGAGGAGTTCCTGGAGGAAACACTTTAGGCCTGAGAAGGGTGGAGAGCAGACAAGTAGCTTGATTTTGGATGGTCTTTTTGACTGTGCTGGCCAGGAGATAGTTATATCTAGCTGGTTGGGGGAGAAAGCCAAAGGCCTGATAGAGGGAGCAGTGGTGGGTGGAATATGGGGCCAAAACAGCAAACCAGTATATGTTGTTATAAGTGATGTTTAGCCAAGCCAGGTGTGTAGAGGAGGTAAGGGTGAAGAAAGAGGCACAGTAAACAAGTAATAGGAGGAGGTTGCACTGAGGAATTTTCAAGCCGAGCTTCAGGAGTGAGATACCTAATAAGGCAGTAGCTGACACTCAGTTTCTGATTTATGCAGTGTATGAGGATATCTATTTGACTGGATAAAGGAAGGGCGGGTTCACGGGTAATGCCCAGGTATTTAAAGGAGTGGACTGTATTAAGGGGTATGCCATTCGGGAGATTGAATGTTGAGAGTGTTATGGGATTGTGTGAGTTTGGCTAACCTGGGTTCAAAGAAAAAGAGCACTGATTTTGTCGTTTTGGTTTTTACAAGCAGTTGGTTAGTAGTGAACGATTCATGAGTTTATAGGTAGTTGGAGGTAAGAGATGTTGAAAGATTGTACAGGGATTTGTCACTCATATAGAGGATAAAATCATCCACATATAGTAGGGAGGGGCAGAAAAGACTGTCTTGGGTGAGACAGTCTATAAAAAGGGAGAAAAGAATGGGCCCTAGGATGGATCCTTGAGGTACGCCAGTGGAGACAGGTAGGACTGAGGTGGTAGCTCCACTCATGTTGACCAGCTGGATGTGATCAGAGAGGTAGTTGTGAAACCAGTCTGTGGTGACAGTGGACAATCCAAGGAAATGGAGTTTGTAGAAGATGATGTTGTGATTTACCAAGTCAAATGCCTTGGATAGGTCCATGAAGACCATTCCAGTAAGTATACCATCATCCATTTTGCAGACGATATGATCAGAGAAACAAGCCAGAGCTGTGGTGGTGATGTGTTTTTTTTCTGAATCCATGTTGTTGGGGACAGAGAAGGTTATATTTAGCTACATATTCAGTAATCTGGTGATGGACAGTCTTTTCAAGTAATTTGCTGAGGGAGGAGAATATTGATATAGGACAATAGTTTTCCATGTTAGTGGGGTCTCCAGATTTAAAAACAGGGACAACCCTTGCTTATTTCCATATGGGGGAAATATGGCAGTGACAAGGGAGAGATTGAAGATCTTTGTGAGGGATTTAGCAATTGTTTCAGCCACTATGTTTGAAGAAGCAAAACGAGAGGCCATTGCTACCAGCACTAACTTTGCTGGGGAAGCTCCGGAGAAACTTAAGCGTATATCTAGAGGAGATAGTTCTTACAAGGAATAAGGGTCATTGAGGGAGGGGGTATGCTGGTCTGGGGGGGGCTGGGATTTTGAGAGGGTAATTTGAGGATGTATTCTTCCAGGTTGGTAAACTTGTTATTTAGTACATCAGAAACATTTGCTTGATTAGTCAAAAGGTCAGTAGAGGAGAAGCATTGTAGAGGGGCGTTTGGCCCCAGGGGTAAGTAGGGAGCGGATTGTTGACCAGAAGTGACTGGGGCTGCCAAGGCTGTGAGACTGTAGATTACAGAGATAAGTAGCCTTACTGGAGTTGATAAGTCATTTGCTTTGGTTACACAGGTCTCTGTACTCACTCCATAGCTGTGGGAAGGGGGAGGATTTAAAGTATGATCATTTGGTATCACGCTACTTCAACAGCCTTAGGAGGTCATTTGCAAGCCAATGGGTGTCTCCACCATGGATTCTGCTAGGTGTTAATGGAAAATGCTTTTCCTAGATACTAGTGAGGACAGTAAGGAAGAAATTTAGTGCTGGGGCGACATCTTTCTTTATATAGAGGGGAGCCCAGTTGATGGCCAAGATGTCATTGTGAAGTTGTGAGGGGTCAAATTTAGAGTAGTCCCAGAAAGTGAGGTTCTTGGGAGAGGGGTTGGGGGGGATTAGTGGACCAGATACAGAAGGTTGGTGAATAGTCACTGATAGAATCAGATAGGAGTCCAGCATGGGTTATCCTGTCTTTTCCATTTGTCATGATCCAATCAATGGTGGAGTAGTTTAGGGAATGACTGTTGAACCTAGTAGAGGTGGTGATGAGTTGGGTGAGACTGTAATGCTTAAGAAGGTTGTGTGAGTCTGAGTAAGTGGTATCTTGTCAGTTTATGTTAATATCACCTAGGATTATGGTGTCCTGGGGGGGGATCTAAAACTAGTGAGCAGGTGAAGGAGACCAGTTGTGCAGCAGTTGGGAGGATTATAGCCACAACCAATGTATAGTTTTCTTGTAGTCTTGATGTTCAGTTCCAGAAATAGCCATTTGGTGGTGGAATCAGTGGCAGATTGACTGGTGTGGGTACCAGTAAAGGAGTCCTTGTAGTACAAGAGCACCTCACCACCTTTGTGAGATCCTGAATGGTCGGCTCTAACAAGGGAATAGCTGGGCAGGTAGCAGAAGGAGTTAGGGGTGAACAGTTTTAACCAGGTCTCTGTTATTCCAAGGATGTCTGGTTTATAGAGGGAGACCCAAGCCTCCATCTCTGGGAGTTTGGGTGTAAGGCTATGGATATCTAAGTGGGCGAACCTTAGTCCATGTTTTTGATCCCATGTTGGGTTGGTGTGGGACACGAGGAGGGGGATTTGGGCCATGGTTGTTTTCAACATCACCTCCTAGTAGGAGCAGAAGAGCAAGAAATGGTGGTAAGAAGTGGCGTGAGGTGAGGGCAGAATCACGTGATAGTTATTGAGGATACAAAGTGGAACAGGAGGCAGCTGCCACAATTAGTAATAAGAGCAGGGGGGAGAACAGGGTTGAGAGCAACAAGTTCCAGGTGGGGTAGGGAGAGATAGGAGCTGGATTAAAGGCAAGATGGAAATTTATCAAGGAGTCTTCTTCCTTAGCTAGAATATCTGCGCAGGATTCAGTAGCCAGATAGAAAGCAAATAATATAGTGCACAATAAGGTGGTTTTAAGGGGGCTCATTTTCAAGTGGTGTGGGATTGACAGTGAGGAACACATGAACACTGAGTGAGAGAGAACAGAAAATGGGCTCAGTTGTATTTGGAAGTGAGGTAGGTAAATAGACTGAGAGAGGCTACGGAGGAAGAACTTGCAAAAAATAGTCTACTTGGGCCAACAGCGCTATAGCACACTTAGAAAGCGATTAATTAAAGTAGGTAAAGTGCTGGGAGGAACCAAACTGGGGGGGTGTACTAGAGTAAGAGGGAGGAACAAAACGTGCCCCAGAAAATTGGAGGAAGAAAGTGGGCTGATTGGTTTTAGAACATGTCAGTATTATTATAAAAGCAACACTAGACTACCACATGATGCAGCGCACTGAGTAACAGCTCCTCGAGACTGCTCCCATCACCTAGCACTAAAACAGACCTCCAGCCTGTTTAATCTTAGTCTTTAAAGCTCTTTAGGTGGCACAAACAACTACTAAGACTGAGGAGAAGAGATCTGACTCCTAGAATGGAAGAGGAGATGAATCTCGCTCTGCCTAAGCATACCCCTCTGGTGTCCCCAGAGAAGACGAGCAAGATAGCCAAGGCCCAGCAGGAGCTTAGCAGTAAGCTAACTACCTCGAGTGCCGCACCATCTAAGGCCTCAGAGATGACTCCCCTCACACTTGAGCGATTCCTTCTAGAATTTAATCCCTTTAGAGAGGACTTAAAATCCTTCTTCTCTGAAGTTAAACAAATGCCATCTGTGCTCAATGATCTCTCCACAAGGATGACAGATAACGAAACACACCTAATTTCCCTGGCGAAGTGAGCGGATAGAATTAACAATGAAGCAGTGGATAGTGGGCAAAGAATCAAGAAATTAGAAGCTAAAATAGAAGATTTAGAGGGGAAGAGTCATAGAAACAACGTAGCTATTATTGGAATACCAGAGAAAGAAGAGGGGACTAATACAATACTTTTTATTCAAAAGTTAACCGCAAAGTTGGCAGGCCCTTCACCTTTTGGAACAGCCTACACTATAGAGCATGCCCACAGAGCCCTCAGGCTTACGCCACTTCCTGGTTCTGCACCTCGGCCTCTCATTTTCAAGTTCCTAAATTTTCAGGAGAAGCAAATCTTCTTGGGCAAACTCAGAGAGCTACAAGAAATTCACTGGGAGGGAACTAGAATACGAATAATGCAGGATCTGCCAGCCACTGTGAGGCAGCACTGTACACAATTCCACCCTTTAGTTTCCAAACTAATTGCAGCAGGAATAAAATTTAAAATGGGATACCCAGGTAGATTGCAAGTTTTGGTAGCAGGATCCTGGTCTACGTTTGAGGATATAAAGTCAGCTCAATCAACCCTACAACAAGCCCTGCCTGAACTATTCCATAATCGCTGAAAAGTCTTTGAGGACACAGTTTGGTACTCCATAATAGTGAACAAGATATGATCTGAACTTTCCTTTGAAGATTTTGCTCCGGAGGAAGAGATTACCGGAGGAGTCTAGCTAATCGGCTACTATCGTGGATCTGAACAATAAACTCTAAAAGTACATTATAAATGTGATGAATACAACAAAAAAAATGGATCTGCTGTAGACAGAACTCTGTTTTAAGGCAAAGAGAAACTACAATTTGATGCCTTTACATGTTACTTAAATCTTACTGTTTATGAGTGACAGGAGTTACTTCTGCATACGATTGTTTATAGATATTTGGTTTCCTTATATTGAATTTGTTAAGTGCAGTTCGTTTGTTGGGGGAACATTTATAAGAAACTAATTTTAAAGCAAAGGGTTCAGTTACAGTTAAACACTGTAGTGATAGTATAATATGTTGATTATTGTCACTCCATTTTGTATGCTATTTCATGTAATGTATGTCATTTTATACTCCATTTTGTATTGTGTGACTCCATTTTACATGCTGCTTCATTTAATTGGTGTTTTGCTCTTTAGATAGCCTCATTATTATGTTTTGCTTCAGACAGTGTATTTTGCTAACTTGAAGGTTGCATATTATCAGGCAACCTGTTTTTGTAGTTTTGTTTAAACTTCTGCTTAGCCATAGTGTTCTAGGCACCCGCCAGTGTTTGGAAACACAGTGACCTAGCAGGTGTAGGGAATTTGAGCAGTCTTTATGGTGTGAATTGCATATCCTGGGAGCCCGGCCAGCTTCTAGAATTTGCGAGACAACACTATGAAGGCTGCACGGTTATTTTTAGCATAGAATAAGATATAAATGTAGCTTTCAATGCCTGGTTAGAAGCCTCACCTGCAGGGTGGACGACCGCTGTGGGGCCAATTCCCGGTTCGTGAGACTCCTAGCCAGGCTGACAGGGGCTTCCCAGCCATTGGAACAGGCTTGGATGTAGCTTTTGGAATCGGTGATGTATAACCTTTTGTATTATATTTTGCTATAATAAAGCTTTGGCTTGCTGTACTTATTGTAACCTTTTATATTATATTTTGCTATAATAAAGCTTTGGCTTGCTATACTTATTGTACTGTTATTGTGTGTATGTGAGTGTGAATGGTAAATAGCTGCTTGGTTTGAGTTGGCATAACAAACACCACTAGAGGGACCACTTGTATTAAACTGCGGAGTACATTAATGTAACCTGCCTGATTTTAGTACTGCAGGGTAACACTTAATCTCTGTGGTTTTAGCTAAATAGTTGCAGACTCTAGTAGACTAGAATACTTCCCTGCAATAGGTCTATCATTTTGTTCTGCTGGATTAGCATCCTAGGACTTTGGTTTTCGTTACTAAAACTTTAGGAATGGATACTATTAGCATTAATTGCTTGTAGAGGTTTAGGTTTGAAACATTGAAATCTACACAATATCTCCCCCATCAGATTGTGGAGATAGGGGACCAGAAGTGGAACAGACCTAGCTATACTAGGCCAGGGTTTATCCATAGACCTGTAACAATTTCTCAAATTGTACTAGAGGTTAGTAATTCTCTTTTTTGGGGTTGATTGCTAGGCAAGGGGATAGTGGTCTAGAAGGAGGTAGAAAGGTAGTACTGTACAACGTTGTACGAACAGAAAGGAAGGGAGGGAGAGAGGGAGGGCAGGGTTTTTGTTAAGATTTATAGGAACAGTATGGATATTTTCTATAACTACATTTACATGTCTACTAAGAGGAAAAGGGATCGAAAGAGGGATTTTGGGGTAGAGGATATAACAGCACATCTAAGCAATGTAGTAGCAACTTACATATTGAATACTATACTTTTTGATTTCCCAGGACTCTACAAGAAAGTATACAATAGCTAATCTAATTAAGATAGCAATGTAAAATGTTAAAGGGGCCAGACAAAAGCCTAAACAGTACCAGATTTTAAAACACCTAAGCCTCCTAATGGCTGAAATTATTTTGATTCAAGAGTCCCACTTGCTGGACTCAGAATCACTTAAGCTGCATGGACAACAGGTTGGCCAAGTTTTTTCAGCTGAAGGAACCACCAATAGCTGTGGTACAATGATTTTGATTCATAGACAACTTCCCTTTAACCCTATTAACATAATTAGAGATCCAAAGGGAAGATTTATCTTTGTACAAGGTACTGTTTATGCTTAAGAAATACTATTAGGTAGCATATATGGACCAAATCAGGATACACCAGGATTTTTTACGCATTTAATTCAAACTTTGAGTCCTTTCATATCAATCTCAATGATATTAGGAGGTGACCTAAATCTGGTTTATGACCCATCACTAGACAAGAATGGTCCAAAAAATAAGGGACTCTCACCTGCCCAAAGATCCTTTAGGGAACTAGTGGAACAAATCGGATTATGCGATATCTGAAGAGTATTACACCCTTTAGATAAAGAATTCACATATACCTCACCAATCCATAACACCTCGTCCAGAATTGATTATTAGTTTTTGTCCCGCTCCTTTATTCCTGGAGTGATGGACTCCTCGATTCAACCTGGCCCCTCTTCAGACCATTCCTTAGTATTATGTCAGCTATCAATAACTCCCTTACCTAGGGGAGGAATGAGATGGAAATTCAATGACCAAATATTGAGGGATCCTGATTTGGTCCAAATAATTCAGTAACATATAGAACAATTTATAGCACTCAATTAGGGTACTACAATGAGACCAGACATCTAGTGGTGTGCCCTAAAGGCATATCTCAGAGGGATACTTATTAGTTTAACCACCAAAAGAAAAAAACAGAGAGAACAACGAATGTCTCAACTGATATCCCAGATCAAAGATATAGAAAAAGATTTGTCCCCAACTACCCCAATTCTACTAGACAGAACTTAATTATACTGAGGGCGACCTATCTAGAAATATTGAGAGAAAAGGTGGAATACTCCATATTAAAAACACAAGCCTCTTACACGGACCAGGGGGAGAAGGCAGGGCATCTCCTAGCTCTTAGAATTAAACAAATGGAAGCATCTCGATATATAACCTCAGTACATTCCCAACTAAATGGGTCATCAAAAACTACACCGACTGAGATAATATGTGAATTTACAGAATATTACAAGAATCTATATAGTCCTATGCCAACCTCCCCCACAGGGAGCTGTTTAGAATCTTTTCTATGAGAAGCCAACTTGCCCGGTCTTACAGAAGATCAGCAAAAAATGTTATTATCCCCAATAACTTTTAAGGAATTGTCTGATACAATGAAAGACCTATCCTTAAACAAAACCCCTGGGACTGATGGCAACTCAGCCAATTTCTACCAAAAATTAAAAAAAAAAAAAATTATTCCCATGCTGCTTCCACTTTTTCAGCATATACTTTTGGGTGAACAATCAGAGACACCCTTTTTGAAGCAGGTATTTTTCTACTACTTAGCCCGGGCAAATCCCCTGAATTTGTCATTAATTACCACCCAATCTCCCTCCTGAATCAGGATATAAAAATTTTATCTAAAATACTGGCAAACTATCTAAATTCAGTAATTTCAACCATAATTGGTCCAGAACAGGTTGGTTTTATGAAGGGCAGATCCTCAGCAGATCACCTCTGTACCCTGCCTCATGTTTTCTAGGCATCCAGAGATGCCCCCTTCTCCCCACAGCCTTGGTCTCTCTGGATGCCAAGAAGGCATTTGACAGGGTCAGCTGGCAATATCTGTTTAAGACTTTGAAAGCTTTTGGTTTTTCTCCTACTTTTCAGCAATGGATTAGCTCCCCATATCAATCATCAACTGCACGAGTCTCAGGTAATGGGGTCACCTCAGAGCCCTTTACCCTCTATTCAGGCACTAGACAAGGTTGTCCTCTCTCCCCACTACTGTTTAATTTATATCTAGAACCATTCATGTGTAAATTACAAGCCTGTCCTTAAATCCAAGGTATCCTGATACACCCATGTGAGATTAAGGTTTCCACTTACGCAGATGACCTCTTGTTACAATTAGCATATCCGGTTTCCTCCATCCCCCCCCAATGTTAAATATTATAAACTCATTTAGCCATCTCTCAAATTACAAGCTGAATGTAAGTAAATCCACTATTTTCCCCCTTAACCATAAATTGTTCAAGGCAGACATTGTTAAATTGGGACTCTCCTGGCAACAAGATCCCTTAAGGCACTTAGGTATTGAGTTATCTCGGCACTCTGGACATTAAGTAAAATTAAACCTAGATCCTCTGATCCTATTAATAACTCAAGACCTTAGCAGATGGTCATCCCTTCCACTTTCAATTTGGGGTAGAATTAATTTACTAAAAATGAATATTTTTCCATGTCTCTTCTATCCCCTATCACTACTTAAACTAAAATCAACCACAAGCCCTGGCCCTGATAATATCCATTCAAAATTTCATAAGGCAACCTCCCAGTACATCTCCCTCCCCTTGTTAATCATCTTTAATAAATCATTACAGGAAAGTCGAATACCAAATGATTGGCGTACAGCTACTGTTACACCAATATTTAAGAAGGGAAATCGAGGCAATGTTGAAAACTATCATCCCATTAGTTTAACCTCTGTTGTGGGAAAACTCATGGAGAGAATAATCAAAGAGAAGTTAGAGGATGAGATTACAACTTTGGGTATAGCTGACTTAACTCAACATGGCTTTATGCCAGGTCATTCGTGCACCACAAACTTAATTGCTTTCTATAATATAATCAGTGGATACCTTGATAAGGGCATTTCTACAGATGTAATACAACTTGATTTCAGTAAGGCATTTGACAAGGTACCACATACTAAACTTCTTCAGAAATTAAAAACATTTGGTTTATCAATGTACCTTGTTGACTGGATATCTGACTGGCTCACATGTAGGACCCAAAAGGTTAAATTTAATAATATACTATCTGACTGGGGCTTGGTGACGAGTGGGGTCCCCCAGGGTTCAGTATTGGGACCCACTTTGTTTAATTTATTTATCAGCGATATGCACGCTGGACCATATAACTATCTCTCAAAGTCTGTGGATGATACCATACTGGGAGGTAAAGTAAACGACCTTGAAAACTTGGAAGCTTTAGTTGCCGATTTAGGGAAAATAGAACAATGGGCAATTTAGAACAGAATGTTTTTCAATCATGAAAAATGTGTGGTTCTTCACTTTGGAAGAAATAATCCAATGAATAATTACTATCTTAATAATATTAAACTCAAAACATCAAGCTGTGAAAAGACTTGGGATCCTAATAAATAATAAACTTACATCTAGGGAACATTGCTTAAAATAGCCAAGATGGCAAATGGTCTCTTGAAACAAATCAGATGTACCTTTGTAACCATCTGTGACAAAATGTATTATTCCTTTGTATAGGACTTTATAAGACCTTGAGATTGACTATGGGTCCCAATTTTGGAACCCATACCTTAAGGTGACATATCTGCCTGGAACATATCCAGAGAAGAGCAACTAAAATAGTCCCAACACTCAAACATCTTGACTATATAACAAGACTAAAACATACTGGTCTATACTCTTTAGAACTTAGGAGAAAAAGAGGTGATTTATTATTGATTTATAAAATGTGTCAATCACCTACTTTAATGACCCAATGTAGACTTGTTTATTCATTAAGAAAAGTAGTCCCTAGACTACATAATAAACAACTTGAACTACAACCTTTTCGTACTAACAAGAGGGGAAATTTCTTCAATATATGAGCAGCAAGATTGTAGAACATTTTGCCCAAAGAATTAATCTGTAAACCTAATTTCAATGATTTTAAATATAACTTGGATCTGTGGATAAGGGAGAACTTATAATGGGTTATAATGTCCCACAATAATGTGGGGGACAATCTTGATGGGCCTCAGCCTCCTTTTGTCCCTAAAACCAAGTAAACCAAGTAAACCAAGTAAACATGGTTCCCTCTAGCATGGTTTAAAAAGGTGCATAGCCTCTTTGTTAAATTCATTTGGTCCAATAAAACCCCTAGAATTGCTTTTGTTAAATTGGTAGCACCACAACTTAGAGATGGCCTATGTCTGCCCCACTTAGGATTTTATTTCTGGGCCAGTCATGTTAACAAATAATTAAGATGGTTAACACCAGACATTCTACACCACTCTTCGTCCTGGCTTAAAATAGAATTATCCTCAATAAAGGCCAGTGGCCTCAAACCGAGAGCTCTACTACATATATAAGAAGGCCTCTTACCTAACAAGTTAAAAAAATACCCCAATAGCCCGGTCTATTAGAATCCATTCTCAATTCTGTCACTTTCTCAAATATAATAATACCAGGACACTATACAACATCTATCTGGTAACCCAAATTTTAAAATAGGTAATAAAATTATCCCCCCTAACTGGTTACCGGGTCTGAGTGAAATACAAGTTAACAATTTAATAGATGAAAAGGGGACATGGTCATCAGTTAATTACATCAAACAGAGATTTACAATACCACATAGTTTTTATTTTAAGATTATTCAACTTAGACATGTTGTAACCAAAGCATTAGGACTATATCCTGAATCCAAAGCAAACCTTCCCTTTGCTAAAGACATGTTTCAACTGGTGGGCTGCCCAAAAGCAGATTCTAACCTATATGGAATTTTGGATGACTGGTTATATCAGGACTGCTTTGGACCAACCCATTACTGGTCTACTTATTTCCCTGATATAACTATAAAGTGGTCACTTCTCTGGTACAACTGTCATAAATTCATAAACCAAGAGAGATTGAGGTTAATGTAGATGCACATCCTGCACAATTTATATTTCTTCCCACAAAAATGGCCAAATTTGGGTTGGCACCCTCACCTTTATGTGTCAGATGCCTCCAACATGAAGGATTATTATTCCACATGTTCTGGACCTGTCCTAAGGTTACTTCTCTTTGGTCAAATATCCAGAATGGTGCAGACCCTATTTTGGGCCTACAGGATTTATTTACTCCTGAAATATGCATCCTAGGTGATTGCTTGACTACTAGAGTCCTTAACAGGAAATATTATGTGGCCATTATTTCTATGTCTGTTAAGAAACTGGTATTGAGACATTGGGTAGATCAAGAGGAAATTACATATTGGGAATGGTAAACAGAATTACTGGCTAATCTTAGAACTGAGCGGATTATTGCAAATTTAAATAATATATCAGGAAGATTTAAGAACATTTGGGATCCACTGAATGCACTATATTCGATATAAGTTATTATTGCTGCTGAATATTACTCATATATATTTCCCAATTGAACTGACTGTGCTGTATGGCTTTGGGGAATGGGTCTAGATTATTGTTTTGTAACAGTGGGGTGGGTATACTAGTACAGGAAGGATGGGGAGGTGGGGAGGGAGGGCAGATTCATTTGTCCTGATTTATTGACCTTTGTGCAAGTCATGTGTATCATGTATATCTGTCCTTTGTATCAGAAAATCATTATAATAAACTTTAATTAAAAAAAAATAAAAGCAACACTAGCTTAGGGTGGGCGGGTGGCTGGGGAGGTGGGGGTAGGGCTAAGAGGTGCTGCGCAAGCATGGCACCACACAACTGGCTGCAACTGCCAACTTTCAGGTGAACTGCTAGCATACCTGTGGTGGAATACCTCCTTAGGATCTCTGATGCTGTCCACTGGGCATTGTGCTGCAAGAGGGGGGGTTCCAAGACCTAGGCCCTCTTGATCATGAACTGTGGTAGCTGATTTACAGGCTGCAAATAAATAAAGGGAGATGATTAAAGGGTCAGAGCACAGAACAAAGGGAAACTGTAGTGGTTAAGGCGGGAAAAGGGAGGGTGAGACTGGCTAGACAAGGGAGGAGGGGCTGAGAGTAGAGAAGCCATCTTGAGTGAGAGCCTGTAAAGTGTCCCAGGGGAGATCTAGTGCTGAGCAGGCGCCAGAAAGCAATTCAGACTGACTAGCATATATTTCAAACTGCAGTTTATGCTGGCGGGTCACAGACAGTATTTACTCTATAACATATAGTGCTTGAAACTGCCTCGAATGCAGACGGACTGAAACTTATAAACATTGTGCACTAAATAGCCTTCTATAGCAATACATGATTTAAAGTACAATACGAACACTGTTAGAATGCCATACAACTGACCAGGCAGTTAAAACAAATAAGACTATCAGTATGGATATGCAGACATTCCACTGGCTGCAGCTGCTGACTTTCAGGTGAGCCATTGGTATAACTATGGTGGGATGCCTGCTTAGAGACTGTGATGCGGTCTGCTGGGCAATCTACTCTAAGGAAGGGGGGGGCTCTAAGACCTAAGCTCTCTCAACCCTGAATTGTGGGAGCTGGTTTGCAAGCTGCAAATAAAGAAATGGGGAGGATTAATAGGCCAGAACACAGAACAAAGAGAAACTGTAGGGGTCAAGGTGGGAAACATGAGTGCGAGACTGGATAGACAAGGGGGGGGGCCCGAGAGTGAGAGAGAGAAGCTATCTTGCATGACAGCCTGTAGAGTGTCCCAGGGGGAGATCTAATGCTGTGCAGGCACTAAAAAGCAGTTCAGACTGACTAGCAAATATTTCAAACTGCAGTTTATGCTGGCAGGATACAGACAGTATTTACTCTGTAACATATTGTGCTTGAAACTGCCTCAAATGCAGATGAACTGAAACTTATAAACACTGAGCACTAAATAGCTTTTTATTAATACATGAATTAAAGTACAACAGGAACACTGTTACAATGCCATACAACAAATCAGGCAGTTGAAACAATTAAGACTATCAGTAAGGGTATGCAGACAGTCCACTGGCTGTATCTGCCAACTTTCAGGTGAGCCACTGGTATACCTGTGGTGGGATGCCTGCTTAAGGGCTCGGATACAGTCTTCTGGGTGTTCTGCTGCATGGAGGGGGGCTCTATGACCTAGGCTTCATCAACTCTGAACTGTGGGAGCTGGTTTACAAGCTGCAAATAAAGAAAGGGAGAGAATCAAGGGGTCAGAGCACAGAACAAAGAGAAACTGTAGGGGCCAAGGTAGGAAATGGGAGGGCGAGACTGGCTAGGCAAGGGAAGGGGGGCCTGAGAGACAGAAACCACCTTGCATGAGAGCCTGTAGAGTGTCCCAGGGAAGATCTAACGTGGAGCAGGCACCAGAAAGCAATTCAGACTGACTACTGTACAGTATATTTCAAACTCCTGTTTAAGCTGGCAGGATACAGACAGTATTTACTCTGTAACATATAGTGCTTGAAACTGCCTTGAATGCATATGGACTGAAACTTACAAACACTGTGCACTATATAGCCTTCTATAGCAATACATGATTTAAAGTACAACAGGAACATTGTCAAAATGCCATACAACAGACTGGGCAGTTGAAACAATTAAGACTATCAGTAAGGGTATACCGACAGTCCACTGGTTGCAACTGCCAACTTTCAGGTGAGCCACTGGTATACCTGTGGTGGGATGCCTGCATAGGGGCTTCAGTGTGGTCTGCTGAGCATTCTGCTGTGGGGGAGAGGGCTCCAAGACCTAGGCCCTCTCGACCCTGCACAATGGGAGCTGTCTGTTGAGCATTCTGCTGCAAAGTGGCGGGGGGGGGGAGGGCTCCAAGATCTATGCCCTTTTGACCCAGAACTCCTGGAGCTGGTTTATAGGCTGTGGTGAGATGTCTGCTTAGAGGCTACGATACAGTCAGCTGGGCATGCTGCTTCGAGGGAGGGCTCCAAGACCTTAGCCCTCTTGACCCTGATTTGTGAGAGCTGGTTTACAGGCTGTGGTGGTATGCCTGCTTAAGGGCTCCTACGCGGTCTGCTGGGTAATCTGCTGTGAGGGAGGATGTGAGGGCTCCAAGAACTAGTAAAGTAGTAAAGCCCAGCACTGTATGTTGTGGCGGTGGCACCATTGGTCAGATCAACCAGTCCAGAGTGGAGGGAGAGGTGCGGTGGCATGCTAGGAAGGTTGTAGCAAGTACAGGTGGGGGGGGGGTTCTTGTTCTTGGCAATGCCAGGTCACTTGCTGTAGTTAGTTGCATTTTATTGTTGTTTATGGGGGAATCAGGAGACCTCAAGCGTTGACACAGCTCATTCTGGGTTCCAGCTCAGTTTGAGTTTTATACCGGCGCCTGCACCATGATTCCAGCGAAGCTTCTTCACACTTTTGCAGCCTTCAACATGGTTCATTTCAGTGGCTGCCTGAGCACCTCACACCTGCAAAGTACACAAACATTTTATTACTTTAAGCACTACCAATTCATTTGAGTTTCAGTTATTCCTGTCTGAGAAACAGCCAGGAACAGTCTGAGGTATATCCCCCTCTCCTCCCTTAGTGTGGTCCAGTTACTGTTTTGTTTTGTTTTGTTTCTAACAGACTTAATAAGGCTTTTCACCATATATACTCAGTAACTATATCTGGAGGCATTTGCCTGAGTTAACAGGTTTACAAAAAAGTTAAATAAAAGTGAGCATTGGACTGCATATTAACCCCTTATACTGATGCTCGCTTTTGAGTGGGAGAAAATTAACTTTTGAAAGAGTGACAGGTCTTGATGTTTGGTCTTTATGAAAATTAAAATAATGCTTTGCAATTGATAGTTGAATTTTACACAAAAGTGTGTCCTGATTTACTGCTGCATAATGGAGCACTTTTACCTTACAAAGTAACAATTGATTTAAAGTGCTGCCTCACTGTATGAGCTCTGTGTGTAGTTACTGGCTCAAAATCTTTGTGCTGGTTTTAACAATCACCCTGCTCCTCATTTTCAACCCCCCACAACCTGTGACATTCCAAAGAACACACAGTTTCTTTTTTTTTTTTTTTGTTAGCCGGACACCCCTTAGCCCCACAGATAGGCTCACCTGGCACTGGTAAACCCACCCCCTCATACTCGGCAGAACTTACATTGACAGAGGGGGCTGGCACCGGAGCTGGCTCTTTAAAGGTGGCTGGAGTTTTTCCTTGATTTTTCTCCACTGGAGCTGGGGGACGTGCAATGATGCTAACGGAGGTGGAGCACGTATGCATCCGTCCACGCTCTCCTCCAAGCACCTACCCCCAGCTCCTCCCCTATTGCAGCATGGTGCCCTGTCCCCCAACCTCTGCCAGGGGATGAATGGGCACCAAGACTGACAGCCCCCCTATCTGGAGAAGGAGAGCAGTCCATTGGACACTCAATCCTTCTCCTCCCCTGCTAACCCCAGGCGGCCTGTGCCCGTTCCTGAACACGGGTTGCCAGCGTGGTGTCCAGCACCTCAACCCTCACAGCCACCAGGCCAGCTACACACAGTTTCTTACCCATCTAGTATGGCTTCATGAAGTTGCTCCTGCTGCAGCCTTTCAACAGAAATATTTGTGTATAAGACAAGATGCAGTAGCAGGCAGTACTAGGTGGAATGAAAACAATCATACTGTATCCTGACTGTAGAAACCTGATTATCAGAAGTTCATGGACAAAATTCACTTAGCAAATTTTTAACACTCACAGGGAGGAACACCAACATTTTGGCCGTTTCCACTTTTGAATTGGCCTTTGTCCCAGAAACCCCCTACATGTGCAGCTCAGGGGTACAGCATCGGTACTGGAGGGCTGGGGTATTTCTCCAAGAGGTGTGCTTCAATAGTGCATTCTGTACTTACATCAGGTTATTAAATGATTAATTCTTTAACTGCTGTGCTTCTGTTTTAAGGGAATGGCCCTTCCCAGCTATCCACGGGAGGGCACTTACCCTTAGTCCCAGAGCCAATCCCTTGGCCCGACCTTGCTAGGCATAGTGTCCAGAGGAGGTTGGACTAATTGTCCTGGGTACTGACCCTTAGGGGCTGGGATCAGCCACTAGGGGGAGGGACAAAGGCAAACATTACAACGTAGACACAGGAGAAATCCTACCTCTTTCTGCCTGGATGACTGAAGTGGCAACAAGCCAAGAGGAATTCTCTGTGCTTCCCACATCACCCGAGGACACAAGGAGGAGAAATCAGCAGACCCAGGTAAGCAGTGGCACTGCATAGGGAAGGGCTACACCTGGTAGCATCTTCCACCAGCAGGATTATTTTATTTTAAATAAATATTAGATTATCCCGAGCAAGGCTGGGCAGGGTGATTCCCCCTCCATGCAGTGGGTCTTGAGCCCAGTCTTGAGGCAGCTACAGCGTGAGGGTCTTTGGGTATCCCCCCCCAAAAAATAATAATAACATAACAGGCACCTTCCGTATAACCAGGTGCCTACATACCCTGCTGCCCCAGTAGCCCATGATGTTAATAGCCACTGGAGGCTCCTGCCTCCATCTAACCCCCTAAGTAAATTAAATGTATACAAATAAGTGCATTTGTTAAACTCACCGCTCAGGCTAGGAATCCTACATAGCACCAGCAGGGAGGTGGTGGATCCAAGACATATGAACAAACCGTGTTCTACGTTGCTTCAGGTGGGGGGGGGGCAGAAATTGGAGGGTGTGCCATATTTAACATTTGAGGTCCCGGTCAGAGGGAATGAGCGAGGTCTAGTGTGAGCGATGTTTTTCTTCCTTCTCATATGGAATGGGAGAGCATTGGTGGCCAGACACACATTGCAACGTCACCAGCATCCACAGTTTAAATATCGCACTGCACAGCAGAAGGATGATGGCCTCTGACTCCATCCTTACATTGCTTTGATTCTAAGGGGCACCGCCCTAAGGCCTGCAGCTCGCACTCACACGAGAACTCAGTGGCCATATAGCCGAAAGAGCCCTTCGGTTTTCATAGGGCCTTGCTACTCTCATGCTAGTTCATGTGCGAATTGACCGCCATGTTGCCTGGGGGTCCCACATGATATGGCCGGTTGCCTGCTGCTCTTATGGTACAGAGTAATTGGGGGGGGGAGGCCCACAGCCAGGAAAGCAACAGGGCAATTCCTTACAGCCACATCACAGACATAGGGGGAAGCAGAGACAGTGATGCCTTTCATCGGGGGCCATAAAGAAATCACAAAACCAAAAAAAAAAAAAAGAAAACAATACATATATTATTTCCACTTTAAATGGGCCACAGTTCCTCAGTATACACACACAAACTTCAGTGATATAGGAGGGCTGGCAACTGAGTCTTCTGCTCAGAGGATGTTTTCACCTTCCTATAAAAAAAAAAATAAAAAATACCCTTAATTTGACAACACTGGTTGAGAGTGGCATGGACTCACAGTGACAACGTGCAATGTGCACAGGATGCCCCAACCCCCCTCATATATACAGTATATAAAACAATAGAATACCCCCCCAAAAAAACAGCCATAAATAAATAAAGCACTAACCATATTTCCTTACATGGGGCAAGAGTGGGTTAGCCCATTCTGGGGGAACATGCTAACAGCCTGCCATAGGGGCACCAGCACGAGACTTAGTTCATATATAGGGGGGTGGGGTCTTCTGGAGGAGATGGAGGTTTTAGCTGGGGTGGGTGCCAAACTGAGGGTGGGGTCGGAATGTGCCACCATCATCTTCCTGTAGCAGAAATGGTCAGAATAAACTAAAACTCTTTTTGTCCCCCCCCCCCGACTCTCTATTTTATACCCAATGTGATTTTAGGAGCCCTTACAAAACACCATGAACACCAATGGGAGAGCTGCAGAGCAAGGGTGTGCTGGGGCAGGTGCTGTGCTGCACAGCACCCTAGCACTAGTGATCAACCCACGGCTGAATTTGCAGAGGCCCTTAGACACCTGATGGACCTTGGGGGCACAACTGGTTGCAGACGGCAATGCAGGTGGCTCCGGCCACGCAGGTGGGAAACCAGAGCAACTTCCCACAACTGCCTAAGCACACCAGGTGTCCCTCCAGGAAGATGGCTGAGACACTGGCATCACAAGTGCCCACCGCTAGTGGTCCAACCATGAGATTAAGGATGGAATGGGAGGCAGACGGACTGGCACACAAAGATTTCAGAAGTGAGACTAAGGAGTTGAGGGACCAGACAGAGGAAAATGTGCCCAGCAGGGAAGCAGCTGGATCCAGCAGACAGCCCCATGAGCCACATAACATAGGTGAGTCACTGGTTTTACAGCGAGCAGATGAGGGGGTATTCCCCGGGGGGGGCACCACGCCTCCGCAGATACATACAGAGGGACAGCAAGGTGCAAGTCGCAAAAAGAGAGACAAGGCCAGCACAGGTAGGAACATATACATCAAAGTCGTTAAATGGGCAATGTCACATAAACACCGCCCACCACCCATGACACAGTGTGGCAGCATCCTGGGCCATGGGTCAGCTCCTGTGGAACCTGCTTCTGGGGCCCACATGCCACCTAGGGGTCTCCTGAGTCGGTGACCCCTCCTCATGCCATGGTTTCCATCATTTATGTTGGGTCCTCCTCCAGATGGGGTGTCTGCAACACCAATGCAGAGCATGCCCTATGTGCCGTGTGGTGGGGGCGCCACCTCCAGCACCGCAGTTTTGGCCATGGGTACAGTGGTGAGAAGAACAACATTTTGGTCAGTCACCAACGACTACACCAGGGAGTCCAGCCTATAACTCTGGCTTCTCCTGCAGATCAGATGTCTACCAACAGGGGGCAGGCCCCACTAAGACTGCCGAAGTCCTCACAGCTTGTGGCACTGCATCTGAGCAGACCCAGACCCCAGGTGGGAGCAAGTGCCAAGGGTCTATCACCACCCGGTCAGGCAACAACCAGTTCACTGGCTTGGCAGTTCTGGGCCTTGGGCCAGTCTGTGCCACACCAGTCAGGAAACAGTGATCCACATACACAACCATCTGCATCAACAGTCCTTCACCCAACCCCATCCGTGGCAGTGGCATCACTTGAAGCCCCAGGTCCAAGCACCCCCCTTCCACCATCCACATCAGATTTGGAACATTGGGAGTATGTGGGGATGGACAACTCAATGGATACTCACCTGTCCATGGCAATAAGGGAAAAAATATGGAAGAGGGAATATGACAGAATCTTTGAACTCCTCCACAGAGAGTTGCCAGACTCAGGCGACAAAGAGAAAGTCAAACAGGATAAGCTACGTAGACCCAAGGGCCCCCAACATTTGAGAATTGGGCAGCAGCTTTTTGACATCTTTATCAGCATTTACTGTGCTAAGTTCCCACAGAAGATTGGGCAGCTTCTGAAATACAGGGACAACATAAAGACAGCTCATTTAGCATATGAGGGTAATGCATGGTTAAGGTATGAGGAGCTGTTCAGGATGATATTACCCCAGTCATCAGACATGAGATGAGATAGGATCAACCATGACCTATGGTGTCAGCATATGACACAGGCAAAGCCGGCCAATGTGGCTTACACAGCCAGCGGCCACATGGTCACAAAGATGCAGTGGGCAGGACAGAGAGGGACCTGCAAGCAATTCAACTCAGGCAATTGTTTTAGGGACTTCTGCAAATACAGGCATGAGTGCAGTACCTGTGGGGGGAGACACAAAGCCAGCGCTAGCTACAGCGGCTCAGGCTTCAAGATTGGGGACATGCAATGGGATGGGAATAAATAAGAGCACAGGACAGACAGGAAGTCTGACAAAGTCCCCAATAAATGTTGATCGCCTCCGCCTCTGGCTTGACCGCTATCCCTGTAGATCAGATGCCTCCTCCCTGCTATTGGGGTTCTCCAGTGGCTTTCCTATCCCTTATCAAGGTCCATGAATCTCTACAACAACCTGGAACCTCAAATCTGCCTTCTCCCTGAGGGGCATGGAGGCTGATAAAATCTGCAAGGAGGTAGAGGCCAGAAGGGTGGCGGATCCATTCCAGGATCTGCCATTTGCACCACTCAGAATCTTGCCATTGGGTGTGGTCCCTAAGAATGCTCCTGGGGAATTTGGATTACTCCATCACTTGTCATGCCCAAAAGGTACATTAGTGAATGATTACATCAACCCGGAGGATAGTGCAGTGAGCTACGCACCTTTTGATAGGACAGTCCTGCTTACTCAGCAAGCAGTCAGGGGAGCGTGCATGGCCAAAAGTCACATAAAATCCACTTTTAGGTTATTGCCAGCCAGTCCATCAGATTTTGCTTTGCTTGGGTTCAAATTTGAAGGGGCCACATATTTTGACAAGGCAATGCCAATGTGGTGCTCTGTCTCATGCACTGCATTTGTTGCATGTTGGGGGGTGAGGATATAGCATGCACCAAGCAGGAAAGTGATCTTGGGGTTATCATCTCTGATGACCTCAAGGTAGGGAAACAGTGTGACAAGGCAGCAGGTAAAGCAAATAGGATGCTGGGATGTATAGGCAGGGGCATTACCAGCAGGAAAAGGGAGGTCATAATTCCACTATACAAGACACTAGTGAGGCTCCCCACCTGGAGTACAGTGTACAGTTCTGGAGACCATACCTACGTAAGGACATAGACAGGTAGAGAAGGTTCAGAGGAGGGCAACAAAGATGGTGCATGCATTGCATCACAAGTCCTATGAAGACAGGTTGAAGGAACTGAACATGTACTCCTGGAGGAGAAGAGGGAGAGAGGGATATGATAGAGACATACAAGTATCTTACAGGAGGAACAGGTGCAGGAAAACACTATTTTTAAGCGAAAAAGATGTTCCAGGACTAGAGAGCATGGGATGAAGTTGAGGGAGGACGATCAGAGGAAACATGAGAAAGAATTTCTTCACAGAACGGTGGTGGATAAATGGAACACCCTGCCAGAGGAAGTGGTGGGGGCTGAAACAATCACGGGATTTAAGAATACATGGGATAGACATAAAGGAATTCTGGAGGTCAGGGGTAAGGTGCAACAGACTTCTAGGAAAACAAACTGAACTTACAAGCTCAAATGGGCAGACTGGGTGGGCCATAGGCCCTTATCTGCTGACACTGTCTATGTATCTATGTATTTGAGATGTTCAGCTGTTTTTTAGAAGTGGCCATGATACTGTGCATAGGTAACAACAAAATCACCCATTAACTAGATGACTTCAAATTTATTGGGGCCCCTAGGGAGACAGAATGCAAGACTAGACTCAATGGTTTCAGGCATTTAATGGAATAATTTGGGGTGCCTTTGACTCCTGAAAAAACAGAAGAGCAAGTGACTAAGATAACTTACTTAGGGATTGAAATTGACTCCCAATTGATGGTGTCCCAGCTACTGCCAGACAAGCTTGAGAATGTAAAACAGCTGGTATCTGATGTTAAAACTCTAAACAAGGTCATGCTAAGACAGCTGCAATCATTGATTAGCCACTTTAACTTTGCATGAAAGGCAGTTTCCCTTGGGGAGACCCTATACCAGGCAGCTGGCATGGGCAACCAGAGGAGGGTTACTACCACATCACCACATCAGAGTCAATGCCAGCATAAGGGCAGACATAGAGGTGTGGGAGGTTTTCCTAAAACAGCTCAATTGGGTATCCATATGGCAAATGGGTATGGATTTCTCACCGGACTGCGAATTGGTAACAGATGCAGCTGGCGGTTTTGGTTATGGGGCCTTTTTTCCGGGTTCATGGTTTTCGGGCTCATGGGACAACAGCTGGCAGGAAGCAGGCCTCATTAAGAAAGTGACAATCTTAGAGCTATTCCAAATAGTGGTGGCAGTATTCATCTGGAGTGACAGACTTAGGAACCGCAGGATGCTATTCCAATCAGACAATATGGCAGTGGTTGGCATAGTCAATAATCAATCGACAAATTCAGTCGAGGTAATGAAGTTACTAAGGCTATTTGTTCTCCATTGCCTGCAGCTCAACCTGACATTCAGGGCTAAGCACATACCGGGGCCAAAAAATGTAATTGCAGATGCGTTATCTCGTCTGCAGTTCCAGTGCTTCCGGCAGATAGCTTCAATGGTAGAGGCAGCTCCTTCCTGAGTCCCCGGTTTCCCATGGCATGAGGCAATCACAGAATGGCTGAACTGGTGCAGCATGCATTGGTTCAAGGAATCTGGCATAAGTATCAGATGCACTTGAGGGCTTTCCTGGACTTCAGTGTCAGCAGAAACAAATGGCCAACTACGTTGCAGAATGCTGATTTACTCCAGTCATTTGTCCATGCCCTTATAGATGAGGGCAGGGCACCTTCGTATATACGCAGTCATCTAGCTGATATAGCTTTTATGGCAAAGGCATGGGGGTTGCAGGATGTTACTAGAACATTGATTATATGGAAGATGATAGAAGGGTGGGCCAGAATAATTGGGCCCAGACAGGACACCAGGAAGCCAGTGGACAGCGCACTGCTAACTGACAGTGTGTGCATGTTACCACAGGTCTGCTCATCGCTTGATGAGGCAATGCTGTTTCAGGCACTCTTTGTGACTGCATTCTTTGGGGCTTTTAGAGTATCAGAACTGGTGGAGGGTGGCTTACTGACTGAGGGACATAACTTAAGCTGGAGTGATGTTCACGTAAAAGAAGACAGTATTATTCTGAGGTTGCAACAGTGAAAGTCATCACAGTGTGACCCACCACAGCTAATAACTCTTTACAGGGCAGGCAGCCATCTACTATGCCCATGAGGGCTGAATAAGGAATACACTCGTCATGGTCATAGAGGTTATGACCAGGAAAGTGTCTTTGTTCATGTGAATGGCAGGCCTATGACAAGATATCAGTTTGCAGCTGTACTGCGGAATGGTATACAGGCTGCAGGAAGGGAAACCAATGATTTCAACATCCACTCATTTTGTATTGGGGCCACAACTGAGGCGGCGAGGTTGGGGTGCACAGAGAACAGAATTACAGCCATTGGATGATGGTGATCTAGGGCATATCAAGGTTATATCAGGCCCCCTACCACACATCCAGGAGCTAATACAGCCAGGGGGAACTAGCTAGGACTTTTAACATTGTCTGAATTTGTTCCCGCAGATACCCCCGACAGTCAAACAATTTTGGTGATCAGACACTCTTATGTTAGAAGAGCCCGAGATCAAGCAGTCAGGCAGCCTCAAGGCATACAGTTGGGTCGACCCACGAAGAAGGCCACAGTCATTTGGTGTAGCATCGGAGGAATGAGATGGCAGAATCTGACTCCCAAGCTACGGAAAATGGGTTACTTTGATAACCCAGCAGAGGGGCTGCTCATACACCTTGGGGGAAATGATCTGGGCAGCATGTCTTCTATAGATCTACGTAGAAGCATTTTAACTGACTTACTGTGCTTGTAGCAACAAATGCACAACACACATTTAGCTTGGTCAAGGATTGTCCCAAGATTAACATGGTTGAGGCACACAATGGCTAGGCCCATGAAAAAAGCACGCAGGGAGGTGAACCGAGAGGTGTCTCAATTCTGCCTGGCCTGGGGTATCCAACTGATGTACCATAGCTACATCACAGCTGACTGCAGGGGTTTGTATGACTGCAATGGGGTACATTTTGTCTGCAATTTTTAACTGTAACATTCAGGAAATTCTAGAAAAGTGGTTG
The DNA here is from genome assembly GCA_016271365.2 of Neoceratodus forsteri. Classification (NCBI taxonomy): domain Eukaryota; kingdom Metazoa; phylum Chordata; order Ceratodontiformes; family Ceratodontidae; genus Neoceratodus; species Neoceratodus forsteri. The sequence goes on along the minus strand of CM057449.1, from coordinate 1,581,680,466 downwards.
TAGAGCAATAGCACTGAGGCATTTGGGAGATGCATGACTAGTCATGGGCAGGCCTCTATGACTGGTCATGTATCTTGTGATGGACAATTCATTAAGGTAAATACAAATGGGTCAGCAACTTGGAAATCTGAAGGGCCGGGGCCCAGTGAGGGTGCACCTCTGAGATTTTGGTCAATGGAGGATGGGGTGGGGGACTCGCAGGAGGCGACGGACGACTGGAGGAGGCCCTGTGAGGGCACTGCTGGGAGTCTATGGCCTAGCGGGTCCCCAATTTCTGTCACAGTCAGCCTGTCAAGGGGGAGTCTGGCCAGCCCAATGGAGGTTACCTGGGGAACTCTTGGCCAATAAGGACTCGTGAAATTGGGGATATTTATAACCAAACTGGTCTGCTGCCTCAGGGAGAACACCTGAAATATGTAGTAGTATTTCGTATCATAGCACCTATGTGATAGTGTTTTGTGTTTATGATTTATGATGATTGTATTATTTGGAATTTTAATCTGTTGATTAAAACATTGGTCTTTACTGCCAAAAATACTTGCAAAAGTGTCTGAATTTCATTTGGAGATTTTGTGGGGATCTATAAGGGCATGGCCCCTCCCAGCAATCCATGGGAGGGCACTTGCCCTTAGGTCCAGAGCCAATCCCTTGACCCAACCATGCTGGGCACAGTGTCCAGAGGAGGTTGGGCCAATTGGCCTGAGTACTGACCTTTAGGGGCAGGGAGCAGCCTCTAGGGGTAGGGACAAAGGCAAACATTACAACATCCAGGCAGGAGAGACCCTACCTCTTTCTGCCTGGACGTCCAAAGTTAGAACAAGCCATGAGGAATTCCTGCCCACCCGCCCCACTGATTTGTGGTATTAGGCCAGTGTTTTTCTTGCACTGTTTAGTAATCAAGGCATGGTCAGCTGGCGGACAGTTCAGTAAGGTAAATACAAATGGGTTAGCAACCTGGAAATGTGAAGGGGTGGAGACCAGTGAGGGTGCACCTCTGAGATTTTGATCAATGCAGGACGGGGCTGGGGACCCGTGGGGGTGATGGATGACTGGAGGAGACCCTGTGAGGGCACCGCTGGTAGTCTATGGCCAAGCAGGTTCCCAATTTCTGTAACAGTCAGCCTGCAAAGGGGGAGTCTAATCAGCCCAGTGGAGGTTGCCAGGGGAACTTTTGGCGAATAAGGGCTCATCAAATTGGTGATATTTACAACTGAATTGGTCTGCTGCTTCAGGGTGAACACCTGAAATATATAGTAGTATTTCATGTCATAGCACCTATGTAATAGTGTTTTGTGTTTATAATTTATGATGTTTGTATTATTTGGAATTTTAATCTGTTGATTAAAACATCAGCCTTTACTGCCAAAAAACACTTGTAAGAGTGTTTGCGTTTCATTTGGGGATTGTGTGGGGATCTATAAAGGCACATTATGTGCTAAATCACTTTAAGGTGTAAAGCTCACCCAAATTATTTTACACGATGTAGTTCATGGCAACATTATGTTGTTCCCTTAAAACAGAAGCACAGCATTGAAGAGTTCAACAGGTAATAACTTGATATTATCTCAAGCAAAATAGTAAAATGATGCAAATGTTACAGAAGTAAATTAAACTGCCCCTAGTAAAAATGTGTGCTGTGTATGCATAGCCATTTGTTAGCATCCCCAGTAGACTTGTATTTTTAGGTCCTAGGCACAGAGTGGCTTGTTTATCTGACCTGTGCCTCCCAGTATAGCCACACAGAACAGTTCCTTTTTTCTTGGCCCAATCAAGAGGAGAGAAGCCAATTACCATTTTTCTAGTTTCAGAACTCAGCAGTCTACTTCTGTGGGGCAGAGGGACACATTTGTTCAAAGAATTGAGTTTGGGTGCAGGTGTGCTACAGATTTATTCAAGTCCATTCTTATCATGGTCAGTGGTGATTTTCTGTTACAGGTATGAAGTGTTCTGCTTGGTTTTTGGAGAAACTCGAGTTTGATGCAGTATGAGTATCATAGGGTCTGATTCCAACCTTGAGCTGTGCAGAATGGCTGCTTGAACTCTCACACATCATGCCTCCCCTATAGATGCATGGACTGGGTCTGTTACCTATAGTCACATGCTTGCATAGTGACTCCATTAGCTGGTTTGATCTTCCCAGTACAGCCTCACACAGAGGCTCCTTTATCTCAGCCCAATTAAGCCACAAAGTACAGAGGCAAGGAGCAGCTCATTTATCTGGGCACTTCATGCCTCCAAAGTATGTTTATGTGGCATGGCTCCTTTATCTGGTCCTGGGACACAGGACTGGGGCTCTGGAGGTGTCTCAGGACCTTCTCTTTTACTGGTACAGCCATGCTTGTAGCCACATGCTATTGATCAGAAGAACATACTAGCAGTGCATACATTCTGAAGGTAATGCAGATCATTTATTTAAAGTTCAAGAAAGGTACTAATGTGGAAATTAATACAGCAGTGGTAGTGCTTGCTAAGCCAATTTATCTAAAAAAAAAAAACAATGTTGCAATTAGCCATTTCTCTTCCACTGGGGTCTTGTAGCATTGCCTTCAGAGTGTGTGCGCTTCTGGTAATTGTTTACCTGGTCCTAACCCAGCCTCTGTGTACAGCTGCCTTATACAAATAGAGCTGCTGACCTTGTGCTGAGAAGGGGACTTTATCCAAATAAGTGTCACAGTCCAAAAGATGGTAGGGAGATAATGCATGTGTGTGTGTGTGTGTGTGTGTGTGTGTGTGTGTGTGTGTGTGTGTAACTGGCAGTGTGTTTATGTGTTTGTGTCTGGCAGGGTCTGTAGGCACCGTTGCTGTCATCCTGACTGTGGCTTGGGGATGGAGGTTCAGGGCCTTTTTAGGGCTTGCTTTAGAGCTGAAGTTGTATTAAAAAAAATACACTCTCCATCCTGAACTTGAGAAAGCATTTTAAAGTCTAACATCTTTTTTTAATTTTTATTTGTGGATAACTGATGTTAGGAGGCAATGGTAGAGTGTATGAACTTGGACAGCTGAGGTAGAATGGAGACGCAAGTCTGTGATGGCGTGTTTACAGTGCTAGTGTGTTTACTGTGGTACTGTGTTTGTGCTTGCAGTGTAACCCAGAGGTTAGAGTAACAAGCTGTAAATGAGCTTGGCACATTCAGCAACCTTGATTTGATTCCCACAACCTCCACTAACATACTGTGTAACCCTTAGCAAGTCACTTAACCTTTCCAGTGCTCCTGGGCCACCCTGAAAACAAGCAATTGTGCCTAGTTGTCAGTTCATAAAAAATAAAAAACATAACTAGTAAATTTAAAAGGTTACTCTAACATCAAGCAGTGCTGAACAGTAATACCTAAATATCATACAAAACGTGTAAGTAGGTACATGCTATATTGAACCAATGAGAAAGTAACCAATATTGTTGCAAAACATTGGAGTCATTTATCTTGTATGTGGTGTACCTGTATCTGTTATCTAACTTAGTGTTTACTGATAAAGTGTGTGTCTTGCTACATATTTTCATTTTTTTTCAGAACTCTCTGGCTGTTGGGGCTGCAAGTATGTATGCAGGTGGCAGACTGTGTGTATATTGCTGGTAAGCTGTGTGTGTGTGTGTGTGTGTGTACAGGTGTTTACCTGTGTGAAATTGGCAAGCTACACATGTGCACGTGCACGAGTCTGTGCATGCAGCTGGTTGGCTGAAGTGGATGTTTGCTTTTAGCTGGTTGACTGCAGGGGTGTGTGCAGGCAGGTGACCAACTGCAGGGGATGGAACTGCATCACTGAAGTTATGTGGAGTTGGCAGGCTTGGCTACATGTATGTTTGAAGCTGGCTGCATCTGTGGGCTGTCCAGCTGAGTGTGTGTTTGTGTGTGTGTGTGTGTGTGTGTGTGTAGCTGGCAAGTTGCAGGTTCATGTGTTATGGAGATGTCCAGCTGTGTGTGCATGTGTGTGTGTAGCACTGGGAAGTTGCAGCTACAAGTGCAGTCTAGGCTGAGCACATTCTCAATTAGACCAGGTACTTGTAAAAATATCCAGGAAGCAGCATTATGAAATGAGCACTCCAATTGACCCGGAAATAGTTAATGCAATTCACCTGCTAATACAGGCATGTATATGGCACATATAGTGCAGTTTACAATACAGTACAGGCTACGGTGCTTCAACATAAAAACATATTTCTGTCTGCTGGCTTGAGGTTCATGTCTTATGGACCTGTCCTGCTCTGTGTGTGTGTGTGTGTGTGTGTGTGTGTGTGTTGTCTGTGTGTGATGGGGAGGTGTAGCTAGCTAACTGTAGGTGTGTGTGAGAGCTGCTAAGCTAAAGGCTGACTGTGCATAGAGCTGGTAGGCTACAGGGGTTAAAGAATAATATTACTCATAATACTACATTCTTCAATTCTGCTTATTTAAACTTGTTTTCTAGAATCCTTATAAACCTTTTCAGCATGTATACTACAGCACTGGTGAATAACATGGGTACCTAAATCATGCTATTTTGGGATATATTTATTTCTCTTAAAAAGCAATTTTTTTCACTTAGAATTATTTGGAAATAGGAGGTTGCAAGTGAGCCACCATCCAAGATAACTCATAAATTCTGATACTTCGTATAGCTGCTGCAATGGCTGATGAGATCCATCGCTCCAAAGTCAGTTTCAGTGATTCAAAGCCAACATTTCATATAGAAGAGGAGAATTCCCAAACAAGCCCAATTTTGTCTGGGCAAACCACTGCTAGGCAAAGTTTCAGGGAAATCAGAGTGCTGCTGAGTATAGGCTCTAAGGTGGGAAAATGGTAATGGCTCCAGGACAAATGGTGGTAGAAATCACCAATCTTTTGGACATTAAGAAAGTACTCAAGTTGTTAATAGCTGACATTCTGGAGATTCCATGATCCATTCAGAAAGTGGAAGAATGGATAGAAGTGGTGGGGGTGAAAACTGCTGACACCGAACTCTTTGCCATGCCAGTATAATCCCAGACAGAAGATCACTCAGAGAGGATGGCCCAATTGGAAATACAAGTCCAGATGCTGTGGACAAAAATGGATGACCACAAGAACTGTAGGTTGTAACAATCTCAGGAGTGTAGGAGTGCCAGAGGGGACCGAAGGAAGGAACATGTGCACCTTCTTACAGACAATTCTACCTCAATTCTTCAATTATTATTGGGACTATCTGCTTGAAGTGGAATGAGAGCATTGATTTCTGGCATGAAGAACAGGACAAACACCCCCCTCCCCCCTGAAGCCAATCCTATCCCTGTTGCTGTGATACATCGCCAAAGACCCAATACTGAAACTAGACAGAGAAAAAGAACCGCTGTATTGGAATGGATACCAGATACTGTATATATCTTCCAAAATTTCTCAAAGGAACTAGAATACAAATGTAAGGCCTTCTCTAAAGTTAAAAAAGACCTGGCACAACTTAACATACCATATACTATAATCTGAGGTACCCATATTCACTGAAGATTATGTGCACTGACAAATGGCATGCTTTCTGCACCCTGCAAGATGCCCAACATTTTATGTGGAACACCATGAAGCTACAGGGAGACAGCCTGGGGGCAGCCATCAATAGATGGGAAATAGTGGGAAGCGAACAACACCTCTGACAGAAGCAAACACAGAACCAGTCCAAGGTTCTGCCAAATCAGCCACTGCTTAGTACAGTATAAAATGCAGCTCCCCAAAATGACCCTTGCAAGTACCAGAAAACGAAAAGGCAGAATACTAGTGGATGGGAAAGTCAAAGACAACTTGGATCACCTCCAGGATACCGGCACAGCAGAAGTAGGGGTTCCAGATATTCATTGCTGGAATCATGGGAAATGGAATTGCTTAAAAAAATCCCAAGAGAACCGATGGACTCAGAGCAAGTATGACCACCTTTGGTCTCAGCAGAACAACAAGAAACCATGGATGTGGAAGCAGACTCTGTTACCCCTCCGGAGCAAGAAATTTCACTGAGACCAAACTGGGCATCAATCAGGGAGGGAGCACAGGATGTTAAGCTAAAAATGATGGGAAACCAAAAAACTACAATGAGTCCTGAAACTACTTACTAAACTGATATCACAGCTGATACCCAGTTTTTAGTATCACATAGTATGGGTAAATATTCCATATGATATCTTTATGTACCACAGGTCCTCCTTGCATTGCACTTATTTCTTGTATACTGTACTCCACTGTTTGGACTTTTTGGACTGTTTAGATGGTTACTGTGGAATGGAAGGAACATTGTTGCTACTAAACCTTCCTCTGATTAAATAAGTTTATGCTATTTCAGACACTTTGCCTCATTATTCTCTTAGGTTGATCTCGTGGGCCACTGAACTTTTTGAACTGTTCTACTGTCGAATGTTACCTTGTATATTCTTTCCCTTGTAAATTATTAATTGTACAGTATTCTTCTGATATATTGCTACCATGTAAATTGTTGGTTGTATTATGCTTTCCTCTCCATCCCCTCCATTTACCCCCCCCCCCATGCATCTGGAAACAAGATACACTGCTCAGTATGCTTTTCCTGGTGAAACCTTTAAATAAATAAATGAATAAATAAATGGTCCAGATGGACAGGGGGTGGTAACTGATGTGTAAACCCTAGACAGGGACTTCTAAAAAGTGAATGGGAAGCTAGAGGAGGGAATACATCTTGTTCACAGTTGAAAAGGGAGCAAAGAAAACTTTTGGCCAGGATACAGAGGCAGCAACAAGCCAAATAAGGTCATACTTGTAGATACCAGAAGTATTTCAGAAGTCCTCAATTTAGTGTAGGATTCCAGTTGCTATATTACTGCCTGTGAATATGCATCATATCACATAGTAGAATCCCAGATGGTACAGTATAGCGTGCCGTCATATCGTCTTGTATAATGGCGTAACTTAGTACATACTGTCACTTAGTGTCAGTTTATATATTGTTTAGTCTTGTATACAATACAGAACCCCTTAGCATGATATCATATCATATCATATCATATCATATCATATCATATCATATCATATCATATCATATCATATCATATCATATCATATCATATCCTATTGAACAATGTTGTATAATAGCATGTGATGTCATAGAATAGTGCATCCTACTATATGCAATATACATATTACAGGTTCCCATATAGTAGAATATTGCAAATACAGTAGTACCAAACCCCACAACATCGTAGCATATCATATATTATCATACTATAGTGTATATTATTGTACAATCTTGTATATTACCATATGGTGTGGAATAATATCATATGGTATTGTATATTATGAATTATGAACTGGTGATCGTAAATAGACAAATCTGATTGGCTGAGAGCTCTTTGAAGCCATGATCATATCGGGCTACATCATCACGGCTTCAAAAAGTCTCCGGTCACCAGCCTTATCACTTCTCACTTTCGAGAAATTCCTCCAACAGCAATGGCAGCTCTTAACTTTAAACGCAACTCACAGCCTAATTTAACAATGGCAACATGTGCAGGCCCCCGACAACAACACAACCTCCGCTTGTGGGAAAATTTACTGGAAGAAAAAAACAGCCACACAAAACAACAGCTGCCAACCATCACACTAACCTCACATCATTGACCTGCCCGCTCCTCTCGCTGCTTGTGGCAGATACCACTTTCCCATTTAACATGCATTAAAACTGATGCATTATCAACCCGTCCACTACTTGTGGCAGATATCATGTTCCCCCATTTAACTCACAGTACAACGGCTGCCCCCCTTCAGTCCAGTGTTACCTGTATAAAGCGTGGCTCGGCCATTTCTTTTCACTCTGTCCCATGAGACTCACGCTAGCGAGTGGTGACTTGCTAAATACAAAATTAAATATAAAATCAACCGAGCAATGTATGGTAAACTCTGAGAGGCCAATGAGGTGGAAGGCAAGGATGATCTACAATAGACAAGAAAGAGCACTACAGCATGCACATGAGGAGCAACAAATAGTAGCACCACCTACTGGAGACATAAACTCTAGACCTCCTCTACACAAACTCCACTTACAACAGCTGCCCAGAGAGCCCTCCAGGAACTACTTTATGAAAAAGTACTACTCCACCACCCAAAAAAAAAGCATTTCAAAACATTAACATTTTTTTTTATAATTTTTTACTCATAACAGTTGTACGTCAGTTCATAATAGCAATAAGGCACTCCAGGGTGTGGTATATCATGGGATATTGTCACTTCTCTGGTCGTTGGATGCACTTGGCCTGCAGCATCATGCCCAACCACATGAGGCATGATGATATCCCATTATATACCACACCCTGTCATGCCTTATTGCTTAATTCTTAAACTGTAGTATCATATATAGTGCAGCACCATATAGAACAGGTTCATATCATATAGTACAGATCGATATTGTACAATGTCATATGATGTTATATGCTGTTGTAAGCTCTCGTTTTCTATAGGGAAGCCCAAATACATGCATCTTTTACTGTGTACTTCATCAGTACCACTGTGGGTAAAATGTGACAGTTCAGGATTTCACCTCTAGCTACTGATCACAAGCTGCATTAGCTTTGCACTTCTACCAGATCCCACCCCTAGGAAGAACAATGACAATAATTCAGAGTAAGGGTGACCTGGATGTTTTTGTGCTCTGCCCAAGGGCAGCAAACAACATGGCACCCATAACTACCCCTAAGGCACAATAAAGACAGATCTCTATTATAAAGAGATGGACAGGAATACAATACTTTATGCCACCAGTTGTCACCCCATACACATTATCAACAAAATACCTAAATCCCAATATATGAGAGTTAAAAGAAACTGTAGTTTAGAGGAGGATTACCAAATACAGAGGGGAGACGTGCTCTCTAGATTCCAGTTGAGGGGCTACAAGCCAGAAGTCCTAGACCTAGCAGAGAATGAGGTGCAAACTATGCCTAGAGGCAATCTACTCAAACAGAAGGAAAAAACAGATGAGGCAGAATAAAAACACGATTTTGTGAGCACATATTGAACTAGATCAGCTGCCATTAGATGCATTATCATAAAAAATTTGGTGATTATAGGTTCGGACCCCATACTTAAATAGCATTGTCCTATGCCACCCAGATTTAGTTACAAAAGAGCTAAAAATCTGGGAGATATGCTAACACATACTGTAGCTACCAGGTAAACACAGACAGTACACCAACAACATGGCTAACTGCCTTAGCAAAGGGCACTTTCAAATGTGGGAGATGCAAGTACTGTGATGTAATAGAAAAAAACTGCGCACTTTAACATGCACAACACCACCAAAATATCTTATATAAGATTTCATCAACTGTGACTCTACTTATGTAGTTCACCTGGCAAAATGTAGCTGTGAAGCTTTCTATGTAGGAAAATCTATCAGAACACTGAAAGTTAGGGTAGGATAGCATATGAGGGCTATAGAGAAGGGGGACTTAAAAAATGCCATAGCAACACACAATAAAAATGTGAGCAGCACAGAACAACATCATTTTACATTTTGTGGAATTGAGAAAGTAATTCTGGGGAAAAGGGGGAGGAGACCTGAAATCACTATTTCTAAACCTTCCATGTGGTTGGTCATTCAATATCAGGTCTCAATGATAGACTAGATGTTATGCCACTTATAAAGATAAAACATAGAAAACCCAGATAGTTAATTCATCCATAGAGACCATAACATCAAATGTTTAAATCTAAAGAAAAAAGGTTTGATAAAGTTGCTGAGTATCATTTTTTTTTCATTTTTAAGGATCTTATTATGGCTTCACTTAACAAGTACCCAGGAGTGGAAGCGAGTGACCAGCCAGCAGGGGACAGCAACTTTTAAACTCATAACTTGTGATAGCCCTTAGAAATTTTATAAACTGAAGTGTGTGTGTATATATATATATATATATATATATATATATATATATATTAACATACAGTTCAAATGATTTAAATGGATTTAGTTGTGCCTGTGTATAAGTTATCAAGTAAATGCATAAGTATGTACCTACTGCAAAGTAAGTGTTTTTAACTGATGCTTAAACCAATGTTAAGTTAATATGTGGTGACCTGCACCTTTAAGAACTGCACTTTTTGCACATGTGACCTTAAACTTTATTATAAGAATACCCATATTTCCTGATTCACTATCTGTTGATAAAGCTTGTAATAGTAAAACCAGGTCGGGTATCCAGCCATAATTTTGCACTGCTCTGCATAGCCAGGTAAGATGATTTTGCTATGCATTTTAAATAAATGTGTTATTTTATACGGAATCTTGGTGCCAGACATTTTTGCTTGCTTGCTTAGTGTGACACTTGGACAGCTGGTTCTGATTACTCTATGATTTTTGTAAAATAAAAATGTAGTGTGATTGTCTGTCATGAGAAATGCTGTGCTCCTAGATGACCCCCCCAGGTTTCACTTCAAAAGACAGGATATGTTAAACAGCAGATGTCTGTAATACAATTAAATTCTCAGTTTGCTTTGAAAGCTAGGAAGTGGAATATCCATTTTATGACATCCTCTGGGAGCCCAGTTAAATTTCACTTGGTGTCACAAAGCACATTACACCTCAGTGAGATCTGGCAGTTAGTCATAAAAAGTAATTTGATGTGTTTGAGAAAAGAAACTGCTCATGGATCAAAGGGACTGAGAAATCACAGTCTTAATTAAGAGTGTCATCATTTGGAAAATGAGTTTTGCTGAAGTCATAGAATTTAATACCTCTTGATGGGACTTCCTGTTTTGTATATATATATATATATATATATATATCCTGAAAAGGAGGAGCTAGATGATGACATCATGGAGAAGGCAGGTTTAAGTCAGTGTTTTAACTATGCTGTGACTGACCTTGAGAGACATTCTTGTTTGGATTCTCTTGAAAACAACATCTATTTCACACATTGTTAGACGGTATACATTAGAGAGACAAGTCTAAGTGTACTGTGGTAAGAATTTGCACTTTTAAACCTTATTCTTTTAAAAGATTGTATGTTTTGTAATATATTGCTCTGTATTTACATTTTACATATTTTTTATCTATTTTAAGTAAAACCTCTTATTTTAAGAGACTACTTGGTGTGCCTTTGAAATTCTTTCTTTGACAAGTGAAGCATATATGGTTAAAGCTGACACTGTGCATAGCTTATGTACAATGAACAAATGCGGGCTCTACAGCTGTCAATGAAGAACAGTCCACAAAGTTAGGACACACTAAAAACTGCTTTTTAATTTTAAAAATGCAGTAACAACAACTGCTTTGAATTAAGGTAAGATAAAGTGGTAGCTAAACCCAAAAAACTCATCAACGTTTCACATCGCAATCAGACGCTTTGTCAAGACGTCAGCAGCTAATCAAAAATCTACTTAAATAGTGCATATGTCCCCCCACCCAATCATCCTAACTATGAACACACAAACACTATAACTAGTTAATCAATATAAAAAACATCAATTAGTGCATATAACAAGAGACTATATTAATTTCTACCATAATTACAACTAAAGAGTACAATTCTATAGATAAATAACATAATTCATTTACGTTTTCTCCGAAAAGGAGTAAGTTGAAAAACATAATTTAGCCCTGGATAATAGTTGGATTGCAATTTGTACTGCCAAAAATTTCTCGGCACATCAAAGTGTTATTCAGATCACCTCCTTTACATCCCAATGTAACTTGTTCTAGTCCTCTAAAGGTAAAGGAGTGATCACACCCAGCTCACGATATATGTAAAGCCAATGCATTATCCAGTTTTTTTAATTTAATACTATTGAGATATTCTAAAATTCTAAGTTTGAATTTTGTAATAGTCTTGCCCGCATAGAAACATTTGCATTTGCACATAGCTAAATAAACCACTGATTCTGTGTTACAATTAATAAAACTCTTCATCTGATGAACATCCTTCATGTTAGGCAATGTAAAGTCTGATCCCACCTGAATAAATTTACAAGCACTGCAAGTCCTGCATCTATAATTTCCATTCAGAAGTGTAGGGCCATGTTTAGATGTATTATTGTCTTTTCCATGTACCAATAAGTCCGTCAAATTACTTCCCCTTCGATAGACAAAATTCGGACCTTGTTCATATATTTCTTTCAATTTTGGTTCCACACTTAAAATACACCAGTCTTCCAAATGATGTCAGAAATGTTCATTTTTAAAACATTCATGGGAAGGAATTGAAGCAAACTCTGTTGATAAAATTGTAAATGTGACTTTGTAAGAACAGTTTTTCTGGGCATGCCCAGCCGAGCTGAAAACCTGGCTGGAGGACCGAGATCCCAAAACAGTGCAAGAGGCTGCTGAACTCTCAGACAGCTATGCCAAGAGCAGACCTGCTCTGAGAGTGAATGGGGTGGGCACGGCAGCACAGAAAGGAAAAAGCACACCTTCAGGGCAGCTAAAACCCTCACTGCCTTCACCAAAACCAGTTAGCCCAATTTTTCAGAGAAAAGATTTCTCTGAGAAAAGGAATGAATGTTGGTTGTGTAAAGAAACTGGGCATATTGCCAGACATATTGCCAGACAGTGTTCCAAACGGATGATCAATACGCAAGGGGGTGCTAGGAAGGAAGTGGGTTGTTTGTGTGTCCCCAGAAGCATGCCTGTAAACATGAGGGAACACATGAACCCAGTCATGGTGAATGGACACAAGGGTTAAGGGACACAGGGGCATCCCTGACATTGGTAAAAGGGGATCTGGTACAGCCTGGTCAGCTTATACCCAATAAATACATCACTGTACAAGACCTCACTGGTGTGGAGAAAACATTGCCCCTCGCTGGTGTTCTCCTAGACTGGGGTGAAACAGTGGGAACTGTGCAACAGGTGGCTGTAGCCAAAACCTTAGCAGTGGATGTGATCCTGGGCAACAATCTCAAACAGGGGATGGTGTGTGCAGTTACCCATAGCCAAGCAGCAAGGGAAAATTGTAGTTCCCTGAACTCCACAGAAGCTGTTGTGGAAATCACTGAGAGGCTGGTTCCCCAGCCTGTGTCTCCAGATGGGGAGACTAATGAAAAGGGGTACAAATTTCCCCAGTAGCAGTTAACCACACAGCTATGGAAGGTTACTCCGAAGAGGGAGGGGTGACCCATTGTCAGAGGGTTAGAACTGACAGTGATCCTGAGTGCCCTGACGCTAGTGCTAGGGACCCTAGTTTAGAGATAGAAGGGGGCCTGTCCCATGCCTTGGGAATGTGTAAGGGGTTTGCAACTGCTCAGAGAAGTGACCTTAGTCTAGAGAAGCTGAGGGCTTGGGCAGACTCTGATGGGACACAGGGAGGTGATGGCAGACATAAGGTGTATTGGGAAAATGGACGGATGTATACTCAGGCTGTGCAGACAGAGGAAAGGATGCTAGGCAGGCAACTTGTCATTCCCCAGGGGTATCGTGAGCAGTTGTTCAAGATTGCAGATGATAGTCCCTTGTCTGGTCATCTGGGAATCACATGCACTACGCAGCAATTGGCCCACAATTTCTATTGGCCTGACTTCCCCCAGCAGGTGAAGGAGTATTGCAGGTCTTGTCACCGGTGCCTAGAAATAGGGAAGGTGGGCAAGAAACCCAAGCGCCCTGATCCATTGCCCATAGTGAAGAAGCCATTCCAGAAGGTGGGAATGGATATTGTGGGGCCTTAAAATACCCTCAGATCCTCAGGGAAGAGATTCATCCTGACTGTGGTGGATTATGCCACCTGGTACCCAGAGACAGTCACCCTATCCTCACTGAGGACAGACAAAGTGGCAGATGCCTTACTTGGGATTTTCTCCCATGTTGGGTTTCTGCAGGAGATTATAATGACTGTCTCTGCTGAAAAATCAAATACTCTAGGAATGACCTCACTCACCCCCAGATTTCAGCTGACAGATGCAGGCCAAGAGAACTGCTGACAGCATGTATCACACACTCAGTTTTTAGAGACAATGTGTTACCTGGAAGACTTTAATTAACGATCCTGTTTCTCTGAGTTAATTACAGCATTTTAAAAGTTAACTTTGTTAAGAGGGAAAATCATAAAAAAGGTTTATGATGTTGAAATGAAAACTCAGGTTATTACACAGAGGTGAGAGGTCATAAATGCTCATAGAAAGCCTGTGTGAGGAGGGTACAGCATGAGATCAAAGAAAGTGTCATTTGAAACTTGAGTTATGCTAAGGTTGCAGAATTAATACTTTGAAATTACATCCTGTGGTTGTATAGAAGTATATATTTTTTAGATATTTTGACAGAGGAGGAGCTGGATGACCTCATCCAAAAGGGGTTGGCAAATACAGCTTGTAAAGATTGTTTTTTTCACTACAGACACGTTTTATCTGACACTGACCAAGAAAACATCTGAGCACTGGAAACAGGTATTTAGAAAGCTAGACAAAATCTAAATATAGTTGTAGGAATTGCACTGTTTTAAACCATGTTTTGTTTAAAGATATGTATGTCTTGGGATATAAGAGTTCTGTATTGTATGTTTGACGTATTATTATATATTTTGGTAAAAACTCTAATTTTAGAGCAAACCTGGTCTGTCTTTGAATTGCTTTCTTTTGCTAAGAGATATTTATGGTTATAGCAGACAACAGACATAAGCTTGTAGGGTGGTACCAAACTGGAAAGAGAAGCGTTTTAAACCTGAGGTCTTTATTAAAGTTTTAAAGGATTCATCTCTGAATACCTGGTTAGGTGCCCATAGACAAAGATATCTGGCCCCCCAAAGACAGATATATCTGAGCCTGTGCTTTGGGTATGCTAGCAAGAGGTTAACAGTTTGAATCCATCCAGAACTGAGACCAAAGGTTGATCCGAACTCACAAAAACAGACAAGAGGGTTACCTTGTCTGTTACACTGTTCACAAGACTGCACTCAGAGGTTGGCACTTTGGGAGTATAGGGCCTGACCTGCTGAGTGAATCTGTGACAGATTTGGTGGCAGCGGTGGGTTTAATTTTGGTATCACAAGCTTTATTGTTCTATAATAGCTGAGACCGTAGGCTCTCTTACAAAGAAAGAAAAAGGCAGAGTTTCATTTTAAAAAGGAAACAGAACTATATATCACTTGGCTTACAGTCGAGTTCCTACCCATTTTTTTTTCTAAAGTGCAAAGTCATAGTAGCAGTAGTTAGGAAAGATGGCATCCTACTACAGCAGGCACACTGTAGAACAGTTAAAACAGTTGTGTAAGGACAGAGTGGTCCTGTTCAAGGTGAAAGCCAGTAAGCAGAACCTCATAGAGGCCCTGACAGTAGCAGATACCCAGAGCAGGGAGTCACAGACCATGACTGAAAGGGACCAGTCCTTGAGGGTGGCAGAACTAACGGCCAGTGAGGGGTCCCGAGCTGATGAGAAGGACAGCAGGGCCACTGTCAATGAAGGACCATGGCAGCAGGGGATGGTTACCAGTATCCTGAATCCAGAGATACTCAAACTGCAAATTGAGTTGTGCAGGATGGAACTGGAGGCAGAGCAACAGCAGAGGGAGGCAGACCGTGAGGAGCGTGAGCACCAGCGAGCTACATAGGAGAGGAGAGAGCGAGAATGCAGAGAGGCAGAGGAGAGGAGAGGAGAGGAGAGAGGAGCGCCAGTGGCAACATGAACTGGAGAAGCTAAGACTCCAACCAGCGACACCAGAGCAGGTAAGTGGCTTGGGTTTAACTGGGACTGCAGGACTGGGTTACAAATTGAACTCCCAATTAATAGCTGAGTTTACAGAAGGGGAGGACATGGATGCCTTTTTAAATTCTTTTGAAAAAGTTTGTATTCAGGCTAAGATTCCTAGCGAGTCCTGGAGCTTCCAGCTATCCCTGCTACTTACCTGGAAAGCTCGAGATACATTGTGTCAAATGGACAATGAAGAAACCAATGATTACAGAAAGCTAAAAGCTGCACTGTTAAAAAAGTTTGAATTAACTGATGAAACATACAGAGCTAAATTCTGTAAGCTCAGGAGAGGCCCTGATATGAGCTATGAGGAGCTAGCCATGAAACAACATCAGTTTTTAAAACGTTGGTGGGAAGGAATTGAAGCACACACTGTTGATAAAATTGAAAATGTGACTTTATTAGAACAGTTTTATTGGGCATGCCCAGCAGAGCTAAAACCTGGCTAGAAGACCGAGATCCAAAATCAGTGCAAGAGACTGCTAGACTCTCGGACTGATATGCCAAGAGCAGACCTGCTCTGAGAATGAATGGGGCGGGTGTGGCAGCACAGAAAGGGAAAATTGTGCCTTCAGGGCAGCTAAAACCCTCACTGCCTCCACTGAAACCAGTTAGCCCCAGGTTTCCAAGAAAAGATTTCTCTGTAGTAAGAAATGCTTGTTAGTTATGTAAAGAAACTGGGCACATTGCCAGACAGTGTCCAAGAAGGGCAAGCAATAATATGCAAAGTAGTACCAGAAAAGAAGTGGGTTATTTGGGTGTCCCTGAGAGCATGCCAGTGAACATGTGGAAACACCTACACCCAGACATAGTAAATGGTGTACAGATGCAGGGGTTAAGGGACACAGGGGCATCGCTGACATTGGTAAAGGGGGATCTGATACAGCCTGGTCAGCTTATCCCAAACAAATATGTCACTGTACAGGACTTTGTGGGTGAAGAGAAAACATTGCCACTTGCTAGTGTTCTCCTGGACTGGGGTGAAATGGGGGAACTGTGCAACAGGTGGCTGTAGCCAACACATTAGCAGTGGATGTGATCCTGTGTAACAATCTCCAACAGGGGATGGTATCTGCAGTTATCCGTAGCCAAGTGGCAAGGGAAAACAGTAGTTCCCTGAACCCCACAGAAACCAGTGTGGATGCTGGTTCCCCAGCCTGTGTCTCCAGATGGGGAGACTGATAAAAAGGGGGTAGAAATTTCCCCGGTAGTGAGTGACCACACAGCTATGGAAGGTTACTCCGAAGAGGGAGGGGTGACCAATTGTTAGAGGGTTGGGATTGACAGTGATCCTGAGGGCCCTGATGCTAGTGCTAGGGACTCTAGTTTAGCGACTGAAGGGAACCTGTCCCATGCCTTGGGAATGTGTGAGGGGTTTGCAGCCTCTCAGAGGGGTGACCTAGTTTAGAGAAGCTGAGGGCTTGGGCAGACTCGGAGGGCACACAGGGAGGTGACGGCAGACATAAGGTTTATTAGGAAAATGGACTTATGTATACACAGGCAGTACAGACAGAGGGAGGGATGCTAGGCAGGCAGCTTGTCATTCCCCAGGGGTATCGTGAGCAGTTGCTCAAGATTGTACATGATATTCCCTTGTCTGGTCATCTGGGAATCAGGCGCACAATGCAGCGGTTGACCCAGAATTTCTACTGGCCTAACTTCACCCAGCAGGTGAAGGAGTATTGCAGGTCTTGTCACTGGTGCCAAGAAATAGGGAAAGTGGGCAAGAAAACCCAAGCCACCCTGATCCCCATGTCCATAGTGGAGGAGCCATCCCAGAGGGTGGGAATGGATATTGTGGGACCTTTAAATACCCCCATCTCCTCAGGGAAGAGATTTATCCTGACTGTGGTGGATTATGCTACCCGGTACCCAGAGGCAGTCGCCCTATCCTCACTGAGGACAGACAAAGTGGCAGATGCCTTACTTGGGATTTTCTTCCATGTTGGGTTTCCACAGGAGGTAATCACCGATTGAGGGGGTTCCTTCATGTCGGACCTTATGAAATGTTTATGGGAGAAGTGTGGGGTGGTGGAGAGATGCACAACACCGTATCACCCACAAGCCAATGGACTTGTGGAACGTTTCAATAGTACCCTAAAGTCAATGCTCCAGGCATTTGCTGAACAGCATGGGTGGGACTGGGAGAAATATGTTCCCCACCTGTTGTTTGCATACAGGGAGATGCCCCAAGAGTTGACAGGATTTTCCCCCTTTGAACTCTTATATGGACGTCAGGTAAGTGGGCCCCTAGACTTGATCCGGGGGACTGGGAAGGCAAGCACACCACCCAGGGAACTCCCATTGTGGATTATGTCCTTAGGTTTAGGAAAAAGCTGAAGGAGCTTATGGAGACAACCGCGAGCAACCTGGCAGCTGCCCAACAGAAACAAAAGGTGTGGTACAACCACAGAGCCAGAGCTCGCTCATACATGGTGGGTCAGGAAGTCATGGTCCTTATTCCAGTCCAGGAAGACAAGCTGCAAGCTGAGTGGGCAGGACCGTGCACAGTGGTTAGGAAGGTAAATGACGTAAACTACATTGTGGAGTTACCTGACAGAAGACAGACTGAAAGGATGTACCATGTCAACATGATGAAGTCATATGCAAATAAAGCTGACATGGTGTTGACAGTGTGTAGTCATGGGAAGGGGACAGACAAAGGAGACCCCCTTCTGGACTTGCTGGAAGACAGTAAGTGGGAGTCCTCTATGGAGGCAGTAAAATTATCTCCCCAGCTGACCCCGGACCTGGTCCAGAAAGTAGGGAGGTTTTAGCAGACTTTGACCCCTTGTTTAGCGCCAAGCCTGGACTAACCTCCTTAGCAACACATGGTGTGGAGACAGGGACACAGATGACCATATGACGGACAGCATATCGGGTGTCAGTGGTTTTCCAAAAGGACATTAGGAGGGAAGTGGAGGAGATGCTGGATTTAGGGGTAATCCAGAGATCCCACAGCCCCTGGGCCTCACCCATAGTCCTTGTGCCCAAGCCAGATGGCTCAACTCATTTCTGTGTGGACTATCATGGACTGAATGCAGTCACAAAGTCTGACGCCCACCCGATGCCCTGGACGGATGAGCTCCTGGACAAGTTGGGAAGGGCAACCTACCTTACGACTATTGACCTGACCAATGGGTATTGGCAGGTAGAATTGACAGACAGAACTAGGGAGAGGTCGGCCTTCATCACTCCGATAGGCTTATTTGAGTTTAAAGTAATGCCTTTTGAAATAAAGAACACCCCAGACACTTTCCAAAGGTTGGTGAACCCGGAGTTGAATGGTGCTGAGGAGTACGCTGTAGCGTACCTAGATGACATTGCCATCTTCAGTACTAGCTGGAAGGAACACCTTTCACACCTTAGGGAAGTGTTGGGCAGGATACAGAGAGCCGGGCTCACTGTCAAAGCCAAGAAGTGCCAGGTGGCCAGGGGGGAAGTGGCGTACTTCGGGCATGTGGTACGCCCGGGACATCTCTATCCTAACCAAATAAAGATAGATGTGATTCAGGCGTGGTCCAGACCAGAAACCCAGAAGTAGGTCAGGAACTTTCTAGGGACAGCAGGATACTACAGGAAATTTGTAGCCAATTACAATGCCCTGGCTGCTTCCCTATCTGACCTGACAAAGAAAAAGATGCCAAAGAAAATTACCTGGGGCCCAGCCTGTGAGCAAACCTTTACCAGACTGAAGGAGGCACTGTGCAGTGCTCCTGTTTTGACAAGTCCAGACTACAGTAACACCTTTATAGTTCAGAGAGATGCCTCAGATGTGGGTATTGGGGTAGTACTTAGCCAGACGTCTAGCCGAGGGACAGACCACAGGCAGCATTCCTGAGTCGGAAGCTGCTCCCCAGGGAGCAAGCGTACTCCACGCTGAAAAAGGAGTGTTTTTCCATAGTGTGGGCCCTGAAGAAATTATAGCCATACTTGTAAGGGCAGCATTTTGTGGTGCAGAGTGACCACAACCCCCTGGTTTGGCTGACACAGATGGGAAAGAGCAATGGCAGACTACTAAGATGGAGTCTTGCTTTACAAGGGTATGATCTAAAAATCGTACATAGGGCTGGAGCAAAGAACAAGAACTCCGATGGGCTGTCTAGGGTCTATGAGGAGTGAACTGATTTGGGAAGCTCATCCCATGTAGGAGATAGATCCCCCAAATCCAGTCTAGGTGGGAAGGAGTGTGACGTAGACAGCCCGTTCTGAGTGCTGTATAATATATTTTTTATATAAAATGTATTCATGACTGTCTCTGCTGAAAAATCAAATGCCCTAGGAATGATCTCACTCATCTTCCCTAGCTCCCTACCCAGATTTCAGCTGACAGATGCAGGCCAAGAGAACTGCTGACAGCATGTATCACACACTCGTTTTTTAGAGACAATGTATTACCTGGAAGACTTTAATCAAGGATCCTGTTTCTCTGAGTTAATTACAGAGTTGTAAAATTAACTTTGTTAGAGGGAAAATCATAAAAAAAGGTTTATGACATTGAAGAGAGAACACAGGTTATTACACAGAGGTGAGAGGTCATAAATGCTCATAGAAAGCCTGTGTGAGGAGGGTACAGCATGAGATCAAATAAAGTGTCATTTGAAACTTGAGTTATGCTAAGGTTGCAGAATTAATACTTTGAAATTAGACCCTGTGGTTGTATAGAAATATATATTTTTTAGATATTTTGACAGAGAAGGAGCTGCATGACCTCATCCAAAAGGGGCTGGCAAATACAGCTTGTAAAGATTCGTTTTTTTTTTTTACTACAGACACTTTTTATCTGACACTGACCAAGAAAACATCTGAACACTGAAAACAGGTATTTAGGAAGCTAGACAAAATCTAAATATAGTTGTAGGAATTGCACTGTTTTAAACCATGTTTTGTTTAAAGATATGTATGTCTTGGGATATAAGAGTTCTGTAGTGTATGTTTGACGTATTAGTATATATTTTAGTAAAAACTCTAATTTTAGAGCAAACCTGGTCTGTCTTTGAATTTCTTTCTTTTACTAAGAGATATTTATGGTTATAGCAGACAACAGACATAAGCTTGTAGGGTGGTACCAAACTGGAAAGAGAAGCGTTTTAAATCTGAGGTCTTTATTAAAGTTTTAAAGGGTTCATCTTTGAATACCTGGTTAGGTGCCCATAGGCAAAGATATCTGACCCCCCGAAGACAGATATATCTGAGCCTGTGCATTGGGTATGCTAGCAAGAGGTTAACAGTTTGAATCCCTCCAGAACTGAGACCAAAGGTTGATCCTAATTCACAAAAACAGACAAGAGAGTTACCTTGTCTGTTACACTTTTCACAAGACTGCACTCAGAGGTTGGCACTTTGGGAGTAGAGGGCCTTACCTACTGAGTGAATCTGTTACAGTTATCACCGATCAATGGGGTTCCTTCATGTTGGACCTGATGAAGTGTTTATGGGAGAAGTATGGGGTGGTGCAGAGATGCATGACACCCTATCACCCACAAGCCAATGGGCTTGTGGAAAGATTCAATGGTACCCTGAAGTCAATGCTGTTGGCGTTTGCTGAACAGCATGGAAGGGACTGGGAGAAATACGTTTCCCACCTGTTGTTTGCATACTGGGAGGTGCCCCAAGAGTTGACAGGATTTTCCCCCTTCGAACTCTTATATGGATGCTGGGTATGTGAGCCCCTAGACTTGATCCAGGAGGAATGGGAAGGCAAGCACACCACCCAGGAACTCCCATAGTGGATTACGTCCTTAAGTTTAGGGAAAGGCTGAAGGAGCTTATGGGGATAGCCCAGAGCAACCTGGCAGCTGCCCAACAGAAACAAAAAGTGTGGTATGACTGCAGAACCAGAGCTCGCTCATACATGGTGGATCAGGAAGTCATGGTCCTTATTCAGGTCCAGAAAGACAAGCTGCAGGCTGAGTGGGCAGGACCATAAAAAGTAGTTAGAAAGGTAAATGACATGAACTATATTATAGAGTTACCTGACAGAAGACTGACAGAAAGGATGTACCATGTCAACATGATGAAGCCATATGCTAATAGGACTGACATGGTGTTTGCAGTGTGTAGTCCTGGGGAGGGGACGGGCGGAGGAGACACCCTTCTGGACTTGCTGGAAGAAAGTAAGTGGGAGTCCTCTGTGGAGGCAGCTAAATTATCTCCCCAGCTGACCACGGACAAGATCCAGGAAGTAAGGGAGGTTTTAGCAGACTTTGCCCATTTGTTTTAGCACCAAGTCTGGACTAACCCCTTTAGTGGCTCACGATCTGGAGACAGGGACACAGACGCCCATATGGCGGACAGCATATAGGGTGTCGGAGGATGCCCCAAAGGACATTAGGAGGGAAGTGGAGGAGATGCAAGATTTAGGGATAATCCAGAGATCCCACAGCACCATGCCTCACCCATAGTCCTTGTGCCCAAGCCAGATGGCTCTACTCATTTCTGTGTGGACTATCATGGACTGAATGCAGTTACGAAGTCAACACCCACCCGATGCCCTAGACAGATGAACTCCTGGACAAGTTGGGGAGGGTGACCTACCTTATAACCATTGACCTGACCAAGGGGTATTGGCAGGTAGAGTTGGCGGATGGAGCTAGGAAAAGGTCAGCCTTCATCACTCTGATAGGCTTATTTGAATTTAAAGTAATGCCTTTCAGAATGAAGAACGCCCCGGCCACTTTCCAAAGGTTGGTGAACCAGGTGTTAAATGGTACTGAGGAGCACGCTGTTGCATACCTGGATGACATTGCCATCTTTAATGCCAGCTGGGAGGAACACCTGTCCCACCTTAGGGAAGTGCTGGGCAGGATACAGAGATCTGGGCTCACTATCAAAGCAGAGAAGTGCCAGGTGGCCATGGGAGAAGTGGCATACCTCGGACATGTGGTAGGCTGGGGACAGCTCTGTCCTAACAAAATAAAAATAGAGGTGATCCAGGCATGGCCCAGACCAGAAATGCAGAAGCAGATCAGGAGTTTTCTTGGGACAGCAGGGTACTATAGAACATTTGTGCCCAATTACAATGCCCTGGCTGCTCCCCTATCTCACCTGATAAAGAAAAGGATGTCAAAGAAAATTACCTGGGGACCAGCCTGTGAAGAAGCCTTTACCAGATTGAAGGAGGCACTGTGCAGTGCTCCTGTTTTGACAAGTTCTGACAAGTTCTGACTTTATAGTTCAGACTGACGCCTCAGACATGGGTATTGGTGCAGTACTGAGTCAGACATCCAACCAAGAGAAAGATCACCCGGTAGCATACCTGAGTAAAAAGTTACTTCCCAGGGAGCAGGCATACTCTACCATGGAAAAGGGGTGTCTTGCCATAGTGTGGGCCCTAAAGAAGTTAGAACCATATTTGTATGGGCAGCATTTTGTGGTACAAACTAACCACAACCCCCGGTTTGACTGACGCAAATGGTAAGACTAATGGTAGATTGTTAAGATGGAGTCTTGCTTTGCAAGGGTATGACATGACAATTCTACATTGGGCTGGAGTGAAAAATCAGAACTCAGATGGGTTGTCTCACATCTATGAGGAGTGAACTCATTTGGGAAGCTTATTCTATGCAGGAGATAGAGCCCCCAAATTCAGTCTAGGTAGGGAGGATTGTGATGCTTGGACAGCTGGTTCTGATTACTTTATGATTTTTATAAAATAAAAATATAGTGTGATTGTCTGTCATGAGAAATGCTGTGCTCCTGGATGACCCTCCCCCCCCCCAGGTTTCACTTCAAAAGACAGGATATGTTAAACAGCAGATGTCTGTAATACAACTAACTTCTCAGTTTGCTTTGAAAGCTAGGAAATGGAATACCCATTTTATGACGTCCTCAGGAAGCCCAGTTAAATTTCACCTGGTGTCACAAAGCACATTACACCTCAGTGCGATCTAGCAGTTAGTCATAAAAAGTCCTTTGATGTGTTTGAGAAAGAAAACTGCTCATGGATCAAAGGGACTGAGAAATCACAGTCTTAATTAAGAGTGTCATCATTTGGAAAATGAGTTTTGCTGAAGTCATAGAATTTAATACCTCTTGATGGGACTTCCTGTTTTGTATATATATATATTTATATATCCTGAAAAGGAGGCGCTAGATGATGACATCATGGAGAAGGCAGGTTCAAGACAGTGTTTTAATTATGCTGTGACTGACCTTGAGGGACATTCTTGTTTGGACTCTCTTAAAAACCACATCTATTTCACACACTGTTAGAAGGTATACATTAGAGAAACAAGTCTAAGTGCACTGTGGTAGGAATTTGCACTTTTAAACCTTATTCTTTAAAAAGATTGTATGTTTTGTGATATATTGTTCTGTATTTACATTTTACATATTTTTTATCTATTTAAAGTAAAACCTCTTATTTTAAGAGACTACTTGGTGTGTCATTGAAATTCTTTCTTTGACACATGAAGCATATAGGGATAAAGCTGACACTGTGCATAGCTTACTGGTTTGCCAAACTGGGAAAGGTAAGAGTTTATTCTGAGGTCTTTCATAGAGTTTTTAAGGGTTCATTTTGTACACCTGGTTAGGTGCCCATAGGCAAAAGATATCTGGCCCCCTCGAAGAGCAGAATTATCTGAGCCTGTGCATTGGGTACACTAGCAAGAGGTTCACAGTTTGAATCCCTCCAGAACTTGAGACCAAAGGTTGATTTAAACCCACAAAACAGACAGGAGGGTTACCCTATTCTGTTCCTGTTCACAATACTGCACTCGGAGGTTGGCACTGTGGGAACAGAGGGCCAGATCTGCTGTGTGGGGTTGTGACACTTAGTACTTTACATTTTGGCCATGGCACCAGGGAAGTAGCTGAGCAGCTTTTTTCAGCTCTGGGGTATTATCAGTATAGTTAGGGTTTAAGCAAGTACAACTGAAAAGGAATTTTCTTACTCAAAACACAAACAGAAAGTATAGCAGACAGGGAATAGTTTTCATGTGTATTGTAAAACTTGTAAACGTGTACTTTGTTCTATGACTGTCAGCGTTATACTACAGTTCCTTCTCACTGTACCTTCTGAAGTCTGGGATGCCTCTCTTGACAACCTGGCAATCTAAGAGAGGGACTACGAGAATGGACCATGGCAAGGGGACATGTTCACATTGCTACTGCATGTGGAGATTAACTAGTCTCTTAACTATGTTTGATTTGAAGATTATATAATGGGATATAACAACAAAACAGGAAAGGGACCTGGGGGTAATCATATCAGATGACCTTAAGGTTAGCAAGCAATGTCAGAAGGCAGTAGGGAGGGCTGGGGGTATACTGGGATGTATAGGGAGAGGCATCAGCAGCAGAAAACAGGAAGTTGTTATCCCTCTGTACAGACAGTTGGTGAGACCCCATCTGGAATACTGTGTCCAGTTCTGGAGACCCCATCTCCGCAAGGATATAGACAGGATAGAGGCAGTCCAGAGGAGGGCAGCTAAAATGGTGCAGGGTCTGCAAGAGAAGCCGTGTGAGGAGAGACTAAAGGAGCTTAATATGTATACCCTTGAGGAAAGAAGGGGGACATGATAGAAACTTTCAAGTACCTCAAGGGAATCAACAAAGTCCAAGAGGGTAGCATCTTTCAGAAAAGAGACTTGCAAGAACAAGGGGACACAATTTAAAGATAGAAGGAGGGCGTGTCTAGGGGCAATGTGAGGAAGTATTATTTCACAGAGAGGGTAGTGGATGCATGGAACAGCCTTCCTGAGGAAGTTGTGGGGTCTAAAACTGTGGGAGAATTCAAGAATGCATGGGACAGACATAAGGCAATTCTTGTGGGGGGCAGGAAGATAAAGGCTGTTGGTTAACTAGGCTCTGCGGCCTATCCTGTAGGTAGGGAAATGGGCAGACTAGATGGGCCTAACGGTCCTTATCTGCCATCAAAGTCTATGTTTCTATGTTTCTATGTTTCTATTTTTCTATGGATGTCCAAGGCATTAACCAGCTTACAAAAAGAAAGAAGATCCTGAACCACCTCAAATCAGTCAGGCGCAATGTGGTTTTCATAAAAGAGATGCACTTTGTAGCAAAAAGGGCCAGCAAGCTTGTAAGAACATAGGTAGGGCTGGCATATTCCAGCAATTTCAATTCAAAAAAAGTGGAGTATTCATTCTTCTGAAAAAGTGACCCCATAGTGGTGACAGCAGTACTGGAGTTACAGGGGGGCTTGCTAGGGTTCAGCCTCCCTAGCTCTGAAGAAAGCCCCAGTAGCTCACGAATCACCACAATTGACTTATAATGGGAAGGGGGGTTCAATTTAAAGATATGACCCTTATAGACCCCCCTGGCTCCCAAAGCTCATAAAGTTTAATTCCAACACTGGGTGACAGACACAAGAGAGATAAGGAAGGGAGTTGGGTGCTTGTCTTGAGTGATGTACAAACTAGGAAGATACTACTAGGCAATATCTATGCCCCCAACAATGATGTTGCTAATTTTTCACAGAGCTAACACAAAGAACGGTGGATCTGAGCACATCAGACACCTATCTATTCCTAGGAGGAGACTTAGATGTGGTATGGAAACAAGTACTATATAGATTTACTAGGGAGCAGGTTTCAACCATTACACTCTCAGAGGACGGCAGCAATTATACAGTTCAAATTTGTAAGGTGCTAATGTTGGTCTCTATGACACAGGTTAGACAAAAATTTTGTCAACTGACATTACAGTGACAGATTAATGTTGACCGCAATTGCAGTTGGCATAAATCCATTGGAAACCTGTCTGTGTCTTTAGGGTGTCTTCACCACCGGAACCTCCCATGCAGGGGGCTCCACCCCAGACTTAGAGATTATCAACTCTGAGTCAGAGTTGATTCGGGGGGGGGGTACATGACTGGGAGAAAGAATGCCGGGGTTCTGGGCAGACTTTACAGTGATCTGTTGATGGTGTCGGCATCAACGCAATCGCTGTAAAGGTTTCACTGCAGGATTAGCATATGCTAACGCAGATATATAACTGGCTATTACTACATCCCACAGAGAAAAACGTCATGTACAAATCCCCCAGGTATCAAATGCAAAGTAGACTGGGCTACTTTCTCTCCAGCACTGCTTATATAAAAGAAATAATGGACAGCTCCATGCAACCTGTAGTATTGTCATATCATGCCACGGTGTCTATGACAGCAATGCTACAGCACACAGTAGCTAAGATTCCCAGGTAGAGGATCAGTCCTCTCCTTCTAAGGTCCCCCAAATACACAGAGTAGCTGAAAGAGGAAATAACAATATAGTTTCAACCCATCAAGATCAAAGACACATCATATAACACCAGATGGGATGCCTTCAAGGACAACGACAGGAAGTTGCAAGTTGCTCAACTGATGGCTCAGATGAAACAGGCTGAAGAATGTGTCTTTAATAACCCATGTCAAACTGATGAAAAATTATGGAAACTAACAGTATTCAAACACAAACTCCACACTATCCACCACCAACTAGCAGAGAGGGCTCTGCTTTTTCTTAAGCAGGCCAACTGGTAAAATGGGGATAAAGACAGTAAACTCCTGGCATATAGGCTAAAAAAGAGGCAAACAGATGCTCAGATTCTACAAAATAGCACTGGGAAGGAATGCACTACCTCAGATGCCAATAAGATAAAGATAAATCAGGCCTTTCAGGAATATTATGAGAAGCTCTATACTTCTTTGGGTAATGTGGGGTTAGATGCCATAAGCAATTTCCTTACGAATCTCATCTTATTGACTGTTCCAGAACACATTTTGTTGACTCTTGTGGCAGATCTCTTGCCAAAAGGAGATATTCAAGAGGAAAAAAACATATGTCCTCAGGTATGGCACCAGGCCCTGATGGCTTGAGCTCTGATTTTTGTCATACAATCAGCCATCATCTCACCCCACATTTACTGGGGATGTTTATAGAGGTGCTGCAAGCCTAGAGCGTGTTACCATAATTACAGGAGGCTTTGATAACAGTTCTGCTGAAACCAGGGAAGGATAGAGCACAGTTCTCCTGCTGTTGCCCCCAATGACTCATGAATGTGGACAAGAAACTCCTTGTCATGATCCCGAAAATTCTGTGATATCTCTAGAGAAATTGCCTGCCTACCTGCATTACCACTAAAGGATCACCAGAGACACACTCTAGAAATATCGAGAAATATCTGGAGAAATCTGATCACATCTTTAGTTGAAATTGTAGATACTATTCTACAACTTAAATCTGATTGATTTCCATTACATTACTTACCAGAAAATGCAATGTCATTTGCTTCCATTACGTATCTAGCACATATAATCAGTTTCAGTGGCTCAGCAGGTTACACACTCACCTCTGAGGCCGGAAGATCGAAAGGTTGTGGGTTCTAGCCCCACACCAGGCACTTGGGGTAAATCCCAATATACTGACACTGCAGTGCATCATGACGTGGATGTTGCACTCCTGAGAGCTGTCTATTTGATGAGACATTAAACCGAGGTCCTGTCTGCCTGTTCCGGCGGTTGTTCAGGTGGACATTAAAGCTCCCATGGCACGTCTAGAAAAGAATAGGGGAATTTCCAAATGGTCAAATTTCCCCCATTCACTAAAAATACCATCAACAGCTTAATCTGGTTCAATTTCAGTTGATTACCATCTGTACTCCCCTCCTCCCGAGTCACCCTTGAAAAAGGGATTTCTAGTATCAGTGGGCCTACCCGATCAACAAAATTGAATAAATAAATGAATAAAATAAATACCGTTTAGTGCATTGTTCATACACTCAAAGAGTCTATGAAAGGAGTTCAGAATAGATGTTGCCAGAGTAGAAGCTATGTTTGAAAATATTGGAGACACTATGACTGACAAAGTCAGAGACTCTATGAATGAGGAAGAGCCCCATGCTGTCTACACATTTCAAGGTGTGATACTTTTTTATATTTAAAGCAATATATAAGTTCACCCTGGTATAGGTATGGTGCTGTATGGCTCTGAAAGTTATAGAACTAAGGATTCAAAGCCAACGGCCTCACAATGGGAGAAACCAGAGTTTTTTGATGATGTCACAACTCTCAAGTGTGTGAATGACCAATGACAAATTTTACCTTTCAACTAGGCCTTTATCTTTAAAGCTTGCTTCCTCGCACACATTAAAACAGCAGCCATCAATGATGGAGCCAATGCATCGGTGCTACTAACTGGATTGGAACTTTCCTGATCCCTTCCCAAACCAAAATGAACATGGCAGCACACTCACTCAACACTGGGTTGGGAACTGAACTGTTGTGAAACTGTAGAGTTATGTGTAAATAAGGATATCTGAAGAAAAATTGCCTTCAGATTAGGTTTGTGCAAAGGTTTTAAGCTTTGCCACATGCAGCACTACATGAAGTGGTCTGACTTTGCATAGCACCAAGTGTTACTTTGCATAATAGTTTGCTTCAAAAAGAGGGCGATTCCCCAGGAGAAGACTACACTTAGTAGCATTTCACTGTTGAAGGTGTCACATTTCGTAGTGCTCACTAATCAAAATTAGACATACTGACACCTTCGCTCGCTGTCAAAATGCCACTATGCTTAGTTCTAATTCAGTTCAAATCTCTGTTTTTTTATTAAAAAACACCCATATGCAGCAAATTACTCCCACCTCTAGCTGAAATTTATTTATGTGTCCCCAGTACCACTTTCAATGCATCAAGCTCCCTCTTCCCACACCCACTTTCCCAGTTATGTTCCTTATAATAACATAAAAAACCTTCCCCCCACCCTAGTCATACTGAATAATACCAACTCCCAACTCTAAGCCCAGTGACCCAGTGCCATATAAATACTACATATTCTGACACACCCACTGTCATTCTACACCCTCCTCTCCATCATCACCCAAAGGATACTGTAAAGCACCAGTGACACCCATAAAAAAGAACACTGCCTCACAGCAGCCAGCGATCAGTCTTTCTCATCTCCAATGTATTTATACCTAATAAACTGGTTATGGCATGCTAGTAGTAATTACTGATTGATCAGTGTGGTCAGCCAGTCAGCTGTTACTACTAGCACATCATCATGAATTTATACAGTGTGAATGAATTGGTGATGTGAAAGGCTGGTTTCCAGCTACTGCTAAGGATGATTTTCTTTCTAACAGATTTCTCAGGTGCTTTACAGTATCCGTTGGGTGATGGGGGAAGGTGCTGCATACCAGGAAGTGTGTGGAGATGGGGGTGTACTGTTTGAATGGGATCATGGCGGGTGTGAAATTGGTATTATTCAGAATAGCGACTGGGGTGGGGAAAGGGCTTTTATATTTCTTTTTGGAACTTCACTGGGAAACTGGAGGAGGGATTTTGGTGGTAGAGAGTGGGAGGTGGTGGTAACATAAATATATTTCAGCTGGAGGTCTGGGAGGGGGTAATAATATGCTGCACATGGGTGGGGGTGTTATTATTAACCTAAAACAAGGAATTAATAAACAACTTCTCAGTGCAAAGGAGCAGGGATGTCAGGAACTTGGCCCCACTATGCATAGTGCTGGCCAAGTTAAAATTCATAACACTTCTACTTTGGAGTACAAATCTGCAGTCATCTTCATCACTTCTGACCCAAGCTGGCATGGTGACAGGGACAGAGGGTGATGGTGACTATTTGGAGTCAGATTGCCTGAAGAGAGAGCCCCAAGAGTTTGTAGAACTCTAATAGGCTCAACTCATTTTATCATGTTTACAGCAAACAATTTTGTGTTGAGTAACAACAAACCTCTAGACTGAATTAGCTTCAGTTAATGACCTAAAACACCAGTTGAGATCTGTCACTCCCCAGTGAGCAGCAGATGATGCTTCAGAACTGATTTAGTCTGTGGGTATCTTTAGTGAGGAACAGATTGATGCCCGTGCACTGTTGATACAGATAGCTAATACTGCTCTACTGCAGATATAAACTGCATCTGCCAAAGACAGAGCGAGAGGAAGAATTCCTACCATACAGAAAATGGAGGAGATTATGTTCTAAGCACCACATGAAAAGCAAAGCTGAAGACTGCAGGAAACTGAAAAGAGAACTGCAGCCAGAGACCACAACAGAGACCACATTTCATCTGGGACACCATCCAGCAAGTACAACAGCTTGGTAATGGTTATTGCCACACACTAGGGACTGGATGTCAGGATGTGGTATGTGTTTGACTGACAGAATCAGATTTTCACAGGTGGAGCTGCACTGTACACCAGTGATTGTCTACTAAATGCTGGATCAGAGACACAGCTTGTAAACCTGCTGACACCGGGGGCCTGATACCTAAAATAGCACAAAGCGTATCACAAAACTTTGCACTATACCTTACGATTGCCCAGGACCTTGAGGATGCTGTATTTGGTTGAATAGCACACTGTTGCTATTTGACAGAATACAGGGTCATGTCAGTGCAGTGCTAAGTCAAGTAGCGCTGCACAGACACAGATCTCAGAGTATGCCACCAGAGTGGATAGCGCCACAGTGCTATCTGCAGTATTCAAAGGGACCCATGTAAATGAGCCCACTGGGCATGCAAGGTGCTAAGTGGCCATTTGCATGCCCATAATGGGCTCATTTACATGGGCAGCAAGGCATGTTAGCACAGCACCATGGCCCTAATTTCCCGGTCTCAGACATATGTAGATATCCCTGGTGCCTAGTGGTCCCCCCACCCACTGATTGCCATCCTGTTGGAAGTACAAAACCCTCCCTGCTGCTAGTGGTCTTAATGACTTGGAGTTTGGTAAAAAATGTAGCAATGCAGTAGCAAAGGCAAATAGAGTGATTAGTGGCATTAAGAGATATACAAACAGCCGTAAAGCAGAAGTCCTCCGACCATTATATAAATCGTATGTGTATGTCCACCCACATCTTGATTTCTGTAGCCAACTTTGAAACCACCATGAGAAAGCTGATATAAAGAGACTAGAAAAAAAACACAATGAAGCATTACTAAGATCATAACAAAAGTTAAAGAAATTTCCTATGCTGTTAGGGTGTCTAACTTAAACTTGTACACACTGGATGTCTGAAGAAAATGAGATGATCTACTAGTATTTTATGAAATAATGATTATATCCTTATGGAAGACCTTAATATAAAATTTAAAGACTCTGAATCAAGAACTAGAGGACATGTATTGCAGGTGGTTGGAGGGAGATTCAAGGGGAAATAAAGAAGTACTTTTACACTAAGAGGGTGGTGAACTTGTGGAATAGGCTACCAGAGCATGTTGTCATCTGTGAAAGTAAAGAGATATTTAAGACAAGGCTAGATAAGTTTATGACAAATGGTGGTACACTTACATTTTATAATGAATTATAGGAGCTAATTTGGGCTATAGCCTTTGTGCTCCTTTGCAATAGTGACAATAGTGACAGTAAAAATAGTGGTCTCTCCTCCTTCCTGTAGCCAGCCTGGTGAAAGAATAAAACTCTCCCTTGTGCTAGTGACCCCCCCCCTCTGATTGCCAGCCCATTCAAAGAATGAAACTTTTCCTGATGCTAGTGGTTCACCCTCCCTCCCTATGATTGCCAACACACTGTAAAGTTTAAAACTCTCCCTAGTGCTAGTGGTCCCCCTCCCTCTGATCGCCAGCCCATTGTAGATATTAAAATCCTCCATGGAGTCCAGTGGTTTGTCCTGTCACTGATCCACAGTACTGCCCATCATAATTCCATAATTCCGTGTGTCTAGTGACCCCTTACCATGGCACCGAACACCCTTCCAGTCACCTTACTAGTATCCACAGTGTCGTGGATGTGCATATGGTGACCGGCGAAGATCTCCCCACACCTCCTTGGCCAGTCGCTCTATGTCCAAGCAATGCAGTGCACTTCTTATTTATTGGATAGGGCATGTCCCCCTCTCCTATAAATATTGAAGTCCTCCCTGGCTGGATGAATAGCAGCCAGTCAAGGAGGTGTGAGGAGCACCGCAATGGCCATCGTATGGGCACCCATGGCACAGAGGATACTGGTAAGGTGACTGGGGGGTCTTCACTGCTGCAGTGGGGGAGTGGTCATTAGACACCAGGAATTATGGAATTGTGACAAGCAATACCATGGATCAGTGCCAGGGGGAACCACTGGATCCCAGGGAGGGTTTTAATGTTTACAATGGGCTGGCGATCCGGGGAGGACCAATAACACCATGGAGGGGTTTATTTTTTCAAAGGGCTGGTGATTGGAGGGGAGGCCGCTAGCTCCAGGGAGATTTTTAATGTCTAAAATGGGCTGGTTATTGAAGGGAGGGGCAGGACTACTAGCACCAGGGAGGGGTTTTATTTGTTCGAGGGAGGGGTGCCATGGATCACATGGGCCGGGTGTGCTCCCTCAGTGGCAAACTGGCTGGTTCACTGCATTACCTCCAGCAGACACTAGGGTTACCCAGAATAAGTTGGGGGTTTTGTTTGGGGGTATTTGTGGTGCACAAAAGGATTTACTAACCCCTTTTGTGCAGCACAAAGCCATTGAGTTTGGTATAATACAGGTATTCATGGCCACTCCCCTCCCCTTGGACCCCCGCATACAGTACATTATGTTTTGCACTGGTGCTAATCCTCTTTACCCATGCAAAGATCCCTTTTGAATATGGGGATCCAGCCTAAATCACAGTTTGTGTGAGCAAAGACCCATTAGCACCCATGCAGACTTTTGAATATCAGGCCCCAGAAGCCTTAATAGAAGGATTAAAGTCTCTCAGCCCCTGATCGGGCAA
The DNA here is from genome assembly GCA_016271365.2 of Neoceratodus forsteri. Taxonomy (NCBI): domain Eukaryota; kingdom Metazoa; phylum Chordata; order Ceratodontiformes; family Ceratodontidae; genus Neoceratodus; species Neoceratodus forsteri. Next base: position 1,581,647,170 of record CM057449.1, on the reverse strand, counting down.
ACATCTGAGCGGCCAGGGCTACCTGGGCCAGCCACATACACCACCACTGCTCGCCACCAAGGAACCCTCCTCTTGCTGATCACTCAGCCCCTGATCGGGCAAACATCTGAGCGGCCGGATCTACCTGGACCTGCTGCCCACACCACCACTGCTCGCCGCCAAGGAACCCTCCTCTTGCTGATCTCTCAGCCCCTGATCGGGCAAACATCTGAGTGGCCAGGGCTATCTGGTCCAGCTGCCCACGCCACCACTGCTCGCCACCAAGGAACCCTCCTCTTGCTGGTAAGCTCCCAGGCTGAACCGAGAAGCACTGAAAGGCTCCCATTGGCCGCCACCTGTTGCTTCCATCTCCTATTGGACTGTTGTGCTCCACACGGCCACTGATTGGCCCTGCAATCTTGACTAATTCAAACTGTTCTGCTGGGCTCTGTGCCCATAGACCTGAGTGGGTTTCGGAAGAAAATTTTGGCTAAATTGCTAGACTGCTTGCTTATTTTTGTTAAAATCTCAATTAATGTGTAGACCTGCCTTGATGTTTTTAGCACCAGACTTCTAAAAACTCTGGGTCTCGGCCGAAAATCTGGGCTAAATTGCTAGACTGCTTGCTATTTTTTGTCAAAGTCAAAATTAATTGTGTAGACCTGCCTAAATGTTTTAGCATTGAACTCTAAAGTGCAGTTAGGAAACTGTTGTACTTTAAAGCTGTGAAGTGATCCCTGCCTCTCTGCATTCACTCTTTCTCTTCACCTTCCCCCCTGCTGCTAAACCCAGCATCTCTCTTTTTCTCCCCCTGTGAATTTCATTTTTGACTAAATCACCCCTCTGTCCTCCCTCTGGCACCAGTTCAAGCTTAATTCTCTTGTCTGTGGCTGCCCCTTCCCCCCGCTTAAATATCCTCTGTCTCTCCACTGCCCATGCCCCTGATTTTCTCTCCAGCATCACCCTTTTTTATTACTGTGACTCACAATCTGTTGCTCTGTTCCTTCCCTTAGATCTCTCAGCCCCTGATCGGGCAAACATCTGAGCAGCAGGGTCTACCTCGGCCAGCCGCCCACGCCACCGCTGCTCACTGCCAAGGAACCCTCCTCTTGCTGGTAAGCTCCCAGGCCAAACCGGGAAGCACTGAAAGGCTTCCATTGGCCGCTGCCTGTTGCTTCCATCTCCTATTGGACTGTTGTGCTCCGTGCGGTCACTGATTGGCCCTGCAATCTTGACTGATTCAAACTGTTCTGCTGGACTCTGTGCCTATAGACTTCAGTGGGTTTCGGAAGAAAATTTTCACCTGCCCCTCCTTCCCACCTCTAACCTTACTTAAATAGGCCTTAGCTGTGCCCAGTTCTGCCTAGGGACCCACCCTTTCATTTCCTATTGGATACTCTTTCTCCTGTATCTCCTCTCTTTATCGGCCACTATCCCTCCTCCCTGCTCCTCCATCCCCTCTACTAATCAACTCTGTCCCCTCACTGTCCTGCCTCCTTTCTGTGCCTGACACCCTCCTCATATCTCCTACTGCACCCATCACACCTCCCCCTCCCCTGTATTACCTCCATTTTCTGGCTGGCTATCTCCCCCTCCCTCAGACCTTTCTTGCCCTCTACTACACTCACCTCTCTAACCACTATGGCCCTCCCCTCTCAACCCCTCTGTCTAGTAATTGTCTCCTCCCTGTTTCCCATGGCATTCCTGCCTGGAGCCTGTCATCACAATCTCCCACTGTGTTTCCAGCTGGACAACATCTACCAGCACTCAGGGACCATACCCTCTGGGCTATGCCCTCCATATCTAACCTCCGCCAGGACAGGCTTTCACCACTCCTGGAATCAAGATGGGGTGATTTACGTTCGCCTGTTACCACTCTCACTTCTGGCCTATGTCACCACTTACTGGGATCATAGTTTACAGAGTAGCTTTGTCTCCAATAAGAAATGGTAGAATATAATCTCCCTCAAACAGCTATGCCGGTGCACCCTGAAACTCTTGCTTCTACTACTACTTCTGTCTGGCAATATTCATCCTAACCCTGGCCCCACAATCCCAAGCTCCAGCCTCCAGCAGAGTCACTCAGGGGGACTCACCTTTGCAATGCTTAACATCTGTAGCCTTCTACCCAAACTTGATGCCTTGCAATTATTTGCACACCAACACAACCCTGATGTTCTTGCGATTGTTGAAACCTGGCTCACTCCAACAATACCCAACAGTGCAATTACCCTACCAGGATATAATGTATTCAGAATTGACAAGACCACTAAAAAAGGCGGTGGATGTGCTGTTTACCTCAAAGACTCTCTCCTGGGGCACCGTGTTCAACCCCCTGCCTCAGTCTCTACCACCCAGATACTACCCATCAGAATTCTACTCAGGGCTCACAACAAGGCACTGAATAGTGCTGCTGTCTACATCCCTTCCAAGGATCAAGGTAAAGGTCTCACTTCCATCCTTGACCATGTCTGTTCCCAACCACCAGGCACAGAGATAATCCTAATGGGCGATTTTAACATAAATTGGCTTGGATCAGATATGAGTGGCTACAAGGATGCCATCTCAGCTGCCAACCTTGCCCAGCTGGTCATCTCCCTCACTAGACTCAACTATAAGACTGGGACAAGCACCCTCCTAGACTGGATACTGACCAGCCACCCATCCTGCATCTCAAAAGTCTCCGTTTTCCCAGATACGCTAAGTGACCACTCCCCAGTCGCCTGTGAATGGTCTAACAAATTCAGCCCACACCACCCAAACTAATAAACAACAGAATCATTCCACATGGTCAATTGAAGCACCTCAAATCACACCTTAGACAACAAGACTGGTCACCTATCTTCCATGCATCAGATGTCAACTCTACGCTTGACTTCTTCATCAGCTCCTTCAATGCTACCTGTGACGTTTATGCCCCCTTCAAAAAGAGGAAAGTAAAAGGCCTTAGCAATCCATGGCTCACTGCTGATCTCCTAACATTGCTGAAAGCTGGGGACCACCTCTGGTTTCAGGCTCGGGCCACTAATAGGCAAGAAGATATACAAAACTACAAATGTGCCTGGAATGACTGCACCAAAGAAATACGCCTGAAGAAAAGTAACTATTACAAAGATGCCCTCACAAACACCTGGGGAAAGGGGAAGTCCTTCTGGAATAATCTCAAGGAAGTTACAGGGAAACTGCCCAAAACATCACCTTCAATGATGGAAGTTGATAGGACTATAACTCTTGACCCTTCCACTATAGCTAACACGTTCAATAATGCGTTCACTGACCTCAGTAGTGTTCTTCCTCCAGACTTCTTCAATGAAGACCTCTCTCCTGTACCCTCTTCCACCCCCCTGCCCCATTTATCAAATTGACCCCATTTTTACTTCAAAGCAGTCAGGACACATGAAGTCCTTATATACGTCAGTAAAGCAATTGCTGGATCTAGACTAAGTGGCGACTCACTCAACCTCAAACTGCTGTCCCTTACTCTTGATGAAGTGCTATCTCCTCTAACTTGGATTTTCAACCTCTCCCTCACCCTAGGCCAGTTCCCCAACAGATGGAAATACACCACCATGACACCAGTCCACAAGATAGGGTACAAGGCCCTTCATGGAAACTATAGGCCTATATCCATACTACCCCCCTCTCTAAGGCCATTGAAAGTGTGGTTGCTGACCAGCTAACGGAATATCTGGACAAGTTCGACATCCTTTGTAAACAACAGCATGGCTTCAGAAAAGGCCACAGCACCACATCTGCCCTCCTTGAATTCACAGGAGCAATTCACAACTCCCTGGACAATAATTACCTCACTGGTTTGGTCTTCATAGACCTGACCCAGGCTTTTGACACTGTCAATCATCGAATACTCCTCACAGAACTGCTAAAAGCTGGGTTCTCCCCTGAATCTACTACTTGGTTTAAGAGCTACCTGGAAAACCATTCCCAAAGAGTGAAAATTGCTGATGTCCTCTCAGATGCTAGACCCATATGCTCAGGAGTCCCCCAGGGATCCATTCTTGGGCCACTCCTCTTCAGCCTGTTTTTGAACAATCTTCCACAATCTTGTCTGGAACAAATCCTTCTCTATGCTGACAATGCTGTCATTCACACCACCCAACAGGACCCCCGTCTACTCCAAAACAAGCTTCAGAAGGGCTTCACCTCCATTGAAACATGGTTTAGTAATCAAAAGCTGGTTCTCAACTATAAGAAAACCAAGCCAATGCTTTTCTGTGGCTCCCAAAACAAACATAGGCTTCACCTCCTTAATATTACAAACTGCCTTGGTGCAGTCCTCGAACAGGTTCACTCCTTTAAGTATCTGGGAATCACCATAGACAGCAACCTATAGTACAACATCCACATAGATAGCATCACCAAAGCTGCAAACACATGCATTGGTCTACTCTACAGGCACAGGCAATGCCTTACCTCGGATGCCTTAAGGATAGCAGTTCAGCAGTGGTCTCGCTAATCGACTATGGTCTGATTATTTATGGCTCTGCAACTGACACAGCCCTCAGGATCTTATTCTTGGCCCTAAACAAAGCCTGCCAACTCATCACAGGATCCCACCATCTCACCCATATGTGTGACCTCTATGCCCAAACTGGGTGGCTCAGTTATCAAACTGTATCAAGTACCAAATTTGTCTAATGGCTAAGAAAATTATGCTACATCTTGCTCCCCCCCAGAGTCCAGACTCTTCTTCATACACCACGCAACCCCTGCCTCAATAGGGCTTCAGAAAATCAAATGCTGCACTTTCCTCTGTGCCACACCACACTGGGCCAAAGATCCTTTGCACACTGAGCTCCTAGCTGGATTAATGGACTCAACAAAGACATCTCCTCTCTGCAAAAGCTAGACCCATTCAAAGCCAACCTTTGCCTGCACCTAGCTGCCTCTAGCTCCTGCGACTGTCCCTCATAATCTGATCTCCCCCCTAGCACTTCTACTCCTACCCTCTCTCCCTCATCCTACAGCCTACCCTCCTGTTTTTGCTCCCTACCCCCTCAAGCACTTTTTTGAGGCCTGACAAATGCCCATGGCTGCATCGCTCTTTCTGTGTCCATTCCAAGCCTCAGCTACCTCTGTCTACCATCCCCCTCTGGTACCCATTTTCCCTAAATGTGATGTATTTCAGCTGCTAAAAAATGTCTGTACACCATTTCTGCATTGTTACTCAACTCTGTGTAATGTTTGTATTGTACCTCAATTGACGTGGCACCTTTATAAAAGAGCCTTGGCTCAAAGGTACATGTAATCCTAGACTCTAAATAAATAAAAAAAAATAAGTCAGAAAGAGACTTGCTGCAATTTGTGCTATTGGTCCTGTGCATCAAAGGATATCCCTGGTCTTGAAACTGTGTGTAAATTCAGGGCTTTTTCTGCAGCAACAACAAGCATTTAATGGACTAGGACATCCAGCTGGGATTTTAAAGCACCACTTCAGGGTTGTATGAGCATTTGAGTTTTGGAATTTAACTGGCAAATCATTGCTATTACTTGTTTGAGTGCACCACTGCCAAGCACCCATGAGCAGTGCATTTGGGCCTACACTGTTTCCATAGCTGGGTACCCATTGAAGAAGCAGGAGATTTCACTGTATTTAGGGTTTAAACACTGGTACCAGTGGGGAAAAAGATAATGCCCTCAGTGCAAGGGGACAGAAGCAAGCAACTGTACTGTGCATTTGTGGTGTGGAAGTAGGCACTATTTTGGACTGAACCTGGAAGAGTGTTAAAGTACTGCCCGGGTGAATTTTATTTGACTGTGCCTCAAAGGGCACTGAAAAGCAATCCTGTACATTAATTTTTCTGGGCCTGGATAGTCATGGAAGAAACGACCAGGAACAGAATAAGTAAAAGCTATTATATATTGCTAACACCAACTCTCCCATTTAGGGCCTGAAGCCTAACACTAAATAAAGACCCTGTGATTTGTTTCTAATCACTGGCTGTGTGCATATTATTAACTTGAAGTATGTTACATGTTTTGTGGGAACTGCCACAGAACTGCATTGGCACAATGGCGGGACACAGTGGGGAGGTGGGGGAGTACTGCATCCTAGGGGTTGGTAATATAAGTACACCAGGCCCATTTAACCATTTTCTGTAGGGAGGTATCACACTATTTTATTCTAATATGAATGCAACCCCCCAATCAGAGTTTAAAGCATCCTTTCTCACTGACCTTGTTGAGCACACAAGGCAGGGTTATAATGCATCCACCATAACATCAACAGCAACCCAGTAGGTGAGGAGCTACAAGTGGAGGCTGACAGCTGGGATCTCCTGTTAAACATCTGTTTAGTACATCACATGGACTCCCAGTGTCCTTGGACAGCAGTCTGGCACCACTAAAAATATTTTCAGAAATTACAATAGTCTTCCAGAAGGGGAAGGATGATTTTGTGTTGAGGGTTTAGACCTCAAAAAGGTGTTTTTGGTATGGAATATTTCAGAAGGACACAGCAAAGATGACATAGTAGCAACATTTTTCAAGGGTGTTAAAGCAATAGGCACCAAACCACAAATCTGAGCTTCACCTTCTCCTACATGAGGCAAAGCAATTTGTGTAAGGTGGAGGCTGAAATGTGGTAGTTATTCCAAAAGTATCAAAATGTATTTAAGCACACATTACATCAGTTTTATTAAATCTACACATGCCATCTTGCACTCAACTTGTCACATAGAAACATAGAAGTTGGCAGCAAATAAGGACCACAAGGCCCATCTAGTCTGCCCATTTCTTTTTCTACCTTATGAATGTGCCATAGGCCTTTACTCTGTCAATGGCCTGTCTATTCATACTCCTCTGTATTGCTTCCTTATGCCTATCCCATGCCTGTTTGAAGCCCTGCACTGTATTCATATCCACCACTTCCTGAGGTAGGTCATTCCATGCATCCACCACCCTTTCTGTGAAAAAGAACTTCCTCACATTACCCCTTAATCGGCCTCCCTCTGATCTCATGCTGTGTCCTCTTGTCTTGCTATTTTTCTTATATCGAAGCATGTTAGACTCTTTCACCTTGTTAATGCCCTTAAGGTGTTTGAATGTTTCAATCATATCACCTCTCTCCCTCCTTTGCTCTAAGGTATACATATTGAGCGCGGTTAATCTGTCCTCATATGTTTTCTGATACAGTCCCTGCACCATTTTGGTTGCCCTTCTCTGGACTGCCTCCATTTTGTTACTGTCCTTGTGAAGGTGTGGCCTCCAGTACTGCACGCAGTACTCCAGATGGGGCCTAACCAGTGTCTTGTAAAGAGGAATTATTACCTCCCTCTTACGACTTGTGATACCCCTACAAATACACCCCAACATCCCCCTGGCCTTACCTACTGCTTTAGTGGTCTGTTTGGATGATTTAAGGTCATCTGTGATGATGATGCCCAAGTCTCTTTCTTCCCTTGTGACTGCCAGCAACTCCCCTCCCAACCTATAGGTGGCTTCACGGCTTCTCTTCCCTATGTGCATGATCTTGCACTTCTTTGCGTTAAACCCCAGTTGCCACTCTTCTGACCATTTTACCAGTTTCTCCAGATCTTGTCTCATTCTGCCCACCCCATCTGGATCATCTACTCTGTTGCAGATCTTTGTGTCATCTGCAAACAGACAAATCTTACCCTCCAGTCCATCTGCAATGTCACTGATGAAGATATTGAAGAGGACTGGCCCCAGGACTGATCCCTGAGGTACCCCACTTGTGACTTGCATCTCTTCTGACTGAATACGGTTTACCACCACTCTCTGTTTTCTGTCCATCAACCAGTTTGCCACCCAGTTGACCAACTTCGGACCCACCCCAAGCCTACCCAGCTTGTTATTCAGTCTTCTGTGTGGAACAGTATCGAAAGCTTTGCTGAAGTCAAGGTAGGCAAAATCAACTGCTCCCCCTGGGTCCACCACTCTGGTTACCCAGTCAAACAAATCTATGAGATTAGTTTGACAGGACCTTCCTGTTGTAAACCCATGCTGTCTTGTATCCTGTGCTCCTATGGATTCCAGGTGTTGCACTATCCTTTCCTTAAGGAATGCCTCCATAATCTTGCCCACTACTGAGGTAAGACTGACTGGTCTGTAGTTCCCTGCCTTCTCCCTGCTACCACTTGTTGTGGAGCAGGATCACATCAAGCCCTTCTCCAGTCTTCTGGGACCTCTCCTGTGCTCAGAGACTCACTAAGCAGTTCTGATAATGGCTTTGCTAGTTCCACCCTTAGCTCCTTTAGTACCCTGGGATGTATGCCATCAGGTCCTATTGCCTTGCCCACCCTGGAGCTTATCGAGCTCTTGTAGGATCCTTTCTTTTGTGAAGGAACTAGTGCACACCTCCCTCCCCCCTGTGTCCATGGTGCTGAGCAGTGGGCCCTGCCCCACCTTCTCCTCAGTAAATACTGAGCAGAAGTACAGTATCTATTTAGGATAGCTGCCTTTCCATGGTCCTCCTCCTCACACTCCCCCTTATCCCCTTTGATCTTAGCAACACCCCCTCCGGACTTTCTCCTTTCACTAATGTATGTACAGAAAGTCTTGTCCCCTTCTTTTGCTGTTCGTGCTAGTGTTTCCTCAGTTTGGGCCTTTGCCTGCCTTACTGCCCTCCCTGCTTCCCTTAGGGAAGTTTGATATGCCTCCCTATCTTCATCCTGCTGTGTTCCCTTATATTTCCTGAAGGCAATCCTTTTGGCTCTGACCTTTTCTGCTACTATTTTTGAGAACCAAAGTGGTTTCCTTCTTCTTTTGCACTTCCTTTTCTCTCTAACACAATGAGATGTTGCTTCAAGGAGTACATCCTTAATGCTTGCCCACTTTGCCTGCACCCCCTCACCTGTATTTCTTCTTGCCAGGGCTAGATTAACTCTGTTGCCCATCTTATCAAAGTCAGCTCCTCTGAAGTGCCATATTTTTGTCTTGGAATGGGATGATTTAATTCTAGTGGCCAAATTGAACCATAAACAGCTTTTTACCAGCACTTTAAAACAACTGCCTGCTATCAACCTGCCGAAGTGATTCCTGCCATTGAGAAGACAATTGTGTGAGAGACTCTTGTTCTTTTCTGTGGGACAGCTGAATTTTCCAACTGCAGTGCACGTAGGTGGGCTTGAGGAGTGTCCTGTGAGGTCACTCAGGGAGGAGGGATTTGAGCCCTTGAAAAAGCCGCGCTGCTCTCAAGCAGCATAAACAGCTTTTTACCAGCACTTTAAAACAACTGCCTGCTATCAACCTGCTGAAGTGATTCCTGCCATTGAGAAGACAATTGTGTGAGAGACTCTTGTTCTTTTCTGTGGGACAGCTGAATTTTCCAACTGCAGTGCACGTAGGTGGGCTTGGGGAGTGTCCTGTGAGGTCACTCAGGGAGGAGGGATTTGAGCCCTTGAAAAAGCCGCACTGCTCGCAAGCGTGAGTGTAGCACGAGCGTTTGTGAGTGGCGCGAGCGCCACTCAGAGTAAGAAAACTTTAAATACAATTTAAAAGTTTAGAAGTTCTGAGAGTAGTATGAGGTTATATATGTATTTGTTTGTGGGTGGTTGGATATTGTGGGGAATGTGTGTGGTTAATTTAAATGGGCAAAAAAAGGATTGTAACAGCGTTAGTAAGGGCTTGGGATTTGTTACTTTGGGGGTGGGATTTTATCCTGAAATAAATAATCTTTATGTAAGAAGGAATCATTTTACTAATGAAAAACGTAGATATATAAAGCAAGCAAGTGTAATACAGATTAAGAATAGAATAAATAATATAGGTGTTGGGAGTTTGCTTTGCATACTTTTACTGATGCAAAGTGGAGATATAGAGGCTAATCCGGGCCCAAAGAAGGGAGGTAGTGTTACTTTTATCATGAGAATGCAAGAAGTGTTGTATATAAAATGGATGATTTAGAGTTTGGGTATCAGATAAAGAATATGATGTAATTGCTATATCAGAAACCTGGCTACATTTGGGCATTGGGAATGATGAAATTAATTTAAAGGGTATAGACTGGAAAGAACAGATAGGAAAATGAGGGTGGAGGGTAATGTTATATTTGAAAGATAAGCTTGGTCCCTATAAGGTGTTAGTAACAGAGTGTTATGAAGGAATAGATTGTTTAGTTATAGAATTGCTCAAAACTAAATTGATTGTGGGAGTGTTTTACGCTTCCCCTAAAATAAAACTTAAATATTTTGATTTATTTGCAGATTTCCTCCTGGACAAAGTAAAGGATAAAAAGGTAGTCTTTATTGGTGACTTTAATGCTGATTGGAAACAGGCAAGGGGTATTAGGTTAAAAAAGAGTTTTGAATGTTTGGGGTTAAAACAATTAATTAATAAGCCAACAAGAACTACATTTGCTTAATCAGGGAACTATTTTAGATCTTATATTTGTTTCCCAGGAATTGGATATAGAGTCATGGGACGTTTGTTTATAAATCTTGGGGATCATAATCCCGTTATATGTAAATAATACAAAATCAGGTTTCCCAAGTTCCAAAGAGAATATAAATGGAGAGGGATTATAAAAGATTTAATGAGATCCAGTTTAAAAATTCACTTAGGGACCAAAATTGGAATAGAGTATATTTGATTCCAGATATTAATTTAGCAATACAAGAATTTAGTGAATCCCTATTAACTGTGACAAATAAACATGTTCCAATGGTACAGAAAAGGAGGAAAAATAAAGAAGACCCATGGATTTCAGATAAAATAAAAAAAGAGCTAAGGGTAAGAAATAGGATATGGCAGAAAGCTAGAAAAACTAAGAACTTAGAAGATTGGGAGAGTTTTAAAAAATGGAGAAATAAATGTAAAAGGAATATCAGGATGGCAAAGAGTAAATATTATTTGAATAAATTTGAGAAGGTATGTGATTCAAGATTGTTTTGGAAACTTGTTTCTGATCTAAAATATAAAAATAAGAGTAGTAAAATAGAAAGTATATTACAGGAAGGAAGTATGATTGAAGATTCAGTTAGTATTGCAACTATATTGAATCATTACTTTCTCAAATTACCTGATTTGGATATCCTGCCACCGAAAGAACAGACTGCTGATATAACTATAACTGAATTAATTGCTGAACAGAAAAGAAGTATAAGATACAGCAAGAAGGTAAGTTTAACTTTAGACTCTTAAGTATAGCTGAAATAAGGAAACAATTAAAAATTTAAATGTAAATAAGGCAGGTGGTTTAGATGGAATTGAAGCTAGATTTTGAAGATTGGTGCAGATATATTGGCACCAATAGTAACATATCTCTTAAATTGAGTCTAACAAGTTCAGTTGTCCCTGATATGTGGAAAATGGGAAAGGTAATTCCAATTTTTAAGGGTGGGGATAGTACTGTGCCATCTAATTATAGACCAATTACGATTCTTCCAATATTATCTAAAATATTAGAACGTAGTGTTCACTTACAACTTACTCATTATATGGAAACGAATGAAATATTATCTGATAATCAACATGGGTTTAGAGTAGGGAGGTCCACGGGCACCGCCCTACTGGATTTCCAAAATTTGGTGGTAACATCACTTGATGAAGGAAAGACCACTGGGGCGGTGTTCATGGACCTCAGTAAAGCATTTGATTTGGTACAGCATAGAAAACTGTTAGAAAGACTTTGGAAAGTGGGGTTAGAGGAAGGACCATTAACATGGATAGCATCTTACTTAGCAAATCGTAGACAGTGTGTTGTCAGTGGTGATTCTGTGTCGAGCCTTGGGGAACTAAACCATGGTGTTCCCCAGGGATCGATACTAGGCCCATTGTTGTTTAATATCTATGTGAATGAGTTAGAGCAAACAATAAAATATGGGGAGGTAAGATTATATGCGGATGATACAGTTCTGTTGGTTTCTGCAGATAATATGCTAAATGTTGAATTACAGTTACAGAGAGATTTAACTTCTTGGAAAATTGGATGGACAATTCTGGTCTTTTGATTAATGCAAAAGAAAACCCAGTGTATGGTGTTTGGTTTGGGGCATAAGCTGAAAAACAAAATATCTAAATATTCATTTGGTAAATGGCACTTTGATTGAGGAAGTAAGGTTATAGGTATTTGGGTATGTACATAGATTCAGGTATGACATTTGAAAGACATGTTGATATGCAGATAAAAAAAGTTAATCAAAGACTGGTGTTTTAGAAGATTAACAAATGTATTGACTAAATTTGCCAGGGAAAACTTGTTACAAATGTTAATTCCGTACTTGATTATGGATTGCCAATATATATGAATGCATCACAGAAAGTGTTAAAAAGGTTGATCAAACAGTTTATAGGTTAGGTAAATTTATTATTAAGGTGAATATAAAATGCATCATTGTAAATTATATGAAAGATTAAATTGGTTGCATCCTGAAGTACAGAGGAAGTATATTTGGCTATTAAATTGTCATAAGTTAATATATGCCAAAAATAATCATCCATTACTTAAGTATATTAAGTTGCAGATTCTGGATAGTTATAATTTATGTACAAGAAATTCTGAAAATAGGGTACCATTGCTCAAATATTGTAGTAATGTAGGAGAAATGAAGTTACAAAATAGACTTGCTTTATCTTGGAATAATTTACCCAAGCACTTGCAGAATATAGCTAGCTTTGCCAGTTTTAAAAGTAAGTTATTTGAATATTTGCAGAAGTTACGTGTGTGTGTATGTTATGGATAATGTTGTATAAGTTATTTTATTTAGAAATATTTGTATTTGTATTTTGAGTTTATATATGTACCACCTATACAGGACTTGATTGTAAACAGTGTTTATTGCACTAATCAAATATACCTGTATAAAAATTAAGTTTTAATCATCATCATACCATGTGATGGTCACGGGCCCCCAGGTGACCTTCTACCTGAAGATCTGTGATCCTTTCCCTGTTAGTCAGTACTAGATCTAGGATAGTCCTGTCTCTTGTGGGTTGTTGTATCAGTTGTTTGAGGCCCTCCCCATGCAGGGAATCCACTATGTGTCTAGTTCTGGCAGATGTTCCTGCTGGTATTGACCAATCTGTATCTGGCGTGTTGAAGTCTCCCATTATCAGAACCTCCCCTTTAGCTGTCATGTTTTGTATATCTTCTACCAGTAATGTATCTATGTCTTCCCCCTGGTCTGGAGGCCTGTAGACAACCCCAGTTCGTATGGCTGTCCCATTTCCTGTTTCCAGGGTGACCCACAGTTCTTCTGGCTCCTTATGTGTATTGTGAATTTCTGTTGCTTTGATATTTTCATTGACATAAACGGCCACTCCACCTCCACTTTTTGCACCTCGGTCTCTTCTGAACAGTACATAGCCAGGTACTAAAGTCTCCCAAGTGTGGTTACTGGTGAACCATATCTTTCTAATGGCCACTATGTCCAGTTTATCCTCTGTCATTGTTGCCTGCAGGTCTGAGATCTTGTTTCCCAGACTCTGAGCATTTGTGTACATGATTTTCCATTGGCTAGATTTCGGTGTGTTAGTTGTTGAGAGGTCTGGCATTTCCCCTGTGTGTCATATGGGGATCTGGATCTTTTTCCTTACCTGATGATGCAAATGAACTACAAACATGCTGAACTCCTGTTTGATCACTAGCTGAGGGGGGAGGGGTGTTCTTCCCATTCAACGTATTGGGTGCTGCACCACTCTCCCCATTTGTTAGTTTAAATATTCTGCAAAGATTCCAAACCTCTGCCCCAATGCACTGACTCCCTCTTTAATCAGATGCAGTCCATCAAATTTAAAGAACTTTCACTCCCCAAACTGTTGCCAGTTACCTACAAATTTGTGTCCTTTTTCCTGGCACACTGTCTGGGTTGCTTTCTTTCTTGATTTATGCTTTGGCAACACAAGGAAGCTGTGGCTGCTGGCAGGACATATGTTAGCTGCTGAGAGGGCTAGCAGAGAAAGAATTTCATAAATAAGTGAACAATCAAGTAAAATAAAAGCATGCTAATCATGCAATGTCTTTTGACTGAAAAAGCTATAGCACGCACTGCAAGGATGCAATGTATGACAATATAAAATTACTTGCCAAGCTCCTTAATTTACTGGAGTATGCATAGCTCCTATAGCACAGTGCCCTAAATACAGAAATGCATTGAGATAGTAATATAAAGTGTATTAACTAATGAACTCATTCCCTTGAAGAAGGCCACTGTGGGTGAAACATCAAGTGCAAGGTGGCATTTGTTCATTTAATAAAACTGGTGTAACATCTTTAGCCTCGGTGATTGGTACGTGAACTAACTGAAGCTGTACAGTAGTTACCCACTCATTATTTTCCAGAAGAAACCAAAGATACAGTAAGTGGCAGGTCTTTATCAGGGGGAACACCCTTGACAAAGACCCCAGCCCAGCTCCAACTATGTCCTGGGATCAGTGAGCAAAGAAATGCCTTGCACCAAAAAGAAATGAAAAAAATAGAGCAGGATTAAGGAGAACTGTTGGAGATTTCTGGACCGGAGTTGGCACCACTGTAGGCCATATGTAATCCAGTAGATCACATGATGGATAACGTTCAGAAGTCTAAGAGGGAATCAAAGAAATAAAGAAAGGTCAGACCCTTTTCTGGACTCAAACCCAACCATCCTGGGGAGGAAGATGTTGGCACACAGACTGAGCATGCCACACTGATGGTACAGGACATGAGGTGTTAATGCAGAAAAGAAAACTCACATGGGGAAATGCTTATGAGGATCAGTATTGGACATAGTAGTTTTAATGATTTTGAGAAATAATGTGACATCACTGGACTACCTGGCCACCTTGGAATGCATGTTTGGGAGTGTGAAAAAGCCTGGCAAGATTCTTACATAACTGTCACTTCTCAAGTACAGAGAAGGAGAGAAACGCTTGGTGCCCATGGAAAAGGCAACACAGCACACATGTCAGAAAGGCAGACTGGCCACTTCAGATATGGACAGAGTACACCTAAAACAAAGACTCAGAGGAGCTATGTGCATGAATCAGATGCTGTTGAACCTTATGCTGAGGGACAGGATAGAAAAGAGAGAAAGGATATAAAATTGCCTGTCTGAGGAGACCTTGTTGGTAAAGTGAGTGAACAGGAAGAGAGATTTCTTTCTGTGAGTACCCCTGGGACTACTGCCTATATGGCAACTACTCTAGTGATGGGAAGTGCATCCAAATCAGTTTAGGAAGCCCCTGGAACCACATTATTCATAGTCCAAATTGAGAGGTTAACACTTGTGGTCCTGGAGTAACAGAAGGATGGCAACATGCAAATGCAACAGTAATGCAGACTCATATAGACTTCACCCCCCCAGGTGACACTGAGACCGTGCCACAGATGGTGCTCAGATCCCAAGGCAAAAAGGATGAATAAATGTGTTAACAGTATGATAAGAATGCTCATCAATGGAGACAGGATTGAACTGCTGAGGATTTAAGGAGGGTGAATGAACAACTCATCTGAATGCTGGTAATACAGGGAGATGTCAGAGGGACTCAGTAAAGCAGAACAGTGGAGCACTGGAAATCAAACACTCCTAGCAAGCAATCATGAAGTCATCTGTCAGGTCAGACAACAGACTGACAATTGTGCTAACTGAGTTAGTGGGACCTTCTTGAAAGATTCAGGTTAAGGTCAGCGGAGTACCTACAGTACTTATGTTGTTCTGGACAGTGGTTCCCAAATAATGCTCATCTTTAAGGACTACTAGATGAAGAAACTGGCTCAGTGAAATCTGCTAGCATGGCAAGGACTTGATGTATGAGGACCCTATCATGTATGCATCAAGGTAAGGATTGGTTTCCTGACTAAGGCCATAAGTGTCAGAGGACAAATGGAAACTCTGAGGTTGGTGTACCAGGAGGCTGGCCATGTTAGTTGTAACAAATGCACACACATTAAGAAGTTTGGGAAAGCTGTGTAAGGAATGAGAGGCCCAACAGAAAGGAAGAGCACTGCCCATGCATGCGCTGCTGTGGCATGCTTACTAGAAACAGCCCCAGCAGAAACTTGGTGACAAGAAGGACATTGTTGGTGTACTGTAGTACTGAGGTGTCAAAGAATTAGTATAGCCCTTCAGCACTGAATGTGCTGTCCGTGGTGTGGTATGGCTGAATGAAGAAAGATGTGGCTAACCAGATACAGATGACTGATGTCTCTATGGAACACAGTTTACTGGAAAAACTGTTGTGTTGCCTGAACATTTTTACAGCTGCAGCACAAGACATGGTCAGATGCAGAAACTTGAAGAATGGTCAGGGGTTTGGCAGTTGAAATTCAATGCAAAGAAGTGCAAGATAATGCATATGGGGCACAAAAACCCTGGCACAATATATCAGTTGGGGGGTGAGGATATAGCATGCACCAAGCAGGAAAGGGATCTTGGGGTTATCATCTCTGATGACCTCAAGGTAGGGAAACAGTGACAAGGCAGCAGGTAAAGCAAATAGGATGCTGGGATGTATAGGCAGGGCATTACCAGCAGGAAAAGGAGGTCATAATTCCACTATACAAGACACTAGTGAGGCCCCCACCTGGAGTACAATGTACAGTTCAGGAGACCATACCTACGTAAGGACATAGACAGGGTAGAGAAGGTTCAGAGGAGGGCAACAAAGATGGTGCATGGATTGCATCACAAGTCCTATGAAGACAGGTTGAAGGAACTGAACATGTACTCCTGGAGGAGAGGAGGAGAGAGGGGATATGATAGAGACATACAAGTATCTTACAGGAGGAACAGGGTGCAGGAAAACACTATTTTTAAGCGAAAAGATGTTCCAGGACTAGGGCATGGGATGAAGTTGGAGGAGGACGATTCAGAGGAAACATGAGAAAGAATTTCTTCAGAACTGGGTGGTGGACAAGTGGAACACCCTGCCAGAGGAAGTGGTGGGGGCTGAAACAATCACGGGATTTAAGAATGCCTGGGATAGACATAAAGGAATTCTGGAGGTCAGGGGTAAGGTGCAACAGACTTCTAGGAAAACAAACTGAACTTACAAGCTCAAATGGGCAGACTGGGTGGGCCATAGGCCTTTATTTGCCGACACTGTCTATGTATCTATGTATCTATGTATATTTCCTGAAAATTCTGTGATATCTGTAGGAAATTCCCTGCCTACCTGCAATACCAATAAAGGGTCACCAGAGAGAACATTTAGAGAATATTGTGAAACATCTAGTAATATTTCACTATGTCTTTTGCTGCAGCTGTGTGTACAGAAAAGAATAGCATGACCACTTGTAGTATTACAGTGAGTTAAAGATGAACCTTGACTAGGGTGTACTGTGTGTACTTAATAGTCCCTACAGCATTTGATTTTGTAGCCTCACCTTTACCTCTGTCATGATGGAAGTGTTGTTTTTATCCAGTCAGTTCATAAATGTGTTCTTTAAAAGTCTACCACCTTTGTAGGCTCCATAAATGCTATAGCTCTTGCTGCTAAATTAAGAAATGTCACTTTTTTGGGGCTGTGTTTACTGACTCCAACCAAGACTTTTCACAATCTAAATTCACATATTCACAATTTAATTGATTCCCTTGATAACCAATGCAAGCTAATTTTAACTGAAGGCTTTGACATTTTGTTTAATGTATCATGCAGGTTGCATTAGAAGTTTACCTTATCTCCTTATGGTGTAATACTGCTGATTCATGAGGCCTCTAGAACTGATGTAGGAAACATTAGAAAATGGACTTTAAAAATAAAGCATGCTGACTGGCTGAAAGCCATGTTCAGCATGCATTTATTTTTCAATACAGCCTGCTAAAACACAAGTGCATATTCAGGGTGCTCCATTACATAAGGAATCCATGGGCACCCCAAATTTTCAAAACTGACACACCACCAATTTTCTCTCGCTTGCTAAGTTGCACGTAAACTACCACCTGATCTTCCTCTGCCCCCAGCAAAACCCCGGTGAAAACCTTTAAACAACCTCAGATGTTTCAAAAAGAAAGTGGCTCCAAATGGGTAACAGTACTGATAGACCAGTAGTTCATGCATCGCTAGTGTGCATGAGAGGAATGGCATTTAAGTTTTCCATACTGCAGACGGACGTTCATTGGCACTATGGAAAACAACAAAATGCTATTCATCTCATGCACACCATCGGTACCAGAGCAACCACTATCTCTCCTTAAAAAGCAGGAAATAATTTTAAATGCAGCAGTTTTTGTTAAAACCTATCCATACTAGTATACTTCTCTCCATCTCACCTGCAACCTGAAGACCTGCCTCGCATGCTCACTCTTGAAAACTGTGCTTTCTTCCATGATCCCAAAGGCAACAGCTCCTGGCCCCAGTATTAACAAAAATAAGACACAATAACAACTAGTCTGTCAAATAAAAATGAAACAAAAATACAGTGCTGAGGAGGGGGGACAAAATTATTTCATGACAACAGGGGGGGTCCGACTGAAGAAACAGTAACAGTCTGCTATGGGGGCAGAAACAGCATTCCACCAAGTTCTGTTTTTTAACTATGGAGTCTCCATCAGGACAAAAGTCCTTCATTCCAATACAGGCGGAGGAACTAGTTAATTAAAAAATGTAATCTGAATTATTTCTTTTAACAATTTTTTATCAAACTTGCTTTTACAGTGTCCATGTTCTAAATGCAATAATACCCTCCCTGGTGGGCAGTATTGGGAAATACCAGATCTTTCAGGGCCTATAAGGCCCCTCGACTGAGGTGTCAGGCCTCATTATGCAGCTGGGTGGTCTGGTATTATTGCTTACTTCATACCACCTCTGTTCCTGACCAACTTCTTGTCTCTCCTAATCTCTCTGTTTCTTTGTCTGGTTATCTTGTAATTCTTTAAGCAACCATGACTCAATTTACTGTGGAATAAACTGTGTACTTCATAGGAAAGTGTCCCATCAACATTTTTGTAAATGTTACCATATTACCTTTTTACAAGACTTTCAAAATAATGACTGGGGTACTTTTTTACTGATGTTAACATTCTCTGGGATTTTTTCTTACATGTTCTCTCTAGGTCTACAGTCTTCACACCCCTTTGGTTTCCAATATGGTTCATACCTAGCATGTTCTGTGAAACTGAGCATAAACTGTTATTTATTTATTTGAATTTTAATGACCAGGTAAGCCCAGTGAGACAAAAAGTCAATTTTTCAGGGGCCACCAAGAATTAGATACATACAGAAAGGATGATTTTATATATATACCAGAAACCAGGAACAACATATGCAAACCCAATACAGAGTGAGCAGAACAATATTAGTTACAAACAAAGGTAGAGACTATTATATACACTGGCATAAGACTTTTTACATTATAAACAACCAGCAGTTGCAGCTAAACAATCAGCAGTGCAAACTGAAATGGACAAAAAGAAGATTAAAAAAGAGCAACATAAGTAGATTACAAGACAAGTTACCATGTGAGTTACCATACCATGCACAATAATCAGACTGGCCCAAGAAATTATTGAGAGACAGAGAGGAGACTCATGTAAGATGCATGGATGGAATATTAGTGATTACAGTTGCTGGGGATGTAGCACAGAGAAGGGATTTTAGCCTCTTTTTAAACTGTGTTATGGTGGGACATACAAGGACTTCAGGGGGTAATGAATTCCATAGGTGAAGGGCAGCAAAGAAGGATCACATTCTGAGTGCACACTGCACTTTGGGGATTTCTAGCACTGAGAGTGCTGCAGATCTCAGGGGTTGGGCGAATTGCTTATGCTGAAGTATACCAATAAGACTGGGTGGTGTGAGGGCCAGCAATAAATTAAAAGACAGGCAGTACAAGGGATAGTGCATTTGATTTTCAAAGGAGGGCCAACCTAGAGTTGTAAGGACTGAACAGTGATGGACTCTGGAGTGGGCACCGACAGCAAAACACCTAGTCCTGTACTACAGTGGTTTAAGTCTATACAGGATAGACTCATGAGCCAATTGTAACACTGCGGCACCATGGGAGAGAAGGGGTAAGAGGGCCTGTTGGCTGTACCTAGGTGGCCTCTCTTGAGAGGACCAGAGAAAGGCAGAAATGTAGTCTGAGTTTTTGGTTTAGAGTTTTAATCAGGGTGTCCACATGAGGTTTGAAGGACATGGTTTATGTTGTTGAAACAAAGGAATAAACATAATTTCTTAGCAAAATTGTTTGGTTCTTCGGAAGCCTGATTGACTTACAAAATGGTGTAAAACAACTGCAGTCTAGTGGTCCAACAAGCTGAATATTTGTACTTACCCTACTATGTACTAATATTAATAACCCAAAAATATTACAGGCACTGTATTGACTCCTTTTGAAAGTCCCTTCTGAATCCTTATTATTCTAATGTCTCAGACTGGTTCTCCTAGAACCCAGTCCACACAGCACTACCAGTCCTCAGGACCCTGATGGTCACCTCAGTATGCTATTAAGATGCAACTTGACTCTCATTTGGTTTATCTTCAGGTCTCAGTACAACCACCAGCTATTGCTTACACAAGACTATGGCTGTTTCCAATAGTCAAAGCTGGGAAACTCTGCTTTAAACAGTTTAGTAGCCTGTTTCTTCAGAAATTAATCATGGACTTGCCAATTACACCAGGTTATCTATACCCTTAAAGAGCTGCTGATTCCTCAAAAAAAAAAACGTTGAAAAACATAATATTTAGGTATAATTTAGCTTGCATTCTATATGCATTAGATAGATTTCTTCTCCCCATTACTCATTACTGAGAAATTGCATGGAAACATGCTCTATATCCCTTCAACTTCATCTGCTTCTTTAGCTTACTCCCTACTTCATGTCATAGTCCTCTGTTGTGACATTACAATCTGTTGCCATGGGAGTAATTGTGATGTCACAAATAGAGTGTTATGACCTTAGGTAGGGAGAAAACAACAGGAATAATTGAACTTTTCAGGAGCAAATATCACATTTCATTCAAATTGCCTCAATAATAAATAATGGGGAGGAGAAATACAGAACTAATGTGAAATACAAGCTGAAATGTGTCTAAATATTAGGTTTTGTTAAATATGTCCTAATGGTGTCAGCTGCTCTTTAAAAGTACCATCACATAGAGCATGAAATATATAAAAAATATTTATTACTACACAATATGTACATGTGGCATAGGATTACATACACAAATGTCTATGAAAACACAGTACACTATAGAAAAGGAAAACACATTCTTTGAACAAGAAGAATGCAAACAGAATAACCTCAGTAAGGTTTAATTAGATTCTAAGTAGATGGTTAAAGCTAACCCCAATTGGGATTTCTTGAGTCACAGACAAACTGATAGTGATGCGGGTGCACCACTTCCCAAGACATGACTAAAGGATCACAAAGAAAATTCTGGTACAGATGCTGGGAGGGAGGGCGGTGTATGGGTGTTGCCATTAGCCTGGGCACTTTCAAGTGCTACCTGCATCAGCACTTTGTCACAATGGCCTCCTGTGAATGTTTCTCCTAACTAAACTTACTCTGCTTTCCTCTAATTCCTCCCCAAGTCCCTTCCACCTTTACCCCCTACTATCTCCTGTCTTCTCCATTTTAATTTCCCCACTGTTATCTACATTCTCTCTTCATAGCTTCCTTTACATGTATCTACCATCTCTCCTAGCAGTTTCTAATTTATTCTACTGAAGCACATTACAACTGTGTTTTTTTATTGTATATATGTTCTTGAATAATACACACAAATTACTGAAACTTAACATACTGTACATACTGCAACTCATTGCACATATAACAGTAATTCCATATAAAAGACTTAATGTACCCGACAAAGCCTATGGCTGCTTGAAACTACTGTACTTGTTATTGTCCTCACTATGTTCTGTATTGTTTCCCTGACGTGGAACCTTTGTAAAAGAGCCTTGGCTCAAAGGTGTCTTCCAAAATAATAATAAACATAAACAAGTTGGGGGATGGGGGAACTTGGGGGATATTTCTGTATAGTGCAAACAAGTGCTTTTTGTTGCACAACATGGCAGCTGCATGTTGAAGTGGTCAGGTTGTCCCAGTTATCCACCATGGGATGAAAAATGACATTACACATGTTGTGTTGGTGCTGGGAAGGGATTGGGTGCAGACAATGGTGGGGGGATGGAGGTAAATGTGTAATGACAGTGTGGAACAGTGAACAAGCAAGGGTGGAGGAAGGGTATTTTATGTAGTTTTTTTTTTAAATTCTCTATTGGGAATGAATAACAGTTCCCAAATACAAATAATTCCCTTTGCGGGAAGGACTCTTGAATATTCTGTGCCCTACATTTCATGGTATTCTGGGAATACTATTCGCTCCCTAGACAGCCCTAAAAACAGGCTTCTTGAACTGTTATACAGAAGGCTTCTTGAACTGTTATTTCCATTGTGTAAGATGTGCCACTGATTTTGGCCATTTCTTCCTGATTTTTAAAGTCCTGTTCTTTGTTTCAAGATAGGAGATTTAGAAGAATATTTGAATGGTTAGCAGTCCAGAACATCCCCACATGTACTCTTTTTTTGTTTCAGTTTGTCACTTTAAAGTTTTTCTTATATAGTAGTAGCTTTAGTTTAAGGTTTCCCTATGTTTTAGTAACCCAGAAATCTGTGTTTCCCCATGGAGGATGTCTGTTTTTTTCCTTAGCAGCACTACTGTGTTTAGCACAAGGTCTTCTCTGCACCCCCACCCCATTTTCTTTTTTGGGCTGGGCTGCTTAGTAGGCCAGTTGCTATTTCAATTATAGTCAGGCAGTGTTTTGCAGCTCTCCCATTCCAAAGTATTGGGAGTCAGGGCAGGAGCTAAGAACGAGTGAGTAAAGTAATTTCCTGTTGATGGACAGTGAGATCTTTCACAATATGTAAACAGGCTATTGGTTATAATGCCAAGTGTGAATGAGGGTTGTATAAGTGAAGCACAAACCTCTCATGAATGCAGCTGCAAAGGTCTTGAGAGTTTACTGAACAAGACCATCATACACACTCAGCCTCACAACCAACAGTATCTGTGAAAGACCATACTAACCATTTTCCAGCTCACCAGCACTTCATGGTCCCTGTGTCTGTCCCTGCTCACACCTCCACATACTATAGCTACCCACCACCTAATGATTCCAAGTGCAGTGGTCAGTTGCCCATGCTAACCACTGGTGAACATCCACTGTGGATGCTACCATACTATCCCCTCGTCATGAAGCTGCTACATTGGTATAGTAACAAAAAAAATCCTTCATTGGGGGCCATTCTCCATTGTCAGTGAAGATCACGTGTCTGTGTGCCCCCTTCCCTGCTACTTCCAATGTCCCCTAACACACTTTAAAAATGCCCACTCTACCACTGGCATGGACCAGAAGAATGCCTACTGTACCAGCAGCACTGACGGGAATGTCATCCTCTACTGAAGGGAATCAGAAGAATGGCACACTCCTTTAACACCCACTGAGCAGGCTCTTTATTTTCCCCCTTCGATGGCTACTTTGATGCCCTGCTGAGCAGGCATTTCATTTTACCACATGTGGAGGCTCCTTTAATATCCACAAAGCAGGATCTTTGATGCCCTCAGTGGCTTCTTTAATGCCCACTAAAGTAGTTCCATGTTTAGTCACCCATGGTGGCTTCTTTGATGCTCCAAAGTGGGTTCACGCTCCTTTAATACCCAGTAAGTAGGTCTCATGTGTTTCTGCCCATGGCAGCTCCTTCAATGACCTCTGAGGGAGAACTTGTTTCACCATTCGTGGTGGCTCCTTTAATTCCTACTGAGTTGAGTTCATGTGTTTCCACCCAACTAGTTGGTAATTGGTTTGTTAATCTGAGAAATGTCCTGTAAAGCTGAAGCAAGGTTAGTTGAATTATCTGCATTGACAGCATCCAGTAAATTCAGATTAATGTTTAAGTTTATCTCTGAGTGTCTAGTAATAGTTGAATAATTCACTGCTCTGGACTCCAGAAAGGTATGAGCAGCATCCTAATCAGAAGAAGAAATATATTGTGGGGGCTGCCCACCAGTGCAGCAATAGCGCTACCATTTAGGTAGAGATGAACCGGGTTTTGGAACAAGCATGGAGTGTCAGAGGGTCAGACAGAGGGGGGAGGAGGAGGATTGAGCATCTCCTGAACAGTTCTCTTTCTCTGGAATGAGTGTGTCATGGTACCCAGAATAAGTATGACTCCTAATGATCATTGGGGGTCAGTGCGCCTAGGTCAAGTGCAGGCTGCGGAATTGGTGGAATTGTGTGTGGTGGCATGTCAGGCATGGGTGAATGCCTGACATGGCCTAGATGTAATTGCACATCTACTCCACTGGGGACACTGAGGTGAGGCCCCCCTTTAGTCATGCTCTATGAAGCCTGGACTACCTGACTCCACTTGCATCACCAAGGCCCAGAATCATATATTCCTACTTTCTCCCATCTCATCCTCCAGAGGTGTGTCCCACCATGGGGGAAAAATGGTTTTCTTGTAAGTATTGGGATTGTAGAGGTGGGGGCTGGTAGGAGTCCTAGATGGGTTGGGATGGAGAACAACCCTGCTGGCTTAAGGGAGCATAAATAGAATTGAAAAAAAGAGGGGGGCAGAGCTAGCCAGCAAGCTGAATGGACATGTCTCCATCAAGCTCTCTCTCCAATCTTCTTATATTGGCCTAATTTCTAATTATTTTTACTGTGTAGTGCGTATTGACCCTACATCAACCCTCAGGACCTCCAGCTGACAAAATGGGTCCAAAAAAGGCCAATAAAGCTTTTGCTTCTTCCTTAAAATTGGTGGAGGAATTTCTTCTCCTGAAACCAGGAACATCAACAATAATGCCAACACTAACCCTGAAAGATCCTACAATCGATAGACTCTTTACCATCTTGCAAAAGATTGAGGAAAAAAATTATCAAACAAATACCTAATTGAATGTTATGGATCAGCAGGTCTTGAAGCTGGAATAAGTAAGGGAAGAGAGCTCTAAAGTTTTAGAGGAACTTTCAGCTCGTCAGGAGCAATTTGCAGCGACTCATGCCTGGGACTCCAAATTCTTCACAATAAAGTCGAAACACTTGAGAACCAACTCCAAGCTGTTAATATTTTGGTAGTGGAGCTTCCACTATTCATTAAAGCTAGAGATTTAAAAATGGTGTTCAAGACTATAGTTGTGGAGTCTTTGGGTTTGGCTAAAGAATCTATCCATATCACTTGGATTTTCCATTTGCCAAACCGTAGGAAACCACTGAAGGGTATGGACGGTAGGCTAAAGTGCTTGTGACGGTGGGCTTGGATGATGAACGCTTGCAGGTCCATGCTGCTCCCTGAGATAAATGTGATATACAGTACTAGGGACAAAAAGTATCCATCTATCCAGATGTTGTCTCCTGTACACATTCCCGGAGAAAGGAACTTTTGAAACATCAACAGCGTTTGACTGACTGTGGTATTTCTGCCAGCTTGTTTTTCCATAAAGATTGCATCTCAGTTTTAAAGGTAATCCTTATATATTTACCAATGTCGATGCAGTGGAAAGGTATTTTGACTGTCTGCCACCTCATGGAGATCTGGATACAGATGATCCTGATGACCAGGCAGCCGCTTCTTGACTAGACTTTGATTTGTACATACTTGGACTGCACTACATAGGTTTTATGGCCAGTGTTACTTTCATTTGCTCTATATGAGATCATTTTTGTAAATTCCCTCCTAACAGTATTGCTGGTTTCTAAATCTTGGATATGCCACTGTGAGCTGGGGGATACAATCTAGCTGTATATTTCTTGTTCAAGCTGGACTCTAAGATCTTCTTTATTGATATTCTTCCCTTACTGTTGCCATATGTTTCTTTTGATAATAATAGTTATTATTGTAGTTAGAGTAATAGTGATCTATTGAATACAAAATGGTTATTTAGCTTTTTGATACTGTTCTGCCATGACTACCCCACCAGATTCATGGTTATAGGGGCGTATGGGGTAGATTTTGTTGGGGCCTTGTATGTAATGTTTCATGTTACTGCATTACATTATTGTATTTTTATTTGGGGTATATTCCCAACAATTTCTTCAACTCCTACAAGGGGACTGATCTCACTTAATATTGTACTTCATATCTCCAACTGAGACTTGCATCTGGGTGTGGGTGCTGCTCATACTAAAATTCGCATTATTCTTTTTTATGTTCTCTGAGACATTCTATGTATGAAAATGTCATTTTTTATTTCTGTATTGTTATGGAAATTGTAATAAAATGAACTATAAAAAAAAGAACTGAAAAAAAGTAAATGAAGTATTACTATATGCAACTGTTAAACAAGCTGGGATTAGCTAAGAAACCATTGCTCAAACTTCCGAAAAACCTGACTTCTACAAAATTAATCATTTTCACCTCTGCTATGTTCTGATACCAAATCCAGATACACATTTATGTCATTACCCTTGAAAGTCAAACTCTTAGACCTTGAAAGTAACTGTATCTTGTTTTTTTGCAGACACCGCAAGAAATGCAGCTATAACAGTAAATTTTTCTAATGCAGAGTGAAGGAAATTTGGTGAATTTTTGACTCACAATAGACCTTTTAGGTAATAAGTGGGCCCTTTCAGGAATGACAAGGATTGAAATTAACAACAAATAGTGCACACAACTTTGTAACAAAAATGACTCCACCATCCTGTATCTATGATCATGGAACCCTACTGAATCTCGGATTCCTTTTCTTCATCAGAGATTCTAAGTCTCTCCAATTTTGCTGTTAACAAAGTCATGTCTTGAATACTTCTGAGAGCCATTCTTTCCAGGGTGCTATCCAGCTTACCAAGAGATGTGTTGAGGAAGGATGAAGAAGAAGAAGAAGAAGAAGAAGAATCAGCATTTATATAGCACTTTCAAACACAATGTCTCCCAAAGAACTTTACAAACAATGTTAGACT
This sequence comes from Neoceratodus forsteri, assembly GCA_016271365.2. Taxonomy (NCBI): domain Eukaryota; kingdom Metazoa; phylum Chordata; order Ceratodontiformes; family Ceratodontidae; genus Neoceratodus; species Neoceratodus forsteri. The sequence goes on along the minus strand of CM057449.1, from coordinate 1,581,620,388 downwards.
GGTGGTGAATTGACTGAATGTGTAGTGGCAGCCATATTGCACATCAGCACCCACACAAAGCCTAAACAATTGCATGAACAGGTTTTATGGGAAGGGAAATACTGGCCAAGACATAGGGAATGTCCCCTACTTTTTGCAAAGAATGCCTTGGGTTCTTTTACTTCAATCTGGACATCCACCAGGACAACACCAGGATGGGAAGAAGGGACCTTGGTTTAACGTCTCATCTGAAAGACGACACACTCCAGCAGTGCAGCACCCTTCCAATATTGCACTCAGGTTGCAGTGTTTTCAGGTATGAGTCCAATCCTGGCATGGGACGAGAATCCACGATCTTCTGGTCCAGAGGTGGATGTCCTACCAACTGAGCCATGCTGACCCCGCAAAACATCCTGACCCAGGGCAGAGGCACAGCACAGTGGGGGGTGCTAACACTTAAAATAAGTTCCAGAACCAAGCTCTGGCATCAAGAGTTATCATGGGCAGCAATACAGGGATCTTGCTCAGTGAGCATTAAAAGGGCTGCAGTGGTTGGAGAAATAAAGAGTACACTTGGCACAATCATTGGCATTCTTAAGATTGGTAAATAAAGAACCTGCTTAGCTGGCATCAAAACAGCCTAGGCAGGAGACAAAAAAAATGGGCCAGCTCAGCAGGAATCATAGGAGCAACCATGGGTGGTGAAACAATGAGCCTGCAGGGAGTTACGTGATGCCAGCAGTGGAGTAGCAGTGGGGTCTCGAGCCTCCACCAACTCTCAATAATAATAAAAGCCAATCTCTGATTACGTTTGCAGTATTTTGTGACTTTCTTCAGGTAGGACTCACTTTGCTACCCACCACCGATTGTCACTAGATGAGCCCAGTGGATTCTGGTCTTCTGCAAGACTTGGAGATCCCCCATTGTGTCTGCACCATTAACTCTAGCAGATAGAAAACCAGGGCCTAAATGCCCATTCAAGGATGTCTCTATCACCTTGTTGACCTCCCCAACACCAGAGCTGCTCACCTTGGATCACTTCTTACTCAAGCTGAGTGGACATAAAGAGTCTCTCTTAGAAATTGCTACTGAAGATTGGACCCCATGCCTGGCACTGAAGGAGCTTATCTGGGATATGGGCAATGCTGAAGTTTGTATTGTGTCAATTGAAAATTCTCAAGCTATACTGGAGCCAGAGGATGTAGCCCCATGCTGCAAGGCAGCTCAGCTGGAAGAGCAACTCAAGGATCAGGAGGGACATAGTCACTGGAACAACTTTGTTATACTACGCATTCCAGAAGCTGCCAAGGGACCCGATATGTTACTTTTTATGCAAAAACTCATTCAGAAAATTGTTGGACCCTCTCCTCATGGACCTAACTACATTATTGAATGAGCGCCCCACTCCCTCCAACTATATCCCACTGAGGGTGAGAAATCTTGTCCCATTATCCTTTTATTCCTTAATTATTTAGAAAAACATGTCTTGTCTTAGGTTCAGTCTATCAAAGAACTTAAATGGGATGACCATTGGATTAATATTGTCCTGCATCTGTGCCCTTCTGTGTGAGTGAAGCGCAGAGAGTGCTGAGGGGATATGTGATGGCTAGGTATGTGATACAGAATATATCTGAATGAGTGGCAAGTGAGCTCATGGAATATCATAAGTGATAGAGCATAACGGAGCCACGAGTGGTGGTTCTCCAAGCTCACTTGCCAGAAGTTTAGATATATTCTGTATCACACACGTAACCATCACATATTCCTTTTATGCAAGAGGACTGTGTTTTGTGTTGTTTTTTTTTTGTTTGTTTGATGATGTCACCACAGTGTGATATCTGGAGTTATCACACTGCACTGAGAATACATGTTTTTGTCTAATGAGTTATCTGCTCACTCCTGCTGTATAAAAATAACTATTCCTTAAATTGCAAGCAGCACAGTTTTGGTACGAGATTCTATATCCTGCTCAACTTGTAGTCAGCCTGCCAGATGGCCCGAAGACCTTCCACTCAGCTGAACAAGTTAAGCAGGAGCTTTCAACTTTACTTCCTAATTTATTCTCAAGTGGCTGAAACAGATGAGGTCAGACCCAGAAGATGGAAATTTCCATCGGTGCATCCTGAGTTAACTTGAGTGGATAGCCTTCTGCACTACTCTGGACATTCATCTTGGATGGTAGCAACTGTTTATTCAGGTTTCCTGAACACTCTGTCATTGTGAAGGGACTCTGGTTTTTAGACTCTGCTTTTTATTTTTCATAATGTGTTGTCCTCCCTTAGAGATAGTGGTCAGGATTCACAAAATAAATGAAATACACACAGCTCTGGAATAAAAACAGTGCTGCTGCTAATATAGTAGACAGGATGGCTCGTTATTCACTGTCACTCTCTTTGTTTTCAGGACCTGAGCAATTTACCTTTTTTTCTTTGGGAAGTACTCTTATGTTTTCCAATCTGATGAGCACCCCTTACGTTTTATTGCACGTTTTTTCACTTTTATCATATATCTTAATGATGGCTAGATAACCCTTTTATTGACCACACACACCTGTCATCTTTGCCGTCCGCTTACAGATGCAAAGGACAAATGGGATGATGAGTGGCTTAGTAGACTCAGCTCTTATTATTACAGCTCAGATTATCATTCTTATGCTGTGTCCCTGCCTGTCTGACTTACCCCTTTGTTTCTGTTGTATTGCTGTCTCATTATGGTCTGGGTTATTTATTTTGTGTTATGGCTAGACTTATTTTTTTTTCTTTTCTTGAGCACCAGTGATTCACTGTGGGTAGTCTGTGTGGGAGCCCTCAATTATACACCTCACACACACACACATACACACACACACACACACACACATCTAGGCTTGATTGTTCAGTGTTTTTTGATGTGGCTAGATACAATAGTTTCATTGTTGTTAGAGTCATTACTTCTTTTCGCTTTACTCTTGCTTGCTGCTGCATTTTATTTTTCCTGAGAGTCTATGATCAGGTGGACAAGGTCTGAGAGACCTACTGTATCTGACTCTGTGGTGCATGGGTGACCACTTCTTTAACTTTCACTAATTTTTCTCTTTATGGACCCCAGCTTGCCATTGCTGCTATGCTTAGGTTTCCACCCTTGTTCCTGTCTAGGGATGGGTGAAATGTATCTTCTGATGGCAGAATTCTAGCAAAGTGCTGATTTCGCTTCTGTGACATTTCAAACAATTTTCATGAAAATATTGTTAAACTTCACCAAAATGCTGATTTTGGTTATTTCTATTTAATTGAAAAGAGTATTTGTCCAAATTGCACCACATTTGGTATGTTGGCTGCCCCAGAGCACATACAGAGGTGTACCAAGTGTCTTTAAACCTGACTGAGTTATGAGCCTCCAAAGATTTGGAAAATTTAAAATTTCAGTTAACAACTACTTAAACTCCCTGGCCTGGTGGCTCTGAGGGTTGAGGTGCTGGACACCACACCTCGCTCCATGCTGGTGACCTGAGTTTGTGAATGAGCTCGGGACACCAGGGGTTAGAGCTGGGTCAAGCAGCTGAAAGGCAGCTCTCCTCTCCGAGGAGGGAAGTGAGGGTTTCCCGTCTCTTGTCTGCTACCTGGAGGAGGTTAGATGGTAGCGCCAAGCCACAGGGAACCCTGGCACAGACATCCCTTTTAAGATGTATTAACTTCATTAAAATGAATGTGTTAGCTTGACTTTTATATTCTCTTAGTATGCTTAATTTGGTCCTCCTGCTTCTGTTGCTAACTCAATTTCACAGTAGAACTGTCAGATTTATGTGGCAAAATAAAGATATCAGATGGTCCTGTGAATGGCAGGTCCAAAACACACAGAAGGCCTATGCTTAAGCAGTTTTCTATTTAATTATTTTGCCGCATATGGGAATAAAAATCTTCTCTGATATTCCTCTTCTAACCCGGCCCCACTACATTCTACCAACCACATTGACTCACAATCGAAGAAGACCTGACACAGAATTCTGGCCTTCAGCATGGCTCACTTTTTTACTTGCCTGTGACTCGGGTACCCTCCCCACTCTGTTTTACTCCTGTCATGTTGTCTGTTTGAGCTCATACTCAGTTAGGTAAACAACTTGGTCTATGCGTTTTAAGAGATAGTACCCAGCCTTTCTTTTTTGACCCAAACTTTAAGAATGGGGGGATGATCCTGGATCCTAAACATTAGAATAATCTTGATACTCCTTCAGTGGGCTATTTTCTCACCAATAATACCTTCACCACATTTCAGGCCTTTTCAGAACACACAGGGGTATTGCTCCCCTTTGTGTATAAATTGTTGCAGTTACAATATTGGGCATGATTTTCCAACATTTTGAATGCCACAAGCCCCAGGTATGCCCTATATATAGCACACGGAGCTTGTGGCATTCACCTACCAGCAATCAGGATTTTCTATCCTGTGCTGCGATTGCCGCAAGCTAGGCCAACTTTTTGTGGTGTAGTTTGCAGCAATCCCAAGGACCTTTTTTACAAGGCTTGCACCAGATATGTGCTGCAAGCTGCTGCAGATCATCGGAAATGTTGCAACTGTGCCCAAGATTGTAAAATCGAGCACAGTTGTGGTGAAGGGGTTTGGCACACTGCAAGATCCTAAGTTCCATGACACAGGGCTTGTTGCAAGCCCTGCATCATGCTTTGAAAATCCTGCCAATTGTATTTTGCAAATTTTGGGCTTACCCCATGGTCAGAGGCTGGAGGTTATATAATTCAATTAAGCAATAATGCCCAACAGGGTGTGTGTCATGCTGGGATAACATCACGCCTCAGGTGGTTGGGCATGAGGTCGCAGGCCTAGTGCATCCAACAACTGAGGCGGGACGTTATCCTAAATGACACACACCCTGGAGGGCATTATTGCTATTATACAATGGCTCGTTGTTATACAGAATAAAAAAAATAATTTTAAAGATGTTTTAGTGTGGAAAAATATTTTGTTTTTTTAAGAGCAGATGAAAGAATCAAGCTCAATGGCAATGATGGTCAAGCTCATCTGCAATGTCACGGTGAGGCTGAGACTAGACACGTGTTGTTGTGCTGGGATAACATCATGGGTCCAGCCCAAGACTGACCAATCAGAGTCCAGGATTTTTTCTTGCCATTGTATAATGCTTAGTAACTTCCTGTATCCAACCCTTTTCCATTTTTAATTTATATAACCCCCTCTAAACCCTAAACCCAGTGCTACCAGGGTAGCATCTTTCAGGAGAAGAGATGTGCAAGAACAAGGGGGCAAAATTTGAAGATAGAGGGGGGCCGCCCAGAGGTAATGTTAGAAGGTATTTTTTCACAGAGAGGGTTGTGGATGCATGGAACAGCCTTCCTGAGGAGGTTGTGGAGTCAGGAACAGTGGGAGAATTCAAGAATGCATGGGTCAGGCATAAGGCAATTCTAGTGGGGGTAGGAGCAAGTAAGCTGTTGATTAACTAGAATCTGCAGCTTATCCATCAGGTAGGGAAATGGGCAGACTAGGTGGGCCAAGCAGTCCTTATCTGCCATCAAATTTTATGTTTCTATGTATGTTTCTATGTTTCTACCCTCTGCTTGCTGCAATTTCTGGGCTAGGGAAGTAGGTCTAACTCTGGAGGATTCAGACTGGCAACAACTTTGGAAAATCCTTTTTAGATCTGTCACACAGGATCGTTTCAGGATACAGCAATATAAAATCCTACATAATTAGTACTATATTCACAGATACACAGAAATTTGACAGCAGAGAAAGGCACCATGGTCAATCTAGTCTGCCCAACACCCTACCTCCCCCCTTCTGTTATGCTTCCACCCTCTTTTCCCAACCCCTTAAATCTATCCCAAGCTCTCTTGAACCCATCCACTGTTTCAGCTGCCACTACCTCCTCCGGCAGCTTGTTCCAGGCCTTCACCACCCTCTCCATGAAAAACTTCCCCCTGAGATTACTTCTGTATTGCCCACCTTCCAGCTTGAGGCTATGTCCCCTCGTATTCACTCCCTTCTACAATTTGAACAAGCTGTTACTCTCTACCTTATTTATTCCCTTCAGATAATTAAAGATCTCAATCATGTCCCCCCTCCCTCCTAGTCTCCAGAGGGTACAAATTCAGCCCTCTCAGTCTTCTCTCATAGGGTACATTCTGCATCCCTCATACCATTTTGGTTGCCCTTCTCTGCACCTTCTCCATCAGCTCAACCTCTCTTCATAGGTGAGGCCTCCAGAACATCACCCCATACTCCAGATGCGGCCTAACCATGGTTCTGTATAATGACATTAGCACCTCAATCTTCCTGCTGTTAAAACCTACCACAATGCAGGCCAACATTCCATTTGCCTTTCCCACTGCTCTGCTACACTGGCTGCCCACCTTGAGGTCACCAATACCATAATCCCCAGGTCCCTTTCTGTTTCCTTCTCCTTAATCACCACTCCCAGGAAGCTGTACCAAGATGCATTAACTGGATGTTGGTACTTGCCATAAATGTAAAAGTGAGTTTGGCATGCTCTACCACATTCTATGGTCCTGCATTAAAACTCAACCATTATGGTTAGAAATACAGGGTAAACTGGATCCTCTTCTTGGTCTTCAAGAGGCTTTACACCTTAGATTTGCCTTCTAGACATATTTAATGACAAAGTGCTTAGTTCTTGAAGAAGACATATAGCGTGTACAGGCTCAGTCACCAAATTGATAATTCTTTGACATTGGTTGGACGACGATGCCCCAATGGTTTTATGTGATATCGGTGAGTATTATATCTCGCCGGCGAACAACAACCCTGCAAAAACCGCCCAATGTCAAAACAGCGATGGACATAAGAGTGACCACCGCAAACTAAGATGGTCGCTACATTTTTCAACAAGAACAAAATTAAATAAAATTTTATGCTAGGGGCTGTACCCCCCACACACACACCCTTTGAGGGGGCAAGCCCCCTGCACCCCCCAACTTAATGATTACCAATTCAAGGGGCGGGCAGAAATAGAAAAATAAAGAAAAGCCCAGGACAAAAAAAATCTTGTCCTGCACCAAGACCTGAACTTGGATCCTTGAGTTCTATTGGTGGTGGCTCTAGCCACTATGCCTAATGGCCAGCTTGACAGGGCTTGGCCAAACTACACCTCTCATCTTCTTTCTGCAATTGTACCGAGTGCAGCTCACTGCTACACTTGCTCCAACCTAGTCCTCCCAATTCTGCTGCAGTTGCTCTTCCTGTGAGCGGTTTTAGTGAGTCAGTTTTATTGATCTGCTCAATAAAACATGCTCATATCACAGTACACCCACCCCAACATATGTTGAATGGCATCAGGAGATGTTATTTGTTCTTAATGCTGAGTGTACCATTGCCAATATTTATCATAGATACTCCACCTTTTGTAGAAGATGGGAAACATTGCTAACCGTACCTACAATCTAATGGACATACTGATTTATCTTTCTTCGTACTCATCAGATGGTTTGTTTACAGGCCTTTTGTTCAGTTCTCACTCTTTTTTTCTATACAAAAGATTAATATACAAGTTAGCCAGCCTGGGAGTGGGTCCCAAGATGACAGCCTGGGTAAAGATTTGGCTGGAGTATAGGACACAGAGAGTAATAGTAAGTGGAGTCCACTCAGAAGAAAGGAGAGTTACTAGTGAGGTACCGCAGGGTTCAGTATTAGGACCGGTCCTCTTCAATGTCTTTATAAACGACATTGCAGAAGGACTGGAAGGAAAAGTATGTCTCTTTGCAAATGACACTAAGATCTGCAACAGAGTTGATGCACAGGGTGGGTGGAAAGGATGAGAAGGGACTTGGCAAGGTTAGAGGAATGGTCAAATGTATGGCAGCTTAGATTCAATGCCAAGAAGTGCAAGGTAATGCACCTGGGAAACAAAAACCAAGGGGAAGAGTACACAATGGGGGGTAAGATACTAACAACAACAAAAGTGGAAAGGGACCTGGGGGTAGTCATATCAGATGACCTAAAGGTGGGCAAGCAATGTGAGAGGGCAGCAAGGAGGGCTGGGGGGTTACTGGGATGCATAGGGAGAGGCATCACCAGTAGAAAACAGGAAGTTATTATCCCTCTGTACAGACAGCTGGTGAGACCCAATCTGGAGTACTGTGTGCAGTTCTGAGACCCAATCTCCACAAAGACATAGACAAGATGGAAGTGTCAGAGGAGGGCAACTAAAATGGTGCAGGGTCTGCACCGGAGGACATATGAAGAGAGACTTAGGAGCTTAATATGTATAGCCTCGAGGAAAGGAGGAGAGGGACATGATGAAACTTTCAAGTACCTCAAGGGAATCAACAAAGTCAAGAGGGTAGCATCTTTCAAAAAGAGGTGTGCAGAACAAAGAGGCACAATTTGAAGATGGGGGCGGCTCAGAGGTAATTTAAGGAAGTATTTTTTCACAGAGAGGGTTGTGGATGCATGGAATGGCCTTCCGGAGGAGGTTGTGGAGTCAAAATCAGTGGTGGAATTCAAGCATGCATGGGACAGTCATAAGGCAATTCTGGGGGGTGGGGGTAAGAAGAAGTAGGCTGCTGGTTAACTAGGATCTGCAGCTTATCCAGTAGGTAGGGAAATGGGCAGACTGGGTGGGCCAAGTGGTCCTTATCTGCCGTCAAATTCTATGTTTCTATATTCATATGTGATATGACTATTAAGGTAAATATTTTTCTGTTTTACAGCCCTGGGTCCTCGCTAGTGATTTGTTTTAAGTGTCCTTGTGCCTCTGGGGGGTGCAGGCCTTGGGGGGGGGGATACAGGACTGCTGGGAGGTTGGGGTGTATATTTGTTCTGCCTTGTTGGTTTGTCTGTTTGTTTGTTCTCAACTCATACTGTTTATTGTTCTTTTTATTTGTTACTGTTAATTTTTGTTACACATTGTTAAACATTTCAGTAAAGCATACTTAATCAAAGAAAAAAGAAGCAATGACCCTTCACTGTGGGCCTTAAGAGAGCTGCTCAGGTGGTAAAAAAAGCCTACTCAGCAGGCATCAAAGGGGCCAAAACAGAGAGCAACACAAGGAGCCCACTAAGCAGGCATTAAAGGAGGCACAGCAGGTGGTGAAAAAGATTGCCCAGGCATCACATGACCTGCCAGGGGTGGGAACACATATAGTCCACTTGTAAAACGTTAAAGGAGTCACCATGTGTACCAAAACAAAGACCGCACTTAGAAGGCATCAAAGGAGCCACTACTGGCAGCAATAGAAAGAGTCTGCTCAGCAGGGATCAAAGAAGTCTCCACAGGTAGTGAAACAAAGAGCTTGCTTGGCAGGTATTAAAGGAGTTGGGTATTCTCATGGTCCTCCTCAGCAGAACATGATACTCCATTCGGTGCCACTGGATTCCTGTTGTTCTCCCAGTTCCAGATGGCAAAACTTGAATCTCTACAGCCTGCATAGCGGCATTATAAAGATTGTGGGGGGCCATGTAACCAACAGGGAAGGGGACTCACACATACACAGGACCTTCACCTGTAAAAACTAAAATGATAAAAGTGAGGATGGATGTGGTCAGCAAATACATAGAACTGTAAAAGTGAGACTGATAAGAATGTATGGCCCACTACAAAAATGTAAACACATTCACTATTGTACAGTCTTTCATAGCAATACATATACTAGCATACTATATCGTTACACAATGCCCCCCCCCATCCCAAAAAAGCCACAAAGATTAACAAACATGACAGTATAAAATAACACTAGCTTTGCTGGCACAAAGTAAATCTTTTTTTTTCTTTTTAGTTTTCTTTCTTTAGTTTCTTTCAGTGCAGTTTTCTTTTTTTCAGTAATTAATCTCCCAAAACTTTTGCTCAGCCATGTAACACTTGAGGATACATCCACTCTGTCTCACTGCTGTATGCTGCATGGAAAAAAGTAAGCAGAAAGTGAGTGCAAGCACATAGTAAATACTAAAAGAATAGTGCTTCTCTTGGCATTTCTTTTAACATGAGCAAGTTCTCATGATATTTCCCTTTGCTCACCAGTTTCCAGATATTTTTTAAATAAAACAATAGGTCTTTTTTTTTTTCCCCTCACGGTACTCAGGGGACACTCAAGCAAATGGCACCATAGAGAAATCCCAGCTAAACTGAGTCATTGGACTCAGGTTGTGGGCATCTCCCAATGTTCAGGGGGTGTCATGCTGAGTTAAATCTGAACATCCCAGCCATATTGTCAAATGATTGTCAATACAGTGTCACCAATATGTTTAGTTCCAGGCATCTGTAGCACTGATTCAATGAGTTGTCTCCTGACTTCCTTTTGATCATTAGACTTCTTCGTAACCACTTTTTTCTGCCCTTGTCCACATACTTTAGCCCAATCTCATTAATCTACTGCATTTCCTCAATTGCTGCTTTTGCTTCCTTTGTGATGTTCAAAATATGATTTCCCCAGTTCTCAAAGATGATTAACATGCGTTTTCATCAACTGCTACAACATAATTATTGATGAGTCATTTTTGTGGCTAAGACAGAATGTTGATTTTGACATGAAGCCAGTTGATGTCCGAAAGTCAAGGTTCCATAAATGGCTGATAGTCAATGTTAGATCTTTAAACACGTGTTTGCTTTCATTTCTAACATTGCCATGTTCAAAAGCCAGCTCATCCACATTTGCAGTAGTCATCTGTTGTATGTTATTTTCTACCACATTGCAAGAAAGGTCGAGTTATGGGTCATTTTCAACTCCATGGTCTTGTTCAGTTAGCAGGCATACTACATCCTGCATGCAGCCTTTCAAGTTAATGTTTAAACATGATATGAAGCAGTTATTTACACCTCTAGATGCCCTTCTGTTGTCCTTCTAGTGTCTGTACAATGTTCTGATATATTTGTACCCGTTTTGTTACATTAATAGTCTAGTTTTTGCTTTTGTAGCTAGTTTTTGCATTTGATGCTCTTGTGCACAAAATGCTTTGGGACAATAATGGCAAAGAAGAGGTGTGGCATTGCCACCCCATGCAATGGACTCTTTATTGGGCATGTCCCACAGCCATCAATCAATGGGTAGCAGCCAATGATGAGGAACTTCAAAGAGAAACCTTTTGTACCATATTGATACAGAGTACTGTTCATTAATAACCGTTCAGTATCTTAATATATAAGAAAAAAAAAATTATTCTAAATATCAGAAACTTAATGATTACATTTTTGTTTTACTTTTAGTATCAACACTGTTCATATACGAATGGCCTGAGGAAGTGACGTGTTCAGCCACGAAACTGTTGCCTAAAGTATACTGGTGTGAAGTGAAGACAAAATAAATATATTAACTTTAATGGACTTGTTGGACTATATCTTATAGTTTTATTACACTTTTGAACTTCAAAGAGAGCCAAAGAGTTGAAAGAATCTGCCACTGCAATCACGAACAGTTTTGTCATTGCAGTGGCACCCCCCACTCACAACCTTGTCAGCTCCTATGCCTAACACTCTGTCCCTGGGCCTAGCTCCATGAGCAACTTGCTTCCTGGTGAAACATTTTAATCATAAAATGAGCAGGCTGCTGCTCCTGCTGCCCACCACACACTATCCAGAAAGCTGACATCGGGGTGCCCAATCCCCGTGTAAGCATGTTCCCCCTACCCCCCATTATGTGGCACACTGGGAGTCCACCCCAGTGTGCCAAAACATGGTGGCTCCTGCCAAAGCATGGTGGCTCCTGCAACCCATCACACAGTCCCAAAAAGCCAACATTGGGGTACCGAATCTCCGTGTTAGCATGTCCCCCCATTATGTGGCACACTGGGAGCCCACCCCAGAGTGCTGAATTAAAAAAGCTTTTTTTTCTGACACCGGGATGCCCACTCCCAGTGTTGGTTGCACCCTCTTCCTCTCCAAAAAGTTCTTTGCTGACATCAGGGTGCCCAATCCCTATGTCAATATACCCCCCCATATTGTGGCACACTGGAAGCCCACTCCAGTGTGCCTAAATTTAAATTAAATTTTACCTGAATAATAAAGAAAATGGTCCCTGAAGTCTTTACCTGTAAAATAAAGAAAACAGCCCCCAAAGTCTTTTTTTCCCCTGTAAAAAGCAAAATGGTTCACTGTCATCTATCCAGTTCCCCTTCCCCCAACCATCACCCTCCTTCTGTGTTACCCCACCTCCCCACACCCCCATCACCTCATACTTACCTCCAGAGGTCCAGCGCTGCAATCTTCTGTGGACTGGGATGCATCTGTACTCTTCAAAGCCAAACTCCGAACTGAGGAACTGAGGTAAGCTATATAATGGGAATCAATGGGAGGTTTTCAAGTTAAGTTGATATCTCAGCCATTTTTCAGACTTTTGGCTCCAAATTTTCAACAAGGGGTTCTTGGGACTCCAACTTATGAACACTATGACTGTCATTTCATTTCTCAGTCCAGAAAGGTGATTTCACAGTCACTGCATAGAATCACCTTTTGGGATTAATTAATGAAATGACAGTGCTACTGTTCATGAGGTGGGGTCCCAAAAAGCCAATGTTTCTATGCAGAAATTATGTTTTGTGCATAGATCACTTTACAGTGTTATATACACACCTATGCACAACTTTTTTTTCTTGTAGAACAAATATTAGACAGCTAAGATCCAGTTCCTCAGTTTTGCTAGAAATTCCTCTTTGTAAAACATCAAAGAATCAAAAATCCATTAAATATTGTGCAATAGATAGTTGGAATAAATTGTCTGATGACTTAAGAAAATTAGGAAGTTTAACTTCTTTTAAAGTATCTTTAAAAAGACACTTGTACCTTGGGCTGAGTTGTAAGTGTACTTAGTGGTTGTTTATGGCATTGCACTTTATATTATAGCATCTGTTTTAGGATTATATCAATGATATAGTTAGAATATTCATATTGTCATGTATTTTTATTATGTTTGTCTGACTGTGATGTCATTTTGTTCTGTATCTGGGTCAAGCCTGTAAAAGGGCCATGTGGCCCAATGCTTTCTACCTGGTTAACAAAGTTTTAAATAAAATAAAATAAAGTTATGGTTTATTGAAGTTCCAATGTTACCCTATGGGAATTTTTAAGTTTTAGTTTTTATAATGCCCCTAAATGTTTAAAGGGAACATGTGTTATTCTTGTACTACTCATTAAAACCTTTGTTTTGATATATATATATATATATATATATATATATATATATATATATATATATATAAACTGTCTCTTAAATCCAAATATTTAGGGAGTTCTGACTTTTTGTAGTTACAGTGTTATCCAGTGTGAATTTTCATTTTGTACTGTTCCTTTTTAAATTGCCCCTAAATGTTAGGGGAGGGTATGGGTTATTCTTGTAGTGCTCACTAAGCCCTTTATTTTGATATATTGATTGTCCCTTAAGTCCAAAGACTGAGGAAGTTATACCTTGTTGATGTTCCAGTGTTGTCCTATGGGAATTTTCATTTCTTTTATATTACCTTTAAATATTTATATGGACCAAGATGTTTTTCATTCCATGCAGCTATCCAAAAGACTGTACTGGACTTGCTCAGATGTGACACTTTAAAATGTAATAACTTTGGAATAGATAAATATTTTTTTCACAAAACTTGTGAAAGGCACATCTGTGGGCCAAGCCCTGTGTACCCTTAAAATTTAAAATCAAAATTCTAAACTGTTTGAGTGCTAGATAATGACAAATAAACAACATTTTTTAAAAAACTTTTTTCACTATCCACATCTCAAAATCTGCACATCTGACTGGAACAAACCTTGGCATGTCAAGAGATCTAGCTCCTGAGACTATGCATACAAAATTTTCTGCCAATCCATTGAATGGTTGCGAAGACATTAAAGTGCAAAATTTGAGGTTTAGCAAAGAACCCCCTGCTCAACCATAACTATAGTGGTGCTACTACACCACTATAATACAATCAAAGACTAGACCTTCCCCCCACAATCCTCAAGGAGGTTGTATACAGACTCATGTCTCGGGGAAGGAAATGGACAAAGAAATGATGGAAGGCATCCTTAGAATGGCAGAAAAAGGGGAGCCATTGTTGATGGGGGACCTGAATATGCCAAATGTTAACTGGAGCACCTTTGCTGCAGCCACATCCAAGAGCAGGGTCATTCTCGATACCCTACAGGGGGTATGCCTCAGACAGCTAATGTTGGAACCCACTCAGGAGGGAGCAGTCTTAGACCTGGTACTCTCAAATGGGGATGGAGAGATAAACCCAGATTTAGAAGTGGGTAGCCATCCGGGAACAAGCGTTCACCAAACAGTATGGTTCACGATAAACACAGCAGCAGAGTCAAGCCATACAAAAGCAAAGGTACTGGACTTTAGGAGGGCTGACTCTGGCAAAATGGGAAAGTGCCTCAAAAAAGCACTAGCAAATGGGCAAGAAAGAGGAGTGGAGGAACAATGGGGAAAAATAAAAACTGTCATCACAGAGGCAACAAGCAAATAAACAAATCAAAACGAATTAAAAAAACACTGTGGTTCTCAAAAGAGGTGGTGGGGAAAGTTAGGGAGAAAAATATAGCATTCAGGAAGTATAAGGAAACACAGAAGGAGCAGGACAGAGAACTGTACTAGTTAAAGCAGAAGGAAGAGGGAAAAGCAATCAGAATAGCAATGGCCCAAACCATGGAAAAGATAGCCAACTCAGTTCAATGTGCCTGTGCAACTGGTTTCATGCTTGTGTTATGTAGACAAACTTTGGCTGTTCATCTCTTTATCCATGGGATTTACCCCCCTATGAAAGTACAAGAAAGATCCTAAGGAGGTTCCACCCTTAGAGTGCCAGGAGTGATTCCTTAGGCTAAAGAAGACCATGGGAGAGAGAGGCTGGAGGAGGAGGGGTGGATGGCGGGGCAATGAAAAAAGTGAGGAGAGCAGCCCTTAAATAGGCCAAAAAAGGGGGTGTGGCCAGTTGCTCCACCCCCTTGAACTACAGGCTATAGCTTTCCAATTCAATGTGCCTGTGCAACTGGTTTTGTGCTTGTGTAACATAGATAAACTTTGGCTGTTCACCTCTCTATCTATAGGACATACCACCCTGTAGGGGTACAAAGGCAAGGAACCCTAGGGGAGGGTTCCACCCCTTGAGGTGCCATGGGAGTGATTCCCTTGGCTAAAGGTACCTCAGGAAGAAGCTCAAAAAGAGTGTCAAGCAAAGCATACAAGGTCGTGAACACGTATCAGGTTTGAGGACCTATCCATAGATCGGTTGGTAGTATGGGTTCAGTTGGCAGCATGGGTCAATGAAGACCTGTACATATGTCAGTTGGTAATGGGGTTCAGCTAGTAGCATAGGTCAGTTGGTCATATTGTTTGAGTAATGTAGGCAGGAAATAACAGGTGAATAGTGACCCATTCGGAGGTCTGACTGTAAGGCATGGAGGCTTGGCTTCCTAAAGAGAGAGAGAGAGAGAGACAGCCAAAGGGGGAGACAGGACAATTACTGGACATCCACCTGACTCCATCCAACAGTGGAAATCTTCCTAAGTGGGAAACCTACCTAAGTGACCTAGGGGCTACAGGGATGCCTATCTAGTATTATGACATGCATGGAGGACAGGAACTATCCCCTTTGAGGAGGAAACCTCCTGTGATCCAAAGTCTAGGTCACCTTCCTTCCAGGCTTTGGGACAGTTTTAGTTAGTGACGGCTCTGCTAATGCAATTTAGTAGACCAATCCAAGGGAACTGCAATTCCAGGGAACACTTTCACTCTATCCCTCTAACGGAAATGCCATGGAGGCTTGTGACTGCACTCTGCAACAACAGTTTACCAAGGCGGGAGGAGGAGAGTAATGACTGCTGAGGCACCCAGGAGGCCTACCAATCTATGAACAATCCAGGTGAACCAGAGGTGGTTGTAGGGAGAATAGCATGAAAGGATGGCTTCAAATATGCTCAGGCTGCTAAAGGGGTCCTTCCTGGCAGCCCCACCCATTTGCCGCTGAAGTCTTAAATGCTACATCAAGAGGTGCATCAGTGTGGTTGACAACTGAAGGTCCACCCAGAGTGATGACCATTCCAACTATGAGCTAAGTGATAAGGATACCAGCCCAATCTTCACATGCCCAAAATGCAGACTTCAGAATGCAGAGAGAGACCATCGGCCACAAGGCTTGCCCTGAGTCCTGGAAGTAATAGATATGGTTGCATGTCTCCAAAAAGTGGAGGAGTGAGTAGTAATGAGCATGGGACCAGCATGTGGGTCAAGATGGATGATAGTAGACATGGTCAGACTGAGCACTGAGGACCCTCTTGTGGGTCTTGACTGGATGAGAGCTGATATGGAGAGACCTGTTCATAGGTCAGGCTGAACAATATGGATCCTCTCGTGAGTCTAGGTAAGGCAAATCATGTTTGTCAACCACAGAAATGCATGCAGACCAAATCCATTAGGAAGCCAAATTGGGAGTGAATTGAATTGTATACTATGAGTAAGAGAACGGTGAGGCCAGGCGAAGCCTGAGGCCGATGGTTGGAGAGGAGGAGGCTGTAAAGCCGATACAGTTGGAGGTGCGGTTCAAAGCAAGTAAAAATGATATGCTGCTGGACTTGGAAGAGGGTGAGCAGTGCTGGTAGTGCAACGGACAGGAAGGCTGTGAAGATTGAGTAAACTAGGTGCATAATAT
Source organism: Neoceratodus forsteri (assembly GCA_016271365.2). Taxonomy (NCBI): domain Eukaryota; kingdom Metazoa; phylum Chordata; order Ceratodontiformes; family Ceratodontidae; genus Neoceratodus; species Neoceratodus forsteri. Next base: position 1,581,603,819 of record CM057449.1, on the reverse strand, counting down.
TAGGGAAGAGATGGTAGAAAGCTGGGTAGAGTCAAAAGCCCTTAGGTAGAGAGTTATCTGGATTGGCTGGTTGCGTAGTGCAATGAAGGCTATGTGGAGCAGCAGAAGGAGGCCGGGTGAGTCAGAGGCTTGTACAATATGTACCAAACAGAAAGCTGCTCATGCTGCTTGGGGCCGTGTTGCCACCGTGACTCCTCAGTCCCCTGCAGTAGGAAAAACAAAGAAGCCACGAACATGATGCCACAACACCAAGCAGCTAATGAAATAAGTTAAGCATATGCCAGCCATGAAAGCAGGATTAGGTTATTATCAGAAACAGATTGCTGTGGGTTTGGTAAAAGTAAGGTTTGGTAGAAGTTGGAGCATGATGAGACCAACAGCAACTGTAATACCAGTTGCATAGGGATTCCCAAAGGAGGCACCTTGTCAGGCAAGGTCCTAATGAAGGACAAGCCATAGGAAAGCAAGCTGCTAGAGCAATGGGAACAGGGGAAGCAAATTAATGACTGAGGTTCAAAATAGGTAAATTCAGAAACAAATTGCTAAAAGGCCTGCAGCTGGAGCAGAGACCAGGCAGCCAGTGTACTAGTTGAATGTATCAGGAGAGCAATGCAGCAGTTGATCCAGGCTGAGCAAACACAGAATCAAGTGAGCAGAGCTCACTGAATTCCAACACTGAATGACATGAGCTAGCACTGAGTGGAGCAAGAGCAGAGCTGGGAGAACACAGAGCAGCAAGGAGGGGCAGGGTGAAGCCAGGACCAGGTGCAAAGGATTAGGCTGGAAAGCACTGGAGATAGCAGGGAGGAAAACAGCAGTGGAAGATGAAACACACAATAAAATGTAAGTGACTGAGGGCTGGGAAAATCTGGTGAAAAAATACTGCCTGAGAGCACAGGCAGCAGAAGGTAAAGAAACAATCTAAAGCACAAATAAACAATAAAATCACAGGTGGTAGGAACTAGAAAGCCCACAAGAAACAAAGGAAAACACAAGTATAGGAGCAGGTTGGAAACACACAGTAGCCGGAGGCAGCGAATATGAACCAAAAGCATGAGAACACAAAAACAGAAGTCCAGCACAAATCAGCAGAGATCAAAGCACAGGAACATTGGGGGGGGGCAAGCACCTGGGGAACTCCAAGGGAGAAGACAGACCCTCCAGGCAGCAATGAAAAAATGCTTGTGTGTGGAGTGAGGAGAGCAGCCCTTAAATAGGCCAACATGGGGGGTATGGCCAGTTGCACTGCTCCATTGAACTACAGGCTATAGAGCTCCAATTAAGAAGGGGGATAAAACCTTTTATAGGTACATTAGGGAGTGAAGAAAGACCAAGGGAGGGATAGTGAGGCTTAATAAAGGGGAGGGGGGTGGGCAGAGGGTGACAGTGAAAAAGCAGGGATACTGAATGAATACTTCTGCTCAGTATTCACAAAAGAAGAGGAGGAGGAGGAGGTACCTAAACTAAACAATAGAAGCACCCTAGGTAGGGGGGTAGATATCAGATCATTCACAAAAGAAAGGGTCCTGAAAGAACTCCTAAAACTGAAAGTGGACAAAGGCAATGGGGCCTGACATGATTCACCCCAGAATTCTAAAAGAACTAAGGGGAGAACTAGTGACACTACTGATTACCATTTTTAATAAATCATGGGAGGATGGTGTGGTATCTGAGGACTGGAGGAAGGTAGATGTGATTCCTCTTCACAAAAGTGGGATCAAGGCAGAGGCAGAGGCAGGAAACTGCAGACCTATTAGTTTGACCTCAGTGGTAGGGAAAATGATGGAATCACTTCTGAAAGAATTGTTGAATACCTAAAGGCCAGTGGGGCACAGGATCCAAGGCATCATGTCAGATGAATCTCATAGATTTCTTTGACTGGATGACCAAAGTAGTAGACCAGGGAGGGGCTGTGGACATGGCCTACCTAGACTTTAGCAAGCCATTTGACACAGTCCCACACAAAAGATTAATTAACAATGTAGCCAGCCTGAGAGTGCATCCCAGGGCGGTAGCCTGCGTAAAAAAAGTGGCTGGTTAACAGGACACAGAGAGTCCACTCTGAAGAAAGTGGGTTACTACTGGGGCACTGCAGGTTTTAATACTGGGACCGGTCCTCTTTAATGTCTTTATAAGTGACATTGCAGAGCGACTGGAAGGAAAAGTATGCCTCTTTGCAGATGACACAAAGATCTGCAGCAAGGTAAATACACAAGGCGGGGTGAAATGGATGAGAAGGGACTTGACAAGATTGGAGGAATGGTCAAAAGTATGGCAGCTTAGATTCAATGCAAAAAGGTGCAAAGTAATGCACCTGGGAAACAAAAACCCAGGTGAAGAGTACACAGTGGAGTGGGAGGTACTAACAACAACAAAAATGGAAAGAGATTTGGGGGTAGTCATATCAGATGACCTAAAGGTAGGCAAGCAATGTGAGATGGCAGTAAGGAGGGCTGGGGAGGGATGCATAGGGAAAGGCATCACCAGTAAAAAACAAGAGGTTGCTATCCCTCTGTACAGACAGTGGGTGAGACCCCATCTGGAGTACTGCGTGCAATTCTGGAGACCCCATCTCCGCAAAGACATAGACAGGATGGAGGCAGTCTAGAGGAGGGAAATTAAAATGGTGCAGGGTCTGCACCAGAAGCCATATGAAGAAAGATTAAAGGAGCATAATATGTATACCCTTGAGGAAAGGGGGAAGAGGAGGAACATGATTGAAACTTTCAAGTACCTCAAGGGAGGAGTCATGTGATGCTCTCACCCACATAGCTGTTCTCCTACAGCTTTCCCTTCTACTTTGCTATAGTTCTTTAAAAAACTACCCGAAAATTGAATTTCCACTTTGTCTACTCAAAGATTCTGCAGCTACTACTCATCTGGAGTGTTTGTCTGAATCGAATTCTGTCAAGAATGTCCGAAGCAGAGATGCGACAAGCAGCCCCATGGCACACTCCACCACACTATGTAGCAGCACTTTCACTGCTCGCTTTTTCAAGACAGATGGCAAGAACATTTCCAAATAAAATACTCTGGCAGAGGAAATGTTTTTTAAGATGTGCATGCCAAAAGTGGAACCTTGGGGCTATGCTCCCTGGCAGATGCACGTTCTTGGTGCTAGTATACATCCGGTCAGCGCGTGCTTTAAACTCAGGATGCTGGAAAAGCTAATTGGTGAATAAACTGAAAAACAGGTGCAAATTATCATTTTATACGTGTGTGGGAGTATTCTGTGGATCAGTATGGGACATGAGTGTACAAAGAGGCAAATTGCTTAGATGGGCTAAAAAACTTGGAAGGAAAGCTACAGTGCCCCTTTAAGTTAAAAGTGGTAGAGATAATGAAACCAGAAAAGTAGAAATAGAGAAAAGAAACAAGTAAATGAGGAAATGGATTGATACAATGACATAAAGAAGGAAAGTGTAGCAGGGAGTAGGGGAATGTTCAGGTTTAGCCAACAAAAATAAAAATACAGAGCACATGGATTTTAATGCTAAAGTGTGCATTTTTTAAGCCAGGCAGATGAGACCAAATTATAACTCCCACTGTGTTTTAAGGTTTTTTTCCACTTCCTCAGGTGGTGTGTAGATTTACCTCTCTACACCATGTGTGGGCTGTATTTCAATATAATATAGCCCTGGTGGTCTAGTGGCTAGTGTGGGTCTCCTTTAGGCAATGAGCCCATTTATTTTCAAATAAAGTATCTCTGGTATTACTGGGTCCAGAAAGAATATCTCCTTTCCTGGAATGCTGTCCCCATCTTTCTGCTAGTTTTCAAATTAAAGTGCACAACCCAGTTCCCCATAAGGTACAACCACATGCTGCATCAGCTTACCAAGTAAGACTAAAAAAGAAACAATGCATACAAACAAAATGGAGAGGTGTTTATTATTTAACTTCCATGCAGGGCCAGCTTCACAGTGCATAGACAATGGATCTCATCTATGTATTGCCCTGAAGAAGAGGCTTCTTCAGATGAAGCCCCTTCTGGGAGATACATAGGGGTGTTTTGTTGTCTGTGCACCATGAAGAAGGAGTCACAGCAGCCACTGTACAGATGGAGCTGATTTTTGTGTTGTTTGAGTTGGTAGGAGGCAGATAGAGAGAGAGAGAGAGAGAGAGTCATGGGAATAGCATTGCCAACAAAATCAGTGTTTATGTCATTTGTGTGAGTGAGAGGAAGAGAAAGAGCCATGGCAGAGACTGAATTGTTTGATGCAGTGTTTGTGTTCTCCTGGTGGATGGGAGGGAGATAGACAGCCATGGAGGTGGTAGTACTGGAGGATCTGCTGGAGCTGTTGTTTGGCTAATTTTGTCAGGGGTAAGTAGAGAGAAACAAAGTGTGTGTGAGAGAGAGAGAAAGAGCGAGAAAGAGAGGGGCAGAGATGGAGGGATGGAGAGAGAGGGGAGGGAGGGAGAGAGGGAGCGAGGGAGGAGGAGGAGAGGAGAGGGAGGGAGGAAGGAAGGGAGAGGAGAGAGAGCAGGAGGGAGGAGGGAGGGAGAGGAGAGAAAGAGAGAGATGATTTTCACCAATCCAGAATTTTCCTTTTTGCCCATAAGTTCTAAAAACCTGTCCAGACATTTTCATGTAGCAACAAGAGGACATACACACACAACTGAGAATCAAGTTATTAAAATGTTTCTGTCACTTAACTGCAGAGGCAGATAACAGAGTACCCCTACATAGCACCTTCCTCCGAAGGCTTAATTAGGGGTGGTACCCAGAGGAAATCACATCAATTTTGTGCTCATGTCCATAAATACCAATGAGTGCACATTTAAAGACAAAACATATTTCCAGGGAACAAGACATTGACATGTATAATACAGTACTGTAAAATGTATATAACATTGATCAATCATTGTTTTAAAATCTTGAAAAAACATTGATGGATGAGCGTTAGAAAAATGTTTTGGGTTTAAAATTGTCCCTTATTATTGCAAGCTAATGAGCTTGTATCATGTTTTCAAACATACGGACAGTATGGTGACTGAGCTGTATGTGAGCTGTTTGATGTAGTATTTCTTTTGCCTGTGTAAACTAGTTAATTTCTCGAGAATAATTTAGTAAGAAGCATAATTGGGCATACTGTTATGTGAGAAATTTCTCCCCTCTCATATCTGCTATTTCTTATTTATAATTTATTGAATTAGTTTTAGATTTGATTGGACCGAAACAGAATTTAACTTATAATAGTTAGGGTTAGGGCACTGTACTGCTACACTCTAGCTATCTGGAATTGCATGGACTGCAGAGGAAGACTATAATACTGGAGCTGCTGGGAGGTGATGTTTCAAGAAATGAGCATTCTCATAAGCTTGCAATAGCGAGGGTCAATTCTGGAGCTAGAATGTTTTATATGAAAAAAAGCACTCTGGACATGTCCAGAGAAGTACATGATGGAGAGCAAGGGCTGGAATTTCAGCCCATCTGAAATCGGCGCAGCTGTGGGGAAAAGCTGCTGCAAGTGGGGCTTCATTTGTGAAGCCACAGGTTTCCCTGCCCATGCTGCATTTTCAGAGTTGGAGTCAGTTTACAACTACCTCCCCAATTTACAGCAGCTTGAGGCTGGTTCTTAATCACAGCTGCGTTGAAATGGTACGCCCAGTGGAGCCAGGCATACCATCTCCCCTCAGTGGTGCAGACTGAAAACACTGACCTCTGCAGGTGCAGATATTTCAGTCCACACTGGTTTCTGCGGAGCAGGACTTAGTTCCGGGAGGGCTCAAAATCATTCCCCAGATCATTGACAATGTTGGACAAGATGCAGGGTAGGAGTTCCAACTGTTATCCGGCATAGCTTACTATTTGAATTTCAATGATGATCCAGTTAATGGGAAGGGGACATGTATGGAAAAAATATCAGTGAAAATGGGGAAGTAATATAAAATGCTCATCAGAACGATTTCCTCAAAAAAGCAAAGCAAATTATTGCAGCTTGAAACTCTTAATTCAATGTTTTGGTGAATAGAGTACGGGAGTAGTAGTGCTTGTGTAACCTTTAAGTAGACTTTATGGCCTTTCTCTGTTCCCACCCTTGGTAGATAGGCTGGGTAGTGTTATAGGGAATAGAGGGCCCAGCATCAAGGGTGAGTAGAGTACCAGAGAAGGAGGAGGATGGAGAGGGTGGTGGATGATTAAACATCCTAAGCAAGAATTTCTGGCAAAGGCTGGTTTATATTAGGGATGTGAGAGGAGCTATTCCTTCACATTGAATCTCAGGCATTAGCCCTCTCATTCAATGTTTTGGTGAGTAGAGTATGGGAGTAGTAGTGCTTGTGTAAACTTTAAGTAGACTTTTTGGCCTTTCTCTATTCCCACCCTTGGTAGATAGGCTGGGTAGTGTTATAGAAAATAGAGGGCCCAAAAAGGTACCTCTTCCAACTCACAGAGAGTAGCATGCAGGAGAGAGCCCCCAGGTTGAGGAAACCTCTTAGGACCCATGGCTATTGGTCTACCCACCCTCTGGGTATACTATAAGGAGATAATCCTGAATGCTTGTCTAAGTTCTGGCTTAGGATTTGGGATGTAAGTTTCTAAGGCTGATGATGTTCATCTTCCTAGTTATTGATGAAATGGGGTGGAATGTTGCTCTTGAAGCTGAAGTTGCTGCTCCAATTTGGAATGAATGTCCTGAAAAAAAACAAGGGTTAAGTCAAAGTTGGTAAAGGAGGGTTGTGACATGATCCAAAAAACATTTCATAGTCACAGGTGGATGCTTGACAGATACATAGATACATAGATACATAGACAGTGTCAGCAGATAAGGGCCTATGGCCCACCTAGTCTGCCCATTTGAGCTTGTAAGTTCAGTTTGTTTTCCTAGAAGTCTGTTGCCCCTTACCCCTGACCTCCATAATTCCTTTATGTCTATCCCATGCATTCTTAAATCCCGTGATTGTTTCAGCCCCACCACTTCCTCTGGCAGGGTGTTCCACTTGTCCACCACCCGTTCTGTGAAGAAATTCTTTCTCATGTTTCCTCTGAATCGTCCTCCCTCCAACTTCATCCCATGCCCTCTAGTCCTGGAACATCTTTTTCACTTAAAAATAGTGTTTTCCTGCACCCTTTTCCTCCCTGTAAGATACTTGTATGTGTCTATCATATCCCCTCTCTCTCCCTCCTCTCCTCCAGGGGAGTACATGTTCAGTTCCTTCAACCTGTCTTCATAGGACTTGTGATGCAATCCATGCACCATCTTTGTTGACCTCCTCTGAACCTTCTCTACCCTGTCTATGTCCTTATGTAGGTATGGTCTCCAGAACTGTACACTGTACTCCAGGTGGGGCCTCACTAGTGTCTTGTATAGCGGAATTATGACCTCCCTTTTCCTGCTGGTGATGCCCCTGTCTATACATCCCAGCATCCTATTTGCTTTACCTGCTGCCTTGTCACACTGTTTCCCTACCTTGAGGTCATCAGAGATGATAACCCCAAGATCCCTTTCCTGCTTGGTGCATGCTATATCCTCACCCCCAACTGATATATTGTGCCAGGGTTTTTGTGCCCATATGCATTATCTTGCACTTCTTTGCATTGAATTTCAACTGCCAAACCCTGACCATTCTTCAAGTTTCTGCAGGTCGCTTCTCATTCTGTCTACACCCTCTGGTGTGTCTACTCTGTTACAGAGCTTTGTGTCATCAGCGAACAGTGAAATTCTGCCTTCTAGGTCCTGTGCAATGTCACTGATGAAGATGTTGAATAGGACCGTCCCAGCACTGATCCCTGTGGTACCCCACTGGACACTCTTCCTCTGTGGAGTGACAGCAATTTACCACCACCCTCTGTGTCCTGCCACCCAGCCAGTTACCTACCCACCACACTACTGTCCTGCCCACACCCATATTCCCCAGTTTGTTAATAGTCTTCTATGTGGCACAGTGTCAAAGGCCTTGCTGAAGTCCAGATAGGCCATGTCCACTGCCCTCCGTGATCCACCTCCTAGTCACCCAGTCAAAATTCAATAAGGTTGGTCTGACATGACCTCCCCCTGGTGAAGCCATGCTGCCTTGGGTCCTGTAGTCCATTGACAACCAGATGTTCCACCAATCTCTCCTTCTGTAGTGCTTCCATGATCTTCCCCACTACCGAGGTGAGGCTGACTGGTCTGTAGTTCCCTGCTTCCTCTTTGTTCCCACTTTTGTATAAGGGGACTACATCTGCTGTCCTCCAGTCTTTGGGTACCTCCCCTGTTTCCAGGGATCGGCTAATCAGGATAGCCAAAGGTTCAGCCACCACCTCTCTTAGTTCTTTAAGGACCTTGGGGTGCACCCCATCTGGCCCCAATGCTTTATCAACTCTTATTACTTCCAGTTCCTTCAGGACCCTTTCTCGTGTAAAGGGACTTGTGTCCATTTCTGCACCATTATCACCCCTTGTACTCCCTTCAGACCCATTACCCTCCTCTTCCTCAGTAAAGACTGAGCAGAAATAACCGTTCAATATGTCAGCTTTACTGTTGTCATCCTCCACTCGGCTCCCATCCTCCCCCTCCAGTCTCACTATCCCTCCCTTTGTCTTTCTTTTTTCACTTATGTACCTGTAAAAGGTTTTGTCCCCTCTACTCACTGATTTTGCAATGTGCTCTTCTGTCTGAGCTTTGGCTTCCCTTACTGACCTCCCTGCCTCCCTTTGCTTCTCCTGGTACTTCTCCCTATCCTCTTCTGCCTGTGTCTTTGTATTGCCTGAATGCAATATTTTTGCTTTCACTTTCTTTGCTACCTTTTGGAAAACCATAATGGTCTCCTCTTCCTTTTCCTCTTGCTAACCTGCTTAATGCATAATTCTGTTGTTCTTGTAATCCCCATTTTAAATACTGCCCACTGTTCCTCAACCCCTGATTCCTGTCCCATTCCCCTTAATGCCTCTTTCAAGTATCTCCCCATTTTCCCAAAGTCTGCCCCCTAAAATCCAGGATACGTGTTTTTGTGTGGTTTGGTTCTGCTCTTTCTGTGATTTCAAACCACAATGACTGGTGGTCACTGTTTTCCAGGTGCTCCCCACTGTTACCCCATCACACTGTCTCTGTTTGTGAGCACAAGGTCCAGTATTGCCTTCTGCTGAGTTGGTTCCATGACCAGTTGCTTGAGGAAGGCACCTGAAGGAGTCCAGGATAAATCTGCTGCTAGTTGATGCTGCTGCTGGGATGCTCCAGTCCACGTCTGGAATACTGAAGTCTCCAACCAGTACTACTCACCCTTGTCTGTCATCCTTTGGATGGCTAGCATCAGCTCCTATCTGTTTCTTCCTCCTGGGCTGGTGGTCTATAGACCACACCTGTGCTGGATGGCTGTCCCCATTTTCCTTTCCAGCTTAACCCACAGTATCTCTCCCCATTTGTTCCTCCTGGATCTCTGTGGCCCTTATGTCATTTTTCACATACAGTGCCACTCCTCCTCCTTCCTGCCTGCTCTGTCTCTTCTGAATATGTTGTAGCCAGGTATGGCCATCTCCCAGTCATGGTTATCATTACACCAGGTTTCAGTGATGGCCACAATGTCCAGGTCTGACTGCACCATGACAGCCTCCAGATCTTCCATCTTGTTGCTAAGGCTCCTGGCATTTGCACACATGGCTTTTCATGATTTGACCTCCCTAGACTGTTTCACTGTTCTACTCCAGCCCCTTCCTTGGTTGTCATTTGTCCCTGGTTCTCCTTGCTGTCTGCCCTACTGTTGAATTTTGTCCCTTTTCTGCTTATCCACCTCTTGGGCACTAATCTCCATCTTTTGCACACTGCTTTGCAGAAATAGCCACTCCTCTGGTTCACTGGTTCCACTGCTAGCTGTGGGGGGTGAGCAAGTAGGTACCCTCCTTGCTGGCCTGCCACCCCCCTTTGCTAGTTTAAATGCTTTTCAATGTAGCATTTAAACTTATCATTGAGTGCTTGGATTCCCCTCCAGGATGGATGCAGGCCATCAGGCTTGAACAAACCTCCATCCCTCCAGGTGGGTCCCCAGTCACCAATGAATCCAAACCCTTCCTCACAGCACCAGTTCTTCAACCATGAGTTAAAGTTCCTGGTGCATGCAATCCTATTCTCTCCCTTGCCTCTCACAGGTAGTACTTCTGAGAAAGTGACAGAAGTAGCTACTTGCTTGAAACCCTTCCCCAGTTTCCTAAACTCGCCCTGAACTTCCTTTGGCTCCCCATTTGCCAGGTCATTAGTACCTAGGTGGATAATGACATCCAGCTCACCCTCCCGTCTTGCCTTCCCAGTGATCCCTAGGATCTTCCTTCCATCCCTCCATGCCGTGGCACCTGGTAGGCACCTCACCTCCCTGTCCTCCCCCTCCTGTGTTCCTAGCTGGATCCCTCTTATGATGGAGTCCTCCACCAGGATTCGCTTCCTCCTCCTCCTCTGGGGTCCACTGCTTTCCCCACTGAGGTCACCTCCTTGGCTAACCTTCACATCCTTTCCTTCCACTTCTCTGGGTACCTCTATTTGGTTGTCCTCATTTGCCAGTGTGGCATATGAGTTCTTGAGTGGAATAGGATCTGGGATGTGCCTCTGCCTGACCGCTGTAACCCTCCCTGAGCCCACTGTCATCCAAGTGCTCCTCGTTCTCGGCATCCTTTGAGGCAGTTGCATTGGACTGGGTGGTCCCTGGATAGGGGTGATGGTACTCCTGACCCAGTTTACTTCCTCTCTGAGTCTGGCTACCTCCTCCCGCAGTCCAGAGAGATGCATGCAGATAGGGCAGCACCTCAGTGTCCAGAAGGTCTGCCTGAATATGGCTGCCCCACAGCCACTGCATTGCACCACTCCCCACATTATACTGCAATTCCACTACTTGTCTGCTACTGAAGCTCTCCTAGTTCCTTTTATTAATTTACTGTCCTAAAAATCCTGCCACTGATCCTCAGATAAATGTTTTTTTAAAGAAAAACCAATAAATAAATGAATCAAAACACTTGTCGTACTGAAAGTGGGCTTCTTCCCCTTATGTCCCTCCTACTTCACACCCTTACATACCTGTGTTTAGCTCCTGTCAATCAGATTTAACAGGGCATATAATTAAGAGTTGGGGAAAGGGAGGAGGGCAGTGAAAATTTGCAGCAATTAAGATGTCAATAAAAGCAGAGATTGATAAGAGTGTGAATGAAAGAACATTAGTTTATCTAGATAGTCTACTGGGCACCAGATGTTGGAGGTAGGATAATAAGGTATGAATACTCCTTTATTAAGTGTATCATTTTTGGAGGATGGTAAATATAACACATAGTGATCATTAGATTTCTGTAATTTGGAAATCCTAAGGAAGTTGGTAGATGAGGATGAGGAAACAGTAAACTCACCAGGATGCAGGAATCCATAGAAAGCCAGACATATTGCTGAAGAGACCATGGTGTTGGATGTAGGATCGAAGGGATTTGAGGTCAGTAAGTCTAGCAAGTTTTGCATGATAGAGCCATCTATGGGAAGAGGCTGAGGGGAATTTTGGGCTTGATTTTCTTTGAATACCTAATAAAAGAAGTTTGATTGAAGGGTTACTGAATAGGGATGGTGAGGATGGAGTAGACTGAGAATAGAAGAACTGGATGCCTGAAAGGTACTGATTTTTTTTTTTCATACAGACTTTTATCCTCCACACAGAGGAGCTCACTTCTCTGGTCCTCTTGTGTCTCCGCTTCTGCCATTCCAGAAATTCCCACATGGATTGCCTCCCGCAGAGGGGTCATGAGGGAGAGTGTGGGCTGTCCACCCCACCTCCACAGACACCCAATCCAGACACCGAGAAATCCCTCTGAGACATGAGGCCATCATGGAACTTGCCAGGCTCCTAATTTCCATTTTCTCCTATCACCCCTTTCTCATCAATGTAGAGATGTCGGTACATGCCTCTGCCCATATTGCCCTCCAGCCACTGCCAGAGGACAATCAATAAGCAGAACAATATGTTACCCTCCCCCAAGAGAGGAGAGCAGTCCTCCAGATGCTCGATCCTCTCTTCTCCTGCTGACCCCCGGCAACCCAGGCTCATTCCTGAAAGGTACTGTTTGATGGTTCCATAGGACATCTGACCTGATGGCAGAATGTTAAGAATGCTAGACCATTGTCCACTTGTGTGTAACTATGGGAAGAGTAAGTAAGTCCACAAAAGGAAGAATACTTTTTCCAGGCAGTAGTGTACAAAGCTCTGGTGGCAGGAGCTAAGGTGATCCACATAATATTGGTAGCTTGCAGGCAGTAGTATTCTATGTCATTATGAGGCCTGTGACTGAAGAGGGTGACAGCATGATTGGATCTGCTGAAGGACATAGGTGACGAAAGGTCTGGAGTTGAAAATGAGAAAGGACATTAGCTGCTTCATTAGCATAACCAGGTATATCGAAACACTGTAATGTAAAATGGTGACTGTGAGACAGCCAAGTTAGACTCTGCATGAACAACATGATGGTATAGGACGAAGACCTGCCCTTGTTGATAATGTCCACCATGGTTGGTTATCAGAGAAAATGGAAGCAGTCTGGAAGGACCAGTGATGGCCCCATAGGAAAGCAGCTGCTACAATGGGATAAATCTCAATGACAGCGGCTGTAGTTGAGAATATCATGAAGAGAAGTGTTATCCAGGGGCCAAGGGGCAGCAATCCAGGACTGATTAAAGATGGCAGCATAACCATATTTAGGAGAAGCATCGGTATAGATTCTGGGGTGGAAATCAGAAGGGGGTCTTTATAGAACATGGAACAGCCATTCCAGTAGGACAGAAACTGGGACCACATAGCACAATCTGATTTGTCAGCAGCTGTGATCTGCCTACCAGGTCATAATTTCGCACACTTAATAGCGTACAACATTATGGCTAACCAAGTACAGAGCAGTATGCTACCGCTACTGGTGCAATACCATGTATACTGCTGTACGCAGTATTGCACCAGTAGTGCTTTTCCAGGCAGAGGATAAGACTTCTGCTGGGACTGGGTTCTGACGAGCAGCTGCCGTGGGTCACAGGACTGAGCCACAGAAATAGGAACCTAGGTGCTGCGTCTGGGACCGGGTTTGATCCCCGGTCCCAGAAATGTTATTTTTCATGACTTGTGCACTTCCTGAGTTGGACCCTCCCGGAGTTGGAGAATCTTTAGTGGGGGTCCGCTGCAGCCCCTAATGGGGGGGTGTAAAAAGACATGCCTCATGGCAGAAATCACGCTGTATTGGCAGCGCGATTTTGCCATGCAGCATAATGTCTTGTGACATTATGACCCCGTGCCTGTGATCTGTACGTAATAACGAAGATCAGAGACTGATGAAGCTATTGTCAGGAGATAGGATATAAAGGATGACCCAGAGGAATTATCCACATTGCAGAGTTGAGGTATCCCAAAAGGGATAGGAGTTCACATTTTGAGCAACTAGATCTGGTAGAAAAGGATTCCACCAAGTTCTAAACACGGTGTAGTTTATCCGGTGGTAATCGGGTTTCCATATGTTTAGAGTCCAGTACGATACCAAGGAATTCGATGGACATCATGGGACCTAAAGTTTTTTCTTCAGACAAAGGAACAGCGAGGTCATGAAAGAGGTGGACTAGAGCTTTAATCCCAGCAGCTGGAGGGGAATCCAGAGGGTCAATAAGAAGGAAATCGTGAAGTAAAATGAATTACAGATAGCCATTGACAAACATTCAATAACACTCAGCACAAAGCACAGGGACAGTCTGATGGGGGTAACAGTGGGGGAGCACCTGGGTAACAGTGACCACCAGTCATTGTGGTTTGAAATCACAGAAAGAGCAGAACCAAACCACACAAAAACACGTATCCTGGATTTTAGGGGGGCAGACTTTGGGAAAATGGGGAGATGCTTGAAAGAGGCATTAAGGGAATGGGACAGGAATCAGGATTGAGGAACAGTGGGCAGTATTTAAAATGGGGATTATAAGAACAACAGAATTATGCATTAAGCAGGTTAGCAAGAGGAAAGAAAGAGGAGCCATTATGGTTTTCCAAAGAGGTAGCAAAGAAAGTGAAAGCCAAAAGATTGCATTCAGGCAATACAAAAAGACACAGGCAGAAGGGGATAGGGAGAAGTACCAGGAGAAACAAAGGGAGGCAGGGAAGTCAGTAAGGAAGCCAAAGCTCAGACAGAAGAACACATTGCAAAAATCAGTGGTTAAAGGGGACAAAACCTTTTACAGGTACATAAGTGAAAAAGAAGGACAAAGGAGGGGATAGTGAGACTGAAGGGGAGGATGGGAGCGTGGAGGATGACAACAGTAAAGCTGACATATTGAACAGGTATTTCTGCTCAGTCTTTACTAAGGAAGGGGGTAATGGGTCTGAAGGGAGTACAAGGTGAGAATGGTGCAGAAATGGACACAAGTCCCTTTACAGAAAGGGTCCGGAAGGAACTGGAAGTAATAAGAGCTGATAAAGCAATGGGGCCAGATGGGGTACACCCCAGGGTCCCAAAGAACTAAGAGAGGTGGTGGCTGAACCTCTGGCTATCCTGTTCAGCCAATCACTGGAAACAGGGGAGGTACCCAAAGACTGGAGGACAGCAGATGTAGTCCCCTTATACAAAAGTGGGAACAAAGAGGAAGCAGGGAACTACAGACCAGTCAGCCTCACCTCGGTAGTGGGAAAGATCATGGAAGCACTACTGAAGGAGAGATTGGTGGAACATCTGGTTTTCAATGGACTACAGGACCCAAGGCAGCATGGTTTCACCAGGGGGAGGTCATGTCAGACCAACCTCATTGAATTTTTTGACTGGGTGACTAGGGAGGTGGATCAGGGGAGGGCAGTGGACATGGCCTATCTGGACTTCAGCAAGGCCTTTGACACTGTGCCACATAGAAGACTATTACACAAACTGGGGAATATGGGTGTGGGCAGGACAGTAGTGTGGTGGGTAGGTAACTGGCTGGGTGGCAGGACACAGAGGGTGGTGGTAAATGGCTGTCACTCCACAGAGGGAAGAGTGACCAGTGGGGTACCACAGGGATCAGTGCTGGGACCGGTCCTATTCAACATCTTCATCAGTGACATTGCACAGGATCTAGAAGGCAGAATTTCACTGTTCACTGATGACACAAAGCTCTGTAACAGAGTAGACACACCAGAGGGTGTAGACAGAATGAGAAGGGACCTGCAGAAACTTGAAGAATGGTCAAGGGTTTGGCAGTTGAAATTCAATGCAAAGAAGTGCAAGATAATGCATATGGGGCACAAAAACCCTGGCACAATATATCAGTTGGGGGGAGGATATAGCATGCACCAAGCAGGAAAGGGATCTTGGGGTTGTCATCTCTGATGACCTCAAGGTAGTGAAACAGTGTGACAAGGCATCAGGTAAAGCAAATAGGATGCTGGGATGTATAGGCAGGGGCATCACCAACAGGAAAAGGGAGGTCATAATTCCGCTATACAAGACACTAGTGAGGCCCCACCTGGAGTACAGTGTACAGTTCTGGAGACCATACCTACGTAAGGACATAGACAGGGTAGAGAAGGTTCAGGAGGTCAACAAGATTGTGCATGGTTGCATCACAAGTCCTATGAAGACAGGTTGAAGGAACTGAACATGTACTCCATGGAGGAGAGGGAGGAGAGAGGGATATGATAGAGACATACAAGTATCTTACAGGGAGGAACAGGGTGCAGGAAAACACTATTTTAAGCGAAAAGATGTTTCAGGACTAGGAGGGCATGGGATGAAGTTGGAGGAGGACGATTCAGAGGAAACATGAGAAAGAATTTCTTCACAGAACGGTGGTGGACAAGTGGAACACCCTGCCAGAGGAAGTGGTGGAGCTGAAACAATCACGGGATTTAAGAATGCATGGGATAGACATAAAGGAATTCTAGCGGTCAGGGGTAAGGGGAAATAGACTACTAGGAAAACAAACTGAACTTACAAGCTCAAATGGGCAGACTAGGTGGGCCATAGGCCCTTATCTGCCAACACTGTCTATGTATCTATGTATCTATGTATCTATGTAAAGCATTAGCGAACATATCGAAAATGTTAGGACTGCTTTTGCAGCAAAACATCAGGCATGTTGCAAAGTAGTAGCTCTTTTGCCAGCACATGCCATACAGGTGCCAAAGGGAAGGATGGATGGGTAAAAACTTGAAGGCGTCAGTAATATCAGTTTTAGAAAGCCAGGAACCAGGGCCAAATTGCTTGATGACAGTGATGGCATCGTTGATGAGGGTGTATGATAAGGAATACTCATCCGAAGGTATCAGGGAGTTAGTGCTAGGAATAGATGAGGATCTGGGTGCAGACAGGTCGATGACAAGGTGCTTCTTGCCCCAAAACGTCCTGGTATCAATACCAATGGGGTTGATTCAGTAGGTAGGAAAAGGAGGGGCTTGAAATGGCCTGATAATGAAACCTTTCTGCAGTTCTTTCTGTAAGAGCTGGTGGACAACAGCTGGCTCTTTGATGGCAGACTGGAGATTGAGAAAAATGAAAGGTTTGGAAGAGAGCACGGAAATGCCAGTGTGGAATCCATATGAAAACCCAGCCAGGAGATGCATCACGACAGAAGGGGAAGGATGTTGTGCTAAAAGTTGGGCTAAAGCTGAAATGTTGATAGTAGTGAAAAGCTGCATGGACTGTCATTGAGGACGTTTGAGAGCTTCAAGGCAGATGTAACGGGCATGGGCATCTCCACAAAAGGTGCAAATGCGAAGAAGCATAAAGCCATGAGCAGGGCAACTAGTTTCATTGAAGTTGTTGCAGACAGCTTTACCTTGGGAGAATTTCACTGGATGGCCCTGAAGGTCCAGGCGGCAACCAAATTGAAGATCGTACAAAGTAGCCTAGGGGCAGACAGAGTAGTGGAACTGGATGGCCGGTTGTACCTGGAGGAATTAGTGGATGAAGGGGAGGCAGAGACTGACATGGGAAAAAGGGGTGCAAAATGACTGAATGAACCACATAGGGAACAGGAGTAAGCGTGTTGCCTTGCAAAATGGCGTCAAAAGAGCTCATTGTCTAAGACAGCCCAGTTTAGTTTGGTGTTGTAATGGGTCAAGGAGGCAGCAGCTTTCTCTGAGAAGGATATGTGGTAGTTGTAGAAGTGGGTTCCCCGATAAGGTACACTAAGGTTTGTCAGGAGATACAAATAAGAGTCCAATTCCTCACGATGGAATGGAAATGCCGAACAGAGGACATCACAATAGAGGTTAAAAGCCAGGACAAATTCAGAGAGAGTCAGTTTTCATAGGAGATGAGGATTCTTTGACTTAAGGATGAAGAAGACATTGCTGCAGGAAACAATTCTATTTTCGACAACCTCCTTTAATGAGATTTGGAGGGAAGTCAGGTTTACGTCCTTCCCATCAATGATGTCCCTACAGAAGTGAGTTGGGATTAGATGAACAGGTGATATGACCGGGGAAGAAGCAGACAATGACATACCTGGAGGTAGAAGAGGCAATGGTGCGAAGAATGATGGAGGAGGATTGGCTGGAGGAACAGGAATGCTGGGAGCTTGGCTGGTGGATGGGAGTGCCTCTGAAGAGGGTAGGGTAGAAGCAGAATTAAGAGCAACAGGGGTACAGGCTTCGATGGCAGTCATTCATGCTTCCAAGCTGAAAACAGGAGGAAAGTTGGGCCATAAAGATCTGAATTTCAGACAAGGGGGAGATATCTGAATGAGGACTGGGCTGACTGGGAGCAAGATTCCAGGTCGGCCTGGATTGAGAGGCAATGAATACATACATAGTTGCCAGCAGATCAGGCCTAACGGTCTCTCACGTCTGCCCAACACAGCTCACTGGTGTGGTACAGTAGCTGCTTTACCTCTCTTATTTACCTTTTTCCTCCAACACACCCTTCCCTGCGTACCCCTGGTGCTCACCTTATCCCCACCCTGTGCCATGCCCCTGTGCCTGTCCCAAACCATTTTAAAACCTCCCACAGTATCCATTTTTATCAGGTCATCAAGAAGCGTGTTCCAGGGTGCCACCACCCTTTCCATGAAATAATGCCCCCTCACCTCTCCTCTGTACTGCCCCCTGCCAGTTTCAGACTATGACCTCTCATATTCCCTTCCCCCTTCAATTTAATCAATCCCTCTGTATTCCCTCTGTTGAATCCCTTCAGATATTTGAAGGTCTCTATCATATCCCCCCCATCCCTTCTGTCTTCCAGGGAGTACATATTAGGCTTTCTAAATCTGTTCCCATATGACAATTCCCCCAGACCACTGATCATCTTTGTTGCCCTTCTTTGGACCCTATCCAGTAGTATGATGTCCTTCTTTAAGTAGAGGTGCAAGAATTGCACACAGTAATCTAGGTGCAGCCTCACCAAAGAGCAGTACAGGGGAAGTATACCCTCCCTGTTCCTTGATCCACTTGCATGCTGTGTGACCCTAAGCAAGTCACTTAACTTCCTTGTGCTCCCAGGTCACACCTGTAAACAAGCTTTCAGCTTAGTGTGTCTCTTCTGGTAAAAAAATTAGACATTATTCCCCTGGCTATACATCCAAGCATTTTATTTGCTTTAGTAGCTGCTCTCCTGCACTGCTCTGAGTTGTTCCATTTGACATCACTCATCACCCCCATGTCCTTCTCCATCTTAGAGACAGTCAGCCTTATTCCCCCCAAGTGATAGCTATACCCAGGGTTCCTAACACCCAGATGCAGGATGCTACACTTGCATGCATTAAACCCTAGCTGCCATGTGTGTGCCCAGTTTTCCAGCCTCTCTAAGTCTTCCTGAAGTACCTTCCTACCTTCCTCACTGTCCACCTCAGCCCCCAGTTTGAAGTCATCAGTGAACAGGCTCATTCTATTCTGAATTCCCTCCCCAGTGTCTGCAATGAACACATTGAAAAGGATAGGGCCCAACATTGAACATTGCGGGACCCCTCTGGGTGACGAGGTTTCACCCACTACCACCACACTCTGCTGTCTATTTATAAGACAGCTCACCCACCACCCACCCCACCAATTTATCCCCCAGTTCCTTCAATTTCCAAATCAACCTTCCATGCGGTACTGAATTGAAAGTCTTGCTGCAGTCCAGATACAGAACATCAACAGGCTTTCCCCATCCAGGATTCTTGTCACCGAGTTGAAAAATTCAGCTAGGTTGGTTTGACATGATTTCCCCCAGACAAACTCATGCTGGTTGTCATCCTGAAAACCATTTACCTCCAGGAACTCCACCATCCATTCTTTTAAGATGGCTTCCATCATTTTTCCTACTATGGATGTCAGGCTGACTGGTCTATAATTCCCAGGTTCATCCCGAGGTCTGCTATTGTGGAGGGGCACAACATGTGCCATCCTCCAGTCTAGAGGGACACATCCTGATTGGAGGGAGGAATTGAATAGATCCATCATTGGAGCTTTTAGGGCATCTACCAGTTCCTTCAGAACCCTTGGGTGGATGCCTTCTGGTCCTGGAGCTTTATCTATCCTCAAGGAGATGATGGTCTCCCTCACCCTCCCTACCTGGATCTCACCATCCGTGCCTCCCCTGGTATGCCCCCTTCCCTGCCCCCCCATGGCAGTGGCCCATCCCTTTCCATAGTAAAGACCGAGCTGAACTACTCATTTAACACTTCAACCTGCTCTACCCCCTCTACACATCCGCTCTCTTTCTTCAGCTTATTTATCTGCCCCAACTCTTCTTTCTCTCCCTAATGTATCTGTAGAATTCCTTCTCCCCCTCCATGATTCCTTTCACTAGTCTAAGCTCTTTATTAGCCTTGGCAGTTCTTACCTTCCTACTGACCTCCCTGGATATCCTGTGGTACTCCTCATGGTCTGCCTTGCTACTGGAGCACTTGCACCTTCTAAAGGCCATCCTTTTGTCCCTCACTCCTTCCTGCACCTCCCTAGTCCACCAGCAAGGTTTCCTGCTCTGGCCATCTTATTTTAGGACCTGGAGCAGGTTTTCGTGGCCTCCAGGATACCCAGCTTTAGGATTTCCCATTGTCTGTCTGTGTCCATCCCAGGTCTGATTTTACTTACATGTTCCCTGAGGATATCTACCATCTCCCTGAAGTTAGCCCTCCTAAACTTCACTACTGTGGTCTTTGTTTGGATCCTCTCCTTCCCCATATCCAAGGTGAAGCATACCGTGGAGTGGTCGCTACCAGCTAAAGGGTCTTCCACCACCAGGTTCTTAACCTGATCACCATCTGCTAGGACCAAGTCCAGGATGTTTCCCTCCCTAGTCAGTTCCCCTACTAGCTGAGTCAGTAATTCATCCTGGAGAGTGTCAAGGACCCTTTGCTCCTAACCAGATGAAGACGCCAAGGTATTCGAATCCGCCCCTGGCATGTTAAAATCCCCTGGTATCACATTCCCTCCCCTCCCCCACTACATATTTTTCTCAAATTGTCAGTCAATTTCCAGTCCACGTGCTCCGTTTGCATGAGTGGCCTGTAGACCACCCACAGATTTACTCTCTTTCCCTTACTATCCTGTAACGTGGCTAAGACTGCCTCTGCATTCTCCTCCCCTCCTTCTCCCTGCTGCACACTGTCCCTTCCCTAATGAATAGTGCAACCCATCCACCCCTACCCACTGTCCTATCCCTTCTAAGTGTGGTGTATCCAGGTATCTTCATGTCCCAGTCATGATACTGGGTGGCCTAAGTCACTGTGACAGCAGCCACATCCACCCCCCCTTCCACCATCAAGGCATGCAACTCCTGCAGCTTGTTCCCCAAACTCCATGTGTTTATCAGAATGACTTTCCAGCCCTTTCCATACTTTTTCCCTGTTCTCCCAACCCCCTTACCCCTGCTGCAGTATGGCTTCACTTCCTCTACTCCTCAAGATTAGGGGAAGAGACTACACCCTCCTATGATGTTCAGAGCCCTGTACACACCAGCCCTTCCCCTCATCTAGTTTAAATCCCACCTTACAGTTACATACTCACCTAGCTTTTTCTTAACGACTTCCTTCCCTTCCTTACTCAAATGTAACCTGTCCCTAGCATAAAGATCTTTATTCTCCAATGTAGTTCCCCAGTCCCCCACCAAACCATACCCCATAGCTGGACACCATTCCCGTAACCAACTGTTGATTTCCCTAATTTTCTCCTTTCTTTCCAGAGTGCCCATTGGCACTGGCAGGATTTCTGAAAATGAGACTATGCAGTTTTCTGCTACAAATAATCTTGCCAGTTCCCTGTACCTGACTTACACTTCCTCCACACTATTTTCCTTCATCTCATTAGTGCCAATGTGTACCACAATGTGAGGCACCCATCCGTGCTTTCTTACTAACAAGTGCACTAAGTACCCTACACTCTCTAGCATACATTTCACCTGTACAGTGCTCCCTTTTCCCTCATTTGTTCCCCCCATCTGATTCTTCTAATGATGGAGTCCCCCAGTACCAGGACCCTCTTTTACCTATTTACACAGCCTTTTCTATGTCCCCCCCATCTCCTTCCTGCATGGCAACTTTGCCTCACCCCCATGCCCTCTCCTTTCTCCCCTCGGCATCAGTTTCCTTATCCCCTTTCCCTTCCAGTCTTCTTTTTCTAACGTTAAATTCTTTATTGGCATTTTCAACATTTTACAACAACACATAAACACATTGCCATATGTACAAATCACAGATTGTTTAAGGTAGTATGCACTTAGTTGCAATTTACAGATGCAAGCAATCCATACAAGGAGCCATAAACATGTGACTTTCACAATCTAGGAGTTATTTCATGGGCACAGCAATGGGAAAATGGGGACACTGAGGGGGGCTCTGGGGATTAGAAGCATATTGCTACATATGAAGTGCAGGACATCCATGATTCCCTTTACTGTAGGTCTAGAGGTGTGTCATCCATGATCATCCTGTATGCTCAGAAATTTTGATCATATTTTGTTATATTTTGGGCAGAGATCCTAAGACTATATGTGACATCCTTTCCAGCCTCGCAGTCTTGCTCACCAAGCGTAGCCATTCAATGAAAGTTTCAATATTAGATGTTCTCCAATTTCTGAGGAGCAGAATCTATTGTGGGAGCTATTCCCCAGTGTACCAGGTGGCTCTGGGTAGAGGGGATGGTTTGGGATATCCCAAGGAGAGCAAAAGGAGGATCAATGGTCAGAGATGAAGGAAGTATCAATTTACAAAACTGGGAGACTTGGTCCCATAGTGGCCTAATCTCAGGGCATTCCCATAGAATGTAGGATAAGGATTGGGCCCCTGCTCCACATCTCCAACAAGAGTCATTTGGTATGACACCTGTCTTATGGAGGTGCTTAGGTGCCCTGTACCATCGGTGCAGAATCTTCAGCTGAATAAGATGGGCCTTTGTGTCCCTGGTTGCTACATGGGACTGGGACCAGCCCCTCCAGTCTTCTAACGTACCCCACTAGATTTTACCTCACCTCCCCATTTTCCATGTCAACCTCCTTCCCCTGCCTGCTCTCTTCACTCAGCCTTTTCCTACCTATGATACCTCTCGGGTTCTCAGAGTAACCTTCCTCCGAGCAATCTATCTCAGCTCCCCTCTTCTACTCTCCCACCCATCCCCCCTCCAGCCCTAGAATCTTTCTGCCCCCCAAACAAACCCTGGTCACTTCCCTGGAACCCCGAGATCACCGAGATACCTGCCCTTGACTCCACTGCTCCCCTTATATCCATCCCCATTTCCAGTGCATGTTTCTTTCTTTCCCCCATTCTCTCCCCACCCCGCCCCCTTTCCTTTTCCTGTCCACTTTGTCCTCCCTCCCCTCCTCCTGAATGGCTGTATCCTTCCAATTCATTTGGGAGTGTGACTAAGTTATATAATTCCTGTTTGCAGGCTGTAGCTGCATATGGGATTCCCTGTTTTTGCAGTTCAATGACTAAGACAGGAACGGTCTAATCCTTAATAAAAAAGTTCAGTTTGGAAGTTCACTTATGGGAGAATGGAACCTGGCTGCAAGTCTGCTGAGGCTGAGCATCGTTGCCTCCAGAGGTTGCAGATACAGGAATGACAGACATTGTGGATGCCATAGTATAAATACATAGAATGTATGGAAACTGAAGTAGGTCGCAGCTGCTGGATGCAGATGAGTTGAGAGAAGGACTCAGGTAGAAGGTGTTGCAGAGCTGAGTATAGGTTCCCACCTCTGAAGGAGGTGATGAATGTAATTGCTGGTAAAATGGTGCAGCAACTTTTGAGGTATGGGTTCCTATGTCTGAAGGAGATGGCGAACTAGAATCACCGATCTTAAGGTGCAGCCAAGTTGGGGTATGGGTTCCCAACTCCAAAGGAGATGGTGAACTTGAGTCACAGATAAGAATACCTATGGAGTGAAATAAGGGTAGCATTAGGGTAGAAACAGTAGAAGCCCTTGGGCTCCCATCACTGAAGATGGGCAATTGTCTTATACCCAGTCCTCAGCAGAAAGGGTTAGGGAGTGAGACCTAAGTACTACTGGTCTAAAAGAATTAATTGGTAAGCAAGTAATGAAGACAGATTCCCAGCCCCGGTAGCCAGCAGGTCTAACCTACACTCTAATGCTACTAGGTATGAGTTAGGGTCAGAGTCATCAAGTAGCTGAGTAATAGAAATTGTGACTGAAACAGAATCCCATCCTGGTACACAAGGCAAGCCTTCCTTCACTCGGTACCTCTGATGGCACAAGTTAGGAACAGAGTCTGGAGAACTTCTAATATGGGCTGGCAGGAAAGCAAGGTTGGCTGCTGTGGACAAAAGGAGGAAATATTGATTGAATTGCTGGGGAGTAATAGGAGGAGAGAGTTAGAAGGGCAAACAGATAGGGGAAACAGGAGGCTGGAATAATAAGGGGGTATGATTGTTATGACAATTGACAAGGTAGTGATTGGGTATGGCAAAGACGAAAGATAGGCAAAATAGGGCTGAGTTTAGGAGCAGGGAGCTGGGAATTGTAAAACAAAATGGGTGACTGCTGCTTTAAGACCAGAGGGAATGGGTAACTAGAGTACTGTGGTGAAAGGGACATCGGACTAAGCAAGGAGAGCCCAAAGAGAAAGAATGAATACAAATAAGCTGGGGAAAAGCCAGCAATGAAGCTGAAGGAAAGGGAACAGGACAGAAGGGAACAGACCAGGAGGCAAGGTGGGGATGAGCAGGAGGAGCAGAAAGGTGAGGAACCAAAATCCAGGAAGGAAGGCAGGGAAAGCAATGGCGGGGACACAGCATGATGGAGGAATGGCACCCTGGAGGAGTGCAGAGAAGCCAGGGAACCAGGATCAGGGAAACCATGAACCAGAAAAAAGCAACAAGGATGGAAAACCCAAGGGACAGCAGGCAGGGGCAGATGGGGGAAAGAATGAGCAGGATACCAATGAGGGAGCAGGCCACAGAATGCAGAAACCCTGGGGAATTAGGGCAGCACTGGGAACAGGGAGAAGCAACATACATGCCAGGCTGGAAGAACGTATGGGGCAACAGGTGCAATGCTGAAAGGCGACAGCCAAAGAAATGGTGAAGATGGAGGGAAGAGCCAGGCACAGGGGAGAGTCCAAGGGGAAAACAAGGAAGACAGGCAGGAGTAGGGGAAAGATCAAGAAGGACAGGGGAAAAGAGTGGGTGGGGGCGCCACTACCAGAGTGAACGCGGGGTAAAGGGGGAAGGAGCAGCCCAGAGCAGGAGTACTGGAGAATGGATCAAACAAATAACAAATGCAGTAACAAACCCAACGGGGGGCAGAAATGGACAACAGGGTCAGGGAGAGGAAGGAGTAAGTGAAAAGGTCAGGGCAATGGACGGACAAAAAATGGGGAAGGGAGAAAACACAATATGGTAGCACAAGGGCTGCACACAGCAAAAACAGTGAACAACAAAGAAAAAGGGGAGGGTCAAGGCAAAAGGAGCAGGACAGGTGGGGTGGGTGAACAGCACAGAACAGAGATGGGAGGGAGACAAAATGAGGGCTAACCAAAAGCCAGGAAGGCAGCAGTGAGGTAGAAAGGGGAGAAGGCAGAGTCACACAAGCCACGCAGGAGTTCAGAATGCGATTAAACACTCTAAGCAAGGATTTCTGGGAGAGGTTGGTTTATATTGGAGATGTGAGAGGAGCTATTCCCCCACATTGAAACTCAGGTTTTAGCACTCCTAAATTCTGACCCAACTATACACTTAAAACACATATTTTCCAGGACTGCATAGTGTGGTGGATAAACACTTAAATAAATGCCTGCATACACATGCTGATTTCTGTAAGCAAATCTCCTAAGAGTTTGGATGAACTACACATCAGGGCTGTGGCTTTAATGTCTTTTAGGAATCATTTTGAAAAATGTGCACTACTCTTAATTATGTCCTGTTTTTCAACACTGTCTACCCTGTTTAGGTTCAACAAGGTACAATATTTGACAGGAGACCTAGGTATCCCTCAAACTTAAAATGTCTTTTTCTGTGTATTAATGTATGTATGTATGTATTTATTTAGTTATTTAAAATTGGTTACTAGGGAGGCAGACTGGGCCATATGGCCCTTTTACAGATGTTAAATGCAAACAAATACAAACAATGAACTTAGATAAACAAAAATATATCTAAACATTAAAAACCAAGAATAAAACCACAGAAATTGTAAGAATAAAACCATAGAAATTGTACTGAAAATTATAATATTACCATGCTGAAAATATGCAAACTGAGCACAATATGATATTTTCATGAAACATTGGAAGTGTGATGGCCAGACAAACCAATCCTTATAGGACATTTACAAGCTGTGATACTGAGTAAATGATGTTTCAATGTAGATCTAAATAGACATGGGGATTTTATGTTCATTAAGTCTGGAGGCAACTTGGTTCAAATATTTGGTATTACATAAACCACTGATCTCTGACCAATGCTCATCCTATATTGTGGTGTATTTAATGGTTCAGTACAATAATCTATAGCCGGTAGACCCTTGGAAACTCCGGAATCCACACTTGTAAATTACAGAGTTCCGTAAACCACACTTACTGCAAACTGGCATGAGTCTCCCTCATCCATTCCCCGAGAAGGTATCCTCATGCTGGTGGTCCACTCAAGCTCCTCACAGGAAACCACCAGTGCAAGAAACATGCTTCTTATAATCTGACAGAAAAAACGGCCGCAGTGTAAAACAAAGTCTCAAAATACTAAAGAAAATGTCAAAAACCTCCTGTTTAGAGCCTCTGAAAGAATTGGAATGGCTGAAATTCATTGAAGATCAAGAGAAGAAAAACACATAAAAAAAAGTGATGTAGCACTGCTCAGAAAATACCTTGAGTGCATAGGTGAGTCAACAGATTTCATCCCTCTCCCTATGGAACAGCTGGAAATCTTAACAGACAATTTCATATTTACTATTAAAAAGCCAGACGGCTCTAAGTACGAGCCCTGTACAATAAGAGGCATTTGTGCAAGCATTGATAGATACCTGTCAAAACACAGGTATCCAGCTTCCATTTTCCACAGCCAAGACAGTGACTTTGCTGTAACTAAAAAAAAAAAAAAAAACATTGCTGGTCAAACAAAAATACTTAAAAAAAAATGGGAATGGGAAATATACCACATAAAGCTCAGCCCTTGTCTGAAGAGGACATAGAGAGACTCTATTCCTCAGGGACTCCAACACTCCACACCTGCTGGGCTCCTCAACTTTCTCTTTTTTTGCATAGGGCTACAATTTGCCCTGCACGCCCAAGAGCAATACGATCTCCAATGAGGAGACATCCAACTAACAGTGGACACAGAAGAACAAAGACTCCTCTAATGCAACGAGCAACAAATGAAGACATGCTCAGTAGTGAACCCCAGTGATGTGCGCACAGTCAGCCCTAGAATTTATGAGACCACAACAGTCTCAGACAGAAATCCATTAGTGGCTTACGAAAAATACAAGGCTAACAGACCCAAATCAGTGTTGGACCCCCAGTCCCCATTCTACCTAGCAGTGCACCAAACTATAACTACATTCCTGGTCACTCATTGTGGTTCTGAAGCATTAAATATTGGTTTAAACAAAATTAGAAACAAGATGAAACAAATGAAAACTTCTGCAGGACTCCCGAAATGCAAGCATATCACAGATCACAGCACTCGGAAAACTAGCATTCAGACACTGATTGATCATGATGTCGCAGCAACAGAAGTACAGCAACTGTCTGGGCATAAGAACATACAGAGTATTAATAACCACTCTGTCCTGTCAGAAAAAATGCAAAAACAAAATCTCCAGCATTCTGACCTTTTCAAGAGAGAATCAACCAGACCCTAAAAATCAGCCAAGCACCTCGATGCAAGCCAGACAACCTGTTCCCCAGACACCACAGCAAGCTTTCCTGACTGGTCTCCAGACGCTCTTCGACCCCAACTGCACTTTCCACCACAGAGTCTCCATTAACATCTAAAATCATCCAGTGCAGCAAGAATCAAGACAGCGTTTCAAAAGACCCTGCGTCATGTATGATACATAATCCGATTAGCTCAGGTAAGCAAAACACTTTTCATTAGCTGCTCTCTGACACTGTATTTCACACTTCTAAACAACTGCACTTTCACCTCTCTCCCTTAGGAGCAACATCAGCCAGATGACTGGATGAAAAGACACAGATTCCACTTCAAACAAACAAAGACTGCCTTTCACTGAAAAGATCCTTCCAGATAAGTTAGCCATTCTGAATGTTTAAAATGTTATGAATTCAGTTGTTAGAAGCTATTCACACACACAAAAAGGTTCACTTGTATAATTATAGCTTGTTGATTTACAGTTTTTCTCTGTTCCATTTAAGTAAAATAAATGTTTTTCACAGAAACTGTTTCAATCTCCTAATTATAAAATTAATCAGTAGTAACTAGTAAATATAAAAAATAAAACATGGGGAAGTGTAGTGATTTAGATTTTATGCACATCCTCCATTTCTGATGCCCAGATAAACCCCTTGGACTTTGGCCTTGGGGTTTATGGGGCATCACACACTGAAGGTGTGCATAAAATATAGGATAAAGTACGGGGTAATGTGTGTAATGAGAATTTTACACTCTCCTGAGGCGTTGGATGCCACATAAACCCCGAGCGCTAAGCTCAAAGGGCTTCATCTGCATCCAACACCGAGGAGGGGTAAATTAAAGTTTACATAATAACTCATATATTATATTTTATATAATTGTTGAGTTTCATTTTTTCCACCACAGCAATTATATAAAATAAATAGAACATGTCTCCCTACAGCCGCCGTCCGATCGGGTTTCAGCAGGGTCAGCAGTCGGATGTGGCTGCTGGAAGAAAGGGCTGCTTTTTTTCCTTTTAGGTTGTTCGGTTATAGGAGTGTTTGTGTGGCCATTTGTTTATTTTATATTTTTTTTGCAATTTAAAGTTTATTAACAGGTTTTACAATACAGAGGACAAGGCAACATAATCATTACAACATAAAGACAGTACTTGAAAATGGAAAGATTTGCCCTCCCCCACCACCCATACCAGTTTCTTTTTTTTTAATGCACTTACCACTGAGTGAGTGTGGCAGTTTGGTCTCTGTCTTCTGGCTTTGCAGAAGAGCAGCGGCTGGCACTGGTGCATGTGCAACAGAATGGAGACCAGGAGCATGTTTGTTGTAATGAACATTCCTTTATTACGACAAATTACGCTGTGGATTTCCAATGGAAAAAAGCATGGAACCCATTAATTATATCCTCATAAAATTCACTTCCTCATGCATTATTCTGTATGTAAGTAATGTAGTATCATCATCTGATCTCAAGCTAAAATTAGACATTTTAAGACTAATAATACCATTTAAGGTGCCCCTCACAGCCATATATATCATTCTGTGAATGAACATACCAGTGCTATAGACATCCCTCTCCTCCTATGACAGTCATTTCAATTTTCCATATAAGGAACAATGGTGTCCCAATTTTGGGGATGTAGGGAAAAACTACAAATCCTTGTTCTGGACATCAAAGCCTTTATTTGAGCTTGGTGAGTGGGGGACTTCTCTGTTTGATGTCACATCAATCAATAAATGTTTTTGTACACAGGTTTTCTACCACAAATATCTACACTGCAGCCATCACTGACATCCAGGAAAAGAATTGCACTAGTTCCATGGTGAAATGTAATGACTGGTGACCTTAGCAGGAGGCACTTATGCTAAATAGTCCCCCAACCCCATGAACCCCATACATTATGGCCCACCTGTGGGTTGACTCTTTATCCCTCACCAGTCATCCCTGGTGAACTTGTAACCTTGAGACTGCATTAGAGCATCTTTAATCCCTGCTGTTGTTGGAACAACTTTCCCTAGTCCCTTTTCCCATGTGTGTTGATATTATTCTTGCTTCTTCATCATTCTTAGTCCAATATTGTATCATCACTGGGCAGTTGAATACCTGCATGGCTCACAGTGAACTGCTTCTTATAGTTCCACAGAGGTCAGAGGTGCTACTGTGTGGATGTGAATGTACAAGTACTGGGAAGAATTTGTGCCCAGCACTGCGTTTCATTAGCATACCAGCATCTGCCCTTTTTCCTATGAAAGAACTATGCCAAATGCACAGGTGCAAGGAAAGACTTGTGACCACTTTGTTTTGAGCACAAATGTGTGGTAGTTTGAACAGTATCACCAAGTGGTCATTGTGACCACTTTTTAACACTTTAAATGCAATTATATATGGGGCCATAGATGTCTGTTTGAAAATCCTTGGTAGGAAATAATCACAGCTTCTAAAACAAATCTGAGCAATCTGAAATGTTAAGAAGAGTGGTGATATTGGCAGTAAAAAGGAAGATGTTTAATTAATCACCATATATCAACAGTAAACAAGAACAGTTATCTGATGGAGACTGGTCAACCCTTCAGTGACTGCTGTCATGTTTATTGCTCATATATCATGTTAAATAAAAACATATTAACATTGAAACATAGAACCATAGAATTTGACAGCAGATAAGGACCAATTGGCCCATCCAATCTGCCTATTCCTCCATACCTACACTATTACCCTAGACATACCTGATCAATAATTCTTTCTCCCTCCCCCCTTCCTTTCCACTGTGATTCCCTTACACTTACTCCCATGGATTCTTGAACCCCACTACTTTTTTCACCCCCATCACCTCCACTGGAAGGTTGTTCCAGGAATCCACCACTCTTTCTGTGAAGAAGTACTTCCTCACATCTCTCCTGAATCTACCCTCCTCCAGCTTTATAGTATGTCCCATTGTTTTTGAGCACCTTTTCTTCTGAAAAATACTACCTCCTATACCTCATTTATCCCCGTGAGATATTTAGAGGTCTCTGTCATATCTTCCTTCTCCCTCCTCTGTTCCAGGGTGTACATACTGAGGCCATTTAGTCTCTTCTTGTAAGGCTTTTGATGCAGACCATGCACTATTCTAGTTGCCTTCCTCTGGACAGCCTCCACTCTATGTCCTTCTGGGGAGGTGGTCTGCAGACCAGGACACAGTATTCTAGGTTGGATCTTACCAGTGAGCTACACAGAGGCAATATCACCTCCCACTTTCTGCTGGTGATACCCTTCCCAATTCACCCCAGCATCCCACTATAACTCCCAACTGCCTTGCCTCACTGCCTGGCCACCTTTAGGTCATCCAATATGATAACCTCTAGGTCTTTTTTCTGCTTGGTAGTCATTAATACCACTCTACCCATTTTGTACTTTGCCCATCGGCTTCTGTGACCTGAGTGCATTATTTTTCATTTTTTTGTATTGAAGCCCAGCTGTCACCCCCTCGAGCACTCCTCCAGTTTTCACAGATCTCTGCTTATCCTTTCCACCATTCTTTGGAGCATGCACCCTTTTGCAGATTTCGGTGTCATCTGCAAATAGGCAGCCCTTCCCTCCCAGTTCCTCTGCCATGTCCCTTATAAAGACATTAAAGAGGACCAGTCCCAGCATGATCCCTGAAGCACCGCACTCATCACTCTCCCTTCCTTGGAGTTAATTCTATTTACCACCACCCTCTGTCACCTATCTCCTAACCAATTTCTTATCCAGTTTACCACCTTTGCACCCACTCCTTAGCTACCCAGCTTGCTTACTAGTCTCCTGTATGGAATGGTGTTGAAAGCCTTACTGAAATCTAGGATGGACCCCATCTGTCACCATTGCTTTGTCTACCTTCAGATTAGCGAGTCTCTTCTTGACTGTCATGTCCAAAACAGGACTAGTGTCCACCTCCCTCCCTTCCTCTAAAGCTTCTGTTACATTTTTGGGGCCCCTCTCCTTGTCCTTCCTCTTTGAACACTGAACAAAAGTATTTGCTTCGGATGTCATCCTTTTCTGGACCCTTCTGCCTAGTCTCCTCCTTCCCCTCTTAACCTTACAATCCCACTTCTGGACTTCCTCTTTTCACTTACATGCCTAAAACATGTCAACTCCCCTTTTGTTGCCTCCTAGACTATTCTCTCTTCTGTTTCACCTTTGTGCTCCTTACTGCTTTCACTGCTTCCCTCTGTTTCCACTGATACACCTGCCTTCCTCTGTGTCACTTTCTTATATTCAATTCCTTTATGTGGATAAGTGACCCTTTTCTATCTTTTGAGAGAAACAGCCTTGAAAAAATGCCACATGATACAATGGTGCTGGAGAACTGGTGGCAAAATCTACAAGTTTAAGTTTAGAAACACCATTCTAGTATTCATGACAACTGTGTATGAAAAGCTGCAGAGGTTGATTGCTTGATTAGGGGCTGCAGTGGGTGGTTGTGCAACAAAGTATAGTGTTTACACAACTGAATTGGTACGGAAGTCTGATAGCTGGTAGGTTGTGTTGTGCATGTGTGGAAAGGCCATAGCACTGAGCATACAGAGAGGAAGAGAAAGAGCCACTACCCAAATCCCATCTCTCCTGGTGGAAAGAACTAATAAAGCTAATTTCTTTTACGTACTTCTTTTATGAACATCAGCACAGAAGAGAGAAGAGTTACCCCATTGTGTAGGAAATCTCTGAGAATCCAAGGCTTTAGGTTGCCATCCTTCTAGATGTAACTCAGTATGTTAAACTGAATGCAACAGATAGGTACACCATTAGAACTGGGTTCTGAAGGGGTGCAGTCTAGCTTTCAAAAGGTTGCACATTTGCTGTAGTACTCAGGCAAGTGCCAAGAAACATTTGCCCATACCAGGTAGGTGTAATGTTTGAACTGGGTCATCAAGGGGCACAATCTGACTTTTGAAATTCTGGGCATTTTCCCAGCTGCTGAGGAAAGTACCCAGAACCATATATAATGGCAGGGAGGTGTACTGTTGAAGCTTGGCCCTCGAGAGGCACAATCTTGTCTTTGAGAGACTGGGCATTTGCTGTGGTTCTGGGGTTAGTTCCCCCAGCAGCATTTGACTTGATAATATGGGGGTAACATTGGAGCTGGGCCCTTAAGGGGCACAACCTGGCCCTTGAGAGGTTTGTCACTTGCCCTTGTGCTGGGGTAGTTGCCTGGAAGAATTGTCTGTAGCTAGAGAAGAGCTGAAGTTAAATTTTTTGGGTGAAGTTCCCACAAAATCGACAATTTCACCATGCAAAATATTTTGTGGGATTCAAGCAATCCACAAAATATTTCGCAGGTGTGAAATTGCGAAATTCTGCCCGCAAAATTTGATATTTTGCCCACAAAGTGCAGAATTTCACCCAAAAAAGGCAGAATTTCACACAAGTGGTGAAATTCTGCCATTCATGGGTGAAATTCTGCCATTCACGGGTGAAATTCCACACTTCATTGGTGAAATTATGCATTTGATAGCCAGAATTTAACATTTTACATCCAGGAAAAATGTTGTGAAATGTACAAAATTTGTGAACGTTTTTGCAGAGCAGAGATTGCCAACTTTGCCTATCGTTATTTGTAGCAAGTAGGTGTAATGCTGGAGTTGGACACTGAGGTGTGCAGCTTGGCATTTGAGAAATTGAACATTTGCACTAGTGCTGGTCTGACTAGACAGAAACATTTCACTGTAGAAGATCAGTAGGTAAAAAAAGGGGAATTGGGCCTCAAGGGTCATAGCCCACCATTTAAGAGGTTGGGCCTTTACTCTAGTACTGTTGTGAGTGCCTGGAAGCATCTGACTGTAGCAGTTAGTTATAATGTTGGAGTTGGCCCTAAAGGGGCACAGTGTGGCCTGAATGGTTGGACATTTGCACTGGTATGGAGGCAAGTACACAAAAGCATTTGAGTGTATCAGGTAGGTGTAATGCTGAAGCTTGATCCTTGTGGTGTGCTGCTTGGCCTTTGAGAGGTTGGGCATTTGCCCTGGTGCTTGGAGGATCTTCTGGAAACATTTGACTGTAGCAGGTAGGATTATGTGGAGCCTTGAGATGAGGACCGTTCAGTTGCCTGGGCAGTCTGGTTGGCTAGTAAGGAGCAGTTGATGGAAAGTCCAAAGAATCATCATGGGTGAGGCATGCCCGCAGCCATGGTCATGTAGGCAGAGCACAGGAGAGCAGATTAGAGTTGAAAGGATGGCAACATGAACAGGCTAGTAAGGAGGTAGGAAGGCCCCAGCAAGTCCCAGAGATCATCAATGGAGCCAGAAAGGTAAGCTGCAGGTAGGTAGCCAGCAGAATTAGTGGAAAATGGTCTTGATTCACCCCCGAGGTGAGAGGCAGCATGTCAGGGTGTGGGCCAGCAAGCAGCAGTGGCAAAGCAGAATCACTGGCCCCATGAACAGAGTAGGAGCAGGGGCAGGGCCAAACAGCAGGAGTCACCTGGGCTGCAATAAAGAGGTCAGGTAAGCGAAAGCAAAACCAAGCCATAGGATCAGGGACAAAGTACCAGTGCAGGAGGAGGACACCAGAAAATTACAGAGCAAAGCTAAAAGGGCTAGATTGTACCAAGGAGTCAGAGAAACCAAGGAAATAGGAGAAGGAGTAGAAGAACTGCTCACCATTGACAGGAGTGATTGCCAGTATCAGAGTCATTGGGGAGGAAGAAGCAGCCAGGACACAACAGTGAAGCTGGTGGTATGAATGGCAGAAGGAGTCAGCAAGATTAATGATGGAGCACTGCCAATTGTAACTACTCAGAAGACAGGTAGGTGGAGGAAGGGCACAGCAAGTTGGAGAGGTGGCAGCCATGCAGCTGCAGCTATAAAATGAGCATCCAAAGGCTGTTTGGAGGATGCACACTTACGTAAAGCTCAGTTGTGGGGGCCCTATTCAGTAGCAACCACTGGTCCACCAAACTCCAGGCATAGTCTTACATTTAATAGCCATGCAATTTAAGGATCTGAGGTCTGGAGCCTGACAAACTTTGATATTTTAGAATCCATTAACATGAGCATATTTATATTTATCATCCTCATTACCCTTCACCTACGAAGCACTTGTAGCAAACATTACCTTGCCTTTTTCCTCCCCTATCTTCATAGCTGGCATTTACTGTTGATCTGGCTCCAAGTCATCCGATACTTTGGATCTCATTACCTCCATAACCTCCCTCTCACATAAATGCGAGCTATACATCCTGGGTGATGTAAACCAAAACTGGCTATCACCAACATCTGCCAAGACACAAAATGACATCATGGCCTTCAATCTCTCCCAACTGATCCTGGACCCCCCCTACCTAAATCATAAAACTCTTAACCAATCCCTGATAGACTGGGTTCTCACCTCTCACCCCCACTAAGTCATTAAATCAGGCATCCTCCAGGATGCCTTCAGTGATCATCACCCAATCTTCATAGTCAGGAAAGTCCATAAACCTAAACCGCCTCACAAAATTCTGCTACTCTGCTCCTTCAGCTCCTTAGACCTTAATCCCCTTCTTAATGAACTGGCCAGCTCCGATTGGTCCCCTATTGCCTTTGCCCCTTCCATTGACCAAGCTCTTGCTTACTTTAAAGATAAATTTCTAACTACATGGAACTTCTACGCTGTATTCAGATGCACTACAGTTCATGGCGGCCATCATCCCTGGGTCTCCCCTGAGTTACTGACCTGTCTCAGGGAATGGGACAAAGCTTGGAGGAAACATACGGCCTCACAGCTTCCCCTAGACCATGCCAGGTATCGCATGTTAAGAAATGCCTGCACAAAAGCTACCAGACTTGCCAAGACTGAATATTTTAAATCATCTTTTTCCAAAAACATCAATTCCCCCTCCAAATTCTGGAAAGTGGTCCATGCCCTATTCTCCCCCCTTCACATCTGCCTCCCCCTGTGATTAAAATAAACAACTCATTGGTCTCTGAACCATATGCAGTGGCTCAAGAGTTTAACACCTTATATACCTCCTGCACCACTGCACTTCTAAAGTCACTCCCCTCTAACCTCCCCCATCCTCATTCTCACACACCCAGTACTCAACCCCTACATGCCCATCCTTCCTTCTCTTTTTCTAAGGTCTCCCCAGAAGAATTACTAATTGTCCTTCTCTCTCTTAATCCTTTGAAGGCTCATCACTGGATGAACTTGACCCTGAACGCCTCTACCTTTCAGCTTCTGCTACAGCTTACCCTCTCTCCTTGATCTTAAATCTTTCCTTCTCGTCCCCATCTGTCCCTTCATCCTGGAAACATGCAGTGGTCCTCCCTCTCCCAAAGGGTGGTGACCCCTCCTCCCCTGCAAATTTTTACCCAATCTCCCTACTCTCTGCCCTTACTAAACTTCAAGAACACCTGGTCCTTTCTTTGCTAACCTCCTTCTTCGATGACTCTTCCTTTTTTACCCTGTTCCAATCTAGTTTTCAAAAGAACCACTCCACTACCACCTCCCTACTCAGGCTCACTGACTCCATCCTCACTGGGATGGATAATGGCCTCATTACCTCTGCCATCTTTGTCGACCTTGCCAAGGCATTCGGCACAGTCTCCCATGCACTACTTCTTGACTCCCTTACAGCTGCAGGGTTATCTACTTCTGCCCAAAACTGGTTTAGAGCTTACCTCTAAGGCAGAACACAATCAGGCAAGATCCAGGACACAATCTTTCCCCCCTCTCTATTTCAACTAGAGTCCCACAGGGCTCAGTGCTTGGATCCATTCTCTTCTCCATCTTCAAAAATGACTTGCCCTCAGTGTGCTCCCCCTCCACCTCTATCTGTATGTATGCTGACGACACTGTCCTGTTCTCATCTGGCAAATGCCCTGTTGATGTTGCAACCACCCTTCAGCTTGACTTCCACCAGGTTCAGTTAGGGTTTGCCTCACATCACCTATTCATAAATGCCAAAAAGACTGTCTCCATGACCTTTGGTACTAGTCAGAGATGCTCTAGGCTCCACCCTTTACCATTTTCCATACTCTTGATGGGACAATATTAGAGGGCACCTCCTCATTCAGATACCTTGGGGTTTGGTTGGACCAACACCTCAACTTCTCTGGCCAAATTGATGCCATCCTGAAAAAATTGCACCCCAAGCTTGGTGCCTTATTCAGGAACCTTAGTTGCATCCCTCCTTTAGCGTGGCATGAACTAGTCCAGAAGATGATGCTTCCAATTTATGACTACTGTGATGTAGTCTATGTTACCACTCCCAAATTCTCCCTAACCAGATTGGACACTATGTAACTCCTTCTGTTGATTAGACCTTGATGCTTCATCACGCAGTCATCACTGTGACCTCTACCACACCATTTCCTTCCCCCGCTTGCCAATAGACACCTCAGTCATTGTGCCAAACTCACTTCTAAATTTTGGTTAGAAGAACTTCCCTTCTACCTCTCATGCTCATTCTCTTCCCCATCTCCCCCCTCCTACTCCCTCAGATCCGATGACACTCACACTTTGTTGATCCCCGTTGTACCACTCTTATCAGCCAGTCAGGCTTTACCCATCATTTCCTGCAAATCTGGAACTCCCCCCTCCCCCAAATATGGCACTCCTCATCCCACTCCTTTGCCTCTGCCTTACATAACTTTCTCTCCTCTAACTGCTCCTCCTTTAACCCCCCAAAACTGTCTTCCTATGCCTCTGCTTCTCTTCATGACTCACACCATCTATTAAACCTTCCACCCCCCAGTCTGCAACTCAGCATGCTTTCCTCTCCCTTCACAGCTATGTACTATGTTCTTCAGATATATCACTTGTAATTAAATGTCTATTTCACTGGTATGATATATTTAATTGTATGTTATGTTATAAATGCCACTGTATGATTACTTATGATATTTTTTAACTGTATGTCTTGTTACAAATGTAATTGAATATTTAATTTCTTGTAAATTTTAAAAGCTAAACTGTATGTCTAATTCTTCATCCAATTGTACCCCGGTCACACCTGGAGATAAGCAACTTGTTGTTCAGTGAACCTTCCTGGTGAAACATTTCAATAAATAAAATAAAATAAAATAAAACAGCCCTTCACTGGGTGTCCCCAGATCCACCCAAGTAGTGCTTGCTAGATGAGAATTGGGTCTTATAAATGTTTCTAAATTGTCTCATATAAGAATTATAACATATTGATTCCTAGCGAATTACATGTAGAAAGACCATATTCCTACTATTTGCATTGCTGAAAATGTTTTATCTTTTTAAGCTTAGCTACAACATACTTTCCATAGTTGCAATTTCTTAATGCTTCTTTCAGATTTCTGGGTTTGGGGGGACTTACCGAAGACTGTACTGTGTTTATTATTAACCATAAGTATGTTTTCACCGAAAGTAATTTTGATCTAGTTAAGTAATAAAATATGGCCACTACTGCAGTCTCTAAATCCAGCCCTTGGCTGTTAACTTTGAAAGTTGTGCCTTGATCTGAGCTGTATCTTGATTTGTTAACTAACCCAGTGGAGCATAACAATTTTACATGTTCAAGGTTTTAATCTTTCCTAACAGAGTCAGGGAAGCTATACTTGGTCAAAAGGGAGGATAGCTCCAGAAACCAGCTGTGTAAATACAGTATGAGTGCAGCTGTGGGTTCAGGCATGTTATCCTGCACTTCCTTTGGTAGAGCAGTTAAGAGACAGATGAACTTGACCACTATTGTCTCCTGCTTGTTATTTCCAGATATATTGGCCTATCTGTTTAATCTATTGGATGTGGAGCCATTAGAAACATCTGTCACATTTTTGAAATTAATGAAACAAAAAATAAAGTGCATGATTACTGGTTGTACTGGCAATTACTGTAATACTAAAATTCAATGTAAGCAAATATGCATATATTGACCCAAGGAGCTTTCAGTATTCACTGTTAAATGTATTATTTGTGTGATTCTTACATTAAGGATTTTGGGAAGGATTGTTAAACCCTATTTTTAACTGCAGTATTATCTTGTGTCTGCACATTGCTTGCTCTTTGCCTGCAACCTATAGCTCCAGATTGAAACTGCAGTACTATCTAGTGTCTGTGCAATTCCTGTTATTGGCCTGGGTAACTACTTATTATGTTTGCTTGCACGCATGTGTAAGAAACATAGTGCCATCATCCGAGTTTTCGGAGGTGTGGCAGCCCTCTTCCAATTCAGTCAGTGTGTTTGCAGGCGCGGCCCCAGTTCTCCAATGCCCGCTGGAGCTGTCTATGACAGTCCAAAATGCAGTGGCATACAGCTGAAAGGGGGAGCTACGCTTCAGTGAGCAGCGATAAGATATCGCCTGCTCATGTGAGCCCCCACACACACAAAGAACACGCATGCATACCGCGGCTCAGCCCCCGCATTGTATAGCCAACGGGTGCTCCAACTCCCCTGTCGGCTGTGCTGTGCCCCCACACCAAACAGATTACATGCATGCTGGGTGCCTCATCCCAGCATGGCTACATGTATAGCCAAGGGGTGGCCAGTCCCGCCGTCGGCTCCACTGTCTCCTCCCCCCCAGAGTACAGGGTGCCACGCTGGAAGCCCACCCCAGCATGGCAACAGATGCTGTCACTGACAGGGGTGCCCAATCCCTCATCGGCTCCACACACCCCCCCACAAGCTGTCCTTGTGCCATGCTGGAAGCCCACCCCAGTGTGGCAAATGTCCCGTGTCATCTCCTCCTTTGTAAAAAAACACACCTGCAACACAAAAATGGTCCCTCGCTGTCTCTGCCCCCACCCGCGCCCACCCACTGTGCACTCTGTCTCCCTACAGCCCCCCTCACCCCATACTTACCTCCGACCTCGGCGTGACGATCTTCGTGGACCGGGAACACGTCTGCACTCTTCAAAGCCAACCGCGAACTGAGAAAATGCAGGAAAGCTGTATTATGTAATGAATAGGGTTTTTTCAATTTTGCTGCATATCTCAGGCATTTTTTTTGAATTTTGGCACCAAATTTTCAACATGGAGTTCTTGGGACCCCTCCTCA
The DNA here is from genome assembly GCA_016271365.2 of Neoceratodus forsteri. NCBI lineage: Eukaryota > Metazoa > Chordata > Ceratodontiformes > Ceratodontidae > Neoceratodus > Neoceratodus forsteri. The sequence goes on along the minus strand of CM057449.1, from coordinate 1,581,564,682 downwards.
AGAATTCTGTCACTGTCATGGCGTTAATCGGGACCGAAGGGTGATTTCGCAGTCACTGTGCGAAATCACCTTTTGGGACTGATTAACAAAATGACAGTGCTAGTGTTCATAAGGTGGGTTCTCAAAAGCCTATGTTGAGAATTTGGTGAAAAATTCCAAAATGACTGTTTTACTTGTGCTGCATTGGCGCTTGAAATTCAGACACGCCATAGGTTCGCAAATTTTCAATATTTTCACTCTGGATTTTCAACATTGCAATTTGACCACACTTCCTTATGAGCAGTACAGCTGTCATTTTTCACATCTCACCCAAAATGTGTTTCCGCGCATGTAGCGCACAATGCAGATCGGTATGCGAAATCAATGTTTGGGACAAATTAAGAAAATCACAGTGACACTGTTCATGAGCAGAGGTGTTAAAATGGCTATGTTAAAAATTTGGTGAAAAAATTCCCAAAAATGACTATTTTACGAGCATGTGTTGCGCTGTTCCTACGCACGCTCGTAAGTTCGCGAATTTTCAATATTTTCACTCCAGATTTCCAACATTGCTGTTTTACCACACCTCCTTATGAGCAGTGCAGCTGTCATTTCTCACTTCTCACCCAAAATGTGTTTCCGGACATGTAGCGCACAATGGCGCAGTCGGTGTGTGAACTCAATGTATGGCACACATTAAGAAAATCACAGTGACACTGTTCATGAGCAGAGGTCTTAAAATGGCTATTTTGAAAATTTGGTGAAAAAATTCTTAAAAATGACTGTGTTACGAGTAAGCATTGCGCAGTTTCCACACACACTGTAAGTTCATGAATTTGTAATATTTTCAGTCCACATTTTCACCAGTGGCATTTTTCCACACTTCTTATGAGCAGTACAGCTGTCATTTTTCAACATGGCTGAAATGTGTTTTCACACTTTCAGCACAGAAATGCATGGTCGCTGTGGGAAATCATTGTTCGGGACAGATAAAGAAAAATCACAGTGACACTGTTCATTCCTAAACTAATTATATTATGGGTGCACGTTGCACAGTTTCTACGTACACTCGTGACTTCACCAGTTTTTATAATATTTTCACTGCAGATTTTCAACACTGCCATTTTTTACACCTCCCCATGAACAGTACAGCTGTCATTTTTCACATCCTGTTCAGAATGTGTTTTTGCACCTGTGGTGACAAATGCCATAGTCGCTGTGCAAAAGCAGCTTTCGGCTAACAAACTGATATTGCCACTGTTCATGAGGTGGGGGTCACAAAAAACCCATGTTGAAAATTTGGAGTGAAAATACCAACGAATGCCTGAGGCATTAGGGTTTCCGACCATAACACCCCACCCTGTAGAGTATGACAGGCATCAGGGCTGTGACTTGGGAATGTCACCTGCAATGCTCATAACATTCCACCCCCACCCACACCTTGCAGCCACTGAGAGGCATGGAGGTGTGCCTTGACTCTTCGGCCCCAAAGTTCACCCCATTATCCTATACTGCACCCATCTCACAATATTTCCTGATGGAATGGGGTGCGCATAAGGGCCAAAGACTCCAAGGCACACCATGACACTTGTTGGTGTCTGCACGGTAGGGTATGATGAAATGGCATGGCTGTTATGCCTGATGACCCAAAGGCACACCCCAATGTCTGTCACTATCTGCAGGGTGGTGATGGGTTGGCTTCAGTTCAATACTTCACTGCCATTCCTATTATGCAGCTCTGTAACTCCTACACTACCAATGCCAATGCCAGCAAGCAAACATTCAGCATTGACAAATGCTTGTTTTATAGCTGTAGCATGCCTCCATTATGCATAAAAACAGATGAATGTGTAATGCCTTCAGCTTTCCTGCAAGTGTCCATAATAAGACTGCAAGTGTGCATATTAAGTAAGCTGATTAAAATAAAACAGCATTACAGGCATTATATGCATAAAACAGGTACTGTTGAAGACCTGTAGTATGCCTGTTTTGGGCTGATGCCTGCACAGGCACAATCAAGTAGCTACAGACATGATACAGGGCATCTTTTGTGCCTGTTGAGATACTGAAAAGTCCTGATTTTGTATTTTATTCAAAAAACAGTGACAAAGGCCAATAATGTGAGACAAACACTGTGAATTCTGAATTTGTGAACATATATGAAATTCTGAAAATGTTGCAATATTTTCCAAAATTCTTGCTTTGGTGAAATCCAAATCTTCTGAATGTGTCTGGCAAATTTTCTCATGTTCCACAAAATATTCAGACTATATTGTGGAATGATACACATGAACTGCCTCATGACAGTTCTATGAAATTTCATTTCACAGTTTTGTACATGAATCCACATGTAATTAGTCCACAGTTAAGTGATTCAGTTCTGGGAATTTCGTTACAAAGTTCAACACGTTAACATGCAATTAGTACATTCATTACACCCTTCTAAGGTGGAATTTCATGAAAGTTGCCAAAGTGCATTCTGAAATTTTGTGGTAATTTTATATTTGCACAGAACTACGGCCCATTTATTTTCAGCAAGGAAAGGGAGGCACAAATGCAAATGCATGTTGCACTTGTGTTGGCAACACCCAAATGTGTCTGAGCAGCCCTGCTGCTATTTCCAAAAGATGTGACGTGAGGAGGCGGCTACATGAAACAATAACCAGTGCCACCACATAATAATTCAAGAGACTTGCAGGCAAAGTAGGGCTACTACAGTACGGTGCATAAAATAACCAGAGTGTCAGAGCGACGTGAAACTGTTTGGCATCTGGAGAGGGGTGCTGCTACTATGTTTTTAAGAAATAATAAATCCTTCTTTTAACTCTGACTAACCTAAATGATTATTTTGGTTTTCTGCACCGTACAGTAGTAGCCCCGCTTTGCCTGCATATTTCCAAAAGATTCTTATGTTTGCAACAGAAAGTCACAATTTGTGAAAAAAAAATCAGTGTAAATATAATTTGTGCTATTCTTTAATCACAATTGCAACTTTTTCTGGATGGACAATTTAGTCACAGGTAGATCAGATGGTAGACATTGATTTTCCTTTTGATAATAGCAGCAGACACGCCTCAGACTGATCCTGTTCAAAATCCTGCCCCATAACTTTTATAACAATTGTAATAACTTGTAGTAAGACCAATAACCTGTTTACCTACCTACTACTGGTAGAGTAAGTTATGTCACCATGCCTTGCAAAAAGAAAACAGAATGACAGAATTGTGTGCAGCAGCTAAACTTTTTTAAAAAAATATCCATCTTAAATAGTAATACTTTCCTTAAAATGTAGGCTGCTTTTGATGCTATAGTACTGTACATTTAAAAAGGGTAAACTTGTGGTTCAGTTGGGCAGTGGGTCCAACACTCACATACACTATTTAAAGAGCATTCTCCAACTTCCTTCAGGCACAGTCTTTTCCATCCTGCTCTCTGTTGTTGCTCAGCCTGGAGCTTCTGTCTACTTTTCCACATTCTTGTTATTTCTCTTTTTGATTTTTTGGGGGGTCAGGTGGGGGTAGAAAATTCATCCACTTTTCCTGCTTCTCTGTTTTCAGGAAATGTATGTCCCTGCTCCAGTTCCCTCATTCCTTTCTCAAGTATGTAGAATAGACTTTTACTTACCTGTCTGCTTTATATTGTGTCTTCCCATGTGGGCTTCTGACTTAGTAATAAATGTATTTACAATGGAAAAAGAATACAAAATTCAGCTAAGGACTATTTTTCAGTGGGTCCCAGTCACATGTTAAAATACAACTCACAAAATACAGTACAATAAAAATAAGGTACTAAGAAATGAATTAATAAATATAAACACTATGTACAATTATATAATTACAAATATATTTAAAAATATGTTATGCATATTAAACATTCAATGACAAAATAATAATTTTCCTGACCTATAAGGATGTAGATTTCCTTTTACTTGCTTGGTTGCACTGCTGCTTTTCAACTCCTCCCCCACCTGCAGTTTGACCTCTTTGTTTTGTAGCCTGTTTAACATGGTTTGTTTTCTAATTGATCACCTGCCAACATGTAGTTCAGGGGACTCCATCTTTCTGGTGCTTCCACTAAGGTCGGGACTCTTCACCCCTCTATGATTGGGGCTCTCACTGCTGTGGGTCCCTTCAGTCATACTGACCAAGCTCTGTGACACTTATGAGGTTGGTTGTATTGCTAGAAGGATGGAATAAGAGCTTTGGTAGCTCCTTACTCAAAATTATATACATTAGCAACCCTATAAGGTAAATGTTCCACTGTTCTTCTTTTTGGAAATTCTAAAATATAGATACAAAGCTTGGAAGGATGATGACCTTAGGCCTTGAATCCCCAGAGGTTTTCTCCATTGTTATTTGTCCTTGCCTTTATGCTAAAGGTCATAAAATAATTTCCACCATTAGAGGTTGCCTGGATGATGTCTTATTCTGACTTGCATTCCTCCAAAGCTGATGTTTCTGCTCCCTCACTCCTTTCAGAAAAGCATATAATGAATAAGTCAGTGTTACACTATATGTTCGTCTTCTTGTTGTTGAGGGCTATTACTATGATTTCTAAGATACCTAAAGTCCAAGGGGACCTTTTCCATGTGGCCTCCCTAGGGTGGAACCCCACCCATCAAGAGGTTTCTGTGTTACATGATCAAGCTCCGTGATGTCCAGAACAGGTGGTTGTCACCTCCTAAGATAATGAATGGAATGGCCAAAGTCTATGTTGCATAAGCATTTAATCTGTCAGGCATAATTATTCCTACACATACAGTACTTTAAGTTGTCCTCTTAACCAGTGAATAAATGGAAATCTGTATATTTCTGTATTATATTTTGTATAAATTAATCTGCTTCGATTTATATATGAAATGGGAATTAGTCTGCCACTAGCAGCATATTAAATGGAAATCTGACTGCTGCTAGCAGCATACTGTACCTGCATGACTGTTAATGTTCTAAAATAACATAATGATTTCCAAAGATTTCTACTAGCCAATATAGCTGTCTATCACATGATACTTTTATAACCTTTAATAAACAGCAGTGCAACAATGAGTATTAATGACAAGTATATTATGTACTGTACATACTGTACATTTTTGAAAAACAAGATGAACATTAGTTTCTAAATGCAGACTGTCTGGACCATGGGTTAAAACAATGTCTGACATATTGAAGAATGTGGGTGGCATATGAAAATAAGTGTAGCTGTATATACTTGAAATCTGAAAGGAATATGTAATGTATTTTAAATCATAAGATATGTATTGTTTTCTTTGTATATCTTGGTGGTTTCACACTAATCTAATTTGTATTAACAATGTGTGAATAAAAAAACACCAGACTGCCTTAATTCTGTAGCAGCTTCCTCCTGTTTATAGTCAAAATTTAGTGCTGTTTATTCTCTTTAAAAGCAAAGCTTATTTTTCTTAAATACTATACCTAATGACCTTAACCAGAGTATGACTACTGTTCTATGCACCTCTTTGTTGAAACAATGAGGGTTTGTGCTGTCTGCCTATGGGAGGTATTTACTGCCCTAGGGCATTACACTGCTTTTTAAGCCAGCATACTCTGACATTGTTTTCTGTGAAGGTACGCAATACAGGGTTATCGTAACACTGTTGGAAGCATTATAGAGACTCTATTGTGTAATAAAAGATGGTATTGTACAGTATTTTTTAATTTACTTTAGGCCAACAAACAAGGCTACAGCTTTAATGAAGTGTACTGTATCAACATGCCTAAGTTGAGGTTATAGCACTGTAAGTGCTACTTCATGACAGGGCTTTAAACCTCTTCAAGTGGACAGCTCTTCAAACTTGTTAAGAGCAGGAATGAAAAATTCGGAATTATTTTAACATAAACAGCTGCCGAACAGCATAACACAGCCTAATGTATATTTACCAAAACTGTGTCTTCACTGCTGAAAGCAACAAAAGAAATGAAAATAGTTTCCATTCATTTGGTTGGCAAAGGCATTGGAATGTGGTAAGGTCGCCTCAGGGCTAACTGTGAAGAATAATGCTTACAGTATAGAGAAACAGTGTCATTCCAAGAGTAACATAGCACACACCTTGACAGAAGATACAGGAGGATATTTGAAGAAGGCAACAGTAAATTCTTAAAATAATAAACACATGGATTTTTCTCACTCACCAAATGTAAGGTTCAAAGGTTTTTTTTTTTTCAGATAGATACTTGACTGAACAGGTTCCAGCCATGTTTTTGAGAAACCATGGGGTGAATTCATCTATACCGAAACACATTTCAAACAATATGCATTTACACATATACATAAAAGCACAATTTAATAAGAAGCATGCATATAAAGATCACTAGAAAATTATATTCACATGGCAAACACACAGCATCACCAGCTGCATAATGAAGAAGCCACAGAAGCTGAGGAAAATCTAGTTACTTATCAACAGGTTTTTTATGAATCATACCTTCTAAACAGTATCTTATTTATTATTAGAGGGACTTATAAACCTTGTCTGACATACATATTGCTTATTGTTTAATGAACCACTGTTGCCCTGAATATATTTTATTATGGGGTCCTTGATCACAGCTAAGGGTACGCAAATGCGAAAACTGGCTACATGAGTTCAGTGTCTTTTTGAAGCTTCTGTCTTCACTTCACTTTGACACTGGCCAAAGGCACTTGGTACTGGGGATGTGGCAAGCTAAGAATGGGGATAAGTGACACTCTTTCACTACCTGTTGCCCACTCCAGTTAATTCCAACCTCTTCTACCCTTCCTCAGTCCCCAGTCAGTTTTTATTATAAAACAACTCAGTAAGCACCTGACTTGGTGTCAGTGGCTGAATTTTCTTTAATAAATGTCTAGGGAGGGATGGAAAATGACTAGGGTGTAGAAAGAGGTGGCCATAGGACTAGGCCTGGCCAAATAGGAAGGGCAAGAGTGCTATTTTTTTAATCATCTGGCTAAAAGTCAAAGCAATCCAAAGTGGTGCAAAAGTTCAATTGGGCTGATTCAAAATTTAAAGCATGGAATTTCAGCACATTTACTGAATAAAAATGGAGCAGTGACTCATTCTTCACTGCAGCTTGGGAGAATTATAGTGTTGTTTGGAATGTTGAATTCCACCAGCAGAATGAGTGCAAAATGGCAGTTCTGCTTCTGAAATGTTTTTCAAAACTTCTTTCTGAATTTCACATAAGTCCAAAAAGCATTTTGAAGTAAACCACAGAATAATTTTCTGCACAGCACAAAAAACATGAAATAATTTTCTGTGGTTTGCAGAAAAGAAAGCTGTTATTCATGCAAACCATGGACTACTAATCTACAAAAAACATTCCACTTCCAAAATCTCAAAATTCCACAGCATTAGGTGGAAATTTTGCAAATGTTATGCAGTTCCATTCTGTCAAAATTTAAAAATGCTGCACAGTACTAGGGAATTACTTAGCTGAAGTATATACTGGATTGCTCACCTGAATAATTATATTTGTATTTTTCACCTGTCCTTGTTGCCTAGCATGTACCCCAAGCTGAGTACAGGGCTCCACCCCCTGCAGCATTACCCTGCACCCTCCTCCCCAGAGCAAGTCCCACAGGCCAGGAGTCATGGAAGGACAGAAGTTCTGTAATTGCAACCTCACAAAGTTAGAGCAGGAAGGTTATCAAGGAGACTATTCATTGCACCTCCATATAAATCCAAAAATATTTGTGGAATTGATGAGCCTTCCTGGAGGGACTTCAGTGGCTGCTTTCCACCTAGTCGACTCATTGTATCTCCTAATGTATGCACCTTGGTAAAGACTCATGTACCTTGTACTGCATGCATTCTGTAATTATTCCCTAGTCTCCCAGTAATGTGTGTTCTATGTTATTGACTCAGTGTATTTGAATTATTTGCTCTCAGTATTCATTCCCTATCCCCCTTCCCCCGTCATAACTGGAAATGAGCCTTGGACTCTGTGTGCTTACCTGGTAAAATATGTTTAAAAAAAAATAATAAATAATAATGTTGAGTTTTACATTTGTTTCTTTTTATTTGAATTGAATAGTACTACTTAAGTGTCAGTGATTTTATGTTCCATTTATGAAGGGATGAGCATAAGTGAAATGCAATTTTAGTTGTTTTTCAGAACCCAGTATGTTTAGCCATAGGAAACATAGAACCAAACTTTCATGCAGTTCTTGTATATTCTGCATAATGGAAACTTAAATGGTGGCACATAGCCCAGGATTTCTAAGAACATCACCATAATCTATTGTATACAGAATCTAGTGTAAATTCTGTGGATGTCTCAAGACATTTTGAATGGAAGTTCACATAACAAAACAGGTATTCAAATTTGCAGGACTAATACGGTACTAATGTTTTATATCACAGGCATTTGTAAAGTCATTGTCAGAGATAGTTCTCAGTATGTTTTAATATATCTGGATATTTCATAGGCAATCCCCATTCATTTTAATGTGATTTTAGAAACAGAAACAGGGATGAGTGGACCCAAAGGGGTCCTGACTGTTATTATCAGGATAAGGATCCAGGTCAAAGTCCTCATGATGCCGGTTCAAGAACTATTTCGTCGACTGGCAACACAGTGACGGATTTATGTCGACTGCAAGTTGCAGTCGACATAAATCTGTGAGGAAACCAGATCCATTTTTCTATCGATGGGGCTTCCTCCTATAATCCCCGCACCCCCCGTACTAAATATAATCAATTCCAAGTTGGAGTTGATTCGGGGAGGGGGTGCTGGACTGGGAGACAGAGTGCTGGGGTCGCAGGTGGACCATTACAGCAAACTCTTGATATTGTCAGCATCGATGTGTTTGCTATAATGGTATCGCTGTCAGGTGGGCATACCATTCTGATTGCTTCTGATTCAAATCAATAACTTCAGGAAATGGATGAAAATACCTGAAAATAATCATAGCTAGCAAAACATTGAAAATAAAGTGTTTTTTTTGCTTTGTGTCAGTCTATTTTTCTGACTCCATTCTATGCATTCATCTGATGTCTATAGATAATCCACCTGTGTTCTTTTCCCTTACCTATTGGATAGAGGGTCATGGAAAGGTATCTCTGATTAAACACATCTCAAGCCCCAATCCTTTCCCTGTAATTATGCATATTCCAACCCACTTCCAACTGTTAACACTCTCCCCACCACAGTATGCAACACACTCCTGGTCCCCCTCCTGTCTGATGACACCAGCACTGCCCTGGTATGTACACACTGTCAAAGTATACACACTCCTACCCACTTCATCTGCTGATACTCACCCTTTCTAGTACAAATGCCACCATCTCCCCTCCCATCTGCTGATAACCACCCTGTCCCAGAACTACTACCCTTACCCCCTCCTCCCATCTGCCAATACCTACCCTGTCCCAGTACAAGTATTTCTATCCCTTCTCCCATCTGCCAGTACCCATTGCCCATCCTGTCAGCCATAGAATGAATAACTCTATCCCTCCTTCCATCTACTTCCACCCACCCTTTCACAAATGAATACTTCTGCCACACTGCCTCCTTTCATTTTCAGTGCTGAATCTGATACCCCTCCTGCCCCCCCCCCACACACACACATGCAATAGTACCTTCTTGCAGCCACCTGATGCATTGATTAAAAAAAGAACATTTTCGGTTCAGGCCTTCCTAGAGTGTAATGTATGCACCAGATGCAGACTTCACCTCTCACTAGGCTACATGTGCTTGTGTTCTCTCTCACTCATGCCCCAGTAGTGTTGCAAGCATGCACACTTGTAGCATTGTGATTGTATGAGAGGGCACACGTTTAGCAGCTGGAGAGCCAAAAAGTGAAAAAAAAGAACATCTATATTTTTTTTGTTTCCTTGTGGATGGGGGGGGACACCTGGGTCTGGTAGATGCGAGGAGATATTTTTTTATTTATTTAAGCACATCTGAAAAAGCATTGAGAAACAGGAAAAGGCACTGAGAAGTGGACCCGATACACCTTCAGCAGAAGCCCTGATTTAGCGATGTCCACCGGACATTGAAAGATCCAGGGGGTTCTGGTTCCCATCGGACCATCTATCCATCCCTAAACAGAAACATAAAAAATGTTGGCAGAAAAGACGATTGATCCATCCAGTCTGCCCTGTATACACTATCTTATTATCCTGGGATCTAATGTAGTTGTTGTTATATCCCACACCTCCTCCTCTTGCCCAATGCCCTACTGCTTTCCCCTTCTGTAACTATTAAGACTTTTACTCAGACACAACATTGTTTAAAACCATTAAGGGTTCTTGCACCCACTACCTCTGCTGGTAGGTTGTTCCACAGCTCAACTACTCTCTCTGTAAAATTAAACTTTCTCACAGCTCTCCTAAATCTCCACCCCCCACCCCATCAGCTTCCACCTATGCCCTGGTGTTCTTGATTCACCAATCCTGTTGAATATTTCCCCACAGTCTGTCTTGTTTATTCTATTCAGGATCTTGAAGGTCTCTATCATACTGCCCCCTCCCTGCCATGGTGGCTTACATAACTCGAGATTTCAGTCACCCTTGCAGATTTGCACCGGTTGCATTTGCAGTTGGAGCAGACACACTTTTGGTTGTTTCACACATTGACCATTCTAAAAGTTTGCAAAAGGCTATTAACCATTTAATAATAATAATAATAATGATTATAATAATCTTTATTTTTATAGCTCAATTCAAAAAATATCAAAGCGTTGTACAAATATTGACGGTAAAATCGCATTAAAACAATAAAATGATAAAACAAAGTGCAATTCCAGGTTTCACACTGGTAAGACAACCATTGATTCTCTTCAAGAGTCCAATGAGTTTCTGTTATGTATATAAAGGCATAAATCAGTTTGCTTCATTGTTTTATGGTGGCAAAATGAAGACATGAAATGGATTCAGTAATTAATGTTTCAATATTGCTACAGGACCACTTCCCTTGATAAAGCTGGCAAAGGCCAGAGAAAACATTTAGGACTTTTAAATAGTGGCCAAGCTTGAAGTTTCATGAAAATAAATTATCTGTATTTACTGTATAAGAATGTTTGTGTTCACTGGTTGGTTTAGCACTTCCTATGCTTGCTGTTAACTGGTCTATTTGGATTCAATCTCATTGGACCATTTTCAATTTACTCACTGGGTGTGACTACATTGATGAATGATCCCCCTCCCCCCTTTTTTGTATTGCTTTTCAACTGCCAAGCTTCGGACCAGTTCTCTAGTCTTTGCAAGTCCCTCTGCAGATTTGTAACCCTTTCCTCACTGTCCAACCTGCAAAAAGTGTTTAGTGTCATCTGGGAAGAGACACATCATGCCTTGTATTCCTGCTCTAGTGTCACTGATAAACATACTGTATTGTAAAAGAACAGTCCTAGGACTGAACCCTCTGCCACCCACTGATGACCTCCCTCATCCGTGACTAGACCCCATTCACCACCATCCTCTGCAGTCTCCCCCCAGCCAGCTTCCCATCCATCTAACTAGATGACTTCACTGTTTCCAGATCCTCTAACTTCTTCAGCAACCTTCTGTGTGGCACAGAGTCAAACACCTTACCAAAGTTGAAGTAGAGCAGATTGCTTCTGCCTTGTCCCCTTCCCTAATTACCCAATTAAAGAATACTATTAGGTTGGTCTGACAAGACCTCCCTGCCACAAACTCATGCTGTTTACTATCCTGGAGTCCATTCCTCTTTGGGTATTCCACTAAGACCTCTTTGTTTAGGGTCTTCTTTAGTTTAGAAGCTACGGAGTTAAGACTAACAAGGCTGTAGTTTCCTAGTTACTCTTTGTCTATCTCATCCCTTGCGGAGAGGGACTACGTCCACTACCTGCCACTCTTTCAGAGCAACCCATGACTGTAGGGAGCTATTGAATTGCCCTATTAGTGGTTTAGCCAGTTTTGATGTCAGTTCCCTGGGCAATCTCAAGTGCAACATATATGGACCTGAAGCCTTGTCTATTTTCAGAGCTGCTAGCCCTTTTCTGACCCTTTTTCCATAAACACCACCTGTCCATTTTTGGGATCCCTCTTGGAGCAACCTTTATGCCACTTTTAGGCAGGGGCTGCTATCCTGTAATGTAAGCACAGAGCAAAAATATGCTCAGCCTGCTCTGTTACACTGCCCCCACATCAGCCTAATAATTCCTCCTCTCCCTCATCCTTAACGGGTTTCCACCCATTCTTTGTCTCCCTGTTTCTTTTTGTATCTAACAAAGGCCCATTTTTTAGCCCACACCGTCCCCTTGATCTTCATCAAGAACCAAATTGGTCTCCATTGTCTGTTACTCTTTGTTAAACATTCTCAGACATGATGTAGTTGTCTCTAGAATGGTCCCTTCCATTATACTCCACCTCACTTCCACCCCCTGATTTCATTCACTCCCCTCAGCATATCTTTGACAAGTTGCCTCATCTGGTCTGAAATCCTGAACCACAGCCTTTGATGAAGATATACTGGTACACAGGCCAGTTTGAACCACATGGTGTAATGATCACAGGACCCCAGAGGCTCCCTGACCCTCACCCCATCTACCATTTCTGAGTTTCTGAGTACTACAGCAAGAATGGCAGTCTGCCATGTGGGTTCTCTGACCATCTGTACCAGCAGGCAGTCCTATAATGTATTTAGCAGTACTTGTCTCCAGGTGCTCTTAGCTGATGCAATGTCCCAATCTGGGTCTGGTATATTGAGATCTCCCACCACCATTACTTCCCCCTTTGCTGCCCCTTCTGAATATCTGCTTATAGTTCCCCATCTCCCTTGTCCCCCTGTCACTACAGTCTGCTCAGTGGCCCATGTTTCTGTGAAGGCTATGAGGTCTAATCTTACATCTACCACCACTGAAAATTGAAATCTCCTTGTGACAAAGAAGCAATGAGTTCAAACTTCTCCCTTTGATACCTAAACCGATTTTTTCTTTACCCATATAACTCCAGCCATGCCCAACCCTATACCCAACCAACCAACTTCAGTTAAATGTTTAGACAAGGTATTAGCTATTCTACATCTGTATTTGCAATAATCCTCAAATGTTCCCCCACTCTTATCCTAAAGTAAGTGTTTTCCCCAAAAGAGAAGGCCCCACACTTACACAATGCAATATAAACAATGGCACTCACTGAAGTATGTGTCTTACCCATTTCAGTACTGTATGTCATATTTATTTTGCTATACAGTATGTTATATTATGAAGTCTATCATTTTGAACTGCATAGTCTCCCATACAATTTATGCTTCATTACATTATGAAATATTTCTGAAACTGTACGAAATGCACCAAGGCTTCTTTTTTGTTTGGGAGACAATTCATGGCACATCTCATGTTTTACTAGAATAGCTTCCTAAGTATGCTAAGTCACAAGCAGAGGTATAGATTTGATGACCATCATCTGAAGGTGATAGTGGCTAGCTCGCAAAAGAAAATGCAAAAGCATCTATTGTGTTTAGTTTGGCACAAATACACTAGGGATTCATCTGTTGTGAATTTGTAACCAGAATGCCCTTATGCTAGTCATCAACACCTATTTTAGCCTGATATGAACACCAGAAAGGACCTTTAGATATGTTTTTATTTTTTGAGAATATAATACCCCATACCAAAGCTCAACCCAATTTTTGTCAACTTGACAAAAAGCATTCGACTCAGTGTTCTACTCACTCCTGTTCTGCAAGCTCCACACTCCTGCTCCACAAGTGCCACACAATTGGCTTAGCTACTCCAGTAGTAAAATGATTCAGCTCCTACCTAATGAACCAGTGTCATTCTGTTCAGGTAGACTACACCCTATCTTCTCCCCTCCCAGTCCTTGCCAGGGTACCTCAAGGCTTCAGCCTTGGCTCTGTCTTATTCTCCCTATTTATTAATGACCTCTCCTCTGCACAAATCCATATGCATGCAGATGACATGGTCATCCATACTATGGGATCCTCAACCCATGATGTGGAGACCCCACCTCCAAAGAAATTTCAACAGCATGCTAAATTGGTTCCAGGCCAACAACTTATGGGTAAATATAAAGAAAACTGCCTCCATGATCTTTGGGTCAAGGCAGAAACTCTCAACTATCCTGTCCCCTCCCCTGTCTTTTCCACCCTTGATGGTTCCCCCCAGAAAATATTTTTCACAAAAATACCTTGGAGTATGACTAAACAAGAAACTTGATTATTAAGCCCATATTGATACATTGCATGGAAAGCTCTGCCCCAAACTAGGTGTAATGTACCAAAATATGGACTGCTTTTCCCTACTTGTGCATTGTGAATTGGTCACTAAAACCATTCTCCACATGTTGGACTATGCAGACATTGTCTATAGCACCACCCCCACCTCTTCCATTGCCAGACTTGACACCCACCTAAATTTGTTTTCTGTTTTGCCACTGATTCCTCAATTTTGCATCCATCACTGCAACCTCTACTCGTCACTTTCTATCCCCCCCTCCACCACCACCGTCGGATGCACTCCTTAGCTTTCATTGCCTAATACTGATTTGGATCACTACCTTCCTATGTCTGTTCACTTCTTTCCCCAGCCAGCCCCTCCCACTACCCACTCTGCTCCAGGGTGTACCATTATTTCTCACTTTCTCACCCTCACTCCTCGGCAGGTCTGTCTGCTTTCTCATTCTGTCTGCCCTCTCTTTGGAACAAACTCTCACCTACTCTCTAGCTTGCCTCCTCACTCCCAGCATTCAAGCACCTGCTCCATAGTGAACCAGCAGCTTCATGCCACTGCCTCTAGCTCCTCCGCTTTTAGCTCTAGCAAGTCAGGCACCTTGACCCTCTTTGTGTTCTGCTCTTACTTACATCACTTGTATTTTGCTCAGTTGTATTTTATGAATGGCACTTCTGAATTTGTATTCTGGCTGTATTTTAGCTATTTGTTATTATGTAACTTTCTCCTGTAATTGTACATTTGTACTTATGAACTACACTCCGAAATATGTACTCTGACTGTATTATTATATGTTTGTGTATTATGCAACATTCATTTTGTATATTGTTTCCTACTATTTTCCCCGTTCCCCCCAGTCACACCTGTAAACAAGCCCTGACTCAGTGTGCCTTTCCTGGTTACCAACAGTTTAAATAAAAACAAAATAAATAAACAACAACTATGATCCTCTTCTATATGCATACTATATTCATGACACATACTACAAAGTGTGCAACCATTATGTGTTCTAGTCATTTTCACAACTCTCGTAGTCTGTCACACCATTTCTAAACCATCCTGTGTAATAGTCCACACTTGCTGAAAAACATTGAAGCTATGAAAGTGAGCATTATACAATAACCCATATAAAGCTTCATTTATAATTGTGAATGATCTTTCAAAGTACTCACTGATATTTTCTTTTACTTCATGGATACCTAAGATTTAGACAAGGCTTCTGGTCTATAAATAGGCATTATCTGACAGATGAGTTGACAGTGGCAAGTGCCTATGTTTGCTTACGTGAAAGTTCACTTGTGCTCTAAATAGTACTTTTATAATGAAGCAATAAACTATACATACTGATTGTCAATCACACAGTTCTTAGCCATATACTGTTGAGATTATGATCTAGAATTGAACTTCCTCTAAGATAAAACAACATGACTGGATAAGAGACAATAGAAATATTGTCCACATGAAGACATTAATCCTGCTAGGTATCTTCAAGAAGGAAGTGAGTATTTCAAGCTGCACTTTAGACAATTATACATTGTGTGCAAGTTGGCACAAAGAATGGAAATACAGAAACTCCACCCCTAGCATGACTTCCAAAATAAAACCTCTCCTTCTTAATTAATTTCTTAATTTACATTATTCCTTATTAAATCCATTAATGTTGTGGAGGTGACATCATTATGTTTTTGCAACATACAGAAGTGACTATACAAAGGGCTGCAATAGTCCACTCTAGTTCAGTGCAACAAAAGAAAATAAATGCTTACTGTAAATTGGGCGTTTTGCCAGCAATACAGCTGTTCAAGAGCTGAGAATGTATTTTATTGTCAGTCTTGTTGCTACTATCCCCCAAGACATTCCGAAAAGAAATAGAAAGTTACTTTCATACATCCTTCTTAGTGCAAATGTTCCAGGAAAGGAGAACTCTGCTGAACATATAGGTGCTTTCCCCAGTGGAAGCTCTTTATTAAGTTCTGGTTTAAAATGCTGTTATTGTTCCATTTGTAGTGGCCATTTAGTATCCTCAGTGCACATTTCAGATGTACATTCTGGAGGCTGGTATCATTTTTAGAGCTATATGGTGCAGCTTATGTCCCTCTCAAGCACTAGAATACTGACACATTGTGCCAACAACAGAGCAGAGAAAGGAAAAACTACTGTACATCATACCAGCTGGTGTAAATCAGGAACACCCACTTAGGTAACTAAGAAGCCTGCCTATCTAGAACAATAACAGAATTTCAACCATCATTAAAACAAAACAAAAAAAAAACATGTTCTACAGGGGAAATGACGGGCAGGTTCAGTGAAAATGTTCATATATTCTCAAAGTATGTTAAGAAGAATGGAATTATCAAAGCAGGCTCGATTTACTTTATCGATAGAGCTGGACCATCCACAATAATTACATTACAGTTACTGTACATTTTAAATCTAATGAGATGGAAAAGTTTAATGTGATAAATGCAGTACTGCAGATGAGGAAAACACAAATCATTACAAAAGCTATCAGCTTAAGAATCTAAATCAAAATGTTTTTGTATGTAAACAGTATTTATAAAATGACCAACAAAAAGGAGAGCTATGGTTTGCAGAGACCCATTAAATGGTTGTGCAGTGATATTGCTTAATGCACAGTTACAGGGTTGGCTTTTTTTTAACATGTTTTTTTTTGTTAAGTCTCATTTGATAAGTGCAGTAACACTCAAGGGCTTGCATTAAGCTAGCATTGCCACACAACACTGATGTTGTATGGCACTTGGCCGGTGACCTCAAGCCTCTCTTCACAACTGGGACATGCAGATACATAGCTTTGCAAAAAATAGGCTAAAATTTTACCCCATCTTTTTTTCTTCCTAATTGATGCCAGATGTCTTCCAGTTTATTTTGGTGGTGACATTTTCAGTTTCTATTATCATTTAAACATTTTATGAAAGTTTTAAAATAATTATTTCTCAAGAAAAAAAGATGTCCCCCTCATTTTTGCACAGAAATAATATTGAGAACCTGAAGAGGGTAAAAATCCAGACAAAAATGCAAACGTAAAGTATAAGGCATAGGAAGTATCCAGAAAGCCCAAATCAACAGTTCTGCCAATATTTTTTATAACCATAGCAGAAAATTAGCTTTTTGGAATAACTTTTTTTGTTGCACTGCTGCTTTAATGCCCACCCTGGAATATTATTGCTTACTTAATAATTGTCATACAAGCAAATAGCCCAGTTACATTGTCTCATACTATAAAGCACTGCTTTGCTGCACATGGATACAAAGCTGTGTCCATACCATATATGAAGTTGAACAGATGCTTTAATACAATATTAAAAAAAATGCAAAATTTGTCCACACAAAGCTGCTTTAAAGACATGTTTTGTGCTTGTCACAAACACTCTTAGCATTGTGAAAATATGACAAACTATATGCTTTCATTATAAAAATCCAGTGGTACAAATCAGATAAATAATGAGTTTCTGGGTCATTGTTTTTTACTGCCCCCTCCCACAAACTGTTAAACTGCCTTCAAAGCATTTTGATGAGGTCCAACACTGGCCACCCCTGCTGAAAATTAATGTCATTTATTGCCATTTTTTCCATAGTTATATGACAGAAATATGAAATCAGGCATGTTCAGAATCTAAAAGGCACAAAACAGACCCTGTACCATACCTGTAGTTACTAAATTCTGTCTATGTAGGCAACAGGCTTAAGACAGGCTTATAAAGTGGGTAAGCTTCCATGAAGGACTTGTTGGTCAGAAAGTTAAAGCTATTTGTTCTTTTTGTAACATCCTTGTTGGTCCAGCAAAAGGTATCAAACCATTTGTTCTGGATTTGTACTGACTAGGACCAATATGGCAATAAACAGTTTGTTTGTCAAAGTGGGTAAAGGAAATCCTACATCCTGATTCGTTGTTAACCATGCATTAGAATTGTCTAATGCATGGCTAAAAGCTGAAGCTGGCCAGCAGGACATGAAAGAAATCATTGAGCCATTTCTCTAAATTAGAATCATATTTATTTGTTTTTAAAGTTCTGTTATACAATGTTTCTTGAATTACATTTGACCTACTGGCTAGGCAATGAAAAATACATGAACATCACCATGGATTTAAGAATTTAGTGATAAAATCAGGTTAAGATTGTCTATCTGAAACAAATGTATACGAGTACTGTATTATGAAAACACCATTTGAAAATATGTAAAAATTAGAAACGTTTTATGTATGTCCATTTGCATGCAAAAGTGATCTTTGACAAATTATTGCAAAAAAAAACTCATTATGATATTTATATTAAAAAGTTATATCGCCAGCCCAGTGGCATAGACGGCTGAGGTGCTGGTGCCTTACCTCAATCCACATTGGCAACCCAGGTTCGGGAATGGACTCCGGTTCCTGAGAGTCAGCAGGGGGAGGATAGGATCAAGCGTCTATAGGACTGCTCTCCTATCCTGGGATGGATTTGGGTATGGCCTCACTTGGCAGTGGCCCCCAGTGGAGACTGGGGCACTACACGAGTGGCATGCAGGGGAACCTAGAAAAGCGGAAATACCACTCTGTGGTTGTCAGATGCCAGCTGTCTGTCACTGACACCTCCAGTGCTTTCTGGGGGGGCCTCCTTCTCCCAAGCAGCATCACTGGGCCCTATGAGAGTGCACTGGGCTATCCTTCCCCCAGTTCCTTCCCCCTCGGAGGAGGGGGACCCACCCAGCAAAGGGTTATGTTCAGGGATATCCCAGGGGACCAACTGTGATGTAAGGAGTCAGAGAGGCTCAGGTAAGGACAGTAGGGTTTGGAGGGGAATTGCAGAGCCTGAAGGAGTGGGGGCCACTGAACATGACGGGACGAATAAATAAGATAATGCAAAAAATGAAAAGTTATGTCTCATCCTTTTATGCTGGGAAAAACTGACTATTGACATATTGGGCTCAATTTCCAACCACCAAGAAATGACACACAGTGCTTGCATCAAACAGAACTGACACAAGGGGCATGTGCAACACAACTTGTGGCAGTCCAAATTTTCAGATGCTGGCAGCACAGGAACTGGGTCCCCCTGCACGAGACTGACCCTGCACAATCTCTGCATCAGAAATAGAGGTGTGCTATGGTAGAAGGGGGCTTGCAGTAGAACCTGACTGCAGTATTCACTACTATAGATTCTCAAAGCCCTGCCACTGCTGCAGGGCTTGCTGGTGATTAGACTAGCCATGACTGGTCTAAAAGCCTATGAGCCACACCTCTGGACAGTTCTGGGTGGGAAGTGATCCCATGCCCTCCTGTACTGTTTTGATGCCCAGTTTAAATGTGCCTATGGGAATCACTGTTATAAGGTACTCATCTAGGCCACCTTCAGTAATGACATCTATGTGTGGTAGAACAATTACGATAGTTGGAGACCCCTTTAGTGCATGTAATGGTTTGTAGCCCATACCGTATTTTCTGAAATAGCATCCCCTGATGGCACTGGTGTATCCAACACTGTTGGCATGCTGTCCATCATTGCACATTTTGTGAGAGACACTTTTCCTACTAGTCGTGATACTGATAGATCTTGTGACACTTAACTAGCATCAAATAAGCCACTCATTTCATTACACTCATGTCAGGCTCTATAAGCTTTCCTCTCTGACAAGGAACTCAGTCAAGTTCTTACATTGGACATACTTGGTCATCCTCTAGTATAGCTGGAATTCTTACAATACAAATGGGACAAACAAGCTATAGCAGATCACAACTACTAGGACAGGCTGTAACAGAGCAAACAAATACTGTTGGCATGGTATGTAATGTCCCTCATGTTACATCATGAGGTGTAGGTCCCTGTTGTGTTATGACATGTGTACCCACCTATGTGAGTACCCTTTTCCATTGTTTCTGTACCCCTGTGTTATGGTGTGTTGACAGTGTTGAGTACTCTGTCTTCAACTTACACAGCAGTGGCTGTACAGGTCTTGACACTTTGCTACACACCTGCATTGATACACTGCAGCCTCAGCAATGTATTTAGGGTACTATGCATGCTAACACAATGCAGTAACACCATGACAGCTGTGCTCTTTGGGATATGTGCCACTGGGCATCCTAGTCTGTGCAGAACCACCTTCCAGACGTGAGCACTGAGTTGACTCTGGCTGAACTATCAACAGTGATCTGTGCTCACTATCATACAGTTTGCCATGCCTGCTGCTATGGCACTGGAACCTGTTGCTCTGTAGGTTGAACTGCAACCCACACCACTGACTGGAGAACGTATGCCACAGCAGCACTACCAGGTTGGACAAGCCTGCATGCAGTGATGGGCTACACTCTACTTGACTGGCATTCTGTATAATGTGCCATTGGATTCCTTTCTAGTGCATGGTACATGCCTACTTTTATGAACCAAATTACCAGTCTTTTTTGAGATCTGTGCATGGCTCAGTTCGTCAACCCAGCAGCATGGCTGTGGACATGAGTAGCTGGCTTTTCCATTCCAGGGACTGGTGGCTGCCTCAATCCATCCCCTTCTGTGAGCCATTCATTTGGTGCATGGCACTGCTTGTGGCAACTCTGGGGACTATGGCTAAGGGTTTGCTGTTGTACCAAAATATGGCACAGGATCCCTAGTGCACCTGGTTTTGCTGCACATGGTCTCAAGACTCAACTTGCATTGATGTACTGGATCTTTGAAAATGTAACCCATTGATTTCAAAGTGATGACATTTGATCAGGGAAATACTGGATTGTTTATATATGTATGTATGATGACTATATACAAAGACACATTGTGCCCGATTCCAGAATCCAATGCAGTTGCAGCAGGGTGGGTGATGCAAGTGGCGATTTGCAGCTACCCTTGCAGCAAGCGAGATTCCAAAAGCTGCTTGCTGCAATGCCCTGCCACAGAGAGTTAGACCAGCTTCTTCCTGGTCTAACTTTGTGTTTGGGGGACACTCTTTTATGGAACTTGCACCAAACCTTTGGTACAAGTGGCCATAAAGTGTAGAAAATGTTGTAAATGTGCCAGCCCTTCAGGAATAGCACTGAGGTGCATCCCTAAGGCTTTTGACACAACTGCATCCCAGGTTGCAGAAAATGTAGGGCTTGATGCAAGCCCTGTGTCCACCCTTCTGGAATTGGGCCCATTGTTTTTAATGTTTGCAGCTGCACTTTTTTACACTGAGGGTATGTAGTGTGTGAATCATGTTTGTTACTAATTAAGATCATATGACCTGATTAATGTATATTTAAACTTTTTTAGTTTTTTACTTTCTACTTTAGCCCCCTGTCACTATGCCTAGACCCTCTTTCAGGGATCCCAATGCACTTACTCAGGCTATGCTGAGAGGACTGGGGATCTTTCCATAATTGCCCTGCTCTGGTACATCTAGAGGCCAGGATGAACTGCTGGGTGGGGTGGAGGGGGCCTCCCCCTTACCTCCTCTGAACTTCAGGGAGCATGCACCTGGAGTATCCTCCCAGTTCCTCTGTGGTCACAATGGTGCCCAAGTCCATTACCTGGCCCAGACGTGGAGTCCTTTTCCTTGTTTCTGGTCCCTGACCCTGCAGGAATCAGCACACAGGGAGGACCAATGAGACAGAGGCACACAGAGATGCACCTCCACTCCGGTCCTCTGTCAACATCTGCCCCTCCCTACTATTCTGCTTCCTCATTGCACCAGCACCATGCGTGGTCACCCAGGTGGTGGTGGTATTGCAGTGAGGAGAGCAACCCACCCCTCCCAGAGAAGGAGAGCAGTCCATCAGGTGCTCAGTCCTTCTCCCCCTGGTTGGCCCTCCAATGATCCAGGCTTGCTACTGAACCTGGGCCGCCAGGGCCAGAAGCTGTAACACTACCTCTGCACTGGTGGACCCGATCATATATATAAATGTTGATGTACTAGTGGCTCATTAGCCTCTGATGAAGCTCTAATCCATGAGAGCAAAACGTTAGGTCAGTGGATACTTTGGCATCCTATGCTTTTTACCTCCACCAAATTTCACTTTTCTAACACTTTATTTGAAATGACCATAAGAAGAAATCAGCACCACAACCTATACCAAAAAATTGGTACCAGTGAGGCTGAACTGTGCAAGCATACAAAAGGTTGATTGACTTATGTAAAAAAAAACAAGATACCTCAAGTGTCAGCCCCATTCAGAGACACAAACAGAAACACTGCAAGCACTTCAACTGTTTTTGTATGTTACTGTGTCAGCAGGGAGGGCTGCACCACATTTGCTTGTGCCTTAAGTAGACACTAACTTAAAGGTACAATACATGATGTGACAAGGTCCCATTGACTGCTCTCCTCCTCTGGGGCTGTGGGTGGGTAATCATTCACATATGACTGAACCCTGGCAGAGGCCAGGGTGAGCTGATGCCTGAGCTGAATTGTAGGGGAGGTGTGCAGGACATCAGCACTTTGACACCATATGTCATTGCAAGCCATACCTCTTGGTGGAAAAGCCTGCCAAAATGCTGGCCCCATGGATGACACCCCACTTCCCAGTCCTGCTACACCAGCCATGGCACTTGACTGGTGACCAAGCTTATAGTCCTCCATCAGAAACAGCACCATCTCACAGTTCCATCTTGGGAGGAACACTGGTAGTTGGAGGGTTTACCAGGAACCAAGTACAGACTCCATCAGGGGTGTTCCTACTCAGTGGTCCCACCCTGGGAGGCAAACCTGAGAGGATCATCACCCAAGGTAAGTCCCATGGGGTGAGTGAAGACTGAGGGAGAAGGGACTGAGCTAATGGCGATCAGGCATCAAAAAAAAAATAATAAAAAAATATCACGTTCCATGGTGAGGGTTGGAGACCCCTTCCCAGGGCAGAAGCCCTGGGAGGAGACATGGGCAGGTAAACCCTGGAAGATGTGGGGGTGTCAAGGGTTGGGTGACCAGGGGAAGGGGTCTGTCAGATAGAGAGGAAACATAGAATAAAAGCAAACAAACAAACAAGAAAAGCATACTGTATTTATATCTGGGATCCAGTAGTGTTGCTATGCCAAACTGCATGTCTGGTCTAATGCTGGCAAACCTGTCTGCAAGTTGTGTCAGAAACCTCTGCCACTTCTTTAATGAGGACAGCATCTTGCTGCTGTTGCTGCAGCCACTGTTGCTTCTGCTGTAATGGGAACTATTTGTGTCAACAGCCTCCTATGGTTATGAATACCAGTTCTACTGTACCACCTGCTGTGCAGTGTGCAGGGGAAAAGGTGTAATACACTTGCTGCCGTGACACACATGAAAAGGAAAAAATTGATTCATATTGAAAACAGAAGGGGTTAGAAGCAAAAGTTGTTTTTCAGAATCAGTCAGAAGCAATGTTTTTTTTTATTTTAATGTAATTATTAGTTGTAATTATTATGTGTTGCTTTAGTAATATGCTGACAAAACATGATTCATGATGAGGCAGGAGGATGATGAAAAGAATGGGCCCGATTCTCAAAGCCCCGAGAGTGGCGCAACATGCCTGCACCAAACAAATATGACATAAGTGGCACCTTGTGAAAGATATTACCCCCGGAACCATTCTCAAAGGCAGCCTGCAGCAACCGCCGGCTGCCTGCCCCAAAGAGGGCTTGCACCGTCCATGCTCCCATGACTGGGCTGCGACACAGTGCAATGGGGCATGTGGCAGATACAAGCTGCCACAGCCGGGAATCAGGATTCACAAACCTCTCCCAGCGGGAGAATTTGTAAGTACCCTTACACCAGCCAGGGCTGGTGTAAGGGTACTTAGACATGACTCCCCTGGGAGACCTACCCAAAGTGCAGCATTGTGACAATGCCTTGGTGCCCTAGCAGTCCCTCCCCGATATCCCCATACCAGCGCCATATGCCAACCCTTGTGCCTGGTGGTCTAGCAGTTCCTCCCCCACCCACATATGCTCATTGGCAACTGGTGTGCCTGGTGGTATAGCATTCCACCACCCCAACCTGGTCAGCCATGCCCACTCCCTCACACCCCACCATACCTGTACTCCAAGCCAGGACTGGCACAACCCTTCACACACCACCTCAGCTGGTCCTGACTGCAATGTCACTGAGCACATTCACCATAACAGTAGGTGCTCACTGAGCATCTACTGTAATGTATTATGTGCTCAGTGACAGATCAGTCAGGCCAACCAAGTTGGTGTGCAGAGGATTGTGCCAGTCCCGGTTTGGGGTACAGGTGGAGGGGGTGTGAGTGGTCCACCAGCAACTGGGAGGGGCACAAGCCACCAAGGGCACTGCTGGACAGGCACACAGCTGCCTTATGGCTTGCGGCAAGCCCTTCTGTTCTGATGTGTGTTCGGCGCCAGTTCTGGCTTGGTGCAAGCACAGGGACTTAGCCGCTGGGACCCTGCCTGGTAGTGAATCTGGTGCAGAGTCCCTGGCATACCGGGCTTCAGTGCAGGCTATTGTTTGCCACAACTTGGCAGGTCCATGCTCGCTTTGAGAATTGGGTCTGATGTGTTGTTTTCAAAATGAGTGGCATTCTAGTTTTTTTTTTTTTATTTAGTATACTTTATGTTTTGGCAAACAAACATTATGACAGAAATCGAAACAGAGCATAAATGCAGAATTTCAATTGAATGCAGAGTATACATTTTTAACAGAAAGAAGGAAAACAGAATCCAAAACCTTAGTAAGTGAACCAATTTTAACATAAAGAAGAATTAAGTAAAAAACAGTAACTGTTTATTGATTTGTTTGCTCTTTTCTCCCAACCCCATCCCCCTCCTCATCCCACCCACCTTAGTCTGCCACCAGTTCTTATTTATTATAGTTTTAGTTGCCTCAAAAACAAAAAAGTAAAAGCCAAAACGGGGATAAGAGTAAAGAGTACTACAGAGCAAGAGGATAAATGAAGGTAAAAGTGATAGGGGGCCAAATTCCTGGGGCCCTCCTTATAAAAAAAAAAAATGCTGGGCATGGATGATCAGAAGCTAACTAATTGAAAGAAGGGTGTAAAGTGGTTCCCATCTTTTTTTATATTTGCCCATAAAATCTGACATTCTAGCAATAGTAGACTCAGCTTGTAGGGCAAACATAATTTCTTTGAACCATTCTAGGTAGTTAGGAGTGATGAAATCTAACCAATGTCTCAGTATAACTTTTTTAGCACATGCTGAGATTAAAGCCATATGAGCTCTCTGATTGCTCCCTGGTAGGCATTCTAGTTTTTATAATTACATCTGATGCACATGCAACAAAAAATATTTAGTGATGAGTGCAAGGGGATTTGGGATGTGTGTCACTACCGATCCCATTGCAGTTCACAATACCAGGGGCACAGCAGTCTAGACTAATTACCACACATTGTGGTCGTGAAACAACTCTCTGCTTGGTGGGCTGAAAATGCAGGTACTTCCAAGGACTGAAGCCACTCCAATCAGAGAGGGCTTTGGTCCTTTGATTTGCATGAAAACGCATCAGCAAACAGCTGAGTGGCTTTCAATGTCAGGAGCCTGTCTTCAGAACCATAACTCCGGCATGCACATTAGTATCAGTGATAATGCACATGCCTAAAGTTATGGAAATTCCTCACATTCCCCTATCCATAACAAAGTTATAGTAGTTTGCAGTATCCATGATCACTATATTATGGCCTTAGCCAGCTTTACCAACACATCATCCCAATGCTGGATCTGTTTCAATGCTGCTCTCTCTCTCCAGTTTAAGTTGTCAGTCATTCATTAATTTTTCTCTGTGTCCCTGTTTTTTCCTGGTGTCTGTCACCCAACCCTCCCTCTCAGCACCCACCACCTCACACTCCCCCCTCACAAACATAACACTGACACTGAGGGTGCCCAATCCCCCAGTGTCACCATCTCACATTTTTTTTTAATAGCCAGCAACAGAGAAAACCATCCATCAATGTCTGTTACTGGTGCCCCTGTAACTATCCTCCACCTGACCCTCCCTCTCAGCACCACCCAAAAGAAACACAAGTAACATTGATATTGGGGGTGCCCAATCCCCCAGTGTCTTTACCTGAATAATGAAAACTGTCCCTCGTTGTTTTTTTTTTAATCCTGAATAAAGAAAAGTGTCCATCGATGTCTGTTGTGCAATTCCCCCCAACCCCAACCTTTACACTCAGCACCCACCATCCCACCCCACCAGCCCTTACTTACCCAGCTGGTGTCTGACACAGTAATCCTTCCTCAACCGTAGACACATCTTCACTCTTCAATACTGGGCCATGAACTGAGGAAATCAGCTATACAGTTCAATGCATTTCAATGGAGAGTTGAACTTAGTGTCATAACTTGGCCATCTTTTAATATTTTTGCTCCAAATTCTCAACATACCTATTTTGGGACCACACCTCATGAACAAATACAGTGACATTAGGCAAATATGTCCCAAAAGGTGATTTCACAGTCACTGCAAGAAATCACCTTTTGGGCAGGAGTTGAACATTTTCTGTCCTTGTTCATAAAGTGGGATCATAAGAAGGCTATGTTGAAAATCTGGCATAAAAATATTAAAAAACAACAAAGTTAGGAGCCTACATTGAAATTTGCTGAAGCAGACATATAACTTTGGTAATTTTCAACATTGTGACCCCAAATTTTCAGCATAGCCATTTCTTCACTGCACCTCATGAATGTGGTAGCTGTCATTTTCCAAATTCTGTCCAAAATGTGTTTTTGCAACCCAAAAGGTGGTTTCGCAGTTGCAGCATGAAATCATCTTTCTTGCAGGAGTTGAACATTTTCTCTGCACTTGTTCGTGTGGTGGGATCTTAAGAAGGATATGTTGTAAGTTTGTTGTTAAAAATTAAAAAAAGAAAAGGTATGAACCTAGCTTGTAATTTATGAATGCAGGCTCGTAACTTTGGTAATTTTCAATATTTTGACCCCAGATTTTAAACATAGCCATATCTTCGGAGCACCTCATGATTGTGACAGCTGTCATTTTTCAAATCCTGTCCAAAATGTGTTTTCATACCTGTGAAGTGGAATGACATTTCTGTGACATGGCATGATATTTTGGCAGGGATTTGAAAATCTTCACCTGCTGGGTCCATTAGGTGGGATAATAAGAAGGCTATGCTAAAAATATGGTGTACAAATGTGGTAAAATACCAAGGTTATGACTGAACATCACACTGTTTCAATGTTAACTCATAACTTTGCTAATTTTCAACATTTTGGGCCAGATACTCAAACCATAGTGTGGCGAGCAAACCATTAGTGCGGCAATAGCGCCGGAATAACGCAGACCCGCCATATTCAAAGGACCAATTAGCGCGCGCTAACAGCATTAGCGCAGGGCAAACATGTAATGTATGCAAGGGGAAAGGAAGGGGGGGCCAAGAGAGAGACACACAAAGGGATATTCAAAGGTCCAGCACCGCGCTAGGATACATAGCGCGGCACCTAGCGCAGTGCTAGTTACTGCCTATAAAAGGCTGGTCTAAACACAGGACAAAACACAGAGGAGGAGGGCCAGCACAGGAAGTGGAAATGTGTGCAGTGCCAGTAGCAGTGATGCTGCCATTGATGGCAGCTGTAGTGGAGGAGGAGGAGAGGGAGCAGGCACAACATGGGCCTAGCATGAGCCAAGGGAGGCGTATGCTGCAAACAGGCTGTACCAGCACAGGGTCTCCTTTGAGACCCTGCCCTGATGACCACATCATTGGCCAGTACCGGATGAACAGGGGAATGCTGAGGCAGCTCTGTGAACTCCTCCATGAGCAGCTGCACCCAAACACCAGACGCAGTCATGCCATGACAGTGGAGGAGAAGGTGACAGCAGCGATGTCCTTCCTTGCCACAGGGACGTTCCAATGACCAACGGGGGACACCATTGGGGTAACGCAGTCTGCCACCTCATGCCTCCTGACCCAGTTCCTAGATGCTCTCCTGCCACATGCTGGGGAATTCATAGTATTCCCCAGCATGGCAGCAGAGTGCAGAGAAACAATGCAGCAGTTCCATCGAGTTGCGCACCTACCATCTGTACTGGGTGCCATTGACTGCACCCATGTCCCCATCCGTGCACCACCTGGCGATGGCAGTGACTTGTACGTCAACAGGAAGGGGTACCACTCCATCAACTGCCAGGTGGTGTGTGATGCGGCGGGGCGTATCAGCAATGTCTATGCACAGTACCCCGGCAGTGCCCACGACACCTTCATCTGGCACCAGTCCCAGCTGTGCCAGGCCTTTGAGGAGGGCAGGATACCCAGTGGGCAACTAGTCAGTGAGTTGCAGCATACAAGGCAAACACACAACAGCATGGATGTGGGCAGGCATTGCAGGCCAGGGAAGGGGTGTGGGAGGGCCACAGAGAGGTGCAGGACAGCAGCTGACAGACCTCAGTACGGCACTAACAGGTATACATGTCTTGACAGGGGACAGTGCCTATCCCCTGTGACCCTGGCTGCTCACAGCAGTACTCCGACTGGCCACAGTGGCAGAGGAGCTGTACAATGAGGCACATGCCAGAACAAGGAACATCATAGAGAGGGTGTTTGGCATCCTGAAGATGCGATTCAGATGCCTGAACACATCAGGCGGTGCCCTACAGTATACACCTCAGAAGGTATGCTGTATCTTCCTAGCCTGTTGTATGCTGCACAACATGGCAATGAACCATGGGATACAGGCACCTGAACCTGAGGGACAGTCTGACAGTGAGCCAGAGCCACTGGTCAGGGGGATAGTGGAGCAACTTGAGAGGAGGGACCCTCGCATGGCACGCAGGGCCATACAGCACCGGGACAACATCATCAGGACACTGCAACAGACCAGAGGGTAAGTACAGACTGCACAACAACCTGAAAGAGTACAAGTGATTGGCATTTTAATGTGCACAGACTAAGATAACAGTGAAAACAACAATCACATCAGCAAACAAACCCAGTGTAATAGACAAATAGTGTGTGCATGTGGTGCGAGTCCATGATTGTGCAGCACATATGTGGGGGGGACACACACAAACAGTGTAATCTTGGTGGGGAGGTGTGATGTGTGTCGTGAGGGTAAGAGGGGCAACTGTGTTGGTGGGATTGTGTGTTTGTGTGTGTGTGTGTGCGTGTGTGTGTGTGTGTGTGTGTGTGTGTGCACACGCACTTCTGTTCATGCATGAGGGAGATGCATGCAGAATACAGCAGACAGCCTGTGGGCATCACCGACGACGACACCCACGCATGAGCCATGCACCCGTACCATTGGATATGGACCCTGAGGTGCTCTGTGCAGAGGACACAGCTGAAGTGGAAGGTGAGGCAGGCAGTGTTGACCTCCTGTGCCCCCGGGGGATGGTGGAGACCGACAGGGTGGATGGACGGCCACGGCACCACTGGGTTGCAGGTGGAGTGCGTGATGCAGCAGAGCTGGAACCAGTGGCAGCCCTGTGCCCACGGTGTGCCTGCCTGTGTGCCCCTCTGCCATCTGCACCATGGCCAACCAACCCAAGCTGGCGACCAACAAGCACACCATGCATGACATTACCAATGTCCACCACTGTAGCAGTTAAGCCAGAGAAGCCACGGTCTATGGCACCCACCAGGTGGCCCAACCTGTCCTCTGCTTGCTGCTCAGCACGTGCAAAGCCCACTGATATTGCCTCCCATATCTGACCCAGCTCATGTCGCAGCTCACGCTGCATGGCATGCAGGTCCAGACGGGCCTCCTGCTGTGAGGTGACAGCAGCCTGCAGGAGTGGCCGGGCACCATGGCCTTCGTACACCAGAGGCACAGGACCCCCCAGCAGCAGCTGGCAGTGGTGCCTGTGGCAATGGATCAACTGCTACATCCGGCTGCTGACTACAACTGCCAGTGGTCCATGGCACCATATGGACCGTAACCCCAGCATGTGTCTGACACTGCACACCCTGTTGTCCTGCAACACCACCCACACCATCCACCACTGTGTGTTCAGCCACAGCCACACTGGTGACACCTACGGAACCACCCTGACCTGTTCCATGCCCTTCAGCAAGCCCCACCCCTGCAACCCCTGGCACAGGAATGGCCAGCTGCTGTGAATATTCGGAGACATCAGTGTCATCAGCACTGGTGACAGTGACCAGCAGTACCTCTCCCACCCCATCATCTTCAGTTGGTGCAACATCCAGGTGCCCACTGTACACTGACACCCCTAGTGAGGTGTGACCTCCCTCCCCAGGCAGTTGCACGCCCTGTCCACGGGAATGCCAGACATGCATTGGGTCAATGCGGCCCTGATCTTGACACAGTCCAGATGTTGATGGACGTTCATCATCAAACTCCTCCGCAACCTCGGGAACCTGGCTGGACATCCGTGGAACATGCCGTGGTGGTGCAGGCCTGTCTGAGAGCACTGTGGAGAGAATAGGGACAGGGTCAGTCACCCATGCATGGACACTGTGGCAAAACACCACCACCACTACCACCACCACATCATGCAGCCCTCAGGACAGGTACCCACTTCACACAAGCCCTTGACGACATGCACCCACCCACCCCACAGTGACCTTGGCCATGCCAGGCATCAGTTCAGCAGGATACAGTGCACCCTGTGCAGGACACCAACAGCAGGACCTGCACCTTGCCTGCACCACATACAGGGTTACACATGTGAATACAGACCTGGCCTTGGAAGTGCGAGGGTCGTCTCACAACCACCACCCGGCACGCCTGTCACTGCCACCATCCGTAGTGTCGACGCCACCACCGCCATGTGTGGCTCCTCCACACGCTGCTGGTGTTCGGGCAGACCACCACCAGTCCTGGTTCTGTCCCTCTGTCGGTGTGCATCCTCCTCCTTTGCATGTCGCAGGAGGTCATTCCATCATTTCCGGACTACTTCTGTTGATCTCCCACGGCCCCCGACTGCATTCACAGCTGCAGTCACCTCCTCCCAAGCTTGCCGCACAACAGCATCGGTGGCCCTGTGTGTGCGTAACATGTGTCCTCTTTCCTTCACCTCATGCGCAAGGGTGTTCAGCTCATCTTGAGGGAATTTATGTGCACAGATGAGCTTCTGTCGGGCCTGCACACCTATGGGATAATCAAGAGGGGACAGGTGTCAGTGGCTTTGTCAGTGCTGCACTGCATCACACAGTGGACATCACGATATCATCCCCTACAGTGCCACAGTCCACATGGACATATCAGATCGCTGCATGTGCCTGTGTGGTGCACATGCCCACATTGCTACTGTCTGTCCTGTGTCTGGACAGCGAGTGGTGTACACACATGTGCACTGCTGTGGCCTGTGTCTGCCATGAACCCCCATGACTGTGTTGTGGCTCATTTGAGCATCACAGAGTTTGTGAGGACAAGTGCGCTAGCAATGTCAGGACACCATGCTGCATGGGAGCGCACATTGCTGGTACACTGTGTACACCCTGCGGGGGGGGCACAGGCCATCATGCCACACATCCAGGGAGACAAGATGGTGTGCTATCACGGTAGTGCACCAGTGCACCTGGCTGGCAGACACAATGTGCATGCATTGGCACATGGCACAGTTAACTGCAGGGGAATGTGCACAATGCAGTGGACGTTAGTGGTCCTACGGTGGTCATACATACCTGCCTCTTGCTGCTCATCCCCCTGTTGCATATCTCTTTCCATGTTGTACTTTCACACTGCTGTATTCCTGCTGCAGTTCCACAACACAACACTGGTGGTGCACTGCTTGCCCTTTTATAGCTCACCCAGGCAATCATGCCTGTTAGTCATGTAAATGAGCACGTAATGATATGCTAATCACACGGTTTGCCCCATGCATACACAAGTACCCCCATTTGCATACACCCATTGAATATGGCTCTGAATAGCCCCGCACTAGCACAGCAGTGCTGGGCAAAAGCCATCGCAGGGCTATTTGAGGGTCAGCACCACGCTAGCCACCCAGCGCTGTGCTATGTGCAGTACGCATGCTCATGGGGCCCCTTGTCCGTGCTATCACCCTGTCACAGTGCGATGTAGTGCTGCGCTAACCAGCTTTAGCGTGGCGCTACACATGTCCGGTACATTGGCCAAGGGTCATGGTAGGGGTCACGCATGCGCATTGCAAACACTTCCTGTTAGCGCGGCGCTACAGCATACGTCAGCGCGGTGCTAGACTTCAGTTATAGGGGGTGTCAGGGTGTGTGGACAGTCGTTGTTTCACTGTTTAACCTGGTTATTTGCCTCCTTCCACAGCACCAATGTCTGTGAGACGTAGGCAAAGGGCAGTGGTGGGCTGTGACAGGCAGTGGGATGAGGCTGAGATGGCCAGCCTGGTGCAGTTGATGGAGAGGTGCCACCAGTGCCTATTTGGACCTGTGCGGGAAGGCGGCCTGCCCTGTAGACAGGTCTGGGCTTCCATTGCCCGTCGACTAATTGCCATCACGGGTATTCCCCGTGATGGTGAGAAGTACCGCCATCGCTACATCGACATCAGGCGCAGGCAGTGCCCACTGCTTGAACGCTGCAGGGCCATAGTTCATGAGGAGACTGTGCCTGTGCCAGGTAAGTGATGACTGTCATGGCTCTGCTGGCATGGGTGGTGGGGCTGTGTGTTCCGTGGTGTGCTTGTGTGCATGTGTGTTGCTGCGCTGGACATGTTGCTCATTTGCCATGGGGTCCACCCATCCATTCGGTGTGTACTGTGTGGGACAGAGGTAGACGGTGTGCACTGACCCATGTCACGCTTGGCATGGCTTTGGTGGTGCACTGCACCCTTGTGCCAGTGTTGCGTGTGTTGT
Organism: Neoceratodus forsteri; assembly: GCA_016271365.2. Taxonomy (NCBI): domain Eukaryota; kingdom Metazoa; phylum Chordata; order Ceratodontiformes; family Ceratodontidae; genus Neoceratodus; species Neoceratodus forsteri. The sequence goes on along the minus strand of CM057449.1, from coordinate 1,581,531,879 downwards.
GCTACACCACTGGGGTACAGGGTGGTCTTTGGCGTACCGTGGTGGATGATATTGTAGTAATGCTGCTGTACCCTCTTCCCACTGCAGAGCGACGAGGACACACTGGAGACAGGAGGGACGAGACGCAGGCCGGACAGGGGCCGTCCACCGACTGGCGCAGGGTGCCTCCGATGGCACAGCGTGCAGCGGAGAGCAGTGATGGTGACAGGGGTGTTTTGCGTGAGTACTGTGTGATGTTATGCTTTTCTACTATGTGTCTGACTTTACAGGGCAGGCAGTAGAGCAAGGGTGTAGCCAGGCATATGCACTGTACACATTTGTGGACAGTTTTGTGTAGTGTATGTCCAAATCTATTTGCATCTCTGTCAACAGTTACTAGGTACACCAGACATTTAGGGTCACTGTAGGCCACTGGGGTGTGGCCCTGTTTGAATTGCTGTTGCGTAGGAGACAGATACGTGTATAACCTCATCAGAGAGTAAGGGAATCATCTGACAGACATCATACCCATTTGGATGGGGTGTACCATTTGGAGTTGCTGAGTACATCATTTGTAAGGGGAGTGTGGCTGTTGGGGATTGTGTGCAGAACATGTGAATGTCTGGCTACACCCCTGCAGTACAGTGCTGTGTCAGGTGTTGTGGCTCAGTTGGCTAGGTAATCCAGGCCAGATGTGAGATGGCTGTGTGCATTTCTGTTGTCCCCCTTGCCTCCATTGCCTCTCCTTCTGCTGTGTGGCCTGGAACATGGCTTGCTGTGTGTCTTAAGTATTGCTGCCATTGCTGCCATGTGTACTGATATCTGCCTTGTACTGCCATGTGCATCATGTTGCTGTTATGGCCACCATTGTGGAGGGATGATGCATGTCTCTGCATGGCTGTGGGCCAGTCATCATGCCTGGGGTTGGGGGATTACTGGGGTCAGCCTGTCGTGCCGCCTGTTACTGCTGCTACTGTTGTCCTGTCTGCCATTACAACAGTGTACTCCATCTCTCATGGCATGTGTCATTTACAGTACCACGTATAACATGTCAGTATCTGTGCAGGACATGTGAGCGCATTCCAGGGCCATGCACATCATGGCGTGCGGGGGGACACTGTGTCATGTGGTGCAAGCATTTCCCTGGCAGTGTACTGTCATGGTGGCATGGACACGGGTATGTTATTGCGTGTCCTTGTCCGACCTCCGTGGCGGACATGCACAGGGCTGTGTGGGAGGGGACCTTTGGGACTGTGGTGCCACATGGGTCTGTGTGGCTGTACATTGCATGTGTGCCTGTTGCAGCATGTGTGTTGGCAGGCATCCTCAAAGCACTCAATGGTGGGCAGTTTGATTTCTGGTGGGGAGTAGGCCAATGGGCAATGAACTGCTTACTTAATGTATGACACCTGACAACGGCAATGTTGTACCTTTCTGTGTTTAATTCATTGTGGTGTATGCTAGGGGGGACTGGTCACTATGACTGTCTGTGTATCCCATGGCCATTACAACTGTACAGGTTGTGGGCTGGTATGTGGGTGTCTTGGGGAGCAATGCCTGGCTTAGTATTTACACATGCGGGGCAGCGCCCATTGTCATGGGTTTCATACATTGTATCTTGAAGGCCACTGGCGACAACTGACACAGTCATGGTCTACATTGGTATTTTGTCAGGCTACACTCCAGGGTGGGGTAGCCCACCCTGACAGTGGGGAAGGGGTGCCAGTGTGTCCACATGGTGTGCAGTTATGGCCTCCCTGGCTACACCCCTGCCTGTGGGCTCATGCTCTCATGTGGGGGCCATTGTCCCCAAGAGGGTGCTGTCCCCTCTGTCCCTGCAGTGCATGGTGTTTGTGCACATGTTATGCAGGTGTGCTGCAGGAGTTGTTCTGTGGTAGCATGGTGTGCTGGTTGTCAGCCCCTATGGCAGATGCTGCTCCCACAGGTGTGTGTGTGTGCCTCACCATGCCTTGACCACCAGGGTGACACTGTCCTGTGCATGCCTTTGGCCTTACGCTGCAGTGCCACTGGTGGACCATGCCCGGTGTCTGGGTTTCACATGTGTGTGTCTTCTTGCATGTGTGCCTTCACAGTGCTGCCACTATGGGTGGTGGCACAGCACTGTGCCATTCTCTTCACCACTGTGGGCTGCTCACCCTTCTGTTGCAGCAAGTGGTGTGGGTGGGCATTGGCACTTCCTCTGGTTGTGTACTGCTTGGTTACCTGTCCTGCAGTACCTACTGTTCTGTTGCCAGTGTCGTTGTCCTCTGTGGTAATTGGGTCTCTGTGGTCCATGTCGAGTCTCTATCTGTGTCACTTGCCACTGTTGCACACTTATGTCAGTCACCCACCTGTTCAGGGCTTCCTGTCATCATTTGTACAGCTGCTGTGTCATGGCATCATGGGTGGCAGTTTGGCTGGGTCTCTACAGTTCTTGTGGAGGGCAGCAGTGAGGGTGGGCCACTGTTGGGGGTGTACAAGACAGGCATGTGTGGTTACACATGTGGTTGGGGCTGTGGCACCTTCTCCAGTTGGTGTCATCTGTATTGTGTGTCATAGCTGTGTGACCGTGGGCAGCATGTCCCACCATGTGTCATCCCATGTTCATATCATTCAGTGTCCACTTGTCATTCACATCTCTGGGGGTGGCTGTCTGTTTGCACTGTTACAGTCTGCAGGCCACTGTGCTGGCTGGCCTCCATGTTGTTGGGTTTCTCAGCATACATCCATGCATATCCATGTACATTGGGGTGTTGCATGCTGCCTGTTACGTACTGCCTTGTCCTGCAGGCACATGTTAGTGTGTGTTGTGGTTTGTTCCGTACTAGCACATGGGCATGGTTGTTGGGGCATGCTGTCCACCGTGTGGTGGTACATGGTGCCTTTGTGTCATTGTCATGCCCTGATATGGTCCCCCTTTCTCCTGTAGGTCCACGTCAGTCGTCACTGTGGGCCACCCATCCAGAGGAGGGTGAAAGCACAGAGGAGCTGTTGCGGAGGCTGGTGCGGCAACAGCGTACCCTAATTGAGCAGCAGGCAGTTATGATCGCCGAGACTCAGCGTGTTGCAGCCATCCTGGAGGAGTGTCTGCCAGTGCCTGCCCACACCTTAACCCTGCTTACCTTTTCCACTAGCCTGCTTCCTGTCCCTGGCCCACTGTCCCTAGTGCTGTATCTGCCATCCTGTTCCCCTCCATTGCTTCCTATTTCCACAGCCCTCTCCCATCCACTTTCTTACCCCATTGTTCTGTTGCTATATTTAAGTTTTGCCTGTTTGCATTGTTACTGTTTTCCCCATTGTTTTCAGTCCCTTTATTCACGCCCAGCCCTTTCCCTTTCATTATGTTTTTCTTGCACCATTTTTATACTCAGTGTTCTGCTCTGTTTTGGTTATTTTTGCTGTATATATGTTCATATTGCCTTTGTGCCTTAGATGTTCACGTTTTGCAGTATAGTTTATTATGCTTGACATTCCTGTGTCCTGTGTCTTTTTGGGGTGGACTTGGGATTTGACAGTGTTCTGTGGTATTCTGATTTCACTTGTGGTTCCAGGTTATTCCATTACTTTCACTAGTACTACAGTTGTGTCTGGCTGGACTGTTTTGCTTTCCTGTGTTCCTGGACAGCTGCTTACACCTCTGACACTTTGTTTCTGTGAGTGTTTGCACTGCCTCTGTCTGATTGCTATATTCAGTGCTGTCTTCTCTGCTATATTCAGTGCTGTCTTAATCCTGGGCAATGTTTGCCCTGCACTCCTGGGCCTGTTTGCCCGGTTTCCTTCACTTGCAATATTCAGCTGGTTTTGCACTGGGCTATTCATTTTGAATATAGCTATGTTTTTGCTCTAGGCACAGTTTGCCCGCCGGGCAGTGCTAATTTAGCCCCGGAGCAAAGTTTTGAATATCTGGCCCTTTGACTCCAAACTTTCAGCATAGCCTTTTCGACACAACCTCATAAACATGACATGTGTCATTTTTAAAATCATGGATGAGTTGTGTTTCAGCACCTCTGGTGAGAAATGACATTTTGGCCAATTTACTAAAAATAGTCTATTGTCATGTCTATGAGGCAAATCCTAAAACAAGTATCTTCAGAGGTTGGAGTTAAAATTAACAAAAACAACTTGTTTACCAAGCATCAAACATTCAGCATTGACAAATGCTTGTTATTGTAAGTTCTTATTGTGCTTAAACGTGGCTTTATTTATATGCCAAGAAAATGTGATTCATGATGGCAGAAAGAGGATGGTAACGAGGATGATGAGTTGTTTTCAGAATCAGTAAACTTCTAAGGTTTTATTGCAATACAATTAATGTTAAATAGGTCTTCTTATATTTGAGGTTATTTCTATGCCAAGAAAGTGTCATTTGTGATGGATGAAGGAGAAAGATGATGAAAAGAACATGTTTGTGGAAGAAACACTTGAGACAAAATGTATTTGAAACTATCAGCTTATGAAGAAGCAGGAGGAGTGTTTGACAGTTTAGTGCAGGTGTGTAATGACTCAAGCAGTATCATACTTTTTTTTTTAAACATATTTAGGGGTAGCTGGTGTGTGTATACTGAGCATGGATCTGGATTTTAGTTGTTAGGCCTTTTGTACTACAGTATGGGGTGATTCCAAGGGATGCATCAATTGGCTCAGGCTGCTGCCACCCATGGTTGCTTGGTTACTTGTATGAACCTTCTTATCCTACCACTTCTCATGGCAAACCTGACCTGACTGTCTTTCCTGCTGCTACTGCTAGTTCATCTGGCCTAAGTGGGGATTGGCTGTTAGGAGCATGTCATGATCATGTCAGACAACTGGATTCCAACATTTGTGTAGACTTCAATGACCGAAAATGATATTTTAAGAACACTGGTTCCAACATTCTTTTAATGGATTTATAAAGGAGACTTCTTTTTGGTTAGTTCCAATGAACTGGTGGTAGTGGTGAGGGGAATTATTCTTAGAGTGCGGAACCTGGGCAATGAGTGCAAGGCAATTTTTTTGGCCACTCTGGAATGACTTTGGATAACACTGAGCAGGGCAGGAAAGGCAGCAAATATGATATATGAGAAGATAATATAATCAGATAAATAGGAGCAATGCAATGGTGTGACTTAAAATATGCAATGTATCTTTGAGTGTGAGGGAGAAGGAACATAACTCAAGAGTGGTGGAGTCACAAGTTAGTTAGGAAAGTCCTGCCCCTAACACATGATGATAAACTGCCTATTTTTGGTCAATCCATTGAATAGTCAATATACTGTATACAACAATGGTGTATTAGTTATACCTTTTAAATCTGCTGTCGGTTTGAAGATGTAACTCTTTTCATTGATTTCAACATTGACTTCAGTGCTACAATAGGCAATAGTGATGTCATCATCACTGTAAAAGTTGCTTTTTGGTTTAATGTTCTGCTTTGATGACAGTAACCTTTAAAATATCCATTGTGACAATGGTAACAGAAGCATAGTTTTGATATGTTGCCATTACTTATGTCACTACCCAAGATATCACTGTCATCTTCTCATTTTCACTGTCACTCCCATTGTATATATTGATGCCTATGCACAAAAGTGAATAAAGTGCACACAAAACCATTGGAACTGTGATGTGCAGCTATGTGGCGTGCAATGCACCTGCAGTACACAGTATGCACAAATGTCCATGCAGGACATGTGTACTCAGGAGGCAGGACAACAGGGGATGCATAGCAGGCTGCACAGTACATATGGGTTGGCCAAGGATACCTGGGCCTCCTCTTGACTCCACCATATAAATGCAAGGGCACCACCCCGCGCAGCAATACAGAAGTAAATACCATGTAGGAGTAGAATGCGGAGACCATGGCGGATAGTGACAGAAGCATAAAGAGGTGCACCCCACCACCAAAGCAGCCCAAAGAGGCAGCCCATGCAGGTGGACAGCACTGTTAGTGTGTCCGGACATGAGGCAGAGCATGTCCCCATGCACCAAATTTCACCAGTGGCCAGGTAGCGTCCATGGTCAGTGACATACAGATGCACTAAATGAAGCTGAACGAGGCACAGTCCCTGTCCAAAGCCCCAGAGGTAAAGGCATGACTGTGGCTGGACATCCAGGCAGGTGGAAACACTGCCAGTCCCGAAGCCCGAACAGTGTTGGCCATAAAGCACAAGTGGTGAGACCCATGCACAGCAGTGAAAAAGAAACTCACCCTGGGTGCACAAGCATACCAGGGCACCAGAGGCAGCCCACCCAGCAGCAATATGTAACTGACACCACTGGAGAGGATTGTAGTGGACACCAAGACAGACATCAGTGTCCATGAGGAAGAGGAAGGTGTAAACACCCTGGAAGGTATGCATGCACTGGCAGGGCATGGGTACCCAAGAAATGTTGCTGCATGCATAGATTAACAGCTGTATGTTTCAACCCACTGACACAGGCACTGATGGATGCATGATTGCTGGGGCAACACTGCACAGCCAGGACACATTGGCACAGCAGGTGGGAAGCAATGATGCCAGGCAGGAGGAAGAAGGCACAGGTGGGTCACTGGTACACACACACCCCAGAAATGGGCAACAGCAAAAGACAACCACAGCCATACAAACAACCCCATGTCCCCAAAAGTACAGAGCTGGAGACAGGGACACAGCAGGAGTTGGAGACAAACCAGAAAAGCACACAGGCTGCCCTGGATAAGGGGACACAGGAGCCATTCAAGTTGGTGGATAGAGGTCACGGCAGCTGGGTGTACCAGCATGCTCCAGGACAACAGACATGGACCACCGAGGAGAAAGCAGTTGGCAGCACTGCAACTACTGGTACAGAACAGGCATGACAGCATGCCATGGCAAGGGGAGGAAGGTCACCGATATGACCTGTGGACAGTGGCAATGAAGTACAATTGACATGGGCAATGGGCTACCCATGTACAGTGTGCACCTATGGCATTATGGCAGTACAGTACAGTAAGTTGCATTAGCTGGAGCAGGACAGACTGAAGGCACAGCATCACAACACAGAGGTGCTGGTGGCCCTTAATGGTAAGTGTGGGATATGAAGTATGGGATCGACTGGTTGGCTGACCTCCATGAGAGGCTCATGGACCATTTGGGAAGGGTTGCACCACATGGACAGCATGCTCACATCCCACCCCACATGGCACACTCCTACACTCAGGTGCCCCTCAGCATGGTGACCCCAAACAGAATGAGGACAAACAACCATGGGACATGGAGAGCACTCAGGTGGACGTGCCATGAAGCACATGCATGGGCCACATGCACGCCACCAATACACAGAGCATGGAGTCACAGGAGCATGACACAGCCACCACACAGGACAGTAATGTTCACCACACCATCCTCAGCACTGCGACTGATGATGCCATGGAGGAGCAGTAGACTGTACCTTCCCCCATGTGCAGGTGCCAGAGGGGTGCCCCCATACCCATGCACTGTTCAGGAGACTAGGCACATGATCCTCAGCATGCTTACAGGCAAAGCCCTATGACCCACAAGGGCAGTGACAGTGCACAAGCACCACTCACCATACATGTAAAGCACATGCACATTGTGTACTTACCATGACCACAGTACATGCCACACATACCCCGTGACACAACGTGGCAGCTCCTGCCATAAATTCCACCCAGCATACACAGCTACACAGTCGCAGCCACAACACACAGTGTGCAATACAGTGGCCACTCCCCTTTCAACACCCCTGTCATGCACCCCCACTGCGTGTTACCTGCCATGCCACACCCTGCACACCACATAGCATGTGATGCTGTGTGCCACACATCTACCCGATCTTGACACACAGGCCCCCATGACCATCCCCCCCAGACGGTTGCACTTATTGCGTAGTTTCGTCATTGCTCAGTCTCCACCCATGATGGCTGCCTGGAGCACACACATGTCATGATGCATTGCTGTCCACAAAACTGCATACACAGATGTCCATACAGTGTGGGTTTGTGTACAACACTGCCACCGCAGATGACACACAACCTTTGGTCCTGCAGCTATGCTTGATTACAACACTATCGCTGGATCGTGTCCTGTGCAAGGGCATCACGAGCTGCATGTCCACTCAGGGTCCCTTGCCCCAGGCCCAGCTCCCGGCCTCCTTTGGTTGTGTGTCCTGCTGGTGGTCCACCTGCATTGGCACATTGCATTGCAGAGTCATATTATGGAGCATTGCACAAGCGGTAAATGCCTTGCACACTTTTCCTGAGGACAGCATCATTGTAAGCCTGGTAGGGATCAGACACTGGAACCACATCTGCAATAGCCCAATGGTCCTTGGCATGATGTTCTGTTGTCTTCCTGTGGGCATGATTGCAGGCCTTCTCCACTGCAATTTCAGCACCAGAAATGGTGTCATCAGGTACATGCACAGTGGGCAACCACTGTCACCTGTGTGGCGGACAGAGAAGACAGTCTCTGAGGTGCATGCAGCAGTATGATTCGCAGTATCACACACGTTGTCATCCCTATACTCACCCAACAACCATCCAGCCCATCAACCAACATTTAGCAGGGCTACAAAATGTGATGGGTCTAGTATGTACGCATCGTGCCACAATCCAGGGTACTTTGCACATACATTCTTGAAGATACCACCTGCATCACACACTATTTGACAGTTCACACTGTGAAACCCCTTTCTGTTCCTGTATGCCTCCTCATGCACAGATGGTGACAGTATTCCAATATGGGTGCAGTCTATTGTGCATACTTTTTGTATACCATGCATGGCATAGAAGGCCTATTTTGTGATATGGACATTGGCGTCCACTGTCGGGAAACTGATGTGCTCCTGCACATGTGCAAGCAGGGCATCCATCACTTGAGCCACTGCCCATGATACGGAAGACTGACTTATGCTGACAGCATCACTGATCACCTGCTGGAATTACACTGTTGCATAGTACGACAGGCACATAACACCTTGGTCTCCACTGTCATTGCCCTGGACCACCATCTCTGTGGTGCAGTGTCATCACAGACCATTTCACACAGCTATGCAATCATGGCCCAGGGGACCCTGAACTGTTCAATGCAGACATGGTCTGAAGACCATGGGCAAAGGTTCTGCATGGCTCTGCTGGGCCATGTCTGCATTGAGCAGGTGCACGTTCATCAGAAGACCTGGACACATCCTCCCCCACAGGTTCGGTTCCATGTCTTCTTGTACACATACTGCCACAGTCACTTTATCTGTCCAAGCTCACCTGTATGAGGTGAAGGCAATGGCTGCAGCTGAGGGTAGCTCAATGGTGTCTGTGCCACAGGTCGGGCATCTGGGGATGTACCCCAGGAGACTATAGAGGGTGTCTGAGGATACCTATATGGACCACCCAATGGTGGTACCTTGTGGAGGAGGGATGGACATTTACAGGTATGTACTGTACCTCACCTGCAGGGTGTGCTGTGGGACTCTGTGGGGTGTGTCTTCTCTCCATGGTGTTATAGGTGGTTTCCTTTCTCGTCCCTCACAGGATCACCTAGACCTCCCTCACAAGATTGTCCTGTCACATGTGGAGCAGCTGGATAGAGCCACCTGTGTTGTTTGGATACCACCACATCGAAGGAGATGGCAGCAGGCAAACCCAGGATACCTGTCCCTGAGGGTGGGCACCAATGATGTCCTCTACAAGTCTGACACCTGTGTGATGTGACGGGTGGTGGTGCCATCCAAGATTTCACTTCCTGTGCCATATCTCTGTTGTGTCTAGTTGCCATGGTCATTACTGTTCTGTTCCCCATCTGTGCACCTTCTCACTGTGTTATTTTTCCCTTTCAGTGCTACAGAGGACCCCTCCACTGCCTCTTTCTGCTCCCATTTGGCTGTATGGATTCATTGAAGTCAAATGACAGCAGAAATACCCAGGAGAAGAATGGATGCTGAGGTGCATGCCACTGGTTGGTTCATGGCAGAATGTCACTAGAGACCATGATGCACCTGCATTGGTGTGGACTGTTGTGTAATGACTGTTGGACCATTGCTGGGTAGGGTGCATTGTGTTTATGATTTTAATACTTTTTTTATTGTGTTGTTCTTGTGAGGCCAATACCTGTACTGTTTACCTGTTTTTCATGAAAGCATTTCAGACTGAATACCTGTGTGGTGATTGTATCTTGCACTGAGGGTGGTAGGATGGTGTGGTTTGATGGGTCCTGGGGTGATGGAGGGGGGCATCACAGGGAGGCATCACAGGGTGGTGGTGAAGTTGTCCCACATGTGATCCATGTGTGGCATGGCAGGTATTCCCTTACTAGATCACCCATTGGCAGATGTTGTGCATTGCTGGGAGTTTGGCACTCTGCCATGTGTGGCATGCATGCCCCCGGATCAATGTGCACCATCCAGGTTTTGTACATTGGGACCATTGTGCTGTGTTCCTTGTGTGTGCCACTGGTGATGATTCTCATAGCAGTGCCTTGGCCATGTTATCCCATGGCATAATGGTGTGCTCAGGAGATTTCTGGGTCTGAGGTCCACCAGTGGCTGCAGAGTAAGCATTCCTCCACTGGGTGTGCTTCGTGCAGCCTTGTGTGGGGAGTGGGGTTACCATGGCACATCAGACCCCATTGGTTGCATCATCTGTGCCTCTGCAGGGTTTGCATTCATACACTTGCACTGTCCTGCACTGCCAAATGGCCATGATCAGCCCTGCACACATCCTCTGCACATGACACATGGTGTGCTTGTATGGCCGGACACTGGGGTTGTTGTGCATTTTGTGGGGTCACTGTTATGGTGGTTCTAGTCATCATAACCAGCTGCTTCTGCTACTCCACTTCAGCTTGCATACCCTCATCGCATGTTTTATAGTGTGTCCCCCCTTGTGTGTTTATCACTGTGTGCACCAGTGCATTTCCCATTGTCTGTTTTGGACTGGCGAGTGGTGTTACTGCCAAGGGGAACAGAGTATGGCCATGCTGCTATGTGTGCTTGGTTGCTGGCCATGTTGTGAGGTCATCTATGACAGCCTATCACCATCAGTAAGTGTGCATGCCTAACACGTGCACCTGGCTGTCGTACCTAGTGTCACGCATGTGTGCATGGGGTTGCTGCACATGACACTACTTGGCCACTCTCTTGTGTACATGTACACATAGTGGTCACTGTGATGTGAGCAGATTGCCTATGTGTGCTCCCATGCATTCTTCATGCATGTCTCTTCAGCCTGCCATGCACGGAGATCTCACTTAGGCACCTATGCGCACTACCTACACATCCCTGCCATGCCGTGTTGCCATCATGCATACAGCCCAATATGGTCGTATAAAAGAAGATAATAAAAATGACATATTATATAAAATGATATACTATGATATAAAATGATACAGTATGATATATAATTTGATATATGATAATTTTTATTTTTCATAATTTTTATTTATGTGCTAAGAAGACATGAATCATGAAACTGATCTTGTGGTTTAGGCTTGCCAATTGATTTCATTACCTCATGATGTTTTCAGAAGCAACTACTGAAAATGTGTGGGTGGAGGGGATTTTTAGAAACTGGGTGGTGACTGTAAGATGATTTTTGGAGGAGAAAAAGACAAAATGTTTGGCTAGAGCATTTCTGTTCCAAGTAGAGGAGCTGAATGCACATGAAGGAAGATATGGAGCCTGGTGTGCTTCTTAATTGCCCTGATGGGCTCATCCAAGATGCACTATTTGGCTGACAAGGAAGGCTGCTTGCCAAGTAGCAGGAGCGGAACCCATGGATTTCTGTGGACTAATAAACTCCTCCTTCATCACTTTCTCCTCCTGTTCTTCTCTTTATGTTTCCTTCATGCATCAACAATATGTAGAATAATGCATGTGAAAGTGTATATAATGAAGATTTTATGCACGCCTGAGGTGTGCAATATCCCATAACCCCTGAGGGTGAAGACCGAGGAGTTTAACAGGGCATTGCACAGCAAGGGTGTGCATAAAATCTGAGCTTGAAATCTTCCCCATGTTTTATTTTTTAGATTTACTGGTTCATTTGTTTATGCCTTTGTTATTGTGTTGGATGAAAGTAAGGTCTGTTGTCTAGGGCTGTGCAAAATTTAAATTCTGCCGTCAGAATTCTTACAAAATGTAGAATTCATTTCCATGAAATTCCACGAAAAACGGAGGAACATTTTGTGAAATTCCACCTTAGACTGCAGAATTTTGGCACGTATTGTGGAATAATGTGATGAACTGCATGAAATATTTCCGCACAACTGATTGCCTTTTTCTTTTATTTAGTAAGTAAAAAAACTGGTGTAGCAGGGACCCTGGGACCAAAACTGGGAAGTGGAGATGTTTTATTTATTTTTATTTATTTAGTTTTTGTTAACCGGGTGAGTGTGCTAGCCAAAAAATGACTATTTTCAGGCACGACCTGGGAGAGTACAGAACATTTTTACAAGTATGACATTTCACAAGTACATAACAGCTTAGGTATCAACATTGTACATGACAGCAATAGGTATAACTTAGTTCAGACCAGAAAAACATGAATACAAAGCCCTTACCAAGCACTTAACCACATTACATATTATTTATCTTAAAACACCTCACATAGAGTGTAACAACATATAGAGAAAAATGAACAAGAAAAAAGGATAGTTTTTAACTGAAGCGTAAAGAGAGAAAGACATGGAGGACCTAGTAGAGATCAGGTCGGATCAAAGCAAGTGCATGGGTCTGACTGGATAGATAACAGCGTAATTTAAATTTAAAATGACGATGAGATGCTGACAGTTTCAGTTCTTGGGAAAGAGTATTACAAAATAGGGGAGCTGTAAGCTTAAACACACCAGCACCCTTGGAAGTGTGACACCTAGGAACATTTAGTGGTGCTTTGTCAGCAGATTGTAGCCCATGGGAGGGGGGTGGAGGGAATAAGTAGTGTTGCAAGGGATGCAGAGGTGTTAAGCCTGATAACTGAGTCAGACGGGGAGCCAATATAGTATTGCCTGGATGCAGAGGGGGAGAGCCACCCAAGGTCACTGTAGAGCTGACAGTAGTGCTTCAGTCGAGGGGATGAAGAGGCAAAACAACAGATATTATTGTATGCAACATCCCATTTTTGTAGTGAGGTTTTATGCACTGCAGTAAGGATAGGTGAGCAGTAGGTTAGTGCAGGGAGTAATATCCCTCTGACAATGGCCAACTTTGTGAATGGAGTTAGCATGTAGCTAGTCTTGTAGGCAACACCCAGTCTACTATTAACTGTTTTACAGGTGGATTGAATGTGAAGGTTTAGATCCAGTGATTGATCAAGCATAACACCAAGGTAGTTAAAGGACATGACAGTTTCAAGTCTGGACCCTTCTTTGTCATAGATCACTAGGGTCAACGTAGTAGTTCTGAGTTTCGGGGCCAATTCTAGGAGCATAGCTTTAGTATTTTTAGCATTAAGTTCTAGTTTGTTGACCTGTAGCCAATTTTGAATGTTCCCAAAGTCAGTAGAAAGGGATGAGTTCAGGTTATCAATTGAAGCTGAGCTGGTGTAGATGACAACATTGTCTGCATATAAAAGAGAAGAGCAGGTTTGTAGGATATTAGGAATATTGTTAATGAACAATGAGAAAAGGAGTTGACCCAGGATTGACCCTTGCGGAACGTCAATGTTGATAGTAGTACAGTCTGATATAGCAGAGTTGAACTTCACTGTTTGGGTCCTACATGATAAGTAGCTCCTATACCAGTTTACAACAGGAGTCGAGAAACCCATTTGTCAAAGGGTAGACAGAAGCAGTGGATGATCCACAAGATCGAAAGCCTTGGTAAGGTCAATAAAACAGCCCCGGTGAGACGACCAGAGTCAATGTTGGAGAGTATATCAGAAGTGAGTTTTAGTAGTGCAGTAGTTGTACTATGATGTTTCCTGAAGCCATGTTGTGAGTCTGAGAGAAGGTTGGAATTCATTAGGAAGTCTAGTGTTTGGGCAGCTACGAGTTTCTCGAGTATCTTGCTCAGGACAGACAGAATAGCAATTGGTCTGTAATTGTTTATATCCTTCCTATCACCTTTTTTGAAGACAGGAGTTATCCTAGCAATTTTCCAGAGGTCCGGGACAACACCACAGCAAAGGGATAATGTGTATATTTTCACTAGAGGAGCGGCAATGAGTGGAGCAGCAAGCTTCAGTAGACGAGGTTCTAGGGAATCAGACCCTGAGCTTGTATTGTCCGAGATGGCATTTAGTTGTTTAAGGACCTTTGCCCTGGTTATACCCTTGAAGTAGAACTGCTGAGGCTGCAAGAGCCCTCGGGAAGATGTGGATGCAGAAGGAACAGATTGATTGCTGAGAGTCTCAGATAGGGACAGTACATCCAGGGACAGAAAAGGAGAGGTATATAGTGATAGATCAGAAAACATGCTGTTAAAAGCATTCGCAATGGTATTAGGGTCATTACAGTGAGCTCCATTGAGTACCATGTCTGTAGGGATAGTGGCTTGTGAGGCCTCAAGAAAAGTCTTTATATGGGCCCAGAATTTACGTGGATGATGAGCAAAGCTGGATAGCAGGTCCTTACAATACTTGCTTTTGGCATTGTGTATTTTTTTTTTTACAGTAATTTCTTTGAGCTTTGCATGCATTGAAATATGCAAGCTGGCCAGAAAGTTTATAGCTCCTCCAGAGTTTATCCCTGCTTCTTAGTTCATCTACCAAGTCTCTGTGTAGCCACCTATTTTGCATCCCTCTTACTCTCCTAGTAATTTGCAGTGTACGTTTGCACTAGACAGCAGCAAATTTAGTTATGAAGATGTGCAATGCATCCTCAACTTTACTGGCAAGATAGATCCCCGACCAATCAATGTCCAAGACATCACAAAGGAAGGCATTTACATTCAAATTAGTGAAGTTTGTAAAGGTTACAATGCGAGGTGGAGGGGATGGTGGGGATCCCGTGGCCCAGATGCAGAAAACTGGAGAGCGGTCAGTTATTGCATCTGCCAGGATACCTGATGAGGACACATACTCCAAACAGTTTGTGAGTACCCAGTCCAACAGGGTGCCTGATTTGGGTGGAGTAGGGGTTTTAGTAGGCTTCATCATCAGCTGGTGTAAGTTAAAACTCTGCACTAGTGACAGTAAGGAACTGTGAGAAGGACCTAACTAGTAAAGGTTCAGGTCACCCATTATTATGAGCTCATTTTGACTGACCACATTGATTGTATGGTTAAGGAGATCATAGAGTCCAGCTATATCACCTGCTGAAGGATTATAGATACAGATAATATGCAGTTTCTTTGTTCCTAGTTGAAGAGTGGTTTGAATGGATTCACTCACAGAGAGAGAGAACCTCAGTCATACAGAGATGGTCCTTGTAATAGAGAGCCACCCCACCTCCACGTTTAGCTAATTTTCTGTCCCTACGTATCAGGGAGAAATTTTTCATGGAGCAAAGACAGTTTGGGATACTAGGTTTTAACCAAGTTTCCATGAGACAGAGTATATCCAGGTTGTACACACTGAGCCACACTTCCAGCTCGTCCTTATGGCAGGTCAGGCTATGAATATTCATATGTACAACAAGAAGGCCCTTGTTAGTTCACCCAGATAGGTTGGTGTAACTGGGAGGAGAAACTGAATAACTGGGATGAGACACAGATGTAATAAGCTATGGTGAAATACATGTATGTGTAATTTTGAATACTGTGAGATGCACTAACAGAATTGTGAGGAGAAACAATCTCAACTGGGAAGAGACACTGCCAGGGTACAAAATTCCTATACTTTAGGTGCCCCAAGGCAAGCACTTTTGTCTAAAGACATCTATAGTCCCTCAGTGCCTGCCCACTGGGGCAACTGAGGCATTAGGGCTACTGTATCTTCATTTTTTTCTCCTACCTCTTGTTTTCATCTCCCCAGCCCACCTCCTCCCCGAGTGCCTGTGCCATCTGTGATGGTGCAACATTAGCATTGCATGACTAAGTTCATCAGAGCAGTTACCCTTAGGCATAGTGAAGACACCAGGACCAGGAAGGAGAAGTGCAGTGGACAGCTTGTCATGAGACCACAAAGTCTGTGCACTGAGAATCATGCTGACTCAGTCACGCAGCTGGTGTCACATGACAGGTGCTTTCACTAGGCATCAGATCACAGTCTGGAGTGGAGGCGTTAACTGGCTGCTGCTGGCAACTGATCCTTCCCCCCAAGAAGTGTTGCTAGTGAGTGCTATTCAGCCCATCAGAACATGTTGTGGTGGGGAGTTGAACTGGTTGTCAGAGCAGCAGGCAGTACACAGAAAAACATTTCTTTAAGGGCTTTAAATCAGTACTCACAAGCTATCCTTTTAAGGGCTACTGATATGGAGTTTTAGGGACCCTCACCAGTGCAGCATGATATATACTTAAACGCTCTTTTAAGGATTTTAAGATACATAATTATAAGGACCTAGTGTATCAGGGCAAGCAAGCATCAAAATCATAAAAAAAACATTTCAGGGATTAGAGAATACAGGCTGCTATTACATCCATTTTCAGGGCTTGCAGGCTAGTGAGTCCTTTAAAGAACTGAGTGAATGCAGGCAGGAAGGAAAAAAATCATTATGGGAAAAAAAAACTGTTCCAGGCTTGGGAGCTAAGGTCTTATTAAGAAATGCAGGTTGGCATTAAAGTCCTTATCAGGGTCTAGTGGCTATGAAGTCCTTTTAAGGTCTAAGGGCACACAGACTAGTCAGATTTGACACTTTGTCTTTTGCACCCCTCTCTCCATGAACCAGTGCTCTCTCTACCAGTCCCTTCTTTAGCTTCTCCCTCAAGCCTGATGCTCCTATTTACTGGCCCAGACCATTGGAGATGCCATCCACTGCCCTTGTACTCCCCTCTATCTTGTCTAGTCTGTCCCAAGACTCATAAGCAGCAATCTCTGCCACTAGTCCCACCTTCAACTCATCCGTCCTCATATTGCCACCAGGATGGGTCAAAAGGCCTTCTCCATTGTTGCACCCTCCCTCTGGAACAACTTCCCCCTACACTCCACTGTGTTCCATGTACCCCCCCCCCGCTAAATTTACATACCCCACTAAAAACCCACTTCCTGTTCTCCATGACCTGTTCCTGATCCCAGGCTACTGATGCTCCTACGTAATCTGTCTAGATCTCCATTTCCCTCTGCTGTCTCCTTCTTCTCCTACTTAGGGACTGGCTTGCTGGCCAGCACCCTGCACAGGAGTCAGCTGCCTGCTTCCTGCAAATTGTAAATGTACCCATAAATTATAATTTGTAAGTCGTATTTATATTTTTTTGTTCAGTACTACTCTTTACCTGTCAGTACTAACAGTGAGCTGCAGCTATTGCTGCCAAACACTGTGTAGCCACTAGATCTATGCTGTCTTCTATTTGTTACTGTAGAACACTGTGTATTTACCTGTTCTTAATGTAACCTTTCTGTATGTGCCAGTATCTGACCCAGGCCATGCCTGAAAAAGGTCCTTGAATCAGTGCACAGACCCAGTTAACAAAGGAATAAATAAATACATTTAAAATAAAAATCCCTTTTAAGAGCTTGAAGATAAATATGTCCTTTTAATGACATTTGGGGCATGCTGACAGAATATGGCTGTTTAAAAAAAAGCCCTTTTGAGACAAATAGTTATTTTAAAGATGCCACTTTACATGATGACCTGCTGTCCATGGAAAGTAGCCATTGCAGGTAGGAGTATAGGGGATTGCATGTGCCTTGTGAGTTCCTGAAGGAGGCAGGTGTGACAGACAGGAAGGGATTATAAAGAGAAAGTTAAAAAAGCAGTGGCCTACATAAACTTCAGAATATCCTGCAAACTGTGGATTCCTCTTTCATTGTTCAGGTAATAACTCATATTTTAGTCACTACTGCTACTTCGGCTGCATTCACCTCCATAAGTACCCAACATTTCCTGTGTCCAGCATTAGTGCTATCACAGCTGTCACAGGTTTGCCCGAATTATTTCTGTGCATGACATAGACATCACTGCCTTTTAGTTTAGAGTTACATCCTGTCCCACAAAAAACTAACAATCCTTATGCTGGCCCAAGCTGATTGAGCCCCCCACACCAGTTTTGGGAACATTTGACACTAAACAGAGGGTGCCAGTACCACCTCAATGCCCATCACCACCACTGCTTGGTGCTGAACACATCTCTGTCCCCACATTTCTGCCACCACAAGACCCATTTTCTCTTGTCTCCCACCAGTGTGCAAACAAGTAAGTATCTCAGAACATCTAATATCAATAAGTTAACAATTATATTGCAGAAACACACTGCAAAAATCATCAGAAATTTGACAAATAAATGCCACAAAGTGCTTTGAAATATAGCTTTTTGATTTACAAAAGTGAGTTGCAAAGAGCTGCAGATCTTTCTTCTTTGATTCCTGCTGTTAAACTGCCCAGCAGAGTAGGAGGAGCAATCACTTGGGGGGGGGGGGGAGAAAGAGAGAGAAAAGAGGGTTGCTATAGCAACTCACACTTTGACCCATAGATTCCCACCTAATCAAGAAAGGATTAGGTGACAGCAGTGCCTGCAGATTTTTTTTGTGTGTTCTTCTGTGGAAAATATTAGCGAACAGCAGACTTTTGGGACTTTCTGCAGAATTTTTGATGAAATTACATTAAATTACAGTTTTGAATTATACCATATTAAAATTTAACTCTGGACAAGAGGGACAGTACCACTAAAGAAGGAGACAGGAACAGTAAGAAACAATGCTTTGCAAATTCCATCCCTGCCTAAATTAATGATATCATGACTACATATCTTGCTAAATACAATTTCTCTGAATTACATCTCTGAAAATGATTTTTTTTCTGTAACAAATATTTTCCACAGTTCATTATATATTTTCCGAAGTACACGTAATTATTCGGCAAATCAGGTGAAAATTCTGTGGTAAGTGCGAATTTCGCTAAAGACGAATCTCTGGTGAAATTCCGTGGAAATCGCAGAATTCTGTGAATTTTTCACTGAAGTGGAAGCCGCAGTTTTCACCCAGCCCTACTGTTGTCCCAGTGGAGTCTCCGTAGCTGTCTTGAGCTCATTGTCATAGTTATCTCCTCCCCTACCAACATGAGTACAGGTGGGAGAATCACTTTCCTATTTTGTCTCACTGACCGCAAAGAAGTGGAGTGTGTTTGTTTTATTTTTTTTAGTTGTTTCAATTTCTTTTACTTTTGGTTCCAATGCAACTGAAATGCAATGTGGTTGCTGGATCTACTGTCAATGGGACCTGGGATCGCATCTCGGACATTATGGATGGTGGGAGGTTGAGCGAGCCAGCAACAAAAGAAAAACAATGCAGGTATTAAAAAGAAGTTTTTTGTTTTTTGTGTATGGTAAGGAGGAAGAGAGCCACTGTCAGTGTGTCACATTTCATGCAAGACTGCAGAGTACAGGCTTCTCTTGGGAGGGGATGGGGCAGTCTCGCTCGGTCATTCATGTAGGCGATAATCTTGAGAGAGTGTGAGCGAATGGCTAGCATGAGGACAGACCCTGGCACAGGTGCTCAGATGGAGTGAGAGGTATTTTTAGAATTGTTTTCATAAAAGTGATTTACAGAACTCACATGTGTGAATAATAGAGTTTGTGGGGTTATGCCAGTGATTGATTATGGGCACTATCCAATAAATATACATGTATAATTGATGATTTACATGATGGAGTTGCCACCAGATGCAAACAATGTTGACTCATGATAGAAGTCAATTAAACAATAATGCAGGGTGTGGGTTATACAGGGATTTACCTACACCTTGTGTCGTGTGTCGTGTGTCAGATAGGCCGAGTGACTTTAACAACATGAGAAGTGGATAAATCCCAGCATAACCCACATACTGGAGTACCTTAATGCAATTATACAATGAACTGTGAAAAAAAGAAAATTAAAATTGTTATTGAAAATGGTAGGTTATTACCAGGGAAGTGCAACACCACCAGAACAAACCCCTCACGCTGACAGACCACAATCCACTCCACTGAGAGACCTTGTATGTCAGAGCAGTCTACAGTATTATTCATTCACTCACAAGCTGTCAGGCTCACACATGCAACAAAAAATAAAGAAAAAAAAATGATTTCTGTGCCTTTCTGCACCACCACCACCAGTCAGTAAAAAAAATTTATATGGAATCCAATAAAGTCACCTTATAGCTGCTATACTACTTGCAAGCTCTGATGGACCTTATCAAACTTCTCCCTTTATGCCATGAAGACAGTCTCTACATGTAAGCCAAAAGAACAGAAATGTGTCTTCTGTATGTTTTTCCACTTGCAGTAGGAATGCATTTTAATAATCTTTATTCTGTGTAGTGCAAATTAGCATTTGCACTTTGGAATGTGTGTGCGTGTGTGTGTGTGTGTGTGTGTGTGTGTGTTTTAGCTCTTTAAAACAAAAAACATCTCATTTGGATTCAATAAAAGCTTTAAGATGTATGCCCATCATCATGTGCTTTTTTTTCCATATCGGTTTTTCTTCCTTTGGGGCACTGGGCAGATTCCGCTCCCCCACCCAGCTCAGGGACCTCATCCTACCTGCACTGGTGCTCCCTTTTCTGTTTTCTCCCTTGATTCCGAGACCCCAGTACACAGACACGCATGTGTGTGGAGGTGCGCATGTGCTCCAAGGCTCCAGTGATGACCTTTTCCTCCCACCCAACCTAGCTCCAGGTTCCCCCTAAGCTTGGCATTGCCACCAAGCCTCCACCTGGTAGCAGCCAAGAGCTGGGGTAACCCTCAGCAGTATCAGCATGCTGGCATCATGGCATAGCGGTTAGACAAACAACCTGTAAGTGCCTGTGGTATGCTTGACCTCAGTTCAAGCCCAGTGTAGTACCCTTAGAGTGTTACTTTTTTTTGTTTACTGACTATTCCTCCCTAGTAGTTTTGTAATTGTATGGAAGTCTGTGTGTTTGTGGAGGATGTTTATTTATATTAGGGGGATGCGGGGGAAAAGCCCCCCCACCTAAACTTGTCCAACACACCTTATCCCCCGCGCCCAAGTTATGTTCCTTGTGCAGTTTCAGTATTTCTTTTGTCCACTGACCCAAATTTTGTCTCCCGCCCAAATATGCCTCCCTTTCTAGTGCCATGCGCCTTCCGGTACCATTCTTCAACCTGCCCACCCTCCTACATTCACCCATCACTAGTTGCAGCGTTGCCTCTACCCTCACTGTTTTTGCTCAGCACTGTTATTTTTCCCGCTGGGTTCCCTGTGCGGATTTAACCCACGCTATTATTTACTCACTGTTTTGACCTAGTTCCCTTGAATTGATGATGGTCTCCCAGTTGCTTCCTATTTACTCACTTCCTATATCTTCTGACCTTATAGCCTTCAATTTTAGCAAGTCATCATTTTTATTAACTTAAAACAGGTTGTATATTTTACCAATCATTTTTTATCTTTGATTTTACTTTCTCCAGTAATTAGCTCCTGTAATGTAGATGTGTATGTGTGTGTGTGTGTGTGGGGGGGGCTTACTCTTAAGCATTTTACTTTCAAGCTGTCAATACAGTAAATATTGTCTTGAGTTAAGCCTGTATAGTTTTACCAGATCATGCATTGGAATACACTGCCCATTAGACAAAAGCGATCTCTCACTTCCATTAAGCCTTTTTCTTTCTGGTCATTCAATATTCTATTAGATGATATTTTACCAATAAAACTGTTCTTCTAAATTAGTGAACATATTGAAAGTTTTGATTTAAATTCTACTATTTTATGAGATTCCTTTCAAGCTATTATTGTTGTTTATATAAAATGTGATGCATTTTCCACTATATATATATATATATATAAAATGCATTTCTAAAATTGCATTTTAATTTACCTTTTTCTATCTCAGTCCAATGGGGCATCTAAAAATCTTTACTATTGAATCACCAGTCCACCACTTCAAGTTGGCAAGATAAATACAAATGATACATATCTGTAGGCATCCCACTTTTTTTCAGGCATATCTTTTAAACTACTGTAATCCTAGGAGTTTCCTTTTTCCTTAAGGACCTTCTCCGTATTGTTTTCAGTTGTTTAAAATATCCTTTTCCAATATTAATGGGTAGGGCTTGGAGGAGAAACAAAGATTGTGGTATGATATTCAGAGATATAATGTTTACCCTTTCCATTTGTGTTAAGGGTAATGAGAGACATGTTTCCATGTCTTCTATTTTTTAACAATGGGGAAGAATTTAGAAGGAACAAGTCTTGTATTTTTTATTTTATTTGACCCCTAAGTATTTAAAAGATGTTTATGTTCTCTAAAATATTGAATCTGGGCTGGGATTTGTTGCGGAATTTTGCTTAATGATAACATTTCAGACTTTGATGTTTTGATTTTACACCCTGAAACTGCAGAAAAATCAGAGATGATTTTAAGCAACAATGTCAAAGATGTAGTGCTATTATTAAAACAAGTAAGGCATTATCCACATGCAGTAGAATCTTATGTCCATGTCTATTGATAATACAAAAACCTTTCCTTTGTCTGAGTTTAAGTACTGACGCTATGGGCCTGATTCTCAAAGGATTATACCAGGCGTAATGCAGTTATGCCATACAGAATGGCGCAAACCTCAAGATACGCCAGTCAGTTGTGACATACGTGATTCTCAAATGCAGCATGAGCCATGTCATAAATATGATGTGCCATTGTCGACTTAGCCACACTTGCGCCAAACCCACAGATACTCATTGGCGGAAACTAACTTGGGCCAAAGAAAACAGTGGATTTCCCATTGGCGGGATTCTAGAAGCAACCAAAGGGCAAGATATGCCAATTGCAAAAGGCCTAAGTTACACCAGGGTGGAGCAGAGTATAAAAGGAGGCTCTGTGAGACAGACAGCAGAGTCACTGTGGAGGAAGCAGTCTGCAGACACTACAGCCAATAGTAAGAGAGAAAGATGGCAGCACCAGCGGCCATACTGGGACTACTGCTTCTGGACAGGTGGCAGAGGCACCGCAGGTTGCATAACAGCAGGAACCAGGGAAAAAGGCAGCAACCAGTGCAGCACACATCTGCCAGATCCCATGTGCCCTGTATGTACTGAGCCAGGACATCATACCTGGACCTCACAGAGGAGCAGTGCATCGAACGCTACTGCATGCCAAAGGCCATCATAGCTGAGCTGTGTGATGACCTACGAGAAGATCTACAGAGTGCCACCTGTAGGGGGCACCCTGTTCCAATGGAGGTGAAGGTAAGTGCAGCACTGTGCTTCCTCTCCACTGCAACATTCCAAACCTCTACAGGTGACACCATAAGCATCTAACAGCCAGCAATGTCCAGGTGCCTCAGGCAGTTCCTGGATGCAATCATGGACTGGATAGAGGGTTACATTACATTTCTGTGGGACACACAGCAGCAGCAGGTGGTGAAACAGACATTCTGTGATGTTGCACTGTTCCCCTGTGTACTTGGTACCATCGACTGTACAAAGATAGCCATCAGGGCACCACCAGGTGTGGTGGAGGTGTACATCATCAGAAAAAGCTTCCACTCCATGAATATGCAAGTGGTGTGTGACAGCCAGTGCCACATATTGGATGTGGTAGCCCAATACCCTGGTTCCAGCCACAACTCCTACATCCTCCGCCACTGCAGCCTGCATGAGGCATTTCAGAGGGGACAGATCACAGGTGGGTGGCTCCTCGGTAGGTGCCACCGGCCTGCATAGAAGCAGCACTGTACCAGCAGGTTCACCATGCCTGTGTGTGTATCATGTGTCATGCACACTAATGGTGTGAACCTTACATCCCACAGATGGCAGTGAATACCCACAGCTGCCATGGGTCATGATGCCACTACGGAACCCACACACCACACCTGTGGTTTGATACAATGAGGCCCATGCCACCACTCAGGCCATCATTGAGCAGACATTTGGTGTCCTGAAGGCATGGTTCTGGTGCCTGGAGAGATCAGAAGGGGCATTGTAGTACAGCCCCGAGATGGTGTGCAAGATATTCATGGCAGGCTGTGTGCTGCACAACCTTGCACTACAGAATCATGTGCCACCACCTGACCTGGGTGAGGAGGAGGATGGGGCTGATGAATATCTCCATGAAGACTAAGGCAGACAGCCACTTGACCAAGCTGCATGGACCCAGGCAGGGCAATGTGTGCAACGTGACCTGATAGCCCACCACTTCAGCTGAGGGACAACAACCACCAACAGGTGGCACCGGCAGCAATAGGCCATCAGACCATGGACATCATACCACCACACAGCCATGCTACCTGGTGCTGTACACCAGACATGGTGACACAGTAAAGAGCAAACAGTGGCCATGTCAGGAGGTAGTGCCTGGTAGGCATAGATGTCACTGCAGTGTGTGAAGGACACATGTAAGGTAAGAAGCCAGGATAAACAGCACACAACATGGCCAGACACAATGAGGTGTGCTCTATGAGGGGGGGCACAACACCCACTTGATGACACTTGAGGAGGTGGGCTGGGCTGTGTGTTTGTGTGATGGTCAGTGAATGTAAGATAGTGTGCAACAACATATGTGGGCCATGCACAACAGCTATGAATGCTGTAAGGGAAACCTGCAGCAACACAACTGTGGTGTCTGCAGCACACGCACCACAACATGACCACATATGAAATACACACCATTCACCATTACAACATTGCTTATCTATAGACAGGTTCTACCCACCAGCTACAGGCACTGGATTGTAAATAGTGCTGCCATGTCTGGTGCGTTGCACCGGGGAGACAGTACATGCTGAGACAGCATGGCAGTACAACACCTACAGGATGTGGGGGTGGCTGTGTCATGGGTGTCTGTGATGGTCAGTGGACACAGAGTAGTGAACAACAACACAGACAGCTCATCTGTGGGCTTCCCAAGCTGCTGCTGTGGCCCCGGCACTCTCTGAGCCAGCCGCAGCTGACAGACTGCCCAACTGACCCTTGGACAGATTCAGACAGCCCATCTGCGGGCTTCCCAAGCTGCTGCAGTGGCCCTGGCACTCTCTGAGCCAGCTGCAGCTAACAGACCACCCAACTGACCCCCAGACAGATTCAGACCGCCCATCTGCGGGATTCCCAAGCTGCTGCTGTGGCCCTGTCACTCTCCAAGCTGGCCACAGCTAACAGACCGCCCAACTGACCCCCGAACAGATTCAGACAGGAAATCTGCGGGCTTCCCAAGCTGCTGCTGTGGCCCCGGCAGTCTCCGAGCCAGCCGCAACTAACAGACCACCCAACTGACCCCCGGACAGATTCAGACAACCCATCTATGGGCTTCCCAAGCTGCTGCTGTGGCCCTGGCACTCTCCGAGCCAGCCGTAGCTAACAGACTGCCCGACTGACCCCAGGACAGATTCAGGTATGCAACGGACCTCCGAAACGCATGGTTTTGAATGCTGCTGTTTTGACTGGATGCCCAGTGGAGGAGCCAGGCACTAATTGGCAGTTTCTGCTCCTCAGCTGATTTTCCAACTCCTGGCGCTTCTTGTTCTCAGGGAAATCTCTTTCTGCACTGTGTTCTGGACTGAATTTTTGTAAATGTAATTACTTATGTTATGCATCAATTGGTCTTACTTTACCTGCCAGTTTAGCTAGTCTATTACAAGCCACTAGTCTAGCCTCTCGGTGATACTTGCTGCTGTGAGACTAGTGCTGGACAAACTGTATTGTTTAGTAGCTGATGTTTGGCTGCTTAGACCTAGCTACTGAGTAAGATTGCTGCATTTTTCCATTTCTGCCTCTACTGCCAAACCGTGTCTCCTGTTCCATACTAGTTACTCTGCTAATTGTTAATTTCTCCTCCCCACTTGCAATGCTGTCTCTCTCTAAACAGCTTAATTTCTTCTCTGCCTTACTTACAAACCCTACTCTTACACCACCTCCTGCTGCTGCTGTTGTCCTCCTCAGACGTCCCAGTGCCAAAGCACAGAACCTCCAACTCCCTGTTAACTCTTATAAAATGGGTAGGCTAAACCAGCCAATCAGAAGCGAACCTGTCCATGCATGAAATATGTTCCACGCATGGGTAAAAAAAAGAACTGGCAGTGAAAAGGCCAAGATTCTGGTACCATAGAATGTTGGCATTTCAGTAGCAGCCATCTTTTGTTTATCCACTGCGAGAGCGTTGAGCTTTGAGCCTTGTCCCCAAAGCACAACATTGAGAAAAACCTGCACCTTTTCAAACACTGCCTTTCAGTACGAGCGTGAAACCCGGTAGAACTGAGCAGCGTCACTTAATTTAGTTACATTTTTCTGCTCCTGTCAGTTGTGAAGGAGCCCCCACCCCCCTTTCCTCATGCTCGGAAGCGGTTTGGGTGCTGCGAGCCTTGCGCTTCCCAGTGTTTGTTTGACTCACTATGGTGGCTGGAGTAATGGGAGAGTGCATCTTCTCTGGAATTTTAACGTGGGCAGTGAAGGAGGTCAAAAACGGTGGAGAGTGAGTGAACTCTGCGGGCACGGTGGAAGCCGGAAGGTGCGTGGGCAAGAATGCGAGAGCGGAGGGAAGTGGTGAGTGAGCGAACTCTGCCGGTACAGCGGAACTCTGAGGTTTCTCTTCAGAGCTTCAGGTTAGTGGCGCCAGGTAGTGGAACTGCCTCACCCTCTGCCGTCTCAGGTAAAGTCCCTTCATCAGTCGCGGGTAGCTCAGCATGTGACAGGGATGGAAGCAGCTGGCCCGTGTCCCACATGAGCTGCTGCAGGCACTACTGCTGCGGGCGCTCTCTTTGTCCGGCTGCCGGTGGGGCTTGTTAACTGGTAAGCCCCAGTGACCTGAAAGATGCATCCTCACACAAAACAAAATTGAAGTCTACAGTGAATTAAATGGAGTGCCCCCTGTTTTTTAATTTCTCTACAAGTTCTCTAACTTTGTCTAGTACAGACATGACATCATAATGACATCATTATGTGGTAGGCGGAAGGACTATTTTATGTTAAATCAGCATAACTAACTGCTGTTTACCACATATAAAAATGATTTTTTAACTGCAAAAAGTTTTTTTTTTAAAAAGGCAGCCCATTTTATAAGTGCAATAAGACACTCCAGGGTTGTGCATGGAACAGATTTTAGCGCACACCAGGGGCTAAAGGCACTCAGATAAGGCCTCGTGCCTTATTACGCCCCTAGCCGTGTGGTAAAATCTGTTCCATGCACACCCTGTCGTGTCTTATTGCTTACATCTTCTATCTCTAAATAATTGCCCTGCATTTGCCACCTCTTTACCTCATGCTTTGTCTTTCCCAATTGCCTGCCCCCCACTGAGCTTGCTATTGTACTCTAGCTGTATTTAATTCTCAGTCTTTCCCTTCTTGTTCCACAGACAGCCCATCTGTGGGCTTCCCAAGCTGCAGTTGTGGCCCTGGCACTCTCCAAACTGTCCGCAGCTAACAGACTGCATGACAGATTCAGGTATGCACCAGACTGCCGAAACACATGGTTTTGAATAGTGCTGTTTTGACTTGACGCCCAGTGGAAGAGCCAGGCACTGATTGGCAGTTTCTGCTTCTTGACTGATTTTTCCAACTCCTGGCGCTTCCTGATCTCATGGAAATCTCTTTCTGTGCTGTGTTCTGGACTGAAGTTTTAGCCCACCCCCCTCCTCTAAGCATTAAATAGACCCTTGCTCTGCCCCTTTCCTCAGCCTAGCAGCTGAATGGTCACTCCACTGCTGCACATTCCTATGGCTATTGGCCTCCCTCCTTCAATACCTGACTTGACCCACTTTCTTACCGCCCCTTTTTAAAGCAATCTCACCCACAGGGTTGTACATTTGCTCTCAAGTTTTTCTCCAGCCACTCCAGTTAACTCCTCTCAATTACTGCTGTAACCTGCCCTATTGTTAGGGACCTCACCCTAATTCGACTATATACCCTTTCAGTTCTTACACTTCCACTGCATATGGTGACATACCCAGTCGCAGCCTAACCATCACAGTAGCTGGCACCTTTGTCTTAGCTGAATTTTCATCGATATTGCTAAATTAGAACTAGTGTTATTGCCACCCCATGCAGTAAAGCCAATATTATAGTGACTCTTTCCAGGCGTTTTACCAAAATTGCCCTGTGCTTTGACTAATTTCACAGCTGACACACCACTGCTGGCTCAGTTTTACCTCAGCTACCTACTACATAACAATGGGCACCATTACTCTCCTATTAGGCCTGCTCACGTTTACCCTTCTGGCTCAGATCACTCCATGTCCTGTGCCCCCACCCACCACCCAGAGCATTTCTCCTCTAAGCCACCCCCAAACAGCTCGGCCCCCTCCCACCTTGGAAACCACCCCAACTCCTCTGCATCCACCACCTTCCAACACCCCTACTCCCTATGCCCTCCTGGGTTCATCCTGGACCCACCTCTTCCTTGCCATACCTACCCTCCGTGCCTTACCCATCACCTGCACCCTTACTATCAGGACCTTACATCAGCACCACACTAAGGGTCCTTGTCTCCACCGTCCCCTAATTAAATTTATCACTCTGCTCTTACTACTCTCTGGGAATATACACCCAAACCCTGGACCTATGCCAACTAGCCCTCCTATACCCCACTCTGGATCCAGTCTCCTGTTGCATCACTGAACGTATGCAGCCTTCTAAAGAAATCTGCCACACTCCTGTGCTGAGCTGTACAACACCAACCCGATATTATTGTGTTAGTAGAGACCTGGCTCTCCAAAACAATCCCTGACTCCATTATTTCCCCTCCCTGGATACACCCTGTTCAGGGAAGACCAAGTTGGTAAACGGGGCGGTGGCTGTGCTATTTACATGTGGGACACCCTTATAAGCCATGCGCTCCCTGCCCCAAAGCTTGACTATGGCGCCCAAGCCCTCACTCTAAACATTACCCGTGACCAAGCCAGGGGCCCACGCTTCCTCACGGTCTCCTATATACCCCCAAGGAGCCAGAACCCAGTAGTCCAGTCTTTCATTGACTACCTCACCTCCCTACCACACAAAGCTGAGCAACTCATCCTAGATGACCTTAATATCAGTTGGCTTGGTACCACTACCTCCCATACCAGGGACTCCTTCACTGCCCTGGACATGTCCCAGTTAGTCACCCAGCCCCTAGATTCAACCAGACAAGTGGCTCCAGCACTATCCTAGGTGTAATACTATCAAATCACCCTCATAATATCCAGGATATCAAAGTCCTCCTCGACTCACTTTGTGATCACTCACCTGTCCTCTGTCTCTGGTCATGCTCCATACTGAAACCTGTGTCCCACACCACCTTGCACTGGTGCCTAGGCCCCAGGGGTCTCAGAAAGCTAAAATTGCAGCTAGCACAGCTCGTCTGGTCCCCCCATCCATCACACCCCTGTTACTGACTCTGCCCTGGACCTCTTCACCAATGCATTAAGCAAGGCCTGTGACCTTTTGGCCCCCCACACCAGAATCCATACCAAAAAACAAAATGCTGCATGGATCTCCCTATCCCTTATCCAAAAACTTAAGCATAGGGATAATCTCTGGCACATCGCTATCGAATCAGGAAAGTTGACTGACAGATAAGCCTACAACGTGGTGTGTAATCAGGGTACCTGGGCCATTAGACAGGCCAAGGCAGAGCACTATCAGAC
Organism: Neoceratodus forsteri; assembly: GCA_016271365.2. NCBI lineage: Eukaryota > Metazoa > Chordata > Ceratodontiformes > Ceratodontidae > Neoceratodus > Neoceratodus forsteri. Next base: position 1,581,502,371 of record CM057449.1, on the reverse strand, counting down.
CACCGTCGCATCCACCTTGGGTTCCCCCCTTGACTTTCTGGGACAGCATGAAAGAGCTTAATGGGAAGACCCACTCCCCCCACTGTCCCAGCTCTCCATCGATGACACCATCACTACAGACCCAACTCACATAGCTGATTGCCTCAATACTACCTTGTCTGACCTAAGCTCTGTCCTCCCAAACTACTTTTTTGACCGAATCCCTGCCTTTATCCCCCTGCCTTGGATCACCCTCCTTTCTACTTTCACACTATATCACCCCACGTGGCCAGGCCACACCTGCTAAAAGCCTTTGGTAGCAACTACCCCAGCTGTGACCCCCTAGACTCCAGGATCCTCTGCCTGGTCTTGGATGTCATCCTAGTCCACCCTACAGACCTACTAAACTGGTCTCTTTGCCTCAGTCAGTTTCCCAGTGCTTGTAAATCAGCTGAAATCACCCCTTTACATAAGAGTGGAGATTGGTCCGCAACTAACAACTACTGGCCGATCTCTATCCACCCCCCCCCCAGCTCTCTAAAGCCCTAGAAAAAATAGTGTCTATTCAACTCTCTGAGTACCTGGCCAAATGTGATGTAATGTGCCCAGAACAAAATAGTTTCTGCCCAGAACACAGTACCACTACTGCTGTTCTGGAGTTCGCTGAATACCTGCACTCTGCTCTTGACTCCGGCAACCTTGCCAGCGAAGTGTTCATAGACCTCTCCAAAGCTTTTGACACTGTTTGTCAACCCCCTCTTGCTCGACTCCCTCCACCAACTTGGCTTTTCTGCTGGTCCCCTTGCCTGGTTCTCCAGCTACCTCTCTGCTAGATCCCAGCATGTGAAGCTAAACAGCTCCCTGTCCAGTACATGGCCCATTTGTTCTTGAGTACCCCAGGGCTCCATTCTGGGCCCTGTACTTTCCAGCCTCTACCTCAACACTCTCCCCAGCTCCTGCACAGGAAAAATGCTCCTCTATGCCGATGATCCAGTTCTCTTTGCATCCCACCTCGATCCCTCTTCTCTCCAGGTATCCCTCCAGCACACCTACAACCAAGCTGAAAAGTGGTTCCTTGATCACCGACTTGTCAATAACCTAAAGAAGACTAAGTCAATGCTCTTCTCCTGTCACCAAAACAAGGCCAAGAATGCCCCCCTCTTCATTCTTCCCAGCACTCTGCACCAGCTGGAGCAAGTGACCTCTTACAAATATCTAGGCATCACTTTTGACTCGGCTCTCACCTTCCACACTCACAGCAATGCCCTATCCTCCACCATAAATTCTCAGATAAGCCTACTATACCATCATAGAGATTGCCTCCCCCAAGTTGCCCTCCAGCTGGTCATCACCTCTTCTGTCTTGTCGCTAGTGGACTATGGCTTGCCCATTTACGCTGCAGTGGGCATTACTGCCTTGACTAAAATCCAGCTCTCAATCAATAAGGCCTGCAAGCTCCTGACCGGAGCTCCTAGCCACACTCACACTTGCCTGCTGTACTTCACTACCAACCTGCTCACCTTTGAGGAGCATCTGTGCTACCAGACCTGCCTACTTGCCAAAAAATCTCTTCTAGGGCTCTCCCCCCCTGGGGGTCTCTGCTTCCCTATGGCATGCGTCCTCTTCTGTTGCCACCCATAGCTCTGTCAAGGCCACCTTTCTGGTGCCTAGAACCAAAACCTCACTAGTCCAGAGGTCCTTCCATTACCGGGCCCCTGCTTGGTTCAACTCCCTCCCACCCTGCATCACAGACATTGCTAAAACTGGTCCCTTCAAAATTGCCCTCCGGAACCATCTCTTTGACGCACATTGCTGTAGATGCACCTAATTAATCCCACTGTAGGATCCTCCTGCCAGGCCTCCCTGACTTGACAACATCCTCTGGACAGCCTATCCTCTCCCCCTCCCTCCTCCCCACTCCCCATCCCTATCTCCACCCTCTCCAGGTATTATCTAGGTATGTCCAGGGCTTTGCCCCCAATGTAACCCTTGGGTACCTTGTATTTGACTGTAACCTATTATAAGGAACATTATTATGAAACCAATGTGTACTCTATGTTTAATGTTCTGCACCTGTACTGTTCTCACTGTTGTAACCACATTATGCAACTCTGTCTACCCCCCGTGACTAGGTGCCTTTGTAAATGAGACCATGACTCAAAGGTTGTAAATCTGACTTTTCTAATAAATAAAATAAATAAATATGTGTGGCATTCAGAACAGCACTGAATACTGTGAGGTAACCATGCAACAACAGAGCTGTGGTGTCAATAAATGCGCATGTGCTATGTGCATGCATTGTCACCAACGAGATATGACAGAATGCAAATGCGTGAAAAAAGCCACTGCATGTGCCCCACAACAATCACTGTCACACTTATATGTACAGATACACTCCCCAGGATGAAGTGCAGTGTCAGAGGTTTACTACATGACAAAAGGGATTAACTCCCGTTGAAATTGCATTGTTTACTGCAGTAGTTCTACTGCAGAATTTTGCAGCACTGCGCTTCATCCTGGAGGGCTTATCTTTATGTAAAGCCAGGCACTAAGCAACAGCCATGGGTACTGGAATGCAAACAATGCTGCCATGTCTGTTGTGCCACACCGGACAGACAGTAAATTCTGGGACTTCATGATGACCAGGGTATCACACTTTGGGCATGCAGATGTACAACTGTGCAGAGCCACACACGTGTTTTGCAGCAAAAAAGAGGCACACACATGCGACTTGCAGCGAAAATGTCGCACATGCGGCGGGCAGCAGCCTGCACATGTCACATGTGGCAACACGTGCAGCCACAACCGCATGATGCCACAAGCTCTGTAGTAAGCTAAGGGAAGAGGTAGATTGTTAGCCAAGGCCCACAAACAAACCAAAATGACTTCCACAAGTGGCAGGACATCAAATCTCACAGCTGCAGAGATTGCACAGCTGGTGAATCTGGTACAGCAGTGGCGCACAACACTGCTGCCACCAGGGTGCAGACACCACACACCTTCACAAAGGGACAATGTGTGATGGACCATAGGAGCATGCCTTGAGCATATCTCTGGTGTGATGTGCATCCCCCCACCGATTAAAGCACCAGTAGCAGGACCTAACAAGGTGGGACCCTGGTATCCTCTGCTGTCTGATGGACATGGCCAGAAAGAAGGACATGGAGATTAGGACTGGCCAGTGACCTGTGGAAGGTGAGTATGGTACACATTTGCCACACTGGCAGACATCATTACCATCCATCACACGCCTGTGCAAACATCACACTGACAAATGTGTCATATGTTTCCACAGGTCAGAGCAGTGCTACCCCAGGCACACAGTGGACAGGCCATGGCACAGAAGCAGCATCTGGCAGGACAGGTGGCAATGTACAGTCATCCATGGCAAGGTAAGTGTTGCTTGCAAAGACAATGGGGCTATGGGGTGACCGCATATCAGTGGGTAGCATTGTGGACCACTGCTGGCTAACACTTGGCATATGGGGGTGGTGGGACACCATGTGTACCAAGTGTGCACTTGGGCATTGAAACACAACAGTGTGTGCTGCACAGGGTGACATGTGGTGGCATGGCCATGATGGCGGGGCCTGTTGTAATGCATGGCAACTGTGGGGTGTTCTGTGTCCAACATGGGCACCCCCATGAATAACACCTGTACTGTTGCACGGGAATACTGCAATAGCACACTGACATGTGTTCCATTCCTATGTTACAGGTGGACACTGCCATGTGCCCCTCTACCACAGGGCACTCCTGCAGGCCATGGCTGAGCAGAAGTGCAGGGATGCCATCGCACATGAGCTGCCCACCAGATACTGGTGGAGGAGGGCCCGTACACTGCCCCCAGAGACTGAGGATGAGGAGGAGGAGGCAAATGTGGAGGGTCATTGCCTCATTATGGCTTTGTTGTTGTGACAGCAGGTGCTCCATTGCCTTGGTGCAGCATTCTATGGACTCCCTCTGCCTCGGGCAGTGCTGTAGGCCATGGGATGCCTGAACCATGTTTTCCAGGACTAATGTTGTGTCCCTCGCACTGGCCTGCATGGTGGTGGTGGTGGTGGCTGTTAGGTGTCCATTCAGACTCGGTGTTGCTTCAGAATGACCTGTTTTATGGCACAGAGCTCATGTCTGATGTCCTCCCTCCCAGACACCACAGACTGACAGTACTCCCCAATGTTTGCTGGTGGAGACAACTGATCCTGAAGGTCCCTCACAGCAATATGCAGCTGAGCCTCTAACTCGGTTGCACTCATGGGGCTTTGTTCCCCAGCCACTGTTCAATGCATGGTTGTCAGCACAGTTCCACTGACACTTTGGTGTTCAATAGTCTCTTCCACAATGTCAGCTCTCTGGCTGAGGCCTTCAGCACCCACATCCTGCTCCTGCTGGGTGCTGTGTTGTCCTTTGTCCTCCCTTTCGTTCATGGCACACTCCTCGGCTACCGCATCAGCACTGTCATCACCGTCTTCCACCTCCACTGCCTCTGCAGGTTCATCGGATGTGGTGCTGGTCAATGTTGTGCTGCTGATATCACTTGTGTCCATGCCTTTCTGGCTGGGCTGCTGACTACTGCTCTGGCCTGTACCACTGGTTCCACTGCCCCCTGGCACAGCTGCAGACCCTGTGGGATGGACAAGATGTCAGTGTTTGCTACACACATCCCCCTCTTGTACCCATACTCAGCTATCCACTATGATCACTAGCACATTGTAGTCCCACCCCCTGCACCACACAACATGTACTGCAACTGTTCGATATGCATATGTGCCCCATCCCTCCCACATGTCCTGCGACTGAGTGTGGAACATAAGTGCCCTGGCCCCCCATGACCAGCAACTGTGAGTTGCACATCAGTGCCCCTGCCCCCCACATGGCCAGCACCTGAGAGTTGACCATCAGTGCCCTTGCCCCCCCCCAAACACACAGCCAGCACCTGGGTGGTGATCATTGGTTCCCCGGACCAAGACAATACCACTCAAATCATGGCCAGGTACTGTGGGTCTGGCTGTCCACCGTGGCATATGCACACCTTGCACATGGCTGTTTGTGAAAGCCTTGCAGTGGCACAGGCAGACCTGTGCATGGCTGTGTGTATGTCCAATGTTTCAGTGGTCTACCATCCCTGTTCCACATAGTGGCAGTGCCCATTCACACTCTTGTACCTGGATTTGGGTTGCTATGTCCCACTGCAGCACACATACACAACTACTCAGCAGCCTTCCCATACACGGTCACACACTCTGTCCCACAGGCCATCACATCTACAGCATTCGACACACGCATTCATGTTGCATGCATTGCCCCCCAATCCACATACCTGTGCCGCTCTGCAACCTGAAGGTGTCCAGGTCAGTGTCCTCACTGATGCTGTGTTGGCTGATGTGTATGGCTATCCTCTGCTCTAGGGTGGTCAGTGTCCTCTGCTCACTTAGTCCACCCCTTGTGGCCTGAGCACAGTGGCAGTTCTGTGCCAGCTTCTACTTGACAAGCCTCTTTAATTCATTGTACTTTTTTTGGAGGTCCCATATGGTTCTCCTCTGGGTGGCCACTGTATTGATCTTCCTAGCCACAGTATCCCATGCCTCCTTCCTCTTATTTCTTTTTGCCTTCTCTCTTCCCCTACTCAGCAATAGACCTGGCTGCTTGTCTACTTCTGTGATAAGTATGTCTACCTCATCATGGCTTAAGTTCTTTTTCCTCCTCTGCCTCCCGGTAGCTCTTTGTGGCATATTTGGGTTGCGTTCTGTGGCCTGGTTTTGAGACTTTGATATTTGTCATTATTTACGCTCATCTTGCGATTTGCTCCTTCTTGTATGGTGCATGGCACCATTTATGACATTCTGACTGATTCCTGGCATAAGTTATGAGTATTCTAGAATTGGGCGCAAGTCGCATGCGCAATGGCTTTTTCAGCCTAACCTCTTTAAAACCGGCTGATTTCCCCCTGGATATAAACTTGCTTGTCAACTACAATGCCCCTCGCCTAGTGATTGGAACAGTTTCCTCCCTTTTTTCACAGTTCTTATAGTGAGCTTTCAAGGTTACCTGGTAAATTCTGCCAACTGGGAGAGACTGGGTCTTGGCAAGGAGAGGCCTTAAGCCTAGATATCAGTAGCTAGGCCCTTGTGGGCAATCGGTAGATTCTGCATCAGGGGGGAACCATGGTTCGGGCAAAGGGTTCTGGAGGACTCATTTAATGAGGTACCTTCTGTTGGTCCCGTAATCATCTCTCCCCCCAGGCACTTCCCTAGACTCACTTTTACAAGGACTATGGACTGCCAATTATATTTGCAAGTATTTAGCTATGATTATCTTTATGTTACAAATTGTGAGTTAAATTGTTGGTGAAAGTGGTTAGGATGTGCCGCAGCTAACAATATTGCCTGATCAGATTATAGAGGGCTCCCCCACATTTACAAGAGTCCCGTTGTGCTTATTCTAGGAACTGATTATTCTCCTCAGAGGTCACGACTTTTCTTTCCATTAGAGTGGGGGAGTGAGGGGGGAGGGGGGAGGGAGCTACTAGAAGGAGCAAGCTCAAGGTAAGCTGCACCATGTACTTAAGCATGGGGGGGTAGTTGGTCACTCTGCTACCTCCTTCAAATTTTTTTCGGACCATAGCAATTACCATCAGGTCTCAATATCATAGTAAACAAGGAGGATTATGGTGCCATACCAACATTACCACATTCAATTGTAGAGAGTGGACTAACCACAGGGGGGCAGGCCTCTTGACACCTTTTCTGACAGAATACAAATTACTTCAGAATCTAATCAGAGGTCTTATGTACATAGTTGCTTGGGTAGTGGGGAAGGGGGGATTAGGAAGGTTTCTAAGAAATAGTCTATGTTTATCACTTTCGGGTATTAGGACGGATCAAGTTAAAGAGGAAGGGATAGATAAAACCATGTTAGATTTAGCTTATTACAAGTTTTTCCTACTATTGTTGGAACTATTTGATTGGTCTCTCCTTCCTCTGCCATTTTGTGGATGGGGGGACGAAAAGGAAGGGGGGGAGAGGGAGGGGAGCGTGCCCAATGGGTTATGAATGTATGGTTTCTATCATATGCTGGTTACTTTGTAAATCTGAAACAAATGACGAATAGTCCTATTAAGATTGCAACGTGGGGAGATCACGTGATGGGCTTGACTAGCTAGCTGCTCTCCCCTGCAGGCTCCTGATCTCATCCTAAACAATCCATGCTAATCGAGTTTAATACTCTGTTCAATCTTCATCCAGACTCTAAGCTCCTCTCTACCTTGCTTATCTGCGAAGAATCTGTTGCTTTTTACATCGCAATTGGCTTTACCATAGCCGTGATGGATGCAGAAATGAGAGCGGCCTTGCCGAGACATACATCCCCGGTCTTGCCTGAGAAACAAGCTAAGAAGGCTAAGCAACATCCACAGTCCTTTTCCAAGCAAGTGGGTACCCAGCCGCATTCTATACCACTCATGGAGGAATGATTTTCAGAAGAGTTGCTACCTTTCAAAGAAACCCTGCAAGAAATAGCCTCCGACCTCAAGAATGTTAGAAGTGAACTGGGAGACTTAAAAATAAGGACCTCGGGGGCGTGGCTTGACTGCCAAGGGAATGGCAGCATAATTCTTGGGCTCCTTCTTCTCTGAGAAAAACCCATGGTGGCTCGGTCTAATCCCGGGATGTACTGTAAATCTTCTTTCGTTGCTAAATACTCTTTTGGGGAAGTGCCCTGAATCGTCCGGTGTGTTTTGTTCTGATAGAACTGTATTGTAAAGCTGCTAAATTTCACGGTTATCCGTGAGTGGTGCTGCTCAGCTAGGCCACAGAAATTGCAGGCCTAATCCTCGAGACTCATGGTGTATTTGCTCCATACAGCCTACAGATGGAATCTGCATCAACGTCCCTCCCAGCCCAATCAACCACCGAATAAGTTGGCGACTGAGGTTCCTCTGCCTATAATCTCTCCAATACAAAGTACAAGTGTGCAATCGCCATCAGTGACTGAATCGCTAACGTATATTACCCGAATTCTGGAGACGGTTTTTCTGAGTGTCGATACCATCAATACTACACTGACAAATACCACTGCAGAGGTACATGTAATACAAGATCATTTAAATGTAGCAGAGTAAAAGGTGTAAACTCTGGAAATGCAGCAAGTTAAACTAATACAGAGAGTGCGAATGCAAGATCTACAATTCGAAACATTGCTTGCCAGAGTAGAAGATCAGGAAAACAGGGGGAGACGTAACAACCTCCGAATTGTTGGTGTTCCCGAGGACTCTAAGGGAACATCCATTGAAAAGTTTCTTAATGAGAAGCTCCCTAACATGCTAGGTGAGCACTGGAGAGGCCCAGTTGAAACTGAAAGAGCTCATCAGATCGTTGGATGGAAAGAGAACAGCAACTAGCTCCAAGGCCAATCGTGGCACGTTTTTTGAGATATTCTACAAAGGAACATATTCTAAGTGCTGCTCGAGATCTGGGTGAAATTTGATGGCAAGGAGCACTGATTTCTATATATAGAGACTTTGCACAGGAGACAGCGAATAAGCGCAGAGCTTATGGCCCTATTAAGAAAGTACTGTCATCCCATAATTTTCAGTATAGATTCAAGGGTCTTACCGGACTGTTGGTCTCTAAAGAAGGGAGAGAATTGCTAGTGGATACTCCTGAGGAGATTGAAAGATGGGCCACTAAGTTTTGGCCCAAGTTACCCCTTCAAACTTCATCCCCCAGAAGGCTATGAGAACCCTCTGATACCAGAACTAGGAACCGAAATCACCAGCCACGGAATCCAGAGGGACGATGTGTTATGGGACCAGGTCCTTGGTTCAATGAGCCCCCCAGGGAGAAGTCTACTTACGCAAACACTATGCCTGCACTTGCAGCGGCTACTGGTCTGAGTCAGCCTTTCCTTCCTCCCAGAAACACCAGCTCAATTTCAAGACAGCGACAGTGATCTAGAAGTGGCCAACAGCTATCCCCCGAGCTGCAAAAAACAGCCCCACCAGCGAAAATGCCCAAAGATGAGCCTTTGGAGTCCTGCTCAGATTGCCTTGCAGATATAACAGAGCCTAGTCAAGGGAATCACATGGACTGGGCCGATATCCCAGAATCTTCTCTTTTGGAAGTGGTGGACAATTCCAGTCAGTTTAAACCAGGGATTAAATCATATGCAGCAGCAGTAGCTTCCGAAGAAGTTCCTGTTTTTAGTAACTGCTACCAACAAGCAAGGACTCGTGATGGAGAATCCCCTGACTGAATTTCAACTGTACTGACTGCAGTTTGTAATACCTTACTGTATGATGTCTCACTTGCTTGGTTTAATGATAATATAGAGACACAACAGAGTTTCCTTTTCTCTGTGGCTGTTGAAACTCCCTGAGATATATTGCCCTGATGAAGAAGGGTCTTCTTCCCCCTTCCCCGCCATGATCCTCCTCCCCCCCCACACCACCACCTTCTAAGTCTGGTAACTGGGAAGTATAAACAATGTTGGAGTTGCTGAATCTTTATAGTTCGATGTTTAGATTAGTAATGAACCTGCACTGTATGGGCAAATGCTATAGACGGCTTGGCCCTTATGTTTTTGATTAGGGTAGTTTCCCTATTACTCCCTCCCCTTTTCTTCTCACCATTAATCCCCCCCCTTCCCCTTTCCCTATTTGGTTTATGCCCTCCCCCCGGATTATACTTTCCCTTGGGATTATTTCTTGGATGAGGACAGATAAGCCCACTTGGGTTGTGACTCTCCTTGATAACCCCTGAGCGCAGACGTAAGTGGAGCTGAGGATACTGTTTTTGTTTATCCTCTTCCCTGAAACGTCTGTAGCAGTTAGCGTTTAATTGCTCTTTGGCTATAGAATTGTGCACTTAAGCCTGAGTAGCACAGGCTTTCAGTCTTTACTAGTATTTAGTTCTAGTTGGGTTAGATACCATTGTTAACATATACACTTCCTGCGGCTGTCATTGTCAATTAATAATCTCTCTTGTGTTTCAGAGTGTAGTATCCTCTAGATATTTGATAACAAGTCATAGTAGGTTTTCTTAGGTAGTAGCTCTCAAATAGGGTATTAAGGGTCTATCCCTTTCGAACATATTGGAGGAAGTTCATAGGTTCCTGACATATTCATTACTATGCCCCCAGCTGTTGTACAGGGTCTGCGTCTAGTGCCATGGATCGTAAAGGGCCTTAACCACCCTATTAAAAGAACCAAGGTGCTTCAGCATTTGCACTCCATGCACACAGACATAGCTCTTTTGCAGGAGACACATCTCCTCAATAAATCTGTTCCTTGGCTCAAGAAATCATGGGTTGGCACCATACATGCTAGCTCAGCATCTTCTAAATCAAGGGGAGTAGCTATATTAATTCAGAGATCAAGTACTTGGGTAATGGAGGAGTCTCGTTAACCCTGCTCCTACTGGCTCTTACTGTAGATAGACCTCTTTACATACCTCAGTTACCCTATTAATAAATGAGTAGCTACAATTAGGAAATCTAGGCTATATTTATATATTGATGCATATATTCTGATTATATGTGTCTAGCCTATTGTAACATACTGTATATTGTAAGCCTATGGATCTTGAGGATCCTTCCACATGTATGAGAGAAATGAATATGGAAGTGTGATGTAAAAAATTGAAAATCTTAATAAAATCTTCAATGATAAAAAAAAAATAAGGACCTCAGATACCGAAGCACGTACCTCTTCACTGGAGACTTGGAAAGACAAAACCGAACCAGAAGTTATTAAGCTGAAACAACAAATTGCTAAGTTGCAGTTAAAAATGGAGGACCTGGAGGGATGAAGCCGGAGGAATAATATTCTAATTTTTGGCTTACCAGAAGGTGAAGAGGGCTCATCCACCATCCCCTTCATCCAAAAAGCTCCTTACCAAAGTGGTCGGTCCCTCTCCACATAATCCTAATTATCTTATAGAGCGAGCCCACTGGTCTTTGAGACCTAGACCTCCAGACTCAGCTCCACCTCACCCGATAATCATAAAACTACTTAACTACCTTGAGAAGCAGCATATCCTTCTGAAAACTTGAGAACTGCAAGCTATCCTTCGGGAAAATAAAAAACTGTGTTTCTCATGCAAGTCCTGCCTTTAGAGACCCCCCAGAAGAGAGCCACCTTTCACCCCATCGTGAACAAGCTGATAGCTGCCAGCATTAAGTTCTGTATGGCTTACCTGGCACGCCTGAAGGTCCTGGTACAAGGCACCTGGCTTTCTTTTGAAACGGCCTCTCAATCCCAAGCAGCGTTTAGTGAAAAGATGCCATCACTTTTCAAAAACCCTTGAGCCTTCGCTTTCACCTGGGCATTAATGATCTCCAAAGTTGTCTTCAGTGCTTACCTTGACTGCTGTCTTTTGATTTGTCTTGGCTGATGGGTGAGTCAGACTCACGGTTCACCTCCAAGGTGATGCAGGTTAATTAACCAAGATGGGAAAGTGGTGATTCTCCTCACATCCGGACCTGTTCCTTCCAGTTGGTGATTCCCAGAGACTGATTTCCTGAAGCACCAGTCCGTTGGACACAGGGATCGCCACTGGACTAAACCACCATCCATCAAGCCCAAGAGGGATACCCTCATTTTCCCATGCTGACTGTTACCTGCATTAGACCTGATTCTGTTTTTTTGCTGTAACATATGTACTACATGTCTGACCTCTACCCATTTAGGAGCTCGCCTAGTAAGGTCCCTATCTTTTTGCTTTCCTTTAGGGTACCTTTTTGCACTAATCCTGTGTCAACCCCATTAGTTTTCCCCTCCTGGTATCTTCTGAAGTCCCAGCTGACTCAAATCTGTTTTTATTTAAGTGGTAGCCTAACTTGTTGGTTTCTCCCATTTCGCATAAACTTGCAGATCTGAATGATGATATCAGACATCCAGATTTGGGTACAGGCCAGACAATATTACGATGTTACTTATAGTTCATATGTCATTGTAAACTCGATTGACATTTCATTTTATACAAGTGTTGTTGGGGGGGATTGGGAGGGGGGTTCACAGCTGTGATGGTCAGCCTCGTGTTCTGGATTGATGGGGGGTGGACCCTGGCTACCAGTTGGTCCCTGTGCCTACAGATCTTCCTAGTTACCCATTTATTTCAAGATTTACTGAACTTTTCACTCACTCCATGGTCTTTGGAGTTCTCAGCTCAGCCTTTTTATAGGTTATTTTCTCAGCTGCAGTTTCATTGTGGTTATTTGACTTTCACTGCTGGGGAACAGATATCCAGGGTAAAAATGGGTCAGCCCACTACTGATCACACCACAGTGTCTCATAAGGGAGATATGAGGCCTGTTGTACATAAGTTATTTTTGGGACAAAGGGAGAGAGAGGGATGGGATCTTAGACCTGGATATGGGAAGGGTATTGTTTTTTGTTGGGCTCTGGGTGTTGAACTAAGGGGGGCAGGGAAAATGGGGGACCACTAGTTGGGGGTGAGGGTTACACAAGAGTGAATCCTTCTTTCATGGCCTACGTATCTCTTCTTGGGATGCAGGAGCTACCAAGGATTAAATACTCCATTATTATATTTACTTGGAAGCTATGGCAGCCTTTAACTTCTGTTCTTGGAATGTTAAAGGAGCACAGTCTCCTATGAAATGGGCCAAGGTATTACTCCAGTTGCATAAACTCCACACTGATATTGCCTTTTTGCAGGAAACCCACCTGCCCCCTTCTCAGATCCTCTTCTTTCGGAGGTCCTGGGTGGGACAGGTCTTTGGGGCTGGGCTGGATACATGCAAAAGAGGAGTTGTTATTCTTATTGCTCGGAAAATCCCCTTTCGACTTTTGCAAGAGTGCTCAGATCCTAATGGCCATTTCATTCTTATACATTCCCTTTTAGGTCATTTAGAGGTAGTTTTAGGGGCCATATATGGCCCCAACTCTGAAGACCCTGGATTTTTTTGTCACCCTAATGGCGACTTTAGTTTCCTGGAGCTCTCTACCAATCATTTTGGGTGGTGATTGGAACCTGGTTCAGTGTAATGAGGCAGATAGACTAGGACCCTCCCCCCAGGCCATGTCACCAAGTCAGGTAGCTCTCATGGATCTCATCAGATCCGTTGCCCTTGTGGATCAATGGCGTACCCTTAATCCCTCTGTAAAACAATTTTCTTTTCATTCTTTGCCACATAACACTTTTTCCAGAATTTATTATTTTTTAATGAGTGCGCACGTGCTTTCTGGGGTGATGTGTTATTATCAATTTAAAGTTGCTTCGACCACCATCCTGTTTTTCTTCAATTGACCTTAAGCCTGTCCCTTTCCAGAGACATGACACGGTTCTGAACAACCAAATACTTAAAGCTGAGGAAACTGTACAACATCTTCAAAATTTTATCACCACCTTTATGGCAGAAAATTCCCCTTCTTTTTCTAGGCTTGACATGCTCTGGGGTGCTTTAAAGTGTGCCCTCAGGGGTGAAAATATCCATCTCTCTACAAAACGTAAAATCCAAATATCAGCGTCACTTTCCTCCTTACTCTCCAATATTAAACACTTGGAAGAACATGTTTCTTCCTCCTCCCCACAATCAGACTGGCAAAGACTAGAACAACTTAGACACCAGTACAACGTTTTATTAGGAGAAAAGGCAGAACATCTACTTTTACACTCCAGTGTGAAATACTTTGATCAGGGAGAAAAAGCAGGGAAGTTACTGGCACCTCGTCTCAAATCACAAGCAGTGGACAAAATTGTCCTTTAGATTCATAGTGAATCTGGGCAGCTCCTCACATCCCCAGAGATGTTGTCGATGCCTTTCAGAAATTCTGTCAGCAGTTATATGCCCCTTCACCCTCCCTGTTCAATCACACACAGTTTCATTCTTTCCTTCAAGATCTCTCGCTTCCTACCCTTTCACCTTCTCAACAGACATTCTTGAAGACCCCATTAACCTAAACTGAAATTTCCATGGCAATAAATTCCCTGGCACCTGACAAGTCCCCGGGTCCCAATGGCTTTGCCACAAATTTTTACAAGGCATTTAAGGAGCAGATAGCTCCCACTCTTCGCTCTACATACAATTGTATTTTTGATAACGGCTTGTCGGATCCTTCACTGAACAGAGCCATCATTGTGGTGCTTCTTAAACCAGACCAAGACCCCACAATCCTTACTAATTATCGGCCGATTTCCCTCATAAATGTTGACCTCAAGATTCTCTCTAAAGTTCTAGCAGACCGACTAGCGGCTGTATGGGAATCCCTTCTTAGCCCTGAACAGGTTGGGTTTGTCAGAGGAAAGCACTCGGCAAATCATCTCTGCAAACTGGCTTATCTTCTCTTGGCATCCAGGGATCTGGATACCCCGGTAGTGCTGCTATCCCTGGATGCTGAGAAAGCTTTCGACAGAGTTTCCTGGGACTACCTTTTCACATTGTTACCCCTGTTCGGTATTCCCACCGAGTTTACAAACTGGGTAAAAGTACTGTGTCCTTCTCCCACAGCTCAGGTACTCTGTAATGGCATGTTATCGCAGTCATTCTCTCTACACCAAGGTACCAGACTGGGATATCCGCTATCCACATTTTCATTCAGCCTGTTTCTGGAGCCTCTTATCAGGAAGCTCAAATCAGCCCAACAAAGTGTTGGTATCCCAATCCAGCACACAAATTACAAGATCTCCGTCTATGCAGATGACATTCTCCTGCATTTGGCCTCTCCAGTATCTTCAGTTCCTCCTGCCTTGCAGATCATTTCTCGTTTTGGGGCCATATCCAATTACAAACTTAATCTTAGTAAAATGGAAATTATGCCCCTTAATTATAGAACCCACCAGGTAGATGTAGCCCATTTGGGCCTGACCTGGAGGAAGGACAAACTTAAATATTTGGGCATTTTTCTCAGCACAGCTCTTTAAAAAGTTAAACAATATAACTTAGATGCCATCGTCTCCTGAGTTAAAATTGACCTGAAGTGATGATCTCATCTTCCGTTCTCATTTTGGGCCAGACTCAACATTATAAAGATGAATGTCCTACCTCGACTTCTGTACCCCCTACAAATGTATAATAGGACTTACCTCAGGTCTGGTTTACACAGATAAATAGAATCATACTAACATACTGAAATGCCAGCAGAATAGGCCTAATGGTCTTTTGCATCTGCTCATTTGGTCAGCCCCCACCCTGGGAGCGACCTTGCTGCCCCCCTCGCCTTCTCTGGCTTCTCCCTTCCCAGTTATGGATATTCTCGCTGCATTGGATTTTGCTTCCAGAACCCTTCCCCTGTACCTGTCCCACCCCCTCTTGAACCCCTCCACCATCTCTGCCTCCACCAGCCCCCTAGGCAGTGCATTCCATGGCTCCACCACCCTCTCAGTGAAGTAGCACCTCCTCCTTTCTCCCCTGAATCTTCCCCCCTCCAGCTTCCACCCATGCCCTCTAGTGGCCCCCTGCTCCTTCCTTTGAAGCACTCTGACTGTTCCTCCCCTATTTACCCTCTTCATGTACCTGAAGACCTCTATCATATCCCCCCCAGTCCCTTCTCTCTTCCAATGTGTACATATTTAGCTCTTCAAGCCTCTCCTCATAAGTCCTGTCCCCCGAGCCCCAAATCATTTTGGTTGCCCTCCTCTGGACCCTCTCCAAGAGTTTAATGTCCCTCTTTAAGTGTGGCCTCCAAAACTGCACACAGTACTCGAGATGCCGCCCCACCAAGCAGTTATACAGAGGGTGTATCACTTCCCTCCTTCTGGAGGTGATCCCCATAGCAATGCATCCCAGCATCCTGTTGGCCTTGGCTGCTGCCCTCCTACAAGTCTCCGAGTTGTTCATCTTGACATCCACCACCACCCCCAGGTCCCTCTCAGCCATCGAGACTTGTAGCATCCCCCCCCCAGGGTGTACACTTGGCTCAGGTTTCTGGCCCCCAGGTGTAGTACCTTGCATTTCCCTGCATAGAACCTCAGCTTCCACTTTCTTGACCATCTTTCCAGAGCCTCAGGTCCCTGTGGGGCCACAATCCCTCCTCCCCATCCACCACCGCCCCCAGTTTTGAGTCATCCACAAAGAGACTCATCTCACTCCTGATACTTGTCCTTATGTCAGAGACGTAGGCGTTGAACAGGAGGGGCCCAAGGACTGATCCCTGTGGGACCCCACTAATGACCCTCCTTGTGGATGAGACTATCCCGCCAACTACAACCCTCTGGGTCCAGTCCTGGAACCAATTGCCTATCCATCTGATCATCTGGTTCCCCACCCCCATTTCTCCCAGCTTATCCAACAGGCCCACGTGAGGAACAGAGTCAAATGCCTTGCTGAAGTCTAGAAAGAGGACGTCCACTGGTCTACCCAGGTCCAAGGCACTCGTCACCCAGTCATAGAACTCCACAAGGTTTGTCTGACATGATTTCTCTGGGATGAATCCATGCTGTGTATCATCCAGGCACCCTGACTTTCCAGGTCCCCCCTAGTCTCTCCTTGACAATGCCCTCCATCACCTTGCCCACCACCGATGTCAGGCTGACAGGCCTGTAGTTCCCTGCCACCTCCCTTGATCCTCCCCTTGTGGATAGGCACTATATGCGCCACCTTCCAGTCCTGGGGCACCCACCCTGTCCTCAGAGAGATGGTGATAAGCTCCACCAGGGGTTTCGCCAGGACATCCGCAAGTTCCTTCAGCGCTCTGGGATGTAATTTATCCGGCCCCGGTGCTTTCTCCATCTTAAGGGAACTGAGGGCTTCCCTCACTGTCTCTGCTGTGATTTCCACTTCTGCTACCTCTTCTCCCTGCTTAGCCTTCCCCCCTCCTGCCAGTGATGCCTCCCCCTCTCCCCAGACCTGCTGATTGGTAAGGGTCCCCCCTCCTCAGTATCACTGTCTCCTCACATGTATGATGCAGCACCCCCATTTTCCTTGGTGAAAACTGAGGTGAAGTACTCATTTAGTACCTCAGCCTGCTCCCCCCTGTCTTGTGCCCATATCTCCCTTGTTTTAATCCTGCTAATCTGCCCCTTCACCCTTCATTTTTCCCCAATGTATCTAAAGAACCCCTTGTTCCCTCTCCTAATTTCTCTGGCCAGGTTCTGCTCCTTCCTTGCCTTAGCCACCCTCACCACCCTAGTGGCCCTTCTAGCCATCAGCTCGTACTCCTCGATCCCTTTCACTCCTTGAGCACTTGAATTGCCTATAGGCTGCCTTCTTTCCCTGCACCACCTCCTGGACCTCCCTGGTCCACCAGCAGGGTTTTCGAGCCCTACCGTATTTTCGTCTTACTCTTGCACAGGTGCTGGTAGCATCCTGCATCCCTCTCCTGATGATTTCCCACCTACTATCAGCGTCCATGTCTGACCCAATCCCATCCAAATGCTCCTTAAGGATCCTTACCATTTCCATAAAATCTGCCCCCGTGAGGTCAGTTATCTCCGTCTTTGTGCAGCCTTCTACCCCTCCTAGGTCCAGGCAGAACCAGACCTTAGCATGGTCACTCCCCGCGAACGGGTCCCTTACCTCCAGGCCCCCAATCTGGTCACTGTCTGCCAGGACCACATCCAGTACCCGTGCCTCCCTGGTTGGTTCCCCCACCTGCTGAGTTAGGAACGCATCTTGAAAGACATCCAACAACCTCTGTTCCCTGGCCACCAAGGATGTCATAATCTCCCAGTCTGTTACTGGCATGTTTAAGTCCCCCAACACCACCACCCTTCCCCTGCCCAGTCTGCAGTGTCTCCCAACATCTGCCACCAGACTCTCCTCCAGCTCCTCCTCCAGTGCAGGGGGTCTATACACCACTCCTAGTTTTACCCTCTTGTCCCCCCTTGTTATCAAGGTGACCCAAATCGCCTCCACGGTTCCCTCCGCCTCCTCTACTCCACCTATGCCAATGCAGTTTTTGACTATCATTGCTACCCCTCCTCCCCTTTCCTCCCTCCTGTCGTTCCTGTACATAGTGTAACCCTTCAGGTTCAGGTCCCAGTCATGTCCAGTGGTGGCCCAGTTCTCAGTGACCACTGCCACATCCACCGCTCCCTCAGTTAGCATTGCCTGGAGCTCAGGCATTTTAATTGCCCAAGCTCCTGGCATTTAGCAGGACTACCTTCCACCCTTTCCCTATACTTCCATTTCCCCTGCTCATGTTCCCATGGGGATTCTGTTTTCCCCTGGTCTGCACTTTACCAGTCGGCCTTTTCCCGCATTCCTCCAGCTCCCCAGGGGGGTGGAGACAGAGTCCCTCCTTTATCGGCACCCCCTCAACAGCCTTTTCTCCCATCCCTCCCTCCTTCACAAGTTTAAACCCCACTTTTCACCAATGAACCCCTCTATTTTCAACTTAAGGATTCTCTCCCTCCAAATTGAGATGGAGCCTATCTCTAGCATACAGCTCCTTATCCTCCCAGGTCTCCCCCCAATCCCCCATCAACCCATACCATCTGGCCTCACATCACTCCTTGAGCCACTGGTTTATCTCCCTAATCTTTCTTTTGTGTTCCCCACTAGCCCTTGGCACTGGCAGGATTTCTGAGAAGGAAACTGTGCATCCTATGTCATGACAGACCCTGGACAGCTCCCTGAATCTTGCCTGTATCTCTAGCTCTCTATTTCCCTCAATGTCATTTGTACCCAGGTGGACCAGTATGTCCGGGGAACCCCCACAATCCTTTGCCAGCTGATATACCTCATGCTTGGCCCAGTGCACCGTTAGTCCAGGGAAGCATTTTGTTCTAACTTCTTTTTTCTGGAGGGGAAGGGCTGTGCGTTGGGCACTTATCAAATGAATGAGAAGCAAACAGGATGATGGTCTTCAAGTCCCCCAATTTTCTTAGGTACTATCTTGCTTTTCACTTACATAAGATGTCCCACTGCATACGTCCAGCAGACAACAACAGATACGTTCCTCAATGGGTTGACATAGAACATTCCCTTTGCTCCATGAAGGGCTTAGATTACAAAGCACTCCCCTTTCTATCCAGGGCAAAATTACCACCTCCCTTACAGAACACGCCTCTTGACTCCTCCCTAGTGATGCACTTTCAATTGTGCTCCCTCTTTAAAATACCCCCTTCTCAAGATATCCTGCAACCCCTTATGGGGAATCCAAACCTACAAATGGCAGGGCAGCCTCTGTCCAGTACTTTTTGGCCTAACATGGGGGTCGAAACAGTTATGGACTTAACCACAGATGGTAAATTAATGTCATTTCAGAAAGCTAGGGACCTCCACCGATGGACAAATGTACAATGCTTCAAGTATTTCCAGATCCAGCACATGCTTACACGACATTTTGGGGCTGGGCAATGGCAAAGTTCCTTTAGTTCGATGATCCTTCCAATAATCAAATCCACCCCCCTCTCCCACTTAGTATCTTATTTTTACTATTCCCTACAGACCTTCCTAGCTGAAAATGAGGGCCCTCATATATACAGTTGGGACCAGGTTCTTCCTCCCATTAACTGATCCAGGAACTGGCCACTCATCTTGAAACGCTAATATCAACTCATAAAATGGAGCCGATACCATCTCATGCAATTTTTTATTCATCATAATCTGTATTACACCCCAATAAGACTTCATAAAATGGGTCGCCTCTCAAGTGACCTGTGCTCCAGATGTGGTCAAGAGCCGGCATCTTTATATCATATCCTCTGGACATGTCCTAGTCACCCCTTTCTGGAACTTAATTCAATCCTGATTAGACCCTCTCCTGGGTCTCTCAGAGGCATTTTTTCCAGAAATATGTATATTAGGGGACTTACCCCTGTGCTGCGTGATCTGCACTGGCTGCCTATACAGTGGCGGATCACCTTTAAAGTAGGTCTTTTGACCTTCAAAGCCCTGCATGGACTCGGCCCTGACTACTTGAAAGAGCTTCTGATTCCTTACAACCCCGTGCGACAGCTCCGTTCAGCCGACAAGGGGTTGCTAGAGGTTCCGAGGGTTATATTGAAGTCTTCTGGGGCTAGGGCCTTTGGGTTCACAGCCCCAACCCTCTGGAACTCTCTGCCTCACTGGCTTAGAGAATGCATGACCGTGGAAGCCTTTAAGTGGGATTTTAAGACTTTTTTGTGGAACAAGGCTTTTGTGGACTGATGCTGTTATGAACTGTTGATTTTATATGTATATTCTGATTTTATGATTCATTTGTACAGCGCCTTGGTACTTGAAAGGCGCTAAATAAATAAAGTTTTATTATTATTATTATTATTATTATTATTATTATTATTATTATTATTATTATTATTCCCAGACTCCCTCATAGGCAATCAAAGGGCTCATATTGCTTTGATTTCAGCGTGTGCAAAGAAAGTCATATTACGCCACTGGCTGGATCAAGAAGTCCCTGGTTTCTTGGAATGGCACAGAGAGATACTATTTGCACTTCAGGCAGAAAGGTTGGTAGCCAGCATGTCTGGCAAGTCTGCTGGATATAAGCGAATTTGAAAACCGTTACAGACCCTATTTACTTTACCATAGTAAGATTGCACTCAGGCCTGACCCTCCCTACGGCAATTCTTCCTGAGCTCTATTTTTTACATTACCCCTATATCCTGCAACCTAATGCAATCTACTTGGTGTGGGCATGAAAGATTGCTTGATTATCTCTACTTTTGCATGGGAGGGATGGTGAGGGGTATGGTGGGTGGGTGGAGGAGTATGGGATATATGTCACTTTAGATGTTTAACTTCATTGCAGAGGTAACTGTGTTTTGCGGTCTTAATTCAATGATAAGACAGTTTGGTTTTTACCTCCTGTATACTTACAGAATGACTCTAATGTTTGTATGATATCATGTTCATTGGTCTTTGTATACCTTTGCACACTTCTAAACTTAAATAAAGTATATTAAATATGAAAAAAAAAGATTGTAACATGGAATGTCAGGGGAGTTAGAGGTCTCTTGAAATTACATCAAGTCCTTAAACAGTGTCCTCTGCTCAATGTGGATATAATCCTCCTTCAGGAAACCTACCTGTTAATGAATGAAGCCAGTTTGTTACGTCAGCAAGGTGTCTCTCAATTCTATGCTGCTGGTGACTCTTCCTCAAGTAAAGAAGTGGCCATTTTAATTATGGGGAGGATATCCTTCCAGGTTGAATCATCAATTGTGGACCCAGCTGGAAGGTTCATTTTAGTTAAGGGATCCCTCAACAATACATGTGTGGTCCTGGGATCTATATATGGATCAGTGGGAGGGGATGCTACATTCCTCATGATGCTAGCTAATAAAACAGAACCTTTTCTATTGAGCTCCCTAATACTCAGGGGGGGACTGGAACATTCCCTGACACAGGATCTTGACAGGTCATATTTACCTTTGAAGCCCCCATCTCACTCACAAACTGTCCTGAAGTATTTCATGGAAATTCTGGGTCTATGCGATCCATGGCATATCCTTAACCCTTTCCATCACCTCGCCTCCTTTTATTTGGCTGTTCATCAATCATGGTCCAGATTGGACTACATTCTAGTTAGTCTTTCCCTTCTTATTGGTATCTGTCATGCTGGTATGGAACCAATTGTATTATCATACCACTCGGCTACTTGGGTGACCCTCTCTCCTGACCCCAACCACTAGAAAGACTCAGTTTGGAAACTAAACACACAAATACTTAAAGATAAGTCCAAGGTTACTTATATTGAATCCCTTATTCAATCTTTCATGGATCTAAATAAAAGCACAGTCCAAAGGGAAGATCTGCTATGGTGCACACTCAAATGTTATCTCCGAGGTGAATTTATTAAATTAGCCTCACGAAGGAAAAGACATAGGGAAGATAAAGCCCTATATCTCCTTTCTCAAATTAAGGCCCTAGAATCCTCATTATCTTCCTCATCCTCCTCTGATACCCTGAAGAAAGCACTAGAAGTAAGAAATGAATAGGCTGAATTATTGCGGGAAAAGGCAGAATTTACTATTTTTAAAACAAAAACTAAATATATTGAGCGGGGGAAAAAGCAGGCTGGCTTCTGGCTTTATGATTACGCAAACTGGAGAGCTCTAGACTAATACCCCCTATTGTTGCCCAAGACGACTCTATCAAAACTTCACCACAGAATGTTGCTCAAGTCTTTGAATCCTTCTACTATAATCTTTAGGGCAAAAATAACTCTCCATCGTCCCCCCAGGAAATTCATGACTACTTGGATGCTCTCAACCTTCCCTGTCTACCAACATCTCTTCAAAACTCTCTATCTTCCCCAATCACCCTAAAAGAGATAGAGGAGGCAATCTCTAGTTTAGCTCTAGATAAGGCACCAGACCCAGATTGTTTTCCTTCCAATTTCTATCAGACCTTCTCTAAAGAGTTAGCCCCTCTCTTGTTAACTCTCTACCAATACATGTTTAATGCCACCTGGCTGGATCCGACTTTACTAGAAGTCATGATAGTCCTTCTACTCAAACCAGATAAACACCCGACTAACCCTGCCAGTTACCGCACTATCTCTCTTCTTAACTGTGACATCAAGATTTTAACCAAAATACTTTCTCAGTGTGTTTTGAAAATCTAGAATCCCCTATTAAGCTCTGAACAGGTGGGTTTTGACACTGGACATTCTTCAGCTGACCACCTTAGGACAATTAAACACATTTTCCACTATGCACAATCCTCTCAAAATCCTATGGCACTGATTTTCTTAGACACTGAAAAAGCCTTTGATAGGGTGAACTGGACATTCCTCTGGATGACTGGCAAAAATGTGTTTTCCCCTCAAATTTCTTAAGTGGATCCAAATGGTGTACTCCTCTCCCTCGGCAAAGACATACTGTAACGGGGTTTTCTCCTCTCGCTTTCCTCTGTTCACTGGCACTAGACAAGGTTGCTCTCTCTCACCCTTCTTGCTTAACATTTATCTGGAACCTCTTCTCTGTCACATTAAAAGATCTCCTCAGATTCAAGGCATCTCAATACTTAACCATGTTCTCACTTTATCAGCATATGCAGATGACATCTTGCTCCATCTAGAACAACCAGTATCCTTCCTAGCACATACCCTCGAGGTCATAGCTCAATACAGCAGAATTTAAAACTACAAATTGAACCTCATTAAAATGGAGATCTTCCCCTTAAACTGTTTCTTGCATAGAGCTGACTTCAGACATTTTGGGATGAAAAGGTCTCCCAATTCACTTAAGTATTTAGGCATACATTTAACCACCGACCTCACGAAAGAAAAGAAGTTAAATCTGGATGACCTGATAACCACCATTCAACAGGATCTGCAGAGATGGGAGCCTCTTCCCTTATCTCTATGGGGCAGGATAAACATTATCAAAATGAATGTTCTTCCCCACCTTTCCTACCCTCTTAATATGCTTAATATCTGACTTCCTCTCTCCTTCTTTCAACATATACATGCTCTCATCACAGGCTTCATCTGGCTACATAAACGTCCAAGGCGGTCCTTTCTCAAACTAAATCTCCCCAAAGAAATGGGGGGTCTACACCTTCCTAATTTCCTTACATACTACTGGGCTAGTCATGGGCAGGTAGATGGTTTCCTAACGTTAACAATGATTATGCACCTATTTGACTACAGTTGAAAAGATACCTTCTGAATTCACATAACCTGCATCTTACTACCATCTTCTACTCTTCCAGACATCTCTCCCTGTCCAGCTCAGACACTCAATGATTGATACCACACTCAGGGTCTTCCTTCAGTGTTGCTCATGTTATAAGATGTCTCCACAGTCAGATATGGCTCAACCGATTCTCTGTAACCCCAACATTAAGATTGATAGGTCAAGTCTTACTCCCAATTGGTCACCTCAGTTACAAGGCATCTTAGTGGCAGACTTATATTCACAGAATGTCATCCTTCCCTCATCCAAACTCCTCATGAAATTCAATATGAAGCAACAGCATATATTCAAGATTTTCCAACTGAAACATCCGGTGTGCAGAGAATTTGGTGTCAAACTCCAACCCACTAAGATAAGTCACATTCTACACCATTTACAGGACCTATCCTCCAAACCACACTGCATATCTTTGCTCTATTCCCAACTTCTAACTATTACATTTTCAGATCCCATTCCAGGCTCCCCAGTCTGCAACTCCCTTTGCCTGACTCATCCTTTAATTGGGAACAAATATGATGGGATCTATATATCTATCTCTCCCAGGACAGATTCAGACTCACCCAGTACCAGATCCTATATAATATGCATTACACTCCGATCAAACTGGCCAAAATTGGCAGACTTCCAGACCCCACATGCTCTAGGTATGGCAAACAAGAAGGGAACACTACACATTGTCTGGCAATGTGAAAAGGTTGCTCCATTATGGCAACATATCCAATCTAAGTTGGATCCCTTACTGGAGCTGGAGGACCTTTTCACAGCTGAGATATGCATTCTTGGGGTGTATTCAACTGTCAGAGTTAAAGAACATAAATTCCAAATGGCCTTGATATCCATTATTGTTAAAAGGCTGGTGCTTAAGCACTGGATGGACCAACTGGTTCTATCCTATAACGAATGGCTGACAAGCTCTCAATAAGCTTTTAGAACTGAACGTTTAATTGCTGGCTCAAATAACAGGTTGGCATCCTTTGAGAAAAATTGGGGGGAACTTTATGCATTGTATTTACATTAACTTTATAACTAGATCTCTACACTTCTTTTTGTTAATACCAATAGAATACTGAAAATGTTCCTTTAATTTTTTTCTTAAGTGGGCATACTCCACGGGGAAGTGTTGACTGGGAGGAAGGGGGTAGGGGTGTCTAAGTGTTGTGTTAATATATTTTATGTGTACCGATTGTTATACACAAAACCTATATCTTATGTTAGGTATACTTTATAAAACAATAAAAAAAGTTGAATTTCAAAATTTCTTTCTTAATAACTGTCTTCAGTCTTTGTGTGAGGATTTTAGTGAAAATGTATTGTCATCGTTAAGCAACAAAATAGGGTGATAGAATTTAAAGTCTTCTAGACGTTTATCTTGTTTAGGCATACATGTAATAAGGTCTTCACTGAAGGACATGGCAAATTATTAGTATTCATAAAGTTATTGAATAGAACTTTTAGTATTGAGTAAAAATCGGTAGTAAGCCTATCCGGTCTGGTGACTAACCAGTTTTTTTTTCATTCTTTAATAGCTCATATATTTGTTTAATAGCTATTTCTTTTCCACTAGTTATTTTTTTCTTCTGAGTCAAATCTTGGGAGATCAACTTGGTTTAAAAACCTTTTTATCTCTAAAGTGTTAACCTCATTCTTTAGCATATAATGTTTGGAGTAAAAATCACAAAAAGAATGTGACACATTTATTGATAATCTGTTATTACATCACTCTGTTAATTTTTTATACAGGTTATAACATTAGCTGTCTTTTCCCATTGGATTTGCAGAGCTAATAACTTTCTCCATAATAGTACTAATAATAATACCTTGTTCTAGCTCTGCATAATGCATTCTGCACTTTAAGAGATACTAATTTATAATAAGCCGCTCTTATTTTAATCATAGCCTTAAAATCATCCTCTGAGGGTGATAATATGTACAGTTGTTCTGCTTCTGCTAGTTTTTCACTAATTTTTCCTTATTCCTGGTTTTATTTCTTTTTGAGTTATATCTTTTATTGAATTCTAATAAATTGTTATTCAAAATATCCCAGAAACAATTAGGTGATACATTGTTAAAACTGTTAAATGTGGCTGATTCTCCAATCATATTTTAAATTGCATTACTGTATACTTCATTTTTGACTAAAGCTACATCAAAACACATTTTCCATTAGCTTTAAAACTGTGACTCTTTAATAGAAATAAACAGAGGCATGATCTGAGATGTATTGAACCATATTCTACTTGATGAATTAGCTCTTTTATCTCATATGATATTAAGCTTATGTCATTTCTGGACTATGACTTTTATACCTTTGAAAAAAATGAGTATGCTTCTTTCTCATTTTTTTTTAACTATAAATATATGTAGTTGAAATATTTAATAAAACTAGATGGTCTTATGGAATTTGTTTTGGCTTTGTAGAGCCAATGGTTCTATCCAGAGGATTTAAAGTACAGTTAAAGTCCCTTACACAGCATTAGGGCACCAGTGGTAGTGTGCCCAGTCATTCAGTCATTACGGTGCCAATTTTAGGATTTGCCACCCCTTCCTCAAGGTCCCCCCCTGGAGATAGAATGCTTAGTAAGGGGGTTATAAGGGTTGCAGCCCCCCACAAGGGGGTGTGAGGGGTGCAGCCCACCACAAAAAGAGAGGTCAGCGGCATCACAACTTGGTGCTGTAATGATCAGGTGCACTACCACCGGAGCCCACTGGAGCCCTGACATGGTGGAACCATTAAAGTCCCCATTGATTATGTATGGAGCTAGGTATTGTGATAAATTAAGAAAAAAATAGTAAAGAAAGATGGGTTGTTATGGGTAGGGGCATAGATAGAAACAAAAGTAGTTTGTTGTTCATGCTTGACAAAAGTGATTGCATACATCCTCCATACATCCACATAGGCCTTCTCAATTGAAGCTTTTAGAGATCTAGAAAAAATGATAGCTAATTCTCTTGAAACATTTGTGAAAGGTGCATGAATTCCCCAGCCACCATGTGACTTTTGGAATGTCCATGGCCATAAAGTGTATTTCCTGCAAAGAAATAATAAATAAAAAAATATGAAAAAAGGATTACAGATATTCTGCGAAAAAATGATACAATTTTCCTCAGTCTTGAGTCTATACCCATGCCCCTTTACATTTCATGAAATATGCTTTGGGTTGAACATCTTGTATTAGGCAAGCCAAGGAAAAGCAAGGCAAATATGTTAGGTGCCTATCCAAGGTTCTAGGTGCTGTATAAACAGTACAATTAATACAATATAATACAAAAACTATAAAAAGAGTATCTATGTATGCCAAAGTAAAACTCCAAAACTTAACTATTAGTTAAAATTCCTAAAGCTTAGGTGGTTCCAAAGGCCTGATTAATGAAGTATATTTTAAGTAATCTCTTAAAACATCCCAATGAATGGCTCCTCTAATTAAAGCTGGAAATGTGTTCCACATAACAGGAGCAGCAACACAAAAAGCTTTATTTCCTGAAGATATAAGTTGGGAGCATGGAACCATAAACAGACCCATCTTGCCAGAATGAAGAGGCTAGATAGGAGTGTATTCTTTTAGGAGGTCTTTCAGATAGCTTTGACCTGGATCACGCAGGGCTTTGTATGCCAATAAACATCTCTTGAAGCTGATGTACCCCACTGGCAGCCAGTGCAGTTCCCAGAGAACTGGCATGATATGCCCAGACAGGGAGGTCCCAGCCATCAGCCATGCTACTGAGTTTTGCACAAGCTATAAGTGACATACCAGCCCCACAGATAGACTTACTATAGGTCAAGAGCATTACATTAATCCAATTGGAAGGAGACAAATGCATGCACTAGTGTTTCCAGGTCAGAGTGAGCTAGATAAGTCTGAATTCAGGTGATATTTTGTAGATGGTAAAAATCACTGCGGGCAACAGACGACACCTGGTGTTCATGCATCTGTATATTATCCACAATGCTGCCCAAGTTCTTAACTCTATCAACAGCTCATACAGCAGTAGACACAGACGTTGCCAGCTATTTCCAGATATTTCTTGAAATTTCTAAAGAGTTTCTCTCTGCTGCCCCTACTGTGAAAATGCAGAAAGCAGGAGATTTCTCTAGAAATATCACAGAAATTTTGGGAAAAAGCTGGCAATGTCTGTGGCTTCTACTCTAGTGTGGTGCCATTTCTCGATGACAATAAAGCATCATCACTACTCATTGCTATAGCCACCTGACTCGGTTTCACCAGTAGCACTTCTGTCTTCAATGAGTTGAGCTTAAGCCAGCTTGAAGCCATCCAGTACTGGATCTCTGAAAGGCACTCATCCAGTACAGCCACTTCATTTATCATTTACCCCAACAGTTACACACAACAGATAGATCTGGATGTCACCCTCATAGCAGTGAAAACCCAGACCATATTGCCTGATGATTTCCCCCCAATGGTAACATGTAAACTGCAAACAAGATAGGCACCAAAATCAACTCATGAGGCACTCCTCAGCATAGAGCAACAGCATCCAAAATGTTTATGACCAGTGCAACCAGTGCAACCTGCTGCACTCTGCCAGGTAAGTAGGACTGAAACCATTGCATCATGATACCTAATAGTCCTACATAGTGTCTCAGATGGGATCAGATGGAATAATAGCACTCCATGGTCTACCATGTCAAATGCTGAGGATAGATCCAGTAATAGCAAGATGGAACAATGGCCATAGTCTCTAGCCTGGAGAAGATCATTGAATTCCATGACAAGAGCAGTCTCTGTACTATGAGGCCTGAACCTAGACTGAAAAGGCTTAAAGATCTCAAAATATTCCAAATGGTTCTGCAGCTGCACCACCATTATCTTCTCAATAACCTTCACTGAAAATGGGAAGCTCAAGACAGGTCTGTAGTTAACCAGATCACTGGGAACAAGTGATTGTTTCTTTAGAAGTGGTTTTACTCCTGCACTCTTCAGTCCAGTGGGGAAAACATTATCCTACAGCAAACACCTGACAGTCCCAGCTATAACTTGATCCAAGGTTGACCAGCAATTTGAGGGAGAGCTGGTAGGCCTTGAATGGTAAATACAGTATGTGGGGTACAGTCCCAGGACCACTTGGGAGTTCTCCTCAGCTGGGACTAGATCAAACTCCTCCCAAGGTGACAGATTTCTCAAGTCCCTCACCTCCTGAACACTACCGGCCAGTGACAGGCCACCTGAGGACACTCCGGCCTGGATGGAGGACACCTTGCTAAGGAAAAATTTAGTTAAACTCATGGTACATTCTGCTGTAAAAACTCTTCCTGACTGCAGATAGCAAGGATTTAACAATCTGTCTACAGTGTTGATGAGTTGTGCCAGATGATTTTTACCTTCAGCTATCACACGTGACAGAAACACTACCTTTTTCAGTGTGATAGCCTGCTGATACTCATTGAAGGGAGAATGCAGTGGCAATTTGTCCTACTAAAAACTGGTCCTCCTCCACAAACCTTCCAACCTCTACCCTCTAGTCTTCAGTGTCCTCAGATCAACATCAAATCAAGGAGATCTGGGGGAGGACATCAAGGGGCAGACACGATAAGGTGACAGAGAGTCGAATGCGATTGTAAGAGCACTATTATATCCTATCACAAGCCAATTCCTTACTCAAGATTTCCTTAGAAAATGGCATAGAAATCCCAGAAAGCTAACTGGCTGACAACATTCTGCAGGTGCGCATCTACTTTTTAATAGAGCCCTCTAAAAACAAGTACCAGTTGCACAGTGTCAAACTGATATCCCTCTGCCAATCTGAAACTGAAAGTACAGTAGCCACCATTACTTTCTGCTCGCTAACCTAAAGAAGCGGTAGAGTCAGTCCCCTCACACCCTCACAACTGAACTACTTAAGAATTAGTTATCTATTTTAAAAAAACACACATTGTTTGCCAACCACGTGTTTCTTTTGGAAAAAGATCACAAATTGCTGCAAAATCCCCCTTGCTTAGCAAGAGATAGAGAGGTAGATCCAGTACTGCTACTGTGCATGAGAGGAGTGGAACTTTCTTAGTTTTCTGTACTGCAGATGTGCGTCCATCTTTGGCATGGAAAACAAGAAAGTGCCACTTTTCTAGTGCACAGTAGTGGTACCGGAGCTACTGCTCTATCTAACTGAAGATAATGCACATTTATTTATACCAAAACCATGGAAAAGTGCAGCAGTTCACCTGCTTTTTACAGCCTCAGTTATCCCACAATGTAAATCCAAAGAACTTCAGTCCATTCTCGGTAGCTACATAGTGCGGCCGCCCGTGTGTCACCCCCACTCCTTGACCTGGGCCAGCTCTCCCAATCAACTCATTTTTTAAATTATAGTCCTGCTTGGTACAAATGTTCTGGAAAACTCCGAAATGCTGCCACCAGTAAAGACTTCCACATTGTTCCGTGTTCTGGATACATTTATTTGCATCTTTCTTGCTATGGTTGCTGACAAACAAAAGCAAGCAACTTGGTTTGGAAAGCAACTTAACTAATGCTTCCCTGCCAGCAGCAAGCCATGAGAAACACATGGTTTATGGAGAAGAAACCCTTTGTCACTAAAATGAGTGACACAGACACACAAAATGAGTACACTTGCTCCAGAAGGAGGGACAAAAATTGCAAGGGAAACCTCCCAAATGTATCTATTTTAACAGTGTTTCTGTGTGTGTGGGGGGGCAGCATTGTAATGCAGGCAGAGGAACTATTTTATTACAAAATAAATAAAACACTTAAGAGTTTTCACATTTTAACATGTAAATTATTTTCCTTTTTTTTAAACATGTAATACAGTGGGCCATTTTCTAAATGCAATAATACCCTCCAGGCTGGGTGGTTCTGGGCAATACCAAAATTTACAGGGTCTATAATGCCCTCCACTTGTGGTGTTAGGCCTCATTTTGCCCCTGGGTGGTTGGTATTGCCCAATACTTCCCACCTTGTTGGGTATTATTGCTTATGTAATCACCAGGAGATTATTTGGTTCTACATTTTTAAAAGGGCGACATCTGACCATCTCCACAGAGGGAGTTTCAAAATGGGGCCACAAAAATGAAACTGTACAGCATGATGATCTGATCACCTGACTGGATCAGCTCTGACATTTATGTCAAGACCCAATGTGAAAACCAAATCTAAGGTATGACCTTTTTGGTGGGTCCTGGTGGCAATTGCCTATACTAGGCCCAGGGAAGACAGGAACTGGATGAACTGCTGTTCAAACTGAGAGTCTCCATCATCAACCCAAGTGGTGAAGTCACCTAGCACTAACAGGCTGGATGAGCTCATCACTAGGCCAGCCATGAAACCCTCTAGTTCCTACAGAAAATCATCCCCATGCCCTGGTGGACTGCACATGAGGATAATTCTGCAGCTTGTTCCCAGACCCTCTTGAAGGGCCACACATTCAAATAAGGTGGCTTCACCATTAGGCATGCCATCAGTGCCAGAGTGGATGCAAAGCAGATGTCCAACCCAACCCCCACACCCATCACCTCATGCAATGCACCATCGAATAACCCAAAGCAGGGATAGATGCAGTATAGTGCAGTGGTTTAAGGCTCTGAGCTGAAAATCTGGTGACATCCAGCAGACCAGACCTGGGTTTGAATCCCACAGCTTCCACTTGCATGCTGTGTAACCCTGAGCAAGTCACTTAACTTCCCTGTGCTCCAAGGTCGCTCCTGTAAAAAAGCTTCAGCTTAGTGTGCTACTCCTGGTTAAACAACTAAAAAAAAGAAAAAAAAAAAGATGTCTCAAGCACAGGGCCAGAGTCATCAACTGACCAGGTGTCAGTGATGCATACCAGGTCCACAGAAAAATCCACAATGAAAGCCTCCACCACTATGATTTTAATCTTAAGGGACTGGGCATTACAAAGAACTGTTTAAAGGTGTGGAGTGGGTAAGGCTGTTCTTCTCACTACCTGTTCCACTGTAATAAGGGGATCCCTTGGGACCAGCACCCGGCAGGCAGGATGGTCCTCTGTCCTAGGCAGGTCTATATCCAGAGTGTCTTCTTGACCTGACACTCCCAATCAGACCCTCCTTCACTACCCACCACTGAACCAGCTGATGTGAAGATTCACACACCTGCAGGATAGCCAATCCAATGTGCAATCAATGACCACTACTGGTAGAGTACATTGACTCCTCATGAAAGGGCACAGTAGACATAGCTACTCCAAGGAATAGGAAACAGTTATGAGACCACCACTGTATCTATACATTTTCGTTTCATAAAATCCAAAAAAAACACCACCCACCCAGCCCAAAGCAAAATACACAATCACATCAATCAACACACAACCACACACACACACACACACACACACACACACACAAATGCACACTTCAGTCATTCAAAAATTACACTACTACCCTACCATTTGCAACCCCAACTCACTATGTACCAATCACAGGAATGCAAGCAAAAATAAGAAAGAAACAAGCACTTCTCAATGCTGAATGTTCACCACTAGTATTGCTGTTGTACTGGGTATTGCTTGTACACATTTTTGCTATATATTTACTCAGAATAGAGCAGATGAGATGCAAGATCTTATTTTCAGTGGTGTCAGTGGTGTCCTGCTTTGTTAGACTGTTATTACCCAGGTTAAAGCAGTTGAGAGGCAATATTTACTTTTAAGTAAGCTCCCAAATTTTTTTTTTTGCCATTCACTTTTTATTAACTTTTATATACACAAGAAACAAAAAGGAGTGCAGAGGCGCACAACATCAGAAAGTACAGATTTTGAATCACCATTAACTATTATTACAAATCAAACTAATATACAATAATCAGAGGCCTCTGCCCCCCTATCCCTCCCCCCTATAAAATCAAAAGAAAAAAAAGAAAAACAATTCCCACTCCACCCACCGCCTCAATAATAGACAGTACAATCTAGACCCACACACAGTTATTGTCCAACAGTTTGTTTTTCCAATCAGAACACATATAAAAACCAATCAGTAATACTTGAAAAGAGCGTGAACCGGCCCTAGCTATAGTATAATCCCACACCCTCCCACCTTACCTAACATACAACCTTTAACCCCCCTCCTCCATCCCCACAAGGCTTTTCTATCGCAATCATATACCAAAATATCCTTTTAAGCATATTCAGGAAAAGGCAATCTCTAATGGGGCCCAAACCCTGTCATAAAGAGGCACTCTATTATTCAACACCGCAATCATTCTCTCAGTCCTAAGGGTCGCTAATAGTTCCCTTATCCACTCCGTATAGGTAATTACTTTCACTCCCTTCCAATATTTAAGAGCCAACCTTTTCACAGTCATAGATATTAGTGTGATATGAAACCTCCTCACTTTAACCGGTACCTCTGTCAAATCCCCTAATACACAGATCTCTGGGGTGAATATATCAGCTAATCCTAGCAAGGGGTCTGATCTCCTTTTGATTTCATTCCACAACGGTGCCACACATGGGCAATACCACAATAAGTGCAGCAAGTCGGCCTTTTCAGCATTACACCGGTAACACCTGGATTCCCTTAATACCTTCAGGTCTACCAGCTTCGTAAGCTCCCAAATTTTGACCCCACAAGTCCAACAGTCTTTTTATGACCTGATGTGCAGAATTTTTAAAATCCCAACTGAAAGGTGATTTCACTGTGTAACTGTGGAAACAAGTTTCAGAAGGGATTTGACAAATGACACCTGTCATGTTCAGGAGGTGGGATAACACAAGGGATATGTTGAGTATTAAGGGACAAAATCTGCAAAAAATTAATTTATGAGAAAATGTTGGAATAATTTGTTTCCTCATAACTTAGTTGGTTTTTCACATTTTTTACTCCAAATTTTCAACATAATCTTTTAACGACCACTCCTTCAGAGCATGACAGGTGTAATATAAAACAATGCCTGAAATGTAATTTTTCACCACAAATGTAAAAAAAAACACTTTTTGGATGGGATTTGAGAAATGACATCTGACACATTCATGAGGTGGTGTGAAAAAACAGCTATATATATATATGTATACACATATACTGTGAATAAATATATTAATAGCTTCACCCCCATTCAACAGACTTGCACAAAATTCGGCATGCTCAATCTGGCAGGGGGGAGGCAAGGTGCCTTGATTTCTCAAGTTTCATTTTAGTCAGATGTGCAGAGTCCAAGATCCAGATAGTGCATTATTAGGAAAAATTGGGGAGGGGGGTTGCTGTTTTTTTCTTGTCATCACCTACACCCCCAAATGGTTTGGAATTTTGGTTCAAGGTTTTCAAGGTAGAAAGGGCTTGCCTCAGAATGATGCCTTTCATTGGTTTGGTGAAAGAAATATTAATCCATTCCCAAGTTATAATGATTTGAAATGTTGGTTCTGAGAATGCTTGACCCTACTGAGCATGCTCAGAACTGCAATTTCAAATCCTTATAACTTGTGAATGAATTAATATTATTTCACCAAACAAATGAAAGGTGTCATTCTGGGGAAATCTCTTTCTACCCTAAAATATTTTAGACCAAAATTCAAAACCATCTGGTCTGTAGGAAATGACAAATAAATTAGCAAAAAAAAAAAAAACTAATTTTTCCTAAAAAATCACTATCTGGGTCTTGGAATCTGCACATCTGATGGAATGAAACCTAGAAAATCAAGATAACTTGCAACCCAGACTGCATAGGCAACTGTGGAATTCTATTCAATAGGGGCAAGGCTACTAAGGTGCAAAATTAAGGGTTTAACATTAAACAGCCTACACAACCCCAACTATAGTGGCACTACTGCACCACTATAATATTCATTGCAAAAAAACTGCATTAATGCACCAACTAGGGTTCAGCATAAAGCAACTAAAGTAGGGAAATGTGGTGTTAGGGTTTACAGCAAAAAGACAAGCCCACACAAGCAACCATAGACAGCCATCATCAGGTAAGACAAATAACATGCAACTGTTTCCAGATTACACTAATACAATAGCACTTATGTGCTACCTTCATGGATTTGTATCTTTAGCATGAACACTGCAAGACATGCACTCTCACTTGTCACTGCAAATAGAAATCCAGGATAGCACTTAACATTAATGTCATTAGGACAGCACTAAGAGATGACTTGCTCACTGTGTAACAAATAATATAGGACCCATATCTCCTAACAGAGTTAAACCTTAATTTCAAACAGAATTCCAAAAGTACTAGAGGACATCCATTACAACTGACTGGACATGTCTTTAGAACAACAGGACAGTATGGTTTAAGGTAACCACAGTGAAGGAGGCAAGCCATACAAGGATGAAGGTCCTAGATTTCAAGAAGGCTAACTTTAAGGAGATGGGTAGAAATCTCAAAAGAGCCCTAGCAGTGGAAAGAACAGGGAGATATGTGGAAAAACAGTAGTCTAGACTCAGGAGAGTCATAACAGAAGTAACAGGTTACTGTGTCAAAATGCATAACAAGAGTAAAAGAAAGAAAAGACCATTATGGTTCTCAAAGGTAGTGGCCAAGGAAGCAAAGGACAAGAATAGAGCCTTGAGAAGACACAAGGAAACACAAAAGGATGAG
The DNA here is from genome assembly GCA_016271365.2 of Neoceratodus forsteri. Taxonomy (NCBI): domain Eukaryota; kingdom Metazoa; phylum Chordata; order Ceratodontiformes; family Ceratodontidae; genus Neoceratodus; species Neoceratodus forsteri. The sequence continues at coordinate 1,581,467,324 of CM057449.1, read as the reverse complement.
GACAGAGAACAATATCTGGAGAAGCAGAGGAAATCTGGGAATATAATTAGAAGGGCTAAAACACAGACAGAGGAAGGTATAGCCCAGGCTATTAAGAAAGGTGACAAGGCCTTCTTCAGATACATTAGCAAGAGGAAAAAGACCTGAAATGGGATTGTTAGGCTGAAGAAGGAAGAAGGAGAAAGGGTAGAGGATGACCTAGAAAGGACTGAGATACTGAACAAGTACTTTTACTCAGTATTCACCAGGGAAGGGGATGGTGAGGGACTGAGACTCATTCAGAGGGGTATTCAGGAAAGGGAGGTAGACACCAGCCCATTTATGGTGGAAAGAGTCCTAGAAGAACTAGGGAGAATAAAAAAAGATAAGACAATGGGGCCAGATGGGATCCACCGCAGGGTACTAAAGGAACTCAGGGAAGTGCTGGCAGAACCACTGGCTGCCCTTTTCAATATATCACTAGAGATGGGGGAAGTACCTGAGGACTGGAGGAGGGCAGATGTGGTCCCTCTCCACAAGAGTGGAAGCAGAGAAGAGGAAGTCAATTATAGGCCTGTAAGCCTAACCTCATTAGTGGGGAAACTAATGGAATCCTTACTTTGGAGGGGATTGTGAAGTTTCAGGAGGATAGCATGACACTGGATCCAAGGCAGCATGAATTCTTGGTGGGAAGGTCCTGTCAGATGAATCTTATAGAATTCTTTGACTGGGCAACCAGTGTGGTAGATCAGGGAGGAGCAGTGGATGTGGCCTACCAGGATTTCAGCAAGACCTTTGACACTGTCCTGCACAGGAGATTACTAAATAAATTGGGGAGCCTGGGAGTGGGTCCTACAGTGGTAAAGTGGGTTGGAAACTGGCTAAGGGGCAGAACTTAAAGTGTGGTGGTAAATGGCATGAGGGAGGTGACCAGCAGGGTGCCACAGGGGTTGGTGCTAGGGCCAGTCCTATTTAATGTCTTCATTAGTGACACTGAAGAGCATCTGGAGGGAAAAGTGTGCGTCTTCGCAGATGACACCAAGATCTGCAACAGAGCGGATGCACTGGCAGGGGTGAAAAAAATGAGAAAGGACCTAAGCCTATTAGAGGAGTGGTGGAGTGTCTTTCAGTTGATGTTCAATACTATAAAGTGCAAGATCATACACCTTGGTTACAGGAATCCAAGGGAAAAGTACAGGATCAGTGGGCAATTCTGGCCACCACAAGTCAGAAGAGAGACCTGGGAGTTATCATATTTGATGACCTGAAGGTGACCAAACAGTGTGAAAGGCAGTGAGGAGATCAATCAGAATGTTGGGGTGCATAAGGAGGGGCAAAACAAGCATGAGGGAAGAGGTGTCGATGCCACTGTACAGATCACTGGTGAGGCCTCAGTTGGAGTACTGTGTCCAGTTCTGGAGACCACATCTTCAGAAGGACATTGACAAAATAGAGGCAGTCCAGAGAAGGACAACAAAGATGGTACATGGACTGCACCAGAAGCCCTATGAAGAAAGACTTAAGGACCTTAATATCTATTCACTGGAGGACAGAACGGAGGGGGAAGATATGATAGAGACTTTCAAGTACCTTAGGGGAATAAACAGAGTACTCGTGGAAAGCATATTTCAGAGAAACTCTGCACAAGAACCAGGAGGCATGATATGAGGCTGAAGGGTGGAAGGCTCAGGGACAATGTTAGGAAGTACTTTTTCACTGAAAGGGTGGTGCAGCCATGTAACAGCCTTCCAGAAGAAGTGGTGGGGGGGAAAACAATACAGGGGTTCAAGAGTGCATGGGACAGACATGAGGGTCTCCTAGGGATGTGCAGAGCAGGAGAGCCACAGATCAAATAGAATCTGGGGCTGCAGCAGTGAGTAGTGAAATGAGCAGACTAGGTGGACTGATTGGTGCTTATCTGCTATTAGATTCTAAGTTTCTATGTTTCTAACCACAAAAAGGAAATACTTTTTTACTCAATGAATTATTAATCCATGGAACTCATTACTGTTCAACATTATAGCTGGTAAAACAAAAGTTGAATTCAAACATAGATTGGAGAAATTCTTATTGAGTGGAAATGTACAGTACTATGATATTATTAATAGATGGAGCAATATTGGCATTCCAGCCTAATTGGTCCTTACCTACATCAGTACCTACCTCAGTATTCTCAAATTACAACACTACTTCTTTGTGCCAAAGCACAAGCCCCTGAAGCTACAGACATACATCCATGATTCCCAAATTGTAAGAGTTCTTTTGCCTGCAGAAGTGCAGGTCCATAAAGAGCCAGTGCTTCTGTAGCCTCAAGTAATAATGTAATACTTATATACACTTGACAGGCCTGTGCTACTGCAGCTGCAGGTGAAAGACATACAGTACACCCAGACCTCTGGCTGCAGAAGCATTTGAGCCACACAATCCATGATACTAAAAATGAAACAGTACTTCTGCCTGCAGAAGCACAGTGGAGCCTGCCGTTACTTTGACAGAAGTGTTGTTGCAATGTGAGTATGATTGTTTCAGCAGCACATCTAGAAATTATTCAAGAGTGTAGCAGATTTTCAGTTATACAGCTGCATATAGAAAACCATGCAGTATGGATCATGCTATCTAGTGAGGTAACTCATACAGTGTGCATGAGTACCTCTGTCTGCAGATGCACAGGCCCATGGGGTCTTCAGTTCACAGAAAACAGTGTACAACATACTGTACACACACAGGCATGTCTGCATAATTACATGCCCCCTGTGGGCCCTGTGCTTATGCTGATGCAATTACAAATCCACAAAGGCAGCACATCAGTGCTACTGCATTTGTGCAATCTGGAAATGGTTGTATGCTGTTTGTCTTACCTGATGATGGCTATCTGTGGTTGCTTGTGAGGGCTTGTCCTTTTGATGCTTGGTTGTGGGGAGTTGCCCTAACACCACATTTCCCTACTTTTGTTGCTTTAAGTTAAACCCTAACTGATGCATTAATGCCATTTTTTTCAATTAATTTCCTTTCTTTTAGAGATAATGGAATCCTGTCCATGTTCACGCAGGTCCCATCTGGACCTGCCTGAACAGATCCACCTGACTGTGGAAACACAGGACCCTCTGGGTCCTACACATCCATGTGGCTACAGATGCAGACATGTAGGGCCATTCAGGCCCTACACCATATGTGATGTCCTTCAGCAAGCAAAAGTGCAGGGTCCTGTGAGACCTGCAGTTCTGTGTGGCTACTAATGCAGATGTGCAGGGTTCTCTAGACCCTTAACCAAGTAAGGAGTCTGTCTGGGCATGGAAAACACAATTCCCTATACTGCTACACCAAGTGAGGAGTCCATCTAGCTGCAGAAGCAGAGGGCAGTGTGGGACCTCTGTTTCCATGTGGCTACAGATACAGAAGGGCTGGGCCTGGAGGTCCCTTCACCAAGTGAGGAGTCCATCTAGCTGAGGAAGTGCAGGGCCTTGCAGCTATACATGATGATGTTCAGGGCTCTTTGGGCCCTGGGCCAAATGTGGAGTCCATCAGGCTGCAGAAGTGCAAACAAATTTCAAAGTTCACTCATAAATTTGTCTTTTTACAATATTTTTATACCAGCTTTGCAACATAGTGTAGCTCTCTTAAAAGAGGTAGCAAATTACTCTTTATATAGTTAACTATCCTTCTAACTTCCTTTCCAAGCCAGATATGCATTCTTATATGCTTTGATGACTTTTTGATAAATAATTAGTCTAGTTTTGGGGTGCTCGCAGATCTTTATAGAGTTCTACTCTCCTCCCAGCTTCTGCAATTTCTTTTTATATTTCAAAGACATTCTATGATATCAATAACTCCCATTCCATGCTATTCATTTTCACTTTTGTTTTTTCATTTTTGTTTACAGGTAGGTGCCCTGGACAAGTTATTTTGCCTATTTTCAGGCATGACCCAGGAGGGGTACACATTAGAAACAGCAGATGCATAGTGTCCACATTAGAATACAAAACATATAGTAGAAAGGAAAATACAATTAAACATGACACTTTGGAATACATGGCACATTTGGGAACAACTAAGTAGAATAAACATAGCATGAGGGTAAACAGTATTCACAGTTACATATACTTATATAGAACTTTGAAAACAGTATAATTGACTGAAGAAGCACATATGCGGCAAACACTGGGGTATATAAGTGTTGAGAGGAAGTACAGCTCTCAAGGTGTAAGATCACTAGTAGTAGTGCAGCTGAGGGGATACAAGTAAGAGATAGAGCAGAAGCACAGACCTGAGCTCATAAGGTGAGTTCTTAAGCTTCTTTGAAAGGCCTGGTGAGTATCCAATTGTTTAACATGAAGTGGTAGGGTATTCCACACTCTGGGAGCAGATACGGCAAATATAAGTTCACCTTTCTTGGTGAGACATCTGGGAGTAACAAACAAAGCATTTACAGTAGATCTCAGAGTATAAAGCAAGTTAGGCTATTTTAGCAGAGTTACAAGGGACCTTGGAGTACTAGTCCAGATTAATTTATCAACCAGACAACCTGCAGTGTACAGAAGATAGGAGGATGGGATGAGACAATTGAGACAAGAATAGAGTTGACAGTGGTGTGTTAGTTTAGGAGCCGCAAGAGTGAAATGGCAGATACTATTATAACGAGTGCTCCATTTTTGGATTACTTGCTTGCTGGCATGAAGGTAGACTATAGAGCCATAGTTGTGGCAAGGTCAAAGAATTCCCTGAGCAATGGCAAGCCTGGCTGTCGAGTTTAGGGAAGATCTTACCTTGTATGCCAGGCCAAGTTTACTGTTCACTGCCATATAAGTGGCTGCAACATGAAGATTAAAGTCCAGTGAGGGGTCAAGTGTCATGCCAAGGTATTTGAAGGATGTGACTGTATCCAGGTTTATGCCATCAGGTCCATGAAGGGAAAGTTCCATATGACAAGCTTTTAGCCTAGAAGAAATCCCAAAGAGCATTGACACTGTTTTGCTAGTGTTAAATAAGAACTTATTTTGTTTTAGCCAAGCTGAGAAGCAGTCAAAATCAGATTGAAGGGAGGTGCAAATTACTGGTATGTCATTAATGGCAGAGTAGATGACCATATCGTCCTCATAGAAAAGAGATGAAGTCGATCCAGATGGCGGAGATGATTAGTTATAAAGAGACAGAAAAGGAGGGGACCAAGAATAGAATCCTGGGGAACTCCAACTGAGGTGGAAACAAGATCAGATGCAACATTCCCTATTTGAACAAATTGTTGCCTACCCAGAAGGTAACTGCCAAACAAGGAAGTGGCAGAATTTGAGAAACTGATAGAGGACAGTTTGGAGAGCAGGAGAGAGTGGTCTACCAAGTCAAAGGCCCTTGTGAGGTCGATAAAAATGGCCCCAGTGAGTTTACCTTTGTCCATGTTAAGCAGCACATAATTTGTAATTTGTTACAGCGACATAGTTGTGCTGTGTTTAGACCAAAAGCTATGCTGGGCTGGGGATAAGAGATTGTTATTATGCAGATACTCCGTGACCTGAGAAGTAACAACCTTCTGTAGGATTTTATCCAAAACAGATAAGATGGCAACTGGTTGGTAATTACTCATCATTTTTGTATCTCCTTTCGTATGCACTGGCACCACACGTGTAATTTTCCAGATGTCATGGAATGTTCAGGCAGTATGAAAAGAGACAGTAGCAACTGCTGAGGAAAGAGGGATTGATGGTAGTTAAAAGGCAATAAAACTAGATTATTAATTTAAAAAAAGGTTCAAAACATATCAGAACACTGGGCAGACAATAGAAAAAAACTGGAGGGCATCGAGAGGTGTAAAAATTATTTCCTTTCACCTTTAAGACCCCACCACATGAACCTGCTGCATTAAAATGTTCAAAGTCCTGCAGAAATGTCAATTTGTGCCACAGGTGTCAAAACACATTTTGACCAGGATTTGGAAAATGACAGCTTTTACCTTCATGCAGTGGTGTGAAAAAAAATGGCTATGTTGAAAATTTGGGGTCAAAATACTGAAAATTACTAAATTTATAAGCCAAGTGTGGAAATATTTCAACATACTCTTGTAATTTTGATTTTTTTAATATTTTCAGCCCAAATTTGAACATAGCCTTCTAATCTAGTGAACCTGGTAGGTGAACATTTTCAAATCCCAGTCTAAACCTCATTTCATGCCACAACTGCAAAAAACACGAAGCTTCTAATCCTTTTCCCTCCAACTCCCTGGAGATAGAATAACAACTTCTCCCATTTTCAGCACATCTTTGAATACTGTTTATTATTTAGATTCTTCAAATGCTGTTTTTTTAATCACTTGCTGGTCTTTAAACTCCTGATGCTTAAAAAGTCACTTTAAGTACTGTGACAAATGAGATTGTTCAAAAGTGTATTCACTCCACAGTTGTTTCATGCTTACCCATTAACTGGTTCTTTTACTTCTATTTTCTGTCCATATTGGGTAATAACATGTTTGTCGCTAGATTACTTTGTTACAACTACAAGTATTTTAGAGTTGCATATGCCAGACATATCTTAATATAATGCTATTACTTTGTTACTGTGAAAAATTTAATAACATTTTAAAACAAGTGTAAAAACACATTTTGACCAGGATCTTAAAAATGACAGCTGTCACGTTCATGGGGTGTTGTGAACAAATTGCTATACTAAATATTTGGGGTAAAAATATTGAAAATTACCAAAGTTATGAACATGCATTGAAACATTTCAATGTATGCACATCATTTTGTTGTTTTTAAAATATTTTTACCCTAATTTTTCAACATAGCTTTCTTAGCATCCCACCTCATGAACAAAGGAAGACAACATTTTCAAATCCTGCCTGAAAGGTGATGCCACACAGCTACTGCAAAATTCCTTTTTGTTGATGGAATTGAATCATTTCACCAAACTTGTTTCATGAGGAGGGGTCCCAAAAAGGTCATTTTGAAAATTTGATGTAAAAATATAAAAAATGACAATGCTATGAATAAAAGTTCAAACACCATTGAAACAGTTAAACTGGACATACCTTATTTTCTCATATAGCAGTCTTTGATTCCAACAGAAAGACATGTCTTTTATCAGAGAGTGGATTCAGGTTGTGGGACATGGTTAGGTGAGGGTGTGTGGGGGGTCCTGAGGTGGTAGTTGCTGAGTGGGGGTTGGGGTGTGGTGGGTGGGTGTTGGGGGTCATATTGCTTATGGGCCACTTTCTTTTTTCAGGTGTAACTGGAAAAGAATGACCAACAAGGGATATTTTCTTTACTTCAGGGGTCTAAGTTGACACTGGAGATTGGGCACCCTACTGATGGGCTACTGGTCAGTGGTACCAGTGGTGGACACTGGTGCTGCCACACATATAAAGAGAAAGGGGTGGTTGACTTGGAGGGGAGGAGTTTGACAGAAATTGTACCAGGGATGTGTGCACCTGTCTGCTTAAAATAATAAATTATATGAAATAATCATTGGGAAGGGAGGCAGTTAACCTGGAAGGGGGGGATGGGGACACGGTACTGGGGGTGGGCACCACAGTCCTCTTTTATGTGAGGGAAGAGTAGAGAGGTCTGGCTAAGCTGGGAGGGAGAGAGAATAAATATTAATTCACAAAAATTACAAAAAAATAGATGAATAGACAGATAGATAGAGATAGATAGATAGATAGATAGATAGATAGATAGATAGATAGATAGATAGATAGATAGATAGATAGATAGATAGATAAGGTGAGTGAGAGACAGAGATACAGAGAAAGATCAGAGGATCAGGGGCTCACTGCTCCAACTCAAGATAGCAGCAGGACTGTAGCTGCAACTAAAAATTCAAGAAAGTCCCACACATGGACAATTCTTTGATGAGCTCTCATGAAAGAACAATGTTTATTTCGTATCACCTCGTGAAAGAAATCTGAAAAAAAAACTAAGTTCCATCTTCTTTCAAAAGCTGAGATTCTTCTTTCATGAGACTCATGAAAGAAGAAGTTCAGCTCACAAAAGAAGAATTGATACTTCTCACTAAGCCTTCCACCTAGGACTTTAGGGATGACCCAAAACCAAATTTCAGGGTTCTTTTTTTTTTTTTAAAAAAGCACCAGCATCTAGCTAAATAGACCTTGTTTAGCTAGATTCATGTGTGTATTTTTCTCCATGGTATAATGTTTATATATTTTCAATTTTTTTTTTGAAACGTTAAAAACAAAATGGATGTCATACGAAAGAAGATGTTTTTCTCATGGAAGAAGAAATTCAGCCTATGACTGAGGAATTATATTTCATGAGAAAAAAACTGTCAGAATTCTTCTTTCCTATCATACATATAAATGAAAGACCCTACTGAACATGCTAAGAACAGAAATTTTAAATACCTATAACTCAGGAACTGATTCATATTTTTTCCCCAAACCAAAGAAATACATTTTTTCTCAGGTAAGCCCCTTCTACCCTGAAAATTTCAGAACAAAATTTCCAACTGGGTGGGCTGTAACTGAGGCCAAAAACAACAAACAAAACAGAAATATATATAGTTTCCACTTTTTGCACTATCCAGAGCTTGGAATCTGGATATTTGACCACCACAAAACTTACTAAATCAAGATACATCCCTCAAGTCTGCTCACACAAACTTTCATGCAATTCCTTTGAATGGTGGCAATGCTTTTAAGGTGCAAAATTAGGGGCTTAACATTAAACACCCTATTCAACAGTAACTATACAGGTGCAACCACACCCTATAATATGTATATACTACGACAGATATATATATATGTGTATGTATATATATATTATATATAAGAGAAAAAACTCCATTTAATGCATTAGTTAGGGTTGTTTCACAGTGATGAAACTGAAATTGGTGTTAAGGGTTTGGCCCCCTAGATCTCTCTCTCCACACCCCAACTGGCATTGGGTGCACATTAGGTTGCCATCCCCAACTCTCACCCCATCAGATGCGCGAAGGAAGCAGAGGCATAGTAGAATAGTGAGAGTTAGACCGACATAACCCAATGCACACCACGGTGCCAGTTGGGGGTGTGGGTGGGGTGGTCCTAGGGGCGCTTTCAACCCTAACACCGAATTTCCTCACTTTGTCGCTGTGAAGCAACCCTAACTAATGCATTAAATGGAGTTTTTTGCCTCTAATTTCCCTTCTTTTTCAGAATGATAATGAGAAATAGTGAATGTAATGCGGCGGTGGGGCACCGCGCTCCCGCCACATGATGTCTTGTCACAAGGTAACATGGTGCCTGCAAACTCAAATGGTAATGCGCATGGTGACGCAAAGTGAAACAGAAAGAGAAACAGTACTGCACATAGAAATGGTAAAAACTAACGCATAACATAAGTGCAGTAAACATAATAGTCTTGCCCATGGTGGCGTGGACGTGAACGGTAAGTGAAACGGTATGGAAGCCTAAGTGGAAATGGTAACAGTAATGTAGGCGCAGAGGCTGGTTTTCCCCAAAAGCTGCATAGAGAAAGACAGTGAGTACAAAGAATGTATGCATGATAATGGGTGTCAGAGCAGAAAATGCGGAGTTGGAATACTAAATTGCTTATATCTCAGGAACCGTAGGACGTAGAAAAAAAATTTAAAAGTCATATGATTTATGACTTTCCTGGCTGGCATTTTTCTGATGAAAAGTCCGTATCTCACACCATTTCCGAGATATGGGCCCTGAAAGGCATGGCGAATGCCGTAATGTTATCCTATGGGGAAAAAAGAGACGTTCAGACTACCATAAACTCCCTGTAATATTTTGTCACCAAACCACTGAAAGGCACATCTGTATGATGTTGGCTTTCTTCCCTCCAAATTTCAGCTCAAAAGACCAAACCGTTATTTTGCAGCAGGGCACCAAAGGATTCCTGTAATGCGGCGGACGCTGTAATGTTATCCTATGGGAAAAAGTGTCAACTTTGGAGTGCCGTAACTTTGCCGCCCTGTAATATTTTTTCACTGAAATATAGAAAGACACATCTTTGAGATGTTGGCTGCATTCCTTCCAAATTTCAGCCCAAAAGACCAAACCGTTCTTTTGCAGCAGGGTGCCAAAAAATTGCTGTCATTTTCCCATAGCCTGGAAAAGTACTGTCGAAGTTTGCAGAAGTTTTTACAAATTCATTCAACAGTGTCATGCATGCGAAAGTACTTTGCAAAATTACTTTTTCCAGAAATTTGAAAAAACATATTTCTGGGTTGTTTTACCCCCAAATAAAGACATGCCTAGCATCCTCAGGGTCCGACTAGCTGAATACAAAAATAGTTAGGTTGCTAGATGGTCCCATATTTAAATGCCAAACATATTTCTGATGACTAACTGAAAACAAAATGGTGGATTTGCGACAGTAAAAGGCCCATTTGTGAAAGTAAAAACTGCATTTGCAACACTGTCGAACTTGTTGTTAACTTTCCCCATTGACTTATAATGGGATTTTGTTTTTTGAATAACTTTTGAACCGTTTAATATTTTTTCACAGAATCTTCAAAAGGCACATTAGGAACCCCGGCCGCACGTTCCCTGAAGATTTTGGACCGATTGAGTAAACTGTGTGACCTGTAGAGACGACCACAGAATTCCAAAAAAGCATAAACGCATGCACAGATCACACTTAATAACTCCACAGCTGTATATCCGAACAGTACGAAAGTTGGCAGATCCCAAGATCTGTGATTCTTGATCACATGTATTCCAAATGTCAGGCAAATCCGTTGAACACTTGCAAAGTTATTAAGGTGCAAAATGTTATGTTTAACATGTAAATGGCTCCTCAACCATAACTATGGTAGCATTACCTTGCTACCATAATATATATATATATATATAGAGAGAGAGACAGAGAGAGAGAGAGAGAGAGACAGCATGAAAAAGAGAGAGAGAGAGAGGAGAGAGAGAAAGAGAGCGAGATAGATTTGTAAAGAAAACATCATCAAGGCATGAGTTAGGGTTCAAGTTAATGCCACAAAAGTAGGAAAATGTGGTGTTAGGGTTTACAATCCTAACTCTCCACCGCCAAGCATCAAAAGGAAAAAACATTAGTATTTGGAGTCTCCAGAGTCATAGCAAATCAGTGGTGTGATCTTCCATAGGGTTGCCAACCCTAATAGAGATGGGCGAAGTTGGGAAACTTTGCTCCACAAAATTAATTTGCGAATTTAGTACAATTTGCAGATTAATTCGCGGAAGCGAAGTGCAAAGTTCCACCTACGAAATGTGGTATTTTGCCAGAAAAGTGTGGAATTTCAGTCATGAATGGTGGAATTTCAACATGAACAGCAGAATTTCATTGTTTGCAGGCAAAATTCCATTTGCAGGTGATATTCTGCCATTCATGGGCAAAATTCAGCACTTTGCAGCAAAATTCTGCAAACAAATGGTGAAGTTACATAGTTGAATTTTGAGCACAGCAGCAAAAATTCATGGAGTAGTCCATGGAGGCAAATTTGCTGACTTTGCTGAAACTATTCTTGTGAATTTAAATTTTGCAACTTCTCTAAACCTTAATGCTCACCCCTCCCCCAAGCCCGTAGCCTTCTGTCCAAAGCACAAAGTACAGCTCCAAGCCAGTGCTTCATAGTGATACATCCTTCAAACATAGAGATCTGGTTTTTTTTTGTTTTCTTTACTCTGCTAACTGCAACTGGTGCAGAATGCAGCAGCTAAGTTGCTGATGGGCCTGAAGGTCCAGTAATGTGACCCCAGTCCTGCAGGCTCTGCACTGGGTGCCTGTTAGGTGGAGGATCCTCTTCAAGGTGGGCTTGCTCACCTATAAGGCCTTATACAGGCTGGGTCCTGATTATCTTGCTAATCTCTTAACACCGGTCTCCTCAGACCGATCCCTCCGCTCCTCAACTCAGGGCCTCCTTGATGTTCCCAGAGTCAGGCTAAAAACATCGAACAACTGTGCTTTCAGTGTCACTGGGCCAACCCTGTGGAACACTTTGCCAGCTGCTATCAGGGAGGCCCCAACAGTCGAGCTGTTTAAAAAGGGGCTAAATGCCCACCTTTTATGTTTGGCCCTCCCTGATGAAGGTGACTGATCTGTATGAATTTTATGAAATCATTTACTTATGCTGAGATTTATTTGCGTGTTTATTTTTGCATCTTTACTGTGTGTTGTGTTGTATTGACCCTACCTTTTATTGTAAGGTGCCTAGAACCTCAGGGTCTGAGCACTGGATAAATAAAATTTGCCTCGACTTCACACAGCACCCTGAAGGCTCTGCATGAAGAAAGCCGATCATAGCTGATGTCATTTGTTCAAGGAATGGGGTGAGCATGAGGGTTGACAACCCCAAGAAAGGCCCAACCTCTGATTCACCAGGATTCTGGGGATTCAAAACCCTAATGTTTTTTCCTTTTGCTGCTTGATGGTAGGGATGGGGACTTAGGGTTACAAACCCTAATGCCACATTTCCCTACTTTTGTGTTATTAACTTGAACCCTATCTGGTGGAATAACAAAGTTTTTTTTGCAAATGATTTCCTTTCCTTTTGAGATAGTGGAATTGTATCCTGATTCACACAGGCCCCTATGGGACTTGCATGAACAGATGTAGATGTGCAGGGCCCTTTTTGCTCCTGCACCAAGGGAAGACTCTGTCTGCCCACAGAAGTGCAGAGTCCTTGCAGGCCCTGTACTTCCGTGCAGCAATGAATGTCAAGAATTCATGATGCTGTCTGGTGGGATGTGGAAGTGCAAGGCCTGTAAGAACAGGGAAGGGAAGGGAAGGGGTGGACACAAGACCACTTTTAGAGGAAAGAGTTCTGAATTTATGGAAGCTTGCCATAGAAAATGGGAGTAGTAACCTGTTGGAGTTTTGAATCAGTCTCCTACCATTCAAACTGCCAAAAAGTGCTGTTTTCCATGAAAAAATCCTTTTATTTCTGTGCTCTGCTTCATTTTCATAACCCTGCATCTTTTTTGCTCAGTGCTGCAACCCCCAACTGTGACATCATGCAAGAGAAACACAGTTTTTAAAGGGACACTGTCAGTTTTTACTTGACTCTTTACATTGTTTGCAAGTAGCTGTATCTAGCATTATAACATGTGTAGAAAAATTCTATTGATTTGATTGGCTGAAATCAACTCAGAACTGTGTAATCACTGACACATAATTACACTCCTGAGCTACTCATAGCCATTTAGGCCCTGTAACATAAACATAGAAAATATCATTACACTCCCACATTCTGACAGGAGCTATCACTTCAGACCTGTCACTTCAGCAGCAGGCAGTAAACGTGGGGTTGGGGGTAGGGGGTGGCCACACACAGAAAACTTTAGAGTGGAGAGAAACAAAACACTGATAAAACATAAAAAAATAACTATGATAGATTTTATTTTTTTACAAAACAAATTGCAGCTTCAGCATCTGAAGCATGGCTGGCAATGGCATACTACATGAAAAAGGCATTTGGGGAACTTCCATAAATCACTTTAAAATGGATAAGGCTATGGGACCAGATGGGACACAGCCCAGGGTGCTGAGGGAGCACAAAGAAGTACTAGCTACTCCACTGACAGCCTTGTTCAAGCTCTATCTGGAAGAAAGGAATGGCTCAGGAGGACTGAAGAGGGGCTGGTGTGGTCCATCTGCATAAGAGTGGCAATAGGGAAGAAGGTAGTAACTGTAGGCTAGTTAGCCTAAATTCAGTTATGGGAATCTAATGGAAACCCTACTAAAAGTGAGACTGGTAGGCTGTGTAGAAGCCAGTAGTCTCTGTACCACAGGCATATGGGTTCATGGGGGGAAGGTCATGCCAAATGAATCTAACAAATTTCTTTAACTGGGTGATCAGGGAAATAGGCCAGGGGAAGGCAGTAAATATAGCCAATCTGGACTTCAGTAAGGCCTTCAACATGGTGTCACAGACAAGGTCAATCAGTAAGGCCTTCAACACAGTGCCAGAAAAAAGGCCAATTAGGACACTGACCAATTTGGGAGTGGGGGCCAAATGGTAAAGTGGGTTTGCAGTGGGCTAACAGACAGGAAGTAGAAGGCAGAGGTAACAGGCACACACTCTAAGGATGGAGGAGACCAGTAGAGTACCACAGCGTTCAGTGCTGGAACTAGGCCTCTTTAAAATCTTCATAGGGGACATTGCAGAGGAACTGGAGTGGAAGGTCTGTCTTTTTGCAGATTACACCAAGATCTGCGATAGGGTGGATTCAAAGGAGGGAGTGCAGACAAAATGCAGGAATCTAGGGAAATTAGAGGAGTAGTTGAAGGCATTGCAGTTGGGGTTCAATGCTAAAGAGTGCAAAATAATCACCTAGGGCACAGGAATCCTGGTGCTGTGTATAGCATGGGGGAAGTGCTGGGTGTCACTAGGCAGAGAAGGGATCTCAGGGTTATTATTTCCTCAGACCTCAAGTTGTCAGCACAGTGTGGCAAGGAAGTGGCAGGTCTAGTGAGATGTTGAGGTGTATAATTAAGGAGAGACATTACCAGCAGGAGGAAGGAGGTGTTGCTGCCACTATAACTCTCTCTTTTACATCCCCAACTGAAATACTGTGTCCAATTCTGGAGACCACACTTTAGGAAAGACATAGGCAGGGTGGAGGTAGTCCAAAGATGGGTAGCCAAGATGACGTTGAGTTTGCAAAGGAAGCCCTGTGAGAAGAGACTGATAAATCACAATATGTACATTCTGGAGGACAGGAGAGCAAGGGATGACATGATCAAGACCTTAAAGGAACCATTGGGCAGACTGGATGAGGGTAGATGTTTTTTTCCACTGACAAATTCTGTTTCTATATTTCTTTAGTTTTTTTGTTTAATTACTTTTTAATCTTTCATCCTCAAGTGGCTTGGGGCACCAAGGGTAAAACTTCAAACTTGGTTTTAAGTTTACAGTCATTAGCCGGACTAAAGGCTAAACAATCCATTGGCAGCCCAGACATTTCACTAGCCCAAACCTCCTCCAATGAAATTCAGCAGGACTAGTTAAAAGAAAAAAATATATACTGACTCAAAAGAAAACATACTAGCATTTGACTAGAGGGCCAGTGCCAATAGCAGACCACTTGTATTATCCATCAGAAATGGTGGGTAAAAAGAGGAAAAATGTGGATCAAAACATTAACAACAGGGATCAAACCTGAGTAGGGATAAATGCCTTCATGTTTGCAGAACACATTAATATGAATTCTGTATGTTTAATTTGTATTATACAGTGTGGGGGCTGGTACCCTCTCTTGTGGAACAGAGAGGTGCTGAGTTATATAATGAGGGACAGTGACCCTGCTTGTGGGGGAAAGTTGGGAGGGCTACAGTCCATTTACAAAAATAAAGACTGATACTGCAAAAGAAGGGTCAGGGAGACTCAGAGAATCAGAATTAAAGTGGTCAGCTCAGCTGATTGAATAGGCAATCTGTCTTCCTCTCTCAATAGCTTTTGTTGCTCAGCCTTGTAATGCTCACACACAGCCCAACCCCAGTCTCCTGCTTGCCATCATACAAAAACTCCTCATCAGACCCATTTTAAAGAAATCAGTCTTTCACAATGGGATAGATTTTCACTTGACAAATGTAAACAAGCCACACAGCTAGCCCAAATGGCATCCACCAGGGCATTCAAAGAGGCCTTCATTTTCTAAATAAAGCTAAATGTTCAGAGTCCTCATTGAAAAAAAACTGCAAGTAGGAGTTTTGTCTGTCTTGCAATCCAACCTAAGCTAGAAATAGCACATTACTAAGACACAGAGTGCAATGGGGAGGGTTGGGGTTTTAGAAATAGCCAAAAACAGCAAGACTGATTTAATGAGAACAGCTTCAACAGAACAAAGATGGACCCCCATTGCCCTGCCTTCCATCCTCCCTCCCTCCCTCACTACCTGCCTGCATATCTTCTCCTGGCCCTAGTTTACAGTTTAAACACTGTAGAAAAATGAGATCCACTTCCCACATTACCAGGTTCTGTGAACCCCCCAACTCAGAAGTAGAAACAAGCAGTTTTACCTATAAGTGCCAGGGATTATGGTCACTGTCCACTATACAATGAGTGTAATGGGTCTTCCACAATAAAAAAATTAAAGCTCCCCAAAGAATTGGCTCATGGGGGACTTGTTCTGGAAGCATGTGCCCTCATGATATGGCTGGTTCCATGGGATAATTGTGGACCAGCTGAATCTTGAGTTCACAAACTCTCCCCAGCATGCAGGCAGTGCCTCCTTGTGATGGTGCAGTTGGCAGGCTAATATTGACAGAGCCTGTAGCTTTTGGGGGGCAGGACATGTGAAGATCAGGAGGACAGGTAAAAAATAGAAAGCTCATACACTCTGCAGGTGTTTACCACACAGTGTTTTGTTTTGCAGACTCAGGAGGTCCAGTCCTTGTGGAGAAGTTTGCTGGAGTAGCCAATGAGGAGGATGCCATGAAAGAGAGTGAGCAATTTGTATTATCTGAGAGTGTTGTTTAGTCAGATAAATAATTTTGCCACTCCTACACAACGGGTGAGCAGTTGTTTTGGGCTTGGGAACTTGCTGCTCGATTGACTTCTGCATAACTAAACATGCAGTCAATGTCTTAATTGCTGTGCATGTAAATAACACGCATTTGTCAAAGCCAAATGTTTGCTTGCTGGCATTGGCTTTGCTAGTGCAGGAGTTAGAGAGATGGATAATAGGAATGGCAGTATTAAACTAATACCAACCCCCACCATGCAGAGACTGAAAGGCATTGGGGGTGTGCCTTTGGGTCATCAGCCATAACACTTATGCCATTCCACCTCAACTCACCCTGCAGACACTGACAGGTGTCACGGTGTGCTTTGGGGTCTTCGGCCATATGCTCAACCCATTTCATAAGTAAATAAGCTGAGATGGGTGCAGCATAAGAGAATGGGGTGAACTATAGGGCCGAAGTCCCCAAGGCACACCTTGAAGCCTGTCAGTGTCTATAGGGTGAGGGTAGAATGCCATGAGCATTATGGCTGATGAACCATGTCACACCACTGACGTCAGTCAGTCTCTACAGGGTGGGCATTATGTTTGGAAACCTTAATGACTCTGGCGTTTGTTGGTATTTTCACTCCAAATTTTCAAAATTGGCTTTTTGGGACCCCATCTCACAAACAGTGGCATTATCATTTCATTACTCAATCCTGAAAGGTGATTACACACAGCAACTAAGCCATTTGGTGCAACAGGTGCAAAAACACATTTTGGGCAGGATCCAAAAAATGTCAGCTGTACTGTTCATGAGGAGGTGTGGAAAAAAGGCAAAGTTGAAAATCTGGTTTGAAAATATGAACAATTCACTAAGTTACAAGCGTGCATACAAAATGAAATTTTTTCACCACATTTTCAACATAGGCATTTTAGGACCTCTGCTTGTGAACAGTGTCACTGTGATTTTCTTAGTCTGTACCGAATACTGATTTCCCACAGTGACTGTGCTTCTCATCACCGGACGTGCGAAAACACATTTCAGCCAGGATGTGAAAAATCACAGTTGTACTGTTCATAAGGAGGTGTGAAAAAATGGCAATGTTGAAAATCTGGTGTGAAAATGTAACAAATTCATGAAGTTACAAGTGTGTGTGTAAACTGCGCAACACATGCTAGTAATACATTCATTTTTTAGAATTATTTCACTAAAGGGAATTAATGAGGAGGGGTCCCAAGAACCCCATGTTGAAAATTTGGTGCCAAAAGTCGACAAAATGGCTGAGATATCTACATAAGTTAAAAAAAAAACATTTATGCCATTATACAGCTTACCAGCATTTCTTCAGTTCTCAGTCAGCTTTTAAGAGTGCAGACGTGTTCCTGGTCCACCGAAGATCGTCGTGCCAGGCTCTGGAAGTACGTATGAGGAAACTATGCAACACACACTGATAGCACAGTCATTTTTTGGAATTATTTCACTAAATTTTCAACATAGGCTTTCTGAGAGCCCACCTCATGAACAGTAACACTGTCATTTCGTTAATCAGTCCAGAAAGGTGATTCCACACAGTGACCTCAAAATCACCTTTAGGGACTGAATAATGCCATGACAGTAACTGAATTAATGAGGAGGGGTCCCAAGAACCTCATGTTGAAAATTTGGAGTCAAAAGTCGAAAACATGGCAGGGATATCCACATAAGTTGAAAAAAAAAACATTTATGCCATTATACAGCTTACCAGCATTTCTTCAGTTCTCGGTCAACTTTGAAGAGTGCAGACGTGTTCCTGGTCCACTGAAGATCATCGTGCCAGACTGCGGAAATAAGTATGAGGTGAGGAGGGTGTGGGGAGGTGCGGTGTGCAGAAGGGCCACCAGACTCAATGAGGGACTGTTTCCTTTTTTTCAAGTGTTTTTTTTTTTAAAGATGACTTGGGACTTTTGGTATGCTGGGGTGGGCTCCCAGTGTGCCACCTGGAAATTTTTTTGTTTGTGGGGGGGAGTGGAGCCAACAGGGATTGGCACCCTGTCAGCCATACAGTGTTCTTGGGGGAGGGAGACTCAGGACTTTTGGCACATTGGGGAGGGCTCCCAGCATGCCACCTGGAAGTGTGTGTCTTTGTGGGATAGTGGAGCCGACTGGGATTGGGCACCCCGTCGGCCATACAAGGTGCTTGAGGGGAGTGCATCAGCCAAGGGGGATTGGGCACCCCCTCTGCACACAACAAATGGGGGGAGTGACGCATCATGGCCAGAGGGATTAATCTACCCCATCGGCAAAAGAACCGGAGAAGGAGACATGCTGACAGGGGGACTGGGCACCCCCATTGGCTTCCCCAGGGACTGTGAAAGGCAACAGCTGTCAGTTGGCTTCCTAGGCACTGTGAGAAGCCGACAGAGAAGCCTTTGCCATATTAATGACATTAATTGAAATGAGACACCACCAGACAATGAGGCTGTAATTAGCTGCTACAGTCAGGGACTGCCCTCAAACACAGCTGATCATGACGGAGCACTCCCTGATTGCAGTGGTCAATCTCTTTGTGCATAGTGGTGTGCTCATTAACTGTTGCTACTGGAAGCAAGGTGTTTCCTGCTCATGCACATGAAGGCAAATACAAAAAGTGCACAAAAATACAAAACAGTCTGATACAGATTCTAGTACTCAGTTTTATACTTCAACCATGTTGTGCATAGTAACTCACAATGAGGACAATAGGGCCTGAATCAGAGAGTTCCTATAAAACTAATAATACTGAGAAATGCTATGTGTAATTTTTTTTCTACTGGCAGTTAAATGGCTATACATAGATACATAGAAATTGTCGGCAGATAAGGACCACTACATATAAGCCCATCTAGTCTGTCCATAAGCCCTAAACTTGTATGCAGTCACCAGATCTGGAGCCGAGGGCCATACAATGAGGATTATTAAATGATTTTATTGTTAAATGATTTTATTAAATATTTTATTGACTGCCTTACACAGCATCAATGCTGTAAGGTAGAGAAGTCAAGTTACTACATATACAGGATCATCATGTACTCTTAATATAAGTTTCAAGTTCAAGTTTCAAGTTTATTTACAGGAAAATACCATTGAACACATTCATTTACAAGGAGGTACCTCCTAATATAACAATAATAGGGTGATATACCCCCTTATGTGATTTATTTTGACATCTGAAATCTCAAGATGTAGCCAATATGTGATTGTGTCAGATGTAGTATTACCAGGGGTTAACGCTTCTGCCTATGTTTCTAAGAAACAACTACTTAAAAGCATTGCATACTACAACAAATTTACATTTTTCACAATTCCAGTAGGACAGTACCTGTATTGATCAATGCCTCATAGGACTTTTCCCAATTTGTAGAGGATCATTTTCAGTTTCCCACTGCAGAGTACAGTAAAAGAAATCCAGACTCCGTTTAACCTTTCCACCAGTTGACTGCATATAGAGTTATCTTTTGAGTATAACTTCTCTGTCAAGTCACTGGGTGGGAATTAAAAAAAAAATTCCTGAAGCCATAATGATCTGTACTGATTGGTCCAGCTGATCAACTGTCAACACATTGTGCATGTGAGACACACATGAGTGGAGTGCTGGAGCACTTAGTAATTAAATGAAAATTGTAAATCTCTGGCTCTGTCAGTTCAGAGCTGAGCCTCACTGTCACAGTCCTGAGCCACTGCTATCTTTACAACATACAGCTGGTATACATCTCATCTCCCCATCTTCTCTTTGAATCAGCATGGGAAGATTAACCCCTTCACACCTGGATTCTTTCAGCCTCAAAGACACATACATGGCTCTTTTTCAAATGACTTCTCTATAATTCTGGTGAGAAGGGGTTAAAAATGGCAATCTACTTTGATTGAAAAAAACTGGAGTGGTGGCAGCCTTCTCCCCTCACTTCCCTGGTTCCATCACCTGTGGGTTGCCTGTTACATAGCCAAATGCTGTTGGTGCAGTGTCCATTCTTACTTTAAGTATTGTATAAAGATTTGGGAGCTGCTGCTTCTGTATTGGTCCTCCAGTAAAGAATGCAGGTGTTATTGGCTGCTGCAGTCAGGGACCGCCCTGCGAACACAGCTGATTGTGACGTCAAGTTTCTTTGAACATAGTGGCATGCTCATTAACTGCCTCCTACTGAAGCAAGATGTTTCTTGCATACGCACAAGCAAACACAAAAAGGAGACATACTGTAAACAATCTTGTGCTTTACTACTGCAGTGCCTGTTACAGACACAGTGATACACATGGCCTAAGCCTCACAAAAATATTTTGCTTTATTCAACACAGATTTGCCTGGATTTCAACAATGTGTTGAACATAATTGTGCCTGAACTTATACTGGTATGCACTTATGGAGCTCCCCAGTTTTCAGCATCAGCTGTGATCGTCCCTAACTTTAGCTTATACATTGCAGTAACATCATACATGCTGACCCCAGCCTCATTAAATAATATTCAGATTGCCATGTTTGTACCACTCTCGCATAAGATATTATGTATGCTGTGTACTGTCCATAGTCCAGACTATTTCACTGTTTGTAAGCCTGTTTAGCATAATGACTTTGGCTCTGAAGCTTAATTGTATGCATCTTACTGATAAAATCAATAAAAAGTATTAACTGAAAAAAATAATATTCAGATAAGTTTTGGAATATTGTGAAATTAAAGGTAGTGTACAGTAGTAGCCACAGACACTGCCAGCTATTTCCCAAAATTTCTGTGATATTTCCAGAAATATCTCCTGCTTTCTGTATTTCCACAGTAGGGGCAGCAGAGAGAAACTCTTCAGGAATTTCACAAAATATCTAGAAATAGCTGGCAATGTCTATGGCTACTACTGTATGAACTTCTCTAAATGAACTGATGCTTCCAAATAGAGATGCAGTGAATTTAAATTCGGCCGGCGAAGTGAATGTGAAGTGAGCACTTCACGTTGCCACTCCGTTATGTGTAGTGGGCAATGCAAAGTGCTCACTCCTCCTTGTCATTACCAGTTTATCTTAAGGCGGAATGGCAATACGAAGTAAGGTGAAGTCATTGTTTTTAATGGACTTCTCATTCCTCATTATGATTCTAAGTGATCCACTTGGTGTTTTAGATTTGGAGCACCCCCACACACATCACATGGCTTACAGTACTGTAAGTCACATGTTGTTTAGCTAGGCAGGAAAAAAGTGAATCATATAAGCAGACACTTTTACTTTTTCCTGTGCAGATGGAGAGAGACAGGAGTATGTTTTGTGACTGCTGATACTTTGAGATCAGAACGAGGAGGAGATTTAAACTTTGATTTAGACCCAACAGCTTTTTTAAAAGCTACATTTTTTATCTTTTCTGTCTGTACTCTTTTTTACTTAATTTGTTCTTTCTGTAAATTTTATTTTTCTTACATAGAGGGACATCAGTTGCAAATTATGTCCATGCTGGAACTGTTGCTGGATCACCATGGGATCCCACATTAGTTTTTTTTTTCCTCACACCATGTGCCCCCACACCTTCCTTGCTGTGTTATAAAATGTGTTCCTCCACCATCCCCGACCCTTGCATGTAATTATGCCCTTTTTTTGTTGTCTTCCATATGTATTCTGAGCAGTGGAAGTATACTGTGCTAAAATGTATGGGTGCAGTTTTCTTTCCAGTCTGTGTATGTACTGCAGACACTGTCCAACTCCCTGACTTAAAAACACTTATTAATGAGTACAATGGTGGGGTGGTGAAGCCTGGAGAGATACTACAAAACAGGCTTAAAATACATCCAAGTAACTAGTAAAAATATTAGTGTTGTGATTCGTGATGTAATCGTAAATTGTGATTTGTGACTGCATTTGTGACCGTGATGATAAAGAATCGCAAATGCCTACGGCTGTACTTCTCTGGGTCTGATGAGGTGTGGCACAAAACTCCCTGACTTAAAAACACTGATTAATGATTACAATGGTGGGGAGGTGAAGCATGGAGAGATACTACAAAACAGGCTTACAATACATCCAAGTAACTAGTAAAAAAAATTACTGTTGTGATTCGTGACGTGATCGTAAATCGTAATTTGTGACTGCATTTGTGACCGTGATGATGAAGAACATGATTTGTATCATGAGTGACTCCTGATGATGGTCCTGACTTAAAAATGCATATTAATGAGTACAATGTTCATACAGAATTATGCACCACACCTGTCCAGTACTTTGAAGGGAAGCCAAAGAAATAACTGTGACTTAAGTTAGAGATGGAGATTGGGCCCTAAAGAGATGCAAATGTTCAGACAGATTAAGATTGTACTGTGCACTGAAGAGATGCAGATGCAAAGGCACAACACCTAACCAGTGCTCACCATCAGAAATTGAAAAAAGAATATCTTTGCCAGTTGGGGCTGGCCACAGGGGGGGTCAGTGTACTGCACTGCTGCAGTAACAGTCACTAGTACGAGTACCAGTAAAGATACCACAAAGAACTACAAAAAGTTACACAGCTGCAGTGGACAGCAGGTTCACATTGCTGAAATTATTAAGTGGCACAATAAAAGGTGACTGATTTGATGACACACGTCACACACATACTCACACACACACTAAGTAATGTGTAGCAAATTGAAAACTTCAGTAAGATAACCACATATTTTAAACAAACTAAAATTATGCACTGCTGCACCACAACAATCAGCAAAAAAATGGCAAGAAATATTGAAAATATTAGTGTGTGTACATTAACACAGTTATACAAGAAATATCACCAAAACAGAAAGCACTATCTTTTCCTCCAAGTTAATCTACCTACACCACAGATTCGCCGCTCCCCCAAAGCACACTTCCACTGTCTCTCAGTACAGACTGAATGTTGTACATTAACATTCAAAATACACATACAAACAATAAACGCTTGATGATATGAGCACAGGAGGGTTTCCTATAATTGATTAACTAAAGTTTCACCAAAAAAAAAATGACTCAAAAAGGCTTTTTTAACAGCTTTTAGAAGGTTTGAATCACAGATAGCTCTCAGAACAGATTGTCTCCTACAGCTTCCTACCCACACTACCCCAAACTGAGGCTATGCAGAACAATCTAGAGCCCATGTGACCTGAAATCCCATGAATCACTGCAAAATTCACCTTTGGAGCTTAAAAGCAAGGTGAAGTACATTGTTTTCAATGTACTTCACCTTAAGAATTAGTGGAGTAGTGGTTTGGGAAGATGGAGTAACGCAAAGTAATTGTTTTCAATGGACTTGGCGTTACTTATTAATAGTGATAATACCGCATTCTGAGAGCACTCCATGACGCTTTCACTCCGTGTTCCTCTTGATGGAGTAAATTGGGGCCACTTCCATCTCTGCTTCCAAATAGCACTTCTCCATGCTCAGTTCCCAGAAACCGAATTGAAAAGAATGATGTTCCAGTCTAAACTACATTTTAGACTTCAGAATGGCATATATATGTAGTAGATAACCCACTCTTAGGTGTGCAGTCGCTCTGATATACGCACGCCTTTGGTGTGCTTTGACGACGAGGCCGCATGTCGAGTAAAGTGCCAACCACCCAAGGCGCAGTATATATCAGGAGTGCCACCGCACACCTAAGAGTGGGTTATCTATCTTATAAAATGGCCAAAAATATTTGGGCAGGGGGAGGAGGTACAGAAAGTAGTCCCTGTCTGGCAGAGATAAATGTTTAATTTACAGTAGGTTATCTGGCTGATCCTGCCATAATTGTGATGGGTTTAAAGATAAAGGTGGTTTTTATCTGGTTGATCCTGCTATTGTCAGAGTGTGTTACACTCTAATCCCTTTTAGTTTTATTTCTGTACTGTAGTGTTTTCAAGCAGTGTAAACTGTGTTAAAGACCTGGTGGGAGAGGTTCAAACACACAGAATTTTATGTCTAAAAACTATGTAATCACCCATTTTTATGTTACTTCATTTTTTAAATGAAGCTTTCAGCTGTAATGGGGCCTGAGCGAGTGAGCCATCTGTCTCTGTATTGTAGCATGACCGAATGGATTTATTGTCAGTTCAGGACGTGGTGGCAGAGGTTAAAAAGAAGATACTTCTAGACACTGTGTAAAGTCCTTTTTATTTTAAGGTTTCTGATATTTCTGCAGGAGGCCACCGACTATAGAGAGCAGACAGGGAGCGAGTCAGCAGCTTCAGAAGGGGGCGACGGGAGCATGAGCCAGAGTTGCTATAGCAACAACTCTCACTCACGCTTCTGTCTACCCTTCTGAAGCCAGCGACTCGCTCGCTGTCTGCTTTCTGACAGTCGGTGGCTTCATTTAGTAGAAATATGAGGAACCTTAAAATAAAAAGGAGTTTATGCAGCGTCTAAAAGAAAAATACCTTCTTTTCAGCTTTGCCAGCATGTCCTGAACTGGTAATAAAACCACTCGGTCATGCTACAATATAGAGACAGAGGACTTGCTTGTTTAGCCCCCATTACAGTTACAGGCTTCTTAACAAAGAAAAAAGAACAACAGTAACATAAAAAGAGAGAGATTACATGTGTTTTTGGGAGATAACATGAGTTGTTTTAAATGTCTGCCAGCAATTTCATTGCCATTTTTAACTTTGCTCAGTCAGTGTTTTTTTTAATGATTTTTTGTTTAACAATTATGGCAGGATCAACCAGATAATTGTACCTAGTGTGGGGCAGCTATGCAGACTTTAGTTAGAGCTGTGTGGGGGCAGCTATATACAGCACATTTTAGTTACTGCTGTGGGTGCCAGCCTGTGTGTGTTTGTGTGGCAGCCTGTGTGTGCCAGGTGTGGAGTGATCTCACTGCTGGTGAGAGGGTTCTGTGGGCTAGAAAGTAGTTTAGGCGTGTGGTCGTAATGAGAGGTGTGCAGTCAATGGGAAATAATGCATGGTCATGTGATGCATTCTGTCCAATCATGTTAGTGGAATTTCTATGATTTTACCAACCCATTTTATAAATATATATATATATATATATATATATATACTGTATACATATAGCACTTACCATGTAGTCTGACTGCAGAAAATATCCAATCTCGTCAATGATGAGATCGGTTATTACCTGCAGTCGGGCTACATGGTAAGTGCTATATACAGAATAGGCCATTCTAAAATTTATAATGAGATTTGGAACATCAGTCTTTTTCAATTCAGTTTTGGGAAAACTACACATCTTTGTGCCTTCCCACATTAAGGCAAATTAGGCAAGACACATTTTATTGTAAGTCACCCAATCACTGGAGCTCTGGGCACCGTATACAAAAAAAACAAACCAGAGAGTAAATAAAAGCAGCATACCATATAAATAAAATAGTGTAAATAGACAACTATGATAAAATAAATTAAAAATAAGTAGCTAAATAAGTAAATAAATTAATAAGGATTTAAAGTTTTGATTTTCTGTTCTGTTGCCAATGTTCTCTGTTCTGTAATGTTGCCAATCATTGGGGAGGGGGCTTTGACTTACATTGATGGGATTATAGCATCTATTAAACCAGTGACATCATAGATAGAGAGATACAGTAGATAGATAGATAGATAGATAGATAGATAGATAGATAGATAGATAGATAGATAGGTAGGTAGACAGACAGACAGATAGACTCACACACAAATAGGAAACATGGGATCACCATCTCACTGTTTCAGCTGAAGACAGCACCACTACTTCAGTTGTGGCTTCAGCATTCAAGAAAGTCCCACTGTTCTCATGCAGAGAACATGGGTAAATGGCTCCTTCTGCTAAGTTATGAACCCTGGATTTTGGGATGCCTAGAAAAGTTATTTCTAACCATTATTCAAAAAAAAGAACAACAACATGATAATCTAGTTAAATGGAACCCTCTTAGCTAGGTTCTACTGTTTGTTTGTTTTTTAAATTATAGCATTTTTATGTATTTTCCATGTTTTGTAGTTCAAGGGGCAAAATAACAGTATGGTGGCTCCCACAACACAAAAAAGATTTTTGGCACTGTGAGATGCATGTCATGCGAAACCAAAAATGTTCTTGTGACACATAATACTTGGTGCTGTATCAGAACGCTAGCCCAAAAACCCTACTGAGCATGCTCAGAACAAAACAGAAAAACTAAACTTTAAATCCTTATAACTCTGGAACCATTTAATATTGTTTCACAAAACCTTCCAAAGGCACTACCTTGGCAAAGCATCCATCTACCCTGGAAGTTTCAGGAAAAAATTGCAACATGAGAGCAAACCCAAATCCCCTGTTAATTATAGGGAAAAAAGTAGATGTCTACAGAAAAGTGACATATGCAGATTTCTGAAACCGCATAAGCTGCTATCATTAAACTTTCCATATAATTAGACCTTAGCTACTAGACAACACAATGACAAATGTGGATCTCAGAAACTGTGCAGGCTGCCATCAGAAAAGTTTCCATATATTTAGACCTTTGCCACTAGATAACACATGCACAGTTTCAACTAATGTCTTCAAACACTGCTAAAGCTATTATGGTGCAATGCTATGGGTTTAACACTGAACTCCCTATGCAACACTAACTATAGGGGTGCTACTGTACCCCTATAATACTTGTAATTGTTTCTGGTGCCTTTCAGTGATCCTGGCAATGCCATTCTTTCCATCCATCAGTTATACAAGGAAGAAATCTCTCTACAAAACAATTAGATTTTAACCCCCCCACCATTGAACAGATAATTATCTGCAACTCTTTTACAACTTAATTTTGCAGTTTTTTCTAGCTGCTGACCCACTTCAAAACATTACATACATATTTCAAAAAAAGGAACTTTTGTATACTGTTTTACACAAAGGATGGTAAACCATAAACTCACTTCTGGGGATACAATTTTACATACTATGCTCATATGAACTCTTTAAAACAAATGGTTCATTGTGGGTTTGACACAGCCACTTTTTATACTGCTGTCACCACACAGGAACTGACCAATGCAAACACCTACTTACAAAGATGGACTTTAACAAAACTAACTTCTTGGCCACTCCATCATTTCACATCAGTCGATAAATTTACATTTAGCTCTTAATTTGTTCAGTATGTCTTACTAAATTGGCAATATTTGTATTGGCACTAAAAGCATAAGGCAGCTGCTTTAAACATCCTGCTAAGTTCTTTGTTTTCATTTTTTATAAAAGGGTTTTAGATATGAAAAAGTTACAGTGTCGTGAACAGGGCAGAGCTTCCTGTTTATGAGTCACCATAAATATGTAAGGTGGTGGATGACATTTCTCATCTGAGGATTCAACACAACTTTGTGTTGAGGGCAAATCCCCAAGCAGGGTGGTCTAATGTTGACTTTGTGACCTCATGCAATACACAGTTGAAACATTTTAAAAGAACAGTAGTTGAAAAGGGGCAGCTGTTTAACCATTTTTTTTTTTTTTTGCAATAGAGATTGTAACCATTCGTCTTCAAAGCAAAAATGTAGCTACTAAAACCTTTTCAGATTTGGTATTTATCAACTATTAAGTAAACATATTTTTGAAACTCCAACTGTGAAAATAAAGTGTCTTAGAATAACAGAACAGTTTGTTCATTGCAATAATTACTAAAGTGGGTCTGTAAATACAATAGTCAATATATTAGAAACAATTTTACTGTACACAGTTTATATGAAAAAAATATATTTTGAATGGCTTTTATAATGTGTAGTGTCTCAATGTTCATAAGTATTAATGTTGAGGTTTGTAATCATGAAAACTTCTTTAACAGGTATTCTGGCATCACCATACTAGCTGCAAAGTCTTGCATTTTTCTGGCATTGTAGTTCTGTTCCCCAACTTATTGATCTCACCATACAATTAAGTTTCTATTGGCATATTCCTTCTATTTACTAATACCTAAGATCATAGATTTGTATCCCACTGCAGGCAGTGATCATTTTATGAATCTGAGCAACACAGGAACATGACTCCCTATACTTCAGCCCTCAGCTGTAAAATGGTATATTTAATCTAATTTCAAGAATGGCCCAGCTCAAAAGAATGAAGCAAACCAATATATGTTACAACATGTGTTTACAATAAAACAGTACAAATAAAAAGGTTAAAAACATGAACCAATGCATTTCCATGAGATTTTTCATAAGATTGTCCTTAAAGACTGGGGATCAGATTTTCAAAGCAGCCCTTAGATTTATGCAAGATGCAGCAAACAGCATCTTGTATAGATCGTTGGTGCATCATGGACCCTGCCATGGATTTTTGAACAGGATGGGTCCTGGCACCAAACTCCCACAGTTTGTTGCAACTGCTCCTGTGCATCCAAGGAAAGCTACATGGAAGTGGAATGCTGAAAGCTATGGGATTGCCCTGCGGCAAGTCCACAATGACAGGTACCTGCTGACTGTGTGCCCAGAGGTCTGCAGAGGCTATATGGAACAGGTAGGGTGGGTCAAGAGGCAGTGGGTGGCACAGAGTGGGCTAGGGACAGGGCATTGTCCACCATACCTGCACAGACAGTCCGGGTGTAGTGGGCAGCACTCTGACTGTTGCTAGGGGGGGCATGGAGCAGGAGATCAACTGACAGCTCTAGCCATCCCTCTGTCCCCTTAGTGGCCCCCTTTGTGGTGCCACAGAGATGAGCCATGTGCAGCTGGGATGGCACCAGGAACATACGTAGATGGGTGCCAGGCAAGTCTGCCCACCGACTTCTGCATGTGCCCATGTGCTGGACTGCCCCAAATGTACCATTGTGGCTTTTTGGCCATACCAGGCACTGCACAATGTGGCCCACAGCACTGGGCATGGTCCATATCACCACTCCACTGCACCCATTTGCTACCGGCATGCCGTTTCCACCCAGTATCTGTGTTTCCCATGCCAGTCACTACAACTTAGTCACCCTAATCCAGATTTAACTGCTTGACAGTGGTGGACCATGGACCATTAGACCAGCTGTAAGATAGTCTAACTCTGGGTGGGGTCCTGCACCCATTGCAGCCCTTGTGGAATCCCACATATGGGGATATTGCAGCACCACCACAGCATAAGCCCCCATCTAGTAGGACACAGCCATGCATCTACAGAAAGAGCAGTGCAAGCCCAGCTAGTGCAGATGGCCCCCAATCTGGCACAGGCTGTGACCGAAAATTGAGAATGTCACATGGTGTGGCATAAGATGCCCCATGCACCATTCCTTGTTGGCACAAGCACTGTGCACCATTCCCAACCATTTGAAAATCAGGCCCTGGGGGACTTCAAGTCTGGAAACAGGGGAGGTACCCAAAGACTGGAGGACAGCAGATGTAATCCCCTTATACAAAAGTGGGAACAAAGTGGAAGCGGGGAACTACAGACCAGTCAGCCTCACCTAGGTAGTGGGAAAGATCATGGAAGCACTACTGAAGGAGAGATTGGTGGAACATCTGATGGTCAATGGACTACAGGACCCAAGGCAGCATGGTTCCACTAGGGGGAGGTCATGTCAGACCAACCTCATTGAATTTTTTGACTGGGTGACTAGGGAGGTGGATCAGAGGAGGGCAGTGAACATGGCATATCTGGACTTCAGCAAGGCCTTTGACACTGTGCCACATAGAAGACTATTACACAAACTGGGGAATTTAGGTGTGAGTAGGACAGTAGTGTGGTGGGTAGGTAACTGGCTGGGTGGCAGGACACAGAGGGTGGTGGTAAATGGCTGTCACTCCACAGAGGGAAGAGTGACCAGTGGGGTACCACAGGGATCAGTGCTGGGACCAGTCCTATTCAATATCTTCATCAGTGACATTGTGCAGGGCCTAGAAGGCAGAATTTCCCTGTTCGCTGATGACACAAAGCTCTGTAACAGAGTAGACACACCAGAGTGTGTGGACAGAATGAGAAGGGACCTGCAGAAACCTGAAGAATGGTCAGGGGGTTTGCAGCTGAAATTCAATGCAAAGAAGTGGGAACTCACCAGCAGGTTGGTTGGACAGAGGTCTGGGTTTATATTCTGTTTTAACTGAAATATTGGAATAGTTTGTAAGTGAAATTAGCTCTATGTGGTAAAAATTATTACCTTGAATTAGAACTGTTACTTGGGCTGTGATATTGTAACTTTTTGAGGTTTGGGGACAGTTGTTTGTCAGTGTTAATTAGAGGGAAATTTAAATGTGTTGTTTGCCTGGTGTTAGGGGGAGGACATTAGCTGCATTACCTTGTCTTTTAAACAGGAATTACCCTGGCCTCCATTGTTCATTGGGAACTCACCAGCAGGTTGGTTGGACAGAGGTCTGGGTTTATATTCTGTTTTAACTGAAATATTGGAATAGTTTGTAGTGAAATTAGCTCTATGGTAAAAATTATTACCTTGAATTAGAACTATTACTTGGGCTGTGATATTGTAACTTTTGAGGTTTGGGGACAGTTGTTTGTCAGGGTTAATTAGAGGAAATTTAAATGTGTTGTTTGCCTGGTGTTTGGTGAGCCCTCCACCCTCCCTGTTTTGTAGGTTTCTTAAATACTGAAAAACCACTGGGGGTTGGGATTGAAAGGCTGAGTATTTCTGTTTTAGGACTGAAATTTGAAGCAACAGCAGCTGGTGAGCCTGTGACATCATACGGTACCTGATGTCTGCTTACACACACTGTTAGTGGGACCAAACACACACTGGACTGTATGTGTTTGTGAGACTTTGGAACTTTATTGGTGGGGTTGAAATTGAGTTTGTAAATAACTACAGTCAGTATAGAGAGAAACTGTATTCCAGGGGAAAGGGACTGAGAAAAGGGGTGGCCATTATAAACAGAGGGATAAACAGGGTGGCCATATTCCACCATGGCAGGCATCTTTGGAAGGGTTGTAGGCTGTACAGGCTGTGGGATGGCAATAATTCTAAATTGGGCCTGAGAGAGGGAGGCTGCCTACTCTGTAGACAGTTATCTTGTATCAGGAGTGAGGTATATTGGTTAAGGAGTAAGCTTTTGGAGCTGGGGGGGTGTCCAAGGATAAGGGGTGAGGATATAGGCAGCAGAAGGGTGGGGCTGAGGGGAGGCTGGGGCAACGCTCTGAAATTACAGGACGTTATGTTACAGCAAGCAGAAGGGGGGATATTAGGGACAGAGGACCCTTAGATAGGGAAGTTGATGCTAAGGGGAAAGCATACGGGGTGAACATTCTGAATACAAAGATAGTGGAGGGGGAAGAGTCAGGAGGGGCTGTTGTGCGGAAGCCTAAAACAGCAGACTGTGGGAAGGGAGCTCCTAAGGTGAACAGAGCAAGAGGGGAAGAAGAGGGGCAGTTTAGAGGTGCAGTCAGGGGAATCTTGGGTTACTTGATGGAGGCTGACATACAGTGTCGCAATAAATTTGAGCTACTAAGCAACCTAGAGGGGGAGGAAGGGGTTGGTGGAAATGAGAAAACTTATACAGAGGCCGGGGGGAGTCTGATACCCATAGGGCATCACAGACCGCAATGGAAAGGATAGAAATAGTCCCAGAGGGAGAAGGAAACATATATGTTAAGCAAATGGGGAGATGCAACATATTCCAGACATGAGAGAGAAAGCATGATTGGAGAAACTGGGAGACAAGGAGGTGGGAGAGGAGCCCTCCTTCAGCAGGGGGTCAGTACCAAGGATGGGGCCCTAGCTAAAGGGGACCTACAGAGAGCCTCTGGAGGCAGGGGTACTATTACAAGGGGGGAGGATGGCGGTGTGGGGGAAGGAGAAACCATCAGGGCCAGGATAAATGGTTCGGATAAGAGAGGGTTAAAGGGGACACCTATTCAGAGGAGTTTGAGTTAAGTGGGCAAAATAGCAAGGGAGGCAGAAAGGGGAGGGTGACAAGGGGGTCTCTAGTAAGGCAGAAAGACTCCCACGAAATTGAGATCATGAATAAAGGAGGGGAAGGGGGGCTGAGAGGGCATAGTGGAGGTAACCATAAGGATGATGGCAGTGTTAAGGTTCTGTTATTGGGAGACTCGATGATTAGGGGTATCCAGTGGGAGGGAGAGGGGGGTGGATGCCATAGCCAGGTGAAGGTAGTGTGTATCTCTGGGCTGACACTGCACAGAGCAAAGTTCATGGTGTATGAAATGGTTAGGGATTGTGGAGGGAAACCGGATATTCTGGTGCATTTGGGAACTAATGATCTAGAGGGAAATAGCATTTGAAATCCAAGCAAGGTTCCAAGAACTTGCCAGAGTCTGTCGGGATAATGGATGCAACATTTCTTTAGAGATATTGCCAGTACCAAAGGCCTCAGTGGAGAAAAATGAAGACTACAGAGGTTAATGACTGGCTCAGGAAGTGGGGTGAAGAGTGGGTTGGGGTGTTGGGGAACTGGAATGGAGTTTGGGAGGATAAGGGACTATATGCCAAGGACAGGTTTCATCTTGCCCCATTAGGGAAGGAAGTCCTTAAACAGGGGATGGCTGACTACATACAAGAAAGGTGGGGTTTAAACTTGTGAGGGGGGGAAGGGATAAGGGAGGGGCTGACCAGAAGCCCTCTCCTCCAGATGAGGGGAGTAGCCTTCATGCCCAAGGGGGGAAGGGGAAACAGATTGGGGATGGAGGTTTCAGGAGGAGCAGAGGGAGGATGGAAGTATAAGGAATCTGGGTGGGGTTCAACAAAGAGAATCAGGGATAAGGGGTGGGGGTTGGTGTTAGTAAATGCCAGGATCTTGGGAAACAAGTTGCCAGAGTTCCAGACCATGCTGTTCGAGGGGGGGTGGATGTGGCGGCAGTCACAGAAGCGTGGGCCAACAAAACCATGACTGGGACCTAAGCGTGCGGGTACACTATGCTCAGGAAGGATAGAAAGGAGGGCAGAGGGGTGGAGTAGCTATGTTCATTAGAGATGACATAGAAATTGCTAGGGTAGAAGAGGCAGAGGGAAGCGTGGAGGCCTTATGGGTCACTTACGATCCTCAGCAGGAAATAAGGTCAAGCTGGGTGTAGCATATAGGCCCCGGATGAGTGAGGTTCTAGGCGATGGTTTGCTGGACAACATCATTGCCCAGTGTGGTCCAAAAGGGAAGGAGTGGTGTTGATGGGGGACCTTAATATGCCAGGTACAAACTGGGAACCATGTCCTCTAAGGTGGCCAAGGAGCAGAGGCTGCGGATGGCTTCAGGATGTTTTCTTAACACAGCATGTGATGGAGCCACAAGGGAGGGGCATGTTCTGGATGTGGTTCTAGCAGATGGGGATCTGGTAAGGGACATGGTTGTACAAGACCCCTGACTGGGAGCGACCACAATACTGTCTGGTTTCAAATAAGCATGGGGGAGGGTGAGATCTAGGACACTGCCAGTGGACTTCAGGGGCGCAACTTCATGGGAATGGGAAATATTCTCAAGGATCACTTGATGGGATTACCTCAATGACAACTGCGAAAAGGAGATGGGAGGTCATAAAACGGGGACTACATGAGGCAGTCAGGATCTGCACTAAGTTGAAACGTAAGGGAGCAAGGTCACATAAGCCATGCTGGTGGTCCAGTGAGGTACAGGTAGCAGTCAGAGAAAAGAAGATGGCCTACAAAATATAAAACAGCAAGAGGATAGGGATAAGGAAATGTACCAGCTTGCATCTAGAAAAGTCACCCATATGGTGAGGGAGCAAAGTCAGTAAAGAGCAGCGGCTGGCACAGGGATACATGGAAGGAAAAAGGTTCTTCGGTACATTGGGAGGCGGAGAAAAACTAAGGGCCATCTCAGCAGATTGAGATCAGAAGGAGGGTGGGTGGAAAAGGTGAGGGACCAGGCAGAGGTATTTAACGAGTACTTTGCCTCTGTGTTCACTAGGGAGGGGGATGGGATATCTACAAAGCAAGGCATGAAGGGGATAGAAACATCTGTAAGTGGGATCAGGGGAGCAACAAAAATGGAGCAAGAGGAAGAGAGCGGTACCCCAGGGGTGAAACATCTGGGTAAAGATAAAAAGGCCAGTAAGGTGGAGGGGACGGATGATGCTATCTCCACCAAAAAGGTGTGGTTAGCCCTCAAGGCCCTAAAGAAAGACAAATCTCTTCGGCCGGATGGCATTCATCCGAGAGTACTATGGGAATTGGTGGACATACTGGCTGCACCCCTGGCAGAGCTCTTCAACAGGTCACTTGAGACAGGGAGGTGCCAGGGATTGGCGAGAGGCACATGTGGTACCAATCCATAAAGGGGGTCGAGGAAGTACCAGGTAACTATAGACCCATCAGGTTTGACCGGCGTGGGAAAATTACTATGAGAGTATACTAAAGGAACGATTGGGGTGTACTTGGAGGAGGTGGAGGTCTGGATAGTCGGCAACTTGGGTTTGTGCCAGGTAGATCATGTCAAACCAACCTTGTGGAGTTCTATGAATGGGTAACATCAGAACTGGACAGGGGTAAGCCTGTGGATGTATTATTCTTGGACTTCAGCAAGGCGTTTGACTCTGTCCCCCACAATGGTCTGGTGGAGAAACTGATGGGGTTAGGAGTAGGCCCTTTGATGGTCAGATGGATTGAAAACTGGCTAGCTGGACGCACTCAGAGAGTAGTGGTCTGTGGGGAGCTCTCTAACCCTAGAGAGGTTGGTAGTGGGGCACCGCAGGGCTCGGTCCTGGGTCCGATCCTGTTTAATGCATACATATCGGACATCAGGGAGGGTATAGGGTGTGAAATGAGTCTCTTCGTGGATGACTCCAAGATGGGAGCAGTAGTTGAGGGAGAAGAGGGAGGTTGGCCTGCAAGGACCTGGACACCCTGGAAAGCTGGACTCACACATGGAAATTAAATTTCAATATCACCAAGTGCAAGGTGTTGCATCTTGGTGGGAAACCTAAACACAGGTACACCCTGGGAGGGGAGGCACTGGAGGCCTCAATAGGGGAAAAAGACCTAGGGGTCATGGTGGATGCATGTATGAATAACTCTGAGCAGTGCAGGAGAGTGGCTAGTAAGGCAAACAGGATGTTGGGATGCATCGTAAGGGGGATCACCTCTAGGAGCAAGGAAGTGATTCTGCCGCTGTACAATGGACTGGTTAGACCACACCTTGAGTACTGTGTACAGTACTGGAGACCACACTTAAAGAGGGACATACAGCTCCTAGAGAGGGTACAGAGGAGGGCAACAAAGATGATAATGAGGGCTAGGGGATTTGACGTGATGAGGACAGACTCTAAGGAGCTCTGCCTGTTTTCACTGGAGGAGAGGAGACAGGGGACATGATTGAGGTCTTCAAGTACCTCAAGGGAATAAATAGGGTAAACATGGAGGGGATCTTTAGACTAAAGCAGGGAGGTATCACCAGAGGGCATGGTTTGAAGTTGGAAGGTGGAAGGGTAAGGGGGAAAAGAGGAGGAGGTTTTTCACTGAGAGGGTGGTGGACCCTTGGAATGCACTGCCTGGTGAGCTAGTTCAGAGATCCACAGTGGAAGGCTTCAAGAGAGGATGGGACAGACACAGAAAGTGGATGTATCAGATGATGTCCTGTCCCAGGGGGGTGGGGATGGATGATACAGGTTTCTGGAGCACAAGGGATGGGAGGGTCTTGGCACCTAACTAAGGATCTAAAGTTTGAGCAGACTCGATAGACCGTAAGGCCTAATCTGCTGGCAAATAGTATGTTAGTATGTTAGTATAATGCATGTGGGGCACAAAAACCCTTGCACAATATATCAGTTGGGGGGGTCAGGATATAGCATGCACCAAGCAGGAAAGGGATCTTGAGGTCATCATCTCTGATGACCTCAAGGCAGGGAAACAGTGTGACAAGGCAGCAGGTAAAGCAAATAGGATGCTGGGATGCATAGGCAGGGGCATCACCAGCAGAAAAAGGGAGGTCATAATCCCACTATACAAGGCACTAGTGAGGCCCCACCTGGAGTACAGTGTATATTTCTGGAGACCTTACCTATGTAAGGACATAGAAAGGGTAGAGAAGGTTCAGAGGAGGGCAGCAAAGGTGGTACATGGATTGCATCACAAGTCCTATGAGGACAGGTTGAAGGACTTGAATATGTACTCCCTGGAGGAGAGAAGGGAGAGAGGGGGTATGATAGAGATATACAAGCATCTTACAGGAAGGAATAGGGAGCAAGAATACACTATTTCTAAGTGAAAAAGATGTTCCAGGAGTAGATGGCATGGCTGAAGTTGGAGGGAGGACAATTCAGAGGAAACATGAGGAAGAATTTCTTCACAGAATGGGTGGTGGACAAGTGGAACACCCTGCCAGAGGAAGTGGTGGGGGCTGAAAAAATTACAGGATTTAAGAATGCATGGGATAGACATAAAGGAATTCTGGAGGTCAGGGGAAAGGGGCAGCAGACTTCTAGGAAAACATAAAGTGAACTTACAAGCTCAAATGGGCAGACTGGATGGCCGTAGGCCATTATCTGCTGACACTGTCTATGTATCTATGTAAGTTATTTACAATGGGTTTGGTAGACTATACCATAATCTAGGTGACATATTAGGAAAGTCTCTTTGGAGCATGAAAGTTGAAACATAGGCTACAAAGAGAAGACATTGGTCAGAAGACATCAGGTTTCTCAACTTGGCTTTAGGCAACAATAACCTGGCTAATGATGAATAAATTAATTTTTATGATCTGAAGAACTCTAAAAGAAAAGACATACATATTTTAAAAGAAAACAAGGCTTGATTTGCATTAATGATCAGAGAATTAGGCCATTGGCAACATCTGTATGGCTTTGAGTTGGGTCCCGAGAATTTGGTTCAGCTCGAAGAATTTTGCTGAACTGGCATAGCTTCCAAATCAGTATAGTAATTCATGGTAAAGCAGAATACATATGGGTAGAGGTGGCATAAAATAGCTTTGATCTCAGCAAAAGATATGTATTACTGTTGCTGATTTGTTGCAGGTGCTGTTGGCATCCCACTTCTTGGTGGTTGGTGTTTTTGTGGTGGTGTTATAGTGTCTACAACCCAGAAAAACCACCAGGGCCCAAGGCTGAACTACAGTACAGTAACAGTTAATATTCATTGCTGAACTCAAGGCTTATATGCTCCTGCAGTGTGTCTTATCTGCAAGCCAAATGCCATATTTTCTCTCTGGTCCTTTAGATTTTCATATTATATTAAAATCTCCCTTCCCAGAAAAAAAACAAATATGCATAAAAACAGACATTTAATTTGAGGATTGTTTTTCCTTTTCAATATTTTTCCATCCATAGATGGAGACATTTCTTTAGCCTGCAATTCTTTCTTTCTTTTTTTTGGTCTTTTTATTTTTAAGTTTAAATATCTATGTCTATACTGATCTCTATATCTGTCTGTCTGTCCACTATCTATCTATCTATCTATCTATCTATCTATCTATCTATCTATCTATCTATCTATCTATCCATCTATCATAATAATACTTTATTTGTTGTGCGCCTTTCAGGCATCAAGGCGCAGTACAATAAGACAGTAAAATACAACAAAATCAACATCATAAAAACAGTACAAATCTATATCTCTATTTATCTATTTATCTATCTATCTATCACAGGATTTAAGAATGCATGGGATAGGCATAAGAGAATTCTGAAGGCAGGGGTAAGGGGCAACAGACTTTTAGAAAAACGTAAAGGGAACTTGCAAGCAGGAATGGGCAGACTGTCTGGGCCATGGGCCCTTATCTGCCGACAGTGTCTATGTATCTATGTATCTGTCTCTCTGTCTGTCTGTCTATCTATCTATCTATCTACACACACATATATTATAGTGATGCAGTAGTGTCACTATATTTAGGGCTGAGCAAGGATTTCTATGTTAAACCCCAAATTTTGCACTTTAATAACTTCACAACTGTTCCACAGATTTGGAGAAAATTTTGCATGCATAGTCTTGTGGGATAGACCTATTTACCTGTCACACTCTATTCCAGTCAGACATGCAGATTCTGAGCTGTGGACAGCCAATAAACATGAAAAATCACATTTTTTTGCCTTTTTTTTCCATTGCGTAGCGCCCAGATGGTTAGGAATTTTGGTGTGCAATTTTCTGTGTGGAAAGGGCTTGGCTCAAAAGGATTGCCTTTGCTGGTTTGGTGAAAAAATATTAATCCACTCCAAAGTTGTTCATTTTCAAAATTTTGGGTTCTTAAAAATAGCGGTATGAAGTTTTCATGTGGAGAATCCCTTTTGTGAGGTTTTTCATATATCGCCATCTTGTTTTCCTTTGTTTCCTCAAAGACACATAAAACTGAAAAGCCATAAATATGGCATAGTACAGGCAGACCAACACAAGTATGTTGGTCATCAGGACCCCATTAGCTGGATTCAGCACTTCACTTTCAGAGAAATGCCCTTGAAATGTTCATTTTTTTAAGATTATAAATCTTTTTTTTCATGATTTGTGATACAAAAAGAGATTATTATTCATATCATGAGTCACAAAGAAAATTTACAATCTTAAAAAAAGAGCAGTTCAAGGGCATTTCTTCAACACTTAAGTGCTGAATCCTGTTACCGGGGTACCAAAGACCAACATACATGTGTTAGTCTCCCTGTACTATATAATCTCTTGGTCTTATTGTAATCCTTCCCTGGTATCTAGTGGCACCCCAGCCCCCGATCATCATCCCCATATCTTTACCTGTTTCCCTGGTGTCTAGTGGCACCTCCCACCCCTCTGATCACTGTCCCTGTATATTGTAATCTTTGCCTGGTGTCCAGTGCCCCCCACTCTCTGATCATCATCCCCTTGTCTTTCACTGTTTCCCTGGTGTCTAGTGGCATCTCCCACCCCTCCAATTGCCATCCACATGTATTATGATTTTCCCTGTTGTCTAGTGGCACCACCCATTCTCTGATGCCCTCTTCATAATTATTTTCATATTCCCCTGGTGTCTACTGGCAACCCCCACTGTCCGATTGCTGTCCCTGTATACAATATAATAAAGAAAACCTTCCTTCAATGTCATTTTTTTAACCTGTAAAAAAAAAAAAGGTTCCTCGCTGAATTGACCCCCCCAACTGACCTCCCACTGAGCACTCCCCACTACCCCACACACCCATGCTCACCTGAGCAGGTCCCAGGATCAAGATCCACTCTCTGATCCAAGACATGTCTTGCTGCTGGAACCGCTGACTTCAATATCAGAAACTAAGGTAAATGCAGTTCAATGTATTTCAATTAAATTTTCAACATAGATGTATAACTTTGCCAGTTTTGTATATTTTACATAAAATTTTCAACATGGCCTTTTTGAGATGCCACCACATGCATAATAATGGTGGAATTACACAAATCCCACCTGAATGGTGATTTCATTGTTAATTGGCAAAATCACCCTTTGAGCAGGATTTGAATTTTTTAATCAGACTTGTTACTAATGTGGGGTCATAAAAATGTTGAAAATCTGGGGGCAAAATATGCAGCAATGGCAAAGTTATCTGCATCCATAAAAATGTTGGTACACTCACTCGTAATTTCATTAATTTTAAATATATTGACCCCGGAGTTTCAATACGTCCATTTTTTATACCTCCTCATGAATGTGACAGCTGTCATTTTCAGGTCCTGGCCAAAGTGTGTTTTCACACCAGTGACATTCAGTGATGTTGTGATGGTGAGGAACCATGTTTTGGTGCAGATTTGAAAATCTACTCTACCAGGTGCATAAAGTGGGGTAATAAGAAGGCTCTGCTGGCTATTTGGTTGCTGTTATCCTACAAATGGAAGCACAGGCTCCACAAGGCCCTGATTTTCCACAGCAGCATACATACACACATCTTATAGAGGGATGGGACAGGCCCTGTGCTCCCACATTCAAATAAGGATACGATTACAGTTTCTCAAAAAGTATGGCGGGATGGGAGCACAGGATCTGGAGGGCCCTGTGCTCACACAGGCAAATAGAATATGATTATGCTATCTCAAAAAGTAAGGACATTTTTTGCAAAAACTGTGTGAATGCAACATTTAGGATTTAGGCTAAAGCAACAAAGGAAAGTAAATGTGGCTTTAGGGTTTCCAACCCTAAAGCCCCACCCCACCCCTAAAACAAATCAGGAGTGCAGTCTTCCTTTGGGTACCTCTGATTTGTTTTATGGGTGGGGTTTTAAGGTTGGAAACCCTAAAGCCACATTTCTCTACCAACAAATGGTTCACCCCCTGACCAAAGTCCTCACAAAGATCAAAACCAACAAATGGTTTACCCCCAAGGTTAGATCACTGCTGTTCGAAAGAGACAAACTATGGAAAAGTGCATGAAAATCAAACCTACCTAATGACTGGAACCTATTCAGAAAGGTGCGTAATCTATGCACCAAATCTATTAAAGATGCAAAAGCTTCCTTTTACCGCACAGAACTCGACACTTCTTCCAAGAACCCATGCAAATTCTGTAGCACTATCAAGAATCTGATGGGTCAACCTACAGGTAACTCCCTCCTGAACAAAGTCATCTCAGGAAATAAAATCATTAATGACAGGGCAGAGATCTTAGATTCCTTCAATAACCACTTTGCAACTGCAGATCTGGCATTTGATAACTCCCCAGCCTGTAAGATACGCTCTATGACAAACTATGCCCCTCAAATACCTCCAGCTACCTCCAACCTCTTCAAGCTGCAACCCACTTCGCTAAAAGAAGTTGAAGACCTTTTACTGCACATGGACACTAAAAAAAGTGCAGGTGCTGACTTGTTGGACTACTACTTTATTAAAATCACATACCGTGTCCTCACCATCCCCATCACTTACCTATTCAATTTGTCCCTCTCACAGGGCACCCTATCGCCTGTCTGGAAGACTGCCCATGTCATACCACTTTTTAAATTGGGTGACCCAGGGGACCTCAACAATTATAGACCCATTTCTCTACTCCCAGTGCTATCTAAATTACTGAAGAAAATCATGAATACACAGCTAAGGAATTACTTTGAAGTAACAAATCTATTGAACCCGATGCAGTCAGGATTCAGAGCCGAACATAGCACTATTACAGCACTGTCCAAAGTTACCAATGCATGGCTGAGAGCCCTTGATACAAGGAACTTCACCTGTGTGGTCCTCTTGGACCTAAGCAAAGCTTTTGACACCATTGATCACAACCTTCTCCTCACCTCGCTTCAAACCATAGGAGTGGACTCTACCTCGCTGCTCTGGTTCACTGACTACCTCTCAAGACATCTCCAGCAAGTTAAAGCAGAAGGTGAGCTGTCCCCTCTTAAACCACTCCTAAGAGGGGTCCTTCAGGGATCTATACTAGGTCCACTCTTAGTTGCAATACATATAAATGACATAAACTACCAGATAAAAAATGCCAATATCCACTTGTTTGCAGACGATACCGTCCTATACATCAGCCGACCCACACCAGAAGCTGCCTGTAACAACCTCCAAAATGAGTTTGACCTCTTGCAAAGTCAGTTAATCCACAAAAAAATACTATTGAACACTAAAAAAAACAAAAGCAATGCTCTTTTCTCCACTTGCTCACTCACTTAGCCCTACAGACAGTGGACCTACTCTGTAAATCATTACAATACTAGGTGAAAAACTAGAATTCGTAAACAAATTTAAATATCTGGGAGTATGGATTGATAACATACTCTCCTTCACAGAACACATCGAAGACTTGCTGAAAAAACTCCGGCAAAGGCTTGGACTTTTCTTCAGACTTACCCACTTCCTCACTATAGATGCCAAAGCAAGACTGGTCCAATCTACTTTCCTAGTGGACTATGCAGATTTCTTGTACAGCCAGTGTTCCACCTACCAGCTAGCCAAACTCGACATGCTGTACCACCGTGCACTAAGGTTTATCACAGGTCTCCCAAATTCTACTCATCGCTGCACCCGGTACGATACTGTGGGATGGACATCCTTTAAACTTAGGCACCACAAAAATGCTGCTCTCTGGACTTACCATGCCCTCACAAACAAACTACCCCAATATATTTCCGATTGCCTATCCCTATGCACAATAAGAAAATATGTGCTCCGAAGCCATTCTTTCATCTCCCTCACAATACCCAGAGTAAACTTTCATTTTGGTAGAGCAGCAATTAGCTTCACACTCCCTACCCTCTGTAATAACTTACAAAAGACTCTTAAATTAGATGCCCTTGTCCCTCTGCCCATCTTTAAGGCATTATACTCGCGTGCAGTAAGCAAAGACTGCAACTGCTTTGCTCATCCTCAAATAGCTTCTAAAACACTCCTGGCTCACCCTCAGGTCTGAACCATGACCACAGTCACCTCTAAATTATTGTGGTTGCTATCATCCTATTGTCTGTATGTTGAGAAAATGTCCAACTTGTGCTTCAACACTATACCCACTTACTCCACACCCCATATCCTGCCCCTCTTAAATGCGCTGCCGTACTTCTCTCAGATAGCCACGGCTTCTAGAGCACATGGGGTCTGTAATCCTTACATGCTGTTGTGAAATTATCCCTTGCCTCCTAGTACCAGCCGTCGTACAGCTCTAAGCATACATTGGGTCTGTAGTACTCTAATGTTGCTATGCAATTATCTTTTACTGACCAGACCTAACCGGTATCCTAAATCTCATATATTTATGTGTATTTGTCTATAAATCAAGCTTTGGGGCTTTGCCCATACTGTATACTGTAACTAATGATGTCGTTCGCATAACCTGCATTCATGTTTTTAACAGGTCCACCTTGAAAAAGAGCTCTGCTCAACGGTGACCGCCTGTATAAATAAAGACTTGATTGATTGATTGATTGTTGCTTAGTCTGGACCGTAAATGTTGAATTAATTGAGTTTTTATTAACAGAGTTGGCCCTACATTCCCATCCTTCCATAGATGCATATCATATCTTTATATATGTCAGTGTGGAAGCACAGGGCCATCTGTGCCCTACACTTCTATTTGTAGGACAACACCAACTAAACTGTAAGCATAACCTTCTTATTACCCCACCTCATGAACTCGATACTAAAAAGTGTCAAACCCCCAAGAAAATATAATTCCATGCCACTGCAATGTCTTTCTGAGCCAGATGCATGAGAATACATGTTGGCCTATATATGAAAAATGACAGCTATCACATTCATAAGGTGGTTCAAGGAAATGACTGTGAACATTTGGGGTAAAAATATTAAAAATTATAGACGTTACAAGGGAACATAGCGAAATGTCAATGGATGCACATAACTTTGCCAT
The DNA here is from genome assembly GCA_016271365.2 of Neoceratodus forsteri. Lineage (NCBI taxonomy): Eukaryota > Metazoa > Chordata > Ceratodontiformes > Ceratodontidae > Neoceratodus > Neoceratodus forsteri. The sequence continues at coordinate 1,581,423,915 of CM057449.1, read as the reverse complement.
TTTAACATATTTTGAGCCCAAATTTTCAACACACCCTTCTTATGACCTCACTTCATGAACAAGGGCATGAAAATTTTGAAATCCCACCTGAAAGATGATTTTGCCAAGTGACTGTGAAATAATTTTTCAGTCCAGATTTGTATAATTCCACACTAATTGTTCATGAGATGGAGTCTCAAAAAGGGCATGTTGAAAATTTGGTGTCAAACTATTCAAAAATGGCAAAATTATGAACAAAATTTGAAAACCCTTCTGAAATACATAGAACCGCACTTACAGGTGCCTTACTTTGTTGTATAGCAGTTGCCAGCTCCAGCAGCAAGATGTGTCTCCAATTGGGAAGTGGATCTTCACAATAGGACTTGTTCAGGTGAGTGATGGTGTATTGGAGGTTCTGGAGGGTACAGGGTTGTAGGTGCTGAGTGGGAGGTCAGGGTTGGTGGGTATGATCAGTGAGGGGCCTTTGTTTTACAGGTTAAAGAAAAGACATCAAGGGACTGTTTTCTTTATTTCAGTGGTCAATGGACATCGGAGGATGGGGAGTGCCACTAGACACCAGGGAAAGCAAACGTATCAAGGGGGACAGCGATCAGAGGGTGGGCAGTTGCCACTAGACACCAGGGACAAATACAGCCATAACAGGGATGGTGATTGGATGGTGGGTGATGGAGGGGTGCAACTGAACACCAGGGAAATATTAATTATGGGGATGGCAATCAGATGAGGGGGCATCACTAGACACCAGCAAGGAACCAGTTTTGTTTCATTTTTACAGGGTAAAAAAGACATCAAGTGTCTATTTTCTTTATTTCAGTGGTCAATGGACATCGGAGGGTGGGGTGTGACACTAGACACCAGAGAAAGCAAACAGGGACCTTTTTATTCATTTTTACAGGGTAAAAAAGACATTGAGTGACCATTTTCTTTATTTCAGTGGTCAACGGACATTGGAGGGTGGAGAGTCACACTAGACACCAGAGAAAGCAAACATATCAAGGAGTCAGTGATCAAAGGGTGGGGGTGTCACTAGACATCAAGGACAAATACCACCATAACTGGACAGCAAATGGATGGTGGGAAGAGCCACTAGACACCAGGGATATAGTTATTAAATATGAGGACAGCAGTTTTATGATGGGAGGTGCCACTAGACACCAGGGAAAAATTCCATGATTATGGGGACTGCTATCTGAAGGAAGGGCGCCACTAGACACCAAGCAAAAATTCTGTAATTATGGAGACAGTGATCAGATGGTGCAGGGTGCCACTAGATGCCAAGGAAGAATCCTGTAATTATGGGGATGGTGATTGGACAGTGGGGGGTGCCACTAGATCCCATGGTACAATGAAACAGCTATGGGGATGATAATCAGAGGGGGGTGCCACTAGACACCAGGGAAAATTCACATAATTATGAAGACAGCTGGAAATTTTTTTTTTCATTTGAATGAATCCTTTTCCATATCCTTCAAATGGAAAACAAATTGGCAAAAAAAAAAACTAAGTCCAAAATCCTTTTCAATATGAAGAGATCCTTTTCCTTTTTGATCAAAAAATGTGATATGGAAAAAGTTGGAAGAAAAGGAAGTCCAAAATCTTTTTCCATATCATGGGATCCTTTTTCATTTGAACAAAAAAAGCTCATAAGGCAAATGAGAAGCGAGTCATGAAAAAGCATTTTAAAATGTGAAATAAACACAGTTGGAATAATTTCATCAGCAGTTAACTGCAGACTCTACCTAATGGGGTCTGGATAAACAAAATACATGTCTAGGGCTCTCTCTAGGATGTCATTGTTGTTGGTTTTGAATTGTTATTTTAAGTAAAAAGGAAAATAAGATGGTAACAAATGAAAAAGGATTTTTTTTTCAAATGTAAAAGGGTTGCCCCCACCCGCCTTTTTCTTATGGCCCAAATTCCTTTTTTCTTCCAAACATCAATCCAAAAGATTGTACTGAGCATGCTCAGAAACCAACATTTTAAAATGTAATAACTTTGGAACGTATTAATATTTTTTCACCAAACAAGTGAAAGGCAGATTTATGGCCCATGCCCTTTAAAATTTCAAACCATATTGGCACAAGGCAATGACAAAAAACAGCATAAAAGAAATAATGTTTATGTTTTTGAATGAAACTTGGCATGTCAAGAGCTCTACCCCAAGACACCATGCGTGCAAACTTTCATGCAAATCCTTTCAATGGTTATGAAGTTATTAAAGTACAAAGATTGGGGTTTAACATTAAAGTGCCTACTCAACCCTAAATATAGGGGAGCTATCGCACCCCTATAATATGTATTATAGTGGCTTAGTTAGGGTTCAGTAGGGTGTTCAGTGTTAAACCTCTAATTTTGCACAGTAATATCTTTGGCACCATTTGATGAAAAGAGCTGAAATTTTGCATGTGTTGTCTAGTAGGCAAGGTCTTGATCTATAGAAATTTTTATGATGGCAGCTTGTGCAGTTTCTCAGGGCCACAAACAGTATTTCATTTTCCAATAGCAGGCTAGCTTTTTTCCTATACTTAAAATGTTTTTTTTTTGCTCTCTCCTGCAGCCTACATGGAATGGAATTGTTTCCCCAAACTTGCAGGGGACGTCTATTCATGTCCTAAGGGAGTGCCTTTGATTAGTCTAGTGAAAAAAGAAATATGGTTGCAGAAGTATAAGGCTTTAAAGTTCTGTGTTTTGCATTCTGAGCAAGCACAGTATGGTTTTTAAGTTAACATTTTGGTGTGAAATGAAACATTTGAGGTCAAAGATACATTTTTTTGGTTTTGCACCACTTCTCACAGCACAAAACATTTTGTTGTGCTGTGAGATCGCAGTCTTGTTTTTTCGGCATCAAAGTAAAAAAGATGCAAAATACATAACAAAGTGTATCTTTTAAAAACAAACACCTGACTCTAGCTAAACAAGATCAGTTTTGTTAGATTCTGGAGTTTGTTTTTTAAAACACAATGCCAGAAATAAATTTTTTGGGCAGCCCAAAATTCATGCTGCCCTGCTTAGTGAGAGGAGTCATTGACTTGTGTTCTCTGTATGAGAACCGTGGGACTTTCTTGACCTCTGCAGCTGCAGCTGGAACATGTGCTGCAGGCTGCAGTGAGATCAGCGAGCCATTGTTTCCCTGGTTTCTGGTGGCATGCACATTGTATCTATGTATATGTGTCATATCACCCTGGTGTCTAGTGGAACCCCCACCCTCCAATTGCCCCATTTCCATAATGAATTAATTAATCCCTGGTGTCTTGTGGCACCCTCCACCCATCTGATCTCTATCCCTATTTTTTGTAATGTTTCCCTGCTGTCTAGTGGCATCCCTTGTCCTCCAATCCCTGTCCCCACAATTTAGCATGTTTCACTGGTGTCTAGTGCCACTCCAACCTCTCTGATCACTGTCCCTGTAATTTTGTATGCTTCCCTGGTGTCTAGTGGCACCCCCACACCTGCCAGTTATCATCCTCATAATTCTTCATGTTTCTCTGGTGTCTAGTGGTACCTCTACCCTCCAATCCCTGTCCCCATATTTACATGGCCTGTAATAAAAAGTATCCCTCAATGTCCTTTTTTTCTCACCTGTCATAAAAGAAAATGGTCCTTTGCTGATCTGTCCCTCGCCTCCACTGCCCACTGAGCACTCACCACCCTGCACTTCCCACCCCCCCACTCACCCTAACTTCCCTGAACTGGTCACAGCATGAAGATCTACTCTCCGATTGAAGACATGTCTTGCTGCTGGAACAGCTGACTGCATTATGAGTAACTAAGGTAAATGTGGTTCAGTGTATTTCAATGGGGTTTTTAGCTTTGATGCATGACTTGGCCATTTTTGCATATGTTGACAACAGGAGACCAGTAGGAGGCAGTATAGTGCAGTAGTTTAAGGCTCTGAGCTGCAAACCTGGAGACCTGGGATTGAATCCCACAGCCCATCTTGCATACTGTGTGACCCTGAGCAAGTCACTTAACTTCCTTGTGCTCCCAGGTTGCACCTGTAAACAACCTTAAGCTTAGTGTGTCTTTCCTGGTTAAATAAAAAAACAAAACAAATTTGCAACATGGCCTTTTGGCGACTCCAACTTATAAACAATGTCAGTGGAATTCTGCAAAACAAGCCTGAAAGGCTATTTTTGTGATCACTTGGTGAAATCGCCTTTCCGGCATGATTTGAATATTTTCACCACCCTTCTTCATGAGGTGGGATCATATGAAGGCTACGTTGAAAATTTGGAGTTAAAATATATAACAATTACAAAGTTATGCAAATGCATTGAAATTGTATTATGCTGTCTTGTAACTTTGGTCATTTTAAATATTTTCACCCCAAATTTTCAACATAGTCATTTTTTCACATCACCTCATGAACTTGATAGCTGTCATTTTTCAAATCCTTACCAAATATATTTTAGCACTAGTGGAGTGGAATGACGTTGTAGTGGTACGGAATGACATTTTAGCAGGGACTTGAACATTTCAGCATGACGTTAAGGAAATAGGGCAATCACAAGGCTATGCTGACAATTTGGTTGCTGCAACATACATGTATACCTGTTGTTTTACCAATGTTAGTACCTTACACAAGTTTGCTCCAGAACAGCTTCGCTGTCTGCACTCTCCAAATGTATATTTTATGTATCTAACCTGTTCGTCATCCCTGTCCTAACCTCACTCTATTGTTGTCTCCCCCCCTTTTTTGACGAGGTACCTTTGTAAATGAGTCTTTGACTCAAAGTTTGTAAAACTGATCTCAACAATAAATAAATAAAATAAAATAAATAAAATAAAAATACATCTATGGAGGGATAGGTGTGCAGGGCCCCCACAGGTAAATGAGGATTTGATTATACTCTCTAAAAAAGTAAAATACATTTTTATTTTATTTTATTTAGTTTTTGTTGACCGGATAAGTGCACGAGACAAATCCTGCCTATTTTCAGGCATGACCCGGGGGAGGGGGATACAGATGAATGCCAGCTGATCTTGAACTAGATTAAGCTGTTGGTGGTATTTTTTAGTGAATGAGGGAAATTTGGCAAGGACACCGGGGGAATTCCCCTACTGCTTGGCCAGTAGGGGGACTTGCTGACCATCGTGATGGAACGCTCAGTTGCTGAGCCGACTTTGTTGCAGCAGGACGTGCTGCAGGCCGAGGGGTCAATTACGACTTCTACGACTGAAACTACAGAATCGGAGATTTTTTTCGAAGCACCGATGGAACCAGTCTTACCTGCTAACCCTGTATTTTCTATGGATGTCTCGACTGCGACAGGACAACAAAAGGTGACTTCACTGTCTACTACTGCGTTGTCTGAAAAATTACCTACAGAGTTTACTTTTACAGCTCCGAATCAGCCTTTACTTTCTACCTGACAGCAGAATGCGGAACCACCACTTGGACATCCTGTGACAGCTGGAACTATGCTGTCTGACAGTGAGGTTGCTACGCAGCAAGTAAATGAAATTAACTTACGGGTTGCTGCAGCTCTGGCTGAACCGAAGAACGCGCTTCATTCTGGACAAACTGCCACAGGTACTGTCTATGTTACTTCACCTTTGGAACAACAACACGCATCTGTTTTTTCTTTTGATGCTAAACAAAAATGGATTTTCAAACCAGCAGTTAAAAAAGCACCACCTGACCAACCACGCTCCTGGGCAGACCAGGTTGATGATGCCGACGCTTCTTGGTCGGTTTCCAAAGCCCTGACATCTGCGGGCAGGGCGCAGCTCCCTGAGTCAGGCAAATGGATCTCTGGCTTTTCCCCTATTGTCATTCCAGGGGTACAACTAAAAAGGTTCTTGTGTCTCTCCTCTACAACTTCCTGAATCTCCTGATTCTAAGGTCCTTCAACCTGCTACAGCAGAAACCCACTCTGAAGATGTTCTGGCTTCTCCTTTGGCTCTTCCTCCTGAACTCTCCTTTGCCCAGAATCCAGGACTTGGGTTTCTTCCACAAGGAGTTGTACCCTCTCTGATACACTTCCACCCACAGAATTAAACCCTTCAGTAGAGGGATGTTTAGATGACCCAGAGGTTTTACACAGCACAGAGAGCCCTCCACCAGACACTTTGCCTGGCCCAGGACAAACTGCACCACGCTCCTATGCCTCCTTTTTCATTCCTCTTCTTACTCAGCTAAAAGACACAACGCTGTTCGGCTCATTTATAAAGGGGGGTGGAGTTTTTTCCTGATAGGAAATTTGTGGCAAAATCATTATTAAAAGATAGCCTGCAATTTACTTCTGCTGAAATGTATGTGCTAATACATGTGTCTGGTGAAAAAACTTTTGATATTAGTTTTAAGCTCCATAGTGGTTTGGAAAAATTTTGGTCTACATTTCATACGGTACGACAAACTCCTCTTTGGTCCCCATTTGATGTTTTTCCCCTCACAAAACTGGCACACAAAACAGTTACCGTTCTTTTTAGGAATGAGAGTGTTAGTGTTATGGACCTAGTTTACTGGTTGAAACAGAGGTGTACAGTATTGGGGCACCCAGAGGTGATTTTTGACTCTGAGGATATTTGGACAGGGGGTTGGAGGATCAGGGTAATCTTAAGTTCTACTGAAGATGGTTTGCAACATCTCCCAAATTGTATTTTTTTGGGGCAAGACAGGGGGGTTCTTTTTTATGCAGGCCAGCCTAAATCCTGCTACAGATGTGGGAAATCTAGCCACATTAGTAGTGTCTGTGACCACTTACGATGTAACCTTTGCAATTCCTTGGGTCATGTGAGTGAACATTGTAGGAATATAGCTGTCTGTTCCCTGTGTGCTGCTCATGGGCACACTTATGCCACCTGCCTTGTGGCAGCCCACCAACACTCGGACACTCAGGACTCTGAGGAACAACGTTTGTTAATTGCAATCACACAACATTCCAGAACCACCCTTTCTACGACCCGTACTACACCTTTTGTTCCCACTAAGTTGACCTCCTCAGGTGTAACCCCTCCTGCCTCTCATGAATCCCCCCTCCTACTCTCCTGCTCCCTTTAGCTTCGGACCCAGATATGCCACTACCTGACCCTCCACCTCAGGTTTCATTTCCTCTAGATAACCTATCTATGCCCCACCCCCGCTTCCCCCAGTCATACCCTTCCATTCTAGAGAAACACGGAGTAAGACCTATCATGCTCAGCCTGCTTCAAAAGTCCCTAAATTGGTGAATACCCCTACTACTAATCGTTTCCATGCCCTTCTCCTTGCACAAGATGTGTCTGTTGCTGATTCAGAATCTTCCCAGTCAGGAGTGGACTCCATGGGGAAATCTATGGATGTGGAATCAGAGGGTATTACACTCCCGTCCCTCCCTCGGAAAACCAGTTCTGCAGTTCCTAAAAAGGGGAAAAAGAATAAACGTAAGCCACCATGACCTGCTTTAACTATCTAAATGCTTTCCTCCTTAACTTTCTGCTCACTTAATGTGAACAGCATCAAAAATCAGCTCAGACAAGCTGCTTTCTTTTTCTCTTTTACAAACTTTACACTGTAATATTTTCTTCTTACAGGACACACGTTTACATACTGCAGCTGAACTTACTGGCACCTCAAAACGATGGCACACAGGGGTTTCATTTTGGTCATTGGGTTTTGACAGATGTACAGGGGTTGCAATACTTTTTGCATTAGAGGTGAAGGTTTTGAAATTTATAGATTTGGTTCCTGGAAGGTATTGATTTTAGATATTGTACACCGAGGGACGTGTTACCGATTAATTAATGCTTATGCACCTCAAACTAAAGCAACCAGAGTGGATTTATTTCAGCTTTTACAACCATATTTACACACCTCCTATAATGTTATCTTGGGCGGAGATTTTAATTGCGGTCTATCTAACAAAGATAGGGATAAAGGGGTAAAAACTACAAAAGTTTTTAGCGACATGCCTTGTTTGGCTGGGGTGGTTCACACCGCAAGTTTGATAGATGCCTATGCTCATCTACATGTGACTACTGTGCCTACCTTTCACAGAGGTGCACTAGCCACAAGGATAGATTTTTTCTTTATTAATCGGAATTTACCTTTGCAATCTGCATGGATTACCCTGGTGGAATTCTCTGATCACTGTGTCTTGTGCATAAAGGTTGGGTCCACAGCTGCCTGTTCTTTTGGTAGGGGTCTCTGGAAGCTTAATTCTCAATTGCTCCTATGTCAGGATATTTTGGAACACTTACAATATTTCATGATGGCAAGAAAATCCTTATATGAGATGTATGAAGATCCACTTCTCTGGTGGTTGGATACTAAGTCAGATGTTATTTCTTTGTTGAAATCTTTTGGGAAATCTCAAAGTTCAGCTGCTTATTTTTCTTATTTACAACTCCGACGGCAATTGCAGAAATTGATGTCCATGGCCCAGACTACAAAACATGATTTTTCATCCCAAATAAAAATTCTTAAGGATAAAATGGCACCTTTTCATAAACACCAATCTCAAGTTTTAAAATTTCAACAGCAATTTGATACACAAGGTAGTTTTGCCACTGTTTGCCCCTTTCTGGGTAAGAAAGAAAGGGTTGGGAAAAAGGTTTTCACCAGTTTGCTGGGGCATGATGGTCAGGACAAACTTACACAAGCTGACTTAATGACAGAGGTGACGTCATACACAGCGACACTCTTTACAGAAAGGCCAGTAGAATTGGATTCTTCTTGGGCTTACCTCCACAATGTTGAGATTCCGAACTGTCCTCAATCTCTATTAGCTGGTTTAGTCAATCCTATTACATCACAGAAAGTCCTTACTGTTATTAATACTCTCTCCTGCAAAAAAGGTCTGGATGGTCTAATTGCTGAATTTTACAAATTGGTGGGAACCTCATTATCTCAGGAACTTGCAGATGTCTATAATGATTTATTGACACCCTTCTGATTGTCCTTTAGAAATGATGAGGGGCGTTTTGATTTTTTTGCATAAGAAAGGTGACCAAAAACTCCTTTCTAATTGGAGACCGATCTACTTATTGAATGTTGATTTGAAAATTCTAATGAAAATTTTAAATGCACGGCTTTTAACTGTATCCCCCCATTTAATTTCTCCGGCACAGTCCTGAGCGCTTCCTAATAGATCAATAATTGACCAGTTGCTTTTTTTGCCTGAGATTTTTGACAGATCTAGTACACTTGGATTACCTGGTTTTATTTTATCTTTAGATCAAAAGGGGGCTTTTGAGTCAGTGAATCACAACTTCTTATGGCTTACTTTAAAACATTACGGTATTCCATCCAGTTTTATTTTTTGGTTACAGAAACTTTATAAATCTGCGACAGTGTCTCCTTTGGTTAATGGGCACCTTGGGCCTATGCTTCCGGTAAGGCAAGGAGTTCAGCAGGGTTGTCCAGTTAGTCCATTACTGTATGTATATAGTATAGATCCTTTGTTACGCACTTTGAATAAAATGATATTCTCCATTTTTGTTCCTGGAGTCTCTATCCCCTTTTCGGCCCTTGCTTATGCGGATGACATTTGCATTTGCACCTCCACTGCTTCCTCTGTCCCCCTGGTTGTTGACATGTGTCAATTTTTTGGTTCTCTTTCTGGTATGTCCTTAAATATACCTAAATGCCTTGGATTCATTTTAAATGGGGACGTTCCTGAACAATCACTTATGTGTGATATACGTTGTACGTCATCACCCATACGGATTTTAGGTATTTTTTTCAGTTCACCTACACCAGCTATTTATAACTGGGATATTCAATTGCAGAAAGGTAGGATTATGGTGCAAAATTGGAATAAATGGCAGTTTTCCAAGCTTAAACGTATTCATTTGATACGTACCTACTTAATACCATTATTTTTATTTTTGAGTAATATTTTTCCCCCTCCCAAACAAAGGAAAACAACTTTATTTAGTGTCTTTTTTCAAGCTGTCTGGGGTAGCCATCTTAATCCCATTAAACACAATATTTTATACTTACCTGTGTCCCAAGGCGGCTTAAGTATGATTAATCCCCTACTGTTTTTCTGTTGTCAATTTCTTTTTTCTAATTTTTTGCCATTGTTAAAACATTTTCCTAAATTATGGACCAGTCTCTCCCTGCAGGAAATAGGGATTTGGTATACTGAGTGGGTGTTTGGCAGATTAGGACATCTTAGTAAATCCACTATTATTCAACCTTATCAACGTGAGATTTTTCTTAAATTGCGGCAGTGGGAAATACCTAGCGACTGGATACTTTTCAAACATAAAAAAATTTTATACCAATTTGTTCTTGATTCCTGTTTTACAGAACCAATTATATTCCTAAAATGTTCTGATGAGCTGCTTTTGCCACTACAGGGTTTAATAACTCATAACCAAAATCCTTCTAAACTTTGGGATGTAACTTGGTTGTGTGGTCATGAAAAGCTGAATGTAAAGGGAAATCAATTTCATAAACAGCTACAAGATTGTAACTGTTCCCGCCCTGGTTGCTTTCAAGTTCTTGAAATGATGCAGCACTTATTTTTTTATGTCCATATATTTCCAACATTTGGGGCTATGTTGCCTCTATTTGGAATGAACCAGTCTTTAAATATGTGAATTACAATGTTTTGATCTATGGTTCTTATACTACTAATTGGAGAAAATGGGATACCGGCACATTACATGTTATTTTTGCTGTCTTTAAATGGTTTATTTGGCAAAACAGGTGTCTTTTTACTTTACAGCAGAAATATTTTTCTTATATGGAACTCTTACAGAAAATACATTCAGAATTGTTGAACATTTATAAAAATGAAGTAGGAAGATATAATTGTGCTCAATTAAGGTTAAATTGGAGGAATTTACCTTGGGTAACGGATAATGATGTTCCCATCACATAACCTTATGATGTATTATCTAGGTCTGATAGTACTTTTTTTCTTTCTTTTATTGATTTGTTTCTTTCCATATTTTTTTGGTTCCCTTTATTCCTTTTGAGTTTCCCATTTTTCTGTACTATTGTGTATTAACAATGTATTTGATTCTTTTTTTTTAAGTTCTGTTAATAAAAAATTCCCCTACTCTTTTTCGATAAGTGCCATGGGATCTTTAACATCCACCTGAACTACCACCAATTCAGGCAGATGGGACCTCAGTTTAATGTCTCATCCGAAAGATGGCACCTCAGAAGTGCAGCACCCCTCTCATGCTGCACTACAGTGTCAGTACTGGGATATTAACCCACTTGCCAGATGTGGGAACTGAACCCACAGCCCTCTGATCTCCCAGCCTCAGAGGCAAGTGTGCTGCCTACTGAGCCACTGACACTGAAATCTTTGCAAAAAACTATGTTAATGCATCAGTTAGGGTAACTTAATACCACAAAAGTAGGGAAATGTGGCATTAAGGTTTCTCACCATAGATAGATAGATAGATAGATAGATAGATAGATAGATAGATAGATAGATAGATAGATAGATAGATGCAGTTACCGAAAAATCCATATTTCAAACCATTTTTGAGATATAGATGTTGAAAGGTACTGCGTCTGCCACAGTGTTATCCTATGGAAAATGTCCAAACTTTGAAATGTTATAAATATGGAAGCCATGTAAATTGTATTACCAAACCAACAAAAGTCACATCTGTAGGGCAAGCCCTTTCTATCCTGAAAATTTCAGCCCAAAATTCCAAACCGTTTCTTGGCAGTGACGCGCCAAAAAACAGTAAATTTTAGAAGTTCCTTGTCATGAGCTGTCAAAATCTCTTTTCACAAGCTGAATCCCTTTTCACAAGGCCATCTGGTCCCACAAATCTAAATCTGTTTTCAGGATGCAAAAAGGGAATAGTATCGTGAACAGGGATTTTGACAGCACATGAAAAGGGATTTGAGTTGTCAGACCAGATGGCCCTAGGGGTAATCCCTTTTTGCAATGCAAAAATGGGATTTTGACACTTCATGAAAAGGGATTCAGCTCATGAAAAAGGATTTTGACACCTTGTGAAAAGGGATTCAGCTTGCGAAAAGGGATTTTGACAGCTCATGAAAACATATTAAAAAAATTAATCCGTTTCATTACATGTCAAAATTCTTTTTATGAAGCTAATTCTTCTCTAAGGTGTCAAAATCTATAGCATTTAGAAAAGGGATTACCCACAGGGCCATCTGGTCTGATAGTCCAATTCCTTTTCGTGAGCTGTAAAAATCCCTTTTCACAAGGTGTCAAAACCCCTTTTTGCATCGAGAAAAGGGACAGAAAACAAGTCACAAAAGGGAGTTTAAAAATCAAAAATATACATTCTGAGCACCACAGTAATGTAAACCAAAGGCAGAGAACTGTAAAGGATGTCTACATGAGCAAATTGCATACTTTGATGTCTCTAGACGACATTCCTGGGTAAACATATACCATTTTGTTTGGGTTGGAAAAATGGAAACAAGACAGGAACTCATGAAAAGTGATTTAATGAATCCCTTTTCGTGAGCTGTCAAAATCCCTTTTCATGAGCCCTAAATCCCTTTTCACACAGTGCAGCTATCCAAATGACTGAACTGAGCATGCTCAGAACTTGAAATTTCAAAATTGAATAGCTTTGGAATAGATTAATATTTTGTCACCTAATCAATGCTGGCTTGCTCTTTTGGGCACATTCTTTCCACCCAGAAAATTGCAGACATAAATACCAAATGATGTGGTTGCAGCAGGGTAAGGAAAAAAACAGCCCAAACAGGCCAAAACATTTGACTTTTACTCTCTTTTCACTATGCAGAGCATGAGATCCTCAAATCCAATAAAAACAAAACATGGTATATAAAGAGACATACCCCATGGGACAGTGCATGTCAAATTTCGTGCAAATCCGTTGAATGGTTGCAAAGTCATTAAAGTGCAAAATTTGAAGTTTAACATTAAACTGCCAATTCAACAACATATATATGTGTATATGTGTGTGTGTGTGTGTGTGTGTATATATATATATATATATATATATAGAGAGAGAGAGAGAGAGAGAGACCATTAGTGCCACAATAGTTAGGGTTGAGTAGGGTGTTCAATGCTAAACCCCTAACTTTGCATATTAACAGCTTTGGCAATGTTTGACAAAATGAGTTTAAATTCTGCATGTATTGTCTAGAAGGCAAAGTCTTGATCTGTGGAAAGTTTTGTGATGGCAGCTTGTGCAGTTTCTGAGATCCACATATGTCATTTTCTGTAAATGTTAAATATTATTGTTATACTTAACATTTTTTTTTGTTGTTGTTTGCTCTCACCTATAGCCTACATGGAATGGAATTTTTTCCAGAAACTTTCAGGGCACCGGTGTCATGTTCTAAGGTGATGCCTTTGAATGGTATAGTGAAGTAATAGTAGAAGGTTCTAGATTTATAAGGCTGTAAAGTTTTGTGTTTTCCCCTTCAGCGCATGCTCAGTAGGTTTTGTGAGATAAAGTTATGGTGCAAAATAAAAAATTCTGTGTCACAGTACCCTTTTTTGATTTCTCTTCACTTTCTTCTCACAGCACAAAGCAGCACCTCAAACTAAAAAACTAGGAAAATATATAAAAATGGTGTCATTAAAAAAACACCAGCACCTAGATAAACGGGCCCAGTTTAGCTAGATTCTGATGTTTGTTTTTTTAAAATAAGGGCCAGAAATACCTTTGCTTGGTTCCCAAAATCTCGGGTGCCCAGGTTAATGAGTGGAGCCATTCACCCACATCCTCTGTTTGAGAACAGTGGAATTTTCTTGACTTCTGCAGCCGCAGCTAGAACATGTGCTGCAGGCTGCAGTGAGAGCAGTAAGTTGCCATTTTCCTGGTTTCTAGTTGTGCCTTCCCCTTCCCAACCCTTGCTGTATGAGACAAGATGGTAGCCACGCTGGGCTGACCATTGCGGGGGCAGCAGTAGAGAAGAATCTGCATGTATTTGAAAATTGATTTTATCCAATTGATCCTATTTTACTTTTTACTGTTTTCACTAGCCATTCCCCTTTGCTGTTTGTTTTAGATTACAACTCCTACATTGTAATACTGTCTTTATTCAGATAGCCTGTAGGCATAGGTTGAGGAACCACTAGTTAGGGGGCTAAAGTGAGTAAGATTAAGGAGGTAGTTTTTTCTGTTTTTAGTTAGGGTTGCTTTATCGGAGTTTGCCTGCATTGGTGTGCATCCAGTTTTACTCTCAGCAGCCTTTACACCATTTTTATCTACTTTCGGTTTTCTTTAATGACATTTATAGTATTTAGAAACCAGCATATGTTCTGAGGTTATCCTGCAACAGGATCAAGATTTTACAGAGAAGACTTTCCTTTACAAGTCCATTCACATCTGGACTCAACCTAGACATGTATGTCTGTTCACTGGCTGTGCAGGAGGTTGGCGAGATATTTTCTTTCTTAGGATTGAATTCAGACACTTTGTCAGCTATGAGCACATGAGGATAGCAGCTGTGCTTGGAGGATACCTATTTTCTTGGAATCTTGTAGATCACTAACTACTCAGGCCGTTGTTGAAATTCTGGACATTATGCTCTCACCGTTGGATTTGTCATGGTCTACTACTTTTTTTCGAGTTCTGGAATCCTGTGGGTTGTAAGAGAACCTACGGGTGCCAGATAAAACTTTTTATCTCACTTATTATTTCTGACTTTTTGCTGAGTGTTCACTGTTTTACCAGTTTATACAGTTATTATGGTTCTCTATAGGTTGTGAGAGAGCCTATGGGTGAGCCAGAAATAAAGCATTAAGCTGCAGTTTTATAATTGAATTTTCATTTCTGTTTTTATTCTTGGATGACCGAGATGGGGTAGAGAGCGCCCTCAGTTAGAAAGTGCTTATAACAGCTGTTGTTTACTGCTCATTGTACTGTTATCCAGGATCTATAGAGGTGAATGCCCTACTGATTGTCTCTGACCAATACCCAATAGCTCCAGCTGCATTGTTATTATATCAAATACTCTATTTCTTTGTTTTCAGAACTGTTTTTGGACAGTTCTACCTCTTGTGAGAGAACAGGTTTCTGGAACTCTCTCAAATATCTGTAGCTTACCTGGGACAAATTCAAACTGTGCACTGATTATTTGTTTGGATTCTCGTTAGTGTATTTTGCTTTTATCTCTGCTGGTTTTTGAGGGGAGGAGAGGGTCTAAATGGTTGTTTAGTTTTATGTGTGTGTTGAAAGTGTGTGGTGTGTGTGTGTTGTTTAGTAGTCATAGCCGTAGTGTGTAAGATTGCTGTACAGTATGTGAGGCTTTTTGGTTGGATGGTTTTGTGCTTGTTGTTTTTAATTTTTATTTTATCTTGTTGTGAATGGTTTTATTATTTGCCCTGTTTTAAAGTGTTTGGTTTTAGTTTATTTAGGTAGTAGAACTATGTGCAGAGACTCCCAATTTCAAAGGCTCACCTACTTTGTTGATCACCTGTAGTCACACCATCCACTTGTTGGTATTCTTCTGTTTCTCCTGGCAGAGGAACTCAGCTACTACCCGGAACTTCGAATCTCATAAAGGAGGAGCAACCACTGCAGTGAAGGTCCCAGGTATGGTGATTGAGAGGGTAGGATTGGGGTGATTTGGACCAGAAGATGCCAGGGGAAGAGATGGAATCAGCATCAAGGACTTTCATACCTAGTTACTCTCCCCAGGGCCCTGCTAAATTTCATCAGGCAGCACATATTTCATCTAGCTTCTGCTGCTCATCCCGTTTGGGCCATTCTATGTAACACAATTAGAATGAGGACTAAAACCACGGTAATGGAGACTTTCATTGCCGATTCCTCAGCTGACCTCATTTGCATCATGGAAACCTGGTTGGGCAATGATGCTGGCCCAGTGGTAGTGGAGTCTGCCCTTCTGAGTATATCGTGGGGCATTGCCTGAGGAGGGATCACAGAGGGGAAGGGGTGGACATCTGGTTTAGATACACCCTGGGACTCACTGCACTCCCAGTGAGAACATTTGAATCCTTTGATTATGTGATGGTCAGGTGCATCTCAGGTGTCAATTGCAGGATTATTCTCATCTACCTGCCCCCAGGCACTGGAAATTTATTTCTGTCGGAACTAGGGGACTCCATCACTGAACAGGTGTTGGAGTCCCCTAGATTACTGGTACTGGGGGATTTCAGTTCCTAGATGGATGATGACTCTTCACGGTTTGGATAAGAGCTCCTCCAGTTAATGACCTCTCTGGGATTGACACAGGTAATTACCTCTGAGATGCATGAACTTGGTGCCACATTGGCTCTCATCTACTCACTCAGACTTGACATAACTGCAGTCAAGGTCATTTGGTCAGATCTTCATGCAGCTGAATTCCAGTGTGGGGTCCCCTGTTCTAGTACCCCCTTTGTGGAGACAATCTGGTGTCATCCGAAAAATGAGTTGGAGACTTGCAAACTCCAGGATGCACTGGTTGTCTTGAACATGTTGCTAGCATGTGAGCAAGGTCAGAAATGGTCATTGATTGTTATAACATGGAGATTATGACTGCCATGAACACTACTGCACCTCTCCATGTTTTCCCCTTGACCTTCCAACATGGCTCAGCCTGGTACTGTGCTGAGCTGCATCAGCTGAAGACAAAGGGTGTAGATTGGAGCATTCCTGGAGGAGATCTGAATCTATGGGGGACATGCTGATGCTGAGACTCTATTATGTTACGTATCAGCAGATAATTGTCTAGAAAAAGAAATTTTGTCTCCGTCAATTGCTGCATTGAAAAATCACCCAGCTATGATCTTTTACACTGTAGACAAATGATTACATTATCCTTGTCTGCTGTCCATGGGACCCATTTCTATTGAGAGGTGTGAGGAGGTTGGGTGCCTTTTCACTGACAAAATGTCCATCATTAGATCCAGTATTTCTTCTTGTGGCCAAGCTGGGGCTGGGCATAACTAACCTAGTGGAGGCACTGATCTGTCTATCTTGGATGAGTTCCAACTGGTTTCAGCAGCTGAGGTCCTACAAGTGGTCAGCAGTCTGCATCCTACCAACTGTGAACTGGATCCAGGTCCAATGTGGTGAAATATACACTATGTTGAGTTCCTGGGTCCATTTTTTGCTGAGATTGTTAATGGATCCTTGATGAAGAGTGTCTTTCCCTTTACCCTAAGAGATGCAGTGATGAGGCCCCTTCTAAAGAAGCCATCCTTGGACCCTGATGTTCTCATGAACTACAGGCTGATCTCTAATTTTCCCTTTTGAGGGAAAAAATGTTGTAGGTGCCGTATTGGTCCTTTTAAAAACAGAGCCAGAAACAAATGATTTGATACCTTTTATTGGACCAACATGGATGTTACAGAAAAGAAAAAAGTGCTTTAGCTTTCGAACCAACCAGGTCCTTCTTCAGAAGCTTTGTGTCAGTTTTTTCAAATATCCCATACTATTAACACACAGGTTATATAGAAAAAGCAGAAATAATTCTCCTTGGTTTAACATATACATTTAAAACATAATAGAAGATTATCCAGAGAAGCTAATTAACACCAGTATGCCTTTATCCGAGGAGCCTCAGAAGGGCAAAGATTATCAAGAATTCTCTACCAAAGAGTTCTTGTCACATAAATTTTAAAATGTCTCAGTATTCCAAGAAAGCATTCTAGTGATAAAAAACCTTGAGTGGCATTCTCTCTAATACATGTAAGATGAGCTTACAACTTACATTCCAATTGTCCTGGTATATTAAAGGACAGATAATGAGAGAACAAAATCCTGAAATTAGGTATAACTGCAAGTTGAAATCAAGCCTCAAATTAACCTACACATATAAACATGATGCATGAAAGTATCACTTGTAAGTGTAAGTGCAAAAACAAACAACAAAAAAAAACTTGTCAATGACCCCAAGAAAACGAGACCATAAGCCTGATAAATGCAGATTTCAACACAGAGTCTGTGTATAACAAATGCACAGAATCAGTCTAGCAATCTAAATGAAAACCCAAAGGAATTACACCTTTAATGAACCCCAAGTAAATGAGATATGCATCTTAATATGAGTAGTTAAAGATGTGACAGTGTGAAATCCACCCACTGACAACTAATAGAAGGAAATAAATGCACACTATATGTGAAAATTAAGTGTTCTAGCCACATAACAACTGCCCCATGCCACGCTCCACCCACACATATGTGTGTACATACACCACACCACACCCCCACACACACACACCTGCACCCACAACAAATATAGCAAACACATTCCACACACACCACACCACACACAACAACAACACACATACACACCATACCCACAACACACAAAAAACACACACCAAACACACAAAACACACACATACATACATACATACATCAGTATACACACACACACACTCAAACGCACTCACTACAGTGTTAAGGTGAAAAGTCAACAATGTAGGTAACCATAAACTTACAAAATTAAAGGCCCGTTGAAGAACTAAACTGTTCATGTCCATCTTTTAAAGTAAAGGTCTGTGTAAGTTTAAGTGAATAATGTGTCATGTACCCAACATCAATGTTCAATCCATCTGCCACCATATTGTGAAGTAAAATAAGTCTAATTTCAGAAGCCCGTCTCTGTTGTGTACTGTTGAAATGTCCTTTTAAGACCATCACAGACATATCTGAGATTGAGTGGTCATCCTGGGAGAAGTGCTGGCTACTGGTTTCTCAATCATCTTGTGATTAATAGAATGTCTGTGTGAATTCATTCTAGTCTTGAGTTGTTGGCTTGTCTCCCCACATAACCTGTGCTAGGACATTTCTTGCATTGGATAAAGTAGACCACATTACTTGATGTACATGTATAATTCCCTGTATCCTGAATAGTCTGTTTTGTGATGTAACCACACAGTCTGAAGTGGAAATGAGGTTACATGTCTTACATGTGCGTTGATGACAGGTCGTGTACCATATGATGTCATGGTATTCTGTTCCGTTCAAGTTGACTCCTAATAATCAGGTTGGCTAAATTAGGTGGTTGTTTAAAAGATAGTAGTGGTAGTTCTTGAAAAATACAGTTAAGGGTTTCATCCTCACTAATTATTGGATGGAGATCCTTAGTAATCTTACATGAGGAGTTCAAGGTCAGGATGGTATGTGACTACTAAGGGTATTCTGCTGGTAGTCATCCGTTCCTTATATTGCAGTAGCTGTTCTCCTGGGACCTGTGTTGCACGCTCCACTGCTCTGTCAATTTCCTGGATGAGTGTCCCTGCTCAATAAAGGTGTTTTTCAACATCGCCAGATGTGTGTCTCTGTCTTCCTCATTTGAACAGAGGCGGTGATACCGAAGTGCTTGACTATATATAACAGATTTCTTTGTGTGGCTCGGGTGATTACTTTTCTTGTGTAAGTATCTCTGTCTGTCTGTTGGTTTCCTGTAAAGACAGGTATGTAGGGTACCATCCTTAATAGTGACAGTGGTATCCAGAAAATGTACACTTGTGGCAGAATATTCTAGGGAATATTCTAAGGCACTGTACACATAAACCACTCGCTTATTTCCGTTACATTGATGATTTGTTTATAATTTGGACAGAGGGCACTGACACACTTAAAGATTTTCACCAAGAACTTAATAACCTCCCCCCAACTATAAAGCTTTCCCTAGAATATTCTGCCACAAGTGTACATTTTCTGGATACCACTGTCACTATTAAGGATGGTACCCTACATACCTGTCTTTACAGGAAACCAACAGACAGACAGACAGAGATACTTACACAAGAAAAGTAATCACCCGAGCCACACAAAGAAATCTGTTATATATAGTCAAGCACTTCGGTATCACCGCCTCTGTTCAAATGAGGAAGACAGAGACACACATCTGGCTATGTTGAAAACACCTTTATTGAGCAGGACACTCATCCAGGAAATTGACAGAGCAGTGGAATGTGCAACACAGGTCCCAAGAGAACAGCTACTGCAATTATAAGGAACGGATGACTACCAGCAGAATAATTTTAGTAGTCACATACCATCCTGACCTTGAACTCCTACGTAAGATTACTAGGATCTCCATCCAATAATTAGTGAGGATGAAACCTTAACTGTATTTTTCAAGAACTACCACTACTATCTTTAAACAACCACCTAATTTAGCCAACCTGATTATTAGGAGTCAACTTGAACCGAACAGAATACCATGACATCATATGGTACACGACTCCTGTCATCAACGCACATGTAAGACATGTAACCTCATTTCCACTTCAGATCGTGTGGTTACATCACAAAACAGACTATTCAGGATACAGGGGAATTATACATGTACATCAAGTAATGTGGTCTACTTTATCCAATGCAAGAAATGTCCTAGCACAGGTTATGTGGGGGAGACAAGCCAACAACTCCGCACTAGAATGAATTCACACAGACATTCTATTAATCACAAGATGATTGAGAAACCAGTAGCCCAGCACTTCTCCCAGGATGACCACTCAATCTCAGATATGTCTGTGATGGTCTTAAAAGGACATTTCAACAGTACACAACAGAGACGGGCTTCTGAAATTAGACTTATTTTACTTCTCAATATGGTGGCAGATGGATTGAACATTGATGTTAGGTACATGACACATTATTCCACTTAAACTTACACAGACCTTTACTTTTAAAAGATGGAATGAACAGTTTAGTTCTTCAACGGGCCTTTGATTTTGTAAGTTTATGGTTATCTATATTGTTACTTTTTCACTCTTAACACTGTGGTGAGGTGTTGAGTGTGTGTGTATACTGAATGTATGTATGTATGTGTGTGTTTGTGTGTGTTTGGTGTGTGTTTTTTGTGTGTTGTGGGTATGGTGTGTATGTGTGTTGTTTGTTGTGCGTGGTGTGTGGTGTGTGTGGAATGTGTTTGCTATATTTGTTGTGTGGGGTGTGCAGGTGTGTGTGTGTGTGTGGGGGTGGTGTGGTGTATGTACACACATATGTGTGGGTGGAGCGTGGCATGGGGCAGTTGTTATGTGGCTAGAACACTTAATTTTCACATATAGTGTGCATTTATTTCCTTCTATTAGTTGTCAGTGGGTGGATTTCACACTGTCACATCTTTAACTGCTCATATTAAGATGCATATCTCATTTACTTGGGGTTCATTAAAGGTGTAATTCTTTGGGTTTTCATTTAGATTGCTTAGACTGATTCTGTGCATTTTGTTATACACAGACTCTGTGTTGAAATCTGCATTTATCAGGCTTATGGTCTCGTTTTCTTGGGGTCATTGACAAGTTTTTTGTTTGTTTGTTTTTGCACTTACACTTACAAGTGATACTTTCATGCATCATGTTTATATGTGTAGGTTAATTTGAGGCTTGATTTCAACTTGCAGTTATACCTAATTTCAGGATTTTGTCTCTCATTATCTGTCCTTTAATATACCAGGACAATTGGAATGTAAGTTGTAAGCTCATCTTACATGTATTAGAGAGAATGCCACTCCAAGGTTTTTTTTTATCACTAGAATGCTTTCTTGGCATACTGAGACATTTTAAAATTTATGTGACAAGAACTCTTTGGCTGTAGAGAATTCTTGATAACCTTTGCCCTTCTGAGGCTCCTCGGATAAAGGCATACTGGTGTTAATTAGCTTCTCTGAAGTAATCTTCTATTATGTTTTAAATGTATATGTTAAACCAAGGAGAATTATTTCTGCTTTTTCTATATAACCTGGTGTTAATAGTATGGGATATTTGAAAAAACTGCCACAAAGCTTCTGAAGAAGGACCTGGTTGGTTCGAAAGCTAAAGCACTTTGTTCTTTTCTGTAACATCCATGTTGGTCCAATAAAAGGTATCAAATCATTTGTTTCTGGCTCCCTTTTTAGGGAAGGTTTTGAGAAGGTAGTGGCTGAGCAGCTGTTAGACCGCTCTGAGTGTCTTTCTATCTTTGAACCACTCCAATCTGGTTTTCAGCCTTGGCATAGCACTGGACTGCCTTAGTTAGGGTGACACATGATCTCCTCATGGAGAGGGACTGAGGACAATGTACTATCGTGGTGCTCTTTGACCTTTCTTCTGCATTTGACACGATGGAGCATGAAGTGCTGATTGATCGACTGAGGAACCATGTGGGTGCCACTGGTGCAGTTTTGCACTGGTTTAGCTCCTATTTGACTGGGATGATGCAGTGAGTGGTTATGCAGAATTTCACCTAGGGGCCATCCATGCTGCCTTGCTGTGTTCCTCAGGGTTCAATACTTGCCCCAATTCTATTCTCTGTGTATATGCTGCTGCTAAGAGAGATCATAAGATGGTACAATGTGGAGTTTCACTGGTATGCAGATGTGTTGTATCTGTCTTGTGCCCCTGATGATACCCTTGCATCTTCTGTGCTGTGTCACTCTCTGGCTGAGATTAATGACTGGCTGGCTGCTAACTGGTTGTCTCAACCCAATCAAGATGGAACTCATGATAATTGAACCTGGTCATCAGGGCTTGCCTGCTAGTGGAGGTGTTGCCCTCCTTGTGTGGGGTGACTGGCACCTCTCTGCAATGAGCATGGACAGAGATCTGGGGATCATACTGGACAACATGCTGCCCAATGAACAGCAGGAATCGTTTGTTGTCCTGTCTGTCTTTTCCCATCTTTGGAACATTGTAGGATTCAGACGTTCTTAACTCAGGATGACCTAGAGACAATTATCCATAACTTTGCCACCACAAGGTTGGATTACTGTGACACTCTAAACCTAGGGCTATCTAAAGGCTTGATGCTTCAACTTCAACTGGTGCAGAATGCTGTGCCCTGGATTATGGTGGGCTCCTCATCGAGGGACCACATCACTCTAGTAATGTGCACTTTGCACTGGCTACCTTTGCATTCACTGACCACCTTCAAGATCAAATTAACATACTGTACAAGGCTTTACATGGTCTGGGACTAGAATACTTAAAAGAGCTTGTTATCAAACACTCCACCCTCTCTGCTCCACCGAAGCTGTACTGCTAGTGGTCCCCACCTCAAGGCTCAGGACATGGGGTGACAGAGCCTATGGAGTGGTGGCACCTATTACCTGTAACTCCATTTCCCATCATACTGTATTTGCATTGCCAACCTGGTGGATGCCTTCAAAGCCTCATTCAAAACATTTTTATTTGAACAAGCTTTTAATGGATCTTGACCTATATAGTTTTAACCTGTGGGCTTATTTTATATGTTTTTATATTGGATTGGTTAAGCACACAGAGCACTCGATGGATTGAGCACTGTATCAATAAAATTTGCCCTGCCATTTGCCTAATGTTACCCTGGTGGCTAGTTTCACCCCCACACCCTCTGATTGCCATCTCCTATATGGTTAGAGCTGCCAGGATCCACTCATTTACAGTATTGGCAGTTTTGATAGGGTGTGTAGTGTCATGGCAGCAGTTTAACTACAGCAAATGGAGAGGCAGGTGACAGAAGGACTGTCCCAGCCAGTGGAGCAGCATCTCTCACATGCACATACTGGCTCATCACCTTGACTGTCCTCTTTAGCATGCTGGTGGCAGCCCAGAACTAGCTCAGCTACCAGGATCTAGAGATGTTGTGAAATTATATTTTGCTGGTGAAATTTCCATGAAATTGGCAATTTCATCTTGTGAAATATTTCATGAAATTTGCCTATTATGTGAAATATTTTACGGGGTGCAAAATGCAAAATTTTGACCACAAAATGAGAAATTTCACTGGAAAAGTGGCAAATTGTTGCAGGCAAAAGGTGAATTATGCCATTTTGCTGGTGAAATTTTGCATTCTGCAGGCGAAATTTCTCATTCCGAGGGCGAAATTCTGAATTTTTCTTCCGCACAAAATTTCGTGAAATATTTCACGTAACAAAATTTGCCAATTTCGCACATCTCTACCAGGATCTGTGTGGGTAAGTAAAATACAGCAGGTCTGCCAGGGAGAGAGAGAGACAGAGAGCATGAGGAATATTCAGGTGTTTCAGAGCACTGGAATCCCCATTATGGATAGTGGGCAGAGGACGCTCTTGAAATTCCAGGCAGCACCTCTGCTTGCCCCAAGGCCTACCATCTGTGCCAGGTACTGTAAATTAAAAAGCCATAGTTCACATTACTCATCATACTATATAAAGTATTATAAAGTTACAGAATTCTACATTAATATTGACCTACTGTATTGTATTTGCTTAACATTACTGCTCTTTATGCACCACACAAGGAAACCATGGTACTTGTAGATAGTATGCTAACTGAGGAGAATGAGAAAACCACAAAGGAAATTGAGGAACCTCAGGCCACTGAACATGGTGTGGTGGCATCTGTCTCATTTGTAAAGAGGATGCACCACCAGATGGGATGGACATATGGGTTGGTACGGTAAAGGCACCAAAAAGGGTGTTTGTCGTGATATAGAAACATAGGCTTTGACAGCAGATAAGGACCATTTGGCCCACCTAGTCTGCCCATTTCCTTACCTAATGGATAAGCTACAGATCCTAGTTAACCAACAGCCTATTTCCTCAACCCCGCAATAGAATTGCTTATGTCTGTCCCATGCATTCTTGAATTCCCCCACTGTTATTGACTCCACTACCTCCTCAGGAAGGCTGTTCCATGTATCCACAACCCTCTCTGTGAAAAGATATTTCCTCACATTACCTCTGAGCCTTTGCTCCTCTATTTTCAAATTGTGCCTTGTTCTTGCACATCTCTTTTTCTGAAAGATGCTACCCTCTTGGACTTCATTGATTCCCTCAAGGTACTTGAAAGTTTCTATCATGCCCCCCCCAAGGGTACACAGTGCATATTAAGCTCCTTTAATCTCTCTCTTCATATGTCTTCTGGTGTAGACTCTGCACCATTTTAGTTGCCCTCATCTGGACAGTCTTCATTTTGTCTATGCCCTTGCGGAGATGGGGTCTCCAGAACTGCATGCAGTACTCCAGATGGGGTCTCACCAACTGTCTGTACAGAGGGATAACAATTTCATGTTTTCTACTGGTGATATCTCTCCCTCTGCATCACAGTGTCCCACCAACCCTCCTTACTGCTTTCTCACATTGGCTGCCCACCTTAAGGTCACTTCATATGACTACCCCCAGGTCCCTTTCCATTTTTGTTGTTGTTAGTATCTCACCCCCCATTGTGTACTCTTCCCCTGGGTTTTTGTTTCCCAGGTGCATTACTTTGCACTTCTTTGTGTTGAATCTAAGCTGCCATACATTTGACCATTCCTCCAACCTTGCTAAGCCCCTTCACATCCTTACCACAGCACCTTCTGTATCGACCGTGTTGCAGATCTTTGTGTCATCTTCAAGGAGACATACTTTTCCTTCCAGTCCATCTGCAATGTCACTTATAAAGACATTAAAGAGGACCGGTCCCAGTACTGAACCCTGCAGTACCCAACTGGTAACCCCTCCTTTCTTCAGAGTGGACTCTGTTTACTATTACCCTCTGTGTCCTGTTGTCCAGCCAATTTTTTACCCAGGCTACAACCTTGGGACCCACTCCAAGGATAACTGTATATTAATCTTTCATGTGGGACTGTGTCAAATGCCTTTCTAAAATCTAGGTAGGCCATGTCCACAGCCCCTCCCTGGTCTACTACTTTGGTCACCTAGTCAAAGAAATATATTAGATTTGTCTGACATGACCTTCCTGCTGTGAATCCATGCTGCCTTGGGTCCTGTGCTCCACTGGCCTCTAGAAACGCAACAATTCTTCTCTTCAGAAGTGATTCTGTTATTTTCCCCACCACTGAGGTCAAACTAACAGGTCTGTAGTTTCCTGCCTCTGTCATGCTCACACTTTTATGAAGGGGAATCACATCTGCACTCCTCCAGTCCTCAGGTACCATACTATCCTCCCATGATTTATTAAAAAGGGTAGTAAGTAGTGTTACTAGTTCTACCCTTAGTTCTTTTAGAATTCTTGGGTGAATCCCATCAGGCCTCATTGCTTCATTCGGCTTCAGTTATAAGAGTTATTTCAGAACCCTTTCTTCTGTGAATGGAATGGTATCGACCTCCCTATCCAGATTACTTCTATTTTTTGATTTAGGTACCTCCCCCTCCTCTTCTTTTTGAATACTCAGCAGAAGTATTCATTCAGTATCCTGCTTTTCACTGTCACTCTCTGCCCACCCTCCCTCCCTTTATTAAGCCTCACTATCCCTCCCTTGGTCTTGCTTCACTTCCTAATGTACCTATAAAAGATTTTATCCCCATTCTTAACTGAGTTGGCTATCTTTTCCTCAGTTTGGGCCATTGCTATTCTGACTGCCTTCCCTGCTTTCTTCTGCTTTAACTGGTACAGTTCTCTGTCCTGCTCCTTCTGTGTTTCCTTATACTTCCTGAATGCTACCTTTTTCTCCTTAACCTTCCCAGCCACCTCTTTTGAGAACCATAATGCTTTTTTTCCTCAATTTTGTTTTGTTGATTTGCTTCATTCAAAGGCTTCTTGCCTCTGTGATGGCTGTTTTGATTTTTCTCCGTTGATTCTCCACCCCTCCTTCTTGCCCATTTGCTAATGCTTTTCGGAGGCACTCTCCCATTTTCCCAAAGTCAGCCCTCCTAAAGTCACATACTCTTGCTTTTGTATGGCTTGAGTCTATGGCTGTGTTTATCGTGAACCACACAGTTTGGTGGTCACTTGTCCCCAGATGGCTACCCACTTCTAAATCTGAGATCCTTTATCTGTCCTCGTTTGACAGTACCAGGTCTAAGACTGCTCCCCCCTGAGTGGGTTACACCACTAGCTGTCTGAGGCATACCCCCTGTAAGGCATCAAGAATAACCCTGCTCTTGGATGTGGCTGCAGCAAAGGTGCTCGAGTTAACATCTGGCATAGTGAGGTCCCCCATTAACAATATCTCCCCTTTTTCTGCCATTCTAAGGATGCCTTCTATCATTTCCTTGTCCATTGCCTCCCCCTGAGATGGGGGTCTGTATACAACCCCGTGTGGACTGTACTGCCATTCTCTGTCTCCAAGATGACCCACAGTGCCTCCTCTACTCCCTGTTTATCCTTTATTTCCATTGCTTTGATCCCTTCCCTTACATAGAAAGCTACTCCTCCTCCTCTTTTACCCTCCCTCTCTCTCATGTAGCTTGTGTACCATGGTATGCTGACATCCCAGTCATGGTTATCTGTGTACCATGTTTCTCTGACTGCCATGACATCCAGGTGTCCCTCTTCCATCAAGGCTACTAGTTCAGGAAGCTTGTTAAACAGACTATGGGCATTGGTACTCATCACCCTCCATTTTTTGATGGCCTTACCCCTTTTAGCCCCGTCCCTGTCCTTACTACCTTTTTCTGCATTTACCCCTGTCCTGCTACCAATTAACTTCTCTACCTTGGCATTTACCTCCCTAGCTACTGTGTTTTGTAGGGGAGGCTGGGTTTTCCCTGCTCCTTTTCAGTGCCTTTCCCCTTGGCTAGTTTAAATGCTTGCCAATGAAGCATTTAAACCTATCACCTAGGATCCTGGTTCCCCTCCCGGACAGATACAGACCATCATGCCAGTATAGGCCTGTTACTCTCGAGGTGGACCCCTAATCCCCAATGAAGCCAAAACCCTGAGCTCCACACCAGTTGTTCAACCATTCATTGAACCCCATGGTGCAGAGTACCCTAGCATCTTCCTCACCATAGACAGGCAGCACCTCTTGGAAGTTTACTGTACATGCTGCTTGTCTAAGGCCCCTCTCCAAAACCTCAAACTCCTCTTACACTGCTCTGATCCCATTCCCAGCCAGGTCATTTGTCCCTAGGTGGACAATGACATCCAGATCCATCCCTTGTGCAGCTGCTCCTGTGATCTTGAGGATTCGCTCCCTGCCTCTCCAAGCCATGGCACCAGGCAGGCACCTTACCTCCCTCACCCCTTCCTCCCCCAGTTCTACCCCCCTAACAATTGAGTCCCCCAGCAGGAGTTGTTTCCTTCCACTGTGGGTTCCCATGTCACCCTCCTGTGGGTCTCCTTTTTGGAGGTTCCCAGCATTCTTCTTGGTCTCCACTGCAGGTGCCTCCATAGAGGAACCACTCTCTGCCAGAACAGTGTATGAACTGTACATACAGCTTCATGACATAAGCCATCTTTTGTTTCCTCCAGCTATTGCCTATGATCAGGGACATGTATGAAGTGAAGTGAAAT
Organism: Neoceratodus forsteri; assembly: GCA_016271365.2. Taxonomy (NCBI): domain Eukaryota; kingdom Metazoa; phylum Chordata; order Ceratodontiformes; family Ceratodontidae; genus Neoceratodus; species Neoceratodus forsteri. The sequence goes on along the minus strand of CM057449.1, from coordinate 1,581,395,914 downwards.
AAGTTGAGAAAGCTAGGATGTGGCTTGACAACAAGGAGAGATTCCATGATGTCATTTCTCTGATGAAATGAGAGCATCTTTTGATCAGTTTGCTTCAATGGCATTTTGTAAGAAGTGCAGAAACTCCATGAAGCTGAAACCAAAACATCTTCTAAAGCCTTATGTCTGGGCTCTTTAGCCAACTAAGGGTGTGGCCCATAATACATTTTTGAAGATTAATGATGCTCAGTTTTGGTGGCCAAATGCTTAAGGAAGTTATTGTTTTATATTATGAACTCTGCCACTTTACATGTGCTTTCTCATGCCAGTAAGAACCATGGATGGTAGATTCTACTGGGAATATATCATCATGGGAGCATGACAGGGTTAGTTAGGCCCTGTCTCATTTTTGTTATGTAGGAGGGAATCTAAAGCAAGGATTCTGAATACTGCTATCTCTACTGTCTCTGACTTTCTATTAGACTGTGCAGTCAAATCTTACCTTTATCTGCTGTACTTTTTAATTTCTACTGTCTGATCTCTTCCTTGCTTATCTATGTTTGTAAGGCATATGTATGAAACTGGGTTCCCTGATGTATGAACTAGAGTTGACTGAAATGATTGCAGAGGCAGCCATGGCAGATAGTGACCTCAGACTGATGTAATGTGTCACAGTGCTCTGGCCAGCTACTTGCTGAGTCACAATCTTATGCCTAGCAACCAACAACTACAAAGCCTGTCTTACTGAGAAGATGGGTGGAGAGATTGACTTGAACAGAGACTGGACATGCCACTTTATATCCTGGTGGAGAGATGGACTTGAACTGAGACAGGACAGGCTGCTGTATGCACCGGTGTAGAGACTGACTAGAAGAGAGACTAAAGGAGACATGCTGATTTCATTTCTTGACTTGTCTTCTAATTTGCTGAAGAAGGAGAAGAGATGCCAAAATGTGTTTCAATTTGTTTATTTTTTTCTTGTGTTTTAGAATAATAAATCACCACCTGTGGTTTTCTACAATTTCTCCTGGACTGCTAGTGACAGAGGTCTCTGGTTTAGCTTCATCTGGTGTCATTCTGTGTCAGAAACCACACCACATCCAGAAGCCTCTCCACATTTGGTGTCAGAAGTAGTTGGATTTATGCCATGCATGCTCTATGGCCTAGAGTTTATTTGTGAGTTCCAGACCTGGTTCCAGGGCAGCATAGCAGAAAGGTATGGGTTCAGTCAAAGACAGACCAGGAGTGACCACCAGAAGTATGGCCACCAAGCCACCAGAAATGGGAGAAGAACATATAGTAGCAGCAGAACCAGAAAGTCTGTCTGAGCTTTTCAAATGGTGGATGATACAACAAATAGACTGAGAAGCAGAGAGAAAAAGACCTACAGTGTTTAGAAGCACAGAGAAAAGAAGACATGCAGCTATGTCTATCTGCCTTGAAGGCTATTAAAGATGGAGGAACTGGTACAGGTCCCACAGATAAGCAAAACATAGGTTATTTGAAAGATATTAAACTGACAAAGCTGTGCCCCTCGGATGATATTGAGGCATTCCTGATTATGTTCAAAAGGGTCACCAGTGCATGCCAATGGCCAAAGCAGCAATGGACAATCAGACTGGTACCTCATCTCAGAGGTAAAGCCCAACTTGCCTACAGTAATATGGATACTGATCAGTAAGCAGATTACTACCTAGTGAAAAGAGAAATATTGAAAAGATATGACATCTCAGGAGAGATATACAGGCAGAACTTTCGGTCCCTGAAGTACCAGATGTTAGACAATCCCCAAGAAGCTTACATCTGACTCTAAGAACTCCACATTAAATCATTACAACCAGAGGGCAAATCAGTCCGCCAGCTTATGGACATTTTTGCAGTGGAACAGTTCATCACTATCCTGCCTACAGACATGCAATTTTGGATAAAAGAGCACTGGCCAGAAAATGGAGAAAAGGCTGTTTCTTCATCTAAAGACTATCAGATGGTCAGAGAGACACCACAGCAGGGAGGTAACAGACCAGGACCAATAAGACCCTCTTTTTCCCAGTCTAACTTCAGGTCAGATAAGAACTTTGGTTGGGGTAACACATCTGCACATAAAGAATTTATTTGCTATAATTGCAATCAGCCAGGCCATAGTGCAAGAAGCTTCCATAAAAATAAGGAAAATATTGAAGCAGATTTGGCCTTAGCAAATTGGGGCAACTATTTAACAAAGATCAAAGTGGGAGATAAGGCTGTTAAAGGACATACAGATTCGGGAAACAGAGAGACTTGTACATGCTGATGTTTTGGGGAAGAATTGTGTAAGAGGACCAGGTACTGGGGTCATCTGCATTCATGGGGACACTTGGTACTATCCCACCACTCAACTGACTCTAAGCATTCATGGTGTGTCACATCAAATGAAAGTAGGAGTAGTGCCAAAGTTACATGTACTAGTGATAATTGGAAATTACTTTCCAGGATTTGCTAAGTTAATCACAGAGGGAGAAAAACCCTGCTGTTTCAGCAGCTGTGGTGACAAGAGCACAGGCAAAGAAAAACTTGGGTGATGAAGACAGTTTTCCCTTTGGTAGCTTTGATCAAGACTTGTTTCAGCCCAGCTCCAAGATCCAGAAATCCTGTCAGGAAAGAAGACACCTGAAACAGTAGTGGCAACAAAAGACTGATGTTAATAAGGGGTTAATTTATGAATATCCCAAAACCAGACAGATAACTCATTGTGATTTTGTTTCTAAACAAACTAATAATGTTTCTCTCCAAGGTTACTTTAGGCAGGTGGGGGTGAAACACAAAAAGGGGGAACCTGTTTTTTAGAAAGTATAATGGGCTACTGTACCAAGATTGTGCTAATTCTCAGACACAGGAATAGGTAGAACAATTAGTCATCCCAAAGAAGTATAGAAATGAGTTGTTACAGATAGCACATGGTAGTCCTATGGTTGGTCACTCAGCAAGGGATTGCATCCTTGCAAGGGGGCTGTACAGGTTTTACTGGCCTGGAATCCATGATAATATAGCTACTTATTGCACTGAATGTCAGAAAGTAGCTTGGCAGAAGACACCAGGAGAAGGACTGCTGTGTGACTGAACTTCTCTGCTGGGACTAAAGTAGAAGAACTTTTGTATTTGGACCTTTAATTTAGGGTTAAAAAATTAACATACAAAACAAAACAAAAAAAAAGTGTGTGTTTGGGTTAACTGAACTGAATGGGTAACAGAAAAGTCATCTAGGTGTAAATCTCAGGTGACTGAAAGGACTTAACTGCTGTGAGGTTTAAATTACTTGTAGAAAGATCTGGTAAGTAGGGGGAGTGGCTTAGCTAGAAGGAAGCTACATTTAAAGACTGCCTTAGAAAGATTCTGCTAATAGCTTGGCAGAAGACACCAGGAGAAGGACTGCTGTGTGACTGAACTTCTCTGCTGGGACTAAAGTAGAAGAACTTTTGTATTTGGACCTTTAATTTAGGGTTAAAAAACTAACATACAAAACAAAACAAAAAAAAGTGTGTGTTTGGGTTAACTGAACTGAATGGGTAACTGAAAAGTCATCTAGGTGTAAATCTCAGGTGACTGAAAGGACTTAACTGCTGTGAGGTTTAAATTACTTGTAGAAAGATCTGGTAAGTAGGGGGAGTGGCTTAGCTAGAAGGAAGCTACATTTAAAGACTGCCTTAGAAAGATTCTGCTAATAGCTTGGCAGAAGACACCAGGAGAAGGACTGCTGTGTGACTGAACTTCTCTGCTGGGACTATATTGCCCTCGTTCCCCCCTCCACCCAAAGCTAGTTCTATTTTTATAGGCACAGGATTTGACTGACAACAGGAACTTCCTGTTAGGGGCAGGAAGTGAGTGATCACAGAACCACCAAGGACCCACCATCCTAGAAGGGCAAGAGTAGCTCTCCGGCCCCCTCTAGCTGCTGGAGGTCTGCCTCTGAACAAGTAAGTGGTCTACTGAGAAATATAGAATATTCTTGTCTCAGAACAGGACAATCAGGAGCTTAAAGGCACACAGGCAGAAAGTAAGGAGAGAGAGAAAAAAACAGAGGAAAGAGTAAGGATTGGAAACAGTTAAGGGGCCAGAAATAAGACATGATTGGAGTGGTGCAGTGCAGTGGCTGTGGAGCAGCAGTCTTCCGGAGATGTTCTGGAGGATGCGGTGTTGTCCCATCTGCAGGCACCTCTCTGGGCTGAGGAGGAGGTTGCTCATCTCCAGGCTGAGTTGGCCAGGATTTGTGGGACCTCTTCTTCCATCCAGGGACCGCCAGTGCCACTGCCATTGTCTCAGAGGTTGCCAAGAAAGAGGGCGGTTGGACCACAGTGGGCTCAGGGAGGGTGAGGGTGGTGGAACAGAGCGCATCCTCCAGTTGTACCTCTCCACATTCCTATGCCATTCTGGCAAAGTGTGGTTCCTCTATGGAGGCACCCACAGTGGAGACCAAGGAGGATGCTGGGAACCTCCACAAAGGAGACCCACAGGAGGGTGGCAGGGAAGGAAACAACTCCTGGTGGGGACTCCATTGTTAGTAAGGTAGAACTGGGCAGGAAGGGAGAGGGAGGTAAGGTGCCTGCCTGGCGCCACGGCTTGGGGGACAGGGGCGAATCCTCAGGATTGCCAGAGCAGCTGCACAGGGGGGAGTTGGATGTCATTGTCCACCTAGGGACAAATGACCTGGCTAAGAAAGGGATTAGAAGTGCAGGAAGAGTTTGTGGAATTGGGAGGGCCTTAGTCAAGTAGCACGCACGGTAACCTTCTTGGAGGTGCTACCCATCTATGGCATAGGAGAGGCTAGGGTGTTCCGTACCATGGGATTCAATCAGTGGTTGAAAAACTGGTGTGGAGCTCAGGGATTTGACTTCATTGGGGACTGGGGATCCACCTGGAGTGATGCAAGCCTATACTGGCATGATGGGCTGCATCTGTCCAGGAGGGGAACCAGGATCCTAGGTGATAGGTTTAAATGCTTCATTGGCAAGCTTTTAAACTAGCCAAGGGGGGAGGCACTGGAAAGGAGCAGAAAATCCTAGCCCCCAAACAATCACGGTAGTAGTGTGGCAAACACCAACATGGAGGTGTCGATAGGGAGAAGGGCTGGGGTAAATGGAAAAAGTGACAAAGGCAAGAAGGTCAGGGATGGGGCAAAAGGTGGTAAGGCCATCAGGAAATGGGAGGTAATGAGTACCAATGCCGTAGTCTGGGCAACAAGCTCCCTGAGCTGGTGGCCTTAATGGAAGAGGATGCCTGGATATCGAGCAGTCACAGAAACATGGTACACAGAAAACCATGACTGGGATGTTAACATACCAGGGTACATAACCTACAGGAGAGACAGGCAGGGAGAAGAGGGGAGGAGTAGCTCCTATGTAAAGGAAGGATAAAAGCAACTGAACAAAAGAGTAAACAGGGAGGAGAGGAGGCACTGTGGGTCACCTTGGAGACTGGAAAGGGCACCACAATCCGCACAGGGGTTGTGTACAGACCCCATGTCAGGGGAAGGAATGGACAAGGATATGATGGAAGGTATTCTTAGAATGGCAGAGAAAGGAGATACTGTTGATGGGAGACCTGAATATGCCAGATGTTAACTGAGCACATTTGCTGCAGCCACATCCAAGAGCAGGGCCATTCTTGATGCCCTACAGGTGGCAGGCATTAGACAGCTAGTTTGGAACCCACTCGTGAGGGAGCAATCTTAGACCTCGTGCTCTCAAACGGGGGCAGTGAGAGGATCTCAGATCTAGAAGTGGGTTGTCATCTGGGGACAAGTGACCATCAAACAGTGTGGTTCACGTTAAACTCAGCTACAGAGTCAAGCCATACAAAAGTGAGGGTACTGGACTTCAGGAGGGCTGACTTTGGCAAGATGGGAGAGTGCCTCAGAAAAGCACTAGCAAACAGGCTAGAAGGAGGTGTGGAGCAACAATGGGGAATTATCAAAACTGCCATCACAGAGGCAACAAGCCTTTGTGTGAAGCAAATAAACAAATCAAAATGAAAGAAAAAGCCACTATGGTTCTCAAGAGAGGTGGCTGTGAAAGTCAGGAAGAAAAATATAGCATTCCGGAAGTATAAGGAAACACAGAAGGAGCAGGACAGAGAGCTGTACCAGTTAAGGCAGAAAGAAGCAGGGAGGGAAGTCAGAATAGCAAAGGCCCAAACTGAGGAAAAGATAGCCAACTCAGTTAAGAAGGGGGATAAAACCTTTTATAGGTACATCAGCGAGCGTAGAAAGACAAAGGGAGGGATAGTGAGGCTGAATAGAATGAACGGTGGGTGGGCAGAGGGGGACAGTGAAAAAGCAGGAATACTGAACGAATATTTCTGCTCAGTATTCACAAAAGAGGAGGGGAAGTGCCTAATCCAATTAACAGAAGCACTCTTGATAGGGGGTCGATCCCAGTCCTTTCACAGAAGAAAGGGTTCTGCAAGAACTCTAAAACTGAAGGTGGACAAAGCAATGGGTCCTGATGGAATTCACCCCAGAATTCTAAAAGAATTAAGGAAGGAACTAGTGAAACCACTGGCTACTCTTTTAATAAATCATGGGAGGATGGTGTGGTACCCGAGGACTGGAGGAAGGTGGATGTGATTCCCTTCACAAAAGTGGGACCAAGACAGAGGCAGAAAACTACAGACCTGTCAGTCTGACCTCTGTGGTAGGGAAAATGATGGAGTCACTTCTGAAGGAAGAATAGTTGAGTACCTAGAGGTCAGTGGAGCACAGGATCCAAGGCAGCATGGGTTCACAGCGGGAAGGTCATGTCAGACAGATCTAATAGATTTCTTTGACTGGGTGACCAAAGTAGTAGACGGGGGAGGCTGTGGGCGTGGCCTACCTAGACTTTAGAAGGCATTTGACACAGTCCCACACAAAAGATTATTAGTCAAATTAACCAGCCTGGGAGTGGGTCCCAGGGTGGTAGCCTGAATACATTGGCTGGACAACAGGACACAGAAGGTAATTGTAAATGGAGTCCACTCTGAAGAAAGGCGGTTACTAGTGGGGTACCGAGGGTTCAGATTGGGTCCAGTCCTTTAATGTCTTCATCAGTGACATTGCAGAGGGACTGGAAGGAAAAGTATGCTTTTTGCAGATGACACAAAGATCTGCAACAGGGTTGATACACAAGGAGGTGTGGAAAGGATGAAAAGGGACTTGGTAGGTTGGAGGAATGGTCAGTATGCAGCTAGGATTCAATGCAAAAAGTGCAAAATAATGCACCTGGGAAACAAGAACCTGGGAAGAATACACAATGGGTGGGGAGGTAGTAACAACAACAAAAAAGGAAAGGGACCTGGGGGTAATCATGTCAGATGACCTTAAGGTTAGCAAGCAATGTGAGAAGGCAGTAGGGAGGGCTGGGGGTATACTGGGATGTATAGGGAGAGGCATCAGCAGCAGAAAACAGGAAGTTGTTATCCCTCTGTACAGACAGTTGGTGAGACCCCATCTGGAATACTGTGTTCAGTTCTGGAGACCCTATCTCCGCAAGGACATAGACAGGATAGAGGCAGTCCAGAGGAGGGCAAGTAAAATGGTGCAGGGTCTGCAAGAGAAGCCGATATGAGGAGAGACTAAAGGAGCTTAATATGTATACGCTTGAGGAAAGAAGGAGAGGGGCATGATAGAAACTTTCAAGTACCTCAAGGGAATCAACAAAGTCCAAGAGGGTAGCATCTTTCAGAAAAAGAGACTTGCAAGAACAAGGGACACAATTTAAAGATAGAAGGAGGGCGGTTCAGGGGCAATGTGAGGAAGTATTATTTCACAGAGAGGGTAGTGGATGCATGTAACAGCCTTCCTGAGGAAGTTGTGGGGTCTAAAACTGTGGGAGAATTCAAGAATGCATGGGACAGACATAAGGCAATTCTTGTGGGGGGCAGGAAGATATAGGCTGTTGGTTAACTAGGATCTGCGGCCTATCCTGTAGTTAGGGAAATGGGCAGACTAGATGGGCCTAGCGGTCCTTATCTGCCATCAAAGTCTATGTTTCTATGTTTCAGTGTCTATGCAAGACAAGGTGCCGCTGCAGCCCCTACCTTTGATAGATGAACCATTTGAGGGGATTGCGATAGATGTGATTGGCCCCTTAGATAGAAATAAGTGGGGTAAGTATTTAATTTTGGTAATATGTGATTATGTTTCTAGAAACCCAGAGGTGGTGCCTATGCGCACTGTAACAGCCCCAAAAGTGGCTGCAGAGCTTGCAAAAATTTTCAGCAGGGTGGGCATACAGTACCTAAAGAAATTATTACTAAACAAGGTAGTAATTTTGGTGCTGCCTTGCTGAAGGACCTCTGCTGAATACTCAGTGTAACCACCATAAGAACCTCCCCTTATCACCCCCAAATAGATGTTCTTGATGAGCATTTTAATCAGACCCTAAAATGCATGCTAAAAAAGTTTGTGAAAGGTGAAGGAAGAGATTGGGATCACTACCTACCATACTTGCTTTTCTATTATCAAGAAGTGCCACAGGTATCAATAGGTTTTTCACCATTTGAAATGCAGTATGATGGAAAACCTAGGGGGCCCCTAGATGTTAAAAAGGAATCATGGGAAGATAACCCTTCTAAAAAAATATATATTTCAGTATATATGTGTGCAGTGAGAAAGAAGTTGGCCTAGTGCTGTATGTTGAAATTTCACATAGTAACCAGGAAGATGCTCAAAACCAACAGAAAGTGTATTATGATCATGGGGTAAAAGAAAAAGGTTTTGAGTCAGGTGAAAAGGTATTATTATTATTGTTACCTACTTCAGAAAACAATCTGCTAATGAAGTGGCAAGGACCATATAAAGTGCTTAGGTGTACTGGCACAGATAATTATGAGATTGAAACCCCTGATTGAAGAAACCCTACTAAGATAGACCATGCTAATCTCCTAAAAAATGGGTTGAAAAATCACCACAGGCTGCTTTGTTAGTGTTGCCAAAAACTGAAATGGGAGATATGGACATAGTTTATGGCAGGCTAGAACAAACTATAGCTTTGGATGCAGTAAAAATAAATGTGTCCTTAACCCCAGAACAAACTGCAGAAGTGCGTAACTTAGTAAAGGCATATAATAGTACCTTTACTAAAGTACCTAGCCATGCAAAAGGGACTGAGTTTGTAATAAGGACAGGTTGAGCTTGTCCTATTAGACAAAAGGCATGTAGAACACTAGAGAGGTTAAGAGCAGGAGTAGCTAAGAAAATAGAGAAAATGACAAAATTGGGTATCATAGAAGAGCCAAGAAGTGCATGGGCATCACCAGTGGTGACTGAGAATAAGAAGGAAGGGGGTAAGAATTTGTTTAGATTTTAGAAAACTTAATAAACTGTCTGAATTTGACAGCTATCCTATGCCAAGGATAGATGACTTGGTGGACAGATTGGGGGGTGCGAAGTATATCAGTATACTCAGTCTTGTCAAGGGTTACTGGCAGATTCACCTAGCAAAAGAATCCAGGGACAAAACTGCATTTCCAATGCTTACTGTATTCTATCAGTTCACCACAATGCCATTTGGGTTACATGGTGCACCCACCACATTTCAGTGGTATATGGATATAGTCCTAGCCCCACACTCGGATTATTGTGCGGCTTACCTGGATGATGTTGTAGTGTACAGTCCAGAGTGGCAAAGCCAACTGTATCACCTATAAGCAGTTGTCCAAGCCATCAAAAAGGCAGGTCTGTCCATTAATCCTACCAAATGAGAATCAGACATTCAGGAAACCAGATATTTGGGATATATTTTGGGAAAGTGGGAGGTAAAACCAGAAGTTTCTAGGACAGAAGTTGTAGCTAACAGCCCTGTCCCTAAAACGAAGAAACAAGTCAGGTCATTTTTACTGCTGGCTAGTTACTACCAGAGATTCATCCCCAGCACTTCCCAGATAGCTTATTTATTTATTTATAATGCAATCAGTTTACAACCTTTGAGCCAGGGGCTCATTTCCAAAGGTACCTCGTCAAACAAAGATAGGTGGTACAGATAATACAGGAGGCAGGGTACATACAATAGAAGAGCAGGTGAATAAACAGGCACACAGAAATGGTAACATGGCTAAGGCACACACAGGTAGTGTAATGTACATAATAATCAGGTATTGTCGACAACAGGCAGAGAATACGCATGGCTTAGGAGCACATAATGGATTGTCATTGTTGGACGATAACAGCCAAACAGGACTACTATGTCAGGTTACAAGGGACATAGTGCATGATACTGGAATAGTACAGGTAAAACAATAATGCAGTCAAAACAGGTCACATGATAGCAGATTACCGGAAAAGCGTAGGGCGGCGGGGAGGGAGTATTACCGATGGGGGTATGATCTGAAAGCAGAAACAGGGTGGAGTAAAGAGTTAAGCTTAAGTAGTAACACCAGGAACGCTCAAGTCAGCAGAGAAACTGTTGGCGTTGGGTTAGTAGCAGTAGCGTAGAAGTCTGAGGTTAAGAAGCATGCTCCCTCACTGAACTTATAAAGAAAAGATATCCAAATAATGTAAAATGGAACCTACAGAGTGAAGAAGCTTTTATGGCCCTTAAGGCTGAATTATGTTCAGTCCCTGCTTTAAAAAGCCCAACCTTTGAAGAGCAATTTCTATTACAAACAGATGCCTTGGAAGTAGGCATAGGTGCAGTCCTTAGCCAGAATATAGATTGGAAGGAGCATCCCATTCTATATGTCAGCAGCAAGTTACATGACAGGGAGAAAAGGTACTCCAACATTGAAAAGAAAGCCCTAGCGGCCAAATGAGCAATGGAGTCCCTTAAATTTTATTTGTTAAAAGCGGACTTTGTGCTCATAACAGATCATAATCATATCTGTTGGTTGAATTAAATGAAGGATAAAAATCCCAGAATCATGAGATGGTACCTGTCATTACAGCTATTTAAATTCAAAGTGTTGCACAGACCTGGGGAAGAGAACATCACTGCAGATTTTTTATCAGGTTATGGCTCAGGAATTGAGAAATTAGAAAAGTTTGAGAAGAAAGAAACTAGTGGTATATAGGACATGTATGTGATGAGAGTGACAGAAGGTTTTGAAAGCCTGTTTTAAAGAGAAAAGGAAAAAAAAACAGGTTCCCTCTTAAGCGGGGAGGTGTATGTGACAGGGTTAGTTAGGCCTTGTCTCATTTTTGTCATGTAGGAGGGAATCTAAAGCAAGGATTCTGAATACTGCTATTTCTATCTTTTCTGACTTTCTATTAGACAGTGTAGTTAAATCTTACCGTTACCTGCTGTACTTTCTAATTTCTAATCTCTACCTTGCTTATGTATGTTTGTAAGGCACATGCATGAAACTGGGTTCCCTGATATATAAACTAGAGATAGCTGAAATGATTGCAGAGGAAGCTGGGACAAAGTGTGACCTCAGACTGATGTAATCTGTCACAATGCTCTGGCCAGCTACTAGCTTGGTCACAGTTTTAGGCCTAGCAACCAATAACTACAAAGCCTATCTTATTGAGGAAATGGGTGTAGAGACTGACTTGAACAGTGACAGGCCAGGCTGCTTTATGTCCTGGTAGAGAGATGGACTTGAACAGAGAAAGGACAGGCTGCTTTATGTCCTGGTGTAGAGGCTGACTAGAAGAGAGACTAGAGAAGACATGCTGATTTCAAGGCTTGAATAGTCTTGTAATTTGCTGAAGAGGGAGAAGAGATGCTGAAATGTTTTCCAATTTATTTTTTTATTGTGATTTAGAATAATAAATCACCACTTGTGGTTTTCTACAATTTCTCCTGGACTGCTTATGTTTCCTGACCTAGGCCTCCATTACAATTAGTGTCAGAGGTATCTAGATCGGCTTCATCTGGTGTCATTCTGTGTCAGAAGCCACACCACATCCAGAAGCCTCTCCACAGGGAACAGAGAAGAAAAACATAAGGAAGAAATATCTGGATGGACATTATTTCTTTCAGGACAATTACCCTAAACATACTGCATCAGCAGCGGCTATTGATTCTGTGGGAATTAATTGTATCAGAACGCCACCAAAGTACTGCACAACAGCCACATTACTAAAACGGCCACTGCAGAGTATTTTGCTTTGCTTGTACACCAGGTCTCTAGATATGAACCTGACTTTGATGGTATGGCATACCATAAAAATGTTTATCCAGAGAAAGAAAAAGACATGGACACAGCAGAATCAGGTTTATGCCATAAAGCAATTTTGGAAATCTTTAAAAAGAAGATACTGTACTCCAGACAATACATTGTACACTCACCAGTTTTGCCAGCTGTGGTTGGATGCAAATAGACTGTGAGTTACATTGGTACTGCAATGTTTAGTGTTGGTTGTTTGCAATTTTTTTTTTAATTTGCAGATTTGTTTTGTACTCCTGGATGTGCTGTAATGGCTCAGATTGGTGTGTAAGGATCTGAGAGTACTGTATTATAATGATCTTGTTTTCTGTTACAGTGAAATTTACACATGTGTTGTGTACTGTATTGTTTTGTATTGCATGTAAAAATGTAGTACATGTGACATATTTCAATAAGCCCCCCTCCCACACACGCACACGCACACACACACCTGTAGTGTAAACAAAGCCCAGTCATAAATCACAGGAGTGAGGCTATATTTCATTAAGTGCTGCTGAGAGGAAGGGGAACACATCCAAGGCCATGGTTTTCCAGATATTTCCACCATACCTCCCCCCCCCCGCCGAGTGCCTGGATTTTGTGTAATGACACTGCCTGAAAAACTGTAAAGTATTTTTTTATAAAACCAGCACACATGTACTGTACTTTATAAACAAAGTCAAATCAGAAAACACATTTCCATGCATGCGTCCTCCACTGTACAAGTAAGTATAGGGGTAAACTACATTTACATTAAACAGATGTTCAAACTAGTTACTAGCCCCATTTCAATAAGTACTTCTGGAAGGAAGGGGATACATCTGAGACCATGGTTTCCTAGATAATTCAAACTGTGGCAGGTTTTTTTCCCTCCTTAGTGCCTAGATGTTGTGAAATGGCACTGCCTTGCCAAATGGCATGTGGTAAAATAAGCACTCATGCACTTTCTATAGTCCCATCATAAAACACAGGACTGCGGCTGCATTTCATTAAGTGCTCCTGGGAGGAAGGGGGACACATCTAAGGCTATGATTTTCCAGAGAATTCTGCAACTATTGTTTTTTTTTTCTCTCTGTAGTGCCTGGATGTTGTGAAGTGACACTTCCTGGCCAAACTGTATGTGACAAAACAAGTGCTCATGTATTTTAGAAAGACCCATGATAAACCCCAGGATCTGGCCACATGTCATTAAGTGTGCCCAAGAGGAAGGCGGAAACATACAAGGCCATAGTTTCCCAGATAATTCCAACACTGGTGTTGTTTTCTCTCCTGGGTGCCTGGATATTTTGAAATGAAGCTGCCTGATCAAAAAAAAATTATTATACATGCACACAAGTACTTTACAATGTTATAAGGAGCTCAAACTACAAATTTCCTTCATGTGGGGATAATTGCAGTAAAACAATTTGGAGTTACCTACTGTCCACGAAGAGGTTGTCAAATAGTCACCATGATAATATCACAGTGAGGTAGCGCAAAATACTTGTCAGCTTATTCAGTCTTCAATAAGTGGCCCAAAGAACTGTGAAACGAGTGGTTGGGGTTGGAGCATATGGACAGAACACAGGTGAAGTTTGAGCTCTGATTTCAACAGGGGCAGAGAGAAAACGCTGAGTGTCGAAAGCAATACCCTATTATTGCATAATGGATTTTTGCATAAACTCCCTTACATGAAAATTTGGGGGAAGGCCCAAAATACTATGTGGACCATCACTGACAGTGAGGGGTTCATGTTTTGTCTACATGAAATAAACACCTGTCTGCTAATGCACAAAATTTGATGTGAATTAAACAGTAAATAACTAATTACATACATACAGTATCCCAAAACCAAAAATGGGTGAACAATGCAGGTATTAATATTAACAGTACGGTAGTAAACACCCACTGAGCCCACTCTATGAAAGGTAAATTCTAGGAATTAGAACCACAAGGCACACTGCACAGCGCAGGTGTTTTAAAAATGGCTGAAGCAGGACATCAAATGCTTCTGAAACATGCTATAGTGGCATTCCTTGTCCCACTGGGATGGGTGATCACTGCACCCCCTCCTCAGTATGAATGGGTTTTGACTTTCAACCAAGTGAGTACATATGTATTTTGACATATGGTAACATACTGTACAGTACATAGAAACACAGCATTTGATGGCAGATAAGGACTACTTGGCCCACCTAGTCTGCATGTTTTTCCCTGTGTACAGTATCACCACAGACTTTTTTTTTTTTTTTACTCTGTTTCAGCCACTGGCTCCTTGGTCGGCACCTTTTGGCTGTGCTTCCCTCTCGTCTCTGGCCACCATCCAGTGTGCATCTGGCTTCTTATAGGACCCTCACCCTCTTCCCCTATGGTTCCCCCCCCACGGTGGGGGTGGCAGGGAGCCCCCATCTCACCCACCAAGTCTTGATCCAGCTCCAGTGATGCCCTGTAGCCAGGGCACCCATAGGATGACCATCAAGCTGCCGTGACCAAGAATGCCATTTTTCCCATTTTCTCCCCTATTTGTGGGATGCGGTGTGCAATGACGCCTACGATGTGGTCATGCACACTTCCCACTTGCCACCTCAAGCATCTTATTGTGCTCCCACCCCCAGAAGTCTTGCCCATGTTGTTGGCTCCCAGGCTGCGCTAGGGGTCAAGCGCACAGCAGCCACAGGCACCCACTCTCCCCAGAGACGGAGAGCAGTCCTTCAGACACTCAATCCATCTCCTCTCCTCTGACCTCCGGTGACCCATGCTCAATCCTGAACATGGGTCGCCGCCATGGCGCGAGGTGTGGTGTCCAGCACCTCAACCCTCATCGCCACTGGGCAGGGCTTCACAGACTCTAATTGATCACCAGTGCTTTCTCCATCCCCTCTTCCTTTCCACTAAGATTTCCTTATGCTTAGTCCATGCATTCTTGAACCCCTCCACTGTTTGTGACCCATCACCTCTATTGAAAGGCTGTTAGGTACTTCCTCACATCTTTCCTGAATCTACCCCCTCAAGCTTCATAGACTGCCCTCTTGTTCTTGATGTCCTTTTTTTCTGAAATATACTTCCCTCCTGTACCTTATTTACCTCCATGAGGTATTTAAAGGTCTCTATCATATTCCTCCCCTCTTCTTCCTCTCTTCCAGGGTGTACATATTGAGGTACTATAGTCTCTCATCATAGGGCTTTTGGTACAGACCCTGTACCATTTTAGTTGCCCTCCTCTGGACTGCCTCTGCTCTGTTTATGTCCTACTTGAGATGTGGGGCCCGATTTCCAAAAGTCCCTTACATCGCTACAATTTGTGGCAATCTAGGGATGCAGCAGACCCCGGGTGCACCAGGGACCCTACACCTAATTCTTAAAAAAAAACTGGGTTCCTGCACCAAAGTTCCCATGTTTGCCATGCATTGGATGATGCAACAAACCATTGGCACACATGCGGGAATGGCTACAGGAATCCAGGCCCCACCCGAGGCAGTGCTAGCAGGGTGAGATGGTTGGGTGGGATGCTCACCAGGAGGGGGCAGGGAGCATAATGGATAGGGGGTGGCAGAGGATGAGTTGTGGGGGAAAGCTTAGATGGAAGAATAGTGAACTGGCACCCAGCGAGGTTCTTCTGTAGCATAATACCTGATTCAAATGCCACTATGTCCATGTACTGTACACTACTGTGCTGTGCCTCCTAACCATCCAGACCTGACATTTGCAGTCTTAATGTAACAGAATACAGTTGGGAAAAGTGATACCTAAGTACAATGAGGCTGCATGTGGCACTGTCATGTAGCGGACTGCACAACTGCACAGTGATGCCTGTAGTACTGTACAGTCATGTGGTCCATTGTATGATGGTGCCAAATGCTGCTGCATCATGCTTAGTTATCACTTTTCCCACCTGTATTCTGTTATATTAGGGCTGCAAATGCCTGGTCTGGATGGGTAGTAGGCATAGTACATTAATGTGCAGTAAGTGGACATAGTGGCATTTGAATAAGGTATTATGCTACAGAAACACCCCACTGGATGCCAGTTCACTATTCTTCCTTCAAAACCTTCCTCCACAACTCTTCCTCTGCCCCTCCTGATATGCCCCTGGCAGCCCCATTCCCACTGTGTCCTAGTGGTGCAAGCCACTAAGACCATCTCCTGGCTGGTCTAAGTGGTGCCTTAGCCTCCAACCTTAGCAGGGCTTTTAAAATCCCCAAAAAGGGGATGTGGCTTCCCGGCCCTGGTGCATGCACCCTTGTGACCTGGACCAGCCCAATGAAGATTGCAAGGGTGGCATAGAGCCAATTCAGTGTAGCAGCTCCCCATTCTGATGCAGACTGCATTTCAGAATAGGGGATGTCACAACTTATGATGCAAGGTATCACTTGCCTGATTTTTGTTTGATGCAGGCACTCTGAGTCACTCTTAGGGCTTTGAGAATCAGGCCAGTGGTCTCCAGAACTGGACACAGTACTCCAGGTGGAGTCTTACCAGTGATCTATACAGGGGCAGCAACACCTTCTTATTTCTGCTGGTAATACCTCTTACTATGCATCTCAGCATCCCACCAGCACTCCTGAATGTTTTGTCGCACTGCCTTACCACTTTTAGGTCATCTGATATGATTACCCCCAGGTCTCTTTCCTGCTTGGTGGTTGACAATACCACTCCACCCATTGTGCACCCCACCTCTGGTTTCTGTGCCCTAAGGGCGTTACTTTGCACTTTTTAACATTGAAACCCAGCTGTCATACCTTTGACCACTCTTTGAGTTTTCTCAGATCTCTGCTCATCATATCCACCCCTCTTGGATTGTCCACACTATTGCATTATTTTGGAATCATCTGCAAAGAGGCAGATCTTCCCTTTCAGCTCCTTTAAAATGTCACTTATAAAGTCATTGAAAAGGACCAGTCTCATTTTAAAGATGACATGTTCCAATTAAAGGGATACTATAGTGTATTTGTAATACATTTAACATACATGTGAACAGGCAGTACACAGCATAATATAAAAACACAATGTTCAATCTTGCATTGTTACATGATGATGAGGAGTCTGACAGTAGTCTTCTCCAAAGTCTGAGAGGAGGAAAGTCAGTCAGAGGAGGTCTGCACCGGCCAGTGCTGACAATCTGTACACCATTGGCTACAGCACTGACCTGTGATAGAGGCCACTATGTGAAATCCTATTACAGGGAGTGGCAGGTAATGGAGCACCAGGTGAGTACTGAGCAGGGTAATAAATTAAATGAACGATTTCATAGTAAGGCCTATGCCCATTAATAAAAACATATCTTCACCTTCAGTTTTTCAAACAAACAATAACTGATGGAAATCAAGGATCCTGTGCAGCAGACTTGACTAGCTATGGTACAGTACTGTACATACTGTAAAAATACAATACTTAAAGTCAAGTACAAAGGAAAAAGTAAAGTAATTAAAGTACAAAACAAAAAATCAAAGTACATTAAGTAAAGTACAAACAGATACAAATACAGTACAGTAAATAAAAGAAAATATATAATAAATAGAACAAAATATTGAACTTTACACCACTCACATCTGTGTATTCATTACTCATTATTCTGCATGCTGTGTTTTACTGTATAAAGTATTTTTCAAGGGGTGCATCTGTGTGGTGCTTGGCAAAGTACAGCTTGAATGTCTCTTCTTAGTGCCTACCTTCATTTTTTGCAAACATCGCACAGAAGCAGTAATACATTTGAACTTCTTGAAGTGGTAAGAAATTTGGGATACATGTTCCTCAAAGTGTCCCCATAAGCTCCTAAATGTCCAACCTGATATGAAATGGTAGAGGACTTATCGAGGGGTGCCTCAGTGTGGTGTTTGGCAAAGTGCAGTTTGAATATCACAGATCCTACCTTTGTTTCACAAACTGGCAGTATAGCCTAGAGGTTAGAGTAATGAGCTGCAAATAAGCTTGGTATATCCAGCTGGGTTTGATTCCCACAACCTCCACTTGCATACTGTGTGACTTTGAGAAGTCACTTCACAACCCCAGAGCTCCTGGGTCACCTCTAAAAACAGGCACATGTGCCTAGTGGGTTTTACCTGGTTACCAAAGAATAAAAAATAAATCATGCAGAAGCAGTAAGAAGATAATTTCTTGAGACATAAACAAGAAGTTCAGGATGCATATTTCCCTGACTGCCCCTAAATGCTCAGGGTGATAAAAAAGGGTAGATGTTTTTTGAGAGATGCATTTGTGTGATGTTTTGCAAAGTGCTGTTCAAATGTCTCTTTTCAGGGCCTGCCACTGTTTAAGAAACATTGAACAGAAGCAGTAATAAGTTTGGAATTCCTTATGGTATTACAAAGAAATTGAGAATATATGTTCCCAATAGTGTCCCCTGAGAGCTGCTAAATGCTAAGGATGATAAAATAGGGTAAAGTGTTTTTTGAGGTGTGCATCTTTGTGGTGTTTTTTGATTTTTTTAGCATTCATTTTTTATTGAAAAGAAAGTATACAATATTAATTCTGGTAAGCTTGGTACAGTATTATACATTACTACTTACCAGTACATAACGTCAGGTACCAAAAAAGTGAAAAACCCAGGAAGACAGAGCATCATATTTTAGCTAACATAATGCTGTTACATTACTATGAATCATTATGAGAGTCTGTCACTGAGATTCTTAAGGATAGAAAATGTTCAAATGGCTTCCACACATTAGCAAATTTCAAATTTTTTTTTGTAAACAATAATGAATCTTTTCAATCTTATACACATCTACCATAAGGTTTATCCACATTTTATAATCCTGCAGAAATTCTGATCTTTCCACTTCATTAACAAACATGTATGAGCATTTATACTGTAGTTGCCAGCATTATTAGACTTTGGTGCCCATGATTCATTTGAGCCAATGGTCAGGAATAGACCTTCAATATTCTTACTGATTTTCAGTGCAGTCATTTTATGGATAGCTAATAGGATTTTTTGCCAGAAAGTATTTATTTGTTGACAAAATATAAGCATATGCTCTAAAGTGGCGTTTTGAGTTTTACATCTAAGGCAATGATTTGAATACTGAGGGTTCATTACATTTAGCCTATGGGGTGTGTAATATATCCTGTGTATGATATTAAAGCAAATTTGAATTAATCTTGTAGAAAGTAGTCCAATATTTTTAAAATTTATAATTTGTACCCATTTAGCATCTGATATTTGGGATTTATGTTTATCTTCCCACTTTAGTTTTAGTGAGCTTAATGGAGTACATGATTTATTTAGTAATAATGTGTATATTTTTGATAATAATTTTGGTATTATTTTTCATCATGAGTTGAATTTCAACATCATTTAAGGCTGGTTTACTATGGAGTAGTCCTTTTTTTTCTAGATAATTTTTTAATTGTAAGTATCTAAAAAATGATGGTTTGGAATATTATGGGATATTTTGAGTTGATTGAAAGATATTAGTCCTTCCATATTGTACATAGACTTGATCTCTGATACTCCATTGTTATACCATATTTTAAAACCTTGACCCTCTACTGAAGGGATTAAATCACCATTTAATATTATAGGGGTATTCAGTGATAACTTATTACATTGGAAATATTTACCTATAGTTTACAGGTTATTAAAGTAGTTGATAATATTTGATTTATCTTTAAGCGTGTGGTACCTGAGTATAATATGTGTTTTATGGATTTGAATGGTAAATGGGTTAGTTCCAATTGGCAATTTGCCTGGTAATTTTCTTGCTGAAACCTTTAATAAGTTATAGTGAGGTTTGCTGATAAGTAATACCAGTAAAAGTTAAGTAAGGTCATACTGCCTTCTGTGTTTAAGAGATAAAGTTTTTCCATCTTTAGCCTAGGCCTTTTGCCTTCCCATAAAAACTGTTTTTATTATTTTTCCATTTTTTTAAGAATATATTATTAATAAGAATAGGTAGGGACTGAAATAAAAAAATACATTTTGTAAGTGTATTCAATTTAATCACATTAACCTTTCCTATCAATGTCAAAGGTAGTGCTTCCCAGTTATTGAGTTGTTGTTTTTTTTTTACCCAGTAGAGGTTCAAATTTATTTTGAAAAATGTACTAAGTTTTATTGTCCAGCACTATCCTAGATATTTTAATTTCTCTACTTTTTTAATGTTTGGATTTATTGGATTATTGAATGGATTTGAATGGTATATGGATTCAATTAACTCCATTTTTCCCAATTAATTTTATATCCAGAATATTTACCAACTGTGTCTAGTATGTAGCTCAGTTTAGCATATGATTTATTTAAATTGTCCATGTATATTAAAGCGTCATCTGCATATAGGCTGATTTTATGAACTGCTTGTCCCACTTGTAACCCTTTAATCTTTTCATTTTTTCTGATTAAGATTGCTAAAGGTTCTATGATTAAAGCAAATATTAGAGGGGATAAGGGGCAACCCTGTCTTACCCCCGCTGCAGAGAAAAAGTATCTGATAATTCATTATTCATTTTGACTCTAGCAGTAATATTATTGTAAAGTATATCTATCCACGTTTGAAAATTTGGCCCAAATTTCGTTATTTTAATGAGTGTTTTGATATATCCCCTTTCTAACCTATCAAATGTTTTTTCAGTGTCTAGAGATAAAATTGAGTAATCACTTTCTTTAAATGTATCAATTAAATTCAGAGTCCTTACATTTGTTTAAAGTTGGCAATTCTTTATAAACCCATTTTGGTCTATATGTATTATATGCGTAAGAATTTTATTAAGTCTATTAGCTAGGATCTTAGTTAGTATCTTACAGTCTGTATTAATTAGAGAAACTGGATGATAAGAAGCAGGGAGGGTGGGATCTTTATATTTTCTTCCAAATAAAAGTATTGTGGCCTCTCTTGCTGATGGGTTTATTATTTGATTATGAATCATATAATCATAAAGAATTTTTAAATGGGGACTTAACAAATTATTGAATGTTTTGTAAAACTCTATTGGAATCCCATCAGGGCCTTGGGATTTGCCTGGGGCTAATGTTTTAATTGCTGTCTTGCTTTTTAATAAGTTGATATCCTGATCCATAAAATTTCTATGAGTATCGTTGATTGTAGGAATATCTACCTTCTTGAAAAAGTCTTCAGTATCTATACCTTCCATGCATAGTTCTGAGGTGTATAGCTTTTTATAGAAGGATTCAAATATTTTATTGATCTCCTCCAGATCTGATTTTAATATCCCCATTTCATCCCATATTTTTATTATAACATTTTCTTCATTCTCTTTCATTAATTGCCAGCTTAGCACTTTATCTGACTTGTGTCCCAGGGCATAATATTTAGATCTAGTGTTTAATAATTGCCTTTCAGCTTAGGAGGTTGTAATTTTATTGTATTGATTTCTGAATTCTAGAATTTCCTCCTGTAAAATGGAAGCATTCTTGTTGCTATTAAATAAATGTTCTTTCTTGGAGAGCTTATACTCCAAGGATAGTAATTTTTTTCCTTTAGATTTTTGGCCTTGTATGAAATTGCTATGCCTCTAATATAGGCCTTAAATGAATCCCAGATCAGTGTGGCAGGTACATCTTCATATTTATTTAAGGAAAAGAATGCCTCTATTTCTTGTGTAAATTTTGTAATGGATAGTATGTTCTTGAGTAAGAGATTATCAAATCTGAAACAACTATTATATTTAGATTTTTTGATTTGAAGTGTCAAAGTGACAGGCCTGGATTTTTTTTGACAGACATCAGATAAAAACATTTGCAACAGTAGCATTTACGGTTATATTAAAATAAAACTCATCATACATGTTCCCCAAGAATTCAGTAAATACCACCAGAAGCACATGTTGTCACTAAAGTGGTAAAGTGGTTTTCAGTGGAAGGCTTTATGTGATGACTGCCAAGATCCAGGGTGAACTTTCTCCTCTGAGAGCCTACCTTTTTTAGCAGACAGCATACAAAATCACAAATAATTTTGGCATTTCTGGTTAAGTTAACATGAAATTCTGTATACAGTACATGTTCCCCAAGGTGTTTAATGTTTAATAAATACCAAAAGAAGCACATGTTGCCACTAAAAGGGTAAAGTGTTTTGGGGGGTGGTTTAATATGATGACTTTATAGACATTGATACTCATACATCTTTTTGAGAGAGTGAATGAACTGCTAGGCCACCTATGAGTTGGAACTGAAACAGCATCTCTGCATCAGAAAATGGTTGTCACATCACTGGCAACCACAAAATGCTACAATAACATTTGAAGAATAAAATTTGATGAATGAAATGGCAGAACACAACATGACACTGGGAACAACTGTATGTTCTGGGAAGTATTGGAAAGATTGTGGTGCAGATAAAGTTGATCACAAACATATTTTGAACTGGGTTGGAACAAAGCCCTCACTCACCCAATTGTATTCAAATATACAATACATGGTCTTTAGTTTAAATTGAAAATAAAAAAAAAATAGTAAAATTCCTGGGCTCCATTTTCAATTCCCCAGAAATGACACATGGTGCTTGTGCCAAAAAGGATTGAAACAAGGGGCCCCATGCACCACACTGTGTGCCATTCTCTATTTTCTATTGTAGCCTGCACCAAAGGTGGGTCTGCCTGCACTAGCTGTTCTTGCATCATCCTTGAGGAGTTTGCATGGCTGCACCATGGCAGGTAGGGAGTTGCACCACACCACAGCAGCGGCAGCCCCTACAGTGGACGTTTCAGTGCCTGCTGAATGCTGAAGATCATGCTGGGGCTTAGACCAGTCAGAGAAGGTCTAAAATACAGCTGTGCCAACAGGAGCATTCAAAGCAGACTGGGATGTGGGGCCAGAGTACACCCTGCACAACATGATCTGCACAGTGTGACATGCTGGTCACCCACTATCTCTGGCACAGTAGACATGTTGCCCACCACTCATGCAGATGCACACTGTACCATGTCAGTGGGGACTGTATGGTGACCATGAACTATTGCAACTGCAACCTTCTTGATACATCTCTGCAACCCAGGACCATATCTGTGCCAGATTTACCAACAACACAGGCTACAGTGTGACCAGCTTGTGGTGCAACACTGTGGGGCAGTTGCTCAGTGATGGACATAAACAGCCTTCCAGTATTGTCTATCAGATATCAGCCCAGTACCCTGCCATGCATCTGGGTGGGTGGCCACTATCCCCATTGTGCATCCTTGTCCACCGACAGATATGACAAGTGCCCACAGTAGGGGTATGTGTTATGTTGCAGCTGTCACACATGGAACCATGGAAGTCCTGCATGATGCAGCCCAGGGACAGAGGCTGCAGTTTGTGTCCATACAGCCCAAGTGACCCTACACTGATGTCAATGCCACTCTCTATGGATGCACAGTCCCTCATGCTCCTACCTATATAGCCCCAGTAAGTACATGACAGTGCTCTTCCCGGAGGGCAATGTACAGTCAAGTACCATGGTGCATTATGTCCAGTCTGGTGTGTCAACATTTAGTACGACATCTTATGACTGACAGCATGTTGTGTGATGTGTCCTGATGCAGGGAAATTGTAGTGGCAGAGCTCTGTTGTATCCATGTGTCTTACAGCTTACATTTAATTATAGATCAACTCCTAACCCTAACAGTATCATAGCCAGCTCTGTAATTAAGTTAATTTTAGAATGGGCTATCATTGGGACTATAATGCCTGGGACAGTGCTTACAAATAACAGCTTGGTGTCAGGTTGGCACTGATATGTCCTATTGAATTATTGCTATGTGTATGTTTTACAAGTGATGTTCTTTCAGTACACAACATTATAATCACCACCCCCCCCCGGAGTACCCAAAAATACTACAAAGCCTTCACCACTTACACCTGCAAAAGACTTGATCGATAATATAAAAGCTCATAGTAGTCTGTATTACAAGGTAGTGTAGATTATGGGAGCTAATACTGCTACTGTACTGAACTTTGGTCAGACTGCCCCTGGAACTTGATGTGCAACTGTGGTCCCCAAAACATTATTGGTCTGAATTTTCCTGAAGAGGAAAGAGAACAAATATTTATAAGTACCCTACAGCTGATGGCTGGTCCTGTAATGGATATGGTTCAATGACATAAAAATCACCTATATATCTAGCACTGCATCCCCAGTAACTGTACCTGTTTGATGGGACTGAGTGCCATTAGGGCAACTGTGTCACCCTATCCTTTTTTAATGTCACTTTCTTTTTTCAGGCTCGTACGGTGCTTGAGAGAATTCCACTTATATTTTGTCTACAATGCAAATAATGGCAGGTTAACAGCTTTTACATTTCAGGCTACTAGGGTACATCATTTGGCAAACATGTGTAGTGCTGCTGACAAGTGCATCAGATCAAAAACCTCAACAATATTCTTTGACAGTCAATTGTGCTTATGTTCGGCAGCATGGCTAGGTTACCCCCCAATCTATATTACTGCTGGATGTCCACCACAGTACCTTGGCATATGTCTTATTTATTGGGACTAACCATAGATGGTAGCCTTCATCAAACCCTTCCCATGTGCCATGTGTTTGCTGCATGGGAGTGATTGTGGCTAGAGATGGGTGAAATCTTCAAGTTTTGGTCCATGAAATATTTTGTGAAATTTGTGCATTTTGCAAAATATTTCACAGGTGCAAAATGTGAAATTCCACCAGCAAAATGTGGAATTTTGCCTGTGAAATGCAGAGTTTTGCTCACTCATGGGCAACATTCTGCATTTCACCAGCAAAATTCTGCACTTTGCAGGCAAAATTCCACATTTTGCACCAGCAAAATAGTTTGAGGAATGTGCAAATTTCACAAAATATTTTGCACAGTGAAATTTGCAATTTTGCCAGGAAAATTATATTGTTCAACATCTCTGGTTGTGGCAACTGTGGGGATTTTGGTGCAGGGACCCCTCTTGTAAAAAAATCTCATGCAGGATCCCTGACATACCAAACTTTGACACAAGCTGCTGTTTGCCACAGCTTTCATTAATCTAGGGCCCTTTTGAAAATCGAGACCCCTGTCGTCTAGCAACATTTCTTTACAAGTGTAACATCTTCTCAAAGGACAGAATAAGCATTTAAATAAATGTAGTACTAGACCAATTTAATTAAATTCTTATTTATTTTCCATTCATTCATTATCATCATTCTGTTATGTATATTCAGCAAATACATCTACTAATTCTAGTGCCAAGTAAATTATATGATTGCATTTAATTTTAATATTTTAGCAATTGCTACATCTCGTTGTAAATCTTCTTCTTTCTATCCTGCATCCTGCATATTTATAGCAAATTACACGAAGTGCACACACACTTGCTCATTGTCTACTGCATCTTGATTTAATTTGGAACTGTCTGGTCCTACCAACAGATGTAGAAATATAATGTGGAATTACTATTTAGATAACAGATCATGAGACTGCAGTAATTTAGTTACTGAGCCATGTCAAGTTTATGTCATGTGCAGTCTCATTTCACATTCTTACTCATTTGTGTACAACATTATCTACTGCGAACATAAGAAAGTGAAAACACTCGGATCTGTGCATTGTAAATCATCTGCTTTGTCCCCCTACTTTCCATGGATTTCTTGATGTGACACGTGAATTAGCTACAGATTTTTTAACTCACACAAGAGCCTGTTTACAGAAAATGTACATGTCTTTATACAGGATTTCTGCTCTTTGGAGTCAAATTGCAGCTTGTGCCCGCCTCATTGGTAGGTTGTGTGCCCCACAGACAACTACAAGCACACTTTGATGTCACACAGAGCATAACCTCACCTGATCTGCTCATGTTGGGGTGCAGGAATCCT
The DNA here is from genome assembly GCA_016271365.2 of Neoceratodus forsteri. Lineage (NCBI taxonomy): Eukaryota > Metazoa > Chordata > Ceratodontiformes > Ceratodontidae > Neoceratodus > Neoceratodus forsteri. The sequence goes on along the minus strand of CM057449.1, from coordinate 1,581,370,091 downwards.
CTTTAAAAACCTGCATGAGCTCTGGTCTAGATGATTTTTGAATGCTAACACTAGGCTTCCAAAGATGGAAAGCAGATCATGAATCCATTTAATACATATTTTAGATGGAATATTGGGTCTAGACAATTTGAAATATAGGAAACTGGGCACCATTAGTTGAATGAAAACTTAGAAACTTAAATGTCCACTCCACCTGTAGAGCGTAGGTGTTCCTTTATAACAATGATACAGGTATTATTGCAGCTGTGGGAAATCACAGCAGACACTTAAATCCAAGTTTATGATCTTTAGATGACAAAGTCTCCAGCATTTTATTCAAATCACCATTCTGCTGTAGTTTCAAATGGCTGCCTTGCTGGCATATAAGTCATTATCTCTAAAAGAAAAGGCATTGCAACAAACAGTTGGGAACTCTAAATGCAGTCTCTTAGAACACTGTTGATGCAGCATGCACAGCATGTTTTTGGGCACTGTACTGTGACAGAATACAGTCCATCAGTCACAGCTGGTAACTAAGGCAATTGTGAATAATAAACAGTTAGGTATAGATTTGTGTGATTTCTCCATGCCTGCAAGCATGTGAAGGCATGGTTCAGGACAACCGTGCACCAACATTAAACAGCTAAGTCATCTATCTCCACCACTGGAGAAAAGAATTTGTGAGTGCCACTACAACCAGAGTGAATCAGGCCCCATATGGCAATAAAAAAAAAAAACTCTCCTGACACCATTTATGGTAAGGGCAAAGGGTCCCTATAAAGGTGAACCATATGACTTTATTACTAGACAACAGTTACTGTAGGTCAAAGCAAAATAGCACAGATAGAGTACATTATATTTGGATGAGGATAAGGAAACTGCAGTCCGTAATAGCAGGAGTCAATAAGTGAATGTGGTTTCAGTTCTAGAAGAACACTGCTTGGAATCATTATAGACAGTAAATGTTCCCCAATGTTTAAGTGGCAAGCAAATGTAAGAAGAAATGTAGCATTATGCAAGTATCAGTAGAGGCATTATTCTTTATATATATATATATATATTTTTTTTTATTTATTTATTTTTTTTTTTATTTTATTTAAACAGCAGTTTGGAAAACCTTTGAGCCATAGGCTCATTTATAAAGGTACCTTGTAACAGTAAGATAAACCAAAATGCACAGTATAGCAGTACAACACATAAGTATAACAGTAAATTAAGACATAGATACAAACAAGCTGGTACAGGTAGGATGGATGCAAACAATACGGAGTTATGTTGTCCTTAGCAGCTTAGTAATAAGCTTTGTCATAAGTATTGAGTACTGCTTTGACTAGTGGCAGTTACAGCATCGATGTTAATAAGGTGCATTGTATATATATATATATATATATATATATATATATATATATATATATATATATATATATATATATATATATATATATATATATATATATATATATATATATATATATATATATATATATATACTTTATTTTAATTCAGAGAGGAAATTTAATTTCATACAAAAACAATACAGAATTTCATGTCTCAAGAGAAAATAAAGCATCAAAAGAAAACAATTAAAGTATAATAATTAATTGTGTTATGTTGTATCCATGACAATATAGACATTACCTCACAGGTTCTCAACCCACCTGATAGGCTAGTGATGCAAATGTGACCCAGATCAAATTTCAGAGCATAGTCAGGTCCCAGAAGTCCCCATTCTTCAGTTTCAACCTTGCATCTGAAGAGGGTACAAGCATTCCAGGAGTCCCTGTTAACTAATTATCTAAGGTCTTGCATCTGAAGAGGGTACAAGCACTCCAGGAGTCCCTGTTAACTAATTATCTAAGGTAGGCCAGCTTGTTTCTTTATAGGATCCATGGCTCCCTCATCAGTTTGCATAATTGGATTAATTGTAAAACCTGATATGCTGCCTGGTTTACAGTGGCCACAGCGGTGAGTGAGATTGTTTAAATGAGTCATTTCTGGCTTACAATTTAGCTGGAATTCTCTGATGTTCTGAGCAAATTGGTTTCCAGTGGTTAATTCTGTAGTGGAAGAAGCGTAGTAGATTCTTAAGAATAAGACCTCCGATTAATTGTGTTTATGTTGGAAGGTTTAAGCTTTTAAGTTTTAAGTTTTTTTAGAGACTGGAAGTTTGTAGTAGAAACCACTTGCTAGCTGTTGTTTTTGTGGCATCTGGAAGTTTTAAACTAATAATTGGCAGAGTTTTTTGTTTAGAACAAAGTTTTTTGATGATCTGAATTGTTTCTTGGCATGTTTATTCATTCAGTAGACACCAGTACACAAATTGTATGAGTTTTTGATGACTATGCTCTGATTGCACACTTCCTCTTGCATTTTAAAAAAATCTGTGCTTCAGCACTTTCTTTATGACTCTGCGGCCCTCCTTCCAAGTGGTTCTGCCCACTCTTTAAAGAAACCCCACGTGTTGCCTTTTGTCCTGCTGCTGGCGGCCCACCTCTCAAGTGGGGCCATCCAGGCAAGGCAGTTCACAACAATCTGGCCACTCTCCTGCTTTGCATGCGAGCCACTGACCGAATCGCTGGCATCTCCTCACAAGCGGATACCAGGTGCTGCCTTTAGTCTGTTCCTCTGATTCCTGGCTATAATCAGCTATTGCAGCCCCTACCTAAGTGGCTACCTTGAGGACATGATCCCTTAGTTCCAAAAATTCTGGCCAAATGCAGGAGCAGTTCCCTACTACCAGGCTACATTTGGCAGATAGCACCGGAATTTTTCCACTCCCGATCTCAGCCCCTGCATAAGCATCTGCCTTGGGGACAGGATCCCTGTGTATCTCCAATTATGGCCAAATGCAGGAGCAGTCCCATACTACAGCACCTATAAGAGTGGCTGGTACACGATGACAACTCATTTTTCTGGTTTCCTGCGGTCAAAACAATTCAAAGACCACAGCAGAAACGAATCAGGAGACTGGAGCTAATCCTCTTTGGGAGCTCGGAGAAGCCTGAAATTTACAAAAAGCTCCAGTCAGTGGCATAACTCACGCGGCACCACATGGTTCCACTTAGTCCACATACCAAGGGGTGCCATTTTAGGAGACTAATCTCTCCCGGCCATTGTCCTGATCGCCGCCATCTTGAGGGAGAGGCTCTCTCTATCCAGGGAAGTTAATCAGACTCCATTTTGTCTCGGGAGCTGCCATTTTGCTTCTGAAGACTGAAAGCAATCAGCCTCCATTTCATCGCCAGACATACATGTTTTGCCAATATTAATGGCATTTCTGATAAAACAGCTCCCCTCTACAGAATACAAGAACCCACTGAAGGGATCAGACCCCCTTTTTGCACGTGACAGTTTTCACTAGCCCACAAGCAAATTCTCAGCTTACAAGCCTAACAATCAGCACTCTCTTGTCTGGTGTTTTGTTATAAGCATGCATTTTTAAAATACAGATGCAATTACACCTCACTGTATATAATTTTAGGTGCTTGCCCAAAAAGTAATCGTATATATATATATATATATATATATATATATATATACGTATATATAACTCATTATATAGATATATATAACGAATGCCCTTCTCTCATCTCTTTCAGATGGTGAATGCCAAGAAGTGTGTGTCCTCCAGTACTGCACTGATGCCCCACATCCAAGGTCCCCTATGCCCAGCATGCTTGCATGAAGAGAAGCAAACCAGCGGCCAACCCTCCACCGCTGACTTAGATGGGCAAGGGCCTGCAGCTTCAGGATGGATGAACCCAGGGGCTCTCCTCATTCAGACGCAACAGGCAACAGTAGCCATGATGGAGAGTCAGCAGAACTTCATGCTGAAAGTCATGGAAAAGCTTGAGTCTCTGACAAAGTCGAGAACACCATCCCCTGCCACCCCCTGGCAAAACTCCAGGTCCAAGCACTCCTCCACAACCGCATGTTGATGAAGAGCCTGCATCACCTTAGCCAGGGGAGGATGATGTGGGTGGGGCACCAGACGACTGTGAGGATGTCGACTCGGGGGGAGGAAGATATGGACATTATACCAGATACCCCTTCCTTAACTTCAAAACTTTGTTCATTTGATTTGATCCCAGGCCTCATGAGGGCCATTAAATCAACCATGGGTTTTGACATTGTCATTCCAAAGCCTGGGTCCAAGCTTGATCCGATGATCCAGCAGAACCAAAAGATCAAGGACACATTCCCTAGCTGTCCCGCTATAGATGACATTTTCACAAAGGAGTGGGGAAGCTGCAGAGCCTGGCTGTATGTTTGAGAAGTGAAATCTAGATAGGATGTACCTGGTACAAGAGGACAAGGTTCAATTGTGGTGTACGGCACCATCTATAGACCCTCACATAGCAGCACTTAGCAAGAAAACGGTGCTGTCTTGTGGCACGATCTCACTCAAAGATCCTACCGACAAGAAAGTAGAAGCGATGTTAAAGAAGCTGTTCAATTTCTCAGGCATGACAGCTAAGGCAGCAGTAACAGCAGTCTATTCAGCAAGGGTGCAGATCCACTGGTTGGAGGAACTGCTGGAGAAAGCAGACCACAAATCCATGGAAGCAGAGCTGTTAGAATGTACTTTGGACACAGCAAAATACCTGGGGGACATGGCTGCGGACACATTAAAACTAGAAGCCAGATCTGCTGCATTGACAAACAGAGCCAGACGAGCACTATGGCTCAAATTATGGGACACAGATAATGAATCAAAGATGCTGCTACAGAATTTGCCCTTCAAAGAGAACAACGTGTTCAGAGAAGGCTTGAAGGAGTTCCTAAAGCAAAAAGAAGAGGGCAAGGACCTCACAAAAGATAAACAAAGAACCACATATTTGTCCTCCGCATGGTGCAGGTTTTGGGGGAACAACAGGTTCCAACACAACAGAAGGCAGAATTACACTAATAATTCCTTTCAAGGCAGAGGCCTCGGCAACAATAACAATGGTTTCAAAGGCCCCACCCAAGGTACATATTCAGCATCATGAGGTAGGCAATTTGGAGCCAGAGGAAGAGGAGGAAAGTCAAAGCAGTACTGACTATTCCACCAGGTTGTCACCAACCCCAATCCCACTAGGGAACTACCCACCAGTGGGACAGAGACTGATGGCCTTCCAACAACAATGGCAATGGACCACATTGGACAGATGGGTCCTAGAAATCATCTCCCAAGGCTATGCGATTGAATTCTCTAGCATGCCGTCCAGAGACAGAATAGTACTGTCTCCCATTTCAAAAAAGTGGGCCATCCCTCACCAGGTACAGGAGGTTCTCTGGGACCTGTTACAGAACAATGCCATCAGACCAGTGCCAGCAGATGAGGCCGGCACAGGAGTCTACTCCATGTTCTTCATGGTCCCAAAGAAAAACAGAGACCTCAGACCTATCCTGGACTTAAAGTTCCTGAACAGGTTCGTATCCACAGCAAGGTTCAAAATGGAGACCCTCCGATCCACCTTAAGAAATGTAAGGGTGGGGGATTACCTGACATCTGTAGACCTGAAGGATGCATACACTCACATCTCAATCAGGCCAAGTCACCAACGTTTCCTCCGATTTCACATACTGGGTCAGCACCTACAGTATCAGGCCCTACCGTTCGGCCTCACATCAGCACCATGGGTGTTTACAAAGGTATCAGTGGTCTTAGCAGCCCACCTATGGGAACAGGGGGTGGATATTATTCCATACTTGGACGACTGGCTGATCAGGGCACATGGCAGCGCCCAGTCTCAGAGAAGCCCGGACCTAGTCCTGATGACTCTGTCCCAACAGGTTGGGTAGTCAATCATAAGAAGAGTTCACTGCACCCAGCACAGCTTATAGAACACCTGGGCATAGAAACAGACATGGCCAAGGGGCTGGCAAGACTCTCAGTACAGCGCATCAACTCAGTAATGTCGATGGTAAGGAGCTTAAGGTCCTCAGCCAAACCAATGCTGAGCCAAGCAGCCCAGGTCCTTGGCATAATGGCATCCTGCTTGGACCTAGTACCGTGGGCAAGATGGAACATGCGCCCACTACAGTACTGCGTGCTGCAGCAGGGCTCCCTATCAGAAGACAGCCTCAACCAGATGATCCATCTACTATGGATGGTGAGAGAATCACTGAAATTGTGGACCCACTGTCCAAACCTACATAGAGGGTGCCCCCTAGAACTGTCTTACGAGGTAACAATGGAGACTGATGCCAGCCTCATTGGTTGGGGACCGTGCTTGCACCAGTCCACCGCATAAGGCAAGTGGACATCAGCAGAAGCTTGACTATCTATCAACATTCTAGAGATGAGGGTGGTGTTCAATGCTCTGAGAGCATTTAGGAACAATAGCATAGGTCGGACAATGCTGGTGAAGTCCAACAACCAGGTCACAGTAGCTTTTATAGCAAAGCAAGGTGGCACACACAGCAGAGCCATGCTCAGAGAGGCTGCCACGGTATTGAACTGGGCATAGTCCAATCTGTCTCACCTCCACACCATTCATCTGGCAGGGAAGTTGAATGTCAGAGAGGACTGGTTAGGCAGACAACGGGTACATACCAGACAGTGGCAGCTACACACTGACCTTTTCACCATGGTACAGAAGAGATGGGGCCATATCCCGATGGACCTCACTGCATCCAAGGCAAACACACAGGTAAAAGCTTATTTCTCCAGATACATGGAGAAACAGGCAATAGCAACAGATGCCCTATCACAAACCTGGGATCAGGAACAGTCATACATATTTTCCCCAATCCCCCTGATCCCACAAGTACTGGTGAAGGTCAGGCAATCCCGGCTACAGATCATTCTGATCGCACCTTATTAGCCTAGGAGACCGTGGTTTTCAGCAGTGTTATCCATGGCACTGGACAGTTGGACCCTCCCATATCGGAGGGACATGTTGCAGCAGGGGTCATTACTCCATCCGGCTCCCCACTCCCTGAAACTGTCGGCCTAGCTCCTGAGAGGCAGAGACTGCTAACGGCTGGGTATCATGAGTCAGTCATCTCGACTATGCTACAGTCCAGGAAGCAGTCTACCTCATCCACGTATAACAGACAGTGGAACATTTTCACCAAATGGAGCAAGTCATCACATCTCAATCTGATGTGAGTAGATATGTCAGTGATCCTTCTTTATTTACAGCACAGGTTAGATAAGGGATCATAAGCCTCCTCTCTGCGAGTGCAACTATTGACCATGGGTGCGGCCATGGGAAGAGTCAGTCTCTCCCCACCAGGTGCGCACCCTGATGCCATCAGATTCCTTACAGCTGCACAACATATTCGACCACCCATTCGATCACCAGTAGCCCCTTGGGATTTAACCATGGTGCTTGATGCTCTAGGGGAGGAGCCATTTGAGCCCAACCACAGTATACCTCTATATTGGTTAGGTTTGAAAACCTGCTTCCTGATGGCTGTCTGCTCCGCTCGCAGGATTAGTGAGCTAGGAGCTCTATCATGCTAGGAGCCCTACACTATATTCACGGCACAAGGGGTCTTTATGAAGACTGTGCCTGCCTTTCTACCAAAGATCATGTCCGCATTCCACAAGGAACAGGCACTAGAGTTGCCGATGTTTCACACACGGTAGAACAAGGGGGAACAGGTACTCATCACCCACTAGATGTGGGTAGTACTGTAGCACTATATATCATGAGGACAAGTGCCATACATAGGTCCGAGAGACATTTTGTTATCGCGCAAGGCCACAAGAAAGGGTTGGCTGCTTTGAAGACCACCATCACTAGCTGGATAAAAAGGTCAATACAGGAGGCCTACAAGACAAATGGTCTCACTCCCCCACAAGGAATAAAGGCCCACTCAACAAGAGCAATGGCTACCTCCTGGGCAGAAACATAGAAACATAGAATTTGACAGCAGATAAGGACCGTTTGGCCCACCCAGTCTGCCCATTTCTCTACCTACTGGACAAGCTGCAGATCCTAGTTAACCAGCAGTCTACTTCTTCCTACCACCCCTAGAATTGCCTTACGACTGTCCCATGCATGCTTGAATTCCACCACTGTTTTTGACTCCACAACCTCCTCTGGAAGGCCATTCCACGCATCCACAACCCTCTCTGTGAAAAAATACTTCCTTAAATTACCTCTGAGCCACCCCCCCATCTTCAAATTGTGCCCCTTGTTCTTGCACACCTCTTTTTTTGAAAGATGCTACCCTCTTGGACTTTGTTGACTCCCTTGAGGTAGTTGAAAGTTTCTATCATGTCCCCCCTCTCCCTCCTTTCCTCGAGGCTATACATATTAAGTGCCTTAAGTCTGTCTTCACATGTCTTCCGGTGCAGACCCTGCACCATTTTAGTTGCCCTCCTCTGGACAGCTTCCATCCTGTCTATGTCTTTGCAGAGATTGGGTCTCCAGAACTGCATGCAGCACTCCAGATGGGGTCTCACCAGCTGTCTGTACAGAGGGATAAGAACTTCCTGTTTTCTACTGGTGATGCCTCTCCCTACGCATCCCAGTATCCCCCCAGCCCTCCTTGCTGCCCTCTCACATTGCTTTCCCACCTTTAGGTCATCTGATATGACTACTCCAGGTCCATTTCCATTTTTGTTGTTGTTAGTATATCACCCCCATTGTGTACTCTTCCCCTGGGTTTTTGTTTCCCAGATGCATTACCTTGCACTTCTTAGCATTGAATCTAAGCTGCCATACATTTGACCATTCCTCTAACCTTGCCAAGTCCCTTCTCATCCTTTCCACTCCACCTTGTGCATCAACTCTGTTGCAGATCTTTGTGTCATCTGCAAAGAGACATACTTTTCCTTCCAGTCCCTTTGCAATGTCGCTTATAAAGACATTGAAGACATTGAAGAAAGAGCTAGCGTATCAATGCAGAACATTTGCAGGGCCGCAACCTGGACTTCTGTACATACATTCGCTAGGCATTACAGACTTGAGTCCCTATACAAGCAAAGAACTGAGTTTGCCACATGAGTTTCAGCTTCAGCATGCCCCAAGGACATGCCCGTCTGATCTCCCTGGCCCGCCCTGATGTTTTTTTGCACTGCTTATTAGAAGTAACCCATGAGGTAATGTCTGGAGTGTCAGTGATACAACATAACACAATGGGTGTTTACTCACCTGGTAAAGGTGATTGCGTTAGTTGTATCCATGACACTCCACGACTAACCCATCAGGGTGACTACGGCACAGATTCATGTTGAACGACTTCAGTGGCAACAAATTGATATAAAAATAGGAATTTCTGGTATTGTAATCTAATGTTCCATGTTTCTTAGTCGGAGCCCTTATGGACCAAATTAGAACTGTAATGAATAGGAAATAAAATATAAAATTGTGATGAGTCCATGGTCAGTGGTTTCTTACGTTTTTATATAAACAACAATGGGAATCACAACTGCTAGGGTTTGTTGGTCTAAAGCATTTGCATTTCAGCTGTGGAAGAATCGAAACTGGAGAATGGAGACTCCTGGGACCTGGCTATGCTCTGAAATTTGATCTGGGTCACATGTGCATCACCAGCCTATCAGGTGGGTTGAGAACCCATGAGGTAATGTCTAGAGTGTCATGGATACAACTAACACAATCACCTTTACCAGGTGAGTAAACACCCATTTTTGAGGGATTAATAAGAAATAAACAAATGCAAAGTCTATTTTTTGCTCTAAGTTTTATACATCCCTCCTTTAAGTTTCAAATAAAAAGACTCATATTGAACAAAGATAATAAAGCCAATCAAAAATTATTAAACATTTTGTTTTTTCCATTTTAAGCTTAATGTTAAAGATAAGTATCAAATACAGAGTTCTCCATTGAGGTTGCCATAGGCATATACTGCATGTTGTCTACTGAATCTTCATCCTCATCTTCCTGGCTGGAACCCAAATCTGTAGGAAGGGCTTCATATTTTTCATAAAAAGGTTCAAGTAGCATCAACATCAGTAAAGAAATTATCTTTATCATGAAAGTGACTTTTAGCTTAGCAGGAGACTGCAAAACTGTTTTTACTCCTGAATTCAAAAATTCAGATATAATCACGAGAAAACGCTTCCTTCTTCTTTGCGTAGTTTAACAAACATCAGGATATAGATGCATTTTCACACCTTCAAAAAGAAAACCCTTCTTTATCCTTGCAGCCTGTGGAATTTTAGTTCTCCGAGGAATAGTTGCAAAAGTACAAATAACATATCTTGCAGAGGTTTCAGAGTCCTGCTATTTTAAAGGGTTATTTCTGGTTACCGGTCTGAAGACTGACTCCAGAAGCACCATCTGGTCAGGTGAAAATGCAAGCATGAGGATCTGCTCTACCTCTGACTTTAACTCCAGATTTGAAACGTGTGCAGTAAACCAATCAGCACGAGATTCTTCCTTAGAAGGACTTTTTTGAATCTTTTCGAGTTTAGCCATAGTAGTGATTTGCTCATGAAGCAAAGCATTTACGGCTCCTTCCACAGTTAGGACTCTCTGCATGAACCTTTCAGCATTCTCCTCAGCACCATTCATTCTCTCCTCTGTTGTAGTTATTTTTGCCTCAGTTGTCTGACATTAATTAGTTATCTCAGTAAGTGAACTCTATACTTTGGATAATGTAGCCTTAGTGTCTCCTGGAAATTCAAATAAAAAAGCTTGAATAGAAGTCAACATGGGTTTTGTGACAGTCTTTGCTTTTGGCACAGTGCTGGGGAAGCCATTTTCCCATCTAGCTGTGGGGAACCAGTTTCCCCCAGCTGCAAGGCTGGTTTCCCTGTTTTAGGGGAGAGGAATTTAAGCAGAGTTTCAGCTCGAATTCTGCCATTTCCCTTTGCTTATTTCAACTCTGTGGGCATTATTCTGATGGATGATGACAGATGTAAACAACAAATAACAGTCTTATGTAAATAAAAAATAAGTAAAACTGCATTCCTGCAGACACCAAATAAAGCAGACTCAGGCTAGATAATCTGCTTCAAAAGTTCACAAATTCACACATCTACTGAATCTTATGTGCTTTTTCCAAGAAACCATTTGTCTGAGTTCCCTTTTTAGTTCTGCTGCTCCAGAAGATCATGTAATGGATGGCTTGGTGGATGTACCAACTGATATGCCCACACATGACAAAAAGTACCATCAACAAGCTCTGATTTTATACCTAGATCTACCTTTATGCCAACCATGATCCAGGAAGTGTTGTTCTTCTTATAGGGATGCAAAAAAGACTTGAGCTCCTTGGTGACTGGGCACTTCAGACCATCATATGTCAACATAATTCAAGAGGAGTTACAAGCCGTAAAGAACCTCACAAGTAATAATGACATCAGCATCAAGCTGGCAGTCATGTGGGGGTTAGTGTTGTGGTACAAGACACAAGTGACCGTGTAAAGAAAATAATCAGACAATTTGCCAACACCAAATATTATTGACATCTGTCATTTGACTCACCACTATCCTTTACAAAGATCAGTGACATATATATCAATAATGCGTACGAATATAACATTAGTGAGCAACATGTTAAAGGTTTTTTTTTATCAGCAAACATCCCATAAGACAAATGATATATTCATTTCCCAAAGTCCCTAAAACCTTAGATTCTCCACCAGGTAGACCAATCGTTTTGTGTGTATATTCACTGACCAAACCCTTCTCCCAATATTGATTCACTTTAAGTGCACATTTACATGTTTATACATATGACAATGTGTAAAGTTTATAGATGTACCTTTAACTGATTAGCACGTATTATATTTGCACACAACTCTTTTTAGGGAGTACGTATTAGTGTTCACCATGAGATGGTAATATTCCTTGCCAAAGCACCAGTGGTGTGAAATATTGGAAGGGGCTGGGGTTGCTGCACTGCTGCATGATTTAATAAAAAGCATGTTTTGGCACCTAGAGTCTCATTGAGATTATTTCCTAGTGTCACTGTTGTGGGTGCCCAGCTAAAGTTCTGTCTGACTGAGTACTGTTGGAGATGGGGTTTCACTGAGTGTGTTCGAGCTACAAGATTGAACTTTCATTTGTTGTTCTGTGGTACAAGCTCAACATGTCAACATTATCGTATCTGACCACTTTAAATTTGTGGATCAGCCAATTTACAACATGGCTAGTGATAACAACAACAGCAGCCCTTCAATTGCCATTTCAGAACCCTTTATTGAATTATAATTCTTACAAAGAGTGCGCATCAAATCTGCTTTTGGAGGAACAAGATAACAGAAACCCTGTAATACAAAACGAAGATAAGTCAGCTACTGCAACGGTTACCAACATCAGACAAGCATTTATAAAATTGGAACATGTGGCTTTAAAACCATGCCACCTATTCTGGCAGAGTGTTACCTTACAAACATACCAAAGTGTAACTCATATTCACTGTGGCTTTAGGATAAGCAAATAGCCTGCTTTTGGCACAGAGCTAGATTGCTTCTTGACAAACTGGTAGAAGACTCACCTCCTTAGGAGGCGGTATTGTGCAGTGGTTAAGGGCACAGAGCTGCAAAGCTGGAGACCTGGGTTTGAATTCCATCAGCCCCCACTTGCATACTGTGTGATGCACCTGGAAACAAGCTCCAGCTTAGTGTGCCTTTCCTGGTTAAACAATTTCCCCTTTCCCTTTACTTGAGGTGTCTCGGGACTAATAATATTAATACTATGGCATGCAGAAGAAGTGAAGAAGGACGAGAAATTGTCTCTGAGAAGGAAACATTGGTAAAAACATTTGAAACCTCAGTCAAATGTATACACTCCCAGCATCAACTGGAAAAGACAGTTAAACAATATGGTCAATGAATTTGTAAAGAAAACAAAAAAATTGAAAGGGACCATTTGGGTTATTTTGAGAGATGGATTTTCAATTTGAGTCACTGAAATAGATGCAAAACTTAATCCATTGTTAAAAGATCGACCTTTGGTACCCAGTAGTGCAACTGCTTGAGGCACCAGTGACCTGAGTTTGGGAATGAGCCCAAGTCTTTGAAGAACTAACTGGGAGGGGAGGGTTCAGCATCCTACAGCAAGTTCTCCTCCCCTGGGGAGGGGTCAGGAATCATTCCACTATGTGACTGCCAACTGGGTGACTACAGGTGGTGGTGGAGGCTGATAGTGCACTCATGGGTAGGATGGGATGTGATTGGCTGATCTGATCTGATGCTGATGCTAGGCACTCACTTTGGCCTCAGTACGTGTCCCAGGAAGGGAACAAAAAAGTGGAAAATCCTTCAGCCATTAGAGCATGATGGTCCTCATGGAGCTTGCAGACCTTGCACCCATTAACTCAGGCTGGCTCCCTGCACACAACTGCAGTATTTTCAAGGGTTCTGGGCCAGCTAGAGGATCTCCACCATGGGCAGAGGATACCATGATCCCAGAGGGAGGGCAGGTAAATCCTAGGAGATGGTGCAGTGACAGCACTGGAGCTCCATGGAGCCTGAGAGGGGCCTGAAGTAGGCTGACAGTTGAGGCAAATAAACAGAAAGTAAAAAAAAAATTCATTCTCAAAACAAATACTTTAGATCAGTGTGACACCTGTACCAACAGGCTGGAATCCAAAAAGGACAAATGTCAGCATTTTTTATTGTCAGTAGTAGGATTTTCTCCTCCAAATCAACACACATTACAGACCATGGACCATCAAGAAACAATAGTAATACCATTCACTAGTCACCTACAGCTCCTCTTACATCACAGTCGATGAATAATTTGTTTCCAAGAAAATGGACAATATACAGGACAAGGAGGCAAGGTTATAAATGCAAGACACACTGGGAGAAGTACTGGTCCATGGAATAAACAGAAATCATGGAACTGGCAGTGCTCGAAAACATGGTGGCAGGGACAACAGATGGGGATTAGATATTGAATGAATTCATCTTGAGAAATGTTTCATCATATGCATAAAACCTGAAGAACATAAATTTGTGAAAAAGGCCTGGGCTTTGCTCCCAGTAAAGCTGCAAATGATTCTGAAGTATTTATTAAGTTGCCCTAATTTGCGAGACATTTACATCTTAAAGCTTTCTATCATTATGATAATGTTGGTCTGAGATCTAACACAGTTAACGAGACATCACATGACAGAAAATCATTCACATCCTCAGACAGAATGGTAGACCATGTGGACGCTCTTTTGAAAAGTAAGTCCACCTTCATTCCTCCCAGAGATGTCACAGTTGCCATTTTTTGAAAAAGGCTGTGTAAAAGATCTTGCATACAGGCAAAAAGATTTGCACTGGACTCCTAAAAACAATGCCCAGATTACTGTGAAGCCAGCCAACAAATGAGACTCCAATAGTGAAGAAGCTCAAATCACAACTTGCTGATAGTCAATTTTATAAATGATAAATTATAAATGATTACCTAGTGACCCCACAGCAAACACAAGAGTTAAATTGACATTTATCTGCTTGAGGCTCTACACAAAGGAGTTATGACAAAACAAACATGAGAATATTTGACTGTAGATTTCCACATTTGAGCCACGCTATACTATGCTCTAGAAGAGGTGGTGAGAAGAGGGTTGTACCAGCTGCAATAGTGGATCAGCAGTGCTGGTGAAATCAGTAAGGGGGTGGCAGGGTGGGCTGCATGGTGCCAGCAGTATGAAAGTGGGTGCTAGATGCCAGGAAAAGCTTAAGCTGATATGGGGACTGGGATCTGTGGGTGGGGTGTGCCACTAGACCCCAGGAAATATTGGAGATACAATGGGGTTAGCAAATGGAGGGCAGGGGAAACCACTGGACACCAGGGACACCAGGGACATAGATCGGGGGGGGGCACATGACATCATGGAATACTTTTCTTGTAACAGGGCTGGGTATTACAGGGTGGAGGGACCACTTGACACCAAGGAAGATGTTCTTTTAATGGACAGGGAATCCGAGGGTGGGGGGACCACTGGACACCAGGGAATTGTTAATTATTAGTGGGGCCTGGGATTGAAGACTGGGGGGACCACTGGATGCCAGGGAATAATTTTATATTCATGGGGCCAGAGACTGAAGGGCGGGGCAGACCACTGAATGCCAGGAAGGGTATTAATTTTGATGGGGACTGGGATGGGGGTGGGTTGGCCACAGGACAGGTGCAAACCTGCTGCCATTTCCCATGTGAATGAGCCCATAAATGGCATGCATATGTCCCCTTAGTATCTTGCATGCCCAATGGGCTCATCTGCATGGTCCTGACTGAATAATGCTAAGGGGGCTTGTGACACAATTTGGTCTGGGGACACTGTTCTTTGCACTTCCAGGATACATGTTTGGGCAGCACTATACAACTTAGCACTGCACCAACATGTATTTACGTTCAGTAGCCATAAGGGGGTGCTCCCATCCATTGACAAAACATTTATTGTATAGCAGAAAAGTTATGGATCGCTTGCTCACCTGTTCCACTGTTTGTTTTGATACAATAAAATCATTTCTGAAGCTGAGCCTCTAGCCTGAGTCTGCTTTATTTGGTGCCACTGGGTGTGTGGCTTTTATGTGTTTTTTACACTGTGGTTTTTTAGTCATGGCACTGTTCATCATGGAGTGACCCTTTATTTGTTTTTCCAAAACAACAGTCTTACATTACAAGCAGTTCATGGTGTTAGCACAAACTTCAAAAGGCAAAATCCCAAGCTGGTCACAGTCACTGCTGATGGTTCAACCCTTCAGGGCAGGCACTCTGTCACTGAATGATTAATGGCTATGACCACTCCACTAGAGGACAGGGTGAATGATGGGCAGATAAGAGGAATCAAGTGAGAGCTCTGGCACATTTTATACAGTGCACCTGGCCTGTCCCCTGAACATGCACCAATGCTCATAAAAACATAGGAGATATCATCAGAAAAGGTTCAGCTGCCCATCCAGACTACTTTATTTTATTTATTTATTTATTTATTTATTGAGGAATCAGAAAATACTTTTGAGTCAAAGACTCATTTACAAAGGTTCCACGTCACAAAAATTTGGGTACATAACAGACTTTACATAACAGTTCAATGAGAACACAATACAGTGACGAATACAAGGAGACAGTGAAGGCTAACAAACAGAAGCTAGGGAAACAAGTACAGTTGTAGATATATGGTAAAGCTCAGAGAAGTCTTAGTTCTAGGCATTTCTCTGCCTACCTAATGGAATGAGTCCTTGTCAGTCCCCATGATCTTCCGTGCTCCACCATTAAACAATCTTGACTCCCACATAACTAGGTCCAGCCTGCATTTCTTTGCGGACGATGCTGTTCTGTATACCTCTGGATCAACGGTATCAGAGGTCAGGGAAGTACTACAAGCTGACTTCGCTCAGCTTGGAAACAATTTAATATAAGCCAAACTTCTCCTTAATGCAAAGAAAACGAAAGCAATGATTTTCTCTCGTAGTACCTTCCCTGGTACCTCCCCTGTTCTACCAAATGATTTTATTGTTACCACACTAGGTGAATCTTTGGAAGTCATTACTAAATTCAAATACTTGGGTATTCTGATTGATAATAAGCTCTTTTTTAATGACCACATTGATGAACTTTACAGGAGGCTCAAAGTAAGATTAGGATTCTTTTTTAGAAATAGGTCTCTATTCCCCCTTGAGGCATGTATTAGGCTCGTCCAGGCCACATTCCTCCCCCTACTCAATTACGGTGATTTAATCTACACTACAGCTGCAACTTCAAGCCTAAGCAAGTTGGCCGTCCTTTATCACCGAGCGCTACGATTCATTACCAATTCCTTTTACTGTACTCATCATTGTGATTTATAATCAGTTGTTGGTTGGACATCTCTTACCACTAGACGCCTGTTCTACGCTGATCTCTGGACCCTTAAGATGCTTTCACAGAAATTACCATGCTACCTAACTTCATTAATCTGAATTTCCTAAAGTGCATATTCCCTCAGGAAAACTGACCTTATCACGCTCAATGTACCTAGGACTCATACCTCCTTTGGCAAATGTACTATCTCGCATGCCCTTCCATCTATATGGAACCAACTCCAATTTATACCAAAACTAATTAATATTGCCTCAGTTAACTTCTACCGAGAGCTAGTTGCATCGAAAATAAAAGATACTTGTAACTGCCATTAAGCCTCCCCCATCCTTAAGCGTGCTTCTCCTCTATTGTCTATTTTGTCTACTTATACACTATCGTCTGCTAATCTACCCTTTCCCCCACCCCTATGCACCCTAATTATACTATCTCTTTTCACAGATGTGTATCACATTATGTTTATCCATGCCATCATCCAGTGATAAAGTGATAAACCTTATTGACTGTACATTTTTTTTTGTAATTACATCTTCAAAGCTGTATCTTGTTATGTATTACCTGATTTGAACCTTGATAGCACTTTGTATATTTGTACCAAGGCACTGTACTATTTAATATGTCATTGTATGTGTATAACCATCAAGCCCTCCTTGTGAATGAGCTTGTTCAATGGAGTCTTCCTGCAATAAACTTGAACAATAGATGTCAGCATGGCTCAGATAGTTACACATCTGCCTCTGGGTCAGAAGGTCATGGGTTGTCATACCACACTGGGACTAGGGACATACCAGGGTCACCCAACTGCAATACTAGGGGGATGCTGTACTGTTGGGATGTACCAACCTTTGACCGAGACATTAAACTGAGGTCCTTAATGAACCAGCAGGTAACTTCAATGAATTGAAGAATCTAAAGGATTCCTGGGAAATACTGTACATACTTTCCCCACTGAATCATTTCTATCCCCAGCAAGAAAAGGACAGCAGCAGCTCCCTTGTGTGTCCATGGTGTGGGGGTGGCAATAAGCTCACTCCAACCTACAATGACCCTGAACAGGTGCTTCTGCCCAGTCTTCAGAGTGGAGGAGGTGAAGGACCATCAGTAATCAGCAGGAACAATGGGGAAGGGAGGTGGACTCAAGTCCATTTTCAGAGGAATGAGTCCTGAAGAGCCATGCATAGCTGAAAGATCAGAATGGGTGGGAGCTGTAAGGGCACAAAGGCAGTAGGAAAGTAGGGAGAAAAACAATAAATAAACAGAGGGA
Source organism: Neoceratodus forsteri (assembly GCA_016271365.2). Classification (NCBI taxonomy): domain Eukaryota; kingdom Metazoa; phylum Chordata; order Ceratodontiformes; family Ceratodontidae; genus Neoceratodus; species Neoceratodus forsteri. The sequence goes on along the minus strand of CM057449.1, from coordinate 1,581,352,139 downwards.
GGAGAGAGTAAGCATACAAAGCAACAGGAGAGGGGCCACAAATAAGACATGATGGGAGTGGTGCAGTGCAGTGGCTGTGAGGTGGCATTCTTCCAGGAGATGTTCTGGAGGATGCAGTGTTGTCCCATCTGCAGGCACCTCTCTGGGTTGATATAGGAGGTTGTTCATCTCCATGCTGAGTTGGCCAATATTTGGGGGACTTCATTCTTCTTCCAGTGACCACTGAGTCCACTCCCACTGCCTTAAAGGTTGCCTTGGTGGAGGAGTGGTTGGACAACGGTGGGCTCAGGAAGGGGAGGGTGGTCAGACAGAGGCACATACCTCCTACAATTAAACTCCACAACTCCTATGCCTCACTGGCAGGGTGCAACTGTCCCAAAGAGATGCCCACAGTGGAAACCAAGGAGGATGTGGGTGTCCTCCATGGTGGAGACCCTGGGGGGTGGAGGCAGAGGACTTTAGAGGAGGAGGAAGTAACTCCTGTTGGGGATTCTATTGTTAGGGGGTAGACATTTGGGCAGTTGGAGTGGGAAAGAGGGAGGCTAAGTACCTACCCAGTGCCATGGGTTGGAGGGATGGAAAGCACATACAGATAATTGGTGGGGCAGCAGAATGGGAGGGAGAGCTAGACATCATTGTCCACCTGGGGACAATTGATCTGGCTGGTGATGAGGTTAGGGTAGTGCAGGAGCACTTCAGAGAGCTGGGGAGGGGTCTTAGACAAGTGGCATGCACTGTAACTTTTCAGAGGTGCTACCGGTCAATGACAAGGGGGAAGGCAGGGCATTCTGCACCATGAGATTCAATGCATGGTTGAAGGACTGGTGCAGAGCAGAGGGCTTAGACTTCATTGTGGACTTGGGTCCCACCTGGAGGGATGCTGGCCTATACAAGTGAAATGGACTGCATCTATCCGGGGAAACAAAGATCCTTAGTGAAAGGTTTAAATGCTTGATTGGAAAGTATTTAAACTAGCCAAGAAATGAGGCAATAGAAATCAGAAAGAAGATAATTCCCCACACACACACACACAGAATGAAGCAGACAATAGGGAGGACCCTAGGGTTGGGAAATAGGCACTAAAACTGAGATAGGTAAAATGGCAGCGATAAAGAACAATGGGCGTAAAAACAGGAGAGGAAGGGGGGAAGACAGGGGGATAGGAAGAGAAGTACTAGAAGGGGAGGTTGCAAAACTTGGAAGACAATGTGCATGCATGGCCACAGCCTGGGAAATAAAATCCCAGTCCTAGTGGCCTTGATGGCAGAGGCACACCTGGACATTGTGGCTGTCACTGAGACATGGTACATGGGGAACCATGAATGGGATATAGCCATACCAGGTTATATTCTATTCAGAAAAGACAGGGCAGGGAAAAAAGGGTGGAGAGGTGGCTAGCTACATCAGAGAGGGAATTAAAGCAACTGGAATTCAGGGAATGCAGGACGGAGCAGAAGCATTGTGGGTCACCCTGGAAACAGGAAATACTAACATACTATTTGCCAGCAGATTAGGCCTTACGGTCTATCGAGTCTGCTTGAACCTTAGATCCTTAGTTGGGTGCCGAGGCCCTCCCATCCCTTGTGCTCCAGAAACCTCTATCATCCATCCCCACCCCCCTTGGACAGGCCATCATCTGATACATCCACTTTCTGTGTCTGTCCCACCCTCTCTTGAAGCCCTCCACTGTGGATCTCTGAACCAGCTCACCAGGCAGTGCATTCCAAGGGTCCACCACCCTCTCAGTGAAAAAACTCCTCCTCTTTTCTCCCTCACCCTTCCACCTACCAACTTCAAACCATGCCCTCTTGTGATACCTCCCTGCTTTAGTCTAAAGATCCCCTCCATGTTTACCCTATTTATTCCCTTGAGGTACTTGAAGACCTCAATCATGTCCCCCCTCTCCTCTCCTCTCCTCCAATGAAAACAGGCAGAGCTCTTCAAGTCTGTCCTCATACGTCAAATCCCCTAGCCCTCGTATCATCTTAGTTGCCCTCCTCTGTATCCTCTCCAGGAGCTGTATGTCCCTCTTCAAGTGTGGTCTCCAGTACTGTACACAGTACTCAAGGTGTGGTCTAACCAGTCCATTGTACAGTGGCAGAATCACTTCCTTGCTTCTAGAGGTGATCCCCTTACAATGCATCCCAACATCCTGTTTGCCTTGGCTAGCTCCTCCTGCACTGCTCAGAGTTATTCATACATGCATCCACCATGACCCTGAGGTCTTTTTCCCTATTGAGGCCTCAGCACCTCCTCCCAGGGTGTACCTGTGTTTAGGTTTCCCACCAAGATGCAACACCTTGCACTTGGTGATATTGAAATTTAATTTCCATGTGTGAGCCCAGCTTCCAGGGTGTCCAGGTCCTTGCAGGGCCAACCTCCCCTCTTCTCCCTCAACTACTGCTCCCATCTTGGAGTCATCCACGAAGAGACTCATTTCACACCCTATACCCTCCCTGATGTCCGATATGTATGCATTAAACAGGATCGGACCCAGGACCGAGCCCTGCAGTACCCCACTACCAACCTCTCTAGGGTTTGAGAGCTCCCCACAGACCACTACTCTCTGGGTGCATCCAGCTAGCCAGTTTTCAATCCATCTGACCATCAAAGGGCCTACTCCTAACCCCATCAGTTTCTCCACCAGACCATTGTGGGGGACAGAGTCAAACGCCTTGCTGAAGTCCAAGAATAATACATCCACAGGCTTTCCCCTGTCCAGTTCTGATGTTACCCATTTGTAGAACTCCACAAGATTGGTTTGACATGATCTACCTGGTACAAACCCATGTTGCCGACTATCCTGACCTCCCACCTTCTCCAAGTACACCCCCAATCGTTCCTTTAGTATACTCGCCATTAATTTTCCTACCACCGAGGTCAAACTGATGGGTCTATAGTTACCTGGTACTTCCCTCTATCCCCCTTTATGGATTGGCACCACATGTGCCTCTTGCCAATCCCTAGGTATCCTCCCTGTCTCAAGTGACCTGTTGAAGAGCTCCGCCAGGGGTGCAGCCAGTATGTCCACCAATTCCCATAGTACTCTCGGATGAATGCCATCCGGCCCAGGAGATTTGTATTTCTTTAGGGCCTTGAGGGCTAACCACACCCTTTTGGCGTCCCCTCCACCTTACTGGCCTTTTTATCCTTATCCAGTTGTAACACTCCTGGGGTACCTCTCCCTCCCTCTTGCTCCATTTCTGTTGCTCCCCTGATCCCACTCACTGCCACTTCTATCCCCTTCGTTCCTTGCTTTGTAGATATCCCATCCCCCTCCCTAGTGAACATAGAGGCAAAGTACTCGTTAAATACCTCTGCCTGGTCCCTCACCTCTTCCACCAACCCTCCTTCTGATCTCAATCTACTGAGATGGCCCTTAGTTTTCTCAGCTCCCAAGGTACGGATGAACCCTTTTCCTCCATGTATCCCTGTGCCAGCCTGCTTATACTTGACTTTAATCCCCTCACCATACGGGTGACTTTTCTTGATGCAAGATGGTACATTTCCTTATCCCTATCCCCTCTTGTTGTTTTATATTTTTTGTAGGCCTCCTTCTTTTCTCTGACTTCTACCTGTACCTCACTGGACCACCAGCATGGTTTATGTGACCTTGCTCCCTTATGTTTCAACTTAGCGCAGATCCTGACTGCCTCATGAAGTCCCCATTTTATGACCTCCCATCTCCATTCCACACTTGTCATTGATGTAATCCCCTTCAAGTGATCCTTGAGAATATTTCCCATGCCCACAAAGTCTGCCCCCCTGAAGTCCACTGCCAGTGTCCTAGATCTCACCCCCCATGCTTATTTGAAACCAGACAGTATTGTGGTCGCTGCAAGTCAGGGGGTCCTGTACAACCAGGTCCCTTACCAGATCCCCATCTGCCAGAACCATGTCCAGGACATGCCCCTCCCTTGAGGGCTCCATCACATGCTGTGTTAGAACACATCCTGGAACCGTCAGCAGCCTCTGTTCCTTGGCCACCTTAGGGGACATGGTTCCCCAGTTGTACCTGGCATATTAAGGGTCCCCATCAACACCACTCCTTCCCTTTTTGGTCCCACATGGGGCAATGATGTTGTCCAGCAAACCATCCTCTAGAACATCACTCATCTCTGGGGCCTATACTACACCCAGCTTGACCTTATCTCCTGCTGGGATCAAGTGACCCATAAGGCCTCCACGTTTCCCTCTGCCTCTTCTACCCTAGCAATTTCTATGTCATCTCTAATGAACATAGCCACTCCACCCCCTCTGCCCTCCTTTCCATCCTTCCTAAGCATAGTGTACCCCCATACGTTTAGGTCCCAGTCATGGTTTTTGTTGGCCCACGTCTCTGTGACTGCCGCCACATCCACCCCCCCTTGAACAGCGTGGCCTGGAACTCTGGCAACTTGTTTCCCAAGTTCCTGGCATTTACTAACACCAACCCCCACCCCTTATCCCTGATCCTCTTTGTCAAACCCCACTCAGGTTCCTTATACTTCCATCCTCCCTCTGCTCCTCCTGAAACCTCCACCCCCAGTCTGTTCCCCCCCTGGGCTTGACGGCTACTCCCCTCATCTGGAGGAGAGGGCTTCTGGTCAGCCCTTCCCTTATTCCTTCCCCCTCACAAGTTTAAAACCCACCTTTCTTGAATGTAGTCAGCCATCCCCTGTTTAAGGATTTCCTTCCCTAATGGGGCAAGATGAAGCCTGTCCATGGCATATAGTCCCTTATCCTCCCAAACTCCATTCCAGTTCCCTAACACCCCCAACCCAATCTCTTCACCCCACTTCCTGAGCCAGTCATTAACCTCTGTGAGCTTCATTTTTTCTCCACTGGAGGCCTTTGGTACTGGCAATATCTCTGAAAAGGAAATGTTGCATCCATTATCCCAACAGACTCTGGCAAGTTCTTGGAACCTTGCTTGATTTCAATGCTATTTCCCTCTAGATCGTTAGTTCCCAAATGCACTAGGAAATCCGGTTTCCCTCCACAATCCCTAACCATTTCATACACCATGAACTTTGCTCTGTGCACTGTCAGCCCAGAGATACTCACTACCTTCACCTGGCTATGGCATCCACCCCCCTGTCCCTCCCACTGGATACCCCTAATCATCGAGTCTCCCAATAACAGAACCTTATTATGGCACTGCCATTTGCACAGGCATGATCTACAGACCTCCAGCACAAGGTGAGGAGATGGATGGGGTACTAATGGAAGCCACCCACAAAATGACAGCAAAAGGTGAAGTACTGCTGGTGGGAGACTTTACTTTGCCTAATGTGGATTGAGCAACCAGGCTGCAGCCACAGCCAGAAGCAGAGGCATCCTGGATGCTCTGCAGGGGGTGTGCCTCAAGCAGCTGTGGCAGAATCCACCAGAGAAGAAGCAACACTGGACCTGGTACTCACCAATAGGGACAGAGTCACTGATGTAATGATAGGTAGCCACCTGGGGTCCAGTGATAATTGTACAGTTTAGTTCAATGTGAAAACAGTGGAGGAGTCAAACCGCACAATAGCATGGGCCCTGGATTTCAGATAGGTTTACTTTGCAAAAATTGAGGGATGTCTCAAGGAAGACCTAGCAGGGGAAGAAGAAGGGAGGGATGTAGAGAAACAAATGACTAACCTTAAGGGAGCCATAGCAGAGGCCTTTGTGTTAGGCAAATAAGCAAAACAAAGAGAAAGAAAAAAACACTGTGGTTCTGAAAGGACATGAACTGGAAGGTAAGAAAGAAAAGGCTAGCTTTCAGGAGGTACAAGAAAATAGAGTGGAGGGAAGACAGGGAACTCTATCTGGAAAAGCAGAGGGAGGCAGGGAAAGCAGTCAGGAGCACAAAGGTGCAAACTAAGGAAAAAATAGCCCAGGCAATTAAGAAAGGAGACAAGACCTTTTTCTGGTACTTTAGTGATAGAAAGAAGACCAGGGGTGGGATTGTGAGGCTAAAAGGGTACGAAGAGGTGTGTGCAGAGGGAGAACTAGAAAAAGCAACAATGCTGAATAAATATTTATTTTCGGTATTTACAGAAGAAGGGGAAGGAGAAGGACCACGATTGGGTGATAGAAGCACCAGCAGGAGAGAGGCAGACACCAGTCCAATTATGGAGGAAAGAGTCCTAAAGGATCTCAAGAATCTGAAAGGGGACAAGGCTATGGTGCCAGATGGGCTGTATTCCAGAATATTAAAATAACTTGGAGAGGTGCTGGCAGCATCACTAACCCACACCCTCGCTGGGGATAGAGCATTTACCACCCACGCACCTAAGTTATGGAACTCCCTTCCCTCCCATGTCCAAGCTTCCCCCTCTCATTCAACCTTCAAAACCTCCCTCTGGAGCTTCCTGAAATCTGCTCCGTCCTGTCTGTGTGCTGCCTAATCTCCAGCCCTTCGGCCCACCATCCCACCTGGACTGGTACCCCTGCTAGGCTCTTCCTCCCTCGCCGCCTTGGTGAAGTCTCCCTACCTCTGGGTATATGTTCATTGTTACGCTCTCAACCAAGGGGGAGGTCTTCTGTGCCCCTGGTTTGTATGTTTGCTGTGTCCTACTGCTTAAGAATTCTCTCTAGTGTCTTGTCCCTCTGTTTGGACCATGCTGCTCCTGTTAGCAATGATGACTATGTATTTCTCTCATGTAAATTCCACTGTTGGGGTATGCCACTCCAGATTGTTATGCTTACTATGTATTCCTTCTATGTAACTACCCTGTAATTCTCCCGGGTCCACCTGAAAATAGGCACTTGCTGTCTAGCGTGCTTACCCGGTTACCAAAAGCAAATAAATAAATAAATAAACATCCCTTTCAACAAATCTATAGGCAGAGGTGGTTCCAGGGGACTGGAGGAGGGCAAATGTAGTCCCTCTGCACAAAAGTGTGAACAGGGAGGAAGCTAGCAACTACAGGCCAGTCAGCCTGATCTCAGTGGTGGGAAAATTAATGGAGTCACTGTTAAAGGAAAGAACTGTGATATTTCTTGAATCCAGCAGAGCACAAGATCCAAGGCAGCATGGATTCACTTTGGGAAGGTCTTGTCAATCAAATCTGATAGATTTCCTTGACTGGGTGACCAGGGAGGTAAATAGGGAAGGGGAGGTGGATATGGCCTACCAATATTTCAGCAAGGCCTTCAACACTGTCCCACATAGAAGATGTATAAATAGGTTGGGCAGCCTGGGAGTGGGCCCCAAGGTGGTAAACTGGGTCAGAAACTGGTTGAGTGGCAGGACACAGAGGGTGGTGGTAAATGGCTTTCAATCTGAGGAGAGTTGATAACCAGCAGGGTGACACAGGGATCCATGCTGGGGCCAGTCCTCTTTAATGTCTTCAGAAGCAACATTGCAGAGGGGCTGGAGGGGAAGGCATGTCTTTTTGCAGATGACAGTAAGATCTGCAACAGGGTGGAAATCTGAGGAGAGGGGATAACCAGCAGGGTACCACAGGGATCCATGCTGGGACCAGTCCTCTTTAATGTCTTCATAAGCAACATTGCAGAGGGGCTGGAGGGGAAGGTATGTCTCTTTGCAGATGACAGTAAGATATGCAACAGGGTGGACACTCTGGGGTTTGTGTGGAAAAAATGGGAATGGACCTAAACATGGTTGAGGAGTGGTCGAGAGTGTGGCAGCTAAGATTCAATGCAAAAGAAATGCAAAATCATGCACTTGGGACACAGAAATCCAATGGAGGAGTACAAGATGGGGGTACGCCCCCTGTATGGTGACACCATTACAGCGAACACGTCAATGTCGACAACATCAACTGTTCTCTATAATGGTCCGCCCAAGACTCTGGCACTCTGTCACCCAGTCCTGCACCCCCTCCCCAAATCAACTCCAACTCAGAGTCGATAATCCTTAAGTTTGGGAGGTGCGGGGGGCAGATTACCCATATGGGGGTGGTTTGAGGGAGAAGCCCACTGCTAGAAAAATAACCTGGGTTTCATCCAGGTTTATGTCAACTGCAACTTGCAGTCAACAAAAATCTATCACTGTGATGTCAGTCGACAACATTGTTGACGAACCAGCATCATAAAGCCCAAGATAGGAGAAGGTATTGAAGGCCACCAGTCTAGAAGAGGACCAGGGAGTAATCTTATATGATGACCTAAAGGTAACCAAACAATGTAAAAAGGCTGTAGGGAGAGCCAGTGGGATGCTAGGGTGCTTAGGGAGAGGTATCACCACTAGAAAACATGAGGTGGTTATGCCACTGTACAGGTCACTAGTGAGACCTCATCTGGGGTACTGTGTCCTGTTCTGATGGCCACATCTCCAGAAGGACATAGACAAAACAGATGCAGTCCAGAGAAGGGCAACAAATATGGTTCAAGGACTGCACCAAAAGTCATATGAGGAAAGACTAGAGGGCCTCAATATGCATTCCCTGGAGGAGGGGGGATGTGATAGAGACATTCAAGTACATCAGGGGTATAAACAAGGTACAGGAGGGTAGCACTTTTCAAAAAAGAATGTGTTCAAGAACAAGGGGCATGATATGAGTCTGGGGGTAGGCTCAGTGGCAATTTGAGGAAGTACTTTTTCACAGAAAGAGTAGTGGATGCTTGGAACAGCTTCCCTGCAGAGGTGGTGAGGGCAAAAACAGTAGGGGAATTCAAGAATGCATGGAATAGACATAAGAGTACTCTAGTAATAGGGAGGAGAGGGTAAGCCACAGATCAGCCAGGGCCTGTGGTAATGCATTAGGTTGGGAAAAGGAGCAGATTAGGTGGGCCACACAGTCCTTATCCACCGTTACCTTCTGTGTATCTGTGACAATGCTTTGGGACTGGACGGGATACACCGAAGGGTACTGAAATAACTCAGAGAGGTTCTGTCTGCCCCTCTAATGACCTTTTTTAACAGCTCACTGGAATCAGGTGTGGTTCCAGAGGACTAGAGTAGAGCAGACATGGTCCCTCTACATAAGGGCAGCTGCAGGGAAGAGGCTAGTAACTACAGACCAGTGAGCATCACCTCACCAATGAGGAAATAGACATTGTTACAGAAAAGGTTGGTAGAGTATCTTGAATCCAATGGGCTGCAAAGAAAAGGCAGCATGGATTCCCAGGAGGGAAGGTCATGCTAGATAAATTTGATTAAGTTCCTTAATTTGGAGACCAGTGAAATAGATCAGGGGAGGGCAGTGGACAGGACCTATCTGGACAATAGCAAGGCCTTTGACACTGTACTGCACAGGCGACTGATCAAGAAATTGAGCAGTTATGGTGTGGGAAACAAAGTGTTAAACTGGAATAAAAACTGGTTAATGGATAGTTGGCAGAGGGTGGTGGTTAATGGCATTCACCATAATGATGGAAGAGTGGCCAGCATGTTGCTGCAGGTTCAGTACTGGGACTAGTCCTCTTCAGTGTCTTCATATGTGACATTGTAGATGAACTGAAAGGGAAGTTATGCCTTTCTGCAAATGATAAAATCTGTAATCGGCTAGCCAATAAGGAAGGGGTGGAAAGAATGCATATGGACCTTGGGAGACTCAAAGAGTGAGCAAGAGTGTGGTAGTTAGGGCTAAATGCCAAATAGTGCTAAATCTTGCACTTCAGACTTAGGAAACCAATAACTTAGTATAGGATGGGTAATAGGTACTGTCGCTCACGAAGCAGGAAAATGATCTTGGGGTTATCATATCTGTTGACATCAATGTGGCATGGTGGTGTGAAAAAACAGCAGGTAGGGTTATTAGGATCCTAGGATGCACAGGAAGAGTTATCTCTAGAAGGAAAAGAGAGGTGGTGTTGCCACTTTATTGATTTCTGGTGAGACCGCACCTGTAGTATTGTGTCCAGTTCTGGAGGCTGCACCTCAGAAATGATATAGACAGGGGGAGGCAGACTAGAGGAGGGCAACTAAAATGGTGAAAGGGTTGTACCAAAAGCCCTACAAGGATAGGTTGAGGAATCTCAACATGTACACCCTAGGATACAGGAGAGCATAAGCAGACATGAAGGAGACCATCAAGAACCTTGTGGGACTATAAAGGGTGCAGAACAGTCTCCTTCAAATGAGTAGTAGTCTCAAAACCAGAGGGCATGTGATGAAGCTAAGATGCGAGAAGTTTAGGAGGGGTGTGAGAAAGTACTACTTCCCTTTTTGAGTGGTGGACAACTGGAATAGACTGCTAGTGGAAGTGGTGGAGGAGAAAACTGTAGGGAGCTTCAAGCATATGTGGAATAGACATAGGGGAACATTAGGAAATGGGCAGGGAGTGAAGGTTGTTGGAAACCAGTTAGGGTCTGCGGAGACAGAGTAGGCAGCGACCGTTCTGGGAAACTGGGTAGGCCAAGCAGTCCTTATCTGCTGACAAATTTTATATTTATGTGTTTCAACAGAGCCTGCCAGGAATCAATGCATTGTCATAGGTTACTATATGACAAAATGAACTAGCTGCCATTGAAATTGCCTTGTTTCCTTCAGTAACTCTTCAAAGTAAATTCTTTATTTGATCAACACAGAGTTAATACAAATCATTAAGACACAAGATAATGGACACTGAAGGCTGATATGTTTTTGATAAGGGCTCAATGGGCAATCATGAAGTAACCTTTGTAACATCTGTGGGCTGAATGACACAGATGCCAGATTCTTCAATACACTGGCACAGACCCGAGTGATACATCAGAAATGGCAAATAGTGGTAGGAAGGGAAGATAATACAGTCTTTGATGACTTTTTAGACAGAATCAAAGCACTCTTAGGGTCCCACACTGTCCTTTCTGGTACTGGCAGGCATGGCAACCGAGTTGGGCCCCTCTGATATTTAGAGACTGGTGCATCCCCATGGTAAGGCCTTCTCCTTCCACTCAGCTCTGCACCAATTGTACTCCAGGATGAATGTCTAGTTACAACCTCAACAATGGGCACCTGATGTAATAAAGGCCCACATCAGCACCATGATCATCTCATATCAAATCACAAATGTTTCACATGGCTGCAGGCATGTACTCAGACTACATCTAGGTGGCAAAGGCACTTTAGCACATCCTTCCTCAGGGAACGTGGCTTCTGAAAATCTCTGGAGGCAGACATACAGCCTTCTAGGATATAAATCATCCTGGAGACACCTTCACAGTAAAGCACTGGGATTCACTGAAAGCCTTCATAACTGATAGGTGAATTAGTCATGCCTCCTACCTTAAAATACATGAACTAGAGACCTTGAGGAACGTCTGAGAGGCTCATGAAGTTTGAAGAGAAATACAGGAGTGTCCCCAGGCTCCACCCCACCCCACCCTACCATACACACATACAATCTCTCTTCATTGAGATTACAAAAATGTGCTTAATTCTTTTAGGCTGAGGACAGTGGGCACTGGATTTTCATAAAATTATATGGATTGACAAAATAAATGTCACTGCACTGTGTAAGATTTTTATTTTATTAAATATATTTTCCAGGAGTCCCTCCTCTCCCATGAAATTGATTAGTAATTGTCATGAACCCACTCCTGGGGGTCAGGTCCACTGAGCTCACAATGCCCACCCCTAAGTGCAATCCATGACAGGGAAGGGGAAAACAAGAATACCCTCGTTGTGTCCTCGTAAGAGTACTCACTGAGTTCACAACTAAACACCCACCACGAGGTCCCAGGGCTCCCTCTTTACTCTGGATAAGGGTACAATACCAGTCTCGAGACTTCTAACCAAATGAGAACCCTTCTTGGTTACTGCACTAAGGGAGAAGGTCCAAGAATTACAATCTCTTTGGAGTAGCCTTGTAACCCTGATTTTATCTTCTCCCACAGGGCATGCAATAACCTGGTTCAAATCCCCACAGACTCTTTCCTGAGCCTTTTGTAGTCTCCCTATCTGTACCCATGTTTTCCGTTTACAGATCCTTGTTTGATTGGTAGCTTATGGTGGCACCCTTTAGCAATAACAGTTTGGTCACAGATTATTAACAAATATCCCACAATCACACACAATATAAAAATCTTAATCAGGCAGTTTTTTTAAAAACAAATGTTTTTACTAAATACGTAATTATCATACATTTTGCAACTAAAAGATTTAGAAATTTGGTCACAGAATAACACAAATAAAAGTGGGCATGTACAAGAAAATGCACTATAAACTTTTACCTAATGTCTACGTTAAGTTTGTAGTGAATTGAAGTCCAGAAGAATAAAAGTGGGTTTGCAAATTCAGTCCTTCTGTAGTATTCACTGGTTCTTTAGTCTCCCTTGGTGTGTGACAGGAAGAGTGTCCCAAGAAAAAGTGTGTAACATGCCCAGATCAGAGGGCTTATATAGGTACAGCTGTTCCAGTCTGTAGATAACTGGGGGCCTTATCACATTAGGCCAGCAGGGGTCTCTCTTGTTCTTTCCCAAAAGTTTAGGGAATTATTATTTCTTATTTAGGTTCTTATATCACCACTTCTTGGCACATTAATAACATTTCAGAAGTGGTTCCTTTGATGTCCTACTGCCCTACAATATAATACTTGTAAGACACTTCACACCAGCCTGTCAGGAATTCCTACTGTATTTCCCAGATTCTGGTTCCCAAGCATCCTGCCTTTGAAGTGCAATGGTTTATCTCCTCAAACTTTTTATTACTTCTGCTTCCCTCAATTAAGTTTACAAGGCATTTCCACTCTTTTTGGAGTGTAATTTAACTTCCTGGCAAGCAGCTGGTTCCTAGGTCAAAGAGGATATCAGACATTTTAAAAAATCCATTTTCTCTTTCTATATGACCCCTGTTCTTAACACTGGCATTTTCTTGTGGCATTTAACATATACAAAATTGCCTCAAAAAATATAACAAGAATATATCTGCAAATAATGACTGGCAGTGGCTAGCTCTCAACTTCCCTCCCTCCTAGACTTAATTTGTGGGAACACTCTCCCTACTGCATGGTAAGGTTTTCACAAATGATGTTACTGTTCTAATTGGTGAGCTAGGCCATCTGCTATTGGGTTGGCCTATCTGGACCTGCACTTAATGGCCATGTCATAGGCCTGTAGGACAATACTCCACCATAAGAAGCAACCATTTGTTTTACCCATCTGATTTAACCATACCAGAGGGTTATGATCAGTCTGTACCTCAAATTGCTTCCCATATAGATACAGGTCTAATTTCGTCAGGGCCCATACCAGCACAAGCATTCCTTTTCTACCGTGGAGTATGCCTGCTCTTGGGGAAGTAACTTTTTGCTTAGATATACGATTGGGTGGTATTTTCCCTGATCTGATGTCTAGCTGAGGACTGTTCCAATCCTCACATCTGAAGCATCTGTCTGGACTACAAATTTCTTAGTGTAATCTGGACTGGCCAACACAGGGAAACTGCACAGTGCTTCTTTTAGCTGTGTGAATGCTCATTCACAGGCTGTCTCCCACTTTACTCTTTTTGACTGTCTTTTCTACAGCAAGCTAGATAGGGAGGCTGCCAGGGTACTGTAATTGGACACAAACTTTTGGTAGTACCCTATAGACCCGAGGAAGCTCCCAATCTGCTTCTGGGTTTCCAGCATGGGCCACGCTTCTATTGCCTCAATTTGTGCTCGATTAGGTAAAGCTGCCCCCACTCCACTACATGGCCTAGATATGCCACCTCTACCATAGCCACCTAGCATTATTCAGCCATGACAGTGAGCCCTGCCCTATGTATCCTGCCCAAAACTTCCTTCAGGTGGGACAGGTGTTCCTTCCAACTGGTACTGAAGATGGTAATATCATCCAGATAAGCCACTGCATACACTTCAGTACCATGTAACACCTGGTTGACCAACCTTTGGAATGTGGCAGGGGTGTTCATCATTCCAAAAGGCATTACACAGATTTTGAATAACCCTATGGGAGTGATGAAGGCTGATTGTTCTCTAGCTCTGGCAGTTGACTCCACCTGCCAGTACCCTTTTGTCACATCAATTGTGGTAAGATATGTCGCCCCTCCCAACTTGTCCAATAGTTCACCCATCCATGGTATTGGGTGGGTGTCAGACTTTGAGACTGTGTTGAGTCCATGATAGTCCACACAAAAGTGGGAAGAGCCATCAGCCTTGGGAATGAGGACTATGGGTGGGGCTCAGAGACTGTGGGATTTCTGGATTACCCCTAAATCCAGCATTTCCTCCACCTCCCTTCTAATGTCCTTTAGGATGGCCTCAGACACTTGGCAGGCTGTCCGCCATATGGGTGCTCGTGTCCTCATGTCTACATCATGTGTCGCTAAGGGGGTCATCCAGGCTTGGCTGTAAACAAAGGGGCAAAGTCCTCTAAAATCTCCCTCACTTCCTGGGACTGTTTTGGGGTCAGCTGGGGTGACAGTTTGATTTGCCTCCACAGATGACTCCCACTTGCTTTCCTCTAACAAGTCCAGTAGGGGGTCTTCTTCATCCATCCCCTCCCCAGGACTACAGACTGCAAATACCATGTCAGCCCTATTTGCATATGGTTTCATTATGTTGACATGGTACATCCTATGAGTATGTCTCCTGTAAGGCAATTTTATGATATGACTTATGTCGTTGACCTGTTGAACTACCTTATATGGTACTACCCACTCAGTCTGTAGTTTGTCCTTCCAGACTGGAATTAGGACCATTGCTTCCTGACCTGCACTGTACGAGCAAGCTCTGGCTGCACGGTCATACCAGCCATTTTGCTTCTGCTGGGCAGCTGACAGCTTGCTGTGGGCTGCTCCAATAAGCTCCTTTGGCTTCTCCCTAAAGTTAAGGATGTACTCCACTATGAGAGTTTCCTGGGTGGTGTGCATGCCTTCCCAGTCCTCCCAGATCAAGTCTAGGGGCCCATGCACCCTATGACCATATAAGAGTTCAAAGGGGAAAACCATGTTGAGTCTTGTGGCTCCTTCCTGCATGGGAACAACAGGCAGGGAAGGTAGTTCTCCCAGTCCCTCCCATCATGTTCAGCAAATGCTTGGAGCATCGATTTTAGGGTACCATTAAAATGTTCCACATGCACATTGGCTTGTGGGTGATAAGGAGTTGTGCATCTCTGCACCACCCCATACTTCTCCCACAAACACTTCATCAGGTCTGATGTAAAGGTAACCCCTTGATCAGTGATAACCTCCTGCAGTAACTCAACATGGGAGACAGTCCCTAGCAAGGTGTTTGCCACTTTGACTGCCCTAAGCAAGGAGAGGGTAACCACCTCTGGGTATCAGGTGGTGTAAACAACCTCCGCAAGGATAAACACCTTCCCAGAGGAGATTGGGATACTCAAAGATCCCACAATATCCATTCCTACCCTCTGGGATGTCTCCTCCACAATGGACAAGGGAATTAGGGCAGCATCGGTTTTACTACCCGCCTTCCCTATCTGTTGGCAATGGCGACAAGACTTGCAATATTCTTTCACCTACTGGGTGAAGTTGGGCGAATAGAAATTCTGAGCCACTTGCTGTGTGGGGCGGATAATGCCCTGATGTCTGGACATGATGATATCATGAGCGACCTTAAACAACTGCTGCCAGTACCCCTAGAGAATGACAAGCTGCCTGCCCATCACCCCTCCCTCTGTCCTCATGTTCTGTGTATACAACAGTCCATTGTCCCAAAATACCCTATGTTTTATGTAACCTCCCATGTCCCATCAGATTCTGCACAAGCCCTCAGTCTCTCCAAACTAGTATCAGTTCTCTGAGAAGCTGCAAAATCTTCACATTTTCCTAAGGCATGGAACATGTCCCCCTCAGATCCTAAACTGGGTTCCATAGCTCCAGTGTTAGGGCATTCAGGGTCTCTGCCATCTCTAATCTTCTGACCTTTTGTTACTCCTTCTCTGCAGAGTAAGCTTCTGTAGCTTCTTTTGTGAACTGCTACTTGGGGAAGTCCTACCTCCCTTTCACTACTCTCCATATCAAGAGACACTTGCTGAGGAACCAGCCTCCTATTCTTTTCCACAGGGGCTTTGATGGGGTTCAGGGAATCACAAGCAGCCTTAGCCATCTGACTGCAGGTAACCACACATACACACACCACCCCCTGCTATAGATTATTCCCTATAATCACATCCAGGGCAAGGTTGTCTACCAATATCACTTTTTGCACCCCCTCTCCTGTCTCACCCACTCCAGAACAACACTAGCTAGTGGTAGAGGTTTATCATCTCCAGTGAATCCCCTCACCATTACAAACTGATTAGGTATAAGCTTCTCAGACCCAACCAAATCCCCTTTTAATAAGGTAAGAAATGCCATCATGTCCCTTAACCCATGGATCTACACCCCATTTACAATAACCAGGTGTATTGCTCCCTCAGGTTTACAGGCATGCTTTCAGGGATACACAGTGCACCCACCTCTGTTAGAGCACCACTTAGTCCACTCTGCGCCTTATTAGGACACTGTCTAGCAAAATGCCCTGGTGTTTACAAAACCAGCAGTCATTATTTCATTTTATCCAGGAAATCCCTTTTGATAACTTTGGGCAGAGGCAGTGAGGGTTTAAGCTGTCCTGAAGGTGCGCCTTTCCCGTTCTGCCCTGCAACACCTGCCTCACTTCCTTTCAGAGCAGGTCTGCTCCTTGAATAGCGATCCGAGAGCTCAGCAGCCTGCCGCATTGCTTTGGATCTCAGCCCTCTAGCCAAGTTTCCAATTTTTCTGGGCAAGCCCTAAAAAACTGCTCTAATAGAACCAACCTGTCCATCTAGTCTGCCCATTACATTTTCCTCCTCAATTTTCCCCACAGAGTTTGCTTCCACCCCCTCCCATCAACATTTTTAAAACTGACATTGCTTTGTGGTGAGTTCACCAAAGCTCATGTCAGGGCTTTTTCAGAGATTCCAGAATTTAACCCTGTAGGCTTCAGAAATCAGTTCACACTTTTTAAGCAAGCACCTTTAAGCTTCTCATAATCTGCAAAAAGCAAACGACAGAAAGCAACACGGTCAGTCATAGGCAAGAGGCTTATAATCTTGGCTATCATTATTGTCCATTTGGCCTAGCGCCTCGTACCCTTTACCAGTAAGTAGTGGGGATAGCTGGAAGCTCAAGGACTCCCTGGGTATTTTTACTTGGATACAGACCTTTTCAAATGAATTCAAAAATGCATCCATATCCTCCCTCTCTTTAGATTCAATTATTAATTTGGAGTTTAACTCATACCCCAGTCCTGTAGTTTCAGGTTCATCCCAGCCACTTACCTCCTCTGGCGCTGGTCATTGGAGTCTTCGCTTCTTGAGTTCAAACTCTCTCTGGCACTGCCTTTCTTTTTCCTTGGCCTCTCTCTGAAGCTGCTTTTCCTTTTCCTTGGCCTCTCTCTCTGGTGCTGTCTTTCCTGCATCTCCAGTTCAAACCTCTTCTACTCTCTTTCTTGCTGGGCTTCAAACTTTTTCTGCTCCAGCTCCAATTTCCTGAGCTCAGATTGTAGACTGATCCTTTACAGCTCCAAATCTGTGGTCGCCCCCCACGCCCAAGTTCTGGTCCCTTTCAGTCACTTGCCATGACTCGAGGTTCAGGGCAACCTCTTGCTCATGTGCTGCCATGAGAGCCTCCATGAGGTTCTTTCTGGTTTGCCCCATGTACTGGACCCCTCTTTCCTGACACAACTGCCTTAGGTGGGCAGCAGTGTATTCGCTGTAGTTGGAAGCCATCTTCTTCCCCAACTACTGCTACACTTATACCAAAAAAAAACAAACAAAAAAAACAGGGCAGAGAACTTTATACTGTAACCAGATTGTTTTTTTCAAATCTCTGCCCTGTTTGTGTGTGTATTGTTTTCAGTTTATCAATCCGATACACTGGCCTTGAATCCAACTGTTATACCTGTGCTGCCAATATTTCTTGAATTACAGCACTGTGCCACCAGATCTCTAGGCTCCCACAACTGCATACCAAATTTGTCATGAACCCACTCCTGGGGTCAGGTCAGGTCCACTGAGCTCACAGTGACCACCCCTAAGTGTAATTCATGACTGGGAGAGAGAAAACAGGAATACCCTCTTTGTGTCCCCCTTAAAGTGCTCACTGAGTCCACAAGTAAACACCCACCATGAGGTCCCAGGGCTCCCTCTTTACTCTGGATAAGGGTGCAATAGCAGTCTCGAGTCTTGTAGCCAAATGAAAATCCTTCATGGTTGTTGCACAAAGGGGAAAAATCCAGGAAATACAATCTCTTTTGGGTAGCCTTGTAACCATGATTTTATCTTCTTCCACAGGGCATGCAATAATCTGGTTCAAATCCCAACAGACTCTTTACAAGCTAAAATGCCAGCAGAATAGGCCTAATGGTCTCTTGAGTCTGCTCAAGTTTCAGCACCTGCACTGAGGACTGATTTTGGTGTCCACCCCTCCACTTGGGTTATACTGTCCTCAGTCCCAGGTGTTCCACCTGTATTGGGCCTGGTTAGATTTATCCTCCCCCTGTACCTGTCCCATCCCCTCTTAAACTTGTCCACAGTATCCACCTCTACCAGCTCCCTGGGCAGTGCATTCCATGGCTCCACCACCCTTTAAGTGAAATAACATCTCCTCCTCCTCTCCCCTCTGAGCCTGCCCCCTTCCAGCTTACACTAATGACCTCTTGTTGCCCCAATCTCCTTCCTTTGGAGCACCCTGACTGGGCCTCCTTTATTGATTCCTTTCATGTACTTAAAGAACTCTATCATGTCCCCCTATCCCTCCTCTCCTCCAGGGTGTACATGTCAAGCTCCTTGAGCCTCTCCTCATAGGTCCTCTCCCCCAGGCCCCAGATCATTTTGGTTGCCCTCCTTTGGACCCTCTCTAGAAGTGTAATGTCCCTCTTTAAATGCAGTCTCCCAAAACTGTACACAATACTCGAGATGAGACCTAACCAAGCAGTTGTACACTGGAAGGATCACTTCTGCCTTTCTGGAGGTAATCTCCCTGGTGATGCATCCCAGCATCCTATTTGCCCCTGTGACTTCCCTCCTACAGGTCTATGAGTTATTCATGTTGACATCTATCACTACCCCAGGTCCCTCTCACCCTCCATGACTTGAATCATGTCTCCTCCCAGAGTATACCACTGGCCTGGATTTCTGATTCCCAGGTGCAGAACCTTGCACTTCCCCACATTGAATTTTAGTTTCCATTTTCTCAACCACCTTTCCAGAGCCTCCAGGTCCTCCTGCAAGGCTACCCTACCCTCCCCCATCCACCACTGCACCCAGCTTTGAGTCATCTGCAAAGAGACTCATCTCACTCCTGATCCCCCTCATGATGTCTGAGATATAGGCGTTGAACAGGAGTGGCCCCAGCACTGACCCCTGGGGAACCCCACTAGTAACTCACCTTGAGGATGATTCTAACCCTCCAACCACCACCTTCTGAGTATGCTCAGACAGTCAATTTCCTATCCATCTTAACTACTGTCTCCCTATCCCCATTTCCTTCAGCTTAGCCAGCAGGCCACTGTGGGGTACCAAATCAAACACCTTGCTAAAGTCCAGGGCCTTCGTCACCCAGTCATAAAACTTAACAAGGTTTGTCTGGCACTATCTTCCCGTGACAAAGCCATGTGTCTATCATCCAAGTACCCAGTTTGCTCTTAACTGAGACTTTTGTATTCTCCCTATCTTTACCCAGACTTCCCTTTACAGATTTTATTTATTTTAGTCTTTGGTAACCAGGTAAGGCCCACTAGGCACAAGTGCCTGTTCTCAGAGGTGACGTGGGAGCACTGGGTGGTTAAGTGACTTGCTCAGAGTCACACAGTATGCAAGTGGAGGTTGTGAGAATCAAACTCAGGTCTGGTCTGTTGGATGTATCAAACTCATTCACACCTTGTTCCTCTAACCTCTAGGCTATACTGCCGGATCCTTGTTCCATTGGTAGCTTATGGTGGCACCCCTTAACAATAACAGTTTGGTCACAGATTATTAATAAACATCCCACAATCACACACAATATAAAGATCTTGCTCAGGCAGGTTTCTTAATAACAAATGTTTTTACTAAATGCTTAATTATCATACATTTACAACATAAATATTTAGAAATTTGGTCACAGAAAATCATAAATAAAAGTTTGCATGCACAAGAAAATGCACTGTAAACTTTTACCTAATTTCTAACTTAAGTTCATAGTGAATTGAAGTCAAGAAGAATAAGCGGGTTTGAAAAAGTTGCAGTCCTTCTGTAGCATTCACTGGTTCTTCAGTCCTGCTTTGTGTGTGACAGGAAGAGTGTCCCATGAAAAAGTGTGTAACATGCCCTGATCTGAGGGCTTATATAGGCACAGCCATTCCAGTCTGTAGATAGCTGAAGGCCTTATAATTTTAGGCCAGCAGGGGAATCCCTTGTTCTTTCCAAGAATTGTAGGGAATTACAATTATTTTTTATTTTGGTTCTGATATCACCACTTCCTGGCACATTAATTCCATTTTAGAATTGGTTCCTTTGATGTCCTACTGCCCCACAAGATATCACTTGTAAGTGCAAAGGTTTATCCCCTGAAACTTTTTATTACCTCTGATTCCCTCAAGGCATTTCCACTCCCTTTGGAGTATAATTTAGTTTCCTGGCAAGCAACTGGTTCCTAGGTCACAGAGGATATCAGACATTTGGAAAAATACATTCTCTCTCTCTATATGACCCCTGTTCTTAACACTGGCATTTTCTTGTGGCATGTAACATATACAAAATCGCCTCAAAAAATGAAGCAGAAAAATATCTGTAAATAATTACTGGAAGTGGCTAGTTCACCTCAATAATATATTCAGTATGTTTCTGAGGTTGTATAGTACTCCTTGTTCATCTTTTTTTTTCCTTTTTACAATATTGTATGTATTAACTGGGATCTGCAAAAATAATTAGATGCAAATATTGAAATCCAAAAATAAGGAGTTAAAAAAAAGAATACACTATTAAGTGAATCGCATCTGCACTGGAGAGCAGAGTCCCTGCTGTTCCACCTCAGTCAAACCCTTTGGGAAGTTGAGGAAAGCCCAGGCTGCCTACTGGCCTACTAGAATTAAAAGTGCCAAGAAAGATTCAGGATCCCAGGTAAGACACAAGCGGAGAGATGAAATGAGGTAACCAGTGTGACGCTTGGCCAGCTGGTTATGATTATTGTATGATATTTGTAATATAAAAATATAGTATGTGATTGCCTAACATAAGACAGCCTGGGCTTCCCTGGGTGCCCCCCCCAGGTTTCAGTGAAGCTACAGGATATATTACACTGACCAGGAGATCTCTGTATTGTAATTAACTTCCTTGAAAAACTACATTTTATGGCCTTTTTATGACCTGTTGCTGCTTTGAAGTTGGGAAACTAAATATGCATTTTATTACAGGACAGGACATAATTTAGCTGATTCCTGTTGGCTTTCTTGCACATAGGTGACAGATTGCAGGGTTATAAATCCTCAAAGGAACTGGCTGATCAAAGACTCATAATTTAGGAAATGTCTTTTTCCTTCTGAAGTCACATTATTTAAAATATCTCCTGACAGGAAATCATTTTTTTTTATTTATAATTCTAAAAAGGAGGAGCTAGATGACTCACCAAGGTGGTGAGATGGGGTTGAAATGTATCCTTGCAACTGGGGAATTTGTCATATCTTTTTGGGCTCTTAAGAAACAAGATCTCTAATTTAACTGCACTTACAGAGGATATACATTAGATAGAAAAGATCTGAATGTATTTTGGTAGGAGTTTGTTCTGTAGTTTTCCTTGTTTTTCTTTTATGTGATTGTGATGCTCCTTGATATTTGTTCTGTATTTTATCTTACTGTTTTTATCCATTTTTTGTAAACCTATTCTTAAGAGACTGCCTGGCTGTCTGCCAGTTCTTTTTTGCATGTGACATATAGATGGTTAAGTCTGAAAATTGTTCAAGGGCTTGATGGTGTTACAAACTGGGAAAAGGTAAGAATATACCTAAAATCTCTTGTAGAGTTTTAAGGGTTCATTTTGGAAGCCTGGTGTAGTGCCCCTGGTGAAAGATTGTTCCTCAATCCCTGAAGAGGGTACGTATCTGAGCCTGTACATTTGGGTAAGCTAGCATAAGGTTCACAGTTTGAATTTCCCCAGAACATGAGACCAAAGGTGATTCAGACCCAGAAGTAGACAGGAGGGTTACCCTGTCTGTTACCTGCTCACACTATTGCACTCTGAGATTGGCCCTGTGGGAGCAGAGGGCCTGACCTGCTGAGTGTGTTTGTTACAGATTTGGTTAGCAGTGGTGTGATAAACTTCAGTAACACAAACTTTAACTGTTCAGTGTGTCAGCTTAATACTGTACAGCTCACTTGCAAAATAAGGAAGTGATTTATTTTTAAAAAGGAAACAGAACAATATCATTTTGCTTACAGTTAAGTTTCTACCTGTTTTATTTTTTTCCAAAGTATAAGTTAGAGTAGCCATAGTTAGGGAAGAAGATGGCTTCCAAATACAGTGAGCACAATACAGACTACCTGAAGCAGTTTTGCAAGGAGAGAGGAGTCCTGCAAGAGGGGAGAGCCACCAAACAGAACCTCATGGGTGCCCTGATGGCAGCAGATGCCCAGAGCATCGAGTCACAGACTCTGACTATAAAGGATCAAACCTTGGGCATGGAGGGGCTAGGGACCAGTGCTGTGTCCAGATCCAGTGGGGGAGGACAGCAGGGCCAGTGCAAGCCCAGGACCACAGCAGCAGGGGAATGTCACCAGCATTCTGGAACCAGAAGCAATCAGGCAGCAGATTGAGTTGTGCAGAATGGAGCTGGAGTTCGAGAGGGAGGCTGAATGAGAACAGTGAGAGGTGGAGTGAGAATGGTGAGAAGCGGAGCAAGAGAAATGAGCTGCAGAGGAGAAAAGGGAGTGAGAAGAGCTAGAGGCTGACTGGGAACAGTGGGAAGATGATGATGAAGAGTGGGAGCGCCAGAGGCGACATGAACTGGAGAAGCTATGACTCCAACCACCAGCACCAGAGCAGGTAAGGCTTGGGTTTAACTGAAACTACAGGACTGGGTTACAAATTAAATTCCAAATTGACAGCTGAATTTAAAGAGGGGGAGGATATGGATACCTTTTTAGATCCCTTTGAAAAAGATTGTATTCAGGCAAAAATTTATAGAAGGTCCTGGAGCTTCCAGCTGTCCCTGCTGCTTTCCGGGAAAGCTCGGGATGCATTGGATTAAATGGACAATGAGGACAGTAATGATTACAGCAAACTTAAAGCTGCACTTTTAAAAAAGTTTGATTTAACTGCAGAAGCATACAGAGCTAAATTCAGTAAGCTCAGGAGAAGTCCTGAAATGAGCTACGAGGAGCTAGCCATGAAACATCAGTGTCTAAAATGTTGGTGGGAAGGAATTGAAGCAAACTCTGCAGATAAAATTTAAAATGCTATATTGTTAGAACAGTTTTTTGGGGCATGCCCAGCAGAGCTGAAAACCTTGCTGGAGGACTGAGATCTGAAAACAGTGCAAGTGGCTGCTGAACTCTCGGACCGCTATGCCAAGAGCAGACATGCTCTGAGAGCGAATGGGGCAGGTATGGCAGCGCAGAAAGGGAAAAGCGTAGCTTCAGGGCAGCTAAAACCCTCAGTTCCTCCACTGAAATCACTTAACCCCAGGTTTCAGAGAAAAGATTTCTCTGGGAAAAGAAACAAATATTGGGTTTGTAAAGAAACTGGGCATATTGCCAGACAGTGTCCTAAAAGGATGAGCAATATGCAAAATGGGGTTAGGACAGAAGTGGGTTGTTTGTGTGTCCCTGGAAGCATGCCTGTAACATGAGGGAACACATGCACCCAGTCACAGTGAATGGTGTAAATACACAAGGGTTAAGAGACACAGGGCATCCCTGACACTGGTAAAAGGGGATCTGGTAGAGCCTGGTCAGCTTATACCCAATAAATTTGTAACTGTACAAGGGTTGACTGGTGAGGAGACAACATTGCCACTTTCTTGTGTTCCCCTAGACTGGGTTGAAATGGGGGAACTGTGCAACAGGTGGCTGTAGCCAAAACATTAGCAGTTGATGTTATCCTTGGCAACAATCTCAAACAGGGGATGCTGTGTGCAGTTACCCATAGCCAAGTGGGAAGGGGAAATTGTAGCTCCCTGGAACCCATAGAAGCCATTGTGGAAACCACTGGGAGGCTGGTTCCCCAGCCTGTGTCTTCTGATATGGAGACTAATGAAAAGGGGTAGACATTTCCCCACTAGCAGTTAACCACACAGTTACAGAGGGTTACTCCAAAGAAGGAGGGGTGACCCATTGTCTGAGGGTTAGGGATGACAGTGATGCTGAGTTCCCTGATGCTAGTGCTAGGGACCCTAGCTTAGAGACTAAAGGGGACCTGTCCCATGCTTTGGGACTGTGTAAGGAGTTTGCAGCTGCTCAGAAAAGTGACCCTAGTCTAGAGAAGCTGAGGGCTTGGGCAGACTCTGATGGAGCACACGAAGGTGATGGTAAACATAAGTTTTATTGGGAAAATGGACTGATATATACTCAGGCTGTAAAGACAGAGGGAGGGGTGATAGGCAGGCAGCTTGTCATTCCCCAGGGGTATCGTGAGCAGTTGTTCAAGATTGCACACGATATTCCCTTGTCAGGTTATCTGGGAATAGTGTGCACTATGCAATGGTTGGCCCAGAATTTATATTGGCCCAACTTCACCCAGCAGGTGAAGGAGTATTGCAGGTCTTGTCACTGGTGCTTCAGAGTAACTGGTAACTGGTATTTTTCTTTTAAACTTAGATTGTAGGCTTGTAGTGACACTATACTTTCTTTCTGTGTTGTCTTTACTTATAATTGTTTTTGGGCTGTTGAAAATTTAAAAAATAGTGGTGGTGTAATTCTGTGCTGTCTTTAATTGCTGCAAATTTTCCCCTCCCACCCCTTCCCCCAACTCTTAATTATATGCCCTGATAAATCTGATTGACAGGAGCTAAACACAGGGTATAGTAAGAGGTGTGAAGTAGGAGGGCATAAGGGGAAGAAGACCACCCTCAGCACGACAAGTTTTTGACTCATTTATTTATTTATTGGTTTCTTTTCCTTAAAAAATATATCTCTGAGGATCAGTTACAGGATTTTAGTACTGTAATAAATAAAAGAGAACTAAGAGAGCTTCAGTAGCAGATAAGTAGTGGAATTGCAGTATAATGTGGGAGTGGTGCAATGCAGTGGCGTGGGGCAGCATATTCAGGCAGACCTTCTGGACACTGAGGTGCTGCCCTATCTGCATGCATCTCTCAGGACTGCGGGATGAGGTAGCCAGACTCAGAGCGGAAGTAAACTGGGTCAGGAGTACCATCACCCCTGTCCAGGAACCACCTAGTCCAATGCAGCTGCCTCAAAGGATGCGAGAACGAGGAGCACTTGGATGACAGTGGGCTCAGGAGGGTTAGAGCAGTCAGGCAGAGGCACATCCCAGATCCTATTCCTCTCAAGAACTCATATGCCACACTGGCAAATGAGGACAACCAAATAGAGGTACCAGGAAGTGGAAGGAAAGGATGTGGAGGTTAGGCAAGGAGGTGACCTCAGTGGGAAAGCAATGGACCCAGAGGAGGAGGAAGCAAATCCTGGTGGAGGACTCCATCATAAGAGGGATCCAGCTAGGAACACAGGAGGGAGAGGACAGGG
Organism: Neoceratodus forsteri; assembly: GCA_016271365.2. Taxonomy (NCBI): domain Eukaryota; kingdom Metazoa; phylum Chordata; order Ceratodontiformes; family Ceratodontidae; genus Neoceratodus; species Neoceratodus forsteri. The sequence continues at coordinate 1,581,326,615 of CM057449.1, read as the reverse complement.
AGGTGAGGTGCCTACCAGGTGCCACGGCATGGAGGGATGGAAGGAAGCTACTGGGGATCACTGGGAAGGCAAGATAGGAGGGTGAGCTGGATGTCATTATCCACCTATTTACTAATGACTTGGCAAATGGGGAGCCAAAGGAAGTTCAGGAAGAGTTTAGGAAACTGGGAAGGGGTCTCAAGCAAGTAGCTACTTCTGTCACTTTCTGAAGTACTACCTGTGAGAGGCAAGGAGATAGGAGTGCATGCACCAGGAACTTTAACTCATGGTTGAAGAACTGGTGCTGTGAGGAAGGTTTGGATTCATTGGTGACTGGGGACCCACCTGGAGGATGGAGGTTTGTTCAAGCCTGACGGCCTGCATCCATCCTGGAGGGAATCAAGCACTCAATGATAAGTTTAAATGCTACATTGACAAGCATTTAAACTAGCAAAGGGGTGGCAGGCCAGCAAGGATGATACCTACTTGCTCACCCCCACAGCTAGTAATGGAACCAGTGAACCAGAGGAGGCTATCTCTGCAAAGCAGTGTGCAAAAGATGGAGATTAGTGTCCAAAAGGTGGATAAGCAGAAAAGGGCAAAATTCAGCAGAGGGCAGACTGCAAGGAGAACCAGGGATAAATGACAACCAAGGAAGGAGCTGGAGTAGAACAGTGAAGCAGTCTAGGAGGTCAAATCATGGAAAGCCATGTGTGCAAATGCCAGGAGCCTTAGCAACAAGATGGAAGATCTGGAGGCTGTCATGGTACAGTCAGACCTGGACATTGTGGCCATCACTGAAACCTGTGTAATGATAACCATGACTGGGAGATGGCCATACCTGGCTACAACATATTCAGAAGAGACAGAGCAGGCAGGAATGGAGGAGGTGGCACTGTATGTGAAAAATGACATAAGGGCCACACAGATCCAGGAGAACAAAATGGGGGAGATACTGTGGGTTAAGCTGGAAAGGAAAATGGGGCCAGCCATCCGAACAGGTGTGGTCTATAGACCACCAGCCCAGGAGGAAGAAACAGATAGGAGTTGATGCTAGCCATCCAAAGGATGGCAGACAAGGGTGAGTAGTACTGGTTGGAGACTTCAATATACCAGACGTGGACTGGAGCATCCCAGCAGCAGCATCAACTAGGAGCAGATTTATCCTGGACTCCTTCAGGGTGCCTTCCTCAAGCAACTGGTCATGGAACCAACTCGGCAGAAGGCAATACTGGACCTTGTGCTCACAAACAGGACAGTGTGATGGGGGTAACAGTGGGGAGCACCTGGTAACAGTGACCACCAGTCATTGTGGTTTGAAATCACAGAAAGAGCAGAACCAAACCACACAAAACACGATCCTGAATTTTAGGGGCAGACTTTGAAAAATGGGGAGATGCTTGAAAGAGGCATTAAGGGAATGGGACAGGAATCAGGGATTGAGGAACAGTGGGCAGTATTTAAAATGGGGATTATAAGAACAACAGAATTATGCATTAAGCAGGTTAGCAAGAGGAAAAGAAAGAGGAGACCATTATGGTTTTCCAAAGAGGTAGCAAAGAAAGTGAAAGCCAAAAGATTGCATTCAGGCAATACAAAAAGACACAGGCAGAAGGGGATGGGAGAAGTACCAGGAGAAACAAAGGGAGGCAGGGAAGTCAGTAAGGAAGCCAAAGCTCAGACAGAAGAACACATTGCAAAATCAGTGGTTAAAGGGACAAACCTTTACAGGTACATAAGTGAAAAAGAAGGACAAAGGGAGGGATAGTGAGACTGAAGGGGAGGATGGGAGCCGTGGAGGATGACAACAGTAAAGCTGACATATTGAACAGGTATTTCTGCTCAGTCTTACCAAGGAAGAGGGGGTTATGGGTCTGAAGGGACAAGGGGTGAGAATGGTGCAGAAATGGACACAAGTCCCTTTACACAGAAAGGGTCCTGAAGGAACTGGAAGTAATAAGAGCTGATAAAGCAATGGGGCCAGATGGGTGCACCCAGGGTCCTTAAAGAACTAAGAGAGGTGGTGGCTGAACCTCTGGCTATCCTGTTCAGCCAATCACTGGAAACAGGAGGTACCCAAAGACTGAGGACAGCAGATGTAGTCCCTTTATACAAAAGTGGGAACAAAGAGGAAGCAGGGAACTACAGACCAGTCAGCCTCACCTCGGTAGTGGGAAAGATCATGGAAGCACTACTGAAGGAGAGATTGGTGGAACATCTGGTTGTCAATGGACTACAGGACCCAAGGCAGCATGGTTTCACCAGGGGAGGTCATGGTCAGACCAACCTCATTGAATTTTTGACTGGGTGACTAGGAGGTGGATCAGGGAGGGCAGTGGACATGGCCTATCTGGACTTCAGCAAGGCCTTTGACACTGTGCCACATAGAAGACTATTACACAAACTGGGGAATATGGTGTGGGCAGGACAGTAGTGTGGTGGGTAGGTAACTGGCTGGGTGGCAGGACACAGAGGGTGGTGGTAATGGCTGTCACTCCACAGAGGAAGAGTGACCAGTGGGTACCACAGGGATCAGTGCTTGGACCGGTCCTATTCAACATCTTCATCAGTGACATTGCACAGGATATAGAAGGCAGAATTTCACTGTTCGCTGATGACACAAAGCTCTGTAACAGAGTAGACACACCAGAGGGTGTAGACAGAATGAGAAGGGACCTGCAGAAACTTGAAGAATGGTCAAGGGTTTGGCAGTTGAAATTCAATGCAAAGAAGTGCAAGATAATGCATATGGGCACAAAACCCTGGCACAATATATCAGTTGGGGGTGAGGATATAGCATGCACCAAGCAGGAAAGGGATCTTGGGGTTGTCATCTCTGATGACCTCAAGGTAGGGAAACAGTGTGACAAGGCATCAGGTAAAGCAAATAGGATGCTGGGATGTATAGGCAGGGTATCACCAGCAGGAAAAGGAGGTCATAATTCCGCTATACAAGACACTAGTGAGGCCCCCACCTGGAGTACAGTGTACAGTTCTGGAGACCATACCCACGTAAGGACATAGACAGGATAGAGAAGGTTCAGAGGAGGGAACAAAGATGGTGCATGGGTTGCATCACAAGTCCTATGAAGACAGGTTGAAGGAACTGAACATGTACTCCCTGGAGGAGAGGAGGGAGAGGGGATATGATAGAGACATACAAGTATCTTACAGGGAGGAACAGGGTGCAGGAAAACACTATTCTTAAGCGAAAAAGATGTTTCAGGAGTAGAAGGCATGGGATGAAGTTGGAGGGAGGACGATTCAGAGGAAACATGAGAAAGAATTTCTTCACAGAACGGGTGGTGGACAAGTGGAACACCCTGCCAGAGGAAGTGGTGGGGGCTGAAACAATCACGGGATTTAAGAATGCATGGGATAGACATAAAGGAATTCTAGAGGTCAGGGGTAAGGGGAAATAGACTTCTAGGAAAACAAACTGAACTTACAAGCTCAAATGGGCAGACTAGGTGGGCCATAGGCCCTTATCTGCTGACACAGTCTATGTATCTATGTATCTATGGTGCCAAGAAATAGAGAAGGCATGTAAGAAAACCCAAGCCACCGTAATTGCATTGCCCATAGTGGAGGAGCCATTCCAGAGGGTGGGAATGGATATTGTGGGGCCTTTAAATACTCCCAGCTCCTCCAGGAAGAGGTTCATCCTGACTGTGGTGGATTATGCCACCCGGTATCCAGAGGCAGTCACCCTATCCTCACTGAGGACAGACAAAGTGGCAAATGTCTTACTTGGGATTTTCTCCCATATTGGGTTTCTGCAGGAGGTTATCACTGATTGAGGGGGTTCCTTCATGTTGGACCTGATGAAATGTTTGTGGGAGAATTGTGGAGTGGTGCAGAGGCACACATGGGAGGGACTGTGAGAAATACCTTCCCCACCTGTTGTTTGCATATGGGGAGGTGCCCCAAGGGTCAACAGGGTTTTCCCCCTTCGAGCTTTTATATGGACGCTGGGTACATGGGCCCCTAGACTTGATCTGAGAGGACTGGGAAGGCATGCATGCCACCCAGGGAACTCCCATAGTGGATTATGTCCTTAGGTTTAGGGAAAGGCTGAGGAGCTTATGGGGACAGCCCAGAGCAACCTGGCAGCTGTCCAACACAAACAAAAAGTGTGGTAAGACCGCAGAGCCAGAGCTCACTCATACACAGTGGTTCAGGAAGTTATGGTCCTTATCCCGATCTGGAAAGACAAGCTGCAGGCTGAGTGGGCAGGACTGTACAAAGTAGTTAGAAAGGTAAATGATGTGAACTATATCATAGAGTTACCTGACAGAAGACATACAGAAAGAATGTACCATGTCAACATGATGAAGCCATATACTAAAAGGGCTGACATGATGTTTACAGTATGCAGTCTTTGGGAGAGGACGGACGAAGGAGACCCCCTTCTAGACTTGCCGGAAGAAAGTAAGCAGGAATCCTCTGTGGAGGCAGTTAAATTGTTCCCCCAGCTGGCCTCGGACAAGATCCAGGAAGTAAGGGAGATTTTAGCAGACTTTGCCCCACTGTTTAGCCCCAAGCTTGGACTAATCCCCTTAGCACTGCATGATGTGGAGACAGGGACACAGACGCCCATATGGCAGACAGCATATCGGGTGTCAGAGGCTGTCCAAAAGGACATTAGGAGGGAGGTGGAGGAAATGCTGGATTTAGGGGTAATCCAGAGATCCCACAGCCCCTGGGCCTCACCTGTAGTCCTTGTGCCCAAGCTGAATGGCTGTACTCATTTTTGTGTGGACTATCATGGACTGAATGCAGTCACAAAGTTAGATGCCCACCCGATGCCCTGGACAGACGAACTCCTGGAAAAGTTGAGATGGGAGACATACCTTACGACTATTGACCTGACAAAGGGTTATTGGCAGGTAGAGTTAACTGACAGAGCAAGGAAGAGGTCGTCCTTCATCACTCTGATAGGCTCATTTGAATTTAAAGTAAAGCCTTTCAGAATGAAGAATGCCCCGGACACTTTCCAAAGGTTGGTGAATCAGGTGTTAAATGGTGCTGAGGAGTACACTGTGGCGTACCTGGAAAATATTGCCATCTTTAGTGCCAGCTGGGAGGAACACCTGTCCCACCTTAGAGAAGTGCTGGGCAGGATACAGAGGGCCAGGCTCACTGTCAAAGCTGAGAAGTGCCAGGTGGCCATGGCTGAAGCGGCATACCTTGGGCATGTTGTAGGCCAGGGACAGGTCTATCCTAACCAAGTAAAAATAGAGGTGACCAAGGCATGGCCCAGACCAGAAATGCAGAAGCAAGTCAGGAGTTTTCTAGGGACAGCAGGGTACTATAGGAAATTTGTACCCAATTACAGTGCCCTGGCTGCTCCCCATCTTACCTGGTAAAGAAAAAGATGCCTAAGAAAATTACCTGGGAACCAGCCTGTGAAAAAGCCTTTAATAGACTGAAGGAGGCACTGTGCAATGCTCCTGTATTGACAAGTACTGACTATAGCAGATCCTTTATAGTCCAGATTGATGCCTCAGATGTGGGTATTGGGGCAGTACTGAGTCAGACATCCAACCAAGGGAAAGATCTCCCAGTAGTGTACCTGAGTAAAAAGTTACTTTCCAGGGAGCAGGCATACTCTACTGTGGAAAAAGAGTGTCTTGCCATAGTGTGGACCATAAAGAAGTTAGAGCCATACTTATATGGGCAGCATTTTGTGGTATAAACTGACCACAACCTCCTGGTTTGGCTGACCCAAATGGGAAAAACTAATGGTAGACTATTAAAATGGAGTCTTGCCTTGCAAGGGTATGACATGATGATCTTACATAGGGCTGGAGCGACCAATCAGAACGCATATAGCTTATCGTGTCTATATGAGGAATAAACTGACTTGGGAAGCTCATCCCATGCAGGGGATAGAGCCCCCAAATTCAGTCTAGGTGGGGAGGAGTGTGACACTTGGCCAGCTGGTTATGATTATTGTATGATATTTGTAATATAAAAATATGGTATGTGATTGCCTAACATAAGACAGCCTGGGCTTCTCTTGGTGCCCCCAGGTTTCAGTGAAGCTACAGGATATATTACACTGACCAGAAGATCTCTGTAATGCAATTAACTTCCTTGAGAAACTGCATTTTATGGCCTTTATATGACCTGTTGCTGCTTTGACGTTGGGAAAATAAATATGCATCTTATTACAGGACAGGACATCATTTAGCTGATTCCTGTTGGCTATATCTCACATAATTGACAAATTGCAGGGTTGTAAATCCTCAAAGGAACTGGCTGATCAAAGATTCATAATTTAGGAAATGTCTTTTTCCTTCTGGTCACATTATTTAAAATATACCCTGACAGGAAATCATTTTTTTTTTATTTTTAATTCTAAAACGGAGGAGCTAGATGACTCGCCAAAGGGTTGGGGAGATGGAGTTGAAATGTATTCTTGTAACTGGGGAATTTGTCATATCTTTTTGGTCTCTTAAGAAACAAGATCTCTAATTTAATTGCACTTACAGAGGATATACATTAGATTGAAAAGATCTGAATGTATTTTGGAAGGAGTTTGTTCTGTAGTTTTCCTTGTTTTTCTTTTATGTGATTGTGATGCTCTTTGATATTTGTTCTGTAGTTTATCTTAATGTTTTTATCCATTTTTAGTAAACCTATTCTTAAAAGACTGCCTGGGTTTCTGCCAGTTCTTCTTGCATGTGACGTATAGATGGTTAAGTCTGACAATTGTTCAAGAACTTGATGGTGTTACCAAACTGGGAAAAGGTAAGACTATACCTAAGATCTCTTATAGAGTTCTAAGGGTTCATTTTGGAAGCCTGGCTTGGTGCCCCTGGTGAAAGATTGTACTGCAATCCCAGAAGAAGGTACATATCTGAGCCTGTACATTTGAGTATGCTAGCATAAGGTTCACAGTTTGAGTACCCCCAGAACTTGAGACTAAAGGTGATTTGGACCCAAAAGAAGACAGGAGGGTTACCCTGTCTGTTACCTGCTCACACTATTGCACTCTGAGATTGGCCCTGTGGGAGCAGACGGCCTGACCTGCTGAGTGTGTTTGTGACAACCAGAACATCAATGATGCATTTGTGGACTTCTAACATACTGTATACAAGCAGTAGGTGGTCCCAAATGAAGAAAAGCTCTCCCTCTTTCATCTCTCCAGCTCATCAGCATTAACCCCAGACCTCTGAGATGCACTTGACAGAGCTCTATTCTCTGAAGAGCTTGACCAGGTACTGAAGTCCATGCCTGCTGGGAAAGCACTGGGGGGAGACAACATCCAGGAGGAGTGCCTATATTGTACTTCTTCAGCAAGGTACTATTGAAGCCACTGACAAAGGAATTAACATAGGCAAGCAAGGTTGAGGAGCTCCTCCATCAATGAGAAAAACTGTGATTTCCCTTATTTCCAGAAAGGACAAGGACCCTAATCTATGCAGAAATTACCACCCCATCTCCCTCATAACAGCAGTTGCAAGGTCATCACCAAAATGCTGGTAACAAGACTCATGGGAGTTATTTCATACCTTATAGACAAGGACTAGACAGGCTTTATCCCACAGTGCAGGTTGATGGACAATACAAGACAGCTCCTTAATCTAATCTGGAAGGCAGTTCACCCCCACCCACCATTAACTCTTAGCTTGCTAGATGCTGAGAAGGCATTTGGTTGGGCTACCTATTTCATGTATTGGAAATCTTTGGTTTTGGGGATACTTTTGTCAACTGCGACTACAAAGGTGCATTTGCATTGGTGGTCACCAGCTCACAAACATCTAAACATTTTCCACTGGGCAGAGGAACCTTCAATTTGTGCTCTGTCTCCCCACTTCTTTTTGTGCTACTTTAGAGCCACTGCTCCAAACGATGCATCTGCATATCCACATACTTGGAATTCAGCTGGGGGACAAGAACAAAACTGTAGCACTTGTCGATGACATCATTCTAACTCTGAGCCACCTGGAGAAGTCTGTTCTTACAACCCTTGAATTATTCATAACATGTTGGAATACAAAGCCAACATGTCCGAGTCCATACTTCAGGCCTCTGGCAGGCTGGTTCGAGACCTCAGGAGATTTCCATGGGGCCTGCAGATGGCTGATGACAGTCATAAATATCTTGGAATACACTTTGCAAGGGATCTCAGTGAATTGGGGAAGCTTAACATATCACCCTCCTGGCAGACCTAGACAGGGATCTGGCCAGATGGAGCTGCTAGTCATGGCCAATAGCAGTAGCTGGCAGGCTTAGTGGTCATGTGACACTGTTCAACAATATATATACTACTGAACTGTGCAACAGACTCAGATGGTAGAGTGAGAGTGAGAGTGTAGGTAGATTGAGAGGAGAGATGGTTAGAGGACAGAGAGGGAGTGGGAGGAGGACTGGCTACTAAAGAGATGGGAAATCTACTAAAAAATAAATATTAATGAGAAACAAAGAACAGGGATTTTTTGTATGGTTTCTGAGAGGAAGGAGTAGGAAAGAGAGAGAGAGAGAGAGGCAGAGGATACAGTGCTGTGAGTGGGACGGCTAGGTTGTAAAGTTTAATAAAGGCTACCTGAAGCTCCTAAGGATGGAGTTGGAGAGAGAGAAAAAGACTGGGAAGATTGTACTAAGGAAGAGGGCCATGGGAGCCAAAAGAGTAGGGGAGAGAGAGAGAGACATAGAGGATACAGTGCTGTAGGTGGGAGGGCCAAGGGTGCCACAAAATATGCAAACAAAAGTTACCCTTTATGTCATAAAATACCACTCAACATAAGAAAAAGAAAGTTTTCTATCCACTGCCAACACCAGGCCATGATGCTGGAGGATGATGAGCAGATCTGTCCTTCTTTTTTTCACCAATGATAAAACCTGTAGTTAAAGGAAACACAAGTAGACCCACTGGAACTTGAAGTCCCATTTTCAGGGGTGACCCATAATTAGTTACATAAAGAGGTATGTACAGTGTTCAAAATCAATCAAGAGAGCACATACATTTAGGATACATAGTGCAGGTAGAAAGGGCTGAACAGGTACAGTTTGTAGCAGAAATGCAATAATTTAATTTCTGCTAAGAGCCTGTGCTGGGGCTTGATACTGTTCTTTCTGGTGCAAAATACAATTTTGGTTAGCTTTCACATCATATCTTTTTAGTGAGTGTACTTTTTATCTCCTTCTAAGTGCTGCCATTTGTGGTTTTGTGCTTAAACATATGAAAAAATAAATGAACGATGTATCATTAAATGCCATAAATGCCAACAATAACATGGACCACTACTGCCTCCACTGTATACATCCAGACAGAATCTTAATGGACTGATATACACATGCTTTGGGTGGTTGAACACATTCGGCCTATGGCCTCATAGGTCTCAACACACACCGAGGTGTGCGTATATCAGAGAACGACCGCACACCCTACTATGGGTTATCTATTACATATATATGTGTATATGAATATATATATATTCATAGCAAAAAACTCTGTTTAATACATCAGTTAGGATTGTTCCACACCGACAAAAGCAAGGAAATTCGATGTGAGGGTTGAAACCCCCCAGACCCACCCCACCCCACCCCCAGCTGGCATTGTGGTGCTGGTTGGGTCATCTGCCCTAACTCTCACCCCATCATATGTGTAAACAAGCCAAAGTGGTGAACAATTGAGAATGGAGTGAGCGTTAGGACCGACGACCCCAACGCACACCCCAATGCCAGTTGGAGAGGTGGGGGGTCCAAGGGGGTTCAACCCTAATATCGAATTTCCTCACTTTTTTCACTGTGGAACAACCTAACTGCATTAAACAGAGTTTTTTTGCCATGAAGTTCCCTTCTTTTTGAGAATGAGGGCTATAAATAGTGAATGAAATGTGTTGGTGGGAGTGTGGGGCCCTTTGGGCCCCGCGCTCCCACCATGTGATTTTTACTACAGTAGTAACGGTAACCCCAAGGGAAACACAAGCGCAAATGGTAAAGTACATGGCAATGGAAACATAAATGGTAACGCAAATGGTAACAGAAATGCAAGCGCAAAGTGACGCCAAAGCAAACAGTAACACAAACGGAGAAGCAAACGCAATTGCGTATGGAAACGCAACTGGTAATGTGTACGGTCATGGTGCCACAACTGGAAATGCAAATGGTAATGGTAACAGCAAGAATAACACCAAAGAGAACAGAAACAGAAACACAAATGCAAGCACATACGGAAACGTAAACCATAGAGTGCATGGGCATGGTAACACAATTGAAAATGCAAATGGTAACAGTAACAGCAACGATGATGCAAAACGAAAGAGAACCGTAAACCCAAACAGAAGGATGGCTGCAAATGCAAATGGTAATGCACATGGTGACGCAAACTGAAATAGAAACAGAAACAGTAGTGGAGATGCAAATGCTAACAGCGATGCAACGCAAGCGCAAATGAAAACACAAAGGGTAATGCACACAGTGGCGTACATTGGAACACTAATGCAAACGGGTACAGAAACGCAAGTGGAAACATAAAGTGTAACAGTAACTGGAGTGCACATCCTGATTTTCCCCAACAGCTGCATAGAGAAACTCAGTAACTACAAAGAATGTATGCATAATAATGGCCCTCGGAGCAGAAAATGAGGTCTTGGAACACTAAATTGCTTATATCTCAGGAATCGTACAACGTAGAAAAAAAAATTAAATTTCATGTGATTCATGACTTTCCTGGCTAGGATTGTACTTAAAACTAAGCATTTTTCAGACAAAAGTCCATATCTTGCACCGTTTCTGAGATACAGGCCCTAAAAGGTGTGGCGGGAGCCGCAATATTAGTCTAAGGGAAAAAGTGTCAACTTCGGAGTATCGTAACTTTGCATCCCTCCAATATTTTTTCACCAAACCACCAAAAGGCACATCTATGGGATGTTGGCTTTCTTCCCTCCAAAATTTATCCCAAAAGACCAAACTGTTGTTTTGCAGCAGGGTTGCAAACAATTCCTGTTATTTTGGCCATAGTGTTGACAAGTAGTGTCATGATTTGCGACACTTTCACAAAAAAAAATCACGAAAGTGTCGCTTGTACGACACTACTTTGAGACACTACTTTTCCCAAAAATTTCAAAAACATATTTCTGGGGTGTTTAACCCCAAAATAAAGACATGCATAGCATCCTCTGGCCTTGACTAGGTAAACACAAAAAGAATCGTGTCCCTAGAGGGTCCCAATTTTAAATGCCAAGCATTTCTGTGATCAATAACTGAAAAAAAATGGCTGACTTATGACACTACTGGGGTCATTTGAGACACTAAAAACTGCATTTGTGACACTAACTTTTTGTTAACTTTTCCCATTAACTATAATGGGAAACTTGTTTTTGAATAACTTTTGAACAGTTCAATAACACCGGCCACATGTTCACTGATGTCTTCGGACTGGTCGCATAAACCGTGTGACTTGTAGGTGCAAGCAATGAATGCACAAAAAAGCATAAATGCTACCTGAGATGTCACTTAATAACTCCACAACTGTATATCCGACCAGTCCAAAACATAGCATGTCCCAAGATCTATTCTAGCACTCTGTGTCTACCAAAATTCAAGCAAATCCAATGTACGGTGGCAAAGTTATTAAGGTGCAAAATTTCACCATTTAACCTTAAATGGGGTACTCAACCTAATTCACAGTGGCTCATCAAAGCTACTATAATATATATATATATATATATATATATATATATATATATATATATATATATATATCTATATATATATATACATATATATATATATATATATATATATATATATATATATATCTATATATATATATATCATGTAGCCACCACTTTGCACTTCGACCAAGTGAAGCAGACTAAGTACGCTTTCTTTCTTCACAGGAGACAGGTATAATAAGACTGGGAGTGGACATCAGATATATTCTTGTGGCCACCATGGTGGCCAACTGAGGCTAAATAATTTCATTTTTTTCTTCACAGGTGACAGGTATAGTAAAACTGTGAGTGGACAGCAGATATACTGTGCAGTCACCCCCATGGCCAACTTGACAAAATCATTTCTCTTTTTTCTTCACAGGTGACGAGATATAGTAAAACTGATACTGGATGTGGACAATGGATGTACTGTGTGGTCACCCAGAGTGGCTACTTGAGTAAAGGTCAAATAATTTTCTCTTGTCTTCACAGGTCTTCTGTTCTGCTGCCTTCTCCAGTAAACAAGACTTCTCCTCTTCCATCTGCTTTGTCTGGTACCTTTGTGCCATTTCATGGCATGGCCATCACCAATGTGACAGTAAACATCATTTCCAAAGGTTCTGTTTTCTTTTGCTTTTTAATTTTGTGTTTCCTATAACAGATGCAACACAAGGAGTGTACTAGAGTCTAAATGATTTCTGTCTAGTATTCAAAGGTCTATTTCTATCCTGTCATAAATGCCTTCCCCTCCATCAAGCAAGCCCTTACTATCGTCTCCGCTGCCTTCTCCTCTAGCTTCTCCACCACTGTGCGTGGACTTATTAAAATCAAACTATCCTCTGTATTTAGCATAAATACCAGGCATTACCTTAATAATGCTGCCTGATTCTCTGTTGTTACCCAGCTGAAAAATAACCTGAAACAAGAGAAACAGTAGCCAAAAACAGTTGGAAACTGAGATATAAATAACATTCAAGAATTAATAAAAAAAAATGAAATTCTTATCTTCCCTTGTAAGACACACTGCTCAATGTCCATCATCTGGTATTTTTTGACTGTCTAACTCTTCTTCTAATATCTTAACATTTTTTTTTCTGATTATTTCTCCCCCGTCCTGGCCAGCCCTTTCTCCTGCCATCCTCCCAGACCAGTCCACTGAATATCAAACCCCCTCCCATCTTCCCCCATGGCTTATGCTCTATGGCAGGGTGGTGGGGAGCCCCCTACACAACCTGCCATATCCAGATCCAGTGTCGGGGAGGCATCTTGTCAGGGGAGGTGCTTGCAAAGGAAAGCCATCACATCACTAGACCAGAACAAGTTTTTTCCACTTTTTTACAGAGGGGAACGTGCAATGCTGACAATGGCCAAGCTGTGCACGCTTCTGCATGCAGCATGCCACTTGACTGCTCTGCCTCCATGCCACAGCATACAGGGCCCAGCCTGCACCCCCAAACAAGCCCTATCATTTTGTGAGAAAATTTACATAATTTCTGGATGCTAAAGACCCTCAGGACAGGTGCTGCAGTGGGAGAGTCGCATACTGTAGTGCAGCAGCAGCAGCATATAAAGTCTGGGAACCCATTTCATTTTAGGAATTCATTTGAAAATTTCAAGACATAAGAATTTATTAGACTGAGAATTTCTGGGCACTAAAGTGCATCATGAAAGGTGCTGTGGTGGGATACTCACAGAGTGCAGCGGGAGTATATAAATTCAGGGAGCCAATTTCATTTTGGGGCCCCATGTGAAAATTTTGAAACATGAGATTTTATTAAACCAAACAAAAAAAGGAGAGGAAATAAACCAATACTGCTTTTACTGGGTGAGTTGTTGAACGGAGCAACTGGCACCAAACACACTGTCACTTTGATCCTAATGGTTCTTCCTGAAGGGCCCCATTTACCCCAGGGTGCCCAAATTCTTGTAGATTTTTCAAAGCCTCCCCTTCTGGGTCCCTCTAAAAGGTTCTATTTGATAATGGCGAAAGCCTAAAGGCGATCTTCGTTATCGCAAAGTCAGAGTGCTGAAAATTGTTTTCAGCACTCTGACACCACGGCACACAGCAAAATGGTGCTGGGGACTTAGTTGTTTAATGTATTCTACTAAAGGATTCTCAGCTCCAGGGAGGTGCATATCAGGAGAGAGTGAAAACATTACAAAAAAATGAGGTTCAGGCTGGGCTCACCAAAAACACACCAGCGCCCGGACCCGAACCCAGTACCCTGTGGACTGATGCTGGCAACCCACCCACCATGCCACGTGATTGGCTCGGCAGCCCACTGTGGCACCACCCCTCACATCCCCTTCTGTCCCTCACTGTACATGCCCACTCTCACTCCCCCATGTGCATACATATAAAGACTTCCTGTTGTTATACTCACCCACCCCTCCATCTGGCTGCCCTACCATCCTGTGGCCATCCCTGTAATGCACTGGGGAAGGGGACACCATTATTGTAAGTGCCCTTCACCCAGCGCCAATATCAGGGGCTACCCTCCAAACATTTTCACATTTGTGAAAGGATATTACATCCTTTCTGTGGAGAGAAGGGTGATTGAGAATAAGACAGGAGGTACTGCAGAGACCCCAGATAGAGGGAGGTCTGGGTCTCCACAACCTGAAGCACTACTACTGTATACGGCCACCCAGCTAGCCATTCTGGAATATGTAGCCATGGGGAGATGAAGCAGGCTGGCCTGGATTCCATAGAACTGAGGAAGATGCAGAATACATTTTTTGACACATGTCCTAGCTCCAGGCTTGACCTTGGGTATATAAAAAAAATTATAAAACCCCTTCACCAGAGCAATAGCCAGGTTCTGAATGAGTGCCTATAAAGTGATGACCCATGGAAAAAGCCTATACCTATATGCCGGCGTAAAAAGCGCCCTATGGGGGGAGGGGGATGCTTACCTGGGAAGACAGACCGCATACTGGCCAAGTGGGAAACATAGGGTCTAAAATTAATTTCACAACTCTATGAGAGTGTTACCCTAAAGTCTTTCCAAGACCTTGTAAGAGATGTTGACTTTGCACCACACATTTTTTGTGCTTACTTTCAAATGAGGAGATTAATTGGTACCCTCTAGGATGCTCACTGGTGCCTATTAAACAGTTCACCACTAGAAGAAATATTTGAGGGATTATCTAACAACAGCAAATCATTGCAACAGGTACAGTATATAGTGTGTAAGTGGAAATTGGGGTGGACCAGACAACCAAAACTAGAAGTCACTGGGCAAGGGACTGGGGGTGGACTCACTCTCTGAACCATGCTGGAAACTAGGTATCAAGGCAATGCACATGTGTTCCAAAAACAATTTCTTAAGACAAATGCAATATAATTTTCTTCACAGAGTTTACTCTACTCCAGTGCTGGCACACAGAATTGACCCCTCTTGCTCAGGCAGATGCCCAAAAGGTAAAGCAGGAGAAGGTTCTTTCTATCATCTGGTTTAGGCATATCCCATAGTCTCATGTTTCTGGGAAGGGGTAGTAGATATTCTGGAAAAAAATGGTGGGGGCAGAGATGGCCAAAACAGACTTGATGCTTCTTGTTTACCCCTACTGGGAAACTACCACTCTCAGTTTACCCACCACCTTTGGCTTCTAGGACTGGTAATAGCAAAGAAGGCGATTACTCAGGAGTGGCTTGCAGAGAAGGCTCCATCAATAGCTAAATTGTGCATAAGGTTGGAAAAGTTGCAGTATTAAATCCAAAGGAATTAGCAGACCCATGAACAGATGTAGGCCCATTTGGAGGAGGTCCTGGAAGCCTAAGTACACCCTCTGTAAATCCCCATCAACTCCTGGTAAACCTATTGGAGCATATGTGGACTGAACCTAGATAAAGAGAAAAAATGAGGGGGGGGGAGTGTTCCAGGATAGCTGTAAATCACTCACAAAATTTCTAAGAAACTGAGTCCTCTGGAAGAGAGCACTTAATATGTCTGTAGGTATAGCCATGAAAATATGAAACTGCTGCTTTATGACCTCTGTAAGGGGCCTACAGAGCTTCATTCTCCTACCTAACCTCTGCAGTAATATAATTCCAATTTCTACTGCATTTGTAACTGAACTGAAACTTTGAACCTTAATAAACAAGTTTTTAAATAAAAAAAAATATGCAGAGCAGCTTGAGAGTATAATGAAATGTTTAGGCAGTCCCAAAGACTTGTTCAAACCCCATAAATAGTTCAAATTAAGGATCACTCTGAATACAAGCTAGTAATGAGTTCCAAAAACATATGTTCAAGTTTGTTTTTATTGTTATGCTAATGATCCATTACAATATACTAAAAACAGATACAAACATAACACACAAGTGGACAATATTCAAAAGTTAGAGATCACACTTATACACACTCTAGGTACAAATATTCATTTTCCAGCCTGCATAATCTAGTTTATAGTCTGGCACTCTTGTCTGTGCCTGTTAAATTAAAATAGCACAAATTTTTACAGTTTCTTAGATTAATCACTGTAAGTAAATTTAAAATTGTTAGAGATATTAAGACAAAGCATTTTGCTAATTGTGAATTATCAGTTATTTGCAATCCAGCTCCATTCTTAACCTTCTACGGCATTATAATGAGCCTTCAGTAATATGGAACGATCCCGCCAGGACCATAAATGAGCACAGTGTGCAATCACACCAGACGTTGATCATCTGGAATCCACTTTTGGGACCCCTCTATCCTCGATAGATTCATTATTCATAACAGTACATCAGTGTTCAGCCAAGGAGTGGAACCAGTTGCACCTTTAGGTCTTAATGTCAGATTTTTAAGGTCAATATGCAGAATTACTCCAACACAACATTAGCAGGCTAAGTTCCATGGATCCCAATAAGCCCACAGAATGGTTAATCGAACCTGAGCATTTAGGGAGTTCTACCAGGGTACCATGCAGCACATGTTGCTCTGTACCCCTATTATTGTCTCCCCAACAGGTATTTCCATCCAACCGAAGTTTGTGGCATTACATATAGGATCCTGAGATCTGTACCTATCTTTACATTAGATCATTTTATCCTGCATATCTAGATCTGTAAATCAACATAAACCATGGGGTTACTACTTTATCCCAAACTCCCACAGCTTCCCTCTGTGTCCATTAGCGGAAATAAGAAAACTATAAGAAAAGAGAGAATCCCCAGTATACCCAGTAAGTCCTCCCCTGCATTACTTCGATGGGTACCATATGGTCCTCAATGAGGCCTCACATCTTGTCGACAACCATCACTAGCCATTATCAGCCTCAAAAGGAACTAATTTACCTTTAAATTAAATTGTTTTTATTCAAGAGATGATACTATTAAAGTAACAACTTATTATTCTTACTAGTCTTAAACCTGAATAAAATAAGAGCTTTTACTCAGTGGCTATCCTAATAATACATAACGTGCCTAAATAAAATATACTACCCCATTTAAAGTTATAACCTTTTACTTTTTACCAATAAATGTCAAGGCCAGTTGATTTCAATTAATAAAATAGATAGCCTTTTATAACTTCAAGGCCAGTTTCAATTTGTAGGTAACCAGTGAATATTATATTTCAAACCGCAAGAGCTATAAAACATACAGTTTCAACACACATAGTAAATTTTACTCTAATACTCTATTTGCTGTGAGATCCAGCAACCATGTAATAGAAGAATGACTTTTCTGACAGCTAGTGAGGCAGTTACCTCTGCCACACTTCAAGTAAGCCCACCAGATGACAAAAAAGCCACATGTTCCAACCATTCTTTGCCATCCAAACAAAATATTTTTTGCAGCTTTTTTCAAAAACACCAGTAAATGGTCTTCATAGAAATCACTGTAATTAACTCCGTGGGTGGATGTGCTTGATAACAAAGTGATTATGAGGCAGAAGTAAAATTAACAAAGACAGACAAAGTCAGTTCCAAAAAGGAGTCCTTCAGGGTAGCACACAACCTTAACTTCATAGAGGGGCTCTAATAGTTAACAGAAATCATGCTCCTTCAAAGGAGTCCCCACCAAATAAAATTATAAACTGAATAAAATACCACAGTCTCCTGAAAGCAGTAGCTAAACCATGTGGTCCTTTCCTCTCCTGTTCCCGATTCCCACTTAATCATTACTGGTTGCCAACCATGGGAAAAAAAAGTTTCAAAAGTTACCTTCCTGGGAATTTTACACCACAGGCAGTTTCTACTACTTGCAGAAGAGGCATTCTTATAAGGCTGATAAAGAAAAGACAAATGTAGCTCCTGCCTCTGGACTCCTGTGCTGGAGAACCATTTGCCTCCTCCACAAATCTCCTGTAGCCGGAGGACACAGAATATTTTTCCCACTATCCAGTCTCCCGTTCTGGGAGTCCATTTGCCTAAGCAGACACTCTTCCAATGCTTTTCCTTAGCTTCAAGCAGTTTCACAGTAGTTTCACAGCAATACTGCCATCTGTCCTCCATCTTTTTCCACCGCCTCTATAAGCACCAACACCTGCAAATTAAGCAAAAAGAATTCTCCACTGAGAGTAATAACTTTGGGGGTAGTCTGGCTCACACAGCAATAAAACCCCAACCCTTAGGTGACATTGGTATACCTTTTGGTTATTAAAAGAATCATGGCAGCACTGAAAGTGCTATCATTGTTCCAGTCATTTCAACATTCTCCTCTTCTCCTCTCAGGTACAAGAGAGAGAACGAATCAATATTTTAGGTACGGTCAACTACGAATGTCCTTCAGACACAAACACAGCAGTTCACCCCCGAAGGTAACCACTGGCACTTCGAAATAAGTAACAAGGCTAAGTAGTCCTGAGCGCCAAGGCAAAATGTTTTTTTAAAATGGAGCAACAGTTTAAATCAGCCTACTGGAGGTTTAAGGCTTAAACCAACCACCACTCCTTTTCATCACTCAGCAGAATAAAAGCTCAGTACTGAAAGTTACCCTGTACTGAAATAACTAGAGTCTCATTCAGCCTTAAAAGGAAAAGAGTGGATTTTTACCAAGGAAAAAGTTACAAACACTCCTACAAACACCGAAGTACAGGAAGCAGAGCAGCATTGTGGCCATCTTGCTACTCCACTCCCCACATCAAAAAAATAGGTGCCACAATGCTAAAGGCCCTATCTCCCAATGATTTAAGCTGGGAACAAGAAATCATGTGTGTTGGGGATGCACATACAGGACCTATAGTCCCTTTAGACCTTAAGTTACTACAGTGTGTTGCTGACTTTTTATTTATTTGTAAATGGTGACCATGAAAGGTTCACTGAACTGTGATAACTCATTTTCAGGTGTGTGGGTTGGTGGCATAGTCCTGCTTTAGTAGAAGGGAGAATGCTTCTCCAGCCCATCAGCACAGCAACACTGCTGCTCACAATTTCAATGACCCAGGTTTAGGAATTATCCCAACCAAGCTGCTACAGTGCTGACGGTAGGAAGGAGACTCATCATATTGCTGTATGTTCTCCTTTGAGGACAGAGGGTCACTGCCTGTGCTGCACACTGCCACTGGGATGAATTGTGGCACTGCAGCAGAGACAAGGTGGCAGTGAGGATGTTGGTGAAGTGCTACAGTGGCATGCCTAGTATGTATGTAGTTTGCACTTCTTGAGTGTCAACATCCTTGTGGAAGAAGCAACAACCATGGAACCCTTCCCCCACAAGCCATGATAATGGTCATGTTTTGGATCTACTGACCACCCACCAGAGAAGACAGAGAATCAACACTCCCCTATGAACAGACAAAGCCTGGTAAGCTGGAGGGACCACAGGTAAGTTAGGGAGCAATTTTGATGTGGGACTGGGAGCAGTGATCTAAATGCAGGTGAGTAAGGGGCTTAAATAGTAAATGACAAAACTAAGGGGGGATGTTTGCCAGGACACATGAAGCAATCCCTTGATCTTACCATCAGTGCCATGGGATCTTTAAACTTCAAGCTAGATAGCTTCCAGAGATGGTCAAATATAAGGATGAGCCAATTCTGAAACTGAGTTTGTCAAACCTAACAAAAAATGGTATTTTGACACCCTTAAATCCAGTAACAAGTTTCTGGGCTGTCCTTCAGCAGTTTGGCACTTCAGTTAATGTATTAAGAAAAGCTCTATCACTACCTAGGTGTCCTGGGTTAGTCCTGTGTCCATCCTATCCCCTTTCCAGTCATTTCTTACCCTCCTTCCCACTTACTTATTCCCTCAGACATGTTATAGCATTTTTGAAAAGAAAATTTCCTGCCCTTGCGACTGGACCAGGTGCCAACACATCATTTTTTACACATACCCCAACTTTCCAGTCCACTGAACTATCACATCATTATTACATTTATGAGTTGGCCCCCAAACCATGATCCCCAATTTTGCAGGGGGACATACTGTGGTAGGTAACTTCTGGATTGCTCAGTGGACCCCCTTCCCACAGATCATCCACTCTGTAAAGGGCTATACTCTTAATGGAGTGAATCGCACTTGTTCAGGTGAGATGATGGAACAATTGCATCATTAGGGACACTAGGCAAACTGGATCACACTTGCAAAATCTATGTTTAATTCCTGGTTTGTGACCTAAAGAAATATTTGGCCACCAGGAGCCCATCTTATGGGACCACTATTGTCAGCACCTGAAACCTTGATTCTGACACCACCCAGTGAAGAAAAAAATGTACTTTCTTCCACAGACACTAGAAGACCATGTTCAGTGGCAGCAGATTAAAACTAACCACTGGGACTAGATCACCTGTGGCCCGATTGCATCCCAATTCATGTTTTCTCACTGCACAAAATTGTGCTGACCCTTGGAACCCATCTCTAACTTGAGAAAACAAAGAATACCCCCTAAAACTTATACTAACACTGGAAGTCCTTCACCAGAATTGGGTACTCATTTACTCCCTGTTTTTGCCCCTACCCTTCAACGTGTTCCTTGTGGCACCAGGAGTCTATCCCAAGTGCCACTGAATGTGTTCCTATCTCTTCTCTTTTACCATTAGGTAGCACCTGTCAATAAACCATCTCTTACTTCTGCAGCAATCTGTATCTGGAAAATGTATTTGGAAACTTGTAGTTTATTAAATGCTCTATTTATTATCTTCTGAAGCTTTCACAGGTGAAGTCTATAGATCATAGGAAAAGTAAGGATTGCTAGAAGATAGAGTGAGATGTGAGCACCATGATTAAGGTCATAATATGAATAAAGGTTAATAATTAAACACTATATACTGTTACCAAACTTCAGAAAAAGCTTTAGAAAATTTTGTTTTATATATGTTTTTAGTAAACCATCATGTAATTTGATGTATCAGTATAAAAAGCAGTATCCAGTTAATATGGGTGTGCCCTTTGACAAACCTGGCTAATTTAGCACCAACTTAAATACATGCCATATACAAGGACTGGCAAAGGCAGAACATAATTTATTTAATTCAGTTGTGTATAGTGGCAGACATGAAACTGTTCCTGGAACTGCAACAGTGGTTCAGCCTGGATAGAAGAGACTTGGGGCCCAATTTCAAGATGACTGATGCATGGCACAAGGTGATTTACACCGAACCCCATGGCATAAATCTCAACTTGTGCCATGAGATACACAAGTTATGACCTGTGCCATGTCATATGCGGGTTGCACAAGAGATGGGTTATGCCACCCACTTTACCTGTAACCCGCAATGTCATGGTGCAAGGGTAGGTTATGGCAGCAACTATTGCCTGTTCCAAAAGGGTGGCTGCCGTAACCCACAAACTCTATTCCAGAAGCCGCAATGGTGTAGTGGAGTTAGACAATCAGAGAGATGGTCTAAGGGGCATCAGTCTGTGCCAGTTGATGGATGCCCACTACACAGTGCCACAGAAAGTACACAGCTGTGTGTCCCATGCCCCTCAATACAGTCACACCCCATACCCTCCCAGTATTGGGGATCCCCAGGATTCATTTCATGATGTGCCTCTCAAACGATAGTACCATCTGTCCAGCCCCCCCATGCCCCCAGTGCATGTGGCAGTGTTCCAGGGTGGGGGGCTCCAGGGGGACAGTTCTCAGTGGGCTGTGACTTTTGGTATCCAGGTCCATTGCATCATGCACATGGTGCTAGCCTGCATCTTCCGCAAGTCACAGGATGGAGGTGCTGGGGACCCTACCTGTCTTGGAATATGGTGCATGGTCCCCAGTGTAGCGCTGCTTGGTGCAACTCACATATGCCCACGAGTTGTGCCATGCATCTTGGAATTGGGCCCTTCTTCTGATAACTCCAGATGCAGCATTACTATGCCACTCTACCCATTGAGGCATGAGATCCCAATAATGTGTAGCCCTTTTGAGTGCCCTAACCCTACATATTAGGCTGCAGTCTTTTGCACACCTGGGGCTCGATTCCAAGATGACTGAAGCATGGTGCAAGGTGATTTATGTCGAACCCCATGGCAAAAATCGCAACTGAGGCCATGAGATACGCAAGTCACGATTCCAAGTTGCAACCTGCACCCTGCCATGTGTGGGTTGTGCCAAAGGTGGGTTATGCCACCCACTATGCCTGCAACCCACAACAACATGGCGCAAGGGTAGGTTACAGCAGCAACAATTACCTACTCCAAAAGGGCGGCTGCCATAACCCACATACGCTATTCCAGAAGCTGCAACGGCACAGTGGAGTTAGACCATCAGGGAGATGGTCTAAGGAGCATCAGTCCATCCCAATCAATGGATGTCCACTCTGCAGTGCTGCAGAAAGTACACATCTGTGCTCCCCATCCCCGCAACACAGACATGCTCCCCACTCCACCAATGTCGGGGACCCCCGGGGTCTGTTTCCCAATGTGCCCCCAAACAGCAGTGCCACCTGCCAGCCCCCCATGCCCTCTGGTGCATGCAGAGGTGTTCTGTGGTGGGGGACTCTGACGGGACAGTTCTCAGTGGGATGCGACTTGTGGCATCCAGGTTCATTGCATCATGCCCATGCTGCTAGCCTGCATCTGCCACAAGTTGCAGGGCTTAGGTGCCAGGGACCCTGTCTGTCTTGGAATATGGTGCATGGTCCCCAGCGTAGTGCTGCATGGTGCAACTCACAAATGCCCGCGAGTTGTGCCATGCGTCTTGGAATCGGGCCCTTCTTCTGATGACTCCAGATGCAGCATTACCATGCCACTCTACCCATTGAGGCATGAGATCCCAATAAATATGTAGCTTTTTTGAGTGCCCTAGCCCTACATATCAGGTGGCAATCTGCTGCACACCTGGGGCCTGATTCCAAGACGACTGAAGCATGGTGCAAGGTGATTTACACTGAACCCCATGGCATAAATTGCAACTTGGACCGTGAGATACGCAAGTCATGATCCCAAGTCAAAACCTGCACCCTGTCATATGCGGGTTGCACCAAAGGTGGGTTATGCTACCCATTATGCCCGCAACCCACAACGGCATGCTGCCAGGGTGGGTTACAGCAGCAACTATGCCCTGCTCCAAAAGGTTGGCTTCCGTAACCCACATAAGCTATTCCAGAAGCTGCAGTGGCATCCGTCCATGCCAATCGATGGATACCCACTCTGCAGCACTGCAGAAAGTACACAGCTGTGCTCCCCATGCCCCCCAATACAGACATGCCCCATAACCCCAATGTTGGGGACCCCCAGGGTCTGTTTCCCAATGTGCCCCGAACACCAGTGCCACCAGTCCAGCCCCCCATTCCCCCTGGTGCATGTAGTGGCATTCTGGGATGGGGTGCTCTGTGGGGACAGTTCTCAGTGGGCTGTAACTTGCGGCATCCAGGTCCATTGCATCATGCCTGTGGTGTTAGCCTGTGTCTGCTACAAGTCACAGGACATAGATGCTGGGGACCCTGCCTGTCTTGGAATATGGCACAGGGTCCCCAGGGTAGCGCCGCATGGTGCAGCTCACATACGCCTGTGAGTTGCACCGTGCATCTTGGAATCGGGCCCCTAATCTCCATTATTTATAAGGCCTTTCTGGAAACCTGTCTGAATAACACTACATATGTAGCCACTAGATGGGAGAGGAGTTGAGCCAGCAGATAGAGAAGGTAGAGTGGAAAAAAGGGTGTTACAAGACAGGGAGGGTCACTTCCTTGCATGTGTGGAGAGAGCATGCCTGGAAGCACCTCATACATTTTTTTAGAACGTTTGCCATTGACCGTCAGGTATGCAATGAATAGGAAAGTTGCATGTTGGAGAGCATGTGCTGTCACACCTGTGACCCACACGCATGTGATGTGGACATGCTCAGAACTTAAAGCTTTTTGGGGGGAAGTTGGAGAGGGCTATCATGGATGTGTTTCATACTCCAGTGCAGTTGACACCCCAAATATGCCTATTACATATGTATCCAAGGGGTTTGAGGGATAGGCACATTAAATACCTACTTGGGATTATGCTGGTAGTGGTTTAGAAATGTATAGCCAGGACATGGTTAACCCCAAAACCAGTCACCTTAGACCAGTGGTGAACAACGGTAAATGACATTTATAAAATGGGAAAGATTATGTTCAGCCTTATTGAAAAAATAAAGGTCTTTACCTCCAGATGGACCGGATGAGTGTTATATGTCCTGCAACACAACTATACTCAATCATACTTTTTTTTCCTTAAATACTCTAATAGCTACAGGAATAAATGAGGCTGAGATGTGCATTCCCTCCTACAGGGAGGACCATCTAAGGAATGATATGGGAGAAGAAAAGATACTTAAAAACACTGGGAGATCTGGGGCTGCTTTGCTGTATTTAGGGTGGAATCTCTGGAGAAATTTGTGTCCTCTACCACCAGGTTTGGGTTTGTGGCTCTTTTTCCCCTCTTCTCTTTCAGAGATATTACTTGAAATTCCAGGTTTTTATAGTACACTTTCTTTCTTAACATACTAAGATATTTAGGAATAGAAATTGCTACTTCAGTGTGGTGATCCCCCCAGTGCTGTCGAGATGCATATGTCACCCTACAGTTTATGTTAAAGTCTAACCATTCCTATTGACTTAGAACGTTTCTGTACTTCTTTGACTGGTTGGATTGATGTGCATATTTACAAAAAAGTAGTATCAATACACTCTATCAATGTGAAAATAGTATTGACACTATGGCTAGGATATTAGAAGCTGCTTAGGGGATGCTAAATGGGTTATTGACTCACCAGCACCATTTAGCATTTGCAAAGTGGGGTAGTGGTAGAAAATGCCAAACTGTATGGCATGATCAGTGAGTTACTAACCTGTTTGGAGTGTCCATACCATATGCCAATGCAGCTATGCAAAGCAACTGACTGCACCTTGCATATAGGCACACTGGCATATAGGTACTGTAGGTTTAGAGAGGTGGTAATTAGTGATTAGTGACTCAGTAATTACTGCCACCCCAAATCAGGTCTCATGACCATTACACCCACAGCCACCCCAACCTCCCTTATTGCCTGCCTGGTTAATATTTCAGACCCTGTTGGTCTAGTGGTTCCACTCATCTATTTACATCTGTAGAACCCACACCTCATCCTGCTCACTTATGTCCCATTACCACCAATCCCCATGGCCCTCTATTCACTGATGCAGTCCCCCCACCAATAATAAAACCCCTGCACTCATCACTTTGGCAGGCTACCAACTGAATGATAAGATTTGATTCCATGCCTACTGTAGAAACTAAGCTTTTAAATATCAGGCCCATGGTGTTTGTAACCTGGCCTAATTTCACAATGGTAGTTAAGTGGGAGAGAAGGTTTAAATTATACTAAACAATCCTAACAACATATTTCCAATCTTTGTGGTCATTGGGTTATCAACAGAAAATAAGTAATCCTGGTGGGAATGAGTTTATTATCCTAATAACATATCTCCTACATTTGTGAAGACTGAGTTTTGTGTGGCAGCAGCTCCTAATGTGCATCAATGTAGTTAGTTTTGTTTTTTTGTTTTCGCCATAAATGTCCATACTTTCTAAGACAACACCTTCTATATATACAGTTACATAAAATTAAAGTATTAACCTTATTTACATGCTGTTTTTATTCCAAGTACGTAACCAAATACATTTATATAAAAACATACCACAAAGTAATATTTACAGAAAGTAATACTTTTATTTAAATAATTATTAAAAAATAAGAGAAATAACTCATTTCCTGGAGTAGGCAAAAATCAGGGCACATTATAAATGTTAACATATTATAAACAACTACAGTACAATGCTCTGCAAAATTCCTGCCCTACCACACAATAGTGGTTATCAAAACAAATATCAAGAAAAGGCAGATCCAGCATTTAGGGTGAAAAAAGTATAAAAAATAATTGCTAATGGAGTCCATACATCAAAGTGCAAGTTGCCTACACGTTGCGGATTAGCAGCATGTGGCTACTGTAAGACAGAAAGCCATGCATAGGGATTCAGCAGACCCCACAGCAAAATTCCCAGAAGGGACATGTGTCCCTTCCACACAGGATCCCTCTGCCATTCTCAGACCTATGAACATGGACAGTCCAGGGAATGTCGGGGGGGGGTGCCTGCACTCGTTGCTATTCACAAAGACACAGAGTGCCAGGTGAGGGGGTGCAAGATATGGCAGCAGAGACCCTGGATATCCATTGTGTACCCCCAGATATCACTTGCCAGCTATGGTGAGACCGACCGCTCCACCTACTATGCTGACCCAGCCCTCTGGGCAGACAGGAAGGCACCCAGGTCCACCTTGTAAATGAGTTTTGTCTCAATGGCATTTCACCTGATAAAATACAGATGATTGATTGATTGATAGGAAGGGCTGAGGGCAACCATTTAGGCACTCGACCACCTTTTTAAAATTGTACCATCCCATGCCTTCCCATAATCCCCAGCTCAATGTGAAGCAGGTTATCTACTAGGGGACCAGGATTGGCATCCACCTGGATGGTCACCTGTGTCCTCCAATCTATCTGGGGGGTGGTGTCATGGACAGGTGTACAGTGGTGGCCAGCATTCAAGCATGCTGGAAAACAATGTACCTGTCTGGGGTGCAGGCCAGATATGCACCAATTGCGCATACCCACCCCAACATTAGTGCATAACCCAGATTGGCTAAGGGGAGGTTCTGCTGGTAGGGGACTTAAATCTGCTGGATGTAGATTGAAAACTACCAGATGCAGCTTCAGCTAGAAGCATTGACATCCTGGACTCTCTGCAGAGGGTATTCCTTAGGAAACTAATCAGTAAACCCACTCGTGATGTAGCAATAATGGATCTGGTACTCACTATCAGGGACAATGTTGCAGATATCAAGTGGGGAGGCTACCCAGGTTCGGGAACAAGCACAGGTTGTCAGGGGTTGGCTGGGGGGGAGTGAGATCAAGCCACTGCAAGGCAGCTGTATCCTCCTGGGAGGTTTGGAGGCTCCCCAGTCCCTGGCCACCACTTGGTGTAGGATGGATGTTGGTACTGACCCAAGGGAGCTCCAGTGGTAGCCACAGAGAGGTGTGGAAGGGGCTGCACAGGCATCACAGGGCATGCATGCACCTCCACACATGCACTACGACCATGTGCTGGGGCCCCGGGGACCAGGGGAGAACAATGGCAAAAAACCCCAGAAAATATAAATATAAAAATAAAGTGGAGATGTTACTTCGGGAACAGCGATTGCCATACAGTGTGGTTCAGTATAAAGATGGCTGTGGAACTGAATCACACAAGGGCAAGGGTCCTAGACTTTGGAAGGGCAGATTTTAAAAAGATGGGTGAATGTCTCAGGGATGACCTGGAAGGGGGAATGACCTGAGTGGGGTGGATGAACAATGGGAAAACTTAAAAGTGCCATAGAGAAGGCAACAAACCTCTGCATCAAGCAAGTGAGCAAAAGCAAGAGACAAAAGAGATCGCTATGGTTCTCAAAAGTAGTGGCAGAAAATGTAGAAGGTAAAATGGCAGCATTCAGTTGATGGGAGAAGATGCAGAGGGAGGAGGAGGATAGGGAAGTGCATCATGGGAAACAGAGGAAAGCAGGGAAAGCAGTAAGGAGCAGAAAGGTGCAAACTGGAGATAGACTATCCCAAGTGGTGGCAAAGGTGGGAAAATACATTTTTTGGGGTGTGAAAGCAGAAGGAGGAAGCCCGGGTTGGGATCATTAGTTTAAAAAGGGAAGGCGGGGACTATTCAGAGGGGGACCAGGAAAAGGCAGACACCCTGAATAAAAACTTTAGTTCAGTGGTGACCGCGGAAGGAGAAGTGGAGGGGAGGGGCCACAAAAAAGCAACAGGAGCATTGAAGGGAGGGGGATGGACACTAGTCCATTTTCAGAGGAGAGTGTCCTGAGTGGTCTCGATAAACTGAAAGTGGATGAAGCAAAGGGGCAAAATGGGTGTATCCAAGGGTATTGAGGAGCTCAAGGAGGTACTGCCTGTACCTCTAACAGTCCTATGTAATAGCTGATTGGAAACAGGAGTGGTTCCGGAGGACTGGAGGAGGGCAAATGTAGTCCCACTTCAAAAAAGTGTAACTGGCAATTATAGGCAAGTCAGCCAAGTTAATGGAGTCACTGCTGAAGGAAAGGATTATGGAATATCTTGAATCCAATGGGTTACAAGACTAGAGGCAGCATGAATTCATGGGGGGGACATGTTAAATAAATCTGATCAATTTCTTTGACTGGCTGACCAAGGAATTAGATCAGGGTGGAGCAGTGGACATGGCCTACTTAGATTTCAATAAGGCTTGTCACAAACCTCACTCAGCAGGTTAGCCCTCTACTCCCAAAGTGCCAACCTCTGAGTGTAGAATTGTGAACAGTTAACAGAACAAGGTAACCCGCTTGTCTGTTTTGTGGGTTTGAGTCACCTTTGTCCCAAGTTCTGGAGGGATTCAAACTGATAAACTCTTGTTAGCATACCCAATCATCAGGTTCAGATAATTCTGTCTTTGGGGGGCCAGATATCTTTGCCTATGGGCACCTAACCCGGTATTACAAAATTAACCCTTAAGACTCTATGCAAGACCTAGAGAACTCTTATCTGTTTCCCAGTTTGGTACCACAATAAGCTCATACACAGTGTCAGCTATAATCTTCCAAACTTCACTTATAAAAAAAAAAGTTTCAAGGCACACCAGGCAGTTTCTGTTTTTAAAATATATATATTTACTTTAAAATAGGTAAAATAGGAAAACAGTATATACAGAACAAGATATCCCTACATGTACAATCTTAAAAACAAAACAGGTTTAAAAGTGCAAATTCCTACAACCCATACACTCAGACTGGTCTCATCTAATCGCCTTACTTTCTTAATCTTTCAGTGCTTCAATGTTCCTCTTTTCTCAGTCAGTAAATGAATGTCACTGTGTAAGGTCTGTTCAGTATATTTAAAAGCAGTCTTGAGCCGTCCTTCTCCCTGAGGTCACCTAACTCCACCTTGGTGTATTAAAATTTATATTTTATAACACAGGACGTCCTACTAAGATATTTAAAAAAATAATAGGTGTCATAAATTAATCTCCTCTCTTCATGTGACTTGCCAAAACCGGTCTGTGATCATTTTCACACAGACATCAAAGCCTCTTTGATGTAATTCTGGCTTTCTTAGACAACACCCCCCAACACATGCATATCGGACTTCTTGAACCAGTCTGTGATCTGTTTCACACAGACATCAAAGTCTCTTTGATGTAATTACTGGCTATCTTGGGAGACACCCCAACACATGCATATTCTCCTTCCTTCATGACACCTAGTGCAAATCAAAGGATTTCCCTAAGGACGTCATGAATGGAAATTTTATTTGCTGGGCTTCAAAGAATACTTAACAAAGTAATTGCATTTCAGATATCTGCAGTTTAAGCTACCTCCTGTCCTTTGAACTTATCCCTGGGGGGGTTTGATGTGTCAATTTTGGCAAGACAGCATTTTCTCCTGACAGACACTCCCTTACATATTTTATATTGCAGAAAAAATATCATATTGAAATCAGAACCTGCTGTCCATGTGCCACAATCCTCCCCACCTAGACTGAATTTGGGGGTTTATCCCCTGCATGGGATGAGCTTCCTAAATCTCTTCACTCCTCATACACATGAGACAGCCCATCTGAGTTCTGATTGGTCGCTCCAGCCCTATGTAGAATGGTCATGTCATATCCTTGCAAAGCAAGACTCCATCTTAGCAATTGACCATTGTTTTTCCTCATCTGCATCAGCCAAATCAGTCTGCACCACAAAATGCTGCCCATACAAGTATGACTCCAATTTCTTTAGGGCCCACACTATGGCAAGACACTCCTTTTCCACTGTGGAGTATGCCTGCTCCCTTGGAAGTAACTTTTTACTCAGGTAGGCTATTGGGTGATCCCTCCTTTGGCTGAATGTCTGACTCAGTATTGCCCCAATACCCACTTCTGAGGCATCAGTCTGAACTATAAAATGTTTGCTATAGTCAGGACTTGTCAAAACAGGAGCACTGCACAGTGCTTCCGTTAGTTTGGAAAAGACTTCTTCACAGGCTGGGCCCTTGGTAATTTTCTTGGGCATCCTTTTCTTTATCAGGTCAGATTGGGAAGCAGCCAGGGCACTGTAATTGGGTACACATTTTCTATAGTACCCTGCTGTCCCAAGAAAACTCCTGACCTGCTTCTGAGTTTCTGGTCTAGGCCATGCCTAGATTACCTCAATTTTTATTTGGTTAGGATGGAGCTGTCCCTGGCCTACCACATGTTGGAAGTATGCCACTTCTCCCATGGCCACCTGGCACTTCTCGGCTTTGACAGTGAGCCTGGCCCTCTGTATCCTGCCCATCACTTCCCTAAGGTGGGATAGGTGTTCCTCCCAGCTGGTACTAAAGATGGCAATGTCATCCAGGTATGCCACAGCGTACTCCTCAGCACCATTTAACACCTGGTTCACCAACCTTTGGAAAGTGGCAGGGGTGTTCTTCATCCAAAAGGCATTACTTTAGACTCAAATAAGTCTATCGGAGTGATGAAGGCCGACTTCTCCCTAGCTCTGTCCATCAACTCTACCTGCCAATACCCCTTTGTCAGGTCAATGGTCATAAGGTAGGTTGCCCCTCCCAACTTGTCCAGGAGTTCATCCATCTGGGGCATTGGGTGGGCATCTGAATTTGTGACTGCATTCAGTCCACGATAGTCCACACAGAAACAAGTTGAGCCATCTGGCTTGGGTGCAAGGACTACGGGTGAGACCCAGGGACTGTGGGATCTCTGGATTACTCCTAAATCCAGCATCTCCTCCACTTCCCTCTTAATGTCCTTTTGGACAGCCTCTGACACCCGATATGCTGTCTGCCATATGGTCGTCTGTGTCCCTGTCTCCACATCACGTGTTGCTAAGTGGGTTAGTCCAGGCTTGGCGCTAAACAAGGGGACAAAGTCTGCTAAAACCTCCCTTTCTTTCTGGATCCGGCCTGGGGTCAACTAAGGGGAGACAATTTTATTGCCTCCACAGAGGACTCCTGCTTACTCTCTTCCAGCAAGTCCAGAAGGGGGTCTCCTTCGTCTGTCCCCTCCCCATGACTACACACTGCAAACACCATGTCAGCCCTATTGGCATATGGCTTCATCATGTTGACATGGTACATCCTTTCTGTCTGTTTTAGGTCAGGTAACTCCACAATGTAGTTCACATCATTTACCTTCCTAATCACTTTGTATGGTCTTGCCCACTCAGCCTGCAGCTTGTCTTTCCAGACCGGATTAAGGACCATGACTTCCTGACCCACCATGTATGAGCAAGCTCTGGCTCTGTGGTTGTACCACAATTTTTGTTTCTGTTGGGCAGCTGCCAGGTTGCTCTGGGCTGTCCCCATAAGCTCCTTCAGCCTTTCCCTAAACCTAAGGACGTAATCCACAATGGGAGTTCCCTGGGTGGCATGCTTGTCTTCCCAGTCCTACTGGATCAAGTCTAGGGGCCCACGTACCTGGCGTCCATATAAGAGTTAGAAGGGGGAAAATCCTGTTGACTCTTGGGGCACCTCCCTGTATGCAAACAACAGGTGGGGAAGATATTTCTCCCAGTCCCTAACATGCTGTTCAGCAAACGCCCGGAGCATTGACTTTAGGGTACCATTGAATTGTTTCACAAGCCCATTGGCTTGTCGGTGATACGGTGTTGTGCATCTCTGCACCACCCCACACTTCTCCCATAAACATTTCATCAGGTCCGACATGAAGGAACCCCATCATTCAGTGATTACCTCCTTCGGAAACCCTACACGGGAGAAAATCCCAAGTAAGGCATCTGCCACTTTGTCTGTCCTCAGAGAGGATAGGGCGACTGCCTCTGGGTACCGGGTGGCATAATCCACTGCAGTCAGGATGAATCTCTTCCCTGAGGAGCTGGGGGTATTTAAAGGGCCCACAATATCCATCCCTACCCTCTGGAATGGTTCCTCTACTATGGGCAATGGAATCAGGGCTGCTTGGGTTTTCTTGCCCACCTTTCCTATTTCTTGGCACTGGTGACAAGACCTGCAATACTCCTTCACCTGCTGGGTGAAGTTAGGCCAGTAGAAATTCTGGGGCAACCGCTGCATAGTGTGCGTGATTTCTAGATGACCAGACAAGGGAATATCATGTGCAATTTTGAGCAACTGCTCACGATTCCCCTGGGGAACGACAAGCTGCCTGTCTAGCATCCCTCCCTCTGTCTTTACTGTCTGAGTATACATAAGTCCATTTTCCCAATAAACTTTATGTCTGCCATCACTTCCCTGTGTTCCATCAGAGTCTGCCCAAGCCCTCAGCTTCTCTAAATTAGGGTCACTCCTCCGAGCAGCTGCAAACCCCTCACACATTCCCAAGGCATGGGACATGTCCCATTCAGTCGCTAAACTAGGCTCCCTAGCACTGGCATCAGGTCTCTCAGGATCACTGTCAATCCCAACCCTCTGACAAGGGGTCACCCCTCCCTCTTTGGAGTAACCCTCTGTAGCTGTGTGATTACTTGCTACTGGGGAAATTTCTACCCCTTTTTATCAGTCTCCCCATCTGGAGACACAGGCTGGGGAACCAGCCTCTCAGTGGTTTCCAAACTGGTTTCTGTGGGGTTCAGGGAGCTACAATTTTCCCTTGCCACTTGGCTATGGGTAACTGCACATACCATCCCCTGCTGGAGATTGTTACCCAGGATCACATCCACTGCTAATGTTTTGGCTACAGCCACCTGTTGCACAGTTCCCCCTGTTTCACCCCAATCTAGGAGAACACTAGCGAGGGTCAATGTGTTTTTCCCCACCCGCAAAGTCCTGTACAGTGATGTATTTATTGGGTATAAGCTGACCAGGCTGTACAAGATCCTCCTTTACCAAGGTCAGGGATGCCCCTGTGTCCCTTAACCCCTGCATCTGTACACCATTCACCATGACTGGGTGCATGTGTTCCCTCATGTTCACTGGCATGCTTCCAGGGACACACAAACAACCCACTTCTTTACTAGCACCCAGTTTGGTATTATGGCTCGCCTTTTTGAGACACTGTCTGGCAATATTCCCAGTTTCTTTACACAACCAGCATTCATTTCTTCTCTCAGAGAAGTCTTTTCTCAGAAACCTAGGGCTAACTGGTTTCAGTGGAGGCAGTGAGGGTTTTAGCTGCCCTGAAGGCGCGCTTTTCCCTTTCTGCGCTGCCACACCCACCCCATTCGCTCTCAGAGCAGGTCTGGTCTTGGCATAGTGGTCCGAGAGTTCAGCAGCCTCTTGGACTGTTTTGGGATCTCGGTCCTCTAGCCAGATTTTTAGCTCTTCTGGGCATGCCCCAAAAAACTGTTCTAATAAAATAAAATTTTCAATTTTATCAACAGTTTACCACAATTCCTTCCCACCAACATTTTAAAAACTGACATAGTTTCATTGCTAGCTCCTCATAGCTCATATCAGGGCTTCACCTGAGCTTACAGAATTTAGCTCTGTACAATTCAGCAGTTAATTCAAACTTTTTTAACAGTGCAGCTTTTAGTTTGCTGTAATTATTACTGTCCTCATTGTCCTTTTGACCCAATGCATCCCGAGCTTTCCCGGAAAGTAGCGGGGATAGCTGGAAGCTCCAGGACTCTCTAGGAATTTTAGCCTGAATACAAACCTTTTCAAAAGAATTTAAAAAGGCATCCATATCTTCCCCCTCTTTAAATTCAGCTATTAATTTGGAGTTCAATTTGTAACCTAGTCCTGCAGTCCCAGTTAAACCCAAGCCACTTACCTGCTCTGGTGCAGCTGGTTGGAGTCGTAGCTTCTCCAGTTTGTGTTGCCTGTGGGGCTCCTCTCTCTTCTCCTCTGCAGCTTGCTGGTGCTCACGTGCCTCATGGTCTGCCTCCCTCTGTTGTCGATCTGCCTCTTGGCGTTCTCACTCTGCCTTCTCCTGTGCAGCTTGCTGGTGCTCACGCTCCACACAGTCTGCCTCCCACTGTTCGTTCTCTGTCTCTCGCTGCTCCCACTCTGCCTCATGGTCTGCCTTCCATTTCTCTCACTCCTTCTTCTCCTGGAACTCTAGCTCCATCCTGCGTAACTCAGTTTGCAGCCTGAGTACTTCCAGATTCAGGATACCGGTGACCATCACCTGCTGCTTGGCCCTTCACTGACAGTGGCCCTGCTGTCTTCCTCACTGGACCTGGACACAGCATTGGCTACTAGCCTGCCACACTTGATGTTTTTTGCTTTTCAGTCACGGTCGGTGACTCGCTGCTCTGGGTATCTGCTACCATCAGGGCCTCTATGAGGTTCTGCTTTTTGGCTGTCACCTCGAACGGGACTCCTCTGTCCCCACACAACTTCTTTAAGGATTCTACAGTGTGTCTGCAGTAGTTGGAAGCCATCTTTCCTGACTACTGCTACTCTGACTGTCACTTTAGAAAAAAAATAAAATGGCTAGGAATGTGACTGTAAGTCAAGGGATATAGTACTGTTTCCTTTTGAAATAAAACACTACCTTTCTTTTTTCTAAGTGAGCTTAACAGTCTCAAGCTGACACACTGAACAATAAAGCTTATAGCACCAAACTTTTTTGCACCGCTGCCAACCAATCTGTCACAAACCCCACTCAGCAAGTTAGCCCTCTACTCCCAAAGTGCCAACATCTGAGTGTAGAATTGTGAACTGTTAACAGAACAAGGTAACCCTCTTCTCTGCTTTGTGGGTTCGAGTCACCTTTGTCCCAAGTTCTGGAGGGATTCAAACTGATAACCTCTTGTCAGCGTACCCAATTATCAGGCTCAGATAATTCTGTCTTCGGGGGGCCAGATATCTTTGCCTAAGGGCACCTAACCAGGTATTACAAAATGAACCCTTAGAACTCTATGCAAGACCTAGAGAACACTTATCTGTTTCCCAGTTTGGTACCACAATAAGCTCATGCACAGTGTCAACTATAACCATCTAAGCTTCACTTATAAAAAAAATAAATTTCAAGGGACACCAGGCAGTTTCTGTTTTTAAAATATATATCTTTACTTTAAAATAGGTAAAATAGGAAAAGCAGTAAATACAGAAAAAGATATCCCAACACGTACAATCTTAAAAACAAATCAGGTTTAAAAGTGCAAGTTTCTACAACCCATACACTCAGACTGGTCTTATCTAATGTCCTTACTTTCTTAATCTTTCAGTGCTTCGATGTTCCTCTTTTCTCAGTCAGGAAATGAATGTCACTGTGTAAGGTCTGCTCAGTATATTTAAAAGCAGTCTTGAGCCATCCTTCTCTCTGAGGTCACCTAACTCCACCTTGGTGTATTAAAATTAATATTTTATAACACAGGATGTCCTACTAAGATATTTTAAAAAAATAATAGGTGTCATAAATTACTCTTCTCTCTTCATGTGACTTGCCAAAACCTGTCTGTGATCTGCTTCACACAGACATCAAAGCCTCTTTGATATAATGCTGGCTTCCTTAGACGACACCCACCAACACATGCATATTGGACTTCTTGAACCAGTCTGCGATCTGTTTCACACAGACATCAAAGTTACTTTGATGTAATCACTGGATATCTTGGGAGACACCCCAACACATACATATTCTCCTTCCTTCATGATAACTAGTGCAAATCAAAGGATTTCCCTTAGGACGTCATGAGTGGATATTTTATTTGCTGGGCTTCAAAGAAAACTTAACAAAGTAATTACATTTCAGATATCTGCAGTTTAAGCAACCTCCTGTCCTTTGAACTTATCCCTGGGGGGGGGTTGATTTGTCAATTTCAGCAAGACAGCATTTTCTCTGACAAACACTCCCTTACATATTTTATATTGCAGAAAAAATATCATATTGAAATCAGAACCAGTTGTCCATGTGCCACGAGGCTTTCGACACTGTTCCACATAGGATGCTAGTACACAAGCTGGGCAGCTTAGGAGTGGGTCCAAAGGTGGTAGACTCAATAAGAAATTGGTTAGATGATAGGCAATAGAGGGTGGTGGTACTGTAACACCTGTTTAAATTATTTAATGCAACCCACTGTGACATGTGACCCCCTTCTCATTATCCAGGTCTTTAGAAATCATGAAGCCCCTCCCCCACCTTCTAGCATCCCTCTCCCTCTTCCCCCCAGTAGTCCTGTTGAAGTTTACTGTAATAAACAAAGAAACATGGAAACATAAACAATGATGACTGAACAAGCCCATTGGTCCATCCAGTCTGCATATAACACCATATCATACCCGAGATCTTTTGTCTATACAGGATTTTAGCCCACACTATCCACCCCTATTCTCCCCCCAATTTACTGCTACTTCCCAGAGTAACTACTAAGCCCTTCACTTTGTCCCAGCCCTCCACGTAACCATTAATGATTCAAGAACCCACCACACCAGCTAGCATACTGTTCCATGGCTCAACTGCCCTCACTGTAAAATAAAATGTTCTAACATCCCTCCTGAACTCCTCCCCCTTCAGTTTCCACTCATGTCATTGTGTTCTTGATCCTCTATTCCTGCTGAATAGTTCATTGCAGTCCACACTGTTCATTCCTTTCAGGAACTTGAAGGTCTCTATCACAACTACTTTCTCTTGTCTGTCCTCCAGTGTGTACTTATTCTGTGCCCTAAGCTCATCCTCATAAGACATGCCTGTTGGCTCTGAATCACTTTGGTTACCCAGTATTGCACTGTCTCTTGCCTGTCTTTATTTTTCAGCAGGTGATGAATCCAGAAGTGGCACAATACTCCAGGTGTGGCCTCTGTAGTGATCCATAGACAAGTAGTAATATCTCCATTGTTCTACTGTCAATACCCTTCCCAATGCACCTCAGCATCCTGTTTGCCTTACTCTACTGTAAGTCTTATTACATTAGTTAGATTGCTTAAGGGAGTAACTTATGATGCCTTCTAGGTCTTTTTCCTCAGATGTAGTGACCAGCTTAACCCTTCCTAACCAGTTCTCTGTCCAGGGGTTCTTGTTCCCTTATGTGCATCTCCTTACACATTTTGACATTGAATTCTAACAGCCGAACCTTGGACCACATCTCTAACCTTTGTAGGTCCCTCTGCATCTCCCTAATCTCCTGCTCTCTGTCTACCCTACACAGAGTTTAGGGTCATCTGTTAAGAGACACATCTTGCCCTGAATTCCCTTCTCCTATATCTCTGATGAACATGTTTAAAACGACTGGACCCAGGACCGATCCCTGTGGCACCACTGGTGACCTCCACCTCCTCAGATCTGACTCTGTTTACCACAGCATCTGTTTAATCACTTCGAACCAATTTCCCAATCATGTAACTGTCCTTTGCTGAACCAAGATCCTCTAGCTTTTTTAGCAGCCTTCTGTGAGGCACCAAGTGGAAAGTCTTGCTGAAATTCAAGTAGAGTAAATCCACAGCATAACCTTATCTGCTACCCTAATTATCCAGTTAAAGAATGTTTTCAGGTTGATTTGACAAGACCTCCCTGCCATGAACCCTTGCTGTTTACTATTCTGGAGTTTATTTCTCTCTAGCTGTTTCACTAGGTCCTCTTTGACTGGTGTGTCCATCAGTTTACTCACACTGGAGTAAAGACTGAAAGATCTGTAGTTACCCAGTTGCTCTTTGATCTCCACCCCCCCCACCCTTTGTGGAGCTGAATTATTTCCATTACCCTACAGTCTTTAAAAACTACCCCTGTCTAAGTTGAGCTACTGAATAGCCCCACCAAGGGTACAGGTACAGTAGTTCTAATGGCAATCTTTGAACATCCTCAGATGCATCCCATCTGTCTCTGGGGCCATGTGTATTTTTTGGGTTGCATGTCCTGGTCGGATCATTTCACTTGTAAATACCTGCTGCCTCATCTCTGATAACCTTATAGCTGCCTTTTTGCCACTCTGTGGCAGAGGCCCACTGCCCTCTCATGTGAATGTTTTGCCTTTCCTCCTGTATTATTCTGCCTCTCTTTGTTAGGCTAACAATTCCCACTCCCAGCTTTTTTCACCACATACATCAGAAAAAAGTATTTTTACCCACCCTTGACATCCTGTGTAATACATTGCTCTGTGTCTGTTTTTGCATCCCTGACTGCTCTCTTAGCTTCCCTAGTTCTCACTTGGTAACCCCCCCCCCAACATTCCTCATCTCACTGTTTTTGCTTGTGCTTGGTGAAGGCCTTCTTTTTGACCCTCACTGTATTCCTGGCCTTTTCAAAGAACCATATTGATCCCTTGCACTTGTTTCTTTTGGTTACCTTTCCCACACATGATCTTGTTGCCTCAAGTATGTGTCCCTTAATTACTCTCTATTTTTCCTCCACTCCCCAGTGCTGTCCACTCCAACTATCTTGTCCCAGCTAATTCCCTCATCTGGTTGAGGCCTGTTCTTCTGAAATCCAGAATGTCAGCCATTGATAAAGGCTTGCTTGTCCCAAGAACTACCTTGAACAATATGGTGTTATAGTCACTGGACCCAAGTGGCTCCACAACCCACATTCCTCCTATCAGTTCTGAGTTGGTAAGCACAAGGTTGAGAATTTCAACCTGCAATGAAGTTTCCTTAACCAGCTGCACTAGCAGGCAGCTCTGCAATGTATCTAGCAGGGCTTGACTTTTGGTGTGCCTAGCTGATGGAAAGTTGCAATCAATATCTGGCAGGTTGAGATCCCACACTAGCACCACCTCCCCTTCAGCAATGCCCTTTCTACTTCTTTCCCTAGTTCCTATCTCTCTCTCTCTCTCTCTCTCTCTCTATCCTCCTCCTCCAGTGCCAGGGGTCTATTGACAACCCCCATCCATAGTTTCTTACCTGAGGCTGCTGTAAGCTGAACATAGAGGGATTCTATTTCCCTTTTTCCTCCCCAGATGAATCCATCCTTCACTTCTTCAAGCCTTCTCTAACACAGACACCTTCTCTTCCTCCTTTACTTTTCCCTCTCTCCCACCTGAACATGGTTTAGCCTGAGACTTTCTGATCCAGTCATTATTCTATAATAAGTGGTGACCATTTTTTCCCATAGGGAAACCAGGTTATAATTTTGTCATTATAACAAGCTGGTTTTAATGATGAACATGTGCCTGGTTTCCCTACCTCGGCACATGTGCCTACCATGATCTTCCTCT
This sequence comes from Neoceratodus forsteri, assembly GCA_016271365.2. NCBI lineage: Eukaryota > Metazoa > Chordata > Ceratodontiformes > Ceratodontidae > Neoceratodus > Neoceratodus forsteri. The sequence continues at coordinate 1,581,287,516 of CM057449.1, read as the reverse complement.
TTTCTATGTTGTTCCCTGCTGTCTCACTCTTCAGCACTGCACCCGCTCCAGTTCCCCTACACAAGCAGTTGGCGATAAGTTCTTTTCTTTTTTTTTAACAAAATAGATCACTGGGCACAGAATCTACATTGCAATGGGGAAATAAAACAAACAAATGAAAAAAAACAATACGAGCCGCCATGGACTGTGGACTGAAATTCCAACCATCCGCAGCTCAAAACAAACCCATTTACTTTGTATTTTTGCTGTGGTGAATAAAACGATCCCCAGCAATTACACAAAAAAAGGATAGGTAGGGGGTTAAAACTTGGATTTACACACCTCTTCATGGCGGGATGCCTGAATAATCCCCCTCGAGCTTTGCTCTTGGGGTTTATGTGGCATCCCACCCCTCGGGGGGAGTTTAAAATCCTAGTTATAACTCCCTACCTATCCATTGTTCTATACATGGTAGTAGTAGTAGAGATCCTGCCTTCCTCCATCAGTGACACATCACCTAAAACCCTCACCCCACCTCCCTCCACTCTACATCTGCCCCTGAGTACTGTTAGCATGGCCTAAAACTATTAGCATGTGAGCTCAAACTGAGACCAGGCATGCATGACAATGAGATGTGTTGGCATGCATAAAGGATGTACTAGCATATTCCAAGGTTTTTTAAAGCACAAGTCAATAATTCCCAAAACACTGGTTTGTCATCATGCACCTACTCCCTTCCTTACTTCCTGCTCTGGTGTCTCCCCCTCCATCCCTCCCTACATCACCCTCTGAACACTCCCTTACTTCTCCCACCAGCCCCACCCTTCTTCTGCTTATCTCTCTACTCCCCATCTAAACACTACCTTGACAAGGCACTGCCAGGGCTGCAATTTTGGTACTTCTCACTGTGGTACTTAACTCTTGTTGGTATAGGGATCACTTATTTAAAAATGTATTACTTGTCACAAATTTTCTGGCTGTATAAATAAAAACGTTTTACTACTACTACTACTACTACTTATGCCTCCCAATCCTTTGTATTGTGCTAGTCAGCTGTATATTCTATATGTATACCATATATGCCTGGAACCTAAATAATTGTAAAATCTACTTGTTGTGTAATGTCTTTACTGCTTCCCAAGATGTGGAATCTTTGTAAAAGAGTTCATACTCAAAGGATTTTCCAAAAATTCAAATAAATAAATAAAAAAACAATAATTATTCCCTCTAGCCATGATCAAGGAATCCCTGGTGTCAAGTGGCACCCCTTTCCTCTCCTGCTGTCAATAATGCATTCAATAGGGGAACTGTAGTCCCTCATCATTCCTGTCCCATTTCCAGTACAGTGTATGTGTATTTCTTAGTGTTGGAAAGATCCCTGCCATTACTCTGATCTTGGTTCCGATCCAGCTAAGACTGCCAATCCATTCAACAGTCCACCTCCCTCCCATTCCCATGTGCCAATAGCTCATTTTAACCAATAGTTTAGTTGTATGCTTCATCCCCGTGTCTCCAACTCCCCCCTATTGTTGTCCCAGGCCAGCAGCTGCACATCACATACCCACCACTCATCTCTATGGCTGGCCACTGTCTCCTACTATACAACTATGTATAGTGACACATGTACTTGTGAGATATCTCTTCAAATTCATTGATATGGTATACAGCAGGCAGTAGAAGGACTACAGTATCACTGCTGAACTTATTATAAACAACAGTAGTAAAAGGGGGTGTCACTGGCTGCCAGGAATTCCTGATCAGGGATGGAGTGGAGGACGTTACACACACACACACACACACACACACACACACACACACAACGCACACACGTCAGACTGAGAAACGCATCAAGCCTTCCCACAGTCCAAGGAGCTATGACATTCTACTTTCATTTTAATGCAGCATAGTGGAATACTAGTATTCTATGAGGCCTTGCATGGGGAAGGTGGTCATTTGTACAGGGACATTCAAATACAGGAACATAGTGCAACAGCACAAACAACTTTATGATTCCCCAACTCTTTTTGCTCCTTGACATCCTATTTTTTCCATATAGATTTCTGTACCTCACTAGCCACTTGCCTTTGGGGGTTATACCCCAAAATCAAGGATATACCCTGTATCAGGCTGAAGCTGTAATACCAACAATGGCTAGATGCTTTCAGTCCATGCTTTCTCATCTTCCTTCTCCACCCTGTGGCATACGAAATTGTCATTTTGACAGCATGCATTCACAGTAAACTGCATGGCAACAAGCTCTCTTGCCATCCTGCAGGTTTAATAGTGGCACCATGCCACATCATCAGCCCTCTGAAGGTTGAGCCACTGCCATGCAGCAGCTGCTCCAGCCTATGACCTCTCCTTGACGCTGCTCCCTGAGTTTATTCCTGAACCCGGGTCACTTGTACAGCAGTACAACCTGTTGCCATTGGGCCATCATTGGGCCTTACAACCTATTTACTTTGTGCTGAGTGCACCTATTACAGACTTACTTTATACTGCACTTTAAAGAGGTATATTCCAACAACTTTGTTCACTTACAATGTGCTTCGAGCTTGTATAAATATACCGTAGGGCCTTGTGCTCATTTGCACTCAGGGAAATAACATTGCAAGACACACTGCTTCACTTTGGAATATGATACTATATGTGACTTAATTTCTATATTTTAATTACTGTATTGTACTATACCATCTGTATTGCTATTGCCATTGGGAGTACTTTGTTATTATTTTAAGATTTCAGTGTGAGATAATGAGCATCATGTGTACCTAGTGATCTAGAATTATCATGTTTTTGGTCTGTTTTAATTTTACCTATTACTGTGCTGTACATTGAAATAGAAAGAATAAAATTGTATATAGTAGAAAATGTTGTAGCCTACATTCTTACCAATACCAATACAAGAGACCATATATCCCTTATTCTGTATGACATACACTGGCTACCTATCAATTTCTAGATTACATTTAAAATTACCCTCAAAGCTTTTAAATGATACCTAAACCATCTTTTTTACACATTTTGACTTTTACGAAATGACTCCATAGGCTTGTAAAGAAGAGGTTCCTGTTTACATTTATACTGAAACTGCATTTATTAAAGCAGGATAAATGCAGTTTCATGGCATTTGAAAATTGTAAACACAACCTCACCTGATTCAAAAATCCTGCTCTAAGAATCCTAAAATGGCTACCTTGATGATGTCATTGAAGAAAGCGATACCCAGCTCTGCAGATGTAGTCTAGCTGTGCTAACCATATTCAAATGTAAATAACTTTAAAATGAAAAATGAGAGTGTGGTACTGTGAGCACAAAAGTTGCTCGGCACAAAAATATCTACAAAATGATTGGTATTTCATTTATAGATACCATTTAGTTTTTTAAAAATTAGTAAAAAAATAGCTGAATATTCAATTATTTTTCTCTTTTTCTACAAACAAATGCCAATAATATTAAAATAAAAATGATAGCATGGTATTGTGGGCACAACATTTGTTCAGCTCAAAAATATCTACAAAATGAGTAGTGTTTCATTTATACGTGCCTTTTAGTTTTTTTTTAATAATTATCAAAAAACGACAGAAAGTTCAATTATGTTTCACTTTTTGCAGCAAAGAAATGCAAATAGCTTTAAACTGAAAAATGATAGCATTGTACTTTGAGCACAAAAGTTGTTCAGCACAAAAATATCTATACAATTAGTGGTGATTCATTTATTGATACCTTTTAGATTTTTTTATAATTTGCAAAAAAATGGCAGGAAATTCAATTTTTTTTTCACTTTTATTGAAGGTAAGTCATAAAGGGAATAAGACACTTCCCTACTGGACATATTGTTGAGATTTGTTGTTCTCATGCCCTCCTCCAATTAACCAAACTGCAATTTGATTTTCAGATAGCTCCCACTTCCTGTCTTCCAAACGGAGGAGGAGGTGCAAAACTGCAGTACGCTTAATGTTTCCATTTCTGTTTTCCCCTCCTCTGTCAGCCTTGCTGTGACAGGTTGAGTAACTGATTCTCACATTCCCACTTTAAATTATCAGGCAAAGTGATCTAGGGCATGCTGCATTTCTCATGCAGCCGCCCATCGACACTTCCTTTTCTTCCTTGTGTTTAGTCAGTGCACATGAAAACTACCTTTGCTATAGTACCCAGAGTTACATCTCACTCTGATGCCATCTTTGATTTTTTGGTTTCATTTTGTGCCATTCAACTGTGTGCCATTTAAGCTGGAATGTTACCTCTTTTTTCCAGTCAAAGAAGCCAGGGGCCTGGTCCTCCTCAAAGCAGCCACCTGCTTACTCTTCCACATCCTTAGCATGCATTTCAATTGCAGCATAGGTGCCTTTGGCACCTGAGTGAAGACATGCACACTTCTCAGGTAGTTGATGGCACTCAGCTGCACCTCATGCCTCAGAACCTACCTGACAGCCCACCTGGGGCCTGCAGTAATTTAGCATTACCACACATCCTGTTGTGTTATTGCTTACTTAAAATTTATAATGTGATCCTATGGGAATTTTATAGTGTACTTCCCAGGTGGTTGAAGACACTCAGCTGTGTCTTGTTCATAGGTTCATAGGTGTGATATGAGTTCATGGGTCTTGCCCAACACAAACTCATCACCTAGTGGTGATATTCAAATTTCTTGTCTCCCATATACTTATCAAGTTCATGCTTGAACTGGGTCAAACTATTACTTGATACAACATCTAAAGGCAGGGAATTCCATATTGGAGGAAGCCTCTGTGTAAAGAATGTATTTCTTTTTCTGGTATTGTTTAGATCTGTTTTAAATTTAAGATTATGTGATCTAGTTATGTAACCTGATTCAATTCTTTGGAGACAAAGAGCTTTACATAAAATAGAATCATGTACCGACTTATATGCTTTGCAAAGATCACCCCTCCATGCTCTATATTCCAGGGAAAAGAGTCCTAAAGTTTTGAGTCTAATACTATAATTTAAGTTGGAGAGGCTCTTTATTTTTTTTATGACTCATCTTTGGACCTTTTCAATTGAGGCTGTACCACCACTGGAAGTAGGAGCTCAAAAGGAGGCACAATAATCAATTTGTGATCTGACTAGACTGCAATATAGTGGAAGCAATACTTCTGGTTCTCTACTATTTATAAGTTTAAAGATACATGAAATAATGCCATGACATTTTTTGATAATATTGTTATTGTGTGAGACAAACTTTAAATCATTTGAAATTGTAATCCTTAGGGCTTTTTCATGTGTTATAGATTGTAATTTATAATTATTTATATAATAAAACAGCATTCTTATTACATTTACCTAAGTGCATCACTTTACACTTAGCAGGATTAAATTACATTTTATTTTTTACAGACCATGTAAATAAATTGTCAAGATTAGTTTGTAATGATTTAATTGATTCCAGATTGTTAGCAATGCTACCCAGTTTGCTGTCATCAATATATTTATGTATCCACACATCATCTGTGGTTTGCATACTAGCAATTAATAAATTAAATAACAAGGGGCCCAAAACAGAGCCCTGTGGGACACCAGTACTCACACTTCCCCAGTCAGACAGAAAACCTTTGATACTAACTCATTGTTTTCTATTATTCAGCCATGAGTCGATCCAACTAACAATATTTGGATTGAAGCCATAACTTATCAATTCCTTAATCAATATTCCATGAAGAACAGAATCGAAAGCTTTTTCAAGATCCAGAAAAATAATGTCCACAGACAGACCCTGATCTAATGCCATACTTACTGGCTCAAAAAAATTTATAAGGTTGAGTTCACAGGATCGACCCTGAACAAAGCCATATTGACTGATATCCTGAAAGTTAATGGTTAGTAAATGGTCTAACATCTTTGCTTTAAGATTCTTTCCATAATTTTTCCTATACACGAGGTAAGGCTTATAGGTCTATAGTTGCCCACTGTCTGTCTGTTTCCACCCTTGTAAATGGGAACAACAGTGGCTATGGTCCAAACTCTTATAGCATTACCTTCAAATAGAGATGAATTAAATAGAGAAGTGAGTATATCTACTAACTCATGAGCTAGATCTTTTAAAAATGTTGCTGGTATTTCATCAGGCCCAGCAGAAGAGTTAGCTTTAGTTGCCTGTATAGCTTTTAAAATTTCCTCCTGTGTAATGACTGGATAATTTACACTAGGAACAACATTTACCATACGATCAGCATCCTTTATTTTAAAGACACTTAGGAAATAGTTGTTAAATTCTTTAGCCATATCAGATTCATCTATTAATAGAACATTATCTTTAATCAATGGACTGATAGCTGCTGCTTTTCCTCTTATTGAAGCCAGGTAATTGTAAAACTGTTTCCTATTATCCTTAGTCATAGTTGCTAATTTTAATTCCATCTCCTTTTTTTGCTGTCCTAATATTTTTTTTTTACATAGATTGGAAATCTTTGTAAATCTAAGTTTTTTCTACAGTACGATGTGCTTTATAGTTATAATATACTTTCTTTTTTTTCCTAATTAAGCATTTAATTTTCCTATTAAACCATGGAGGCACTCTTTTATTCTTATGGTTATATTTGTTATTCTCCGGTACCCATGTCGGTATACAATAATCAATTTTTCCTTTTATAATCAACCACATTTACTCACTATTTTTATCTTTTAACTCTGATTTCCAGCTCCATTTAGTGAGATAATTTTTTATAGCTACATAATTGGCTTTCAGGAAATTTCTTATCTTAGTAATACCTAGATTCGTAGTTATACAGTTTTTTACACTCCATATAACCATATTATGATCACTGTCTCCTAGGGGTTCAATTACTCTTGGTGTTTCTTCCAAGTTAGGTATGTTAGTAAAAACAAGATCGAGAATATTTTCATTCCTAGTGGGTTCCATGACAAGTTGTTGTAACTTATGCTGAAGGGTTAATTCAATAAATCTATGGTCTTGTTTAGATTTTCCAGTTAAAGTTTTCCAATTTATTGTAGGAAGGTTAAAATCTCCCACTAATATTAAATTTTCAGAGTTATCTAGATGTTCAATAGTATGAAAAAAAGTGTCGTTTCCACTGAGATCTAGATTCAGAGAGCGATAACATACTCCAATTGTATACCTCTGATCATTTTGTACCTGAACAAGTACAATTTCAGAATCATTTGGTGTATTAACGTACATCAGAATTTGTGTGCTATTCAGGTTCTTGTTTACAAATAGAGTGACTCCACCACCTTTAGTAGTTAAATGATTCTTAACATATGTGGAATATCCTGGGATGTCCACCCCCAGTTAATATTATTGAACCATGTTTCTGTTACTCCACATATATCTGTATTATCCCTACACAAATACGTTTTAACTCATCTAATTTGTTGTTTAGACTTCTAGCATTGAGAAGAAGTATATTCAGATCCTTTTTCTTAGAATATAAATTTGTTATTGTTAATCATTCCTTCATTATCATGTGTATTAATCGTTAAGTTAAAGGGAATATGTTCTAAAGAAGACAACTCAGGGGGAGACAAAAACCCACCCTCCACTTTATTCAGTTTAAATGTGACAAAATAAACTGATTAATTTCTTCACCTAGCATACTGTTTCCAATTTTACTTAAATGTAAACCATCACTGCATATATATTATGGATTATATAGAAATTCTTCCCAGTGTGTAAGACAGGATACATTTTGTTTAAGATGCCAGCTGCGGAGCCAATTATTAATAGATTTAATCTTTCTATTAGTATATCCAGATGCTCTGGGTACAGGGAGAATCTCTGAGAAGGCTATTTGACAATCAAGTTCAATTAAAAGATTATGTATCCCCACAATTTCTTCTTTAATAGTCTGAATATCCTGTTTAAAGACATTATTTACCCCTGCATGAATCATGACCAGGGGTTCCCCCCTAGAGTTCAAAATATTTTTTGTCATTTTTGCAATATCATGTATTTTAGCTCCTCTGAAGCTAGAGACAGTTCTATTTTTTTTTTTTGTCTGGAATGCATATTTTCACAACCCACCTGGGGCATGTAGCAATTTAGCCTTGCTGTACACCCTGATGTGTGATACTCATCTCTTAAAATTGATAATGTAGCCAGCCTTGTGGTGCTGAGGATTGAGCCCCTGGATGCCACACCTCATGCTACGCTGGCAACCTGGGTTTGGGAATGAGCCGGGGTTGTCAGAGGTCAGCTGGGGGAGTGGAGGACAAGAGTTGGACTGAGCAGCCACAAGGCAGCTCTCTTCTCTTGGAGACTGGTATCGCTGCTCCCACTGCACAGCTTCCCCCAGGTGGAGGCCAGAGGGTAGTGCAGGTCAGAAGTGAAACAAGATTGGGTGGGTGCTGCAAGACTGTGGTGTATGCATGCCTCCATAGCAAGGTGCAGGAAGAAAAAAACAGACCTGCAGGCTTTATGATGATCCTGGTGGAAGGCCAGGACCAGATGTGACCCCCCCAAAGGAGGGGAGGCAGAGCCACCTGCCAGTTCTTCAGGAAAAATGGGGACATCTAAAATTAAAAAAAAATATATATACAATGTAATCTTATTCAAATTATATACCACAGTTCCCAGGAGGTTGAAGGCACCTAGCTGTGCCTCATGCCTTATTACCCATCTAGGGCATACAGTAATTTAGGCTTGCTGCACACCTTCCCATGTGTTATTGCTTACTTACAATTTATAGTGTGATCCTATGGGAATCATACACCACACTTCCCAGGAAGTTGAAGGCACTTGACTGCAGCTCATGCCTCACAACTCACCTAGGCCATACAGCAATTTTGCATTGTCACACACCCTGCCATGTGTTATTGCTTACTTACAATTTACAATGTCATCTTATGGGAATCATTAACCACACTTCCTAAGTGGTCAAAGGTATTTGGCTGCACCTCATGCCTCACAACCTACCTTGGGGGTGCAGTAATTTAGCACTGCCGCACACCCTCCCATTTGTTAATATTTACATTCTGTACTTCCACAAAAGTGAAAAAAATAATAATTTTCAGCCTTTTTTTTCTGATTATAAAAAAATCTAAAAGATATCTATAAATGAAACACCAATTATTTTTTTAGATATTTTTGTGCTGAACAACTTTTATGCTTACGGTACCATGCTATCATTTTTCCTTTTAAAGTTATTTGCATTTGAATATGGTTAACACAGCTAGAAAACATCTGCACAGCTGGGCATCTCTCACTTCAATGACATCAACAAGGCAGCCATTTTAGGATTCTTAGAGCAGGATTTTTGAATCCGTAGAGGCTGTGTTTTTTATAATTTTCAAATGCCATGAAACTTTATCCTGCTTTAATAAATGCAGTTTTAGCATAAATGTAAACAACAACCTCTCCTTTGCAAGACTATGGAGTCATTTAAAAAAAATGTGTAAAAAAGATGGTTTAGGTATCCTTTAAAATCCTTTATGTCCTCAAACCAGATTACCAGATCTATCTTAAATCCCCATATGCACCTTCTCATAATCTTCAGTCCTCCAATATTGGACTCCTCTCAGTACCTTCAACAAACCATTCCACGTTTGGTGTTAAGGTCTTGCACCATGGCCCATGACCAATGTACCAAAGAGCTTGTGTCCTATTTTTAAATGTTTTGATACATTTGCTATATTGTCCTTACTTTACGGCATATGCATGAGTCATTAGTCTGATGCATTCATCATTTTTGGAACACATCTTTATGGCACTTACTGGAGCCCGCCAGGATAAAGTGCAGTGTCACAGTTTCCTGTATGACAAAAAGTATTAACTCCCATTGAAACTGCCTTGTTTTCTGCAATAGCTATGCTGCAGAAGTCTGCAGAAGTGGGTTTCATCATGGCAGGCTTCACTGTATCACTTAAAATTAGATCATGTTTTCTATAGCCTAACACTCATGTCACAAGTAGTGCAAGTGTGCAAAACTTGTAACTGAAGTCTTTGAAAATTCAACCCTTTGTTTCTGTGATCTCTGGCATTTAGAGTAGTTTACCTATTTTTTCTCAAATACCTCACACTCACTTATTGAATCCCCCCCCAAAAAAATGACCTGTATTTTCCCACTTAAACTCTGTTTTGTTTTCAGTCATTTGCTATAGCCTCCAGCAGCAGCACAGACAGTGGTGCTCAAAATTATTCAGTAGGGCCTCAGGGTTTTTTGTTTGTTTGGTTGGTTTCCTATGGTTTCTGCAATGTCATGAGTGTTTTAAGAACTTGTTTAAGCAAACAGGAATTTTTTTCCCCTGGAGATTCAAGATTGACCAAATAGCCATGATTGTGCACCTGGTAACTACATCTATTGAGGCTCTGTCTGCAACTCCTCTACTCCACTGAGCTGCTAGAACTAGGAACAATCAAACATCTTGTACTGAGACTCCTGTGTGAGCTTCCCATCTACTAAAAAAAATATTTTTTTAAGGAAAAATATTTATTTTTTGCTCAGTGAGGAACCCTCCTGATTCCTCCTACTATGTTTACTCTACAGGAGTTGGCATATTCTACCTCCTGGGCTGGTGAGCAGGGGTTAAATCCTGCTAGGCTACCTTCTATAAGCTCTTTATTTTTTTTCACACATGTCAGAGTAGACAGGGGATCTAGCTCCTGCTTCCTGTGTTGTCACCCTTTGATTCTGGAGTGGTCTTGGGTCATTGGATGATTTTTTTTGTCGTTCTTTTTTTATGAACCTTTAGCTATAGAAAATGTGACACCATTCTTCACTTCCAGAGGACCTGAATATGATGGTGTCAGTGCCTTTAATTTCATTCTGGACCTTCTGCACTGCTCTAGGAGAATCTTCTACCTCTAAGCTCCTCAAATGCCTCCCAAATCAGGCTCCCCTGGGTCCAATGGCCTCTCCCCTGTTTTTCTTAGGCTCATCTCCCTTGCCATTGTCAAACCCCTCTCTTTTATTTTTAACCTTGCCCTATCTACCTCCTCTATGCCAGACCCATGGAAGACTACTAAAATTATTCCCATTTTTAAAGCTAGTGATCCCCACTCCACGGAAAACTAATGGCCTATCTCCATCCTCCTCCACCTACTGTAAGTAAGCTCCTCGAGAATGTTATCGACCATCAGCTTACCAAACACATCAAAAAGTACAACGTCTTGTGCAGCCAGCAACATGGTTTTCACAAGAACCATAGTACCTCTACTGCCTTTACACTGCTGACAGACCACACCCTCATTAGCATTGACCAGGGACAAGTCACTGGCGCAGTTTTTGTTGACCTCTCCAAAGTCTTTGACATGGTCAACCATGCCCTCCTCCTCTCAAAATGAAATCTCCTTGGCTGTTCTGATGAGATATCTCACTGGTTCAGGAGCTACCTCTCTGATTGCTCAAAAAATGTTTGTGCATGCCCTGCTTGCTCCCCTACCCTGCCTGTCTCTTACGGTGTCACACAGGGCTCCATTCTTGGTCCCCTTCTCTTCTCCTTATTTGTAAATTCCCTTCCCTCTGACAACCTTAGCTGTAACTCCCTCCTCTATGCTGATGACCATGTTCTTTTCTTTAACAATAAATCCCTCTTCTGCATTTCCTCCATTCTCACCCATAATTATGGAGCTGCCCACAACTGGTTTGCAGCCAACCTCCTCTTGGTTAATGTCAAGAAAACAAAGTCCATGCTGCTCAGATCTAAGCCCTTCCAAGCCAAGCCCAACCCCCCCCCTCAATATAGTCAACCCCAATGGCCAGGTTCTCAAAAAGGCTGATACCTTCAAATATCTTGGTTTCTTGCTTGATCCCTCCCTCTCCTTCACCAAGCACATTAACCCAGTAGTTCACAGGATACACCAAAAGCTGGATGCCACCTACAGATTTAGGCATGACCTCACCCCAGAGGCTTGACTTGCCATTGTCCAGTGGAACCTACTCCTTATACTTGACTACTGTTCCTCCATCTACACTAGGTCATCCTCTACCCTCATGGCCAGACTCTCCACTGCCTATAATAGTGCCTGTCCTTTTGTCTTACTGGCCCCTTTTTCCACCCATCACTGTGTCCTTTACCAGTCAGTAGGGTGGCTCCCACTACAAGTCTGCTTTGAGTTTGCCCTTTGCTGCTTGGTTGATAATGCCATTATAAGTGGCCAGGAGTCCCTTCTCACAGCCCTCTCAATGTCAGAACCTTACATTGCTCTCTTCGCTTAAATACTATCCCCCCCTCAAAGTTCACAGAACATCTACCAACATGGGTGGAAGAGCCCTGTAGGCTGCAGTCCCCTCACTATGAAATAGGTTGTCCTCTGAGCTCCTCTCCCTGGACACCCACTAGCTCTTCAAATCGATCCTCAAAGATTGGCTCCTGGCTGAGTCCTGCTGCTGGTGCTTTTCGGGGTATGTACCCCCCCGATCTATGTTACTTCCTTGAGTCCATCCAAATTAATCTTCCCATATTTTTATGTCACCAATCCTCCCCCTCTTAGCACTTACCTCCTACCTCCCCTGTACTCCCCTGCATTTTGGGGGGTTCCCCCTTCCCCTTGCTTGGGGTTTCTCCCTCTGCACTTGTTCTTGTCAGTCCAATAACTCTTCTTGTAAGATTGCTAGTTTTGGCTGCCATGGTAACCTGATTCCTTGTTTTGCAGTTCACTGTTATTAGTTTATTACCTTGTGTTAAGTCTCTGCAGCTTATATTTTTCTGGACTATTGTTGTATTGTCTTTGTCTCATTAGCATCATTGTGTTAACTGTCTTCCCAGTTCTATGTATTTTGCTTCAAAGTTACTCCTGTGCCATTGTATTGGCCCAGGTCATGCCTGAAAACGGTCCTTGGGATCAGTGTAGCTACCCAGTTATCAAAGTCATAAATAAATAAATAAAATAAATAAATTCTCAGTGCCACAATTCATTTCTTCAATAAGTTGTCGTTCTGCTGGTTTTGAGACTGAATTTGTTTTCATTTATCTCACATAGAAGGGCAAACCTGTTTCTCAGTATAATTTAGGACAATATAATATCTTAAACAGTTGTTTTCCATTCCCATGTACATGGGTTTGCTGTTTATGTTCTTCATTAGCAGCAAAAGGGGGGTTCCCTTCATATATTTAGTCTGAAGAGGACTTCTCCAAAGAAAAGGAATTTCATTATCATGAATTTCACATAAAAGTCAAAATCTTTTGGAAGAAGTCTGCAGTCTTGGTTGCTCATAAAATTCCTCATGCCTTTTCAGACAGTGAAAAAGGTTAAAAAAATTCCAGGTCTTCTAGCTGAGGAAGGGAACAATTCATTAGGCCAGGTTTTACATACAGCAGCAGCACTATATACTGTAGCTGTCTACATGAGTTAAATCTATCTCACCATGGCTTTGACATTATACTGGCTCAATAGAATAGAAGCATCTGTCTCAGGTCAGTGTAGAGTGACTACATAGTTACATATCCCCACTCGCTCTAAGCATTGTAGGTGTAACACATACAGGTCCATGATTACAGACACTGGGCCTAAGGGTCTGCAAACAGTTTTCTAGTTTAATCATTTTTTCCCCTCTGGTGATATAGATGGGTCAGTTTTTTTTTTTCCTTTCCTGGATTCAAATGAATACTGCTTATTAGAACCCATTTTGTAAGTAATTCCCATTGAGAATATGGAGTATACAGAAAAAAGAAATTCTATCACACAGTTTTTCTTCTGTTAAATCCAACGTTATAATCTGGACCACACCTGAGGGTTCTTTGTTACCCTGATGGAGAATCTTACTCAATAGATGCAGTTATATATCATTATACTTCTATTTTGCTCCGTAGGCTCTTAAGGGATTTGATTGTTGGATTATCATTGGTTAATTGCAGGCACTTGAATAGTGTTTTTCTTGTCACTCTGTTGAATGTCTCAGTTCTCGTCCCAGATCAACACATTTTTAAAGTGATAATTATATCACAGAATCATAAAATTCTGCCAGCAGAAAAGAACCGACTGGTCCATCTAGTCTGTGTGAGAAGTGGCCCACCCATCCCCTCCTACCATTGTTGTTTCCTACCATTTATGTTTCACATAAATGGAGTTTGATGAAGTTGCTATATCTAAAGGAGGGCAAGAAGGATTAGGTGAGACTCATCAACTTTCTACTCATAACAGACCACACACATACTATGAGTTATATTAAGAATCTAAGAGACAGGAGAAATCCAGTTTTACTGTCCTCCATTTGTCGGTCATAATAGTTCCTAAATAATCCACTATTCACCTATTGCTCTAGGGTGTTTTTAAAAGTATCCAAAGTGGAGCACATAACCACTGTACTGAGTAAGGTATTACAGCTGTTTACAACTCTGTGTTAGCAGTACAATAATTTTTTTCTGTTCTGAAACCACATGCCTCAAAATGTTTACAATGCCCTCCAGTTTGTTGTTTTAATCCCAGTTGATCAAGCATATACTGTAACTGCATTTAACTATTTATGCACCATCGATAAATTCCCTGTATTTCTCTCTTTATGTAAGCTGTGTAGACCCGATTTTGATAATCTCACCTCACATGATACTTCATCATAAATTATCAGTTTGGTTGTCCTTCTCTGTATCCTTCTACTGTATTTGGTTTCTATCACCCAATGTTGTGTGCCCCCAAAACTGAACACAATAGTTAATGTGTGGCCTCACATAAATTCTGCACAAGAGAATGATGACCTTTGATGATTTACTGCTGAATATGCCCTTGATGTTCTTAGGATAAAAATTATTTTTTAAAAACTTTCTCACACTATTTATGTCTTTTAAAGTGTTCCCTAACCAACATCCGAAACTTTTTTCTTTAGTACGTTTCCTAAGTGTGGAACAATAAAGTGGCACTAAGATTCTGTTTTAATCATTTTTACATTGTTTTTTCTCCATATGGATGATTGACTAGTTGTGAAGGTTGAATACCATCTCCCATTGCCTTGACCAATTTTCAGTTCTTTGTAAATCAGCCTGTAGTTCTCTGTGATCTTGTAACTTATGGACACAACCACCTAATTTTCTGCTGTCAGCAAATTTCATACACCAAGATTGTATGCCACTGTGTTGATTACTAATATACTGTGAACATCAGAAAAGTTAAGCAGTCACCACCTTTTGGCTAAGGGCACCACTCAGAAGAGGCTCAGTATACTTCCAACTAGAAATCCATGTTTTTGTTTAATCCCAGGTGCAAAAACAGACCAAGAATCATGCCTGACACATTTTGGATCTTGGTTAGACCCTTTATCAAAGACAATTAAATTAAAAGATGGATTTCTAGCTGTAAGTCTACGGAGCCTTTTTTGAGTGGCATCTGTGATATATTGAGGGTCAGTGCAAGAGAGACTTATACATGGTGTATCAGTTCAGTGGCCATCTTTAGTCTACTCAGAGATAGTGGTCTTACATCACTGAACATACACAAAGAAAAGCTTTCTGGGCATGACAGGAACTTATATATATAATGGACTGCAATACCCATATCTATAAACTATAACTCTAATGCACTTCCTACAATATATATCCATGTATATACTACACTCCTTCCCCTTAGACAGGAACTTGACAATACTTCAGTAGTAACATTTCCTAACTTCTGGGCCAAAGTAGACTGTTCGGTACCCAGAAACAAATTCAGAAGATTATTCTGCCCTTGGGTAGAACTTGTCACTAACTAAGTAACAGTACAAGTAAGAGTTCAGTTACACAGAGGCACAGGTTCAGCACATGACTTTAAAAGTCAAGTCTTTGTGGTGGTCTTCGGTGCCTCAGAGGATATCTGTGGGCTTCAATAATTGCTGCTGGTGGAACAGGTGTTTCATTATTATTGGGCACCGGCTGCAGAGAAACTTCATGGGTAGCAGCAAAGACCTCTGTTCCACTGTCCTCAGCCAGAGTGATGTTTTCTGCTGCATTTTCTGGAACCTTGGAATGCAGTAGGTGATCCACATGTACTTGAACAAGTTGCTGTACCATTCAAACTGCATAAGTCAAAGTTCCATGTGTTTCAATCACTACCACAGGAATCCAAGAAATCTTGGGGTGTCTACAGTCTCAAACCATCACCCTCTCTAGGATGAAAAACCCATACTGGCTTGGCTGACTTGTCATGACATTTTGTTGTAGTTGATGCTTTGCAACAGTGTCAGTCAAGTCTGGCTTGAGCAATTACAAATGGGTATGAGGTTGACGCTTTAGGAACAGTTCAGCAGGTGTTTGCTCTGTGATTGTGTGAGGAGTGTTTCTATAAGTAAACAGAAAATGAGCCAACCTTTGAGCTGTAGGCATTTGCCATGAATCTAGTTTATTTCAAGGTATTTTGAATGTCTGTACAGCTCTTTCGGCTGCACCAATTGATGCTGGATGGTAAGGTGGAGTCAAAATATGTCAGACACCATTCTGCTTTAAGAACAGTTTAAAGACATGGGAAGAAAATTGGAGACCAGTGTCTGACACTGACTCCCATGGTAGTCCATAACAGGTGAAAAGTTATCTCAAAAGGTCTATAGTCCTTTCAGTAGTTGTGTGGGCAATACTTCCAGCCATTTGGAGTGGACATAAGTTACTACCAAGAATTGTTGTTCGTTCACCTCAACATAGTCGACATGGATGTGGTCCCACGGTGTGGTAGCCCAGGACCAAGGATGCAGGGGTGCAGTAGCAGGTTGGTTGTGGACAGCTGCACATGGCACACATTGATTGACAAAATGCTGCATATCTTGATCAAGTGCTGGCCACCATAGGTATACTCTGTCCAATGCCTTCATTCGAGAAAATCTGGAATGACTGCCATGTAAGTCAGAAAGTAACCTCTTGCAAAACTTTGGAGGTATCACAACTCAAGTTCCCCACAGAACACAGACTTGCTCTGTGGACAACTGGTCCTTCTTGTCTATGAAAGGTTGGAGGGTTGGGTTTCTCGTGAAGTTAGGACATCCATTTAGGGTGAAATCTAGGACTTTAGAGAGAACAGGATCTCACTGTGTCTCTGCTGTGACATCTTGTGAGCAATGGATAAGTCCTTGAGATGTGAAAGATGGAATTTTGTTGCATCGTCTTTCTTCGCAGGAGCATCTGCATTTTAGTGATCTTGAGAACATCTGAATTCAATATCATAGTCATATACCAACAAAATCAGGGCCCATTGCTGCATCCAAAGTGCTGTGAGTTGGTATTGTGGCCTTTGGCCCCAGAATTGCCAGTAGAGGCTTGTGATCCATTAGCAGAGTGAATTTCCATCCTTACAAGTACTTATGGAACTTCCTGACACCAAAACATATGCTCAAGGCTTCTTTCTTGATTTGAGCATATTTTCTTTCACTTGGGGACAAGGTCTGGGAAGCAAAAGCAGTCAGGTGTTCCTCTCCAGAAGGTAACACATGAGAAATGACAGCCCCCACACCATATGGTGATGCACTGCATGCTAGCCTCAGAGGTTTGGCTGGATCATAGTGCACTAACCATCTGCTGCCTAGAAGACATTTCTTGCAAACCTGGAATGTTGAGATTGTTTCTGTAGCAAATCATGGAGTGGTTGCAACAATGTGGACAGATGAGCTAGCAACCATCCATAGTAGTTCAAGAGGCCTAAGAATTATTTTAACTCTGTCACATTTGTTGGTGCAGGTGCCTCAACTGTAGCATCCACCTTGCTGCCTGTTGGGAGTAGGCCCTGAGCGTCAATCAGGTGACCTAGGTACTCAACAGAATTTTGCAGAAATTGACATTTGCTATCTTTATGCTCAAGCCATACCATTGTAGTCTGGTCAGAACTTGGTCCAGTATCGTCAGATGCTCTTCCACTGTTGGTGCTGTTACCAATATATCATCCAAAAAGCATACTACATGGTCCAGTCTGTGCCGTATCTGGTCCATTGTGTTCTGGAAAATTGCTGGCACTGTGGACACTCCATATGCCAAGTGATGATACCGGTAAAGTCCATTGTGGGTGTTGATGGTTAGCTATGGTTCTGACTTTGGTTCGAGTTCCAATTGCTGGTATGCAAAGGATAACTCTAACTTGCTAAAGAACTTGCCCCCTGAGAGTGTGGCAAACAAAGCCTCTGCATTGGGTAATGGGTATGGATCTTGCTGTATACAATGGTTCACTGTAACCTTGTAGTCACCACACAACCTCACTGCTTTGTCTCATTTCAGTACCACAATGATAGGTGCAGCCCAGTTGCCCCTCTCTATTCATGAGATGATAACATGATTTTCGAGGTGGTTCAGTTCCTTCTCTACTGCTTCTCTTAAATCATAAGGTACTGGTCGAGGCTTGTGGAAAATTGGAACAGCTCCCGATTGCACTCGGATCTTTGCCTTGAAATCTCAGATTGTACTGTAACCATCCTGGAAAATAGGACCATGTTTGTCCAATACTTTCTTTAACACATCTTGTGGTGCTTTGTTCACTGTATTTAAGCTGAAGATATTTTCCCAGTTCAGTTTGATCTGCATGAGCCAGTCTCTGCCTAGTAATGCAGGTCTCTCTCCTTGTACCACCACCAGAGGCAAGGTCCACATTCCTCCCTCCTAGGTGACTAGAGATGCAGCTGAATTTAAATTCCGACGGCGAAGTGAACGCAAAGTGGGCACTTCACATTGCCACTTCTCTACGTGGAGTGGGCAATGCAAAGTGCTCACTCCGCCTTGTCATTACCACTTCGCATTATGGCGGAATGGCAATGCGAAGTAAGGTGAAGTCATTGTTTTTAATGGACTTCGCATTCCTCATTATGATTCTAAGTGATCACTTGGTGTTTCAGATTTGGCAGCCCCCCACACATCACATGGCTTACAGTACTGTAAGTCACATGCTCTTTAGCTAGGTAGTAAGAAAGTGAATCATACAAGCAGACACTTTTGCTTTCTCCTGTGCAGATGGAGAGAGAGAGAGGAGTGTGTTTTGTGACTGCTGATACTTTGAGATCAGAATGAGGAGGAGAATTAAAGTTTGATTTAGACCCAACAGCTTTTTTAAAAGCTATTTTTTTTTTTCTTTTCTGTCTGTACTCTTTTTTACTTAATTTGTGCTTTCTGTAAATTTTATTTTTCTTACATAGAGGGACATCAGTTGCAAATTATGTCCATGCTGGAACTGCTGCTGGATCACCATGGGATCCCACATTGTTTTTTTTTTCCTCACACCATGTACCCCCCCACACCTTCCTTGCTTTGTTATAAAATGCATTCCTCCACCATCCCCAACCCTTGTATGTAATTATGCCCTGTTTTTGTTGTCTTCCATATGTATTCTGAGCAGTGGAGGTATACTGAGCTAAACTGCATGGGTGCAGTTTTCTTTCCAGTCTGTGTATGTACTGTGGACACTGTTCAACTCCCTGACTTAAAAACACTTATTAATGAGTACAATGGTGGGGTGGAGAATCCCGGAGAGATACTACAAAACAGGCTTACAATACATCCAAGTAACTAGTAAAAATATTAATGTTGTGATTCGTGACATAATCGTAAATCATGATTTGTGACTGCATTTGTGACCGTGATGATAAACAAACGCAAATGCCTATGGCTGTACTTCCCCAGGTCCCGATGAGGTGTGGCACAAAACTCCCTGACTTAAAAACATTCATTAATGAGTACAATGGTGTGGTGGTGATGCATGGAGACATACTACAAAACAAGCTTGCAATACATCCAAGTAACTAGTAAAAAAAATTATTGTTGTGATTCGTGATGTGATCGTAAATAGTAATTTGTGACTGTATTTGTGACCATGATGATGAAGAACGTGATTTGTATCATGAGTGACTCCTGATGATGGTGCTGACTTAAAAATGCATATTAATGAGTACAATATTCATGTCGAATTATGCACCACACCTGTCCAGTACTCTGAAGGGAAACCAAAGAAACAACTGTGACTTAAGTTAGAGATGGAGATTGGGCCCTAAAGAGATGCAAATGAACAGACAGATTAAGATTGAGCTGTGCACTGAAGAGATGCAGGTGCAAAGGCACAACACGTAACCAGTGCTCGCCATCAGAAATTCAAATCTGGAAAAGAATATCTTTGCCAGTTGGGGTGGGCCATGGGGGGGGCAGTGTACTGCACTGCTGCAGTAAGAGTCACTAGTACGAGTACCAGTAAAGATACCACAGAGAAGTACAAAAAATTATGCAGCTGCAGTGGATAGCAGGTTCACATTGCTGAAATTATGTGGCACAATAAAAGGTGTCTGATTTGATGACATGCGTCACACACATACTCACACACACACACTAAGTAATGCGTAGCAAATTGAAAACTTAGTAATATAACCACATATTTTAAACAAACTAAAATTATGCACTGCTGCACCACAACAATCAGCAAAATGGCAAGAATTATTGAAAATATTACTTGTGTACCTTAACACAGTTATATCGAGAAATATCACCAAAACAGAAAGCACTGTCTTTTCTCCAAGTTAATCTACCTACACCACAGATACGCCTCCCCAAAGCACACTTCCACTGTCTCAGTACACAGACTGAATGTTGTACATTAACATTCAAAATACACACACAAACAATAAACGCTCGATGATATGAGCACAGGAGGGTTTCCTATAATCGATGAACTAAAGTTTCTGCAAAAAAAATGACTCAAAAAGGCTTTTTTAACAGCTTTTAGAAGGTTTGAATCACAGAGAGCTCTCAGAGCAGATTGTTTCCTACAGCTTCCTACACACACTACCCCAAACTGATGATGTGCAGAACAATCTAGAGCCCATGTGACCTGAAATCCCATGAATCACTGCAAAACTCACCTTTGGAGCTTAAAAACAAGGCAGCAAAGTAAGGTGAAGTACATTGTTTTCAATGTACTTCGCCTTAAGAATTAGTGGAATAGTGGTTTGGGAAGGTGGAGTAATGTGAAGTCATTGTTTTCAATGGGCTTCACGTTACTCATTGATAACACGAAGTACTCCGCCTCACGTTGCTGAGCACTCCGCAAATTCACTTTCACTCCGTGTTCCACTTCGCGGAGTGAATTGGGGCCACTTCGCCCATCTCTATAGGTGTCTGACACTTGCGTTTCCTCTAGCACAGGGGTTTGCCATGTAAGTTGAGAGCTGAATAGATGATGGTTGCAATGAGAACTGCTGAAGTTTGTCTCTCTCTAGATGTTTTCTGGCACAAGAGATACAGAGACTCTGGTGTCTAGCTGCATACTCACTGGGTTGCATGCTAGCTCAAGCTGGAGGTAAAATTCCTTTCCTGTTGCTCGTGTTGCATAGACCATGAACAGGTGCAATGCCTCATCCTCTGTTTCAGTGGTTGCAGTGCGATCTGTAACATACCGTGCAGTAGCTGCCTGTGATCTACTTTTGCACACCTTTTGTATGTGACCCACTTTTCTGCATCTGTGGCATTTCTCATGTCAAAAGTGGCATGTGCCTTGATGGTGGTTACTTCCACATCAGTAACACAGTTTTGACCTTGCAGAAGTGCCCTGTGGTACTGGCTTCCTAAATGTTTGGGGTTGCGGACAAACATGCAATGTAATGTAATGTAAAATTTATTTATATAAGGCACCCTTCCTGAGCTCAGGGCACCCTTACAGTCATCATAACAATAAATTTAAAATTTGATGGATCTCTGTGTGGTGTGGCATGTCCTTTTTGTTCTAGGGTATGGGTAACCTAATGAACTACACTTCTTTGGGGTTCAGAATGTCCTGCCAGTGCTTGGAAGCCTTTTTAAGTGAGCTCCATAGTGATTGCAATGTCACAGGCTGTCTTGAAGTCCATTTTTTTCTCTTGTAAAAGCTTTTTTCTGTAAGCTTCACCTCTCAGAGCACAGACAAAGCAATCCCAGAGGGCATCATCCAGGGACTGGCCAAACTCACAAGAGCATGATAGATTCTTTAATATGATGATGTAGTCAACAATAGGCTCCCCTTCCCCTTGGTTGCAATGATAAAAGGTGTACCGTTAAGCAATGAGAAGGGGCTGGGGAATGAAATGCTTTGCAAGTGCATCAGTGACTTGCAAATATGTCAGAGTCAGGATGTCAGCAGGGGCTGTAAAATTCCATAGAAGGGCATAAATTTATGATGACAAGACTGCTAAAACACATCTACTATACTTGTTTAGTGCCTGCTATTTAGTTTGCCTTAAGCCAGGGTTGGAAACACTCTAGATATAAATTAAATGTTTCCTTGTACTCATCAAATTCAGGTACTCTGCCAATTGCAGTCATGATGGTTGTGGCAAGGTGTTATGTAGCTGCTGTATCTACACATGCAAAAAAAAGTGTTGTTTTTTGCATTTATTTTTCTCTTAGAGTGTGATGCAATTGCTCTGGTGTGCCACAAGAGGCTGTTGAGCTGCCTTTTCTGCTATGGTCAGTCTAAGTATAGCAGCCAAGAGGGACAAAAGGAATGTTAGGTTTCAGTTTGCAGCCATAATTCATGTGCTTCATGGAGCCCTGTTAGCAGCTGAGTTCTCTCTCTTTTTTCAAGACATCAAAGAAGCTAAACAGTGCACAGTTGCTCATTTGTTTCTGTTTTATCTTTCTTTAGATAGATTTGTAACCAGAGTGTTGTACCTATGCAATTTACAAGGTTTTAAGTAGCCTGGCAGAGAGGGACAGATAAGGAAGCCCTGTCGAACAGAATATAGATGCAAGGTAGTTAGAAAGATTTACAAATCAGTTTAAATAAAAAAAAATGCATTCGTTTACGTGACCCTTCATTTGTACTGGTAGAAGTTCTTTTATGTGTATTCTCATCAGCAACGTACATATGAACATACGAAATTACCAGTAGATACAGGCTGTATGGTCTATCTAGTCTGCTCGCGTGTGCAGCACTTCAGCCCAACATGATATATTGTGGGTCACTGCAAGAGAGACAAATACATGATGTGTCAGTTCAATGCCATCTTTATTCTACTCAGGGATAGTGGTCTTACATCACTGGACATACACAAAGAAAAGCTTTCTGGGCATGACAGTAACTTACATATATAATGGACAACAATATCCATATGTATAAACTACAACTCTAATCCATGTCCTACCATTAATATCCATTGATATACTACAGCATCTTTAGTCAAACATGTGGTGAGTGGCAAATATTTCTGAAATTCAGTTTATAATGCTTATCTGGTTCACCACCAGCCTAATGCAACTTTCCTCAGTTGTATAGCTACTAATACAGTGTAAATTCCTGAACAAGTTGGGCCAAGGACTGACCTTGTGGAATTCCACTAGAATTCATACCAAAAGCCCTTTTCTTCCTAATGTCCAACCAATTTGCTATCAAATTTACAATATTTTTTATTAATT
Organism: Neoceratodus forsteri; assembly: GCA_016271365.2. Classification (NCBI taxonomy): domain Eukaryota; kingdom Metazoa; phylum Chordata; order Ceratodontiformes; family Ceratodontidae; genus Neoceratodus; species Neoceratodus forsteri. Next base: position 1,581,264,314 of record CM057449.1, on the reverse strand, counting down.
CCAGTAATATTCTGTTTATTTATAAAATGGGTAAGGAATTTGCTGCATCGTGATTGGCTGAGAGAGTTCAGAACTCCCTTTATTATGTGGCGACACCCCCTGTGTTGGCAATCCTTCCATGAACCAGGATGCAGTGTACCTAGATATCCATGTCTCCCAGAAATATTTTGAAAAAAGATTTATGGCAGCCATGTTTGTAACACAAATGACGTTAACATGCCTGTCTTGCCACAACTTAAGAAACTAAATTTTACCACCTTTAAAAAACTGTCTACCGAGCAACAACATAACACACACCACACGTCACACATGTTAAAATAGAACATTTAAATCTATCTACTACCTTTTTCTCTTTTCTCACTTTTTATTTCATAGACCTCTGATCCTCACAGTCTGTTTTCCCCTAGTTACTGCCCTACCACAGTCCACAGCATCTCCTTATCACTACCAGTTGTCAACTACCCACTCACTCACTCACTGACCCACCTGCTCCACTTCTCCCGAATCTTTGTTTTATACTTTAACATTTTCCATTTCTGATTCTTGAAGCTGCAGGCAATTGGTAACTTTCTCTACCAGTAACCACCTCTCCCCATTGGTCTCTCTTCTTCCCTGCAGCTGCACTCTCTCAAACCACTCTTACTGGCACATTTCTCAAAAGTATGCACCTGCCGCTAGGCTTATTCTTCTCTCCACATTACAATAACCATTTCCCTATCCATCCCACCCACTGCTATTTTACCTGTTACATATTTTTGCCTCTTTCACTATTGTATAGATCAGCTACAACTCAGTGTATGCTGTCATTTAATTTTACACCAGTAGGATTCTGTACAAATATCTTGCCACAAATTGGTGGTTTGCTCACTTAACTCTCATCCTGGCTACCCCGTAATGTATGTTTTTGCATACGTTTAACATTTTTTTTTTACTGAAATTCATTACTTATACTATGTTTTATTGCTCATGTTCACATACCTGTTAACATTTTGTTATTGTTGTTTTACTCCCTGTTGTATCCCTTCCCCTAGGTCGCAACTGGAAACAAGCATCAGCTTAGTGTGCCTATCCTGAACCTTCCCAGTCACTAAATTTTAAATGAATAAATTTAATAAAAGGTATTCCACAACATGCTGAATTATGCTGTCTCTACTCCAGCAATGCTGAGATTCACTCAGTGAATGGCTGCACTGTTCTCTTTCTATCTCTCCTGAATAAATCTCTCAGTTGCAATATCTATACTTTGACCAAGCAAATGTGATATCTACAGTACTTGATACGGATTCTATAACATTCTATTTAAACACACCTGGAATAACTGGAAAGAAAGCATTAAACAGCTTTCAGACACAACAGCACCTCATAGTAACACATTGAAACAACACCAACACACACAGAGTTGGAACAGGCACTATTTGTTTCCCTCCTGTACTGAAAACTTATAACGTTTTCCTGTTTCCTAATTTACATTTTTTTCTATATTGCGATTTTTGCAAGGAGACCCTTCTATAAGTGCAATAAGACACTGCAGAAATGTGGCTGTCATGGGTTGATGCATGTGCAGCTGATGAAGGCACTCAATGCAAGAATCTCATGCCTCACTATATACCTGGGTGTGTATTAACCCAAAACAACCAATGCCCCATTGTGTTTTATTGCTTACCTTTTAGCTTTCCATGACAATGACAACTGATGCTTCACCTCAGTTATCATGAACATTTTTTTCTTCATTTATTGTTAATATAGAAATTCATAGTGTGGGATTTGCAGATGTTTTTGAAATCTATGATTCACTGCATGGTAATTTCTGTAGACTACATTAACTGAGTGTTGGGAAACTCATAATCCCAACATTTCATACTGGTAGTTAAGTTCTTAAAGCTATGTCTGTATCTGTGAGCCAATGGTCAGGGTTCATATTTCACATTTTTTTAAGTGATGCCCACTGACAACTAAGAGACTAATGAAGAAGGAAATGATGGTAAGTCTGATAACATTTCTTATTTTTAGGGTGTTCCATAGTTGCTGAATACTTCTTCTCATGAGCTCACCTTCATATGTCATATGTGCTGTGAGTTGCCTTATTCTTCCAAAATCCACCCTGTGCAACTGGTCTGTATGCCCATTATTTCATTTTTTCACTTTTCTTCCCAAGGGTGGTGTTTTGGTCACTGTTTCCTAGCTTGTCTCCAATTTCCATATCTCTAACCAAATCATCATTATTGCTAAAAAACAGTTTAGTCTTGATTGATTCCTTACCCATAATCTATTGCATCAACACAATTATGTATATATTCATATGTTGCCTACTTTTCCTATATTTATTGTTTCCAACATAAAGTAAGCAATATGACACAACAGTGTGTCAGTTATGTAGGAATAATACAATCCCAGTGGTGTAATGAGGCATGATGATGCAGAATGGGTGCCTTCAACTCCCAGAAGTGCATTTCTCAGAGAACAACCAACACCCAGGGGTTTATTGTTGCCCTATAAAATAGGTTTTAAAAACAACAAGTTTAAAAATAGATATGGAATACGCATTAGGCTGTCTCATAATATCACATTTATCCTCACATGTCAATGGACAAGACAATAACTCACTGCAAGTCCTGCCCCCTCACAAGTGATGACAAATGGTTAATTCTAATTCAGGCCATTGTGTGCCCAATTTATTCTATGTATTTTAAACTGCCAAACATTTACATTAGAGTGTTTTATGAAACTTTAACTATTTCTGCTTGGATTTACTGCTCTGTTTTAAGTGAAGCAGAGACCACTGTGATGTAATCAAGCATTCTTTGAGCAGAACTCGAGTGGGTATAGGGTTCTTTTGTGCCCCATCTAAAGTGAGGATAAATGGCCAAAGTGAAGATGCAGGATTAAGTTTCATTTAGACAGCTTATGGGGCTAAAGTATATCATTTATCTGTTCAGTTTAACTCTTACATACAGAACATTGCATGAAAACTAAATAATTACATACAGTATCTGAAAAAAATAATGTAAAATAATTCTTTCCCACCTTGGTGTCACTAGAAGGAGCTAAAATGGCATGCCTGCCATTGATGGCAGTCAGTGACAGGGACCTGCACTGATATGGGCCATTGTTTAAAAAAAGTAGCCTGGTACCCCTTCCCTCATACACTACACTACCAGTCAAAAGTTTTAGAACACCCCCATTTTTCCAGTTTTTATTGAAATTTAAGCAATTCAAGTCCAGTGAATAACCTGAAATGGTACACAGGTAATAAGTAAACTGCTAGAGGTTAAAAAAAAAGTTTAGGTTAGCAAAAACTGCTGTAGAGAAATTGCAAAGAAAGCCAAAAAGTAGTGAGTACAGTTTCCTACACCATCAAAAGGCACTTGGCAAACTGGAGGAAACTCTGACAGGAAGAGGTCTGGCAGACCCAAAGCCACAACAGAATCAGAAGACAAGTTTGAGAGTCAACAGCTTATGTGATAGGCGGCTCACAGGACAACAGCACAGAGTGACTGGCACCCTGAACCAAAAGGGCTACCACAGCATTTTGCAGCACCATGCAATACCCTCTGGTCTACACCTAGTTGGTCAGGGGTTCATCCTATAGCAAGATAATGACCCAAAACATACCTCCAGGCTATGTCAGAACTACCTTCGAGGAAAAGAACAAGACGGTAGGCTTCAAATCATGGAATGGCCAGCACAGTCTCTAGACTTAAACCCCATCGATCTGGTTTGGGATGAACTAGACAGAAGGGTGAAAGCAAAGCAACCTACAAGTGCAACACATTTGTGGGAACTTCTGCAACAGTGTTGGGAAGAACTTCCTGAACAATATTTGATGTCCATTGTAGGAAGAATGCCACAAGTGTGTTCGGCGGTTACAGTATATCTGCAAAAAGTGGCTACTTTGATGAGTCAAAAATTTAGATTAAATTTTGTTAAACAAAATGATTCTATGATTTCTTTTTTATCTCCAATTGTTTATTTGTTCTATGCTTTAATTTCAGAGTACATTGAGACATTAACCTGCGTAAATTTCAATAAAAACTGGAAAATTGGGGGTGTTCTAAAACTTTTGACCAGTAGTGTACACTACTCTACACAGATCTACACACTTTCAACTGGAGTAGAGAATGTTAAGTCATAAATCAGCTGGCTTAACAAGTAATCTTACAGTTTAGGTTTAGAAAACAAAATGTTGATTTTTTGCAGGTCGAAATACAGGGTGAGTTTTTGCAGTGCATCTGGAACCTTATGTTGATAATGAACAGGCAGGTACTAACCAATGCAGGTAAGAGTCTGTGTTAATAAAAGACAGCAATACACTTTTCTTTGAATTTAGTTTTGCAGTGCTGATTTAAAGTGTTTCATCATAAGTGAGCAAGGGAGTGAGGGAGAGACTGGGAGCAAGTAAGTGAGCAAGTGGGCAAGGGAGACACTTTGGAGGCAGCATCATAAAGAATAAAGACCGCATGAAGGAATTGCAAACAGCAGGAAAATCAATGTTGTGCAAAATTGTATTATGCTAGTGAAATAGCATAAAGTGCCATTTTCTGCTCACACAATTTTCCCAAAATAGAGCAGAAATCTGGCATACTGTAATTTGGGAATTCTTTTTTATTCAGATAGCATCATTTTCCTAAAATTGTGCATTTAAAATAATTAACTTTCAAATAATGTGCATTCTCAACAAACAGAACCATATTTGCTAAAGTATCCATTTTTAAAATTTAGATTTTTAGAACTGCAAAGTCAACAAAAATTGTATATTTTTAACTGTTCTACTTCATAAAACTATACAAAATTAACAAAATTGGCACACTTCTGCAAAAGATATTTGAAACACATGATTCTAATTTTGCCCTTACTAAAGAAAATTGAGAAAAACAAGAACCATAACAAAGTATTTCAGTCAATGTGTTTCTAGAAGGGCAGTTAGTGGCATACAGTGAGTGTTTGCTTGTTTGTTCATTTGTTTACATGGTGAGAAAAAATGTATCTCTTTAAAAACTAACATTCTCAGGTGTAACACAAATATCTTGAATAAAGGTATCAGGCTGGCACCAGTACTGTTTTCCCATGTTAGTTATGTTGAGATAAGATTATGGGTGCTAACCTGCCTTGTCCAATTAGACTAGGAAATATCCTACCAAGTCTATTAGTCTCTTAGATACAGTATGTATAGAAATTCTTTACAAAAGTGAATGGTACTGTACTATGTGAATTACAAATTTGCAAATTTTGTACAATTTAAAATATTCAACAGTGAATTAGATTGGTAATACATTCTGTTACTGCATTGTGTTATTGATATTAAATACAATTTGGAAGAGGTCTCTTTTTGTGAAACATAAAATATGTTAAAAACCTGAAACAGGCCCAACAGCTTAGTGATGAGTACACTATTCACCTTTCCATGGGATTCTGGTTTGCATTCCAAGCTTGGGATTCCTGTCAACACAGGCAGAGATTATCCACAATTACAAAGGGAAAAGTGCAGCTTCACCCTGTAATTTGTACATGTGACACAAAGACATGAACCTACTTCACCACCCCATTGGTGTGTCTGCTTTAGTATTACAATATATGGCCACCACACATGTCAGGCTTGTGCAACACATGGGTACACATGTGGTTTGCTGATTAGATTGATTTTAACATGTTTCCTCTGAAATTTGCAAGGTGTTCAAATGGGTAGTATTTTGATTATCTGAAACTCGGTTCTCCAAGTTTCATTAGCCCAACACCATTTGCCCAAAACATGGTTGCCCAACAGGTGAAGTTTTCCCTTGTCAGAACTGGTTATATAAAGTAAGGGGGGTGCAGGGGGTGAAGCTCCCCAAAACATAAACAAAACCTCAGTCACAGGAAAACTTTGCCTGTCAGGCAACCATGTTTTGAGCTTCTAGCATCGGATTACTGAAACTCAGGGAACCGAGTTTCAGTACATCATAATATATCTATTCAGATGTGGTGAGCATACAGATCTCAGCAATGTTAGAATTATAAGTGAGGACAAAGATGACATGCAAAGAGAATTTCTCGTATGGCACACAATTGAAAATGAATCTAAGTGAATCCTGAAATTGCACTTTTACAGCCTTTCTCAGCCCAAAAGCTATTGCTTAAATGTGATTTCATGAGAGGCACCTGACCCCAAAGTGTCTATGTGCATGACAGCTCCAGGTGAGTGGGCACCAGGACATAGCTGACAAAGCTGTGATGTGTGCCTGTGTTTAAAGATAGTACAGGGAGCCCTATAGCTCATAGCCCACAAAGTGTAACACCAATACTGGATCTCAGTCACAGTGGATGGTAGTTTGCTCTTGGAATAGTTAGAAACTGTTCCTCAGGCTGAGAAATTGAACAAAAAGAAAAAACAGTCACCTCTCCTATGCAGACCACAGGCCAATCTCAAAGCAGAAGAAAAAGTCCCATTTTCTGGTGCTAGCTGTTTTGTAAATATTTTAGATTGTGTACAACTATATTATTGTTTAGTCTTTACAGGTCTTCTAGCAAATGTTCTTGCTATTCCTTATTTATACAAAGATAGGAAATTACATTTTAATATTGCATAATGCATTTTATGCCCCTTTCAAACACAGAGTTCAATACTGGAACATGGATAAATTGTGCCAACTGTACGAGTTAACAAAAACTTAACCTACTGTATATCATCCACCTCTAAAATGACATTACTCATATGAATATCAGAAACACCAACTGCATTTACTAAAAGCAGAAACACAAATGGCAGCAGTCTTCTCAAGAAAAGTATGACAATTAAAATTTAAGAGCCATTGGGTCAGTGAACAAAAGTCACAGCACAACTGTCTTGGCACTTCACATAGTAATCATGACACTTCCTGCCATTTGTGTTTCATCTATTCTTGAAGTTTGGCATGCACCTGTTCTGCTTCCTTATTAGCATGCCAGCACCTGTGTCTCCTGCATTTACTAAAAGACCAGTTAATATGGATCAGTAATAGACTGCGAACCAGCATTTGAAGCAAAGTTTCTTTAGAAAATATTAACTTCTTTAAAAAAATGGCATCTGCTAAAATAAAGTTTTTGCAAATTATAATGGCCAACATGAGCAGCATATATTAACACATGATGACTGGAACTGGGCTGAAGTCTGTAACTTCTGAATATGCAGAAATTTTGTGGAATTTCACAAATTTCATGGAATCTTTTGAAATTCTGTCTTTGTCAAAAATCAGACTCTTCCAAATGTGTTTGGTGAATTGTTGCCCCATACCACAAACATTCTTGACTGAATTGCAGAATAGAATACATGAACCGTGGAATAAAATGTATGAGAAATTTCATTCCACAGTTTAATACCTCAATCCGCAATACATGTAATAATTCCACAGTTAGTGATTAGTTCTGTGGCATTTGTTTCTGCAGTGTAAAACATTAATCCACAATTCATACACTCCTACAGTTCAGTGACTCACTGAACTGTGGAATGAATTTATAGATTGTAGATCAATGTATTAAACAACAGAAAGAAATTCTGCAGAACTGACCACTAACAGTGATCAGTTCTGTGGAATTTCTTTACACAGTTCAATACATTAATCCACAATTTATACATTCATACCATCATTCTAAGTCAGAATTTCCACAAAAGTTGCCAAAGTGAATCTGAAAATTTCTGTCAACAAAATTTTATTTTCGCACAGAACTATTCATGATTTAATGTCCCACCTTTCTGAATAAAAAAAAATGTTTGGTTATACTTTTGGGGTAAATTAAAGGCCATCATACAGAAGTCTGTTAAAGCTAGATATTGTAAATGACATTACAGTGTCTAGCTGTAACAGATAGTATTAATGCAAGCAGGCATGGCCCAACGGGGGTCCATGAAAACAAATGGCAGACTAGATGGATCTGTGGTCTCCTTCTGCCATCACCTTTCTATGTTTCTATGTTTATGTTCCCAGTTTTAACACGTATTAATTTAAACATAAACTGGAACCTTGCTGTCTGTTGCATTTTTATGAGTTTTTTGATTATTTTTATTTCCACAGTAAGAAACCAGCACTGACACCACATCCATCAGAAGATGTTTCTTCTTTATTCCTTGTATTTTACAAGTCCAACACTTCAAGCTGTTGGAAGGGAGTGACTGATTATTTTTATGCCATGTCCGTACATGCAATTATTCTGTTTTTCAAAACTTTTCTATAAACTTTACTTTTTTGTGACAATAATCAGCTATATGCAAACTCAGTAGAATAGCACGGTGTAGCACAGTATAAGCTAATCTATTGCGGGCACAACTAAACTCCCAGTCTACTGAGGTTCAGAGGGCTGTTTCTTCCTTCTCCTTCAAACCGGTTTTATTGAAGCAAGTAGAGGACCTAATGCTGCATTTGGACACTAAAAAAAGCGCAGGTGCAGACTCTCTTGACCCCTATTTTCTAAAAATTGCAATTCATGTGCTTGCAGTTCCATTAACACATCTTTTTAATCTATCATTAACCTCTGGCTCTATTCCTTCAATATGGAAAACAGCCCAAGTGTTTCCCCTCCTAAAATCAGGGGACCCCATGGACCTCAACAACTACAGGCCCATATCCATTCTTCCTGTGCTTTCCAAGATGCTAGAGAAATTAGTGAGCATCCAATTAAGAGACTACCTTGAAGTTAACAACCTCTTAAATCCTGCTCAATCTGGATTTAGGGCCAGGCACAGCACCATCTCTGCACTGGCCAAAGTCACAAATGACTGGCAAACTGAGCTTGACAAAAAGAGCAGTGTCTGTGCTGTATTCATGATCTAAGCAAAGCATTTGACACCATGGATCATGAGCTGCTACTCTCTTCACTACACTCCATAGGCTTAGACCCACCCTCTTAAGTGGTTCAGATGTTACCTCACTGATAGAACACAGCAGGTGAAAGCTGAAGGTGACTTATCCTCATTAAAATCGCTTCTAAGAGGAGTCTCAAGGATCTATCCTGGGCCCCATCCTTTTGCCATTTACATTAACAATATTGACACTAATCTCACCAAAGCCAATGTTCACCTCTTTGCAGATGACACTGTTTTATATGTCAGTAACCCATCGCCTGCAGTGGCCTGTGAAATTTTACAATCAGAATTCTCCCTCTTGCAACACCAATTACTTGAGAAAAAACTCCTCCTAAATGCAAAGAAGACAAAAGCTATGTTCTTCTCCACTAATAACCATACTAACACCTCCTCACCAAGCAATCTTCCCCATTTATCCACCATCCTTGGAGAAAGCCTGGACTATGTAGATAAATTCAAATACTTAGGGGTGTGGATTGATAGCAGGCTTGACTACACTCATCATATTGAAGAACTTCTGAAAAAACTTTGCCAGAGGCTCGGCCTATTCTTCAGAATTAAACATTTTCTAACCAGAGACTCAAGGCTGAGACTAATCCAAGCCTCATTTATCTCACTTATCGACTATGCAGACTTCCTTTATGGTCACTGTCCTATTTCCTACTTAAGCAAATTGGATACCTTGTATCACAGAGCACTACGGTTTATTACAGATCTTCCATTCAACACTCATCATTGCTCTCTCTATGCTGCAGTTGGTTGGACATCCCTACACCTCAGAAGGAAAAGAAATGCTGCACTATGGATATACAAAGCCTTGTCTAATAAACTTCTATCCTATATTTTAGACTGCTTTACACTGGCCACAGCTAGGTCCTATGCCCTAAGAAGCAACAACTTCATCACGCTTAAGTTACCCAAAGCCTACACCCGGCTTGGGAGGTCTGCAATCAGCTACTCTCTAGCATTGGCATGGAATTCTCTACAGAAGACCCTAAAGTTGACCAACTTTATGCCTCTAACATCCTTTAAAAAGCTCTACGTAAGTCTTTTCCCAGAGAAATGCAATTGCTATCACAAGGCCTAGTCCAGTCACATTCACAACCCTCCCCTTTCAGTCAGCAATTATTATTGACAGCTCTTCCATAAATCTTCCCTTAGTTTTCCCTCCCTCGCAGCCCCCTTTTTTTGTATCTCAGCCCCCTTTCATACCTTTTTACAGCTTAGCTTCACCTGACTAAGACCTCCACACCAATTTCTGGCACTTACTTCTACCCCAACCACTCCTCCATACCTCCTACTACTAGTAGCCTTAGCCCCTCTCTGAATCTCCCACCAGCACCTCCATGTCATTCATCAGAGGCTGCTTATCATCATTTTTGCAGTCATAAATCATTACATCTGTTTGTCTGCGTTAGTTTGCCCTGGAGCTTGTAACTACCTGTTACCATGTAGTGCGTGCTTGCTTTGGCTCCTCTATTGGATCTTGGACATTCTGGTTTCTTCTAGGATACTTCAATTGTATCCTACCTTGTCCTGTTAGGTTGAATCATCCTTATCCTTCATTTGTATATGTGTTTATATTACTGTATCTTTTTAAATATAAGTGTTCTGTATATGTCTGCTATTGTACCTTCAATTTGATCCTTGACCTATCAGGTCCATCTTGTAAATGAGCTTTGCTCAATGATGTCCGCCTGAATAAATAAAGATTTGATTGATTGATTGACTTGCAAATTTCAATCTCCACCTGCAAATGTCACACTCTGCCTGCGAATTTTGTTTGCCACCTGTTAATTTTGCAATCCACCTGCGAATTTCACATGAACTTTGTGGGCAGAATGTGACTTCACAACAACTCTACTGGCACCTCCTTGACTTTATCCCCACCCCACTTTTGCCCCCAGAATTGGTTATAGAAAGTATGATGGGTGAGGGAGGCGTAGCCCCCTTCATTAAATATTAAATTCAATGTTGTGTGTTCTGTATTGTCTGGGAGTGCTTTATTTCTGAGGTTGTTTGCCCTGTTGTTTTTCCCCCATGCGGTCTTTTACCACACGGTTTTGATTGAGTGGTGTTCGACTGTGCTATTATATTTTAGCAGTTATTGACTAGAATCCAAATTTACACATATTTCTCTGTGGTAACACATTTAATTTTTGTATAAATTCCCTTTACTTCTGGAGATAAAAAAACATTACTTGCAGTTGTTAGTCAATGTTCAAAACATAATTCAACATTTGTCAGCAGTTTACATGTTGTAGGTATTAAGTGATAAATGATATTAATATTTAAACAATGTACTGTAAGAAACATTGAATACAATTATTGTTGCGAACAAAAGTAAGAAATGAGGTTAGTTTTGAAGCTTTTTTTTTAAATACCTCCTTACAATAATGTGACATGTATCAGTTGCATGTGCACTCTGTTGTGTAGAATGGTGCAGCTTAGCATGGTGTCACTAACTGTACATGTCATCTACAGCAATAACTTGCAGACATGTTTGCACGTAAGATATACAGTAATTTACTTTTCAATGTAATGCTTTTTCCCATAGTGGTTGAGTTTTTTAAAGAAGTTTTGACTTTGTTTTTCTTTTGATTTACTCTGAACCTAACATTGACTTCAGGAAGCTGAGTCCAGGCAAAGAAGCACAATTCCCTTCACTCAGGCATGGCCTGAGTTCAAGATTCTGTAGCAGAGCCCTTGGTAATGTTACCATTAAGAAAGAAACAGGAATATATGCTAAATGTTTTACTGCAGATGAATGGGAAAACTTGTAAGGGTTTAAGAATGCAATAATAGCAAGTTAAGAGGAACTGCAAGCCTGCTGCAGTTTCTTGGCAGACCTCAGTTCAACTGATTTTAAATCCCCAGTGTGTTCTGAAGGATGTTACACATAAAAGGCATATATTCCTAACTTGTATTTTCTTTATTCTTTTTATTGACATTCTCCCTCTGAGGTCAACTGCACTGGTCGCTCTGAGACCATTTGAAGGCTTTGGCTTATTTAGTTCACTAACTGCTAAAGTACACATTGCTTCTCGAGGAACTTGTACAGCTTACTGTAATGACAGATCTAGTTTCATGTGCTTGAACCCAAATGACATAAATATTTCAGTGGTGAATCAGTATTTGAAAAGAAGGGTCAGGAAGGTAAGGAATGTTTACAGCAAAGGTTTCATCACTTTGAGTGAAACATGTTTTGTTGTAAACTTGAGGGTGTGCTGGCATGTACTTTGAGGAGAAGGATTTTTATTAGGTCACCAATGTGCATTCTTTCCATACAGTAGCTAAACAATCATGAATAAAGGTAGCCCAAGACTTGCAGTGCTTTTCAAACTGCTGGCCACTTTTTGGGCAGAAAATACAGTTTACATTCTGAATATCCCTTTAGAGCAATGTGTGACTCTAATAAATTCAGTGACTTTGTTGAAAAGTACAGTGATTCTCAGCATCCGCTTCCCTCATGTCTAGTTATGGCAATCCATGTCTTGCATTAAAAACCAATGAAAATGGTCAATGCCATCAAGGTCATCGTGTTGCACATGCCTGGCTTCTTGCAATTTTCAAGATGTCCTCAACAGCCCATAGGCTAAAGGTGTTGTGGAGGCACACACATGCTGCAGTGTTTCTGTACAGCACAATTGTTGATTCTTTTTAAATCTCCAGATAAAGTAGCATTTAGAAACAGTAACAGCAGGCAACACTAAGCATTACAATGATGGCATTATGATGGGTTTAACAAGACATTTTTAGTCATGATAAAACCTGATTCTGGGCACCACTGTAGTGAATGTGTAGTTCTGTTCACTTAACACCAGTTCTGCACAGATTGCAGTGGCTGCCGGTCAGGTGGAGGATTATCTTCAAGGTGGGCTTGCTCACCTACAAATCCCTATTTGGATTGAGTGCTGGTTATCTGCCAGACCTTCTGACACCTAGCCGCCCAGTGCGCTCACTCTGGTCTTCCAAAGAGGGCTTCCTTGTGGATCCGAGGGCACGGTTCAAGTCATCTGGGGCCCGTGCTTTTGAGGTCACCATGCCAGCCCTATGGAACTCTGTGCCACAATCTTTATGGGAAGTGCCCTCTGTAGAGAGCTTTAAAAATGGCTTTAAGGCACAATGATTCAAGCAAGCTTTTAATGTTGAATAAGTTTTTAAGTATGGGGTTTTAGAGTTTGTGTTATTTATTGTATTTTACTATAACCAAGTCAGACTTAAATTAATGTATTTATTGAAATGTTTTTTTAAATGTTGCACCTTATGTAAAGCACCCAGAGCCTCCAGGATTGGGCATGGGATAAATAAACTTTTACTTACTTTAACATAATAATACATAAGGTATTCATCTACTGTAACAAATTTCTAATAATTGTTTGAACACTGGCACTGAAAGCATAGGAAACATGGAATTTATATGACTTTTATAGCCACTTGCATTTACCATATGTAATGTAGATTTTCTAAAGAAGTGTATGTACCAAATCTGGAAAAAAAAACTGAATGTGCAATGTCAAAAGAAATACAGAAAATATATATGTGCTCTTTTATATTAGGATATAGACAAATGGTTTACAATTACTGAAGTCTGTGTGGCATCAAAATAGACGTGAGTGTTGCATTTGTAGAGAACTGGTTTAAAAGAAGCAAGAAAAAAGCACTAAATCACTTCCTAACTGGTACCTTTATGGCCAAAAATCACAATATCTAAATTTCTTAGTATAGGGTATGGTTAGGTTCTATTGTATATGTAAATCCATATACTCAAATATACAGTATATCATAGTTAAAATATCACAAAAAGTTGTTGTACCACAGTAATGACACTGGGACTGTGGTACAACAGTGACCAGAAGTGTCTTGTGCATCACTCACCACTCTCTAAACAAAATGTGCCATTTTTAACATTCAAAGAATAAAGCACCCCAGCTGTTGAAACCCAAACCTACAGTAGCTGAACCCTCAAATAAGATTCCACAGTACTGAAATCTTTATATTTTACTTTTTTTAATATCCATTGCTGCATCATGATCCTGACTCTGTCAGTCTTTATGTGGACTCACTACTGTGGGGTTATGCTACGGCTGTGCTTAGTTGGGCACAAACACTGATGGAGTGAGGATCATTGTGCAGCTTTGGAAATCACAAAAAGTAAAATATAAGCATTTAAATACTAAACAATCTTATTTAAGGGTTTGGGGGAGGGTTTTTAAACACCTTGATGCAATGTGGGATTTTGGGAAATTATTAACATATTTATTTAGGTTATGGTAGAGATATAATTAAGTCACATAACATTGCTTTTTTATTTATTTATGTATTCATTTATTTATGTATTTATTTATTTCAAAAGTTTTTCCAAGAAAGACATACTGAACTTGTAGCAGCTTGTTTCCATCTGCGCCCTCGAGGGATGGGGGAAGGTGAGTTTATAAAATACAGGATGTGTACATGAGAATATTTGTTGTATGGTGAAATAGTAAAAAAAAGCAAAATAAATAAAATAATAAACAACAAAAATAAAACTAAAAATTCATAAAAGTGTGTCATCACAATTTACAGGCAGATAGTCACGACATCATTAAAGAATTATGAACACCCGGCCTGGTGGCGCAGAGGGTTGAGGCGCTGGCACCTTACCTCAAACCACGGCGGCGACCCGGGTTTGGGAACGGACTCAGGTCACTGGGGGTTGGTGGGGATGGGAGAGGATTGAGCATCCCAAGGACTGCTCTCCTCCCCGGGGGTGGGTTAGGGTCATGCCTCGCTCTGTAGCGGCCCCCAGTGGAGACTGGGGGCACTACAAGAAGCGGCACGATGTCAGGGGAACCAAAAAAGCAGAAAAATGGCATCTGAGCAACCGGATGATGGCTGCCTGGATCCCCCACCTCCATGGAACCCCCGAAGAGCCAGAAAATACCGATCCCAGCAGCATCAGGGCCGAGAGCAAGAATGCCTGAAGGCAATTTCCCTCCGGAAGGAGGGGACCCATCTGACAAAGGGTTACGTCGGGCTACCCTGGTTGACGGGGATCGGGGGAAGCTGGCATCGGGGAGGGTTCAGAATGGAGATACGGGGGTAGTCCTTGGCAGAAGGCCTGAAGGAGAGGCCGGTCAGATGCAGGGGGTGATAAACAAATAATGCAAAAAAAGAAATCATGAACAATACTATAAAAAAATTATAAAATGAGTAGGAACAGTTCCCTAATCTGACTATCAGAGAGGCCGTTCCAGTGATGTTTTTTTTTTTTAAGTTTAGCACAGTAAATAAAATGTGCCAATACCTATGTCAGCATTACACTGGAGATCCATTTTTCACTGATCCATCTTTCAGAAACCTTTTGGCTGCCATGTTTTTCTTTCCCTAGCAAGCTACTAATTGTAAAATACCTGAAGCCCCCAAAACACTTACAACATTTAAATGTCTAGTTTCTTTTTTTAAATCCCCCTCATATTCCCATTTGAGCAGCTTGTTTCCCTCTTGACCCCCACACCTCACAGACTTGATGTGCTGTCTTGCACTCCCTCCCAACTCACAGGTACAGTCAAACTGCCACAACTTTCTCAAAACTCACTACTGCAGATGGTAGTGTGCTGCCAAAAAGACTTCAAGGAAATCACAAGTGTGCTGATAATTTGGCATACAGCATAAAATCCAACTGAAAATTTCTAAAACACTGAAAGATGTCTTATGTCAGCATAAGGCAAGTGATGTACCCATCTCTGACTCTGCATGTATTTCTAAGAACAAGGAAGGATGTAACTGCAGTGGTAAAAAATATGTTGGACTATCATCAATTGAGACTTGTCTTGCTATAAGAAAGCTGAAGCAATTGTAGGGAGTTCCAACCAGCAGTGGGAAAAAGAAGCACACCATTATTGCTTTGAAGAAAACAGCTGTGGTAGTAAAAGAACTGGACCATTCACTGATGGACCATGAAGATGTGGAGCAAGACTGTCGTAGTGCTATCAGTGATGAATGCCTTGTCGATATTAAGCATGACCCCACTTGTGATCTTTCTAAAGATGGCATAGATCTAGATGATTTAATGAAAGGATTGGAGAGTGGTAATGATAACACTGATGCTGGTAGAGATACTGAAGGTGATGATGTGGCTAGGGGAGATATGGAATCAGATCCAGTAAAAACACAAAACTGCCGAAGGCAACAAGAATGAGACAACTGACTTGTTGTGGTAAGGATTACAAAAATGATAAAGTTAGAGGACAGCAAAGGAGAGTAAGGCTATGAAAAATAAAACACAAACTGCTGCAGTGCTTGGGTGGAGTGAAACTCAGAAAATAAGGAAGGAGAAACAGAAAGAATGTTAATAATAGTGGGCCAATTATTCCTGTGAGTGGTCCACAATGCACGCCTGTGTCAGTAGTGTGGGATGTTTTTACCTTACTGCACAACTACCCTAGTGTGGCAGTTTGTTTGTGTGTCTGTCCATAATGGCAACATTGTTCAAGTGCAAAAGTGAAAGACTTAACAAAGGTCATCATTATATCAAATAACCTCTCTTGCTTGACCCTTCAAGACCCCCAAACATTTTTGTTCAGCCAAGGAAGGCACCTCTCCAGACCTCTGGTTGACTATTGTTCTCTTATGGGGCCCAGAAAGTCATAATTCATGCTAATTCAGAGGCTACACCTACGTTTGCTAGCCTTGGTGCAAATGATTGGCCAGTTGCCACTCATACTATGGATAGGGGTTAAACTGGGGCTCAACATTGAAATAAAGGTATGTAAAGGCTTTTGGAGAAGCTAGAAAGTTGAGACTGAGTTTAACCATGGTGTTTGTCAGCAGCTGGGTATTTTGTGGGACTTGGTAAAAACCCAAACATACCCAAATGTTCTCCTAGAATACCCCTCAAGCAATCACTACAGGGAGCATACCAGAAGGAAATATGGGGGTTATTCTGGCAGGGGCAGAAATTGTGTAGGATTCCTAGAGGCATTAGGTAAGGGGCATTCAACTTGTTGATACCAGTCCTTGTTTAGGGTGTATTCTGCTTCTGGATGCATTCTATTTCTGGAAACATTCTAGTTTGAAATAGAATGCACATCACCTCAACACACTTAATTCCCCATGCTGGAATGCCCATATACTTATTGTCACTGTTATAATACCCTCCTTTTAATTGCCCTGGGATATTCCTTTCCAACTGGAGAGCTACGGCATTCACATTCTGGATATATTCCTGTTTTCATCCACACTCATTGTTTTACTTTGAATGGGAAGATGGGGAGGGTGTAGAGGATGACAGAGTTAGCCTGGTGGTCAGACTTGTCCTTGCCTCTTCCCCAAGTCCAAATCATAAATCACAGACCAGTGTGGGGAAAACCTATGTAATTATTTAATGTTGGGCTGAATGGTCCAAAGGCTGCCCAATCTCTTTTTTCTTCTTTTAATAGCAGTTAAAACTATAGTGAAACTATAGGGGATTCCTGGAGGCATTAAGTAGGAGGCATTCAATTTGTGGGTACTAATCCAAGTTTGGGGGGTTATTCTGCTTCTGGATACACTGGACCCAATTCACAAAGGTTGATGCAGGGCTTTCACCAAGCCCTGTGCCATCCACAGTGTTTGACGCTGCTGTGCTAAAGCTCTCTGGTGCAACACAGCCCGATTCATGAAGGGCTGGCCCACTTGCAACAGTTTCCCTACTTTATGGCAGCTTGCACAAACCTTTGGTGCAAGCCCTGTAATATGGGTCCAATGGTGCAAAGTTAGACAGGGGGAGCTGGTCTAACTTGTGTTTTGCGGAAGGAAATTGTGGCAGGGGTTTGCAGCAGGCATCGTTCCTGAATTGCACTTGCTGCAAAGTTTGATACAAGTCACCCCTTGCATCAAACTCCCTGCTGCATGTCCCTTAATCCAACCCAAAACTCTTCGCAAAGCAGGCCTATTGTGTTTCTGGGTCCATTCTTGTTTTGACATGGAATGTACATCACCTCAACACATTTAATGCCTGCCCGTGCCGAAATGCCTGTATTCTTATTGCCCCTGTTATAATGCCCTCCTTTCTAATTGTTCTAGGGGATTCCAACTGAAGATCTAAGGCATTCACATTCTGGGTGTATTCCTGTTTTCATCCATACCCATTTTTTCACTGTGAATGGAGAGAACGGGGAAGGGTTTAGTGGATGACAGAGTTAGCGTGGTGGTTAGACCTTTAATGGCCCCTTCCCCTAGTCCAAATCCTGGTTCACAGGTCAGTGTGGGGGAGTACAATTTAATAATTTATTGTTGGGGCAACTGTGCCAAAGACTGCTCAATCTCTTTTTTTTTTCTTTTTATAGCAGTTAAAATTTTAATTAAGAAAATTATGCACAACAAAAATTACCAGATACCATAATACAAGACTTTGCAATACAGGATTGTACAGCACAAAAACTGGAGTCATAATATCAGTGCTAATGACAGTTTCACAACAAAGTAAACACATCAAAGTTGCTTCTCAACTACATTATGAGGCACTCGTCCAGCATATTTACAAGTGCTACTTGGTCCTACAAGGCAGACAGAGAAAAGATCAAGAAATATTGTGTCAGGACTTTATTCTTCTAATGGTATTAGACAGGGAAATCCCCTCCATGCTTCCTGATGAAACTCTAGTAAGCAACGCCTAATAAGGATGCGTGGTGGCATAGGAAGCCATGATGTCCCATTCCACAACAGCATGAAGGGGGACCTGTTTGAAACTATGTCACAAAATGCCTTACTTTGCACCTTAGGTCACACTCTATACTCCTCCCAGAGAGCCAGTGAATAAGAGGAGACAACTATGGAGTTTTCCCATGGTAGACACTAGTGGATAACACAGGTGTATCCCTATATACATCAACAGCAACAGGTCCCAGAGGGTCACGAGTCATGGTTATAATGTGAACACCAGTATTACAGAGTCCCAAAACTTAAAGGGGTCATTCAGCAGCATAAGAAGTCCTAGTGGTTATGAAACAAACAGTTATGAATTGTGTGGTTCACCCAAAAGGTCTGGGGACAAAACTGGAGGTATTTCCTTAATCACTAATTCAGTGTCATGGAGGGAATCTTGTACAATGTCTGCTAAGCTTGGCACTTGAGGGATGGATTGCTACAGTAGCTGTGGAAGACAAAGGTCACTGTGAAGACATCAGGGCTGATTCACAAAGTTGGAGATCCTTTTCACCAGCAGCAATGCTTTTTCAATGGATGGAATGACACAAGAGCTGAGTGTCAATGCTCACACTCTTTTGCTTCTATTGCATTGCCGCTGGGGTTAAAGCTATTCCTTTTGATCATAAGCCTTGGCTTTTTCCTTGTTCTGTGGTAGATATAGTCACTGTTGCTGTTATTGGTCTGGGGTGGGGCTCAGTTGTTGAAAGGGGGCTGCTATGGGGCCTACTTTGTATAGCCTGTGTTCACGCAAGGGAAATGGTGACAGAGTGTCTTTGATTGCAAGCCCAAAGCATTTGTCTTGTGAAGCTGTGGCTTAAGTGCTCAGGACCTGTGAACATCTACATCACTTTCTCTAATGTAGTCAATGTTCTGGAGGACCATGTTCCATTCAGCATGAAGGATCACTGAGGATCCCATTATGTACCTCCAGGAACAACAGGGAGTGACAAAGTGGAACAAACATTTTTGGTTTAATGAGGCTATTTTGAGAAAAGTCCTGCTATAGACAGATTTTGTGCCTATTCCACATCAATATTCTTTTTCTTGGGCCAGTTCATTTTCATGTACTGTATTTTATAACAGAGAAAAAAACAAAATTGGCCTCAGTCTTTGTACTTGTTTTAGCTTCAGTGCTAACGTCCAATGTGCCCACTCTATGTTCAGTGGCAGTCCCCAATATCCCAGCAGTGTTGGAAGCTCTGATTGCAGAAATCCCTAATATTTTTATTTTCTGCACAGTCAAGGAAACTGACAGGCCATAGGTTGTTGCCACAGCCGCTGCAATCAAAACTGTCTACCTATTTACAGAGTAAGTCTATTTTTGTTTTAAATTGAACAATGACAGTATCTTTTTATCCTTGTGCTATCAGTCTTATACATGTATGATTTATTATCCTGGACTCCAAAGGTTAAGGTGTCCATTTGGTGTTGCAGGGGAACACAGGGTTACACCTCACTTATTTCCTCCAGAATGCAGCTGAACATAAAATGAAAGGACTTGATATCTTTTGTCTGGCCTCTGGGCTACCTGCCACCATCTTGATCTTAAAGGAAGCAGGCAGGCCCAAACTCTGCAATAGGTGTTTACTCATCTGGTAAAGGTGATTGTGTTAGTTGATATCCATGGCACTCTAGACATTACATTATGGGTTTTAGCCCAGCTGATAAGCCTATGAAACACATGACCCGGATCAAATTTCATAGTATACCCAGGTCCCAGGAGTCCCTGCTCCTCAGTTTGATTCTTCCATAGCTGAAAACAAGGTTATTTATGCAACATGCTACATTGAACCAGTAATTCACCTGAAGACATTTAGGATAAGGCCCCCCCATGAGCCCCTTTATTACCCTATTAATACAATTCTAATTCTCATACATTTAAGGTGACCCATGGCAAGACATTCTAAATTTCTTTTTCTAACTTTTCTTCCAATACCCACCCTGATGCCCCATCACCAAAATGGTTGCAATTCTGTGTGGAGTCTCACTACTACTTCCTTTAACCTGGTGTACCTTGTTACTCTGATCACGCTGCAGGGAGGGCCATGGAGTGCCATGGATATCAACTAAGAACAATCACCTTTACCAGGTGAGTAAACACCCATTGTGTTGAGTTGAATATCCATGGCACTCCAGACATTACATAATGAGTACATTAATCAGCAGTACCATTTCCCGCAGGGTGGGACAGAGTGCTCTGAGAATGAGTAGATGAACTGGCAGCTGAGAGAACCTTATTTGCAAAGGAGGCCCTCTGTTTGTATAGGAATTTGAGCCTGCAGTGTCTTGCAAAGGTATGAATGGAAGTCCAAGTTGCTGCTTTGCAAATGTCCTCCTTAGACACATTAGCCATCTCTGCCCAGGAGGTGGACACTGCCCTGGTAAAATGTGTCTTAATGCCATCTGACAGGATGAGTTTCTTTGTCTTGTATGCCTCCTGGATAGTTCTCTTCAGCCAGCTAGTGATTGTAGCCTTAGAGGCTGCCCTGCCTTGCCTCTGCCCTTTCGTTACAATGAACAGTCTTTCTGTTTTGCGTATTGATTGGGTTCATGTGATGTACGTCGTTAGAGTGTTGCTGACATTTAAGTGATGGGGAATAACAATCTCCTCTGACTGTGAACTATCATATAATGTTGGTAGTTCAATAGACTGCTCTCTGTGGAACGTGGAAGTGATCTTGGGTTGAGAAAGTGGGTACTGTCCTTAGGAACACCCCTTCTGGTGTGAATCTGGTATATGGTTCCCTGCAGGACAGTGCCCCTAGTTCGCTGATCCTTCGGGCTGAGCAGATGGACAGAAGAGAGCAGGTCTTGATACCCACCCAGTATAGGTCTATCTTAAGAAGGGGTTCGAATGGAGGGACGCCAAGAGCCACAAGGACTAGAGTTAAGTCCCACGGAGCTACAAGAGGTCTGGATCAAGGTCTTAGTTCCTTGACCACTCTTAGAATCCTTACCACATTCGGGTGTGTGCCTGGGTTGTGCTGTCCTATGGGACTAAGAGCCACGCCTATAGCTGATAGTTGCACCCAGAGTGATGAGTTGGACAGACCCTTATCCAATCCTTGTTGCAGGTACAGAAGGATGGTTGACATGTCAGCATGTTCTGGTTCTTTGCCCCTGGCTCTACACCAGGTCGAGAAAACACTCCACTGCCTGCCGTATGTGGAAGTGGTAGAGGGTTTTCTGTACTGCAGCATAGTCAAAATGACCGAGGCATGATAGCCAGCCCTTAGCAATCTCTGCCTCTCAGGATCCAGGTCATTAGTCTCAGGGTCTCTGGTGCCAGATGAATCACAGGGCCCTGGGTTAACATGTCAAATCAGTAGGGGAAACTCCATCTGTCTGTTGCCATGACCATCACCACCAAGAACCATGTTCTCTGAGGCCAGTACGAGACTACCAAGATGATGTTTTTTTTGGACTGCCCAATTTTGGTTGAGACCTGTGCTATTAGGGGAATGGGGGAAACACATATGCCCGATCCAGTGACCATGTTTGGGATAAGGCGTTGACTCCCTGGGAGTGCTGTTCCCTGTATCTGGAGTAGAATTTGTTTACTTAGGAGTTTGCTGTGGTTGCCATTAGATCCATTGTTATGGGTTCCCATGTCTTCTGGATCATGCAGAACAGGTCCAGATGCAAGTGCCACTCTCTGGAATGCACTTGCTGTTGGCTGAGCCAGTCCGCTCTCATGCCTAAAGAGGGAGTCAGTGCATTGGGGCAGAAGTTTTACATTTTTGCAGAATATTTAAACTAGCAAATGGGGAGAGGGGTGCAGCACCTCATACGTCGAATGGGAAGAACACCTCTCCCCCCTCAGCTAGTGGTCAAACAGGAGTTCAGCATGTTTGCAGTTCATTTCCATCAAGGTAAGGAACAAGGTCCAGATCCCCATACGATGCACAGGGGAAATGTCATACCTCACCCAACAACTAACACACTGAAATCTGGCCAATGGAAAATCATGTACACAAATGCTCGCAGTCTGGGAAACAAGATCCCAGACCTGCAGGCAATAATGACAGATGCTAAACTTGACATAGTAGCAATTAGCGAGACATGGCTTACCAGTAACCACACTTGGAAGACTTCAGTACCTGGCTATGTACTGTTCAGAAGAGACCGAGGTGCAAAAAAGGGGGGTGGAGTGGCCCTGTATGTCAATGAAAATATCAAAGCTACAGAAATTCGGAATACACATAAGGATCAAGAAGAACTGTGGGTCACCCTGAAAACAGGAAATGGGACAGCCATAAGAACTGGGATTGTCTACAGGCCCCCAGACCAGGGGGAGGACATAGACACATTACTGTTAGAAGATATACAAAACATAACAGCTAATGGGGAGGTTCTGATAATGGGAGACTTCAACATGCCAGATACAGATTGGTCAATACCAGCAGGAACATCTGCCTGAATTAGACACATGGTGGATTCCCTGCAGGGGGAAGGCCTCAAACAACTGGTACAACAACTCACAAGAGACAGGGCTATCCTAGATCTAGTACTGACTAACAGGGAAAGGATCACAGATCTCCAGGTAGAAGGTCACCTGGGGGCCAGTGACCATCACATGGTATGGTTCAGTTTGGCAACTACAACTAAATCATCCCATTCCAAGGCAAAATATGGGACTTCAGAGGAGAGCTGACTTTGACAAGATGGCCAACAGAGTTAAGCTAGCCCTGGCATAAAGAAATACAGGTGAGGGGGTACTGGCAAAGTGGGCAAGCATTAAGGATGCAATACTTGTAGCAACATCCCACTGTGTTAGAGAGAAAAGGCAGTGCAAAAGATGAAGGAAACCACTTTGGTTCTCAAAACAGTAGCAGAATAGGTCAGAGACAAAAGGCTGGCCTTCAGGAAATATAAGGGAACACAGCGGGATGAAGAGAGGGAGGCATACCAAACTTCCCTAAGGGAAGAAGGGAAGGCAGTAAGGCAGGCAAAGGCCCAAACCAAGGAAGCACTAGCACAAACAGTAAAAGAAGGTGACAAGACTTTCTATAGATACATTAGTGAAAGGAGAAAGTCCAGAGGGGGTATTGTTAAGATCAAAGGAGATAAGGGGGCATGTGAAGAGGAGGACCATATAAAAGCATCTATCCTAAATAGATACTTCTGCTCAGTATTTACTGAAGAGAAGGTAGGGCAGGGCGTACAGCTCAGCACCATGGACACAGGGGGGGGAGGGAGGTAAGCACTAGTCCCTTCACAAAAGAAAGGGTCCTACAAGAGCTTAATAAGCTCAGGGTGGACAAGGCAATGGGACCTGATGGCATACATCCCAGGGTACTAAAGGAGCTAAGGGTGAAACTAGCAGAGCCATTATCAGAACTGTTTAGTGAGTCTCTGAGTACAGGAGAGGTCCCAGAAGACTGGAGAAGGGCTCATGTGATCCCACTCCACAAGAGTGGTAGCAGGAAGGAGGCAGGAAACTACAGACCAGTCAGTCTTACCTCAGTAGTGGGCAAGATTATGGAGACACACCTTAAGAAAAGGATAGTTCAACACCTGGAATCCATAGGGGCACAGGATACAAGACAGCACAGGTTTACAAAAGGAAGGTCCTGTCAAACTAATCTCATAGATTTCTTTGTGTAACCAGAGTGGTGGACTAAGGGGGAGAAGTTGATGTCACCTACCTTGACTTCAGCAAAGCTTTCAATACTGTTCCACATAGAAGATTAATTAATAAGCTGGGTAGGCTCAATGTGGGTCAGAAGTTGGTCAACTGGGTGGCAAACTGGTTGATGGGCAGAAAACAGAGAGTGGTGGTAAATGGTATACAGTCAGAAGAGATGCAAGCCACAGGTGGGGTACCTCAGGGATCAGTCCTGGGGCCAGTCCTCTTCAATATATTTATCAGTGACATTGTAGATGGACTGGAGGGTAAGGTTTGTCTGTTTGCAGATGACACCAAGATCTGCAACAGAGTAGATGATCCAGATGGGGTGGGCAGAATGAGAAGAGATCTGGATAAACTAGCAAAATGGTCAGAAGAGTGGCAACTGGGGTTTAATGCAAAGAAGTGCAAGATCATGCACATAGGGAAGAGAAACCCTGAAGCCACCTATAGGATGGGAGGGGAGTTGCTGGCAGTCACAAGGGAAGAAAGAGACTTTGGCATCATCATCGCCACCGATGACCTGAAATCATCCAAGCCGACCACTAAAGCAGTAGGTAAGGCTACGGGGATGTTAGGGTGTATTAGTAAGGGTATCACAAGTCATAAGAGAGAGGTAATAATCCTCTTTACAAGACACTGGTTAGGCCCCATCTGGAGTACTGCGTGCAGTACTGGAGGCCACACCTTCACAAGGGCATTAACCAAATTGAGGTAGTCCAGAGAAGGGCAACAAAAATGGTGCAGGGACTGCATCAGAAAACATATGAGGACAGAGTAACAGAGCTCAATATGTATACCCTAGAGCAAAGGAGGGAGAGAGGTGATATGATCGAAACGTTCAAACATCTTAAGGGCATTAACAAGGTAAAAGAATCTAACATGTTTCAATATAAGAAAAATAGCAGGACAAGAGGACACAGCATGAGACTTGAGGGAGGCCGATTAAGGGGTAATGTGAGGAAGTTCTTTTTCACAGAAAGGGTGGTGGATGCATGGAACGGCATACCTCAGGAAGTGGTGGATATGAATACAGTGCAGGGCTTCAAACAGGCATGGGATAGGCATAAGGAAGCAATACAGACGAGTATGAATAGATAGGCCATTGACAGAGCAAAGGCCAATGGCACATTTATAAGGTAGAAAAAGAAATGGGCAGACTGCATGGGCCTTGCTGTCCTTATCTGCCATCAACTTCTATGTTTCTATGTTTAGCTTGCCTGCTAGGTGGTGGCGCTGATGTGAATGAAGTTGGCCTGAGCCCAGTTCAATACCCTCATCACTTCCCTTTGCATGGCCCTGCTTCTGCTTCCCCCTGTCAATGTAAGCTATAATGACCTGGTTGTCAGATCAAATTAGGACTGACTGACTAGTGATGGTCAGAAGGAAGGCTCTGAGAGCGTGATACACTGCCCTCAGTTCCAGTACATTTATGGACAGTCTGGACTCCAGCATTGTCCATCAGACTTGAGCCGATAGGGAATTCATGCATGCTCCCCACCCCATCAGGCTTGCTTCTGTCTCCAGAGTGATGTCGTAGAACAACTCCAGTGGGGTACCCCTCATGAGGTTGTCCCTTGAGGTCCACTAGGCCAGGGAATGCCTCATTGCTTTAGGTAATGGGATTTTGACCCCTATGTTCTGTTCAGTTGGTAAGCCTTGGGTCATGAGGTAGTTCTGTAATGGCCTCATGTGCTAACTGGCTCATGGTACCAAGTTGATGGACGAGGCCATGCACCCCAACACCTAGGCTATCTGGCCAATGGTGGGATGGCTGTTGGACCTTAGCCATCAGACTAGCGTGATTATGTTCTCCACTCATTTTTGGGATGGTCTTGCCATCACCTCAGATTTGTTTATTTCTGCCCAGATGCTTTAACTGTTGGGTAGGTGTTAGAAAGCTTTTGGCCTACTTCACTACCCAACTGTGCTCTATATGTTTTGCTACTGGACAACCTAGACTTACACATCATTGTTTTTTGTATAATTCCTTTAAATGTTTAACTTTAATTGGGTGGTTTAATACTAGGTCTCTGTTATTCTTACAAAAAGTTAAGTTGAAATTGCTTCCAAATAGTATCTCTAATCTATTCCCTACAACCCCCTAACTTCTAATACATGTTTGCAACTGAAAAATTCATTTCAGATTCCATATTGCCATACTGTCTGCACAAAAATCTTTGACCTTTGTAGCACCAAAACTTTACAATGAACTGCCCCATAATGTATGTTATGCAAATATACCAATTTTTAAGACAGAGCTCAGAAGGAATATGTTAGCTAATTCTTTGTAGGTGTTTTACCTAGTTCGTATTATGCTATAAGTGCTGTATATTTTACTGGCTAGCCCATAAATGTTTAAATATTTAATTATGTTTATTTTTGTGTTATGATGCTTTTATGTGCTCAAACTGGACATCTGTGAAAATGGGTTTTTAACCCACAGACCTTTCAGGTAAAAAATGAAATGAAAATTTCTCCATTATTTTTAGCATAAAGTTCTGTTCACTCTCCATCATGGCCATGATGGCCTGCTGATTTTGGAGGAGTAGTGCCCCCAGATTCACCCAGTTAGCACTGCTGGTCCTCGGGTTGTCAGGACCCATGGTCGGGGACTGCTCCAGAGAGAGGTCATCATCGTCATGCAAGCAAGACGGGCACTGTGGTCCCGCATTATGCGGCATCAAGGTGGTGCTGCAAGTAGAGCATTTCTTTGCCTTCACCATCTGGAGAGAGAGAGAGAGGAGAAGGCAGGGGATTAGGAGAAGGTAACAGAGAACATCCAGGTTGAGAACCCTTGGAAGCTCCGCTAACATACGCAAATATATGTCTAAGCTCATATGTATATGTCACAACATTATAGACAGCGCTGTATGAGCTTTTGTTTTGTTTCCAGTAAGCACCTGGTTTGTTAGGGGAAGGTTTTATTGGAAGCTAGTCCAGTGCCCCTCTAATAGCACTAATGACACAGATTTTTAAACCCCTGTGAGGGAATTAAAACTGAGCTAAATAAATAATATGGGCTACTGAAGTTTTGGGTTCGTATGCCTCCTGCAGTGCCGAGAACATGCACATAACAGCATGGGAGGTGAGGCAGAAAATGGTCATTGAACAGGTCACTCATGCATGGGACAACGCATGCACAAAATGTCAGCCAGATGGCATTCTGGTCTAAAATGGCAGCCAATGGCACTGAAATGCCATCCGAGTTAAAATGGTGGCTGTTCTGAATTAAGGAGCCTTCCTAGAGAGGAAATTCGAATCCACAGCATGAATGGTGAATGCGGCCAGTGACAGTACAATAAGCTGTTACATCCCTGCCGGCTTATTGAAAAAGAGGAGGGAGGAGGGGGCTCGCTTGAGTTGAAGAGGCATGGAGATAGGCGGAGACGCCCATACACCAGTAGGCTGCTGCAGAAAGGATCCTGGACTGATTGGGTGGAAAAACTGTTCCCAATTTTGGTGATATCAGGATGGCCACTGTAATAGGGGCTGAATCCTGAATCAAGCATTTCTGTGGAGTGTGGCTGCACTACTCACTAAATAGGAAGTAGTGCAACCAGTGTTGGGTGCGAGGCCTTGCGGTCTCTGCTTGGGAGGGGAGAGTCACAACAGCAGGTGTCCATAACCCGAGAAATTATGCATTAGAAGTCAGGCAACATCTAACCAGGGAAGCAGGACTCATTCAGAAGCGTGTGTTTTGCTCGTTGTGCCACGCAGTCCCCGCTTAGGAGAGGTGAGCAGCGTTTGGTGGAAACGGTCAGGAAGGCACATGGATTCAAATAGTGAGGAATCACATGAGATCCAAACTGTCATGGAGCTCTCCCTACCATTTAAGAAAACATCAAGGGGAACCCCGGAGCTCATGCTGCATTCTCCGGAGGCTAGCCAGGTAACAAGTGATGCTGCAGCGGGGGGCACCACGTCGACTCCGCGGCCTACACCTGGACAAGGAAACCAACCTGGCGAATTGGTACAGTGGCACCAAATGATAGGAAAGTGTGGACTTTTAAACTGAGGAATGGTGCCTGTCGCCAATGAAATTAAAGAACCAGAACCTTCTTACTCAGCTCCTGGAGCTATTTCAGAAAAACAACTTAAACGGCTAGACTGCATCATATTTACCACTGTTTAGTAAATGAAAAAAAGAAGTTTAAATGCTGTTTAAACCACAGTCAGTGCTAGGAAAAAAATTCCACAGCCAGGTGGTTTTTATTTTAAATGCTCCCTAAAAAACAACAATAGGGAGGTCCCTCCTGATGACGGAGTTGCCACCAGCAATTATCCATTAAAACAGTAAATAAGTTGCAAACAGACAATCTAAGAGACTGATGTCCCCTAATCCAATTAACTGATAGACCCAGAGCACTGAAAACACTGAATACATGATTTACTGAGGTTCAATTCACAGGCCTGCCTCAACTGGAACACTGCAAACACACAGGGACTCCTGGAGTGCTAGTAGCCTGATCAGATGCACAATTAGAACTGAGGAGCAGGGACTCCTGGGACCTGGGTATACTATGAAATTTGATCCTAGGTCATGTGCATCATTAGCCTATCAGGTAGGCTAAAGCACATGATGTAATGTCTGGAGTGCCATGGATATTCAACTAAACACAATCAGTATTTACATTATTTTGGCAAGTTAAAAAACACACATTTTCTTGATACAGTGGTAATTATACAAAAAGTTCCTAGTTATTGTGGTACATTGTGGTGTTTGCAGCAGCAAATTGCAGTATTTGTACCAGAAAATACATCACATTCAGTCGCTAACACAATACCCACCACATTTTGTGGCCATAAATACCACGCATGATTCATTGGTGGAGATATATACCTTACTGAGGTGTACCTAATTGGCATTTTTAAATGAATGCAGCAACACCTCCTGACTGCATCTCAGGCTGAGGTGTACACTTTTCTGAGGTGTACCTAATTAACATTTTTTAGATCCACATTAACTACACTTCTTATGTACACCTCTAGTAAGGTGCACCTAATTAGCATTTTGTAGACATGTATCATTTATGCCTAAATTACTCTGTAAGTGCAATGCTGTTGAACCTCATATATGCCTCTATGCCAGTAGTTCAGATGAGGTGCACACTGCAAGGTGTACCAAGGAGCACACCTCATTTACACTTTGGCAGCATGTCAAAAACAACTCAGTTAAGTCATGGTTTCAGTGGAAACAGTGACAATGCATTATTCCCATCCTTTCTGACCAACACTGATCTCCCATTCCACATTACATTCACTACAAGACTGAACTTCTAACATTTCAGCCTAGTATGGGCACTAACCAGAGGTGGGAGCTCATAAAGCTGGGGATAGTGGAGGCAACCAGAACCTTCAACAAGGCCCACAGCAAGAAGGTTAGGGCTAAGAAACCAATCAGGGTGAGCAAGGAATCATGGAAAAGGTAAGAAGAAAAACAGCTACCTTTAGGAGGTACAAGAAAATGGAGGGGGAGGACAGGAAGGAGAACTGTACCTGAAGGAATCGAAGGAGGTGACATGGGCAGTAAGGGGAGCCAATGAGTCTATGGAGCTCAGGCTAGCACAAGGCATTAAGAAGGGGGAGAAGGACTTCTTTAGGCACATCAGGGAGAAAAGGAACTGTAAGGACAACATAGTAAGGATTAGGAAGAAGGGGTTGGGTGGAAGCAGGGGAATAAGGCAGAAGCGCTAAATGATTACTTCTGCTATGTATTTACTAAGAAGAAGAGGGGGATGATACCCAAGGGGGGGGAGGAACAGCAGAAATGGGGGGGAGGTGGTGACAGATGGGGAAATCATGGAAGGCAGAGTTCTGGAGGGTTTGAGGGCACTAATGGTGGACAAGGCACCAGGCCCAGATGGCATCCACCCCAGGGTACAGAAGGAGCTGGCAGAGGTGCTTGTGGGGCCTTTGGCAGACCTATTTAATGCCTCACTACACTCAGGGTGTATACCTCAAGAGGGGAGTTGCTGGCAGTCACAAGAGAAGAAAGAGACTTGGGCATCATCATCACCGATGACCTGAAATCATCCAAGCAGACCACTAAAGCAGTAGGTAAGGCTACGGGGATGTTAGGGTGTATTAGTAGGGGTACCACAAGTCGTAAGAGGGAGGAAATAATCCCTCTTTACAAGACACTGGTTAGGCCCCATCTGGAGTACTGCATGCAGTACTGGAGGCCACACCTTCACAAGGACATTAACCAAATTGAGGCAGTCCAGAGAAGGGCAACAAAAATGGTGCAGGGACTGCATCAGAAAACATATGAGGACAGATTAGCAGAGCTCAATATGTATACCCTAGAGCAAAGAAGGGAGAGAGGTGATATGATCGAAACATTCAAACATCTTAAGGGCATTAACAAGGTAAAAGAGTCTATCATGTTTCAATATAAGAAAAATAGCAGGACAAGAGGACATAGCATGAGATTAAGGGAGGCCGATTAAGGGTAATGTGAGGAAGTTCTTTTCACAGAAAAGGTGGTGGATGCATGGGCGGCCTACCTCAGGAAGTGGTGGATATGAATACAGTGCAGGGCTTCAAACAGGCATGGGATAGGCATAAAGGAGCAATACAGATGAGTATGAATAGATAGGCCATTGATAGAGCAAAGGCCGGTGGCACATTTATAAGGTAGAAAAAGAAATGGGCAGACTGGATGGGCCTTGTGGTCCTTATCTACCATCAGCTTCTATGTTTCTATGTTTCTATGATTGGAGGATGGCTCATGTGGTGCCCCTCCATAATAGTGGCCTCAAGGATGAACCTGGTAACTACAGACCAGTGAGCCTCACATCCATCGTGGTAAGCTGATGAAGACTATCCTGAAGGAGAGGCTGGTGGCCCTCCTGGAGGTCAAAGGACTACAGGGCAGCAGACAGCATGGCTTCATATGTGGCAGATCCTGCCAAACCAACCTGGTGGAGTTCTATGACTGGGTAACTAGGCAATTGGACAGGGGCCATACAGTGGATGTCCTGTATCTGGACTTCAGTAAGGAATTCAACTTGGTGCCACATGGGAGGCTGGGAAGTAAGTTAGAAGGCACAGGGGCAGGTGCAAAGCTGGTGAGATGGGTAGGGAACTGGCTTCAGGGAAGGCAATAGAGGGTGGTGGTGGGTGGGGTGCTCTTATCCCCAATGGTAGTGATGAGCGGTGTTCCACAGGGCTTGGTGTTGGGACCAGTGTTGTTTGGGATATTCACTACAGACATATCATTGGTCATCAAGAGCAAGATCAGTGTGTTTGCTAACTAGACCAAGATGGGAGCAGTGGTGATAACTTAGGGGGGTGGCAGGGGTTGCAGTATGATCTGGAAAAGCTGGAAACCTGGTCAGACATGTGGCAACTGGGATTTAATGCCAAAAAGTGCAAGGTGCTGCATTGTGGGGTGAAGAACCCAAGGAGGAGTCACCAGCTGGGGGGGAGTGCAGCTAACCAAGACAGAGGAGGAGAAGGATCTGGGGGTGCTCATTACAGGGGGTCAATGAACAACTCAGCACAATGTAGGAAGGCAGCTGCAAAGGCCAACAAAATGCTGGGTTGCATTGCAAGTGGTATATCCTCTAGGAGGGGGGAGGTGATTCTGCCTTTAGTTAGACCGTACCCGGAGTACTGTGTGCAGTACTGGCACCCATATCTGAAGAGAGACATTAAGTTACTGGAAGGGGTGAAGTGCAAGGCAACAAAAAAGATCAAGGGGCTGGGGGACTTACCATATGAGAGGAAGCTGAGGGAGCTGAACATTTACTTGCTGGAAGAGAGGAGGGACAGGGGTGACATGATTGAAACCTTTAAGTACATGAAAGGAATAAACAAGACAGGTACAGAGGGGCTGTTCAAAGTAAGGGAGGGGAGGGACACCGGGGCCATGATATGAGACTGGAGGGAGGAAGGTGCAGGAAGGAGATGGCGAGGCACTTTTTACAGAGAGGTAGAGCTGGGTGGAATGCATTACTGACAGAAGTGGTACCCAGTAGAACAGTGGACTGCTTCAAAAGGGCTGGGACAGAAGGGAGGTCAATGGAGGGAAGGGTGGGAGGAGGGGCAGCTGCAGGATAAGGTGCTAACTGCATATTCAAGGAGACTTGATAGACCTCTAGGCCTTTATCTGCTGGCAAATTTCATATGTTCATACGTTCATATTTAAATGTCTCCATCTTTAGGGCCCTGATGATCTGATGGTTGTCTCTTACTGCACTCAAACGACCCCATTGCTCAACAGTAGTAGCTTCCTTTCTGTACATGGAATGGTACAATATCTCTCTCCTGAGTTTCAGTCTACTGACTTCATGGCTGTGTAGCTGGGTTCAAGTCCTTAATGTTCAGTCTATTTTTATCTATTTACTAAAGCTAGTGAGGTTAGCTTTACCTTTCCCTATGTTAGCTTATGGGTGTGTTCTCACCACAAACTCTACCCCTACCACTCTTCGCCAGTTCTTTATTGTAAATGCTGTACCTGTCTGGAATATCTCTATAATTACTGGTTATTGTAAACATTACACTGAAACTGAGGACTTTTAAACACTGTAATTTACAATTTTGTGTCACACCCCGTTTATTATGGAGTTTGTAACAGTTGACTCCTTTCCTGTGCTAGTTTAGCGATAGTGCCATTGCAGAATACTGCTTCATTTTTGCAACAAAAACTAAACTTAACACTGCACCTTTGGTTCTAAAATCAGTAATTACAACAAATAAATGATGACGGGCAATAGAATTACTTGTTTTTTATACACACACGCTCACGGCCACCTAAGTTCTGCTCTCAGTGTTTATTGATCATAGAAACATAGAAACATAGAATTTTACGGCAGATAAGGACCGCTTGGCCCACCTAGTCTGCCAATTTTCCCACCTAACAGATAAGGTGCAGATCCTAGTTAACCAACAGCTTAATTCCTCCTAGCCCCACTAGGACTGCCCTATCAACACACTCCTTGTGTGTGTGTAAAGAAATTATAATGCACAACTTCTCATCTATTATTGTATATGAAACAGTCTTTAATTTGTAAATCCTTTGATTTTTTTTTCATCTGATTGCATGATCATTGTTAAGGGTTTAGGCTACACAATATGAAAGTCACTAAAGTGTTGCCTAAAGATAGGTTCTGTCATGTCACGCTGTGCCAATCAGTAACTTTCAGAAACTGCAGTTAACAGCACCTAACCCTGTCAATTTGCCACATTTTAAATAGTTTGGGAGTGTTGGTTTCATGCAAAATGTAGGCCCCTTTCACTGATGGCTGTTTTTAGCAGTTATAAGTGAAAGAACATGACAATTTGATATAAATAGAGCCCTCACAATCTCCAATCCTTGTACCACTAAATAGTGTGGTAAGGGCGGTCCTGACATCCTGAAGCCTGCTGTCACCCCTGTCAGTGCCTATCCTGAATGGTCCTGAAAGAGGTGTAGCCAGGTCCAGGGCAGTCCATCAGTGTCCTGCCACAACCTCTCCACTGGAGCATGGATATACTTTGAAATCCCGTGATGGAAAAGCCTGAACCTGACAATCCTGGCACCGGCAGCCTAAAACATCGAATCCTGACAGGAGACAGCCACACTTTCGACTGTTCCATGGGGGCATCTGCTCCTGCACACCCCAGTAAATGAACATGGAAATGGCTCTGCAGTCCTAACTATACTGGCCTTACTGGGCCAGCATAACATATATATATATATATATATATATATATATATATATATATATATATTTAGAGGCAAAAAACTCCATTTAATGCATTAGTTAGGGTTGTTCCACAGCGACAAAAGCGAGGAAATTCGGTGTTAGCATTGAAAGCCCCTTTGACCCCCCGTCCACCCCACTGGGCACGGGGTGCACATTGATTGTTAACAACCTAACTCTCACCCATCAGATGTGTGAAGAAGCAGAGGTATAGGAGAATGGGGTGAGAGTTGGACGACAACCGAACAAGCCGCCCAATGCGGTTAGGGGTGTGGACGGAGTCAAAAGGCTTCAACTAACACTGAATTTCTCACTTTTGTTGCTGTGAACAACCCTAACTAATGCATTAAATAGAGTTTTTGCTCTAATTTCCCTTCTTTTTGAGAATGATAATGAGAAATAGTGAATGTAATGCGGCGGTTTGGGCCCCGCGCTTCCGCCACATGATGTCTTGTCAGATAGTAACACGGTGCCCACAAATGCAAATGGTAATGCACATGGTGACGCAAAGTGAAACAGAAAGATAAACAGTACTGTAGACACAAATGGTTAAAATAACGCAAATGCAAGCACAAATGAAAACTCAAAGGTTAACGCACATGGTGCCGTAGACGGGAACGGTAAGTGAAACAGGCACGGAACCACAAGCAGAAGCGGTAAGGGTAACAGTAATGTAAGCGCACAGGCTGGTTTTTCCCAAAAGCTGCATAGACAAAGACAGTGACTACAAAGAATGTATCTATAATAATGGGTCTCGGAGCAAAAAATGAGGAGTTGGAATACTAAATTGCTTATATCTCAGGAACCGTACGAGGTAGGAAAAAAATGTAAAAGTCATATGATGTATGACTTTTGGGGCTAATCATTTTTCAGATGAAAAGTCTGTGTCTCACACCATTACTGAGATACTGGCCCTGAAAGGCGCAGTGAATGCCGTAATGTTATCCTATGGGAAAAAAAGAGACGTTCGGAGTGCGATAACTTTGGCTCCCTGTAATATTTTTTCACCAAACCACTGAAAGGCACATCTGTGGGATGTTGGCTTTCTTCTTTCCAAATTTCTGCCCAAAAGACCAAACCGTTATTTTGCAGCAGGGCGGAAAAGGATTCCTGTAATGTGGGGACGCCGTAATGTTATCCTATGGGAAAAAATGTCAACTTTTGAGTGCCGTAACTTTGCCACCCTGTAATATTTTTTCACCAAAATACTGAAAGGCACATCTGTGAGATGTTGGCTGCATTCCCTCCAAATGTCAGTCCAAAAGACCAAACAGTTCTTTTGCAGCAGGGTGGCAAAGAATTGCTGTTATTTTGCCAGAGCCTGGAAAAGTAGTGTTGCAATTTGCGAAAGCTTTCACAAAAATTTGCGACAGTTTCATGAGTGCGACACTACTTTGTGAAATTACTTTTTCTGGAAACTTGAAAAACATATTTCTAGGGTGTTTAACCTCAAAATAAAGACATGCATAGCATCCTCAGGGTCCGACTAGGTAAACACAAAAAGAATTGTGTTGCTAGAGGGTCCCAAATTTAAATGCCATGCATTTTTCTGATCACCAACTGAAAACAAAATGGTGGATTTGCGAAAGTAAAAAGGCCATTTGCAAAAGTAAAAACTGCATTTGCGAAAGTGTTGAACTTTTTGTTAACTTTCCCATTGACTTATAATGGGAGACTGTTTTTTGAATAACTTGAACCGTTTAATATTTTTTCATGAAATCTTCAAAAGCACATCGGGGACCCTGGCCACACATTCCCTGAATATTTCGGACCAGTCGCATAAACTGTGTGACCTGTAGAGACGACCAAAGAATTGCAAAAAAGCGTAAACCCGCATGCAGATCACGCTTAATAACTTCCCAGCCATATATCCAAACAATACGAAAGATGGCAAATCCCAAGATGTATGGTTCTTGATTGTGTGTTCCAAATTTCAGGCAAATCCGTTCAACAGTTGCAAAGTTATTAAGGTGCAAAATTTTAGATTTAACATGTAAATGGCTCCTCAACCTTAACTATGGTAGCACTACCATGCTACCATTATATATATATATATATATATATATTCTATGCTAAAAAACTGCGTTAATGCATCATTTAGGGTTAAACCACAAAAAGTCAGGAAATGCAAAATCTTTAGGGTAGCCCCTCCCCCCAGATCCGTCAATCATCCCAGACTGACAGATAACGGAGTTTGTCATTTGGGCTGTGAGGCCTAAATGTCACCCCATTCCATGTGTAATGATATTGACAAGGGACAGCGAAAAAGAATGGGGTGACATTTAGGCCTCACAACCCCAATGACACACCCTGTCATCCGTCAATCTCGGGATGACTAGCGGGTCGGGGAAGGGGCAACTGTAGAGATTTTGTATTTCCTGACTTTTTGTGGTTTAACTCTAAATGATGCATTAACACAGTTTTTTGCATAGCGTTTCCTTACTTTTTGAGAAAGCATAGAAAACTAAGAACTTGCAGAAGTTGGTGGGAGCACGGGAACTTCGGGCCCTGTACTCCCACCAACTTGTAAACATGTCACTACCATCAACAACCTCCAAATTTCAATGTAAAAGACCAAAGCTTGTCCGAGATATAAAATGTTAAAGTTTGAGATTTTCATTCGTCGGAGTTGCAGAATTCTGTAACTGTTGACATTTTACAGACACAACAACTGAAAAGTAGATCCATCACACTAAGGCTAGATACCCTATCAATTTCAAGGCACTACCACAATGCAAAACACTGTCCGCAAAACATAAATTATGTCACGCAATATCTCTGCGAAACATATTTTCTCTGACACGT
Source organism: Neoceratodus forsteri (assembly GCA_016271365.2). Lineage (NCBI taxonomy): Eukaryota > Metazoa > Chordata > Ceratodontiformes > Ceratodontidae > Neoceratodus > Neoceratodus forsteri. Next base: position 1,581,227,707 of record CM057449.1, on the reverse strand, counting down.
AAATACCGCAGTTCACATGTACAGGACATGCCGTTAACACCCTCCAAATTTGAAATAAAAAGACGAAACCATTTCTGAGATATTTAAACTTAAAGATTATGAAAATTTCCTATCTATTCCATTATAAAATTTGGCCATCTTGTCCCTCCCTTGCGATCAAAGATGGCGATCAAAGAATCTCGCGATCAAAGAATTTGCAGGGCCTAATATGACTGCAGTATTTTGCCTTCCCCATCCCACCCACCCTCAGACAAGGCTGAAAATAAGCAGTATAGTCTAGCCCTGTTGTCCCAGTCAAAAATAAATAAATACATAAATACATAAATAACACATAATCCAGGCTGTCACAGGTGGCAATGCAGCACAAGCTCAGATGAGTGGGAGTATTGTTAATGGCTGTGCATTCAGGGCTTACATTTTAAGTCCAGATACAGACATACTGCCTTAGTGGCAAAGGCGGATACAAGGCAAAAAGTCACCACCGGCCTTTAAGCATAGAAGCATAGACAATGATGGCAGAAAAAGACCCATGGTCCATCTAGTCTTTCCAGCTTTCAGAGAAGAAAAAGTTGCACAACAAATGGAGTTCACATAATGTAAGGGCAGTGTGCATCATAGTTTAAAAATGCACAGTCTCTCAGTTCATGTAAGAATTGTATACTAGATGCCACTCCAGCATCCTCATTCCTGTCTAGCTATGTGCTAGGCCTATTGCATGTCATACATGGGTGCTTTGACAAATTCTGCTGGCAAAACTAGCCTGAAGTTTCATTTTACCTCAGTTCATTAAAGGAAGCAGCGGTATTTGTTAGTCTCCATGTAGTTTTTAGCCATGTAATTCTGTTGCACTGGCGCAGATCCCTTTCCTGGTATTCTGCCATGTCTGGGTGGGATACACCAGCCATCTTAGTTGTAGTGGTGCGCATTCTCTGCTATATTCATAGGAGATGTGCCATGGCTCATCTCCTTTGAATATTTCCCTGAGTTGCTCCAGCGCAAGACAGTTGGGCTGTGCAACCACTTGGCAATTGCCAGGTGCATGTCTGAATATTGGGGCCATAGAGTCCAAGTGAGTTAAACACAAACATTTTACATATCAGGTTACCTTTTGTTGTGCAAGTTTTTCTTTCTCTGAAAACCATTAAAAAGTGTGGGTTCAGCCAGATGCCATCCTTATTTGCCCTGTATTCACCTTCCACACCCAGGGATTAGGCCTCTCCCTGTACTTATCCCGAATGACTGGTCAGCAACAGCACTTCCACCCATCTCAGCTTTCCCACAGTACTGTACGCCTTCTTTCCCTTTCACCAACTGAAGTTTGCAGAAGGCAAACCCATCCTTGCCCACTGTTAGTCTAAACTTCTCATCTGCTAACGAATGCCACCATTCAACAGCCAGTCACCCATGCAAGTTTATCAATAGTGCAAAATGTAACCTTTGTTTTACCCATGAGGTTAATGAGCAAGATCAGACCACCTCCTGGTTTTGCCCATCCAAGCAACCCTGGTAGCTTTAGAAAGATCCAAAGAAAACACTACAAAAACAATAGTTCCCTGCTAGCTTGCCCTCATTCATCACTCATATGTAATAACACCTGTTGTTGGACTCACCTCTTTTTGCCCTCTGCTCAAGCTCTGGGCTGTTGAGTCTTGCTCATATGTTTCAATCTTCAGGTGGTGGCCCCAAAGCATTAAGGATCTAGAGGGAGGTCTAAAACACTGAGCTGACCAACAGAAAACTCATCCCAGCAGCCTCCAATGCTAACACTAGATGCTGCTGCACACACAGTCTCTCCATCCTCTAGACTGGATCCTGTGCCATCAGTCAAACAGACTGTAACTGTAGGAGGAGGACCAGCTAGCTAGTTGCAACCAACTCCTGCTCACTCGCTTCATATAGGTCTATGCTACAGGTCATGTTCCAGCCAGCCACATCAGAGGGAGTAGATGAGGCATTTTAATGTGATGATTTAAATATGTTGACCATGTTCTTCTCCCAAATGTTTCTCAGTTTGTATGCCCATGTTGATTCCAGTGCTGGTGCTCTTCTCTCAATAATGATCCCTTTTACAGAAATTGAAATTTCTTGTTATGTGTATCTATTGGACAAGGCACCCCCTCACCCCTCCCAGAAGAATGGAAAAGGCACTCTAGGATGGATACAGAAGAGCTGATGAAAGTAGCAATCCTCTACTTATTACATTACAACCTGTGTTGCTGTAGAAATGATTATGGTATCCCAACATGGATTATTACTTCAGGGCAGGTTAATGCAGGAGGATCAGGTGGCAAACATAATAAGGACATTTTTTTCACCCTTTCAAAAGCATATGTTCTGAAATATGTCCTAGTGTCAAAATGCCCAGACAATGAAAACTTTTCTACTTCTATGTTCCTGTGCTATGTTTGTTCCAGGTGTAGCCAGCACACATTCTTAGCGAAAGAGTACCATAAGTAGGATAAGATAAGCATGTTCCCTGAAGAACAGGATAAATCTGTGCTATTGGATGGAACAGGCACTATACGACTGATATAAAAGAGCAAATGAAGGGGGCTTAGACACAACAAACAGATGGCCCCCTTCCCCTGAAGAAAAAGGGAGATAAAAAAAAATAACGATCGGCAAAGAAGGCTGCGCCTGCATCCACCCCCATCTCAAAACAGGGCGAGTAAGAGAGGACTAAGTCCTAGGGTAGGATGGCATGTGCAGCCTGCTTCTTACCTCCAGTTCTGTTGAAGTTCATGTTCTGACTGCTGAAAAAGTCCATTCACAAGTAATGTCCCCCATCCACCGCCTTGTCATCCCTCTCATTCACTCTTCCAGTCACGATCAGGACATGTCAAGTCACAGTGGGCTGGGGTCAGATTCCATTCCATCAAATAGTGGAAGGGGACTAGAATGGATTCCCATGAAGGCAGAAGTCAGGGCTATTGAGGAGGGAAGGGGGTGCAGTGAATAGGGAATATAAGGAAACCGCGGGGCTCGGCCGTCAACACTAAAAACAACCTAGCAGTTGAAATAACTTAAAAACACACCAGCCTTGCTATTCCAGTACCAGGACATTTGGCTGGGCTGGGGGCGAGGTGGAAAATAAACTACACCGGATCAGGTTAGTGAGGCTTACCTTAATAGGTAGTAGCACCATCCATCAGCAGCTTTATCTGGTATGGGGAACTTCAGGCTCACCAGTGTGGGACGCTACTCGTTCAACCTGTTGGCTCTGCTCATGGTGATCAGTCCAGATTGGAATAATTGGACTTTTGTGGGCTGTTCAGCTTGGCAGTTGGGTTTCCTGGCCAGTCACCCACACATTAATCCATGCAACAGCGATGCCACCCCTTGATCTCTAGCGCAGTCAGCTGCACACACACAACAACCAAAGAAAGGATTTCAACAAATGGAATCAGACACCGGTAAAATCTTTTTTTTTTTGAAGAGTCCACCCCCAGTGCTCACCACTCCCCCCATAAATGGGCTGACCAGTTATCGTAGGGGTAAGAATAAGAGTCATGCAGGGAAGGCACCAGGATTTGCTGGTGTCCGATTTCATGTCTTGTCCTAATCCTTCCTTTGTTTGTTCTCTAGGCAATTCTTAAATTATGCTAAGTACCTGGTTTGGCTTAGCATGAAGATCAAAGGCAGAGGGGCCCCACAGCACTGCCTGACTTACTTGTTGCATTTGACGTGTTTCTGTTGATCGCCAAACTCCCTCATCCTGCCTTGTTTATAGTGACATTTACAGTCTCACTGACTCTCGGCATACACAGAATAGGGGCTAGCACAGTTTCTGTTCTAACTGCTGCCCCCTCCTTATATGCACTGATATACACTAAGTACGCATGGCAGGGGGCCCCACCCAGAGATTTCCGGGTATCCAGCCAGGCCAGTCCGACACTGCAAATGCCACACGGAGAATAATTATAAAACAAGCATCCACATTTAGTAAGGGCTCTATTCTGTTATATACAGGGGAAGCTGAGCACTACATTTTCCTTTTCTGGTTCTGGCATCATAAAAAAGGAGTAATAGGGAAGACAATGGCAGCTTTATAATGAAGGTCTGTACTTCATGGATTTTGTACAGTTTTTGGCAGCACCACAGGAGTTTCTTACAAGAGTGCGAGTCATGACTTTGTCATAGAATTCATGAATGACAAGGTCACCATTAATCCAGCTCGTTCACAGTAAAGGAGTAGAAACAGGAAACGAGAAATGGGCAGCACCAGTAACTGCCATGTCCATATTTACTGCTAAATAATCAAAGAAAAAATTAAAACATACAGTTTCATAGACATTGAGGAGACAAACTGATAGTCTTTATTATAAATTAATACAGGACACGTAGCTACTGTTTCAGTGTTTTAATTTCCTGTCCTCTTTAAATCTACTGATGTTTCCTTAGATTTACATTTTTCATTACACAAATACATGCTCCTATTTTGTAAGACAAGTTGTAAGCATGTATGCCAACCCTGTATATTACTGTTATATGTTATATTTCAAATAACAGTCCCTTTCTCTGGCTGCATGGGTAGTTGCTTCAGCTTTTATATTCTGCTTGACTCAGTTTTACTATAATCAAACCATTTGGCCTATCTAATACATTATAAAATCTGGCCATCTTGTCCCTATCTTGCAATCAAAGATGGCGATCAAAGAATCTCACGATCAAAGAATTTGCAGGCTCGTAATCAAAGAATTTGCAGGCTCATGATGAAAGAATAAAAAATGGTGAAACTTGAGTTTTAGGCAGAATTAGATTAAACCACTGCCATAACTCGACAGAACGAAGCCCCCTGAGCAAAATCCACCCTCATTTGTGTTCCTAGGTCACCCCTGAGCTGAGAAATATGCATTTTTCAAAGGGCTTTCTCATCCCTCGCTCGCGATGCAGGATTGCGATCAAAGATTCTCGTGATCAAAGAATTTGCAGGGTCGCGATCAAAGAAATTGTAGGCTCACGATTAAAGAATAAAAAATGGTGAAACTCGAGTTTTAGGCAGAATTAAATGAAACCACCACCATGTCTCAATAGAATGAAGCCCCCGAGCAAAACCCACCCTCATTTATGTTCTTAGGCCACCCCTGAGCTGAGAAATATGCATTTGTCGAAGGGCCATCTCATCCCTCGCTTGCGATGCATGATCGCAATCAAAGAATCTCGTGATCAAAGAATTTGCAGGCTTGCAATCAAAGATCGTTAGCAAGCTGTAATTAAAGATTTAAAAATGCTGTAACTCTATTTTTAGACCATTTTACATCAAACCAATGGCAAGGATCGATAGATCGGAGCCCCCTGAGTAAAACCAATCCAAGTTTTGCTTCAGGAGTGACCCCTGAGCGGAGATATTTGATTTTTTACAATTGGAAATGCAAAAACAAGATAGTGGACCTCAGGATCAAAGAATTCTTTGGGGCAAAGATTAATGAACCATGGGGTTGCAAATTCTTTGATCACCAGGTGGGATGAGATGGCCCAATCCCCATTCTTTGTTCGCAGAACAACCATATAAATTTTCCCTTTGACTTATAAAGGGATCTTAAATGGGGCATAACTTTTGAATGCCTTAATATTTTTTCACCAAATGAAAAGCAGCATGTTTGGCCAGCCAAGCTCTTTCAGATGACTCACCTCAGAGAATGGCATGCCACACAACAGCCACGCAGGGCCATGGACAAAATCCCAAAACCTGCCTCCAAAACTGGATAATTTTGCATTATTCCGTGTTTTCATGCGCAAAGACTGTAAATCCAACCGAAACAAAATTTGGCAGATCAAGACAACTGCCATGCCCCTCCATGTATACCAAATTTCAGGCAAATCCATTGAACGGGTCCTAATTTGTTAATGTGCAAAATTTTGAGTTCAACATAGAAGTGCCTTCATAACCCTAAATATAGTGGCAAGACCGCGCCACTATAATATATATATATGTGTGTATATATGTATATATGTATGTATATATATATATATATATATATATATACACACACATATAAACATTGGTGTACCTCAAGGGTCTATCTTAGGTCCTCTGCTTTTCTCCATTTTCATCAATAGTATTACCATTAATCTCCTTAGTTCTTCCTCCTTACTTTATGCGGATGACATTGTTCTGTATTCAAGCTCAAATAGCACTGAGGACATAAACTCTAAACTCTCCCATGATTACCAACTTATCCAACTGTGGCTTACAAATCACAAACTTGTTCTAAATAAAACAAAGACCCAAGCTATGCTATTTGGCTCCAGTCTCAAACTCAAACACTCCCAAACTCAATTTAATGTCTCCTCCCTTGATGACTCATCTGTTGGTGTGGTAACCTCATTTAAATATTTAGGGGTCACCATTGACCCATCCCTGAGTTTTGACCTTCATATTAAATCTACCTGTAAGCAGGTAAACTCCAAGCTTGGGATCACCTACCAGACTAGTTATGCTCTCACTCCTTCAGCTAGACTTGCCATTGCCCATGGTATATTACTTCCCTCTCTCATATACGGGGTTGCTACATGTGCGACAACCAGCAGCTTGTGTCTTCGTAAATGGGATGTTACTTATAATAATGTCTGTCGTTTTGCCTCCAGCTTCCCAAGGCTGAAACATCACTGCCTTCTCTACTCAGATCTTGGTTGGCTCCCACCTAAAGAATTAAGGTCTTTTGCACTTGGATCCATCACTGATAACATTATGAGATTCCATACAACCAAACCTCTGGCCTGTCTCCTTCCCTACCAGAAAACCAATTATGTGTTATGCTCTACAGAAAATGCTCCTGTCCTTATCCCGAGACATTGTACAAAAAAAGGTAGTAGTGCCTTTGCCTATCATGCACCCCAATTCTGGAATTCACTCCCTCTAACACTTTGTCAATCTGCTTCCCATATCTCCTTTAAGAGAGAACTTAGACACTATCTCATCTCATCCCACATATGCTCCTGTTTTAAACCACCTTAGTCCTTACTCTATAAACCCACCCCCCTCCCAGTTGTCACCTTGGGTGCTGGGGTCTACCCCACCTGGTGCACTTCCTCTCAGCTTCACCTCCTATCTTTTACTTTCTCATCCTCTATTTTCCCCTTCCCTCTCCAGCATAAGCATAGATACTCCCCTCTTCAAAACTCTATATCTCTCATTGTCTATACCATTGACACTGCTGCTTCCTACTCCTCGTGTCTCTCTGTATAGCTCCACCTCATCTACTTCTGCCAAACTGGTATCACACCTTAGCACTTTACATTACTTTTTTAAAAAAGCATCTGTATGCTTTAATTTGCCTGATGTATTGCCTTATGCAACCTAAATACTGTATTTTGTTGTTTGTTTGGTTTTTTGCTACCTAAAATTCCTTTGTCAAAATTTCCATTGTTATGCTGAAATATCTACATGTGACTTGTGTTTTGTATTTATGATTGTTCTCTTGAAGTTTGTCTCTGTACTCTCCCAGGTCGTGCCTGAAAATAGTCTTTCTAGCTAGTGTACTTAGCAGTAAACAAAAACTAAATAAAATAAAATATATATATATATATATATATATATATATATATATATATATATATATAAGGTATATCTATATATTATACTGTATATGTGTGTGTGTGTGTGTGTGTGTATATATATATATATATATATATATACTGGCCAACATAGTTAGGATTGCAGAGCCACTTCTATGTTAAACCCCAAATTTTGCACTTTAATAACTTTGCCACTGTATGACAGATTTGCCTGAAATTTTACAAGCATAGTCTGGTACCATAGGTCTATGGATCTGGCAAGTTGCATTATGGTCAGATGTGTGGTTGTGGAGCTGCAAAATGCCAAAAACAGCATAAAAACTGACTTTTTGTGTGTTTCTTTGCTTGCGCCTACAGCCTGCATGATTTGTCTGTTTGATCTGAAATCTTCAGGGAAGATGTAGTCTGGGTCACTGATGTACCTTTCGAAGATCTGGTGAAAAAATATTAAACTGTTCAAAAGTTATTAAAAAAACAAATTTCCCATTATAGTCAATGGAAAAAAAATATATGTGTCTCTTGAAAGCTGCCACCAGTACATTTTATTTTTGCAAATGGCCCTTTTACTCTCATATGGCATCCATCTTGTTTTCAGTTAGCGAGAGAGAAAAATACCTGGCGTTTAAATTTGGGACCCCCTAGTTAAACACTGACTGTTGTGTTTACCTAGTTGGGTCCTGAGGATGCCAGCCCTAACCTTTTTTGGGGGTAAAAACCCCCAGAAATGCCATTTTTAAAATCGGTGCCCCAGTACTGTCACAAATTGTGACAGGAATGGCTGTGACACTTTTGCAAATCATGAAACTGTCACAATTTACGACAGTACTTTGTCCAAAAAATGCAAATCTTTGCCACCCCTGCAACAAAACGTTTGGGGCTTTTGGGATGAAATTTGTAGGATGGCAAGCCCCAGTCCCACAGATGTGCCTTTTGGTGGTTTGGTACCAAAACATTCAATGGGCACAAAGTTACAGTGTTCCGAAGTTGAGAAATTTCCCATAGGGTAACACCATAGCGCCCATGATGCCTTTCGGCACCCATATCTTGAAAATGAAGTGAGATACTGATTTTTCACTACTCATAGCTTAGAGTACCATTAGATGAACTAAGCTGTAAAAACAAGTTTGGGAATCATACATTACACATGCAATGGAATGTTTTTCCTACTTGCTACAGTTACAGAGATATTGGTAAAATTGTGTTACAAGGGTTCCTTTGGAGTACTATGGCACTGCTGTATGGCTTCATACTAATGTGTAAGTGGGAGTGCAGGGCCCAGAGGGCCCATGCTCCCATATACACATACCATTATGCTAAAAATGGACAACATGAAGGAAGCACAGAGCCCAGAGGGTCCACGCTCCCACTGACACATGCCAGTTACCAGTTACATTACACTTTCTCAAAAAGAAGGGAAATTCATAAAAAAAAAACCATCATTAATACATCAGTTAGGGTTGACAGCACAGCAACAAAAGTTTGGAAATGTGATGTTAGGGTTACACCCTAACCACCCCCCCACCCTCCACACACCAACAGGCATCAGGGTGTGGGTTGGGGTCGTCGGGCCTAACTCTCACCCCATTCTCCTGTACTGCATCACCTCATATTGTTTACACATGGAATTGGGTAAGAGTTAGGCTGATGACCCCAACACACACCCCAGTGCCTGTTGGTGTATGGAGGTTGGGGGGTGGTAGGGGTATATCCCTAACATAACATTTCCAAACTTTTGTGGCTGTGCTATCAACCCTAACTGATGCATTAACAGAGTTTTTTGCAATGAATATGTATAATATATATATATACAGTATATATATATATGTCTATATATATATATATATTAGAGGCAAAAAACTCTGTTTAATGCATTAGTTAGGGTTGTTCCACGGTGACAAAAGCGAAGTTCATTGTTAGGGTTGAAAGCCCCTTTGACCCCGTCCACACCCCAACTGCCATGAGAATGCGGCGTTGGGGTTGTCAACCTAACTCTCACCCCATCAGATGTGTAAGAAGAAGAGGTATAGGAGAATGGTGTAAGAGTTGGGAACGAACACCCAACGCGCCCCGATGCCAGTTGGGGGTGTGGACGGGAGGGTCAAAGGGGGGCTTTCAACCCTAACACCGAATTTACTCACTTTTGTCGCTGTGAGATAACACTAACTAATGCATTAAACTGAGTTTTTTTGCCTCTAATTTCCCTTCTTTTTGAGAATGGTAATGAGAAATAGTGAATGTAATGCGGCAGTTCGGGCCCTGCGCTTCCGCCACATGATGTCTTGTCAGATAGTAACATGGGGCCCGCAAACACAAATGGTAATGTGCATGGTGATGCAAAGCGAAACAGAAAGATAAACAGTACTGTAGACACAAATGGTTAAAATAACGCAAATGCAAGCGCAAATGAAAATGCAAAGGTTAACGCACATGGTGCCTTAGACGTAAACGGTAAGTGAAATGGGTACGGAACCACAAGCGGAAGCGGTAAGGGTAACAGTAATGTAAGCACACAGGTGGGTTTTCCCCAAAACCTACATAGAGAAAGACAGTGAGTACAAAGAATGTATGCATAATAATGGGTCTCGGAGCAGAAAATGAGGAGCTGGAATACTAAATTGCTTATATCTCAGGAACCGTACGACGTATAAAAAAATGTTAAAGTCATATGATGTATGACTTTCCTGGCTAGTTTTATACTTAGCCCCTGAAAGTGGGCTACGCATTTTTCAGACGAAAAGTCCATATCTTGCACCGTTTCCGAGATACGGGCCCTGAAATACGCGGCGAATGCCGTAATGTTATCCTATGGGGGAAGAAAGAGAAGTTCAGAGTGCAATAACTTTGGATACCTGTAATATTTTTTCACCAAACCACTGAAAGGCACATCTGTGGGATGTTGGCTTTCTTCTTTCCAAATTTCAGTCCAAAAGATCAAACCGTTATTTTGCAGCAGGGCAGCAAAGGATTCCTGTAATGTGGCAGACGCCGTAATGTTATCCTATGGGAAAAAGCATCAACTTTGGAGTGCCGTAACTTTGCCGCCCTGTAAAAGTTTTTCACCAAAACACTGACAGGCACATCTGTGAGATGTTAGCTGTGTTCTCTTCAAATTGCAGCCCAAAGGACCAAACAGTTCTTTTGCAGCAGGGTGGCAAAGAATTGCTGTCATTTTGCTATAGCCTAGAATAGTAGTGTCGCAATTTGTGAAAGCTTTCACAAAAATTTGCTACACTTTCGTGAGTGTGACACTACTTTGCAAAAGTACTTTTTCCAGAAACTTGAAAAACATATTTCTAGGGTGTTTAACCTCAAAATAAAGACATGCCTAGCATCCTCAGGGTCCGACTAGGTAAACACAAAAAGAATTGTGTTGCTAGAGGGTCACCAACTGAAAATTAAATGGTGGATTTGCGAAAGTAAAAGGGCCATTTGCAAAAGTAAAAACTGCATTTGCGAAAATGTTGATCTTTTTGTAAACTTTCCCATTGACTTATAATGGGAAACTGTTTTTTGAATAACTTTTGAACCATTTAATATTTTTTCATGAAATCTTCAAAAGGCACATTGGGGACCCTGGCCACACATTCCCTGAAGATTTTGGACCGGCCGTGCAAACTGTGCAACCTGTAGAGACAACCAAAGAATTGCAAAAAAGCGTAAATGTGCACGCAGATCACGCTTAATAACTCCGCAGCGTATATCCAAACAGTACAAAACTTAGCAGATCCCAAGATGCATGGTTCTTGATCATGTATTCCAAATTTCAGGCAAATCTGTTGAATGTTTGCAAAGTTATTAAGGTGCAAAATTTTAGGTTTAATATGTAAATGGCTCTCAATCCTAACTATGGTAGCATTATCATTACCATAATATATATATATATATATATATATATATATATATATATATATATATATATATGTGTATATATATATATATATATATATATATATATTAGAGGCAAAACTCCGCTTAATGCATTAGTTAGGGTTGTTCCACAGTGACAAAAGTGAGGAAATTAGCTGTTAGGTTGAAAACCCCCTTGACCCTCCTTCCACCCCAACTGGCATTGGGGTGCGCATTGATCGTCAGCCCTAACTCTCACCCCATGACATGTGTAAAGCAGCAGAAGTATAGGAGAATGGGATGAGAGTTAGGACCTACTTTTTCCAGAAATTTTAAAAACATATTTCTGGGGTGTTTTACCACAAAATAAAGACATGGCAAGCATCCTCAGGGCCCGACTAGGTGAATACAAAAAAAATTAGGTTGCTAGAGGGTCCCAAATTTAAATGCCAACCATTTTTCTGATCACCAACTGAAAACAAAATGGCCGATTTACGAAAGTAACAGGCCCATTTGCGAAAGTAAAATGCATTTGAAAGTGTTGAACTTTTTGTTAACTTTTCCCATTGACTTATAATGGGAAACTGTTTTTGAATAACTTTTGAACTGCTTAATATTTTTCATGAAATCTTTGAAAGGCACATTGGGACCCTGGCTGCACGCTCCTGAAGATTTCGCCGTCACTAAAACCGTATTAATCGGGTGGTGGCGCGACCACAGAATTCCAGAAAAGCGTAAACGCGCGCACAGATCTCACTTAATAACTCCGCAGCCGTATATCCGACCAGTGCGAAACTTGGCAGATCCTAAGGCCTATGATTCTTGATCATAAATTCCAAATTTCAGGCAAATCCATCAAACAGTTGCAAAGTTATTAAGGTGCAAGGTTTTGGGGTTTAACATAGAAATGGCTCCTCAACCCTAACTATGGTAGCACTACCGTGCTACCATAATATATATATATATTATAGTGTCGCAATAGTGCCTATTGTACCCCTATAGTTAGGGTTGAGTAGGCATGTTAATGTTAAATCCCAAATTTTGCACGTTAATAACTTTGCAAACGTTCAACGGATTTGCACAAAATTTGGAATGCACAGTCTGGAATTGTAGATCTCTTGATTTGCCAAGTTGCATTTTGGTAGAACTTACAGTTTCTCTGTACCAAAAAGCTAAAAATCAGTTTTTTGCCACTTTTGTCACGTTTTTTGCCCATCGTGCTGTGACCACACCGTTTGGTGTTTTGGTCTGCAATCTGGAATGTACAAAAAGTTTGGGTCAAAGAATAATCCAGCATTAGATTGGTTAAAAAATATTAATCTGTTCCAATGTTATTTAATTTTAAATGTTTGGGTTCTGAATATGCTCAGTTCACTCCAAGATTTATATGTATGTTTTGCAAGAGGGGATTGGGCTCATGGTCAAGGATTTTGTCAGCTCACAAAAAGGGATTTAAAAAATCCCAGTTTGTGAGGAAAAATTTTTTGTCTATGACCCACCATCTTGTTTTCATTTTTTTCTCCCCAAACAAAATATCATAGCTTCCTCCATGAGTGACTTCTTGTTGCAATAAGGCATGGGTTTTGTTCAGGGTGATGTCCTCTACAAACCTATACCTTTGGTTTGCTTCATTTTGGCCCAAAAATGGCTTTCAAATTTTGAAATTCTTCTTTCATGACTAGCTTCTGATCCTCTTTCACGAGCTGACAAAATCCCAGTCCGTGAGCCAATCCCCTATTGTGAGGCAGCAAAATCCTTGACTGTCACTTAGAGACCAGATGGCCCTTCTCACGGATGAGGATTGACTCACGGTCAAGGATTTTTCTGCCTCACAAAAGAGGATCAGCTCTCGGACTGGGATTTTGTCAGCTCATGAAAGGGGATTAGGTGTTTGAATCCCCTTTCATAAACTGACAAAATCCTAGTCCATGAGCTGACAAAATCCCAGTCCATGAGCAATCCTCTTTCATGAGGTAGAAAAATCCTTGACCATCACTTAGGGACCAGATGGCCAAAATCTGATGGTCAAGGATTTCTCTCAGATGGCGATTTTGACAGCTCACAAAAGGGGATTATTCTCATGGTCGGGGATTTTGCTACCTCGCAAACTAGGATTTTTAAAACATTGCCACTACACTGTAAATAAAAAAAAAAAGACCAAGGTGGCTACCTGGTAATAGCCTGTGCTCCAGCAAACACAAAATTGAACTGCTCCTTGATAAAGCATAAGTGGTACGTGAAACATTGGTGGAGGGGGTGCAGTACGTGCTCTTATGTCCTGGGCAGCTTTTACTAATATATTAAAATGTACTTTAACGTAAACCAGTTTTTTTTTTTTTCTGTCGGGTGCCTAGTCGCTCCGCTTTTTTGCTTTACTGTAAATGAACAGTTTGGTCTTTTGACTTGAAATTTGCAGGGTATTAAGGGGTTGCCCCGAGATGTGAATTATGCTATTTAGGTGTTGAAAAGTTAATCAGTTCTGTAGATATGCTATCACAAAGTTTTGATTTTTCCCCATAGGGTAACATTGTGGCGCCCATAGCAAATTTCGGCACCTGTATTTCGAAAACGAAGCAAGATATGGATTTTTTTGCTACCTACATCTTAGATCACCTTTGCATGATCTAAGCTGTAGAAACAAGTTTGGAAATCATAGGTTACACCAGCAGTGGGATTTTCTTCCCTACTTGCTATGGTTACAGAGATATTGGCAAAAAAGTGTTCCAAGGGTTCCAAGGGTGCCTTTTCAGTGCTTTTCGGTGCCCATATCTTGTAAACCATGTGAGATATGGATTTTATCAACTTATCTCATGTGGAGGTCTCGCTGTCATGATTACAATGCCACTTTTTTTTTTCATAGCTGCTACAGTTGCTGACATATTGGCAAATTAGTGTTATAAGTGTGTCTTGCCCTATAGAGCTGCTGAGTGGCTCCATACCGATGTGTAAGTAGAAGCGCAGGGCCCAGAGGGCAACACTCTCACAGACGCATATCATTATGCATAAATAGGCAGCTTGGGCCCTGGGCTCCCACTAACACATACCATTTAATAATTATATTACACTCTTTCAAAATGTGAGGAAATTCATTGCAAAAAAACTTCATTAATGCATCAGTTAGGGTTAAAGCAACAAAAGTGGGGAAATTAGCTGTTAAGGTTGAGCCCATAACCCCACCACCACCCAACCCCCTATCCTCCACAGACCGACAGATGACTGGGTGTGCCATGGAGTCATAAGGCCTAACTCTCACCCCATTCTCTTTTACTGCAGCACGTCAACCTGTTCAAATATGGAATGGGGTGAGAGTTGGGCATCATGACCCCATGGCACACCTCTTCATCTATCGGTCTGTAGAGGATGGGTTGGGGGAGTTAATGGCTCAACCCTAACAGCTCATTTCCATACGTTTGTCACTTTAACCCTTGCTGATACATTAACAAAGTTTTTTGCAATGAATATATATACCAACTCCAGGTCGCCATACCATGGGGAATGAGGCTGTCCAGTGGTCCACTAAGTGTCGGGATTATGTGCTTCAGGCTACCTTCAGGATTGTCAGGCTCTAGAATTTCCATCATGGGATATCATAGTACTCCCTTGGAGGACTGGGGCCATTCCAATGACATTACCCAAACCTGTCTATGCCTACTGTGGCAGTAAGGTCCCCCTCCATTACTACATTCACAGTCACTGCTGTTATCACCATAAAGCCCCCTTGGACTGCTCCTGCTTGCTACCAGGGCCGGCCTTCAGGATAGGCCAACTAGACAGTCACCTAGGGTGCCATGTGTCGGGGGGCGCCAGTGTCATAGAAGTTCGGTAAACATTTGTTTCTGTCCCCCCTTTTTTTCTTAGCACTGACAGCCCCGATTTTGAAAATCACAAAATCCGATGTGTTTTTTTTTGGGGGGGGGCTTCCAATTTCCACATTGTCTCCACACTATTTCCATCCATTCAGTCCAGAGTAACTTTAATAGGCAGCAACGCGGCAACAGCAAGTCAAGAAAGGACTGGTAGATGGTGAACTTGAGTGACACGAGAACCCACCACTACCCACCCATGATGTAGGCTGCTAGCCCACCTGTAGCATAGCCCCTCCCTACTACAGCACACCAGCCAGTCACACGCCACCCGTCACTGCCACCAGAAACCAGCCAGCCAATTGTTGGGCTTGCCTGACGTGAAATTCTCCCTGATCACAGTGTCTGGGCATCTGGCAGGCTGGTGTCCTCTCGAGCTGACCAAGGCTCGATCGAGCGATGATCCATCCATTAAAAAAACAGTCCATAAATTGGTAGGTAGTCTATCTCATCACTGACTGCTTGCTGAGTCAAGTGTGGAATTTAACTTTAGGGAAGGAGCCTGCCTGTTGTCCCCAAGGCGATTGCAGCCTGATTTAAGTATGTCAACGGTTGGTTGATGACAGGATGGACGGGGATGGCTGGGGTTAAATTGATAGGCCAGGCCAGCAGGCCAGTCAGAGTTGGGCAGAGGAGGGAGCAGTCAAGCCCTGGCCAGGCCAGCTGCAGCCAGGGAGTGGATTGTGGATTTTTTGGGGGGATAAGGTGTCAGTCGATCGATGACAGCATGACCAAGTCCACTGCCATGACTACGAGAGGAGGAATAGTCTGTCCAGCCAGGTCCATGAGGTCGACCGACGACCAGCATCGATGAGGAGACTGGACTGTCTGTAGCAGACTGAAGGCTGGAGGAGTGAGGTGAGTAAATAGGTGGGTTTTTACCTTTTTTTTTAATTCATTCAATTTCTGAACAAGTATGTGTGTGGGTGTCTATTGTTGTTGACCAGTGGTCACATGTCAGCTTTTGCCTTCGCCTTAATTAATTGACCTGTCCTGTTACTTAGACACCTCCTATGTCAGTCACCTTTGTTCACTTAGAGGGCAGGGGCTAACCTATCCGCTCCTCTAGGGTGCCTAGATGCTGCAGGAAGTGGGTCTAGTACTTAATCTGCCAATGTGCTGCTGCATTATAGGTCTGAGAGTCATTCATATTTTCACTAGGACTATACTCAGAGAGACTGTTACTGTTAATGAGTTCAGCAAGAGATATCTAAGTCTGTGGAATGGCCTTTCCTTATCAGAAGGTGTTTTGCTTCTATTGACACCCCGGACCCATCCTAGTGATTTTGTATTCAAGTGTTGGTCTGACTGGTTCCATTGATCCTAGGGTTAGCAATTCTAATTTCTAGGGACAGAGGCTTAATGCCAGCCAATACCCGACTGAGGTATTTGTGTGATTTTGTAATTGTTGCAAGAAGGGCTAAACTATGGGACATTGCCAGAAAACTTGACAGAGGTCTCTGCCAGGGGATCCCCACCAGCAGCAGTTCAAGTTGGGGATAAATTAGACTGCATCATGGAACACTGCATGCAGGGGCTCCTCTTGTTGCTTGCCATTGCCAGCCACAGCCAGGCAGCCACAACTAGCCTAGTAGTATATGTTACTTGTCAGTCATAGACAGACTGAAAAATTAATTGTTTGGTGGTCTCTGTCTGTCTGAGAGTCTCAGGCTCTGGTTCTCTCACACTCAGACAGCATCAGTACTATGGCACTGACTGTCCCTTTCTACATAGTGGTGTGGTGTGATGTCTATCTGTCTGTCTCCTCCGGGTCTGGGGTCCATCCCACTCCCGGCCATCTCCCATACCAGTAGGCAGTCAGAGAGAGAGGTATCCATCCATCCTCCCAGGCGCCATGCATGTCATGGCAGCGTCCCAGGTCCTGAAGCCAGACAGCTAGCTGCCATCACCCTCAGACAGTGTGACACAATGACAGCACAGACACATAGGGACTCATGGGTGTTCTTCCCATCAACTAGTCTCTTTTTCGAGTTCTGTGGTGTCAGCGCTTGTGCCAGTCAGTAGGGTGCTGGGGCGGAACAATCAGGAACCAGGGAAACTAGACTGGCAATGGCAGCATGTTTTGTTTGGTTTTAAATCCAACTTTTGTAGTTATTAATTTTTGTTCTGTAGTCCCAGGTCACTCCTTTGAAAGGGGCCTGTATTGTATTGTTCCACTGAGCCTACCCGGTTATAAATAAATCCTGCTGGTTACTACTGACTTAAACTGCCAAATTTAAGAAGGTGCATGCCAGGGCATTTGTTTAGGCAACTTCAGATAGCCCTCCTCTTCATCCCCCTCCTGTACCAATCCTAGTCTCTTTTGAATCCTGCCACTGTAGATACCTACACCAGTTCCTCAGGCAGTGCATTCCATGATTCCACCACCCTCTCAGTGAAGTATCACTTCTTTCTTTCCCCCAGCCCTAAGCCTCCCTCCCTCCCTCCTGCCTCCAACCATGCCCCCTGGTGGCCCCTCCCATCTTCCTCTGTAAGACCCCCTGTAGGCATACCTTATTTGCCCCTTTCAGATACTTGAAGACCTGAATCATATCCTGCCTGTTTCGTCTCATCTCCAGTGAGAACAGGTCGAGCTCCTCAAGTCTTTTCTCATAGGTCCTATCCCCCAAGCCCCAGATCATCCTAGTTTCTCTCCTCTGAACTCTCTCCAGGAGTTGAATATCCTTCCTGAGCTGTGAACCCCAAAACTGCATGCAGTACTCAAGGTGCGGTCTGACCAAGCAATTGCACAGTGGCATAATCACCTACCTGCTTCTTGAGGTGAACCCCTTGGCGATACAGCTCAGCATTTTATTTGCCCTGGCTGCGGCCTCCATACATTGTTCCAAGTTATTCGTTATTCTGTTATTCTGTAGCGAGAAGACTAAAAAAAAAAAGGGGGAGGCGCAGCTGCTAAGTTCGCCTAGGTGCAGCATATACCCTAAGGCCAGCCCTGCTTGCTATGCTACTACCTGCCCTGGTGGAAATGTGTATACCATTTGGTACCCAAGTACCACCTCAGTGTTTGCCTCACCTACCACTGTTTGCCAGGTCCCAAAAAGATCAGGCTGGTCTTGACTCCCATCCCCCTACTCGCTGCAGCAACCATTGCCTAGACAAATTTGAATGCTGGACCACTCAACGTGCTTTTTCATAGCTGATCTGCAAAATGCCAGTAAACTATTTGAAATAATATAACATTGTTGTTTTTCAAAACAGACATCAGGGTCTAAATGTTTATAGTTGTGGACTATTTACAAATTGTTACAGTTTTTAATATTTTATTAAAAAAATCATGGAATTCCCTTCCCCCCATAGGCAGTCTGCGGTTTCGTTTAGATTTTTTTTAAGAACTCATCAATCAACACATTTCAAAACTGGCCTAGATTAATTTTGTCCTGTATTTCATTTTCAACCCTATTCAGTTGATTGTAAATACAATAAGGTTATTATACAATCTGCAATATGTTTTGGTAGGTGCTTAAAGGAAAATACAGGTTAGGTGGGGCAAGACATTTACGTAGTTCAGTGTTATTTTTGGGTCAGTATCAAATAGTTTGTAGATCTGTCATGCATGCAGCATTAGCATTTGAAAGGTAGAGTAGGCGGTTGGGAAATCTTTACAAAATAATAGCATGATTTTCCCACTAGATACAAGAAGCCTTTCTTAGTTGTGTTATGGGCCCAAACAATTACACTATCCTAAATGTTATAACAGTGTTTAATTCATAATTATTTTAAAATATGACTAAATGTACCACCACTGGAACACACAAATATTATGATTTGCTGATTGCACACACCAGCAAGGCAAGTAATTGAAAGCTTATTGAACTGAATGTTCATGGTGACTTTGTATCCTTTTAGGTGTTCCTACTGAGCCCTTTTGCGCTCCTGAAATTTAGGTATTGCTGGCAAAGCTTGGCTTGTATTTATATGGCATCTCCCTGTCAGAATGAGAACAGGAGTTTAAAAAGGGACATGTTCAAGATATGTCTGCTGCTATTTTAAAATCAAAATATATCCAGTCTGTTTGAACATCTACTAAGTGTTCTAACTGCATCTGACTTTTGAGACAAAAAGAGGAAATTGCTACAAAACAATATGCAAACTACTGTACATTTGTATACTGTTTTTACTGTAAATCATGACTTTTTGCCACAAACGGGTGTAACTTTAGAAAACAGTGGCAGAGTTACTAGAATGCTTGGATGTATTTGGCTGACAAAGATGCAGAGGCAACATGCATTTGTATCTGCCCATTGGAAAATCCTGCCCACTATAAATGCAGAATGTACAGTAGTAACTGCAAATACAGAATTGTATAAGCATGGGGAATTTGGGAGCCTTAATTTTTTATTTTTAATTAATTAGTCATTGTTTAAGGAACATTTCCATAGATTGTAATTATTGGTTAAATTTTAATTTTGGAGCTCATCCAATGCATTACTTTTACCCCTGACTTTATTGAATCATCATAGCCTTTTCATCTGTTAAACTCATACATTAGTATTGTTATGGCTTTATGATCTCTATAGCACAGAGATACATACGTACATAGATGAGTAAGACATCACAAGTCCATCAAATCAAGACTGACCTGATGCCCTTCTTGATTTATTGTGCCCCAAGCTCAATTATTTCTATTTGCTTTTTATGCTGCATGCATGCATGTGCAAGAAACACAGTGCCATCATCCGAGTTTTCGGAGGTGTGGCAGCCCTCTTCCAGTTCAGTCAGTGTGTTTGCAGGCGCGGCCGCAGTTCTCCAATCGCTGTTGGAGCTATCTATGACAGCAGTCTAAAATGCAGTGGCATTCAGTTGAAAGGGGGAGCTATGCTTCACTGAGCAGCGATAAGATATTGCCTGCTCATGCGCACTCCCCACACACACACACACACACACACACACACGCACACACATACTGCATGCTCGGGCCCCCCACACACACTGTATAGCTGACGGAGGTGCCCAATCCCCCGTCGGCTCCACTGTCCCCCCCCAAAGTACAAGGTGCCATGCTGGGAGCCCACCCCAGCATGGCAACAGATGCTATTGCCGACGGGGGTGCCCAATCCTCTGTCAGCTCCACACCCCCTCAAACAGCATCCTTGTGCCATGCTGGGAGCCCACCCCAGCATGGCAAATGTCCCGCGTTGTCCTCCTGTTTTGTCGGCTCCACTGCCCCTCCAAAAGTATACAGTGCCACGCTGGGAGCCCACCCCAACGTGGCAACAGATGCTATCACTGATAGGGGTGCCCAATCTCCCGTCGGCTAAATGTCCCCCCAAACAGCGCCCTTGTGCCACACTGGGAGCCCACCCCAGCATGGCAAACATTCTGTGTCATCCTCCTGTTTTAAAAAAAAAACAACACCTGCAATACAAAATGGTCCTCACTGTCTGGGCCCCCACCCGCGCCACCCACTGCACACACCCCTCCCCCACACCCCCTCACCTATACTTACCTCTGAAGTCTGGCGCAATGATCTTCGTGGACCGGGAACACGCTCTGCACTCTTCAAAGCCGACCGCGAACTGAGGAAATGCCGGTAAGCTGTATAATGTAATAAATAGGGTTTTTTTCAACTTTGCTGCATATCTCAGGCATTTTTGGGAATTTTTGCACCAGATTTTCAACATGGGGTTTTAGGGACCCCTTCTCACGAATGCTCTCACTATCATGGCATTAATCGGGCCCGAAGAGTGATTTCGCAGTAACTGTGCAAAATCACCTTTCGGCACTGATTAACAAAACAACACTGCCAGTGTTCATAAGGTGGGCTCTCAAAAAGCCTATGTTGAAAATTTGGTGGAAAAATTCCTAAAAATGACTGTTTTACGAGTGTGCATTATGCAGTTCCTATGCAAGCTCGTAAGTTCGTGAATTTTCGATATTTTCACTTCAGATTTTCAACATTGTCATTTTACCACACCTCCTTATGAGCACTACAGCTGTCATTTTTCACATCTCACCCAAAACATGTTTCCGCCAATGTAGTGCACAATGGTGCAGTCGGTGTGAGAAATCACTGTATGGGACACATTAAGACTGTTCATGAGCAGATGTCATAAAATGACTACGTTGAAAATTTGGTGGAAAAAGTCCTAAAAATGACTGTTTTACGAGCCTGCATTGCGCACTTCCTACGCATGCTCATAAGTTTGCGAATTTTCAATATTTTCACTCCAGATTTTCAACACTGTCATTTTACCACACCTCCATATGAGCAATACAGCTGTCATTTTTCACATCTTGCCCAAAATGTGTTTCCGCCCACGTAGCGCACAATGGCACAGTCGTGTGTGAAATCACTGTATGGGACACATTAAGAAAACCACAGTGACACTGTTCATGAACAGAGGTCTTAAAATGGCTATGTTGAAAATTTGGTGACAAATTCCTAAAATGACTGTTTTCTGAGGCATGTGTTGCTGCGCACTTCATACGATCGTAAGTTCGGTAATTTTCAATATTTTCACTCCAGATTTCCAACATTGCCATTTTACCACACCTCCTGCGAGCAGTACAGCTGTCATTTTTCACATCTCGCCCACAACGCTCGTTTCATCTACTTAGAATGGCGCAGTCGGTGTGAAATCAAAGTATGGGACACATTAAGAAAATCACAGTGACAGTGTTCATGAGCAGAGGTCTTAAAATGGCTATGTTGAAAATTTGGTCACAAACTTCCTAAAAATGACTTTCACGAGCATGCGTTGTGCAGCTCCTATGCATGCTCATAAGTTTGCAAATTTTCAATATTTGCACTCCACTGACTTCCAAATACCTACACAGCACATACAAGCAAGCAACATTTGGCATTGACAAGTTCTTGTTTATTACAGCCACAGCAAGACTCATGGGCCCAGATTTTCAAAAGGATCTGTCCGTGATCTGCCTGCAACTATTTTCAAAATGGAACTGCAACCAATCTGTTAGATTATCTGTTAAATAAACTTACTGCACCCAAATGTTATGTATATAAATATGATGATGCAATACTAGCATAAAATGATGCAAATCACATTTGAGGCATTTCTTTACTGCAAATCATGACTTTAGTTACAAATGGACAGACCCTTCGAAAACAGCAGTTGAGCTACTCAGATGCAATTGGGTGGATGGTGTGCTTAACATACATTTTCATCCATATGTGACCCTTTTAAAACTCTAGCCCTTAGTACCTAAGAAACAAACACAGATTATGATTTCTTAAAGTCATATTTCTTGAAGTATTTTTTGTTTATTTTATTTATAGCACTTCATCATGTGCTGAGATCACCTTAATTAAGACTTTATAATATGGTATCTATTTTTTGTTGACTCCAAGATATGAAAGGTTTTAGTTCAGTTCACAAATGAGTTAAAGGGAAATGGATCCAAAATGGTTACTACCTGTGAACAGCATTTGCTCTGTGCTCTCTGCATATTCCCACACAAAAAAAAAAAACAGAAAAGAAAAGGAGAAAGAATTTACTTTTGATCGGCACCATTTGTTGTCTATTTTTTTAACTATTTTGTTATATACAATGGAACTCTCTCCTGTACTTCAGCTGAAGCTGACTAAAAAGGAAAAAAAACACAAGAAAGAGAGGGAGAGAGAAAAGAGAAATGTAAAGAGATGGCAACTTCACTCAGCTTTAATCTGGAGTAGATGAATCCTGACAAGAGGGACAAAAGTAGTCTGCTTAATTACTTCCTCAATGTTGAATCATCAGGTAGCTTCTGGGATGCAATGTCCAATATGCAATACTAGTTGGAGTATTGGCAATACGACCATCCAGGGCATACGAGGCTTAACGCCGCAGGCGGAGGGCCTTATAGCCCCTGGAAGGTCCAGTATTGCCCAATACTGCCCACCCTGGAGGGTATTATTTCGCTTAGAAAATGGGCCCTGCAGAATAAAATTAGTTTAGTAAAAACATGATTGTAGAATATTAGTTTAAGATATATTTTTTTAATAAAATAGCTCCTCCGCTAACACTATTCTTGTCCTGGTTGTCATGGTTACTCCTCCGTGTGTGTGTGTGTGTCCCCACAACAGAGCACAGTACCATCAGTAGAGCTGGTAAGCGATGAAGTTTATACATTTTAGCTGAAAGAGAAAGTGTGTTCTGTTGCCTGTGGTTTCTTTATGTGTTTTTTTTTTTGCCTGCCGTGTAGGGTTGTAGTAGCGGGAAGACCGCGAGTGCTCTGAGGGCAATGAGGAAGCGGAACATCGGGAGCTCTCCTTTCATCATTAGGTATGAGTTTCTGTTTGAAAATAGAGACACTGTTGGGAAAAGCCTTTGGAGAAGGCTGAGAGGGCGGTCGGTCATTGGATTTTCTTGAGTCTCGCTGTAACGCGAAGATCACGGTTCACTGAGAGGGACAACGTATTAGAACACCGCAGCTCATAGGGCATCATGTACTGAGGTGAAAATTTCTATTTATTGATTTTATTTATCCCCAAACAACATTATCTTAGTAGTGGCACTGGGTCATGTAGCGGGGCCAGACTGCAAGCGGGATAAGAAGCAGTGACACACAAAAAAAAGATTCATTTTGCCGATCACCTTTTTTAAAAACAAAGATAGCCGCGAACTACGGGACCGCTGACTGTATGTGTGAGCAACAGCGGGCAGCAAGCAGTAGAGCTGAGAAGCTCTGTATTGTCTGGATGGAGCGGGATGGGATCTGTACTTAATCCTACCGACCGCTTGCCCATGTCTACAAAATCCCATGACTGCTACCAACAATACTATACCGATATAAACATTCCCGATGCTCATAATCTCGCCTACATAGGTGCAAGTGAATAATGAGTGACTGACAAAATAAAACATTGCCGGTTTGTAATTTGTAAGTTTGAAGCAACATTATTATTGCTGGGCTATTGTGATAAAAAAAACTAGTAGAGTAAAACTAGAAAATAGTGCCGCAGGTCGCAGTGTTGCTATTACATGGCTGAGGCTGACATGGTCTGGAATCTGAATAACGGGAAGAATTGTATTTGTGCAAAAATGTTTTGTTTGTGCAGTTAGTTCATTTGCTGATGGGGCACAGGATAAAAAAAATTGAAATGTTGTATTCATTTACTCGCTCCTGACTGAGGTGAGTTCAGGAACAAGGCAAACGGGACAGGAGGAGATTGGTTGACTGCTTAAGTCTCGCTAAGTGAGACAAACAACATGGCTGCAGTTGCCGTTTTGAAAGTTCCAATGGCCCAATATTATTAGAACTATATGAGGCAACAGAGACTGGGACTAGATATTTCCCAGTCTCTATTGTCTCATACCGGACTAGTTGATTGGTACTTTTAGCCAATCAAAATTAAGCTTTCTATAATCCCATTTTCTAAGCCAGAGTGGTGTCTGCTGGTCCTGAGTAAAAGGAATTATCTATCCCTTTGGAGCCTCAAGTGAGGCACACAAAAATATTTAAAATGAATTCCTTTGAAGTAGCATAAACATCATATCAGGCCATGGATGTCACAAATTTGAGACAAACCTGAATTCCCTAATGGAAATGAATCAGAAAAGAGTTACCGAGGTTAAAGACTTAAAAGACCAGTAACCCACTCCCTGTCATAATTTATTTGTTTCATTATGCTTCACTTGAATTAGCAAAGAAGTTGACACACACCATGAATTTTTATTTATATTTTGTAGTCTTCATTTAATATTTTCATATGCAATAGCACATATATGGGAATCACGAAGAGGTGCAACTACCAGTGGTAAGCACAATGTCCCCACCGGCCAATCATCTCATTCCCCTCCCCCTGCATTACGTCATGCCAGCACCCCCCCACCTGGGAAGTGCCTGAACCCTAAAATATGGTGTATGTATTTCTTGTCTTTATTCAGTAATGTGAAGTACAATAGCATATTGCATAGGTGGGATTTGCAGAGAACTGTGAAATATCAATGGTAAGCCCCATATCATCACAGCTACACACAACCGCACTGCATACAGTATGTATTTATTTTATTTTTATTTAATAATTGCAAGTACAATAGCACATATATGGGATTTGTAGAGAAGTGAAAAATATCAGTAGTAAGCACAATTCCCCTCTAGAAATAGACAAAGTTGCTGACATTCGATTTGTAAAGTAATTCATGAAGTTTACAAAATTTACTAAGTGTGAAGTCACAAAGTTTGCACTTCATGACATGCAGATTGTAGGGGAAGTGATCGAAATTTATTTACAAAGTGGTTGAAATTCACCTAGAAAGTGGACAAATGATCTCCTGATGGTGAGGGACAGGACAGAACATACCATCTTGGTCCTTCTGGACCTCTATGCAGCATTTGACATCATGGACCATGAGGTGTTACTTGACCACCTGCAGTTCTGGTGTTGCCTGTCCAGTAATGTTATCAACTAGCTCAAGTCATACCTAAGAGATAGAGTGCAAAGGGTAACAATGGAATTAGTCTCATCTAACCCAAAGCCTCTGTGCTGTGGGGTTCCGCAGGGTTCAGTCTTGTTGCCCTTGCTGTTCATGGTGTATATGTTGATGTTGGGGGACATTATCAGGAGGTATGGATTGGGTTTTCACTGCTATGCAGATGATATCTACCTGTATCTGTCCTATGCGCCTGATACCCAGATGTCAGCTTCTGTATTTAACAGCTGCCTTGGGGAAATCCAGTCATGGATGACTCAAAACAGGCTTAAGCTTAACCCAGACAAGTCTGAGGTATTGGTTGTGGATCCAGGTCATCGGGGTGAGGGGGTGTGGGGTTACCCCCCATCTAGTGTTGGGGGGTGCTTCCCTTGCCCCATCTAGACAGGTGAAGGATCTGGGAGAGATCCTAGATAATGGCCTGATGCTTGATACTCAGGTGTCAGTCGTGGTCAAGAGTGGATTTTATCATCTTAGGAATATCACCCAAATCCAAGCCCTGATCCCACCTGAAGATCTGACCATGGTGGTGCATGCTTTTGTCACTTCCAGGTTGGACCACTGTAATGCCCTGTACCTAGGGTTATCAGAAGACAACCTCCACAGGCTGCAGCTGGTGCAGAATGTGGCTGCAAGATTACTGACGGGGGGTGAGAAGGTGAGAGCATATCACCCAGGTCCTCTGCAAACTGCACTGACTGCTGGTGAGGTGGAAGATTGTCTTCAAAGTAGGGCTTCTGACCTTCAAGACCCTGCATGAAAGATCTTCTTGTCCCCTACTGTCCACCCTGGGCACTCCGTTCTGCCAGGGGAGCCCTCCTTGGAGTTCCCAGGGTTAGGCTGCAGCATTCTGGGGATAGGGCATCCTCAGTGGCCACGCCTACCCCGTGGAACTCCTTGCCTGCTTATGTAAATGAGGCTTCCTTGGTAGAAGACTTTAACAAGGGACTGAAGACATATTTGTTCCAACAAAGCGTTTATTGATTAACTGTATAGTTTTAACAGGATAGATAAATAGATTAATTGTATGCTCCTAGTTAAAGTTTTACATATATATTTTGTGTACAGTTCTAAATAATTGTACTGTTGTTGTTTTGTACAGTGTCCAGAGTCTCTGGAAATGGCCACTTTTATAAAGAACAACAGCTTAATCTGGTTCAAGGTCAGTTGGCATTCATCTGTATCCCCCTCCCCCGGGTCGTGCCTGAAAATAGGTAGGATTTGTCTAGTGCACTTACCCGGTCAACAAAAACTAAATAAAAATAAATAAATAAATAAATAAAATTATCTATCTATCTATCTATCTATCTATCTATCTATCTATCTATCTATCTATCTATCTATCTATTTCACCAACTTTGCAGTGAACCTTTGTGAATTTAAGTGAAGTTGTATTTGCTGAGGGCAATGGAAACTTTGTTAAGCTACACAACGGTGAATCTTGGCTACTTTGCAGCAACATCACCAGTGAAGTTTAACTAGTCCTCCACTGCATTGTTTCAGACCAACACCACTCCACCCTGACAGTACCAGAGCAAAAATGACATGTATTTTGTCTTTACTCAATAACTGCAAATACAGTAACACATACAGTATATAGTATTTGCAGAAAAGTGCAAAACATCAGCAGTAAGCACAATGTTCCCCCCAACTGCATTACCTCAGGCCAGCATTCCGCACTCATATAGTGCCTGAACAAAAATGGCATATCTGTTTAGTTTGTTTTGATTCAATAATTGCAAGTACAATAGCACGTAGAAGGAATTTGTAGAGCAGTGCAAATTATCAGTGGTAAGCACCATGTTCTCCCCAGGACCCCAGATTCCTCACCCCCTCAGTTACCTCAGGCCAGTACTCCTCTCCCTTGTAGTCCTTTACACTGCTCCCCATACTCATCTATTTAGTACAGATAACACTGGTATGAGGTAATGGCTGTGTGGGTGGGAATAAGGGAAATGATGGGCATTGTGGCCCTCAGCCCCCTACTTTTCTAAGAAGGGGACTGGGAGGATGTTGCACACCACCAGTCACAAGCCAAGTGGTATGCAGCATTTTATCCAGTCTTCTGCCCCATGGCAGGGCACTGGTGGGGACTTGGTATAAACCACTTGACCTCATCCACCAGTGGTTTGCACCATGTCCCCACAGGCCCCCCTCCAGCCTGGCAGTACATTAGGTTAGTGTTCCCCTACATCTCCCAGAATACATTACATTGAAGCACAGTAACATCCCATAGTTTTTCTTCATCACCCTCGTACATGAGAAAATCAACTTGTCTGAGGGCTGATGGCAGCAGCTCAAAGTTAAAATCTGGTGCTGTGGCCTCATCAAACAGGCAGGCCTGTTCAGCCTTGCTGGCCATAGCAGGCTGTGTCTCCTCATTGCAGTCCGCATATTCCATTTCCAATGCCACTCTCCACATGCATGTGATAATTTCCAGAGTGTTGGAGACTGAGGGACACTATAACCCCCAGCCACTTCCACATTGTGCTGAAGACTTGTTGGGAACATGGGGCAAACCACCTGTGTCTAGCCAGGAAGTATTCTTCATGTCCACCACAGTACTCTGCCACTCCAGGCAGTTGATTGGTGGGAGCAAGGTGCAAACCATCCACATCCACCAATGGTATGCACCATGCCTCTACAGTCCTCTACCACCCAGACCCTGCCATTTCTCCAAGATAGTGGATCCTTCCCCCATGAGTACTCTGGTGATCCCATCATGACCCAACACTCCCATACTCATCCATGTGGTATTTATCAGCTCCAAGCTGCCGGGGATGTGTGTTGCCCTAGCAATTCACTGCTCCTTCTATGACCACTACGGTCTCTCGCTCACTTCCCTGGCCACCCACTCAAATTATACTTTGCAAACCAATGCATGAGGTAATGTGGGATGGTTGCAGGCAGGGAGCTAGTGGGCCCCCCAGTTCCCCCACCCCCTGGCATTACCCCAGGCTTGTGTATCTCTGTCCCCCACATTTACCTACTAGCATGAGGTAATGTACCATTTGAGGTAATGTATCACCCATACGTTAAAATCCAAACTTAATAGTTCAAATTCCACCAGCCAAACCTGATCACCACTTGCTTGACTTGCACAAGGTGATCCTGGGGTGAGTTGTTTGGGACCATGGCCTGGAAGGCATTGTGCTCCCTGCACACAACCCCCCACCAACCTGGTAAGGGTAACCATGGGTAACATAGGACAAATAACTTGTCCCTGGACAGGTTGCATGCATTATGTCCACCCGAGCCCTATATCCCACCAGGAAGGGGACTGGGGGAGAATAGGGAAGACAAGCAGTATTCACCATGCCACCACTTCCCACACCCCCACCCCCCAGCATTACCCCAGGCTAGCTTGTTGTCAGGTCCTCCACCCCTCACTCCCATTCCCTTCAAACTATTTAAACATTCAGTTTTTTTTTTTATAGAAATGTAAGATAACCTGAGTGTGTGGTAGGGCAGTAGCCTGGGACACTGCCATGGAGGGCAGGGACTAATAGGGAAAATGAGGCAAACCACATGCCCCTAGCCAGGTGGTATGGACCATGTCCCAGCAGCACTCCACTTGACCTCCCCACCACTCACCCCCATTCAGGTAACCTTACGTTTGTAAGAAAGACTGAATATTGTTCCACAGATGCTGTTGCCAAAGCTACAGCCCAAACTGAATCAGTCTCAATGTATAAGCCATAGGAGGCAGCTAATGTCTCCTGCTCCCCTTCATCCTGAGCTACTGTACTCACAATGGTGAATCATCAATGTGAATCTCCTCCAGGCACCCCCACAACTAACCTGCTTCATTCCACTTCTATGAATTAATGTCAGGGGGTTGTGGGCATGTGCCAATGGGCACCATTCTCACCAGCCCCATGTCTCCCCGATTCAGGGCAGTGACTGATAGAGGATATTGAGCAAACCACCTGCCCCAGGTCAGGTGGTATGCACCATGACTCCCAGTCCTCTGCCCCCGGCATGAAACTGGCACATGGGGAAATAGTGGCAAACCACTGGTCCCAACCCACCAACAATATGTACCATGCCCTCTTCAGTCCCCTACCTTTCCTGGAAGCACTCCAGGCTACCACCCCACCACCCACACATAGTCTGTCAACATTAGATTTTGATAAAAAAATTAAGTGCTGTAACATGATTAACACATCAATTAAACTTATTACTGTTGTGTCCTAATGACCTAAAACAGCATGTCCCTTCTCTGTCTCTGATGGCCACCTTCTTGCCCGCACCCACAACTAACCTGCTTCACTCTAGTTTCATGAGGTAATGCCCGGGGTGTTGGGAGCATGGGACTGGGGGGCACTATGATCACTAGCCCTATGTCCCACCCACCCTGGACAGGGAACTAATGGGGCACATGAGGCAAACTGCTTGTCCCTTGCCAGGCAGTATGCACCAAGCCCCACCAGTCCTCTGGCCTCTCCAGGCAGGGAACAGGTAGGGGCATAGTGCTAATCACTGGTCACCATCTACCAGCATTGTGCACCATGCCTCCAGTCCCCTCCAACCCAACCTCAGTCAGTTCATTGAATTTAGATTATAAAAAAAAAGCTGATTAAAGAAAACTAGTAAGTACTGTATTGTAACTGAATTACTGTTTCAGTTTCAATATGTGGTCTAAATGTCCACACACAGTACAGCACAGTAAGTATTGTAATTTCATGGTTCCTCTTTAGCTCTAGCCAAAACTGGGATCAGTCATAGAAGTTCAGTTTTCTGGTCACCTGATCTTTCTTCTTCTGTAGAAGAATGGAGAAAAGCACTTTATTTTTCAAATGTCAAATATTATAAAACAATGTTGCTCTCAACCATTAAACTAAACCTGCAAAGTGCCTTTTTATTGTCTATTTAAACCAATGGTGTGCAGGATTGGTGAGAAACCAGGTTTTTCCAGAAAAAAATGCAGCCGAAGAAAAGTTACCAAACCAGACTAAAACATTTATAATGCATCTGCTTTCAAAATCTTTAAACAAAACCTGCAAAGTTTCTATTCAGTCATCTGTGCATTACATTCAGGCTGTTGGTGTGCAGTACATGTAAGAAACCAGATTGTTCCTGAATCAAATGCTGCAGGCTAAAAGTTAAAAAAAACAGCCTAAAATCTTCATAAAACATTTGCCTTCAAAACCTTTCAACTAAACCTGCAAAGTCTCTTTGCAGTCATCTACAGATTACTTTCAGACCAGTGGCATGGACGACAGGTGTGAAATCAGATTTTTTCAGAAACAAACACAGCAGTCAAAAAGTTACAAAGCAAGCCTAAAATATTTATAAAACGGGGGCAATATTCAAAAGTTTGCTTGGGTGCAAATCCTAGTTTGTGCCTGCAAACTCAGCTTTTGTGGATTTCCATATTCAGAACTCCGGGTTAGCATGGACAAATGGCATTTGTGCCCAGGCAAACTGTTGGAGGGGTGGAATGCAAATTGAGGGGCAGGGATCTGAATGTCACACAGTCTGATATTCAGAATATTTGTGCTGCTCAAGGGCAGTTTGCATGGTCCCCTTGCATGGCCCAAACCACGACTTACTCCCGCACAACCCTAGCAGTTGGTGGAAGAAGCATGGTGATCCCTCAACACAGTAGTCCCTGGTGTCTAGTGGTGCCCATCTCTTGTCAAACCACCACTTGTAAAGTGTACAGTTCCCTGGTGCTAATGGTCTCCCCACACCCTCACCCATGCTCGATGTTGTAAGTATTATTCCCTAGGCCTAGTGTCTAGCGGTTCTTCCCCACCTGCATCCATGCCTGATGTTTTAAATCTTAGTCCCTAGAGTCTACTGGTCCTTTCCTCCACAAACATCCATGCCTGATTTTGTAAGTCTTAGTTCCTGGTGTCCAGTGGTCCCTCCCCCCAACCACACCCGTTCAGATATTGTAAATATTATTCCCTGGTGTTTAGCAGTCCTGTCCCCCCACCTGCACCCATGACTGATGTTTTGAGTCTTAGTTCCTGGTGTCCAAAGATCCCTCTCCTCATCTGAACCCATGCCAAATGCTGCAAGTATTATTCCCTGGTGTCTAGTGGTCCCTCCACCCACCCATGCCCAATGGTTTAAGTCTTAGTTCCTGTTGTCCAGTGGTCCTTCCCCCCCCACACACATCAATGCCCATTGTTGTAAGTATCATTCCCTGGTGTCTAGCTGTCGCTTCCTCCACCTGCACCCTTGCCCGTTATTTTACATCCAAGTCCCTGGTGTCCAGTGGTCCCTCCCCCACATGCACCCATGCTGATGTTTTAAGTTTTAGTCCTTCACCCCATCCACACCCATGCCTGATGCTGTAAGTATTAGTCCCTGGTGCCTAGCAGTCCCTCCCCCCAACCATGCAAGATGTTTTAAGTCTTAGGCCCTGGTGTCCAGTGGTTCCTGCCCCTATCCACACCCATGCCTGATGTAAGTATTATTCCCTCTTACCTAGTGGTCCCTTCCCTCAGCTGATCCCTATCCCTGTATGGATGAAAGCCCCCACCTCCAGTTTGTCAAGTACCCCCCTTCATGGTGACAGACGTACAACCACAATCATACAGAAAGCCTTTTGCAAGGAAGTCCCCCCACAAAAAAGCTCCTGCCCCATATCCCAACAGTGATATGCACCCCCCCAGCCCATCCATCAGTGGTTGTTAATGTTCCCCCTCCCACCCGTGGCACCAATAACCAACACCCCTCCATCTTCCTTACCTGACTGTTGGCGCCATAGTGCATTGACGATGAACGACACACCCCTCCACACACCACCTCAGCTTCCCACCCTCTAACAGTAGCAGGGAGCATGGCTTATTTATAGGGGATAGGTGATGCACCATGCCCTGTATATATGCCACGCTCCCTGCTACTGTTAGATGATGGGTGGCTGAGGTGGTGGGTGGAGGGCTGTGTTGTTCGATGTTGATTCATCACAGCACCAACAGTCAGGTAAGGGGAAACATGAGGGTGGGTTGTCAATGCCTCAGGTGAAAGAGGAGATCACTAACCACCACCAAGGGACTGGCTGGAAGGTGCAGATCACTGTTGGGGTACAGGGCCGGGGCATTGTTGTGGAGGGGTCTTCCATGCAGATGGCTTCCTGCACAGCTCTGGTGGGACAGCTGTCGTTGTGAGGGTAACTTGACAAACTGGCAGGGCTTTAATCTATACAGGGATGGGAATTGGTGGGGGGAGAGACCACTAGACACCAGGGAATAATACTTAAAACATCAGGCATGGATGCAGGTGGGGGGAAGGACCAGTGGACACCAGGGACTAAGAATTAAAACAACAGGCATAGGTGTGGGTATGTGATGGGACCGTTGGATACCCGGGAATAATACTTACAACATCGGGCATGAGTGCAGGTGGGGGAGGGACCACTAGCACCAGGGAACTGTTTCCACTTTATTGGTGTGGGATCAGAGGGAGTGGGGACACCACTAGACACCAGGGACATGATATTTTCTATATGGGAGTGGGACTGGAGGGAAGGGGAAACCACTAGCACCAGTGATAGCTGTCTAGGACAGTGCAATTAGGGGTCTGGCACAGTAAAAAACAGCCTTGCCCCCCATGCAAATGAGCCCATAATGGGCATGCAAATGGCCCCTTAGTGTCTTTCATGCCCGATGGGCTCAGTTGCATTGGTTAGTTTGAATATCAGAAATTGCTCCCTGTTTTGGGAGTCATGTTGGTGCATCACTAAGTGGCTTAGCACTGGGGCGACATGGCCCTATATTCAGTCGAATAGTGCCGGCGTGCTATTAAACTGAATATAGCATATTCGGGCACCTGGGCCTTTGCAAGGTGGAACACAAATATTTGTGCTTTGCACATTTTTGAAATTTGGGCCCTTGATTTCAAAACCTTTACCCTAATCCTGCACAGTTCTTTTTCGATCATCCGCACATCACTTTTAGACTGATGGTTTGAGAGACCGGTGTGCAACCAGATTTTTCCTGAAAAATAAGCAACATGTGAAAAGTTACAAACACAGAATAACATTTGCAGTATAAAACATTTTCTTTCGATACTTTTAATCTAAACTTGCATAGTGCCTTTTTAGTTGTCTGCACATTAGTTTCCAAACAACGACCTTCAGGACTGGTGTGAAACCAGATATTTCCAGAAACAAATGCAACAGGCAAAAACATACAAAACCAGCTTAAAATATTAATGAATCTTTTTTTTTCAAAACCTTACTCTAAACCTGCAAAGTGCCTTTTCAGTCATGTGCACACTACTATCAAACTGGTGGTATGCAGGACTGCTATGAAACAAACTTTTTCTAAAAAACAAACATAACAGGCTAAAAGTTATAAAAACCAACCTAAAATACATGTTTTATGAAAAAAAACACTGTATCAAATTGATAACATATACTGTATAATATTAGAATCTTATCTCTAGTGTTCTGGTTATGAACCAACACTCCCCAAACTCATCCACGCAGCAATTGGTTATCACCTCCAAGCCTCTAGGGATGTTCATTGCCCTTGTAATCCGCAGCTCCTTCTATGACCACCAAGGTCTCTCGCTTGATTCCCCAGCCATGACCTCCAGTTCCACAGGCCTTCCCG
Organism: Neoceratodus forsteri; assembly: GCA_016271365.2. Taxonomy (NCBI): domain Eukaryota; kingdom Metazoa; phylum Chordata; order Ceratodontiformes; family Ceratodontidae; genus Neoceratodus; species Neoceratodus forsteri. Next base: position 1,581,193,510 of record CM057449.1, on the reverse strand, counting down.
TTAATGGCAAGAATATGAAATAGAGAGACATGAGCAGACTCGGGAACAGACAAAACATGTCCACATTACCGGGCCTCAGGTCCCCTAATTCGTTTTTCAAGTTCACCCGCATTTCCAGGTTTAATGACATGCTATAGTTAATCCTCATCTCCCTCATATGCAAGAACACTGACTTGACCCAGTGCTGATGGCAGCAGCTCAGACTTAAAAGTCAGTGATGTGGTCTCATCATCCACGCAGACCTGTTTGGCCTTTCAGGCCTTCAGAGGCCCTGTCTCTGCCTGGTGATCTACACGTTCCTTCTCTGACACATTATGTGCAACATTGAGTTAGGGAGCTCTGGCACTGTACATACTGAAGTTCGTAGTGAGGTATATCAGGGAACTAAAGGCAAAATGTCCATAAATAGTCCCCATTATGAACCCTTAGGAAATATAAACCCCCATTTCTAACAGCCAGTTATCCAGCCTATGTTTAAAGATATGCTTGTTTTTGCTAATGATTGGCAGTGGTAAGGAATTCCAGTCGTCAACCACCCTTTGTGTAAAGAAGAACTTCCTGACATTTGTTTTAAATTTAGAGCCCCAAAATTGGAGGGGATGTTCTCTAGCTTCCTTGGCACCTTGTTTAAATACAAAACCCATTTCAGAGAACAAGTAAGGGTTGTTTAGAAGGTCCCAAACAAACAAAAGGTCACCCCTGCGCCTCCTGGTCTCGAGTGACATTAATTTGGGGTTTCCCAGTCTATCACTATATGTTTGATTATTTAAGCCATTTATGCTTTTGGTGAATTTCCTTTGACTCCTTTCCAGCAGTTGGACATGAGAAGGGAACCTCCAAAATGCTCTGTATTTTTTAAAGGGGCAGAAACACCACTTATAAAGCCATATGCTTACACAGTGCTTAAGTACAAAAGTGACTTAGCATGTCACTTGTAAACACTGGACAATTATTATGTTTTTTCATACATTAAAGTAATTATTCTGTGGCGTCATCTATCTAATTCATATACTGTTTGTCTGCATTTCTCTGTAGTGCTATACAGTCCAACCCCATTTATCCGAATTGCGTGGGGGACATAAAATTAGTTTGGATAAATGGGGGGTCGGTTAAGAGGGAGAGCATCGTGTTATTAAGCTAATAGACTATAATGAATGCTACACAAGTCAAAAATGCAGTTAAGCATTTTAATTTATACAAGTACTGTATGCTGTAAAAACAATTCTAAAGAGCATTTAATGAGTATTGAAAAAAACAATAAATATTTTTTTAAAAGCAGTAACAAAGTACATTCATTTAAAAAAGTCTTTCATTGTTTGTGGCTTGAAGCCGTCGACCTGCTTGCATGCAGCACATTGCTTCATATTTCTGAGCAACATTACTTGCACTGTGTTGCAATCAGGCTGGCTCTCAAGATAAAGAATAAATTTTGGGGGCATATCGACCATCTCACCATGTGTTGGGATTGTGACCGGGGGTTCAGTCTCTCCTTCCTCCTCCTCCTCCTCCTCCTCCTCCTCCACAGACTCCATGACTGGATACTCAGGCTGCGTGACCAGTTCCACAATTGCAGCATCAGAAAAGATCTCATGACCCCTTTTCTCTGAATCACAGTGTACCCAATCAGAGATCTCCTCCTCCTCCATTAGCTTTTGTGGCAAGGCAGAAGCAAAGGCTGTCAATTCCTGTGTAAATTCCTCTGACAGCTCCTCAGTAACATCATGTTCAGAAAGGTCAGTGTCCACTCTGCTTGTTTTGATGCCCAATTTCTTCAATGGTTTCTGTATGCTTTCGTGTTTTACACTGTCCCATGCTTTGGAGGCCATATACACAACATCCCTTAGACTGATGTTCTTTATAATGCTGCTAAGGGGTGACTGCTCATTTTCCTCTGTGAGCACGCTCTGCAATAATTTTTTTCTATAGGCTCGCTTGAAAATCTCCAGCATTCCTTGATCACAAGGCTGGAGACTGGAGGTTGTGTTGGCAGGGAGAAAAAGTACCTGGATGGTGCCATCCCTCGTTGGGGCTTCTTAGATTTCAGGGTGGGTTGGGAAGTTATCCAACAATAGGATAGCTTTTAGAAGTAGTCTTTTTAAGCACAGGTAGTGCTTAACATGAGGAATGAACTTCTCTTGAAACCATCAAGAGAAGATTTTGCAGTCCATCCAGGCATTCTTCTGGGCTTCGTATTGGATGGACAAGGCTGACATGTTTAGGTGTTTAAAACAACGTGGTTCCCTAGATTTTCTGATGATAACAATTTTGATTTTGTGTCCAGCTGCATTGACTGTGCCCAGTATGGTGACACGGTCTTTTTGTTTCTTGAAACCTGGTGCGTCTTGCTTTGAACCATGAGCTAGTGTTTGGTCAGAGAGACAGCACCAATAAAGGCCAGTTTCATCTGTGTTAAATATTTGTTCTGGCACTAGCCCTTCTGTCAGAATGATGTCAAGGAGCTGCTCAATAAAGGGGGAGATGTTCTCATCAACCTCACTCAAGTGCTTGCCACAAAGCTTAAGTTGGCTAATTCTGTGGCAGTGTTTAAATCTGTTTAGCCACCACTCATTGGCCACAAAGGTCTCACTGCTGCCCAGAAATTGATGAAACTGGATGGCTTTCTCTTTTAGGAGAGGCCCTGAGATCGGGGTCCCCTTTTCCCTCTCCTGACAGAATCAAAGGTAAATTGCTGCATCCCTCTGGTCATCATTGCAGGTCCGCATATTTTTAATTTGAAGGACCCCACAGCAGTTTCCATGGTCAGAGCAAAGTCCCTGAGTTTTTCTTTGGATGCCTTGATGTCACTTATTGTCAATTTCTGGCACCATACTCTCCGGCAAGAATGACAGCTCTCTCCCCATGCTCAAGCTGTTCAACAATTCTAATTTTATCAGCAACTGTCAGGACTACACGCTTTCATTTGCCAGCCAGGCTCAGGTACAGCTGTTATCCATGGTCCAGCACCCCGATGGTGCCCCCATCTTGCGGATAGCAACTTATGTAGGTACATGTACTAACCTTAGGGTGAAGACACTTATGTAAGCATAAGGGTCAGAATCTGTGTTCTATTATGCTTTATTATGCTTCACTGATATATTTTTGCTATGAGAAATGTGTTTTACTATATTTTTACTGTACTTATATTTGTAAGGCAACAGTGCCATCTTTACTACTTGTACACCACTACAAATGACCTTGTACTACTGAGGTTCATTGTATTGTGTTATCTCCTGCAAGCTATGCAAGTTTCACACTAGTTAGGATGGTTACTCAGACCACCTGTTTTTGTCCAATTATATACTTTTATGTATCTTCTTTAGCCGTTGCCATATTTATTATCAGGGTATAAGACCCTTTGTAACACATAGCTTCTCTGAGAAGAGAGACTGCATTGCCTACATAAGGAAAACTGGTATTCTCCCAGTGACCACACTGTTATCATAGTAAGCCTGTATTGCTAATCTGTAATAAATTTCATTTACTGTATTACATGAGTACCACTTGTCTGTTGTCTCTTCCTTTTGTGCCATTCCACCAAGAACCTGAAAAGGTAATTTATTACTCAGTTACATTTGATGACTGTGTGCAGTTTGGAAGGTACAAAGCAAGATTCACATTCAATTTATTTTGAATGTCGAATATTGTAGTGTGATTTTCACCTACTTGGACCTACTCATGCTTACGGTGGTAGTGGTTGTGGTGGACCCACACCGTCTTGGTCTCAGGCATGGCAGATCCACACCAGACCCCCTTACACTCCCTTTGCGAGTGACAGCTTACCACCTTGACATCACCATTCACCCACCAGGGACCGGAAAGTGGTTGGTGATGGTGCCAAGGCATTTTGACCAGTTTTCCATTTGCTTACTTGTTTGTTTCTATACCCTTTATTTGCTATGTCTGACTTGTTCACAGAACTGAGACTCAATGTCTTGAACTATCTCACGTCCCATGGCGGATGGACAGATTTCATGCTGGATGCAAAATCTGCTGAAAAACCATTGCTGCTAATATTTGATCATTATTTATAGTCCAAACAGGCAACCAAGAAACACAACCTTATAGGTCTTTTGGTTGCAGCTCTACATACTGCATTGAGAGTCTCACAGTGAGGTGTGCCTCCCTTGAACTGAAAAATGCATCCCTAAAAAGAGAGATGGGCTTGCAGGCATCAGAGTTACAGAAAAAGGAACAGAAACTAGTGGAGGAAACATAGTCACTCCATGATACTAATTCCAGACTGATGCACTATACTGCTCAAGACACTGAGTGAGAGATATGTTTATTGAGAGATGACTGTGAAAGGTTGAAATGTGATAAGAGACTGCATATTTGAATGATATTTTGAGTGATACAAATGAGACTTTGAGAGATGAGAATGCTGAGTTGAAAGAGAATTACAAGCGTGTAAGTTGTGAGTTGTATAAAGAGCTTAGGGAAAACATCGAATTGGGCACTGTGTATAGAGTGTTACAGAGACAGGTTGAGAGAGGGATTGAGCAGGGCACTGCAAAAGTCTGTCACAAGAAATGTAGATAAAAGATGGTGAAGTTGCACCATCAACAGGAGGTTCTTGCTGGCCATGTTAAGGCCATTAACGGGTTCCAGTATACTCCCTTTGAGACTGAGTCATCCTGCAATGATGACTCTGACTTTGATGACGAGGCATGCCACATCACACACAAGTCCAACCCTCATGATGTGGCAACTTTTGTTTGCCATTCACAAGATGGCACCGATGTTGGTATGCATACTGCGTCTCCATGTCTATGTACAAATGGCAGATGCCATGTACAATGCCAAGATGGCAGCCCCCATGACACAGGCGGAAGGGCCTGTATTCTGAAATGCACTTCTGCTCACCCCTATCACTACAGGTGATGAGTCAGAGATTTGCAACCTAATTTTGGAAGCTATCAGTAAGATTACCATCCCGGAGGATCAAAAGAAAGCCATCCAGGACCTAATTGATAAAAATGCTAAAAGAAACTGTTAATCAGGATCATATATACAGGGCAGCTGCTGATGTGGCAGTGAAAGTTGCACTCCGTGGAGCCATGGAATGTGTTGAACTGGGTGCAACTATGCACACCTCCAACTCCCTGCATGTCACTCATTCTGTCCAGCAAATTGCACAGAGCATCAAGCAGATGGGCCTAACTGACAATCTCAGTTGCCATTTGGAGAACATGCACTTCCTTTGTGAGAAGCTCTCCCTCCAACCCCAGTACCAGGCTCAAATCTTACGACTAACAGTTGAACCTACCTTCTGGGCTAAGCTGTCAGTAACAGGACATAGCACTGAGGATTGCACCTTTGATCAAATTGCCACTGCACTCTTATGTGTAAATTCCCTGGGAGTTGTTGGAACATGCTTGGCCTACAAGGTTAAGCAAGGCACAAAAGAAAGCCCAGCCACCTATCACCAACACCTGTTGTTGGCTTACAAAGTGGGCAAGGCCCCAAAATATGAACAATCCGATATGGATCAAACTGAGTACAAGGATCTATATGTCGAGAACATGTGTCCAGCCCAGTGAGAAACAGTCCAAACTCAATATTTATCTGGACAATGATGAGTTTACAGAAATCCTCACTAAAATGGAGCAAGCTTATCAAATCTATCTCCATACCCTTTCCTCTGGCAAATCCAACAAGGTAGCTACAGTACAGCCTACCCCTGATGCTCCTACCCACTATACAATGGAGGGAAACAACCAGAAAAATAACACCCCTTCTGATGACAAGCAGTCACACAAGGGTGTGGGAAATGGAACTACAGAAACAACCAGAACAATAGGGATAACAGAGGCAACTGTAAAAATCTTAACACCCAGTAGAACAGCCTGAATCAATACCACAATGGTCCTTGCTATCGACAGATCAGAGAAGAAAATTAAACCCTCTGCAAGTTGCTGGAGGAAATTAATGCTGAGAGGGGAGCTACAGCTACATGGACTATAGCTGCCCTAGCCCCAGCCATCGAACTTACAGGCGGCCAAGAAAATCCTTTCCTAGCCCCAGCTGTCAAATGAATGAAAGGCCGAGGGATTCCTTTTGCTATGTCAGTTACTGGAGAGGCTGATGCAACATCCAAGGAGGAAGCACACTTGCACCCAGTGCAAGACATACAAGAGGCCCTGAAAGACTCTGCAAGCCTTTGATTTCAGGATCAGGATGACAATGCTGATTATGAGAATACCAATTGATGATTACAGGCCCCAGTCTGGATTGTGAGTAACCTAATTGTTGACACAAATGGACAGCCTTGCATAAAGGCCATGGTCAGAGGCCACCAACTCACCATGCTTCTAGATACTGGAGCAGCCATGTCGGTTCTTCATGATGAGAACCCAGTCTCATCTGACTGGTCTACCAGCTGGAAGACCAGTGCACAGGGTGTAGATGGTACCCAACTACACACCTACTGATCTATCCCTCTACGTGTGATAGTAGACCACCTCGGAACTAATTTTGCTTTTGACCTCATGGTTCTACGTCATCACCCCAGTATCATGGGAACTGATTTCCTAGCGCTACATGGCTGTGTATTGGATCTAGCCAACAGGCTACCTATTCAGATCTAAGGACAATACCATGCTGTCACTATTCCAGACTCGCACCTGGTGGCAGCCATCTCCCATAACAACAAGGAGTATGACATTATGGCTTTGTTCAAAAGTCATGACCTGTTTTCAGAGCTTGCACCTTTACTGCAAAAACACCTTGATGTGTTTGCTACCAACAAACACGACTGTGGTAGGATGCACACTACCATTGAAATCACAGGGCCTGACCCTCTGAGGCAGAAACAGTACCCATTTCCTGTTGAAGCCTTACCATCACTTAGGGAAACCATCCAATCACTGCTACAAAAAGGAGTGATTAGGATCTGTGTCTCCACAGTCAACTCACCTATTTGGCCTATGAAAAAGCCAAATGAGGCCTGGAGACTTACAATTGATTACCGAAAACTCAATCAGGTTACTCCTAGCTGCGTACCAACTGTAGCATCTGCATTTAATGTACTCAAGCTGTTGACACCTGACAAAAAGTGGTTCACAACTCTTGACATATCTAATGGGTTTGGGTCACTCCCATTAGCACAGAGAAGCCAATACAAATTTGCCTTCACCTTTGATGGATGTCAGTGCACCTGGACCTGCCTTCCCCAGGGCTTTCACAGCAGCACATCCCTCTTCCATCTCCACATGATAGATGAGCTGCAGGGATTCTCCACACCCCAGTGTCTCCTGCAGTATGTGAATGACTTGCTTCTAGCAACCACCATGAAAGAAGATTATTTGGCCATTCTAGATGAACTTGTGTCTCTTCTTAAGAGAGCAGACTTTAAGTGCAACTCCGCCATGGCACAACTGTGTGAAAAGGAGGGTATCTTCTTTGGCCTACACATTACAGACCAAGGCAGAAGCCCAGCTGTTAAGAAGATCAGGGCTTGCAAGATCTGCCACTTCCTACTAGCATGGCAACATCCAGACACTTCCTAGGAATGGTAAACTACTCCAGGGATTTTATCCCTGACTTTGCCTTGAAGGCCATTCCCTTGTATGAACTCCTGAAAATGGATGTCCCTTGTATATGGGGCCCCACCCACACCGATGCTGTAACACAGCTCAAGTAGGCCTTAGCCTCAGCCCCAGCACTGATCAATCCTAACCCAGATCTTCCATTCCATTTGGAAGTGGACACATCTGATGTGGCCAAGTCTGCAGTGCTAGCACAAAATCAGAATCAGAATTTATTGGACAGCATAATTGAGAAAATACATTCTCTGTTACAAATAAATATAACAATACAAAATGTGAAAACATACTGACATCACAAATATCTAGATAAATAATCTTACAAGATACAGACATACAACATTTACAACCATTGATACAACAATCAAATAAAAATTAGTCAGGTATAAAAAAAAAAAGAAAAATATCATATTTAACCAAAACAGTTACAGTGCCTATTAAACACACTAATTACGGAAGTTCTAAAACATGCTCACTGGATGATTCAAATGTTACTTCTATGGACATTAAATGTAACCGGGGGGGGGTGATGGAAGAAATATGGGAGGCAGAAAGTGGGTCACCTCAAGCTGAGATAGAGAGTAGGTAGATCCTAAGGTGAGAGAGCGTCCCACCAAGATGCAAGTTATTCAAGGGAGCAGGGAGTTAGCAAAGGAAGAAAGGAGAAAACAGTCAAAGGAGAAAGGTGTGGAAGGGGGAACAGTAGGAAAAGGAGAAAGCAGCAAGAAGAGAGGTGAGGGCTGTCATAATAGTGCAAGGTCTGCATCAGAAGCCCTATGAGGAGAGACTGAAATAGTTCAATATGTACACCCTGGAGGAGAGGAGGGAGAGTGGGGTAATAATGGAGATCTTCAAATATCTCTTGGGGGTTAATAAGGTACAGGAAACAGATACGTTTCAGAGAAAAAGGTGCTATAGAACAAGGGGATCTTGATTTAAAGCTGGAAAGAGGTAGATTCAGGGGAGATGTCAGGAAGTACTACTTCATAGAAAGGGTGGTGGATTCCTGGAAGAGCCTTCCATGGGAGGCAGTGAGGGTGAAACCAGTGGTGGGTTTCAAAAATGCCTGGGATAGGCACAAAGGAATCCTAGGAGAAAGGAGTTGGGTTGAAGAGACAGTGCTGTAGGGCAAGTTGGGTCTGCAGCAAAAGTGGTCATAATTAAAAATGGGCAGACTAGATGGGTCCAGTGGTAATTATCTGCCATCAGTTTCTATATTTATGTACCCCCCCTTTGGGAGATTACGAGTTTTATTCGGCCCTCCATGGGTTTTTGTGGCCTAATTCGACTCAGTGGAGAAAAGGGTTAATTCTTCTCAGCATTTGAGTGGAGCCTCCCAAGGGTTGGGAGGTCACCATGGGTGCATGGGGGGATAAAGCCCATCAGTTTAGGTGTAAGGGAGAGTTAAAGTCAGAGGATTGAGCACCGAGGGAGTGAGAGTGAGTCAGGGCTGGGTGGGTCCATTGCCCGCTCCAATCACCAGCCTGTGGCACTTGGGGGGACACAGAGGAAGAATTTGGAGCCAATAGCCACAAGCTGCATAGTATCTTGGAGGGCAGCTAAAGTTGAGAGGAGAGACATCAGCTGCAAGTTGCAAAGTGCCCTAGCAGCCAGCGCTGATTTGTGTAGAGATCCTGTGGACAAGAATGTGGCAGGGGATGTAGTGTCCAGACAGCAAGCTGATTTGGAGGTCCGTGGAATGTGTCCCCCTTCTCAGTTCGGGTACAGTTGCTGCCAGTCCTGGAAAAGGATGCAGGAGTCATGAGGGAACCCACAAATCCCCAAGTCGTGAGGACTGCATGTTCTGAGGGGGGGTCCCGCTGAGTCAGTATGGAGAAAGAGAGAGAGAGAGAGAGAGAGAGAGAGAAAGAGAGATGGGGATCATTGACAGTTTGGGTGCCTGTGATGAATAATGAACTGTCAGGCACTGTGAACTTTTCTGGGACTTGTGCTGCCTTCAAACTTTTGTGACCATAGTGGTCCCGAGCTAATGCTTCCCTAAAGACTGTGCGATCTCCTTCGTCCAAGTAAAAACTGCTATTATGGCTATACCAGCCATGTGAAAGCTGATTGTGTTCCCCACTAATTAACTGATGCTCCCAAGAGCTATGTGTGAATATGTTTAATGAATTTGGAATCCCTGTTGTTTCTTCAAGTTCCGTGAGTACGTTCTGTTATTGAAAGGAACTGTTTAATATGCATTAACCTGTTGTTTTCATCCAGCACCAGCGAGGAAAAGAGACCCTGTGTGTGACATCTGGGCCTGGGTAATGTGGCCACTAGAAGGGTCTCTGCTGCTGTGGGTATCCCCTTTCCATGGACAAATTCCTTCCAAACCCCTAGACACAGCGAGGGAATGCTACATTTCTATGTATGACAGGTTATGTGATTCAAATGGAAAAGGAACACAGCTGTTCCAGTTTTGCACTCATGCTGTTGGTTTTCAGAGCAAGTTTAGATACAAATGTGTGCAGTGGTTGTTGGGGAAGGGTTAAGGAGATGTGGGCTTGAGGATTAAACAAAACAAAAAAAACAAAATGATTTAAATACTTGGGCCATATAATACTATGCATTCCATCAAGCTCAGCAGTGATGAACATTACATACATATTCTGTTGTTTATAGTCCGTGATTTCAGAAATACATATTTTTTTATCCAATCCATCAGCCTCCATTCTGTGCACATAGTAAGCTTTATTTGTAAAAGGTTGGGAAATAATTTAAAAGTTTAAGTTGACAAAAAAGTCAAGTAAATTATCACATTTGGTCAGCTTCACTTTTCAGCATTTCCCTTTATAAGTCTGATTCCTAGAGGAACAGAGAAAGACTTAGAGAACAGGAATGGTGGATCACGGTTGCCCATGTAGTATTCTCTATGTACAGTGACACACATACACACACACACGCACACACACACACAATTGGTAGACAGAGAGATAGAGAGAGAGAGAGAGAAGTGTAATTTGTATCTCTGCTGGACCAATGCAGTCTCGTTACAAACTCAGTTTTGATGGCCGGCCCTGTGGCACTGAGGGTTGAGGCACTGGATGCCACACCTCATGCCATGCTGGTGACCTGGGTTCAGGAACGAGCCGGGGCCATCAGGGGCCATCAGGGATGGAGAGGATTGAGAGTCCAGAGAACAGCTCTCCTCTCCTGGGAGGGATGGGAGTTCAGACTTGGCACTTGACTGGCCTCTGGCAGAAGCAGGAGGCACAGCAAGAGTACAAGCACACAGAGAGGGTTGGGAGTGAGGACATCAGCGGAGACGCCTTGACGTCAGGGCGTAGCCACTCCCTAAGAACAGGGAAAAAGACACTGGAGCGCCAAGGGGAAGGAACACCGAGTATGGACCCTAATGACTGCTGCCTGCCTGACCACCGGAGTAGACCCGATGAAATATGAATACTCAGGGTGTACGGGCCCCAACTTGTACCCACCTAGGGGGTACAACCACAGCTCCATGGGGTTCTACCGGGGATCCAGGTAAGGCATCAGTGGGGTAATACTCATTGAGTCTTTCAACTGAGTGGGGCTCTGGTGTGTGGGGGGGAGAGAAAAACTACAATTTAGAAAAAAACGACTCAGTTTTGATGAACAGGCAGTGGCTCAGTGTTAAATTTAGAAGTGTGGGGTCCTCATGAACTACGATTTCCCCAATCCCCCATGGGCGGGGAGTCTGGGGGCTGCCTAGGCCCCAGAAGCTATCAGGTTTCAGATGCATTCTGGTGCATTTTGAGGGTCATTTTGACAGTACTTGGCTGCTTTTAAAGCCTTCTTTGACTTGTTAAAACCAACCAATATCACTATCAAAATAACTGCTTTTTATTTTCTTTAAAAAAAAAAATTGTCAAAGCTAAAGCAAAAAATCCCACTCCAACCAACCGTCAAACGCCTAACTATATACCACTTCTTTTGAGTACAGACAGCTATCACTGTGACAGGCATTGCAGCTGATACCTTGCAATCAGAACAGCAGACTCTGCCACCCCCCAACAGTGCACCACACAGACAGACATACAAGGCAGTGAGAAGGGCAGACAAAACACCAGCCTGGATGTGCATGTGTCTGTCACACAGCAGAAACTTACACAGACCATCCATGCCAGAGAATGGAACTGATACTCAAGGCCCAACATTGACACAGGATGTATGCCAGTTCATGACTGCTTTATTTCCATGTACCTGAACTGAGACAGTTGGAGCAGGGAGAGTAAGGCTCAGCAGGGACAGCTGCATGAAATACAGGGCATATACAGTGACATCACAGCCCAATGACTTGACATACAGCAATGGTTCTGCAACCTGTGTGAGACCTCAGTCAATGGCATGATCATAACTGTCACTGTTCTACAGCAGGATGATGTTTCCCATTCATATACAGTACATGGCAGCCAGCCCCCAAATCTCCACATGTCATACACTGGAACCACAACACCATCAAGCACTCCAGCACAACCCAAACATGACAGCCAAACTGCATGGATGTACAGACAACTGTAACAGATGATGACTTAATGCCTAGCATGTCCTGTGGCATGTAGACAGCCCAGTCACATGGCAAGGGAAGAGGCAATGCCAATGCTAGGCTCATCCCACCATAAACACCCACTCAGAGGTCATCCTAGACACCAAAGGCAAAAAGCAATTATTTACTGTTTCATCCAAATGCAGCACAGGCTTTAATGTTGAAGAATTGCCATCCACCATCAGATACATGTAGACTTCACTTCATGGGTTCCATGCTCACTCACAGTGGGGGGATGGGAGGCTGGCTACAAGGGGCAAGCTGGGGGGAAAGGGAGATCACTCGAGTCACTGGATGCAACCCAACTCCCCACCATCAGATAAGACTAGCCAATAGAAACAAAATTATTAATACAAAACAGCATACTTACCTTACTGTTCCTTTTATGATAAAGCCCGGCTGATTATTAATTCACATTGTTTTGTTGGCGCCGACGTCTAACTCATTCGGTCCTGCCCAAGTCCTGACTTTCAATTTGTAAGAATTAATCCCTCACAGGCTCACATGGTGTGACTAGTCGACTGCTCCCCACTCTCACTCCGCATAGTACCAGCAGCACCTCCAGTCACACAGGTACAGCTAGCTGCTCACTGAGTTAGAGGATTTCTGCAGGACATTTCCTAGATTGTAGATCTATCTTTCACATGAAGAAAAAGCACAAACTTCAAGATGAGAACAAAGCAATCACTGCCAGGTTATTAAGTTACTAATCCTTCATAGAGAAGATATTTAAAAATGCGCTACTGCTTTGCCACATTAAATAAGTTAATTAAATAAATAAGTCCATTATTCTGCTCTATCGTGGAAAAATACACAGCAAAAGCTGGGCCCCACTGAACATGAGAAATTGCCTCTTATGTGGGCTATCCTGTGTAAATGCATTATAAAAATGAGTAAAAAGAGGACCCCACTGAAAAAAAAGACATTTTGCATCTCCACTGTACTATCCTGGGTAAATACAGTGTAAAAACTTGGTCAAACAGAACCCCACTGCAAATAAGATATCACACCTCAGCTGGGCTATCCTGTGTAAATATATTGTAAAACTGTAAACACAGGGCTCTACAGCAGAACCCTACTGATAAGTAGATGTTGCATGTAAGCTGATCTCTCCAGGAAAAATACATTGTAAAAGCATCCAGGTCACCCATCTTGTAGCTATCTGGTATATTCTTGGTAGTCTAGTGGTCCTTCCAATAAGGGCATCTGACCTCTCCCAACTCACCCGCTCAGGCACCTCACCAGCCCTGGTCACATAATGCAAACTACAGCAATAGTGGTAACTGGCACAGCCCCTGCTCACCACATCAACTGGTTTCCATCTGATGGTCTCTGAGCGATTGCAAGTATTATACAAACACCTGCTTCTACTGTACTCATGATCACTCACTTGCAATCAGATGGCGGCAGGCCATGGTGGTGAACAGAGGGCTGTGCAGGTTGTTATCACTATTTCTGTATTTCAGCTTAGGGGACCTGAGTGGGAGGGGGTTTGTGGGGAAAAGGGTTCTGAGTAGGCAGGTTAACAGAGGATCAGATGTCCTTATTGGGGGGGGGACTACTAGACTACCAGGAATATTCAAGAGAGCTACTGGATTGTCAATTGAGGATGCAGGAACCTGAGTAGGGGTGTGCAGACAGCTGTTATTTGAATCAACCCCCCCCCCTCCCCAATCCAGCCCTCACTCCGGAACTCAGATAAATAAGAATGCAGATGCAGGAGTCAGGTTTCAAGTTCATTCTTATTCATTTTACCTTTATTTTACCATTTTTTGGCCAGGAAAGACACATTGATCTGAAACTAATTTCCAGGTCATCCTGGGAGCAGTATGAAGTTAAGCGACTTGCTCATGGTCACATAGTATACAAATGGTGGTTGTGAGATTCAAACCCATGTCTCCAGGTTTCTCCAGGAGTCCTTTAATGAGAGCACAAAAAAACTGTAGCCAGGAATTCCTTTATATAACATCCCAGTTCTGTCTGTAGGCAGTAACGGTTAACAGTGCTGTGCTCAATCATTCACTGCCATGTTGTTTCTTTCTAGGTTTTAAATTACAAAAACACACACACACACACCACTGTGTTTTAATCTTGCTTTGCTACCATGGACTGACATAGTCCAGCCTCCATTCTCTCTGATCTGCACCACCACTACAGCGTATAGTGCTGTGTGTTAATATGAGCTGCAAAATTTACAACCTCACAGTCTCCTCACACTGGGAGGTCACAGAGATCAGAGGAAGACTGATATGCTCATGTATTTTAGAGAAAAAAAAATATTTTTACCTGATAGAATTTCCATCCTTCAATTTAAATAACCACAATTATACTATACAGTTTATATATGTACTGATATTAATGACAAAATTAGATATTTACAACAGTAGTGTGAGAAGCAACTACAGTATATCACACATTTCCGTTGAAGTAAAAAAGGCAAACTATTATTAGCATAACCTCATAACCACTAGTGATTTTTAAATGCAATTTGTTTAGCTAGGATAACCAAGCTGAGATACAATATCTCCTTTTCAGTGGTGCCCTAGATTTGTCAATTGTTATAGCTTAGTGAACTGAAGAGAGGTTAAGTGACTTGCTCAGGGTCACACAGCAAGTAAGACATTCTGGTACAATATTAACTGTGGTCTCCTTCTTCTAAAACCTGTGCTATAGATTTTATTTTCTGCACAAAAGTTCAGAGCCCTGTGGGGAGTTATTCCCCATTCCCGCCACTGGATAAAAATGGATAGCAATAGTGTTTTACCTCTAGGTCACTTGTTCAAAACTGATTCAGGCTGTGACAACAATGCATAAAGGATGACAACTGCTTTAAATCGCCCTCTTCTGCTTTGTTATGGCACACTGAAAGAGGCAGAAAGAAATCGAGGATGTATGAAGTCTGCCTGTCACACTGTTTTTATGCTTAAATCATTAAGTAAGATTGCCCTGCAGGATAAATGCTAATTCAGCTTTCATGTTTTTTTTATATTTCTGTTTTGTCTTGGTCTTAAGAATGTTACAGGTCATTTTCTAAACAAGGCTCAGCTCTTGCAGGACTTCATTATACCCAGTCCCTACAAGGCCAGGACTGATGATTATTAATACCTAAAAATTTTGAATTAGTTATAACCTGGTGGCATTTTTTGTCAAAACTTTTATTTTCAGTAAACACTTTGTTTCTTAGTTGTACTGTATGATATTCATCATTTTCTGACTTGACCGGTCAAGTCAACAGTGCATATCAAAGAGGGAAGATAGCCATCAGACTCAGACACCAAAAAGACTGTCAATTTATAATCAGTCAAGCAGTATTTCCAAATAAACTCCCTAAGAATGCAAATAAAGAGTAATCACCCATTTTTTTCAACAAGATTGTCAGTTCAAAAACTAGACAGAGGATTACATGATCTTTACTTACCTTACTGGGGAAAGGAATTTTTAATTTAGCAAACAAGCAGATTTACTAAAAAAATGAAACTGCCTGTTTTACTTAATTGGAAAATAATCACAATCTCTGTCTGCCTGTCCCAGCCCAGTGATCCCACTGCCACAAGTTGAAACAAACCATCTTGTGATCCAATAAAGTCTGTGAAGCTAGTCAGCAGAGAAGCTATAAAACAAAGTTCCTTTGCACCTCTGCTTCAAAGACTGTTAAGTTGCTGATTTAACACTGCTGCTTGGAAAACTACATAAATAAATGTACACCCTTGCCAACAGGGCACTGTTTAAATAAAAATATGTAAAAAGAGGGTTTAGGTGTCCTTTAAGACAAAAACAAGCTGCCTTTGCTGTTTAAGTGCCATTTACACTGAGCATATCCACTGATTGTAATTTGAGCCGGCATGAGAATGCTACATGACGGAAAGGAACTCCCCCCCCATAGTGATTTCAGGTGGTGGAAAGGATTGTTTATCATGTCCAACATGTGCTTCAGAAGGGATCTGAAGTGCCCTTTTCCTCAAGTAACAGCAAGACATCTGCAGGGCTCTGCCCATGCAGCCGTAAAAAGCAGGTCTTCCAAACAGGAATCAACATCACAGATCACTCCTTCACTTCACCTAGATAATGCTGATTTAAAAAAAAAACAGCTATGAAATGGAAAAAAAAGAAGGTGTGTGTGTGTGTGTGTGTGTGTGTACTGATGTACTGGAGCTTATCAACCCAGAACTATTTTTTCTGGCACAGCAATAAATCACATATAGATAATGTAAAATATCCCAAAAAAATATTGTTTCTGTATTTTCTGCCACAAAAATAAAGGGAGGCATTGTATAATCACAACAAACCACTCCAGGGTGTGGGTAATGCTGGGATTTACCCACTTCTGGTGTGGATTTGGTCACCCGGCCTGTGGCCTCATGACCAACCACACCAGGCATTGGTAAATCTCAGCATAACCCATATCCTGTTGTGGTTTATTGCTTAACCATACCATGCTGGAGAAAGTTTGCTCACTCTTCGGTGTCCTGGTGCAGAATAAACAATGTTTCTCTCAAAGGCCTTCAGCCAAGTATGGATCCCTTCAGGTTTGGAAATTACAGCAGTAAAAATGTTACAAAGATGATAATTATCTAAAATATAGCTGTGTGCAACATTTTTATAATTTCTTCTACACCACATTATGTGAAGTGACCTAACCTTGAGTTGCGTGAAGTATTACTTCATGTAGTTGGCTGCCTGATGAAGTGGGCACTTTGCCATGGAGAGACTACACATAGTTGCACTTCACCAGTGAAGAAGAAACTTTGTGAAGTGCTGCCGGCCAAAAACTATGTACAGTGGCACCTTCATAAGTGAGGTGCTAGCACACATAATTTTGTTTGTTTGTATTTATGTTTTAAAAAAATACACCCTCAAGCAGCATACAACCACCCACTTCTACACCACCAGTTAATATACAATTGTTACCCCAACCCTCACAACACCCACCTCCCTCTTCCAGTCTCCCAGTGAAGTTTCTTTTCTTATCCTCTAATAAAAAAAAAACTTACCCCAGTTTTCCACCCCATTCCCTATCCACCCCAGTCTCATTCAAGTACTTATTGTACAGTACATCCCCAGCCCATCACCCACTGCCACCGAGCATCATACCCCTTCCCTTTTATCACCCAGAGAAAGGATATGGAGAGTGAACACCTGTAAAAAAGAAATCTATCCTTTGCAGCAGTGAGCAGTCATCATCACTAATTTTTTCAGTCAACATGAATCAATGAATGAAATGATGATGTCTGCTACTAATAACAGCTGATTAGCTGACACACTGACAAAATCAGCTTTTACTACTGGTGGGGGTATCTTTGAATTCAGTTTTAGTCTTTTTTTCCTGTATGCATTTCTCTTTGCTCTTACTAATTTCCAAAATGTTTAATTTAACATGAAGTTTATTTTTTAGGGGTGTGTGTGTGTATATGTTTGTGTGTGTGTGTGTGTGTGTGTGTATTATAAAGTCTTAATGTGTGGTGCATGTTTCTCTTTACTGCTGATTAGTTTATGTTTGAAGGTTGTCTGTGCCACATTAGCTGTGGTATTGCTTATTTTATACCAGTCCCAGCCACTTAAACCCTCTTTCAACTCTTGTTAGCGTCAGTGTAATTATATTTAACTGTCATCCCTTGGTGTTGCTTCTACAGTATGTTTCTTAATTTCAAAGCAGATCACATAATGATTGTTTCAGATAATCTGTGACTTTACAGTACCTTTACCTATTAGCCCATCTCAATTTTAAATCAAAATTTTGTGGATGTTGTTACCACTAGTGCCTTGATTAACAAATTGGGTTAAATTATTTTCCTGTATCCAGTCTATAAATATATTTCCCTGTGCTGTTTTGACACTCAGGGTATTCCACTCAATGAAGGAGAAATTAAACTCACCCATTATAACTCTATAATTATTGAATGTCACTTCAGTTATTTCTTTTAGCAATTCCTTAGTTTTATCCTGTTCGCAATTCAGGGGCATGTAACAGATTTTTATTTATTTATTTATTTGTCATCTCAGAGTTACACCTTTGAGCTAAAAGCTCTTTTACAAAGGTTCCACATCAGGTAAGGTTCAAACAATTGATACATACAGAATAAAAAACATAAGGTCTAGACATAACCAAGTACAACACATAATTTACAATCTGTGAAATCCTGTGGTTACAAAGAGGAAAAGCTATACAAAACAGAACTGTACTATGTACAAGAAGCAAATGAATTAGTTGATATGATGAAGTACAAACATTATTTATGGCAGTTTTGATAAGCTATGAGTGCAGGGGTCACAGGACTAGTGCAGTGAGGAGAGGTGTAGAGGGTAGATAGTGGAGCAGTCAGGGCTGCCTATGACAAGGGGTAAAGGGGAAGAGGGCTGGGGCTAAGGGGTAGAAAAACATGGTACAGACAGAGGTGTCCTTGTCAGTGATTATTTGGGAGGGTGAGCAAGGGGTGTTGTAAGGGGATGATGAGAGAGGAGACAATTATGGGGCAGGTGGAATGAGTAGTGACAGAGGGGGTGAGGGTTGGGCGAGAGGGCAACATGAGGGGTTAAGAAGATATGGGGAAATGACTGAAGAAAAAGGGGAAGTTGAATGGGTAGGCAGGGTGGGCAGGGAGTGAAGAGACAGAAAGGGGGTGGTGGGAGGTTAGAACCTGCAGTCACAGCACTGAGTACTGTCAATTGTTTGAATAGGGATTTCTTGAAAGTTCCAAGCTTAGGCACATTTATTACTTCTGGGGTTAGTTCACTGAGCCAGAGGAGTGTGAGTGTAGGATCTCTGTGCAAGTGCTGTGTGATGAAAAGGGATATGCAGATCATTTTGTGTTTTTCCTCTGGTCTGGCATGAGTTAGACACAGGTTTAAGGAGGTCTGTAATGGGTTGAGGAGTTAGACCAAGGAGAGCTTTTTATCCCTTAGCAGGCAGGTCTGCTATTTAATCCTCCCCTGAAGATTAAGCCACTTAGACTTGGGGTAAAGTTTGCAGGTGTGAGTGAGACTGTGTGCCTCCAGGGTGAGCCTACAAGACTTGTTGAGGGTAGTTCTGACCCCTTTTAGGGCTGTATCTGTTGCTGCACTATACACAATTAGCCCCATAGTCTATCATAGAGATTATAGAGCTATTGACAGCCAGATACAAGGCTGCAGGGGTCATATTGTGCCTCTGTCTACAGAGGAGACCAGCACTGGTGTTGGCTGTCTTTACTGCATTGTCTATCTGGTGAGTAAAAGAGAGGGAGCATTTAGCAAGATGCCTAAATATTTAAAGGTATTGACTTGATCAACCAGATACCAGCACATATTGTATAAACAGCAAAGGTTCAACTCCTATATATTCAAATCACTTTATTTTATCTTCCACTATAAACATTGATGTTTCATGGCTACACCATTTTCTCAGGATTGGTGGTCTCTTGTTATAGTACAGCAACACTAATGTTTCAAGTATAAACATACTGTTTGCTATGCCAGTGTCTTTCAACCAGTTTACACCAATGTGCGTATAATTAAAATATAATTAAAATTAAAATAAATTAATTCAGAATTGAGATATTATACTCGTATCATCTATGTGAATCACCATATGTGGTTTCTGAAGAAATAGAAATTTAAACCATGGTATATTTACCTATTTTTCACCCTTATGGTGAAAAAATAGTCACACCTCCACCATTGTATTGCATTTTACATGAAGCCAATAATTAGTGCGAACACTTCTTCTATAGCGTATTCTGTATATACTTCATTACCCATGTGTGCAAGCAATATCAGAATAAAGAAATCCCATATTACAGCATAATCACATATTAACCCTTAGGCTGCCGACAGAATGAGAACGTGTAGGAATTTTTGACTCATATTTCAGTCCACGGCTCTGCAAGGGTTAAGCATGATCAAAAATGCAGTTTTCCTAGAATAAATATTTTCCACTTTGGAGGCACTTAATTATAAAGTTGTTTTGTTATTCAATATCATTTCTGTATGTGCACAACTGCATGATGATCATGCTTAAAATAATTATCTTCTAAATTATGTTTAATATCTCACTGGAAATTAACCTGGAAATAACAGAAAAAAATGAAAGAACAAAACAAAATCTCTTGTAACCACTGTAATGGTTATCTAAAATAATTTTTACAATGCTGATTTCCTGAACTCAATTTTAGTAAAATATCTTACTAGGAAGACTTCAAATGCTAATGCATAATTATTTTGTAGGACACACCAGCTTTTTTGACTACACAGGCAACTACGTTTTCTTATAAGTGCTACAGAGTTTGTTGCAAGCCAGATAACAAGAATAACGTGTTTACTGGCTGTCTTGCTAAGACAGATGCGCAATTATTAAAATTCCATCTGTCTATATTAAACTTTGTACATGTAATCTGTACTGTGCCATTTATTGTTATAATGAAAATATCCTTAGAAATAAAAAGTGTAAAAACACTTACGTGAGACACTACCTAACGCTGCTTATAAAATTACAAAAGGTACACTTTTACCTTTCAAAAGTGAGTGACATTCTCTCCTGCGACCAGACAACTTCCCAGTGAAAGAAGCGGTTGGTTTGCTTTAGTTCTCTCCCTTATATACCATAATAACAATGAAGAGTGCAACATTTGCACCAAATAGTGTGGTCATGGATACCACCATTGCTAGGGAGCCACACACATTCCATCTCAAAAACCTCAGACTTGTGCTCATCACAGAGTAAGAGGTGTGTTAGTCTAACGGTTCTCATTAACTGAAGTGCATTCTTATGAAAGAGATGCTATCTGACCCATTTAGGACTAAACATGCATAAAGGCCTACATTTTCATGTCTATTTATTACATAAAGTTCAGGTTATTTGAGGTTAGTGTTCAAAAGACTGAAGTTCTTTATCACTGTGTTCAAATCCTTCCTCAGTCACTTACACCACTTGCCTCAATCTGCGTACTCAGAAACCTGCAAAATACTCTATATATGATTCAAGTGCTGTCATTCTAATTGTAATCCTGTTCAGAATAGAAACACACTATGCACATATTTTTTCCACATCTCAGTATGTCTGTGGAATGGATTGCTGTTGTCATTCGGTAGGTACTTTTGCTCAATGTCCCACATGTAGAGAGTTGCAAAAGCAGGTGCCATTTTATTGCCCATGGCAGTACCACATGTTTGAATGTAAAAGTCTTCATCAATCTTAAAGCTTAAACTCTTTTTTCCATATATGGCAATTTTTTAAAGATGTGTATCAGTGCAAGAAGCTCTCCTCTGCTACTGGTTCAGTTCATTTCTAAACTAGCATTCATGGCCCACCCACCAGTGCAGCAGAAAAGTTACCACTTTTGACACCGATGACCTGGGTTTGGGTGCAAACTCAAGTTGTCGCAGGGTCAGCAGGGGAAGCAGGTTTGAGTTTCCAGAGGACTGCTGTCCTCCTCAGGGGAGAGAGGGCTGCTACGCCTATTGTATTACTAACCCTCTCTGATGAAGCTCGGCAGCTCATGAAGTGAAACATAAGAATTTTACAGTTCTGCTCACTTGTGATGCTCCATAATGGTTTTTGAGACAGTAGTTAAAGTTTTGCAGTTGCACTTTGTTAATAAAGCATATTTTTATATAGGTCCTTGGTTTGGGTGCTCAATCTTTCTTTCATTTTGTATTATTAACCCTTAGAGGCAGCTGCAGATTGAGTGCCCGGGGACAGCAGTCTAGGAGTGGGAGGAGCAGTGGTTGCCGATGTCCTGCATGCAGGAGCGCACATGAGCATGTCTAGGTGGCACTGCATGTTGACCCTCTCTGGGACTGTAATAGAAGGAGGAAAACATGACTGGCCAACACAATGGGATCAACCACATGTAGGCTCCACACCTGGCTCTGTGGTGCACCTTCCATCTGAGGATCCATTTTGCGGCTGTGGCAGGCCACCCCACCATGAGGGGTAACTTAGGGCAAAGACATTGGACTGCAAGTCCGTATAAGGCCAGGGTGATGGGGCTTGACACTTGGCACCTCTATACTTTTACTATGGCTCCATAGTAAAACTATAGAGGTGCCAAGTGTCAAGTCACTATCTTGTGTGACGAACCATGAAGAATCATCATGTACATCGCTGTGCACTACTCTGAATTCTTGCAATATGCCAGATAACCACTAGAGCTCACTGACTTAATGGTTTGTGGAAGCACACAGACATGCAGCATTGTTTCTGTACAATGTCACCTGCTGACTCTTTAACAAGCCTGTTGATAACAATGTATATTTGTATTATTTGAAAATAGTGGCACCAATTGACATCAATCCTTACAACTACATTCGACTTAGACCATTGTGCCACAAGTATCTGGATATCTTTAGTCATGATGGAGCATGATGCTGGGCATCAATGTTGTAGAAGTTTTGGAGGAGTATTGCAAGGTCATGATGCTAATGCAGGTAACGTAATTCATTGGTGATAAGTACTTTGAGACAGTTAAATTCCACAAGTGGAATTCTAGTGTCATTACCTATTATACACCCATGAATTTTTGAGTACATTTTTCCAATCAGTTATTCTTAAAATATCAACAATAAATTTTAACCTAGTAAATCACATGTATATAGCCTAATTAGATTCAAGGACATATTTAATTTGGTATGCATGCCATAACTTAAATGTATACCTGCAATAGCATTGAAGCTATAAACATCCAAATATTTTGAACATTTTCACACAATTTAACAAATAAATTGTAAAATTCTGAATGCATGTAACTTACAATTTACATAACCATTTACCTACTTGTTTAGTGGTTTCTATGACTCTTCCAAGAAAACAAGCATACCAATTTTCTATTATCTAACTCCAAAGGTGGCAAAGTTACAAGCATAGAAATATTTTCTGAAATTGTCATGTGAATAATAAATTACCAGAATTTAAGCCCCTACAACTTCCTGTTGCCTCTTTCAAATGTCATGAAAGGTAGCATCCCTTTAGGACCTAATCCAAACAATATGCATGCCAAACTGCAGCTCTCTAGCTATACCACTGATTGAGTTATGACCAATTGAAGAAGTCTGGAAAATTAAAAAAAAGTGAATTTCATGAAATTGTGTGAATATGGCAAAACTTCTGCAAAATCAGAATCGGCTAATTTTGCCAGTCCCCAATTTTAGCAGATGAAATTTTACTAATTTAACCACTGTCTTAGCAAGACAGCCAGTAAACATATAATTCTTGTTATCTGACATGCAACAAACCTAAACTGGCAGTTAGAAAACGTACTTGCCCAGGAGGCCAGGAAAGGTGTTATGCCATAAAAATGAATGATACATTTACATTTCAAGTCTTCCAAGTGAGACACTCTATATAACTACAATTGAGAGCAGGAAACAGCAGTGTTAAAAAAAATGGAAAAGCATGACAGTGGTTACAAGAAATTTTTTCGAAGGCTTTCATTTGTGTGATCGTTCTGTACAGGTGCAAGCATACATATTGTTCTGAGAGTGGGTTTTAAGAGGTGTGTCACTGTGGTCCTACGCAGGGCAGTCTGCAAGCGGCTTGTAAGTGTCACACCAACCATCAGCCAGGCTGATCATGATATTGTTCTGGCAGGCTTGTTGAGCAGAAACTTTGTGTAGTTCTAAGAAGATAGCTAGCCCAGAGGGCAACTATTTCCTTTGATCTATTTATCACCACCCAGCAAGCAAAGCTGATCTGTCATGATCATTCTTCTGTGATCCATCCCCCCATGTAATCCCTGGTGCTGGCTGCAACCCCCCACCCCACTCATTTTCATTATTCGACACCATGGAGCCCACCCCCTGGTGCTGCCAAACATAAAGAAAATCCTCTCTCAATCTCTCCTGCCCCCTCCATGCTAATATTCTGTTACAGGAGTGACCAATCCCCATGTAGGCTGCTACCCCCTACCTTGCCCATTTGATTGTGTGACACTGGGGAGCCCACCCTCAGTGCCACAAACATAATACTAACACTGGGGGCGCCCAATCCCCAGTGTTGGTACCTGAAATTAAGAAAAACACCCTGTAATAAAGAAAAACATCCATTGATGTCTGTTGCTGCTGATAACACTATTACTGTTCTATGGCTCTACGATGCCGGTTCAACTAAGTTGTTAACCGCTATCACAGTGATGGATTTATGTCGACTACAAATTGTGGTCGACATAAATCTGACTTGAGATCCCAGCTGTTTTTTCATTAGGGGGCTTCGCCCCCGCAACCCCCTATGCGGGGGCAAACAGCCCCTCACACCCTCCAATCCAAAGAATTATAGCTCCAAGTTGGGGTTGGATCATGGAGGGGGTGCAGGACCAGGAGAGAAAGTGCCAGGGTCTTGAGCGGACTATTACAATGAAAACATCAATGTTATTGGCATCTACATTTTCACTGTAATAGTGTCACTGTCCTGGAGGCATACCCTGTCCTCCCTACACTTCCACTCAGCACACATCATCCCACATGCCCCCAAGCCCTTACTTATCTACCAAGGGGAAAAATGCTGCAATCATCTCTGGATCGGAGACACGTCTTCACTTTTCAACACCAGACTGCAAACTGAGGAAATCAGGGATGCTTTTCAATGAGTTTTGAACTTGTATTCATAGCATGGTCATTTCTGAATATTTTTGCCCAAAATTTTCAGTATGCCTTTTTTGGAACCCCACCTCCTGAACAATGACAGTGAAATTGTGAAATTATGCAAATCTGTCCTGAAATGTGATTTCACAGCAACAGCATTAAACCACCTTTTGAGCAGGATTTGAACATTTTCACCACCCTTGTTCATGAGGTGGAGTCATAAGAAGGCTATGATGAAATTTTGGGTAAAAATATTAAAAAATAACAAAATTATGAACCTACATTGAAATTTATGAATGCAAACTTGTAACTTACATAGATACATTGATACATAGATACATAGAAATTGTCAGCAGATAAGGACTGCTAGGCCCATCTAGTCTGCCCATAAGCCCTAAACTTGTATGCAGTCACTAACCCTAAGTGATCAATGACTTTTCATCACTCCCTCACCACCTAATGTTCACTTGTGCCTGTCCCAGGTATGTTTAAACCCCTCCACTGTGCTTGCCCCCACCACCTCTTGTTCCAAGCATCCACTACCCTCTTTGTTTAGAAAAACTTCTTCACGTTATCTCTTAATCGACCCCCCTCCAATTTCATAATGTGTCCCCTCATTCTGATATATTTTCTACATTGGAAAAGATCCCCCACCTGCACATTATTTATGCCCTTGAGGTACTTGAAAGTTTCTGTCATGTCCCCCCTTTCTCTTCTCTCCTTCAGTGAGGACATGTTGAGGACTCCTAGTCTCTCCTCATATGTTTTGTGATGCAAGTCATGCACCATCTTTGTCATCCTTCTCTGGATAGCCTCCTCCTTGTCTATGTCCTTACACATGTGTGGTCTCCAGTACTGCATGCAGTACTTCATGTGAGGCCTTACCAGTGTTTTATACACGTCTTAGACATACCTATTGCTAAATCTCTCTTTTCCCCTATAAATTGTAGACCCCCTGACAAGGTGCTCTGCTCTTCAATTTCTCCAACTTGCTGATGCTCGCCTCACCCTGTCCAACTATCACCACTGCCAGCGTAGCAAGATTTGAGATTTGAGCTTGGTGCTTACAAGCTTTCTCTAGGATTGGCTGTTTTCTGTTTATGTTTTATCCTTGATTGGCTCCTGATGCTATGGCTAGACTGCATCCTCCAGCACTATTCTTTTGTTTGAGCCAGCTTCTCTGAGCCTGATTCTCCTGGACTGAATTTTACTGCTATTGTCATTATTATTAATGCAAGGTTTGTTTGTTTTTCTCCCCACTTTCCCATTTGCAAGTTATACATATCTACCACTTGAGGGCACTGTTCCTAAGCCAGCACTACTCAAAGGGAAGAATATTTCTATCCTTCTGACACATCACCTAACTTTAAATTAGGTTCTACTTATGGCTTCTACTCCACCTTATCTAGATCTGTCACTTAACTAGGCATTACAGAATTACCTTTCCTTAACCACTCCAAGTCGTCTGCAAGAAAAATATAAATAAATAAACCTTCTTGCCTGGCCCTTGCATACCACAGAATACTGACTTTACAAATAAGCTGCCTACTTCTCCTTACTCTCTTTACTGTCTCACTTCTTCCCACACCACCTACCCATGAAAACCTTCTAAATAAGCCCACAGTAATCAATCTTGCTTATTCTCTTCCTCTAATTTCAGCCCCTTTGATCCCAATGTTGGGATCCCCCACTCCTTTCCTCCAACTTTGGGCTGCCATACATTTCTACCCTGTGTCTCCCTCTCTTCTGTCCCTAACTTCTATGCACTCCTGTGCTCTCTGTCTATCCAGTTTGCTTCCTCTTACTATCCACCTACCAATTATAGTTCAGTCACATCTAAGCCATAGTACAAAAGTTCAAAGCTCCACTTTATAATCACCTCCCTTCTCCTACTATCCTACTATCCACCAGGGATATAAACCCTAACCCTGGCCCCCCCCTATCAAACATGCAGGTGGCCCCTCTCCCACACACACCATCCCCTGCCTCCAACATGCCAACCCTCCCTCGTGGTCTAAAAATCCTCTACCCTTAACATAAGAAGTCTACTAACTAAACTAGTCCTGCTGCAACCCCTAGCACTATTGTTGGCCGCTGACCTTCTCATAATAACCGAAACCTGGTTAAATAATAAATAATAAATACACTAAATCTGCACCCTGCAAAGAGCTGAGTCTGGAGATTCTCTTGTGGTCTGCCTCCCTAGCTTCAGGATCATTTTCCCCACTTAAGGTACTGTAATTCTGAATGCTCTGCTGTTGGGGATTTGGGAGTGTATACAGTTGAGGCACATCATTGGGAGGTGGACTTTCAGTGTTTAAAAGTTTGTGTTGCTTGCTTGCCATCAGGAGCTATGCTAAATCTGCACCCTGCAAGGAGCTGAGTATGGGGATTCTCTTGTGGTCTGCCTCCCTAGCTTCAAGATCATTTTCCCCACTTAAGGTACTGTTATTTTGAATGCTCTGCTGTTGGGGATTTGGGAGTGCATACAGCTGAGGCACATCATCGGGAGGTGGACTTTCAGTGTTTAAATGTTCACACTGCTCGCTTGCCATCAGGAGCTATGCTAAATCTGCACTCTGCAAGGAGATGAGTCTGGGGATTCTCTTGTGGTCTGACTCCCTATCTTGAAGATCATTTTCCCCACTTAAGGTACTGTTATTCTGAATGCTCTGCTGTTGGGGATTTGAGAGTGCATACAGCTGAGGCACATCATCGGGAGGTGGACTTTTCAGTGTTTAAAAGTTTACGCTGCTCGCTAGCGCGAGCTGTAGTGTGAGCGCCACTCATTAGATGAAATCCATCCTGGTGTCTGCCTTTCATTACTCTGAGGACTCTGCTGCTTTGGACATAGAAGTAACTAGTCTTTGCCTGTTGAAGTCCAGGTCATGAGATAATTCTGCTGTTTATTCCTAAATATGTGTTTTAAAATGTTGTCGATTTATGTAGTTTTATTTTTCCTTTTATTATGCCCAATTTTAACTAGTGTTTCTTTTGAAACTAAAGGTAACTTTCAGCTTTATAATTCTTGCTCATATTGCACAAGCCAAGAAAATGGCTGCTCTTGGGAGGGTTTCTCAGATTTTGGTCCCTCATCACAGTTAATTAATGGCCCTTTGTTTGGGGTTTGTTATGCCTTCAATTTACAATTAAATTATCCAGTGTGTAAACTGGTTAAGGCCCTCACTAAAAGGGAGAGACAACTTGAGAGCAGGACAAATTATAAAGGGTTATTAATGTTGCTATTACTCATGTCAGGAAGTGTGCATCCTCACCCTGGGCCTAACTTTTTTCATGGGGATGAACCTGATTTTAATTCAGTGAACCCTCATCCAGGTTTAGTTTCCCCTACGCTTCAGATTGTACATTTAAATGTTCAGAGTCTGCCCTCTAAATGGACTCAATTTGTATCATGGTCCCAGCTTCATTTATTTGATGTTATTACCCTCTCTGAAACTTGGTTGCATGATGGTATAATGGACTCTAAGGTTTATCTTCCTGGTTATAACTTAATTAGACAGGATAGATTAGTAAAAAGGGGACGTGGAGTTATAATTCATGTATAAAGTAAATTTGATTATACTGTTTTGGACCACCCACTGGGAAACTCAGGATGTGCTATGATTTCTATAGACTTGATTTTTGGACAAAGTAAACATTTGATTCTTAGTACTGTTTATTTTCCCCTGGGAAGAATATCCCAGGGCCTTGAATTATTAATTTCTTTCCAAAAGGTTATGCCCATTAAGAGAGAGTGGATTACACTGGGTGATTTTAACTGCAGTTGGGACCAAAGTTTGAAAAGGTAAGTTAGAGAAATATTGGTTGACCTGGGTGTTAAACAATTAATAGAGGAAGTTACAAAGACCAATTATAAATCGGGTGGAGGGACTGTTGTGGATTGGAAATATAGTCACTCATGCAAACTAGATAATTTATTGGGAGGTTATGCCTGATATGATGAGTGTCCATCATCTTATCAAATGTGAATGGCCAGTTAGGGTGTCTAAAGGGCCCCACAGATATGATGAATGTAGGAATCTTGTTAAGTTAACCCCTCAGAAAATAGAAGATTTGTCTAATGAAATAGATTGGTCCCCCTATTTTTTCCTGTACCAACATTGATGCAATGTGGGACATCTTCTGTGCTGCCTATAATGCTATTGCTGACAAGGCTGCACCATTAAAGAAAATAAGAATTAGATCCCATAAACAAGAATGGGTGACAAGGGATCTCATTCAATTAATGAGAAAATGAGATAAATGTTGGAAGCAATATAGGGCAACACAAAATTCTGTTCTTCTCCAACAGTATAAGACATTCAGAAACAAATATAAATCCGAAATCAGGAAAGCGAAGGCGGTTTTTTGTCTAAATGAACAAAGGAATTCTAGGGGTAACCCTAAAAGAACCTGGGATTTTCTGAATAAAATGATGGGAAGACAGAAAAAATATTTCACCCCCACTATTCTTCAGGATGGACAAAGTATTAGTGATCCCTCCCTGGTTTCCAATGTCTTTAATATACATTTTGGGAATATTGGCCCTTATAGAACCCATATAATTCCAGCTAATGGCACTATGCCTGAGGATGCTTGTAATGATACTAGTCCAAAGATTTATTTCAAGCATGTGACTCCTTTTCTTGTAAAAAAATGTATTTTGGAAAATAATCCAAAACCCTTTCAGGGTCATGATGGAGTAGATTATAGGATTATTTAATTAGGTAGTAATTGTTTTGCGTATCCGTTATCTTATATTTTAAATTTTTCTTTGCGTCATGATGTCTTTCCTTCTAGTTGGAAACTAGCAACTATTAAACCCATTTTGAAGAGTGGAAGTCCTTCCACTGTTTCAAACTATCGACAATATCCCTTTTGTCACCCATCTCAAAAATTCTTGAAAAAATCGTTATGGATCAAACCCTGGCTTTCTTGGGAAATGTTCCTTCCTCTCAAGTAACCAACATGGTTTTAAACCAGGCCATAATACTGAAATGGCCTTGGTGGGGTTCACAAACAGCATACACGGTGCTCTTGATAGAAGGCACTCGTGTGTAGCTCTATCTGTGGACCTCAGCAAGGCCTTTGATTTGGTTGAATTTGATCTTCTCATTGGTGTTTTCCAGGGATTACAATTCTCTGGGGAGGTTGCTGGGTGATATCAAAGTTAGCTATGTAATAGACATCATAGAACAATTATTGGTTCAACTTTTTCCCAGATTATTCTCTCAGTTTGTGGTGTTCCCTAGGGTTCAATCCTGGGGCCATTTTTTTTCTTTTTATATGAATTCAGCCCCTAGTATTTGTACTCAAACTGAGATGACTCTTTATGTGGATGAAGCCATTTTATTTTGTTCTAGTCCCAGCCCTGAAACTGCTCTTCTTAGCCTTCAGACTGATTTGAGATATTTGCAGGATTGGTTACTAATAAATCATTTGGTACTTAATTCTAAAAATACAAAGGTGATGTGTTTTTCCCATAATAAGAAAGCAACCTCTGATTTTCCTCCCATTATTGATAATAGGGGTAATGTAACTGAATTTGTTACAGTCTTTAAGTATTTAGGAATAATATTAGATAGTTTACTTTTAAGCCACACATTCTAAATCTTAGGAAAATCTAACATCAAAGGTTGGGTTCCCTATACCGGATCAAGCCATTTTTGACCCTTGAATCTAGAGAACTTTTGGTTCATAGCTTTTTGTTTTCAGTGTTATATTATGGTATTTTGATATATACCTCTTCCAGTAGTAATGCTTTAAATTGTCTTCAAGTTATATATCACTCTGCCCTGAGATTTTGGCTAAATATGCCTTATCGATTCCATCATTCTGATCTCTATGAACAATCTCACTTGTTATCCTTTGATAATCCAGTCTGTTTCAAAATGGGTATTTTTCTATATAAAGTAAAAATAGGACTTCTTCCTCCATCTGTTTTCTTAATGTTTCCTAGGGCTTTAAATGCTCTTTCTACTAGGTCCCAGAACAAATTCACTTTTAAAATACCTCTATTTAAGAAGACTATTGGGCAAAGATCCTTATTATTCAGAGCACCAACCTTCTTCAATAAGATACCCACTGAAATTGTTGAAAGTAATTCTATACAGTGTTTTAAAAAAGTTTAAAACAGTGGCTTTTTTCTCAAGTATCAATGTAATTGTTCCATCTGTGTCTTATGTATAGCACTTGCACTTTATACAGATAGAGTGGTTTGCTCTGAAATACTGTGTCAACAATTTGTATTTTTTTTAGATATGACTTGTCAGCTGTGAAAATGGGCAGTTTTTGCTCATCTGATTTACAAGTATGAAAACAAAATGAAAAACACCTGATCCAAGTATATACATCCCTGGCTAAAATAAAACCTGGCAAGACAGGGCAGGTCGGTGTGGCGGCATAGCTATATAGACCTTGTCCTCCATTCATGCTACCATGATCCTATCTGTATTGGTCCCCACAGCTTACAAAGCCCTTGTCCTCATGCTCTACATGCCTTACTCCATGCCAGTCTACATTGCTGGGATTTACTACCACCCAGGCCTCTCTGCTACTATTGCCTCTAATCATCTCTCTCAAATTTTCACCTTCACATCAAACAGCAAACTCTATATACTAGGTGACTTTAACCAAAACTGGCCTGACCCTTCCCTATCCAAGCTGCGTAACAACATTGCAGCCCTTAACTTAACGCAATTGATCCATGAGCTAACCTGACTAAATACTAAATCAGTCAACCACTCAGTCATTGATTGGGCCCTAACCTCACATGTCCACAGAGTAATCAAATCAGATCTCCTCCCAGATCATCATATGATCTACTTAGTCTGCAAACTCCACCACCCAAAAGCCCTGCATAAAGCATTGCTTGTCTGCTCATATAAATCCCTAAACCTTATCCACCTCCTATATGACCTAGCCTACACTGATTGGTCTCCTATTTCCTCTGCTACCACAGTTAATGAAGCCCTGGACTATTTCCAAGGCCACTTTCTTAACATCTGGAACAAGCATGCACCCTTTAAGCACAATTGGGTATGTGGAAACCACCTCCCGTGGATCACACCAGCATTGAGGTATGAAAGACAGATTGAGACCAGTCTTGGAAGGCTCACAAAGTCTCTAAATCAAATGCTGATCATGACTGATATCGAGCCCTTAGAAATGCCGGCTCCAAGGCTTGCTAAGTCCAAATACTTTAGATCCACCTTTGATGTTAACATATGTACCCCGTCAAAATTTTGGAAAGTTATTAACTCCCTCTTCTCTCTCCCCTCTATATCCCAAACTCCACTCATCTATGTCAATAATGTCCTTTCATCTGCCCACCTCTCAGTTGCCACTGAATTCAGCTCTTACTATACCTCATGTGCTGCTGCTCAACTAGCTTCTCTTCCTCCTACCCAACCAGTCACATCTGTCCGCAATAACTCATACCCAAGCACCCTCCTTAGTGACCTCTTCTCCTTCTCTCCAGTCTCACCTCATGATACTCTAAATGCTCTCCTCGCCCTCAACCCATCCAAGGGTTCCTCACCTGATGGCCTTGATCCCAAACTTCTCTTCCTCTCCACTAATGCCATTTGTTCACCACTTTCTGCCTTACTAAACCTTTCCCTCTTGCTGGCCTCCATCCCTGACCCATGGAAGCATGCTGTAGTTCTCCCACTATGCAAGGTAAGTGACCCTTCTATGCCTGGGACTATCGGCCAAACTCTCTCTTACATATTCTTGCTAAGCTTCAGAAGCACCTGGTCCTCTCCCAACTCTCCTCTTACCTCTCTGACTCTGCCTTTTTTACTCCCTACCAATCTGGTTTTAAGAAAAATCATTCCACTTCCACTTCCTTACTTAGGCTCACCAATTCCATACTCTCAGGTATGAACAGAGGTCTAATCACATCTGCAATCTTTGTCAACCTTGCAAAGGCTTTTGACACTGTCTCCCACCCTCTCCTGCTAGATAATCTGTGATCTGCTGGCCTGTTTGATTCAGTCACAAACTTGTTTAGCTCCTACCTAACAGGCCAGACACAGTCAGTCAAAATTTCTGATTGCACCTCCCCCCCACTTCAGATTAATGCTTGTGTAGCACAAGTTTCCATCCTTGGCCCTCTACTCTTCTCCATATTCCTTAATGATCTCCCATCCATGTGCACCTCCTCCTCCATCCATATGTATGCTGACGATACTGTCCTTTTCTACTCTGGCCAATCGCTAGCTGATGTTGCTTCCACACTTCAGCATGACTTTGAGAAAGTTCAGCAATGGCTAAGCTCCCATCAGCTTTTCCTCAATGCCAAGAAAACAGTCTCCATGACCTTCGGCACTAGGCAGAGATTCTCTAGGCTAACTAACTTGACCTCCTTCCACACCCTTGATGGCTCTACTCTAGAGGACACCTCCTCCTTTAGGTATCTCAGGGTCTGGCTAGACCAGTACCTAAACTTCACTGGACACATAGACTCCATCCTGAAAAAGCTGTGCCCCAAATTAGGTGTCCTTTACAGGAACTGAAGCTGCCTACCTCTACAGGCCAGGTGGGAGACTGTCCAGAAAATGATACTACCTATCTTTGACTATTGCGACATAGTCGACAGTGCCACACTGATGTCATCCTTAGTCAGAATGGAAACCCTTTTCAATGCTTTCAGTCATTTCACTTTGGATGTCCCTTCCTTTACCCACCACTGTGATCTATATCGCTCTCTAGCTTTTTCTTCCCTGGAAAACTGCCATCTAGCACACTGCATAAAATTTGTCTCTAAATTCTGATTTGATACACTTCCCCTTACCTTGCCTTATTACTGTCCTCCCTCCCCACTGCCCCTCTCTCCCTCAGATCCAGTGACTCCCACACCCTAGCTATACCATGACACACCACCTCTATAGGTCAATCATCATTCTCCTATAGGTTCCCTAAGCTCTGGAACTCAATGTCTCATCAAATCAGGCACTCCTCCTCCTCCCTGTGGTACATCTTGACCTCCCTTCTCAACTTCCTCTCTCCATCCTGCAGCTGCACTTAACGTCCCTTCTGGCTCACCACTCCTCCTAATTTCCCATCTGCTTCCCCATCTCCTTTCCTAGCCTAGCACTTAGTGTGAGGATAAACCAATGTACTTTATTGCACTTCCTTTTTGGTGACAGTCAGCACCCCCCCATTCTGTAGCTCTCCCCAAGGTTCCCCCTACCCAGGTGCATTATCTTGCACATTTTTGAACTGAACCTCAGTTGACACACCTCTAACCATCTTTAAAGCTTCTTGAAGTCCCTCTTCATTTTCTGCACCCCCTTCTGGAGTATCCACTCTGTTGTAGGTCTTGGTGTCATCTGCAAATAGGCAGACCTTTCCTTCCAGTCCTGCTGCAATGTCACTAATGATGACATTGAACAGGACTGTTTCCAGTACTGATCCCTGTGGAACTCCACTGGTCACCTCTCTCTCCCTGGATTGGATCCCATTTAGCACCACTGTCTGCCCTCTGTCTGTCAGCCAGTTTCTAACCCAATGAATCACCTTATGCCCCATGCCTAGACTACTCATTTTGTTAACCAGCCTTCTGTGTGAGATGGTATCAAAGGCATTGTTGAAATCTAGATAGGCGATGTCTACTGCCCCTCTCTGATTCACTTCCCTAGTCACCTATTCAAAAAAATCTGTTAGATTTGTTTGACAAGACCTTCCTGTTGTGAATCCATGTTGCCTCAGATCTTGGGCACCATTGGATTCCAGGTGTGCCAATATCCTTTCTTTCAGCAGTGTCTCTATGATCTTCCCCACCACTGAGATGAGGCTGACTGGCCTGTAATTCCCTGCTTCCTCCCTACTTCCACTTTTGTGCAGTGCAACTACATGTACCATTCACCAGTCCTCTGGAACCATGCCTATGTTGAGTGACTCTGTGAACAGGGTGGCCAGAGGCACTGCTAGTTCCCTTCTAAGCTCCCTTAATATCCTCGGGTGTATGTGGTCTGGCCCCATGGCTTTATCCACCTTCAGCTTTGTGAGTTCCACCAGAACTCTCTCCACTGTGAATGGACTGGTGTCCACTCTCCCCCCCATTACCTCTTCTCCCCAACTGTGGTCCTTGTCCCTCTCCCTCCTTAGTGAATACTGAACAGAAATATTTGTTCAGCATCTCTGCTTTGTCTAGATCCCCCTCCTTACACTCTCCCTCCTCCCCTTTGAGCCTCACAACTCCCCCGGTTTTTCTTCTATCGCTGATGTACCTATAGAATGTCTTGTTCCCTTTTTTTATAGTCCATGCTAAACCCTCCTCTGTCTGTGGCTTGGCTTTCCTAACAGTTTTTCCTACTTCCCTTAGACATTTAACATACACCTCCCTATCCTCCTCCCTTTGGGTTCCCTTATACTTCCTGAAACTTGCTCTTTTAGACCTTACTTTGTCTGCTACCTCTTTAGAGAACCATAGTGGTTTCATTCTTCTTTTCCCTTTGGCCACTATCATAACACATTGGTTAGTTGCCTCCACTATGGCTCCTTTTAGTTTTCTCCACTGTTCCTCCACTTCCTTCATTACCTCTCCCTTCTCCAGGGCTGCTCTTAAATAACTCCCCATTTCACTGAAATCCACCCTCCTGAATTCCATTACTTTTGTCCTTGTGTGGCTTGAGTCCCTCTCTCCATGCCAAACCACACCAGGTGGTGATCACTCAATCCCAGCTACCCTTCCACCTGGACACATTTGACTTTGTTTCCATTGGTCCATACCAGGTCCAGAATTGATTTGTCTCTGGTTGGCTCATGCACCAGCTGTCTGAGTCCAACCACCTTCAGGGATTCCAGGATGGCTGTGCTTCTTGCTGAAGCAGCTGCCTGGGTGGTCCAATCTACATCCGGCATATTGAAATTCCTAATCAGCAGGATCTCACCTTTAGCTGCCATGTCATGAATTTCCTCCATTAGTACCCTGTCCACTTCCTCCCTCTGCGCTGGAGGTCTGTAGATCACCTCAGTACATATTTCTGTGCCATTCCCTTGTTCAAGGGTGACCCACATTGCCTCAGCCTCCCCCATCTTCCCTGTACTTCTGTAGCCTTTATGCCTTCTCTGATATACAGGGCTACCCCCACCTCCCTTTTTACCTTCCCTGTCCCTTCTGAATAGTGTATAGCCCGGTACATTGATGTACCAGTTGTGATTATGAAA
Organism: Neoceratodus forsteri; assembly: GCA_016271365.2. Taxonomy (NCBI): domain Eukaryota; kingdom Metazoa; phylum Chordata; order Ceratodontiformes; family Ceratodontidae; genus Neoceratodus; species Neoceratodus forsteri. Next base: position 1,581,157,714 of record CM057449.1, on the reverse strand, counting down.
ATAACTTTCGTAATTTTCATAATTTTCAATAATTTGACCCAAGATTTCCAACATAGCCATTTCTTCACAGTACCTCATAAATGAGAAAGCTGTCATTTTCAAAATCCTGACAAAAATGTATTTGCACACTTGTGTGAACACAGAAATTCTTGTTGTCGTATTGGTCCTTTTAACACAAGATCCACACAATAGATGATTTGATACCTTTTATTGGACCAACAGAGTTGTTAAAAAAGAAAATATTTTGTTTGAGCTTTTGGACTACACAGAATCCTGCATTTGTCATTGTCCCAGATTCCCCCCTTTTCCCTCACAAAAACACATAGACCATTGTTTGTTGTTGTGCTCAGATTGGCAATTTATTTATATTCATAAATCCATATTCCATTTTTCATTTCTTTATTATCATATTTCCATAATTTTCATTTATTTCCATCCATATATCACTCTCTGATTATCCATCCCCCAGGCGAAAACCTGGGTGCCTTCTTCTTCTCCTTATCTGTTAGGTAACGGTGAAAACCGAGATCGCTTTCTCTTTCATCTTCTTCCTCCTCTTGTGTTATTCTTTTCTTCCCCCCTCCCATCCTCCCCCCTTTCCCCCTGCCATCCACCTTGGCAGTCCATAGCCATATTATCATCTGCTATCCACTTTTTGGCAGTCCCAAAGCATTTTATCACCTGCCATCCAGCTGTGGTAGTCCATACCCATATTATCACCTGCCATTCACCTTTGGCAGTCCACTGTCCTACCGGACGCGTCTGTCCTCCACCTTGACAGACCCACCATACAGCCCCAAACTGACTGTCTTTCCCTTGTACTCTGTATAGTAGGGTGGGTGGGAAGAATCAAAATTCCAGCAAAAAGTGGCTGAGGCCCCCTTGTGCTGTCCCTTATGTACCTCCCTTCTCCCTTCCCCTTCCTGCTACCTGCCCATTGTTCTGGCTCTTGGCCCCTCCCCTTCCTTCTCCTCTCCCCTTCTGGGCACAACCATTCCATAATGGAGGAAGGGTGTACCAGGACAACATGGTCTGCCCCTTAAAGGGCAAACTCCATTGTCCCGGATTCCCCCCTTTTCCCTCACAAAAACACAGAGACCATTGTTTGTTGTTGTGCTCAGATTGGCAATTAATTTATTTATATTCATAAATCCATATTCCATTTTTCATTTCTTTATAATCATATTTCCATAATTTTTATTTATTTCCATCCATAAATCACTCTCTGATTATCCATCCCCCAGGCGAAAACCTGGGTGCCTTCTTCTTCTCCTTTTCTGTTAGGTAACGGTGAAAACCGAGACTGCTTTCTCCTTCATCTTCTTCCTCCTCTTGTGTTATTCCTTTTTTCTTCCCCCCTCCCATCCTCCCCCCCTTTTTCCCCACTAGCCCAGTCTCAGCTTGTGTTGCATGACTGGCTTCCCCCCAACTTAGGGTATCGCTCTCCCTTACCGCAGGGATGCAACTTCCTTCCCTCCTCTTTTTTTTTTTATATACCAGCTTTTGTCTGTTTCCTCCATTCCTCTATGAAACCCATTGTTTCTGCATTGAACATGTCTATTGCTATATCTGACAATTGTACCCCATCTGACCTGTAGAAGTCATCCACCCATTCCTCTGCTCCCCACAGTATCACTTGTCCTCCCATCTGCCTTATCAATATCCCCACCCATCTATTCATCTTTCTCCGGGCCCTCTCCACCACCCTGTGGCTGTGTTCCTGTCTCCATATTCTTCGTGGTATCATATCTGACCAGGCAAGGCATACTTGAGGCCACCACTGTCTTATTGCCACCAGGACCCTCTTTATCTGTAAATATGTGTGTACCCATGGTCTGCCTGCCAGGTCGTTGCCCCCTAGGAGTATAATGATTAGGTCTGGACTGGGCCAATGTCCCTTGAGTTCTTTCAAAGTGGGCAGGAGCTGTGCCCATCTTGTCCTCCGTAGGTTGTACCATACCAACCTACACTGTCTTACATCCTGGTACAATTGTTTTCCCCCAGCTTTTTTCTCTGCTCTCTTACCAGCCCAGTAAATATAGGAATGGCCACAGATCCAGACTTCTGTGCTTCTCCCTCTACCTATGGGGTGCAAATAAAATTAATTAATTTACACATACTCTCAGTGCCCTCATTGTATCATCCCCCACCTTCTTTTCTTCTCTTTTTTTTTTGTTGTGCTCCTCCATAGGAGCACCATACTTCTATCTTCTTTTCTCATTCTTAACAGCTCCTTCCCCTCTCCCCCTTTTTTTTTTGCTTCAGTGCTCTGATGTATCTTTTATAACTGGCTGACTGCCAGCACCCTTTTTCCAAAATGTCCTTCACGGGTTCAGCCATTGCTGCCCACTGTGAGGCAGCCCCAATCTGTAGGGAATGGGAAGAGTAATTAGCTGGGTCCTCCCCCAGAAAATGCATGCCCTTTTTCAGCACTGCTGTAATTTGATAGCTGGTGACCCTTTTTCCATCCCCATGTACGAATAACTTCCCCGTCTTGGTCACCTGCTCTGTGGCGAAAACCCACAGGGCCTGCACTGGGCGTATCGCGATCTCCGACCGCCCTTTTAGTGTTATCATACACCCTTGCCCTTTTTGGTCCACCTTTGACCTCCTTAGCTTGATTCGTATTTCTCTTATCCCCCAGCTCACATCCTCCCATTCCACACCTCCTTCCTTGTCATCTTTTCCATGGCCTATCACTTCACTCACCCTCATAGCCCCTGCAAACATTATCACATAAATTGTGTGAAATAGCTGGGTCTCCCCCTTTGATCTGCATATTGCTGGGAGCACCTCTTTTAGCCTTATTAGCCACTGCTCACCTATTGGCCGCCTATTATCCCCTGGCCCTCATTTCAACCTGCCCCATCACTGCATCATTCTCCTGATGAGCATTGATTTTGTTGGGTCATTCCAATCTTTTAGGCTGCAGATCAGACTGATCCCTGCCAGATAAACCCCCATTGTGGTGTGAGCAGTCCCTTTCTGCCATTGTTCCACTGTGAACATTCCCAACTGTTCCTCAGAGAGCGGCCCACTTACCTCCATCTGGTGTTCTGCCCTGAATGTTTGAAAAACCCTCCAGGCCCCATTGTAGGCCCTCAGAGTCTGAGGCGCCCATGTGCTGTGAAACAGCAGTTCTGCTCCTTCTTGCCAATGTCCCAGATGTTCGTTGGTATGGGCGTTTTTTGTTCTTCTGCTGCTGGTTCCAGCTTCCAGAAATGGTCCAGCTGCAGATGGGAAAGGCTGTCAGCCAGGGTATTGTGTACCCCTTCTATGCATTTTGCTCTGAAAGACATGTTCAGCTGCAAAGCCCTTAAAACTAACTGTCGTACTACCTGCATGACTGTATCCGACCTGGCTCCCTTGTTGTTTAGTACATTCACCACCGCTCTATTGTCACACCAAAATGTTACCTTCTGGTCATGTAATTCTTCCCCCCAAACCAAGGTGCATGCCCATATGGGCATGATCTCCAGTAGTGTTATATCTCTCTTACTTTCCCGTCCCTCGCCCAACTTGCCGGCCATGGTTCTGCAAACCACCTGCCCCTCAGGTAGCCCCCCATGCCCAGCCCCCCAGCCGCATCTGTGTAGAGGTCAAGGTCTGTGTTGTACAGCCACTCCACCTGCCAGAACGAGCACCTATTGTAATCCTTCAAAAATTCTTCCCATATACTAAAATCCTCCCTGACGCCTTGAGTCAGATCAACCCAGTGATGTGGTCTGGTGACCCCTGCTGTAGCTCTGGCTAACCTCCTTGTGAATGCCCTTCCTGGTCCTATGGCCCTGCATGTGAAGTTCAGGTGCCCCAGTACCTGCTGGACCAATTTTAGTTGTACCCGCCTCCTGCTGGCATGTACCCGGATTAGTTCCTTCAACTTCCTTACTTTTTGTCCGGTAACCTAAACACTTCGCTTGTGGCATCAATCTCTATCCCTAGGAATTCCATAACCTTGCTGGGCCCTTCTGTTTTTCCTGGTGCCAATGGGACTCCCAGCTCCCAGCACATTTCCTGAAACTTACCCAGCATCCTCTGTGTCTCCCTTTCGCCCTTCCCAATGAGGAGAAAGTCATCCAGGTAATGGATGACTGACCTATAACCCGTTTTTTCTTGGAATATCCACTGCAAACATGTGCTGAATGCCTCAAACATATCACATGCTGTGGAACACCCCATTGGCATTGCTTTGTCGAAATAATACTGTCCCTCACTTTTAAAACCCAAGAGATCCCAGTCTTCCCTCCTGACTGGAAACAGTCTGAAGGCGGACTCAATGTCTGTTTTTGCCATCCATGCATCCCCTGTGGCCCAGATTATCTGGACTGCATCCACTAGTGTCGTGTATGTCACCCTGCTATGTTCCTCACTGATAAAGTCATTCACCAACTCCTCTTCTGGATAAGAGAGGTGGTGAATCACCCTGTATTCCCCTTCTTGTTTCTTGGGTACCAAGTCCAAAGGTGATATCTGCATGTTTTCCAATGGGGGTGTGTCAAATGGGCCCTCCACCCTACCTGCTGCTTTCTCTTTCTCAATCTTCTGCCTTAGCATTTTCTGTTTCCCTTTTACGGATCCCAGGTTGTTTGCCTCCCTTGCTTGCCTGGGTCCCTTAGACTGCAATGAAAACCCTGTGTTAAAACCACTTAAAATCCATATCCCACATACTCCTGTCTGGATATCTGTCCAGGCAAACTGTCCATGCTGCTAGGTTAATGGGGGTTCTGGCAATACCAAAATGCTCCTTGCTGTGCCACCTGTCCCCCCGACCCCCCTTTCCTCCTGTCTAACCTTCCTTGATTCAGTGGTTCTGACCCCCCCTACTCCCATTCCCCCTGCCCCTCCCTCCCCGTTCCATGTTTTCCCTTAAACCCCTGGCCATCCTGAAAAAACTGTTGGCTCGATCCTTGCCCCCCATGCCCTTGTGCTCCCTGTATCCCTGTTGTTCTGCACTTGCTTGCCGGGTGCCCCCCTCCGCATTTTGAACATGCATGTTGAAAGTGATACTGAGGCCATGAGCAGAAAGCCCTGTTATAAGCCCAGCAGCCTCTCTGTGGCGTAAACCCCTTTTTGCCCCACCCACCCTTTAGGTGTGGACTGATCTGTTACGTAATCCGTCCATAAGTCTATTTGCTTGGTGTCCCATCTTACATCCCCGAATGTTGCCATTCTCTGCCGAAAACATTCATTGTAGTATATCCATCCTACACCGCCTTTTGCTTTTGCTCTCCATATTATCAGTGAATAGGTAATGAGTGGGATGCCTAGCTCCAGCCTCTTTTCCAGAACGATGGCTGAAAAAGTGTCAAAATCTAGAAACCACCCATCCCAAGTCTTCCCTTTCGTGAACTTGTCGTCCTCTTTTTTCCCTAAGAGCACTATGGCAGCTGCCATCTCACTGTTACCTATGCTCTCAATTTCTTCATATTTTGCCACCACCTCCCAGCTCATCAAAGCAAATATATCCACATATTCCCCTCTCCATATTTTTTCTTTCATGGCCAATGGCACGTGTTCACCTATTCTCATCCCCGGTGCACCTATCGCTCATGTACCTTTTCCTTCTCTTTCTGCTCCCTTTACAGTGTCTCCTGGTACCTCTTGTCCTGTCCTAATTTTTGCCAGAGCAGATTCCATCTGCCCCAGCCCCCTTGTCCCCAGGGCCACCACAATTTGCCCTATGTATTCTTTTATGCTATCCCCCACTCCATTGGATGTGTTACCTGTAACTCTGTCCTGGCTGAACTGCCTGGAGTCCTCCAAAGGTCCCCTTGCTTCCTCCTGTGATTGGGAAGGAGGTGGAGGGTGAGCTACTGGGGTCTGCGGGCAGGACCTCCTGTCCTGGGCTTCTTGTCCAGGTACCACTGGGGAGATTCCCCTCTGATCTGGGGTGAGTACTGGTGGTACCGGATCCACTGGCCACGTGGGTACTGGATTAACCACCTTGGTGAGTCCCGCTATCACCGGTGCTACCCTAGCAGGACTCTATAGCCCTTCGGCTGGCCTTTTCCCCTTGCCTTCTCTTTCAGTACCCACTTTCCTCTTCTCCCCGGGCCTCCCTGGTTCCTCCCCCTCCACCAGTTCCCACATTTTGTTTGCTTTTTCAGCCAGTTCGATTATAGCCTTGTAGGTGGCTTCCTTCGATGGCCTGTTCCTCTTGGGTGCCATGTCCGCCTTGTCCTTTTCTCTGTGAAAAACAACTACAGGAAAAGAAAAACAGGGTTATTCGTATCTCTGTACACCCCCCACGCAGCTTTTCTCCTGTCTGTCACACCCCCCATCACACCACACACAACCCGGTCCAACCATAAAAGAAGGGAAAAACAGTGTTAATTGCACATGTATACCTGTTTTACCACCATCTCCCTGCCCCTCGCACCACACGCCCCATGAAACCAAAAACCCGGGCCCTCTAACAGGCCCCTGTCTTACTTTTTCCAGGTAGCCCGGTCCTCTGGCTGCTCCCAGCTGTGCCCATTGTGGGATGCCCGACACCGTCCAGGCCCATCCCTCCCCCATCTCTTCTTCAGGCCCTTAGTCCTTCTGACGTGTGCTCCCCTTCCAACACCTGTTTCTTCCTGGAGCAATTATCCTGTCTGGACTGACCAAGGGCCATGCTGTCATAGCTCCCAATGGTTAGGGGGCCCCACTTCCAGTGCAGTCACCTCACGGTGTGTGGTCAACCATGAGGTCCCCGGTCACCCTGTCTCTCATTCCGCTGAAGGTCTCCCTACAGGGACCCTTGCTCTCCCCTTAGTATGCCTTCAGGGCCTCCAAACATGAATTTGAACAAAACAGCCTGAGTACCCGGGCGCAGCTTATTCCTGACACCCATGCGGTGTGTGACATCACGCCACCTGGCCCTACCTTGCACGCACTTTGTCTTGTGTCAGAGGCCTTCTCCCAGCCTAATATTTATGCTAAAATGTGTCCTGGAAATGGGACCCGAAACTGGGTCCCCTGATTTCCTAGGTGATGGCTGTAGCTACTACGCCCAGCAGCCAGCTCTACATCCCAAGGGAAAAAGACTTCATGCTAAAAACCAAAAAAAAACCCCAAACCATCCGCCCGCATCAACTTTGGGCTGAGGCAGCCTCTTATAGCCTAGTTCTGGCTCACCTCCCATTAGAGAATTGCCTAAACCCCCCCCATGGCGGGTGACTTACCCCCTCACTCCAGGCAAATGGGGCCTACTCCAGGGGATTTCCATTCACCCCAAGAAATCAAGATGGCCCTTAGCAGCCACCAAACAGGCAAACAGAAGAGGAGGTTTTCAAACCCCAGAGCGGCGTGTGACATCACGCCACATGGTCCTGGGTTGCGCTCGTTCCTCCCAGCACCACAGAGTCTTCCAGGCCTCCCCCTCTTAGCATTAATGCCAAAAACCAACAATCCTAGCCACTGCAGTCCACCACACCACCACAGGTGCTCTCCACAAAAACCCCACATGCGTGTGACATCACGCCACCACCAAACCATGCCTAAGGCCTACCATTCGCTATCCAGGCGTCCAGCGCACCACTATCCCCCTTGAAAGCACCCAACAAGGACAGAGGGGTTTAAATATGTTCTTAGGTGAATGCTACACCACCGCAGATGCTCTCCACAAAAAACTCCACATGCGTGTGACATCATGCCACCCCAACCCGTGCCTAAAGCCTACCATTCACTATCCAGGCATCCAGCGCACCACTATCCCCCTTCAAAGCACCCAACAAGGACAGAGGGGTTTTAATATGTCCTTTGGTGGCCTTGAACCACCAACCTTTTGATAAGCATCCAATGCATTACCTGATTGTGCCACAGAGACAGTGCTGTATACCACGTGGTCTGGCTCGTGCTTGCTCCAAACCCCCACAACTTCCTGGCCTCTTCCTGGCCTATTGTCACCCACTGTCATCCCCAAGGGTGACAAAAACTGCCACAAAACCAGAAAACATGGAAAACTTTGTTACCCCTGCTACAAAAACAGCGTGTGACGTCACGCCATGTGGTCCCAGCTCACGCTCTCTCTCTCTCTCCCCTGTCTTGAGGGGTTCTTTCAGGCCTACAGCTTTGTTAAACAGTAAAACAGCTCTTAAGATATGCAAAGCATCAAAACCAATCAAAATTTTTCACAAATCCTCCCCACACGGCACGCAGCACCCCACGTGGCCCTGGGTCTCTCTCACCTTCACAGCCTGACTCCCATCACCATCCAGAGCCCCCATATTTTCTCAGTCAAAAGTTGCAACCTGTTTCTTCTTAACCCATGTATCTATACATATATATACATCCCCCCTTCCTTTCTTCTTTTTTTTACATCACATCTCGTCCTGCAAATCAATAACTCAATTGCTAGTTTCCTTACCTCTCTCTTCTGATAAACAAACCTCAAAGAAATTGCCAATCCGATGTGCTGTAGTTTGATGTAAATCAAAATTCCAGCAAAAAGTGGCTGAGGCCCCCTTGTGCTGTCCCTTATGTACCTCCCTTCTCCCCTCCCCTTCCTGCTACCTGCCCATTGTTCTGGCTCTTGGCCCTTCCCCTTCCTTCTCCCCTCCCCTTCTGAGCACAACCATTCCCTAATGGAGGGAAGGGGTGTACCAGGACAACATGGTCTGCCCCTTAAAGGGCCAACTCCATTGTTTACTGATGAAGGATTCTGTGTAGTCTGAAAGCTCAAAGCACCTATTTTCTATTTTAACAACTCTGTTGGTTCAATAAAATATATCAAATCATCTATTTGTGTGGATCTTGTGGTGTGAAATCACCTTTTGGCCAGGATTTTGACATTTTCTCCACCCTTGTTCATGAGGTGGGGTCATAATGAGGGTATGTATTTATATAAGAAACAACAAAGTTACAAGGGTATAGTGAAAATTTCAATGCATAGTCGTAACTGTGGCAATTTTCAGTATTTTGACCCCAACTTTTCAATATAGCCATTTTTTCACACCACCTCATGAATGTGATAGCTGTCATTATTCAAATCCTTACTAAAATGTGTTTTCACACTTGTGGCACAAAATCACCTTTCAGTCATGATTTGAAAATGTTCACCACTCTTGTTCATGAGGTTAGGTTTTAAAAAGGGGGAGTACTATGAATTACTGACTTGCAAATGCCTGAGCATTACAATCCCTGTCCTAGCAGCCTGGAGTATGGAATTCTGACATTGTGTGGACCCCCTGACTGCCACATTCACCCACAATTTGGTGACCTGGAGTTAGTATATATTATTACTGGTGGGGGTGTGGGGGGCTGAGCCCCTTGCAGAACCATTGGGAGTGTGGCCATCTCCTGTCTAGATTCCATGCTTCAGGCTGCTGCCACTGAGATTGTAAGACTCAGGCATTCCATAGTCAGCAAATCATAGTATATCCATAAGAAGGATATGTATTTACATAAGAAACAACAAAGTTATGAGGGTACATTGAAATTTTTTGATGTATGCTCATAACTGTAGTCATTTGTGGTGCAATGCACTGGCTGTGGAGCAGCAGTCTTCTGGGAGACATTCTGGAGACTGCGTTGCTGCCCTATTTACAGGTACCTCACTGGTCTGAGGGAGGAAGTTGTTTGTCTCCATGCTGACCTGGCAAGGATTCAGGAAACCTGCTCCCCCACCCAGGGACCACCCAGGCCACTGACACTACCTCAGAGGTTGCCAAGAAAGAGAAGTGGTTGGACTACGGTGGGCTCAGGGAGGGTGAGAGTGGTGGAACAGAGGCACATCCCTCCAGTTGTGCCTCTCCAAAATTCATTCACCACTCTGGCAGAGCATGGTTCCTCTATGGAGGCACCCACAGTGGAGACCAAGGAGGATGCTGGGAACCTCCACAATGGAGACCCACAGGAGGGTGGCACAGGACCCCACAGGGGAAGGAAATAACTCCTGGAGGGGGAAATCAATTGTTGGGGGGGTAGAACTGGATGAGGGAGGGGAAAGGGAGGTAAGGTGCCTGCCCAGCACCATGGCTTGGAGGGATAGGAAACAAATCCTCAGGATCTTGGGAACAGCTGCAAGAGGGAGTGAGCTGGATGTCATTATCCACCTAGGGACAAATGATCTGGCTGAGAATGGGATCAGAGCAGTGCAACAGGAGTGTGTGGAGTTGGGGAGGGGCATTAGACAAGTAGCACACATGGTAACTTTCTCGGAAGTGCTACCTGTCTATGGCATGGATGAGGCTAGGGTACTCTGCACCATGGGATTCAATAACTGGTTGAAAAACTGGTGCAGAGCCAAGGGATTTGGCTTCATTGGGGACTGGGGCTCCACCTGGAGGGATGCAGGCCTATACTGACATGATGGTCTGCATCTCTCCAGGAGAAGAACCAGGATCATAGGTGATAGGTTTAAATGCTTCATTGGCAAGCATTTAAACTAGCCAAGGGGCAGGCACTGAAAAGGAGAAGGGAACTCCTAGCCCCCCCAAAAAAAATCAGGGTAGTTAGTGAGGTACACACCATGACAGAGCAGTCGATAGGGAGAAGGGCATGGGTAAATGGAGAAAAAGACAAAGGTAGTAAGGACAGGGATGGGGCAAAAAGAAATAAAGCCATAAAAAATGGAGGGTAATGAGTACCAATACCCATAGTCTAGGTAAAAAGCTCCCCAAAATGGTGGCCTTGATGGAAGAGGGATGCCTGGATATTGTGGCAGTCACAAAAACATGGTACACAGAGAACCATGACTAGGATGTCAACATACCAGGGTTCACAATCCACAGAAGGAGCAGGGAGGGAAGAAGAGGAGGAGGAGTAGCTCTCTGTGTAAGGGAAGGGAATAAAAGCAACAGAACTAAAGGGTATACAGGGAGGATAGGAAGCACTGTGAGTCACCCTGGAGACTGGAAAATGGCACCACAATCCACACAGGGGTTGTATACAGACCCCCATCTCATGGGGAGGAAATGGGCAAGGAAATTATAGAAGGCATCCTTAGGATGGCAGAGAAAGGGGAGATATTGCTGATGGGGACCTGAATATGCCAGATGTTAACTGGAGCACCTTCGCTTCAGCCACATCAAAGAGCAGGGCCATTTTTGATGCCCTACAGGGGCATGCCTCAGACAGCTAGTTTTGGAACTCACTCGGGAGGGAGCAATCTTGGACCTGGTACTCTCAAATGGGGACGGGGAAAGGATCTCCAATCTTGAAGTGTGTAGCCATCTGGTAACAAGTGACCACCAAACAGTGTGGTTCACGATAAACTTAGCTGTAGAGTCAAGCCATACAAAATTAAAGGTACTGGACTTCAGGAGGGCTGATTTTGTCAAAATTGGAGAGTGCCTCAGAAAAGCACTAGCAAGCAGGGAAGAAGGTGGGGTGGAGCAACAATGGGGAAACTTCAAAACTGCCATCATAGAGGCAACAAGCCTTTGTGTGAAACAAATAAACAAATCAAAATGAAAGAAAAAAACACTACGGTTCTCAAAAGAAGTGACGGGGAATGTTAGGGAGAAAAGGATAGCATTCAGGAAATATAAGGAAACACAGAAGGAACAGGACAGAGAACTGTACCAGTTAAAGCAGAAGGAATCGGGGAAGGCACTCAGAATAGCAGAGGTCCAAACCGAGGAAAAGATAGCCAATTCTGTTATGAAGGGGGATAAAACCTTTTATAGGTACATTAGGGAGTGAAGAAAGACCAAGGGAGGGATACGGAGTCTTAATGAAGGGGAGGGAATGTAAGCAGAGGGTGATAGTGAAAAAGTAGGGATACAGAACAAATATTTCTGCTCAGTATTCACAATGGAAGAGGAGGGGAAGGCACCTAAAACAAACAAGATAAACACTCAGGATAGGGGAGTCTATACCAGTCCATTCACAGAAGAAAGAGTTTTGAAAGAACTCTTGAAACTGAGGGTGAATAAAGCAATGGGGCCTAATGGGATTCGCCCCAGAATTCTAAAAGAACTAAGGGTAGAACAACTGACTACTCACTTTAACAAATCATGGGAGGATGGTATGTAGCCTGCTTGGATGTGTTCCTCCAGACGTAGAATGGCTACTTTAGGTTAAGTTAAGCCTTGGGCATCCTGGTCCATACACATTTATTAACCCTTGCTATACCACAGACTGATATATCAGTCCAGAATTCCTATACATTGTAATTATGTTGGCAGCATAATGGTTAATATAGAACCAGCATGTAGAGTCCCATCTTTAATCCCACCAATTTGCAGCTGTAACATTCCTATTAAGTTGAGGGCTGGCAGTATAGCCTAGAGGTTAGAGTAACAAGCTGTGAATGAGCTTGGTATATCCAGCAGACCAGACCTTGGTTAGATTCTCACAACTTCCACTTGCATACTGTGTGACTCTGAGCAAGTCCCTTAACTGCCCAGTGCTCTCAGGTCACCCCTGAAAACAGGCACTTGTGCCAAGTGAGCCTTACCCAGTAACCAAAGACTAAAATAAAAAAAAAGTTCATTGTTTTAAATTTATGAGTTATATCCACTTTTTCAGTTTTATTTAAAATGTACCTTTGCACTGTTTCTCCATGCTTATTTATCCTTTCTTGTCTAATTAGTTTATAGCCATTTATTATTTTCCCCAGCCATTCTTCTTATCCCAACAAGTCTCTGTTGTGCCTGATATTCATTCTTTCTAGAATGATGGTAGTTTCCAATTCCAATTATTGTATAGTTCAGACTATATGCATTTAGAGGTAGACATCTAAGGGTTTTATTTTTCTTTATCCCCTTTTATATATTTAGTAGAAACATAGAAAAACATAAATTAGCAGAAGGACCCCCAGGCCCATTCAGTCTGCCTGAAAGCCCTACAGTAGTTTGTGGCCTTTGACCCTACCTGGTCAATGACTTTTCACCCCTCCTTCCCACCTCTAAGGTACTCTTATGCCTAAGACACTCTGAGCCAGGCTCATTTCCAGGTGTGACCCGGGACAGGGGCTAAGGGTACACGTATAATATATATATATTTATATATAAACATGTGATATGCTGGAATACATGATAGCAGGACAGTAGTTACAGCTTATACATGAAGTTGGGCCTAACAGAAACCTAACAGTGGACAATTAAATACAAGGAACTGATAACACATAGGATAACATAACAAGACTAGTTGCTTTGGTACAGATGAGAGTGCACAAGTATTGTTCAGTCAGAATTATAAACACTGAAGTTATAAGGGAAACCCAGCAGCTAGTAGGAAATAGCAGAGAAGAAAGATAAGAGCTGGAGCTGGTGAGATGATAGAAGAGTAAGGGCAGTGTAGCCGGTGTTACCTTGCAGCTAGGGAGGGCGGAAACATTGGCAAGAAGGGGGAGAAAGGCACTTGAAGTACTTTTTTATGGATCGTATGGTAGGCAAGCTATGTACAGTGAGGGGAAGTGAGTTCCAGAGGGCAGGGAGCCGATGGGCAAAGGCTAGTGTCCCCGGCGTGAGCGAGGTGTTGCAAGGGTGAAGGAGCAGTGGTCTCATGAGCACAGAGAGTAGCCTGTACTAATGGCAGGGGCTAATAAGGAGGAGAGGTATGAGGGAAGGGAGTTGAACCAGAATTTAGCGATAATGATAGCACAATGTTCCAGATGATGGTTAGCTAGTGAAGGCATAGAGACAGAGTGGTAGAGGAGGCAGTGATGAGAGTGGTATGATAGATTAGAGGCAAATTAGCAAAAGGCTTGAAACAGTGTGTCTAACTTGGCAAGCGAGGATTGCAGCTCAGAACTATAGACCACATTCATGCAATCAAATGAAGGAAGGGATGAACTTAGAAATTATTTCCCTCCTTATATGGGGGGAGAGACTGACCTTATGCCTATAAAGCATTCTCAGTTTTGGATGCAGTTTTTTGTGGATAGTGTCCAGGTGTAAGGAGAAGTCCAATTTGGGATCAAGCCAAACACCCAGATATTTGTATGATTCAACTGCCATGATTTTGGAGCCATCAAGGGTGTAAAAGGTAGGGGATATGTCAGTTTGGCTAGTTTCTGGGCAGTGCCAAAAGCCATGGTGACCGTTTTCTTGGTGTTGCATTTAAGTGATTTGTTTTCTAGCCACTTTATGGTGTTCTTGAAATTGGTTTGGAGGATGGATTCGATCTGGGCTGGGGAGGGACCAGACATGAAGATTACGGTATCATCGGCATACATTTGAACATGGGAGACTGAACAGGAAGAGGGGAGGTTGTTTACAAATATGGAGAATAGGGTAGGTTCAAGGATTGACCACTGAGGTACACCAGTGAGAATGGGGAGGGGATCAGATTTGGTTTCCCCTAGTTGAACAAATTGAAACCTGTCAGTTAGGTAAGCCTTGAACCATTCACAAGAGGATGGGGAAACTTCTATAGCTGAGAGGTCTTATAGGAGTTATTTGTGAGCAACAGATTCAAAGGCCTTGGCTAAATGTATAAATATAGCAAGTGTCAGATGATCCTTATCCATGGCAAAGTGGATGTGGTTGGTGAGGCAGAGGAGGGAGGAGGGAGTGGAGTGGAGATGATGGAAATTGAATTGGAATGGAGTCAGGATGTCCTTAGGAAACAAGGAATGAATTTAATCTTTTAGAGTTGAGATATTCCAAGATTGTGGAGTAGAAGGGAAGAAGAGAGATAGGCTTGTAGTTGCCAGGGATGGATGGGTCACTCCCTATGTGCAGGGGGATGACTTCAGCTAATTTCCCGGCCTTAGGCAGGGAGCAAGTGGAAAGAGAAAGATTGATGATGTGGGTGATTGGAGGGACTATGGCAGGAGCAGTGATTTTCAAGAGGATGGGATTAATACCATTCAGACTTTGTTTGGAGGAGTTTAGAGATTTGAGAGTGTGTAGTATCTTTAAGGGGGAAATAGGGGAGAAGGTGTGCCTGGGTAGGGGAGAGGAAGGGAGAGCACCTGTGTGGGGAGAAGGGTGGGGGGGTGGAAGGATGTGATGTCTGACTGGGCCCGGGAGGAGTGAGGTCAAACTAATGTCTACATGGAGGGGAAAGTGGGGTAGGCGGTGAAGAAGTGATTTATGGAAGAGGCAGCGGCTCCAGAGCCATCGCCAGTGGGGTCTGAACAGGAGGAAGGGGCTTGTTGGGCAGAGCAGAACATAGAGTGGGGATGTTTTCCAGAAGGCAGCCAGCATGTGATGACAATCCTCAAGCTGAGACTTAAAGAATCCAGCTTTAGTAGAATGCATAGCCTTAGTACATGCATTCCTCAGAGTTCAGTACGTTTGAAGGTCAGAGACATTGGCGGAGGCTTTAAATACTTTCCAAGCTTTATCTCTGGCTTTGAAGAGTTTCACTAGGTGAGGGGAGATCCAGGGAAGGTGCCTGCATCAGAGATGCAGTGTTTTTAGTGGGTGCGTGGGAGTTCCATATACCTAAAAAGGTGGAGTTGAAGGCCAGCAATGCAGAGTCGATGTCCAGGGCAGTGTTGGCTCTGGACCTATAGGCCAGGTAGAGATCAGCTAGTCATGCCTGCTGATTAAGGGACCTTAGAGGCTTGAACCACATGTACTTTGGTGGGGCGGAGGGAGATGGTGCTTCCTACAGCAGAAAGTGATACTTTGGTCGCTGCAAGAGTCGGGAAGGGTGCCAGTTGAAGATAATTTTTTTAGGGTGGGTGGTTAGAATCCAGTCTAACAATGAATGGTTGGAGGAGCTGTGGTTGAGTCTAGTAGGGTCAGGAATGATTTGCATGAGGTTAAGGGCCTCTATCTCTTGAGTAATGGCCTTGGAGTGCTGGGCGAGCCAATTAGTGTTGAAGTCCCCCAGGATTATGAGCTCACTCGAAGCAGCTGAAGAGGTTAGAGTAGCAAGTTTGAAGACCAAGGAGGAGGGTGAGGTGCTGGGAGAGAAGTAGCAGATTGTGACAAAAAGGGGTGATGAAGAAGGAAATACCAGCTTGGAGAGTAGGATCTCATGCAATTTGGGGGCAACCTCCTGGGAGACAGTGGAGACGGTTAGGGACTCATTGACAAAGATAGCAACACCATCACCATGCTTGCCCCTGTCTTGTTGGAAAATGGAGTACCCTTGGATGGCAACTAAGGAGTCTCGGATTTTGGCAGACAACCAGGTCTCAGAGATACAGAGGCTACAGGGGGAACATTGGGATTTCCAATCCTTGATGTGATCTAACTTGGGCAGGAGGCTCCTCACGTTTAGGTGGTATATGCCCAACCCATTTGCAGGAGGAAGGGTAGGGGCAGAGAAATCAGGCCCAGGGTTGAATTCAGTGCCCCGGCCAATAAAAGCAGGGAGAGCAGGAGGCAGTAGGGACAAGGCAGATGGGGGAGAGGGGGAGAGAGGGATTGGGTGGTATATAGGGAGAAACCCAGCAGGCGGTGCTCATGGTTTGTTAGGAAGCTAAGTGTGAAGGTGCCGAGAGGGGTTAAGACCCAACTTGCTGGTAGAAGGGGAGGTTGACTTTTGTGAAGTGGAGGAGGTCTGCCTGGTCAAGGGATAGTATAGAGGCAGAGAGGTCAACTAATTAACAGAAGGGTGCCAGTCAGGAAGACAACCAAAGCCAGTGGGAATAAGGGCTTCATTGTGGCAAGATTTGTAAGATTCACAGTGATGAGTAGCCCAAGTTTGCAGCTGGAGGGTAGCTGATTAGCTGATTTAGCAAGCTGGGTCCCTGCACAATTAGGCGACCTAGCTGAGCTAAGTAAAGGAATAGTAGCAGTAGAGGACAGGGGCGGAGGGTTAAGGAGATACTGCAACAGTGGTTGACCTTATATGTGGCAAGAAGTTTTACTAATAGATGCCTCCAGGGGGTGTTAGTGGGTGGAAGTTAAAGATTAGTACCCCAATATGGGGTAGCAGATGTGCACCACATGTCACTTTAAGAGGAGGTCTTCATATTTCCCATGATAGTTTTCTTTAGTGGCATACAGTAGCAGATGTGCAATATACGTCACTTTAAGAGGAGGTCTATTGTGGTGATCACAGGAGGAGGGGGAGAGAGAGAGAGAGAGAGAGAGAGAGTGAGAGAGCTAGGAGGTGGTGCTGAGGTGGGGAAAGTATATTTAATAGAGGTCAGGGCTGGGGTGCGTCAGTGGGACAAAATGCAAGCTACGGAGTATACAGTAAAAACTGCAAAAACTGATTTAAAAATATAGCGCCAAAAGCAGGCCACAGATACCAAGTCCAATAGGAGAGGGCTGCAAACAGAGTCAGCCAATGAGGAGTCAGGTCTGGGCAAAATTAGACAATCAGCAGGGACAATGGTTTTCCGTTTTGCAGTAACACGGTAAAATCAGATTCCTCTTGGTTTATGATTTTGAATTCTTGTA
The DNA here is from genome assembly GCA_016271365.2 of Neoceratodus forsteri. Lineage (NCBI taxonomy): Eukaryota > Metazoa > Chordata > Ceratodontiformes > Ceratodontidae > Neoceratodus > Neoceratodus forsteri. The sequence goes on along the minus strand of CM057449.1, from coordinate 1,581,140,474 downwards.
CCGTGCCTCAAGGAATTGCATTTCTCTGCACAGAATCCCTAAGATTTCAGCATATTTTTAAATGTTTTATTTTCTCTTTCTATGACCCCTTCTCACAGCGTCAGTCTCCACTTTTCAGAGATCCCTAGGCTGGGTATCCTCTAGCTTCACCCCAGGTAATGCTCAGGAGCTCCTGTGAGCCTGCCCCCATCCTGCCTAGGTTTTACCCCCCCCCCCAGGTGGGAAGGGAGAGGGCCCCAGGTCACCCCTCCACAGTCCTTTAATGTGTGTCAGGCAGCCCAGTGGGTCCCTCATGGAAACTGGTTATGAAGCCTGGGGCAGCTGGGTCCCTTCTACCAGCAGCCGATGTGGGGTGATTGTTACTGGTTTTCTGGTCTCTGTTCCTGAGGGCACCAACACTCGAGGGGATCCAAGGAAGTAGGGCAAATAGAGACATGCCACTACTCCAGATCCTGGCTAGCTTCTTCTCTTCCTGATTGCTCTGCAGTCTCATTGTACCACCACCTGTGGTCACCCAGGTGGCAGTAAAGCAGCAGGACCTGCAGGCCACCATTTCAGAGGACGAGAGCAGCCCCAAGTGCTTAGTCCTACTCCCTGGCCAGACCTCTAGGGCAGAATTCACTTCTGATCCTCGTCCCTGGCATTGCAAGCAGTAGTGCAACCTCAGGCTATTTACAGTGCTTTGTCAACTATACACCCACTTTGGTGTAAGAAAACATAAGCAGATGGAGAGGGAAATAATTCAGTTTTAGTAAAATGTTGCAAAGTGTTCAATGTTCATAATTTGCACTGTAGGTACTGTGCACTATTATTGAAATCATATATTAAAACATTATATATGGGTGTTATGGCTGGCAGTATAGCCTAGTGGTTAGAGTAACTAACAGTGATCGAACTAAGTACATTTAGAAGACTTGGGTTTGATTCCCACAACCTCCACTTGCATACTGTGTGACTCTGAGCAAGGCACTTAACCTCCACAGTGCTCCTGGGTCACCTCTGAAAACAGGCAGTTTTGCCTAGTGGGTTTACCCAGTTTATAAAAAAAATACCAATATATGTTTACTACATCATACAGTAGTCAGGGTACCATGTAATTTATCCAAGTTATAATCGGGCTGCAATGATGTTGTATAGATAAATATAAATGTTCAGATACATTTTGTGTTTTATAAGCTTGTTTTTAGACTTTAGTCAGGTTTTTATTGTATTTTTTGCATATAAACATCTAGGATATAGATTGCTAAGCACAGGATCACTGTTACCAACTAGTTTATTCAAGTTTATAATCAGCAGGGCCATCCAAAACCCTCAGTTGTTTGACTGAAAATTAGTCTGAATGAAAGTATGTTCACAAGGAACAAGCTGCCTTACTACTTATTTAGGTGAATGGGACAGAAACATAGACTTTGATGGCCCACCTAGTCTTCCTATTTCATCATTTGCACCTTCTCTCCCACCTGTTGTGTCAGTCTCTGTGACAACAAAAAGTTTTCTGACAGACTGCTTTAATAAAAAGCAAATGTTAAGTGTTTAAGTGTACTTATGCTTGGCCAGTGGAATGGAAAGCACATTCAGTGACACACGGAAGATAAGACCCCAGGGGCTGTCAGATACTGGTGGGTAGAGTGGTGCTCAGTTCACATCTGAGCTCAGACATGAAAACTAAGAGACACCCTTTTCATGGAGACCAAGGGAAAAAAAAGGAACCCACATGTTTGTGAGATGCATTAGAAGGTCCTCCACTAATCACTTGTGAATTTTATTTTTTAGGTGAAGACATTATTTCAAAGAAGCAAATTCAGGCAGTTTTTTTTTGTTCCTCCTACCCCCTGGCCATCCACTCCTTCAGGCCTGCCAAGTCCCCCTACCTCTGCTGCTGAGTCCCCACCACCATCATCCACTGCCCCTTATGGCCATGCTACCAGGTAACCCGAAGTAACCCTTCATCGGTGGGCCCCTACCCCTGTGGGAGGCTAACAGGGGAAGACAATCACCCTAAAGAGCTTTCTGTATATCCCAGGCATGTCAGGGGTCAGAACACACATGTGTTTGGGGCTTCATGCTTATGGAGGGACCAGAAACCATCCTCTGGGGGGCCAGCAGGTGTTTTTCCATTTTCATGAGAGCGTGACAGGCCACATGATGTCAAGGCACAAGCTGACATCCCTCATGCTCTCTGCCGCAATGAGGGCCAATGTGTTGCCGTGCCTCCAGCCTCCACCTGGGGCCAGCAAATGCTGAACTGTGAATATACCCTCCCTTCCAGGAGAAGGTGAGTGGTCATTGGACACTCAAGCCTTCACCCCCCCCGGCCGGTCCTCCAACACCCAAACCTGTTCCCAAACCCTGGTTGGTGGTGTCCCAGGCAGAAATCCAATTCAGGCAGTCAAATGATAGAAAAAAATAAATGTGGTCCACCTTAGTAGTGGTGGTGGTTCAGATTAATTCACATCTGAGTTCTAACAAGCAAAGAGACTAAGTAATTTGTTACTTGTGCATGTGGGGTGTGGGTGTTGAAGAAAGGGGATCATAGTGCTGTCACTACTGCCATCATTCCTGAGGGATGTGGACTGCATTGTTGCTACTGCCATCACACCTGAGAGGCCGGGGGGGGGCCGTGGTGCTTCTGCCATAACCACTGGTGGATGGGAAATGTTGTACTGCTGCTGTCCACCAGAGGGATGGGGCCATAGTGCTGATACTGCCATCACACCTGAGGAATGTGGAGCGTGGTACTGCTGCCATCACACCTAATGGATAGGGACCGCAGTGCTGCTGCTTCCATCACACCTGAGGGAGGGGGGACACAGTGTTGTTGCTGCTGCCATTACACCAGAGGGATGGGTCTGTAGTGTTGTTGGTGCTGCCATCGCACCAGAGGGATGGGGGTCTTGCTGCTGTTTCCATCACACATTAGGGATGGGGACTATAGTGCTGTTGCTGCCATCATATTTTGCACCTAAAATAACTTTAAATTGGTACAAGGATGGAAGAAAGTGCAATAGTGGAGGTCAAAACTGCTAAAATGCATGTTAGCAGAGTTAAAAATTGTTAAATAAAGTACACAAAACCAAACACCGGTAAAACTGGATTTTGGCTTAGCAGACACCAGTGACAATACCGTTTTTTCCAATGTGCAAAATGGAATTTGCCCTTTCTCAATCCCGGTAAACCAGTGTCCCTGACAATCAGGTTATGCAGTTCAGGAGCTGGGGCTTCCTGATATCTCAGTCTGGTGTACCTGTGTTCTGTGTCTGGGCAGGTGGGCAGGAGAGCAAGAGCAGCCAGCTCATTTTTTTAGAGCTGATGCTGCAAGCCACGGAGCACCTGATCAGGGGCAGATGACCTGTGACCTGTGTCTGGCAGGTGGGCAGGAGAGCAAGAGCTGCCGGCTCAGTTTCAGAGCTGATGCAGCAAGCCGCGGGGCACCAGATCAGAACTAGATGACCTGTATCTGGGCGGGAGGGTAAGAGAGCAAAAGTGACCAACTCGGTCTCAGAGCTGATGCTGCAAGCTGTGGGGTGCCTAATCAGGGGCAGATGACCTGTGTCCTGTGTCTGGGTGGGCAGTATGTATCGTACCACTTTATGCCAGATTACATCATATTATGTTATTTCTCACATACATATGATATCATACTATACCAGGTTATATTATTTCATCATATATCATATCAGAATATATAATCTTTTTCCATATTATAGCATATTAGCTTAGAAATATAGAAACATAGAATTTGATGGCAGATAAGGACCACTTGGCCCACCTAGTCTGCCCATTTTCCTACCTAACAGATAAGCTGCAGATCCTTGTTAACCAACAGCTTACTTCCTCCTACCCCCCGCTAGGACTGCCTTATGTCTGTCCCATACATTCTTGAATTCCCCCACTGTTCTTGACTCCACGACCTCCTCAGGGAGGCTGTTCCATGCATCCACAACCCTCTCTGTGAAAAAATACTTCCTTACATTATCTCTGAGCCGTCCCCCCTCTATTTCAAATTGTGCCCCCTTGTTCTTGCACGTTTCTTTTCTGAAAGATGCTACCCTCTTGGACTTGTTGATTCCTTTGAGGTACTTGAAAGTTTCTATCATGTCCTCTCTCCCTTCTTCCCTCAAGGGTATACATATTAAGCTCCTTTAGTCTTTCTTTGTATGTTTTGGTGCAGACCCTGCACCATTTGGTTGCCCTCCTCTGAACAGCCTCCACTCTGTCTATATCTTTCTGGAGATGGGGTCTCCAGAACTGCACACAGTACTCCAGATGGGGTCTCATCAACTGTCTGTACAGAGGGATAACAACTTCCTGTTTTCTACTATTGATGCCTCTCCCTATCCATCCCAGTATCCCCCCAGCCTTCCTTACTGCCTTCTCACATTGCTTGCCCACCTTTAGGTCATCTGATATACTTACGCCCAGGTCCCGTTCCAATTTTACTGTTGTCAGTGTCTCACACCCATTGTGTACTCTTCCCCTGGGTTTTTGTTTCCTAGGTACATTACCATGCACTTCTTTGCATTGAATCTGAGCTGCCATACATTTGACCATTCCTCCAACCTTGCCAAGTCCCTTCTCATCCTTTCCACTCCATCTTTTGTATCAAACCTGTTGCAGAACTTTGTGTCGTCTGCAAAGAGACATACTTTTCCTTCCAGTTCCTCTGCAATGTCACTTATAAAGACATTGAAAAGGACCGTTCCCAGTACTGAACCCTGCAGTACCCCACAAGTAACCCTCCTTTCTTCATGGTGGACTCCGTTTACTACTACCCTTTGCGTCCTGTTGTCTAGCCAATTTTTTATCCAGGCTACCACCTTGGGACCCACTCCAAGGCTGGCTAACTGGTGTATTAATCTTTTGTGTGGGACTGTATTAAATGCCTTGCTAAAATCAAGGTAGGCCATGTCCAGAGCCCCTCCCTGGTCTACTATTTTGGTCACCCAGTCAAAGAAATCTATTAGATTCATCTGACATGACCTTCCCATCATGAATCCTGCTGCCTTGGGTCCTGTGCCCACTGGCCTCTAGGTACTCAACAATTCTTTCCTTCAGAAGTGATTCTATCATTTTCCCTACCACTGAGGTTAAACTAACTGGTCTGTAGTTTCCTGCCTCTGTCCTGCTCCCACTTTTGTGAAGAGGAATCACATCCACCCTCCTCCAGTGCTCAGGTACCACCCCATCCTCCCATGATTTGTTAAAGAGAGTAGTCAGCAGTGTCACTAGTTCTACCCTTAATTCTTTTAGAATTCTTGGGTGAATCCCATCAAGCCCCATTGCTTTGCTCACCTTCAATTTTATTAGTTCTTTCAGAACCCTTTCTTCTGTAAATGGACTGGTATCGACCCTCGTCTTCAGAGTGTTTCTCTTGTTTGGTTTAGGAACCTCACCTTCCTCTTCCTTTGCGAATACTGAGTAGAAATATTCGTTCAGTATCCATGCTTTTTCACTGTCACCCTCTGCCCACATTTCCTCCCCTTTATTAAGCCTCAGTATCCCTCCTTTGGTTTTTCTTCGCTCCCTAATGTACCTATAAAAGGTCTTATCCCCCTTCTTAACAGAGCTGACTATCCTTTCCTCGGTTTGGGCCTTTGCTATTCTGACTGCCTTCCCTGCCTCTTTCTGCTTTAACTGATAAAGTTCTCAGTCCTGCTCCTTCTGTTTCCTTATATTTCCTGAATGCTATCCTTTTCTCCTTAACCTTCCCTGCCACCTCTTTTGAGAACAATAACGATTTTTTACTTTGTTGTGTTTTGTTGATTTGCTTTACACAAAGGCTTGTTGCTCTGTGATGGCTGTTTTGATTACTCCCCATTGTTCCTCCACCCCTCCTTCTTGCCTGTTTGCTAGTGCTTTTCTGAGGCACCCTCTCATTTTCCCAAAGTCAGCCCTCCTAAAGTCCAGTACTCTTGCTTTTGTATGGCTTGATTGTATGGCTGTGTTTATCGTGAACCACACTGTTTAGTGGTCGCTTGTTCCCAGATGGCTACCTACTTCTAAATCTGAGATTCTTTCTCCATCCCCATTTGAGAGTACCAGGTCTAAGACTGCCCCCTCCAGAGTGGGTTCCAATACTAGCTGTCTGAGGCATGCTCCTTGTAGGGCATCAAGAATGACCCTGCTCTTGGATGTGCCTGCAGCAAAGGTGCTCCAGTTAACATCTGGCATATTCAGGTCCCCCATCAACAATATCTCCCTTTTTTCTGCCATTCTAAGGATGCCTTCTATCATTTCCTTGTCCATTACTTCCCCTTGAGATGGGGGTCTGCATACAACCCCCATGCAGATTGTGGTGCCATTTCCTGTCTCCAGGGTGACCCAGAGTGCCTCATCTGCTCCCTGTGTACTCTTTAGTTCTGTTGCTTTGATCCCTTCCTTTACATAGAGAGCCACTCCTCCTCCTCTTTTACCCTCCCTGCCCCTCCTGTAGATTGTGTATCCTGATATGTTGACACCCCAGTGATGGTTCTCTGTGTATCATGTTTCTGTGACTGCCAAAATATCCAGGCAATCCTCTTCCATCAAGACCACTAGTTCAGGGAGCTTGTTACACAGACTATGGGCATTGCTACTCATCTCCCTCCACTTTTTGATTGCCTTACCCCTTTTAGCCCCATCCCTGTCCTTAATGCCTTTGCCTTTTTTTACATTTACCTCAGTCATGCTCCCTAATGACTTCTCTTCCTATCTTATCTTATCTTATCTTATCTTATCTTATCTATCTTATCTTATCTTATCTTCTCATATATCATATCAGATAACTTTATCTGATTATATATTATATAATTGTAACTACCATTTCCAATTAAAGATGTGTATTGCCATCAAAGCATTAGGTGCCAGGGCAATCACTTTGGCTGAGGGTGCAGAGCTAGGTTACAGAGGTATATACAGAAGATTATGTCAAGAGGAGAGGCGAAAAGTTCCTTGTGGAGTTTTATAGTAATTTCCCTCACCAGAGGGAGATGATTAAAGGTTCAGGGTTGTAGCCATGATCAGGGTGGCATGGAATCTTTTATGGGACCCACATAACAATATGAGTCAGAGGGGATCCACCAACCTTCACTTAGTGGCAGGACAAGAGGAGTAGAGTGGCACAGAACCCTTTCATGAACTCTTTCTGCCTGTAACATCAGGGATTGGAATGATTTGGGTTTGGGTAATCTGAGATTTGCAGGAAGACCTGAGAGGGATCAAATAGCCATGCATTTGTGGGGCCAAATTGGAATGGACAACCTTTTGGAGAGGGATGGACACCATGGTTCAGGGGTAAGAAACACGTTTGCTGGACACTCATGATCAGGCTGCACTGTTGGGTCTATTTTAATCATACTACTACCATGGCCCTGATAACTCTAACAAATAGCATCTCTAATGTTTTTGATAAAGGGTAGTTTATCAGTGCCATTTTCACTGACCCCACTAAGGCCTTCTATTTGGTTGATCACACCTTGCTTGTAGTAAAGTAACATCCCTGGGAATATCTGATACTGCCCTCCTCTGGTTCAAAAGTTATTTGTCTAATAAGCAACAAGTCATGTCTGGTTCCCCCCTACCCGATCTTACCCCTGTCACAACTGATATACCTCAAAGCTTTATACTTGGATCCCTGTTTTTCTCCCTCCACATGAATTCCGTTCACCAGTCCATAGAAAACAGTACACCCATCTTGTATGCAGATGATCCGGTCTTCATTTCTAGCACCCAGAATGTTGAAGTGATCAGCAGTAATCTGTCAGCTAAAATACAGTCTGTCCAACAATCATTCCAAGAAAATAAGATTTTAATGAACTCAACCAAATCCCAGGTCATGTTATTTGGATCTGCACCCTGCTTAAAGAATATAGATTCTTCTCTCATGGTGGTCTGTGAAGATGGTACATCCCTGGTGACTGTCCTGTCCTTCCTCTGCCTTGGTGTTTCGCATGATCCCTCCCTAGATTTTTCACTCCATGTGGCATCTTCCTGTAAGGCTGTCAATGTCAGACGTGGGCTTGCCTACACTGTCAGCCATAACAGCTTCTTAAGTGCCCATACCACCATAGGCTGGAGGTCACTAGGTCTAAACAGCGACTGCATGGACAGCGCTGTCAAGAATAGTGCTGTCCAAACAGCGCTGATCAAAAAAGCGGCATGAAACAAATGTCGCTAACAAACACAGTGCCACTAGTAGTGATCGCAAGTCTGGTTTGCTATCGCTACCAGTACTAAACTGTATTTTTGCAGGGGGGGGCTATGCCCCCTCACCCCCCCAAGTGAGGACTCTGTGCCCAGCACCTCCTGTAATTAAAATAATCAACTCTGAGTCAGAGTTGGATTATGGGGGAAAAATTAAATTGTGGAGACCAGGATTAGAACCCTGGTCTCCACCACCATTCCAGCCAAGCTGCTCACACTTTAGCACTCCACACCATGTGAGCAACTTGGCCAATCTTCTGATTTCCTCTCCTCTTGTGGTCTCTTCTAGCACCACGGCCAGTAACCTGGGGAGCACTTACTACATAGTGCTGTTATTCTATGATCACTGTCTGTGGAAGCACTGTATAGATCGAGCTGTTCTGTGTGGTGCTATTATTGTAGTGCAGTTCTAACCGGATAGGGCCTGGGCTGGGGTATTCTGCTACACAAACCTTCCTATGGACTGCCTGTCTTTTTTGAAGCCTAAAAATCTACATTACATAAATGGGATGAGGCACACAATAATGTTTGTCATTTTGCCATTGCATGTAATCGACTTGCCCATCATGCACTCTGTACTCTAAACTGGGCTGCCCCCCCCACCCAATGAGGTCTCTCCCTGGGTGGAGTAAATATAATGTTTTTTTTATAATCAGGTTCCTCTATCACTTGCCTCCCTCCTTCTGCCCTATTCAAATGCTTCCCCACTTAGATCATCTGACCTTGACTCCCAAGTCATACCTAGAATCAGGACCAAACTGGATGAGATAACTTTCTTTGTCTATGCCCCTAAACTATATCTCTGCCTCTAAACTATGGAGCTCCATACCTGCCAACCTCAGGCTCTGTCCCATTACTAGAACCTTCAGAAACCAATACCACACCTATTTACAACAGTTAGCAGTATGTACCTGCTCCTATGCTTTGTTTTATGACTTACTTACCTATGTATATTATACTCCTGTACTTTTTGCATTCTGTATACATGCCATTGTAGATTGTATATGTGCTCATTCCTTGTGCACTACTTTCTTGTAATATTTTTTCTAAATTTGTCATTGTTATACATTGTATTGTTTGCTGGTTGTACTGTCCCAGGTTGTTCCTGAAAATAGGTAGATGCTTGTCTAGTACATTCTACGTGGTTAATAAAGACTAAATAAATAAATTTGCGGCTCCAGGTTATCTAGCCAGAGTTCAGAAGTTTCAGGGCAGAAAGTCTTGCTGGGTCAGGACTGTGCAGGGTAATTACATCAGGATCAGCATGGTTATAGTAACTGGTATGAGGTAGAAGCGGGTTAAATGTCATAACAGTGAAAATTCTTGATTGAGTGGCAAAACAGCAAGTACACCCTGCTGAGAACCAATTCGGCACATAACAATAAAGACTGAAGACCAATGGAAAAGTAATATTTACAATAATGTTTAGGCAGGGGAGGGCTAAGCCCCGCACCCCCTTTTGGGGAGGAGCCCCTCACCCCCATACTATCTAATCATCTCTGAGGGGGGGCGGACACTGGAGGAAAAAAGAGGCACTGACTATGGCAATAACTTCAAAAAACAAAAACACAAACACCTGCTAAAGAAAAGAACAGACTATACCTGTATGCAGTCCTGAACCCAGTACAAGCATTGCAAATGGTGTCCCTACCTGCTACTCTAGTCAGGTAGCTCAGCGGCATCAGACTCCCTATCCCCATTTATGAACTTATGAACATACAAAAATGCCAGCAGAATAGGCCTCACGGTTTATCGAGTCTGCTCAATTGTGCAGCTAGCCCCTCAGTTTGCAGCTGCCCCACCCACCTCTCCCCTTTTCATAAATTCCCTTCTCACTCTGTCCCATCCCTTCTTAAAACTGCCCACCATGCTAAAGGTTGCCACCTCCTCAGGCAGAGCATTCCACTTGTCCACCACCCTCTCTGTGTAATAATTCCTCCGGACTTCCCTCCTGAATCTTCCCCCCCTCCAATCTCAGTTGGTGCCCCCTCGTGACCCTCCCCCTTCTGATCTGGAAAATCCCTTCTGTGCTAATCTTGTTTATCCCCTTTAAGTATTTAAAGGTTATGATCATGTCCCCTCTATCCCTCTTCTCTGCCAGGGAATATACGTACCGCTCGCCCAGCCTCTCCTCATAGGAGCACCTCTCCAACCCCTGTATCATCCTTGTTTCTCTCCACTTGACACCCTCCAACAATCTGATGTCCTTCTTCAGGAATGGAGACCAGTACTACATACAATATTCCAGGTGTGACCTGACCAGTGACCGGTACAGCGGCAGGATCACCTACCTATTTCTGAAGGAGATTCCCCTCGCAACATACCCCAGTATCTTGTTGGCTTTTGCTGCTGCTTTCCTGCCTTGTGCTGAGTTGTTCATACTCCCTGTTATAAGTACCCCTAGGCACTTTTCTTCCTTGGTGCATTCCAGCTGTACCTTCTCTAGCTGATAGCTCCTCCCCTGATTATTAGCCTCGAAGTGCAGAACCTTGCACTTTTTGGCAATAAACCCCAACTGCCATGCCTCCGACCATTCCTGTAGCTTGGTGAGGTCCTCCTGCAGATCCCTCCACCCCTCTATGTCATCAACCACAGCTCCCATCTTTGTGTCATCCATGAAGAGAATGATCTTACTCCAGACCCCATGGGTGAAATCTACTATGAATATCCCGAACAACACCATTCCCCAAAAAAACTGATCACTGCTGCACCCCACTCATCACATCCCTCGGCGTTGAGAGCTCCCTCCACCACCACCACCCTTTGCTGCCTTCCCTTCAGCCAATTGGTGATCCAATTAAGCATATTTGTTCCCATCCCTATAGTTTCCAGCTCCCCCCTAGCATCACATGTGGCACAGAATCAAAGGGCTTGCCGAAATCCAACTACAAGACATCCACCACATGGCCTTTGTCCAGTTCCCTTGCTACCTAGTCATAGTACTCAATCAGATTTGTCTGGAAGGATCTTCCCAAGACAAACCCATGCTGCTGGCCATCCTGGAGCCCATTGTTTTCCAAGAGAGTCGCCAGTCTTTCCTTTAGGATCATCTCCATGAGTTTTCCCACAATTGATGTGAAGCTCACTGGCCTGTAGTTGCCTGGTTCAACCTTTGGCCCACGTTTGTGAATGGTACCACATGTGCCATCCTCCAATCCCTTGGAACACATCCTGTGTCCAATGAGGTATTGAACAGGTCAGCCAGAGATCCTGCCATGACCTTCACTAGTTCCTTGAGTACCCTAGGGTGACTATCATCTGGTCCTGGTGCCTTATCTCCCCTCAGAGCCCTTAATCCCATCAGCAACCTATCCACTGTCATCCCTATATCCATCACCTCTTCCCCCCACTGCCCACTCCCCCCTCCCTGGTGGTGCCTGCCCCCCTGTCTCCTTCATGAACACAGAGCAGAAGTAATCATTATGTGCCTCTGCCTGGTCCTCCCCCTTCTCCACTCAGTGTCCGTTCCTCCTAATCCTCACAATCTGATCCTTGTTTTTACAACTTTCTCTGAAGTATCTTAGGAAGTCCTTTTCTCTGGTCTTAATGCCCTGCACCAATCTCAGTCCTCTGGAAGCCTTGGCCTCTCTGACCAGCCTGGTTACCTCCCTGGACTTCTTCGGATACACCTCCATGTTACCCCCCCGATTCCTTGAGTCTCCGAAATGCCTTTTGCTTGGCCCTTACCCCCTCCATGACTTCCTTCGTCAGCTAGCTGAGCTATTTCCCCTGTTTTTCTTACTCTTTGTTCTTGTACATGTCCCAGTCCACTAGTCATTTCCTAATAATATCCCATTTCTGACTGGCATCCATGTGCGGTTGAATACCCATCAGATGAATGGCCAAAATTTCCCCCATCTTTTTAAAGTCCACCCCCTTAAAGTCTATCACTCTGGTACCTATACCTCCTGTTTTCCTGCCCATCTTGAGCATGAACCATACCATGTGGTGATCACTCCCAGCCAGAGGGGCCTATCCCTCTTCCTCCCCCCAATGCTATTCCCTCCTCTCTCCATTCTTCCTATCGTCCCTCGCTATTCCCTCCCCTCACTATTCATTCTTCATCGCTCAGCCTAAAAGTGACCAAATTAAAGCTCTCATTTCTGAGTTAATCAATTTTGTTTACTATAATGATGTGTTACCAAGGTGGAGAAATGAGTCAGAAACTACATGGTGCTATACACTTTCATGTCAGAAATAAATAGTAACTATTACCATAGCTCACACAGCTAATGCTGGTCTTAGAAGGTTTTACAGACTCTGTCATAACAGCACAAACAGTAATCCAAAGCAGATGCATTCCAGCAGCACCTGCCACATCTAGTAATCTGAATATGAAATTAATATTAGTTTCTCTCCTTGAGGCTTTTTTTTTTACCCAAACAGTATTTTCAATGTTTATCCCATGCTAATGTTTGCATGGGAATCCAAATTGATTTGGCTGAATTCTTCACATCAAATTAAATGTGTGGGCGCCAACTCAAAGCAAAACTGAACTAGCCAGTGACCCACTCCTCACACCCTTTACTCTATGCCTAGTCAGTTAAATACACTGATTGTAAAGGCACCACACATCATATATTGAATTTGAGGAGTGCAACTACAGTAACAATTGCACAGTGGCCAAAACATAATCCAATTACAGAGCGAATTCATGCAATTTATTCAAGAAAGGCACAGGACAGACACAGGAAGATCCACACTCACTGTCCACAGAGGCACAGAATAACCACAGTGGAGTCCACACACCTGGTCCAGTGACACAGAAGACGGTTGCAGTGGAGTCTGCACTCCATGTGTATAGAGAGAGATGTATAGCAGCTAAAGGAAAGCCCATGACACCGCTCCACCGTTAGACCAGGCATCCATGGGAGGGGGGCACATCTTGGGTCGAGAAAGCAAAGAATGACAGCAAGGGATAAGAACTGCCAGTCAGGGAGGGAGGGAAGAGGCAGCTACATGAATATTCATACACGAAGTCAAGTGAGGCATGTGATAGGTGCAGGGAAGTGTGTCATTAGACTACCAGATATGGAGCAGGAAATGGCAAGTAGGGCATTCCATACTCCAAGTATGGACGAAGAAGGTAGCCTCAGTGGAATATGCAATGAGTGCTGAACAGGAACTGCCACAACAGAAGCAATGCAAAGTTCAGGACTCCCAGAGGAAGGAGGGGAGCAGCTGCCCCAGGGTAACAGCTGCCTTGGTGGGGCAAGATGTCGCTGACCAGCACAGGAAGCATTGCTGCTGATCAGTATGAACACTGTGATTCCTACATCAGACACATTCCTCTACAGTACTTCAACCGTACTTACAATGGTCAATAAATTTCACAGAACTAGGTCTGGAACAGCTTCTTAGTATTTTCCCTATTCAACAAAGGGGGGTGGGTGAGAGAGAGAGAGAGACTTATAACATCTGTGACTCAGCTACTATACATACAACATATTTTTCTGTATTTATTTATTCCTTTTACAATTATTTACTGCATTTTGTTATTTTTTTTTCCTGTTTGTTTACATGTAACTTACTGCAACATACTTGCTTGCTGACCCATGGGGCCCCCATATAGCTAGATGATGTACTATATTGTATCTCATGGGGCCATACCAGTAAGTACAATTTTAAATAAACATGCAGCTGTGAGAGAAACTGATCCTTTGGGAGGGACATCTAGTTTAGTGTACAGTCCAGCTCACTGATGGTGCTAGCTTTGTTTTTATTAATGTATTAATAAAGGAAACTTTTCTACTAGAAGCTACAAGTCTTTTGGAGCCTGATTTCACCAGTGACTGGGAAGCCTCACTTCTTTGGACAGTAAGTGCTTTTACATTTTTTGTGGCTCCAGTTTTAGTGTATTCAGTCAGCCGCCTGGCCATTTCATTTAATCCTTCAGTACCTCCAAGAACATACTTTAATCTACAGTGCTTCTGTATAGGTTATCCCGATCAGTATCTGCAAAATTCTTTTCTATATGCTCAGTGCCAACCTTTATATAGTTTCATATTGGTGTAAAAATACAGGAGTTTCTTCTCTCTTAGATACATAGATACATAGACAGTGTCGGCAGATAAGGGCCTATGGCCCACCCAGTCTGCCCATTTGAGCTTGTAAGTTCAGTTTGTTTTCCTAGAAGTCTGTTGCCCCTTACCCCTGACCTCCAGAATTCCTTTATGTCTATCCCATGCATTCTTAAATCCTGTGATTGTTTCAGCCCCCACCACTTCCTCTGGCAGGGTGTTCCACTTGTCCACCACCGTTCTGTGAAGAAATTCTTTCTCATGTTTCCTCTGAATCGTCCTCCCTCCAACTTCATCCCATGCCCTCTAGTCCTGGAACATCTTTTTCACTTAAAAATAGTGTTTTCCTGCACCCTGTTCCTCCCTGTAAGATACTTGTATGTCTTTATCATATCTCCTCTCTCCCTCCTCTCCTCCAGGGAGTACATGTTCAGTTCCTTCAACCTGTCTTCATAGGACTTGTGATGCAATCCATGCACCATCTTTGTTGCCCTCCTCTGAACCTTCTCTACCCTGTCTATGTCCTTACGTAGGTATGGTCTCCAGAACTGTACACTGTACTCCAGGTGGGGCCTCACTAGTGTCTTGTATAGCGGAATTATGACCTCCCTTTTCCTGCTGGTGATGCCCTGCCTATACATCCCAGCATCCTATTTGCTTTACCTGCTGCCTTGTCACACTGTTTCCCTACTTTGAGGTCATCAGAGATGACAACCCCAAGATCCCTTCCTGCTTGGTGCATGCTATATCCTCACCCCCAACTGATATATTGTGCCAGGGTTTTTGTGCCCTATATGCATTATCTTGCACTTCTTTGCATTGAATTTCAACTGCCAAACCCCTGACCATTCTTCAAGTTTCTGCAGGTTGCTTCTCATTCTGTCTACACCCTCTGGTGTGTCTACTCTGTTACAGAGCTTTGTGTCATCAGCGAATAGTGAAATTCTGCCTTCTAGGTCCTGCGCAATGTCACTGATGAAGATGTTGAATAGGACCGGTCCCAGCACTGATTCCTGTGGTACCCCACTGGTCACTCTTCCCTCTGTGGAGTGACAGCCATTTATCACCACCCTCTGTGTCCTGCCACCCAGCCAGTTACCTACCCACCACACTACTGTCCTGCCCACACCCATATTCCCCAGTTTGTGTAATAGTCTTCTATGTGGCACAGTGTCAAAGGCCTTGCTGAAGTCCAGATAGGCCACGTACACTGCCCTCCCCTGATCCACCTCCCTAGTCACTCTTCCATCAAAAGTATTCGGTACATACACAAAATGTATAATGGCTACAGTTGCACAACACACAGCGGTTCCCTGAATATCAATGCAGTTTTATTTTGCTGTAGAGATGTCAAGGGATGACCTAGATCTGAACTCTTGAGAGACATATTACAGAAGCGAAGACTTGCTTTGGGCTCTTATTACGTCTCAAGCACAGCATGTGCAAACAAATCAGATAGAAGCTAGGATGTACAAAACTGAAGATGTTATGTACTATGCATAACACAAAAGCCATAGTTCAGTCTCACAAACCCAATTATATTACTGTTTTCATAAATCAGATAAACTATATACAGAATTGACCAAAAGCCTGTCTTCTAGTAGAGAATACAACTTTCTGCTAGTAGACAGAGTGTGGCTCTGAAACAGAAATCAGGGAATGCTTAAGTTTATCTAACCAGCAGGATACATTTTGGCAAATTTGAAAATCTTTTGTTTTACTCCTAAGATTTCTAACATCAACCCCTGTAGATTCTTCAGACATAACACGATGAACAGGTTATATGATTATCTTGAGCTTGGCTTTGTAGTTTCCCTTCATTTTTGAAACGTACTGTATGTACCCAGTATAGCCCACGAGTGGAACTCTGTTCTTTTCTTACTCAATGTTATTGCTTGGTGCACTGGAGCATAAGAAAGTCAAGTGGTTTGCTTCAGGTCACTGAGAAAATAAGTGGCTCCAGTTAGAATCAAATTCAGGAGGGCTCTCCTGTTTCATCATTCACTGTTTTAACTGCCAGAGACCAAGATGCCTTCCATTGAATGAGATTGTAAAATTGAAATAATTTGTTTGTAGAGGTGAGTCATAAAACTCAAAAGTGTAATGAAAGAAATAGCAGGTCCAGATGTTTTGTAACAATGTCTTATCTCTTATCTGCATTTACAAATATACTGGGCTTCCACACAAACATACTTCAGAAAACCATAGTCTTCTTCAGAGTACACTAAAACAGCATTTTAACATCTGTCAGAAACTATTTTAATCCTGATGATAAAAAAAATACTACACGCAAACCTTATACTAGCATCTGTTGAACTGAAAACATGTGGGGTTAGAACTGTAACACTGTACTCTTGGTTGAGGAATACTTTGGGGAAAGTTTGTGGAAAAGTTCATACTTTTCTAATAACTTGTGGGCAGCTAATTCACTCCCTTGTTAGATTTTACATTCCTGTGTGTGAAATGATCTATTTTTATAGAAATCCTAACGGCAGTGGGTTTACATCATGCATCCCTTTTACATAGTACAGCCTACATATAACACTGCTCATACAGATTAAAAAATTAGTTGCTTGCAAAAAACATCCTGCCTTTTTTGCTACTTATTGCTCCAAGGCAAATTTCAGCTTTCACTCCCCCTGTAACATTCTATCAGTTTGTTGTGATAATGTCTTGGCTGTAATTTATCATCACTTGGTCATAAAAAGGCGCAAAATCAATCCCAATTACAAGTCTTATTCAGCCATTGTATCAAAAATGAATATTGTAGCCTGCCCAGTGGCACTGAGGGTTGAGGCACTAGATGCCATACCTCGTGCAATGCCAGCGACCCGTGTTCAGGAATGGGCTCGGGCTGCTGGGGGTCAGCAGGGGAGGAGAAGTATTGAGCATACAGAGGACTGCTCTCTTTCTCCGGGGAGGATAGGGGAACTGGTTCCGGCATTGCTCACCCCCTGGCGGAGGCTGAGGGGCACGGAACCGCGCTGCATTGTGGGTGGAGCTGGGACAGATGCTTGCCATAAAGCATTGAGCATCATTGCACGTTCCCAGCTCCAAGGAGGGAATCCACTCAGAAAATGTGGCTGGCCCCCATGTATGAGCCGGGGCTTGGTGCCTGACCCTCCAGCCACCTTCAGTTCTGCTTCAGCGGCCCTACTTGGGGGGCATCCCCAGATGAGAGTATGGGTCACTGAGCCCAGGGCAAGCCCGCTCATGGGGCTAGGGGTTCTGGTGGGGGAAAAAAAGCATACTATAAAAAAAAAGGAATATTGCGTGGTGTAGCAAAGCATAGTATTGGATACTAGGGGCAAATAAATATAATTGTTATGTTTGGTGAACAATGAACATGTGTGCAATACATGAGACATGCAATGGCCAAAGATTCAATGATAATTACAGTGCCTTTTAAAAAGGCATGGTGCTCCTGACTGCTTTGGAGGATTACAAAATTGAAGGGAAAGAAAAGACTTGTCACTCAGCCGATGGCACCATAGTAAACCTCAGTTGCATCTCCCATGGAACAAAACTCAAACGTGTAACCTGCAGTCTTCTCTACAACATTTTATTCTGAAAATATCAGCAATTGCCAGTACACATACAAACGTTATGGTCCTACTGTGTACACTGGACCTGTCCCGACACATTACTGGTTTTGTTTCAGTGGAGCTGGAGCCATGGTTTACTACTGTACCGTTGGCTAAGTGATGAGTCACTTTTTAATGACAATGTCCCGTTATCATCTACCTGAACAGAATAGGCCCCCAAAGACTTGTGGCTATATGGTCGCTTTAGTTTATTCATATTTTCCTTTGTTTTGTCTCTTTGGATCCCCCTGTCCCTGCCCCTATGTTTGGAGCCATTGGGATTTCACACTTTCACCAGCTGGGCAGTGAGTGTGTGCTTTAAAAGCTGACACCAGCACTACTCTATGATCAACAAGCATGGGCTTTGAAGATACCAGGTGGCTGTCACCCTCCCTCCTTGAGTATTGAGCAGTGCAACTCACCACCATAAAGTGCCTTGCACCCAGCAGGCCTCTGGAAAATTTAGAGCTTGGCTATGAACCCCAATCTCCAGGTGACAGTACAATGAGCTGATGCTGCACCACTTATATAGCCACTATAACACAGGTTTAGTGCCTATTGGCTGGTGGTCACTTGGTCAGCTAACTTTTTAACATATTGATAGAGCACACATAATGCCTTATCTACACATGTTGTATAATTTACTTGTAACCCCTCTCCTTTGCAGGGCTTAACTGGGGGTCCTGACTCCTGGAACTACTGCTGTGCACCACTGACAAGAAGGACTTCTCCAGCCCTCTCAACCTGAATCCTGTGCACGGGGGACTGCAATGAGAGAACTGGATGCTGCTATC
Organism: Neoceratodus forsteri; assembly: GCA_016271365.2. Taxonomy (NCBI): domain Eukaryota; kingdom Metazoa; phylum Chordata; order Ceratodontiformes; family Ceratodontidae; genus Neoceratodus; species Neoceratodus forsteri. The sequence continues at coordinate 1,581,121,895 of CM057449.1, read as the reverse complement.
ACTGTGGTTTGTTGGCGCCTTCTGAGCTATGCAGTAACATGGTTTTGCTGCACTTCAAGGGTGGGCAGCCACCACAGATGAAGTACTGCATCACACTGCAATGATCAGAAACTCTTTGCCACCCCTGCCACTTAAACCAAGGACGGGGTATATTAAATTTCAAAAGAGCCATCTAAAAATAGACTATGGGGCTATGGCCTCTAGATGACATGGATGCTGCCATCTTGATAACCCCTGACTCATAGGACATCTAACCAGTGAATGGCATGTATCTGCAGGCTCCTGGTGGACTCTGGGGAAGAAAGGAACTGTGATTTCTGGCACCCTTTCTCAAAGCTATAGGGCATTATATATGTAGTGACAGCTAAGTGAACCAATAAGAGCTAGCCTGAAGAAGACAAGGAGACAGGATGTGCTGTGCCTTTGCACAGGTCAGGCTGTGCTACAGTATGTTGGGCCTTGGGCTGGAAAAACCAGAAGGAGCTGCTGAGTTTCTCAGAAGTGAGAGAGCAGTAACTGTGTGCAAGCTAGCATGAGAATGATGTTGAAGAACCAGTGTGGAGCAAAATACAGAGGTCCAGGGCTGCTTAACCAGGTTCTGTAGCATACACTGAAGCCAGCTCTGAGACTGCCATTGGCCTAAGGGTTTGGAAGCCAAGAAAAGTGTGGATCACTCCAGGGCCTCTGTGACCAAGAGAACAGTAGAGCCAGTGACCAGTCCTGATGACAACTGAGAGGACAGCCCTTAAGAGAGGTGGTGAGAGCTGGAGTAGGGAGCCAACACAAGTCCAAGGTGCCACAGGAGACTGGTGTGCCAGCAACCTACAGAGACAGACAGCTGTTCAATTAGAGAATTGGAAGTAACTTCAGGGCTTACTCTGCATCAGGAAAATACTGTTATACAAAGTTTGCTAGGAAGTTAGTCATCAAGCTGCATTACAAATACATCTTTTAGAGCCTCAAAAGTCATTTCAGCAATTGCATGGCCTGTGTGGTTTGGTGTAATTAAACATTTGTGTTTCAATTTAAAAGCACTAATGCTGGCCAACCTGCGGCAATGTGTATGGGCTTGTGATGCTTCAACATTGGGAATCCAGGGACTGCCATAAGTGAGTTTCCATTAGTGTAACTAAAGATCCTGTTACCAGGTGGAAAAGGGTAGAAGACTCCAGGGCTGGAGGTCCATTAAAGTCTCTGTGGTTGTGGTAAAGCATGAGGATGGCAAAAGTGTGGCTCTGCCTAGTTGGGACTTGTTTGTGGCAGCCAAAATACCAGTTGTTGTGCCATGCCTCATAGGTCTTGAGTCTCTGTGGTCATCTGGCCAAACTCTGCCTAGAAGGACATTTAACTGAGATCCAAAAATTGTGTTGGGCTGCTCTAACCCTTCTTCAATTGCAGGTGCTGTGGTGTAAATAAATGTGTGTTTTAGACCCTGTCCACACTCACAAGCATGATAGTGTAACGGTTACTGTAACAGTTCTGCACCTACCATTACTGCATGTCCACACTCTCTTCCCAGCATTGTCCATGAAGGTGCACCCTCCAGCACACCCCTGCATCTTGCATCCATACTGCCATCCATGAAGTCGATTCTGACAGCTATCATGATCCATATTCGTGCGAGTAACCCACAATCCTGTATAGCATGTCTCGATGTATCCCAGCATGCCACCACTCATTTCCATGGTCACAGTAAATGGAAATGAGCATGATGGCATGTAACAGGGTGCAATGGGTTTAAAGAAATTAAATGCTACTGCAAACCGATTATTCAGGAAAAGTGTGCGATGGGGCTGGGGGTGGGTTGATGCCGTAACAAGTAAGGGGCAACAAAATGTACAGTTGCAAGGTATACTAAAACATGTACCACCCCTAATCTGTCTTTACTTTAGTCCCCATTCACTGACCTCGACCAAGAACTCCTTTGTTTCCCAGACTACCACCAGATTTTATTCTTTTCACTCTGCTCTTGCATTGTGCAAGTCCTGTGTGAGTTTCTGAGACATCCTCGGAGCTTAGCCCATGCAAAATGAACAAACACAGGTGCAAGAAATCATATGCTGTTGCAAAAATGAATATTCTGGAAAAGTACTGGAGAAATTTGCATAATGTCAAACATATACATGTGGTATGTACTGTGCATGTACTGTGCTGCACAGCTTTTTTCTCTGTGTTCTCAGAATAACTTTTTCCAGAGGCAGACAAGGGATAGGACAGCCCACGAGAGAGAGAGAGAGACTCATATTGCTGTGTGCAGTCAATAAGTACAAGTATAGCACACAAGGCAGTCTCACAAGGTCATTACAGTGGTCTGTACTGCACAGCTTTGCATCTTTTTATCTATGTTCTCAGAATATCTTTTGTTTTATGGCCTTCCCCTGTATAGCACACAAGGAACCCTCATACTTCTATTATGTAAGCTACTGCAGTCCTCTGAAAAGAAAAAAAACTGAAGCAAACATCAGTGGCTCAGAATAGAGTAATAAGGTGCAATATACCTAAGGAGGCTACAATATGCACCAGAACCCCCACCACTCATGGCATGGCAGCAAACATAATGGATAAGGGAGCACAGGACCTTTTGGGGCCTTGCAGACTTGCATTCCCAGAATGCTGTGCTCCCTTATATATATATATATATATATATATATCCATCATGCCTCTGCTTCTTCACTTGGACACTGAGCATGGAGGCAGCAGATTTCACTGTGGTGTTTGTTCTGCTGCTGCTGTACCACTGGTACCACAGACAACAAGTCATCTGGAGTGCTCAGAGGAGTAGGCAGCTAGCAAGGCATCAGAGGGCAAAGAGAGCCCTGCAGCTGATACAGCACTGTATGCACCATATCACTGCTATGCACAACCTCATTGCCAGTAGGTATGCATGTGAGGTAGTGGATCAGGGTGTGTGGTGCCACCCCAGGTCAACCAGCTGGTGGGACAGCATAGTCTTGTGTTCATGGTCTGATGACCAATGGTTGGAAAACTTCAGGATGTTGAGACTGACCTTTCAGGCTCTCTGTGGTGAGCTGCAGCTGTACATATACCGAAGAGACACCAGGTTACGCAAGGCAGTAACTGTCCGTAAAAGGGTCACTATCACCAAGTGACACCTCGTCACAAATGTTGAGTACCGGACCCTAGGCCACCTCTTTGAGGTGGGAAGATCAACTGTTGGGGAAATAGTGATGGAGGTCTGCCACACTATTGTGCACATGCTGTTACCAAGGGTCATCAGGATTCACAATGTCAATGCTATTATACTAGGCTTTGAAAGGGAATGAGAGTTCCCCAGCTGTGGAGGTGTGGTGGATGGTACCCACTTCCCAATCATCTTGCCGCCAAGGAATACAACCAAGTATTACAACAGGAAGGCTTATTAGTCTGTGGTCATGCAAACCCTGGTTGACCACAAATATTGCTGCATGTACATAAACATCGGGTGGCCTGGGAAGGTGCATGATGCCAGAGTGTCCCACAACAGTGCCCTCTACCACAATGGATAATCTGGAAAGCTCTTCACTAGCATAAGTCGGGACATCTGTGGTGTGACTGTGTCCGTGGTCATTCTTGAGGACCCAACCTACCCACTCCTCCCCTGGCTCATGAAGCCGTACAGCGACTACAGTAACCCAGCAAAGCGGAATTTCAACTACAGGCTAAGCCATGCACGGATGACTGTTGAGTGCACCTTTAGCCATCTAAAAGGGAGTTGGATGTGCTTATTGAAGCGGAATGAGTTCAGTATTGCCAGCCTGCCTTATGTAATCGGTGCTTGCTGTGACTTACACAATCTGGGCAAGGACAAATCCAAAGTTTTCTTAGACACTTGGTCCAGCAAAAGTGACCATGCACATTTCCCCCAACCTGCCGAGGCAGACTGCACACTGGCTGATGAGATGACCATTGCTGCCATGAACTGGTAGGCTGCATCAATTTGTGATGCACTGTGTGAGTACCTGAGTGCACACTACTGTGACGTGATGCCCACTACCACTATCTGCTTTGATCCCTCGATCATATGTATAATCGTGGATATTGAAGCTAGTATGAATGCATAAAGTGCTGTTTATTCAAACAGTGGATTCACACATATAAAGCATATATGAATCCTTTATAAAATTGTTTCGCACAATCACATTATGTCTGGCCTCTTATTATAACTACACTTTACAACCCATCAAAATGACATCTTAGTATAACTACACTTTGCAACCTATCAAAAGTACCCATCAAGTACACCACAACTGCTACAGATGTGCCCAGAGTATCTCCCCACCCATCAGATCTTCTGTGTAGCCACAGCCCTGCTCATATGCTGTTGCCTGGACCTGTTGGGCACTGCTGGAAGGTGGCATATCACCTCCAGCTGGGGGCTGGTCAGAGCCATGCGGCATGTGTGCTTGTGATGCGCAGGACACACCGTGTCCCGCTGTGTCAACTGTAACTTGTTGCATCCTTCGATATTGAGTATGTGGTGCCTGTGCAGGTATATCTATGCTGGGGCCACCAGGAAGGCTACTTAATTTCAGAGGAGTACTGTGATGGGCCTGTGGTGCATGTGAGTGTATATGGGCGTGAGTGCCAGGACCAGCACTTTGTGGATGACCTGCATAGGGGTACTGTGGTGCCTGTGGGGGGGAGCGTGCTACTACCAGGTTCAGCAACTTGTGGGTGACCTGGATAGGGGCTCTGTGGTGGTGGTAGGGCGACAATGATGGGTGCTTTTACATGGACTTGGGATGACCCTCTCAAGTGGATTGGCATAATTTGAAGCATTTTGTTGAAAAATGCAGCATTCTGCTCTGCCTCATACCTCCTCAGCCTCTCCTCCAGCTTCCTCTCCCCCTTCACCCTCTCCTGCTCCAGTTCAACTAGTTCCTTATGCTGCTCCTCCATTAACTTTCTTGTTGGCTCAAATATGGCCTCCAGCATCTCTTGCATGTGGTTGCTCAACTTCTTCTTCCGTAGGTTGTGCAGCAGTTCCATTGATCGCTTTGGGGTAGTTCCGCTGGCACCTATTGCTCTGCAGCTTGAAGGCGCATTCGTGGCAGGTAGTGCGCTGTCATCACCAGTCTCCAAGGTAGACTCTGCACTGATGTCGCTGTCTGAATTGATGGATGTGTCATCCATTGCCTCAGCATCTATAAATGCAAACATTTAATTAATAAATGTAATGTTGGGCAACATACAACATACAAACTAGACCACATATGGGATCAAGTACCTGATTCTAGCATGTCGGGTATATGACACTCATCAGGAACACTCATCAGGAAACTTTGATAGGTTGCAAAGTGTAGTTATACTAAGATGTCATTTTGATGGAACCAATCAGGAACCAAAACTAAACAAGCACAAAGGAAATCCAAAAAACTTCTGATCATAGGAGACTCCATGATTCGGGGAGTTGATACCCATCTCCAGCCAGGGGTGATGGTCAGATGTCTCCCAGGTACATCAGCATGGAGAGACACTGACCGCATTGCTAAAATTGTTCACAAAGCAGGAGAAAACATTGATGTCCTAGTACACATAGGGACTAATGATCTCGCCAACCCGGTCAGTTGTGGAGACCAAGGAACACCTGACTAGGCTGGGTGACAAACTATCATCTATTTAGTCCGGCATCTCCTTCTCTGAGATCCTGCCAGTCTGAGAGAAGGGAGCAGATGGACGGAAGGTCAGAAGAAGGGGAGATAGGGAGCTAAACACGTGGCTCAGGACTGGTGCCATGAAAAGGACACAGATTTGTAGGGAACTGGCAACAGTTCTGGAGCGGATTCTTTAAATTTGATGGACTGCATCTGACTAAAGAGGAGTCAGTGCATTGGGGCAGAAGTTTGAGCGTCTTTGCAGAATATTTAAACTAGCAAATGGGGAGAGGGTGCAGCACCCCATCGTCAAATGGGAAGAACACCCCTCCCCTCAGCTAGTGGTCAAACAGGAATTCAAGCGTGTTTGCCGTTCATTTGCATCACCAGGTAAGAAAAAGGTTTGTCTCCCCATACGATGCACAGGGGTAATGCCAAACTTCACCCAACAACTAACACACACAAATCTGGCCAATGGAAAATCATGTACACAAATGCTCACAGCCTGGGAAATAAGATCCCAGACCTGCAGGCAATAATGTCAGAGGCTAAACTGGACATAGTAGCAATTAGTGAGGCGTGGTTTACCAGTAACCACACTTAGGAGACTTCAGTACCTGGCTATGTATTGTTCAGAAGAGACCGAAAGTGCAAAAGGGGAGGGTGGCCCTGTATGTTAATGAAAATATCAAAGCTACAGAAATTCAGAATACACATAAGGAGCCAGAAGAACTGTGGGTCACCCTGGAAACAGGAAATGGGACAGCCATAAGAACTGGGGTTGTCTACAGGCCCCAGACCAGAGGAGGACATAGACACATTACTGTTAGAAGATATACAAAACATGACAGCTAAAGGGAGGTTCTGATAATGGGAGACTTCAACATGCCAGATACAGATTGGTCAATACCAGCAGGAACATCTGCCAGAACTAGACTCATAGTGGATTCCTGCGGGAGGGCCTCAAACAACTGGTACAGCAACCCACAAGAGACAGGGCTATCCTAGATCTAGTACTGACTAACAAAGAAGGGATCACAGATCTCCAGGTAGAAGGTCACCTGGGGGCCAGTGACCATCACATGGTATGGTTCAATTTGGCTACTACATCTAAATCATCCCATTCCAAAGCAAAAATATGGGACTTCAGAGGAGCTGACTTTGATAAGATGGCCAACAGAGTTAAGCTAGCCCTGGCAAAAGAAACACAGGTGAGAAGGTACAGGCAAAGTGGGCAAGCATTAAGGATACAATACTTGAAGCAACATCCCATGGTGTTAGACAGAAAGGAAGTGCAAAGAAGAAGGAAACCACTTTGGTTCTCAAATACAGTAGCAGAAAGGTCAGAGCCAAAAGGCTGGCCTTCAGAAAATATAAAGGAACACAGCGGGATGAAGATAGGAGGCATACCAAACTGCCCTAAGGGAAGCAGGTAAGGCAGTAAGGCAGGCAAAGTCCCAAACTGAGGAAACACTAGCACGAACAGTAAAAGAAGGTGACAAGACTTTCTATAGATACATTAGTGAAAGGAGAAAGTCCAGAGGGGTATGCTAAGCTTAATGGAGAAAGGGAGCATGTGAGGAGGAGGACCCTGTAAAGGCATCTATCCTAAATAGATACTTTTGCTCAGTATTTACTGAAGAGAGGTAGGGCAGGGCCCACAGCTCAGCATCATGGACACAGGGGAGGAGGTGAGCACTACTCCCTTCACAAAAGAAAGGGTCCTACAAGAGCTTGCTAAGCTCAGGGTGGATAAGGCAATGGGACCTGATGGCATACATCCCAGGGTACTTAAGGAGCTAAAGGAGGAACTAGCAGAGCCATTAGCAGAATTGTTTAGTGAGTCTATGAGCACAGGAGAGGTCCCAGAAGACTGGAGAAGGGCTCATGTGATCCCACTCCACAAGAGTGGTAGCAGGGAGGAGGCGGGGAACTACAGACCGGTCAGTCTTACCTCAGTAGTGGGCAAGATTATGGAGGCACTCCTTAAGGAAAGGATAGTGCAACACCTGGAATCCATAGGGGCACAGGATCCAAGACAGCATGGGTTTACAAAAGGAAGGTCCTGTCAAACTAATCTCATAGATTTCTTTGACTGGGTAACCAGAGTGGTGGACCAAGGGGGAGCAGTTGATGTCGCCTACCTTGACTTCAGCAAAGCTTTTGACACTGTTCACATAGAAGATTGATAAATAAGCTAGGTAGGCTCGGGGTGGGTCAAGTTGGTCAACTGGGTGGCAAACTGGTTGACTGGCAGAAAACAGAGAGTGGTGGTAAATGGTATACAGTCAGAAGAGATGCAAGTCACAAGTGGGGTACCTCAGGGATCAGTCCTGGGGCCAGTCCTATTCAACATCTTCATTAGTGACCTCGCAGATGGACTAGAGGGTAAAGGCTTGTCTGTTTGCAGATGACACCAAGATCTGCAACAGAGTAGATGATCCAGATGGGGTGGGCAGAATGAGAAGAGATCTGGATAAACTAGCAGAATGGTCAGAAGAGTGGCAACTGGGTTTAATGCAAAAGTGCAAAATCATGCACATGGAAGAGAGAAACCCTGAAGCCACTTATAGGCTGGGAGGAGTTGCTAGCAGTCACAAAGGAAGAAAGAGACTTGGGCATCATCATCACTGATGACCTAAAATCATCAAGCAGACCTCTAAAGCAGTAGGTAAGGCTAGGGGTGTTAGGGTGTGTAGTAGGGGTATCACAAGTCGTAGAGGGGTAATAATCCCTCTGTACAAGACATTGGTTGAGCCCATCTGGAGTACTGGTGCAGTATTGGAGAGCCACACCTTCACAAGGACATTAACAAATTGAGGCAGTCAGAGAAGGGCAACCAAAATGGTGCAGGGACTGCATCAGAAGACATATGAGGACAGATTAATGGAGCTCAATATGTATACCCTTGAGCAAAGGAGGGAGAGAGGTGATATGATCGAGACATTTAAACACCTTAAGGGCATAAACAAGGTGAAAGAGTCTAACATGTTTAAATATAAGAAAAATAGCAGGACAAGAGGACACAGCATGAGATTAGAGGGAGGCCGATTAAGGGGAATGTGAGGAAATTTTTTCCAGAAAGGGTGGTAGATGCATGGAATGGCTTACCACAAGAAGTGGTGGCTATGAATACAGTGCAGGGCTTCAAACAGGCATGGGATAGGCATAAGGGAGCAATACAAATGACTATGAATAGATAGGTCACTGACAGAGCAAAGGCCGATGGCACATTTATAAGGTAGAAAAAGAAATGGGCAGACTGGATGGGCCTTGCGGTCCTTATCTGCCGTCAACTTCTATGTTTCTATGTAAGATCATCTTCTGTCTCCTGGCTGTCATTCTCTTCGCCAATGGCAGTACTTTCCAATACACACTGTGGCTCTGATGTAGGTTGGGTGCCCAATATCTGGTCCAGGTGATTGCAGAAAGGACAGATGATACGACCTCCTCTGGACCAGTTGCTGGAGTCCCTTGTTTTATGGTATTTAACATTTACAGTAGCTGCTTAACCTTGTCCTGGCACTGCTTCGCTGTCCTGGCAAATCAGTGCTCACTTAGGAATTCAGAAACCTTCTGGTAAACGCTGATGTTCTTGTAATATGTTGCCAGGTCATCCTGGATGCATTCCTGTGACCAGTACTCGATCAGCAAGTGGATAGCCTCATCTGACCATGCTGCACTACGATCGGTCATCACTGGATGTAACACAGTCAATATCAACCCCAAATAGGTTGTGGATGAATAGCTTCAGACTGTATGACACCTGCACAGATTTATTTTATTTTGCTCAAGCTTTTAGAAGTGGCAACACTGAGTATATGGCAGCCTGTGTTTTCGGCATGCAACTTGGCCAACCTAGCTAGCACACAGAGACACGTAGAGATGACAGGACTGAGCAGGCAGGCAACAGATAACAGCTGGGACAATATGCAAGCAGCTCCACAGCACAGTACTTGCTACACTGGCACACACAGCAACTTATACACAGGTACTATCACGGCAGGCAAGTGCAGACAGTGCCACTTCCATGGCCTTCTCTTTTTCAGGCTAATCTGACCATTTAAATAGCCCATCTGGCACTACTTCCTGGTTCCCTTTATGCACATAAGGCACATCTGCAGGTGCCACACTCCGTCATGGGATACCTGCCATGGCCATGGAGGACTCAGGACTGCACAGCATGCTCTCACCCATACACACCAGTGAGTGAACAGCTATTGATCCATTTTATGCTGCCAAACGTTCCTGCTCCCAATCTTGAGACTACCTTCATTCAGGTCTCGAGATTGGAAGCAAAACCAGATTTGCGTACTGTTACCAATGTGGACGTGCACCGTTTTTGTCACACTCCATAATGGTTGCACCCTGTGGTAACAGTACAGACCTGCGAGTGTGAACAGGGCCTTACTGCTTCAATCTGTTATCATTATTTTCAGCAAATTATATTGTGCATGCTGATCAGAGGAAACTGCTGCAACTGTGTGGGGTACACGGGAGGTATAACCACAGTGGGATGGTGGGCAGGTATGAAATCCCAGGGGGGTTTACTGTCACAACATCTGGACCTCTTTAATATTTATATAGATGGAGGCATCACACATTTCTTTTCTTTTAGATAAGAGCTGCCCCTCATTGCTGACTGAGATAAGAACCCAGGAGCCACCACAAACATTTATGGCAGCCCCATGGTGGTATAAGGTAGTAACATCTAACACCATAAGGGGAGGGTAAAAGAGGAGGAGGAGTAGCTCTCTACATAAGAGAAGGAATCAAAGCAACAGAACAAAAGGGTAAACAGGGAGGAGGAGAAGAAGCACTGTGGGTCAATTTGGAGGCAGGTAATGGCACCACAATCTGCACAGGGGCTGTATACAGACCCCCCTCTCAGGGGGAGGAAATGGACAAGGAAATGATAGAAAGTATACTTAGAATGGCAGATAAAGGGGAGATATTACTGATGGGTGATCTGAATATGCCAGATGTTAACTGGAGTGCAGTTGCAGCAGCCACTTCTAAGAGTGGGGTTTTTCTAGATGCCCAACAGGGGGCATACCTTAGACAACTTGTATTGGAACCCACTCGAGAGGGAGCAATCTTAGACCTGGTCTTCTCAAATGGAGATGGAGAGAGCATCACAGATGTAGAAGTGAGTAGCCATCTGGGAACTAGCGACCATCGAACAGTATGGTTCACAATAAACACAACAATAGAGTCAAGCCATACAAAGGCAAAAGTACTGGACTTCAGGAGGGCTAACTTTGCCAAAATGGGTGAGTGCCTAAGGAATGCACTAGCAAATGGGCAGAAAGGAGGGGTGGAAGAACAATGGGGAATAATAAAAACTGCCATCACAGAGGTAACAAGCCTTTGTGTGAAGCAAATAAACAAAACAAAACGATGTAAAAAGCCACTATGCTTCTCAAAGGAGGTGGCAGTGAAGGTTCAAGAGAAAAAGAAAGCATTCAGAAAGTACAAGGAATCACAGAAGGAGCAGAACAGAGAATTGTATCAGTTAAAGCAAAAGGAAGCTGGGAAGGCAGTCAGAACAGCAAAGGCCCGAACTGAGGAAAAGATAGCCAACTCAGTTAAGAAGGGGGATAAAACCTTTTTTAGGTACATCAGGGAGCGAAGGAAGACTAAGGGAGGGATAGTGAGGCTTAATAAAGGGGAGGGGGTGGGCAGAGTGTGACTGTGAAAAGGCAGAGATACTAAACAAATATTTTTGCTCAGTATTTACAAATGAAGAGGGGGAGGTACCTAAAACAAACAATAGAAACACTCTGGATACAGAAGATGATACCAGCCCATTTACAGAAGAAAGGGTTCTGAAAGAACTCTTAAAACTGAAGGTGGACAAAGTAATGGGGCCTGATGGGATTCATCCCAGAATTCTAAAAGAACTAAGGGTAGAACTAGTGACACCACTGACTACCCTCTTTAACAAATCATGGGAGGATGGGGTGAGGACTGGAGGAGGGCAGATGTGATTCCCCTTCACAAAAGTGGGAGCAAGGCAGAAGCAGGAAACTACAGACCTGTTAGTTTAACCTCAGTGATAGGGAAAATGATGGAATCACTTCTGAAGGAAAGAATTGTCGAGTACCAAGAAGTCAGAGGGGCACAGGACCCAAGGCAGCATGGATTCTGCAGCAGGAAGGTCATGCCAGATGAATCTAATAGATTTCTTTGACTGGGTAACCAAAGTAGTAGATCAGGGAGGGGCTGTGAACATGGCCTACCTAGACTTTAGGAAGGCATTTGACTCAGTCCCACACAAAAGATTAATATACAAGTTAGCCAGCCTGACAGTGGGTCCCAAGATGATATCCTGGGTAAAGAATTGGCTGGAGAATAGGACACAGAGAGTAATAGTAAATGGAGTCAGCTTTGAAGAAAGGGGGGTTACTAGTGGGGTGCCGCAGGGTTCAGTATTAGGACCGGTCCTCTTCAATGTCTTTGTCGATGACATTGCAGAGGGACTGGAAGGAAAAGTATGTCTCTTTGCAGATGACACAAAGATCTGCAACAGAGTTGATGCACAAGGTGGGGTGGAAAGGATGAGAAGGGACTTGGCAAAGTTAGAGGAATGGTCAGATGTATGGCAGCTTAGATTTAATGCTAAGAAGTGCAAGGTAATGCACCTGGGAAACAAAAACCCAGGGGAAGAGTACACAATGGGGGGGTGAGATACTAACAACAACAAAAATGGAAAGGGACCTGGGGGTAGTCATATCAGATGACTTAAAGGTGGGCAAGCAATGTGAGAGGTCAGTAAGGAGGACTGGGGGGATACTGGTATGCATAGGGAGAGGCATCACAAGTAGAAAACAGGAAGTTGTTATCCCTCTGTACAGACAGCTGGTCAGACCCCATCTGGAGTACTGTGTGTAGTTCTGGAGACCCAATCTCCACAAGGACATAGACAAGATGGAAGCTGTCCAGAGGAGGGCAACTAAAATGGTGCAGGGTCTGCACCGGAGGACATATGAAGAGAGACTAAAGGAGCTTAATATGTATAGCCTTGAGGAAAGGAGGGAGCGGGGGGACATGATAGAAACTTTCAAGTACCTCAAGGGAATCAACAAAGTCCAAGAGGGTAGCATCTTTCAAAAAAAGAGGTGCGTAAGAACAAGGGGGCACAATTTGAAGATGGGGGCAGCTCAGAGGTAATGTAAAAGTATTTATTCACAGAGAGGGTTGTGGATGCATGGAGCGGCCTTCCAGAGGAGGTTGTGGAGTCAAAAACAGTGGTTGAATTCAAGCATGCATGGGACAGCCATAAGGCAATTCTAGGGGGTGGGGGTAGAAAGAAGTAGACTGCTGGTTAACTAGGATCTGCAGCTTATCCATTAGGTAGGGAAATGGGCAGACTGGGTGGGTCAAGCGGTCCTTATCTGCCGTCAAATTCTATTTTTCTATGTTATATAATTGAGAGGGGCATCCACTGTACAGGGCCCTTACACCTTGTTAGGCATAAGCAAACCATGTACATTTCTGAGGAGCAATTAGTGTTTTCAAGTAGTTAGAGCGCTGGCATATGAACCAGAGATCACAGGTTCAAACCTCACTTGAGCAAAATATTGACAGTGTGACCTTGGGCAAATTACATAACCACTCAGTGCACCAGTCCACCCAGCTATGGAAATGGGTAGAAGCAGGACACTGCTGGAAATGAGATGTTGCAGCTCACCCAGGCTATCCTGGGTAAAAGAACTGTAACAAAACAAAAAAAAAATCAGGGCTTGCACATAATTTAGTAAGAACATCAGGGAATACTGACTCTCTCCCTCCCATCATCATTCACCTCTACATAAGAATACTAAACTCTTTCTTTTGTACATTCCTCTCAGCAGTCTGTCCTTTCTGTTACACCTGCATGGGCTATTGTACCTCTCTAAAAATAAAAAATATCCTGAGGCACAGATTAAATCTTCTCTCCAAGGTGGCAATGTGGAAGTCTCCTGGAACAATTATCCTCTTATTTGAGCAGCATGTATCAAAATCCACTTAAACCAACTTAAAACTAACCACTAGAATTATATTTCAACTAGACCTTTTCACAAAGAAACATCTAAAAGGTTCTAATAAAATAATTGTGTGATGTGCATGTGTTCCTAACTGAAGTACTTTAAAACTCTATTCCTAAATTCAGATCCAAGCAGTGATCGTAACAAAAGATTTCTTTGCTTGTCTTTCCACGATAACCTAGTACCTCCTGCATATCACTTGATACAGATTTTCTTTATTGCCAAGCAGAATGGAATAGATTTTTACTTTTATAAGCCACATTTCCAACACATTCGATCTCAAGGTACTTTAAAAAAAACAATAAAGTGTATACTGTAGCTGTAGTGTAGTGACTGTACAAAAGCAAACAAGGTTGCCATTATGGGTTCAGGATATCTAGCACATAGCTAAACAGAATTGTATAAGTATCAGTTTTAGTGCTTTGGAGAAGGAGTTTCAGATTTCCTATGGTTTACAGCCACTAAATGCTTGCTAATAAAATTTTGCATGGATTTATGGAGCACAAGTCAAAAAAAGACACTCTAGAGCTCTAGGGATGCTCAGTCTAACATGCAAGGTATACTAAAGTAAATAAAGCAAGCATTTGTCAATGCTGAATGTTGTCTTGCTGGCATTGGCATTGGTAGTGCAGGAGTTAGAGATGCATAATATGAATAGCAGTGAAGTATTGAACTGAAGCCAACCCAACCCCTACCCTGCAGAGACTGACAGGCGTTGGGGTGTGCCTTTGGGTCGTCAGCTATAGCACTCATGCTTTTCTACCTCACCCTACCCTGTAGACACTGACAAGTGTTGTGGTGTGCTTTTGGGCCTTTGAGCCTTATACTTATGCCATTCCATAAGGAAATATGCTGAGGTGGGTGCAGTATAGGAGAATGGAGTGAACTTTAGGGCAGAACACTCCAAGGCAGACCTTGATGCCTGTCACTGGCTGCAGGCTGGAGGTGGGGGAGGAATGGTATGAGCATTACAGCCAATGATCCCAAGTCACATCTCTGATGCCTGTCAGTCTCTACAGGGTGGGGTGTTACAGTTGATAACCCTAACACCGTAGGTTTTCGTTGGTATTTTCACTGCAAATTTTCAACATAGCCTTTTTGTGATCCCACCTCATGAAAAGCAGCACTATCAGTTTGTTAGCTGAAAGGTGGTTTTGCACAGCAGCTATGCCAATTGGCAATGCAGGGACAAAAACACATTTTGGGCAGGATGTGAAAAATTACAATTGTATTGTTCATGAGAAGGTGTAAAAAAATGGCAACGTTGAAAATGAGGAGTGAAAATATGAAAAATTGGTGAAGTCATGAGCATGCATAGAAAGTGCGCAACAAACATCCATAACCCAATTATGTTCAGGACATTTTTAACCACATTTTCAATATAGGCATTTTGGGACCTCCCTCATGAACAGTGGCACTGTGATTTTGTTAATTTGTCCCAAAAGTTGATTTCCCACAGTGACCACACCATTTTCGCCACAGGTGCAAAAACACATTTGGGCAGGATGTGAAAAATGACAGCTGTACTGTTCATAAGGAGGTGTGAAAAAATGGCAGTGTTGAAAATCTGGCATGAAAATATTGCAAATTTGCGGAGTTACAAGGCTGTGCGGCAACTGCGCAATGCACGCTTCTAATACAGTCATTTTATGGGAGTTGGTCATCAAATTTTCAGCATAGGCATTTTAGGACCTCTGCTCATGAACAGTGTCACCATCAATTCCAAAAACTGCTCTGAAAACTGATTTCGCACAGCGACCGCACTAGTCTGCGCCGGACATGTGAAAATATATTTTGGCCAGGATATGTAAAATGACAAATGTACTGTTCATAAGGAGGTATTGGAAAATGCCAATTTTGAAAATCTGGAGTGAAAATATTACAAATTTACGGAGTTACGAGCATGCGTGAAAACTGCGCAATGCACATTATTAAAACAGCCATTTTTTTGGATTTTTTCCACCAAATTTGCAACATAGGCTTTTTGAGAGTCCTCCTCATGAACAGTTGTACTGTTGTTTCATTAATTAGACCCAAAAGGTGATTCCACGCAGTGACCACAAAATCACCTTTTGGGACCGAATAACACCATGCCAGTGACTAAATTCATAAGAAGGGGTCTTAATAACCCCATGTTGAAAATGTGGTGCCAAAATTCCCAAAAATCGCCGAGATATGCACCAACATTGAAAAAACCCTATTTATGCCATTATACAGCTTACCGGCATTTCTTCAGTTTGCGGTCGGCTTAGAAGAGTGCAAACGTGTTCCCAGTTCACTGAAGATCATTGCACCGGGCTCCAGAGGTAAGAATGGATGAGGGGGGGTATGGGAAGCAGGGCATACAGAGGGTGGGTGCTGGTTAGGGTCAGGGAGACCATGAGGGACCGTTTTCTTCTTTCACAGGTTAAAAAAAATTAAACAATCACAAAACAGTTTTTGTTTTTCAGGGGCATTTGGCATGCTGGGATGGGCTCCCAGCATGCCACCTGAGTGTTTTGGGGGGTGCTGTAGCCAACGGGGATTGGGCACCCCCGTCGGCACATACCGAAGGGAAGGATGAGCAGAGGAGGATTGGGCACCCCCCTTGGCAAACAACAAAAGAGGGGGGATATTATGCCAATGGGGAGTGGGCTCCCCCATCAGCAAAATAAATGGGAAAGGGGCACTGAAGCTGACAGGGATTGGGGCACCTGTCAGCAAAGAGAGACTGTTCAGGGGGGCATGATGCCAAGGGGGATTGGGCACCCCTCGGCATTCACTTTAAATGGGAGGTGGGCATTATGCCGACTGGGAGTGGTCTCCCCATCAGCAAATGAAGTGTGTTGGGGCACTGTGCACAGCGGCAGTCAGTGCCACCATGTTGATTGAATGGTTTCACCTGGACAGGCACATCGAGAGGGCATGTTATTGTGCCACTGCATGATTGCAGAGGACCTTTTCTTAGATCTCATCACCACTTGAGGTATGCCTGGTGTCAGTGCCTGCAGTTGCCTTATTGAGGAATGAGGGACACATCTACTGATGCGTGCCCTGCATTCACCCAACAGTGACCACACCTCCAAATCTACTAATGCAATATGTTGGCTGGCGCGCATGCGCAAGCCAACATAAAAAGCACTCCCTTCCCCATCAAAATATAGTCACTGTACAATGATCATCTGCTTCAGTTCATTTCATTATAGTGTATGATGGGCCCTTATCATTAACTGAAATCAAGCAGATTACAACCTTGTTATGCCATCGTTATGACATCACTCTGTTGTTAACCCTTCTTGAGTATGTCATATCAATGGTATAACAAAATGGAATGTTCACAACATTCAGTGTTCTGCTTTGAGAAAAATGTTTAAAATATTGGTATTAAATTAATTGATTTGCACCAGGCTGTACCGATGAATAGTGTTGCGAAGAACACACAATAAACATTGTTGAGGAATCTTCCTGCATGATTTACGACTGCTTAAGGTAAGAATTACTCAGAAAATAATTCAATCCATGATTACACAGTCTTGGTAGCCCATACACTATAAAATATAATGTATGGTCTTTGGTTAATAACCACGTTGTAAACAATTTGAGGGGTTGCCATGACATCATTGTAACCCTCAAGAGCACATGTATAAGCTTGCAAACAAGTATGTTCGTGTCCCAGACCATGAGTGAAACAGGACTGGTATCTTAGGTGTTGGCAGGCATCCGCAGGCAACAGCAGAGATATAGGAAATTCTGCCAGTCTACTAAGGCAAGATAACGTGCCTGTTTGCTTGCTGTTGCCTGAGCTGGGGAGTACAGAAGAAAGTAAGGGGGTAACGGGAGGAAGAAAACAGTTCATACAAATACTAACTACCTGTTGTGTGAGAAAAGAGGAGACAGTCTATGTAAGAAAGGGTACAAAGGAATAAATGTATAGTTAAAAGGGGGGAACTAGATCATCTGTGGTGTGGGAAAAGTGATAACATGCTATCTAGGGTAAGGGTACAAACAGGAAAAGAAAAGCAACAAGAGAAACTAAAATCACCCTATCTAGGGTCATGATACAAAAGAGTTCAGTAAAACAAAAGACTGGAAATTAGAAACACCCTATATCCACTAAGGGTACAAAGTAAATTCCAGTAAATATAGTGAGCGAAGGAATGAGAATGTTGAGAGTGGTGCAGTGTAGTGGTTGTGGAGTGGCAGTTTTCAGAGAAACCTTCTGAAGACTGAGGTGCTGCCCCATCTGCATACAACTCTCTGAGCTGAGGTAGAAGATCACTGGACTCTGGGCAAGTTGGCTAGGAATCAGGGGGCCTCATTCCCCACCGAGGGTACCACCGAGTCTACCACCATTGTACCAGAGGGATGCCTAGAAGGAAAGTCAGTTGAACTGTGGTGAGTTCAGGGAAGGTTGGTATTTGGGGTCGGGGGGTGCATTTATTTATTTTTTATTTATTTATTTATTGTATAAATCAGATTTACAACCTTTGAGCATGAGGCTCATTTACAAAGGTACCTCGTCACAGAGAGGACGTACAGAGTCAACATACGTACAGAATACAATCATATAGTAACATAGTTTTACATAGTTGCTTGAACATAATGAGTAATTAAAAAACATTTCAGACATGACAGGTTGGTACCAGCAGGTACTGGCAGAGGAGACAGAGCCCATGGGGGATGGGTGGAGGGGGGAGGCATAGTTCGGCCCAGAGTTCTATGTCAATAGTGATAGAGAACAGTGGAGCATCTCTTAGCGACAGGTGCAGCAGCAGGTGTTGAACAATAGGTTCCATAGGGCAGTTTTAAAGGGGGAAATTTTTGTGGCATTGGAAATGGCTGCAGGGAGCGAGTTGAACCAGGATGAGGCTCTGTAGCTGAACGACCTCTGTGCCTGGGTGGTCCTAGTTCTGGTTACCAGTAGTGTGACCTTGTCAGTGGTTGGGTAGTGACTCTGGAAGGTTTGAGTTGGATGGAGGCAGAGACCCCAGGGGGCGAGAGCCTGAGTAGAATCTTCTTAGTTAATAGGCAAGTTTGGTAGCGGAGGCATTCATCGAGGCTAAGGAGTTTGGCCATGTCATAGAACTGACATGTATGGGTGAGCCTAGGGGCACTGGTCACTAGTCTGCAAGCCTTGTTTATGGTGAGTCGAATTTTTTTGAGGGCTGTGGAGTCAGCAGCACCATAGACTGGAAGGCCGAAATAGACAAGGGATATTACTGAGGACGTTGCGGCAAGTCTGAGGGCATCAGGTGGGAGGCAGTCCTTGTGACGGTAGAGTATGCCAAGATGAGCATTAGCGGCATAAGTGAGGGCTGTAATGTGTGTATGAAAGGTGAAGGCCGAGTCAAAAGTGATCCCAAGGTATTTGTAGGTGTAAACTTGTTCAAGTGGTTGATGAGTACTGGGGAGAATTTGGAAGGGGTTGCTGCTGGCTTTGTGCTGGTGGTAGGCAAAGAGCATTGCAGTCATTTTTTTGAGGTTAATGACTAGTCTGCTCTCTTCAAACCAGTTTTCAGCATCATTGAAGTAGCATTGGAGGGAGTCTTGAAGGGAGGTTGGATTTCTGTTGGCGGCATAAATAACGGCATCATTGGCATACAGGAGAATATTGCCAGAGCAGGCACTGGGCACAGTGTTTAGGTAGAGGCTAAAGAGTAGTGGACCCAAGATAGAGCCCTGGGGAACCCCTGAGCAGATGGAATATGTTTCTGAATGTATCCCATTATTTTTGACATGCTGGGAATGGGCTGATAGGTAACTCGCGCACCAGGCAAGGGGGCCAGCAGAGAGCCCTGAATGGTTGAGGGCATTTAGTAGAAGGGGGTGGGAGACAGTGTCAAAGGCCTTAGAGAAGTCAATGAACACTGCTCCAGCTAGGGAACTGGAGTCCAGGGAGGAGTGCAGGAAGTTGGAGAACTCCATTAATGTTGTACTTGTGCTGTGACCAGCATTGAAGCCATACTGTTCCGGCCAAAAAATGTTGTATTTTGCTAGATATTCAGTGAGTTGAGTGGCCACCACTTTTTCTAAGGCTTTAAAAAGGGGGGAAAGATAGAGATTGGATGATAGTTGCTGGGGGTGGATCTGTCACCTCCTTTGTGAATAGGTGTGACTATAGCTGTTTTTCATGCTGTGGGGAATTGCCCCAGGCAGAGGGA
This sequence comes from Neoceratodus forsteri, assembly GCA_016271365.2. Lineage (NCBI taxonomy): Eukaryota > Metazoa > Chordata > Ceratodontiformes > Ceratodontidae > Neoceratodus > Neoceratodus forsteri. The sequence continues at coordinate 1,581,102,131 of CM057449.1, read as the reverse complement.
CCGGTTTAGTAGATCAGTGAGTGGGAACAGAACATCATCCAGGACCAGCCGGGGTATTTTTGACAGAACTCATTTATCACATCCCCTTGGCAGTCCTGTCCTACCAGAGTGATAAATGAGTTCTGTCAAAAATAGAATGTAAGTGAAAGTCTGACTTTCGCTTCCACAAAAGTTTGGAAATCCATTTCTGAACTTTCGCAGAAATTACACCTGTCCTGCACCCATCTTTATCCCTGTTGTCTAGTCCCCCCCCCGCAGGTCACTGATCACACAAAATAAATCAAATAAATCCCTGGTGGCTAGCTGTCCCTCCCCTGACCTGTTCACCTACACGCCCGTGTATTTAAAAAAAAAAAAAAACTTGTGTCTATCAGTCCTCCCCACCCCACCAGATCACCTGTCTGGTCCAGTATATTTTTGTAACTTATTCCTGGTGGTGTAGTGGCCCCTGTCTCCCCTGACCCTGACATGTAGTGTCCCACCCCACAACCCCCTTCCCAAAACAGAGTGGGCCACGAGCACAGCCCTCCACTCTCCTCCATGGCCAGTGGCCAACTAAGATGTCAATGAATGAGTGAGTGCTATTCAAGCTCAAGCTCATTCATTGACATCTCAGTGGGCTGCCAGCCATACAGGAGAGTGAAGGAATGTTCCTGTGGCCCATTCCATTTCAGGATGGGGGAGCATGGTGTGACACTACCTGCCAAGGTGGTTGGGCAGGGGGGCCACTAGACCACCAGGGAATAAGTTATAAAAAAAAACATACCGGAGATCGGGCATAGGAAGGGGGGTTCACTAGACCACCAATATTTTTCTATATGGGGGTGGTTACATAATGAGGTGACTAGTGGCTACTACTGGACTGGGTGGGTGATTGGGTGAGGGGAGGGACCACTAGCCACTAGATTTAAAAAAAATACACATCAGGTATGCAGGTGATCTGGTGGGAGGAGGGACTGCTGGCCACCAGGTTTGTTGTTTTTAAATACACATTGGGCAGGGGGGTGATTGGGTAGGGGGAGGGACCTCTAGCCACTGGGGGGGTATCAGGTGGAGGGAGGAACTGCTAGCCATGGGGGGTTATTAACAGGTCAGGTGGGTGGAATAGGATGAAATTATGTTCCAAAAATTTGAACGTTTTCTGATCCGCCACTGGAAGAAGCTCAGAAACTTCCATGAAAGTTGTAGAATTTCCCAAAAGTTCCTTTAAGGCAGAAATGGCAACTTTCACCCACCTCTAGTCATGAAGCCCACTTGTGATAGGGCAATAATGGAACTGGTGCTCACTAACAGGGACAGTATTGCAGACATCAAGGTACAGTCATAGCCAAAGACATGGTCAGATATTTCCTGCAATTTCTGTGATATTTCCAGAGAAATCTCCTGTTTTCTCCATTTCCACAGTAGGGCAGCAGAGAAAAACTCTTTAAAAATTTCAGGAAACATCTGGAAATATCTGACCATAACTGTGGCTACTATTGTAGGAGGCTACATGGGGACCAATGATCACTGTACAGTGTGTTTCAACATAAGGATGGTCATGGAAGCAAACCACATAAGGACAAGGTTCCTGGACTTCAGGAGGACAGAATAAAAAAAATTGGTGAATGCTTCAGAGACAACCTTGCAGGGGCATGAGCTGGGTGGGGTGGAAGAATAGTGGGTAAACTGAGGGAAGGCATAGTGACGGTAACACATTTATTTATTTATTTAAATTTTTTGGTAACCGGGAAAGGTACACTGAGCCAAGGCTCATTTCCAGGTGTGACCCGGAGAAGAGGGAAGAGGGTTATACAAAGGTCAGAGAAAGATACAACAATGTAAGCACTCATGGATACAGTAACAAGAAATACAATAATAGCAAACAATCAAATGAGGTTACACAGTTAATGTAGCAATTTTTCAAGGTGAAGTAGTACAATGTTGGTAATTTTAAACAGTGATTGTATGTTCTTTTTTTTACTTCAGAAGGCATTCAACAGTATAGTGAGCAGAGGGGTTGGCTGCCTGTGTGATTTACAATCTAAAATATGGTAGGAGGGTAGTATATAAAGAAACAAAAGAAATAAGGTAGGGGTGGAGAGTACAAGGAGGGAGGAGAAAGCAGTAAGGAGGATTTGGGAAAGACCATTAGGAAGCCGGGGGTGAGGAACCACCTTGACAACTAGAGGTCAAAAGGGGAAGAGGACTGGGCAGTAACAACAAGAGGTCCAAGGGGAAGAGGGCGGTGGGGGGTGGAGGGGAGGGAGGAGGAAAGGAGAAGGAGAAAAGAAAAAGGTGAATGAAGACTGTGGGAGAGTAGAGCCAGTGTGGAAGAGCTAGTTCTAAATGGTCAGGGATGGTGAGGGGGTTTGGGTTGATGAAGGGGGGGGCCAGGGCAGTAGCAAGGGGAAGGGGACAGAGCAGTCTCTGTACAAAGGAAGTGAGCAAAGATGAGAGACAACAGAGACCACTATGGTTCTCAAGGAAGTGACTGAAAAGGTAAAGGCTAAAAGGGTAGCATTCAGGAGGTATAAAGAGATACAGAGGGAAAGGGCAGGGAGGTGTATTACAAGAAGCACAGGGAAGCAGGAAAAGTAGTAAGGGGCACAAAGGCACAAACTGTGGAAAGAACTGGCCAAGGTGTTATTAAAGGGGACAAGAAATGTGTTAAGTACATATTTATTTATTTATTTATTTAGCTTTTGTTAACCAGGTAAGTACACTAGACAAGACAACTGCCTATTTTCAGGTACGACCCGGGAGAGTACAGGAATAACAGATTTAAGTACATAAAACAACATTGTACAAATCAGACAGGTTACAGTTCATGTGAGGACAGTATGATTACAGGTTCAAAACAGCATACAAAATGTAGTAAGGCAAAGATTTATACAGTATGTACAAAACAAAATAAACACCTTGTAGCAACGAAGAGCAGTACCGGAGGTACAGTTTAGAGATACTTCAGGTATGACACTATATAAGAAGACTAGGGGAGGGACTGTGAGATTAAGGTGGTACAGAGTGACTGTGCAGAGAGGATCAGGAAAAACCAGGTATCCTAAACAAATACTTCTGGTCAGTTTTGAGAGAAGAAGGGGAAGGGGATGGGCCACAGAAAAGCAGCAGGAGCACTGAGAGGAGCGAGGTTGACACAAGTTCATTCAGAGAGGAGACAGTCCTTAAGGGACTGCAAATATGAACATGGACAAAGCTATGGGATCAGACAGGGGACACACAACAGTTTTGATGGCACTCAGGGAGGTACTGGTTGCATCTCTGACATCCCTATTCAACAACTCACTGGGAACAGAAGTGGTTCAGGAGGACTGGAGAAGGGTAGATGTAGTCCTCTTCATAAAAGTGGTATCAGGGACGAGGCTGGCAACTATAGGCCAGCCCATCTGACACTGGTGGTGGAGAAATTAGTGGTGATACTGCTAAAGGAAAGGGATGTGGAATATCTTGAATCATGCAGTTTATAAGACCAGAGGCAGCACAGATTTATGGTGAGAATGTCATGTCAGACAAACCTGATTGATTTATTTGACTGAGTGACCAGGAAAATAGATCAGCGTGGGGCAGTGGATGTGGCCTAGTTAGATTTTAATAAGACTTTCAACACTGTTCCACATAGAAAACTCATAAGGAAACTGGGCAGCTAAGGGGTGGGTCCTAATGTGGTAAACTGGAAAAGAAATTGGTTAAAGAATAGGCAACAGAGGGTAGTGGTAAATGGAGTTCACTCAGGGGAAAGGAGAGTGACCAACAGGGTACCTCAGAGTTCAGTACTGGGACCAGTCCTCTTTGATGTTTTTATAAGTGACATTGCAGATGAGCTGGAAGGGAAAGTATGCCCCTGTGTGGATGACACCTGAATCTGCAATAAGGTAGACAAGCCAGAGAGGGTGGAAAGAATGTGCAGAGATCTGAGAAAATCTGAGGAGCGATCAAGGGCATGGTAGCTGAGTTTCAATGTGAAAAGTTGCAAAGGCATGCACTTAGGGCCCAAAAATCCAAAGACAGAGTACAAAATGGGAGAAGAGGTATTGACAGTCATTAAACAGGAAAGGGACCTGTGAAAGGGACAGGGGGACATGTTAGAAACTTTCAAGTACCTCAAGGCAATCAACAAAGTCCAAGAGGGCAGCATCTTTCAGAAAAAGAGATGGGCAAGAACAAGGGGGCACAGTTTGAAGATAGAGGAGGGACAGCTCAGGGGCAATGTGAGGAAGTATTTATTCACAAAGAGGGTGGTGAACATGTGGAACGGTCTTCCTGAGGAGGTCATGGGGTCAAAAACAGTAAGGGAATTCAAGAATGCATGGGACAGATGTAAGGCAATTATAGTGGGGGTAGGAGAAAGTAGGCTATTGGTTAACTAGGATCTGCAGCTTATCCAATAGGTAGGGAAATGGACAAACTGGGTGGGCCAAGTGGTCCTTATCTGCCATCAAAGTCTATGTTTCTGTATTTCTATGTAATCATATCTGATGACCTCAAGGTTGTGAGACAGTGTAACGAGGCAGTTGATACAACCAGTGGTATGCTGGGGTGCATAGGGAGGGGTATTACCAGCAGGAGGATGGAGACTGTGTTGCCATTGTATAGACTGCTGTTGAGTCCTCACCTGGACTACTATGTTCAGTTCTGGAGACCACATCTCAGGAAGAAGAAAGACAGAGTTGAGACTGTACAGAGGAGGGCAACTAAAATGGTGCAGGGTCTCCATCAAAAGTCATACAAGAAGAGATTGAAGAACCTCAGAATGTAAACCCTGGAAGAGGAAAGGTGAGGGGGGGGTCACAACAGATACCTATAAATATCTCACAGGGGTAAAGAAGGTACAGGAGGAGAGTAATTTTCAGAAGACATAAACACGGGAATAAGGGGGCATGCAGTGAAGCTGGAAGGGGTAAATTTAAGAGAGATGTGAGGAAGCCTTTCTTCCATTGAGAGAGTGGTGGATGCCCAGAACAATCTTCTAGCAGAAGTGAGCGGGATGGAGGAAACAGTGGTGGGATTCAAGAATGCATTGGATAGCACAAGGGAGTCTTAGTGGAAAGTGGGGGGGATCAAGTAGGGTCTGTGGTGGCAGTATTGGCAGGGAAAAAAATGGGCTGACTGAGTAGGCGAAGCAGTCCTTATCTGCCATCAGACTCTGTGTTTCTATGTTTCAGTGCACAATGTTATGTGTGGATGCTGCTGAGAATGACAGACTCCTTATTTTGCAGATATTCTGAAAGCTGATTTTGCGTGCACAGTCTCCCACCATATTGAATATTGATACGTCCAGGAAAATCACAATAGAACCATCCCAGATGTTTCTTGGCAGGGAGAACATTTTAATTTTTTTTTATTTTATTGAAATCTAGGATTACAAATACCTTTGAGCAGGAACTGCTCATTTATAAAGGTTTCACGTAGAAGGAATGGGGGTATACATACATACAAAGGTCAACATAATAATACATAGTTACACAATAAAAAGAAGTAAGAGACTGAGGCTTAGGAAATTCCAGTAATTCAAAATGTGCCAAATGTTAGGTAGCATGACATACCAGCCAAGGGCAATCTTAGAAATAAGCACTGCAGGTGAGAGGGAAGGGGGTATGCACTCAGGAAGACCATTGTTGGAGGGTAGAGGGTGAGAGTAAGAGCTCTAAAGGAGAGGGAGGGGAGGGATAAAAGTCAATAAATGCCCAGGGGGGAGGAAAGGGAGAGGGGGGGCAAGGGGCCAAGGGGGTAGACAGGTAGAAGAGGGCAAGGTGGGGAGAGGTAGCTGTCAAGACTAAAGTGGAGGGCAGTGAGCGGTGGGCCCCTGATTAGGCGAGGCAGTCACAACTACTAGTTGAAATGAGATGAAGTCGGAGTTGTCTCTTAAAAGGGCCAAGAGCAGCAGCAGTAAGAGTTTCTTTGTTGAGAGTATTGTACCACTGTGGTGCTCTTTGGGCGAAGGCCCTCTGGCCCATGGTAGTCCGGCATCTGGGGACAAGGAAGGTTAGTTGTTGTGAACTTCTAGTTCACTGGGTGCTGTGGTGGTCAATGAGGAGCTTTTCAATGCCTGGGGGCATGACCCCAAGGAGGACTTTTTTGGCTAAGAGGCAGGTTTGATACTGTATCCGGCTGATGAGAGGAAGCCATCCTGCCCGAGTGTACAGGTCACAAGTGTGTGTAAGTCGGTCAGCCCCAGTCAGCAGCCTGCATGCTTTGTTGAGTGCAACTGTAATTCTGCGGAGGGCAGAGGTGGAGGCAGAGCCATAAATTGCTAGCCCATAATCGATAATGGAGGTGACAGAGCTGTTGATAGCCAACCGGAGCATGTCAGGAGTCATGCAATGTTTGTGCCTGTAGAGCAGGCTTATACGGATGTTGGTGGCTTTGGCGACAGAATCTATGTGCCGATGGTAAGAGAGTGAGCTGTCCAATGTGACACCTAGATATTTAAAATCAGGAACGTGTTCAAGTAAGGTCCCTGTTTGGTTTAGGATGGTGAGGTCACGGGATTTGTACTTGCTCCTGGCATTGTAGAAGGTCATAACCTTTGTTTTGCTGTAGTTCATGACCAGTTTGTGTGACTTGAACCATACTTCGATACGCATGAATTCAAGCTGTAATTGTTTCTCGAGGAGCTCTGCATTTTGGTGGTTGATGAACATGACTGCATCATCTGCGTAGAGCAGTATGTTCTGGTGGCAGATGCTGGGAAGGTCATTGAGGAAGAGGCTGAAGAGTAGTGGCCCCAGGATGGACCCCTGTGGGACCCCTGAAAGGACTGGCTTTTCTTCCGAAGTGACACTGGCAATCCTAACCCGCTGGACCATCTCCCCAAGGTAGCTTGAAAACCAGAGCAGCACTTCATTGGACAGCCCAATGTTTGATAATTGCTTGAGTAGGAGTGGGTGGTACACTGTATCAAAGGCTTTCATAAGGTCGATGAATACTGCCCCTACACAGTTTCCTTGATCGAGTGTGGTATGGATGAAGAGCATGAATTGTAATAGTGCAGTGGTGGTACTGTGCCCTTTTCAGAAACCATGTTGCTCAGGACACTGGATGTCATATTTTTCTAGGTACTTGACTAGTTGGTCTGAGGCAATGCGCTCTAGGGCCTTAGACAATGGAGGGAGGATGGAGGTAGGTCTGTAGTTGGAGTGCAGTGATTTGTCTCCACTTTTGTGTACCGGTGTGATGGTCGCCTGTTTCCAGCGAGATGGGAACTGGGACATGCTTAGTGATAGGTTGAGGACCTTTGTCAGTGGTTCAAGGACTTCTTCAAGGACAAGTGCTAACAACTTCAGGTCAAGGAGTCACCGCTGTAGCCTGCGTTATGAATGGCCTTCCGAATATAGGTTCTGGCTTCATGCACGGGGATCTCCTTGAAGTAGAATTGTGGGGCAGGGTGTAGGAGAGGAGTAGTTGCAGAGGGTTACTACCAGAGGAAGCATCAAAGAAATCAGAAGGGAGGACACTATCCAAGTTGGAGAATGCATTGTTAAAGGTGCTGATGATTGTGTACAGGTCAGATGTTGGTGTTCCATTTATGTTGAGCATGGTGGGTGGTGACTTAGGGTCCTTGCCTGTAAGGTCTTTCAAGTTACTCCAAAAATGTTTTCAATCACCCCAGGAGTTGGAGAGAGCTTCCCTGAAGTATTTGCTTTTGGCGCTCCTAACTTCCCACGTGCACTCATCATACTTATCATAGACCTGAGCAGTGCAGTCTCCATGCTGTTTCATGTACCCTATGTTCCTCCTCACCCAGGTCACACCAGGAAATGAGATCTGGCTCAGTGTGCCTTTCCCAGTTACCAACTTTCAAATAAATAAATAAATTAGCCAAAGCTGAGATTAAATATCTTAAAAACATATATTTAAAGTGATTCTGAAGCTGTTCTGAAACCACATTCTTAACAACATCAACCAAAAATGTTAATTTAGAGAATTGCCTTAAATTCAGCAAAACATAAGGACCTAATGATGGCTTTTGTAATAAGAGCCTTACTTTGAAGTGTTTCAGTTCTATATGACCACTTTCCCATAGTTAACTAATCGTGATGCTTGTGATGAGTGGATGCAGAAGGATAAAGCATAGCAGACATCCTCAACAAAACTTTCTATTACGTGTTCACAGAAAAGGAAAAGTGGTCCTTGCCTGACTGTGGCATCAGTGCAAAAGGGGAGGAGGAGGAGGATGTCAGTGAGGATCCAGTTTCAATGAAAAGGCTAATAGAAGGCTTTAACATAGTGAAGGAGGATATGTCTAGTACAAAGTCCCTGCAGAAAATCACTACATAAAATAGTCTTATGTCGTGGAGCTGGCAAAGAACACAAACATCAAAAACCAGAAGTGGTCCACTCTAAGTCAACAACAAAAAAGCCTGGACACTTGGTACAGTATACTGGGTTTCATTTTCCCCAAGGTTTTACCACTTTTTATGTGGCTACCTCAGGGGACTATGAGACCGTGTTCCTTTCTATAATCCTTGAATTTGCTTTGTTATTTTTGCCCAAAGCTAATTATTGCATTGGGTTCTGGCTGCTTTTGTCACTGGACTATGGATTTAATTTTCCTTTATTTTGCAATCTGATGTATTCTGAGATGCTTTTAGTCTCTTGTCAGGCTGACATTACTCCTACTAACCACTACTAGGGGCCACGCCAGCCTCAGAGGAGAATGAAAGCATCTTGGACATGTTGGGATGTGAAATAAGGAAAGACAGTGTACCAATGTGAGTGTCCTGGATTTTTTGAGTCTAGAGCAGCTCACTTCTGTTTTGTGATTTTTGGATTTGTCTATGGGCCTGGATGGATGTCATCTCAATGTGCAAAAGGAATGGAACAGGTCCTATCTGAATCACTGACAGAGCTCTTCAGTAGCTCACTCAGTGATTTCCAATCCAGATACAGAGTACCTCTGTTGTACTCTAGTTATATACAGGGAACAAGATTATAGCTGTCTTTACTGTAAAAATGTAAGATTCATGACTGATCTTGTATGATTTGTAAGAATAACACAAGAAAATGTACTGAGTGTTAAAATTCCTGCAAAGTTCTTTGCATGACTGTGCAATGATTTTTTCTTATTTGAATAAATCCAAATTTATTGAATGTATTGAATGTACACACAAAAGATTTCTGCAAGATCACAATTTAAGTTTATATATATATATAAAATGTTTATTGAAATTTACAATGGAACAAATCCACAAACATTTTTCAGGTAAAGTGTTATCAAAAAAGCACAATACAATACACACAATGGTATCATTGTCTAGAAGTAGGACTGCAATAACCTGTACACATATGTAACCTCTCGGGGTGGGGGCGGGGACCTAATAAAATATTATGCATTACTAGTAAGTATCCCAAAGGAGCCTTTGTCGTCAAGGAAGCAGACTTGTAATATGCAACAAATAGTGCCACCCCAAAAAAGATCAATCCTGTACCTTAGTACCATGGCATAAAAGTGTGTGGTCTGCATAATGTTCCAAAAGGGCCCCAGAAAATATTGAATTCTGGGCCTCATCTACAGAGATAAACAACGTAAAAAATAACATATCATATAACTTTGCAAAAGTACATGATAACCAAATACCTAGCTACAAAACAGAGGCACAGAAAGCAGCCTAAACAAAAACAAGTCTAAGACAAAATGCAATACATTTAGTAGACTGAGCTGCCTCATCCCCAAAGACATTGTAAGCTGCACTACAGTAGAACAACACCAGTGAAATATAAGCAAAAAGTAATGTCCCAGTGAACCCTGGGATGCCCTATTAGGCCCAGAGCAGTACTGTGAAGAGCAACACAGATGAAGTTCAGTGGCTCAGACTCAGAGTGGTAAAGTCAGGTACACTCACCACCATAGTCCACTCAAAATCAGTCCCAAATCACAAAAGTCTGGTATCCCCATGGCGACTGCCCTCAGAGTCCTCAGCATCAGATCAGGTTCCCACCAATAATTTCTCCTAATCATCTTCAAGTTTCAGTAGTAATTTCCCTGTATCCTGTGGGTTGTTAAAGATATGTCTTTCAGTCAACCATGACATGAAGCTGTGCAGGAAACAGCAGAGCAAATGGCAAATTTAAAGCTCAAAGGTGGTGCTTAACACCATCAAATTCTTTATGGCATTGGCATGTAGTTTCTGAAAGGTCTGGATAAAAATGAATGATGGCCTCATCTGCCAAAATCTCTTTTTGCACCCAAGCAAGGAGCAGAACTTTATTCCATATACCTGAATGAGTGTAAGTAATCAATACTGTCATGGGGACATGTGAGGAGGTGCTGGAGGCTTGACAAGGAGTAACTCTATCAGCTAGGTCTGTGAATGCCCCTGATGGTGGGTCCTCCCAAGTGAGGGCCTTTGGCAACCAGTCCTCAAAAAAACTCATGGATCAGGGTCCTCAAATTGCTCTGGAAGGCCAATAAGCTGAATGTTATTTTTCCTTAGCCAATTTTCAAGATTTTTCATGAGCTTCTTAAGTTGTTTATTCTCTGATAAAAGTAGACAAGGCCACCATGGCAGAGTCAGCATGCTTAGTGGTGCTGTCAGTTTTTTCTGACAACCCCATGATGGACTGTTCAACCAGGACAAGCTGATTAGTAAAGGCATCAAACATTTTTAGTGATCATAAGGCTGTATCCAGGCTTTGAAAAATGGCTTTAATTTCTTGAATGTCTGTAATAGGGGTTCCTTCTGCCAGGGCTGCAGTGCTTGATATGGCTTGGACATGTTCATAGGTCCTGACTTTGGTCAGAAATAATTTGCTGCAGAAGCTTGTGTTCCTCTGGGTTTCTTCATTTTCCAACTCAAGTCATTGATGTCTGGGGTCCTCTGGAGCTAACTGGACCAAATGAATAAAAGCTGACTGTATTTGATGGGCAAAAACAGAAGTTGTATAAAACTCTGCAGCAGGAACTCTTCACAAGTGCATCCTCCGGCTCCAATGGCTAGCTCTATCCCCCCCACCAAAATATAAGTTTTAACTCTAGTCAAGAAATTACGGCTGTAGCCAGCCCAGTGGCATGGAGAGCTGAGGCACTGGTGCCTTTTCTCCTATCATGCTGGCAACCCAAATTTGGCATCTGCTGGGGAGGGAGGATTGAGCCTCCCATCGGACTGCTCTCCTCCTTCTGGGAGGGGGGTTGTGAGAACAGCTGCTTGCCTGCCACCTGGAGGTGTCCATGTGGTAGTGTAGCTTCAGGCACATCCATAACCAACTAACACAGGTGTTTGAGGATGTCTCCGAGGAGGTGGAGCTAGCCCGTTACACCATTGCACATGGATGGCTACAGGGCAACAGGGGACAAAAATGGAGGAAAGCTCCCTCTGGCTGTAGGAATGATGGGAGTCCTAGGCCCCACACCGGTGACTGAGAACACCCTGATGTGAAGATGAAACAGGTAAGTCCCGGAATGGGCAGTGAGATGCTGGCGGGGGGCATTCAGAATGAGGCTGGCCAGGGGCATAGGAGCATAAAGTACTGATGGAAAACAAAATGTATTTATTTATTTTGTTTATTGAATTTTGGTAACCAGGTAGGCCCTCTGAGACAAGACAGTCCCTTTTTCAGGGGCGACCTGGGAAGTGCAGTACATTGATAATGCATTCATTGACACAATAAATTAGGCAAGGAGTAGTCTTACAGTAAAAGTGTACATCAGTTACATTCAGTTATGTAAAATAAGCAATCTAAAGCACAGTCAACAGTCATACAGTAAGAGAGTACATCAATTACATTCAGTTATGCCAAAATAAGCAATTTAAAGCACACTCAACAAAACCTTACATATATTCAGACATCATTCACATTTTGTTTTTGTCTTGGAGAGCAGAAGATAGAGAGTGGGAAGTTTTACTAGGAGAAATGTGCAAGAAGTGAACAGGATTAGGAGTCAGCAGAAGCAGGAGCAAGGTGGAGCAGTTAGGTGAGTTAACAGCAACCTTTAAAATTGAGAGAGGGAGATGCAGATCAGTATAGAAGGAGGTAGAGAGTTCCAGTGGGACACAACAGAAAATGCAAATGATCTCCAAGCCATGGAGAGTCTTAAGTCTGGCACTGAGAGAAGAGGCAAGGAGGTAGATCTGAGGATATATTGAGGGAGACAACGTTGAACAATATCAGCAAGGCAAGGAGGAGTGAAGTGATGTACAAGCTTATGTATAAAGCTTAGTGTGGCACAGCATGATTTAAATTCATAGGGTACCCGTCCTAGGAAAGACAGGACATTGCAGTGATGGAGCCGAGCACTGGCCCTGACAGCAAACCTGCAAACTCTATGGTAAGCCCGTGATAGGCTTGATAGTATGGATGTGGAAGCAGAGAGTAGTAATGGAGCACCATACATAAGGAGGGGCAGGAGTGTGGCATCCACAATCTTGTGGCATGAGGTCAATGTAAGGAACGGATGGATGCAGAACAGGATACCGACTTTTTGGTTTATAATTTTAGTGATGGCTGTAACATGCATATCCAGGGTAAGTGAGGGATCTAACATAACTCCCAAGTATTTGAAGGACCTGACCAATTTGAGTGCATCCCCCATACATCAGAGGATAGACAGAGGGGGGAGGGTTGGTGTGGATGAGTTGGAGAATAACATGTTTTTTGTATTTTTAGTATTAACGACAAGCTGCTTCTGAAGGAACCAGTCCTCAAGGGTGTGGAAATTGGAGGCTAGCATTGAATTGAGCCACCTGATATCAGGAAAAGAATGGTATATGATAGCATTATTTACATATAGGTGAACAGAGGCCCCACCACAATTAATAGGGAGATCATTAATATACAGAGAAAAAGGTAATGGGCCCAATATAGAGCCCTGGGGGACACCATGGGTAATGGGACTCAGATCAAATAGGGAGCCTGCCCATTTTACTTTTTTGGGTATGGCCATAAAGGTAACTTTGGGTCCAGGACAGGGCAGTGACATCAAGGCCAAGGGCATGCAGTTGTTGTAATTGAAGGCCATGGTTAACCAAGTCAAAAGCCTTGGTCCAGTCTATGAAAATTGCACCAGTGGTTCGGCCATGGTCCACCTCATGCAATATGTCCAAAGGTGACTAATCAGAGCTGTAAGTGTACTGTAGTTTTTCCTAAACCCATGCTGAGAGGTTGAGAGAGAGCACATGGTGGAGGTCAAGGTAATCCTGTAGGTGGTCATAGATTATCCGCTTTTATATTTTTGCTAGAGGGAAAAGTATTGAAATAGGTCAGTAATTGTTCACTGTTGAGTTGGGACCTCCCTTGTGGATGGGGATGACCACTGCTACTTTTCATTTTTCAGGGACGGTGCAAGTAAGGAAGGATCGATTAAATAAATCTCACACAGAGTGGGCCAGGGCATCAGTTCCCAACTTAAAGAATTTATGCTCTAGAGTGTCATGGCCAGGTGAGCTGTCAGCCTTTAGGTTCATGAGGAGACAGTGAACCTCTGCAAGGGTTGCAAGCTTTAGATGAAAGGCAGGGTGGTACATAGAGTCAACTGATGGTAGGGAGTCAGGTTGGGAGGGAGAGGATGAATTAGAAAATACTGATGTGTACCTATCCAGATTGGTGAAGAACTCATTGAAGCCAGAGGTGATAAATGGGGGGTCAGTGAGAGAGACCCCCCTGGGCATCAAGGGAACTGGAGGTCTCAAAGGTGTTACCCTTCCAAAGGGAGTTAACCTGTCACCAGAATTCTTTTGGATTACTAAAATGCTCAATCTGGAGTCTCTTGAAGTGGAGTCATTTAGCTTTTTGGATTGAGTTCTTGCAACTGTCCCTTAGTTGCCTATATGTCTGCCAGTTGGTAGTTAGACCACTATCCTTATTAGTCCTCCATGCCTTATCCCGAGTGGACAGAAGCTGCCTAAATTCCTTGGTAAGTCATGGTGCTTTAATACCTTTTACCTGGCAAATCTTTAAAGGGGCATGTTGATCAACAACATTAGTGAATTTTGCCACGAAATAGTCTAGTGCCAAGTTAACATCTGGCAGGGTATTAATTTAATCCCAATCAGTTTCGCGGATGGTATTGACAAAGTTGTTCGTGTCAAACCTGGACATGTCCCACACAGTGATGATCTTAGGAGGGGGGTTAGGGAAGTTGTTATGCCATACACAGAGTGTCGGTGACTAGTCGCTTATAGCATCTGAGAGGACTTCCGCTGCGCATGTCAACAAATTTGACCTAATAGGCCAATCTCAAGCCAGGCTGGGCAAAATCTGAATTGGTCTGATTTGGCCTGAAATTAAATGAAGGCTTTTGATTTTTAAAACACATTAGGTTTTTTATGGCTTCTCGTGCACTATTAAAATAAACTGCTGAAGTACATGATAAGGAATGAACAGTATGTGTAAGCAGAACCTTCACAATGAGTGGGGTAGGGTACCATACCAAGAGGTAAGAGCTGGACTGCAAACCTAAACACCTTCCTGTTTCTCTATTCCATCCCATCCAAACCTGCTCCCCTACATACATATTACATAATACTCCCCATGGCAGTGCTGATGATGGTGCAATAATTAATAATTATGATGATGCAGGAGAATGTGTGAAAATGAAAATGATCAGCAATCAGAAAAATGAGAGAGAGCTGTGCTGCTGTGGTGCTGATGAGACTGGCAGACTGTGAGGTAAATGCATTGTGGCTGGCTGTGGCGAACACCATACCATACCCAGGGTCAAAACCTTCCTTCTTCTCTGTTCCATCCAGTTCACCCATGCCATAGCAACAACCAAGTTACTGGTGTAAATTATGTTGCCAGCACTTGGTTGACACCCAGCAGAGTGCTCCGACAATCTGCCATCTGGCAGTCGGAGCGACAGCAATTGCAGGGGCTATTCTCCCTGCACGCCCCATATATTTAAATAAACTCTGTGATGCACCCTGGTGGTAAGAATGGTGACCAGGAGATCGGCAACAGTGCTTGATGGCAAAAAAACCAAGCCACACAAGATGGGTGCAACATTATTACCCCAACAACATTCCGGCAGCAATATTCTGTACATTAACAAACTACCCTTTCATCCCACCCAGCTCTGCTCCCTAGGTAGTACTCCCCATGGTGGCACTGATGATCATGTGATGATTATGATGATGTTGACAATGATAACAAAAGGGCTTCAGAAAATGAAAATGATCATCAGTCAGAAAAATGAGAATGAGCTGCTGTGCTGCTGCAGTGCTGAGACTGACAAACAAAATGTGAGGCAATTCAGGGCAGGCAGGCAGATGCATATATTGAGGCTGGCTGTGGTGGACACTGGAGCATACTCAGAGGGAACACCTTCTTCCTCCTCTGTTCTGTCCTACCCAGCCCTGCTCTGCTAGGTAGTACTTCCAATGGTGATGCTGATGATGTAATGATGATGGCAAAAGGGCTTCAGAAAGTGAAAATGGTCAGCAATCAGAAAAATGATAGTAAGCTGCTGTGCTGCTGCATTGCTGAGACTGACAGAATGTGAGGCAATTCAGGGCAGGAAGGTAGATGCATATTGTGGTTGTCTATAGTGGACACTAGAGCATACCCTGGGCAACACCTTCCTCCTCCTCTGTTCCATCCCTCCCAACTTTTCTCCCCAGGTAGCTGTCCCCATGATGGCACTGATGACGGACTGATGATGATGATGATTACAAGATACTGATCAACACTGATAATCCTCTTGAATAGTCCCATACACATAGTAAATCAGTTACATAAGAGAGGCAGAAGGGAGATTGCATACACTTGCAACACACTCTAGGGCACTCTGGATCTGATTCTATAATCTTATGTTTATGCAGAAATAGTATACTTGTAATTATGTTGTGGCAGGTTTATTTTCAGAAATGTTAACTGTTCAACATGCTCAGGGTCTAAACTACTTTGAGATGAGGATGCAATATCACCATTTGTGGTTGGTCTCTCGTGGCTCCGTAAGATACATGTTCAGCACTGCTTCAGAGTGGGGCACATGTGATTGTTCTGAAATTAGCCTTGAGCAGTCAAAGGCATTTAGCGTTACCCAGCTATCATCAGCTTTGTTGACTGTAATGAGAAGAATGTGGGGAAGAAGAACCAATGTTTGTTGCCACTGACTGTAGGAGAGCTACTAGTTGAGTCACACCTAGTAGCACTGGTGATGGCTGTTGGTGCTAAATGCCATTGATTTGTTTTGGACCTCCTTAAACTCTTCAGTGACTTCAGCCTTGATATTGGTTATTTGCAAACTGTCTTGCATCAAAAAGATTTCCTTGAAATGAGGATTTAGTATTGTAGAAAACTTTGTTTCAAAAAAACAGAATCAAATCTCGTATGCAGCTCTGTATTTAAAATGGTAGCTATTTCAGTAATCTCTATGGACTGTCCTTCAACTCCATTATTGTCCATGGCATCAGTTGTATCTTTGAGAAGGATTTGTACCATTGGTATGACCTGACTAATGGATGCACTGCTACTAAGTACATTTGTTGCATTATCAAATGGTGTCACTATTCTAACAAAGTCTTCTAACAACTTCCATTGACTGATCAGGCCCCCCAATGTCATAGATTAAGGCCATATTACATACTGACAACTTCTGCTGCAGTCGCTACCACATATAATAGGTGGAATTGCACTGAGTAACTATATCTTGGATGTGATTATTAGATGGTACTTGGTGTGGCGAGCTGCCCGGCTGCTAGCCCTTATCTGTAGATAAAATTCTGTTGTAGATGTATTTTTTTGTGTAATTCTCTATTTTTTTTTGTGCCGGCTCCCTAACCCCCAACTGGCTCACCAGGCTCTGGCAGCTGCCCCCTCATACTCAGGATTACCCCCCCACTAGTGGGGCCGCTGATAGGCAAACTCTGGTGGCCAGAGGGGATGGCAGTGGAGCTGGTTCATTAGCAGGTGACAGAATTTTGTAGGCTGTAAACCCCATGGGGGCAGGGATGTGCAATGATGTCCTGCCCCCCGATCATGCAGACGCCGACCGCCATGGAACTCCCAGCCTCTGCCAGGGGTCCATCATGTGTCAGACACTCAACCCCACCTCCCTCCAGAGTCCGAGAGCAGTCTACCAGATGCTCAATCCTACTTTCCCCAGCTGGCCCTCTGATTCCTGAGTCCATTCCTGAACCTGGGTCATCAGCGCTACAGATGGCAACTGTGCCTCTGTGCCAGTGGGCTGGCATTTTTTGTGTAATTCTATGTTATGTACATGCCAGTGTCAACACTAAGGCACATAAGGAAAAGACTAGATTTAAAAAAAAAGCTTGAACTTCTTTTGACCTGAAGGCAGCTGTTTATCAGGAACTGAAATTGCATTTCCAGTTTTTTTTTTTATCAGAGATATGCCAAAATCCATTTGAATGTCATACAAAAACCATGCACTCAGGAGCATAATGCTTTAATCTATTGAAGCTGTTATAATATGCTACATTTTCTGAGGTAATAGGAGAGGAACATGCTTCCTTGAGAACCTGTATCAATTTCATCTTATGAGTGCTAATGGTCTACAGGGGACTTCAAAGGGCTTAGCTCTGAAATGTCATATCCACGCTAATTATAGGTCTCAGAATCTGATTGTTAATATACTTGGAAATTTTGGAAACAGCACAACAGTGCCATCTTCTGGCCTAAAAGAGACATCTCCTGGCCAAACGGAGTAGTTGCTCTGAACTGGGAATTGATGACACTGCAAGGCAATAGAAGGGTATTCAAACCCCCTGCTCAGGGCATATAGACACACTTTCTCATTTGGACTACACCTGACGCACAGATGCCATTCTGTTTGGAATCTTTCTCCTGACCAGAAGGCTGCTACAGAAAGACTGCAATATTTTGCAAACCAGCAATTCTCTGGACTTCGAAATATTCAAACCCAAGGTAGATTTAGCTAACATGTTTTAATGTGTTCTTCTGTATATTTTTCCTATTCTGTTGTTTAGACTGTAGCCTAAATTAGTATATGTTCTCTTTTACTTGTAACTGCATTTATTTAAGTATTTTAGTAAAAACGTTTTTTTGTCTAAAGAAATTCTGCCTGAGTAAGACTTTCTCTATTTGTGTGTGAATTGTGAAAACAGTATTCATGATCTTTCAAAACTGTAATTTCCAAAAGAGGTCACACCATAAGCAATCAAATTGAAAAAGGGTCTGTAGGGGGCGCTGTGGAGCAACAAACTGGCAAGACGCACTTAAGTGCAGCTATGCACATTTCTCAACTTAATTTGTTAAAATTCACCATTTGCTGTAGGTAAAAGTGAAATCTGATTGCAGCAGTAAACAGATCAAGTTATTCAGTGTCATGGGTTATCAAATGGTCATGGGTCGCAATCAAAAAGCTACTGGCAGTGGACTGAAACATGCGGTGACAACAACTGAACAGGCCATGAATTCCCCAACTGTCACTGGTGGAGAACCTCCATGGACAGCTTTACAGGCCTATATGCAGGCGATTGACTCCAAAATAGAGTCGATCATCCAACGCTTTGCAGAGCAAGATGTAAAATTATAGGCAGTTGCTCAAATGGCAACAACTGCAGAGAAAATGGCTGTACAAGCATTAACTGCAACAACTAAGCTTGTGCAAGAAAATGCTCAACTTCACTACAGAGTACAGGCACTGGAGAACTCTAACAGGGCATCGCACATACATTTAATTGGTCTCCCAGAGGGTAGCGATAGGAAGATCTCATTACTTTTCTACAATCATGGTTACCTGCAGCACTTCAAATTCCCCAGGGAACCCTGGAGGGACAGTTCACCAAAGCATTCCTGATTACACCTTGTGCTGTAGGGCCATGTGGCAAGGCTCCAAGAGTGGTTCTGTTGGTGACAGCAAGCTCTATCATCAGGGATCATCTTCTGCAAGCAGCAAGGTCTTCAGGAGGGCTTGCTTTTAAAGGATCCACTGTCCATTTATTCCCAGACCTCTCTTTTGCACCATGCACCAGATGGAAGACGTTCGATGCAGTGAGAGCTCGGCTTCATGGGTTAGGAGTTGTGCACTCTCTCCTGATGCCAGCCTGACTACATATCTACTATGGTGGTAAGACTTTCCAGTACACTGACCCTCTGGAAGCAGGTAAAAAAGTGAAATTAATAGCCCGGGAGTTCCAATCGTCTGAGGGCTGTAATATAAGTGACTCGGACTCTGACCAAGAAACTGGACTGTTTACTGTAATTTTTTCTGAAATTACTCATAATTGTACCAGTTCTTGAGCTTACTGTTTTTTTCTGACCTATGCAGCATGAATCACTTGGATTTTCCTGTAGCTTAAAAAAAAATATTGAAATGATGTGTGGAGTATTGCACTTTTAGTGGTATAGATTTTAGGAGTATCTTTTATTATAAGGAATGGGGGACATATCAGTACTGAATGTTGAGTTACAATCTCTGGACTTTGAACATTATGGACTTGACCCCAAAAGCCTTAATTAGCTGTAGCTTATTTAGTTAAATTATCTGAACAGTTTTATTTTTTTGTCTTTCCCCCCACTCTAAATTCAAACTGTCTAGGCTCTGATTATCCTAGTTTTTTTTATTTAATTTAATATATTTTATTGACTTTACAGCAAAAGTATGGCCTCGTCAGCCAGTACATACAGAACAACCGTATTGTTTTAGACAAAGCTTGGTATAATAACAGTGAAGTTAAACAGTTTCAAGAAAGTCTTTTCTTTTTTTTTTAACTTCAAATAACAAAGCCTGTTTATCTACCCCTAAAACTTAATTAAACCCCCTACCCTCCCCCGCATCTACTGAATCAGAGAGCCAGATGAATCTTTTGAGTAGGGGCTCAAAAAACATCGTAACCAATTAAGAATGAGACTACACCTAGTAGAGTCTAAAATTTCCAAGCAGCCAGTATCGCATCCAGCGGTCCCCATTTAGTATTATAGGATTGCAGTTTATTATTCATTCTTGCTATATGTTGCTCTATCTGTAATGCCATCATAATCTCTCTATGCCACTCGAGTACCGATGGCGTGCTTGCCTCTTTCCAATGCCAAAGGATAACTGCTTTCGCAGCTGCAGAAACAATGGCCATGAACACTTTCCTCTGTTTACCCATCTCTCTGGGGAAGACATTGAGTAGACAAATTTCCGGTGTAAAAAAGGCCTCTAGTCCTAATGCTGTCTGCAGTGAAGTATGGATTGAGCTCCAGAAAGGGAGAATCTTGAGACATGACCATAAAACGTGATACAAGTCAGCCTCACCGGTCTCGCATCTACTGCATTTGGACAATATAGATTTGCCCATTTTGTGTAATTTAGCAGGGATGTAATACAAGTCATGGATTATATTGAATTGCTGCAGTTTGTATCTATCTTGTTTAATGTACTTACTGTTATTCTCCCATATCTGCTGCCAAACCCCCTCTTCACCGAGCCCTAATCTCTGTCTCCAGTACTCACCAATCTTGGAGGAGATCCCTTTGTCTCTGATCTGGAGCTCCCGATATAGTTTGGACACTGAATGCTTCTGTTCAGCTATCTTTAGTAAAGAAGTCAAACCATAGTCTCCTTCACTAGGTATGTCCATATCTCTCAGGTGGGTTTTAATTGAATCCCTAATCTGGAAATACTTAAAAATTTTCCCTTTTAGTTCTGGAATCAAAACACAAGCATGTTCATACTTCAATACTTTCCCTTGAGGGACTAAGTCACCCAATTTCAAACTAGCTAATGAAGCTAGGAAGCTGGAGGGAATTGGGACACCCTGTATTAGAAAATTCTTATTGTATAGAATGGGTTGGTCAGGTGAATTCTGCCATTTTACTTTTAATAATTTCTGAACCTGGTGCAAAACTTTTATTGACCATCCAATATGCATGTTTTTAAGTGATGTAGGTAAAAGTCTAAAGGGCATAAAAGGAATTGAATTTAGTGCAAGATTATCCTAGTTTACATTGAATGTGTCTGATAAAGCAAGGTTGATACCTGACAGATGATTGTACAATATGCTAATGTTTATTGTGAAAGCAATAAAAGAAAGACAAAACAAAAAAGAAAGCTTGTCTGTAAAGGACATCTGGCAGGATAGGGAGAATACCAAAGTCTACAAAGATTTTGAACCAGGCTGTTGCATGTCCTGTAGGGAGAAGGCAAAATCAGGTGTTACGCTGCTACCCTGAAGAGAATGTGATGCCTGAGTCTTCCTCCTTTGTGAACTAGCCAAAGAAAGGTTCATATTTGGCCACAAGGATTAAGATTGGCATTGTGCCCTTATCCAGAGTTACAGGAGCACACTGGATCCTCATGGGAGAGGTGCAGTCATGACCTCGGCAAGCATTTTAAAGGACAAGGAGGGTATCCCTGTCCCCCCATCATGGTTTGCATTTAATGATGGGCACTGTGAGCTCAGTGGGCCTGACCCCCAGGAGTGGGTTTGTGACACTTTGTACTCACTTTGGTACTGCTGAAGAATGGCTGTGGCCTTTACAGATCTGTGACAGTGCCCACATATTTTACATGCAGTTTGAACCAGGTTGCATACACCATCTTTGTTTTGTAGGGCATGGCACACAACCAGATTTATAGTGTGTGCAAAGCAAAACACATTAACTCTGCATTCAGTGTCACATTCCCAGAGAGCTTTGATAACATTTGCACAATTATTCCTCATAGTCATAAAAATGGAAAGGCCCCTGGACATGTTCAATTCTTGCAAAAGTTTTTTCTAGAACAAACCTAATATTTACTTCATTACAGTCGGTGCCCATTGGAGACACACTCAATAGTGCCATACCCTTGTACTCATCAAGAAGCAAAGTTGGTGCAGTAGGTTGACTGACTTTTTTGGTTTGTCCTGGTGATGATACGAACACACGAAATTGCCAGCAGAAACAGGCCAAAATGGTCTATCTAGTCTGCTCAAGTGTGCAGCTCTGTTTAGCTCTCTGGAGCTGCTGCCCCACTCCTCCTGAATTCATCCACCCCCCATACACTTTCCCTTCCCCATACCAGAACTGATTCTGACCAATCTGATTTTCTTTTTCACCCTACTCCCCCCCGCCCTTGAAAGCTGTCTACTGTATTCACCACTACTATCTCCTCTGGTAACTCATTCCACCCCTTTCCCACCCTGTCAGTGAAAAAGTGTCTCCTCATTTTCTTCTTAAATATACTCCTCACCAGCTTCAGGCTATGCCTTCTTGTAGTACCATCCTTTCTAAGACTGAATATAACCTCCATTTGAACCCTGTTTATGCATTTGAGGTACTTGACGGTTCTATCATGTTCCCCTCTCTCTTTTGTCCTCTAGGGAGTACATATTGTGCCCCCTCAGGATCTCCTCATATGTTTTGTCCCTCCTGCCCATGATCATCTTGGTTGCCCTCCACTGGACCCATTCCAGTAGAGTGGCATCCCTCTTTAGATAAAGGTGCCATAACTATACACAGTATTCCAGGTGGGGTCTGACCAGAGACCTGTACAGTGGCCGAATAACTTCTTCCCTCCTAGAGGTGATTCCTCTGGTAATGCATCCCAGCATTTTATTAGTTTTGGCTTCTGCCTTACAGCATTGCACAGAGTGCTTCATGTCACCACTGACCAGCACTCCTAAATCCTTTCCCTCCTGCAAGATGGTCACCTAAACCCACCTGCGCCAATAGCTGGCCCCTGGGTTCTTGACTCCCAGGTGCATGACCTTGCACTTCTTGGTGTTGAATCCTAACTGCCAAATGCCCAACTATTTCACCAGCCTAACCAGATCTTCCTTTAATTCTTCTCTCTCCCCTCCACTGTGTCTACCCTCCCACAAAGCTTGGTATCATCTGCAAAAAGTCAGATCTTACTTTTGACGCCCTCAGCTATGTCGGGTTTTAATTTTGTTTTTATATTTCACCAGGATAAGACACTAGGCAAAGCCTGTTTTCATGGTCATCCTTCTTACAAAGGTTTTACATACATTAGACAAAGAACATAAATGTTACAAATATACAGTTAGTAAAACAATACAAATGGTATACAAACCACAAAGTGTGAAGTTCATCCATAACAGGTACATTTAAAAGAATATTAGGCCTCAGCAGTAGATCTGAATGTTTGGTAGGATGGCTTGTTATGTACAGTAGGAGACAATGCATTCCAATTAGTAGCAGCTAAATAATCAAATCTTTGTTTACCATATTTAGTCTTGATGTGTGGGATCTTTAAAACCTCTCCCTCTGATATCCCTCAGTGGGTAACTTGAGGTGTTTGGGGCCAATTTGACTTTTAGATATTCTGGGATAGAACCATTTACACATTTATATATGAAATTACTCAAAATTCTGTCTGTTCTTATTTCTAGGGGGACCCAATTTATATTAGATAACAAATCACAATGGTGATGGTTAATAAAGGGGCCTTTAATGTCTCCAATAAATATGTTAAACAGTACAGGTCCGAATAGCGTGCCCTGTGGGACCCCGCTGTTTACAGGTCTAGGTTTGGATAGTTTCCCCCTACCACCACTCTCTGGTTCCTGTCCCTCAGCCATCTCTCAACCTACCCTAGCAGTTTATCTCCTATATCCAGGTCCCTCAGCTTGTTGATCAGCCTGGCATGAGGCACCGAACTGAATGCCTTGCTGAAGTCCAGGTACAGGACATCCACCACCTGCCCCCTGTCCAGTGACCTTGTAACCCAGTCGAAGTCTATCATGTTTGTTTGTTGGATCTCTCCCTGACAAAACCATGCTGCCCGTCATCCTTAAGGCCATTCACCTCAAGGAAGGACACCAGCCTTTCTTTAAGAATGGACTCCCTCAACATGACCATTATAGAGGTTAGGCTGTCTGGCTTGTAGTTACCTGGCTCAGCCCTGGGACCACTCTTGTGGAGTGGTACCACATGTGCTGTTCTCCAGTCCTGCAGTACACTCCCATTTTCCTTTTTTTTTTTTTTACAGTTAAAGTGTTCATTTAAAGTTTCAATTACATACAGCCAAAAAAGGAGAAAACATACAGAGTGAAGGTTGTTGGTTATACTTACAACCTCACATCTCTTAAGCTCAGTATTAAGAACATGGAAATGTAAACTCACCATTTAGCTTAATATTTCATAGTAGATGGGTGGAGAGTCAAGGCACCAGTGCTCCAACTGGCAATAACTATGGTCCATAAGGGACTGGTGATATTTCAAGTCAAACTTTACCCAAAGTAAACAGTAATACCCATCGGGGTGAACTTTATTGGGAAATACCAGACCACCGGGGGTGTAATGAGGCATGTCACCATAGGCAGAGTGTTTTATAGTCCTTGGAAGGTCCAGTATCCACACTTGGATAGCATCCAGGAGGAGCTGCTCTCTTTGACAAGAGGTAGCTGGGGTGCTCCAGTATATTCCAGGTAGACTGAAGTTTCCAGCTATTACAGTGTACCCCTCCCTCCTACCTTCCTGATCTGGTCTGCTAGCTCCCTGGATCTATGACCTGTGAGGGTGGTCTGTACACCACCCCAAAAAAAATCCTTCCTCCACTGGAGCTTTGTAGCATTATCCATAGGGCTTTTGCCGAACCCTCCTCCCCCTCCTCCCTGGTGCATAGTATCCCTTCGCTTATGTACAATGCAACTTTACCCCCTCTCCCTTTTCCTCTGTCCTTCCTTAGCATTTTGTATCCTGGGATCTCAAGGTCCAAGTCATGGTACAGGGTTACCCATGTTTCCATGATGGCAACAATGTCCACCTCCCATTCTGCCATCACCGTCTGCAGGTCTGCTGCCTTGTTGGTCAGACTTCTAGCATTTAAGGACAGTGTGCCCCCTTTCCCTGTTTGCTTCCTGCCATCCCTTGGTGTCAGTCTTCCTCCACTGTCCCTACTATCCCCTCTCCATGCCCCCTCCCTTCAGTTTGAATTCCCACTAGTAGGGAGGCCCTCAGGACCCCCTCTCTTGGTGCTGAGTGCATTGCCCACTGCTGACTCCCTTCTTCAGTTTAAATCCAGCTCTTCTGTCAAGTGTCTCTCCAATTTGTCTTTCAGGACCCATGTGCCTTCCCTACTTAGGTATAGCTTGTTTGGAACATATAGGTCCTTGCACTCCCAGGTCCTACCCCAACCTACCACCAGCCTATACCCATTTGATACTGTAGACTCTTTAAATGTGACCCAGTGAGCTGTGAGAGATAAGCAAGCCTGTTGTACAAATCTTGTCCAAAGGTTTGTCATGAAATGAACAAATCTCCCTTCCGCCTCTGTCAAGTGACTGGTAACTGCATTTCTCATTACATCATATATGTCTGGAATAATGCAACTGGCAAAAGTACGTCTTGAAGGTATTTAATACCTGGGCTGTAATTCCTGTAGCAGTCTCTGAAAGCTAATGTGTTCTGCTTTTGAATAGGGTTCTAAATCAAGTACTATTATCTCCCCAATTAGACAGTCAATTTTGACAGCAGTTTGTTGACCTTGTTGAAATTTGTTTTTGCAGCAAAAGATATTTTTAAAGTTATCTTTTTTTGTTGTTTTTTTTTTAGTGACTACCTCATGATTTAATGGAGTTTGAAAATGTGTATCATGTCTTTTCTCATGGACATGACAGGCTGTTATGGTATTTGTTGCTGTGGACTATAAGGAATCATCTTCCATAGACTGGGAAAAAACTGATTCACTATCTGACTCTGCAACCCATATCGGAGTACTGCACAAGTGCCTGTCACCATCATCATCATAATAAAAATGCATTAACTGAGCATCACCAAAGTCACCTTCACCAAGTCACCATCATCATCTTCACCATCAAGAGTCATATTATTTTTCATCACTATTGAATACTGGTGCTGAAGAAGTCTAATCAGTGCAGTCATACTCAGGTTACGTGCTGACTTCTCCCTACTAAATCTACCATTGCAGTGAATGTATACTGCTTTAAATGGATCAGCTGGGCATATAGAGAAATGATTCCAAACTACAGAAGAAGTTTTTCTGCCTCTTTTTCATGGTAGTGAATCAAATACTGGTTGACACTGCACTTGTGAAGTGTTAGACAATGCTGGGAAATATCTTTGAATAATGCAAGTTGCACGCTGATTTGCAGCGGCATTTGTACCAGCAGTATGCAAACTGTCTAAAGCCCATTGTGGTGGAGGGCTTGTGGTATTACACAAAACTGTAGTTCTATATACTGATAAAGAAGGAGTGGAGGATGAGGACTGGTCATCATCATTAAAATGGTGACAGCAGGAGAAGAATTGCTTGGGAGAATATTATCATCATCATCGTTATCACCACCTCCAACACCACAGCAGTCTGCAACCTCACCATTGATGTTCTCCATTTCTAGTACATTAGATTCATATTCAGCTGTAACCAGCTCACCCTCATCATCATACAAAAAGCAATCACTGGATTTCTTGATTGTTATGTTACTGCAGTATTTTTGGTAGTTGGCTGGTATGAAACTATCAAGCTTTTTGCACAACCTGTTTTTCTCAACTGAGATAATTTGTTTCTTTTTACCGGTGTAAACAGCCTCTTCGGCTTAACTGTATGACCAGATCTTGTTCGGGTTACATTAGCTGATGACATGAGGCTGTCACTTTTCTCAGAACTAGAAGATGCTTTGTTCTGTGGACATTTCTGGCCAATTTTTCTGAGTCTGTTGTTCTCCATTATTATTGTATTAGTTGAACAAAAAATGTTTCTCACTGTGAAGATGAAACATACTTAGAGAACCTCAAGTCAGAGCACAGGTGCTGTCATTTCTGCAAGGGATGATGTGGCAGTGGCACTGCCAGTGTTGGAATTACACTTTATGAGCTTTGGGTGCTGGGAGGCCCATAAGGATCCTATCTTTCAGTTGAGCCCTTCCCCCCTTCCCATTATAAGTTAATGGCAATAATGTGTGATCTACCGGGGCTTGCTTCAAAACTACCAGGGCCAAGCCCTGGCAAGCCCCTCCTGTAATTCCAACACTGCTGCACTGCCACACTACAGTGGGCTCACAAATATTTTATTTGACCACAACAAAAAATGCTCACTGGGGCGAGGAAGTGTACATCAAGAACCTCAAGTCACAGCACAGCTGTCATCACTTCAGTCTGGGACAATGAGACAGTGGAACTGCCACACTTCAGTGGGCTCACAAATATTTTATTTGACCATGACAGAAAGGTTTTATCACTGGAGAGATGAAGCGTACTTAAAGAACCTCAAGTCAGAACACAGTGGCCACTACTTCTGCCTGGGACAAGGAGACAGTGGCAATGCTGCACTACATTGGGGTCACAAATATTTTGTTTGACTACAACAAAAATGTTTTGTCAATGCAGAGATGAAGTGAACTTAAATAACCTCAAATCAGAGCACAGGTTCTGTCACATCTTCCTGGGACAATGGGACAGTGACACTGCCACACTACAGTGAGCTCACAATATTTTATTTGACAACAACAAAATGTTTCTTACTAGGGAGATGAACTGTACTTTAAGAACCTCAAATCAGAGCACTGGTGTCTTCACTTCTGCCTGGGAAAATGAGACAATGACACTGCCACACTACAGTGGGCTCACAAATATTTAATTTGACCACAACAAAAAGGTTTTTCACTGGGGAGATGAAGCATACTTAAAGAACCTCAAGTAAGAGTATAGGTGCTATCACTTCTGCCTGGGACCACAGTGCTACTATAATGGGCTCACAATAGATTAATGAAATATATTGCCACTTTTCCTCTATGGATCAGAGAGAAGCAAGCCCTGCAAGTAGCACCCCACCCTTCCAAATTCTACTGTATGTGTGCAGAGCAGGCCTCTATAGTCCACAACTGCCACACCAACACACCACATGACCGTTAACTTCTTTTTTTGTTAACTGGTTAAATACTCCTCTAGTAAGGATTTTTTTCTTAATTTGCCTCTGTCCCTGATAGCTCCGTCCCTCCCTAACCATACCTCTACCCACCAGCAACAGCTTCTGCTTTTCTTTAGTTCACTGACCTATGCAGCCAGTGGTGTTATGCTTGTGCAACTGTGTTAGTTTGGTTTTGGCTGTTTTGCACTCTCTATTCCAGAGGAATTACCACCCTGTAGGGTTACGAAGGCAAGGAACCCTTGGACAGGGTTCCACCCCTAG
Source organism: Neoceratodus forsteri (assembly GCA_016271365.2). Taxonomy (NCBI): domain Eukaryota; kingdom Metazoa; phylum Chordata; order Ceratodontiformes; family Ceratodontidae; genus Neoceratodus; species Neoceratodus forsteri. The sequence continues at coordinate 1,581,074,131 of CM057449.1, read as the reverse complement.
AGGTGCCATGGAACGATTCCTGTGGCAAAAGGTACCTTAGGAATCCCCCTAAGGAGAGAGTTCTGCCACTGGAGGAGGAGGAGGAGGGGAGGATGGCGGGGCAAAGAAAAAATGTTTCACAATGAGGCTGAGAGGAACTGCTTATATAGCTCAAGAAGTGGGAGTGGCTGGTTGCTTGGCCACTGAACTCCAGGCAAAGCCTTTCCAATTCACTGACCTATGCAGCCAGTAGTGTTATGCTTGTGCAACTGTGTTAGTTTGGTTTTGGCCATTCGCATTCTCTATTCCAGAGGAATTACCGCCCTGTAGGGGTACGAAGGCAAGGAACCCTCAGAGAGGGTTCCACCCCTAGAGGTGCCATGGGATGATTCCCATGGCTAAAGGTACCTTAGGAATCCCCAAAAGAAATGTAGTATCATCCCCAAAATGGAGGCAACACAAAGCATATGAGCAAGCAGTAACTGTGACATAGGAGCAGTAACTGTTACATAGCAGTGGAGAAGTATAGGCAGTTTGATAATGCAATGAGATGCTCAGTTGAATAACATAATGAATACCTAGGCTCATGTGGCATGATTTTGGAAGTCCAAAAGAAGAAGGAAACCACTTTGGTTCTCAAATACAGTAGCAGAAAAGGTCAGAGCCAAAAGGCTGGCCTTCAGAAAATATAAGGGAACACAGCGGGATGAAGATAGGGAGGCATACCAAACTGCCCTAAGGGAAGCAGGTAAGGCAGTAAGGCAGGCAAAGTCCCAAACTGAGGAAACACTAGCAAGAACAGTAAAGAGGTGACAAGACTTTCTATAGATACATTAGTGAAAGGAGAAAGTCCAGAGGGGTATTGCTTAATGGAGAAAAGGAGCATGTGAGGAGGAGGAGGACCCTGTAAAGGCATCTATCCTAAATAGATACTTTTGCTCAGTATTTACTGAAGAGAAGGTAGGGCAGGGCCCACAGCTCAGCATCATGGACACAGGGGAGGGAGGTGAGCACTACTCCTTCACAAAAGAAAGGGTCCTACAAGAGCTTGCTAAGCTCAGGGTGGATAAGGCAATGGGACCTGATGGCATACATCCCAGGGTACCAGGAGCTAAAGGAGGAACTAGCAGAGCCATTAGCAGAATTGTTTAGTGAGTCTATGAGCACAGGAGAGGTCCCAGAAGACTGGAGAAGGGCTCATGTGATCCCACTCCACAAGAGTGGTAGCAGGGAGGAGGCGGGAACTACAGACCGGTCAGTCTTACCTCAGTAGTGGCAAGATTATGGAGGCACTCCTTAAGGAAAGGATAGTGCAACACCTGGAATCCATAGGGCACAGGATCCAAGACAGCATGGGTTTACAAAGGAAGGTCCTGTCAAACTAATCTCATAGATTTCTTTGACTGGGTAACCAGAGTGGTGGACCAAGGGGGAGCAGTTGATGTCGCCTACCTTGACTTCAGCAAAGCTTTTGACACTGTTCCACATAGAAGATTGATAAATAAGCTAGGTAGGCTCGGGGTGGGTCAGAAGTTGGTCAACTGGGTGGCAAACTGGTTGACTGGCAGAAAACAGAGAGTGGTGGTAAATGGTATACAGTCAGAAGAGATGCAAGTCACAAGTGGGGTACCTCAGGGATCAGTTCTGGGGCCAGTCCTATTCAACATCTTCATTAGTGACCTCGCAGATGGACTAGAGGGTAAGGCTTGTCTGTTTGCAGATGACACCAATATCTGCAACAGAGTAGATGATCCAGATAGGGTGGGCATAATGAGAAGAGATCTGGATAAACTAGTAGAATGGTCAGAAGAGTGGCAACTGGGATTTAATGCAAAGAAGTGCAAAATCATGCACATAGGGAAGAGAAACCCTGAAGCCACTTATAGGCTGGGAGGGGAGTTGCTAGCAATCACAAAGGAAGAAAGAGACTTGGGCATCATCATCACTGATGACCTAAAATCATCCAAGCAGACCTCTAAAGCAGTAGGTAAGGCTAGGGGTGTTAGGTGTATTAGTAGGGTATCACAAGTCATAAGAGGGAGGTAATAATCCCTCTGTACAAGACATTGGTTAGGCCCCATCTGGAGTACTGCGTGCAGTATTGAGGCCACACCTTCACAAGGACATTAACCAAATTGAGGCAGTCCAGAGAAGGGCAGCCAAAATGGTGCAGGGACTGCATCAGAAGACATATGAGGACAGATTAACAGAGCTCAATATGTATACCCTTGAGCAAAGGAGGGAGAGGTGATATGATCGAGACATTTAAACACCTTAAGGGCATAAACAAGGTGAAAGAGTCTAACATGTTTAAATATAAGAAAAATAGCAGGACAAGAGGACACAGCATGAGATTAGAGGGAGGCCGATTAAGGGGAATGTGAGGAAATTCTTTTCACAGAAAGGGTGATAGATGCATGGAATGGCTTACCACAAGAAGTGGTGGCTATGAATACAGTGCAGGGCTTCAAACAGGCATGGGATAGGCATAAGGGAGCAATACAAATGACTATGAATAGATAGGTCACTGACAGAGCAAAGGCCGATGGCACATTTATAAGGTAGAAAAAGAAATGGGTAGACTGGATGGGCCTTGCGGTCCTTATCTGCCGTCAACTTCTATGTTTCTATGTATGTTTCTATGATACTGATGGTTTGCATTGAGATTAGGGGATCCTCTAAGCAGAGAGGGAATGGCTGGACATCCTCCACCTCCATCCAACAGTGGAAACTACCTAAAGAAACTAGGAGAAACAACTATGCTGACTAAGTGTTATGACCTGAGGCAATGGAGGAGAGAGAAAAAAAACCCTATGAGGAGGAAATCTCTGCGGATCCAAGGCCTAGATTGCCTTCCCTCCAGGCTTTGGATAGTTTAGTTAGTGACTGCTCTGCAGCTGCAATTTGGAAAACCCAATTAAAGAGAGGTGGAAAATATCCCAATTTGGAGGAAGGCACTCACTCAAACCCTCTAGCGGGAATGCCATGGAAGGTTGAGAGAAAACACTGCAACAATACTTGCATCCAAGGTGCAGGAGGAGAGCAACAACTGCTGAGGCACTCACCTGGCCTAGCGACCCTAAATCAAACCAGGTGAACCAGAGGTAGTCATAGGGAGAATTCGGTGAAGGTGCCTTGCTAGGGAAACCACTAAAGTCAATAGCTAACCATTATAGTGGAAGACTAGAGCCAAAGGAGGTAACTTTTTCCACCCTTCACTGCTTGTCTAAAATTCTACACCAGGAGCTGCTGTTGTGTAGCAGGCAGCTAAAGCCAAACCTGGGGCGAGAACATTCTCAGATATGGGACAGGTGAGAAGGATCCCGCCCCAAGCTGGAAATGCTCAAGATGCAGACTAAATGCAGAGTTATACCGTCGGCTGCAGGAACCCTGCACCAGAATAGAAAGGCTGGCATGCCCCAGAAATTGATTTACAGCTGAAAAGCTGGTGAGCTGAATGGGCACAGCATGCTGAGATTGTAATGAGCATTGAGTGCTGAGACCTTGCAAGGTCAAATACAGATTGAGTGCAGCAGAATCCCAGAGGCTGAAGCTGAGGGATGGCAGTAGGCATGAAGCAATGGTTTGCGTAAGCAAGGAGCAATGGTTGTGTAAGCAAGTTTGGACCTGCACTTAGTTCAGTAAGCAGTAGTAGTGATAGGTGGGCCTGCATGAAGTTCTGCATAACATACTGTATAGCATTAACAACACTGAATTGGGGGCAAGCCAGCCAGACATGAATAGCCAAATCAAGGTGGCAAATACTCTGAGGATTTTTCGGCGGCAAGGCAATTTTAATATCAAAGCTATATTAACAGCCTGAGCAGGAGCTTAGTTGGCTGACCTCAGAGTTGTAACTGCAATAAAACAGGGAGTCAATGCTTGAAAGCAGGTATAGCCAGGCAGTGCAATGAAGCTTCAAGCAGAATGAGAGCAGGAATGAGCAGCACAGCTGGGGTCAGAGTAAACTGTGTCAGGTGAAAAGAATTGAGTATGCAACATGGAGCAGCTATGGCCTAGCTGAAACACATAGATAATGATTGCAGTTGCATTGCCGTTGTTTGAGCATGATTAGCACAGTGTGAAAAACACAAGCACTGGGTGCAATAGTAATTAAAGTAAACAGCATCAGTGGCTACAGTTGTAGGTAACTGAAAGCAGTAGCAGGAGCCCTGAGTAGCAGTATGCTAGGAGCTTAGAATCAAAGCCCCCCCCAAAAAGGAAGGAAGCACACACAGCCAAAGGCAAAATACAAACCAGAAGCAGGCAAATAAACACAGAAGCCCAGCAGAAACAAGCAGAAGTAGCAAAAAGGGGGGCAGGCTCAAGCAGCTCAGAAGACAAACCAACAGAGCCTTTGGCTGCAAAGAAAAAATGCTTGGCAATGAGGCTGAGAGGAACTGCTTAAATAGCTCAGGAAGTGGGAGTGGCTGGCTGCTTGGCACTGAACTCCAGGCAAAGCATTTCCAGTTGGTTCACTTGACTTCAACAATCACTACTGCTTGTTTCTGTTTTCTATTATAATTCTCTGCTCTGCTTCTGCTTTGATAAGCCCTTCTGCCTGCCTGCCTGCCTGCTCTAAAACTAGTATTTTTTGTTTTAATTTAATTTTTCTGAACATTCTCGCTGGGCTATGATGTGTGCATGCTGTGTACTAACTGAAGTGACTGGCTGTAAGATAGTGCTTCCACTCCTCACCTCTGATCCTGCTGCACTATGTGAGGGGTTTATAAAGCCCCCTCAGTGTCATTCTGTCTGCTCCAATCAGTGCAAACCTTTTAGCAACAGGATCAGAGCCAGCCGGGAGATGGAGTCCTTGATTGAGCTACCATTAGTTCAGTCACATGACTGTCTCTCTGGCACTGTTTGTGTCTATGTGGCATTGTGTATGGTCACTGAGGATGAGGACCAAAAGTGAGAAAGGGCAGATAGGAAGCAGAACAGAGGAAGAGATTAGAGGGAGACACACCACACCAGACGGCAGTGCTAGCATTCAATTTCACAGGTAATTCCTCTAGCTCCTGCTCCTAGTCCTGATGTGACAGACTGACAATACTGTTACCTCCCCCTCTCAACAGAGTTCTTCATGATGGGCAAGTCCCAGAGTGCTCCCCAACTGAGTCTACGATATTAAAAAATACTAAAACTAAAAAGAGCTTAATTTCAATTTTGGGTCAGGGCTTTTTCAGGTTTGGTAGTGAAACCTGATTAAGTGTTTTTTTTCCAAACACTGCCAAACCCAAATGGCCCAAATGTTGACCCAACTTGATGCCCAGACCCACATGAAATCTGCAAGTTTAAAACACAGAGGACAGGATTTTCAAACACCTTAGATCACTGCAAGCCCTGGTGCACTGACGATACAGTGCATGGAGCTTGAAGCAATCTACTGGGATTTTCTATCTCATGCAGCAATTGCTGCAAGTTAGATCAACTTTGCCTGGTCTAGACTGTGACAAACCTGGGTGCTTTTTTTACAGAGCTTGTACCAGATAGTTAGCAAAAGCTGCTGTAATTCGTGGTAACTGTCGCAACTGCACCTGAGATTGTAAAATTGGGCACAGTTGTGGTGAATGGTTTGGCACACTGCCAAAACCTAAGTGCCATGGCAAAGGGCTGTATGCAAGCCCTGCACATTGTATTGAAAATCCTGCCCAGAGTGGTACAAAATAATTATTCTTGCTTGTTTCTTGATTAGTATAAGCACAATATTTTTTTCTTTCACTATTTTTACAAACAAGTATTTACAAACATGTATACATGTTTGTAAGGGTATCCAGTGAGGAAAGTGACAGAATATGGGTGACCGTCAAAACAGTGACTCATATTCAGTAATATCTCCATGGGCTACCCTGAAAGGGTAGTAATCCTTCATAAAGGGGGGGACAGCAAGGGACGGGGAGGGGCAGGGAAGGGGTTTTAGGGTACTGGTGTGCCTGCTGCTGCCGAGCTAGCTGTGTGGTGTGGTGTGGTGGTGTGGGTGGCTAGCTTTGGCTCAGGAGACACTGGGTTAGGGGCTGGAACCAGGAGGGTAGAAATTTTGCTGCTGCCTGCGGCTGTGGGACTTATTTTTTTTTTAAGTCTGGACGGTGGCACTCCCCTGGCATGCACCCCTCTGGAGTTGAGAATCTAAAATTAGGGGGGTGCGGGGGGACTGCAGCCCCCCCCCATAAAAACACTTTTTGTTATTCTGGATGTCAGGTCACCAGTAAGTAAATTGCCCATTTGCTTTTTGGTGATATACACTTACCATAATAGTGATCACTGTTTTGCGATAACTATTATGACAGGGATCCATTTGTAAGACAAGTACAAGAAAAAATATTCTGTGATTACATAAACCAAGAAACATGTGATGCTTAAAGATCAATGACACATTGTACAAACAGAATTAGTTAGTTACCATATTGGTCCTTGTAAGAACAGATCCAGAAACAAATGGTTTGATACCTTTAATTTATTTATTTATTTGATATATCGGGTTTACAACCTTTGAGCCAGAGGCTCATTTACAAAGGTACTTCGTCACATGTAAGACAGAAACTAATATAGACAGGGTGTAACAACAATTACATTAAGCATGTGTTACAGACATTTGTCACAGACATTATTTACAGTATTTGGATGTAGATATTTACAGACATATTTACAGTATTTGGATGACAATATTTACATCATCACAGCAGAAAGACATTATTTGCTTGAAAAAGCATCTAAACAGAGTAGTCAGTCCTATTCATGAGTTTGGTATTGTTGACGGAGGTTGCAATCCATAACGGACTTTGTCAGAGAATTTGGATCAGAGTGGGTGAGAGAGTGAAATGTTAGTTGCAGTTACAGGAGTGGATATTGAAGAGGTGGTTGCGAAGAGTGGTTTTGAAGTGGGCGATCTTGGGTGCACTAGTGATGGTGGTTGGGAGTGCATTAAACCATGTAGGGGCCTTGGAGTGGAAATATCTCTGGGCAAGGGAAGGTTTTTACCCTGGGCACAATCAGTGGTGCTTTCTCTGAGTTGTGGGTGGAGATGGTGGGGGTGGCAGGATGAAGAGAGATGGTGACCTCGTGGGGGGGGGGAGAGTCCGAGCAGTATTTTCTTGAACAGTATGCAGGTCTGGTAGAGGAGTCTTTCATCAAGGTTGAGAAGATTGGCAGAGGTATAGAGGGAGCAGGTGTGAGTGAGCCTAGGTGTGCCAGTTAGGAGCCTGCAGGCCTTGTTTAGGAAGACATGGATTTTCTGGAGTGCGGAGTTATCTGCTGCCTGTATACAGGGAGCCCATAGTCCACTAGGGACAGTATTGATGAGGTGATAGCAAGCCTAAAGGCATGGGGGGAGGCAGTCCCCTGTGTCGGTAAAGGAGTCCAATCCGGGTGTTTGTTGCAGTAGCAGTGGTGTTTATGTGGTCATGGAAGGTAAGGGCCGAGTCGAGGGTAAGTCCAAGATATTTGTAGTTGGATATCTGTTCAAGGGGGGTGCTGGGTGCTGGGGAGGATGCGGAGAGGTGCACTTTTTGCTTTGTTTTGGTGGTGAGAGAAGATCATTGATTTACTCTTTTTTAAGTTTATGACCAGTCTACGGTCCTTAAACGATGTTTCAGCCTGGGAGAAGGCACGTTGAAGGGAGTCCTGAAGGGGCGTGGGTTTTTGATGCGAAGCAAAGAGCACTGCATCATCTGCATATAGTAAGATTTTTGTGGAGCAGGCCTTTGGTAAGGAGTTTAAGTAGAGGGAGAAAAGAAGTGGTCCCAGGATAGAGCCCTGGGGCACCCCGGAGCGGACGGGTATTGTGTCGGATAGGGTTCCATTAATTTTGATGCATTGGGACCAGATGGAAAGGTTACTGGAGCACCAGGCTAGGGGGCCTGTGGAGAAACCAAGTTGGTGGAGGGAGTCAAGAAGGAGAGGGTGGCAGACCGTGTTGAAGGCCTTGGATAGGTCTATGAACACAGCTCCTGCAATATTACCAGCATCTAAGGAGGAGTGCAGGAAGTTGGTGAATTCTAGGAGGGCTGTGGTGGTGCTATGGCCTGAACAGAAGCCATGCTGCTCTGGGCATAGAATGTCATATTTGGCTAGGTATTCAGTAAGTTGGGTGGCAACCACTTTTTTAATGCTTTGGGGGGGAAGAATGGAGATGGGTCGATAGTTGTTTGGGAGGCTTTGTCACCACTTTTATGGATGGGGCTAATGACAGCTGTTTTCCAGACACTAGGGAATTGCCCTAGGCATAGGGATTTGTTGAGCAGGTCCGTTAGGGGACTAGGACCTCATTGAGGACTAGTAGAAGGAGCCTGGCATCTAGGGGGTCATTTATAGGGTTATTGCTGTTTAGCGCTTTTTGTAGGTAAGGACAAGCTTCATGGGTGGATATTTTGCACAGGAGGAAACAAGGATGCTGCAGGGTTGGGGGTTGGGATTGGGGCACAGGGTCAAAGAAACAACTGGGGAGAACAGTGCTGAGATCCGAGAAGGTGGTGTTTAGACAGTTTGCTATGGTGAGGGTGTCTGTGGAGGCAGTGCCATTTATGGTAAGCTTGGAGGGAGGTGGGGAGCGTGATTTCCCATTGAGTTCTTTGATATTACTCCAGAAGGTTTTCGCAGACCCCCACATGGTTGTGAGAGTGGATTGATAGTGGTCTGCTTTGGCCTTGCAGATGGCTCAAGTACATCTATTGCGAGCAGCATTATAGGATTGTCTGTCCACCAACCTGCCAGATTCTGTGGCTTTGTGCCAGAGATTATCCCTGTCTCTCAATATTTGAAGTAGGAAGGGGGTTATCCAAGGAGCATGCTGCCTTTTGAAGTGGAGTTTGGTGAGTGAAGCATAGAGGTCACAGGCCTTGGTGAAGGCCTGTGTAAACAGGTTGAGTGCAATGTCAACGCTGGGGGCTATATTAATGGGGGACCAATCTATTTGGATGAGCAGCTGTTTAAGTTTTATTAACCCTCCTGGGTGGAGACGCCTTTGGAAGGTTGTTTGGATTATGGGTTTGGGTGTGGAAGAGGTCCATTGGAATAGGATGGGTGAGTGGTCACTTAGGGAGTTGGGAAGTACTTTTATATCCTGGATTTTGTTGCGGTGGTTAGAGATAATGATATCCAGGAGGGTGTGGCTACCAGTAGATGGGTGAAGTCTAGTGGGTTGGGTAACTAATTGGACCATGTCAAGAGCCGAGAATGAGTCCTTTATTGGTGCAGCCGAGGGGCCAAGCCAGTTGATATTGAGGTCTCCTACTAGTGTCTGCTCTGCATTGTGTGGTAGGGTAGAGAGGTATTCGGTGAGGGATGTGATGTAAGGCTTTTGGTTCTTAGGGGGTATGTAGGTGACTGTGAGGTATAGTGGGTTCCTGGAGGGATTAGGGTTGATATTTAGGGTGAGGGCTTGTGCTCTGTTTGTGAGTTTGGGGGGTGGGAGCGTGTGACCAATAATGTTATTATTGATGTAGAATGCACAGCCACCCCCAAGCTTTCCTACCCTGTCTTCCCAATATAGGGTGTATCCGGGGAGTGAGACAAAGACATCAGGAGTAGATTTGGAGAGCCAGGTCTCCACTAGGGCAATGACGTCTGGTTGGTGAAGGGTTGCCCAACATTGAAGTGCTGCAGATTTCTTTGGCAGGCTGCATATATTCAGAGAGGCAATGCGGAGTCCAGAGGATCTGGTAGATGGAGTGGTGGGGGCAGGGCCTGGATTAGGGTGGATATTACCAGAGAGGAGTAGTAGGATGACTAAGGCTCTAACCATAGGGTGGCAGGTTGTTATATTTTAGGGAGTACATTTAGACGGGAGGGAGGATGTAGTGGAGCAGGGGATGGGCAGGGTATGGAGGGATGGGCGGACACAGAAGGGGTGGAGCCAGGGGCCGGCCTGGGCGGGTGCTGGGGTTGGGGCTGGTGGTGGGAGGTGGATGCAGGGTCCAGTGTGTGATGACAAGGTGGGGGTTGGCTAATTCTGGAGAGATGCAATGGTGCAGTCCACAAAGGGCATAGGGTGAGGTCTGGCTGATGGGAGGTGAACCCCAGGGTGGTTATGAAGATGAGGCACATAAGGTGGAAGTGAACAGACATGGTGCCTAGATAGCTTTGGGGGCAGAACAAAGAGGTTGTGGGGGGAGCCAGAAAAGCTGTAAGAGCTTTGAGGTATGCCACAATACCGTAGCTTGACTTGTAGGCTCAGTGGCAGAGCTGCCAACTATGGTGGCAAAAGCACAGGGTTTGAGACCTACAGAGGAGAGATTTATTTTAGGCAGACTATAACGATAGAAGCTTTGAGAGCTTTAGAAACTACACATGCATTAGTCTGCTTTGGTTGTCTCAGCGGTAGAGCAAAGGATACTGATGGAAAGGGTACAGGGTTCGTAACCTGCAGTGAATACCAGAAATTTTATTTTAGCAGATTATGGGTGGGGGGGGGGCACAGGCTTTGAGAGCCTTGAAACTGGGTGCAAAAATAGCCAGATATGATGGCTGAGTGGTAGAACTGCTGATTCTAGTAGCAAGGGTGCAGGGTTTGAAGCCTGCAGTGGTACCAAGACTATTATTTTAGCAGACTATGGGGGGTCAGAAGCTTTGAGAGCCTTAAAAACTATAGTTAAAAATACTCTGATATGATGGCTGAGTGACAGAGCCTCTGACTTTGGTTGCAAGGGTGTGGGCTTGAGGCCAGCAGTGGTACTAAAAAATGGGGTATGTCATGTGACCTGCAAGCAGAAATAAATGGAGTGCTGTCCCTGGGTGGCTGGGGCAGATGGGGTAACAGCTCTCTGCAGACTAGAAGGAAGGTGGCTTTACCTCTTATGGCTCTCTGCAGTCCCCTGTTACAAGCTCCTCAGCTGGGCATAGTTTGAACATAATGTTTACCATTGAAGCCAAAGTTGTTGTATGTCATAATTAATTAAATAACTTTCCCCACCACTTCTGGGTCGATGTTTTCATCTAGTCTTTTCTCATGAAGATATTTAAAGCAGGCTGAAGTGCCTATCTGCCCCTGTTGACATTTTGACCTTGGAGTGCTACACAGCAGCCAGCTGAGCTAAATTGATTTCTTGCATGTGAACCTCAGTTATGTTTTTAAAAAGGTATTTTAAATCAATGAGAATTCTGTTGTTTTTTTTTTTGTGTATGATCTGGGTGTTAATACAAACAACTGTCATGAGCTTCTGAGGAAGGACGTGGTTGCTCCAAAAGCTTAAGCACTGTTTTCTTTAGTTACATCTATGTTGACACATACGAATTGTGCAAGTAAAATTGTTCTGTATACATATAGGTAAGATTAAATGTCTTCAAAGTGCTGGTACGAATCTTTAGGTACATTCTGAGCTATAAAAAGCTGAATGCACATCAGTAAAAATGTACTATTTAGGTACCATTCAGCTAATATTACATATAACTTTTCTTTTCTCCTTCCTGTCATTACTGAGGAAATTTGTAAAAAAACAGGTCTTAATCCCTTACTGTTTATCTACTCTTGTTTCTGATTCCCCACTTAAATTTATATCCCTCTATACTTACATCATACTTAGGCAAGGCAAAGCAAGGCAAGGTTTATTTAAAAAGATGCCCATCCTGGAGGCTCTGGGCACCATACAAACACATCAAACTCGGAAACAGAACAAGCAACAAATAAACACAATACATTAAATCACACAATATAATTAAAATAAATCATGAAATAACTATAAATAAATACTACATAGATATCTAAAATCTAAAATTAAAATTGGCCTATGACCAAATTTAAACATTTAAACACAAAGAACAGCCTGGACAAGAATTATCAAGCAAAGACTGGGAAGGCTTGATTATACAAAAAGGCTTTGAGGGGGGCTTTGAATACCTCTATTGAAAGGGCATCTCTTACAGCTGAAGGTAGCTACTTCCACATGACAGGGCTGGTGACACTAAAAGCTCTGTCACTGGTAGTTTTTTACCTTATCCTGGGAATCGCAAGGAGGCCCTTAGAGGAGGAGTGGAGGGAGCTGACTGAGACAGCATGTGTAAGGAGGTCTTTCAGGTAGCCAGGACCCAGATCATGTATGGCCTTAAAAGGTGAGCAAGCCCACCTTAAAGTGGGCCCTCCACCTAACTGTCAGCCAGTGCAGTTCACACAGCACCATGGTAATGTGGCAGTACTTAGACTGCCCTGACAACAATCTGGCAGCTGCGTTCTGCACCAGCTTGCAGATGGCAGAGGGTACCTCCAGAGACTCCGAGATAGAGAGCATTACTGTAGTCAAGCCTAGGTGTCACAAAGGCATGCACCAAGGTGGGGAGGTCCAGAGGCAGAACTAGGGGCTTTATCTTGGTGATATTCCTGAGATGATAAAAGCAAGTGTGACCAATGGATGACACCTGAGATTCAAGTGTCAATCCGCTGTCAAGGATAACGCCAAGACCACACACACACACTAGAGGAGGCCTTCAATGGTACAGATCCAAGAAACAGCCCCGTTTCTGCACCAGAGGCCATCCTATCATGCCATCTGTTTGACTCCACCACCAGTACCTCCGTCTTGTTGGGATTCAGTCGCAACCAGCTGGAGGCCAACCAGTCATTGATCTCATCAAGGCAGATGTTAAGCACGTCCACCACATTGGATGTCCTGGGGCAAAGGAAAGATACAGCTGGGTATCATCGACATAACAATGAAAACCAAAGCTGTATTTTCTAATGAGCTCTCACAGGGGCAGCATGTACACAGTGAATAACATAGGTGACAAGACCGAACCCTGAAGGACTACGCATGATAGGTGGCTAGGGAAGGAGGAGAACTTCACTATTACTACCCTTTGCCTCCTGTTGGTAAGAAAAGACTCAAACAAGCAGATGACAGTACCAGCAAGTCCACGGAAATCCCTCAAGTGGTCAAGTAACAAACAATGGTCCACCATGTCAAATGCTGAGGAAAGATCAAGGAGAATGAGAATTGTCCCCTCACCTCGATCCCTCGCCCTGAGGAGGTCATTATGTACCCTAACTAATGCAGTTTCTGTGCTGTGCCTCACTTGAAACCCAGACTGGAGGGGCTTATATAGATCATAAGCCATGAGGTGCTCCTCAAGCTGAAGTGCCACAACCTTCTCTACAATCTTTCCCAAAAATGGAAGATTGGAGATGCGATGGTAATTTGCCAAGATGTCAGGGTGCAAAGATGTCTTCTTCAGAAGTGGTCTCACCAATGCTTCCTTCAAGACATCAAGAAAGACCCCCTATGACAAAGAACATCGGACAATCTAGGCAAACATTGGGCCTATGGAGTCAACACATCTCATCAAGAAACATGTCGGCACCGGGTCCAGTTCATAAAATGTGTGCTTCAGCTTGGAAGCCACCGCAATGACCTCAGCCACCTCCACCGGTATAAACTCATCCCAACAAGGTGGAGTGCTCTCTGGATGCCCATGGTGACCACTGTCGGCCACAAAGTGGCTCACTGGTGTGATGCCCTGCCAAATCGCAGACACCCTCTCTGAGAAGAACTGAGAAACTCTTCACATAAAGCATCAGAAAAAGCTTTTTTCAGCTGAAGACAGGCTGGGTTTAGAAGTCTGTCCACCGTCCAAAAAGGCACAGCTGGTCAGTTCCTCCTGGCAGCAATCTCCCTGGACAGGAACTCTGCCTTCTTACGATTGATTGCTCCCTGCTACACACCATAATGTGCAAGCAGGCCAAGATTGTCCACCTCCAGCCCAGACTTCCACCAACAGTGCTCTAATCTCCGACTCAAAATCTTCATCACCTTGAGCTCCCCATCAAACCAAGGGGACCGCAAGTGAGAGGATCTGGGTTTTGCACAAACCAGTGTGAGTGAGTCAAGTGCACCAGACATTACCTCATTATAGGTGAAGACTACCGTGCCCGCACCCCCACCTCATGCACTGTCCACACTAGATAGATCAGCCACCACCAGAAAACCCTCAGGGGTCAAGTCCCTCAAAGGTGGCTAACTGTGATGGCAATGACTGTGCCCCATGTAGAATACAATATAAATACCTCAGGTAGATATTAATAAAGATGTGAAGACCACTCTAAGAGTTGTAAGAGTGGTTTTGTGCATTCAAATTAAAACTATTGGGAGCAAAATGAAGACATTTCCTTTTCAAAATCCAAGAAATATGTAAGAATTTATCAAGACCATAGCTGGATCTGGTCAGTAACATCACGGAACAAAATAAAGTGGACAAAATTAAAGCAACAAAAACAGTGTCACCATCAATATTGGCAGCACAAAATGTAGCGTGCCAGAACAATGCAGGCCACACAACACACAGGTAGCAAACAACATCCACCGCATGGAGACAATGCACTGGAACACACAGCTGCAGGCACCAGTGTACAGGAAAAGCACAGGGGTGCAGGGAGATGGAACAGCAACACACACAACACACAGTACAGGGGAGATGGCATGCTGGCTTGTGCTCCTGGCCCCTTGCATTATGCACGGCCATCCACATGGTGGCCATGGTCCACCTGTCCTCCAGTGGTTATCCCGGTGCACTGGCTCCATCACTCAGCATTCTGGGTGGGGGTACCCCACCATGTGGGTGCCTGTGCCATTATATTACCATGGTAGGTGCCCAGTGGCCTGCTTCCCCCAGTGGTGGTTGCACCCTGCCCTGTTCCATCTTCCTGCACACCTGTGCTGTTCCTGTGCAATGGTGCCTGCTGCTGTGTGTTCCAGTGCAGTGTCTCCATGTGGTGGACGTTGTTTGCTACCTGTGTGTTGTGTGGCCTGCATTGTTCTGGCATGCTACATTTGTGCTGCCAATATTGATGGTGACACTGTTTTTGACCACTTTCTTTTGTTCCACGATGTTACAGGCCGGAACTCCCCCCCCCCAAACCCGGGGGGGATCGCATATCTGTGTATATACTTTTTTGCAAGACACTTGAACAGCATAGTGTCTGTGGCTTAGTAGGTTGCATGTCCTTCTTTAAAGTCAGAAGGTTACAGGTTCTACCCTTACATCAGTACTGTAAATCCAGTATTTTAGTACAGTAACCCCACTCACACACAAGTTTTTGGCATCTCATGATATTGGCAAGACATTTTTCTTGCATGAAATTTTCATGAATGGAAAATGTCACAATCCTAACACATTCTTTGCATACAATGCTTATTTAAAAACTTCTTTAAAAACAAGCATGCACAGTGCAAATGCCAGCACATATGTTTGTATGTTTACCAATCAAAATACTTACAAAGTTCTTGCCTTTTTTCAGTAAGGGCAGGTGACAAGGCCATTCTAATGTAATAAGAAAGGTAAAGGATCTGCTGTAGACTTAAGTAAAAAACCACGAGAGGGTGTGGGTTATGGGGGTATTTACCATGGCTGGAGTGGTTTGGCCATGATGCCGCAGGCCGAGTGGTCAAGTACTCATCAGCCATGAATCATCCCCCCCTCATCCACACCCTCGAGTGGGTTATTGCGATTATACCTTTTTTTTGTTTTGCTTATATTTTGTGTTAAAAGTTGTTTTTTTTAATAACATTTTAAAGGTTTTTTTATGTAGAGATATTGTCATGCATAAAAAAAAATCAACACTATTGCAGTAAATTAAGAGTAATTCTTTATTCTGTGAATGTATAACAAGTTTTTTTTTATCTTTTGGTAGATTTTTGTTTTAACATTTTTTTATTTTTCATGGAAGAACAGTTTTGTAAGGTTTAGCAAACATTTGAATAAGTGGAAATAGAAGAAAACTGATGTGCTTTTTCAAAGTTTAAAAATTGTCTCATATTTTTTATTATTTCTTGTTGCTTGTTGCAGAGAAATTGTAAATTGCTAGTGTCTGTTTAAGAGTCTCATTCATTTTTTGGGGGGCATCAGTATTGACGTGGTAGCTGTCAAGGGCATTGTGGAGAAACTGCATGGGAGAAGGAAAAAAATGATTCTTTTTTAGTTTGATTTTCTTTTTGATACAGGAACCGATTAGATAGAAAATGTGTGGCAGTTTACTGACCTGCAGTTTATTTGTTGAAAAAGTTCACTGTCCCATAATTGACTTGGCTTGCAATGGAGGTCATGAAAGGGCGTGTCTCATCATATGACTGGTTGTGAGGATGAGGTTGCTTGTGTAGTGCCATGTTGGCAGCTCCGAGGTGTGCACTAAGCTGATAGGTGGCTTTTTCTTCTCAGAAATGCTGCTTTTCAGTATGAGGATGTTTCCATGTTCTGTACAGCTTTGACATTTGTGGAAAATTGAAGCTGAGCTCTCCGGTTACTTTCTGGGTCAGGTTTATTTTCAAAAGCTGAAACTGTTTGCTGTGTAGTTCCATGTTGAAATTGGGGAGGGGATTACATGGGACTTGATGAAGTACTGTGGCATTTCAGGTTTGTTGTGAGTTGTGGATCTGCATTTTGTGTTTTCACTGATGTCTCTCCTGAAGTTAATTGTACCCACTTTTGAAACTAACAGTGTCAGTGGCTCAGTAGGTAGCACACTTGCCTTTGAGGTTAAGAAATCAGAGGGCTGTGGGTTCAGTTTCCACATCTGGCATTTGGGTTAATATCCCAGTACTGACACTGTAGGGCAGCCTGAGAGGGGTGCTGCACTTCTGAGGTGCTGTCTTTCAGATTAGATGTTAAACCGAGGTCCCATCTGCCTGGATTGGTGGTAGTTCAGGTGGATGTTAAAGATCCCATGGCACTTATCGAAAAGAGCAGGGGAATTTTTTATTGGAAAACAAAAACTCGAGACAAATCACAAAAAAAATCATATCACCATACATAAATACAAAAAACAGAAAAAAACTATCTTCGATACAGATTAATAATAAACAGAAAAAAACCCAGAAAATAATACTGAAAATAATTCTCAAGACCCAAACTCCCCTCAGAGAACACCATTCAAGTAATCCCTTCAAACAAAATTAAAGGTAGCGTTCTCCACCAAAATGCCACTAATGGTGCAGGCAAAGATTTTTTTTCCGAACAATAAATACTAGCAATTTCTTTTGTAATGTGCTCCCTTAGGTTTTTCATAGAAACCATTTTTTGTTGAAGAACAAACATACATCGGTTGTGCCAGATACACCATTTGCAGACTGCAAACAAAACCCACAATGTACCTGGAAAAAAAAATATTCCAACTAGGTCCGAATTCCCCATAAACTAAATCTAAATAAGTTAAAGCAGAGAACATAGGAAAAGCCCATTCCTGACCCAACTGAGTCCACAATGGTGCTACATACGGACAGTTGAAAAACAGGTGCAACATAGATTCAAGTGTACATATACAGGTGTCCTGAACACAAAACCTTTCAGACAATTGCTTATGCGCCTGGTTACCCTTAACATTTAATTTGTTATGACAACACAACCACAAGGTATCCCACATTTTTTCTGGAATACTACTTTCCAGCAATTGTTTTGTCAAACATTGAGTGTCACATGGCATGCCAAAACAGGGCGACACCAAGAACATGGTTTGCAGAACTGAGGAATATAAGCGTTTTCTATTCTGTAACAAATCTATATTATAAGACACTTTCCACAGTTTCACCTTTCTAAAGATTTCAATGAGGTATCCAGACGTCCCGGTCAGAATTTTGGTAAATGGTTTCCACACAGGGGCTTGCCACTTATTCAAAAAATACCGAGAATGGTAGCAAAAACTAAGGACCCAACAATCCGTCAGGTTGGCTATACATGGAAAAATATTAGAATGGACAAAAATAGAAAAATAAAACACCGGGTTTACCATCTGAAGACTGCCCTGTTTAATAGGCCAGTAAGTAATAGATCTCTTTACAGGGTTTAGTCTGCTACCCCAGAGCAACTGAAAAAATAAATTATAAAGATGGGCTTCAAGATGTATGGAAGGGAAAATATAACTAATTAATAAAAACAGGCAGGATGCAAGTTTTAGCAGATAAATCTGCTTCATGGACATGTGGAACTGCTCAGCTTAACAATTTTGGATTCAGCTACCTCCATAGATGAAATCCAATTACATTCCACCACATTAGGTGGGCCAAAAGTAAGACCTAAAATACAAATTTTCTGAGAATGAACAACTATTCCTCCTATGTCTGGAGACATCGTCTGTGGGGGAATATGAACTGAAATACCCATACTCTTCTGGGTATTTAACTCAGAACCAGAAATCAAGAAGAAGGAACGGACGATCTCAATAGCCCTCTCACCAGATGCTTGATCCGCTACCAGAATACCAATGTCGTCTGCATATACCAGAGCACTGGGAAAGCCGAGATCAGGTTGTATAGAGATATGTCTAATGGTCCCTTCCCCATGCAGTTTCCTGAGAAGAGGGTCAATAGAAAAGACATACAGCAGGGGACTCAATGGACACCCCTGACGTACCCCTCTCTTGATAGGGATATGGGAGCCTTGGAATCTGTTAACCAATGGCGTTGTGCATGCAGAACGATACAGATTCTTAATCCAACACAGCAGTTCCACAGGTACCCCATACTTCGCCAGGACTGCAAATAAATAACTATGTGGAACCTGGTCAAAAGCTTTAGTCTGATCTAAGCTAAGGACATAACCTTGCGTGCCACTCCCATCAAAGACTTCATGCAAGATTTTCAAATTGGAGAGCATAGAACGATTTGGAATCGCACAAGTCTGAGTAGAAAAATTACTTGGTGGCAATCTGAGAGAGTCTATTGGAAACAATCTTACATAAGATCTTCCAATCAGAATTTAACAAACTAATAGGATGCCAGTTGTCCAACCTTTCTTTATCATTTTTCTGTTTATATAAAAAAATCAAATAACTATCAGCAAATGCGAGGGTTATAGGTAAGAGACCTTGCAAAATGACATTGTATACCTTTGTTAAATACAGTAATAATAAGGGTTTAGCCTTTTTATAAAACTCATTGGGGATGCCATCAGGACCAGGGGTAACAGTAGATTTTAAATGGCTAATAACAGGGTCCACTTCAGCACTAGTAATAGGCTGACAGGAAGCATTAATACAGTCAGGGGATAAGGTAGGAACACCTAAAGAACCCAAAAAACATTCCCAGGCCTTTGGATCATAAGCTTGCCCATATAAAGACTGAGCATGGTATGAAACCTCCTCCAAAATGGTATGATTATCACTAATCTGGGTGCCATCATGGGAAATCAAAGAGGCCATATATTTAGATGCAACCTGTTGGTGGCTACTATAATAGGGGTTAACTACTTTGGCCGATCCCTTCCTCCCATATTTTTGTTCTAAAAAAAGTGATGTTGTCCTCTCATACTGAGAGAAATGCATCTCAGTTTTGACCTGCCGAATCTGGGCAGAATAATCCAGTCCCCATTCTGTTTGCCAAGGTAGTAATCTTTGAAAGTGCCAACGGCACTTAAGATATTGAAAATAGCGATCCGAGGACTTTTGTTTAGAAAACTGCTTACAAAATTTCTTATTATCAGATTTAGTATCCTGCCACCAAAAGGTTTGGTTATCATATACATCAAATACTGAAACCTTGTCCTGGAGAAGCCCATACAACTCCTGCCACCCACCTTCCTCCCCCAAAACAGAAATATTTATTTTCCAGAACATATGAGACACAGGTTTGTTACTGGGACAACCGATGTTTAACAATAACACACAATGATCTGAATATTCACATGGGAGAACTGAATACTGAACATTGGTCAACCAATGAGAAAGAAAAAAGTAATCAATTCGTGTGGCAAATCTACCCGGTGAAAAGTGTGTTCCGGAGGGTGTGCACCAAAAGAAGCCCCCTCACACAGATTAGCAGTGACATACAAAGTGTTAAGAAAGTTAGAATCTGAATATAATTTTTGGTTAATTCCAGTTTTATCAGACAAGGCCAAAATACAGCTAAAATCCCCTCCAAAAATAACTGATTTGGACAAATGAAGAAAGGGCTGGATAGCTTTCAAAGTCTGAATCTGCTGAGTTTTAAGTTGAGGGTTGTAAATATTAATCAACCGCCATTCTTGTTGTTGGAGAATGACAGCTAAAATAAGAACCTGACCCTGATTCAAATCAAGCAGTCTCGTAACATGAATGTCCAGCTCTTTAACAAGAATCCCCAATCCGGAACACAAGTCCTCAGCCAAGGACCAGAAAGACAGGCCATCCCTCCAATTCCTGGAGGCCTGCCCAATTTCTCTGAATGAGTGGAGTCTAGTGTCCTGTAAAAAAATAATGTTCAAAGGTAAGGACAAAAGGAGGGAAAAAATAGCCCATCTCCGTTTAACATTTTTAAGGCTATTAGCATATAAGCTACCAAAAGACAAGACATCCCCCATAGCAGACATTTGCAAATTCAAGATTTTTTTCTACCTCGTCCCTTGCCAGGAGACTTCATCTTCCATCATTTTTTCTTACTAAGCTGAGTGTCACCAGAAACCTGTTCGGTGTCAGTCAACATCTCGACCTGGGAGGATGCAACAGAGGAGGCATCGGACTCCTCCTCAGTATCAACTGTCTGTTTACGTTTATGTAATACAGTAAGCGGTTTTTTTACCACCACATCAGAGGGTGGAGATGCAGAAGGCAGGGGAACCCCCTTCAAGAGAGAGCTTCTCGTCTGCCTCCTGATCCCCACCGGAACCCAATCTGAATTTTCAGGGGGGCATATTGTCCTTAGCACAGGGTGTAGCCGAAGTGCAAGGGGCCAGGGACTTCTTCACAGCAACGGCTGGGGTGGAAACTGTGTCAGGGGGTATGGTACCCATGTCTCCGGACACAACTTCCGGGCTGGATGTGGGCGCAGTCAGGGGTGTTGGAACCAAACCCGGGTCAACCCTTGAAGAAGAGGGACCAGAGGGAGAAAGGACAGGTGCTGTAGCAAAAGGCCGAAACTGAGGCCTAGCCTGAGCAGATCGTTGAGCCTGAGTAACAGTCTCATCTTGAGAGTCAGAAGGCATCGTTGGATTATTATGAGAGGCCCACGGACAATCTCTAAAGAAGTGTGAGGTTGCTTCACACAAATTGCAGTAGGACGGGTGAGGACAACTAATACTCACATGTCCGGAACCCAGAGAGGAGGAGCATTATGTTGATCACAAGCACTACTAAGATGGGTATGGGCCCCACACCGAAAACAGGATTTTGGTTGTCCGGGGTAAAATACAAACCCCTATCCCTGCCCAGATAGAAACAGCTCGGTAAGTGCTGATTACTCCCTTTAACAATTGGCAATTTTACCTGTAGTTTCCACCCCCCTGTCCAAAAAAACTCTGAGTCAATAATGGGATTGAGTAAACCCAACACTGTACATTTAGTAGATAACCAACGCACAATGTCATCTATCACCACCCCCTCATTTTTAAACAAAACGGTGATATTCTTAATAGTTGGCTTAGTAAGGGGAATGGCAAAAAAAGGGGACCATAATGGAGTATGACGAACTGCCTGGTAACGATGCCAAAAGGTATCTAAGCTTAAGGCAGTTTTAAAGCTGATGTCAAAATAATTATCACCAGAAGTATGTACTGTATTAAGGCATAAATTTCAGAGGGAGAAAATTGCAAACTGGATTTAATCAACGTTTTCCCCAAATATAAATGATCTGGAAATACTTCTAGTCCACCCCTGTATCTAAGCCGAACAGCATTACACCACTTGGCCTGCTCAGGGGGAGAATGAAATAAACCAGCAAAAGTTTTAGGCCTCTAAGGCCAGCAGATAATCCAGGTGCCAAAGCAGCAAAGTCAGAGTTCGTGCCCCGGGCAGAAGCACAAGCAGGCAGAGTCCTAGGTGTCTCACTAGGCACTACTGCATGAAGTGAGCTGCCCCCTGTCCCCACCATGTCAATGGAAGTCTCAGTAGTCAGTGGCAAATTAGAAACAAGAGCGGGCAAAAAAGGGGGCAAGAGGCCCATCCCCAACACTAGTCCCTGTTGTAGAAATAGGCAAAGTTTTGTACAGCACTGTCCCATGTTCACAACCCTGAGCCCCTCCTGCACACCAGAAAGGGGGCTGTGAAAGACTTAAGCCTGAGGGTACATCCAGAGGGTCCAAAACATCCAATAAATCCCCTTGAGGAGTGGGGCCGGGCCGTGCAGGGGAGGTCCAGGAATCATCTAAGAGGGACGTCTCCCACCCTGCGCCCTGAAGAGCTGCAGCAATAGTTAAACCCAAAGCAGACAGGTGGGAATTAAACCCATGACTTGGGGAGCTGTGAACGGCATGTCCCGCCGTGACCTACTGTTGGGGTCCCTGTAAACCAATCTCCACACCTTGAAACATCATAGTACCTGAAAGGTGCGATGGCAACTCTCCTGACTGTGCTGTAGAGGGAATCCGTTGAACTGCAATACTAGAGTCAGTGTCCATTTTTGTCCCATCGCGCTCCACACAGGGAGGCAAAGCACTAGACCCGACTGCTGTTGTGGAAGAATCAAGAGGAGATTCCTGGCACTCACTTAGTAGTGAACAACTGCCAGTCTCCCCAGCCCCCAGCAATGCAGAGCTACACTGTACAGGAACCCCAACGGCTTCCGCATCTGCTACCGGCTCCGGTATGCACCGCTGAGCCCTGTCAGACCACGTCACACCGTGACTGACAGGACTCGAGGGAGCCGGGCAGAGCAAAGCCCCAGCAACACTGTCCGCAGCCGAAGCCTTCCCGATATCCACTTGCAGACCCAAACCATCCAAAGAAGCCTCTGAAGAAATATTCTCCCGACTTGCCTGTATTCCTGCTGTGGTGCCTGCGAGAACGGTAGGTCCTTCTTCTGTGTTAACTAACAAAGCCATCCATACCAGAGCTCCTGCCGATATTCCTGCAGTCTTTTCTAGGTCGGTCTCCTGAAAAACAGAGATAGGGAGGGAGACCAACTCCCCTACCTCCGAGACGTCCTCCTTCTCTGAGTCCGAGCACCAAGTGGCCATCGCACTGGCCAGGCCCTCTACTGGCCACAATGCAGCAGCAGAGTAGGGGAAATTTTTATTGACAAAGACACTACAAACCAAAATCACATTGACAAAAATAAATACAAAAGACTCATGTAACAGGAAAATCTGAATCAGTCACCCAAGGTAAGCATTTCCATAAAGCAAACAATGATCCAGATGACAAACTTCTTAGTTCAGAAAAATAAACATCTTTTAAATCCTGTTCAATACTTTGGACCACCAGTAGGTGGGACATATCTTTTTGCTGCAAGGTGAAAAGACAGAGAGCAGTCCATAAATGCCATTTAATGATGGTGAACAATAAGTTTAGGGTGTCAATATTCCACTTTTTCCAGGTCGCTGGAAACCTACCATACAATAACATCTCATAAGTAACAGAAGTAAATAAAGGTTCTTTCCATCTGTTCGCTAAAAATAACCAAAAAACAGTGATATAGGAACAAAGAAAAAACAGGTGTTGTATTGTTTCATCCTGATTTACACATAAAGGTCTGGAACACAATCTTTCATTCAGCTGTTTATGTTTATGATTTGCCTTAATATTGATCTGTTCATGACAACTAAGCCAGTGTAGATCCCACACCTTCTGGGGGATGTGAGGATTCCTTAACAGTGTGTATAAAGCAGGTAAGGAAGTAGGGAGACATTTGGGAAAAATTACAAGGTCTGCACAAGTGGTATCTATCAAAAAATTATAAATGGCTTTCCTATTTTGAGTCATAATCATATGGCTAGTAATCTTCCATTGTTTTAAATGGCAAAAGGTATCGCAAAGATAAGAAGGGGTAGATGATACATGTTTAACCTGTTTCAAAGTGTTAAGGTCCTAAAGATGAAACCAGGGTTGACAGGATTGAAAAAAAATAAAATTCCCATCCCACATCATAATTAACTAAAAGTGGTTTAAGATTAGTCACAAAAAATAAACTATTACAAAAAAATAATGGGTGTATCATATTAAGACCACCTTCCTTGAAAGGTAAGCAGGTAAGGGAATGCTTAATGGGATTCAGGCGGCTGCCCCATAAGGCCTGAAAAAATATACTCAGAAGTTTGCTTTCCAAAACACGGGGAGGGGGAAAAACATAAGCCAAAAACTAAAAAATCGGGAGCAAGTGAGACTTTATCAAGTAAACCCTTTTTTTTTACTGAGTTTCCAGGTGTTCCAAAGAGAAACTTTAGCCTGCGCTAGGTCCCGTTTGGGAGTCCAGTTGAGAATGTCTAAAGGACCTGAGCCAAATAGAATCCCCAAAATCTTAGTAGGGGTGTCACAAAGTGCAGTACTGGAAACTATTACATCATTCGAGTGCTGAGATCCAAGCCATCGACTGACACATTTCTCCAAGTTAAGGGATGCTCCTGAAACAAGACCAAAGGACTTACAGAGATGGAAAGATGCATCTGCCGAAGGAACATCAGCTACTATTAAACTCATGTCATCAGCATAGGCTAAAACAGAAAGTGGTAAGGAACAAATAGGCCTAACATTGTGTGCTGTATTAATGGTGCGAAGTAAGGGATCAAAAAAAAAAGATATACGAAGGGGACTGAGGGACACCTTGTTCTAACACCTCTTTAAAGGTATCAAGGACCCTTCCAGCCATTAACAAGAGGGATAGAAGTGGCTGTAGAATATAATAAGCATA
This sequence comes from Neoceratodus forsteri, assembly GCA_016271365.2. Lineage (NCBI taxonomy): Eukaryota > Metazoa > Chordata > Ceratodontiformes > Ceratodontidae > Neoceratodus > Neoceratodus forsteri. Next base: position 1,581,049,646 of record CM057449.1, on the reverse strand, counting down.
ACCAGGAGAGAGTAGTCACAGGAACCCTATAATGTCTCAAAACCTGCCATAAACGTCATGACTCACCGAATCAAATGCCTGTCTTTGATCCAATGAATACAGGAGGCCTGTTAACCTATTTGAATTGCCATGTTCCACCAAATCCTGTAATAAAAGGACATGATTATGTATACTTCTGCCTGGAACATTACTAGATTGAGCTTCCGAAATAACAAGAGGGGCCAACTTTGCTAGACGGAAAGCAATAATTTTAGTTAAAATTTTAAAGTCCGTATTCAATAGGCTAAGAGGCCTACAATTAGTTAGTAATTTTCTGTCTCCTTTCTTATGGATATAGAAGGTACTACCCATATTAAATTCTAATGGTAAAGTATCAGCTTTTAAAAGGAAATTATAAACTGCAGCCAATTCCACACTCAACTCAATATTAAGCAACTTATAAAGCTCATTCGGAAGGCCATCCAAGCCTGGAGATACTCCAGATCACAGAGTTGTGATGACTTCAACTACTTCTTGTGCCTGAATATCACAAGCAAGCATATCAGATACTGATTGTTGCACATCAGGAACATAAATGGGACTAAGGAAGGTCAATATATCATGTAGACATATAGGGAATGGACTGAATAAGTTTTGAGTATACTTGGCCACATAATTTTGGATAAGCCTAGAATCAGTAATTGTATGACCAGCTTCAGTCACAATAGTATCAATGGTTCTCTCCGTAATCTGTTTAGAAAAATATGCAAACGGGCAGATCACATCATAGGCACCTTTTACACTAAAACGTTGACATTGTTGCATTGAAGCATATTTTTTGGAGTGATATTCCATTAAAGATTTTTTCAGGGTACTAATTTATGAAGAAAAATCCTGGCCAGTGGTATAAGAAAGGGTAAGGAGTTTTTGCAGCTGATGTCGTGTCCTATGGTATGTGAAATAACAATCTTCATGATGGGTTTTGCCAAAGGATTTCAGTAATTTCATCAAATCCTTCTTCGCATCTAACCACCACCACCAAGGATCATCGTAAAGAAAAAACACAGATTTTCTGTTTTGAAAAAAAGATTTAAGAAGTGTTAACAACAGAGAATTCTCTAATAAGGAAACATTAAATTTCCAAGTGACAGGACCAAAAGTTGCAACATTCTTAGAACCAAGAAAAATGGTAAGCAAATCATGATCTGAAAATTCAGCCACCTGTACTTCAGCAGCAGAAGTTTGTAAAAAGGAGGACACAAAAAAAAATAATCTATCCGGGTAGCTAAAGAGCCTTTATGAAAGGTAGGGGTATGTGTCTGGGTGAGAGAAAGATAAGCATCCTTCAGGTTTGCAGAAAATAAAAGATTTTTTGAGAAAAGTGGTATCACAAAATAATTTTATGGTTTTTGAGAATGAGGACCTGTCCTTAGTGGACAACCCACGATTGAAATCACCACCAAAAATGACGTGCATAGAGGTGTAAAGTTAGGGTGGAACCACTTTCAAGAGTTCAATCCTAAGTGACTTGGTTTGTGGGGCGTAAATATTGATAATCCGAAAAGGGATAGAAAGGATCCTAAAGTCTATCAATAATACTCTGCCAGGGCATAAATCTAGAATCTTAATAATAGAGACATTAGGAAGATGAAACAAAATACCCACCCCAGAACATGTCTCCTGTCCAAATGACCAATAGAAGGGGCCTAAATGCCAGGATTTTTGGGCCCTAGAAATTTCAGGCAAAGAATGGAATTTAACATCTTGTAGAGGTATGAGATTGTCGGTAAGGCAAGGCAAAAATGAAAAAACTGAATCCCTCTTATGTTGTTTTTTTATACTGTTAACAATAACAGTATGTATTGCAAAAGAAGTAGACATATGTACAGCAATCACCTCTGTCTACCCTTTCTCGGGGTACATTCTTTATGTTTTGTCTTGGCCTTGGCTTTCCTTTTTTGGGACCCCACATTGTCGATAGGGACTTCAGTATCTGTAGTAAGTTCAGGGTGAGAGGACTAGACAGAAGAAGAGTCAGAGTCTGTGTTTTCAGAAGTATGTCACAGCAATTCATATTTATTCATCAAAGGGAAAGTCTCTACCCTCTGAACCTTAGAGGAAGGTGAACCAAACTTTCTTGAACCCCTTGTAATTCTAGAAGGTGTAGTAAAAGGGTCAGAAGGGGAAGGTTCCATTGTTTCTAATGGTGCCGGGGGGTCCCATAGAAGAGCCACCTGAAGCAGAACAGCTAGGAAGAACTGGGAAAGAAGGAGGGTGGGGAGGTAGAGAAAACGTAACAGGTTGTGGGACAGGCTCAGTCAGATCCTCCCCAGCAGTTACTACAGTGTCAGTGGAAACAACACTGTATGATTCAGCTAAAGTAGTAGGAGGGGGGAGGGGGCAACTGTAGAAGTAGAAGAAGAGGGAGCCTTAATGTTAGAATGTTGGGCCACAGTAATAATAAGCCGTTGCTCCTCTCCATCAGCTAAAGTAGGAGAATTATTGGCAGCCCAGGAACATTGCTGAAAAGTATGTCCCAGGTCTTCACATAAAACACAGAGAGGTTCTTCAGTACACTGTGAGACTGCATGACCAAGACCACCACAAACAGTACATTTAATAGTCTCATAAATGCTGCTGAGATAAGAAGTGGAACCACACTTATAACAGGCTTTAGGTTGTCCAGAATAGAACAAAACTCCCCTATCCCTGCCTAACAGAAAACTACTGGGTAGGTGTTGAATACCAGTATCAGTAGTCCGGAGCATAACCCTAACATTCCACCCTCCCATCCACAAATTTTCCAAATCAAAAATAGCTTCAGGGTCAGAGAGCACTGTACATCTTTGTTTCAGCCAAACTGTAATATCGTTCAAACTAATACCTTCATTTCTAAACAGAATAGTGACAGTCTTTTGTGCAGGTTTCATTAAAGAAATTGCAGTGAAAGTTGACCATAAAGGGGTATTTTTCAACAGATGAAATTGGGACCAAAATTTCTCTAAACCTTTTAAGGTTTTAAAACTTACATCAAAATGGGACTCATTAGAAACATGTTTCAATGTGTGGATATTATAAGCAGCAAATTTCATGGAGTCTTTAAGCAAAGTGCGCCAACAAAACCCTATCAGGCATTTCAGGTAAACCCTCCCAAATACTGTAATCTGACAGCATTGTGTCTCTTAGCCTGTTGGGTGGGAACAGAAAAACAAGATGCATACGTTTTAGTAGATGTAGAAGCAAGAGAAGTCGGTCGTTCAGTCCATTGAGGTGGTAGACCAGGGCCTTGGGGTGGTAAACTTCAGTGAAGAGGGTCAGAGTCTGAAAATGGAGCTGCAGGAGAGGTGGAAACCAATAAATTGAGAATTGGATTCTGTGTTAAGCGCAAAGCAGGAGTAATCGTAAAGTCCAACTGGTCTTGCACAGGAGAAATAGGGGGGCGTCTGCAGGGGTGATCCGAACGGGGGAAGGACCGGAGTGCCAGGTACCGACAACTGGATCCCTCTCCCACCCTGCCGCAACAAGAGCAGAGTCAACTGACCAGTCTCCCTGAGGAACAACCTCTGCAAGGGACAAGTCAGACGCAGAAGTTCATGGAAGAAGATCGGGGAAAACAGCAAGGTTTTCAGGAGAAGTTTCAGCAGCCGGAGCAGAAGAAATCGTCGAATAGACCATATTAGAATGTGGAAATGTCAAGGCTGTCTTTTGGGCATCTGACGCAGAATTCTGCAACAGTGAGTCAGAATCAGTAGGCAGCTGCAAAGCTGAGTTCTTAAGTGCTAAAAGCTCCTGTTTCTTTGTAAGATAGCGTCTTTCCTCAAGTAATAGCAAAGCGTCCACATCTGTAGGTCGTAAATATTCAGTATTCTGTAGAGACTCTTTTGCAGATGCTAGCTGTTGCAGTATAGGAACAGACTGGGAAGAAACAATTGCTCGCTTACTTTGATCCATCGAGGTTTCTGAGGAAGGAAATGAACTGGGAGATGCATGCAACTTAGATCCATTAGAAGAAGCTTGAGGAAGAATCAATGAGGTCTCTGGCAATCCAGAGTCAGGGGAGGAGACCAACTCCCCTGCCTCCAACACCTCCATGTCCTCCACAGCATGTCCAGAGGCAGCCATCTTGGTTCCACATGAAAATGGGACCCCCCTGCTCACAGGAAGCAGAGTAGGGGAATTTCCCCTGGTGTCCTGGCCAAATTTCCCTCATTCACTATAAATACCACCGACAGCTTAATCTGGTTCAAAGACAGTTGGCATTCATTTGTATCCCCTTCCCCTGGGTCATGCCTGAAAACAGGCAGGATTTGTCTGGTGCACTTACCAGGTCAACAAAAAAGAAATAAATAAAACTCACTGAGGCTGGGGCGCCAGTAACATCTTAGCGGTGATCCACTTTTGTGGCCAGTTATTGTCATTATTTGCCTTGCTTCCATTCCTGAGTCGCTGAGCAAAGTTACAGCCGTGGCTTGAAGGTGATGATTAGTAAATGTTTTGGAAAGGCCAGCTTATTTGCAGATTTTAGAAAGCATGCCTCCAAGGAAATTTACTCCCTTAGGTCATTGGTGTATCAAGTGTCCATTGTGTCTAAGATCGTTTGATCCGTTTTTTTGGGGTGTAAGAATAAAGCTGGAGGGCTGGGGGGCAACTTCTTCAGATATTTTTTTGTAACTTAACAAAGGGCAAAGGGGATCATTTGGCTGTTGAAACATACACTCCCATGTGCATTGCCTGGTAGGATCACTGATTTCTTTGTGATTCTTTGTTTGCTCATTAAACATTTTTGTTACATATTGAGTGCTGTCTTCTGTAGTTTTAATTTCAAAAGAATTTATTGTAAGCTGTCTGACCCCCTCATTTCCCCTTTGTGTGAAATGCAAATGTATATCTATCCAAACTTTTCTGACCAGTCCAATTGCTGTGTTAGGAGACACAGCTTCGGAGTTCCTGATTGCTGTCAGTTCATGAACTGTTAATGGGGCATTATGCTCTGCTTTGTCCTTCCCTTCTCTTCTATATCATTTTACCATTGCTTTAAAGATGTTATTGGCTGTATTGAATTCTGTGGCTGCCATTAAATTAATGCTTCTCCTCAGATGGGGGTTATTTAGGAACCTATTTAATCCCCCTCTGAGGCTCATATAACTGCTGAGTACATACTCCTTTCTGTCAGTATTTCTGACTGTGAAGTAATACTCTCTTAGGATACTATTGAGCTGTGGGGGTGTTATTGTACCGAAATCAATTTGAATTCCCTTTTGTTTAATCCAGTCTAAAAACTCATTCAGAGCCCATCGTGTGTTTTACTGTGGTCTGCTCATGACACTCTAACTCTAGTTTTATTAGCTGCTCTTGTGTTACTTGTTCGTGACATCCGTTTTTTATTTTTCTAAGATTGGAAGGACCTGCCTGGACATCATCCCCCGTGGAATTTGACTGTGAGGATGCAGAGGTTGGAGGTACTGTTTGAGGCATGATGTTGCTGGTGGTCCTGCTTTCAGACATCTCTGCTACCGGTGCTGCAGCATGTAGTAGAGCACTGACAGATAAGTTTGTTGCTACAGCTGAGTCAATCACATTTTCATCTGTTTCTAGTGACCAGAATATCTGGTCTAGCTCTGCAGGGTCAATAACTTCGAAACTGGTAACCATTTTTGGTTTTTTCTACTGAGGCCTATCTTGGAAGGATGTCGCTTGCTGGCAAAGCAAGATGGCAGCAGTATAAACTTAATTAAAAATGGGATCAGAGTGATTTAGCAGTTCTTGGAGGGCATAAGACTGGCAATGGGTGGCTGGCACCTCTTCCATGGTTATATCATGGGATTTACCATGGAGAGGATCTGCTAGCCAGCCAATTGTGTTGCAGCATTTTAGTAATTTTATTTTTTATATGATATAATACGAATTACTCCACCTTGTGCAATGTAAAGGGGCAGCAGAATACCATGCAAATGCGTTAAAGCCCCGGAAAACCATAGAAGTATAATTTGCAAAGAACTTGCCCTAATTGTGAATACTGCTGGTAGAAATGAATGAAGTGTGGTAGCTAACCATAGCTTAGAATTAAGTTTCCTGCTTACAGTATAAGCTGGCAAGACAGTGAGGGCATTTGAGAACATGCTCTCATCCATTCCTGGGAGGACACATTTTTTTCCCCTCATTTCACCCATTCTGTCCTCTTCAGCCATGACTCTGCTCCCAAATCCATCACCCACTTTCTTATGGACTTTCTTCCTCAGTCATCCCTGATTTGTTCCTCAGTGTGGGGTCAATGCAGTGGGCAAGGTTCCTCATTGAATGTAGTGGTCTGTGTGGAGATGGGTGACTTGTTCAGCAATGTGGGGCCTGTGCAGTGTGGTTGACTTCATACTGCGAGAGTCTCAAACAGGAAAACTGTGAGTCAGTCCCAGCAACCCAGTGCACTCAGATGAGCAATCAGCTCCTGAACTCAAGATGACAATCAAAAAATGAATGCACTCAAATCCTAATAATGTGTGGAGCAGATGGTAAATCCAAAATGAATGAATATTTATTCAACTCGTAGAGTACAAACACCACAGTGCATGCCAGCTAACCACCCAGCGCTTCAATTCCTCAAGAGTCTTTCTCAGGGGTGTGGTTAGAGTGTGAGATGATCAGTTTTATTTATTTATTTATTTAAGAGTTTTACCAGGATGGCATACAGAGTGGATTACCACTCGATTCCAGATGCGCCCTGGGGGAAGGGGGATCAGCAGGATACAGTAATAGAAGCATTTACACACATATACATGTTCAGTTACAGTATAAATTAGCGTAGTCAGAATCCAATATACAAGTTGCATTTTACAGCCAGGTAGAAGGTAGTGGATGGTATGCACTGATTTACAGATATGTCCCACAACACACAGTGAGCAGAGATTGATAAAATGGGGAGAAAAATAGTGGAGATAATAAACAACTGACAACACGCTTTCAAGGGATTCAGCTGGGCTGGAGGCAAGAACAAGTGGTAGTGAATTGAGTCTTAAGAAGAGCATTCCGGCATGGAGTGTCAGTGGCATGTCTAATGTTGGCCGATAGAGAGTTCCATAATTTGGGCATCCTGAAGCTGAAGGCAGCTTGTCCAGACCTGGTAGACCTGTGCAGGATGTGAAGTAGCCAAGAATCAATGTTCCTGAGTGAGTAGGCTGGAGGAGGAAGTACATTCAGAGAGGATGCCAGGTAGGAGGGGAGTGTCTCCGACCAGAATTTTGCAGTGGTTCTAGCACAGTGTTGCAATCTCTGATTGTGGAGAGAGGGGAGATCCAGGGACTGATAGACGACACAGTGATGTGTACTAGGGGGGGCAGTCCAGGGAGAACCTGCAGAATGAGTTGAAAAGGGGGTCTGGTCTGGACAGGGAGGTTTGAGGGGCAGCGCAGTAGACTACATCACTGTAGTCCATTATTGGGAGGATCATCTTTTGAACAATAGCCCGTCTCGTTGGTAGGGGGATGCAACTTTTGTTGAGATATAATGCACCTAACATGGGGTGCAGCTTCTTGTGTATAGCATCAATGTGCACAGTGAAGTCAAGATGCTGGTCTAACCAGACCCTGAGGTATCTGTAGGAAGTGCAGACCTCCAGGGGGGAGCCTTCTAGAGTGTGGAACCCGGGGGAGGCAGAAAGGCGGGACAGTTTGGCCTGGGATCCGAAGGTGAGAGAAACAGTTTTTTTAGGGTTTAGAAATAGTTGGTTTGCATGGAACCAGTGTTGGACAGAGTCAAAGTCCTCCTGCAGGCCGGCTGCTATGGCAGTGGGGGATGAACCAGAGGCAAACAGCACCGTGTCATCCGCATACATGTGGATAGATGTATGTGGGCAGGCAGCAGGCAGATCATTGAGAAAGATGGAGAACAACAGAGGGCCAAGGACAGATCCTTGAGGGACCCCGCTGGCAACTGGGAGTGAGTTGGAGATAGCAGAGCCAATACGGACAGACTGGGACCTACCTGCCAAGTATGACTGGAACCAGTTGGTGGCAGGCACAGTTAGTCCAGCCTGGGTGAGTTTAGACAGTAGCAGGACATGAGAGACCGTATCGAAGGCCTTGGCCAGATCCATGAAGATTGCGACGGTTATCTCCCCTTTATCTATGCCCATGAGGATGGTGTTGGTGAGACGAAGGAGAGAGGTGGTGGTGGAGTGATTTTTTTCTGAACCCAGCCTGATGGGGGTGAAGAATGAGATGGAGTCAAGGTAGTGGGAGAGCTGGGCTAGTACGAGGTGCTCCTGTATTTTAGCTAGGATGGGGAGTAGCGATATAGGACGGTAGTTGCATGGGGAGGAAGGGTCTCCTCCTTTGGCGAGGGGAATGACTGTGGCTTGTTTCCATATTGTAGGGATGGACCCGAGTCTGAAGGACAGGTTATAGAGAGCTGTTAGAGGGTTGGCTATGGCTGGGGCAGAGAGAAAGAGCATTTTGGAGTCCAGGCCCACGGGGCATTTACCCTTGGATGGATTTAGTGACTGAAGTATTTTTAGTACCTCGGCGTGGTGACTGGGAGGAGTGTAAAATAGGCAGGTAAGGAGACAGCAGGGGGACTGGGGGAGGGTGGGAGGGGTGAGAGGGAGTAGAGAGGATGTAGTGTTGGTGAAATATGAGTTAAACTCAGTGGCTACAGTGCCTGGATCAGTGATGATACTACCATCTATGTTAAGTGTGTGAGTAGGAGGTTGGGCTGGAGGGATGAGTAAGGAATTAATTGATTTCCAGAATTGTGCAGGGTAAGAAAAGTTATTGTTGAAGGCAGACTTAAAATAGTTAGATTTGGCCTGTCTTATGAGTCATGTGCATGCATTCCTTAGGGACCGGTAGTATTGCAGGGCCGATTGAGTACCCGTTGCATTGAAGGTTTTCCAAGCTAGGTCCCTGGCTAGTAGATGTTCCAAGAGGTTTGCAGTTATCTAGGGTAGGTGGGATCCTCTTACTCTGGATCTTCTGAGAGGGGCATGGAAGTCCCAGATAGCCAGGAAGTTGGTTTTGAAAGATTTGAGGGCCTCATCCATGGAGGGAGCCCTAGGGATATAGGACCAGTCGAAGCTGGTGAGGTCAGATAGGAGTGTGGGCAGGTCAAGTGATTTGTAGGCTCTGTTGTTTAAAGTGTGGGGGGGGAGGGGCCATGGGTCTGAAAATTTTCCACACCAAATAAATCATATGGTGATCACTGAGGGAGTCTGATAGTAGGCCAGCGTTAATTATATGATGCGGGTGGGTGGTAAGTGCCCAGTCTAATAGAGTATGCTTCTTGGATTTGTGGTTTAGGTAGGTGGGTTTCTTTATTTGTTGGGACAGGTTTAGAGCATTTATTTGACAGCGTGCTTTGGTGACTGTACTGCCTAGCCAGTTCTGGTCAAAATCTCCAAGGAAATGAAGTTCACTGCTGGCCACGAGGGACCTCAGGGTGCCTAGGTGATCAAGTATGCTAGGCAGCGGTGTGTCCAGCGGGCAGTACGATCCTGATATGTATATGGGGATCAAGTGCAGTGGAGAGATTATGATTAGAAGGAAATCTATTGACAGCATGGGTACAGTAGGTTTGATTGTAGAGAACTGGAGTTTGAAGGAGATGTACATGGCAGTGCCATCAGCCTTCTTTTTTCCCAGCCAGTCCTGCCGAATTAGGGAGTACCCGGGTATAGAGAATTCAGCATCAAGTCTGTGGGGCTTCAGCCATGATTCAGCGATGATAATGATATCAGGGCAAATGGATAAGACACTTGTTTGTAAGGCCGTTATTTTGTTCAGAATACTGCATATATTTAGATGCACTATTTTGAACCTACGCGGGAGGTGATTAGCCGGGGTGGAGAGTCCCCCATTTGTTGGGGAAGGAGACCAGGGTTCCATTCTACGTCACCGGCTATAAGGAGCAGGAGTGCCAAGATGTGCTTTGCTAAGCACATGTTCCTTGGAGACTTCCAGCAGATAAAGGGATGGTTAGGAGACTGGGAGGTGGGCATAGGTTCTGCAGGGTAGGAGACATATAGAGCAGGCAACCCTGCATGAAAGTAGGGCAGAAGGATAGAGAGTCCCAGTATCCAGTTATGCCTTCCGTGCAGAGTGTGGTGTATTAGGGTAGTGGAAGAGTGGGGGGGTAGCTTGACACCCTCAGAGATGAGGGGCAATGAGCTTTGATTTTTTGGGAAGGAGAAGAGCAGAAGGGGTGATATGGATAAACATAGAACGACTAATATTAGAGAGAGATGGAGCATTTTGATAGCAGTTAGGAAACTGCTCAGGGGTGGCCACTAGTGGTGAAGAAGTATAAGGGACTAATGGGAAAGTGGTCTGATTGGTTCACGCAGTCACGTGGTACAGTCTATAAAAGAAGGAGCTCACCAAGGGTGGTGGGGAGCTGGCATGCAACGCGTGGGGGACTCCCACTTGTGCAGTCATCTGGAGCTGTTTGGAAACGTGGGGTCTCTACCTGAAGTAATTTCAGTCGGTGACTACTCCACGGGGTTCAGGGGCCCTGGGGAGGGCTGAACTTGCTCGCCCTCATGACCGCTGTAGAAGGGACAAAGAGAGACACCTTTTAAGTACTGGTAGGGGAGAGGAGCTAGCAGAGTCAGGTAATACGGTAATTGCAAGCATGCAGATACAATATTGGCCCAAGTAATAAGTTAAACTTCCTAATGTACTTTAAGTTTCTTGCTGGGTACAGGTTTAGAGAAGGAATTAAAGACACTATTGCCTGCAGTCTAACTGCCCCAATTTTGTCTCCAGTGCATTAAATGAAACTATTAAAGTAAACTCAATTCCTCTTGCTGGGTGCAGGTTTAGAGAAGGAATTAAAGACACTGCTGCCTGCAGTCTAACTGCCCCAATTTTGGCTCCGGTGCGTTAAATCAAACTATTAAAGTAAACTCAATTCTTTTTAGTTCCCCAGTTAAAGTCCACTTTTCCAGCAGTGAATAGAATGTTGGTGGAGCTCTAAATAGAGGCAAAAAAAAACAATCTATGGAGCTCTGCTGACTGAAAAGGCAAGCACCTTTGTTTAAAAGAGTGCCAAAATTCAAACTCCCTTTTATGCAGTCAGCTGGAGCTCTTTGGAAGCGTGGGGTCTCTACCTGAAGTAATTTTGGTCTGAGACTGCTCCGCAGGGTTCAGGGGCTCTGGGGAGGGCTGAACTTGCTCGCCCTCATGACCGCTGAAGTAATTTCAGTTGGCGACTGCTCCGTGGGGTTCGGGGGGGTTAAAGGCATTAACATCAATTTGAATACCAGAATTTGCATAGCGACATCATAGTGACGTCATCTTATTTACAATGCCAGATCAGAGTACAATGTTATCTTAGCCATATAAATACACTCTAAGATTTAGAAAATACATCAAAAAAATTCAAAATTGTTACAAAATGAATGTTGATAGAAAAAAGACACATGTAAGAGACAATAGATCATGTTATTATGTATCAATAATTGAAATGGGGTGCTGCTAGAGTGCAAACCCAATTAATTCAAATAAACCAAATTTTCCCTGTAGTTCCCCTTTTCCAAATAAGATAACACTATACACTTGAAGGAACTAAAGCATAATCTATAGCAGAGAAAGAGTTACTTATTAGGTGGGTAACAAGCCATATCATATAAATTTGTCTTTAATCATGTAAATATAGTCCAACATTTGGAGGGCACTTAAGCAGCATTTAAAACTCTTTCAACCTGTACAGAATACATTTTTTATATTTTTTATAAAGAAAGGAAGAACACAAGAGACATTAAACCATGTTATATCATTAAAATGTAATGGGGTGCTGCTATAGCGCAAACCCAGTTATATAAATCAGTCAAAATGTCCTTACGGTTCCCCTTTTCTAAACAACATAACAATCCATATTAGAAAGAACTGGGATTCAGTCTCAGAGATTGTAAATAAGATGACATCACTATGTAAATTCTGGTATACAAACTGATGTTAATGCCTTTAAAACTGATCATCCCACACTCTAACCACACCCCTGAGGAAGACTCGCGAGGAGTTGAAGCCCTGGGTGGTTAACTGGCATGCACTGTGGTGTTTGTGCTCTATGAGCTGAATAAATATTCATTTATTTTGGATTTACCGTCTGCTTTGAGCATTATTAGGATTCAAGTGGATTCATTATTTTTTTGTTGACTTCATACTGCAACAGCTGTTTTGTTTTTCCTCCACCTTTTCTTTCTATCCCAATAGGAAGCTCACATTCAGGTCCAGCTGAAGACCATGCACACATATATGCATGTCAGAGCTTGCTCTGTGTCCTCCCTTTCTGTATTTCAACTCAGTTTGCACCACCACCAGTTGTGACCCAGGTGGCAGTGGCAGAGTGGAGTCTGCAGAGCGTCTCTCCCCAGTGATGAGCTCATCCTCTGGGATACTTGATCCTTCTTCCCCAACTGTCCCTTCAGCATCTTGGGCTCATTATTGAACCCAGGTTGCCAACAACACAAGCAGTAGTGCTACCATTGGTCCACCATAACAAAAATGAACATTTGGTTAAAGGGAAACAAAGACCACACTCTACAGACTCACAAAAAAACTCCAGAAGGGACAAAGAATAATAATAATATTAATAATAAAAAAGTAGATAGGTTTTTTAGTTCAGGATGGTAAGATCCAGCCCTTAATCAACATAGTAGGACTTCTGGTGATGTCACAAGGCTAATGGCCCTTGACTTGGGTGCTCCGGGAGTCGCTGGCAAAAATCATTTAAAAAATACTCCATCCACCGATTCAAACCTCAGATTATACCAGGAATAACTACACAGGATGGCAACTAATTATTCAAGGAAAAATCAGCCACAAGCCACCAAGTTAAAAGCATTGATGGAAGGTGATTACATTTTGGGCCTATCTCCTGATGATTGCCCAGGATCCCTGATGTTAAGCACAGATGGACGGGATGACTGGCTAGTATCCACAGATCAAGGGACAATCCTAATGAAGTGAGATGGTATTAGCAAAGCAATACAATGTGTGGAGCCATCTGTGGCAGACCTCTAAGCAAACAATGGAGAAGAGAACAGGGGTGACAGAACAAGTCCTGGACAGCATCACAGACTCGGTGGGCCAACACAACCGGGAATTAATATATTTACTATCCTGGGAAAGAGAGCTTCACAATTACCTGGAAGATCAAGAAAACCGAGCACGGCTGAAAACTTTCCATATCCATGGAGTCCCAGGAAATATGGAAAATCATTCAGATCAATTGAAGACTTTGTCACTCATATCCTCCACTCAGTTTGAAAATCTTGGAGGATTTTGCTTTACCATTGAGAGAGCACACCACTCCTTGCTTCAGAAGCCAGCTGAACAAAGGCATGCCTGAGATCCATTGGTGTATGGATGTCAGAATTTCTCAAACAACAATTGATTTTACAAATTGCATGGCATCTCAAAGGTCTTAACCTGGATGGGGAAAGAATTTATTTTGATCATGACATTTCTGAGATTCTGAATGAAAAGCTCCGGAAAGTCAGAGACATTATTAAGCAAGCCAAGGATAGAAATGTTAAAATTCAGCTGTTTTACCCTGCCCAGCTGAGGATTCAGATTGACTCAGGCTTTCATTCTTTTGAATCCCTTAAAGAAGCAGCTTCAACCCTTAGAAAACTGGGTATTAAATGTCCGGAACTTGATGTGGAAGTTCTAGAACATAATCTCACTTCAGCAGCCTGGCATCGAGTTGGGACACCCAAATGGACCAACACCTTTCCAGAAACCTGACTACTTTACATGCGAGAGGATTTTAAACATTTCCTCAAACAGGAACAGCACGACCTTAACAACTCCCTATCAGCAGCAGACATTCATCCGGCAGGCTCCCTGACATGAATTGCTACAGCCTTGAACAGTGGACCTGTTTCTACTTAAATACTACTTACCAGAATAACCGGCTCAGAGACCTGAACAGACTCTGTCCATGCTGTACTGCACGTGACTTCTCCACAAGCAGCCTAGCTTCAAGAGGTAGACTTTCTACTTACTAATGCTAAGTCCTCCTATAAATTAATTTGATCCACAGTCTTGTGGATCTGAGTTAAATCTCCTGCACCTCTTTTTTTTGTCTGAACTTACTGTTGGATATACTTAGAGTATTTGTAAGTATTTTCTAAATTGAGCGCCTGGGACACTAATTACCTAAATGGGCCACAAACCTGTACTCCTTTATAAAACTGAAAATGTGTTCAGCTTTCCTCTAGGTTGTTCTCCAGCTTTATGGAGCTTCTAAAAATACTTTCTAATACCAGCATTATGGCCCTCGTACATAAACTTAGCACAGCTTAATATCTGTTACCTTGTTAAAGGAAATTTTTTCTAAGATACCTGAATAAAATATAGGCAAGCCAACAGTGGATGTCTCCCAACCCCCATCCTTCTCTCCCTTCTCCCCCTGTTTCTCTTTTCTCCTCTCCCTCTTGTCCTTTTCCCTTTGGTCTTGCATGGATGGGATTAATGTAATTTGAGCAAGGGTCCTATTAGATGTTCACCCTAACTCCTAGGCATTGGGCTGTAACTGCTGTTTCCAGCAGCTCCCTGGTGGTCCTGAGTACCATTCCTGTTGTGGTATCAGCCTTGGGACCTTAATTGACCAGTCATTATACAGATCAGGCTTGTTAGACAGCAAGCATAATAACCACTGCTACTTCTGCTCTTTCATCAGGAGTAGACATTCCTTTTTTTATGCCTTGGAAGCACAAATTTAATGCTGTGTTCAACATGTTTAATGTTTGCAGATTTTTACAAGATGTTGCACCAGTTGTGCAAGAATGTTTGATTGTATTTACAGATGTCATGTTTTTTAGGCCTTTTATGAGGCATGTTATATTCAATCTGAGTGTGGATCAAGGTATGACCTCGAGAGGCTTATCCAAACAATGGGTACTGAAGGAATGATTTCAACATGGCTATAAATTCTATCAATTACAGGGTCCTTAAATATCACTACCCTGAATGTTCAGGATATCAATTCTCCAATAAAGAGAACCAAGATTCTGACTTATTTTTATTTTTATTTATTGAGTATTCAGAAAGTACCTTTGAGTCAAAGACTCCTTTTCAAAGGTTCCACGTCAATACAGGTACAACATGGTACAGAGCAATGCAGAAATGGAACACGAGCAATCATGCATGATACAAGATATACGGTAAGTTGACTAACATTTAGATAAATAGCAGATTCATGTATAAGACTTAAAGAACAGTATACATACAAAAGCTCCAAAGGGGCTATTTCAGAGATTTTCAGGTTGGAGGCGGGTAGCCAGCCAGAGGCTTTAGTCATCAGATCAAGGGGCAGATCAAGGGTCAGTTATAGCTAGCGTCTCAACACTGATGTTGAGTTCCTTCAAGAGACTAGACTCTCAGAGGGGGAACACATAAAATTACATAGATTGTGGTTTGGACAAGTTTTTTCAGCCTTACACCCCTTGGTTAAAAAAACTGGAGTGGCAATTTTAATTCATAGGAATTTGCCCCTTGAGATCATGCATTCAGAAATTGCAGAACAGGGATGGCTGGTCATAGTTTCCAGTACTATTTTTTCACAAAAAATTCATTTTATCAATATCTATGCTCCTAACCAGGACTCCCTGGATTTTTTCGGAAGGGTGTTTTATAGAATAGCAGATTTGTGGGAGGGAATGATCCTGTTGGGCATTGATTTTTACTGTGTTACTAATTCCCACCAGGATTGGTCTTCCCACTTCTCTACCACCAATTGGTTCATGGGCAGAGCTGTCAGAGTGGGAATGCAAGAATCAGCTCTATTAGATGTATGGAAGGAACTTTACCAGTCAGATAGGGATTACGCATGTTATTCAAATTTACATAAGTCCTATTCCAGAACTGATTACTTTCTGGGAAGAACACAGATTTACATAAAATAAAAACCCTGTGTTATCCATCTGAGACTTGTCTCTGACCATTCTGCAATAGTCCTTGAAACTCAGCTGGGGAACTGGTCGAGAGTGAAATTTTGGAGAATGAACACATCCTTATTAAATAAAGAGGAATTCTGTCACCTAATAAAATACACAATTGTGGACTTTATTAAAAATAACCAAGGCCCTGAAACCAAACCAATATGGTGCTGGGATGCCTTGAAGGCTACACTTTGAGGTATAATTATATAATATGCCTGTAATCTTAACAAACAAAAACTGGAGAGGCAAATGAAACTGGAAGCCAGTTTACAAAAACTTGAGCAGCAGCATACACAATCAGGCTCCCCTACACTGCATCAGAAATTGCAACACGACTGAAAAGACCTGCAAGACTTGTGGGATGAAAAAATGGAAGGTAATTTGAGATATGCCAATCAAAAATATTATGAGCACAGTAATAGAGTGAGACGATTATTGGCATTTAGGTTACACAAGACCCAAGCAGAAAGGTCAGTTAAGAATATTAAAGAAAAACAAGGGGAAACCATACAAATAGCTTATACTCCAAGGGATATTACTGCTGCCTTTCAAAAATATTATAGTGCCCTATATAATCCGGATACTCCCAATGATCCAACTAAAGAAGACATTTCTAACTTGCTGGCATGCATTACACTCCCTACAATAACTGAGGGAGAACAAATAATGTTTGATGCCCCCATTACTCTGGATGAAATCTCTCAAGCTATTTTGCACATGTCCACAGGGAAATCGCTGGGCCCCGATGGTTTTAATGTAAAATTTTATCAGACCTTCCGGGAACAACTTACCACTCTTCTGGTGAAGGTATTTAACTCACGTCAGAAACAGGGTGACATGCTTGATTCCTGGCAGTCAGCCTTCATAACAGTTATCCCCAAACCTGGAAAATCAGCTGATCAACGAGAATCATACCACCTTATTTTTTTGTTAAATGTAGATTCAAAGGTATTCTAAAAAATTGTAACCAATAGGGTTAATAAACTAATAAAGAATGTAGTTCACACAGACCAGACTGGATTTATTCCAAATTCTCACTTGATGGATAACATTAGACACCACCTGAACATACTCTGTTATGGTCAAGAAGCACAAGTTCCACAGATAGCGTTCACCATAGACGCAGAGAAGGTGTTTGATCATCTTAAATGGAACTTCCATTTTTGCCACCTACACCAAATTTGACTTTGGGGTTCAGTTCTGCAAATGGCTTGAAGCACTTTATTAGGCACCCATGGCAAGAGTCAAAGTTAATGGCACAGTGTCTGTTACCTTGTCCATCAGTCAAGGGACTCAGCAGGGATGACTGCTTTCCCCAATCCTTTTCATTTTCACTATTGAACCTCTGGTGGAGCTGACCTGTTCCCATCCAGACCATGAAGGGATTGGGGGGAGGGGCAGGGACAACTGAATCTCTCTATGAGGATGACACCATGTTATAGTTCTGCAACCCGACCCACACTTTCCTGATTATGCACCAGATCCTGATGCAACATGGGCACATATCCTGGTTTAAAATAAGCAAAGGAAAAACAGAGGTTATTATGGTAAGTGGAGACAAGACACCTGACCTCACCCGACTGATACCTTTTAAATGGATTTCAACCCAGATTAGGTATTTAAGGGTGCACTTCCCTTTAAATCTTAAACATTTGTATCAAGTAAATTATGTGCTAACAGATCTTAAATGATGGGAACTCCTCCCACTTACTTTACTTGGGAAGGTAGACACCATGGCCCAGATATTCAAAAGGGTTGCACATGGTGCAACAGTGTTGCACCATATGGAACCCACTGATGCTCCCCAGTGCGATATTCAAAAGGAAAAGGTGTGCGGCACAAATGCCGATGCGCCGGAGCGCATCAGTAATATATGCAGGCACAGGTGGGGGGGCATGCCCATGCATACTCGGCACAGCCCGATATTCAGCCCGGGATGTGCAGAGCCATGCATGCGCAACCCCTACCTGTGCCAGCACAAAGTTACACCAAAAAAAAAAGGAACAACTGATGGCCACCCACAGGTGAGCGTTTGCTGCGTGTGCAAACGGCAGCAGCCACCTGTGGTGTGCAACTATTCGGCTGCACCTGGCGGCACCCCCATGCCCGATCATGGCCATTTGTAAAAAAATACATGCATTCCAACATCCCTGCTGGTCCAGTGGACTGCTATCTGCCCTATCACGGGCATTTGTAAAAAGATAGAAGAATCCGTCCTATATCCCTGGTGGTCCAGTGGACCGCTTTCTGCCCCATCGCAGGCATCTGTAAAAAAAAAAGAGAAGCTATTCCATCCTATATCCCTGGTGGTCCAGTGGACCGCTATCTGCCCCATCGCGGGCATCTGTAAAAAAACGAGAAGCTATTCTGTCCTATATCCCTGGTGGTCCAGTGGACTGCTATCTGCCCTATCATGGGCATATGTAAAAAGAAAATAATTCCAATATCCCTGGTGGTCTAGTGGTACCCTCCACCCACCCACTGAGCCCCACCGCCCACTCCCCGGTCCGCGGCGGTGGCAGTACCACCAGCCTGCGCCCCACTGCCGCCGACTGAGCCAATGGGCATGCAGCCTACCATACTACACATTCCAGATATGTATCTGGAATGTGTAGTATGGTAGGTGCTGCTGGCCCATTGGCTCACGCTGTGAACCAATGGGTGTGCAGCCCTACTGAGGTGTTAGTCAGTGGGCAGCGGGGCAGCAGGCGGGTAGGGTACTGCCGCCCACAGGCTGACTGGGGGGAGTGGGGCAGTGGAGCTCAGTGGGTGGTTGGGGAGGCACCACTAGACCACCAGGGATATTGGAATTATTTTCTTTTTACACATGCCCACGATGGGGCAGATAGTAGTCCACTGGACCACCAGGGATATAGGACGGAATAGCTTCTATTTTTTTTACAGATGCCCACGATGGGGCAGATAGTGGTCCACTGGACCACCAGGGATGTAGGACAAATTCTTCTATCTTTTTACAAATGCCCGCGATCGGACCGATAGCGGTCCACTGGACCACCAGGGATACAGGATGAATTCTTCTATTTTTTACAAATGCCCACGATCAGGCATATAGCAGCTCACTCAACCACCAGGGATATAGGACAGAATTCTTATTTTTTCTTCAAATGCCCACGATCGGGCTGCAGGGGGTGTTGGTCCCCAACGGCTGCTGCCTGACAGGGCACCAGGCGCAAGTCTTCGGGGATTGGTGCACCTGCATGCAAATGGGGCCATAATGACATGCAAATGGCCCCATTTGCACCTTGCATGCATTATGGCCCCATTTGCATGTCAACTTTTGAATATCGTGGTTGCTGTGCATGGCGCAATGGAACTTGCACTAGCGCAGCCCCATGCTCCACTCTGGCCACTTGCGCAGGTGCAGTGCCACTGCGCCATGCACACTGGGGATGGCAGGGTGCGATATTCAATGCTGCTGAGCCATGGCACAGCTCTGTTGAATATCGCCCAGTCCATACCCCTGCGCAGCTAAGTTGCTCTGCGCCCAAGCTTGCACCACAGCCTGGCGCAGTTTGAATATCTGGGTTTGTATAAATATTTTACTATGTTTCTTGTTTTTATTTCAAGTTCTCCCTTTGAAAATCCCACAGTCTAACTTGATAAAAATAAATAAGGCACTGCATCATTTTGTTTTTGTGTGTGGGAGGGGGGGAGAAAGTCAGAATATGGTGGCTGATTTACAATGACCCAGGGAACGGGGGGGGGGTTTAGGCTTACCCAACCTCAAGATATATTATCAAATGGCCCAGCTTACACCATGGATTCTATTCATGAAGCAAGACCCAGAGAATGTCTGAGTGTAACAGGAACTGGGAAGCCATATAGAACCACACCCTTTGGAGGGTTTCGAAGGCCCTTTAGAAACTATATCTAAACTATCAATTTCTAACCCATAGACACGTTAACTTTATTATGTATGGAGAACCGTAAAGTGGAACCTGACTATTCATGGATCAATGACCACATACAGTCAGATAATAGACCATACCCAATTTATGCCACCCAAATTAGATCACTCTTTCCATAGATGGAGGGATTTGGGTTTATACCATTTCTCTCAATTTATTCATCATGGAACCATTAAGTCCTTTGCAGACATGAAGAAAGAGCTTTATTTGAGACAAGTACATTTTTTCCATTATCTGCAGGTAGTATCCTTTTTAGGTCTGGTCCCCACTTTAGAGAAGCCCAGCAGGACCCACACCCTCATTATTTGGTGATTTTCAGAGCAGTTAGCTGTACAATTAATAAAGACTATATCTTCCTACTCATCCAAGCTTAAACCCTTTAAGAAAAAAATATAACCCACATAACACTTTCAACAAGGTTGAGAACAGGAATCTGGCAGGAATCTTACTTCACAGGAATGGAAACAGGTTTGGTATGGGGTCTTCCACACTTCAACATTGAACAACCAGAGGGAATGCCATTGGAAGCCGGTTAGCCACTTCTTTCTAACCCACATGCGAATGACAGATTATACACAATTTTAGTCAGATAGATGTTGGCGAGGGTGCGGGAAGGAGGGCACTCCCTATCATATTTTTTTTTTTTGGAGTCTTCCGATCCTACACTTTTTCTAGATGGAACTGGGACAGAGGTATAAACAGATGGCAAATATGCAGAAAGATCTAGATTTTGTACACCTGATTTTAGGTCTTATACCCAAGGGAAAATGAAATAACTGCTAAAAATCTTTTTTAGGAACACAGTTGGCAGTAGCTGGTAAAGGCATCACAAAGAAATGTTTACATCCAGACCCACCTTCTCTACCAGAGTGGCTTAGCCTTATTAAAAAAAACATATCGGGTGGAGAAGTTGACTGCCAATCTCCGACTGCAAATGGAAAGGTTCAAAGGCCCCTTGCTCCCCTCTATGACACTTATTGAGTAACTTGTGGGTATCTCAGTTCTAACCCAACAAGTGCAGGGAAACTGACCCCCAGGTTTTATACATCCTTTATATACATTACACCCAGATGAAATCAAAGAATCAGATCTACAGTATCTATGATATTTACTCTTTTAAATTATATTTGAATCTAATACCTGCATTATATAATAGGTATAACAATTATTTTTATTCTTCTTTGTTTATAAGTTTATATAGTTTTAATATGTTATTACTTTGGTTGATTATGAACAGTTTTATAGGTTAAAGCATATCCCTGACATTAATAGAAAGTATCAGAAGTATGTACTACAACTATTAGCTCCTGTAGACCTAGGTTTCACATTGGGAACTATCAACTTCTTACTCAGAATAAGATGATGTATACTTTCTTATTCCATATACATGTACTGCTACTCTGTTGTGTCCTTTCTTATTTAATAAAGAAGTTTGAAAAAAAATCAACATAGTAGAAGCCCTTGTGAAGTGTCCAGTCCACACAACAAAAAATCAAGTGAAGTGTTGTATGCAGATTGTAGTTCATTATTTGAGATTTTTGCAAACATTTCAAAACTCGCCACTTCAATAAGCGACCTTAACAAAAATACTTCACAGGTTTTGCCTGGTGGTTGGAGGCCTGTGAGAAAGACTTTAGGTGGAGTTTCAAAAGAGTTGGATGCAGCTACAATTTCATGCTTTGACTGCATCTCTGTATACTCATGTTCAGGTAGCCCTACTGATGTTTTTTTCAGAAGTTATATCCATTTATAAGAAAATATCATGATTTAATGTAAACAATTATTGCAAGTTGCATCCAGCTTAGACATAATTGTTTGTTTTTGGATACAAACTTTGGATGCTGTTAGGTCATCTAATAGATGGCCTAACAGGTTTGGGCACATTGCTATGGATTCTTAGGTGGATCCTTTTGAAAAACCTGCCATTTAACTCTCTAATGGCCATTTCATATGGTCAGTCTGAGCTGAGAAGCCTTAACTTCAATACACATTTAAAACTGATTGGTAAGTATTGTTGTCTCAAGCATTCAAGGATGGTGCATGTGTAGCTGCTGATTAGCATGCCCCTGGCAATGCTTTGAAGGGGGATGGTATATGACGGGGATAGGTTACAGAACCTTTAAGCCCACGAGCACCTCAGTGTTAATGACACTATACCTAACTCTATGTTAGCAGTACTTTACAACATTCATATAAATTGTACATGAATGAGAACACCCTGGCATTGAAGGGGTCAAAAAACGTTATCCACCTTTTTGAGCAGTGACTAGAGAGGTTGCAAAGTTTTAATTCACTGGCAAAATTGGCTCAAATCAATGTAAGTTCACACAGGAATTTTCATGGCTGACACACCAACTCTGTTGCAAGATTTTCTTTAAACCATGAACCTTAAAAAAGCCTCCCACAACCACTGTGCACTAATTCCAACCCCACCTCCCAAAAATGTTAAATTCTTGATGATACACCCTCTTCCCATCACCCACTGACAGCCTTCTCCCTTATCTTCCCCTGCCTGCTGAATTGCAGTAAAAAGACCAAGACAGTAACTGCATTAAAGTTACCCTTTCCCCCCACCTGTATGCCAAACACACTCCCCTGCCTTCCCCACCCAAGTCCCACTGAGTAAGTCACTCATATTATAAGCCCTCTTAATCAACCCCCCTTTGGTTCCCACCACCTTTCTTCCCCAACCAGCAACCAGAAAAAAACTATAATAAAGAAAACAGCCCCCGCTGCAGAGTGTCTGCTCAGTTCAGTGTCCATATTGTACTGGCATGAATAAAAAAATGGAGATGTCTTTGCTCCTAGTGAGACCTCATTGGCTGACTTTTCAGGCAGTGGTGGGAACCAGATTGGGGGGGTTGGGAGAGGGGGCTTATGATAATGATGAATAACTTACTCGGTGGGACTCAACTGGGGGGAATTGGAAAGAGTGTATTTGACGTGGGTGGTGGAAATGTTATTGATTAACCTTTAAGGTACTAACTGTCTCTGTCTTTTTTGCTGCAATTGCCAGCATGTGGGGAGAGGGAGGATGGTGCCAGTGTGGGATAGGAGAGGGCTATATCATCATGTATTTAACATTTTTGGGAGGTTGAGGTGGAGTGGCACACAATTTGCATTGTTTTTCATTTGCAAATTGGCCACATTCACTCAGCAAACTACCCAAATTTCCTAATTTACCCACAAATTGACCTTATGCATAGATTCACCATGTGAATTTGGCCAATTCACCAGGTGAATAACAATGTGAATTGTAGTCATTGGCAAAGAGAAGTTGCCAAAATTCATGAATGTCGGCAACTTTTTCTGTATCTAGCAGTGACTTAATTAGCAGTACCTTTAAAAAAGGTAATATTTCTAATGAAACCAGGTTGGCTAGCATCATGTTATATATTCTCTTTTTATTGTATTTATTTATTTATTTTGATTGGGATTAATACCTTTGAGTCAAAGACTCATTTTCAAAGGTTCCAAATCAGGGACGAAACAGAGCAATACAAATACAATACAATACAATAAGTACAAATTAAGATAATAGTGAAAAAAGAAAAACATGGTAGGCATCATGAACATCATTAAAATGTCACATGAGGTACAAGACTTGCTAGTTTCAGATACATCTTAAAAGTAGAGTAAATTACATTACATCAAGTTGTTGCAGGGTAGGGATACACTGGGAATAGTGAGACATGTCAATAATAGGTTCATGTTAAGCTTGGGGATGATGGGGTGAAAGGTAAGCAGCTAGATTGGCATTGCCAAAGTAGCTAGAGGTGGTGTGGGACAGGAGTAAAGGGGAAAGGTGGTGTAGGAGGGTTGTAAGTTAAGGGGGGAGTCAGGAGGGGAAGAGGTGAGGAGGTGGGGATAAAGCAGGAGGAACATGTCAAATTATTTTATTGCACAATTACAGGTGGTTACATTCTTAAGGTGGGACTGTAGCCCCCTTTTGAACAGCCTCAGCTTTGTGTTTCCTTTCAGCATTTTGAGCAGCTCATTAAACCATTTGGGGCCCTTAAAAGTAATGAATTTTTGGGCCAGTGATGTGCGCTTGAAAGGGACTTGTAGTTCTCCTTTTGTCACATTTTGTAATAATGGGGGAGGAGCTCTACAGCAGATTCCTTAATTGTTACCAGGTTTTTCTTGAGAGTTGCTGGAAGGTAATTAATACTGAGTTAAAGGAGAACTGTGCTGAATCTGAAAGACATTTTTAGGGCTGCAGTGGGCAGAACCCTGCAGTCTTTTTGCTTTCAGAGAAAAGGACCCCCGACTGGATACCATCTGAACAACAGTGTGTAGACTTCTGTAACAGTTGTCTTCATGTCTGTGAAACAGTCACCTCTGTATCTGTAAATCAGTCCTCACTGTCCATTGAGTATAGTGGCAGAGCATTATTTTTTTCCTGAGGTCATGGCGGAACATGTCACAAATGGCTATGTCCAAGATGGCTGGTGGGCTCTATTACACATGCATAAAGAATAGCACATGTATGATAGAATTTGGTAGCAATCCTGGTCATGGCAGACTGCAACCTGTCCCACCATGACCAATAAACCTTTATTTTTCCATTTTTAAATACATATATATGTTATTTGATCAAAATGTCACTAGGGTGCCCAATGCCGCAGTGTCATGATCCTACCCCACAACCTCCAGAAACAAAACAGTGTCATTGGAGTGCCCAGTCCCCCAGTTCATGATCCAGACTCTTGGTTCCATTTGCCCCTCACCCCCCTTAGACACATAACAGTGACACTGGGGTGCCCAGTCCCCTAGTGTCATGATTCAGGATCCTGGGTCCATTTTATTTTTCAAACCTGTTAAAAGAATACTGTCCATTAATGTATTTTGTGCCATGATTGTCCCCCTTCCACCCCAAGCCCTTACTTACCCACTGGGGGATCCAGCACCTTCATCTTCTCAGGATCACAGACATGTCTTCACCCTTCAAAGCCAGACCGTGAACTGAGGAAACAGGAATGTGGTTCAATGTATTTCAATGGTGTTTTGAACTTAATGGCATAATGTAGCCCTTTTTAAATATTATTGCCCCAAATTTTCAATGTGCTTTCATTGGGACCCCACCTCATGAACAATTGGACTGTCATTAGGCAGGTCTGTACACAAAGGTGATTTTGTGGTCCCAGTGCAAAATCACCTTTTGGACTGGACTTAAAAAAAAATTCATTGCTGTTTTTCATGAGGTGGGGTCATAAGAAGGCTATGTTGAAAATTTGGTGTAAAAATATTAAAAAACAACAAAGTTATGAGCCTACATACAATTTTGCGAATGCAGCCTCATAATATTGGTAATTTTCTGTATTTTCCCTCAAAATCCACAACACAGCCATATCATTACAGCACCTCATGATTGTGACAGCTGTCATTTTTCAAATCTTGGCCAAAACCCCAAATTCACAATATAGCCATATCTTTACAATACCCCATGAGTATGACAGCTGTCATTTTTTCAAATCCTGGCCAATATGTTTTTTACATCCCAAAAGGTGATTTTGCAGTCCCTGTGTGAAATCACCTTTTGACCAGGAGTTGAACAATTTCTCTGTCCTTCTTCATGAAGCAGGGTCATAACAAGGCTATGTTTAACATTTTGGTGTAAAAATATTGAAATACAACACAGTTAAAAGCCTACATTGAATTTTGGAAATGCAGTTTTGTAACTTTGGTAATATTCAATATGTTTACCCCAAATGTTCAATGTAGCAATTTCTTTACAGCATCTCATGATTGTAACTGCTGTCACTTATCAACTCCTGCCCAAAATGTGTTTTTGCATCCCAAAAGTTGATTTTGCAGTCCCTGTACAAAATCACCTCTAGGCCAGGAGTTGAACATTTTCTCTGTTCTTCTTCATGAGGCAGGGTCGTAATGAGGCTATGTTGAAAATTTGGTGAAAAATATTACAGAACAACACATTTATGAGCCTACATTTCTTTTGTGAATACAGTCTCCTAACTTTGAAAATGTTCAATTTTTTTACCCCAAATTCTTCACCTGCAGCCTTATCAGCTCTGACCAGAGTTTGTTCCTAGTAGGACCTGTCTTTCAAGTATTGGTTCTAATTATGTTATAGTTCTGTCTCTACTGGTCTATTAGTAATCTACAGTAAGAGGGTGTTTCTGGTTTACACTCTGGTGTTAAGTGCCATTTTAGAAGTGTGAGATGCAGTTTATGTCCAAATCAGCCTGTTGTGCCAACCATAACATAGCTGGACAAGGTACATAAACTATGTCATACAGTTTCAAAATTGCACTTGCCACTAGTATGTAAATCAAACAATTCCACTGGTATAACTAAATAGCCTGCAGAGATGGAACAGTAACAGAACTTTAGCCAGTATTTAAAAAACAGCTTTTAAAATGGGAAATGACTTGCAGATGCAGTTCAATTCTCCTTTAAAGAACCAATAGCAGCATTCTCACCAGAATATGCAAAGAATATTAATTGGGCAATTGGGACCAGGGTCCTTGAAAGGCATCTCTTGAAGATCAGATAGGAAATCCAGATCAAGAAACAGAGACTGGAGGTAGAATGTTACCTGTGAGCCTGTTATGCATTTGTGTTTTCCTTTTGTGGAAGCTGAAAGTACACTGTAAGTAATGTTTTTTTTTTTTTTTGTCTTGGCTACAGATGTAAAAATAAGCCAGTGCATGAGTTTAAACAAAACTGTTTGAGTCCAGATGATCACAAGGGCCTAGACTGATTCTTACAATTTCATTTAAATAGACATGTTATACACAAGTAATATTTCAGAAATATGTGGTGTAGGTTGTGGGAATTGTCTGTAGGTCCTTGAAAAAGCTAGGTAAAGACACTACAGAGTGTTCCCTTTTAAGCATAATGCTACAGTACTGTATACATGTGTGCTTGAAAACGAAAGCTGAGCTCACCTACAGTATGTAACAGGAATTCATGAACTAAAAAATTGAACGGGACTATTTGCAGTTGTGCAATATTGCCATCTATTTCAATATCACTAGGGTTAATTGTTCCAGAGAAGAGAATGGAATTCTTGATATTCATGTTCATCTGTTTTACTGTCTTTGTTTTATACACTGCAGTTTACAAATGAACAGTTTGGTATAGTATACAACATGAAACATGGTAGAACTTGAAAATTGCAGTAACAAAAAAATTAAAACATGCAAAATGTATAGACAGAATAAAATGGAAGTACATGTTCTTCATTAGTCTATAAAGCAATAAAACTGTTAGAACAAATATGTCCTAACCTCTGATTAAATAATAGTGATGCTGAGTTTCTAATTGAGTTTGTCCAGAATCAAATGGTTTGATACCTTTTATTGGATTAACACAGATGTTACAACAAAAGAACAAAGTGGGTCATGCACCTCACAATCTCAGCATGTGTTAACTAAGGAGGAGGAAAGTACTAGTTTTTGTTTCATGTATCCCAAAGTGCTTCAGAATCCATGAATTTTGGCAACAGCCATTAGGCAACAGGGAGTTAAGTGAGATTGGTGGCAGTTAAGGAAAGCTCAGAGGAGTTATATACTGTACAGAGAAAGAGGAAGAGAGAAATGGAGAGGACGTTAAGCACAGGATGATTAATTGAGTTGCTCAGCATCCTTTATAATAGTAAGTGGTGGTGGTGGAATTCAAATATTTTGAAACCAACATTATGTAGGAATGGTAGGGACACAAGGGGGCATGGACTAAGATCGGAGGGCAAAAGATTTATGAGGGAGATGAGGAGGCACTACTTCACAGAGAGGGTGGTGTCTAAATGGAACATTCTACCAGAGGGGGTGGTACCATGTAAGATAATAGGAAGTTTTAAGAGGGCATGGAACAGAGCATGAGGGAGGGTCTGGGAGGAGGGGGCTGAGGCCATAATAGGAATGATAGATGGGGAGGGGGTTGGGGCAGCTGCAATCTAGGGGGAAAGCTGCACACTCAGGCAGACACTGATAGATCAGGTGGTCTGTTTCTGCATGCAGATTCATATGTTCATATGTATGTCTTCAGGGTCACTGTTCTGTGCTTTAAGCACTAGGCAGCACTGTGACCCTAAACTATAGGCACAGTAATCCTAAGACCTCCATCAAGAATGGGGCAGTACAAAAAATTA
This sequence comes from Neoceratodus forsteri, assembly GCA_016271365.2. Classification (NCBI taxonomy): domain Eukaryota; kingdom Metazoa; phylum Chordata; order Ceratodontiformes; family Ceratodontidae; genus Neoceratodus; species Neoceratodus forsteri. The sequence continues at coordinate 1,581,021,691 of CM057449.1, read as the reverse complement.
TTTTACTTTAATAGTGTCACTACAGCAGTTTTTTTGCTGTTGTTGTTGTTGTTATTTGTGGCACTACACTAACATCATACAATATGGCCACAGAGGCCTCTGTAGACCCAGTTAAAATGTAATAGGATTAACATATTCATGATGTGAAAAACATGGAAAATATATAGAATAATTCATAGGTCCCATACACAATAAGGCTGTTTTTCCACCCAGTGATTGCCTTGATGACAGAGTGACCCTGAGAGTGAAGCTCGAGAGGTCTCTGTCATCCAGCTAACCACAAGATTGGAAAAAACAGCCTTGTTTTGTATGGGGGCCATCATATGTTATTTTATATAGCATATGGTAAACAAAATACACTAACCATCCTATAGGTTTTAGCAAGCTTTACTAAAATGATTCAGAAGATAAACTGAAACATTCCAATAACAGAAATTGTAAATGCAAGATGTAAAAAAATGGCTTCCTTTTGAATCACTGCTTGAGATTTCACTTCCTCTTTTCAGACTTCTGTAATTGAGCCTGCAATATAGAAAAAAACTCACTCACTGTACCTTACACATCAGTGCCTTTACTGTGCTGATCACAACTCCTAGAATGCGTTTCCCAAAATACCCCCCTCGACACACAACCACGTGATCGCTCCACAACCCAACCTGATTTTTTGATTTGTTTATAAATCTTACAAAATGTTTACTTACTGTGCTTTTTAATTTCAAAGTGGTGACTCACTAGCATTTGACTTTTATTTTTATAAGGTGCTACTGATGGGGCACCACATTACAGCACAAGTGGTGGTAGTCTGACTAGCAAACAGCTGATTGGGGGCATTGTTGTGTGATGTTCCTACTACAAAATGAGAAGTTGTTCAGCTGCAGTACGATTGTCCCTAGTGCAGCAGAATGGCTTTTTAGAGGGCATGGAAATCCATGCACAACAGCTCAACACCATACATTCTGTATAATGTGTCTACAAAGTGATTTGTTACATTGGGAGTTTATGTTTTGAGAAAATGAAGATGGAAGCTAGCATAGGCCAGTGGATTTTTTGGATTAAATTCTGTTGAATTAGGTTGAAGTCTAAAGAACACAAGCAAACAATAATTTGGTATACAAGCAGAACACGCGTTCATCACGATTATCCTGAATTCTAAGTGTAGTGGTTATAGAACAGTAGCACATTTCATTTTATTTAAGAAGGAATCCACAGTGCAAAGCCCTAGAACAGATAAAACAAAATGGGAGGAGTCTGATTCATTATAAGACTCTTCAAACGCTAATATTAATTGGATTAAAGACCCACTCATCAAGACAGCAGTACGATTAATACAATTTAGCATAATGGCCAGCTTAAAACAATGTTTAACATTAGCCAACATTTCAAGCAGATGCTCTTCAACAGGCCTAGTACTAAAGGAAAAGGACCTAATCAGATTTTTTTTGATATGACCTTTATAAAACCAAATAGTTAGGGTGGCTGGTGAGTTTTATTTTAAACTCAGTTTTTTTGTTTGCTTCTTTCAGAATGATGGTTTTACAGATCTACATAAAACGTTCAGAATGTATTGTATATGAGATGCTCCACAATCCCTGAAAGTCTCATGTAAATTGGTTCACTACGTTTAGAGACATTGAAGCGTGAAAAGAAAATTATTTTCCCATTGACTTCAATGGTGTTTTTTTCTTGAATTTTTACTCTCATCTACATAAAAAACTAAAAATTCTTAAACTGTAATATTTTGTAGGGTTGTGTAGGATAATGTGGAAGAATTTCCTAGGTGGGTTTGATGTTTGGGAGCTTTGTACTTTTAAAGGTATTTTCATTTGAAAAATCATGTTTTTACCATTTCCAAGTGTGCTCTGCAATCGGGCTTGGAGATAATGTACCACATGCACAGAACAGTTTCAATGATGTTTAATGGGGATCAGGAACCTGAGAGAGAAATGAGCTGGGCTGTAGTGTCAGATAACTCTCCATTGTTATAGGTGAAATGTAACGTCTTCTTTGTGGCTAAAATGGGTATTTTTATGTGTGGCCGTGTTAATGTGAGTCTGTTATGGGTTTTTATATAAAAACTGTAGTCTAATTGCCAGGAATTAAATGGAATTCACAGTCTCGACTGTGGAGATTGCTATTTCAGCTGGAGACAGCTGAGTGGTGTACGGAAAAGGGATTACATGATAAAACACATCACTATCCCTGCTCACGGCAAAGCACTGTCAGTGCAATGAAGATTGTAATGGTATGTGCAGCTCATAACACTCTGGCTTCACAGTAATTTCTATTTTTTTTATATACAGTATATAACATACAATACTGCTTAATGGTTTTGGTACACTTCTTACAGAATATTTTAAAAAAACATGAAGGATCAAAGCATTAAATAAATTACATGACAGATAATTTAAAAGTGCAGTTAAAAGTTAACAAAGGGCATAAACTACTGTTGTCTGTTTGATATAAACTGTTGTTTTCACAGATCCTTCAGAAATGCAAAATGATGGTAGCCAAGCCATGTCAGGTCTTTACTCCAGCAGAGCATATCCAGATAATTAAAGCGGTGATTACCTCAAATCCTGACTCACTGGAAGCTGATCCATAGAACATTCCTTATATATGTTGTCATCAAGAAGGCAGCTACTTGATTTTAATAACCAATAACAAAGACATTTTACACAACCAAAATCAAAATAGGTAGTTTCAATAAGGCACTTTTCAATTAAAACCTGAACATTGGCTTGTGCTGAGGTTAGGGCATGTTTCTGATCCTTTCCAAAAAGGCAGCCAACACACATGTATATGCAGCGTAATCTGTCCCCAAAATTAAAGGTTACTTGGTACTTGGTGCAAGAAATCTTTAGAGGGAGGAAAAGGCAGTTTACTGTCCTGATAGTATCTCAATGTTCTCCCTTGGTTTGCTATAATGGGGCAGGGTGCTTGTGTGCAGCAAAAGAGGCACTATCCTCCTTTCAGACCCTTAACTAGGATCCAAGGCTTCCCCCAGAACTGTGAGTCTACAAGATGGCACTATAAAGCTCTCCTCCTGTTCTATTCTACAGTATAGTTACTCAAGACAGTCCAACTAAGATGCACTATCTGATTTTCAGTAGGGTCCTGCTTCGTACCAATTATATATATAAATATATATTAGCCCCACCCTGAAGAGAATAGCAAAGAGTGAATAGCTAGTCATGCTTCTGTTTCCATTGGCAGCTCTTTATTTACCAGCATTGTAAACTTGTTCAGCTGGCAAGGTCTCAATTAAAGTTTAGATTTCTGACTCTTTGATCTTCTTCCTCTTCTGTGTCTGAGCATTTACAAGGATTTATTTCCTCTTCTGATGGAGTCATGGATGGTGCAGGGGACTGCACATCTTGGAAACCATAAGAGGTTATCTGGTAAGGGCCTGTTAACTCCTCCAGCTTGGTAACTTGTACAACAATGCAAACCTTTGCTCACCTTCCCAGTGAAGGATTAGCCATATTGTGGCCACATGTCCCCAGCATTCACCTAAAGTAGGCATCAACATAAACTGTCGCTGCCCAGTTCTTGTTATGTCTGATTTGTCAAACCTGCATGTGGGTTTTCAGAGAGAAAGTATGGCAACAGGTAGATCTCAGCCAGAAGCTCTATGTAGTCATAGCAATGGAAGTAGTAAATGTGGGAGAGGATGCAATCAGGTAAGAAGGTCTACTTGACTTTCAGTTGTTCCTCCTTCTGGTGGGCCTCTGCAATAAGTCTGCAGTGGTGAACAGAGGCACAAGCAATGTCCACTACTCTGTTCACTGCAAAACTTCCCTCTGTGTCAAAAAACACAACTTCACCATCCAGGCCTCCAAAATGCTCAGGTATCTGAGCATCGACTGCCAGTTGTATGCCTTACTCAGCTCCATTGGCTTAATGTCTCGCATATTCTTGGCTGTCTGGAAGCTAGCACTCGTGGGTTTGGCTGTCAGGAAGGATGGTAGAGGGAAGCTACAAGTGACCACATCTCTGTACATTGTGCACAGCATGCCCAGTTTTAAACAGGTTTTTGAAAATGAACTGGTGTCCCTTAATTTTGACTTTCCCACCCAGTTAAAAAAAAATATAACCAGTGAACCCTCTGAATGTTTCTTATTTTCACTTTTTTTGTCCCAAAGTGTGGGGAGCCAGATCATCTAAACCACTGTTTAATGGAGCACTTATATTTAAAATAGTATATACAGTTAACTCAAATTATTCAGTTTGCAAGGGTGCCCAAATCCTAACCACCGAAACACCACACCTGCTGGAAGTTGGAAAGTGCCTTTCATGGTCATTTTTATTTATTTATTTATTTATTGGAGATTCAGAAGTACCTTTGAGTCAAGGACTCATTTACAAAGGTTCCATGTCACAGGTATTACATACAAGGAGAGGGGTTACATAGCAGTACAGTAGTACATAGTCAGGTATTACATAAGCAGTAGTTACAGAGGCCTTTATGGGGCTCTCAAAGGAGACCTAGGTCAAGTTAAGGCAGACAGGCAACACAACATGGCGTAGCAGTGTAGGGCAACAGGCAACACAAAATGCAGTATAACAGAGCAGAGCTATGCAAAAGGGACACTGTAAGTGGTAGGGTTATGTGGAGGGGGAGCCAGCCATAGCCTGGGTCTGTCGTTGGATGAGGTATTAGTCAAGGACAGTCACAAAGGTTTGAGGCCTGTAGGTGGGATCTAAGAGCGGTTTTGAAGGATCCTAGTCTGTTATCATTTGCAATCGTTGGGGGCAGACTATTCATCCAGGGTGGGGCTCTGCAGCTGAAGGACCTCTGGTATAGGGAGGTAAGGCAGTGGGGGACAGACAGTAGATGTTTTCCATAACTCCGAGTGTGCTTTAGCGATTGGGCAGGTCTTATTAGTGGAGCGAGACCTGAGGGGCAGGGACCAAAGGAAAATTTTTTTGCCAAGAGGCAAGTGTGGAACTTGAGCCTATTGTCTAGGCTAAGCCAGTTGGTTGCATTGTACAGTGTGCATGTATGAGTTAGTCGGTCACAGCCTAAAGTGAGGCAGCAAGCTTTTATTTAAGAGACACGTAGTCTGTTGAGTGCCGAGGAGTTACGCCCCATAGATGACTAGGCCACAATCTAGTAGGGGAGGACTGAGGAGGAGACAGCTAGACTTAGGGCATTAGGGGTAAAGCAGTGCTTGAGGTGATACAGGAGCCCTAGACGCACGTTGAGGGTAGTCGAAAGGAGGTGGATATGCTGGTGGAATGTGAGTGCAGTGTCAAGTGTTAGGCCTAGATATTTGAAGGAGTCCACCTGGTCAAGGGTGGTGTGGTTGGCAGTCCTAAGATGTGGGCATAGTGCCTTTTTTGAGTTAGATGGATTGGAGAAGTACATAACCTTAGTCTTGGAATAGTTCAGGACAAGGTGATGGGCCAGAAGCCATAGCTCTGCGGTGCTGAAGGAGGACTGGAGGGAGAGGTGGAGCTGTAGCGGGTCAGTGTTGGACGTATATAGGACGGCATCATCTGTATATAGAAGAAGATTCCCGGGGAAGGTCTTAGGGAGGGAATTTAGAAAGAGGCTGAAGAGTAATGGACCCAGGACAGAACCTTGTGGGACACCCGAGAGGACAGGTAGGCTACTGGAGACAGTGTCACCTATCCTTACCTGCTGAGAGCGGTTTGACAGGTAGTCGGAGAACCATCCCAGGGCATCCGGGGAGAAACCCATACTAGCCAGAGTGGACAGCAGGAGTGGATGATTGACGGTGTTGAACGCCTTGGTAAGATCTATGAAGACAGCTCCTGCGATATGTCCTCTATCTGGGGCCGAGTGGAGGTACGAGGTGAGTTCCAGAAGGGCAGTGGTGGTGCTGTGGCCCTTCTGGAAGCCATGTTGTTGTGGGCTAAGCAGGTTGTATTTGTCTAGGTGGACCGTTAGTTGGTCAGAGACTATCCTCTCAAGGGCCTTGGATAGGGGAGGGAGAATGGAAATGGGTCAGTAGTTGTTGGTAAGGGCATGGTCACCACTTTTGAAGATGGGCATGAAATGGACAGATTTCCAGCGGAAGGGGAATTTCCCTTGGCATAAGGAGTGATTTAGAATATGGATGAGGGGGTCGAGCACCTCGGTGAGTAACAGTCAAAGCAAGTTTAGGTCTAGGGTGTCACTGTTATATCGGGAATGACTTAGAGCCCACCTGAGGTAAGGCTCAGCATCCTTGGAAGAGATGACACGCAGGCGAAAGGGTGGGGCAGATGGGAGGGGGGGTGGCAGGCTTAGGGTCAAAGAAGTTACGAGGGAGAACCCGACTAAGATTGGAGAAGGCATCATTAAAGGCATTGGCCATTCGGGCTGGGCAGAGGTAAGGCATCCATCAACCCTGAGCTGGCTGGGGGCAGAGTTGGTAGCTTTGCCATGCAGGTCTTTGATGTTGTTCCAGAACTTTCGTCCTGAGCCCCAGGAGTTAGTGAGTGAGGTCTGGTAATGTTCCGCTTTTGCTATGCGTAAGGACCACGTACATTTGTTCCTAGCTTCTCTATACTTCTGTCTGTCAGCTGGCAGGCCAGTCTCATTGGAGAGGTGCCATAGGGAGTCTCTATTATGCATGAGATCCAGGAGGTGGTCATTGACCCATGGTACTGGGTTACCTTTGGCCACTCTTTTGGTGATAGGGGCGACTTTGTCACAGGTGTTGTTAAAGGCAAGGATAAAGTGGTTTAGGACTAGGTCAGTGTCAAAGGTATTCGTGACAATGGACCAGTCCATCGACCTGAGAAAGGTTTTTAGTTTGGAAAGTTTTCCTGGGCCGAGTTTGCACTGGTAGAGTAGTCTTGGGGGGATTGGGTTTTTTTCCCGACCAATGGCAGAGAACTGGGGAGTGGTCACTAATGGCATTTGGGAGTACAGTTGTACTGATGATTTTCTTGGGGCAGTTGTTGAACACTAAGTCCAGTAGTGAAGAGGGCCCAGTGCGCTGGTTTAGTCTGGTAGGGGATATGACGAGCTGCATAAGGTCCTGGGCAGTAGCGGCGTCTATGAGTGGTGATGAAGCTTTGTCTGTCCAGCTGATGTTAAAGTCCCCTAATACGATTTTCTTGGTTAGAGGTAGAAGTGTAGCCAGGTAGGACAGAACAGAGTGGAAGGCATGCGTCTGATCCTTGGGGGGGATATAGACTGTGGTGATGAGGAGTGAGATGGGGGGATTTTGATGTGCCTAGAATGACCTTTATAGTGATGGCCTGAGGTCCAGGATGGAGTTCGGGGGTGGGAAGTAGTTGTCCATGGAGGTCCACTCTAGTATATACAGCTCAGCCCCCCCTCATTTACCTTGCCGATCTACCCGGAAAAGGTTGTACCCTGTCAGGTTTATATACGAGTCAGGGGTCCAGGGGGAGAGCCAGGGTTCAGTAAGGACAATAATGTCCAGTTGGTGATGGTAGACCCAACCCTGGAAGGCGTCCCATTTTTTTAGGAGGCTGCAGACATTAAGGGCAGCAATACATAGTCCGGAGGTTGAGGGGAGGGTAGGTGCGTTCGCTGGAGCTGGGCCAGGGTTAGGGTGAACATTACCAGATGTGAGCAGGAGGAGGAGCAGTAATATCCTGCTAATGGGGTGCCATTTGCATGCCTTGCATGGCCACGAGCTACCACCGGGGGGCCCTGTATGGGTGGGGAGAGAGGGGATGGGGAGGTTGGAGAGGAAGGGCGAGGCCAATAATAATGGGCAAGGCAACTAGACAGAGGATAGGGGTTGGGGACATGAGGAGGGCTCTAGTGTTGATTTGGGAAGAGACTCACCAGTGGGCTCCCATAGGGGGGTAGAAGAGGTATAGGGCCTTGCAGCATGGAGGGTATTGATGCCTGGCAAGGTAACTGGAGGTAGATCAGGAGAAGAGTTAGCAAGGTATGCATAGCTAGATTCATTGCCTTGTGAAACCTGCTGAATGTAGTGGTGAGAGCAGCTTATGTCCCTAGTGGTGGAACAGTATAAACTGCAAATGAGGAAATGAGCTGATTGGTTGCTGAGCCCCTATAAAAGGGAGTGCTCACCAAGGGTGGTGGGAGCCAACGCTATGCTGGTGGGGCCCCTCAAGCTGTCCTGAGTCCCTGCAGGAGGAGCTGTGTCGCGATCTGTAGTCAGCAATGGGGTGGGGAGGGCAAGTCCAGGGCCTCAGGACCTCCACGTGTGCGCCTCATCAGAGCAGATTCAAGACCTGAGGAGAGATGAGAAAGGTAGAGCAATTTAAATACTTAGTGGTGTTTGGGGGGAAGGTACTGAGAGCGAGTGGCAATTAAGTTACGGCAAAGTAAGTCCAGCGTTGTTCAGAACTACGGGGGGGGGGGAGAATACTGACTAAGATCAGATTTCAATTACAGCTCTGTTACAAACTGCGAGGGAAGAGAATACTGACATAAAATTCTTTTGGCAGAATTCGAGTACAGCAGAGCTCTGAACTTCTATGGGGAGAGGTGCCAAAGTAAAGTTTTAAACCAGATTTCAACTACCGCACTGTTCCGGAGTACGAGGGGAGAGATACCGCCTTTAATTTTTTTTTTAGCAGAGACTCGAGTAAAGCTCAGTTCAGAACTACTAGGGGACAGATAATAATTCATTAAAGTAGTCACAGTTCTAGTAGCATAAAGTGCAGTGAGGCTAGTTTGCACACCCGATTTGCATAACTTAAGTCTTTTTAGCAGAAACTCGAGTAAAGCTCAGTTCTGAACTACTAGGGGACAGATAATAATTCATTAAAGTAGTCACAGTCCTAGTAGCATAAGGTGCAGTGAGGCTAGGTTGCACACCCGATTTGCATAAAGGTGCAGGGAGACTTTTGATACTTAGAGCTGATTTATAAACAGTGAGCCAAAACACATTCCAGCACCACAATAACTTAAGACTAGTAATCCTACTTAAAGTTGAGCTATGTAGCAGGGACTCTATATAAGGAGACACAATTTGCATAAAGGTACAGCAAGGCTTTGCTCCTAGGAGCTGATTTTAACAAACAGAAAGCCATAAAAAAACAGTCTTCACTTCTGCACCGACTGGAAATGCATATTTAAAAATGGCGCCAAGCTCTCCTGAGTCCCGCGTGTGAGGAGCTGTGTCTACATAAATGTAGTTAGCGATGGGGGTTGGGGCAGGGCAAGCCCAGGGCCCTCACGACCTCCAGCGCGGCTCGTCGGAGCAGATTCAAGACCTGCAGTCAGCAATGGGGTTGGGGGAGGGCAAGTCCAGGGCCCTCACAACCTCCAGGACGGCTCATCAGAGCATATTCAAGACCTGTAGTCAGCAATGGGGGGTGAGGGAGGGCAAGTCCAGGGCCCTCACGACCTCCAGGATGGCTCGTCAGAGCAGATTCAAGACCTGTAGTCAGCAATGGGGGGTGAGGGAGGGCAAGTCCAGGGCCCTCACGACCTCCAGCTCGGCTCCTGAGCAGATTCAAGACCTGTAGTCAGCAATGGGGGTTGGGGAGGGTAAGCCCAAGGCCCTCACAACCTCCAGCATGGCTCATCAGATCAGATTCAAGACCTGTAGTCAGCAATGGGGGGTAGGGGAGGGCAAGTCCAGGGCCCTCACGACCACCAGGACGGCTCATCAGAGCAGATTCAAGACCTGTAGTCAGCAATGGGGGGTGGGGGAGGGCAAGTCCAGGGCCCTTACGACCTCCAGCGTAGCCTCGGAGCAGATTCAAGACCTGTAGTCAGAAATGGGGTGGTGGAGGGCAAGTCCAGGCGCCTCACGACCTCCAGCACGGCTCGCCGGAGCAGATTCAAGACCTGTAGTCAGCAATGGGGGTTGGGGAGGGTAAGCCCAGGGCCCTCACAACCTCCAGCATGGCTCATCAGATCAGATTCAAGACCTGTAGTCAGCAATGGGGGGTAGGGAGGGCAAGTCCAGGGCCCTCACGACCTCCAGGATGGCTCATCGGAGCAGATTCAAGACCTGTAGTCAGCAATGGGGGTGGGGAGGGCAAGTCCAGGGCCCTCACGACCTCCAGCATGGCTCATCGGAGCAGATTCAAGACCTGTAGTCAGCAATGGGGGTGGGGAGGGCAAGTCCAGGGCCTTCACGACTTCCAGCATGGCTCATCGGATCAGATTCAAGACCTGTAGTCAGCAATGGTGGTGGGGAGGGCAAGTCCAGGGCCCTCACGACCTCCAGCATGGCTCTGGAGCAGATTCAAACCTGTAGTCAGCAATGGGGTGGGGAGGCAAGTCCAGGGCCTTACGACCTCCAGCGCTCTGCGAGCAGATTCAAGACCTGTAGTCAGCAATGGGGTGGGGAGGGCAAGTCCAGGGCCCTCACGACCTCCAGGACGGCTCGCTGAGCAGATTCATGACCTGTAGTCAGCAATGGGGGTGGGGAGGGCAAGTCCAGGGTCCTCACGACCTCCAGCGTGGCTTGTCGGAGCAGATTCAAGACTCTGTAGTCAGCAATGGGGTGGTTGGGGCAAGTCCAGGGCCCTCACGACCTACAACACGGCTCATCGGAGCAGATTCAAGACCTGTAGTCAGCAATGTGGGGAGGGCAAGTCCAGGGCCCCACAACTCCAGGATTGCTCATCAGAGCAGAATCAAGACCTGTAGTCAGCAATGGGGGTGGGGAGGGCAAGTCCAGGGCCTCACGACTCTCCAGCGTGGCTCGTTGGAGCAGATTCAAGACCTGTAGTCAGCAATGGGGGTGGGGAGGGCAAGTCCAGGGCCCTCACGACCTCCAGCGTGGCTCGTCGGAGCAGATTCAAGACCTGTAGTCAGCAATGGGGGTGGTTGGGGCAAGTCCAGGCCCTCACGACTCCCAACACGGCTCGTCGAGCAGATTCAAGACCTGTAGTCAGCAATGGGGGTAGGGAGGGCAAGTCCAGGGCCCTCACAACCTCCAGGATTGCTCATCAGAGCAGAATCAAGACCTGTAGTCAGCAATGGGGTGGGGGGGCAAGTCCAGGGCCCTCACGACCTCCAGCGTGGCTCGCTGAGCAGATTCAAGACCTGTAGTCAGCAATGGGGGGAGGGCAAGTCAAGGGCCTCACGACCGCCAGCACAGCTCGTCGGAGCATTCAAGACCTGTTGTCAGCAATGGGGAGGTGGAGGGCAAGTCCAGGGCCTCACGACCTCCAGCAAGGCTCACCGGATCAGATTCAAGACCTGTAGTCAGCAATGGGGGGAGGGCAGTCCAGGGCCCTCATGACCTTCAGTGCGGCTCATCGGATGAGATTCAAGACCTGTAGTCAGCAATGGGGGTGGGGAGGCAAGTCCAGGCCTCACGCCTCACACTCCAGCGTCTCATCGAGCAGATTCAAGACCTGTAGTCAGCAATGGGGGTGGGGAGGGCAAGTCCAGGGCCCTCACGACCTCCAGCTGCTCTGGAGCAGATTCAAGACCTGTAGTCAGCAATGGGGTGGAGAGGCAAGTCCAGGCCCTCACGACCTCCAGCATGGCTCATCGGAGCAGATTCAAGACCTGTAGTCAGCAATTGGGGGGGAGGACAAGTCCAGGGCCCCTCACAACCTCCAGCACAGCCTCGTCGGAGCAGATTCAAGACCTGTAGTCAGCAATGGGGTGGGGAGGGCAGTCCAGGGCCCTCACGACCTCCAGGACGGCTCATCAGAGCAGATTCAAGACCTGTAGTCAGCAATGGGGGTGGGGGAGGGCAAGTCCAGGGACCTTACGACCTCCAGCGTAGCTCGTCGGAGCAGATTCAAGACCTGTAGTCAGAAATCGGGGTGGTGGAGGGCAAGTCCAGGGCCCTCACGACCTCCAGCACGGCTCGTCGGAGCAGATTCAAGACCTGTAGTCAGCAATGGGGGTTGGGGAGGGTAAGCCCAGGGCCCTCACAACCTCCTGCATGGCTCATCAGACCAGATTCAAGACCTGTAGTCAGCAATGGGGGGTAGGGGAGGGCAAGTCCAGGGCCCTCACGACCTCCAGGATGGCTCATCAGAGCAGATTCAAGACCTGTAGTCAGCAATGTGGGGTAGGGGAGAGCAAGTCCAGGGCCCTCACGACCTCCAGCATGGCTCATCGGAGCAGATTCAAGACCTGTAGTCAGCAATGGGGGGTGGGGAGGGCAAGTCCAGGGCCCTCACGACCTCCAGCATGGCTCATCGGATCAGATTCAAGACCTGTAGTCAGCAATGGTGGGTGGGGAGGGCAAGTCCAGGGCCCTCACGACCTCCAGCGCAGCTCGTTGGAGCAGATTCAAGAGTTGTAGTCAGCAATGGGGGGTGGTTGGGGGCAAGTCCAGGGCCCTCACGACCTACAACACGGCTCGTCGGAGCAGATTCAAGACCTGTAGTCAGCAATGGGGGTAGGGAGGGCAGTCCAGGGCCCTCACAACCTCCAGGATTGCTCATCAGAGCAGAATCAAGACCTGTAGTCAGCAATGGGGGGAGGGCAAGTCCAGGGCCCTCACGACCTCCAGTGCTGCTGGAGCAGATTCAAGACCTGTAGTCAGCAATGGGGGTTGGGGGAGGGCAAGTCCAGGGCCCTCACAACCTCCAGCGTGGCTCATCGGAGCAGATTCAAGACTTGTAGTCAGCAATGGGGGGTGGTTGGGGGCAAGTCAAGGGCCCTCACGACCGCCAGCACAGCTCGTCGGAGCACATTCAAGACCTGTTGTCAGCAATGGGGGGTGGTGGAGGGCAAGTCCAGGGCCCTCATGACCTCCAGCATGGCTCGTCGGAGCAGATTCAAGACCTGTAGTCAGCAATGGGGGGTGGTGGAGGGCAAGTCCAGGGCCCTCACGACCTCCAGCAAGGCTCACCGGATCAGATTCAAGACCTGTAGTCAGCAATGGGGGTGGGAGGGCAAGTCCAGGGCCCTCATGACCTTCAGTGCGCTCATCGGATGAGATTCAAGACCTGTAGTCAGCAATGGGGGTTGGGGGAGGGCAAGTCCAAGGCCTCACGACCTCCAGCACGGCTTGTCGGAGCAGATTCAAGACCTGTAGTCAGCAATGGGGGGGGGGAGGGCAAGTCCAGGGCCCTCACGACCTCCAGCGCGGCTCGTTGGAGCAGATTCAAGACCTGTAGTCAGCAATGGGGTGGAGAGGGCAAGTCCAGTGCCCTTACGACCTCCAGCACGGCTTGTCGGAGCAGATTCAAGACCTGTAGTCAGCAATTGGGGAGGACAATTCCAGGGCCCTCACAACCTCCAGCACAGCACGTCGGAGCAGATTCAAGACCTGTATTCAGCAATGGGGGTTGGGGGAGGGCAAGTCCAGGGCCCTCACGACCTCCAGCATGGCTCGTCAGAGCAGATTCAAGACCTGTAGTCAGCAATGGGGGTTGGGGAGGGCAAGTCCAGGACCCTCAAGACCTCCAGCATTGCTCATCGGATCAGATTCAAGACCTGTAGTCAGCAATGGGGGGTGGTGGAGGGCAAGTCCAGGGCCCTTACGACCTCCAGCCCGGCTCGTCGGAACAGAATCAAGACCTGTAGTCAGCAATGGGGGTGGTGGAGGGCAAGTCCAGGGCCCTCACGACCTCCAGCACGGCTCGTCGGAGCAGATTCAAGACCTGTAGTCAGCAATGGGGTTGGGGAGGGTAAGCCCAGGGCCCTCACAACCTCCAGCATGGCTCATCAGATCAGATTCAAGACCTGTAGTCAGCAATGGGGGGTAGGGGAGGGCAAGTCCAGGGCCCTCACGACCTCCAGGATGGCTCATCAGAGCAGATTCAAGACCTGTAGTCAGCAATGGGGGTAGGGAGGGCAAGTCCAGGGCCCTCACGACCTCCAGCATGGCTCATCGGAGCAGATTCAAGACCTGTAGTCAGCAATGGGGGTTGGGGAGGGCAAGTCCAGGGCCCTCACGACCTCCAGCATGGCTCATCGGATCAGATTCAAGACCTGTAGTCAGCAATGGTGGGTGGGGAGGGCAAGTCCAGGGCCCTCACGACCTCCAGCGTGGCTCGTCGGAGCAGATTCAAGACTTGTAGTCAGCAATGGGGGGTGGTTGGGGGCAAGTCCAGGGCCCTCACGACCTACAACACGGCTCGTCGGAGCAGATTCAAGACCTGTAGTCAGCAATGGGGGGTTGGAGGGCAAGTCCAGGGCCCTCACAACCTCCAGGATTGCTCATCAGAGCAGAATCAAGACCTGTAGTCAGCAATGGGGGTGGGGAGGGCAAGTCCAGGCCCTCACGACCTCCAGCTGGCTCGTTGGAGCAGATTCAAGACCTGTATTCAGCAATGGGGGTGGGGAGGGCAAGTCCAGGGCCCTCACGACCTCCAGCGTGGCTCGTCGGAGCAGATTCAAGACTTGTAGTCTGCAATGGGGGGTGGTTGGGGCCAAGTCCAGGGCCCTCACGACCTACAACACGGCTCGTCGGAGCAGATTCAAGACCTGTAGTCAGCAATGGGGGGGGGAGGGCAAGTCCAGGGCCCTCACAACCTCCAGGATTGCTCATCAGAGCAGAATCAAGACCTGTAGTCAGCAATGGGGGTGGGGAGGGCAAGTCCAGGGCCCCACGACCTCCAGCGTGCTCGGAGCAGATTCAAGACCTGTAGTCAGCAATGGGGGTGGAGGGCAGTCAAGGGCCCTCACGACCACCAGCACAGCTCGTCGGAGCACATTCAAGACCTGTTGTCAGCAATGGGGGGTGGTGGAGGGCAAGTCCAGGGCCCTCATGACCTCCAGCATGGCTCGTCGGAGCAGATTCAAGACCTGTAGTCAGCAATGGGGGGTGGTGGAGGGCAAGTCCAGGGCCCTCCCGACCTCCAGCAAGGCTCACCGGATCAGATTCAAGACCTGTAGTCAGCAATGGGGGGTGGGGGAGGGCAAGTCCAAGGCCTCACGACCTCCAGCACGGCTTGTCGGAGCAGATTCAAGACCTGTAGTCAGCAATGGGGGGGGGGATTGCAAGTCCAGGGCCCTCACGACCTCCATGACGGCTCATCAGAGCAGATTCAAGACCTGTAGTCAGCAATGGGGGGTGAGAGAGGGCAAGTCCAGGGCCCTCACGACCTCCAGCGCGGCTCGTTGGAGCAGATTCAAGACCTGTAGTCAGCAAGGGGTGGGAGAGGGCAAGTCCAGTGCCCTCACGACCTCCAGCATGGCTCGGCGGAGCAGATTCAAGACCTGTAGTCAGCAATTGGGGGACAAGTCCAGGGCCTCACAACTCCAGCACAGCTCGGAGCAGATTCAAGACCTGTAGTCAGCAATGGGGGTTGGGGGAGGGCAAGTCCAGGGCCCTCACGACCTCCAGCATGGCTCGTCAGAGCAGATTCAAGACCTGTAGTCAGCAATGGGGGGTAGGGAGGGCAAGTCCAGGGCCCTCACGACCTCCAGCATGGCTCATCGGATCAGATTCTAGACCTGTAGTCAGCAATGGGGGGTGGTGGAGGGCAAGTCCAGGGCCCTCACGACCTCCAGCGTGGCTCGTGGAGCAGATTCAAGACCTGTATTCAGCAATGGGGGGGGGGAGGGCAAGTCCAGGGCCCTCACGACCTCCAGCGTGGCTCGTCGGAGCAGATTCAAGACTTGTAGTCTGCAATGGGGGGTGGTTGGGGGCAAGTCCAGGGCCCTCACGACCTACAACACGGCTCGTCGGAGCAGATTCAAGATCTGTAGTCAGCAATTGGGGTGGGGAGGGCAAGTCCAGGGCCCTCACAACCTCCAGGATTGCTCATCAGAGCAGAATCAAGACCTGTAGTCAGCAATGGGGGGGGGGAGGGCAAGTCCAGGGCCCTCACGACCTCCAGCGTGGCTCGTTGGAGCAGATTCAAGACCTGTAGTCAGCAATGGGGGGGGGGAGGGCAAGTCAAGGGCCCTCACGACCGCCAGCACAGCTCGTCAGAGCACATTCAAGACCTGTTGTCAGCAATGGGGGGTGGTGGAGGGCAAGTCCAGGGCCCTCATGACCTCCAGCATGGCTCATTGGAGCAGATTCAAGACCTGTAGTCAGCAATGGGGGGTGGTGGAGGGCAAGTCCAGGGCCCTCACGACTTCCAGCAAGGCTCACCGATCAGATTCAAGACCTGTAGTCAGCAATGGGGGGGGGAGGGCAAGTCCAAGGCCCTCACGACCTCCAGCACGGCTTGTCGGAGCAGATTCAAGACCTGTAGTCAGCAATGGGGTGGGGATTGCAAGTCCAGGGCCCTCACGACCTCCATGACGGCTCATCAGAGCAGATTCAAGACCTGTAGTCAGCAATGGGGGGGAGAGGGCAAGTCCAGGGCCCTCACGACCTCCAGCGCGGCTCGTTGGAGCAGATTCAAGACCTGTAGTCAGCAAGGGGGTTGGGAGAGGCAAGTCCAGTGCCTCACGACCTCCAGCATGGCCTGCCGGAGCAGATTCAAGACCTGTAGTCAGCAATTGGGAGGACAAGTCCAGGGCCCTCACAACCTCCAGCACAGCTCGTCGGAGCAGATTCAAGACCTGTAGTCAGCAATGGGGGGGGGGAGGGCAAGTCCAGGGCCCTCACGACCTCCAGCATGGCTCGTCAGAGCAGATTCAAGACCTGTAGTCAGCAATGGGGGGTAGGGGAGGCAAGTCCAGGGCCCTCACGACCTCCAGCATGGCTCATCGGATCAGATTCTAGACCTGTAGTCAGCAATGGGGGGTGGTGGAGGGCAAGTCCAGGGCCCTCACGACCTCCAGCTCGGCTCGTCGGAACAGATTCAAGACCTGTAGTCAGCAATGCGGGTGGGTTAGGGCAAGTCCAGGGCCCTTACGACCTCCAGCGTGGCTCGACAGAGCAGATTCAAGACCTGTAGTCAGCAGTGGGGTGGGCGAGGGCAGTCCAGGGCCTCACGACCTCCAGCACGGCTCGTCGGATCAGATTCATGACCTGTAGTCAGCAATGGGGGTGGGGAGGCAAGTCCAGGGCCCCCCATGACCTCCAGCGTGGCTCGTCGGAGCAGATTCAAGACTTGTAGTCAGCAATGGGGGTGGTAGAGGCAAGTCCAGGGCCCTCACGACCTCCAACACGGCTCGTCGGAGCAGATTCAAGACCTGTAGTCAGCAATGGGGGTTGGGGAGGGCAAGTCCAGGGCCCTCACGACCTCCAGCACGGCTCATCAGATCAGATTCAAGACCTGTAGTCAGCAATGGGGTGGTGGGGAGGGTAAGTCCAGGGCCCTCACGACCTCCAGCATGGCTCATCGGATCAGATTCAAGACCTGTAATCAGCAATGGAGGGTGGGGGAGGGCAAGTCCAGGGCCCTCACGACCTCCAGCGTGGCTCATTGGAGCGGATTCAAGACTTGTAGTCAGCAATGGGGGGTGGTAGAGGGCAAGTCCAGGGCCCTCACGACCTCCAACACGGCTCGTCGGAGCAGATTCAAGACCTGTAGTCAGCAATGGGGGGTGGGGAGGGCAAGTCCAGGGCCCTCACGACCTCCAGCACGGCTCATCAGATCAGATTCAAGACCTGTAGTCAGCAATGGGGGTTGGGGAGGGCAAGTCCAGGGCCCTCACGACCTCCAGCGTGGCTCATTGGAGCAGATTCAAGACCTGTAGTCAGCAATGGGTGTGGAGCAAGTCCAGGGCCCTCACGACCTCCAGGCCGGCTCGTCAGAGCAGATTCAAGACCTGTAGTCAGCAATGGGGGGTGGGGTAGGGCAAGTCCAGGTCCCTCACAACCTCCAGCGTGGCTCGTCAGAGCAGATTCAAGACCTGTAGTCAGCAATAGGGGTTGGGGGAGGGCAAGTCCAGGGCCCTCACGACCTCCAGCGCCGCTCCTCGGAGCAGATTCAGGACCTGTATTCATCAATGGGGGTGTGGGGAAGGGCAAGTCCAGGACCCTCACGACCTCCAGCCCAGCTCGTCGGAGCAGATTCAAGACCTGTAGTCAGCAATGGGGGTTGGGGTGGGCAAGTCCAGGGTCCTCACGACCTCCAGCGCGGCTCATCGGATCAGATTCAAGACCTGTAGTCAGCAATGGGTGGTGGGGGAGGGCAAGTCCAGGGCCCTCACGACCTCCAGCGTGGCTCGTCGGAGCAGATTCATGACCTGAGGAGAGATGAGAAAGGTAGAGCAATTTAAATACTTAGTGGGTGTTTGGGGGGCAGAAGTACTGAGGATTTTAATTGAGACAGTATTGTGAGTTTGTGTATACTAGTAACTGGTGTATTTGTATTTTCTGCATCTTTATATTTCAGTTAGTTTTTGTGGGTAGTTAAGGTTTAAGTAATTACTTTTGGGTGCAGTTATCCTCACAGAAGCTGACACTGTAGTGCAGTTTGACAGATATCTTGCATCAGTGACACTGTCATAAATGGGATAATTATTGATTTGTTTTTTTAAATGAGAGTTTCATACTTCTACATCAGGGGTAATTAGTTTGCTGTAACATTGTTAGTGATCGGATTGCTGGAATTCCTTGTGACTGAAAGTAGGGGCACTACAAAATAAAACATGTTTTCTGTCAGGAGTTGATTGACCAGTTGAAACTGATGAAACAGGCAGAGGGACAGCTTGTGTTCATCCCACTTAGTGATCAGTTAGATGGAGACTTATGGAAATCACAATTAGTAGCTAATGTTCATTGTTTATAAATTAACAAATTGGGGTGTGTTTTACCTGGCATTTTGTATTTTAGCAGTATAAACCTTACAAGGTTATTTTAGAAACAAAGTAGTGACAGTGTTTATTCTTACAGCTATTTTCCTCTGTGACATAATGAGATGCAGTTTTCTTTTTTCATATAAGAAAACTGTTTTTTTTTCTTATAAATACAGTTAGGTTTGCAGTATTTTTTTAACCAGATAGCATGATTTTTTTTTATGAACTCCTGTGGTGCTCTATCTGCAATCTAGATGGGTGGCCAGGCAGCGGCGGGAGTTCCCCCATGGATCTGGGAGGCCCGGCATTGGACGTGGGGTCCAACCACTGGACCTGCCATCACCTATCAGGCACACCAGGGATTTTCTGTTGTTCTGTCCCAACCCCTGCTGATCTCGGTCATGCAATGATGACCAGCATCTGCTGAGCTCCACCCCAGGTACCTTCCAGCAGCATTGTGTACTTCGTGGCTACCCCCAGCCATTGCCAGGGGTCACTCAGGAGCGATGCTTACCCTGCATCCCTCCCCGGGAAGGGAGAGCCATCACAATGGACACTTCATCCTTACCCACCCCTGCTGACCCCCAACTTCCCAGGCTCTTTCCTGAACCCGGGTCATTGGCATGGCACAAGGTGAGGCATCTGGAACCTTAACCCTCAGTGCCACTGGGCTGGCCTAGCATGAATGTTGATTGTGATTTCAATAAATCAGTTCAGATTTCACAGTAATTTCTGACCTTCTGAAAATACTGATAATCTGTATAAAATTATAATCAGAAGTTGTTAAAAATTTGTGTTCTACTACTGGTGATATGATTTACAAATAAGGGCCTCTGAGACAGTACAACAGCTCCAGCTTTGATAATGTATACACTGCATTCCATGAAGAAAAAAATAAAAAGAGATATAGATGTTGTATTGCATGTAGTTTAGTCTGCTAAATATTTAAACTTGCATAACTACAAGTGTAAACTAACAAATTTTAGAATGTGCCAAATTTAAAACAATTTCTGGGGGTCTAGGCAGCACCCAGACCCATGGCCTATAGTGTATATTTTAGATCCTTTTATAGATGGTCTTGTAACCACTATGATTTTGGTGAAATGACGCCTCTGGCTGATGTTCCAAGCCCAGTTCTCAAAACCTTTAGACTAATGCAAAGGACTTGCATCATAAGAGTTTGACGCAAGTGGTGACTTGCATCACAACTTGCATCAAATGTGATTCTGTAACGCAGCTTCCATCAAATCTAATGCAACTCTGCCAAAGCCCCCTTGAGCCAAGCTTGCGGCAAGTAATCAGGTACCCCAGGTTGCAAGGGGGCATGTGTCATGGCTGGGCTGCAACATCCCCTTTTTGGGGGATTCTGCGAGCTCTGTCATGGATGCAGAAAGGGGCACCAGTTAGACCAGCTAGGAGCTGGTCTAAGTGGCTTGTGCCAGAGGGAGGGGATCTCTAAATCTACTCCTGGCTGCAGAGGGGGCATGGAAGGTGTCATCTGGGGCATGGGGGGAGTTGCAGCTGGGCAGCAGCAGTAGTGATGGCACCCGGTGTGATGTGTGCAGATTGTATGTGTAGTATGCCACCTGCAATGCATGGAACAGATAGTCATGTTACCTGGTGGTGTAGCACCCCCTTCATCCCTGATATCCCCTCAGATATTGATAAATATATACGCTGTTAGTCTAGTGCCCTCTGATCCCTCACATCCCTGAGAAATAGTCAGTGATCATCCCTGGAAGTCTAGCAGTGACTACCAATCCATGATTTCCCCCCCAAATATGTCACATTCCCTGGTGGTCTAGTGGACCCCCACCATGGCAGGCAGTGTCCCATCACCCTGCCCCCCCCTTCCTGAGCCTTGAGTTGGAGACCGGCACAGTCCTCCTCTCACCCCCATTGCCAGTCATGACTGAATTGTCACAGATCATGTACTGTATATAGTACGTACTCATTGATTGTCAGCTTGTCAATCAATGAGTGCGTACTGTAAACAGTACGTGCTCTGTGACAGTTCAGTCGGTAGCTGGCCATGGTGCTGAGAGGAGGACTGTGCCGGTCTCCAACTCAAGGCTCAGGAAGGGGGGGGCAGGGTGATGGGACACTGCCTGCCATGGTGGGGGTCCACTAGACCACCAGGGAATGTGACATTTTTAAGGCAGATCGGGGATCAGGGGAGCCGCTAGATGACCAGGATGATGACTAACAATTTCTTGGGGATGTCAGGGATCAGGTGGGGTGCTAGAGTTCCTGGGTATGTATTTACAGATATCTGGGGCACATTGGAGATGAGGGGCTGCTAGATGATCAGGGCACATGACTATACTGTTCTGTGCATTACAGAAGGCATTATGATTTCACCTCTCTTGCATCTTTGCAAATCCAGCATGGGGTGTGCCTTGGAGTTATCAACCCTAACAGTTACCCCATTCTCATATACTGTACCCATCTCAACATATTTAATGATGTAATGGGGTGAGAATTATGGTTGACAACCCCAAACCAGACCTCACACCTAATTTGCAAGATGCAAGAGAGGTGAAACAGTAATGGTTTTCCTGCTGCTGCCTGCAGAGTGGGGGTGGGGAGTTAAGGTTGGAAACCCTTACACCCCATTTCCAGACTTTTTTTGCATTAAGGCACCCTGACTGGTGAATTAATGTAGTTTTTTTTTCAAAGAATTAATAAATATATAACTAATATAAAAAACCTTTTTTTGTTACAAGTAATAATTGTAGCAAACTAAATGAGTACAGGTTATGGTAACTAAATTAAACTGTGTCAAAAAAGATATTGTGTTACATCACTTTATTAAACAAACTTGTTATCCACAAATAATCATTATAACCTGTGTTGTCACCCAATATTTAAAAATGCAGTGGGGGTGGGAAAATGAAAACATAGCTTGTACACATCGGTTTAGAGTCTGCACTTAAACAACTCTGTTCACAGACATGCCCAGAACACTCCGGTTCGGATGCATACCAGGCCGTGCACTGCATAGCCAGACCCTGCAGGATGCAAGGAGCCAGTATGCACTTTTCCCTTGGTGGACCTGGCTGCCAAGTTCAGACCCAGAGCTCAGCTCCAGGGGCAGGACCAGCAGGGGAGAAAGATGTGGGCCAGACTGAAGACTTCCAATTAGAAGCCCCTGACCAATCCCCCCAGTGGATTCCATGCTCTGCAGGAGCAAGGGTTCATGGGACATGGTGACCCATGTATGGGCTGCCATATCCTCAGTGGCACTTAAACAAATCTATTGAATTCAAAGTCAGCACCCCATAGCCTGCCACCACTTTCAAGCCTTCTGTGACATTGAGGTACAGTAGCAAGAGTCTGAGGTTGCTGGGAGCCATGGTGATTTAGGAGCTCCAACTGGGGGGCACGCAGTGGTTATCATAGCCCTGTGTCTGGGAAAACAGTAACTCCCCCAACGTTGAGCACAAATAGCATCATGTATGCCACACTCCTCTGGGCCTCTGCAGGTATGCCCAGTCCTGGCCCCCTGCTTAAACCAAGCTGCATATTTTCATGGGATCCCCAGTGCATGGTCTCAGGGGTGCAGAATGGGTGTGTGCCCTTAGTGTTCATATATATATATATATTTTTTTTCTTTATCACAAAAAACTTAGTTTAATGCATCAGTTATGGTTAAAGCAACAGAAGTGGGGAAATGAAATGTTATGGTTGAGCCCCAACCCCTCCACCACCCCACCACCCTTCCTCCACAGACCGACAGATGCTGGGGTGTGCCATAGGGTAGTGAGGCTGAACTGTCACCGCATTCCATGTGTAATCAGATTGACATGCTACAGTAAAGGAGAATGGGGTGAGAGGTTATGCCTCACAATCGCCAGCACACCCCAACATCTGTTGATCTATGAATGGAGAATAGTGGTTGGGGGGTGGGTGGGCTCATTCATAACTTCTCATTTCCCCACTTTTGTCACTTTAACCATAACTGATGCATTAAACAAAGTTTTTTGCAATGAATTTCCTTACTTTTTGAAAAAGTGTAATATAACTAATAAATAGCAAGTCCCACCAAGCTGCCCATTTCTGCATAATGATATCCATCTGCGGGGAGCACAGGCCCTCTGGGCTCTGCGCTCCCACTTACACATAACTACAGAGCCATTCAACAGCCCTATAGGGCAAGGGACCCTTGTAACACTTATTTGCCAATATCACAGCAACCGTAGCAGCTATGAAAAAAATTCAAGTGTCGTAATTATGACAGTGAGACCTCCACAAAGCATAAGTCAACCAAATCTATCTCTCACATCGTTTCTGAGATATGGGCACCGAAATGTGCTAAAAAGGCACCCTTTGAACCCTTGTGACACTAATTTGCCAATATCTCAGTAACCGTACAACCTAGGAAAACAATTCCACTACAGGTGTAATCTATGATTTCCAAATTTGTTTCAGCAGATTAGATCACCTAAAGGCCACAAAGTAGCAAAAAATCCGTATCTCACTTCATATTCGAGATACAGGCATTGAAAGTCACTATGGGCACCACAATGTTATCCTATGGGAAAAATCTCAACTTTGTGATAGCATATCTATGGAACTGATACATTTTTCAACACCTAAATAACATAATTCACATCTCTGTGGCATCCCCTTAATACCCTGCAAATTTCAAGTCAAAAGACAAAACCGTTAATTTACAAAGTAGTGGGAAAGTTTTTAAAAGTTTCAAAATTCCTAGTTCATGAGGTAGCAAAATCCCTGACCATCAGATCAATCCCTGCTCACAAGCTGTCAGAATTGCCATCCATGAGAAATTCTTGACTGCCAGATTTTGGCCATGTGGTCCCTAAGTGACGGTCAGGGATTTTGCTGCCTCACGAAAAGGGACTGGGTGGCAGACTGGGATGTTGCTCATGGATAGGGATTTTGTCAACTCACGATTGGGGATTCAGCTCATGAACAGGGATTTTGACAGTTCATGAATAAGGATTTGTAAAATGTTGCCAGTTCACTGCTAAGAAACAGTAAGGACTTTTGGTTTGAAATTTGCAGGGTGCAAAGGGGGTGTCCCACAGATGTAACATATGCTGGTCTGGTGTAACAAATTGCATTTGTTACATAGTTATGACATTCCAAGGTTGAGAAATTTCCCATAGAATAATATTGTGGCTCTCGTATCTCGAAAACGAATCAAGATACAGATATTTTGCTACCAACAGCTTAGGTGATCTAAGCTACAGAAACAAGTTTGGAAATCATAGATTACACCAGAAGTGGATTTTTTTCCTACTTGCTATGGTTACGGCGATATTGGCAAAAACATGTTCCAAGGGTGCATTTTCAGCACTTTTGGTGCTAATATCTTGTAAACTATGTGATATATGGATTTCATTGACTATCTTGTGTGGTGGTCTCACTGTCATGATTACAATGACACTTGAATTTTTTTCA
Organism: Neoceratodus forsteri; assembly: GCA_016271365.2. Taxonomy (NCBI): domain Eukaryota; kingdom Metazoa; phylum Chordata; order Ceratodontiformes; family Ceratodontidae; genus Neoceratodus; species Neoceratodus forsteri. The sequence goes on along the minus strand of CM057449.1, from coordinate 1,580,997,780 downwards.
GAGCTCCTACACTTGCTGAGATATTGGCAAATGACTGTTACAAGTATTCCTTGCCATATATGCTGTATGGCTACATAGTAATGTGCAAGTGGGAGTGCAGGGCCCAGAGGGCCCACGATCCCAGAGCTGCATATCATTATGCACAAATGGGCAGTTTTCGGGCCCCGAGCTCCCACCAACGCATACCATTTACTAGTTATATTACATTTTTTCCAAAAAGTAAGGAAATTCATTGCAAAAAACTTTCTTAATGCATTAGATAGGGTTAAAGTGACAAAAGTGGGGAAATAAGAAGTTAGGGATGGGCCCCTAACCCCCCACCATCACCCCACCCCATCCTCCACAGACCAAGAGATGCCTGGGTGTGCCATGTGGTTGTGAGGCCTAACTATCACCCCATTCTCCTTTACGGTCACATGCCAACCTGTTTACACATGGATTAGGGTGAGAGTAGGCCTTATGAACCCATGGCACACCCTGGCATCTGTCGGTCTGTGGATGATGGGGTGGGGTGGGGTTAGAGGTCAACCCTAACATCTCATTTCCCCACTTTTGTCACTTTAACCCTAACTAATGCATTAACAAAGTTTGTTTGCAATGAATATATACTGTGTATATATATATATATATATATATGTAGTGTATGGCTATGTATATGTATATGTATGTATATATATATATATATATATATATACACAAATATATAGATATAGATAGGTAGATAGTTTAATTAGTTTCATTATTGCTCATGCTGTCTCATCACCCTATTTGATGTGCATTTGTACTTATTGTAATGCTTTGTTCCTGGTATACTTACTTTGCATAATCAAGTTCCCGTACTAACATGTTGACTGTATTTGTATTTTGTATCTCCACAGCCCTCCCCCCACCCCGGATGCTCCTGGAATCAAGCAGTACTTTGCTCAGTGTGCCTTCCTGGTAAAACTTTTAAATAAATATTTACTATAGAGCTCTCATTTGTGGTTAACTTGGGATTCTGCCACAAATGGATATGTTTCATGAAAGTAAATGAGAGTTCAGATCTTAAGATCACCACTTTTCAGGCCATCAAAGTGTGCACCACACAAAGGTGGCACCAAACTGTCCTCAAGTGGTTATAATGGCAGTTAGGCCAGTGACTGATTGTAACCCTTCATATTTTAAGATCACTTCATATGGAACAGTAGATGCCATCTCTTCAAGCCAAATGAGTAGAGGTGGGCAAAAGCTGCAAATTCCTCTTTTGAGGAACGTTTATGAAAATTCGGAAATTTCTTGGAATTTTCTGAACTTCCACCATTGGCAAGATCAGAATCTTCTGAATGAATTTGATGGAGTTTCACCGTTTCATGGAATTTTTTGGCTGAAATGCAGAATACAGATGAATTGTGGAAAAACCGTCTCAGGATTTTTTTTGTGCAGTTTAATGAATTATTCCACAATACATGTAATTATTCTGCAGTTCAGTAATCAGTTCTGCTAACTTTTTTCCCCACAGTTTAAGAGAATAATCTGCAATTTATACATTTATTCCACCATTGTTAAGTCGGAAGTTCTGTGAAAGTTGCTAATTTGATAGCTGCTGTTTCACAGAAGTGAAAGTCTGATTTTTACGGAAATTCAGCTGGCAGAAGTTTTTTTCTTTCACACACCTCTACAAATGAGTTGTCTAGTTTGCTTTAAATGTCTCTGAGTAACCACATAGCTGTGGTTCCATTCCCTCTTCCTTCCAGTACTTCCTAATATTGCCTCTACTAATCCAAGGGGCTTTCACTGTTTCAACAAAATTAGAAATTGCTTAATCAAAGTTTTCTCAAAAGCATGAGGATATCTATATTGGGATGTATCATAATGAATAGGTCAGTGTTGATGCCAGCAAGAGCTTAATTGCCTCACTAGATTAATTCCCAAATGATAGTTAGAGGTTGTCCATCTGCCTATATTCTATTATGATGGAGGAAAGATTACACATAGTGGTATCTTAGAAATTCAAAGAAATATGGAATCCCTAGGTAGGTCAAACCCTGTGGTGCTGTTCTGGGGCTCAGTCTTGTTACTTTGGCATACAGACCACGTTTTTTCCAACCCTGAAAAATGACAGAGTCATTTAGGAGGACCATACGTGTGTGTGTAGGGGAGCAAAGAGGCTTGACGTAGTTGGCAACTGACAGCATCAAGTAGTCCACTTACATATTAGCCTTATTGGTTATAATTTTGTCCAATATGCCCCACATATCTGGGGAGAAGTAGATAGCTATCACCAGTGGCTCAGTAGTGTGAAGAGGAGTGGGGATAGGAGGCATTTGCCTAGCACACACTAGGCCGGATTCACAAAAGGCAAATCAGGACGCAAGGCAACTTGCGTTGGAAAAAATGGTGCAAGTAGTACTTGCATCCTGAGTTGCATCCACGGGGTATTCACATAGGCAGCCTGCAACATGCTGCAGGCTGCCTGCACCCAACTGTGAGCCTATAAAATATAAACCCCTTCTATTACGGCTGCAAGGGGTTTTATGGCAGCATTTGCAACTTATTAAGGTAGGTGGCTGCTATGTCCACAAATGGGATTCAGATCAACCACCAGTGAACATCTGTCAAAGACCAAGTTACACCACCAAAAGGGTGGTCTAATGGTCATTGCTGTTCACTGGAGGTTGTCACTGTGCCCCAGCACCACATCCCCTGTGGGTTACAGCCCCCCTCATGGGCTCCAGGACCTAGGCATGGCACGCACTGTGCCAGGATGGGTGTGTGGATCACCTCTGATGCCCAGACCCCCCCACACAAACATGTTGTAAGCCCCCACATGCCATGGGGCATGATCCCACCCTATCCCCGTAACCCCTGGTAGTCTAGTAGCCCCCCACCTGACAGTACAAGCCCCCCAATACCCCACCGGTGACTGGCACAGCCCTCCACTCACCACCAGGGCCAGCCGCTGACTGAACTGTGCAAGCTCGCGTACTGTAATATGCGCTCTGTGAATGACATCAGCGGCTGTCATTCACAGAGTGTGTATTATTACAGTATGCAAGCTTTGCACAGTTCAGCTTGTGTGGCTGGTTGTGGTGATGAGCGGACGGCTGTGCCAGTCGCTGACGCACCCACTGGGTGTGTGTGTGTGTGTGTTGGGGGCTGGCATCACCAGGAGGGGGTGGGGGACCTCTGGGCCACCAGAGCAGTTATGAGTGTTTCTACATGGAGGGGGTCCATGGCAAGGGGGCTTGGGGCTGGAGCCAACAACTTCCAGGGGATCGGAGGCAGGGATGGGGTGCCATGGCTCATCTCGGCAGGCACATCTGCCACATCCCCTGTCCTGTGACCTGCAGCATTCCTGGAAGCTTTGCCCTACCTTGCGCAGCTGCCGCAAGTCTCAGGAGGCAGACCCCTGGACCCACTTCGATACTGAATCAGGTGCAAGGTCCAGGTCACAGGGATAGTCGGCACAAGCTGTCATTGTCACAGCTTTCGGCGACCCTTTCTGAATCCAGCCCACTGTATTTTACTGCAGGGTGAATGTGCTATGCTCTTTGAGATTGGCATAGATATGTATGATGAGTAGACCATTTTGATCTACTGGATGAAATTCGTCTTGATCTCAAGTGTTTAGTTAAGGCAAGTCTAGTACAGGAATTCAAATGTTTGCCTAAAATCCATAGCTACAGCCACCATGACGTCTGGACTATCTTGAACTGTAACATGAAATATATCAGTATATAGATACTGTGCATATAAACGTAAAGGTTTACGGTCAGAAAAAGACTCATCGTCCATCCAGTCTGTTCAATAAAGGACAAATTCATCAGTACTGTCCTTTCCACACTTACCCTTTATAACCTCAAATGTGAAGAACTTAAGTAGTCTCAGGAGAATGACCTCCAGATGACATGCAGCAGGTTTATCCTGAATTGTGCTTTGCATGTTCTCTGATAATTTAAAATAGGAACATGCACAGTAAAAGGGATTGTTTCCCTTTTTATACATTACTGTTGACTCTGGGACTTCCCTAAGGGTCTCTGGGAGGCTCCATTTAGGGGTTCCCTGCTGAGCATCACTCAGGTGCAATTTAATCTTAGCCACTGTTTGAAAAAAAAATGAATATCACTCCCTGGTGTATTACAAGGGGTGAGAACCAGCATTGCCCATGTAGATACCTGCAGCCAAGAGGGGGCTTGCAACTGCTTCAGGGCTTCCTGTGAACTCTCAGACAGGTGAACCTTGCCTAGTCATTCTTATTAATCTGGATAGTGCACATTTAACCAGGAAGTATACTGTACAACAGTTGGTAGAGTCAACAGAACTCCACATTAATCAGTCTGGGTAGATGTGAATTGCATTACTGGGGACTTCCAGCAGACATCCTAGTTTCAGATTTTTTACTGTTGTCATTTTTCTGTTTCTTCCTTCCCTCTAGATGTCCCCATCTGGATCTTTGTAGATCACCTCTCATCACCAAAACCGGATCCATAGCTTCTGTGGTAATTGGGTCTGCCATTGCCCTAAAGTACCCTTGTTCTTCTTCCTGCTGTCTGGAAGGTCCTGTTTCATTTTTTTTTGTTTTTGCACTACTCACAAAGATGCTGGTGGCAACAGTTTCAGAGCACATTGATGTTACAGCATGCCTATGTGGGACCAGCCGCCATCCTCCCTTCCACTCAAAGCCACATAGCTGCACCTCAACCTTTCTTTAACCAGGGGCTAGTAGTAGTACAGCTAGTGATGCCACTCCCCTCCATGCCTCAGAGAAGGAGGAGAGTAACCTCTGGGATTTTCAGTCCTCCTTCTCCAGCCTTCTGAAGCTTTGGGAGTGAGATGTAAACAATGATCCTCAACACAGGCATGCCCAAGTTGAAATTATTTGATTAAAGCAGAAACCATCCTGCTTTCTCCCTCCCTCAAATCCGCTATCATTGTTTGGTATCTAGTATGTCCAGCTCTCACTCCCTGTTAAGCAGGAAGCAGGGAACAGTTTCTATTTTTTTTTGTCATGAAGAAATCAATGAGCCACAGACTTATTTCCAAGGTTGTCTTCGCAGACAGTGAACACAATGTTACAATACAGATAATACATAAACATTACAGGGAGATGAACTACATTTGTATTGCATTCCAGGTTAGTGAGGTTTCAAAAACTTGTAAACTTCTTCAGTTAGTCTAATACAAGGTAATAATACAACCAAGTGCAGTACTGTACATTTGCACTGTACTTCTTTTGCTAAAATACCCTTTTCTATAGCCAAGAAAATGAATACTAACTATCAGTACTTTTTTTTGTCCCAGGTTCAATTCTTATCAAGTATCAGTGAGAAGGAACTTACACTTCCTTAGTGTGTATATGCTCTGCTCTACATGCATAATGGGAGGGTGTTGTAAAGGGCATTGGCTATGTCATATACCACCCAATTCAATCAGCCATGTATAATCGAGAGCTGTCAGTCAACCATGTGGCTCTCAAAGTACAGCACATATTCGGTAGGAGGAAGGCAAGATCCATAGTCTCTCTCCTTCCATCACTCACACACTCACATACTCTCACTGTCAGGCAGGTGGCAGCAGACTCCACACCCTCTGTGTATAGTTGGGAACTGTACTCCTCCCAACTAATGCAATCCTCCATGACTGGATGGCCCCCTAGTGACAGGTGACAGCTATATTCAGTGAGTGGGACCAACAATTATAAAAATTAAAAAATGGTTGTGTGGGTGTGATCCAGAATGTAATGCACACCCTCAGTGTTTAATGTTTTTACAAACTTGTCTAGCTTTGCTCTCAAGGTTTATGTAGCATCATACACCTCAGGTGTGTAAAATATAGAATAATATTTGAGTGGTTCTGTGTAACCAGAATTTTACACACACCTGGGGGTGTGGGATGCTACATATACCCTGACAGCAAAGCCCAAGGGGTTTATAAAAGCATCCCACACCGAGCGTGTGTGTAAAATAGAAACAATCACCCATGCATTATTTTATTTGATTACTGGTCCTTAGTTTTTATGTGTGAGACACACACATACACACACACACACACACACACACACACACACACACACACACACACAGCCTGTCTCTCTCTCTTTAGTAGAGACATTCATTTACTTCTTTTTTTTTTCATTACACTGTGAATTTTGGTATTGCCAACAGCCACGGTGTGGCTTACCCTGCTACGCTTAATGCTCCCTTCCTCCTCTTTCTCACTCTATCTGTAACCCTCCCCTCCCCGTAGCTTTTTTCTGGCAGGTCCTACCACTTCTCACTATTGCAGAAGTTCAGGAAGGTGGGGGGAGGTGCTTTAAAAGGAAGGATCTACTAGATATATATAAAAAATGTTATAGTTCTTAGTTTTTATGAGTTTGAGCAAAACAATGAGTGCAGTGCTCGGTATTGAAGCAATGTAGCTGCTATGTTTCCTGAGATGTTCAGCCCACCCACAGACAGTGTAATGGCCAATGAGGTTTCTGAAGCATGGGTTTGAATGATTGGCACTGATTGCAACCCCTCAGCTGTAACACAAAACATAAACTGGGAGGTTGTAAGGCGATTTAAAAGTCTGGTTACCCACAAATAAAAACTATGGACCAGTAATTAAATTCTAGTTACACACACCCACCCATGAATTATTGTCTCTATGCAAGGTCTACCTGATTATAATGCAGCTACATATCACGATATATACTGTGGAGTGATGTAATATGATATGATTTACACAGAATAATAGATAGAAAATTATTTATTATGAGGATATAACATTATTTGTAGATTCTAGTGACTTGGATATCCCATGAACAAAGTTTGAGTGGTTCTATCATACCAACAGACCCTCAGGATGGAATTATAGCAGAGAAAAACATTGTTCCTTTTTTATTTTATTTTTGTTTTATTTTATAATATATGGATGAGGGTGTGTCTATAAAAAATAAAAAGTGCATTTACATTTTCCCACATGTTAAGAATGAGTTGGATTTAATTGTAAAAGCCAGTGACAGTAAAAATCAACTTGTGCTGCACACAACATATTTTATAAATGTTCAATCTTGTAAAACTATTCATGTAACTTTTTGATTGCTGGCATTATCAGATCATAATGTCATATCAATGGTATTACAGGATTTGGGTTCCACTGTTTCTCTATGGTAAAAAGTAATAGTCCATATATTATGATATGTAACTGCATTACAAAAGGTCTTAGAAGAGAATCAATGATTATTGCAAGTATGGTGGTGCTAAGTTTCCAATATATATATATATATATATATATATATATATATATATATATATATATATATATATATATATATATATATATAGCTGATGAAGGAAAATAGCACACCTCTCAGTTCTATGCCCCATAGTACACCCCCAAAATATACTGTATCAAATGGATTTAATTAAATTTTTATTTAATGAAAAATTGAATAGTAAAGTGCATACATGGCTAAAACTCACAGACAAACAATACTACAGTACTTACAATATCACCATCTAAGGTTTTGTACCAGTGCACTTTATCAGAGATATTCAGTCCACCCGCTGATCCCTGTTTATGGGGTGTCTCTGATAGCTGCAACCAGCAAAACATCCATTGTGACACATACTCTAATTCATTAACTTAAATCCTTAGGGAAAGGCTGCAATGGGTTGCACATACTATAAGTACCCAAGTACATGTTGTCTCCAATCAGATCTTATTAGATTTCACATGCCAAAAATGCACCTAGAGGTTTATCATCAAAGAAATATGAAAAATTGAATTGTGGGTGACACCACAGAAATTATGTACACATCTCCCATACATTCTAGAATAAGACATGGGGTGGAGGGAGTGGGGAAAGTTTGAGATTATACCAGTACCTGTAGTACACCAAAAGAGCACTGCATTCTAGTATGCCACAATATGGTCAACTAGAAGGTTAAAGGGGAACTAAACATTGCAGGACACACTCAAATTATGAAAGCACAAGTCAAGACCATTTAAACGAGGTACTAGGCTTAGCTGTGGGTTTCAAGAGTCCTGAGATATGAATATCAAATTATCTGTAATTGAAAGCAAAGCAGCAGCCATTTCATGCAATCTTAAAACAAGAAGTGATGTCACTGAGGGACCAGCTCTATGTTGCTAATTACAACTTGCCCCTCAGTGCCATTACTTTCTGTCTCAGGATCCCATGAAATTGCTGATGCCTTGTTTTGATTTACAGTGTATTTAGATATTCATATCTCAGGACTCTTGACACCTACAAAGAAGTTCCATACCTTGTCTGAAATATCTTTTTATGGGCTTTCACAATTTGAGAGAACCCTGTAATGTTTACTTTCCCTTTAAGCATATACAGTATGCAGTATGATTCATATTAAATTGATCCACCAATGAGTTAGTTTAGTATTTTTGTTTACGTTTGTAGTGCATTGACAACTCACACTGTGCTATTTTTAAACTCTTTACCAGCACAAGAGCTACCATTATAAAATGTTTTTGCAACCCACGTGGACTGCAGTTGCAGATCTGCCACAATGCAATGCAAACCTGAGCTGCAGCTAATAAAGCAGCAGTACTCTTTAACATCTTTATAAGTGACATTGTGGAGGGACTGGAAAGAAAAGTATGCCTCTTTGCAGATGACACAAAGATCTGCAACAAGAATGATACACAAGGAGGGTGAAAAAGATGAGAAAGAACTTGGCAAGGTTGGAGGAATGGTCAAAAGTATGGCAGCTTAGATTCAATACAAAGAAGCACAAAGTAATGCACCTGGGAAACAAAAACCCAGGGGAAGAGTACACAATGGGGGGGTACTGACACCTACACAAATGGAAAGGGACCTGGGGTAGTCATATCAGATGACCTAAAGGTAGGCAAGCAATGTGAGAAGCAGTAAGGTCTATAGGTCTAAAACAAATGGGCAGACTAGATGAACCTAATGGTCTCCTTCTGTCGTCAACTTCTATGTTTCTATGTAAGGATAGTCGAGGGATACTGGATTGCCTAGTGAGAGGCATCACCAGTAGAAAACAGGAGATTGTTATCCCTCTGTATAGACAGTTGGTGAGACCCCATCTGGAGTACTGTGTGCAGTTCTGGAGACCCCATCTTTGAAAGGACATAGACAAGATGGAGGCAGTCCAGAGGAGGGCAACTAAAATGGTGCAGGGTCTGCACCAGAAGCCATATGAAGAGAGACTAAAGAAGCTTAATATGTAAACCCTTGAGGAAAGGAGGGTGAGGGGGGGCATGAAAAAAACTTTCAAGTACCTCAAGGGAATCAACAAAGTCCAAGAGGGTGTAATATTTCAGAAAAAGAGATGTGCAAGAACAAGTGGGCACAATTTGAAGATAGAGGAGAGATGGCTCAGGGGCAATGTGAGGAAGTATTTTTTCATGAAGAGGGTGGTGGACGCATGGAATAGCCTTCCTGAGGAGGTTGTAGGGTCACAAACAGTGGGAGTATTCAAGAATGCATGGGACAGACATAAGGCAATTCTGGTAGGGGTTAGGAGGAAGTAGGCTGTAGTTAACTAGGATTTGCAGCATATCCAATAGGTAAGGAAATGGGCAGACTGGATGGGCCAAGCAGTCCTTATCTGCTGTCAAAGTCTATGTTTCTATGTACTAGATAAAAAAATCAGATCTTTTGCATCAGTTTGTTTCCTGTGCTCTGTAGAGCACTTACATGGTAATCTTTCTTCTTTTGACTGTACTATCACCCTGTAATTTGCTCCATTTTTCTTTGTTTTGGTTTACATTTCTCAACCTCCATGTTGAATTGGAACCCTCTACTCCCAACCACACATGCACATGACTCACAACACTACACAGGGACAGCGGGAACATGAGGCACCGGGTCCCACAGAAGTGAACAAAAGACGTGATGTAACGTGAGTGAGGAGTTAGGCTGCAAATTAGACAGCAGCCATATGTACTGTGGTTCCACAACAATGAAAATAAACTTTAAATATCTAAAAAAAAACTAAAAATTATTAGAAAAAAATATTTACAGATATGGAAACCAGAACTATGGCTGCATGCTTCCAGTCAAAAAGCAGAATTTTGAGAATCACTTCCCGTTTATCTAGTGCTGCTGTTTAAGCAATTGATTTTGTAAGGCTGTGTGCTAGATCCAGTAACACTTAAGCAGCTAATTAAGAAATGCAAGGGCATTTCATTGGTGGGACAGTTTAATATGACTTGTACTGTATTCTACTTACAAAGATTATCAAATAATTTCCAACTGAAGAAAAAAAAGTCAAGCAAGAGGGTGAGGACTACATTCAAGGGGCATTAACCATTAACATGGATAACTAGAGGAAGAAACCACTTAAAATTCTGATTTTCACAGTTAAATCAAAAAGAGGCGACCTCAAACTTGTCATGAAGCCTTGGCCATTTTAGCCTTCCTTCATCATGTAAATCCCAAATTGCTATCTTTTGTTAAAGGGACACTGTCAACCTTTTTTGAAACATATTATTTCTAGTTAAAACCTCACATTTTATGAGCGCTTACCCACTCAAAAATCCATTGCCTCCCTATCTTCATCCCACTGTGTTCCCTTATATGTCCTGAAGGACAGCCTTTTGGCTCTGACCTTTTCTGCTACTGTATTTGAGAACCAATGTGGTTTCCTTCTTCTTTTGCACTTCCTTTTCTAACACAATGGGATGTTGCTTTAAATATTGCATCCTTAATGCTTGCCCACTTTGCCTGTACCCCCTTCCCTGTGTTTCTTTTACCAGGGCTAGCTTAACTCTGTTGACCATTTTATCAAAGTCAGCTCCTCTGAAGTCCCATATTTTTTCCTTGGAATGGGATGATTTAGATGTAGTGGCCAAATTGAACCATACCATGTGATGGTCACTGGCCTCCAGGTGACCTTCTACCTGGAGATCTGTGATCCCTTCCCTGTTAGTCAGTACTATATCTAGGATAGCCCTGTCTCTTGTGGGTTGTTATACCAGTTGTTAGAGGCACTCCCCTGCAGAGAATCAACCATGTGTTTAATTCTGGCAGATGTTCCTGCTGGTATTGACCAATCTGTATCTGGCATGTTGAAATCTCCCATTATCAGGACCTCCCCTTTAGCTGTCATGTTTTGTATATCTTTTAACAGTAATGTGTCTATGTCCTCCCCCTGGTCTGGGGGCCTGTAGACAACCCCAGTTCTTATGGCTGTCCCATTTCCTATTTCCAGGGTGACCCACAGTTCTTCTGGCTCCTTATGTGTATTCTGAATTTCTGTAGCTTTGATATTTTCATTGACATACAGGGCCACTCCACCCCCCTTTTTGCACCTTGGTCTCTTCTGAACAGTGCATAGCCAGGTACTGAAGTCTCCTAAGTGTGGTTACTGGTAAACCACATCTCACTAATTGCTACTATGTCCAGTTTAGCCTCTGACATCATTGCCTGCAGGTCTGGGATCTTATTTCCCAGGCTGTGAGCATTTGTGTACATGATTTTCCATTGGTGGATTTCGGTGTGTTAGTTGTTGGGTGAGGTTTGGCATTTCTCCTATGCGTCATATGGGGAGACGGACCTTTTTTCTTACCTGGTGATGCAAATGAACTGCAAACATGCTGAATCCCTGCTTGACCACTAGCTGAGGGGAAGGGGTGTTCTTCCCATTCGACGTATGGGGTGCTGCACCCCTCTCCCCATTTGCTAGTTTAAATATTCTGCAAAGACGTCAAACTTCTGCCCCAATGCATTGACTCCCTCCTTAGTTAGATGCAGTCCATCAAATTTAAAGAACTTTCGCTCCCAGAACTGTTGCCAGTTCCCTACAAATCTGTGTCCTTTTTCCTGGCACCAGCCCTTGAGCACATGTTTAGCTTCCCTAGCTCCCCTTCTTTGACCTTCCGTCCATCTGCCCCCCTCTCCCAGACTGGCAGGATCTCAGAGAAGGAGATGTCGGATGAAATGTATGATAGTTTGTCACCCAGCCTGGTCAGTTGTTCCTTGGTCTCCACAACTGACCAGCTGGCAAGATCATTAGTCCCTATGTGTACCAGGACGTCAATGTTTTCTCCTGCTTTGTGAACAATTTTAGTAATGTGGTCAGTGTCTTTCCACACTGATGTACCTGGGAGACATCAGCAGTAGTTCGAACCCTAGGTTTATCTAGGAGGTTACGCCCAGAGATTTGGAGGGTGCATGCTGAGTGCTTGGGAGCCAGAAGACTGGCCAGGCTATCAAGGAAATAGCAGTGTAGGAGCTTGTAAGTATTGCAAAGCAGGGGGTACTGAAGGTGACCATCTAGGGATGGCCATTGTAGTGAACCAAGGGCTTCACTGTGGTGCCATCTTTTGTGGGACTGTGATGCAAGGCAAGCTATTTCCTTGTAGAGAACTTGTAGCCTGCTCATCTCCTGTTTAGCCAACCCATGAAGCATGAAGCAAAGGTCAGCATAGGAAGGAGAAGACTGTTGGCAATGGTCATTCTGGACTTGGGGATGAGCTGGTCATTCAGGCGGTAAGGCAGGCCCAGTTTGCGGTGCACCATTTTAGTTACCTGGTCTATGTGAGACTTGAGGGTAAACCCCTGATCTAGGGTTAACCTTAGGTATTTGAGCAAACTCACAACCTCGATGTGGCTTCCAGAGGATGAGATCAAAGGGAGTAAGGCACTCCTGTCCAGGCCAAAGTTTCTCTGTCCAAATAGCATTAAATAAGGTAAGACCCATTATAACTTAACTTACAGTTTAAGAAGGCAGTTTGGTCTAGTGCATAGAGCAGTGATCTATGAGGTGATAGATTTAAGCAATAATGCACAATAGGGGTGTGTGTCATGCTGAGATAACATCAGGCCTTGGCTGACTGAAGTATGAGGCCACAAGCCAAGTGCATTCAACACCCAAGAAGTGACATTATCCCACATTACTCACACCCCATGAGTGCATTATTACTATTATACACTTGCCCATTTGTGAAAACAAAATGAAACAAATTGAAAAATACAATTTTGTTTCGATTTGTGTTCATTTTTGAATGAGAAGGTACATTTATTTTAAAAAATTCAGCAGTTTCTATTATACGCAGCAGGTGGTGGTGCTGCTACTTTTTGTCTTCCCCTGTCCATGTTGATGGTGGTCACCCCTCGAAGCAGTTTTGGCATGAAGGAAAGGAGGCTTTCAGTCACTGTTAGCAGTAAGATGGAAAATGGAATGGAAAGCACTCTTTCGGTGACTACAGGCAGTACTGCCATTTTAAAATGCATGATAGAATTGGAAACAACAGGTCAATACTTCTGGTTTCAGGTCTGATCTTGCTAGGTTGCTGGGAGGGAAAGATTGGTAAGCTGAATTGGCTCAGAGTTTAAAAAAAGAAACACTTTTTAAAAAGAGATGCTGTGTGTGGCATGCTGGAGAAATGCAGAGTGGTAAACTGAGCATGTGTAGCTTGTCTCATGTGCAACTCTGAAGCACTGACCATTTGGAACAAAAGGGTTAGTTTCCCATTATTATGTTAGTTTGGTTGGCAGCTGGATTCTTTTAAAGTTTTTTTTTTAACCACTAATAGTAAACTGTTACATAGCGTGAGGGAGGTTTTTGCATATGACAGATCAGAGTGTACTAATCTGCATACTAGAAAATGTAAGCAGGTCATGTAATACAGTGATGTTGTGCTTGGATAACACCACTGGACCAATTAGCTTCCTAGAAAATTTCTTGCCATTGTATAGTTTAATGATAACGCACAACAGGGGTGTACGTTATGCACGGATACATCAAGCATTGGGCGGTTGAAGCACAAGGCTGCAGGCTGGGTGTGTTCAACACCCGAGAAGCAACATTATCCCAGATAACACACACCCCTGGAGTGCATAATTGCTTTTTTACTATGGCTTGTTTATGAAAAATAAAAGAAACAAATAGAAAAATACATTTTTGTTTAATTTTTATTGATTTTTGTGTGTGGAGGTATATTTGTTTAAAAAACTCAACAGTTTCTATGATGTGCAGTAGGTGGTGCTGCTGCTACTTTTGTCTCCTCCTGTTCATGTTGTGCTTGTTCTTCCATGATGGTACCCCCCAAGCAGTCTCGATTCTATTGCAAGCAGGAAGGAACAGATGCTTTCATAGATACATAGATACATAGACAGTGTCGGCAGATAAGGGTCTATGGCCCACCCAGTCTGCCCATTTGAGCTTGTAAGTTCAGTTTATGTTTTCCTAGAAGTCTGTTGCCCCTTACCCCTGACCTCCAGAATTCCTTTATGCCTATCCCATGCATTCTTAAATCCTGTGATTGTTTTAGCCCCCACCACTTCCTCTGCCAGGGTGTTCCACTTGTCCACCACCCGTTCTGTGAAGAAATTCTTCCTCATGTTTCCTCTGAATCGTCCTCCCTCCAACTTCGTCCCATGCCTTCTAGTCCTGGAACATCTTTTTCGCTTAAAAATAGTGTATTCCTGCACCCTGTTCCTCCCTGTGAGATACTTGTATGTCTCTATCATATCCTCTCCTCCTCTCCTCCAGGGAGTACATGTTCAGTTCCTTCAACCTGTCTTCATAGGACTTGTGATGCAATCCATGCACCATCTTTGTTGCCCTCCTCTGAACCTTCTCTACCCTGTCTATGTCCTTACGTAGGTATGGTCTCCAGAACTGTACACTGTACTCCAGGTGGAGCCTCACTAGTGTCTTGTATAGCGGAATTATGACCTCCATTTTCCTGCTGGTGATGCCCCTGCCTATACATCCCAGCATCCTATTTGCTTTACCTGCTGCCTTGTCACACTGTTTCCCTACCTTGAGGTCATCAGAGATGATAACCCCAAGATCTCTTTCCTGCTTGGTGCATGCTTTCGGTAACTGCAGTGAGCAATGTCAGAAGAGGGATGGAAAGTGGGGATGAATAGCACTCTTTCTGTGACTGTAGGTATTGCTGCTATTTTAAAATGAATGATTGAATGGGAGCCGCCAGGTCCATACTTCTGGTTTAGTTTCTGATCTTGCTAAGTTGCTGGGAGGGAAAGACTGATAAGCTGAACTGGCTCAGAGTTTAAAAAAAAGAAAGAAACACTTTTTTTAAAGAGCTGCTGCATGCAGCATAGTAGAGAAACAGATGAGAGGTGAGGCAAGCCAAGCATGTGCAGCACCCCTCATGCCCAAATCTGAAGCCACAGCCATTTTGGACAAAAAGGTTACTTTCCTACTGTTATTTGGGTGTTGGTCAGCAATTGGATTCTTTGAATGTTTTTTATGCTGGCTCGCACATGCGCCGCCAACATATTGCGGTAGTAGCAGATTTGAGGGTGCAGTCACTTTTGGGCGAATGCAGGGCATGCATTAGTAGGTACGTCCCTCATTCCACTATAAGCCTACATGCTGGTGCCACACACCATGCATTCATAAAATGGCAAGCACATCTAAGGAAAGGTCCGCTGCAATGCGAGCAAAGCTCGTCATACGCAGTGGACCTCCAGACATGATTTCGCTGGTGAGAAAAAACAATTAACATGGCAGGACACTGCCTGTCATAATGCTGATTTCGGGGATGACCAGTCCCCCTGTCGGCATGCCCTACCTCAATGTATGTGCTGACGGGGAGCCCACTCCCCACTGGCATAATGCACCCCCCCATTTGTTATGTGCTGAGGGAGGGTGCCCAATCCCCCTCAGCTCTTGCCCCCCCTCTTTCATTGTGTCCCCACGGGGGTGCCCAATCCCCATCGGCTACAGCATCCCCTCCTCTAAAACACTTAGGTGGCATGCTGGGAGCCCACCCCAGAGTGCCAAATCCCCTGAAAAATAAAAACCATCCCGCAATGTTTTTTTTTTTAATTTTTTTAACCCTGTGAAAGAAGAAAATGGTCCCTGACAGTCTCTCGGCCCCCTCCCACAACCTGCACCCACCATCTGTGCACCCTGCCTCTCCACACGCCCCCACCCCATACTTACCTTCGGAGTCTGGCGCGATGATCTTTGGTGGACCGGGAACATGCCTGCACTCTTCAAAGCCGACCATGGATGGAGGAAATGCTGGTAAGCTGTATAATGGTATAAATAGTTTTTTTTCAACTTTGGTGCATATCTCGGGCATGTGTTGGAATTTTTGCACCAAATTTTCAACATGGGGTTATTGGGACCCCTCTTCATGAATTCAGTCACTGTCATGGCATTATTCGGTCCCGAAAGGTGATTTCATGGTCACTGCATAGAATCTCCTTCCGGGACCACATAATGAAATGACAGTGCCACTGTGCATGAGGGGGGCTCTCAAAAAGCATATGTTGCAAATTTGGTGAAAAAATTCCCAAAAATGGCTGTTTTACAAGCTTGCATTGCGCTGTTTCCATGCACGCTTGTAACTTTGTGACTCTGTAATATTTTCACTCCAGAATTTCAAAATTGCCATTTTTCCACACCTCTTGATGAACAGTAAAGCTGTCATTTTACATATCCTGGCCGTAATGTGTTTTTGCATGTCTGGAGCAGAATAGCGCATTCGCTGTGCAAAATCAGTTTCCGGGACAGTTTGAGAAAATGACGGTGACACTGTTCATGAGCAAAGGTCCTAAAATGCCTATGTTGAAAATTTGGTGCCGAAAGTCCATAAAATGACTGTGTTGCAAGCATGCGTTGCACACTTTCCACGCACCCTTGTTACTTTGCAAATTTGCAATATTTTCATGCCAGATTTTCAACACTGGCATTTTTTCACACCTCCTTATCAACAGTACAGCTGTCATTTTTCACAGCCTGCCCAAAATGTGTTTCTGCAGCTGTGGCCCACAATGGCATGGTCGCTCTTGGAAATCAACTTTTGGGACACATTAACAAAATCACAGCACCACTGTTTATGAGGTGAGGTCCCAAAATACCTATGTTGAAAATGTGGCTAAAAAACTCCCAAAAATAATTGGGTTACAGATGTGCGTTGCGCACTTCTATGCATGCTCATGACTTCACCAATTTTTTATATATCTGTGACGAGGTACCTTTGGAAATGAGTCTCTGGCTCAAAGGTTGTAAAATGATGCTTAAATAAATAAATAAAATAGTTTCACTCCAGATTTTCAATGATGACATTATTTTACACCTACTCATGAAAAATACAGTTGTCATTTTTCACACCCTGCCCAAAATGTGTTTTCATCCCTGTGTCACCAAATGGCATAGCCACTGAGCAAAACCATCTTTCAGCTAACAAACTGATTGTGCTGTTGTGATCCCAAGTCACACCCCTAACTCAGGGGTGTGACTCGGGATCATTGGCTGTGAAGCAAACAGGATGTTGAGATGCATCGTAAAGGGGATCACCTCTAGGAACAGGGAAGTGATTCTGCCACTGTACAATGGATTGGTTAGACCACAGCTTGAGTACTGTGTACAGTACTGGAGACCACACTTGAAGAGGGACTTACAGCTCCTGGAGAGGGTACATAGGAGGGCAACTAAGATGATACGAGGACTAGAGGATTTGAAGTATGAGGACAGACTTGAGGAGCTCTGCCTATTTTCATTGGAGGAGAGGAGAGGAGAGGAGAGACAGGGGGGACATGATAGAGGTCTTCAAGTACCTCAAGGGAATAAATAGGGTAAACACGGAGGGAATCTTTAGACTAAAGCAGGGAGGTACTACCAGAGGGCATGGTTTGAAGTTAGAAGGTGGAAAGGTGAGGGGGGAAAAAGGAAGAGGTTTTTCACTGAGAGAGTGGTGGATCCTTGGAAAGTGCAGCCTGGTGAGCTGGTTCAGAGATCCACAGTGGAGGGCTTCAAGAGAGGGTGGGACAGACACAGAAAGCAGATGTACCTGATGATGGCCTGGCCCAGGGGGGTGGGGATGGATGATAGGGGTTTCTGGAACACAAGGGGGGGGGGGGAGAGCCTCAGTACCCAACTAGGGATCTGGGGTTTGAGCAGACTCGATAGACCATAAGGCCTAATCTGCTGGCAATTAGTATGTTAGTAAGCTCTTCTTGAGGTGGGGTCACAAAAAGCCTATGTTGAAATTTTGGAGTGAAAATACCAACAAACACCTACAACCTTAGGGTTTCCATCTGTAACACCCCATCCTGTAGAGACTGCCAGGAGTCAGGGGTGTGACTTGGGATCATTGGCTGTGATGCTCATGCCATTCCACCCCCACCCTCCTCCCTGCAACCAGTGACAGGCATTGAGGTGTGCCTTGGAATGTTCGGTCCTAAAGTTCACCCCATTCTCCTATACTGCACCCATCTCAGTGTATTTCCTTATGGAATGGGGTAAGTATAAGGCTCAAAGACCCCAAAGCACACCCCAACACCTGTCAGTCTCTGCAGGATGGGGGTGGGGTTGGTGTCAGTTAAATACTTCACTGCTATTCCTATTATGCATCTCTAACTCCTGCACTTCCAATGCAAATGCCAGCAAGACAACATTCAGCATTGACAAATGCTTGTTTTTTAACGCTACAGTAATAGTAAACTGTTACATGGTGGGAGGGAGGTTTTCACATACGACAGATTAGAGTGTACTGATAAGTCATACTAGAAAATGTAAGCAAATCATATGGCTGCTGGACCATGATACAGTGATTTTGTGCTTGGATAACACCTCTATACCAGGTAGTCACTGACCAATCAGCTTCCCAGAAAATTTCTTACCATTGTATAATACAGTCTAAATTCCATTACCTCCAGTGGACACTGACACACATTGGTTTTGTTGATCTCCCTGTGCTGCAGTCACAGCAGTAAAACTGAGTCTCACTAAAAACAAGATTGTCATCTTAGCTGGACTGTTCTAGCTAAATAAATTATATAGCAAAAAGCTAAATCCCAGTGGTTTTTAAGATTACATGCATTTATACCAATTCTCAAAACACTGGCTTTGCCAAAATAATGTATATTATACTATATTCAGTATGACCATTTAAACATGGCAGCTTCACTAAAAATCCAATACAAACACAGCCTACAGGACTGCATCAACTAAGCTAATGATCATGTGTCATAAAGAATATGCATGCAAATATACCTAATGCAAATTTACAGTCTGTTTTTACAGCTGCCATGTTGGAACTTCACTAAGACTGCCATACTGAACTGGTTATGCTGATTTTAGTAGACAAGTCCACAATTACATCATTTCAAATGCTTAAAGCTGGGATTTTTTTTTCACATGAAATGTTCCCTGCTCCCAATGGAAAAACTGAAGGTACACAATAGGAAAATGTTATATCAATGAGACAGTGTGTACTCGTACATTGGTTTACCACAGTGTAACATGCAGACTTCATATGCAACATACTTACTGATTTTTCAGCTACATAAATGTCACTTCAAAGTAAATTATAATCTATCCTATTATATGTGCCTTTGTAAAACAACTACCAGAACTCTCCTGTAAACTACAGTACACTAGATAAGATGCTTTTTATTCTGTAAAATCCTAACAGTAATCCCTCTCATTGAGGGTTATGGTACCTAATTATTGGCAACATTTGTTTCCAGTTAAAGAACTAGCCTGCCACTCTAAACTGTAAAAGAGCAACTCTTCCCCTGCCAAGTGCCTGTTTTAGGTACTCAGATAATAATCTGTAATGTACAAAGTCAGTCTCCCTGTTTATTTCAACTATATGTAAAAAAAAAAATTTCTCTGTAAAAACTTTGTAAATGGTATATGTATACTGTATGTATATTGCTACTGTATGAACCCATATGGGTTGTCCTCAACTCTGTAACAGTGTTTGTCCTCTCTGTGATGAGGTACCTTTGTAAATGAGCCGATGGCTCAAAGGTTTCAAATCCGACCTATAACAAATAAAAAAAATAACAAAAATCTTAAAACCACTTGATTTATACCAATTAAATTAACTTGTGTTTTCTAGTTTTTTTCTTTTTCCGGTTGTTGGTCTACTAAATGTTGCACATAATGCAATATATATTTCACTGAATCTTTCAAAATGTATCTGACTCTTCCCTGTTGTACTGACAAATGCTGTCTGTGACATCACAGTCTGTTGTCATGGTGAGCACTATGCTGTCATAAACAAAAGCACTGTGAAGTTAGCTGGGGAGAGGCTTTTTGGATAGACTACCAAGATGTTCTACAAACCTTGTACAGGAACAGTGAAAATGAGAGACTGCTATTCTCTAATAAACTGCAATGACTGAAAAATCATATTTATGAATGCATGTACTGAAGTGCAGAGCTGCTCTTTAAGTTGATGCTGTAGGTATATGCTACCAACAGAATCAGTGTGACTAACATAATTGCCACAATTAGATTTAAGCCTTGCAGGGCTGTGGACTGATATATCAGTCCAAAATTCCTATATGTTCTAATTCTGTTGGCAGCCTAAGGGTTAAATCTGGGCATTCTTATTGAGACGCAGTTTGAAGGCTTACCCACCCAAGGCATCATCCAGATACTGAGGACCCTATAAGGAAGATGGAAATACTTTCTTTGCCCCTTTTCTTAACATGTGAAGTGAAGTAAACTGCTTCATAGTAGATAGGGCATGGGGAATCATGATATCATATCTTTTGCTTCACTTTTGCCATCCTCCATCATTTTCCACTGGCTCCCCTTGAGCATCAGTTGCACAGTATTGTAGATTTGTATTTCCAGTCATTCTATTTTCACAGTTATTACTATTTTACTACACCTTTTGACTCTTTGTGAGCAAATCGTTTGTTACTGTACTAGTGATTTTGTTGTATTCCCTTCCTTACTGTAATCTTTCCTCCCCAAGGTTGCACCATGCAACTGGTAGCTTACTCATCTGGTAAAGGTGATTGTTTTAGAGTATATCCACTGCATTCCATTCCTTACCTTGTGGGTTATTATGCTCACCTGATAGGGTGCTAGATGCACACGTGATCAAGAAATCAAATTTCAAAGACCCCTACCTAAGCCCCTGCAATCTCTAGCCTCACCAGTTTGATTTCTTTCCCAGCTGTGAATGCTTCTATCTACTGGACAAATAAGCCAACAGAGTCAAGACACTGAAATGATTCCTTTCGCAATGTACGGTGCATCACCATTCTTTTATTCCTGCTATATTTTAACAAACATTTCAAATTAATATGTCGCTCAAATGACATTGCACAAAGTATAACAACTGTATTCATGATGGATCCATATGCTGGGTTCTGTTTCGGTCACTCTCCGATGTGGTAGGCCATGGAGTGCCATGGATATACTATAAGATAATCACCTTTAACAGATAAGTAAAGTACTATTATATCGTGAGTATGCCCATAGCACTCCAGTCCTTACCTTGTGGGTTTTGTAACAAGCAGCACCCATTGAAGAGGGAGGTGACAGTGGCCTTGTCCAGAACACAAGGCAGTGGCAGATGCCAATACCTTTCTGGTGAATGAAGGCCTGTCTGAGCCACATGAGTCAAGTCTATAATGGCTTGTGAACATGTGTAATAATGACCAAGTTGTTGCTTTTTCTGCTCTTGACCCTTAGTTTCTTTCCGCCTATGATGTTGCCACTGTCCTTGTTGATTGGGCCTTCAAGTTTTCTGGGGCATCAAGGTTCTACCTCTGTATGCTTCCCTTATTGTTCTCTGTGGCTATTGTTGTTTTAGAAGCTGCCATGCCCTTTTTTGGCCTTTGCATGATGACAAATAGTCTGTTTTCTGGAACGGTTTAGTTCTTTCCATGAAGACCTGTAGAGTCTGTTTCACATCCAGTGCGTACAAGGATTTGTCCTTCTCTTCTGCTAGTTGTGTTGTGCCAAATGAGGGTAGTATCAATGTTTGGCTGGTGTGGAATGGTGATCCTATCTTTGGGAGAAAGGCCTGTACTGTCTTGAGTGTTACTCCATCTTCATGGAATTGCATAAATGTCTCCCTGCACAATAGGGCACCGAGTTACCAGATTCTGCATGCTGCGCATATGGTGACTAGGAATGATACCTTTAGGCCCACCCAGTATGGGCCCACATCTGTGACTGGATCAAAGGGCTTTGGCATAAGTGCATTCAGCACCAGTGTGAGGTCCCATGGGACCACCATTGGTTTGTTTATGGGATTTCTGTTTGCTGCAGTCTTTAGGAAGTGTAGGACATCTAGGTGCATGCCCAGCACTTTGTTTCCCCACCTGACCCAAAGCTGCTTCTATGACTGAAAGTTGTACTCATAATGATGGAAAGGGAAAGGGAAATTGTTTAACCAGGAAAGGCACACTAAGCTGAAGCTTGTTTCCAGGTGCAACCTGGGAGCACAAGGAAACATAGAAACATAGAATTTGATGGCAGATAAGGACCGCTTGGCCCACCCAGTCTGCCCATTTCCTTACCTAGTGGATAAGCTGCAGATCCTAGTTAACCAGCAGCCTACTTCTTCCTACCCCCACCCGCTAGAATTGCCTTATGACTGTCCCATGCATGCTTGAATTCCACCACTGTTTTTGACTCCACAACCTCCTCCAGAAGGCCATTCCATACATCCACAACCCTTTCTGTGAAAAATACTTCCTTAAATTACCTCTGAGCCCCCATCTTCAAATTATGCCCCTTGTTCTTGCACACCTCTTTCTTTGAAAGATGCTACCCTCTTGGACTTTGTTGATTCCCTTGAGGTACTTGAACGTTTCTATCATGTCCCCCCCTCCTTTCCTCAAGGCTATATTAAGCTCCTTAAGTCTCTCTTCATATGTCTTCCGGTGTAGACCCTGCACGATTTTAGTTGCCCTCCTCTGGACAGCTTCCATCCTGTCTATGCCTTTTCGGAGATTGGGTCTCCAGAACTGCATGCAGTATTCCAGATGGGGTCTCACCAGCTGTCTGTACAGAGGGACAATAACTTCTTGTTTTCTACTGGTGATGCCTCTCCCTATGCATCCCAGTATCACCCCAGCACTCCTTGCTGTCCTCTCACATTGCTTGCCCACCTTTAGGTCATCTGATATGACTACCCCCAGGTCCCTTTCCATTTTTGTTGTTGTTAGTATCTCACCCCCCATTGTGTACTCTTCTCCTGTGTTTTTGTTTCCCAGGTGCATTACCTTGCACTTCTTAGAATTGAATCTAAGCTGCCATACATTTGACCATTCCTCTAACCTTGCCAAGTCCCTTCTCATCCTTTCCACCCCACCTTGTGCATCAACTCTGTTGCAGATCTTTGTGTCATCTGCAAAGAGACATACTTTTCCTTCCAGTCCCTCTGCAATGTCGCTTATAAAGACATTGAAGAGGACCGGTCCTAATATTGAACCCTGTGGTACCCCACTAGTAACCCCCCTTTCTTCAGAGTGGACTCCATTTACCATTACTCTCTGTGTCCTATTCTCCAGCCAATTCTTTACCCAGGCTGTCATCTTGGGACCCACTCCCAGGCTGGCTAACTTGTATATTAATCTTTTGTGTGGGACTGTGTCAAATGCCTTGCTAAAGTCTAGGTAGGCCATGTCCACAGCCCCTCCTGATCTACTACTTTGGTCACCCAGTCAAAGAAATCTATTAGATTCTGTCTGGCATGACCTTCCTGCTGTCAATCCATGCTGCCTTGGGTCCCAGCCCTCTGGCCTCTAGATACTCAACAATTCTTTCCTTCAGAAGTGATTCCATCATTTTCCCTACCACTGAGGTTAAACTAACAGGTCTGTAGTTTCCTGCTTCTGCCTTGCCCCCACTTTTGTGAAGGGGAATCACATCTGCCCTCCTCCAGTCCTCAGGTACCACCCCATCCTCCCATGATTTGTTAAAGAGGGTAGTCAGTGGTGTCACTAGTTCTACCCTTAGTTCTTTTAGACTTCTGGGATGAATCCCATCAGGCCCCATTGCTTTGTCCACCTTCAGTTTTAAGAGTTCTTTCAGAACCCTTTCTTCTGTAAATGGGCTGGTATCAACTTCTGTATCCAGAGTGTTTCTACTGTTTGTTTTAGGTACCTCCCCCTCTTCCTTTGTAAATACTGAGCAAAAATATTTGTTTAGTATCTCTGCCTTGTCACAGTCACCCTCTGCCCACACTCCTCCCTTTATTAAGCCTCACTATCCCTCCTTGGTCTTCCTTGCTCTCTGATGTACCTATAAAGGTTTTATCCCTTCTTAACTGAGTTGGCTATCTTTTCCTCGTTTTGGGCCTTTGCTGTTCTGACTGCCTTCCCAGCTCTTTGCTTTAACTGATACAGTTCTCTGTCCTGCTCTTTCTGTGATTCCTTGTACTTCCTGAATGCTTTCTTTTTCTCTTGAACCTTCACTGCCACTTCCTTTGAGAACCATAGTGGTTTCTTACATCGTTTCATTTTGTTTATTTGCTTCACACAAAGGCTTGTTACCTCTGTGATGGCAGTTTTTATTATTCCCCATTGTTCTTCCACCCCTCCTTCCTGCCCATTTGCTAGTGCATTCCTTAGGCACTCACCCATTTTGGCAAAGTCAGCCCTCCTAAAGTCCAGTACTTTTGCCTTTGTATGGCTTGACTCTATTGCTGTGTTTGTTGTGAACCATACTGTTCGATGGCCGCTAGTTCCCAGATGGCTACCCACTTCTACATCTGTGATCCTCTCTTCATCTCCATTTGAGAGAAATAGGTCTAAGATTGCTCCCTCTCGAGTGGGTTACAATATTAGTTGTCTAAGGCATGCCCCTTGTAGGGCATCTAGAATAACCCCACTCTTCGAAGTGACTGCTGCAACTGCACTCCATTTAACATCTGGCATATTCAGATCACCCATCAGCAATATCTCCCCTTTTTCTGCCATTCTAAGTATACTTTCTTTCATTTCCTTGTCCATTTTCTCCCCCCTGAGAGAGAAGTCTGCCCTGACCTGTGTGCGTGTTGTGATGCCATTGCCAGACTCCAAATTTACCCACAGTGCTTCTTCTCCTCCCTGTTTTCCCTTTTGTTCTGTTGCTTTGATTCCTTCCCTTATGTAAAGAGCTCCTCCTCCTCCTCTTTTACCCTCCCTGTCCCTCCTGTAGATAGTGTATCCTGGTATGTTTACATCCCAGCCATGGTTTTGTGTGTACCATGTTTCTGTGACTGCCACGATATCCAGATGTTCCTCCTCCATCCAGGCCACTAATTCAGGAAGCTTGTTACTCAGACTATGGGCATTGGTACTCATTGCTCTCCATTTTTTTATGGCTTTACCTTCTTTTGCAGCATCCCCCACTGACCTTTCTACCTCGGTCTTTTTTTCATTTAATACCTTGTTTTGTAGGGAGAGGCTGGGATTTTCCTGCAGCTTATCAGTGCCTCCCCCCTTGACTAGTTTAAAAGCTTGCCAATGAAGCATTTAAACCGATTGCTGAAAAGACTTGTTCCCTTCCTGGACAGATGCAGACCATCCTGTCACTATAGGCTGGTGTCCCTCCAGGTGGAACCCCAGTCCCCAATGAAGCCAAAGCCCTGTGCTCCACACCATTCTTTCAACCATTCATTAAACTGCATGGTGCAAAGTACCCTTGCCTCACTCATGCCATTGACAGGCAGCACCTCAGAGAAGGATACTGTGTGTGCTACTTGTCTTAGGCCCCTTCCCAATTCTACAAAGTCCTTCTGCACTGCTCTAATCTCATGATGAGCCAAGTCATTTGTCCCTAGGTGGACAATGACGCCCAGCTAACTCCGTGCAGCTGTTCTCGTGATCCTGAGGATGCGCTTCCTGTCCCTCCAAGCCATGGCACCAAGCAGGCACCTTACTCAGTTTTCCTGCTCCCCAGTTCTATCCCCCACACTGAGTCCCCACCAGGAGCTGCTTCCTTCCTTGTGGTGTCCTCTGCCTCCTTCCTGTGGGCCTTCCTTGTGACAGTTGTCCTCAGCCTCCTTAGTCTCCTCTGTGGGTGCATCCATAGGGGAGCTATGCTCCCCCAGAATGGTGTATGGATTGTGGAGTAGAACAACTGACTGGGTGTGCCTCTGTTCCACCATCCTCACCCTCCCTGAGCCCACTATGGTCCAACTGCTGTGCTTTCTTCACAACCTTTGAGGTAGTGGTGGTGGCTGTGGTGCTCCCTGGATGGGGGAGGTTCCCTTCCTACCATCCAGTGTGGCCTGGGGGAAGGTTCCCTTACTACTGTCCAGTGTGGTCTGAAGACGGGCAACTTCCTCCCTCAGGGCAGAGAGTTGTCTGCAACTAGAGCAGCATCTCAGCCTCCAGAAAGACTCCCGGAAGACTGCTGCCCCACAGCCATTACATTGCACTACTCCCCACATGTTTATCTACTTTTTTTTTTGTGGGTGTTTGTGTGTGTGATTGGTTTATTATATAGAAATATATATATTATACAATGTGTATGCTTATATTGTCAGTGCAGTGTGCTAGAGAGGATATGACAGTGATATGCACCTTGCACTCTTGAGGAAATGATGTCAGAACCCCAGGTATAAAGGAACTATTTCCAGGGGTGGTGGGTGAGGTGGGAAGGGTTGGGCCTAAACTGTGCCCTCACAAAACAATCAGGAAGCTAAGTGACTTGCTCAGGGTCACACAGTGTGTAAGTGGGGGCTGTGGGATTCAAATCCAGGTCTCCAGGTTTACAGTTCAGAGCCCTAAACCACTGCACTATACTGCCTCGTAATCCTTTGTTTAGTCCTTGTAAATTTAACAGTACTTATGGAGTCGTTGTTTGCTTGGCTGGTAGGCCCGAAGTCAGACACCATTTGGTAAATATGCGCCAGTGCCTGTCGCAAGTGGAGGTGGTGGAAGACCTTCTGGACTGTAGCATAGCATTAATGGCAGACTCATGAGAGCCTGACCTCAACAGTCTCTCCCTTTTAACAGCCAGGCCATGAGCTGAAGGTTGTCTTTATTTGGATGTGTGATTGAGCCTTGTGTCAGTAAATGTGGTCTCTTTGGTAGCTTCCAGGAATACAGCACCATTGCTATATCAGTGGTGAATAATGCTCTCCTGGGTCAGAATGGGGTTAGCATTATTATCTTTAGCCTGTTCTGTTAGATTTCGTTCAGTACTTGGGGGATCAGTGGTACTGTGGGAAACATGTACACAAACTCTTGGGTCCATCATTGGGATAGGGCATCTATCCCTGCCCCCTGTTTCCTCCCTGAACCTGGAGAAGTAAAGGGGAACCTGCACCTTCTGTCTTGTGACCTTTAGGTCCATTGTGATTGGGCCTCATCATCTCTGAGTTGACCTGAATACTTGTGGGTTGAGCATCCAGTCTCCTGGGTGGACTTGTGTCTGCTGAGTCAGTCTGCTGTGATATTTAGCTTTCTCACTAGGTGTGTAGCTGCAATGAGTAGCAGGTTAACTTAAGCCCATGGTGGTACCTTGTTGGTTTCTTAAAAGAGTCTGGCTCTTTGCACCTTCCTGTTTGGTGGTGTAATCCACTGTCACTCTGTTGTGTGACCTTACTATTACTGCTGATCCCTAGAAGTGATTGTCAGATGCTTGCAATGCTTTGTCGACTGCTCTAGTCTCTAATATATTTATTGGCAGTCTTGTTTCGGCCTTTGACCATCTCCCTTATGCTATAATGTACTGGAATGAAGCTCCCCATGCTAGCAAACTTGCATCCGGTTTGATGGTTACATTGCAGGTTCTCTTCAGTGGTATTCCATTTAGCAGATTATCTGCATCTGTCCATCTTTGTAGTGATAACCTCACTTTCTTTGTTATTGTTAGTCTCTCGTTCATGTTCTCCTGCATGACTAGCCCTTCTTTTATCATCAGCATTTGTAGTGGTCTCATGTTCCATCTTGCCCACAAGACTAGTTCTCTGAAAGATGCCATGGACCCTAGTACCTGAGCCACCTGTGCTGATGTGGCTTCTGTTTTTTGGCTTAGTTGTTCGCTAATTTTGACATGTTGTCCATTCATTTCTGGGATGGTTTCATGATCTGTTTGAGGGTGTTTACGCCCACTGCTAAGTTTTAGTCTTTGTGCTAGGTGCATTGAGCTTGTTTTCCTCATTGATTATCCATCAGTGTTCTTTTAGGGCATTAAGCACTAGTCTTGTATCTTTTTGCTTTGACCATCAGATGGTTACTATCAGTCCATCCCTGCCACCTAGACCCCATTCCCTGGGACTTATCTTCCCCACTGGAGTGCACCCAGGCTTACCCCCCAGGGTGGAGCTGTCAAACAGAAATTGGTTTGTGATCCAATGGGTGCCTCAGTTGGGTGCATGGGATCCAGTGGAGGGCGGATGTCCTCCTGCTCAGATGATAATTTTTTTTTGATATGCTCATCCCCAGGGAGGTGTGCCATGCAATGATGTAGTGGTGCTCTAAGCACCAGGTAACTGACATGCCTCCTGAAATTCTAAAGCACTAGCTTCCAGACCTCCGGTCTCCACCAGGGGTCAGTCAAATGGCTGGTGCTTCCCAACCTTCCCCCTGAGAAGGAGAGCAGTCCTTGGGATGCTCGATTCTCCTTCCCCCATCTGGCCCCCTACATCCCAGGCTTGCTTCTGATCCTGGGACATTGGCAGCATAAGCGGCCACTGTACCATTGCACCAGTGGGCTAACTATAGTCTTGTATCTTTTTCTGACAGCATATTGGATCCAGTTCAGATTAGCCAGTCAACTAGGTATGGGATTACATGCACCCCTTGTTCCTTAAGGTGCACTCTAATCCATTCTTGCTGTCCATGGTAGCACTATCCAGACTAACACTCAGTTGATTGGTGCTATTCTGGTAGCGCTAATGTAACCGGGTACCCCTGTTTGTATGTTGTCTGCATGCTGATGGGAGGTATATTGGTTTTGGATTGTCCTTGGATAGGTTCTCACCTTCTTCCTTCTGTTTCAAGAATTCCTTGGGGCCTTCCCCCAGTAGGAGCCTTCATTTGAAGGGTAATTTCTGTACTCTGGCCTTTGTGCCTGCATCTGCATCCCACAGCATAAACCACAGGTGGTGTCTTGCCTTGTTGACCGCTGCTGTGACTCTTGCATTCAGTCTGAGGGAATCTATTGCCATGTCCCCTGTATGCTTGGTCATTTGTAGAGAGGAGTCTACTAGGTCCACCTCTTCTGAATTCTGACTGAGTTTCTTGCATGCTTCCTCTAGCCAGGTTATCTGGGCCCTAGCTGCATATATTGAAGTTGTTGTGGCCTGGGTTGCTAACCCCACCATTTTGTACACCTTCTTAATCATTTCCTCCAATTTCTTGTCAGCTGGATCTTATAACCCTGTTGTTCCATCTGCTGGTAAGACTGTTTTCTTGTTTAGAGAGGAAATATGTGGGTAGATCAGTGGGGTGGAGCACCAGTTTTGGAGGATGTCTGGTTGTATGGGGTACATCTGGTCTAATGACCTGCTATCTGGTGCCCGGTCTAGGTTCTTGGCCTCCCATTCCTTTGTGACCACATCTAATATGTTGGAGCATACTGGAAAAAACTCTTCCACCTTCTGTTTCTACTGAATCATTGGGTTCAGATTGGATTCTGGGGTGGTGGTAGCTTGAACCCCATTTATGATGTTGACCAGTTTGGGTACCACCTCAAATGAACACATTTTAGATGTTAGTGAGGGTTCTTCTGTTGTTGCTGCTCATCTCTCCATCCTGCTTGGTGCACTGATGCCCCTCTGAGTCTGTGTTCTGTTTGCCATTGCTACTGAGATCAGTGATACTGGCCTTGCTAGGGAGTGGTTTTTGTGGCTTATGTGTTGATATGGCCTCTAAGCACTGCATTAACTTCAGCATGAAAGACTGTTGTTGTTTCAGCATGGTTGCTGTGGTCAGCTGTGTTTGTTTTATTATGGCTGATGGGTCTACCTGCCATTCCAGCTGTGCTATGTCTTGGTCAGTGGTGGAGTCTTCCAAAGATGATGACTGGTCTGCTACAAGGTCCAATTCCTCCACATCACACCCTGGGCATTGCAGACCATTCTTGCTGGTCACCAGTGTGACCTTGTATGTGGGGCATTTTCATGTCTTTACTGAAAGACAGCAGACAGTGGTGGAATAGTTAAATACATGATGTCATTTCCTTATTTATACCATCATTCCCATGTAGTGTATCACCATGGTACTCCCCCTTCCATGTGAAAGGGCTAGGTTTTTACCCTTTAGCCCTCTCTTTAACTGATAGTTGAATGTGTGCGGAAGTAGAGAGCTCTGCTCTGTCCATGCTTTATTCTGTGGGATTCTGCTTCCTTTAGGGAGGAGTGCTCTCAGAGTGAGGCACTGGTAATGTGTAATACTGGCATCTGCCCATAAATGGGGTCACCACACAAGAGATTGGAGATGCCCCTGGTCAATAAGAGTGGGCTTCTAATATGAGGAAAACTTCTGCAGTAGAGAGTGCTCATTCCAAAATGGCTGCCTCTTGCATATACTCCCTGAGGAGGTGATGTCATGTGCAAGATGGCAGTGGTGGGACTGCACATGCATGGGTGTCTATCATTCTGACTATGACAGTTGTCATCCGCACAGACATACTGTTACCTAGTAGAGAAGCAGTCAGCAGGGGAGACGCTAGCTGTCCACATGACCTACATGCCATCTTGACTCAGGAACAAAATGGAGCACAAAAATGCCACCCAGAATGACCACACCATAGTGGTGCCATCTTGGAATCTCACTTACGTGGAGCTGTCAGTAGAAGCAGCTTGGAAGAAATGGGCTGGAAAGGCTCCCTTAAGGTATTGCTGTTTCGGGGGGTGGCAAGCAGGCTAGCAGCTGCCTATAATTTTTTTTATGTATCCCATAATTTCCATCTGTGATGGTCTGGCCCTCGGGTCACTCTGTGAGGGACCTGTGGTCCTGCGACCTATACAATTTTCCATTTTAAGTGTCATCAGCCTACTAGAGGATGGGGCCAGCTCTTTGCAGGGAAATGTTCACATGATCTACTATAGCCTCTTAGACAGAGGCTGCTGAAATGCTCTCGCCCTCGCTAATGCCACTCCCAGTCATGAGGAGCATGTCAGTGTGCATGAATCTTTCTGGTGCCACTTCTGACATTGTAGTGAACATGATTCTTTCTTTGAGCCACTATAGTTCATGATCACATCATTTTGGAACACTCTCTGTCTGCCCTGATGAACATGTATGCTGTCTAAAAGAACAAAGAAGCAGCAGCATGCAGGATATTCTGCTCTCATGCAATATTTTGCATTATTTTAGTATATTATAATTAAATATGATTTGGTTTAATTTTTTTTTTCCATAGGTTGCATCTCATACTGAGTGATATGAATGGAATGGGTCTTACCTTTGTAAGGTCTTGCAGGATCATGGGGCAGTGAGCATGCTGCAACTTAGTTAGAGGCACATAAGAACTGGTGGTCAGGCTAGGGATTGCAGGGGCTGATGAGGGATTCTTTGAAACTTGATCTCTTGATGACATGCATTTAGCAGCCTATCATTTGAGCATAATAACCCACAAGGCAAGGACTGGAGTGCCATGGATATACTCACTACAGAAACTTATTTTTCAAGTTGGTTCTGGAAGGAATATTACAGAAGCCGAGAGTTCTCTTTTCTTGTCTGTTGTTGGAAGAAGACGCAGATTGTGTTACAGCAAATAATGATGACTCAGCCTATCACACTCTAAGACAAATATGCTAGTGCTATTGAATGCTACATCAGTTTTGTGAAGTGCAGTTCAACTCACTATCCTATAACAAACATTTGTCCATGCTGAATGTTTCCATGCATGGTGTATGTGGCAAGGGTGTATTAAAGTTACGAGCCTGCATTCCCAAACTTCATCGTATCCTCACAGCTTTGTTGTTTTTTAAATATTTTTATGTCAGATTTTCCACATAGCATTTTTATGACCTCACCTCATGAACAATGGTGGAGAAAATGTTCAACTCCTGCCTGAAAAGTGATTTTGTGCAGTGACTGCAAAATCACCTTTCAGGATGTGAAAACCCATTTTGGCCAGAATTTTAAAACTGACAGCTGTCATATTCATGAAGTGCTATGAAGAAATGGCTTTCTTGAAAATTTTGGATCAAAATATTGAAAATTACCCAAGTTATGAGCCTGCTTTTGCAAACTACAACATAGGCTCATAGCTTTGTTGTTTTTTAGTATGTTTACACCAAATTTTCAAAATAGCCTTCTTATGACCTCACCTCATGAACAATGGTGAAGAAAATGTTCACCTCCTGCCCAAAAGGTGATTTCAAGCAGTGACCATGAAATCACCTTTCGGGGCAGATTTACCTAATATCACTTGCATCATTCATGAGGTGGTGTCCCAAAAAGGTATGTTGAAAATTTGGGGCAAAATTATTGAGAAATTTCCAAGTTATGGTACTAAGTTCAAAACCCTATTGAAATACATTGAGCCACATACCCAATGTTCTCAATTTGAGGTCCAGCATTGAAGAGTGAAGATGTCTCTGCAGCTGGAGAAGATCACTGCATTGGACCCCCACTGGGTAAGTAAGGGCTTGGGGGATAGGTGGTGAGTGGGAGGGTCAGGTGTGGGAACTTATGGTGAAACAGATAACGATGGATGGTTTTCTGTTTTACAGGATTAAAGAAAATAAAATGATGAGAGATGGTTTTCTATAAGTTTGTATAATGCATCTTAAGTATTTAATAGGTATATCTGATTACTGGCTTTGGGCTGCTTGTCAGGGTGGCTAACACTATCAAGTTACCCCCACTTTAGCAGATAGGTTTCATGTTGCACCTCCCCCCTCCCATTTTTCTTAGCTGTGTTAGCCCTCTCATTACTAAATGCCCTAAATTACCTCATCACATCAGCCTGCCAGGCTGCCCAAGTCCAGGTGATGCTGAAGTGGCTGATTCCTCCTTCTTCCCTCCTGGCTTTTTGAACTGCTCTCTACTATTAGAAAAAAAAGGCAAAAACTAGCAATTGGGTGTAGTTGCTGCTTGCTGAATGTGCTATAGAGTGTGAGGGTACAGGGCCAGATTTATATTCCCATTGGCTCTATGCACAGCAATAACCATGCCCCCACACATGGCCAAACCTTGTCACAGATCATTCAATAATTTTGATTAGGCAATGAAACTTTTTAATGTACTGAAGTTTGTATTTTCAATGCATAAGTAAAGCACAATACGAAACTGTTATAATTCCCACACTCAAATATATAAATGAAAAGCATTATAAATCTGGGTATGCATGAAAACAGGACCTTCAAAGCCAGAACAGATCAATAAAATCCAGACTGCCAGTCCAGCCAGGATGGACATAAGTTGCACGAATGTTGCTGGTCCAGCCATTCTGGACAGAGGGGCCAGCCAGGCCTGTACCTATGTGGTCCACTCCCATTCTCTGGTGATCCAGTTTCCACCCCTGCCCAAGATGGGGTGAAATTTTGACCGCAGGACTGTATCAGATAGGTAAAAGCCATACCAGTCTATTCTGTCACAGTAGCTGGACCAGCAATATTCATGCAACTTGTGCCTGGTTCAGCATGTCCCACCACACCGACCAGTCTGAATTTTACTGATCTAGTCCAGTCTGGAGGTCCAATTTTCACCATGCCCCAAAAATTCCTTGCATGTGAGGCTTGGCTTTGCAGTACATTTCCCAACAACAACAATGTTTTCACACAAGGGACAGGCCCTTTCCTGCCTAAACAGTAACATTGCCCACAATCTGATACAAAGTGATCACGGCTTGTTTAAATTCTTATCAGAGTGTTGGGCTGCAGGCAGAAACAGTATCCTTCTCTATATAGCCAACCTACACTGTGTGCATCAGCGGATACATGATGCAGCAGCCAGCAGCTAATCAGTATGCTGTTAAAAAAACACCACACACACAGACATATGCACTAAGTCCTTATCAATAACACTGCTTCATTTAAAAAAAATATTACCTCAACAGCACTTCAACACCAATCATAAGATCAATCTATTCAACTTAAATAAGTAATAGGCAGCAGTGATATAATAGTACATGTGTAGCCAACATTACACAAAAACACAATGCCAACTGCCAAATCCCACGGAATGCATGCCAACTGTGTACATTTGATTTACTTTGCTACATTTTTTAGCCCCTGCATAAAATGTCACTATTATTGTATTCTACCACATCATATACCTCCACTACCTTGACCCAGAGACATACCTGTCAACTGCTATGAATTTTGCATAGCACTATGATTTTTACACACAGTTTGCCCTTGTTCACAGACGGTCATTGAATTTGTTAATAATGTTATAGCTGTTTCTGGACGCAAAAACTATTAGATCATTTAATTAAGTTGATAGAAACATTCTTTAATGTTAAATATAGGGGAACCACTATTTGTAGACATGTTATTCTTTAAAATAGGAAAGTGCTAAACATTATGATTCTGGCTACTTGCTCTGAAGAAAGTTAAAGCCCAGTACTATGAATTTTAATGCTGAGAGGTTACTTGAGAGGTATACCCTGAGACACACCCTGGTTAGTGGCAGCCTACTATCTCATCTCATTCTAAATCAGATCAGCATGAGTCAGTAACACCAAAACTGCACCATTCATTTTTACATAATTAAAAAGCAAAATTACTTTTTTTATTAAAACTAGTTCTTTTTTGGGATGTGTTCAGTCTGCTGTTGTGCTGAATATACTGCTGAGCAGTGTCCACTACCAGGCTGGTTCCCGAGGCCACCAAGCAGCGAGTCCTGACATGTCTCCTCATGGCCCGCCAGCTGGCAGCTGCTTCAAATTGTCTTGTCCTCCATGGCTCGGCTCTCTCTCTCCCCCTCTTTATTCCACACCAACAGCCACACACTGACACCAGCTACAAGTATGACCTTCCATCCCCAGTCCAATGTGAGACACTGACCTCAAATGCCCAGCCCTCACCTAGCCCATTGACTGTCAGGCTCTCTATCATCCTCCAGCCTCTGTTCTGAGCTACTTCTGGGGCCCAAGTAAAGTTTTACTGCAGGGGCCACCATGGGCTGTGGCTGATCCCATCTAGACTCAAAGTTGGCTCTGCACATTACCTTGATGGAAGTCATGTGATGACTGTAGGGAAGGTGCCAAAAGTGAGGTGTTACTTCCTTGTATGTATCTATGGCATCATTGTGAGTGTGCATGTGCAAGGCAGCAAGGAAAAGACACAGGACAGAGAATGCAGGAGTGAGTTTGTGAGTGGGCAGAGTGAGGTAGCAGTTACTGTACAAAACTAAATGTATGGGGATGGTTGGTTTGTGCAGTGCCATGGTGCTGTCTGTGTGTAGCAGATGCTGACCCCCCCCCACACACACACAGCATTCTTCTGACCAGGCATGCAGGCTGTCTCAGCGTGTGTTAGCGTTTATGAAGAAAGAAAAAAAAAACATGCATTTATGAAATCACAGTTAGCACAGTCTTCTCAGCACCAACTAATTCAGCTGTCTGGACACTCCCCAAAGCTTAAGGCCCTATGCACATGCATATTTTAACCAATGGTAAATCTGGCCCTGGGTGGGTAGGTAGGTAACTGTTTTTCTCTTGTAAAGTTTGTAGTTAAGAGCACTCACCACTCAGTAAAGCACACAGAACAGTCGCAGTTCAGAAGTTCTTTATTGCAGCATTCCTCCACATAAACACTGGTGCAGAATGAACAAGCTTTATGTTTCACCCCCTACGGGGCTTCCTCAGAAGATGCATTCACAGTGGTACTGAGTGTTTTTAGACTAAATTCGGGTAATCACATTCAAAATTAAATCCTGGCTTCCTATTAGCCAATTACAACCCTGTCACCAAATACAGGAAAAGAACACAACAGTGATCAATTAAAATAATAATCTTCCTTTAAACATGTATTCACTTGTGGAAGTTCATAAACTCATCCAGGTTCCAGTTTACAGAGTTCTAATATGCTCAGAGCTCCATACACCTAGAACAGAAGAAGAAAGAAAGTAGTTATCCATTAAGCATTGATTGTCATGATACATCTCTGTGTTTTTTTCAAGGTAGCCAGCAGTGATATATGTAAACATGAATTCTGAACTGTGCTGTACAACGGAAGTGTGTGTGTTGGGGGGGGGGTAGTTAAAAGAGCAAAACTGGGCAAATACACTTATTTTAAAAATGGACTAACTTCAAATTTTGCATTGAGTCTTTTTTTTTGAGTGGTCCCAATATAAAGATCCATTTTTGCTCTTTTTGGTTGTTTGTTTTCAAGGTCTCCTCACCTAATATGTGATGGTATAACTTCCAGTACAGTTCCCTTTATTTTTCGGTTCTCTGATGGATCCCTACTGTATATATGTGCAACCGTTGCATACGTATTCCAAGTTTTTGTTTTTTATGGCCTGCTCATGTTCATAAAATCCTTAAATTGTTGCCACAGCTTCTGTTTTCTAAGTCATTGACTCTGTTTTGGAGTGCTCTGATGACATGTGATTGCTCCCAAAGAGTGGCTGATAATTCTTCAGTGGCTGTTTCATGGGAAGCTGCCTTGCGTTCAGTTTGGAAAATGCAGATGTCCAGCTGGTGTAAGGCAAGTGTATTAATGCAAGAGGCCAGCGTGACTTCTGCCATCTGTTTCATTAGTGCAGAAAACATCTCATTGATAGAGACAGGATCCATGTTGGAGTTTCCGCTGGTCACCATGTGGTCAACAGAGCAGTGCTGAATCTTTGCAGATGGTGTAGTTCAAGTGTCCCAGCACCAAAGTAAAAAAAAAAAATTGTATGTTTCGAAAGATGAAACACTAATCCTCTGTTGCTGCGTTTGCTGGTAGGCTCAATAAAAGACAACATTTTTAGCAGGATGTAGAGCCACAGCTGTGGAGAGCATTAGAATTAAGCCACCATCTTAATCCAAGTCAAGCCACCCCCCCATTTGATGTTTTTTAATGTTGCTTTTTTTGTACAGGTATTCATCTTGCTGCCCCAAAACATTTCTCCCTGCTGGAATAAAAAGATTACAAGTCAGTAATAACTGACGTTTACTTCTGTAAATATATATAGTTCTCTCACAAGTACAGGCATTTATCCCATTTAGTACTTCAAACCGAGAAACTGCACTATGCTTGGGGTGAAAATGAATCATTTATGATAAGCCATTAATTCACTTTAAATCATGCATTCCATGCTTCAACCAAAGGCAATTTAAATAGATGCAATGTTGTTACATTCCAGATTCAATGAAGATAATCAATGTAAAACACAAAGCAAAAGGATTCTGTGACAGGAAATGGAATGGGTTGGGGGGAGAAATTCATACAAAAAGGACCAGAAATATTTTGTTAAAACATGAACACAATCAAATGTATAAACAAAAATTAATTTCCAAGTTGTTAATATTCAGAAAAGTTTTTTTTAAAACTTTATTTCCTTTTTAAAAATGAATTTTTGTTTATACATGTGATTGTGTTCATGTTTTAACAAAATATTTTTGGTTCTGTTTGTATGAATCCCCCAATTCCATTTCCTTTCACAGAATCCTTTTGTTTTGTGTTTTACATTGATTATCTTCATTGAATCTGGAATGTAACAACATTGCATCTATTTAAGTTGCCTTTGGTTGAAACATGGAATGCATGATTTAAAGTGAATTATTAGCTTACCATGAATTGTTAATTTTATAAGTCATTATGATGTCATGGTGTATGTTTAGTATTTAATAGGTGGATGTGATCACATATTTTAGCCATTGATAAAGGATCTGGGTGATCCGAAATGCGTCAGGCGTTTTTTACATAAATAAATGTTTTTTATGCTCTAATCTCTGGTGTCCATATAATTTGAGGTGGTGAGTGCTCAGTTTTTGTGCTTGAATATTGAAGTTTTTAGCCAGAGCACCACTGTCCCGGTGCGAAGCAATTTTGTTTCTTGTTTGTATTCTGGTTTAATATGAATGGGTTGCTATTTTGTTTTTTGTGTAAAACATTTGCTCTTGTGATACCCTGAAACAGAATGTCTTTAGAAGCAACCCCTAATTTAGATTTCTTGGCTACACCTGAAGATCCTTTCAGTTATGTTAATCAACTTCTAGCCACAGCAACAGCTAGTAATTCATTTCTACAGGAATAACACAGAATGGATGACTTGCCACCTGAAGCTTGCTCCCTTGTTGATGCTTTTTGGAATTTGGAGAAAACAACAACACAACTTAGATGACTTTATTGGAACACTATGAACCTAGAGGCATATATAAAGGTAAATAGAATACCAAAGGGTCTGAGATTAATTAAAAACCCTGCCTATGGGGGAGACAACATAGAATTTATACGATTGTGGCAAGAAATTCTTTCTGAAGTAAGTACAAAGTTAATGCAGCTAATAATTTGATTCAGAAAAGAAAGAGAGAGTAAGCTTAAAGATGAACTGAAAGTGATTGAAATGGAGGTTTTAAAATTTAAAGAACATACAGAATTCAACATCCTGAATGACAAATTAAAAGACACTATGAATAAACTTGATAGTGAATTAAAAACAGTTAAACTGACTAAATTTCGAAGAGACGTTGGGAACTACGAGAGTCATAGGTTTTATAGTTGGAAAAAGAGTCAGATGCAGCCAAGAGGGATTTTAAGAAGAGAACGGCATGTTTCTTTTAAATATAGCACAGAGGCCAGTGACTTGGAGCATGAAACAGAAGGGAACCTTCATAATAATGAAACTAGAAGAGCACCCCCTTTTCAGCAGGCCAGGCCCAACCCAGACCCTCCTTTACAGCTGAGACGCATCCCGAGATTCCAAATGGGCTACAACAATTACAGGGAAGAAGGAAGAAGACCAGACGGGGTAGGAGAAGACAGAGGAAATAGCTACCAAATCAGTTGAAGAGGCAATGCCAGCAGGAAACGGAACAACTACAGGGCAGGAGGCAGTTTCGACACTAAAGTTAATTAATCTTTCTCAGCACATCTTAAATGAAGATGAACACAGTGTTTTAAGTAAAGGATTGGGATTTGCACCTACAAATATGCTAAGTAAACATGAAACCATCATGGACATTAATGTTGCTTGTAGAAATTTGAGTCTTAAATCTTTTTTCAATCAGAAGAATAACAATATGGACAGTAATACACTACATGAGGAAAATAGACTGCTTTAATCTAAATCAGATTTTTGCCCACTCCTTTCACCAGTGACTCAGGTTTATAAGGAACTGGTAGAAAAAGATGTAGAAAATCTTTTCAAAACATTACCAAAAGTGAATTTTCAAAATTTAAGTAATGCTGAATGGGCTGCTATA
Source organism: Neoceratodus forsteri (assembly GCA_016271365.2). NCBI lineage: Eukaryota > Metazoa > Chordata > Ceratodontiformes > Ceratodontidae > Neoceratodus > Neoceratodus forsteri. The sequence continues at coordinate 1,580,958,811 of CM057449.1, read as the reverse complement.
AAATCTTTACAAAATGATGATAATCTAATCATAAAAGAAGCAGACAAGGGGGGCTGTGTTGTTCGGCAGAATAGTGAGGATTATGTCACAGAAGCCTATAGACAATTAAACAGTGTTAATTGATATTCTAGACTGAATTCGGATCCCAAATTTGAATATAAAACCTCCGTGGATGAAACTCTCTGGGCTGCCTTTGAACAGTTCTATACTGATAAAAAAATGAAGGATTTCCTAACAACCAATGATCCAGTTAGAGCAACTTTTTACATTCTGCCAAAGGTGCATAAAACCTTAGAAAATTCACCTGGCCGACCAATAGTGAGTGGCCTGGACTCTCTCATAGCACCCCTTTCCAAATTTGTGGAGTTCCATCTGCAATCTTTTGTACAAAAGCTCCCGACTTATTTGAAAGACACTAAAGATGTGCTGAAAGTGTTGAATAATGTTAGATTTCCAGCAGATACTATCTTATGCACATTAGACGTTGAAGCCCTCTATATTAACATTCCCCTCGAAGAGGCTCTGGATGTGGCAGCAGAATTTCTTAACCAGTGAGAACAGACAATGGCTCCACCCACAGACTTTGTTGTCAAATTACTTGAATTTGTGTTGAAATGCAATGTATTTTTATTTGATAGAAAAATATTTTTGCAAAACAAAGGAACTGTGATGGGGGCCACTTGTGTTCCGACAATTGTTAATTTGTATGTGGGCTCCTGGGAGACTAAGAATGTTTTGAATGCAGTGAATAATCCATTTTTCAATAACATTTTGATGTTTAGGTGCTTTATTGATGATATTTTATTAAGAATGGGCTGGGGGGAATGTTTGTTAAGAGAATTCATTGATTACATAGTACACAGAGCATTTAAAATTTACATACACGATGAGCCAATTAAGTATAAACTTTTTAGATTTGAATATTTGTTTAACATCAGAAGGCTGCATCGTAACTGGGCTCTTTAGAAAATCTACACATGGTAACACATTGCTCCTGGCCTTGAGCTGTCACCCAAAACATACAACTCAAAATATACCAAGGGGACAGTTCTTGAGAGCCAGGAGAAATTGTAGTACACAGGCACAAACTAATAAAAGTGTAGGAGAAATGGTTTACAGATTTCAAGAAAGGGGATATGGTAACACAGTAATAGAACAGGCAAAGGGCTTTGCCATGGTACAGAATAGGGACTTGTTACTGAAGATAGAGTAGAAACTGATATACCAAAAGACAAAAGGTTTAATTTTGTTACAATCTTTTCTGTACATGCCAAGGAGCTAGAAAATATTTTGAGAAAGCACTGGTTGATTTTAGCTAGTGACCCAGGGTTAAAAGATTTAGTACAACAACCACCAAGAATGGCCTTTAAAAGGGCAAAAACCCTTAAAGATTTATTTGTGCTTAGCCATTATTCAGACCCCTGACCTACACAGACGTGGCTCAAAAAAGGAGCAAGGGGGTGTGTTACGTGTAAAAGGTGTATTTATTGTAAAGATAATGTAAATGGCAAGGATTTTTCTAATGTAAATGCACTGAAAAGATTTAAGATGAAAGACCTTATGACCTGTGACACCTCAGGTGTTATTTAACTTGCAACATGCTCGCGCTCTTCATTTCATGTTCGAAAAAACAGTAGAAATTTAAAAGTGAGAGTTGGGGAGCATGTTCGGGCTATCCAACGAGGGGACTGTACCTATGCTACTGCAGCATATATTGAGAAAATGCAGTATAGAATGGACATTGAGCATAGATTTAGTTTCCAGGCAATAGAAAAAATTGCTCCAGCAATAAGAAGTGGTAGTTTTAATGATTTAGTATTACAGAGGAAAGCTTTTGGATCATTCAGTTAGGAGCTAACAGAGAACCAGGTTTAAATACAGACCTGGACATTAAATCATATTTAAGAAGGAAATAAACAAAGCTGTTTTTGTTTTATTAAACCTTTTCTGAATATTAACAACTTGGAAATGCATTTTTGTTTATATATGTGATTGTGTTCATGTTTTAACAAAATATTTTTGGTCCTGTTTGTATGAATTTCATTCCCCCCATTCCATTTCCTTACACAGAATCCTTTTGCTTTGTGTTTTACATTGATTATCTTCAGCTGAATCTGGAATGTAACAACTTTGCATCTATTTAAATTGCCTTTGGTTGAAGCATGGAATGCATGATATAAAGTGAATTATTAGCTTATCATGAATGGTTGATTTTATAAGTCATTATGACATCACAGTGTATGTTCAGTATTCAAGAGGTGGATGTGATCACATATTTTAGCCTTTGATAAAGGATCTGGGTGATCCAAAATGTGTCAGGAAATTTTTTATTTAAGTAAAAGTTTGTTATGCTCTAATCTCCGGTGTCCGTATAATTTGAGGTGGTGAGTGCTCGACTTTTGTGATTGAATACAAAAGATATACTATATAGATGGTTATTTTCACTGTCTGTTAATTTTCACTATGTTCTCTATTGCTGCCAATCAGTGAAAATAAACAGATAGTGAAAAATAATGGACATCTGATTGTCAGTAGTACTGTATTGAAGAGTAAGCTGTCCACGCTAATTCTATCGGATGTGAATATGTGTAGAAAGGTGACTCCCGCTAAATACAACAGACGCTAATTCAACCTGCTAAACAGTATTTTAATGATCAATAAAAAAAAGGACATTGATCCCAGACTTTTTATACTATTTAATGTAATGGATTCACCCATTCAAATGCAAATGCTTTAATCAAATCAAATAGAAAAAGCCCAGACCTGGGCCAGGCTACACACACACTCAAACACTCCTTGGGAAATTAACACACTGTACAAAGAAACTTTTAGCATTCAAGAAGACAGACTACATAACAGATTTAGTTTATAAAGAGCTTTTTTTTTACATATCTGAAACTTGTAAATCACATCTCCATGTAGAAACTCTCCCAGCCTTCAGAATTCAAAACACAGAAGAAGTTCAAACTGAAGTTCTTGAAAAGTACCCTCAAAGGATTTAGGGAGTTAACATGTATCTTGGGAAATTACCCCACATGATTTTAGGAGTTTTAGCTTTTCTTGAGCAGATATTTAAAGTAACAAAAACATATTAATAGGTCAGTTTTAAAAATTGCCATATACGTCACAAAAAATAAGGAGGGGGAGGATCAATATAGGAGGACCAGCTCAGAGAACCCACTTTTCTTACCATTTATGTACCCCAGGATAGTCAAACTGAGGTATTTTCAATTTCTTATAGGGGACCTGGAAGGGACAACTGACTGTAGTCTTCAAATATGGTTTGGTGAGAATACTTTGAAAAACATTGCAGATCTACTTCTAATCTTTATTTAGTAATAATTTACTCTTAAACAAATAGTTTATTGAATACTTTTTACAATTTAGTATTCTTAGAGGTTGTATTATACTGTTCATGACTATAGATGATTAAAAATTACTATAATTAATCTTTAAAGACAAATTAATGATAGCTTTAATACAAAATTTAGTTTTCAAATCTGGTGGGAAATAGATAGGAAAGAAATGTGGTTTGGGAGGAGGGCTCAGCCAATAAACCCTGTGCTCTTACAGTATGTGTGACTGAGTGGCTGAGTGGCCAGTATTGTACTTTGTAGCCCAAATGGACTAGTGGAGGCTCTTGGGTGATAGCAGGCCTGTGGGTTAATAAAAGAAAGGCACTGGAGGTCTTGAGGCCAAGGATTGACATGGGGGACCACTAAGTTAAATGGTTGCCCCTATGGTCTAGTTGGCTAGTACCTTGTGGCTGTGGCCAATTCCCTTTTGAATAAAATAAGTACCCATCTCTGAGGGTCTAACAGGGGCTCCTTGAGCTGTAATGTTGTATTGGGTGTTATGTGAAATATGGCAGGAGGAGGACAAGTTGGGGCTGTAGCTGCAGCCAGAGGCATAGAGTGATCATGCTAAAGTGAAAGTGACTGCAGGTGCTTGGAATTCCCAGCCCATGCAGACCACAGGCTGTGGCCTACACTGCATGGGTGGGAGAGAAAGAGTAAAAGAAGGCAATAGTGGAAGCATACCTTCCTGAACCACCACTTCAGTGACAGAGTTTGTTATGCCCTAAGGGGATGAAGCAGCAGTAATGAGAAGGCCATTGAAGAGACGCACCTGCAGCTGATTACAGCATTCGCAGCTGAGAGTGAAGGGTGGCAGGAGCTGCCATTAAGTGTCCAATAGTTGGTCATTCACAGTGAGGACTCTGTTTGGTCCCGTTGATTGTTTTATAAAGAAAAGAAAAGGAATTCTTGGTCCCTCGGCGGTAGCTATTCCCCCAAGTGAGGCATCATTTTTTAAGAGAGAGCATGCCAGGAGTAGCATCGGGCATAGCAGGGCCCCAAACAAGAGATCTCCACCTGCCTGCAGACAGCAAGGCAGCCAATACACTTCCTCACCTCCTCCTCCTACCTTCTCTTTGGGCTAGGGCAGTGACTCAGTGGCAGTGCCATTTAACATATGCTGCCCATGGACTATTTATTTAAATAAAAAAGAGGTTTTTGCATGCTTAGGGCAGAATATTTATTCACTAGTTTTTGTTGACCTGGTAAGTGCACTAGACAAATTCTGCCTGCTTTCAGGCACAACCCGGGGGAGGTGGATACAGATGAATGCCAACAGGCCTTGAACCGGATTTAGCTGTTGATGGTATTTTTAGTGAATAAATCCAATAAAAGGCTGCAGTAGCCATCTGAGGGGTCAGGGCAGAGCCTCGGAGCAAGGGACTGCCAAAGGGTGGAATCATTCAAATTTATTAAAATCGAACTCAAGCAAGGGAGCCCAGGGCAGAGCCGGCCATAAGCAAATTTATTGAAATCACTTCAGCTAGGATCATAGGGCAGGGGTGGGCTGCATTTAAATTAAGTCGCTCCCAAAGGCAGAGTCTTGGGCAGGCAGGCACTTAATTGTATAAAATAGTATTTAAAAATGGAAACTCTAGCAAGTTAGCTGGGTACTCTACTGAACAAGGGCTAATAAGCCCTAAGCTTAATTTTTTTTTTTAATAAAAAACATGTGAGTCACTCAGGGCAAGGCAAGCCCCAGTTAAAGTTATAGCCAACCTAGCCAGTTGGCCTAGTAAATAAGGGCTAGCTAGCCCCAACATTTTTATTTTCATTTTTTAGTAATATCGCTAGGTGGGCCAGTTAGGGAAAGCCAGCACCACATCATAAAGGGAAAGTGCCCCAGGGTGATAAGGGTGGCCAGTAGCCAAGGGATCACCACTAGCAAAGATAAGGCTAGTGCATTCAGATAGTAAAATTATGCTGATTTAAAGTGAGCTAGGGAGTCAGTCCCAGCCAGGACCAAGGGGAAGGAAGTGGACCAGTCAGTTAGCCTCCCCAGCAGCATAGTTGCCATAGCCCTAGCCAAGGGCTAGTAACCTGAGTAACTGAATGTAGTGGCCTAAGTCAAGGAGGGACAGTTAGTATGGGATCCCTAGCATGTAGGCTAGCCAGATTACCCTCAGAAAATGGGGTAATCCTACTGTTAAGTTATTTTAACCCAAGTAAATACCTTTGGGAGGGAGGACATACCTCAGGGTCCCTGCATAGTTAGGTACATACTGTATACAGTATGTGCTCATTGACAGCTCAGTTGGTGGCTGGTCATGTTGGAGGGCTGAGGGCTGTGCCTGCCACTGGCTCAGGGTTGGGATGGGGGAGCGTGGTGATGCGGCACTACCTGCCGGGATGGGGGGGTCTGATAGAAACCAGGGAATGGTGTTACTGTATTATACAGATTATTGGGGATAGGGAGGGGGTCTGCTAGACACCAGGGAATGGTTTTACTGTATTATACAGGGGATCAGTGATAGGAAGGGGGTTCCCTAGAAAACAGGGAATGGTTTTACTGTATTAGACATGGGATAGTGCTTTTTTAGGGTTAAGCAATGTTGTCCAGGTGCATCCAATGGAATTGGATGACATTCTGGTGGATGAAATGTATATTGAGAAAGGATTCACTCTTTTCTTGGGTTTGCTTTATCTCAAATCTTTATATCCAGTAATATAAATTTTGTATTTACACAGTGTTATAAGAAATGCTTCTTTACTGCCCTAAAGCCTTTTCCAGTACAGCATATAGGTAATAAATACATACTTTAATTGTTTTTAATTAGTATTTCAAGAATGTGTGTTATTTTTTGTGTATTTTGCACCTTAAGCACTATTGTATGCACTTTTATGCCATGCACTTTATCTTGAATTGATGCACTGCACCTTTAAGGATTTGTAACCAGTACCACCCATTTACTAGCACCTCCTGATGCCTCACATGTGACATGCAAAACCAGTAGAGGGTCAGTTTGGATAGTTGCTGCTGGGCGTTTGTCCGCTTTTAAACAATAAAGTAAGACTTTTTGCACTGAGTCCTGGAGTAGTGCTGGTAATTGCTTTTCTCTCAATGCTCCTTTTTATGTTGGCTTGCCCGCACATTCAAACAACATATTGTGGTAGTAGCAGTTTCAGAGGTGAGTCAGTGTTGTGGTGAATGCAGGCGATGCTTTCGTCAGTGTGCCCACAGCCGCCAACCAGTGAGCATGCGGTTGATGACAGCAGTTTCAGAAAGTGCCACCAACTTGAAATGAATCTGCCGCTGCGATCAGAGACAGACTCGTCATTGCACTAATAGATGACATGCCTCCATCACGTGCCATTCCTGGTGAAACATTTCAATACATATGGCAGCTCCAGTCATCCACTACACAATCCCCACAAAGCCATCACTGGGGTTCCCAATCCCGGTATCGGCATGCTCCTCCCCCATTATGTGGTATTCCTATCATTGCAGCTTCTGCCACCAGCCACACAGTCCTAAAAAGCCAACATCGGGGTGCCCAATCCCCATGTGGGCATCCCCTCTCTCAGTGTGTCTTTCCTGGTAAAACACTTTCTCCTTTCCGACACCAGGATGCTTACTCCCAGTGTCAGATGCACCCACCCAACCTGTCTATACAGCTTGCCGACATTAGGGTGCCAAATCCCCTCATCAGCATCCCCTCCCCAAATTGTGGCACACTGGAAGCCCACTGTGCCCTTTTTTTTTTGCATATAAGCTGTGTAAATAAAGAAACCTTCCCTCACTGTCTTTTTTTCCGCTGCAAAGAAGAGAACAGTCCACTGTTGTCTCCCTCATCCCCCACCCTCATCCCCATCTCTACTCTCCCTCTGTGCAACCACCTCCCCGCAACCCCCTCACCCATACTTACCCTCTGTAGGTAAGGAGCCATGATGTTCTCTAAGCAGGACATGTCTGCACTCTTCAAAGCCAAACTGTGAACTGAAGAAATGACAGTAAGCTTTATAATGGGGAGGTTTCAATCTTAGGTTGTTATTTCAGCCATTTTTAGGAATTTTGGTCCCAAATTTTCAACATGGAGTTCTTGGGACCCTCTCTCATGAACACGTAACTGTCATTTCATTTCTCAGCCCCGAAATGTGATTTCGCAGTCGCTGCATGGAATCAACTTTTGGGACTGATTAACAAAATGGCAGTGCCACTGTTCATGAGTGGAGGTCCCAAAAAGCCCATGTTGCAAATTTGTTGAAAAAAGTCGAGAAATTACTGCATTACCAGCGTGCGTTGCCCAGTTTCTATGCACGCTTGTAATGTGGCAAGTTTTTAATATTTTCACTCCAGATTTTCAACATTGCCATTTTTTCACACCTTCTTATGAACAGTACAGCTGTCATTTTTCTCATCCTGCCCAAAAAATGTTTTCACACCTGTGGTGCAGAATGGGCACAGTCGCTGTGCAAAATCAACTTTCAGGACAGATTAACAAAATCACAGTGCCACTGTTCATGAGTAGAGGTCCCAAAATGCCCTTGTTGAAAATCTGGTGAAAAAATTCCCAAAAATGACCACATTATGGGCGTGCATTGTGCAGTATCTACACATGCTTGTAAGTTTGCAAATTTTTCATATTTTCTCTCCAGATTTTCAACATTGTCATTTTTTTACACCTCCTCATGGACAGTATAGCTACCATTTTTTTGTATCCTGCCTGAAATGTGTTTCCACACCTGTGGCTCCAAATGACACAGTTGCTGTACAAAATCACCTTTCAGGATTGAGTAACAAAATTATAGTGCCACTGTTCATAAGATGGGGTTCCAAAAAGCCAGTGTTGAAAATTTGGAGTGAAAATACCAGTAAACACACTGAGCATTAAGGTTTCCAACCATACACCCATCCTTTAGAGACTGACAGGCATGGGGGGTGTAACTTGGATTCATCGGCCATAATGTTCACAGTGTTCTACCCCAACTCCCCCACCCTACAGCCACTGACAGGCATTGAGGTGTGCCTTGTGTTCTGTCACCCTGATGTTCACCCAATTCTCCTATATTACACCCATCTCAGCCTATTTCTTTGTGGAATGGGGTGAGCATAAGGGCCGAAGACCCCAAAGTACACCCCAACATCTGTCGATGTCTGCAGGGTGGGGTGAGGTTGAATGGTGTCAGTGTTATGGCCAATGACCCAAATCCACACTCCCAAAACTTTCAGTCTCTGTGGGGGGGGAGGGGGGTGGTGTTAGTTCAATACCTCACTGCCATTCCTATTATGCATCTCTCTAACTCCTGCACTACCAATGCCAATGCCAGCAAGCCAACATTCAGCATTGACAAATGCTTGTTTTACACTGCACACTCGCAGGTGGTTTGAACAGTTTTTGTTTTGTTCCTATTCCCAAAAAGCACCGACACAAAAAAGATCCAGCCAACTATTACTAGTATTCTTTCTAAGTAATGTAGATTCCTCCTCCAGTCATCGAATGGCCAAGGAATTGAATGTTACCATGGCAGAGATGATTGCTATTTATCTTCGTCCATTTTCTTTTCTTGAAATGCTGGTTTCCTTCACTTTATGTCCAAAGCATGCCTCAAGTGACAAGTGCCATCCAAGACCTACTTTTCACATGAGGTAATTCCTGAACTAAGGTATGTAGCAAAAAAAGAAGTTTCACATGCCCTGCAGCATTCTTCCAGTTCATACATCCATCTTACCACAGATATGTGAAGCAGAGAGTCAACAGCTGCTGGTTTGTTTATGTGCGTAACAGCACATTGGGTAGAACTGAAGGGTGTTGGTCATTACCTTGGCAGCAAATGGAAGTGACCTAACTGTAATGGAAGTAACATATTCACAAGCATATAACATTGGTTATGAAGAGCATGCTTGATTAACACAGTGGGGAAAACATTTCAGCATCAATATTGGAGAAGATTGACACTTGCTTGAACCCTTAAAGGCAGGCGTCATAGCCAGTGACAATGATGTAAATGTTGTCAAGGCTATCAGTGATGGGGGTTTTGTTAGGATACCCTGCTTTGCACACTGTCTAAACCTGGTTGTGCAAGAGTTCTTGTCACAATGTGACATTAAAGAAGTGCTCACCCTGTGCCATCAACATTTGTGGCCATTTTTTTCATCTGGAAAGGACAGGGACAAATTACATGCACTGCAATTAAAAAAATGGCCTTCCTCAGCTGTAAGGCACTAGCAGAGTATATGCTGTTTCATACAAGCTGTGGCAATTCTGGAGCTTCTATGTCACTGACAACAGAACTGTGGAGGTTTATGGAAGGGTTGATGTTGATCTTTATGCCTTTTGATCATGCCACATAGGCAGTGAATAGGAACACTACCTCTATTATCCAGGCCATCCCAATTCTGAGGCAGACCATTTATAATGCACATCAGCACTTTGAGGAAACAGGTGACTCTGTAAACTGTGTATTGTCTGAATGTAAGTTTAATGTATTGAACCAAAACAGACATCTGAATGTTATTCTGATGTCTATGGATTTCATTACTGCAACAATGCTGGATTCATGGTACAAACAAGGGCGTTCAGCCATAATTAATGGTGGTAGTCAAAATGGTGTGCATCTGCAAAGACTGCTGATCAGTCATATACATGGTTTGCAAATACTAAACAACAGCATATTGAGATGAGACACACTTGGTCACCATCATCAACAGTTAGCAAGGGAAGTGAGAGATGCAGAGATGCAGCTTCGACATCTACCAGGAAGATAACTAGAAAACCACATCCAAAATCAAGAACTCTGTGGGCAGTTCATGCACAGGTTGGTGTTGCAGATTGTGAGGAGGAGAAGGAGGAGGAACCATTGGAGGATGCCAGATCAAAGGCAACAGCCAAATCTGAGGCATATATGGCAGACCCCAAACACCTTGGTGTGATCATGAACCCCTACTGCATTGGACCAAGAAAGCTAAAGAGTGGTCTGAACTGGCATTGGCTTTTTAAATATTTAAGCTGCCCTTTGTCTAGTGCTAGTTTTAAACATGTGTTCAATGCAGAAGGGGCAATCATCACAGGCCAACGTACAAACATATCCCCCCAAAATGTATTAATGTTAATATTCATTAAAATGAGTTTTGCACATATACCTCCAAACAGAAGTGCATTGCTGTGGCCACCACTGATACATCAGGATGAAACAGGGGAATGACAATCACGCAACACAGAGGTAGCTGTGCACTTATTGGATGCAGAATTCCTGTGTGGTGAAAATTCAGATATTGAGGATGCAGAGGGGGTGATCACTGTGGAGGATGAGGAACAGTAGATTGATTAATTTGGAGGACACAGAAAGAAGAAGGAGACTGTAACTTCACACCCTGGCCTCCTCCAGTCCTCCTTACCTGGGAACAACATGGCATCTCCTCTTTCAACTCATGCATACCACCAGAAAAAACAGACTCTTACCCAGTGTAAGTGTCAGACACTAGCCTAATGTGAACCTGCTGCCACGCTTGCCCCACTGATGATGCCTCCTCCAGTCCTGCTTCCCTGGGAATAATATGGTCTGCCACCTCGTTCTCCAGCTCATGCATGCCTCCAGAAAACCAAAAACTCTTAACCCAGTGGAAATGCCAGACACATTGACTTATGTGTGAACCTGCTTGTGTTGTCCTGCTGCACCCTCCAGACACCAAGATGCCTACTCCTCCTTCACCTCTGGGGTACCATTGCACCATTACACATCTTGGCCATCATTAATGTGCTGGTAAGTATCATTTGCACCACAGGATTCAGTACTGGGTCCAGTTCTTTTTAATGTCTTTATAAGTGACATTGCAGAGGGGTTGGAAGGAAAAGTATGTCTCTTTGCAGATGACACAAAGATCTGCAACAGGGTTGATACACAAGGTGGGGTGGAAAGGATGAGAAGGGACATGGCAAGGTTGGAGGAATGGTCAAATGTATGTCAGCTTAGATTCAACTCAAAGAAGTGCAAAGTAATGCAGCTGTGAAACAAAAACCCAGGGGAAGAGTACACAATGGGGGGTGAGATACTGACAAAAACAAAAATGGAAAGGGATATGGGGGTAGTTATAACAGATGACCTAAAGGTGGTCAAGCAATGTGAGAAGACAGTATGGAGGGTTGGGGGGTACTGGGATGCATAGAGAGAGGCATCACCAGTAGAAAGCAGGAAGTTGTTATCCCACTGTATAGACAGTTGGTGAGACCACATCTGAAGTACTGTGTGCAGTTCTGGAGACCCCATCTTCCCAAAGACATAGACAGGGTGGAGGCTATCCAGAGGAGGGCAACCAAAATGGTGCAGGGTCTGTACCAGATGACATATGAAGAAAGACTAAAGGAGCTTAATATGTATAGCCTTGAGGAAAGGAGGGAGAGGGGGGACATGATAGAAACTTTCAAGTACCTCAAGAAAATCAACGAAGTCCAAGAGGGTAGCATCTTTCAGAAAAAGAGATGTACAAGAACAAGGGGGCACAATTTAAAGATAGAGGGGGAGAAGGCTTAGAGTTAATGTGAGGAAGTATTTTTTCACAGAGAGGGTTGTAGATGCATGGAACAGCCTTCCTGAGGAGGTCATGGAGCCAAAAAGAGTGGTGGAATTCAAGAATGCATGGGATAGACTTAAGGCAATTCTAGTGGTGGGGTAGGAGGAAGTAGACTGTTGGTTAACCAGGATATGCAGCTTATCCATTAGGTAGGGAAATGGGCAGACTAGGTAGGCCAAGCTGTCCTTATCTGCAGTCAAATTCTATGTTTCTATTCCATTTTTTTTTTGTTTGTGTTTCACTTTTCTATTGTCATTTTCCTTTTACAGGTAGAAAAGACCATGAGTGAGCTAGACTCTAAATAATTTCAGTCTTGTGTTCTCTGGTTTTCTCTCCTGGTATCTTATCCTCTGCAGTCAGCAAGCAGCCTCCTACTTCTGCCCCTCTGGGCAACATTGTGCCATTATACATTCTGGCCATCACTAATGTGATGGTAAGTATCATTCCAGGATTTTGTTTTATTTTTCCTTTTCAGTTTTCCTTTCACTGGAGATACACCAGGAGTCCATGCCATGTAATTCCATGGGCCAACTCTGGAACAAGAATTTCACTCTTGTCTTGGCAGGTAACAGCTGAACAGTAAGACTTGAAATGAACAATAGATATATTGTGCAGTTAGCCACCACATTGGATGACTGGGGATCAATAATTTCAGTCTTGTTTTGACAGATGATAGTTGAACATTAAGAGTGGGAGTAGACAACAGATATACCTTATTGGTGGCAACCACCAACACAGAGGACAACAGGGAACCAACAATTTCAGTCTTGTCTTGACAGGTGACAGTGGAACAGTAAGACTGGATGTGGACAATGGATATACCATGCAGATGGCAGCCACAGTGGACAACAGGGAAACAGTAAATTTCAGTCTTGTCCTGATAGGTGACAGTGAAACAGTAAGTCTAAGGTGCACAATGGATAAAGCATGTGGGTGGCCACCACAGTGGACAACACAGAAACAACAATTTCAGTCTTGTCTTGACAAATGAGAATGGAACAGTAAGACTGGGAGTAGACAACAGATATTCCATTCAGGTGGACACCACCACAACAGTGGACAACAGGGGAACAATAATTTTAGTCTTGTCATGACAGATAACAGCATAACAGTAAGAAATGAAGTGGACAATGAATATACCATACGGGTGGACATCACAGTGGTTACTTGACTAGAGTCTGAATAATTTTCTCTAGTCTTCACAGATCTACTGTCCTGTTGCTTCCTCGTCCTACTCCACCTTCTCTGTCTGGGGGTAACCCATGATAATCACAAATCATTAATAGCGAGTATGAAATGGCGACTAAATAATGGCGAAAATACAAATAGCGAATAGCACAAATGTGCGCATTACCTAATTAGTGATTTTTACCACGTAAAAATAGCGACTCATAAATTGTAAAAGGAAAGCAGATCCCAGAATGTATCTCAGCAAGACAGAGGAAAACAAGTAAGTACTGAATATTTACAGGCTAAAGGACTTCTAGCCAAAAAAACATTAGTGCACTGGTGTTCTTGTAGTCCCTGTACCGCCCGATTTGTCAGAACCTCACTGCAGCTGATCCCAAATTAAAAAAAGCAGACATAAGCATAATGTTACCAGACAAGCAGGCAGCACAGGATTAAGCAATACTTGAAGCAATTAAACATATAAGCAGAAATATGCTGCATCTGACAGAACGCTACAGTTTTGCGGTTCCTAGGCTGACAGCTAATTAGCGTTTTTGTCAGGAGCACAGACACATTCCCCTGGTCAAAAACAGATGACTTATTATTAAAAATAATTATGCAGAAACATGTTGTGGTATTATTATAAAACAATCATGATCTCTACAGCACTAAGCCATGAGGCAGGCAGGCAGACTCTAAGACACGGTAAGTTGCTGGCTACTCAAAAATCACAGGGACAGAAATAGTGTGGTGGTTCAGAGCACATTGCAGTGAGGTAAACTCGATTGTTTTAAAAACTGCTAAACCAAATTACTTCGGTCTTGGGGGGGAGATGATCATAGCCAGACTGATCAGCTACAGCTACAGCTTCTTATTCACCGTCCTACTTCTCTAGAGTGCTGCCTAATGCAGTATGCTAGGCATTGGTGAGAAGTGTACAGAGGGCCAGGATTGCTATATTTACACTGTCGCTATATTAACAATGGCAATTTTGCGCAGGACCTATTTCTTGATTTGCCGAAATGTACATGCTATTAAATCAGTCGCGATTCTATTTTCGTGATTTTCACATGGAACCTTCTGGGGCACCACCCATTCTTCCATTTCACAGCATTAACTTTACAAATGTGAAGATAAGTATCATTTCCAAACTTTTTTTTATTTTAATGTTGTTTTGACAAGTGCAACACAAAAGGGAGTGGACTAGAGTCTAAACAATTTCCCTCTTGCCTTCATGGGTCTTGTCTCTTCTCCTGAATTTCTGTCCACTAAACTGCTTAAAGAGAGGTACTGTGGTTAGAGACTGACACAGCACAGCAGCATATAGCATATATAATTTCTGGGATTTGAGAACATTTGGCAAATAAAAATTTCATGCAGTGTGCATCATTGCTATGATATGGCCTAGGTGTGACAGAGGGTGCACCCTCACCATGGAGTTCTGTCTTTCCCTCAAGGAAAATCTGCTGGTTTGAGAGCAGTGTCTGGTGTGTGACCTTCCTAGACAGGCCTAAGCATCTGGAGTCCCCCATCTCAACATGTAGTTGTGCTACTTCATCTCTTAACTGAAAAGGATGAGGATCTAGTTGTTGCTGGAGTTTTAGGTTGTCTCCTTGGCTGCAACTCCCAAGTCTGGATGCTGGTCCCACTTCCATCATTAATACCCCCTTCTAGCAACTGTGCAGCTCACTGTTGCTTGCTGTACCACCTGGTGATACAGAAGGACAACTACTGTAACAGTGCCGCCACCTCCACCCCTCTCAGTCAACTTCTTGTACACCTCCCACTCATAGTGGTGCTTTACTCTAAAATGGGTGTGCTGCTCACCATTGCCCAAGTGTGTGCCCAGTTTACCATGCTGCACAACTAGCTGGCATAGTTTACATGTCACAACACCATTGCCAGTACATATAACAGCATCATATATAATTTCTGGGACTTGACAAAAATGCTGTGGTTGGAGACTGACTGACACTGCATAGCAGCATGTAGAAAGTATGTATAATTTCTGGGACTTTAGAAAAAATGGGAAGAATGATTTTCATATAGTGCATTTCTGAGCACTGACATGAATTACAACTAAGAGGTGCTCTTGCTGTGGTGATACTGTGCAGTGGCATGTAGCAAGTATATATAAGTTCTGAGACTTGAGGAAAAATGGAAAATAAAATTTTCACGTAGTACATTTTTCTGTACTAATCTGAATTACAACTTTGATATGCTGTTGCTGTGGAAGGAGACTAACACAGAGCAGCAGCATGTAGCAAGTATATTCAATTTCTGGGACTTCAGATAAATGGGAAATGTGATTTGCATATATTGCACTTTTGGGCACTAATGTAAGTTGTAACTAAAAGGTGTTGTTGCTGTGGTGACACATTGCAGTGGTATGTAGCAAGTGTATATAATTTCTGAGACTTTAGAAAAAATGGATAATTAGATTTTCATTTAGTACTTTTGTGATCACTAAAGTGAAATACAACTTAGAGGTGTTGTTGCTGTGGTGGGAGACTGACACAGATCAGCAGCATGTAACATGTATATATAATCTGTGTGACAGGAGAAAAAATAGGGGAAATAAGAATTTAAGACTTATAGGGCATGACTTTCTAAGGCACCATTAAATCAGCACAAGCTGCACCGAGTCACCGCCAGTGGCAAACCCAGATGGACCAGGGACCCTGAGCCTGAATTTATAAAAAGTGGGGTCCTGGTGCCAAACTACCCAGGTTTACCACAAGCCAACAGCTGTGCCAACTAAACAGCATACTGAAGAGGAATGCTGCAAGCCATATTATGGGCTTGTGACAGCAGCAGCCAACGTTTGTGACCTGCCAGACAGCTACACTGGCAGCTGGTGGGTTGTCCAGTGCATGCCCTTGCTCATGCAGGGGTGGTATGAGTCTGGTGGAGGTGTGTGACAACTGCATCTGAGTCGGCAGGGGCAGGGACAATGTGGGTCCTGGTGAGGGGAGGGGAAGATACAGCAACACCACCCGGGGGGAAGTTTGCAAGCTCTCACCTGCCACAGATCACTGGCCACTCCAGTGGTGGTCAGGAAGGTGTTGGGCGCTGGCTGTGTGCTGTTCCCAGGGTACACAGGGTCACCCTCCTCAGCAAGGCAGCAGCAGCGTCACATGGCAGGTTGGAACTCTTGCAGGCTTGTCTAACTGCAGGGTCCATGTGCCCATGGGGGGGCTTGCAAAATCCCAATGTAGAGGATACTGCAGCCTTGCCCCGGTACAATCCCTCTTCTGCCATGGCATACTGGTGCAGCCATTGCAGGGATGGCACAAGCCCAGTTGGCACAGTTAGTCCCTCGAATGGCACAGGCTGTGTTTTAAAATTGGGTCCCGCATAAGGTGTGGTGTAAGGAGACACTTGTGCCATTTCTTCTTGACACAAGCACCTTGTACAACTCCCTACCTTTTAAAACTCAGCCAATGGCATACATTCATTGCTATGGCCTGGGTGGGACAGAGGGTACACCCCCCCCACAGAGTTCTTGCATTCTCTCAAACAGTGGCTGTGGACTTGACAGCAGCATCTGGAGTGTGACCTCTATGAACACAATTCTGCATCTGTTGTTCCCCATCTCGATGCAGAATTGTTCTGCTTCATCTCTTAACTGAGCACTTGAAGGAGGATCTGCAGCTGGAGTCTTATGTGCTCTCCCTGGCCACAGCCCCCAAGTCTGTCTGCAGGTCCCATTTCCCTCATCAGTGCCCCCTTCTAGAAACTGTGCACCTTGCCATTGGTTGCTGTACCGCCCCTCCTGCTTCCCACCAGTACCCAAGTGGCTGCCTTGTTTAACATGCCAAATAACTTTCAGGCACAGATTACACATCACGTCATATCACTGTTGTTGGTGGGGGTGCAAATCAAAATAATTCCCAAACTAGGCACATGTACTGCTGCCTAGGGAAGGGGCAAGAGGTGGATGTTCTTGGGGTCTCCTCCTCACAGGGACCAGCCAGTGGTGGTGGCAGTTTCACAGGGAGAAGACACAGGGGGCTTATCCATTGTAGGTTCTTCAGGCAGTGGAACAGCAGTGATAACAGAAGGCATGTATACTTGCTGTTGCTCTTGCTGTGCTATGGGGTGGGAGAAGTCATGCTGGCCCTTTTTCCAGCACTCAGTGCTGCTGGTGTTGCCCATAAAGGTTTAATCTTCAGACATATGGGACTACATGTCCAATATGTCAACTGCATTACAGTCCCTCTCTTCTTTCCTCTCTTCCCTCTGACTCCCACTCTCCTCTCTACTTCAACTCATTTTTATTTAAAAGATATGAAAAGTAAAAATAACACAAAGAAAGTGATTTTGGAAAAGGCAGGAAAATGGAAAACAAAGAAGAAATTGTAATAAACTAATTAATAAATAATAACAAGAATTCCTAGAACCAGAGCATCTGAACACAGAAGCAAAATGAAAATACAGACAGAACCAGACTTCCCTTTTTCATGGGCAACCTGGAGTTAATTACAGACAGGAGCTCAGACAGTGAGCAGGAACATTGAATACAATACTTCAGAAGGTATAGGCTTAAAGACCACTTTTTTCAACAAAAAATATATTAAACAGGGAGCTACCTTGCCTCATTGGGAGCTCCTCCAGGCTGTTCTCATGTTTTTATACAGCCCTAAAAAGATGGGAAGAGTTTGTAATTTGCCCTGCAGGACTGGCTGCATGATCCCTCTCCACTTTCTGACTCTCCGTTCTGTCCCCGCACTCTGACCTTTTGTAATGATTTTGTAGCTAGAGCATGGAGGCACACTCCATTCACTTTAATGGAGCTTCTTTTTCAAATGTAATTTCCCTATTGTAAATCCGGTTTTGGTACTTATTGATGCCATGGTTCAACTGACAAGGTTCTTGTTAGTCGAACCCTGGCATCAATAGGTACCAAACCCCTATTTACAATCAGGAAATTAGCCATACCGGTGACACTGCGGGTTATTACGGTAAATATCAACCGGCTCTCTCAATAGAAAAAATTGCTGGCCAGTAATTATATAGAAAATAAAGGATGGGGAAGTGTGTGATATGAGAATTTAATGCACACATGAGGTGTGGGATGCTACATACTTCCCACACCACAGGTGTGTATTAAATTATCATATCACACACTTCCACATCTTTTATTTTTATAAATGCTGGTTAGTAATTTTTTTGCAGCCTGACTTCTGTCATACATGTACACAAACACACACACACACTCTGTCTCTCTCTGTCCCTCCCTTTCCAGAATGGGCATTTTGTTTTTGCTCTTTATTTTTTTCACTTACGGTTTCCAGTGGGGATCACGCCAGTCATCCCGGGTCCCATTCCTGATTGCACTTGGTAGCCTTTGTCTGAAGCGAATGAACTGCAGGATCAACCAGATAAACATTTTTTATTTTACCCTGTTAGGTAGGATCACCAGATAGAGTGGGAAATGTGGCAGAAAATTACAGGGAGTGACAAGTCTGCTTGTGGTGGCTCCTCGGTAATGGAAAGATAGAGCCGCCATGTTTTTGGAACTGTTCAGACCACCCACCTGGAAAACGATAGCCAATGAGGGAGCCGTGTATTTTAATCAATGCAGCATATGAATGCCGTAATAACCTGCGGGTTATTATGGCAAAAATCAACCGGCTCTCTCAATAGAAAAAATTGCTGGCAAGTATTTACATGTTTTGCATCACTATCAGGAAATAGTATAAGATTTGCATTAATGATGTTAAAAAATACATTGATACCATCTTTGAAAAATGAAAAAATAGTATTGATATGCAAGGCTTTTGTTTTTAAAGAACTTGCTTGTGCTGTGCGGAATTCCACCGGCAGAATCAGCATGAAATGGCCATTCCTTCAGCTAAATTTCTACTGGAATTTTTCTGGGTCTTCGGCAGCATTCTGCCTAGTGTAATCCGTAGAATATTATTCCTCGAAAAAGCAATTTTTCCATGGAAAATTATTCCACAACAATTTCCATGGACAATATTGAAATCCATGAAATAAAATTCCATGAAACAGCATGTTTTCTAAAGAAAATAATTCTGCAACTGTTTTCTACCGTGGAATTTCACCATTCTGTTTGTGGTGAAATTTGGTGGAATTTCTGCAGAATTTTGAAAATTCCGTATTGTTCCACTGGAATTTGAAAATTCCACACAGCACTAGAAATTGCAGTCCAAAAACCTACAAAATGCCTGGCAGTTTTGGTCTCATATCAATAGCCTTCTCAAAGGTAAAGTGAGATCCCCCCAGGTTATACTGTACTAAACCAAAACAACCAGTGACCCATCCATGTACTGTAGATGATGCTTTCAACACATTGTTCACTGATCTAACTCATTGTAAAGTACCCATTGATAGCATTCCCTTGGACACTTCCCTATCTGGCCATGACCCCCCCCCAACTATCTTGGCTGGAATTCCACATAAAGCTGTTCTCGCCACAGGAGGTGCTAGAACAGCTACTGAGGATAAGCATGGAAAGGTATGTAGGCCTGACAAGCTAAAACCAAGGCTACTTAAACTTGGTGCCCATATTCTTGCTGCCCCATTTGTAGTGCTATTTAACATGTCCCTCCTGCAAAGTGACTTTCTCAACAAATAGGAAGTGGCCAACATAGTTCCCATACATAAAGGTTGTGCTAAGGAACTTCTGGAGCAGTACGGGCCAATCTCCATCTTGTGCATCCTGTCCAAGGTCTTAGAAAGACTAGTTTATAATCAGCTCCAGACTTATATTGAACCCCACTCTGCTCACCTACGCCCAACATGACTTTCAGAAGAACCATGGTATGGACATAGCCCCCTAGTCCCTAGTACAGATTATGGGTGATCTTGCAGCCCAGGAGAATGACAAATCTATTGGTGCAATTTTTGTAGACCCGACTAAAAGTGACCTGGTCAATCATGAACTGCTTCTGAAAAACTCTTGGGACTAGGTCTTGATAACTTGGCCTGTCCTTTTTCAGAAGCTACCTAAATGGTTTCAGCTGGTTAAATGGGGATGTAGCTACTCCATCCTGAGAGATATTATGGATGGGTACCCCAGGGTTCTATCCTGGCCCATTGTTGTTCTTTCTATTCATTAATAACTTGCCAAAACACTGGCAGTGCCAAGGCTCCACTCTATCCAGACTATGCAATGCTACACAGGAGCTACTAAGACACTGACTCCATTGAGTCAGGCCTGAAAGCCATCTTCTATCACCTGGAGTCATGGTTCAAGGCAAACAAGGTACTGTTAAATGACTAAAAAAGAAGTCTGTCTTCTTTGTCTCTCACTGTCTCTTTGCCACCAGGAGCAAATTGTAAAAAATATACTCACTGAATGATGACCCCACAAAGAGTGTAAGCACTATCAAGTACCTGATACGTGACTGAGTGACCAAAGTGTTAAAACAAAATGAGGGCTCCTTTATCAGTTAAACCCTCACCTCTTCTGAAGTCAGAGTATCCATAGCTAATAGTATTTTACCGTCTGACTTCCTCGACGTTGCCCAAATCCTATCCTTTCTAAAAGGTACTAAGCTTACTAAGCTTAAAACTTTGTATCATCATGTATCCCCTTCCGTACTGGGTATTGGTAAAAGGGAGCACCACTATAAGACTGTCACAAGCCGAACTGGCCCTACTTGGAAACCAGAGATAACTATTCCACTCCTGACCTGCCTGGCACATAACATTTTCCTCTCCCTCCTCCATACTTTGCCTCCATCCTGGAACTTAACCCCCAAAGGAGAATGCCCCGGTCCTCTTCCAAACTGCTCCTCACTGTCCCAAGAAATGCAACAGCTACCAGTCTTTTGCTGCTGTGGTTCCTAAACTGTGGAATGACTTACCAGCTGATATGCAGGCTTTCACCACTCACAACTCCTTTAAATCCCCATTTGAGGCATACTCTTTGTATTCAGTCTGAGTGCTTGCTCCATCTGAGACCTTCACGACCTCTTTGAGGTTATTGGTCTAACCTAATTGTCTCATATAGGTTACTGGTCATTGTTGTTACCTTGCTCCTTTACTCTCCTAACATCACAGTGCTAAAGTGCGTGTATTTAAAGCCTGCCAATATACTTAGACTTTGTTCAGATAATTTAAACTGTCTACTAATAATGTTGATACGTGTTGCTTTATGTCACTGTGTGTATCTTATTATTCATGGACTGTTACTTGTATTTAAATGGCTGTTGAATGTAATTAATTCTGGGTCATTCCAGAAAAAGGGACTTCTAATCTCAGTGAGCCTACCTTATTAACAATATCCAAACATGTTTTTACTAACATAATATTGACATGAATAGAAATGTATTGACACATTAAAACTATATTGATATGATCAATTCATGTTGATCTGACTCCAAGCTTTCATTTAAATAGAGTTTCTAGCATAAACAAGGTTTCTAAGCAGAATATAATGTATTAAACATTTTGGCTAACTTTGGAACTGTTATGTCTAAGAAGTTACTGGTTTTTTTTTAAATGGAAGCTTGGAGTCAGCCAAGCTGCTACTATATATCAATATAGTATGTTGCTACGACTTCTATGCAGTATATCAAAATATAAAATATGTGAAATGATTTAAAACATTTTAAATCATGGTGTTTTGCTGTTTTAATCAAAATATATCAAAAACAAGATGAACATTAAGAAAATAGCAAAGTAATAAACCAATAATATGTAACATTATAGATGTATAATAAGATAACATTCATTGTCAGACGATACTAGTGAGTGTTCCATTAAAGAACAAATTCACCCTTTCTAAATATAAAACTAGTAATAGTAAGATTGTAAGATGAAAGGAGTTAAACACCTGCTTATGGCGAATCTTAGGATGACATGCTTTCATTACTAGTAAAAACCTATATGATGGAATGTCATGTTATCTAACAAGTGTTGCTGCTGTAGTTATTTCAAAAGTTGAACTAAGAAAGACATACTGATCTTGTAACAGCTCATTTTCATATGTGTCCTTGGGGAATGGAATTGGGGAGAAGTAATACAAGGTATGCAAGTGAAAATAACATAATGTAAAGTGTAATAGTAATAAAAATAAAATACAATACAGTATAAATGTATTACAATAGGCATACCACACTGTCAGCAACATTCCGACAGTGTGATCCCCTGCAGCGACAACAGTGCCATGTCACTGTAGAGAACCCGCTGGAACCCAGCACTGTCTGTAGGGGGTCCTGCTCCACCACTCCTGAATCAGCTCCGACTCAGAGTTGACAATCCTAAGTGGGGGGGAGGGGTGGCACAGCCCCTTGCATGAAGAAGGCAGAATACCAGAAGGGTTGGAGAAGACAGAGGAAATAGCTACCAAAACGATTGAAGAGGCCATGTCAGCAGGTGACGAAACAACTACAGGGGCAGGAGACACTTTCAACACTAAAGGTAATTAATCTTTCTCAGCACATCTTTAATGAAGATGAACACTGTGTTTCAAGTAAAGGATTGGGATTTACACCTACAAATATGCTAAGTAAACATGAAACCATCATGGACATTAATGTTGCTTGTAGAAATTTGAGTCTTATATCCTTTTTCAATCAGAGGAATAACAATACGGACAGTAATACACTACATGAGGAAAATAGACTGTTTTAATCTAAATCAGATTTTTGCCCACCCCTTTCACCAGCGATTCAGGTTTATAAGGAACTGGTAGAAAAAGATGTAGATAATCTTTTCAAAACATTACCAAAAGTGAATTTTCAAAATTTAAGTAATGCTGAACAGCCTACTATAAAATCTTTACAAAATGATGATAATCTAATAATAAAAGAAGCAGACAAGGGGAGCTGTGTTGTTCTGCAGGATCGTGAGGATTATGTCACAGAAGCCTATAGACAATTAAACAGTGTTAATTGTTATTCTAGACTGAATTCGGATCCCAAATTTGAATATAAAACCTCTGTGGATGAAACTCCCTGGGCTGCCTTTGAACAGGGCTATACTGATAAAAAAGTGAAGGATTCCTAATAACGGATGATCCAGTTAGAGCAACTTTTTACATTCTGCCAAAGGTGCATAAAACCTTAGAAAATCCACTGGGCTGATCGACAGTGAATGGCCTGGGCTCTCTCATAGCACCCCTTTCCAAATTTGTGGAGTTCAATCTGCAATCTTTTGTACAAAAACTCCCGACTTATTTGAAAGACACTAAAGATGTGCTGAAAGTATTGAATAATGTTAGATTTCAAGCAGATACTATCTTATGTACATTAGACTTTGAAGCCCTCTATACTAACATTCCCCACGAAGAGGCTCTGGTTGTGGCAGCAGAATTTCTTAACCAGTGAGAACAGACAATAGCTCCACCCACAGACTTTGTTGTCAAATTACTTGAATTTGTGTTGAAATGCAATGTATTTTTATTTGATAGAAAAATATTTTTGCAAAACAAAGGAACTGCGATGGAGGTCACTTGTGCTCCGACAATTGTTAATTTGTATGTGGGCTCCTGGGGGACTAAGAATGTTTTGAATGCAGTGAATAATCCATTTTTCAATAATATTTTGATGTTTAGGTGCTTTATTGATAATATTTAATTAAGAATGGGCTGGAGGGGAATGTTTGAATTCATTGATTATTTACATAGCACAAAAGAGCATTCAAAATTTACATACACGATGAGCCAATCAAGTATAAACTTTTTAGATTTGAATATTTGTTTAACATCAGAAGACTACTTTGAAACTGGGATCTTTAGAAAATCTACACATGGTAACACATTGCTCCTGGCCTTGAACTGTCACCCAAAACATACAACTCAAAATATACCAAGGGGACAGTTCTTGAGAGCCAGGAGAAATTGTAGTACACAGGCACAAACTAATAAAAGTGTGGGAGAAATGGTTTGCAGATTTCAAGGAAGGGGATATGGTAACACAGTAATAGAACAGGCGAAGGGCTTTGCTGTGGTACAGAATAGGGACTGATTGCAAGATAGAGTAGAAATTGATATATGAAAAGACAAAAGGTTTAATTTTGTTGCAACCTTTTCTGTACATGCCAAGGAGCTAGAAAATAATTTGAGAAAGCACTGGTTGATTTTAGCTAGTGACCCAGGGTTAAAAGGTTTAGTACAAAAACCACCAAGAATGGCCTTTAAAAGGGCAAAAACCCTTAAAGATTTATTTGTGCTTAGCCATTATTCAGACCCTTGACGTACACAGACGTGGCTCAACAAAGGAGCAAGGGGGTGTGTTATGTGTAAAAGGTGTATTTATTATAAAGATATTGTAAATAGCAAGGATTTTTCTAGTGTAAATGCACTGAAAAGATTTAAGATGAAAGACCTTATCACCTGTGACACCTCAGGTGTTATTTAACTTGCAACATGCTCGTGTTCTTCATTTTATGTTCGAAAAAACAGTAGAAATTTAAAAGTGAGAGTTGGGGAGCATGTTCGGGCTATCCAACGAGGGGACTGTACCTATGCTACTGCAGCACATATTGAGAAAATGCAGTATAGAATGGACATTGAGCATAGATTTAGTTTCCAGACAATAGAAAAAATTGCTCCCGCAGTGAGAAGTGGTACTTTTAATGATTTAGTATTACAGAGGGAAAGATTTTGGATCATTCAGTTAGGTGCTAACAGAGAACCAGGTTTAAATACAGGCCTGGACATTAAATCATATTTAAGAAGAAAATAAACGAAGGTTGTTTTTTTTTATTAAAACCTTTTCTGAATATTAACAACTTGGAAATTAATTTTTGTTTATATATGTAATTTTGTTCATGTTTTAACAAAATATTTTTGTCCTGTTTGTATGAATTTCTCCCCCCCCCCATTCCATTTCCTTTTGACAGAATCCTTTTGCTTTGTGTTTTACACTGATTATCTTCAGCTGAATCTGGAATGTAACAACTTTGCATCTATTTAAATTGCCTTTGGTTGAAGCATGGAATGTATGATTTAAAGTGTATTATTAGCTTATCATGAATGGTTGATTTTAAAAGTCATTATGACATCACAGTGTATGCTTAGTATTCAAGAGGTGGATGTGGTCACATATTTTAGCCTTTGATAAAGGATCTGGGTGATCCAAAATGCGTCAGGCATTTTTTTACTTAAATAAACATTTATTATGCTCTAATCTCCGGTGTCCGTATAATTTGAGGTGGTGAGTGCTCAAACTTTTGTGCTTGAATACAAAAGAGATACTGTATAGATGGTTATTTTCACTGCCTGTTTATTTTCACTATGTTCTCTATTGCTGCCAATCAGTGAAAATAAACAGATAGTGAAAAATAATGGACATCTGATTTTCAGGAGTACTGTATTGAAGAGTAAGCTGTCTACGCTAATTCTATCGCATGCAAATATGTGTAGAAGGGTGACTCCCGCAAAATGTAACAGGTGCTAATTCAACCTGCTAAACAGTATTTTAATGATCAATAAAAAAAAAGGACATCGATCCCAGACTTTTTATACTATTTAATGTAATGGATTCACCCATTCAAATGCAAATGCTTTAATCAAATCAAATAGAAAAAGCCCAGACCTGGGCCAGGCTACACACACACTCAAACACTCCTTGGGAAATTAACACACTGTACAAAGAAACTTTTAGCATTCAAGAAGAGAGACTCTACATAACAGATTTAGTTTATAAAGAGCTTTTTGTTACATATCTGAAACTTGTAAATCACATCTCCATGTAGAAACTCTCCCAGCCTTCAGAATTCAAAACACAGAAGAAGTTCAAACTGAAGTTCTTGAAAAGTACCCTCAAAGGATTTAAGGAGTCAACATGTATCTTGGGAAATTACCCCACATGATTTTAGGAAGTTTTAGTTTTTCTTGAGCAGATATTTAAAGTAACAAAAACATTAATAGGTCAGTTTTAAAAATTGCCATATACATCACAGAAAATAAAGGGGGGAGGGGTAAAGGATCAATATAGGAGGACCCGATCAGAGAACCCACTTTTCTTACCATTTATGTACCCCAGGATAGTCAAACTGAGGCATTTTCAGTTTCTTATAGGGGAACTGGAAGGGAAAACTGACTGTAGTCTTCAACTATGGTTTGGTGAGTATACTTTGAAAAACATTGCAAATCTACTTCTAATCTTTATTTAGTAATAATTTACTCTTAAACAAATAGTTTATTGAATACTTCTTACAATTCAGTATTCTTAGAGGTTGTATAGAAACATAGTCTTTGACAGCAGATAAGGACCGCTTGGCCCATCTAGTCTGCCCATTTCCCTACCTACTCTGCAAGGCAAGCCCTAGTTAAAGTATTATACCGTTCATGAATATAGATGATTAAAAATGACTATAATTAATCTTTAAAGAAAAATTAATGACAGCTTTAATACTAAATTTAGTTTTCAAATCTGGTGAGAAGTAGATAGGAAAGAAAATGTGGTTTGGGAGGGGGGCTCAGCCAATAAACCCTGTGCTCTTACAGTATGTGTGACTGAGTGGCCAGTATTGTACTTTGCAGCCCAAGTGGACTAGTGGAGGCTCTTGGGGGATAGAAGGCCTGTGGGTAAATAAAAGAAATGCATTGGAGGTCTTGAGGCCAAGGAATGACATGGGAGACCACTAAGTAAAATGGTTGCCCTTGTTGTCTAGTGGGCTAATACCTTGTGGCTGTGGCCAATTCCCTTTTGAATAAAATAAATACCCATCTCTGAGGGTCTAACATGGGCTCCTTGAGCTGTAATGTTGTATTGGGTGTTATGTGAAATATGGCAGGAGGAGGACAAGCTGGGGCTGTAGCTGCAGCCAGAGGCATAGCGTGATCATGCTAAAGTGAAAGTGCCTGCAGGTGCTTGGAACTCCCAGTCCGTGCAGACCACAGGCAGTGGCCTACACTGCTTGGGTGGGAGAGAAAGAGAAAAAAGAGGCAATAGCGGAAGCGTACCTTCCTGAACCACCACTTTTGCGGCAGAGTTTGTTATGCCCTAAGGGGATGAAGCAGCAGTAATGAGAAGGCCTTTGAAGAGACGCACCTGCAGCTGATTACAGCACTCGCAGCTGAGAGTGGAGGGTGGCAGGAGCTGACATTAAGTGTCCAATAGTCGGTCATTCACAGTGCAGACTCAGTTTGGTCCCGTTTATTGTTTTATAAAGAAAAGAAAAGGAATTCTTGGTCCCTCGGCGGCAGCTGTGCCCCCAAGTGGGGCAGTATATTTTAAGAGAGAGCATGTCAGGAGTAGCATCGGCTATAGCAGGGCCCCAAAAAAGAGATCTCCACCTGCCTGCAGACAGCAAGGCAGCCAATACACTTCCTCGCCTCCTCCTACCTTCTCTTTGGGCTGGGGCAGTGAATCAGTGGCAGTGCCATTTAGCATATGCTGCCCACCTAAAATGGACTATTTATTTAAATAAAAAAGAGGTTTTTGCATGCCGAGGGCAGAATATTTATTCACTAGTTTTTGTTGACTGGGTAAGTGCACTAGACAAATTCTGCCTACTTTTAGGCACAACCCGGGGGAGGGGGATACAGGTGAATGCCAATAGGCCTTGAACCAGATTAAGCTGTTGGTGGTATTTTTAGTGAATAAATCCAATAAAAGGCTGCAGTAGCCATCTGAGGGGTCAGGGCAGAGCCTCAGAGCAAGGGACTGCCAAAGGGTGGAATCATTCAAATTTATTAAAATCGGACTCAAGCAAGGGAGCCCAGACCAGAGCCGGCCATAAGCAAATTTATTGAAATCACTCCAGCTAGGATCATAGGGCAGGGGTGGGCTGCATTTAAATTAAGTCGCTCCCAAAGGCAGAGTCTAGGGCAGGCAGGCACTTAATTGTATAAAATAGTATTAAAAAATGGAAACTCCAGCAAGTTAGTTGGGTACTCTACTGAACAAGGGCTAATAAGCCCAAAGCTTGATTTTTTTTTTAAATAAAAAATAGATGAGTCAGTCAGGGCAATGGAAGCCCCAGTTAAAGTTATAGCCAAGCTAGCCAGTTGGCCTAGTAAATAAGGGCTAGCTAGCCCCAACATTTTTATTTTCATTTGTTAGAAATATCGCTAGGTGGGCCAGTTAAGGAAAACCAGCACCACATCATAAAGGGAGAGTGCCCCAGTGTTATAAGGGTGGCCAGTAGCCAAGTGACCACCACTAGCAAAGATAAGGCTAGTGCATTCAGATTGTAAAATTATGCTGACTTAAAGTGAGCTAGGGAGTCAGCCCCAGCCAGGATCAAGAGGAAGGAAGTGGACCAGTCAGATAGCCTCCCCAGCAGCATAGTTGCCATGGCCCTAGCCAAGGGCTTGTAATCTGAGTAACTGAATGTAGTGCCCTAAGCCAGGGAGAGACATATAGTATGGGATCCCTTACATGTAGGCTGGCCAGATTACCCTCAGTAAATGGGGTAATCCTCCTGTCAAGTTATGTTAACCCAGGTAAATACCTCTGGAAGGGAGGACATACCTCAGGGTCCCTACATAGTTAGCTACATACTGTATACAGTATGTGCTCATTGACAGCTCAGTTGGTGGCTGGTCATGTTGGAGAGCTGAGGGCTGTACCCGCCACTGGCTCAGGGTTGGGATGGGGGAGCGTGGTGGTGGGGCACTACCTGCCAGAATGGGGGATCTGATAGACACCAGGGAATGGTGTTACTGTATTATACAGATTATTGGAGATAGGCAGGGGGGTCTGTTAGACACCAGGGAATGGTTTTACTGTATTATACAGGGGATCAGGGATAGGAAGGGGGTTCCCTAGAAAACAGGGAATGGTTTTACTGTATTAGACATGGGATAGTGCTTTTTTAGGGTAGAACAATGTTGTCTAGGTGCATCTAATGGAATTGGATGACGTTCTGGTGGACAAAATGTTTATTGAGAAAGGATTCACTCATTTCTTGGGTTTGCTTTATCTCAAATCTTTATATCCAATAATATAAACTCTGTATTTACACTGTGTTATATGAAATGCTTCTTCCAGTATAGCATATAAGTAATAAATACATACTTTAATTGTTTTTAATTAGTATTTCAAGAATGTGTGTTATTTTTTGTGTATTTTGCACCTTAAGCACTATTGTACGCACTTTTATGCCATGCACTTTATCTTGAATTGATGCACTGCACCTTTAAGGATTTGTAACCAGTACCACCCATTTACTAGCACCTCCTGATGCCTCACATGTGACATGCAAAACCAGTAGAGGGTCAGTTTGGATAGTTGCTGCTGGCCGTTTGTCCGCTTTTAAACAATAAAGCAAGACTTTTGCACAGAGTCCTGGAGTAGTGCTGGTAATTGCTTTTCTCTCTATGCACCTTTTTATGTTGGCTTGCTCACACGTTCAAACAACATATTGTGGTAGTAGCAGTTTCAGAGGTGTGTCAGTGTTGTGGCAAATGCAGGCGATGCTTTCGTCAGTGTGTTCTCAGCTGCCAACCAGTGAGCATGCTGCTGATGACAGCAGTTTCAGAATGCCACCAACTTGAAATGAATCTGCCGCTGCAATCAAAGACTGGCTTGTCATAGCACTTACAGATGACATGCCTCCATCACGTGCCTTTCCTAGTGAAACATTTCAATACATATGGCAGCTCCTGTCATCCACCACACAATCCCCACAAAGCAGTCACTGGGGTTCCCAATCCCTGTATCAGCATGCCCCTCCCCCATTATGTGGCATACCTATCATGGCAGCTTCTGCCGCCCACCACACAGTCCTAAAATGCCAACATCGGGTGCCCAATCTCCATGTTGGCATCCCCTCTCTCGACGTGTCTTTCCTGGTTAAATACTTTCTCCTTTCTGACACCAGGATGCCCACTCCCAGTGTCGGATGCACCACCCCCAACCTGTCTATATGACTTGCAGACATTAGGGTGCCAAATCCCATTGTCAGAATCCCCTCCCCAAATTGTGGCACACTGGAAGCCCACTGTGCCCTTTTTTTTTTTTTGCATATAAGCTGTGTAAATAAAGAAACCTTCCCTCACTGTCTTTTTTTCCGCTGCAAAGAAGAGAACAGTCCACTGTTGTCTCCCTCATCCCCCACCCTCATCCCCATCTCTACTCTCCCTCTGTGCAACCACCTCCCCGCAACCCCCTCACCCATACTTACCCTCTGTAGGTAGGGAGCCATGATGTTCTCTAAGCAGGACATGTCTGCACTCTTCAAAGCCAAACTGTGAACTGAAGAAATGACAGTAAGCTTTATAATGGGGAGGTTTCAATCCTAGTTTGATATTTCAGCCATTTTTAGGAAGTTTGGTCATAAATTTTCAACATGGGGTTCCTGGGACCCTCCCTCACGAACACGTAACTGTCATTTCATTTCTCGGCCCTGAAAGGTGATTTCGCAGTCGCTGTTGGGAATCAACTTTTGGGACTGATTAACAAAATTACAGTGCCACTGTTCATGAATGGAGGTCCCAAAAAGCCCATGTTGCAAATTTGGTGAAAAAATTTGAGAAATTACTGCATTACCAGCGTGCGTTGCCCAGTTTCTATGCACGGTTATAACGTCGCCAGTTTTTAATATTTTCACTCCAGATTTTCAACATTGCCATTTTTTCACACCTTCTTGTGAACAGTACAGCTGTCATTTTTCTCATCCTGCCAAAAAAATGTTTTCACACCTGTGGCACAGAATGGGCACAGTCGCTGTGCAAAATCAACTTTCAGGACAGATTAACAAAATCACAGTGCCACTGTTCATGAGTAGAGGTCTCAAAATGCCCATGTTGAAAATCTGGTGAAAAAATTACCAAAAATGACTGCATTATGGGCGTGCATTATGCAGTATCTACACATGCTTGTAAGTTTGCAAATTTTTCATATTTTCTCTCCAGATTTTCAACATTGTCATTTTTTTACATCTCCTCATGGACAGTATAGCTGCCATTTTTTTGTATCTTTCCTGAAATGTGTTTCCACATCTGTGGCTCCAAATGGCACAGTTGCTGTACAAAATCACCTTTCAGAATTGAGTAACAAAATTATAGTGCCACTGTTCATAAGATGGGGTCACAAAAAGCCAGTGTTGAAAATTTGGAATCAAAATACCAACAAACACCTTGAGCATTAAGGTTTCCAACCATACACCCATCCTGTAGAGACTGACAGGCGTGGGGGTCATAACTTGTGTTCATCAGCCATAATGTTCACAGTGTTCTACCCCCACCCCCCACCCTACAGCCACTGACAGGCACTGAGGTGTGCCTTGTGTTCTGTCACCCTAATGTTCACCCCATTCTCCTATATTACACCCACCTCAGCCTATTTCCTTATGGAATGGGGTGAGCATAAGGGCCGAAGACCCCAAAGCACACCCCAACATCTGTTGATGTCTGCAGGGTGGGGTGAGGTAGAATGGTATAAGTGTTATGGCCAATGACCCAAATCCACACTCCCAACACTTTCAGTCTCTGTGGGGGGGTGCTGTTAGTTCAATATTTCACTGCCATTCCTATTATGCATCTCTCTAACTCCAGCACTACCAATGCCAATGCCAGCAAGCCAACATTCAGCATTGACAAATGCTTCATTTACACTGCACACTTGCAGGTGGTTTGAACAGTTTTTGTTTTGTTCCTATTCCCAAAAAGCACTGACCCAAAAAAGATCCAGCCAACTATTACTAGTATTCTATATAAGCAATGTAGATTCCTCCTCCTCCAATAATCGAATGGCCAAGGAATTGAATGTTACCATGGTAGAGATGATTGCTATTTATCTTCTTCCATTTTCTTTTCCTGAAATGCTGGTATCCTTCACTTTATGTTAAAAAGCATGACTCAAGTGACAAGTGCCATCCAAGACCTACTTTTCACATGAGGTAATTCCTGAACTAATGTATGTAGCAAAAAAAAGAAGTTTCACATGCCCTGCAGCATTCTTCCAGTTCATACATCCATCTTACCACAGATATGTGAAGCAGAGAGTCAACAGCTTCTGGTTTGTTTATGTGCGTAACATCACATTGGGTAGAACTGAAGGGTGTTGGTCATTACCTTGGCAGCAAATGCAAGTGCCATAATTGTAATGGAAGGAACATATTCATAAGCATATAACATTGGTTATGAAGAACATGCTTGATTAACACAGTGGGGAAAACATTTCAGCATCAATACTGGAGAAGATTGACACTTGCTTGAACCCTTAAAGGCAGGCGTCATAGCCAGTTACATTGATGTAAATGTTGTCAAGGCTATCAGTGACTGGGGTTTTGTTAGGATACCCTGCTTTGCACACGTCTAAACCTGGTTGTGCAAGAGTTCTTGTCACAATGTGACATTAAAGAAGTGCTCACCCTGTACCATCAAAATTTGTGGCCATTTTTTTGCATCTGAAAAGGACAGGGACAAATTACATGCACTGCAATTAAAAAATGGCCTTCCTCAACTGTAAGGCACTAGCAGAGTATATGCTGCTTCATACAAGCTGTGGCAATTCTGGAGCTTCTATGTCACTGACAAGAGAACTGTGGAGGTTTATGGAAGGGTTGATGTTGATCTTTATGCCTTTTGATCATGCCACATAGGCAGTGAGTAGGGACACTACCTCTATTAGCCAGGCCATCCCACTGCTGAGGCAGACCATTTGTAATGCACATCAGCACTTTGAGGAAACAGGTGACTCTGTAGACTGCGTATTGTCTGAGTGTAAGTTTAATGTATTGAACCATAACAGACGTCTGAATGTTATTCTGATGTCTATGGAATTCATTACTGCAACAATGCTGGATTCACGGTACAAACAAGGGCATTCAGCCATAATTAATGGTGGTAGTCAAAATGGTGTGCATCTGCAAAGACTGCTGATCAGTCATGTACATGGTTTGCAAATACTAAACAACAGCATATTGAGATGAGACACAGTTTGACACCATCACCAACAGTTAGCAAGGGAAGTGAGAGATGTAGAGATGCAGCTTCGATATCTACCAGGAAGATTTCTAGAAAACCACATCCAAAATCAAGAACTCTGTGGGCAGTTCATGCACAGATTGGTGTTGCAGATTGTGAGGAGGAGAAAGAGGAGGAACCATTGGAGGATGCCAGATTAAAGGTAACAGCCAAATCTGAGGCATATGTGGTGGACCCCAAACACCTTCGAGTTGATCATAAACCCCTTCTGTATTGAACCAAGAAAGCTAAATAGTGGTCTGAACTGGCAGATATGACTTTTTAAATATTTAAGCTGCCCTTTGTCTAGTGCTAGTTTTAAACACGTGTTCAATGCAGAAGGTGCAATCATCACAGGCCAATGTACAAACCTATCCCACAAAATGTATTAATGTTGACATTCATTAAAATGAATATTGCACATATACCTCCAAACAGAAGTGCATTGCTGTGGCCACCACTGATACATCAGGATGAAACAGGGGAATGACAGTCATGCAACACAGTGGTAGCTGTGCACTTATTGGATGCAGAATTCCTGTGTGGTGAAAATTCAGATATTGAGGATGCAGAGGGGGTGATCACTGTGGGGGATGAGGATCAGTAGATTGATTAATTTGGAGGACATAGAAAGAAGGAGACTGTAACTTCACACCCTGGTCTCCTCCAGTCCTCCTCACCTGGGAACAACAAGGCATCTCCTCTTTCAACTCATGCATGCCACCAGAAAAAACAGACTCTTACCCAGTGTTTAAGTGCCAGACACCAGCCTAATGTGAACCTGCTGCTATGCCTGCCCCACTGATGATGCCTCCTCCAGTCCTCCTTACCTGGGAATAACATGGTCTGCCACCTCCTTCTCCAGCTCATGCATGCCTCCAGAAAAACAAAAACTCTTAACCCAGCGGAAATGCCAGACACATCGGCTTATGTGTGAACCTGCTTGTGTTGTCTTGCTGCCCCCTCCATCCACCAAGATGCCTACACCTCCTCCACCTCTGGTGCACCATTGCACCATTACACATCTTGGCCATCACTAATGTGCTGGTAAGTATCATTTGCACCACAGGATTCAGTACTGGGTCCAGTTCTTTTTAATGTCTTTATAAGTGACATTGCAGAGGGGCTGGAAGGAAAAGTATGCCTCTTTGCAGACAACACAAAGATCTGCAACAGGGTTGATACACAAGTTGGGGTGGAAAGGATGAGAAGGGACATGGCAAGGTTGGAGGAATGGTCAAATGTATGGCAGCTTAGATTCAACTCAAAGAAGTGCAAATTAATGCACCTGGCGAACAAAACCCTGGGGAAGAGTACACAATGGGGGTGAGATACTGACAAAAGCAAAAATGGAAAGGGATCTGGGGGTAGTTATATCAGATGACCTAAAGGTGGTCAAGCAATGTCAGAAGACAGTAAGGAGGGCTGGGGGGATATTGGGATGCATAGGAAGAGGCATCTCCAGCAGAAAACAGGAAGTTGTTATCCCTCTGTATAGAGAGTTGGTGAGACCACATTTGAAGTACTGTGTGCAGTTCTGGAGACCCCATCTCCGCAAAGACATAGACAGGGAGGAGGCTATCCAGAGGAGGGCAACCACAATGGTGCAGGGTCTGCACCAGATGACATATGAAGAAAGACTAAAGGAGCTTAATATGTATAGCCTTGAGGAAAGGAGGGAAAGGGGGGACATGATAGAAACTTTCAAGTACCTCAGGAGAATCAACAACATCCAAGAGGGTAGCATCTTTCAGAAAAAGAGATGTCCAAGAACAAGGGGACACAATTTAAAGATAGAGGGGGGGAAGGCTCAGAGTTAATGTGAGGAAGTATTTTTTCACAGAGAGGGTTTTAGATGCATGGAACAGTCTTCCTGAGGAGGTAATAGAGCCAAAAATGGTGGTGGAATTCAAGAATGCATGGGATAGACATAAGGCAATTCTAGTGGTGGGGTAGGAGGAAGTAGGCTGTTGGTTAACCAGAATATGCATCTTGTCCATTAGGTAGGGAAATGGGCAGACTAGGTGGGCCAAGCTGTCCTTATCTGCCATCAAATTCTATGTTTCTATTCCATTATTTTTTGTTTGTGTTTCACTTTTCTATTGTCATTTTCCTTTTACAGGTAGAAATTACCATGAGTGAGCTAGACTCTAAATAATTTCAGTCTTGTGTTCTCAGGTTTTCTCTCTCCTGGTGTCTTATCCTCAGCAGTCAGCAAGCAGCCTCCTGCTTCTGCCCCTCTGAGCTACATTGTTCCATTACACATTCTGGCCATCACTAATGTGATGGTAAGTATCATTCCAGGATTTTGTTTTATTTTTCCTTTTCAGTTTTCCTTTCACAGGAAACAATAATTTCAGTCTTATCTTGACAGGTGACAGTGGAACAGTAAGACTGGATGTGGACAATGGATATACCATGCAGGTGGCAGCCACAGTGGACAACAGGGGAACAGTAATTTCAGTCTTGTCTTGATGGGTGACAGTGGAACAGTAAGTCTAAAGTGCACAATGGATAAAGCATGTGGGTGGGCATCACAGTGGACAACTCAGGAACAACAATTTCAGTTTTGTCTTGACAGATGAGAATGGAACAGTAAGACTGGGAGTAGACAACAGATATTCCATTCAGGTGAACACCACCACCTCAGTGGACAACAGGGGAACAATAATTTTAGTCTTGTCATGACAGATAACAGCAGAAGAGTAAGAACTGAAGTGGACAATGGATATACCATACGGCGGACATCACAGTGGTTACTTGACTAGAGTCTGAATAGTTTTCTCTAGTCTTCACAGATCTACTGTCCTGTTGCTTCCTCATCCCACTCCACTTTCTCTGTCTGGGGAGTAACCCATGATAATCACGAATCATTAATAGCGAGTATGAAATGGCGACTAACTAAAGGCGAAAATACAAATAGCGAGTCGCACAAATGTGCGCATTACATAATTAGTGATTTTTACCGAGTAAAAATAGCAACTCATAAATTCTGAAAGGAAACCAGATCCCAGAAGGTATCTCAGCAAGACAGAGGAAAACAAGTAAGTACTGAATATTTACGGGCTAAAGGACATCTGGCCAAAAAAACATTAGTGCACTGGTGTTCTTGTAGTCTCTGTACAGTCCAATTTGTCAGAA
This sequence comes from Neoceratodus forsteri, assembly GCA_016271365.2. NCBI lineage: Eukaryota > Metazoa > Chordata > Ceratodontiformes > Ceratodontidae > Neoceratodus > Neoceratodus forsteri. Next base: position 1,580,922,795 of record CM057449.1, on the reverse strand, counting down.
CCTCACTGCAACTGATTACAAATTAAAAAGGCAGACATAAGCATAATGTTACCAGACAAGCAGGCAGCACAGGATTAAGCAATACTTGAAGCAATTAAACATATAAGCAGAAATATGCTGCATCTGACAGAACACTACAATTTTGCGGTTCCTAGGCTGACAGCTAATTAGCATTTTTGTCAGGAGCACAGACACATTCCCGTGGTCAAAAACAAATGACTTCATTATTAAAAATAATTATGCAGAAACATGTTGTGGTATTATTAAAAAACAATCACGATCTCTACAGTGCTAAGCCATGAGGCAATCAGGCAGACTCTAAGACACAGTAAGTTGCTGGCTACTCAAAAATCACAGGGACAGAAATAGTGTGGTGGTTCAGAGCACATTGCAGTGAGGTAAACTCGATTGTTTTAAAAACTACTAAACCAAATTACTTCGGACTGGGGGAGATGATCATAACCATTTTTTTTATTGTTTTCACAAATGCAACACAAAAGGGAGTGGACTAGAGTCTAAACAATTTCACTCTTGCCTTCATGGGTCTTGTCTCTTCTTCTCCTGAATTTCTGTCCACTGAACTGCTTAAAGAGAGGTACTGTGGTTAGAGACTGACACAGCGTAGCTGCATATAGCATATATAATTTCTGGGATTTGAGAACATTTGTCAAATAAGAATTTCATGCAGTGTGCATCATTGCTATGATATGGCCTAGGTATGACAGAGGGTGCACCCCCACCATGGAGTTCTGTCTTTCCCTCAAGGAAAATCTGCTGATTTGAGAGCAGTGTCTGGTGTGTGGTCTTCCTAGACAGGCTTCCACATCTGGGGTCCTCCATCTCAACGTGTAGTTATGCTGCTTCATCTCTTAACTGAAAAGGATGAGGATCTAGTTGTTGCTGGAGTTTTAAGTCGTCTCCTTGGCTGCAACTCCCATGTCTGGATGCTGGTCCCACTTCCATCATTAGTACCCCCTTCTAGCAACTGGGCAGCTCACTGTTGCTTGCTTTACCACCTCTCGATACAGAAGGACAACTACTGTAACAGTGCCACCACCTCCACCCCTCTCAGTTAACTTCTTGTACTCCTCCCACTCATGGTGGTTCTTTACTCTAAGGTGGGTGTGCTGCTCACCAGTGCCCAAGTGTGTGTCCTGTTTACCATGCTGCACAACTAGCTGGCATAGTTTACATGTCACTGCACAGTTGCCAGTACATATAACAGCATCATATATAATTTCTGGGACTTGAGAAAAATGCTGTGGTTGGAGACTGACTGACACTGCATAGCGGCATGTAGGAGGTATGTATAATTTCTGGGACTTTAAAAAAAATGGGAAGAGCGATTTTCATATAGTGCATTTCTGAGCACTGACATGAATTACAACTAAGAGGTGCTCTTGCTGTGGTGATACAGTGCAGTGGCATGTAGCAAGTATATATAATTTCTGAGACTTGAGGAAAAATGGAAAATAAAATTTTCACGTAGTACATTTTTCTGTACTAATCTGAATTACAACTTTGATATGCTGTTGCTGTGGTAGGAGACTAACACAGAGCAGCAGCATGTAGCAAGTATATACAATTTCTGGGACTTCAGAAAAATGGGAAATGTGATTCGCATATAGTGCACTTTTGGGCACTAATGTGAGTTGTAACTAAAAGTTGTTGTTGCTGTGGTGACACATTGCAGTGGTATGTAGCAAGTATATATAATTTCTGAGACTAGAAAAAATTGGAAATTAGATTTTCATTTAGTACATTTGTGAGCACTAAAGTGAAATACAACTTAGAGGTGTTGTTGCTGTGGTGGGAGACTGACACAGATCAGCAGCATGTAACATGTATATGTAATCTGTGTGACTGGAGAAAAAATAGGGGAAATAAGAATTTAAGACATATAGGGCATGATTTTCTAAGGCACCATTAGATCGGCACAAGCTGCACTGAGTCACCGCCTGTGGCAAACCCAGAAGGACCAGGGACCCTGAGCCTGAATTTATAAAAAGTGGGATCCTAGTGCCAAACTCCCCAGGTTTACCACAAGCCAACAGCTGTGCCAACAAAACAGCATAGTGCAGAAGAATGCTGCAAACCACATTACGGGCTTGTGACAGCAGCAGCCAGCATTGGTTACCAGCCAGATGGCCACACTGGCAGCTGATGGGTTGCCCAGTGCATGCCCTTGCTCATGCAGGGGTGGGATGGGATGGGTCTGGTAGAGGTGTGTGACAACTGCATCTAAGTTGGTAAGAGCCGGAACAATGTGGGTCCTGGTGGTGGGAAGATACAGCAACACCACCCGGCGGGGGGACTTTGCCAGCTCTCACCTGCCACAGACCACCTGCCACTCCAGTGGTGGTCAGAAAGTTGTTGGAGGCTGCCTGTGTGCTGTTCCCAGGGTACACAGGGTCATTCTCCCCAGCGAGGGCTGCAGCACTGGCACATGGCAGGTTGGAACTGTTGTAGGCTTGTCTAACTGCAGGGTCCATGTGCCCATGGAGGGGGGGCTTACAAAATCCTAATGTAGGGGATACTTCAGCCCTGCCCCGGTACAATCCCTCTTCTGCCATGGCATATTGGTGCAGCCATTTCAGGGATGGCACAAGCCCAGTTGGCGCAGGCAATCCCTGAAATGGCACAGGCTGTGTTTGAAAATTGGGTCCCGCATAAGGTGTGGTGCAAGGAGACACTTGTGCCATTTCTCCTTGACATAAGCCTCCTTGCGAAAGTCCCTACCTTTTAAAACTCAGCCTATGGCATACATTCATTGCTATGGCATACATTCATTGCTTTGGCCTAGGTGGGACAGAGGGCACACCCCTACTACAGAGTTCTGCCATTCTCTCAAGCAGTGTTAGCGGGTTTGACAGCAGCATCTGGAGTGTGACCTCTATGAATACAATTCTGCATCTGTTGTTCTCCATCTCGATGCAACGTTGTTCTGCTTCATCTCTTAACTGAGAACTTGAAAAAGTGGCCACAGCCCCAAAGTCTGTCTGCAGGTCTCACTTCCCTCATCAGTGCCCCCTTCCAGAAACTGTGCACCTTGCCATTGCTTGCTGTACCACCACTCCTGCTTCCCACCAGTACCCAAGTGGCAGCCTTGTTTAACATGCCAAATAACTTTCGGGCAGAGTTTACACATCACGTCACATCACATCACTGTTGGGGGGGGATGCAAATCAAAATAATTCCCAAACTAGGCACTTGTACTGCTGCCTAGGGAAGGGGCCAGAGGTGGTTGTTCTTGGGCTCTCCTCCTCACAGGGATCAGCCAGTGGTGGTGGCAGTATCACAGGGAGGAGGCACAGGGGGTTTATCCATTGTAGGTTCTTCAGGCAGTGGAACAACAGTGATAACAGAAGGCACATATACTTGCTGTTGCTCCTGCTGTGCTGTGGGGGGGAAGTCATGCTGGCCCTTTTTCCAACACTCAGTGCTGCTGGTGCTACCCATAAAGGTGTCATCTTCGGACATATGGGACTACATGTCCAATCTGTCAACTGCATTACTGTCCCTCTCTTCTTTCCTCTCTTCCCTCTGACTCCCACTCTCCTCTCTATTTCAACTCATTTTTATTTAAAAGATATGAAAAGTAAAAATAACACAAAGAAAGTGATTTTGGAAACGGCAGGAAAATGGAAAAAAAGAAGAAACTGCAATAAACTAATTAATAAATAATAACAAGAATTCCTAGAACCAGAGCATCTGAACACAGAAGCAAAATGAAAATACAGACATAACCAGACTTCCCTTTTTCATGGGCAACCTGGAGTTAATTACAGACAAGAGCTCAGACAGTGAGCAGGAACATTGAATACAATACTTCAGAAGGTATAGGCTTAAAGATCACTTTTTTCAACAAAAACATTAAACAGGGAGCTTCCTTACCTCATTGGGAGCTCCTCCAGGCTGTTCTCATTTTTTTATACAGCCCTAAAAAGAAGGGAAGAGATCGTGATTTGCCCTGCAGGACTGGCTGCATGATCCCTCTCCACTTCCTAACTCTCTGATCTGTCCCCGCACTCCGACCTATTGTAATGATTTTGTAGCTAGAGCATGGAGGCACACTCCATTCACTTTAATGGAGCATCTTTTTCAAATGTAATTTCCCTATTGTAAATCAGGTTTTGGTACTTATTGATGCCATGGTTCAACTGACAAGGTTCTTCTTAGTCGAACCCTGGCATCAATAGGTACCAAACCCCTATTTACTATCAGGAAATTAGCCAGACAGGTGGCACTGCGGGTTATTATGGTAAATATCAACCGGCTCTCTCAATAGAAAAAATTGCTGGCCCGTAATTATGTAGAGAATCAAGGATGGGGAAGTGTGTGATATGAGAATTTAATGCACACATGAGGTGTGGGATGCTACATAAATCCTACACCTCAGATGTGTATTAAATTCTCATATCACACACTTCTACATTTTTAATTTTTTATAATTGTGGGTTAGCAATTTATTTGCAGCCTGACTTCTGTCATACATGTACACAAACACACATACTCTGTCTCTCCCTGTCCCTCCCTTTCCAGAATGGGCATTTTGTTTTTGCTCTTTATTTTTTTCACCTATTGTTTCCAGTGGGTATCACGCCAGTCATCCCGGGTCCCATTCCTGATTGCACTTGGTAGCCTCTGTCCAAAGTGAATGAACTGCTGGATCAACCAGATAAACGTTTTTATTTTACCCTATTAGGCAGGATCATTAGATAGAGTGGGAAATGTGGCAGAGAATTACAGGGAGCGACAAGTCTGCTTGTAGCGGCTCCTCGGTAACGGAGAGATGGAGCCGCCATGTTCTTGGAACTGTTTTGACCTCCCACCTGGAAAACGAGAGCCAATGAGGGAGCTGTGTATTTTAATCAATGCAGCACGTGAATGCAGCAAATATCAACTGGCTCTCTCAATAGAAAAAATTGCTGGCCAGAATTTATAATATGTTCTGCATCACTATCTGGAAATAGTATACGATTTGCATTAATGATGTTAAAAAATACATTGATACCATCTCTGAAAAATGAAAAAATAGTTTTGATATGCAACGCCTTTGTATTTGAAGAACTTGCTAGTGCTGTGCAGAATTCCACCTGCAGAATAAGCATGAAATGGCCATTCCATCAGCAGAATTTCCACTGGAATTTTTCTGGTTCTTCGGCAGAATTCTGCCTAGTGTCATCCACGGAATATTATTCTGCGAAAAGGCAATTTTTCCATGGAAAATTATTCCACAACAATTTCCATGGATAATATTGAGATTAATGGAATAAAATTCCATGGAACAGCATTTTTTCTGAGGAAAATAATTCTGCAACTGTTTTCTACCATGGAATTTCACCATTCTGTTTGTGGTGAAATTTGGCAGAATTTCTGCAGAATTTTAAAAATTCCGTAGAATTTTGTTCCACCGGAATTTGAAAATTCCACACAGCACTAGAACTTGCAGTCTGAAACCTACAAAATGCATGGCAGTTTTGGTCTCATATCAATAGCCTTCTCAAAGGTAAAGTGAGTTCTCCCCAGGTTATTCTGTACAAAACCAAAACAACCAGTGACCCCATCCATGTACTGTAGATGATGCTTTCAACACATTGTTCACAGATCTAACTCATTGTAAAGTACCCCTTAATAGCATTTCCTTGGACACTTCCTTATCTGGCCATGACCCTCTAACTATTTTAGCTGGAATTTCACTTAAAGCTGTTCTCTCCACAGGAGGTGCTAGAACAGCTACTGAGGATAAGTGTGGAAAGGTATGTGGGTCTGACAAGCTAAAACTGAGGCTACTTAAAATTGGTGCCCATATTCTTGCTGCCCCCATTGCACTGCTATTTAACTTGTCCCTCCTGCAAAGTGACTTTCTCAACATATAGGAAGTGGCCAACATAGTTCCCATACATAAAGGTTGTGCTAAGGAACTTGTGGAGCAGTACAGGCCAATCTCCATCTTGTGCATCCTATCCAAGGTCTTAGAAAGACTAGTTTATAATTAGCTCCAGACGTATATTGAACCCCACTCTGCTCACCTACGCTCAATATGACTTTCAGAAGAACCATGGTATGGACACAGCCCTAGTCCCTAGTACAGATTATGGGTGATCTTGCAGCCCAGGAGAATGACAAATCTATTGGTGCAATTTTTGTAGACCCGACTAAGAGTGACCTAGTCAATCATGAACTGCTTCTGAAAATACTCTTGGGACTAGGTCTTGATAACTTGCCCTGTTCCTTTTTCAGAAGCTGCCTACATGGTTGCAGCTGGTTAAATGGGGATGTAGCTACTCTACCCTGACAGATATTATGGATGGATACCCCGGGGTTCTACCCTGGCCCATTGTTGTTCTCTCTATTTATTAATGACTTGCCAAAACATTGTGGCAGTGGCAAGGCTCCGCTCTATCCAGATGATGCAATGCTATGCAGGAGCTACTAAGACACTGACTCCATTGAGTCAGGCCTGAAAGCCATCTTCTTTCACCTGGAGTCATGATTCAAGGCAAACAAGCTACTGTTAAATGACAAAAAAAGAAGTCTGTCCTCTTTGTCTCTTACTGTCTCTTTGCTTCCAGGAGCAAATTGTAAAAAATGTACTCACTGAATGATGACCCCACAAAGACTGTAAGCACTATCAAGTACCTGATGTGTGACTGAGTGACCAAAGTGTTAAAACAAAAATGAAGGCTCCTTTACCAGTTAAACCCTCACCTCTTCTGAAGTCAGAGTATCCATAGCTAAAAGCATTTTACTGTCTGCCTTCCTCTACATTGCCCCAATCCTATCCTTTCTAAAAGGTACTAAGCTTACTAAGCTTAAAACTTTATATCATCATGTATCCCCTTCTGTTCTGGGTATTGTTAAAAGGGAGCAACATTATAAGACTGTCACATGCCAAACTGGCCCTACTTAGAAATCAGAGGTAACTATTCCACACCTGCCTCGCACACAACATTTTCCTCTCCTTCCCCCATACTTTGCCTCCATCCTGGAACTTAAACCCCAAACAAGAATGCCCCAGTCCTCTTCCAAACTGCTCGTCACTGTCCCAAGAAATGCAACAGCTACCAGTCTTTTGCTGCTGTGGTTCCTAAACTGTGGAATGACTTCCCAGCTGATATGCAGGCTTTCACCACTCACAACTCCTTTAAATCCCCCATTTGAGGCATACTCTTTGTATTCAGCCTGAGTGCTTGCTCCATCTGAGACCTCCACGACCTCTTTGAGGTTATTGGTCTAACCTAATTGTCTCATATAGGTTACTGGTCATTGTTGTTACCTTGCTTCTTTACTCTCCTAGCATCACAGTGCTAAAGTGCGTGTATTTAAAGCCTGCCAATATACTTAGACTTTGTTCAGATAATTTAAACTGTCTACTAATAATGTTGATACTTGTTGTTTTATGTTACTGTATGTATCTTATTATTCGTGGACTGTTACTTGTATTTAAATGACTATTGAATGTAATTAAATCCAGGTCACTCCAGAAAAAGGGACTTCTAATTTCAGTGAGCCTACCTTATTAACAAAATCCAAACATGTGTTTACTAACATAATATTGACATGAATAGAAATGTATTGATACATTAAAACCATATTGATATGATCTATTCATGTTGATCTGACTCCAAGCTTTCATTTAAATAGAGTTTCTAGCATAAACAAGGTTTCTAAGCAGAATATAATTTATTAAACATTTTGGCTAACTTTGGAACTGTTATGTCTAAGAAGTTACTGTTTTTTTTAAAATGGAAGCTTGGAGTCAGCTAAGCTGCTACTGTATATCAATATAGTATGTTGTTACAACTTCCATGCAGTATATCAAAATATAAAAAATGTGAAATGATTTAAAACATTTTAAATCGTGATGTTTTGCTGTTTTAATCAAATCATATCAAAAATAAGACTGAACAGTAAGAAAATAGCAAAGTAATAAACCAATAATATATAACATTATAGATATATAATATTATTACATTCATTGTCAGACGATACTAGTGAGTGTTTCATTAAAGAACAAATTCACCCTTTCTAGATATAAAACTAGTAATAGTAAGATTGTAAGATGAAAGGAGTTAAACACCTGCTTATGACGAATCTTAGGATGACAAGCTTTCATTACTGGTAAAAACCTGTATGATGGAATGTCATGTTATCTAACAAGTGTTGCTGCTGTAGTTATTTCAAAAGTCGAACTAGGAAAGATATACTGATCTTGTAACAGCTCATTTTCATATGTGTCCTTGGGGAATGGAACTGGAGAGAAGCAATACAATATATGCAAGTGAAAATAACATAATGTAAAGTATAATAGTAATAAAAATAAAATACAATACAGTATAAATATTTTACAATAGGTATACCACACTGTCAGCAACTTTTCAACAGTGTGATCCCCTACAGCGACAACAGTGCCATGTCACTGTAGAGAACCCGCTGGAACCCGACACTGTCTGTAGGGGGTCCTTCTCCACCACCCCTGAATCAACCCAACTCAGAGATGACAATCCTAATTGGGGGTCTGTGTGTGATGCAGCCCCTCACATGAGGTGTTCTGAGGGGGTGAAGCCCCCCTGAAGAAAACACGTGTTTTAATATGAAACCAGTAGCATACTGCAAAATACAGTTGACCTGCCAGTTTCGCTGTCCGGTCATTCCACAAAAATGTTATCAATGACCAGTGGTAGATCCATTACAATAAAAGTAAAACATTTTGTCCAGATGCAATATACAGGCAAATAGTAAGGCTAACATGAAATAAAAATGTAAATAATGGATTAAGGTGCAAATGCAATACAGCACTGGAAGCACATGTCAGATATTGACCAGATAAATACTGTACCACCCAGACTATGTATGTGCAAGAGTTATCAGTCCCAATGCAGTAAGGTTGGTACCTTTACAAAACTTAAACAGCTATGAAGAACTTAAGGAGCAGTTTAAGTCACCACAGTGGTGGCCTAAGGTGGGTAGGAAGTTGCTCACAGCAAGGGGGGCATAGGGATGCATCAAGAAAACACAGAAGGGCAAACACAGGGGTTAGGTACAATTTCAGGAAGGGAGAAGATAAGTCATGAAGATGGAACCTAGTGGAAAAAAAGGACAAGGCTGAGTGAATATTGAGAGGAAGAAAGGAACAGAGTTTAGGAAAACAATACTAGAAGGCAACTTGGCTCACAAAGGTTTTCCTGGAGGTGAGGGAGACAGAATGGGAAGCAATGTTCCACAGGGATTAGGAGGAGGTGGGATAGGATGGTAGAAAGGTGGAGATGTAGAAAGTCAAACCAGAATTTAGGGGTGAAGGAGACACAGTGAGTAAGGTGCCTGGCATCAAGGGAAGGGAGTGAGAGGGAGGAGTAAATACAGCAGTGGAGTGTATGAGGAGGGCAGTCCAAGGCAAAATGGCAGAATGAGTAAAAGGTGGTTCAGTCTGACAAGGGTAGATATGGGAACTGTGCTGCAGACAATATAAGTATAGCCAAAGATTAGGAGTAAATTCTTTGTGACAAGCTCACGGCAAGCAGGGAGAGAAACAATGGCTTTGCTTCTGTAAAGAACACCCAGCTTGGGCCGAAGCTTGAGGTGGATGGCATCAATGTGCTCTGAGAAGCTGAGGTGATGGTCCAGCTAGACCCCAAAGTACTTAAAACAGGAGACTTCCTCAGTTGCAGTACCATCAATCAAATCAAATCAAATCAAACTTTATTTTTAAAAAAGGTGCTTTTCTCAAAACCAAAGCGCCTGTACAATTTCATAAAACAATAAATAAACAGAATTTAAAACTATTATAGGTGGATAAGAGGTTATGGTGTGAAAAGAGGAGAGAGAGAGTCTGGTGAGCCTCTGCCAGGAGCCTAAGGTCATGGAGATCTCTTTTTTGGCATTGAGGGACAGCAGGTTGGAACAGAACATGCTCTGAGCACTGTTGAAATCCTGTTGGAGATCAACAGCAAGGTGAGCAGCAGAGGAGCCAGAGGCAAACAGCACAGTGTCATCTGCATACATGTGGATGGACACAGAGAAATGAGCTGAAGGAAGATCCTTTGAGAATATGGAGAAGAGTTTGAGGCCCAAGACTGAACTCTGGGGAAATCCTTAGCAGAAAAGGAGTGGGGAGGAGACGGGTCCAAGACTGAACTTTAGGAAACACCTGAGAAGATATGAAGTGGCAGCAGGATGTTTCTGAAATGGACAGTTTGTGACCTTCTGTTAAAGTATGAGCAGAACCAGCTGACTGAGGAAGCCGAAAGCCCTGCTGCCTAAAGCTTGTCTAGGAGAAGAGGATGTGACACAGTGTCAAAGGTTTTGGCCATGTCAACAAAGATGGTGGAAGTGAACTGGCTCTGGTTCAAAAAGGAAAAGATGGAATCAGTGACCTGGAGGAGGGAGGTGGATATTGAGTGGAATTTCCTGAAGCAAGACTGGAAAAGAGTGAAAAAGGAGTAGGAGGAGCCGAAGAATGGGGAGTGTTGTGAGAAGGTAAAATGGTCGTGGAACTTGGCCTGGATGGAAAGGAGAGAGATGGTATAATAGTTTCCTGAAGTTTTCAGAAGAGGACGAATCAGCCCCCTTAGGAAGTGGGATGACAATGCTTTATTTCCAGGAATCTAGGACAGAGGCAGAGGAGAAGGAAATGTCAAGAATGAGGGTGATAGGGATAGTAATGACTGGCACAAGCAGATGCAGAAACTTAGGGCCAAGGCCACAAGGGCTTGTACCCTTGTAGGAACTTAGAGCTAGAAGGGCCTTAAGAGAGGACAAGAAGTGATAGGAGGCAAAAAGCAGTGCAGGGGAAGAGGTGAAGAGTGAGCGAGGGAGAGCGGAGTGGAGTGGGAGGAGAAAGAGAAGGCATAGGTGGTGAAGGAGTTGAAGGAAGAAGCAGTAGCAGCAGGGTCAGTGTTGGAGTTGCCAACCTTGAAAATGGGGGAGAGGAGGGAGTGAATAACTTTCCAGAACTTTGGGGGGGGTTATTAAGATTGTTCTTGAGTGTGGAAGTGAATTACTCAAATTTTGTAAGTCTGTTGGCTTTGGTGCAAGTACTGCAAAGAGTCCAGTAGTCTAACAGGGCAACAGGTTTCCATGTCAGAATATCGACAACAATGTTGTCGACATCCCGAACAGCGATGGAAACAATGTCGACTGTCGGCATTGCTCCCATCAGGAACAGAGTGTTCTTTTTGTGTGGGGCTTTGTCCCCACCACGCCCCCATGTGGGGGCCTGTGCCCCCTGCACCCCCATCTTCTAAATAAACCAACTCTGAGTCAGAATTGGTTCAGGGAGGGGGCGTAACACTGCCAGTTTTCAACGGGACCATCACAGTGACCTGAAGAGATTTGTCACTGTGAGGTCTTCGCTGTAAAAATGTTGATATGCTAACAGCACTCTGAGCAGCAGGAGAGCCAGTGATCTCATAGGATCACCAGATTAATTTGCAAGGTCAAAGGCTGGCCAGCAGCTTAGCAGAGATTCAGGGAGAGTGGGAACTCATGACCTGGTTTTCCTAAAGGGAGCATGATGGTCTCAAACACCCATAAATCTGGACTAGAAGGATTCAAGGACTCAGTTGATGTTGGTGGCCATGGATATGAGGGACTGATCAATGGCTAAAAGATTGACATGGAGTGTGAAGAAATCCATCAACCTGAAGGACTGAAGAAGGATAGTTTGAGGAGAAGCTTTAGGGCGATGGACCTCGGGCACATAGTAAACCACGTGATGGTCATTGAGGGCATCAGGGAGAATACATGTATCCACAATACAGTAAGTGTGGGAGGAGAGTCCCAGTCCAGAAGAGTATGATTTGAGGATTTGTGATTAAAATGGATAGGGTCCGAGGTCAATTTGGATAACTGGAGGGATTTAACATTTAGACAAAGTTTATGTGTAGGGGGGGAACCAGTTAATGTTGAAATCACAAAGTATCAGCAGCTCACCAGAGGAGTGCAAGCAGATGTAGGACAGGAGTTCAGTGACCACAGCAAGGGACTGGCCAGGATAGCAGTATGCCCCTGCAACAAAAAGGGAACTGGGAAGGGGATGGTGAGTTTGAGGAGGAGCAGCTCATAGGTAGTGGGGGATCAGACTAATAGCACAGGTGTAGATGTGATGCCAGAGGAGAGTACCAATAGCACAGGTGCAGATTCGATGCCAGAGGAGAGGAGAGGAGAGGAGAGATAAACTGCAATATCACCTGACTACCTACTCTTCTTTCTTGCCAAGCAACATTTAAATAATATACTAACATACTAGACACCAGCAGAGTAGGCCTATTGGTCTATAAAGTCTGCTCGTGCTTCAGCACCCTGATTGGGTACCATAGCCCTCTATCTGTCTCCTTCCACTGTTACTTGATCCCCCAGTCCTGCCCCCCCCAGGCAAACCAGCCTCTGCTTCACCCCTTGCCTGTACCTGTCCCACCATCTCTTGAATCCCTCCACCGTAGCTGCCTATACCAGCTCCCTGGGCAGCGCATTCCATGGTTCCACCACTCTCTCAGTGAAGTACCTCTTCCTCCTTTCCCCCCTAATCCTACCACCCTCAATCTGCCAACTGTGTCCTCTGGTGATTCCACCCTCCTTCAGTCAAAAGATCCTATCTCAGCTGACCTTATTTACTTCCCTGAGGTATTTAAAGACCTCAATCATGTCCCCCCGGTCCCTCCTCTCCTCCAATGAGAACAGGTTGAGCTCCCCTAGTCGTTCCTCATATGTCATATCCCTCAGGCCCTGGATCATTCTGGTTGCTCTCCTCTGAACCCTCTCCAGGAGCTGGATGTCCCTCCTTAGGTGCAGCCTCCAGAACTGCACACAGTACTCAAGATGTGGTCTAACCAGGCTGTTGTACAGTGGCAAAATCACCTCCCTGCTCTTTGAGGTAATCCCCCTAGCGATGCATCCCAGAATCCTATTTGCCCTGACTGCATCCCTCCTGCACTGCTCTGAATTATTCATGTTAATATCCACCAAGACTCCTAGGTCTCTTTCCCCTGCCGCACTTGGAGGAGCTAAATTTCAATTTCCAGGTGCAGGACCACCTATCCAGAGTATCCACGTACTCTTGCAGGCCAATCTCCCCTCCTCCCCCTCCACCATCACCCCAGCTTAAAGTCATCCGCAAAGAGACTCATTTCACACCGGATACACTGTCTGATATTTTTATCCTAAGATTTTTAACAATACATTGGGCTTCAGATTACTAAAGAAAGCTATAGTTTATGTAATGAATGATTGATGAATGATTGATACTTGGGTTTGATGCGCTAAATGTTGTCCATTATGAATCTCTAGTATGCCATTTTGTACCCACTTTTATAAAAAGAAACACCCAACTACAATTTTCAAACTGTTAAGAATGTAAGCATTTCCTTTTATGCCAACAATGGGCTCCCCACCACCTCCCAAAAATGCTGGTGCTTCACGTTGTAAAGTACAGATACCAGTAGCAATAACTAGACATAAGCAGATAGAGGGTTATCTTCTATGTGTATTGATACTTCATGGCACAAAGTGGTCACAATCACCACTTTGTGTGACAGTCCTACATTTGACTCTGTGATATACACAGCAGGGTCAGAAGCCTCTTCTTGCACTATTCAACTGGTAACTGCAAAAGCAGAAGAAAAGGGGTCAGGAGCTAGCATGAAAATTGCAGGCTCTGAGATTCACAGATGCACACCAGCCCTGCACACCTTTGTTGTAAACCTGAGTGCCATCAACCATAAAAAACTGGTAAAAACTATTTTTCAGGGTGATGCAGGTATTCAACTGATCCAGGGAAGTTTATTGGAGAAGGGGGAACAGACTTGAGGAGGGGTGTTCCACCGGACACAAAGGATATCAGACTGGTACTTACAGTACTTTTGAAAAAAGACACAATGGCTGGGATTTTTAAAAGTAAAGATGCAGTACTCATGCCTATATTTTGGACATGTGCTGCATCCCAGAAAATGCATCAGGGTGCTTGTGGCATATTTTCAAACATTCGGTTGCATTTGTGACACTTTCTCCTGTAATGGGTGAGGGAAGCCACTAACGCCGACCACTCTCAAAATGACCTGGCCTGGTCAGAGCACAAGTCCACCTCAGATACAACTTGAAAGGGAAAAAACATGTAAGCCAACTATGCTAACCACCGGAGATTGGATTTTTGTATGACGCCCAGCCAGTGGGTGTCAGGAAAATTTTAGGGAAGGGGGCCCAAGTTCAATTGCCACTACTGGGAACATAAGGAGAGGCGTGAAGCTGACTCGAATGCAAGGAACAATGTAAAAGTTTATTAAACATAACTAGACAATAACATTACACTAAATATTTAAGCTCTAAGCTCTAAAACTGTAAAGGACTAGAACATTACTAAAGTAATGCACCGCATTTCTAAATTCAGAACTCTAAAAGATAAGATATCTATACATTATTAAATTATACTGTACACTACTACAAATAATATCACTAATTTCTTACACTACCTCCTATACGGTGAATCAGTCATGAATATTCTCAGCCATCCACCCTTGCACATCTAACAGGGAAAGGAAGGAAGTAAGATGGGGAACCAGCTGCCCTGGGTAGGAAGAGAACATATAACAGGACACAGGCCAAGACTGTTCTGAGGCTGGTGAATCTTCAGCTAAAGTCACCTTGGACCACAAGAATCGATCACCCCTCCAGGAACTAATCTGCCTCCATCACCCAGCCACAGCCACTCCATGGGCTGCCTGGACATCAGGACAAACAAGCAGACAGGACAGCTGGTCTGAGGAAGAAAGTGTCGGGGCACCTGGGACCACAAGCAGGCAGAAGGGTGGCGGCACAAATAAAATATTTTTTAAACCCTGTGTCTGCGTTTTCATTTCTAGCAAAAGCATTACTTAGTCAGGGCACTTTACAAACAAATAAAACAATTCAGGTTATCATATTGCATAAAGTCGCAGAGGCACTGTCTCTTAGTGGCCATCTCCTGATGGCACATGGATACTGGCACAGGGACAATGTCAACAAAGGGCATGAAAAAACACAAAAAAGCATTACAATAAATCATATATATATATATATATATATATATATATATATATATATATATACACACACATATATATATATATATATATATATATATATATATATATATATATATATATATATATATATATATATACATATTTAATTACAAACAGTTCACTTTCAAGAGTGCATTGCCCTTTTAAACCTGGCCTCTGGTGCAGGCACCTTTCAATCTGCTGATAGGCATTCATTCACAGTATTTAGGCAACCAGTCATTTGTTATAGTTCCTGGCTCAAGACAGCCTTGCACTTGTTCTGCCCTTGAAACTCAGTCTAAACAGTCACAGTCTGGGCTTTATTTTAAATACACTGGGCCCTGCTCTGATGGCCTCTTTAAATCAATTATCATCCTGCCCCTTTAAATCATTTTCATCCTACCCCTGCTCAGTGTCTATGGGGCTGTGACTTGGGTAGTTCCACCTCATGGGTGGTCCAGAGGTGGGGTTTGCTTGCCCCCACAGTCATTAGGCTCAAGGGAGCCTTCTCCTTGCTTTCACTGGGGCCTTGCCAACCCCACATTTCTCTGGCTCTATGGAGCCTTACTGAAGCTACGCCCCATGGGTGGTTCATTGCTTGGGACCTTGCCTGCCCTACAGTCACTGCTGGCACCTGGAGTGTCAAAAGTTTTTATTTAATAAAAAAACAAAGTCCTCCTTTACTGGAAGGTGGCCAGCACCCTGACCTGGTGCTGCCGCCACTCACCCTGCCGCCCGTTCCTTCTAGGAGCTGGGGACTGCTGCTGCTGTTGAATGTGGGGAGGCTAAATCCCACATCCTCCCACTCACATCCTTGGAGAACTGCTGTGACTGAAGGTGGAGGGGATGGCCTACTTCTGCTGCAGCTGCCCCACCTGGAACACCTCCTGGGTTGAGGACTGGAGCTGGAGGGGTCGGCCTGGACCTGCCTCCCCTCCTGACGATCATTCTGCTGGGCTGCTTTTGGAGGGGTCAGTATTTTGCTGTTGTCTCCGCATCTCCCCAGGAACTACTCTACGGCTGGTGAGGAATGGAAGGGACGGCCTGGACCTGCCACCTCATCCCAACAAAGCTTTACTGCCACGGCGGCACCAGGACAGCTACTGCTGGGCAGCAAAGAAGAGGAGCTGATGACATGCTGTACCAGCCGGGACTCGGGAGGGATGCAGGAACTTAAGGTAAGTCCCTCTCTACTGCTCTGCCCCAACCGGTCAATCGCTCCCCCTCTCACTGCTGCTGCTACCTTTTACCTCCTCCTCAATGGAAAAAAATGGCAAACGGCTACTGACATTCAAAAGGGCTGAGGATTCTGTCATGGAATCCTCACAAGCCCCTCCCTGACTGCTTGCCCTCGTGACCGGGCACACGAGAGCAGGTGCCCGGCATGAGGCAACTGGGGAGAGGGGTTCTGTGAAGGAGCAGGCAGGGAAAACAAATGGGCAGTATAAATCATTTTTTTTCTTTTTAAACAGAGCCCAGCTGGGGCTTCACATTGGGGGTGGGTACCTATCTAACCAAGGGGCATCTAACAAGGGCCACAAAACTGGGAAGCACCTAACCAGGGCACCTATCTGGGGCACCTCCCTACACCTTGGGGCACACCATGGGGCACCATCCCTACCTAACCAGCCCCAGGAGCACCTGGATGCCTATTTTTGGAGGGCACCAGGGCTCTGGGGCAGTACAAATTAAACATTTGTCTGTGATGGTGCTGCTATGATGGTGGTGATGAGTGCCAGGGTTTGAATGAGTAAGGATAGATGAAATTTACCCAACAAGGAGAGGTAGGAGTCTTCCAGTGAGTCTGATGACCGTTGGGCTTTATTCAACAAACAGGGGTAGGATGACACGGTCTCTGGTGGGGTAAATATTTTATTTATTTATCTAGTTTTTGTTTACCGTGTAGGTGCACTAGCCATAGAAATGACTATTTTCAGGCACGAACACTAATGAATGGACAATTCTCATAAAACATTACTATACAGTTATTGGATCTCTATGAACTCAGGTTTCAGAACCAGGTAACTAAATCATATTCTAAAGAAACAGAAATGTTCTGAGGTGCGCTCCGGCCTAGTGCCACTATACTCTATGTTACTCTTAGAATCACATATGTTATTGTAGTACAATACACTATGTCACCTTTAGTATTGCCCAAGGTACAGTATCATAATACAATAACTACCCTTTGGATGACCTTACAACCACTGACTTAGGTCGATTACATTGATGTACATACAAAGACACCACAGAGTGCAATCGCAGCTGAGGCCTTTATGCACACCATCAAGTAGAGTTGGTAGTTACAGAAAGACGAGGATAAAGGAGTTTCCTATGACACTCAGATTATGATCACAGCACAGACCTAGCTAAGGCCACTGGGGTGGTGACAGGTTTTTTAGACATACCATATGTTTCTTGTCATAAACCCCACTCTCTCTGATGCTGCCGGCATAAAAGAACAAGTAGAACAGGTTCCTGGAATAAGCCCACTGGAGGGCGATCAGAATCAAACTAGCTGAAGAAAGCTCCCCTGGCCAAAACCCACTCTGGGGCCGCCAAGGATGGGAAAGAACAAGGAAGATTCTTGACGATGAACCCATTGAAGGATTACCAAGGACTGGGCGATGCTGGGGAAGCTCCGATGCAACCAGGAACCAGAGGAATTTGAGTTAAAGATGGATGATTCTGAAGTGTCAACACAGGAGACTGGAACAAAACAATAAAATGGCGGACACATCCCGCATGGGGCTTCGATGGATTCAACTTGTGGCGAATGACCAGGGGACACAGACAAGATTCTTTCAGGACAAGCACACTCTTTGGAGCGCAGCCAACTTCAGGACATCCGGATAAGGAACCAACAGATGATAATGGATCGGCGGAAGCAATGCACCTGGACTTCGATGTATTCGACTTCGAACTGAGGAAAACAAGAAACGGCAGAAGCAATGCGCCTGGGTTTTGGTATACTTGACTTTGAACTGAGGAAAACAAGAAATAGCAGGTGCGACTAGCACGGGCTTTGATGTACTCGACTTCAGTGGACGACAGGAACATGGTCGAGTATCTTCTGGGCAGACACCTTCTGGAGAAGAGAGATGCTGAAGGATGCCTTCCTCTGGCTAGAGACTGATTCCGTAGAAGTAGGATGGCAGGCAACACCATAGAGCAGTATCGTGGCAGAAGATTGAGTCTATGCACATACGTTGACAACAATAAAGCTGGCATATACACTTCCACAGTGCACCAGGAGAACTGTTTGTTGCTGGGGCAATTTGTCAGAAACTGGGGCAAATTACCCGAATCCAGGGCAATTGTTCTTTGCAGGGGCAATTTGCCAGGAACAGGGGCATATTACCAGAATCCAGGGCAATTGTTCATTGTAGGGGCAATTTGGCAGGAACAGGGGCAAATTTCCAGAATCCGGAGCAATTGTTCATTGCAGGGGCAAATAACTAGAGTTCTGGGGCAATTGTTTGTTCCAGGGGCAATTTACCAAAATCCAGGGAAATTGTTCTTTGCAGGGGCAATTGGCCAGGAACAAGGGCAAATTCCCAGAATCCAGTGCAATTGTTCTTTGCAGGGGAAAATAACCAGAGTTCCAGGGCAATTGTTCATTGCAGGGGCAAATAACCAAAATCCCAGTAACAACACCGTCTGGGTACTTTGCAATCAACACAACATTCAGATACTAGTAAATATACATTTCATTAATTGACAGTCACTAGATGGCAGTTGTGTGCTAAGCACCCTTCTTTTTGCTGACCCTTCACAAAAGTACTGCACTTGTGGGTCTTTTTTGTACCAGGACCTGGCTACCCCTGGCAAATCCCTGGATAAAGGCCCTTCTTTCCATTGGGCCTCCCTTGCCCTCGTAACTGCTGGGCCCCTCTGACTATTACAAGCCTACTGACAGAGCCCTCTTTTGAATGCTTGGCTCCTTGGATTGCTGTGCTGCCCCTTCTAATTACTGTGGGCCTTACTGGCAGAGCCCCTTTAAAATGCTTGGGCTCTTCACTGCCCCTCTGATCACTGTGGGCCTGAGGCTACCCCTTTCATCAATCTGCGCGTTGTTGCCCCTTTTAATTTATGGGCCTGTCTTGTTGCCCTTTGAAACCTTTGAGGCCTGACGTCACCCCCTTTAAATCGGAATTACAACCTTTGAGTCAAGGACTCCTTTACAAAGGCTCCAAGTCAGATATACTTACATTATAAGAAATGACAAGATATACAATAATGAATATATAGATAACACACCAGAATACATGCATTGCAAGTTTAGAAACAATATATACAATAAGAGGTATATAGTAAAGACAAGACATCTAGGCCTGCCCAAGGCCTTGCTGCCAATATTCGGGACTGCCCTGCCTCTGCTCTGCCTTCCTCATTAATATAAAATAAATCACCTATGGGCCCCTATGGCTGGCCCCTTCTTGTGGGCATTGCCATACCTGGAATATTTAAATTTATTAGCTGGCCCTCCCACCCGGTCCTCCAATTATGCTTTCAGTGCTAAACAAATTAAAACTTTTTATTTAAGTAATTTAGGTGGTCAGAACTCTTCTTCCCTGCTGCCCCCGACTCACTACCCAAGGCAAAGCTTATGCTGGAAGGACGGAGGTTCTTGCTGTCAGTGGGAGGGGAACCGAGAGAGGAGGAACAGGCACCACAGAGGACGGCAGGGGGCCTCGGGAGGGCAGGCAGTCTTCCTGGGATGTGACACAGCTCTTCTCTGTGGTGACAAGGGATCAGATCAGAACTGGTGAGGAAGCAAAAAACAATAAATGGAGCTGTACAGAGCCCACACCACTGCAGGAGAGAGAAGCCTTCCTTAGGGAACCGCCGGACTTCGGCCACAACACAGCACAGGAGCAGCAGCAACAGGAGTCTTCACTGGTTGGAGGAGAGGCAACGCTATAAGTTGATGGGATCAGCTTCAACACAACAGGTAAGCCTTACTGGTCCGCGCTGCACTACAGCAGTCCACTCACTACCACAGCCAAGCATGATCTGCCCACAAAATGACTCTTCTTCTTTTGAAAAGGCACTCAGGGTTCTGGTTCTAGAACCTCGAGCTCACACCCAAACCAACAGCCATTATTCAAACTGGGCACCACAAGCCTGCCAGGGACAGTGGTCCCAGCGCGTGGCTGCCTACTCTCATGCTGTCTGCTCGGGGATTGGAATGGTGCAAGCAGGCAGCAGACAGAGAAAAAAAGTTTTTTTTTTTTTTTTTTTTAACAGTGCCCTGCCTGATGATTTCCTGGGAGGGAACAGTGAACCTGGGGACCCAGAAAACAGCCCTAAATGCCCCATAGCAACACAGGGACCCCTGGAGCAGTCTAAACCCCCACTATTTCTGTGGTGCCCTCATTATTTTTCCCCATAACTTTGAGGCACTAAATTCCTTTTTACAGCAAAACAAAATGAAACAATCAAATTAAGATGCATGCATCATTTTTGGAGTGCATTTGACTCTAGTTGCACTCAAAAAGTAGACCACCCAATGTGGGTGGATGCCCCGTGCCTGAAAAATTCATGCAGCAGTTTGAAAATCCCTGCCAATGACTCTATATAAAAAATATTTGTATTATTTTGTTTGAAATACATTCTATGATTTCTGTTAAATTGTTCAATGCTATTCATTCAGCAGTACAAATGTTCAACCATAGAATTCCTGGAAAACACATAAAAAGTCAACAGCAAACACTGAGGAGAGAAATCGTAAAGCATTAGGTAGCTTTAAAAAAAAGTACTAAAAACATTCCCTTAACAGCATTTCAAGGGTTGAAGTGTAAACTTTTTTTGAGATGTGCTTAAAAAAATCCTTGTTTTTTTCTCTCCTTCAAAACATATACAGCAGTACTTGATAACTTTTAAATTAGGTTTGTATATTTTCATTTATACAATGGGGTGAGCAATTAACTCATTGAATAAAAATGTATTCTCACTGCAGTGGAATAACCACTGTGATGATATCACCACAGTGAAAATAAATGGATTTATTTCACTTTGGTGATGTCACCTGTATTTATTTTCACTGTGGTGATGTCATCAAACCAAAAAAAGCTGAAAATGCACTTCTATTGTATAAATCAGATACATGATGTGCACTCGTGTGATATGGAAAATATTTCACTCCTGCACAGTTGCTTTGTCACTCATGAATATCCAGAGGTCACTCTAAAGGAGTGAAAATATTTTCCATATCACACTCATGCCTATCATGTATCCCCTATATCTGTTTGATGTGGTCCATTCTTTCAAAGACAATAGCTTGGTCTGACAAATGATTCCAAACCAATACTTAAGAGTCATATAAACTCAAATGCAAACAATATATCCTGTAGATGGGGGAATATTGGAGGGAGTCAGAAATACTTTGATAAGTGAAGATCCCAGGGAATTAATTTCAGGTACCTTAAATACACCAATATCATTTTATTATCTGTTCAGAATCTTATCTATAAAATTGAACACAATGTATCACAAGCCTGTTAGGCTGGCCTCTAATAATCCCAGACACATTCATTCCTCTTTTTTATATTGAAAATTAAATTAGCTTCTCCAAACCTAAAACATCAGTTACATGCATTGTGTATCTTTATACAGCTATGCCAATCATTGTCAAATTATTAAATGGTGCTTATACTGTACAGTAACACTAGAGAACATAGAAATGTCAGAAAACAAATCCTAGATGGAAAATTATTTGACAGGGAGGAATCAGGTGGTAAAATTAAATGGAACTGCAGCTTACTCTGGAGGACTAACTCTTGGGGCTTGATTTTCAAAGAGCCCTTAGAGCAACACAAGTTGCATTGCTCTAGGGCTGCAGCAGACTCTGGGTGCATCAGGGACTCTGTGCCCAGTTTTATAAAAGGGGTACCCCTGCACCAAAAACCCAGGAGTTGCTGCAGCACTAAACATATGGTGTGGGGTGCTACATGGTTGGCCCCCAGCAGCGCAACACTAGAAGACTGGGATGGTTGGAAGGGAATCTGCTGGACAGGAGGTGCCCAGGAACAGAAGAGGCATGGGAGGTGGCATGGGGAGTTGGGAAGACAGCTGTGCAGGACAGGGAGTGAGGTGTCACCCAGTGGAGTGCGTTTTCTCTGTTATTTATTTTATTATTATCTATCACATCTTATTATTGTAGTACAAAGTGCTGTACCTATTGTATCTAGAGGAAAGCAGGGAAAGGGGAGACTTGACTGAAACATTTGAATACCCCAAAGGTGTCAATAAAGTACAGGAAGGTAGCATGTTACACAGTAAGAGATGCTCATGGACAAGGGGGCACAATATGAAGCTGGAAGGGGGCGTAGAGGGGATGTGAGGAAGTACTTCTTTATGGAAAAGGTGGTGGAAGCCTGTAACAGTCTCCCAGCAGTGGTGGTGGGTACCAAAATAGTGATGGGTTTGAAACGTGCATGAGTTAGACACAAGGGGACATTGGTCTGGGAGGTGGGCAAGACAAGAGATCAATTAGGGTCTGCGTAGCACAGTAGGTAGGGACCTTGAGGCAGACTGAGTGGACCAGAAGGTCCTTTTCTGCCAACAGCTGCTATGTAAGTCATCTATGATATACCTATATTAGGGGTTCCATTTGCATATCCTCACTTCACCAGGTGGGCACAGCCCCTGCAGCTGCCCCATGCCCACCTGGTGCTATGTCACTTTCTATATCTGGAATCACCCCTCCTTCCCTTGGTGGTCCCATATCATCAGCAGTGAGGATATGCAAACAGCACCCCTAATATAGGTATATCATAGATGATTCTAATGGTCTTTATAACTTATAAGTTTTGAGGTCTGCTGAGTTACATTTAACTGTGATGAAGAGTTGTTTGGGAATATTACTTGCCCCTCCGTGGATGAGTTGGATGTGTCTGCTTCTGTACTTAGTGTAAAATTAATAGGTACAGTACTTTGTAGTACACAAATAAGACATAATAGATAATAATAAAATACGTAAGATAACAAAGCAAACACACCCTGCCAGGTGGAAACTCACTCCTTCTCATGCCCAGCTGTCTCATTGATTCTCCCATGACACCTTCCATGCCCCTTCTGCCCCTGGTAACCAAGTGTCAGACCCTGCCCTCTTCACCACAGAGTGTGACACTGATGCATGTCCCTGAGTCCACCTCCTAGCTGGTCTAAGTGGAGCCCCTTGCTGCGTTCACAGCAGGGTTTGCAAAATCACAAAAAGGGGGATGTTGCAGCCCTGCAGTGGCACAAGCACCCTTGCAACCTGGTTCACTTTGATTTGTGTTGCAAGGCAGGCGCAATGCCACTTTGGCAAAATCACTTCCCATTTAGATACAGACCATGTCTGAAAATTAGGAATGCCATGACTTTTGATGGAAAGTTCCACTTGCACCATTTATGTTTGACACAGGCACCTTTCAACATTCCCTGGGCTTTGACAATTGAGCCCTTAGTGTACTCCAGGGGTCTATTCTTTGACCACTTTTGTTTACACAGTTTGTGAATGACCTCCCCATGGTATGCAATGACATAAATGTCCATCTATAGTATATAAAGATGAGGTAGAAGACTAGGTTTGCTGGCAAATAGCACCTAGCTTCACCGGAGCTCTTTTCTTCAAGGTTTGCTTGAAAGGACAGAGCAAGGAACAACATTATCAGAACAAGGAGAAACATATTACCTCCA
Source organism: Neoceratodus forsteri (assembly GCA_016271365.2). Classification (NCBI taxonomy): domain Eukaryota; kingdom Metazoa; phylum Chordata; order Ceratodontiformes; family Ceratodontidae; genus Neoceratodus; species Neoceratodus forsteri. The sequence goes on along the minus strand of CM057449.1, from coordinate 1,580,899,075 downwards.
ATATCTCCATATGAAGTCCGAACTATCCATTGCTTACCTGACACAAAATTGCCATCCAGGAGGTAATGAGTTAAGGCTTCTTTTGGCTAAGCAGATTTACTGTCGTGTTACTATTTTGTTTCGTGCTTACAGGTTGTACTTACAGGTTTTGTTACTGTTTTTTGCTTAAAGAATACTGCTTTATTGTTCTCTGATTCAAATTGTTTTTTGCAGGGTATATTTTCTGCTAAATTGTTACAGGTTGTGCCGACAGGTCCGTTACTGTTACTGTTTGTGCTTACAGATAGATCTACAATGCCAGTTCAACAACACTTTTGTCGACCAGCATTACAGTGACCGGATTTATGTTGACCACAAGTTGTGGTACACATTAATCCCAAATGTCTCCCAGTCCTGTTCTTTTAATGGGGGGGCTGTGCTCCCCAAACCCACCCATACTAAAGATTCCCCCCATACTAAAGATTCTTTACTGCAAGCTGGAGTTGATTCGGGGAGGGGGTGCGGGACCGGGAGACAGTGTGCCCCTGTCTTGGGTGCACCAATGCAGCGACCTGTTGGCAAACTGTTGATTTTGTTGACAGCAATGTAGGTTGCTGTGTTGGTGTCATTGTCGGGGGGCATACCCTTACAGATTACTGCTTTATTTTCTCTAATTCGAATTGTTTCTTTGCGGGGTATATTTTCTGTTAAATTGTTACAGGTTGTGCCTACAGGTTTTTGTTATTGTGTTGTGCTTACAGGCTTTACAATTTGCTGCTTTATTTTTCTCTGATTGAAATTGTTTTTAGCAGGGTATATTTTCTGCTAAATTGTTACAGGGTGTGCCTACAGGTTGATACTGTTTTGGGTTTACAGATTACTGCTTTATTTTTCTCTAATTCAAAGTGTTTTTTGCAAGGTATATTTTCTGTTAAATTGTTACAGGTTGTGCGTACGGGTTTAGATACTTGCGCTTACAGATTGCTCCTTTACTTTTCCCTGACTCAAAGTGTTTTTACAAGGTATATTTTCTGCTAAATTGTTACAGATTGTGTTTACAGGTTTTCTTACTTTTTGTGCTTACAGATTACAGCTTTATTTTTCTCTGATTCAAAGTGTTTTTGCAAGGTATATTTCTGTTAAATTGTTACAGGTTTTGTTACTTTTTGTGCTTGCAGGTTTTACAGTCTGATCTATCTTTAGGCTAAGCAAAGTTACTGTTGTGCTACTGTTTTGTGCTTAGAGGTTTTTGTTTTGGACTTAAAGGTGTTGCAATCTCTTTCTCACATTTAAGTAGCCAATTGCTTTCCTTTCACATCTCTTCCAGGAGATTAGGAGTTAACTAGGGGGTTGAGCTGACAAATTCTAAATAACTTCTAACCGTAGGAAATTTAAAAGGTCCAGTTAGTTGGTGTTTTTGAGGTGGAAGACTAGGTTTGCTGGCAAAAAGCACCTAGCTTCACCTGAGCTTTTTTCTTCTAGGTTTGCTTGAAAGGACAGAGCAAGGAGCAACATTATCAGAGCAAGGAGTAACATTAAGGCTTCTTTTGGCTAAGCAGATTTACTGTTGTTGCTATTTTGTTTTGTGCTTACAGGTTTTGTTACTGTTTTTTCCATACAGATTACTGATTTATTGTTCTCTGATTCAAATTGTTGTTTGCAGGGTATATTTTCTGCTAAATTGTTACAAGTTGTACCTACAGATTTGTGTAGCTGTGTTGTGCAAACAGGCTTTACAGTTTACTGCTTTACTTTTCTCTGATTCAGCGTGTTTTTGCAAGGTATGACTTTTGTTATATTGTTGTGCAGGTTGTCTTGCTGAAAGGAAGGAAAATACTTACCAGGGTGGTGGGTCAGAGCTGTAGCTGTTTCTGGAGGGCACAGGCTTGGTCCCACCCACCCTGCCTCTCACCCCACCAGCTCCAAGTGCATTAGTTCCTTTATACCAGGAGTTCTGACATCACTACCCCAAATGTGCAAAGGACATACACCTGTCATAACCTTAATAGCCCAGCACACTGCATAGAGGTAAACAAATGCATACACTAAAAAACAAAACAAAAAAAAAACAGGAAGAGAGAGGGACATGTGGGGAGTGGTGCAGTGCACTGGCTGTGGGGTGGCAGTCTTCCAGGAGATGTTCTAGAGGCTGTGATGCTGCCCTATTTGCAGGCAACCCTCTAGACTGAGGGAAGAAGTTGCACATCTCCAGGCTGACCTGGTGAGGATTCCAGACACCTTCTCCCCCATCCAGAGACCTCCAGAGCCACTACCACTGCCTCAGAAATTGCCATGAAAGAGGAGTGGTTGGACCATGGTGGGCTCAGGGACGGTGAGGGCAGTTGATCAGAGGTGTTTCCCTCCAGTTGTACCTCTCCACAATTCATATGCCATTCTGGTGGAGCATGGTTCCCCTATGGAGATACCCACAGTGCAGAACAAGGAGGATGCTGGGAACCTCCACAAAGGAGACCCAGAGGAGGGTGGTATGAGACCCCACAGGGGAAGGAAACAACTCCTGATGGGGGACTCAATCATCAGGAGGGTAGAATTTGGGGAAGGGGAGAAGGAGGTAAAGTGCCTGCCTTGTGCTATGGCTGGAAGAGACAGGAAGTGAATCCTCAGGATCGTGGGGACAGTTGCATGGGAGAAGGAGCTGGACATCATTGTCCACCTCAGGACAAATGACCTGCCTGAGAATGGGATCATACTAGTGCAGAAGAGGTTTGTGGAGTTGGGAAGGGGCCTTAGACAAGTAGCATGAACAGTAACCTTTTCGGAGGTGCTGCCTCTCTATGGCATGGGTGAGGGTAGGGTACTCTGCACAATGGGATTCAATGAATGGTTGAAAACTGGTGCAGAGCTCAGAGTTTTGGCTTCATTGAGTATTGGGGTCCACCTGGAGGGATGCAGACCTATACCGGTGTGATGGTCTGCATCTGTCCAGGTGGGGAACCAGGATCCTAGGTGATAAGTTTAAATGCTTCATTGGCAAGCTATTAAACTAGCCAAGTGGGGAGGCACTGAAAAGGAGCAGGGAGATCCCAGCACCCCCCAAAAAACAGGGTAGTTAGTGAGGTAAACACCAAGGTCAAGATGTCAATAGGGAGCATGTTAGGGATAAATTGAGAAAAAGGTAGTAAAGACAGGCAGGGGGATAAAAGGAGTAAGACCATCAAGAAATGTAGGGCGATAAGTACCAATGCCCATAGTCTAGGTAACAAGCTCCCTGAACTAGTGGCATTGATGGAAGAGGGATGCCTGGATATAATGGCAGTCACAGAAACATGGTACACAGAGAACCATGACTGGGATGTCAACATACCATGGTACACAATCTAAAGGAGGGTCAGGAAGAGTAAAAGAGGAAGAGGAGTAGCTCTCTACATAAGGGAAGAGATCAAAGCAATGGAACTAAAGGGTAAACAGGGAAGAGAGGAGGCACTGTGAAACACCCTGGACTAGAGATGCAGCGGATTTAAAATCCACCTGCGAAGTGAACGTGAAGTGACCACTTCACGTTGGCACGTCACTACGTGGAGTGCCCCACAGGAAATGCTCACTTCACCTTGTTATTATTACTTTGCATTGTCATTCCACTTTAAACGTGAAGAAAGGCAAAGTGACAACAAAATTGATAACACCCCACCCACACAGTCACCAGAATTAATGTGCATCCCCAAAGTGCTACTGTCTTGTGTCCAGAAAACCCCCTCGTGCTGATGAAGTGAAATGAGAGCATAACAAGAAATGCACAGTCTCCCAGAATTAATGGTGCACTCAGTCATGCGTGCAGTGGTCACAGAGTCACCAGAATTAATGTACATCCACAAAATGCTACTGTCTTGTGTCCAGACTCCAGAAAATTCCCCATTGCTGATGAAATGCTACTGTCTTGTGTCCAGAAAATTCCCCAGTGCTGACGAAGTGAAATGAGAGTGTAACAAGAAATGCAGTCTCCCAGAATTACTGGTGCACTGCAAACACACAGACAGATTAAGATTGCGCTGTGCAATCAAGGGATGCATATGAAAAGGAACAACAACACCTAATTAGTGCACACAAGTCACAAATCCAGATCTGGAAAGGAATACATTTTGCCAGTTGGGGGATTAGTGCATGACAGTAACACTCCACTACCAGTAAAGATACCACAAAGCAGTATAAAAAATTCATGCAGGTGCGGTGGATAGCAGGTTCACACTACTGCAATTACTGTACTCCATGCCACAATAAAAGGTGTCTGATTTAATGGCATGCATTGCACACACACTCACACACACACACTACAAGTAATGCATAGCAAATTGAAAACCTTTAGTAATGTAACCAAATGTTTTAAACAGACAAATTATACACTGCTGCACCACAACAATCAGCAAAAAATGTCAAGAATTACTGAATATATTACTGTGTGCACATTGATACAGTTATACAAGAAAAATATAACCAAAACAGAAAGACAGCCTGTTTCTCCCAGTTAATGTACCTATACCACAAATACACCCCTCCCCAAAGCACACTTCACAGTACACAGACTGACTGTTCTAAATTAACATTCAAAATCCACACACAACAATAATCACTCGATGATATGAGCACAGAAGGGTTTCCTAGTAAATTCTGAGTAAAATAAATGACTCAAAAGGCATTTTAAACAGTTTTTAGAGGTTTTGAATCGCAGAGCTCTGAGAGCAAACTGTCTCCAGCTACCACTACACACACACACTACCCAGGCCAGAACTGAGGCTGTGCAGAACAATCTAGAGCCCATGTGACCTGCAATCCCATGAATCACTGCAGAATTTCATTTGGAGCTCAATTACAAGGTGAAGTGAGGCGAATTATATTGATTTCAAATGTACTTCACCTTAAAATTTGTGGAGAAGTGGTTTGGGGAAGGCAGAATAATGCAAAGTCATTGATTTCAATGGACTTTGCGTTCCTCATTATGAAGTGAAGTACTCCGCTTCACATTGTGGAGTACTCCGCGAGTTCCTCGTTACTCCATGAATCACTTCATGGAGCGAATTGGGGGCCACTTTTCCCACCACTGCTTATAGTACTGTAACTCACATGCTGTACAGGAAGAAACACGAATACCTATGGTTGTACTTTCCGATGAGCTGCAGCACAAAACTCCCCAACTTAAAAACATGTATTAATGAGTACAATGATGGGGTGGTAAAGCCTGGAGAGGTACTACAAAACAGGCTTACAATACATCCAAGTAACTAAAAAAAAATTAATGTTGTGATTCATGACATGATCATGAATAGTGATTTGTGACTGCATTTCTGACCATGAAAATGAAGAATGTGATTCAGTGTCAATGGTGTGAGATAACCAATATGAAACTGTATTGGGAACGTGAATGCCTACGGCTGTACTTCCCTGATGAGCAGTAGCTTAAAACTCCCTGACTTAAAGACACTTATCAATGAGTACAATGGTGGGGTGGTGATGCCTGGAGAGATAATACAAAACAGGCTTACAATACATCCAAGTAACTAGAAAAAAAATTAATGTTATGATTCGTGACATGATCGTGAATTGTGATTTGTGACTGCATTTGTGACCATGATAATGAAGAACGTGTCGATGGTGTGAGTTAACCAAAATGAAACTGTATTGGGAACACAAATGCCTACGGCTGTACTTACCCGGTGAGCTGTATCTTAAAACTCAGTGACTTAAAAACACGTATCAATGAGCACAATGGGGGGTTGGTGAAACCTGGAGAGATACTACAAAACAGGCTTACAGTACAAAGCACAACACCTAACCAGTGCTCACTATCAGAAATTCAAATCTGGAAAAGAATACCTTTGCCAGTAGGGGCAGGCTGCAGCAGGGGGGGATCAGTGTACTGCACTGCTGCAGTAACAGTCACTGTTACTAGTACCAGTAAAGATACCACAAAGAAGTACAAAAATCACACAGTTGCAGTGGATAGCAGGTTCACATTGCTGAAATTACTATGTGGCACAATAAAAGGTGTCTGATTTGATGACACGCGTCACACACATACTCACACACACACTAAGTAATGTGTAGCAAATTGAAAACTTCAGTAATATAACCACATATTTTAAACAAACTAAAATTATGCACTGATGCACCACAACAATCAGCAAAAAAATGGCAAGAATTATTGAAAATATTACTGTGTGTACATTCACAGTTATAAGAAAAATAACACCAAAACAGAAATAACTGTTTTTTTCTCCAAGTAAATCTACCTACACCACAGATACGCCCCTCTCCCAAAGCACACTTCCACTGTCTCTCAATGCACAGACTGAATGTTGCATATAACATTCAGAATGCACACACAAACAATAAACGCTCGATGAGATGAGCACAGGAGGGTTTCCTACAATTGATGAACTAAAGTTTCAGAAAAAAAGACTCAAAAAGGTGTTTTTAGAAGGTTTGAATTGCAGACAGCCCTCAGAGCAGACTATCTCCTACAGCTTCCTACACACTCTACCCCGAACTGAGGCTGTGCAGAACAATCTAGAGCCCATGTGACTTGAAATCCCATGAATAACTGCAAACTTTGCCTTTGGAGCTTAAAAACAAGGCGAAGTGAGGTGAAGTACATTGTTTTCAATGTACTTAGCCTTAAGGATTGGTGGAGTAGTGGTTTGGGAAGGCGGAGCAACGCGAAGTCATTGTTTTCAATGGACTTCGCGTTACCCATTATAGTGTGAAGTACTCTGATTCGCATTGCTAGACACTCCGCAAATTCGTCTTCACTTTGTGAATCACTTCGCAGAGCGAATTGGGGCCACTTCACCCATCTCTACCTTGGACACAGGAAATTGCTCCACAATCCTCACAAGGGTTGTATACAGACCACTGTCTCAGGGGGAGGAAATGGACAAGGAAATGCTAGAAGGCATCATAAGAATGGCAGGAAAAGGGGAGATATTATTGATGGGGGACCTGAATATGCCAGATGTTAACTGGAGCACATTTGGTGCAGCCACATCCAAGAGCAGGGTCATTCTCAATGCCCTACAGGGGGCATGACTCAGACAGTTAGAATTGGAACCCACTTGGGAGGGAGCAATCCTAGACCTGGTACTCTCAAATGGGGATAGAAAGAGGATCTCAAATTTAGAAGTGGGTAGCCATCTGGGAACAAGTGGCAACCAAACAGTATGGTTCACGATAAATACAGCCATAGAGTCAAGCCATACAAAAGTAAGGGTACTGGACTTTAGGAAGGTTGACTTTTAAAAAATGGGAGAGTGCCTCAGAAAAGCACTAGCAAATGGGCAAGAAGGAGGGGTGGAGGAACAATGGGGAAAAATCAAAACCGCCATCACAAAAGCAACAAGCCTTTGTGTGAAGCAAATAAATCAAAACAAAGGAAAAAACACTATGGCTCTCAAAAGAGGTGGTGGGGAAGATTAGGTAGAAAAAGAAAGCATTCAGGAAGTATAAGGAAACACAGAATGAGCAGGACAGTGAACTGTACCAGTTAAAGCAGAAGGAAGTGGGGAAGGCAGTCAGAATAGCAAAGGCCCAAACTGAGGAAAGGATAGCGAACTCTATTAAAAAGGGGGATAAAACCTTTTATAGGTATATTAGGGAGTGAAGAAAGACCAAGGAAGGGATAGTGAGGCTTAATAAAGGGAAGGGGGGAGTGGGCAGAGGGTGACAGTGAAAAAGCAGGGATACTGAATGAATACTTCTGCTCAGCAGTCACAAAAGAAGAAGAGGGGGAGGTACATAAATCAATCAATAGAAGCACTCTGGATAAGGGGGTCAATACCAGCCCATCAAGAAAGGGTCCTGAAAGGACTCTTAAAACTGATAGTGGACAAGGCAATGAGGCCTGACGGGATTCACCCCAGAATTCTAAATGAACTAACGGGAGAACTAGTGACAACACTGACTTCCCTTTTTAACAAATCATGTGAGGATTGTGTGGTACCTCAGTACTGGAGAAGGGCAGATGTGATTCCCCTTCACAAAAGTGGGAGCAAGGCAGAGGCAGGAAACTACAGATCTGTACATCTATAAAAGGTGATAGCTTGACTTCTTTTAAAAAGTAATATTAGTTTAAGGCAGTACACTAGCTCTTTAAGTACAGCATCTTGTGGAATGGCTCAATCCACATCAACCTTTTGATCAGCACATAGAACGTGTTAAAAAAACATGCAACAAAAGATTATCATGCTGTACAGACACAAGCACTGCCTGGAAAAATGAACCAGAAAAGTGATCCTAGTGTGGGTGCCAAAGTTGATGTAACATCAGCGCTGCTTCAGGTAGCTGTTCTCATACTTCCAGTACCACACCACACAGTCACTAATGTTTAGTAGAATAGTTACTCTTGTGTCACGTTTTACTTTTTTTTAAACTTTGTGCTGTAACTCTAAACATTTCATAAACATAGTGTTTTTTCACAATTAATTCTATTGATTGCAAAATTTGTATTCAAAGTGTAAAGTGGTAAGCAGTTCCAGGTGTCATAATGTACTCCCCTCCTTTAGCTTGTCCAATGCCAGTCTCTGGTGCCCAGGGCACCCCCTCCCTATTCAATGCTCAGCAGTCCCTGCTGTTCTGTGGCAACCCCCCCACTCATCCTATTCCATGCCAAGTAGTCTCCACTGCCTAATCGCAGTCTGAATGCTTATGAAAAGCAATCCCTGGTATCCAGTTGTTCCTTTGTGTCCATTTCACTCTCCCTCAATCTCAAATGGTGACCAGCACAACCTCCCTTTCAACTCCTCAGTTGTCCATCATTTGATTAAAAACAGCACTAAAGCAATATTTCTAATCAGATGGTAGTAGGTTGAGGAGGTGAGAGGAGGTCTATGCTGATCACTGTCATGGAGAAGGGTGTGGTTTTGGGGTTTAACTGGCAGTGGGTATTGTCTTCCAGTTCTGCATCACCTGTTTGTGTGAGAGAAGGTTGAGGGTCTTCAATGGAAGAGAAGATGGACTCCTAGGCATAGTCCAAAGTAAAGGAGATAAGTAACTGCTGCTTTATTTCTACAGGTACCCAGTGTCAGGTTTCATTTTGTGTAGTCATACCAGTCAGAATTTTCAGTAAAAACTGTCAAGAACAGACAGAATGATCACTTGCTAACGCTTAATTTCCTTCTGTTGCACAGTGTATACAAATATTAGGACTAGTCAACACTAAGGACAATGTGACAGTAGTGTCATGAGATCCCTTGATATTTGGGAACCTAAAACTGTACCCCACTGTAGGAAAGAGGACTGAGCATAGTACAGAGGTACCTGATATGGCTTTCTATTGTTGCATTTGGGAATTATGAGGATCAGACACAGTCCGGTAGTACTGAGGATGGGCACCCTGTGATGTGTTTGTGATTCTTGAGGATCAGACCTAGTTAACTAACACTGAGCAGGGGCTCCTGCCTCAGCATTGTTTAGTTGAAAGGGTCAGCTCCTTCCTGCAACACCGAGCATGAGCTCCTGGTGCAGCATTCTTCAGCTGGAAGGATCGGTCACAGTCCAACAGTACTGGAGATGGGCTATCATGTCTGAATTCAATATGCAAGATATGAAATGTCACAAGGGATTTTAGTGTCTATGTCTTACTGATGTTCTAATAAAAACATGAATGGTTTGTAGTGCAGTCATCCATTCGTGAACTTATGTTGGTCAGGGTCAATATTCACTGTGGTTTCAAGTAGTTTGTCTTTAATAATGCTTTCTGATCTCTTTCAATGGATTGAGGTCAGTCAGATGGGTATGTAACTACTTATTTTTTTGCTTACCACCGTTCTTATGAAAGGAAATGATATCAGCAACTTTCCAGTCTGTAGGAATGTGACCGGTTTTCAATAATGCTTGGAAAATTATCTGCAGGTAGGTAATGATTTGGTTTGCTATTATTTTTAATAATTTGCTGCTGATGATGTGTGGACCTGGGGATGATTTTCTGTTTATTAGTTTTGTCTTCATGACTTTGCTGTCAAAAAAAGTTTTCATTTGTATCCAACACTCCATTCATGATTACCTTGCCTACATTAAATCTCACCTAAGTCCAGGATCCATACCAGCCTACAGCCAGCACCCTTCCCAGCCTTGCCTCACAAAGACATTGTCAAATTGGCTCAAACAATGGAATTCACCACATTCCCCTCCATTTGTGACCAGAACATCTAAAATGAAGCATTAAGGTATATATATATATATATATATATATATATATATATATATATATATATATTTTAGCCACATTCTACTCAACCCCATATATCTTAACCCAAACAGGCTGGCAGATCTTTTCAAAGAGCTACAATCACTGGTCTCCCACCTGTGACTTGTTGCTCTGCCCTTGCTATTAATATTTTGTAGCAGGCAACACTTATGCTAACTTTGAGAGATCATTTTTAAATTTAATAGGCTCTATAAAATGTTAATATCACTTAGATTATTCACTTATTGCAGGCTGTATATTTTTTTTCTCTCTCGTTGAATACAAATCAGTCAAATGTATAAACTGTTTATGAGATCATTTACTTAAAGAGCACTTGACTAGAGTCTGACCTCTGTCTGGTTTCTGGTGTGCTGCTTGCCATTGTTACTGGTGAACTATTAACAAGATTATTAAAACATGTTTTTTATTCATGTACTTGACTTCATTCTTTCCCTCTCCATACATGCCCAGTTTTCCACTGATTGTTAGCCGCTGGCTGGTTGAATGGTGGATGACATCATTTGTAGGTTTTCTGACAGGGGACAAGAACAGTAACTGCTGTGTATGTATCATTCACTAACTAGATCTCCTCATGGCTGTTTCATTGTTCTTTGCAGTTCACAGTCCATTCTATCATGAGTAGGAAAATGAGTGATTTAAAAAAAAGATACACTAACTCATATTCTGTATTTTTTTTTACATTTTGAGAGAAAACCATTTTTTTGCAACCAATTTACATTGTGTGGCACTCAGTGGAAGGACAAGATAAAACCAGCAACTGCCCTATACATATTTTTGAACTCTGTTGAAGGGGCAGGCTGTCACAATTATCATTTATGTGTAAAACTGAATTGCTTTTACTGAAAAAAAATTGGTCCCTGCTCTCTGCAGAAACAGATCAACACTATATACTGGATTTTGCACCATTATGGCTTTAACCTTTTTCTGGCCATACTGCAAACCAGGTCATAAGGGGCTGTGAGACAACCGAGGTTGTATGGGGCGAGGTTGTCCGAAGTTGTATGGGGCGGTGGGATGGACCTCTCTCACAATGTATCTGTGGTGAGCTGTTTGCTTGACAATAATGGTGCAAAATATATTATATAGTGTTAATCTTTTTCTGCAGGGATCAGGAACCATTTTTGGTTCTTCCAAAGTATGTACAGAGTAGTTGCTGGTTTTATCTCGCCCATCCTACAATCTACAAATGATGTCATCCACCATTCAACCAGCCAGGGGCTAACAATCAGTGGGAAACCAGGCACGTACGGAGGGGGAAAGAATGGAGTCAAGTACATCAATAAAAAACAAGATTTAATAATCTTTTTAATAGTTCGCTAACAACAACCTCAAGCAGCACACCAGAAATAGGGCAGAGGTCCGACTCTAGTCAAATGCTTTTTTAAGGAACAATAGCTAAACAACTTTTACTTATTTTGTGAAGCTGGTCCTTTAGGATGACTATTAATTAACTGTCCAATGCCAGAACACTTATAAAAAGTTTTAACTCTGGACTGTTCACAATACTGCAGCTCCTGATTTTATTCCACATTTTTATTTACAAAGAACTCTTTCTTTTTGATTCATTTCATGTAAGAGCTCCACATATAGAAAGCCAGATGACTTGTTCTTGCTATCTTTTGTATTTTAACTTCAATCAATCAATCAAAATTTATTTATAAAGCGCTTTTCAGAAAATCAAAGCGCTAATACAAAACAGAGATAAAACATCAACACTAATAAATAAAAACATAAAACAATAAAATATTCATTAAATAGACTAATCAAATGCCAGCATAAATAGATAACTTTTCAGGGATCTCTTAAATGCATCCACGGACGGGCACTCTCAACCTGACGAGGTAGAGAATTCCACAGGGTCAGGGCCATAAAAGAAAAAGCCCTAGCCCCAGATGATTTATAACAGACCCTGGGAATCTCTAGCAATCCTCTCCAGTGGAGCAGAGTGGGCAGAGAGGATGATAAGAACATAGGAGATCTTGCAGGTAGCCTGGTCCCTGGCTTTGTAGGGTCTTATAGGTCAAGCAATGCGACCTTACAGTGATTCTCCATCGCACTGGCAGCCAGTGCAGTCGTGCAGCACAGGTGTGACATGACAAGTTCTTGGTAGCCCTGTCAACAACCAGCTGCCGCTGCTCTGCACCAGCTGCAGGCGACGGAGATCTACCCCCGGCAACCCTAGATATAAAGCATTGCAGTAATCAAGACGGGAAGAAACAAAAGTGTGGACCAACACAGGAAGGTCATCATGTGGAATAAGGTGTTTTATCTGGGTGATATTCCTCAGATGGTAAAAAGAAGATTTGACAGTGGCCGACACCTGCATTTTTAGTGTCAGCGCACTGTCAAAAATAACGCCCAGATTTCGCACCTGTTCAGAAAGTCTCAACTGGGTATCCCTATTGATGACCTAAGAAAGTACATACATGCAGGCCCTAATGCACTAGAATTAATATTCTGTAATCTGTTTTCATTGTGGTGCTTACCCAGTTCCCAGTCTCTCTCATCCTCTTCAGTCTACCAGCCTGAGCAATGAAAGAAGATGTAAATACAACTATCAAACAAAGCACACCCTCAAGATAACATTTTGAAAATTGCAGCCAAAAATATAAAAGAAAAAGCCATGAGTGAAGCCAGCAGCATCACCTGAACTCCAAACGTGGCATCTGGTGTTAAGAGAGCCTGTGCAGAGCTACATTTGGGAACTGAGCTCAGATATGACTTCAGAAACCTCTGGAAAAGGGCAGGGACTGGAAGAGCTGCAGCTCCAGCAGCAATTAACAGCACCAATGTGAGGAAGGAAACACACATGTTGGTCCCATTAGACCAGGGGTTCTCAGACCTTCTCAGGCTGAGCCTCCCCTATGTCACTTTGGACAAGCCTGGGCCTCCCCATGTCTCAAGCACAGTAGCACACACTCAAAAGGATATGAAATTTCATGCGCGATTTCATGCGCAATCACGAAACAGGCAAAATATACTATGATAGTGTTTTATTTACAAAGTGAAGCACTGTGCATTGTAAATACAGTGCAAATGAGTAATTAAAAGTCAACTGAAAGGCAGTTTACCACTGCACACCAGATACCATGCAAAGCAGCAATAAAAGTCAACTGATAAAAACTGTGCTGTACATCCAGTGCTGTTTAAGTCAGTCAGCTGAAGACAGCCTGTAAGCCTGTTTTTCGCAGTCATTAAAAGGCACCCCCACCACCAAATCTAGCATTTGAACGTTTTTAAAAATCATTCGGCTGAAGGGAGCCTGTGAGCCTGCTTTTTGGCAGTCAGTTGCTGGATTCGTGGCTGCACTGTCGAGAGGTAGAGGCGCAAGTCATCTTCAACCCTGAGGCGGGACCTATACTTTATCTTTATGCCAGCCAGTGCAGAGAACCCAGACTCACAGAGATAGGTTGAAGCAAAAGGCAGTAACACTTTAAGCGCTCGTTGTTTTAATTCTGGAAATTCACATCCCAGTGACAGCCAAAACTTAGCCAGTGGCAACTGTCCAAAAGAGACCTTCAGTGCTGGGTCTGTAGCCAGATCTATAAGGCTTTCTTGCTCTCTTAATGGCAGGTTGTCCACAGACCTCGGTTTAAAAATGAACGGATTCCTAACCCACTGGTTACACTCCTCCTGCTGGTATTCAGGGAAGTACTCACAGAGTTTTTCCTGCAGTCCACTTAAATGTTCTGAAATTGGCATCTGGACACTGTCAATGGAAAGCTCATTTTCCTGCAGGAAATTCTCCAGTGTGGGGAAGGAGGAAACCAATCCTGCTGCAGTCTTGAAGACCATAATTGTAGTTTCTGACAAAATGCCTCAATCCTGTCCTCTACAATGAACATGTTGGTGTCCCGACCTTGAAGTGAGGCATTGAGTGTGTTCAGTCTGTCAAAAACATCCGCTAAATATGCCAGCAATGCAAGCCATCGTGAATCATGGAAATTTTACACAAGTGCAGAGCCACAGTCAGCAAGGAAAATAGGCACTTCATCACGCAATTCAAAGAGACGTGTTAGTACTTTTCCCCTGGACAGCCAACGGACCTCTGTGTGCAGCAGTAGTTGTTTGTGGTTTGCTCCCATCTCCTCACACAGCACAGCAAAGAGTCTTGCATTTACTGGCCGTGCCTTGATAAAGTTCACGACTTTCACAGCATCTGCCAAGACTTTCTAAAGATCAGCTGGCATCCTCTTGGCTGCTAGTGCTTCCCTGTGGATCATGCAGTGATTCCACACAGCACTAGGAGCCACTGCTTGCAACCTTGTCACCATGCCACTGTGTCTGCCAGTCATTGCCCATGCTCCATCACTACAAATTCCCACACATTGGCTCCAGGCAAGATCTTCTTCTGTAATGAATTTATTGAGCATGTGGAACAGCTCCTCCCCAGTTGCTCATGCAGGCAGCGGTTGGCAAAACAGGAATTCTTCCGAGACTTCAGTCTCCATGGCATAACGGACATAGACAAGGAGCTGTGCAGCATGGGCAATGTTAGTGGACTCATCAATTTGTAATGCAAAGTATGGACTTTGCCGAACAGAGTCCAGTATCTGTTTCTTGACATCAACAGACAACTCCTCAATGCACCGGCAAACTGTGTCATTGGAGAGGAGGATGACATCTAGCTGTGCTGCTGCTTTGTCTCCCAGCATTATTGCACACATTTCTTTTGCAGCAGGAAGAAGTAATTGCTCACCAATGTTGTGTGGTTTTCCTGCTTTGGCAATTCGCAATGCCACACAATACGAGGCTTCCACAGCTTTGCTAGGCACAGTGACATGCCTTTCCACCAGTTTCTTTTGGCCCCTCAGTTCTTGTAGCTTTCGATGAAAGAATTCCAGAGGTTTGGAAACTAGGCTGGGATGCTTTGTCTCCAAATGCCGTTGAAGCTTGCAGAGTCGTATGCTGTCTTGTGCCAGAACGTCAGCACATACCACACACTGTGGCCGAGGTGCTTCACTGGTCCCAGTCCAGGTGAATCCCATCTTCAAGTATTCATCATCATACCATCTGGCCTTGCACTTTGCTTGAGGGCCTGCAGCTCCTTCGTTGGCGTCAGCAACAGCTACTTCTCCATACACGCGTTTTCTTCTGGTCACGAGAAAGCGATCCATTATCTAGATACACCAATGTTGGAAATTGTCAAACAATGTAACTAAAATCCTCCTGGACATACACATACTTGCATGTCCAACAACAGTCCGGCATTCCAAAAGAGGAAAACAATGATTACAGAAAACGAAAATTCCAAACTGCATGTCAATTTGAAACGAAGTTGAGCATCATAAACAGACCAACAAATAAAACACTGTTCTCCGTTATAGTTTCACTGTGCATCCATGAGACCAAAAACCAAGCAATGAGATGTTTAAAGAATGATTCAGAATCCATTTCTATCCAGAACCAAACTTTCCCATTTGTCACTTTGGCATGCCAGGCCAACACTGCTTCATTCACAGTTCCCAAGCTAGCCAGTCCTGTGTTTCACTCCTCCAGCTCAAGCCAGACCAGCACACCAACCACAGATTCCATTCACCTTCATTGATCTCAACATGGCAACTCCTGTCGGCTTGCATCCTGATCTGCACAGCAAAAGGTGACTCACAGAGAGAGTGTACTGTAACTGTGCAGTCAGCTCAATGTCTCAATTTAAGTGCACATAAACACTTATGCAGTGACAAAAGGGTTGAGGTACACCTCAGTCTATCCTAGCACAAATTCGTATGCAAGGGCCTTGGGAAATGGATCCAAGGGCATGCAGATGGGGATCGAGTGCTTGTCTGTGCTCAGAGGCAGATGCAGTTTAGAGTAGGGACCCAGCTG
The DNA here is from genome assembly GCA_016271365.2 of Neoceratodus forsteri. Taxonomy (NCBI): domain Eukaryota; kingdom Metazoa; phylum Chordata; order Ceratodontiformes; family Ceratodontidae; genus Neoceratodus; species Neoceratodus forsteri. The sequence goes on along the minus strand of CM057449.1, from coordinate 1,580,883,057 downwards.
ATGGGCGGTCTACCTCAACGTGGTAGCTGGGTGACTTCACAGCAGGGCCCTGCTGTGAATACCAAGACCCCACTCCACTGAGCCTATTTTGGGCTGATGCACCCCATGTAAAGGTAAGCCATGAGCACAGCCTTCACTCCACGCTGTCCAACACACAGGCAAGACACTGGGGTTGGGGCAGGGGGGGAAGCAAAGTAGAAATTCCTTCATACTTACCATGATTTTCTTATCAGTTAGTTCCAGCATGTCAGTGGGGTATTCATGTGGGATCTTCACTCCAAAGCCTCCCAACCCACCCAAATATGCAGACACAAGATTACAACACACATTTTGAACCCCACAGCACACATAGGTAAGGCAAATAATGCTTTTTACAGTGAAGGGTCTTGGATGGGTTTGGGGTGGAGAACACTCCTGAAAACCTGAAGAAGCCTCTCACCCCCCCCAAGCTACACCAGCAGATCCTTCACTCACAAAAACGAACAAAACCAGCACCATTTGATACCCATGGCACACAAGAAAGGAAAATTATGCGTTTGTAGTGAAGGGTCTCGTTTGGGTTGGAGGGGGCATTCCTTAAGACCTAAAGCAGCACCTCATGTCCAAGGTACACCTGCAGCCCACCCCCCAAAAAAGGGCACCATTTTAGTACCAGAAAACAATCATATATATGCTCCAAGCTACACCCACAGAACCTTCACTCAGAAAACAGTCAAAACCATAATTATACAGTGGCAAGAAAATTTCCTGGATTCGGATTGATCAGTCTGGGGCTGGACCCATGATGTTATCCCAGCATAACATCACAGCTCTAGTCTCAGCCTCACTGTAAACCAGTGTAGATGGCATTATGTACCTTGCATCTCTCGTTTTTCATCTCCTCTTAAGAAACAAAAATATTTGTTCACACTAATAAAAACATTCTTTAAAATATTTTTTTTATATATAACAATGAGCCATTGTATAATAGGAATAATGCACTCCAGGGTGTGTGTCGTGCTGGGATAATGTCACTTCTGGGGTGATTAATCACATCGGCCTGTGGCCTCATGCCTAATCACCCCAGGCGTGATGTTATCCCAGCACGACACACACCCTGTCATGCAGTATAACACCCCCTCCAAGTAAAACCACCAGGTCCATCACTTCAAAAACAGTAGCAGAAACAACTGTGCATCTTCCCACAAAACAGAAGCATCCAAAAGTTTCCACAGCTCCTACCCCCAAGATGCAGATCCATCATTGTAGCATTGTAGCACCCACACAATCACCACAAGACTTCCTTTTGTGGCATTTCAACCATACCTCCTCCCATAAATACAAATAGACCAGACATAAAAAACGAACCAGAAGCAATCCTTCCTGTGAAATAGTCAGCTCTGTCTGTGTACACTCCCCTGTTTCCAGTAACAATATTCATGGAACCTACTGGCTGACAGTCCCATTTTCACAGCAGCAGATAGATGGGGGGGAGAACATTTTTTTACCAGCATATGAAAAACCCCAACCGTACAACTCCTTCCTTAGAACCCCTCCAAGATGAGGGGAGGGCAAGAACATTTTTTTAGCAGCAGGTAAAACCCCCAACCTTACAGACCCTTCCTTACTCCATCCTTGCAGTCCCTCCATGGGGGGGGGGTCAAATGAACTTTTTTTGCACATTACACATTAAACACCCAACCTTACAGACCCTCAATGTAGGGGGGGGGGAGAAATAAATGTTTTTTTTAAGAGGCATATTAAAACACCAGCCTTGCAGACCCCAGGCCCCTGCAGCAAAAACCCTGAGTTGACCAGCCCCTTCAGCAAAAACAACAAAAAAATCAATCCTTACCAGCCCCTTCAGCAACAGATGTAGGAGAGTGCAGTTCTATGCTCCAGGTGGCAGCTGGCAGCTTCAATGAGATCAACTGTGAATGCACGGATGATCGGAGTCGGCGACTCGAGCAGTGGCTGGAAGCAGCGGGTCCCCGGTTTAAATTTCGGCGCAGATCTTTCCAATTCAGCAGCTGTGTGGTAGATGGAGAAAAAAAGCATCCTGGGCATGCTGCTTTATTGCCGGAACTGTTCGGCAGCACAGGGTAAGCAGCAGCTGATTGGCCGAAGAAGTCTGCCAGCCATTGGCTGGAAATAGGAGGCATACGATTGGCTGCATTTCCTCCCTTCTCATTGGCTGTTATTTGCGTGCTCCTCATTGGTCCGGTACAGATGAAATTCTGCCTCTTGATTGGTGGGCTTGTGATACCCTCCTAGCCCCTCTAGGTCTGATGCCTTTCTCGTTTCTCCGACACTGGCAGAAAGAAGTTGGCGCCTCTCATCAAGGTGCTATTAGCACCTCATCAAGTCATCAAGGGACAACTGGGATTGAAGACAAAGGTAGGGGAGAGGGGGGATGATGTATTTGTAAAGAATGGATGGGGGATGTGCGCGTTTACAGTCCACGGAGGCGCCATTTTCAGTTTGGCTGCTTGTTTGCTTTCTGGTATTACAAGCAAGCCTCTGCGCCTCCCCTGGAAGCAGCTCGCGCCTCCCAAGGGAGGTGCACCTCACCATTTGAGAACCGCTGCATTAGACAATTTCTTATATTCAAGCTACATGGCTGCACTTTGTGTTCAGTAATATCCCTTCTCCTCTGTTTAGCATTAGACACTTGAAACACATTTTGTACATTATTGCAAGAATTGTAGACTAGTGGACACAGGAAAGAAAACTGTTAAAAAGTATATTCTTTAAGCAGCGACCCCAATAAAATAGTAAAGAGGGGTGTGTGAAATAATACATTTAATGTATGTCTTCTCTTTTAGGACTGGAGGGTCTGTGGCGACTACAGTGAGGGATTTTGGAAGGTCTGAGGATTTTAAAAAAGACACAGGGGAATTCAGCTCGCTCTTTCCATCTCTGATGGATAGTTTGATGGAAAGAAAGCTCTTGCTTTGCATGACGCAGTCAATAAGAAGGGATGGTGTTGCTTACCTCTCATTGCTGTTCAGTTGGAAAACCCAGCTCTGCCCTCAGCCCTTACTGTACAACACCCTGACACAGAATTTCAAAGGACAAGAATGGTCTGTAGGAAGTTAGGACACACTATTCAAGGACACTACAACATAGTTCCAATCTGACTTGCTTAATAAAACAGTCATATAACTTTTTTTATACATATATAATTTTATTTTTTATGCATAAACTATTTATGAACTCTGCCAAAAACATCACAGAACAAAGAACGCTGGCTCTTGAAGTTACATTATTCAGATGATGACATCAGCATTACTGGAGTCTCTTATAAAAATGCTGATATTTGTCATTACTTGTGAAATATATTTTTGAGCATTTATTTCTCTAAGGACATGCCAGCATTTGCAAGCCTGGGGTAATATTTGCGTAATGCATAGTTTTCTGATTTAAAGAACTTATCATAATGTGTTTATTTAGATGTCTTATTGTGTGTATTGAGAAAGGTGTAGCCTTTGTAAATGATTGCTTTACTCTACTTGTCCTGAAATGGATATTAATCATTTTTATAAAATTGACATTTTTCTCTTTTGAAGGGGGGGAGGGGGGCAGGAAAAATGCTTTTCCAGATAATGTTCACATAACATCCTGCAAGTCGGCAAAGAGCAAACCAATGAGAATGCATTAGAATATGTGCACACCATGTGTGTTTCTTTGCAAAAGTGTGGAAGAGGCTCAGAATTGGGAACAAAGTAGTTATATTGTATTCTGTGAATTCATTCTTTAAACATAATTTCACACAATGTTTTCAGAAATATAGTCAACCCATTGATATATTGTGCAGCAAAATTACATTATAACTCTCTCTCTCTCTCTCTCTCACTTACACATTCAGTAATATTATGCAAAGAAAAACATGCATTTTTGCAATCTCATATCTTCAAGTAACATTAAGGGAACATATGTTACAGACAACTCCTTCTATACATATGTCACATACCTCTCAAACTCTTGCCTTGCAAATCAGGGACACTCAGAAAAGCTCAGGGTCTAATTATCAAATTGAGGGACATATTTCACAAAATGGAAACATCAGCTTAAATACCTGCCACATTGTATTGCTTAATGGCAATAATTTTTTGAAAAAGAACAAGACTGTATCATTAACATCTGCAATATGGTTCAAATCCCTACTTTTCTGAGCTAAAAAATAACAAAAAACACCAAATGAAGGAGGTACAGGAGTTTGCAGTACAATGTAGAGTAGTGTGTGTGTGTGGTGTGTGTGTGTGTGTGTGTGTGTGTGTGTGTGCCTGTGTGTGTGTATGTGTGTGTGTGTGTGTGTGTGTGTGTGTGTGTGTGTGTGTGTGTAGATCTCAATATGTTTTTATAGGGTGGTTATGGCCTGCTTCTCATAGATATTGACTGGATTCGCTAGGTCTTGTTACAAAATAGAAGCCATTTTTTCTCTAATAGTACTAGCTGGACTGTATAACTAGTGTGACAGGTGACTGTGTATGCACAAAAGCCACACTCAGGAATGGGTGCACTCATTCAAAGGTGCAATCGGTAAAGACTGGTCACTGGTAAAACCAGTTTAAAAAAAAAAGACTCACCATCAGTAGTTTTGATGCAGTTATGTGAAGTGCTGGGCTGGCATATAAACCCATGACCCTCCAGGTATTTATACCCAACAGGTCACTTTTTTATACATCGGACCGGCAATACATATACAGATTAACTGCATCAAAACTGCTGATGCTGATTCTTTTTTTTGTTTGTTTGTTTGTTTAAATCAATTTTATAAGTGCACAATCTTTCATTTTATTTTCATTTCATTTTTATTTTACATTGGAAAGGCATGTGAGCAAAACTGCCCATTCTCACAAGCGTCCAGTGACAATCAACAATTACAGCAAACCTGACATAGTATAGGCATATACAATGATATAAAATGAAATTAAAAACATTTACACACATGTCTGTGAAGTATGAAACATTTTAAATTGTTTTTAAATGAAGACAATGTCGGACACTGAACCAATGATCATGGTAAACTATTAAAAAGTGTAACTCTCCTGTTGTATGATACAGAAAGTTATCCTTGTGTGGTATGACAACATGGAATTAAAAAAGAATGGGCTGAAGTGTATCTGGAAATACATCCCTTAACCTATCCCTGAACTATGAAAACAATGTTATTGGCCATTCAACCAGAATGGATTTTAATAAAAAATATCAGAATAAAAAAATAAGAATAAAAAGTATTTTCTGCTGCTACTACTGGTTTAACTGTAGGCTCCAATGTTGCCCTCCCTCCTCTGGTTTGTTGTTTGCTCATGGCTGGATCTGAGTTTGTGACCTCTCACTCTGTCCCTATCCTGTCCTGTTACAGTAGCAGGTTTATAGCACATGGCTTTGTACTACTGTACCAATGGCAGGTCTCATTACATGTGAAGGTGTTCAGCATTTGATAGCTATTCTGTGGCAGAGTGACAGACATAGGTCTCCATTACATTAATCATGACAGCTATCAGTCTCCATGAAGCTCTTCCAGATAACAAATATTTTATGGCCTGGGGAATTGAGAACATAGCCATGCCATGAAATTCTACTCCACTAAAGTTAAGCAAAGATGTGAACATAGTAAATATAGTTTTGACAGCTAGCAGTAGTTGCAGTGGGTTTTGGGGCTGTATGTATATCACAGCAAAAGTTATGACATTATAAATGGCTGCACAGGGGGTGGGTTGTGCAATTTCTATTTATTTTGCTTGTTGTAAAGGAGTCTTGATCATCGACAGCACCACAAGCAGAATGTTTCCATAAACATAATGATACTAATGAGAAAATAATCATAGAAAGTATAGCATCACTCGATCAAATAAACAAACATTGTGATTCCATGTGTATGCATAAGACTCTGGCCACACTGCAGAGATGGTTAAAACAGTTCTGTTTTTCGATGATGTGTTTAAGATGCATCTTAGTGTGTATTATGGGGAAAAAGTAAGTGTCATCATAACTTATTTGATGGCCTCATAAAATGTCAACTACATATGAAAAAGCCTGTGGCAAACCTCTATTCACTTACTGAGTCATCAGTTTAGAGAAGAGCATGCAAGTCTGTAGGTATTTAAAGCACAAGAGGGAAAAACCATAGATTACTTTTGATATGTTTGCTGTGCAGATGGACAGGTGTCATATCACACACACACACACACACACACACACACATATACACACATACACACACACACACACACACACATCTAATATCAAAAACAGAATGTCAGCACATAAGATTAATACATCTACTGTACAACAATAGATGGGGTAGTATGTATAATGAGAATTATACACACACATGAGGTGTTGGATGCTACAGAAACCTTGTGAACTAAGCCTGAGGGGTTTATTCAAGCACCCAACACTGAGGGTGTATGTAAAATTTGACTTTTACACACTGCCCCATCTATTGTTTTATATAATTGTTGGGGTCACGTTTTTTTCATTACAACAATACCCTTCCCTAATACTCAACCACTTGGTCCAGCTGTCCACTGGCTAACTTGCCTACCTGATCCTCTGAAATAAATTCCTTGCTTGTAATATTTGTGTTTTTTTTTTTTTCTACTGCAGCACAGAAACACACCTTGTCTCAGTCGTCCCTCTCCCCCCTTGCTCATCCACTTGGTCTGCCCATTCATTGGCTCGCTCTGGTCTGTCTGCTTGCTCCCTCATCGACTTCCTCATTCACACACCTGCTGTGCTGGTATTATTTATTTTGCATTAAAAAATCTGATGGACTATGTGGTTGCGGGACTATATCCAATGAAGGCTATCACTAGCTCTTGCTGTAATAACCATGGTTGCATGCAGAGCATGCTATCTCCCTGTTTTGCTCATCTCTTTCTCTCTCTCTGTCAGTGAGAAACAAGTCAGCACTTGTGAGTCATAGCAGAGCGGCACGAGCTACTGTCGGGATCATGGCTTTTCTTTTTTTTTTTTAACCAAGTAAACTTTATTAACCAAGTTTAAGAATAAAATCAGCACCAACATTAACAGTAGCCAGAACAATTAAGCATAGCCAGTGTACTGTAGTAATTACATAACTAGGTTACCACAAGAACAGGAGGCTAGAAAGTCCCAGATGAACATGACAATAATAACATATCTTAATACACATAAAGATATTACATTCTACAAGCACAACATGTGCAGTAAGAAGTTAATTAGGACTGAATATATGAAATGCAATATTAACTTTGTAAAGGAAAACCTAAACTAGATGTAGGTGCTCAATGAATAATAAACAAAGAACAAGATACATAATAAAACAGATAGAAACTAACTAGGAACCAACATTAGCCAGGAGAACTGGAAGAACAAAGAGATAGCAAGGGAAATAGAAAGGAGAAGTAGAGAAAGCAATAAGAATACTATAAAGACACTATATATGCCAGACCCTAATAATAATCCCATAACAATTGCCCTAGTTAAGCATGGGGGGAGGCAACCCTCAAGCAATTGAATAAGTACTACAGCTGCAGAAGAGTATGGAGAGTTTGCCAATGACAGCAGTAAGTCTTCCCTAAATTACGAATGTTGGAAATAATGTGTTCCATTCGCAAAGCATCAAACATTGCTACCAACCATTCTTTCTAAGTGGGGATGGGGAATCACTGAATCAGTGCCATGCAATAATCTATTTAGCCATAGCCATTATCAGTGCCACATGAAAGTGCTGCTGTCCCACAAGGTGCTCCAGCCCCAAGCATGTTAGATTACAGGGAAAAAAGCCTCCTGTAGACCCAGCAACAGATCAAAATGTACTTGAATGTCTTGTCAAAAACATTGAATTTTTTCCCAGTCCCAGAAAATGTGTCTGCATGTTCCCCTACCTACTCAACACTTATTACATATGGGACTATCCACCATTCAAAATGTAGCAAATCTATCCGGAGTGTAATACATATTACAGAGCAACTTATATTGGGATAGCTTGAGGCTACTGAATTTCAAGAAACAATTAAGATTTTGCCACACTGTAGTCCTAGAGGCCTGTTCCTCAAGTTCCTTAAAAACTGATGCCCAATAGGGAAGACCAAGGTCCAGTTTCTCTGTTGCATGATGTCAAAGCCTCTTGTAAAGATGAGAAATAGTATGGGATTGGTTAGAGATGAGATGGAGTTCATTTCATATGTATGTAATCCAAGCAGACCAGGGAGGAGGACCAAGTGCCTTATGGATGACATGGTGCAAGGACTGAAGTGTGTAAGGGAGAAAGGGGAGGAGGGTAGTATGGAGTCACTTTGGATGCAAATCCAGGATTCCAAGAATAGGATTCTTAGAATGGGAGTGGTGTACAGGCCACCATCTCAGATGGAGGAGTTAGACAGGGAACTAGCGGAGGACCTATAAGAAGGGTAGTGTGGTGATTATGGGGGACTTCAACATGCCAGGAGTGGACTGGAGTACCCCAACAACCAGGAACAGAAGGGAGCAGGTACTGCTGGATGCCTTCCAGGACAGCTTCCTGCTGCAAATGGTCAGTGAACCAACTAGGTTAGGGAATACCCTTGACCTTGTGCTGGCAAATGGGGACTTTGTGAGAGAACTTACAGTGGAGGAACCACTGTCAGGGAGTGACCACCACTCAGTATGGCTCACATTGGATATGGGCAAGGAAGGAGTGGAATCTGGCACAAGAGTGCTGGACTTCAGGAAGGCCGACTTTGGGAGGATGGGGGAAGTGGTAAAAGGGTACCTGGCTAGAATTCAATCTAGTATGGACACTAACCAGAGGTGGGAGCTCATAAAGCTGGGGATAGTGGAGGCAACCAAAACCTGCTGCAAAGCCCAGAGCAAGAAGGCTAGGGCTAAGAAACTGAGCTGGTTGAGTAAGGAGGTCATGGAAAAGGTAAGGAAGAAAAGAGCTGTCTTTAGGAAGTACAAGAAAACAGGGAGGGGGGAGGACAGGGAGGAGTACTTGACAGAATCGAAGGAGGTGACAAGGGCAGTAAGGGGAGCCAAAGCATCTAGGGAACTCAGGCTGGCACAAGGCATTAAGAAGGGGGAGAAGGACTTCTTTAAGTACATCAGGGAGAAAAGGAGCTGTAAGGACCACATAGTAAGGATTAGGAAGGAGGGGGGTTGGGTGGAAGCAGGGTGCGATAAGGCAGAAGCACTAAATGAGTACTTCTGCTCAGTATTTACTAAAGAAGAGAGGGGTGACACCCAAGGTGGGAGAAATGGCAAAAACAAGGGGGAAGGGGTGACAGATGGTGAAATCATGGAGGGCAGAGTTCGAGAGGGTTTGAAGGCACTGAGGGTGGATAAGGCGCCAGGCCAGATGGCATCCACCCCAGGGTACTGAAGGAGCTGGCAGAGGTCCTTGCAGGACCTTTGGCAGACCTATTTAATGCCTCACTACATTGGGGGTGTGTACCTCAGGACTGGAGGATGGCTCATGTGGTGCCCCTCCACAACAGTGGCCCCAAGGATGAACCGGGAAACTACAGACCAGTGAGCCTCACATCCATCGTGGGTAAGCTAATGGAGACTATCCTGAAGGAGAGGCTGGTGGCCCTCCTAGAGGCCAAAGGACTACAGGACAGCAGACAGCATGGCTTCATGAATGGCAGATCCTGACAAAACAACCTGGTGGAGTTCTATGACTGGGTAACTAGGCAACTGGACAGGGGGCATGCAGTGGATGCACTGTATCTGGACTTCAGTAAGGCATTCGACTCGGTGCAGCATGGAAGGCTGGGAAGGAAGTTAGTAGGCACAGGGGCGGGTGCAAAGCTGGTGAGTTGGGTAGGAAACTGGCTTCAGGGAAGGTAACAGAGGGTGGTGGTGGGTGGGAGCTCTCACCCAAGGGCAGTGACAGCGGTGTTCCACAAGGCTCGTGTTGGGACCAGTGTTGTTTGGGATATTCATTGCAGACATATCATGGGACATCAAGAGCAAGATCAGTCTGTTTGCTGATGATACCAAGGTAGGCGCGGTGGTGGATGACCTAGAGGGATGGCAGGGTTGCAGGATGATCTGGCAAAGCTTGAAACCTGGTCAGACACCTGGCAACTGGGTTTAATGCCAAAAAGTGCAAGGTGCTGCATTTTGAGATGAAGAACCCAAGGAGGAGTTACCAGCTGGGGGGAGTGCAGCTAGCCCAGACAGAGGAGGAGGAGAAGGATCTGGGTGTGTTCATTACAGGGTCACTGAACAACTCAGCACAATGTAGGAAGGCAGCTGCAAAGGCCAACAAAATGCTGGGTTGTATTGCAATGGGTATATCCTCGAGGAGGAAGGAGGTGATTCTGCCTCTGTATAGGTCATTAGTTAGACCACACCTGGAGTACTGCGTGCAGTACTGGCGCCCGTATCTGAAGAGGGACATTAAGTTACTGGAGGGGATGCAGTGCAGGGCGACAAAGATGATCAAGGGGCTGGGGGACTTATCATACGAGAGGAGGTTGAAGGAGTTGAACATGTACTCACTGGAGGAGAGGAGGGACAGGGGTGACTTGATTGAAACCTTTAAATACATGAAAGGAATAAACAAGATGGTACAGAGGGGCTGTTCAAAGTAAGGAAGGGGAGGGCCACCAGGGGCCATGATATGAGACTGGAGGGAGAAAGGTTCAGGTTCAAAGCTGTGTCTGCATTGCAAGTCTTCAAACTGTTAAACTCAATATCGGACACCACCAGCCCCGGGTCCGACTCACTGGAACCTCGCCTACTAAAGGCGGCCGCCCATCTCATCTCCTATCCTCTAGCCAAGGTAGTCACCCTCTCCCTCTCCAACAGCACCTTCCCTGACATCTGGAAATCCGCAAGAATCACCCCCATCTTCAAAAAGGGCAACAAAAAGTGAGATCTCAAACTACAGACCCATAGCTATTCTGTCAGTCCTCAGCAAAATACTTGAAAAACTAGTAGCCACTCAGACCATTGATTTCCTTGAAACATCGAATCTGCTATGTGCAGCACAACATGGTTTCTGGAAAAACCACAGCACCACAACGGCGCTAGCCAAATTCACCACTGATACTCTCACATGCATGGACAAAAGTCAGCTTTCTGGTGCTATCTTTATCGACCTCACCAAGGCTTTCGACCGCGTGGACCACCCCTTACTCCTATCCACCCTTCATAAATTTGGCTTTTCACCCCCCTGTCATAAGCTGGTTCATGAGTTACTTAACCAACAGGACCCTAGCAGTCAAACTTAACTCATCAATCTCCGACTGTACTACCATCAACATTGGAGTGCCACAAGTATCAATACTGGGTCCCCTCCTATTTTCATTATTCATAAATAACCTGCTGTACAGCATTGCGTCCTGTGACTCTACTCTACACAGATGACCTGGTTATCTATGCTAGCTCTAATAATGTAGACCAACTTAACATGGCACTGACATCTGCTTTCCACGCTGTCCAACTCTGGCTAAACACCCACCGCCTTATACTGAACTCCAGCAAAACCAAACTGATGCTTCTGGGCACTGCCCACAAGATAAGGTCCTGCCACTCTCCTTTAAAAGTCCTTGACCTGGATGGGACCCCCCCTTGAGGTGGTTACCTCCTTCCGTTATCTGGGCATCCTGCTAGACCAATCTCTGGACCTAAACTTGCACATCCGAGAAACATGTAAATCTGTGAACTGCAAACTGGGTGCTGCCTACAGATCCAGCTACATGCTCACACCTGCAGCCAAGCTAGCCATCACCAGGGGTCTCCTCCTACCCACTCTGACCTACTGTGCTCCCATCCTACCCATGGCACATAAATCCACACTAAAAAAATGGGATGTCACTTTCAACAATATATGCAGGTATGCCTCAAAAGCCCCCAGACTTAAACATCACTGCCAACTGTATAAAGATCTCGGCTGGCTCTCCCCCTCTGCCACCAGATTATACTACCTGGGCTGCCTTTGCGACTCCATCATTAGATTCAACAGACCAGCATCCCTAACTGAACTGCTTCAGCCAGCCCTCCCCTCCACGTGAGCTGAGATCCTCGGACAAATCCCTACTAAAATCCCCTCATTGCCGCACCTCCAAAGGGTCTGGAGCGTCTGGCACAGCCCGTCAAGTGTGGAACCTCCTGCCACCGACCTTAGACTGACATCTCCCACGATCTCTTTAAGCACAAGCTACGTGAACACCTGCTTTCCATGGACCAGTGTGCCTGTTATGACCCTACCTGAGCTTGTCCTGCCAACCTCTCTATTGCTCCACCACTTCCTCCTTCCTACTCCTTACCCTATTTTACTTACAACATTAACACTGTGATATATGTCTCTGCCCATATGCACTTCATTTTGAGTTCAAAACTCTGACCTGGAAGCCTACTTGCACTTGTCTAAAGTATGTAATTTTGTTGTAAGTTACGGCACCTTGACTACTGCATGTTTACCTGTTATTGCTGTTTGTACCTGTTACTGCTGCTTACTGAAATGTTTATACTGATGATCTATGGGTACCAGGTACTGGAGTAGCCAATGCCTAAGCGCCCCCCAACGGACCCTTTTTCTGGGTACTTCTCTCTACTTGCACTTGTCTAGAGTGTGTAATTTTGTTGTAAGTTACTGCGCCTTGACTACTGCATTGTTAACCTGTTATTACTGTCTGCACTGCTCTACATGTTACTGCTGCTTACTGGAATGTTTGTACTGATGATCTAGGAGTACCAGGTACTGGCGCAGCCAATGCCTAAGCGCCCCCCAATGGACCCGTTCCTCTACTCCTATTCCCTGGACCTCCACAGCCCCCCCACCCTGCCTGGACACCTTTTCCCCTGCCCGGATACAGTTCCACAACCCCAGACATTAGCCGCACCATCAGCCACTGAAACCGCTCACCAGCCGTACCTTACCCCGAACCCCTGCTAGCTTTAGCCTCCCCCACCAGCCTACGGCTTCATGATCCTGGGCTCCTCTAGTAGGCTCCTGCTGCTAAAATCGCTCATCCACCACTTTCACCCCCGTATTCTCACACTCATCGATCTGTCCAGCCTGCGTATGGTTTCCATGGACACGGTCTCATCCCTCAGCCCCCTTCCGCCACAACCCCAGGTACTTGCCACACCTTCCAGCCGCTGATGGCGCTCCCCCGCTGTACCTCACCCCGAACCCCGCCATCCTAACTCTCCTCTGACGACTTTGATTCCATGAACCCGGGCTCCTCTTGAGTGGTTCTGCCGCTAAAGCCACCCCGTGGCCGTCTTCACCTCCGATCCCTTCCCCTTCAGCTCTCTCTAGCAGCCGCATGGTTCCATGGACTCAGACTCTTCCTGTAGCCTTCTACCGCTTATGCTACCATATCCCCCTCACCCAGATGTATTCCGTAAGCCCCCTGCCCCATCCAAATGTTCCCCCGCTTCACTCCTCCTCTGGCCGCCGATGCCTATCATGTCCTTTCCTGCCCTGTTTTCACGCTGCCTTTTACCCCTCTATAGCCCCACTGCAGGTGGTGTCTCCCCTACCTCCAGCTCCGCCTGACCTACTTTCTCCCCCACCTCAACCATGTACCACCACCATCCATTCACCACCCCACACCCAGATCCCCCCCTGTCCTGCCTCCTTCATCCCTGCTGCCACCTTAACCACTTAGCCGCAAGGTAGCCTTCCTGCATCCCCCCCTTTTTACCTGCTCACCCAGTTCTCCCTACCCCATTCTCACCCCTTCCCCTGACCCACCTGTCCTTTGGATCTGCCCTGTATACCTTTACCCGCTCACTAAATGCTACCTGTACACTGTAAATCTGCTGTTTTTCTCTTGACCTGTTGATTGTCTCTGAAGCTGTACTCCTTTATTGCCTTTTACTGAAGACTGTTCTCTGTATTGTTACTGCTTCCCTGTATTATGTAAATGAACTCTGTATTGTTACTGTACCTCCCAGGTCGTGCCTGAAAATAGTCACCTGTTTGGCTAGCGCACCTACCCGGTAAACAAAAACTAAATAAATAAAGGTTCAGGAGGGAGATGAGGAGACACTTTTTTACAGAGGGTGGCTGGGTGGAATGCGTTACCTGCAGAAGTGGTATCCAGTAGAACAGTGGACTGCTTCAAAAGGGGATGGGACAGGACAAGGGGGAGGGTTAATGAAGGGGAAGGGTGGAAGGGAGGGGCAGCTGCAGAATAAGGGGTGCTAGCTGCACATTCGAGCAGACTTGATAGACCTCTTGGCCTTTATCTGCTGGCAAATTTCGTATGTTCGTATGTGCATATATGCAAAGGCTATTTTATCAGATAAAGCAAATTAATTTTTAAAAGCACTAAATGATAAAAAGCTGCCATTCTGCACCAAGGACAAGAGGGAGCCCAACTCTGTACCGGAAAGAAAAACGGATCCAACAGGCTTGGAGATAATATGGAAATTAAAATTGTGATGCAAACACTGGAACCAATCTTTAAGGGGACTAGTGCCCAGAAATTATGTAACTAATTACTAACCTAACTGATGTGCCAATTGGAGATTCCAGGAGTGCATTAGGAAGCAATCGAAGTGGACTACACATAAGGGATCCTAAGTCATATGTGATGTGATTTGGCCAAGGCCATCTCAATAACCTGATAGGCTGGAAGAAGGCTAACTTTTGTCTCTAACTCAGAGGCATGAGTCCACCAAAGAAATTGAGAGGCATTGCCAGCAAAATAATAAAGAAAAAAGTCAGGTAAACTTAATCCCTTGGATTCCTTACCCGGCACTAATTTGGCATATGTACTCCGAGGATGCTTGCCAGCCCACAGAAAATAAGAAATCAATGTGTGCAGAGGTCTGAACCATTTCTTTTGTAAAAAAAACTCCCATCATGGTGAGAGAATAGAGAAGATGTGGGAGGATGTTCATCTTGATTACGTTAATACGTCCCCATACTGTTAAAGGTAGTTTAAGCCAGGGACCCAAATCTTGTTTCAAAGTAGGCAACAAAGCAGAAAGATTATGCTTGATCATAGCATGATCCATTTTGTACACCATGATTCCCAAATAATTCAATGCATCCAGTACCCAGGTGCCTCCCCATCTCATAACCTCTGATTTAAATGTGCTGGAGTTTAGGAGCAAAAACACGGTTTTGTCAAGATTGAATTTATATCCTGAAATAGAGACAACAACCTTAAAACTTTGAAAACTGCAGATAGGAAGACAGAGGGGCACTGTAAATGCAGAAGGGTATCATCAGCATATGTGGAAATGGCACAGGAGTATTCAGCAGCTATGAGCCCATGTATGTGGAGGGCGTCCTTTAATGGTATGGGTGAAGGGCTTCAAATACAAATTAAATAACAAGGGGGATAAGGGGTAGCCCTGTCAGGTATCCATTTTTAAAGGGAAAGAGAATAAAAGAAAGCCATTGCAATAAATTCGAGCAGAAGGCTGGGAGTATAACAATCTCACACACAGAATAAATTCTGCGTGAAACCCAAACTGTCTCTAAACTTCAAATACAAACCCCTAGGATATCCTATTGAAAGCTTTTTCTGCATCATGGGACACCAGCGCCACAGGGGTGTGGGAGTTCATTGATGCAGAAATAAGATGAGACAATTTTCGAAGATGGTCACAAGAATGTCAGCCCAGCATAAACCCAGTCTGCTGAGGACCAATCAGGTTGTAGCAGACCCAGAGAATCCTCTAAGCTAAGATTTTTGCCAGCACTTTAATGTCAGTATTTAATAAAGACATTAATCTATAATTTGTACCAATTCTGGGTTCCTGCCAAGCTTCATTAGAAGGGTGATTAATGCCTCTTGAAAGGATGGGTTCAGGTAACGTTTAGTATTGATCTCATTAAAAAAGGTAATTAGATGTGGAACCAGATATTTTTTAAGGGCCTTATAAAACTTAGTAGATAGCCTTTCGGGGCCCGGAGCCTTATCCAGAGGAAGAGCCTGAATAACGTAATCTAACTCCTCCAAAGGGATTGGTTATTTATGCAGCTCTTTCTGCTCATCATGGAGTTGAGGAAGGGAGGTGTTTTGTAAAAAGGAGTGAATAGCTCCAGGGGTAGGGGGATGCTCCTCTGCATAAAGCTTAGAGTAGTACTAGGCAAAGCAATTGGCAATATCCTGTGGATCAGTCTTGCTAGGGGAGTCCAGAGCATGTCGAATGACTGGAATTGTTTGTTGTTTTAGTAAAAGTCTTAACAGTTTTCCTGTTTTCTCCCCCTGATCAACACAGCGCATTCTACCCTTGAAAAGAGCCCATTCTGCCCCCTCATGCAGAAGTTCAGCATATATTTCTCTAGACACAACTAAAGCATGCCAGTCCTTCTCCAATGAGGAGGCGGAAATGGTCCTCTTTCGCTGCCAAATATCTGAAAGGAGTTGGCTGCTAACCCGCGAACGGTCCTTTTTATGTATGCAGGCCAGTCGAATCAGTTCTACTCTGACTGCAGCTTTATATGGGCCCCATACTGTGTGAAAATTCTCCGTGGATCCTATATTATACTGAAAAAGTAAGTCTGTGTAATCCTTCACACATTACAAGAAGCTGGGGTCTTTCAGAAGGTGATTATTAACTTGCTAAATTTTATCTTTAGCTAGTGGGGGAGGGAAAATTAGCAAAGATATTGGGGCATGATCGGAGACAACTCGTGTCTTGATGTCACAGAGAGAGATACTATTGAGAAGAGAGTAAGAAACCAGAAAATAATCTAGTAGAGAAGACAAGTTGACAGAGGAGTAAAATGTATATTGCTTCAGGGTGGGATTAAATACCCTGCAGGGCTCAACAACCCCCAGGGTGGTTATAAGCATAGAGAGTGTCCTCTAGGCTGGTGAGAGGCCCAGACATGGGGGGGGGGGTCTGCCCAAATTAGAATCCTGGACCAAATTCCAGTCACCACCTAAAATAAATGGGTAAGCAGTCAGGGAACTTAGTAGGGTTAGAAAGGTAGTAAAGAAAAGTAGTAATCAGCATTAGGCCCGTAAATAGAGGCTAAGGTAATAAGGGTGCCCTGCAGGATTAAATATCTGCTGTTGGGGTCTGAGTAGTCACAAATAAGCTAGAAAGCAACAGACCCATTGAAAAGAACAGCCACCCCAGCACTGCATTTGCTCGAGCGGGATCATGGCTTTTCCATAGACAGAGCAGCGAGTGTTCACCATTATAACCAGCTGGTTATAATGTCCAATTAAAATGCCCTTTTCTATGGTAGAAAATGTGATCCAGTTATTGTAATTTATTTATGTGAAGAAAATATAAATGACTGGATGTGATCTGAAGGGGAGATCATTGGGCAAGCGATACCAGTGGTTGGCACCCAGGTCCACTTTTCTTTTCTATCCAGGATTTTACTTTATGGCATTAAATCAGCCTTGTTACTGTACTCTAATGTATAATTCCATGGGGTGCAATCACATGCCTTCATAATGCAAAACACTCATCCAGGAAGCAAGTTACTAAGATGAACTGCATTTTTTTTACCAGATTTTTAACAAATACAAAATCTAAATTCAATTAATCCGCCCCAAGTCACTGGCTTAAATTTGTATAGGTTATTTATTGGTACAGTTTACATGTATTTAAAAATGAGGAACTGTATGATAATTCCATACATAAAACTTTATAAAGATGCTGTTGACATTAATAATCTTCTGTTCAGTATGTTTACAAAGACATAGACAACACTGTGTTGCACCTAAATCTGAAGATATACTTGCCTTGAGCAATAACTGATCTGAATTCTACTGAACAGTTTTGTTTGCTCTATCAGTGGGCCCCCAAATTTCTGTAACTTTTTATCAGTTTGGGGGCAATGTGGTCTAGTGCTGCAGCGCAGAATGAATCCAGTGACCCATGCAGGCTTAAATTTTACCACAGCCACATATTCATTGTGTGACCCAGTATGAGGCATATACCATCTTAGTGTTGAGTCCAACCCTTTTGTACAGATAAGTGGCAAACAGGAGCTCACTAATTACAAGATATCAAATTGGTTTAACATTGGCTAGTAACTTATCTTATGAGTTGCATATAAAAAATATATCTGAAAACGTAAGCAATTACTGGGATTCTTTTGTAGGAATCAATCTTTATTTAGTCTGTCATTAAGAAAACTTTTGGTTACAATGTTGTTTTTACCTGTTTTAGATTACAGTTATCTAATATATAAAAATTCTTCCATTACCTTATTAGCTACACTAGACGCTTTGTATAACAGCACATTAAGATTAATAACAAAATCATCTTATAAGGTCCACAGTTGTACCCTGTATAGCAAAGTGGGTTGGACATCTTTAGCTGAACGAAGGAACCAACATTGGTATATGTGTGTGTAGAAGTTTCTTTTACGTACATTATCATTGTTTTTATTAGATAAATTACAATATAAAATGGTATCAAAATATTCACTTCGATCTACTACTGCGTATTCCTTTCAAATCCCAAGAAGTAAAACAAAAAGTGGGAATAGAATGCTAGTTGTGTCAGTTCCATGTACTTTGGAAACAATACAAAAAATAATAGACATGCATGTATTGCCAACAATGGCACATTTTAGCGCTTCCTTGGGAAGTTTATTTTATAAACATTGTAACTGTTTCAGATAAAGAGCACTTTTATCCTTATGAACTATGTGATCTTAAAATATGCAACAGAATGGGTTCTAATAATGTGCTGTATGTAATATCATTTATTGTTTACTTGTTTGGATGCAATTGTAAACAAGAATACTTTCTTAACTTGCTATCCAAAAAATGAATGATGATGATGAATCTGTAACCCACTTCAGGGTGTAAAATTCTCTTCAGACATTGGCCCTTTGTCTAAAGTAACCTGGCACCTTTACTGAACCTGTAATCCTGAACTGGTTGCTCCAGATGGAGGTGTGCCCATCCTTCACTACTAAATACATACTCAGCCGTTCTTTCAGAGTTACACCTTAAACATTTGAAACACACTTCAAAAATTCTTATTGAATAAAAATTGGCATGCAGTATTTGAAATCACTATAACTGGTACTGGGAAAGTTCAATTCTTGAACAATGAGATATAGTCATACTTCTGGACATCACACACTTCAGCCAACTTTAAATTAAAACAGTCTCAGACTTCTGAATTCACAGAAAAGTTGTGCCTTCCCTTTTAGCCAGAGAACACAACAGCACAGGTACTTGCGTTCTGTAGCAAAAGTCATATACTACTCACTGTTAGACATTTCAGGCAGCTTCAAACATCCTGGATCAAAAAGGGGATTGCCCCTCGGATCCATCCACCAGCAGTCCTTTTCACCCCTCCAGGGATGAAATCAGGAGATCCTGCTGTAGACAATGTTTTCCACCACTTCTCTTGGCAAACTGGAGAATACCAGGACTAGAGGGAGAATGCAGGGCCCAGAACTCAGAGCCCTCAGCTGAGCAGTTCTCACTCCTCCAACTCCAAGCTGCTACTTTCAACTACTGACTTACACTGACCCTCATCTCAACATTCTAAACTCCTTTCTCACAGGTGGCCAAGGCTTATGCTGCTGCGAGAGTTCCAGATGAGCTCATCATTTCCATTTCAGCTGACGTCAAGTAAACAAAAGAATGAGCAAGTGAAAAACCCATTTAACTAATTAGTTACCAGCTGCCTCTCCCTGCATAGCACTGATACTGAAGGGATTCTAGCATCTCCAGGGGACTGGGTAGTTACATATTCATTTCCAGCTCATGGTCATTCTCTGATGTTATTGGGGTGCAGAGAAGAGAGGAGGACTGCTCTAGTGGCTGGCAGAGGGGGCAGGATGGGGGTCCACAATGCTGTTCTCCACCATTCTACCCCATGCTGGAGACCGGAGCATCCCTCCACCCTTTTATGCCCCCCAATAACATCAGAGAATGATGCCTGAGTTGGCAATGAATTACAGCCTGCTTGTACAAGCATGCACTCATTCATTGAGTGCTTAGTCAGGCTGTGAGCCATGGAGGAGAGTGAAGGGCTGTGCCAGTGCCACTCATGGTCTGTGTGTGGGGGAGTGGGGTGGGGGGCAGCACATGCATAGGTAGCAGGGATGGGGAGTTCACTAGACACCAGGGAGTGGGTATTTAATGATGGAGCTAGGGAGGAGGTCCACTAGACATCAGGAAAATGTGTCTCTTCTCTGTGGCACCTGTCAATCAGAGGGGGCATAACTTCCTAATTTCAAATGGGCGGGTCATTGACAGTAGTGGGGTGGACCACTAGGCACCAGGGATGCTACAATTTATTTGACAGTCAGACTGGAGATTGGCGGGGGGGCGGGATTTAATTTAATATTGCATGGCCCATGATGGGAGAGGAGGCTCATTTTACATGTGATGGACTGTCAACAGTGGGTGGGGCCACTAGATACCAAGGAAGTTCTTTTGGGTGTGGGGCACGGGGATTCGTGTGGGGGGTGTACCACCAATTTAAAAAATTAAAAAAACTTTGCTGGTTGAGTTGCAAACTCTGATGGTGGAGTTTTCAAACTCTGTATTTTGTGGAGTTTTTTAGGGGTGAATTTGGGCTTCACCCCCCCCCCCGCATTCACTATATGGAGTGAGGGAAATTTGTGGATTATTTTGTGGAGAGAATTTTCACCACTTCGCACATCTCTAATCACATCTATTAACATTAGTTAAGCAATCTTCCAATTAAAGAAAAGAAAAAGAAAAATTGCCCATATATAAAAGATAATGGTTGGCTGCTTTTGAAAATTAATATTAGTTTTAGACAGTACACTAGCTCTTTAAATACTGTAAAAGTCAGAACTATTACATTTTTATGATTTTTTTGCATTTTCAGAGGATTAATTCATGTATAAGGCTATGCAGTAATTATATGTTGCAGTCTGTAATTGCTTAGTGCTAATAAAAGGGTGTGCTAGTGCCCCTATGGTTAGGGTTGAGTACAGTGCTCAGTGTTAAACCCCTACTTTGCACATTAGTAGCTTTGGCAGCGTTCCACAACATAGCCCAAAGAGTTTTATATATGCTCATACTACAATAGTCTCAGTACATAGAAGGTTTCATGATGGTACCTTGAGTGGTTTCTGAGATCTGGTTATCCAACCCCCTTTTCTCTTTTAAGGGCACTTTTCTTCTGTACTTAACATGGGCTTTTGTGCTGGTGGTAGGGTCTTTTGCTCTCATGTACTGCTTAGATGGTAGTGAATTTTTCCATGCAATGTTCTGGGTTGTAGCTGTCTGTGCTGAGGTAATGTCTTTCAAAGGATTTATTGAAAAATATTAAACAGTTCCAGAGCTATAAGGATTTAAAGTTTGGTTTGGGGCAACTGTCTAGTGCGAACCAAAAACCTTTTGGTTCATAACATTGTTTTTGGTTCATATTACTTAGGTATCATAAACCCAAAATACTCCTCATGAACCATTTATTTTTTCTGTTTGTGACTGCTGCTATCTCATTTCTTCATTTTGGTTAACACAAAAATATGAAAAAACATACAAATAAACACTTTAAGACAATACAGAAATATGAATCTTGCCAAATGGGACCTTCTTAGGAAAATTACAATGTTTGTTTTTTTCTTATGGCATACCAAAGATAGATTTGATCTGAAAATTAGGGTTCACAAATCAATATTTTTCAAGTTTGAACTGGATGTAGTACTCAGGGAATGCAGTTACTGCTAACAGACAAGAGTATCCTCTTGTCCCCCAACAAAAGTCCACTTTCTTCTATATCTCCAATTCTGAATCTCTGTCCTCACTTACAAGTCCCAAGTACACATATAGCAAAGATAAGTTTTTGGTTTTATTTAGGGCCCAGAGGGCTCTACTCCTCTGCAACCATAGCTGTATGGAATCTCAGGGCCAAGAAGGCCCTGCGCTTCCACAGCCAGAATGAGATTTGGCCCTGCATGTCTGCATCTGTAGCTACATGGAAGCACAGTGACTAGAGGGCCCTGTGGTTCTGCAGCTCCCCAGACAGCCCAGCAGATTCTCTGCATGTATAGCTGGCAGGCAGATTAGTCACACCAGCTTGCATGTGGACTCTTCCCTTGGTGCAAGGCCCTCTGCATCTGTATCTGTTAATGAAGGGACTTTCATAAATGAGGATATGATTCCACTATCTCAAAATGGAAAATAGCCCAAGTCATCCCTCTGCTAAAATCAGGTGACCCCTGCAATCTAAATAATTATAGACCGATCTCCCTCTTCCCCATTCTGTCTAAATTATTAGAAATATTAGTGTGTTGTCAGCTAAGGGCATACCTTGAATCCAGAAGCCTGTTAAACCCTGTTCAGTCTGGATTCAGCCAAAGCACAGCACCATAACAGCCTTAACAAAGGTGACCAATGATTAGCTCCTTGACCTTGACAATAGGAATCATGTCTGTGCCATTTTCTTGGATCTAAGTAAGGCCTTCGACACAGTCGACCATAGCCTGCTTCTTTCCTCTTTAAGTAACTTAGGTCTGGACCATAATTCTATGTGCTGGTTTGCTGACTACCTTACAGAACGGAAACAACAGGTTAAAGCTGAAGGTGATCTTTCACCACTTAAACCTTTGCTGAGAGGTGTGCCTCAGGGATCTATTCTTGGTCCCCTCTTATTTGTGGTTTACATTAATAACATCAATGATACCATCAATAAAGCCAATATCCATTTATTCACTGACGACACAGTACTTTACTTGAGTTGTCCTATGCTGGAAGCAGCCTGTGAAGACCTCTGAATTTAACCTATTACAATACCAGCTCATAAACAAAAAGCGTCTGCTCAATGCGAAAAAAACAAAAGCAATGCTCTTTTCCCCTTCCTTGTATGTGGCAAATCCTGCTTGAGTGGGGGCTATCCCTCAAATTACCACAGTACTTGGAGAAAACTAGAGTATGTGCCAAAATTCAAATATATAGGTGTATGGCTCGATCACAAACTCCTTCGCCGAACATCTCGAAGAACTACAGAAGAAACTAAGACAAAGATTAGCACTATTCTACAGAATTAACCACCTTCTCACTAAGGAGGCCAAGCTTCAATTGGTTCAAGCCACCTTCCTTTCATTAATAGATTATGTGGACTTTCTCTATTGCCACTGCACTGCCTCTGCCCTGGCTAAGTTGGACACCCTTTACCACAGAGCAATCAGGTTCATAACTGGCCTTCCTCTTTCCACACACCATTGCTCCTTGTACTCAGTGATGGGCTGGACTTCCCTTCATTATAGGAAAAATAGAAACCCCGTTCTATGGGCTTTCAGAGCAGTAACCAACAAGTTCCCCCATACATCTCTGATTGTATTCCCAGGAGTGTGATAGGCACCTATGCTGTCAGAAACTATTCCCTAGTCACCCTCCAAGTTCCGAAGGTCAAATCTTGTTTCAGCTGAGCTGCTTTAAGTTTCTCATTGCCTGCCTTGTGGAACATTTTGCAAAAAAACTTGAAGCCGAGCAGTCCTGTTAGTCTGAATATTTTCAAGTCGCTCTATGACCGCTACATGAAAGAATCCTGCAAATGTTTCCCACATTGCTAGCTCACTTATTCTAGAGTTCCCCCTATCCATCCTGCTCACGTCCTGACTCTGCCCCTGCCCTCTCTCTCTCTCTCTCTCTCTCTCTCTCTCTCTCTCTCTCTCTCTTTCTCTCCCTATCAAAATATCTGCTTCTCTCTCTTCCCTGTCTTTAGCCTTGGCCAAGTCCCACCCCTCCATGAAGTATGCCAGTTAACTACCCCTTCTCCGTCGTTATCTTACTAAACTGGTATCCCACAGCTGAATACATAATACCAAGTAAAATACAGCAATTCAATAATCATGATTATAAATTTAGCAACCACTCAATAATAGCATAGTTGCAAAAATAGCAATGCCGGTTACCAGAAAATATATAATAATCATGACTGTACTAAATCATGACTTTTGGCAGTAGTTGGAGACCAGAGGAGCAGTGTATTGATCACCTTGGATATAGTGGTCCCTTCTCTAAACTGAACTCTCTAAACTGAGTGAAGTAGAAGTAGAAGGAGACAAGAGGAGCCAGGGGTAGGAGGAACAACTTGGAACTGATTGAAAAAAGGGGATGAGGGGGTTCTGGCATTGTAAGTACACAGAAGATGAGACACAGTCTGCTCGTTCATGTCTTTATACATTCTTTCCAGACCACTGCCACCTGAGCCAGACACCAGTTGTTTAACTTTCAACTCTGCCATCCTTTGTTCTTCTTTAAGACAATGAATCAATTTCCATACACTTCAATGACATGTGTTGAGGTGCCTGTTGAAGCCATGATGCCAGCCTTCAACCGCATCGATACTGTGGGCTAGACCTCTCGAAGTGGCATCATGACAGTTTCAGTGCGTCAGTGGAAAGGCAGCTCTTCTCCGACCAGAATGTCCCCTTGGTCTACCAGCCCAGATAGATTCAAAGTAATCCAGCAGTGGAAGCAGTAGCTTCTTCATTAGCATTGAAAAATTCCCAGTCCCTCATTTTATCAAATGTACTGACCAGATCACATGTTGGCATAAACACCAATGAGAGAAGCATTCTGAGATGAGGGGCAAAATCAGGATCACAGAAATATTTTTCTTGCACAACTGAGTAATTTTGGATTCTACGCCATACTGCTTGTGCAAAATGAAAAAAAAACAACTCTTGACTCAGTGTTTGGGAAAGCAGTGGTAGACGCTTTCCAAGAAGATTTCTCAAAATCCATGATAGCTGTTGCTGGGTTAAGTGTTGAGCCCAGTTCCTGTATCTGAAAGAATACTCTGGCATACAAAGTTGTTTTTCTGGAGCTGATTAGCACATATAATGCTGTTACCACAGTACCTGACCTCAGGCAATGCACAGTGTACAGTTGATCAAACAGCGCAGAACAGGACTTAAACATGCCATCCAGCATCCAATCTGAGCACTCTTGCAGAAAAGTTAAATTTGCCTCAGTT
This sequence comes from Neoceratodus forsteri, assembly GCA_016271365.2. Taxonomy (NCBI): domain Eukaryota; kingdom Metazoa; phylum Chordata; order Ceratodontiformes; family Ceratodontidae; genus Neoceratodus; species Neoceratodus forsteri. The sequence continues at coordinate 1,580,858,235 of CM057449.1, read as the reverse complement.
GCAAAGGTCAGAAAGCAGTCTTGTTCTTTGCCGCCATCGAAAATGAGGAATGACTCACCAGAATTAGTAACAGTGACCTCTGATGGTATCACAAATTCCTCGACTGTTCTAGGAGTGGTTATGCACCAATGCTCAACCTGTCTAATGCATTGCAAGGTTCTTTTAATTAGCTGAACTGCTGGCAAATGGATCTGCTAAAGCATCTGGGGTACTAGTGGTGCACTGCACTACAACTTGGGATGTTGTCTCAACACTTGATCTGGCACAGTCCCTTATGTCTGCCATTACCTTATGAACCACAACATCCACAGCATCGGGAAATTGTGTCTGTGTTCCTTAATCAGTGCCGCTACCTTGTCTCCATCAGTGTATAGTCTTGCTAAGCAACTATATTTGTGAGCATTAGCACATCAACAGTATACTTTTTCATAGATACAAACATACATAGATGCTGTCGGCAGATAAGGGCATATGGTCCATCCAGTCTGACCATTTCAGCTTATAAGTTCACTTTATGTTTTCCTAGAATTCTGTTGCCCCTTACCACTGACCTCCAGAAATCCCTTATGTCTATCCCATGCATTCTTAAATCCTGTGATTGTTTCAGCCCCCACCGCTTCCTCTAGCAGGATGTTCCATTTGTCCTTCACCCATCCTGTGAAGAAATTCTTCCTCACATTTCCTTTGAATTGCCCTCACTGGAAAATAGTGTATTGCTACACCTTGTTCCTTCCTGTAAGGTACTTGTATGTCTCTATCATATCCCCTCTCTCCCTCCTCTCCTCCAGGGAGTACATATTCAAGTCCTTCAGCCTGTCCTCATAGCACTTGTGAAGCAATCCCTGTACAATCTTTGTTGCCCTCCTCTGATCTTCTGCATCCTGTCTATGTCCTTACGTAGGTAAGGTCTCTAGAACTGGACTCTGTACTCCAGGTGGGGCCTCACTAGTGTCTTGTATAGTGGAATTATGACCTCCCTTATCCTGCTGGTTATGCCCTTGCCTATGCATCCCAGCATCCTATTTGATTTACCTGCTGCCTTGTCACACTGTTTCCCTACCTTGAGGTCATCAGAGATGATAACCCCAAGATCCCTTTCCTGCTTTGTGCATGCTATATCCTCACCCCCCTGACCGATATGTTGTTCCAGGGTTTTTGTTCAACATATGCATTATCTTGCACTTCATTTCATTGAATTTCAACTGCCAAACCCTTAACCATTCTTCAAGCTTCTGTAGGTCCCTTCTCATTCTGTCTTCCCCTCTGGCGTATCCACTCTGTTACAAAGCTTCATGTCATCAGCAAACAGGGAAATTCTGCCTTCTAGGTCCTGTGCAATGTCACTGATGAAGACATTGAATAGGATCAGTCCCAGCACTGATCCCTATGGTACCCCACAGGTCACTCTTCCCTCTGTGGAGTGACAGTCATTCATCACCATCCTCTGTGTCCTGCCACGCAGCCAATTACCTACCCACCACACTACTGTCCTGCCCACTCCCATATTCTCCAGTTTGTTTAATATCCTTCTAAGTGGCACAGTGTCAAAGGCCTTGCTGAAGTCCAGATAGGCCATGTTCACTGCCCTCCACTGATCCACCTCCCTTGTCACCCAGTAGAAAAATTCAAAGAGGTTGGCCTGGCATGACCTCCCCCCTGTGAAACCATGCTGCCTTGGGTCCTGTAGTCCATTGGCAACCAGATATTCCACTAATCTTCATTTTCAGATGTTTCATTGTCCTTTTCGATAAACAAAACCTGCATACACTGCTAGTGGCCTACCTTTCTGGATTGTTATAAGTTCAAATTCCATTTTGGCAATCTGTCAGCTTACTGAGTGCTAGCTGAAATGGGTGGTCACCATCCACTGCACCATTTAAAGATTCAGTTAATAGTTGCTGTGCAAAGAATTCTGGGAACAGGTAACCAAGCAAACAGGTAACCTGGAGGTTATGCAGACACCTACACATCAATGCATTACACCCATGAGTGGATAGTCAGAAGTGTTCAGTGGAAGACAAAAAGTAGGTGAGAAGTCCCTCTTGCTTAAAGAAGTGAGTTGTTTTGGATTTCTTCAAGTTTGCTTAAGCAATACTGTTAAGTGCCTAGATCAACGACACATGGTATTGTTCACAGCAGTTTGTCTCTTTGGGGGGGGGGGCAAACCAAACATTGGCATATGTACACCATCGCTCGTGATTAACCTGCAGCAGCTAAAATTTTAAGTGCTATATTGTGAACTTGCATTTATAGTGTGTGCCATTAAATACTCACTGCTTAGTCATTCACAATTTTGCTATGGCTATTTAACCATGGAACCCAAAGCAGCTTCACAGAGAAAAGCTGCATAAGGTACTAGATGAGCACATCACAACAAATCATATACAGATTGTCAAATTATTTCATTTATGCAAGCAGTATTGGCATTGTGAACATGTAATATAACAAAAAAACATTTTCTTTTACACATTTATCTATGTGATAAGCTCAGAGGAATGGAAACTGTGCTTCACACCACACTGCTCAACCCTCTGGTAGCTTAATGCAACTGACAGCACATCTGAAAGGCTGGGACATGAGTTCTCTCTCACAGCCAGAAATTTGAGCAAGGAGCTGCAGGCAAGATGGACTACAATAGTATATGTTTTCAGTTAAGTACTGTAAATTGATATACAGCTTGAAACAAAGCAGGGTTGAACTAGACACCATGGCATGATGTCCTGGTTGGACAGGTTAGGGGAGGGACCATTAGCCACCAAGGATTTGTTTCTAACATGGGATAGACGATTGGGTGGGGGGAGGGACCACTAGCCACCAGAGATCTTGTTTTTACATACTGTACCACTGCACACTGCTAGCAATCCAAGACAGACATCCTAATTAAGCAACAAAGCATGAGTCGGGTCTTCTGTTTCAGAACCCACCATCACTCTGCAGCCCATTTAAAGTGATGCACACTCAGTTAACTTGTCAGCACACTCCCAATGACAGAAAGCACAGTAGATGAGTCTGTCTAGGGATGCAGTCGCACCCTTACCTCTGCAGGTGAGAAGTCTGACAATTTTGCTTTGCTGTGCCTAGCTGTCATAGCTCTAACCGAGTCTGACTGACTGCTCACTATCTCGTCATCCCACTTGGAGTCTTAGCTGCTGCCCAGTTTCCCCACTCTCATTGCTTGTAAGCACATTGTATTATCTTAAGAAAAGGTGATTATTAAAAAAAATTACACCAATAGGCATGGGGAGTGCTCCCATCACACGGAGGGGGGCATACTGCAGCAGGTCATAGCAGGACGTGCACTTGCACCGCAGCAGGTCGGGGGGAGGAACGGTAACAGTGCCAAGCTACATTAGGTCAAATTATTGATTGGACTGGGACAGCTTTACAGAATTTTGGTGTAGCCTGTGCCCCACATAACCTGACACCTATTTTTTCTTGTATTTGGCAGATGGGAATGGAGAGCTTGGGTGGGACAGTACACAGAGGGAGGGAGTGAGGGTTTTCTGTTTTAAATGGACCAGGATGGGAATGGTGGACTGGGGTGCAGGGGTGGAACAGCACACAGACAGAGGGAGGGAGCGAGGGTTTTCTGTTTTAAATGTACCGGGATGGGAACAGAGGGCTGGGGTGAGGGGGTAGGAAACACACAGACAGAGGTAGGGAGTGAGGCTTTTCTATTTCAAATGTACCGGGATGGGAATGGAAGGCTGTGGTGGGACAACACACAGAGGGAGAGAGCAGGAGGTGTTTTGTTTTGGGAGTGGGGGCAACCAAACCGAAAGTTGTCAACCTTAGCAAGCAGGACACCAATCAGCTGTTTGCTGGGCAGTGTCCTGTAGACAAAAGGAAAATGCCACCATATGATTGGTTCAGCTTTTTCTTTTCAACTACACAAAGTTTCTGCCCATCAGGAAAAAACAAGCATCACAGTCAACCTGGCTGATAATTGGTGTGGCACTCTCTTGCCCCTTGCAAATCACTTTGTTTTGGACAGACAGTGTCACACCCTTCAAAAGTCACTCTACATCAAGAAGTTCACTGCACGAGTGTGCACGGTGAACTTAAAAATTGTAGCCTGAAGTTTTTGCCTCTGGATGTGGGATTTAGCCTGAAGACTGGTGCAGCACTGCAAAGACAGAGGTAAAGGTAGATCACTGCAGTGACTTTGGGTGGTTGCTGAACGTATGGGGGGATTTTCAGACTCTTGCATCTGTTTTTCTGAAGTGAGTGCTGAAATCCATCCTGGGAGTTAGACCATGAAAAGTTGGTCTATCTCAGGGATGGAATTCTGCAGCTGCATCTGAAAAGAACACGATTCCCACAGTTGCAGCAGAAATTGGCATAAACTGGGAGAACTGTTGCAAATGCATCTAGATATCTATGAAGAGGATGCAGACATCAGGACATATCTGTGTGGATGCAGCATGCGTTGAAAATGTTCATGTGCAAGTGCTGTGTCCATCTGGCTGAAAATCCTGCCCATTGTTTCAGAGTGGAGAAGTGTTGGGGAGTCTACAGGAGAGAGGTAGAAGGGTGTGTATGTGTGTGTGTGTGCGTGTTGGGGAGTCTACAGGAGAAAGGTAAAAGGTTGTGTGTGTGTTGGGGAGTCAACAGGAGAATGGTAAAAGTGTGTGTGTGTGTGTTGGAGAGTCTAGAAGAGAGATACAAGTATGTGTGTGTGTTGGGTGGTCTACAAGAGACAGGTAAAAGAGTGTATGTGTGTGTGTGTGTGTGTGTGTGTGTGTGTGTGTGTGTGTGTGTGTATTGAGGAGTCTACAGGAGAGAGGTAAAAGTGTGTAGGTGCGCATGTGTCTGTGTGAGAAAAATGTAACATCAGGTGATAGATGGAGCTAATGAGGAACATCAAGTGGAAAGTTAGCCCATCAGTGAATTAAAATAAAAAAGTACAGTTCATAATTGCATGGTGTATGTTGGTTACATGCAGTGGTTAAATTGGAAATGTTTAGGTAAAAGGAACTCTCACATCTAGAATTCTAGGTGGTAGAACTGTAATTTCTGGGTGGTGGAACTCTTCTATATTAGTCAATGGAGAAAGATGACAGAGGTGGTGGAATTGTCATAAATTTTTTTAAGAGGTGACCAAACTGAGTTCTGGTGTACTCCTGTCCATTGTACACCTGGTTATATGTAATATGCAGAGTAGTGCAAAAAAGCAGTGGGTTGGGTGAGAGGGGTGCTTGGATGCATAGGGAGAAGTGTCCCTAGCAGGAGAAGGGAGGTGGTGTTGACAGTGTTGCTCACTTGTTCAACTCCACCAGGAGTATAGTGTCTAGTTCTGGAGACTGCACCTCAGAAAGGACATAGACAGGGTGGAGGCAGTCCAGAAGAGGGCAAATAAAATGGTACAGGCATTTGTATCAAAAGTCTTACAAAGAGAGACTGAGGGATCGCAACATGTCCACCCTGGAAGAGAGAGGGGACATGGCAGAGACCTACAATTATCTCATGGGGGTGAACAGGGTACAGGAGGGGAGTCTCTTTCAAATGATATAGAGCTGCAGGACCACAGGCATGCAATGAAGTTAGAAGAGGGAATTTCAGAGGGATGTGAGGAAGTAATACTTCACTGAAACAGTGGTGAGCACCTGGAACAGACTGCTAGCAGAAGTGGTGAAGGCAAAAACAGTAGGAGTCTTTAACCATGTATGAGATACACGTAGGGGAATATTATTAAACAGGCAGGGAGAAGGGAGGGTTGCTGGAGACCAGTTAGAGTCTGCAGAGACATACTAGGCAGGGACCATCTTTACTCATTTTTTTATTTTTCTATTTAGGTAAATCCGATAACACCTTTGAGCATTATATGCTCATTTACAAAGGTTCCAAGTCAATTACATAGAGGTGAAACAGTACAGAGAATATGCAGAGGGTAGGTTACGTCCAATACAACAGTTTAGGGTAGATATAGGAGGTAACTTTCAATTGGCAAAAAGCTAAGGTTTATTTACAGAGGTTCCTTATCAGTTTCAAGAGGAACAGTTCAGTGCATATTCATAGTGTAGGTTAACAGAAGGCAGACAGGCATTTGAGAAATGGGCAGACTTGGTGGACCCAGCAGTCCTTTCCTTTATAAACTTTCTTTTTATTAGAAACATAGAAACATAGAATTTGATGGCAGATAAGGACCACTTGGCCCACCCAGTCTGCCCATTTCTCTACCTAATGAATAAGCTGCAGATCCTAGTTAACCAACAGCCTACTTCTTCCTACCCCCACTAGAATTGCCTTATGTCTGTCCCATGCATTCTTGAATTCCCCCACAGTGTTTGACTCCACAGCCTCCTCAGGAAGGCTTTTCCATGCATCCACAACCCTCTCCATGAAAAAATACTTCCTCACATTACCTCTGAGCTGTCCTCACTCTATCTACAAATAGTGTCCTCTTGTTCTTGCACATCTTTTTTTCTGCAAGATGCTACCCTCTTGGACTTTGTTGATCCCTTGAGGAACTTGAACGTTTCTATCATGTCCCCCCTCTCCTTCCTTTCCTTGAGGGTATACATATTAAACTCCTTTAGCCTCTCTTCATATGTCTTCTGGTGCAGATTATTAGTTTAATAAAAAAGTAGTACAGAAAGGAACTCCATTACAGAGATGAAATTGATTACAGAAATACTATGTATAGTATCTGGATCATAAACAAGGAAAATCTATAGCATATATCAAAGCTGTTTAGTGAGTCTCAGAGCACAGGAGAGGTCCCAGAAGATTGGAGAAGGGATCATGTGATCCCGGTCCACAAGAGTGGTAGCAGGGAGGAGGCAGGGAACTACAGACCAGTCAGTCTTACCTCAGTAGTGGGCAAGATTATGGAGGCACTCCTTGAGGAAAGGATAGTGCAACACCTGGAATCCATAGGAGCACAGGATCCAAGACAGCATGGGTTTACAAAAGGAAGGTCCTGTCAAACTAATCTGATAGATTTCTTTGACTGGGTAACCAGAGTAGTGGATCAAGGGGGAGCAGTTGATGTCACCTACCTTGACTTCAGCAAAGTTTTCAATACTGTTCCACATAGAAGATTGATTAATAAGCTGGGTAGGCTCGGGGTGGGTCAGAAATTGGTCAACTGGGTGGCAAACTGGTTGACGAGCAGAAAACAGAGAGTGGTGGTAAATGGTATACAGTCAGAAGAGATGCAAGTCACAAGTGGGGTACCTCAGGGATCAATCCTGGAGCCAGTCCTCTTCAGTATCTTCATCTGTGACATTGCAGAATGACTGGAGGGTAAGGTTTGTCTGTTCACGGATGACACCAAGATCTGCAACAGAGTAGATGATCCAGATGGGGTGGGCAGAATGAGAAGAGATCTGGATAAACTAGCAAAATGGTCAGAAGAGTGGCAACTGGGGTTTAAAGCAAAGAAGTGCAAGATCATGCGCATAGGGAAGAGAAACCCTGAAGCCACCTATAGGCTGGGAGGGGAGTTGCTGGCAGTCACAAGGGAAGAAAGAGACTTGGGTGTCATCATCACCGAGGACCTGAAATCATCCAAGCAGACCTCTAAAACAGTAGATAAGGCTAGAGGGTTGTTGGGGTGTATTAGTAGGGGTATCACAAGATGGAAGAGGGAGGTAATAAACCCTCTTTACAAGACACTGGTTAGGCCCCATCTGTAGTACTGCGTGCAGTACTGGAGGCCACACCTTCACAAGGACATTAAACAAATTGAGGCAGTCCAGAGGAGGGCAACCAAAATGGTGCAGGGACTGCATCAGAAAACATATGAGGACAGATTAACAGAGCTCAATATGTATACCCTAGAGCAAAAGAGGGAGAGAGGTGATATGATTGAAACATTCAAAAACCTTAAGGGTATTAACAAGGTGAAAGAATCTAACATGTTTCAATATAAGATAAATAGCAGGACAAGAGGACACTGCATGAGATTAGAGGGAGGCCAATTAAGGGGTAATGTGAGGAAGTTCTTTTTCACAGAAAGGGTGGTAGATGCATGGAACGGCCTACCTCAGGAAGTGGTGGATATGAATACAGTTCAGAGCTTCAAAGAGGTATGGAATAGGCATAAGGGAGCAATACAGATGAGTATGAATAGATAAGCCATTGACAGAGCAAAGGCCTATGGCACATTCATAAGGTAGAAAAAGAAATGGGCAAACTGGATGGGCCTTGCTGTCCTTAACTGCCGTCATCTTCTATGTTTCTATGTTTCAACATCTCTTTCACTGGTACCACACTATAAGCACATTGTAACTATTATGATAAATCTGTCCAAAGCCTGTTGAAAGCACAAGGCACAGGCACCTGTACAATATATCAGTATATATCCCTCCATGTAAGTTTCCTTCCACTATATTGGCTTAGTGTCTGGATCTTCAAGAAGTTTAGAAAAAGAAAGTCTTTATCCATAGCTAAGATGTAAAAACAACAACGACTGTCACCCTACTTTAAACTTAGGAAGGATCATCTAAGTGTAACATCATTACTTTTATATCTTACAACCAAGCATGTTAACTTGTATCCCCGTTACTTACTAGTAAATACAACTGTGAAAATGTAGACAACAATATTTTCTTATACCTAATGGCTGGGATTCAACATCTGTCCAGCACATACCTTAATTAGCAGCCAGAAGTATTTGAGTCAACTCGCACTACTATGCACTGAGTGGCAGGAAGTGAACTCCTCTGTTGAGAAGAAGATGAGGGAGGTGGTACTCACTGGAATGAGTGGCACCTATGGCGCCATCTTTACCATGCGGTATCTAGAGGCATACGTGTCCATACCAACTTCCAATTAATAATACATTCCCATCTCTGCCCAGTTAGATGCCAAACCCCACAGCATCAAATAATTAACATTATACTTTTAATAGCATCATGTTATAAAATGTCTACAGCAAAGTGCACTCAAGTCCCTTCAGGCAATGAGATCTTAATGCACAGACTTTCTGTAGGATCACTCCTCCAACTCCACTTCCGATTCTTGAATTCCCAGTCTCATAAAGCACTTGTCCTGATTTTCTCTTTGAGTTTCCCTGCATCTCTTGAGTTAGAAAACAAATATGTTCTCCCTCCATAATGGACCATCAGGCATGCAGGGAGTAGCAGCCAGTAGTTGATGCCAAGCTATGTAGGAGTGATCTCATGCTGTCAAGCCCCTTCCAATGTGATCAGGTATTATAACTGAGATAAGGGAATATTTTCAAATGTAAGTCCCAGTACTTTCACTGCCTACAGGATTGCATCGCATTCCTTTGAGCTGCCAGCCACCCAAAGAACACTCCGGGGAGTGTTTTACTTGATGCTGGCCTCCAAGATTTAATCAAGCAAGCTTTCTTTATACCGAGAGCAAGTCCACAGATACTTTCCTGGTAAGCTACTTCTGGAGAAACATTTGAAAATTATTCCCCCTTGGTGGTTTCTGGGAGACCTAGGAGCCCCAGACTGGCAGACTGATAAAAGTTCTCCAGTTGTTCATGGTGGGTCTTAGAGCACAGTTCTCTCTAACCAAGCATGCACATGTTACAGTTACTTTTTCCACTGCCTCTCCTGCCTTTCTTGTATCCATTTGTGTCTTTTAGTTTCCATCAATGCCATCCAGTTGTTGAAATCTTCAACTTTTTTGTCCTGTTATTGTATGGCTGAGAGAAATGCAATTAATGTGCCCCCGGTTCCTGGCTGCTCTGAGTCCATGGCTGCCTGTTTCTACAGGGCCTTGGATTTGCGATGAACAGGATGTGGCTGATTCTTCAGCTTACTCATGTCTGTTGAGCTTCAAATTCTTAGGAGATGGAAATGATGGTATCGTAATTCTTGCAAGCTAGTTTGGATACAAAAAGTGGTCTTTTTCTGCTGACAAAGTCTATGTTTCCTTGTTTCTATGGCTCTTTTTCCTCCTGCCTTTTCCCTAGCATTGGAGCCACGGTCAGCGACAATTGCTAACTTTGTCCTTGTGCCTTCTCCCTAGCATTGGAGCCATGGTCAATGGCAATGGCTCACTTTTCCCTTTCATTCCTCCCCAGCATTGGGGCCTACTTTTCCCTCCTGCCCTCTCTCAAGCATTGGAGGCTTAGTTGGTGGCAATAAAGGCCAGATTAGCAGTTGGGCAGTTGCCCAGTTCCCCAAGATTGAGTGGGGCCCACAGATTCAGTGATTTTGTTTTTAATTTTTTTGTTGGTTGCTGCGTATTGCTGTAATGTGCTATTGACTTTTACCTACTGTACTAAAGAGGAGGAGGGAGTAACAGAGTCAAAATGTGACTAGACAGTGAAAGTGACTATCCAATGTGCCTGCAGCCCTAATGCATTTCTCTTACTGGTTCCCTCCCCCCCACATGATGGTCCTCCTCCTGAGTCCTTAGTGACTTCTGACTTACACTGTGCATGAAAATGTGGCCTTCTTTGTTTTGTGCCATGCTGATGTCTTTCTAGTCTCTTCCCCTTCCTCCATCACTCTGAGTGCCCCAAGGTATGTTTCTAAACTCATTGGGCCACTTTGAGTAGCCCATGTGTACACTGTTGAACTGATTATTTTAAATTAATTCAATTTTAATAAACAAGTAATGATTTGTTAGTATATAACCCACTTCCCCTCTGTGCTGTTAAAATGTTACTTCTGTAGCTTAATGTATGGTAGAATATTCACAATTTAAAAACTGACAGTTTTATTCATTTATTTTTTGCTCTGCAGAATGCTCACTCAGAGCATCTAAAGCAACACTTTAGTGATGTTTGGAATGATTTCCAGCTCAGAACAGAGCAAGTTCCACTCTGAGCTGAGAGACATGCTTTATTTCAACAAACAGAGACATTTTACATTTTTATGAGTACTATGAAGAATAGGCATAACATATTGCTTGTGTACTGTTTATTTTTAATTTGATATAAAACAAAGCACATTATTTTGCCTCCCAATTGATGTAGTATTTCATCCTACTGCTTTTCTCTAGCTGTGAGAGCTGAAGCTCTGCCTGTTAAACAACTCATGTTTGATACAAAATTACAAATTCAGATCTGCCCATCACAAAAAGCAACTAAAGGATTCCTTTAGTCTGAAGCAATAATTGTGAAACTCATGCTTTGCTGAGAGGTCTGCTAGACTAGGATGTTATCTGTGGGTTAGCACACACTCTTTTCTCTGCTGTGCAAAAGAGGACCAAAGGATGAGACAGCAGTGAGACACATTTTGGAAAGCAAGTACAGTAAAACTAATTTGTTGGTGTTGGTTATAATGTGTTATAACATGGACTGACTGAGCAAGATGTTTAATTGGTCAGGAAGCACAACTTGACCATTGATTAAATGCCTATACCCTACAGTTAGGGTGATGCATCCCTGACTGGAACACTACAGCGTAATGGACCTCGTTATCTGAGCTGCAGTTAATCACTCAGTGGCAGTCATTTAAAATTGTTTGTTAGCTAGTGAGAGCTCCAGCATTGTCCGCCCACAATAGAATCATCTGTTCCTCGATTTCTCCCTGTCATGTCGGGGCACCCTAGTATGACTACTCACCAGCTCATACTATAACATATATCTTACCTTCAGGGCTGGATTTACATTGCCATGGGCCCTATGCACAGCAATAACCATGGGCCCCTCGCACCCCCCCCCCCCCCAATCTCGGCATAAATTGCATGGCCAAACCTTGTCAGGCAAATACAACCCTAATAAAGCAATTAAATATTTTAATGGACAGCAGTGCAGCTGTCAATATTAATTATAAAATGTGTTATATTTTTAAAAACTTTTAAAATATCTGAGGCAAAAACAACCTCATGGTGACATATGTTGCAAACAAATACTACAGCTTTTATCTCCATTTTCAAAAGGAACATTTTATATTTTTCAGGGAAAAGTGATGCACACCCCTTACACAACTGATACCGTCTTCTTGAAAAAAAGAAATTGTATATTCACCCTGTAAACAGTCTGCTGCATTACAAAGTGAACTAGACCTTGTATTTTAAAATCAGCATTTATTTGAACATTCATGCAATTCTAGTAAACAAAAAACTCATGAAAAAAATTAAACTCCCACCACCCCAATTATAAATAAGAATGGAAAACATTGGGGTTTGCCTTCAGCATACACTTTCCAACACCAACACTGCAATACTTTTACACACACACAGGACAGTCCATTCTGAACAGCAATATTTATAAATTCTTTTATAAAGCCAAAAATTAAAACAAAACTCGTGCCCTCTTTAAATTATCATTGTAGCTCTGCTCTCAAAGGGCTAACAGTAAAGTCAAGAGGTTAGAGCAATGGGTAGTAAATGAGCTTAATACATCCACCAGACCTCAGTTTGATTCTCTCAGCCTTCACTTGCATACTGTGTGACCCTGAAAAAGTCACTTAGACTCCCTGTGCTCCCATGATACACCTGGAAATGTTTTTTATTGAACTGGCAGTATAGCCAAAAGGTTTCAAGCAACAAGCTGTGAATAGCTTGGTACATTCAGCAGACCTTGGTTTGATTCCCACAACCCCCATTTGCATACTGTGTGACTCAGAGCAAGTCACTTAACTTCCCCAATGCACCTGGGTTGCCTCTGAAAAGAGGCTTTATGCCTAATGGACCTGACCCAGTTAACCAAAGAAAGAATAAATAAATAAATCATCCAATACCAGTGGTGGACAAGAGCCAGCCAGAAGCAGCAGCTACACTATAGCCGTCCTGCTGTGTGCATCAGTGAATACATGGTAGGTACCCTGCACACAGCACCCAATCAATACATCATTAAAACACCACACACAGGAGTGTAACACAGGAGGCTGATTCCTGAGGGCATACCTCTCAACTGTCCCTGATTATGAAGGATGTCCTTCATTTTTCCCCTTGAAACTGCTCTGTCCCTCATCCATCCTTAATGGAAAAGGAGCTGGCCACACAGATAATATACTGTAAAATCAGATTTTAAAGCATAAATTGATAATAGTCTAACATGCTAAATCCAAAATAAACTTTGTACAGGCAAACACAATATGTTCCTCAGGGTTCTGGTCTTGTATCTTCAAGTTTGAGGATGTACCCCTTATTATGACAGTGTCCTTCATTGTTCCACACTGACCCTCATTTTGAGGGTCCATGTCCTTCTTTTCAGTGACAAAATGTTAAGAGGTATGCCTGAGGGCCCGGGGAAATGACAGTAAGGGTTACACAGCAATGAATGGGGGGAGGCAGTTAAGCTGGGTGTCCAATGTCCATATTTAGACTGGGTCTAGTCACCACAGCCAGTGTGGCAGAACAGGAACAAGATGTTTCCCCAACAAGTTCCCTTCATCTGATGTGCATCACAGTGAACCAAGCCAAGCTAATGATGACCCCAACCCAAACCCACTCACATACCTTGATAATGTGGGTGTCTGTCTTGGAAAGCAGCACCTTCTGATTGAATTCCTCCTTGCCAAGATGGATGTAATCCAACTGAGGTCGGTCTCATCACCGCTGAGGTCGATTTGCTGCTCTCCCCCAGCCCTCCTCAGCATCGATTGATCCCTTCCCATTCCTGGCTCCACTGCTGCACAGCACACCTCCTGCTCACAACTCGGAAGCTCCCAGTGAAGCATGTCCCAACTCCTGACTGCTCTACTTTCCTAGGCCAGGTCCCTCCACTCCACTGTCCATGTTTGCCAGTGCAACAAGGCAACTGCAGACAGTTAGTCCATCCTCCGGGCTCCCTCAGAATTAATGAGTTAAGTAACATTTTTCAAAGACCTCCATACCCTCACGATGAGAGGAGTATGCAAAAGGTGCCAAAACTGGAGGTGTGTGCTGCTGCGTACTAGCACACACTGATGCACATGAAGATGTCAGTTGTGTAGTCTGGGGGGAGGGAAGCAGTTTTATTGTGGATGGGTCCGGCCATCGGGGAGCATTGCAAGCAAAATGAGTAAACAATTGGACAAAACTGTCCTCTGCCACCACCACCTCACAACAGGACTGACTCATCCTCACTGACCTGGCTGTTCAGAGTGCCATTTGGTAAAAAAGCATAATTCTGCATGCACACACACAGCTGACATGCCCCCCCCCCCACAATTCAGAGCCCTAAACAATAGCATAGTTGGCATTTTGGTAAATGCGACCCTGCTCACTGTCTGTTAACTGTGCCCTCCTCACCTGCCAACTTTTCCTGATGGAAAGAAATGGTAAGGGAAATGCCAGCTGGACAAACTTCAGGATGCCCTGAAGAAGGAGAGAAAGAAAGAGACAGAGGCATGGAGTGAGCACTGCACACAATGAGCTGAAAGAGCATCCCCTCTGGCAGCAGTTGTCCCCAGTGTACTGGTGCCACACAGAGGTACAAGGATCCTCCGTTCACTGTGCAGCAGAAGTGGGTAGAACAGCAGACCGCCGGTACAGTGCCACATAAGTGGCCAGACCACTGGTGAAGTCTCGCCTGTCTCTGTCTCTCTGTCTGTCTCTCAAGTCTGTTTGATCCACACTTGCAAATTGGAGTCCTGTGGAAGGCACCCCCCCGTGATAATGTCCACTGCCTGTGGTACCTCCATTATCCATGGAGTGTTGACACAGGGAGTAGGCTGCCATCCAGGTATCCCCCTCCCAACAATGTCCAGTCACTGCATGACATTATATCTGTACAGCATGCACTGGAGAGGCAGAGAGAGCGACCTTGCATTCAGAGTGAGCGACAGAGACAGAGCAAAAGAGATTCACACAGACACACTAAGTGGCTGCACTCTGCAAAGTGGCTGCATTGTTCTGTGTCTGCGCGTCTCTCTCTCTCTCTCTTGCTTGCTCTCAAGTTCCTCTACAAATCACAGCATGGGAGAGCAAAACTTGTCTTTTTGGCCGCTGGTGAGAAGGGGGATGAGTGAGTTGCAGGGACAACAGGTGAGTGAGAGACACAGAGCAACAGGATCAGGATCTCTCTCTCTCTCTCTCTCTCTCTCTCTTTGTGTCAGTAGAACGTGAAGGCAGGTAACAACAATCTTCGGATAGCGGGTCAGAAAAATGCAGGAAAGTGAAGTATGTAAGAGATCTCCTACCTGCTGTCAATTGTGTGAGATCTTTGCCAGTGTGACTGTGTGAGCTCCACATGGCTTTGGTAGAGAGAGATACTGGGAAAGCGAGTGACCACAAGTGAGCAGGGGCTGCACCACAAACAAAGACACAAAGCAAGAGGGCGACAGACAGGGCAAAGATGGAGTAACACAGTGTTGTGAGTCTCAGTCTGTATTCAGTTGCCCTGTAACTGGTAGAAATTTTCCTTCTGCAGTCTCCTGTCTCTCACTGTGTATGGGGGGGAGACACCACAGTAACAGTAGCAGGCAGTGTACCACTCAGTCTTATGTACAAGAAATGTCACAGATCATGTCAGTAGTGTATGTGTGACATTGCTATGGGTATAATACCACTGCAGCATGCATTAATTGTGAGGGGCTATTTTGCAAAGTGGCTGGATACACTACTTTTTTGTATTTAAACAGCAAAAAAACAGCTTTCTGCATATTTTTTTGTTGTTTAAAGAAAACCCATGTTATAAGCACAATATCCCACTCCAGGATGTGGGGTTATAGGCATTTAATCCATGCCTGGGGCACTGTGAGGACACTCGGCCTGCTGCCTCGTGCCTCAGAATGCACCCCAGGCATTGATTAAATGCCTATAACCCCACACCTTGTCATGGGTTATTTCTTACTTAATGTAGTTTAACTTCTGATGCGGGTTCTTAACATGACTAGTATATTTCATTTCCTCATAATGTATAAAGGTTTATTGATTGATTGATTGATTGATTTTCTATTTTGGTTATTTATTCTTTATGAGTGGGTTTGAATTTCAGCGTCTAGGCAAGAATCGTCATTTACTTTTGATAATGACCAGCATTTTCTAGCAATAAATTGGTCTGATTTTTTTTTTATTGTGGATGATAAAAAAATGGGACAGAGTTGTATTCTGTTTCTGTTATCTGTTTTTTTTTACCTATCACCAATTATCTATATGTTATTTGTTACCCCCCCCCTTACTTTCTGCTTGCATTTCTTGATGTTGACTGTAGTGTGAGTAAATGAGAGGTGAGGGAAGGAGTGATGAATAGGCTGCTGGTCTTGTCTATTTTCAACTAAACATTAATTCTCTATTGAGGAAAAGTCCCCTTTAGCTCATGAAAGTAAGCCCTGGTTTATAGGGAGGATAGTGGCCAATACTATGGGATTTGTCCACATTGGGTAATGTGGTAATCCTTCGGACCCCGGGCAAAGCAACTTTTATGTCACAGTCATGCTATTTATCAAGCTATATTTTTCTGTTTTGATGATTTTCTTTAGTGATACTGTTTTGAAAAGCTTACAAATAAAACCTGCTAAACGTCCTGTCTAGGCAGTTACAGTTAGTCCATTCATAGCTATTTGCTTATAAACTGCATTTAACTGTGGAGATACAGCAGGCATAAATCTGTTTTTTTCTGTTATAACATGGCTGTTGTCTGTGGGGTTTCTGTCAAACGTTAGCCCTGGTATACTGAGGTGTTTTTCTAGTCATTCAGACACAAAGCTGAGATCATCGCATTCAATTTCATGCAACCATTGTAACCCAAATTGTACGTCTGTCACTTGCTTTTATTTATTTTATTTATTTATTAAGTTTTTGTTAACCGGGTAGGTGACCAGCAAGACCATTCTCAGGCACGACCCGGGAGGGTACAGAGACATACTTCAGGAGAAAACAATATATGTACAATACTACAAAAGACATGTAAGTGTTTGAGCAGTTAACGGTGGTAAAAAAGACATAAACAATACATCAATCAGGTTAACATGTAACAAAATATAGTTGTGTCATTATTAGAGTATCTGAGCAGTATACAAACAATAAGGAATAGAGCTTAGTGAGAGCAAGTAGCAATAAGGTAAGAGAGCTTAGGCAGTGAGAACTGGAAGGAGAAGTGCTCCCTGTTGGAGTAGACCTCAGGATCCAATGGAAACAGAGGAGAGGGGTTGGATTGAGGAAGTGAGGGCTAGGGCAGTTTGAAACAGGAGCAGACATAGGAGGAGAAGAGATAGTGGCGTAGTTCTCTTTTGAAGGAGATGTGGGAAGCAGTTTGACATAGGGTTAGTGGGAGAGTGTTCCAGAAAAGGGGTGCATGACAAGCAAAGGCATGACCACCTTTGGAAGTACGATGTCTTGGAATAAAAACAAGGGCATGGTCAGCAGAGTGCAAATCATAGCTGGTTTTCTGGTAGAGAAAGAGACTGGTGAGGGGTTTAGTTGAACGGGATCTGATGATGTTATCAGTAATGGATCCAAGAGCATAATACCTAAGCTCTTTGGGAGGAAGCCATACCAGATCAGAGTAGAGGAGACAATGATGTTTCAGCCGGGGGGAGAAGGATACAAAGTGACAGATATTATTATAAGTAACATCCCACTTTTGTAGACTTCAGTTGCAGGCAGAGAAGTAAGTGGCAACCCCATAGGTGAGTGAGGGGAGTAGTATCCCATGGGCAATAGCAAGCCTGGCTGAGGGGATGAGCGCATAGCTTGTACAGTAGGCGATGCCTAGTTTAGAGTTGACATGTTTACAAGTAGGTTGAATATGGAGGTCGAAACTTAGTGATGGGTCAAGAGTGACCCCTAGATATTTGAAGGAGTTTACCACCCCAACAGATGAGCTATCTAGGGAGGAGACATTGAAGTGTCCTTGGGAGTGTTTGAGTTTGGGCTTAGAGCCAAATAGCATAGCTTGGGTCTTAGTGTTATTTAGGATAAGTTTGTGATTTGCTAGCCACTGTTGGATAAGCTGAAAGTCATTAGAAAGCCTAGAGTTTATGTCCTCTGTACTATTGGAACTGGTATACAGTATAATATCATCCTCATATGATAGATATTTTAATTGGGAGTCACATTCTTCTGCTATTCGAAAGTCCTTACTTCAGTTTAGCTCTCCTGATCAGTACTACTTGGCTGCATCTTGCTGTCACTGGGAAAATGTATATTTCTAGGGCCAGGACACTTACTAACTGTAGAGCACAAACTTGCTTTTCCTGGGATTATTTGGCTCAGAACTCCTGGGACCAATAGAAATTGGCCTAAAATAGAAGTCCCTAGAACTTGGAAGGTTTTAACATTTAGTATCAAAAAGCTCCTCCACTACAAAAACAGTCTGAGGGGTTTGAAATGCAAACAAGAAATGTATTTAAATATTTGGTGACCAGAATAGGCACACTGATCTGGGAATGGTTTACAGGTGTGACTGGGGGAAAGGCTGCCAGAACATGGGGAAAAGTGTGGGAAGGGGGGCTGTAGTAATTTCAAAAGAGATCAGGTTTGCTTCTCTTCTGATCTTGCATGCATTACAAGGGCACTTTGAATGCTCATCTGCAGAAGATGGGGGGCACAGCCATGAATCCTTGCCCTTAGCTGCTGGCACCTAAGAAGGAGTGAAATAGTGTAAAGCACTGGTTCTTTTCACTGATGGTGTAGCAGTGCTTGAGTAAGGACAGGCAGGAGACAAGCTCAAAGAACAAAAAAGATTTAATAAGTGCAAATCACCAAATAGGACAGGCAAATGCACAGCTGTATACTCTAGAACTCTATTCTCTATACTTCTACATTTCAACAACTTTATAATGCTATCAGACTATAATTCTATTATTCTAGTACTCTAATGCTTTTATTCTATTACTGTATTATTCTATTATACTATTACTCTATTATTCTATACTGTATAATAATACTATAATTCTATGCTAGATATTCTTATTATTCTATGACAACATGACCAGAATAAATCAAAAGTCAGAACATCATGTTCACCAGGGATTGAGAATGGTGATCACCAGTGCACTGTGATGGCTGGCTTAGCTGAACTGGGAGAAACAAAGGGGGGAGAGGATGCACAAGATTTCCAAACAACTGTAAAGCCTCCTGGACAATGTGTGACCCCAGGGAAAATGAGATGCAGAAAAAGCTGTAGTATCTCAGGAAAAATGAGATGTAGAAGATGCTGAAGAATTTCTGGGTCTATGCAGGACCTCAGGAAAAGAGATGCAGAAGAAGCTGAAGAACCTCTGAGCTGATGTAGGACCCCAGGAGATGAGATGCAGAAGATGCTGAAGAACTTCGGGACCAGTGCAGGATCCCAGGAAACAAGATGCAGAAGAAGCTGTGGAACCTCTGGGCTAATGCAGAATCCCAGGAAATGAGATGCAGAAGAAGTTGCTGAACCTCTGCAGCGATGCAGCACCACAGGAAACGAGATGGAGAAGAAGCTGTAGAAATTCTGGGCTGATGCAGGACCCCAAGAAAAGAGTTGCAGAAGAAGCTGAAGAACTTCTGGGCTGATGCAGGACCACAGGAGATGAGATTCAGAAGAAGCTGAAGAACCTCTGGACTAATGCAGGATCCCAGGAAACAAGATGCAGAAGAAGCTGAAGAACCTCTGGCTGATGCAGCATCCCAGGAAATGTGATGCAGAAGAAGTTGTGGAACTTCTGGCCAATGCAGGATGCACATGAATTCTGGCAATTTCTTTCAAGTGGAGGATGTACATAAATGCTGGCAGTTCAATTTAGGCAGAGGGCACACGGTTCAGGGGTAATTGCCTGTTGTAGGATGCAGAACACACAGTTTGAGGGCAGTTGTTAGCTGAAGGGCAGAGAATATGTAGTTCAGGGCAATTGCTGGTTGCAGGACACAGAACACACATTTCAGGGGCAATTGCCATTTGCAGGATGCAGAACACAATTTAAGGACACTTGCTAGTTGCAAGCATAGAACATGCAGTTCGGGGCAATTACAGGTTGCAGGGCACAGAACACACAGTTTGAGGGCAATTGCTAGTTGCAGGGCACAGAACACACAGTTTGAGGCAATTGCTGACTGCTGGATGTAGAACACAGTCTGGGGGCATTTGCAGGGCACAGAAATTACAGTTTGGGGCAATTGCTGTTGGTAGGGCACAGAACACACAGTTCAGGGGGAAATTGTTGGTTGCAGGGCACAGAACACACAGTTCAGGGGCAATTTCAGGTTGCCAGGCATAGAAGACACAGTTTGGGGCAATTGCTAGCTGCAGGATGCAGAACGCACAGTTCAGAGGCAATTGCAACAGTTTAGCAGATCAGCCATGGTTTTAGTCTTATTGCCACTCTAAATTGCCCTGATCAACCCTCTCCCTTTCTGCTAGCCCTTTTGAGGATGTTGCTAGCCTATGCTAGTGCCCCTCCACATCTATGTGCAGTCAGAGGTGGGAAAACCTTTAAGGCTCCCCCTCCCCAATGCAACCTCATCCCTGACACAGTGCCCTGGGTAAAAGTTATTTAAGCTGTAAACCAAATGGCTTGCCGTTTTACCCACTGGCCCTCAACCTTGTAGTGTTTATTTATGGAGGAGGGGAGGAACAGAAACACTTTGGGCTTACTAGCCCTTTCTTCAAGTAGCCCAACTGGGCTCCTTATTCTAACTGGAGCCTGTCTTTCCCCTAGAATCCACCCAGAAAGCTGCCCTTATAAGTATTTATTAGCTTTTCTTAGGGCCTGATACCCTAAGCTCTGCCTCTGTGGAGCTTAACTAATGAATATTCAGCTATTCCCTCTAGGACCTATTACCCTTAACTCTGCCCCAGGTGTCATTTGCCTGAATTATAATTTATTTAAATATCCAGCACGTGGCCTGCCCCTTTGGCACTCGGCCAATTCTCCATGTGGCCTATAGTGTGAAAACAAAACTTTTTCCTTTTTTTCTGTACCAAATGAAATAATTCTGGTGGTCAGCACCTCACTGTTGGTGCTGCTGATGACTCAGTGCCTCGGCCTGAGGTGATGATTGCAGGAGAAGGGCAGGAAAGGCACCTGCTTCTGGCTGACTGGAGGCAGGCAGTAGTGCGGGTGACTCCAGGACCACACTCAACTTAACTCAACTCTTCTTTATTTTTAAAAAGCGCAAATCAAAATATCTAAGTGCTTGTACAAAAGTTAAAAAGATACAGCATAAAATAACATATTACAATATAAAAACATAAGAACAACAGAATTCATTAGCAGTAAATTATCCGAATTCCGTAAAGGTGAGACTGAATAGTTAGGTTTTCAGGGCCAACTTAAAGCTCTCCATGGTTGGGCACTCCCTTACGGAACGAGTTAGAGAATTCCACAGGGTTGGGGCCACAAATGAAAATGCCCTGGCACCTGATGTCTTCAAACTGATCCTGGGAATCTCCAGCAATCCCTTGTCAGTGGAGCAAAGTGGGTGGAGGGTGCAATGAGGACACAGGAGTTCTTGCAGGTAGCACAGACCCTGTCCATGTAGGGCATTATAGTTCAGCAAATTGACCTTGAAGATGAATCGCCACTGAACTAGCAGCCAGTGCAGGCCACGGAGAACAGGTGTGACATTGCAAGATTTAGGTAAGTCAGTCAACAACCTGGCTGCCACATTCTGCACCAGCTGCAAGCAGCAAATGTCAACCCCCAGAAGCCCTAGGTATATGGAGTTGCAGTAATCAAGGTGTGAGGTCACAAAGGCATGGACCAGAGTTGGAAGGTCATCAGGTGGGACCAGGAGTTTTACCCAGGTGATATTCCTCAGATGATAAAAAGAGGATTTGATGACAGCTGACACCAGTGATTTACGAGTCAGCCCTTCATCAAAAATAATGCCCAGATTATGCACCTGATCCAAGGTCTACAGCTGGCTGCCTCTGAGCCAAAGCCCAGAAGGCCCACCAGACAATTGTCCTTTAACCCAATGATCCAGGTCCACAACCAACACCTCAGTCTTGTCGGGATGCAGCTTCAACCAATTGGCACTCAACCAGTCGTGGATCTTGGCAAGGTAGTTGTTAAATACCATGACTGGATCATCTCTCTGAGGATGCCACTCTGTACCACGCCACCTGCGAGAGACCAGAATTTTATTTTATTAAAAAATAAAATAAAAAATGGGACTGTACAGACCCCACTCCTGGATTGGCCGACACTGCTGCTGCAAATTGGGAACCCACCTGTCAGTGGAGGAATGCAGTAACACTGAAACATAGAAACATAGACGTTGACAGCAGATAAGGACTGCAAGACCCATCCAGTCTGCCCATTTCTTTTTCTGCTTTATGAATGTGCCATCAGCCTTTGCTCTGTCAATGGCCTATCTATTCATACTCATCTGTATTGCTCCCTTATGCCTATCCCATGCCTTTTTTGAAGTCCTGCACTGTATTCATATCCACCACTTCCTGAGGTAGGCCGTTCCATGCATCCACCACCCTTTCTCTGAAAAAGAACTTCCTCACATTACCCCTTAATTGGCCTCCCTCTAATCTCATGTCCTCTTGTCCTGTTATTTTTCTTATATTTAAACATGTTAGACTCTTTCACCTTGTTAATGCCCTTAAGGTGTTTGAATGTTTCAATCATATCACCTCTATCCCTGCTTTGCTCTAGGGTATACATACTGAGTTCAGTTAATCTGTCCTCATATGTTTTCTGATGCAGTCCCTGCACCATTTTTGTTGCCCTTCTCTGGACTGCCTCAATTTGGTTAATGTCCTTGTGAAGCTGTGGCCTCCAGTACTGCATGCAGTACTCCAGATGGGGCCTAACAAGTGTCTTGTAAAGAGGGATTATTACCTCCCTCTTCTGACTTGCGATACCTCTACTAATACACCCCAACATCCCTCTAGCCTTACTTACTGCTTTAGAGGTCTGCTTGGATGATTTCAGGTCATCGGTGATGATGATGCCCAAGTCTCTTTCTTCCCTTGTGACTGCCAGCAACTCCCCTCCCAGGCTATAGGTGGCTTCAGGGTTTCTCTTCCCTATGTGTATGATCTTGCATTTCTTTGCTTTAAACCCCAGTTGCCACTCTTCCGACCACTGAACCATGGATCAACAGAAAAAATGAGGAGAGGAGGTCTGCAGGTACCAATTAACTTATTTAACTTTACCTCCCTGCGTCCTCACTCTGTCTCCCTTACTGGCTACAACAACTTGAGTTCACTTTTATTTATTTATTTGATTTACCAGGAAAGTGGATTGGATCAAAGATCCGTTTTCAGCTACACCTGGGGAAGGGGTCAAACAGCAGGGGTACAAATAGATGTCTAATACAATACAGCACTTATTAAAATCACAATAAATTATATGTCATACAAATATGGTCTCTTCACACTTACATACATTATTTACAGAATGTGAGTGTGTCCAATATTACAAACTTCAAGTGTTATCGTAACAATGGCAAATTAAGCTTCTAAATAATTTCTTACCCTATTTTTAAAGATGTTTATCTTTTCATTAACATCTATCCCCATTTTTATCGAACTATTTAATTGTGTTGGACCACAGTTTGTCATTGAACATTCAGCAAATTTGGTGTCTGTCCTGTTTTCTTAAAAGAGTTTTAATGATGTTACTCTGAGAATTTTGGTTTTGTTTTGTTCATCCTCTTAAAGATCTAATATAATACCTTTGGGGTTTCCTATCTAATAATTTTGTTTATAAACATCAATGCTGAATACTGTATCCTCTCTCAAGGTGGCAAAGTCTCAAAATGTGTATACATACTGCAATGATACTCATATTTTCTTCTTCCAATTATAAATCTTAAGATGTTATTAAATGTAACTGTATCTTTGTAACACTGAATCAGACACATTCATTAACAGTAGCAAATTATAATCTAAAGCTGGCGGTAGCACTTGATGTGCTATTGTGTTTTTTTTTACCTTTTCAGATAGATTATTTTTATTTCTGTATAAATAACCTAATTTACAATTTACTTTACTTATCTTGGTAATATGTTCATCAAAACTTTGAATCACACCCTTCTAGACTGGTCACTCACCTCACACCCTCACAGGATCATAGCCTCAGGCCTCCTCCCAGATGCCCTCAGCGATCACCATGGAATCTACGCTGTGCGCAATATCTGCAAACCAAAAGCCCACCCACCTAGAATCCTCATGGCTAGATCCTTCAAAGCACTGGACCTCACCTCCTTACTAACTGACTTGGACAACTCTGACTGGTCACGCATCAGTCGATCAAACTCCTTAGATGAGGCCGTGGAGTTCTTTAAGGACAAGTTCATTGCCGTCTGGGACCAGTATGCCCCCCTCAGATGAACCAGGGTCAGAGGTGCTCACCTTCCATGGATCTCTACTGAAATCCTAACCCTCCTCAAAACCAGGGACAAAGCCTGGACCTCTTTCAAGGCCTCCAGATCACCAGCTGACCTACAGCAATACCGTACGTTACGCAATGTCAGTACTAGTAAAATCCGCTAAGCAAAAGCCAACTGCTTCAAAGCCACCTTCAACTCAACCTTCCACCACCCAGCCAAATTCTGGAAAGTGGTAAAATAACTTCTCAGTCCTCCATTGCAACCCCCCACTCCTACCCTGGTGGTAGGAGGCCCCAACATCTCTGAACCCCCTGCAGTAGCCACACTGTTTAACTTCCACTTCACAAATAATAATATCACTCCCCAGTCCTCACTTCACCCTGCACAGTTCTTCACCCCCACCACCACAGTCAGAACCACTATACCAGCTCACCCCTTCTCCTTCATGCAGGTCACTCCTGATGAGGTCTATGAGGCACTGATTGCCCTTAATCCTGGGAAGGGCAAATGCCTCACCATGCTGGATTCCAAGATGCTCTTCCTCTCTGCCCCCGCCATAGCCAAACCCCTGGCCTCCCTTTTTAACCTGTCATTCTCCCGTGCTGAGGTACCCTCTGAATGGAAACATGCCACTGTAATCCCCCTTCCTAAAGGCAGAGATGCCTCCAACCCAAGCAACTATTGATCCATCTCCCTTCTACCTATTCTGGCAAAGCTGCAAGAATGACTAGTACTCTCTCATCTATCACCCTTTCTTGATTCCTCCTCCTTTTTCAACCCCTACCAGTCTGGCTTTTCGAAATCCCACTCTACCGCTACTTCCCTTCTCTGGCTCACTGATTCTATACTCACTGGGATGGATGCTGGCCACATCACAGCTGCCATTTTCATCAGCCTGGCCAAGGAATTTGACACTGTTTCTCACCCTCTCCTCCTGTCCAAACTTACCAACGCTAGCCTATCCAGCTGTGCCCTTTGCTGATTCCACTCATACCTTACAGGCAGGTCCCAATCAGTCATAATCAGTTCCTCTATCTCGGCCCCCTCCCAGTCACCACAGGGGTACCACAAGCCTCTGTTCTTGAACCACTCCTGTTCTCCATCTTTTTGAATGACCTGCCTTCTGCCTACCCACATACCTCAATCCACATGTATGCAGACGACACTGTGCTGTATACATCTGGCCCCTCTGCCTCAGAGGTTACAACTAGGTTGCAGCAAGACTTTATAGTGGTCCAGCACTGGCTTTACTCCAATCAACTCCTCCTCAATGCCAAGAAAATAGTCTCAGTAACCTTTGGCACTAGGCAGAGACTGTCCAGGCTCCCCTCCCCGATCACATTCCACACCCTAGATGGAACACCCCTGGAGGTCAGTACCTCTTTCAGATACCTGGGGGTCTGGCTGGACCAACACCTCAACTTCTCTGCCCATGTTGATTCTATAATCAAAAAGCTGAACCCTAGGCTTGGGGCTGTTTACCACAACCGGGACTGCATCCCTGTCTCTGCCCGCAGGGCCATTGTGCAGAAAATGATCCTCCCCGTCTTTGACTACGGGGATGTAGTCTACAGTGCTGGTCCTAAGTCCACCCTAGCCAGACTGGACCCTCTTTTTCACTCTTTCTGTTGCTTTGTCCTGAGCTGTCCATATTCCACACACCACTGTACCCTTTACCAGTCTGCCAACCTCCTCTCTCTCTAGACAACTCAAGACTGTCCCAATGCGCTAAGCTCACAGCCAAATATTGGTACCAGCTGCTCCCCTCCTATATCACCACTGCCCTTGTCAACCCCAGCACCCCAGCATACTCCCTCAGAAACTCTGACTCTAGGTCCCTAGCTGTCCCACATAGGTCTACTGCTGCAGGCCAAGCGGTTGCCAGCTACCTCCTACCACTGTTGTGG
Organism: Neoceratodus forsteri; assembly: GCA_016271365.2. Classification (NCBI taxonomy): domain Eukaryota; kingdom Metazoa; phylum Chordata; order Ceratodontiformes; family Ceratodontidae; genus Neoceratodus; species Neoceratodus forsteri. The sequence continues at coordinate 1,580,832,253 of CM057449.1, read as the reverse complement.
AATTCCCTCCCAGCAAACATTCTCCACTTCTCTTCCCCCACTCTCCTTAACTCCATGCTCAAATCACATTTCTCAGCTACCTACACATGCATCTAGTCAGCTTCTGGGTCACAAACTGGCAGGGCCATGCATCCAAGTTGGGCTTTCATTTTGCTATGTCCTACCTGTCTGACTATATTATATGATACTGATTCTAGTTTATGCCTGTTCTCTTTATCTCAAATCCTTTGTATTTAAACATGGACCTATTGTGCTAGCAATTATTCCTTTATGTAACCACAATTGTATTATATGTTTGTCTTCAACTATGTATCTGTACCCCTTTCCCCCAGGACGCATCTGGAAATGAGCAGTTGACTGCTCAGCATGCCTTCCTGGTTTAACGCTTAAATAAATAAATAAATAAATAAATGTGCCGCACAATGTCATATGCCAATAATTGAAAGTTACTACTTCTTTTAGACATACATAATTTATCCCTGCTATTTTCATGGTGTTATTTTGTAACCTTTGCTTAGTTTCAAAAATCATGGTCTTAGTTTTCTTCCCGTTTAATAAAATCTTATTTTCCACAAACCACTCTTGCAAGGCCATATAAACTGATTGTATTTTTGATTCTAGGTCCACCCCTGTTTTACCTGTACAATATAACACTGTATCATCTGCAAACATTATAATTGACATGTCTTTACAGATGTCTGGCATGTCATTTATAAATACTGAAAACAGGAGCAGACCAAGAACTGAGCCCTGTGGTACTTGAGTATAAATTTCTCTCACAGTGGATCTAACAGAACCAATTTTAACAAATTGTTTATGGTTTGTTAAATAATGTCTAAACCAGGGAGCCTGCCCAGTGGCACTGAGGGTTAAGGCGCTAGATGTCTCACCTCATGCTGCACCACCAACCCGTGTTCGGAAACGAACATGGGCCTCCATGGGTCAGCACGGGAGGAGATGGATCGAGTATCCAATGGACTGCACTCCATCTCTGGGGAGGGGGGTTCAGGGGCTGGTGCACACCTAGCCCCTAGCGGAGGTTGGGGCTTGACAACACGGAGCCATAACAATGTGGGGCGGGAGCATGGCAGACAATGTGGGCATGCATAGGAGCATGTGTGACCCCGTCGTAGGTGTCATTGCATGCTGCACACCTGCAAGGGGCCAGGAAAAACTGGAAGAAGGAGCAGCTCAGCAGATGAAGGAGAAAGCCTCACAGGAACTGCTTCCAGTTAGCCACAGTGCTGTCTAGACTGGATCCAGTCTCCAGTGGGGATTGGGGAACTCCGTCAGCCCTGCCGGGGGAGGGAGCCCTGGGGGTAAGTACCAGCACTGGCTGGTGGATACCAGGGGACACAGCTGTGGGCACCCTCCAGATAGGGGACCGCACTGCAGGAATGAAAAATAATAGTTACAAATAAATAAATAAATAAATAAATAATGTCTGAACCAATTTAATGTATAGACACCTACTCCCAATTGTTCTAGTTTATGAATCACACTGGTGTGCTCCACCAGGTTGAAGGCCTTGGTCAGATCAACAAAGACTCCACTGATAAGTAACCCTCAGTCTATCCTGTCACAGATGTCACTTGTCAACCTGACCAAGGCCATCGACATGCTCTACCCCCCTCTGAAACCATACTGATCCTGTGTTAGAAGTTTCGTTTTTATTCCAAGTATGTTGTCAGTTGTCCAAATACTATTTATTCCAATAGTTTAGCTAGCACAGACAGCACTGATATTGGTCTGTAATTTGTGATCAATTGTGTATCATCTGATTTAAATATTGATGTTATTATTGCTATTTTTCACTGATTTGGTACTACATTTACACATAAAAACAAACTGAAGATATGAATTATTGGGTTTGTTAATTCATCTGCAACCATTTTCAACAATCTAGAACACAGCTCATCTATACCTGAGCCTTTATTTCCATTGAGCTTCCCAGGGAGAAAGAAAACCTCCTTTTCCCTCACTCTGAAGAAGTTGAATGTATGAAAACCAATTTTATTTTCTGGTGCAGTTTCTTCATCCACTTGAAAATGTTCTGTATTCTTGCCAACATCTTTCCAAGTAGTGAGATTTTGTTCTATTTGATCTTTATATTGGGTCATGTCTGTAAAAAATTCATTGAATACATTCACCACCTCTAATTCACTACTTATTGATGTATCTCCAGTTATAAGCCTGTTTATCTTGCTATTACCCACTGGTTGATAAAATTCTTTAAAAGATCCCCACAATTTTTGAGGATTCGATAAGTTGTTTATTTGCTCTTCTTTATTATAGGAGTGTTTAACTTTTTTAATCTCTACTTGACATGTATTACTAATTTTTCAATAATTGTTTAAATCACTTTGCAGACCTGTCTTTTTATATTGTTTCCACAATGAATTCCTTATCCTAAACAGATCTAGTAATTTAGCATTTACCCAAGGTGAACATTTCGTTCTCACTCTCTGATTTCTAATGGGTGCATAATGATTTACAATGTTCATTATTTACTCATTGAAAAAGTTCACTGCCTCTTTCATATCTTTTTTTAAGTACAATGGAGACCAATCTATACTAATATTTCCCTTTTGGAGTGCCTGAAAGCACTTCCTGACAACACTGCTTGCAGTCCATTGAATTTCTCTTCCTTTTTTTTATTGAAAAATTGCTATGGCTGTTATTGGCCGCTTCAGAATCGTCCCTGGCATTCAGGTTGCTGAGTCCCTAACAACCAGGGAGGCATTCAGCTGTACAGTGCAAGCTGGACTTGAATGTGGCACTGGCTTGTGCCCACTGCAGCTGGGCAGGCTGCAGCAGAAAAACTTCTAGAACTACAGCTGCATTTTACTAATAGGGGGCCCTGACACTGGCTTGGAAAACTGGGGCTTATTGGGGATCCCAAACCTTTGGGATATTACATATCCGTCCCCGCTTAAATATACATGTCCCCATGTATGCCCAAAAAGATTTTTCACCTCTGTTTATTAACTTGCCATCTGTATTGTACTATATCTTTCTTCTTTTGGTTTTTTACTCTATTTCCCTCCTTGGCCCTGGGCAGCAGTTCCTCTTGCCTGAGCCCCCAGCCCTGTTCCCCGCTCACAGCTTACCCTCTCTCCAGTGACCCCACGGCTTGCCCCCCATGGTGGGGTGGCGGGGATCCCTCAACCCATCTCACACATGAATCCAGAGCTGGAGAGGGGTTACTGCCCATCACAGAGGCAGCACCTGCGAGGCATGGCAGTCATGTAGGCATGCTTGGACCACATTTTTTTCTCTTGGTTTTTGGCCCTGAGCTAAGGTGTGCAATCACGCCACAAGGAGGGTGCATGCACGCATCCACATGCAGTGTTCCAGGTGTCTGCCTTAGCTCTGCCCCCTTTGTTACATGGGTGTGCCAACCCCCAGCCTCTGCTAGGGGCCAAGCATGCATTGACTACGGAGTTCCCCCTTCCCCGGAGAAGGAGTGCAGTCCAGCGGACACTCAATTCTTCTCCTCACCTGCTGAACCCCGGTGGCCCATGCTCATTCCCGATCATAGGTCATAAGCGTGATGTGAGGTAAAGCATCTAGCGCCTCAGCCCTCAGTGCTACCGGGCCTGCTTATATCTTTCTTCTTTAACTTATAATATATATTAAGTGAATCACCTTATATAAATGTGCATATATACAATTTTTTTAGATGCTTTATCATATAATGTTTGGATAGCTCTCTTTTAATCAGACTCTTCTATCAAGTGTCTGGGAGGCTGTCCCTTATTACAATGGTTAGACCTTTGGAGGTCTGGACCACATGGTTCAGAGTGAGTATAAGTGATATGGTATATACCAATGCCAGGCAACCCAGGCCACTTTAGGATAGGGCTGTTCCCAGGGATACCAGTGGGAGTTCCCCCCTGCTTCTCACTGATGGAATCCTTCAAATTCTTTGATTCACCCATGTCTGCAGCTTGAAATGTACACAGCTTTATCTTGTTGTGATGTACTACTACATTAATGGAGTGTCCATTGGTTTCTCACTGAATTCGGTACACAGGTAAATCAGCATAAGAAATGTCCAATATCACAAATGGTTCTGGTTTCCACCTTGTTGTTAACTTGTTTGCCTGAACATTCTGGTTCTTTAACAGGACACGGCCTCCAGTTGAAAAGGAACCAGCTTGAGCTTTCCAGTCATATTGCTCCTGCTGCTGAGAATGGGCTTGTTCCATATGGGATGAAACCAAATCATTTACTTTTCTGAGGAGTTGATAGTGTTCTATCCACTGGTTTGGGTCTGGAGAGTTTCTGCAGGTTTTAACCTCAACAACAATTACAAGGTCCATAGACAATCATCCATGTCTCCCAAACATCAAGAAATAGGGTGCGAACCCAGTGGAGTAGTGTACCATATTGTATACATAACATGGTTCTGGTAACAAGTCAGGCAAGTGTGATTTCTGGTGGGCAGACAGTGCTAGGAGCATTTCAATTGTGGTTCAGTTAGTTCGCTATCACAGCCTATTGGTTTGGGGATGGTATGGGGTTGTTCAAATTGTACGGCTTCCATAAAGACAGCATAGTTCTTTGAATAGCTGAGATTCAAATGCCCCTCTTTGGTCCGTCAAAATGTCTGTGGTGTAACCATATGGTTTGACAAAGTACTTCCAGAGCATTTCAGTGGTGCACTTTGCAGATAGATCCCTCACTGGGACTGCCACCACAAACTTAGTATAGCGGTCGACCATTGTCAGAACTGATTGATCCCACTGTGACTATTTTCAACTTTCAAGTGGTCCAGCGCCACAATCTCTAATAGGGACTTGTTGATGATAGGCTGCAGAGCTGCTCGCTGAGCATTGCCATTTTATTATTTTCAAACTGCAGGCTGTACAGTCTGTGCATGACTGCTCAATGTCCCTCTCTCATGCCCACCCAATAAAACTGTTGATAAATAGTGCATTCAGTCTGTTTGGTTCCAAAATGTCCAGAGGCATTATGATATCCTTCCAATACAGGGTCAATTTCTTGTCAAGGGATTACAGTTTGTTTGAGCTCCTGGTGGATTCTAGGATCTTAGGTAACTTGAATCAGTCAGTCATTCTCAATCCTCAAATATTACCGCTGCCATAAGAGTTTGACAGGCTCTGGGGGATGTATTCATTCTACTTTGTCTATTTTTCTTTCAGTCCAGACAATACTTTCTGTTCAGTTATTAGTAGACTTTGGTCCTGAAGTTGCTGCCATAAATCTTCTCAACCATCAGCCATATGCTAAACTGTGGGTTCAGAGTTCTGTTCAGACTCCATCTGGCATTGGCAATAGACTCAAACTATTTCAGCAGGTACCTGCACAAAGGGTGGCATCTCAAGGTCTTCTTTCTCAGTTTCACTCTTTTCCAGCTGATCAGTGGTAGGCAGTCTAGAGAGAGCATCAGCATTCCCATTGGATCTTCTCAGTTTATACTTGACGGTGAAATTGAAACTGACAAGGTGGGAGGCCCATTGTTGTTCCAGTGTCACTAACTTGGCTGACCAAAGGTGAGCAAGGGGATTATTGTCTGTATAAACAGTGAATTGTGCAGTTGCCAGGTAATGCCTGAATTTTTCTGTCACCGCCCATACTTAGGCCAGGAACTCTAGCTGTAGTTCTCATCATTTCTCTCAGATCCCTTCAGGCCTCAACTGGCATAGGCAATCACCCTCTCAATTTCGTTCTGTTCCAGGGCCAAGCTGGCTCCTACACCTTGATTACTGGCATCAGTGTAGAGACAAAATAGATGGGCATAATCTGGATAGGCCAAGATTTTTGCCATTGTCAACACGTGTTTCAGGTGCTATAAAGCTTCTTGATACTGTGGGGACCACCTTATGACACTAGCCTTTGGCACTTTTCTTCCTTTGGGGTATGGCAGAAACTTGTGCAGGGGCAAGGCACATTTTGCTAAATTCTTCACAAACCTCTGGTAGTGCCCCACGAATCCCTGAAAATGTCTCACATCTTGAATAGTCACTGGTATGGGTCAATCCTTCACTTCCTCAGTCTTACTGGGATCAGGTGATATTCCCTCAGCTAACACTATATGTCCAAGGTAACTCACTCAGTTCTTTTAGGAAGTGGCACTTTGATGGCTTGATTTTTAGTTTGTACTGTGTTAAGTGGCTGAAAACCATATCCAGGTGTTTGATTTGTGCATTGAATGTCTTTCAATAAACATTTATTTCATCCAAGTAGGGCAACACAGGGTCAAAATTTGTACTTCCAAGGCAATGTTTGATTAATCTCTGGAAGGTCTCTGGTGCATTGCAGAGGCAAAATGGCATTCATGTAAATTCATACAGACCCACTGGAGTAACGAAGGCAGTTTTTTCTTGATCTTCATGGGCCATAGGGACCTGTCAATAGCCGCTTGCTAGGTCAATAGTGGAGAAGAAGGTGGAGGATTTGAGAGCTGTTAATGCATCCTCGATTCTTGGCAGAGGGTATGCATCTTTATGGGTGACCTTAGTTAGCTTGTCATAGTGTACCAAAATCAGATTTTGCCATCTTTCTTTTGTACCAGTATGATATGCGCTGCCCAGGGACTATGGCTTTCTCTTATGACATCAGCATCCAGCATCTCTTTAGTCAGTTGTTTGGTTGGTTAGCACAATGCAGGTGGAATGGTTTGGAATCTCTCTCTGATCGGGGGGGTGGCCCCCTGTGTTGATGCAATGTTTGATGTGAGTAGCACAGCTGAAATCTAAGGCATGATGTGGGAATGCTTGCTGATGATGTTGTATTAATGCTGTGAGTTGGGATCTCTGTTCTCCTGTGGTTTTCTGTTGTCCAAAATCTATCTCTTGGATCCATGCCTCATCTTGATGCTAAGGGGAAAGCGTACAGGGTGAAAAGTCTGAATTCAAGGAGACTGGAGGGGGAAGAGTCAGGAGGGGCTGTTGTGCGGAAGCCTAAAACAGCAGACTGTGGGAAGGGAGCTCCTAAGGTGAACAGTGCAAGAGAGGAAGAAGAGGGTCAGTTTAGAGATGCAGTCAGGGGAAACTCGGGTTACTTGATGGAGGCTGACATAGAGTGTCACAATAAATTTGAGATACTAAGCATCCTAGGGGGAGAAAGGGTTGGTGGAAATGAGGAAACTTATACAGAGGCCGAGGAGGAGAGTCAGATACCCATAGGGCATCACAGAACAGCTATGGAAAGGATAGACATAGTCCCAGAGGGAGAAGGGGAAACATATATGTTAAGCAAATGTGGGAGATGCAACATATTCCAGACATGAGGGAGGAGACCATGATTGGAGAGGAACTGGGAGACAAGGAGGTGGGAGAGGAGCCCCCCTTCAGCAGGAAGGTCAGTACCAAGGATGGGGCCCTAGCTAAAGGGGACCCACAGAGAGCCTCTGGAGACAGGGGTACTATTACAAGGGGGATGAGGGTGCGGGGAAGGAAACCATCAGGGCCAGGATAAATGGTTCAGATAAGAGAGGGTTAAAGGGACACCTATCAGAGGGGTTTTGAGTTAAGTGGGCAAAATAGCAAGGGAGGCAGAAAGGGAGGGTGACAAGGGGTCTCTAATAAGGCAGGAAGACTCCCATGAAATTGCGATCATGAATAAAGTGGGGAGGGGGCTGAGAGGGCATAGTGGAGGTAACCATAAGGATGATGGCGGTGTTAAGGTTCTGTTACACTGGAGACTCGATGATTAAGGGTATCCATTGGGAGGGACAGGGGATGGATGCCATAGCCAGGTGAAGGTAGTGAGTATCTCTGGGCTGACAGTGCACAGAGCAAAGTTCATGGTGTATGAAATGGTTAGGATTGTGGAGAAACCGGATTTCCTGGTGCATTTGGGAACTAATGATCTGAGGGAAATAGCATTATGGAAATCCAAGCAAGGTTCCAAGAACTTGCCAGAGTCTGTCGGGATAATGGATGCAACATTTCCTTTTCGGAGATATTGCCAGTACCAAAGGCCTCAGTGGAGAAAAATGAAGCTCACAGAGGTTAATAAATGGCTCAGGAAGTGGGGTGAAGAGAATGGGTTGGGGTGTTGGGAACTGGAATGGAGTTTGGGAGGATAAGGGACTATATGCCAAGGACAGGTTTCATCTTGCCCCATTAGGGAAGGAAGTCCTTAAACAGGGATGGCTGACTACATACAAGAAAGGTGGGGTTTAAACATTAGGGGGAAGGGATAAGGAGGGCTGACCAGAAAGCCTCCTCCAGATGAGAGTAGCTCAAGCCCAGGGGGAGGAGGAAACAGACTGGAGGTGGATTTCAGGAGGAGCAGGGAGGATGGAAGTATAAGGAATCTGGGTGGGGTTCGACAAAAGGATCAGGGATAAGGGGTGGGGTTAGTGTTAGTAAATGCCAGGAGCTTGGGAAACAAGTTGCCAGAGTTCCAGGCCATGCTGTTCGAGGGGGGTGGATGTGGCGGCAGTCACGGAAACGGGCCAACAAAAACCATGACTGGGACCTAAATGTGCGGGGTACACTATGCTTAGGAAGGATAGAAAGGAGGGCAGAGGGGTGGAGTGGCTATGTTCATTAGAGATGACATAGAAATTGCTATGGTAGAAGGGCAGAGGAAACGTGGAGGCCTTATGGGTCACCACGATCCCCAGCAGGAGATAAGGTCAAGCTGGGAGTAGCATATAGGCCCCGGGATGAGTGATGTTCTAGAGGATGGTTTGCTGGACAACATCATTGCCCAGTGTGGTCCAAAAGGGAAGGAGTGGTGTTGATGGGGACCTTAATATGCCAGGTACTAACTGGGAACCATGTCCTCTAAGGTGGCCAAGGAGCAGAGGCTGCTGGATGGCTTCCAGGATGTGTTCTTAACACAGCATGTGATGGAGCCCACAAGGGAGGGGCATGTCCTGGATGTGGTTCTGGCAGATGGGGATCTGGTAAGGGACATGGTTGTACAGGACCCCCTGACTGGGAGTGACCACAATACTGTCTGGTTTCAAATAAGCATTGGGGGAGTGGGGGTGAGATCTAGGACACTGGCAGTGGACTTCAGGGGGGCAGACTTTATGGGCATGGGAAATATTCTCAAGGATCACTTGAAGGGGATTACCTCAACAACAAGTGTGGAAAGGAGATGGGAGGTCATAAAGCAGGGGACTTCATGAGGCAGTCAGGATCTGCGCTAAGTTGAAGCGTAAGGAGCAAGGTCACATAAACCATGCTGGTGGTCCAGTGAGGTCCAGGTAGCAGTCAGAGAAAAGAAGGCGGCTTACAAAAAATATAAAACAACAAGAGGGATAGGGATAAGGAAATGTACCAGCTTGCATCTAGAAAAGTCACTCAGATGGTGAGGGGAGCAAAGTCCAGTAAAGAGCAACGGCTGGCACAGGGATACATGGAGGGAAAAGGGTCTCTTCCGTACATTGGGAGCAGAGAAAACTAAGGGCCATCTCAGCAGATTGAGATCAGAAGGAGGGTGGGTGGAAGAGGCGAGGACCAGGCAGAGGTATTTAACAGTACTTTGCCTCTGTGTTCACTAGGGAGGGATGGGATATCTACAAAGCAAGGCACAAAGGGGATAGAAGCGGCGGGAGCGGGATCAGGGAGCAGCAGAAATGGAGCAAAAGGGAGGAAAGGTACCCCAGGGTGTCACATCTGGATAAGGATAAAAGACCAGTAAGGTGGAGGGGACGGATGATGCCATCCCACCAAAAGGTGTGGTTTGCCCTCAAGGCCCTAAAGAAAGACAAATCTCCTGGGCTGGATGGCATTCATCCGAGAGTACTATGGGAATTGGCGGACATACTGGCTGCACCCTGGTGGAGCTTTCAACAGGTCACTTGAGACAGGGAGGGTACCTAGGATTGGCGAGAGGCACATGGTACCAATCCATAAAGGGGGTCAAGGAAGTACCAGGAAACTATAGACCCATCAGTTTAACCTCGGTGGTGGGAAAATTAATGGAGAGTATACTAAAGGAACGATTGGGGTTTACTTGGAGGAGGTGGGAGGTCTGGATAGTCGGCAGCATGGGTTTGTGCCAGGTAGATCATGTCAAACCAACCTTGTGGAGTTCTATGAATGGGTAACATCAGAACTGGACAGGGGTAAGCCTGTGGATGTATTATTCTTGGACTTCAGCAAGGCGTTTGACTCTGTCCCCCACAATGGTCTGGTGGAGAAACTGATGGGGTTAGGAGTAGGCCCTTTGATGGTCAGATGGATTGAAAACTGGATAGCTGGATGCACTCAGAGAGTAGTGGTCTGTGGGAGCTCTCGAACCCTACAGAGGTTGGTAGTGGGGTACCACAGGGCTCGGTCCTGGGTCCAATCCTGTTTAATGCATACATATCAGACATCAGGGATGGTATAGGGTGTGAAATGAGTCTCTTCGGATGACTCCAAGATGGGAGCAGTAGTTGAGGAGAAAGGGAGGTTGGCCTGCAGGGGACCTGGACACCCTGGAAAGCTGGGCTCACACATGGAGGTAAATTTCAATATCACCAAGTGCAAGGTGTTGCATCTTGGTCGGGGAAACCCTAAACACATGTACACCCTGGGAGGGGAGGTGCTGGAGGCCTCAATAGGGGAAAAAGACCTAGGGGTCATGGTGGATACATGTATGAATAACTCTGAGCAGTGCAGGAGAGCAGCTAGCAAGGCAAACAGGATGTTGGAATGCATCATAAGGGGGATCACCTCTAGGAGCAAGGAAGTGATTCTGCCACTGTACAATGGACTGGTTAGACCACACCTTGAGTACTGTGTACAGTACTGGAGACCACACTTGAAGAGGGACATACAGATCCTGGAGAGGGTACAGAGGAGGGCAACAAAGATGATACGAGGGCTAGGGGATTTGACTTACGAGGACAGACTTGAGGAGCTCTGCCTGTTTTCATTGGAGGAGAGGAGAGACAGGGGGACATGATTGAGGTCTTCAAGTACCTCAAGGGAATAAATAGGGTAAACATGGAGGGGATCTTTAGACTAAAGCAGGGAGGCATCACCAGAGGGCATGGTTTGAAGTTGGAAGGTGGAAGGGTGAGGGGGGAAAAGAGGAGGAGGTTTTTCACTGAGAGGGTGGTGGACCCTTGGAATGCTTTGCCTGGTGAGCTGGTTCAGAGATCCACAGTGGAGAGCTTTAAGAGAGGGTGGGACAGACACAGAAAGTGGATGTATCAGATGATGGCCTGTCCCGGGGGGGTGGGGATGGATGATAGGGGTTTCTGGAGCACAAGGGATGGGAGGGTCTCGGCACCCAACTAAGGATCTAGGTTCGAGCAGACTTGATAGACCATAAGGCCTAATCTGCTGGCAAATAGTATGTTAGTATGTTAGTATCTTGGCTGTCAGTGGTACCCTCACAGAAGCTGGACTGCAGGTGTAAGGAGTGGTACGACTTCTTGTCCTCCGGGAGTTATATTCTCATCACAATCTACTTTGATGAGCTTCCCCACTGACTGTTGCTTGTAGATCTTCATTGGTTTGATCCCATAATTCAGCAGTCGGATAAGAACTCTTCCCTCCTTTACAGTCACTGGGCTCCTGGCTTCCTTTACTGGGTCTCCCTCTTGAGTCCAAAGGGTTACACCATAGCCACATAATCTTTTCCTCCCAGACCTACTTAAGGCGTTGTAGAGTATGATTGTTTCTGTCCTGGTTCCAGCTGAATGGGGCAGTAATCCATCACACACACTTTTCCTATCTCCCCTGTTCATTGGCGAACCTTTGATACTTTTGGAGGATTGGACAGTATTCTGCCAGATTGTCCTTTCTTGTATAAGCATTGATTGGGTCAGCTTTCTCATTACATCCATTAAAGCATTCTGGTATTGTTGCAAGACATTGATTCCCACAATGACTGGTAGTCAGGAAGGATCTCGGATGTTGCTGACAAGTATCCCCTGACATATCCAATGATTGGAATTCTGGTTCCATTGTTGCCAACCAAGTTAGACTAGCTTTCAGATGGTTGTAGTAGCTGGTCCATGGACCAGTGGTCAAAGAAATATCCACTTTGTATGGTGATCACCTGAGATCCAGCATCCAGCAGTACAGGTAGGGTTACTCCATTTATTCATATCAAAATGATCGGGCAATCCCTACAAACCGCAACCATTCTGATCACTCCTGTAGACCTATTGGCTGATATCCCAGGGCTTCAAGATTAAAACCATTTCTAGTGATGGCAGGCTATGAGCATCTCTGTTCCACATGATAACTGATGCCACTGCTTCAGCAAATCAGCCTTCCTTGGGAATCAAACTGATCAGCAGGCATCCACCACATATTTGTTTAAGGTCTCTGTGTTCTGTGTTGATGCCATTCCAGATGACCAGGGGCTTGTTCTGGGAATTCATGTCTAAGATCATCTTTTACATTCTGGATCTCTTATCTCTCTCATGATGTAGGCCAACAGTTCCAATTCAGAGTTCTGCTGCTCCCTTCTGGATAGTTCTATGACAGCTATCTCTCTAGACCTACACCAGGAATCTTTATCATCTCCCCTTTTGCAGTGCTGTGAATTCACCATCTCATGGCCAGTTCATTTAGACAGTGGATCAATGGCCTCTTCATGAAATTCAGGAAAACTGGATCTGGATCTTGTCTAGATAAGAGTCATAACTACATGTGATGCACATCACTCCTTACACCTTCAATGGAATGGTCTTTCAGTGTCTGATCTGGGTCCTGTACCTCTCCTGGGTCTATCTGCTGGATATAATACTTCTTGAAGACTGAATGTATATTCCTGAATGGTCTCTGTAGGTCCTAGAACAGGAGAGAAGAATTTCATTTTCAGATCAGACACGGTACGTTTGTTGAACATCCACCTCAATCAGGTAGAGATTTAGTCCACAGTGGTCTTTTCCCTCTCTGGCCCTGCACTGACCTTCCTGTGCGCAGCTCCCTCCAACTTTCCAATCAGGATTTCCTCCTTTTGCTGTTCAGGAACATTATATAGCTGGAAAATGGCCTGACTTTTATTTTGAAACTCTCCGAGATTGGTGGCTGTAGGATCTGCTGCATCACCTTTAAAGCATGGTAGCTAAGGTGAACAAAGCAATAGGGCATGGTGAGTGGTGTGCCCAAGTTTGCTCGGGGGCCTTCTTCAGTTTCTACATTAGTCACAGAGCAGCTGATTAATCCTCTGGTCTCCATTCTGAATAAATCACTGCTGCTTTGGGCTCCTTTCAAACCTGTCTGTGATACCAAATATTTCTTGTAAAGCACTGTTTCTGTTTGCTAATGGTGTAGCGGTGCTTGAGTAAGCAGAGGCAGGAGGCAAACTTAAAGAATGAAGAAGTTTTAATAGGTGCAATGCACCAAATAGGTCAGGCAAATGCACAGCTGCATTCTCTAGAACTCTAGTCTCTATACTCTATGGTGGCTTTATACTCAAGAACTCTATTCTCTATACTTCTATAATTCAATACCTCTATAAATAATGCCATCACTCTATAATTCTATTATTCTAGTACTCTATTGTTCATTATTCTATTACTGTATTATTCTATTACTCTTATTCCTACTGTATTATTGGAGACCCTTGTCACCCCCATCCATACTGGCATACCCCAAGGCTCTGTCCTTGGCCCATCGCTCATTTCAAAATTCTTCAATGACTTTCCCTCAGCCTGCTCTTCTGCTTCCATCAACATGTATGCTGATGATACTGTCCTGTTTGCATCTGGGTCCTCTCCCTCAGAGTTATCATCCAGGCTTAAACTTGATTTTGACACTGGTCAGAAATGGTTCAGGTCAAATCAATTATCCCTAAATGCTAAAGAAAGGGTCTCCATTTGCTTTGGCACTAGGAAGAGGCTTTCTAGGCTCTCATTCCTCCCCACTTTCCACACCCTAGATGGGGTGCAATTGATGATGTATCCTCTTTTAAATACACTAGTGTCTGGTTTGACCAGCCCCTTGACTTCTCTCAACATGTAGATGCCATTAACAAAGATCTCCACACCATGGCAGGTGCCCTTTATAGGACTAAAAGCTGCATCCCTTTACCTGCTCAACAGGATATCATTTCTAAGGTGATACTCTCCAGCTATGATTATGGTGACATTGTCTGCAGTGCTGCACCGAAGTTCACTTTGGCCAGACTGGAGCCTGTATTCCACTCCTTCTGCCATTTTGCCTTGGCCTTCCCTTCCCGTGCTCACCACTGTTCTCTATACTCTGCTCTCCCTTCCCCCCTTGGCAGATTGCTGCTTAACCCACTGCACCTCATTCATTTCCAAATTCTGGCTGGCCTTACTCCCCTCTTATCTCCATTCTCTTCTCTCCCCTATGCCTCCTACCTCGCCTACCTGGTCATAATGTTGTTCGCTTAATAGCGTACGACATTACAGCTAACCTGAAACAGCGCTGTCCATGACAGCAAATGGTGCAATACCGCATAAACTGCTGTACATGGTGTTGCACCATTCACACACTCCCAGGCAGAGGATAAGACCTCTGCTATGAGTGGTTCTGCTGAGCAACTGCTGTGGCTCACTTGACTGAGCCACAGCAACAGGAGCCCAGACACTGTGTCTGGGACCAGGTTTGATTCCTGGTCCCAGACATTTTATTTATCCACAACTTGTGTGCTCCCAAGTTGGATCCCCTGGATTTGAGAATCTTTGGTGGGGTCCAGCCCCCATAATGGGGGTGAAGAGCCCCCATAAAGACTTATGCCGCATGGCAATATTGCGCTGTATTGGCAGCGCGATTTTGCCATGCGGCATAATGTCTTGTGACATTATGACCCCATGCCCCTTCCTCTTACTCTCTCGCTATCACTCCCTACTGCTCCCTTCTTGTAACTCCCTTGTGGGACAGAATGCCTTCTCTTACCACTTTCCTAATATCTGGAACTTTCTTTCCCTAACAATTCACTCTACCACCTCCAAAAGCTCTCTCACACCTCTCCCACCTGCAAATGCCCATAGTCCACTGTCCTGCCTCTCCCCTTTTTTCTTTCCTCATCCAATACAATATACTCATCCTCTCCCCCTCCTCCCTCTCTTTCCAATACCATCCTCACGTGAACCATCTCCCTCTCTATCTCCCCTCCTCTTTCCTCCACTGCTTACCTTAACATTATTCCCACTATTTCTGCATCCTCTTCCTCCTTCCCCACTTCCTTCCCCATTCTCTTCCTCCTTATCCTATTCCCATCACTATCTCCCCTCCACTCTTCTATACTTTATTTCTAACCCTAATCCTGTTCCCCTTCTCTCCTTTCCCTCTGCCCATTATCCTCTCCCTTCATTTCTCCCTCTCCTTTCTCTCTTCCCCGTCCTCTTTTTCTCCCTCAATTTTCTCTCTAGCTTCTCCCCCCTGCTGCCCCTCCTGTACTTCCTACCATGTCCTGTTACTTGCATTACTGCCTGCGAGTGCTGTGTTACCCCACACTCCTGATTAGTCAATCTGCTTGTTTAATTATGCCAATATGTTACTGTATATACTGTACATTGCTGTACCTTTTGCTTTATCAGATTACTGTGCTTTTTACTGTTATGTACTTAAACCCTGCCCTTCCCCAGGACACATCTAGAAATTAGCTTTATGGCTCAGTATGTCTTTTCTAAAAAATATCTTTAAATAAATAAATATTCTATATTCTATAACAATTTTATAACTATGCTAGATATTCTTATTATTGTATGACAGCATGATCAGAATAAATCAAAAGTCTGAGGCATAGAACACAGTTTGAGGGCAATTACTAGTTGCAGGGCACAGAACACACAGTTCGAGGCAATTGCAGGCTGTAGGATGCAGAACTCACAGTTCGGGTGCAATTGCTGGTTGCAGGGCACATGGCACACAGTTATGGGGCAATTTTTAGTCACAGGACACAGAACACACAGTTCAGGGGCAATTGCCAGTTGCAGAATGCAGAACACACAGTCCTGGGGTGACTGCAGGTTGCAGAGGGCAAAACACACAGTTCGAGGGCAGTTGCAACAATTTAGCAGATCAATCATAGTTTTAGTCTTATTGTCACTCTATACTGACCTGATCAATCCTGTCCCTTTCTGCTAGCCCTTTTGGGGGATGTTGCTAGCCTACATTAGCACCTTTTCGCCTCCATGTGTGGTCCCCAGTGGGAAAATCTATAAGCCCCTGCCACCAGTGCAATCTCATGACTGGCACAGTGCCCTGGGTACAAGTTATTTAAGCAGTAAACCAGATGGCCTACCCTTTTGCCCACTGGCCTTCAACCTTTTAATGTTTATTTAGGGAGGAAAGGAGGAACAGAATCACTTTGGGCTTACTAGCCCTTTCTTTGAGTAGCGCAGCTGGGATCCATAATCTAACTGGGGCTTGTCTTTCCCCTATAACCTGCACAGAAAGTTGCCCTTAAAAATATTTATTAGCACTCCTTAGGGCCGGATACCCTAAGCTCTGCCTCTGGAGAACTTAAGAATATTTAACCATTCTCCCAGGGCCTATTGCCCTTAACTCAGCCCCCTGGGCATCACTTGCCCAAATGAATATTAACTTATTTAAATATCAGTCCTGCGGCCCACCTCCTTGGCACTCGGGTGATCCTCCATGCGCCCTATGGTATGAAAACAAAACTTTTCTATTTTTTGTTTTATTTAATTAAATAATTCTGTCAGTCAGCACCTCACTGTTGGTGCTGCTGCTGACTCACTGTCCCAGCTCAGGGTAAAGACTGCAGGAGAAGGGCATTGAGGAAAGATGCTGCTGCAGGCTGACTGGAGGAAGACAGTAGGGTGGGCAACTGTGGGACCTCACAATGCTTTGGTGCCGCTTCCCAATGCCTGATGAGGGACCAGAACTTACTTTTTTTTAAAATAAAATTAAAAACAGGGCTGCACAGAGCCCACACCGGGATTGGACAACACCACTGCTGCAGCTGGTAACCCACCGATCAGTGGAGGACTGCTGCAATACTGGACCACAAATCCACAGCAAAAGGAAGGAGAGGAGGACTGCAGGTACCAAGTGCCATATTTATTTTTACCTCCCTTTGACCTCGCTGTCTCTCTCCCTTACTGGCCACGAGAACTCGAGTTCATTGCTTTGAGGTGCCAGAAAGCTCTTCCTTTACAGCATTGCTTGCTGGCAAATGAACTTCTCTTCTTTTTTTTTTCATACAAAAATGTTATGGCCATTACTGGCCACTTCAGAATCTTCCCTGGTATTCAGGACACTGAGTCCCTAACAACCAGGGAGGCATTTAGCTGTCTAGCACAATCTGGACTTGAATGTGGCACTGGCTCATGCCAGTTGCAGCCTGGCAAGCTGCAGCAGAAAAACTTTTAAAACTGCAGCAGCATTTCACTAATACTGTATGAGGCCCTGACACTGGCTGGGGAAACTGGGGCTTACTGGGGATCCCAAACCTTTGGAGTATTACATTAGCAATAACACAGTCACAGCAGTAAGTGTATGAACATGTACAGAAAATCATGCAACTAAGTAATTTAAACGATGTGCACTTATGTTGGTTAAGGGGGTAAGTAAGCATGTGATCAGGAATGTCATTCCAAGAACACTTCTGAGAAGAGGCCTCATGATAAAATATAAATCTGGGGAACACTAAATTACTTTTTGATAGCATTATGTGGCTCAGACAACATTCCTGGATTGGAATTTGGGGATGGGTGGGGACATGACTCCCTAGAACATATGGAGATAACCCCCTGAATGTAAGCAAAATTGTTGGTGTATGATGAGGGCATGGGGTTATGGGTTTGTGAGGTGTCTCAGGGTGCATGGGGGGTATGGTGTCAGAGTGTGTGTGTGTGTGTGTGTGTGTGTGTGTGTCTGTTACAGAACATGGATGTATGTTATTGATTTGTGTGTCAAAATGCATGTTTCTATGGGGTTGGATGGTGTAATTTTGTGTATAGTGTGTCAAACAGTAAGACAGAGTGCATGGGGGTATGGGTTTGTGATGCATCTCAGTGTGCATGTGAGTATGGTGTCAGGTGGTGTGACACAGTGCATGGCGGTATAGGGTTGTGAGATGTTTCAGCAGCATGATTGTGTGATGTTGGTTGGTGTGACAGCATGCAGTGGGTATGGTGCTGGGTGCTGTGCTAGACTGCATAGGGTTTTATTTATTTTTTATTTTATTTTATTGAAATCTAGGATTACAAATACCTTTGAGCAGGAACTGCTCATTTACAAAGGTTCCACGTCGAAGGAATGGGGATATACATACATACAAAGGTCAACATAATAATACATAGTTACACAATAAAAGAAGTAAGAGACTGAGGCTTAGGAAATTCCAGTAGTTCAAAATGTGCCAAATGTTAGGTAGCATGACATACCAGCCAAGGTCAATCTTAGAAATAAGTGCTGCAGGTGAGAGGGGGTATGCAGGCAGGAAAGCCATTGTCGGAGGGTAGAGGGTGAGGGTAAGAGCTCTAAAGGGGAGGGAGGGGAGGGATAAAAGTCAGAAAATGCCCTGGCAGGGAGGAAAGGAAGAGGGGGCAAGGGGGTAGGCAGGTAGAAGAGGGCAAGGTGGGGAGATGTAGCTGTCAAGACTGAAGTGGAGGGCAGTGAGCAGTGGGCCCCTGATTAGACGAGGCAGTCACAATGACTAGTTGAAATGAGATGAAGTCGGAGTTGTCTCTTAAAAGGGCCAAGAGCAGCAGCAGTAAGAGTTTCTTTGTTGAGAGTATTGTACCACTGTGGTGCTCTGTGGGCAAAGGCCCTCTGGCCCATGGTAGTCCGTCATCTGGGGTCAAGGTTAGTTGTTGTGAACTTCTAGTATGCTGGGTGCTGTAGTGGTCAATGAGGAGCTTTTCAATGCCCGGGGGCATGACCCCGAGAAGGACTTTTTTGGCTAAGAAGCAGGTTTGATACTGTATCCAGCTGATGAGAGGAAGTCATCCTGCCTCAGTGTACAGGTCACAAGTGTGTGTAAGTCGGTCAGCCCCAGTTAGCAGCCTGCATGCTTTGTTGAGTGCAACTGTAATTCTGCAGAAGGCAGAGGCAGAGCCATAAATTGCTAGCCCATAATCGATGATGGAGGTGACAGAGCTGTTGTTAGCCAACCGGAGAGTGTCAGGTGTCATGCAGTGTTTGTGCCTGTAGAACAGGCCTATACGGATGTTGGTGGCTTTGGCGACTGAATCTATGTGCTGATGGTAGGAGAGTGAGCTGTCCAATGTGACACCTAGGTATTTAAAATCAGGAACGTGTTCAAGTAAGGTCCCTGTTTGGTTTAGGATGGTGAGGTCATGGGATTTGTACTTGATCCTGGCGTTGTAGAAGGTCATAACCTTTGTTTTGTTGTAGTTCATGACCAGTTTGTGTGACTTGAACCACTCTTCAATGCACATGAATTCAAGCTGTAATTGTTTCTCGAGCAGCTCCGCATTTTGGTGGTTGGTGAACATGACTGCATCATCGGTGTAGAGCAGTAATTTCTGGTGGTAGACACTGGGAAGGTCATTGAAGAAGAGGCTGAAGAGTAGTGGCCCCAGGATGGACCCCTGTGGGACCCCTGAAAGGACTGGCTTTTCTTCCAAGGTGACACCGGCAATCCTAACCTGCTGGACCCTCTCCCCAAGGTAGCTTGAAAACCAGAGCAGCGCTTCATTGGAGAGCCCAATGTTTGATAATTGCTTGAGTAGGAGTGGGTGGTTCACAGTATCAAAGGCTTTTGTAAGGTCGATGAATACTGCCCCTACACAGTTTCCTTGATCGAGCATGGTATGGATGAAGCCAGTGAATTCTAATAGTGCAGTAGTGGTACTGTGCCCTTTTCGGAAACCATGTTGCTCAGGACACTGGATGTCGTATTTTTCCAGGTACTTGACTAGTTGGTCTGAGGCGATGCGCTCCAGGGCCTTAGACAATGGAGGGAAGATGGAGATAGGTCTATAGTTGGAGTGCAGTGATTTATCTCGACTTTTGTGTGTTATGGGGTCATGAAGTGTATCAGAGAGCATGTAGGTATGGTGTCAGCTGGTGTAACACCATGCATGCAGTATGGTGTCTTTGTGTGTGTCAGAGTGCACAGGGATATGGTGTCAGCTAATGTGACAATTTGTATAGAGTATGGCATTGGGTGGCATGACAGCATGCATGGGAGTATGCTGCCACTGTGCATCTCATAGTGCATGGGAGTATGGTGTCACTGTGCATGTCATAGTGCATGGGAGTATACTGTCAGTTAGTGTATCAGAGTCCATGGTGATATGATGGGTGTTGTGACTACGTGCATGGGCTATGGTGTCGGGTGGTGTGATACAGACCATGGTGGTATGGGATTGTGAGGTGTGTCATAGTGTATGGTGGTATGATGTTGGTTTGTGTGAGACTGTACATTTGGTATGATGTTGGGTGCTTTGTCAGATTGCATGTGGGTATGGAGTCATGAGGTGGGTTAGAGTGCATGGTAATATGATGTTGGGTGGTGTGCTAGCGCGCCGGGTGTATGGTGTCACTGTGTATGTCATAGTGCATGGAGGTATGATGTTAGTTTATGTGACAGAGTGCATGGTGATAAGGTGTTGGTTTGTTTGACAGCATGTACTGTGTCGAGTGGTGTGACAGACTGCATTGGAGTATGGTGTCAGTGTGCATGGTGGTATAATGTTAGGTGATGTAACAGCATGCATGCAGTATGTTGTTAGTTGGTATGACAGCATGCATTGGGGTATGGGTCATGAAATGTGTCAGTGTGCATGGTGTCATGATGTTGGTTGCTGTGACAGTGTGCATGGGGTATGGTGATGGGTGCTGTGTCCATTGCATAAGGGTATGGTGCTTAGTGGTGTGACTGAGTGCATGGGGGTATGGGTTTTTATGTGTCTCAGAGTACATGTGGTTTGGTTTTTGGGTGGTGTGACATAGTACATGGGGGTATGGGGTAGTGAGATGTGACAGCATGCATTGTGGTATGATGAAAGGTGGTGTGACAGCATGCATGGGAGTAGGGTGTCACTGTGTATGTCACAGTGCATGAGGGTATGATGTCATTTTGTGTGTTAGAGTGCCTGGGAGTATGGTGTTGGTTGGTATGACAGCGTGTATGGTGTCTAGTGGTTTGACAGAGTGCTTGAGGTTATGATGTTAGTTAGTATGACATTGTGTATGGTGTTGAGTGGTTTGACAGAGTGGATGGGGGTATGAGTTTGTGATTTGTTTCAGCTTGCATAAGGAAAAGGTGTTGCAATATATGTCACCATTTACTGGGATATGATGTCAGTTTGTGTGTTAGAGTGCATGGTGCTATAATATCAGGTGGTATGACAGCATGCATGAGGTGCGGTGAAGGGTGGTGTGACACAATGTATGGGGTATGGGGTTGTGAGGTTTGTCACCATACATGGTAGTAAGATGTTGGTTTGTGTGACAGCATGTATGGGAGTAAGGTGTTCTGTGCTGTGTCAGATTGTATGGGGGTGTGGGGTAATGATGTGTGTCAGAGTGCATGGTGTCAGGTGCTGTGACAGCTTGCAAGGGGGTATGGGGGCGTGAGGTGTCCCAGCATGCATAGGTTATGGTGTTGCAGTGTATGTGATATTGCAAGGGAGTATGATGTTAGTTTGTGTATCAGTGTGTGGTGGTATGGTGCTGGGTGGTGTGACAGTGTGCATGTGGTATGGTGTCAGGTGGTGTGAAAGTGTGCATAGTGGTGTGAGGTCGTGAGGTGAGTTAGCATGCCATGGTAGTATGATGCTGGTTGTTGTGACAGTTTGCATGGGGTATGGTGCTGAATGCCATGTCAGATTGCATGCAGGTATGGTGTCGAGTGGTGACAGAGTGCATGGGAGTATGGGTTTGTTACTTGTCACAGAGTGCATGGTGTATGGTGTTGGGTGGTGTGATTCAGCACATGGGGTTATGGGATCATGAGATGTGTTAGCGTGCATGGTGGTGTGATGTTGGGTGGTTCAACAGCAAGCGGAATGGAGTTGCTGTGTATATCACAGTGTATGGGGGTATGATGGTTAGTGTGTTAGAGTATGTGGTGGTATTATGTCAGGTGGTGTGACAGATTGCATGAGGGTATGGTGTCAAGCGGTGTGACAGAGTGTATGGGGGTATGGATTCATAACATGTTTCAGTGTGCATGGGCATATGGTGTCACAGAGTATGTCACATTGCATGGGGGTATGACTGGTTTATGTCAGAGTGCATGGTGATATGATGTTGGGTGGTATGGGGTTGAGAAGTGTCAGTCACCTGGTGGTATGATGTTGATTTGTGTGAGATCGTGCCTTTGGCATGATGTTGGGTGATGTGTCAGATTGCATGTGGGTAAGGTTTCATGATATCACTAGATATATCAGGAACTGAAAAGGCTGTAGCCCAAATGTAGTTCCTGAGGTGTGTCAGACTGCATACAGATATGGGGTCAGATGGTAAGACGGTATGCAAGAGGTATGACTTCGTTGTGTGTGTCTCAATGTACAGGAGGGGTATGATGTCAATTTTTGTCAGAGTGCATGGGTATACAGAGTCAGATTTTGTGTTGGAATGCAATCTTTACAGACATGTTCCAATTTATGAGAATTAAAGGAAAACAACACTAATTCATCATTATTTGGAATACCTCTATAAAAAGATTGTGGGCTGGATTTTCAAAACTCTGAGAATACCTTAAGCCCCTGGTGCACTGAACACGTGGCGCAGAGGGCTTGCAGCATTCTCCTGGCCAGCGATTTTCTATCCTGCATGGCAACTGCCGCAAGTTAGATCAACTTTTTGTGGCCTAGCTTGCAGCAATCCTGAGGGTCTTTTTACGGAGCTTGCACCAGATATTTGGCACCAACTGCTGTAAATCATGAAAACTGTCACAGCTGTGCCTAAGATTGTAAAATAGGGCACGGTTGCAGTGAGGGGATTTGGAGCACTGCCAAAACCTAAGTGTTGGGGTGCAGCACTTGATGCAAGCCTGGCCCCATGTTTTGAAAATCCAGCCCCATGTGTTTTGGGAGTAGAGATGGGAGGATAACATTTGCTTCACAAATTAATTTGCAAAGTTGGCAAAATTCACAAAGTGTGAAGTGTTGATTTTGCAAAGTTTTTACAAGGCATAGTTGTTCTTTTTCTAGGGAAATTTACTTAAATTCATTTAACTTCACCTTTACTTCACCACTTTTCTAGGCAAAGTTAGGTGAAGTTGCAAAATGGGAACTTTGTGAAGTAATCTGCAAAAGCAAATTTCACAGCTTCACTGGAAATTTGCTGATGAAGTAAAACTTTGTAACATCTCTGTTTGGGTGGTTTTGGTGCACTGGAGCGTGTGGAGGTGCCAAGGGTGTATGATATGTAGACGAAGCATGTACCAGAAACATGGAGCATTGACATCTGATATGCAGCACAGTGCTGTGGCAACCAGCCTCTACTGTGTGGCAGTCAAGCAGAGTGATGCACTGTCCATACCTCCAGTGAAGGAGTTGAGCTCTCTAGGTAGACTCTGTCCTCCTTGTGTGGTGTGGAAGTGGGCTTGCCTGATTCAAACCAAAAATATTGTTCTTTGGGTACGGTTCCTGCATTACTGGTATCTAACTCACTGCTTGTATACAGTCTCTTCACTACTGGTACATAACATGTGGTTTATACTGGGTGCATGGCAGTTGTTGGTGGTGAGGTCCCTGCACTAGCAGTATTTAACTTATTGTCCATATACAGTCCCTGAAATACCAGTATGTAATTATTGTCACTACAGTACCAGTATCACATTTATTTTCTGTTTACAGTCCCTGCAATACCAGTATCTAAATTATCTATATACAGTCCCAGAAGCAGCATTACCTTAGTTATTGTCCATATACAGTACCTGCACAACCTGTATCTCACCTATTGTCTCTGCACTAGCCTTACCTAACTTGTCCATTTACAGTGACTGCACTAGCAGTGTGTTAACTTACTGTGTGTTTATAGTCAGTTATTGTCCTTACACATTTCCTGCACTACCAATATTAATTTATTGTATGCACCCAGTTCCTGCAGCACCATTGCCTAAGTTATAGTCCGTTTATAATCACTGTACTACCAGTATCTAACTCACTGTCCATATACAGTCACAGCTACAGTAGAGGTGGAAGAAGTGAAAAAAATTTGCTACGCGGAGTAATCTGTGAATTCTGCCCTTTATGTGTAGTGAAATGCAAAATTTCGCCTGTGGAACAGCGAAATTTCACCTTGTAAGATGAAATTTCACTTTCCAAGGCAAAAGTAGGCTTTTATAGGTGAAATTTCCCCTTGCAAGGTGAAATTTAACCTTCCGAAGGTGAAATTTTGCCTTGGCGAAATCAGGCTAAAATGGGAGAAATTTGCGGACTACTCTGTGCAGTGAAATTGGCCACTTCGTTGTAACTTCGCCAGCAAATTTTAAATTAGCTGCATCTCTAGTCACAGCAGTAGCAGTATATAACTTATTGTCTATAGGCAGCCAGTGCACTATCAAAATCTAACTTATGGATTGTAGAAAGTCACTACACTATCAGCATATAAGTTATGGTCTATATACAGTCACTGCAGTAATAGTATCTAATGTATTTTGTATACAGTCACTGCAGTGCCAGTATGTAACTTATTGTCTGTATGCAGTCAGTGCACTATCAATATCTAACTTATGGACTGTATAAAGTCTATGCACTATCAGTATCTAAGTTATTGTCTATATACAGTCACTGCAGTAATAGTATCTAATTTATTACGTGTACAGTCACTGCAGTGCCAGTATGTAACTTATTGTCCCTATATAGTCACTGTTCTGCCAGTATATACAGTAACTTATTGTCCATACACTGTCACTGTGCTTCCAGTAAAACATCAACTGCAGATCTTACTGCACTTTTCATTCACTTTTTATTGGCATTCTAACATATGCCGCATTAGTGGTCCCCAGAAGCTGCACAATATGCATATAATGCTGCAAATCCTTGTAGACAGTTATCTGCATGTGTTGGCACCAGCCGTGTTATATAGTGTATTTTTTATAGACATATTCCAGCTTATGATTAATTAGTGGTGATCTCCATTAATTCCCATAAGTTGGAAAATGCCTATAAAAAGTTCAGTGTGGACCACGGTTGATGTCAGTGCCTGCAGGTGACAGTTTCCTTATGGATTTGCAGCATTATCGATGTATTTCACAACTTTTTATGAATTATTGGTAATCTCCATAAATTCCCAAAAGTTATGCTATATGTCTATAATGCTGCAAATCAATATGGACACAGTTGCCTTCATGCATTGGCATCAACTTTGCACTTTTTGTAGACATATTCCTACTCATAATGAAACATAGAACATAGAAACAGAGAAATTGTCAGCAGATAAGCACTGCTAGGTCCATCTAGTCTTCCCTTCAGCCATATACTTGTTTGTGGCCTCTGATGAAAAAGGTGGTGGCCACGCTGGGCTAGCCATGAGCAGGATTTGCAGAACTGTGAGCTTAAGTAAATTTTAGTGTTGATTTAAGTCGATTTTATTTTAGTTGTTTGTTTATTTATTATTCATTTATTTGCTTTAACTGTAGGTTTATGGTAGTTCAGTAAGGGAATGTAAGTGAGGTAGCTAGCTCAGGTAGCATTTCGGGCAGTTCGCAAAAGTTTTAGCTTTGAACTTGTTTCCGAAACTACAGCATTAGTGCTTATTTAAATTGCAGTGGAGCATTTTTTTATGCTGGTGCATTACCTACCCGGCTGCGGTGCTCCCTCCCATTGTGCCTTTCATGTTTTCTGGATACACTGGCAATTTGAGTGTGGAAGAGGGGAGTGGATACTCAGGGAATGGAGGAGTCCTGGGGAGTACTGGACAAACTCTTGGATCAGGAATAGTGAACTGGAATATCAACGAGGAGCTGTGGCATCTGGACTTGACCCGGATTGATATTGCCCTGCCCTTGGATCGGTTGATTTGCTTGTGGCAAGCCCTGAAGTAAGGGCCTTTCGGTGCGGGGGGCTCCTTCTATTGCCTGCTCTAGTGGGGTGGTTTACTCTTGGGTGCTGCAACCGTGCAGGAGACTCTGCATAGGGCCTGCTGGAGGATGAGCAAAACATCAGTGGTTCTCCTAAACAATCAGGGGGGCCGGCTGGAGGGCCGTTCTTGTCCTGGTTGACATAGTGCTGGCTTCTGGGTCCCAGGGGACTACCTTCCTGGACTGGTTATTGGGGGTGCCCCTTCTTAGCACCACTCTCAATTGGAGCTCGTACTTTCTCTCTGCCTGCGGTAAAGTTGTTTTCAACAGAAAACTCTGGGAAGATCTTTTTGTGTTGAGAATAGGACTTGCCTACAGCTAAGCCACAATTGATTGAATACCAGGAAGAGCTCTCCTTACCAAGAACAGGACTCCTGCTTGTGACATCCTTTCACTAATATAACGGAATACTCCGAAGCCCGGTAGCCCCCCTCCCTCATGTACCGGTACCTAGCAGGAAACTCTGAAAGTTCAAGCGGACAGGCAAATGGACACAGTGCAGTTTGGGCAGTGTGCCACACATCATGGGATGGGATATCTGCATTGAAAAAACTGAGAATTGGAACTGATTGCCCTTACGTTTTACTGGATATACATTGGCAGTGAGAGTGCCTTACAAAAGAGTTTTTTCTTCTCCATTAAGCTCTGGTAGGCTGGTCAGATTAAAGTGAGAGTTGAATCTGGCCTTCCTCTCTGGTCATGTCTTAAGAGGTGGGAGCTCTCTAGACCAAAATAATTCGAAATCTCGAGACTTAATATTTGACTGTGATTGTTTCCTAACTTGGACTTTTATTTTTTGCTGCTAAATTGTTATATAAGGAATTGTATTTGTTTAGTTTTTTGTGGACGTTTGTTAGAGTACTTGATTATTGTATGTTTGGGTGTGGGTTAAATTTGTATTTTGGGATTGTTTACTTGCTGGTATTTGCTTAGTGTGGTAAATATTTGTTGGGAAGGCATAAGGATGGCTAGGTATTATTCCTCCTCCAGACTCAGGGACCTCTGTCCTTTTTTCTGTCCTCCCCTATCGCCAGAGGTGTGCAGATGGTGTAGGGCTCTGGGGATTGTTAGAAAAAGGAGGAGGATGAGGGTTGGGGCTGGAGAGGGAATGGAAAGGAGTGGGTGGATAGGGATAGTGGGGACAATGAGATGCCCTGGGGCAAAATCGGTCCAGGAAAGTGGTCCTCCCTATCTGGTTCCCATACCCAAGGGTTCTGCTTGTAGTCAGCAGGTAGCACGGTCATCCTCGGATTCTCATCCTACTCAGGTGGTGTTATGCAATGCCAGGTCTATTAAAAACAAAACTGTTATTATAGCAGATTTTGTTGGTACATCTGACCTGGCATGCATCACTGAGACCTGGCTGGATGATAATGCTGGTCCAGTTTTGGCACCAGCAATTCCAGCCGGGTACTTGGTGATACACCGCCCTAGGAAGGATCATAGGGGCAGGGGTGTTGCTATCTGTTTTAGATCGGAACTGGGCCTAGTGGAGGTACCAGTGGGAACTACCAACTTCTTTGAATGTATCATGGGTGAGGGTGTGGGGTGCAGGATACTTCTCGTTTACCGTCCACCAGGTGATGGGAATATTTTCCTGTGAGAAGTCACAGACTTCATTGTCGACCTGACATTGGGATGCCCCAGATAATTGGTTCTGGGGGATTTCAATGCCTGGGTTGACAATGAACTCCGCAGTTTGGTCAGAACTTCTGCCGGTTAATGATTTCACTGGGCTTCACACAGGTTATTTCCTCCTTGACCCATATTGGTGGTCATTCATTGGACTTGGTGTTCCTACTGGGGATGGAGATATCCGATTTGGTGGTGGAACCAGTCGTGTGGTCTGACCATCACTCCATTGGGTTCAGTTTTGAGGCCACCCCAGTAGGCCAGCCCCTATGGAGATGGTCCAGTACTGCCCTTTGAGGGGTGTTTCCCCAGATGGCCTGATGGCAGTACTGGACCTATCGGCTTTACCGAGTGATTTCATGGACCCAGGGGACTTGGTACTTGCCTAAAATAAGGCGGTAGTAGGGGCCCTGGATTCCATTGCTCCTGTTCGTGTTTGTCCCCTCACTCTTTGTCCCAGGTCTCCTTGGTTTGATGAGACTCTGAGGGAGATGAGGAGAGTCAGACGAAGGTTAGAGAGGTGCTAGAGGAAATCGGGCCTGGATTGTGACAAACTTAGTTTGATGGACCATTATATGGTCTATCAATCAGCAATTTCTCGTAAGAAGACAGAATTCCTGTCCAGAGAGATTGCTGCTACACAGAATAGACCAGTTCAGCTTTTCCGGACCGTGGACAGATTGTGCAATCCAATCTGTCTTCAGTCCAGAAGAGCCTTTTCTCAAGAAAGGTGTGAGGAGTTTGCTCAATTCTTTTTGGATAAGGTTGCCACAATCAGGTCTGATATCCACTTAACCCTCCCTAATGGGATCTGTGATGGTCAGCAGGAGATGTCGGACACCCAATTTGTGTGGTCTGACTTCAGCCTTCCCACAATCAGCAACATTGTGATGGTCATCCAATCATTGCGTCTGACCAACTGTGGTTTGGACCCGGGCCCCATATGTCTCCTAGTGGGCTGTGTGGATAAAATTGGTCCAGTCATTGCTGAGATAGTCTGGAGGTCTTTGGAGAGGGGGATTTTTCCAAATCCTCTGAAGCAGGCTGTGGTTCAGCCCCTTCTTAAGAAGTCCTCCTTGGACCCGGATTGTCTGGCTAACTACAAGCCTGTCTCTAACCTGCCCTTTGTGGGTAAGGTTATTGAGAAGGTGGTCGCGTCGCAGCTGGATGATCATTTGACCAGCCACAATGTCTATGATTCTCTCCAGTCCGGATTTAGGAAGAGACATAGTACCGAGACAGCTCTTGTCCAGGTACTAAATGACCTCCTAATAGTGAGAGATTGAAGGACTCATTCCATCTTGGTCCTTCTTGATCTCTCTGCAGCATTTGACACCATGGACCATGGTGTGCTATTGGAGCACTTGCGGTTTATCTGTGGGCTGTCTGGTACAGTCCTCAGTTGGTTTTGATCTTTCCTCGAGGGTAGGACTCAGAGGGTGGTGTCTTGGATTTTTTCCTCCGCATCATTCCCCCTATCCTGTGGGGTGCCGCAGGGCTCCATTTTGGTGCCCATGCTGTTTGCAGTGTCCATGCTGCCATTGGGAGCGATTATTAGGTGGTACAGTTTGAGTTTTCACTGCTATGCAGATGATACTCAACTGTACATGTCCTTTGTGCCCGTCCAAGATGCTGCCTTTTTGGTCTTTAACAACTGTCTAGCTGAAATCCAGGACTGGATGAATGTGAGTTGGCTGCGGTTGAATCCAGAGAAAACTGAGGTGTAGGTTGTGGACCCAGGTCACCGGGAGGTGGGTTTGTTGGTGGGATCACCCTCGGGTTTATGGCTTGGGGGTGTTCAGCTAACTACCTCAGACCGGTTGCGGAACCTGGGCGTTGTGTTTGATGACTGTTTGACACTTAAATCTCAGGTGTCGGCAGTAGTCAAAGCCTCTTTTTACCATGTGAGGAACATCCCCCGGGTGAAGCACTTGGTTCCTTCTGACGATCTTCCTATTTTGGTCCACGCCTTTGTTACCTCCCACCTTGACTACTGCAATGCCCTATATCTTGGGCTACCGGGGGTTGATATTCGCCGCTTGCAGCTAGTGCAGAATGCGGCAGCCAGGCTACTGACTGATTCTTCTAGGGCCAGTCATATAATGCCTGTGCTCCTCGGACTGCACTGGCTGTCAATATGCTGGCGAATCACCTTCAAGGTCAGTTTGCTGACCTATAAGACCCTACACGATCAGGGACCTGGCTACCTGAAAGTTCTCTTTTGTCCCTACTGTCCCTCCCACCCTCTCCAATCCACTGACGAGGGATTGCTAGAGATTCCCAGGGTTTGTTTAAAGACCTCTGGGGCCAGATCTTTTAGTTTTATGACCCCAACACTGTGGAATTCTCTACCTCGTCAGGTGCGAGATTGCCTGACTGTCCAAAGCTTTAAAAGAGCATTAAAAACATATCTTTTTAGCCTTGCACATAATGATTTTTAAATTTTTACTGCCTTGGATTCATTTTAATCATTGTTTTAATTATTTATTGATTTTTATTATGTTATGTACAGGTGCCTTGGTTTTGGAAAGGTGCCTTTTATAAATAAAGTTTGATTTGATTTGTTTTGATTTGACCCTAAGTGGCCAGTGGGTTCCCATCACTCCTTCCCTCCTCAAGGTTCCCTTGTGCCTATCCAGGCATGTTTAAAACCTTCCACTGTGCTTGCTCCCACCACCTCCTGTGACAAGCTATTCCATTTGCCCACCACCCTCTCTGTAAAGAAAAACTTTCTCACATTTCCCCTTAACCTGCCCTCCTCCAATTTCATATCATGTCCCCTTGTTCTTGCACTCCTTCTACACAGGAAGATGTCTCCTCCTCCCCCATACCTTGTTAATGCCCTTGAGGTATTTGAATGTTTCTATCATATCCCCCATTCCCTCCTTTCCTCCAGTGAGTACATATTGAGGTCCTTAAATCTGTCTTCATATGTTTTGTGGTGCAAGCCATGTACCATCTTGGTTGCTCTTCACTGGACTGCTTCCTCTCTGTTGATGTCTTTGCGAGGGTGCAGCCTCCAGAACTGCACACAGTACTCTAAGTGAGGCCTCACTAGTGTTTAATACAGTGGCATTACCACCTCCCACCTTCTGCTAGTGATACCTCTGCCTATGCATCCCAGCATGCCACTGGCCCTCCTTGCAGCCTTTGAGCTCTGCTTGGACACCTTTAGGTCATCTGAAATTATGACCCCCAGGTCCCCTTTTTCCTTGGTGATTGTCAACATCCCCCCCCCCGCCCATCCTGTATGCTTCCCCAGGGTTCCCTCTTCCCAGGTGCATTATTTTGCTTTTCTTTGCATTGAACCCAGCTGCCACACCTCAGAATATGTTTCAAACTTCCATAGGTCCCCTCTTCATTTTCTCTACCCCATCTGGAGTATCCAGCCTATTGCAGATCTTGTTGTCATCTGCAAACAGGCAGACATTTCCCTCCAGCCCTTTCATAATGTCACTGATGTAGACATTGAACAGGACTGGTCCGGGGATTGATCCCTGAGATGCCCGCTGGTCACTCCCTCTCCCTGGATTGGATCCCATTTACCACCACCCTCTGTCTCCTGTCTGCTAGCTAGCTTCTAACCCAGTCTACCACCTTGTGTCCCATGCCCAGACTAATCATCTTGTTAAGCAGCCTTTTATGTGGGATGGTGTCGAAAGATTTGCTGAAATCAAGGTACAGTAGGTGACATCCACCCCGATTTAGTTCCTTCGTCACTCAATCAAAAAAATCTATAAGATTCATTTGACACCACCTTCCTGCTGTGAATCCATGCTGCCTTGGATCCTGGGCACGGTTGGCTTCCAGGTGTGCCACAATTTTTTCTTTCAGCAGTGCCTCCATTATTGTCCCCACCACTGAGGTTAGGCTGACCAGCCTGTAGTTTCCCGGCTCCTCCCTACTTCCACTTTTGTGTAAAGGAACTACATTTGCCCTCTTCCAGTCCTCTGGAGCCACTCCTGTGTTGAGTGATTCTGTGAACAAAGCTGCCAGAGGTGCTGCTAGTTCACTATGCAGCTCCCTCAATATCCTTGGATGTATGCCATATGGCTCCATAGCTTTATCCACCTTCAGCTTCAAGAGCTCCTCCAGGTCTCTCTCTACTGTGAATGGACTGGTGTCCACCTCTCCTTCCCATTTGCATCTGTTGCCCAGCTGTGGTCCCTGACCCTCCCTCTCTTCAGTGAATACTGAACAAAAGTGTCTGTTCAGTATTTCTTCCTTCTCCTGGTCTCCCTCCATACACTATCCATTATGCCCTTGAGCCCTACTATCCATCCCCTGTTTTTTCTTCTTTCACTGATGTACCTATAGAATGTCTTGTCCCCTTTCTTCACTCTCTGCACTAGTCCCTCCTCAGTCCCTGCCTTAATACTCCTAACAGTGTTACCTGCTTACCTTAGACACTCAAGGTACACCTCCCTGTCTTCCTCCCTTTGGGTCCCCTTGTACTTCCTGAAACTCACTCTTTTAGCTCTTACTTTGTCTGCTACTTCTTTCTAGAACCATAGCCATTTCCTCCTTTTCTTCCCTTTGGAGACCAGCCTGATACATTGGGTCATCACTTCTACTATGGTGCCCTTTAGTTTCCCCTACTGATCCTCAACCCCCCTTTTTACCTCCCCCTTCTGTAGGGCTACTCTGACACACCTACCCATTTCAGCAAAATCAGCCCTCTTGACATCTAATACCTTCAGCTTTGTGTGAGCTTGTGTCTCTGTTCCCATGCTAAACCACACTATGTGGTGGTCACTGGATCCTAGCTGACCTTCCACCTGGACATCTGTGACTCTGTCCCCATTGGTTAGTACGAGGTCCAAAATTGCTGTGCTTCTGGTGGGAACACTCACTAATTGCTTGAGGCCTGCCCCCTGTAATAAATCCAGGATGCCATGGCTCCTGGATGATGCTGCTATTGGGATTGTCCAATCCAAGTCTGGGATATTGAAATCCCCCAGCAGTATTACCTCACCCTTTGATGCCATCTCGTGAATCTGGTCCACTAGATCACCATCCCCTTCCTCCCTCTGTGCTGGAGGTCTGTAAATCACCCCTGTGCGGATTGTTGAGCCATTGCCTGGCTCAAGGGTGACCCACAGTGAATTGGCCTCTCCCTGTCTACCTTGCACCTCTGTTGCCTTAATATCTTCCCTGACATACAGGGCCACCTCTCCTCCTTTTTTATCCCCCCAATCCCTCTTGAACAGAGCATAGCCTGGCACATTAATGTCCCACCCATGATTTGTGCATGATTTGTGGTGTACCATGTCTCCATTATTGTTGCTATGTACAGGTCTGCCTCCACTAACAAGACCTCCAGGTCTGGGATTTTGTTTCCCAGGCCTCTGGCATTTGTCACCATGAATTTCCACGTTCTGATGCCCCTCCTTTCTCTGCACCTGTTTTTGCTGCCCTTCTGCCACCCCTCCCCAATAGACCTTCTTTTGTGGCCTTGATTCCTCTGCTTTATGAATTAGTGGTGCTCTTAGTTATGAAGTAAAGTGGCATCTGGAATCATATGAACGGACTCTATATTTGTTTTTATGCTTTTGTTTTGTTTGTTTAAAAATTGGGTATGCTTTTCTGAAAGTGGGGCTCTAATGTGAAAAATGAGTGCCTTTTATAAAGATCATGCCTAAAGCAAGTTTTTTTTTTCAGTGGTGTGATTAACTGCCACCCAATCATTTAATGACATAAGAACATACAAACATACGATGAAGCCAGCAGATAAAGGCCTAATGGGCTATCAAGTCTGCAGCTCTCAGTGCTGTGCACTGATGCTGCCCCCCCTTCCCCCGCCTCCACCAACTGATCCTACAGTTTTACCCTTTCCCACTTCCCCATTTTGATTTTGCCCTTAAGTTTATCCCACCTCCTTAAATCCCCCCACTGATGCTCTTGAAACCAGTTCTTGTGGCAGAGCATGCCATGTTGTCATCACCCTCTTAGTGAGAAAGTGCCTCCTCATCTCCCTTCTGAACCCCCCTAACTTTAGACTATGCCATCTTGTAATTCCTACTCAGTAGTTAGGTGAATTTCCATAGACACTAATTTGAATATGATGGTTGTATAGCAGCAGGGAGAGAGTCTGTAAGCAATAATACCTAGCAGGGTGGGTGGCATTCAGCTCCAGTATACTGGAGCATCCAGGGGTACAATAAAGGAATAATGCCTGACAGGGTGGGTGTTATACTGGGATAACATCCTACCTTAGGTGGTTGGGCCTGAGGCCACCGGCTGAGGATGTCCAACACCCGAGAAGGGATGTTATCCCAGCATAACACCCACCCTGGAGGGCATTATTCCTATTATACAACGGCTTATTGTTATATATAAAATAAAATAAAAATATTTTTAAAGAATGTTTTTATTAGTGTGGAAAAATATTTTTGTTTCTTAAGAGGAGATGCAAAAAAAGAGCTGCTCCATAATGTCCATAATGACGCCAGTAGACCTGTGAACAGCAGGGGTGTTATGCCAGGATAACATCTCTGCTGTGATGGCCAACTGACCAATCAGGAGCCAGGATTCTTTCTTGCCATTGTATAATGAGGCTCGATGCTGCAAGCGAAGGGCCTTATAGCCCCTGGAAGGTCTGGAATAACCCATACCTCCCACCCTGGAGGGTATTATTGCCATTAGAAAATGGTTACACTTCATTATTTTATAAAATATTCATAAAATAATAAAACAAGAATTCAAAAATGAATAATAATGAATTAAAACAAATGTTATTTTAAAGTAGTCCCTCTACTGGAACGCTTGCCAGTAGAGAGTGCTGCTTTTATAGAGGTTTTTTTAGCATTAAGTTGAGAGGCAGGTGCATGCTCCGCCACCCCCCCAATAGCCAATGGGAACATGCCACCCTCTCATTTCAAAGGTTGACTTGTGTCATCTATTTTGTGGTGCCGATCAGGAACATTCTTCTGTTTTATCTTCTGACTGGCATGATCTCCCACAGGCTGAATGGACTGTTGTGCTACATGCTGTCAAAGGACATAAAACCCAAAAGTATGCAGGAGCTGTAAGAAACAACAGCCTACTAATTGTAATTTTAAAATGATCCCAAATCTTAGATTTTTGGTGGGAACCTATTTGGATGCCACAGCAGCTATCACATGAATAGAATGGTGGCCATGATATCAAACAAGGAGTGATGGTGCAGAACTGACCTCGTCAGTTTTTAGGAGCTTGAGTGAGTGTGTTTCAGATCTCATCATGGCAGTGATCAGTTGGCAGTGGCAAGTGTTAAGAAGGCATCACAGAAATTATTCATTTAAAAAAAAATAATTCGTGTGAAACTGAGGTTTAACATTTTGGTATTTGTGGCTATACATACCTATTTGCCCTCGTGGTCTGTCGCTCACTTGCTAGGTGAGAAACAAATGGCAGACATTATGAATCTGAACATTTTAGGAGGCAGTGATTTTACTGAAGAAAGGCAGGCTGGCACAGGAACTAGTAATTTACTGGTCGCTGTTGCCTGATACCCACCCAGGTAGAGAGTAATCTTAGTCAGTCATGGAGAAGGGTTTGTCAAACCCATTTTTTAAAGCATAGTGGTTAAAAGCAGAGCTGCAAAACTGGAGAACTGCATTTAAATCCCACCATCACCACCTGCATACTAAATGACCATGAGCAAGCCACTTAACTCCCTGGTGCTCCCAGGACACACCTGGAAATAAGCCTCAGTCTAGTGTGTCTTTTCAAGCCAAGAACTGTAAAACAAGCATTTCTATGTGTTCATATCTCAGTGCTTGTGCTACGTACAGTAGAGCTGAATGATGTAGGTTATGCTTGGATACATAGGCCAGACCAGTAAGTAGGACAATGCCTGCAAGGTATATGAGTTATATGAAATGGTTAGTGCTTAGATGCTTCCGCATAGATATGAACAAGTCAGTGATTGTAATACATATGAACTGGATTGGATATGCATAGTGGTTAGGTGCTTAAACCAATGAATAGCAACTTGTTAGGACTTGATGTTTTGGCCTTTCTCTGTATGCCATCTTAGGAAGGATACTTAGTTGAGTAGGATTGAGACCCCCCAGTGGGATAAGAGTGCCACAGAAGGAGGAGGAGTCAGCTGAGGATGGAGGGCAAGTGTGACTCACTCTAAGCAGAGCAGCAATAGCCTGAAAGTTTAAGTAGGAAATGGGGGAGTAGCTATTCCCCCATAGAACTACAGGCATACACCTTTCAATTCTATGTGGTTCATAGCTCAGTGCTTGTGCTACGTACAGTACAGTACAGCTGAATGATGTAGGTTATGCTTGGATACATAGGCCAGACCAGTAAGTAGGGCAATGCCAGCAAGGTATACAAGTTATATGAAATGGTTAGTGCTTAGATACTTCAGCATAGATATGAAGGCGTAGGTGATTGTAGCACATATAAACTGGATTAGATATGCATAGTGCTTAGGTGCTTGAACTGATGAATAGCAGCTTGTTAGGACTTGATGTTTTGGCCTTTCTCTGTATCCCACCTTAGGAAGGATGCTTAGTTGAATAGGATTGAGACCCCCCAAAAAGAAAGAATTATGATTACAGGTATTATTATCTCCTCCAACTCTGGAGAGTGTGGCCAGTAGCACACAGGAGAGGGAAACCCCCCTTGGGGAGAAACCTTTGAGGAGCCATGGCTACTGACCTGACCATACTTCTGGGCATACTGAAGGAAAGTAATCCTAAATAAACAAATATTAAGTTGTCGGCTAGTCTGAAACCCAGTTGATGAGGATCTTAAGGTCAATAAAGAGCAAATAGAATCCAGTACTGATGTGGAATGTCCAGCGAGAAGATGGTAGTATATCCTTAGGAAATTCCTGGTCTGAGATGTCAGTATCCAGGGCAAATTGTTGATAGAAGGTCATTTTGAATCCAGTTGAACACATAGTCAGTCTTGAAGTGGTGGTCCAAATTCTGATATACGAGGTTATGGAAGCATAGAATCTTTGAAGGCGAGGCGAGTAAGCTGGATGCAAGTTGTGAAGCTGAAGAAAGTGGACCAAATGAAACCCCTGGTCCTGAGTGGAGAAGCAGTAAGTGGACATTAGGCTAGAAAGTCTGGAAAACTTCCAATCCGTCTGGTGAAGCAGGAACGGTAAGGAACTGAACCTCCATGTGCGGAGCTAGGCAGGCAGGTCACAGGTGGTATGAGAACTTCCACGCCCCAAGTTGGGCAAGACAGGTGTAGGGTAGAAATAGTCGAACCTCCAGGCCCCGATGCCAGGCGAGGGAGGTGTAGAGTACAAATATTCAAACCTCCAGGCCCGGTGCTGGGGTAAGGCACGTGTAGAGTAAACATAGTCGAACCTCCAGGCCCTGATGCTGGGTGAGGCATGTGTAGAGTAGAAATAATCAGACCTCCAGGCACTGAATTGGGCAAGGCAGGTGTAGAGGCTAAAGGCAGACTTATGAGAGCAGTAAGTCGGTCCTGTAGAAACATGTACCTGATGATCAAGGATGGCAGAAGAATGTGGTAAAGAGAATGGAGTCGGATGAGTTGGCAACTCAACCAGAATTAATAAGCCTCATGGCTCTGGACTAGGTTAAGTCTGAGGCCTAAGCCATGAGATAGGAATGGCACTATGGAATGGAGCTCGGCTGAGAGTCCTGGCAGGAAACAGGAGTGGTAGTAAATCCAAATGAACTGAAGCAGCATGGTAGGAAGCATCCAAGGGAATTGATTGTGAATATCCTGAGATGTAGTCCAGATGTAAGTCCACAGTGGAATGAAGAGGATATCCTTGGCAAGTGGAAGTAGGTGCAAACAGGCAAGGTGAGGGCTGCAGGATCCAGATCGCGATTAGTGTGACTGAAGGTGAGACATCACTGGCAGTGCGTTCAATCCTGATGGAAAAGTCGGAGACGAAAAAGTGACATGGAATGAAGGCTTCTGGCAGATGAGGATCTGATGAAATGACCAAAAGGAGGAAAACAATCCAAAATAGGCAAGCAAGGAAACAGCAGGATCAGACCAGGTCCAGGCCAGGGAGAAGGAGACACCACTGGCGACTTGGACAAGCTAGACAGATGAATGAATGTCCAGATATAGTCCAGATCCAGCAGGCGAACAGCAGGGAGACATGACTGAAGCAGATGGTTCACAGAAGGAGATCGAACATGCCAGAAGGATGGGAAGGAATGAACCAGCTGATCCAGGTCAAAGAAAACTGCAGGAGAGGGAAGCTTGCACAGAGCTGAATTCCAGCACTCAGGGGAAGCACAAGGCAGGAGAAATGAGTGTCCAGAGCCAAGAATGGAGAACCACAGGAATGTCTTGGCAGACAGCAAAGCAGGAGGGACACTGGAAAGCAGGAACAAAGGCTGCAGTAGATAAGCCCAGGTGATGGCCAGCAGGAAGGACCTGGAGCAGGGCACTGAACGCCTTGATAGAGCACACAGCTGGAGTGCAAGGCAGCAGTCCACAGGATGAAGGTAAAGTAACCAGATAGGCCCCTAGAAGGGGTAGGATGAGCAGCTGGACCACAAGTAGGTCAGCTGGAGGAAGGAGTAGAGCGTGGAATCTAGGCCCCACAAAGGCTAGCAGAACCATGAAACCCCCATGCAGGGCAGCAAAGGAGCAGTGAAAGCTTTCCAGATGAGGCCCCTGCATGGCCAGTGGGTATGGCCAGACTCCACATTGGCCCAGGAGGCAGAAAGGGGAGAGAGTGAGTCAATCTAGGCAAGAGGACCTGGACGTAAATGTTGTACAGTGTTGGCACAGTCCATCCCAGCATGATGCAGCCACAGAAAAGTCAGTCCTGTCACTGCAGGTTGAAAACAGTGCTGTGTGTGACACTTGGACAGCTGGTTCTGATTGATCTATGATTTTGTAATATAAAAATGTGTTATTGAGTGTCTCTCATGAGACATCCTGTACTCCTGGGATAACACCCCCAGGTGTCAGTTCAAAGGACAGGATATGTTAAACAGCAGATCTCTGTAATGTGATTAACTTACAAAAAGTAGCATTTTATGGTCTTGTTGTTGAGCTGTGCTTTTTTGAAGCCATGAACTAAAGTATACATTTTATGACATCTTCAGAGGAAAGAACAGTTAATTTCAACTGGTACTAAAAGAAGCTATATGACAGCTAAGTGAGAAAAACTGCAGAGTTGTAAAATTCCTGTGATGTCTTGGGAAGGAGAAAAAACACACTAGATCAAAGGAAAGACTCAAGATCAAAGGGTCATGGGGGAAAAAATTTTTGCTGATGTCACCTTATTTAATATACCTCCTGAGTGATGGGACATCCTGTGTGTATTTTTTTTTTATATTCTGAGAGGAGGAGCTAGATGACCTCATGGAAGGGGTTGAAACACAGCATTTTAAAATTGTATTCTGTGTTTCCTCAGACACACTCCTGTGGGACTCTGAAACAACAACATCTACTTTAAGCACTGTTTTAGAAGGTAATACATTAGATAGACAAGTCTAATTGTATTATGGTGGTAGGAGTTTGCACTTTTTCCTTGTTTTCTTTTAAGTGATTGTATGCTCTGTGACATATGGTTCTGTGTTTACATTTTTCCTATTTTTATCCATTTTTCTAAGTAAACCACCTATATTTAAAGAGACTGCCTGGTGCCTCTGAAGTTCTTTCTTTTGCATGTGAATTACAGATGGTTAAGGCTGACTAAACTGTTCAAAGCTTGAAGGTAATACCAAACTGGGAAAAGGTAAGAATTTTCCTAAGGTCTTTCATAGAGTTCTTAAGGGTTCATTTTGTATACCTCGTTAGGTGCCCTTGGCGAAAGATATCTGGCATTCCCCGAAGAGAAGAATTATCTGAGCCTGTACATTTGTGTATGCTAGCATAAGGTTCACAGTTTGAATCCCTCCAGAACTTGAGACCAAAGGTGATTCGGACCCACAAAACAGACAGGAGGGTTACTCTGTTCGGTTAACTGTCCACAATACTGCACTCGGAGGTTGACACTGTGGGAACAGAGGGCCTGACCTGCTGAGTAGGTTTGTGACACTGTGCATCAAGGCATTCTATAGGGGGCTAAGGTCATATTCGTAAAGCCGCAGCTGGATCGTCTGCGAGTCACTGGAATAAGAATGTCATGTGTGAGCAGGCCCTTGGACACATGCATATTGAGCAACAGTAAACAAGCAGTCTATAGCGCATCCAAAACAGAATGATATCAATACAGGTATAGCAGCATGGGAGCAGTGAGCAATACCAAGGTAACAGAGTAGCACTGTCAAGTGTTAGCAAGGACTGTACAAACAGGCTGACAACCACGCTATGCACACTGAGGTAAATGGGACCGCAGCTGGGTAGCCTGTAAAAACAGCAAGATACTGACCAGTGAGGGTTCCTCCATGAATCACAGGCCCAATAGTCAAGGGTGCAGTTTGGCTATAGACCTGGATACAGACTTGGATGGAATCAGAAAAAGCAACATAGGGCAGAATCCCTTATCCACCCAGGCCAAGTAAAATACCAGTTGTAAGATGTGTCTCCAGCTGGGTGCAGAGTCCTTGATCCAGGAAGCCAGGCACTGATTCAGGAGGCAAGAGGCTGAGAGGTTAGATGAAGCATGGGCTACTGGGTAGCGAGCAGATTGGTTGTGGAGAACACAGCATAGCATGGTGGTAAAGACACTTAAGTAGACTGCAGTCTAGACAGACCAGTTCACTGGCACAGCTGCTGTAGAACAAGGAAGCAGCGAAAGCACCAACAATGCTGGTCATGGAAGGCAGGCAGTGAGAGCTGCAGTAGGGAAGGAGCAGCATGGGGCCTCATGATGGAGACCAAGAAGCTGCAGGGAGCAAGGGAGCCCCAGAACGTACGTACGGCACAGCGGTGGAATGATGGCTGCCAGAAGGAGAAAGGCAACAGAACAATGAGTAGACAAGCAGGATGCAACAGCAGGATAGAAAACACAGTGGCAGCTGAAGGAGTGGCTGGGGAGTGAGCACAGAGGGAGGAGAAAGAAGGCTGTGGGCAATGAGCACAGCAAAATCCCACAAGAGCAGGTAGAAAACCAACAACAGGGAATGGGAACAGGAGGAGGGAAGGGGAAAACAAA
Organism: Neoceratodus forsteri; assembly: GCA_016271365.2. Lineage (NCBI taxonomy): Eukaryota > Metazoa > Chordata > Ceratodontiformes > Ceratodontidae > Neoceratodus > Neoceratodus forsteri. The sequence goes on along the minus strand of CM057449.1, from coordinate 1,580,791,686 downwards.
CAAACAAAATGAGAAAGAGAGGCAGGATGGACAAGCAGGCAGATGGGGGGGGCACAGGGGTCAAAGAAGCAGCCACGGACCGGCTGCCACATGACACCGAGTGCTACAAATGCAACTCGCTCTAAGCAAAGTGGCAATAGCCTGATAGTTTAAATAGGAGATGGGGGAGGAGCTATTCCCCCATAGAACTACAGGCATACGCCTTTCAATTGTCAGATGAACCTCTCTGAAATTATTCACAATCACTCAATTTTTGGGTGCTCGACTGGCAACATATCTATTACACTATCATAATTTACATTACATCTCAATTAAAAATCCTTTATGTCCTTTAAATACATTTCAAATGTTCAATCAACATTCAGTTCATCCTTCTTTCCTTGTCCATCTGGTTCTGTCCAGCCTCTCTGGGATTCTGCTCCTCATTCCTCCTTCTCCAGGACCGGATGCCTGATCCAACACCCCATGCTATCACCATCACCAAGTTGCTTCCACCTTGCTTCCTTTCCTAAGCCAGGATGCCATGATCCGGCCTTTAATACTACTATTTCTTCCCTCCCCCATCCCCTCTTACTCTACAGCTGGGTGTAACTGACTCCAGCCATGTTGACTGCTCCTCTTCCCCCATAAGCTGCCACTCCTTTATCCTGGCTATGCCCTGCTGACCTCCACATCCCCCTTTCTTTCTTCCTTCCTTCCTCTGATCCCCTGCTGCCCCATGCCGGCAACGACAGCCTTCCCTTCACTGCTCCTTCCAGCAGTTCATCTATCACTTAAGACCCATCCTTCGGCCAGCCACCCTGGCCTGTCCCACCAGGTGAGCTGCCACCCTTTCTGCAGCCCCATTGTCATCAAGGCACAGGTCAGGAAGCATAGGAAAACTAGGAGCAGTTTCAAAATTCACAAATAGCATTTTATTTTTCTCAATAACAGCAAAATAAAAAATAAAAATTATTCAGTATAACTATTTACAAAGGCAGTACAGACAGAGAAAACAAAGTACTTCTGAAGGTATCTCTTAATTCCAAGTTTCAGTCTCGCAGTCTCTAACTCTCTTTGTCTCTCTAGCAAAAGCATTGCTGTTCTTTTATAAGTCTTCGCCTGGAACCTCGTTAAGAGATGTTCTGCTTCTCACAGAATGTTCTTTTAAGTTTACAGAATGTTCTTGTAAGGTTCTATCCTTGCAGTTGCAGCAAAATAGTACATGGTGACCCAGAATGGACCTCTTATTTATAGTTCTGCAAAAGGCTTAAAAACTGCCTCACAGATTAACCCCTTGCATTCCAGATAGCTTTGCAATCATTTCAACAATATAACTAAATACAGTTTTAAACAAAGTGATCCCATTATCAGTGACATTTCCACATAAAGATTCACATATATTTTTATACCTGCAGATATGTAAGGGGGGAGAAAAGACAGAACAGCAAGAGAAGGCAGAAAGATAGCGATAGGCAGAGAATTGTGAAGCCGTCAGAGTGATTGGTTCTTAGGTCTCACTTGAAAATTTGGTTGTGCAACCAGACAGGCAAGAGACAGAAAAGAAGAGGATGGAACAGACCCTTGCATTTAAACTCTTTCTGAATAACAAACAGGGGAAAAGACCTTGTTCAACCTTCTCACATACCCTCCTCTTTAAGAAGGAACCTGTTTTAAAAAAAACAAGTTTACACAACTTTCCATTAATTCTTGTCAAACAGTAGCTTATAACCTATACAGTTCAGTGCATATGCAGCATAGCAAACAGAAAAGGGAAGGGAACATTGTTTAACCAGGAGTAGCACACTAAGCCGAAGCTTGTTTCCAGATGCAACTTGGGAGCACAAGGAAGTTAAGTGACTTACTCAGGGTCACACAGCATACACCTAGGTGGCTGTGGGATTCAAACCCAGGTCTCCAGATCTGCAGCTCAGAGCCTTAACCCACTGTGCTATACTGCCTTCAAGAAGTTTCAACTCACATGTTTTCAACCTTCAGAATTCTCAATTCCTGATCCATATCTTGACAGAAAATCAGCATTGACACTCTCTTTCCCAGATTTGTGCATTACTTTAAATTTAAATAGCCATAGTGCCAGGTACCACCATGTGATTCTACAATTTGTATCCTTCATTTGGTTTAGCCAACAGAGAGGAATGTGATCTGTTGCAAGTACAAAGTCAGCTCCTAGTATGCAAATCTTAAGGGACTCCGTGGTCCACTTTGCTGCAAGGCATTCCTTTCCAATGGTGGAGTACCTTTTCTCTCCATCTTGCAATTTCCTAATTATGTATAGAATAGGATGTTCTTTCCCATCTATATGCTGACTCAAGACTGCACCTAGGCTTACCTCTGATGCATCAGTCTATAACAGAAATTGTTTCTCAAAGTCTGGGCTTCATAAAACAGGGGCTGAACATAATGCAGCCTTCCTGGCCTGAAAAGCCTTGTCACACTCTGGGGTCCATTTTACATTATTTGGGAACTGTTTGTTTGTGAGTTCAGTGGGAGGAGTAGCTAACTCGGCAAAGCTGGGAACAAGTCTCCAATAATAACCAGCCAGCCCTAAAAATGACCTGACATGTTTCTTGGTTTTAGGGACAGGCCTGTAAGCTACAGCTTCTATCTTTGAAACCTCTGGCTTGACTTCTCCATTTCCCAAAATATAGCCCAAATATCTGGTTTTATGCATGCCCAATGCACACATGGTAGGATTAATTGTCAGACCTGCCTTTGTGATAGGTATCCCAGGTGGCTTTTCTAATCTGGACTGTACACCACAACATCATCTAGGTACACAGCACAATAACCAGAGTGAGGGGATAAAATTACATCCATGTACTGCTGGAATGTAGTGGGTGTACCATGTAAGCCAAACAGCATGGGGGTGAACTGACAGAATCCTAAAGGAGTGGCAAATGCAGTTTTGTCTCTGGATTCTTTAGCAAGGGGAATTTGCCAGTAACCCTTGGTGAGATCGAGGGTACTGATATACTTGACACTTCCCAGTCTGTCCACCAAATCATCTATTCTGGGCACAGGATAACTGTCAAATTTTGACACTTGATTAAGTTTCCTAAACTCAAGGCAGATTCTTAACACCCCTTCCTTTTTGTTTATTATCACCATTGGTGATGACCAAGCACTTCTCCAGTCTTCTATGATACCCAGTTCTTTCATTTTTTGTATTTCCTTAACCATGTCAGCTCTTAACCACTCTGGTAATCTCTATATATTTTGTCTAGGGACACTGGTTTACCGGGATTGAAAAAGGGCAAATTCCATTTTGCACATTATAAAAAATGGTACTGTCACCAGTGTCTGCTAAGTCAAAATCTGGTTTTACCAGTTTTTGGTTTTGTGTACTGCATTTAACAATTTTTAACTCTGCTAACATGCATTTTAGCAGTTTTGACCTCCACTATTGCACATCCTTCCATTCTTGTACCAATTTAAAGTTATTTTAGGTACAAGATGTGACGGCAGCAACAGCACTACAGCCCCCATCCCTGAGGTGTGATGGAAGCAGTACTACAGCCCCCATCCTTCAGGTGCGATGGCAGAATCAAAAGCACTACAGACTCATCCCTCTGTTGTGATGGCAGCTGCAACAGTACTGTGTCCCCCCCTCCCTCAGGTGTGATGGAAGCAGCAGCACTGTGGCCCCTATCCATTAGGTGTGATGGCAGCAGTACTACATTTTGCATTCCTCAAGTGTGATGGCAGTATCAGCACTATGGTCCCATCCCTCAGGTGTGACGGCAGCAGTACGACATTCCCCATCCCTCAGGTGTGATGGCAGAAGCACTATAGCCTCTGTCTCTCAGGTGTGATGACAGTAGCAACACTGCAATCCACATCCCTCAGGGGCGATGGCAGTAGTGACATCACAATGATCCCCTTTCTGCAACACCCATACCCACATGCACATGTTATAAATTAGTCTCTTTGCTTATTAGAACTCAGATGTGAATTAATCTGAACCACCACTACTAAGGTGGACCATCTTTGTTTTTTCCTATCATTTAACTGCCTGAACTGGATTTCTGCCAGCAACACTTCTGACCAGAGTTTGAGAACAGATTTGGGTGTTGGAGGACTGGGGGGGGGAAGGCTTGAGTGTCCAGTGACCACTCATCTTCTCCTGGGAGGGAGGGTGTATTCACAGCTCAGCATTATCTGGCCCGAGGTGGAGGCTGAATGAATGGCAACACGTTGGCCCTCACTGTGGGAGGGAGTGTGATGGATGTCAGCTTGTGCCTTGACATCATGTGGCCTGTCATGCTCCCACGAAAATGGGAAAACACCTGATGGCCACCCAGAGGACTGCTTCTGGTCCATCCATAAGCATGAAGCCCCAGACACATGTATCTGTTTGGACCCCTGCCATGCCTGGGATATATACAGGAAGCTCTTTAGGGTGATTGTCCTCCCCTATTAGCCTCCCACAGGGGTAGGGGCCCACCCAATGAAGGGTTACTTTGGGTTACCTGGTAGCATGACCATAAGGGTCAGTGGATGGTGGTCGGAACTTAGCAGCGGAGGTAGGGGGACTTGGCAGGCCTGAAGGAGTGGTTGACCAGGGGGTAGGAGGAGCAAAAAAAAAAAACCTGCCTGAATTTGCTTCTTTAAATAAAGTGTCTTCACCTGAAAAAATTCACAAGTGATTAGTGGAGGACCTTCTAATGGAAAATCATGCATTTCACAAACATGTGGATGCCTTTTTTTCCCTTGGTCTCCATGAAAAGGGTATCTCTCAGTTTTCATGTCTGAGCTAAGATGTGAATTGAGCACCACTCTGCCCACCAGCATCATACTTTCCCTGGGGTCTTACCTTCTGTGTGTCACTGAATGTGCTTTCAAATCCACTGGCCAAGCATAAGTACAATTAAACACTTAACATTTGCTTTTTATTAAAGCAGTCTGTCAGAAAAAACCTTTTTGTTGTCACAGAGACCGAAACAGCAGGTGGGAGAGACGGTGCAAATGATTCCATTCACCTAAATGGGGTGCTAACTGTGAAGACTTTTTTCTAAGTAGTAAGGCAGTTTCTGCCTTGTGAGCATACCTTCATTCAGACTAGTTTTCATTCAAACAACTGAGGATTTTGGATGGCCCTGCTGATTATAAACTTGAATATGCTAGTTGGTAACAACGATCCTGCGCTTAGCAATCTACAACTTACAGTAGATGTTCACATGCAAAGAATACAATAAAAACCTGGATAAAGTCTAAAAACAAGCTTATAAAACACATAAAATGTATTTTAACATTTATATTTACCTATACAAAATCATTGCAGCCCGAGTAAAACTCAGGAAAATTACATGGTACCCTGGCTACTGCATGATGTAGTAAACATATATTGGTACTTTTTTTATATTTTTTGTAAACCAGGTAAGTCCACTAGGCAGAACTGCCTGTTTTCAGAGGTGACTCAGGAGCACTGCGTAGGTTAGGTGACTTGCTTGGAGTCGCACAGTATGCAAGTGGAGGTTGTGGGAATCAAACCCAGGTCTTCAAGATGGACTTAGTTCAATAACTGTTTGTTCCTCTAACCACTAGGCTATACTGCCAGCCATAACACCCATATATAGAAACATAGAATTTGACGGCAGATAAGGACCACTTGGCCCACCCAGTCTGCCCATTTCCCTACCTAATGGATAAGCTGCAGATCCTAGTTAACCAGCAGCCTACTTTTTCCTACCCCCCCACTAGAATTGCCTTATAACTGTCCCATGCATGCTTGAATTCCACCACTGTTTTTGACTCTAATGTTTAATATATGATTTCAGTGAAAGTGCACAGTACCTACAGTGCAAATTGTGAATATTAAACATTTTACATTTTAATAAAACTGAATTATTTGCCTCTCCATCTGCTTATGTTTTCTTACACCAAAGTGAGTGTATAGTTGACAGAGCACTGTAAATAGCCTGTGGTAGCACTACTGCTTGCAATGCCAGGGACTCGGGTTGAAAGTGAATTCGGGTTGCTAGAGGTCTGGCCAGAGGAGAAGGACTGAGCACCTGGGAACCACTCTCCTTCTCTGGGAACGGTGGCCTGCAGGTCCTGCTGCTTTACTGCCACCTGGGTGACAATGGATGGTGGTGGTGCAATGGGGCTGCAGAGCAATCAGGAAGAGAGGAAACAAGCCAGGATCTGGAGCAACGGCATGTCTCTATGTGACCTACATCCTTGGATCCTCTTGAGTGCCGTTGCCCTCAGGGACAGAGACCAGAAAACCAGTAACAATCACCCCACATTGGCTGCTGGTAGAAGGGACCCAGCTGCCCCAGACTTCATAACCAGGTTCCATGAGAGACCCACTGGGCTGCCCAACACACATTAAAGGACTGTGGAGGGGTGACCGGGGGTCCTCTCCCTTCCCACCGGGGGTACAACCCAGGCAGGATGGGGGCAGGCTCACAGGAGCTCCTGAGCATTACCTGGGTTGAAGCTAGGGGATACCCAGCCTAGGGATCTCTGAAAAGTGGAGACTGATGCTGTGAGAAGGGGGCATAGAAAGAGAAAATAAAAAAATGTAAAAAGATGCTGAAATCTTAGGGATTCTGTGCAGTGAGATGCAATTTCCGTGAGGCACCGGTACAAGAATTCAAAATCCGCAAACCAAGCAGGATTCCGTCATTGTTACCAGTAAAAATGGAAAACCATGTCTAATTGGGTGAGCATTCCTTGTCACTATTATGTGCTCAACCCTTTTGTTCTGCCTGTTACTGTGGTAAAAGTACTGTTAAATGTCTTTAGCAAGTTACAGATTTCTGCAGTTTGTTAGGAGGTTAAGGAATCATTCACCTTTACAGCATCAGCAGTTACAGTTTGTTCCAGTCTGTCATAAGCTACATCAATATATTCTTTATCAGTTTCTGGTAAAACCAGCAAAATAGCTTTTGGTGTTTTTTCAGCCCATTTCTTGAGGAGGCTAGCATGGACTATTTTAGTAGGATTTTTCTTATCAGGGGTCTCAATCTCATAGTCAACTGTGCCAGTACATCTAAACATCTTATAAGGCCCTTGACACTTCATTAGCAGTTTATTTTCTGTAGTGGGTAACAGTAGCAAGACCTTTCCAACTGGCTCAAAAGGCGTTTTCTTTTACCCCAGGGTCATAATACACCTTCTGCTGGTTTTGGGCCTCTTCCTAATTTCTAAGGGCAATTTCAACATATTTTGCCATCTTCTTTCTCAGGGCACACATAAAAGATGAAATAGATTGTTTCTGATGAGGGTTATCTTCCCATGTTTCTTTTATTACATCTAGTGGCCCTCTAGGTTGCCTACCATACAGTATTTCAAATGGTGGAAAACCTATTGATGCCTGTGGCATTTCTCTGTAAGCAAAAAGCAGGTAAGGTAAGTACTGATCCCAGTCTTTCCCTTCCCCTTTTACAAACCTTTTTTAACGTGTGTTTTAGGGTTTGATTAAAATGCTCAAGGCTGTCTGTCTGAGAATGATAAGGGGAGGTTCTTATGGCAATGATATCTTGTAGTCAGTACAGTTCCTTCAGTAAAGCAGCACCAAAATTACTACTTTGATCAGTAACAATCTCTTTAGGTATGCCCACCCTGCTGAAAATTTTGGCAAGCTCTGCTGCCACTTTTGGGGCTGTGACAGTATGCATTGGAACTGCCTCTGGGTATCGAGCAGCAGAGTCACATACTACTAAAATGAATATATTACCCATTTTACTTTTGTCTAAGGGGCAAACAATATCCATTACAGTTCTCACAAAAGGCACATCTATCAAGGGTAGGAGCACCAGGGGCACCTTGTCTTATTTAATCACTGAGGCTACTTTCTGACACTCAGCACAAGAACTGCAATAGGTAGCAACATCTGCATAAATTCCAGTCCAGTAAAATCTGTACAGCAATCTGGCAAGGGTGCGATCCCTCCCAGAGTGACCAGCAATAGGATGATCATGGCAAGGCAAGGCAAATATTATTTCTAGGGCATCCAATCCCTGAGGCTCTGGGCACCTAACAAACAAGGTAATAAACAGCAATTAAAATCTAAAAATTACAAAAATAAATACAATTCAAATTCCAGTTTAATAATCAACTACAATAACTAAAACAGTAGGACATAAAATCATTCTGTAAAAGCTAGGCTAAAAAGATGGGCTTTTAGCCTGTGCTTGAAAAGACCAGTCGAGGGGGCCTCCCAAACTGCAGATGGAAGCACATTCCACAGGGTCGGCCCAGAGACACTAAATGCTCGATCACCAGATGTCTTGAGCCAAACTCAGGGAACATCCAGGAAGCCCCTTGATGAGGAACGGAGGGAGTGAACAGAGGCTGCAGGTGTCAAGAGCTCCAACAGGTAGCTAGGACCCAGTCCATATAGGGCCTTATAGATGAGTATGGCCACCTTGAAAAGGACCCTCCACCTGACTGGCAGCCAGTGCAGAGCACGCAGGACTGGGGTCACATGACAGGACCTAGACAGGCCCGTCAGCAATCAGGCCACCATGTTCTGCTCCAGCTGCAGCCTGCAGAGGGTCCCTCCCATGACCCTGAATTAGACAGCATTACAGTAGTCAAGCCTAGTGGTGACAAAGACATGTACTAGTGTCGGCAGATCCTCGGGTGGCACGAGGGGCTTGATCCTGGCGATGTTACACAAGTGGTAAAAACCACTCTTTACTACAGAAGAGACCTGATCTTCAAAGGTCAGTCTGTTGTCCAGGATCACACCTAGATTACGCAGCCTCGGGGAAGCTACCAATGGAGCAAACCCCAGGAAAAGACCTGTGTCCGCTCCATGTTGCAACCCATCATGCCCATGACCCAGCTCGATCACTAGCACCTCTGTTTTATCCGGGTTAAGTCTCAGCCAGCTGGAAGCCATCCAGTCATTGATTTTAGCCAAACAGATGTTAAGCACGTTGGCAGCACTGGATGTTCTGGGTGCAAATGACAAATATAGCTGGGTGTCATCTGCAGAACAGCGAAACTCCACACTGTATTGCTGAATTATCTCACCCAGGGGCAGCATGTACACTGCGAACAGCATTGGTGACAAGATTGAACCCTGTGGCACTCCACATAACAAGGGCATTGTGGAGGAGGAGAATTTCCCAATCACTACCCACTGCACCCTATCCGAGAGATAGGGCTCAAACCATCTGATGACAATACCAGTGACTCCACAAAACTCACAGAGCCGATCAAGAAGCATGACGTGATCCACTGTGTCAAATGCTGATGAGAGATCGAGGAGCACAAAAACTAAACTGTCTCCTCTATCTCTAGCCCTGAGTAGACCATCATGCACTCTAACTAGAGCTGTGTGCTATCTGTAACAACTCAGATCTACATGTTTGTGGTAAAACAAATTGTTCTATCTGATCCTGTGTCTGAGGTTTAACCCAAATTCTGTACAGTAACCCAATATGTTTTTTAAGCATAGGTGCACCCTGTTTTGGTTTCACCACCAGCTGCTTAAAATAACCCTGGAGAGAAACATTGTTAGCTTGTTCTGAAAGAAAATCACAATCAGTGATCTGTGGAGTTTCAGCATTTTCATATGTTAACCCCTTATGTCCATCAGTCTTTTGTTGCCACTGTTTCTTCAGGCATTGCCTTTCTTTCCTGGACTTCCAGATCCTGGAGCTGTACTGAAACAAGTCTGAATCAAAATCAGTGAAAGGAAAAAGAGTCCCCACCATCTGAGATTTTCTTTGCCTGAGCTCTTGTCACTACAGCTGCTGAAACATCAGGATTTACTCCCTCTTTGATTAACTCATTAAATCCTGGAAAGTCATTTCCAATAATCACAGGTACGGGTAACTAAGGTACTACCCCTGCTTTCATTTGATGTGACACCCCATTAGTAGTCAGAGTCATTGGCTGGTAGGATAGTATCGAGTGTCCCCATGGATGCAGATGACACCAGTATCTGGTCCTTTTGGACACTTTTTCTCCAGCAATTCAATATGCACTAGGGTTTGTCTGCTTCCCAAATCTCTAAGTTCTTTCACAGTCTTATCTCCCACCTTCACATCTGTTAAGTACTTGCCCCAATTTGCTAAGGACAAATCTGCTCCAGTGTCACTCTTCTTACTATGGCAACTTCTAGCAATATGACTGGGCTTATTACAGTTATAGCAAATAAAGTCTTTGGGTGCAGATTTGTTACCTCCACCAGAGCTCTTATCAGACTTGGAGTTTAAATGGGAAAAGGAGTGCCTTACCTGTGCATGGCTGCTACCTCACTGCTGTGGTTCCTGTCTGGCCATTTGGTAGTATTCAGACAAAGAAACAGCCTTTTCCCCACTTTCTGGTCGGTGTTCTTTTATCCAACGCAGACGTACAGTCTGTGGGTAGGATGTTGATGAACTGCTCTATTACAAATGTTTAGATGATCTGTTGAGAGTGCTTTGCCCTCTGGTTGGAGCCATTTCATAAGGAGTTCTCTGAGTTGGGTGAAGGCTTCTAGAGGATTATCGACTGAGTTCTACTTCAGAGATCAAAATCTTTGCCTGTGTGTCTCTCCTGAGATGTCATATAGAGATGCAGCGTATTAAAATTCCGCCAACAAAGGGCCGTCGAAGTGGCCAAATTCACCTGGCAGAGCAATTCATGAAATTTTGCTGCCTAAGGCCAATTCGCCTAGGCAAAATTTTGCCTTCTGCAGGTGAAGTCGCCTTCGCTGTAAATTCCACCTTCTGCAACAAAATTTTGCTTTCTTGTGATGAAATTCCACCTCCTTGGAGAAATTTTTGCCACAGAAGGCAGGGGATTTCACATGAGGAAGGCAAAATTCACCATTCTGCCAACACAATTCCACCTCCACCAGGCAAAATTCTGCATTTTGCTCCACGAAATAGGCGTGATTTACAGTGGATTACCTCATGAGCCAATTTCACTCATTCGCCTATCTCTAATGTTATAGCTTTTCAAGATATGGTTTTTCACCAGGTCATATTTTTCTGACTGTGCAGTGTCCATATTGCTGTAAGCAAGTTGGGCTTTTCCTGTCAGATAAGGTACCAGTCTGATTGCCCATTGCTGCTTTGGCCACTGGCAGGCTGTGGCAACCCTTTCAAAAGTTGTCAAGTATGCTTCAATATCATCTGAGGGACACAACTTTGTAAGTTTAATGTATTTTAAGTTGTTTGTGTCTTGTTGATCTGCTGGACCAGTGCCAGATACTCCAGCTTTGATAACTTGCAAGGCATCCATCCATCGCTGCATCTCTTCTCTTCTTTTCTTCTCTTGTCACTGCATCTCTTATTTTCTCTGCTTCTCGAGATATTGCATTTCTTCTTTTCCCTGTGCCACTAAATGTTGAATCTCTTTTTCTCTCTCTGCTGCATCTCCTCTCTTCTCTGTTTCTCCATCTCTGTTTGTTGAATAGCCCACCATTTGAAAAAGGCAGTCATGCTTTCAGGTTCTGTCACTGTCTGTTCTTTTTTTTTCCATTACTGATGCTGGCTGTACAGTCTCAGTTTGGACTTTTGATTCTGCTTCTAGTTTGGCTGCCATTCTTCTGGTAATCACTCCTGAACTTGCTGCTGCAGAATCCATACCTTTCTTCTATGCTTCCCTATTATCAGGTCTAATACCCATGCACAAAACTCCTGGCTTAGAGTCTGCACGGTGTAAATCACATTTAGGCTGACACCATCTGTCATCAAGGCACAGGTCAGGAAGCATAGGAAAACCAGGAGCAATTTAAAAATTCACAAATAGCGTTTTATTTTTCTCAATAATATAGAAACATAGAAACATAGAATTTGATGGCAGATAAGGACCGCTTGGCCCACCTAGTCTTCCCATTTTCCTACCTAACAGATAAGCTGCAGATCCTAGTTAACCAACAACTTACTTACTCCTACCCCCCCAGGACTGCCTTATGTATGTCCCATGCATTCTTGAATTCCCCCACTGTTCTTGACTCCATGACCTCCTCAGGAAGGCTGTTCCATGCACCCACAACCCTCTCTGTGAAAAAATACTTCCTCACATTACCTCTGAGCTGTCCCCCCTCTATCTTCAAATTGTGCCCCCTTGTTCTCTTTTTCTGAAAGATGCTACCCTCTTGGACTTTGTTGATTCCCTTGAGGTACTTGAAAGTTTCTAGCATGTCCCCTCTCTCCCTTCTTTCCTCAAGGGTATACATATTAAGCTCCTTTAGTCTTACTTCTTATGTCTTCTGGTGCAGACCCTGCACCATTTTGGTTGCCCTCCTCTGGACAGCCTCCACTCTGTCTATGTCTTTGCGGAGATGGGGTCTCAGAACTACACACAGTACTCCAGACGGGGTCTCACCAACTGTCTGTACAGAGGGATAACAACTTCCTGTTTTCTACTATTGATGCTTCTCCCTATGCATCCCAGTATCCCCAGCCTTCTACTGCCTTCTACATTGCTTGCCCACCTTTAGGTCATCTGATATAATTACCCCAGGTCCATTTCCATTTTGCTGTTGTCAGTATCTCACCCCCCATTGTGTACTCTTCCCTGGGTTTTGTTTCCTGTGCATTACCTTGCACTTCTTTGCATTGAATCTGAGCTGCCATACATTTGACCATTCCTCCAACCTTGCCAAGTCCCTCTCATCCTTTCCACTCCATCTTGTGTATCAATGCTGTTGCAGATCTTTGTGTCATCTGCAAAGAGACATACTTTTCCTTCCAGTTCCTCTGCAATGTCACTTATAAAGACATTAAAAAGGACCGGTCCTAGTACTGAACCGTGCGGTACCCCACTAGTAACCCTCCTTTCTTCACTGTGGACTCCATTTACTACTACCCTTTGCGTCCTATTGTCTAGTCAATTTTTCATCCAGGCTACTACCTTAGGACCCACTCCAAGGCTTGTTAACTTGTGTATTAATCTTTTGTGTGGGACTGTATCAAATGCCTTGCTAAAATCTAGGTAGGCCATGTCCACAGCCCCTCCCTGGTCTACTACTTTGGTCACCCAGTCAAAGAAATCTATTAGATTCGTCTGACATGACCTTCCCATCATGAATCCATGCTGCCTTGGGTCCTGTGCCCCACTGGCCTCTAGGTACTCAACAATTCTTTCCTTCAGAAGTGATTCCATCATTTTCCCTACCACTGAGGTCAAACTAACTGGTCTGTAGTTTCCTGCCTCTGCCCTGCTCCCACTTTGTGAGAGGAATCACATCTGCCCTCCTCCAATCCTCAGGTACCATCCCATCCTCCATGATTTGTTAAAAGAGTAGTCAGCGATGTCACTAGTTCTACCCTTAGTTCTTTTAGAATTCTTGGGTGAATCCCATCAGGCCCCATTGCTTTGTCCACCTTCAATTTTATTAGTTCTTTCAGAACCCTTTCTTCTGTAAATGGACTGGTATCGACCTCCATCTTCAGAGTGTCTCTCTTGTTTGGTTTAGGTACCTTTCCCTCCTCTTCCTTTTTGAATACTGAGCAGAAATATTTGTTCAGTATCCCTGCTTTTTCACTGTCACCATCTACCCACATTCCCTCCCCTTTATTAAGCCTCAGTATCCCTCCTCTGGTCTTTCTTCACTCCCTAATGTACCTATAAAAGGTCTTATCCCCCTTCTTAACAGTGTTGGCTATCCTTTCCTCGGCTTGGGCCTTTGCTATTCTGACTTCCTTCCCAGCCTCTTTCTGCTTTAACTGATAAAGTTCTCTGTCCTGCTCCTTCTGTGTTTCCTTATACTTCTGGAATGCTATCCTTTTCTCCTTAACCTTCCCTGCCACCTCTTTTGAGAACCATAGCATTTTTTCCTTCGTCGTGTTTTGTTGATTTGCTTTACACAAAGGCTTGTTGCCTCTGTGATGGCTGTTTTGAGTACTCCCCATTGTTCCTCCACCCCTCCTTCTTGCCTGTTTGCTAGTGCTTTCTGAGGCACCCTCACATTTTCCCAAAGTCAGCCCTCCTAAAGTCCAATACTCTTGCTTTTGTATGGCTTGATTGTATGGCTGTGTTTATCATGAACCACACTGTTTGGTGGTCGCTTGTTCCCAGATGGCTACCCACTTCTAAATCTGAGTTTCTTCCTCCATCCCCATTTGAGAGTACCGGGTCTAAGATTTCTCCCTCCCGAGTGGGTTCACATACTAGCTGTCTGTGGCATGCCCCCTGTAGGGCATCAAGAATGACCCTGCTCTTGGATGTGCCTACAGCAAAGGTGCTCCAGTTAACATCTGGCATATTCAGGTCCCCCATCAACAATATCTCCCCTTTTTCTGCCATTCTAAGGAAGCTTTCTATCATTTCCTTGTCCATTTCCTCCCCCTGAGATGGGGGTCTTATACAACCCCCATGCGGATTGTGGTGCCATTTCCTGTCTCCAAGGTGATCCAGAGTGCCTCATCTGCTCCCTGTTTACTCTTTAGTTCTGTTGCTTTGATCCCTTCCTTTACATAGAGAGCTACTCCTCCTCCTCTTCACCCTCCCTGTCCCTCCTGTAGATTGTGTGTCCTAGTATGTTGACATCCCAGTCATGGTAACAGCAAAATAAAAATAACAATTATACAGAATAACTATTAACAAAGGCAGTACAAACAGAAAAAACTAAGTCCTTTTGAGGGTATCTCTTAATTCCAAGTTTCAGTCTCACTCTCCTTGTCTCTCTAGCAAAAGCATTGCTGCTCTTTTATAAGTCTTTGCCTGGGAACCTCATTAAGAGATGTTCTCACAGAATGTTCTTGTAAGTTTACAGAATGTTCTTGTAAGTTTTGTTCCTTGCAGGTGCAGCAAAACAGTACATGGTGACCCAGAACTGACATCTTGTTTACAGTTCTGCAAAAGGCTTAAAATCTGCCTCTCTGGTTAACCCCTTGAGTTCCAAATAGCCTTGTAATCAATTTCACAATATAACTATATACAGTTTTAAACATTGGGATCCCAGTATCAGTGACATTTCCACATAAAGATTTAGATATATTTTTATACCTGCAGATATGTAAGGGGGAAGAAAAGACAGAACAGCAAGGGGAGGCAGAGAGATAGTGAGAGATAGAGAATTGCAAAACTGTTGGAGTGATCAGTTTCTAGATCTCATGTGAAAATTTGTCTCTACAACCAGACAGACAAGAGGCAGAAAAGAAGAGGCAAGAACAGATCCTTGCATTTAAACTCTTTCTGCATAACAAATGGTGCTGGGCCTTATTCAACCCTGTCACACTCATAACATCTGATCCTGCAGCCCCCTCTTCTGCCTACATCTCCTCTGCCCCTTCCTTAAGTGTGGGTGGATATATAATCAAAAAACTTAGTGGAAAGAGGGGGGACTATCCTCTGTACAGCCTTATAAACCCCTTAAGGACCCCTGGCTTATGCCCCTCCCCTCAGCCAACCCTGCATATCTGGCTTACCTGCATCATTTTACACATGATGATGCAGCTGATGTCATCTAGCTCTGCCCTTCTCCATCCTCCTGTCCTCCTTCCCCTTCCATGCTTGAACCTCCCTTCCCCTACCCCTAGACTACCTGGCCCACACAATTTCCTCTGAGAGGTCCCTGACAATTCAGGTTGCCTTTTATTGGCAACCCTATTTGTCAGATGAACCACTCTCACAAATGATCCACAACCACTCAGTGTTTGGGTGCTTGAATGGCAACATGTTTATTACACCACCATAATGTACATTACATCTCATTCAAAATCCTTTATGTCCTTTAAATACATTTCAAATGTTCAATCAACATTCAGTCCATCCTTCTTTCCTTGTCCATCTGGTTCTGTCCAGCCCTCTCTCAGTTTCTGCTCCTCATTCCTTCTTCTTGGGGACTGGCTGCCTGATCCAACACCCCATGCCATCACCATCACCAAGCTGCTTCCACCTTGCTTCCTTTCCTAAGCCCAGATGCCATGACCTGGCCCTTAGTACTTCTATCTCTTCCCTCCCCCACCCCCTCTTACTCCATGGCCAGGTGCTACTGACCGCAGCCCATGTTGCCTCCCCCTCCTCCATAAGCTGCCCCCTCTTTTATTCTGGCTATGCCCTGCTGACCTCCACCCCTTCCCCCTTTCTTCCTTCCATTAGCCTGTCTAAAGTCTCACAATGGATGATTGGCTTCCCCCCCCCTTGCAGGTCAATAGGCCAGCCTTTCCTTCTCACACTTTCCCACCAGCTCCAATAGGGGCATCAGAAAAATTGACATGCCCACCTCCAACAAGTGGATCCCATCTGATCTGTATAAACCTGGAGTTTTGAATGAGATGTCCTTGTGTGGGATATAAACCCCCTTCTCTAACTCTTCCAACAGGCTTGCCACTCTCATGTTGAGCCTTTTCCTAGACTTTTCAACTGACCTGACATCCCGGGCATGCCTCCAAACCCTTCTGGATGTAACCTTAGACTAACCGATCTCCACCCATGGCCACCAGCCCTTCATTACCTCCAAGTCTGCTTTAATCACTTGGAACAGGGCTCCCCACAGAGTCTCCACCAAATCATTTCCCCCTAGGTGAACTATCAGTAGGTCAGCTCTATGCCACTGCAACTTCATTTCTTCAAGTAATGGTGACAGTTGGGCCCATCTCATGCTCTGGACCCCTTTCCAGTGCACCTGCATTTGCTCGAGCTCCTGTCACAGTTGTCTCCCACCCGGCATTGAAGATGCATATTTCTCGGCCCAGTACACAAAAAAGTTCCCCACTATCCATATGTGTTTCCTCCTCTGTCCACCTGCCAAGATACAAAGACACATGCTAAATACTTTCCTAACATATCTTTTATAGCTGTTGGATCTCCACCTGCCCACTTTCTTGATCTCTTCCTCCTATCCATCTTGTTCCACTACACCTGAGACTGCTCCTATTCAGAACAAATTTGGGGCAAACTGCCTTGGGTCTTCCCCTATAAAAAACATTCTTTTCTGTAGCACTCCCCTGACTTGATAACCCATGACCGGTGACCCGTCACCATGCCTGTACCAGATTCCACCTTCCTTGACCCTTATGCTGCAGTATTCTTCCATTACTCTCACTACTTGACAACCGACCTCCCTGCTCCTGGGGATCACCACCTACATGCCCTTACCTACCTGGTATGTCTTTGGCCTCCTGAGCCAAATTATCACCATATCATCCCTCAATGAGAGATCTCAATACTTTAATCCCCTCTTCGTGTCTGATTTATAATTTGCCACCATCTCCACCATTCTAAAAGTCCCCCCCGCCATAAGTGTGAATACTGCCTAAAAAAGGCGTGCTTTATAAGCCAATGTACATATGTGCTTGAAGGCTTCCACCAGTCTTCCTAACAGGGGCCCTGTAATGCGTTTCATGGAATCCACCTGATGCCTTGCCCTCTTTGCCACCCAATCAGCATGCATCTGACCCTCTTGGCCTTGCCAGGCTCCAGCCAACCCCTGCAACTGCATACCCACCCTATCCCTGCTATCTGTACCCCCACTGTGAAGTGTGCCATCCCCCCTTTCCACTTCTTCACCATTTAGTGCATTAACTGTTCTTCAGTCATGGGCATACTTACCTCAAAAGTCTTCTGCCACCTAAACTCCTGGAAAGCCCTGCAAGCCCCTTAATATGTCTTCAGTGTATTGGCCAACCAGGAATTTGGTATAGCATTCAGCTCTTTCCACCCAGTCTCCCACAGTTGGTCTGGAACCTGGTTCCTCTGGGCAGCTGCATGAGGGGCCAAGGCCTGGAACCTGTCCAACTGAAGATGGGAGAGACTGTCAGCAATTTCTTTCTTAATCCCTTTGATATGCCTCACTTTAAAGGACAGATTAATACTAAACCCCACCAGTACTAGTTGCCTTAATACCTGGTCACTGTTTCCATGGCCCCCCTTTGTCTGTTAATAACATCTACCACACCCTTGCTGTCACACCAAAACAAAATCTGCTTGTCCCGCATCACCTTCCCCCATACCATCAGGGACACCAAGATTAGAAAAATTTCAAGGAATGTGATGTCCTTCAATAGCCCAGCCTCTCACCATCTCTCTGGCAATGCTTCTAACACCCAAGCCCCCCTTGAAATGGGCCCCCTTGCCTTGTGATCCTGAAGCATCTGTGTACAGATCCATGTCCATATTATGCATCCATTCCTCCTGCCAGAAAGTCACCCCATTATGTGCTGACATAAATGCTTCCCACACCTCTAAATCCTGACAGATTCCCTTACCTAAGTCCACCCCATGGTGGGGGAGCTTGGCCTTCCCTGTGGCTTACGTCAACCTCTGTGTGACTACCCTACTGGGTGCTATCACCTTGCAAGCAAAATTAAGGTGCCCCAGCAGTAGCTATACTAATGCCAGCAGCACTATTTTCTTCCCTTTCACCTGCCTCAGCAAGCTCCTGAGCCTGTGTACCTTGTCCTCTGGCAGCCTAAAACATTCCTGTTTGGTGTCCACATCAATTCCCAAAAATTCCAGCCTCCTAGCCAGACCCTAGATCTTCCCTTCTGCTAGGGGTATCCCTATCTCCCAGCACAAGCCTCTGAAATCCCCCAACATCCCCTCTGCCTCCTGCTGGCTACTACCAATGAGTAAGAAATCATCCAAATAGTGCACCACCATCTATGTCCATCTTTGCCAGCTATGCACCTGTGACCACCTTTATCAGAATAACTGCCTGATCCAGCAATGTATAAGACACTACCCTCAAGTCTTCTGGAATGCTATTATTCATCAAGGCCTACTCCAGGCAGGATAAATGATGTATGAGCTGGAATTCCCCTGACTGCTTCTTGGGTACCACCCCCAATGGACACACCCCAAATTCTGTGCACATACCTTAAAGGGGCCCTCAACCCACCCAGCCTTCACTTCTTTTAAAATTTTCTGCTAAACCACTCCCTCCTTCCCCCTGATGGACCCCAGGTTCCTAGCTGACATTCTCTTGTGCTCTACCTGATACCTGATTGCAAAACACCTTTTAAAGCCCTGCCTTAAAAAACTCTTCCCCCCAAGTGGATATTCCTTCGTCCATTCCTCCACTACTCTCTCAATGATAGGTGTCACTGCCAAGCAAAACCCATCTCTCTGTTCCTAAAGGCTCATCTTTAGTTCCAACTGTAATTGAAATTATAGTATCCCTTGTTTCTGGCTCCTCGGGCCCCTTCTGCCATGGGATGATGCTCTGCTTCCTCCCTCATACCCCCCTCCTGAAAGGACTACTCGAACTGCTAAACCCCTCCTCTCTCCCCATTTGTTTTTTAGTATTTTTAAGCTAAATTTTCAACATAGTCTTCTTATGACCCCACCTCAAGAATGAGGGTGGAGAAAATTTTCAACTCATGCCCCAAATGTGATTTCATGCAGTGACTGCAAAATCACAATTTGGGACAGATTTTCCTAATTTCACTGCCACTGCTCATGAGGTGGGGTACCATAAAAGGCATGTTGAAAATTTGGGGCAAAAAGATTCAAAAATAACCGTGTTATGCCACTAAGATCAAACACCAATTAAATAATAATAATAATAATATCTTTATTTATTATGCTCCTTTCAATTATCAAGGCGCATTACAAAACTTAGAGCAACAAATAAAAACTGCAATATATAAATACACAGTAAAATCCAAGAATTAAAGTTACTAATTACAGTATATCCTGCTCCATAACAGTGCCTGTTTAAACCCCCCCACAGCCGCGCACTCCCAAAGCCAACGGGGTAGAGCATTCCAAAGGGCTGGGGCCACGTACATAAATGCACGGGCCCCTGAGGATTTTAAAACTACCCTTGGAATCTCTAGCAACCCCTCTTTGGCCGAGCAGAGCAATCACTCAGGGCAGTAAGGAAACAGGAGCTCTTTCAGGTAGTGAGGGCCAAGTCCATATAGGGCTTTATAAGTCAATAATCTGACTTTGAAGGTGATCTGCCACTGAACTGGCAGCCAGTGCAGTTCATGCAGCACCAGTGTGATATGGGATGTCCGAGGAGCCCCCATCAACAACTGGGCAACAGCGTTCTGCACCAACTGCAGGCTGTGGATATCAACCCCTGGGAGCCCAAAATACAGGGAGTTGCAATAATTGAAGTGCAAGGTCACAAAGGTGTGGATCAGTGCAGGGAGATCACCGGACAGAACAAGGTGCTTGATCCTAGTGATGTTCGTTAGATGGTAAAAGGATGACTTAATGACAGCCGACATCTGAGATTGCAATGTCAGCCCATCGTCAAGCATCACCCCTAGCTCCCACACCATTTCAGAGGGAAGGAGCTGGGAGCCCCCCAGGAAAGGCCCCGTGGGCTGACCAGCCCCCAATCCCTCTATCCAGCAACCTGGATCCACAACCATCACCTCAGTCTTCCCTGAGTTCAACTTCAGCCAGCTGGAATTCATCCAATCCTGGATTTCAGTGAGGCAGTTATCAAATACCGAGAGTGCTCTATCCTGGTCAGGTGCGAAAGACAAGTAGAGCTGGGTATCATCAGCATAGCAGTGAAACCTCAGCCCATACCATCTTACAATGTCTATGAGGGGCAGCATATACACTGCAAACAACATGGGGGACAGCACAGAGCCCTGAGGGACCCACATGACAGAGAGACAGGGTCAGAAGAATAAATCCCCAACACCACCCTTTGAGTTCTGCCAGTGAGGAAGGACCTAAACCATCTGAGGACTGAACTAGTCAGGACACAGATGAACCTCAGTAGCTCAAGCAGTACCCCATGGTCTACAGTGTCAAAGGCTGATGAGAGATCAAGGAGCACCAAGATGGACTGGCTTTTCCGATCTCTCACCATCAGGAGATCATTGAGCACCCGAACCAGTGCAGTATTGGTACTGTGTCTCTTTCAAAAACTGGATTGGAGAGGTTTATAGATGTTATGGATGGTCATATGGTTCTCCAGCTGTACAGCCACTACCTTCTCAATTACCTTTCCCACAAAGGGGAGCTTAGAGATAGCTCTGTAGTTTGCCAGGCAGTCTGGGTCCAGAGAAGCTTTCTTCAAGAGGGGTGTCACCACTGCCTCCTTCAGGGAGCTAGGAAACTCACCCGACTCAAGGGAGCACCAGACTATCTGTACCAAGACCAGGCCAATGATGTCACAGCTACCCATAATCAGGGAAGTTGGGCCCGGATCTAAACTATAGCACATAGGTCACATACTCTGGACAATCTGCATAATATCTGCACTCTCCAGCTGGTCAAAGGTACTCCAGGAGAAGTGAGGCACAGTGACTGGGCACCGATCACCAACATCTCCCATAGAGTGTGTCGATTGGATCTCCGCCCTGATGTCAGCCACCTTATCAGCAAAGAACCGAGTGAGCTCCTCACATTCCAACTGTGAAAAAGCTCTTTGAACCTGCAGGCAGGCTGGGTTGCACAACCTGTCTACAGTTTGAAAGAGCTGAGCCGGTTGGTTCTGAGAGGCAGCAATCACTCCAGACAGGAACTCTGCCTTCTTGCAGGAGATTGCTGACTGTCAGAGTTGATAATGCTCTAGCAGTCTAAGATGGTCAGCCTCCAGGGTGGATTTCTGCCAACAATGATCTAACCTTCATCCTAGTCACCACAACTCCCTTAAAGTCCCATCAAACCACGGGGACCAAGGGCGGAGGGAGAGAGGACAAACACGGACAGGAGCGACAGAATCCAGTACTGTGGTAATGACCTTGTTGTAGGCCAGAACCAAGGCCTCTGGGTTCCCACTTGCCACAGGAAATTCCAAAAGATCAAGCACTGCTGCTAGGCCTTCAGGGCTCAGAACCCGTAAAGGCTGGTACCTGACCATCTCCACAGGGGTAGGCTTATGAAAGGGGGTGCAAAAATTGAATCTTATGGTGTAGTGATCGGACCATCTGACAGGCTCCACCCCCACATCAGACACTTCAACCCCCAGGAGGAAAACCAGGTCAAAAGAGTGGCCGTGTTTATAAGTAGCCAAGGTAACAATCTTGATAAGGTCTGGTGATGTCACCAGTTGGAGGAAGTGTTGTTCAAATTGTGAGAGTTCATCATCGATCCAGGCATTGAAATCGCCCAGGATCATCAACCTAGGCAACTCAAATGCCAGATCGATCAAGAAGTCTGCTACTTCCTGAAGGAATAGCTTCTCATCCCCAGGTGGATGGTAGATGAGGGCTATCATACAACCTACACCTGCTACTATGGTACACTCAAAAGACCCAGCATCCTCAACTGGTACACTCGTGAGGCCCAATTCGGTCTTAAAACAGATCACAACCCCTCCTCCCCTGCGGTCCAACCTTGGGCGGTGTATCACCGAGTACCCGGCCAGAATCACAGCCTCAAATATGGGGCCAGCATTTTCATCCAGCCAGATTTCGGTGATGCACACCAGATCTGTTGTCCCCACAAGATCTGCAATAATTGCAGTCTTGTTCTTAATAGGTCTGGCATTGCATAACACCGCTTGAGTTGGATGGGTCTCCTGGGCCTCCCTGCCCCCCTGCCCACCCATAATGGAGGTGCCCTTGGATATGGAGACTAGACATGGTGGACCACGTTCCAGAATCCATTTCACCCCAGGCATCTTCTGGGCTTAACTACCCGACGTGAGTGCCCCACTCATCCATCCTCCACTGTTCTCACCCCACCCCACCCTGCCCCCTCCCTCATGGGCAATGCCCAGTGCTCTACAGTGCTGATAGATAGAAAATAATAAAGGTGGGAGGAAAAAAGTGTGGACGGCGTGAAGAGCGGAGGATGAATAACGCACAACATGCGGGGGTAGATCTACAACACATATCACAGGCCCAAAAACACAGAGCAATGCAAAAAAAATAACCCATGAACGAAACTTAAAATATAAATAATATACACAACTTCCACAGCTCTCACTCTGAGGAAGAAATAAACACAAAACAACCAAAACAAATCAAATTATATCCCCTTATTTCTGAAACTCCCCACTCACTCTCACCAGGAGGGGAGATTCAGACCGAGTAAACAAATCAATCTAAACTCCCACCCAACTTAAATAAACTATGCTATGATAAAATACAAAATAAATTAAATTAAAAACCAATTCAGACTCCACAGTCTCTAAATAAATAATTTCAATAGTAGTCCAAAAAAGGGTGTTAAATCACCATAAGAAGTCACTTTTAGGAAGTCCAAATCACAGAATAAAATTAAAACAGTGTAAACAGGAAAACAAAAATGCTTAGGTACACCTCCTCTCACAAGGTGCACAAATTAACATAAAATAAAATAAATAAGGCAATTTCAACTTCCAACATAAAATAAAATAAACAGTACAGTTTTGAACCTCCAGGCTCTCTCACTACCTGGGAGTCAAAAATAACCTGGCACTCTCACTGTCCAGAACACAGTAAAGGAAGAAAAAATTTAAAATCTGACCGTAGAAAAAATTTTAGTCAACTTGTTTCCCAAAAAGTACTCTCCAAATGGCAAGAAACCTCCCAAATTACACTGGAACTTCTTCAAAAGTACAGAGCTTAATAACAGTCCAGGTGTTGAAGATGTGCCAGACACCTTAAAACCCTTCTGTGAGAGCTTGCCACAGGAAATGTAAGGCCCACCACCTCAGCACCCTGCCAGTGAGGGGCCTTGGAGAAACCTTGGGTCCACTGGACGGCTTCCCGGTCAGACAAGACCCAGACCTCCCGGCCAAAAGCTGACTCCTGTGGCTGGTCACCCACAATTTCAGGGTAGTTAGTCCCGATCTGGCAGACTCCACATATACCAGTCAAGAAGCACAGCAAAAGGACCAAATTAGACCGAGTCTTAGAAAATAAATTTCATTAGACTTTCCATACCGCACAATCTTCGCTTTCTTCTGAGCATTTCTTTTTCTTTTTTTTTTTTTGATTTAATATGCTTTATTGTCTTTTGGCAAGCAAGCTATTAACAACATCACAACAAAGCAAAAATTATAAATATCAATTACATAAAGAGTATAGATTTTTAACATAGAAAGAAGAGACAAATTCCCATACTTTAATACATATGTCATCTCTATCCTGACGAGGAGTTAAGAAAAAGAAAAGAAGAAACATCAGCTATTTGATTGTTTCCTTGCTCATAAAACCCCCTCACCACCCACCCATAACCCACCCACCTAGTCTGCCACCAATGTCTATTACATATGATTATGGTTGCCATTTAGATAAAAAAAAAAGGCCAGACGGGGATACGAATACGGAAACTGCTGAGTAGAGCAAAGAAGACAACTGAAGTTAAATTTCCAAGTGGGCCAGTGTCCCAAAGTTCTCTTCAAGAAGGAGGGGAGGGAGGATTAGATTTGAAAAGTCAAAAACTAATTAATTGCGAGAAGGGTGTAAAGAGGTTCCCATCTTTTTTGTATTTGCCCTTACAATTTGACAGTCTAGCTATAGTAGACTCGGCCTGTAAAGCAAACATCATTTCTTTGAACCATTCCAAATAATTGGGGGTAGTTGAATCTAACCAATGTCTCAGTATGATTTTTTTAGCACATGCTGAAATTAATGCCATGTGGGCTCTCCGATTGCCCCCTGGTATTGATGTATAATCCCCTATGAGACAAGTTTCCATATTAAAACTACTTGACAGAGCTAATAAAGGGTCCAACCTGTTTGCGAAGCTACACCAAAAAGGAGCAATCTTTTCACAAGACCAAAGCATATGAATTAGATCTGCAGAAGCTTGGTGACATTTAGAACATTGGTTTGTAGACAGAATACCTATTTGATGTAATTTGGAGGGAGTATAATATAGATTATGTATAAAGCAAAACTGCATATATCTATATCTGTCCCATTTAATATATTTATATAGCTGAGCCCAAATTGAGGACCAGTCCCTGGGACTAGAGGATACCCAAGTGGCATTATCCCATTGGTAAAATCTCCGATTGTCTGAAGTGGTCACTGTCGTTAGAATAAAATTATAGGAGTAAGATAATAAATGGGAGGATGGGATAGCCTCCAGATAAGGAAGTAATATACTAATCAAAGAACTAGACCAAGTTCCTGTCCCAAAAAACTGCATCAGCATGTGGGATAATTGGAGATACTTAAAAATAGAAATGTTTTCCCATTTAAAAAGAAAACAACCTTCCTTAAAGGAAATCATTTTTTGTTCTTTCACTAATTGTTCCACCCTCTCTATACCTATTTGTGGCCAGAAAGACTGAGTTTTAATTGGTTTACTAGCAATTAACAAATTAGGATTACAGAACAGAGGCTGTGCTATGTCCCTATACCTGTCCGTCTTGGGGAGAACACTTAACTGCTGTTGTGCCTGAGTTAAGGAGTTTGGGGGAGAGGTCTGCAAAGGTTTTGGAAGTTTTTTTTGAGGGATAAAGGGTAGAACCTTTGGGTCCAAGCCGAATGCTTCACAGAGGTTCTGCTCAATCCTTACTCAAAGAGGCAGATAACCAGCACCTTGTGTAGGCCATAACCAGTGGCGAATTCTAGCCAGGTGAATTGCTAAATAGTATATATAAAAATCTGGGGCTTGAAGGCCACCATCTAGTTTTCATCTAATTAATTTAAGATAGCTTCTTCTGGCTTTTTTGCCCTGCCATATAAATTTACTAAGAATGCCATGAACCCGAGAAAACCATGAATACGGAAGAGCCTGGTTAAGCATTTGTAATGGGTATAGTAGATGTGGAGGCACATTCATTTTGATGATGCTCATACGTCCCCACAAGGTTAATGGCAATTTTGACCAACGCTTGAAGTCTTCTGTTAAAGTGTTAATAAGGTCTTCTAAATTAAGTTGTTTCATGACTTTTGAAGAAGGATGGAGGTAAATCCCAAGATATTTCAGTTTAGCGGGATTCCATTGTAAACCCATATGAGCAACATCAGCCTTCATAGTGTATTTGTTAAGGGGAAGGCATTCTGTTTTCGTCATATTTAATTTATAGTTTGAGAAAGACTCAAATTGTGCTATAATTTGGAATACCGCAGGGAGGGATTGAGCAGGATTAGAAATATGTAGCAGTAAGTCATCTGCGTATGCCGATATTTTATATTCCTGACGCCCTATTTGTATACCCATTACAAGTGGAGAGAGGTTAATTTTTCTAATAAGAGGTTCTAAATAAAGGTTAAAAAGATAAGGAGAGAGGGGGCATCCCTGATGAGTCCCTTGTGACAAGGTGAAGGGGGTAGACAAATGCCATTACATTGGATTTGAGCAGTCGGTGCTGTGTATAGTGTTTTGATCCATTGAATAAATTCCTGGGGTATATGATATTTGGAAAGTAACAGGAAAAGATATTCCCATGACACCCTATCAAAAGCTTTTTCTGCATCCAGGGATACGAGAGCTGCCGGTGTATCTGAGTCCCTGAATGCAGAAAAAAAGATAGGCTAGTATTCTGAGATGATCTGAGGAAAATCTGTTTTTGATAAACCCAACTTGTTCTGTACTAATAAGATGTTCCCATACTTGGCTAAGTCTGGAGGAAAGAATTTTAGCAAGGATTTTAAGATCTACATTAATGAGGGAAATAGGCCTATAATTACTTATTCGTAGGGGGTCTTTATTAGGTTTCGGAAGTACCACAATGGTGGCGATAGACAGGGAAGCATCCGCTAGCACATTCTCAAATATGTAGTGGAATGTCTCCAATAGTATAGGGGCTATAGTTTCCTTTAGCACCTTATAAAAGTTGGTTGTAAAACCATCAGGCCCAGGGGACTTATCTGCGGGAAGGGAGTCCATAGCTTCACAGATCTCTGATAAGGTAATATAACTTTTTAATTTTTCAATCTGGGATTCAGTTAACACTTGAAAATTTATGTCTTGGAGAAACCATTCTAGTTGATGGGAAAGGTGATCGATTGTTGGGGCAGAGTATAGTTGCTGACAGTACTCACGAAAGGCATTAACAATATCTGAAGGAGAAATGAGAAGCTCACCTGAGGAGGAATAGATAGAGGGAATTATTCTGTCAGCTAATTGGGTGCGCAATCGCAAAGCTAACAGTTTCCCTGCCCTCTCGCCTTGGTCAAAATAGGAAATTTTGGAATGAAGCAGCAGGAACTCTGTTTTTCCACTAATAACTTATTATATTGGGCACGGAGAGATTCAAGTTTGGTCCAGTCTTCCTCTGAAGAGGAGGGGGAGAGGGATTTCTCTAACTCTGTTATCTGGCCCAATTTTGAGGAGAGAGCAGTGGTCTTTTGTATCTTATGTTTGGTCACCAAGGGGAGTAGTTCTCCCCTCAATGCACATTTCAGGGATCCCCATAGAAATTCTTTTTTGGGCATGGATGAGGCGTTAAGCTCCATGTAAATATTTATGAAATTTTGAACTGTATGAACGTACTCATCCATCTTTAAAAGCTGATTATTAAGCTTCCAGATTCTGTCTCTGTGTGCATTTGGTAAAATATTTAATTGGAGATTGACCACCCAGTGACCTGAGATAGCCTTAGATGAATAATATACTATGGAGACCGCTGGAATGGTCTACTGTCAAAAGAAAATGCAGGAAAAAGTGTTGTGCGGAAGGGAGTGAAATGAGTATTCCTTGTCTTCAGGATGCATAAGCCTCCAAGGGTCAGCAAGGCCCAGAGGAAGCATTAACTCATGTATAGCTTTTTGGCCAGAAGAAAGCCTTTGCCTAGCTCGACCAGACCTATCCAGTGTATTTGTAAACACCAGGTTCCAGTCTCCACCGAGAAGCATTGGGAACTTGCACCAGGGAGCGAGTGTGATCATTAGAGAAGCAAAGAATTCGGGATCATCTGAACTGGGTCCGTAGACTGAACCCAATATAACCTCTGTATGAACCAACAGGCCCCTCACAATGATAAATCTGCCTTCAGGATCTGCAACTTCTTGTAGAAGCCAGAAGGGAACTCTATGAGCAATTAGGATAACTACTTATCTTCTCTTGGAGTCTTTGCCGGTCCCATATACCTGACCCACCCAGTTTCTACGGAAAGAGAGAATACATGCAGGCTTAAGATGTGTCTCTTGCAAAAAGGCTACATCAATTTGCTGAGTTTTAAGATGAAGTAGGATTTTTGTTCGTTTAGCCGGGGTTTGCGCCCCTTTTATATTCCAGGAACAATATTTAAGCCCCATCATTTACACTGATGTAATATAATAGGAAGACATAAGCTCTATAGATATGCAACCAAGAACAACTACCCAAATAAAATTTAACCCTTGATTTCTTGGTGGCAGACAACCCTGTTGTCCTAATCCCGTATCCCCCTTCCCTATTACCCACAAATTCCCCATAACCATAATTCCCCAACCCTATTCGAATTAACCCTGTCAAGAACTTTGTATCCATTAAAGTAAAGTTGTAAATAACTTTATCTCTAAATAAATGTCTAACCCCATCTACCACAGCGCTTGCAGAAAGAAACAACTTGAATATATGAAGTACAGAGCACCACCATGTGACAGCATTCTTTAATAACGAGGCTATCAACGGATAGCAACTATGCGCAGCTGTGGTTACCCCCCATCCTCTTCTATGGCACATAACGCCCTGTTAGTCCATTTTCACTGCTGAATTCACCCTTCCCCGAACAACCAACTCCTTTGTATTAGAAAAGTGTTTATTAAAGAGTCACAAAAACTGGAAAAAATTCTCCAAGGGAGAGCTAAAACAAATCTCAGCTAATTCAGCCATCACCACCTGAGACCACGGGAGTGGCTCTCCTTATATTTAAATTATATTTAAACCAACATAACATTTCAAATCTTTGTGACTGAGAATCCAACAGTTAACTTTATGATCTTAACCGTAATAGAGCTCAAACAACAACCCATTGGCTGAAATTATTCAACTAAAAGAAGCATATATTCATAGAGCTTTGCCGCCCTCCTGTGTCCCTTCAGCATATTGGCCAAGATGCTTCAAACCATCTTGCGCATGTTCGTGATGTGCTTTCCAAGATGAATCGACCAGACCTTCTTAACAGAGGTAAGCCTTCAGCGAGTTACAAATAAGTCTGGGAGTAAGGAATGCAGAGCTGGGAGCACTTGTTGAGCCAATTCAAAATTGTGCCAGGATCCAGTGATAAAAACTGCGAAGCGTGAAGGATACTGGACCCTGTATTTTATCCCTGCTGCCATCAACTTTGTCACCATGGGATGATATTCATCATGCCGCTGCCTGATAGAAGCAGGAAGGTCCTGGCTA
The DNA here is from genome assembly GCA_016271365.2 of Neoceratodus forsteri. Lineage (NCBI taxonomy): Eukaryota > Metazoa > Chordata > Ceratodontiformes > Ceratodontidae > Neoceratodus > Neoceratodus forsteri. The sequence continues at coordinate 1,580,762,658 of CM057449.1, read as the reverse complement.
AACAGGAGCTGTTGGACCTCCCATAAAACCTGGTGCATATCTCTCACTTGACCAAGCACATGGGATTTATCCAGGTAATTCAAAAATTTAAAAATAAGAGGGCGAGGTGGTTTCCCAGCTCCAGGCTTTGGTCGTAATGAGCGATGCTCTCTTTCAATAATATAGGTGATGTTATTGGGAGATGGCCTCGCTATTTTGGTAAGTAGCTTTTGCAGAAAGACAATTGGCATTGAACCCTCAGCTTCTTTGGGAAGGCCAAATATAAGTATATTATTTCTTCTGCTTCGACTTTCCAATTCTTCCAACTTGGACTCTGTCTTGTGCAGCCTGTGCCTTAGAGTTGTCATTTCAGCGTCAGTAGATTGTTTCCAGCCTTCTAATGATGTGACCCTTGCAGAAGTGTTGGAAATGGCTCTATTGGTTTCAGCAAGGTCCCCACATAGGGATTTTAACTTAGAGATCAGTTCCTGTAGAGCAGTTTTAAATGGCAGAAGTTCCTCCATAAATTTCTTTTCAGAGAGAGGAATATTTGTTTGCGCTGTGGCTATTGCAGCTGAGGGCTTCGCTGGAGCTCCGGATTGGTCTTTCTATCTTTTCGGCCCTTTTTTCGGTGTTAGCGGTGGAATGTGGGTTGGGGGAGCCTGCTGCATTTCGGCCTCCATGCCGGTAGGCCCTGATTCCGCTCCTCGAAGACCAACAAAAACACAACCGTTTTACAGGGAATTTCCCCTCCGAATTCGAGATAAGGCTGTAGAACACCTGCACACTCTAACTTTAGTTTTAGTTAGGCAGTTATCACTGGTTTTTAAAAAGAATTCAGCATTCAGGGAGGGAGCCTATCAGCAGTGCTGTCTCCGCTACAGGGCCATCACATCATCCCCCTGAGCGTTTTTTCTGCCACATATAACACTACAGTTCCTTCCAACCACAGTTTACTCCAGTCTGAAAATACAGTCCGCAGCATTTTCTCCAAAACATACACACTGCAAATCCCTCAACTTGCTAACAGCCCTGATACGGTCCAGACAGGTTACCGGGCGGTGTCTCCTAGATAGCTGTCTCTGCAGTGGTCCAGTTCCAACAGTTCTCCAAGCAGTCCACACGTAAACTCCAGCAGCTTGTAAAATATTGTGGCACTAAAAGCACCAGGAAGATGCACCTGAAACTGCCAATGCAGGAATAGCGGCACAAGCAGGTAGAAGTTTACCAGCAATCTTAAAACTAGCGGTCTACAGTCCAACAGCCCTCAGTCAAGATAAAAAACACATGACCGTGGCTTTCATTTGCAGTTCACTTGTAAATTGTGCTAATGTTGTATTTGGAGAGAGGTGAGAAAGAAAACCCAAATTTAACAAAACAACAAATAAAATAAGATAAAATTAAAATACAAGGAAAATAAAAATACAGTCTAAAACAAATAACTACTGTGCTAGACTGATGGCCAGTCCAGCGTGGCCGCTATCTTGGCATTCTCACCAATATAACCAATTTTGAGGATGTGTCCCCGAGTTTGGATACATTGAACCGCATATCTGATTTCCACATTTCACGGCCCAACATTGAAGAGTGAAGACGTGTCTGCAGTCCAGAGAGAACTACAGTGTTGGAACCCGATGGGTAAGTAAGATCTTGGGAGTGTGTGGGGTGGTGGGTGCTGAGTGGGAGGGTCAGGTGGGGGGACAAACAGTGCAACAGACATCTATGCACAGTTTTCTTTTTTTCGAAGTTTATATAAAAAAATACAGAGGGAACGTTTTCTTTATTTCAGGTGTCGACACTGGCGGATTAGGTACCCCCAGTGTTGGTGCTATGTACGTGGGGGTGGCTGGCTGCTGAGTGGGAGGGTCAAGTTGAAGGGAACAGTTTCTGGGGAGCCAGCAACAGACATCAATGGTTGGTTTTCTTTTTTTTTTAAGGCTATACATACGTAAGGAAAATCTACTGTATGAAGTGGCGACACTGGGGGATTGGGCACTCCCAGTGTTAGTGTTATATTTGTGTATGGAGGAGTGTGGGTTGGCGGGTGCTTAGAGGGAGGGTCAGGTTGAGGGAAACATTACAGGGGCAACTACAACAGACATCGATGGATGGTTTCCTTTGTGCAACCCCCCTGTCGGTGGGCTTACCTGTTAGCCCCCAGCTCTGTTCATGTTTTTCCCCTTTCTTTCCCTGGTCTTGGCTAGTCCCCCTGGTAGTTCCCTGGATCCTCCCTCAAGAACCTGCAAAGTATTTTTCAAAGAGCAGTGCCCAGGGAACAATAGCGCAGAGCCACCAGTTGGAGTTGCACCTTCGGGTGCATAACGGGGCTCTGTGCATGCACTGTGCTGCGTTTTCATTCAGCCATCTTGGGGGCTATTTGAGTTGTCTCTCTAGTGGTCCCACTCCCTGGCTGAAGTGAAAGGGGGACTGAAAACCATAGCCAGACCAGTGAGGCAGTGGGAGAAGCAGGAGGGCTGTTTTAGAAAGCGCCAATTGCGCTCGAGATACGGGGATGTTTCAAAAATGTTAATGGTGGGCAAATTCTAAAAGGGAAAAGGGTCTGCTTCTAAACATTAGGGAGATTGTAAAATAAATATCCTTATCTGGACTGCATGGAGCACTAAAAGTGGGGGTTTATATGGACTGCATTGGGGCTATGGTGAGCTGCCTGGGGGTTGCTGTCTAGTGCCAGGGGTCTGCAGAAACAGCGCTGGTGACAGGCTAAAAAATGTTTCAAAAATGTTAATGATGGGCAAATTGTAAAAGGTAAAAGGGTCTGCTTCTAAACATTGGGGAAATTGTAAAATAAATATAATTATCTGGACTGCATGGAACACTAAAAGTGGAGGTTTATATGGACTGCATTGGGGCTAGGGTGAGCTGCCTAGGGGGGTGCTTAAATGGCCACAGCAACTGAAAGACAGCTAAATGTAAAAGTCAAATAATGCAGTCACTTAATAGGGCACTAGAGTGGCTATGAATGTGTGGGGAAACAATTAAATAAAAGTTTACTTTTTTGGCTGCAGGGGCAGTCCAAAGTTTAGACACTATATAGACAGCCGTGAAATGTTTACCACAGCAGCCATGATAGCAGCCATGTGACCACAATTCAACCAAACAAAGGGCCAGGAATAGCCAGGAGGATTCTGGGACTTCTGAATCCAATGTGGCATTGAGGGAGCCTCATACATATTAATTTTCAGAAAGAACAGTGGCTCTAGCCAATAGGGAGCTGCCAAAAACTCCCAAAAAGTCAGGACTTTTGATTCTTGGGTCAGTTTGGCAGGAGCCCATCCACAGGAAGGGGAGCTGCAGCCCCTAGGAAAGGAATGTGGCTGCAAGGCTGGGAGAGGGCTTGCCTGGGGGCTGCCAGCAATTTGCCCCCTAGGGTTGGTTGTGCCTTTCCCCATCTGGAGAGAAAAGAGGAAAAATGTGCAGGCAGCTCTTCAGAGATAGAGTGCAGGATCCTGATGTTGTGATAGGAAGCTATGACACAGCAGTGAAGAGATTAAGAAATGGATGTTCTGAGAAAGAAAAAAGGATTAGAGGAATGGTCTGATCCTGAAGAGGAGTGAGTCTCTGATATTCGTCTGCACCTCATCGATGAGACATGGGCGAATCAGGATGTGTGATGAGATAGATACTGAGGACTGGTTCTAGCACTGAGGAGTGGCTACTGGAAATCTGATGGGAATCTAGATTCTAAGAAACTGGAGAGAAAGCCTCTTCTGTAATTTTTATTTAGTTAGTTTTTGTTGACCAGGTAAGTGCACTAGACAAATTCTGCCTATTCTCATGCACGACCTGGGAGAGGGGAATACAGATGAATGCCAACTGACCTTGAACCAGATTAAGCTGTTGGTGGTATTTTTAGTGAATGGGGAAAATTTGGCCAGGGCATCAGGGAAGTTCTCCTACTTACCAGTAGGGGGGACCCTTAGTCATCTGTGACAGGATGGCCAGTGCAGAGATGGACATGGAAGGTGCAGGGGAGTGGTCCACCTCTCCTATTATCACTACACAAGAGGCCACTTGATGCTGCACTGGTGGCTGCAGATTTTTCTGATGAAAATGAAGTTCATGATAAATTCTTACCTTCAGAGGAGTTGAGAGAGGAAGAGGAATGTGATCCTATGTGTGCAGCTGCTCAGGTACACCAAGTTGAACAACAGGCTGCTGATTAAAAGAAACGCCTGCTTACAGAAAAAGCACAGCTCCCGAATAAAGCTCTAGAGTTGGAGCTTGAACTTGCTTTGTTGCCCTAGTCTGTACTACCTGTCAAAGTGGGCGGTGCTTCTGTCAAATCCCCGGTGAGTCAGCAAGGAGCTGACATACTGAATCCTGAAACGGGCAATGCCCGGCAGGCTAACACGGACGTCTTGTCAAAAAGTTCAAGGGAGAATGTCTTGCGCAGTGTACTCATGGAGCAGGCTGGCACTCCCACCAGGGTAATTCCTGTGTGCCAAAAGCCTTCTCCATCAGCACAGGACAAGCAAAAGAAATGTCTTGGAGCAGGTCGCCACTCATGGATGGCACCTGCAGAACCTGAAAATCGTCCTCTGATGCAAACTACACCGCAGGACACTACTTGTGTTTTTCTATCTGAGCAAACACTTCCAGGCTGGAGTAAAGCTACTCAGACCTCTGAAAATTTACAACAGGCTCCTATTACTGTTAGGCCTGCACCTGTAACTGAGCCCCTGAGAAACAAGGAGACTGGGATCCTGAACTGGTCTCCCATCTTAATATGTATACCCTTGAGGAAAGGAGGGAGAGGGGGGACAAGATAGAAATGTTTAAGTACCTCAGTAGAATCAACAAAGTCCAAGAGGGTAGCATCTTTCAGAAGAAGAGATGTGCAAGAACAAGGGGACACAATTTGAAGATAGAGGGGGGACAGCTCAGAGGTAACGTGAGGAAGTATTTTTTCACAGAGAGGGTTGTGGGTGCATGGAACAGCCTTCCTGAGGAGGTCATGGAGTCAAGAATAGTGGGGGAATTCAAGAATGCATAGGACAGACATAAGGCAGTCCTGGGGGGTAGGAAGAAGTAAGTTGTTGATTAACTAGGATCTGCAGCTTATCTGTTAGGTAGGAAAATGGGCAAAGTAGGTGGGCCAAGTGGTCCTTATCTGCCATCAAAGTCTATGTTTCTATGTTTTTATCCATGCACTTGAGGATTCAGGATGGGAACTAACTGTGGATGGACTCTGGATGCGGGATCCTCAGGATCCTTCCTATATCCAATTGCTTAACAACTCTGTTTCAATGGTGGCCACCACCTCTGCTACACCTGTGAGCTCCAACACACCCTGGGGTAACTCTATTCCTTCTTCCACTGTAAATGTTTTATTACCTGATTTGCCTTCTAACAGTATTTCAGTAGTTGAAAATGTGCACAATGATGAGGAAGTTGTTCTTAATAACAAGGGTCCAATAAGGTTAGGTTCTGTTACTGCAGTTATACGAAACATTGAAAAGGGGAGGGGGGGGAATTGACTCTACATTTAAACTGTCTGACTTATTACAGAATGGGGGAAACCTGCCCCTCAACGTAATGTGGTTAGACTACTGTATAAAGGAGGGTTGGATGAACCACCAGATAGAGTTTATATTGCAAAAACATTGTTAAAAGGTTCCATAAAGTTTATCTCTTCAGAGATCTTTGCCCTCATTAGCTTAGGGCATGCAAACTATGACATTATTTTTAAGAATATCTTGAGTTTGGAAGATTTTGGACCCAATATAATGCCTTCAATAACAATCCTGTATGGGTTCCTTTCCAAGCCATCCCCCTGACCAAATTGTCAGTTATAAATATTACTGTCATGTTTAAGTATGAGGGGATTAATATTGAGGATATTCTCTTCTGGCTTCAGCAACACTGCAAAGTTTTGGGTAAACCCACCCCTACCCTAGACAGTGAGCAGATCTGGGATGGTGGGTGGAGGGTATGTGTGAAGCTTTACACCACTAACTCAGGGCCTGTCTACCTCCCCAGCACTTTTTTCTTGGGCAGAGATAGAGATTCAATTTTTTATTCAGGTCAACACAAGTCATATTTCAAGTGTGGCTCTCGGGCACACTTGAGCTCCGCATAGTGACACAGCCAAATGTAGCCATTGTTTAGAGGTTGGGCATAGCTCAGGGAAATGCCTGAATCTTTTTAAATGCAGTTTGTGTGAGCACTCTGGCCATGCATACGGACACTGTCACAGGGCCTCGCACAACTGGGAAGACTGTCCCTCTCATGAAGGTATCATAAATATGGCACAACAACAACAGGCTAAAAGGGTAGCAGAGCAAAGTTTGAGAGCTGGGATGGTATCGTTGAGACAGGACTCCCCCTCAGTTACCCCGGCATCTGTGAACATACAAGTTCTAGCCCCTTCTCAGGATGAAGCTGGCCCTTTGGAGAGAGTTCAGGAATTACATGTCCCCCCAATCCCCCTCCCTCCTCTAGAAGACAGGGACAGGCCTCCTTCAGATATGCCCCAACCCCCCAACATGGAAACTCCGTTTAAAATGGTTCATCAGAAAAAATGGACCGGGCTAGGGAAAGTTGTTTCTAAGAAAGTGGGAGGCGCGGAGGTTTCGCATGATCCCCATTCAGGGACCTGGAAGGCAGGTAAGAAATTTGCAGCCCTTTCTTCCAAAACCACAGATTGGGAATCTGAGGAAGAGGGTACAGATACCTCCTCTATTCTACCTAATATATATACCGAGGATGGAAGAGGGATAGACTCTATAGCAAAATGTACTAGACAGAGAGAAAGATATAAACCCCTTAGTATGGCCTGTAAGTGTGGTCTTCCCCCCTTAACACTAACCTATGGATCATTTATCTCTTACTACTGTTAACATTAATAGTATTAAAGGGGAAAGGAAGTTGGCTGGAGCTATGCTCATGTTATAAGAGGGAGCCAGTGACATTACTTGTTTATTGGACACTAGGCGAAAGACTAATAAAGAACTACAGCGGGCCTCTCAGGCATGGCCCCTTGGGACATCCTTCTGGTCCACTGGGCTAGACATTTGTGATGGGGTGGGAATACTCATATCCAACCCCCACTTACAGGTCTCTAGATTGATAGGTATTCACCTTAGCAGAGCCCTGTTATTAGACATCCCCTACGTTTCAGAAAGATTTAGATTAATTGCAACATACGCACCTCAGACCAAGGCCCTTAGAGCTACTTTATTTCGGGATATACAGCCATATCTTAACACTTCCAGGCTAGGAATCTGGTTGGGAGATTTTAATTGTGGTCTTCTTCTGTCAGACAGGGGCCTCCAAACTACTAAATTGTTTTGTGATTCTATAGCTCTCCAGCAGATTCTTTCCATTGCAGCCCTTAAAGATGCATATTGCAGCTTACACACTTCTGGAGGCTTTACAATCTTCAGAGGGACCATTAGGACCCGGATAGATTTTATTTTTTTAAAGTTTTGCACATCTTAGACATTGTGACATAAGCAAATGAATTTACTGACCATGTTGCATTAAAAGCTAAAATATCATGGAGCGATGCACCACGCTGTAAGAAAAATAAATGGAGGGTAAATGAGACTCTCTTGCTAGATACCAAAGTTAAAAAAATGTGGTAATGGGACTGGTCTGTCAGACTATCTGTTATTGAGTGCTATGATGACATGGCTGAATGGTGGGAGGACACAAACACATCATGTAGAGGTCTCTTCCAAAGAAAATCCCACTATGATAGCAATAAAATCGATTTGCAATACCTACACTTATGGCAGCAGTTACAGCATTTGATATCCCTTGTGGAGTCATCATTCTATGACTATGGCCATCAGATACACAACATTAGAAAACTGATGATGGAAATTCAATACAGCAGAGCTAAGTCTTTGGGACAGGAAGCCCGGTTTGGGACTCAACTTACTAAAGGGGGTACAGATCCCTATAAAGAATGTAAAACCAGAATTGATTCAAGAATCATATTGGAATTTATCACCCCTACAGGTAATAAGGTCACCACACCTCAGGGTATTCTAGGTATTCTAGAAACCCAGGTTACAAAACTTTTTGGAGAAAGATCTGCTTGTACAGATGCTGCTAGTGACTTGAATACTTTACATTTACCCCAGGTCTCACAAGCAGATGTCACAGAATTGACTCGAGCCTTTACTGAGTCAGAAGTCCTCCAGGCAATAGGAAATTTAAAGACTGATTCAGCTCCGGGTTCAGATGGCCTAGGGACAGGCCTTTATAGGCAATTCTGGAATGATTTGGCTCCATCTCTAGCAATTCTATTCAATAACATGCTAACAGACTCAAAATTTGCCCCCTTCAATGCAAGAAGCGGTTTTGGTATTGATTCATAAGAAGGGTCCCACCTCAGATATTAATACTTGGTGACCCCTTAGTCTTTTAAACACTGACCTTAATTTACTGGAAAAAAATATTTTAGCTAGACTCGTTAAAGTGTCTACTTATTTGATTAGTCCAGACCAGACTTGTGCAGTGCCATGGAGACAACAATGTGATAATCGCAACATTTTGAGAGAACTTTTTTCAGATTTGCTCTTGATAAAATACAAGGATGGGTGGTGGGTGTGTACCAAGAAAAGGAATTTGATAGGTTGTCCCATGATTTTTTATTAGAGGCTTTTGGAATACCACCAGAATTTGTGGCCTGGCTCAGGGCAATGTATAATAATGCTGCCCTTATTCCAAACATGAATGGGTAGTATGGGAACTGAATCCTAGTTAATAGAGGGGTGTGTCAAGGCTGTCCCCTTAGCCCCCTCTTATATGTTTTTAGTATCGATATTCTTATCAAGCCTGTTCTCCAAGCCCAGGAAGTAGAAGGTATTGTGGTTACTGCCGACACTCCTCCCTTTTAAATTCTGGCTTATGCAGATGACCTGGTACTTACCCTTCATACAGGCACTAATGAGGCTACCTTATTAATGTCCCACACACCTTTTCACTATTATCAGGATCCAGAATTAATCTAGACAAAAGACATGGGGTACATTTGGGGGTTACACCTTTTCCTGGCTTCAGGAATATTGGAGGCATTAAAATTTCACATGAACCCATTAAAATACTTGGCATAGATTTTGGACTGCAGAATGCACAAACTTTAAATTGAGAAAAAAGGGCTTACCCAAGCTGATAGATAAGTTGCTGACTGGAGAGGAAAACATATAGCCAAGAAAAAGAGAGTGAGCTTAATTAAATCTTTACTTATCCCTATTTTCTTGTATTTAAGTCGCATATTCCCCCCTCCACAGAGTGTTCTCACGCGATTATATACTGCATTTTTTCAAGCATTTTAGGTCTCTCATTTGAATCCTGTAAAGAGGGAATACACCTATCGGCCCATCCCGGATGGAGGAGTGGGTATGATTAACCCAGTGGCTTTATTTCAAGCATTTTTATGTGCTATAATTTGGGCCTTGCTCTTTGACCTGGATATAAGTCATGGAAACCCTTGATAAGCTTATGGTTGGCCCCGAATCTCCACCTTTGGGAACAAAATAAAACCCGGTTACTAGGTAGGGCTACAATTTTCCCTCTTTATGGTCTAGAATGCCTGAAATTGGCAGTGAAATGGGGTCTTAGCCCAAACAGCTTTTTAACCTTATATAGGAAATCGATGTACAATTCTATTTCGCATTCTGAAAGTCAATCCCCAGTAGAATTCCCCTTATGTACTACAGGGCAGAATCAGCAAGTGCTAAAACAGCTAGCAAGCCCCAGAATTCCCCTGTATGCATGGGACTGTCTGTGGTTAAGGAACTATTGCAGGCTCAGTGTATGGGGGAACAATAAGCACAAACAAATGACAGGTATTTCCCCAGAGATTCCTGTCCAAAATTACTGGAAACACAGCAACACTAGTTTTTGGACTGCACCTATGTTATGCTATTCTGGCCCTTGTTAGCACAGGAATAGCAGGAACTCTTCTTTTATCAACTGTCCTATCCAGTTGTCATGTATGGGACTAATACAGGGCTGAAAGGGAAATATCACTCAGACACTGTGTATGTTGTACTTGCCATAATCAGGTATTACTGTACATCTGGTGAGCTCAGTGTGTGTGGGTTTTACAGCAAAAATCGGTCTCACAGGTAGAAGTATTAGTTAATATTAGGAAAGCATTGCAAAAGTTAGCTCAGTTTGATATGGAGCATTTCTCAAAGCCAAGGTTGGCACATTTGTGGATTAATAATGGGCAGTGGCTATGATTTGTATGTCATAGTACAGGATGTATATATTTTTCTTTTGCAGTTTTGTTTTCATTATATGACTGTGAAAACTGTATACTGCAATTATGTTATTGATTGTACTATGCCTGTAATAAAGACAATCTTCTCTTATAAAAATTCCCCTACTCTTTTCGAGAAGTGTCATGGGATCTTTAACATCCACCTGAACTACATAGAAACATAGAATTTGACGGCAGATAAGGACCGCTTGGCCCACCCAGTCTGCCTGTTTCCATACCTAATGGATAAACTGTAGATCCTAGCTAACCAACAGCATGCTTCTTCCAAGCTCCACCCCATAGAATTGCCTTATGTCTGTCCCATGCATTCTTGAATTCTACCACTGTTTTTGACTCCACAACCTCCTCAGGAAGGCTGTTCCATGCATCCACAACCTACTCCATGAAAAAATACTTCCTCACATTACCTCTGAGCCATCCCACCTCTAGCTTCAAATTATGCCCCCTTGTTCTTGCACACCTCTTTTTCTGAAAGATGCTACCCTCTTGGACTTTGTTGATTCCCTTGAGGTGCTTGAAAGTTTCTATCACATCCCCCATCTCCCTCCTCTCCTCAAGGTTATACATATTAAGATCCTTAAGTCTCTCTTGATATGTCTTCTGGTGCAGACCCTGCACCATTTTAGTTGCCCTCCTCTGGACAGCCTCCATTCTGTTTATATCTTTGCAGAGATTGGGTCTCCAGAACTGCACACAGTACTCCAGATGGGGTCTCACCAGCTCTCTGTACAGACGGACAACAACTTCCTGTTTTCTACTGGTGGTGTCTCTCCCTATGCATCACAGTATCTCACCAGACCTGCTCTCTGCCCTCTCACATTGCTTGCTCACCTTTAGGTCACCTGATATGACTACCCCCAAGTCCCTTTCCATTTTTGCTGTTGTTAGTATCTCACCCCCCACTGTGTACTCTTCCTCTGGGTTTCTGTTTCCCAGGTGCATTACTTTGCACTTCTTAGCATTGAATCTAAGCTGCCATACATTTGACCATTCCTCCAACCTTGCCAAGTCCCCTTCTCATCCTTTCCACCCCACCTTGTGTATCAACTCTGTTGCAGATCTTTGTGTCATCTGCAAAGAGACATACTTTTCCTTCCAGTCCCTCTGCAATGTCGCTTATAAAGACATTAAAGAGGACCGGTTCTAGTACTGAACCCTGCAGTACCCCACTAATAACCCCCCTTTCTTCAGAGTGGACTCTGTTTACTATTATCTTCTATGTCCTGTTCTCCAGCCAATTTTGTACCCAGGCTGCCATCTTGGGACCCACTCCCAGGCTGGCCAACTTGTATATTAATCTTTTGTGTGGGATTGTGTCAAATTGCTTGCTAAAGTCTAGGTAGGCCATGTCTACAGCTGCTCCCTGATCTACTACTTTAGTCACCCAGTCAAAGAAATCTATTAGATTCGTCTGACATGACCTTCCCGCTGTGAATCCATGCTGCCTTGGGTCCTGTGCTCCTTTGGCCTCTAGGTACTCAACAATTCTTTCCTTCAGAAGTGATTCCATCATTTTCCCAATCACTGAGGTTAAACTAACTGGTCTATAGTTTCCTGCTTCTGCCCTGCTCCCACTTTTGTGAAGTGGAATCACATCTGCCCTCCTCCAGTCTTCAGGTACTACCCCATCCTCTCATGATCTATTAAAGAGGGTAGTCAGTGGTGTCACTAGTTCTACCCTTAGTTCTTTTAGAATTCTGGGATGAATCCCATCAGGCTTCATTGCTTTGTCCACCTTCAGTTTTAAGAGTTCCTTCAGAACCCTTTCTTCTGTGAAAGGGCTAGTATCAACCCCTTATCCAGCATGTTTCTGTTTAGGTACCTCCTCCTCTTCATTTGTGAATACTGAGCAAAAGTATTTGTTTAGTATCTCTGCCTTTTCACAGTCACCCTCTGCCCACCTCCCTCCCCTTTATTAAGCCTCACTATCCCTCCTTTGGTCTTCCTTAGCTCCCTGATGTACCTATAAAAGGTTTTATCCCCCTTCTTAACTGAGTTGGTAATCTTTTCCTTGGTTTGGGCCTTTGCTGTTCTGACTGCCTTTCCTGCTTCCATTTGCTTTAACTGATACAATTCTCTGTCCTGCTCCTTCTGTGATTCCTTGTACTTCCGGAATGCTCTCCTTTTTTTTCCCTAACCTTCCCTGCCACCTTCTTTGAGAACCATAGTGGTTTCTTACATCATTTTGTTTTGTTTATTTGCTTCACACAAAAGCTTGTTACCTCTGTGATGGCAGTTTTGATTATTCCCCATTGTTCTTCCACCCCTCCTTCCTGCCCATTTGCAACTGCATTCCTTAGACACTCGCCCATTTTGGCAAAGTCTGCCCTCCTGAAGTCCAGTACCTTTGCCTATGTATGGCTTGACTCTACTGCTGTGTTTATCGTGAACCATACTGTTCAATGGTCTCTAGTTCCCAGATGGATACCCACTTCTAAATCTGTGATCCTCTTGCCATCTCCATTTGAAAGTTCCAGGTCTAAGATTGCTCCCTCTCGAGTGGGTTCCGATACTAGTTGTCTAAGACATGCCCCCTGTAGGGCATCTAAAATGACCCCACTCTTAGAAGTGGCTGCTGCAGATGCACTCCATTTAACATCTGACATATTCAGATCCCCATTAGCAATATCTCTCCTTTTTCTGCCATTCTAAGGATACTTTCTATCATTTCCTTGTCCATTTCCTCCCCCTGAGATGGGGATCTGTATACAACCCCTGTGTGGATTGTGGTGCCATTGCCTGTCTCCAAATTGACCCACAGTGCTTCCTCTCCTCCATGCTTACCCTTTTGTTCTGTTGCTTTGATGCTGTCCCTTTTGTAAGGAGCTACTTCACCTCCTCTTATTTATTTTTTTTATTTTTATTTTTATTTAAACAGCAGTTTGGAAAACCTTTGAGCCATAGGCTCATTTACAAAGGTACCTTGTCACAGTAAGACAAACCAAAATACACAGTATAGCAGTACAACACATAAGTATAACAGTAAATTAAGACATAGATACAAACAAGCTGGTACAGGTAGGATGGATGCAAACAATACCAGAGTTATGTAGTCCTTAGCCGCTTAGTAATAAGCTTTGTCATAAGTATTGAGTACGGCTTTGACTAGCGGCAGTTACAGCATCGGGTGTTAATAAGGTGGTTACGTAAGGAAGTTTTGAAGCACTATATAGTTGGAGCTTCGGAGATGGAGGGGGGCAGTGTGTTGAACCAGGAGGGGGCCCTAAAGCTGAAGGCTCTTTGGCCGTGAGAGGTCCTAGCTCTAGGGATAACAAGAGAGATTTTCCCAGAGGTCCGAGTATGAACTAGTGGGACACTACCTTCCCTGTCCCTCCTGTAGATGGTGTATCCTGGTATGTTTATGTCCCAGTCATGGTTCTGTGTGTATCATGTTTCTGTGACCACCAGAACAGGCAGATGGGACCTCCGTTTAACGTCTCATCTGAAAGACAGCACCTCAGGAGTGCAGTATCCCCTCATGCTGCACTACAGTGTTAGTACTGGGATTTAACCCAAGTGCCTGGTGTGGGGATAGAACCCACAGCCTTCTGATCTCCTGGCCTAAGAGGTGAGTGTGATACCTGATGAGCCACTGACACTGATGTGTACTGTACTGATTGTATTGCAGCTGCACAGTGAGAAAAGAGACTTTCCTTGATGTATTGCTGAGAAACAATTCCTGGAATTGTGTGTGAGCCAGAGCAAGAGTGCAGCTGTGGGAAAGTTGAGAGACTGTGAAAGCAGAAGGATGGACAGGTGATTTCTGGGTGGATACCTGCTGTCTGCTCCTAAATAAGGCTAAGAAAACAGACTGTTGTGATGAACAGTTGTGATGAAGCAGCAGCAAAGGCAAACAAGATGCTAGGATGCATATCTAGGGGGATCAGTAGTAGGAAAGAGGAGGTTATACTGCCCTTGTACAGGTCACTGGCAAGGCCGCATCTGAAGTATGGAGTTCAGTACTGGTGCCCACACCTCAAAAAGGACATTAAACTGCTGGGGAAGGTCCGAAGGAGGCTACAAAGATGATAGCCTGTTAGGAGGGTAAGGCATATGAGGAGAGGTTGAGGGCGCTGAACATGTACTCCCTAAAGACAGGCGAGAGAGAGGGGACATGACTGGGACCTTCAAGTACTTGAAAGGGATAAATAAGGTTGATAAAGAGAGTCTCTTTAAGCTGAGTGGCAACCATAACACGAGGAGGCACAGTCTTAAGCTGGAGGGTGAGAGGTTCAGGAGGGAGGTCAGGAAGCACTTCTTTACATACATGGTGGTGGACACTTGGAATGCGCTGCCAGAAGAGGTAATCTCGTTGAAGACAGTGGGCAGCTGTAAGAAAGACTGGGGCAGGCATAAGGGAAGGGTAAGGGTCATGAGTAATGAGGATGGGAAGAGTGGGAAGGGAGGGCAGGGACATTAGCTCAAGCTGTGGACCCTACAATAAGAGTAAACTTGATAGACCAAATGACCTTTTTCTGCTGGCTTCTTTGTATGTTTGTATGTAACCTGTAGTAATAATAATAATAATAATAAACTTTATTTTTAAAGTGCCTTTCTATAACCAAGGCACTGTACAACTCACCACATATAAAATTCAATAAAACATAGAATTACATGCAGCTTGCTAGCCAATAGATACATATCTAAAAATAATCAGTCTGGGTAGGCAATGTGCCACAGATGGGTCTTCAAGGCCCTCTTTAAACTCTCCACAGTCGTGCACTCCCATATCTGACAAGGTAGAGAATTCCACAAGGTCGGGGCTGAATACATAAAAGCATGGGCCCGTGATGTTTTAAGACGTACCCTGGGAATCTCTAACAATCCCTCATCAGCTGAGCTGAGTGGACGTCTGGAGCAGTAAGGCAACAGGAGCTCTTGCAGATAGTCTGGGCCCAGTCTGTGCAGTGCCTTAAAGGACAGAAGCCCGACCTTGAAGGTGATCCACCACTGAATCGGCAGCCAGTGCAGTTCACGCAGCACCGGTGTGATGTGACTCGAATGAGGAGTCCCCATCAACAACTGTGCCCCAGCATTCTGCACTAGCTGCAGGTGGTGGATATCAACCCCTGGTAGCCCTAGGTACAGGGAGTTGCAGTAGTCAAGGCACGAGGTCACAAAGGCATGGATCAACATTGGAAGGTCGTCAGTTGGAACAAGGTGCTTAATCCTTGCGATGTGCCTAAGATGGTAAAATGAGGACTTGACAACTGCTGACACCTGCGATTGCAGTGTCAGCCCGTCATCAAAAACCACCCCCAGGTTTTGCACCCATTCAGAGGAAGGCAACTGGACACCTTCAAGACAAAGTCCAGAAGGTTGTCCAGCCACCAACCCCTCTGTCCGGTGACCAGGATCCACCACCAACACCTCAGTCTTTCCAGAGTTTATTTTCAACCAGCTGGATTTCATCCAGTCCTGGATTTCTGCAAGATAGTTATTAAAGACTGAGCACGTACTATCCTAGTCGGGTGCAAAAGACAGGTAGAGCTGGGTATCATCAGGATAGCAGTGAAACCTCAGCCCATACCATCTTACAATGTCTCCAAGGGGCAGCATATACACCACAAACAACATGGGGGACAACACTGACCCCTGAGAGACCCCGCATGGCAGAGAAAATGGGCCAGAGGGAAAAAATCCCCGATACCACCCTCTGAGATCTGCCAGTGAGGAAAGATTGAAACCATCTGCGAACTGTACCAGACAGGCCACAGATGAACCTCAGGCACCCAAGGAGCATCCCATTGTCCACAGTGTCAAAGGCTGACGAGAGATCAAGAAGTACCAGAATGGAACAGCGCTTCTGATCCCTCACCATCAGGACATCACTGAGCACCCGAACCAGAGCAGTCTTGGTACTGTGCCTCTTATGAAAACCGAACTGAAGAGGTTCAAAGATATCGTGAATGGAAAGGTGGTTCTCCAGCTGTAGCACCACAACTTTCTCAATTACCTTCCCTACAAAGGGAAGGTTTGAGATAGGTCTGTAGTTATCGAAGCAGCTTGGGTCCAGAGCAGCTTTCTTCAGGAGTGGTGTCACCACCACTTACTTCAGGGAGCTAGGAAACTCACCTGACTCTAAGGAGCACCAACCTATCTTCACAAGGACAGGGCCAATGATGTCAGAACACCCCATTATGAGGAGAGTTGGGCCCGGATCCAGATTACAGCACATTGGGCGCATACCCTGGGCAAGCCACATGATATCCACAATTTCCAGATGGTTGAAAGAACTCCAGGCACACCGAGGAAGAGTGACCAAGCACCGACCACTATCAACTCTTGTAGAGTGTGCCGGAAGGATCTCAGCCCTGATGCTGGCCACCTTATCTATAAAGAAGCGAGCAAGCTCATCACATTCAATTTGTGAAAAGGCTCTTTGAACCTGCAGACTTGTTGGGTTGCACAACCTGTCCACAGTTTGAAAGAGCTGAGCTGGTTAATTCTGAGCAGTAGCAATCTCCCCGGACAGGAACTCTGTCTTCTTACGGATGATTGCTGATTGATAGAATTGATAATGTTCCATCAATCTAAGATGGTCAGCATCCAGGACAGATTTCTGCCAGCAATGCTCCAACCTTCATCCCACTCGATGCAACTCCCTTGAGGTCCCATCAAACCAAGAGGTCTGAGGGCAGAGAGACGGGGCAAACTGAGACCCGAGCAATAGAGTTCAGGCCTCAGCGACCACCTTATTTTAGGCCTGAACTAGGCCCTCTGGAATCCTGCTTGCCACTGGAACACCCGATAGGTCTAATACTGCCAAGAGGCCATCAGGGCTCACCCCCCCCCCGCAAAGGGCGTATTTGACCATTTC
Source organism: Neoceratodus forsteri (assembly GCA_016271365.2). Taxonomy (NCBI): domain Eukaryota; kingdom Metazoa; phylum Chordata; order Ceratodontiformes; family Ceratodontidae; genus Neoceratodus; species Neoceratodus forsteri. The sequence goes on along the minus strand of CM057449.1, from coordinate 1,580,745,598 downwards.
CACAGGGGCAGGCCTATAAGGGGGGCCTGTAAACTGGACCTTATAGTGTGATGATCAAACCATCCAACTGGTTCCATCACCAGATTGAAGGTTTCAAGCCCCAGGAGGAAAACCAGGTCAAGTGAGTGACAGCACTTATGAGTTGCAGAGGCAACAACCTGTGTAAAGCCCAGCGATATCATCAGCTGGAGGAAGTCCTTACGAATTGCGAGAGTTCATCGTCAACCCAGGCATTGATGAAGTCGCCCAGGATCATCGACCTGGATGACTCAAAACTCCATGTCGACCATGAAGTCTGGTACTTTCTGTAGTTTAGACTCTGCACCCCCAGAGTCTGGGAGACAGGGAAGAAACAGAGACTGCTTTGGCTACACACCACAACTGGTACTGTGAAAAAGAAAGATGACTTAAAGTTTCCATCCTGAACCCAGGGCCAGGTGGGGAACTCACTAACCTCCACCAAGCGGGGTCTGCTGGCTGCAGAGGATCGTGGGTTTATTCCTGAGTGCTAGGTCACTTTGACCTGTGAGGGAGCTGGGCTGTAGGGCCACTCCTAGGTCTGAGTCCCTTGTGACTGGCAGGCCTTGCACAATACTCTGCAACAGGCCTCAATAGGCTGACGGGGACAAGCTGTGAGATCTCCAATCAAGCTGAAGATCCGTGCTGCAGCTTCTTTGCCCCTTCAAGTGTGTTCAAGCCTTGAGCTCCGTTCTGCATCTGCTGATTCTGCCAACCCCCAGGACTTCAGTCACATGTGCTACCCGAAGACTGATTCTGTAAAACCATGAGTAAAAGCAGGAATTGTCCTGCACCTGAGGAATGTACATAGTTTTCCTAGTTTAGTGCCCATGGGCACTGGGTAACCTTAAACAAATTAAAGGAAAGATGTAAATAGTTAATTTAATTCAGCAAGCGCACCAACGCTGGCCAACCCACTGCACCTCAGACCTGCAACTTAAGATCTGGATACCCAGGGCAGAATTTGGGCATTGTTCTAGACTGGTACCAGTGGGTCTGGGTTTGGCAGCAGTTAGATAGTTAGGTAGTTTGGTGGCTACATTGATTAAAGTGTGGGTTTGAAAATAAAAGGGGAGTGATTGTTTGGAAATGCCAGATCTTTAAATGCAAATAAAAAAGTTCTGCTTGACTTCTATTCTACTTACTCCTTCCTAACCCTCCACATGTAAAATAATTGTGTTACTGTTTCAAGATAAGTGATGACTCAGGAGTCTGATTTTGGTGAGCATCTGTTTAGCTGAAATGTAGAATGCCAACTATTTGAAATGTGTGGAGGTTTGATTCTGGTAAGTCCATGTCTGGGGCAACTGTTTGGGGAGGTGGATTAGTGCATCATCCCAGGGGGCTGTACGGGTAGAGATCAGACCCATTTAAATGTACTCTGGGTGGAGGCACCGTCATTTTATTTGTAATCTTGGGAAAGGACCCCCGGTAATAACAAGTATAGGAACCAGGCCCCTTAACCTTGGTCTGGCCAGCAAGGCAGGGGTAGTGTCCCTCCCTAGGATGACACCAGAGAGTGGCTACATTTGTTACTGACAATATACGTATAAAAGAAAACAAAATTAAGAGGAGGCGACTCTGGGGGATTGAACAACCCCAGTGTCGATGTTATGTATGTGTGGTGTGGGGGGTGCTGTATGGGAGAGTTGAGTGGGGGAAACAGTCATGGGGACCCTGCAAGAGACATTGACAGACAGTTTTCCTTTTTGGCAGGCTCTCTCTCTCTCTCTCTATACATATATATATACTGTATATACATACACACATAAAAAACACATACAGTATGAGGTAGTGACACAGGGGGATTGGGCACCCCCAGTGTCGGTGTTATGTATATGTGTGGTGGTGTGTGTGGTGGAGGGTGCTGAGTGGGAGGATCAGGTGGGGGGGAAGGATACAGGGGAGTCAGCTAGAGACATTCATGGATGGTTTCTTTTTTTTTTGCAGGCTATATAGACATAAAGTAAACCTATGAGGTGTTGATACTGGGGATCAGGCACACCCAGTGTCAATGTTATGTTTGTGGGGGTGGGTGGGAGGGTGAACTGAGGGATAAATTACTGGGGCACCAGCAACAGACATTGATGGATGGTTTCCTTTGTTACAGACAATATACATATAAAAAAAATAATGAGGTGGGGACACTGGGGGTTTGGGCATCCCCAGAGTCAGTATCATGATTATCAGGGGCACAGCATCCAGGTAAAAAGATACAAAAGGAAAAATGGCAGCAGGCTTCACTGCACCCCAAACTTCCACTAATACCTTATATAACAATGCAATGAAATAAAGAAATCAAAAATTCTCTGTCTGCATGAATGAATACATTGTGTGTGAGTAACTGACAGTGTGTGTGTGTGTGTGTGTGTGTGTGTGTGTATATAAGAGAGCAAGACAGCGAGTGTGTGTGTGTGTGAGAGAGAGAGAGAGAGAAAGTGAAACAGCAAGAGAAAGCCTGGGCTCCTGATGTTGAAAGCTGATCAGCTGTTTGCTGACCGACTTCATGCAAATCAAAGGACTGAAGCCCTCTCTGATTGGAGTGGCTTCAGTCCTTTGAAGTACATGAAGTTTCTGCCCAGCAAGCAGGGAGTGGTGTTATGACCAAAGTGTGTGGTCATTGGTCTAGACTGCCAAGCCCCTTGCAGTTTTAACTGCAATGGGCTCGGCAGTGACACCCCCGGAAAATCCCCTTGTACTTGTCACAAAACGTTTAGTGCGCATACCCAGCAAATGTAATACAAAAAAGTACTGAAAATGATTGGTATTTTACAAAGTAGCTTGAATTCAGACTTGCTGTTTGGATGGGGTCAGTGTTCCTTATTTGAATAGATTATGTGACCTCTATTTGACTTTGAATGCTATGGTAACCATCTTCTCCAAAATTCCAGGCTAAGACTTTTATGCTAAACATTTTATCCAAGATAAGGCTAGCTGGCATTTGTTGTCTTCTACCCTGCCAGTGTGAAATTTTTACATAGAAACATAGATTTTGATGGCAAATAAGGACCGCTTGGCCCATCTAGTCTGCTCATAACCTCTCTCTCAGAATCTGACCTGAGGTGTCACTCTAAATATGTATTGAACATATTTCTGCTATGAACTTTTTTAACTCAGTGTTATATTCTTCTGTTCTCAGTTTAAGCTAACTGACTTACTGATTTGTATTTATCAAGAGATGCAAATACAATTAACTCCTGAGTAGCGAATAAGCATGAGTGGTGCAGCATTTTAATGCACAGTCAGTAATGTGAACCAGTTTTGCTTATGCATATGAATGAAAGATAACAGGTAACACTGGCATAATCAAATCTTTTTATAAGTGCAAACTACCTGCCTAAACAGCACAACTTTACACTTCCAATAAACTTGTGTGACCCCCAGTTTGCCATGTCTGGGTTCACACCCCTACCTGAAGACTGTAGAGGGCCCACCTGGTGGTGGGTGTTGGGTTCATTCTTTCCCTGCAGTAGGTGGGGTTCATCCCAGAGCAAATAAGAAATTGCATGATGCCACCACCCAGAGACAATAAGTGGGCCAGATATTGTGTGCAGTGCCACCCCCTAGGATGCAGTACGTACCCACCTCCCTACGCTGGACTGGACCACTACCTAGGGACCAATAAGACAGTTGTTAGCTTCACCAATAAACACTGCAATAATTTTATACAAACAGGGCACACACAGAAGTATAATTCAACAAATTAACAGTGCTTTTATTTAAGAACCTAGGCCTGGAAGCTGGAAGACAAGAAGATGTTAGACAGTTGCAAGTCCCCTTGAGCACTACCACTGTATAGTAGTGTCCCCAGGGATCCATTACACTATGGGTGAGTACCACCTTCTCAGATCCAACACAGTCTAAGATGCACTTGCCCAATTAAGGGGCACACATGTTAGTAATAATACCTATCAGAGTGGGCAGTATTGGGCTATACTGGGCTGCCCAGGACTGCAATGAGACCCGAAGCCACAGGAAGAAGGCCTTATAGCCCCTGGAAGGTCTGGTATAGCACATAATGCCCACCCTGGAGGGTATTATTGTGCTTAGAGAGTGGGATTCAATTGGCATTTTAGAAAAAATAAATAAATAAAAAAAGTTCTGTAAAGAGTCAATTTAAATTAATGAAAACATTTTCTGTAAAGTAGTCCCTCTACTGCTGGAATTGGCAGTAGAGGGTGCTGTTGTGTTTTGTACTGTGCTGTCATTTTTAATGTCCTGTCCTCTGTCACCCCCCCCCCCACACTCACACAGTTTGTCCCTTTTCTTGCTTGTTTTTTGGTAGTTCCCTGCTGTTGGTCTCGTCAAAAGTGAGTGAAGTATTGTGAAGTGAGTGAAGTACAGACTCTATGAGACGAGTGCTGCTTTTGTCATTGTGGCTTCCACAGATGAAGACATGCTGCTATCTTGCAGCACTACAGAAAGCAGGCAGGCTGCCAGAAGTGGAGGATGCGTGTAGGACTAAGAGGTAAGCACACTCTGTACTAGAGCTACAACATACAGTATATACACTTTTTTTTGTGTGGTGAGGAGGAGGAAGTGAGAGAAATTGTTAGTTTGTGGCACTTCATGTAGCCCATGTGTGTTGGGGGTAAGGCTTTTACTCACAAAGTGAGGAAACAGAATGGCAGTTAGCTCAGTTTTTGAAAACTGTTTTAGGGGCAGTGATTTCGGTTGGCACACAGCCTGGCTGGCATGGAACTCATTTTTATCTGGCATCTGTTGGCACATAAATGCACTCCAAGAGGGGTTGCTCAGCAAATCAAATACTGGGATTTTTCTCTCCCATTTTCTAAAGAGGAATGTTACTACACTAGGTGCAGAAACTCTTCAGTCGGTACCAGCAGTAAAACTACAATTTCAAGTATGACAGGCCTGGCAGTTACAGTGCCTAAGTTCTTTGGTTAATGTACTTCATGAAAATTACAACCTTGCAATTTAACCCCCCAACAGGTCATAGTGTACGAGCACAGTTAATAGAACTTGGAATCCAACTGGAAAATGCTTGAAAACCAACTTGTAATCCAAATGCAGTAACTGTAATCTAAAATTAGGAAAGTACAAAGATCCCAGTCAGCAATGCCAGCACTCATGTGTCCCACTAATGGAGCAGTTCAGTTGAGACAGGGGACAACCGACAGCAACAGGGTGGGCAGCAGTCAGGAACAGGGCCCAGAGGTCTGAGGATCATGCATTTTAGATTCCCTCAGGTGTACTGTAGTTCACGACCCTCCTGCCTCACACCTCTCAGGACACAGCCCTTGTGATTCACCTGTCAGTCACAGGAGCAGTATGCAGTGGCTTCCCTTTTCCCAAGGAGCCCTGACCCTTGGAGTGACCCCCACAGTCCAACTCCTTTCAGGATCAAGAGTACCCACATATTCAGGGCACGCACCCCATGACTCCCTGTTCCCCAATCCACCCCAACAGATAAGGACTAGTAGGACCCTAACCGGCCCAAGTATCTCGTCATATGGGTGATTCAAATTGAGTCACTCAGTTTTGAGTGACTCAATTTGAGCGCCCGTGATATGAGCTACCCTGAAAGGGTAGCAAAGTGCGGTTATATCGCTACGTTAGGGGAAAAAACAGCGACTGCTGAGCAAGGTGAAGAAATGGAAAAGGAGAGTTCAAGAAAGAGGAGGAGGTATATCACGTGTAGTTTGGCAGGGTGTTGCCAAGCTGGCCTTCTGGTGTGGTGGTGAGGGTGGCTTGTTGCAGTGAGGGGGGTCAAGGGTTCAAGGCTGGGTAGGGGGCACTGTTTTTTTGTTTGTGTGTGGGAGTTTGATTGGCTTTTTTTTCAAGTTTCTCCCCTTCCCCAACCTGCACCCCCCTGGATTTCAGAATCTAAGTTTAGGGGGGTTCGGGGGAGGGGTGCAGGTAGCGCAGCCTCCTACATAGTTATTTTATTCAGTTTTACTCACTGTTATTTTTCTCGCTGGGGAGTGTACACCGCCGTTGTGCTTTTTGGCGATGTGCACTCATATCAACGGTGATTGCTATTTAGCATTCGTATTTATGACATGGAACCACTGGCTTTGAGGCAACCTGGGCAGGATGCTAGTGTCTTTGTCTCTATATAACTCAGCAGCTTTGGTATGCAGCAATGCATGCTAGGCTCCAGCTCTTAGTAGTTTCCTCAAACAAGTGCCTGTCTGGTGCAGCTTCACAGCTTTCACTACAGAGGTGTTTTTCCCTGGCACAGTCTCTGAACAACATAAGTGTGCAGGATGAACCCTGTTGAGGGCTCACGGAATTGTTGGCCTTGCTTGGCCTCTCATTTACTCTCACCAGCAGCAGGTCTTAAAAGCTTAGCATCTCTTTCAGACTGCCCCAAGCTCTTCAAAAGCCCAGAAATTTCTTTCTACAATTCAGTGTCCCATTGGATAAGCAGGGCTGCCCATCAGTTCTTCTGCCCTGTCCTGCTTTCTGATTGGCCTCATTGCCCAACAGTCCATGTGGGAGGGTCCCAGATTGCATCATCCTCCCACAGTCCTGTGCAATCCCTTGTTTGGCTTTCTAGCCTCTGACTGGTTGGCAACTTAGGTTAGCGGTCATAAAGATGGCTGCTCCATGTTCTTAAAAGAGCCCTGTGCTCCAAAGTCATTCTTTTATTTGTTTCATTGTCCCAAATAATTGTGCTGACCCTCCAGACATTTAACAGTCACTTGGAGAGGTTATCCAGACAGTCAGTCTGGGCTGTGGATGCAGTGAGTCTTGCACTGGGGTCAGAAGTAGAGAGAGAGCACTGGGGATGAGTCTCTTGCAGCATGCACTCTCTCTCAAGGGCCATCAGTGGCAGGCTGTGGTGTGACACTGGAGGTGCTAGGGAGGTGCTAAAAAAAGGAGCATAACCAGTGATTGTTCCCAGTCCCCTCTGTCACAGTCGAGGACCAGGCTACTGAAATGTGGCCACAGGTACTGGAAGAAGAGGGAAGCAGGAGGCTCCACAGATATGTGGTGCTGCCCATCTCTCTCTATCTCTCTTCACACCACACAAACAGTAAAGCAAGGAGAATCTGTCAGCAATGTAGGACCTCGGAAGGGCAGCAATGGCAGTCAGGTAAGCCCCTTCCCATGGAGGGTGTTACACTTAAAACAGGAACATTATACCTTAAATTCAGCCTCATCAAATTCCACGATCGTACATCAAGTGGAACCAGTCTCATTTTCCTGCTGTGTTTACCAGCATCATTATTTTTTCTTTCCCTTTTTAATAATTTGTTTTCTTCATTGTTCTCCATCACTTCTGGTGCCTGCCCCCCATGAGACCCTAAACATATCATCTTTCCTTTGTCTGTCCACGATACTCACCTGCTTCCATTCAGCTTTACATATCCCCTCCCCCCCATGGTGGATGGTGTTTGCAGATTTACCCCAGAATATATCGCATGTTGTGCAGTGGTGGGTGGAAGCTTGTGGCACTGAATATACCATCAAAAATTGTACTAACAAATGGCTGGACATGTAGCAATAGTACAAACAGAAACCTGCCAGACTGTTATATAGTGTACATTCCTCACTTATTTATAAGAATATCTTGCTAACAGGAGTGTTTCTTCATTTAAAATTGCAGAAAAGTGGTGGCTATTTTGATTCAGTTACATGACCCAGGGTGTATGGGCGTGGCCCCTGTCTGGTACTTGATTTAATCATCAACCCCTTAGACAAATGAATCATGCTTGTTTATACCTTTCCGTCATAGATATTTTTTTTAACCTGTACCCCATCATTCAGCCAGTAGGACCGCCATAGTTTTCCTTTGCAATGGGGATGATGTTGTCAGACGTCCTGCTGTTATTCTAAAAGTGTTGTAGGAATATAGAGATACTGTACACAGATATTGGTCAGACCATTGTACCATTGTAAAAATAAGAAAAGGGATGCTGATTGAGAGTCACACTACCTCTGAATTACTTACAAGAATGTATAGGTAAGAGGGGTGTTTCTTTGTTGAAAATGGCAGATCAGTGGTGGCCATTTTGATTCTGGGTACATGACCTGATGGTTATTGGTGTTGCCTAAGTTTATTAATTACTTTATTTAACCCCTTATACATATAAGTTGAGTTCATTTGTACGTTTCCTTCATTTATGTATTTACTTGTACCCTATAGTGCAACCAGTGGGACCCCCGTAGTCTCCACTGGCAAAAGGGATAGTGTGATCAGATGTACTGCCATTCATTTGAAAGTGGTAAAGGGATGTTGAAATACTGTGTACATATATCATCCAGACCATTGTTGATATGAGAAAAGGTGTGCTGGTTGATGTTTACATTATTTCTCATTTATTTACAAGAATAACTGGGTAAGAGGAGTTTTTCTTCATTGAATATGGCACAGCAGTGGCAGTCATTTTGATTCTGTTTTCATGGTCCAGGGGTATGGATGTGATCCCAATCTGGTACTTACTGTATTCATCAAACCCTTATTCATATAAATTGAGCTCATTTATAGTTTTCCTTCATTTATTTATGTACCTGTACCACATAATGCAACAAGTGGAACCTGGTAGTCTACATTGGTAATAGGTATGTTGTTGTCAGATGTCCCACAGTTAATATAAAGTGGAATATGGATGTAGAAAAACTGCACACTTATATCATAAAGACCATTGTAGCTATTAGAAAAGGTGTGCTGTTGATATTTGAACTATTTCTCATTTATTTAAAAGAATATCTGGGTAAGAGGAATGTTTTTTAATTGAAAATGGCAGAACAGTGGTGGTCATTTTGATTTGGGTTGCATGGTATAGGGGGTACGAGTGGGACCACTGTCTGGTACTTGCTTTATTTATCAAACCATTATGCATAGAAATTTAGCTCACTTATACTTTTCCTTCATTTATTTGTTTACCTGCACTCTGTAGTGCGATATGTGGGACACCTGTAGTCACTGGCAATAGGGATAGTATGGTCAGATGTACTGCAATTAATCTGAAAGTGGTACTGTATAAGTATGTTAAAATACTGCACACAGATATCATCCAGACCACTGTTACACTATTTATAATTTATTTACAGGAGTATTTGGGAATGAGGACTGTTTCCTCATTGAAAATGGCAGAGCACTGGCGGTCACATTGATGCTGGTTATATAACCCAGGAGGTATAGGTGTGACCCCTGTCCGTCACTTTTGTTTATTCAACACACCTTTATACATGTAAATCAAGCTCATTTATACTTTTCCTTCATTTATTGTATTTACCTGTACCCCATAGTGCAGAAAATGGGATCCCCATAGTCTGCATTGGCAATGGTGATGATATGGTCAGATGTCCCACCGTTAATCTGAAAGTGGTGTAGGAATATATAAACACTGCACAAAGATATCATTCAGACCATTGTAGATATGAAAAATGGTGTGCTGATTGAGATATATACTTCTGACTTATTTACATGAATACGTGCTTAAGAGGAGTTTTTCTTAATTGAAAGAGGCAGCACAGTAGCAGCCATTTTGATTTCGGTTACATGACCCATGCAGTATGGGTGTGGCCCCAATTTTGTACTTTCTTTATTGATCGACCCCTTATACATATAAGTAAGTCTCATTTATACCTTTCCTTCATACATTTTGTTATCTGTACCCATCGTGCAGCCAGTGGAACCCCATAGTCTTCTTTGGTAATGGGGATGGTGTGGTTAGATGTCACACCATTAATCTGTAAGTGGTGCAGTGATGGAGAAATACTGCACAAAAATATTAAGATCACTGTAGATGCAAAAAATGGTATGCTGATTAGGAGAAATACTATTTCTCACTTATTTACATGAATGTATTGGTAAGAGGGTTTTTTTTCTTCAGTGAAAATGGCAAATAGGTGGTGGCCATCTTGATTCAGGTTTCATGACCAGGGGGTACAGGTATGGCCTCAGTCTTATATTTGCTTTATTTGCAACACCTTATAGATATAACTTGGGTTCAATTATACCTTTCTTTCATAGATTTGTTTTACCTGTGCCACATAGTGCAGCCAGGCAGCCAGTGGGACCCTCTCAAGTCTTTCTTGGCATTAGGTATGGTGTGGTAAGATGTCCTGCCATTAATCTGAAAGTGGTGTAAGGATATAGAAATACTGTTCACAGCTTTCACTCAGACTATTGTAGATATGAGAAAAGGTGTGCTGATTGAGATTTACACTGTATCTTAATTATTTACAAGATTATCTGGATAATTGTGAATGTTTATTCAGTGAAAATGGTAGATCAGTAGTGATCATTTTGATTTGGGTTATATGACCAAGACGGTATGGGTATGGCCCCATGTGGTACCTTGAATTGCTCATTGACACTTCATACAAATAAATCTAGCTGATTTATGTTTCCTTCATGGATTTTTTTTTTACCTGTACCCCATAGTTTATCCAGTGGAACCCCTGCAGTGTGCCTTAGCAATTAGGAAGGTATGGGAAGATGTCACACAGTAAATCTGAAAGTGGTGTAAGAATGTAGAAATACTGTATGCAGATATCATGCAGAGAAGTGTAGATATGAGAAAAGGTTTGCTGATTGAGATTTACTTCATTCCAAATATACTGACCACACAGAATTTGTACTCAATGTGTTTCTTAACTGAAAATAGCCTAACATCGGTGACCATCTTGATTCTTGTCATTTTTAATTTTTTTTTATTTTTGTTTTCAATTGTTTAACCAGGAGTGGCACACTAAGCTGAAAGCTTGTTTACAGGTACAACCTAGGAGCACAGGGAAGTTAAGTGACTTGCTCAGGGTCACACAGTATGCAAGTGGGGGATGTGGGATTCAAACCCAGGTCTCCAGATTTGCAGCTCAGAGACTTAAACCACTGCGCTATACTGCCTCCAGCAGATGGTCTGTTTGGGTCCATTTCTGTGACATATCAACCTACTCATGTCTCTTTGTGATTAAAAATTGTTAAAAATGCTAGAGCCATGAAAGATATATTTTAATGGTAACACTAATGGGAATAGTAGATGGACACCCCCTTGAGTGTACATGTATATGGCCAAATGTACTGACATGGAGCCCCACAAAGGTAGTATACCACATTACAAAACATTCAGAATTAGGATAAATTTGAACAGGATGCCTGACTCCGTGACACATGATGCAAACCTGTCCCATTATTATTATTATTGTTAGTATTATTATTAATTCCTTACTTTAGGCACCCAGTACTAAAATCTTTTTAAAATGTAGAATCTTATAATGGCAGCCATTTTGTATTGGGTCACATGCCCTCAAGAGTATCTGAAACACTGCAATTTTGTGCTACAGCTAACTACTTCTTATCTGTTTTGAAAAATCAGTACATTTTCGAGCTGTATTTCATTAACTTCAAGATATATAGCTTGTGTTCTAATGCCTGATTACCCCATTTTGAAATGAAGTGCTACATAGGTCTGTGAATACCTATCTAAAAATCAAAGATTAACCCAATATCTGGCTAGAATGGCATTTTACTTTATTGAGAATACATATTTTCCTACCAAACATGCATTTTGAAATTTAAAAGTGAACATATTATCCAGGGGTCCTGGTCAGTGAGGTAATATTCTGAGAGGGTCTCATGGTGGCCATTTTGGATTTGATCATGTGACTATTACAATTGTCTCATAATTGCTACATATGATTACTTTCATAAACTAATTTGTGAGGAATTAAAAAATGTATAATTTATGTGGGTTTTGGTAAAGAAAAAAACAATGGAATCACTAATACATAGATTTCATAGACATTACAGAGCATAAAGACATTTGTCCATGAGCTCGCAAAAGACACTTTACGTATACCCTTTAATATTTTTACTCTAGAGAAATTTATCAAACTGTGTTTTAAATTCCTACAGCGTATTCCTTTCCATGACCTCACCTGGTAGCATATTCCAAATTTCTGTTACCCTATTGCTTAACCAATATTTCCTTTTATTTGTATTATATCTATCTTTTACAATCGAAGCCGAAGAGTACAAAATACTGGAAAAAACGCATGGCATTTATCATTTTTCCTTCGACAGTAACAGAGTTAATTTGCTTTATGTAGTATTCTTCATTTGATCCTTGTAGTGCCTCAAATGTGTCATTGTGTCTGGATAGAAAAAGGTAACCACTCTTAGAGGTCGAATAACTGTGGTACTTTGCAGAGCTGTCCATTGTGTCTAACCCACCTTTAGTTGGGGGAACTGCCATGAAGCTTGGTCCCAGGCCATTAAGTGGAGACCCCTTCTGTATATCAAACAACTTGAGCACCAGTCTCATGGCTTCCGGTCAGTTCACTCATTCTGGGGCTGGCAAGGAGTGCTAGTGCGTGAGGAAAATAACTGAATGAGAGGAAAATAGCTGTCACCATCATGATGGGAGTGGGGGATGATCCCTTACCAAGCTGTGATAGACAATGCCCCTGGGACTTTGGTAGTGTTGCCCAGAGCAGGCACAGATCACCCAAAAGGAGATCAGTTTTTGTATGGCAGTCCATCTCATTTGGGCTCACTGACCACTTTATGTCTGTCATAACACTTTACATGACACTCTTTGACCCGCCTCTAAACTTCTTGGTTCATGTTGATGCCATACACCGGAAGCTCCACCCAAGCCTTGGTGCATGGTACAGGAACAACATGAGTATACCACGTCCTGTCTGCCATGAAATAGTTTTAAAGATGATTCTTCCAATATGTAGGCCTGTGGGCGGAGCCTAGAACCATTTTGGGATCGCTCAGTAGCTCTAAAAATGGCTGCTCATGGAATCTTCCTTTGGACTTTTGGAAGTATCCTTCGGAAAGTCCAATGGAACTTGAAACACTCTACCATGATTGGCCACTATGGAATAACAGACACACTATTTCAGCTTTTACTTCTGCATTCCGGGGTATGAACTGCACATGTGCAACTTGCACGCATGCGCAGTTTTGCTGGTGCCATCATGTTGTGAATGGCAAAATTCCATTCATGGCAACTGTGCATGAGTGAGTACCATGCCTGTGCAGTTGCGTCACTGTTGCCAGCACCGGCAACAAAGAAAACACACCAACTTTGTGGTCCCCAATCCCTGTGTTGGCATTATGCAGCCCTCCTCCACTCATGTGGCAGACTGGGAGCCCATCCCAGTGTGCCCAAATGTATGTTTTTCCCCCTGCCAACATTGGGGTGCTCAATCCCCATGCTGGCATCATGTACCCACCCCCTACTCATGTGGCACACTGGGAGCCCACCCCAGTGTGCCCAAATGTCTGCTTTTTTTTGGTTTCCTGTAAATAAAAAAAAAAAAACTGTCCTCCAACATATTTTTTGTTTATCTGTAAAAAAGAAAACAGTCTCTCGTCATCGCCCCCAGTCCCCTCCTCCATCCCCACCCTCCCACTGAGCACTCATCTCCCCTTACCCCCCTTACACCATACTTACCTCTGGAGATCAGCGCTGTCATCTTCTCTGGACCGGGACACATCTGCACTCTTCAAAGCCAAATTGCAAACTGAAGAATCAAAGGTAAGGATGCTGTAATGCCATTCAATGGGTTTTTAACGTATGTTGATAAATAAGCCATTTTTTGGAATTTTGGTCCTAGATTTTCAACATGGGGTTCTTTGAACCCCATGTCATTAAAACTTTCACTGTCATTTCATTACTCATCCTGAAAGGTGACTTCGCGGTCATTGCACGGAATCATCTTTCTGGACCGAGTCTCAAAATGACAGTGGCACTGTTCATGAGGTGGGGTCCCAAAAAGCACATGTTGAAAATCTGGTGAAAAAACTCCAAGAAATGACTGCATTATAAGCTTGCATTGGGCAGTTTCAACGCACACTCCTAACTTTGCCAATTTTTAGTATTTTTCCTTCACATTTTCAACATTGCCATTTTTGCACACCTCCTTTTTAACAGTACAGCTGTCATTTATCACATCCTGTCAGAAAAATGTTTTTGCACCTGTGGCGCAGAATGGCATGGTTGCTCTGTGAAATCACCTTTCGGACAAGTAAACAAAATGACACTGGCACTCCTCATGAGGAGGGGTCCTAAAAAGGCCATTTTGAAAATTTGGTGCAACACCTCCAAAAAATGGCCACGTTACACCAGGGCATTCAATAATTTCTATGCACACATGTAACTTTGCTCACTTGGCAGCTCATCACAGCCCATATCGTCTCTGGCCACAGCTTGTTGATTATGGTGACATAGTCCATAGTGGAGCTCCAAAATTCTCCCTTGCCAGACTTTTCCCGGGTCACACCTGAAAATAGGCACTTGACTGTCTAGCATGCTTACCTGGTTAACAAAAGCTAAATAAATAAAAATAAATAAAGACTGGACCCTCTGTTGCACACTTTTTGTTGATTTGCTTTAGATTGTTCTCCTTGTACCCACCATTGCTCACTTTACTCTGTCCTTTTACTCCCCTCTCTTGATGCCAGGCACCTTTTTCCATTGTGCTTCCTTCATATCTACAGTTTGGTTTGGTTCAGTTCCTTCCTACCTTACTTCCTGCTAGTCCTTTCCTTCAGCTTCCTCCTACCCTCTGTGCAATATCACCTTTCATTCCTTCACTATTCCTTCTAGAAAATCTACTGTTGGTCCATTTGCTTTTTCATACCACATTTCTAAACTCAGGTCCTCCCTTCCCTTTTCAATATGCTCTGACTCTTTAGTTTTCTCCTTTAAGTGTCTCCTTCATGATTTGTCATCTCCCATTTGTTTCAGTTTTTGATAATACTCCTTGTTATGTTGTATTTGCTGTATATGATTTTTTCCTCATCCCTTGCTCCAAGGACACATCTGGAAACGAGCTGTTAGCAGCTCAGCATGTCTTTCCTGGTGAAACTCCAGGCCATGACCTTGATTCTACAATGTGATCAGGCAGTTGTCTGGTACACTAAGCCACTATGCCTAGCCCACAAGCATGAAAAGTGACTGGTCATGACTACAGAATATTTGCTGGCCTCAAATGCAGGGGGCCTTCCCATTCTCACTATCCCCACATACAAATATGCCTATTAAATCATTATTCCCATGCAAGCAAATATTCAGCATTGACAAATGACTGTGTCACACTTAAAATAAACAAATTCTGGTCAGAGCTGACATGGCTACACATCGCTGAGAAGAAAATAACTAAGAAAAGAACCAGTAAAAAAAAAATCAAATGTAGACTAACCGGTTCAAACCCATTATATGAACTTGAAAGTGCTCTGAAAATACAGCAAGCAACCTGCTGTGAAAACAAATGCAGCAAAGCCAGTCCAGTCGAATGGGAGTGGTTGCACCACAATTAATTACATAGCAACTTAATAAAGTTCTATGCAGACATAAGACAAATTAAAAATTAAAAAAAAGCAACAACACAACAAGAACAACAATGACAACAAGGGACAGCTGCTGCAAATGAATCTAATTAGAACTCCCAAATGCAATCTCCAGCATGAAGCAGCATTACGTCACCCTCCCAGAGACCCAGTACCCAGCAGGCAGATGCCTCCGACACCCACCCCGAGCCCCAGTTCGAAATGCATTTTGGTTAACAAAATAGCTGCACAAATTCTACTTTTGTTGTCAGCCTCCTCTCCGATGCTGTAATTGGTGCATTCAAACCACTACCCCTGCCTGGCTGTGCCCTCCATTCTTACATCTCGGGAGGGTCTGCGGATGCTGATTATCTGGACACTCACTGTGATCTGCAGGTACAGTACCTCTGGTCTCCATGGCACTCTCTGGCTCTGCTCCCTCTGAGATGTTGCTGCTCCTCGTGCCACTGGTGCTGGTGCTGCTGCTTGGTGTGGCTGCTACTGCAGCGGTCCCTCTTGGCAGAGCCTGGATGCTGCTGCTGAATGTCTCCTATGCCTTCCTGGCAAATGCAAAGAGTGGTGCCTGCATCCCCCATCTTCCATTACTGCCCCCGCACTTGCACTGGAGAAAAGGAGTTACTGTGCTGCAGAGGAGTATGCCATGGGCAAGATGGCATCATTGACAGAACTGCATATGCGCGATAATCTTGCAAGTGCAGTTTGAGTTGATGCTGCCATGTTGTGCATGGCGGCCATCACTTACGCAATAGCAGAAGAAAAAGTAGAGTGCTGGTGAAGGGGGGGTATTTATGCGGCTTGCAGAGGGGAAGGGCTGCATAAAGTGCACTACTGGAAATGCACAGTAGCACTGTGGAAGCACAGTGGACAGTGGTCCAGTCACTTGCTTCCACAGTGCCACTAAAGCTCCTATGATGACATAACATCTGCAGAGCTCTGCCCCGCAACTGTAAAAAGGAACACTCCTTTTAATATGTCTCAAACACATTTTTCATCAGTATTCTCAGCTTTTTTGTTCTCTTGTTGTCTCATAAGGTCATGGAGCAACGTCTGATGCATGCTAGTTCATTATAGTTTCCTTTTAATATCTCAGCTGTTAAACAAAGTGGTAAATAAGACTTAAAATGTGGAGAATAGGGTATCAGACAAGTCAAGAGATGGGGAAAATCTAAATTACAGTAGAAAAGTATAGGTCAAAATTTTCATTGCTGTCATGCATTGCTGCTTTAGTGGCTGTATGCAGAAGTCAAGTGCTTAAGCAAAAAAGCATGACAGGATGTTGGTTGTACTAGATTTACCCCATGGTCAGGGGCATTGTATAGCACAAGGTGAAGCCAAGTGACTCTAGCCCCAATCCGTGGGGTAAACCTAGTACCACCAACGTCCCTGAAGTGCCTTTTTGCTTATATGAAATGGGCACATAAGCAACTTTTTTTTTTAAATGAACACTTAAAAGTTTTAAAAGCCACAAAAAATATAATAAAATGTTGCTAAATAATATAAAATAGTCTCTCCAAGGATGTTTTTTGCATGCCAGTCATCTCTCTTTCTACACATTCAATACATTAAATGATTGTTTACTGTGGAAAAGAAGAATTCAAAGCTCTGCATTATTCCAGTAGTAGAATGCTCCTCACAACACACACAAACATGGAATGATAACATGAAATACATGAGTTCAAAATTCTTCAAAGTTCCACTGACATACACACACACACACACACACACACACACAAGATACACACACAGGCCTCAAGTGGAACCAGAACCTCAGTTCTATCTTTTGCTGGTTAAGGAGCAGGAACATCTCTGGCAAACTGGGAAAGATTGAAGGGGAATTTTTCATGGTCGTCAAAGAAACATCAGCAATGCAAACGCTGAATAATACTTGATTTTTTAAATTTGTGTATGTCTGTAAGGTGGAGCTCATGAGTGTAAATAACATAGAAGACATTTCTTCATACCTGCCATCATTTCCTTTTCTGTTAGCTCCAAAGTTGTCAATGGGTAATCATAATAACTCGGTATAGAGCACCCTACTAGGGGAATGGCACAGCCCAAGCTTTAGAATGTTGGGAACATGAGGATTCCATGCAGCAGCAACTCTCCAGTCGCTACTGACCTTGCAGTGCCATATTAAGCTTCCATATTTGCCTACTGTATTTATAACCAATTACTTGTATGTAAAATTGCTTATCACTGTAAGAAGAAAACTGTCTTACCTTACTGGCAGATGTCCAAAGGATGAAATGCTCCCCATTGGACACAAGGTTTGGATGAGTTGGTTCCCTTTGAAGGAAAACAACCAGAAATGGCCTACACCAGCCACTCTTATGGAAAAACTGAAGCTGGCAATCACAATGATGCTTTTCTTGAGGCAAAGCTGTATGCAGAGAGACTACCTGCAACAAGAAAACACCCTTAAGAGATACAACTAAACCTGTTAACCTGCGAGATGCAGTATGATTGAATTTTTTTTTTTTATGAGTACAGTGCAGCAGAAAGGTAATAGAGGGAAGTGCAAAAAACAAAGTAGGGAATTTTATCAAAAATACATCCTTCCTGGCATACTGAATAAGATTCTCCCATGGGAACAAGGCTCTTGGGCAGGCCCCATTGACAATTTTGGATCTAACAGAAAAGCAAATTACAGTAAGTATGAAGAAATTTCTTCTTTCTGTAGTACTCCACATTGTCAATGGGAAATCATGGCAACTGGGTTCTAAGAAGCAGTACCCAGAACAACTGGGAGGAAGGAGAATATTATCCCATATACCAGAAGCAACCACTAAGAGATTACTTGTGAACTGCTGCCTGACACACTCTGTAACCAAAAGCTGCATCACCAAAACTCTGATCATCCAATTTGTAATGTTTAGTGAACACGTGGATGGAAGACTATGTAGCTGCCTTGCATAACTCTAAAATCGAAGTTTCACCTCTCCCTGCCCAAGGATGTTGCCATAGCCCTGGTGGAATGAGCCTTGATGAGAGCCGGAGGCCTCTTCTTTTCCAAGACATAGGTCATAGCAATGCAGGCCTACAGTCACCTAGCTAGGGTGGCCTTGGAGGCTGTCTGACCCTGCTTGGCTGCTATGAAGAGAACAGACTATCTGATTGTTGGAACTCAGCCGTCCACTTAAGGTAGATCCTAACGGCCCATCTCAAGTCCAACTTATTTATTTATTTAAGTCTAGGATTAGCACAATACCTTTGAGCCGAGGCTCTTTTACAAAGGTTCCATGTCAGATAGTACAGTACACAATAAGAAACAGTATATAATCATTTAACAATTGCTAACGTGCAAATACAGTTAGAGGTAAAGGATTCTGGAGAAAGGAGGAGCGAGGTAGGAAGGAGTAGGGGTGAGGGGGAGGAAGATCAGAGAGTTTGAGATGAAGGGGATGAGAGAAGTAGGTAGGAGTAGTTGGGAGGGAGGCAGGAGGAAGGGGGCGGCAGTCAATGGGTCTTGTCAAGGACAGACAGATTAAAGTGCTAGGTTAGGGTGGCAGCATTTAGACCAAAGTGCTTGTTGTCGGGGCAAAGGCAGGTGGATGGTGGACTAATTGGGTGAGCAGTCACAGGAGCTGGAGGCAAGTAGCGAGAGTCTTAGTCTGGACTTAAAAGCTCCAAGCGTTGGTGCGGCAGAGATGTCACTACTAAGGCAGTTAAGCCAGCTGGGTGCCCTGTAGGAGAATGATCTTTGACCTTGAGTAGTGTGGCACCTCTGGATTTGTAGGGAGTATTGCTTGGACCTCCTTGTATTGGAGTTGCTGGATCTGGGTGTGAGGAGAGCACAGACACTGGGTGAAGCAATACCCATCGTTATTTTCTTGGCCATAATGCAGGTTTGATGTTTTATTCTACTGTGAAGTTGAAGCCAGTTGATCTGGGAGTAGAGGTCACAAGTGTGAGTGAGACAGTGCAGTCCAGTGATGAGTTGACAGGCTTTATTTAGGGAGATAGTTACACGTTTGATTGAGGTGGTGGTGGCTGAGCCATAGAGGATAAGGCCGTAGCCAATAATACTAACGACTGAGCTTTGGACGGCAATAGACAGGGCATCAGAGGTTAGGTGTTTCCTATGTTGGAACAGTAGGCCCAGTCAAGTATTAGCGGCCTTTGCCATGTTGTTAATGTGGACAGAGTAGGTAAAATGGGAGTCAAGGGTGATGCTAAGGTACTTGAAGGATTGCGTTTGCTCCAGCGTGACTCCTTGTTTAGTTTTGATTGAGACTTGGTAGTGCTTGTTTTTGTTGTGGTGGCTGCAGAACATCATGGATTTTGTCTTCTTCTGATTGCGGATAAGTTTATGAGAAGAGAACCAGGCCTCGACAGATGAGAAACCATGTTGGAGTTTTTCTTGCAGAGACTTAAGGTCATGGTGAGAGGCTAATATAACCGCGTCATCAGCGTAAAGTAAGATTTGCTCGGGACAGGACTCCGGTAGTCCTTTTAGGAACAGGCTGAAAAGGAGGGATCCCAGAATGGAACCCTGGGGGACCCCCGAGTGGACAGGTCTTGGATCAGAGAGGGTATTAGCAATTCTTACTCTCTGGGTCCAATTGTCCAGGTAACTTTTGAACCAGCTGATAGAGTCGAGTGAGGGCCCAGCATTATGTAGCTGGACAAGCAGGAGCCAGTGGTTAATGGTGTCGAAAGCTTTTGTCAAATAGATAAAAATAGATCCAGTTAGTTGGCCTTTGTCCAGCGAGTTATGAATAACGCCAGTGAATTCGAGGAGAGCAGAGGAGGTGCTGTGCCCTTTCCAGAAACCATGTTGTTGCCTGCAGAGTATGTTGTGTTTATCCAAAAAGTCAGTAAGCTGGTCAGAGACAATATGTTCCAGTGCCTTGCAGACGGGAGGAAAGAGTGAAATGGGTCTGAAATTCTCGAGAGCAGTTTTGTCACCACCTTTGTGGATTGGGGTAATGACGGCAGATTTACACTTATCTGGGAATTGGTTTAGGCTTACAGAGAGGTTTAGGATCTTGGTCAGGGGCCCTAGCACCTCTTCTAGAGTGAGAGACAGGAGTTTGAGATCAAGGGTGTCATTGCTGAATCTTGATTTGCTAATAGCTTTGGTGACATACTTGCGAGCCTGATGGGTTTTGACCTCTTTAAAGTAGAAACGTGGCTTATTAGAGGAAGTGGTTGATTGGGACATAGGAACTTCCTCTCCAGTGAAGAAATCATTAGGTAGAACTGAGCTGAGGTCAGTGAACGCTGTGTTAAATGAGTCAGCAATGGTTTTTGGGTCAAGTGTGGTGTTACAATTAATATTGAGCATAGATGGGGGGGATTTGAACTGTTTCCCACTTACTTCATTTAGGTTTTTCCGAAGTCTCTACCATTCCCCCAGGAGTTGGTAAAGGCATTCTTATAATAGGCTGATTTCATTTGTCGGATGATTTTGGTGCAGTCATTTCATGCATGCTTGTAGTTTAAAATGTCTTTTTACCTACCAGAGTTTCTGGCTAGTTCCCAGAGGTGGTGCCTTGTTTTTAGTTTCTTAAGGAGGTCACCAGTGATCCAAGGGTTACAGAGTGCCTTGACTTTGTGCTTTTTTAAGGGGGCGTACAAGTTACAGGCATCTATGAAAATTTTAATGAAGTGATCCAGCGCAGTATTCATGTTGTTTGCATTGAAGATGGGCAACCAGTCTTGATAGAGGAGGTAGGATTTGAGGTGCGTTAGCTGACCACGGGGTAGAATTCTGCTGACAATGGTTTTGGGGGGTGGTTTGGTGAATTTATTAGACCAGGTGCAGCTGACAGGGGAATGGTCACTGAGAGAGTCAGGTAGGACAGAGGTGTTTGTGATCTGAGAGGGGTGACTAGTGAGGATCCAGTCCAGGAGTGTGCTGGTGCCTGTCTTGTAGTTTTTCCTGGTTGGCGAGTCGACCATCTAGGTGAGGTTGGTGGCAGCAGTGGAGTCCCTGTGCACCCCTGCTTCAGCAGCTAGCCAGTTAATATTGAAATCACCTAAGAGGATGGATTCTGTGTCCGAGGGAAGTGACCTGATGAAGTCAAGTACTAGTCAACTTGTGCAACTCCTTCTCTTTTGGGTGAGATGGTTGTGAACAGAAGGATGGAAGGCAGATTTCTTGATTCACATGGAAAGCTGTGGGCACCTTGGGGATGAAAGATGGGACCTTTCTGAGTAGTGCCTTGTACTTATGCATGATAAGGTATGGCTCCTTGTGGGATAGGGCTTGAAATTCACCAATCCTCCTGGCTGAGCATATAGCCACCAAAACAGACACCTTGTAAGACAGAATATCCAGTGATATGAAAGACAGTGATTAAAAAGGCTCTTTACAAATCGCATTCAGAACCAGATTTAGATCCCATGAGGAACTGGGGGTCAGAATACAGGATGGCTTCTGTTAATTGCATGCAAAAAATGAATAACCTCTCTGAAAGTTCATAGGAAAATGTCCAAGGATGCTCCAAGGGCAGAAACCTCACCTTTCAGCATACTCAATGCCAACCCATTCCCCACACATTCCTGTAGAAAATCTAAACTCTATGGAATTGAGGACTTGGAAGTCTTAATATCCTCCCCCCTGGCTTAAGATGAAAAGGTGGTTCATACCTGAGAATAAGCTGCGGAAGTAGTTTTCCTAGGAGCCATCTGAGTATCAACTACTTTCTTAGAAAAAACTAATTTTAAGAGTTTCTTCCTTTCAGGAGACAGGCTGAAAATTGCATCACTCCTGGGTGTAGTAGGGGACCCTGAGATAGAAGGTCTCTTCACACTGGAAGGTGGAGGGGTGCTTGCTGAGCTAGGTTTACTAAGTCTGAAAACCACAGCCTTCTCTGCTACTCCAGAGCTACTAGGAGGAAGCTTCTTTTTGAGTGTCTTATTTTTTGTAAGACCTTGGGAAGAAGAAGTAGAGGGAGAAAGGCATATTCTCTGATGAAGATCCATTCCTGAGACAAAGCGTCCACTACTTCTTCCTGTGGTCACTGATGATGACTGAAAAAAACTTGGAATCTGAGTATTGTAGCTGGAAGTGAACAGATTGATCTGAGGTCAACTGAACCTGATGCACAGGAGGTTGAACAACTCCAGGTTCAACCTCCACTCCCTGGGATGAACATTTTCACAACTTAGCCAGTCCACCTGAATGTTAAGCTCACCTGTCAGATGAACTGCTGACAGAGAGAGAAGATTCTCCTCTGCCCACCTGAGGCAGTCAGAGGCTTCTTAAAGCATCTCCCTGTTATTTGTGCTACCTTGATTATTTATGTACACCACTGTGACGACATTGTCTGCACTCACTTTTATAGCTTTGTTCTGCAGCAGGCTTTGAAATCGAAGGAGTGATAGGTGATCTGCCAGCATTTCCAGAACATTTATATGGAGATGTTGTTCCTGTACTCACCAAGTCCCCGGAGTAGGTAGTTGGTTTAGGACTGACCCTCACCCATGCAGACTGGCATCCATTGTTAGAATTATCTCTGGGTAAAGTTCCAGTGGAACCACTTTGCTCATATTGGGCCCTATGCATGAATGGGGATGAAAAGTGTGTGAACCCTACTTTTGTGGGGCGCTTAGGGGGCATAAGAACACGCAACATGCACAAAGCAAAACACACGCCATGTAGAGGCAGTGGGTAGATCTGTGAAGGGCATGTAGCAGAATGTGGAGAATGAAGAGGACTGCCCAAGCTAAGTGACCCCGCCCCTTGACGCCACCATATAAGGGCAAAAGCACCGCCCACAGCATGTATGTGGATGTGAAAGTGGACCGTGAAGCTGAGACATGCAGCATGGCAGAAAACAATGCCCCCATGGAGAGTGGCTCACAGAACAATGTGCCCTGTGAGCCACAGCGAGAAGTGGCAGAACCAGCACCTGGAGGTGTCCATGGCGGCAGATCCGGACATTCCTGGTCCACAAACTTTAAGGGACCACAGGTGGCAGCATTGGTTAGCGAGATCAGCACAAACCACAAACCATGCAAGGCTGCTCGGTGCCCTGGTGCCATCCACCCCCCCACAGAGGTGAAGGAGCAGCTGTGGTTGCAGGTGTAGGCTGCTGTGAATGCTGCCAGTCTGGACGCCCGGACCATAGCAGCGATCAAACACAAATGGAGGGACCTACGCACCACCATGAAACAGAAGGTGGCAGCCTGATCATGGGCACAGCATGGCTCAGGCAGAGGGTCTCCCCGGCCTGACAGCCAGCTGACGCTAATTGAGAAGATGGTGGCAGACACCCTCACCACCATGAGTATCCACGGGAGGCCGAGGCAGTCGACACATTGGCTGGTAAGTATTGCACACAGAAAACAGCACGACCACCTGCAGTCGACCTGCATGCACAATGGCTAATGGGGTTGCGTCACATCAACAGAGCATGCCAGACTCAGCGGACACCATGGGGGCATGGCACAGGCATGCCCACCACACACAGCCGCAGACACCCAGTGAGCGCATAGGAGGGACAACAGCACTGCAGGTGAGTATGTGGAGAGACATGTCCATGACATTGACCCACAATGTGGGGCAGCCTTATAATCACCCACCCCCTATGCCCATCCCACAGAGGTCCCGGAGAGGCAGCTGATGACCGGCAGGACTCGACCGATGACACCACTATCAGAGCTGACAGCGAGGATGTGGATACCATGACGGAGGTGGAGGAGGACGATGGAACAAAGGACACCCAGTGCAGGAGGTTCAGTGGGCAGGCGGCGATACCAACAAAACAGACGCTGACATGCACCAGCACGACTGCCCGTGGCAGTCATGCACCAT
This sequence comes from Neoceratodus forsteri, assembly GCA_016271365.2. Classification (NCBI taxonomy): domain Eukaryota; kingdom Metazoa; phylum Chordata; order Ceratodontiformes; family Ceratodontidae; genus Neoceratodus; species Neoceratodus forsteri. Next base: position 1,580,721,533 of record CM057449.1, on the reverse strand, counting down.
GTCAGGCAGTGGCATGCAGCCCAGTGATGGAGCTGAGCTGGACAGCAGCAACAAGGGCCCACTAAGCAGTCCAACGGGATGGGTATGGCCAACACGGAACATGGTCATACCAAACCTCCAATATGGGGAGCTGCACCAGCTGGAGCTGGACCAGCTCAATGTGCAGTGCCGTCACACCGATGCACTTGTAGAGCTCTGCAGCGACATCCATGCCATGGGCCATGATGACACAGGAATGGTGCGGGCACAGGAAAGCACCCTGGAGACTCTGACTGGCTGGGGCAATCTGCTGTGGTATGGCAGTGGTGCAATGAGCATTGGGTGGGGCACTATGCTGGTTGGGAGGGACACAATAGCAACACAGTGGCAGGTGGACACAGTGCTGGACACAGATGACAAGTACTGCAACAGCGGTGGGTACAGCACCCTGTGGGCTGCACAGCAGTATGCCCTGGTGAGTATCATGGCCATGCCTCACCCTACAGTATAAGGTTGTAATTGCTGATCAGTACTGAGCAAGCCTGTAATGTAATTGCTGCTTTCTCCTTGCATCTCAATTCCATACCTCATACAGGATGACACAGGCATGCTGTTCTGGCTCGAGTTATGGTGGACACCCCAGCCAGACGGTGCTGAGGTCATGGTGTGGCACCCACATGGCCTGTACAGACAACATTGGCAGCACCCGATGCCATGGTACTTGTGGAGGATGGTGAGAGATAGACAGCTGTACTACGACGGGGAGCATGGGGGCACAGAGCCATGGTCCCTGTGGTGTGTCATTGTCCCCTCTAGGGTAAGTGTTGTATGCCTGCACTGCACTGCACTAGCACAGCTGTCCTAGTCTGTGGGGGGGTTGTTCATCACTGAGGCACAGGTCTTCTGTTAGATGGGTTGGGCGTGGCCCTGCACGGTGCAGTGTCCACAGCCTGCGTAGTGTACCGCCATGCTGTTCCTGCTGCAAGCATGTCACGGTGCTGTTCCACACACTGGCATTCATGATGCATACCCAATGGTGCCTTGGCGTGTGCCTTGTGGTCGCTGTGCAGCCACACCTCTCCATGACGTTTGCGCTCCTGCCTGTGCAGCATCACTGCATGTGGTGATCTGATGGCCTCCATGGCTGGGGTCCCTTCCCTATGGGTGGCTTGTGCTCATGCCCTCCATTGCAGGCTACCAGTTGCAGCAGCAGGTGTGGTCCTGCTGTGTCACTTTCAACCTTTGTGCCTCTTTTGTACAGCTGGAGTCCTGTGTGTCACAGGCATGCCACACGCCAGCACGTGTGGACAGCTATTCCATAGCCATGCCATGCTCCATCCACCATGTCTGTCTCAGTTCACTGTACATGCACCATGGCCATCAGGGTCGGGCCAAAGCAACAGATCACACAACAGGTACATGCAGCATGAGTGCCACCATGGGTGAGGTGCCTGATGGCCAGGGTGGGGGCCACAATGCAGTTTGTCCAGGGGCGGTGGAGGAGTGCCAGTCTAAGGTCTATTGGGGTGGGTGCGGGACAATCGTCCTTGTACTTATAATGCTCTTCTCTCCACAGAGCCACAAAGGCCATGTATGATGTACGGTGCTGCAGTGGGAGGAGTGGCCATGGGTGCTGGAGGAGATCCCCAGCACAGACGAGGAGCCATGGCCATAGCAGAAGTGTCCATGCACAGAGGGCAAGGTGAAGGCAGTGGGACAGTCTGCAACTCTTACCCAGGATGTCGTCTACTGGTGCTGCATCATCATGGGACTGTGGTGCTATGGCTTTCCCAGTGTTGCTTCTGTTGGGGGGCCATGGGAATGGGTCTGACATTGGGGACTGTGTTCTTCAGTTTTCTACTGTGTGGTTGCTAGAGTGGTCTGTGCTGGCTGGTGGGTGGGTGGTGCTGGCCTGGTACAGGGTCCATGTGCATTATTGCCCATTGCTGTCACCTGCAATTGCAATAAACATTACTTTCTGGTACATGGCATTTTCATTGACCCACGAGTGTGTGCGTGCGTGTGTGTGTGTGTTGCGGGGGCCTTGTGATTGCCTGGGCTGTACAGCGTGCCGATGGGGTTGTCACCACCATCATTGTCAGCATGCTGGATGTGACACAGTGGGTGCTGAGAGGAGGCAGCCGGGATGACGGGTGTGGCATAGAGAGGGACTTGGCATGGCACGGCCATCCGTATAATTACACGATGTGGGTGGGGGTGATGACCTGGCCAGATTGCCCACTTTGGCATGGGATGTGCCTTGCCATGGCCTGGCCTGCCAAATGCAGACCCCATGCTTGGGGGGGCAGCCGGGTTGCCTGACGTGGCATGTGGTGACACTGCCATGGCCACCACTACACCGGGGGAGCACCCCCAGTATGCTGGGGGGCCAATGGGGGGGTACCTCTCTGCACGGGGAGTCCTGTCCTGTCCTGTCAGCAGTGTCAGTTGCAGTGGATGTGTGCACCATCTGTGGTGGTCATGCCATGGTTCCATGGCATGGGTGCACTGCTGGACCCTGCTGATGGATTGCTGTGGGCCACACGATGGGTGTCGGCCATCCTCACATACTGGTGCTGTGTTGCCTCGCCTGCCCATCCTTGGGATTTGTTGTGTTCAAGGGACATGGGGGGCTGTGCAGGATGGTGTGCCAGTGATTCACAATTGTCTGTGGCTGAGGCATGAAGTCTCTGCTGCTGCTTTCCGGTGTCTACGCAGATTTACGGGGCCCTGTGGCATGCGTATCTATACGTGCCATGCACCATGTGTATGCATAGTCCATGCATGTTTGTGCATGTGCTTAGCATCATACTATGCACTGTGTCCATGGGCCCACCCCTGCATAATTGGTGCACCGGTGGGATGTGTGCCTGCGCACTTCTACCAAATGTGGTGCCTTGCACGCATGCAGCATTGTGCACATTCTGCGCTCATCCATCCCTGCTGGTTATGCACTCGTCCTGCGCATGGCGCGCTGGCTTCCTGCATAGGGCCCATTCTGAACATTCAGCCACCAACTAAGGGAATGATGAAGCTGAGTGTTGAGGGAGATCCTGGCTTGAAAATCTTCTGAAGATGAAGCCCAGGCCATCAGCAATCTCATTTGAAGAGGCCACATATGGAAGCTAGTGCACAGAACTAGATCTAGCGCTGCTGCCATGAGGCCTAGGATATGCAATAGAGTGAGGGCAGAGGCTGATGACTGAGTACTAAGCCTCTGGACTTCTGTCAATAAGGTCTCCTTCCGGGCAAGTGACAGGATGACCTTCCCTAGCTTCATGTTGATGACTGTTCCCAGCTGTTCCAGATTCTGAGATGATTTGAGAGAGTTCTTCTACCGGTTCATCACTCAGCTGTGAGACTCTAGCATCTCCAGTGTGCTGAGTACCGACCTCCTTTCCAGAGGCAATGCCATTGCATAAATAAGCAAGTCATCCAGATAACGATAGACATGATGCCCTTCCTGTTAAAGTTGAGCCACCAGCACTATCAGCACCTTCAGGTAGACCCTGGGTGCTGTTGCAAGACTGAAGGGAAGTACCCTGTACTGAAAATGTTCATCCAGGATGAGGAACTTGAGATACTTCTGGTGAGACTAAATGATGGGAATGAGAAGGTAGTCATCTGTCTGATCTATTGAGGCTAAGAAGTCCCCCTGATGAACAGCTTGGGTGATTGACCTCAGGGACTCCAGTTTGAAGGTCTTGTGGTGCATGAACTTGTTCAGATGTTTCAGATCCAGGATGGGCCTGAAACCCCCTGACTTTATGGGAACTACAAAATAGACTGAGTAGAACACCTGACTTTGCTTGCTTGGCAGAACCGGCACAATGGCCCTGATTTCAATACGGTGGTTCAGAGTCTCTGACACCATCTGCCTTTTTGCAATGTCCTTGGAGACCAGTGATGGCAGAAATTGTCCCCTTGAGGGGACTGTTGAAAATTCTATGGCATAGTCCAAGTCTAGGCTTTCCAAAATCCAGGAGTCTGACATTGTTTTGGCCCATCTTGAGTAAAACTCCTGTAGTTTTCCACCAAGGAAAGGGAGGCAGGGAGGGGCATGTGCACCCTCATTGCAAGGCACCAGGCTTTTGGACCATGCCTTCTGCCCAACGTCTGGCCAGGGCCCCTCTATTACACAAATCTAGAATAAATACAAAAATTTCTGAAAGGTATGTAATAAAATGTGGTCCTAAACTGTTAGACTAATAAAAACAGGGCTTGCTTTGAATATAAAGAAACATGTTTTTAAAAGGGGAGTTAGAGACTACTTGAGACTCAGTTTGTCATTACTATGACAACACTTGAGTTGTGTATATTTAGATCTAGTAGATATTGTATGTTTTATTTTGTACATATTATACAAGTGTTTTTGATTTATGATTTGCACTTTGTACATAATGTTGATTTAACTTGTTCTGTTATATTGTCTGGATAGTTGTCTTGTGATCCTATTGTATTACCCTCTTCTCCTGCCATGGCTAAAAATGGATCTTTGATCCAGTCCACATTCCTGGTTAATCAAATAAATAAATACTGTAATCCTTGTTACCTGAATAGGTTTCTCTATTTCTCTGGTTACCAAAGTTCCGATTGGGACAAAACTCCCTTCAGAACTGCCTGCGCTGGCTGACAGCTTGACCCCTTTGGTTTATGGTAGGCTTATGCTGTTGTTTCAACGATGGACAATGGCCCTTCTTGTCCTGAATATTCTTTAAAATAGTATCCAGGCCAGAACAAAACAATTAACCTCCCTCAAAAGGTTGCTTTGCTTTTGAAGCTTGATCAGCGACCCAGTGCCTAAGCCATATACCCCGCATGGCCAAAACAATATGATAGGCTTAGCAGGCAGACGGGTGCAAATTCTGTACTGTAGAATCACCTAGAAAAGTGGAGGCAATGGCAGCCAACTGCAAAATGCTTGCACCTTCTGAATCAGGCAGAATGAAACTGCCAGAATAGTAACACAAAAGTTTAAGGCTCTGTCAACAATAAAAGATGTATAAGAAGTATGAATGTGTGTGCCATTAAAGGTGAATGCCCTCCTGCAAAAGGCATCCACCAGCTTGTCATGGGAATCTGCTACAGCCAAAGAGCATTTGATAGGCAGGGCAGTGTGTTTGACTGAATTATAAATGGCCTTGTCCACCAGTGGAGGGGATTCCCACCTGCGAGTTTTTGCTTCCAAAAATAGAAAAGGCTATATCTTCCATTTGGGAAGCTTCTTCCTCTGATCCACACCTGCCTATTCTTGCTCAATAATTTGGTCACAGTGAATAAAAACTGGGAAGCACTTTGGAGCAGAGGAGGATCGGGCAGAATTGGATTGACATCTACCATCTCCTCAGACTGTTCCTCTTTGAGTTGTAAGGATCCACATGCCCCAGCTATCAAAAAAGACAATGACTTATTGTCAAATAGTAGAGGAATTGGAATCCTTGGCCTGGGCTCCATCCACTTCCCTTCCTCTTCCTCTTCCTTAAAGGTGATGTCCTCTTCATCAGAAAGCAATTTGTTAAGGTCAGGAGACTCCACAAGATCCCCAAGATCCTCATTCTGACCTTCTAAGTAGTCAGGGTGTGGGTCTGCCTGCACGTCTATTTCTGCAGCCTCTTCTCACAGCGACATACCTGGATGAGCCTGTGTGAGTCACCCTGACCTGAGGGTCCTGGTTTGGGGTCAGGTGTGTCTGTTGGGATGTCCTGTGGGATGTCAGGTCTTAAAAGCTCACCCAAGAGCAACAAAAGTGATTTTTGCAGGGTTTTTTTGCCACTACCAACTGAAGAACCAGGCGCTGCCCTCCCCAGTTCAGACGATCGGCTGGGGGGAACCGTTAGAGAAATATTATGCTGAGCTATTCAATGAAGGCAATAGCAACTCTTGAGGGAGGGACTCATCATCCTTATGTAGGTCTTAAAGCATTTCATAATTAATGGTCTCCAATAAGCCATGGTGCCACAGGAAGGCTATAACAATGACTGCCAAGATAAAAATGACCAGAGAAATATAATTATCCCTAATAATTTGCCTGGGCAAGTGGCTCTCTACTGAGTTGAAGGCAGGAATCAGCATGACTCACGGGCTGACCAGGCATGCACACTCACTAGCGGGGGTGCACAGGGCATCACAACGTCCTATGTGATGTTAGCACTCTTGCATGGATGTGCCGCGCTGGTCCGTCTGAAGACAAATGCAGGAACAATGAACTGAGGGAGGAGTGCATGCCCAGCCACCACCACGGTTGAATGGCAATCATGCAAAAAGAACAGCAGGCTAAGGAGAAAAAAAAATAACAGATTCTTCTGTGACACAAAAAAGTAAAGTAGAAGAAATTAACACAGTTAATCACACAGAACCTGAAGTGGGAAGGGGGACCGATGTTAGAGCTGAGAGAATCCCCCCAGAGACCTACACTCCCAGAATAAATAAAAATGTACCTACCTCTGGCACTTTTTTTTTTAAATAGAAGCCATTAACACACCCTAAACAAGGCAGACATGGTTCCCAATCCACAAAGGGAAATTGGAAACAGGCAGGTTAGTCAATTTTAAAGCCACAGCTTAACAGGCATGATTTTAATTTAGGGGTGCTCCCTGAAAACAGGTAACCCCAGCCTGCTATGCAGAATTGCAGCCCCAAGAGAAATTTTGAAATATTGAATCTTGAAAATCTTGAGGGAAGAGAAAGGTAGCTGTTACCCCTTCCAATGGCACAGCTAAATTGGAGAGTTGCTGCTGCTTGGAATCCTCATGTGCCCCACATTATAAAGCTTGAGCTGTGCCATTCCCTTGGTAGGAGTGTACTGCACCCATTTGTTATGATTACCCATTGACAATGTGGAGTGCTACATAATAAATTATTTACTTACTTTGTTTAATTAAATGGACTTTTATTTTTAGGACCTAGTTGAAGGTTTTTATATATGGGTAAGGGAGGCAGCCACGTTTGTAATGGAAATTTTGAAGTAGGTGGCTCACGAATCCTGTATGTGAGTTGGCCTGGTTGGCAGGTTTTAGCCATTGGTAGTGGTCTATTAAGGCCATGGTTAGAACCAAGTTTTGGCTAATCAGAAGGCAGGAATTTCCTTACCCATTTTATATTTACAGGAAACTCATCTCACCCTGCCAGAAGCAGAGCAGCTTAAATCAAGTTGGGTACAATATTAGGTATGCAGAAGCTCCTTCAGTTGAAAGAGCAGGAACATAGCCATCCTTATCCACATGGGGATATGGTTCATGCCTAACCAAGTAATGAAGGAGTTTGAGTACAGGTAAATTGTGCTTAAAGGTAAACTGGAAGGGCAAATATTATTTCTTGTACCATATATATTGCAAACCTTGCAAATGCTGATTTCTTTCTCTCTATGGCACTGAGAGTGAGCAAGGTGGAGTGGACACAAGTCCTACTGGGCCAGACATGAACTCCACATGGGATGAGATCCAAGACCACAGTAAACCCCCCATGGGCCCATGCACACAAATTTCTGTGGCACTCACTGACATGGCCAAATAACTGGAATTGCAGACATCTGGTGGTTGATTTACCCACAGGGGAGTGATCTACTCCTTCATCTTGTGACCTCACAGGTGTGTATAAGAACATATATGTGGCTGTTCCAGTGACTTTGGCACATGAGGTCAAGGCAGCAGAGATAGGCATGATGCTGGTCTCAGATCATGCTTCCATTGTGTTCACCAGGCTCCTGCCAGACTCCCAACACCCCCCCCGACAATGGTATCTGAACACTACCATCTTTAAAGATGCTCCTTTTTGCTGAAATTACAACTTTTTTAGAAGTCAATAAGCCCATGGATACCTTGGCAGAGGTCCATTGGGAGTCTTAACGCGTAAATCTAGAGTAGGTACATCAATTGTACCTCTTACTTCAAGAAAGCTACACTGGAAGGCTTGAGACGCAACAGCAAAGGTTTAAAGAACTTAAAGAGTCTTATAGGGCTGATACGTGTTGGAGCAATTGTCTCCTTGCAGAAATCACAGGGATAAGATTTAAGCTCAATATGTATCTGCACCAGATGGCAGAATTTCCATTCTTTAAGCTATGACTGGCCTTCTGGGAAGCCAAAGAAATACCTTAAAACCTCCTGATCTTCAAAAGCAAAAAGAGACAGAAATGTTCCTGGATTTCAGGCATTAAGAAATCAGATGGCACCATACTTTGCAATCTACAGGCCATCAATAATGCCTTTTTCGATTTCTACAAATCCCTGTTCTCCTCTGAAACCTCAGTCACTGAGGATGACATGGTGGCCTTCATGGAGGCCTGACATTGTCTCATCTCCCTTCAGCCCAGAGAGATAGCTTGGATTGTCCTTGCAACCTGTAGGTCCCTGAAGAGGTACTGGGTAGCATGTTGATGGAGGAAGGCCACAGGTGGTAGATGGCCAGAATTCTAAGCAGCATTCATGTAGGAGTTGTAGGGATTTCTTGTGGATGCTCTATCAGAAACTAAAAAGAACTGGATCCTGCATTCGACTAGGGGAACTGCCAAATATACCTAATTCCCAAGGTAGGTAAAGATCCCTTCAGCTGTGGCAGCTACCAGCCCATTTCCATCATAACAGTGAATGTCACATTTTTGCCAAGCTATTAACCAACAGGGTGATTACAGGCATAGTCTCACTTATGCATGTGGACCAGGTGGGCTTCAACCATAGGGGCAAGGATAATACCAGATGCCTCCTGAACATTTTCTGGACCACCAGTGGTGCTTCTCTTGCCAGATGCCAAGAAGGCCTTTGAACAAGTGGTGTGCAACTACCTGTTCCACATACTACAGGAATTAGTCTTTGATGAAAAGTTCATTGACTGTGGTTAAGATGCTCTACCAGGGAACAACAGCCTTGGGTCTCACTAATGACCTTCCTCAGCAGCGGTACTTTTGGGCACAGGCATGAGGCAAAGTTGTCCCCTCTTCTCTCATTTCTTTGTTCTTGCCTTGGAGTCCCTGGTACTAACTATCTCTACCAACCCTCAGATACATATGACTGAGCTGGGTGGGGGCCATAAAGCCCTAGCATATGCAGATGACATCCTGCTAATTCTCAGTAGCCCTCAGGAATTAGAAACATAGAAACATAGAAGTTGACAGCAGATAAGGACCACAAGGCCCATCCAGTCTGCCATTTTCTTTTTCTACCTTATGAATGTGCCATAGGCCTTTGCTCTGTCAATGGTCTATCTATTCATACTCATCTGTATTGCTCCCTTATGCCTGTCCCATGCCTGTTTGAAGCCCTGCACTGTATTCATATCCACCACTTCCTGAGGTAGGCCGTTCCATGCATCCACCACCCTTTCTGTGAAAAAGAACTTCCTCACATTACCCCTTAATCGGCCTCCCTCTAATCTCATGCTGTGTCCTCTTGTACTGCTATTTTTCTTATATTGAAACGTGTTAGACTATTTCACCTTGTTAATGCCCTTAAGGTGTTTGAATGTTTCAATCATATCACCTCTCTCTCTCCTTTGCTCTAGGCTATACATATTGAGTTCAGTTAATCTGTCTTCATATGTTTTCTGATGCAGTCCCTGTACCATTTTGGTTGCCCTTCTCTGGACTGCCTCAATCTGGTTAATGTCCTTATGAAGGTGTGGCCTCCAGCAGTGCATGCAGTACTCCAGATGGGGCCTAACCAGTGTCTTGTAAAGAGGGATTATTACCTCCCTCTTCCAACTTGTGATACCCCTACTAATACACCCCAACATCCCTCTAGCCTTACCTACTGCTTTAGAGGTCTGCTTGGATGATTTCAGGTCATCGGTGATGATGGCACCCAAGTCTCTTTCTTCCCTTGTGACTGCCAGCAACTCCCCTCCCAGCCTAAAGATGGCTTCAGGGTTTCTCTTCCCTATGTGCATGATCTTGCACTTCTTTACTTTAAACCCCAGTTGCCACTCTTCCGACCATTTTGCTAGTTTATTCAGATCTCTTCTCATTCTGCCCACACCATCTGGATCATCAACTCTGTTGCAGAGCTTGGTGTCATCTGCAAACAGACAAACCTTACCATCCTGTCCATCTGCAATGTCACTGATGAAGATATTGAAGAGGACTGGCCCCAGGAATGATCCCTGAGGCACCCCACTTGTGACTTGCATCTCTTCTGACTCTATACCATTTACCACCACTCTCTGTTTTCTGCCCATCAACCAGTTTGCCACCCAGTTGACCAATGTCTGACCCACCCCGAGCCTACCCAGCTTATTAATCAATCTTCTATGTGGAACAGTATCAAAAGCTTTGCTGAAGTCAAGGTAGGCAACATCAACTGCTCCCCCTTGGTCCAACACTCTGGTTACCCAGTCAAAGAAATCTATGAGATTAGTTTGACAGGACCTTCCTGTTGTAATTCCATGCTGTCTTGGATCCTGTGCTCCTATGGATTCCAGGTGTTGCACTATCCTTTCCTTAAGGAATGTCTCCATAATCTTGCCCACTACTGAGGTAAGACTGACTGGTCTGTAGTTCCTTGCCTCTTCCCTGCTACCACTCTTGTGGAGCGGGATCACATGAGCCCTTCTCCAGTCTTCTGGGACCTCTCCTGTGCTCAGAGGCTCACTAAACAGTTCTGATAATGGCTCTGCTAGTTCCACCCTTAGCTCCTTTAGTATCCTGGGATGTATGCCATCAGATCCCATTGCCTTGTCCAACCTGAGCTTATCGAGCTCTTGTAAGACCCTTTCTTTTGTGAAGGGACTAGTGCACACCTCCATCCCCCTATGTCCATGGTGCAGAGCTGTGGGCCCTGCCCTACCTTCTCTTCAGTAAATACTGAGCAGAAGTATCGATTTAGGATAGATGCTTTTACATGGTCTTTCTCCTCACACACACCCTTATCTTCTCTGATCTTAGCAATACCCCCTCTGGACGTTCTCCTTTCACTAATGTATCTATAGAACATCTTGTCACCTTCTTTTACTGCTCGTGCTAGTGTTTCCTCAGTTTGAGCCTTTGCCTGCCTTACTGCCTTCCCTGCTTCCCTTAGGGAAGTTTGGTATGCCACCCTTTCTTCATCCTGCTGCATTCCTTTATATTTCCTGAAGGACAGCCTTTTGACTCTGACCTTTTCTGCTACTATGTTTGAGAACCAAAGTGGTTTCCTTCTTCTTTGGCACTTCCTTTTCTCACTTACATAATGGGATGTTGCTTCAAGTGTTGCATCTTTAATGCATGCCCACTTTGCCTGTACCCCCTCACCTGTATTTTTTTTTTTGCCAGGACTAGCTTAACTCTGTTGGCCATCTTATCAAAGTCAGCTCCTCTGAAGTCCCATATTTTTGCCTTGGAATGGGATGATTTTGTTCTAGTGACCAGATTGAACCATACCATGTGATGGTCACTGGCCCCCATGTGACCTTCTACCTGGAGATCTGTGATCCTTTCCCTGTGAATTGATATGCACCCTTTCATCCCTGATTCAGAAAAGTAGAGACCTGTCAGAATATAAGGTTAATGTTTCTAGGGCTAATGTTTCCCTCTAGTGCAATGGTCAGCAGTCTACCCTAGTATCTATGAGGGTCATATACTTAACAGGCCATGAAAAATACCTAGTAGGCAACAACTCCTAGAATCTTACCCAGCTTGAGAAATTCAACATATCACTTCTACTGCAGAGCCTGGATCGTGACCTGGAGAAATGCAGTTCATTACAAATCTCTTCCTGGGGATGATTATACATCTTCAAAATGATGGTGGCACCCAAGGTCCAATACATATTAGATAATATGCTGCTAGTGCTAGAACCAAAAACTGTGAAAAGTATACATGCAAAGATGTCCATACACCAATAAGCAGCACACATGGAGAGACACAAATAATGCTATGACTTAGAGAGTTCTTACATAGACCACAGAACATAGAAACATAGACTTTGACAGCAGATATGGACCGCTTGTCCAAGCCTGTCTGTCCATTTCCCTAACTTTTGGATAAGCTGCAGATCCTAGTTAACCAACAGCCTACTTCCGCCTACCCACCACTAGATTTGCCTTACGTCTGGCCCATGCATTCTTGAATTCCTCCACTGTTTTTGACCCCACTACCTCCTCTGGAAGGTTGTTTCATGCATCCACCACCATCTCTGTGAAAAAATACTTCCTCATGTTGCCTCTGAGGAGTCTCCCCTCTATCTTCAAATTGTGGCCCCTTGTTCTTGTACATCTCTTTTTCAGAAAGAAGCTACCCTCTTGGACTTTGTTGATTCCCTTGAGGTACTTGAATGTTCTGTCATGCCCCCCTCCTTTCCTCTAGGGTATACATGTTAAGCTCTTTTAGTCTCTCTTTGTATGGCTTCTAGTGCAGATCCTGCACCATTTTAGTTGCCCTCCTCTGGTCTGCCTCCATCTTGTCTATATTTTTGTGGAAATGGGGTCTCTAGAACTGCATGCAGTACTCCAGATGGGTCTCACCAACTGTTTATACAGAGAGATAACAACTTCCGGTTTTCTACTGCTGATGCCTCTCCCTATGCATCCCAGTATCCTCCCAGCCCTCCTTACTGCCTTTAAATTGCTTGTCTGGCATTAGGTCATCTGATATGACTACCCACAGGTCCCGTTCCATTTTTGTTGTTGGTAGTACCTCTCCCCCCCATTGTGTACTCTTCCCCTGGGTGTTTGTTTCCCAGGTGTATTACTTTGCACTTCTTTGCATTGAATTTAAGCTGCCATACATCTGACCATTCCTCCAATCTTGCCAAGTCCCTTCTCATCATTTCCACTGCCCTTATGCATCAACCCTGTTGCAGATCTTTGTGTCATCTGCAAAGAGGCATACTTCCAGCCCCTCAGCAATATCACCTATTGAATAAAATCTATTATCCCTGCAATAACTAAATGGATAGCTCTTGTGAAAAAACTCTTAGAGAACATGTACATTGCCCTTCAGTTTAACAATGATGCAAGAGTATTAACTAATTGATGCTGTGAAAGAATTACTTATCTTAGAGGACATGTACTTTGCCTTACAGTTTAACTACAATGCAAGAGTATTTAACTCCTTGATGTGATGGGCAAAACATGAGGAATTTTGCCTCCAGGGCAGACCCCTACCTGGTTCCTCAGGGGTAGCTACCTGGAGTGATCAGTGAGGGTGCACAGATGGTGTGTGGGGATGAGGGCGATTCTGGTAGACACAGGGTGGGACATGATACCAGCTATCATGATGTAAGGTGTTAATGTAGTGTATGATATTTAATTATGATATACAGTATTTGTTTTTTTTCCCTCTCTACTTTGCCATAATAGTCAAAAATAGCTTATTCAATGGTGGTGCTTCTGACTGATATTGGTTCACCTTCCTTTTATACCCTAGGGGGTATGCATTATAGATTTCTCTCAGTACTGAGACTAGAATTTATATTCATAGTTGATGGATCAACTGTTTGTTGTTTATGGTCTGTTAGTGGTTATTTTGTATTTGTAATGTTACATGCTGTTGATAACCTTTAATAATATTTTCTTTATAAAAAATAATCAGTTACCACATCATTTAAAAAAAAAGTTTTGAAACCTCTCTGCCTCAGCTTAAAAGCCATACATTGATAAAAAAACACCTTCTCAACATTTTGTTTCACCGTCCAGCAAAGGTAAAGGCACACAGTTATAGAAAAACACTTATCAAGACAAAATACATACTGCATGGCCTTTCACATGTCACTTCACCACCACTGTTGCAAGGATCTATGATAACTCATTGAATGCGTTATCAGCGTGATACAGCTCAGAGCAGAAAATTCAGTGAATAGCAATACTACTCTGATAATATAGCTTGAATGTCAACTCGCTGTACCTGTAACATTTACCCCTCCAATAAAAAGCACACAACTCCAGCACATTTATGTTCATTATTCATGTACATAATTTGAAGAAAAGAGCAGGTTTTTGTTCCTACACAGTTTCGAGCCAGGAGTTGACATTAACCCAATACCAGTCTTAAATATGTACCGGAATGAAACTAACATTTTTAGAAAAAAAGAAAATACAAAAAAATCAAAGTGAGATGAGAGAGGACTCAAACCATCGTCTGGTATGCCAAAGCTGCTTGGAGGTTATCACTCTAACCTTTAAGCCATGCTGACATCACGCTGACAGGGCACAAATCAGCAGACTTAGAGTGAGCAGCAGAAACAGAAGATTGTACCCACACAGTGCTGTAATACATAATGCCATCATCTTCTCATAGCTCAGAAGTCTTTCACGCTATTTGCTCGGCAGTATTGACTGTGCACTGATACCATTTGCAGTGTGGTCATGATACCCTGTTGCAATTAGCAGAGCTAAAAAAATGCCTCAAACCCAGAACCACCAATCACAGAGAATGCTGCCAACCCTCATAATACAGAAAGCCAGCATTGAGACTAATGATAATCTTATTCACACTTTTAAGGTATGCCATATAAGAAATACAAAAAACTTATAAATAGTATACAAATAGCTACAAATAATTAGTAAAGAAACTGATTAACATATACAGAAATCATAACGAAACTCCATGCTCAGTTTGACAGCTGATAATAACATGGATCCCAGGGAAAGTGTTTAACTATAATCTCAGTGTACATACCCCCTAAAGATCAAGAGGCTGGTTTCAAACTAGTACTTGATTATTTATCTAGTAATCGCCATCAATCTGAAATCATAATGTTAGGGGACTTTAATATAAATTGGTTATCCCCAGATGCTGTGCCTTATCAGGATGCAATAGCGGCCATAGACATGGTCCAACTCATTCAATCCCCACTCGTTATAACCTCGCACTGTTCCAAGTGCTCTCATAGACTGGGTACTAACCAACTGTCCACAAAGAATAACTAGAACCACTGTGCTAGCTGACTCTATCAGTGACCACTCGCCAGTCTTATGCTCCTGGACAAACAAGACCCTGAAACCCCCCCAAAAAACAATAACCTCCAGAATTATAAAAACTGGACATCTTGCCTCACTAAAATCCTACCTCTGCCAGCTAGACTGTGAGGGGGCCTACGTTGCCACTGACGTGAATGCTGCTCTTGAGTGCATTAGCGATATGTTTAACATGGCCTGCACCATCTTTGCTCCTCTAAAAATGAAGAAAATCAAAGGAACCAGCAAATTATGGATCACACCACAGCTCCTTGAGCTCATGGGGGTCAGGGATAACCTGTGGCATAGGGCTAAGAGAACTGCGACCCCTCTGACATACAGAAATTCAAAGCAGTACATAATAAGTGCACTCAAGCCATCCACCTTGCAAAAAGATCTCACTTTAAAAGTGAACTGGACAACTCTTGGCACGGCAGCCACAGATTCTGGGACAATATAAAAACCCTAACAGGCAGAGCAAGTAAATCACCACCATCGCAAATAAACTTTGAGGGTGCGATTACCCAGGATCCCAAAACTATTGCAGATGGCTTCAACAAGGCCTTCACAGACCTTAGTGGGGTCCTTCCTCCAGACTATCTCCGACCTGTGCCTAGCGCCTCCACTAGTTGTACCGACTTCCCTCCAACACACACAGCGCCTCCCTTCTACCTGAAGGTAATCTCTACAACTGAGGCAAAAAAATACTTGGAAAAAGTTCTCGGGAACACTAAATCCAGTGGGGACTCGCTTGACCTAATGATTATGGATCTCACCCTGGATATGTTACTCTCCCCTCTAACATGGATCCTAAATCTCTCACTAGCCACTGGCATTTTCCCTCAATGCTGGAAAGCTGTGGTGGTCACCCCAGTCTTTAAAAGTGGGGACAGAACCTGCCTGGCCAACTACAGGCCAATCTCAATTCTTCACCCCCCCCAAGGCACTAGAAAGGATAGTATACGATCAGTTAGGTACGTACCTTTATAAGTACAACCTTTAATGCCAGGAACAGTATGGCTTTCAGAAGCCATGTAGTATTTCAATGGCATTGGTTGAGTTTACTGGTCATATCCAGCACTTGACCGAGAGCTCTTGGCGGCGGCCACTTTCATCGACCTCACCAAGGCCTTCGACACGGTCAACCACGACTTGCTTCTCACACAACTCTCTAATATTGGTATATCCTCTGTCTGTCTAGGCTGGTTCCAGAATTATCTCTCTAACAGGACCCAGCAGGTCAAAATTCTTGACGCTCTATCCGACCATCAGCATGTCAACACAGGGGTTCCCCAAGGTTCTCTTTTGGGTCCCCTGCTGTTCAGCCTATTTCTAAATGAACTCCCCAAGGTCTGCCAGAATAAGATCCTTCTATATGCAGATGATGCTGTTCTCTACATGTGTCACTCTACTCCGGAAGAGCTGGAAAAAGGCATGCAAGATGACTTTACTGCTGTGGAAAAATGGTTCCTTCAGTTTAAGCACTTGCTCAACTACACTATCACTAAAACAATGTTGTTTGCCTCCCATCAAAACCGTCATAAGTCACATCACCTCAATATCTACAATAACAAGTTTGATACACTCGAAATGGTCACCACTTTTAAGTACCTTGGTGTCTACCTTGACAGCTCTTTCTCCTACAGCCAGCACATAGACCATGTTGCCAAGGCAGCTAGTGCCAGACTAGGTCTGCTCTACTGGCATCAGCAGTGCTTCACTGAAAGTGCCATCAAGCTTGCAGTTAACAGCTCCTTGCTCTCTATCATAGATTATGGACTGGTAGTCTACGGAGCCGGTACCGAAACAGCACTTAGGCAAATCAAGATTGTCTTAAACAAAGCCTGCAGACTAGTCCTGGGTATGGACTGTTTAACTCACACTTGTGAACTATACTCAAGCACTGGTTAGTTAAACTTGAATAGCAGAATACAGTACCAAGTCTGTCTATTAGCAAAAAAATCCACCCTCGGTCTTGCTCCTCCTGGAGCGAGGCAACTGATAAGAAACTCCACTTCCTCCAGACTAACTAGGGGGTTGAGTAAAGTTGCCTTCATTATCCCATTCCACCGGACCTCACTAGGGCAACAGTCCTTTGAATACAGGGCCCCCTGCTGGCTAAATTCCCTTAACTATGAGCTGATTGAGGAAACAAAACAATGCCCATTTAAGGCCAAGCTGCTGCAGTACTTGGCCACTCTTAGTAACTGCGACTGCATCACCTGTGCCTAATCCAACTGTTATTGATAGCTTATCTGTCCTGCATAGCACCCATCTCCCCCCCCACTTCCTCCCCTGCCTGGTGTGACCCCACCGAGCACTTAGCCCCATATCCCCTCTTTATCCCCCCACCTTCCTGCTTTCTCTTCACAAATATTAATCCCCAATATTCACCCCATTTCCCCTCACTACACCCCCCACTTTAATACTCTTTCCTTAGCCCTCTTTCCCCGATATTACCCAGCCCTGCCCTATCACCCACTTACGTAACCCTGGGTAAATTCCTATCTAATCCCACCCTCTGACTACTCAATCCCCTTATTATGTCACCCCTTTGTCTCTGCCCCACCTCCCCTGCTCTCATCTATTCTGTCCTCCCCCTCCTTTGGTCACCACCGCTTCTGACCCTCCATAAGTCTACCTGCATGCTCTAAAGCTCAGCTACCACTATAAACTGCTTGTCCACATTAGGTATGCTCTTAGTACTGTTGCAATAAAGTTGACCTCGCCTACCTGATATATTTTAACTGTACTTGCTTGAATCTGTATCTGTATGTACCATAATGTACTTGCCTGCTGTATATACCCTTATCTTTTTGTAATGTCTACGTACCTTGTGTATTGCTTTACGACATGGAACCTTTGTAAACAAGCTTTTAGCTCAAAGGTTTTATCTGAGATGCCAATAAATAAATAAATATATATATAAATAAATCTTACCACTTCCTCAATAATAAACTGCTCCTCAAACAAACAGAACTAGACAGATTATAAACTGCCCACATATAGAGAACTACATGCATTGCACAGTTTTCAAATGCTTTAAATGAGGAACACATCCCTCACCACAATAAGCATTGAAAGTTTGAAATGTGAAATTACAGTATATCTGAAGCTCTATCTTGGAAACTGCATAAGACAATGAACTGCATCTAACCAAAACCCAGATCTCAGAGAGCAAGTCAATCAATCTGTAAAACTGAATACATAATTGCATCATTGATCCTTTCATTGTTTAAAATCTCTGACAAAAATTAAAAGCTGTTTGTGACAACACATATAATACATAAACAGTTCCACATCAAATTAGTGATTATAAACTCTATGGCCCACATATTCAGGGGAGATGAAAGGCACATCCCTAGATGTGCCCACTCATCTCTGGACTTGCAGTGGCCATCAAGGATGTGGCAATATTCAGAAACCCACGATGTGCCACGCAAACTCAATTGTACCACGGCTCAGAATATTGTGATGTGGGCATGGAAATGAGGGGTACCTCATGCATATTTCCTGCATCTCAAGGTTCAAACATCCCTGGGCAAAAACACAGTTAGATGTGCTCACACAAAGTTAGGAAACCAAAACCCTTTCCTAACTTTGTGTGAGGCAGGGAGGTGCCCGGGGCACAGTCCAGGGCCTGTCACATGATCCCCCCATCCCCGACCATGGAGTGCCACAACAATAAAACAAATCCTTGTTTCTTTTTTTTTCATAATTAAAGTTTATTGAATTTTTGTAATAAAAGAACAGACACAATGCAATACAGAAGTAAGTACAGAAGCCAATAACAATGTAACACCCTTTATACAAGGAAAGGTAACATCCAGTGTCCATCCAGACATAATATTGAGAGAGTAATATAATAAATCTAATCTTCTATAAACACCAATAGGAGCTTTCAAAGGCTCAAACTATTCGTTAGTAACCCATTAAGCATAGTGAGCCAGGATCTACAGAACATTTATACACTTCATTGCAGCTAAGAAATGGAAGAAAGAGATGCACCTACTTTTATACTTCTTTGTTTGTAAACCAAGAGAAGCTGTAATTTGCTCTGTATCCAAAATCTTATGACAATTATTTAACCACAGTTCTCATGATGGAGGTGAATTAGACAGCCATATCTGAGTAATAGATTTTGAAGCTGCCCCTACCAAAATATGAAAAATATATAAAGAGGATCTCCCCTCATTTCAGGGGGCGGCAACCCTAATTCATCCACATTTGAAATAGGAGGAGAATGGGGGTATTCAACATTTTTTCTACTGCCTCTGCAATATCTCACCAATAAGAAGATAACTCAGGGCAATTCCAGCAAATATGTGTAAAGGATCCACGATCCCCACACCCTCTACAGCATTCGTCTGTACCGCCCATCCCTAAATGTTTAGCCCTATCCGGAGTGTAAAAAAAACAGATGGCAACCCTCCAACTAAATTCCCGCCAACTCAGGGAGGAAGTCATTGGATGAATAACCTTCCAGATTTGACTCCAGTCGGGCTCATCCAATGAGACCCCAGCCTCCATCTCCCATCAGTGCATAACCAGAGAGACAGGATCCTCCCCACATATGCATAAAGCTTCTAAATCTTGAATATAACTCCTTGCCCTTCTATAAAATGTGTCAGGGATATAAAAAAGTGTTGAATAGGATTCACTTTCTCTAAAAAAGCTTTCTTATTTAATTCCTCTACCACAAAATGCTGGATGTGAAAGTATCCGAAAAGGTCTTGAGGTGGAAGACCATACTCCTTCTGGAGCTGTAAAAAAGTTTTGAAAACCTTACCTTCTAACAATTGTCCAATTCTTTTTAGGCCTAACCCCACCCAATGTTGAAAACCATAATCCCAAGGACTTAAGGAGGGTCTAATGCAGGAGATTTTAGGGGTATCCTCACAACTCCCAACCCAGAACTTTGAAATGTTACATATATTTCCCTCCATACCTGAACTAAATGAGCTGCCCAGGGATTAGACATGTTTAAATATCGGAGTCTGGGTCCATTCACCCAAGCGAGTTTTGAAACCTGCATGGGAGCTATGGAAACTGATTCAAAATATACCCAGATAGGAGGATCTAGTTGAAAAGAAGAACTAAAAACACTAAGCTGTGCTGCTGTATAAAAACTTTTAAAGTCCGGGACAGCCAATCCTCCTTTGTACTTAGGGGCAGACAACACCATCTAACCCACGGTTTCTTTCTGTTCCAAATAAAATTACCGAGCAATTTCTTAAGCTCCAGTCAGAAGCAGTATAGGGAGAGTGGATAATAGAAATAACAATCTGGGTAGAATATTCATCCAAACTGACTCCACCTGACCACTAACAGACAATGGTAAAGTTTTCCTTCACCCACAATCAGCCTTTACCTCTCCCAATAATTTCTCATAGTTCATCATAAATAATTTAGATACATTTTTCGTTACCCAAATATCTAAATATCTAAAGCCCTCTAAAAGTCATCGAACTCCCCCCCCCCAAGGATGCAGTTGTGTTAGGAGAACTACCCAGAAATGAAACTTCTGTTTTAGTATCACTAACTTTAAACCCAGAGAGACCACTGTGTTCTTCCAACAAACATTAAGCTGAGGGAATAGTCTTATGAGGATCTGATAAATACAATATCATATCCTGAGCATATTGTGATATCCAAAGCTCTTTACCTGCCACTTGAATACCCAAAATGTTTTGAGTCTGTCTAAACATAGCTGCCATTGGATCTGCACTTAAAGCAAACAGGAGTGGGGAGAGAGGGTACCCTTGTATGGTACCCCTCTCAATTTCAAATATAGGGGAAAACAAACCATTTACTCTTATGTGGGCATGCAGAGACACATACATGTTCATGAGCCAAGAGTAGAATTTAGGGCTGAAACCAAAATGTCTCAAAGTGAGGTGTAAAAACACCCAATCTAATCAATCAAACGCCTTTTCTGTATCAACCACTGCCCCCGTCCTACCTCTGTGCCAGGTTTTTGATGCCGAAATAACATTCATCAGCTTTCTTTCATTATCTCGGCGATGTCTGCCTGGAACAAAACCAGTCAGATCCTTATAGATCAGGAGAAGACATTACTGTTTGTAATCTCACACTTATTGTTTTAGTAAACACATCCAAGTCATTCTTAAAAAGTGGTATGGGATGATAACTGGTACATTTAGTTGGGTCTTTTCTGGGTTTAGGCAAGACAGTAGTAACTGCTTCATCCCAAGACCCAGGCATAGATCCAAGCTCATGTGCTATGTTGGAAAGTTTGGTCAGCAAAGGGGCCAATTTGACCGTGAATAAGTTATAAAATTCCAGAATAAAATCATCTGGCCCCAGTGATTTTTCAGAGTTTAAAGATTTAATAGAAGCCACAATGTCCGAATCTGCAAAGGGAGCATCTAAATAACTTTGCTGATCAAGGGATAAGGTTGGTAACTCCAGCTTGTCCAGAAAACTTGCCACTTGCTCTTTATGACCTGGCCCCCTTTCTCTAGAGTACAACTGCCGGTAATAATCATGGAAATCTTGTAGTATCTGTCATGGTTTAAAATGTTGATCCTGACAAGGTGTATCTAGTAAGAGAAGAGGCACATATCTATCAGCCTCCTGTCTGTGCAGTCATAAAGCCAATAGCTTACTCACCCTCGCTCCACCCTCATAATATTTCTGACAAAGGAATCGAAGGGAGTTCTCTGCTTTCCGGATCATTAACTTATTTCAAGTTCTTTCTAAGCCCTTTAATTTGATCTAAAATAGGTTTGCCTCTTGTCCTTTTATGCATAAATTCCATCTGTCAAAGTTTAGATTCCAAACTATCATGCAAAGGCCAGTGTTCTTTATTTTTAAAAGATGCGAAGGAAATGAGTTGGCCCCTCAGCACCACCCTCAACCCATCCCATACATATTTCAAAGACAATCTCTGGTTTTCATTCTCTGTCCTGTATAATCAAATAATCTCTTTAAGTTTAACAACAAGTGTAGAATCTTTAAGCAAGCCTGCATTGAGATGCCACAGACCCTTCAATCCCTCCAAAGGCCATTCCAGCTTCCCCCAAAGAAAAACATGGCCTGAAATGGTCATTGGGCAGATTCTAAATTCAGGAAATAAATGTGACAAATGCTTTTGAGTGTAGAAGTGATCCAGCCTAGCATGCACATTAACCAAAGTGGACTAGAAATCATAATCTTTCAATTTAGGGAAATGTAAATGCCAAGGATCTATCCAGCCAAGGATCTATCCAGCCACCCTCTGACACCAGGGATCTCAATAATTTGGAGCCTACCCTACCCGCTGATTTAGTAACAGGAGTTCTTTCTAAACCTAGGTCTTCTACACAGTTTCAATCCCCTGAACATATTAGAAAGCCATCGGGGAGTGAGTAAAAAAAAAAAAAAGAAAAAAAACTCCTAAAAAAATCAGCCAATGTGGGTGTTGGAGCATATATCGGGACAAGGTGAACCTGATGCTCCAAGTAGACCCCCAAGACCCTTACATATCTACCCTCCTGATCAATGTGAACCTGTTTAGCCTGGAACAGGAGGCCCCTCTGAATTAGCACCACTGCACCAGCCTTCTTAGAGGAGGGATGTACTGCTGAGAACACCAGTCCCACCCATGATCTACAAAGTTTATTATGCTCAACCTCTGACACCCTAGTTTCCTGAAGAAACCCAACATCACATTTCAGTCTCCTCAGTTCTTGGAGAATCCTGGCATTCTTGACTATGCTGTTTAAGCATTTAGCATTAAGTCATCCTACTGTTAAAGCCACCATTTCTAAATAAAAAAAATAACCAGAAACTGATTCAGCTTACTCTCTCCCAAACTCATTCTGAGATTAACCTTGAAACCCTCCTTCCCACATCTGAAATCCCTATGGTAAATCAAAATTTGTAATGATAGTCCTACCCCCCACTACCATCCCACAAAAAATACCCCAGGAAGTCTAATGACCAAGAAAAACTATTATCCCAAAACTTAAACATACAAACCTATCTGAATGTTATCCAAAAAAGGTACTACCCAAGTTCCCTAGGAGGTGTTCACCTTCTCCATTTGGGGGTGAACAGTGATCATGAGCCCATCCACCCCCTCCAGCAGAGAATCCTTCCATCCAAGGCCCTCAAATCCCCATTTTCACAGTGTAGGGTTGTTCCTCCCCACCCTGATCACAGACTGTCAGATAAATAAACACTGATCCCCTTTTTCCATAGTGTAGTGGCCCCCCTCCCAGACCCGATCCCTGATGTAATAAATTAAAATCATAGGCCTCACCTGGAGTACAACGTCCAGTTCTGGAGGCCCCACTTCAACAAATTCTGGTCAGATCCACCACGGCTGCATAATGAATTTAGGAAAGTTGTGTGGAATTGTTAAGGTGGCATGGAGAAACAGCACAATGGTTGGTAAGTAGTAAGATTTGTTTTAGTTTTTAAGGAAGGCATACACATTATTAGGAAAATATATGGATGTGTACATTTTAATGGAAGGAATAGTAAGCAATATAGGTTTACAAAAGAACCCCAGAGCAAATGCCACTGAGGTATGTGTTATCCCTGAGGATATTGGCCATACAGCCAAATTTTAAAGAAAACACAATTGCTCATACCCCAATAATGCAAAGCTTCATGGGAAACATATGCAACTCCCCATGATGGTACAGAAGGTGGCAGTACATGATAAAGTAATGGCTGGCATATGTTCAGCCTTGGGATTATTTGCACAGTTTTTTTTAGAGAAACAGGGGGTTTGTCCATGAGGTGATGTAAGTTATATTTAAGCAATGTGTTGATGTCAAGCAGGCAGGTGTAATGATAGACTGTTAGTAACTTTCAAAGGGGGTCAGTGTTGATAAGGTTAAGGTTGTTATGCTTGTGATAATGGGAATATTAGGAAAGTATGAGGTCTTTGCAGGAGCGGAGTGTGAATATGCAGAGTTTCATAAGTATGTTCTCAGAGTGCAGGCAAATGTGATATGCAGATTTGTTTTACAAATAGATAAAAAAAGTGATACATGCAATCGATAGAAAGATAGATGATTATATAGACAGACAGATAGATAGACAGACAGACAGGCAGGCAGAATAGGAATGGCAGTGAAGTATTGAAGTGATGCCAACCCCACCCCCACCCTGTAGGAATGGCAGTGAAGTATTGAAGTGATGCCAACCCAACCCCCACCCTGCAGAGATAGACAGGCATTGAGGTGTGCCTTTGGGTCATCACCTGTAATGATCACGCCATTTCACCTCACCCTACCCTGCAGACACAGACAAGTGTCGAGGTGTGCCTTGGGGTGTTTCAGCTTTACACTCATACCATTCCATAAGGAAATATGCTGAAATGAGTGCAGTATAGGAGAATGGAGTGAACTCTGGGGCTGAAGAGTCAAAGGCACACCTCGAAAACTGTCACTGACTGCAGAGTAGGGAAGGGGGTGGAATGGTGTGAGCATTACTGTTGACAATCCCAAGTCACACCCCTGATGCTTGTCAGTCCCCACAGGGCAGGGTGTTATGGTCAGAAACCCTAATGTCCTGTGTGTTTCTTGGTATTTTCACTCCACATTTTCAACATGGGCTTTCTGTGACCCTGCTGCATGAACAGTGACAATATCAGTTCATTAGCTGAAAGGTGATTTTGAACAGTGACTGTGTCATTTGGTGTCACAGGTACAAAAAAAAACCATTTTGAATATGATGTAAAAAATGACAGCTGTACTGTTCATGGGGAGGTGTAAAAAAATGGTAATGTTGAAAATCTGGAGTGAAAATAAAAAAAAATTGATGAAGTCATGAGCTTGCATAGAAACTGTGCAACACACACCCATAATGCAATTATTTGAGGGATTTGTTACACCAGATATTTAACAAAGGCATTTTGGGACCTCCATTCATGAACAGTGGCACTGTGATTTTCTTAATCTGACCCAAACATTGATTTCACACAGCGACTGCACCCATTGTGCGCCAGATGTGCAAAACCACATTTTGGGCAGGATGTGAAAAATGACATCTGTACTGTTCATAAGGAGGTGTGCAAAAATGGCAATGTTGAAAATCTGGAGTAAAAATATTAAAAATGCTCAAAGTTATAAGTGTGCATGGAAACTGCTCAATGCACGCTCATAACATAGTCATTTTTTGGAATTTTGTTACCTAATTTTCAACATAGGCATTTTGGTACCTCCTCTCATGAACAGTGTTGCTGTGATTTTCTTAATCTGTCCCAAACATTGATTTCCCACAGTGACCATGCCATTGTGTGCCAGATGTGCGAAAACACATTTTGGTCAGGATGCGAAAAATGACAGCTGTACTGTTCATACAGAAATGTGTGAAAAAATGGCAATGTTGAAAATCTGGAGTGAAAATCTTAAAAATTCTTGAAGTTATGAGCAAGGGTGAAAAGTGCACAATGCACACTCGTAACAGTAATTTATTTGGATTATTCACCAAATTTGCAACATAGGGTTTTTGGGAGCCCTCCTCATGAACAGTGACAATGTTGTTTTGTTATTTGGTCCCAAAAGGTGATTCCACGCAGTAACTTAAAAATCACCTTTTGGGACTGAATAATGACATGACAGTGACCGAATTCATGAGGTGGGGTCCCAAAACTCCATGCTGAAAATTTGGTGCTGAAAGTCACAAAACTGGCTGAGATATCCACCTAAGTTGAAAAAATCCCATTTACTGTATGCCATTATATAGCTTACTGGCCTTTCTTCAGTTCGCGGTTGGCTTTGAATAGTGCAGACACATTCTAGCTCTACTGAAGATCATTGTGCCAGGCCCTGGAGGTAAATATAAGGTGAGGGTGGGTGGGGAGGTGGGGTGCACAGAGGGTGGGTGCAAGTTGGGGGGAGCACTGCAGACAATGAGGGACCATTTTCTTCCTCACAGGTTAAACAAAATAAAACAACTGTTGTGAAAGGTTTCCTTTGTTACAGAGACATCTGGCATGCTGGGGGTGGGCTACCAGCATGCCACCTAGGTGTTTTGTTGGGGGGGACTGGAGCCAACAGGGATCTGGCACCCCATCATCAAAGAATAAAGGGTCTTTGTTTGTGGGGGCAAGATGCTGAGGGGGATTGAGCTTCCCCTCTGCAGATAAATTATTAGACAGGGGGACCATTATGCTGATGGGGATTGGGCTCCCCTGTCAGTGAATGAATTGAGGAGGGGGCATGCCTACCAGGGGTATTGGGCACCCCCAATGTCAGCTTTCTGGGGACTAAAGGCAGACATTGACAGTGACAGCCACTGCCATGTTTATTGAAATGTTACACCAGGCAAGGCATGCCCTGCAATGAAGGGGTGCTCTTGCATTGTAGCAGCACAATTCTTTCAAGTTTGTGGCATGCTTTTGCACTGTTCTCATAGACAGCATGCTTATTTATCGTTGCCACAGAGACAAGCCCCACAAAGCAGTCGGGGCATTGGCTACCACAAGACAGCACATCCACAAACTGCTACTCCTGCAAGCTGTCACATGTTTCTTACACATGCGTGCAAGCAAATATAAAAAGCATGCCTAAAACACAACATGGCATGATCAGTCTCTGCAGTCCTTTAACTGCCAGAGGTTGGCAGCTCTATTGAGAACTTTTTTTTTGGTCTACTGCCAAGTGTGTAAAATTAATAACACTGCAGGAACCTATGTGTGTGTGTGTGTGTGTGTGAGTGTGTGTCAGGAAAGGAAAGACTCTGCAAGCAGCTGAGCTTTTCCAGTGCACAAACGTTTGACTGTGATGGTTAATTTCACTGTTGCAGTATATGCTAGCACAATAACAAACACAAGGGAAAAAACGTCAGTATAGTAAACAACCCAATACTCTATCCTGAACATTATAATAATTTCTCCATGTCCATGTTTTATGCTTCTATTGTATGTTGTCTGCTTTCAATACTTAGCAGTCATTGTGGCCATTGACACAGGGAGGTCATTGATC
Organism: Neoceratodus forsteri; assembly: GCA_016271365.2. Taxonomy (NCBI): domain Eukaryota; kingdom Metazoa; phylum Chordata; order Ceratodontiformes; family Ceratodontidae; genus Neoceratodus; species Neoceratodus forsteri. Next base: position 1,580,694,747 of record CM057449.1, on the reverse strand, counting down.
TGTGCAAAAGGCCATACACCATAGGCTGTACCAGGGCACTCGCCCCCCCCCCGCCCCCGCTGACTGCAGGTCTGGTTACTCATTAGTGTTTAGATATGCTTCACTCACACTGAAGTTTAATAATAATGTTAGTAGTTTTTTGTAGATTTCATTTCTGTGGCCTATGCAGTGTTCAGATATATTGACCTTTCCATAAGCCTGTGATCTGATCATATATACAAATGCAAATACATGTGGAGGCTTAATGTCACAGATCAACCCTGGCTCAGGGTACTTAATAAATAAAGATTCACAATAATGTTTAATAGATATTTTCTCCATTTAATGGTCAAAGCAAACATTACATGCCTCCCTGGGCCAGGGAAAGATCATTCTGGAGTGCATTTCCCTGGCCCAGTTGGGCATGTAATGTTTGCTGTGACCATTACATGGAGAAAATATCTGGTAAACATTAGCATAGACCTTCATTTATTAAGTAGCCTTTGCTATGGTTGTACCTTAACTTTAAACCTCCAGGTACTGTTTTTTTGTTACAGGGTACCCTTCCCCACCCCGCTGAGTGCAGGTCTGTTTACTCATTAATGTTCAGATATGCTTCACTCACACTGGTTTAATAATAAGGTTCATACTGTGTTTGTAGATTTAATTTCTGTGACCTACACAGTGTTCAAATATGCTTCACTCTCACAACAGAGTAATGAATTATTTTGTATAAAGCTTCTTTTCCTACAGACTCCATCCTCTTCCTCTGCCAATGACATTATCACACTCAATATATTAAACATCAAAGCACAAAATCTGTTCATATGCTAAAATCCCCAAGCCTTCAGTCACTTCACACTATAATGGTAAGTATCAGGTGCCAGGATCTATAGGAAAACTGCCAGACTTTCTGTCTGAGATACAAATGACTTTAAATTCCTTTCCCAGTAATTCACATTGGGTGAATCTTACATGCCACTGTCAAATCCACTTTCTATGCAAAGGATATCAACTTAAGCAAGGCCTTTGTTTTTAGTGTCTATACAGTGTTACTTATCACATCACATCACATCCAACATTAGCTTCTGAGGTTGCTGGAGATAAGCAATCTTAAATTACTGCTAAGAAACCAAACCCATATAGTCTGGATCTATTGACTGAAAGTGACTGGTTAATAGTTAACTGGCTACTGCATTAGTGCTACTGATATATTCTAACAGAAATGTGTCCTTTTTACATGGATCAAATCAAAATAAGTGACTGTTCTGTGTATTTCCTACCAACTTCTTCACAAATTGGATTATTTCCATGATTTCCTTTACAGGACTAACATTTCCATTTCTGTACCAACTTTGCTAAGTTTTTTTTTTTTCCTTTTATACCATGCACCCACTGTTATATTTACTACCTTTTATGTACTGTCTTTTTTTAATGTACTATAACCTGCATTGATTACTGATCCAAGATACCACATTTACAGGTCAGCAAAATTAAATCCAGTCTCATGTAATTATTACACATTGGTTATTACATTTTTATTCATGTACTACTCAGACACATTAATTTCATTATCTAGGTACTTGCAAATGTATTTATAATATTTAAAAACTTTCACAGGACACCTTTACAACCTCAAGGACTATATTCATATTTTAGTAGTTATTTTCATGTAACAGGCACCATACCATGATTCTTTGTGTGTGTGTGTGTGTGTGTGTGTGTGTGTGTGTGTGCGCGCCAGGGAAGGAAGGACTCTGCAGGCAGCTGAGCCTTTCCAGTGCACAAACCTTTGACTGTGATGGTTAATTTCACTGTTGCAGTATATGCTAGCACAACAGCAAACACAAGAGAAAACAAAAACAGCAGTACAGTAAGCAACCCAATACTCTATCCTGAAAATTTTAAGAATTTCTCCATGTCCATGTTTTATGCTTATATTGTTTGTTTCACACTTTCAATGCTTAGCAGTCATTGTGGCCATTGACACAGGGAGGTCACTGATCTATGCAAAAGGTTGTACACCTTAGGTTGTACCTTGACTTTAAACCTCCAGATACTGTTTTTTTTGTCACAGACCTTACTCATTAGTGGTAAGATATGCTTCACTTGTGCTGAAGTTTAATAATAATGTTCATAGTTTGTTTGTAGATTTCATTTATGTGACCTACACAGTTTTCATAAATGCTTTACTCACACAACAGAGCAATAATAATGTGCACAGTTTTTTTTAAGACAAATCTAATCATTTTGCAGCGGTGTTCTGCTCTGTGTGTGTGTGTGTGGACTTTTGATTCAATTGCTTGTGTCTTGCATGGAAGACAGTGCTTGTAGACAAATCTAATCATTTTGCAGCCATGTTCTGCTCTGTGTGTGTGTGTGTGTGTGTGTGTGTGTCTCTTGTGTAGAAGGCAGTGCTTGACTGCTTGTAAAAAAATCTTATCACTTTGCTGCTGTGGTCATTTACTGGCTAAGTCAGCTTTGTGATTGTTTGTTTTCATGTGATCCAAATCTTTCTTAGTATTTGGTTACTTTATTGATGTCTCCTATGGAGGGAGTCAAAATGTGCAGGATATTTTTTTTTTTTAGGCAAATTCAGAAAAATCACAGAGGCACCAGACTTGGACATTGGGTGGAGTTTTCCATTAATTTCTCTCAAGCCAGAGGCAAGCCAAATAAAACACTATGGAGGAGGTTTCAATTTGCCAAAAAAGGCTATTTAAAGCAATTCTTGCTAATGGCATACTCTTCCCATCAGTGTTAGTGCTAGACATGCTGTAGCTAGCTTGGCTTGGGGAAGGGTGAACATGGTAAGGGCCCCTTAGCAATTGAATTGCATATGCAGCAAATAAGTCAAAATGGACTAACTTACCCTAAAACTTTTGAGTATCGCAATCTGCATAATACCCAAGGCTTACAGTGAAGAATCTTCATATGGTTTGGATGGTTTGGGTTCTACTGTTCATAATTCAGGGATGAATAGCTAGAGGAACATTTTTCAGTGACTACCAAATGTGATACAGTGGCAGATATTTTGCAAAGGTATAACAGAAATTATGTCTATCATGTATTGTTGGCCAGGAATTGGATCACATTTTCACAGAGGCACATTACATTTAGGGTACCTGATTATCCCTTTGTGAATCACTGCTGCTCTCTGCACTGAAATCACTGTTAGACATGCCACTGACTTAAATCTTACTGATTCTAGAATTTACCCTGAACCTTATATATATATATATATATATATATATATATATATATATATATATATATATATACACATGGGAACAGGTTATGGATTATTCCAATATTTAATTTCAGCATTTTAGTAGAAACTTTGAACTCTGATTTTCTTATTTCAAATTTTTTGCAGTATGTTGTCTGTATTTATATTAATTCTGTTGGCATTTCTGGTAATGTACAGGGGCAGGGGACTGAGTTGTGATTGAGTTTAAGTAAGGAACACAAATATTCATTGCATTGTCTTGCTATCACCACTGAATTTTTTACTGTATCCCCTTTATTATTAATATACTTTGATATTTTTTTTTGTTTAGGCTATTGATGTAACTGCACAATTGCTTGCTGTTGCTTTTGTCTGCATTTGTTGCATTTGAGTTCCATTTTCTGTTTGAAATGGTTACTTTTACGTTTATGTTTCTTTAAAAATGTTTCATATTCTGATCATATGGTTATGTCTTGGCTTTTGTTTTCAGATATTTTATTGCATGCTTAGCTTTTTTGTTGTTTGTTGTTGTTGAGTCACTTTCTTCACATCCTCATTTAACCATCTTGCTTGTCATCAATTGTTATATTCCTTTATCCTTTTAAAGTAAACTATTGCAAATGATAATATGTTGCCCTAAACAAGTAAGATAAACCAGCATCATTATCAAACAGTGAACTGACACCTCTGTATGAGTGGGTAAGGGGATGCCAGGAAAACAAGTTTCTCAGTCCGTAAATGGTTGTAAATTAAGCACTGAAATTTAGCACAGAAAGATCACTATAGTGGAAGTTTCAGCTTGCAAGAAAAAGCTGTACTGGGGATAGCTCAATTAAAGAAAAACTACATGATAAATGTGTGTCTGTGTGTGTGTATGTGTGTGTTGATTCAATTGCTTGTGTCTTGCTTAGAAGACAGTGCTTGTAGACAAATCTAATCATTAAGTAATAATGCCTTTATTGTCTAACCAATGCCTCAGTTATTCTCTCCCTATATTCCCTAAGTAAAGTGAAAAATATTTAATTAACTTTTTCTTTTCATACTCCTGGTTAGTTAGATGGCATCATACTTACATTTTTTTACTGCAGCTGGTGTCCTGTATTTCTGCCTATACAGTGTGTGTGTGTGTGTGTGTGTGTATTGAAATAGGGAACTATATATCATTACAAACAGGGCTTGATGTTTTTGCAAATACATTTGTTGTGCATCAGTTTTTTGAGTTCCACAAAAAAATTATCTTTTAAGTAATAATGCCTTTCTAATCAAACCAATGTGTCAGTTGTTGTCTCCTTATATGTCCTAACTGAAGTGATACACGTATACTTTTTTCCTTTTGAATTTCATGCTGGCATTTGCAATGGTCCCTGCAAATTAATGATACTGCTTGTGTCAGTAACTGTGCTTTTACTGTTATTTGAGAAAACCATCACCCTTGGTAGATTTTTTCATTTATTTCAGCATTTGTGTTCCCCCATGCATGTGGTATGTTGCACAGTGCTAATTTTACACACTGACTGTCTTGTACTATTCCTTGTTGTCAGCAGTTGACCACACTACAATATATGGTAAGGTGCTAAAAATATTCATTTTGACATTGGATGCCTAACTGAAGTGAAAAAGAAATATTTTTTATTTTTTTTTATAGTTACAGTTTTGACCAACTGCATGTAAAATGCAGAGCAATTTGGTTCTTTCTCTTTTTATACTTTGAATATATCATTTTTCTGTATTGTAAAGACACTGTTTTAGGATAAGAAGTTCAGACAATATGGATATTCATAAGTGACAAAGTAAGGTGATAATTTAGTACATCATTACTGAAAGAGGAACATTAAGCTTGTTACAGTGAACACCAGACTTAGTTTTATATCACATTATGATGCAGGCAAGTGCAGTACAGGAAGGATCCTTATTCCTCTTAAAGCAGCTGAAGTTTTAAAACAAAAACAGTATTTCCAAAATGTTCCAGGATTCACAAGATCTACTTTCTGTTGTTGCCTTAAGGTATCTTCTTTGTCAAAAACCTTGATGTTCCCTCTGAGGCTATTCTTGCAACCTAGGAAAGGTAGAAATGACAAGGTATCTCTTCCCTGTTCCTGGATGCAAGTTTCCTCTGACCTGGGAACACCTGCCTGCCCCTAGTGGGTGGCACCTGCTTGCCCTCATCCCCCAAATCTGTCCATCTAGGTGTCCTGGTCATGCCCCTAGACAAAGTCCTGCCTCCTTTGATGCCTTGCAGGGAGAGAACATGAACCAGAGGAAAAATAGTGCTCTCTAAATCCCATACACACACACAGGCAGAGTAGTAATGAGGCTTCAGTGGAGGACACTATTTTTAACACTCTACCATGTTGTTTGTAAGGTAATTATGCATGTAGTCCTTTTCTCAAAGCAATACATCTGCAGGCTACTCCCACTGCAGCAGCAAAAAGAACATTGACTGAGTGGAGTTGGTGCAGAGAAGGGCAACAAAAATGATTTAGGGACTACATGAGATGTCCTACGGGGATAGATTGAAAGAACTGAGCATGTATTCCCCTGGAATAGAGAAGAGAGAGGGGTAACATTATGGGAACATTCAAGTACATAAAAGGCATAAACCAGGTGCAGATAGACAATCTCTTCCAATTTAAGAAGGGCAGCAGAACCAGGGGACATGATCTAAGGCTACAAGGAGGGCAGTTCTCCACCAACACCAAGATGTTGTTCTTCACAGAAAGAGTGGTGGATGCCTGGAGGGGGGTCCACTACACTATGGAACTTGGATAATGTTTATTTATGTGTTCATCGGGGATCGAGGCTGGGAGGGGAGTTTGCTACACTATGGCGATGGGGAAAATGCTTATTTTTGATGTCATTGGGGATCCAGGTTGGGGAGGGGGGAGGGCTGGCCTGGTGCATATAGCCTGGCAAAATCATGCTAATAAACCCATAATGGACATGCATGAGGCCCCTTTGTGCCATGCATGCCCAATGAGTTCATTAGCATATTTTGGCTGAATATTGCCCTTGGGGGAAACAGCGCATCCAGGTATGCACCACACATTTCCCCATTGGCAGTCTTCGGGCTCCAAACCCTGGATGCACTGCACCCAACATGGCATCTGCTCACTTTGTGCTGCACATCCATGGTCCGATATTCAAACAGAATGTACAATCTGTTCTGATCAAGCATTCCATTTGAATATCCCCGTCAGAGCTAGCCAGCCCATTTTTTTGTGTGTGGCAAATCTGAATATGGGGCCCTGCATGTGGAAAAAGTGCACCACCATGCACTGCCCAAACAAGCACTGTCAGAAATCATGCAGATATAAATAAACCTTTGTGGTTTCTCTGTGTACTTTTATAGCAGCACATTTTTTGATCATACTGTATTGGCAGTGCAATCCTAACGTGATACCATATAAAGAAAAAAACAGTAGTAAAGGTTTGTAAAGTATGCTTGAAAAAAATTGCATCTACATGGTGGAATGAGGTAATTTTACCACACAGCCTTCTATCTTGAGGCTTATTACCTTGTTCCACCCTCTTGATGCAAATTATTTATTTCATACAAATCTTTATGTTACCTATTCTATTTGCCTCAGGGGTACGACCATTAATAGATAATTTGTTAAAATTCATTTTCTTGATAAAATCTTCATTAGAGACCGATCCTATCTCAGTGAGAGTATGGACATCCTGAGCAAGCCTAGTGCATTTGTTTGGCAGGAAGACTGCTTTTGTGTGTCAGTTGATATTGTACATTTCTATATAGTACATAGATTGATTATGAACAGGGACAAGCAGCCATCAGATCTTTTCTGACAGAAGCCAATGAGTCGGTGCCCTCTGTCTTTCTCCAGCAGGGTTTGGGATTTATTTTAAAACATTATTTTATTTTTGACAATGATTTCTTTCACTATCTTAGGGGCACTGTGATGGGAGCAGTGTGACTTCTTCATATATGAATCTGTTCCTGAGCTGGTGGGAGACATATTTTTGATTTGACAAGAAATCTATTCCCTAAGGGCACAGTGCAATGTCACTGATTGTTTGATGGTATACTATGTGTGAGGCAAGGTCCAAAGAAGGAGGGCCTTCAGTATGCATTACTTTGTATCATGTCTAAATACAAATAACCTTAATTTGATTGTTTATAAAAATCGATAATGTAAGGATTGAAATCTTGAACCTAGAACTCTGGGATTTATTATAAAGGGACTAAACCATCTGAAACTTTCAGGAAACCAACAGCATGAGACACTGTTCTGAGAGCAAGACCCCAACATCAATTATAAAACAGTATGCTCACACCAAAAGCAAGGGCAAGCAAGGGATTTAAACAAAACAAAAAAAAATTAACAAAGTTTCATTATTTGTATCAAGTGATCAAAACATAATTATCTTTGGCATGTCCTGTACAGTATCACCACTCACAAAAATCATATATGCAAACACTATACACAACATTTAATTGAGCAAAATCATTGGGGGCCTTGTGATTTACAACCACTTTACTAGGCAACCTGTAGAGACATGAGGCTGGACCTTCAAAGCAGTTTGACATAAGTCCCTGTTACACAAGACATTTGATGCAAGGGGACTTATGTCAAACAATTGGAATTGGCAATCAATTGTCATAGACTAGAGCTGGACAGAAGTTGTGAATTTCACTTTCACAGAACTTTTACAACATTTCATAAATTTTGTGGAATTTTCCTAACTTCTGCCTTTGGTGAAATCAGAGTCTTCCAAATGTGTTTGTTGAGTTTTCAACCTGTTCCACAGAATCTTCTGGCAGAATTATGGAATAATACATGTGATCTGTTGAATGACAGTTCTGAGGAATGTTATTCTGCAGTTTAATGGATCATTCCACAATACATGTAATCATTCCACTGTTCAGTAATCAGTTCTGCAGAATTTCTTTCTGCACTATAATACATTAATCCATAATGCATACCTTTATTCCACAGTTCAATGACTCACTGAACTATGAAATGAATGTATGAATTACAAATTAATGTATTAACTACAGAAATAAATTCTGCAGAACTGACCAATGACAGTGATCCATTCTGCAGAATTTCTTTCTGCAGTTTATTACATTAATTCACAATTCATACATTTATCCCACCATTCTAAGTTGGAATTTCCATGAAAGTTGCCAAAGCACATTCCCAAATTTCACAAATGTGAAAATCCAACGTTCACCGAAATTCCGGAGGTGGTAGTTTAATTTCACAATGCACTATCTAAGGTACATCCTTTCAGGCCACATTTCTTTGACCTACTGTGCATCACATTTGTGGCCGCTTGCATGCACCATCCAAGCTGCTTGCCCCTAGAATAGGATGTAAGCTGCCATAAGGCACATCTAATTGCTTCAAAATGGATCAATGTTTGAAAAATTGGTGCAGTTGTGTCAAAAGGTCTAAGGGCACTAGCTGCCCCAAAGTCTAAGGTGTCACCTGAAATCACAATCCTTGCACCAATGTTTAAAAAGCTGGCCCAATGTAGAAAAGAAAATCAGTGGCATATTCAAGTGCCGCTGCTGAAATGTTTGTAAGTTTTTGATATACAGACTGTACTTTTAAATTATCTACAAGAAAAAAACTGATACACATTGTATTTGTATCTGTATTTGTTTTACCAAGAAAAAGCTATACTGAGCAGTGCTCATTTTCAAGGAGGTCCTGCTAAGGGCAGTCAGCAGTACAGAGTAGCAAAGGTATTATACACAGGTTACAAGACTGAAAATGTTTTATAACAAGCATTTGTCAATGCCTAATGTTCACCACTGGTATTGCTGTTGTACCAAGTCTTTCTTGTATGCATTTTTATTATATATTTACCCAGACTACAGCAGATGAGATGCAATATTTCATTTTCAGTGGTGTCCTGGTTTAACACATTGTTAGATTGAAATTTCCCAGCATAGGGCAGCTGAGAGGCAATATTTACTTTTAAGTAGGCTCCCACATTTTGACCCCAAATGTCCAACAATATTTTTATCGCCTGACATTATGATCAAGACAGGAGGGATCTTTAAAATCATATCGGTAAGGCAATTTCACTGTGTGACTGTGGAAACAAATTTTGGAGGGGATTTGAAAAATGTCACCTGCCATGTTCAGGAGGTGGGGTAGCACAAGGAATATGTTGAACATTAGAGGCAAAAATTTGCAAAAAATAAAGTTCTGAGTAAATGTTGCAGCAATTCGTTTCCTCATAACTTAGTTGTTTTTCACATTTTTATCCCAAATCTTCAACATATCTTTTTATGACCACTCCTACTGAGCACAACAGGTGCCATTTATAAAGCAATGGCTGAAATTTAATTTTGCACCACAAGTGTTAAAACACATTTTGGGTAGGATTTGAGAAATGACAGATGTCAGATTCATGGGGTGGTGTGAAAAACAGCTATGTTGAAAAGTTGGGGTCAACATTGAAAATTACCATAGTTACGAGCGTGCGTCGAGAAAGTGCAACATAGACTCATACCTTTTTATCTCATATTTTTACCCAAAATTTTCAACATAGCCTTCCTATGACCACACATAGACTTCTTATGAGCCCACCTTAAGAACAAGGGTGAAAAAAATGTTCAAATCCTGCCTAAAAGGTGATTTCACACCACAAGTACAAAAACACATTTTGGCCAGGATTTTAAAGATGACAGCTATCACATTCATGAAGTGCTATGAAGAAATGGGTATGTTGAAAATTTGGGGTCAAAATATTGAAAATTACCAATGATATTTGTCTGCATTCATACATTTCAATGTAGGCTCACAACTTTGTTGTTTTTTAGCATTTTTACCCCAAATGTCCAACATTGCCTTCTTATGACTCCATCTCATGAACAAGGGCAGAGAAAATGTTCAATTCCTGCACAAAAAGTGATTTCATGCAGTGACTGCAAAATCACCTTTCTGGACAAATTTGCCTAATTTCACTGCCATTGGTCATGAGATAGGGTCCCAGAAAAGGCATGTTTAAAATCTGAGGCATAAATATTCAAAAATGAACAAGTTATGCCACTAAGTTCAAACCCCCATTAAAATACATTGAACCACATACCTGATTTTCTCAGTTTGTGGGCAGGCATTGAAGAGTAAAGACATGTCTGTGTTCCAGAGAGGATTACAACATTGTACCCTCAGTGGGTAAGTAAGGGGTTGAGGGGGTGGAGTGGTGGGTGCTGAGTGGAAGGGTCAGGTGGGGGGCAGTAATGGCCACAACAGACATTGATGGACTTTTTTTTACAGGGTTTGTTTAAAAAGAAAAAAAACTAAGAGGAATGGTTTTCTTTATTTCAAGTGGTGACACTGGGGGATTGGGCACCCCAGTGCCAGTGTTATGTTTGTGGGTGGGCTGGGGTGGGGAGGTGTGTGCTGTGGGGGTTGGGTGGGGGGACTAACAGCAGCCACAACAACAAACATCAATGGACAGATTTCTTTTTTACAGGGTATATTCAATAAAAAAACTACTAGGGACAGTTATTTTTTTTTTTTTGGGTGATGACACTGGGAGACTGGGAACACCCAGTGTCCTTGTTATGTTTGTTGGGGGAGTGGGCTGGTGGGTGCTGAGAAGGAGGGTTTGGTGGGGGCACAGTCATGGTGCCAGCAGCAACAGACGTATATTGACAATTTACTTTTTTTCCCCATTTAATGTTTATCTTTCATGGCAGGCCTGGTGGCTGTGCCAGCTCTGTCCCTTGTAACCCACAGCCATCCTGAGTCTCTGTCCATCCCCCGAGACTGGGCGAGCTGCCAGTGCTGGTGGGGAGGGCTTCATTAAGCTGATCCTCCATTTTTCCTCCTGATTTTTCTCCCTGAGGCACAGCAGATATGCAATGAGTGTGCAAGCACATTTGACCTTCGAAGAGGAGCTCCAGCATTCTGTACAACGGGACTTCCCCTAATGGTGAGACTCACATGCACCACCACCTGGCTTCTGCCAAGTGACAGTCAATTGAAGAGTCATGAGATTCCCCTTCCCCAAGGGAAGAGAGCTGTCATATGGACATCCAGTCTTCTCTCACCAACTGAGCCCCTGAGCGATCCCTGTCTGTTCTTGAGCATAGGTCACCAGCATGGCAGCAGGGAGGCATGGATGCCTCAACCTGCCATGCCACTGGTCTGGCTAGATGGATGGTTTTCTTTGTTAATGTGTATAAAAAAACTATGAGGGATAGTTTTCTTTGTTTCAGGTGGTAAAACTGGGGGATTGGGCACCCCCAGTGTATGTGTTATGTTTGTGGGGGTTGTGAGGGGTGGTGGATGTTAAGAGGGATGGTTTGGGGAGGAAGAGTAATAGCGGGGCAGCAACAGACATCGATGGATGGTTTTCTTTGTTATAGGATGCAGTTCAACCTCAACAGGCTGGTCATGACAGATCGGCTGTGCTTGCTGGTTTGCATAGATCAAAGGAAATAGCTGACCTATGATTGGTTCATCTGTCTCCTTTGAAATACACAACATTTCTGCACAACAAGCAAGAACAGTGCCAATGTCAGCCTGGCTGATGATTGGTGTAACACTTATGAAACCCTTACAGACCACTCTGCATTGGACTGACAGTGTCACACCCCTCAAAAGCCACTCTTGGGGGTGCATGGCTTGGCACCCAGACATGGCAGTCACATTTTAGTGAGGGTCTGAATGGCAGTGATCAATCTTGGCAGATTGAGTGATTTAAACACACCAGGAGCTAAATACAGTTAAGGATGGGATGAAGTGGCAAGAAACAGATCACTATCCCATTCAAGCCCATGATCAAACCCACCAATCCCTCCAGTGAAGCTTTCACCAGAGCCCAAAGCTTGATTATGGAGCTGGGAAAGGGGAAGGATAAAGACAGACAGGACTCTTTGTTGGAAAACCTGCTCCCTAACCTACAGCATGAGGTCCAAACAGGATTTTCAAATGTTACTGCCCAACTAACACACTTGCAGTCTGTAGTGACTGGATTGGCAGAGACTTCAGCCACCCATACCCGGTGACTCGATGAGCTGGAGAAGAGATTCAGTGAACTCGAGGACATCATAGTGAATCTTACCAGAGACTGGAGCATGCTTGTAGAGAAAGTTCAACACCTGTCCGACCAAGCCAATGATCAAGAAAATTGGGGGCGGTGCTCCAATATTAGGCTGATTGGTCTCCCAGAAAATACAGAAGGCAAGGAAAGCAGCAGGGCAGTCCAGCATATGCTGGTCCAAAAGCTGGGTATGCAGCCTGAAGCTACGTAATTCGAGATCCAACGTACTCACCAGAGTGGCCCAAACCCCAGAGAGGGAGACAGATCTCAGCATTATTTAAGTGAGTATCTTCAACATCCAGAGAAGAAGGACATGTTGCATGCAGCCCAAAGACATGGACTGGACTTCAATGTGGCAAAAGTCTTTAATTTTCAAGATTTTATTCGGGAGCTCCAGCTTCAAAGTCAGAAATTTGCTGGGGTGAAGACGAAACTCCATAGGCTGAGATGGGACTTCACCTTCATGTATGCAGCAAATCTCCTTATTATCTGCCTGGGACAACCCCCAAAACTTTTCAGTAAACTACAGGAAGCTAAGGAATTTGTCAGGGAGATGGAGGTGGCTAAAGAAGGCAGATTCCAAGTTAAGAATAACCAGCCTGCCTGATGTCCACTAATTAAGTGCACTACAACGTGAGGCTCTGATTGTAGACTATGGCATTTTTATGTGCTTTCCTTTTTCTTTGAAGCCATGAAGGTCTGGACCAGATTGGGGTAAAGTGATGACAGTAGTATATGCCCCTAGATAGTTTTCTGCTATTAAATTTGCTCTTGAGGGGAGAGGGGATCTGAGGGCATCCATGGGCTTTGCTTTGATGACAGTCTGGAGGAACAACTTTATGAATTTAACTTTTTTAACCCCATGAACTGCAGTTCAAATGACAGCCAAGGACAGTTGACATTCGTATTTCCCACCCTGTCGGACCTTGGGCGATCCTGGATGTCCCTGCTGGCTGGGATGGGAGGCCCCATGCCATCATTCATGTGGTCTTACTTCACCACAGGGGAATGTTAGCGTGTCTATGAAGAGTATGATCTAGTATGACAAGCTACAGAAAGACAATTGTTGATGAAAGCAGGACTTTATCATCACCTACTTAAGGAATTCACACTCTGGAGTTACTGCTCTAGTAAATAAAGATAAGAACAATTTAATTTTATTTTCCGGTGGTGGTCAAGTCTGGGAGCTGGGCCAGAGAACTGAACTTGCATGTTTTCCTCCTGCCTCTGCCCCTTTGACTGCAGCTGGTGCTGCAGGTATCGGGGAAGGGGGATACCATGTGAAATTTGTTCAGCTTGTAAGACAGCAAGAAGACCTTGGATCTTGCAGTCTGCATTGTATCAGACTCCCTCTTTATTCTTATTAAATTATAAGGTTGGCTGTTAGGGTATCATTTTGTCTCTGAGCTGTAATAGGGATACTGAGGCATGGGTGAGCTCAGGCAATGTACTCAGTTGTCCACTTTATTATCACCTGTCCTGCTGCCCTGTGTTCTCTTCTTGAGGATCACCACCACAGCCTGGAGGGGCCAGGAAACTGACCAGACAAGTGGCTCCTTTTATACTGTCAAGGGCTTCACTTCTGGGTTTGTCTTGGTCTTCACCTTCCACTATGGGTCCATGTTCTTCCCCTCTGGATGGGTGGAGGGGATGGCACTCCAATGCCATTGCCTCACCCTTTCGGACGTTAGCACTCTGAATTGGTCTGTTACTGTAGCCACTTGAGCCATGTGGTGGTAATTCAGTCCCTATTTTCTTTTTATCATTTCCAATAGATCCTGTGTGCAGATATTACTCTTAACAGGAAGTCAGGGGGCAATGGATAATAATAATAATAATATGCTTTATTTGTTATGCGCCTTTCAGGCATCAAGGCGCCGTACAATAAAAGAATAAAATCCAACAGATTCAGCCACATAATAAATACAATTCAATAAATAGTACATCCATAAGAATTTTCCCAGAGGAAAGATTTCAGAGCCTGTTTAAAACTTCCCATGGTCATGCACTCCCTAATCCAATGGGGTAGAGAATTCCAAAGGGAAGGGGCTGCAAACATAAATGCACGGGCCCCAGCAGATTTTAAAGTCACCATTGGAATCTCTAGCAGCCCCTCGTTGGCAGAGCAGAGTGGTCTCACAGGGTGGTAAGGAATCAGGAGTTCTTTCAGGTAATCAGGGCCCAGTTCATGTAGGGCTTTAAAAGTCAGTAAGCCGACTTTGAAGGTGATCCGCCACTGAACTGGCAGCCAGTGCAGTTCCCACAGCACTGGTGTAATATGGGAGGATCTAGGAGTTCCCACCAACAACCGTGCTATGGAATTCTGCACCAGCTGCAAGCTGCAGATATCAACCCCCGGAAGCCCAAAGTAAAGCGAGTTGCAGTAGTCAAGGTGCACGGTCACAATGGCATGGATTAAAGTTGGCAGATCACCAAACGGAACAAGGTGCTTGATCCTGGTGATGTTTCTTAGATGGTAGAAAGATGTCTTAACCACAGCTGACACCTGAGGTCAAAGTGTCAGCCCAGCATCCAATATCACCCCCAGGTCTTGCACCTGTTCAGAGACCAGTAGCTCGACAGCCCCAAGACACAATCCAGATGGGGATCCAGACATTGGACCCCCTATCCGGCGATCCGGATCCAAAACCAATACCTCCATCTTCCCTGAATTCAACTTCAACCAACTGGACCTCAACCAATCCTGGATTTCATTGAGGCAGCTATTAAATACTGAAACGGCTCCTTCCTGGTTGGGAGCAAAAGACAGGTATAGCTGGGTATCATCGGCATAGCAATGAAACCGCAAACCATACCGTCTCACAATGTCTCTGAGGGGAAGCATATACACCGCAAACAACATGGGGGACAAAATAGAGCCCCAAGGAACCCCACAAGGCAGAGAGGTGGAATCGGAAGAAAAGACCCCCGAAACCACCCTCTGAGTTCTACTGGTGAGGTTTGAGGTGAACCATCTGAGGACCACCCCAGAAAGCCCACAAATATATCTCAAGCACTCAAGAAGGACCTCATGGGCAATGGTGTCAAATGCTGAGGACAGATCTAATAGTACCAAAATGGACCATTTTCTCTGGTCTCTCACCATCAGGAGATCATTGAACACCCAAACCAGTGCAGTCTTGGTACTGTGCCTCTTTTGAAAACCTGATTGCAGCGGTTCATAGATGCTATGGATGGTCAAATGGTTCTTCAACTGGGCCGCCACTACTTTCTCTATCACCTTCCCCACAAAGGGAGGTTCGAGATAGGCCTGTAGTTGGCAAGACAGTCTGGGTCCAATGAAGCTTTCTTCAACAAGGGTGTCACCACCGCCTCTTTCAAGGAACAGGGATATTCACCCCAGTAAAGGGAGCACCAGACTATCTGTGCTAGAACCGGGAAGATGACCTCCCCACAACCCAAAATAAGGGATGTAGGACCCAGATCTAAACTGCAGCACGTAGGGTGCATCCCTAGGACAATCTGCATAACATCTACGATTTCCAGGAGGTCGAAGGTACTCCAGGAAATCGAAGGGGTAGTGACCAAGTCCTGATCACTAACAGCTGACATAGAATTTGTCAGGAGGATCTCTGACCTGATGTCCATCACCTTATCAGCGAAGAACTGAGCAAGCTCATCACACAGTGGAGGTCTACCTCTGTCATCAGTTTGGGGGTGGGAGGACCTGGATCTCCTTGAAGGCTTTATATAAACTGCCAAAGAGTTTTTTCATAGATTTTTGCATACTAAATAAATGTTCTAGGTGGACCTTGATACATACTTGTCTGCCAAGGTACTAGTGGTAAGCTGCACTTTTTAAGTGAGGAACCAACAATGGGGGGGACCTGTTGACCCATTGGTCAGCTCTAGTTGGGGGTTGCAGTTTTTCGGGGAATCTGGGTATTATGTTTTGGAGGTGGGGGAGGGTTGTCTCTAATTGTGATTGCAGTATAGCTCAGTTTGACTCTGTGGTTAATATAGACCTTGTCAGTAATGCTGAGGAGAATTGGTTAACTGGAGTGGTTGGGTGTTTTGCTGCTGTTTCCAGGGGGGAGGTATATTATTTTCAGGGGGTTGTCTGCTATTTATTCAAGTGCTGTGCTGTATGCTTTGTTTTATACTTAAAAAATTGTACTACAAGGGTTACTGTACATGATATACAAAGAATCCTAACAGTAGTGATGGGTTCTGATTTCCACTTCTTTTACAATGGCAGAAACAACATTTAAAATTAGGTCCTGTAATATAAGTGGGCTAACGTCCCACATTAAATGTAAGATGGTGCTGATTAAAAATTAAGGCTATGAAGATTGATGTTATATGTCTTAAGGAAACCCATATGACCAAAAATTAGGGTGCACATATGAGTAAGAACTGGGGAGGGCACGTGATATGTGGCTTATGTCTCCTTAAAGGCTCAGAGCATAGCCAATTGGCTTCAACTGAGATTCCTTGGGATGGGCACCAAGGTCTACACAGATCTGGGTGGGAGATTTGATCTGGTACAGGTTTTACTAAATTTGGGGCACAAAGTGACAAATGGTTCTGTATATGGCCCCAGTATACAGTAGAATGCCCAGAATTCTTTCAAAGACTAAAGGTACAAATGTCAGATTTTGAGGGACTCATGTTCTTATGTGGGGATTATAATTGTGTACAAGATACTGTTTTAGATACGTCATCCTGGATGGTGTCACCTGTCTCCAGAAATGCCAAATCGCTTATGGATATTATAGTAGACTACAACCTGGTTGGCTCATGGTGGTTTGCATTCCCAACAGGTAGGGAATATACGTACTACTCTCATTTGGTGGGAAATTATTTCAGACTAGATACTATTTTAATCTCCCAGTCTCTAGCGCAACTCCATACAGTCAGCTGAACATGGCCCCAAAGCCATCACTGACAAAGCACCGGTTTTGCTCGACTTAGGTAAATGGGGAACACCTTTCACTAGCAGGGCCTGGAAACTAGACCCTGTATTATTATAAAAACCTGAATTCATTAACATAGAAACATAGAAAGTGATGGCAGATGGGGACCAAAGATCCATCTAGTCTGCCTTGAGTGCTACCCCCCCCTTAGAATTTCCTAGATACAATCCCCTTATGCCTATCCCAAGCTGATTTGAATTGCCCTACTGTTTTGGAGTCAATGATTTCTGCAGGTAGCTATTCCATGGAGCTACCACCCTTTCCCATAAAGAAGAACTTATGCATGTTACCCCAGAACCTCCCTCTCCTTATGTTCATTTCATAACCCCTTGTCCATGTGGAGCTATTAATCAGAAAGAGTTCCTGGGTAGGGACTCTGTTTATGCCCTTCAGGAACTTGAATGTCTCTATCATGTCACCTCTAACTCGGCGCTGCTGCAGTGAGTACATGTTGAGTTGCCATAATCTGCTTTCATATGGCAATTCGTGGAGCCTGTCTCTGGTCTATCCATGTTCTTCCTGAGATAAGGCCTCCAGAACTGTATGCAGTACTTAAGGTGGGTCCTTACCAGGGACTTGTATAGTGGCATGATCACTTCCCTCTTTCTACTTGTAATGCCTCTTCCTATGCATCCCAGCATTTTCCTGGTTTTCTGCACCTCTTTCTCACATTATCTGCCCACTTTTAAGTCATCAGAGATAATGACCCATAAGATACCGCTCCTGTTTGGTGGCTGTTAGCTGCTCCCTTCCAAGATAGTAGACAGTCCCTGGGTTGCTCCTGCCCAGATGCATCACTTACATTCATTTGAGAACAGTTAGAGAAGTTTCTTAAAAGTAAGCCCGGGGGGATACATCTGCCTTCACAAGATGGGAATCCCTTAAGGCTGTTTGAAGGGAGGGTATCATATTGTATGCTAGTCATGAAAGGAACACTGAAAGTCAACTGCTTGTAGATCTGGAGTGACAAATTACTCAAGTTGAAAAAAAAACACATGGCTGACCATATACCTGCAGGGTACCATATTGTAGGCTGCAAAAATTAAAATGGGAATTCAACCATTTATCCAATTCTAAAATTAAGCTTAAACTATTACTAAATCAAGCCACCACTTACCTTGAAGGAGATTCTGGTGGTAAGTGGCTGGCATGGTATCTTAGACATAGGGATGGTATTAAAAGTGTTGTCAGTATTCGGGATAAAAATGGAGCATTTCAACACACAGATGAAAATACAGGGGAGTGCTTTCAGGGGTTCTACCAAGATCTGTACACCTCAGAATCACAGGAATAAAAGACAGCAATTCAGACCTTTCTATCAGGGGCAGCTCTACCAACTTTAGACTCTGATGTCAGAGACAACCTGATAGGGACTTTGCCTGGGAGAAGATTAGGAAAGCTATAAAACATTTAAAATGGGTGAATGCTCCTGGAGCCTGATGTTTTCCCAATTGATTTCCACAAGGTTTTGGCTGAAGAACTACATGAGCCTCCTGGTGATATGACTGCAGAGATCCTGCAAACTAGTGTGGTCCCCCCTTCATGCGATCCACTACCATCACAGTCCTCCTAAAACCTGGTAAGGATTTAACACTGTGTGGGTCATACAGACCAATCTCTCTGCTTACAGCTGACTATAACATTATGGCCCAGATGTTGGCATGCAGATTGAAGAACATTCTGTCCTGCATAATACACTCAGACCAGGCAGGGTTTATCCAGGGGCTTCAAGGTAAACATAATGTGTGGAAATCCTTGAATATTCTTTTGAGGTGGGATGCTCATGGGGCAGGCAGGGAGGCAGCTATCCTTGGCATGGACGCCAAAACGCCTTTGACCATATGGAGTGGGGATACATGTTTTCAACTCTTAAAAAATGTGGCTTTGGAAGCAATATGCCGAAGTGGATAGCCACTCTGTATCAGTAGTTCATGGCTCAAGTTTTGGTAAATGGGTGGATATCTTGATCTTTTGTGTTAGCTCAAGGTACTCATCAAGGATGCACTCTATCCCCACATCTTTACATGCTCTCTCTGGAACCCTTAGTGGCGGTTATTTGAGAAGATCCCAGAGTTCTTGGATTTCAAACTAATGGCCACCATACAAAATCTCACTGTTTTCTGATGATTTATTGATCTTCTTGAAGAAACCTGCTGAGGTATTCCAAGGGCACAACAAATCTTGATTAACAACAGTATAATATCCAGTCATAAAATTAACTGGACAAAGAGTGAGATTTTACCAGTGGGGAAGGGGCCCCACCAGGCTTTGGTCAATAACCCCTTGACATGATGGTAGTTAGCTCCCCTAATATACTTGGGTGTTCATGTCAATAACAGTGGGCTGAGGCTGTTCCATGACAACTATACCATATTGCTGACCTCACTTAAACAAGACTGTGAGGGATGGGAAGGCCTACCCCTTAGTTTAATCTGCCAAATTAATACTATCAAAATGAACATATTACCCAAATGTCTTCATTTATTTTAAAATGTGCCTATCAGGGTACCAGAAAAATTATTCGAATCTAACAGTATTTTACACAGGTTTATCTGGGGTGGGAAGTTGGCACATATATCCAGGTCTGTCCTTCAGCTTCCACTAAATAAAGGTGGGCTAGCATTGCCAAATGTGAAGTATTACTATTGGGTGGCAGAGTTGGCTCTTCAGGTAGAGGAAGCTAGAGGAACACCCACCTACTGGTTAACCCTAGAAGGTGAGATGTATGATAATGGTCTGATCCATGGGCTTTTGCTGCCAGCACTGTTTCCTTTCCTCTCATGGGTAATCATTATACTATCAACTTGTTAATATCTGGGTAGGTACCCATAGATTAATACAACCAACCCTGGGAGTGTCTCTGAGGGTGAAAATGGTGGTGAAAAGAAGAATGCAAGGCTATAATGTGCTGCTTCACCAGGCCTTACTCAGATGGACAAGGAAGGGGCTAAGCAGAGTGCCAAATCTTTATGAGGGTGGTGTACAGAAATATTTTTACTCAGTTATGCAGAAATTCTCACTATAGGCAGCTGTCTTTTTTGCCCACTTAAGAGTTAGGCAGTATCGTTCTAACACCATGCTTATGGTTTCCCCCATTGAAGAAATAATATTTGGACAGCAACCAGAGAATCTAACCATGAACCACTATTTATAAACTTCTTGTTGGTGTGAGGATTTGGGCCTGGTATTGGGGGAAGGGGAATGACAAGCTGCTACAAGGCATGTCCATACCTGCTCTTCTTCAAATAAGTTAAGAAGGATACAACTTAATTTCTTGTACAGAACCTACTGTATTATATTCCACAATAACTTCACTAGTTTTAATCTACATATGACCTGATATGCCCAAAATGTCACACAGAAGAAGAGGATTTATAAGGTTGCCCCCTTCTGGAACTAGGTGCATGAGTACATGGAGAAAATCCTACAGTATGATATCCCCAGTGAGTCCTCAGAACTCATGTTGGGGATGGGATCTGACTTGCATCCAAGGCATGGGGTGGGGCCTGACACAGGCTCTGGAGCATCACCCTGGTTAATGCATAGAAGAACATAGTCCAGCATTGGCTTAGCTCCTCACCTCCCACTATAGACCATTGGCTTAACAATCTAGTTTTATACATGAAACGTGAAAGTTTCCACCTTAATATCACTGGGCTGAATGCATTATTCTATCAAACCTGGATCCTACACTCTGCACCATTAGCAATAATGAAATTTCAATGTAGTTTGGTAAGGTATCACTGGGAGCTCTTGTGTAAGTTCCTGATGTCTGGGTCACACATCCTACTGAGGTTGCCAGAGGCAACAAGATTATACTCCCAGTCACAACATCCCATAGAATCAGGACCTAACAGTAATGTGATAGTCTATTGTATGGGGTGAAATCCTGTTCTCAACGTGTCATGTGAAGAGAAGAGGAGTTGCTGACAATGGTTTCCCTGGTCCTGTCACTTTCGCTGAATGGGGTTCAGTAAGTTGACTGAGAGAGATGACTGTGAGCATGAGTGTGAGCATTTAACAGAAGTCTATTAACTGGAAAGGTTACATGAAAGCTTGTTTTTTCAATTTAGCAGGTATGCCACCATTGCTGCTGTGTTACTTTTTGTAACCCTTTTAGTATTTTTGTGCAGCCATTCATGGTGTGGTTCTGCTCAGTATGTATCTGTTCCCCACTAGAAGGAATGATGCCAGATGGTGATGGAGCTGTAGCTGGAGTAGCGAAGTGGAAAAAGTGGAGCACTTTGAGGGGCCAGTAAATGCTAAAGCAGTACCTTACGGAGTGTTTTTGCTGGTCAGTAAGCAAAGGCAGTGCAGGTTAAGAGCCATCAAAACCAGTAAAGTCACCAGATCCACCAGAGAGGATGTAATTCAGAGAAGACCAAGAAACTAAGGAGAATACAGTGAAGGGCAGTTTTTCTGCCAACTGTTTGAGTCAATTTCTCAAGCCTCATTATACTTAATGTATCAACTTATTCTTACCTTTTTAATATCGCTATATTTATATTTATTTTACTGTTGTTTTACTCTTATGTGTATATTTGTGTCTAGTCAGTGGAGTTTTTTTAATCTATGTTTAAATCAATAGACCCTAGGTACTTTCTTTGGATAAGTTGATGGTCAAAAATATAATTACTATACAGAAATAATTAAGAAAATAAAATACTTTTTTTTGTTTTTACATTAAAGTACTTTAAAAATGTGTGCTGTTGGGTGATGTGTCATCATGAGATAAAGGGTGCATGAGCTAGCATTCTACATTTTCAGACACCATCATCCAAACCAGCTAATAGGAGCAGACAGATGTTTTACTCTTGATTCTGTTTTATTTTTTTATTTTATTTATTTATTTGTACATCAGTTTACAACCTTTGAGCCAGAGGCTCATTTCCAAAGGTACCTCGTCACATTGAGGACAAATACATTACAAACCCTTTGTTACATCATACGGGTTACAATGTTTAGCAGACACATGTAGTTACAACCATTTGTACAGAGAAAACCAGTTTAGTTACAATGGCACATTCTTGCACGAGCAGAAACAGCATGGTGATAACAGTTCAATGTGCAACGGGGCGAGGTTGAGTGTAGTGAGGTGAGGTGAGGTGCCACTCAGCGAGCTTTGTCAGTGCATAATGAGCTATGCCTCATTTAGAGACAGGTGCAGCTACGCTTATTAAATAGTTGGCTCTGAAGTGCAGTTTTGAAGTTGGAGATCGTGGGGGCATCAGAGATGGGGATAGGGAGCGTGTTATACCAGGAAGGAGCTCTATAGCAGAAGGACCTCTGTCCATGGGTGGTCCTGGATCTTGGGATCAGTGGGGTGGCCTTGCAGGGGGTTCGAGTAGAAACCAAGGGTTGGGCTTGGTGGATGGAGACTGTCACCCCTGGAGGGGATAGCCCGAGAAGAGTTTTTTCATTATGAGGCAGGTTTGGTATCATAGTCGTTCATCTAAATTAAGCAGCATTGCCTTGTCATAGAGCTGGCATGTATGAGTGAGCCTGGGGGCCCCCGTAATTAGCCTACATGCCTTATTCAAGTGAGGTGAATTTTATTGAGGGAGGTCATGTCAGCAGCACCGTATACTGGTAGGCCATAGTCCACAAAGGACAGTATTGAGGATGTAACCACTAGTAGGAGGGCAACAGGGGGAGACAGTTTTTATAGCTGTAGAGGATACCTAGCCGTACATTAGTAGCTGAAGCAAGTGCATCAATATGGGTGTGGTAGATGAGGGCTGGGTCGAAGGAAACTCCAAGGTACTTGTAACAGCAGACTTGTTCAAGTGGTTGTTTCGAGCTAGGGAGGATTTGGAGTGAGAATTTGCTGGCTTTGTTTTGGGGGTGGGCAAAGAGCATTGTTTTTGTTTTTTTGAGATTAATGACAAGTCTGTGCTGTTTAAACCAGGTTTCAGCATCACTAAAGGATAGTTGTAGGGTGTCCTGAAGGGAGATGGGGTTGCGATGGGTGGCAAAGATCTGCATACAGCAGAATTTCACCAGTGCACACACTGGGCAAGGTTTTAAGGTAGAGCAAGAAGAGTAGTGGTTCCAGGATGGAGCCCTGGGGAACACCTGAGTGGATGGGACAAGTTTTGGAAAGTGTCCCATTGATTTTAACACATTGGGAGTGAGCAGATAGGTAGCTAGTGCACCAGGAGAGTGGCCCAGTAGAGAAGCCAGTGTGGCAGAGGGCATCCAGCAGGAGGGGGTGGGAGACAGTGTTGAAGGCCTTTGAGAGATCAGCGAACACTGCCCTGGCTAGGGAGCCAGAGTCCAGAGAGGAGTGTAGGAAATTTGAAAACTCAATTAGTGCAGTGCCGATACTGTGTCCTGCACAGAAACTGTGCTGTTCTGGGCAGAGGATGTTGTGTTTGGTCAGGTAATCAGTAATTTGAGTGGCCACCAGTTTTTCTAGGGATTTGGAGAGGGGTGGGAGGATAGAGATAGGTCGGTAGTTCCCGGCAGAGGACCTGTCACCTCATTTGTGTATGGGCATAACTGTGGCAGTTTTCCATGCAGATGGAAATTGCCCCAGGTAGAGGGATTTGTTGAGAAGGCTGGTGAGCGGAGCAAGGACCTGATCCAGCACCCGACAGAGAATGCAGGGGTCCAGGGAGTCGCTGCCAGGACTATTGCTCTTTAATGCTTTGATCAGGTGAGGTCTGGCTTCCTGGGCAGTTACCCTACGTAGGTGGAAACTAGGGCGTTGGATGACTGGGGCAGGTAGGAAGGGGGGTGGATCAAAGAAATTGCTGGGGAAGACCGAACTAAGGTCTGTGAAGGATGTGTTTAGGAAGTTAGCTATGCAGGCAGGGTCAGTAGAGGTAGAGCCGTCTATGGTGATCTGGGATGGGGGAGGGGAGCACGTGCTCCCATTTAATTGTTTAACGTTCTCCCAGAATGTTCGCGCACACCCCCAGGAGGAGGTGAGTGTGGCCTGGTAGTAATCGGCCTTTGCTTTATGGATGGCCCAAGTGTACTTGTTCTGTGCAGCATTGTAGGCATGTCTGTCAGCCATCCAGCCTGTTTTTGTGGCAAGGTGCCATAGGTTATTCCTACACTTGAGCAATTGTAGTAGGGCAGGGGTAACCCAAGACACATTATGCTTTTTGGTTCGGACTCCCGTGAGGGGAGCAAAGAGGTCACAGGCTTTGTTAAAGGTTTGGGAAAAAAAGGTAAGGGCAGTGTCTATGTCAGGAGCGTGGTGTATGGGTGACCAGTTTATTTGGGCAAGAAATTGCTTGAGGCTTTTCAGCCCATCCGGTCTGAGGCGCTAGCGGAGTGTGGATTGGGCTGTGAGCTGGGGCGTGGGGTTCACCCAATGGAACAGGATAGGAGAATGGTCACTAAGTGAGTTAGGAAGGACCTGGATATCCTGGATTTTTGGGGGAGCGGTTGGTGATGATTACATCTAGTGGGTTGGGAAATGAGTTGTGTCAGATCTATTGCCGCGAAAGAGTCCCAAGTGGTGGAGGAGGAGGCGCTGAGCCAGTTCACGTTCAGGTCCCCCACAAGGATTTGGTCAGCCTTGTGATGGAGGGTTGCAAGATAATCTGTTAAGGATAACAGCGCCGGATTTTGGTTCTTTGGGGGAATGTAGGCAGTGGTGAGATATAGAGAGCCCCTGGAGGGGTCTGGAGTAAGTTTGAGGGTGATGGCCTGTGCCCCATTTACAAGAGCTGGGGCAGGGAGTGCTTGTCCAGTGAGTGAGTCCCTGGTATACATTGCAGTTTTACAACTGATTCCCCTGAGTTTCTTCTAAATCTGTTAAGATCAGTTAACCATTCTTTCCCATGGAACAGAAATTGAAAAAAAAACATGATGGGTAAGCAGAGTGAGAGCATTTGCTGCTTTTAATATTTAATGTAAGGAAAAAGTCAACCCTGAATTAATTTGACACTCTTTGAATACTGCATAACTGAGAGTTTTCACATCCTTTTTTTTTCCTTTGGGGTTGACAAATAGTTAATCCATCATTTAAAAATACCTCTCTTTTTAGGAGAATCGAAGCTACAGTATTATATGGAACTTGCTTTATGGAATTTTATTGGCTAAATATTTCTATTTTATTAAAAATGTATATAGCTTTGATTTTACATTTGATTTTGATTTTATCATTTTATATTTTAGTAGAGAATGATTGTGATTGTGATTTGCTGGTCTCTATAAAACACCTGACCTGGAGGCCCTTAGGAAGAGTCCAATTAGGAGCCCAGCTACTTTGAGTAAAGCTATTGGGGATCCAAGTGATTAAATCCAGGTAGAGCTTTCTTTGTAGTGAGATATAAAGATTAAGAGAAGTGTGGTCTGTACCATCAACAGTTATTGGCTTGAGATTCTGAGACTATAGTGACCTAAGGAGCACCGAGCATCAGCACATTGATAAGTACAAGTGTTATTTTCAAGCACTGTGTGCCAAAATGAGCACTTAGATTTTTTCAAGGACTTTAGGACTGCATTTGAAGATTGATAAGCCTTACATTACTGTATATCAGCACTTACTTCTCTTATCTGGCATTACATTTTACTTGGTATTTCTGAAACATTTGATACTGTATATTGCTGTGAAAGCTATTTAAAAAGAAAAAAGTAAGAAGATATAGGGCCGGATATTCAAAGGGGTTGTGCCTGGTGCAACCTAGCATTGCACCCCAGTGGGATATTGAGAAGGCTTCCTGGCGCAGCACAAATCCCGATGCACCAGGGCACAATGATAATGCATGCAGTGGAGATGCAGGGGGCGTGCATATGCATATGCAGCACATCCCGATATTCAGCCTGGGATGTGCAGTGCATATGCCCCAAAGTTAGAGAGGGCAGTGATGAAAGTTAGGAGATCAAGAGTGGTAGAGGGCTGGACATTTGGGTGGCAATAGATGCCAGCTATAAAGACAGGAAGAGTAAAGGGAAGGGTAACATGAATAGCTAGGACATCGTGGGTCATTGGGTTGGAGGATGAGTAAATTATGGAGTATTGAAGGGAGGTAAGGATGTACATGGTGAAACCACCACTCCTGCCAGCTCGGTCTTGCCTTAGAAGGGAGTAGCCAGGAATAGAGACCAAGTGGTCAGGGATCATGCTTTTTAGCCATATTTCTGTAATGACTAGGATGTCTGGTTTTAGAGAGGCCACCACAGTTTGTAGGAGGTCACTTTTTAGTACTAGGTGACAGATATTTAGATATAGGATTTTGAAGCTGCTTTGGAGGGCTGTAGGAGCAGAGTAGGGAGCAACAGCAGTTGTGAAAGCACAAGAAGTGCTGGAGGCAACAGGGCCAGGGTTGGGAAGGATGTCCCCAGAGGAGAGCAGGATTAGAGTGAGGTTGAGGAAGTGGAGCTTTAGGCATTTGTAAGGAGAATCTGAGGAGGCCAGGTGTTTAAAGGGGAATGGAGGGGTAGAGTAAGGGAGCAGTAGATGAAGAACAGCAAACATAGATGGCACATAGATAGATAAGCTGGTGAAAGAACTAACAGTATGTAAAAATAAGCTAGAAAAAGGGAATGAAGAAGCAAAAACAGAAAGAAGAAAGAGAGGTTGAAATAATAATAGAAGGAGACAAGGGTGAGAAAGAGATACAGTATACAGGAACCAAATCAGATACAAAACCAGTCTAAAAATAAAGTTAAACAAGTACATTTTGAGGAGAACAGAACATGGGATCAACTGTACTGTACATTGCTTAAAATGTCAAGGAACAGTACAAGAATCAGAAAAAAAGATATTGGTAGCAAAGGGGCCATTTTGTTCACAATATTTTTAAGCGGTATTTCAAAAAATAAAAATGAAACTGCTTTTTCCTTAAAAATTACTGTTTATAATCTGTGAAGGGGGATTCTGGGTAATAAAAAATATGGTGGATGGATTTTAAATCTATGTATAGATACAACACCAATAGTGAAAAAGGCTGGGTACGTGTTGTGGCTAGTGATAACTCTGTAAGATAAGTATGTTTAAGGCCAAGCAAGATTTTACAGATAATGGTATTAAACTAAGTAATACAATAGAAAGAAATGACTCAGCTCCTAAAGTTGGGAGAATGAAAAGGGGAAATGATTAGAAAACTAATCTGAAACAACAGAGGATAACATAATTTATTAAACTAATGAAGAAAGAGTATGTTTTACAAAGAGATGAGGAGAATGGGAGGCAAATAAAAATAATTAGAAGTAGAACAAAGAAAGGAGAGCAATGTAATTCAAGCATTATACTGGATGACTCAGAAATAACAGAAATAAGTGATTATAAAGAAATTCCTCAGGAAACCATTATGGAGTCAAGTTCAATGGACCTAAGTATAAAAAGTTCAGCAAATAATAAGATAGCATGACTAGAGAAGGAAGAGAGAAATATAATTAAGTTAATTATTTGGAATATAACAGGTATCACGGCAAAAATGGAGGCTGCAAATCAGGAATCTGCTATAAAAAAAGAATCATATAATTGCATTACAGGCAACATGGAATATAAATAAAGAGGCATAAACTATTTGAAGAATTTCAAAACTGGCAGTGACTAGTAACCAAGATCACAAGTTTGGATGCCCATGTGGGAGTCTTAGGAATTTGGTAACAGTGCGTGGAATTTTAGATAGTTATGACTTTCATTCTGATAAAGATATTGTGTGTACAGTGATTAATCTTGGTTGTAATGAGACTTTAATTTTAATTAATGTCTATTTAACACCTGGTCTACCGTTGCAGTAATTTTTCTGATAGCCTGAACAGATTGAAGGATATCATTACTGATCTAAGAAATGAGATAACCAAATGGGATGATCATGCTCAAAGGGCATATAAATGCCAGAGTATGCAAATTCCTGGAAGAAAGAACAGATTTTTGAAATGTGGACGATGCTATTAATATCCTAATCTGCAACTCAAGAGATAAAATTCTAAATGGGAAAGGGAAGCAGTTACTACAGTTTGCAGCAGACCTAAATGTAGGGATTTTAAATGATAGACACCCTGAGGATAAGGAAGGAGCATTTACATTTTTAAAAGGAAAAGGGGCTCATTGAGAGATTTAGCACTTACTGATGCCTGCTGCTTCCATAGAGTTAATAAAATAAAAATGTTGAACATCCATGACAGTGATCATTTCCCAATCTATATTGAAGGAACAACAACAAGTCAAATAAATATACCCAAACAGATTGAAAGTATAGATACAGATGTAAATATCTGTATTAGCTATTCTAACAAGATAATATGAAATCCATTTGCAAAACTAAAATCATAGGCATCATACAAAATGAAAGTTTAATTATACTGGGAATGGGAAATTGTGAATGGAGTAAATGACAATTATTGTAGACAAAGAAAATGATGCAGAGAGAGTTATTATGTCTTATGATAAATTGATTGGGAAAATTGTTGAAAACTTAGACCTCGATAAGATTCGGATAGGAATGCAAAGAACATGGTTTGATGCAGAATGTAAGAATACAAGACAGCAATTAAAGAAAGTTGGGAAATATGTTTTAAGGAATTGTGATGTTCAATCTTTGAAAGGGTATATAAATTTAAAAAATAGAATATAGAAACTTACTGAAAAATAAGAAAAATGAATATAGAGCAAGCCCATGGGGAAAATTGCAAGATGCAATACATGAGAAGGACAGCAAACAGTTATGGGTTTTGGTAGCATATGGCTTCAGTGAAGATAACAGAACATGTAACACTGAAGTAACGAACAGCCCAAATATGTGGGTATCGCATTTCAAAAAAATCTAACATGTTGATGAAACTAATATTGTAAATGAATAAAATAAAGCATTAAACTGTGGCTCATAGTGGCTGCCAATCAATAAATGGGAGGTTAAAAGTGCAATATTATGCAAAAGAAAAATAAGGCACCAGGAATAGATGCCATTCTGTCTGTTTGCAGATGACACCAAGATCTGCAACAGAGTAGATGATCCAGATGGGGTGGGCAGAATGAGAAGAGATCTGGATAAACTAGAAAATGGTCAGAAGAGTGGCAACTGGGGTTTAATGCAAAGAAGTGCAAGATCATGCACACAGGGAAGAGAAACCCTGAAGCCACCTATAGGCTGGGAGGGGAGTTACTGGCAGTCACAAGGGAAGAAAGAGACTCGAGTGTCATCATCACCGATGACCTGAAATCATCCAAGCAGACCTCTAAAGAACTAGGTAAGGCTAGAGGGATGTTGGGGTGTATTAGTAGGGGTATCACAAGTCAGAAGAGGAAGGTAATAATCCCTCTTTACAAGACACTGGTTAGGCACCATCTGGAGTACTGTGTGCAGTACTGGAGGCCACATCTTCACAAGGACATTAACCAAATTGAGGCAGTCCAGAGAAGGGTAACCAAAATGGTGCAGGGACTGCATCAGAAAACATATGAGGACAGATTAACTGAACTCAATATGTATACACTAGAGCAAAGGCGGGAGAGAGGTGATATGATTGAAACATTCAAACACCTTAAGGACATTAACAAGGTGAAAGAGTCTAACATGTTTCAATATAAGAAAAATAGCAGAACAAGAGGACACAGCATTAGATTAGCGGGAGGCCAATTGAGGGGTAATGTGAGGAAGTTCTTTTTCACAGAAAGGGTGGTGGATGCATGGAACGGCCTTCCTCAGGAAGTGGTGGATATGTATACAGTGCAGGGCTTCAAACAGGTATCGGATAGGCATAAGGGAGCAATACAGATGAGTATGACTAGATAGGCCATTGACAGAGCAAAGGCCTATGGCACATTCATAAGGTAGAAAAAGAAATGGGCAGACTGGATGGGCCTTGCAGTCCTTATCTGCCATCAACTTCTATGTTTCTATGTTTCTATGTAGAAGTTTTACAGTACAATCCAAATTGGTGGGAAGTGTTTCCAGACCCATTTTTCACATTGATAAATAAGTATAGAAAATACCAAATGAGTGGAAAAGGGGAATTATAGTTCCAGTATTTAAAAAGGAGCAAAAGAAGGTTCCACCTCTTATAGACCAATATCATCATTAGTAGTTATGAAGATATACTCGAAAATTATTTTAGATAGGTTAGAATTATGAGTGGAAGAGAAACAGTTATTATCTATCTTTCAAAATGGTTTCCAAAAAGATTTCAGTACTTTAGATCTAATATTTACACTGAATTTTATTTTGGAAAAATACAGTATGTGGTTAAAGCAGCAGTGCATGATAGCGGTGAAAATTTTGACCTATACTTTTTTATTCTATTTTGGATTCCCTGCTCTTGACTTATGATACCCTTCTTTCTTCATTTTGAGTCTGCTTTAGCACTTTTTTGTACATTTGAAATAATAAAAGGAGCACTCCTTTTAATATGGCTTGGAGCAGGTTTTCATCAGTATTCTCAGCTGTTTTTGTATACCTATTGTCCCATAAAGTGACTCAATTGTTTAGAATTGCTTCTCTTTTAACAAAAATGAACTACTACTGTGCAGCAGGTAGTGATCCCTGGCCTAACTGGACAATGGAGGTTGGAAAAACAGCTGAGCATCCTGACAAAAACCTAGTCCAAGCCATACTAAAAGGAGCACCCCTTTTATTATTTCAAATGTCAAAAAAATGCTAAGGTAGGCTCAACATGAGGAAAGAAGGGTATTATACAAATCATAAGGTAAGGGGCATTCCAAAACAGCATAAAAAGTGTAGGTCAAAATGTTCACCCCCATCATGCACTGCTGCTTTAAAAAAAAGATACATATCTATGCAACATTCATCAACATAAGAGCTGTATTTTTTTCTGTTAACAGACCCATATTGTGGGATATTCTGAAAGGCCTTGAAATAGACAATTGGCCATTAACCATTATAAATGTACTGTATACAGATACTACATCCAGAATTAGGTATGATAAAACAGGAAAATTAACAGAGGCCATAACATAGAATCTGGAGTCAAACAAAAATGCCTTCTAGCACCCATATTATTCAGTCTTGATATAGAGAACCATTAATAAATGCCCTAAGCACAGTAGATACTTTTGCTCTGAATATTAATGGAAAGGATGTCGAGATAATACTTTATGCAGATGACGCTATTTTACTGTCTTATACTCCACTGGGTCTACATAGAGGGATGACCACTGTAATAGAACATCTTAATAAAATAAAATTAGATATAAATACAACAACAACAACAAAAAAAAATTATAACATTTGGCAAGAAAACAATTCATGCAAAGAGTTGGGTAACAAAAGGAAGGAGTTTTGAAGAAGTAGAAGAATACTGTTACTTTGGCGAGATGTTTGAAAGAAAATTGAGTTGGTCAGCACAAATAAAATATGTTAAATCAAATGCCAACAAAGCCATACTAGGCATTAATAGGTTTACAAATCTTCATGCTGGACATTCATTTAATGCTCTTAAAGAAGTGTTTAATACCAACGTCAAGAATCAAATAATGCACAGGAACGAGATATGGGGAATGGCTTTAAAGACCCATAAATATTTTAATAAAATTGAATTAATTAAAAGCTTCTTCCTTAAAGTGTTCTTGAATCTCCCAGAAGATAGGCCATCAGCTTTTATAAGAGCAAAAAGTGGTATGCTTGCCCATGAAGCATCAATGGAAATAGGGGCCATAAAATTATTAGAGAAAATCATGACTATCAATGACAATAGACTACCAAGATAATCAGTGCACAGAAAAAAACGCACTAGGAAAGGGAGCTCCTGATTAAAAAAAAAAGTACAAACAAATCAAAAAAATCTGGCACTCTCCACCTCAATTGCTAAAGCACCACTCTTCAAATGTTTCAAATATAAAAAATATTTATTCAATGCTGACATAAAAAGACATGTCACCTGATGCATTTTGGACCCTTTATCCTTTATAAAAGATAAAGTGTCCAAAATGCATCAGGCAGCATTTCTTTTTATATCAGCACAGAATAAATATTTTTATAAAATGGGTAAACAAAATTGCTTAATTTGATTAGCTAAAAGGACCTCTCAGCCGTGTCCTTATCAGCGTGTATTTATGCCAACCAGCACTTTTCTCCCATAGCCGACCTCAACACACAGAAATCAGTAACCAAGCTGAGCTTGAAACTATACTAAGAAGCGGGCACAACGCACAGCACCAGTGTGAAACGTCACATTTCTGTCATAGAAATATAGAAACATAGACTTTGACGGCAGATAAGGACCACTTGGCCCACCCAGTCTGCCCATTTCCCTACCTATTGGATAAGCTGCAGATTCTAGTTAACCAACAGCCTACTTCCTGCAACCCTCCACTATAATTGCCTTATGTCTGTCCCATTCATGTTTGAATTCCCCCCCACTGTTTTAGTCCCACAACCTCTCCAGGAAGGCGGTTCCATGCGTCCACCACTCTCTCCGTGAAGAAGAATTTCCTCACATTACCCCTGAGCCATACCCCCTCTAACTTTAAATTGTGTCCCCTTGTTCTTACACATCTCTTTTTCTGAAAGATGCTACCCTCCTGGATTTTGTTGATTCCCTTGAGGTACTTAAAAGTGTCTATCATGTCCCCCCCTGTCCCTTCTTTCATCAAGGGTATACATATTCAGGTCTCTCAGTCTCTCTTCATATGGTTTCTGCTGCAGACCCTGCACCATTTTAGTTGCCCTCCTCTGGACTGCTTCCATCCTATCTATGTCCTTGCATAGATGAGGTCTCCAAAACTGCACACAGTACTCCAGATGGGGTCTCACCAACTGTCTGTATAGAGGGATAACCACTTCCCTTTTTCTACTTGTGATGCCCCTCCCTATGCATCCTAGTATCCCCCTGGCTCTCCTTACTGACTTCTCACATTGCTTACTCACCATAGGCATCAAACAACACAAAGTCCATCTCTCTCTCTGTCTAACATGAAAGTGTAACAAAAATAATTGAAATAAATTCATCCATAGCATTTTTCCACCTTGTTAAAAAAATGTAACTATATCAAGTCACACTGCAACTGCTGAAACCAGAACCTCTTGCTCCCGATAGCATTCTGTTTCACTACATCCTTCCTCCAGGTAACCACAGAATCAATCCTCTGTTCCATCATTCAAAATTACAAAAAATTAAAAAAAACACTCAGCACAGACCTAGATCTCCATACAAAAAAATTCCTGTACCTTGTCCGTAACCCCAAGAAACCTGAATACAACACCGGAAATGACTATCACAAGTCAGCTTGTTCACTGGTTGGCACTGTTAATCCACTATCCTCGACCTCTGTACACCCCAAATTACCATACTAAAAACCTACAAATGATTACACTGCTGTGCAAACCTGTAAATATGACAAAATTAAATACAACCCAACCGAAAAAACGGAAGTGGCTCAAGCAAGTTCAACAGCTCCCAGCTCCTCGCTGACATGCCCGATTCCAACCTGCTCCAACTGAAATCTGACCATGCTCCTGAACAGCCTACTACTTAAATATAACAAAAATGTAAAAATAAAAATAAAACAACGTGTGTGTGTTTCGGGGGGGGGGGGGTGAGCTACAGACACCAGTACCCTCTAGTGGCTGCCTTTTACATATATTCTAGTTATCAATACAGTACAAACACAGGGACTACTTTTCTACTTTTTATTTATATTAACATAGTTTTTAAACATTTTAAAACTTCTTACCTAAACTTTTAAAATAACCTTTTTTTTACAATGGAACCCATTTTATAAGCACAATAACATACTCCAAGGTGTGGGTTACGTGTTGATAAGAGCTCGCCCAGGGGCATAAGTTAGTACACCCCGGGCATGCTCTTATCAGCACATAACCCACACCTTGTCGTGTGTTATTGCTTGCTTATGATTAAAAAGTTTAGGGTGGTGTTTTATTAATTGAGGTGGAGAATGCTTGGTTTTTTTGGTTTGTTTGACTACCAAGACAATGTTTAGAAGAACACTTAACTTAAAATAATGGAAACAGATGGTTTTCAAAAGTTAATGCTACCCTGGTAAAAAAATTGAATGGGAGATATTTGGATGAATTCAGCAAGGCCAAACTAAAAGCGTTTATAGCAGAAGCTGCTCAGAGATTGAAGGATGTAGCACTACAAAAAGATTAGGGTACAACCTGCGTATGTTAAACAACAATGGAATATATAGCCATTTTAAAGATGTGTATCTTACTGAAAGATATATAAATGTGAACATATATATGTAAGAGTGGCATACTGAAAATTCTGATACGGAATATTGAGAGGGTTTCCCCAGATGTAACCCATAGTTTATTAAAACTTGGGGCTATTAAGAATTGTATCTGTAAAAAGGAGTCACTTATCACAATACAGCACCTTCTGTTTGATTCTTTGGCACTGATACCCGAGTGGAAACAGTGGATCATCCCAGTATTTGGTGGCAAACAATGCTGTACTAGTAAGGAAATAATAGGGGTCTTATTATTTGCTTCTATTCCAGTTACAATCTGTGCTGTATATTGTATGATTTATTTAATTATGTCTTATCAATGTGTGGCATATAATAATCTGTGTGATTTTATAAATGTTTCCTAAACAAACGGAACTGAACTAAACTTGTCATGCTCTATTGTGTGGACCTAGATATGTACCTTTATAATATGATGTCATTCTTTAATAATCCTGATATATATTTGTTTATGTCTGGATTTTTGTGTAGTAAATCAATACGAACATACGAACATACGAAATTTGCCAGCAGATAAAGGCCTAGAGGTCTATCAAGTCTGCTCGAATGTGCAGCTAGCACCCCTTATTCTGCAGCTGCCCCTCCCTTCCACCCTTCCCCTTCATTAACCCTCCCCCTTGTCCTGTCCCATCCTCGTTTGAAGCAGTCCACTGTTCTACTGCATACCACTTCTGCAGGTAACGCATTCCACCCAGCCACCACCCTCTCTGTCAATAAAGTATGTTTACAAAAAAAAGCCAGACTTTTAACAAAATGTTCACTGTGTGTGCACACACAGTAAACATAAAAATGAAAAAAAAGTACAATATTAAGCAATAGAACTATTGGTAGAATAGCTGGGCTTTAAAACCATATCTAGCATTGTGTGATGGATGTCACCATGTGGTGCGTTAAATCTTCTATATACTCTATGATTTCATAATGAACTGATGACAGTTATGTATATTTATTTTCATATTTTTTCTTTTGCTTCCTTTTTCTGTATTATCTATTTAATATTGTAATGATCAGAGATTTTTATGCTCAAACAATAAATCACTTTGCTACTACTGCAGGTTACAAAATTCAAGATCAAAAATATGCAGAATATAATGAGTAATAGAAGTATGTATGTGATAAAATGTAGTATGACTTAAATGGCACAAAAAATATTTTGAAGTATATCAAGGAAAATCAGAAATGTCTACTGATGAGGACATGTATCCATACAATGACTTTCTGTCAATGGGTTGAATGAATTGAGGCTAATCAATGAATTTGGTTTGAGGGAGGCTTCTAACTTGTTTCAGAATGTAGGGGCAAGCCAATTGAAAGCCATCTTGACATATTTAAATAGATGCCTGGGGACCTCCAAGAAGATAACATTGTTAGCCATCAAATTCTATATGACAGAGGATCTGCAAGGATGAAATGTATGCTGGCAAGTCATTGCAAAGTGCTTTGATAGACTACAGATACACTTTTGTAGCCTTCTAGTGGACAGAGATGACCAGCCAACAGTGTTACAGAGGATGCATTGATGGGCTATAGCAGGTAACCTAGATGCAAATTAAAGAGCTCTGTGGTACAGGACATCTAAATTAACTAGCTGTGACACAGCAGCACCTCTCTAGACCAGATTACCATAATCAAGAAGGGGTATAAACATGGCTTGAACTAGTCTTTTCCTAGACTGAATAGAGAAACTTTTTTTTTTCTATGGTAAAAACCTAGCCTCGGGTGCAGTTTGTTTCAAAGATTTTCAATATGGATGCTGAAGGATAATTTACTGTCTTGTTATAGACCCAAATATTTAAAGAATCAACCTGAGAAGATTTTCAGTTTAGATGCTGAAGTATAATTCATTGTCTAGTCATAGACCCAAATATTTAAAAGCATCAACCTGCTCTAAACTGTCACCCAGAGCTATGGAGATACCAGGGACAGTGGTGCTTATAGGCTGCTTGTTGCTTGGGGCAAAGGCCATGAACTGTGTTTCTGAGGCATTGAGGAGCAGTTCAGAGGCAATCAGACTGATTTGTATGGTGTCAAAAGCTGATGGCAGATCAGCTAGCACAGCAGACAGGGTGGGTCCAGTAACATAAAGTACTATATCATTGGCATACCAGTGCAAATTAACATCTCCTGTTTTGGCTTCCAGATCATTTGTATATATCATGAACAAGAGAAATACTAGTACAGACCCTTTTGGAACTCCCTTTATTATGGAAAAACAGGAGGATAAAATACCATCAAATTTAAATTGCGGATGTCTGCTGGTTTGGTAATTGTTTAATCAAGGCAGGCCATGGAAGTTAATACTAATTCCAGATGGTTTGTGCACCAGGATCTGATGATCTACTGTACGGTAAGCTTTGCTGAGATGAGATCAAGAAAACAGCAACATTTGTGAGGTTCTGATACAAGAGGCAGAGAACCAGTCGTTAGTGCCCTTGACTAGAGCAGCTGATGTACTATAAAGGGCCCTAAAACCAGACTGGCAGGAGTAACTTCGGTTGAGGTGATCACAGAGATGATCATTGGATAGTTTTTTTAGTAATTTAGGCAGGAGAGGGTGTATGGAGATGGGCATGTAATTAGTCACTAAGGCTTCATCCTCAGACTTGATAAGGTGCATAATATGTGCTGTTTTCTAGAGCACAGGTACTTCATTGCTATATCACAAGAGATTAAAATGGTGTCTTGTGGGGGGCAGCCAGTACTAAATACCCAACACTAAGAAAATATGGCTCAAAATTGACAGCCCCTGTGTCCTTCTTATGATCTAAATTTTGAAGAAGACATTCCACCTGCCCGTAGGTAATTGGAAATCAAAGGAGGCTGTTTTGCTGCTGTCAGATAGAGAGTGCACTGGATTAAGTAGTAGCACAGCAGCAGCAGGTGAACTGTCAAATGCCAGGCCAGCAGATGTGGAGTGAGAGTTTAACTCTTCCACAATGAGCTGTTTGTCTGAGATGGTTTTACCATCATTGTTTCTGTAGGAAAGAGGGCACCATCCCCCCTTTCAAGGCCCTTACTGATCTCCAGAATTTAGAGGGGTCATTTTTATTAATTTCTAAGAGATTCAAATAAAAGTTGCCTTTGGCTGAGCTAGTACATTTGGTGCAATGGTTCCTCTTTTGTCTAAACACTGTCCAATCTTTTGGGAGTTTGGAAAGCCTAGCTTTAGCCAAGTGAGTATCTCTGTCCCTCAGGGCTTGTTTTAGGTTTTGGTTGAACCATGGGAAACATTTGTTTTTTTGTTCTTTGCCTCATGAGGGAGGCATGTCCATTTATAACTGAGATTAGTGGCTGATTAAGGAATTTAGCAGCTGTGTGCACCACTGGGGCTAGATAAAACGTATGCCAGTTAATGGTCACCATATCATGTAAGAAATCTAACTCACAGAAGCAGGAAAACATTGTTTGTAAATGTAGGCAGGCATTCATTTTCATTGTGCTATTGACACAGACCACCTCATTATGAATATTATAGTCATTGTCAAACACAGCAGTGATGGAGATTTTGGAGAGTCTGTTGATATCCAGGGCAGATGAGTTCATTGAGTTTTTAGGATTAGGTCTTGTGGGTTCCGTGAAAAGCTGTGTAAGGCCATGATAATCACACAGCAATTTCAGTTTGTTTGATTTAGAGGAACTCCAACTGAGATTTAATTCTCAGTGTATTATGGTTCGGTTGCTATGAAAGCTAACAAATTTAGTTATATGATTCTGTAGCTATTTGCCACTCATGGGGGGGAGGGGTCTATAGTACCTGACGATATTGATAGATTCATTGCTAGAGAGAGCTACAGTTACCACAATATACTTGAACTCCAGGTTCAGGGAGATAACCTTGGGTTACTGCATATGATGACCTCAAGGTGGTGATGTAGTACAACAAGGCAACAGGCAGGTTTGCTGGCAAAGGCACCTGACTTCACCTGAGCCCTTTTCTTCTAGATGTGCTCATAAGAACAGAACAAGGAAAAGATTAAGGCATCTTTTAGCTAGGCAGATTTACTCTGTGTTACTATTTTCTTTTGTACTCACAGGGTTTGTTACTGTGTTTTGCTAACATTTTACTGCTTTATTGTTCTCTGATTCAAATTGCTGTTGCAGAGTATACTTTCTGCTGCATTATTACAGGGTGTGCCTACAGGGTTGTTACTGTTTTGTGCTTACAGATTACTGCTGTAATCTTCTCTGATTCAAATTGTTTTTTGCAAGGTATATCTTCTGTTACTGCTTTATTTTTCTCTGTAGCAAAGTGTTTGTTGCAGGGTATATCCTTCTTTGTAATTATTACAGGTGGTGCTTTACAGGTTTTACAGTTTTATCTAACCTCAGGATAAGCTTTCAGGACTACTGCATTTGTCGTTGGTTGATTGTTTCTGCTCTTACCTCCTTGTTTCTTTCATCTGTGGTTCTTCTTTTTCGGCAGGGGCAGGGCCCACCACCCACCCCATCCCCAACCACCCCATGCTACACTCCTTTTATAAAGTAGCACAGTTGTGACATTTCCTGTAGCAAAGCAGGAGGGGGAGGATCAGAAGGGTATCCACACAGTGACCGGGGCACAAGTAATTTAATTTGTTATAACAAGTTATTGAAAAACAAACTAAAAAAACAAAACAAAACAAAACAAAAATCTAACTTTTGCTTTCATTTTCCTCCTTCTAATTACTGGGACCAGGTTATAGACCCGGCAACTCATCTGGAATGGATATTATTAACTGCAGGTACTGTTTGACACTTTTCAAAAGGGCAGTTATGCAGGATTTAGGATGCTGTCCTACATGCCTGACCATTGGAGATCTAAAGTCTCAGCTCCAGACAGCATGGGCAGAGATTGTGTGCCTCAAATCACATATTTGGGAGGGAATATATTATAAGAACCGCCCGCCATTTCCCCAATATCCAACTGAAGCACCTTGACCGCAGAGGGTAGTTGGTCTGGAAGGTTGGCAGGCAGTTAGGAGGGGCAAATCAGGTGCCCCATCATTTAATGTTCTCCAACATATCACCTCCACAAACCATATAAAACTACAAACAGGTATCTGCCTCTATCTCCAAAATCAAACAAAGGGGCAGAGAACACTGCAGAGCATGACACTGCAGCACAGGAGCTAGCACAACAAAATTAAACCAAAACAGGGACCAAAACAAAAAAAGCAAAAAACAAACCCAAAATACTTCTGATCATATAAGACTCCATGATTCAGAGAGTTGATAACTACCTCCAGCCATGGGTAACGGTCAGATGTCTCCCAGGTACATCAGCATGGAGAGACACTATCCACATTGTTAAAATTATGCAGGAAGCAGGAGAAAACATCGACATCCTGGTATATATAGGGACTAACGATCTCGCCAACCGGTCAGTTGTGGAGACCAAGGAACACCTGACCAGGCTGGGAGACAAACTGTCATCCATTTTGTCCAGCATCTCCTTCTCTGAGATCCTGCCGGTCTGGGAGAGAGGGGGTAGATGGAAGAAAGGTCAGAGAAGGGAGATAGGGGAGCTAAACATGTGGCTCAAGGGCTGGTGCTAGGAAAAAGGACACAAATTTGTAGGTAACTGGCAACAGTTTTGGGAGCGAAAGTCCTCTAAATTTGATGGATTGCATCTGACTAAGGAGGGAGTCAGTGCATTGTGACAGAAGTTTGATGTCTTTGCAGAATATTTCAACTAGCAAATGGGAGAGGGGTGCAGCACCCGAAACATTGAAAAGAAAGATCACCCCCCCCTTAGCTAGTGATCAAACAAGAGTTCAGTATGCTTGTATTTCATGTTCATCAAGTAAGGAAAAAGGTCCGGCTCCCCATACGATGCACAGGAAAATGCCAGACCTCTCCCAACAACTAACACATCAAAATCTGGCCAATGGAAAATCATGTATACAAATGCCCACAGTCTGGGAAACAAAATCCCAGATCTGCAGACAACAATGACAGAGGCTAAACTGGATATAGCAGCAATTAGTGAGACATGATTCACCTTTAACCACACTTGGGAGACTTCAGTACCTGGCTATGTACTGTTCAGAAGAAACCGAAGTGCAAAAAAAGGGGGGGGGTGGAGTGGACCTTTATGTCAATGAAAATATCAAAGCTATAGAAATTCAGAATACACGGGGGTTCACATGCCGCCTTCCTTGTAAACAGATGCTTGTATACCTCGCTCTCACTTCAAGGTTTTTAAAGCTACTTAAAATTTAAGCTTCTGCATTTGCTTGCCAGCCTACATCATATCCATAGTTCGCTAACAGCATTAGGACACCTCTGGTGCTAAAGTTAACCAGGGAAGCTGAAAAATATCAGAAGAACGGAGGCCGAAATGAAACATAGAAACATAGAAACATAGACTTTAACGGCAGATAAGGACCACTTGGCCCACCCAGTCTGCCCATTTCCCTACCTCTTGGATAAGCTGCAGATTCTAGTTAACCGACAGCCTACTTCCTGCCACCCCCCCACTACAATTGCCTTGTGTCTGTCCCATGCATGTTTGAATTCCCCACTGTTTTAGCCCCAACAACCTCCCCAGGAAGGCAGTTCCATGCATCCACCACTCTCTCCGTGAAAAGATTTCACTACTACCCCTGAGCCGCCCCCTATATCTTTTAAATTGTGTCCTCTTGTTCTTACACATCTCTTTTTCTGAAAGATGCTACCCTCCTGGACTTTGTTGATTCCCTTGAGGTACTTGAATGTTTCTATCATGTCCCCCCCATCCCTCCTTTCATTAAGTATATACATATTAAGCTCTCTCAGTCTCTCTTCTTATGAGTTCAGATGCAACCCTGCACCATTTTAGTTGCTCTACTCTGACTGCTTCCATCCTGTCTATGTCCTGCATGAAATGAGGTCTCCAAACTGCACACACAGTACTCAGATGGGGAATCTCACCAACTGTCTGTACAGAGGGATAACCTCTTCCTTTTTCTACTTGTGATGCCCTTCCTATGCATCCCAGTATCCTGCTTCCTCACTGACTTCTCCATTGCTTACCCACCTTTAGATCATCCGATATGACTACCCCAAGTCCTGCTCCATTTTTGTTGTTGTTAGTAACTTCCTGCTACTGTGTACTCTTCTCCTGGGTTTTGTTTCCAGGTGCATTACTTGCACTTCTTTGCATTGAATCTAAGTTGCCATATGTCTGACCATTCCTCCAACCTTCACAAGTCCCTTCTCATCCTTTCTACCCCACCTTGTGTATCAACTCTGTTACAGATATTTGTATCATCTGCAAAGAGGCATACCTTTCCTCAGACCCTCTGCAATTTCACCTATAAAGATGTTAAAGAGGACTGGACCCAGTACTGAGCTCTGAGGTACTCCACTAGTGACCCCCCTTTCTTCGGAATGTGTGCCACTCACTATTACCTTCTGTGTCCTGCTGTGCAGCCAGTTTGCAACCCAGGTTACCACCCTGGGACCCACTCCCAAGCTGGCTAACTTGATTATTAATGTTTTGTGTGGGACTGTGTCAAATGCCTTGCTAAAGTCTAGGTAGACCACATCCACAGCCCCTCCCTGGTCTATTACTTCGGTCACCCAGTCAAAGAAATCTATTAGATTCATCTTGCATGACCTTCCTGCTGTAAATCCATGCTGCTTTGGGCCCTGTGCCCCGCTGGCCTCTAGGTACTCAACAATTCTTTCTTTCTGAAGGATCCATCATTTTCCCACCACTGAGGTCAAACTTTCAGGTCTGTAGTTCTCGCTTCTGCCATGCTCCCACTTTGTGAAGGGAATCACATCTGCCTCCTCCAGTCCCTGTGGTACCACCCCATCCTCCCATGATTTGTTAAAAGTGTGGTCAGTGGTGTCACTAGGTCCTGCCTTAGTTCTTTAGGATTCTGGGTGAACCCATCAGGCCCCATTGCTTTGTCCACTCTTGAGTTTTAGGAGTTCTTTCAGGACTCTTTCTTCTGTAAATGGACTGGTGTCAACCCCTACCCAGAGTGCTTCTGTTGTCTGGTTTAGATAACTCCTCCTCATCTTCTTTTGTGAATACTGAGCAAAGATTCATTCAGTGTCTCTGCCTTTTCACTGTCTCCTCTGCCCACCTCTCTCTCCTTATTAATCT
Organism: Neoceratodus forsteri; assembly: GCA_016271365.2. Classification (NCBI taxonomy): domain Eukaryota; kingdom Metazoa; phylum Chordata; order Ceratodontiformes; family Ceratodontidae; genus Neoceratodus; species Neoceratodus forsteri. Next base: position 1,580,652,361 of record CM057449.1, on the reverse strand, counting down.
TCACTATTCCTCCCTTAACCTTTCTATGCTCCCTAATGTACCTATAAAAGGTTGTATCCCTTCTTAACTGACTTGGCTATTTTTCCCTCAGTTTGAGCTTTTTGCTATTCTGACTGCCTTCCACTTCTTTCTGCTTTAATTGATACAGTTCCCTGCCGTGTTCTTCTGTGATGCTTATACTTTTGAATGCAGTTTTTCTCCCTAACCTTTCCTGCCACCTCTTTTGAGAACCATAGTGGTTTTTCACTCCGCTTTGTTTTCTTTATCTGTTTCACACAAAGGCTTGTTGCCTCTATGATGGCAGTTTTGATTTTTCTCCATTGTTCTTCCACCCCTCCTTTTTGCCCATTTGCTAGTGTATTCCTCCGGTATTCACCCATTTTGCCTAAGCCAGCCCTTCTAAAGTCCAGTATGCTTGTCTTTGTATAGCTTGTCTCCATGGTTGTGCTTATTGTAAGCACATTGTGCAGTGGTCGCTTGTTCCCCGGATGCTACCGACTTCTAAATTTGTAATCCTCTCTCCATTTAAGTACCAGGTCTAAGTGCTTCCTCCCAAGTGGGTTCCAACACTAGCTGTCTAAGGCCTGCCCCCTGCAGGGCATCGAGAATGACCCTGCTCTTGGATGTGGCTGCAGTACATGTCATCCAATTAACATCTGGCATATTCAGGTCCCCTATTAACAATATCTCCCCTTTTTCAGCCATTTTGAGAATGTCCTCAATCATGTTCTTGTCCATTTCCTCCCCTTGAGATGGGGGTCTGTATACAACCCCTGTGCGGATTGTGATGCCATTCCCTGTCTCCAAGGTGACCCAAAGTGCCTCTTTAGTTCTGTAGCTTTGACCCCTTCCCTTATGTATAGAGCTACTCCACCTCCTCTTTTCCCCTCCCTGTTCCTTCTGTAGACTGTGTACCCCGGTATGTTGACATCCCAGTCATGGTTCCCCATGTACCATGTTTCTGTGACTGCCACAGTATCCAAGTGTTCATCTTCCATCAAGGCTACTAGCTCAGGAAGCTTGTTTCCCAGACTATGGGCATTTGTACTCATTGCCCTCCATTTAATGTTGGCTTTATCCTTTTTTCCCCCATGCCTGCTCTTTTTGCCCTTGTCTATTTTTCCATTTACCCCTGTCCTGCCTTCTGTTGAGCACTGTACCTCAGTGTTTACCTTACTACCCGTCATGTTTTGTAGGGGGAGGTTTGAAATTTCCTGCCTCTTATTAGCACCTCCCCCCATAGCTAGTTTAAAACAGGCCCTTCCATCGCATACGCCACCTGCAACACCAGACAAACAGTTTAAGTGGCCCAAGACACAAAGTGCTGCTACTGGTAAAACCTCCCAGCCTCCTGTCACCTCAGCACCACTCTCAGAGGACAAGTTTATGGAAGAAATGGCCCTCCTAAAAGCTGCATTCCTGGAATTCTAATCGGATTTAAAATCCATTAAAGCAGAGCTAAAAGACACTAACAGGGCTCTCGCTGATGTTTCAGCTCACACCACTTCCCTCGGAAAATGGCAATCCCGAATTGAGCAGGATATTTCTGCAACTCGACAAAAACTTAGCAAACTGGAGCTCAAATGGGAAGATCTGGAAGGCTGAAACAGGCATAACAAACTGGTTATTTTTGGCCTTCCAGAAGATGCTGAATGGCATTCCCCTGTCGTTTTTGCTCAGAAGTTGCTACAAAAGATTGAAGGCCCTCCACCTCACTCCACCTCCTACGTCGTTGAGAAAGCCCACAGATCCCTAAGGCCTAGACCACCTCCAGGATTTAAGCCTAGGCCATTCATTCTTCATCTCCTAAGTTACATTGACTATCAACATGCCATTTCTACAGTTAAGGATCTACAAGAAATTAAGTGGGAAGACTCAAAACTCAGAATTTCTCAAGAACTCCGAGTAGCCACCCGCCAGAAACAATCTGAATATCACCCCAGTATTGCAAAACTGATTGCTGCTGGCATTAAATTTCGTATGCTTTATCTAGCCAGGCTATCTGTACTACATTAAGGTCTCTGAAAGTCTTTTGATAATGCTGGACAGGCTGCTTGGGATCTCACAGCACTATTTCCTGATCTATTCAGTCAGCATTGATCCTACCCTACTGTATGGGTTGGTTGATTTCAATACTGCAGCTACTTTTCAAATTTTTTCAGTTAGTGTCCCCTGCCTGAGCTGAATTTACCATCTTCGTAACAACTTGATGTTTTTCCATAGGTCTCCCTCCTGTTGACCTTACCTTTCAAGCTGAAGATAATTAATCTGCTGCTACTGTTTGTGTTCATGGCAGCCCTCTGTGTTCCCTTTCCCTGAGAATTAGTTTTACTTATCCTTACCCGGCTCCTGCATTCAGAACTCTAGCCTGGCTCCCTGGACTTTAACCAGTCCGAAATGCTTGGACAGAGATCCTAGCTGCCCTAATCATAGCTCTGGTCCTGAATTTGTTTGCTCTTATACGCAAGTGTGAGTCCAGGATATCTGCTCGAATGTGCACACAATCACAGACTTACCGCACAACTGTGCAAACTGCTTCAACCATGCACCATTACTAGAGGAGAGACTTTCTTCAGCTAGTGTTAAACTTACTCAGCAACAGAGTTTGTTTTCTCACTAACTGAGCACAATCTAATAATTTTAATTTGGAATGTTTCTTCTGGCTTCTATTTCACTTTTTCTCTTGCTAACTTTACTAACACATAAACCGGGTGTGCTGTTACCTGAGCCATATTTGTATATGGCTCATACTGTTGATTTATCTTTTACTGAAATGCCCACTCGTTCTACTCACAGCTTGCTTTGCTGATCTCAGACTTAACAGTTCAGTGTGATTCTTAACTTCTCCTGGCATATCTGTAATTATCTGATTTGTAACATCGGTTGGCATAACTGTATTTAGTTCCTTATAGATATCCTCCATGTCCCTAGATTATGCTAGACTTTCCCCATTTTCCTTCCTTTTTTTACACCCCTCGTTACTTCACCCCTTTTCTTTTTCTTTTCCCCCAGGATCCATCATCGTCAAGAACCTTAATCAAGTGCTCTTTTATGCACCATCAGAACATATGGAATAATTTAATTAGCTGTTTTGGTTTAGACACCTTTCCATTAATTAATATCTAATTAGTATCTAGTTAATGGTTATAAGTGGCAGTATAGTTCTAGTACTATGTTTACAGAAAAATGTATAGTTCATAGACCGCATGTAGGCACTGGGTGTAACCAGTGCACCTGAATTTCCATTTCTGTCAACTGAAGCTTATTAATTCAAAACTTAACTATTGGCTTGGGGTGGGGGGAGGTACATGACTGTCTAGTTATTGGGGAAGCAGTCATGAATTAAACATTGGGGTTTGAACTTCCACTACCGTTATCCCAGTTTGGGAATTTTTTCACTTTAGTTATTAATTCAATGCTGTGGGGTTCAGGGTTGAGTCTTCTGAGACTGAGTTATATGGATTCAGGTTTCTTGTGTGGGGAGAGGGGGAGGGGGAATATAGGGTTATAATAAAGGGTATGTCTGCCACTGGGAGGGGGTTGGTTACTGTTATTTTAGATATTCTGGACTGGTTGCCTCCCTATAACTCACATTTCATTCTTCTATGCCTTAGTACTCCTTATGGTGGGGTTTAAATACTGTTCTTGGAATATAAAAGGGGCACAGACTCCAGCCAAGTGAACTAAAGTATTAGTCCATCTTAAAAGTCTGCAACTTGAAATAGCCTTTCTACAAGAGACACATCTCTTGGCCAATCAAATTCATTATTTACGCAGAAACTGAGTGGGTCAGGTGTTTGGTTCTGGTATCAATTCCCGCACAAGAGCGGTAGCCATCATTATAACCGGTAGAATTCCGTTCTGCCTCATACAAGAAATTGCAGACCCGGGAGGTAGATTTGTTATTCAGAATTGGTACTAGGTTCCATCTACGTACCCAACTGTGATGACCCAGAATTGTTTGCTAATCTTATGGCCATACTTGCCCCCTAGACCATGTTTCCAATACTTCTGAGTAGTGATTGGAACCAGGTCATATCTAACAAATTAGATAAAAACGGTCAGGTTAGGCAAAGTTTATCACCAGGGCAAAAAGCCATTCATGAGTTAATGCATTTCCTTGGCCTCACTGATCCTTAGCGGCTCATGCACCCAGACAGCAAAGAGTATTCATTTCACTCCCTTCCCCGTCACTCTTTCTCCTGTATAGATTATTTTCTTCTGACTGTTGATCATCTTCTGGGTGTTTCCCTAGCCTACTACTCATTTAAGGTAATTTCAGACCATCATATTGCCCATCTCCATTTAGATCTCTCACCCAATATACATAGAGATAGAATCTGGAAACTTAACAATCAACTTCTGAAATCTGATGATCATGTACAACTCCTCCAAACTTTCATTAATAATTTCATGGAACTCCCATCCATGCACAAAAAAGATTTTCTATGGGGGTCCCTGAAATGTGCATTGAGAGGTGAACTAATTCGCCTAGTGACTAAGCGTAAAAAAACAGAGAACTGTAGCTCTCTCTCCTCTGTCTTGGATCAGATAGCAGATCGGGAGAGTCATCTCTTTCCTTCTTCCCCTATAGAAGAATGGGAAAAAGTGGAATCTCTCCATTCCCAATATAACCAACTATTAGATGAAAAAGTTGAATTCCTTATGCTTCATTCCAAAATATCCTATTTTGATCGTGGGGAAAGGGCTGGGAAACTCCTGGCTCTTCGTCTTCGCACTCAAGTCACTGATAGAATAGTCACCTCCATTTACTTGACTTCTGGTGATCTTCTCACCTCCCCCAAGACATTGTAAATGCTGTCTGAGACTATTATCGGCAATTATACATAGCCTCTGCACTCCCCCCTCTGCCCCAACAACTGGACACTTTCATTCAAGATATCAACATCCCAGTGCTATCTGATCCCCAGATAAATAGCTTAAAAGGTCCTATTACTTTAACAGAAGTTTGTGATGCCATCGACTCCCTCTCCCCGGATAAATCACCTGGGCCTGATAGTTTCTCAACAAACTTTTACAAAACATTCAAAGATACTGTAGCCCCTATTCTCTTAGACACCTTTCACTACATTTTCAAGAAAGGTATATCTGACACTTCTCTGACCCAGACCACTATAGTTGTTCTTCCTAAACCCGCCAAAGACCCCCTTCTGATTCTCAACTACAGACCTATCTCCCTAATCAATGTGGATCTTAAACTCCTTGCCAAAATCTTCTCTTCCAGACTAGGCCAGGTTTGGGAATCCCTCATTAGTGTAGAACAGACTGGGTTTGTTAAAGGTAGGCTTTCATCTGATCACCTCAGGAAGTTAACATATCTTTTTTCTACATCCAAGGATTCCTCTATGCCAGCAGCTCTCATTTCCCTAGATGCAGATTAAGCATTCAATGGGGTTTCATGGGAATATCTCTTTATGTTACTACCTAAATAGTATATTCATTTGGATTCATACAGTGGGTTAAAGTTTTGTACGCATCTCCAACAGCCCAACTTCAATGTAATGGAGTTCTCTCTATCCCCTTTTCCTTATCTCAAGGTACCCATCAAGGCTGTCCCTTCTTCCCCTATCTTTTTAATTTGTATCTAGAACCCCTCATCAGAAAACTTAAAAATGTTTTTACTTGTAACAGGTATACCAATAGGTAACACAGAGTATAAAATCTCTGCTTATGCGGATGATATACTCCTGTATATGTCCAGCCCTACCCAATCTCTTCCTGCTGCTTTTCAAATCATTTCCCAGTTTGAGTCATCTCGAATTATAAATTAAATTGGGGTAAAACTGAAGTCCTTCCTCTCAATAAATATACACTGAGGGCTAATTCTGATCATATGGGGTTACATTGGAATGCAAACAAATTGAAATATCTAGGAATTCATCTTTACCCCTCCTCCCATATTATGAAAAAGCTTAATTTACATGTTTTCATTAATACACTAACAGAAGACTTCAAACACTGGTCAAAACTACCTTTATCCTTATGGGGACATATGAGCATAATAAAAATAAATGTATTAGCTAGCATTTTAGATCCCCTACAAATATTCAATTGGGCTCTTTAGCTATCATGGTTCTCACACATACATAGAAGTCTTAGCACCTTTATATGGCAGGGGAAAAAAGTTAGACGGAATTATCTTAAGCTTACTCATCAAAAAACTGATGGTGGCCTTCAAGCCACTAATTTTTACATATATTACTTAGCTATCCACTTGACTAGACCTAGACATTGGTTACAACCCTTAGATGTTATTCCACACTCCGCTTACTGTCCCCCTTGGGTTAGAATTGAACATGATCTCTGTACGGTGCATGACATTGACCCCAAGGCTCTTCCTTTTATTATTAAAAAGAACCTTCCTAAATCCCTGTCGGATACACCATTAAGCTCACTGCTTCAAACACAACATCAACTAAATGCCTTCCTTAAAACGGATGCATATAGAGATACAGCCCAACCCCTGTTTCAAAATCCTAATCTCTTAATTTCAGGTAATTTCTGGCCAGATATGGGTGTAGAAAGAGTTGGCCAGTCGGTTCAGGAACAAAAACTGCTCTCTTTTCAATAAGCCCACTGCCTTTTCAACTGGCCTACTATTTATATTTTTAAATACTTTCAGATATCCCACATTTTGACACACCACTTCGGTTCAGGGGCATGGGTCAGGTCTTTCAGGTGTACTTTGCTCCCACATATCAGCTCAATTCCTACACCTCAATTGACATCCTATTCATATAAATTCCTTTTATCAAATGTTGCTGTTTTAGAAGGCCAGAGGTTCTACTGGTGGGATAATATCTTACCATCGACTATCTCTTCCAGGGCCTGGTCTAATCTTTGGAACCACTGATATAAGTATATTAAATGGGACAGATATAGACTCATGCAATTTCATATCATTCATAACCTGTACTATACACCTTTTAAACTCCACCATATTGGTATACTACCCTCTGATCAATGCCCCAAATGTCAACAAACACTTGCTGACTTACTCCATATGTTATGGTCTTGTAAGAAAATTGCCTCCTTCTGGCACAGTATTAAAAACTGTCTTGACCCATTACTTACATTGTCCGATAACTTCAATCCAGAAATCTGTATCTTGGGAGATTATATGCAGCTACAAGGGTGCAGACAGAGAGCTCATATGGCCTTAATTGTAGCCTGTGCTAAGAAAGTAATATTGAGGCATTGGTTGGACCCAACTACCCCCAACTATGTGGAATGGTTTAAGGATATCATGTTTGCTCTACAAGCAGAGCTCACCACTGCAGGAATCACTAATAGAATGGGTAAATGCAAACAAAGATGGGAACCACTGTGCACCCTTATATCGATTCATTAGACCTCTGTCACTTACACTTCTTGTTTCCAAGACAGTTATTTCCCTTTGTTGAAATCTCCAAACCCGTCCTTCATCATTCCATTCTTTTACAATCATCCTTAAGCAACAGCTAGTGGCAGGCTGGGGTGGACTGGGAGGGCAGGATGGGTGGTGGGTGGGGGTGCAGACAACTATAACCAGCTACAGCTTTTCCATTACTGTACTCCATCACTGAATGCTATATATTTATGTACTTGGATTGTACCAACTGTATTTCATTCCAGCATTATCTTGTTGTCTGTACATGGTGTTGCTTTTTCAAAAGCAAGAAAGCATATTAAATACAAAAAAAAAAAAAGAAATTCAGAATACACATAAGGAGCCAGAAGAACTGTGGGTCACCCTGTAAACAGGAAAAGGGACAGCCATATGAACTAGGGTTGTCTACAGGCCTCCAGACTGGGCAGGACATAGACACATTACTGTTAAAAGATATACAAAACCGGACAGCTAAAAGGGAGGTTCTGATAATGGGAGACATCAACATGCCAGATATAGACTGGTCAATATCAGCAGCAACATCCACCAGAACTAGACATATAGTGGATTTCCTGCAGGGGGAGGGCCTCAAACAACTGGTACAACAACCCTCAAGAGACACGGCTATGCTAGATCTAGTACTGACTAATGGGGAAAGGATCACAGATCTACAGGTAGAAGTTCACCTGGGGGTCAGTGACCATCACATGGTATGGTTCAATTTGGCCACTAGAACTAAATTATCCCATTCCAAGATAGACATATGGAACTTCAGCGGAGCTGACTTTGATAAGATGGTCAACAGAGTTAAGCTAGCCTTGGCAAAAGGAAACACAGGTGAGGGGGTACAGGAAAAGTGAGCAAGCATTAAGGATGCAATACTTGAAGCAACATCCCACTGTGTTAAAGAGAAAAGCAAGAGCAAAAGGAGGAAGAAACCACTTTGGTTCTCAAAAACAATAGCAGAAAAGGTCAGAGTCAAAATGCTGGCCTTCAGGAAATATAAGGGAATGCAGCAGGATGAAGATAGGGAGGCATACCAAACTTCCCTAAGGGAAGCAGGAAAGGCAGTCAGACAGGCAAAGGCCCAAACCAAGGAAACACTAGCATGAACAGTAAAAGAAGGGGACAAGACTTTCTATAGATACATTAGTGAAAGGATAAAGTCCAGAGTGGGTATTGCTAAGATCAAAGGGGATAAGAGAGAGTGTGTGGAGGAGGACCAAGGAAAAACTTCAATCCTAAATAGATACTTCTGCTCAGTATTTACTGAAGAGAAGGTAGGGCAGGGCCCACAGCTCAGCATCATGGACACGGGGGTGGGGGTGGGAGGTGTGCACAAGTCCCTTCACAAAAGAAAGGGTCCTACAAGAGCTCGCTAAGCTCAGGGTGCATGAAGCAATGGGACCTGATGGCATACATCCCAGGATACTAAAGGAGCTAAGGGAGGAACTAGCAGAGCCATTATCAGAACTGTTTAGTGAGTCTCTGAGCACAGGAGAGGTCCCAGAAGACTGGAGAAGGGCTCATGTGATCCTGCTCCACAAAAGTGACAGCAGGGAGGAGGCAGAGAACTACAGACCAGTCAGTCTTACCTCAGTAGTGGGCAAGATTATGGAGGAACTCCTTAAGGAAAGGATAGTGCAGCACCTGGAATCTATAGGAGCACAGGATCAAAGACAGCATGGGTTTACAACTGGAAGGCCCTGTCAAACTAATCTGATAGATTTCTTTGACTGGGTAACCAGAGTGGTGGACCAAGGGGGTGCAGTTGATGTCACCTACCTTGACTTCGTCAAAGCTTTCGATACTGTTCCACATAGAAGATTGATTAATAAGCTGGGTAGTCTGGGGGTGGGTCAGAAGTTTGTCAGCTGGGTGGCAAGCTGGTTGGCAGGCAGAAAACAGAGGGTGGTAGGAAGGTATACAGTTAGAAGAGATGCAAGTCACAAGTGGGATACCTCAGGGATCAGTCCTGGGGCCAGTACTCTTCAATATCTTTATCAGTGACATTGCAGATGGACTGGAGGATAAGGTTTGTCTGTTTGCAGATGACACCAAGATCTTCAACAGAGTAGATTATCCAGATGGGGTGGGCAGAATGAGAAGAGATCTGGATAAACTGGCAAAATGGTTGAAAGAATGGCAACTGGGGTTTAATGCAAATAAGTGCAAGATCATGCACATAAGGAAAACAAACCCTGAAGCCACCTATAGGCTGGAAGGGGAGCTGCTGGCAATCACAAGGGAAGAAAGAGACTTGGGCATCATCATCACAGATGACCTGAAATTATCCAAGCAGACCACTAAAATTGTAGGTAAGGCTAGACGGATGTTGAAGTGTATTAGTATGGGTATCACAAGTCCTAAGAGGGAGGTAATAATCCCTCTTTACAAGACACTGGTTAGGCCCCATCTGGAGTACTGCGTGCAGTACTGGAGGCCACACCTGCACAAGGAAATTTTTTTTTTTTTTTTTTAGTTGTTAAACCAGGTATAGCACACTAAGCTGAAAGCTTTTTTACAGGAGTGACTTGGGAGCACAAATTAACAAAATGGAGGCAGTCCAGAGAAGGGCAATCACACTTGTGCAGGGACTGCATCAGAAAACATATGAGGACGAATTAACAGAGCTTAATATGTATACCCTAGAGCAAAGGAGGGAGAGAGGTGATATGATCGAAACATTCAAATATCTTAAGGGCATTAACAAGGTGAAAGTGTCTAACATGTTTCAATATAAGAAAAATAGCAGGACAAGAGGCCACATCATGAGATTAGAGGGAGGCTGATTAAGGGGAAATGTGAGGAAGTTCTTTTTCACAGAAAGGATGGTGGATGCATGGAACGTCTGACTTCAGGAAGTGGTGGATATGAATACAGTGCAGAGCTTCAAACAGGTATGGGATAAGCATAAGGGAGCAATACAGATGAGTATGAATAGACAGGCCACTGACAGAGTACAGACCAATGGCACATTCATAAGGTAGAAAAAATGGGCAGACTGGATGGGCCTTGCAGTCCTTACCTGCTGTCTACTTCTATGTTTCTATGTTTCAGGGACCATAGGACTGTGAAGTGCATCGGGAGAAGAATCACAGACAGATGGAGAGAGGTCATTTTTCCCACTGTATCAATCATTGCTGAGATCCAACCTGGAGTATTGTGTTCAGTTCTGGAGACCACGTCTCAGGAAGGATATAGACAGAGTACAGGCTATCCACAGGAGGGCAGCCAAGATGGTGCAGGGGCTGCATCATAAGCTCTATGAGAAGAGACTGGGGGATCTCAATATGTACACCTTGGAAGAGAGAGGAGGGAGAGGGCGGACATGATAGAGACCTACTGTATAAGCACATCATGAAGCTGAACAAGGTACAACAGTAGAGCATTTTTCTGAGCAGAAGGTGCACAGCCCCAAGCAGGCATGCAATGAAGCTGGAAAGGAAAATTTAGGAGAGAAGTGAAGAAGTATTTCTTCACTGAAAGAATGGTAGACTCCTGGAGCAGTTTACAAGTAGAGATGGTGGGGCCAACAACAGTGGTGGGCATCAAGCATGCAAGGAATAGGCACAAAGGAATCTTGGTAAGAAAGTGAGTGGGAGCAGCAGGATGTCATGTAGGGTCTGTGGTGACAGTATGGTAGGGACAAAATGGGCAGACTGGGTGGGCCAAGTGGTCCTTATCTAATGATAAATTCTATATTTCTATGTTTCTAATAATTGTAGAGAAACATTTAAACATAGACTGACAGCAGATATGGACTGCTTGGCCCCCCCTAGTATTTGATTTCCGGCTTTACTCCCCCCCCTTTTTCCTTGATTCTATGGTTCCCTTATACCTATCCCATGCCTTCTTAAGTCCCATTACAGTTTTTGCTCCCACCACATCCTCGTGGAGGCTGTTCCAGGCATCCACCACCCTTTCTGGGAAGAAGAGTTTCCTTACATTTCCTCTGATTCTACCCCCTCTAGCTTCATTGCATGAACCCTTGTTCTTGTGCACCATTTTCTCTGAAAAAGACTTCCCTCATGAACCTTTTTTGTACCCTTGAGGTGTTCTTGGAAAGTCTCTGTCATAGCCCTCTCTCTGTCCTTTCCTCCAGTCTGTATGTACTGATGCCCTTCAGTCTCTCCTTATAGGGCTTTTGATGCAGATCCTGATAATTTTTCTTTAATATAGAAGGTTACACCCCCTACTCTGGAGGCTCTGTCAAGTTGGCAAAGTATGTAATCTGGTAGAGAGATCACATTGGAGTTTATGGCACTATTAAGTCAGGATTCAGTGAGCAGGAGTATGTCAGGGCTGGTGGGACAGACTTAGTTTTTTATGTTATCAGATTTGTTCACCATACTGTGATACTGATTGCTTGATTTTTAAACTACACAGGTAGTTAATGTCATCTGTGGCCTGGCTGGCCCAGTTCTCAGGTGGCTCCAATCTTTCCTCTCTGACAGGTCTCAGAGGGTGGTGTCCGGGTTGTTTTCCTCTGGCTCAGTCTCCCTGTCTTGCAGGGTCCCTCAGGGCTTGGTGCTCTCCCCAATGTTGTTTGCAGTGTATATGCTGAGTCTAGGAGACATTGTAAGATGGTATGGGCTGAGGTTTCACTGCTATGCAGATGATACTCAGCTCTACCTGTCTTTTGCTCCTGACCAGGATAGTGATCTCTCGGTCTTCAACCGCTGCCCCACAGAAATCCAGGACTGGATGAAATCCAGCTGGTTGAAATTGAACTCCTATAAGACTGAGGTGTTGGTTGTGGATCCAGGTCTCCGGATAGAGGGCATGGTGGTAGGGCATCCCTTTGGGCTACTGCTCAGGAACAGTCAGCTGACTTCTTCCGAACAGGTCTGTGACCTAAGAGTGCTCCTTGATAACAGGTTGACACTGCATCCACAGGTGTCTGTAGTTGTCAAGTCATCTTTTTGTCATCTCAGGAACATCACTCAAATCAAGCACCTTGCTCCATCAGGTGACCTGCCAACACTGATCCATGCTAATGTCATTAGATCCTTAAACATTTGGCTCTAATGCACTCAGGAATCACATTTTTATAGGAGACACATCTGTTGGCAGGTGAAGGTAACCTATTTCGAAGAGAACAAATAGGATATGTTTATGCAGCCGGCAACTCTACTTCCCAAAGAGGATTTGCAATCTTATTTACTAAAGGGACCCAATTTCAAATCCTACAAGAAATAGGAGACCAACAAGGGAGGTTCCTCTTTGTAAGATGCTTGTTTGACCATAGTGAAATTATTTTAGGTACTGTTTATGGTCCTAATTACTCCTCTCCCAAATTTTTCTCACAAATAGTCCTTAAGTTAGCCCCATTCAAACAATTGCCAATAATATTAGCAGGGGATTGGAATCTTACATATGAAAATAAGTTGGAAAGATCTACTCAGGGTGGTCAGAGTTTCTCCCCTGCACAGAAGTCTCTACATGAAATGATGGAGGGGTTAGGGCTCTCAGATACTTGGCACCTCCTTCACCTGAATAAGAGGGATTTCACCTTTTACTCAGCCTATCACAAATTCTGCTCTCGTCTGGACTTTTTTTTAGTAAACCAGGCCATGTTGATGGGTCCAATAGACTGTGGAATTTCCCCTAGAGTGTTGTCAGATGATTCTCTAATATGGTTTGAAGGTAGGATACCCCAAGCAATTCCTAAAGTTACCCAGTGGAAACTTAACCTCCAGCTGTTATCCCATGAGGACACTGTAAACAGGATCCATACATTAATCAATCAGTACATAGATCAAAATAGGGGCTCTGTATTAGCATATGATCAACTCTGGTGTTCCTTGAAGTGTTATCTAAGAGGGAAATTTATCAGAATAGCTGCTACCCATAAAAGGAAAAGGGAGGCTGTGGTGAGGTCCTTACTGGATTCTATTCAAGAACTAGAAGGTAAGATCGACACCTGTCCCACCGATGATGATTTAATCTAGCTTACAGTTCTTAAAGACCAATATGCGGATATGCTCAGAGAGAAAGCTGAATATGCCTTGTTCAAACCCATATTAGGTATTTGGATCAGGGAGATAAAGCTGGGCAGCTCCTGGCTCTTAAACTGAGACAGCAAGAGGAGTCTAGACTGATTACTTCTATAACTTCTGTAGATGGGGGTAACCCATTGACAACTCCCAAAGCCATAGCGGATGAATTTGAATTGTTCTATAGACAACTACTGTATATAGCCCTCCTTGTAATAGTCCTACTCAAACTGAAATTCGAGAATATCTCTCTCAACTTTCCTTTCCCACCCTTAGCCACGAGCAGAGATCCCAGCTGACTTCCCCTTTTTTGACGTCAGCGATAGCCATTGCTATTCATTCCCTTTCACTGAATAAAGCTCCTGGGCCAGATGGGTACCCATCAAACTTTTACCGAACATTTGAGAAGGAGCTTACTCCCATCTTTCAAGAATTATATGCCCATATCTGTGCTCAGGGCATTGCGGACTCCACTCTATTAGAAGCTACCATTATTGTTCTGCCTAAACCTGGGAAACCCAAAGATAAAGTAGCAAATTACAGACCGATCTCCTTGATGAACTATGATATTAAAATCTTAGCTAAGATCTTGGCTTCTAGGATTACAAAAATCTGGCATAATCTAATCATCCCTGAACAGATTGGATTCATTGGTGGAAGAAACCCCTTAGATAATTTTCATAAACTTGCCCATATTTTCTCCGTATCCAGGGAGGCAGATCTACCAATGGCCCTTGTCTGCCTGGATTCAGAGAAGGCTTTTGATTGGGTTAGTTGGCCTTTCCTTTTTAGTACTATGGGCCAATTTGGATTTTCCCTTGAATTTATTGGTTGGATCAGATACTTATATTCTAACCCTAGGGCTAGAATTTATTACAACGGAATTTTTTCCAATAGTTTACCATTACACTCAGGAATGCGTCAATGGTGCCCATTATCACCTTTGTTTTGTTTAACTTGTATTTGGAACCCTTGATTCATAAATTGCAGTTATCCCTGAGCAAAACGGGTATTTCAGTTGGTCCATTTGAACTTAAACTCTCGGCCTATGCAGACGATATTCTACTCCATGTGTCAGAGCCAACTAAGGCCATCCCAATAATTTTAGATATAATTGCCGAATTTAGCAGTTCTCAAATTATAAGTTGAACATCAATAAGACTGAAATTATGCCACTTAATGTTAAGGTCCACAAAGGTGACATGGCTAGGTTCAGGATGGCTTGGACTAACAGGCTTAAATACCTTGGCATTATTTTGTCGCCCTCAGCTTTTCTTTTGAAGAAGCTTAACCTTGACAACCTTCTCTTAACCATTCAGCAAGATTTAATTAGATGGTCCCCCTTATACATCTCCCTTCAAGGTAGAATTAATGTTATTAAAATGAATGTGTTACCCAGAGTATTCTAGCCTCTGAATATGTTGAATATCTACCTCCCCCATCCTGGTTTCGTAAACTTCAAAGCATGCTTACTAAGTTTTTATGGCAAAATAAACCCCCACAGAGATCTTATAATTGTTTATGTGCTCCGGAAACATTAGGAGGACTGAAACTCTCTAACTTTTATCATTACTATTTGGCGAGTCACATTGCCAAATACATGCAGTGGGTGGTTACCCCCCCAAACAATAGTCAATCCCACTATAACCCCCTATGGCTGCAAATTGAATGAAATCTCATTAAGAGATCCAAAGTGTCATTTGACAGTCTTTGGTATATACTCCAAAAAAATGTGCCTGCTTCACTCCGTCCCACGGTTATCTTTACTTCAGTCAAAGTTCATAATCAATTATGTAGGTCTTTAGGGATTATGCACACCAAGGATATTTCGCAACCATTGTTTGGTAACCCTAATTTTAAGGTAGGTAAAACTTTTCTCTCAGCACATAGGTTGAGAATACCCCCAAATACGAAAGTTAGTGACTTAGTAGAGCAAGGGAAGATGTGCTAGGTTTAGGATATATTGGGGAAATTCCATATATCACCAAGGTATGCCTTTTATATTTACCAAATTAGGCATTTGCTCACTACTTGGTTTGGATTGAATGAGTGGGATATTAACTATGGAGAGACTTTCTTGGAGCTCCAATCCCTCGCGGGGCAACCACATGCTGTTTCTGACGTAGTTCCGGCCATACATGGGAAGCTGCATCCAGGTACAGCTGACTATTCTCAATATTGGATAGATACTTTCCCTAATAGTTGTATTAATTGGGAACATCTATGGGGAGGAATTTACACATATAGTGCCAATGACAAGCTTAGACTGACACAATACTATATTCTGCATACCACCTGCACCTGACCCCTATTAAGTTATATAAAATGGGTAAGCTGCCAAATGATGACTGTTTTAGATGTGGTCAGGCACAGGGTTCCCTGCTGCACATATTCTTAGAATGTCCCCTGGTTGCTCCCCTATGGTCTTTTATTAAGGCTAAGGCTGATCCTTTATTAGGGCTACAAGACCTTTTTATCCCGCAGATTTGTTTGTTAGGTGATTACTCAATGGTTGCAGTGAGGGAAAGGAGATATTTTATCAATCTAATTTCACTCACTGTGAAAACCTTAGTATTAAAACACTGGAAGGATCAGAATCCCATTACATATCGGGAATGGCTTGCTAGTTTATTATACAACTTAAGGATTGAGAAAACTTTTGCTAGCTACAGAAATGCAATCTCCCTTTTCAACGCCAAGTGGGAGATATTCCATGCTCTATGGTCAGTTGTTCCACCACACTGATATGGGGGGCAGGGATTCCTTATATCTTTTTTTTCTTAGGTGGGTGCATGATTCTGGATCTTTAAGTGATGACGTCCTCATAATTTTCTTTGTTCTTTCGTATTTTTCCTACTGGGGTTAGAAGTATGACCTGTAATACCACTATTTTGTACTGGCTCCTGGGAGGAGGGTTTAAATGGGGGAGGAGGAGCTTTGGGAGGAGGTACAAAAGGGGTGGGTGGATGATGAGGAAGGAGGAGGGATGGGGTGAGGGAGATTTATGGACAGTTATCTTCTGTACTGTTTATGTATTTGTACTATGCTTCATCCCCTGTAATGCACACTGCATTGCTTGTGAATGTAAAAACTCAATAAAGTATATTTAATTTAAAAAAAAAGCATTGATCCACACCTTTGTGTCTTTGCACCGGGACTACTGCAACTCCCTTTACCTAGGGCTTGATATCCACCACTTGCTGCTGGTGCAGAATGCTGCAACACGGCTGTTGATTGGGGCTCCTTGTTTGAGTAACATCACACCTGTGCTGAGCGAACTGCACTGGCTGCCCATTCAGTGGCAGATCACCTTCAAGGTTGGTCTTCTGACCTTTAAAGCCCTACATAGACAGGGTCTTGGCCATCTGCAAGAGCTCCTGGTTCCTTATTGCCCAGCCTACTCACTCCACTCAGCTGATGAGGGGTTGTCAGAGATTCCAAGGGTACGGCTAAAAACTTCTGGTTTACGTGCTTTTATGTTTGTGTCCCTGACCCCGTGGAATTCTCTGCCTTGTCAGATTCAAGAATGCCTGACCGTGGGGAGCTTTAAAACAGCTTTAAAGACTTTTTTATTCTGCCAGACATTTGGTGAATAGTCTTGCTATATGCTCCTGCTTGTTTTTATGAATTGTACGGTGCTTTGATTTTAGAGATTGCGCTCTATAAATAAAATTATTATTATTATTATTATTATTATTATTTTTAAAGCTTTGCCATAAATTCAGATTTTATTTTGACTGTCAGTTAATTTTTCTATGATCAGGTCTACTGATATGGATTATGTTGGCCCAGAATTATATAAATATAATAATTCAAACATGTAGGGTGTTTGTGAAAGGAAATCAGTTCTTAAGTGATCAGGCTGTAGGAGTATGTTAATAAGGAGATTAATGTAGGGCTCTCAGAATGCTGTCAACCAATCACATTGCAGCATTTCTGATACCCTTTTAATAATTTGCAGTACTACCGCAGTTACTGTGTTGCATCTTGGCTGGCACCATTGTACTAGGAAAATGATCTGTTTAGTGAGATAGGAACTATACTTGAATGACTCATATCCACATCTAGCTACATGCTTGGTGAGTGACCAGTTAAGGGAGTTGCAAGGTGCCATTTAGAGCACTGGAAGTTTAAAAACAATAGGGGAAAGATTAACATCCCAGTGTGGAAAGAGTATCTAGGAGAACTACAAGCTGGGAGCTGTTAGGAGTCCTTATGCACATATGTGCATCTGAGCATTACATATTAGTAAAGGCAGAGCCATGTGGGATTGGTTTATAGCTAGCACTTTGTTGGAGGAGTATGTCCAATTGAGGAGGAGAGTTAAGCCCAGTATCCATGCATTGGGTAACTGATTCACCCATATGCTGTGTAGTTGGGGTAAAATGAAAACAGGATCAGTGAACTGCAATGAGAGGGTCACCCAGATATGGAGTAGCTAGGATACATGGTAAAGGAACCTTAAATTCAAATGTGTACTATCGTGACTGAGGTGCACATTTATTTATTTAAAAGGTGATAACCAGGAAAGGCACACTGAGCTGGGGCTCAGTTCCAGGTGTGACCCGGGGAAGGGCAAGGGAGCAAGATACAATATTACACAAAATACAATATTATACAGAAGCACACAGAATTACAGATTTACACAGCATTGAGAAATGATACAGTTGTGCAAGCAATAAAATAAAATGGCACAGGAACAGGTCAGTAGTACAGGACAGATAATAAAGCAGTTCAAAGGCTGTAGAAGCAAATTACATGGTACAGGCTGCAGTAAAATGTAATGCTTTGGGAAGGGAGGTTTCCACACAGAGGTAAGAACTGACATTGGGGCAAGGACAAGAGGTTGAGGGGTGAGGGTGAGGGAGAGGGAAAGGATCCAGGGACCAGTATTTAGGGGGGGAGGTGACAGAGACAGGTAGGGGAGGAGGTGCCTGGAGTAATTTTTGATAGATGCTGTGGTTGGCAGACTGCGAACAGCGAGAGGAAATGAATTCCACAAGGTGGGGATCCAGTGGGTTAAGATTTGCTTCATTGCCACAAAATGTGGGTTGGCTAAGGAGAAGGAACATGGGTTGTGGGAGCATAAGGCATAGCCAGAGTAGGGGTCAGGGGCCAGTAGGGTGGAGAGGTAGGAGGCGAGAGTATTAAACCAGAATTTGGTGATGAAGGCTACACTGTGAAAGCCGGCTATTTGCTAGAGGGGTGGAGAGAAACCGTGTGATAAAGGTGGCAAAGATGTGTGCAGTAAGGGAGATTGGTGGCAAAGCAGCAGAAGGCATGGAATGGGGGTCAAGCTTGGCTAGAGTGGATTGAGGGGCTGAGCTGTAAACCACGTTGACATAGTTGAAGGAAGGAAGGGTTAGCTTTGTTATAATATATTTTCTGACAGGTAGGGATAGTCAGTTTTATATTAATATAACATGCCTAGTTTGGAGTGGAGCTTGTTATGAATTGAGTCCAGGAGTAGGGAGAAGTACAGTCCATTATCAAGCCAAATTCCCAGGTATTTGTAGCTGTCCACTACTGAGACAGTGAACCCATCCAGCACATAGAAGGAGGGAGGGACAGTAAGGCCAACTTCTGGGCAGTCCCAAAAAACAACCATTTTTTTGGTGTTGCATTTGAGAGATTTTGCATTGAACCAACACAGCATGCTCTCGAAGTCAGATTAGAGGGAGGATTCAGTCTGGGCAAGGGAAGGGCCAGAAGCAAAGATCACGGAGACGTTGCCATATATTTGAACTTGGGAAGTGTGGCAGACAGATGGCAGATTATTTATGAAGACAGAGAGGAGGGTGGGTCTGAGGATTGACCCCTGTGGGACTCCAGCTAGGATGGGAAGGGGGGATTTGGTATCACCCACCAGAATGGAATGAAACCTCTGTGAGAGGCAGGCCTTAAACCAGTTGATGGCAGGGGGTGGGGTGCAGGCCTATTGAAACAAGGTTGTCTATTAGGAGTTTGTGGTCTATGAATATGGCCAATGTCAGGTGACCTTTGTCCATAACAGTGTGAATATGGTTGGTAAGATGGAGAAAGGATGAGAAGGTGGAATGATGCTGTTGAAGGTCAGATTGGTAAGGGATAAGGATGTCATTGGAGAACAGGAAGGAACTTAGTCTTTTAGATATGAGGGAATCCAGTATCTTTGAAATAGGCCTGCAGTTGCTGGGATTTGAGGGATCATCCCCTTTGTGAAGGAGATTGACCTTGGCCAGTTTCCAGGCTTTGGGTAGGGAGCCCAATGCAAGAGAGGGATTAAAAAGATGGATGATGGCTGGAGCTGAGATTTTCAATAATTTGGGGTTAATTCCACCTGGGCTCTTTTGTGAGTGTTTAGGGATTTGAGGGCATGGATTACCTCTAGTGGGGTAAAGGAGCGGGAGTTATGGTAGGGGGGTTGAGGTGGGTGTGTGTGTGTGCAGTGGGGAGGGAGGACTGCCAGGGAGTATGGCTGGAAGCATGGGAGGGTGAAATGATGAGCATGGGGAGGAGGAGGGGGAGCCCCAATGGTAAGGCACAAGTGGTGAAGTAATGGTTTATGGATGATGCAACGTCATCAGCCCTGTCTGGGCACTGACTGCTGGGGGGAGGGGAGTTAGAGGGAGAGCCTAGAAGGGAGTGAAGGGTCTTCCAGAAAGCAGTCTGAGTGGAACGGCAATCATCTAGCCGGGCTTTGAAGAAGTCGCTTTGTGGTGGTATGCAATGCCTTAGTGCAGGCGTTCCTTAAAGTTCTGTATTTTTGGAGGTCAGACATGTCAGAGGAGGCCTTGAAGATTTTTCAGGCCCAATCTCGATCCTTAAAGAGCTGTACCAATTGGGGAGAGAGCCAGGGATGGTGCCTGCGCCACAGTCTTAACCTTTTGAGGGGGGCATGGAGGTTCCGGATATTCAGGAAGGTTGAGCTGAAGTCAGCCAGAGTGGAGTCTATATCAGGAGCGATGAAGACTCTGAACCAGTAAGCGAAGTATAGATCAGCCATCAGTGATTGATGTTTCAGGGACCTTTGGGGTCTGAACCATATGTACTTGGGAGGGGCAAGAGGGGGGCAGATTTCCTGCAGCAGTGAGTGATGCAGTGATCACTTAAGGCATCAGGGAGAGTACCGGCTGAGGAGTATTTGTGTGGTTGAGTCATTAGAATTCATTCAATGAGCGAGTGGTTGTGGGAACGGAGATTAAGCCTCATTGGGTCGGATATCAATTGTGAGAGGTTGAGGGCCTCAATTTCTAGTATGGTTGTACGAGATAGTGGGGCAGACCAATTTAAATTAAAGACACCCAGGACGAGGAGCTCACCAGTGAAGGAGTGGGAGAGAAGAGAGGCGAGCTTAGAGACTATTGCTGCAGGGGATGGGTTGAGGGGAAAAGTAACAGTTAGTGATAGACAGAGGGGAAGAGGAGGGAAATGTCAGCTTTGAGAGGAGTAGTTCATGTGATTTTGGGATGGCCTCCTGGAGGGCAGTGAAGACATGGAGGGACTTGTGGGCATAGGTGGTGACACCACCACCATGTTTGCCCCTGTCCCGGTGGAAAATGGTGTACCCGGGGATGGCAACTAAGGAGTCTGGGACTTTGGCAGATAGCCATGTCTCAGTAATAAAGAGGATGTCTGGAGAACACTGTGTAGTCCAGGTCTTAATGTGTTCTAATTTAAGCAGGATGCTCCTTGCATTTATGTGATAGATGCCCTGCCCATTTGCTGGGGATGAGTGAGGTGCAGTACGCATGGGCCCAGGATTTTGATCCACATAACTGGTGAGTAGGAGAAGCAAGAGGCAGGGTATTAAGAATTTTGGGAGCATTTTTTTCCTTAGTGGGCCAGTGGGGAGGGTGGTTTGGAATGGAGGTCATGGAAGGAAGGAGAGTGGATGAGAGGGTGAGGGGCTGGGAGTGGGTGAGGAACCAGGTGCAGCAGAGGGAAGGAGAGGGTTGAGGATGAGAGGAGGGCAGGACTGCTAGCGAGGGACGGGGGGAGGGGCTGGGGGAGGAGAGTACCATGGGTGGGGGGGGTGAGGTTGTTTGAAGAGAGACCAGTACTAAGAGAGAGGTAAAGATGGCTAAGAGGAGTAGTCTATCAGGAGATAGCATTTTGGTCAATGTTCATTTCCGAAGGAGGGAGTGGGATTTGTTGAGGGTTTTGCAGCCACTACAGGGTAGGTTAGGGTAGTGTGCAGAATAAGGCTAGCTGGGAGATGAGTGAAGGTAGGCAGCCTCTGTGGTGTAATGGTTAGGGGCAAAGCCTGTGATGATGAAGGTCAGAGGTTCAAATCCCTGGATGGGCTAGAGGTAGAGCGTGTTGAAAAGAGAGGGGGACAGAGTAGGAGACTATGGCAGGAGGGAAATATGGGATGATTAGGAGAGAGAGCTAACTGCTGTGAGCAGGAAGTTAGTGAGATTGTGTGCACCATAGTGACCCCTGTTGGGCGATTGGTATAAGGTGCCAATGGGGAGTTGAGCTGATAGAATCTGGTTGGGGTGTGTCACATGACCAGTCACATGATACCCCAAGTATAAATTTAGGGGTGGACCAGGGTGGATGGGGCAGTCATCGCAAAGTGACGATGGGCTAACACAGGTACCTGGAGCACTGCAGCGAATGAAAGAAGTGGTTTTCAAATCACTTTGTCTGTGGCTCTTTCCGATGCTGCTCC
This sequence comes from Neoceratodus forsteri, assembly GCA_016271365.2. Classification (NCBI taxonomy): domain Eukaryota; kingdom Metazoa; phylum Chordata; order Ceratodontiformes; family Ceratodontidae; genus Neoceratodus; species Neoceratodus forsteri. Next base: position 1,580,630,316 of record CM057449.1, on the reverse strand, counting down.
TGCTCCATGGGGAGGATGAGTAACTGGAGGCTGCAGGGGGAGAGAGAGAGCCTTGTCTTTTGTTCTTCTTGATGCTGCTCCATGGGGAGAGTGATTAGCTGGAGGTTGCAGGGAGGGAATATAATAATTGGACCTGTAATCTTGATTTTTTAAGGGGCACTGAGATTGGGAGTGGCTACATCAGAGTAAAATACACTACAGCACAACAAGATAATCCTAGGCCTGTGCAGTGTTGGTACCAGTAATATGTCAGATACACCATAGAATTTAGTGCAGTTATAACAGGTCTATAGAAAACTTAACCACACGAAAATCAGTACTAGTATACTGTATCAGCTCTGTAGAACATTAAACTGTAGAGAGAAGTCAGTACCAACGTAACAGGGCATCGAAGCGCTAAGACGCGCACAAAGACTCGTGCGTCAGCATGTGTTATGCATGTTTGGAGAGTTTGGAAAGATATTAGAAGGTACTATTTAGCTCCTTGCATCTAATAAATAAGGTAATCCAACTTATTATCGACAGAGTGATAGCTTAGCATCTATCGTTGTATATTTGATTCCAAAAAACTGATGAGCATTGTATAAAAATAAAAGCCTGTGATTTTGTGAAGGGTTATAACAATAAGAACATGGCAAATGCTATTTCATTACATGAAGGAGAATACCTTATAAGATGTAGAAACTGTCTAATGTATTTAATCACCCAGGAAGACCCAATAGATCACTTTGAATGTGAAAAATGTATACATAATATTGAATTAATGAATGAATTAAACTCTTTCACGGAAAGGTTATTGCACCTGGAAACTAGCCAAAGAAATATGGCAGATAGATTAGGCACTAAGTTAGACATACGGAACAAAGAGACTTTGACTCCATTTTCCGTGACCTCATCTATACATAATCATGTTAGTATTTTACCTAACCCTCAATACCATGCTCCGGACACACTAGATTTAATTGAACTTGAACTTAACAATAAAAAAATAGTAAAAGAATCAGAGAGAAAGATGCATCTCATGATGGAGATGAAGAGTGGTACAACATACAATATATTAAACCAGCAAAAAAAGGTAGGCATGCTACAATATTTGACGTCCCTCTTACAAATAGATTTTCCATATTACAAGCATTAGATACCAATTTAGAAAATAATTCAACACACCAATTAGTAGTTAATGATACCCCAGACATTCTTACCCCTTTAGATACAGACACTGGTAGTAAAGATACTATCTCAGGGTATGATATCAATCATTGTGATAGTGGAATTCTTGTAAACATGGAACCTGACAATAACACTCAGCTACACCATAGGAATTTACTGATAATAGGAGATTCCATGATCAAAAAACTAGACAGGACCATTTGTAATCCTGATAAATCACATCGAACTTTGTCTGCTTTTTAGTGGGGCAAAAATTGCTGATTTAACATACATGTGTAAAACAATGGTCCATGGTGTGGGCCCTAATCCCCTTGTCATAACACATGTGGGTACTAATAATATGTTCAGAGATTCCCTTGTGGAAATTGAAAAAGATATGGTTGCTCTAGTTAACACTTTGATCAATCTGGGATGCGAAGTTATGATTTCTGAGGTATTGCCCATTCCAAAAGCCACCCCACGAATCAACCAAAAAAATTCATAAATTCAACAACTGGCTGAGATCTTGGACATTAAAACAAGAGATTTACTGTATACCTCATTGGGAAGACTTTTATCTCCATGATGACCTATTCTGTTATGACGGATTACATCTAAGTAAAAAAGGAAATGACATACTTGGGGTACATCTTATCCATTCTCTTGACATACATTTAAACTAGTATTGGGGGGTGTGAGTTTCTTGGTAACAATAACCAACTGAGGCATAGAAACATTACTCTAGCTCCCTTAAATACCACTGCACTAGCCAATAATACTCAGACCCCACTCATGAATACAAGTGACATTAAAGTACTATTACTTAATGCTAGAAGTCTGTCACATAAAATTGAAGAACTGAAATATATAATGCATAAAGAAAACATCTCTATCTGTGGGGTTACTGAAACATGGTTCCAGAATGACAGCTGGAATGTCGATATACCAGGGTTTAATAAGATAATTAAAAACAGGAAAGACAAACAAGGAGGAGGGATTGTACTATATATTTCTGAAGAATATACATTTCACTGTAATTACACCAACACACGGACAGATATTGATAGTGAAATAATATGGGCAGAGATTATTTTACCATCATTTAAATTGTGTATTGGTTTGGCCTATAGATCACCTAATCTAAACAAGGAACAGAATACTGACTTTATAAAACTGATTAACAGTTTTGATCCAGAAACAAATTATATACTATTGGGTGACTTCAATTTTCCTAATATAGACTGGATAAAACATACCTGGAAGGGTAACACTGAGAAAGATTTTCTTGATACAACAATTAACCAAAATTTAGAGCAAATAATTCACCATGGTACAAGAAATAATAACATCATTGATATTGTGCTGACTAATATGGGAACTTTAGTGCACGATGCCAGAATATTAGAACCACTTGGAAATAGTAATCACAATATGATCCTATTCCTCATACAGACCAGGGTTATAGAGACCAAAGGAATCACCGTAACCAAGGACTACACGCAAGCTAATTATATTAAAATGAAACAATATTTTAATTCATGGGACTGGAGCTTGAATGTGAGGGCCTTAACGTACATCAAGTTTGGAACAGTATATTCTCCAAACTTATACACTGTTTAGACAAATGGGTACTAAACAGGAAAAAATATAATAAGGGATACAGAAACCCTCTATGGTGGAATAATAAAATTAAGAGATTGATTGCCAAAAAACGTAGAAAATATAAGAAATATAAAACTCATCCATCACAAGAAAAATGACATCAGTACAAAAAATGTACAAATAAAGTTAAATTGGAAACAGGGAAAGCAAAAAAAAATATGGAAATCAATTTGGCAACTGAAACATTAGATAACAAGAAAAAGTTCGATAATTACATTGGTTCCTTAAGAGGATCTAAAGTAACAATTGGCCCATTACAAACAGATTCAGGGATTATAGTAAATGAAACTCACAAAGCAGAATTTAATAAATACTTTCATAATATATTTACTAATAAGGACAATTTTAATAAGGTAATAACAAACCCCAATCAAGTTACGGTAGAACCCATTATTGGATAAATAAATTCTAATAGAATTACAAAATTTAAAAGTTACTTCATCAGCTGGACCAGATAGAATACACCTCAACTTCTTAAAACAAATTGCTTCACAAATTTCAGGACCACTTAGAAAATTATTTAATTTATCCCTCGAAACAAGAGAATGTGTCTTAGCATGGAAATAAGCTGTAGTAATTCCCATTTATAAAACAGGTTTAAAATCTATGGTATCTAATTATCGGCCTATAAGTTTAACATCTGTCATTTGGGAAAACCTTTGAAAGATTAATTTGACGTAGAATGGAAGATCATATCACCCATAATAAACTACAAGATAGTACACAACATGGTTTTACAAAAGGAAGGTCATGCTTAATGAACCAACTTAATTTCTTTGAAAATGTAAGTGCGGCGTTGGGCAAGGGACTACCTGTGGGCATAGTATATTTGGACTTGGCCAAGGCCTTTGATCGTGTCTCTCATAGAATTCTGCTCGAACATTTAACCACACTACAATTCCCATATAAACTAATTAAATGGATTGATTCATGGTTACATAATCGCAGACAAAAAACATCTGTTAAAGGAGCCATGTCGTCATGGGTGGACGTTACGAGTGGGGTCCCCCAGGGCTCTGTGTTGGACCCTGTTTTATTTAACATTTTGATATCTTCAATGCAGACAGCAGATAATATATGGATATCCAAATATGCAGATGACTGCAAAATAGGCTGCATTGTCAATACCATTGAATCTACCAGTTTATTGCAAGCTGAATTAGATAATTTAGAAACCTGGGCTAGCAATTATAAAATGAAATTCAATGAACAGAAGTGTAAAGTAATGCACTTGGGTTATAACAATTTAAAAAATGAATATACATTAAATAAAGTAAAAATACAAGTGACAGAAGATGAAAAAGATCTGGGGATAAACATAGATAATAAGCTAAATTTTGAGAACAATACTACTTTCAAAGTGAATAAATGTCAGAGAATCATGGGCTGCATCTGGAAAAACATTAAAAGTAGACTACCTCAGGTTATTCTCCCATTGTATACTAGTCTGGTGAGATCCCACCTGGAGTATTGTGCCCCATTCTGTGCACCCTTAACAATTCAAGGTAAAAAACAATTGGAGGGAGTTCAAAGGCGAATGACTAAAAAAATACAAGGTATGACTAATAAATCATATGGGGATAGATTGAGATCACTTGGTCTATTTTCTATACAATACAGACAACTCAGGGGAGACCTTTGTTTACTCTATAAAGCATTTAACGAACAAGGACTTTTAGAAAATCTTGGTATTGAAAGAAAACGAGGTACATTGCATACGAGATCTCATACCATGAAATTAAAAGGTGTACATTGTAGAACCAAAAAAAGACATCAATGGTTCACTCAGAGAATAGCTAACTCTTGGAATACATTACCAGTCTCAATTGTAGAGAGCAAAACTATGGATACGTTCAAGGGCACACTGGACAAATTCATGGGTAATAAAAAATTTGAATATATAGATAATTAAAACCATCCTTGGATGGCAAATTCAATAATAGGCTATGCCTCCTGAATTTGTAAAAAACTATGAAACTATGAAACAGTCTTATAGAACACTAAATAGTGTGGGCAAATCAGTACAAGTATAACCCTTCTTGTGAATGCAACACTTGTAAGGTACATTAGTTATATATGCACAGAATTAGCAGTGAATGGTACAGATTACAGGCACAGCAATGTAACAGAACAGTGCAAGGTTAGCTAGGCATACTGGACTGAGCACTCACCAATCAGCCACTGAGCAGCACAACCAGCCACTGGATGCCTCGCTGGGTGATGCCCATAGTAGATGCCCTTTACAGAGGGCCACTAGTAACGGGTGACTATACAAAGTAAACCACAGCAAACATTACCATTTCCTAAACAATAAAGGGTAGTCACAGACCAACTCTGAAATCATTATGGAATAGCAGTCCTTCAACAACCTGTTGCAACTAGCTCCAACTCCATTCGTCCCAGCGTGGTTGCAGGCCCTGAAGAGATACAAAGCCCAGTCTCCTCAAGTGGCATCATCGGATTCACTACATAAACAGCCAATAGCAGAAAAAATTCACGCAGAGTTCACAACAATCAAATTAATGCACACAGAGTTGACTGGAGAGGTGAAAGCAGAAAGATCCTCTATGGACACGCTAGCAATCCTCATAGGAGACATGGAAGCATGGGTCAGTTCTTTGGAGGACAAGACAGGAAAGAACCAAGAAGAACTAATTAGAGTGCTAAAGAAACTTGTGCATCCTGAAGAATAAACAGATGACCAAGAAAATAGAAGCAAACATAACAACCTGCTCCTTGTAAGCATTCCAGAGGAGGCCAATGGTTTGAATCCCATCAAGTCTGCTTACAAGCTATTCCATGAAGTGATGGGCTCACAAAGTAATGGGCAAGAATCTATCATTGACAGAGCTCACAAGGCCCTCCAACTTGTGCTCAAAAGAGAGAGATTCAGGGCAATGATATGCCGACTACAAAACTTTCAGGACAAAATAGCAATCAAGCAAGTGGCTCAATCCAACTGCACTGGAACAACTCGAGATACTACATTTTCAACAATCTCAGTCAGAACGTCCCTGATAAGCAAATAGCTTATAAATATACTAAACAATTTCACAAAGGAGTTGTTTAATTCTACATGCTGTTCCCAGCAAGATTGATCATTACCCTTCCCAATGGCACCTACAGTTATAGTTCATACACTTATCACACAGAATCATGGAAAAGTACAAGTCAGAAGCTGTAGGCCATGTGGACTTGACCAGTTTCTACCCTAAGAAGGCATATTTTTTGTTTTCCATGAAGTCATCTAGGGACTTCTTAAAGCTTTCTAGTGTAGTGCTAGTCACCACATTACTAGGTAGTCTGTTCCATGAACCAATTATTCTCTTACGTAGCCACTGACCTCATGTTTGTTTTGTAGAATTCTCCTTGAAGCTGGTATTGGTGGAATCTACTACATCTTTCTGTATTACAAGTTAAGCCTATAGTTTCCCATAGGTCTTTATTTGTTAGAGTTGTATATACAAGACATAAGTCTCCCCTTAGTCTCCTGTATTCCATACTATACAGACCAAGTTGCCTCATCCCATCTTCATAGTCAACATCTCTCCGATGCTTTATTTTTTTGGTAGCCTTTCTCTGCACCCCTTCTATCAACTTTATGTCCTTTTTCTTGTGCGGTGCCCACAGCTGCACACAGTACTCCAAGTGCAGTCATACAAGGGATAAATACAAGGGGACCACAACATTACTGTCTCTGTTTTTAATGTTTCTGTAAATACATGCCATTATTTTATTTGCATTGCTTGCAGCAGCCCTACATTGTTCTGGTAAGGATAGAATAGCTGTGATTAGTACTCCTAAATCTTTTTCCATAATTGATACCAGAGTAGGGTTACCATAGCAGTAATACCTGGCATTTTTACTCTTATGACCCATGTGCATGATCTCACACTTCTCTATGTTGAGAGTTAATTGATTTTGTATTACCCAATCCCCTACTTTTTGTTTTCCTTTTGGAACTGGTGAATAGACTGATTGTCATTCACTATGCTGCCTATTTTAATGTTATCAACACATTTTGTATTCCAATAACTAGATGACATCTGTAGGGGTGCTACGTAACTACTGAACAAGGTTGGGCCCAAAACTGACCCCTGAGGGACCCCGCTAGTGACTTCTGCCCATGGAGACAAGTGACCGGCCAGGGCCACTATCTGTTTTCTTCCCTCTGACCAGGACGTAACCCATTTAAGGATGTTGATATCAAGTCCTATATCTATTAGTCTTTCAATAAGCTGATTATGAGACAAGGTATCAAATGCCTTAGAGAAATCTAAATATAAGACATCCACAGGTAATCTTACATCCAGCGCACTGCACACTGGATTGAAGAAGTTTAACAAATTGGTCTGGTAAGTTTTGAAACCATGTTGGTTTATGTCCACAATACCTTCCTTGTTAAATGTTCACCTATCTGGTCTTTTATAATGCCCTCCATTATCTTACTGACGATAGAAGTCAGACAGAGAGGTCTAAAATTACTGTAATCGCTTTTAGAAACATTTTTGAATATTGGGGTTATAATGGCATTTTTCCAGTCTTGAACTGCAGTGCCGTCATTCAGTGAAGTATTTAGGCTATCAGTCAAGGGTTCTGCCAAAACCTATCGGGTCAATATACTGCACCCAGAAGGGTGCATGGACAACAGAGCATGTACTACAGCGCAGGTCTGGAACAGCGCATGGCACAGCACAGCGTTTACCAGAACAGTGCAGAGGCAAGGGTCATAATCATGCATGGCAGCAGTACAGAGCAATCCCACAATGCACATGCCAGACACATTGCATGCCACAACAGCACAGGGCTTCACCATGCAGGAGGAAGTCAAGCACGGCAATACAGCGCAATGCACCACAGAGCCAGGAAAAGACAGGAAATCCCACCCTGTCAACAGAACACCCCAGCTCCTATGTCTTCTTTCTGAGGGGGTTCACTCACATGCACATGAAATGCCCTACACACAAGCTGCACAGGAGTCGGGAACCCAGCAGAGCAGCACCCATAACACAGCAGGTCTGAGCATGCTGGAGAGCCACTAGGAGAATCAGAGTGGGAGGTTCGAATCCCACAGCTTGCAGCCACTGCAGAAAGCGCCATTCATCATCTGCACAGCAGTTACCCACCATACCCACAACACGGAACAGCCACTGCCATCCACAGGAGCCAGATGACTTGGACCTCATCATACAATGGAGGACCAGCCAGCACATCTCCCGATGATACTAGCCGCAGTCCTGGGCTGGCCATGAAGTAAGTGCAATACACTAGACATACACTCACCACTGGACCATGGGTCAATGTAGAGCATTCAGTAGAATGTCTGGGGCATAATACTTTTAGCCGACTCAGAGATGGGACAGCCAGGGAACCAGAGGGCATGCAGGTGACTGTCTGGGGCATAACATGTTTTGTAGACACAGACACGGGACAGCCAGGGAACCAGATGGATGGCACAGGCACACAGTTGACAGTCTGAGACAGATCTATATGACTGGACACCTGCACGGCACAGCACAAGCACCGGATGGACAGGAAGGGCACAGTGATGTGGGTCCACCAACACCATAGGCCTCACTGATGGATGTCCTGCCACACAGACCAGTGGTACCACCAACAGGAGCAAAACCGTGAGCCACACAGGCATGCCTTACCAGTGGTTAGTGCATACCTTGTGCCCTCAGCAATGGCATGTGCACACAGCCCTAACAGTGGAAGGGAAACCAACATGGTATCCTGGCCTGGGCGAGGGCCTGGCAGGCCTGCATGCAGTGTTCTGGTCAGTATGCCACACTAGCCCCAGCAGTGGAATGGGGGGGACTTTTGTAGCACAGTACCTGTCATTTGTACTCACCAACTGTGTGAGTGCTGGCTGTGCCGTGTGTTGTAGTGCTGCACTTGCACAAGCTGGAAGGTAACAAGCAAGGTCTGTTGTGGGGTCGTGGACTGTTGCGGGGTGGAGGAGTTGGGATGCATCACTGCCCCACCACAGGGTCACACCGGTATGCATGTTGTGACTCCATGAGTACCTTAGGGCTGGGATGGGGGGTGGTGCCTGTGCTGTCCCTAAGTACCCTGTGACACACCCCATGCATACACAATGGTGTGCACCTGCACCCTGTTGTAGACCAATGCCCTGCCCCAGTGCCTCTGTGCACACCACTAGGATCAACAGGCAACTGGTTCTGCAGGGGTGTGTGTGCACACCTGGCAACAGGTGGGACCACTCATGCCCACACTGGGGCTCCATAAAGTTAGCACATTGCATTGCTGGGTACTCACTCTGTGGAGGCTGTCCATGCATGAGGATGCCTCTGGTGTATGTATGCAGCCAGAAGGGCAAGCCCCTACGGCACCATGCAGGGTACTTGTACCGTCATGAATGTGTGCACCTTGAGCAGACATACTGGAAGTGTGTCGAGTACGAGAAGGCGAAGTGCCCTGCACGTGTGCATACACAGTCCGAGGAGGTGGTGCACTGCATGGGTGGGCACAACCACATCTCAGATGCCATGGACATCGCAACCAGGGAGGTCTTGGCATCAGCGAAAGACCATGCCCAATGCACCAATGGGCCTTACAGTGCAGTGGTGGCAGCTTCCACATCAGGTGTGCCCACATCCATCACGGGGAGACTGCCGGCATTGTCTCTCATCAAGCGGACCTGTGCCAGGGCCAGGACAGTGATGCACAGGCCACCATCACAACCAGCAAGCCTGCAGCAGCTTGTGATATCTCCGGAGTACATGTTGACTGAGACAGGTGTCCCCTTCATCCTGCATGACAGTGGCCCGGGTGACAACAGGCTGCTGGGATTTGCTACATGGTCCACGCTGGAACACCTGGAGGGGTGTACTACGATACTTGTGGATGGAACATTCAGTGTCACCCTGCCACTGTTCCAGCAGGTGTATATGATCCATGGCCTGCTGGAAGGCACCACATTCCCAGCTGTCTATTTGCTCATGAGTTCCAGGATCACCGCTACATACACAGCTGCATTCCAGCAGGTTAAGACTCATTGCCCTGGTCTCGCACCCGCGGCTGTCCTTACAGACTTTGATCTTTCAGCCATGCAGGCCTTTACCAGTGTATTCCCTGGCAGTCACCAGCAGGGCCGCTTTTTCTACCTGGCTCAGGTGGTGTGGCATCATTGCCAGCGGATTGATGAGTTCTTGGCCCACTACACAAAGGACCATGACTTTGCCTTCCATGCCCGTATGGTTGTGGCACTTGCCTTCTTGCCACCTGTAGATGTCACTGATGCCTGCAATGCACTGCATGACACGGAGTACATGAAGGTCAATGGTGAACTGTTGTTTCAGCTGATGGACTACTTTGAGGACACATGGGTGAGTAGGCCTGTGAGCTGATCAGTATGGCGCAGGCCTCTGAAAGACATCTCCACATGGAATGTCTAAGATGCGGCATGGGATGGTACAGCCTGAACTACTAATGCTGTGGAGGCCTGGCACAGGAGTTTTGCCACATGCTTGGGGGTGTGCCATCCAAATCTGTGGCAGTTTATATGGGCCCAGGGGGCTGAGGAGCAGCTGATCACTGTGAATCTGTCCCAGCTGTCTGCTGGGAACAATGTGCCCACTGCTAAGAGGAAGAAGATTGCTGCTATTGTTGGGGCCTACGGACAGCGGTCCACTGTGAAGTACCTCCATGGAACAGCATGTAACCTGTCCCTGTAGGTGTAACATGACTGTGCTGTTGGGGACTGGGGGGGGGCTTTTGGGGGTTTGACTATTTTCACTTTCACTGTTGCACTGTGTGGTTTGCTTTACGTGCACGAGTAAACACTATTTGCACGCATATCTGTTGTCTTGCCTCTTGCTTCTTGCCTGCGTCATGCTGGCCTGCTTGCACTGTTTCCCTGTGCAGCCATCTGTCTGTTAGGTGTTTTTGTGTTTGCTGTTTGGTATGCACTGTTCTTCCTTTATCTCCTTTTTGCATACGACATTATGACCCCATGCCCTGCCAAAACTCCTGCAATCATTTTTAGTAGGGCTGGGTGTAGGTTATCTGGGCCTGGTGATTTGTTAATGTTCAAGTTTTCTAGCTTGGTAGCCACATCCTTTTCTTCAATTTTCTACACGTTGTTTGGTAATCCCACACACAATCTTTCCCATTTGTCAGTTGAAAAGTCAGTTTTAGGTTAGTAGATACTTACAAAATATCTATTACATACTGTTGCCTTGTCCTTTTCTCCTTTTATTTCCTGATTTTCAAAGACAAAGGGTTCTAATACTGATTGGTCTTTTCTTGTACTATTGATATAAACATAAAATGCTGTTGTATTATCCTTTGCAGTACTTGCTAAATTTAGCTCAAAAGCCCTTTTTGATTTTCTTATAGATGTCTTGCAAGCTTTGCATATCTTTTTATATTTTTGAGTGTTTTTTGCTGAAGGATTGTTCTTAACTTTTCAGAAAGCTTTTCTACATTGTCTCATAAGTTTTATAATGTTTTTTAGTAACCCACATTGGTATCTTGCCCTTACAATTATATTTGGTGATGATTGGGATAAACTTATTTAGGCAGTCCTCTATTTTGTCAATGAATTTCTGCCACTTCACTTCCAGCGTCTGATCTTTGAACTCCACTTTCCAGTTCCATTGCCACAATATTGGTCAATCATGGTATAATCAGCCTTTCCATAACATCTCACCCTAGTGTTTCTGAGCAGTGGTTTCCAGTTTATTTTAATTACTGTTTTTACTATGTTATGGTCACTGCTGCATAGTGGTTCTCTCACCTTGCAGTCTATCATTCCAGTATCAGTATTGCTAAGTATCAAATCTAAGATCCTCTCACCCCTTGTAGCTTCACTAACTAATTCCTGCATATTATTTACTTCTGCATATTTTGAGAGTATCTTTCATCTTGGGGATTTGGCTTTATTTAGTTTCCGATCTGTGTCAGGGAGATTAAAATCACCCATAATAATGGTGTCAGAGCCTGGATCAATATTTTCTAGATTGTCAAAAAATGTACAGTTTGCTTCAGCTGTTAGATTTGGTGCTCAGTAGCCTACACACACCAGCAGTTTTTTTCTTATTTGGGGGAAGACTGACACCCATACTTGCTCCACATGCTCATATTGTGGTAATGTGTTCCTGTCCTCACTGGATTCCAAATCAATTGAAATGTAAAGTGTGGTGGATAGGGGTCATCGAAGTGGCCCCAATTTGCTCTGCAAAGTGATCCATGGAGTGAAGGCAAATTAGCGGAGTGCTCCACAACACGAAGCGGAGTACTTCACGTTGCAAATGGGTAATGCAAAGTCCATTGAAAACAATGACTTCGCGTTACTCCGCCTTCCACTACTCCACCAATTTTTAAGGCGAAGTACATCGAAAACAATTTACTTCAATTTACTTCGCCTTGTTTTTAAGCTCCAAAGGTGAATTTGGCAGTGTTTCATGGGATTTCAGGTCACATGGGCTCTAGATTGTTCTGCACAGCCTCAGTTTGGGGTAGTGTGTGTAGGAAGCTGTAGGAAACAATCTGCTCAGAGAGCTCTCTGCAATTCAAACCTTCAAAAAGCTGTTAAAAAGCCTTTTGAGTATTTTTTTGCTGAAACTTTAGTTCATCGATTATAGGAAACCTCCTGTGCTCATATCATCGGTGCCGCTATTGTTTGTGTATGGATTTTGAATGTTAATGTACAACATTCAGTCTGTGTACTGAGAGACGGTGAAGTGTGCTTTGGGGAGGGGTGTATCTGTGGTGGGTAGATTAACTTGGAGAAAAGACAGTGCTTTCTGTTTTGGTGATATTTTTCTTGTTTAACTGTGTAATGTACACACAGTAATATTTTCAATATTTCTGCCATTTTTTTGCTGATTGTTGTGGTGCAGCAGTGCATAATTTTAGTTTGTTTAAAATATGTGGTTATATTACTGAAGTTTTCAATTTGCTATGCATTACTTAGTGTGTGTGTGAGTATGTGTGTGACGCGTGTCATCAAATCAGACACCTTTTATTGTGCCGCATAATAATTTCAGCAATGTGAAGCTGCTATCCACTGCAGCTGTGTGATTTTTGCACTTCTTTGTGGTATCTTACTGGTACTAGTACTAGTGACTGTTACTGCAGCAGTACAGTACACTGCCCCCCGCACCCCCAACCGTAAAGGTATTCTTTTCCAGATTTGAATTTCTGATGGTGAGCACTGGTTAGGTGTTGTGCCTTTGTGTCTGCATCTCTTCAGTGCACAGCACAATCTTAATCTGTCTGTGCATTTGCATCTCTTTAGGGACCAATCTCCATCTGTAGCTTAAGTCACAGTTGTTTCTTTGCTTCCCTTCAGAGTACTGGACAAGTGTGGTGCTTAATGCTGCATGAACATTCTACTCATTAATATGCGTTTTTAAGTCAGGACCATCATTACAAGTCACTCGTGATACAAATCATGTTCTTCATCATCACAGTCACAAATGCAGTCACAAATCACGATTCACGATCATTCACGTTACGAATCACATACATTTTTTTTCTAGTTACTTGGATGTATTATAAGCCAGTTTTGTAGTATCTCTCCAGGCTTCACCACCCCACCATTGTACTCATTGATATGTGTTTTTAAGTCTGGGAGTTTGAAGCTACAGCCCATCAGGGAAGTACAGCCGTAGGCGGTAATCATTCATGTTTCTTCATCATCATGGTCACAAATGCAGTCACAAATCACGATTCATGATCATTCACATTACGAATCACAACATTAATTTTTTTTTCTAGTTACTTGGATGTATTGTAAGCCTGTTTTGTAGTCTCTCTCCAGGTTTCACCACCCCACCATTGTACTCATTGATGTGTGTTTTTAAGTCTGGGAGTTTTAAGCTACAGCTCATCGGGGACAGGGGAAGTACAGCCATAGGCATTTACATTTCTTCATCATCATGGTCACAAATGCAGTCACAAATCACGATTTATGATCATGTCATGAATCACAATATAAATGTTTTTTAATAGTTACTTGGATGTATTGTAAGCCTGCTGGTCACGGTGCTGAACAGGGATGGGATCCACACTTGGGCCCGGGGGAACAGGCACATCCTGCTCCAGAGGTCCTGGTGCTAGACTTGGTGGTGGTGGTGGTGGTTCAACTGCCTCAGAGTCAGGACAGGAGGTGGTGCTGGTCCTGCTTCGGGGAGGGGCACTCACAAGTTTTGAGTGGTCCAATAGGAATGGGTGCCCATGCCCTCCACACATGCACACGGTACAATGCTTACCACTACAACGCTCTCCCAAAGCTGCCCCGTTCCAGACATTCCCTCACCCTGGTCCATCTCTCCTACTGAGCTCCCTCAGTCTGAGCAATTACCACTCACACTGTCACGAAACACACACACGCAGTCACACAGACACAGACAAACAACTAACTACTTATAAAGGTAGGAAAAATAAAATTTAAAGAAAGAACAAATTAAGTAAAAAAGAGTACAGAAAAGACAAAAAAATATAGCTTTTAAAAAAGCTGTTGGGTCTAAATCAAAGTTTAAATCTCCTCCTTGCTCTGATCTCAAAGTATCAGCAGTCACAAAACACACTACTCTCTCTCCATCTGCACAGGAGAAAGTAAAAGTGTCTGCTTGTATGTCTCACTTTCTTCCTGCCTAGCTAAAGAGCATGTGACTTACAGTACTGTAAGCCATGTGATGTGTGGGGGGGGGCTGCCAAATCTGAAACACCAAGTGGATCACTTAGAATCCTAATGAGGAACGTGAAGTCCCTTAAAACAATGATTCGCTTTACTGTGTGCCATTCTGCCTCAACACGGCGTGGTAATGACAAGGCAAAGGGAGAACTTTGCATTGCCCACTCCCACGCGGAGTGCCCACTGCGCGTTCACTTCCCCGGCGAAATTTAAATTCACCGCATCTCTAGTGGTGGACAAGCTGTGGTGGTTTGTACCCCTCTAGTTTATGGTGATGCCAGATAAATCTGGAAGGAGTGGCTGGAGGCATATTCTACAGCCAAGATGCAAGGTTTATTAGCAATAGTTGGACCACACAGAAATTACTTAGCATTCACTACCACTATCACACAAGAGAAAGAATGAACAAAATTACCAGGACCACAAATGGGCCCCACTAATGTCATACAAAAGTCCAGGTGATTCAAGACCTAAGGACGTAGCAAACAAATGCACAAAGCTTGGGTTTCTACTATTTTGGTCGGTGACCACTGGGTGTGAACCCAAGGAAGCGCTTCCTATACTGGCCATAAATTGGGGCATCCCCCAGTGAACCAAAAACAGAGGAAAGCACTGCAGGCCTCCTTACCCTGGGAAGAAGGTGACTCCTGGTGTCACGGAGGCAAAGTCGAAGGTGAAGCACCTGGTCAAGGAAGGGTGCTGAAGCCTGGTTGCAGGTGAAGAGAACCCTTATCTGGAGTTGTCAGCTGTGGTGACCTTGGGCAGAAGAGCAGGTGATATCCATTCAAGGAAAGGATGCTGGGTGCGATGATCCACAGATGACCTCTGGGTAGGTCCCTGGAACCCTTACCACCTCACTACTGCAGCTTCAGAATCTGGAAATCTTCAGTGTGACCTTTTGATGAGCCTCTGGAACATGGCTACTACTTATGACCAGCAACTCAAACCTGGGGTGTCATGGCGAAGACTTGGGGTTGGTGGAGGTCACTGGAAATGGGCGCAGGTGATGCTGAGCTTCCCGGGGAACCTCTCTGGGTTGAAGAAGAAGCACTGGAGAAACCCTAGATGAGGTGTGTGCAGGAGCCCCTTGGAATTCAACAAGGATTTCTGTACACTGTACACAGGGGAATGCGGGGAAGGTTAGGGAGAAAAAGATAGCATTTAGGAAGTATAAGGAAACCCAGAGGGAGCAGGACAGAGAACTGCACTAGTTAAGGCAGAAGGAAGCAGGGAAGGCAGTCAGAATAGCAAAGGCCCAAACTGAGGAAAAGATAGCCAACTCGGTTAAGAAGGGGGATAAAACCTTTTATAGGTACATTAGACAGCATAGAAAGACAAAGGGAGGGATAGTGAGACTGAATAGAATGGATGGTGGGTAGGCAGAGAGGGACAGTGAAAAAGCAGGGATACTGAATGAATACTTCTGCTCAGTATTCACAAAAGAGGAGGGGGAGGTACCTAATCCAATTAACAGAAGCAATCTGGATGGGGTGGAGTCGATCCCAGTCCTTTCACAGAAGAAAGGGTTCTGAAACAACTCCTAAAACTGAAAGTGGACAAAGCAATGGGGCCTGATGGGAGTCACCCCAGAATTCTAAAATAATTAAGGGGAGAACTAGTGACACCACTGATTACCCTTTTCAACAAATCATGGGAAGATGGTGTGGTACCTGAGGACTGGAGGAGGGCGGGTATAATTCCCCTTCACAAAAATGAGATCAAGACAGAGGCAGGAAACTACAGACCTGTCAGTATGACCTCTGCGGTAGGGAAAATGGTGGAATCACTTCTGAAGGAAAGAATTGTTGAGTACCTAGAGGCCAGTGGGACACAAGACCCAAGGTAGCATGGATTCACAGCGGGAAGGTCATGTCAGACAAATCTAATAAATTTCTTTGACTGGGTGACCAAGGTAGTAGACCAGGCAGGGGCTGTGGACTTGGCCTACCTAGTCTTTAGCAAGGCATTTGACACAGTCCCACATAAAAGATTAATAAACAAATTAGCCAGCCTGGGAGTGGGTCCCTGGGTGGTAGCCTGGGTAAAACATTGGCTGGACAACAGGACCCAGAAGGTAATAGTAAACGGAATCCACTCTGAAGAAAGGGGGCTTGCTAGTGTGGTACCACAGGGTTCAGTACTGGGTCCAGTCCTTTTTAATGTCTTTATAAGTGACTTTGCAGAGGGACTGGAAGGAAAAGGATGCCTCTCTGCAGATGACACAAAGATCTGCAACAGGGTTGATACACAAGGGGCCATGGAAAGGATAAGAAGGGACTTGGCAAGGTTGGAGGAATGGTCAGAAGTATGGCAGCTTGGATTCAATGCAAAGAAGTGCAAAATAATGCACCTAGGAAACAAAACCTAGGGAAAGAGTACACAATGGGAGGGGGGGGTTGTAAAAACAACAAAAATGGAAAGGGACCTGGGAGTAATCATATCAGATGACCTTAAGGTTGGCAAGCAATATGAGAAGGCAGTAGGGAGGGCTTGGAGGATACTGGGATATACAGGGAGAGGCATCACTTGCAGAAAACAGGAAGTTGTTATCCCTCTATACAGACAGTGGATGAGAGCCCATCTGGAGTACTGCATCCAGTTCTGGAGACCCCATCTCCACAAGGATGGAGGCAGTCCAGAAGAGGGCAATTAAAATTGTGCAGGGTCTGCAAGAGAAGCCATGTGAGGAGAGACTAAAGGAGCTTAATATGTATACCCTTGAGGAAAGGAGGGAGAGGGGAGACATGATAGAAAATTTTAAGTACCTCAGTGGCATCAACAAAGTCCAAGAGGGTAACATCTTTCAGAAAAAGAGATGTGCAAGAACAAGTGGGTACAATTTGAAGATAGAGGTCGGATGGCTCAGGGACAACATGAGGAAGTTTTTTTTCACAGAAAGGGTGGTGGAAGCATGTAACTGCCTTCCTGAGGAAATTGTGGGGTCTAAAACTGTGGGAGAATTCAAGAATGCATGGAACAGACATAAGGCAATTCTTACGGGGGGGGTAGGAAGAAATAGACTGTTGGTTAACTAGGATCTGCAGCTTATCCAGTAGGTAGGGAAATGGGCAGACTAGGTGGGCCAGGTGGTCCTTATCTGCCATCAAAGTCTATGTTTCTATGTTTCTATGTAACCACAAAGGAGTGAGAAGACCTTTCCTGTTGGAGACTGCTGCATAAAAGATTCACTGGGTCTGTTTCCCAGCCAAATAGACTGACTCGCCACACTGGGAGACCTGACTAGATGGCAAATTTCTGCAGCAAACTGACCGAGGCTGCTATTGGAGATCTTCTGGAGGGCAGTTACACTGAAGGGACCCTGGGATTCACTTTAACCTCCTAACAGGGAAACCAACAGCCATTGCTGAGCAGTCCTTCACCCTCCCTGGTCAAACTCTTTCTACTCTCTCCATCCTATGCAGAGTCTCCTCCAGGCTGGGGCAGTCCTAGCTACCTGCCAGGGGATTGGCTCCTTTGTCCAGAGGTCTGCCTCCTGAGGCTGGGTCAGTAGCCTGAAAAATAAGTTTCCAAGTTTCAATCTACACTGACCACAGGGATTGACTGACAGGGCTCATCCTGGCTTCCTTCTCCCCTGCTGGGACAGGAATGTGGCCAAACTGGCTTGATCTTAGCTGACTAGGTGTTGATCTTGGGCAGAGGGAAGGGAGAACAAAAGGAAGAAGAAAAAAATGGTTTTCTTTTAAAACTCTGAATTTAGACTGCTAGTACTATTTGCTGGACAGGGGCCTGTTCTGTGCTTCAGAGAGTCCCCTAAACTTTTCAAGGGTTTCTCAATAAGCTGTCAGGGTCCCCATAACTGTCTGACCCCCTCATGTCTCTGGGGATGCCCTATTTTCTGTGATGCCCCCAAATTCCACTATTTTATGTGGTGCCCCCAATTTCCCTGTGGCACTACAGATTTGGGCCCCCTAACAATACATGTCCCCCTGTATTTTCCAAATTTTCACCTTCTTAATCTCAAATCCCTTAACAATTCCATCCATTAGCAATGACATATTCCTAGTTCTTATCATGGTAACTTAAGACATTCTTAACAGCCTACAGATTATAAACTTTAAATCCTTAATTCTACATATTCTTAACACTCTAAACATTATGGTATTGGTTTTATCAGTGTGTGAGAACAAATGTATGATTCCTTGCATATTTAAGGCTCTGATTTTCATCTTACAACATTTCAATAAACCATATTTACAACTGGGCAATGGTCTTGGTTCTTTTCTTTCATCTTTCTACTAATATGGGAACACTGTTTGTATGGCCTCAGTCACATGCCTCTGAGGTGTTATCCCAAAGTTTGACCTCTGGGATCTACATTGAGGGGGCTCTACAGCATTGGCTACTGGAGTGTGTGGCACCATTGGATATAGCCATGGGGTTAGTAGCTAAGTGGGGAATGACCCTGGGGGGTGTTCCCTTGGTTGGGAGTAGCTCCTGCCTCTCCTTGTTAATCCGTCCATCCCACTCAACATTAACTGTGCTTGACTTCAAATGATTTTGATGTACGGTACCACCTTCTGAGTCTGTGTTCCATTCAATGCCTGGACTTGGTAGATTTGATATCCTGGGCACGGGATTTCTGAGATGACATATGGGTCAGGCTGCCACTCCGAAGATGATGTCTCACCACTCCATGACTTCACCATGACTCGTTCTGCTATGAGTAAGTGCTTTTCCCAATCAAAAGCACTATCTGACCCCTTCATATTTTCTTGGTTCGCACACACCTTTAGACTTGGGCTCTGTTCAAGGAGAGGTTCTGTTTTCCTTCCAGTGGTGTGCTTCAACTGCCTTGGCTGACACCTGAATGGAGGGTGATGCCTGCATGTTCAGCCAACTTATACCAGTCACTCTACCTGGTTCCTTCTTGGGTACCGGGCAGAATCCAGGCACCTCTGGATACAAATGCTGACTGGTCTGCTTATCCCTCACTACTGAGCAGTTGGTCTCTGGGGGTCTTGTCAGTTCCTGGAGATATACAGCATTTAACTGGATGCTCTCTTTCCCCTACAAGAATGTCTGCAACTCCACAAAGCATCTGTGGAGCTCCTCCTTCTCCTGCTCCACTAGGATCAATTTGGACCAATAGTTTGCTAACTGTGCCTCATGTTCTCATGGTTGCTCTTCTTTGGCCTTTGTCTCTGTGAGCAACTTATGATTCAGATCTCTGACCATAATCTGGTATTCTTGGATACTCCTCACATTCCATCCTCCTGACTCTTC
Organism: Neoceratodus forsteri; assembly: GCA_016271365.2. Taxonomy (NCBI): domain Eukaryota; kingdom Metazoa; phylum Chordata; order Ceratodontiformes; family Ceratodontidae; genus Neoceratodus; species Neoceratodus forsteri. The sequence continues at coordinate 1,580,610,593 of CM057449.1, read as the reverse complement.
ATGGTGGCTTGCTTGCTCAGACTGCTTCTTCATCTTCTGAGCTTGCTGTTGTAGACTCTTTCTGAGGTTGTGACATTCTTTTTGCAGTTCGGTCTTTCTCTTCATGTACTCTGCCACTTGTTGTGTAAGCTCCTGATACTGGGCCTCCTTTGGGCATTCTGGTCCAGAACCTGCTGGCTCACTGCATGGGCAACAGCTCTCAGTATCTGTGCATGATGCTCAGTTCTGGCATCCTGAACTCTTGGTGGGCTTCCTGACAGTGTTCTGACAGCTTGGCTGCATTGATTAATTTTCTTCATTTCCCTCTGAGTGTCCTCAAACAGCTGGCATCAAGCTCTTTTGATCTCACTGCTTCTAGCATCACTCCTCTGACATGGCTGTGGAATGGGCCCAGTGGTTCCTTCACCTTGGCACGTGGGTCTGCTTTGCTCCTCCCATCTATCCGTGTGTCTTCAACCTTGGTTTCTGTTCCTCCTGGATCTATGTGCATGCTGCACACCCTGAATCTGGGCATCTTGCTTCATCTCTGCTCTGAGTGGTGCCAGCTCATGTTGCAAATCCAGTATCAGCTGCTCTTGCACTTCTGGTGGGAATACTACTCCTCTTAGGTATGAGTCATATTTCACCCAATCCAATGGATAATCTTCTTTCTGGCAGGAGTTCCTCTCTGCTCTCAATCTGATGAAGGTACTACAAGAGGAGAATGGTTCAGACATTGGACACCCAGCAGTCATGGCTCTAGCTACAACAGTCATCTGCTGGAAGACCACCATCTCATCCTCAAGTTGTCCAGAGCCTAAGACCTCTATGGCTTCCTCCTTGAAGTCCACAGACTTTGTATCTGGGTTTTGACCATGCAACGTCTGCAGCTTCTGACATAGAAGCTCTCCCCAGAACCCTTCGATGAACTGCTCTAACAGTACTTGGTCTGGGTTGTGGTCCTCACTCTGGTCTCATTTTTGCAGGGCCTGGTGTGCCTCTTGCAGGCTCAAGGTAAACTCACACAATGTCTCCTGGTTGCCCTGTGTGCAGGAAAATAATTTCATTTTTAGGCAGTACACAGGAGCGTTTAAAAGCGCTGACAAGCTGTACAAAAATAGCTTAAACATACCATTAAAAATTGTGTGCTAGTTAAATCCTGCAGTTCATTATTATTTTTGAGCCCTGTTTCAGATTTTAACAAGTGAAGGAGTGGTAGTTCTTTGTGGCTAAAGAACTGAACTACCGACTCAGTTGCTGCATATTAATTCATTTTAGGTGCACTTTTCTGACCTGTAAGTTTACCTGCACCAGTCAGAGCCTTTTTACTTGCCATTTATTTTAAAATTTGATCTTGTTTGGCAGCATTAGTCTCCATGACAATGGAAACCACTTCCAGTTTCCAGGGATATTTAACTCGCCCTTCGGCGAGCAGTTTGCAGTATACAGAGTGAGTGGAGTGCAGTACACGGGAGCATTTAAAAGCACTGACAGGCTGTACAAAAATAGCTTAAATATACCATTAAAAATTGTGTGCTAGTTAAATCCTGCAGTTCATTATTATTTTGGAGCCGTGTTTCAGATTTTAACAGGTGGAGGAGTGGTAGTTCTTTGTGGCTAAAGAACTGAACTACTGACTCAGTTGCTGCATATTCATTCATTTTAGGTGCACTTTTCTGACCTGTAGGTTTACCTGCACCAGTCAGAGCCTTTTTACTTGCCATTTATTTTAAAATTTGATATTCTTTGGCAGCATTAGTCTCCGTGACAATGGAAACCACTTCCGGTTTCAAGGGATATTTAACTTGCCCTTCGGTGAGCAGGGTGAGAGCGCTGCACACGCGAAGATGTGCGTAAAGACACGCCTAGCGTCTTAGTGTGTTCAGCGCTCAGCGTTTTCAGTGGCAAATAGTTTTTAGTTTGAGTTATTTAAATATAAATAACCTGTGGGACACTAGGGATATTGTGAAATCACCTTTGGGGTGTCTAACACATAGAGATTATATAAATTGTAAAGTCCATATACCAACATGAAATCTGGGAAACATGTGAATCCTATCACTACTATTATGACAATTGAGGGGGAAATCGGCCTAAAATGTCAAATATGTCATATGTACAAACTGATAGATTCTTTACCTACCAAGGACAATAGCTTTGAATGTGAAAAGTGCTTAGTAAACAAATCTATGGAAGAAGAGCTAGGCACTTTTGGGAAAAGACAAACTATACTAGAAAATAGTCAGGCAGATATGTTAAGACGTCACATTGAAAGAAACAAAATTTCACAAGTATTGCCAATAAATAATGATACATTAAACATTGTTAACCAAGAATTAAATTTGTTACAAAAACCAATGGTGCCTGAAATTGTCACAACCATAAATAAAAATCAAGATGTAAACAGAAAAAGGGTCAGAGAGGATGACATAGAAGAACATGTTTGGGCGACCATAACATCAGGTAGAGCAATCAAAAAAGGTCATAAAGCAAACAAGTTTGAAATTCCAATTAAAAACTACTTCCAGGTACTTTCTAATGATAAAAATACTAGTATTTTATCAGCACTATCATCTTCAGATGTATCTTATTTGGAGACTGGGAGAGTAGATAATGACCAACATATCCAGGAACCATTAATAAATCTTGATAGCTTCTTGCCTCTAACTTCTACAACAAAGCAAAGAACAGATCATCAATCAACAAATCAGGGAATTAATAATTTAATGGACACAAATCATTTGATACCGATGAATGCTCCATTAAGGCAAATTTTTGTACTAGGCGATTCAATAATTAAGCACATAGATAGGGCAATCTGTAATCCTGATAAATTTAACAGAACTTGTTCAAGTTATAGAGGGGCTAAAATAGCGGATATTACTGATATGTTAAATCCTATATTATCCCAAGCAGGACATAATCCGCTGGTAATAATTCATGCAGGGATAAATTATGTTTTACAATCAGATAGTAATAAATTAGAGGAAAGCTATGTGGCATTTAACAATCTCTTGGTGGAAAAGGGTTGCACAGTCTGCTTTTCAGAGATACTTCCAGTACCCAGGGCCACACTTGCCATTACAAATAAAATTAAGCAAATTAACAACTGGTTAATATTGTGGTGTTTGAAGGAGGGGATACAATGTATTCATCATTGGGAAGACTTCTGTGGAAGGGACTCACTTTATTGCTGGGATGGACTCCACCTCAGCAGAAGGGGTAATATTATAATGGGGAGAAAAATTGCAGCAGTAGTAAATAATTTAAACTAGATTATGAGGGGGAGAATTGGAAAGGTCTAATTTCTCTGAAAATAACAAACACCAATGCTATTTATCCAACAACTAAATACTATAAAATTCTAAGCTTTAATGCTAGATCCTTGAATAATATAAACATGGCAGAACTAGAATATAAATGTAAATTATTGGACATTGGCATTGTTGCTGTAACTGAAACACAGTGGGATCCTGCATCAAAATGGGTAAAGGAGATACCTGGCTATAAATTGTATCACAAAGACAGAATAAATAAAATTGGAGGTGGGGTTTGCATATTTGTACATAATGATATAATATCATCAGAAATAATAAATAACTCAAATATCAAAACACTGTGGGTAAAATTACAATTCAAGGGCCAACCTAAATTAGTTATAGGAGTCTGTTATAGACCTCCCTTATCTGACTTCGAATATACAAATGAGTTAATAAATCAAATAACTGATAATACAAAAAAAATGATGTGATAGTTATGGGTGATTTTAATATGCCAGGAATAAATTGGGAAATATTCTCTGGAGCAACTTCACAGGAAAAATTACTAACAAATTTATGTATCAACCATGGCCTAAAACAATTAGTAAAAGTCCCTACTAGGGGTACTAATATACTAGATCTTATTATTACCAATTTAGGAAGTTCAGTTTCAGATATAGACATCTCTGCACCAATTGGAAATAGTGATCATAGTTCACTATTATTAAATATAAGTATTACTAAAAGTAAATCATTATCAGGAACATTACATAAAAATTATAATAGAGCTAACTTTAAACAAATAAATCTCTCATTAAATCAAATTGATTGGATAAATAAGTTTCAAGATAAATCTGCAACTCAAGCATGGGATATATTTTAACAAACTATAATTAAGCTAGAACAGACATATGTTCCCTTAAAAGTTAAATATAATAAAAAAGGTAAAATACCCATTTGGTTAACTAAAGTTATACATAGACAAATAAAATTAAAACAATGTCTGTTTAAGAAACTAAAAACAAATGGTACCCTAGGTATTAAGGTTAGATATAAAAATGCAGTAACTTATTTAAAAAAATTAATCAGACAAGCAAAAACTAAACTAGAATTCACTCTGGCACATTCAAAGTCAAATAAAAAATCCCTTTATTCATACATAAATAGTGAAAAAGGAGATTCTAGAACAATTGGACCAATAACGTTTGATGGTAAATTTGTAAAAAAATGATCACAAAATTGCTAACATACTTAATGAATATTTTTGCTCTGTCTTTTATAATAAAGATATTTATTACCCAAAGTGTAATTCAAACCCATCATATCCAACAATAAATGAGCAGAAAGTAAGAAATGTTATATCGATTCTTAAAAAATCCACCACATTTATTATGTCTGTTCACATAATAAACTTTGCAGCCTGATATATCCATACTTCAGTTTTCATAAGCCCACCAAGTCTCAGTAATCCTGCATAAATGTGTGTTTTCAGACTTCAGAATGTATTCTAGCTCATCATTTTTGTTAGTTAAGCTTCTTGCATTTAATGAGATGATGTTTAACTCCTTATGAATTAGCCACAGCTGCAAAATAGTAGCTTCCTACAGTACTTATTTATTTATTTACGTTCCGGATTACATATACCTTTGAGCTAAGATCTCTTTTACAAAGGTTCCAAGTCAGTAGAAAGGACAACAGATTACACAGGACAGTAAAGTATGGTACAATGAAGTGTAAATAGGAGGTACAAAACTCATAATGGACACATATAGAATAGTGGATGGGTGAACATCCACAACAAGGCTGTGTTTCCATTGAGGGAGTTGATGACATCACAGAGACCTCGAGAGCAAGGCTTGAGAGGTCTCATTGATGTCATCAACTGCCCGAGATGGAAACACAGCCTTAGTTGTGGATGTTCACCCATCCACTGTTTTGTATAGTATATGGGTTTTTTTTGTTTAAATTTTGTTTTTTACTGTTACTTGATGCAGGCTAGCGCCAGCGCTTCTGCTCGCACTTAAGTCTGCACAGCTTCTCAGTTTCTCCCTGCACATCATTCGCTTTTAAAATCGGGGAGAAAAAAGAAATAGTTTTTCAGAAACGGAGCCATGTATGGCTCTCCGTTTCCCGATTCTCGACTTCTAAGTTGGTGGCTAGGCTGCTCAGGCGCTCGCTAAATCGCGCCACCATGTTTTTTTTTTTTCTAGAGAGCCTCATCTGAGCCAATCAGGTGGCAGGTCAAGGATAAAAAGTTGTACTATCGATGTGACATCAGAGCGATAGTACAACAACATTTTTGACCTTTGAACTGTACTACAACAAGATTTCAGCAGTTGCTGAATTCCATTCACAATAGACAGCACCCATATACTATAAAATCATAATGGACAATCAACGTAAAACAACAGAGACACATTATGGTAATCAGTTTCAGGCACAGGAAAATGCATACAATACATTGATATTGGCCAGCAGGCTTTATCAAGACAAACAGGGCACAGGGTGTAGGAATGGATGTGGGAGGGTGGGCTGGGAAGAGAAAGAGAGGGGTGGGAGTGGAGGATGGAGGAGAGGTGGGAATGGGAGTGGAGGAAGGGTGGAGAGGGGATAGAGGGATGCAGTTGGAGGGGTAGGAGGCAAGAGTGCTGAGTTACTATGAAAGAGGTTGAATGCTAAGGTTGAAGTTTGGGAAAACAAGGTTAAGGGAGACAGTCACAGGTGCTAGCTGTAGAGAGTAATGACCAAAGCATGACTTTGAATGGGCCCAGCTTAGTTTCGGAGGTGATGTCACTGTTGAGAACATTTATCCTGAGCGGGGCCCTGTAGGTGAATGATCATTGACCCTGGGTGGTTCGGCAATGAGGGACCTGTAGGAGCTGAGAATCAGAACCTCGGGTGCAGCGTGGATTATAAAGGGGGTTTAGAAGATCTTGTACTCCAGCTGGCAAGAGGCCTAAGGTTATTTTCTTGGCCATCAGGCAAGTTTGATATTTGATGCAATTTTTAAGCTGTAGCAAACCAGTTAGGACATAGAGGTCACACGTGTGGGTGAGATGGTGGGCTCCTGAGATGAGACGGCATGCCTTATTAAGAGCAGTGGAGATACACCGGAGGGCAGTGACAGTCACAGAGCCATAGATGTTCAGTTCTTAGTCAATTATAGAAATAATAGAGCTCTGCACAGCTATCCTTAAGGCTTCAGGGGTCAAAGATTGCCTGTGTCTGTAGACTAGACCAATACAAATATTTACAGCTTTAGAGATGTTATCTATATGCATCCCATATAACAGGTTGTTGTCTATGGTGACTCCAAGATACTTAAGAAATTGTACCTGTTCGAGTGCAGTACCAAGGCAGTTAGTGACAGTCAGAGGATGTTTCCTGTGCTTATTATGGGAGCTGCTGAAGAGCATAAGCTTAGTTTTTTTATAGTTTAGTACCAACTTGTGATGACTAAACCATTTCTCTACCGAGGCAAATCCGAGTTGTAACTGGTTCTCAACAAGTATAGGATCTGGGTGAGTTGTGTAAATTACAGCATCATCTGCATAGAGTAGGATTTGTTCAGGGCAGGAGCTTGGGAGACTGTTTAGGAAGAGACTAAATACAGTAGCAGCCACAGACACTGTGATATTTCCAGAAATATCTCCTGCTTTCTGCATTTCCACAGTAGGGGCAGCAGAGAGAAACTCTTCAGAAATGTCACTAAATATCTGGAAATAGCTGGCAATGTCTGTGGCTACCACTGTAGGAGTGAGCCCAGAATGGACCCTTGAGGAACCCCAGAGCAAACAGGTCTTGAGTCAGAGAGGACACTGGCAATTTTGACTTGTTGAATGTGGTTGTCCAGATAACTTTAAACCAGGCAGTGGAGTCAGAGGAGATCCCTGCATTAAGTAGTTGTTCCAGTTGTAGAGGATGATGGACCATGTCAAATGCTTTTGTCAAGTCGATAAAGGCAACATCAACTAATTGATCATGGTCTAGGGAGCTGTGTATAGAACCAGTGAATTCCACAAGTGTGGAGGTGGTGCTATGCCCTTTTTTGAACCCATGTTGTTGGGCCCTTTGGATCTTATGTTTGTCAAGATAATCAGTAAGCTGGTCAGCAAAAATGCGTTCAACAGCCTTAGAGAGAGAGGTGGTAATATGGAGATAGGCCAGTAGTTCACATGAAGAGTCCTGTCTCCACTTTTGTAGACGTGGTAACTGTGGCTGATTTCCATTTATTGGGGAACTGTGCAAGTCTGAGTGAGATCTTGGTTAAAGGCACTAACACTTCCTCAAGGGTGAGGGACAGCAGTATGAGGTCAAGAGTACCCACTGTGTCTAGATTTGCCAGTTGCTTTACAGATGTATTTTCAGGCTTCATGAAATGAGACTTGTTTGAAGTAGAATGGAGGGTGACTGATCTTTGGTGGAAAGCTTAGAGGATTGGCTCAGGTGACATCTGCGTCAAAAAAGTGAGGTGGAAGAACACTGCTAAGGTCCGTGAATGCATCAATAAAGATATTGGCAATAGTTAGGGGGTCCAGAGTTGTAGTCCCATCAACATCAAGTAAAGTGGGTGATGTTTTGTGTTTGTTCCCTGTAACCTCTTTGATATTATTCCAGAAAGCTTTACCATTGCCCCATGTGTCAGTAAGCACTCCTTTGTAGAATTTATTTTTTTCAAGGCGGATGGACCTTGTGCAATCATTCCGTGCTCTTTTGTATTTTTGAATGTCCGATTGCATGCCAGTGGCTCGGGCCCAATGCCAGAGGTGGTGCCTAGATTTCATATGAGCTAATAAGTCTGCAGAGAGCCAGGGGTTGCGAGGGCCTTTGATTTTCCACTTTTTTAGCAGAGCACTGGTGTCGCAGGCAGCATTAAAGGTGTGATGAAATAATCAAGTGCAGTGTTGACATCCTTTGCACTGTCAATGGGAGTCCAATCTTGCACTCTTAGGAGGAAATTGAAGGGTTCAAGATGACCCTGTGCTAGGACCCTACAGGTGATTGTCTTTGGTGGAGGTTTGCAGAATTTGTTTGTCCATGTGCAGATGACCGGAGAATGGTTGCTGAGCGTGTCAGGAAGGACTGTAGTGTTAGTAATACACTCAGGATGTCTGGTTAGGACCTAATCCAGTAGGCTGCTTGTTCCAGTTTTCAAAAAACCAAAAGGATCTCGCACTAGGTCGGGGTGCCATGGAAAACTTTTAAAATGAAAAACACAAATCCAGGCACTCACCACTACAAAAATACTGGTCCAAGAGAGAGAAACATTTTTTAAAAGGTTTATTAAATCGCTTGACGCGTTTCTGGTCCCACTGGACCCTTTATCAAAGGTTAAATAAAACAGAGAAGCACATACATATATATAACTACACAATGAAACACATGACAAATTAAATCAATTAAAAAGTACCAATAGGATTTGACTAACAATGAAGCAATACTGAATTTCTGCATGGAGTTTAATTTATCTAACAGGAAAAATCTATCACTTTAAAAAAACACTCAAATGAGACAATTGAATAAAACAGGCAGCAATAATAAATAAAGAACATTCAGCAATAAAAAGCAGTGTTGAATCAAATACATATGATAAACATACCACATTTATAATAAAAGTCCGGGGAGAGATTTAATTAAGTCCTCTCAATAACTAATGTCTTTCTTCTAAGAAAGGTTTTAAATCAAAATTTCCATTTAACCTAGGGAAGATAGTTGCTTTCAGCTGCAAAATCTAAAAAGTTTCTCTCTTTAGAATAAGATTTCTATAATTACCCCCCTAGGTTTTTGAGACACTTTGTCAATGGTCATATACTTAAAGGAATGTAAACAGTTGTCATTTTTACATGCTGAAATATGTGCTACTGTAGCATATAATGGATCTTCCCTTACTATAGCTCGTTGATGTTCACCAACTCTAACTTTAAAGTTTCTTTCAGTCTTGCCTACATAAAAAGCATTACACAAACAAGTTGCCACATAAATCACACCACTCGTATTACATGATGTGACTTGTCTAATGGTAAATTCCCGTGTATTATTTACAGTCGAAAAGGTTTTACCATTAATGACATCACAATAAACACAGTTATTATATTTAAAACAACACAAAGGGTGTGATAACCAAGTATTTGTTTTTTTATCTACAAAATGACTGTGTACAAGACTGTCTTTAAGACTAGCAGCTTTTCTAAATGTTATTCTTGGCAACTGTTCAGCTACATTGTTCCAGTTTTGTAGCTGGATCTAGTGGGGGAGTTAACCAGCTGGGCAAAGTTTGTGGCAGAGATGGAGTCCCTAAAGCTCCCATTCTCAGGTGCACGTCAATTAATATTAAAATCTCCCATCATAAAGTCCATGACAGAATTGAGACCCCTCCCCTGTACTTTAGAAGGGATGCACACTGATGCTACAGTAAGTGCCTTATTATGGGCACCTAGCAGAATTTTGATGGCTAGTATTTGTATGGTTGAACCAGCAGTAGGTACTGGTAAAGGGTGTCCCATGAGTGACTCTTTGAGATAGATTGCACATCCTCCTCCTTTCATGGTAGTCCTGTCCAGTCTGAAGATGGTGTAACCTGGCAGGGCAATAGCCATGTCAGGGATTTTTGATGTGAGCCACGTTTCAGCAATTGTCAAGACATCTGGACTGTGTTGGTTAACAAAGACTTGTAGAGCACCCAGTTTAGGGAGAAGACTGCAGATGTTCATAGCTGCTAAAGTTAGTGACCTTGGCTGCATTAAAGAGGCTATCTTATTTGGTGGGCAGGGGCCAGGGTTTGGGTGAATATTTCTAGATGGCAGTAACGACATAAGTATAAGTTTGAGCAGGCATAATCTTAACCGTCTATAGCTAAGTCTTGCCATCCACCTCTGTCTGGTGTCCCAGCTTAGTTGTTGCCGGTGTTCCTAGAGGGTGGGCATGAGGGATAGAAGGGAGAGTGATAAAGTATGGTTGAATGTTTCCCATCCCTGATGGTAAGCGTCAAACCAGTCATAAGGCAGAGACCTACTATGTGCTGAGAGAGGATCAGAGGTGAGAGTACCATGAGTAAGGTAGATTTTATTGACCACATAACAGGGAGGTTGGGAGGGGTAGCAGGCTCCTGGTAAGCTAGTGTGTGAAATGACCAATGTAAGCACAACTAGGCAAGAGAGTAGATGAGTCAGCATCATTGTATTTAGGTAGGTACTTGATGTGTCAGATAGGATAGGAGCCCCTAGTGGTAGCTATGTATAACCTGCTAATGGTGGAGTGGACACAGTAAATTTCACTCCTACCAGAGATATAGCCTTCTAGTGGCTAGATAATATAATCTGCTAATGGAAAAGATAGTAAAAGAAATTTAGGCAGCAGAGAGATGAGCTCCAGGGTAAGGTGCTACGCAGTTCAATCCCCATGCGCTGAAGCCAATGAGGGAGAGACAGAGTGCAGAATCAGCCTATAGTAGACCCAAATTCAGGCACCATCTACCAACTGAGTTCATGGCTAGCAAGCTGGGGTGGAGTTGCTTTCCTGAACTGCACCTGGATCCTTGCTCTTGAGGGCAGGCTGGGGAGCACCTAGCAGCCGCCTGTGTTCAGCACCAGACCGCTAGCTCAGAAGATGGAACCCCCTCAGGGAATCCTGAAGAGAGAGAGAGAAGGGAGAAATCAGCTTATATGCACCGACAGGACAAAGGCCTCAGAGATTGGGAGGTGGGGAAGTAAGGAGACTAAAGAATTCAATAACAAGGTGAGAAATTAAGGGTGCTTAGTTAGCCAGAGAGGGAGAGAATGGCTCTGGGAGTGGCTGGTATTAGGCACCAGCAGTGTTGCCAGTATACAGAGGAAAGGCAAGTGGGGGGTGGGGTGGGCTGCAGAAGGAGAAAAAGCATTACCAGATTATGGCTCACTAAAATGATTCCTGATAAGGCCTCTTGGAGAAACCTCACTTATGAAGTATATAACCTGGAACGTCTCTCATATAAGATAAATAACAAGATTAACACTTTTAATACTAGATGGGGATTATGGGTTGCATGCCAATTAGAGACTTACTCAGACTTTGTACCATGAATCCAAAAAAGGATAATCTTATATATTTCATGCTAATCACAGTTGGGATAGTATATTATTCTGGGGTGTCTGATGCTAAGGGGAGGAGATCCAGTTCGAGAGAGATGTTGATCTGGAAAAGATGGAAGGGGGAAGCAAGGGAATCTTATTATTTATTCAAGACTATAGTCTATGAGATCCTAGTTTGGTCAAAGAACCAAATAATAAGAGAAAATAAAATGTTAATAAAGAGATATGTTAAACAATCCAATGTGTATAAATCAAATGCCTGTAAATTAACTGCCTGTATGAGCTGTATTATGGAACCTCAACAATTAACATGTTGCATAAAATGTGATCATGTATATGATATTTTACTTCAAAATAAAATAAAAAGCTATATTTAAAAAAAAAGAAGGGGGAAAAGCAATTCCTCAATTAGACAAAGCAGTTTTTAACTTTCAAACTTTGTTAATATTTAAATAGCTTAAGGCAGATGAAGCACTCCAAAAATGCCATAGTTTCCTACTCTTAACAAATCAAAAATGGAGGTAGTTTCCTACACTAGCAATTCAAATTCAGCCGTGGATACATTAGGCACAATACAGATTCTGTTTAACAAACCTCATGGGAAAAGAACAACCAATAGTATGGAGCACTAACAGCATATTATTGAGCACCAGTACACCACTGACAACATGCCACTACAGGGATGAAGATTCAGCGGACTGTCTGTTTTGCTAATAACTTGTTAAATTGATATGTTAGCTCAACATTTGCCTGGGCATTTGATAGGCTGAGAGATGAGTGGTCAGAGACATTAGGAAGCTCTGCTACTACCTAGGAGCAGGGGATGGCAGTCAAAGCAATGTGAATGAGCCCCATGAGAGGGTCTGACTGCTGCAACTTTGATGAACATTTGAGAGGCCCCAAAGGTCAACAGCCACTACACGAGTGTTACAATTCTGGCCACTCCCTGAAAGCTCTGACTACTGATGGCAATACTCATATTGGAAGACAGGAAGGGAATCAACCTCCACAAAACACATTGACATTCTTGACCCCTTCTGCTAAAAAAATATCAGGGGACAAAGAAGCAGGCAGCACCCATAACATGGAGTGCTGCCCTGACCAATTCATGGGGAGAAACTGACTGCAGATCAAAGCAGTCTGGACCAGATTGAAACAACAACATTGTTTTGGGTGGGTTAGAAATGAGAGCTGAATACTGTGGTAGAAACACTTTAGAGCACAGCACAAACATCCGCCAATCCATATGGCTTCTGTTTGGACTAAGCCCAGTCAGAACCATTACCCAGAGAACTGAATACCACCAACACTATCATGGTGGTCAAACATTAATCTGGAACTTCAGCACACAGCCTGCATTTAATGAATCAATTTCTATTCCAAGGGGATGCTTTTTAATGAACTCAGCCTTGATTTCTAGCTAATGACATTAATCTTGAACTTTCTGAGGTATAGACTTTTGAACAATATGATTAATTTTGGTTTTACAGTTATTGTTGGTGATACATGTTTATATTGTGTTTGCTACAGGGGTGATAAGTTAATGTCCACATGACAACATGCTATGCCCCATTGCCAGGGAAATGATACCAATGGGCATGCCCCTCGCCTCGACAGGGTAAAGGTAAACATTGTTAAAGTTCATAAGAGCTCAGTTTGCATTTTTGCTAAAATAAATGTGGTCCCTCAGACACTAGAGATGTGATCCACCCCCTGATGGAGACAGGGCAGGGCTAGGGCCAACATGGCCATTCTTCTGCAAGACTTCAGGACACACCTGATGGAGGGACAGTGTAGGGAGAGAGGGGGTAAGTGTTAATTGTCTGTGGGGGAATATGTATCAGGGATAAGGTAAAGGGGTAGGTAGGAAGGGGTAAGATCTGTCAGATACGAAGATCTATAGTACATGGCTTTGATGTAGTGCTATTTGGAACCCAGGTGACAGGCAGAGTACTAGAATAAAATCCTGTGCTGTTTAAAAATAAGGGATTTACAGGAATGTGAAGCACATATTAACCTGTTAGACTAACAAGCGGTTAGGGCTGCAGTAAAGTTCATAACCTTTAATTTACAGTTGAAATTGGCCATCTCACCAGGGAAATGCTCCAGAATTTTAATGCACCTTAAATGTTATAGCCCATGTGTGGCCTTCTTGCATGAGACCAATTTAATTACCTCCCAAGTGCACCCATTTAGATGGTCATAGGTAGAAAAGGCAAATACCACTGGAATATATTCTGAGACAACTGATATGGCCATACTAATAGCAAAAAACACATATTTCACTCTGCTACAAGAAATATCACATCCAGAGGGCAGACATATCATTCTGAAGGTTTTACGGGATAGAAGCTAAATAGTGTTGGCCATTATATATGGGCCCAATACAGAAGAGCCCAGTATTTTTATTGAGTTCATGATGAAGTTAACCAATTAGTCCAACACACTAATCATTACTAATGGAGACTGGAACACTCCACTAGACAATGAACACGATAGGTCAGGAAGACCAACAGCCAGGATTTCACCAAACCAAAGGGCAATTAGAGAACTGCAAGACTGTCTTAACCTAAATGAATCATAGAAGACACTCCACCCAATGGACAGAGAGTACACAGTTTACTGCAACCCACATGGCACAAGCACCAGATTGAACTTTTTTCTTAATTAGCCAACATTTACTACAAGAGTTGTGTCTTACAGACATTTTTCTGCAGGTCATTTCTGACCAGGCCCTCATTTAAATTAGGAATTATAATAGAGCCTCAGTCTGATGTAGACAAGATGTGGAGATTGAATAATAATAGCCTCATAACCACAAACATGACCACCCAAATGAGATTTGTTTTCAAAAAAACATAGGCACAGAGGTAGGGAATGGACATTGTTTGTTGGGCATATAAGTGTGCCATTAAAGAAGAGATTAAAAAAGAAGCTAAAGCTAATGAAATACAAAGCCAAATTAGAACCATAGAACAAGAAATGTCAAACACCACCAGAAAACAGGTCAAACAGCAACTCGGTATACTAAGGGAGCAGTGTAATGAGAAAAATAGAGAGCAAGCTAAGATGGGATTGTAAAGAGCCAAAGCTGGGTATGTCTATCAATGTGAGAAAGCTGGGGAACTCCTGGTGCTATGTCTGAAGGCCAAGGAAGCAACTAGAAAAGTGTTACATATTAGACAAGCACAAACATAAAACTCTTCACCAAACCCAGGGAAATAGTGGCAGAACTCCAAAGCTTCTATGAGCAACTATACATCAATAGTAATGCAGAGGTACCCGAGGGTCAACAGACAAGTATCTAGCAGACACACCACTACCCACCTTAGATGCAGAAAGCCTGGGAATTCTCATGTGTCCCATCACAGTGGAGGAAATAGGAATCACACTAGACACTATGGCATTAGATAAGGCCCCAGGGTCAGATGGGCTTTCTACTAACTTCTATAAGGCCATGAAAAGGGTGCTTGTCAAACACCTGAAAAACCTGTATCTGGAGGCCTATGAAAGGGGTGGTCTTGAACACAATATGCAACAAGCAGCAATATCAATGCTAGCAAAACCAGGGAAAGATGACAACTTAGTATCTAACTGCAGACCAATATCCTTGTTGAATGTTGCTCTCAAAATATTAGCTATAACAATGATTCTAACGTTACAAACATTTGGTCGTCACTGATTTGTGCAGAGCAGGCAGGTTTTTTTGGAGGAAGAGTATCATCAAAGCACCTCAGGAAGCTGTTTCATATAATCTCAGCATCCAGGGAGGCCTCCACCCAGGCAGTGCTGGCCTCACTGGATGCAGAGAAAGCATTTGATAGAGTTAACTGGCAATACCTGTTAAAAAATCAGAACAGTATAAAGTCCCTATGGAGTTTATCAAACAGGGAAAATTACTATACTCTAACCCTACAGTTAAAGTTTGATGTAACAGGGTACTGTCCTGTGTTTTCATTGAAGAATGTCACCTGACAGGGCTGTCCCTCATCCCCCCTCTTTGTTTAACTTATATCTGGAACCTTTAGCAGTAAGTATTGACTGAAATCCAGATGTACAAGGTATAACATTTGGGGTTAAACAGTACATAATATTTATGCAGATGATATTCTGCTGCATGTACAAAACCCTTTGTCATCTTTGCCAGCCACTCTAAAAGAGTGGAATTTGGAGCTCTCTCCCTGTATAAATTGAATGTAGGTAAACCCACAGTCATGCCACTCAATTTTCATACCAGACAACAGAACCTTGATCATCTGAAATTGAACTGGTCTAACAAACATTTAATATACAATATCTGGGCATAAAAGTCTTTCTATCCATGTCGCAAATGATTAAACAGAATCTGAATGAACTGCTTACCATCATCAAACAGGATTTAGATAGATGGTGAGGGCTACTCCTTTTTCTATGGGGTATATTAGTACAGTTTGGATGAACATCCTGCCTAGAATTATGTACCTTCTCAACATACTTACCATTTATTTATTTATTAGCTTTTGGTAACTGGGTAAGTGCACTAGGCAACAGTCCTGCCTATTTTCAGGCACAATTTAACCTACCCATGTCCTGGTTTCAAGAAATTGCATTCAATAAACTCTAAATTCCTATACCATGATAAAAAAACTTGCAGATCATATCTGAAACTAGTAGCAGAAAAAACAAAAGGTGACATTAATATCTTAGATTTCACCTCATATTTCTGTGCCACACAATAGGCAAATAGGTGGCAAACTTGATCAGAACCCTCAGAATCCTGTTCTGCTCCACAGTGGTTGGAGATCAAGGAGCACATCTGCAAAGAACAAGGAGTTAGTATGGGAAACCCTGTTTTACACTACCTGGGCTAAATTGCCCAAACCTCTACTCCATACATGGACTAGCACTTATGTAGCTATATACCAACAGTTATACAAGCTCTTGAAATTCACTCCAACTGATATCCATGAACAGCCATTCTGGCATAATCACAACTTTAAAACAGATGGAGAGGCTCCAAGAAGTCTTGGAATTCTAGAAGTGAAACACCTCATACAATTAGCAGGCTGAGCTAAATTCAAACAAATGAAGATAGCTTTAAACTTGAAAATAAATATGTCTTCGTGTTTATGAAAATGCAACATGTGCTTGCCCAGGTGCTAGGGCAGCCTCTAACAAATCAGAAACCTCCACACGCACTACAGGAATTGAGGATCTGTCACAACAAGACATGGCATACCCAGAATTTACACCTTCTTAAGATATTCTTTGTCACACAGCTATGGTTCACAGACAGACTAGTGCCCTCAGATTCTATTCTGGAGCCCCTACAACAACAGTGGGACAACATCTGAGAAAATACACATAACTATATGAAACTGGATAGCTACCATCTTAAGCAGTATAACATTTTGCAAAACATGTATCATAACTCCCAGAAGCTGTGCAAGTGGGGACTTCTAGATGCCCCACTGTGAACTAGATGTGGGAAGGAGAAAGGTACTCTATTACACAACTTTTGGGATTGTGTTAAAGCACAACCACTCTGGCAAGCAGTCCAGAAGGTACTAGACCCAATGCTGGGGCTAGAAGGAACATTCACAAGAGACAGGTGCCTCCTATTGCTAGATAACCAAAGTGGGCAGAGAAAGTATCACTTCACTTTAAGCACATTGGTGATTAAAAAGATCATTCTACACCACTGGTTAGACAATGATATTCCTTCATTACTAAAATGGATTCTGGTGATTATGCAAATTTTGAGGCTCCAAACAATGATTGCATCAATGGGAGTCAGGTTTCAGTCATTTCAAAGAAGATGGGGTAATCTGGATGCATTAGTAAATGTTGAGAACTGTACTAGATCTGGGAATGGCTAAATAATTATGAATTACCATAATGTATGATACAACTGAATATATCATATATACAATATACAAACAATGCCAGGAAAGGGGGTTATGTGTTGTTATATAGTGTATGGTGGAATGCAGTTGTTTGTGGAAATCCATACACCGCAAAAAGTTGTTCTGCTGCAGTAGTGACATCCTCACTAACGAAGAACGACTTTTCATTCTGCGTTAGTGAGGATGTCATAATACAAGGGACTACAGCAGACGTCGCGATTCATCCCTTGCTGTGTGAGAGGGGCACGCGAGTGTGCTGGGCAGTGTCAGTTGTGAACCGAGGGCATCAGCAGAACCGAGTGATGATACAGAAAAGTGAGTGTCTTTTTGTCTTTTTTTCGGGCACCATACACTATATAGAACAGTGTATGGTTACCCATACACTACTCAGCTATTCTTTCACCTCGTAGATACAATGCCAACTTGGAGACCTCTCGAGCTTTGCTCTCGAGGTCATCAGTCAGCATTGTATCCACTCGGTGGAAGAATATCCTTGTAGTGTATGGTTACCCATACACTATACTATATGAAGTGCATATAATTGTATTGTACTGTTTGTTGTTAGATAATGAAATTCAATAAAGTATGGTACATTTGTTCAAAAAAAGGAAGGAACTAGCAAGCCTTCATGACCCCCTGTTTGTCTCCCCACAATGGTGTGACTAAGTGCTCTGCATGGACACGCCAGGCCATTGTATGAGTTTCCTGGGCTTCGACTTGGCTCTGCCTTAGCATCAGGCAGCTTCCCAGTTGGTGGAATGGAGGTTAGTAGGAGGTGCAGGGCTTCTTAGAGTGTCCTGGTTCTGATGCGGTTATTGCATTACATGGAGGGGGGACAGGAAGGAACAAGAAAGACCTCATGAACCCCACTTGTCTCCCAGTGATGGCATGACTTAGTCCACTCTAAAGCCATTCCAGCTTTTGTCTGAGTTTCCTGGGATTTGATCTGGCCCCACCTCTAGCTTCAGGCAGCCTCCTGGGTGGTGGTGGTGTGGAGGTTAGTAGGAGGTGCAGGGCTTCTCAGAGGGTCCCAGTTCTGGTGAGGGGATTATGTTGTAGGGGTAGGGCAGGAAGAACAAGCAAGCTTTCATGATGCCCTGTTTCTATCCTGATGATGGCACGACCTTGAACAGTTATATGTTACAGGTTCATGTTTATTAATCAAGCCATCGACTACAGTCATTTAAAAACATTGTAAAATAATCATATACACATTTACTAAATATAAATTATGACAAATAATTACATTATGAGATCAAGCACAATCTTACATTACCAAATGCACTCTTTTTTCTCTTCCATTACACATCAAAAGATGAATGGTGAGTGATTTAAAAAAAATGAGTGGCCCATTGTGTGATAAAAACAGGGATCAAATAGAAAATAAGTCTTAGTTGATCTTTTTCAAAGGCAGTCCTGTTGTATACATTTATATAATGAGGATGATTGGATCAAAGGAAAAGGCTGTACAAAATGCCACTTTTAGAGGGAAAGGACAAGAAACTAATAGAACATTTTTTGCTTTTGTTTTTGTATCCCCTCATCTGGCTGGCTCCTCATCAGTAAGTCCCTCTCCCACATCCTCATTTCCCACCACCCCGGGACTTACCTGTTGCCTTGGTCCTCCCTGGACTGCCCTCCATGGCATTAATATTCAGTCTCAGCAATGGTGCCATGGTCAGTGGAGTGGGGCCTATGAGGAGGGGCAGATGACATTCTGCTGCAGCTGGCATTTTAACCACTTTTCTCCCACATCAGATGTTGGCAGAGGCCCTGCCTAGTGTGCTCATGGAGGGAGTGTGCAGTGCCACAGTGCAGCACCATCCACTTCCCTTTTCCAGTGTGCCCTCTTGCAGCCATCACCTTGGAGCACCAGGCGGCAGTCACACAGTAGGGAACAGTAGCCCTCCTCCCACCCCCAAGAAGGTAAGCATCCCTGGGACACCCCACTGTCCTCCCCGGGCCAGCTCTCCAGCAACCCAGACTCATTCCCAAACCTGGGTCACCAGCATCGCAAGCAGTATTGGTACCACTGTACCAGAGGGCCAGACCTCATAAAACATTTATGAAGAAAAGCTCATCAGGTCATTAATTTCCACACTAGAACTGATATCCAT
This sequence comes from Neoceratodus forsteri, assembly GCA_016271365.2. Taxonomy (NCBI): domain Eukaryota; kingdom Metazoa; phylum Chordata; order Ceratodontiformes; family Ceratodontidae; genus Neoceratodus; species Neoceratodus forsteri. The sequence goes on along the minus strand of CM057449.1, from coordinate 1,580,591,286 downwards.
GGTAGCAGTCAATAGTTGGGCTTATTTTTGAGTTAAAAAAAACTAACTTTTTCCTGATGCTGTGTTTCAGGATGGCAGTTCTAATCAAACAACAGTGATCATGTCAGCTGAAACAGCAAAATAGATGGGTTTTGAATTGAGCCATGCATCAGGCACATTCTAACTAGTGCTGGATCATTAATCAAATGAAAAGAGTGAGGGAAAGGAGGGCATGCAGTAAGTAACAAAAAATGTAATGTGTTATATCTTAATTCAGCAATTGCTGCAGCCCTTAGTTCAGTAAAGTGAAGTCTTTCAGAAATTTGCAGGATACAGAGCTCTTGCCCGAGAATCAGCACTGTAGCTGTTGCCCAAGAATCAACACTGTAGCTGCTTCACTGCTCAACTGCACTCCTATTGTGTATAACTAGGCTACTGTATGCCCATCGCAGCTGCCACCCTATTTAACAATTTAAATAAACCCTTAATATCCCCACTGGCAAAATGCAGAGTTCAGTAAAATTACTCATGACAGTGCCACCCCAATCATGACATCAGCAAAAACTGCCCCTCCTCAATAATAAATAAAACCTTCATTGGCAAGAACAAGAGCACCATAGCTCAGCATCAAGAAATCTTTAACATTCAGGGGCCAACCCTTGCAGCTCCGAAAGTGGACAATGGTAGGGGACCAGACTGGGTACACCCAAGAGTACTAAAATAACTCAGGGAGGTGCTTGCTGCCCTGCTGATAGCCTTATTCAAGAGCTCACTGGACGTGGGTGTGATTCCAGAGAAATGGAAAAGAACAGATATCTTGCCTCTATGAAACAGAGGCAGCAGGGAAGAGGCTAGCAACTGTAAGCCACTGAGACTCACCTCAGTGATGGGGAAATTAAAAGAAAGACTGATAAAGGAAACGTTGGTAGAGTATCTTGAATCCAGTGGACTGCAAGTTCAAAAGCAGCATGGATTCATGGGTGGGTTATTCCAGAAGGTTCCATGGCATCACTGCACCACGATTATGGCGTGGAGTCAATACAGTGCCAGATTATGGCAACACACATATTCGACAGCCTCTCTGTTTGCAAGGGACTATGCCCCCCACACACCCTCTTACTAAATATACCAACTCCAGGGGGGGCAGACCATGAAGAGGGGGCACAGAGAGTTCACTGAATATGTGTGTTGCCATAATCTGGTGCTGTATCGACTCCACACCGTAATTGTGTTGCTGTTGTGATGGTATATGATGCCAGAAGAACCTAATTGATTTCTTTGACTAGGTGACCAGGGAAATAGATTGGGGGAGCAGAGGATGTGGTCTGTCTGGACTTCAGCAAAGACTTCAACACTGTGCCACACAGAAGACTGATAAGGAAATTAAGCTGCCCAGGGGTGGGATCCAAAGTGATGAACTGGGTTAGAAACTGGTTAATGGATAGGTGATGAAGGGTGATGATTAATAGCACTCACTCTAGTGATGGAAGAGTGACCAGTGGGGTGCTGCAGGGCTCAGTTCTGGAACCGGTCCTCTTCAATGTCTTCATTAGTGACATTGTAGATGAAATGAAAGGGAAAATAAGCCTTTCTGACATAGCAACATAGGGGAATATTAGTAAATATTTATTTTAGTAAATACGATGGGAGCAGTGAAGGTCATGGGATACCAGTTAGGGTCTGTGCAAAGAGACTAGGAAAGAACCAACTGGGCATACTGGGTGGGCCAAGCAGTCCTTTTCTGCTGACAAATTCTATGTTTCTGTGTTTCACTTATGACACCAGTAAACAAAAAAACAAGTTTTTAATGATCATGATGGCCTCACTTCTCTAATTAATGGTTTTTAAAGTATGGAATTTTGTAAGACACATAATTTCATGTTTCTTACATTTTGATCCACCTCAATAATCATTTAAATGTGTGTTAAAATACCGGCTGAAACTATATCTCTCTAATGATGACGTACCAATGACAATTATTCTCTGATGTATTTAAGTGGCGTCTTGTTCAGGGAATTCCCTGTAGGCCTCATTATTTGTTTTTCACTACAGTTTGAAGTTTCAATTAATGTAAATGTCTCAGCCTCTGCATGACTCCTCTTGTGTGAGTGTGTTGATGTTCTGCACTTCTAGTTTTTGAGTGTATCGAACAGGGTGTGACTTCTGGTGATCTTGGCAGCTGGAATGTCCCAGTCAATATCCGCAGGTTCAGATTGTTTATCACCACTACCTCTCCTTTTGCCATTCCTCTTCTAGGTTCTTTCACAAGCTTCCTATCCCTCTCTTCCCCTTGCCCTACTGTCTGTAAATCACACCCAACTATAATTTCTTACCTGAGGTCACTGCGAGCTGCACCCATAGCAACTCAGCCTTCCCATACTTTCCCTGATGAATCCATCTTCCACAGCTTCAGTGCCTTCCTTGACATATAGGGCTACATTAACCTTCCTTACCTTTCCCTCTATCCCTTCTAAATATTGTGTAACCAGGGACAGTCAGGTCACAGTCATTATTTTCTTAGGCCCAAGTTTCTGTGATAGCTGCAAGGTCCATCTCAGTGTCTGTCATCCTTGCCTGGAGCTCGCTGAGTTTATTTTCCAGACTCCTAGAGTTAAGGCAGACCCCCTTTCATCTAACTCATGATCCCTCCTTGATTTTTACTTGTGTTTCTCCCATTTTCCTCTCTAGTTTAATTAACTTCTTGTTTCTCATGTTGATTGCAGGCTTTTTGAGCCCTCTTTCCTCGGTCACTTCCCTTAGCCTAGTTTTAACATCAGTCTTATTTTTGACACTCTGCTGCTACAAGTCCCCAGATTAGGCGGAGTACTATCTAGTTTCCATTTCCTCTCTCCTGTCACCATGGTTCCCCTAGCCTGCAGTCAGTTTAACTGTCCAATGAAGATGTTAAACTTCTACTCCAGTGCACTGGACCCCCATTGACAGGTGAAGACCATCAATCTTGAATAGCTTGCTGGACCAGAAGTCCCCCCAGTCCCCCACAAAGTGGCACCCCCTCTCCTAACACCATCCCTTTAATCATCCACTAAACTTCTCTATCTCATCCATCCTTATTTTACCCCCCAACTCTACACATAGAGGACCCTGGAAAACACCAGGAAGGCCAAGTGTGTCATCAATCTGTCTCCCAGTCTGTGAAGGTTCCACTTCACTATCTCCACAGATTGGTTCCCCCAGATCATTTTAAGGACTATTAAGGAGCGAGGAGGCAAATGATGTCCATAGGTGCTCCTACCGAATTAATAAATGCAGTATCGCAATGAACCCTCAGTTGTTAGATAATGATCACGTTGTTTTTTGAATTCAATTTTTGATTTACTAATTATTATTTCTAGTGGTAGATTGTTCCAAGAATTAACCACTCTTAGGGTAAAGAAATATTTCCTGTTTCTGTGCTGATTTTGATGACCTATGAGTTGTAGTGGGTGCCCTCTAGTATTGTGGGTTGTATCCTTAAATGTAAGACCCAGTTCGGTCATTAAATATGTGTCATTAATGACATCAAAAAGTAACAATAACTCTCCTCTCAGTCTAAGTGTCTCAAGGGACATTAAATTAAGAGAAAGCAGTCTATCATTATAAGGCAGATCATGGAGACCATGAATTATTTTTGTATATTTACACTGTATCCTTTCAAGTTGAATGCAATTTGATTTTCTATAAGGGCACCAGAGCTGAGAGGCATATTCTAAATGAGGCAGATCATTGGTACCCAAGTGTACCAGCACCACAGCCCCCCTTCCTGGCACCATGCTCCCTAAACTGTTTATATTCCAGATGGCCAATATACCAGGAAGGCACCTGACCATCCTCCTCCCATCCAGTTCTTTCCAACCACCCTCTCTACCCCCCTGGCCATTGTGTCCCTGACCACTGTGAGCTCTCCTGGCTGATGTCCTCCTGTTTGTCCCTATGGGTAACAACAAGTCATCTTTCCTATTGTCCTTTCCTGACTCAAAGTCCACCCTAGCAGAGTTAGGTGCCAGAGTCTCCTCCAGAGGTGCAAAGCAATTTGCCATCTGGATGGTATGGGGCTGGTCATCCTCCATGTGGCTGCCCCTGCCTCGCTTCCCCTTCACCTCCCCACCACTCTCCACCTCCTGGCCCAGTGGGCATCTGGGGCAGTGGGGGCGTGGAGCATGTCTCTGGCTGAGACAGAGATGAAGCTGATATATAGTGATAGAAGAGTTATCTCAGCCAATGATGCAGCTAAGATATTTCTTCTCTTGATGCTACCAACTGAGTATGGAGCTCTGGAAAGGTCCTGAAGATGGGGCAGTGCCATGTCCGACAGACTTTAGAAGAGTGCACCACAGTCTGCACAACTGACTGGCTCCCCACTGTACCTCATCTCCATACTGTATCTATGCAGATGCATTCAGGTCCCCCTAGTCAATTAATAATCATAAAAAAACTAAATAAATAAAATAAATAAATATTAAATATGAGCATACGGACATACAAAGAAGCCAGCAGAAGAAGGCCATTTGATCTATTAAGTCTGCTCGTATTGCAGGGTCCACAGCTTAAGCTAATGTCCCTGCCCTTCCTTCCCACTCCTCTCATCCTCCCTACCCATAATTCTTACTTCCCCCTATGCCTATTCCAACCTCTCTTAAAGCTGCCCACTGTCTTCAACAAGATGACCTCTTCTGGCAGTGCATTCCAAGTGTCCACCACCCTCTCCTAAACCTCCCACCCTCCAGCTTAAGACTGTCTTAAATGGCCTGGGTTTTTGCCAGTGGCCACAGGGACCACATGGTCCCAGTTCCCCACAGAACTGGAGCAGATACCACCAGAGATACTCAATGCCCGGCTAGCAAATTCATGTGTACCACACTCAAGCACTCTGTTTAGCTGTGTTATCTGCTTAATTTAGCAGTATAAACAAATATAACAGAAGTGTTCTTTTAATGTGTTTTTATTATTAAATGAAAATGTGTCCCTGCCCATACAGTTGCCCAGATTCTTGGGTGATTTATTAAATGCTCTAAGCCCTTGTGGACCCCATCAACACCAGAGTGTTAAAGCCCTGTAAAATACTTGGAAATCAGTAGCAGTGTTGGTTCCAGTTATAGCCACTCAGTGGTACACTGGTTTTCTACTCCACACCACGATCATAACTGAAGCTGTCTGGGAACAGGGCTTTCTTAGTGGTATCCTCACTCATTTGAAACGCCCTGCCATTCCACCTAAGGACTTCACCCTTCTTGGACATGTTCAAAAAGAGGCTATAATATTATTTATTTACAGCAGGCTTTAGTATTACAGACTGAATAAAACTGACACCTCAGCATGCCTTTATTTTGTATTATATAATTGTACTGTTTTAATGTTATTTTAGGCAGTTGTTATGTAATGTTTTGTGAAGAACCCTGAGAACTAGGGATAGGGCACTATTAAAATTAAAAAGGAGGCAGTATAGCGCAGTGGTCTAAGGCTCTGAGCTGCAAATCTGGTGACATCCAGCAGACCAGACCTGGGTTTGAATCCCATAGCTTCCACTTGCATACTGTGTGACCCTGAGCAAGTCACTTAACCTCCTTGTGCTCCCAGGTTGCTCCTGTAAAAAAGCTTTCAGCTTAGTGTGCTATACCTGGTTAAACAACGAAATAAAAAAAATAAATAAATAAAAATGCCTTGTCCAAAAAAAGAAGTAACTGACAGTGCCACTTTTGATTGCAACCACTCTGCAGCACTTTTACCTGCCTCTCCCCTCTCCCTTAGAACTCATCGGCAGCCCCAGTGGTTAAACTCTGGATCAAATGAACAGCAGTTATTCTCTCTTTTTCCCCTTGATTGGCTGGAATCATCTCCAGTACTACTTTTTTGCCTCAGTATATTTCTGGGCCAGCAGACTTCCCACTAGATACAAGGGGGTATTGCATTTTTAGAAAATGGGCAAAGACAATTCTTTCTTCTGATTGGCTGAGACACTTATTTAGATGGGCATCTATCAGACAATAGATGCCCGCCAAATAAAAAGTCCCAGCCCAATCCTGCCTTCTCACTATTATCAACGGGCAGTGGAATGTTCAAAATGCTAACCCCGCCATGTTTTTTTTCCTCTCTTAGCGAGTCAAAGAACCCCCACAACTTTGCTCTTTCCCACCAGCCACTCCCAAAGCATTTATCCACTATCCCAATAGTTATGTGAGCAAAGAATTTAAATCAACAAAAAAAGACACACCAAAAACTGAAGCGGCAGTTTCTTACAGCGCTAGGCATGTGCGGTTCCCACTACTCCCCGGTTCGCCCCAACTGTTTTCTCCAAAAACAAACACATAACCGTGATAACAGTGACAAGACTATCAGACAATTGGAGAAATGTGAAACAGCTATAAGAAAGACAGCAACCAGGAATAAAACACACTCCCATTCATATGTGTTCAGAAAGAGAATAACTGTTTCTCCTGACACTCTAATTCTTATGTGGTCGGAGAGAGAGAGAGAGAAAATAACTGTTTTTCCCAGCCATTCTGATTTCTAATGGTACCAACCACTTTCTCTTGCCCCCTCTTCCTGATACCAGCCCCCTGTGTTTAGCAAGCATGCATTCTCTGTACCACTCACTGGGTTTTTTACATCTGAATGAAAAGGAAGCACTCAGTCCAATCGGCTCCAAATCCACAAACTGACTTGCGAGACAGCACTATTTCTGGTAGCTGGTAGCACTACTGTGTATGAGACAAGCAGTACTTTCTTCATTTTCCCTACCGCAGATGGACATCCATCTGCGGTATGGAGAACAAAGGAAGTACCGCTCCTGTCACACACAGTAGTGCTGCCGGACATAGCGCTGTCTCACTCATGTCATGTGGCAGTAGTTAAAAAAAAAAGTGAAACTGAGTTGTTTCCCCTTCCTTTACCTCCATAAACATTTTTGTTGCCCTCTAAAAGGGGAAAGAGGTACTCACGGCAGCACCCGCTCCAAAGTAGGCTAATGTAGTAGCGCAATCAAACCGGCAACGGCAACCGTCAGCATCTCCATGGGGCCGAAGTCAACAATGTGCCACCATCACTCCTGGGTCTGATTGTCCCCACTCAAGTATTAAAATATTAGCCCTGAAACTCCCCACCCATTCAATAAATAAGTAAAGGGAGCTCCATCTCCAAGGGGAAAAAAGAGCACAAGGTGTGTGTGTGTAGGTGGGGGGCTGACAAGAAACTGCAGGAAAACAAATTAAATTGAGTCTCTGTGCCTATGTGTTTCTGTTGGGGTCGGGGGCAGGTAATGACAAGATACTGCAGAAAAACAAAATGAGGCAGTTTTTAACTACAATCTTCAGACAGGACAAAAGTCAAATGCAGGTGGAGGAACTATTTTATTTCAAAAGTTACTTTAAACTTATTTTTCATTAAAACTTTTCAACTATTTTGTGTTTTTTTACTGTGTCCATTTTCTAAGCGCAATAATACCCTCCAGGGTGGGCGGTATTGTGCTATACCGGACCATCCAGGGGATATAAGGCCCTCCGCCTGCGGCGTCGGGCCTCATTACGCCCCTGGGTGGTCCGCTATAGCTCAATACCGCCCACCCTGTCAGGTATTATTGCTTACTTAAACCTTACTGCGCTCACTAGCCACAAGGACCCCTACAAAAGCCCACTGGACTTCTAGCACTAAATAATTAATCATTGGCTAGGACATCATTGGGTACATTTATTTCTAAATTGACACCCATGGGAGCTGATGAGAATTTTTGCTGCCCTCCGAAATTATCTTTTTCCTTTTTTTCCTTTCTTACTTTTTCATCTCTTACTTTCTTTGTTATTTTATGGTTTCTCTACTTCAGTGTTTGTCTTAACCTTTTTTTTTCTTTCTGAGCTAGTTCTCTATCTGTAACTAAACTACTTTACTTTAAATTAACTGATCAATTTCTCTTTTTATTTTATAGGTCTGGCTGTACAGCATGCCTTCCTTTTCAGATAAGTATAATTTTGCCTTATTTCTATTCCACATCCATTCTTTAAGAACTAAGACCCTTTGTGTCTCCTTAAAATAAATACCTTCTTGTTTATTTAGGTATCTGAAATGGTTAGAGACCCCTGCTATGGATCCTTCCCCAGGTTTGGCAGGTTAACTGCTGTGCTACCTACAGTTGCAGCAATTGACATGGTCAGATACTGTATATCCCAAGATTCTTGTTATATCCCTGAAGAAATTATGTGCCTGCCTGCAGTAACAGTGTAGAGCCATCAGAGATAATTTGTTTAGAAATGTTGTGAAATATCTGACTATGCCAATTGCTGCAACTGTGTTTTATAGGTTGTTGCTATAATCAATTGCTAGCATGCATTATAAGTCACTGTCTCTCAGTATGTTAAAGTAGCAGCTACCCTTGGTCTTCATTGTCTTACCAACATTCCTTCCCAGCTAAATACCTTGCAGGGCCAGGTAATATTTGATGCACTACACAAGTGTATATCACTCATTCTTTTTGTTGTTTTCACCATGAATTAACATAATGCTTTGTATCCTGTGGTTTTGTATGGTTTGTCATGTGCTCTTAGTGAATTTGTAGTGGTGCACTAGGACCAATCAGTTGCGTATCCACTTTCTTGGCTTTCTTACCAACACTCTACCTGTTCCAGTGGTTCAGGTGGATGTTAAAGATTCCATGGCACTTGTCAGAAACAATAAGGCAATGTCCCCAGTGTTCTAGCTAAAATTCCCCCATTCTATAAAACTGGCAACAGCTTAACTGGGTTCAGTATCAGATGGTTTGCAATGGTATGCTGCCTCCCACTGGATGGAGCTGAGAACAAGAAGTATTTCATAGTCCTTCTAACCTGCTCCCCCCAAAAAAAACTAAATAAATTAAACATATTAAACATAGCAATTTTACTATTAAAACTTTCAAGCAAACATTCTTGACACTGGCCTATACTTGTTTCTTTACAGGCAGTTCCTGAAGTTCTAGTGTTTAAACATCAAGTCTAACTTTATTTTATTAAATTCACTATGTGTTTATTTATTTATTATTATTTATTTATTAACCAGGAAAAGACTCAATTGAGCAAAGCTCATTCGCAAGAAGGTCATGGAAGGGTGCAATAAAATTTACAGTAGAAGCACAATTGAGGATAGAATAAAATTTACAGCAGAAGTACAATACAGCAAGGCACTGAATGTACAGACAAGCTAATATCTCTAGACAATCCAACTTCAGATACTACCCAGAGCATGAGAACATAATACATTACTTACTACAGTAAGAATATATTAGTCAATAGTAATATACAATAATAGTTTAGAAAGACAGTGGGACCACAGTAAATATAAAGTATATCACTGATATCAGCATAGATTATATAATAAATTCAGTACATTTTGTGGCCCCATCAGACCCAAATTTTCACTATCACTATGACATTCAAGGTTCAGTGACCATTGCTGGTACATGTGCCCTTGCAGATCCAGGCTAATAATGAATAGATTGGCACTCACTAGACTTGAAAGTCTAAGAGATTGCTACAAGTTATTCCAAGACCTGGGGAATATGTAACTAATAGTAGTCTTCCCATAGCCATAGAGGGTAGCATAGCTTGGTTAATGTAGAGTGATGTAATTTGTTTTTTCTTAGTGCATACCTACTACACGATCAAATAACCATGCATGTAGTATATTCTGGGAGGTCATTCATTAACGCCTTGTAGATCCATATATAGAGATTTTTTAATCTCCTTTTTGAAAGCGATGTCTACCCCACAAAAGAATACAGAGAACAGTGAAGAGTCCTAGAAGCAGCATTTGTAATGAAGTGTAAAGCTCGATGATAGAGCTCATCAAGTTTATTCAAGGAGACATGGATGCAGTGACTATATATCAAGTCTGCACAGTCCAGAAGGGATAAAAGGGTCACTTGAATAAGTCTTTTTCTAGCTCCCAATGGTAGATGACTTTTGTTTCCGTAGAAAAACAGAAGCCTTCACTTGAGTTTTTTTTTGCATAGATAATCAGTGTGATTGTTAAAAGACAATCTATACAGCTTTGTTTTATTTGCAGTTCCCATGCTGATGCAGCACTCCACTGCTTTTGTATATTTTATCTATTTTTTCATTTGAAATATTCTATAATTCTTGATTGCAAAATGCCATATCACTATGTTTTTTTTAAATGTATAAAATCAGTTCATATTGAGGCAAGCCATGTGTACCTTATACTAAAATTCTAATCCACAGAACAATCCTCCAAGAAGCTTGCTAAACAAGTCATCAAGGAGGGTACTTGCTTGATTTATTCAGGCAGAGATTTCCATCTCCTATGGGTGGCTACTGCACAAGGTTACTGATTTCAGGTTTACTAATGGTGTGGTTAATGTATCTTCCACACAGAATTTTAGGATGTGGACATGGGCATGTTGTGTATGTAGGTAAGATTTCTGTTAAAGCCATTCAGCTCATGTAGTCTTGTTTGTACATACTAACTATATTATCATCTGCTCTACCTAAAGTACAGTAATTCACAGTTGTATCAGCTGATCAGTGTGTGACACAGAGGAACTGGCAGTAATAAAATGCTAAAACTCCTAGTACAGGGTAACAGCATTTAACTGGGATGGGGAGGATGATACTTATTAATGGAGTTATTGTCTTTATCTGCCTCCACTGTACCCGTCTATGCTTCTACGGTACATCTCTATGGACATCAACTGGCTCTCAGGTTTAAATATCTGCCCATCTATACAAAAGAAAAATCTCCCGAACAGTTTTGTTTCATTTTTTTTCTGATCAGTGCATCAGTCTTTCAACTTTGGCTGACCTACAATGAGTGCACAATTTTGTATGTTATATGGATGCATGCAATGTGGAAATTAACAACATTATAGAGGGTAGGAAAGATGCCAAAAACCTCTATTTTCTGAATCACCCCATAATCAAAATACCCATTCTAATAGAAGATCTGGACTGCCAACGACTCCAGACCAATTAATTGCTGAGTAGTTTAAGAATGTTTTAAAAATATGGCAAATGTACTTGTCCTATCTTGAACTCTGAGAAAATTAAACCTACTCAGCTAGCAAGTTTGAGTTCAGCTTTCCCGTCTAGATAAGACAGTACCCCTGCTGAGAACAATAGCTGGCCCTGAGTCAAGAAAGTAGAGCCAACTTTTTATCATAGACCTCAAATGTGGTGCAAAGAAGGGATTCTCCTGCAGAGGAAAGGGTCTAAAAGTGAAGACTCAGCCTTCTGGACGTAACCTGGCAAACTCCATGGCATTTTCTTGAAGGATTAACTCTTACTAGAAAATGTCTATTCTCTTTTTAAGAAGATAAAATATTCTAGCACTCAGTTTCTACATAGTTGTTAAAAAGTAAACTTAACTTTCATTTCTTACAAGTATTTGAGGTAGAAAATATTCTTGTGATGACAAGTTCTGTTAGCAGTACGTGCAGCACTCTGAACCAACAATTGACCCTTCGCCTGATTATGTTGCATTAGCAAAATACCTAGATATAGAACACATTGCAGTATGTTTAGAACTGCTACTATGTTCAATAATTTCAAACTCAGTAAAACGATGCACACATGAAATACGGAGGCCACGTTGAGATTTTAATACTGTTAGATTATGAGTTATTCAGATTACAGTAGTCCTGCAAGTCCAAGTGTGCACCAATATTTTCTGCTCTTTTGAATTCATTTGCATTAACATACAATTCATTGGGATGGCAGAGTGGATTTCATTACTGGAACTATGAACATGTTGAAGGACCAACATGAAAACAGAACCAGGTGCACTGGAACTGGAATCCTTGATATTTATTACTTGTACAGCTTACATGATTGCAGAACTATACAATAACCTTTAGGGGCTACCTCAGCTTAATGGTGTTCTTCCCTTTCACTCACCAACCCTTGCTTATTGCAAACATCTGCTTGGAAGCAGAAGTGCTTTAAATCTGCAAGGGACATCTTTGGCTATAAGAACATGTTACTCATTTGCGTTTACAAATCCTTAAAGCTTAATCAAGTTTTTAATTCCAAAAATATTGCCACCACTTATCTTGAATGCCTTGCAACTGCAACCTATTTGAGCATTGTAATTGCTTTTGCATGAATAAAAAGTAAAAGGAACGTGTAGCTTTTCTCCCATTTTGATCCCAAACTGGCATCTCTCCAGTTGTTTGGGCCAGCTTACCTGAACTTTATAATAACAAATGAACCTTATTACATTCCTTGTACATTTGCTTCTGTTCCTGCTTTTTGCTCAGTGCAATCTTATACAGGAACACAAAAGTTAGTATGGAGCAGACATTTTCCTTATAAGGCTAATGAAAAACATCAGCACTATAAATTCTATAAAAATCCTTTACTGTGAAAAAATCTGTACTTTTACTATTTGAGGAAAAAATTGATATGCTTTTGGCTGTTGAATGCAGAGATCATTTTTTTTTTTTTGCTTCCTAACATGTAACAGTAAAATGCATGACATACTGTTTTATAGGCAGTAGCATATAAAAAACATCTTCCAGATGTGAGTCCAGAATTTCTTCGAAGACTGTGATGGTTATCATAAGAGTTATTATGGTGGATAGTTTATTAATCAAGTTTTTACTCAGACTCTGAGATCTATTTAGCAAGATGAAAGGGAGATTTTTTTTAAATCACTCTAAACAAATGTGGATGACATTATAATATCAAGTTTCTCCTTTTGTTCAAATTATTTTTAATGACTATGTTTGTTTTATAGCCCCCAAAGTTCAGTTCCAGCTCAACAGTAAGGGAATATCCAGCCTCTTTTTACATTCAGTGGGAAATGCATGGGTTATAGTGTTCATTTCAAATTAAATAAAGTATGCTATTTTAATGCTTATATTTCAACTGGGAATGCATGGGCTACTTGAATAAATCTATAGTAGTTTAACCTGTTTAAAACAGGCAAAATGGGTTACCTGCTGTAAAATCATGGACAGGTTTATACAATACTTACTGTAGATATAGAAAGTATCACATACTGTATAGGAATACTTTAAACAATGAGTAACATATTCTTCTGAATAGAAAGTTCATGTTTATATATTCTAATATATTGCATTTGATGCTTCCTGAAGTATTTCCACTTGAACCATAGTGGTGGCAGATGTCAGGTCAAAGATTTTGTCAATTCCATTCCCCTGCACATTTTTACAAGTGATATTGTAAGAAGTGAAAACACAGCATTCATTGAACCTTTAACCAGCACTTCAACTGCATTGCTTTCTGAAAAAATCTCATATTATAAGGTGCCTACCATATACATTTACAAAGTATTACTATCATTAAGAATCTTCTGTAATGCTATACTTTTATAGCTCACCCATTTCCTTTGGTTTGGACAGTCACACAGATGTTATTGATACAAGAAAATATACAACATTAAAATGGTCACTGTACTTTAATACCAGCACCATTCAGTGTATACAGCTGTCATTCATCTGTATATACAGTAAAAGTATGAAACACTTTGTTCAGGAGTACAGTATGACATAAACTAGCACAAACATTCAACATTATAAAGATTGTTATGTATTAGGAATACTCAATTAGTATATTAATTGCATGGGTCATTGTCTGCAGCAGGTATTTTGCCAGATTCCTTCAGTGATCACCACATGACATACTGAAAAATACATCATCCCCCTTTGCCCTATAAATACATCTGGTACAGGTGCCTCTGGTTGCTGAACATCAATTCTCTCCTGAGCGACCTGGCTGAATCAGACTGTTTGGCCATCCCCAGGCCTTTGATATTGACATGGCTCTCTCCCTCTTTCATTCCAAATTTTGTTGCATTATGGTACTTGCATCCCTCCCCCTCAGGAAATCCAGTGTCAAATCTTATTGTCTCCTCTGGATTTCAACTGAAATCATCAATCAATGTAAGTCCCAGGATCTCACCTGGACTTGCTACAAATTATCTCACTCCTTTCCTGACCTCCTTTGCTACAGGGCCCTGGGAAACAATTACACAAAGGCTGTCTGGGCTGCAAAATCCAAAATATTTTAAAGCTAACCTACAGAAAACCTTACTTCCCTGCTACATTCTGGAAGGTATTCCATTCCTTTATTGCCTCCCCCCTGCCCAGTCAACTCCACTCATCCTAATGGTTAATAGTTCACATGTGTCAGACCCTTCCTCTGTTGCTACTCACTTCAATGAGTTCTTAACTACTTGTGCACTCCCCCTTCCCTTCCACTCTAGACTCCTCTCCCCCTCTTCTGTTTCCCTTTACTCTCCCTTCAATATTTCACCTGCTTACATTTTCCTTCCATTTCCACTCATGAAATCATGTCTGCCTTGACCTCACTCAACCTGTCAAAATCCAGCCCTGACAGGCTTGAGTCCAAACGCCTCCACCTCTCTGCTTCTGCAATTGTAGCTCCACTTAGTCACCTACTCAAACTCTCTTTCTCCCTCTGCTCTGTTTCTCAATCCTGGAAGATCACTGAAGTCCTCCTATTTCACAAAGGAGGTGGCCCCTCATTCCCTGGAAATGTCCGATCTATCTCCCGTCTCCTATGCCCTGCCAAGCTGCAAGAGGGGTTAGTCTATACCGGACTTCTTGACTACCTTACCTCATCAAGTTTCCTCTCCTCTTTCCAGTCTAGTTTCCATAAGCACCGTTCCACTGTCTCCACCCTGCTATGTTTCTGACTTCATCCTCTCAGGGATGGATCAGAGCACATCATAGCTGCAATTTTCATTGATCTGGACAAAGCTTCTGAATTGTGTCCCATCCACTAATCCTGGTTAAGCCTAGTTCCTCTGACCTCTCAGCTCTTGCCATTGACTGGTTTTGCTAGTATGTTACTGGCCATCAACAGTCAGTACAGACTGGAAGCATCTTATCATCACCCCTTCCCATCCAGGCAGTGGTTACACAGGACTCCATCCTAGGTCCTATACCTCACATATACACACATGTATGTAGATAACACAGTCATCTTCATCTTTTGTCCCTCCACTATATCTGTGAAAGACCTGATTCAGCAGAAGTTTCACAATGTCTTGTGATACTTCCACTCCAACTAACTTTGGGTCAACAACAAAAAAACTGTGTCCCTGACCATTGGCACCAAACAGAACTTGGCCAGGCTCTGGAGACTTCTGGTTTGCTGCAAGCTGGATGGTACACTTCTTGAAATAGTACAGTCCATTAAGTATTTTGGTGTGTAGCTCAATAGCAAACATGACTTCTCATCACATAACAATGCCATCAAAGTGAAACTACACCCAAAGTTGGATGTCTGTACTATAACAAAGACTGCCTTCCCTTGCAAGTTTGCTATAAGCTAGTCAACAAAATGGTGCTCCTGGTTTTTGACTATGCTGACATGGTTTGCGTGCTGCCACTTCTACTTGACTAGCCAGACTTGATACACTCTGAAATGCCTTTTGACGTTTTGTACAAATTCACCACCTTGTACTAACCATTGTTCCCCCTACTCATCCCTTTCCATCATTCCCTTACCATCACACCGCCAGTCCCACTGCTCCACCCCATCTCAAAATATTGGTTTGGTTCCCTTCCCTCCTACCTCTCATCACTCCTCTCTGCAGTTAGCAAAGCTCCATGGCTTCTCTGCTCCAGGGACCAATGAATCTCCTCCATTCCTCATCCCGTTCCTTCTGCAGGGCAATCTGCTTTCTCCTATCACTTCCCAACACTCTGGAAGCAGCTCTACTCATCACTTCATCACTCCACCTCCTCAGGACCCTTCAAGCATCTGTTGAAACTCCTCCCACCAACCACCTGTACCTGTTTTTCATGGTAGGTCTTCCCTGTTTAACTTAGTTGCACAGGGCCTAGTTTTTTCAGCAACCTATATCTGTGCCCAGATGCATTACATGTTTATTGGTATTTTTGTTAATGGTTATTCTTGCT
Source organism: Neoceratodus forsteri (assembly GCA_016271365.2). NCBI lineage: Eukaryota > Metazoa > Chordata > Ceratodontiformes > Ceratodontidae > Neoceratodus > Neoceratodus forsteri. Next base: position 1,580,575,418 of record CM057449.1, on the reverse strand, counting down.
CTAGAGTTTTGGATGACTCTTCTCTGAAAGCTGCACTTGAAATTGGAACTGGTTTATACCTGTCAAAAATTATTTGCCAATGTAATTTATATCTGCACGTTTTGCTGTATTTTCACATGCTCTGTATTATGTTCCTCTACTGTTTTCCCTTCCCCCAGTTGCACCTGGAAATGAGCCTCAGCTCAACGCGCTTTTCCCAGTCATCAGTTTTCAAATAAATAAATAATTAAAGTATCTATCTCCAGGTGGAAGGAACCCTGATAACAGATAATTTGACTGGATAATGTGAATAATTTAAAAGGATAATGACCTCTATACCTCATTATCTGGAGGGACATGATAGTCATTCCTGTTCACAAAAAGGATTCAAAACTGGAAGTGGGGCTCTATAGGCCAGTGAGCCTTATATCTGTAGTTTGCAAACAGCTGGAGAAATTAATGAAAGAATGATTGGGGAAATGGCTTATAGAAAATAATAGCATTGATCCTACTCATCATCCAAGGTAGATCTTGTCTGATTAACTTGTTGAATTTTTGCTTACCCATCAGTAAGGCTCTTGATGATGGGAAATCAGTAGATGTGGTCTTCTAGGATTTCATGAAAGCCTTCAATACAGTCCCACATGCTGACTGTTTGAATAAACTAGTACAAAATGGTATCCCAGATAATATACAAAAATGGACTGTGAGTTGTTTGATGGAGAGAAGGCAGAGAGTGACAGCCAAAAGTAAAACCTCAGAATCGACAGCTCTTGCAAGTGGTATCCTGTAGAGGTCTGTCATGGGATCAGGGCTTCAGATAAGTCCATTTCCAATGCATTTTATGTCCAGAAATATGTGCAAAACATTCAAAAAATAGACTCTCTGGTGTCAGTTACATCCACATGTAAGAACCCTATTAAGGGCTGACATCTGTTTTTTTTTCTGTTGTGGATGTATTTTTTTTAATTTAACCCCTCACACCTAACAAAGAGACACTTTTGAAGTTAATTTGCATTGACATCTATATAATTCAGGTGTGATGTGAAGGGGTTAAATTGTACTAGCATTTTATTTGTAACTCAGCTAATTAGCTTTAGCAAGAAGGAGTATCTTCTATCCATGTTCTGGCATGGTCTCCTGTCTCAAATAGCTGAAAGATTTACATTCAACCTTGAAATGGCTCTTGTGCTGGTCAGTGTCTGTCAGTTTATTTCTACAAGAAGAAACAAGAAGCCTTTTGTATGAGTTTGTCGCTTATACAAGTTTAACACCACTGAGTTTTCCTACTACTATTTAGGCTGCATTCACCTCGCTGGTCTCCATTACTAGACTTAAACTCATCACTATCTGGAGGGAACAAAAGTAAGTTTTTTTTTCATTATTAGAATGCCAGGAAAAACAAGAACTGCCAATATGTGGTATGTATGTAACACCCCTGTTACACGGGGTTACTAGAATCCCAGTAAGACCTAGTGGTAGGCAGGGAAGACAGCTTGTGAAACTCCAGTTAATTGGATTTCACACTGTCTCACTCTGTTCTCAGTCTCAGCTGAGACTGTGGGATGACATCACCATAGAACTTTTGCAGCTGAATAAGCCACACTGGAATGTTGCAGTTGGAGGTTAGCATAGAACGTTGGGGATTTTGAATTCAGTCTGTGTGCAGTCTTGGTGAAAGACAGTAGTACAGCTGTCTGTGTGCAGGCTCTCAGAGCTTTAAGCTCTGTTTCAGAGCTACTGATTAGGAAGGTGTGTGTGTTTCCACCATAAGAGTAACACAGAAACTCATAGTTGAAGTGGTGGAGACCGCTGTTACTGGTCCAAATGCCCCATCCCTGAGGGGATGGGGGAAGAAGAAGAAGAAGAATCAGCATTTATATAGCACTTTTCATACATCCCAAAGTGCTTTACAAGTAATGCTAGACTGGTAGTGAAGTGACTGAATGTGTGGTGGCAGCCATATCGCACATCATCACCTACACACAGCCTGGATAATTGCATAAACCAGTTTATGGGAAGGGAAATGCTGGCCAGGACACTGGGAATGTTCCCTACTCTTTTGAAAAGAGTGCCCTGGGTTCTTTTACTTCCACCTGGACACCAACCAGGACAACACCAGGATGGGCAGAAGGGACCTCGGTTTAACTTCTCAGCTGAAGGACAGCACACCCCAACAGTACAGAACCCCCAATACTGCACTCAGATGCCAGTGATTTTTAGGTGCAAATCTAATCCCGGTGTGGGACGAGAACCCATGACCTTCTGGTACAGAGGCGGATGTGCTACCAACTGAGCCACACTGACCAGGTTTGCTTGTTTTCCAGGGGTAACCCTCCTGGTTTTGGCTAAGGGAAGAAGCTACATACTCAAGTTGTGCTGCGGCACCAAAATCTTTGAGAGAGAAATTCCTGTGGAGGAATCGCCTGTGGGGTGTCTGCAACCAAAGGGTGAGTTTGCTCTGAAAGAGGGCCAAGTGTTTTTTCACCTTAACAGAAGGAAACTAAAGGGACTGTTACTGTGGGGTCAGGAAAACACAGCCAAGTACAGTTGTAAAGTGGGGATTGGACTGCTTAATCAGTGAGGGGCCTTGAGCAATGGGCTATGCCAATTAAAAGTATGTTCAAGTCCAGCACAAAGGGAAAGCAAGACAAGTAGATGGAATGTGACATACATTTAGCAGGAATCTACATTGTCAAGCTTTACAGTGTGAGGTGTTTATTGTCCAGAGAAATGGCCAGGTATGAATTGTGGGAGCAAGAGGTGGGAGACCCCCCATCAGTAGTAACCAAATTCACCTCTACGGATTTGCTCTGAGGCACTTTTTACTTTCTCTCAGGAACTTGGTCAGTGCCTGAGGAAAGTACCCAGATGTAGGATTAAAAGGAGAATTCCCTGATAGAGCTGAGGTGCTCTTAGGTGGTTTAGGGAGTCACCAGAAAATGTTTCCATGACATATGGAAGGTGTCTGAGTGGCTGGCAAGGGAGCTGAGCCTGGGAAATCCCAGAACAGTGTACAGGTTCAGGCTGTGTACCCAAAGCAGCATGCAAGTCCAGGCTGTGTGCCTGGTGGGTTCAGAGCCTGAGGGTTAAAGTGTTGAGGAAGTGTTCTTGGTTCTTTTAATCTGCATTACCAGGAGTGTAGCCCCATGGGGGTCCATCTATGCTTTGTTTATTCTGTTTGGATGTGAATAAAAAGCCACACTTTAGAATCCCACTTCTGGTATTGGACATTACAGTTATTGCTTCCTGTGTTCGGCATTACTTGGGTGCCCCTGGGCAGAGTAGCCAAACCTAGCCTTTGTGCCAAGTGACCTATTCCTCCCCAAACCCAGCCCACCTGGTATTGCTTCCAGAAGCAAACAGCATGCCACTGAGCATTACATGTATAAGAGAGGGGAGGAGAAGTTGTATAGTTGGGCTGGCACTTTACAAATGGAGCTTAGAGTAACAAACTGTGAATGAACTTCCAGCAGACATGGATTTGATTGCCACAACCTCCACGTGCATACTATGTGACTCTGAGCAAATCACATAATCTCCCAGTGCTCCCAGCTCACTCCTGAAAACAGGCTTTTGTGTCTAGCAGGCCTTACTTGGTCACCAAAGAATAAAAAAGAAACCTTCTCCCTTCCAGTCCAGAGGCATTCTACATTGTGGCTGTGAGTAGGGGAGCTGGCCAGGTTTGCTTGAGTGGGGTAGTGGTTCACAGTGTTGGTGTTGAGGCTGACTGTGTTTGCTTGGGTGGGGGGGAGCTGGCTGTGCTGGTACCAAGGGCATCAATGTTCACTTGGGTAGTGCAAAGGGGCCAACAGTGTTGGTACAATGTGAGCTGTTTGCTTGAGTGGGTGGTGACTGGCCATGTAGGTGCTTGGTCCATCAATGTTTGCTTGGATTTGGTGGGGTGCAGGTAGTATTGGTTCCAGGGTTGCTGTGTTTACTTCTGTGGGGTGATGTTGGCAGTGTTGGTGCTGGGCTGTGTTCACTTTGGTGTGGGGTGGCCCAGGGTGGACTAGCCATGTTGTGGTTCAGGGTCTGTTTATGTTGCTGAAGTGGCTATGGGGGTTGGCTGTGGTCATTTCAGGGGAGTGGGATGCCTGGCTGGAGTGGGACTCATTAAGGAATGGAAACTCATTAATCACATTCTTTCAGAGACAGAGAGAGAGAGAGAGAGAGTGTGTACTTATGTGGGGACAGTGGAGTGGTCTGTGTGTGGGTTTGGGGAGCAGGATGTGTGTGCCCTGGTGGAGGATAGTGGCTATTGTAGGAGAAGCAGGGTGAATGTGTGATGAACTGGCCTTGTTGGCAGTGGAAGGGACTGGACATATGTGTGGGGAGCTGACCATGTTAGTGGGGGCAGTCATATTGAAAAAGCTGACCATGGCATTGAGGAGTGAGGATACCTGACATGGGGACCTGATCATTTTGTTGCTTTAATCTGGTGGTGAATGGTTATTTTTGGCTTACAAAATGTTACCAAAGTATGCCATACTTGGCTGCATTTTGGGAAGTATGTTTACATATTTTTTTTTCTGTGTGTGTGTGTATGTTTGTGTTTGTGGTTTGTGTGTGTGTGTGTGTGTGTGTGTGTGTGTGTGTGTGTGTGTGTGTGTGTTCATATGGTGCACAGGACCTGACAGTTTAGATGAGTTGGCTATGAGAAATGAGGGTGGAGTGGACTGTGTGTGAGTTTGGGGAGCAGGCTGAGTGTGTCTTGGTGGAGGGATGGGGGACATGTGTGTGTGTGTGTGTGTGTGGGTGGTGCACAGGACCTGACTGTTTAGGTGTATGGTGCCCATAACCTCATTGTTTAGGTAATTTGGTTATGAGGATTGAGGGGGACAGACTGTATTTATTGGGGGCCACACTGGTGTGCTGCTGGCCAGTTTGGTGATGTGGTAGAGCTGACTGGTTATTAGTGTGGAAATTTGTGGATTTTTTGGGGATTGAATTCCAGCCACTTTGCACATATCTAATCAGAATGCTATGTGTGACAGCGGGTTTCAGCTTACTCTATGTGATGTGTGGCTCTTTATTAGCAGGCTTCCTACTATTTATCTGTGGATGTTTAGGGGGATTCACTTTTTTTCAAAGAAGTTAAGTGATGCAGTTAAATGTTAGAAAGCACTGAACCAAGGGAACCCACCTTGGTGTCTGGTGGTTCTGCTTAATTCATGACAGAGCTCTGAAAATCAATGTGGGGAATTGGTGCAAAGGCATGAGGACTAGAGTGATGCAGTCACAGATGATGGATGGCAAGCACTGTTGGGGTCACCCTGAGGGATGGGGGCTGTAGTAATACTGCTGCCATCACCCTTGAGGGATGGGGGCGGTAGTAATACTGCTGCCATCACCCTTGAGGGATGGGGGCTGTAGTAATACTGCTGCCATCACCCTTGAGGGATGGGGGCTGTAGTAATACTGCTGCCATCACCCTTGAGGGATGGGGCTGTAGTAATACCGCTGCCATCACCCTTGAGGGATGGGGGCTGTAGTATTACTGCTGCCATCACCCTTGAGGGATGGGGGCTGTAGTAATACTGCTGCCATCACCCTTGAGGGATGGGGCTGTAGTAATACTGCTGCCATCACCCTTGAGGGATGGGGGCTGTAGTACTGCTGCCATCACCCTTGAGGATGGGGCATAGTATTGCTGCTGCCATCACCCTTGAGGGATGGGGGCTGTAGTAATACTGCTGCCATCACCCTTAAGGGATGGGGGCTGTAGTAATACTGCTGCCATCACCCTTGAGGGATGGGGGCTATAGTAATACTGCTGCCATCACCCTTGAGGGATGAGGGCTGTAGTAATACTGCTGCCATCACCCTTGAGGGATGGGGAGCATAGTAATACTGCTGCCATCACCCTTGAGGGATGAGGGCTGTAGTAATACTGCTGCCATCACCCTTGAGGGATGGGGGCTGTAGTAATACTGCTGCCATCACCCTTGAGGGATGGGGGCTGTAGTAATACTGCTGCCATCACCCTTGAGGGATGGGGGCTGTAGTAATACTGCTGCCATCACCCTTGAGGGATGGGGGCTGTAGTAATACTGCTGCCATCACCCTTGAGGGATGGGGGCTGTAGTAATACTGCTGCCATCACCCTTGAGGGATGGGGAGCATAGTAATACTGCTGCCATCACCCTTGAGGGATGGGGGCTGTAGTAATACTGCTGCCATCACCCTGAGGGATGGGGGCTGTAGTAATACTGCTGCCATCACCCTTGAGGGATGGGGAGCATAGTAATACTGCTGCCATCACCCTTGAGGGATGGGGGCTGTAGTAATACTGCTGCCATCACCCTTGAGGATGGGGGCTGTAGTAATACTGCTGCCATCACCCTTGAGGGATGGGGAGTAGTAATACTGCTGCCATCACCCTTGAGGGATGGGGCTGTAGTAATACTGCTGCCATCACCCTGAGGATGGGGCTGTAGTAATACTGCTGCCATCACCCTGAGGGATGGGAGCTGTAATACTGCTGCCATCACCCTTGAGGGATGGGGGCTGTAGTAATACTGCTGCCATCACCCTGAGGGATGGGGGCTGTAGTAATACTGCTGCCATCACCCTTGAGGGATGGGGAGCATAGTAATACTGCTGCCATCACCCTGAGGAAGGGGGCTGTAGTAATACAGCTGCCATCACCCTGAGGGATGGGGGCTGTAGTAATACTGCTGCCATCACCCTTGAGGGATGGGGGCATAGTATTACTGCTGCCATCACCCTGAGGGATGGGGGCTGTAGTAATACTGCTGCCATCACCCTGAGGGATGGGGGCTGTAGTAATACTGCTGCCATCACCCTTGAGGGATGGGGGCTGTAGTAATACTGCTGCCATCACCCTTGAGGGATGGGGGCTGTAGTAATACTGCTGCCATCACCCTGAGGGATGGGGGCTGTAGTAATACTGCTGCCATCACCCTGAGGGATGGGGGCTGTAGTAATACTGCTGCCATCACCCTGAGGGATGGGGGCTGTAGTAATACTGCTGCCATCACCCTTGAGGGATGGGGCTATAGATTACTGCTGCCATCACCCTGAGGATGGGGCTGTAGTATTACTGCTGCCATCACCCTGAGGGATGGGGGCTGTAGTATTACTGCTGCCATCGCCCTGAGGGATGGGGGCTGTAGTAATACTGCTGCCATCGCCCTGAGGGATGGGGGCTGTAGTAATACTGCTGCCATCGCCCTGAGGGATGGGGGCTGTAGTAATACTGCTGCCATCGCCCTGAGGGATGGGGGCTGTAGTAATACTGCTGCCATCGCCCTGAGGGATGGGGGCTGTAGTATTACTGCTGCCATCACCCTGAGGGATGGGGGCTGTAGTATTACTGCTGCCATCACCCTGAGGGATGAGGGCTGTAGTAATACTGCTGCCATCACCCTTGAGGGATGGGGGCTGTAGTAATACTGCTGCCATCACCCTTGAGGGATGGGGCTAGTAATACTGCTGCCATCACCCTTGAGGATGGGGGCTGTAGTAATACTGCTGCCATCACCCTTGAGGGATGGGGCTGTAGTAATACTGCTGCCATCACCCTGAGGGATGGGGCTGTAGTACTGCTGCCATCACCCTTGAGGGATGGGGGCTGTAGTAATACTGCTGCCATCACCCTGAGGGATGGGGGCTGTAGTAATGCTGCTGCCATCACCCTTGAGGGATGGGGGCTGTAGTAATACTGCTGCCATCACCCTTGAGGGATGGGGCTGTAGTAATACTGCTGCCATCACCCTTGAGGATGGGGCTGTAGTAATACTGCTGCCATCACCCTGAGGGATGGGGCTGTGATACTGCTGCCATCACCCTGAGGGATGGGGCTGTAGTAATACTGCTGCCATCACCCTTGAGGGATGGGGGCTGTAGTAATACTGCTGCCATCACCCTTGAGGGATGGGGGCTGTAGTAATACTGCTGCCATCACCCATGAGGGATGGGGAGCATAGTATTACTGCTGCCATCACCCTTGAGGGATGGGGGCTGTAGTAATACTGCTGCCATCACCCTTGAGGGATGGGGGCTGTAGTAATACTGCTGCCATCACCCTTGAGGGATGGGGGCATAGTATTACTGCTGCCATCACCCTTGAGGGATGGGGGCTGTAGTAATACTGCTGCCATCACCCTTGAGGGAATGGGAGCATAGTATTACTGCTGCCATCACCCTTGAGAGATGGGGGCTGTAGTAATACTGCTGCCATCACCCTTGAGGGATGGGGGCTGTAGTAATACTGCTGCCATCACCCTTGAGGGATGTGGGCTGTAGTAATACTGCTGCCATCACCCTTGAGGGATGAGGGCTGTAGTAATACTGCTGCCATCACCCTTGAGGGATGGGGGCATAGTATTACCGCTCCTGTCACTCCTGAGGGATGTGGGCCATAGTGCTGCTTCTGCTGTCACCATCTCACCTGCAGTGGGATGATGGCTGTAGTAATACTGCTGCCATCACCCTTGAGGGATGGGGGCATAGTATTACTGCTGCCATCACCCTTGAGGGATGGGGGCATAGTATTACTGCTCCTGTCACTCCTGAGGGATGTGGGCCATAGTGATCCTTCTGGTGTCACCATCTCACCTGCAGTGGGATGATGGCTGTAGTAATACTGCTGCCATCACCCTTGAGGGATGGGGGCTGTAGTAATACTGCTGCCATCACCCTTGAGGAATGAGGGCTGTAGTAATACTGCTGCCATCACCCTGAGGGATGGGGGCTGTAGTAATACTGCTGCCATCACCCTTGAGGGATGGGGGCATAGTATTGCTGCTCCTGTCACTCCTGAGGGATGTGGGCCATAGTGCTGCTTCTGCTGTCACCATCTCACCTGCAATGGGATGATGGCTGTAGTAATACTGCTGCCATCACCCTTGAGGGATGGGGGCTGTAGTAATACTGCTGCCATCACCCTTGAGGGATGGGGGCATAGTATTACTGCTCCTGTCACTCCTGAGGGATGTGGGCCATAGTGCTGCTTCTGCTGTCACCATTTCACCTGCAATGGGATGATGGCTGTAGTAATACTGCTGCCATCACCCTGAGGGATGGGAGCTGTAGTAATACTGCTGCCATCACCCTTGAGGGATGGGGGCATAGTATTGCTGCTCCTGTCACTCCTGAGGGATGTGGGCCATAGTGCTGCTTCTGCTGTCACCATCTCACCTGCAATGGGATGATGGCTGTAGTAATACTGCTGCCATCACCCTGAGGGATGGGGCTGTAGTAATACTGCTGCCATCACCCTTGAGGGATGGAGGCATAGTATTGCTGCTCCTGTCACTCCTGAGGGATGTGGGCCATAGTGCTGCTTCTGCTGTCACCATCTCACCTGCAATGGGATGATGGCTGTAGTAATACTGCTGCCATCACCCTGAGGGATGGGGGCTGTAGTAATACTGCTGCCATCACCCTTGAGGGATGGGGGCATAGTATTGCTGCTCCTGTCACTCCTGAGGGATGTGGGCCATAGTGCTGCTTCTGCTGTCACCATCTCACCTGCAATGGGATGATGGCTGTAGTAATACTGCTGCCATCACCCTGAGGGATGGGGGCTGTAGTAATACTGCTGCCATCACCCTTGAGGGATGGGGGCATAGTATTGCTGCTCCTGTCACTCCTGAGGGATGTGGGCCATAGTGCTGCTTCTGCTGTCACCATCTCACCTGCAATGGGATGATGGCTGTAGTAATACTGCTGCCATCACCCTTGAGGGATGTGGGCCATAGTATTACTGCTGCCATCACCCTTGAGGGATGGGGGCATAGTATTACTGCTGCCATCACCCTTGAGGGATGGGGGCATAGTATTACTGCTGCCATCACCCTTGAGGGATGGGGGCATAGTATTGCTGCTCCTGTCACTCCTGAGGGATGTGGGCCATAATGCTGCTTCTGCTGTCACCATCTCACCTGCAGTGGGATGATGGCTGTAGTAATACTGCTGCCATCACCCTTGAGGGATGTGGGGCATAGTATTACTGCTCCTGTCACTCCTGAGGGATGTGGGCCATAGTGCTGCTTCTGCTGTCACCATCTCACCTGCAGTGGGATGATGGCTGTAGTAATACTGCTGCCATCACCCTTGAGGGATGGGGGCATAGTATTCTGCTCCTGTCACTCCTGAGGGATGTGGGCCATAGTGCTGCTTCTGCTGTCACCATCTCACCTGCAGTGGGATGATGGCTGTAGTAATACTGCTGCCATCACCCTTGAGGATGGGGGCATAGTATTGCTGCTCCTGTCACTCCTGAGGATGTGGGCCATAGTGCTGCTTCTGCTGTCACCATCTCACCTGCAGTGGGATGATGGCTGTAGTAATACTGCCCCATCACCCTTGAGGTAGGGGCATAGTATTGCTGCTCCTGTCACTCCTGAGGGATGTGGGCCATAGTGCTGCTTCTGCTGTCACCATCTCACCTGCAATGGGATGATGGCTGTAGTAATACTGCTGCCATCACCCTTGAGGGATGGGGGCATAGTATTGCTGCTCCTGTCACTCCTGAGGGATGTGGGCCATAGTGCTGCTTCTGCTGTCACCATCTCACCTGCAATGGGATGATGGCTGTAGTAATACTGCTGCCATCACCCTTGAGGGATGGGGGCATAGTATTACTGCTCCTGTCACTCCTGAGGGATGTGGGCCATAGTGCTGCTTCTGCTGTCACCATCTCACCTGCAATGGGATGATGGCTGTAGTAATACTGCTGCCATCACCCTTGAGGGATGGGGGCATAGTATTGCTGCTCCTGTCACTCCTGAGGGATGTGGGCCATAGTGCTGCTTCTGCTGTCACCATCTCACCTGCAATGGGATGATGGCTGTAGTAATACTGCTTCCATCACCCTTGAGGGATGGGGGCATAGTATTGCTGCTCCTGTCACTCCTGAGGGATGTGGGCCATAGTGCTTCTGCTGTCACCATCTCACCTGCAATGGGATGATGGCTGTAGTAATACTGCTGCCATCACCCTTGAGGATGGGGCATAGTATTGCTGCTCCTGTCACTCCTGGGGATGTGGGCCATAGTGCTGCTTCTGCTGTCACCATCTCACCTGCAATGGGATGATGGCTGTAGTAATACTGCTGCCATCACCCTTGAGGGATGGGGGCATAGTATTACTGCTCCTGTCACTCCTGAGGGATGTGGGCCATAGTGCTGCTTCTGCTGTCATCATCTCACCTGCAGTGGGATGATGGCTGTAGTGCTACTTCTGCTGTCACCACATCTGCAGGATGGGGGCCATAGTGCTAATGCAGCTGCTGCTGCCATCACACCTGAGGAATGAGGGCTGCAGTGCTGCTGCTTCTGTCACACCTGAAAGATGGGGGCCATAGTGATGCTACTGCCATCACACATGAGAGATGGGGGCCATAGTGGGACTGTACAAATATTTTTTATTTCCATTATCAAGTAATGTTATAAATCAAATCCATTGCCATCTGTCATTCTATGCATTGACCTGACATGTTTGGAAAAGTGGTTGTTACATCTTTAACAGAATAAGGCAGCATAAATGTTACAACAATGGAGCTGAACCCTAGTAATAAGAGAGATTGACATTTTATTGTTTCCTCACACATACTTTGTTAACAAAAACAATAACACTAAGGAAAAAGCACCTGCAGAAAAGTAAGTATTTCTAAAAGTAATATGTTAAAATATCAGTTCTTTACCTTTCGTCAGCTGCAGGTTTTTGCATATTTCACCAATTTAAATATAAAATGACATAGATAGGAAGGTTTAGCTTTCTGTTGCCTTGATTCATGCTTAATTGAAACTGCCAAGTACTGTGCTGCACACATACAATAGCAATAATTAAGTTTGTAGCTTTCTCTCAAGAAAGACATGTCTTTTTTCATAGCCACAATGTTGAGGAATCAATGCAGTGTCAAATGAACAGAGACAGAATGGACACTTTTGCTTTTATAGCACATGCTCTTGTCCTTGTGTGTTATAGTTTGTGCTGAGCAGTCCCAAATGAAACAAACTCTGGTCAGAGCCAATACTGCTGCTCAGAGCAAAGAGAAGCAACAGCAGTGCAGTGAGAGTGAGTGAAAGAATTCTGGGAGCTCTCGCCACACCAGAGTCTGGAGTTTGTAAGATGGTGGTGAAGACATAGCTGCACATGTGTGATTCTTGCACATGCACAGTTTGAGTCAGAGTTGCCATGCTGCACACGGCAGCCATCACTTCGACAGTTGTGGAAGAAAACGTAGACCGCTGCCAAGGGGGTGTGTTTATGCGATCTGTGGAGGGGAAGGGTCGCATAGACAGCACAAGTGGAATTTTGCTGCAGCATTGTGGAAGCACACTGGACAGTGGTCCTGTCACATGCTTTCACAGTGCTCTCCTAAATCTCTTTGATGGCAAAATGTCTATGGAACTCCACCCATGCAGCCATAAAAACATAACAGAGTTAATTGGCAGAATTCAGGGTTCCAGGGGACAAATGGGGAAGAGCGACAACAGCAGGGTGGCTGCCTAACCTCTGAGCATACTCACAGTGCACCAATGGAACTCTGTCTCACCTCCACCTCCCAACTCCTGGGAGCCCGTAAATCCTAATACTTTTTCTACAGGCTCTGTTCTTTGCATATCCTTGTCAGTCCACAATCTGTGCCTGTGGTTTATAGGTAGATTGCATTCTCCTCCAGCTTGGAAAGATGGCCATCTACATCTGATTGGTGTGAGTCTATGTTGTCTGCCCTTTTGGCTCATGTCTGCTCAGAACACCAGTGATTCTTGTAGGATCCTCTAAAGAGCCCCCTTATAGCTGAATGAGTCCTTCCTGTATTTTATGATATTATTATTTTGGGGGGGAGTGGGATTCTAACCTGAGTTGTGTACTATCTATAGCTATCTCTCTGTAGTTCAATGAATTCTGTTAAAGGGGATTAGTTTGTCTAGTGTTTATGAGCAATCTTCTCTTGTAATCAGAAGGGTCTGCGTGAACATTTAGATCCAGAGTTGCCTCTAGCAACATTTAGCAATCTGAGTTAATGAATGTATACTTTATAAGTTTGGCTTCAGAGAGATGGGTATATCCAGTCTTAAGTGTGCCACTACCTGCAGGGAAAACACTCACTATTTGCCTCTCCCCCCACCAGCATTGCCAGTTCATCTATTGCTGCTTATGATACAGCATGACTGTTTCATGTTCATGCTGCAGAAGGGACTCTAAGTTCTGGACTTTCATGCTCTTAAGGACTATCTTGTTTTGTAATGCTGTGCTACTAGTATTACTATTAGTCCTGCCAGTATAGCCTAGAGGTTAGAGTACTAAGCTGTGAATGAGTTTGGTACATCCAGCAAACAGACCAGGGTTTGATTCCTTTAATCTCCACTTGCATACTGTGTGACTCTGAGTAAATTACTTTACCTTACCAGTGCTCCCGGGTCATCCCTAGAAAGAGCCATCTGTGCCTAGTGGGCCTTACCCAGTTACCAAAGAATTAAATCAATAAAATAAAAATAAAAATGAGAATTTAAAACACCTTTTAAATGCCTCTGCTTTGATACATACAAACAGAATGTGTCTTGAATTTAGACATCACACACACAGGACACACTTCTGTTTGGCTTATTCTAGATTCTAGGTTTGAAGTGAGTGCTTCACCCGTTACTTTGACTCCTAAAATGCCAGTTTACATGCATTGGATTAGATTATGGTGCAATATGGATGTGTAATTGTGTAGTTAGATTAGGTGGGCTGTTTGGTGCTTCACCACAGACACAGCAACAAGGCGGTTATAGTGAATAATACAATCCCATTATTGTGACGTGGTCCTGTGGCCATGCATACGTAACAGTAAGTTAGTTTAATAAGAATACATTGCCTTGGGCTAGTGTGATAAGTCCCCAGTTTTGTGTAGCCTGGCCTGTACAAATATATTGTAGTCCAATGATTAATGCACTGGCTTGGGAATCTGGGGTTAACAGGTTCAAATCCCATCAGAGTCAAATACTCAGTGTCTGTGATGAAATGATGTGTGTGATTGCTTTTTCTGTAGTGTTCCGTTACCCCATTTCATTGTATTTTTATGATTCAAGGTCTCAGACTTAACTTACAATGTGAATGTGGTGATTCAGCACTTTTTCCTTCTGGGAAACTCTTATAGGAATGGTATGGGTAACATAGAGTGCCATTCCTCCACTGAGAGCAATTTTAAGTTCTGAGTTGATATTAGAAGTGAATTTAGAGCCTTGACTGTGTAAATCCTTCTTTTGCTCTCTGCCCTGCAACCTCTCTCCTCTCTCCTCCTCCCCCACACTGTCTGCTTTGCTCTCTGAACCTGCCCACTTATATTTATTCTCTTTGTTCTGATGTGACCAGCCTACTTCTCCAGCCTTTAAAAATCCTGGTTTTCTACTTTATTTCAGTGATCCAGCGTGCCTTGACCAGGCCACGGACCCCTCAATTTCTGGAACCTAAACAGTTTTTTCAGAAATCCTCTGTACTGCAAGGTACTAGCCCTGACTTTTGGATTTGGTACCAGCGGAAGCTGATTTCCAAGTGGCCCACACTATCTCCTGCTGAACACACCTCTAACTACTGTATCTCCCTCTGTGTCTCTCGTTGAATTTATGTGCTAGGGTTTAATAATTGTTTTAATCCTTACAGTCATTTTAAGTTCTGAGTTGATATTAGAAGTGAATTTAGAGCTTTTCCATTAGCAGATTATATCCTCTCACCACTAGAGGGCTATATCTTTATCTCATTATCTAGTACGTAAGCCATGTGGGCTCTCTCTGCCTTTCTCTCACCTCTCCTCCTCCTCCTCCTTGCCCTGGCCCTCTTCTCTCTCCTGGTCCTAGCCACCCCACCCCCACCCCACCCCCACACTCTACTCTGGTTTCCACTGCTACTCCAAGGGAACTCTCCACTTCCACTCGAGACTTGTGCTTGGCGCACTGTTTGGATATTCCTGGTTACTTAACCCGACCACTACTCTCAACAAGTGTGGCACCTCTCTACACTGTACCACCTTGCAGTCCAGATGGGACACCACCTGGAACCTTACAACTTCTACTCCAGGAAACAACAATCAAAACTATCTCTCAAAAAGCTGCGACTCTGCTCCTTGAAACTCCTACTCCTCCTCCTTCTCATCTCAGGCAGCGTCCATCCCAATCCTGGCCCTAGAAGCTCAGGCCACACACAAACTCCAGGTGCCCTTATCCTTGCAACCATTAATATCTGCAGCCTACTACCAAAGCTGGATGCACTCCAAGCCTTCATATGCCAACACAACCCTGACATCTTTGCAGTGGTGGAAACTTGGCTGACACCTAAAGTTCCTGACTCAGCAGTAACAATACAGGGCTACAATGTCCACAGGCTGGATCAGATATCCAAAAAAGGCGGTGGTTGCGCAATCTATATCAAAGACTCCCTTTCTTGGCACCCTGTAGCAACTCCATCACTTTCTGCCTCAGCCCAGATTCTGCCAATAAAAATCATCCTAGGTCCTAACCATAAAGCCCTGACTATTGTCTCCATATAAATCCCGCCCAGGGACCCTAAACATGGATTCAACGACATTCTGAACTTTATCAACTCTCATGCTCCCGAAGCTGAACTTATTCTACTAGGGGATTTCAACATAAATTGGTTAGCATTGAGTACCAGTGCCTATAAAGACTCCATCTCAGCTGCTAACCTCACGCAAATGGTAAACTCCCCTACTAGGATTAACTACAAGACTGGCACCAGTACCCTCTTGGATTGGGTCCTTACCACTCACCCCACAAGGATTTCTCATACGACCATTCTCCCAGACTCACTCAGTGACCACTCCCCAGTCATGTGTGCATGGTCTAACAAATTCCTTAAGCCCCCTCCCAAAATTATCGCTAGCAGAGTCCTTCCTTGTGGAAAACTTCCACATTTCAAACAACACCTGCTTCTACAAGACTGGCTACCTATCTATGAAGCAACAGATGTTAACTTGGCTCTTGATCACTTCATCTCAATTTTCAACAAAGCCTGTGACCTCTTCGCCCCTGCTAAGAGGCGCAAAACAAAATCTCTCTAACCCATGGGTCACCGCGGCTCTTCTCTCACAGCTAAAACTAAGGGATCACCTCTGGGCAGTTGCCAGGGCCACTGGCAAACAACTGGACATCCAAAATTACAAACAAGCATGAAATGCCTGCACAAAACCATACAGCTAATGAAATCCACCTATTACAAAGACGCTCTCACCAATACATGGGGAAATGGTCGTGCTTTCTGGGACAATATCAAGGATGTCACAGGGAAGCAACCAAAAACCTCACTGGCCATGTTAATGGTTGATGGATCCTCAACCCTTGACCCCAAGGTGATCGTAAACATCTTTAACACAGCTTTTTCAGACCTTAGTGCTGTTCTACCCCATGACTTTTTCGAAAACAGGGCCTACTCCGCAAATACTTCAGCCCCTCAGTCTAACCATCCCCTCTTCTACTTCAGGAAGGTAAGGCTGAATGAAGCTCGCTGCTATATTACTGCAGCTATCTCTAAATCTAGATCTAGTAGCGACACCCTGGACCTTAAGCTTCTGTTGCTCACCCTCAATGAGGTAATTCATCCATTAACAAAAATCCTAAACCTCTCTCTCAGCTGTGGAAAATTCCCGGACCTATGGAAAACAGCCACCGTGACACCCATACATAAATGTGGGGACAAGACGATTCACTCAAATTATCGCCCTATCTCCATACTGCCCCCACTCTCTAAGGCACGTGAGCGCATCGTGGCTGATCAACTTACCGACCACTTGGATAAATACAATATACCTTGTCCACAACAACACGGCTTCCAGAAAGGTCACAGCACCACCACAGCCCTTCTTGAGTTCACTGGAGCTTTGCAGAAATCCCTTGACAACGGCCTTCTCACAGGGGACCGTTTTCGTCGACCTCTCCAAGGCCTTCAATACAGTACACCATGGACTACTAATACACCAACTACTGAATGCCGGGCTATCACCCGACTCTTCTCTCTGGATCAAAAGCTACTTAGAAAACCAGTCACAGAGAGTAAAAACTGCGGACGCTCTTTCTAACACCCTGCCTGTTCACTGGTGTCCCACAGGGATCCATACGGACCCTCCTTTAGCCCTTTCTTAAACTCCCTCCCTTACCACTGCTCTGAGCAGATCATACTATATGCTGATGATGCTGTTGTATTCTCCACTCACAAAGATCCTGCAACTCTTCAACACAACCTTCAACTTGGTTTCAGTTCTGTAGAGACATGGTTTCTTAATCATAAACTGGTTCTCAATGACAAGAAAACCAAATCTATGCTCTTCTGCAGCTCACATAACCCACATAAGCTACACCACTTGGCTATCTCCACCACCCAGGGGAACACTCTAGATCAGGTGGTGTCCTTCAAATACTTAGGGATACAGCTTGACCCTAATCTCTCCTATGGACTTCATGTAGATAATGTAGCTAGAGCTGCTATTACACAGCTTGGTCTCCTCTACAAACACAGACCACACCTCATGCCAGAAGCATTGAAGGTTGCAGTCCTGAGCTCTGTGATCTCTGTAATAGACTATGGTCTCATCATTTATGGCTCGGCCACAACCACAATCCTTAGATGCCTCTCAACTGCCTTAAATAAAGCATGTCATCTCATCACTGGTGCTCACCGTCTTACCCACACATGTGACCTGTACACTCAGACCGGCTGGCTCCAACTATCAAACTGCATAAAGTTTCTCACCTGCTCCATGGTCAAAAAAATCTACCTTGGCCTTGCACCTTCTGGGGTCTCAACTCTGTTACAACACCGAATTAACAAATGGTGCCTTAGGAGATCCATGCTTCAGCTACTGAAAGTCCCCCACTGTCACACTTCACAGGGACAACGCTCTTTTGCTTATCGAGCACCACTCTGGTTCAATGGCCTCAGCCCAACCATCTCCTCTGCCCCAACTATTGGTATGTTTAAAACTAGGCTCCGGGACTATCTCACTACCAACAGCTCCTGTGACTGCCCAACTTAACCTTGTTTCTCCACTTCCCTTTCTGCTTTAGTTGTCCCCCTCCCTCCCCTCCTCACTGGATTCTACCCTCACATCTTGGTATACCCAATGCTGCACTTTTCACCCTCTCGCCATCCTTCCTACATTCCTTCTCCCCCCACCCTCTTCCCTCTCCCTATGACTCTGGCACTTCTTATCTGTTGTCTATTTTCTCTGACAAATGCCGCTGGCTGCTTTGTTACAATGTTACCCTTGAACTGTATTAATCTGTACTCTGTTTGCAATGTCCACATTGTTGTAATACCTGTCTTGATGTTCCCCATAATTTTTATTTCTCTGATGTGGAACCTTTGTAAAAGAGCCATGGATCAAAGGTATTTGTAATCCTAGACTTGATAAATAAATAAAATAAAATAAGCCTTATGATCCCAGGCTGCCGGCTTGATGTTGAACTCAGAGATTTGTTGCCCTTGCTAGCTTGCCACTGATGTGCAGACCAGGTTGACAGCTTACTCCAGGTGATGAGCTTACCCCAGTTGACCCACCTTTCTCTCCTCTTGACTGATGTGTCTGTGTCCGTCATCAATCACATCACACCGGTCTGTTTCTCAGTCTCTTTCAGACTGATCGTCCATGTTCCTTTCTGCTTCTTTGTACTTCCTGTACAATACCTTCACTTCAGTACAGCAGATTGGAGCTATTATTTCCACATTTCCCTTATCATCTCTAGTGGCAAAGTAACCTACCTGAGTAGATGATGGAGTACCACTCATGTACTGTCCTGCAATGGGTTGGTCTGTTTATCCCTTTTCATCCAACTTAAGGCTTCTTAAAATTGTCCCTCAGGCTCTTGCCATTCCTTCCTTCACCAGAGTCCCTGTTCTGTTGCTCAAGGAAGGACAATTGGAGGAGGAGGTAGACAAGAACTTAGAATGTTTAAATCATTACATACAAATTGTATTTACTTTTCTTAAGTTGTACAGTCATAGGTTAACTTCTTCTACTACAAATCCTAGACTCATACAGATCAGAATTCAGGCAGCTGACCTGACATCATGCACTGCAATACACACTCACCGAGTATACTGAACACATGGAAGGAACAAGAAGTATAACTGGAAAAACATCTGATCAGTGATGATCATCAAAAAGCTGTGTAATAGTATCAACATGAGGCAGCCAAGGCAATTCAGTATCCCACACAGTGCAGCTACCGAGTGTGGTTTGCTAGGCAGTGCTGCAGTGTGGGAGATTCATTTGAATTGCCTGCTGGCAGTGCATGTTTCATAGCTTTTATGATCATCACAGGATCAGATTTTTCCAGTTATGTTTTTCTCCAGGTGCTTTTAAGTGTATACTCATTGACTGACTGTACTTAGCAGCCCATGGTGGAGCTGACCAGACAGAAAACAAAAGATTACATTCAGAGGCTGATTACTTTGCCAGAGATATCAATCTGATGAAATGTAACCTACGTAGTATCAGGCCAGCTATTGACTGTCCTCCAGTCCTGTCTCTTGGCTTACTCTAGCTGCACTAATATCAGCTGCCTGCAGACACCACCACCACCACCACCACCACTGTGCATCTGAGGGGTTTGTAACATAACACAGACCAAGATGTCTGTCTGTCAGCCAACAGCAAGTAAGTAAAATGAGTCTGTTACAGTGAATCTACTTTATACTCCAACAAGGTAAATTAAATAGTTTTGCACACTGGTGACCAGCAGCACCATCTTGAATCAAGTCTGGCGATGTGTGGGGCCCTTTTGTGGTGAGATTCCTATTGAAAGAGTACAGGAAATGATTTCTAAGTGTCAGCTGTTTATAAAGTTCTTATTCTCAGAAATGACATGCTTTCACCTACATCATCCATATACATCTGTACTTCAATAAAAAGTGATATAAAAGGCTTCATTGTGCATTGTTTTGCTTTTAGGGGCAGCATTCTGTTACAGTTCTCTTTATGAAACCAATAATTTGGAGTTTTAAATGCTGTATGTCATGGTTTGTGCACAAAACTCTAAACAGGGTTCTGATAGGTTAGCAGTTCATAATTAGCATTCTGTACACAAATCATGACATAGTAAACACTCCACATACAATAAGTGATTCCATGAAGTGAACTGTAACAGAATGCTGTCCATAGAAACACAACAATGCAAACTGCAGTTTTATCTATCATGTTTTATTCAGGTACAGTTAAATATGGATACTTTAGGAGAATGCATATAATTTCTGAGAATAATAACTTTAGAAACAGCTGTCAATTAGCACAAATATCCTGTCCCCTTTAAATTGGCGGTGATACTTCACAACATGCTGTTAATTAAGCATGAGCAACAAACAAAAACAAAACTGTAACAGGTTTGTTTAACTTAATGTGTTGGTTGCATAAATGCATTCATGCATTGTGTCTTGCTTGCCATCATCAGTGTATAATAATACAACAAATGAGATCTGATATCAAAAAATCTGTCAGCTTTAATAGGATGGTGACATCTGTATGCTAATGTTAGAGTATGATCACCAGACTTTAAATGTAACAGGCATCTGACTGTGAACAACTTAACACAAGACTGATGGAGGTTACTTGGAACTGCAAGAACAATTCATGAAATAAACACGTACTGTAAGTCACTGATTTACTGTGCACGTTTCCTTTCCTAGACTCACTCAGAAATGTATTTCTGTGGATGTGCCATGGATGGGGTTATAGGGAGGCATTTGGAAGGCCTATGACTTCAAAACTATAGGACTTGGAGTATTTCGACTTCCAGCATTTTTGGACTGGAATAATTTTGACTTCCAAAAATTGACAGCTGGAAATATTTTGACTCCAATAGAACTGAAATAACTTCCAAATTTAAACCCACGAAGGTATTTGACTTCCACCAAAAAAAATAATATCTGAAGCCCTGCTTGAGACCACTGCTGTTTAACTTCTATGTATGAAACTCATGTGACAGTATTGGGAGCTGGGCATCAAATTTTGCAGATATTGCAAAAATAGGTGGCATTATTGCTTCAGACATCAGTATGTAAAAACTGCAAGAAGATCTAAATATCTTGTCACAATAGGCAAAGAATTCTAAAATGAGGTATAATGTTTTTAAATGTGCAGTGTTGCACTTAAGAAAAAAATAACCCCATGGCAACTTACATAATATGCATCATCCCATTAAGATTGTCAGTAAAAGAGAAGGATTTAAGGATAATACTAACCTATAACTTTACATGGGAAAAGTATGGTGAAATATTATCAGAACAGTGTAGCTAAATCACAGGTTGTATTCTTAGAAATTTAAGCAGCATAAGTAAGGAGTTGACACTGCCTCTGTATTGTTCACTGGTTAGACTTCACCTTGAGTATGGGGTACAGTTTTGGAGCCCCTAAACAAGGAAGTACATTAACAGCTGGAGGGGTTACAAAGCCACTACACCAAAATTGTTACAGACCTAAGAGATATGACATTATGAGGCGAGACTAAGGGAGATTAATATGTTCTCCTTAGAGATGAGAAGGCAGAGGGGTGACATGTTTCTGGCATACAGAATAGCATGGGATCCACCCCTTCCAGAAATTCTAAATCTTAAGGAAAATTGTACAAGAGATGGTATGTGAGGACATCTGCTTAAATTTACCAGAGAGAACTTTAAACAAATAAGTGAAAGGGTTGGTATACACAAAGAATAATCTCTGGATAGAACAGTTTGCCAGAAGATATTGTGTACAGTAGATCAATCTACATCTTTAAAAAAGATGCTTGACATATATAGGGGATACATGATGGGCAGGAGTGTGATATGGGAAAAATTCTCACTCTTGCAGAGTGAGCTCAGAATTTTCATGAGTGACAAAGGCACAAGTGAGAAAGCACAGCTCACTCTGCAGGAGTGAGAATATTTCCCATAGCACACAATCTGCACTATTTATACAATGGGGTAGGAGTTTAAGAAGTGTTGTTATGTTTTGCTGTTTGTATGTTTTTTTTATTATTATTTGGAAACTAAGTGAGTTTTTAGGTGTGACCTGGGAATGCAGGGCAATTAAGTGACTTGTTCAAAGTCACACAGTATGGAAGTGGAGGTTGTGAGAATCAAACCCAGGTCTGGTTTGCTGAATGTACTAAGCTTGTTCAGAGATCATTACTTTAACCTCTAGTTTATACTGACAGCACTACTTGTGCATGATCTGAGGGTGTGGGAGTGTTTCTGAATGGGTTGGGATTGTTAGAAACACAATGGGAAACATGTGATTGTGTTTTGCAATCCTAATTGAGTTAGTTGCAGCTTGGACTGAGAAAGAGAAACTGCATTGTAAAGGAATTTCTTTCAGAATTCAGTTTTTTTTGAAGCTGAGATTAGCACAGTAATTTGGCTAGGAGTGTTAGAAACTATGGGACACAGGTAAGTGTGTTTTACAATGCTAACTGAGTAAACTGCAGGATTCAGTGAGAAACAGAAACTGATTTCTGGAACACTTTCATTTAGAATGCTAGCTTTAGTGAGTGAGTGAGTGAGTGGTGACATCAGCAGAGTATGGATAAACAGAATATATCTCACTTCACTGATGTCACCAGCATTTATCTCACTGCAGTGAGAATATCTCCATTTATTCCACTGGAATAGCTCTCACCCCCATTTCCGCTGACCGTTTCAGGGAACATTACAGAGCAGTCAGGAATGGTGAAACTGCTAAACCCATTGTATCCCACTTTATCTCCAGGGACCACAATGTCAATGACCTTTCCGTTTGTGTCCTTCAGCAGGGCTTCCGGGATCCTGACCATAGAAAAAAACATGGAAGCCAAGCTGATCATCCACCTTGGCTCCCAGCAGCCCTCTGGTTTAAATGATAGACTTATTTTCCACTAACATCTTTCAGCCATCCCTTTTTCCCTAAAGTCAATTTGTTTCGTACTCATTTATTTTCATTTTCACCATGTCTCCATTTCTGTCTCCTTCTCACACATTTGTCACCTTTCAGCCTTCTTACAAGGCCCTGTTAATCAGTTTCTACCTGGGAACTTCCCCAGCTCTTTCTCTCCCATTATGCTTTATCTTTCCCATCATCACCTTTTTGTTTCACAGATTCTCTCTTAATCTTACCATTTAACACTTAGCCTCCCCCTTCTTCTTTCTCCACATATATATCTCTCTCATTTTACCTCTCCTCTACACTAACTTGTTTTTCTCTTTAGATATTTCCTGAAGAAGACCTAAGGTCGACATAGATTTTAACTCTATTTTCTATTTTCAGCGTGCATTTAATATAACCATTTTGTTTGTTTTTAGACCACATGCTGGCCTTGGCGCCTTGTCTTTGTTTTTACAATTTGTATGCTACATTTTGCTGCGACCCACTATGCTAATCTGAAATCTCTTCTGAATTCTCTGCGATGCTCCTTCATTTCTGCTATGTCTGCATTCCCTTCTCATATTCTAAGCCTTCTCTTGAATTATTTCCTGCCATTTGCTCTAAGACTAAACTCTGCAGTCACTTACAGTTTCTTTCCAAATACCGCCACCTGGGTATTATTCCTAAAGGTTTCTGCTTGAAATTTCATCCTTGTTCATTTGGATCTAAGACACATATTTCCTCTACTAACAAGCTTTTGAAAACTTTCTCTAGGAAACTTATCGTGCACACCATTCTCTCCATCAAAACACAGCTGATCTCTGTGGACAAAACCATTCAAAGGCAAAAGGATTTCCTGCAGTGAACGGCTCCACATAACCTTCCTTTTATTAAGCACTGCATCCAAAACCTTAACTCCACTCTCTTTCAGTTTCTCAAGGATGCCAAAGCTGCAAAACTCCAGTCTCTCACCCAGCAGATCAACAACCAACATGAGCCCTCGAGTCAGACACAACCTGACAATTTGGTATTTTGTATTCCTCCAGACCTTCCCCTGACACAAGATGAGCACTCACTCCTTAGTAAAGGTCTCTCTTTTGTGCCCACACCCAGATATCTTGATGCATCCCAGGTTCAAGTCGATCTGCAGTGCTTCTATCGTAGAGTACGCCTTGCAGCTCATTTCTCTAATATGACTCCTCTTCCCACAGATGATGACAGTATCACCAGAACTATCAATGACATCAATCCCCAGCGAAGTGCATGGACACCCCCTCCAGGACGTTTTGCTGCTGTTGATTATTTTGTTAACCAATGCATGGAAAACACTACTAACTTTAATCTTCATTGCAGGCACAACCATTCCAACCTGACACCTGGTGAGCTTGCAGCCCTCAGATCTCTACAATGTAGGAATGACATTGTTATTAAACCAACTGATAAGGGAGGTGCTGTTGTGGTCTGGCAAAGGAGCTATACATCACAGAAGCCACATAGCAACTCTCTGACACCAGGTTTTATTCTTCTCTTCACAGGACCCCACTGCTGACTATCAGGCGGAGGTCACCACCACCATCACCTCTGCTATTGAAAACAATGGGCTCCCTGCTTCTGCTAAGAGACTCATAGTCCAGCATCCCCAGACATCCAGGTTTTATCTTCTTCCCAAAATCCACAAAACAGGTAACAGGTCATCCATAGTGTCTGCCTGCTCCTGCCCCACATCCCACATCTCCGCATTTTGGATGGCCTCATGAGACCCTTGTTGAGTCCCTGCCCTCCTATGTTAAAGACACTAACCATGCTCTCCAGTTATTTGACAGGTTCAGATTCAGTGACTCTCATCAGCTCATCTTCACCATGGACATCAAATCTCTTTACACAGTGATCCCCCATGATGATGGTCTGACAGCTTTGCAGCATTTCTTGAACAAGCGGGAAATCCAGCAGCCACCCACATACACACTAACTCGTCTGGCAGAACTGGTTCTAACACTCAATGCTTTTTCTTTTAATAACAGTTTTTTTCAGCAGGTCAGTGGAGTTGCCATGGGTACCAAGATGGGTCCCAGCTTTGCTAATCTGTTTGTGAGTTGGGTGGAGGAACGTTTTTTTCTCTCATTCACAGGGACTGTGCCTGAACTCTACAAACGCTACATTGATGACTGTGTGGGGGCCACCTTCTGCTCCAGGAGACCCTCAAGTCTTCCTTGACAAGTTCACCATGGCTCATCCTTTCCTTCAGTACACTGTGGAAGTATCCTCCTCTACTGCCTTTCCTGGATATCCAGCTCTCAGTCCAGAACCTGGTCTGAAGACATCAGTCTATTACAAACCCACTGACTCTCACAGTTTCCTCCTCCATAGCTCCTTCCATCCTAAACATGTCAAGAATGGCCTGCCTTATTCACAGTTTCTTAGACTTCGCAGGTTATGCAGTGAAGAGGATGATTTTGCTGAGCAGACCCAAATAATGCATAGTTTTTTTATCAACAGGGGATACCCTAAAAGCACAGTGGACAGAGCACTCTCCCAGGTCAGTAACATGCCCCGTAACCTTGACCCCTGCAGGAGGGATACTATCACACAAGAACAATGGTGAATTCCACTAGTTCTTCCTTTCCATCAGAGCACACCTTCTCTTCACAGGATCATCACTAGTAACTTTCCCATTTTGCAAACTGACCCTAACATTGGTGCTTCCTTTACAGAACCACCTATTGCCTCCTACTGACGGCCACCTAACCTGCGCAATCTCCTGGTAAAAAGCAGCCTACCCACTCCTAATAGTTCCTCCCCCCCAGGTACCAAACCTTGCAACAGGGCTCGCTGCTACACCTGCAAATTTGTTTCCAGTGTAACTGAGATTCGGGGGTCTACAGGTGTTTTTCACATCACCAAGGAGTTCTCATGCACCTCCACTAATGTGGTGTACTGTATTCTTTGCAGGAGGTGTTCAGCTATGTACATCGGAGAAACTGTTAGGCATCTTGTTGACCGTTTCAGGGAACATTACAGAGCAGTCAGGAATGGTGAAACTGCTAAACCCATTGTATCCCACTTTATCTCCAGGGACCACAATGTCAATGACCTTTCTGTTTGTGTCCTTCAGCAGGGCTTCCGGGATCCTGACCATAGAAAAAATGGAAGCCAAGCTGATCATCCACCTTGGCTCCCAGCAGCCCTCTGGTTTAAATGATAGACTTATTTTCCACTAACATCTTTCAGCCATCCCCTTTTTTTCCCTAAAGTCAATTTGTTTTCGTACTCATTTATTTTTCATTTTCACCATGTCTCCATTTCTGTCTCCTTCTCACACTTTTGTCACCTTTCAGCCTTCTTACAAGGCCCTGTTAATCAGTCTCTACCTGGGAACTTCCCCAGCTCTTTCTCTCCCATTATGCTTTATCTTTCCCATCATCACCGTTTTGTTTCACAGATTCTCTCTTAATCTTACCATTTATCACTTCTTCTCCTTAGCCTCCCTTCTTCTTTCTCCACATATATATCTCTCTCATTTACCTCTCTCACACTAACTTGTTTTTTCTCTTTTAGATATTTCCTGAAGAAGACCTAACGTCAAACGTAGATTTTTAACTCTATTTTCTATTTTCAGCGTGCATTTCATATAACCATTTTGTTTTGCTTTTAGACCACATGCTGACGCAGCGCCTTGTCATTGTTTTTTTACAACATATAAATATATATATATGCAGTATATATATATATATATATATATATATATATAGGATATGTGGGAGCTGACAGTGTGATATACGATTTATTTAGTAAAGTTTCTATTGACCTCAAGTAACCTCACGAGTGGCGAAGCCATGAGTGATGGTTACAAGAGGTCAATGGAAACTGCACTAAATAAATCATGTATCACACTGTCAGCCCCCGCATGTTCAATTTATGCAATAGTGGTGGACATAAATTGAAGGGAGTTAGTGTGTTTTTGTGTCATAAAAGTTTTATTTTTTTAATTGTTGTGGTGAACTGCTTTGCTATTTAATGGTTTTGCGCTGTAGTGTGTCCGTGATTCATCTTTTTTTTAATGAACTGGCATAGTACTTTGTTATTGGTTTGTGATTTAGGTGGGAGTGGTCATAGCAAGAGTTGATTGGTGGTGGGGCATGGTTTTCTGTGGGTGTTCTGGGTCATGATTGGTGGGAAGGCGTGGTTTCATTTTTTGGCGTCTTTTGAAATTAGTGTGGAGCTCATTGTCAGTGGAGGTGGATCTGTCTCATGGGCCTCGTGGAATTGTGGCGGTAGCAGTATTTTGGTGTCCCGAGGAAGAGGAGATGGAAGCAGTGTGGGACTGTTACTTGGAGTCAGTGCTGAAGGTGTAGTGGATAGCAGTGTTCGGGTTCCCGTGATGCTGGATTTCCTTGTGAGACAAGTTCATTTCTCATGGATTTGTTTGAAGATGAGAAGACTGTATTCATTGAAGTACTCATTTTGCATTTCTGTAGATTTTTAAAGTCTTGGGATGTGTTTTGGGAAAGGGAATCATTGATTTTTAAATATTTCATGAATGTGGATGTCCAGGACTATTAGTTTTGAGAGTATGGCACTGAAGAGTGGCATCGTGTGGGTTATTTTTTTTTTTGAAAGGGCTGGGTTTTTTAACTTTTTCTTGAAATTTTTGGTGCAGACTGGATTTTTTTGGGGTTTGTATGTATTGGTTTTGTGATGAAATTGCCGAAAGAATCGATCGTGCTGTGGATTTTGGCTTTGAAGAGCCGCAACATGTGGAGTTTTTTTGTCTATGACGTGGAAATTAACAATAATGTTTGGGATTTTTTGTCTTACATTTTGGGGAGAAATTTGGATGTTGTGAAATTATGAGAGAGAAGGTATGTGCACTGTTTGATATTTTAATGATTTTGTAATTACTTGCTCATGCCAGGTTGTAGGCACACACTTTTTTTTTTTACTATGAAAGTAGTGCAGCACTGTGTGGATAAATAGGAACTGTGTGTATAAATTTAATTTATCCACACAGTTACTCATTTATCCACACAGTTGCTCAGATAAACAGATTTATAACACGGGGGTGAGAGCTTTCTCAGTAGGATAACCTGTGTTATTTCCACTGCAGTGAGGATAAATCCTGATGACATCAGCAGAGTGAGGATCTCAACATTTATCCATACTCGGCTGATGTCACCAGAGTGAGGATAAATGCACTGCAGCTTGCACTCTAAAGGAAACTGCTTCAGAAAAAGTTCCTCTTTCTCACTGAAGCTGCAACTTACTCAATTAGCTTTGCAAAAGACCATCACCTATGTCCCATTGTGTTTCTAACATTGCTAACCCATTACTGTGCTGATCTCAGCTTCAAAACAATCTGAATTCTAAATGAAAGTCTTTTACAAAGCAGGTTCTGTTTCTCAGTGCTACCTGCAGCAGTTTGTCTTTCTCACTGAGCCTCTGACTCACTCAATTAGCTTTGCAAAACACACTCACCTGTGTTTCTGACTCCCAGTCCATTCAGAACACATACACACATACATGCACACTCACACTAACAGCACACACAGAATGAGCAGGAAACACACAGACTCAGAAAAAATGTTCCTGCAGCTCTCACCCCTATGGTATAAATTGCACACATGATGGGCAGATAATGGCATATGGAAAATATTCTCACTCCTGCCTCGTGAGCTCTGTATTTTCACTCTTGCCTTCAGCACTAATGAGAAAACACAGCTCACTCTGCAAGAGTGAGAATATTTTCCATATCCCACTCCTGACCATCAGGTATCCCCTATTTATCACACTCCATTTATGTCCAGCCCATTGCATAAATATACATATATTTATATATATATATATATATATAATATAAAGATACAGAACTTTTTCAAAACACTGAAGCTGGGTACTCACCACCTCGTGGCAAGAAAAACACTGTGCTTCAAATCTTCAAAGGTGCTGAAAATTTTTATTTTATTTTATCTTGAATACATGTTAAAAAAATGATGACCCCCTCATGCCTGATGCACTTTGAATCATCATGATCCTTTCTGAAACTCTGCTATAATTAATCCCCGTCTCCTTAAATGCATACTAGTGATGATGTCATAATGATGTGGCAACTTCAACAACATTTATAAATTACCCCACCATTGTGTATATTTTCAGATAGACTGTAATGTGAATGACCCATCCGACATATAATTCAATCACTCAACCAACCAAAATATAAAGCTATTTACATATTACAGAATATATAAAATTCATGTTAAAAATGTACAACTCCAGATAATCAATATTAAAATATTGTATTTTTCCTACCATACGGAGCAAAAAAAATTGTTGAAGAATGACTTCATAGACAGCATTTTTTTGTTATGTAAATTCACCTCAGTTATAGAGTATCATTGTGTCTTTGTTTATGTTATTAGGGCATCTTTGAAAGTGGTCTCTGTAGCTTAAGGTCTGACCAGTAATCAAGTAAGACAAACAAACAGCAGTAAAATCTTATTCATAAATGTATTTATTATTTATTTAGTTTTTGCAAACCAGGTGAATACATCAAGCAGTTAAATTACTACTGATAGGTGAGACCTGGATATTTTACCTTATAGTACAACAATAATCAATAATATATACAGAAAATGTACTTGTGGTGACATCATGATAGGGTATAGCACTGCACCTACAGCTAAAGTACTGACAGAGAACAAAATAATTCAAAGTCTAATGCAGACTTTTTGTTTATAACACCTGTTTGGTTAGAGTGGATCTAAATTGCTTATGGTTATCAAAATATCTACTGTACAATGATAGGAAGTTCCAGTACTTTGGAGAAAAATAGTATAAGGCAAGTTGACCTATCTGATTGCAGCATCTATGTCAAGTAACAGCAATTTGTTGTTAGCTCTCAGATTATAAGCACAGGAGGGATATTGCAACAAATCAAACAAGCAAAACATAGAAACATGGAAACATAGAAGTTGATGGCAGATAAGGACTGCAAGGCCCATCCAGTCTGCCCATTTCTTATTCTACCTTATAAATGTGCCATCAGCCTTTGCTCTGTCAATGGACTATCTATTCATACTCATCTGCATTGCTCCCTTATGCCTATCCCATGCCGGTTGGAAGCCCTGCACTGTGTTCATATCCACCACTTCATGAGGTAGGCCATTCCATGCATCCACCACCCTTTCTGTGAAAAGTAACTTCCTCACATTACCCCTTAATCGGCCTCCCTCTAATCTCATGCAGTGTCCTCTTGTCCTGCTATTTTTCTTATATTGAAACATGTTAGATTCTTTCACCTTGTTAATACCCTTAAGGTTTTTGAATGTTTCAATCATATCACCTCTCTCCCTCCTTTGCTCTAGGGTATACATATTGAGCTCAGTTAATCTGTCCTCATATGTTTTCTGATGCAGTCCCTGCACCATTTTGGTTGCCCTTCTTTGGGCTGCCTCAATTTGGTTAACGTCCTTGTGAAGGTGTGGCCTCCAGTACTGCATGCAGTACTCCTGATGGGCCTAACCAGTGTCTTGTAAAGAGGGATTATTACCTCTCTCTTCTGACTTGTGATACCCCTACTAGTACACCCTACCATCCCACTAGCCTTACCTGCTGCTTTAGTGGTCTGCTTGGATGACTTCAGGTCATCGGTGATGATGATGCCCAAGTCTCTTTCTTCCCTTGTGACTGCCAACAACTCCCCTCCCAGCCTATAGGTGGCTTCAGGATTTCTCTTCCCTATGTGCATGATCTTGCACTTCTTTGCATTAAACCCCAGTTGCCATTCTTCTGACCATTTTGCTAGTTTATCCAGATCTCTTCTCATTCTGCCCACCTCATCTGGATCATCTACTCTGTTGCAGATCTTGGTGTCATCTGCAAATAGACAAACCTTACCCTCCAGTCCATCTACAATGTCACTGATGAAGATATTGAAGAGGACTGGCCCCAGGACTGATCCCTGAGGTATCCCACTTGTGACTTGCATCTCTTCTGACTGTATACCATTTACCACCACCCTCTGTTTTCTGACCGTCAATCAGTTTGCCACCCAGTTGACCAACTTCTCACCTACCCCAAGCCTACCCAGCTTATTAATCACTCTTCTATGTGGAACAGTATCTAAAGCTTTGCTGAAGTCAAGGTAGGTGACATCAACTGCTCCCCCTTGCTCCACCACTCTGGTTACCCAGTCAAATTAATCTATGAGATTAGTTTAACAGGATCTTCCTTTTGTAAACTCATGCTGTCTTGGATCCTGTGTTCCTATAGGTTCCAGGTGTTGCACTATCCTTTCCTTAAGTAGTGCCTCCATAATCATGCCCACTTCTGAGGTAAGACTGACTGATCTGTAGATTGCTGCATCCTCCCTGCTACCACTCTTGTGAAGCGGGATCACATGAGCCCTTCTCCAGTCTTCTGGGACCTCTTCTGTGCTCAGAGACTCACTAATCAGTTCTGATAATGGCTCTGCTAGTTCCACCCTTACCTCCTTTAGTACCCTGGGATGTATGCCATCAGGTCCCATTGCCTTGTCCACCCTGAGTTTATTGAGCTGTTGTAGGACCCTTTCTTTTGTGAAGGGACTAGTGCTCACCTCCCCCCCCCGTGTCCATGGTGCTGAGCTGTGGGGCCTGATTGTGATATCTGATCAATGTACAGTATCAGTGAATCAGCCCATAAGGAAAGAGCATTTGGCAGAGAAAAACAGTCAGTCCAGGCCAAGATATAGTAAAATGTGATGGGTGAGGTAGTCAGTTACCAAGACAAAATGACAGATATTGTTACGTACCACATTGCATTTAAATAATTAACAAAGTAAACCAGGACACCGTAGCTTAGATTTAGCATTATGAAGCCTTGAGATTTGCAAAGAAGGGCTCTGGGAGTTACTGTGATGTATAATCATAAAAGATTAAGCTGAATTTGGAATTGGCAGTTTTACAGACAAATAAAATGTGAGAGGTAAATCACACAATGGACCAAACATAAGTAAATAAATCTGTGCATTTTTATTTGTTCAGCACCTAATTCCCTGTGGCTCAGAGCACTTTACATAAGCAATAAATGAAACAACACTAAAATGCAACATTTAAACCCTTCTCATAATAAAAATAATTAAATAATAAATTACAATAAATAAAACAGCAGCCAATGTGAAGAAGGCTCTTACCTATTCCCCAAAGGCCTTCCTGAACAGGTAGGATTTCAGGTCCCTCTTTAAGGCCTCCACTGAAGGGGCCTCCCTTGGAGATTTTGGAAGTGGTCAGCCTGGTTGTGTGGAGGGCTGAGGCACTGGGTGACTTGCCTTCTACCATGTTGGTGACCTCGGGGCTGGTAATGGACTCAGGTTGCTCGGGGGCCAGTGGTGAGAGGAAGGATTGAGCATCCCCAGGAAAGCCCTCCTTCCTCTGGGAGGGCAGTCCATTTGGCACACTGTTTGAATGGCACCCACTGACAGCTGGGCAGCAGCACATGCAACACCACCAAAAAGGGAAGGTGAACCAATGTTCAGGATTCTGGGGGTGTCTCTGGAGAGGCAGAGCTCACACATCCTGCCAATTGCATGTCCATGGACCTCAGGGTGAAAAACAGGTGGAAAAACACCTCAGGTGGCAGGATGACACCTGACCATTCTCAGGTCTCGCACAACTGACTGGTTACCACCATGGTCCTGTGGCAGAGGATGTTGGTGAAAGGTTAAGTCTTGAGGAAGCTGGTTGATGGAGCTGGAAGAATCAATCAGAAGAGAGCTACCAGGGAGAAAACGGGGAAAAAAATGTATATGAACCTGACGTTCAATTTAGGTTAAAAACAAACAAACAAAAATGTTAGTCTGTTTGTCTGAGTTGGCTGAAGTGAAGTGTTATCTGTGCAGTTATCTAGGTGTTTGACTAGGTGTTTGTCTCAGGTAGCTGAAGGGAATTGTTATCTGTGTCATTAACTAAGTGTAGAAAGACTTGTACAGCAGAAGGAGTGGCTTAGCAAGAAGGAAGCCAGGTTAAAGCCAGATTTAAACACTGCCCTAGATAGCTTCTGCCAGAGAACAGGCAGAGACACCAGGAGGAAGGAGTTGCTGTTATTATAAATAAACTTCTCTACTGGGACTATATTGCCCTCCTTCCCTCC
Source organism: Neoceratodus forsteri (assembly GCA_016271365.2). Lineage (NCBI taxonomy): Eukaryota > Metazoa > Chordata > Ceratodontiformes > Ceratodontidae > Neoceratodus > Neoceratodus forsteri. The sequence continues at coordinate 1,580,542,474 of CM057449.1, read as the reverse complement.
CCACCATAAACCGGTTCTAGTTTTATAGGCACAGGATTTGACTGACAACAGGAACTTCCTGTTTGGGAACAGGAAGTGAGCGATCACAGAGCCACCAAAGACTCACCATCCTAGAATGAAGAGTAGTTCTCTGTCCCCCCCCCAGCTGCTGGAGGTCTGACTCTGAGCAAGGAAGGAGACTACTGAGAAATACAGGAACTTCTTGTCTCAGAACAGGAAGATCAGGAGCTTAAAGGGCACAGAGGCAGTAAGTAAGTAGGGAGAAAATTAAACAGAGGAAAGAGTAAGTATTCCATAAAACAGTTAAGGGGCCAGAAATAAGACATGATAGGCATGGTGCAATGCAGTGGCTGTGGAGCAGCAGTCTTCCGGGAGACATTCTGGAGGATGTGGCATTGTCCCATCTGCAGACACCTCTCTGGGCTGAGGGAGGAGGTTGCTTATCTCCAGGCTGAGTTGGCCAGGATTTGTGGGACCTCCTCTCCCACCCAGGGACCACCAGTGCCACTGTCGTTGCCTGAGAGGTTGCCAAGGAAGAGGAGCAGTTGGACCACAGTGTGCTCAGGGAGGGTGAGGGTTGTGGAACAGAGGTGCATCCCTCCAGTTGTACCTTGCCACAATTCATATGCCATTCTGCCAAAGTGTGGTTCCTCTATGGAAGCACCCACAGTGGAGATCAAGAAGGATGCTGAAAACCTCCACAAAGAAAACCCACAGGAGGGTGGCATGGGACCCTAGGGGAAGGAAACAACTCCTGATGGGGGACTCCATTGTTAGAAAGGTAGAACTAGGGGAGGAAGGGGAGAGGGAGGTAAGGTGCCTGCCTGGTGCTATGGCTTGGAGAGACAGGGAGCGAATCCTCAGAATCACTGGAGCAGCTGCACAGTGGAGGGAGCTGGATGTCATTGTCCATATAGGGACAAATGACCTGGCTAAGAAAGGGATCAGAGCAGTGCAGGAAGAGTTTGTGGAGTTGGGGAGGGGTCTTAGGCAAGTAGCACACACGGTAACCTTCTCGGAGGTGCTGCCTGTCTATGGCATGGGTGAGGCTAGGGTGCTCCACACCATGGAATTCAATCAGTGGTTAAAAAACTGGTGCAGAGCTCAGGGATTTAGCTTCATTGGGGACTGGGGGTACACCTGGAGGGATGCAAACCTATACTGGCATGATGGTCTGCATCTGTCCAGGAGGAGAACTAGGATCCTAGGTGATAGGTTTAAATGCTTCATTGGCAAGCATTTAAACTAGCCAAGAGGGGGAGGCACTGTAAAGGAGTAGGGAAATCCTAGCCCCCCAAAAGATCAGGGTAGTAAGTGAGGTAAACACCAAGACAGAGATGTTGATAGGGAGAAGGGCTGGGGTAAATGGAGAAAATGACAAACACAATGAGGACAGGGATGGGGCAAAAAGGGGTAAGGCCATCAAGAAATGGAGAATAATGAGTACCAATGCCCATAATCTGGGCAAAAAGCTCCCTGACCTGGTGGCCTTGATGGTAGAGGGATGCCTGGATATTGTAGCAGTCACAGAAACATGGTACACAGAGAACCATGACTGGGATGTTAACATACCAGGGTACACAACCTACAGGAGAGACAGGGAGGGGAGAAGAAGGGGAGGAGTAGCTCTCTATGTAGGGGAAGAGATAAAAACAACTGAACAAAAGAGTAAACAAGGAGGAGAGGAGGCACTGTGGGTCACCTTAGAGACTGAAAATGGCACCACAATCCGCACAGGGGTTGTAAACAGACCCCCATGTCAGGGGAAGGGGAGGGAATGGACAAGGATATGATCAAAGGCATCCTTAGGATGGCAGGGAAAGTGAAGATACTGTTGATGGGGGACCTGAATATGCCAGATGTTAACTGGAGCACCTTGGCTACAGACACATCCAAAAGCAGGGCCATTCTTGATGCCCTTAAGGTGGCATGCCTCAGACAGCTAGTATTGGAACCCATTCATGAGGGACCAATCTTAGACCTTGTACTCTCAAATGGGGATGGTGAGGGGATCTCAGATCTAGAAGTGGGTAGCTATCTGGGAACAAGTGACCACCAAACAGTGTGGTTCATGATAAACTCAGCTACAGAGTCAAACCACAGAAAAGTGAGGGTTCTGGACTTCAGGAGGGCTGGCTTTGGCAAAATGGGAGAGTGCCTTAGAAAAGCACTAGCAAATAGGCTAGAAGGAGGGGTGGAGCAACAATGGGGAAGCATCAAAACTGCCATCACAGAGGCAACAAAACTTTGTGTGAAGCAAATAAACAAATCAAAATGAAAGAAAAAGCCACTATGGTTCTCAAAAGAGGTGGCAGTGAAGGTTAGAGAGAAAAAGATTGCATTTAGGAAGTATAAGGAAACACAGATGGAGCAGGACACAGAACCGTACCAGTTAAGGCAGAAAAAGCAGGGAGGGTAGTCAGAATTGCCAAGGCCCAAACTGAGGAAAAAATAGCCAACTCAGTTTAGAAGGGGGATAAAACCTTTTATAGGTACACCAGGGAGCATAGAAAGACAAAGGGAGGGATGGTGAGGCTGAATAGAATGGACGGTGTGTGGGCAGAGAGGGACAGTGAAAAAACAGGGATACTGAATGAATACTTCTGCTCAGTATTCACATAAGAGGAGGAGGGGAAGTTGCCTAATCCAATTAACAGAAGAACTCTGGATGGGGGGCGATCCCAGTCCTTTCACAGAAGAAAGGGTTCTGAAAGAACTCCTAAAACTGAAGGTGGACAAAGCAATGGGGCCTGATGGAATTCACCCCAGAATTCTAAAAGAATTAAGGAGAGAACTAGTGACTTCACTGACTACCCTTTTTAACAAATCATGGGAGGAGGGTGTGCTGCCTGAGGACTGGAGGAAGGTGGATGTGATACCCCTTCACAAAAGTGGGAGCAAGACAGAGGCAGGAAACTACAGACCTGTCAGTTTGACCTCTGTGGTAGGGAAAGTGATGGAATCACTTCTGAAGGAAAGAACTGTTGAGTACCTAGAGGCCAGTGGTTGAGAGGACCCAAGGCAGCATGGGTTCACAGCAGGAAGGTCATCTCAGACAAATCTAATTGATTTCTTTGACTGGGTGACCAAAGTAGTAGACCAGGAAGGGGCTGTGGACATGGCCTACCTAGAGTTTAGCAAGGCATTTGACACAGCCCCACACAAAAGATTAATAGTCAAATTAACAAGCCTGGGAGTGGGTACCAGGGTGGTAGCCTGGGTAAAACATTGGCTGGACAACAGGACACAGAAGGTAATTGTAAATGGAAGGACTTGAAGGAAAAGTATGCCTCTTTGCAGATGACACAAAGATCTGCAATACGGTCGATACACAAGGAGGTGTGGAAAGGATGAGAAGGGACTTGGCAAGGTTGGAGGAATGGTCAGAAGTATGGCAGCTTGCATTAAATGTAAATAAGTGCAAAATAATGCACCTGGGAAACAAAAACCCAGGGGAAGATTACACAATGGGGAGAGGTAGTAACAACAACAAAAATGGAAAAGGACCTGGGGGTAATCATATCAGATGACCTTAAGGTAAGCAAGCAATGTGAGAAGGCAGTAGGGAGGGCTGGGGTATAATGGGATGTATAGGGAGAGGCATCACCAGTAGAAAACAGGAAGTTGTTATCCCTCTGTACAGACAGTTGGTGAGACCCCATCTGAAGTACTGCATACAGTTCTGGAGACCCCATCTCTGCAAGGACATAGACAGGATGGAGGCCGTCCAGAGAAAGGCACCTAAAATGGTGCATGGTCTGCAAGAGAAGCCATACGAGGAGAGACTAATGGAGCTTAATATGTATACCCGTGAGGAAAGGAGGGAGAGGGGTTACATGATAGAAAATTTTAAGTACCTCAGTGGAATCAACAAAGTCCAAGAGGGTGACATCTTTCAGAAAAAGAGTTGTGCAAGAACAAGGGGACACAATTTGAAGATAGTGGGGGGATGGCTCAGGGGCAATGTGAGGAAATATTTTTTCACAGAGAGGGTGGCGAATGCATGGAACAGCCTTCCTGAGGAGGTTGTGGGGTCTAAAACTGTGGGAGAATTCAAGAACACATGGGACAGACATAAGGCAATTTTTTGGGGGTAGGAAGAAATAGGCTGTTGGTTAAATAGGATCTGCAGCTTATCCTGCAGGTAGGGAAATGGGCAGACTAGGTGGATCAAGTGGTCCTTATCTGCCATCAAAGTCTATGTTTCTATATGAACAAAATCAGAAAAAAGGGAGGAAGCGAGCTCCACAGGTCCATGTCATAGAAACATAAAAACATAGAAGTTGATGGCAGATAAGGACCATGTGGCCCATCCAGTTTGTCCATTTTGCCAGCCTATTACAAACCACGGATCCTAGTTGATCTGCAGCTCACTCTTTCTTTCCTCTTCCTATGGTACCCTTATGTCTAGCCCATGCATTCTTGAGTTCCCTAACTGTTTTTGCCCCTACCACCTCCTTTGGAGGGCCATTCCAAGTAGGCATGTGTGAAATAAAATTTCTGTGGGCGTAGTTCAAGCGAAAGTCAGACTTTCACTTCCACACAAGTTGGGAAATTGATTTCTGAACTTCCGCAGAAATTCTGCCCGCGGTCACTGCCCAACCCAGTTGCCCAGCTTGCCCCCCAAAAGCCACATTAAGTATCCCTGGTGGCTAGTGGTCCCTCCCCCCCACTGGATCACCCACCTGTGGCCCAACATGAAAAAAAAATACCCAGCCCTGAGGCTGCGATCTCTCCCTTCACCCCAACCCACCCCCTGCCCCATGACAAATGCCCTGGTGGCTAGTGATCCCTCCCTTCCACCTCACCTGCCCAAACTAAAATTGTCCACCATTTAGTAATGACCCCCCTCATCCCCATCTCTGTCCGACCCATACCTTTAAAAAAATTCCTGGTGGTCTAGTGGTTCCCCACATCCCACCCCATCTCCAATCCCCAGTCCCATTATTTCATGGTGGTCTAGTGCCCCCCACCCCAGCAGGTGTCCCACCACTCTGCTTCTGCTCCCACCCCCATCCCAAACCCCAGTGGGCAGACCGGCACAACCCTTTTCTCTCCACCTAGCCAGTCCGCCCACTGAGCTGTCAATGAATGAGCACATTCTCATAACAAGGTTATGCTCACTCATTGACAGCTCAGAGCACGTGCCACCATGGTGGAGGGAGGAGAGCTGTCCCTGTCCACCCGCTGCTGGATTCAGGATGGGATGGGAGGTGGGTGGTGGGATACCTGCTGGGGTGGGGGGGTAGATGGTACTAGACTATCAGGGAACTAATGAGACTAGGGATCATGGACAGGGAGGGTGTGGAAACCACTAGACCACCAGGGAATTTTTTTATAAAGTACATGTTGGATGAAAATGGAGATGGGGGTTGTTACTATATGGTGAGACAATTTTAGTTTGGGTGGGTGAGGTGGAGGAGGTTTCTAGCCACCAGGGCATTTTCATCAGGCAGGGATGGGGTGGGGTGAGGGATCAATCCAGCGGGGTGGGGTATTTTGTTTTTAAGTTGGTCTGCTGGTGGGTGATCTGTGGGGGAAGGGACCGCTGGCTATGAGGGATGCAGATTATGTACTTCAGGGGTGGGTGGGGAGAGGGGCCAGTAGCCACCAGGACTATGGATGGGAGAAAATGCAGCTTTCCACCCCCCACAGGGTTTGATACTAGGTGAAATTTCACACATAACTTTCACAGAAGTTTTCCACTCTGCCATGGATGGAAGTTCGGAAACTTCCATTAAAGTTCACTGATTTCACAGAAGTTCCACTGTGAAAAAGTACTTCCTCATGTTACCCTTGAAACTCCCAACATCTAACTTCATTTTGTTCCTCCTTGTTCTCGCACATCTTCTGTTTTTGAAAGATGCTACCCTCCTATACCTTGTTTATACCCCTGAGATACTTAAATGTTTCTATCATGTCCCTCTTCTCCCTTCCTCTCCTCCAGGGAATATATATTGAGTTCCCCTAGCCTCTCCTCATAGGGCTTTTTATGCAGACCATGCACCATCTTTGTATCCTTCCTCTGGACCACCACCAGTCTGTCTATGTCCTTCTGGAGATGTGGTCTCGAGAACTGGACATAGTACTCCAGCTGAGGTCTCACCAGTGAACTGTACAGTGGCATAACCACCTCCTTCTTTCTGCTGGCGATGTCTCTCCCTTTGCACCCCAGCATCCAACTGGCTTTCCCCACAGCTTTCTCAAATTGTTTGGTTGCCTTAAGGTTGTCTGATATGAGCACCCCTAACCCTGTTCCTGCTCGGATGCTGACAGTACCGCCCCTCCAACTTGTACACTTCCCTTGGATTTCTGCTCCCCAAGTGCATGACTTTGCACCTTTTTTGCATTGAATCTTAGCTGCCACACTTCTGACCATTCCTCCAGCAACCAGGTCAGCAACCTCAAAGGATGGATTGCCTGTTGACTTAGCCTAACCCAAAGAACTTCTAGGATGCCCACCTCGAAGGAGTGAAGAGGGTGATGAGTATGGTAAGGAGTCAGGCGGTCACTCAGATAACCTGGGCCCAGTCTGCATAGGGCTTTATTGGTCAGTTAACTGACCTTGAAGGTGAGCCTGCACTTCACAGACAGCCAGCACAGTTCACACAGGACCAGAGTCACATGACATGACCTCGAAAGCAACCTGGCCATTGTGTTCTGCACCAGCTGCAGGTATCATAGAACCCCTCCACTAACCCTGATATAGAGAGCATTTTAGTAGCTGAGTCTGCAAGTCACAAAAACATGCATTAGTAAGGGCATGTCATTAGGTGGGATCAAGGCTTTAATCCAGGCAATGTTCTTGAGATTTTAAAAGCCACTACAGATGACACCTGAGCCTCAAGTGTTAATCTATCAAAGAATGACCCCTATATTCTTCACCTTAGCAGAGGCTACAAGTTGAGAGGAACCAAGCACCTGGCCAGTCACCTTTCCTGCCACCTCTGTACTCTGCCAACAACCAAGCTCAGTCACCAGTACCTCCATTTTATCCAGGTTGAGTCTTAGCCAGCTAGAGGAGATCTAGTCCTGGATCTCAGCCAGGCATAAATTTAATACCTCAACAATGTCAGGCATCCCATGTGCAAATGACAAATACAGCTGGGTGTCATCTGCATAGCAGTGAAGACAAAGACTGTAGTGTCTAATGATGTCCCCCAGGGACAGCATGCACACCATGAAAAACATTGGTGACAGGATCAAGCCCTGGAGAACTCCACAGAGCAGGAGCTTTGGGAGTGAGAAGAAAGTGCCAAGTGCCACCCTTTGCATCCTACCCATAATAAAGGACTCAAATCAGATTATGACAGTGCTGGGGAGCCCACAGAATTCCCCTTGGTGATCTAACAATACTCCATGATTCACAATGTCAAATGTTGATGCAAGATTGAGTAGAAGGAGCATTAACCATTCACCTCTATTCCCCTCTATTTCTTGCCCTGAGGAGATAATTTTACACCCTAACAAACGTGGTCTCATACTGTGCCTAGACTTAAATCCCAACTGGAGAGGCTTACAGATGTTGAAGGCCGAGAGGTGTGCCTAGAGCTACAATGCCATTGCCTTCTCAATCTTTAAAAGGATGTTAGAGACAGATTTAAAATTCACCATGCTGTCTGTGTGCAAACATAGTTTGTTTAGTAGGGGCCTCACCAGTGCATCTTTCAAAGCACCTGGAAAGGACCCCTCCAAAAAGGAACACCAGGCTATCTCAGTGAACACCGTACTTAGAAGCTCCACACAGCTCACTAGGATGCATGTTGTGCTCAGGTCCAAGTCACAGCAAGTGTGCCACAGCTTTGAGATCACCTCACAAACCTCTTATACACCCAGTGGCCTGAACTTGCAACAAAGTGGAGGAGTGCTTCTATTGATAACAAGATCTCCACTGTTTGGCAACAACAACCCAGTTTGGTAATCCCAGACTTGATGGAGGACACTGTCAGAGAAGAACTGAACAATCTCTTCATACCTGGCAGATGAAACTGCACTTTTCAGCTGTAGACAGGTAAGATGACATAGCCTATGCACAGTCTGAAAAAGGTGAGCTGGTCTATTCTTCCCTGTAGCAATCTCCTTGGACAGAAATGCTGTTTCTTACAGGTGAGCACCCATTAATACTCACCACAGTGACCTCTCAATGTCAGTTTGTAACCATTGACCCTAGATGTCTCCCAAGAATGCTCCAAACACTGACCCATTGTCTTTATCACCCTGAGCTCCCCATCAAATCACGGGGATCCCAAGTGAAAAGTCCTGGGTCATATAAGCACTGGTGCAACAGACTCAAGAGCCAAGGTGATAGCTATACTATAATCCACTACCACCAGCTGTCCAGATCCTGCCTCATATGCCGCCATCAGGCCAAAGAGATACAATACTGCTTGGAGTCCCTCTGGGGACAACCTCTTTAAAGGACAATAGAAGACCCTTTCCACAGGAAGTGGACTACTGGAGGCAACCTGAACAAGAACTTCACTGTGCAGTGATTTGATCAAATGACTAGATAAATCTCAAGGTTATTAACCTCAAGCCCCAGTATAAATTGTAGGTTCAAGGCATGACCAAGTTGACGGGTTGCAGAATTAACCACTCATGCAAGACCCAGCAAATCCATTAATTAGAAGAAGTTTTGACCAAAGTTTGAGAGTTCATCATCAATCCAGGCATTGAAGTCACCCATAACCAACCATCTGGTCATCTCCAACATCTCTCAGCCATGAAGTCCATGATGTCCTGCAGAAATTGCCTCTTGTGCCTTGGTGGCCAGTATATGAGAAGGATTCTGCAACCTGCACCTGAACCCCCAAGCTCAGCCAAATAGTCAAATGATGAAGTTGATCTCACCAGGTGTACATAAATGTGCAGGTCAGATAAAAATCAGCCACCCCACCTTGTGATCCCTTCATGGGCAGTGAAGCACATAGAATATGACCGTGACCGACACCTCTAAGATGGGACCAGCATCATCACTCAGTTAGGGCTCCACGATGCAAACCAGATAGAATGAGGAAATTAAGTCTGCTATAATTGCAGTATTGTTCCTGATCAACCTAGCATTGCAAAGCACTGCCTGCAGGGGATAAGTGGAGGCTGCTGGCCTAATGGTTTCCTGCCCACTAGGTCAGGTGGGAGCCCTGGGTAAGGGAACCAACCATGTCAGGCCTCTCCCTAGGTCCCATTTCAGCCATAGGTACCTCCTTGTCTTCACCAACCCTGTAGTGCCCCACTATCAGTACTTCCAAACCTCACCATCTACTATCCTGCTTCCTTATGATTACCAACTCCCTGGAGCTCCTATATGCCAGTACTGGCAGGAGGTGGACATCGAATAGATGGAGTTCAAGCAGCTGAGATGGGGAGTAGCTAAACGTGGAGGGCCGCAGACCCACACACATAATTGTGCTGGATTCGCAAACCCCCACCATGGCAAAAAAATGTGTAAAAACAGGATGAAAAGAAAGCAACACACCCCTCACTCACCCTAAGCCCTAAATACGCACTCTTGGTCACTCACACATTACTAATACAATAATTTATCTAACAGACACAACTACCAGCCAGTCACTAACCTATACATTCAGCCACCCAATCTTCAGCCCCAAATCCTCCCTCCTACCCCCACACTCTGAAATCTGAAGCCATGAAGCAGAGCATGTGTACTAGCATTGCACTAGTGAGCATGCTCTGTGTCACAGCTTCAGATTTCACAGTCCATTTCACTAGGTTCTCATGTTCATTTTGTCTCCACAATCACTTTATTAAATTCTGGGGACTGGCCACAGGAAATGTATTTAATTTTTCTGTATTGCTTAAAACGGTAGTACTTGTGCATGCACGAGTTTACCAACTGAAAAGCACCATGGCAAACAAGAAACATGCATGGCAACGAGTTTTAGCTGCTGGGGGTTGGGTTAAGGTTGGGACACAAAAAAATGCAATTTTGGCAATTTTTAAATAATCTGACACTTATTTTGAAATGCAAGGCACAGTAATCATTCAAAAAGCAAACTGGTGGCAACAGATATGTCATCAGGCTGCTGCTGAAAATTCCCCCAAAAGCTGATAGTGTCTTTTTAAGAAAATGCTGTCAATAATAATTTCTGGTATTTCCTGTGTAATTTAAAACTGCTAAACACATTTTCCAGTTTTCTTTGATACCATGATACATTGACACAAGGGGGGAGATATTCAGAGCAGTTGTGCATGATGCAACTGAGTTGTGCTGGCATAAGCACGGAATTGCGCCACCGAGTGATATTCAAAGGCAGTGGCTACGCAGCTCAAATCCCATTGCACCATGGCACAAAAATAATGTATGCAGCAAAAGTGGGAGCAAGGCAGAAGCAGGAAACTACAGACCTGTTAGTTTGACCTCAGTGGTGGGGAAAATGATGGAATCACTTCTGAAAGAAAGAATTGTTCAATACCTAGAGGCCAGCGGGGCACAGGACCCAAAGCAGCATGGATTCACAGCAGGAAGGTCATGTCAGACGTATCTAATCGATTTCTTTGACTAGGTGACCAAAGTAATAGACCAGGGAGGGGCTGTGGATATGGCCTACCTAGACTTTAGCAAGGCATTTGACACAGTCCCCCACAAAATATTAATAATCAAGTTAGCCAGCCTGAGAGTGGGTCCCAGGGTGGTAGCCTGGGTAGCAAACTGGCTGCACAACAGGACACAGAAGGTAATAGTGAATGGAACACATTCTGAAGAAAGGGGGGTTACTAGTGGAGTATCTCAGGGCTCAGTACTGGGTCCAGTCCTCTTTAACATCTTTATAGGTGACATTGCAGAGGGTCTGAAAAGAAAGGTATGCCTCTTTGCAGATGACACCAAAATCTGTAACAGAGTTGATACACAAGGGGGAGTAGAAAGGATGAGAAGGGACTTGGCAAGGTTGGAGGAATGGTCAGACATATGGCAACTTAGATTCAATGCAAAGAAGTGCAAAGTAATGCACCTGGGAAATAAAAATCCAGGAGAAGAGTACACAATAGCAGGGGAGGTACTAACGACAACAATAATGGAAAGGGATCTGGGTGTAGTCATATCAGATGACCTAAAGGTGGGTAAGCAATGTGAGACATCAGTAAGGAGAGCCAGGGGGATACTGGGATGCATAGGGAGGGGCATCACAAGTAGAAAAAGGGAAGTGGTTATCCTTCTGTACAGACAGTTGGTGAGACCCCATCTAGAGTACTGCGTGCAATTTTGGAGACCTCATCTACGCAAGGACATAGACAGGATGGAAGCAGTCCAGAGGAAGTCAACTAAAATGGTGCAGGGTCTACATCAGAAACCATATGAAGAGAGACTGAGAGAGCTTAATATGTATACCCTTGATGAAAGGAAGGACAGGGGGGACATGATTTTAACTTTTAAGTACCTCAAGGGAATCAACAAAGTCCAGGAGGGTAGCATCTTTCAGAAAAAGAGATGTGTAAGAACAAGGGGACACAATTTAAAGTTAGAGGGGGGACGGCTCAGGGGTAATGTGAGGAAATTCTTTTTCACGGAGAGAGTGGTGGACGCATTGAACCACCTTCCTGGAGAGGTTGTGGGGTCTAAAACAGTGGGGGAATTCAAACATGCATGGGACAGACATAGGGCAATTATAGTGGGGGGTTGCAGGAAGTAGGCTGTTGGTTAACTGGAATCTGCAGTTTATCCAATAGGTAGGGAAAGGGGCAGACTGGGTGGGCCAAGTGGTCCTTATCTGCCATCAAACTCTATGTTTCTATGTTTCTAAGTGCAGAGGGCATTCCCAAGAATAAGTGGTGCAATGGCATATTCAACCAGAAATCATGACGCAAGTCTGGAGCAAACCCCAAGATGCGCCTGCCAGACTTGAGCTGATAAAAATTAGCTCAAGCACATAGACAGCAGATGCGCAGCATTGTGCTGAGAGAGAGAGGGAGTGAGAGAGTGTGAGTGAGAGAGACAGACAGAGAGAAAGAGAGAGGGAGACTGTGACACAGAGAGGGAGACAGAGACACAAAGAGAAGGACGGACAGACAGAGTGACACAGGCACCCAGGGAGACACCCAGTGATGGAGTGATGGAGAGTGCCCCATTCCTAATGGAGGCAGCAATAAGGGGTGTGAGGAGGCAGGAGGAACACCAGCGTGGTCGACAAAGGGCCTGGCGGTGGTACGCCCGACACAGATGATATCGTGCCAGGATCACATATGAGAACTGCAGTGACACGGAAGTAGTGGGCTGGTACCACGTGAACAGGGCAATCCTGCAGCAGATCTGTGAGCTGTGCAATGATGAGATGCAGACACCAACAAGACGTAGTCATGCCATGACAGTGGAGACTAAGGTGACCACTGTGATGTGCTTGCCTGCCACGTGCACCTTCCAAAGACCAAGGGGGGATACCATGGGCAACACCCAGTTGGCCACGTCCTGCCTCCTCACCCAGTTCCTCAATGCTCTGCTGCCATGTGCTTCATACTTCATATAGCTCATCAGCACATAGGCAGCGCGTACAGCAAACATGCAGGACTACCACTGGGTTGCACGCATGCCAACCGTGTTTGGGGCTATAGACTGCACCCATGTTGGCATCCGCACACCACCTGGTCCAGAGGGCACAGTGTACATCAGCTGGAAGGGTTACCCATCTATAAACTGCCAGGTGGTGTGCGATGCCATGGGGTGCATCATCAATGTCTGTGCCACACACCCCGGGTGTGCACATGATGTCTTCATATGGCACAGCTCTGCACTGTGCCATAGGTTCGAATGAGGTGACATCCCCATGGTCCACCTTGTAGGTGAGTAGGGCATGCACCAGAGTGGCTGGGAGCCACAGCCCTGGGGTGAGGGAGGTTAGGTGGGGAGGGTGTGGAGGTGTGTGTGGTGGGGAACAGAGAGCAAGGGACAGCACAGCACATCACAGGGATAACCATGTCCATTCCCACACAGGTGACAGCACATATCCCTCAGGCCATGGCTACCCACCCCTTACCGGTGACTGTCGTCCCCTGCAGAGGAAAGATACAATGACGCACATGCCAGCATGCGCAATATCATCGAGCATGTCTTTGGCACGCTAAAGATGCAATTCTGTTGCCTGGACAGGTCAACTGGTGCCCTACAGTACAGCCCATTGAAAGCCTGTGGCATATTCCTGGCTTTCTGTGTCCTGCACGATATGGCCATTGACAGTGGGATAGCTGTCAAGGGCGATGAGGGTGACAGTAGCAGGGATGATGGTGGTGAAGGACCAGAGGATGGTGGGAAGATACCCCCAAGAAGGAGGGATCCTTGTCAGATGCAGGAGGCAAGGTGGGAAAGAGACACCATTGCACGGGATCATGATGGATAATGCAGGTAAGTGCACCAACACACAAGCATGGGCCACACAGACCAGCACACCACATAGTGGCATGGACATGCACAGTGATACGCATGCAGGAATGGGGGCGCACAACACACATGGCAGAGTCACTGGCACATGGGTGCATACCCACACACATACACACACACACACATACACACACAGTACTGGCATGAGCATGCGTGCACGCACACACACACACATGCTGAGGAACATGGTGTAGATCAGAAGCATGATACCGGTGCACAGGCATGACCGGCACAGAGCTGCCCTCATCACACCCATGCCAAATGTCCCAGCAGCATGGTCCACACACACACACACACACACACACAGGGACATGCAGCACAACACACATGCGTGCCACCACATGCATGCTGCACCACCACTGCCCATGTGTGTATAGGGCAGCAGACACGTTATTCCAACCGCGTAGTCCCATGACTGCCATGGCCATGTGGGCAGCTGCACTGGGTGCCAATCAGCAGACACGGGCTGTGCATTGGCCACAGGGGGTGTGTCAGATGCCCCACAGGGGTTGATGTTCGGGACCACAACCGTGTCCTTGCAAGGGTGTACAGGCAGCCAAACAGGGAGGCCCTGGGGGTGCCTGGGATGCCGACATCTGTGCCAGGTGTCTGCTGTGAGGGAGTTGCCAGATGCCGGGACTGTGGGGTGGACACTGCATTGTGGGGGGGGTCTTCTGCACACGGCAAAGCCCAGTGGCTGCCACCGACACAATCCCAGCTGCAATGGTATCAGTCATGCAGTCCATTGCTGAGGTTGTGGTCTCCCGCATCTGGCGGAGCTCATCAATAAGCCTCACATTATCCCTGTCCTGCTGCTCAGCAAGCTGGCACATCACTGCCCACAAAGCATGCATCTCAGTGGCAAGCAACGTCTGGTTCTCTATGGATCCCTGCAGTAACCAGGTGTGCTCTGCCAGCCACTTGGCATCCTGGGACTTCTGGCCCATCCGCCAAGCTGCTGGGGGTGACACAGCACACTGAACAGCCTCCTGCTCTGGTGAATGCTGCACAGTGGGCCATAAAGGGGTTACCCCACTGCCAGTGCGCACGGTGTCACCAGGCACACTGGCAGTGGGCACTGTGTTGCACTGCTCATTGGAATCTGCATCCTGCTGCCACTGCCCGACCTGCTGCTGGGCATTGCCCTGCGCTGCCACTGCCACAACAGCACCACCACCTACACCGGACACAGTGGTGGTGCCACAGGTGGGGAGTGGGGGCAGCTGTGCAGCAGCGGGACCAGCACTGGGCCCAGATGGTGCCTGTGAAGCAGGAAGAGGTGTGTCAGGCACCACCACCCCTACACTGTCCAGTATCAGGGTTATGTCATCATCAGTGTCGAACACCAACCCAGGCTTGGTCTCTGCACACAGCACACTCAAGCTGTCATTGTTCAGGAGCCCAGCCAGGGTATCGTCCGACCCCATTCCAAGCACATCCACCTGCCCCACACCGCTAAGACATGGCCTGTCTCTGCTCTGGATGCCCATGGATGTGTAAGGTCTGGCATCCAGTTCCTCGGCTGCCTCCACCTGGTCCTCCATATGGAGGCATGATGGTGCTGCAAGACAGAAACGGAGAGTTAGTGGTTGACTACAGTCCATGCCCTCCATGCATGTCGCTGTTGCCACATGCCACTGTGTCACACTGCAAGGCTGCGTTCACACATGCTTGTGTCATGCAGCACAGCATCAGGCACACTTGCACGTGTCCTCCATACCTGGCACTCCTGTCCATTGAGTACATACTCACCATGCAGTGAGGGTCTGCCACCCATTTGGAATCCACCACCAGGCTCACTCTCAACCACTGTGCGGCTTATGGTGGCTGCCACAAGCTTCTCTGTGGCCATCAATGATGGCACGGTAGGTGGGCCACTGCCGGTCACCCTGCGAGAGGCATGTATGGATGCCATCTTGTCCTTAATGTGCCCAACTTCTTCCAGCACTCCTGCATGGTGCGCTGGTGCCAACCATGAGCGCTGACATACTGTGCCACCTCCTCCCATCCAGCCGCCCTCTCCTACAGTGTGCCCAGAGCACCACTGAGTAGGACCTCCCAGTCAATGTCGTCTCAAACAGGACATTTGTCTCTGCTGACATGAAGCTGAGCCTGCGCTTGCATGCAGGCCCCTGCTCCTCCTCTCCATCATTGACCAACCTTCTGCCACCTGTGGAAATGAACAGCACAGTGTGTCAGTGTCAGCACCGCCCTGAGCAGTCCTCTGTTGCAGTGTTGTAGTAGGCCTCTGTTCATCCATGTTACCTGGCACTTACCTCAAAGGTTGCAAAACTGGTCTGGGGTCTGTGCTGTTCTGTGGTACTTATAAGGTGCAACACATGCAAATAAGCCTGTGTGCAATGGTAATGATATGCTAATGGACCCTACTGCACTTCATATTTGCTGATAAGGTGATTTGCATACAGCATCTTAATATCGTGAAATTGCACCATGCTCAATAGGGATGCACTGGAGCAACTCTGTGATGCAGTATCTGTGCATACGTGGTGCGCATGCCCGCAGTGCACATGTTCACAGCACAGAGCACATGGCAATAGCGCATCTTGCATAGCATGTGCGATGCTGTGGTACTGCGTATGTGGTACTGGTATGGCATCTCGCATGCGCACACTTCCTGGCGACTCCATCCCCCACTAGGCCATGGCATGATACGCATGCCTAACAGTGTGCTATAGATCTGTTACTACGCACTGTGTCCGTGCATCCCCCTGCTGCATAATTGCATCCTTTGATTTCCTATCATGCATCTTGCACATATGGCCAACACATGTGCTGATCCACAACCATTTTCACTGGCATTGCAGCTGCACTGTGGGCATGGCATAGGGTGCGAGCAGGCATCCAACCTACTGGACCGACCTGGAGCTGGTCAACCTGGTGGCCATAGTGCAGCCTTATGAGGGGCAACTCTTTGAGCAGGTGCCCCTCCAGCAGACCAGAGGGGATGTGTGGCATAGCATGTCTGAGGCCCTGGAGAGGAGGACGAGTGTGGCCAGGACACCAGAGTGGTGCCACCACAGGTACAGAGACCTGCAGCGGAGGGACCCTGACTGTCTGTGCTGGATGCAGGCACACATCCAGCGTGGTGCAGTGCCACAGCCACAGCCAGGTAGGTGTGTGTATGAGGCATGTATGCCCAGGTGCTGTAATGCAGTGTTTGTAGGGCTGTGCGACATGGCCCACAGTGGGGTAGGTCACCATCCTGGTGGGCACTGCATGTCGTGCATGGCTGCTGCACATGTTGCAGTCATGCTGGTATGGAGACCTCAGGACAGATGGGGACATGCCCAGCACATGGCGGGCTATGTGGTGGTGGGGGGCTTTACATACGTGATTGTGTACTGATGTCTACCTCTCTTAATTCCCTCCACAGGGCCAGAGGACTGCAGGTGGGCCAGGGCAGCTGTGGCAGCCAGGGTGGAGCCCGCTAGGGATCAACCAGCAGCACGTGCTGTGCAGCACAGGGCAGGTAGGCAATGTCACATTCCTTGTATGTGTCACAGTGGGACAGCAGTGGGAACAGGGTACAGCCATGGTCACCTCAGCCATGTACCTGCACAGCCATGTGTGTCACACAGTCCATTGTGCATGCCACTGTGGCCCGTCCCTTGGCCACTGTGTTCTGGCTGTTGTTCAGTAGGGGTGGGCATGTGCATGGTTTCAATTGTGTATGCTGCTGCGTTGCCTTCGCTCTGTGCCATGTGACCATCCCCATGTGATCATGTGCATGCTGCAGTGCACCGTCCGCCTTTCTGCACCACCGTGGTGTGCCATGTGGATGGCTGGCATTGACCTCCAAGTGTGGGTCCATTACAGTCTCTCCAGGGGTGTGTGCCCCCGCTGTCCACTGCATGCTGTGGGTGGGCAGGGGTCTTTGGGGCATTGCACTGATTGCCTGTCTTGTCCCTTCCCCATGGTGTTCAACAGTCAGTGGCAAGGAGGGGTGCATGGGCACAGAACAGGATGCTGTGCCAGATCCTTATAGTGATGTGGAGGGTCCTTATGCTGGTGAGGTCTGTCCAGAGGGACACGGCGGTGTTCAGGCTGGGGATGCGGCAGCAAGGGCCATCCGGCCATGGACGGCAATCGGCCATCTGTAGATAGCCCCCTTTCTCTCACTTTCCCTAGTTCCCTAAAGTCCCCATCCTATTGTACAGCCCCATTACCTGTCCCCATCCTACAGTTTACCTCCCCTGTCCCTGACCCTTGTTTCTGTACTTTGTTGTGTTGATTTGGTATCATATAAAGTATTTATTTTGCTACATGCCTGTGTCTGTGTCTGCTTTGCAGGTGGTGTGTGGAGCTATGCTGCAGTTGTCAAGTGTTAGTCTATGGTGTCAGCGCGGGGGAGGTGCACGTGTGGGGTTCCAGGGGTTCCATGCTGTGTCCAGTGGTGTGTCATGTTGTGGTGGGAGCTGTCTCCCTGGTTTGGTGGGTTTGTTGTATGTCATCCCAGTCACTGTGGGGCTGTGGTCAGGAGTGGGCAGACGGGTGGTGTGTGGAGGATGCACATGGACCTAGATGTCCTGCTGGCCTGGGCCAACTGCTGGGGTGTGGACATCTGCTTCCACTGTTGCACTCCCAGTCACATGGGGTGTGACCATCTGCCTGGGTCATGCCTCATTTAGTGCCTAGCGTCAGTGCTGCTTGTGGGGGTGTGGGACATGGGTGTGTTTGTGTCCAGGGACAGGGGGGTGGAAACCCACTGGTGGACAGGTGTTGACCATGGCTGGAAGACTGGTGGCTTATGTGGAAGGAGGGCATCTCTGGGGGCCTTGCATTGGCCATTGTTCCCACCTGTCACCTGATGGTCGGGCCACCAATGGCGTCTGGGGTGCTGTTCTGGTGACTGCTCCCATCGCACGGCCATGGACTGGCTGTGGTTGGTGCAGTACACAGCACCTCTGTTGGAGGTTGTGCTCCATCACGTGTTGCTCTGTGTTCCATCCAGATCAGTGCCTCTGCGTGCACAGGTGTACCTTGCTGGTGGGGTCCTGTGCCTATTGTCCCTGTGCTTCCTTGGCTGTATGTCCCTGGGTCTGTTACAACTGCCCTGCTCCCTGGGTTTGTGTGCAGGTTCGCTCCACGCATCCATGGTTGTTTGCTGGCGCATCTCTGGTTGCACCCTGGTGCATCTTTGCCATATTCAGCCAACTTGCGCTGGTGCATTTCCGGTGGCGCGTCTTCTGAATATGGCTCCCAGTTTGCCATGGCGCATCTCACTTGTGCTGTGCCAGACCTTTTTTTATTTATTTTTTATTTATTTAGTTTTTGTTGACCGGGTAAGCGCACTAGACAAATCCTGCCTATTTTCAGGCACGACCCGGGGGAGGGGGATACAGATGAATGCCAACTGACCTTGAACCAGATTAAGCTGTTGGTGGTAATTTTAGTGAATGAGGGAAATTTGGCCAGGACACCGGGGAAATTCCCCTACTCTGAGTAGGTGGAGCCTTTGCTGCTGGCTGCAAGATGGCCAGTGCGCGATCCCTGGAGGAGATGGGCGCTGTTAGCTCAGGAGTCGGCCTCCTCCTCTGTGCTACCTTCTCAAGAGGCCCCAGATGCATGTCTTGCTGTAGCTGATGTTAATGTCGACTATTTTGAATTTGACTCCGTTCTTCAAAATGACCTAAAAGTTGTTTCCAGTCTACCTGATGTGCAAAGTGGCTCGCGTTCAGTTCCAGTCTTCAGGAGCAGTAGCGGGCGTTAGTCCTGCAATTGCAGCTTTTAGATTCGGCATTGCGAGTTTCTCGCAGAGCATCGCCTCGGACGCCACTTCCTTGTTCTCCTTCTCGGCGTCGGCATTGGAAAGCCCCAGTTGACAGCCTACTGATGGATTCGGCTTCTGTTCCTGCTGTAGAGAATTCTCTTCAACCCCTGCTACTGCTGTTTCTGGACTACTTCAAATGACCCACTTCGACTACCGACATGGAAAAGCCAGATTCTGAAATCCCTGCAGCTATTCCTGCTCTGTAAGTGACTTTAGCACTACAACTGCTTCCGTTCGTTTTCGGAGAAACCCACAGTATTTTTTCTCAGCTACACAAGAACCTGGCTGGTCAAGCGAGGGGTTCCTTATTCCCCAAGAAAATTAAATCTGGCCAAAATACTGATTTAGACTGGTCACCAGAGTCAACTTTATTACATGCTGGCTGGAAAAGAGATATTGAAGGACTTGGACTCCTGATTCTCAGGACCCTGTCTACATTAATATGTTTCAAAACTCTGCTAAGAATAATGACCTGAGCTCAACGAACGCGGGTGTGACTCTTTCTTCTTCTACTGTTACTAGTGACACTATTGTTGTTTCTAAGTCTATTTCTACTGTACCTGAACCCACTACTGTTTCTCAGGACCTACTTTGTTACCTACTGTTGCTGCACCTGAAAGTTCAACATTTAAACTTACTGATTTATTTTCCTCCAAAGGAGAACCTCACCTAGGAGGAATGCAGTCGTTTGCTTATAAGGGTGGATTAGAACTCCCACCAGATCGTTTGTATATAGCTAAAACCCTCCTTAAGGGTTCCATGAAGTTTTCTTCTGAGATTTTGCCCTGATTAATATAGGTAATTCCAATTTTGATGTTAGTTTTAAACAAATGTCTGGGCTTGATAGATTCTGGGCCCAATATGACAAACTTCAGACTACACCCATTTGGTCCCCTTCCAGGCCATCCTCTCACCAAACCTGCCATTCATAAAATTACTGTTGTTTTAAAAATGAGGGAGTTCACATTGAAGACATTTTATTTTGGTTAAACAAACGCTGTAGAAGTCTTGAATAGGCCTACCCTAATCTAGACTCTGAACAGATTTGGGATGGCAGTTGGAAGGTCCGTGTTAAGCTTTTTCCAATAACACTGGCCCATGACATTTGCCTAATTTTTCTTTCTAGAGTAAAGACAAGGGCTTCATTTTACGCGGACAACCCAAGTCCTGTTTTAAATGTGGGTCACGTACCCATTTAAGTTAGACTTGTGATACCCTTAAATGTAGCCATTGCTTTGAATACGGTCATATTGCAGCTAAATGTACTAATTCATTTAAGTGTAACTTATGTGATGGGACTGGCCACAGCGTGTGGCAGGTGCCCTGGGCCTCTCATAACAGAGAAGATTGTCCCTCTCATGATGGCATTATTACTATTGCTCAACAGTCACTTGCCCATAGTCTAGCTTCCTCTAATTCAGAGGTTACCCCTCCTCCGGTAGTTGGAGATGTCTCTTCTGTTCCAGTTTTCCAACCCTCTTTTCCTGTTATACCTACTCCTACTGCCATTGTGGTTTCCCCTGATACTACACCCGTTATTCCAGATATGGATATGCCTCCCCCCCCCTCGGGTCAAGGGGGAGATAATTTTAGTTTTACCACTGTTACCCATAAACGGACTAGGAAGGGTTTAGCTGTTGCTACTCGTAGTAAGGAACCCCTGCTGCAGGGAACTGGCAAACCTCTAACAAATTTGCGGTTTTAGCCACAGATTTTTCAGACAAAGACTCGGGGGGTGAGGATACTGATTCCTCCTCTCTTCTTTCTTTCCCGGATGGGGGTGATGGGCTGATACGGATCCCATTACCGGCGTATAGGCAGCGGCGAAGGGTGATCACCACCCTATTGCTTAAATCCTGTCTTCCTTAAAGAGCTGCTCTTTAAATGTGAACAGCATTAAAGGGAAGAGAAAATTAGGGGGATTTTTAACCCTTTCTGATTTACAGAGTGACATTATCTGCCTTGTTGACACTAGATTAAAGACCCATGGGGAATTATTCCAGGCCTCTAAGGCATGGACTGCAGAGCCCTTCTTTTTGGTCTGTTGGACCTGATACTTGTGATGGGGTCGGATATTGTTCTCCAGCTCTAATTTTACAGTCTCTAGACTTGTAGATATTTCCCTGGTAGAGCTTTTTATTAGATTTCTCATATAAATCTGAGAGATTTTTGTATGATTGGGACCTCTGGCGCCTCAAACCAAAGGCTCAGAGGGCTTCCTTTTTCACCAAATTAAGCCCTACTCTTTTCATCCAGATTACTCCCATGGGTCGGAGATTTCAATGCATGCCTACATCAAACAGATCGAGGCCTAAAGACTTCAAGTTATTTTGTGACTCTGTGGCTTTAAATAGTGTGGTCTCTATGGCCAAGCTTGTGGATGTTTATAGACATTTCCATAAAACAGGTGGGTCCACTTTTTTAAGGGTCCTTACATACTAGGATAGATTTTCTTTTTATCTAAGATTTTGATTTTACTTTCCTGTACAACTGTGGCTGCAGATTTTCGGATCACGTTGCCCTATGTGCCACTTTTCCTGGGACTCTGCTCCTAGATGTAAGAAAGCCAGTTGGCGTCTTAATGATTCTCTACTAATGACCCTCTTTTCTTAAACTTTGGCACAAAGAGTTTACAGCTCGGTTGTCAGTAGTTGATTTTATGATACTGGGATGGATTGGTGGGAGGAATCTAAGCTAAGCTGGAAACAGTTTTTCAGAAGGTAGCGGCAAAAACAGAATACTAAATATTTGTCTTATCTGTCACCACGGCATCAGCTACAGCACCTATTCTCTTTAGCTAGCTCTACTACTCATGATTTTAGCTCTCAGATTAGTGAGGTCGGCCGCTAAAATGAGGTTATCCCAGTATAATCGTGCTGACTTTTGGGTCAGGAGGCGGCGTTTTGGCACTCATCTTACTAAAGGTTGTTTAGACCCGTTTAAGGCCTGTAAGATAGAGTTGAAGCTAAATTAATTACCTCTCTATTGTCTCCATCGGGGGAGTTACTTAAGAAACCTGAGGATTTGCTTCACTGTGTTGAAAATTATGTTTTCAACATGTTTGGCACTAAAGCTGACCTTGACAATGCGGATCATTTTCTTCGCTCACTGTCCTTACCTCAGCTTTCGGACTCTGATCGAAACAAGCTTTCTTCGGTCATTACTGAACCAGAGGTATTGGCGGCCATTACTAGTTTAAAATCGCATTCTGTTCCGGGGTCTGATGGCCTAACCCCACATTTTTTCAAGACTTTCTCTGCTGATCTTGTTCCGGTTCTAACTATTCTCTATAATGAGATGTTACATTCTGATGCCTTGGCTACTTCTATGAAAGACGCTTTACTGATTTTACTGTTTAAGAAAAAAGGGGATCCCTTTGACATTACAAATTGGAGACCAATCAGTCTGTAATGTGGATTATAAGATCCTTGCCAAAATTCTTTTATCTAGAATGATTACTTTGGCATCACACATGATTAGCCCAACTCAAACCTGTGGTATCCCAGGTAGGCATCTTTCTGACAATTTGATTTTATTGAGAGAATTGTTTACTCTGGGACAACAAAATGCTGTAACAGGATGGATTATAAGTTTAGACCAGGAAAAAGCATTGATACAGTCTCTCATGAGTTCTTATTTCTAGCCCTGAAGGCTTTTGGGTTCCCGGTATGCTTCCTTTCCTGGCTTCATTTATTATATAGGAATGTTGTGTCGTCCTAATGTGAGCAGCTGGATAGAGCCGTCTACTATTCTGGCCCGTGAATGCGTCAGGGGTGCCGTTAAGTCCTATTATATACCTTTTTATTGATACTCTTTGAGAGCCTTTTTCTTTGCCCACAGATTATTGGGTTGCTCTGTACTCCCTCCTCTTTACCACTTAAAATATTAGCTTATGCGGACGATTTAATTTTGGCTGTGATTCTTCCACGAAACAAGAGGATATTGTTCAGGTTTTACAGGCATTCTCTTCTGTTTCAGGTTCTAAGATAAATTTTACAAAAAGTATTTGTGTACCACTAGGGCATACTTCCCTCCTAATCGGGCCTTTATGCTGGTGTTTCTGTATCCACTAATGTTTTTCGTATTTAGGTATTTTTTTGGTTGTGATGATCCGCATATCTATAATTGGAATCTTGCCTACAAAAGGCAGATAATGTGATTAATGGGTGGAAAAAGCATTTAATTGGGAAGAAGAAGCGGGTTGTGCTCCTTAAAACTCTGGTTATACTGATTTTCCTGCATCTTTGTTATGTGTTCCCCGCCCATTTCCCTATTTTCCAGATTAATGGGATTTTTTCAAAGGATTGTGGGATCCAGGCTAAACCCATTAAAAGACATATTATTTACAGACTGCTCAAGGAAGGTGGACTTGGTATGATCCACCCGTTGTTTTTACAGCCTTTTTCTTCATTATAATTATGGGAAAGTGCTGAAACCAGGGACTGTTTTTGGAAGCCCTATTTTTTAGCATGGTTCTCCCTCTGCCTTGATAACTGGCAAGCCCGTTATAAAGGGGTTATTTCCAAATCCCAACTGATCCCCTCTTATGGGAAAGAGAGTTTTAAGATGGCCTTGACCTGGTGTCTTCATCCTCAGGACTTTTGTATCTTATCTAGACCCCAACTATATGAGCAACTTTGGAGGCTGGAGGCTCAGGAGGAGATTGTTTTTCCGTTCTGCCCCTCTGGACGTCTCCCCTGGGTACTCCACCAACTGCTGAATCAACGGCTGCCATCGTATTTATGGGATATGGTATGGTTATGCAACTATGATAGACTAGGAGTTAACAACAATCATAAGCATAAAGCCTTGTCTTTGAGATATTGTCCTAGATCCTCTTGCCTCAATGTTTGTGAAACTCAGCAACATTTATTTTGTGAATGCCTTCTCTTTGGAAGTCTGGTCTACCCTATCTGCTAACTGGGCAGAACCCTTGCTGGCCTCTCTTTCTTATGAACATGTTATGTTTTGCACGAATGACCTGCTTAATAGAAAGTATCATGTTGACAGTTTATATATAATTTTTGCTATTATTCGTTATTATTTATGGCAAGCCAGATGTTTGCTAGTGTTACACCAAAAAACTATTTCCATTCATGAAGTATTTTGTAATATTCGGGCTGCTTTGTGTTCTGTAAAAAAGTCTGACTTCTTACTTTTTTCTACTTCGCAAGCTGTATTGTTTTGGAAACATTGTGATACTTTCTTCTGTTAACTGATTTTTGCCTTGTTTGGATTGTTTCTGTTTATTGAGTTGTTTTGTTTTTTTGTAATGAAGCCCACTTTATTACCAATAAAATTCCCCTACTCTTTTCGATAAGTGCCATGGGATCTTTAACATCCACCTGAACTACCACCAATCCAGGCAGATGGGACCTCAGTTTAACGTCTCATCTGAAAGACGGCACCTCAGAAGTGCAGCACCCCTCTCATGCTGCACTACAGTGTCAGTACTGAGTTATTAACCCAAGTGCCAGATGCGGGAACTGAACCCATAGCCCTCTGATCTCCCGGCCTCAGAGGCGGGTGTGCTACCTACTAAGCCACTGACACTGACAATGTGGAAGGGGGGCATCTCTGGGGGCCTTGCATTGGCCATTGTTCTTCTCCGGCCTTTGGCGCATTTCTGAATATCTCACGCAAGATATACATGACAATTGTCAGGTCTATATCTGCAAGAGAACAGAAGTCAAAACAGCCACGTTTTCAGAACATTTTCCCATTACTTATAATTGTCTACACCAAATCTCCACATATTTAGTCAGTACTATAAGACACACAAAATGGTTATGCATGTTCATTTTCAAATATTTAACTCTAAAGGTGACTGAGTTAGAAGCAGATAAAAATTTTCAGAAAATTCACCCCCCCCCCAACAAAAAATGCCAGACTTGAGCCCCAATAATTTTTGAACATTTCCTCTGAATGTCATGATAGTTGGCACATCTTTAAGGCACATATAAACAAGTAATAATGACACATTTCCAGTTTCAGCTTAATAGGTACCCAAGTTATTTACCAAATGAAAAAAAATCCACAAAATGTTGGTAAAATGTAATGGAATGTTTTGGAATTTTGTAGAATTCCATTGGAGTTCCACAAATTCAGAATTTTCTAATTTCACACAACTCTGCCCTTTATCTCTTTCTCTCATGCAAAGTCAGAATTTTCCTTATGAGGAGATTGCATGTAAGTATGTGTATGTACAGTATATGTGTGTGTGTGTGTGTGTGTATGTGGGGGGTGCTTCCATCTGGTAAAATATAGTGAGTCTTTTTCCTCACTTTTGAGTGGTTGAAAATAATTGGGGTCCCTCCCTTTTCTCCATACCTCTTCTCTTTCCATCACATACTTTGCTACTCAACCTGATACGCAATAGTATAAGATTCATCAGAGTGCAGCCTGGTAGAGGTGCTGATATGGTAGCATGTTAACTCTTCTATCTGCTTCATTTCTACTTGCTCTATTAAAAAGACAAAGCATTGTATTTGGGTGGACACACTTCAGTTTGCTTTCAGGATGATACAACACACTAATCTAATTGGAAATCAGTTGATAATTAGTTCAGAAAAACAGACCATAGTATTCTATTAACATTACTTACTCTTCATATGGAGAAATGCAGTAAGTTAGCTACTAGCTATAACGTTCTTTGAAAACATTTTATAAATGTTTTGAATTGGTCTTTTATATATTTTCAGGTCTGTGTTTTGAAATGGATTATTGAAGTTGCTCAGGATAAGACTGTGTACTACTGTGCAGTGCCTTGTCATCTGTATTTGCACAAAAACACAGAACAGGGAGATATTGTTTGGCTCTGAGTGAGTAAACAAAAGGTTAAGAAAGTCATGTAGTAGTTTATAAAATATTAAAGTGCTGTACTAATCACTTCACATGTTTCCATTCTATATAAAATGTACTTAGCTGAATTTTTAGGGGTATAGGTGAATACTTCTAGTAGCCCTATTGACTCTGCTTATTGGGCCCCAGACACTTAGGCATCCCAGTCCTACGTGCCCCAATATGTGGCATGTAGGGTCAGGATATGCATATCTGGGTGTCCAATGGAAACCCACAAATGCATGAACAGTGGTCACCTGCTGCACACCCCTGCCCAGAGCTGTTCTCACCTGAACCTGTGAGACTGTGTGACTGATTCAGTAAGGGGGTGGGCTGAGTGCATATCACACTGGGTCAGTAGAGTTTGGCATGCACTATGTCAGATATACTTCTCTGGTCAAGAGTCAGGGGGCTTTCTGTTATGCAAGTCACAGAGCTGTCATAGCATGTGCACACACTCTCCTTACAGATGACCAGAGGCCACATGAAGGCAGTATAGCACTGAGGTTTAGGGCTCTGAGCTGCAAACCTGGAGACCTGGGATTGAATCCTACAGCACCCACTTGCATATTGTGTGATCCTGAGCAAGTCACTTAACTTCCTTGTGCTCCCAGGTCACACCTGGAAACAAGCGTTTAGCTTAGTGTTCCTTTCCTGGTTAAACAATTCCCCCTTTCCCCTGTCCATGGTGCCCTGTAACCACTGACCCCAGACACTCTCCATGTTGCTGAGGGCTGTGAGTTAGCAGATGGATGTGGATCACAGGTTGTCAAACCTGAAAAAGTAAATGTTGGGCTGTTCAAGACACAGCAGTTCATAGGTTGGCTGCCATGGCCTATGACCCCCAGCTTCCATGGATCAAGGACTCCACATTAGTGCTGGTCTGGGCTTCCAATTGGAAGCCCATAGTCCAGCCCATGCCCTTCCACCTGGCCAGCCCTTCCCTATGCATGGATCTATGCAGCTGTGCTTCAGGCCATTTAGGGGTCATGCATCCCAGTCCCATGCATCCCATCTGGGCCTGGTACACATTGCCCAATTGCAGAGCCCAGTACACATCATTACAGGCACTTTATCAGGTCCTTTCATGCATAGGGCCCATTGGACCCTTTGAACATAGATGTCCTGGCCCTGGTTACCCTGACACATGGCACATAAAGCCAGGATAGACACATCCCAGGTATCAAATGGACACCCTTAGATGCAAAATCATTAGGTGCACACTGCACACCAACCTATACCCTTTCACAGCTGGTCTGGGTAGGGGCAGGCCATAGGCATTCCAGGGTTGGGCCAGCAGAGCACAACATGTACTATGCCAGATATGCTCTGCTGCGCCAATGTCAGGGGGCTTTACATTACACAAGCATGAGGGCTGCCTTCACAGGTCTGTATCCCCCAACTGTTATCCAGTGGGCTGCATGATACCCCATGACCACTGATTCTGGTCCTCCTCTATAGCACCGAGACCTGGAGAATAGAAGATGATTGTGGGGCACATGTTGCTAAACCTGAAAATGCAAATGTTGTGCTGTAGAGGAAATGGCAGTCCTACATGTTCTGCCATGTCACAAAATTACTTTGGTGGCACTCAGAGCTACTGATTTTTGAGCCCAAGGTCTTACCCACATCCATCTCCCCAGCCAACCCAACCCGGTGCATAGATCTACAGGGTCTTGCATTGGGCCAGCCAGGGATCATACATCATCACTCCATGCATCTTGTAGGGGCAAGGTACACAACTCACAATTGTGTGGCTTGGTATAGGCCCTTACCAGCCAGTATTGGGACCATTTATGCATAGGTCCCATAACTAGTAGAATGCCAGTTTATTCACTTTCTTTTGGAAGTATTGCAGGCTGTTTTAGACTAGGGTCTCAAATGTTCTGCATTCTAAACACCATGTAACAATGTGTCTGGTGGATCCCTCTGTCTTTAAAGACAGAGCTAAGATTTCAAAAAGAATATCCACCTGTAAGGCAGTTTTTGTAAATTACTGCCTGTATAAGCAACAATACAATGCAATAGCCTGTACAACTTGCAACACAAAAATTCTATACAACTTTTAAACAGACAGCACAAACATTGCACCAGATAAAGATTTGTCTATGGCCCCATCCCCAAAATCTGCCTACAGATAGGCAGGTTGGTTCCCCTCTCAGTGGTGGGAAGATGCCCTGCCACCTCTACTGTGAGAGGAAGAAACCGGCCCATTCACAGGGTGGGGGCATCTAGCTGGGGAAGGAGACTGAGGGCTTAAAAAGAGCTACTTCTTTGTTATATATATGCATGTATACAGTATTTGAGAGACTCATACCTACTGCACATTGACACCCTGTAACTTTTTACTGAATTTTTAAGTTTCACATCACACCCCTAATTTGTAGTGTCATATTAGGAGAGACATTACACATAACATGACCCAGTTTGGTTCCACTGTCTTCTTTCAGTTTTATCACAAACATCTATTTACCCTTTCAAATAGGGCTCCATTTTGTGACATTGCTGCAGGTCGCAATTTAAATATTTAAATACAGCCCTTTATTGTGCCCTAGAAACCCAACTGTTATTAATGCGTTATCTAATTACTTCATTTTAGCCTCCTCCATGAACTCCCTGTACAGAATAAAAGTGTTTGCCTTTTATTAAATCATTTTATACAGTTGTAACTTTCATAACATGTGGTGTCCATCTAGTACCTCATCCTAAGCAGACTGTGCCTTTAATTTGCATGGTCTGTGGTCCAAAACCATTATTGTGGTTGGTGACCTTCTTTTTGTTAATTACATGCTGCCAAAACCTTGCAGTTTGTTTTAATTCTTTTATTTAGAAAATTCCCTTTCCCCATGGCATGGTATTCTCGTGTCCTTTTGTGACCCACTTTACTATTGGTCCCTCCACTCGCCCAGAATGCAGAGAACCAGAAATGCATGCTGAAACCTTCAGTCATCACCCCATGGCTCTTTAAAGCCATGGAGCTGGTGGTTCTGCCTTCTTTTTACTGCTGCCTGCATTGCGGACAAGACATGTTGTCCTCCTGAAGTTTGGCATGATGCATGTTACAGGCACTACAGTGGGCTATTCCCTGTGCACTTCCGCTTCTCTTTTGTTCGCCAGTATGTCGCACATCTGCAGATTATGAAGGTACAAATTTGCTTTTTGTGAAACACAGAGACATGTAGTCAGACCTTGCCTCATGGTCCTGAGATACTGGGCTTGGGGATTGAAGGATGGGGGTAGGGACAGGGAGAATTGATTATAAAGTATTTTAAAGTTGAACAGCTGCAGGTTTCCTAGATTAAATGGTTATAAAAGTACCATTATTCTATAGACCAGGTCTCTACAGGGGATAATTTTGTGTGGCCTGGTCCCTGCAGGGGCTTGTTATGTGTGAGCCTATTCTCTGTGGGGGCTCCTTTAATGTTACTTCTGCTAAATAATTTGTTCTGTATTGGGTAAAAAAAAAAGCATTTTTGTGGAGTACATCAATTGGACCTGGTCAGTTCTGGGGCTCATTTTGTATGAGGCATCAGAACACCATAACTACTGTTTGGGTGAGTTATGTACTGGAAAATAAAATAAATGCAGTGTTGGGGTATTAAATGAATTGGACCTGGTCTCTGCAGGTGCTCATTTTGTGTAGACCTGGTCTCTTTAGGAGCTTATATTGTGTGGGAGACATCAGAACTCCACAACTACTTTTAAACTGCCTGCTTATCTGCTGAACTTAAAAAGGAATCCTGGTTAATACATTTGTTTTCTTTGTGCAGTCCTCTGTGGTCCTGCAGGAAGGGGGGTCTTATAATACAGTACATTGTTTTTTTTTTTCTGTCCTATATACAGTGCTATTTATGATACTAAACTGACATGAAACTGAAATAGGACATGTTACACAGTACACCTAAAATGCTGCTCATGAGTAAAGTCTGGTGGTGGTGTTGGGGGACATGGACTTAAAACATAAACATGCTTACAATGGGCTTAAAAGGAAAGGCCATAGGAACATAATGGCACAAAGATTAAAAGGAGTTTAATGAAGAAAAAAGAACAAAAACAAAACAAAATAAAATAAAATCACATTGAATACCATGATTCTGAGTTTCAGTGTATGTTAATGTCCACTAGAGAATGTAAAATGTAGGAAGTAAAAGTGATTGTTTGGTGTGCCTTGTGGCCTAGGATGGCATATGTGGGAGTAATGTGACATAAAGAAATGTTCTCTTACTAGGAGAGATGCATGTGGTGCTGTCACCCAGTCACCCTCTGTTGCAGTAATTTTACATAATGTTCATTGTTTTGTGTACTTTTAGGCTTGTTTGGCTGTTGTAATGTATTTCAGTAATTGTTTGGGCTATGTTGTTCTGACAAAGTCTCTCTGAAGTGATAGGGAAAAAGTCCAAAGCAACTCTTAATATGCTAAAGGTTGATGGCAGCAACACCCTGGACCCCACCACAATTGCCAATACTTTCAATCTGACATTCACTGACCTCAGCCATGTGCTTCCCTCTAGCTTCTTTGACACCAATCAAACCACGGCCTCCCAATATCAACAGACTCAGGACACAAATCATCCACATTTCTATTTCAAGGCAGTTACTGAAAGGGATGCCAAAAAATGCCTCCTTAAGGTGCTCGGAAAATCCAGTTCAAGTGGGGACACACTTGACTTGAAGCTCATCGCCGTCACCCTCGACGATGTCCTGCACCCTCTTATCAAGATTTTTAACCGGTCCCTCATGCTCTCCCAGTTCCCGCTCAAGTGGAAGTCTGCCCTGGTGACCCCAATACACAAGTCTGGGGATAGGACATTACACTGTAACTACAGGCCCATCTCCATCCTACCCCCTTTATCCAAAGCTCTTGAAAAAATCGTCACAGACCAATTGGTGGAGTACTTGGAGAAATACAACTTGCAATGCCCACAGCAACACGGCTTTCACAAAGGACATAGCACTACCTCTGCCCTCCTTGAATTTACAGGCCACATTCATCTAGCACTAGACCAAGGACTACTTGCTGGTGCCACCTTTATAGACCTCTTGAAGGCCTTCGATACAGTCAACCATCCATTACTACTGGAACAACTTGACAACTTAGGGCTTTCTCATTACACTTTACAATGGTTCAACAGTTATCTCTCCAACTTGTCACAAGTTAAGACTGGTGACTCCCTCTCCTCCAAACTACCTGTCCAGGCTGGTGTTCCCCAATGGTCAATATTGGGACCCCTTCTTTTCAGCATCTTCCCGAACAATCTCCCTTCTGCCTGTGATGAAAACATTATTCTGTATGCTGATGATGCAGTGATTTTCTCTAAGAGTTCTGACCCCTCCCTCTTGGAGAAACAACTGCAGGATAGTTTCAAGCAAGTTGAGATCTGGTTTGTCTCACAGAAACTAGTGCTAAATTACAAGGAAACAAAGACTATGCTGTTCCATGGCACACATAACAAACATAAACACCAACAGATGGCAATCAAAAACAGCTCAGGTATGACCCTGGAACAGATGCAGACTTTCCAATACCTTGGTATAACCCTAGACCCTACTCTGTCCTTCTCCAGCCATATTGATTCAGTTGCAAAATCTGTAAATATCCATGTAGGTCTTCTCTATAAACATAGACACTGCCTGACACCAGACGCCCTTAAGCTAGCAATACACAGCTCTCTTGTCTCCATCATTGATTATGGGCTTGTTGTTTACAGAGCAGCCACAGCTACAGCACTATGGCGAATTCTTACAGCGCTGAATAGGGAATGCAGACTGCTTTCTGGTGCTGCCCAACGCGTGCATACCTGCGACCTCTATGAACAGTCAAATTGGCTACAATTCAGGGAAGGATAACTTTCCAGACCTGTCTACTAGCAAAAAAGTAATTGATGGGACTCATGCCCCTTGGGGTTCAGTCTCTCTTAAGCCCAGCCAACCACCCCCTTAAACACAGGAAGCTCTGACAACTATTCTCTGGCTGTTCCCCACTGTTGCACCGCCAAAGGCCAGTGGTCTTTTGCAGGTAGAGCCCCTAAGATGTTTAACTCCCTGGGCAGTGAACTCACCAACTTAGGCACCCTCTGCTCATTCAAACACAAGCTATGTCAAATGCTTGTGTCCAGAGCCACCTGTGACTATTTCTTCTAACCTCCCAGGCAGTCACTTCAGTTCTTGGAACCTCTCTTCTATCACCACCTCTGCCTGCTACCACCCTCCCCCTCCCCATATCTACCCCTGCCTCTCTCCCTAGCCCAGGTCCACCACCTTCCTCTCTTACCCTCCTTCAACTCCCTTCCTCTATCCCTTTTCTAATCTGCTCACCCCACCCACTGTTACACTTGTTCCTCAATCCTTGCCTCCCACCCACCTCTCCTTCTACCTCCCTCCCAGTTACCCCTCTACACCCACTCTCTCTTCCACTTTCCTACACTACCTGGCACAATTGGCAGCAACTCAGTTTTTTCCACTCTACCTTTCCCTTTCACAATGTCCTTCTGGCAGCTTTAATTCATGTAAATATTATTTGTTGTGACTCATCATTATTAAATGTATGCCTGATTATGTTGTTCTAACTGTTATTTATATCACCTATAGCTTTAGACCAAGTATACCCTGTGCTGAATTTTGTATTCAAACTGCTTGCCTGCTAATCTCACACAAACTGTACTTCTATTCTTTGTATACTGACATGGAACCTTTGTAAAAGAGCCATTAGCTCAAAGGTATTTATCCGAAATTCTAATAAATAAATAAATAAAAATGTGTTGCGTGGTTGGTCCAACATGGCTTCTGTGATAGTGCAAGTGATATAAAATACTGTTTTTTTTTCATACTGGGGAGTTTGCTGGCAGTGACTGCGGAAGCGACACAGCTGGTTTTAGTATTTTTGCATCACTTGTGCATTTTTGTACACTTTTAACCCTTTCGCTGTTGCAGTGAATCTTAATAATTGTTTGGTGCGCCATGTGCTGTATGTTAGGCCGAGGGCCTACCATGGCATATCAAACAATTACTGAGATTCAGTGCAACTGCAAAATGAGCCTAAAAGTGCACAAAAACAAAAAATGGATGTAAAATTACTGTAACTGATGGTGACTGGGTTGCAGTCACCACCAACATCAACCCTATTCGCTGTTTTTGTGAACTTTTAGGATCATTTGGCTGCTGTTGTAGTGTAACCAGTAATTGGGCCATGTGCCGCATGGTATGCGTAAAATGGCTTCCATGGTAGTACAAGTGAAGTAAAATACTGTGTTTTCCTTATTGGGATGATTGCTGGCAGTGACTGCCAAAGCATCACCCTTGGTTCTAGTTATTTTGCATTCAGGTTTTGGTGTGTACTTTTAGGCTCATTTTGCTGTTGCAGTGAATCACAGTAATTGTTTGGTGTGCCATGTACTGCACGATAGGCTGAGGGCCTAACATGGCATACCAAACAATTGCTGACATTCACTAGAATAGCTGAAGAAGCCTAAAAGTGCACCACCTCCCAAAACGCACTGGTTGCCATATGCATCTGCAAGAGGACCATGCTGTGGATAACGTGCATAAGGGTTCCATGAAGGGGATCATTCAACAACAGGGAGGGATTGTGTCTTCATTTGTGGCAGTGATTTGGGGGATGGCATCATTATCAACAGGGATAACTGTGTGTATCTGCGCCATACAAGGGGACCATGCAAAATGGCCATGCACAATGCGCACACAGTTATTACAGGGCATCATCAATTTTCAGGTCCCTGATCCTTCATTTGCATTTTGCCAACATCAGAAAATCTCCTGGGCACAGACCTTGTTTGCCCACAATAACAGGGCTTTGGAATATGGACATCTGTGCAAAACTGGGCTTGTGCACAAAAACTCTGGCTCCTGAATTCAGTTTTTCCTTTCAGTTTTATTTCTCAAAACATATTTTAAGATTGAAACAACCCACTCAAGGGCATAGTTCTATTAGTAAGCAGTAACCCACTCCAGGGTATGCAATTATTTGGGATTAATCAATATATTGGGTGCATTAGAAACATAGAAACATAGACTTTGAAGGCAGATAAGGACCACTTGGCCCACCTAGTCTGCCCATTTCCCTACCTACAGGACAAGCTGCAGATCCTAGTTAACCAACAGCCTATTTCTTCTTACTCCCCACAAGAATTGCCTTATGTCTGTCCCATGTAGTCTTGAATTATCCCACAGTTTTAGACCCCACAACCTCCTCAGGAAGGCTGTTCCATGTGTCCACCACTGTCTCCGTGAAAAAATACTTCCTCACATTTCCCCTGAACCGCCCCCGTCTTTAAATTGTGTCACCTTGTTCTTGTATATCTCTTTTTCTGAAAGATGCTACCCTCTTGGACTTTGTTGATTCCACTGAGGTACTTAAAAGTTTCTGTCATGTTCCCCTCTCCCTTCTTTCCTCAAGGGTATACATATTAAGCTCCTTTAGTCTCTCCTCGTATGACTTCTCTTGCACACCCTGCACCATTTTAGTTGCCCTCCTCTGGACTGCCTCTGTCCTGTCCATGTCCTTGCAGAGATTGGGTCTCCAGAACTGGACACAGTACTCCAGATGGGGTCTCACCAACTGTATGTACAGAGGGATAACAACTTTCTGTTTTCTGCTGGTGATGCCTCTCCCTATACATCCTAGTATACACCCAGCCCTCCCTACTGCATTCTCACATTGCTTGCTAACCTTAAGGTCATCTGATATGATTACCCCCAGGTCCCTTTCCATTTTTGTTGTTGTTACTACCTCCCCCTCATTGTGTAATCTTCCCTGGGTTTTTGTTTCCCAGGTGCATTATTCTGTACTTCTTTACATTGAATCCAAGCTGCCATACTTCTGACCATTCCTCCAACCTTGCCAAGTCCCTTTTCATCCTTTCTACGCCTCCTTGTGTATCAACTCTGTTGCAGATCTTTGTGTCATCTGCAAGAGGCATACTTTCCTTCAGTCCCTCTGCAATGTCACTTATAAAGAGACATTAAAAGGACTGGACCCAGTCTGAACCCTCGCGGTGCCCCACTAGTAACCCCTCTTTCTTCAGAGTGGACTCCATGTACAATTACCTTCTGTGTCCTGTTGTCCAGCCAATGTTTTACCCAGGCTACCACCCTGGGACCCAGTCCCAGGCAGGTTAATTTGACTATTAATCTTTTGTGTGGAACTGTGTCAAATGCCTTGCTAAAGTCTAGGTAGGCCATGTCCACATCCCCTCCCTGATCTACTACTTTGGTCACCCAGTCAAAGAAATCAATTAGATTCATCTGACATGACCTTCCCCCTGTGAACCCATGCTGCCTTGGGTCCTGTGCCCCACTGGCCTCTAGGTACTCAACAATTCTTTCCTTCAGAAGTGATTCCATCACTTTCCCTACCACAGAGGTCAAACTGACAGGTCTGCAGTTTCCTGCCTCTGTCTTGGTCCCACTTTTCTGAAGGGGAATCATATCTGCCGTCCTCCAGTCCTCAGGTACCACACCATCCTCCCATGATTTGTTAAAAAGGGTAGTCAGTGGTTTCACTAGTTCTCCCCCTTAATTATTTTAGAATTCTAGGGTGAATTCTGTCAGGCCCAATTGCTATGTTCACCTTCAGTTTTAGGAGTTCTTTCAGAACCCTTTCTTCTGTGAAAGGACAGGGATCGACCCCCCTTTATCAAGAGTGCTTCTGTTAATTGGATTAGGCACCTCCCCCTCCTACTCTTTTGTGAATACTGAGCAGAAATATTCGTTCAGTATCCCTGCTTTTTGACTGTCCCTCTCTGGCCATCCACCGTCCATTCTATTCAGCCTTACTATCCCTCCCTTTGTCTTTTTATGCTCCCTGATGTACCTATAAAAGGTATTATCCCCCTTCTTAACTGAGTTGGCTATCTTTTCCTCAGTTTGGGCCTTTGCTATTCTGACTTCCCTCCCTGCTTCCTTCTGCCTTAACTGGTACAGCTCTCTGTCGTGCTCCTTCTGCATTTCCTTATACTTCCTAAATGCTATCTTTTTCTCCCTGACTTTCCCCACCACCTCTTTTGACAACCATAGTGGCTTTTTTCTTTAATTTTGATTTGTTTATTTGCTTGACACAAAGGCTTGTTGCCTCTGTGATGGCAGTTTTGATGTTTCCCCATTGTTGCTCCACCCCTCCTTCTAACCTGTTTGCTAGTGCTTTTCTAAGGCACTCTCCCATCTTGCCAAAATCAGCCCTCCTGAAGTCCAATACCCGCACTTTTGTATGGCTGGATTCTGTAGCTGAGTTTATCGTGAACCACACTGTTTGATGGTCACTTGTTCCCAGATGATAACCCACTTCTGGATCTGAGATCTTCTCACTGTCCCCATTGTAAAGCACGAGGCTGCTGGCTGCATGTCCTCAGTGCACCCGGGGTGTTGATTAATCCCCAATAACCACACACCCTGGAGTGGGTTATTGCACTTATAACATAGGGTGTGCTACAAAACAAGGAGAAAGCAACACTAAGAGTTTTTTCCCCTGTATAAAAGACAAAAAAAATTGTATCCTGCTGCCTAGAAAAATAGTCCCCAACAAAACTGCTGTCATGCACATACAAATGTCAAAAAGAATGTGTTGCTATGCTTTCTCTGACATTTGTTACGCCTGATATGCTTCCTGAGACAGTAGCTCTAAAGTGCAAGACATGGAACTTCCTCTTGTCATAGTACAAACAAGGAGTCAGTACCTCACTGGCATAGCTGCTCTATCTCTCTGTCTGTGGTTACATTAAGTTATGGCAAGCAAGCAAACATTTTCCCCAGCTGTGCAGTCACACAGTCTGCCAGCCTGTACTCTACCAGTTAAGAAATGGCAACTAATGGGACTCAGAGCCTGCAGGTCTTGTTGACATTCTGTCTTTCTGTCCACTGGCATAAAGCTCACTTTCACAGCATGACATTGTTGGGTGGGGGGTCCTCGCTCCTTCCCACTGTCCCATCTGAGTTTATGCCACAACTATGGAACTAACCTATTAATCTGGCTATGCCACAGAAAAATGGCGGCAGGGACCACACACCTCTCTGGGGTGAAGCTGATCCATTGATCGCATGAAATTCACTGGCACAGAGACAGCAAAGAGACAAGTTCCACTAAGTCAAGTTTCATTTAATGCTATCCCCAGCTCCCACTCTCTCCCCTTGCGGCACATCTCTCCCTCTCTATCACAACAGCACAGAGTTAAAACACAGACAGTCAGCAGTGGTACTGGGGGACTGCTGGCAATTTGCTGTTCGCTCTCGTAGATGATGTCTGCTGCTCCAGCATTACAGTGGGGGACTCTCACTGTCTCTATCACTGTCACCATGTAAAGTGACATTGACAATTGCAGAGTGGTGGACACACATTCTGTACATGTTCCCTTTGTCCATGAGGAGTTGATGTTGTTGTACGGTACTTTTGTGTTGTACTGTACATGGGATTCAGAGGAAAAACAAGCCACAGGCTGGAGCCATCTGGCACACTGAGCACTTGTCCTTTAGTCTTGTGTCTGTGTGATCATGGACAGAATAATGTGTGGACAAGTACTGTTTGCTGCCTGATTCCTCGGTACCACACACAAACAGGCACTCTGGAAGTTCTTCTTGATCTCTTTCTGTAATCTAAGGAGGGGCACTGTGAGGGCAACCATCATAGTACAGGATATGTCCACAAAGAACAGAGGTACTAATGTTAAATGAAATGTTATGGTGCTTCTCTCTCTGTCCCTCAGGAAGTCCCACACAGAACAAG
Organism: Neoceratodus forsteri; assembly: GCA_016271365.2. Taxonomy (NCBI): domain Eukaryota; kingdom Metazoa; phylum Chordata; order Ceratodontiformes; family Ceratodontidae; genus Neoceratodus; species Neoceratodus forsteri. Next base: position 1,580,504,725 of record CM057449.1, on the reverse strand, counting down.
AAAATGCTATATTCCACACTTCTGATCACTCACTCAGAATGTTTCAATGGCTGCTGGGCTGGCACCAGTTTTCTGTGCTGTCCTCATCACAGAAAGATGGAGACAGGCAAAAAATGTGGTATTGCTGTGATGATTCCAAGGGCATGTTGGTGGGTAAGAAACAAGACTGTGCAAATTTTGAACATGGCAGCCACTGTTGCTGCACTGCCTCAGACTACATGACAGGAATTGGCTCTCGCTCACTACATGGAGATAGTAATAGCTGCTCCACGCACTGCAATTTTGGCACAATAACGAGATCAGGAAAGCAGCCTGATCTCTCAGAGGGATGGTTCACCACTAGCTGTACATATATTGTGGATTACTCAATGGTCACCTGATGGCCCTTTACCAATCAGGTACCTGTCTTTCTCTACTCCATGTTATAAGTCACTAATACTCTTCCAGTGTTTTGCCTTCAGCCTTGAATATCACAAGCAGCAAGGGCATGTATTACTCCCACACAATCCCATTACCTCACTTATAGAGATATAGGTGGGTTTCCCTCTCTCTTACCATGGACTGAGGGTGATGGTGCAGCACGGGCAGGCGAAGATGCCCCACCACCTGTCACTGAGCCATGCGCAGGAGGGAGTTGAACCATGTGGGGGCATGGTAGTGGAAGGACCTTTGGGCTAGGGAGGTCTTGGAATGGGGCACCAGAAAGGTGGCCTTAACTGAGCTACGGGTGACAACGGATGGGGATGCAAGCCACAGGGACGCAGTGACCCCCGGGGGGAGAGTCTTAGCAGGGATTTTTTGGCAAGTAAGCAGGTTTGGTAGTGAAGGCACTCCTCCAAGGTGAGCAGGTTGATGGTGAAATAGAGCAGGCAAGTATGAGTGTGGAGGGATGCACCGGTCAGGAGCCTGCAGGCCTTGTTTATCGAAGTCTGGATTCTGGTGAGGGCGGTGTTGTCGGCCGCAGCATAGATAAGTAGGCCGTAGTCCACTAGGGACAGGACAGATGAGTTGATGGCCAGTTGGAGAGTGGTTTGGGGGAGGCAATCTCTGTGGTGATAGAGAAGGCCAATATGAGAGTTTATGGCTGAGGACAGGATATTGATGTGGGTGTGGAATGTAAGAGCTGAGTTGAAGGTGATGCCCAGGTCCTTGTAGGATGACACCTGCTTGAGAGGGTGAGCATTACTGGAGAGAATGCAGAGGGGGACATTTTTGGCATTATCCTGGTGATGCGAAAAAAGCATAGGTTTGTTTTTCTTTAGGTTAATGACCAGCCGGTGGTCAAGGAACCACTATTTGGTTTGATTGAATGTGTGCTGCAGGGATTCCTGTAGAGATGTGGGGTCAGGGTGGGAGGCAAGGAGAACCGCATCATCAGCATAGAATACCATATCGCCCGAGCAGGAGCTGGGCAGGGTTTGGAGAAATAGGCTGAACAGAAGGGGCGCCCAGGATGGAAACCTGGGGAACCCCCGAGCGAACAGGCAGGGTATTGGACAGGGTGCCGTTTACCTTCATGCACTGTGATCTGGCAGACAGATAACTGGTGAATCAAGCCACTGGGCCAGGGGAAAAACCAAGTTGGTGGAGGGAGTCAAGTAGGAGGGGGTGACAGACAGTGTCAATGGCCTTGGTGAGGTCAATGAACACTGCACACACAACATGACCAGAGTCGAGAGTAGAGTGGAGGTGGTGGGAGAACTCCAGGAGGGCTGTAGTGGTGCTGTGTCCAGGTCAGAATCCATGTTGATCTGGACACCGCAGGTTGTATTTGGCCAGATACTCAGAGAGCTGAAAGGCCACTATTTTTTCTAGTGATTTGGAGAGAGGGGGAGAATGGAGATGGGCCTGAAATCGTTAGGGGAGGTTCTATCTCCACTCTTATGGATAGGGGTGATTTCTGCAATTTTCCAGGCACTGGGAACTTGACCAAGACATAGTGACAGGTTTAAAAGGTTGGTGAGAGGGGCTAGTACAGTATCTAGGACTAATCGGAGAATCCTGGAGTCCAGGGGATCACAGCTTTGTCGGTGCGGGGTGGTGTTCGGGGTTGTTGAGGGTGGCTGTTTGGGTGTGGTTGGTTTTGTATGTTACTGTATTTTACTGTTGCCTGTTGTTGTTCCCCATCCCCCTTTCTTTGTTTATCTGTACCCCTATACCTGTTCTTTGCATAAAACCTTTTGACATCATCACTGTGTCTGTGTATCTGTTCAAGGTGTGTATGGCCATGTGCGTGTGTGTCGCTATGCACAGGGGTGCACACTGGTAGCAGGGCCTGCTGTCCCCAGTGTTCCCTCCCTATGCATCTGGTCAGTGTGATGATTGCACTGCCCATGGCCCTTGGCACTGTCCATTGGCCACATCTGCCGGGTGTCTAGTGTGTTGCAGGTCACCATGCATGCTGTGGCATCCATGCCACCTCACATTATACCTCCCAGCTGTGTGGTAGCATGCTTCCTGTGCTACACCCTTCCACCTCGGGGTACCATTGTTCCCTGCAGGTGGTACCGCTGGCATGGACATTGGTGTGTCTGACCACCATCTGTCCACCGGTCTGTGCCACCCGGTGCTGTGTCCCTGTTGTGGTTGCACTGTTTACATGTATCAGTGACCATGGCAGGGCGTTGTGCCTGGTGGCGCCATTGTCCCAGCATTGTGCCTGTGGCCTCTGTGCACTTTTTGTACCCTGTGCCACACTGATGCTGTGTGTCTGCCTTGCTCGCTCAATGTGTCTGTCATATCACCCATGGTGTGTTACTGTGTGCTGCTTGCATGGGCCACTGCATGGCAGTGGTTCCACCCAGTTCATGTGTGTCAGTGTCTACTGGTTGTGCCATGTGTCTGCAGGCCTCACAGGTGTGTGCCCCCATGGTACGCTGCTTTCCCCTGCCCATTGGGCCACCCCACTGTGTGCCTTGTCATGTGGTGCCATGCATATTCTGTGCTGCCATCGCCAGGGCCATGGTCACCCCTGCTTGTGACAGGGTTAAGCCTATCACCACCTACCTGTTGTGCTGGTCTTCTTACATTGCTCCATGCCGTATCTCAGTTCCCACACTGTTCCATGTCCACGGCTGTGTGTGCACTGCCCAATGTGGTCACAGTCCACGGGACCTGTTGCCATCATCCAGTGTCACCGTGGCCTGTGCACTGCACCAGATGGCACGCACATGTGATATTTAATTGGGGAATGCCACCTGGCCTTTGATGGCTGTCACTGTTGTTCCATGGCATCTATCAGGTGAAGTGCCACGCTATCAGGTTGCGTCATGCACATTGGCCTGCCAGTGCCTGTGCAGCATCTGTCTGGTGGTGCCTAACATGTCTCTGTGCCCCGCCATTCCACTCCTGGTCCTCCTCATCCCTGTTCTCCAGATGGTCTGGTGGTGGTGCACGGTGTTGCACTGCAATGTTGTGCAGTATGCAGCAGACAATGAATATCTTGCAGGTTGTCTCTGGACTGTACTGTAATGCCCCTGACGATCTATCAATGCACCTGAATCATGCCTTCAGGACCCCAAGGTTGTGCACTATGATGCACCTGGTCTGGCTGTGCACCTCATTGTAGCATGTCTGTGCTGCAGTGCATGTCTGGTGCAGTGGTGTCATCACCCATGGCAGCTGTGGATAACCGCTGTCCCCTGTTGGATAGATGGTGCATCATTGGTCTCTGTGGCCTATGGACCTATGTCTGCATGGTGTGCAGGCGTTCAGATCTGCAGTGCTCCATGCTGTGTTCACTTACCTACTAGCCATCCTCCTGTGAGCTGGCCCCTCTGGTAGCCCTTGTGTAGTCCACTGTTTTGCAGGATGTAGTCATCATGTGTGGAACCATGGTACTGGGCAACAACATATAGTATGTGGCCATGACTGTCACACACCACCTGCATGTTCATGGAGTCGTGGCCCTTCTGATTCACGTACACATCACCATTGACCGATAGTGCACATATGGCAACATGGGTGCAGTCTATTGCACCCATGACACGTGGGAACTGGGCAATGGTGTAAAAGCCCTGCATCACTGCCTGCTGCTGCCGTGCTTCCCGGGGGACAGTGATGTACTGGTCCATGTGGGCCACCTTAGCATTCAAGAACTGGTGTAGGCACCTGGATGTGGCCAGCTGTGATAGTCCCACAGTGTTGCCTATTGGTGTCTGGAATGTCAAAGTTGCCAGGAAGCATAGTGCTGCTCTCACCTTCACCTCCACAGGGACTGGCTTCCCTCTGCTGGTGACACTGCACAGGTCTGAGTGGAGGTCATCGCGTATCGTGTCTATGACGGCCTGGGGCAGTCAGTAGCATGCGTTACACTGTTCCTCCACCAGGTCCTGGTATGTCTTCCTCATCCTGTCCAGCCATGGTGGATTGCATCTGCCTGGTCTGTGCCATCCTGGTGGCTGCCTGTGCCTCTGTTTCCAGGCATTGGGTCACCTCCTGTGCCTGTCCCAACGCTCCAGTGGTAGCATACCTAGCATTACTACTGGACCATCCATGTTGTCTCTCTCCTCTCTCTCATCACAGTGCTGTGCTGCTGTGTCTCCAGCCTGTCTGTCTCTGCTCCTTTCTATGCTGTGTGAGTTACACCTGCTCCTACCTCGTGTATGTTACGCCGGCTGGTCTTGGTGTAAGTTGTGGCACTGCTGCTTCTAGAATCTTGCCCTGGCATATCTCTTCCCTTTTCTTGGTGTATCTTCAGTTGTGCATTGGCATACCTGCAGGATTGTCGTAACTGCGGCGTAAGTCGCAGTTGGCATATTGCGTTGTGTCAATGTGCATCTCATAATGTAGAATTGCATTTGGGGCATTTGCTGGACGTATTTGCAACTTATGTCATTTCCATTGGCGCATCTGCGTTGAGCTTTGGTGTATGCTTTCTAGAATTGGGCCCATAATGCTCCCTGAGAGCCTCTGAAGAACAATCTTGAATGCATATGTAGAACAAAACTAAGTATACTTCCTATTACATTAAAACAGCTCTTACTGAAACCACTGCAAATATTTTTTTTATATGCATTACATATGTATAATACCATCTGCAACCATGAGAAATCACATACCTTAACTCTCAATGACTATTAACTACTAATGCTGTATTCTTCAAGCTTTGTCTCCTAAAAAAAGTGCTAATTAAAATTCTTTATGTCAGAACAATCAATTGTTACAGTGAATATTTGTACATAGATTTTAATTTGAATTTTTTTTCTCCTTGTTTAACAGAAGGAAACACAGTGGGTCTGGTGAAGTGGCAGCACCATGAAATGACACTATGTGTGCTTTTGTGCTTGTTTAAGAGAATAAAGTAGAAGAATTTTGATCTATTTATTGGTGTTCATCCATCCTTTGCTTTATTGAGAACCACTGGACTACGAGAGAGTTTTCTAAAACAATTATACTGGGGGATCAGGGTGGGGAGACCACTGGACACCAGGGATATTACTAAACTAAATATACTAGGGGATGGGGGATTGGGGAATACCAATGGACACCATGGAGTTCTGTAAGAAAAATATACTGGTGGATTTGGGGGAGGAGACCCACTGGACCACCAGGTATATCACTGAATGTATATACTGGGGTATCTCAGGGTGTGAATTCCCACTGGACCACCAGGATTATTATTAAACTGAATATACTGAGGGATTAGGCAAGGCAATTTTATTTGTAGGGTGCCCAATCTCGGATGCTTTGGGTGCCTAACAAAAATTATAACAAGAGCACAGCAATAAAACAAACAAAAATAAATATAACAATGGCAATTCATAAAATACTAAATACAGCAAATAAAATAATAAAAAGGTTTCAGACCATCACATAAGGGGACTAGATCAAGACAGAATCAGGAATCTGTGAAAGCCAGGACAAAGACATGGACCTTCAGCCTCTACTTGAGCACCTCAATCAAGGGAGCCTCCCAGACTGAAGGTGGGAGTGAGTTCTGCAGAGTCAGCCCACAGAGGCTAAATGTGCAATTTCCTGAGGTCCTGAGCTGAACCCTGGGAATGTCCAGGAGGCCCCTCAAAGAGGAGCAGAGGGAGCAAGCAGAGGTCACTGGAGTCAGGAGCCCTGACAGCTAACCAGGACCCAGTCCATATAGGGTCTTAAAGGCGAGAAGATCCAACTAGAAAAGGACTCTCCACCTAACCAGTAGCCAGTGCAGACCCACAGGACTGGTGTCACATGACTGGACCTCAAAAGGCACGTCAGTAACCAGTCTGCCATGTTCTGCACCAGCTGCAGCCTGCAAAGGGTCCCTCCCATCACCTTGAAGTACAGAGAGTTGCAGTACTCAAGCATGGAGGTTACAAAGGCATGCACTAGCATCAGCAGGTCCTCAGGTGGAACGAGGGGCTTAATCTGGGCAATGTTGAGCAGATGGTAAAAACCACTGCTTACCAAAGATGACACCTGATCTTAAAAAGTCAATCTGTTATCAAGGATCACGGCCAGATTTCACACCCTCAGAGAAGCCACCAATGGAGCAGACCCAATGAGAAGCCCTGTATCAGCCCCTGGTGGCAACCCATCATGTCCGTGACCAGGCTCAATCACCAGTACCTCTGTCTTCGCCAGGTTTAGTCTCAGCCAGCTAGAAGCCATCCAGTCATTGATTTTAGACAGACAGTTGTTAAGCACGTCGACAGCTCCTGATGTTCTGGGGGCAAAAGACAAGTACAGCTGGGTATCATCTGCATAACAATGAAACTCCATACTGTACTATCAAATGATCCCGCCCAGGGGCAGCATGTACACTGTGAACAGCATCGGTGACAGGATTAAGCCCTGTGGCACTCCATAAGACAGGGGCAAAACAGGCAGTTTGGAGATAGGGCAATAATTCACCAGGACGTCAGGGTTGAGGGAAGGTTTATTTATGAGGGACCTCACCAGAGCTTCTTTTAAAGCCACTGGAAGGAACCCCTCCACCATCAAACACCTGGCAATCCTGGTGAACACCTGGCCAACAGCCTCAACACATCCCATTAAGAAATGCATTGGGGCCAGGTCCAGTTTACAAAAAGTGTGCTTCAGCTCTTAAATGACCTTAGTCACTTCAGACACCTCCACTGGCCTAAACTCCTCCCAGATAGGTGGAGTGCCTCTGAATCCCCCAACCGAACCACTGAGAGGTGAATGCCTTCCTGGCAGGATACCCGACAGGATGGCAACACTCTGTCGGAGAAAAACAGAGCAAACTCCTAACACAAAGTGGATGACACTGCTTTTTTGGCTATAGGCAAGCAGGGTGAAGAAGATGGTCTGTTCTTCCCTGCAGTAATTTCCTGGGGCAGGAATTCTGCCTTCTTATGGGAAATTGCCCCCTGGTACTCAACATAGTGAGCACATAGGACCAGCCTATCAGCCTTCGCCCGGGTCATCTGCCAGCAATACTCCAACCTCCAACCCTTGATCTTCATTGCCTTGAGGTCCCCATCAAACCAGGGGGACCTCAAGTGAAAAGATCTGGGTCATATACGAACTGGTGCAAGAGCATCGAGAGCTTCAGAGACCACCTTATTATATGTGGCCACCACCTCTCTGGATCTAATCGCACATGCTGTGTCAACCTGAGATAGGTCAGCTAGTGCCAACAGTCTATCAGGGTGAATGCCCCTTAAAGGGAGATAGTTGACCATCTCCATGGGGGTGACTACCGGGGGGGGGGCCCAAACATGAACTCTGCGGTACAATGATCAGAGCAAGCCACCTGATCAATCTTGAGGTTATCGACCTCAAGACCCAGCTGGAACACCAGATTGAGTGCTTTTGCCATGCTGGTGGGTGTGTGGAGAACCACTTGACAACAGGGAATAACACTAAACTGAATATATTTGGGGTGAGAGAACCACTGGACACCAGGGAGTTCTATATTCCCCATGTACTGGGAGATGAGGGATAGCTTGAATTAGAACATAAAGAACCAGGAAGAAAGGAGGTTAACTGGGCAGCTGAGGCTTTTTGGGGGCCCCTCTACTCTTGGGGACATGTGCTAATGCACAGTTAGCAGCATGCTAAGGCTGGCTGTGATGAAGGGACCCTCATTTGCATAGGTACAGTGTTGTTTTAGCCCCCTAGATAGTACCAGGTTTAGGAGCTCTCCAGGAGCATCTGAATATGGCATTGGTCAGAGAGCCAGCACAAGCCCAGGTTAACACTGACATTAACCTTTAAATATTGGGACCTCTATGTGATCTTACCTATATGTTTGTCTCTGTTGTAGGTAGGCAGTGGCCTGATTCAGCTGTAACTGTAGACATTATTTGAATTAATTATTTTAATCAGTGGCTCCCTCATAAGGGGTTCTGTTCACAATGGTTGCCCTGGTATGTTCCAAATGAGTGTATCCAGGCCACACTGCATCATGCCCTCCATTCGACACACTTTGCATGATATGTACAGAGCACAGCTGCACATCCTAAGCATCACCCCCCCCCATGTAGTAGTGTGGGGGAGTGATGGGGGTAGCTAGTGATGAATGGCAACCATCCAATTAGATGGCCCACCTGCCATCGGACAAGATTCCCCCACTCTACATGGAGTGAGAGATTGTGGGGTATGGCAGGTCCTGCTGGGACAATTGAATCCTTTAAAGTAAATGGGCATTCAGCCCTCCAAGTATGCTCTTAGGATTGTGGGTAACAGGGTAGGGGGATGGTATGATGTTCACCACTCCATGTGGCCAGTGGGAGGGCAAGTGTATCTGGCTATGGCTGTGTCCATCCAGTGTAGACAGCGCTCTTCCACAAGTGCTCAGCTCTGCATATCCTTGTTCTTACATGGCATATAGCCATGCCCTACCCTCAGCCACCCTCCCCACTGGGCCATGCATATGCCCGGAGCAGAGTGAGGGTACAAATGTTGCAAGGATCCCCATCATGAATGGATGGGGGTCAATGCTACCCCACTGAATGGTAAAGGAACTTAATGAGCAGGTGCTTATGTCTAATAAATAGATAACTACAGTATTTTATTTATTGTATTTTGATGTGTTAGTAATTACTTTCTACCATGTATAATAAAATGTTTGTTAGTGCAGTGAAATAAGTGGGCTTTTACCTTTGCTTTTCACACTGCTAGTAAAAAAGATTCAGTAGAATTCTGGTATTGTGATTTCAGAAAGTACCTACTATTTATGAGTTCAGTGTATTTCAATGAGATACTAAATATATATTTTCAATCTTTTTCAAAAGAAATAGGTTCATTAGCAAACTTTGCCTTTTATGTGTTTCACTGTTGTAGTATATGTATGAATTTACAATTTTTAAAACAGTAATTGTCCTCTCTTTTCTTCTTCCCAAGTGAAATCTAAGTTTTTTAAAAAATCACATATTTCAATTAAATATTCATTATTTTGGTGGTAGAAAGTGTTATGTCTCTATAAAATTCAGAAAATCAGGTTGACGTTTCCCATTGAAATACTCTGTTAGTCCTACTACTAAAACTTTTCTGACATCATAATAAAATAATCCTACTGGATTCTTTTTTTACTAGTAGTTGGCAAAATATAAATAAAATGATGAAAAAGCAATTAAAGAAGCAAATAAAAGAAAACAAAATTATTACAGAGGCATCTAAAGGCCCCAATCCTTCATTCTGTAAGATATACAGTACAGCCTTAGTAATAACTTGCTGTGTTAGAAGGCCTACAGTATGCACCATGGATATGTGGCATGCAGCCTTTGTCATTAGAACCCAATAAGACTTAAGTGGTCCGCTTGTTGCTGCTGTTTTTTTCAGTACATATTTTATTAGTTTCTCAACCTACCATACAAACTTAAACATAATGTAGAATGTATAACATGCATAATATACAAATAACTTGAATTACAACATAAGAATACTATTATACCAGTTTCTTATCTTGTGATTTCCCACATGCAAAGTATAAAGCTTCCCAATCAAACATCTGTAGATACCCCAACCTTGCAAATTCCTGAACAGAATCTTGTTCACTCTTCATAGCACCTGCTAGCAGATGGTAAACATATGTTCAAAACAATCCAGTCTTTTCAAAGGCTCTAACTCTTCCCCATGCCTTGTAAATGAGATTTTCCAAGGAGGCATTATGGGTCATATTAGTGAGCCACTCTTTTGAAGCAGGATGAGCTTGCACTCTTGTCCTCCCTTACTCCTTGAGTGATCATTCCCTTGTTATATGCTACTGGTCAAATAGGACCAGCAAACCTCCTGCAAAAACTGTTCACTGCAGGGCCCTCAAAAAATGCCATCTCAACAACTTTATAGCCCATCTAGCTCAATATAACTGGTCCCCCATCAATCACTTCAATAATGTGAATGATGCCCCTCACTTACTTCCTCTCTGAATTCAACAAAGCCTGTGACCTCTTCGCCGCTTTCCATAAAAAAAAAGATCAAAGGTCCATCCAACCCCTGGATCACTACCTCCCTAATTAATTGGTTCTATGTGATAATGACGAGCGCCGAACAGCGACCTGCGTTATCACGACGTCAGGGTGGTGAAAACAATTTTGCCACCCTGACATCCTTGGCACACTGAGGGATGGCGACGGGGACTTGGTTCTATTGCTTTCTGTTGGGGGCTGCCCCACCCCCACCCACATGGGGGTTTCTTGGCTCCCCTGCACTTCACTAAAGGATTCTCAACTCCGGGGGGGAGGTGCATGTTGGAGGGGGCAAAAGCAAACAAAAAAAAATGGGGCGGGTGCAAGAAAAATGCAGTAGTGACCAGACCCAGACCCAGACCCAAACCCTGTACCCCACACACTACAAGTGGAGGCCAACTCCTGACACCATGGCACAGCTCAGCAGCCAACCGCAGCACCACCCCCTACATCCCATATGCCCCCTCCCAGGCTACGCTCACCATGCTCGCTCCCCCCACACGTGTGTACATATAGCGATATCCTGTTGCTGCAGTTGCCCACCTGACCACATCAGGTCACCCCCCATTGCCATTTGGGCTTTCGCCCACATTGCATCGCCATTTTCTATGGCGCCTTAATTCAGGCGCCGATGTCACAGGCTACCAATTAACCTATTGAAGCAAAGAGATAATCTGTGGCATCAGGCTAAGGCATCCAGTATGCCCAGTGATATGCAGCTCTACAGAGCTGCTCGAAACTGCTGCACCCATGAAATCTGTGAGGCAAAAAAACATTACTTCAAAGGCAAGCTTTCTAACTGGTGGGGCAACAGCCGCAAATTCTGGGAAAAAATTAAGGACCTCACTGACAAGCCTGGGTCGACGACGAACTCTCACCCTTTGGACAGCACTTCCTCCAGTTGATGACATCTCTGGGCCTCACACAGATTGTTGCCGCTGCTACCCATAATCATGGTCACTCCTTGGATTAGATGTTCCTCCTGGGGATTGAGGCCTCCGATCTGGGGGTGGAACTGGTCAGTTGGACCGATCACTACACTGTGAGGTTCAACTTTTGCACCCCCTTCATAGGCCTGGCCTTGTGGAGATGGTCAGTTACTGCCCTTAATGGGATGTGAGCCCTGAAGGCCTAGCAGCGGTGACTGACCTCTCAGAGTTTCCTGTGGCCAGCTCGAGCCAAGAGACCTTGGTCTTAGCCTATAATAAGGCTATCTCAATGGCTCTGGACTTGATTGATCCTGTCCTTGTCCGTCCTCTCTCACTTCACCCTCAGTCCCACTTGTTTGATGGGTCTTTGAGGGAGCTGCGGCGATTAGGACGAAGGTTAGAGCAGTGCTGGTGGAAATCTGCCCTTGAGGCCGACCGCCTTAGATTGGTAGAGTATTATCAGGCCTACCAATCAGCGATCTCCTGTAAGAAGGCAGAATTCCTAGCTGGGGAGATTGCTGCCACTCAGAATCGACCAGCTCAACTCTTCCAAACTGTGGACAGGTTGTGCACCCCAACCTGTCTGCAGCTTCGAAGAACTTTCTCGCAAATGGAATGCAAAGAGGTTGCTCAATTCCTTGTGAATAAGGTGGCTGACATCAGGTCAGAGATCCTCCTGACCTACTCTGTGGGGGATGCTGTTGGTCAGTGCACGGTCACTACACCTCGTGTTTCCTGGAGTACCTTTGACCTGCTGGAGATCATTGATGTCATGTGGATTGTCTACGGTATGCACCATACTGCTGTAGTTTGGGTCTGGGCCCAGCTTCCCTGATTATGGGTTGTTGTGATACTATCGGCCCAGTTCTGGCTCAGATAGTCCAGTGCTCCTTAGATTCAGGTGAGTTTCCAAGCTCCCTGAAGAAGGCGGTGGTAACACCACTCCTGAAGAAAGCTTCCTTGGACTCGGACATTCTAGCCAACTACAGACCAATCTCGAACTTTCACTTTATAGGGAAGGTTATTGAGAAAGTAGTGGCGGTACAGCTGAAGAACCACCTTACCATCCGTAATATCTATGAACCTATCCAGTCCGGTTTCTGAATGAGGCATAGTACCAAGACCGTGCTGGTTCAGGTACTCAACGATCTCCTGATGGTGAGAGATCGGATAGACCATTCCATTCTGGTGCTCCTTGATCTCTCTTCAGCTTTCGACACCATGGACCATGGGGTGCTGCTTGAGCGCCTGAGGTTCATCTGTGGCCTGACATGTACGGTCCTCAGGTGGTTTACATCTTTCCTCACTGGCAGAATGCAGAGAGTTGTGTCTGGAATTTTTTCTTCAGACTTACTCCCTCTGTCATGTGGGGTCCCTCAGGGCTAGGTGCTGCCCCCGTGCTGTTTGCAGTGTATATGCTGCCCCTCAGAGACATTGTAAGATGGTATGGGCTGAGGTTTCACTGCAATGCTGATGATACCCAGCTCTACCTGTCTTTTGCACCCGACCAGGATAGTGCTCTCTCAGTATTTAAAAACTGCCTTGCTGAAATCCAGGATTGGATGAATTCAAGCTGGCTAAAGTTGAACACGAGAAAGACTGAGGTGATGGTTGTGGATCCAGGTCACCTGATAGAGGGGTTGAGGGCTGGTCAACCCTCTGGACTTTATCTGGGGGGCTCCCAAATTCTTACCTCTGAACAGGTGTGAGACCTGGGGGTGCTGCTTAATGACGGGTTGACCCTACGATCCCAGGTGTTGGCAGTCATCAGGTCTGCCTTTTTTCATCTTAGAAACATCACCAGGATCAAGCACCTTGTTCCGTCTGGGGATCTGCCTACATTGGTCCACGCCTTTGTGACCTCATGCCTTGACTACTGCAACTCCCTATTCTTAGTTTTTCTTGGGGTTGATATCCGCCACTTACAGATACAGTAGTGCAGAACGTTGCAGCACGATTGTGACGGGGACATCCTGCTCTTCGCATATTACCCCGGTGCTGTGCGGTCTGCACTGGCTGCCGATTCAATGGTGGATCACCTTCAAAGTTGGTTTATTGACATACAGCCCTACATGGACTTGGTCCTGATTACTTGAAAGAGCTTCTTGTTCCCTACTGCCCTGTGTGACAGCTCCACTCAGCTGATGAGGGGTTGCTGGAGATTCCAAGGGTAACTTTGAAATCTTCTGGGGCCCATGCATTTATGTTTGTGGCCCCTACCCTCTGGAATTCTGTACCCCACCAGCTTTGGGAGTGGGTGACTGTGGGGGGATTTAAACAGGTGCTTAAAATCTTTCAGTGGTGTCAAGCTTTTCAGTGATGTTTAGTTGCATGGATCTGTCATTTTGGTTAACTGTTGTATGTGTTTTACATGAAGATGTGTTTTAATCTTTGTACAGCACCTTGATAATTTTGAAAAGCACTTAAAAATAAAGTTTATTATTATTAAGCTTCCCCCTCTCTGCTTCAAGTAAATGGTGTTAACACACAGAGACCACAAACACATAGCAAATACTTTTAATAATGCATTCACTGACCTAAGTGGTATGCTCCCACCTGAGTTCTATGACCTGTCTAGATCTGCCCAAATGCTTACCACTTCTTTCTCCACCCCTAACGTCCCACCTTTCTACTTCAGACATGTTACACAGTCCGAGGCTAAAAAATACATCCAGAGAGTCATTGGAAACCCCAGGTTTAGTGGTGACACTTCGGACCTCAAACTTCTCTGCCTCTCCCTTTAGGCTGTCATTACCCTCTTACCATGATCCTTAACCTATCCCTCTCACCTAAACAATTTCCCAACCTCTGGAAAGTCACTATAGTCACACTGGTCCACAAAAGTGGGGACAAGACTCTAAGTAATAACTACCATCCTTTATCCATCCTCCCACCTCTCTCTAATGTCCTCAAATGCATTGTTGCTGACCAGCTTATGCAATATCTTACCAAATGTAATCTACAATGCCCACAGCAGCATGGCTTTTGCAAGTTACACAGCACCACCACCATCCTTCTGGCTTACACCAATTACATCCAGCAGGCCTTGGATGAGGTCCACTTAGTTGGATCAATCTACATTGATCTAACTAAGGCATTTCATATAGTGAACCACCCCGTCTCCCTCTCTCTACTCTGACCCAATGGCACTCCCCGACACTTGTTGGTGTGTGGAGCATGGGGAATGGGGTGGTGTGGGTGGGGAAGGGGTGGAACCCTGGGGTTGGGGCAATAGGGTAGGAAACCCTAACACTTCATTTCCTGCTTTTGTCACTGTGTTATTCACTCTAACTGATGCATTAAGAAAGTTTTTGCAAAGAATGAATATATATGTATATATATATACATATATATATATATATATATATATATATATATCTTCATTGCAAAAAATAATTAATGCATCATTAGGGCTGAAACATCAAAAGTAGGGAAATTCAACCTTAGTGTTCCTGAACATAAGACAGCACACCCACTGTATTTGCAGGGACAGACATGACGGATGTGTTTTGGTGTTTTGAACCCCAGTGCTCTCCCCTTTGCCCTATACTATACTATACCTACTTACCTTGCTCATGAAATGGGGTGAGCATTAGGGTTCAAAATGCCAATACACATGTGTCATGCCTGTCCCTGCATGCACAGTGTCAGTGTGGGCTTGGTAACCCTAAGGTCAAATTTCCCTACTTTTGATGTTGCAACCCTAATGATGCATTAAAACAGTTTTTTGCAATGAATATATGTATATATATATATATATTCTTTGTAAAAACTTATTAACTCATGAGCTAGGTTCTTTCCACCTACAAAGTATGGAAATTCCACATTAAGTCATCACTCCACTCACCCCACTCCCTCCACACACCACCAGGCATTAGGGTGTGCTTTGGAGTTGTTAGCCTAACTGTCACCCATTCCATGTAAAGGAGCTGTGGTGGTGCAGTATAGGGGAACAGGTGAGACTTTTGTATAACCACCCCAACGCACACCTGATGCCTGGTGGTATGTTGGGGGTGGGGGTGGTGGAGGGGTGGTAACTCTAGTGTGTAATTTCCATACTTTTGTTGGTGTGGAAATAACCCTAACTGATGCATTAATGAAGTTTTTTGCAAATAATTTCCTTTCTTTTTTTAAAAGTGTAATAGAAGTAGTAAATGGAATGTGTTGGTGGGAGCACAGGGCCCGAATAATGGTATGTGTGTGTGTGGGAGTGCAGGGCCACTTACATAGGTGTGGAGCCATACCACAGCCCTATAAGGTGAGGAGTAACAGTAACTTGCCCATACTTGTAGTTGTAACAGTAAGTTGCCCATATCTCGGTAACCGTAGGAGGTGGAAAAAAATTCAAGTGTGGTTGTAATCATGAGACTGAGTAGTTCTCGCAATAGAAAGTCAATCAAATCTGTATCTTGCATTGTTTCAAAGATACAGGCACCAAAACGCAATGTGAGTGCTAAGTTTGAGAGCATAATAGTGGCCTGCGCACATGAAAATGACTAATTGGAACACTAATTAACAAATATCTCAGGAACCGTACCACCTAGAAAAAAAATTAAAATTTCAGAGGTTTCATGGGTCAGTTAGCTAATTTTGTGCAGAAATTTTTCAATGAAAAGTCTATATCTCGAACCGTTTTCAAGATACGAGCCCCAAAAGGTGTCACGGGTGCCGCAATGTAATCCTATGGGAACATTTCTGAACTTCGTAATGCTATAATTATGGGCTTATTCAGTGTTTCCATAAGAAACCACCAAAAGGCACACCTGTAGCACTAGACCGTTACACCCTGAAAAGTTGAATTCAGTAGCACGATCCACATTCCCACTGTGAAGTGATAAAGAAAACAAAGCACTGCAGCGTTATCTTATGGGGACAATTATGAACCTTGGAATGCTGTAACTATGTCCCTGTTGAATGTTTTCACACAAAACCACCAAAAGGCACACCTGTGATTGTAGATCTTTCCATCACGAAATGTTCAGATCAATACCACAATCCACACTGCCACAATGAGAGGACAAAGAAAAAACATTGCCACAATGTTATCCTATGGAAACATTTCCAAAATTTGGAATGGCATAACAAGGGGCGTCTTTAATTTTTCCACGCAAAACCAGCGTAAGGCACATCCGTATCAGTAGGGCTTCATAACTTGACAATTTCATGCCAATAGCACAATCCACCTTGTCACAATCAAGTGACAAAAAAATGTAAAAGATAGCAAAAATCTCCTATCCCTATAATGGGGATGTGATCGCAATCAAACAAATGTGATCGCGATCATATTTAAAGTTGCCGCGATTGTTTTCAAGGCACAAAAAATGTTGTTGCAATCAAAAACATAAAACAAATTGAAAAACATGTTTCCAGGCCAGCAAGACAAAAACTAATGCCATAGGCATGTTCCTCTGGGTCTGTTTAGGTAAATCCAATGACTGGTGTCTTCAAAAGTACAGTACTTTTTGAGTTATAATGTTTTTTTCTCTGTCCCTAACTGAAAATAAGATGGCGGCAGCACAACAACATTTTAGGCAAGCTTGACCAAAAAATGTGATCGCGATTGTTTTCGCAGTGCACATGTAAATTTTCCCATAAAATACAATGGGACACTAAAAATGCTATAACTTTTGAATGGAACAAGATTTTTCACAAAATCTTCAAAATGAACATGAAATGCTAGCCAGGACCTATGCAGTCCATCCAATTTGAATGCACTCAAATGCATTCTTCAGTGCATAATGGGTGTTGAAAGAAAACAGAATGTTGGAGATTTTTTACTTTTTGAGGGTGCTACAATTCCACAACTGTACATCTGATCAACACGAAAATGTCCAGATCTTAAGATCTATGATACATCTTTCTACATTCCAAATTACAGGAAAATTGGACAAATGGTCCAAAAGATATTAAAATGCAAACTTTGAGGTTTAACATAGAAATGGCTATGCAACCCTACTGTGCTACTATAATATAATATAATATAATATAATATAATATAATATAATATAATATATATATATATATATATATATATATATATATACACACACACACACACACACACAAATATATATGTACTGTATATGTATATTGCAAAAAACTGTGTTATTGCTCTAGTTAGGATCAAAGCCACAAAAGTAGGGAAATGTGGTGTTAGGGTTTGCAACCCTAACACCTCATCCCCACCCTGCACACACCAGTAGTCATTGGGGATGTGCCTTGCAGTCATCAGCCCAAACACTTACCCAATTCCATTAGAAAATAATCTGAAATGGGTACAGTTTAGGAGGATGGGGAGAGTGTTTGGACTGATGACTCCAAGGCACACCCCTGATGCTTGTTGTTTTGTGCAGGGTGCGGTTGGGGTGTTAAGGTTGGAAACTCAAATGCCACATTTCTTTACTTTTGTGGCTTTGACCCTAACTAGAGCATTAACACAGTTTTTTTGCAATTTGTTTCCTTACTTTTTGAGATAGTATAATAGTATCTTTATTTATCACACCGTAGATGCGTATATGTATGTAACTGTGGCAGCACAGGGTCCTCCGGGCACTGTACTTCAATTCATAGAACAACAGTGACCAAATTATCAGCATAGCCATTTATTACTCTACCTCATGTACCTCAGTACAAACATTTTTTGAATCCATGCCAAAATGTAATTCTGCACAACTGCAATGCCATTCTGTGCCACAAATGTGAAAACACATTTTGGGCAGGATATGAAAAATGACAGCTATGACATACATGAGGTTGGATAATAAGAAGTTAAGGTTGAAAATCTGGAGTCAAAATGTTTAAAATTTCTGAAGTTACTAGCAGGTGTACTGAAATTGCAACAGATGGTCATAACTCAGGCATTTTTTTTTCATATTTTGACCCCAAATTTTGAACATACTCTTCTTGTGACCACACCTCATAAGCCCCATAGTTGAAAATGTTCAAATGCATGCCAAAACACCATTCTGCACCACAGGTGTGAAAACACATTTTGGGCAGGATGTGAAAAATTACAGTTGTACTGTTCTTGAGGTGGTGTGAAAAAATGGCTATATTGAAAATTTGGAGTCAAAATATTATCAATTACCAAAGTTATGCATGTGCATAGAAACATTTCAATGAACACTCATAACTCATTTTTAGGAATTTTTTCACCAAATTTTCAACATGGGCTTTTTGGGATCCCACCTCATGAATGCTGGCACAGTCCTGAAAGGTGATTTTGTGCAGCAACTGTGAAATCACCTATCAGGCTGATTAATGAAATGACAGTAACAGTTTTCATGATGTGGCGTCCCAAAATCTCCATGTTGAAAATTTGGTGAAAAATACCTAAAAATGGCAAAGTTATCAATATAAGATCAAAACGCCATTGAAATACATTATATAGCACTTACCTTTATTCCTCAGTTCACGGTTCAGTTTTGAAGAATGCAGACACGTCCCAGTCCACAGAGGATGACTGTAGATGTCCTCTGGAGGTAAGTATAGGATAATGGGGGGATTGGGGAGATGAGTGCTCAGTGGGAGGGTCGTGATATGGGGAGGGGAATGGCGGTGATGATGAGAGACTGTTTCCTTTATTTCAGGTTTAAAAAAAGAACAACGTAAAAGACATTGGGGGATGGTTTTCTTTTTTCAGGTACAGTACATATAACATAAATCTATTTTGTGACACTGGGGGTTGGGCTCCCCAGTGTCCTGCTCTGCTGGGGGGATGGGCTCTAAATGCCAACATGGGGATTGGGCACCACAATGTCGGCAAATAAATAAACAACAGGTTGCAGGGGAGGGGGCAGAAGCACAGGCACAGTGAGATAGGGCCAAGTCCCATTGCATACGTGTCAACTCCTTGCTTTGCCTTGTAAATCAGGAGCTGTGCTCACAAAAGTCAAAAGACTAAGTCAAGGACAGAAATTTGGAGTTAGTAGAATGAGGGGAATAATGTGTGGTGATGGGTATTCTGCAGCACAAGTGTTATCACTGTTTTCAGTTTTGTGTGGTGGGTGGTACCCTGATGCTGTAATGGGTGATATATCATTGGTCAGGTATGTCGCAGCACCATGAACAGCTCCTGTAATCAGAGTTGTTGGATTGGGGGTTATTTTGCAGCATCAGTGATCAGCTCTTGGTGTTGTATTCAGTGGTATGTGATTTGGGAGGGGGAGCTATTCTGCTGCACCAGTGATCAGCTACTGGTTCTTTTATCAGGGATGTTTAATGGGAGTATTCTGCTGCCTCAGTGATCAGGTCCTGGTGGCTGGTGAAGCATATTGCCTAGAGGAAACAATGCAACACACTTTCAGCAAATGGTGAGTGTTTCCTATGTCCTCTTACAGTATTGGAAGAGAGAAAGATGGCAACCATGAGCTGCTAGTGTTTTGCTGTGGTGTATCAGAAATGCAAGAGTGTGATGTGCTGTTTTTCTCATTAAAAAATGTATGACACCTTTCCATAGCCTTAGAACCCTGTTGTCCTTTCTTATTTCCAGAGTGAGAGGTTGCTCCATGCCAGTAGTGTGTTGTTTTTTTACAGATAGCCAAGAAGGTATGCTGGCATGATGATGGATTCGAACCCACAATTTATGACCAGAGAGCTTCAGGAGAGGTTAACTGAGAGACTGAATGCTGAAGAACCTGAGGGGTGGCATAACATAATCTGTAAAGAAGCTCAGAGGAATGAGGAAGAGCAAAAAGGGAGCTGGAGTGTGGAGAGGATTGGAAGAGGGATCTCAGGATCAAACCTATAGATGCATACAATAACATTAGGAAATGGGATATAGAACCCAGGTCCAGGGACCAATATGAGATTATGGGAACTGTGGCATTAAGAATGCTGTGTATTGGTCTCATACTATCAGCATACATATATTCTTTTTATTATTTTAAATTGTTCCCAATATTAGTAAGACCAAATTTTCTGACTAATAAGTAAGTTTAATGTTATGTTTGACATCATTTAGTGCTTTGAATCTGTACTGTTCAATCACAAAATGGAAACACAAATTTTCAGAGGGATAGAAAAATGTTGAGGCTCAATCAGGGACAATTGAAAGGGCATCCTGTGGCTAACAATCAAGTACCCCTAACATGGTCCTGCCCTGGTGACTTGCACGCTACTTAACAATGGAATGGGGCTGTTACTCACCAGCCAGTTGCCCTTCTACAGCATGTCTTTCCTGTCACTTCAGAATCTTCCTGCATCTTCTCATTATTGGCTGCAGTCATCTGTCATCTTGCAGTGGGGGACATGACAATCAGCTGTTGTGCAGCCCCAGATTTTACCAACTGATGAAAGTAGGGGACGGTGATCAAAGGGTGCAGGGTGCCACTAGACACCAGGGAAACATTGGAGAGAGTGATCAGAGGGTGGGGTGGGGGTACCACAAGCCACCAGGGAAATTAAAGCAAGGATTCTACAGTGATAAAAAAAAGGATCCTTTTTCGTGACTCGTGATATGAAAAATAATTCTTTTTTCGCATCATGCTGTCATGAAGAAGGATTAATTATAGTAAAAAAACACATTTCAGGGGCATATTTCTAACTTTGAAGTGCAGATTGCACCTAACAGGGTCCCAATGAACAAGCTATGAGTGGTGGTCTCTCCCCAAGATTTCATTTTAGTGGCTTTTGAAGAAAAAAAAAAAAAAAATGAAACAAGATGGCAGGTCGCGAAAAAAGAATGTTTTCCCTCAAAAAAGGATTTAGTTCTCATGAAAAAGGAATTGGTCTCATGAGAATGAATACTTTTTTGGAGGAAAAATCCTTCCTGGTTTTTTCTTCCTCTATCCTGAAAAGTGCTCTTCCCTTTGAAAACCATCGGAAATGGAAATCATTATAACTTTGCAACAGATTAATATTTTTACACAAAACTAATCATGCCTGTTCTGTTACCCAAGCTGGTTCTACAATAAAAAGATCACACAAAAATTCCACACTATCTGGATGCAGAGCGATGAGGAATAAACTGCAAAAAGTGGTGACTTTATGTGTTTTTGCACTGTCCGGTTCTCAGACTCAGCACATCCAACTGGAACAAAACCTGCCACATCAAGACCTCTACCCCATGGGACAGTACATACTAAATGTTAAACAAATCCACTGATCAGTTGCAAAGTTATTAAAGTGCAAAATTTGAGGTTTAAAATTAAACATGCTACTCAACCGTAACTACCCTAACTATAGGGGTGCTATTGCAAATATATATATATATATATATATTCATTGCAAAAAACTGCATTAATACATCAGCTAGAGTTGATAACACAGCAATAAAAGTATGGAAATGTGATGTTATGGTTATCCCCCTACCACTCCACCCCACCTTCCACACATTAACTGACGCTGGGGTGTTCCATTAGGTCATCAGGCCCATCTCTCACCCCATTCCATGTGTAAGCAAGCTGACATTCTACAGTGTAGGAGAATGGGGTGAGAGTTACATCTGATGACCCCATGGCACACCCTGATGTCAGTTGATGTATGGAGGGAAGGTGTGGGAGGGGTGGTAGGGGTGTAACCCTGACATCACATTTCCACACTTTTGTTGCAGTGCTAGCAACCCTAACTGATGCATTAGTGAAGTTTTTTGCAATGAATTTCCCTCCTTTTTGAGAAAATGTAATGTAACTGGTAACTGGCATGTGTTTGTGGAAGTGTGGGCCCTCCTGGCCCTGCGCTCCATTCATAGTGCCCATTTTTTGCACAATGGTATGCATCTGTGGGCGCTCCCACTTATACATAAGTACAGAGCCATACAGCAGCCCCATATTACTGAAAAGGAACCCTCATAACACTTATTTGGCAATATCTCAGTAACCGTAGCAACTATGAAAAAAATTCCACTGCAGTTGTAATCATGACTTTGAAATCGCCACGTGAGCTAAGCTGCAGGTAGTGAAAACTCTGCATCTCAAATCATTTTCGAGATATAGGTGCCAAAAGGTGCTGTGGGCACCGCAATGTTATCCTATGGGAAATTTCTTAACTTTAGAACACAGTAACTATGGGGCCGTTGAATATTTTGGGACCAAAAAAGGCGCATCTGTGGGATCAGGGCTTGCCACCCTGCAAATTTCAGCCCAAAAGCACAATCTACCTTGGCACAATGAAGCCACGAAGAAAACAATACATGGGACAAAGTTTTCAAGCATTGTTTTCATGAAAATAAAAATGTTTTCACGAAAACAAAAACTTTTCGTGACACGCCTATACCTTATAATGAAATCTTTTCATGCACAAAAAAATGTGTTTGCGAAAGTTTTTGTGAAAGTTTATGAAGTGCACATATAAATTTTCCCATAGGCTAAAATGGAAGATGAAAAACCTCTATAACATTTGAATGGATTAATATTTTTTCACCAAATCTTCAAAAGGCACCACTTTGACCCAGGCTACATGCACACATGCACATTTGAATCCAAACAGGTGCATCTTTCACTCTATTAAGCCTGATGAAAAAATGCACAAAAGTTAAGGATTTGTCACATTTTTGACACTCTGCACTTCCACAACCATACATTCGACTGAAACCAAAGTTTCCAGATCCATAGATCTGTGGTTGGACACTATGCATGCAACATTTCAGGCAAATCAGACAAACAGTTGCAAAGTTATTAAAGTGCAAACTTTGGGGCTTAACATAAAAGTGGCCTGACAACCTTGACTATAGCTGCCCTATCGCAGCTATAATATATATATATATATATATATATATATATATATATATATATATATAGATATATGTACACATATACATAGTCATTGCAAAAAAAACAACTTTGTTAATACATCAGTTAGGGTGGAAGTGACAAAAGTAAGGAATTAGATATTAGGGTTGAAACCTAACACCTCCCCCACCTGACCACCCCACCCCATCCCACCATCCACAGACCAACAGATGATAGGTGTGCCTTGGGGTCATTGGCCTAACTCTCACCCTGTTCCATGTGTAAGAAAGCTGACATGGTACAGTATAGGAGAATGGGATAGAGTTAGGCTAGACAACCCCGAGAGCAGACCCATAACCTGTCCCGTCTGTGTGAATAGTAAATGGTCAAGTAAGGGAGGTGTTAGTGTCAACCCTAACATCTCATTTCCTTACTTTTGTTACTTCAACCTGAATTGATGCATTAACAAAGTTTTTTGCAATGAATTTCCTTACTTTTTGAGAAAGTGCAATCTTACCCTTATAAGTTTTTTGGAGTGCAGGGCCCCATCTATCCATAAGTGTACAGACATTTTAATGAATTGTCATCTCATTGAGGGAGCGCAGGGCCCTCCACTCCCACTAGTGCATAAAGAAGGACACTGAAGCCACATGACTGCATAATTGTATACATCTTCCTGTAGGAGTGCAGGGCCTTTCAGACTCTGTGCTTCCACCATTGTATCTCCTGCCATCACTCCATAATGGGAAATTTCCAAAGTTCAAAATCTTATAACTATGGATGCAATGTAAATTTTATCACAAACCAGCAACAGTTACATCTTTAGGGGAAGTCCAATCTATCCTGAAAATTTCAGCCCAAAATTCCAAACTGTTTGTTTGCAGTACCCTTTTGAAATCCCTTTTCACAATCCCTTTTCTCAAGCTGATCCCTTTTCACAATCCCATGTCACAAGTCAATCCCTGTTCACGAGGTAGGGTCATGTCAATCAGTCAATCAATCAAAATCTTTATTTACCCAGGTGATCACCATTGAGCAAGCTCATTTACAAGGTGGACCTGCAGTTTGCAAGGATGAGGGTACAGAATAGAGTACAAGTAAAATATACATAAAACAACAGTAGCAAGACATATACAACAAAATATATACAGTGTAGAAATAAAGGTAAATAATATATACAGAGACGCCTTTATAATTCTATCCATCAATAACAAGTTCATAGCCTGTGAAGGAGTCCCTGGGATATGGAAAAGCACACGCGTAGGAGGCAGGGACGCTGGCAGAAAGATTCTGGGATACTAAGCAGGTGGTATCAGGGCATAAGAGTGGGCGATGGGGGGGGTGTTGCAGTGAGTACGTAGTACCGATGGGACTAGAATGGACTGGGGGGGGGAGTAATCTTGGTAAGGGAACACTTAGTTTTAATGGGAAGGACTTAGATTGAGCAGAAACATCAGCTGGACAACTAGGAACAGTGGAAACAGTTACAAAGCTCCACAAATGTTTTGGTATACAGGGTCTTGAACATAGCAAGACTAACAGGGGAGCTAAGTCTCAGCAATTTCTGCATCCTATTCCAAAGCGTGGGCAGGACAAAGCTTATGGCTGCTCTTCCGAAGCGGGTACCAACCCTAGGTACTTTCAGGGAAACCAGCGAGTGACTTCTCAAAGCATAATTCCCAATCAGACTTAGTGGGAGACAGTCAGCAATGTATTGTGGTAGTTTGTTGGTGATGGCTTGGAGCGCCCAGAGGGCTGCATTTCTATGCCACCTGTGTTGAAGGAAGGGCCAACCCACAGATGCATATAATGAACAGTGGTGGGTGGAAAAGGGGAGGCCTGTTATAAATCTCAGAGCTCTATGATACAGTACGTCCAATTTAGCAAGGTTTGAGGTGGGGCACTGGCCATATATGAAGTCAGAATAGTCAATTAGAGAGAGGAACGTGGATTGGACGAGCTGTCTTTTGGCGTCTGCGGTCAGGAGGCGATTTATTCTGAAAAAGAGCCCAAGCCTCTGCCTCAGCTTTTTCAGCAGTTCTTCTATATGTTCCACAAAGGAGAGTTTATTTTTCTATCCAGACACCCAAATACTTGAATTTTGGTACATATTCAAGATGTTCACCTAGTAAGGTGGAGATAGAAGGTAATGGACCAGCAGTGGCAGAATATGCCCCCTGGCCAGTTGGTGAGAATAGCATTGCCTTGGTTTTCTTGGCGTTAAGTAGTAGTCTTACTGAGGAGCTGGTGCTGCAGGATGTTAAAGCCGGTTTGCAGGTCGCCACAGGCAGCTTCAGGAGATTCATGGCTTATGTAGAGCACCGTGTCATCAACAAACAGGTGAATGCTTGCTTCCTTAATGCCTACATCCAGGCTGTTGATATAGATAGCAAACCGTAATGGTCCCAATATGGACCCCTGAGGGACACCTCTTTTTATCAGTTTAAGTGAAGAAAGCTCCCCTTATGCCTTGATTTGTTGTTGCCTACCAGTGAGGTAGTCATGGAACCAACACAAGGCGGTTCGGTCTAGGCCTATTGTTTGTAAAGCGGAGAGGAGAAAACAGTAGTTGACGGTATCGAAGGCCTTACTGAGATCCAGGAAAACTGCACAGATGAATTTTTTGTTGTCTAAGTCCAGTTGCCAGTCATTAGTTACTTTTGTCAGGGCCGTAATGGTACTGTGCTTTGCTCTAAAGCCTGACTGCATAGGGTTTAGTAAGTTTGAGTTGTCTATGAAAGATCTCAGCTGGGTATCCTCAATTTTTTTTTCTAGGAGCTTGGAGAGTATGGGGAAGAGGGATATCGGCCTATAGTTATTTAGGTCACAAGGATTCCCTGATTTAAACAGGGGGATGACGTGAACAACTTTCCATAACTGAGGGAGGGAACCTTGCGTAGGGACAGGTTGAATAAGTGAGAGATAGGTGCGGCAAGGATGTGATAAGCAATTTTCAAGTAACATGGGCCAAAGAAGTCAGCCCCAGCACATTTTTTTGTGTCCAGTTTTAGGAGAAGATCTTTAACTTCCTTTATGGAGGTGGGTTAGAATGAGAAGGTTACAATATTGTTCCTCTGTTCCGGGAGCTTAGTGTTGATCTGTGGGTGTAGTTTGCTTACCGGGTGCATTATCGAATGCTAGGTCTGCAGTAGCAAAATGATTGTTGAAGGCCTGCAGGATCTTGTTTCTGTCACTGATTATAGCATTGTCAGTGGTAATTTTGGAGGGAAGCACATTTCCTGGAGAATGACCAGTCAGTTCTTTTAGTGTGGACCAGAACTTGGCAGGGCATTTCGACGCAGACTCTAGCTCAGATCAGTAAAAATTGGCCTTGGCCTCTCTGACCATCTTAGTGCAGGCATTTCTAGCTGTTCTGAAGAGACACCAGTCTTCATCTGTGTGTGATCTGCGAGCCTTTTTCCAGAGTTGCTCTCTTTTTAGTAAGGCAACCTTGAGGTCCGCTGAGAACCAATGACATGTTCTAGCTTTTACACATGCTTTTAGCAGAGGAGCATGGTTATTTAGGGCACTGTTTATAATTTTATGGAAGATGTCTTAGGCATTACTCACCGATTTAGCAAGGTAAAAACTCTGCCAGTGTAAAGAGTTTTTTTAATTCATTGAAGTATGCCAGAGGATCAAAGTTCCATCTGGACCTTTTAGTGGAAAATTTTGATGTTGGTGATGGTTTAGTGTCAGTTCTTATACCAGCGAAAAAGCAGTGGTTACTAACATCAGCTGAAAAAATTCCAGCATGGGAAAAGGAATATGGTTTGCTTACGAGAAGGACATCCAATTCATTGGGTTTTTCTTGTTAATGCGAGTTGGCTCAGTAATAAGTTGTGTGAACCCATGGGAGTCACAGAATTGCTTCATTGGTAACGAGACCTTAGTCAACCAATCATAATTAAGGTCTCCTAGAATAATTGTTTCAATGGGGACAGAGCCCATAATAGATGACAGATGGGACAGGAGCTGAGACCCCGTGGCTGGTGGTCTGTAACAGCCTATGACATGGAAAGCCATTGATGGGGAAAGTTCAACTTTAAGGGACAAACATTCGAATCCACCTGCAATAGAGGTAGAGTCTAGGATGGACAGTGAAAATTTGTTTTTGACGTAGATGACTACTCCGCCTCCCCTGGTCTGCCTATCGACTCTAAATAGGAGGTAGTTAGGGATGTTTACTTCTCTATCTGGGGTGGATGCCCGAAGTCAGGATTCAGAGAACACAAGTACATCTGGTACGGCATGAGTAATCCATGCCTGGACTGATCTAAATTTCTTTAAAAGACTGCAAACATTTGCATGAATAAAGCTGACTCCTTTCAGTCTTGTAAGGTTGGATGGAGATGAGAGAGCTTTTGTGGGACCATGGTTGAGTTCAACATTACCCGAACACAAAAGTACTAGGAACACAATTTTTCTTAGGGCAGCGAGGAGCAGTTTGAAAGCACGAATCTTTCTGCATCTAGCATATTTTTATTTATTTATTTATTTTTTATTTAGCTTTTTGTTGACCGGGTAAGTGCACTAGACAAATCCTGCCTATTTTCAGGCACGACCCGGGGGAGGGGGATACAGATGAATGCCAACTGACCTTGAACCAGATTAAGCTGTTGGTGGTACTTTTACTGAATGAGGGAAATTTGGCCAGGACACCGGGGAAATCCCCTACTCTTTTCAATAAGTGCCAAGGGATCTTTAACATCCACCTGAACTACCACCAATCCAGGCAGATGGGACCTCGGTTTAACGTCTCATCCGAAAGACGGCACCTCAGAAGTGCAGCACCCCTCATGCCCAATGTGTTAACAGGGTGTGAGTTGCACCAAGACTCACTAGCTAGGTTCTATAAGTCTCAAGGATCACTGCTCTGTGTTAGACTAGCTAAAAGAGACTGGGATCGATGGTACGCAAAGATACATGAAAACAGCCTGACAGCACAAATGTTTTAAGGATTTATCTTCAACAAGCAGGGGTATCCTACAGATTACGCTTCATGAAGAATATCGGGGAATTGCTTAGAGGAGACAAGTGAGCTCAAGAGAGGATCACCCCTTTAAGAAGTTACAGAAAGGAGAGCCCCTATAAGCAGTTGTTGAAATTGATCAGTGTGAGGCCTCAGGGGGCGTGGATTACTTGGGTAGTGTATTTAATAAAGGAGGGAGGAGGTGGGGGTGGGCAAAAAAAATTGTCTAGAGAGCAGTATAGCAAGGCAGTGGCTGAGCTGTGTTTTGAAAAAGGTGCCTTGTGTGCTTCCTTTCTCAGAGGGGATCTGCAGCATCCAATCAGGAAGCAGCCACAGTCCCCAGGAGCCAGTCCAATTACGGGGATTGAAGCCTGACAGCTCTGAGCTAGGAGCTGACCAAACATACCTGCTTTCCTTGGTCAGGGGGTGGCAGGCTGGATGCAAAGGTCCTGCCACCAGCAGGTAGCAGTGCCAGGGCCACTCAGCTGAAGTGGAGAGCTTTGTTTGGGCTTGTGTCTAAAATAGAGCAGGAAAAAAGGTGGGCCATTAGTTAAAAAGCCAGAGACAAAGGTCAAGTAAATTGCTGGGAGAGCCCTGGGCAATTTAGTGCCCAGGGCAGGAGTAGGTGCAAATAGTGGGAGAGAAAGGTTCCAGCAGAGAAGTCTGGTCAAAGGTGCCAGGTGGGAATTTAGCAAAACAAAAGGCTGATTCAGGAGGTTGTGGGGGAGACCCCTTCAATGGGACCAGAGAGAGCTGGGAAGGAGGCATGTGGTGGAGAGGACTCAGGGTAGTCTGGAATGAGTAGAGAAGATGGCCCAAAATGCCAAGCAATATTTACAGAATGTGTTAGTTCAGGGTGGTGTCAGGAGAGGGAATCAGGGGTTCAGTAGATGGCAGAGAAACATTGTGAGGAATAAGGATGAATGAGAGGAACTGTGATGGGAAAAGTGTGGCAGAGCAAACAGCAGGCAGTGGTCAGTTCTAGCTATTCTACAATACTGGGCAATTAGCAGAAAAAATTCAGTAGTGCAAGTATTAAGCTATATAAACGTCAGGCAGTCAGTTAAGTTAGCTACAACTCTGCTAGGCAATTCCTACATATACTGTGCAAGAGTTTAAAGGTAAAATGTTTGCCTATAAGAAATATTCAATAGTGCAAGACTTAAGCTATATAGAAGTCAGGCCTAGCTAATACAGCAGACTAAACAGCCAAAATTCCAGGAGGAGAAAAAATTATATATATATATATATATATATATATATATATATATATATATATATATATATATATATATATATATATATATATATATATATATACACAAAGTGTGTATATATATATATATATTTCCACATGAGCAGTAAATTCAGCAGAAAAAATTGTCCAGACAGCAGTACAGCAAGGCAGTGGCTGAGCTGTGTTTTGAAAAAGGCACCTTGTGTGCTTCCTTTCTCAGTGGGGATCTGCAGCATCCAATCGGGAAGCAGCCACAGTCTGCAGGAGCCAGTCCAATTATGGGGATTGAAGCCTGACAGCTCCGAGCTAGGAGCTGACCAAACGTACCTACTTTCCTTGGTCAGGGGGTGGCGGGCTAGATGCAGAGGTCCTGCCGCCAGTAGGTAGCAGTGCCAGGGCCACTCAGCTCAAGTGGAGAGCCTCTCACAAAAAGGGATTTTGACAGCTCACAAACAGGGATTGCAAAAAGGAATCAGCTCACAAAAAGGATCATGAAAAGGGATTTTAACTATGGAAACAATGTAAATTGTTTTACCAAACCAACAAATGTCACATCCTTAGGACAAGCTCTATCTACCCTGAATATTTCAGCCCAAGATTCCAAATCATTTCTTTGTAGTGGCCTTTAAAAATCCCTTTTCCTGATCCCTATTCACAATTTCTTTTCATGAGCCAATCCCTTTTCGTGAGGTTTAAAACTGAAGTTTTTTAAATGATTTCAAAAAACTAGAGGCATGGGTGGTTAGAGTTCATGCCCATCATCAAAACCCATGCCTTGGTTTTTACAAAAGACTTGCCTGGGGCGAGTTTTAAGGTTTTGTTTTCTCCCCTCACTAAGCTAGAAAACAAAATGGCAGTCGATGAACAGGGATTTTCTCAAGAAAAGGGATCCCTTTTTGCAATTCCTTTTCATGAGCCATTCACAACCAGGAATCCTTGATAGAAACTGCATCTATCCCAAAAACTGAACTGACCATGCTCAGAACCCACATTTTTAAAATGTAATAACTTTGGAATGGATTAATATTTTTTCACCAACACAACACTGGCTTGGTCCTTGGGATAACCTCTTTCTAATCTGCAAATGTTAGGCCAAAATTCTAAATGGTGTGCACACAGCACAATGTCAAAAAAATTACCCTGACATTTGCCAAAAAAAAGTGAAAAATGCGCTTTTTGACCATTTGCTGCTCAAAACCCACAAATCTGATCAGAACATAACTTGGAAAATCATGAGATCTACCATCCAAGACTGTGTATTATAAATTTTGTGCAAATCTGCTGAATGGTTGAGAAGTTATTAGTGTGCAAAATTTGGGGTTTAACATTAAACTGCGTACTCAACCCTTACTATAGGTGTGTGACTGTGCCCCTATTTAAAAAATCAATATATATATATATGTAATGGTATATATATATATATATATATATATATATACACACACACACATATATATATATATATATATATATATATATATAATATATATATATATAATATATATATATATATATATATATATATATATATATATATCGATGTCAGATGGTAGATCTCTTCATGTGCCAAGTTTCTTTTCAATTGGATTTGTGGTTTCGTGCAGTGAAGTGCCAAAAAGCATGTTTTTCACCAGTTTTGGGGTGTTTTTTTCCCATCGCGCTGTGTCTACACTGTTTGAACTTTTGGTCTGATATTTTCAGAATAGAAAGAGGGTGTCCCACAAAATAAGCCAGTATTAGTTTGGTGAAAAAATATTAATCAGTTCCAGAGTTATTCAATTTTGAATGTTTGGGTTCTGAGCATGATCAGCTCAGTCTCAGATTTATATGTGTGTTTTGCAAAAGGGGGTTAGGCTTGCGATCAAAGATTTTGTCACCTAACAAATGGGGAGTTATAAAATCCCCATTCATGAGGAAAAAATCTCCTTTTGCGAGCCACCATCTTATTTTCAGTTTTCCCAAGAAATGAAATGTTATAACTTCTCCCATGGGTGTGTTGTGTGGTGTTACAAGTATAGGATTTGTTCAGGGAGATGCCCTGTACAAACCTATGGCTTTGGTTTTGTTGTGTTTTCTGAAAAATGGCAGTTTTCAAATTTAAAAATCTTTGATCATTACTCTCTAATGATTTTTGTTTGTGAGGTGACAAAATGCTTGATCGTGAACCGATCCTTGTTCGTGAGCTTTCAAAATCCTTGATCACCATTTCGGGACCAGATGATCCTATCTCGCGAACAAGGATCGGCTCATGAACAGGGATTTTGTCAGCTCATGAAAGGGGATTGTCTCGTGAATGGGAATTTTGACAGTTCATGAAAGGTGATTGATGTTTTGATTCCCCTTTCACGAGCTGTTAAAATCCCCATTTGTGAGCTGTCAAAATCCCAATCCTTGATCGTGATTTCGGGACCATATTGCTCTTTCTCGCAAACAGAGTGGCTCACTAACAGGGATTTTGTCACCTCATGAAAGGGGATCAACTGGATATAGGGGATTTTGACAGCTCGTGAAAGTGGATTGTTTTTTTTAAATTATCATTCACCAGCTGTCAAAATCCCTGTTCGTGAGGTGTCAAAATCCCCGTTTATGAGATGAAGACCAGATGGTCACATAGGATCTGGTCCTCAGCCCACCTCACGAACAGGGATGGCCTCCCTAATGGGAATCCACAATGGTGGATCACTTGTTGAAATTATGCATGAAATGTGTTTTTACACCTGTGACGCAGAATGGTGCAGTCGCTGTGCGAAATCAACTTTTGTGATGGATTAACAAAATCACAGTGCCACCGTTCATGAGGGGAGGTCCCAAAAAGTTCATGTTGAAAATTTGGTGAAAAAATGTTAACCAATGACCATGTTATAAGTGTGCATTGCACAGTTTCTATGCATGCTCATAACTTCCCCAATTTTTGCATGTTTTCACTCCAGATTTTCAACATTACCATTTTTCCACACCATGCCTTGAACAGTGCAGCTGCAATTTTTAAAATGTTTATCCACAACAGTGGTGCAAAATGTCACTACAGTTGCACAGAATTACATTATGACAGTGATTTGTCAACCTCCAGATACATTTTCAAATGGTGCCACTGGAACCTTGACATCACTGCTTTTCTTTCTGACCTTCAGTATGCAAACTGATTAGACTTCTATTTTGTCCCCTCTGTCAATGAAGCCTATGATGCATTCCATAAGATTCTCATTGACACAATCAATCAGCATGCCCCACTTGTGAAAATTTGAGCAAAGAAAACCTCCTGTCCATGGTTCTCAGCCAGCTTTAAGTCAGCTCTTCTACACAGAGATGCCCTATGGAAAACAATATGGAAGACTTATAAGCTTCCTGCTGACTGGACAACCTGCAGAGCAGCTAGAAATCAGTGCACAATGCTTACGAGGACTACAAAGTTCAGATACTATAATAACCAACTAGACGCATCCACTCAGTGCTCCTCCACATTCTGGAAGACCATTAAGGAGGTTGAGGGTTGTAGGACTTCCAACTCCTTCCCTTCCAAAATCACAACTGGCAACAACACTTACACAGACAAACATGGCATCCTGAATTTGTTAAGCAACCATTTTGCCACAGCAGGACTGGCCTTCGACTTCTCCTCTGCCAACAATCTGTGAAACCAGCTATATGGACAGGGCAAGACCTTCCCCATCCCTTCTGTGGCTGTACCTCCCTTCTGTTTTAGTCCAGTCTCACTGAAGCAGGTAGAAGACTTGCTTGTTAAATTAGATACCAGAAAAAGTTCAGGTGCTGATCTCATAGATCTGTACTTTCTGAAAATTAGCTACCATATCCTAGCCATCACCATCACTCACATCTGCAATCTTTCTCTTATGCAAAGCACCCTTCCAGTGGTCTGGAAAACTGCCCATGTCATCCCCCTGTTCAAATCAGGGGATCCTGCAAACCTTAATAATTATAGGCCAATTTCTCTGCTTCCCACCCTGTCCAAAATGCTAGCAGTTATTTAATCAACAGATTAGAGACCATTTAGATGCTCATAACCACTTACCCCTATACAGTCAGGCTTCAGACCTCAACATAGTATGGTCACTGCTCTTGTGAAAGTCACTAATGACTGATTCAATGCATTGGTCAACAAGCCCTATGTGGGTCCCTTATTTTTGGATCTAAGCAAGGCATTCAGCACGGTGGATCATGTTTTCCTCCTGGACATCCTCTGCAACATTGGTCTTGACTATGCCTCTTTTAAATGGTTTGATTGTTACCTTATTGGCCATTCACAGCAGATCAAAGCTAAGAAGACCTCTACCACTGAAAACCTTACTTAGGGGTGTACCTCAAGGCTCTATCTTGGACCCCTCCTCTTCGCAATTTATATCAACAACATCCATGCTGGTATCCAATCAGCCAATATCTATCTATTCACTGATGATGTTGTTTTATATACTTCCAGACCATCTGCTAACAAAACATGTTCTGACCTTCAATTTGAGTTCAGCCACCTGCAGAATAACCCATTGTACCTAAAATTTCTACTTAACATGAAAAAAAAAATAAGGCTATACTTTTCTCACCTTTCCCTAAGATGTCTGCCGCTACTTTTGGTGCACAAACACTGATTACTACTCTTCTCCATGAGCCCCTCGAATTTGTACCCAAATTCAAATATCTGGGGATGTGGATTGACCACAAATTGACCTTTACTGATCATATTGATGAACTTCCCAAAAAGCTCAAGCAGAGGCTTGGAATAGTCTTCCTCATTAAGCACTTGTTAATGTTGGAAGCGAGAACTAGAATCATCCAGTCAATCTTCCACCATCTTCTTGACTATGAGGATATTCTTTACAGTGAAGGGACTAACACATCCCTAAAAAAGCTTGACATACTATGTCATTGTGCCCTAAGATTCATTACTGGAGCACCCTATTCTACTCATCACTGTTCCTTATATGCCTTAATTGGCTGGACCTTCCTCAGCCTCAGACACTACAGAAATGCAGCAAATTGGACATAGCAGGCTATTATTAAGAAACTGCCCCTAAATATTGCTGGCTGCCTTCCTATTTGCTCTCCTGGAACCTATGTGCTAAGAAGCTTCTACTATATCTCCCTAGTTATTCTCAAAGTTAGAACTCGGTTTGGCAAATTATCTATAAGCTATTCCATTCCCTCCTTGTTGTTACAAAAAACTCTCCAAATATCTATTCCACTTAAATTGTCTACCGTTAAAACCTTGGCTGCCAGGACTGTCAAGGAAATTTGCAGCTGTGTAACCTAAGTCATTATTGAAAACCTCCATTCCTTCCTACTTCCCTTCTACTCCTGTTTCCCTTATAACTATCTCCTGCTGCTTGATTCATTCTATCATCTCTTCCTATGTTTGAACTCCTTCTGTCTAACCCCTGCCCCAGGTGTATGCTGTAATCATCAAACTATTTTTGTTACGGTATGGTCTACCTTGCTACCCCGGCAGATGCTTTGTAATACCATGTTGCCTAATTTTAATGTTTCATTCTTGTATGTACCTACCACTGTATGAACCATTCTCTTTACTTTCCAAATGTTATACTGTTTTATGCTGTTTGAACTGACCTGCATACCTTGCCAAATGCTGTGCTATTTTACGCTTGAAAACTTTGTATCTTATGACATTGTATACATTATTTTTCTCTATGTTCCACTGTTGTTAACATTGTAACTATGCCCAAGTCCATCTTGAAAATGAGTTTTTCTCAACAATGTTTTGTCTGGCTAAATAAAGACTGAGTGATTGATTGATTGATTGATTTGAAAGTTTTTTGTACTGGGTACATGCAGTGAGGTGATAAGAAGGTTATGCTGAACATTTGGGGTGAAAATTATTTAAGTTGGCACATAAAAAAATGGGCAGCTTGAAGGGAGCATGGGGCCCATGGGGCCCACTCTCCGACCAGCACATGCCAGTTGCCAAGTACATTACACGTTCTCAAAAAGTAAGGAAATTCATTGCGAGAACTAGAATCATCCAGTCAATCTTCCACCATCTTCTTGACTATGAGGATATTCTTTACAGTGAAGGGACTAACACAGCCCTAACACATGCACCAGTTGGGGTTAAAGCAACAAAAGTGGGGAAATGAGATGTTAGGATTTTGCCCCTAGTCCCCCACCACCCCATCCTCCACATACCAACAGATGCCGGGTGTGCCATGGGGTTGTGGGGCCTAACTCTCACCCCATTCTTCTTTACTGTAGCATGTCAGCCTGTTTACAAATGGAATGGGGTGAGAGCTGGGCCTGACGACCCCATGGCACACCCCAGCATCTGTCGGTGTGTGAAGGATGGGGGTGTGGTATGGTGGTGGGGGGGCTAGGGACTCAATCCTAACAACTCATTTCCCCACTTTTATTGCTTTAACCCTAACTGATGCATTAACAAAGTTTTTTGCAATTAATTTACTTACTTTTTGAGAAAGTGTAATGTAATTGGCAACTGGCATGTGCTGGTTGGAGCACAGGCCCTCCAGGCCCCTTGCTCCCTTCAAGCTGTCTATTTTTTATATGCCAACTTAAATAACTTTTCACCCCCAAATTTTCAGCATAACCTTATCGCCTCACTGCATGTACCAAGCACAGAAAACCTAATTCTTTGTTCCTTAATAACTTTGTCCCTGTTTAACCAATTTACATAAAATTTGGAAAGCTCAGCCTCTGTGCACATATCTCTTGATTCTATAAAGTTCATGTAGACCAGTTAAGGGGAAGCAAAGTTACAGAGGTGCACAAAACCTCAAAAGCCTCAGTTTTTGAAAATGTTAAGATTTTTTTGTCACCTGGTAACTAAAACAATAGGAGTCTTTGAAACCTGAAACATTCAGGTTTGATAGAGGTTGGTCCAAAGTGTATGCTTTTGTGTTTTTTAGATCCCACTATTAAGTAGTTTTTAAAATATTTAATAAAAATGTTCCATTTCTCAGCATACGCAGTTCAAAAAATCAGTGTTCTATTCATAACTGAATTTTTGCAAAAGCAGCAGTTTGCACTATATGAACCAGCTGTCTCTATTAAATGACAGCTGTGTCGTATAGTGCAGCCCCTTCTGCTGTAACCACTCATAGATCAGGGAAGGGGCTACTGTCATTGTAACCCTACCAACCTGACTGTTCTCTGCCTTCAACTGTATCTGCACACCGGGGACCCCAATCCCCGTGGCAGTGTATGTATTTATTTATTTATTTTCCAACACTGGGATGCCCACCCCCAGTGTTGGAGGCCCCCTGCAGCCTGTTGTTTAATCTAATTCACCCCTCCCCCCCAGCAGAGTAGACACATTTTATATGCAAGAAAGATTTTTAAGAATTTTATCTGCAAGAAAGAAAAACATCCACTGACATCTTTTTTAATTTTATTTAAACCTGAAATAAAGGAAATGGTTCCTCATCTTCACCACCATTCCACTCCCCCAACCTTTCTCTCCCACTAAATGCCCACCACCTCATACACCACCACTCTTAACCCATAATTATCTCCAGAGGTCGTATGCTGTCATCTTCTGTGGACTGGGACATGTCTGCCCTCTTCAAAAGCGAACTGAACTGAAGAATAAAGCTTAGTGCCATATAATGTGTATTCTGTGGCTAGCATCTCTTTGCACTATACAACATAGCTGTCATTTGACAAATGACAAGCTGTGTAGTATAGTATAACCCCTGATGTGTCGTGGTCGATCAGTGGTTGGTAGGGTGCTGTTTGCAAGAGGAGCACTAACACAAATCTCCACACAGAGAGTGAATAACAACATGACAAACACCAGCACCATGACTGGTTTAGAGACTATAGTGTAGTATTTATCTAGCATTATATTAACACCATAGGAAAATAAAGTTTTAGGCAAAGGATTCTTCAAATCACACAGAAATCAGGTTTTTACAAGGTTATGAGATGATCTTATGACAGCCTGATGTAGCACTATGGTGCAGGACTGACTGCTCCTACTCTAGTTTGTTTGACAGGATAACCAAGCAACCATTATTTAGATTCTGAAGGGCAACATCAGTTAAACATAGAGCAACAAGCAAGGTACACTAGGTGAATTATGTAAAAGACTGAGTTTCCCATATCTGAGCAATATGCCAATATTTTGATTGTTTGTTAAACTCAGACTTAAATAAATTTCATGTTTTAGTATGAAAGAACAGCTTTTAGTGCAGTTATGGGGCTCTACGATGCCAGTTCGACAACAGTTTTTTCAACCGGCATCTCATTGACAGGAATTTATGTCCACCACAAGTTGCTGTTGACATAATTCCAGTGTGTCTCCCAGTCCGTTTTTTTATCGGGAGCCTTCACCCCCCTGAAGTTCCCATGTGGGGGGTCTGCCCACGCACCCCCCATAATTAGGATTCTCAACTCCAGTTGGAGTTGATTTGGGGAGGGGGTGCAGAACCGGGAGACAGCGTGCCCCTGTGTTGGGCTCAACAACACAGAAACCTGTCAGCAACCTGTTGATTTTGTTGACGGGTTGGTAGGTCACTGTGTTGGTGTTGCTGTCGGGGGGGCATACCCTCATTACAGTGCCAGATGAGCAGCTCTATCACTGGTTTGTTTAGTAAGATTACTAAGTGACCATGAACATGTTGCTGAAAACTAATGTTCGGTTGACAGTGAGCTATTACTATTTGGAGGTACATTTGATAAACACTGTGTTATAGCAAAATATTAGAGGGTAACCCATCAGGTTTAATAAACTTTGTATTTATTTTGTGGAAAGGCTTTAGAATATGAAGTGAGATTTCATTTTAAAAGTCACATGTAGACAAACACTGCCAATTGCTCATTCCCCTGTGTGGCAGGTTTGTAAGCATAAAAAAGTCAGTTTTTGATCACTGCAATTCACCTGTGAACCAGCACATTGCATGGAGGAGGATGCTCATCAGCTGTCTGGTAAGCCATGTCTAATTAAAATACTGTGAAGGGATTATTTAAAGTTTACATCGAGAGGGGTTAAAATTTCAAACTGCCTTTTTCATGCAAAGTAGCATTCGCTAAGGGATGTTACATACACCAGAGTATGCAGGAAAGAAAAATAATAAATTGAATGAAGATAATTGAAATACTGAAAAGGAATTTTTCACAGTTTACACTGAGATGGGTTGACATTTTAAACAGCCTTTTTCTTATGCAGGGTAGCATTGACTGAACAGTGCCTTATACACCAGAATATGCAGAAAAGAAAAGCATAAATTGAATGAAGGTAAAATATGCTGGTATTTTGATGTTAAAATTGTGGTTTGCCTTTTTAGGGCTTGCACCTATAAGATTTCATAAGTCACTATGTTGAGTAACTATATGTGTCAGATTTGTGACATTTTGCTGGATTACTATGAAAATATATTAAATAGGTTTATACACATCTGCAATTTTGTGCTATTAGAAGACAGTTAATTGGATATTTCTTGATCAATATATTGATAAGAGTTTACTAATAACTATTTGTTGTACTTCTGTTGTTTAAATTATTATAGCACAACACCTGCATTTTTGGAAACAATTGGAAGTGTGGGAGCTAATATCAATGCACTATATAGTACTTGTTATAATTAATTTTGTCCCAACAAATGTGAATATATTGGAGAATGTAGAGCTGTGACTAGGTCCACATGGTTGCTCAATGACAATAATTCAATCAACCAGAAGAATAGTCATTGTTTGTCTATACAATAACTAAAATATAGATATATTCACATTTAACCAGAAGAATAGTCATGACTCACCAAACACACAATTATGCTGTCCACAAATAGTTTCTGACCAAATCCATAATGTTTTATTTTCTCACCACATGGAGTACAGTATAGCCTATGCAGGAATGACACAGAAGTCCACAGTATAAAACCCTCTAAGGTTTTATACTGTGGACTTCTGTGTCATGCCTGAATTAATCAATAATGCCCAACAGGGTGTGTGTCATGCTGGGATAACGTCACGCTTCAGGTGGTTGGGCACGAGGCCATAGGCTAAATGCATCCAATACCTGAGGCGTGACTTTATCCCAAATGACACACACCCTGGAGGGCACTATTGCTACTATACAATAGCTCGTTGTTATATATAAAATAAAAAAATAATTTTAAAGAATGTTTTTATTAGTATGGAAAAATATTTTTGTTTTTTAAGAGGAGATGCAAAAAAAGATATCTAGCTCATATAGCTCATCTGCACTGGTTCACAGTGAGGCTGAGACTAGACCCATGATGTTGTGCTGGGATAACATCACGGGTCCAGTCCCAGAATGACCAATCAGAGGCCAGGATTCTTTCTTGCCATTATATAATTAAGCAATAAGGCACGACAGGGTGTGGTATATCATGGGATATCGTCATGCCTCGGGTGGTTGGGCATGAGGCCACAGGTCAAGTGCATCCAACCATCTGCTAAGTGATGATATTCCATGATATACCACACCCTGGAGTGACTTACTGATATTATGAACTGGCTCAAAAAAAATTTCATAAAAAAATAAAAACAAAATATTCATAACCTTGTGAAAATTAGGTTTTTGTGGTGTTGGATGACTACCTTTCAAGAAAATAGTTCCTGGAAGGGTCTGGGCAGCAGGTGGTGCTGCTGTAACTGTAACTGACATTTGTGGAGGAGGTGCAGCTGTGAAGTAAGACTTTACCAGCCTTGTATACTGTGGTCAGGAGCCAGGGAAACTGTGTATGCTTTTATTTTTGTTCTTAAATACTGTAGACAGGATTTTGTAATGCAAGCCACCAGAAGGAGACAGAAGACAGACTGAAATGGAGCTGACTGAGTAGCAGGGAGACTTCCGGTCTTTTCAACAGATTGGTAAGTTGCTAGTTGTCAGTATTTAGCCTGGCAACTGATAGGGTACACACAGGAGTTTTGAGGTAAAAAAAAAAAAAAAACAATGTTTTTCCAAGCTCTACTATGTGTGGAAAATGGGTGGTTGGTCGAGCAAGTGCACGCCTCTGGGGAGAGAGCAAGATGGCAAAGTCGCACGTAGAAGCGTTGAGTGCTTCATTTTAAAAGAAATAACGGGTTGTAGTGTGGCAGTACATTTCAGCTAACTGAGGCTGCTACGAAATCTATATACCTTTGTAGTGGCAGGGACACGGGGTGTTTGTGTGGGAACTGAAGGAACAGGTGCTGATGTGATTTCGGGAGAGTGAGGAGGCGGGTGACCGGAGGTTTTCTAAAGCCGTGATGAAGTAGCCCGATATCATCATGGCTTCAAAAACCTCTCAGCCAATCAGCTTCCTCCATTTACAATCTCCAGTTCATAATAAGCTATACTCCATGTGATGTAAAAATAAAACATTATGGATTTGGTCTGAAATTACCTGTGGACAGCATAATTGTGTGTTTGGTGTGCCATGCCTATTCTTCTGGTTAAATGTGAATATATCTATATTTTATAGACAAAAAATGAAGATAATAATGTTGAATTGAGTTTTGCCCCAACAGATATGAGTATATACATTTTTAGCTATTTTATAGACAAAACATTGAAGATAATGTTGAATGGAGGTTTATGAGTAAACAAGGGGCATATTAAGCCATATGGGAGGAATATAAGGTGCTTTTTGAAGCATGCACACTGTGACTGTTGTTTCGTTACTCAGACTCAGAAGGTGATTTTGCAGTCACTGTGAGAAATCACCTTTCAGGACCGATTAATGAAATTACAGTGCCAGTGTTTTTTGATGTGGGGCCCCAAAAAGCCCAAAGTTGAAAATTTGGTGGAAAAATTCCTAAAAATGGCCAAGTTATGAGTGTGAGTTTGGAATTATCTACACAGATGCATAATTTTGGTAATTTACAATATTTTGACTGCAGATTTTCAACATACCCATTTTTTCTCACTACTTCATGAACAGTACAGCTGTCATGTTTCACATCCTGTCCAAAATATGTTTTCACACCTGTGGCACAGAATGGCATTTCAGCATGGATTGGAAAATGTTCACCTACAGGATTTATGAGGTGTGGTCATAAGAAGATTATGTTTAAAGTTTGAGTTCAAAATATTAAAAAGCAAAGAATTTATTAAGTAACATAATTGTTTGCAGGGATGTCTGTTGTACCACTGGGGAACATGCTGCCTTACCATGCCAGTGAGCTGAGTTCAGGTGTTAACTCAGAGAGCTGGTTTACTGGGACTCGATTGATGGGACAGGTGCTGCAGCATGCAGCATCAGTCACAGACTGGGTAGGGATTGAGCAGTGCTTTGATACAGACCCCTCACCCTGTGGTGGGTGAGGGAACCTCACCCACAAGGTATAGACATGTGTGTCGGGATCTGTTGGACCCATGGACTGCATCAGGACTGCCTCCAACATTGTATTTATCTAATTTTACTCAGGTCTCAAAGGAACCTACGCAAATGAGGATACAGTTCAACTATCACAAAAAGAATGGAAATTCTTTGAAAAAACTATGTTAATGCAGAAATTAGGGCTCTAAAAAGTCAAAGCACACAAAGATGGGAAATGAAAAAAACATTAGGGATTTGGGTCTCTGGAGTATTGGCAAACCAGAGGTGGGATCTTACTTTGGTTGTCAACCCTAATGCCCACTCCTACCCAGGATCAGATGAAGTCAAGAAAGCTCAATCAGATTATTTTGGCAATACTGTATTACTATGAGGCACTAGGTTGGAGCTGTATCATGTGCTTTGGACCGGAGGCTATTGGCTGGGAGGATGGGCATTAGGTTTGACAACCCCAAGTAAGACCCCACCACTGATTTCCCAATACTCTGGAGACCCAAATCCCTAATGTGTTTTCATTTCCCGTCTTTGTACGCTTTGGGACAGATATTCAGACTGCGTCAGGCAGGGGCGTAAGCCTGGGCGCAGCGCAACTGGGATGCGCCAGAGCGTGTACTGGGTTATATTCAGTGGTGCTGTGCCATGGCTCAGCACCATTGAATATGGCACCGTGGCCACTCCCATTGTGCATGGTGCAGTGGCACTGTGCCAGCATAAGTAGCAAGAGAGGAGCAGGGGGATACACTAGCACAAGTGCAGTTGTGCTAGGCACAGGAACCGTGATATTCAGTGGTGGGTATGAAAATGGAGCCATTATGCATGCAAGGCAAAAATGGGGCCATTTGCATGTCATTATGGCCCAATTTGCATGCAGGTGCACCGATCCCCAGCGACTTGAGCCTGGCACCCTGCCAGGCTGCAGCCGTCAGGGACCAACGCCCCCTGCTCCTTGGTGGCAACACACCCCAATGACCGATCGTGAGCTTTGTAAAGTTAAATATCTCTGGTGGTCCAGTGGTACCCCCCTTCCCACCAGTCAACTCAGTCCTGCCACTCCGCTCCCCCCGGTCAGCGGCGGGTGGAAGCTCTCCACCCGCAGGCCGCCTGACAACCAGTCGACTGACAGCATACAGTACGGCTGTATGCCCATTGGTCCACAGAGTGGGCCAATAGAGCATACAGACTGATGCTAGCCTGTCCGATATGTGAATGGAAGTCATTCACATATTGGGATCAGGTATAGCAGGCCTGTTTCATTGGCCCACACTGTGGACCAATGGGCGTACAGCCGTACTGTATGCTGTCAGTTGGCGGGTGGCTAGGCAGCTCACGGGTGGGGAACTGCTGCCTGCCGCTGACAGGGGGGTGCGGGGTGGCAGAAGTGAGTGGGCAGGTGGGGAGGGAGGTACCGCTGGACCACCAG
Organism: Neoceratodus forsteri; assembly: GCA_016271365.2. Lineage (NCBI taxonomy): Eukaryota > Metazoa > Chordata > Ceratodontiformes > Ceratodontidae > Neoceratodus > Neoceratodus forsteri. The sequence goes on along the minus strand of CM057449.1, from coordinate 1,580,461,871 downwards.
GGAGTTTTATATTTACAATGCCAGTGATGGGGCTGAGTAGCAGGTCCACTGGACCACCAGGGATATATAACTTTACAAAGCCCACGATCAGGCTGGGGAGCAGGTCCACTGAACACCAGGGATAAATCAGGGGAGGACAGTGGACATGGCCTATCTGGACTTCAGCAAGGCCTTTGACACTGTGCCACATAGAAGACTATTACACAAACTGGGGAATATGGGTGTGGGCAGGACAGTAGTGTGGTGGGTCGGTAACTGGCTGGTTGGCAGGACATAGAGGGTGGTGGTAAATGGCTGTCACTCCACAGAGGGAAGAATGACCAGTGGGGTACCACAGGGATCAGTGCTGGGACCAGTCCTATTCAACATCTTCATCAGTGACATTTTGCAGGACCTAGAATGCAGAATTTCACTGTTCGCTGATGACACAAAGCTCTGTAACAGAGTAGACACACCAAAGGGTGTAGACAGAATGAGAAGGGACCTGCAGAAACTTGAAGAATGGTCAGGGGTTGGGCAGTTGAAATTCAATGCAAAGAAGTGCAAGATAATGCATATGGGGCACAAAAACCCTGGCACAATATATCAGTTGGGGGGTGAGGATATAGCATGCACCTAGCAGAAAAGGGATCTTGGGGTTATCATCTCTGATGACCTCAAGATAGGGAAACAGTGTGACAAGGCAGCAGGCAAAGCAAATAGGATGCTGGGATGCATAGGCAGGAGCATCACCAGCAGGAAAAGGGAGGTCATAATTCCACTATACAAGACACTAGTGAGGCCCCACCTGGAGTACAGTGTACAGTTCTGAGACCTTACCTATGTAAGGACATAGACAGGGTAGAGAGGGTTCAGAGGAGGGCAACAAAGATGGTACATGGATTGCATTACAAGTCCTATGAGGACAGGTTGAAGGAGCTGAATATGTACTCCCTGGAGGAGAGGAGGGAGAGAGGGGATATGATAGAGACATACAAGTATCTTACAGGGAGGAACAGGGTGCAGGAATACACTATTTTTTAGCAAAAAAGATGTTCCAGGACTAGAGGGCATGGGATGAAGTTGGAGGGAGGACGATTCAGAGGAAATGTGAGGAAGAATTTCTTCACAGAATGGATGGTGGACAAGTGGAACACCCTGCCAGAGGAAGTGGTGGGCACTGAAACAATCACGGGATTTAAGAATGCATGGGATAGACATAAAGGAATTCTGGAGGTCAGGGGTAAGGGGCAACAGACTTCTAGGAAAACATAAACTGAACTTACAAGCTCAAATGGGCAGACTGGGTGGGCCATAGGCCCTTATCTCCCGACACTGTCTATGCATCTATACAAAGCCCACAATCAGGCTGGGGGGGCACGTCCACTGGACCAAAAGGGATAAATCCATTATTACAAAGCCCGTGATCGGGCTGGGGAGCAGGTCCACTGGACCACCAGGGAGTTTCTTCTCACTGGAGTGGGGGTACGATGACGACGGACCATGGCTGTGGATGTCGGGTGGCCACCCACAGCTGGTAGCTACCGTGTTGTGCCCTGCAATATGGCAGCTCACCTGTGGGTGGCCAGGCCTTGCTCCTTTTTTTTCGGCAGATCTTTGTGCCCCTCTGTTCGGCGCAAGGTGGGTGTGTGCCTGCATATGTGCCTCACATCCTGGGCTGAATTTCGGGATGTGCCGAATATACATGGGTACACCCCTGCACTTGTGCCACATACTTTACTGGTGAGCCCCAGTACATCAGGATTTGCACAGTGCAACATCCCCTTCTGTATATCACACCAGGGTGCATCAGTGGGTTGCGCATGGTGCAACACTGTTCATTCCATCGCCTTCAATATTCTGGCCTTTGCAATTTTAGAACTCTAATGTCTGCATTAATGTAGTTTTGCAAAAACGCTGTGTCTATATGTGTGTGTGTGTGTGTGTGTGTGTTTATATATATATTAGAGGCAAAAAATCAGTTTAATGCATCAGTTTGGGTTGTTTCACAGTGACAAAAGTGAAAATTCGGTGTTGGGTTGAAACCCTTGGACCCCAGCCACCCAACCTGCATTGGGAGCGGTTGAGGTCATGCCCTAACTCTCACCCTATCACATGTGTAAAGAAGCAGAGGTATAGGAGGATGGGGTGAGAGTTGGACCGACAACTCAACACACACACCCGATGCCAGTTGGGGGTGGGCTGGGGGTCAAGGGGTTTTCAACCCTATCACCAAATTTCTCACTTTGTCACTGTGGAACAACTCTAACTGATGCATTAAACGGAGTTTTGCCTCTAATTTCCTTCTTTTGAGAATGATGACTACAAACAGTGAAAGTATGGTAGTGGGCAGTCTTTCTTAGGCCCCATTCTCCCACCACGTGATGTCTTGTGACATAGTAACAGGAACAGCAACACAAACAGAAGTGCCAACAGTGGCACACATGGTAACAAAAACGTAAATGGTAAAGGAAACGTTAATAGAAATGCAAGCGCAAAGTGATGCCAAAATGAACAGTGGCGAAAGCGGACATTGAAGCGCATACAAAAACACAACTGGTAACACGAACAGTGATGGCAATGCTATTTTAAATGGAAATGTTAAGTGTCGCATCAAAAAGAATGTGAAAGGGATCAGAAACAGCATAAGCGACGCACACACATGAGCATGAGCCATCGCAGCAGCGCATGCGGTACCGCAATAGTAAATGCAAATGGTAAAGTTAACATGAAGAACAATGCCAAAGAAACAGAAATGGAAATGGGATTGGAGGCGCATACGGAAATGCAACCCGTAACGTTCATGGTCACGGAACCGCAATTGTTAACGCAAATGGTAACGGTAACAGCAACGATAACGCCAAAGGAAAGAGAAATGCAAATGCAAGCGAGTACAGAAATGCAAACCATTACACACGGTCATGGTGCCGCAATTGTAAATGCAAATGGTAAAAGTAACAACAAAAATAACGCCAAAGGAAACAGAAACGAAACAGAAATGCAAGCGCATATGAAAACGCAAACCGTAACGCACATGGATGGTACTGCAATTGCAAATGAAACTGGTAATGGAAACAGCAACAATAATGCCAAATAACACAGAAACACAAACGCAAGCAAAAACGCAAACTGTAACGCACACGGTGGCGTAGACGGTAATGGTGCCACAAACGGTAACGGAAACGCAACTGGAAATGCTAACTGGCACAGTAAGGAAAGGGCACACCCTTCTTTTCCCCAAAAAATGCATTGGAAAACACTGTGAAAACAAAGAATGTACACATAACAATGGGCCTCGGAGCAGAAAATGAGGACTTGGAATATTAAATTGCTTATATCTCAGGAACCGTACGATGTAGAAAAACATTTTTAATTTCATATGAATTGTGACTTTCCTGGCTAGTTTTGTAGGGGGGGCTAAGTGTTTTTGTGATGAAAAGTCCATATCTTGCACCATTTCTGAGATACGGGGCCCGAAAGGCATGACGGGCACTGTAATGTTATCCAAAGGGAAAAAGCATTAACTTCTGAGTGCCGTCACTGTACCACCCTGTAATATTTTTTCACCAAACCACCAAAAGGCACATCAGTGGAATGTTGGCTTTCTCTCTCCAAATTTCAGCCCAAAAGACCAAACCGTTATTTTGCAGAAGGGCGGCAAAGGATTCCTGTAATGCGGCAGACACCATAATGTTATCCTATGGGAAAAAGCGTCAAATTTAGAGTGCTGTAACTTTGCCATCCTGTAATATTTTTTCACTGAAATACTGAAAGGCACATCTAGGAGATGTTGGCTGCGTTTCCTCCAAATTTCAGCCCAAAAGACCAAACCATTCTTTTGCAGCAGGGTGGCAAAGAATTGCTGTCATTTTGCCATAGTCTGGAAAAGTAGTGTCGCAATTTGCGAAAGCTTTCATAAGAATTTGAGACACTTTCGTGAGTGCGACACTACTTTGTGAAAGTACTTTTTCCAGAAACTTGAAAAACATATTTCTAGGGTGTTTAACCTCAAAATAAAGACATGTCTAGCATCCTCAGGGTCCGACTAGGTAAACACAAAAAGAATTGTGTTGCTAGAGGGTTACACATTTAAATGCCAAACATTTTTCTGATCACCAACTGAAAACAAAATGGTGGATTTGCAAAAGTAAAAGGGCCATTTACGAAAGTAAAAACTGCATTTGCAAAAGTGTTGAACTTTTGTTAACTTTTCCCATTGACTTATAATGGGAAATTGTTTTTTGAATAACTTTTGAACTGTTTAATATTGTTTCATGAAATCTTCAAAAGACACATTAGGGACCCTGGCTGCACGTTCCCTGAAGTTTTCGGACCAGTCGTACAAACCGTGTGACCTGTAGGGACGAGCAAAGAATTCAAAAAAGCATAAACGTGCGTGCAGATCACGCTTGATTACTCCGCAGCCGTATATCTGAACAGTACAAAAGTAAGCAGATCCCAAGATGTATGGTTCTTGATCGTGTATTCCAAATTTATGGCAAATCTGTTGAATGGTTGCAAAGTTATTAAGGTGCAAAATTTTAGGTTTAACATGTAAATGGCTCCTCAACCCTAACTATGGTAGCACTACCGTGCTACCATAATATCATAATATATATATATCTATATATATATATATAAAATGGGTAAAAAAATTTGGTGGAAATCCAGGCTCCTGATTAGATGAAACACATCAAATGACTGTGCATTATTCCACAATCAATGCATACCTGCACTTCTTTCTAACCCCCGCCCCCCCAAACCTGCTGTCTGACAACCTGGACCAGCAAATGACTCCATACCTCCCCCACAGAACCTGCACAAATAAACAAACTTGTACCATAAAAAAACATTAAAACACAGCATTACAATTCTTGTTTTCCCCTATGTGCCTATCCCAATATGGTGCAAACCCAAGATAGGCATGTTCTATAAATTCATCACTTATCTACAGTAGTTGATCCTGCCATTTGTCTTGTAACCTCACTGCTGCTGTTCAATTAACTTTCACTTTTATAAGGCTGATACAGCACAGAAACATAGAAACATAGACGTTGACAGCAGATAAGGGCCACCTGACCTACCAAGTTTGCCTATTTCCCCACCTACTGGATAGGCTGCAGATCCTAGTTAACCAACAGCCTACTTCCTCCTACCCCTCACTAGAATTGCCTTATGCCTGTCCCATGCATTCTTAAATTCCCACACTGCTTTTTTACCCCAAAACCTCCTCAGGAAGGCCATTCCATGTGTCCACCACCCTCTCCGTGAAAAAATACTTCCTCACGTTGCCCCTGAGCCACCCCTCCATCTTCAAATTGTGCCCTCTTGTTCTTGCACATCTCTTTTTCTGAAAGATGCTATCCTCTTGGACTTTGTTGATTCCCTTGAGGTACTTGAAAGCTTCTATCATGTCCCCCCTCTCCCTCCTTTCCTCGATGGTACACATATTAAGCTCTTTTAGTCTCTCTTTGTATGGCTTCTGGTGCAGACCCTGCACCATTTTAGTTGCTGTCCTCTGGACTGCCTCCATCCTGTCTATGTCCTTACAGAGATGGAGTCTCCAGAACTGCATGCAGTATTCCAGATGCTGTCTGTACAGAGAGATATTAACTTTTTTGTTTTCTGCTGGTGATGTCTATCCCTATGCATCCCTGTATCCCTCAGCCCTCCTTACTGCCTTCTTACTTTGCTTGCCTACCTTTAGATCATCTGATCTGACAACTCCCAGGTCCCTTTCCATTTTTGTTGTTGTTAAACAACAGATGGCTGTTTGGGAGATAAGTGAATACAATCATTCTACAAGTCCTTTTGGCATGAATTGGATTACATTAAACATATTTGGTGTCACAAATAATTGTAACGGTAGCAGTTGTGCACTGACAGTATAGTGAAACCAAGCAAGTGAGTTGGCAGTGCCAGTAGTACACACAGTGATGCACAAGCGCTGCTATATCTATCTTCTTTGCCATGCTTCACTGTGTGCAATACTGACTTGCAAAACTTTGCAAAATACTGCATTATTGTACCAGATAGGGTTCAACTTAATGCCACAAAAGTAGGGAAATGTGGCATTAGGGTTTCCAACACTAACTCCCCACCCCAGCAGCAAACCGACAAGACCACACAAGCAACCATAGACAACAATCAAATGTTCAAAGACTGGTGCCTCTCAAAACAGACTGTAATGAAAATGTCATCAGACCACTTTGCAAATTAAAGTAGCTTTTATTCCAAATTGGAAAACCTAAATTCAGCTCACTCAGCTCACAATGCCCCTGCACTTTGGTTACAAGCCTTACTCAGGGGGCATGAATGAGCTGAATATTCGTCTTCCAACTTGGAATAAAAGCTGCTTTAATTTGTAAAGTGGTCTGATGAAATTTGCATTACTGTCTGGTTTAGAAGTGGTGCCTGTCTTTGCACTTTTGTTGTGTGGGGCTATCAAACCTTTCAGAGTGTACCACTCTGATCCTTGATTGCAGGTAGTCCCAGATTTGGAACCACAGACAACAATCACCAGGTAAGACAAGCAACACACTACTTCCAGATGACACAAATATAATAGCACTGATGTGTTACCTTCATGGATTTGTATCTGTAGTACACACACACCTCAATGGGTGCACACTTGGGGCAATTCACAAAAGAGATGCGCCGGTGTATCTCAGAGATGCACCATGGTGTAGTTCACAAAGGACAGAGATGCTCTGGCGCATCCCGGATGCGCTCTGCTACCACTGATGCACCAGGGACAAATAATAATGATATTTGACACATCTGGAGAGGGCATGTAGTTGCATACATGGAGCATCCCCATTCACCAAGCAAAATGAATGTGCAAACACAGGGCATACACAGCACATCCACCCATAAGTGCACTAAGAAGATAAGTATAAAAGGAGTAGACTTAAGTGCAAGCCTCCAGCAGGCAGCCAGCAAGACAGCACCAGCACCAGCAGCAGCAGCAGCATCAGCAAGGCCATTAACATGGATGGGGCACCATTCATGATGGTAGGCATACTAATGGGGTTGAGGAGACGGGCAGACCATCAACATGGCAGTGGAAGGCACTGTAGGTGGCCTGCCCCACTGCGGTATCATGCCCGAGTCACATTTGAACAACTAACACAGAAACAGTTGAATGACACCATCTGAACAGGCAGTTCTGAGGCAGCTCTGTGAGCTGTGCCAGGATGAAATTCAGGCACCCACCAGAAGGGGTCATGCCATATCTGTGGAGACCAAGGTGACAACTGCATTGTGCCTGCTCACCATGGGCACCTTCCAGAGGACAGCTGGTAACACCACTGGCATATTTCAACCGTCCATGTCCCTAATCCTCACCCAGTTTCTTACTGCACTGCTCCCACATGCTTTGGAGTTCATTCAATTTCCAAGCACACTGCCAGAGCAGACAGAAGCTATGCAGCAATTCCACAGGGTGGCATGCATGCCAGGCATGATAGGGGCCATTGACTACACCCATGTGACAATTTGTGCACCACCTGATGATTAGTCGATACCAAACATGAACCACAAGGGGTTCTATTCCATCAACTTCCAGGTGGAGTGCAATGCCACAGGGTGCATCACCAATGACTGCGCCACACACCCTAGAAGTACACACAATGCCTTCATATGGCACCAGTCAGCCCTGTGCCACTGGTGTGAGACTGGGGATATCCCCAGTGCCACCTAGTGGGTGAGTGGAGCATGAATACATGCACACATAATGCACACTGTGGTGCCACATATGTCAGGAAGTAGTGCATGGGTGTGGGCGAAGTGACAAAGACAGTGCAAGAGCACACACTCATGCGGGACAGTGGAGGTGGGCATGCAGTCAGGATGGTGCACACAAATAGGGGACAGTGTTGCAGCTCAGCACAGCATGGGCAGTGTAGTGATGTGAAACAGCAGGCATGTGCAGCAGAGTGGAAGGTGCTACACACACTCAGGCATGGGCAACCACAGGACAATGAAAGGTAACCATTGCTGAACAGGACAGGAGCAGTCATTCCCAGATGCATGCATGGTCAGGTGCAGGGCATAAGAGGGCAGCCAGAACATTGCAGGCTGTGGTTAAGGCACAGATGCAGTGTCCCACCATGGTGGTTTAGGGTTGCAAAGGGAGGTGGGCTACAGGTACAGAAGTGGACAGGCAGTAGCTGCACATGTGTGCAATGATGGATGGGGTGCGGGGTGGGGCAGTGCATCACAATGCACATGCATGCGGGGAACTAACAGGCTGCTTTGTCCCCCTGCAGGTGATGCTGCATATCCCCTCCGCCCATGGCTGCTCACCCCTTCCACCATCCAGGCAATGAGGTTGTGGAGTGTTACAACATGGCACACATCGCTGCACGCACCATCATCAAGCGTGTGTTCAGCATGCTAAAGATACACTTCAGGTGCTTGGACAGATCTGGTGGTGCCCTACAATACAGCCCAGAGAAGGCCTGTGGCATATTCCTGGCTTGTTCTATGCTACACAACATGGCCATTGACCGTGGAATACCTGTCCAAGTTGAGGAGGGAAACAGTTCAGGGGAGGAGAAGGAGGTGGAGGAGGGGCCCCATGGTGGTGGTGGTGGGAAGTTGCCCCTGGAGCCTAGGGACCCATGCCTGGCCACTAGGTCCCAGTGGCACAGGGACACTATAGTAGAGGAGCATATCAGGGACTGAAGGTTAGTATCACAGGAGGGCAACATATGGCAGCCACATACACACACACACAAAAAAAAAACACAGGTGGGGTGGGGAATGACACACACATGTGCAGATGACTACTACACAGCAGGTGCTGAGCACACTCGAGAGGGGTGACAGACGTGCACAGACACACAGCAGGCCTGACATGGAAAGGGGGTACACAGTGTCATTGTTGTGTATGGCATGGATCAGTGTACATCCCACATTACTCATATACAGCAGACAAAGGGCCACACTCATGACACCCATACAACACAGCACAACACTTCTGGTCCCAGCCATACATAGTGCACCAAAAAGGTGTCCCATTCAGGCTTTGTCCTGGGGAAGACATGTGCTACAGTACACTGCCCCAAGCACTGTCAGCCAGGTGGGGGGGCTGCAACTGGTGCAGTTTAGAGGGGCCATTGAAGCAGGCTACCCAGGCATCAGCAGGAGACCCCCCCAACCACAGTGGACATGTGGGTGGCCATGCCCTTGCGTGGTGGTTGCTGAGTCAGCACCACTGGCCTCAGGGAGTGTACAACATCCCTGCTGGGGTGCTGAAGCGATACTGTGAATGGGTGCTCGCCAGTGTGTTGCTCCTGAGACCCAGGTTGGATCCAGGGGTGTCAGGGATGGGTAGACATGGTGACAGCATCAGCAGCAATGGGTTCACCTGACACTGTGACCTGGGGGTGCTTGAGGCATTCCTTGGAGTGCAGCTGGTACCCTGGCATCCAGAAGGTGCAGTGTGAGCACTGACCACCTCGAGTGCAAGTGCCATCCTCTCCACTGCAGTGGTAGTGCCCACCTGCAGTTGGTGAACCAAGGCCAGTATCTGGGTGGGCCATTCAGATGCTGACTCATGCTCCATGAAAAGTTGCATCTGAATGCCCCATAACCCCACCCTGAGGGATGCCTGCCCCTCAACAGTGTCCTGCAGGAGGTGTACATAGCCCTCAACCTTATCCGTGGGGGATGCAACTGGGGGGCGGTGCCAACGAGCAGGTGGGGTTCTGGCCTGCTGCACCACATCCACCATAGGCAGATGACACAGATCAGTCCACTGTATGGGTGGGGACTGGTCATAGGCAACCACTGCACACCCAGGGATGCCTGCATTATGGTCCCCTACCTTGGTTTACCCATGCCGTAGCAACAGTCAACATGGAGACATCCCCGACAGCAGCAGCCATAGTGCCGACTGTTGGCATTGCAGTGTTGGGGATGCCTCCATGCATCCAAAGTGGGGATCCACCCCCCCACACCCCCGGTCTCTAGGATTCCAACTCTGAGTTGGAGTTGGACTTGGGGGGGGGGCACAGATAGCGAGGCAGTCCCAATCGCCAAACAGACCACCACAGCGACAGGTGAATTTTGTCCAGTTCATTTCACTGTGGTGGTCTTCGTGAACTGGGAGTTGCTGCGGCAATGGTATACCCCCTGCCACATGCTGTTGCTCCACACCACCCTGCTGGACAGTGGTGGCAGTCCCTGGCCCCATAGTATCACCAGACACATGGCCACCAACATCCGCCACTATGGGTGATTGTGGTAGCCCTGGGGGGGGTCATGGGGCACAGGACCACCAACGCTGCATGGTGCCACCTGTGCATGCACATGGGCCACACCCAGGCTGATGGTGTCTGTGTCCCCCCCATATTTGTGTGGCATCAACATCGCTGTCATCATATGGATCCTCTGTTCTGGATGCCAGCACCAGCAGGTTGTCCATGATGTTGACCCTGTCCACAAGGGTCTCGTCAGCAAGATCCAGAAAGCTGATAAGTTGTGGGTTACCCTGGCCACCAGCTGTGGCACCAGCTGCAGAGTGGTTGGATGGGTCTGCATCATCTTCCACCACGTCCGGGGCTATGGAGGTATTGGATGTTCCTGGTACAGGCTCTGCCACAGCCCCTGCTGCAGCACAGTATGGTGGTCCAGGATTCTCCCCTGCTGGGTCATCCAGTTATCCCTGGACCCTGCAGCACCTGTGAGGTGTGATGGAGTGGAAAGTGAGAAGGGTAACATGATTAGTAACATGTATCATTGGTTTCTACAAACAGGTATGAATAAGGAGCCATGCACATGTGCCCTGGTGTGCCTGGCCTGCCACACAGGTGAGTGACACCCCTAATGGACATTGCCACACACAGGCACCAGTGTTGCCAGCCATGCACTCTGGCCGGTGTGGCTGCTCAGTGACATGTGTGTTACAACACACCACTGTGAGCGTGGGCCCTCCCCCAAAGCCCACTACCCACAGGACCAACCTCCCAAGCCACCCCCCCAGCACCCACCCTCTTGCCCCCCATGTGCTAAACAGGGGTGACATACCATGTGTCAGAAGCACACTGTGGATGTACAAGGCTGGATGTCAACATGTGCTGTGCACAGTGACACATGGATACATAACAGAGCATGATGGAGCATGTCATAGCACCCATGGCAAGCACACACAGACCTCCACAGGTAGCGACAAATGAATACTCACAGTGATGTGATGGACTGCCTCCAGTCTGGAAGCTGTCACCCTGAATACCCATCACTGTAGTCCAACCCATGCTGGCAACCAACCTCTCCTCATTCGGTGTGAGGCTCACTGCTGTCTGTAGTCCACCCCCTGTCTCACCCAGGGAGGCCTGGATGGTGGCCTTCTTCTCCTTGGCCCTCTTCTTCTCATCATGAAAGTGCTTGTGACACTCTTTGGGGGTTCTATTGTCAATGCCATGGGCATTCACATTTTGGGCAACCTCCTCCCAGGTCTTGTCCCTGCACTGGCAGCTGCCACCCCTGCCAGTCAGGATGCTTTGCCTTGGGAAGTAGGCCTCCAGCAGTGCCCTGTCCTCATCAGTAGTGAAGTTTGGATGTCTCTGTCCTGAAGCATCCTCCTCATCAGACATTGTGGCTCTGGGGGGGAGGGAATGTTGCAGGCATCAGCACAGTTCAGCCAATTGTGGCTTTGTGCCATCAATGTGGCAAGCAGCAGCACATTCACAGCCCCCTGGATGCCTTCAAAACTCCACTGCCTGCTGTTGCTGACAAGCTGTACAGAGAAGGATATAAACAAACCTGTCTTCAAGGTTGCAATACCTGTCGGTCACCTGTGGACTGGGGAGGCACATTCAGGAGCATTCATAGCACAGCATACGCAAATGAGGTTTGGAGCAACAGTAATGAGATGCAAAGCAGGAGAGATACCCCTAAATTTGGCAATGAGCTGAACTGAGAGCAGTGGCTGTGAATTATATAATTGTCCCCAGCTCATCTCAATCAACATTGCACAACTGGTGCATTGGGTGCATCCCCCTACAGCACATTTCCATGCATTTGCAATTACTTTGGCACATTTACTGAATGTGGCGCATGTCGCATGGTGCATCCCTGCACATGCACGATGCATCACACAGGCATGCCATGCATAGCTCATCATGTGCACTTTCAGTGGTAGCATGGTTGCAGTCAACAGCACATGTCAGGCAACATGCAACATTGGATCTGTATGGCATGTTTCATGTTGGGGGGTGCATGGTGCATACATATGATGTTGTGGCAATGCGTCACTGCAGCCCACAGAGCATGTCTGGTTGCATGCACCATCCACAGTGCCTTTTGTGTGGCATAGTGTGCCATTCTCAATATGGCTGTTCCGTGCGAGCTGCGCATGCGCGACCTGGTTGTGACCCCTGACCTTGATCTGCTGCCCATATTGTGACCACTGTGCATGTGCAGTGCTGTTGAATTGGTGGCTATCACGCATAGCCATGCTGCAGTCCTATGATGCATGACCCATTACTTGGCAGCCTATCATGCATGTGGCAAGATCAGACCAGCACAACTTTGCAGCTTGTGGTGTGCACACCTGCTACCTCCAAATTCCACATCATCATCATGCCATTCATCCAGTCAATTGGACCAAGGGCAATGAACTGGGGGGAGGTTGAGTTGGCCAACCTGGTGGCACTGGTCATGCCATTTGAGGGGCAACTCTTTGGCAGCCAGGACCTGCACAAGCCATGCTCTGCTCTGTGGGCAAAGGTGGCAGAGTGACTGTAGCGTATGACTGTGGTGACACACATGGGGGTGAAGTGCAGGCACCACTGTGGTGATCTGCAGAGGAGGGACCCTTACTTGCTATACACCCTTAGGGACTAGGCATGCAGGGGGGATGGTACCACACCCAGGTACATCTTGTCCCTGTTACTTCCACTCTGTCCAGCTACTATGCATTTTATGGGGGTTGGGGGAGTGTCGGCTACGGACAAAGTCCTTCCTCAGTAAGATGTACTGTATCAAGTGCACCACTTCACACTCAGGTCTCTTTCCAATTGAATCAATTCACAAACAATTAAATTCTCTGTGCATAAAAATGTGTAGCTCCTATTGTGCTGACTGCTTCCTTGTCTCAGGGAACCCCTTGAAGTTTAGTCAGTGTAGTCAGGGTCTTAAACATATGTCTCTCAGATGCACTACCTCCCGCTGCTCTCTTCTGGAATTACACATTTTTATGCACAGAGAATTTAATTGTTTGTGAATTGATTCAATTGGAAAGAGACCTGAGTGTGAAGTGGTGCACTTGATACAGTACATCTTACTGAGGAAGGACTTTGTCCAAAATGTTTAAGTGATGCTGTATTCATCTTGCACTTTGAGAATATTTTCCACTGAAAATTAAATTTATAAAAATAAAAATGTTATATTGATTTACTATCTGGTGAGTGACTCAATTTCTACTGATTTTTTTATTCAATTTTCTGGCCTCTATTGGTAGAGAGCGCTACTCCCTCACTTATTCTTTATCTCCTTTTACTGAGGTTGGCAGTACTGGGACTTTGTAATTTTGGAGTGTCTGCTACCACACACAAACAGATGTGTGGCATGACCTGCTGGTGGTGCATGTTTAGTGTGGCCATGCACACCATGTTTTGCTGTGTGCACCATGGTGCACCACTGGGGCATTGCAGTGGCACTGTGGCAGGCACCTTGTGATGTCCACCGTGGCATGGCGCAAGTCAATCTGCACACTGACATAGTGGGTCACTGTTTGTAGTGGTGGTTGTTACTGCCTACTCCCCAGGGTGCTGTTACATTGGATCAGTGAGGGGATGGGTCCATCACTGCATGCTGTAAATAGTGCTGTTGCTGTGGGTCACTGGGAGGGGTTGATGTTTGGACATACCTATGGTCATCTCGTGGTGCTCTTTGCTTGTGTTTCCATTGTAGAACCAGCAGACAGGCAGAGAGCTGTGGCATGGATATCAGCCACGGACACTAAGGTCAGTGGTGGAGGACGGCAGTCTGGCCATGTAGGTGCAGGTGAGTGTAATGCATGTGCTTCCACTGTGTGGTCATCTGGGGGGAAGGGGATTGCCCACAGTGGGCCATTGTCTGCCATATGTGCATGTTCCTGTGCTGCCCATTGTGCTCATACTTGGGGTGTCACCTTGGCGGTGTGTGCTAGGGTCACTGTGTACATGGCTCCTCTGTATATGTCCACCATGTCCACATCTGCTCAGGGCCAAGGGTACACTATGGTGCTCCACTGGTGGTCAGACAGGGCCTTCATGGTTGTGTATCCAGTTGGCATCCGCACATGCTGTGTGGGATATGGCTGCATGCCCCTCTGCATGACACTGTGTATGCACATGAGGGCCTTGTGCTGTCTCAGTAACATTACACTGTCACTGTGTGGCTGTGTATGCCAGCCTGTTGCTGGTGTGCGCTGTGCATGGCAGGCTGTTTGCCATTGCCATGGGGCAGCCTCCATCACACTTTCATTGTGGTCAGGGATTGGGGGAAATGGTGTGGACCATGGCACTGGGTTCTTGTTGTCTGTGTCCCCATTGTAGGTCCACAGAGTGCGCCTTCTGATGAGGTGGGGAGGAGACAGAGGCAGATGACATTCAGGCCAGCAGGGAGAGCATTTTGGCTTGCTTTGAGGTGGACCATTGTGCTACTTTTCTGGAGGCAGGGGGAGTTACTGTATGCCATCAAACTGCTGGTGTGGACACTGCATGCAGGGGGCCGCCAGGGAGTGTGCAGGACTGTGCCCCATCATAGCCAGTAGACCATTGTTACTGAATGTACATAGGCCCTTTGTTCCCTGTCCCCTTCCTTCCAAGACCATCCTCTTTCACTGCATTCATCCTCTGCTCCACCCCCCACCTGACACTTCCCTGGTTTTACCTGTATATTGTTGCTACTTTTTATACATCTCACTGATCTGTATTCCTGTTGTTGTTTTGTTACTGTTGTTCTTGTTGCTATTGCTGTTTTGTTTCCATTGTTTCAGTAAATCTTTTGCGACTGTTGCCAGTGTCTGTGGTCATTTCTTTTATCTCCTGCTGGTACCCTGTTGTGTTTCCTGGTTTTCCCACTACCCTTGTTTCCATTTGCACATTTGCCTCTGTGGAACTGCACATCCATGTGCCATGTCGACCTTTCATGCCCGCCACAGTGTGTGTTCTCCATGTTGCATCTAGACTGTTGGGTGGTATTATCACATGCTCATTTTCACAATGCCCCAGTTCTGTGTGTGGTATGGGTTGTTTTGTTGTTGTGGTCACACTGGTGCTGTGATGCTCTGCTTGCAGTCCACAGTGCCTGTGGGCATGTTACTCTTGTGCAGGCCATGACCTTTGACCTGTGTGCCATTGTGCCTGTCCTACTGTGTGCACCTATGCTGCAGCTCCCATGTTTGCCCTGCTGTGTTCATGTGCACTGGTTCATGCATGGCTGCCTCTGCCATGCTGACCAGTGCACTTCTGCTGCTGTGCCACACCTTGACAGTCACTCCTATGCATGACAACTGTGCTTGTTGGTCCCCTGTGTTGGGGGTGTTTGTGTGGTGCTTCCAATTGTCACCATGTGTACTCTGTTTGTGCACCTCATTTGCTCTGGTGGGCCACTCTCCAGCCCTTTGGCCTTGGGCGCAGTCCTTGCTGGGCTGTTCAATGGCAACCATTATGCCACTGCAGTTTTACCCTATTTCTCCTGTGTCCCTTGCTGAGTTGCTCCTGATTCATTGTTTTTCGGTCCCTGATGCTCCTGCACATCCTGTATGTGCTGGGACAACTCAGGTTGTGCCATGGCACTTTAGCAATATTCACAGTGGGGATGCACCGGGTGCATTTTGCAGTGCATCTTCTGTGAATACCACTGTTTTGGCATGGTTCATCTCATTTGCCCAAGCACATTTCAGATGCGCCATGCGCATCATCTTTGTGAATCTCCCCCCCACTCAGTTTTGGCTGCAGATAGAAATTCACGATACTAAAAACACAACACTGTTTCCATGTGCAGAAGCACATGATTCTGCAGCCGCAGATACAAATTTACAATATCCAAATGACAAGAGCTTTTTTGTCTAGAGAAGCACAGGACCAATGGGGCCAGCAATTTTGCAGCCACAGGTAATCATCCACACTGTAAGACATACATACAATTCTTTCTACAAAAGCACAGGTCCCAGGTGTAAGACATACACACCAACCTCTGACTGCAGAAGTGCAGGCACCATGAAATCCATGATACTAAAACTGCAGCAGTATTTCTCTTGTTCTCTTTCAATTGAGCCTTTCATGAGTGCTGAATCCCTGGCCGTGTTTGTGTGGATCTTGACTCAGTTACTAGGGGGTCCTACAGATGATTTGCATTGCCTTAAGATAAATCATGCTGGAAGTTTTCAGGGGTTCGCTACTTCTTTTCTTTCTTTGATAGATTATTTCTCTTTTCCCCTTGCCATGATTAATAAGTTAGCACTCATTTGCAGCTTCTGTATTGCATTTTATCTAGGTTGAGACAATTAGAGCTAAGAGATATATTTCTTATATATATTTTTGGGTTTTGTTTAATGTAAACTGACAACGTTTGTATGTACTATGAGAGGCTTTCATTTGTAATCATGATGATTTCACCTCATGTATTACTAATTGCTCTTTGGATTTAAAAGAGTGACTGTCTTGTACGAGTGCCACCCCCTGAGGAAGACTCATGTGGAGTCAAAGTGCTGGGGTCTTCAGTATAGACACCTATTTGTGCTGTTAGTTTTGGACTGTGCATTAATAAATGGCTGAATTATTTTCACCAAACTTGTGTCCAGAAGCTCTGTGTGCTACCATACTTTGCTTGCACTTTTGGACTTGTTTGGGGCAGGCCACCCCACTTCTGGTAAGCATCAACCGTCCTCTGTTGTTCACAGTGCACTTTTTTGATCTAACGCCTGCAAATATGCAGCTGCATATAGAAAACCATGCACTAGCAGATCCAGTTATGTTGCAAGGTAGCACTCACTACACCTTAGGCTAGCAAAAGTTTGTGTTTTAACCTAATGTTGGCTTCAAAAGGTAACAATTTGCTTTTTTGGGGGAAGTACAACCCCTAGACAAAACTGCTACCCCCTTGAAAAAATTCTACATCCACTGCTGAAACCATGATACCCACATTGCAACAGCTCTTCTGCAGCCACCGGTACTCATGCAGACAGTACGACAAACAGACAGGTGTGTATGTTGTGCAGTGTATGCCATACAATATGTCATGCTGCATAAGCACAATCCCTTGTGCTTATGGAGCCACAGATACAAATACACAAAGGTAGTGTATTAGTGCTACTGCATTTGTGTTATTTGAAAACAGGTGCATGTTGTTTGTCTTTCCTGACGATGGCTGTATGAGGATGCTTGTGTAGTTTTGTCCTTTTTCTGCTGGGGGGGGAGTTAGAGTTGGAAACACTAACACCTCATTTCTCTACTTTTGTAGTTTCAAGTTGAACACTAACTGGTGCAACAACACAGTTTTTTTTTGCAAAGAATTTCCTTTCTTTTTGAGATAGTAAAAGCCTATCCTCATTCACGCAGATCCCTTTGGGACCTGCACGAACAAATGCAAACACACAGTGCCTTGTACAAAGGAAAGATTCCTTCTGTCTGCTGAAGTGCAGGACCCCCGAGCCCTGCACCTCCGTGTGGCAAAAGATGTCAAACATTTATGGGCTCTTTGCTGAGTTGCAGAATCACAGGGCCTTCTGGCCCTGTGCTTCCATGCAGCTACAGATACAGGCATGCTGGACAAAGAGTCCATCTGTCAGCTGAAGCAAAGGGCCTTTAGCAGCCACAGCTGCAGAGGTGCAGGGCCGTATGCTAAGAGATAGTTTCTCTTCACTATGTGGTACTTGTGCCTTTGTGGGTAACCCTGCATCTTCCCTTCCCAGGCTCTGGGGTGGTAAAACATAACAGTGCCATCCACCTGCCATGGCCTATCCACTGAATTCATTCAGACAGGATCACAAAGCACTACCTAGTGGGGTAAAGGCTGGCACTAAACACAACATTTCATAATAATAATTTTTTAATTATTATTTTGACTCCACATTTTCAAGATAGTCATTTTATGACCCGCCCTTATAAACATGACATGTGGCATTTATGAAATAATGGCCTAAACATTATTTCCCACCACAAGTGTGAAAACATGTCTCATACACAATTTGAAAAATAACACCTGTTATGTTTATGTGGTCATTTGAAAAAATGACTATGTTGAAAGTTTGGAATTACAGTATTGTTAATTTCCAAAGTTATGAATGAGCATGGAAACATTTAGATTTTTTTTTTAAGTTTGACAACAAATTTTGAAAATAGTCTTCTTAAGATGCCATGTAGTGAACCCAGATGGTGAAAATGTTCAAATCCCACCAAAAACATGTTTTCGAGGAGTTACTACAAAATCATTGTTCAGCCAAGATTTGAAAGATTTAACCTATCTTATTTTTATTGTGGCATCCCAAAAAGGCCATGTTGAAAGGTTGGTGGAAAAATATTAAAAAATAGTGAAGTTATACATGAACATTGAAATATTTCAATGTTCACTCATAACATGGTTATTTTACTATATTTTGCCACCCCATTTTCAGCATATTCATCTTATGACCTCATCTCATGAAACCAGTAGTTGAAAATTTTAGAAATGTTCAAATTCCACTTGAATGATGATTTTGTGGCACAACTGCCAAATCACTTTTCAGGACTGTAAGGTACATTTGGAGTATGCCTGACCAAAATGCAAGTAACAAATAGCCACACATGATTCAGACAGTTGTTAGATAAATTTCATTGTTATACCATTTTGTACACATACAGTAATACAAAGCAAAGCATGAGCCCATAGACTGGAATCATGCAACAGTCAGCTTTACAAAGAAAAATAATGTTGCTAGGATTACCTCTATTGGAGATGGGCAGCAGGTACAGAAGCCTTCTTATAATGGAATCCATGTCTCCATATGTCTAGTTCTCTGGAACCCATACTTATATCCAGCTGTATATTATATTATACCCAGTATAGTTATGTGACTACTTACAAGGACCATTATGAAACTAAAGCATCTCAGTACATATTTCCAAGGTTGTTTGTCTGTGCTTTGCATGTGTAATGAATCTCATATGTTGTCCCTGAATATTCCAGGAATTTCCCCTTATCAGTAGGAAACTAAACAACCCTGCTTGACTCTAGGGAAAGATAAGTCTGGCATGTGGAAAAAAGCTAAGTTCTCATAACAGTTTTTGCAGTTCTGGTGAGTGTGTGTGTATAAGAACCTAACAATACAATACTAGTTGGCAGCTTGTTCTAGTCTCTCTAACAATAAGCCATATATACTGTAGACTGGTTAGCAATTAGGAATGTTTTCTAATAACACTAATAAAAATAATAAATGCAATACGCTGTATGTATAATAATTCTAATAAGCCATATAAGCAATAATAAGCTGTCTCCCTACAGGACATAATTGACAAATTTCACCTACAGTACCTTGTTCATGAGGTGGGATCCCAAAAATGATGTGTTAAAAAGTTAATGTAAAAATATTTAAAAATGACAAAGTTATGAGTACAAATGTAAAATGAATTGAAGTATGCTGTATTAAAAGGGCTTACTGTACCTTATTTTGTCATACTGCACTTGTAGTTCCAGAGGAAGTACATCTTTCTGATCTGAGAGTGGATCTACAGTACATTGTGGAACCATGTTTAGGCAACTGAGGGAGTGTGGGGTAGTTGGTGCTGAGTGGGGGAGTGAGGGTGTTATGGGTGGGGGTGTGGAGGTGGCTCAGATCAGCAAGGAACTGTTTTCATCTTTGCAGGTTTTACAGTAGTCAATAAGGGATCAGTTTCTTCTTTTAAAGGGGGACCATAACCAACACTGGGGATTGTGCACCCCAGTGTCAGCATAGTCATTGAAAGTCCCCTGGGTGAGCATCCTGGTGCTGCTACATATTTATTAAGGGGTGGGTAATCTGGAGGGGTAGGGTGAGGTATTAATCAGTACTAGGGTGGTGTGGCCCACTTCAAATGCTATCATAACAGAAATGACAGGGGATGGGTGGCTGAGATGGGAGGAGGAGGGAGTAGAAGTTCTTACTTCATGTCAGAAAGAAATAAAACAGCTGCTCTCATTAAGCAGTCATCCTAAATTTTGGGGTACCCAGAACACAGATTTGTAAGCATAAAGTAACCAATCACCAAACAAAGAGATAAAGTCACCAGCCACTCCATAGAGTGGTTGGTGACATTATCATTTTGATCTTTGATTTTCACTGAAGTCAGCCCCACAACCTACCCAGCCTTGAATACTGCAGCTAAATATTTTATTGCAGTTTTCAAAAACAAATACAAGTACATTATGTTGTCAGTACAGCAGGAGTACATACAGACATACCTATTAAGATGGAATGACCCTTGAACATAAGTGACAGGAAAAGCTTGAAGTAAATAACTTGTAACTGTATTAAAGTTCTGGACTGTTACCTGATGGGGTCATTGACTGCTGCCCTGTATATTGTGAATAGTCTGCTAAACAAGTACAGATTCACCTCTGCTACATAGAGATTAGGAATATTAAAAAAGTAACAGCCAAAATCATGAATTTGGCCTCTGAGAAAGTGAATTGGTCTATTCTTGATAAACTACAGCGTATAGATGTCATGTTGGAAACCTTTAGTGGCTTGTTGAATCAAATTTTTGACCAACTAGCTCCACTCAAAAAAATGAGGATCAGAGCTAAAAAAAAGTGAGTGGGTTTCTAAAGATCTATTGGGTTTAATGAAACAGATAGAGCCTGGAAAGCTTATAAAAAAAACATGGGGACCAGAAGTTACTTTTAAATTATAAAAGGCTCAGGAACAAATGTAAGGCTTCAATCAGGAAAGCAGAAGTCATTTTTTTTTTCCAAAAAAAACAACTTAAATCATTGGGCAATCCTAAAGAAACATGGCACACACTTAATAAGTTTAATTGAAAGGAATGTTTGTGACACCACAATCACTTTAGAGGATGGTGATAACTTGTTAGTGATCCACACCAGGTGGCCAAGATGTGTAATGACTATTCTGGTGACCTAGCAAGGTTCCAAGATAAAAATAAGGCAATGGAGAACACAGAGTGTCTGGATAGAGACCCTAATGTAAATCATCCCCAATTTTATTTACATGTTGTCACCCCAGGACAGGTTATTGATTATGTTTTGAAACATAATACTAGACCCCAAATTGGATGGGATAAAACAGATTCTAAATTTTTGAACTTGGGAATTAATGCCTTAGCTAAACCTCTCACAACTATTTTCAATCATTCTCTTTGCTATGGTGTTTTTCCTAATAGTTGGAAATCAGCCCTTATAAGTCCTATAAAATATAACCTCAGTTATCGAAACCACCACGGAGACATCTGTTTTGTTCAGAAAATTGAGAGGTTTGTATAATCAAGGTTACATATTTTCTCAATGACACACCTTGCACCACAGTTAAAGACTAACTGTGATTCATAAAAAAGTGAAAACAGTGCTTCATTAAGTTAATGCATTCAGTGTGTAATCTGTAATCACTCTCTGCTTGGAGCATTCATTTCTCTTTTGAATTACCTTCTGTCTCAGCTGACGGAGCTGTAAAGTACTGTATTAAGGTAGTCACTACCTACTTGACTCTCCAGCTGCAGAATGCATGTGTTGAAGGTGGCGACGGCTTCACCTTTTGTCACTAACAGAATTGTGGAGTTGCAGTCCTCATCACTCTCACCCTTGGTCCTGTCATCATTGGCATTGTCTTCTGTTGCAATCCCAATGATGTCAGCATCTAACAAATCACTGGAGCCCTTGTCATGCTCATTCGACTCCAGCCAATCATTGAGCTGCTTCTTTCCCAGGTCAAGGGTTGCCACCATTTCCTGTAACTCCTTGGCCACTTCTTCTTTTTAATGTGGTCAGGCTGATTTCTGCATTTTCCTCCGATGAGACCTGGCAGAGCAGTTTACCATGGCAGATTGTTTTCAGCGTACTGTGCCAAAATGGCTTGAAGACAACCACATAGTAGGCTGTAATGTTGATTGAATGACTGGAACTAGTGTTACAGCTTACACTTAGTGGCCACTAATTACCACTACATTAATTGATTGACTCACTCAACTTATAAAGCTGTCAAACAGGGCAAAAACTTGGGGGACAAGCCCACGGTTTGGATAAAGCAGAGGTTCAGATAAAAGAGGTCCAGATAATTGAGGTTATACTGTATTCAAATCAGGGTCTAGGAATCTTATTTAAAATTATAGACCCATATCCCTTCTGGCTCCTCTGTTAAATATCCTTGAAAGAATTGTATTTGATCAGCCTCAGGAGTTTTGCTGAAGCACAATTTATTAACAAGTTCCCAACATGGGTTTAAATTGCACCATAATACAGAGATGGCCTTGGTCTGGTTCACAACCAGCATATGGGGTGCCCTAAATTTGGGGAACTCCATCACAGGCATGTTTGTGGACCTCACCTATGCCTTTGATTTGGTCAATCACTCTCTGTTGTTGGAATCATTACGAGATGTTTATTTTTCAGGGAAAGTTATATTCTGGCTAAATGGGTACCTATCCAACACGAAGCATAGGACTATACTTGCCCAGAAATGTTTAGACGCTCATTTAATTACCTGTGGAGTACCCCAGGGCTCTGTACTGGGACCACTTTTGTTTTTCCTGTTTACAAACACAGCCCCATTATCCCGTTTGAACTCCAATATGATTTTGTATGCAGATGATGAGGTTATTTTTACATCTGGAGTTAAACCAGATCAAGCTTTAAGTCTTGTTCAATGAGACTTTGACTCATTTCAAAAGTGACTGCTTTCTTGTGAACTGGTCCTAAATTCAGGGAAGACAAAAGTGGTGGTGTTTTCAGGTCCAATGACAGTTAGGGAGATTAATGTCTCAATTGCTGACCTTAAGGGGATAAGGTAGAACTTGTAGATAGTTTCAGTTATTTAGGGGTGACACCTGACTTGCAACTTAGTTTTGAATTTCATGTGGGTACATTTGTGGGTAAATTATTCAAAAGAATTCATCAAAGGCTGGGAATGTTATTCAGAGCCACATCCTATCTTACTCCTGAATCATGTAGATTATTGACACACAGTTTCTTGCTTAGTGCATTTGATTATGGTCTAATGGTTTACTCGGTTTCAAGTGAAAGTGTGCTATTTAAGCTACAAGTAACTTATCACAGTATATTGTGATTCATGACTGGTCTTCCACTGAGAACCCTCCATTTTAATCATTTGAAGGAAGCTAATTGTTCTTCTTTAATAGATAGGATCAATCTCAAGGTGGGTACCTTTGTTTTTAAAAGTATTAAGGGTTTATCCCTCCTCCTTCTATCCAGTTTTTTTTTATTAAATTGAAAAACACCCAGGTAACAAGGTTACAGACTTAAGATCTTCTTAGGTTCCCTTTGTTTAGGCAAACCATAGGTCAAAGATCAGTTGTAGATAGAGCTTCTACATTATTTAATAGGATCCCCAGTGTAGTCACTAATTGTTGAACTGTTAGGTTTTTCAGGCATAAGCTTGTCCAGTGGCTTGATTCCCTTACTAAGTGTACTTGTCTGCAATAGTAATTGATAGTTATATGTATATTTGTATGTATTTATATTTTGCATGTGCTTATGTTTTGTAACCTGTTTCATTAAGTATGTCCTGTTTGAAACATTTTATATGTTAACTTGTCGCTTGTGAAAACGGGCATTCTGCTCTTCTTGCTAGCAAGTATAAAAAATTAAAAATTAAAAATGAAATGAAATGAAATATTCAGTATATTTGGCATATGCTATTTTTATAATTGACATGCTATTATATTAATCATGCAATATTTTCTGGTTTGCTTATTACTGCCCATCATTCTGAATACAATGATATTTGGGTGTATCCAGTGTTTGCAGAATGAATAACTAGCCTTTTACTGTAACTGGTAAAGAGAGGAAAGGAAGGAAATAGGAGATAGAAAACAAAAGAAATGATTAGCTATTTAGACTAACATTTAAGGTGTCATTGGTAGTCAGATGTTCAATTGTAAATTTTATGAATTATCTATCCATAGTCTCTCTATATTTTCAACCTGTGGTGACCAAAAAGCAGGGCTTACAAGGTTAAGTACACTGTTATTTTATTTATTTAGTTAGTTTTGGTTGACCAGGTGGCTGCTGTAGTCATAGAAATGACTATTTTCAGGCACAACCTGGGAGGTTACAAAGTAGGCAAATACAAAACAGGATTTTGAGGTAAAAGAAATGCTTTCACAAAAATGGCAGAGACAATACCATATTATGGCATACAGTATAGACCTAGTTATACAAAAGTATATGAGGTAAATGCAAGCACAAAATAAATCATTGAGGAATAAATGTGAGAGTACATTATATAGAAATAAGGGGAAACAAATGGGAGTCTGAGCATAAAGAAGGACATGGCAGAAGCCAAACTGAGCAGTATACAATGATAAATGCAATCACAAAAGTATTACAATGAGGATACATAGGGGAGTACAATTTTCAGTAGTAAGAGAAAAATCAATGGCAGAAACAAAAAACATTATTTAATACAGGGTAAGTGCAAACACAAAATGAAATGTAAGGATAAAAGGAAGAGAAACTTGTACAAGTAAGGCCAAAAAGAATAAAACATTTGATCTAAGTGGGCATTTCAGAGCACTAACTAGTCCAGGATAGAATTTGGGAAAGGATGAGGCAGTGTAAGTAGACTAGGTAGATGAGTGAGCTAAGGACGATCGAAGCAGGAGAAGGGGATAGGTTTGGATAGGAAATTTAGAAGTTCCTTTTTAAAGATAACATGAGTCGGCAAATGATCGATGGCAAGGGGAAGGGGGTTCCAGTGCTTTGGGGCAGCATGAAAGAAGGCACAGGCATCCTTTGAGGTTTTACTCCTCGGTACTTATAGAAGAGATTAATCAACTGAACGTAGGTCATAGGAGGAGGATTGAGGGAGCAACAAGGAGGCAAGAAATGAGATGGTTTGCGATCTAATAACACTGTTCATCAGGGAGCCAAGGGAGAGTAGTCTGAGGGCAGAGGGGGAGAGCCAATTTAGATCAGCATAGAGCTGGCAGTGATGTTTGTGCCAAGGGGATGAAGAGGCATACCAGCAAATATAAATATAAATTGTATCCCATTTGTAAAGAGTAGTCTTAGGCACAGCAGTATAAGTAGCTATACCATAGGTGAGTGAAGGGAGCAAAATGCCTCAGGCAATGGCCATTCTGGTGAAAGGGGTTAAGACATAATTTGTTTTGTATGCAGTCCCTAATTTGGTATAAACAAATTTATAGGTGCTCTGGATGTGATGGTTGAAATCAAGGGACTCATCAAGTAGAGTGCCAAGATATTTAAAAGAGCTCACAGTTCCTATTAGAGAACCATCAGAGCAGGATACCTTGAGCAGGTTTTGGAAAGATCTAAGTTTAGAGGCAGAGCGAAAGAGCATAATTTGTGTTTCGCCCACACTTAGTATGAGCTTGTGCACAGAGATCCATGCTTTAATATTTGAGAAAGCAGAGGAGAAATTAAGGTTTATGTCCAATACGTTTTTGTAGCTAGAATACAAGACAAGGTCATCCACATAGAAAAGGGATGAGAAAGAGATAGTGTCCCTGGTGATGTTGTTGATAAAAATGGAAAAAAGAAGGGGGCCCAGAATGGAACCCTGGGGAACTCCAATTTTAATGGTTGTATGGTCAGAGAGGGCAGAGTTAAATTTAACAACTTGTATTAGATAGATAGCTGTTGAACCAGGCAACAACATGCAGTGAGAAACCCATGGATTGAAGAATGGAAAGAAGTAAAGGGTGGTCATTAAGATCAAATGCCTTCATCAAATCTATGAAGACCACACCTGTCAGAAGGCCAGAATCTGTGGCAGAGAGAGAGTATCATTGGTAAATTTAAGTAAGGCTGTGGAGGTACTATGACCCTTGTGGAAACTGTGCTGTTTGTCAGAGAGGAGGCTTTTTTTAAGAAGAAAATCAATTGTTTGTGAGGCAACCAGCTTTTCAAGGATTTTTACTCAGGACAGAGAGGATGGCTTCAGGCTGGTAGTTTGAAATATCTTTAGGATTCCCTTTTTTGAAAACTGGAGTAACTCAGGCAATTTTCCAAATGTCAGGGATTTGACTATGGCACAAAGACAGAGTAAAAATTAATGCCAGGGGAGAGGCAATAAAAGGAGCAGCAATTTTTAGGAGCCTAGAATCAAGACTGTCAGAGACAATGCTGTTACTGTTGGAGATAGTATTTAGGAGTTTCAATACCTGAATCCTGGTTATGGCTTTGAAACAAAATGTTGGGGTCCCAGCCCCGGTGTTGGAAAAAGTGCATTGGACGGTAGGTTGTATTGAAGAGAAGGGGGAAGTGTATTTGGATAAATCAGAGAAATGCAGGCTGAAAGAATTTACAATAGAAGTAGGATCATTGCAGTGTACACCATTTAGAACCATATCATTAGATTTGTGGGACTGTTTATTTCCAAGGAAGATTTTTATATGAGACCAAAATTTCCTAGAGTCCCCCTCAGTATCAAGTAGTAGACCTTTATACTAGGAGATTTTGGCTAGCCTTATTTGTTTTTACAAGTATTTCATTGAGCCCTACAGTGATTGTAATCAGATGGAAGGCCTGAGAACCTGAAACACTTTCAGTTGTTATCCCTCACACAAAGTAGATCTAGTAGGTCCTTGTGCAGCCACCTGGTTTGTTTACCTCATACAGGATGAGAGATTAAAGGGGTGTGCCTACCCTGAAGAGCCCCAAATTCATTAAGAAAGAAGCTAAAAGCTGTCTGAACATCCTGAGCCAGGAAAAGGCTGGACCAGTCAATTGATGAGACATCGTGAAGAAATTTTCCCTGGTCAAGTCTAGTGGTGGGCGAAGTGGGCTCAATCCATTCTGCAAAATGATTCATGGAGCAAAGGTGGATTTGCGGAGTGCTCCGCAATGTGAAGTGGAGTACTTCACATTATAATGAGGAATGCGAAGTCCATTGGAAACAATGACTTCATGTTACTGCACCTCCCCAAACCATTATTCTGCCAAATTTAAGGCGAAGTGCATTGCAGGCAGTGCACTTCACCTCACTTCGCCTTGTTTTTGAGCTCCAAAGGTGAATTTTGCAGTGATTCATGGGATTTCAGGTCACATGGGCTCTATATTGATCTGCATAACCTCAGTTTGGGGTAATATGAGTAGGAAGGAGTAGGAGACAGTGTGCTCTCATAGCTGTCTGTGATAGGAATCTTGTAAAAGATGTTCAAAAAACATTTTTGCATTTTTGTTTGGGATCCAACTTTAGTTCCTCGATTGTAGGAAACCTTCCTGTGCTGATATCATCAAACATTTTTGTTTTTGTGTGGATTTTGAATGTTAATTTACAACATTGACTGTTGTGGTGAATGACAGCGAAAGTGTGCTTTGCAAAGGGGTGTATCTGTGGTATAGGTAGATTTAAGTTGGAGAAATAGTGATTTCTTTATTTTTTGGTTATATTTTTGTTATATAACTGACTGTGTTAATGTACACACAGTAATATTGTCAGTAATAGTAGGCATTTTCTTGCTGTTTGTTGTGTGGATGTGGTGCAGCAACTCATAAGTTCAGGTTGTTTACATTACAAATTTATAATATGTAACATGGCATAGTACTGAATGTTTGTATTTGCTATGCATTCCTCCTTCAGCATTGTACACAAACTGTTCTTGTGAGTGTGGGTGCAGTGTTGCGTGCATCAAATAATACACCTTTTATTGTGACAGAGACTAGTGTAATTGCAGGTGCAGCAGTGTGATCATGGTATCTGTTCTTAGTTTTGCTGCTTGTAGTGCCATAAAAATCTGCACTGTCTGCATTCAGTGCTCCCCCCCACCCCCATGTTCAAAAGGTATTTTTTACCAGATTGGATTGTTTTTGTGACCTCATCAGCACCACTGGTTACTGAAGTTGTTTTAATTCTGTGACAGTCTCAGAGTAGTCTCTTATCTGTTGCTGAAGCCACAGTTGTTTATTTGGCTTCATCTCCAGCGTCCCTCCAATCAGAGAGTGAACATATCAAAATCTGAATTTGGTTACAATATTGTGGTTGATCCCCAAAAATGCCTGCGAAGAGATGTGCAAGCAAAGCTGTTTCTCGCCATGGCAATGTGGACAGTAAGATGGTCTGTGGGTGTGGTTGTAGTAGTATGTATACGCAGACGTAGAAGTGCATTGCTGATGTGAGGAAAGGTATTTCTCCTGCGATGTTTTTTACAGCCCAATCAGTAACTTCACTCATAGTTAGAGGAGATGATGTTTTCCCAGCTGGTGGTGTTAGTGTTACTGGTGTTAGTGGTGGTGGAGGTAGTATTAGTATTGTTCTAATTTCTAAGTTCTGTGTTCTAAGTTCTAATTCTGACCAGTGTACCATATCCAAAAATATTGAGTGTGAAGCAGTGCAAGTGAGTGGCAGCATAGATGATGTCATACTTCCCAGTAACATCCCAGTAACTGAACCTGAGGATTCTGATAATCATGTCGATGATAGCATACAATGTGATATTCCATCCACTGTGGCACTTAACATCATGCATTTTCCATGCAGTGATTCACAGTGTGATGAAAAAATATCAGGTGATGGTGGTGTAGATGCTGCTGCTGATGATGATGATGTTGCTGTTGTTGCAATATGCAGTCCACTTGCTAGCATCCAAGCAGAAGATGTCGATGTGTGTGACATTGATGACTATGATGATGATGTAATTGACCCCAGTTGGAAACCAGAGAAAAAGAAATTCAAAGTGGCTGTGTCTGAGTCTGTTTGCAGGAATCCCCCCTCCCCCGTAAAAACTTGTGATCTACCAGTTTTAGTTGATGATGATGATGACCCAGTAACCAATATGATAGGTAGTCATGGTGGTCAGTTGCAGTCCAGGTGTGCAGTGCACAAAACATCACATGCCCCCTCACTTCAGTGCTTAAAATAATGGACTTAAATAAGCCACATCATGGACATGTTAAAAACAGAGCATCAGAATCCCTTGTTTGGGATTTTTTTGTTCAAGATGCAAACGATGAGTCAGTTGCAATCTGCCAGGTTTGCCATGTGCGTGTGAGTCAAGGTAAAAAGGGGAACCGTCTGGGCACAGGAGGACAGCATATGCATCTTAAGAATAGTCACTTGGTACTGTGGACCCAGTACAAGCTGGCAGCTAATACCACAGTGGGGCGTTCACACTCATCACCGGCAACCATAGCCAGCATGTTATCTCCTTCCATGACTGTTAAGCCCATTAGGAAAATAAATGTGTGCAGTAGTGCGGTAATAAGAGCAGAGGATTACTATAGGCATGATGAGGTGGAGGACCATGATGACTTTGAAATGTTGTCCAGTGCTGGTGAAAGTAGCAGTTTTGTGGTGGTGGTGGTGAATGCAGTATGTCTAGTGCAAGTGGTACATCAACCCCAGTTGGCAAATCTGGCAAAATAACAGCATGTCTGGGTTTGTCATCATCACCTGTGCAACCGTCTTCATCAAATGCCCACACTCCACCCCCTGCCAAAGCCATTCATCACAGAGCACAACCATTTGTGCTCAACACACCCCATGTAAAACGTTTAAGTCACCCACATTACAGAGTGTTTTTGCGCATAAGCTGAAGCACCCCCCGAATCATACAGTGTCACGTGAACTTAATGCTGCTGTAGCAGAAATGCTGGCAATTGATCTTTTGCCCTTCTCCTTTGTGGAGAATTCTGGGTTCCAGCAGTTTGCTGCACATGCCTGGCCAAAATGGAAAGTCCCATCCAGGACATACTTTTCTACCCGAGCTGTCCCCGAGTTGTTCCACACTGTGTCTGACTCAGTAAGACATGCCCTTCAACATTCCTACTCTCCATTCATCCATTTAAGTATGGATATGTGGACAAGTGGCAAAACAGTGGAGAGTTCATATTTGTGTATAACTGCACACTGAGTGCAGGTGTAAGGGGTTGTTTGTGATGTTGGTAGTGAGAATAATCAGTGCAGCAAGGTGGATTGTCATGGTAGCAATTTTCCAGGACTTCAACAGCATGCAATGATTGCTATGCACAATGTGACTTGTTTCCACACTGGTGAGAATATGTTGGACGTGGTACTGACTGAAATTGATAGATGGCTAAACCCTCTGTCCCTGATAGCTGGGTTCATAGCAAGTGACAATGGGTCAAATGTGGTGAAATGCATTACGAATGGTGTTTTTTTTTCATGTTCCATGCATGGCCCACTGTTTAAATCTTGTGGTTCAGGAGTTTCTGCAGCACCCTGATATAAAGGAAATGCTGACCGTTGGATGACATATCTGGTCTCACTTTTCAAGATCTGGAAAGGCCCGTGACCAGCTGTGGAAGTTGCAGATATAAAACAGGCTGCCTCAGCACTGCCTGAAGCTGGAAGCTGGCACCCTATGGAACTCCACTTTATACATGGCAGAGAGGTTGGATGAACAATACAAGCCATCTCAGAATATCTTGTTATGCACACTAGCTGTAACAGTTCGGAGGCCTCCATGTCTATGATGACTGAACAGTGGCGCCTCATGGACTCTGTAATAACAATTTTGTGGCCTTTTGAACATGCCACAGAGGCAGTAAGTGGTGAGTCTGCCTCTATTAGCCAACCAATTCCACTGCTGCGGGTGCTGAGGCAGACATTGGAGAATGTACAGCATAGCCTTGATGTTGCCAGAGATGGTGATAGCTGTATGTTGCTGCAACACATGCTGACAGTATTCGACCAGAATCATCATGTTGTGAGCATTCAGAATAGTGACAACTTTGCCATAGCAACAATGCTGGACCCATGATAAAAACATGGAATTGCATCAGTACTGGAGGGAGGGCCTAAACAGGTAAAAAATATCATTGGTCAACTGGTGTGCTAGGTTCATGGGGCACAGAAGTAACATGCCAAGGTCAGCTAACTTCAGCAGCATAATCCAGCTGAAGGTGTACCTGGAGGACCATCAAGCATATCCTGCAAGGGGAAGGGGACTGCAGTTCCAGGTGGTCTGTCATCCAAAGAGGCTGGCGTGAACCCATTTTGGGAGGCTTTGTCCCAAGTGGGTATTTGTGAAATAAATGATTTGGGAGAACAGGATGATGCATCAACAACTGGACTTAGTGCAGCACATAGAATGGTTGAGTCATATTTGTCTGAAAACAGGCATCTGACAATAACTGAAGATCCTCTTTTGTACTGGAGTGGAAAGGTTAGTGAATGGCCAGAGCTGACTGCAGTGGCACTGAAGTACCTCACATACCCACCCTCCAGTGTAAGTGTTGACAGGGTATTCAGCTTAGCAGGTGCAATATTCAGGAATCGTCGGACAAACCTGTCTCCTGCAAATGTTAGTTTGCTGACAATCATTAAAATGAATGAGAGGCACATACCAGCACAGACTACAACCTTGGTATTTATACCCTGGCCTAGTCATTGTGGTCTTGCTGATGTGGAAATGGAGCATCCTGGTGGCACTGGTGGTGGCTGCCTGAAATGGCCCACCACTGACGTAGATGACAACACAATGAAGAAAGAATTTCCCAGTGTTCAGACTTCAGACATCGATGATTGTGAAGGCAGCTTTTTTTATGAGGATGATGTTGTGGTTAATGCTGACAGGTTTTAACTGAAGTTTTCAAAGGCAGTGTGCCCCTCTGGAGCACCACCACTGGCACTGATGATAGCCACTGCCACCACTGAGCCTGAGTCTGTCCACCCCAGACCACGACCACCAGGACTGATGTTAGCCACTGCCACCACTGAGCCTGAGTCTGTCTGCTCCCCGGACCACCACCACTAGGACTGATGTTAGCCACTGCCACCACTGAGCCTGAGTCTGTCCACCCACCGGACCACCACCACTGGGAATGATGTTAGCCACTGTCACCACTGAGCCTGAGTGTGTCCTCCTCCCAGACCACCACCAGTGGGATGTTAGCTACTGCCACCACTGAGCCTGAGTCTGTCCACCCCCCGGACCACCACCAGCAGGACTGATGTTAGCCACTGTCACCTCTGAGCCTGAGTCTGTCCAGACCACCACATCCATCAGCCACAGACACAAAGCTTCTTAATATTTAAACTATAAAGTAAGATTGTGTACTCATGTTTGTTATGCTGCTTCACTTCCTTTAGTTGTATGTTTTGTTTTCTGTAGCTTTTCAGAGCCACAATGGTAAAACACATACGGTACACATATTTTGTTTCTTTTACAAAGTAACAAAAAAGGCTCCATTACTAAAACTCATTGGGAATGGTACTGTAGCTGTAGCGTACAGAGATGAAGCGATGTAATATCCATGTGAAATCCATTCTGGTAAGTATGAAAATGTTATTTCATCCATTTCACTGTTTTGGAAAGACTGCAGCAAATATTGCATAAAGGTTGTGTTAGTTGAGATGATGTGGGTTTGAAATGTAACTTGACTTTAGATTGAGATGTGAGAACCGGGGAGGGACACATAACAATTAAATTGTAAGAAGTCATTCATTTATTTTTTTAGGAAACTTCCAGATGCTTTGTTGTTCTGTCAAAGTGGCCTTATCCAAAAAAGTTCTTCAACCTCAGGCACCCCGCTCCTCCGAGCTTGAGTACACATGCAACATGCAGACGTCGTTTCATTAGATGACCATGACCATCCTAACAACCGGACTCCAGAAGGATGCTGATGAAATTTGTGAAGAAGTAACAAAATAAGAAACCATTACAGACAAACCTGCAAATATGATTCCCCCACCCCAGCAAAAAAAAAATACTTATCTTCATGTGCTTGAGACTTAACCGTTTCCAATTTCAGCACAAAAAATTATCATTGAGCACTAGAATGTGCACACCAACAGTTTCTGTGTGACCTGCGATGCAGAACAATACCATGAGTACAAGTCCATGTCAACCCCCCTCCTCACCTACAAAATACACAACCATATATCTATATATATATATATATATAGATAGATATACTCACCAAGGCTACTATTAGTGTACAGCCAAAGGGCACCCTTCAATCCAGTTGAGATGATCACATTGCGTTTGCTCGAATCGTCTCGCAGAACAGATTGGACCAGCAACACGATGCTCACAGTCATCATTTTATACTGGGGTATGTGCTGAAACACTCTCATTCTACTGTGTTATGACTTGTCAATTTTCTGCATACAAGCAGGATGCATTTTGGGCCTGCAGAAAAAACCTGGGACTCTGTGCCACCACTGCACGCATGACTGAGTGCACCATTAATTCTGGGGGACTTTGTATGTGCTGAAACACACTCATTCCACTGTGTTAACATTTGTCAATTTTCTGCACACAAGCAGGATGCATTTTGGGCCTGCAGAAAAAATCTGGGGACTCTGTGCCACTTTTGTGTGTTCTGTGATTGTTGCTGTGAACTCATGATTTCATACTGACAGTTTTACAATTAAAGAAGCATTGCAAGAATGTCCTGACAGTTTGAACTGTACTTTGTTATGCTACTTTACATTGCCACAGCCACCACTAGTTACTTCCTAGTCGTAACTTGAATGATACTCTTCTTTTCACAATTTATGTCTGCTTTACTTATTTGACTACTTTTTTTCATGTATGAAAAAAAATAAGCACACCTTCAATATTGTTCGGACCAGGTATGTATTTATTTGCAGCTGCTTTTCAATAACTATTGTTCTGTGGTGTCATAAAACACTGCCTGCTGCATAACTGTTAATTAACAACAGAATTGATATATAACAACTAATTGCTGTGATGGAGAAAAGCAGAGGAAAACAATGACAAAGACCTGGTCATCGCCAATTTAAAAGGAATGTGCCTTTCATTATTTCATACATGAAAAAAGGTAGTACAGCAGACTCAACTACTGCAAATTCGTGTATCATTCCAGTCAGTCAGGATGTAAGTAAAGGAAGTTGTAACATAGCATTAAAAAATATAAGTCGGAGTTCTCAACAGATTGTTGCACTGCTGCTTTACAGAGATCCACCACATTACATAGTTATGGTGATGCATATAAACTAATATATGGGGGCATTGCTCCCACTGGAATATTTCTTGATCCACAGAGTGCAATATATTTCTGTGAAAAACGCCCATAATTTCATCACAGTGTGTCATGTGAAGGAGGAATTACCGATCAGAAAAGCCACCCACATTCTGCCCCCCTTTCTCAGCAACATTAGGATGTGATGCCGGGGGAGCGCAGGTGCATGCTCCACTATAGTGCATGTCCGGCAGCCATCCCAATGTTTCCTTATGTTATAAGACTGACTTTGTGGTGAAATGTGGGAATATTTCCACTAACAAGGCTCTTCTTACTGGAAATGTGCCCACACTTTTTACCACAAACTGACCATTATAACATAAAGAAACATTTGGAAAGCTGCTGGACAATCGGATATTCATCACCCTGCCATCACATCCTAACGTTGCTGAGAAGGGAGGCAGAATGTGGGCAGATTTTCAGAACAGGAATTCCTCCATCACATGACACACTGTAATGAAATTACAGGTGGTTTTCACACAAATGTATTGCACTATGTGGTGCAAGAAAGATTCCCCTGGAAGGGAAAATGTGTATGATTAAACAACAACAAAGAAAAAACACACAAAAACAGTACAACACAGTAGTGGGGTGGGTGGGGGTCGAGGCCAGAAACAATCCCTTAACTTACTCTGGCCATGGAATGCCATGGTAGTCCAGCAGCAGATGCAGCATTGAAACTATTTGCTGCTGCTGTTGTTCTATTCTGTTCACCTGCTGCTGCAAAGCACCGAACCGTTCATTGTTTTCTTCAAGAGCTACCCACACCAGGGTGATGTCAGACTGTGTTGCAGGGTCCACTGCATCAGGGAATCCAGGTATTGGGGGTGGTGGTAGAGAGGGTGGTGCTGGTGGCTGTGGTGGCAGTGGTGGTGGTGGAGCAGCTGCTTTACTAGCCATCCTCCTGCTGCGGTGGTGATGAGGCACAACTCCCACCCCAGCAGCACCCTTGGTCACTGCCATGGAAGGGCCAGCAGGTGGACACCTGGCCCCTTCCATGGCAGCCTGCCACTCTGCCCTGTGGTGGTTCAGCATGTGTGTGCACTGGCCACCGGTTCCCAAATGCATCCCACAGGGACCATGGTGAACCACCACACCACACAGATGGCACACCACCACTGTGCTGTCTCTCCCCACAAAGTTAAAAAACTCCCACACTGAGGAGCTGTGGGGGAGACCAGACACAGTCCTTGCATGAGTCACACCACCTACATTTTCCAGGACCACCTCCTGTGGCTGTGGAGTTGGTGGAGGGGGTGCTGCTGGAGCCCCTACAGCTGCTACTACCAGCGGTGGTGGTAGTGGTGGAGAAGATGGATGCACAGCAGCCACCTGTGGCACTGGTGCTGCTGCTGCTCCTGTTACTTGAACATCGGGGGAAGCAAAACCCAGGAGTCGGGAGTGGTCCAGCATGACCCGACTGCCCCGCCCCCACGGGTCAGCACTCCCCTACGACCGCATCCATGGGCCAGTGACTCACCTTCTTCTGGGTCCATCCTGACACACACAACAAGTCCCCAAGCTGACACACACACACTGACACTCACTGACACACACACACACACACAGTCAGTCACACACACAAAATAAAACAAAACTTATACAAAAAAATTAACTAACAAAATAAACACAAATACAATACAAAAACTAAATAAAAATATAGCTTTTAAAAAAGCTGTTGGTTTTCTTCTGAAATGCAAGTGGCAAGGCAATCAAGCACTTTAACTCCTAGTCTCCTCTCACACTGCTTTCTCCCTATACAAATGCAAAGGAGAAAGTGAAACTGCTTCTCTGACTCACTTTCTTCCTGCCTGGTTAAAGCATATGACTTACAGTACTGTAAGCCATGTAATGTGTGAGGGGCTGCCTGTTCTCTTCTCACTTTGCCTTACTTTGCGTTAAGGCATAATGACAACGTGAAGTGGTAATAATAATGACTTAAAGTGAGCACCTTGCAGTGCCTACTTCGTGCTGTGCTCCGCAGACATGAAGAGGTCACTTTGCGTCCACTTCGCCGGTGGATTAAAAATTCACTGCATCTCTAGTCAAGTCTGGTGCAGTTTCTAAAAGTGATGTAATGCAGAGGGGGAAAGGTCAGATGAGGGATGCCAGATTCAGAATAAGGGGGACTGGTCACTTACAGCATCAGCAAGTGTGCCAGCAGCAGGGATGCAGTCAATATGATTAGTCAGTATCCAGTCAATCAGGGTGCTGGAGTTTGACTGGGAAATGACCTTGGTGGGCTCAGTAATGAGTTGATGAAGATTATGACTTTGTACCAAGGCGAGAAGGGTATTTTCTGTCTTCTCCATCCAGTTCAGAACAAGCAGGGCAGTTTAATCGAGTAACTCTTCAAGACCTGAGTAATTGCTTTGTGGTGCATTACAGGCACAAACTACGTGACTTTTTTTGCATGAAGGATAATGGTAGCATGGAGGGATTCACAAAGGGGAAGAATAGGAGTAGGAATGACAGTGAGATTAAGATGTGACTTATAGAACAAGGCAACCCCCCTTTAGAAGAGTGTCTGTCACACCTTAGCAGGTTATAGTTGGTTAGGGAACAGACTGAGTCTGTAATAGACAATTTCAGCCAGGTCTCAGACAAGCAAAGGATGTCTGGTTTACAGAGAGTGACCCATGCTTCAAGGCCAGCAAGGTTATGGATGAGGCTCCTTATATTATGGCAAGCAACATGGAGACCCTTTACATTGTTTAGGGATTCATCTGTATGAGAGTAATAGGTCAGAGGGACATAATTTAGTTCAACGTCTTCAGACAGAATAAGAACCAGGAGAATAAGGTACCTGAGCTT
Organism: Neoceratodus forsteri; assembly: GCA_016271365.2. Taxonomy (NCBI): domain Eukaryota; kingdom Metazoa; phylum Chordata; order Ceratodontiformes; family Ceratodontidae; genus Neoceratodus; species Neoceratodus forsteri. The sequence continues at coordinate 1,580,424,959 of CM057449.1, read as the reverse complement.
ACAATGAACAAATGGAAATTGAAGAACCAAATGACAGAAGAGGCATTTTTTAAAGGTATAGGCTGCAAGGTAGATGAAACTCCTAGGGAGTAAGGGGGGGGGTGAGATCTTTGTGTTTGTGTGGCAAAAAAGGAAGGTTTAAGAAAGTAAAGTCATTAGGAAAGGAAGGCAAGGACACTGAGGATTGGGAGCAGGAGGCTAGCATGAGCCATGAAAGAAGAAATAGCATTAGTGCAGCTGGCAGCATTGCTGAGAATTTAGAATCCATCGGTAGATCTAGAGTAAATGTGCTTGGGGAAACTAATAACTGAGGATTAGTTTACATAGAGTAAGAAGTAGAGTAAGGTAGAAGTGAAACTAGGGGAGAAAAAATATAGTGTAGATGTGCTCAGGGAAATTTAATAACAAGGGTTTGGTGAAATGAAGTAGAAGTGAAACTAGAGGAGAGAAAAACTAGGGAAGAGAAAAATCAATGTTTTACACAGTAAGAGAAGTGAAGCCATGCAATAAAATCTAAACAATGGGAACCACTTGTGGTCACACCATATAAGGAGCTAATAAGAGAGTAGACACTTTGTCATGTGACCAAACATAGATATAAAAGCCAGTGTCCACCTAGGGTGGGCAGGGAGCCTGCATGAAGTGCTGGCAGGGTATTAGCAGGCTCTGGGCACTACCACTCTGTAACTGGAAGCAAGATATAAAAGCCAGTGTCCAACTAGGGTGGGCAGGATTGAGGTGGGTGAGGAGCCGGTACAAATTGCCATTGGGGTATTAGCAGGCTCTGGTCACTAATGGTCCATACCTGGAAGCTAGATTGAACCACCAGCATGGTTCAAACTGAAAGAGTAGGCATTTGGCTTGTGGCTCAAGGTAGGGAAAGATCTGCCAGCATGCACTGCTCCAGGGGTTTGCTTCAGTGGCAGGGTGGGAGGCTAGATCAAAATTGCAGAAGCGGTTCACTGTAGAAGTCCATGGCCCAATGCAGGTGAGGGAGCCTGGAGGGAACGGAAGGGCAGAAATTAAGTACAAACAGCACAGGGGAGGGCTTAGCTAAGACAAAGGAACAGAACAGGCTCAGAAGAAGAGGAAACAGGGATAAGAAGAAAGAGAGAGAGAGAAAGAGAAAGCTTAGTGCAATATAAATTACAAACAATCCTAAAAATGACCTATAAATCATCTGAAATAGCAAATGCAGGAAACATTACTGAAGTAGGCTGCAATAACAGAAACTGAGTAGAAGAAATTGCTAAAAGTAGTAAATAGTCAGAAATAATTTGTAGATGGAATAGAGTTAAAAAACTGCAGTTCAAAAGGCTTAAAGGTTAAAGCAACCAGTCACAGATAGGGCTCCTGAGGCAAGTGCCAATGAGAGGCTAAGTAAAAAGGTGCCAAGGATTCAAGAAGTCCTTTGTTCCACAGCGGGGTAATAGCAGGCTCTGGGCGCTATCAGTCAATACTTGTTATTGTGTGTTCTAATGTATTCCAGTTCTGTACATGGGTAAAGAATTCTGAAGGGTTGGGTTAGCCTCACGGAGGTATGTTTGAGATAGTTGTTAAAGGGGGACCGCAGGGCATCATAGCTAGGTATGGAGTTTGAGGCCAGATGAGACATATGTTCAAATTTTACCAGTTGAGAGAATTGTGCTAAAAATTTAGATAAGATGGGTACATCAGTAGTATGCCACTATGATATTTTTAGCCTGTATACTGGCTATAGTTATGAAGTTAAATACAGGATTAGACAAGTGATGTTTCACCTGTTTAGACCCTAATATATACAGAAAAGGTTCATTTGAGATAGGAACTTGTAAAATGTTTTACATTGTATAATGTACCTTGGTCCAAAATTGTCTCAGTTTTGGACATGCCCATACAATAGTGAAAAGGTCACCTTTGTGTTGCAGGCACCTCCAGCAGTGATTGTTAGGAAGTAAATGGGCGGCATGCAATACAGCTGGGGTGCTGAACCGGTTGTATAATATCTTGTTTTGTATAATCCAACTCAGCATTGAATATTAGAGAAGGGAACCCACTCCAGACCCTTGTCTCATAAAATAAACAATCACCAGAATCTAGGTTCAGGTATTTGTTTTTTTCTTGGCATAATTTTTATGGATTTCAATTTTTTTAAAATAAAAACAAGATGGCTGCCATCCAAAAGATTCTTTTCTGATGAAAGAAGAGTTCTGAACCATGAAAGAGGAATCTTCTTTCATGAGAAAAAAAAAACTATGTCTGAATTCTTCTTTCATATCAGACATATAAATGAAAGACCCTATAGAGCATGCACAGAATCAAAATTTCAAATCCTTATAACTTGAGAATGGATTCATATTTTTTTCACCAAATCAAAAAAAGCCACCTTTCAAGGGCAGGGCCCTTCTAACCTGAAAATGTCAGAATAAAATTTCAACTACCTGAATCTAGCTAAATGGGATCCGTTTAGCTAGTCTGGTGTGTTTTTTTTTTTGAAAAAAGACTCCAAAAGTTGGGTTTGGAGCATCCATAAAGTCCTAGGTGGAAGGCTTAGTGAGGGGTTCTGAATCTTCTTTTGTTAGTCGACCTTATTCTTTCATGAGTCCCATGAAAGAGGAATCTAATCTCATGAAAGAAAAAGGTGAGACTTACATTTTTTTGTAGTTTATTTATGAGCCGAGCTTCTTGTTTCATGAGTCACCAAAGAAGACTTTCAGCTACAGAAGAAAAGGGTGGTACTTGTTTTTTTTTCATAGTTCTTTTGCAAGCTGAACCTCTTCTTTCATGTGTCTCTTGAAAGAAGAATATCTACTTACAAAGAGGGGATTTTGTGTCATGAAAGAAGAGTATGGGATTTTGTTTTTCTTCACAATTCTTTTACAAAATCATATGAAAGAACCTTTGTTCTCATGAGATCTCATGAAAAAACTGTCCATAAGCGGGACTTTCTTGAATGCGAAGCCACTGCTGGAGTCATTCTGTCGACTTCAGTTGGAGCAGTGAGGTGGTGACCTTAGTGAGGGCTCATATTTTTATTATTTAGTTTTTGTTGACCAGGTAGGTGCACTAGACCATAAAAATGCCTATTTCCAGGTGAGACACAGGTGAATTTTAAAGACAATAAACAATGGATAAGGTCATAACATTACATGAAAGTAGGGAGAGAGCAAGAACATTCATCAGTGCAAAACATAGTAGAGAAAAGTATAAATTGTCATACCATCCAGCAAGAATATTCAACAAATCAAAACAGTGTAGGGAAAAGTTCAAGTTGCAGTACACTCCAAAGAGACAAAGTATGTAGAGTAAATGATAATAAGAGCAAAAGTGAATATGACTTTATAAGTCAGCCAACAACAGTGCAATTCATGTACAAGAGCATACATCCCTGGATTTCAGAAAGTTACAAAGTTATCTTTTAAATATGGGGTGGAATTTGCAAACTTAAAGGTGGGGAGGGGAGGAGAGAAGTTCAGGCTCTCAGGGTGAATGAGGCAAATGCCTGCACACCCATCCTAGAAGAGCACTTGGGAAGAGTCAGGAGAGACAAGTCATTAGATCATAGAGCATACGCTTGGTCTGATGTCACCAGGTTGGTAAGGTTGGATGTCCAGATGATATTATCAGTGGCTCAGCATAGAGTGTAGAGTCGCTGAGAGGAGGGGGCTAGCCCCATGGGCACAGCATATGTAAGACAGAGTGGGAACTGTTTCTGTGTCACATAAATGTCCTTCACAATCTGGAACTTAACAGTGCACCTGTCAATGTGGAAAGGTTTGTCAAGATTGCCAAATTGTGTCTACTATGCAGCTCGTGGCACCAATGACTAATCATTGGTCTACATCAAGGCTGCGATGAAGCATGACACGTGCATTGCTACATAGCAAGAGAATTGCTTCTAAGCCTACAGTACATGAAACTCTGAGGTAAGTTCTTTCAGTCTTGCTACCATCTTTGAAACCATACAATAGAATGCCTTAACTTGACACCATCAATGGAATCAATTGATGGAAGTGTTACAGTTGTGTGCTGTTCCCTCTTCAACATGATTTTGTTGAACTCAGCACACTGCTTAAGTCTTGGCATCAAACACACAATGCGTCCACCTTCTGTGAGTATCTTAGAAAACAGGTCACATGCATCCTTCTTAGAGCCTTGATTTCTGTCTACAAGCCGAGTCTTCAACATTTCAACATGGAGATGTGATACTTCCCAAAGCGTGCTTCATCAAGGAGTGTTTTGCATTGTAGATCACCACATTGTTGCATATTTTGGAATAGTTCAACATATGAGAAGAACTCCCATAGGATAGCACCACCTGTGCACCCAATTGTCATTTTTGCTTGTTCCACAGACAGAGTAGAGAACACATGCTGACCATTTACAGGTGCAAGTTGTAGTAGGTCTCCAAACATGACTATGTTTTTCCCACCAAATGGTGCATCATCATCATCATTGATGACTAGGTCCTGCAGCTGTAGGTGAATGTATGCAAGAAGAAGATTGGAAACCATGCTGATTTCATCAGTGATTAACAGTTCTAGTTTGTCAAACATTGTACGTAGTTCACTTCCAACATCAAAAGGTAATTTCCCATACTCACCTATGTTGTTATGCTCAACAGGAAGCATAAAAAGGTGGTACAGTGTAATGCCACATATGTTATACTTATTTATTTATTGAAGATGTTTCACCAGGAAAGGCACACTGAGCAAAAAGATGCTCGTCTCACGGTGTGACCTTGGGGGGGGGGGGTTACAATGGAGGAAGGTATACATATTACAGTTGAAACTGGGAGTAGAGCAATACAGACAAATGAACATAATTGAGTGTGATTACTTATGAGCTTGTTACATGAGAAGAACAGTACAAAACATGAGCCTCAGGGAAAGTGGTATACATAACATGAGTACACATCTAGGGCAATACATGATTACATAAGTGCCAGTAACATAACTTGAACTGAAGTGAGATGCACCAAGTTGTCAGCGGGAAATGGAAAATGGAGATGAGGTAAAGGAGAGGTGGAAGGGCTGTATAGTAAACACTAGGGTGTTTGGGGGTGTTGCTTTAGGGGAGACGTTGGGGGAAAGAGAAGGGAGATAGTAGCAGTGAATAAGACTGTAAGTGCGTAGGGTGTTTAGGATGGTGGGGGAAAGAGAAGGGAGAAAGTAGCAGTGAATAGGACTGTAAGTGCATAGAATGTTTAGGGCAATGTATAAGCCAGACAATTAGGTGAAGGCCGAGCCGCTGGTCAGGTGCGTAAGGGGGAGGGGGGAAGAGAATACATCAGTGGGTGGGAGGTCAGGGGCAGTTACAATTTGGTGCAAGGAAGTTAGTGAGGGCAGAGGATAGAGGGTTTTTGGATTAAGAATGGTGGATTTGGGCTGGCAGACCGTTCCAGAGCTTAGGGAAGAGGTAAGAGAAAGCTGATTGGCCTGCAGAGGTCCTTTGGACAGGGATGACTAATAGCCTAGAGTCAGTAGACCTGAGGGTGAGGGTGGGGTTAGATGGGGAAGATAGGGAGGATACGAGGTAGGGAGGGAGGGAACTGAGCCAGAAGTTGGAAACAAATTTAGCACTGTGAAGTAGGCGCTGGTTACTCAGGGATGGAAGGGCCAGAGAATGGTAGAGCTCGCAGTGATGGGAGTTGGGGGGGGTGTCAAGGGAAAAATGGCAGAAAGCGTTAAAGAGGGGGTCCAGTTTGGCTAAGGTGGACTTAGAGGCAGAGCTGTAAACAACATCGCAGTAGTCGAAGGAGGGTAGAATCATTTTCTGGACTATTTGGCATCTCACAAGATGTGGGTGACTAGCGCAGTTTCTATAGAGGGCACCAAGTTTTGGATGCAGTTTTGATATGATGGCATCCACATGTGTGGAAAAGGAGAGGTGGCGATCAAGCCAAACCCCTAGGTACCTGAAGGAGGGCACATCATCAAGGATGGTGTTATTTAGGGTACAGAAGATCAGTGGGGATGTGAGTCTGGATAGACACTGTCTAGTGACGAAAGTCATAGAGACAGTTTTTTTGGCATTTAGGGAGAGTAGGTTGGAGTTGAACCAGTATTGTATTTTGTTGAAATCAGTCTGCAGATTAGAGGTGACTTCTTCGTAGGTATGGCCAGAGGTAAAGAGGACCATGTCGTCAGCATACATGTGGATTGCAGTAGTGGAGCAAGAGTTAGGCATATCATTTAGAAGGATGAAGAAGAGAATGGGGCCAAGGACTGAGCTCTGGGGAATGCCGGTGGAAATAGGGAGGGGGGGGAGGTGTAGTCAGCTATTTTAGTGGACTGGGGTCTATTTTGTAGGTAGGCAGTGAACCAGTTTGTGTTGGATGCTGCTAACCCAGCCCCTGATAGGCAGGATAGTAGGAGGAAGTGGGACACCGTATCAAAAGCTTTGGCTAGGTCAATGAAAATAGTGGCAGTAATTTGCCCTTTGTCCATCCCAGTGAAGATAGAGTAGTAGGGAGGTGGTGGTACAGTGTTTTTTTCTGAAACCGGACTGAAATGGAGTGAGAAAGTTAGTTTCTGAAAGAAAGTGGGAGAGTTGGGATAGTACTAGGTGTTCCTGGAGTTTGGTGAGAGTGGGGAGAAGGGAGATGGGACGGTAGTTAGTTGGGGAGGTACGATCACCTCCTTTTGGTAGGAGTAGGACAGTGGCATGCTTCCATTAAGAGGGAAGTGACTCGGTGATGAATGAAAGATTTAGCAGGGCTGCGAGGGGAGTAGCAATGGCAGGGGCAGATAGGAAGAGGAGTTTGTTATCGAGACCATCGGGGAATTTGTCTTTGGAGGGGTTCAGGGAGTGAAGGGCATCTAGGGTTTCGATGGGGGAGATGTGTCTGAAGGAAAAAGGGTTCAGGACAGGTGGTAGGGGGATAGCTGTCTGGGGAGTGGGTGTGGTTACAGGAGGTAGGGAATCTAGGAGGGTCGTAGCACAAGTAGTGAAGTAGGAATTAAACTCAGAGGCTACCTTCAGGGGGTTGGAGAGTAGAGTCCCTTGGGTGAGGAGGAGAGGTGGGGGATTTGCTGTTTGGGGGGAGAAAAGGGAGTTAATGACTTTCTAGAATTTAGAAGGTCTCCCAAGATTTGCATTTAGGGTGTTGTTAAAATATTCGGCCTTAGCTAAGCAGATGGCCTTTGTGCACTTGTTGAGGAGCATGCGGTAGGTGATATTGTCGCCTGGGAGGAGCGTGGATTTGTAAATGCGCCAGGACTTGTCACGGGCTTGTTGGCAAGCTATCAGCTCAGATGATATCCAGGGTAGTTGAGACCCCCGGACTCTAGCCCAGCGCAGGGGGACGTGTTTGTCCCAGGCAGTAAGGAAGGTGTTCCAAAAGTGCGTAAGGGCAGAGTTCATGTTAGATAATCTTGAGCACGGGTCCCAGTTAGAGCGAGCTAAATCTTCTAGGGGGGGGGGAGGTTTAGGGATTTATATGACCATTGGAATATAAATTTGGGAGGGGATTTAACTCTTTGGATTTTGTGGACCAAGTAGATTAGGTGGTGGTCACTAATGGAATCAGGGAGGATGCCCAAGCTGATGATGCGGTGTGAGTGAGATGTAAGCACCCAGTCAAGAAGGGAGTGGTTTCTGGACTTATGGTTTGACCCTGTAGGTTCCATAATGGTTTGGTTAAGGTTGAGAGCAGTTATCTCAGTTCGGGTTTTGTTAAAAGTGGGTGCTAGCCAGTTGTGGTTAAAGTCACCAATAACATATAGTTCACCCGACTGGGCAAGAGACATGAGTTGGCACAGAAGGTCGGTGACTGTTGTGGTTGGCATGCCTGGGCAGCAATAAATACCAGCCTCAAAGATGGGTAATGAGGAGGCAGGGGACAATTTTACCATAAGAAGCTCATAAGCTTTGGGTTCAGCTTTTGAAAGAGAGACAGAGAAGTGTAGAGCTGATCTGATGTAGATATCCACCCCTCCTCCTCTGGAGGGCCAGTCTTGCCGAGTGATGGTGAACCCTGGAATAGCGATGGTATGATCTGGGAGGCTGGAGTTTAGCCAGGTCTCAGATAGGATGATTATGTCGGGGTCATGGTGGGTGGCCAGAACCTGGAGCTGATCGAGCTTAGGGGCTAGGCTACGAATGTTTAGATGGAGGAGGCATAAACTTGGGGGAAGAGAGCCAGAATGAGTGTTAGTGGTGGCCTTGGTTGAGGGGTTCGGCATGGGGTAGCTGGGACCAGAAGTTGGAGATGGGCCAGAATTGGGATGTATATCCCCTGCAGCCAGTAGTAATAGGGCAATGATTAGGTGGTAGCATAGAATGCGAAGGGACCAGGATTTTGCCATGCGCCATTTGGGGATGGCAGTAGGGCAGGCAGTGTGGAGGAAGTGGATACTGGAATGGGAGAGAGAGACCAGGAGGTAGCCAAAGGAATAGACCGAGGAGGAGGGGCACGTAGAGAAACAGGACCAGATGATAGCTGGGAGGGATGCTGTGGACTTATAGGGGGAATTTGTAGGATGAGTCAGTACAGCGGGGGGGTGCAGGGTAGTAACTTAGAGGGGGAGTTAAAAGGGAAAGGGAGAGTAGAATGGAGAGGATCAGAAGTAGAAGGGTTATTGATTGTGCTATTTTACCAGGGACAGGAGGCACAGATATGGTGTGAGGAGAGGTACAGGCTAGTGCGGGGTAGTGTAGATAGAGGGAGAAGTGGATAAGGTGCGAGAAGAGTTATGTAGAGTAGCTGGGTGGGGGAAGAGGGGAGGAGTAAAACTTGTAGGCGAGGGATTGGAGTAGGTAGAAAGGGGCTGGGTAAGTAGTGTATTTAATAGGTGGCCTGGGAGGGGGTGGTGGGGGTGGGACAAAATAGCCCAGCAGAAAGAAGAACGAATCCCGAGGCTAGTGGCCACTCTGGTAATCCGGCAGGAGTGTTCCACTGGTCGGGTAGCAGCTTGGTTGGCTCAGCTGAGCAGGCGCCTCAATCAGAAGGAGAGGGCTGATCTCCGGTCCAATCAGGGGCCGTCAATGGGGTAGGCGCCCCAATCTGAGGATGCACTAGAAGCTGGGCGGCTGAGAGTAGTTAGCAGTGATTACCTTAGTGCAGAATAGGGAGGCAGGACCAGGAGGGCAGGAGGGAAGCATCGGGTAGTGTCACTGATGGTGGTGCTGATGCCGCCGGGCTCCATGGGCGCCGCTCAGGGCGCAGTAAGCTCCTTAGTGCAGAACCGGGAGGCAGGACCAGAAGGGTGGGAGGGAAGCATGGGGTAGTGTCGCTGATGGCGGCGCTGATGCCGCCGGGCTCCGTGGGCGCCGCTCGGGGCATGGTAAGCTCCTTAGTACAGAACCGGGAGGTAGGACCAGGAGGACAGGAGGGAAGCATTGGGTAGTGTCTCTGATGGTGGCGCTGATGCTGCCGGACTCCATGGGTGCCACTCAGGGCACGATAAACTCCACTATATGCTGCAAGTCCAGTAGGAGCTGACACAATCACAGAGGCTGACACACCAGTAAGTTTGTGTATTGCAGCACTGATGGCTTCAATGAGAAAACTTTAACCTGTTTCAGCTGCACCACTCACAAACATCCAAATTGGGTTGTTGTTTTCACAGGTGCACTGCTTGTTTCTATGCTGCATGCATTACAGCACTGAAAATAAGGCTCTGATGGTCAATCAACATATCCTGCACCATGGATCTGTTGTTGGTGAAATGGCTACCCTGCTGCATAGCACTTTCAACTTCTAAAATCAGTACTGGATGATCATTAGTGGGACGGGGAGGTCCTAGAGCTACTTCACCCATTAGCTTACACAATTCTTGCAAGTTCACTAGAGTATCTTCTTCCAGTTCATGTCTCTCTTTGTCCTGTTGCTGTTTCTCCAACTCCAATCTGTTGATGTAGACAAATAACGCATCAGTTTTAAATGAATCATAACTAAGGTGAAATTGTTCCTCATATGACTCTTAATCACCCTTTAGTGATTGTTCATCTCCCCATGGGTTGACAAGAAACAGGAGAGCAGAGTAGTAATGCTCTCTCTTGTCAGTAGTTGTCAGACTGAGCTTCATGTGGTCAATCAACCACTGTTTGCATCTCTTCACAAGACTACCTTCCAATCCAGTGACTTTGTATGTTTGTCTAACTGGATCCATGTCCACAACCCATTTGTAGTCTTACCATTGAGTGACTTCAAATAGAGACATGTTACCCTTAGCATCATGGCACTGTGGATACTAAGTGTCAATCAAGTTGTTCTTCTGTATGTTGGTTGAAGATCTCTTGAATACAGCAAACTCTTCAATCTCATCATGACTTCTGAGGATGCATCATCTCTTTTCCTTGAAGTTGATGATCAGGTATTTAATTAACTCAGATTTGCAATAGAGGCATGTGCCAGTGAGTCAGTCACTTGCTTCATAGGCTCCACATTCACAGTGTGACAGGGGGCATGATTCCAAGGCATTTATGCCAGGCGTAAATGCAGTACACCAGTCCTGATAGAGCAAATCGCAAGTTACACCAGCAATTTGTGACATGCGTGATTCCAAAAGAACACTTATGCCACAACCCACAACTGCTATGACAAATGCAAGTTACACCACAGTTACACCAAAGAATGCCTACGCCACTGCGTACTGTGGCTTATGACATGCGTAACACACCAGCACCATGGAACTGCTATTCCAGAACAGGTGGCATAATGAACCATGCCAGAGGATGGTAATGTACGTTAGAACAACGAAAAGCTGTCCTAACCAAAGCACAGGCCATAGAACCCCCCCCCCACAGAGTCAGACTGCAGCGTACCCCCAACCAGTAGGCCCCAAATGTGGAACTAATGGGCAAACAGTGGAACACCTAAGCAAACGTGCCCTAGGAAGCCCAAAACACCATGAAATAGGTAGCAGCATGGCCAGACAGGCCAGTAGTAAGTGAAATACATACCTGGTGCAATGTGTACCATAGCATGTAGCACAATAGCCAAACACAGATTGTGGGACAATGCATAGCACTATGGAACAGAGAAGTGATGGGGCATACAGTAGGAAACAGTGCCATGTACTATGGGACAGTCAAGAGGTATGTACTGCTGACAGTATTGCGAGTTGCAACATGCATATTGCTACGCCGCTATTGCAAGTTATGCCATGTCTTACGGGCATAACTTACAACATGCGTAATTCTGCATTTTCCATCATATCTGGTGATTCACTTGGAATATGGTGCAGCTCATGTCGTAGGGATTCTGGCATCACTTTACGCACTGGCATACTTTGCATCTTGCTCTCATCGCTGTTTTGGAATCGGGCCCAGAGTCTTTAACCCTAGTGACCACAGACATGATGAGATAGTTCTATTAGTGCTTGACAAATCTTCCCACTGTACCTGCAAGCAAATTTGCTCATTCTTGGTAATGTGTGAAGTCACGTACCATACCAGAGCCATGGAGCTGTCAGAAACAAATTCTACATCAATGTTAGCCTGCCACATCAACAACAAAGTTGGGCTTTAGTCATTAATGAAAGCCTCAGTTTCTCAGTTTCTTTTCTGGGCAACTTGTATACTCTCTTGGTGGATTTCACATTCAGGTGATGACTAATGACAGAAAAAATGTCTTTCAACTGCTCCTTTTCACACACTCATCTAGGAAATCCAAAGCAACATCTTGTGTACCAGTTTCCGTGGTCCTTTACCTTCTTATGACAGTATTTGCAACACAAGTAGTGCTGGAATTTCTGCACCGGTTTCCATAGTGTTGCACTGTTGTATTTCTCAGGAATCTGACATGTTATGTACTTCATGATGAAGTTAATATGTCAGAATCTTCACAGTCCTCAATGTGGGGAGCATCCTTCACACACAATATCATGTGGAAGTGAGGTGCTCCACGGGCTTGGTATTCCACCCTCCTAAGTAGTGTTCAACAATTCTGAGAGGAGGATTAGTTCTTGACAGAATGAACTTGAGGACTGCATGGAACCACTGCTGGAAGTGCTGTGATACAGACAAAGGGTCTAGAGAGCACATCTCACTGAGAGTTCTGGATGCAATACCATCTACATCTGAATTTGCCTGTTTCAGGAGGTCTGCTAACACCTCCCAGGAGTATTCTGCACAACTGAGAGTAACAAATCATGTAGCTGCACCAAACTCACTCAACGTGCACATGACTTCAGAGTGCCTTCCATACTAGTACTCTTTTGTGCCATGCATACTGGAGAGGATGGAATTAAGAATTTCCTGCAATGTCTCATCCTTCTGTTGCAGTTTCAAAAGCAACTATGCAGCTGTCATGCCATGAAAATCAGTGCTGAGACACAAGGTATGTGCAACTGATGCAGATAAGATCCTTAGCTCACTCTCCCACAAAAGGTGGAACAAATACTGAATATTTCTTTGGAACGTACCATCCGAATGAAGCATTCTAGATGCTCTGTACTCAGCTCCAGGGATGTATACCTAATGTACATCCAACTGACCACAAGTACCATGTGGAATCAGATCAGGGAAACAACAAGCCACCAGTGTACTGTCCCAGATACTTACAGGTATCCCTTCTATCTGTTTTAGCTGGTACAAATCAATATTATCAATTATTGCATCCTTGCCATGTAGAGGGTAAATTGTGTATTGTTCATACACATTTTCATCAGTTGCTATGGAGACCTTTTCAATCATTGTTTTACTGCTGTCAACAACTCCAAACTGAGTGTCAATGTCAGCAAGGTGATCTACACTAATATCTTCATAGAAGGTATTGTGCAGTTTTAAATATCGTAGGGCATTTTTCACTGTCTGAACATTAACAACATCCTGCCAAATGTGTTATGCCTTTGTTGGCACACTATTGACCAATGCTGTTGTCTCTGGAAATTATTTCAACATTTTCTTGCAATGGCAGTGGCAGGTACATGATAGAGCCTTTTATTTATTTAATTAGCTCTTTGTGTGGCATGATCTTCAGTTTGGTATTCAGATGCAGAATTGTTTTAAATGGCTTCATGGTCTGTATCAGAATCCATACAAACAAATCCAAGGAAGAAATGTTAGCTCTACCTCCTTGTTGTTCAGTACAGATCTTGAAGGTAAACTGTCCAATTTAATCTTATGTAAACACTATGCACTCATATGTACTGTTTCATACAGTTCAAAGTTGTTTTGCAACAACAAGTTGGCAAACAAACAACCCCACATTTCATTCCATCTAGCAATATTGTGTAGGTCAACCTTGGCTGTTTGTTTATGGTAGAACAAACAGTTACATGACACACATACAACATCAAATTTCTCAAACTTACTCATCTCAAATCTTGCAAAGTCATTACCGAATATTTTCAGCAAGTGTGATTCCTGTAATGACCCAGACTGCTGCAGATGATCAATGTTTACTGTTGACACATCATCTGAACTAGTTTTACATAACTTAATTTCTTTGATAAACTGTAGTGTATGTCACCAACAGTTAACGAGGTATCAAATACTGTGAAATTTCAGACAGTACATCTGAAACAATACAAACTTCTGATGAATTTGTGCATACCTGAGTTGTGTGCTGCAATCAGGTGGAAGTGATGAAATGTACTATCACATGCTCTGGTTTGCAAACAAGTGAAAGAATGCCCCATTAGATCATGGTGTGATTAAATCTCACACTTGTCTATGTGTCGAAGAAGTTTGTGTTTGTAACATCTCTTTGTAGTTAGAAATGTATTAAAAAATGTTTTGATCTCATGAAGAGACTGTTTACTGACGTTACACATAGCATCACATGTCCATGTGGGACGAAATGTTTGCTTTTCTTCAGCAGAAGGAGAATTGTCAACATCCATTGCCTCAATGACATCATGTTGAAGCACAGGGGAAGTAGTAGTAGTACTAATTGTAAAAAGGTATTCTGATATTCAGAAAAGGCTAACCCAGTTGAGCCTAGACTCATTTACAATGGAGTCCCATAAATATAAAATAACAATACAAAAACAAGTTACATGTATAATATACAGAATATACAGAATATACAAACAGTGTATATTGAAGCCAAATACAGCTTAAAAGAAGTTTAAACAAATTAATCACAGCAAACCTTGGGCAGGGCAGCTATTTTCATCATTCAAAACACTTTGAGCTTTACCACAATCATCTACAGAAATAGTTTCTGCAATATTCTGTGGATGACACGTTTCCTCCGAAAAGTATGCCTCAGTGTGTTGTGGGTATAGCCATTCACCATCAAACACCATGCACAGGTGCTCTTCGTTGAGATGATCAAAGCCACGCACTTTAGCTGTGATAATCTCAACCTTAGCACTGAATTTGTCAATAGCAGTCATCATAGTAGTCCACAACTGTGAACGCATCTTCATTGCCATATTAACAAACTGACATGCTTAAAGGTGTAGCTTGAGGAGAGAAGGTTTTCTCCTAACTTTCTTCCCAGTACGTCACACTATTGCTGAGATAATGCGTTCAGTTTTGTCTTTGTACAACAACATTTTAAAGTACTTCAGTCTATTGTGCTGCATGTTATGTATACTGTCACATTTGTTAGTTTTCTTTTGTTTACATGCCTGTCTCTTCTTTGCTTTCTGGCCTCTGTCTGTTTGCCTCTTTAATGAGACTTTGACATAACCTTTCTTAGATGTGTGTGCCATAGCAGTGATACGACACCTAGATATTGATTTGACTTTTTGGATCAATTTGTCATGGGTGTTGTGGCAATGTGCTGCATGCCTATCTTTAGTATGAGAACTATCTCCCTTATAAAAGGACGCACACCTACCAAGGTACTTCTCCTTTCTTTATAAAGATATCTTTTGAGTAGTAGTTGGCATTTTAATCCTTGATGAGTTATAAATTCTGTTGTGTCTGTTGTGAACCTGTAAATGAAACTGAAATAAAAGAAGAAAACACTATGATCCACTAGAATAGTCTGAGAAACATATTATCAGAAATAGAAGCACTCATACATAACAATTGTAAAGAAAATATGTTGCACAGTGTCAACACATCCGGAAAAAAACAGAACAATTGTTATAGTAGTTATGAAAGTAATACGATTGTAAACACATTATATTATCGATTACGTATATACCTATGTGCAGTGTATACAAGGCAAGTGTATAAAAAACATTGTATTTCACAAGGCACAACTTCTACATGAGTAGCTCACAAAGAACTCTAACAGCGGTTTGCAACAACATGATTTAAATATACACATGAATTGTGGGCTGTTGCTGCTAAGAGTTGATGCACTGAATATCACACCTTGTGCAGTAGTAGGAACCGAGGTTTGGGAGTGAACTTGGGTTGTGTGAAGATCATCAGGGGAGGTAGAGAATTCAGATTACACAGTACCTCTCTCCTCAACCAGCAAGTGTCGGTTTCTCATCCTGCTCCTTGGCTGCACTGCAGTGCAGCCAGTAGCTTATCCCCATAGTCAACAAGCCACAGTATCATGGTACTTGGCAATTGCATGCATCCACACACACAAGATCATGCCACAAGGGGTAGGTTGATCAGCCAGAAAATTATAAAAATGTGGACACTGTCAGGTTAGTGATATGCTGTCAAAACCAAAATTATGTGCAACACTGTATATGGATTGTGTACTGTGGGTTCTTTTGTTGGTGGTGTGTGGGGGAGGAGAGAGGCAGTCCTGCTCACCTCAGTACCACCATCGGGGGGGAGGGGTATTCATGTAGAAAGCACGTTGCTAGGACCAGTGCAGAACAACAGTGTTCAGAAGAGGAGTCCTCTATGAGTCTGCTGGAGCCGCATCTCAATGAAAATCAGGCACAGAACATTTGAAAGTATAATGAAAACAAAAATGGGCAACACATGGGTATCTTGAGGCAGTAATGGTGTTGGGCCACTGTAAATCATTTATTTTTACTTTGAAAAATGTCTTAAAGTGATGGTGGTGTAAATAGAGGCAGTGGTAAATGTCCGGGTCCTGACAAAAAAGGATCCTTTTTCATAAGGTGCAAATCCTTTTTTGTGACTAGCTCATGAAAAGGGAACAACAATGACTTAAATATAAACATTTGAATGAGTATTAGAAGTAATATGGATGAAGATTCAATGCTTAGCATTTATCTACAGTAATTACTAGTATTCCAAGCAAGGGACTGCCCCTGATTGCAGCTGCAGATTGTAAATCTAGTAAAATAAGATCCTTAATCATGAGATACAACTCCTTTTTCAACACTTGCTCACAGGAAAGAAACAGCGAGAGGTGAAAAAGGATTTGAAAACCACAGTTCTCATGAGATAGGATTCGTTTTCATGAGATCATATTCCTTTTTCGTCACTCATTCATGGAAAAGGATTGGTGCATGGTGAAAAAAGAACTGAAAGATACAGTTCTCACAAGACAGGATCCTTTTTCATGAGATCATATTCCTTTCTTGACACCTGCTTGTAAAAACAGAACGGTGAGTTGCAAAAAGGAATTAAAAATCAACAGGAAGTGGCTGTTGCAGCCAATCACAATGCGTGATGATGACAGATAGTATGCCATCTTGGATCCAATGATTTACAGAGCCACAAAGAAGACTATAGAACTGTAAGTAACAAAACATTTGTATTAAACTTTTAAAATGATCCAGTTACTTAATCCTTAAAAAAAATAGCATATTATAAAATCGGAATTTATTTGTAATCAAACAGAACTTTTAAAAATCAAAGTAGACGAATTATTAACATAGAAAATGCTATTTAAGTTCTCACACAGTTGACTTCCAGCAACATGGTGCACAAGCTGATAGTTTGGATTAGCTTAACAGTTACAGTATGTTTAGATAATTTAACAAACTGAATCCCTGGCAAAAATCCTTTAAAGAAAACAAATAAGTCTAATGACTTATAATATGTGTTACAATCTGTCACATACAAACTGAACTTGTAAGTAGTATATGGCTGATACAGACTGTCTTACATTGATAACCCCCCACACACACACACACGCACACTTTTTGTGATATAAGAATCATTTTGCATTTCTACTGTGCTGTCCTATTTATAACATATCTAAAACTGCTACTGAATAAGTGATGTTGTTCTGTACTGCCAATCACATCATTATTCAAAAGAAAATTTACTTTACACAGCAAATAAATGCAACTTAACCAACAACTGTGATATTGTGACTTGCCACCTAGAATGCCAGCTCAAAAGGAGAGAACAGAGGCTCTGCCTGAGTATGCCAGCCTGTAAACTGACAAATAGCATAGGTCAGCATTAGCAGCTCAAAAGTAATGACCTATCACCTAATCAGGCTCTAGCTCCAGATTTTTTTTACATGCAGTTCATGCAATTCTCCAATAAGAGACCAACTGTACACATAAGAATAATAATTTAGCTGATTGGCACACAGTTATTGTACTTGACTAATTCAATGTTACATAACTGTTTTGAGCTGTGTGACTCAGCAAATAATGTTTGTGACAGATTACCACCAGAGTTTTACCAGTCATTTGACACAGGGCTATTGAGAGAGACAGTCACATTTCTGAGATTACTGGCATTTGCACTATCTGTGATGGCATGGTAGCATGGCAGAAGGCTCTAGAACAAGTGCATGGATCCTGGGGCATTCCCTTGTGCATAGGGCTGCACAGTTCACTAGGAGAAGTTATTTTTGGAATAACTTGTGCCTACATAATTGTGATATGTCATGGTTTGGTAAGGGTGGTATGAGATGGGAGCAGCTCATGCCAGCTGTACATCAACTTTTGGACACACACCCTAAGCCAAACATACTTCTGATCCATGTTGGAGGTAATTATCGGGGGAAAAAAGGAGTATAAATTTGATTGAAGCAGCAGCATCTGATTTGACTGCCTTATTTGCAATGTTACCTGCCTATAAAATACTGTATTCAGATATTACAGAGCAGATGATTGGCAAGGCCAACCCAACAGTCCTGGACTTGAAAGAGCATGACAAAAGGTTAACATTCAAATATCTGTCTTCCTTTGCTATCTGGGAATGCACACTGTACGTCACCCCAAAATTAATTATTGGAAGTATTGGCTTGACCTGAAAGTTGGTGTGCATTCCTCAGATGCTGGTAACAGGATTTTCCTGGGGGACCTCCAACATGGAATCCAAACACTCGTGAATGTGTGGTTACATACAGCAGATGTCCAACCATGCAACCTCATCACCACTCAAAAACTCTTCCAAGAGCCAAATATACTTTGGTGAAAAAATAGAAGAACTACACCTACACAACACACAAACCTCATATATGTGTTACTATTTTGTCTTTTTGTGTAAATATTGTCTTTTACTTTAGTAAGAATATTTTCATTTGCATTTAGTTTTAGTGTGTATGTGTATTGCATATAGTGTTAAAGATGCCTTTGTAGTCTGCCACCTCAGAAGCAGTCATTATGAGGCACAGCAATATCACAATTGTAACAGTGTATAACTGTCTCACATGTGCCTGAGTGTCAGTGGTGGGTGGTGGGGTGGCCACCTCAAAACTGTCATGAGAAGGAAGGGGAGGTTTGGGGGACAATTCATGTGTATGAGAACTTCAACATAGCTGTTGTGTATACATACAAACATATGAATAAACCAGCAGAAAAAGGCCATTTGTCATATCACATCTGCTCATACTGCAGGGTACACAACTTGAGCTATTGCTCTTGCACTATTGCTCTTGCCCCCTCCTCACTCTTCCCATGCTCCCTACCCACGACTCTTACTTTAACCCTATGCCTATCTCAGCCTCTTTTGAAGCAGTTCACTGTCTTCAATGAGACCACCTGTTACAGCAGCACATTCCAAGTGCTCACCACCCTCTCCATGAAGAAAGACTTCCTGACCTCCCTCCTAATGCCTCCCTCCAGATTAAGACTGTGTGGAGTGCTTCAGGTCACTAGTGATCATCACTTCCAATTGCTTCTTCTCCTCTGATGCAGATACCTTGACTCCACCCAAGTAATAGTCCACCCTTGGATTCATGGCTACAATGTGCATATTATGCCACTTTTTTTGTTGTAATTTACAGTACACAAAACCAGTTGGGTCATACAGTGGAACAATGGTAGCATAGCAGTGCGATGAAGTAGCACTTGTATTTTGACAGTTTATTGTAAAACCAGTAAATATCTACATATGTGTTCCCTCTTGTTCAAAACAGGGGAAAAATGCCTAAGCTATGGAAGGATGAGGGTGCACTTGCCCTGGTAAAAACTCTGAAGGAGTTCGGCAATGTGGACATCGTCAAGAGAGCAACAACCGTAGCCTCACAAAAATGTGGGCAAGGATTGCTCATTCCTTGGGTGACAAGGAGTTGCAAAAAAACCCATAAGAATACCAGAAGAAGTGGAAGTAGCTCCGGCAAAAATTCTACAAATTAAAAGGAAGTGGAGTTGTGCATATGAAGGATGCAGAATGGTATGAGGTGGCATACAGCATGTAAGAGGATGCAGGGAAGCCTAGCTTTGGCGACCACCATCACAGCAGTAAGTATATTTTGCTTAGTTAGCTCCAGAAGCAACACTGCTAAAAAAATGTCTCCATTAGCACATACAAAAGTATAGATATGTTATCATGCCACTATGCTGAAATTGCCAATACATACATTCAATTTAATTAAGTGGGTCAATGAGTTTCTGGTAGAGATTTTCAATTAAATAGATTTTAGTACGATGTATAACCTTTAAATTGCTATATTGTAAACAAATGTATTAGTGTGTATTTTGTTGGACTAGTTTAAATAGTACAATCTGCCTCACTGTTGAACAAGTGCATGGTAGATAATAACAGTTATGTTGTTTCATAAAGATAGTATGACTGAGGTAGAAATCAACAATATTAATGTCAAGTGACTTGTATACAGTTGTTTATGTCAGTTATTATGAAATGTTATATGTCACATACACACCCTCAAATAGTTAAAAAATAGCAATTAAAATGATACTTACATTGCCGAAGTACTCATGCAGTAACTGTATGTGTTCTAATGTAAGAAATGTTGTACTCATACTATACAAAAGTAAGCAAAGAGAAGTTAATAGTTTCATACTCTGTGTAATGTACATTGTCAGTAAAAGTAATTCATCTTTAATCGGTTATCAAGTGTAATATATTACAGTTTTGCAAGTTATTTATTTTGTAGCTTTCTCCCTTGTCAGAAGGAAGCATTTCACAGGCAAACAGAAATTGCAGCTACCATACCATTATGTCTTTTCTGCTTCAACAGAACCTGAAGGCTTCCTTGCAACCACAGCCAAGAGGCTGCACCTCATAGAGATCCCAGAGATCAGGTGGAGGAGGATCATGTGGTCATGTAGGTGATGGTGCTCGACCCAGCCAGTATGTAACCTTAAGTGTTATTCATCATCATGTACCCAAAGATAACTGTGCTACAGCGAAGCTTGCCAGTATTTTCATCAAGCATAAAGCACCCAAGATAGTGCTGCAGCAGAATTATTGTAGTGAACAGCGGATTTCAATGTTAATTAAAAAATATTTTAGATGTAGAGTTTTTTGCAACCCAACTTCAACCGTGTACTGCCACATTGAGCTATGAAAAGAACAAAGTCTACTTCACAAACTACAGTACAGCATGCAGCAAATGTGTGGAATTAGGATTGCGATGGAGAGGGGTACACTTCCAACAATTAGGCCAAAGGAGAACCACACAGACTGCAGCTGAGTGAGAAGTGCTACCTGCTGTATTGCAAGGGCAGGGAGTAATTTTAAAGCAAAACATGAAAAACCTTGCAGCAAATGTTGCAGAGCTTTCTGTGACATCACTGTTTATCAATGCCATTAAAACATATTTTAATTTTGTTGTTTCATAGTTTTTTCTCATTGTTGTTTCTCACTGTTACCCTATGGGGTTTGTTAACAGGGGCATAACACTGACATCCCAACAACATTACCTGGTAATTAACAGGTGTCTTTTTATAGAAGTTGCACAATTGAGTGTGACCATCGGTGGATGGGTCTAGGGGGGGTGGTGGGGTGGAAGGATCTAGAATTTATGATTTTATGTTCAACTGACATCACATATCATTATGTATATCTTGTACATATTATACATAGGTTGTGTATTAACTAGTTCATAAAGAAAAGAAACCAAAACAATGTATTCAGTTATTAGCCAATGCTATATATTTGTAGACACAACAGAGTAGCTACTCTGAGTACTATATAACAATAAATGGAACACATCTCTATATTCTTTTGTTCCATTAGTGTTTTCCAGATAATGAGACTGTCCAGGAGGGCACTGGTGGTGATGAAGAGCAGGCCACAGAGGGAGCAAGCAAACAACAACTGGCAGACCCCTCTGTGGCATAAGAAGTGCCACCAGTTGCTGGTGGCTTCTCACAAAAACAGCAAGAAGAGGAGCCCCAGCCTGGTCCCTCAGGTATGAAGAGGGCTGCAGTTGGAAGCAGGTTTCTAGCTAGGAAACATAAGTACATTAATATACATTGTATTTTATTTACTGAAAATATTTGTTAAAGCAGCAGTGCAACAAAAATTGTGCAAACATTTCAATCTCCATTTTTGTTTCACTATAACAATTTCCTGGAATCTTACAGTTGTATTTGTTGGTACAGTTTCCTAATTCAACCACAGCTACAGTGTTTTATTTAAGTCTGAATGTAACTTCTTTTCAAGAAATAAAACATGGCACCACCTGTTTCATAGAAAAAACATTTTAGACCAGGCAATGGTTAGTATATAAAAAGTAAAATAAATACTCATGGTGTGTAGCATAGGAGGTACCTAGACACATAAATCTGACAAATAAGCTAATATTTTTTCTGAACTTACTTTAAACAATTAGTTTTTTAAAACTGATTTTGTTTCACTGCTGCTTTAATATACAATGTTCTTACCTGTGAACTGTCAAATATGTAAACAGTGAAAGTGACAACAGATTATCTATCTTTCTAAAAGCTATTGTTATCCGTTAGCCTATTTAAATAATTAACACATCTGCACATGTTTCTGTTATTGCCATTTTATGTGCTGGCATTCAGAGTATATATGTTGAAGTCAACCAATTTGCACTTGTATTATTTGTTTTGCAGCCAGGCCATAACCCATCTTTCTTGTTCTTACAAAAACTGTCTATCAAAGTACAGTGTAACCCCATTTATCCGAGCTCCATTTATCCGAATCTTCCTGTTAACTGAAACTGCCTGCTGTCTCCCACCATTCCCCTGTCACTTATGCTGTCACTTTGAAATTCACCATGAACGATTAAATGTTCGTTTTCTTTTACTTTTCGTTTACTTTTGCTTTGTGTACGACTGTTCTGCTTTCTTATCTCACCTGACAGGCATTATTAATGACTCCCATCAGCATAACTGCTTTCATCCTGTCATTCTTACAGTTGTAGATTTTAGTTTCTTGCTGCATTGTGCTCTGTGAAGGAAAGCATTGGCCAAACAAAAATGTTCGGTGCTGGACATAGCTGCCAAGTTGTATATCATTGAGTGCCTTGAAAGTGAACAGAAAGTCATGGAGGTGGCGTGCCAGTTTGGCATTGGAAATGCCATTGTCTGTGATATCTGCAAGGCAAAGGACAAGCTGCGGGAATTTGCAGCAACAGTGGATTGCAGCCTCAGTCATGAGAACAGGAAGACCATGTGATCCTGTCATGACGTGGAGCTGAACAAGTCCATCTTCATGTGGTTTGTTCAAAACTGAACAAAGGGCACTCCAAATTCAAGAGAAGGCTCTGCAATTTCATCGCCAGATGAATGCCGACTACCCCTTCGCTACTAGCGAGGGGTGGTTGAATCGTTTTAAAAACAGACACAGCATAAGACAGTTGGCAGTTGCAGGTGAGATCATGTCATCAAGCACTGAATCAGTGGAGCCATTTGAAAAAAAGCTGCATGACTTGATGGCTAGTGAGGGCTAGTAGACGAGCAGCTGTACAATGCCGATGAAACTGGCAGTTACTGGCAAATGCTCCTTGAAAAACCTCTAGCCTCATCTGGTGAAATAAATGCTCCAGAACATAAAAAAAATAAGGAGCAGCTTACTGTGATAGCTGCGAGCAATGCAACAGGCACACACAAGCTACCGCTGCTCATCATAGGCAAGTCACAAAATCCTCGGTGCTTTAAGCATACCAACATGTCTAGCCTCCCTGCCCTGTATCGAGCGCAGCGTAGTGCTTGGATGAATGCTGATTTGTTCAAGGAATGTTTTTTTCAATCATTTATTCCCTCTGTAAAGTCTCACTTGCAGTCAAAGAGACTGCCAATAAGAGCCATTCTATTGATTGACAATGCTGGTGTGCATCCCAGTTCGGAAAGTTTGCGGACTGCTGACGGCAGGATACGCTATGAATTCCTGCCAGCAAACACAACCGCATCGATTCAGCATATGGATTAAGGGATCCTTGCAACAGTTAAAAGGATCTATCGCACTAAGCTGTTAACAACAGTGTAGAGTGAGGAGAATGAGCGGTCTACACTTGTTGATATTAAAAAAAACAAAACAAATCAAGGATGCCCTCATGATGTTGGCAGATGCCTGGAGAGAAGTACACCCTGAAACAATTAAAAACTGCTGGCATAAATCAACACTGCTGCTCGAGCCTCCTGCGCCTCCAATGACCACAGACCAAGCAGATCAAGAAGAAACTGATCAGCTCGCTGATGCTACAGTAGCACTTCATAAAGCTGCTGAGGATATGGAGTTCACTGTTGATGTGGTAGAGGAATGGATGGTGATCGATGACCTGGAGAGTGGATATGGAGAGATGTCAGACAGTGACATCATACAAGCTGTGAAGTGTGACACTGATGTGGAGATTATGGATGGGGAAGAGGACACAGCTGATCAAGAAGCAACTGTGCCCCCACCACCACCCACAGATGCAGAAGCTGCTGACTCCTTTGATAAATGTATTTCCTGGCTGGAGAGTCAGCAAGATGCAGATGGAGTTCAGCTGCTATTACTACGGCAGTTACGGCTGTGAGCTGTGCATCAGAGAAATGAAAAGAAAAAACAACAATCGATTCAGGACTACCTAACAAAACTTTAAGGACTGTCATGTAATGTATAACTTTTTTTTAACCCAAACCAAATGATTGCTGAATGCTTTGTTACATGTTGTATTCAATAAAATCATAAGTATATGCAGTACTTTACTTTCGTTCATGTAACATTAGATTAGCAGCATTTTATTTTTGGTTATTTTCGCTTATCCAAAACCTGTTTATCCGAATATTTTGGATGTCGCCCTGCATGTTCGGATAAACGGGGTTTCACTGTACTTGCAATAAAGGAATACAGTCTTTTTAATGTGTATTCATAGGCATATCTAATATTCTGCGGTACTGGTCTTCATAGAGTATTACCTTGTGTGGGCAAAAGCCTCCTTCTGCCAAAATAGCTACAAATTTTATCCACTCTTAAAAGTGAGAGAAGGTATTGTAACTGTGGGCAAAGTGCTGGCCAGCTAGTCCCTTTCAATTCCATGTGCCACTTGCTCCAGATCCACACTCCCACATTTAGTGGTGCACCACCAAGGAGAGCACAGGGGTGTGCCACACAACTCTGTGGCATTCATTTTCAAAAAATGTATACAGAACAGTAAGCAACATTAAAAAAAAAAGAGAGAAAAATGGAAGCCACCGCTCAAGTAATATGGACCCTATTACTTGAGCAGTGGCTTCCATTTTGTTTTTTTTGCAAATGTAGCTTGATGTGCTGTGAAAACATTTTGCAAATGACCCCCATATACTTGCATGGGGTGCTTCCCAGCACTCTCCCTGTGCAAGTCACTACACATTGGGGTGGAGGAGCAGGTATGGAAGAGGCAGACCAGTAAGAGGAAAGTGATTGGCAGGCCAGCATGATACCCACAGTTACAATCTCTTCCCATACCTGTTAAGACTGGGGCAAAAATATTAGATTTTAGGCCAAAAGAGACTATCACACACACAACGTAAGAGGCCATGAAGACCAAAGGTATGTTTCAGTTATTAACACATCCACTTTAAATATTGTGTAACCACCTATACTTACTTAAAGTATTTTTCTACCATCAGGTAAGTAGGATGTTGCAGAGACATACCATAGCTTCGCTGAGAAATGCAATTTACTATTTAAAAGTGTTCAGATTTTCTCGACCACTTCAGATTATTATTGTTTTCATAATACAGCCTCCAGTTCAGTATAAACCAGTGAAGCAGTACTGGAGACACCTTACAATTTATTGTTTTTTGTTTGTGACATCATCGTCAAAGCACAAAAACATTATGCTATCACTACTAGTTTTCTGGCACAAAATCCTATGCATAACAGCTTTTCAACATACAGTTAAAAAAAAATCAATTCATATGTGAATAGTGTTATTATTTTGTATTTGAAGAGTGCATGTCAATAGTTGTACATTAACCAGAATGCTATTATAGTACTGTACTATTTGCCTTACCACTGGTGCAATATCCCTTACACTTATAAAATGGGCTTTTATTTGTTAAAATATTAAGTAGTTATGGTGAGGTGTGCAGTTGACAAAAATAATCAATGCTCATGTGATGTGTTTCAACTAATGAGGATACAGGATTCTCATAGTCTATTTTATAAGGACTGTTTTACTTCCACCTGGAAAGTCACCAGAGAAGGGTAGAATGGGGAAATCATTTTAACATTTACTCTACATTGCAGTACCCCACAGTGTCAGTATTGTGTATTCACCAGTTTCCTGGTGTGGGACAAGGACCCATGGTTTTGCAGTCTTCCAGCCTTGGAATGAAACATACACCCTACAATACTGTGTCACTATTTGCTAGTATAGGCAACCCCCTTACTGGACATTATTTTTTTTTCCTTCGTTCTCTCTTAAAAAAAATCTACTGCAGTAGTGATCTGTTCTATTCTAATATGCTATTCTTACTTTTTCCTTTCCTATCATGTTGGGGTGGCCTTCCATCATGATATCTCTTTCTTTTCTAGCTTCTTTAAAATCTCCACCCCCATTTCATAATATAAGTCTGAAATAGTATTTTACAGTTCCTCTGGGAATGGTGGTTGTTAGGAGAAGAGCTGAGGTCTCGTATTCTCCATAGTTGCAGAAAAATAAAAATTCCCCGGTTTGCGGTTTCTGAAACCAAACCACACGCGTTACAATGTGCAGCACCTAATTTACAGTTTCAGTATTATTATAGCTTTCTAAGGGTGTTGTGCAGTGGTAGAAAAACTGGGGATATATTTTATAAAGAGGAACAAAAGGAGGATCTAGTTTTACATCAGAATGCCGTGAATGTCAGTGTAAAAATCAATTATGCCAGACGGTCTGTTTTACTTTCCTCTAAACAGCTGGTTTACAGTTCCAAAAAGGGTAGACGGTGTTACGGATTTCATACACCACTTAAAGGGGGAAAAGATTCAAATAAAAACAGAAGGTTTATCGAACGTGATGCTTCTTTCAGTCTTTATAAATGTGTATAGACCATAATATTATGTATATCCCATAATGGCTTAAGACACCCGGATGTAGTCCGTGTATACAGAGCTTCATTTAAAATGCTTAGAGGGCCAAAAGTAAGGAAAACAAGATAAAAGAGTTTGGTGTGTTTTTACTTTTTCAATGTGTGCTGTGATAATACCTATGTACTAAATAAAATAAAAACATACCGGGGGACTCCTTCCTCATCTCTTGGGGTTGTAAGGACATCTCTTTAGGGCCAGCAGCCCTCTAATGGACTAGTTAAGTAGTCCAAACACTGGATGAGGTCACGGCTAGTAGAAGGGGACAAATATCTTAAGTGACCCTTACATATGCCTATCAAAATAGCCTTTTTTATGCTATTTTATGGGTATTCTATTTAATGCTATTAGTTAATAATCTGGAGGTAAAGGTGTTTTGTCTGTGTGATGCCCCACATTTATGTACTATAGTAGGTTTATTTCATGTATTAGTGGTAGGGGGCCGGATCATGTGACTTGTGATGTCATCCTTATAGTAGTATAAAAGGGGTAAAATTGAAGAACCATTCAGATAGGCCGATTGCACAGAGGACAGTGTTCTATCTGATTGTAGGTACCACCCTGTGGCAGTATTCCATGTTGGTGTATTGAAGTTCAGTTGAAAAACTGTTTGATTTTCTTTGTATTTTTGTTATAAGTTCATTATTTTATTTTCTTGAACAAATCAAGAAGAATTTGATTTCTTTCTTTATAAATAAACTATCCACACTAAGTTTGTGTGAGCAAAATTGCAAATTTTGGTCTTTGGTGTTGTCACTTATCCCACACCTTATTACAAACTTTGATGGCAGTGGTGGGATCTCTGGTTGTCCATTGGATAGTGGGGGAGACCAGAGTGTACCAGCATTGGTACAAGTAGCAACAATGGCAACTGGAACATCTGGGAAAACAAGGAACAGTAACCCGTTCCCAGAAGGATGTAACTGGCAAAACACTTTATGATGGCCTTCCAGATGTACAGAAGAAAGTGCCTAAGGAAGCACCAGTGGAGAATGAGGATGAAAATGTACAACAAGAAAAACACTCGGGGTTTGGTGACCTTCCACCAGAAAACCTCAGTGACTTACTACATTGGCTGGCCATTCGACAGATGGAAATAGAATGACAGAGGGATGCTGATGCACAAGAGAGGGAAAGAGATCAGAAATGCCAGGATGCAAGGTGGGCAGAGACATTATATTTATTGCTGACTAAGGGCATAGGCCATGGAACTGGGGATAATCAAAACACCAATAATACCAAAGACATAAAATTGTCATGTATGTTACCTACTGATGATATTGAGGCATACTTGACCACTTTTGAATGAGTGGCCAAGGCTTGTGATTGGCCCACAACCCAGTGGGTAGTGAAACTGGCCCCATTTCTCTCTGGTAAGGCACATCTGGTGTATTGTAATATGGACCCTCGACTAGCATATGATTATGAACTTGTAAAATGGGAACTATTAAAATGATATGATATAAATTCCGAGACATATCGGCAGAGGTTTCAAGCATTAAAGCATTACCTTCAAGATCCTCCAAGAGAGACTTACATTAGATGATGTCAATTATGCTTAAAATGGATTGTACCAGAAGGAAAGTCAAGAATGGACATACTAGAAATGTTTGTAATGGAACAATTTTTACAGATATTACCAACAGATGTTCAGATATGGATAAAAGAACATAATCCAGACTCTGCAGAAATGGCAGTAACTCTGACTGAGGACTTTCTTTCTGCACATCAGCCCTACAGAAAAGGAATTAGCAGATCATATGATTCACCATCTAAACCTAAAGTGGTAAGAACCCCTCAGACTGTTCAGTCAAGGACATTTGAAGTTGGTAGAGGAAAACGGACATTTTCTCCAGATATAATTTGTCATACTTGTAAAGGAAAAGGACACATTGCTAGGTTTTGTCCATCACAAAAAAATGATGGGGCCCATTTAGCCTTGTTAAATTCTACATACCCTACAGCCATAGATCAGGTACAAGGGCAGAAGGTGTTGGGGTTGATTGATACAGGAAGTAAAAACACCCTGATAAGAAGAGAGTTATTATCACAGGAAGGGACTAAGGGACCTTTATTAAAGTAATTTGTGTCTGTGGGGATAGTCATCAGTACCCTACAGTGAAATTACCCTTACAGGTTAATGGGGCACTTCTTTAGTATCAGCAGGACTAGTACCCCCTTTACCAGTCCCAGTTATTTTAGGACATGACTTCCCTGATTTTTCTTCATTGATAAATAATACTAAAATTGACATCACAGCAGTGACTACAAGAGCACAAAGTAAGAGGGAGTTATTACTGGGGAGGTATTTCCTTACGATGAAGAAGTTTTGGGGGAACAAGGGAAGACCAGAAAATGTGGGAAAGAAAAGAGCACAAGATCAGTGGAGACAGAGGAAGTATGGGTTAATCAATAAAGTTAACAAGATGTTTGTCAAAAGTGATATAAGGGAGCAACAACAAAATTATGTCACACTTACACCTTTTTTCCAACAGGTGGGACAGGTAAAATCATCAAGTATACCCACTGTGCAAGTATTAGATGAGTTACTGTACAGAATATGTGAAAATCCTAAGACAGTAGAGAAAGTGGAACAACTTTTGGTACCACAATGTTACAAACAAGATATGTTGGCATTAGGCCACAATATTCCTTGGGCTGGACATACTGGGAGGGATAGGACCACAGCCAGAATTCTACACAGGTTTTTTGGCACGGGATTCATGAAGATGTAGCTTGATATTATCAAGCCTGCCCCAAATGCCAATTGATTACTCAAAAAAAGAAGAAGGACATGATTCCTTTACACCCCCATCCCTTAGTAACAACTCCCTTTGAAAGGATAGGGATGGATATTGTGGGACCCTTAGATAAAAGTAGTAAGGGAAATAAATACATTCTGGTCATTTGTGATTATGCTACTAAATACCCAGAAGCTATCCCTATTTGCTCAGTTACTACAACCAGGATAGCAGAAGAATTGGTTAAATTGTTCAGTCAGGTAGGAATCCCCAGAGAGACTGTAACTGATAGAGGGACTCATTTTAATGCAAAATTATTAAAAGAATTATATTGTCTCCTAGGAATATTGGCATTAAGGACTTCACCATATCATCCACAGACAGATGGGTTGGTTGAACATTTTAATCAAAGTTTAAAAAGACGGATTAAAAAATTCATACAGGAAGAGGGAAAGGAGTGGGATAGGTACCTTCCCTATCTGCTGTTTGTGTATCGAGAAGTACTGCAGGCATCCACAGGGTATTCCCCATTCTCACGTCTGTATATAAGAACACCTCATGGGATTCTTGATGTAGTAAAGGAATGTTGGGAAGAAGGGAAAGATATGAAATCTACAGGAATAACTCATTATATGAAACAACTAAGACAAAGGTTGGTTTCTTATACCAGTAAAGCTCATAAATTAGGAATTGAGGCTCAGGAAGAGCAAAAGATCCACTATGACAAAGGAACAGATAGTAGTAAATGTTTCCAGCCAGGGGAACAAGTATTACTGCTACTCCCTACTTCAACCCATAAACTACTCATGAAATGGCAAGGTCCTTATAGGATACTCAAACAGGTCCAGTGACCTATGAGATTGCCACCCCAGACAGATGAGAAAAGAAAACAATTTACCATGCCAATCTGTTAAAAAAGTGGCATTAGTGAACTGAGACTAAGGTACAGATGGTGGTAATACCTGATTCTGATCTGTCAGATATGGATTTGGCATACCAACATCTGGACGGAAACCAAGGGGATAGATGAGATAAATATAAATCCTGACTTAACGGACAAACAAAAAGGGGAGATACAGACCCTGGTGAAGGAATACAAAGCTTCCTTCACTAGTAAGCCCGGTGTGGCTAAGGGAGTAGAACACCAAATTGTAACCACAGCTGGCCCTATATGAAAGAAACAATATAGGCTCCCCGAAAGAAGTAGAGGGGAGGTACAAAAAGAAATTCAGAAGATGAAAGATCTGAACATAATTGAACCCTCCCAAATCCCTTGGGGATCCCCTGTGGTGATAGTCCCTAAAAAAGAGGGCAGTATAAGGTTATGTTTGGACTTTAGAGGACTTAATCAGGTGGCTCAATTCAATGTCTATCCAATGCCCTGTGTGGATTATATTATTGATAGAACTGGAAATGCAAAATGTATCTCCACACTGGACTTAACTAAGGGATACTGGCAGATCCCACGAGCAAAAGATGCCAAGGAGAAGGCTGCATTTTGCACTTCTATGGGTCTCTACCAATTCAAGACTATGCCGTTTGGGCTTCATGGAGCCCCGGCAAATTTTCAAAGATTTATGGACCAGGTATTGGCAGATCATACTGAATTCAGTGCAGCCTACCTGGCCGATATAGTAATATTTCGTTTAAATTGGGAACTCCATTTAAAGCACTTACGAGCAGTGATTCATTCCATCCAGCAATCTGGGATGACCATAAATCCTTCAAAGTGTACCTTGGCCATGCAGAAAACCCACTACCTTGGTTTTATTTTAGGAAATGGCGTAATAAAACCCGAGGTCACTAAAGTAGAAGCTGTTGCAACATGTCCGGTTCCTCAAACCAAGAAACAGGTACATTCATTCTTGGGGCTTGCAGGGTATTACCGGAGGTTTATCCCCAATTTTGCAACAATAGCAATACCTCTTATGGAGTTAACAAGAAAGAAATGTGGGAATCAAGTTCATTGGACATCCAAGTGTGAGCAAGCCTTTATTGATATTAAAGCCACTCTATGCTCTGCTCCGGTATTACGGAGTCCTGATTCTCACACCCCTTTGAGGTATATACTGATGCATCTGGTACCAGTATAGGTGTCGTATTAAGCCAGACCATCAATGGGGAAGAACACCCGGTAGTATATATCTCACACAAATTGCATGATAGGGAGCAAAGATACTCCATAATAGAACAGGAGTGTCTTGCCACAAAATGGGACATAGAATCCCTCCAGTTTTATTTGTGGGGAGCACCCTTTACCTTTATCATGGATTATAATCCCCTGTGTTTTCTATCCCAGATGAAAGACAAAAATAACAGGGTGATGAGGTGTTATCTAGCCCTACAAACTTATAGGTTTGAGGTAAAACATAGGGCTGGAAAAGCACATATTAATGCAGATTTCCTCTCCAGACATGGAGCTAGTAGATAGAGTAAAGACACCCCAGGGCAATAGTGTGTTAATAAAAGAAAGTATGGGATGATGTATTTCCATACAGTTAGTATTTTCATTTTTGTAGTTAATTGGGTGCCCTGAGGTGGAGCTTCCAAGAGAGGGAGGGAGGGTGGAAGCTCCATCCTACCCATTTTAGTTGGGTAGATTGTCTTAAAAGCATATTGGTAGATCTGTTGTTTTTTTCTTAACCTTGGAGAAATGTGCTAGTATAGGCAACCCCCCCCCACTGGACATTCTTTGTATTTGTTTTTTTCTTCTTTCTCTCTTAAAAAAAAAATCTACTGCAGTAGTGATCTGTCCTGTTCTAATATGCTATTCCTACTTTTTCCTTTGCTATCATGCTGGGGTGTCCTCCCATCATGATATCTCTTTCTTTTCTAGCGTCTTTAAAATCTTTATGTGTCCATGTAGTGGGGAGGTGTTTGGTTTCATGATGCCATGGGGAAAAGGTGCAAATCCTACCAAAAAATAAGACAGGCAGTGTATTTAAAATGCTTATAGGTAGAAAATCAAGTGTTTGTTCAGATGTAAATTCCCTATATAAAGGCTTGTCTCTGATATAATAAATTCTGAGAGTCTGTGATAGCGTTCCATTGCATCCTTTTTCTTTTCTGTAATATATACGTGCACTATCTGAAGGTTCCACCCTCCTCCATTTCATAATAGAAGTCTGAAATGGTATTTTACAGTTACTATGGGAACGGTGGTTGATAGGAGGAGAGCTGAGGTCTCATATCCTCCGTAGTTGCAGAAAAATAAAAATTCCCTGGTTTGCGGTTTCTGAAACCGAACCAAATGCGCTATAGCACTTAATGCCTAATTTACAGTTTCAGTCTTATTATAGCTCTCTAAGGGTGTTGTGCAGTGGTAGAAAAAACAGGGATATATTTTATAAAGAGGAACAAAAGGAGGCTCTAGTTTTACATCGGAATGCTGTGGATGCTGGTGTAAAAATCAATTATGCCAGATGGTTTGTTTTACTTTCCTTTAAACAGCTGGTTTTCAGTTCCAAAAAGGGTGGACAGTGTTCCGGATTTCATACACCACTTAAAGGGGGAAAAGATTCAAATAAAAACAGAGGTTTGGCTAGCCCAGTGGCGCTGAGGGTTGAGGCGCTGGATGCCACACCTCGCACCACGCCAGCGACCCGGGTTTGGGAGCGAGCTCGGATCGTCGGGGGTTGGCCGGGGGAGACAGGCTAGAGCGTCCAGAGGCAGCTCGCCTTCTCTGGGGGGAGGGAGGGACCTTTATATCAGTAAGTGGCGACCCCTGGTGGAGACTGGGGAGAGCAACGGCAAGCCAAGTCTCAAGGGGTATAATTGGCCACAGGCGGAAGCCAGCAGCCAATCAACCCCAGAGGCTGCTCCTTCGTGGAAGGAGGGGGAGTGACATTGTGGACACCAGAGGATGCCCTGACGCTTAGGCACACAACGTCCCAGGGGGAACATGGGTGGAAAAAGTACCTCCACGGAGCCTAGATGATGGAGCACCGAGCCAAGTGGCCCTAATGACCAAGCAGCACCCACCACCTAACCCAGGACTAGATAAGTACCCAAATTTAGGGGTCCCTAAATCCACCCGCCTGGGGTATTCCACGGTGCAATGATGGGACTGGGAATGAGGGGTTCTGGCAGGGGTAGGGCTTCATGAGTGACCCCGAGGGTTCGGCTCAGTGGAGGGAGAAAAATAGAAATTTAAAAAAAAAAAAAAACAGAGGTTTATCAAATGTGATGCTTCTTTCAGCCTTTATAAACATGTACAGACCACAATATTATGTATGTCCCATAATGGCTTAAGACACCTGGATGCAGTCTGTATATACAGAGCTCCATTTAAAATGCTTAGAGTGACAAAAGTAAGAAAAACAAGATAAAAGAGTTCAGTGTGTTTTCCCTTTTTCAATGTGTGCTGTGATAATACCTATGTACTAAATAAAATAAAAACATACCGGGGGACTCGATCCTCACCTCTTGGGGTTGTAAGGACATCTCTTTAGGGCCAGTGACCCTCTAGTGGACTAGTTAAATAGTCCAAACACTGGATGAGGTCACGGCTGGTAGGAGGGGACAAATGTCTTAAGTGACCCTTATATATGCATATCAAAATAGACTTTTTTATGCATATTTTATGGGTATTCTATTTAATGCTATTAGTTAATAATCTGGAGATAAAGGTTTATGTTTGTGTGATGCCCCACATTTATGTATTATAGTAGGTTTATTTCATGTATTAGTGGTAGGGGGCAGATCATGTGACTTGTGATGTCATCCTTATAGTAGTATAAAAGGGGTAAAATCGAAGAACCATTCAGATAGGCGGATTGCACAGAGGATAGTGGTTCTATCTGATTGCAGGTACCACTCTGTGGCAGTACTCCATGTTGGTGTACTGAAGTTCAGTTGACAAACTGTTTGATTGTCTTTGTATTTTTGTTATAAGTTCATTATTTTATTTTCTTGAACAAATCAAGAAGAATTTGATTTCTTTCTTTATAAATAAACTAGCCAAATGAAGTTTGTATGAGCAAAATTGCAAATTTTGGTCTTTGGTGTTGTCACTTATCCCACACCCTATTACACACTAACTCTACTCCTTTTGCTCCACTCCCTTTGACCTGTGAAAACTTTGATCAGTTTGCTGTTTTCAAAGACAATTTCTGTAAAAAAAAAATACTTTGGGTTCCCTGCCCACTGGCATTTAAAACTGAGGTTCTGAGCATTGTATCTCCTGCCATGACAGTGATTTGGGTTCAGAAATGAATGAGGGTTGCTTGAGACTGGCTGGGGAAGGGAGGAATGAGGTTCCTGCAGCCTGAAGGAATTTGAGCGGCAGCACAATGGGAATCACACTAGGTGAGGGACCCCACATGCAGGATGCCAGAGTCATCTCCAGGGAGGTGAAGCATGCAAATCACATCCATTGCACGTGTGGTGGGCCTGAGGCAAAAATGGTGGAAAATCCCACAACAGCAGGACAGTAGAGAGAGGTAAGCCCTGGAAAATCCAGGTAATGGGGTTGGAGGAGTCAGTCAGATGGGGGTGGCTGGATAGAAAAATGTGGCACAAACTATAACAATAAAAAAAGAATGCAGAATTCAGCCTCCACTCCCAGCAAGAGATAGTGTGAAGTCATGCCGACCATATGCATTGGGGTTTAAGGCAGAGGGAACTATGGAAAGTCCACAAAAAAATGATTAAAAAAGTATCTCTAAAATCTGATATATAACTTTCTTTTTGAAGAAGCTTTTTCAGTGCTAGGTGATGATGTTTATTGTTTATTTGCAAGACAATTTCAGAAAAGGTTTTGGGGGTTAAAAAAAGTGCAGCTGCAACTGTCTTTTCTACCATACACAGGCAAGGCAAAACAGTGTACAGAGTGATCCAGTGTGGCATTATATAGTCAGTAAGGAACCCTGAAAAATTTCAAAAGATTGTGCACTTGGGACCTTGAATGCACTAATACATTTATTTAAACTGGTGCCGTAAATATGCAAGGAGGCTGTCCTTCCAATGCTCTTGTGGCATATTTGCCTTATACACACCAAAACTGCTTTATTTGTGATTTACATATTTTTTAGCACCAGTTTAAATAAATGTATTAGTTGATTCAAGCTCTTGAGAGTGCGGTCTTTAGTTATTTTGCAGTGCAAACAAAAAAATGAGGAATGTTGTGGGAACAAATCCTGGTTATAACAATAATTTATTATAATTTTATTGTTTTGCATTATTTTAATTATTTTTTTATATTCTTTATAAATGTGTCATAATAAGGCACCTGGTCAACATTCCTATTTACACGAGCTCTCTAAGCAAAGAAAAAAATGCTTTGATATACTCTGAAAAAGGAAAAAAAATCCTGTCTAAATGGTTAAACTTACAGGGATACAGCATCTATGACTCTCTGGTTAAAGTGAATGCTCCCTTAAACTGGGCCTCTTCCGGTGTAATTCTAAGGATCTGTGCCTACATGAGGAAAAAACAGTGAAGTGCTTCTACAGATTTAAGTTTTGGTTTGGATTCAGCCAAGAGATAGTTACCATTGGAACTTGACATTTGACAGATTGCAGCTGGTCCTCTGTATCAGCCTGAAGCTGGCACTACCAAGGACCTGAAGTTAAACTGCTATGTGTTATAATATGAAAGAAATAATTTTGTTTCTTGCAAGACTATAAGACCATCTTGAATGCTAGTAGAATTAAACTTACACAGTGAATAAAGTACATCTTGACTTCTCTACTGGCCAAATTGTGTGAATACAACTGACGGGGGACTAGAGCTATCCCCAAGGATATCCTGGGACAATAATCTTTAAAATAAGCATACCATGTTTGGTCTTAAGTGGAAGATGGTATCATAGCAAGTTCAAAGATATCATTTCTGTGTGTGCAACTTGTTGCTGGACAGAAATAAACCATCTTAAAGAAGTTTGGAATAAACAAGTTGACAGCTTGATGAAAGTATTTTCTTGGAAGAAAAAAGAATCATTTGCCTTCAATGGAATTCCATGCTTTTAAGGACTTTCTTAACCTTTGACGTGAGAGAGATCTGCTTAATTTTGGAGCCTAGAACATGAACTGTAAGCTCATTAAACCCCTTTTGAAACATTTTGCTGAGAATTAAAGTTATAATTGTTGTTAGCTTATCTCAGGCAATACTTGTCTCACAGACATGGCATACATCTCAAAAGAGTGCTTTTAATGAGCTGAGTTCAGAAATGTCTGCATGGAGACTGTATCACGTTGCATTCAAAAGTTAGAAGAAAATCAATTTAAGGCTCAAAAACTGGTCTTTGAACAAAGGGGTTGTCCTAAAAGCAAGGGGGTAACCACCCCTACATCATTTGCATGATCCAATCAAAGTTAGTAAAATTTTCAGGAAATTATGTCAGGGCAACATTTGGGCCAGAGAACATAAAACTAAGCTCTGAAGAAAACACTCCAGAAGCTTCTAAATAAGACATGATGGGAGTGGTGCAGTGCAGTGGCTGTGGAGTGGCAGTCTTCCAGAAAATATTCTGGAGGAAGCAGTGTTGTCCCATCTGCAGGCACCTCTCTGGGCTGAGGGAGGAGGTTGATTATTTCCAGGCTGAGTTGACCAGGATCCGGGGAACTTACTCTCCTACCCAGAGACCACCAGGGCCGATGATGCTGCCTCAGAGGTTGCCAAGAAAGAGGAGTGGTTGGACCAAGGTGGGCTCAGAGAGGGTGAGAGTGGATGAAGAGGGGCATATCCCTTCAGCTGTACCTCTCCTCAATTCATACACCATTCTGACAGAGCGTCATTCCTGTATGGAGGCACCCACAGTGGATACCAAGGAGGATGCTGGGAACCTCCACAAAGGAGACCCACAGGAGGGTGACATGGGACCCCACAGGGGAAGGAAACAACTCCTGTTGTGGGACTCAGTTGTTAGTGGGGTAGAACTGGGGGAGGGAGGAGAGAGGGAGGTGAGGTACCTGCCCAGTGCCATGGCTTGGAGGGACAGGGAGTGAATTCTCAGGATCATGGGAGCAGTTGCATTGGGGAGGGAGCTGGACATCATTATCCACCTAGAGACAAATGACCTGGCTGGAAATGGCATCAGAGCAGTGCAGGAGGAGTTTGTGGAGTTGTGGATGGGCCTTAGGCAAGTAGCATGCACGGTAACCTTCTCAGAGATGCTGCCTGTCTATGGCATGGGTGAGGCTAGGGTGGTCTGCACCATGGGATTCAATCAATGGTTGAAAAACTGGTGCAGACTGGGGGTCCCCCTGGAGGGATATAGGCCTATACTGGTGCGATGATCTGCATCTGTCCGGGAGGGGAACCAGGATCCTAGTTGATAAGTTTAAATGCTTCATTGGCAAGTATTTAAACTAGCCAATGGGGAAGGCACTGAAAAGGAGCAGGGAAATCCCAGCACCCCAAAAAACAACAGGGTAGTTAGTGAGGTAAACACCAAGATAGAGAAGTTAATAGGGAGAAGGGCAGGGGTAAATGGAGAAATAGGCAAAGGCAGTAAGGACAGGGAGTGGGCTAAAAGGGGTAAGGCCATCAAAAAATGGAGGGTGATGAGTACCAACACCCACAGTCTGGGTAACAAGCTCCCTGAACTAGTGGCCTTGATGGAAGAGGGACACCTGGATTTTGTGGCAGTCACAGAAACATGGTACACAGAGAACCATGACTGGGATATCAACATACCAGGTTACACAGTCTATAGGAGGGACAGAGAGGGTAGAAGAGGAGGAGAAGGAGTAGCTCTCTATGTAAGGGAAGAGATCAAAGCAATGAAACTAAAGGGTAAACAGGGAGGAGAGGAGGCACTGTGGGTCACCCTGGAGACAGGAAATGGCATCGCAATCCACATGGGTTTTGTATAGAGACCCCCATCTCAGGGTGGAGGAAATGGACAAGGAAATGTTAGAAGGCATCTTTAGGATGGCAGAAAAAAGGGATATATTATTGAAGGGGGACATGAATATGCCAGATGTTAACTGCAACACCTTTGCTGCAGCCACATCCAAGAGCAGGGTAATTTTTGATGCCCTACAGGGGGCATGCCTCAGGCAGCTAGTGTTGGAACCCATTAAGGAGGGAGCAATCTTAGACCTGGTATTATCAAGCAGGGATGGAGAGAGGATCTCAAATTTAGAAGTGGGTAGCCATCTGGGAATAAGTGACCACCAAACAGTGTGATTCACACTAAACACAGCCAAAGAGTCAAGTACAAAAGCGAAAGCACTGGACTTTAGGAGGGCTGACTTTGTCAAAATGGAAGTGTGTCTCAGAAAAGCACTGGCAAACAGGGAAGAAGGAGGGTTGGAGGAACAATGGGGAAATATCGAAACAGCCATCACAGAGGCAACAAGCCTTTGTGTGAAGCAAATAAGCAAATCAAAATGAAGGAAAAAAAACCTATGATTCTCAAAAGAGGTGGCAGGGGAGGTTAGGGAGAAAATGGTAGCATTCAGGAAGTACAAGGAAACACAGAAGAAGCAGGACAGAGAACTGTACCAGTTAAAGCAGTAGAAAGTGGGGAAGGTAGTTAGAATAGCAAAGGCCCAAACTGAGGAAAAGATAACTAACTTGGTTAAGAAGGGGATAAAACCTTTTATAGGTACACTATGGAGCACAGAAAGACCAAGGGAGGGATAGTGAGGCTTAATAAAGGGAGGGTGGTGGGCAGAGGTGACAGTGAAAAGGCAGGGATACGGAACGAATACTTCTGCTCAGTATTCACAAAAGAAGAGGTGGGGGATGTATTTAATCTATGTAATAGAAGCACTCTGGCTAGGGGGATCGATACTAGTCC
Source organism: Neoceratodus forsteri (assembly GCA_016271365.2). Taxonomy (NCBI): domain Eukaryota; kingdom Metazoa; phylum Chordata; order Ceratodontiformes; family Ceratodontidae; genus Neoceratodus; species Neoceratodus forsteri. The sequence goes on along the minus strand of CM057449.1, from coordinate 1,580,386,043 downwards.
ATTCACAAAAGAAATGGGTTCTGAAAGAACACCTAAAGCTGAAGGTGGACAAAGCAATGGGCCCTGATGGGATTCACCCCAGTATTCTAAAAGAATTAAGGGGAGAACTAGTGACACCACTGACTAACCTTTTTAACAAATCATGGGAGGATGGTGTGGTACCTAAAGACTGGAGGAGGGTGGATGTGATTCCCTTTCACAAAAGTGAGAGCAAGGCAGAGGCAGGAAAGTATAGACCTGTTAGTTTGACCTCAGTGGTACGGAAAATGAAGGAATCACTTCTGAAAGAAAGAATTGTTAAGTACCTAGAGGCCAGCGGGGCACAGGACTCATTGCAGCATGGATTCACAGTGGGAAGGTCATGTCAGAAGAATCTAATAGATTTCTTTGACTGGGTGGTCAAAGTAGTAGACCAGGGAGGGGCTATGGACAAGGCCTACCTAGACTTTAGCAAGGCATTTGACATAGTCCCACACCAAAGATTACTTTAACAAATAAGCCAGCCTGGGAGTGGGTCCTAGGGTGGTACCCTAGGTGAAAAATTGGCTGGACAACAGGACACAGAGGGTAATAGTAAACAGATTCCACTCTGAAGAAAGGGGGGGGTTACTAACGGGGTGCCGCAGGGTTCAATACTGGGTCCAGTCCTTTTTAATGTCTTTATAAGTGACATTGCAGAGGGACTGGAAGGAAAATTATGTCTCTTTGCGGACAACACAAAGATCTGCAACAGGGTTGATACACAAGGGGAGGCGGAAAGGATGAGAAGGGACATGGCAAGGTTGGAGGAATAGTCAGAAGTATCACAGCTTAGATTCAATGCAGAGAAGTGCAAAGTAATGCACCTGGGAAAAAAATTTGAGGGGAAGAGTGTAGAATGGGGGGGGTACTAACAACAACAAAAATGGAAAGGGACCTGGGAGTTGTCATATCAGATGACCTAAAGGTAAGCAAGCAATGTGAGAAGGCAGTAAAGAAGGCTGGGGGGATACCGGGCTGTATAGGAAGGGGCATCACCAGTAGAAAACAGGAAATTGTTATCTCTCTGTACAGACAGTTGGTGAGACCCTATCTGGAGTACTGTGTGCAGTTCCGGAGACCCCATCTCTACAAGGACATAGACAGGATGGAGGCAGTCCAGAGGAGGGCAACTAAAATGGTTCAGGGTGTGTACCAGAAGCGATACAAAGAGAGACTAAAGGAGCTTAATGTGTATACCCTCAAGGAAAGGAGGGAGAAAGGGGACATGATAGAAACTTTCAAGTACCTCAAGGGAATTAACAAGGTCCAGAAGGGTTGCATCTTTCAGAAAAAGAGATGTGCAAGAACAAGGGGGCACAATTTGAAGATGGGAGGGCGGCTCAAAAGCATCATGAGGAAGTATTTTTTTCATGGAGAGGGTGATGGACACATGGAATGGCCATCCTAAGGCGGTCATGTGGTCAAAAACAGTGGGGGAAATCCAGAATGCATGGGACAGACATAAGGCAGTTCTGGTGGGGGGGGGGTAGGAAGAAGTAGTTTGTTGGTTAACTAGGATCTGCAGCTTATCCAATAGGTAGGGAAATGGGCAGACTGGGTTGGACAAGCGGTCCATATCTGCCATCAAAGTCTATAGTCAACAGACAGGTCCAAAGTCCAGGGTTTGAGTGTGGACAGGGAAGAAAAAGACAGTAACAGCAACAGGATCCAGCCACTAAAAGAACTTTGCTATCCAGGGAAGAGGATTCTCACCAACATCCTGAAATTAATGAAGAAACCAGATTCCACAGCTAACCAGATATCTGAGTATTATTTTAACTAATATTTAAAATATTCCAATTGGGCTTAGCTGCGAGGTTGCATAAGGAGAATAATTCCTTAAAATACTTGAGTGGGTATATAGAAAAGTTTGAATTTAAGTAATGATTTAAACATCTTTTGCCAAAGAAAATGTATTTTACGTAAGTTACCAAAGAAATTGTGAAACACTAATAAGACAAAGCTATTTGAAATCTTTATACAAGAACCATTTTAGTGTTTGCAAAAGTTATGAAAATTGCAAGCTGTTTTGTTTTATTTCCTGAAACCTTTGTTTTTTTGTATTTTGGCTGCTTTTCATTATGTTTACAGTGTGCTATTATCTATGAAAAAGTTATTAGTAATTAGTTGAATTGTACAGGGACAAATAAAATATACTGTATATTCTTATATACTACAGGAGGATGTGATGGAAACATTATTCCATTTATCTAGCACATATATACAGTAGACTGTAAAGTAAGATTTGAGTCATTCTCAAATTGTTTATATGGTTTTATGCAAATTTGTTGACACAAGGCTAAAGGCTTAGCTAAGTTTCCATAATAAGAAATTGGTATTCCAGCCTATTGTTCTGAAAATGTCTCATTCACTTTTATACAAGTTCCAAGCTTTTCATGCAAATTGCTAGACCATCTCATAGATGATCTAACAGTGTGACTAGAAGTCTGCTTTGAAAATACAGGGAACAGATCACGTTCGATAATCCTGATTTTAACATTTAGTTAATTTTTTTTGTTGCTCTATTAAACATTCTATTTCACATACTTTTACAGCTTGAACACTAATGACCAAAAACAAAAGAACTTTGTGGTTTTAGAAGCATGATTGCTGTATAAAATGTAAATTCAGATAGGGAGCTAGTGGATGAAATACACAAGATGGTAACAAAGGGGGAAGTTCTGTTCCTGGGTGATTTCAATATGCCAGATGTGGATTGGATCACCTCAGCAGCCACTTCAACCAGGAGCTGGGACATCCTAAGGTCCCTAAGGGGCAGTCCTCACGCACCTAGGGCTTGATTCCTCCAGAGACAGGGTAATTCTGTACCTGGTGTCGATCAATGGGGACAGAATCACAGACGTCAGGGCAGACGGTCAGCTGAGGGACAGCGACCACCACACAGTGTGGTTTAACACGGGGACAGGGACAAAGTAAAGTCACACAAAGGTGAAAGTCATATATTTTAGGAGGACAGGCTTTACTAAAATGGGTGGTTGTATCAAAGAAGCCCTGGCGAGGAGGAGGAAAGGAGGGGGGAGCTGAGGAGCAGTGGGAACACCTGAAAGGAGCCATAGAGGAGGTAATGAACAAATGCATCAGGTTGGTAAACAAAGGCAAGAGAAGGAAGAAACCACTATGGTTCTCAAAAGAGGTGACTGACAAAATAAGGGCTAAGATGGAAGAGGATAGGTTTTGGGAAATGCAAGGAGACAAAAAGTGAGGAGGACAGGGAGATGTACCTAGAACATCTAAGGGAAGCAGGGGAGGCTGTAAGGAGTGCAAAGGCATGGACTGAGGAAAGATTAGAACAGATTGGAAAGACAGGAGACAAGACATTCTACAGGTACATCAGTGAGAGAAGAAAAGCCAAAGCGGAGATTGGAAGGCTCAGAGGGGATGAAGGGGAGTGTAAGGAGGAGACCTAGAAAAGGCAGAAATACTGAATAAATATTTCTGTTCAGTATTCACTGAAGAGGGGAAGGGTCAGGGACCACAATTAGACAACAAATACTAAGGGGGGGTGAACATTAGTCCATTTACAGATGAGAGAGTCCTGGAGGAGCTCAGAAAACTGAAGGTGGACAGAGGAATGGGGCAAGATGGCATACACCCGAGGATGTTAAGGGAGTTGAGGAGTGAGCTAGCAGTGCTTCTGTCAACCATGTTCACTGAGTCTCAAAACACAGGGGTAGTTCTGTAGGACTGGATGAGGGCACATGTAGTCCCTCTGTACAAACGTGGTAACAGGGAGGAGGTAGGGAACTATAGACCATTCAGCCTTACCTCAGTAGTGAGAAAAATCAAGGAGGCACTACTTAAAGAGCAGCTAACATTTTCAGGAAACTTTAACAAAACATAACATTTGGAAACAGTTTTGCTTGTATTTCACATTAGTTCGAGATTTCTCCTCCCCATTAGTTATTACTGAGGTAATTTACATGAAAACAGGATATTTGCTTCTGAAGTGTTTCTCTATTCCTGTTGCTTTCTCTCTACCTGAGGTCATAATGCCCTGCTTGTGACATCACAGTTACTCCCATGGCAACAGATTGTGATGTCACAACAGAGCATTATGACTTGAAGTAGGGAGTAAGCTACAGAGGCAGATCAACTCTAAGGGAAATCTAAGGGATTAAAATCATGTATTTATTCAAATTTACTCAGTAATAAAAAATAAGGAAGACAATTATTTAGAATACATATGGAAAGCAAGCTAAATTGTACCTAATTATTATGTTTTTCCAAGTTTTCTCTTTGGCTTCAGTAGCTCTTTGAAGAAAGAATACTGGGACTCCTGGAATCCAATGGTGCCCAGGATCTGAGGCCACATGGATTCACAGCAGGGAGGTTGTGTCAAACAAATCTGATAGATTTTTTGACTGGGTGATGACGGAGGTAAATCAGAGGGGGAGCAGTGGATGTCACCTACCTTGATTTCAATAAAGCATTTGCCACTGTCCCACATAAGAGACTGGTTAATAAGATGGTAAGTCTGGGCATGGGCCACAAGGCAGTAAACTGGGTGAGGAACTGGTTAACAGACAGGAGGCAGAGGGTTGTGGTAAGTAGGATCCAATCCAGGGAGAGGGGGGTGACCAGTGGGGTACCTCAGGGATCAGTACTTGGGCCAGTGCTGTTCAATGTCTTCATTCATCACATTGCGGAAGGCCTGGAGGGAAAGGTCTGTCTGTTTACAGATGACATCAAGATCTGCAACAGGGTGGATACTCCAGATAATGTGGAGAAAATGAAGAGGGACCTGGGAGAGCTTGAAAGATGATCTGAGGTGTGGCAGCTGGGGTTCAATTCAAAGAAGTGTAAAATAATGCACCTGGGACAAGGGAGCCCTGGGGAGAGCTACAGAATTGGGATGGGGAGTTACTGTCACCAAGGAAGAAAGAGATCTTGGACATATCATTTCTAATGACCTAAAGATGTCTAAGCAGAGTACAAAGGCAGCAGGAAGGGCCAGTGGAATGCTGGGGTGTATGGGTATAGGTATCACGAGTAGCAGGAGGGAGGTGGTGATGACAGTATATAAAACACTAATGAGGCCTTATCTATAGTACTGTGTACAATTCTGGTGGCCACATCTTTGAAAGGACATTGACAATGTGGAGGCAGTCCAGAGAAGGGCCACAAAGATGGTACAGGGCTTGCACCAGAAGACATATGAGGAGAGATTAAAGGACCTCGATATGTACTCACTGGAGCAAAGTAGGGATCAGGGTGACATAACAGAAACATTTTCCAATATAGAAGGAGTACAAGAATGAGAGGCATGATATGAAACTGGAAGGTGGCAGGTTGAGGGAAAATGTGAGAAAGTTTTTCTTCACGGTTAGTGCCACAAGGGGTGGTGGGAACAACCACAGTGGAGGGATTTAAACATGCCTGGCACAGGCATAAGGGAACCTTGAAGATGGGAAGGAGTGCTGAAAACACATTGACCAGGTAGGGTCAGAGGTCCCAAACAAGTGTAGGGCTTATGGGTAGACTGGATGGGCCTAGTGGTCCTATCTGCCAACAATTTCTATGTTTCTGTTTTTCAGAGGTCTGTGATGTACCTATGTTAGTTAAGCACAGTAAAGAAAATAAAATATTTAAAATAATGGTTTAATTAACAGCTTGCACAACCAATTAAATATGGAATCTCTCAGTTTTCAGTTTTAATTCAAATTTCCATAGAGATAGCCCCCCCCCATGGCCCAATGGAAGCATGGCAAACTTCCATATTCGTGTCTCAGTAAAGTTCAGGATCCAGCCTGATAGCAGCCACTTTAGCAGCCAGGCTGGGGAAGCATACTGCTGTTGGTAGTGTGTCCCAGCCACAGGATGCAAGGCAGCACATCTGGTGCCACAGCACCTGCTGCTGGTGGGCCAGGGAGCTTGGTCTCCTGGCAGGAGCACACTGCATGCATTCAACGCATCCACCCAACACGCACACAGTTGTGTGTGCTGCCTGGGGAAGAGGGACAGTAACATGGCAGAAAAAAATAAACAACCAATGCTGGATAAAGGTCCACTGCCCGCAGGCCCTGCAGGTCTCTCATTATCGCCCATAGCATCAGATAATGATCCACCATGAAGAGGGCCACCTGAGCAGTTATAGGGCACTCCATGGAGCACTGAGGATGGGGTAAGATCCTGGAGAATGTGGGTGACACGCCTGGGATGCAGGACAAGATGGGGGCCTGTGAGAAGCAAGGAGCCTAAACACATAAATAAGTAAAATATGAATGAATAAATTTCCATACGGACAAGACAAACTATCAACAACAAGGCCATCATAAACATGTAAAGTAAATGGTTTTATAGAAAGCGGATTTTACTAGTGAAGTTTTTTTTACTACAGCCTAAAATATTATATTTTGGGGAACAGATCTGTAATGCAAATTCATGAGTTTTAAACTATCCAGTGCATTTTTCAGCTAAAGTATTTCAATAATGACATTAAATTCTGCCTTTGGCTTCTCTTCTTTACAGAAGACTATCTAATTTGTGATCAAGTCTTTTAAAAGAGCATCAGTCTTTTTCAAAGCCCTTAATCCAAGATCATAATATGTAGCGTATACCTTTCCTTGTGTTTTTAAGAGTCTGTTATGTTTATCAAGGACATTTTTATTCGACATCTAGGATTTTAGGGGCTTTGTGATATGCATGATATAAAGGCCTTGGCTAAGGTTATGTACTGTAAGTTGCTTTTGGAGTGGGATCAAAACCTAGTCCAAAGCTGCCTACCCTGTCTTTACTTTGCTGTTGTTATTGTATTTAGGTTTGGATAAAACTTTTCTCTGGAAGGTGATAGCTCACAGCAGTTAATTTTAAACTTGCAGGCTTAGATCTGGCTTTGTGTGTGTGAACAGGCCTGTCATCGTGCATTCCAGGTTACTCTCAGAAATGAATTTGTCTTTCCTCAACATTTCTCAATGCTTAGGCAGTAGACATTCCTTGTGCTCTGCATTAATCCAATTACAAAACACCTGCAGACATGCAATAACAGTTTCTGTGCCAAGTCCCTCAGAAATGGTTTTATAGGAGAATGTAATCTGCTGTCCTGCTATCAGGAGTCACATTACACACCTGCCAAGTCCGGAGCTTAAGAAAATAGCACACAAAGACTCTAATGCACTTCAAGGATGTTTTGGGTACGTCCAAGAAGCACAATATCTTATTTTTTTTTAACCTATCCTGACACATTATTCATTAATGCAGCATACATATTAGGCTGATTTTTATTAAAATCCTTGGCCGAAATAAAAGTATTACCAAAAATGTTTGTAATGATCTGCGTACTCCTACAGTTGCGGACTTAACATTGCAGCTTCATAACATTCATTAAGTGAAGATAAAAACAACCATGGCATCTGCTTTGAAGCTGTTTTCAGAGTAATGTCTTAATACCTGATAGTAACCTGGATTCTGTTCATTTGTTTAGAAACAGTGCAGAAACATTGAAACAGTCACCATGAGTATTATCAAGTCCAAACCCTAGACTGGATCATGTTTATCTGATTCATTGAAGAAACTTCCATGATTTTCATAATGTTCTTACTCATCCCTGCGAATGAAGCAGAGGGGGTGGACATACTGGACCTAGAGTCCCTTCTGACCGTCAGTTACTATGTTACTATCAAAACCAATACAACAGAACAGAACAGAACAGAAAACCAAAAGCCACAACTTTTGTTTCCTCTGAGGGAAAGCTGCTTACCTCAGTCAATCTGTCTAAATCAGTACCTACTGTACACCACCACATCATGGGTATCTTATTCAGTGAATATACTATCATGTTCATTATGCTGTTATTCATTCCTGCTGTGAAATGCATGGGCATGGACATGATCATGGATCCAGAATTCCTTCTGTCTTTAAATTACTGCATTACTATGTAAACTGATAGAAGATAGAATATATATATATATATATATATATATATATATATATATATATATTTAGTATGTCTTTCTCTGAGGGGAAGACTGTTTATCTTAGTTAGTCTGTCTCAAGTGTATGCCTATACCCCATATCAGCCATGTGGATCCTTCTAATACCACCCTATATCACCCATGCCCATGGCCACAGGGGGATCCTTTGGCTACTATTACATGGATCCAGTGCAGGGAAGGGGGCCATGCATTACCAGGGACATTGTTATATACCAGTACCTCCTTTCACCCTTATTGTATGTTTTTTCCACTTCATGTGCATGAGGCCATCTCCACTGTGCTGAAGCTAGAGTGGGGAGGTTTAAAATTTCAGTGGGTACCCCTGATGTCAGTGTGACTTGTCAAATCCATTGAAAGTGGCACTGCATGCTGCAGCAAAGATATAAGTGATGATCTCTCCTTAAAGTCTGACTGTGCTGCTTCAGTCAAAGACCTGAAATTACTCTGAGCCAGATGTAAGTTTGGTTTTGTATGTGAACCCTGGTCTCCCTGTGTTAGTACAGTGTAATGACCCCAGCAACAGAAGGCTGTTGAATGAACATCAGTTCCTAATTACCAATTATTTGTTATTATAATTTAGTTTCAAGCACTAGTGTTTGGATTAGCAATTGGTGTAGACCAGTAATCACAGCATTCATGAACATTCTGAGATAAAGGCAAGCAATGAAGGGTTTAAACATTAGTGATAGAGATCACAAGAGTGCTTTTTTGGCTGACATGTTTTATATGTAAAGTATGCTGAGACAATATTGCACATTTGTTACAGACCATGTCACTATAGTTAGGGTCACTTGGAACAAATATTTTATACTCTTATTTTTGTCACATGTAACTTAGACACCTGTGCAAAGATTGGCATAACAATTTCAGTATCAGGCACTGATGTAAAAATCAACAAATTTAGAAACCAACTACAACCCAAATGAAGAAATACTGGTATACAATAATAAAAGTAAATATCAATGAAACTACACAGCCTTCAGTGAATAAATGGGAAAACACAAATCCTGCAGTTGTTTTTAAATGTGGGACATACCATCATTATAAACAGAGTGCTAAGCAAAAAACAGCAACTCAATACAGACCAACAGACACGACTCACTGTGAGTCATTAAATACTTGCTTCACTCTAATACATGCTGTCATCTTCAGCCTGTCATTTTAATAAGGAAAAAAAAATGATCACTCAAAGCCAGGATTTCAAATTGCTAAGTTTCTTTTTTTATCATTTTTATTTTCAGAGAAAAGATAGGCATCAGGAGCAAACTAGGTTACATAGAACTAAAAGAAACCCCAATCAGTTATGAACAAATCGTTATTCACTTTTAAGTTTGGAAGATAATTCATTGCCTCATTGCTGCACGTCTCAATGGAATTCCCAATCCCCAAAAACAGGAATGCAATCCAAACATTACAAATTTTCATCATAATTTGAACTTCATTAGTTCTTCAAATGGACTAACTCGGAACAGAAATAAAATTGTGTGAATTTATTGAAATGCATGATAACAGAATACATTTAAATACATGATAATAATTCATTCAGGCTCATTCTATATCAATATTGGCAGCTTCTACAGTACCTCCCTCCACTGAGACATGCAACAATAAGACAACAAACTGCCTTCTGAATTTAAATGAAACTTATGGACAGTGCAGTAGTGATCTCATTGGATGCCTAAGGAGAAAATGTAAAACAGTGTATCAACTTAAAAAATGCATTGTAGTAAAGATTATTATTGACATTTTAAACTTAAAAGGATATTTCTTTGTATGGAGAAAATGTATGTGAATAGTTTAAATGTGTATAACTTATTGTTATAAAATGGGTTGTATCCATTAATGTGTTGAAGTAAGGTATTGCACTATGAGCGTTGTTTGTAAGTGTTAGCCTCAGAAGAATAATTTGTTCCAAACATGTCAAGTTTTTACTAGTACTATGTGATTACATTTACTCCTGATGTCTGTCTTCTTAACAAACATAAAAAGATAAAAAGAATCTAAGCAATGTGAAATCCTGGTGGTGAGTGATCGTTTTGTCTGTTAAAATGGTGGACTAAAGATTACAGCATCTATAATTAGTGTTCAGCACGTATTTATTGACTCATAGTGAGTCACGTCTGTTGCTCCAAATAAAATAATAGAAAGATGCAGGAAAATACAGTGGTTCTTAATTTACTTTACATGCTTTCAGGATTCTCATTTTAAACAACATGGTAGTGTGTGATTCATTTGTGTTTAAAAATAAAATGCTAGGTATGAACTGCAAGAAATAAAGATTCCAAATGAAATAAAATACCACAAGTGCAGAATGATTCCTTTTATAGTGTATCTAAAGGTATTTCTAATGACACATTCATTGAGAAAGTGTCACTTAGATTAAGAATACTGACATACAGTATACAGCCCACAAAACATGAAGTTCTGCACAAGAGGCCCATCCATGGTGCCGGGATTCTCACAGTTAAAAAAAGGCCAACACTGGTGGAGCATCTTTGGTGCTGGAAAACTCCTCCCAACCCTATTCCAGAACAGGAAGACTGCTTCCTGGAAACCATACCCACTGCTAAGAAACACTATCCACAAAAGATGAAAGTCTGCATGGAAAGTCATCCACAGTGCCAGGAGGCCCCTCTCCCTAATGGACATGAAGTCAGCATGAGGAGTTTATCCCATATCCAGGGCCTTCAAAAACATTACAGCTGGCACTTGGGGCCCTTGTCTAGTGCTGGTGAACCCCCAGCACTTTCTTAACAATTCATGCTTGCAGTATGAACCCATCCCCCTGAAGAAGAATACCAACACTAGAAGACAATCGTTGGTGCCAGGAAACATCTCTGGCACTTAGGTCAAGAACTTGCAGTCCATCACTGATGCTGGCACCCCCCCACCTATTAAAAAAAATCTTCACCCTTTCCATCTTCATCCCCAGTACCAACCTTTCACTCCCTCTCCATACTGACACTTTTGATCAAAAAGTAAACAGATTGCTTCTTGCCAATCCCTGAACACATCTTTACTACAATCACTTGATCAGTCCTTGTAGAGTGAAGAGCTGGATGTCACCAATAATATCTTCATTTTGTAAAATAACATAAGCAGCTTGGGTAGGGCTTGGCAAATTCAACTTCTGCTGCAGAATTCTGGTAAAATTATTATTCCATCAAATTTCACAAAATGTTAACAAAAATTTCACAGCATTTTGGCACAATTTAAATTTCATTTATTTCCTTGGGATTAGACATTAAGCTAAGGTCCCTTCTGCCCATCTGTGGTCACTGTCAAGATGGGAGTAAAATATTTTATGGTACATACTGAACAAGAGAAGGGGAATTTTTACAGGATAAAAGAAAATGCATCCGCATATACAAACAATAGGTACAGTAGCACATATTTTCTAATTATGCATATTACTGCTGTACCAAAATCCTCTTCTAAGCAAAATCAATCCCACTCCCTTTGGTAATCTTATTTTATGACCCTCATTACCAACAATATTTTACCTTGAGTCAAGAAAAAAGAGAGTAAATAATAACATAAAACAAAGACAACAAAAAGGGGGAAACGTACTAAAAAATCAAGGCTAATCAAAGAAATTAAACACCTATATTACTATTTCAAGTCTGTATACAATCAACATTTTTCTAGCGTTGTGCAAGTTTTTAAGGAAGTAATATCACTTTATCATTCTTATGCTGGGTCCTTAGCTCCTGTTATAGATGCTAGATGAATGTAACAGAAGTCAGTTATTGTTTTTGAAAAAAAGTAACCTATATTTAGTTTCCAGAGAAAAAATTTGCCACACGTGAAGATAAAGCTTACTGTTCTAGGATTGTAATTTCTATTTGATACAAAATTTCCAGTAATTACATTTTCATAGGTAACAGAAAACCAACCAGTATCCTTCCAGTGCTTTGCTGCTAAGTAGCAAAATGCAGTAGCAAACTTAGACTCTAAATATAAATGCTGCATAGTTTCCAGGAGATGCTGACATGTGTCTCTTGCAAACATCCTTTTTTAAACTTTTTGTGTTTTGAGTTCCTTTTTTCCTCTAATCTGCCATGGCAGTTTAAGCATATGATGTCCCATATCCTAGGGAGAGTTCTTTTATCTAAGAAGTATTGTTCTATTCCCCGATGTTCAGAAGAATGTATACCTTTGTAATCTGACTGAACTTCAAACCCTTGTTCCTGTAAAAGGATTTATACTTTCTATCTGGTGGCAGGAGACACTTGCTAGGCAGTCAGTTTCCATTTCCTACAACAGGTAGAAAAAAGAGAGGAATGTCAGGAGTTGTTCTCAGTTTGGCAGGGTTAATTTTTCATCTGTCGAGAAAGGCAGATAGCCACTCATCGAGCTTGGGTAGCAGTCTTCTGCTTTTAGGAAAGTGCAGTGTTATACAAAATAAAAATGTGAAAAAAATCAATAATACTAAGTAAGTTCAATCCACCTTTTTTCAATGGTAGGTATAGAATGCCCCACATTATGGGGTTTAGCCTACTGACCCATACAATCTGAAAAATCAGGCTTAATAATTTAGTTTTAAAATTTTCCAGTTTTAGGTAGACTACACTTAAAAATGTGAAACTAGGCAAGACAAAAACTTTTACTATAGCCACCTTCCTGCTTCAATTAATTCCATTTTTTCCATATCTGCACTTTTTCATCAGTGTCACATGTTGTCCTCCCATTTTTTTCTTGCCATATCACCTCAACCAAATGTGATGCCCAGAATGGTAATATGAGAGTCTGACAATGGGATTTTGGAAATGTCAGGGATTTGTTCTGTCTGATTACTAGTAGTATATCTGTACATTTCTCTACTTTTAGTTTTGCTTTGGATACAGTAGGATATACCTGAAATTGTTTAAGAGTTTCCTGTAATTCCTGAGTTTGTATCTGCATAAAATAAACAACTATCACCTGCATAAGCTAATGCCATCACAGATGCTGAACTATCTTGATTCTGCAGAACTTTTTTCTTTGGGTATCCCTGTAGAATACGTAAATGGGGGTCTATCCATAGGACATACAGAAATGGACTTAGTAGACATCCTTGTCACACACCTCTCTTGTTGTTCAGTCACTCAATCAATCAATCCTTTATTTATAAAAGGCACTTTTCCAGAGCCAAAGCGCCTATACATAAAACCACATATTATAACATTTTAAAATGTTCAATATTCATCAAACAAAATAAAATAAAATGTCTATTTTCAGTAAGTTAATGTTATTGTTAATATGCTTGCCCATATACCCATTGACCTTTGCAATAATAGAAGCTAAGGAAAACAGCTTACTCAACCATTCACAGAATTGTGTGTGAAAACTGTACTTCAAATATTCATGGGTTCAGTGTGGGTTAACAGGTAGAGGTCATGTCAACTGAATCTGATAGATTTCTTTGACTGGTGACAACAGATTTAGATCAGTGGAGTAATGGACCTGGCCTACTTAGATTTCAGTATGGCTTTCAACACCGTTTCAAGTAGATGACTAGTAAACAAGCTGGGTAACTTAGAAGTGAGTAGAAAGATGGTAAACTGGATAAGAAATTGGTTAGGGGATAGGTGGCATAGGGTGGTGGTAAACAGAGTTCACTCTGAGGAAGGAAGAGTGACCAGTGGGGTGCCTCAGGGATCAGTGCTGTCACTGGTCCTCTTTAACGTCTTTACAAGTAACATTGCAAAACAGCTAGAAAAGAAGGTCTGGCTCTTTGCAGATGACACCAAAATCTGGAATAGGTAGGATACTCTTGGGGGGTGGAAAGGATAAGCAGAGACCGCACTCTGAGGGGGGTCGGAAAGGTTAGGCAGGGACCTGAGAAAACTGGAGGAGCAGTCAAGGGTATGGGAGCTGGGTTTTAATGCAAAAATAATACAAAATAATGCACTTTGGGCACAGAAGCCCAAGGATGGAGTACAAAATGGATGGAGTGGTACTGACGACCACCAAGCAGGAAAGAGACCTTGGGTGATCATATAAGATGACCCCCCTGCTGAACAAGTGGTAGGAACTGCTCAGGTCACAGATCAATTCAAACTGGTAAAAAATAAATGGGAGCAGGCGATTGTAGGTGACTTTAACACAAATTGGCTTTCACAAGATACAGTACACAGAAAGGATCAGATTACTAGCCTGTATCTCATACAAATGGTCACTCAAGCTACCAGAAGGAACTACAGATCTGGCACTAGCTCTCTCATAGACTGGCTTCTTTCCTCCTGCCCAGAACACATTACAGAAGTCACAGTACTCCCCAACTCCCTGAGCAACCACTCACCAGTGGTATGCCTATGGACAAACAAGGGAAATAAGAGTTCCCCCAATACACCAAAACCGGGTGTTAAGAAAAGGGATACTACATCACTTCAAGCAGTATCTAAAATGGACTGACTGGACACCCTTTGACAGCATCAAGGATGTAAACCTAGCCTTAGAGTACTTTATCACAATTTTCAATGATGCCTGTAATATTTTTGCTTCTTTCAAATCTTCTAAAGTTAAAGGGACAATCGAACCATGGATCTCTGGCCCCCTTATTGAACAACTGAAGCACCATGATAAGCTGTGGCACAAGGCAAGGGCCACTGGCTTACAGGCTGACTTCACTACCTACAAAGCAGCTAGAAATAGCTGTACCAGACTAGTTAGGACAGCAAAAGCAAATTACTACAGGGAACAATTGCAGGACACCTAGGGGAAAGGGAGGGAGTTTTGGAGCACTATAAAATTCGCAACAGGTCGTGAATCCAAAGCACCCCCTGATTTAATTATAACATAAGAAGGTACATTCCAAGAACCATTTGAACTGGCTAATACCTGTAACAATGCATTCACAGACCTTAGCACAGTACTGTCCCTGGAGTACCTCCAGAACAAACCCACTAGTACTCCCCCAGTGGCAACCTCACTCCCCCCCATGACTGGAATCCCCCTTTCTATTTCAAACAAATCACCACCAGCCAAGCAATTAAGTACATTAAGAAGGTCCTGGGTAAAACAAGAACAGGAAGTGATGAGATCGACATGAAGCTTGTAGCCCTCACATTAGAAGAACTAGCACTCCTGCTAGGATGATGGGTTGTATTAGTAGGGATATCACAAGTAGTAAGAAGAAGGTAATAATTCCTCTTTACAAGACACTGGTTAGGCCCCATCTGGAGTACTGCATGCAGTACTGGAGGCCACACCTTCACAAGGACATTAACCAAATTGAGGCAGTCCAGAGAAGGGCAACCAAAATGGTGCAGGGACTGCATCAGAAAACATATGAGGACAGATTAAGAGAACTCAGTATGTATACCCTTGAGCAAAGGAGGGAGAGAGGTGACATGATTGAAACATTCAAACACCTTAAGGGCATTAACAAGATGAAAGAGTCTAACATGTTTCAATATAAGAAAAATAGCAGGACAAGAAGACACAACATGAGACTAGAGGGAGACTGATTAAGTGGTAATGTGAAGCAGTTCTTTTTCACAGAAAGGTTGTTGGATGCATGGAATGGCCTACCTCTGGAAGTGGTGGATACGAATACAGTGCAGGGATTCAAACAGGCATGAGATAGGCATAAGGGAGCAATACAGATGAGTATGAATAGATAGGCCATTGACTGAGCAAATGCCGATGGCACATTCATAAGGTAGAAAAAGAAATGGGCAGACTGGATGGGCCTTGTGGTCCTCATCTGCCGTCAACTTCTGTGTTTCTATGCTTACAAAACTTTTCAATTTATCTCTGAGAACTGGTGTGTTCCCCAGCAAGTGGAAAACAACGCTTGTCACTCCAGTGTTCAAAAATGGTATTAGTACATGCCAAGCCCTCAAATGAATAGTATTAGACCAGCTCATAGAATATCTCGATATGTATATCCTACTATACCCACAGCAACACAGGTTTTGAAAAAGACACAGTACCACTACTGTGCTTATAGACTATACCACCAACCTGTATGAAGTGCTAGATAGCAGTAAGATGGTAAGGTCTGTCTTTCTAGATCTCACCAAGGCATTTGATACTGTGAATTTCCAAATCCTGCTTAATAACTTATTGGCAGCTGGACTATCCCATGATGCAGTAAGCTGGTCCTGGAGCAACCTGTCCTCTAGAACTCGGTGTGTAAATATTTGTGGAGTCATCGCCAACCCTAGAGACATAAACCTGGGAGTCCCCCAAGGGTCAATCCTTGGTCCTCTGCTGTTCAGTTTAATCATAAACTCACTCCCCTCTGCTTGCCCAGCAAAAATGCTTCTATATGCTGATGATGCAGTCATCACTGTGTCAGGTAGTCATCAATACATAGTAACTCAGGGACTACAAGATAGTTTTAATAACCTTGAAAACTGGTTCTCCCATAACAAACTCCTCAATTATAAAAACACAAAAACTGTGAATTTCTCACTGCCTATTAAGAAAAAATCTGGCCCACTGATCATTTGCACCAAAAAGGGGACTTTCTAGAACAAGTCTGGTCCTTCAAATACCTAGGCATTCACCTGGATGAGACATTATCCTTCTCAGGCCACATTAATCACATAATTAAATCAGCAAATATCAAGCTTGGACTCCTACACTGCAACAGACAGGCCATGATCCCAGAGGCCCTGAGCTCAATGACTAGGAACTTGGTACTCTCCTATGTTGACTATGGCTTGGTTATCTACAGTGCTAGGAGTGACACAGCATTAAAAAGAGTCAATGTGCTCCTGAGCAAAGCCTGCAGAGTTGTCCAAGGAGCGCACCGCTTGACACATACCTATAAGCAAAACAAAATGGTTATATTAAATGCACGTTGAAAATAGAAAATAGAGTTAAAAATCTACGTTTCGACCTTAGGTCTTCTTCAGGAAATATCTAAAAGAGAAAAAAAACAAGTTAGTTTTTTTTTCTTTTAGATATTTCCTGAAGAAGACCTAAGGTCGAAACGTAGATTTTTAACTCTATTTTCTATTTTCAGTGTGCATTTAATATAACCATTTTGTTTTGCTTTTAGACCACATGCTAACGCAGTGCCTTGTCTTTGTTTTTTTACAATTTACATACCTATAGACTCTACTCAGAAACAGGATGGCTCCCCCTGCACCTTAGAGTAAAATATCAGGCCTGCCTAATTGGGAAAAAAGCCCTGCTAGATCTCACCCCTATCTCCACAGTCAGCCTATTCCAACACACACTCTCCAAAAAGTCAACAAGAAGCACTGTAAAGGGTGCACTACATGTCCCTTTCAAATGTACATCATTTACACAGTGCTCACTATCATACAGGGGCCCCAATGGCTGAATAAACTCCCAGCCCCTCTCATGGAGAGTGACAAAATAGGCCATTTTTAAAAATGATCTTTGCACCACATGGCTCAAGCTAACCACTCAGACTGCCTTAACTAAACACGGCCTAAAACAACTGACCTTAAAGACTCCCACCCACCCCTCTCCTTATCTTCCCCCATCCACTCTCTCCCAGAAAAGTCTAATTCCAGATGCTCTTCTCTAATCTGCATTGCACCAAGTTCCTACCCCCATCCTATCCTCTCCCCCTTCTTCCCCCATCAAGGCAAGACATATTGAGGGTATGCAGAATGACATTGCTGACAGTCTTTCCCGTCTCCAGTTGGGCAGGTTCAAGTCATCGGTCTTGCAAGCTGCCAGCCAAAGAATGCAGGTACTGGGTCAACTGTGGGAAATTGGCTGGAAAGAGCCTGAATGCTGTACTAAAGCTCTTGGTCAGCCAGCACACTAAGGTTTTATAAAGGGGTGTGGAGAGCCTTTCAGGAGTTTTGGTGGCTAGAATGGTATGAAGTAAGTCAACCAGTAACAGGGAAACAATTGTTGAAGTTCATGATGCAGGGGGTGGGACGAAGGCATGGTTCATTCTACTATGGCAATACAGGTAGAAGGGATTGGCTGGGCATGTGGTGCACAGGGATGGCCAGAGCCCAACAAGTCCAAGCAGGTGAGGCAATACTGATCAGTTGGCAGAGATGGCAGACGACACCAGGGGACCAGAGAAGGCCAATTTCGGAGCCATTGTTAGTGAGGATTATGGGGGCACTAATGTGGATATGTGCATCAGGGTATGAAGCATGCTTGTTTAGGGCCATTTTTCAGTGATGGCTGGGGTAGCCTTTAGGCTGGAGAAGAATTTGGCAAAGAACAAAACAGAACTGGTCAGTTCAGGTGCCAGGAAGCCGGGGAGACAGTGAGGGAAGTCGAAGCTCCCTGTCTGAAGCCTTCAGTCGAGCGACCGGAGCCACGTTCCGCCAGCGGGTGGTCGGCAAACGCTTGGCTGCCTTCAGGGACCAGAAAGCCGGGGAGACAGCGAGGGAAGGTACGGGAAAGCTGCAAACCAATCGGAAGGCGGGCGCTCTCAAGGCCTTGCATTCCATTGGTCCCCTTGCTCCATTGACTTGCATTGCTTAGACTTTCACTGCTAAAGCTGTTTTCTGGGGTTTTTGAACCATTTGTTTAACTGTTGCTAAAAAAGGGCTGTCTTCATGAATAAGGGGAATCCTTGGGGCTATTGTTAGTGAAACTGTGTTAAGTGATTACAGCCTTTTAGGTTACTTTAAAGTGGGCCAGACGCTACGGCGCCCCAGCCCCCACAGCCTTTTGTTGTGTTAATTGTTGTCACATTGCCCAGCAGAAACGCTTGTTCCTGCTATAATTTTAATTACTGTGCCTTCCTCTGTCTCTTCCCAGTCAAGCTCCTGTCTGAAGCCCTCAGTCGGTGGGCGGGAGCCACGCTCCATGCTGACAGTCCCGGCAGCTGCCAACAAGGACCAGGAAGCG
The DNA here is from genome assembly GCA_016271365.2 of Neoceratodus forsteri. Classification (NCBI taxonomy): domain Eukaryota; kingdom Metazoa; phylum Chordata; order Ceratodontiformes; family Ceratodontidae; genus Neoceratodus; species Neoceratodus forsteri. The sequence continues at coordinate 1,580,367,282 of CM057449.1, read as the reverse complement.
GGGAGACAGCGAGGGAAGGTGCATGGAAAGCTCAAAAATTTTTGCAACCCGCTCTTCCCCCTCTTCGAGTGTTAATTTTATAGGCATCTTCCCGCCAAGTTGCATCTCCCGCCCCCATTGCCACGCTAGCCAGTAACCAGGTTCTTTGCCCCTACTGTGTCATCCAACCAGCAGCCCTTCCTTACTGCTCTCCCTATAACTACTCTGTCACTTTTCAGCTGGATTTAGTCACCAGTGCTGCTTTCATAATGGGGTGATCCCTTTGGCTATTTCTATCCCTATGGTTCATGGTGCTCAACGAGAATGATATCCTCCCGGTCATTACCACATTAAAAAATGCAACTCACTTTTCTAGTCTCTCTGTTTCACCTTTATTGAAGAAGGACTGGATCCTCATTTATGCCCTACCTATGCCACATCACAATCAGTGGGTCAAGCTACATGAAGGGACTCAAACTACCCTGTCTACGTTTCGCTCGGTGCTCCATTACTGGGTATACAGTTCCCCATTACGCCTGTCCACCTGCTTGCTATTCAGTGAGTTAGCATGAATCCATAACCCCGATTGGAATACCTCAAAAGAGAGGCTCCTGAATATGAAAAGGAGGGCCAAAGACAGTCCCCTCATCTTATCTCTTGAAGCCTGTATGAATCTACTATTTTTTGTATTGATCTGTATTGGAAATGTGGAAATTAACCCAGGCCCTCCTGAGTGCATTACCTCACCAGCAGACTTAGCCTCAGCCAAAGGTCTAAGCTTTATACATATCAATGCCCGCAGCCTCCTAAAAAAGCTTACGATGATACAAGCCTGGGTTGCCCATACTTTGCCATACTTTCTAGTGGTGTCTGAGACATGGCTCAAACCCACCACATCAGATAGGGACATAAATTTACCCAATTACCAAATATTCAGAGCGGATCACCAGACCAGGGGTGGGGGAGTAGTTATTTATGTAAAATCCAGTATAACTGTAACCTGCTCAAATGCAATATCCATGTCCAAAGAATTCGAATGTCTAACCCTCAAAGTGGCTCTCTCCAACAAGGCAGCTTTTCAGCTAATTGGCTGTTACAGGACCCCCTCAGCTGATTACAAGCTTCTAAACCACTTGGGGAGTTTATTCAAGTCGGGTACTGAAGAAACCATAATTCTAGGTGATCTAAACCTAAATTGGCTTTCCAAGGCTGCAGCACCTTTAGTATCATTCTGTGACACATATGGGTTCTCACAACTGATAAACGAGCCAACAAGAATCAACAAAAAGAACCTGAGCAACTGCACACTACTCAACATCATACTGGTGAATAAACCCCACCTATTCACACACACTGGAGTGTTTTTCAGTGATATAAGTGACCACTGCCTTATTGCTGGAGTAAGATCATCCAACAAACTAACGCCCCCAGCTAAATTCCTTCTGAGGAGATCCAAGAAATTCTTCAATATTGAGGCTTATCTGCATGATCTAAATCACTCTACCAGATGGCACGAGTTCTACCTAGCAGACTCTGTGGAAAAAGCACATCAGGTGTTAAACAGCATAATACTAGGTGCCCTTAACACTCATGCACCTATCACTTGTGTTCGAATAAAAAACAAATCTTGCCTTTGGTTTTCAGCTGACCTTAAATCAGCACTGTTGGAGAGAGATAAGCTATGGAAAAAGGCGAGGAAGACTAAGAACCCAAATGACTGGACGATATTTAAGAAAGCCAGAAATAGCTGTACCAGGAAAGTACGGGATGCAAAGGCTGCCTATTATAGGGCTGAGCTCGACTCCTCCTACCACAATCCTGCCAAGTTCTGGAGCACCATTAAGGGTATAATAGGCCAAGACTCAAGCACCTCACTACCAATCCAAATGCACCACAGTAAGGGCATAATTTCAGACAGGCTGGAAATACTGGATGCATTCAATAACCACTTTACAACTGCTGGCCTTGCATTTGATACCTCTCCAGCTAACCTGCTACATGCACAATTAAGCTCCCAGTACACAGGGTCTCAGAGACCTGATTCCTCCTTCTCCTTCAAACCAGTTCTGTTGAAACAAGTGGAGGATCTAATTTCGCAGTTGGATATCAAAAAAAGTGCAGGTGCAGACTCCCTTGACCCCTACTTTCTAAAGATTGCTATACATACACTTGCAGTTCCTTTAACACATCTTTTTAATCTGTCATTAACATCTGGTTCTATTTCTGCTATGTGGAAAACAGCCCAAGTTTTTCCGCTATTGAAATCAGGGGACCCCATGGAGCTCAACAATTATAGACCAATATCTATCCTTACAGTGCTGTCCAAGCTGCTAGAAAAATTAGTGAGCATCCAGCTAAGAGAATACCTTGAAGAAACTAATCTCTTAAATCCAGCACAATCTGGGTTTAGAGCTAGGCATAGTACTATTTCTGCACTGGCTAAAGTTACAAATGACTGGCAAACTGAATTGGATAAAAAGAGTAGTGTTTGTGCTGTATTCCTAGATCTAAGCAAGGCATTTGACACGGTGGACCATGAACTGCTACTCTCCTCCTTGCACTCCATAGGCCTGGATCCATCCTCCCTTAGATGGTTTAGGTGTTACCTCACGGGAAGGACACAACTAGTGAAAGCCAAGGTGATCTATCTCCACTAAAACCACTTCTAAGAGGAGTTCCACAAGGTTCTATTCTGGGCCCTATCCTTTTGCCATTTATATTAATAATATTGATTCAAATCTTACCAGAGCCACTGTTCACTTGTTTGCAGATGACACTGTTTTATATGTCAGCAACCCATCGCCAGTTACAGCTTTGCAGAAATTCTACAAGCAGAATTCTTCTTACTACAACATCAATTATTGGAAAAAAGCTTCTTTAAATGCAAAGAAAACAAATGCTGTTCTCCAACCAAAGCCATACAAGTCCCTCCTCACTAAACAACCTCCCCCAGTTATCCACTATCCTAGGAGAAAACCTGGACTATGTAAAAAAATTCAAGTACTTGGGTGTGTGGATAGACAGTAGGCTTGACTACACAGTTCACATTGAAGAACTTCTAAAAAAGCTTCGCCAAAGACTTGGTCTATTCTTCAGAATAAAGCACTTCCTAACCAGAGACTCCAAGATGAGGTTGGTTCAGGCCACATTTCTCTCAGTGCTTGACTATGCAGATTTCCTTTACAGTCACTGCCCCATCTCCTACTTAAGCAAATTGGACACACTATACCACAGAGCACTAAGTTTCATTACAGATCTTCCACTTAACACTCATCACTGCTCTCTCTATGCTGCCGTCGGTTGGACATCCCTACATCTCAGAAGAAACAGAAATGCTGCATTTTGGATTTACAGAGCATTGACTAAGAAGCTTCCAAACTATATTCTAGACTGCTTCACTCAGGTCAGAGCTAGTACCTATGCACTAAGAAGCCACAACTTCATCATGCTCAAGGTGCCTAAAGTCAGCACCCGCATGGGAGATCTGCTATCAGCTATACTCTAGCTATATCATGGAAAACCTTACAGAAGACCCTGAAGCTGTTTAACTGGATATCATTAGCATCCTTCAAACATCTTTACCTAAGTCTCTTCCCAGATAAATGTAACTGCTTCCACAAGTTCTAATTTATTCACATTCCTAACCCTCTCCCTCTGTTAGCCATCCTGATTTGGCAATCCACTTCCCTATAACTTATCCCCACTGATCTCCCTCTCAGACAGCCTTCATATTATCACATTTCTGTTCCCGATTAATTTATCTCCACAGATCTCTCAACTCCTGGCTATAATCCTCACCCACTCACTCCTGGCCCTTACCTTAGCCCTTATCATTCCTACACACCTCTTGTACTAGCCCCAGCCCCTGTTCTAGTCCCTCATACCCCTTCCTACCTTGTCACTCACCAGAGGCTGTGATCACCATTTCTCAGTCACTCAATCACTGTGTCTCCTTGTCTACATTGGCTTGCCCAGGAACCTTGGAAATTCTGGGTGCCATATGTTGATTGTATGTCATGATACCTCCAAAGTTGATATGTACTGTATACATTAGATTTTCTAGTCTGCTTTCATTGTCCTACCTTGTACTGTTATGTTTAATCAATTTCTGCCTTTTTCTTACTGTATATATAAGTGTTTTGATTATATCTGTATATGTATCAATTATTAACCTTGACCTTATCAGTTCCATCTTGCAAATGATCTGTGCTCAATGATGTTCGCCTGAATAAATAAAGATTTGATTGATTGATTGATTGATTGATAAGGAGGGTGAGATGAAGGTCAATGAGATCCAATGGAGGTCAGGGAAGGTAGCGATTTGGCTGAGGCAGTCCAGGACTGACCAGGCTGGGGTAGGGATGGAGGTGGTGCTGCACGCACAACTCAGTAATGGATGGTGCCCAGTTAAGGCATTGCAGGAGTACCGGCTGATACACCCACAAAGAGAAGGACAGTTTTTAAGCATGGGAATGGGTTCCCGGTCACATGCTTCCAGGTGGCTGGGGTACTCAAGGAGGAGACAACATTCCTAGGGGAGGATCCCAGTCACTTATCCACACACTCCTTTTGTATTGGCATGGCCTACAAGGCAGCTGCCCAGGACAAGTCTGAGGATGAGGTTAAACAAGTGGGCAGGTGGCAGTCGAGCTTCTACAGAAGGTATATCAGAGAGCTGGCTTAACAAGGCTGTTTTGCTCTGTTGGCAGGAACCAAAAGAGTGGCATGTATGGATCATGGGACATTCCTTTGTCTATTGGGCAGGAAGATATGCAGCAGCCATGCCAAGAGGGAGGCAACTCAGGCAAGATATCGATAAGGTGTGCTTACACTGGAAAGGGGTCCAGGGCTTGAGGTTGGGTCAACTTTTGCCGGTGTTAGAAAGCTGACATGGCCAAAACCCAATTTCTTGATCATACATGTGGGAGAAAATTGTTTAGGGGAAAGGCCTTGGGGGGCCCTCCTCCAAGATATAAAAATGGACATAGAGGCTATTAAGTTATGGTGGCCATGGGTGAAGCTAGGATGGTCGGAAACTACGTCTAGGAGAGTATGAAGGTTTGCAAGAGATATAAAGATGATTGAGCAAGCTAGAAAGAGGCTCAACAGGTGGGTGGGTGGGATTATAGTGGAGATTGGGGGTATACATTTCACATAAGGATATCTCATATTTGGAACCTGGCTATTATAGAGGGGGATAGGGTGCATTTGTCAGAATTGCACATATCCTTCTTCCTGCTACCAATAAGGGGAGCTATTGATTGTTGGGAGGAGGCTAACTATCATTAGGCAGGTGGGGGAAGTCTGTCATCCTTCACAAGCTGGAGACGGGCTATTGAAGGAGAAGGAGTTAGGTGGCAGGGAATGGGGGCATGATTAGAGGGAATAGATTGGGTGGGGATTGGGAACACGGGTCATGGTCACATGACCGGATGAGGATTAAAGTTGGGGGATGGAAGAGGGAACAGAGATGACCTAGGTGTCGGGTTTCCTGGCATCTGACCCTAGAAGGCAGAAATATGAAGAATGAAGAGGCACCCCAAGAAGATGGAAAAGGATTTGGCAACTGAAAGAAGATCAGGAGGCTGCAGTTTGGACCAAGGAAGGTCACAGGGTGGACTGATGGACTATAATAACTCTAATTGGTGCTATGTGGGGCTCTGAGAAGAAATGTGGGACAATGATTGCTGATGAGCTTGAAAACTGTGTATGTATATGAGATGTGTTAATAAACCTTGCCCAGCTGAGACCCCAATAGGTATTTGTGTTGAGTCATTTTCTGGGGAGATCCCCATGACAAATGGGGTTGCCATTAACAGGCAATCTGAGTTGTCAGGGGTTTCCCACAGAAATGGCAAGGGGCCCGGGCTGGGGAAGGGTAGAGGAAGGAAGATAAGGAAAGGGCTGATAGGGCTGGGAGGGCTGGGATAGGGGTGGGGTTGGGTGATGGCTTAGGCAGGTGAGTGGAGTCAGGTAACATCAAGGTAGAGGTCAGGAGTTGCAGAAGTGACATCAGGGGAGGCAGGGTATTTTCACTCCAGATTTTCAGCATTGGCATTTTTGCAGACCCTGTTATGAACAGTACAGCTGTCATTTTACACATCCTGGCCGAAATATGTTTTCGCACTTCCGGCACTGAATAGCGCAGTCACTGTGGGAAATCAGTGTTCAGGACACATTATGAAAATCACAGTGACACTGTTCATGAGCAGAGGTCCTAAAATGCCTATGTTGAAAATTTGGTGATGAAAGTCCATAAAATGACTGTGTTATGAATGTGCATTCCACAGTTTCCACGCACCCTCGTAACTTCGAAAATTTGGAATATTTTCACTCCAGATTTTCAATTGTGGCATTTTTCCACACCTCCTTATGAACAGTACTGCTGTCATTTTTCACATCCTGGCCAAAATGTGTTTTTGCACTTCCAGCGCAGAATAGTGCAGTCGCTGTGGGTAGTCAGTGTTTGGGACAGATTAAGAAAATCACAGTGATTCTGTTTATGAGCAGAGGTCCTAAAATGCCTATATTGAAAATCTGGTCACAAACACCCATAAAATTACTGTTTTATGACCGTGCACTGTGCAGTTTCCATTCACCCTTGTAACTTCGCAAACTTGTAGTATTTTCAATGCAGATTGTCAACATTGTCATTTTTTCACACTTCCTTATGAACAGTACAGCTGTCATTTTTCATATCCTGGCCGAAATGTGTTTTCGCACTTTCGGCACACAATAGTGCAGTTGCTGTGGGATGTCAGTGTTCAGGACAGATTAAGAAAATCACAGTGACACTGTTCATGAGCAGAGGTGCTAAAATGCCTATGTGGAAAATTTAGTGACAAAAGTCCATGAAATGACGGTGTTATGAGATTACATTGCGCAGTTTCCATGCACCCTCATAATTTTGCACATTTCTAATATTTCCCTCCAGATTTTCAACATTGTCATTTTTTTGCACCTCCTTATGAACAGTACAGCTGTCTTTTTTTCATATCCTGCCCGAAATATGCATTTATACATCTGGTGCAGAATAGTGTGGTCGCTGTTGGAAATTAATGTTCGGGACAGATTAAGAAAATCATAGTAACAGTATTCATGAGCAGAGGTCATAAAATGCCTGTGATGAAAATTTGGTGAAATAATTCCACTAAATGACTGTGTTATGCACGTGTGTTGCGCAGTTTCCACATACACTCGTAATTTGGCAAATGTTTAAAATTTTCATGCCAGATTTTCAACACTGGTATTTTTTCACACCCTTATGAACAGTACAGCTGTCATTTTTCACGGGGTGGCTGAAATGTGTTTTTGCACTTCCGGCACAGAATAGCGCAGTCACTATGGGAAATCAATGTTTGGGACAGATTAAGAATGAGCAAGTGAGAGAGGGGGACTGAGTGAACTCAACGGAGCTCTGTCAGGACTGCTGCAAATTTCTTTGTGGGCAGAAAAATTCACCAATGCAGGCAGGAGCCCAATACAAAAGGACAGCCTGTAGCGCCAGGAGAAACAGAATGAGCGAGTGAGAGAGGGGGAGTGAGCAAGCTCAACGGAGCTCTGTCGGGACTGCTGCAGATTTCTTTGTGGGGGAAAAAAAGGCACCAATGCAGGCAGGAGCCCAGAACAAAAGGGCAGCCTGCAGCACTGGGAGAACAGAACAAACGAGTGAGAGAGGGGGAGGAGTGAGCTCAACAGAGCTCTGTTGGGACTGCTGCACATTCTTAGTGGGCAGAAAAAGGTGCCAACACAGGCAGGAGCCCAGTACAAAAGGGCAGCTTGCAGTGTCAGGAGACACAGAACGAGCGAGTGAGAGGGGAGAGTGAGCGAGCTCAATGAAGCTCTTTCGGGACTTTAGAGTTGCCCACCCAACTGCCCAGGGCCCTGTGTGGTCCTATGTTACAGCAGGGTCTCTGGGGTGGAAACAAAGCAGTGATTGTATACTTTTAAGATTGTTGTAATAATACAGATTTAGTTGTTCTGTTTATTTCTCTAACTGAGCTAAGTACTGAGTTATGCTGTTAGGATTGCTGTAATAATACATATTTATTTGTTTATTTCTCTAACTGAGCTGAGTAATACTTGGAGTGCAATACAATTTCTAACTGGGCTAAGTAAACCTATGAGGGCTGAGAACAAAAAGTATGGTAGCTCAGGGGTGAAAAATGGACAAGGAGGCTTTAGGATTGCTACAGTAATACAATATCTAATGGATGAGATTTGAGACTGAATTAACCCAGTTGGTAAGGGAGCAGTAGGGGGACTATTGTGGGGGGAGCAGGAATTTGAGTAAATAGGGCCTAACAGTTGTAGCAGGGTACAGAAACTGGGAGTAAGAGCCCGTAACATAAGCTGGGGGCCAAAATGGGGCAGGTGCCACATGTCAATAGGGCGGGCATCTTTGGAAGATTGGAGGGGAGGTCAACATGGGAAGCCAAGTAGGAAGCAGTCAGGCTGGGAAGGGGTTCATGGGGGATGGGAGGAATAAGGCAGAGAAAAGGGGTGAGGCAGAAGTAGGGGGTGCAGATACAGAAGTCACAGATGGTGCAGCTGGCAGGGATAAGGGGCAGGGAACAATGAATACTGGGGTGGTGTAAGGGGCATTAGAAGAGAAAGGGGGGTAAGGGACAAGGGGTACTCATCCTGGGGGATTCTGTACTGAAAGGGGTGAGATGTGGTGGAAAGGGGGAAAGGCACAGCTGTATTTCATGGGTTGAAGATATCCCCGGGTTGACTGCAGGAGGGGCAGGGCAGGCACTGCTCAAATGTGCAGCGAGGGGGAGGAAGAAACCTCATTTAGTGTTGCATGTGGGTACAAATGACTTGGCGGGGGAGACTGTGGAAGTAGTGAAGGGGAGGTTCTAGGAGCTGGGGAGGCAGTGTGACAGGGTGGGGGAATAGGTGTCATTCTTGGAGGTACTCCCAGTATCACAAGCATGGGGATGAAGGGTAGCATCCAGGAGTTCAACAAGTGCCTGAGGGATTGGTGCCACACCAAAAATTATGGGTTAGTCACTAACTGGGGTAGGGTCTGGGGCAATAGTGACTTGTACGCAGGGGACAGGCTACACTTGAGCAGGGAGGGGAGTATTAAAGGTGGGATTAGGGGGGTATATCTCTACTAAGGTGGATTTAAACTAGTGGGGGGTGGCCAAAAGACTGAGGTTGGTAGAAAGGTCCAGACAGGGGAGCCTAATGAGCTCACCCCCCCTAGATGTAGGTAAAGGCGGAGATGTAGTAACCCTGGGACGGGTTGGGAAGAGTGGTCTGAGTGTAATACAGAAGGCATCACCACCCGGTAAGAATAACGAGGACAAAGGGTGCAGACTACTGGGAGGAGGGACACATGCCAAGGAGAAGAGTGAGGAGAAGGAGAGGTATGGGTAGAAGGCAGTCTCTCTCAATGCAAGAAGCCTGGGGAACAAAATTGCAGAGCTTCAGGCACTCCTTTCAGAGGGGAAGGTGGACACTGCTGCAGTGACATTGACTTGGGCCACAGAGTACCATGATTGGGACTTGGCAATCCCAGGATACAGGATATACAGGAGGGACTGGGGCGGTTTGGAAGAGAGGGTTGCACTCTATGTGAGGGAAGGGATCAAATGCATAAGGGACGGGGGAGAAGAGGAGATGACAGATGCACTTTGGATACAGCTCCTGGACTCCAAGGATAGAAAGCTGAGGCTGGGAGTGGTGTACAGACCACCAGCCCTATCCGGGGAACTGGATGGGGAATTAGCAGAGCAGATAAGAAGAGTGTGTAGAAGGGGAAGTGTGGTGATAGTGGGGGATTTTAACCTACCAGGGTTGACTAGAGCACCCTGGCCACTAGCAGTACCAGGGAGCAAGTGTTCCTTGATCCATTCCAGGACGGCCTTCTGACACAATTGGTAAGTGTGCCTACAAGGCTTGGTAGCACTCTGGATCTAGTACTGGCAAATGGGGAGATGGTGAGGGAGGTAAGGGTGGAGGACCCACTAGCTGGTAGCAACCACCAAACAGTGTGGCTTGTTCTCACACTGGGCAGGGAGGCAGGAGGCATGGGCACTAAGGCAGTGATCTTTAGTAGGGTGGACATTAGGAGGATGAGAGCTATACTGCGAGGTAGAAGCCAGGATATAAGCCTAGGATGGATGCAGAACAAAAGTGGGGAGTCATAAAGACCAAGCTAACAGAGGCCACGGTAGCCTGAACCGGGGCCAGGAGCAGAGCCAAGAAACCATGTTGGCTGAACAAGAAAGTGCTGCAAGGCATGAGGGCAAAGATGGCTGCATACTGGAAGTACAGGAGAACAGGGAAGGGAGAGGATAAGGAGGCTTATGGGAGTTGGTCAAGGGAGGTGGCCTGGAGGGTGAAAAAAGCTAAGGCCTCCAGGGAATTAAAGTTAGCACAGGGCATAAAGGGAGGGGAAAAGGACTTTTTTAGGTATGTCAGGGAAAAGAGGAAATGCAGGGAACATATTGTGAGGATAAAGTGGGGAGCGGATTGGGTGGAAAAGGGGGTGGAGCAAGCAGAAATTCTAAATGAGTACTTCTGTTCCATTTTCACTAAGGAGAGGGATGGTTCACTGCCAGCATGGGCTGGGGGTGGGGAAAGGGGGGAGGAGGTGATGGACAAAGTGATCACAGGGAGTAGGGTGCTAGAGGGGCTGCGGGCACTAAGATGGACAAGGCACCAGGTCCCGATGGCATCCACCCCCAGGGTACTAAGGGAGATGGTGAAGCTGTTGGCTGAGTCACTGGCAGATCTGTTCAACACCTCCCTGGAAATGGAGTGTGTGCCCTAGGACTGGAGAGTGGCCCATGTGGTGCCCATACAGAAGAGTGGGCCTAGGGAGGAGCCAGGAAATTATTGGACGGTTAGCCTCATGTCCATAGTGGGTAAGCTTATGGAGGCAATACTCAAGCACAGGCTGGTGGCATTCTTAGAGAGTAATGGCCTCCAAGATGGCCGGCCACACAGGTCCATTTCAGGGAGGTCTCGTCAAACCAGCCTAATAGAGAATTATGACTGGGTGACAAGGGAGTTGGACAGGGTCCATGAAGTACATGTCCTGTACTTGGACTACAGTAAGGCCTTTGATACAGTGCCTCATGAGAGACTGGGGGGAAGCTGACAGCAGTGGGGATGGGAAAAAAGCTGACTAAATGGATAGAGAACTGGTTACACGGGACGGTGCAGAGGGTGGTGATGGTGGGGGGAGCTCTCGGCACCTAGAACAGTGACAAGCGGGGTGCCACAGGGGTCAGTGCTGGGCCTGGTGCTGTTTGGGCTCTTTATCTCAGATATAGCACACAGAGTGGGGAGCAGGGTTAGTCTATTCGCAGATGATACCAAATTGGGGGGTGGTGAGGTGGACAAAGAGGACGGATGGGAAAAACTGCCGGGGGACCTAACCAAACTTGAGACATGGCTGGTGGAGTGGCAGCTAGGATTCAACGCAAAGAAGTGTACGGTGATGCACTTCGGGACTAAGAACCAGAAGGGGGATTACTGGTTGAAGATCACAGAGGAGGAGGAGAAAGACCTAGGGGTGTTGGTAACTGGGAGCCTGAATAACTCAGCCCAGTGCAGGAGAGCAGCAGCAAATGCAAACAGGATGCTGGGGTGCATTGCAAGGGGGTTCTCATACAGACACAGAGATCTGATCCTATCTTTCTACAGATCATTGGTCAGATCGCACCCGGAGTACTGTGTGCAATACTGGAGGCCATACCTGAGGAGAGACATAAAGTTACAGAAGGGGGTGCAAAGGAGGGCAACACAAAAGTTTATTTATTTATTTATTTAAGAGATTAACCAGGTAAGCATACTGAGCAGGTACCACTCGTTTCCAGACGCGACATGGGGGGTTACATAGAATACAGGACAAGTACAATACAGGGTAAAGGGGATGGAAGGAAAAGAATATGAAGTTAGGCTGAAGGAGCTGAACATGTACACACTGGAGGAGAGAAGGAATGGGGGGATATGACTGAAGCATTTAAATACCTGAGGGGGTAAATAAACCTAGCACCGAGGGGGTGTTTAAACTGAGGAGTGGAAGAGAGATGAGGGGGCATGGACTGAGGTTGGAAGGGGGACATTTCAAGAGGGAAATAAGAAGGCACTGCTTCACTGAGATGGTGGTGTCTAGTTGGAGTGCACTGCCAGACGGGGTGGTAACATGTAGGACAGTCAATAGCTTTAAGAAGGAGTGGGATAAAGCAAGAGGAAGAGTCAGGGGGACAGGGGCTGGGACAAGTGGGGAAGGAACTGAGGGGTAGGAGACTGGGGCAGCTGCAATCTAGGGTGCTAGCTGCACACTCGGGGCAGACTTAGATAGACCGATTGGTCTGTTCTGCTGGCAGATTCGTATGTTCGTATGTATGTTCATATGTAAATTCACAGTGACTCTGTTCATGAGCAGAGGTTCTAAAATGCCTATGTTGAACATTTGGAGACAAACGTCCATAAAATAACTGCGTTACAAGCATGTTGCGCAGTTTCCATGCACCCTCGTAACTTCACAGATTTGTTGTACTTTCACTCCAGATTTTCAAACATTGCCATTTTTTCAGACCTCCTTATGAACAGTTCAGCTGTCATTTTTCACATCCTGCCTGAAATATGCATTTACACATCTGGCACAGAACAGCGTGGTTGCTGTGGGACATCAATGTTCATGACAGATTAAGAAAATCATAGTGACAGTGTTCAGGAGAAGAGGTCACAAAATGCCTATGTTGAAAATTTGGTGAAATAATTCCCCTAAATGACTGTGTTACGTGTATGCGTTGTGCAGTTTCCATGAATGCTTGGAAGTTTGAGCATTTTTAATATTTTCACTACAGATGTTCAACATTGCCATTGCTTCACACCTCCCTATGAATGGTGCAGCTGTCTTTCTTCACATCCTGCCCGATCTGTGTTTTCGTACATCTGACACAAATGGCACGGTCACTGTGGGAACTCAATGTTCAGGACACATTGACAACATCACAGTGCCACTGTTCATGAGAAGAGGTCCCAAATGCTTTCATGAGGTGGGATCATAAAAAGGGCATGTTGAAAATTTGTAGTGCAAATACCAGCAAACACCTGGGGAGTTAGGCATTCTAACCATAACATCTCACCCTGTACAGACTGACAGGCATCAGGGGTGTGCCTTTGGATTGCCAACTGTAATGCTCATGCCATTCCACTCCCACCCCCAACCCTGCAGCTAGTGACAGGCATTGAGGTGTGCCTTGGACTCTTCAGCCCCAGAGTTCACCCCATTCTCCTATATTGCGCCCATTTCAGCGTATGTCCTTATGGAGTGGGGTGATTTTAAAGCCGAACACCCGAGGGCACACCTCAACACTTGTCGGTGTCTGTAGGACAGGGTGAGGTGAAATGGCATGAATGTTATTGGCAACAACCCAAAAGTGTACCCCAATGCCTGTCCGTCTCTGCAGGTTGGAGGTGGGGTTGGCGTGAAGTTCAATACTTCACTGCCATTCCTACTCTGTATCTAACTCCTGCATTTCCAATGCTAATACCAGCAAGAAAACATTCAACATTGACAAATGCTTGTTGTATATTACTGTTATTATTCCTGCTTGTATAATTCTCCTTTTTTGTGATTGTACCTATGTTTTGTGCCACCTGTGGCCTGGGTCATGCCTGAAAATAGTCCCCTGGATCAGTGCACTTACCTGGTTACCAAAGACTAAATAAATAAATGTGTTAATAGACCTTGTCCAATCGAGAACCCAAAAGGAATTTGTGTCGAGTCATTTTCTGGGGAGATCCCTGTGACAAAAGGAAATTGTCATGAATACTTCTACCTACCACAGAGCTGGACTGGTAAGGTATTATAAAATGTCAGATGACTTTTGCCAGCCTTACCATGAGGATTTTTAGTAACATTTTTAATTTTGAATTCATAATATATAGCAGTCTTCAATTTTTTAGGTCTAGCATGTCACCTTTTTTAAATAAAAAGATTTGATTTGAATTGTTCAACCAAATACAAATGTAGGTTGTCCACCCTCTAGAATCCAGTTAAAAGTGACCAACATCTCAGCAATCTGGTCAGAGTATTTTTTATAAAACTATTGTGAGACCGTCCACGCCAAGCACCGTATTATTATACAGATTTTTTATTGCTTAAGTATGATAGGCTGAACCAAGGTACAGTATGTACTTCACATTGTGGCTTTTTGGGTACTGTGAAAGATTCAAAACAATGACATGTCTATGGGAACTGTAGCTGGTACCCAAACATACAGTATGCTCCAAGTATTCTTGTACAATTTGGGCAATTACAGCTTGAGTACCTTTTACCTCCCCTGTTGAATTTCTCAGTTGCTCCATATTGCTTCGAATGACCCTGTCCTTCCAGCTTTCAAAAAAAGTGGCCCCTCCTACCTTTCCTTGGGTGCTACTGTGATGCTCCATTAGTGGGACATGGCCCTATTATACTGATATTTTTTATTTAGATTTTGATATTCTGGATCTGTGAAGAATACATTCCTACCCCCTCATGTACTAAAGATAGTAGTTGCAGCAGTTGTGCCCTTAAAGAGAGGTATTTTTTGTATTCTTCACATTTAAGTTTTCCAGAATTTTGGGGGATAATCCTTTTTATATCACATTCAGTGTCTTCCCACCAACTACACATATCCTCATACACGTGCAGGCCACTAATTTTCTAGCATTTTAAAAAATTGTCATCTGTAAATTTACACTTTCATTATCCAGCAATGTTGAATTCATTTTCAAATATCCTCTTCCTATTTGTATGCATTGAGTGGTGCAAAAATGCACACCCAATGACAAATTAACTCAGTTTTCTACAGGAAGTGAGGTCACCTGTTGGACTCTCAACTGGTGTGACATTCAAATAAAATCAATCCCTGTTGCTAGTGTACCTTCATATTAAGTATAACCTTCTGTTTTGTGTATGGATCTATAGGCTTCAGTCAGACACACATCTGATAATATCTTACTAGGTAGGTTTGAATAATGAAATTTCTTCTCAGTTGCAGTCCATCTATCTTATTTTGCTAGTGCTACCACACAGTTAAAATCACTGAACATATAAGGTCTCTTGCTGCACATAAATGTGGCTGTAAATACGTTCCACCATTCCTTCTTTTGTCTCTACAAGCTATTATTATATCAAAAGTCAATTAACATTAACCTTCCCAGTAAGACATCCACAAATTTAGAAACTGAGAAATGCTGTCCTTTAAATATAATACCTATGCCATCACATCTGTCCTCTCCAAAGGAAAATTGGATGAGCCCCGACACCATAAGCTCTGGGATTGTATTATGTCAGAGATCACATTCATCCTAGTGTCCAGTAATAAATGTACATCAAAATTGAGATCTTTCAGTATTGAAAAAGTTAATACAGTAGTTTTTTGTGGGGGCTTTATCACTGTTAACATTCAAGGAGGTGATGTAAAGATCCAAATGAGAAAACATATGGAAGGGAAAAAAGAAGGAACTACTCAAAATAATCTAATAATTAGGGTGGTTTTGCTTTACTTCTGCCATTTCTGGTTCTACACCCTGGTCTAACCTTCCTCTTCCTGGAAGATGAAGAACCTGGGTGTTGTCTTAAATTTCTGAGGATGCTAATCTTTGTGAAGACTGTGTAGATGAGCTTTCAGAGTCCTTACTGGCATCCAAGTCTCCTTTGTCTGATGACAACAAGGCCGCATATTTATTTTCTAATGGTAATGCCATATCGGCTGAGTCCTTCCTTGACATTTTTGAGTTTGGTTGCTGCCTTCTTAATAATCACTCTGTAGCAACCACTGTCATGTTAGGTGGAGGCATAATGTCCTCTTCTTTAGGCTTGTCCATGTTTTTGTGTTGTGTTTCTGCACCCTGGGGCTTAGGCAGGAGATCAGCAGCTTTCATATTTCTGCCTTCTTCTTCTTCCACTGAGACCAGATTCTCCTCCATTGATGTTCCATTGCCAGATGGGAAGGTTGTGGTTTCATGACTTGTGGTGTAGTGCCAATGGTGGGGTCATGAGGGTGAGGTATCTGAGGTGGTTCATCCTGTTATTCCATAACACAAGTTATGTCAGGTTAGTATGTTGTGCAGCTTTTTGCACTGCCAACTGCTGTCTCCTCTTGATGAAAGACATCTGGGCATTACCTAGCAAATCATCCTAATTAGGGTAATCCCCCCAATATGTGTTGCCCACTAGCATGCCTTATATGAGTGTCCATCCTTTGTTTTTTACTTTCTTTAGGCTTCCTCCTCCCCGGATGCCTGACCTCTTTCTGGTGTGGTCTCTCAGCTACAGACTTATCCCTCAAACTTGAAGTCTCTGACTTGACTCCTGGTTTGGGCCCATCTTCACTCCCAGTCCACTGGCTTCTCAATACCCCAGCTCTGAGCTCGCCATGGCAGGACTGCTGACTCCTACTGGCGCTTTATCTAGAATCTAGTAGAGTGACCAGGAAGAGGAGGAGGAAGATCCAGATGCCATCTAACAGGACTCGGTATTGTTTGTGGGGACTGTCTCACTGGACCCACGAGGCTTCTCCATGCTTCTGTCCCCCCCATTGGCTTGGCTGTGCAATGTGCACCAGCACAAGATGTGCACACTCCCTCACATGCTCACAGGAGCACTGCCACAGCCAATCCCCTTGCTGGAGATCCTGACTGTTGCTGCACCCCCAGTCTCTACTGGGAGTTGCCAGAGAGTGGGATATACTACCCCCTCCCTCCGAGGAAAGGAGAGCAGTCCTCTGGATGCACAATCCTTTCCTTCTCTGACAACCTCCGATGACTCAAGTCTGCTTCCGCACCAGCGTGGTGTGAGGTGTGGCATCCAGTGCCTCAACCATCCTTTTTTGCAGAGATCACATCACGGATCATTGGCACAATTGGAACTCACATGCCCATAGTCCAGACACAGATTGCAGCACTCTATATCACAAGCATTGCTTAGGTAAGAAGAAGAAACACATTTGAAACAAGTCTTTGGCTGGTCTTGATAAAAGCACTGTCCTCTATTTGTTCCATAAGAAAAACAACTGAGGAAGGTGTTAAATACCTGAATCAGTTTGTTTCAGTTTTACTTTAAATCTCCAGCCCCAAGTCTTCAGCTGTTCATCATTTTTATGGGGTCAGGGCCCATACAGAAATAATTATATGAAATGTTTTCATGCAGCACACATAAAACTACCCATGTGATATGTGTGTTGCAAGCATGACTTAAATGTTAAATTGAAACCAAATGCATGCATGTGGCATGCGTGCAGCAAGCAAGTGTGGAAAGTATTTTTTTTTTATGTTAAATTGGAACAGACTGAATCATGTTGCATGTGTGCAAAAAGCAAGTGTTCACTGATAACTACACATATTAAAGTTAAGTTATTTGCTCAGCATCACACCATATGCAAGTGGGAGTTAACGAGATTCAAACCCAGGTCTTCAGGTCTCCAAGTCTCCTGGTTTGCAGTTCAGTGCTTTTAATCACTAAGCTATGTTGCCTGCACCCATATGGCTCGCATGTACTTCAATACAAATCTGCATACATCTGTACACATGTGGCATGCTTATAGCCACTGTTTTATTTATTAGTTTGCTTGTCCCCTCTCATCTCAGCTGCACAGCTGAACTGTAGCACACATACCAATCAAAATATGTGTTGTTCTTGCCACCACTAATACACATACAGTTACCCACAAAACTACTTAATTATTTCTGCCTGGCCTGTACTCCTACTATTTTCTCTCCATAGTTTTGAATGCTTCCATGCAAACAGACTTAAAGGGGTAAACACAAAAGTAGCAATAACTAGACACCCACCCAAATGGCCAGTCCCACCCCCATACACGCACACTGTAGTGGGTGCAGCCATGATGCTACAGACAACCCACCAAGCACAGATACTGTATAAGTCAAGAGTCTCTTACCTGATTACTAGGCAGCCAGAGGCAGGAGTCTTTAAGAGATGATGTCCATGAGTCAGAGTGCTGGGGCATACCCACTTGAAATGAATGGAGTTATTTTTTATTACTATTTTATACATTATGATGGTGCATTGGAGAATAATGAAGGCCACTGTTCTACTAACAAGGCCCTTGTTTGTCAAGTGGTGACCTTCATTAATCTCCAACTCTCCATCAGTAATATATAAACTAGTAATAAAAAGCACCCCCATTCATTTCAATGGTGCACACCCTTGCATTCTCCCTTGTCCTATGTGATAATGTGCCTTAGCATGGGGATGTGGAGGTCAGCTTCACTGGGGGAGGGACATAAGCCTGACTATAGTGAGGTATCAATACTTCATGCATTCCATACTGCTCAACTATCCCTGAATGCAAGGGACAGTCCTCATTTTACCCCTGAAAACTGCTCTGCCCTTCATCCATCTCTCTTGTAAAACATGCTGCTCACACAAAGGATGTCCTGTAAATTTAGACTTTATGGCAGGGGCACCATTTAAAATTTCTGTCGGGGAGCAGACAACAACCAGTGGAGGCCAGATGCTAATTAGCCCCTAGGTGGCAAGCTCTAGAATGTCTGGGACATCTCTAAAAGGTAAAACTTATTTGTTGAGACTGAAAAGTGATATGCAAATCATGAAAAATTCAAATGTATTAGATTTGGGGGCGTGGCTTGGACCCAACAAAGATGGTAGCATAGCTCTTTCACTCTGCCCCAGCCTGGTACTAAATCACACATAATCCACTGAAATGCCAGAATGAACTGTAATTTTAGCAATTGGAAACCTCCCCCTACCTCTGTCACTGTCAGCCTGATGCATTTGGTGAGGGAAGCCATGCTCTTTCTGCTGTAACCATAACGTGCATATTTCAGAGCCAACTTGCTGAGACAGGCCGTGTAGGCCCGATTAAGGGGGGTATGGACTCACCTGCAAGTACATCCACCGGTGTGTTAGTGCCTGGCTCAGAAACTAAAAGGTTGTGATCGCCGGCTAATCGAGGGTGTAGGAGAAAAGGCTGTAAGTCGCTGTTCAGCAATATCTCCTCTCATAACCGCAGGGCTAGAGGGGGTGATGGATGCCTTGGGGAGAAAAAGTGCTAGGATCTGGTACAACAATTCTTCAGTTGCTCCAAGAACAGGCCCAGCTAGGGGATGCCCTCTCCAATATCACAAAGATGCTGGAGGCACTATTAACCAGAGTGGACAACATTGGAGCCTCCTTAGAGGGGGACTGTGGCCAACATGCATAGATTGGAGGACAAACAAAATGTTTTAGAGCAGAGAACAGAGGAACTGGAAAGGTAGCACATCACAGTACTGCAATGTCTCAGGGACCATGAAGCTAAGCTATCTAGACTTTGGTACAGAGCCGAGGTCCAGGCTAACAGGAGCCAGAGTAACAATGTAAGAATCCCAGGGGTCCCGGAAGGCGCCAAAGGTCCGAATATGGAACATTTGCTTAATGACTGACTGCCACACCTGTTGAGGGAAAGATGGAGGGGGCCGGTCGGTGTGAAAAGGGTGCGCAGTGTGGCTGGTAGATCGGACAGTGCTAATGGTCCCAGAACAATCATAGCATGCCTCCTAAGATACTCAGCCAAAAAGAAATTGCTCAGCATTACAAGGGACATGGGAGAAATTACTTGGAAGGGCCACAGTATATCTTTTTATCGTGGCTTCACTTAGGAGGTAGCCACCAAACGAAGGGCATATGGCTCACTAAAAAAGATCCTAATGACCAATTCCTTCCAATAACATTTTAAAAAGCTTACCGCACTGCACCTCTCCAAAGATGGCAATGTTTTCCTCCCTGAATCACCAAGAGATGCGGAAGCTTGGATTCATAACCATTGGCCAAGCCTAATGTCATGGACTACATTTCCCAGATGCCTTTGGGCCCCAAAGGATCACATGGGAAAAGGAACAAATAAAAATGGGCGACGCTTTCAGGAGGATGACAATTACAGTCAGACTGGTCCAGATACAAAAGTGCCCCCCTTGTTATTCGTGTCCACTTCGTTACAACCTAGGGGCACTGGGTATCACCAAGTAGAGAGCCTACTGTCTGGAACTGGGCATCCTAGTGCTGAGATGGAAATGACAGGACAACAAGACCAAACTAAACAAATACACACCGACCAGCAACGTTAGCACACTAGAAGCCCCAACCAATCAATTGCTGGAAAGCCATTAGCCTCTCCCCTCCACCAAGCTTCTACGGGTGGAAGCAGCATCGCCACCAAGAGCTAAAACTGTGGACTCCCTTCACATAGAAAGCGAAGAGCCTATGGATGATGCTGCCCCAGTGGACTGGGCCACCACAGTAGAGGAAATCAAAGAAGAACTTGCTCTAGCAGGCGGACTACTCAAACCAGGGACTAAATCCATTGCAGAAACCCTGATCGCCTCCTCTAGACCTGCCAGACCTGAAAAGATTTGACTGAAAGAACATGCTAAGTCTAGGAAGGATGGATGAACTGTAACACTGCTGAACTCTGGCTAAAAATGGTTCTTCCTTAATGTTACTCTCTCAGCTTCATGGTTTGGAAATGCTGCCTTAATTTTTTTGCTCTGTCCTTTCTCTCTCCCTTGGTGGGTGTTTCTCCTGGCTGAACATGGGTGGCATGTGTAGGCGAACACCACCGCTGTTGCACCCCCCCATGTTCCTCTCCTATCTCCCTCTGTTCTGCTAAACCAACCAGTCCCATAGAAATACGCAGTGCATTTCTTTGAAGGGGTGTCACCATCCTTATCCCCCCTTTTGCTTTTGCTATTGAAAGTACTTCAGCATCTGCATAACTCCACAATACTACCTACTTACAAGGTGGTTTGTGCTAAAAATGCCCAACGGTGAGCCCAAGGTGGTCTGGGCAAACTGCTAACCCAGCAGTGCCATTGGAACCCCTCAACCTCCCTACTCCACCATTGTAGCCTGCCAGTTAGCCCTATTATTAAACTGCTGATGGAGGTATCCCCCTAGTCTTCTCCCCTATACAACAATGTCCACCTCTACTCTCCTCCCTCTACCCCTCCCCTCCCCTCTCCTCTCCCCCCCTTTTCCATTTGCTACATGTTATTTCTGTACCCTATTGGCAGGTTGCCATTGGGTATTCCTGGATCCTCCGGACTGAGTTTAAGTGGTTCTCAGAGACCAGGTTGGGACAATTCACCCTTGTTTGGTGTGACCTCCCCCTGTTTTTGATTGGTGCTTGAAGCAGTGTGGCGTGGAGTGCATTGACACCCCTTTTCATACATTCACCTCAGCATTATTAAATAATATGTATTGTTTAGCGTGTTTATACTTGTTATACTAGTTCTGTTGTTGGACACTGGATTACTGTTAACTTTTTTATAATACAGGGCACAATCCTCTTTTTTTCTGTCTGACCAGGCTTCCTATACTTAGTGCCAAGCGTCACAGCTGCTTTCTTACTCTTCTCCATACACTTGTTCCTTCTCTTCATATATCGGGGTTGAAGTCCCTAAGTATGAGCTAATAATCAGGCAACCTTTTCTAGCTATCTGCTGTCCAGTTTTTCCACTTCCTATTGGGTGAGTACTCTTTTTTCTTTCTCTGTCTCTCTCTCTGTCTCCAGCTAGGCACCTAGAAGATAACAATGGCTGCTACCTCCCCCATGACCAAGGTTGGAAGTGTGTCTCCTGGAATGTTAAAAGGCTCAATCATCTGGCAAAATGCACTAAAGTACTACAATTTCTGAATTCTATGAGCACAGATATAACCCTTCTCCAGGAGATGCACCTCACCAATAGCACTGTGCAATGGATCAAGAAGTTATGGGTGGGCACTGTTGTTGCTATTTGTGCCACTACTAAATCCAAGCTGGTTCCTATTTTACTATGTAAATCTGGGCCCTGGGTGGTAGAAGATAAACGCATGGAATCCCAAAGACGATGGGTGGCAATTAGGCTCTCCCATCTGGGTGGTAAGGTAGTGGTGGTCAATGGTTCATACTATGGTTCATACTACGGTGATTAGGTGCAAGGTGGCTGAGAGGCCCAAAACAGCACCAATATCAATTGTAATACCCCAAATTGGCTTTATTAATGATAAAATGATCCCAATGATTTTTAAATGTTATTTTATTATCACTAGTGACAATTTCTACAGGTACATTATTCCAAGGGTTAATAATTCTTTGGGTAAAATAAAATGTTTACAGCCTCAATACAGATTCAGGTGAGATATACCCTGACTTAAGCCAAGCCTTCACAGACCTTACAGAGGGTCTCTCAGATGTTCTGATATTATTAGGAGGGTACCACAACCTGGTCCTCGACATTTTCCTTGATAAATCCCTCCCGACTCCGCAAACCCATCCCAAAGTTCTGGCCAGCCTCACTGTTCTGATGGCAGAGTGGAGCCTCTGTGACCCCTGGAGAAGGAAAAACCTGCAAAGGGGTGATTATTCCTTTTATTCGACAATGAACCACACTCATAGCAGGATTGATTTCTGGCTTGTAAACTATGCGGCTGCACTGGGAATCATGGACACCTTGTTTGGCAGCATTGCGATCTCTGACCACACCCTGTATCGATTCTTTTTTCCCCCACCGGGTCAGAGAGCCCCTGTCACAAGATGGAGGCGCAACCTCCTGCTGCTGCAGGATAAAACCTTTCAAACCTATATTAAAGAGGAATCACGCTCCTATTTCTCTCTTAATACCTCCGATGAAGTCTCAGCCTCCACGATATGGGAAGCCTTCAAAGCTGTTATTAGGGGGAGGATCATTTCCTTCACAACAGCCAAAAATAAGGCTCATGCAGAAAGTCTATGCTCTATATAAGCCAAACTCGTAATCTTGGAGAGGCAGTTTAAAACCTCAGCCCAAAATCCACTTAATTCTCCCCTACTATCCACTATCACAGGCCTCAAATACCAAATAAGCACTTTGCTAAATAAAAAAGTGGAATGGTAACTATTACGTTCTAAACCCAAATCATGGGAAGGGGTGATAAGGGAGGTAAGCTGCTGGCTTATCCACATCCAGGATTCTCACTCTGAAGAATAAGCAGGGTAAAGTAGTCTCGATGCCCAAGGCTTTTAATGAAACTATGCAGTCTTTTTATCAAGAACTTTATCAGACCCAGTCTAAACTCTCAGCTGCTGAGCTGTCAACTTGCATATCCATGCTATGTAGCGGGATCTCCCTTCCCAAACTCTCGCAAGAGGATTGTAATACCTTAGATGTCCCTGTCACTCCTAAAGAACTCCACTCTTTCCTGTCCCAAATTGTGAAGGGGAAGGCTTCCGGACCAGACAGAATGGCAACAGTACTTTACCAACTCATAAAGGCTGAGATCACTACCCCCATACTACAGACCTTGCAGGAAGCCCAAAATACAACTGCTCTCCCCCTACCATGTGGGAAGCCCTAATAATTTTAATTCCTAAGAAGTCCTCTGATGCACTGAACTGTGCCAATTTTTGGCCTATTTCACTGCTCTCTGTGGACACCAAACTATTAGCCAAAGTCTTGGCAAATAGACTAACTCAGGTTATTCCCACCCTAATACACCCCTCACAATCTGGCTTCTCGAAGGGTAAGTCGAGAACAGACAACCTATGACTTGTCCTTAATTTGAAATGGTTAGCACTCCCATCTCAGACTTCTATGGCAGCCTTGGCAATTAACTTTGCCAAGGCGTTTGACTCCTTAGAACGGGGTTATCTGCATAATGTCCTTAGCCTTTATGGGTTTGGCTCTCACTTTTGCTCTTGGGTCTCTATGTTATATCATCTGCCAACAGCCAGAATTATCACTAACTGAGACTAACTGAGACATTTCCTCTCCTTTCCCCAAAAGTTTCACTCTTCAAAGGGGCACCAGGCAAAGTTGTCCCCTCCCCCTTCTTTTCTTTATTGCTCTGGACCCTTTGATCAGGAAACTTTTGGGCAGCCCAGACATCACTGGGATTCCTGTTAAAAAACAATAATTTCTGGTTAATGCATGTGCAGATGACATGCTCCTTACATTGTCCAATCTAGAATGCTCCCTACCTATAATTCTTCCAGTGTTGAATGAGTTCTCCTCCCTCTCTGGCCTGGTAACTAATCAAAAGAAAACAATTCTTTCTCTGCTGAATACAAAGTGTGGTAGACACTGCCTAGCGGGTACCGACTTCATCTGGGCACCTCAAGGCTTCTCTTATCTTGGGATTTATATCACCTTTACATGAAGCAACCTGGAAAAGACCAATTTTTCTCCCCTCTTAGCATCCCTTACAGTTGAGGTTCAGAGATAGTGAAAGTTGCAGCTATCTCTGAAAGCTAAAATAGAAGCTGTTTGGATGTTCATATTCTCAAAGGTTTCATACCTCTAAAATAACCTCTCAATCAACCTGTCCCCCAAGCTGTTTTCTGCCTTGGATAAACTCATTTCTTCTTTTTTATGGGATGGCAAAGCTGCATGCTGGGGACGAGCAAAGCTGAGGGCACATTGGTCAAAGAGTGGACTGGGGCTCCCATGGTTTACAGGCTACCATTTAGCCTTTCGTATGGCCCAAGCCACTGCATGGTTTGTCCCTAATAATAACCCCCCAATGAGTACTTCTAGAAGCTGCTCTATACCAGGTAATTATCTTTTCTCCCTGTTAACTAGCAGGAAATTCCCCAGAGACAAGATCACTCCAATTATGAGGGAGACATGTAAAACCTGGTGTTGGACCATGGCCCTCACTGGGGTCTCAAGCAAGGAGTCCTTTCCCCCAATTTCCTATTCCCCCCTATGGAACAACAAGCTTATTATGGTAGACCGTAGGCCCCTGAATTGGCCCCACTGGGCATCCAAAGGCATTCAAACTGTGGGGTATCTTCTTCTACCTGACAGTGAAACTCTGTTGTCCTTTGAGCAAATACAAGGCTGCTTTGACCTGAAAGCACAAGACTTCTGGCAATATCTTCAGATTCAAAGCGTTCTCTTCCCTCTCCTAACCGCACCCTTGGATGTAGGCTGATGGAGCTGCCTGAACACTCTCCACAAGCCAAAAAAAGGCCAGGGGTTGGTGGGAATCTTTTATAGAGTACTTAGGGACTCACAACCAGACACTACCTCTGCATGTCGAGTGGTGTGGGAGAAGGAACTTCAGCTCCCCATCTCCTTGCAGCAATGGTATGACTGCTTAAAGATGACTCACACAGCATATGAGGATGCTAAAAGTCAGCTGATACAACTGAAGATCCTTCTTAGATGGTATAGGACACCCGCCATGCTTTGTAAACTCAAAGTACTGAAACTTGATAGATGCTGGAGGTGTCAGTCCTCCCCTGCTCATCTGCTCCACATCCTATGGGCATGTCCAGTCCTCCAAAATTTCTGGACTCATGTATTAGATGACTGCTGAAAGATTATTGGTAAAAGGCTTTCCCATTCCCAGGACTCCTTACTGTTAGGGGGCATCTCCATTCTGGAATCTCTGCCTCTCCTAATGAAAGTATGGACCCTTGCAGCAGTAATGAAGGCAAAAAGGGCCATCCTGATGAAATGGAGGCAGCCCAAAGCCCCTTTGGCTGTTGCTTGCTGGGCAACTATGACACAGCTAGCTATTTTTGAGAGGCTCACTGCAGTGGGAAAAGGCCATCTCCCTAAATACCAAAAGAAGTGGGATGCCTACCTACATTCACACATCTGTGCAGTTCTATCCCCCTCTCCACAAAACCCTCCAGTGCTATGAGATTAGCTACATATCCCACCTCCTATATTGCCACTGTGGCCAGAAAAGGAGTCCTTATCTCACCCTGCTAGCAATATTTTGACACTTCACATGTCTATATCCTCTCACTGTGTCTCTCAGCTGTCTTAAGGAGCCTGATCTACTGTGTTTCCTATAAGTTATATAAAGAGAATGATGTTAATGATTAATGATCGCTAAGGATATTAAGATTGATAGCAAGCTACTTTTCCTTAGTGTTTTACTCAGACTCTATTTAGATCATACATATTACTCTGGAACTGCCACATACCAAAACAATTGGAATGTCATTTTTCACTGATCTTAACTGATGTAGAAAATCTTAGACATGTTTTATAGAAGTATGTGCAGTGTATGGTTCCTTTTGATCATATAGAACTAAATACTGTCTGTATTAATGGGAAGTTATATTTATATGCCTAGTCCACTGCTGTTGTCAGCATGATTGTTTTGTAAATGATAAAATGCAATAAAATCTTATATGATAAAAAAATGTATAAGATTCATCTGTCTCTACCCCAGAGCAGTGCATCAGATTTGAGCTTAAACCCAGTTACTAACCAATTTTTTTCCTGACTGAAGTTCTGACCCCCCCAAAAAAAAGCTTTGTCCCAATTTCTCTCCCTAACTCCATTCCATTCAATAGCCATCCCATATCGGTCATGAAGCTATTATTTCTAATATTTCTGTCCTTCCCTATTCCGCTGTAAAATAATTATTTACTGTTACTTACCCAGCCATCTGGCCAGAAACTGCTGCCTGGCCCCCCAGTTTTCAGTCTGCTACTCCTCTGTCCTTCTGCCAGAAGCTAGATGCTAGAACTGACCATCCCAGGTCCCCAACGTGGTCTGTAACCAAGTCACTTCACCAACTGAACCCATCCTACCTGTGTTGCTTACTTCTTGCTTGGCTGTTGCCATGCCTGCTGCCACACTGCACTGATCAAGGCCTATGAAGGCCACCCACTTTGCTGCTGCTAGTCCTAGCTTTCTGCCATGGAGGGGGGCTGTGCTCTTTTTTTTTTTTACAAGGTAAGCCTAATAGGGTAAGTAGGTAGCCTAGTGTCAAGTTAGCTTCTAGCTCATTTCAGCCACCAGGGGAGATGGAGACTCACTAAGAGTAGACCAACAAAAATATGCCACCACAACACTGTTATTGAGAGTTCGGTGCTCACTGTTTCCTCCAAGCAGTAGTGTGCAGCCTTTCTACTCTGTGGCAGGAAAGACAGTATTGCACATATGTGACTTATGCTCTTGTTTGGCTGGAGCTTCACTACATCACATGTGATGGCGCCATTGCTAATAGGTGGAGAGTTGACATCACAATACAGTCAAGTCAGGCGTGCACCTATACAGTGAGTGAACACATGCCACGAGGGAACTTATTGCGCAAAAGATTAAATCCAAATCTAATGCCATTCTTGCCACACCATAAGAACAGCCTAGGCACATATGTGGGTGAGGGGGGCAACTGCTCCCCTCTGCCCTACCTAAATGGCACCCCTGCTTTATGGTAGAAATTCATTTTCAGGTGCTAATATCATTACAAGTAAATACAATGTTTTCCACTCTGTTCTGAGGTACTGTATCTCTATGTTTCAGGATGTCCCTGATCATTGTGAGGTTAGTGTCCCTCATTTTGAGTGTCCATGTCCCTCACTTCAGTGACAAAATATGAAATATGGTGCATGCTTCCAAGACCCTACTCTGCACAAAGAATGCTGAGCATGGCCAGAGTGTACATGCTCCATACAGAATGACAAAGGGAAAGTAAGTACACCCAAACAGTCATGGAGAAACACATTTGTTGCATTAAATATGCATAAGGGAATTAGCATGGCCCAAAACAAAACTGTCAGGCTTTACAACACAGAGGCCCCTCTTTGCACATCTGGAAAGGAGGACGTTGGCTGACGATATCCTAGACATTTATTGCAGTAAGCAAACAATATTTTACAAATTAATAGCAATTTATTGACAAAAATCAAAAGCCATTAAACAACTTGCAAAAGAATCAGAATTAATGTGTACATAATTTTAATGGGAAATCAATGAAAAAATGTATTTTAATGGCTCTAATTGCTAGCAGTAGTAATACAAATAGAAACTGATGAGCTTTTTAGATGAGATTTGCATGAGCTTAGTTTCTGCACACATGGAAAGCATGCAACATGGGAATATGATATGATATTTAAATGATGTTCACACCAGATTAACTGCTGCACTGATCTCAAGCATGCAACATGCGAACTTAATGTGATTTTTATGTTTGCACATGCAAGAAACATAGTGCAATCATCCGAGTTTTTGTAGGTGTGGCACCCAGTCTTCCAATTCAGTCAGTGTGTTTCCAGGTGCGGGCCACAGTTCACCAATGAATGCTGCAGCTGTCTATGACAGCAGTTGAAAATGCAGTGGTGTACAGTTGAAAGGGAGAGGCCACTTCAGTGAGCAGTGATAAGATAGTGTTGACTAGCATATTGCTGGAAATGCTGCTTGTATACAACTCTGCTTTCTCTTCCTGGAACATAAATTCAGTTTGAAGTGAACTACAGCCAACAAGGGTGCCGAATACAATGTTGGCTGAGAACCCACCCCAACATACTTCCAGGTGCCACACTGGGAGCCCACCTCAGCATGGCAAATGTCCATCTGCTGGCACCCCCAAACACACTTCTAGGTGCCATGCTGGGAGCCCACCCCAGCGTGGCAAACATCCATCTGCTGCCCCCCCAAACACACAACCAGTTGCCATGCGTAGAACCCACCCCCAGCATGGCAAACCCTCTAACTATGGCCGATGGGGATGCCCAATCCCCATTGGCTCCACTGCCTCCCAAAACAAAAGTTCCAGCTGCCACACTGGGAGCCCACCCAGCATGGCAAAAGTCCTGCATCACCTTCCTAAAAAAAAAAACACCTAAAAACAAAAAGGCCCTTGTTGCTTGTTTTGGCCCTCACTCCCCACCCATGCCCACCCTCTGTGCACCCTGCCTCCCACACCTCACCTTACCCCATACTTACCTCCGGAGTCTGGCGTGATGATCTTCAGTGGACCGGGAACATGTCTGCACTCTTCAAAGTCGATCGCGAACTGAGGAAATGCCGGTAAGCTATATAATGGAATAAATAGGGTTTTTTTCAACTTTGATGCATATCTCAGGCATTTTTTGGAATTTTGGCACCAAATTTTCAACATGGGGTTTTGGGACCCCTCCTCATGAGTTCTGGCACTGTCATGGCATTAATTGGGCCTGAAAGGTGATTTTGCAGTCACTGCGCAGAACCACCTTTCAGGACTGATTTATGAAATGACAATGTCACAGTCCATGAGGTAGGCACCCAAAAACCCTATGTTGAAAATCTGGTGAAAAAATTCCCCAAAATTACTAATTTACGGGCATGCATTGCGCAGTTCCTACGCACGCTCATAAGTTTGTGAATTTTTAATATTTTCACTCCAGATTTTCAGCATTGCCATTTTACCACACTTCCTTATGAGCAGTACAGCTGTCATTTTTCACATCTCACCCAAAATGTGTTTTCATGCATGTAGCGCACAATGGCACAGTTGGTGTCCAAAATCAATGTACAGAACAGATTAAGAAAATCACAGTGAAACTGTTCATGAGCAGAGGTCTTAAAATGGCTATGTTAAAAATTTGGTGACAAAAGTCCATAAAATGACTGTATTATGAGCGAGCATTGCTCAGTTTCCATGCACCCTCTTAAGTTCATGAATTTGTAATATTTTCAGTCCAGATTTTCACCACTGGCATTTTTCCACACTTCCTTATGAACAATACAGCTGTCATTTCTCACACCATGGCTGAAATGTGTTTTCACACTTCCAGTGCAGAAATGCATGCTTGCTGTGGGAAATCACTGTTCAGGACAGATTCAGAAAATCATAGTAACTCTGTTCATAAGCGGAGGTCCCAAAATGCCTGTGTTGACAATCTGCTGTAAAAAAATCCCCAAACTAATTACATTATGGGTGTGCATTGCACAGTTTCTATGCACACTCGTGACTTCACCAGTTGTTTTAATATTTTCACTGCAGATTTTCAACATTACCATTTTTTACACCTCCCCATGAACAGTACAGCTGTCATTTTTCACATCCTGTTTGAACTGTATTTTTGCACCTATGGTGCCAAATGGCGTAGACTCTCTGAAAAATCAGCTTTTGGCTAACAAACTGATATTGCCACTGTTCATGAGGTGGGGGTCACAAAAAGAACATGTTAAAAATTTGGAGTGAAAATACCAACGAACGCCTGAGGTGTTAGGGTCTCCGACCAAAACACCCCAACCCGTAGAGACTGACAGGCATCAGGGGTGTGACCTGGGATTGTCACCGGTAATGCTCACACCATTCCACCTCCACCCACACCCTGTAGCCAGTGAGAGGCATCGAGGTGTGCCTTGGACTCTTTGGCTCCAAAGTTCACCTCATTCTCCTATACAGCACCAATCTCACCAGATTTCCTGATGGAATGGGGTGAACATAACGGCCAAAGACCCCAGGGCACACTGTGACACTTGTCAGTGTCTGCAGGCTAGGGTGTGGTGAAATGGCATGGCTGTTATGCCTGATGACCCAAAGTCACACCCCAATGCCTGTCAGTATCTGCAGGGTGGTGTTGGGGTTGCCTTCAGTTCAATGCTTCACTGCCATTCCTATTTTGCAGCTCTGTAATTCCTACACTACCAATGCCAATGCCAGCAAGCAAACATTCAGCATTGACAAATGCTTGTTAAAAGATGTCTGCACCAGCTTCCCTGCTGCACACATATCAAGCTTGCAGCATGTGATCCTGATTTGCTTTTTAGACCTGATTCGCTTAGGTTCACTTTGTGTATGCGAAAAACATGCAAACATTGCACAATTAAGCATGCGGCACGCATTCTGCATATACACAGTGCACTTATACTTCTGTAAGGGGGATCTTAAGTCTCATATATTTGGGACAACTAGTATTTAGTATAAAAAATGTTCACCCCTTCATTTTTGAATAGGATAGTCTCTGTCTGTATGGTTGCTTTGGGGAGGAGTATTGACTGAAAAGGAGTCCACAGGTCACTGTATTTCAGCTTTGCATATTTAACCCAGACTTTCTAAATTAGCTGTCATTTTGAAGCTGGCATCAACTATAACTTTACCAGGTGTTAGATGAATGAATATATCTAACATACTAAAAGCCACAAGAATAAGCCTCATGGTCTGTCGTGTCTGCTCAGTAGCTAGCACCCCTACTGGGTGCTCATTTTGCCACCCCCTTCCCCCATGAGCTCCATCAAAATCCATCCAGTGCACCTCCCCGTAGAGGGATTTCCATGGCTCTAGTTTTCCCCTGTACCTTTCACACTCCCTCTTGAATCCCTCCATGGTGCCCTGGTCCACCAGGCTCCTGGGCAGCACATTCCATGGTTCCACCACCTTTTCAGTGAAGTAGCACCTTCTTTTCTCCTCTCTGTATCTCCCCTCTCCAGATTCCACTCATGCCCCCTGGTTATCCCCACTTCTTAAGCCAGAACACCTCCTCGGCTCCCCCCTTGTTTATCCCTTTTACATACTTAAAGACCTCTATCATGTCACCCTTGTCTCTCCTCTCCTTCAGTGTGTACCGGTTGAGCTCCTCCAGTCTCTCCTCATAGGGCATACCCCCATGCCCCAGATCATCTTGGTCACCCTCCTCTGGACCCTCTCCAGCAGTGCAATGTCCCTCTGTAGGCATGCTCTCCAGCATGCAGTACTCGAGGTATGACCTGACCTGGGCAGGCCCCTGGGGATGCAGCCCAACATCATGTTCACCTTTGCTACTGCTCTTTGACAAGTCTGAGATTGTTCATTTTGATGTCCACCACCACCCCCAGGTCCCTCTCACCCGACGATACCGGCAGTGTGTCTCCCCCCAGTGTATATGCATGCCTCAGGTTTCTGACCCCTAGGTGCAGTACCCTGCAGTTCCTTGCATTAAACCTCAGTCCCCACATCCTCGACCATCTTTCCAGGGCATCCAGCTCCCCCTGATGGGCCACTCTCCCCTCTGTCCCATCTGCCAATGCTCCCAGCTTTAAGTCATCTGCAGAGAGACTCAGTTTACTCCTAATACCCCTCCCTATGTCTGAGACATAGGCATTGAACAGAAGTGGCCCCAGGACCAATCCCTGGGGGACCCCACTAATAACCCTTATTGAGGATGAGACTATCCTGCCAACCTCTACTCTCTGTACTCACCCTGAGAGCCAATTCCCTATTCACCTGAGCAACTGCCCCTCCACCCTATTCCCCCAGCTTTGTGGGGGACCAAATCAAATGCCTTGCTAAAGTCCAGATAGAGGACATCCACTGGTCTATTTTGGTCCAGGGCACTCATTACCCAATCATAGAACTCCACAAGGTTGGTCTGGCACGATTTCCCCAGTACAAAGCCATACTGCCTATCATCCAAGTGCCCCATCTGTTCCAGCTACCCCCCCAAACTACTCCTTGATAATACTTTCCATCATCTTGCCTACCACAGACAGTGAAAAAGCAGGGATACCGAACCAATACTTCTGCTCAGTAGTCACAATGGAAAAGCAGGAGGAGATACCTAATCCAGTCAATAGAAGCACTCTGGATAGGGAGGTTGATATTAGTCCTTTCACAGAAGAAAGGGTTCTGAAAGAACTCTTAAAACTGAAGGTGGATAACGCAATGGGGCCTGATGAGATTCACCCCAGAATTCTAAAAGAATTAAGGGAAGAACAAGTAACACCACTGACTACTCTTTTTAATAAATCATGGGAGGATGGTATGGTACCTGAGGACTGGAGGAGGGCAGATGTGATTCCCTTTCACAAAAGTGGGAGCAAGACAGAGGCAAGAAACTACATAGCTTTCAGTTTGACCTCGGTGGTAGGGAAAATGATGGAATCACTTCTGAAGGAAAGAATTGTTGAGTACCTAGAGGCCAGTGGGGCAGAGGACCCAAGGCAGCATGGATTCACAGCAGGAAGGTCATGTCAGACAAATCTAATTGATTTCTTTGACTGGATGATCAAAGTAGTAGACCAGGGAGGGGCTGTGGACATGGCCTACCTAGAATTTAGCAAGGCATTTAACACTGTCCCACACAAAAGATTAATAAACAAATTAGCCAGCCTGGGAGTTGGTCCCAGGGTGGTAGCCTGGGTAAAACACTGGCTAGACAACAGGACAGAGTGGGTAATAGTAAATGGAGTCCACAGTGAGGAAAGGAGGATTACTAGTGGGGTACCACAGGGTTCAGTACTGGGGACGGTCCTTTTTAATCTCTTTATAAGTGACATTGCAGAGGGGCTGGAAGGGAAAGAATGTCTCTTTGCAGATGACACAAAGATCTGCAACAGGGTTGATACACAAGGTGGGGTGGAAAGGATGAAAAGGGACTTGGCAAGGATGGAGGAATGGTCAAATGTATGGCAGCTTAGATTCAATGCAAAGAAGTGCAAAGTAATGCACCTGGGAAACAAAAACCCTGGGGAAGAGTACACAATGGGGGGTGAGATACTGACAACAACAAAAATGGACAGGGACCTGGGGGTAGTCATATCAGATAACCTAAAGGTGGTCCAGCAATGTGAGAAGGCAGTAAGGAGGGCTGGGGGGATACTGGGATGCATAGGGAGAGGTATCACCAGTAGAAAACAGGAAGTTGTTGGCCCTCTGTACAGACAGTTGGTAAGACCACATCTGAAGTACTGTGTACAGTTCTGGAGACCTCATCTCCGTAGAGACATAGGCAGGGTGTAGGCTGTCCAGAGGAGGACAACCAAAATGGTGCAGGGTCTGCACCAGAAGACATATGAAGAAAGACTAAAGGAGCTTAAGATGTATAGCCTCGAGGAAAGGAGGGAGAGGGGGGGACATGATAGAAACTTTCAAATACCTCAAGGGAATCAACAAAGTCCAAGAGGGTATCATCTTTCAGAAAAAGAGATGTGCATGAACAAGGGGTACAATTTGAAGATAGAGGGGGGATTGCTCAGAGGTAATGTGAGGAAGTATTTCTTCACAGAGAGGTTGTAGATGCATGGAACAGCCTTCCTGAGGAGGTCGTAGAGTCAAAAACAGTAGGGGAATTCAAGAATGCATGGGACAGACATAAGGCAATTCTAGTAGGGGGTAGGAAGAAGTAGGCTGTTGGTTAACTAGGATCTGCAGCTTATCCATTAGGTAGGAAACTGGGCAGACTAGGTGGGCCAAACGGACCTTATCTGCCATCAAATTTCTTTATTTCTATTAGGTTAGCAGGCCTGTAGTTCCCCATCTCCTCTCTACATCCCCCTTGTGGATAGGCACAACATGGGCCACCCTCCAGTCATGAGGCACCCACCCTGTCTGCAGAGAGATGTAGAAGAGTTCAGCTAGTGGAGCCACCAGCACATCCGCCAGCTCCCTCAGCACCCTTGGATGAAGCTCATCTGGCCCTGGTTCCTTCTCAGTCCTTAACAACTGGAGGGCTGCTCTCACCCTATCCATTGTGATTTCTCCCTCCCATACCTCTCCCCCATCTTCCTGTCCATCCTGCCCAACCCCCTCTAATTCTGGCCCATCACCCACCCTAGCTTCTGCCAGTCCACCAGCCTCCAAGTGACCTGCCTTTCTCATGGGCTCACTATTCATCCTGTCGGGATGTATGGTCCCTCCTCCCTCCCTCCCTTCTCCAAAGTAAAGACTGAGGCAAAGTACCCATTTAATACCTCAGCTTGCTCACCCACCTCCTGAGCCCATCCATCCCCAGTTCTAATCCTGTTGATCTGTGCCCTCACTTTCCTTTTCTCCAGTATTTATATAAAGAACCCTTCTCTCCCTTCCAGATATCTCTGGCCAGGTTTTGCTCCACCCTCACCTTGGCTGATCTTACCACCCTGGTGACCCTCCTGGACATCAGCTCATACTCTCCCTGTTCCTTTTCTCTCCTTGAATGCTTTAAGCACGTGAAGGCAGCCTTTTTCTGCCACACCACCTCCTGTACCCCCCGGATTCACCAACATGACTTTCTGGCCCTACAGTGCTTGTGCCTCACCCTTGCATAGGTCCTGGAAGCCTCCTTTATCTCCTTCCTGATGATCTCTCACCTACTCCCAGCATCTATATCTGGCCTTATCTCATCCAAGTGCCCCTTAAGAACCCTCCCCATGCCCTTGAAGTCCACTCCCCTAAAATCTATTACCACCGTTTTGGTTCAGTTTTCTCCCCCCACCAGGTAAAGGAAAAACCAGACTGTGTCGTGGTCACTGCCTGCCAACAGGCTTCTCACCTCCAGTCTCATAATCTGGTCACTGTCTGCAAGGACCACATCCAGTATCTGGCCCTCCCTTGTCAGGTCCCCCACCTGCTGGACTAGGAATGTGTCCTGAAAACCATCCAGCAGCCTCTGCTCCCTGGCCACTGGGGATTCCATAGTCCCCCAGTCTGCCCCTGGCATATTTAGGTCTACCATGACCACCACCCATCCTTTACCCATTACACAGTGGCCCCTAATATTCTCCACCAGGTTCTCCTCCAGGCCCTCTGCCATCATGGGGGATCTGTACAAACCCCAATTTTTATTCTCCTACCCCCCTTCATTTGCAGGGTTACCCTAATCGCTTTCACCTCCCACCCAGCCTCCTCCACTCCACCAGCACCAATGTCATTTTTGACTATCAGTGCTACCCCACCCTACTCCTCTGTCTTTCCTGAACATTGTGTAGCCCTCTAAGTTAAGGTCCCAATCATGCCCCTGGGTGGCCCATGTCTCTGTAATTGCTGCCACATCCACTGCCCCCTCAACTAGCATTGCTTGGAGCTCAGACATTTTATTCCCTATGCTCCTGGCATTGATCAGAACCATCCTTCACCCCGACCCTTCCCCCATCCCCATCCTCCATGGCCCTGTCCAGTCTCCTGACCCTTTCCCCTGCATGCTGCTCACTGGCCTTACTCTGCCACCCCCATCCCCTTTGTGGGTCCTTGGCCAAACCCTTTAAGTGGCTCCCACGGAGCATCCCTTTCTCCCATCCCTCCCCCCTTCACAAGTTTAAACCCGACCTCTCATGGATGAATCCAGCTAGTTTCAGTTTAAGAATCTCCTACCCCTCCAAATTGAGGTGGAGCCTATCCCAGGCATATAACCCCTTATCCTCCCAGGTTGCATCCTAGTCCCTCACCAACCCATATCCCCTGGCCTCGCACCACTCCCTGAACCACTGGTTCACCACTCTAAGTTTTTGCTTGTTCTCCACAATCGCTCTTGGCACTGGCGGTATTTCAGAGAAAGAGATAGAACATCCTATAGAGTGTAAAACCCTGGCAAGCTCCCAAAATCTTGCCTGTATCTCTAGTTCACTATTCCCATCTAAGTCATTTGTACCCAGGTGCACCAGAAAGTCAGGGATCCCCAGCATTCCCTCACCATTGAGTATAGGAGGAATTTGGCCTTGTGCACAGACAGGCCCAGCATACATTTAACCCTGACTGGGATGATCCCACCACCACTGGATACCCCTGATCATAGACTCTCCCAACAGGAGCACCTTCACCCCCCCTTCCCCCAAGTTACCAAGCCGTTTGTGCCTGTCCAGGTTCCTTCTTCTTCTTCTGCAGGCACCTCTCTGGGCTGAGGGAGGAGGTTGCTCTTCTCCAGGCTGAGTTGGCCAGGATTTGTGGGACCTCCTCTTCCATCCAGGGACCACCAGTGCCACTGCCGTTGCCTCAGAGATTGCCAAGAAAGAGGAGCGGTTGGACCACAGTGGGCTCAGGGAGGTGAGGGTGGTGGGCTGAAGTGCATCCCTCAGTTGTGCCTCTCCACAATTCCTATGCCATTCTGGCAAAGTGTGGTTCCTCTGTGGAGTCACCCACAGTGGAGACCAAGGAGGATGGTGGGAACCTCCACAAAGGAGACCCACAGGAGGGTGGCAGGGGACCCTGCAGTGGAAGGAAACAATTCCTGGTGGGGGACTCCATTGTTAGGAAGGTATAACTGGGGAAGGAAGGGGAGAGGGAGGTAAGGTGCCTGCCTGGTGCCATGGCTTGGAAGGACAGGGAGCGAATCCTCAGGATTGCCAGAGCAGCTGCACAGGGGAGGGAGCTGGATGTCATTGTCCACCTAGGGACAAATGACCTAGCTAAGAAAGGGATTAGAGAAGTGCAGGAAGAGTTTGTGGAATTGGGGAGGGGCCTTAGTCAAGTAGCAATGTGACGGTAACCTTCCTCGGAGGTGCTACCCATCTATGGTATAGAGAGGCTAGGGTGTTCCGCACCAGCGGGATTCAATCAGTGGTTGAAAACTGGTGTGGAGCTCAGGATTTGGCTTCATTGGGGACTGGGGTCCACCTGGAGTGATGCAAGCTCATACTGGCATGATGGCTGCATCTGTCCAGGAGGGGAACCAGGATCCTAGGTGATAGGTTTAAATGCTTCATTGGCAAGCTTTTAAACTAGCCAAGGGGGGAGGCACTGGAAAGGAGCAGGAAAATCCTAGCCCCCCCCAAATAATCACAGTAGTAAGTGCGTAAACACCAACATAGAGGTGTCGATAGGGAGAAGGGCAGGGGTAAATGGAGAAAGTGACAAAGGCAAGAAGGACAGGCATGGGGCAAAGGGAGTAAGGCCATCAGGAAATGGAGGGTAATGAGTACCAATGCCCGTAGTCTGGGCAACAAGCTCCCTGAGCTGATGGCCTTAATGGAAGAGGGATGCCTGGATATCATAGCAGTCACAGAAACATGGTACACAGAGAACCATGACTGGGATGTTAACATACCAGGGTACATAACCTATAGGAGAGACAGGCAGGGGAGAAGAGGGGGGGAGGAGTAGCTCTCTATGTAAAGGAAGGGATAAAAGCAACTGAACAAAAGAGTAAACAGGGAGGAGAGGAGGCACTGTGGGTCACCTTGGAGACTGGAAAGGGCACCACAGTCCACACAGGGGTTGTGTACAGACCCCCATGTCAGGGGGAAGGAATGGACAAGGATATGATGGAAGGCATTCTTAGAATGGCAGAGAAAGGGGAGATACTGTTGATGGGAGACCTGAATATGCCAGATGTTAACTGGAGCACATTTGCTGCAGCCACATCCAAGAGCAGGGCCATTCTTGATGCCCTACAGGTGGCAGACATTAGACAGCTAGTTTCAGAACCCACTCATGAGGGAGCAATCTTAGACCTCATACTCTCAAACGGGGGCAGTGAGAGGATCTCAGATCTAGAAGTGGATTGCCATCTGGGGACAAGTGGCCATCAAACAGTGTGGTTCACGTTAAACTCAGCTACAGAGTCAAGTCATACAAAAGTGAGGGTACTGGACTTTAGGAGGGCTGACTTTGGCAAGATGGGAGAGTGCCTCAGAAAAGCACTAGCAAACAGGCTAGAAGGAGGTGTGGAGCAACAATGGGGAATTATCAAAACTGCCATCACAGAGGCAACAAGCCTTTGTGTGAAGCAAATAAACAAATCAAAATGAAAGAAAAGCCACTATGGTTCTCAAAGAGGTGTCGTGAAAGTCAGGAAGAAAAGATAGCATTCCAAGTATAAGGAAACACAGAAGGAGCAGGACAGAGAGCTGTACCAGTTAAGGCAGAAGGAAGCAGGGAGGGAAGTCAGAATAGCAAAGGCCCAAACTGAGGAAAGATAACCAACTCAGTTAAGAAGGATAAAACCTTTATAGGTACATCAGCAGCGAGAAAGACAAAAGGAGGATAGTGAGGCTGAATAGAATGAACAGTGGGTGGGCAGAGGGGACAGTGAAAAGCAGGAATACTGAACGAATATTTCTGCTCAGTATTCACAAAAGAGGAGGGGAAGTGCCTAATCCAATTAACAGAAGCACTCTTGATAAGGGGTCGATCCCAGTCCTTTCACAGAAGAAAGGGTTCTGCAAGAACTCCTAAAACTGAAGGTGGACAAAGCAATGGGTCCTGATGGAATTCACCCAGAATTCTAAAAGAATTAAGGAGGAACTAGTGAAACCACTGGCTACTCTTTTTAATAAATCATGAGAGGATGGTGTGGTACCCGAGGGACTGGAGGAAGGCGGATGTGATTCCCCTTCACAAAAGTGGGTCCAAGACAGAGGCAGAAACTACAGACCTGTCAGTCGACCTCTGTGTAGGGAAAGTGATGGAGTCACTTCTGAAGGAAAGAATAGTCGAGTACCTAGAGGCCAGTGGAGCACAGGACACAAGGCACATGGGTTCTGGCGGAAGGTCATGTCAGACGAATCTAATAGATTTCTTTGACTGGGTGACCAAAGTAGTAGACCAGGGAGGGGCTGTGGACATGGCCTACCTAGACTTTAGCAAGGCATTTGACACAGTCCCACACAAAAGATTAATGGTAAAATTAACCAGCCTGGGAGTGGGTCCCAGGGTGGTATCCTGGGTAAAGCATTGGCTGGACAACAGGACACAGAAGATAATTGTAAATGGAGTCCACTCTGAAGAAAGGGGGGTTACTAGTGGGGTACTGCAGGGTTCAGTATTGGGTCCAGTCCTTTTTAATGTCTTCATCAGTGACATTGCAGAGGGACTGAAAGGAAAAGTATGTCTTTGCAGATGACACAAAGATCTTCAACAGGGTTGATACACAAGGAGGCGTGAAAAGTGAAAGGTTTGGCAAGGTTGGAGGAATGGTCAGAAGTATGGCAGTTAGGATTCAATGCAAAGAAGTGCAAAATAATGCACCTGGGAAACAAGAACCCAGGGGAAGAATACACAATGGGTGGGGAGGTAGTAACAACAACAAAAAAGGAAAGGGACCTGGGGGTAATCATATCAGATGACCTTAAGGTTAGCAAGCAATGTGAGAAGGCAGTAGGGAGGGCTGGGGGTATACTGGGATGTATAGGGAGAGGCATCAGCAGCAGAAAACAGGAAGTTGTTATCCTCTGTACAGACAGTTGGTGAGACTCCATGGAGTACTGTGTCCAGTTCTGGAGACCCCATCTCCGCAAGGACATAGACAGGATAGAGGCAGTCCAGAGGAGGCAACTAAAATGGTGCAGGGTCTGCAAGAGAAGCCGTATGAGGAGAGACTAAAGGAGCTTAATATGTATACCCTTGAGGTAAGAAGGGGGGGACATGATAGAAACTTTTAAGTACCTCAGTGGAATTAACAAAGTCCAAGAGGGTAGCATCTTTCAGAAAAAGAGACTTGCAAGAACAAGGGGACACAATTTAAAGATAGAAGGAGGGCGGTTCAGGGGCAATGTGAGGAAGTATTATTTCACAGAGAGGGTAGTGGATATATTGAACAGCCTTCCTGAGGAGGTTGTGGGGTCTAAAACTGTGGGAGAATTCAAGAATGCATGGGACAGACATAAGGCAATTCTTGTGGGGGGTAGGAAGAAATCTGCTGTTGGTTAACTAGGATCTGCGGCCTATCCTGTAGGTAGGGAAATGGGCAGACTAGATGGGCCTAGCGGTCCTTATCTGCCGTCAAAGTCTATGTCTATGTTTCTATGTTTCTTCTCTGTTAAAAAGAAGCACACGGAGTCTTTCAGCAACGTGAGGCCACAATATGTGTGGTCTAGGGATGCATCTCGGCCACCCCTCTATTAGAGACATACAGCATTTTTTCCTTGTGTTGGGTCCTTGCTGGTGGAAACTGAAGTGTCCTAATGGAACCTTCTCCTTTTTTGCTTCACTATTTCTTCTTGTACATCAGTAAATCCCTCAAATGTTGAGCTTCAATGTCTTCACGCTCCACCCTGTAACTCCAGTTTTGGAGATGTCTAGACTCGCTTGGCCCTTCCTCAACAGATGATTCCTCTGAACTGTTCAATTAGGATTCTGGTGCACAATTAGTCATACCCTGCAGCACCATGTTTGTTGAAGGCAGTAAACCATTATCAGTATTCAGGGGTTATGGAGGGGGGAGGTGGAATCACTCACATTTATATTGTCCAATTACAATGTTGTAATGTCCATCTTGTCTCCTTCCTCGAGCATAAAAGTTTGGGCAGGAGATCCAGATACAGCTTAGCTATTATTTGTTGTATCTAGAGTAACATTTTCAGAAGAGAAGAAAGCAGTATATGCAGCAAAAACATTCACAAAATCACCAGCCTACCCCTCCCCATACTCTACATCAGCCAGATTTTGTGCATTAAGTATTGGTATGACAGTCCCTTGAGAAGAACTTATATTGTCATATTTTTTGGCAAGAAAACAAGAGAAGGGGCCAGTAAGGCTGATCAGTCCTCCTCCATTTACTGTGGAGAACTTGGAACCAGATTCTGTGCGGCAGTTTCTTGAACGCTGTTCCTGGTAGGAGTTCCAGGTAAGGGGAAAGCCAATGCATCTGGTACCCATACTCCATCTGGATGTTTCTCCATCCTGCACCTGTTCATGCCATTTCCACAGACCCAGAGGAATTGGCCCTAATTTCTACCATGTCCATTGTTGCTTGCAATCTAGTCTGCCTGTCTTGTCTTACACTTAATTCAGTGCTGCCACATTGGCATGTATCCCAGTGTCTTCTCAATCATGTCACTGAAGGCTCTGGAGTGGGTTTCCCAAGCTGTATTCTACTGTCTTTACTACAACAAGGGGAGTTTTCACAATTGGTGACAGTTTGAGCTGTCAAGATTGTATCAGAATGAGATGACAGTGGAGCTAGCAGACTGAGACCAGATGCCTTTAAGGATGTTTTGAGACTCTAAGCTGTACCTGGCTTGTCAATGTCAAGCAAGTTGTCACTGGACATGTTACCTCTTTTCCTCTGCACTTTCTCAACCACAGGGAGCTCTTTCTTCTGTGCAAAATGAGCTTCTTCCTCAGCTAGCAGAGCTATCATGTAATTTCTTTCTCTCATTCTTAGCCACCTTCAGTTTTCTTTGCTCAGAGAGAAATTCTGAGTCAGAGAAGTCAGAGCCATTACTCAGTTTAGAATTGCCATACAGTTCTGATTCCATTTTAGTTAGGGCTGGGCAAAATGTATCTTCCCCAGTGGAATTCTGATAAAATGCCTATTTTGCTTCCATGAATGTTTGAAAAAAACGTTCATGAATATTTTATGCAATTTCACCAGAATTGTAATTTTGGTTATTTCTACTTACTTTAAAATGTGTTTATCCAACTTGCACCAAATTTACGTTGGTAACTTGGCCAGTCCCCATCAAGAAAGGTGCCAAGCTTTAGATCTCTATCTTCAATGTTGCCTGAGTTATAATCCACCAAATCTTCAGCAATTTTAAAATTACAGTTAACAACTATGTAAAATAAAAGTGCTTGTCCAAATAGCACCAGTTTGGTATGGTGACTTTACTAATGCACATACATACATGTGCCAAGTTTTAGATCTCTAACTTTAAAGAGGACTGAGTTATTAGCCTCTATACATTCACAAATTTTAAAATGACATTTTGCAGGTAAGTGACATACTGAATTTTAAGCCCTTATAAGTTTAAAGCGAGAGAAAGGAATATCTCCAATGTTGTTAAGTTCACTGACACTAAATATTAGGCTTTAAGGCAACCCCTATGGCCCAGCATCAGAGTATGATGCTGCCATGTTGATGACCCGGGTTCAGAAGCGAACCTGGGAAGTTGTGTTAGGAGGCAGGACATGGCTAAAACTTACAATTTACAAAACCAGTACTCCTTCATTTAACAGTTTCGAAGGCTCTTTCAAGAAAGTATGCATCTAAGTTTTTAATTATCTAGCTCCAAACGTGGCTAAGTTGTAAGCATAGAAATATTTTTCAGAAATGTTCTTGTGAATATGCAATTGCCAGATTCCATACCCTTATAACTTCTTCACCCTTCATTTGAATGTTATAAAACATGGGACACTGTTAGAGTCTATACCAAAGAATATGCATGCCCAATTTCATACATCTAGCATGAACACGGACCAAGTTATAGCCACTCTAAGGGTTTCAGAAAATTCCAAACAATAACACAAAATGTTGTGGAATTTCGTGAAACTTCCAGGAATTTAGAATGTGATAACTTTGTCCAGCTTTAATTTCAATGCTTCTGACCTCTTGGGTTGGACGTGCAGGGAAAGAGGTATTTTTTGAGCTGCATATATGCCAGTTTCACCTTCACCACTGTCTCTGCTGTCCGCCAGCTTGGATGGGCAACAGCTGCCTCCTCAAAAAGAGTAGGGATATCTTTTTATTAAAAGTAATATCCACAAATACAAAACAGTGATTATACATCAATCAAAACAAAAGAAGTAAAGTCAGTACATGAAGCCATACAAATATTACATTATCCCTACATCCAAGATACTGAGAACTATAAAGTAGTTGCCTTATATTTATTTCATTCATGAATATGAACCCTCAGGTCTCTGATTCATCTTCCAACTCTTAATCCCTTTCTGTAACATTCCATAAATAACTGCAAACAAAGCTTCACATTCCTGGCTTCTGGTATTATTTATTTCACATGATATGTATTCTACTACAGCTGGAATGGGCGTATAAATATTCTGTAAAATATATTTATATCTGACTTACCACAGGCACCATTTAATACAAGCAAACATTACCAGTATAGTGCTTTGATGCCATTTGCTCCAGAATT
This sequence comes from Neoceratodus forsteri, assembly GCA_016271365.2. Taxonomy (NCBI): domain Eukaryota; kingdom Metazoa; phylum Chordata; order Ceratodontiformes; family Ceratodontidae; genus Neoceratodus; species Neoceratodus forsteri. The sequence goes on along the minus strand of CM057449.1, from coordinate 1,580,324,088 downwards.
TATCTAAGCTGCCTAATATTAAAATGGTATATAGTAGTTTATAGTTTTAAAAGCAGGAATGGACCAATGTTTGGCTAATATACCCCATAAACTCATTATATATGGGCATGTAAAGAACATGGGCCCAGTTCACAAAAGGCTGCGCCAGGCATAACTCAGTTGTGCCATAATGAATGGAGCAAACCGCAAGTTATGCTACCCGGTTGGCGACATGCATGATTCTCGAATGTGGCATGTGCCATGTCAGAAATGCAATGTGCCAAAGTTGACTTACACCGCAGTTGCACCAAATCCACCAATACACAATGGCATAAAGCAACTTGCATCAACAAACACAGCTGATACACCACTGGCCATATTCTAGAAGAACCAAAAGGCCAAGATATGCCAATTGCAAGAGGTGTAACTTACACCGGGGGGAGCAAGTGTAACTGCAGAACAGTATAAAAGGAGGCCCTGTGAGACAGCCAGCAGAGTCACTGTTGAGCAATCAGTGTGAAGACAATACAGCTGATAGTGAGAGAAAGACAGAGAGAGATGGCAGCACCAGTGGCCATACTGAGAGTATTGCTACTGGACAGGTGGCAGAGGCACTGCAGAGGGCACAATGACAGGAACCAGGGGAACAGGAAGCAACCTGTGTTGCACATAGCCACCATAAACCATGTACCACGTGTGTACAGAGCCAGGACATCATACCTGAACCTCATGGAGGAGCAGTGCATCGTCTGCCAAAGGTCATCATAGCAGGGTTGTGTGATGACCTATAGGAATGTCTACAGAGTGCCACTTGTAGGGGCACCCTGTTCCAGTGGAGGTGAAGGAAAATGCAGCACTGTCCGTACTCACCACTGGAACATTCCAAATCCCCACAGGTGACACCATAGGCATCTCACAGCCAACAATGTCCAGGTGCCTCAGGCAGTTTGTGGATACAATGATGGACCAAATAGAGGGTTACATTGTGTTCCCCAGGGATGCACAGCAGCAGCAGGCAGTGAAGCAGTCATTCTATGATGTTGCACTTTTCCCACATGTACTCGGTGCCATCAACTGTACACATGTGGCCATCAGGGCACCATCAGGTGAGGCGGAGGTGTACATCAACAGAAAAGGCTTTCACTGTATGAATATGTAAATGGTATGTGACAGTCAGTGCCACATACTGGATGTGGTAGCCCAGTATCCTGGTTCCAGCCATGACTCCTACATCCTCCACAACTGCAGCCTGCATGAGGCATTCCAGAGGGGACACATCACAGGCAGATGGTTCCTTGGTACAATATGTGCCACCGGTCTGCAGCGAATTGGCCCTGTACCAGTGCATTCAGCATGCCTATGTGTGTATCATGTGTCATGTACACAGATGGTGTGTACCTTACATCCCACAGGTAATAGTGAATACCCACAGCTGCCATAGGTCATAATGCCACAATGGAACCCACACACCATGGCTGAGTTCTGATAAAACAAGGCCCATGCCACCACCCAGGCTGCCATTGAGCAGACATTTGGTGTCCTGAAGGCATGGCTCCAGTACCTGGATATGTCAGGAGGGGCATTAGCAGTACAGCCCTGAGACAATGTACAAGATAGTCATAGTGTGCTGCATGCTGCACAGCCTTACACGATGGAAACATGTGCTACTACTGGACATGGGTGAGGAGAAGGATAAGCCTGATAAAGACAACCATGAAGACCATGGCATACAGCCACAAGACCAAGCTGCATGGTCACAGGCAGGGCAACATGCACAATGTGAACTGGCAGCACAACACTTCAGCTGAGGGACAGCAGCCACCATCAGGTGTCACAGGCAGCAATAGTCCATTGGCCCATGGATATCATACCACCACACAACCATGCTGCCTGGTGCTGGATACCTGACATGGTGACACTGTAAAGAGTGAACAGTTGACATGTCAGATGATAGCACCTGGTGTGCATGGACACCCACTGCAGTGAGTGAAGGACACATGTCAGGTAAGAAGCCAGGACAAACAGCACACAGCATGGCCAGACACAGTGAAGTGTGCCCTATGGGGGGGAACACCCACATGATGACCCTTGGGGGGGTGGGCTGGTGTTCGTGTGTGTGTCCGTGATAGTCAGTGAATGTAAGGTAGTGTACAACAACCTATGTGGGCCATGCACAACAGCTATGAAAGCTGGGAGGGTAACCTGAATCATCACAACTGTCTACAACACACACAACACAACATGACAGCAAATGCAATACACACCTTTCACCAGTACAACGCTACCTATGTACAGCCAGGTGCTGCCCACCAGCCACGAGCACTGAATTGTAAACAGTGCTGCCATGTCTGGTGTGTTGTACTGGGGAAACATTACATGCTGAGACAGCATGATAGTACAACACCCATATGATGTTGAGGGGGTGGTGTTGTGGGTGTCTGAGATGGGCATTGGATACGATGTAGTGCGCAATGACCTATGTGTGTTATATAGAAGAGCAGTGAGTACTGTGTCAATAAATGTGCATGTGTGATGTAGGTGCATTGTCGCCAACAAGATATGGCAAGTCGCAAATGTGTGAAAAAAGTCACTGCATTTGCCTCACAACATTCGCTGTCACATCTATATATATGTACAGCCAGGCGTTGAGCAACAGCCATGGGCACTGGAATGCTAACAATGCTGCCATGTCTGTTGTGTCTTACCAGGTGGACAGTATACAATGTGACTGCATGATGACTAGGATATCACGCTGTGGCCATGCAGATGTACAACTATGCAGAGGAACACACATGCAACCTATGGGAAAAAGGTGGTAGGCACCTGCAACTTGTGCCAAATAAGAGGCATGCACATGCGAATTGCAGTGTAAGTATTGCAAGTGTGGAGTGCAGCAGCCTGCACATGCCACATGCGGAAACATGTTTAGCCATTTTCCCATGATGCAAAACACAGTACACTGTATAGAAGGTGCCACAGGGGACCAGTTAGGCCTGTCATTGTCCAGAAAAAGCAAAAATGACAAGCTTGAGTGGAACAGCACCAAACCTCACCCCTAATGAAACTGCCCAGCTCATTAATCTGGTGCAGCAGTGGCAATGGGCACTTCTGCCACCAGGTTGAAGGAGACACACCCCATGTGAGAGGGATGCAGTCTGGAGGCAGATTGGGGCATACTTGGAGAGGCACAGTGATGTCAGATGCACACCCTGCCAGCTTAAACACAGCTGGCAGGACCTCACCAGGCATGACCCCAGCATCCTGCAGCAGCTAACTGACATGGCCTCAAGGAGTGATGTGGCCATAAGGACAGGCCAACGACCTGAAGAAGGTATGTAGGACACACAAAGTGCCACAGTGGCAGATGAAAACTGCATCCAGTGTATGGCTGTGTGACCAACACACTCACATATGTATACCAACTGTGTCTCCACAGGTTGCAGATGTGCAGACACAGGTGTAGCACAGGGCCAGCAGGAGGAGGGACATGCAAGGCCACACAACCGTCCATGGCAAGGTAAGTGGGTGCACCCCAGATAACAGGGCCGGGTGAGACTGCATAACCACAGGTAGTGTTGTGGGCCACACACCACCACCACACATGTACCCCGGGGTGCAGTGTGTGCATGGGGTGTGGCACACACGTGGCATGTGTAGTTTAGGCTGTTATTACACCGGGGGTGCAAACAGGAATTGCAGCATGATGCAGTGTGCAGGAAAGGGGTGGCATGTGGCATCATGTCCATAGTGTTAGGGGGTGGTGCGTTGTACAGGCAATGTGTGGGTGATTATATCAAACTGTGTTCCTGGGCAAACAGGTCTGGAATGTGGCATGTCCAATGATGTGACTGCACACTGATATGTGTCCTGTTGCCATATTACAGGTGCCACACACAGGAGTGGACAGTAGAACCTGAGCCCCCAACACAGGGCACTCCTGCATGCCATGGTAGAGGTGAAGAGGAGGGATTCACAGGAGTATGCCATGTGAACATGTAGCTGCCAGAGAAGGACACAGCTTCTGCCACCAGAGAGTGAGGAGGAGGAGGATGCCGAAAATGTACCACAGAAGGAGACCGCCAGGAGCAAAGGACTGGAGGAAGGGGCACAGCAAGAGGCTGCCAGGATGCCTGCACCAGACATTGTGGCACCGTAGGCCCTGGTGGAACAGGGACAGCAAGCAGTGGATGTGGCAGAGGTGAACAATGGTGACTCAGCCTAAGGCAGTGGTGTGTTGGTTGACCTGGGTAATGCCAATGTAGCACACAACCTGCATGAAAGGGATGCCAGACAGGAGGATGTGTAGGATGTCGAACACCAGGAGGGACCAGGAAGTCTTGGGGACAACATGGACATTGAAGAGGATGTCCCATACCAGGACATTGTGCCCACCATAGCAGTGGAACATGGGCATGCACAGCAGGCAGTGGCCCAGGGGGATGGCAGCAAGAACTAGTCCAAGCACCGCAACCACAGAGGGACAGGGACTAGTTGCTGGCCGAGCTGGTGGAGGCCATTATGCGGGATTCTGCCCACCTTCAAGGCTCCCTAGGGGCCCTGCTGACCTCCCTTCGAGTACGATGAGGCCACAGCCTGGTAAACCACCTGTGACAGATGTGAGGAGTGGGGGTTGTTACTGGGGATTTCAGTGGTGTCTACTGGTGTTGCATTGGGTGGGTGGTGTTGTTAATGTTATGTTACTGTTATATAAACCTGTTGTTGTGGGGGGTGGAGGTTGTGTAAATGTAGGGTTTGATTGGTACTGGTGATGGTGGGATGGTGGCATTTTATGGGGTGTCATTGGTTGTTGCTGTTGATGTTGTGGGGGGTGGGTTTTTCTCTGGGGTTTTGTACTTCCTGTTATTGTTGTTTTATTGGAGGGTTTTCATGTTAGGCTTGTACTGTTCATCACTGTCAGGAGGATATTGCGGGTTTTACTGTGTAAACTGTTGTTATTGTTTCTGTTTCATGCATTAAAGTGTTGATTGTTGCTCCTAACCCACCCTGTCACTGTATCACCCTTGCATGGTTGTGTCACAATCCACACAAATGTTGGTGGGCATGGTCACCTTTGTCCACGTATGCAGCACAACGTCACTGTGGTGTGCATGGGGACATGCACACACGATGGTCATAGGGCTGCACAGTGGTGCTGTGTGGGGTGCACTATAGCAACATGTTGTGGTGAGAACATACCACACTACATCTGTCTGCAACATCACCTATATGGTGACATGTATGCAGCAACAATATGCACCATGAGGTCCGTACATGGCCGCCTGACCTATGTCCAGTCCCTGACATCAGTGACATTGAGAATGTGTGGCATGGCACACGGTACATATGACATGACACATGCACATGGATGTCGCCGTGGGGCATGTACATCCTAATCCACTTGCATGTTCTTCCACATGCACCTGACATACTACATTGCACAGTGTGTTGGTCAACACAGTGGGCTGGGCATGGGCATATACAGCAGCACTCCACCTGAGGACCTATACTACCCTCCAGGTGGCACAATTAGCAGCACACCATGTGTGGACAGGCACCAGCCAATGGTGGGGATGGGCTGCCTTGTGCTGACTGTGACATTTGGCCAGCTGGTTATGATTATTGTATGATATTGGTATTATAAATTCATGGTCTGTCTATGACCATTTCAGTGGGAGAGAGTTGGCCTTTAAATTGCAAGGTCAGCAGCTGAAATCACAGGATGCATTACACTGACCAGGAGATTCCTGTAATTAAGACTTCCTTAAAGAAATAACATTTTATTACCATTTTATGACATGCTCAGGCTTTTGAAGTTGAAACAAAATCTAAAGTTTATCACTTCAGGAAAGAAAGGATAATTTGGCTCTTCCTATCAAGTTTAACACCTAAATGACAAATGCTGGAATTGCTAAGATCAAAGAGAAATATTTAATTAAAGGAGATCTAGCATAAGGTTCAGTTTGAATCCCCCCAGAACTTGAGGTTAAAGGTGATTTGGACACAAAAGCAGACAGGAGGGTTACCCTGTCTGTTACCTGTTCACACTATTGTGCTCTGAGGTTGGCACTGTGGGAGCAGAGGACCTGACCTGCGGAGTGTGTTTGTGACAGATTTGGTTGGCAGCGGTGTGGTAAAATATTGATAACACAAGCTTTAACAGTTAAGTACATCAGCTTAATACTGTATAGCTCACTTGCAAAAAAAAAGGAAGTGATTTAATTTTGAAAAGTAAACAGAACTATATCATTTTGGTTACAGTCAAAGTTTCTACCTGTTTTATTTTTTTTTTAAGTGCAAGTTAGAATAGCCGTAGTTAGGGAAGAAGATGGCTTCTAACTACAGCGGGTACACTGCAGACTACTTGAGGCAGTTGTGCCAGGACAGAGGAGTCCAGTATAAGAGGAAAGCCAACAAGCAGGCCCTCATAGATGCTACGATGGCTGCCAATTTCCAGAGCATTGCATCACAGTCCATGACTGGAAAGGACCAAACCTTGGGCATGGAGGGGCCAGCGGCCAGTGCAGTGTCCAGATCCAGTGGGGAGGACAGCAGGGCCAGTGCATGCCAAGGGCCACAGCAGCAGGGGAAGTTCACCAGCATTCTGGAACCAGAAGCACTCAGGCTACAGATGGAGTTGAGGAGGATGGAGCTGGACTTTGAACAGAAAAGGTTCGAATCCCAGCAACAAAGGGAGCTTGAACAGAGGAAGCTGGAGACGGAAAGAAAGGAGAAGAGGGAGTAAGAACAGTGAGAAGCTGACAGTGAAGAGCATGAGTGCCAGCGGGCAGCAGAGGAGAAGAGGGAGTGAGAAGAGTGAGATGCTGACCATGAAGAGTGTGAGCACCAGAGGCAACATGACCTGGAAAAGCTACAACTCCAACCACCAGCAACAGAGCAGACAAGTGGCTTGGGTTTAACTGGAACTACAGGACTGGGTTACAAATTAAATTCCAAATTGATAGCTGAATTTAAAGAAGGGGAGGATATGGATGCCTTTTTATATACCTTTGAAAAAGTTTGTATTCATGCACATATTTCTAGAGAGTCCTGGAGCTTCCAGCTATCCCTGCTACTTACTGGGAAGGCTTGGAGATGCATTGGGTCAAATGAACAATGAGGACAGTAAGCAAACTTAAAGCTGCACTTTTAAAAAAGTTTGATTTAACTGCAGAAACATACAGAGCTAAATTCTGTAAGCTCAGGAGAAGCCCTGACATGCGCTATGAGGAGCTAATCATGAAACAACATCAGTTTTTAAAACATTGGTAGGAAGGAATTGAAGCAAATGAGAGGCTGAGTGAAAGCGGTGAGAGGCTGAGTGAAAGCAGTGAGAGGCCAACTGAGAAGAGCGTGAGTGCCAGAGGCAACATGAACTGGAGAAGCTACGACTCCAAAGAATAGCACCAGAGCAGGTAAGTGGCATGGGGTTAACTGGGACTCCAGGACTGAGTTACAAATTAAATTCTAACTTGATAGCTGAATTTAAAGAGGTGGAAGATATGGAGGCCTTTTTAAATTCCTTTGAAAAAGTATATATTCAGGCAAAGATTCCTAGAGAGTCATGGAGCTTCCAGCTATCCCAGCTACTTACTGGGAAAGCTCAGGATGTGTTGGCTCAAATGAACAATGAGGACAGTAATGATTATAGTAAATCTAAAGCTGCCCTACTAAAAAAGTATGATTTAACAGCAGAGGCATACAGAGTTAAATTCTGTAAGCTCAGGACAGTAATGATTAGAGCAAACTTAGAGCTGCACTTTTAAAAAAGTTTGATTTAACTGCAGAAGCATACAGAGCTAAATTCCATAAGCTCAGGAGAAGCCCTGACATGAGCTACAAGGAGCTAGCCATGAAACAACGTCAGTTTTTAAAACATTGGTGGGAAGGAATTGAAGCAAACTCTGTAGAGAAAATTGAAAATGCTGTACTTTTAGAGCAGTTTTTTTGGGTGTGCCTAGCAGAGCTAAAAACCTGGCTGGAGGAACAAGATCCCAAAACAGTGCAAGAGGCTGCTGTACTCTTGGACCGCTATACCAAGACCAGACCTGCTCTGAGAGCAAATGGGGCAGGGGTGGCAGTGCAGAAAGGGAAAAGCACACCTTCAGGGCAGATAAAACCCTTATTGCCTCCACTGAAACCAGTTAGCCCCAGGGTTCAAAGAAAATATTTTTCTGAGAAAAGAAATGAATGTTGGATTTGCAAAGAAATTGGGCATACTGCCAGGCAGTGTTCCAAAAGGACGAGCAATACAAAAGGTGGTGCTAATAAAGAAGTGTTTTTTTTGTGTGTCCCTTGAAGCATGCCTGAGAACATGTGGGAACACATGCACCCAGTCACTGTGAATGGTGTACAGACACAAGGGTTAAGAGACATAGGGACATCCCTGACATTGGTGAAAGAGGATCTGGTAGAGCCTGATCAGCTTACACCTAATAAATTTGTAACTGTACAAGGGTTCACTGGGGAGGGGAAAACATTGCCACTTGCTAGTGTTCTCCTAGACTGGGGTGAGACAGGGGGAACTGTGCAACAGGTCACGGTAGCAGAAACTTCAGCAGGTGATGTAATCCTCAGCAACAATCTTAAACAGGGGATGGTGTGTGCAGTTAACCATAACAAAGTGGCAAGGGAAAATTGTAGTTCCATGGACCCCATAGAAGCCACTGTGGAAATCACTGGGAGACTGGTTTCACCGTCTGTGTCTCCTGCTATGGAGATTAATGAAAGGCGAGTAGAAATTTCCCCAGTAGCAGTTAAGCAAACAGCTATGGAGGGTTACTCCAAGGAAGGTGAGGTAACCCATTGTCAGAGGGTTAGTCATGGCAGTGATCCTGAGTGCCCTGATGCTAGAGCTAGGGACCCTAGTTTACAGATTGAAAGCGAACTACCCCATGCCTTGGGAATGTGTAAGGAGTTTGCAGCTGCTCAGCAAAGTGACCCTAGTCTAGAGGAGCTGAGGCCATGGGCAGACTCTGATGGAGCACAGGGAGGTGAAGGTATATATAAAGTTTATTGGGACAATGGACTGCTGTACATGCAGGATGCCAAGACAGAGGGAGGGGTGGTAGGCAGGCAGCTTGTCATTCTCCAGGGATACCGTGAGCAGTTGCTCAAGATTGCACATGATATTCCCTTTTCTGGTTATCTGGGAATCACGTGCACTATGCAGCGGTAGGCCCAGAATTTCTATTGGCCCAACTTCACCCAACAGGTGAAGGAGTATTGCAGGTCTCTTCACCGGTGCCAAGAAATAGGGAAAGAGGGTAACAAAACCCAAGCTGACCTAATTCCATTGCCCATAGTGGAGGAGCCATTCCAGAGGGTAGGAATTATATTGTTAAAAAAAGAAGTTTTTATCTATCTAGCTATCTATATTGTGGGGCCTTTTAATATACCCAGCTCCTCCAGGAAGAGATTCATCATGACTATTGTGGATTATGCCACCCGGTATCCAGAGGCAGTCACCCTATCCTCAATGAGGACAAACAAAATGGCAGATGCCTTATTAGGGATTTTCTTCTGTGTTGGGTTTCCACAGGAGGTTATCACCGATCAAGGGGGTTCTTTCATGTTGTGCCTGATGAAATGTTTGCAGGAGAAGTGTCGGGTGGTGCAGAGATGCACGACACCTTATCAGCCACAAGCCAATGGGCTTGTGGAAAGATTTAATGGTAGCTTGAAGTCAATGCTCCAAGCGTTTGCTGAACAGCATGGGAGGGACTGGGAGAAATACCTTCCCCATCTGTTGTTTACATACAGGGAGGTGCCCCAAGTGTCAACCAGATTTTACCCCTTTGAGCTCTTATATGGACACTGGGTACATGGACCCCTAGACTTCTCCTGGGAGGACAGGGAAGGCAAGCACGCCACCCAGGGAACTCCCATAGTGGATTATGTCCTTAGGTTTAGGGAAAGGCTGAAGAAGCTTATGAGGAGAGCCCAGAGCAACCTGGCAGCTGCCCAACAGAAACAAAAAGTGTGATACGACTGCAGAGACAGAGTGCGCTCATACACGGTGGGTCAAGAAGTCATGGTCCTCATTCCGGTCCAGAAAGACAAGCTGCAGGCTGATAGGGCAGGACCGTACAAAGTAGTTAGAAAGGCAAATGATGTGAACTATATCACAGAGTTACCCGACAGAAGACATACAGAAAGAATGTACCATGTCAACATGATGAAGGCATATGCTAATAGGGCTGACATGGTGTTTGCAGTATGTAGTCCTGGGGAGGGGATGGATGAAGGAGACCCCCTTCTGGACATGCTGGAAGAAAGCAAGTGGTAGTCCTCTGTGGAAGCAGTTAAATTGTCACCCCAGCTGGCTACAGACAAGATCCAGGAAGTAAGGGAGGTTTAAGCAGACTTTGCCCAAGTGTTTAGTGCCAAACCTGGACTAACCCCCTTAGCAATGCACAATGTGGAGACAGGGACACAGACGCCCATAGGGCGGACAGCATATCGGGTGTCAGAGGATGTCCAAAAGGACATTAGGAGGGAGGAGGAGGAAATGCTGGATTTAGGGTAATTCAGAGATCCCACAGCCCCTGGGCATAACCCATAGTCCTTGTGCCCAAGCCAGATGGCTCTATTCAATTTTGTGTGGACTATCATGGACTGAATGCAGTCACAAAGTCAGACACCCACCCGATGCCCCGGACGAACAAACTCTTGGACAAGTTTGGAGGGGTGACCTACCTTACGACTACTGAGTTGACAAAGGGGTATTGACAGGTAGAGTTAACTGACAGAGCTAGGGAGAGATCGGCCTTCATCATTCCGATAGGCTTATTTGAATTTAAAATAATGCCTTTCCGAATGAAGAACATCCCAGCCACTTTCCAAAGGTTGGTGAACCAGGTGTTGAATGGTGCTGAGGAGTACACTGTGGTGTACCTGGATGACATTGCCATCTTTAGTGCCAACTAGGAGGAACACCTGTCAAACCTTAGGGTAGTGCTAGGCAGGATACAGAGGACCAGGCTCAATGTCAAAGCTGAGAAGTGCCAGGTGGCCATGGTTGAAGTGGCATACCTCGGGCATGTTGCAGGCTGGGGACAGCTCCATCCTAACCAAGTGAAAATAGAGGCAATCAAGGCCTATTCCAGACCAGAAATGTAGAGGCAGGTCAGGAGTTTTCTGGGGACAGCAGGGTACTATACAAAATTTGCACCCAGTTACAGTGCCCTAGCTGCTCCCCTATCTGACCTGATAAAGAAAAGAATGCCTTAGAAAATTACCTGGGAACCAGCCTGTGAAAAAGCCTTTACCAGACTGAAGGAGGCACTGTGCAGTGCTCCTGTGTTGACAAGTCTTGACTATAGCAGACTCTTTATAGTCCAGACTGACACCTCAGACATGGGTATCAGGGCAGTACTGAGCCAGACATCCAACCAAGGGAAGGATCACCCAATAGTGTACCTGAGTAAAAAGTTACTTCCCAAGGAGCAGACATACTCTACTGTGGAAAAAGAGTGTTTTGTCATAGTGTGGGCCCTAAAGAAGTTAGAGCCATACTTATATGGGCAGCATTTTGAGGTACAAACTGAGAACAACCCCCTGGTTTGGCTGACTCAAATGGGAAAAACTAATGGTAGACTATTAAGATGGAGTCTTGCCTTGCAAGGGTATGACATGATGATCTTACATAGGGCTGGAGTGACCTATCAGAACATAGATGACTTGTCACGTCTATATGAGGGGTCAACTGACTTAGGGAGCTCATCCTGTGCAGGGGATAGAGCCCCCAAATTCAGTCTAGGTGGGGAGGATTGTGACGCTTGGCCAGCTGGTATTATTATTATTATTATTATATGATATTGGAATTATAAATACATGGTCTGTGTATGACCATTTCAGTGGGAGAGATTTGGCCTTTAAGTTACAAGGTCAGCAACTGAAATTTACAGGATTATTACACTGACCAGTAGATTCCTGTAATTAAGACTTCCTTAAAGAAATGGCATTTTATTACCTTTTTATGACATGCTCAGGCTTTGGAAATTGAAAGAAAACCTAAAGTTTGTGATGTCAGGAAAGAAAGGGACATTTGGCTGTTCTTATCAAGTTTAACACCTAAACGTCAAATGCTGGGATTGCTAAGATGAAAGAGAAATATTTAATTAAAGAGGTCATATTTAGGAAATGTGTTTTTTTCTTCTGATGTTCCATTAATTAAAGTTACCTCCTGGTAGGAAATCATGTTTGTAATGTTATATTCTAAAAGGAGGAGCTAGATGACTCATCAAGTGGGTGTGGAAATAGAGTTGAAAATGTATCAGTGTATCTGAAATGTGATATATCATCTTTGGCTCTGAAGAAATGCAGTTCTCTGTCATCTAACTTTAAACACACTTACAGAGGTAATACATTAGATAGAAAAGATCTAAATGTATTGTGGTAGGAGTTTTATTCTGCAACTTTTCCCATTTTCTTTTACGATTGTAAACTCTTGTTATTTGTTCTGTATTTTATCTTATTTACAGTATTTTCACATTTTTAATAAAATCACATTTTCTTGAAATACTGCCTGTGTCTTCCTAGTTCATTTTGCATGTGAAGTGCCTGTATTTTAAGTCTGACAACTGTTTAAAAGGCTTGATGGTGTTACTAAGTTTGAAAAAGGTAAGAATATACCTAAGATCTCTTACAGGGTTTTAAGGATTCATTTTGGATACCTGGTTAGGTGCCCTCAGACAAAAGATATATTGCATGCCCCCTTCCCCCGAAGAGAATATTATCTGAGCCTGTACATTTAGGTATGCTAGCATAAGGTTCACAGTTCAAATCCCCACAGAACTTTAGGTTAAATGTGATTCAGACCCAAAAGCAGAAAGGAGGGTTACCCTGTCTGTTACCTGTTCACAATATTGCACTCTGAGGTTATCACTGTGAGAGCAGAGGACCTGATCTGTGGAGTGCATTTCTGACAGATTTGGTTAGCAGCGGTGTGGTAAAATATTGGTAACACAAGCTTTAACTGTTCAGTGTGTCAGCTTAATACTGTACAGCTCACTTGTAAAAAAAAGGAAATGATTTAATTTTAAAAAGTAAACAGAATTATATCATTTTGCTTACACTCAAAGTTCCTACCTGTTTTATTTTTTTTAAAGTGCAAGTTAGAGCAGCCGTAGTTAGGGAAGAAGATGACTTCTAACTACAGAGGGTACGCTGCAGACTACTTGAGGCAGTTGTGCCAGGACAGAGGAGTCCAGTATGAGGGGAAAGCCAACAAGCAGACCCTCATAGATGCTATGATGGCTGCCAATGGCCAGAGCATTGCATCACAGTCCATGACTGGAAAGGACCAAACCTTGGGCATGGAGGGGCCAGCAGCCAGTACAGTGTCCAGATCCAGTGAGGAGGACAGCAGGGCCAGTGCAAGCCAAGTGCCACAGCAGCAGGGGGAAGGTCACCAGGATTCTGGAACCAGAAGCACTCAGGCTAAAGATGGAGTTGAGGAGGATGGAGTTGGAGTTTGAACAGAAATGGTTTGAAGCCCAGCAACAAAGGTAGCTTGAACAGAGGAAGCTGGAGATGGAAGAGAGGAGACGAGGGAGTATGAACAGCGAGAAGCTGACAGTGAAGAGCATGAGCACCAGTGAGCAGCAGAGGAGAAGAGGGAGCGAGAAGAGTGAGATGCTGACCGTGAAGACTGTGAGCACCAGAGGCAACATGAACTGGAAAAGCAATGACTCCAACCACCAGCAACAGAGCAGGTAAGTTGCTTGGGTTTAACTGGAACTACAGGACTGGGTTACAAATTAAATTCCAAATTGATAGCTGAATTTAAAGGGGGGGGATATGGATGCCTTTTTAGATTCCTTTGAAAAAGTTTGTATTCAGGCATATATTCCTAGAGGATCCTGGAGCTTTCAGCTATCCCCGCTACTTACTGGGAAGGTTTGGGGTGCATTGGGTCAAATGGACAATGAGGACAGTAATGATTACAGTAAACTTAAAGCTGCACTTTTAAAAAAGTTTGATTTAACTGCAGAAGCATACAGAGCTAAATTCCGTAAGCTCAGGAGAAGCCCTGACATGAGCTACAAGGAGCTAGCCATGAAACGTCAGTTTTTAAAACATTGGTAGGAAGGAATTGAAGCAAATGAGAGGCTGAGTGAGAGTGGTGAGATGCTGAGTGAGATCAGTGAGAGGCTGAGCGAAAGCAGTGAGAGTCCAACTGAGAACAGTGTGTGCGCTGGAGGCAACATGAACTGGAGATGCTATGACTTCAAAGAACAGCACCATAGCAGGTAAGTGCCCTGGGTTTAACTGGGACTCCAGAACTGGGTTACAAATTAAATTCTAAGTTGATAGCTGAATTTAAAGAGGGGGAAGATATGGATGCCTTTTTAAATTCCTTTGAAATTGTATGTATTTAGGCAATGATTCCTGGAGAGTCCTGGAGTTCCAGCTATCCCAGCTACTTACTGGGAAAACTCAGAATGCGTTGGCTCAAATGGACAATGAGGACAGTAATGATTATAGTAAACTTAAAGCTGCACTTTAAAAAATGTTTGATTTAACTGCAGAAGCATAAAGAGCTAAATTCTGTAAGCTCAGGAGAAGCCCTGACATGAGCTATGATGAGCTAGGCATGAAACAACGTCAGTTTTTAAAACATTGATGGGAAGGGATGGAAGCAAACTCTGTAGAGAAAATTGAAAATGTGGTACTTTTAGAGCAGTTTTTTTGGGCATGTCCAGTAGAGCTGAAAACCTGACTGGAGGACCGAGATCCCAAAACAATGCAAGAGGCTGCTGAACTCTTGGACTGCTATACCTTGAGCAGACCTACTCTGAGAGCAAATGGGATGGGGTGACAGTGCAGAAAGGGAAAAGCACACCTTCAGGGTAGATAAAACCCTCATTGCCTCCACCGAAACCAGTTAGCCCCAGGGTTCAAAGAAAATATTTTTCTGAGAAAAGAAACGAATGTTGGGTTTGCAAAGAAACTGGTCATATTGCCAGACAGTGTTCCAAAAGGACGAGCAATATGCAAGGTGGTGCTAAGAAAGAAGTGGGTTTTTTGTGTGTGCCTGGAAGCATGCCTGAGAACATGATGGAACATATGCACCCATTCACTGTGAATGGTGTACAGACACAAGGGTTAAGAGACACAGGGGCATCCCTGATGATGGTAAAAGGGGATCTGGTAGAGTCTGGTCAGTTAATACCCAATAAATTTGTAACTGTATAAGGGTTCACTGGGCAGGAGAAAACATTGTCACTCGCTAGTGTTCTCCTAAACTGGGGTGAGACAGGGGGAACTGTGCAACAGGTCACCGAAGCAGAAACTTTAGCAGTTGATGTAATTCTCAGCAACAGTCTCAAACAGGGGATGGTGTGTGCAGTTACCCATAGCCAAGTGGCAAGGGCAAATTGTAGTTCCATGGACCCCATAGAAGCCACTGTGGAAATCACTGGGAGGCTGGTTTCATAGCCTGTGTCTCCTGCTATGGAGACTAATGAAGGGGGGTAGAAATTTCCCCAGTAGCAGTTAACCAAACAGCTATGGAGGATTACTCCAAGGAAGGAGAGGTAACCCATTGTCAGAGAGTTAGTGATGGCAGTGATCCTGAGTGCCCTGATGCTAGAGCTAGGGACCCTAGTTTACAGACTGAAGGGGACTTATCCCAGGCCTTGGGAAGGTGTAAGGAGTTCGCAGCTGCTCAGAAAAGTGACCCTAGTCTAGAGGAGCTGAGGCCATGGGCAGACTCTGATGGAGCACAGGGAGGTGAAGGTATATATAAAGTTTATTGGGACAATGGACTGCTGTACATGCAGGATGCCAAGACAGAGGGAGGGGTGGTAGGCAGGCAGCTTGTCATTCCCTAGGGATACAGTGAGCAGTTGCTCAAGATTGCACACGATATTCCCTTGTCTGGTTATCTGGGAATCATGTGCACTATGCAGCGGTAGGCCCAGAATTTCTATTGGCCCAACTTCACCCATCAGATGAAGAAGTAATGCAGGTCTTGTCACCGGTGCCAAGAAATAGAGAAGGAAGGTAAGAAAACCCAAGCTGCCCTAATTCCATTGTCCATAGTGGAGGAGTCATTCCAGAGGGTGGGAATGTATATTTTGGGACCTTTAAATACACCCGCTCCTCCAGGAAGAGGTTCATCCTGACTGTGATGGATTATACCACCTGGTATCCAGAGGCAGTTACCCTGTCCTCACTGAGAACAGGCAAAGTGGCAGATGCCTTATTAGGGATTTTCTCCTGTGTTGGGTTTCCACAGGAGGTTATCGCCAATCAAGGGGGTTCCTTCATGTCATGCCTGATGAAATGTTTGCAGGCGAAGTGTGGGGTGGTGCAGAGATGCACGACACCTTATCAGCCACAAGCCAATGGGCTTGTGGAAAGATTTAATGGAAGCCTGAAGCTAGTGCTCCAAGCATTTGCTGAACAGCATGGGAAGGACTGGGAGAAATACCTTCCCCACTTGTTGTTTGCATACAGGGAGGTACCCCAAGAGTTGACCGGGTTTTCCCCCTTCAATCTCTTACATGGACACCGGGTACATGGGCCCCTAGACTTCATCTGGGAGGACAGGGAAGGCAAGCACGCCACCCAGGGAACTCCCATAGTGGATTATGTCCTTATGTTTAGGGAAAGGCTGAAGGAGCTTATGAGGAGAGCCCAGGGCAACCTGGCAGCTGCCCAACAGAAACAAAAAGCATGGTACGACCACAGAGCCAGAGCTCGCTCGTACACGGTGGGTCAGGAAATCATGGTCTTCATCCTGGTCCAGAAAGACAAGCTGCAGGCTGAGTGGGCAGGACTGTACAAAGTAGTCAGAAAGGTAAATGACGTGAATTATATCATAGAGTTACCTGACAGAAGACATACAGAAAGAATGTACCATGTCAACATGATGAAGTCATATGCTAATAGGGCTGACATAGTGTTTGCAGTATGTAGTCCTGAGGATTTGATGGATGAAGGAGTCCCCCTTCTGGACATGCTGGAAGAAAGCAAGTGGGAGTCCTCTTTGGAGGCAGTTAAATTGTCACCCCAGCTGGCCCCAGACAAGATCCAGGAAGTAAGGGAGGTTTAAGTAGACTTTGCCCCAGTGTTTAGTGCCAAGCCTGGACTGACCTCCTTAGTAATGTACGATGTGGAGTCAGGGACACAGACACCCATACGGCAGACAGCATATCGGGTGTCAGAGGATGTCCAAAAGGACATTAGGAGGGAGGTGGAGGAAATGCTGGATGTAGGGGTAATCCAGAGATCCAACAGCCCCTGGACCTCACCCGTAGTCCTTGTGCCCAAGCCAGATGGCTCTACTTGTTTTTGTGTGGACTATCATGGACTGAATGCAGTCACAAATTCAGACACCCACCCGATGCCCTGGATGAACAAACTCTTGGACAAGTTGGGAGGGGTGACCTACCTTTTGACTATTGACCTGACAAAGGGGTATTGGCAGGTAGAGTTAACTGACAGAGCTAGGGAGAGGTCGGCCTTCATCACTTAGATAGGCTTATTTGAATTTAAAGTAATGTCTTTCGGAATGAAGAACACCCCGGCCACTTTCCAAAGGTTGGTGAACTAGGTGTTGAATGGTGCTGAGGTATACACCATGGTGTACCTGGATGACACTGCCATCTTTAGTGCCAGCCGGGAGGAACACCTGTCCAACCTTAGGGTAGTGCTGGGCAGGATACAGAGGGCCGGGCTCACTGTCAAAGCTGAGAAGTGCCAGGTGGCCATGGCTGAAATGGCATACCTTAAGTATGTTATACGCCAGGGACAGCTCCGTCCTAACCAAGTGAAAATAGAGGCAATCAAGGCCTGTCCCAGACCAGAAATGCAGAAGCAGATCAGGAGTTTTCTGGGGACAGCAGGGTACTATAAAAAATTTGTACCCAATTACAGTGCCCTGGCTGCTCCCCTATCTGACCTGGTAAAGAAAAGAATGCCTTAGAAAATTACTTGTGAACCAGCCTGTTAAAAAGCCTTTACCAGACTGAAGGAAGCACTGTGCAGTGCTCCTGTGTAGACAAGTCTTGACTATAGCAGACTCTTTATAGTCCAGACTGACACCTCAGACATGGGTATTGGGGCAGTACTGAGCCAGACATCCAACCAAGGGAAGGATCACCCAATAGTGTTTCTGAGTAAAAAGTTACTTCCCAGGGAGCAGACATACTCTACTATGGAAAAAGGGTGTCTTGTCATAGTGTGGGCCCTAAAAAAGTTAGAGCCATACTTATCCGGGCAGCATTTTGAGGTACAAACTGACCACAACCCCCTGGTTTGGCTGATACAAATGGGAAAAACTAATGGTAGACTGTTAAGATGGAGTCTTGCCTTGCAAGGGTATGACATGACGATCTTACATAGGGTTGGAGTGACCAATCAGAACATAGATGGCTTGTCGCGTCTATATGAGGGGTGAACTGACTTAGGGAGCTCATCTCGTGCAGGGGATAGAGCCCCAAAATTCAGTCTAGGTAGGAAGGATTGTGACACTTGGCCAGCTGGTTATGATTATTGTATGATATTGGTATTATAAATACATGGTCTGTGTATGACCATTTTGGTGGGAGAGGTTTGGCCTTTAAATTACAAGGTCAGTAGCTGAAATTTACAGGATTGTATTACACTGATCAGGAGATTCCTGTAATTAAGACTTCCTTAAATAAATGGCATTTTATTACCTTTTTATGACATGCTCAGGCTTTTGAAGTTGGAACAAAATCTAAAGTTTATGACATCAGAAAAGAAAGCAATTTGGCTGTTCCTATCAACTTTAACACCTAAATGACAAATGCTGGGATTGCTAAGATCAAGAGAAATATTTAATTAAAGGAGGTCATATTTAGGAAATGTGTTTTTTTCTTCTGCTGTTCCATTAATTAAAGTTATCTCCTGGTAGGAAATCATGTTTGTAATTTTATATTCTAAAAGGAGGAGCTAGATGACTCATCAAGTGGGTGTGGAAATAGAGTTGAAAATGTATCAGTGTATCTGAAATGTGATATATCATCTTGGGCTCTGAAGAAACACAGTTCTCTGTCATCTAACTTTAAACACACTTACAGAGGTAATACATTAGATAGAAAAGATCTAAATGTGTTGTGGTAGGAGTCTTATTCTGCAACTTTTCCCATTTTCTTTTGAGATTGTAAGCTCTTGATATTTGTTTTGTATTTTATCTTACTTATTTTTATATTTTTTAGTAAAATCACATTTTCTTGAAATACTGCCTGTGTCTTCCCACTTCTTTTTGCTTGTGAAGTGCCTGTATTTTAAGTCTGACAACTGTTTAAAAGGCTTGATGGTGTTACTAAGTTTGAAAAAGGTAAGAATATACCTAAGGTCTCTTATAGAGTTTTAAGGGTTCATTTTGGATACCTGGTTAGGTGCCCTTAGGCAGTGTTGGGCAAGTTACTTTTTCTATTACTTTCTATTGCGTTTGGAAACTTGTTCCAGGAAGATCTGTGCAGTCACTAGCAAGAATGGTTAAGTACTAGAAGAAGTAATACACCTTACAATTATAGTTACTTATTTCTTTTTATACAAAAACAACACAAAAATAATAAATGACTATAAAAGATTACATTTTTTGAAAGTAATTGGCTAGTTACTAGTTACTTTCAAATAAATGTAATCAGTTAAAGTTATGTATTTCTTTTGTATAAAAAGACATAAGTAATTATAACTGTAAGATGTATTACATTTTCCAGTACTTCTCCATCCTTGCTAGTGACTGCACAGAGCTTTCTGGAACAAGTTTCTGAAAGTAATAGAAAGTAGTAGAAAAAGTAACTTACCCAACACTGCCCCTAGGCAAAAGACATATTGCATCCTCCCAAAGGGAATATTATCTGAACCTGTATATTTGGGTACGCTAGCATAAGGTTCACAGTTTGAATCCCCCCAGAACTTGAGGCTAAAGGTGATTTGGACCCAAAAGCAGACAGAAGGGCTACCCTGTCTGTTACCTGTTCACACTATTGTGCTCAGAGCTTGGCACTGTGGGAGCAGAGGGCCTTACCTGTGGAGTGTGTTTGTGACACTGCCCACCTGGCATGGCATCACTGTACACATACTCTGATGTCCATTGCTGGTGGGTTCTGCCTGGTGGCCACAGACGTCATCATGTGGTTGTCAGAATAGTGTGTCATGTCCACATGCCAAGGCATTGTGCATGGTGCTGCACAACAGGTGGATGGGTGCACGCTTTTGACATCATATGGCATTGCCACAACTCTGGGACAGGTGGTATTACCTTGACATGCCTACATATTTTCAAAGTGCCTGGCAGGCAGAGTACCTTATGTTCAACCACCCCCAGAGCTGTAGCCATTGTTGGCTCCTCCCTCCCAAGCACAGTGCGGCACATCACTAGAGGTGTCACATACCTCTGCATGTTCTGGGCTGTTTGACTCTTCTGGTCACGTAGAGTTTTTCACATACACTTGCCATTGTACATTCCCTGGCACTGGTTTGCGCCAACCCATTCCCAATACCACACATATGCCATGCATCACTTTGTGTTCCCTCCCATTGCTCTGTGACCCCCTAGCTACTGGTTGGGGTCATATCTCTTGGCCCCATTGCACCACCCCTATTGTGTTGCACACATGGGCATCTGTACATTATGTGCTTGAAATTGTGAGGGTTGTGATATTGGCTGCATGGCAATGCTCTGCATTTACATGAGGTCTACTTACCCTTTCCCACACAGTTGTGCAGCCAATATCACCATGCAGTAATGGCCTGCAGACATGCTACATAATGCAACAAGGCTGCTATCTGTTAACCGGGGCTCCGTGGTTATGCCACACACTTTGTGTCACTGACGTGTGCCCACACACTGTACTCACCATCAATGGAGTGGCATCCTATGCAGTTGCTGACCCATGCAGAGGCCTAGGCCACATATGCATACAACAGCCCTGTGCTGTGTGCAGTGGTGGCACCTGCACCTTCATGTACCATGGACACATCCCAGTGTGCTGCAGCAGAACTATATCTGTGTCACACAATTGTATGGCTATGCCTGTACAGACCCCCCTTCCATTGACAACTGCCCAAACCCAGTACAAGCCTGCACATGGTGCAGGGCAATAATGTTGCTGGCCACATTGGTACAGCAGATGCAAGATGTGACAACACTGTGTGAACTGTATTGCTTTATTCACATGCATTTAATCCTTACACGATGTTCTCCACACATATAATGTGACATACTGTGCTCCCCAACACACACACCCACACACACTCACACCCACACCCACACACTCACACACACTCCAGTGTAGTGCACTGTGCATCCCCCCATCCCGCTGTGTAGTACATGATGCATCATGGCCCATTGTGTGGCACTGTCATGTGGTAGAGTCCCATGTTCCTCTGTACAGCAGTCGCTGCAGGGCCCCCCCCCCATTGTAGCACACAGCACTGCAGTCTATTGCGGTTTTGCATGGCTGTGCCATGTATGCACTCCACTGACCTGAGCAGTCGGGGGCTTCTGTGGGCCTGATCCTGTGTTTATCTGATGTGTATACCCTTGCAGAGACACACTTGGGACACTGTCCTGTGGCCCTGTGGCCATTTCCTACTCGGGCACGTTCCTCCTCTTCCTCTGCTCTGTCTCCATGGTCACTGATGGCAGGACCTCAACGCTGTCATGGTTACCACCACCCTGTGGGCCTGTATGGTTGCCTGTATGGTTGCCTGTCAGGGCTGTTTGCCTGTGGCTACTGGTGGTGTGCTCTGCTGTGCCTGCACAGGGCTTGTCACAGTGGTGGTGGTGCTGGAGTTGTGGGTGGGGGTTCTGTTCATGGGTGTCTGTGATGTTGTGCCTGTGTCTGGTAGTGCCCTATATGTATCACAATAGGCTTGATGACAGGGCCTTTGCCCACAGTGTCCTACATGGGTGTGTAGTGGCAGGGATGGGTCACCCCCTGTGTGGTTGTGCTTGTCCCCACCAGTGCAGATGGTTCAGCACTCTGTGGCTAGTGGTGGGTGGTCACAGGGGTCTGGAGGTATGCCTATGGCACTGTTGGTGGGACCCACCAATGTGGCATGGGTGGCTGCTGGTGCCATACATGCAGGACATCCACTATTGCCAGCAGGGTGGTGGTCATTGCCTCATTATGGCTTTGTAGCTGTGTCAGCAGGCAATCCATGACCATGGTGCAGCGTTTTATGGACTCCATCTGCCCCTGGGCACAGTGCCATAGGCCATGGGTTGCCTGCACCATGTTGTTCAGGACTGCTGTTGTGTCCCTGGTGCTGGCCTGCAAGGAGATGATGATGATGGCTGTCAGGTGTCCATCCAGGCTCTGCTGTTGTTCCTGAAGGACCTGTTTTATTGCACAGAGCTCCTGTCTGATGTCCCCCTGCCCAGACACCACCTACTGACAGTAACCCCTGATGTAAGCTGGTGTGGACAACTGATCCTGCCACTCCCTAATGGCATTGTCCAGTCATGACTCTAATTTAGTGACACTCATGGGGCTCAGTTCCCCTGCCACTGTCCCCTGCCTGGTTGTTGGCACAGTTCCACTGACACTATGATGTACAACAGTCTCTTCCCCACTGTCAGCTCTTTGGCTGTAGCCATCAGCACCCACATCCTGCTCCTGCTGGGTGCTGTGCTGTCCTTCATCTTCTCTCTCATCCATGGCACCCTCCTCAGTCACTGTCCCAGCACTGTCTTCACTGCATACACCTCCATTGCCTCCATGGGTGTATCAGATGTGGTGCTTGTTGATATTGTGCTGCTGACATCACTCATTTCCATACCTTCCCTGCTGGGCTGCTGACTGCCACTCTGGCCTGCACCACTGGCCCCACTGGCTCCTGGCACCGCTGCAGACTCTGTGGGTTGGACATAATGTCAGTGTTTTCTACACACATCCCCATCTTGTACCCATACCCTGCTATACGCTGTGTTTTCAGTCCCAGCACCACCACCTGCACCTTACAACATTTACTGTGACTGTTGGATGTGCATATGTACCCCACTCCTCCACATGTCCAGTGACTGAGTGTGGCACCTATGTGCCCCTGGCCCCTCACCCACCTGTTCAGGAACTCAGTGTTGCACATCAGTGCCCCTGTCCACCCCCCACCCAAGGCCAACAACTGCATGTTGCACAGCTTTGCCCTGCCCCACCTACACATGGTCTGCACCTGGGTGGTGGTCACGGGTCCCCTGGGCCAACACCACACCACCCACAGCATGACCAGGTACAGTGTGGCTGCCTATCCACCATGGCATATGCACACCATGTGGATGGCTGTCTGTGGTGGCTCTGTAGTGCCACAGCCAGATGTGTGTGTGGTTGTTTGTATGTCATAGAAATGCAGACTTTGACAGAAGATAAGGACTGCTTGGCTCACCCTGGTGCTCATTTCCCTACCTATTTGATAAGCTGCAGATGCGAGTTAGCCAACAGCCTACTTCTTCCTACTACCACCCACCCACTATAATTGCCTTATGTCTGTCCCGTGCATTCTTGAATTCACCCTCTGTTTTTGACCATATGACCTCCTCAGGAAGGCTGTTTCATGCGTCCTCTACCCTCTTCAAGAAAAAATACTTCCTCACATTGTCCCTGAGCCATCCCCCCATCTTAAAATGATGTCCCCTTGTTCTTGCACAATTCTTTTTCTGAAAGATGCAACCCTCTTGGACATTGTTGATTCCATTGAGGTACTTGAACGTTTCTATCATGTCCCCCCTCTCTCTACTTTCCTTGAGGGTATACATATTAAGCTCCTTTAGTCTCTCTTCATATGGCTTCTGGTGCAAACCCTGCACCATTTTAGTTGCCCTCCTCAGGACTGCCTCCATCCTGTCTCCATCCTTGTGGAGATGGGTCTCCAGAACTACTCGCAGTACAAGAGGTTGGGTCTCACCAACTGTCTGTACTGAGGGATAACAACTTCTTGTTTTCTACTGGTGATGCCTCTCCCTATGCATCCCAGTATCCCCCAGCCCTCCTTACTGCCTTCTCACATTGCTTGCCTACCCTTAGGTCATCTGATATGGCTACCCCCAGGTTCCTTTCCATTTTGATCCTTGTTATTGCACCCCCCCCCTTGCGTACTTTTTCCCTGGGGTTTTGTCTCCCAGGTGCATTACTTTGTACTTCTTTGCATTTTATCTAAGCTGCCATACATTTGACCATTCCTCCCATCTTGTCAAGTCCCTTCTCATCCTTTCCACCCCCCGTGTATCAACCCTGTTGCAGATCTTTGTGTCATCTGCAAAGAGGCACACATTTTCTTCCAGTCCCTACACAATGTCACTTATAAAGACATTAAAGAGGACCAGTCCCCTGTGGTACCCTGCTAGTAATCCCCATTTCTTCAGAGTGGACTCCGTTTACTATTACCCTATGTGTCCTGTTGTTCATGCAACTTTTTACCCAGGCTACCACCCTGGGACCCACTCCCAGGCTGGATAATTTGTTTAGTAATCTTATCTGTGGGACTCTGTCAAATGCCTTGCTAAAGGCTAGGTAGGTCATGTCCACAATCCCTCCCTGGTCTACTACTTTGGTAACCAGTCAAAGAAATCTATTAGCGTTGTCTGACTTGACCCTCCTACTGTGAATCCATGCTGCCTTGGGTCTTGTGCCTCACTGACCTCTAAGTACTCATCAATTCTTTCTTTCAGAATTAATTCAATCATTTTCTCTACCACTAAGATCAAACTAACAGGTCTGTAGATTCCTGCCTCTGCTTCACTCCCACTTTTGTGAAATGAAATCACATCTGCCCACCTCTAGTCCTCAGGTATCAGACCATCCTCCCATGATTTGCTAAAAAGGCTAGTCAGTGATGCTGCTAGTTCTTTCCTTAGTTATTTTACAATTCTGGGGTGAATCCCATCAGGCCTCAATACTTTGTCCACCTTCAGTTTTAAGAGTTATTTCAGGGCCCTTTCTTCTGTGAATGGACTGGTATCGACCCCCCAATCCAGAGTGCTTCTATTGATTGGTTTAGGTACCTTCTCCTCCTCTTCTTTTGTGAATACTGAGCAAAAGTATTCATTCAGTATCCTTGCTTTTTCACTGTCACCCTCTGCACACCCACCCTCCCCTTTATTAAGCCTCACTATCCCTCCCTTTGTCTTTCTCCACTCCCTAATGTACCTATAAAAAGGTTTTATCCCCCCCTTCTTAACTGAGTTGACTGTCTTTTCCTCAGTTTGGGCCTTTGCTATTCTGACTGCCCATGTCCAATGTGTCATGGGCCTACCATCCCTGTTCCACATGATGGTAGTGCCCATTCACACTCTTGTACCTGGCTTTGGGTTGTTATGTCCCACCACTGCATAAATACACACCCACACAGCAGCCTTCCCATGCACAGTCAGACACTCTGTCCCACAGGGCATTCACAGCCACAGCATTCACTGCACACATTCATGTTGCATGCATTGTCCCCCCACTGCACATTCCAGTGCCACTCTGCCACCTGAAGTTGTCCAGGTCAGTGTCTCACTGATGCTGTGTTGGCTGAGGTGTGTGGCTATCCTTTGCTCCAGGGTGGACAGTGTCCACTGCTCACTTGGTCCACCACCTGGCTACAGTGGCAGTTGTGTGCCAGCTTCTGCTTGACAAGCCTCTTTACATATTTGTACTTCTTCTGGAGGTTCCATATGGTTCTCCTCTGGGTGGCCACAGCATTCACTTCCTGTTATTTCTTTTGGCCTTATCTCCTCCACAATTCAGCAGTAGACCTAGCTGCATGTCTATTTTAATGATTAGACTCTCAACCTCATCATGGCTAAAGTTATGTTTTCTCCTCTGCCTCCTGGTTGCTGCCATGTTTGGGTTGCATTCTGTGGTCCGGTTTTGTGCCAATGGTGTTTGGCGGTGTTTACACCAGTCTTGCGATATACACCGTTTTATATGGTGCATTTTGTCATTTGTAACATTCTGGATGAATCGTGGCATAAGTCATGAATTTTCAAGAACTGAGCACAAGTCACATGTCACAATTGCTTTGTCATAAGTTGTGCATTAACATATTTTATGTCAGACATATCTGGGTTTTCTAGAATAGGGCCCCGTATGTTCTATCATCTCAATTTCCTGAATACAAGTAGACCTTATGCTGATTCTTCCACCTATTCATGGCTGCATGAGCAGAGCCCTGCAGACTTATTGCTAGGACAGTGAAATGGGACTGTGAAAGCACATGACCAGAGCACTATATGGTGTGCTTCCACAGTTCTGTGCTCTTTGGTGTAACATAGGTTCTCTGCCAACCTTTCCCTCTGCAAGGGTCTCACCCCTCCTCTGAGGGGGCAGTATATTATTTCTGACAGTCACTTCCACAATTGTGGGCAAAAAAACAGCCTGTTATGTCCAAGATGGCTACCCTGAGCTCATTGCGCATGCTCGAGTCAGCAGTAATCACACATTGTTCAGGGCAGCCATCTTGGGCATGGAAGGCTATTTTTCATGCATGCACAATTAATGGTAACTCTGCATGCTCGAGTACGATACAAGTATGGCGGGAGCTCTGGGTAATGTTTGACTCAGTCTCACTGCTCTGCAGCAGCCATGTTGGATCTGACCAGAGTTTGTTATGTTTTCTGTTACCCTTTATGCTTAATTTACATGAGTGCAAAGCCAAACTATATCCCACATATTCATATGTATTCTTTTATGAATGAGTTATTTTATTATTAAGTCATCATGAACTGCTTACTTAGGATCAAAAACTGGATAAAGATAATACTATTCTCTTTGCACATGGAAATACAATTGTTTTCCTGTATTATTGAGGACTATTTCATGAGATAATTTCCATGTTCTGAATTTCTGAAAAGTGCGCTGGATATATGGCATGTTGAGCAACCCTTGCCACTCACCTTCCACAAAGAGCCCCTACTCCAGGCATGCACAGAGGGCTACTGGTATTTTTAAAATGTGCTAGTCCTAAGGTTTCATATCCCTTTAAAATAGGACTGTTATAATTGAAGAAAAAACACTAAAGAAAACTACTGGAGTTATCATTTTCAGCCCCCATCGTTATCTCTCTGTAAGTGTGGTTCCTTTTTATGGGATTTAATCTACTTCCTCATAATAAGTTAAAATAAACCATACAAGGTTGTTTCCATCTGAAATGGTAATGGGGAAGTTCTGCTAAGGTGCAGAAAAAGTGGTGACAAAAAGGTGTAGGTAACAAAAACTCATGTGCTACTACTTTGCAACTGCAATACTAGCCTTGTTCACTTGTTTTTCCTAGTTATATTCTGCCATATCTATATTCCAAAGCAAGATACTTAATAATACAAATGGGTTATTAGACATTACTATGCTCCCCACTGATCCCCCGTAGTGCTGGTCACCTCCATTCAGGCACAGATCTGTACTTTCATGCATGTTGAATCATGAAGATGATATGGTCCCATATTTTAAAAAAATGCCTAAATGCCCATTACCCAGAATCATCATTTCTCACCACGAGGCAGACATCATCTGCATAAGCAGATGAATTAGCAGTTAATATTCCACAGGGGGTGTTAATCCCACATATTTCTGGATCCTGATCAATATATCTTAAAATTGGGTCAAGAATAAAATGATAAAGAAAATGTCTCATAGAACATCCCTGACACACTCCTGTTTTAATTTACACCTCTTTCCCTTTCACTCTGTTTACTATGGGAAAGACTTCCTGAAGAATAGATGATGACAGTCCAAGGGCAGGGTTAGAGGCTGAATGCCAGCTGGCACTTGTAAAGGAATGCTATGGACTTCCATGGATTGTTTTACTTACTGTATGAAGTGTACTTCATGTCTATTTGTGAGTGCCTCGATCTGGATACGTTTCTTCAGCACCTTATCAGCACCTTGAAGAAATACAGTTGAGTTTGCACTGACAAAACATTGGAGTCCACAGTTATCTTTGATGTGGAACAACATAAGTAATATTTAACACTTCAGTAGGTGCCGGTCCCCTGTGTTTCTAAAATTTACAAAATTATTTATGCAGTGTACAACATCTGGAGGAGCGTCTCCATCTTCCCCATTTACAGATTTTGTCTTCGTATTCTGATTGAACAACCATCAAAGGGGCTAAATTGAACTTTCTTTTCTTGCATACCAGTTTTTTGTTCTTGTATCAAATATGTAAGTCTTTGATATTCAGAGGCTGTCATTTCTTTTTTTTTTATTTTTGAAATGTGTGCCAAAAAAATTTAATTTGGTTTCTGCAGCTAATCTTAATAGTTTCTGCAAGAGGTATCTGTAATGTAAATATTTCATATAATTATTCTGTTTATTCTTCTTGGCTGTTGAAATGAAAACATTCTTAATTTCAGTTTTGACATGTTCCACCATTCTACAAAATTATTAAAGTAATCTATCATCCTACTCTTCGCATTTAATAAATCCTTAAAATCTTTTTCAACTCTTTAATTCTCAAATAATAAATCATTCTGCTGCCACGCTGAAGGTTTGGTTTTGAGAACTGAATCTGACCCTACAGTAAGTACTAATGTTTTTTATGATCAGAAGTTTCTATTACAACAGTATGAAAATTATGAAGTTTTACCCATGGGGAGAAAAAAATTATAGTGGTGCGGTAGCACCACTACAGTTAAGGTAGAGTGCTTGCTTCTATGTTAAAGTCCAAATTTTGTACTTTAATATCTTTGCAATGTTTGACCATATTTGCATGGTATTTTGCATGCATAATCTCATGCGATTGGTCTGTTGATGTGGCTAATTTTGTCTGAATCACTTGTGTTGTTTCTGAGATACAGAGTGTTGAAAATACAGACATTTCTGTGTTTATTGCTGTTTCTTTATCCACCTGTATCTCCGAACCTATTTTAAGTTGTGGTCTGAAATTTTCAGGGTAGAAAGCATTTGTCTCTCAGATGTGTCTTTTGAAGGTTTGGTGAAAAAAGTATTAATACATTCCAAGGTTATTAAAAGTTGAAGTTCCCATTATTTTCAATGGGAAATTATAGAAGTTTAGCATGAAAAATGATCCTTTGTCACAGACATGTAATTTCTTTTTACAGATGGGTCATCCTGTGTCGCAGTTGGGAAATCCTTTTTTGAGCTGCTACCATTTTGCTTGGCAGTTGCCGAGAGAAAGATAACACAAAAAACTGAATGGATTTAAAAAAAAAAAAATCAGAACCTAGCTAAACTGGAACCATTTGCCTACATTATAATGTTTGTTTTTTAAAATGATGGCAATAAATACCTTTTGTAAGCACACAAAATCCATAGTGCCCAGCTTAGCAAGAGGAGTGCTTCCTCTGCATTCTCCATAGGACAACAGCATGAATTTCTTGACATCTGCAGCTGCAGCTGAACTCCTGCTGCTGGCTGCAGTGTGAACTGTGAGTCATGTTTATGTGGTGTTTGCTGCCCTCTCTCCCACACCCATTGTTTGTCCCAGGTATCTAGTGGCACCCCACACCAGTGATCGCCATCCTTGTTATTGTTTTTATTCTCTCCCCATTGTCTCATTGCCATCCCCATATCTACAAAATATGCCCCTGGTAGTCTAGTGGTCCCTCCCCCCTCCCCTGATGTCTGATCACCGTTCTGGTTTGAAAACATACTTGTAGTCTAGTGGTCCCACCCCTCCCCCCAATGTCTGATTGCCATTCCCAGTAAAGACACTGACCCTGGTTGTCTAGTGGACCCTCTCCTGATCTGCAATTGCTGTTCGGGTATTTATAAAAGAAATACCTGGTAGTCAAGTGCTACCTCCCCCTCTCCATTCCCCCTCCCATGAAAAGTAACATAGATCTGTGGTGGTGTAGTGGAGCCCTAGCCCTCACCCTCACCCTCAGAAGAACTCACCCACCACCCTTCTCCCCCTTCCCCTCCCATTCGGTGACCAGCATAGCCCTCCTCTCACCTCCACAGCTGTCCGCCGACTGAGCTATGAATGAACAACTAAAACAGTAGATGCTCATTCATAGCTCAGTTGGCAGCTAGCCATGGAGGTGAGAGGAGGGCTGTGCTGGTCTCTGAAGGGGAGTGGTGTGGTGGATGACTACTTCTGAGGGTGGGGGTTTGAGGGCTCCACTATTCCATCAGGGTTCTATGTTTCTTTCCAAAGGAGAGGAAAGTGGGAAGGACCACTAGACTACCAGGTATTTTTTTTAAATAACAGAATGGTGATCGACATCAGCAGAGGGGGGAGGATCCACCAGTCTACCAGGGTCAGTGTCTTTACCAGGGATGGTGATCAGACATTTGGTGGAGGGAGAGAGACCACTAGACTACCAGGATTTATTATTCATACCAGAATGGTGATCAGAGATCAGGGGAGGAGGGAAGGTTCACTAGACTACTGGATTGATTTTTTTCTAATGGGGATGGCAACTGGACATTGGAGGCAGGATCACTAGACCACCAGGATTTTCTTTTTTCTAAGGGAATAACATCAGACATCAGGGGAGAGACCTCTAGACTAACAGGGACATTTATTTTTGTTGTAAGGGATGGCGATTGGACATCAGGTAAGGGGGGACTACTAAACTACCTGGAAAATTTGTAACATCACTGGGATTGGCACAAAACAGGATCCTTTCTGGTGATTTCCCATTGTCTACAATGGGAAAGCAAGATAAAGTATCATTTTATGTGAAACAGGGTTCTACATCATGCTAATCCCATTGTAGTCAAGGGGAAAGCATGGTAAAGGATTGTTTTGTTAAACAGGACCCTATTTCATACTGTCATTCAATGTATTTCAATGGGGTTTTCAACTTTCATTCATAACGCAGCCATTTCTTAACATTTTGACCCCAAATTTTCCACATGGCCCTTTGGAGACGCCACCTAATGAACAACAGGACTGTCATTAAGCAGCCCTCACCTGAAAGGTGATTTCGATGTCACTTGATGAATTCACCTTTTGGGTGGGATTTGGAAATTATTTTTGCACTTGCTCATGAGATGGGGTCATAAGAAGGCTAAGCTGAAAATTTAGGGTGAAAATATGTAAAAATGGCAAAGTTAGAACCATTTGTTGCAATTTCTCTATGCACATTCGTAACTTTGAAAATTTTATATTTTTCGCACACCAAATTTCAACATGTTCTATATGTAATATCATCAGAATGTCCTTTTTCCAATCCTGGACAAAATGTGTTTTCTCACCAGTGACACGGAATGGAATTGCACTTGAACAGAATTACATTTTGGTGGGGCTTTCAAAAATGTCAGTACTAGGTACATGAGGTGGGGTAATAAGATGGCTATGCTGACAATTTGGTCACTGTTGTCATATAAATGGAAGTGCAGGGCCTGGAGGGCCCTGTGCTTCCTCAGTTACATATATATATATATATATATATATATGGAGGGTTGGAAGCCCAGGGCCTGGAGGGCCATGTGCTCCTACAAGAAAATAAGGATATGATTTTACTATCTGAAAAAGTAAGGAAATTAGTTGCAAAAACTCTGTTAATGCATCGGTTAGGGTTGCAGCACCAAAAGCAGGGAAATGTGGCATTAGTGTTTCTAACCCTAACACCCCACCCTCACCCTGCACACACTGACAGGCATTGGGGGGTGTCCCTTGGAGTCATCAGCCCTAACGCTCACCCCATTCTCCTATACTGTACCCATCTCAGCTTATTTACTTATAGAATGGGTTGAGCGTTGGGGCTGATGACACCAAAGAATACCCCTGATGCCTGTCATTATATGCAGGGTGGGGACGGAGTGTTATGGTTGGAAACCCTAACACCACATTTCCCTACTTTTGTCGCTGTAACCCTAACTGATGCATTAACTGAGTTTTTCACAACTAATATAATCAATGTGCATAGCCAAAGCCTCTTTATAAAAGTAGGTTTTGGTGGACTTATAGCTAAGGATGCTGAGGAGATCATATTATATAAGAAATTTGAATCACAATATATCTTATTTTCTCCCTTTTTCCCTACTGTTGCATTATGCAAACAATTGAAAACTCCTCCAAAGATTGTCCCCTTTGTTGTATACAGCAAGGGTCTAATTACTTTAAAAATATCTATCTTAGCTGTTTTACTTTGTGGGCATTATATGTTTATCAATCTTAGTGGTAAATCTCTATAGTGAATATCAGGGGTCGATCTTAACATTGTTTTACTAGTCCAAACACTAGTGCAGAATTGACCCAGGCTAGTGTAGCTAACTCTCTCCTTGCCTGGCTAGACTAGTGCAGATTTTCATGGCTGTTAATGAAGTTAAAAAAAGTCTCTACTTTAGCATTCTGTAGTCCTCATGCTAATCTCTCTCAATGTTCCAGATGTCCAGGTGTGATTAACAGCTCATTAAAAGTTGCAGTTATCTGGCAGTTCAAGAGATGGATCCCACAAATGACTCAATGTGAGTCATTATCACTCCACTGTTAAGACTTTCAGCTAGTGTCCAGTGTGTGATCAAGGGTAGAGTGCTGTTAAGTCACTAGGTTCCAGTTTTCTGAATGTGTCTATGTCTAACAATTCGTCCAATATTATTAAGACCAGTGCCCCTCATTTCTCTACATTTTGAGTGTTTGTATCCAACATTTTAGTGACAAAATGCAAAGAGGTATACAGGATCGGCCCTGCAGGTGGTGGTTTTTATCCCAGCCTCACCATAACTTCCCTCTCCCAAATCTCTTAACTCTGTTCTTTCCCTGGACACCACTGCAGACCAGACTCTGAAGTGACCATCCATAGATCCATAGCTGCCATTCCTGGCAAGTGTAGGGGGTCCTCAGCTCTTCTAAATGGACCATGCCAGCCATCATCATTCATACATTTCTACCCTTATCCCACTCAGCATGTCCTTTCTGCCTAAAAACAAAGCTTTGGATCATGTATGGTACAAAAATAACCCTTGATAAAATACATAATTTGAAACCTTGAAATAGGCATTGCTGGGGTGCATAGATCATCCTTTACAGAAACAGAGCTAGTATAGCATTATGCCTGTGTGCTGTTTCCCCATGGCTGATGTAAGGACACTGTTAAAGAAAAATGTGTTATTGTTGGGGCAGAGCATATTAAAATCAATGCTTTTACAAATAAAAATGTCATAGTTTTCTATTTTCCAAGCCCCTTAGGTTTGTCTAGCCCCTACCCCAAAGAAATCTTAGATGTGCTCCTGGCTCACTTGAGACTGTACCAAAACTTTCAAAAGTGCAGGTCTCCAGTTGGCTATAGGGTGGGGACTGCAAGTGTTTTTCTCTGCCTGAGTCTGTTCATTGCCCTGTGGGTGGTGGTGACAGTGTGGTGAGGTGCATGATGATGCCAGCTATTGTGTGCACAAAGCTAGGACTGCTTGATTGAACATTTGCTGTTGTGATATCCTCTCTCTGTTTGGTGTGTGTGTGGGGGGGGGGGAGCAGAAAGAGTTAGAGAGGAGGCCATGGTACAAAACAATGGGGGAGGGCTCACTGTCTGTGATGGATGGTATTGCAGTCTTTTTTTTCTGCTGGGGAGCTGGAAGCAATGTGGGAGCGGATAAATGTGCAATAATCAGAGTATTTCTTGGCTTTACTTGCATTGTTTCCTGTATAAGTGATCACACTTTACCATTAAAATTAAGGGCTAGTACAACCATCTGTGGGCTAGTGCAATTTTGAATCAACTTGCCCTGCTGGCTAGTGCAAAAAAAGGTTACGGTTGACCCCTGGTGAATATTTGTAAGCAATACTCTGCCTGGTACAAGATCTACTAATTTTCTACTTTGACCTCATAGTCTGCAACAAAGTAAGCACACTCCAAAGTATTTATCTTCACCTAAGGACCAAAATGAAGGGCCATTGATCCATAATTTCTGTGCCTTAGACATTTCCTGTAATGTATGTGTTCTGGTATCCTGAAGGAATGTCATATCTACTTTCATATCTTTTAAAATACAAAAAGTTGTCACCTGCTTCCTAAAATTATGAATGCTATTTACAGTAATAGAAGTAATATCGAAACTAGCTACCACACTCATCAAAAAGGAGAAATGGAAAAAAATCAGTTAACATTATTTCACTTTACTGCGCTTTTTCTTACTCTTTGTTTGCCTGGTAATTTTCCATTTTTTTGCATTACCTGAATATGGACTTGGGATTGTATTCTCAAAACACTTTGAAGCTGCAAAAAATGTGCAAGTCCCCAAAAATTGCACAGTTGCGAAAAAAAGGGCAGATGCACTACTTTATATTCACAAAACATTCACAACTGTGGAAAAAAATACACTGCGGATTGCTGAAAAAAGGCAGCTGCGGAAGTTCTTCTGCAATAAAAAAAAGCCATCGAAAGTATGGCATATCCCCTTAAAGGCTATTGTCAGCCACTGTTTTTCTGCAGTTATGGAAAAAATGTTGCACCCATGCTGCACCAAAGAAAGTGAGGCATAATCCATCCTAAGCTAAAGCCAGCGTACTCTCAATTGGGAAACTAATATAGTGGTGGTTCAGACTCCAAGCAACAGCTATCCGGTGGGCCTAATGATATTGTCAGATGTTAGACCACAAATAGTACACATTTCAATTGAAAAGCAGCAAACCATAACCACATGGCCCAGTGCAGCCCATAAAGGAGCCCCACAGGCAGTAGAGACAGATGTGGTACCAGCCAGAAGTGTGTACTACAGACACAGGAGAAAGAAACACCCCAGAGAGAGACACAACCAACAGTTTCAAAATGCCACTGGGTGCATGGGCCTACTACATATAGAGTGCAGGTCACAGACAATATCAAGTAGCACCACAGCTGTCACATGTGTGCTACTCTTGGCTGGTTGTAGTGGCCAAACGTTGTATATTGTTTCATCTACTGCTGTTGTTCAGGGCCAGGCAGGCCAAGCTGCTGCTGCTGCTGCTGCTGCGGTGCATGGTCCTGCTAGTCCAGGTGGTGTTGCTTTGGTCCTAGTCTTGGGACTGGCTGCTGGCCTCATTGGGAGTGCTGGTTCTGCTGTATCTTTTGCAAGACTATCACAGTCTACAGCTCCATTTACTATGGATAATTTATTGTTCTGTCTGCTTAGCCTTTTGTATGATTTCCAGAGGTGTGGATCCACAAATGTGAAAATTCCACATGTGTGGAATTTCATAGCTCACCTTTTTTTCAGTTTTCCTCATGTGCGGAACTTTTGACTGTGAATATGCTATACTTGCTTTTATGCTGTTTTGCGAGCCTTTTTTTCTGCACATGCAAATTTTCTGCTTTCTTTGTGAATCTAGCCCTGGATCCCTCTCTCCTAGATGAGGGTTCTAGTTGAGAGGATGAGACTAAAGTCCCATCAGTGTCCTCATCAGAGTCTCCCCAGGTTTTTTGTGAAGTCAACACCTCAGAGGAATGTGTCACATCTGTTGATGCTGTTCTGGTTATTTTGCACTGAAGGGGGGCTCTTCTTCCTTCTCTGCCTAATGACCATTGTAAAGACCACAGTTTCAGGTGCTGTGTTGGGGAATGTTCCTGGATACTTTAGTTATAGACACTTCTCACTTCATAGATGTTTTATCTGCTGTGTTCATGGTCACATTGTTTGCTTGTCCAGGATCAAGGGTATCAACCTGTTTCCTAGGTTTACACTCGGCTCCTGAGGTACAGTAACTATAGTACTGCCAAAAGCTCATCTGGAGCCATAGCCAGAGGCTGTACTGCTGTGGTAGATTTAGACAGGGATGGTTGTTGACTAATCACTACCATGCGACCAAAAAGGGCCTGGGCCTTTTTCCCTCCCCACTAGGTTTTCCACACACTCTGTGGCTCTGTCTGGCTTTTGTGCCATATTTACATAAAAGTCCTGTTCTGCCTGATCCATAATATCTCCCTGATTATATGAGGCCTATGGGAAGGGCAGAGAGGAATGACAAGATTCATCACATAGATTACATTTCATTTTGTTTGCACATTGTTTACTATTATGTCCAGTTTCAGTATATAATACACTTAACCGTGTCACACACACTACTCAAATGATTCTGAGCCCCACATCTGTAACAAGCTTTTGGCTGTGCTATATAAAATAGAACACCCCTATCCCTGCCTAGCTAAAAATGGTTAGGTAGATGCTGTACACCAGTTTCAGTGTGGTACAATGTTATCCTTATCCTCCACTCCCAGTCCAGATATTTTTAGAATCAATAATATGTTCCGGTGCACCTGGGACATCACATTTTAGCTTCATCTAGTGTAAGATGCTAGTCATATTCACTCCTTCATTTTAAAAGAACATCGTCACTGTTTTTATTTCATGTTTTGTCAATGGTATTACTGTAAAAGGGGACCATAATGCAGATTTAACTTGTGCATATTTTGTCCACAAACATTCTAAACTGCTAGCCATCTTAAAACTGATGTCAAAGACTAGATGTCCTGGACAACGTATGAGAGCAAATATTTCAGTGGCTATGAATTTTAGGCTGTCTTTAAAAACAACCTAAAGAAGAGGGAGGTATGGGTCTCCCCTGTTTCAAACCTTTATTTTTAATTCCATACAAACATATGGACAACGATTTCATGGTGGTGCCATTTCCTCAGGCCCTCTGCACTGCATAGAAACATATATGAAAAATACATTACTAACACAATTCATAGATTTACAATTATACAAGCACCACAGTTAATGCCAGTTTCCTTAGGGAGAGAAAATATAAAAATGTTGTCCTTGTCAGCTAGTGATCTAATTCTTGTGAAATACTGAATCCCATGATATGTGCCCCAAATGCAGAATTTTCATAGTGAAATTACATGCAAATAGTGTAATGAAGTACCCCTTATGTCCCTTATTTCCACATCCTTGTGTATGTCATTCCACCTTAAAATGTTTTTTTCAGAAAACAATTACAGTTCAGAATGAGATAGATGTGTACCTTTTAAATTAATTTCCAATGAGCTCTTGTACCCACAACAGCTAACACGGTACATGTGCTTTATCCTAAAAGAAAATAATACCAACATATTTTTTGTCCAAATGTTCTATGTAAACAGTTAGAACTTTGACAATGTTTACTGAAGCAAACTCACCTACTACATTAAGTGCTTCAATTCTCTTATGAGTTTTTATTTCTGCATCATTTTCCTTCAAACTATAAATGAAAATAAAATATATCCTGTCAAGGCTAGTACATACTTTTGCCCTTTGCAACAGTATATTTTGTGAAAATATCTCACCTCAGACAGAGTTTTCTATAAGTTGATTCTGTCAAGATTGCTTTACTTTTCAGTTGTTTCATTCCACTCAAATCACAACTCCAAAAAAAAAGCCACTGTTGTAATGATTCTATTCCTTAGAGTTTGTTTGTAAAATCAGTTTGGGACACTTACTAGGATTCTGTGGCATGGGGAAATGGCATTAACTGTGGTGCTTATAAAATTGTAAATCTATGAATTGTGTTAGTAATTTATTTTTCATATATGTTTCTATGTAGTCCCAACACAGAGGGCCTGAGGAAATGGCACCACCATGAAACTATTGCCTATATATTTGTGTGGAATTACAACTAAAGGCTTGAAGAAATTTTACTACGGTGGAGTTCGTCCTTTTGTATTATTGTTTCATGTGGAAGGAGTCATACGTTGGGACGACCCAAGTTGTGTTACTATTGATTATTGCATTGGCATCCTGAATCTCCATTGCCCTCTCCCCTGTTTCAAAACATATTATGAAGCAGCTCAGCTTCAGACCCTACTAGATATTATCATAGGTTCCCTGAACAATGGATGTACACATCTTGAGCATAGGGCACACACATACATTCCGTTATGCTATCTCCCATGGATGGGGGAGAATTTGGTTGGGAGAGATATTTTCAACCAGTGGACAAGACACTGTCTTAATATCTGGTGACAAGTGAGATCAAACTGGGGCCCAGTTTGAGCAATATGGAACTGACTCCCCATCTTGTGGACCTCTGGTTTTGATCTTACATGACTGGACTGAACTTATGATGGGTGGCATAAGTTGGGGCTCCGTTTTTTCTCTCACTGCTTACTAGATCAAAACACACTCAAGTGTTTCACACAAATGCAACTGGAGAGTGGTTTGCCTGCCACAGACATGTTTTGATAACTTCAGTGCAGAGACTGTTTTATTAAAGACCCAGGTATCCAAGGTCTGACAGCAACAGTTACTCCAGGAATAACATTCATAGACACACAAGCACAACTTGGTACATATAAATATGTTATTTCTAATTTACAGATCTTAGTGAGGAAATTGGAAAAACAAAGCATCACCAGAATTCAAGGGAAGTGCATCGTGAAGCCAATCTAACAATTACTGTGAAACAGTGGTCCTTTATCTGGGGTAATATCCATAAAACCACAATGTCTGGTACTTGGAGAGAGTTTAGATGGATTGTAACTGGCTGTAATTTTTTTTTTGTTCTTTTTTATCACCCTGGAGCAATCCTGACACTTTGGTACTATTTCTTCCAATTTTTGCTGAAGGCAGTGAGGAGAAAAGGATACTCACGCTCACATTTCTGGGGGTGCCCCATATTACATCCATTCTGGAATACTGCTTCTCAACAAATAAGCTGCATTCTACAGCTAACTTCACTCTTGACTATGGGTCACCTGATTCAGGCCTCCCCGCTAAGTGGTGCACAGAGCAGATAAAAAGTATTAATTGTTTATCTTGATTGCAGCAGTGGTCAAGGCAATTGCACAATGCTGGTTGAAGCCCCAACCCCACTCTGTTGCACAATGGCAACAGAATATACAACCCAAACATAGAATGGAAGCTATCACATCCCTCCTCAGACTGTATAAGGCTAAATATAACACCAGATGGCTCCCATATTTTGATTACAGAAAGGAAACAGAGGGAATTCCTACTGCTAAGGAGTTGCTCTGTTTCCTTATTCATTGAGCTATAAACCATATCCCCACTTTCGGTTATCCTGCATGTGGTTATTACAGATGAACTGGTTTGTGAGTGCCCTTGGAGGCCAGTTTCTCACATTATCCTACT
This sequence comes from Neoceratodus forsteri, assembly GCA_016271365.2. Taxonomy (NCBI): domain Eukaryota; kingdom Metazoa; phylum Chordata; order Ceratodontiformes; family Ceratodontidae; genus Neoceratodus; species Neoceratodus forsteri. The sequence goes on along the minus strand of CM057449.1, from coordinate 1,580,285,191 downwards.
TGATACTGAAAGAAGTCACACATGTGATTAGTGTATGGTAAAGCATTAAAATTCTGTATTTTCATGCCATGTTCTGATGTTGTCCAAAATACTGGTCATTGTGTATGTGATAAATCTTTACAGGTGATGCTTTTGGTTACTGTTTGGTTTTATCATATAGTTAAATCTCTGTTATTAATTTTACCAGTTAATATGTAGCACTTGATTGTAAATAATACTAATGAAGTAGTTCAGTTTCATGCTTCATATGTTTGATGTATGGCATAATTATCTATAATTGTTATATTACAGTGTCAATAAATCTCTATAAGTTTAAAAATAAGAATAAAAGGATTCTTACAACAAATTTGTTTGTCTGGAATTTCATCCAGATCATATTATATCTCACATGAACTGCATTGCATCATTCAGCAGGTTCCCCAGCTTGGGCAAAGCAATCAGCATAGCACCTTTTAGAGGCATTGCCCTCTGGCTGTACTTGTTGCAGCTCTACAGTTTTCCCTGTTACAGACATATGAACATACAAACATACGAATGTGCCAGCAGAAACAGACCACCTTGTCTGTCTAAGTCTGCTTGAGTGTGCAGGCAACACCTCTAGTTTGCAGCTGCCCCAACCCCCCTCCTTTTTGTCATCCCACTGCCACCCCCAACCCCCACCCTAACTCTTCCCTGTTCCCTGTCCCATGCCCTTTTGAAGCTGTTCACAGATTTATATGATACCACCCATTCTGGTAGGGTGTTCCATTTTGCTACCACCCTCTCTGTGAAATAGTGTCTCCTGATTTCCTTCCTAAATCTTCCCCCCTTCATTCTTAGCCCATGCTCCCTGGTGACCCTCCCCTCCTTAACTTAAAGACCCCATCTGCCCCATCCTTATTGATTCCCCTCAGATACCTGAATGTCTCTATCATGTCCCCCTGTCCCTTCTGTCTTCCAGGGTTTACATATTGAGGTCTTCCAGCCTGCTGTCATAGTCTCTCCCCTTCATTCCTCATATCATCTTTGTTGCCCTCCTCAGCCCCATTGCTATCTATATTACTAGACACAGTTATATTGTTCAGAGACTAGCTTAAATGAATTACTGAGGATTCTCCAGTGACATTGGCACTTTGTAATTCCACCTTTTCATTTTACATTTCCTCTTGTCCTGAAATGATATGGGTGTAACCCCCTTTTTCATTATGTTGATTATGTGCATGTGCAAGAAACATTGCAGCAACTTTCTCCAGAAGCAGGTTGTGGAGGTGCAGCACTGTTGTGGCCAATGCCCCCACAGCCTTCAAAGGCTTGGCCTGCTTCCCCCAATGCCATGGCACACTTCTGCTGACACTAGTTCAGCCAGCGTGCCACCAACTTGTAGAATTGTAGCCGCTGCAATCAGGGGCCGCCTCGTCATTGCAGCATCAGCCATTCACTGCAATGAGGGAGTGACCCGTCATTGTTGGGCAGAACGTTGCTACTGTAATATCGTTTGTGACTATGGCGGCGCCTTTCCGCCATGTTCACAAACAATATTAATTTACCCCCAGTGCTGAGGGGGTGCCCAATCCCCCTCGGCAGCATGTGCCCCTCCCCAAAGCAGTGTGTTTTTGCCGATGGGACCTGATCCCCATCGGCTTCCATCTAGTGCTACTGACGCGATGGGGGATCCACTCCCCGTCAGCATTATGTCTCCCCTCCACTTTGATGTGCCAGTGAGCCCACTCCCCATCAGCGCCAGTTCTCCGGAACAGTAGCAGGAGAGTTGTGCCGAGGGGATGCTCAACTCCTTCGGCTCTTGCGCCTCATTGTGCCCACGGGATGTCCAATCCCCTGTCTGCTACAGCTGGCCCCCAACAGTTGGTTGGCATGCTAGCAAATGTCCACAAATGCCCCTGTAAGTCCCACAAAGTCTTTTTTTTGTACCTGTAAAGCAAAACGGTCCACGACCCTGCCTCCCACTCTCCTTTCACTCCAATCACTTACTTCCTCCGAGCCCAGCGACGATCTTCAGTGGACCGGAACACATCTGCACTCTTCAAAGCCGAACGGAACTGAGGAAATTCCAGTAAGCTGTATAATGGTATAAATAGTTTTTTTCAACTTTGATAGATATCGCTGGCATTTTTTAACATTTTGGCACCAAATTTTCAACATGGGGTTTTTGGGACCCCCTCCTCTTGAATTCTGGCACTGTCATGGCATTAATTGGCCCAGAAAGGTGATTTTGCGGTCACTACATGGAATCACCTTTCAGGACCAAATAACAAAATGACAGAGCCAGTGTTCATGAGGTGGGCTCTCAAAAAGCCTATACTGCAAATTTGGTGGGAAAAATCAAAGAAATGACTGTTTTACGAGCATGCGTTGCGCAGTTGCTACAGACACTTGTAACTTTATGAATTTGCAATATTTTCATCCCAGATTTTCAACATTGGCATTTTTAAGACCTCCTTTTGAACAGTAGAGTTGTCATTTTCCACATCCTGGCCAAAATGTGTTTTCGTACTTCTGGTGCATAATAGCGCTGTTGCTCTGGAAAAATCAGTGTTCAGGACAGATTAAGAAAATGGCAGTGGTACTGTTCATGAGCAGAGGTCCTAAAATGCCTATGTTGAAAATTTGGTGACGATACTCCATAAAATGACTGAGTTACGAGCGTGCATTGCGCAGTTTACACGGACGCTCGTAACTTCACGAATTAATAATATTTTCACTCCAGATTTTCAATATTGCCATTCTTCTGCACCTCCTTATGAACAGTACAGCTGTAATTTTTCACATCCTGGCCGAAATGTGTTTTCACAGTTCCGGCGCAGAATAGCGTGGTTGCTGTGGGAAATCCATGTTCGGGACACATTATGAAAATGTCAGTGACACTGTTCATTAGCAGAGGTCCTAAAATGCCTATGTTGAAAATTTGGTGATGAAAGTCCATAAAACGAGTGTGTTACGAATGTACATTGAGCAGTTTCCACATATGCTCATACCTTTACAACTTTGCAATATTTTCACTCCAGATTGTCAACACTGCCATTTTGCCACACCTCCTTATGAACAGTGCAGCTGTCATTTTTCACATCATGGCCGAAATGTGTTGTTGCTCTTCCGGCGCACAAAGCGTGGTCGCTGTGGGAAATCGGGACATATTAAGAAAATCACACTGGCACTGTTCATGAGCAGAGGTCCTAAAAATGCCTATGATGAATATTTAGCAATAAAACTCCATAAAATGACTGTTACGAGCGTGTTGTGCAGCTTCCACGCACTCTTGTAAGTTTGCAAATTAGTAATATTTTCACGCCAGATTTTCAACACTGGCATTTGTTCACACCTCCTTATGCACAGTACAGCTGTCATTTTTCATATCCTGGCCAAAATGTGTTTCCGCACTTCTGACGCAGAATACCACAGTCACTGTTGGAAATCAGTGTTTGGGACAGATAGGATTGAGCGACTGGGGGGGGGGTCAGTGTCCGAGCTCAACTGAGCTCTGTTGGGACTGCTGCGGATTTCTTTGTGGTCAGGAAAAGGTGACAACGCAAGCAGGAGCCCAGTACAAAAGGGCAGCCTGCAGCGCTGGGAGACACAGAATGAGCGAGTGAGGGAGGGGGAGTGAGTGAGCTCAACAGAACTCTGTTGGGAGTGCTGCAGATTTCTTTGTGGGCAGGAAAAGGCAGAAATGCATGCAGGGGCTGAGTACAAAAGGGCAGCCTGCAGCGGTGGGAGAAAAAGAACGAGCGAGTGAGAGAGAGATAAAGTGAGTGAGCTCAATGGAGCTCTATCATGACTACTGCAGATTTCTTTGTGGGCAGAAAAGGGTGTCAACACAGGCAGAAACCCAGTACAGAAGGGCAACCTGCAGCACCGGCAGAAACAGAATGAGCGAGTGAGACACGGGGAGTGAGTGAGGCCAACACAGCTCTGTCAGAACTGCTACAGATTTCTTTGTGGGCAGAAAAAGATGCCAAGGCAGGCAGGAGCCCAGTACAAAAGGGCAGCTTGCAGCAGTGGGAAAAACAGAATGAGTGAGGGAGAGAGGGGGAGTGAGCAAGCTCAGTGGAGGTGTATCGTGACTGCTGTGGATTTCTTTTTGGGCAGGAAAAGGTAGCAATGCAGGCAGGAGCCCAGTACAAAAGGCCAGCCTGCAGTGCCAGCAGAAACGGAATGAGTGAGTGAGAGAGGGGGAGTGAGAGAGTTCAACGGACCTGTGTCAGGACTGCTGCAGATTTCTTTGTGGGCAGAAAAGGCTGCCAATGCAGGCAGGAACCCAGTACAAAAGGGCAGCCTGCAGCAGCAGGAGACACAGAACGAGCGAGGGAGGGGGAGTGAGTGAGCTCAACGGAGCTCTGTTGGGACTGCTGCAGATTTCTTTGTAGGCAGAAAAAGCAGCAATGCACGCAGGGGCTCAGTGCAAAAGGGCAGCCTGCAGCGGAGGGAGAAACAGAACAAATGAGTGAGAGAGGGGGAGGGAGTGAGCTCAATGGAGCTCTATCATGACTTCTGAGGATTTTTTTGTGGGCAGAAAAAGGCAGCACGCAGCCAGGAGCCCAGTACAAAAGGCCAGCCTGCAGCGCTGGCAGAAACGGAATGAATGAGTGAGAGAGAGGGAGTGAGCTTCCTCAATGGACCTGTGTCAGGACTGCTGTGTATTCCTTTGTGGGCAGTAAAAGCTGCCAAAAGAGGCAGGAGCAAAGTACAAATGGGCAGCCTGCAGCACCAGCAGAAACAGAATGAGTGAATGAGAGAGGGGGAGTGACCCACCTCAATGGAGCTCTGTCGGGACAGCTGCAGATTTCTTTGTGGGCAGCAAAATGTGCCAATGCAGGCAGAAGCCCAGTACAAAAGAGCATACTGCAGCACCAGGAGAAACAGAATGAGTGAGTGAGACAGGCAGAGACAGCGACCTCAAAGGAGCTCTGTCGGGACAGCTGCAGATTTCTTTGTGGGAAGAAAAAGGTGCCAACGCAGGCAGAAGCCCAGTACAAAAGGGCAGCCTGCAGTGTGGGAGAAACACAACAAGTGAGTGAGAGAGGGGAAGTGGTCGAGCTCAACAGACCTCTATCATGACTGCTGCAGGATTGCTTTGTCAGCAGAAAAAGGTGGCAATGCAGGCAGGAGCCCAGTACAAAAGGCCAGCCTGCAGCACCGGCAGAAACAGAACGAGCAAATGAGAGAGGAGGAGGAGTGAGCTAGCTGAAAGGACCTATGTCAGGACTGCTGCGGATTTCTTTGTGGGCAGAGAAAAACGTCAACGGAAGTGGGAGCCTAGTACAAAAGGACAGCCTGCAACACCAGCAGAAACAGAATGACTGAGTGAGAGAGGGGAGGAGTGACCCACCTCAACAGAGCTCTGTTGGGACAGCTGCAGATTTCTTTGTGGGCAGGAAAAGGTTCCAATGCAGGCCGAAGCCCACTACAAAAGGGCAGTTTGCAGTGCTGGCAGAAACACAATGAGTGAGTGAGAGATGGGGAGTGAGCGAGCTCAATGGAGCTCTATCGTGACTTCTGAGGATTTTTTTGTGGGCAGAAAAAGGCAGCATGCAGCCAGGAGCCCAGTACAAAAGGCCAGCCTGCAGCACCAGCAGAAACGGAATGAATGAGTGAGAGAGGGGGGAGTGAGCTTCCTCAACGGACCTGTGTAAGGACTGCTGCATATTTCTTTGTGGGCAGAAAAAGCTGCCAACAGAGGCAGGAGCAAAGTACTAACAGGCAGCCTGCAGCACCAGCAGAAACAGAATGAGCAAATGAGAGAGGAGGAGTGACCCACCTCAATGGAGCTCTGTTGGGACAGCTGCAGATTTCTTTGCGGGCAGCAAAATGTGCCAATGCAGGTGGAAGCCCAATACAAAAGAGCAGCCTGCAGCACCAGGAGAAACAGAATGAGTGAGTGAGACAGGCAGAGACAGCGACCTCAAAGGAGCTCTGTCGGGACAGTTGCAGATTTCTTTGTGGGAAGAAAAAGGTGCCAACGCAGGCAGAAGCCCAGTACAAAAGGGCAGCCTGCAGCACCAGGAGAAACACAACAAGCGAGTGAGAGAGGGGAAGTGAGCGAGCTCAACAGACCTCTATCATGACTGCTGCAGATTGCTTTGTCGGCAGAAAAAGGCAGCAATGCAGGCAGGAGCCCAGTACAAAAGGCCAGCCTGCAGCACTGGCAGAAACAGAATGAGTGAGTGAGAGAGGAGGAGAAGGAGTGAGCTAGCTCAATGGACCTGTGTCAGGACTGCTGTGGATTTCTTTGTGGGCAGAAAAAAATGCCAACAGAGGTGGGAGCCCAGTACAAAAGGACAGCCTGCAGCACCAGCAGAAACAGAATGAGCGAGTGAGAGAGGGGAGGAATGACCCACCTCAACAGAGCTCTGTTGGGACAGCTGCAGATTTCTTTGTGGGCAGAAAAATGTGCCAATGCAGGCAGGAGCCCAGTACAAAAGAGCAGTCTGCAGCACCGGGAGAAACAGAACGGGCGAGTGACACGAGGCAGTGAGCGAGCTCAACGACCAACGCAATCAACATTTGGCATTGACAAATGCTTGTTTTCAACAGTTATTGCAGTGGGGGGGGGGGGCACATACATAGAATCTTCCCCTGCTTGTTTTTTGTTTTAACAACAATGGTTCCATCCTTTTGGAAAATTCAAAGCTATCTGATAATTGAAGTTCCTTTTCCTGAGCTGCGTGATGGATATTTTGACAAACTACTTGTCCACCTTTACCACTTTGAACTTGACCTCTCTCACCTGGCCTTGTGTCATTGGGTGAAACAGTTTGACACTCCATATTTTTTCCAATGTGTCGAGCACTTACAGGACTCAGGAACTGCATGGGGCTCTTTCTTCATCCTGCACCCAACCTGCTTGTTTTAATGTTGAGTCCATGGACCAGCCTGTTCTTTTAACTTTTGGTCCAATCCCTTTTGCTTGTAATGGAAACCCCTGAACCCTCTGCTGCTTACTTTTCTCTCTTTGTTGTAAGGGCAGGAATATTAAGCCTTTAATGTGAAGCATTGTTGGCTCCATCAGGACAGCATTTTCCTTCCCTACAGCATCTTTCTCAGATGTTAAATGTTCTTGCTGTTGGCAATCCACTTACGGCTCTATGTGACCTTCAGTTGTATTCTCACTTACCGCATCCTGTGGAACCGAAACAAATGTTGCCACTTTGTTTCATTAAATGTGCTTTATTAAAAACTTAGAAATACATAACCATCAAATTGTAAACAACATCCAAAAAGCAAACATGAAAGGAATAACATACAACAACAACAATAAACAGAAAAAAAATGGCAAATTTCCCGCCACAGTCTGTACAAATGTCAATTACACCAAAAGAATAACAGGATGTGTACATGTAGTGAAAGTACAAAGAAAAAACTGTACAACAAAAAAAGTAAATAAACAGGAGAGAAAAATCTTAGATTATGAGAATCAGAGCATGTAAAATGTCCCACCTTTTATGAAAAGACTATAAACAGTGGAGTAAGCCTGCAATCTGCTTCTCAAAATTTAAGACAAACACGTTCTCATTATGCCATTCAGTGCAAGAGGAAACCTTATCATCCAACCAATGATGTAAAAGGACCAATTTAGCTGATGTGGCAATCAGGGCCACTTATCCAAATCTGAGGCCTATTAGATCCTCAGGGTATTTGCCTATAATACAAATTTCCAGATTGAAGGCTTCCTCCAACCCCAATAACAGATCAAGACTGCTTTTTATATTATCACAGAAAGACTTTGCCTAATCACAACTAGAAAGTATATGATAAAGAGAGCCATCTGCCATTCCACATCTAGTACACTGGTAGGATGTCAGTTTCCTAATCTTAAACTACTTTTTTGGATGTCAAATATAAATAATGCAGATTCTTATATTGTAACAATCTACAGTATATCTATCTTGCCTGAGATATTTATATAAATCCTCCAAACATTCTGTCAATCTGCAGGAGACCAACCAAGTTTAAGTTCACCTTCCCAATAATAAGTCCCTACAAAGCCCTGGAGCTCTAGCAATTGTAATTATTTTTACAACTGAGATATATTATGGGGTTGTGAGACCACATGCTGAAGTTGCCCAAGGATGTCTTGACCACGGCTATCCCAGGGCTGTGGGCCTAAATAAGCATGAATAGAAGGTACAGTCTGATAAAAATGGAAATATTTATTCCCAGAAAGGCAGTGTTGTGCCTGAAAGAATTGAAAAGAACAGATCCTACCATTAAGAACAAAATATTCAACTCTCAGATCTGAAATGTCAGACCCACATAAATCTGGAATAGCATGGTGAGCAATTACAAAACTGGCATTCAAAAAGACCGGTTGAGATAAAAGACATATCAAATCAAGGCTCAAAAAGGTATTGAGTTGTCTGTGTGCTTGCACAGACCAGTATATTGGGGTTATGCAAAGTGCTTTAGATATTTTAGATGAAGTAACATACAACAGACCCAATAAAGATAAACCCCACTGAGGACAAAGCTCCTTTTCAACATGGAGCCATAAGACCATGTAACCCTCATCGGTGTGAGACTGATATGAATGTCCCCATTGAAGATATTTTGCACCTTGGGAGGCCAAATAATATAACCAAAAATTAGGTACATGAAGACAGCCCACCTCTTTAGCTGTGATAAGCTTAATGTATGCCCACAGGGCAAATTTCCCTTGCCATATCAACAGGGAATAGTATCCTATGGAGCTGGACATACCATTGATACAGCAATGGTATATTCAACATGGTCAAGAAATAAAGAAATACAGGACAAGACATTCATTTTAACCATATTAACCAGCCCAAAGAGTCAGAGGTAAAGCCTTCCATCTTTGCATATCAGGTAGCAGGGTATTAATAAGGGGATTCAAAGTATTCCTTTTGAGAACCAATAATTGCTATAAAATTTTTAATCCTAAATAAGTAATGACTTTTGGTTCCCATTGTAAACTGAAATGTATGATTTATTGCTTTGTTACCCAAAAGTTTAATGGGAGAACCTTGATTTTATTTAAATTGAGTTTATATGCCGATACTTTGCTAAAAGCATGTATCTCTTGCAAAACCATTTGGATGGAAAGCATGGGATCTTCTACATGAAATAAAATATCATCCTCATGAAGAGATGTTTTACATTCATAATAGCCAGGAGTGGAGGTTATCTTTATTGGGTCTGTTGTATGTTGCCCCATCTAAAACACCTAATTGCTGAATCCAGAATTGGGCAGCTTAAGTCGATGCTCTGCACCCACCTTACTAGCTGCCTGAGGTGCACCTGCCCTCTGTAACTCCAGTTTCAAGTTTTTCATTAAGGGCCTACCCAGTCATCTATGGTCATCTCCCTGCACGTCTTGCCTAACTATCTGCCCTAACACATATCTCTGTCCAACCAGGTGCCGTTACCTATCCCAGATGCCTACCAACTACTCTATCATCCCCCAGTCTCACTTACCCACCCTCGGCTTGTCTACAATCACCCCCTCTCCTCCTTATCACCCTCTCCTCCATAATCCCCTTTCTTTTTCCTTCTCTCCACCTTATCCCCCCTGTCCTCCACAATCATATCTCTATCTCCACTCCCTTGCTCCTGTTCCATCCCCACTCTGCTGGTCCTACAATTTCCTCTTCCCCTACAACCCCCCAACTACCTCACCTTGACAATGGGCCTCAGTCCTGCCTGGTTCCCACTTCTGCCACCCCAATGCCTATTTCGTTCCACTGGAGGTCCCTCAGCCTCCTGCATAACGGAATGACCTTATTTGATTTTCTGTATAACCATTTACAACCTAACGCCATGTCTGTATCTCATTACTGAACTTGAACCAACTATGTCACTTGCTTGAGTAACTGTGCTGGTAATCTGTATGTACCAAATGTTTGCCTGAAAAGATACTTATTTGTAACCCTTGTATGTAACCTGTATGTACCTATTTGTTTGCTAACTGTTTGATGTAGAACCTTCAGAAATGAGCTCCCAGATCAAAGGTTTGTAATCCAAGACTTGAATGAATAAATAATCTTCTAATAGTAGGGTTAGAGCAAAGTCATCAAACCTAGGGTTCTCAGTACATGTTAAATAAAAATGGAAAGGAGGGGCAACCATGTTGTGTGCTCCCATCAACTAAAAAACACATCTCAAAGCAATCCATTTCAATAAATTTGAGCACTCAGTTTATGTTATAAAACTCTAATCCAGTCAATAATCACAAGGTAAACCAAACTTTGCAAGAACTGCAAAAAAAAAAAAAAAAATTCACAAAGCTCAATAAAATGCTTTTTCTGCATTCAGAGAGACCAAGGCCACAGGGACCTTGCTCTCCCTGTATACAGTCACCAAATAGTGCAATTTTCTTAAATGATCACTGGAATTACTCCCCTTCCTATGGCCCACCTGTTTGGAACTGATCAACCCATCCCAGACCTGCTCCAACCTAGTGGCCAAGGCTTTCACCAGAATCTAAATATCTGTATTTATCAGCGAAATTGGCCTATAATTACTCACACAAGTAGCATCCTTCCCAGGTTTAGGAAGAAGAGTACTCTGGGCAATTAAAAAGGCTGTATCTTGCATCCCTTCCAAATGATATAATTAAAAACCCAGGTCAAGATGGGAACTTATACTTCACTATACTGTCTATAAAAGTTAACTGGAAATCCATCAGGACCTGAGACCTTATCTAAGACCATATGTTGCATGGTCTGTGGGACCACCCCACCCTTTATCAGTCCATACAGCTGGTCTTTTTGAGAATCCACCAACTGAGTGAGGCTGACCCAGTCCAGGTACTCATTTATGTGCTGATTAAAATCTCAAGGGCATAAAACATCTTGATAAAGCTCCTGATAAAAAGAGCAGAAGGCCATAGCAATGTCTCTCTAGTTGGTAAGCAAAGGAAACTCATCTACAAACTTCACCACTTGTGATTTTAAGTTTTCTTACTCTTCTGCTAAGAGGAGGAAGAGGTGTTCCTTTTTTTCTCTGATATGCCTCATCCAACTCCCTCATATCTTTACTGCTCTTCTCAATTCAGTTACTTATGGTGGTAGCCTCAGTTTTCATATTACCACATTTTGAACTCATCCCATTGACCGAATCTGTATGCCGTTTAACCCCTCCTTAATCCCATCCTCTGGTGCTGCCTCCAAACTCTGAGGAGGGAAGCATTCTCCACCACTCAGGCTGCCACGTTGTCATCTTTTCTGACCTGCACAATCAAAGATTGTCAGTGCCCCCTACCCAAAAAGTTGGGGATTTTTTTTTTTATTAAGAAATCCTCAATGACTCACAATAAATATGAAACAGAGGGAAAAAAAGCAATCAGAAATGCACACTGATAGTAGAAAAAAATATGTAGAATGATCATCATGAATAATCAGCAGAAAACACACAATAAAACATTCTAGGCTTAACAAATGCCAGAGGAATATGGCAGTATCCCCTGTCAGGAAGACACAAGACATCAGGTTAAAGCCAAAGAATAATTCCTCCTGGAACAAATACTCCCAGTGAACAACAAATCAATAACATGATTGTTAAATACAAAGGGTAGAGCAGTGAACAACCTATCTGTATATGACTAATACAGTAGCAATCCTGCACAGCCTAGAAAAAGCAACATCATTACACTTGGATGGCATTACAAAAGTTGTAAGCCAGCACACCAAAGTGGTGTCACTGGTCACAGCAAAAATGGATGAAAACTAGAGCAGGAAAAGACAGAGAATAATGTGAGGCAAGTCAAGAAACTGGAGATGCTTTAGTACAATACCTCATTTCTCATTTCTTTCCCAGAGGTTGTGAGCAAGAGGGACCAGCCTCTTCAATATTGGGAGAAAGATCCCATTAGAAGCACATGAGGAGGCATCGGAGGCCTCCACTATATTGCCATTGCCCCATTGTAAGGTCTCAAACCTTTTCTCTGAGGGAAGCTGGTCATGAGAAAACACCTTTTTTTTCTCTTTTGCCTCAACCCTTTCCCACAGTCACAAAAATGTCAGTATTAGGAATAGGCAAATGGGGCATATGAGGGGTGACTTCTATCAGTCATGCCACACTAACTGAGGGGGGGTACAAAAAGTATGGAAAACAGCAGTCAGGAAACTGTTCTTGGGTATGATTGGAAGTATGACCTGCTGAGTCAGAGTTGCCTGGAAAATTATATTCATAAACCTGTTCCGAGGGAGGCTGTGGAGGTACAACAGGGGTAGTACTGGGGGAATTGAGGAGCAGCAGGCTGGGCAGAAGTGGTAGACTCAGCTTCCCAGTGGATGTAGAAATTTTGCTCAATATAGTCAGAGCTGAAGTGTTGTAAGCAGCCCAGGGGAACAAAATTAAATTATTGCCCTCTCCATCACATAGGTTAGAGCAGGGAGCAAAGTGCAATGCAAGCTAGAATGACCAAGGACTCCACACAGGGCCAAACATTACTACAGTAATATGTGGAAGAGATCTTCACTTGTAGCAGAACTTGGGCTGACCAGATTAAAAAGTGTGCCCTGTAACCTACCCCCCCCAAAAAAAAACAACTAGGCAAGTGTTGCACACCATAGCCCATGAAACAGAGAGTCACACAAAATCTCCAACCTCCAGTCCAGAAATCTTCATTATCCATAAACGGATCTGGAATACCCTGTATCTCACATTGTTTCTCCAACCAATAAATAATATCAGTAACATTCACTCCTTTATTACAAAAAAGAACAGTTACAGTTTTGAATGGTTTGGTAAGGAGTACCGCTTAAAACAGGGTCCATAGTAGAGTGTCCTTAAGTGAATGGAATTGAGTCCAAAAACATTCCAGTAATGGAGCAGTCCAAAAACTAATGTCAAAGGAGTGATCCCCGGAGCATGAATAAAAGCATAAACATACAAAGGTAAAAATTGTAAAGACTGTTTTATCAATAACTTGCCATCATGGAATTTGTCTAGGGGAGTTTCTAGCCCCCCCCCCCAAACTGGAGATGAACAGCCTGTCTCCGTTTAGCTGGTTCAACAGGATGATGGAACAGATTGACAAAGCTGGGAGGTTTTGACCCACGGAGACACTGACAGCCTCAGGAGCAAGAGAAGTAGCAGCAAAACTGGTGGAAGGAGTTGATACTAGTGAGATCAATCCTGCAGCCTGTACTATAACCATACCAGCCTGGCCTCCAGTGTAAGACTGGTTCTGAGCATCAGTCTGCATAGTGGGAGCTGCTGACACTAAAGTATCAGGGTCTGTAGTAGTAACAGAGTTAAGAACCAAGGGAGCAATCATATCTCCAGGAGGTGGCCCTCTAGTGTAACTCTCAGGATGCAGCGTGGGTGCAGCAGCAGGCTGTGGCGGTCCTTGAAGATTCAGCAGTGCAGGAGAGCTGTCAGCAATATCTGTTGCAGTTGAAAAATCCATGCCAGAAACAGCTGAAGAAGTAACAGGATTCTGGAGCCATGTACCTGCAACAGACCATAGCCAGCCAGCAGTTTCCAAATAGAAGTGTGAGAAAAAAACTTTCACTGGCAGAACTGAAGTGAAAGTCAAACTTTCACTTCTGCAAAAGTTTGGAAATCCATTTCCGAACCTTCGTGGAATTTCTGTCTCCCTACATTGCTGCTCAAGTTCCCGATATGTAAAAATTAAATTTAATTCCCAATCCCTGGTGGCTAGTGGTCCCCCCGACCCGATTACCAACCCAGCCAGTCCAGTGCAACATGCCCTTAGACCTTTCAGTAACCCCATCCCGATCCCCCGCCAACAGCCGTATACAGTAGTTACAGTAGTTACTATTAAAAACAAAAATTCTCCCTGGTAGTTTAGTGACTCTCCCTCCCTTTCCCCAGTCACTGAATTAAAATCAGAATCACTGGTGGTCTTGTGTACCCCTCACCACTGGAGGAAAAGTCTCACCCCTCCATCTCAAACCCGAGAGCGGGCCACCAGCATAGCCTTCCTCTCTCCTCCATGGCCGAAAGCCCACTGAGCTACTAATGAATGATGACATACTTGTACACTAGACCAACAGGGTTACTGATTTTAATTCAGGGATTGTGGAAAGGGAAGGATGTTCACTAGATCACCAGGGAGAATTTTTTTTTTAATAGTATACTGTATCGGGATCAGAATGGGGGTTACTGAAAGGGCTAAGGGAATGTTTTCCTGAACTGGCCGGTTGGGTAATTGGGTGGGGGTGAAGGGCCCCTAGCCACCAGGAATTATTTGGGCAGATGTATTTTTTTTTATGTGTTGGGTGATTGGGTGGTGGGAGGGATGGCTAGCCACCACAAATTTTAAATTTTCAATTCAGGCAAGGCTTGGGAAGGGAAGCAGCTCTGGACAAGACAGACTGAACTTTTTTCCCCTTTTCCCCCTCTAGGTGAGTTAAAAGTGGTAACATTTTGCCCAAAAACCTTAGGAAGTGTTCCATTCTGTGGCAGGAGGAAATTTGGAAACTTCCTTGAAAGTTGTAAAATTTTTCGGAAGTTCCGCTGTCGTGGAAAAAGTTACTTTCACCCAGCCCTATTTCCAAAGCAACCAACGGTGATGACTATTCATCAGAAATTGTTACTAAAGGTAAGTCCTCTGTAAGCTGTTCACCAGGGCTCACAGTACAGGTGCAAAAAGACAGAGGTGAAAAGGGAAGCTGAATGTTCTCACCAGTCAAACAGGAAGGGCTTCAGGGTGGTCATATTCATTTTCTCTCTTCCTCCAGCATACATTTCTTTCATAAGAACTGTAACTCTGCCTCAGTCAACAGTTCCAATAGTCAGCATCTCTGTAAGGCAAGGTCTTCCTGCAGCTTTTGTTCTGCCACAAGTAGATCCACATCTGGGACATCCTCAAAATCAGAACCCATCACCCGGATCGGAGCAAGGGCTGGATCAGGAACAGCATCCCCGGTCCATGGTGCTCCAGCACCTCCATCCCCTCCGTCTACCTCACCAGGATACCCCATCTACCCCACAGGAAGCAGACCTCACCGACTGCAGCAAGAGTAGGGGAGTTTATACATTTTCTACATACATTTCAAAAAGTCAGCCTAATATATTTAATTGAGTTCATAAAATAAAATTAGAATGTAGATAAAAAACACTAAGACTTAAACAAATCCCTGTGTCTGCTGTCTTATTTAAGTAATTCCAGAATCTGCAGTAGGGACCCATGGCATATTCCTATGGCATTTTTCTAGAAAAGATTGAGTGACCTGTTTTGCTGCCATATAATATATGTATTTCAGTTCATTAGTTATTTTACAAATTAATGTGGTGTGAGGAGATATGTTTTGTTGCTGTGAAAAGAGGCCTCTTGTATGCCATATATACCATTTGATTATAGTAAAATGAAGTGTAAGGTACTTTTATCCCAGTTACTCCATCTTTCTATATAGTTTCCATAAATTAAGGAACTCATAGTTTACTAATGAAAATTGTTGTTCTTCCCATTCTTTTGCAAGAGTTTCCAAAACTATATTGTAACAATCTACAGTATATTTATCATGCCAAGATATTTATATAAATCCATCCAAACTTTCTGTCAATCTGCAGGAGACCAACCAAGTTTAAGTTCACCTTCCCAATAATAAGTCCCTACAAGCCCTGGAGCTCTGCATTGTAATTATTTATACAATTGAGATATATTATAAGTAGTGAGACCAATGCAGAAGTTGCCCAAGGATGTCTTGACCACGGCTATCCCAGGGCTGTGGGCCTAAATAAGCATGAATAGAAGGTACAGTCTGATAAAATGGAAATATTTATTCCCAGAAAGGCAGTGTGTGCCTGAAAGAATAGAAAAGAACAGATCCTACCATTAAGAACAAAATATTCAACTCTCAGAACTGAAATTTCAGACCCATGTAAATCTGGAATAGCATAGTAAGCAATTACAAAACTGGCATTCCAAAAGAACAGTTGAGATAAAAGACATATCAAATCAAGGCTCAAAAAGGTACTGAGTTGTCTGTGTGCTTGCACAGACCAGTATATTGGGGTTATGCAAAGTGCTTTAGATATTTTAGATGAAGTAGCATACAACAGACCCAATAAAGATAAATCCCACTGAGGACAAAGCTCCTTTTCAATATGGAGCCATAAGACCATGTAACCCTCATCGGTGTGAGACTGATATGAATGTCCCCATTGAAGATATTTTGCACCTTGGGAGGCCAAATAATATAACCAAAAATTAGGTACATGAAGACAGCCCACCTCTTTAGCTGTGATAAGCTTAATGTATGCCTACTGGGCAAATTTCCCTTGCCATATCAACAGGGAATAGTATCCTATGGAGCTGGACATACCATTGATACAGCAATGGTATATTCAACATGGTCAAAAAATAAAGAAATACAGGACAAGACATTCATTTTAAAAATATTATCCAGCCCAAAGAGACAGAGGTAAAGCCTTCCATCTTTGCATATCAGGTAGCAGGGTATTAATAAGGGGATCCAAAGTATTCTTTTTGAGAACCAATAATTGCTATGAAATTTTTAATCCTAAATAAGTAATGACTTTTGGTTCCCATTGTAAACTGAATTGTATGATTTACTGCTTAGTTACCCAAAAGTTTAATGGGAGAACCTTGATTTTATTTAAATTGAGTTTATATGCCGATACTTTGCCAAAAGCTTGTATCTTCTGCAAAACCATCTGGATGGAAAGCACGGGATCTTCTACATGAAATAAAATATCATCCTCATAAAGCGATGTTTTATATTCATAATAGCCAGGAGTGGAGGTTATCTTTATTGGGTCTATTGTATGTTGCCCCATCAAAAATACCTAATAGCTGAATCCAGAATTGGGCAGTTCAAGTCGATGCTCTATACCCACCTTACTAGCTGCCTGAGGTGCACCTGCCCTCTGTAACTCCAGTTTCAAGTTTTTCTTTAAGGGCCTACACAGTCATCTCTGGTCATCTCCCTGCATGTCTTGCCTAACTATCTGCCCTAACACATATTTCTGTCCAACCAGATGCCGTTACCTATCCCAGATGCCTACCAACTACTCTATCATCCCCCAGTCTCACTTACCCACCCTCACCTTGTCTACCATCACCCCCTCTCCTTCTTATTACCCTCTCCTCCATAATCACCTTTTTCCTTTTTCCTTCTCTCCTCCTTATCCCCCCTGTCCTCCACACTCCTATCTCTATCTCCACTCCCTTGCTCCTATTCCATGCCCCCTCTACTCAGGTCCTACAATTTCCTCTCCCCCTACAACCCCCCAACTACCTCACCTTGACAATGGGCCTCAGTCCTGCCTGGTTCCCACTTCTCCCACCCCACTGCCTATTTCGTTCCACTGGAAGTTCCTCAGCCTCCTGCATAATGGAATGACCTTATTTGATTTTCTGTATAACCATTTACAACCTAACGCCATGTTTGTATCTCATTACCAAACTTGAACCAACTATGTCACTTGCTTGAGTAACTGTGCTGGTAACCTGTATGTACCAAATGTTTGCCTGAAAGATACTTATTTGTAACCCTTATGTAACCTGTATGTAACCTATTTGTTTGCTAACTGTTTGATGTAGAACCTTCAGAAATGAGCTCCCAGATCAAAGGTTTGTAATCCAAGACTTGAATAAATAAATAAACTTCTAATAGTAGGATTGGAGCAAAGTCATCAAACCTTGGGTTCTCAGTACATGTTAAATAAAAATGGAAAGGAGGGGCAATCTTGTTGTGTGCTCCTATCAAGAAAAAACATGTCTCAAAGCAATCCATTTCAATAAATTTGAGCACTCAGTTTATGTTATAAAACTCTAATCCAGTCAATAATCACAAGGTAAACCAAACTTTGCAAGAACTGCAAAGAAAAAAAATGTCCATGAAGCTCAATAAAATGCTTTTTGCAATTCAGAGAGACCAAAGGCCACAGTGACCTTGCTCTCCTGGATGCAGTCACCAAATAGTGCAATTTTCTTAAATGATCACTGGAATTACTCCCTTCCTATGGCCCACCTGTTTGGAACTGATCAACCCATCCCAGACCTGCTCCAACCTAGTGGCCAAGGCTTCACCAGAATCTTAATATCTGTATTTATCAGTGAAATTGGCCTATAATTACTCACAGTAGCATCCTTCCCAGGTTTAGGAAGACAGTACTCTGGGCCATTAAAAAGCTGTATCTTGGATCCTTCCAAATGATATGATTAAAAAACCGGGTCAAGATGGGAACTTATTCTTCACTATACTGTCTATAAAAGTTAACTGGAAATCCATCAGGACCTGAGACCTTATTCAAGACCATATGTTGCATGGTCTGAGGAAAACCCTCCTTAATCAGTCCATACAGCTGGTCTTTTTAAAAATCCACCAACTGGGGAGGCTGACCCAGTCCAGGTACTCATTTATGTGCTGATTAAAATCTCAAAGGCATAAAACAACTTGATAAAGCTCCTGATAAAAAGGCAGAAGGCCATAGCTATGTCTCTCTAGTTTAAGCTAAGGAAACTCATCTGCAAACTTCACCACTTGTGATTTTAAGTTCTCTTACTCTTCTGCTAAGAGGAGGAAGAGGTGTTCCTTTTTCTCTGATATGCCTCATCCAACTCCCTCATATCTTTACTGCCTTCTCAATTCAGTTACTTATGGTGGTAGCCTCAGTTTTCATATTACCACATTTTGAACTCATCCTATTGACCCGAATCTGTATGCGGTTCAACCCATCCTTAATCCCATCCTCTGGTGCTGCCTCCAAACTCTGGGGAGGAAAGCATTCTCCACCACTCAGGCTGCCACGTTGTCATCTTTCTGACCTCCACAATCAAAGATTGTCAGTGCCCCACCCAAAAAAGTTGGGGATTTTTTTTATTAAGAAATCCTCAATGACTCAATAAATATGAAACAGAGGAAAAAAGCAATCAGAAATGCACACTGATAGTAGAAAAAATATGTAGAATGATCATCATGAACAATCAGAAGAAAACACACAATAAAACATTCTAGGCTTAAAAAATGCCAGAGGAACATGGCAGTATCCCCTGTCAGGAAGACACAAGACATCAGGTTAAAGCCAAAGAATAATTCCTCCTGGAACAAATTCTCCCAGTGAACAACAAATCAATAACATGATTGTTAAATACAAAGGGTAAAGCAGTGAACAACCTATCTGTATATGACTAATACAGTAGCAATCCTGCACAGCCTAGAAAAAGCAACATCATTACACTTGGATGGCATTACAAAAGTTGTAAGCCAGCACACCAAAGTGGTGTCACTGGTCACAGCAAAAATGGATGAAAACTAGAGTAGAAAAAGACAGAGAATAATGTGAGGCAAGTCAAGAAACTGGAGATGCTTTAGTACAATACCTCATTTCTCATTTCTTTCCCGGAGGTTGTGAGCAAGAGGGACCAGCCTCTTCAATATTGGGAGAAAGATCCCATTAGAAGCACACGAGGAGGCATCGGAGGCCTCCAATAAATTGACCCATTGTAAGGTCTCAAACCTTTTCTCTGAGGGAAGCTGGTCATGAGAAAACACCTTTTTTTTCTCTTTTGCCTCAACCCTTTCCCACAGTCACAAAAATGTCAGTAGTAGGAATAGGCAAATGGGGCATGTGAGGGGTGACTTCTATCAGTCATGCCACACTATCTGAGGGGGGGGGTACAAAAAGTATGGAAAACAGCAGTCAGGAAACTGTTCTTGGGTATGATTGGAAGTATGACCTGCTGAGTCAGAGTTGCCTGGAAAATTATATTCATAAACCTGTTCTGAGGGAGGATGTGGAGGTACTACAGGGGTAGTACTGGGGGAATTGAGGAGCAGCAGGCTGGGCAGAAGTGGTAGACTCAGCTTCCCAGTGGATGTAGAAATTTTGCTCAATATAGTCAGAGTTGAAGTGTTGTAAGCAGGACAGGGGAACAAAATTAAATTATTGCCCTCTCCATCACATAGGTTAGAGCAGGGAGCAAAGTGCAATGCAAGCTAGAATGACCAAGGACTCCACACAGGGCCAAACATTACTACAGTAATTTGTGGAAGAGATCTGCACTTGTAGCAGAACTTGGGCTGACCAGGTTAAAAAGTGTGCCCTGTCCCCTACCCACAAAAAAAAAACAACTGGGCAAGTGTTGCACACCATAGCCCATGAAACAGAGAGTCACACAAAATCTCCAACCTCCAGTCCTGAAGTCTTCATTATCCATAATCAGATCTGGAATACCCTGTATCTCACATTGTTTCTCTAACCAATAAATAAAATCAGTAACATTCACTCCTTTATTACAAAAAAGAGCAGTTACAGTTTTGAAAGGTTTGGTAAGGAGTACAGCTTAAAACAGGGTCCATAGTCGAGTGTCCTTAAGTGAATGGAATTGAGTCCAAAAACATTCCAGTAATGGAGCAGTCCAAAACTAATGTCAAAGGAGTGATCCCTGAGCATGAATAAAAGCATAAACATACAAAGGTAAAATTGTAAAGACTGTTTTATCAATAACTTGCCATCATGGAATTTGTCTAGGGAGTTTCTAGCCCCCAAACTGGAGATGAACAGCCTGTCTCGCTTAGCTGGTTCAACAGGATGATGGAACAGATTGACAAAGCTGGGAGGTTTTGACCCACCGAGACACTGACAGGCTCAGGAGCAAGAGAAGTAGCAGCAAAACTGGTGGAAGGAGTTGATACTGGTGAGATCAATCCTGCAGCCTGTACCATAACCATACCAGCCTGGCCTCCAGTGTAAGACTGGTTCTGAGCATCAGTCTGCATAGTGGGAGCTGCTGACACTAAAGTATCAGGGTCTGTAGTAGCAACAGTTAAGAACCAAGGAGCAATCATATTCCAGGAGGTGGCCTTCTAGTGTAACTCTCAGGATGCATGGGTGCAGCAGCAGGCTGCGGCGGTCCTTGAAGATTCAGCAGTGCAGGAGATCTGTCAGCAATATCTGTTGCAGTTGAAAAATCCATGCCAGAATCAGCTGAAGAAGTAACAGGATTCTGGAGCCATGTACCAGCAACAGGCCATAGCCAGCCAGCAGTTTCCAAATAGAAGTGTTGGAAAAAAACTTTCACTGGCAGAACTGAAGTGAAAGTCAAACTTTCACTTCTGCAAAAGTTTGGAAATCAATTTCCGAACCTTCGTGGAATTTCTGTCTCCCTACATTGCTGCTCAAGTTCCCGATATGTAAAAATTAAATTTAATTCCCAATCCCTGGTGGCTAGTGGTCCCCGACCCGATTACCCACCCAGCCAGTCCAGTGCAACATGCCCTTAGACCTTTCAGTAACCCCATCCCGATCCCCGCCAACCATTGATACAGTAGTTACAGTGAGTTACTATTAAAACAAAATTCTCCCTGGTAGTTTAGTGACTCTCCCTCCCTTTCCCCAGTCCCTAAATTAAAATCAGTATCACTGGTGGTCTTGTACCCCACCACTGGAGGAAAAGTCTCACCCCTCCATCTCAAACCCGAGAGCGGGCCACCAGCATAGCCCTCCTCTCTCCTCCATGGCCGAAAGCCACTGAGCTACTAATGAATGATGACATGCTTGTACACTAGACCACCAGGGTTACTGATTTTAATTCAGGGATTGTGGAAAGGGAAGGATGTTCATTAGATCACCAGGGAGAATTTTTTTTTTTAATAGTATACTGTATCGGGATCAGAATGGGGGTTACTGAAAGGGTTAAGGGAATGTTTTCCTGAACTGGCTGGATGGGTAATTGGGTGGGGTGAGGGGCCCTAGCCACCAGGAATTATTTGGGCAGATGTTTTTTTTATGTGTTGGGTGATTGGGTGGTGGAGGATGGCTAGCCACCACAAATTTTAAATTTTCAATTCAGGCAAGGCTTGGGAGGGAAGCAGCTCTGGACAAGTCAGATTGAACTTTTTCCCTTTCCCCTCTAGGTGAGTGAATGGCAACATTTTGCCCAAAAACCTTAGGAAGTGTTCCATTCTGTGGCAGGACAAATTTGGAATCTTCCTTGAAAGTTGTAAAATTTAGGAAGTTCCGCTGTCGTGGAAAAAGTTACTTTCACCCAGCCCTATTTCCAAAGCAACCATTGGTGATGACTATTCATCAGACATTGTTACTAAAGGTAAGTCCTCTGTAAGCTGTTCACCAGGGCTCACAGTACAGGTGCAAAAAGACAGAGGTGAAAAGGGAAGCTGAATGTTCTTACCAGTCAAACAGGAAGGGCTTCAGGGTGGTCGTATTCATTTTCTCTCTTCCTCCAGCATACATTTCTTTCATAAGAACTGTAACTCTGCCTCAGTCAACAGTTCCAATAGTCAGCATCTCTGTAAGGCAAGGTCTTCCTGCAGCTTTTGTTCTGCCACAAGTAGATCCACATCTGGGACATCCTCAAAATCAGAACCCATCACCCGGATCGGAGCAAGGGCTGGATCAAGAACAGCATCCACGGTCCATGGTGCTCCAGCACCTCCATCCCCTCCGTCTACCTCACCAGGATACCCCATCTACCCCACAGGAAGCAGACCTCACTGACTGCAGCAAGAGTAGGGGAGTTTATACATTTTCTACATACATTTCAAAAAGTCAGCCTAATATATTTAATTGAGTTCATAAAATAAAATTAGAATGTAGATAAAAAACACTAAGACTTAAACAAATCCATGTGTCTGCTGTCTTATTTAAGTAATTCCAGAATCTGCAGTAGGGACCCATGGCATATTCCTATGGCATTTTTCTAGAAAAGATTGAGTGACCTGTTTTGCTGCCATATAATATATGTATTTCAGTTCATTAGTTATTTTACAAATTAATGTGGTGTGAGAGATATGTTTTGTTGCTGTGAAAAGAGCCCTCTTGTATGCCATATATACCATTTGATTATAGTAAAATAAAGTGTAAGTACTTTTATCCCAGTTACTCCATCTTTCTATATAGTTTCCATAAATTAGAAACTCATAGTTTACTAATGAAAATTGTTGTTCTTCCCATTCTTTGCAAGTTTCCAAAACTATAATGTAACAATCTACAGTATATTTATCATGCCTAAGATATTTATATAAATCCATCCAAACTTTCTGTCAATCTGCAGGAGACCAACCAAGTTTAAGTTCACCTTCCCAATAATAAGTCCCTACAAAGCCCTGGAGCTCTAGCAAGTAATTATTTATACAATTGAGATATATTATGGGGTCGTGAGACCATGCAGAAGTTGCCCAAGGATGTCTTGACCACACGGCTATCCCAGGGCTGTGGGCCTAAATAAGCATGAATAGAAGGTACAGTCTGATAAAATGAAATATTTATTCCCAGAAAGGCAGTGTTGTGCCTGAAAGAATAGAAAAGAACAGATCCTACCATTAAGAACAAAATATTCAACTCTCAGAACTGAAATTTCAGACCATGTAAATCTGGAATAGCATAGTAAGCAATTACAAACTGGCATTCCAAAGAACAGTTGAGATAAAGACATATCAAATCAAGGCTCAAAAAGGTACTGAGTTGTCTGTGTGCTTGCACAGACCAGTATATTGGGGTTATGCAAAGTGCTTTAGATATTTTAGATGAAGTAGCATACAACAGACCCAATAAAGATAAATCCCACTGAGGACAAAGCTCCTTTTCAATATGGAGCCATAAGACCATGTAACCCTCATCGGTGTGAGACTGATATGAATGTCCCCATTGAAGATATTTTGCACCTTGGGAGGCCAAATAATATAACCAAAAATTAGGTACATGAAGACAGCCCACCTCTTTAGCTGTGATAAGCTTAATGTATGCCTACTGGGCAAATTTCCCTTGCCATATCAACAGGGAATAGTATCCTATGGAGCTGGACATACCATTGATACAGCAATGGTATATTCAACATGGTCAAAAAATAAAGAAATACAGGACAAGACATTCATTTTAACCATATTATCCAGCCCAAAGAGACAGAGGTAAAGCCTTCCATCTTTGCATATCAGGTAGCAGGGTATTAATAAGGGGATCCAAAGTATTCTTTTTGAGAACCAATAATTGCTATGAAATTTTTAATCCTAAATAAGTAATGACTTTTGGTTCCCATTGTAAACTGAACTGTATGATTTACTGCTTAGTTACCCAAAAGTTTAATGGGAGAACCTTGATTTTATTTAAATTGAGTTTATATGCCGATACTTTGCCAAAAGCTTGTATCTTCTGCAAAACCATCTGGATGGAAAGCACGGGATCTTCTACATGAAATAAAATATCATCTCATAAGCGATGTTTTATATTCATAATAGCCAGGAGTGGAGGTTATCTTTATTGGGTCTATTGTGTATGCCCCATCAAAAATACCTAATAGCTGAATCCAGAATTGGGCAGTTCAAGTCGATGCTCTGTACCCACCTTACTAGCTGCCTGAGGTGCACCTGCCCTCTGTAACTCCAGTTTCAAGTTTTTCTTTAAGGGCCTACCCAGTCATCTCTGGTCATCTCCCTGCATGTCTTGCCTAACTATCTGCCCTAACACATATTTCTGTCCAACCAGATGCCGTTACCTATCCCAGATGCCTACCAACTACTCTATCATCCCCCAGTCTCACTTACCCACCCTCACCTTGTCTACCATCACCCCCTCTCCTTCTTATTACCCTCTCCTCCATAATCCCCTTTTCCTTTTTCCTTCTCTCCTCCTTATCCCCCCTGTCCTCCACACTCCTATCTCTATCTCCACTCCCTTGCTCCTATTCCATGCCCCCTCTACTCAGGTCCTACAATTTCCTCTCCCCCTACAACCCCCCAACTACCTCACCTTGACAATGGGCCTCAGTCCTGCCTGGTTCCCACTTCTCCCACCCCACTGCCTATTTCGTTCCACTGGAAGTCCCTCAGCCTCCTGCATAATGGAATGACCTTATTTGATTTTCTGTATAACCATTTACAACCTAACGCCATGTTCGTATCTCATTACCGAACTTGAACCAACTATGTCACTTGCTTGAGTAACTGTGCTGGTAACCTGTATGTACCAAATGTTTGCCTGAAAAGATACTTATTTGTAACCCTTGTATGCAACCTGTATGTACCTATTTGTTTGCTAACTGTTTGATGTAGAACCTTCAGAAATGAGCTCCCAGATCAAAGGTTTGTAATCCAAGACTTGAATAAATAAATAAACTTCTAATAGTAGGATTGGAGCAAAGTCATCAAACCTTGGGTTCTCAGTACATGTTAAATAAAAATGGAAAGGAGGGGCAATCTTGTTGTGTGCTCCTATCAAGAAAAAACATGTCTCAAAGCAATCCATTTCAATAAATTTGAGCACTCAGTTTATGTTATAAAACCTAATCCAGTCAATAATCACAGAAACCAAACTTTGCAAGAACTGCAAAGAAAAAAAAATGTCCATGAAGCTCAATAAAATGCTTTTTCTGCATTCAGAGAGACCAAGGCCACAGTGACCTTGCTCTCCTGGATGCAGTCACCAAACAGTGCAATTTTCTAAATGATCACTGAATTACTCCCTTCCTATGGCCCACCTGTTTGGAACTGATCAACCCATCCCAGACCTGTCCAACCTAGTGGCCAAGGCTTTTCACCAGAATCTTAATATCTGTATTTATCAGTGAAATTGGCCTATAATTACTCACACAAGTAACATCCTTCCCAGGTTTAGGAAAGACCAGTACTCTGGGCCATTAAAAAGCCGTATCTTGGATCCCTTCCAAATGATATGATTAAAAACCCGGGTCAAGATGGGAACTTATTCTTCACTATACTGTCTATAAAAGTTAACTGGAAATCCATCAGGACCTGAGACCTTATCTAAGACCATATGTTGCATGGTCTGTGGGAAAAACCCTCCCTTAATCAGTCCATACAGCTGGTCTTTTTAAAAATCCACCAACTGAGGGAGGCTGACCCAGTCCAGGTACTCATTTATGTGCTGATTAAAATCTCAAAGGCATAAAACAACTTGATAAAGCTCCTGATAAAAAGAGCAGAAGGCCATAGCTATGTCTCTCTAGTTGGTAAGCTAAGGAAACTCATCTGCAAACTTCACCACTTGTGATTTTAAGTTCTCTTACTCTTCTGCTAAGAGGAGGAAGAGGTGTTCCTTTTTTTCTCTGATATGCCTCATCCAACTCCCTCATATCTTTACTGCTCTTCTCAATTCAGTTACTTATGGTGGTAGCCTCAGTTTTCATATTACCACATTTTGAACTCATCCTATTGACCGAATCTGTATGCGGTTCAACCCCATCCTTAATCCCATCCTCTGGTGCTGCCTCCAAACTCTGGGGAGGAAAGCATTCTCCACCACTCAGGCTGCCACGTTGTCATCTTTTCTGACCTCCACAATCAAAGATTGTCAGTGCCCCCTACCCAAAAAGTTGGGGATTTTTTTTTTATTAAGAAATCCTCAATGACTCAATAAATATGAAACAGAGGAAAAAAAAGCAATCAGAAATGCACACTGATAGTAGAAAAAAATATGTAGAATGATCATCATGAACAATCAGAAGAAAACACACAATAAAACATTCTAGGCTTAAAAAATGCCAGAGGAACATGGCAGTATCCCCTGTCAGGAAGACACAAGACATCAGGTTAAAGCCAAAGAATAATTCCTCCTGGAACAAATTCTCCCAGTGAACAACAAATCAATAACATGATTGTTAAATACAAAGGGTAAAGCAGTGAACAACCTATCTGTATATGACTAATACAGTAGCAATCCTGCACAGCCTAGAAAAAGCAACATCATTACACTTGGATGGCATTACAAAAAGTTGTAAGCCAGCACACCAAAGTGGTGTCACTGGTCACAGCAAAAATGGATGAAAACTAGAGTAGAAAAGACAGAGAATAATGAGGCAAGTCAAGAAACTGGAGATGCTTTAGTACAATACCTCATTTCTCATTTCTTTCCCGGAGGTTGTGGAGCAAGAGGGACCAGCTCTTCAATATTGGGAGAAAGATCCTGTTAGAAACACGAGGAGGCATCGAGGCCTCCAATAAATTGACCCATTGTAAGGTCTCAAACCTTTTCTCTGAGGGAAGCTGGTCATGAGAAAACACCTTTTTTCTCTTTTGCCTCAACCCTTCCCACAGTCACAAAATGTCAGTAGTAGGAATAGGCAAATGGGGCATGTGAGGGGTGACTTCATCAGTCATGCCACACTATCTGAGGGGGGTACAAAAGTATGGAAAAGCAGAGTCAGGAAACTGTTCTTGGGTATGATTGGAAGTATGACCTGCTGAGTCAGAGTTGCCTGGAAAATTATATTCATAAACCTGTTCTGAGGGAGGATGTGGAGGTACTACAGGGGTAGTACTGGGGGAATTGAGGAGCAGCAGGCTGGGCAGAAGTGGTAGACTCAGCTTCCCAGTGGATGTAGAAATTTTGCTCAATATAGTCAGGTCGAAGTGTTGAGTGAAGTCCAGGGAACAAATTAAATTATTGCCCTCTCCATCACATAGGTTAGAGCAGGAGCAAAGTGCAATGCAAGCTAGAATGACCAAGGACTCCACACAGGGCCAAACATTACTACAGTAATTTGTGGAAGAGATCTGCACTTGTAGCAGAACTTGGGCTGACCAGGTTAAAAAGTGTGCCCTGTCCCCTACCCACCAAAAAAAAAAAAACAACTGGGCAAGTGTTGCACACCATAGCCCATGAAACAGAGAGTCACACAAAATCTCCAACCTCCAGTCCTGAAGTCTTCATTATCCATAATCAGATCTGGAATACCCTGTATCTCACATTGTTTCTCTAACCAATAAATAAAATCAGTAACATTCACTCCTTTATTACAAAAAAGAGCAGTTACAGTTTTGAAAGGTTTGGTAAGGAGTACAGCTTAAAACAGGGTCCATAGTCGAGTGTCCTTAAGTGAATGGAATTGAGTCCAAAAACATTCCAGTAATGGAGCAGTCCAAAAACTAATGTCAAAGGAGTGATCCCCTGGAGCATGAATAAAAGCATAAACATACAAAGGTAAAAATTGTAAAGACTGTTTTATCAATAACTTGCCATCATGGAATTTGTCTAGGGGAGTTTCTAGCCCCCAAACTGGAGATGAACAGCCTGTCTCCGTTTAGCTGGTTCAACAGGATGATGGAACAGATTGACAAAGCTGGGAGGTTTTGACCCACCGGAGACACTGACAGGCTCAGGAGCAAGAGAAGTAGCAGCAAAACTGGTGGAAGGAGTTGATACTGGTGAGATCAATCCTGCAGCCTGTACTATAACCATACCAGCCTGGCCTCCAGTGTAAGACTGGTTCTGAGCATCAGTCTGCATAGTGGGAGCTGCTGACACTAAAGTATCAGGGTCTGTAGTAGCAACAGAGTTAAGAACCAAGGGAGCAATCATATCTCCAGGAGGTGGCCTCTCAGTGTAACTCTCAGGATGCAGCGGGTGCAGCAGCAGGCTCTGTGTCCTTGAAGATTCAGCAGTGCAGGAGATCTGTCAGCAATATCTGTTGCAGTTGAAAAATCCATCCAGATTCAGCTGAAGAAGTAACAGGATTCTGGAGCCATGTACCAGCAACAGGCCATAGCCAGCCAGCAGTTTCCAAATAGAAGTGTTGGAAAAAAACTTTCACTGGCAGAACTGAAGTGAAAGTCAAACTTTCACTTCTGCAAAAGTTTGGAAATCAATTTCCGAACCTTCGTGGAATTTCTGTCTCCCTACATTGCTGCTCAAGTTCCCGATATGTAAAAATTAAATTTAATTCCCAATCCATGGTGGCTAGTGGTCCCCCCGACCCGATTACCCACCCAGCCAGTCCAGTGCAACATGCTCTTAGCCCTTTCAGTAACCCCATCCCGATCCCCCGCCAACCGCCATATACAGTAGTTACTGTAGTTACTATTAAAAACAAAAAATCTCCCTGGTAGTTTAGTGACTCTCCCTCCCTTTCCCCAGTCCCTAAATTAAAATCAGTATCACTGGTGGTCTTGTGTACCCCCCACCACTGGAGGAAAAGTCTCACCCCTCCATCTCAAACCCGAGAGCGGGCCACCAGCATAGCCCTCCTCTCTCCTCCATGGCCGAAAGCCACTGAGCTACTAATGAATGATGACATGCTTGTACACTAGACCACCAGGGTTACTGATTTTAATTCAGGGATTGTGGAAAGGGAAGGATGTTCATTAGATCACCAGGGAGAATTTTTTTTTTTAATAGTATACTGTATCGGGATCAGAATGGGGGTTACTGAAAGGGTTAAGGGAATGTTTTCCTGAACTGGCCGGATGGGTAATTGGTTGGGGGTGAGGGGCCCCTAGCCACCAGGAATTATTTGGGCAGATGTTTTTTTTTTATGTGTTGGGTGATTGGGTGGTGGGAGGGATGGCTAGCCACCACAAATTTTAAATTTTCAATTCAGGCAAGGCTTGGGAAGGGAAGCAGCTCTGGACAAGTCAGACTGAACTTTTTTCCCCTTTTCCCCCTCTAGGTGAGTGAAAAGTGGCAACATTTTGCCCAAAAACCTTAGGAAGTGTTCCATTCTGTGGCAGGACGAAATTTGGAATCTTCCTTGAAAGTTGTAAAATTTTGCGGAAGTTCCGCTGTCGTGGAAAAAGTTACTTTCACCCAGCCCTATTTCCAAAGCAACCATTGGTGATGACTATTCATCAGACATTGTTACTAAAGGTAAGTCCTCTGTAAGCTGTTCACCAGGGCTCACAGTACAGGTGCAAAAAGACAGAGGTGAAAAGGGAAGCTGAATGTTCTTACCAGTCAAACAGGAAGGGCTTCAGGGTGGTCGTATTCATTTTCTCTCTTCCTCCAGCATACATTTCTTTCATAAGAACTGTAACTCTGCCTCAGTCAACAGTTCCAATAGTCAGCATCTCTGTAGGCAAGGTCTTCCTGCAGCTTTTGTTCTGCCACAAGTAGATCCACATCTGGGACATCCTCAAAATCAGAACCCATCACCCGGATCGGAGCAAGGCTGGATCAAGAACAGCATCCACGGTCCATGGTGCTCCAGCACCTCCATCCCTCCGTCTACCTCACCAGGATACCCCATCTACCCCACAGGAAGCAGACCTCACTGACTGCAGCAAGAGTAGGGAGTTTATACATTTTCTACATACATTTCAAAAGTCAGCCTAATATATTTAATTGAGTTCATAAATAAAATTAGAATGTAGATAAAAAACACTAAGACTTAAACAAATCCATGTGTCTGCTGTCTTATTTAAGTAATTCCAGAATCTGCAGTAGGGACCCATGGCATATTCCTATGGCATTTTTCTAGAAAAGATTGAGTGACCTGTTTTGCTGCCATATAATATATGTATTTCAGTTCATTAGTTATTTTACAAATTAATGTGGTGTGAGAGATATGTTTTTGTTGCTGTGAAAAGAGGCCTCTTGTATGCCATATATACCATTTGATTATAGTAAAAATGAAGTGTAAGGTACTTTTATCCCAGTTACTCCATCTTTCTATATAGTTTCCATAAATTAGAAACTCATAGTTTACTAATGAAAATTGTTGTTCTTCCCATTCTTTTGCAAAGAGTTTCCAAAACTATATTGTAACAATCTACAGTATATTTATCATGCCTAAGATATTTATATAAATCCATCCAAACTTTCTGTCAATCTGCAGGAGACCAACCAAGTTTAGGTTCACCTTCCCAATAATAAGTCCCTACAAAGCCCTGGAGCTCTAGCAATTGTAATTATTTATACAATTGAGATATATTATGGGGTTGTGAGACCACATGCAGAAGTTGCCCAAGGATATCTTGACCACGGCTATCCCAGGGCTGTGGGCCTAAATAAGCATGAATAGAAGGTACAGTCTGATAAAAATGGAAATATTTATTCCCAGAAAGGCAGTGTTGTGCCTGAAAGAATTGAAAAGAACAGATCCTACCATTAAGAACAAAATATTCAACTCTCAGAACTGAAATTTCAGACACACGTAAATCTGGAATAGCATAGTAAGCAATTACAAAACTGGCATTCCAAAAGAACAGTTGAGATAAAAGACATATCAAATCAAGGCTCAAAAAGGTATTGAGTTGTCTGTGTGCTTGCACAGACCAGTATATTGGGGTTATGCAAAGTGCTTTAGATATTTTAGATGAAGTAACATACAACAGACCCAATAAAGATAAACCCCACTGAGGACAAAGCTCCTTTTCAATATGGAGCCATAAGACCATGTAACCCTTATCGGTGTGAGACTGATATGAATGTCCCCATTGAAGATGTTTTGCACCTTGGGAGGCCAAATAATATAACCAAAAATTAGGTACATGAAGACAGCCCACCTCTTTAGCTGTGATAAGCTTAATGTATGCCTACTGGGCAAATTTCCCTTGCCATATCAACAGGGAATAGTATCCTATGGAGCTGGACATACCATTGATACAGCAATGGTATATTCAACATGGTCAAAAAATAAAGAAATACAGGACAAGACATTCATTTTAACCTTATTATCCAGCCCAAAGAGTCAGAGGTAAAGCCTTCCATCTTTGCATATCAGGTAGCAGGGTATTAACAAGGGGATCCAAAGTATTCTTTTTGAGAACCAATAATTGCTATGAAATTTTTAATCCTAAATAAGTAATGACTTTTGGTTCCCATTGTAAACTGAACTGTAAGATTTACTGCTTAGTTACCCAAAAGTTTAATGGGAGAACCTTGATTTTATTTAAATTGAGTTTATATGCCAAGACTTTGCTAAAAGCTTGTATCTTCTGCAAAACCATCTGGATGGAAAGCACGGGATCTTCTACAAGAAATAAAATATCATCCTCATAAAGCGATGTTTTATATTCATAATAGCCAGGAGTGGAGGTTATCTTTATTGGGTCTGTTGTATGTTGCCCCATCAAAAATACCTAATTGCTGAATCCAGAATTGGGCAGTTCAAGTCGATGCTCTGTACCCACCTTACTAGCTGCCTGAGGTGCACCTGCCCTCTGTAACTCCAGTTTCAAGTTTTTCACTAAGGGCCTACCCAGTCATCTCTGGTCATCTCCCTGCACGTCTTGCCTAACTATCTGCCCTAACACATATCTCTGTCCAACCAGATGCCGTCACCTATCCCAGATGCCTACCAACTACTCTATCATCCCCCAGTCTCACTTACCCACCTTGCCTTGTCTACCATCACCCCTCTCCTCCTTATTACCCTCTCCTCCATAATCCCCTTTCTCCTTTTTCCTTCTCTCCTCCTTATGCCCCTGTCCTCCACACCCTATCTCAATCTCCACTCCTTGCTCCTATTCCATGTCCCTCCACTCAGGTCCTACAATTCCTCTGCCCCTACAACCCCCAACTACCTCACCTTGACATTGGGCCTCAGTCCTGCCTGGTTCCCACTTCTCCCACCCCACTGCCTATTTCGTTCCACTGGAAGTCCCTCAGCCTCCTGCATAACGGAATGACCTTATTTGATTTTCTGTATAACCATTTACAACCTAACGCCATGTTTGTATCTCATTACCGAACTTAAACCAACTATGTCACTTGCTTGAGTAACTGTGCTGGTAACCTGTATGTACCAAATGTTTGCCTGAAAAGATACTTATTTGTAACCCTTGTATGTAACCTGTATGTACCTATTTGTTTGCTAACTGTTTGATGTAGAACCTTCAGAAATGAGCTCCCAGATCAAAGGTTTGTAATCCAAGACTTGAATAAATAAATAAACTTCTAATAGTAGGGTTGGAGCAAAGTCATCAAACCTAGGGTTCTCAGTACATGTTAAATAAAAATGGAAAGGAGGGGCAATCTTGTTGTGTGCTCCTATCAAGAAAAAACATGTCTCAAAGCAATCCATTTCAATAAATTTGAGCACTCAGTTTATGTTATAAAACTCTAATCCAGTCAATAATCACAAGAACCAAACTTTGCAAGAACTGCAAAGAAAAAATATCCATGAAGCTCAATAAATGTTTTTCTGCATTCAGAGAGACCAAGGCCACAGTGACCTTGCTCTCCTGGATGCAGTCACCAACAGTGCAATTTTCTTAAATGATCACTGAATTACTCCCTTCCTATGGCCCACCTGTTTGGAACTGATCAACCCATCCCAGACCTGCTCCAACCTAGTGGCAAGGCTTCACCAGAATCTTAATATCTGTATTTATCAGTGAAATTGGCCTATAATTACTCACACAAGTAGCATCCTTCCCAGGTTTAGGAAGACGAGTACTCTGGGCCATTAAAAAAGCTGTATCTTGGATCCCTTCCAAATGATATGATTAAAAACCCGGGTCAAGATGGGAACTTATTCTTCACTATACTGTCTATAAAAGTTAACTGGAAATCCATCAGGACCTGAGACCTTATCTAAGACCATATGTTGCATGGTCTGTGGGAAAAACCCTCCCTTAATCAGTCCATACAGCTGGTCTTTTTAAAAATCCACCAACTGAGGGAGGCTGACCCAGTCCAGGTACTCATTTATGTGCTGATTAAAATCTCAAGGGCGTAAAACAATTTGATAAAGCTCCTGATAAAAAGAGCAGAAGGCCATAGCTATGTCTCTCTAGTTGGTAAG
This sequence comes from Neoceratodus forsteri, assembly GCA_016271365.2. NCBI lineage: Eukaryota > Metazoa > Chordata > Ceratodontiformes > Ceratodontidae > Neoceratodus > Neoceratodus forsteri. Next base: position 1,580,251,806 of record CM057449.1, on the reverse strand, counting down.
CTAAGGAAACTCATCTGCAAACTTCACCACTTGTGATTTTAAGTTCTCTTACTCTTCTGCTAAGAGGAGGAAGAGGTGTTCCTTTTTTTCTCTGATATGCCTCATCCAACTCCCTCATATGTTTACTGCTCTTCTCAATTCAGTTACTTATGGTGGTAGCCTCAGTTTTCATATTACCATTTTTGAACTCATCCTATTGACCGAATCTGTATGCGGTTCAACCCCATCCTTAATCCCATCCTCTGGTGCTGCCTCCAAACTCTGGGAGGAAAGCATTCTCCACCACTCAGGCTGCCACGTTGTCATCTTTTCTGACCTCCACAATCGAAGATTGTCAGTGCCCCTACCAAAAAGTTGGGGATTTTTTTTATTAAGAAATCCTCAATGACTCACAATAAATATGAACAGAGGAAAAAGCAATCAGAAATGCACACTGATAGTAGAAAAAAATATGTAGAATGATCATCATGAACAATCAGCAGAAAACACACAATAAAACATTCTAGGCTTAAAAAATGACAGAGGAACATGGCAGTATCCCCTGTCAGGAAGACACAAGACATCAGGTTAAAGCCAAAGAATAAGTCCTCCTGGAACAAATTCTCCCAGTGAACAACAAATCAATAACATGATTGTTAAATACAAAGGGTAAAGCAGTGAACAACCTATCTGTATATGACTAATACAGTAGCAATCCTGCACAGCCTAGAAAAAGCAACATCATTACACTTGGATGGCATTACAAAAGTTGTAAACCAGCACACCAAAGTGGTGTCACTGGTCACAGCAAAAATGGATGAAAACTAGAGCCGGAAAAGACAGAGAATAATGTGAGGCAAGTCAAGAAACTGGAGATGCTTTAGTACAATACCTCATTTCTCATTTCTTTCCCTGAGGTTGTGAGCAAGAGGGACCAGCCTCTTCAATATTGGGAGAAAGATCCTGTTAGAAGTACACGAGGAGGCATCGGAGGCCTCCACTATATTGCCATTGCCCCATTGTAAGGTCTCAAACCTTTTCTCTGAGGGAAGCTGGTTATGAGAAAACACCTTTTTTTTCTCTTTTGCCTCAACCCTTTCCCACAGTCACAAAAATGTCAGTATTAGAAATAGGCAAATGGGGCATGTGAGGGGTGACTTCTATCAGTCATGCCACACTATCTGAGGGGGGGGTACAAAAAGTATGGAAAACAGCAGTCAGGAGACTGTTCTTGGGTATGATTGGAAGTATGACCTGCTGAGTCAGAGTTGCCTGGAAAATTATATTCATAAACCTGTTCCGAGGGAGGCTGTGGAGGTACAACAGGGGTAGTACTGGGGGAATTGAGGAGCAGCAGGCTGGGCAGAAGTGGTAGACTCAGCTTCCCAGTGGATGTAGAAATTTTGCTCAATATAGTCAGAGTTGAAGTGTTGTAAGCAGCCCAGGGGAACAAAATTAAATTGTTGCCCTCTCCATCACATAGGTTAGAGCAGGGAGCAAAGTGCAATGCAAGCTAGAATGACCAAGGACTCCACACAGGGCCAAACATTACTACAGTAATTTGTGGAAGAGATCTGCACTTGTAGCAGAACTTGGGATGACCAGGTTAAAAAGTGTGCCCTGTCCCCTACCCCCCCCCAAAAAAAAAAACAACTAGGCAAGTGTTGCACACCATAGCCCATGAAACAGAGAGTCACACAAAATCTCCAACCTCCAGTCCTGAAGTCTTCATTATCCATAATGAGATCTGGAATACCCTGTATCTCACATTGTTTCTCTAACCAATAAATAAAATCAGTAACATTCACTCCTTTATTACAAAAAAGAGCAGTTACAGTTTTGAATGGTTTGGTAAGGAGTACAGCTTAAAACAGGGTCCATAGTCGAGTGTCCTTAAGTGAATGGAATTGAGTCCAAAACATTCCAGTAATGGAGCAGTCCAAAACTAATGTCAAAGGAGTGATCCTCGGAGCATGAATAAAAGCATAAACATACAAAGGTAAAATTGTAAAGACTGTTTTATCAATAACTTGCCATCATGGAATTTGTCTAGGGGAGTTTCTAGCCCCCCCCCCCAAACTGGAGATGAACAGCCTGTCTCCGTTTAGCTGGTTCAACAGGATGATGGAACAGATTGACAAAGCTGGGAGGTTTTGACCCACCGGAGACACTGACAGGCTCAGGAGCAAGAGAAGTAGCGGCAAAACTGGTGGAAGGAGTTGATACTGGTGAGATCAATCCTGCAGCCTGTACTATAACCATACCAGCCTGGCCTCCAGTGTAAGACTAGTTCTGAGTATCAGTCTGCATAGTGGGAGCTGCTGACACTAAAGTATCAGGGTCTGTAGTAGCAACAGAGTTAAGAACCAAGGGAGCAATCATATCTCCAGGAGGTGGCCCTCTAGTGTAACTCTCAGGATGCAGCGTGGGTGCAGCAGCAGGCTGCGGCGGTCCTTGAAGATTCAGCAGTGCAGGAGATCTGTCAGCAATATCTGTTGCAGTTGAAAAATCCATGCCAGAAACAGCTGAAGAAGTAACAGGATTCTGGAGCCATGTACCAGCAACAGACCATAGCCAGCCAGCAGTTTCCAAATAGAAGTGTGAGAAAAAAACTTTCACTGGCAGAACTGAAGTGAAAGTCAAACTTTCACTTCTGCAAAAGTTTGGAAATCCATTTCCGAACCTTCGTGGAATTTCTGTCTCCTACATTGCTGCTCAAGTTCCCGATATGTAAAAATTAAATTTAATTCCCAATCCCTGGTGGCTAGTGGTCCCCCCAACCCGATTACCCACCCAGCCAGTCCAGTGCAACATGCCCTTAGCCCTTTCAGTAACCCCATCCCGATCCCCCGCCAACCGCCGTATACAGTAGTTACTGTAGTTACTATTAAAACCAAAAATTCTCCCTGGTAGTCTAGTGACTCTCCCTCCCTTTCCCCAGTCACTGAATTAAAATCAGTATCACTGGTGGTCTTGTGTACCCCCCACCACTGGAGGAAAAGTCTCACCCCTCCATCTCAAACCCGAGAGCGGGCCACCAGCATACCCCTCCTCTCTCCTCCATGGCCGAAAGCCCACTGAGCTACTAATGAATGATGACATGCTTGTACACTAGACCACCAGGGTTACTGATTTTAATTCAGGGATTGTGGAAAGGGAATGATGTTCACTAGATCACCAGGGAGAATTTTTTTTTTTTAATAGTATACTGTATCGGGATCAGAATGGGGGTTACTGAAAGGGCTAAGGGAATGTTTTCCTGAACTGGCCGGATGGGTAATTGGGTGGGGGTGAGGGACCCCTAGCCACCAGGAATTACTTGGGCAGATGATTTTTTTTATGTGTTGGGTGATTGGGTGGTGGGAGGGATGGCTAGCCACCACAAATTTTAAATTTTCAATTCAGGCAAGGCTTGGGGAGGGAGGCAGCTCTGGACAAGACAGACTGAACTTTTTTCCCCTTTTCCCCATATAGGTGAGTGAAAAGTGGCAACATTTTTCCCAAAAACCTTAGGAAGTGTTCCATTCTGTGGCAGGAGGAAATTTCGAAACTTCCTTGAAAGTTGTAAAATTTTACGGAAGTTCCGCTGTCGTGGAAAAAGTTACTTTCACCCAGCCCTATTTCCAAAGCAACCATCGGTGATGACTATTCATCAGACATTGTAACTAAAGGTAAGTCCTCTGTAAGCTGTTCACCAGGGCTCACAGTACAGGTGCAAAAAGACAGAGGTGAAAAGGGAAGCTGAATGTTCTCACCAGTCAAACAGGAAGGGCATCAGGGTGGTTGTATTCATTTTCTCTCTTCCTCCAGCGTACATTTCTTTCATAAGAACTGTAACTCTGCCTCAGTCAACAGTTCCAATAGTCAGCATCTCTGTAAGGCAAGGTCTTCCTGCAGCTTTTGTTCTGCCACAAGTAGATCCACATCTAGGACATCCTCAAAATCAGAACCCATCACCCGGATCAGAGCAAGGGCTGGATCAGGAACAGCATCCCCGGTCCATGGTGCTCCAGCACCTCCATCCCCTCCGTCTACCTCACCAGGATACCCCATCTACCCCACAGGAAGCAGACCTCACCGACTGCAGCAAGAGTAGGGGAGTTTATACATTTTCTACATACATTTCAAAAAGTCAGCCTAATATATTTAATTGAGTTCATAAAATAAAATTAGAATGTAGATAAAAAACACTAAGACTTAAACAAATCCCTGTGTCTGCTGTCTTATTTAAGTAATTCCAGAATCTGCAGTAGGGACCCATGGCATATTCCTATGGCATTTTTCTAGAAAAGATTGAGTGACCTGTTTTGCTGCCATATAATATATGTATTTCAGTTCATTAGTTATTTTACAAATTAATGTGGTGTGAGAGATATGTTTTTGTTGATGTGAAAAGAGGCCTCTTGTATGCCATATATACCATTTGATTATAGTAAAAATGAAGTGTAAGGTACTTTTATCCCAGTTACTCCATCTTTCTATATAGTTTCCATGAATTAGGAACTCATAGTTTACTAATGAAAATTGTTGTTCTTCCCATTCTTTTGCAAAGAGTTTCCAAAACTATATTGTAACAATCTACAGTACATTTATCATGCCTAAGATATTTATATAAATCCATCCAAACTTTCTGTCAATCTGCAGGAGACCAACCAAGTTTAAGTTCACCTTCCCAATAATAAGTCCCTACAAAGCCCTGGAGCTCTAGCAATTGTAATTATTTATACAATTGAGATATATTATGGGGTTGTGAGACCACATGCAGAAGTTGCCCAAGGATGTCTTGACCACGGCTATCCCAGGGCTGTGGGCCTAAATAAGCATGAATAGAAGGTACAGTCTGATAAAAATGGAAATATTTATTCCCAGAAAGGCAGTGTTGTGCCTGAAAGAATAGAAAAGAACAGATCCTACCATTAAGAACAAAATATTCAACTCTCAGAACTGAAATTTCAGACCCATGTAAATCTGGAATAGCATAGTAAGCAATTACAAAACTGGCATCCCAAAAGAACAGTTGAGATAAAAGACATATCAAATCAAGGCTCAAAAAAGGTACTGAGTTGTCTGTGTGCTTGCACAGACCAGTATATTGGGGTTATGCAAAGTGCTTTAGATATTTTAGATGAAGTAACATACAACAGACCCAATAAAGATAAACCCCACTGAGGACAAAGCTCCTTTTCAATATGGAGCCATAAGACCATGTAACCCTCATCGGTGTGAGACTGATATGAATGTCCCCATTGAAGATATTTTGCACCTTGGGAGGCCAAATAATATAACCAAAAATTAGGTACATGAAGACAGCCCACCTCTTTAGCTGTGATAAGCTTAACATATGCCTACTGGGCAAATTTCCCCTTGCCATATCAACAGGGAATAGTATCCTATGGAGCTGGACATACCATTGATACAGCAATGGTATATTCAACATGGTCAAAAAATAAAGAAATACAGGACAAGACATTCATTTTAACCATATTATCCAGCCCAAAGAGTCAGAGGTAAAGCCTTCCATCTTTGCATATCAGGTAGCAGGGTATTAATAAGGGGATCCAAAGTATTCTTTATGAGCACCAATAATTGCTATGAAATTTTTAATCCTAAATAAGTAATGACTTTTGGTTCCCATTGTAAACTGAACTGTATGCTTTACTGCTTAGTTACCCAAAAGTTTAATGGGAGAACCTTGATTTTATTTAAATTGAGTTTATATGCCGAGACTTTGCTAAAAGCTTCTATCTTCTGCAAAACCATCTGGATGGAAAGCACGGGATCTTCTACATGAAATAAAATATCATCCTCATAAAGCGATGTTTTATATTCATAATAGCCAGGAGTGGAGGTTATCTTTCTTGGGTCTGTTGTATGTTGCCCCATCAAAAATACCTAATTGCTGAATCCAGAATTGGGCAGTTCAAGTCGATGCTCTGCACCCACCTTACTAGCTGCCTGAGGTGCACCTGCCCTCTGTAACTCCAGTTTCAAGTTTTTCATTAAGGGCCTACCCAGTCATCTCTGGTCATCTCCCTGCACGTCTTGCCTAACTATCTGCCCTAACACATATCTCTGTCCAACCAGATGCCGTTACCTATCCCAGATGCCTACCAACTACTCTATCATCCCCCAGTCTCACTTACCCACCCTCGCCTTGTCTACCATCACCCCGTCTCCTCCTTATTACCCTCTCCTCCATAATCCCCTTTCTCCTTTTTTCCTTCTCTCCTCCTTATCCCCCCTGTCCTCCACACTCCTATCTCTATCTCCACTCCCTTGCTCCTATTCCATGCCCCCTCTACTCAGGTCCTACAATTTCCTCTCCCCCTACAACCCCCCCAACTACCTCACCTTGACATTGTTCCTCAGTCCTGCCTGGTTCCCACTTCTCCCACCCCACTGCCTATTTAGTTCCACTGGAAGTCCCCTCAGCCTCCTGCATAACGGAATGACCTTATTTGATTTTCTGTATAACCATTTACAACCTAACGCCATGTTTGTAGCTCATTACCGAACTTGAACCAACTATGTCACTTGCTTGAGTAACTGTGCTGGTAACCTGTATGTACCAAATGTTTGCCTGAAAAGATACTTATTTGTAACCCTTGTATGTAACCTGTATGTACCTATTTGTTTGCTAACTGTTTGATGTAGAACCTTCAGAAATGAGCTCCCAGATCAAAGGTTTGTAATCCAAGACTTGAATAAATAAATAAACTTCTAATAGTTGGGTTGGAGCAAAGTCATCAAACCTAGGGTTCTCAGTACATGTTAAATAACAATGGAAAGGAGGGGCAATCTTGTTGTGTGCTCCTATCAAGAAAAAACATGTCTCAAAGCAATCCATTTCAATAAATTTGAGCACTCAGTTTATGTTATAAAACTCTAATCCAGTCAATAATCACAAGGTAAACCAAACTTTGCAAGAACTGCAAAGAAAAAAAAAATGTCCATGAAGCTCAATAAAATGCTTTTTCTGCATTCAGAGAGACCAAGGCCACAGTGACCTTGCTCTCCCTGGATGCAGTCACCAAATAGTGCAATTTTCTTAAATGATCACTGGAATTACTCCCCTTCCTATGGCCCACCTGTTTGGAACTGATCAACCCATCCCAGACCTGCTCCAACCTAGTGGCCAAGGCTTTCACCAGAATCTTAATATCTGTATTTATCAGTGAAATTGGCCTATAATTACTCACACAAGTAGCATCCTTCCCAGGTTTAGGAAGAAGAGTACTCTGGGCCATTAAAAAAGCTGTATCTTGGATCCCTTCCAAATGATATAATTAAAAACCCTGGTCAAGATGGGAACTTATTCTTCACTATACTGTCTATAAAAGTTAACTGGAAATCCATCAGGACCTGAGACCTTATCTAAGACCATATGTTGCATGGTCTGTGGGAAAACCCCTCCCTTAATCAGTCCATACAGCTGGTCTTTTTAAAAATCCACCAACTGAGGGAGGCTGACCCAGTCCAGGTACTCATTTATGTGCTGATTAAAATCTCAAGGGCATAAAACATCTTGATAAATCTCCTGATAAAAAGAGCAGAAGGCCATAGCTATGTCTCTCTAGTTGGTAAGCTAAGGAAACTCATCTGCAAACTTCACCACTTGTGATTTTAAGTTCTCTTACTCTTCTGCTAAGAGGAGGAAGAGGTATTCCTTTTTTTCTCTGATATGCCTCATCCAACTCCCTCATATCTTTACTGCTCTTCTCAATTCAGTTACTTATGGTGGTAGCCTCAGTTTTCATATTACCACATTTTGAACTCATCCTATTGACCGAATCTGTATGCGGTTCAACCCCATCCTTAATCCCATCCTCTGGTGCTGCCTCCAAACTCTGGGGAGGAAAGCATTCTCCACCACTCAGGCTGCCACGTTGTCATCTTTTCTGACCTCCACAATCGAAGATTGTCAGTGCCCCCTACCCAAAGAGTTGGGGATATTTTTTTTTATTAAGAAATCCTCAATGACTCACAATAAAACAGAGGAAAAAAAAGCAATCAGAAATGCACACTGATAGTAGAAAAAAATATGTAGAATAATCATCACGAACAATCAGCAGAAAACACACAATAAAACATTCTAGGCTTAACAAATGCCAGAGGAACATGGCAGTATCCCCTGTCAGAAAGACACAAGACATCAGGTTAAAGCCAAAGAATAATTCCTCCTGGAACAAATTCTCCCAGTGAACAACAAATCAATAACATGATTGTTAAATACAAAGGGTAAAGCAGTGAACAACCTATCTGTATATGACTAATACAGTAGCAATCCTGCACAGCCTAGAAAAAGCAACATTATTACAGTTTGATGGCATTACAAAAGTTGTAAGCCAGCACACCAAAGTGGTGTCACTGGTCACAGCAAAAATGGATGAAAACTAGAGCAGGAAAAGTCAGAGAAGAATGTGTGGCAAGTCAAAAAACTGGAGATGCTGTAGTGCAATACCTCATTTCTCATTTCTTTCCCAGAGGTTGTGAGCAAGAAGGACCAGCCTCTTCAATATCGGGAGAAAGATCCCCTGTTAGAAGTACACTGAGGAGGCATCAGAGGCCTCCACTATATTGCCATTGCCCCATTCAAGGTCTCCAACCTTTTCTCTGAGGGAAGTTGGTCATGAGAAAACACCTTTTTTTCTCTTTTGCCTCAACCCTTTCCCACAGTCACAAAAATGTCAGTAGTAGGAATAGGCAAATGGGGCATGTGAGGAGTGACTTCTATCTGTCATGCCACACTATCTGGGGGGACAACAAGTTTGGAAACACAGCAGTCAGAAGACTGTTCTTGGGTATGATTGGAAGTATGACCTGCCGAGTCAGAGTTGCCTGGAAAAGTATATTCATAAACCTGTTCCGACGGAGGCTGTGGAGGTACAACAGGTGTAGTACTAGGGGGAATTGAGGAGCAGCAGGCTGGGCAGAAGTGGTAGACTTAGCCTCCCAGTGGATGTAGAAATCTTGCTCAATATAGTCATAGTTGAAGTGTTGTAAGCTGCTCAGGGGAACAAGATTAAATTATTGCCCTCTCCATCACATAGGTTAGAGCAGGGAGCAAAGTGCAATGCAAGCTAGAATGACCAAAGACTCCACACAGGGCCAAACATTACTATAGTAATATGTGGAAGAGATCTGCACTTGTAGCAGAACTTGGGCTGACCAGGTTAAAAAGTGTGCCCCTGTCCCCCACTCCAAAAAAAAAAAAAATCGGCAAATGTTGCACACCATAGCCCATGAAACAGACAGTCACACAAAATCTCCAACCTCCAGTCCAGAAGTCTTCACTATCAATAATTGATGTGGAATACCCTGTATCGCACATTGTTTCTCAGACCAATAAATAATATCAGTAACATTCACTCCTTCATTGCAAAAAAAAAAGCAGTTACAGTTTTGAACGGTTTGGTAAGGAGTACAGCTTAAAACAGGGTCCATAGTGGAGTGTCCTTAAGTGAATGGAATCAAGTCCAAAAATATTCCAGTAATGGAGCAGTCCAAAAACTAGTGTCAAAGGAGTGATCCCCCGGAGCATGAATAAAAACATAAAAATACAAAGGTAAAAATTGTAAAGACTGTTTTATCAATAGCTTGCCATCATAGAATTTGTCTAGGGGAGTTTGCAACCCTCCCCCCCATACTGGAGATGAACAGCCTGTCTCTGTTTAGCTGGTTCAACAGGATGATGGAACAGATTGGCAAAGCTGTGAGGTTTTGACCCGCAGAAGACACTGACAGGCTCAGGAACAAGAGAAGCAGCAGCAAAACTGGTGGAAGGAGTTGATACTGGTGAGATCAATCCTGCAGCCTGTACTGTAACCATATCAGCCTGGCCTCCAGTGTAAGACTGGTTCTGAGCATCAGTCTGCATAGTAGGAGCTGCTGACACCAAAGCATCAAGGACTGTAGTAGCAACAGAGTTAAGAACCAAGGGATCAATCATATCTGCAGGAGATGGCCCTATAGTGTAACTCTCAGGATGCAGCGTGGGTGCAGCAGCTGGCTGCAGCGGTCCTTGAAGATTCAGCAGTGCAGGAGAGCTGTCAGCAATATCTGTTGCAGTTGAAAAATCCATGCCAGAAGCAGCTGAAGAAGTAACAGGATTTGGGAGCTATGTACCAGCAACAGGCCATAGCCTGCCAGCAGTTTCCAAATAGGAGTGTGCAAAAAAACCTTCACTGGCAGAACTGAAGTGAAAGTCAAACTTTCGCTTCTGCAAAGGTTTGGAAATCCATTTCCGAACCTTCGTGGAATTTCTGTCTCCCTACATTGCTGCTCAAGTGCCCGATATGTAAAAATTAAATGTAATTCCCAATCCCTGGTGGCTAGTGGTTTCTCCCCTCCACCCGATTACCCACCCAGCCAGTCCAGTGCAACATGCCCTCAGCCCTTTCAGTAACCCGATCCCGATCCCCCGTCAACCGCCGTATACAGTAGTTACTGTAGTTACTATGAAAAATAAATTCTCCCTGGTGGTCTAGTGACTCTCCCTCCCTTTCCCCAGTCCCTGAATTAAAATCAGTATCACTGGTGGTCTTGTGTACCCCCCACCATTGGAGGAAGAGTCTCACCCCCCATCTCAAACCCTTGAGCGGGCCAGCAGCACAGCCCTCCTCTCTTCTTCATGGCCGACAGCCCACTGACCTACTAATGAATGATTCCATGCTTGTACACTAGACCACCAGGGACACTGATTTTAATTCAGGGATTGGGGAAAGGGAGGGATGGTTACTAGGGCACCAGGGATGCTGATTTTAATTCAGGGATTGGGGAAAGGGAGAGATGGTTACTAGACCACCAGGGAGAATTTTTTTTTTTTAATAGTATACACTATCGGGATCAGAATGGGGGTTACTGAAAGAGCTACAGGAATGCTGTCCTGAACTGGCCAGATGGGTAATCAGATGGGAGAGGGACCCCTAGCCACCAGGAATTACTTGGGCAGGTGGTTTCTTTTTTAATGTGTTGGGTGATTCGGTGGTGGGAGGGATGGCTAGCCACCAGAGATTTTAAATTTTCAATTTGGGCAAGGGTTGGGGAGGGGGGCAGCTTTGGACACCACAGACTGAACTTTTTTCCCCTTTTCCCCCTCTAGGTGAGTGGAAAGTAGCAACATTTTGCCAAAAAACCTTAGGAAGTGTTTAATTCTGTGGCAGGTGGACATTTTGAAACTTCCATGAAAGTTGTAAAATTTTGCGGAAGTTCTGCTGTCATGGAAAAAGTTACTTTCGCCCAGCCCTATTTTCACAGCAACCATCGGTGATGACCATTCATCAGACATTGTAACTAAAGGTAAGTCCTCTGTAAGCTGTTCACCAGGGCTCACAGTACGGGTGCAAAAAGATAGAGGTGAAAAGGGAAGCTGAATGTTCTCACCAGTCAAACAGGAAGGGCTTCAGGCTGGTCGTATTCATTTTCTCTCTTCCTCCAGCGTACATTTCTCTCATAAGAACTGTAACTCTGCCTCAGTCAACAGTTCCAATAGTCAGCATTTCTGTAAGGCAATGTCTTCCTGCAGCCTTTGTTCTGCCACAAGTAGATCCCCGTCTGGGACATCCTCAAAATCAGAACCCATTACCTGGATCGGAGCAGGGTCTGGAGCAGGAACAGCATCCCCAGTCCATGGTGCTGCAGCACCTCCATCCCCTCCATCCACCTCACCAGGATACCCCATCTCCCCCACAGGAAGCAGACCTTGCCTACTGCAGCATGAGTAAGGGAGTTTATTAGGGAAAATCAAAATAACATTTACAAATCATAATATCATACAGTCAATACATTTTCTACATACATTTCTAAAAGTCAGCTTAATATATTTAATTGAGTTCATAAAATACAATTAGAATGTAGAAAAAAAACACTAAGACTTAAACAGATCCCTGTGTCTGCTGTCTTATTTAAGTAATTACAGAATCTGCAGTAGTGACCCATGGCATATTCTTCTGGTATTTTTCTAGAAAAGATTGAGTGACTGCTTCTGCTTCCATATAATATATGTATTTCAGTTCATTAGTTATTTTACAAATTTATTTATTTATTTATTTAGTTTTTGTTGACCGGGTAAGTGCACTAGACAAATCCTGCCTAATGTCAGGCACGACCCGGGGGAGGGGGATACATATGAATGCCAACTGACCTTGAACCAGATTAAGCTGTTGGTGGTATTTTCAGTGAATGAGGGAAATTTGGCCAGGACACCGGGGAAATTCTCCTACTCTTTTCGATAAGTGCCATGGGATCTTTAACATCCACCTGAACTTCCTCCAATCCAGGCAGATGGGACCTTGGTTTAACGTCTCATCTGAAAGACGAATTAATGTGGTGTGAGAGATATGTTTCTGTTGCTGTGAATACAGGCCTCTTGTATGCCATATATACCATTTGATTATAGTAAAAATGAAGTGTACAGTACTTTTATCCCAGTTACTCCATCTTTCTATATAGTTTCCATAAATTAGGACCTCATAGTTTACTAATGAAAATTGTTGCTCTTCCCATTTTTTGCAAAGAGTTTCCAAAACTCAGATATATGTAAAAGAAAAATATTAATGGTCCATTGTTTCTATTTGTTGTATACTCCCAGGGGTTATGTTAATGGTCAGTTAATCACCCTGTAGGGGCATGTAACACTTGACTGTGCCTCGTGCCACATTACACCCCTAGAGGGTGATTAACAGACCATTAACATAACCCCTTGTCATGCCTTATTGCTATTATAATAAAAATGTTTTTTTTTAAATAGTGTTAAGTCTTATTCAGCATATGATTAGGCTGTACATGTATGTTAATCAAAGATTAACATAGGACTGATAGAATGTTTGCAGCTAATCAGAAAGCTATATTTCTCAGACCTTTTTTATAATTTATGACATAGTCTCTCTTGTAGCTGTTTGTGTGCTGGTTGGCTTTTATGTTCAGTTTCTCATGGCAGCACTACCAATGCATGTCCCACATTTTAGGGAATATCCTTGGATCTGTTAAAAGGTCCATAAATGAAATCCTTAAGGGAGGGGGCAAAGGTTGAATATTACAGGTTCTTGGAAGCTCATATCAATTATGTTGTTATACAATTGTTTTCTACTTATAGTAATGATGTGTTGGCTAGTGATTTCCATGATTTTAGCCTCACACAGGCTTCCCTGATGTATAGTGGAGTCAGTTCTGAATGATTCAGAACTTTCAGTACACTTCAGTCCCAGTTTCAAAACTAAGTTTGACAATTAAAACAAAAATGAACACCAACTTTATTTGTGTTTACTGATAATGGTTTCAAGTTTGAATAAAAGAATATGTTATAAAAAAAGACAATAGGGTTGGTCATGTTAAGTGCTCCTTGCTTTCTTGATAAGTAAGTTATACTTCTTTTAAGGGGTTTCAGTCTACTACCCCATAAAACTTGAAATAACACACTCAATGATGTTTCAAGTGTCTTTGGAGGCGAAAACACAAAACTGATGTATACTAGTTCACTTAAAAGAATGAAATGGTCAGTTATAGATCTACCTGGAACAAGCAATTTTGGGCTGGTGATATGAGATGTATTGCCATCTGTATTAGTGTATTGTTAAGGATCTTTGCTATTGTCCCTGGATCCCACCCAGAAATAACTCAGGCTGCTGCTTGTTAAACTTTGGATGCTCACTGGCAGTATTTATTTATAAAAGGCACAATTTATTCATACATTTACATCTCATTTTCTAATAATTCCATATTTGCAATTTTGGACATAACAGTCACATATCACATCTAGGATGTAAAAGTCCCATCTTCTTTCTTGTATGGTTCTTCTCCTTGCTCTGCTCTTCTTCCGCCATTGCTTCTCGGGGTCCAGACAACATGATCCAGTCCCCCCCTTTCCATCACCATAACCAGGTACCACACTTACCCGGACCACTCCCCCCCCACCAGGTGTGGACATGGCGATCCACCCTCTAGTTCTATATCCCTCCCCCCCGCTGCTCCCACACCTGGGTTCCTTTGTCCCCGGCACATGGTACCCCCCTCTACCTGCCCTCCCTTTTCCCTCTTGTTCCCACACCTTCCACTGACCCATCTCCCACTTGTAATGGAAGATGGGGCTCCTCCCTTGTTGGTTAACCCCTCTGCCCCTTTTTATTAATGTCCCTGACTAGGTCCCTGAAGGGGCGGAGGAACAGGCCCATGCTGAACTCAATCAAGTGAACACTGTCCCCCCCGGTACATCACCTCCTGCTCATACGAGATGTCCCTATGCTGAATGTGCACCCCCATCTCGATCACTGCCCTGGCAACCTTCCTGTTCAAGTGCTTCAGAACCACCTCTATCACTTTTGGCCCTTTTTCTCTCCTCCATACCCTCCGTGAGTAGATCTCTGACAAAACCTATCACCGCCCTTGGCCACCAGCTCTTCATCTTCTCCAAATCTGCAATAATGTCCTTTATCAGGGACCCCCAAGGCATTGCCCCCAAATCATTGCCACCCAAATGCACAATAACACAGTCTAGTAGGCCCCAATGTACTCACAGCTCCTCCAGCAGAGGTAGCAACTGTGACCATCTCATGACTCTCAGGTCCCTCCATCACACTCTGGTGTGTTCTGCTCCTGGGTGCAGCTGTGTCCCTATCCTTATGGTGGCTGCAACCCTCTCTGCCCAATATATGAACGAGTGCCCCAGGATCCATACTTGCCGCTTGGAACCTGCTGCTGGGAAAGAAAAAGGGACCCATTAGCCATTGTCAACACCTCACATATCTTTTGTAGCAGTTTGACTTCCATCTCCCTACTTGCTTGATATTGTATTCTCTTGCCCCAGCTGCAGCCACTTCCATTGCCACCCCAATCCAAAAGGAATTTGGGTGAACTCGTAGGGGTTCTCCCATGTAAATGCCACTGCCTTTTTCAGCACCACCCCTACCTGAAACCCTGTCACCAGTGACAAGTCCCCGTGCACAAATCAGGCCTCACTCATGCGGCCTCAAACTCTACTATATTCCATCATGGCATGGACCGCGCATACTCCCCCATCTGACTGTCTGCGTATCTCTACTGTGGTGCCCCCTCCCCTCTGGTCTGTTTTGGACTTCTGGAGCCAGATAATGACCATATCCACTTCCAGTCACACCTTGTGCTCTTGCAGGCCCACCGTGGCCGCCCCCTTCTGAGGTGCCACCATCTCTCCTACCCAAAATACCCCTCTCACCATGACTGCGAATATGGCCCGAAACAGACAAACTTTGTCCAGTGCCCACGCCACCTTCAGTAGCAGGAGGCCTATTATGGGTCTCCTCCCATCCTGCCTCCCGCCTTGCCCCCTTTGCCATCCTATGACCATCTGCTTGATGGTCTGGCTGCCTGTGGTGTCCCCCCATCCTGATCCTGGCAAACCCAGTTCATCCCCATGAGCTGCACCACCATGGTAGTGTGGGCCACCCCTTCTTCCAACTTTGCCATGATATACCGCATGACTTGCTCCTCCTGCACTGGTTCCCTTGTCTCCCAACCCCAACCTGCTTGAAAGACCTGGAAGCTCTCCCAAGCCCCTTTGTGGGCCTTCAAGGTGTTGGCCACCCACAAACCTCTATACAATGCCCTGGCTATTCTCCTCCAATCTCCCACATCCAATCTGGTACCCTGGTCCAGGTAGGTGTGGCCTGGGGTGCCAACTCCTGGAATCGGTCTATCTGCAAATGAGAGAGACAGTCAGCCACCTCATTCCAATTCCCCTCAATGTGCTGTGCCCTCAAAACAGGTTCAGGCACAGCCCCAACAACACCAAACTCCTCAGAACCTGGCCCACTGACTCTGTATGGCCTCTCTGTCTGTTAATCACCTCCACTACCCCCTTGTTATTGCACCAGAAGGAGATGCGCCACCCTGCCATTCGCTCACCCCAGATCTCCAGAGCCACCCATATGGGAAAAATCTTGAGAAACATGATGTTCTTAGTCCATCCCCATTCTTTCCACTGTTCTGGCCATGCCTCTGAGATCCATTCCCCTTGGAAGTAGGCCTCCAAACCAAAACCCCCAGCCATGTCCATATACAGCTCTAGGTCTGTATTGTAGGCCAACTCCTCTTGCCAAAACATCACCCCATTATACGATTCCAAGATAAAAAACCTTAAGCCTGGTGGTCCTCCAACACACCTCTACTGATGTCCAGTTTGTCCACCCAATGGTGGGGCTGCTTGGCCTTGCCTGTGACCCTGCCCAGCCTTCTTGTAAATGCCCTGCCTGAACTTATGGCTTCTCAGGTGAAATTAAGGTGCCCCTGCAGTTGCTGTTACTGTACCACGCTCGACACTGGGGCTCTCTTGGTTGCCATTCCTCCTTGTGGGCCTAGGCTGCATAACAAACAATATGATCATATCATCATCACCGGCTGCCCTCACCATAGCCTGCCCCCACCTTGGTCCTCCAGCCCCCACTTTCTCCCCCCCCCGGACCTCTGCACCCACTCTCCCTGTGCAAGGCCACTTTTCAATTATGTGGTTGCCCCTTCCCTGACCTCTTTAGGCTCCGCTGCCACATGGCGCGACATGTCCTGGGCTCCACCTGCCTCTGTCTGCCACCCTAAGGATCTTGCTTACTGGGACTATTGGCTGAGCACTCCCCCCACTGTGTGGACACAGCACATGGTAGGTTACTTTTTTTTTGTTTTCCAGGCCCATCTGTAAGACCTGGTGAGGGGGCCGGATCCTTCCACCACTGCATATGGATGATCTCCCTCACCACATGGCAGGCCATAACTGGCCCCAGCCTGCCCCCGACTGACTGGCCCAGCCCCTTGGCCACCACACTGTTTCTGCTCTGCTGTCTCGCGGTCCCATACGGTGCCAGCTTACAGTTCCATCTCAGTCTGCCAGCAGGATTGCACCAACAACCTGCCTTCATAAAAATAAACATTTTTTTTAATTGCTATTCCCTCAGTCCTAAAGGGACCTAGGGGACCCCTTGCTACTGTGTCCTCTTCGGCCTCACCATGCTGCTGAAGGCTGCCACCAAGCACCCGCCCCACGTGGCATCTACCATGCTCCAACCTTGACCAAACTCCCTCAACCCGTTACAGGCTAGTCCCACACCTTGCTACCATGCCTGCTCCATCTCCATGTCCCCCATGCTGCTGCCTTCACTAGGTTCCGGTGTCCTATTCTAGGCCACCACTCACCATGCTGGCATCAGCCATGTCATGAGGGAGCTTCTGCGGCCCCCCCAGGGTCCTCTCCTTTTTTAAACCTCCGAATGGGTGGGTTCGGGAATTGCTACTGCTTTTAGCAAAAGACCAAAATGCTCATAATTAGGCGCCTTGTCCTCTATGCCACTTGGCCCGATTCTATATACACCGGACCCCCCACTGCATGGTCTAGGCCTCCTCACCCAGATCGCCGTAGGAAGCCACCCTCCTCTGCCGGAAAACAGCTCTAGCCCATCCATAAATCCAAGCAGCGCTGTGATGGTGGGCCTCCATTGCCTTGGCTTCCCGCCAGGGCTTCCAGACCACCCCTGACACCCCAACCCTGCCACAAAGGCTTTGGCCTGCACACATACCTTGGACCTCCATGCGGCCCACTACCACGCTGAACCTGACAGAACAGTCTGAAACCCCACAGGGGCTTCCAGACCATACCCCGGCACCCTGCCCCTGCCATAAAAGCTTTGGCTTGCAACACATGCTTCAGCCCACTACTACACCGAACACCGACTGACCAGCCTACATTCCCGGTACAAAACCATGCATGCGAGCGAGCGCCTTCCACTCCACACTCCTTCTTGCTGCACCCAGTCTCTTTTCTTTCTTTATTCTTCATACCAAGCCGGACCTGGCCCCACTCCGCCATGCCAGGGCCTAGTGCTATGCCGCCTCCCTTGAACAAGATATTGGCCTGCTGGCCCCCACTCATGGGCTTTCCAGCACCACCTACCCAAACTACTGGGCACCAGATTGCTTCTCCAGTACTGGCTATGAGGCCCCACCACAGCTGGGCTCCCCCAGACTCACAGCCCTTCCTGCATCAACACACTTGCTGAAACAGGGGAGGGAAAGGACTGGCCCTTGCCATAAACTTCATCTTCCTTAAATCTCACTCACTTTTTTTTTTTACAACCACAGCATGCTTCACTCTAGACCTTACCCACACAGGCCCTCGCTATGTAGCTCCTATCCCCCCCCTTGCCATTGAGACCTTGCTGCATGGCCTCTGATCCCACAGCCTGTTTTAAAACAGATCAAACCTCCAACAACAGTTATACATGTTCTTCCAGAGCAAAAAGCAGCATAGCTGCCAACACCATCATGCATTTATCTGAGTTTAAGAAAGTTGTCCTAATGGGTGATTTTAATCTGCCAGGCATAGATTGGGAAAATCTTGTAACAAAAACAAATAATGAAAATGAATATCTAAATACCCTTAGTCTAGGTGGTCTGGAACAATATGTAAGGGAAAACACTCGGGATAACCATATACTAGATTTAATTTTAAGTAATAAGGGAGATAAGATAAATAACTGCCTTGTACTGCCACCTTTGGGCTCTAGTGGCCATTTAATGGTAAGATTTGATTATTTAGGGGTATTGAGTCAAAATTCTGGCAGCATTATAATATATAGATACGATAAGGCCGATATAATGGGTATGCATAGAGATCTGGCAAATTGGAACTGGGAATTAGAGTTTAAAGGAGCATCGATATCGAAGATGTGGGATATTCTTAAGACTAAAATAATTAGCTTGACTAAAGAATTTTTACCAACCAGGATTAAATATAATACAACTAAAAAGCATCTCCCCCTTGGATGACATTAGCAATCAAAAAAGAAATAAAGGAAAAAATTAAAACCTTTAGACGTGCTAAATTAAGAGGCGATGCTGCTAGCTGGGCTCATTACAAAAGGTGTTTAAAGTCCACCAAAAAAAGTATAGAAGTAGCAAAAGGAAAATATGAAAATACATTAGCTACTAAGGTTAAGGACAATTATAAATCCTTTTATCAGTTTATTAACAACAAAAAGGGTGAATCAAAAAAGATAGGCCCTTTATTGTGCTGAGGGGAAATTAGTTGCTGACAATTTGGGTATGGCGGAATTAAGTAATATGTACTTTGCTTCAGTTTTCAATCAGGGTAAATCATTAATGGGGATTAATTGTGGTATACCTAATGATGACCCAGGGGTAATTCTGGATAGGCAAGAAGTTATGATAAGACTCCAAAAACGCAATCAGAATAAGACACAGGGCCCTGATGGGATACATCCTAGATTATTCAAGGATTTGGTTAAACAACTTGCTGGCCCAATTACAGTATTATTTCAGAAATCAATAATTGAAGGAGAGGTCCCAGAAGATTGGAAACAAGCAAATGTGATACCTATATATAAGAAAGGCCCCAAACAAAAGGTTAAAAATTATAGACGCGTTAGCCTTACCTCAGTTCTGGGAAAGATACTGGAAGGATTTATTAAGGATTTTATTATGGAGCACCAATATAAGACTGGTAATGTTGACTATGCACAGCATGGCTTTGTTAAGGGGAGGTCTTGTCAAACAAATCTATTGGAATTTTATGGGAAAGTAAATCAGGCATTAGATGAGGGTAGCTCCGTAGATGTTATCTTCTTAGATTTTGCCAAAGCATTTGATAAGGTACCCGATGTCAAATTACTTGAAACACTGGTTAATATTGGACTTAACCGTAATACCATTTGTTGGATAAAATCCTGGTTGACAAGTAGGAGTCGGAGAGTTTGTATAAGGGGGGAATTTTCCAACTGGCAGAGAGTGACTAGTGGAGTGCTGCAGGGTTCGGTATTGGGCCCCTGCCTGTTTAATGCCTATATTGAGACAATGAAAGCCTCTCCTGATATTTGGTTTTCAAAATTTGCGGACGATACCAGATTAGGTAGGGTGGTTAATTTTAATAAGGATGCAGAATTATTATAATCAGCCCTAGGCTACTTGGAAGTTTGGGCAAATAATCATGGTTCATCTTTTAATGTGGTTAAGTGCAGTGTGATGCATTTAGGGAAATACAATATCCTTCACGATTATAATATGGGAGGTAAATTACTCAAGGAGACCACAGAGGAATGTGATCTGGGGATAAAATTTAGTAATAATCTAAGCTTTACACCCCATTATAACCAGATAATAAAAAAAGCTGTTAGCATACAGTACTGTGTAAAGAAACATATTAAAAGTAGAGATAGGGGTGTTCTTTTGCCATTGTATACATCTTTGGTATGTCCCCATTTGGAATATTGCTCCCAGTTGTGGTCCCCATTTAAAAAGGGGGATATAGCTTCGATTGAGAGGGTCCAGAGAAGAGCTACCCATAAAATTAAGGAAGTACAGGGGATGGACTATAACCAGAGGCTTAGTACTCTGGGGTTATACTCTTTGGAGTTTAGGAGACTAAGGGAGGATATGTGCTTAATTTACAGGGCCCTAAATGATCCAATACTACGGAAACAGCTTGATTTGGAAATCGTGGATCATAATTATAATACTAGAGCACACCCACTTCAGATAAAAACAGACAGATTTCTTTCAAATAAAAGGAAGTACTGGTTGACAGTAAGAGCACCTAGGATCTGGAATAAACTACCAGTAGAAATAATTGTTAGTAGTAATACTGAAATCTTTAAGAAAGATTTTGATAATTACTTAATAAATAATAATCAATTGGGATATTCTTAAAATATGGCGAGCATATGGACCTTGTCTTTTAAAGCTCTGTATAACTATGAAACTTATGAAACCACATTTACTAACACTTTCCACCATAGTTCACCAATGATAAAGATGCAGCTCAGCGCCTGGGCCTGTGTCCCTGTCCTGACCTGCCTCACCTTGATTGCCCAACGATGTGCTGTATATCCAACAAAGCGAAATTTACAGCAAGAAAGAGGGCTAGCTGAGGGTTACATGCCCTTAAATAGCCCTTTTGGACCCCTGATCAGGAGCCCTCCTATCCCCTACCCTTAGCCAATAGCCAGCAAACTCCTGACCTGGTCATATGACCCTTCTGAGGTCATAGCCCCTCCCTCATCCTGCAGACCCCCCCTTCCCTCCTCCTCCTCTCCCTCCCCTTTCTCCACTCTCATTTCTGGCTGGCTCTCAGGACAAGCTGGCTTGCCTTTTAATGGCAAGCCCCATTATCTTGAAATCAGTACTTAATATACATATTAGTCTCCAGTTTTGATTCATTTATCACCTTTTTTACAGAGGTATATTAATAAACATTCTGTCATATTTAAGGGTAGAGAAGCTGTATTCACTATATAAGTAAACATTATAGTTAATTCTTTTAGAATTGTTAGGATCAAAGTATTTATATAATTCTTCTGTTGGGCCATCCTTCCTTTGGAGCTTTCCCATTTTGTAGATGTTATGTCTAACGTTAGTTTGTTTATGATCTCAGGAGGACATGTAGAGAGCAAAAAGCTAGAAAATAGCTTGATTATGGTATATGGGAATCTTTTTTCTCTTGAAATAGTTCCATAGTATATTGTGTGACTATTTTTTTGTTTTATTTTGCTCCTTTATATATGGCAGAACTGTTTTTGTTAGGTTCACATATTACAGCTATTGTATAGGCATATTTTCCTAGTTTTCCCTCGAGTCCCAAAAAGTTGTCGTCTCAGGCTTTCAGCCTGTTTAAGATAGAATATGGTCATTTCTTTTTGGCTCTTGTAATTTGCTCTGAAAAGTTATGGTTTGTTTCTTGAGAGAGGGACACCAATTTCAGAAGCTTTTTTTGATTATGTAAATACTGTAGTTAAGATAAATTTTGTTTCTATGTATTTTACTAAGATTCAAGAGAAGAAAAAATAACTCCTTTATTTGTATCTTCCCAGCACAGTACTGGGTCTTCATACAAAATAAAAACTGACTTTCTCGCTATTATGTATTGTAATATTTCTTGAGCTATATCTTGATTCATTAATAAGGATGAGTTAAATCTCCAGATGCCAGGGCCATTAGCAAGTGTCTGAATGTCACCTAGCTGTAGGTTTAGTAAATTATGATCTGAAAACTCCACTACTTCTGTTCCTTCAGAATGTATTTTTAATTGTCTGGTGATAAAAAGAAAATCTATTTTTATAGCCAAATTTCCTTTATGAAGGGTAGGGTCTGATCTACCTGTTGAAATGAAATATGAAAAGCTGTCCCTTAAGCCGCCGTGAAACAGGAGGAGACTCCTTTTCTGGCATCCTTACCTGACTATCCCCTCTCAGATGATTGCTACTTCGGGTAGGCCTGGGTCCGCTGTGGGAGGGGACCGCGGCCACCGAGGAAGGGGATAGTTCCGCTAGAGCCTGCCAGGGTCGCTATGGGAGGTACCCTAGCATGGACTCTGCGGTGTCCTACTGGGGTCGCTATGGGAGGGACCCGAGTGGACTGAGGAGGTCTCCTTTTTTTTTTTTTGTTTTTTTTTTCACTTTGAGAGCGCCTAATGCTGCTGAGGGTCACCCAAGATGAAAGTGGGCACTGTGGAAACAGACCCAGAACTCCTGTGGCGTGGCGTGGGGTCCCTGCACTGGGAACCGCCTCTGCAAGCGGTGCACTGGGGTCAGGAAGCCAGCTGAGGCCTAGACTCTCAAATCTGCACCTCCGATTGTGGAGCATTCATATTTTAATTATCTGGCGAGATTTTTGGGCCCCCCCGCTCGCCCTATGACAAGGGCAAGGAGAGAGAGAGCGGCCGGAGAGATGAGGGGGGAGCTCCCATGGGTCAGGGTGTCGCCCTGCACTGTGTCCTGCATGAGAGCCACACGGCGTGGTTGGCCTCCGCGGAAGGTCTCAGCAGCAAAACGGAAGACCAACGCGCGGGCGCCTGCCTCTGAGCAGCTCCGGGGAGGCAAGGCGTGAGCGTTGGCAGGCCTCGATATCCCGGGAGGTTGAGTCTGTCGTCCAAGGCCGAAAAGGAAGGAGGGGTTGTGGCGCACATCCGCAATGCCTCCTAGCCGAGGAGTGGACGACCTGCAGGGAAGGGCCCAAGAGGCCTGGAGGTAGATCTGCGCTTCCGATTGAGGGCGCGAGAGTGGCAAGATGCCGAGCAGCATCAGGGGGCATGCCCCGGTCGGATGGATGGCCGGAGGGCCGTGACTTGCCTGTGGGCCGGGAGGCGGGAGGGAAGGCCTCAGAGGGAGGGAGGGAGGAGGTTTGGGTTAACCGCGGAGTCGCGGGGAGAAGAGGCGACTCACGTGTTGGTAGGCCAGGTGTGGGCCTGGACAGGGAAATATTGCCCCGGGAGCGAGCCCCAGCAGCACTGGGAGACAGCGCCTCATGCGCCGATCCCTCTGAAGGGAAGAGGGGCCTGAGAGGAGCCGCGGAGTCGCGGGGAGGAGAGGCGACTCGCGGTGGGGATTTTTAGGCGAGGGCCTGCAGGATGAGCCCTCAGGGCCGCGTCGGCTCTGGGACAGAGGGCACGCTGCCTGAGAGGCCAGTATCCAGGACGTGTGGCCCAGATAGCGAGGGTCCCAGCCTGCTGGCTCGAGGAAAACATCCTGGAGTGGCCAGGAGAGAATAAAAATGTTCATATGAGACAACAAACAGCAATTCAATGACCAGAGCAATGCGCTATTAAAGATATAAATTGCTAGGTGCAGAAAAAAACTCCTGGTTTGACCAAATTAGGAATATGGGGCAGCAGAGGGCCCCCAGACAATATAAATAATAATTTAAGTGCAACAACATAGAAGGCTTTTGATAAAGTAAAAATACAGTTCCTACCTTAGAATTTTAAGGAGCAGACGGTTCTCTGGATGCTTCTTGCCTATTCAGATGCACAAATTACAACTGGAGAGCAGGGGTTCCTGGGACCTGGATATACTGGAAATCTGATCTGGGTCATGTGCATCATTAGCCTATCAGGTGGGCTGTAACCCATGAGGTAATGTCTGGAGTGCCATGGGATGCCAACCAATCACAATATGAATCAGTTAAGTTAGCTGTTTTGATCATTTTAGAAAGGAAGGACATGTCACAGAATATTTTAGTGGTTTTTGCTTGTTTCCCATATCCTGTAAAATTAGGCTACAGTTGAAATCTCTTCCAAAAATCATATATTTAGATGAGTAAAGATACAGTTGGGTAAGTTTAATTATACAATGGGGCAACTCCAAATGGCCAGTCCCTGAAATCTGATTGGTTGGCTGGCACCTCTTCAGCGTGATAAATCCTCCAGTATACCCACTGGAACAGGTGCCAGCCACCAGTCTGCCGCATAAAGAATTATACTTCATATCCTTCTGACAATCACCAGCCCAAAACTGTCAAAGACAATGACAGACTGCACAAAGACTGTAAGAGAAGACAAGATGCAGAACTGTACAGTACTGCCATTACCATTATTAACATTACTGGCCGGTTTCAGTCTCCAGCCTTGAAAGTCACACTTTCTGCTATCGGGCAATCAAAAAACAATTTTCAGAACTTTAAACCTTAACTGACCACTGCACCCACCTCACCTCTCATGCTCTGTGTAATCAACATGCTCTCATTCCCACTTCATTACTCACTGCAGTGTCACTTTCTCTCTCTCTCTCGCTTTATCATAACTTGGCCAGGAATGCAAAAAAACAAACAAACATTAAAAACAAACTCCTATGAATTGCACAGTCACCAAAACAAATTAAACCCAGAAGCAAATGCTCCATGACCTCTTCCCTATAGCGCTCTGCTTCGCACAATAACACTCGGCACACAATCTAATACAACTGAAATAAATAGCCAAAAATTTCAGAAACCCTTTAAAATAGAAAATTACAACATATTATTCTATATTTAGCACTTTACTATGGATGCAGATGGCAAGAGTGGACCCCTGTACTGCATCCATAGCAACAGTCCTCCTAACCCCAAACTACTTTTTTCTGTCAGACTAACAAATTTAATACAACATAAATAAAAATGCACAAAACACAGTATTGTTTATTATGTTTTCAATCTGAAAAAGACAGTAGCATTGTATAATAGCAACATACCCCTACAGGAAGTGGGTATACTGGTGGATTTACCACTTCTGGTGTGATTAAGTCACTTGGCTGCACCTCATGACCGAATCACACCAGGCGTGGTAAATACACCAGTATACCCACTCCCTGGAGGGGTATATTCCTTAAATAACTCACCTCTGTCTGCTTTGGATTGCATGGCATATATGTTGATGAATCTAAAAAGTGTGTTTTGTATTCTGGTGTCTAGTATGAGTACTCTCCCTGGAACTAAGTCAATGAGTTTTATGACATGAATTTCTAGTGAGTGAAATAAGATACCCACACCTGAATAGTTGTCTTGCCCTATTGACCAGTAAGAAGGACCAACAAACCATGCTCTGGTTGCCCTAGTGAGGTCAGGAATGGTGCTTAATCTAGTATCTTGAATGAGATATACCCCAGTTGATCTTGAGATTAGGGAAGCAAACACTGCTTGTTGTTTCTCATGACTCTTTATATTATTTACATTGATAGAATGGCTAGACAAGTGGGGATCCTTCTGAAAAAGTAAGAAAAGAACGTTCAAACAAGTTACAGTAAGAAGATTTTTCCTTGACCTTTTAATCCCTCCTTTGACTTTTAATTTTATCCTTGGTTTGATTTTGCTTTTGCATTTCTGGGAATCGTTTTTTTCTGGGGTGTCATCTTGAAGCCCAGAAGCAGGATTTTGTTGGAGAGACAAAACTGAGGAGTTATCTGAGTCATTCTCAGAATATTCAGAGATGTCTGGCAGGGGTTGTAACCTGTTAAAAATAGTTCAATGTGCCTGTGCAACTGGTTTCATGCTTTTGTAATGTAGATAAATTTTGGCTGTTCACCTCTCTATCGGTGGGATATACCACCCTGTAGGAGTACAAAGGCAAGGAACCCTAGGGGAGGGTTTCACTCCATGAGGTGCCATGGGAGTAATTCCCTTGGCTAAAGGTACCTTAGGAAGAAGCCCATTTTAGAGAAAGGCATGCCACTACAGTAGGAGGGGTAGATGGATGAGCAAGGAAAAATGCTTGTGTGTGGAGTGAGGACAGCAGCCCTTAAATAGGCCAAAAGGGGAGCATGGCCAGTTGCACTGTCCCCTTGAACAGCAGACTATAGCCTTCCAATTCAATGTGACTGTGCAACTGGTTTGTGCTTGTGTAATGTAGATAAACTTTGGCTGTTCGTCTCTCTATCCATAGAATATACCACCCTGTAGGGGGTACAAAGACAAGGAACCCTATGGGAGGGTTCCAACCTTTGAGGTGCTGCAGGAGTGATTCTCTTGGTTAAAAGTAAATTAGGAACAAGCCCAAAAAGAGTGCCAAGCAAAGCATACAAGGTAGTGAACATGTATCGGGGTTGAGGACCTGTACGTAGGTTGGTTGGTAGTATGGATTCAGTTGGTAGCATGGGTCAATGAAGACCTGTGCATAGCTCAGGTGGTAGCATAGGTTCAGTTGGTAGCATGGGTTAATGAAGACCTGTATGTAGGTTGGTTGGTAATGGGGTTCAATTGGTATCATAGGTCAGTTGGTCGTATTGTTTAAATAAAGTAGGCAGGAAATGACAGGTGAATAGTGACCCACTCAGAGGTCTGACTGTAAGGCATAGAGGCTTGGCTTCCTAAGAAGAGAGAGAGAGAGAGAGAGAATAGCCAAAGGGGGAAATGGGATGGTTAGGGGACATCCACAACCATCCAACAGCAGAAACCTACCTAAGTGGGAAACCTAGGAAAGTGACCTAGGGACTTCAAGGATGCTTATACAGTATTATGACCATTGGCATGGAGGAGAGGAAAAATTCCCTTTGAGGACTAAACCTCTGGAGATACAAGGCCTAGGTCACCTTCCCTCCTGGCATTGGGACAGTTTTGGTTAGTGACAGGTCTGCTACTGCAATTTAGTAGACCAGTTCAAGGGAAATGCAATTTTGGGGAACACTCTTACTCTATCCCTCTACCAGTAATGCTATGGAGTGTTGCAAGTGCACTTTGCAACAATAGTCAACTGAGGCCAGAGGAGGAGGAGAGTAATGACCACCAAGGTGCTCAGCTGGCCTACCAATCTATGAACAAACCAGGTGAACCAGAGGCAGTTGTAGGGAGAACAGCATGAAAGAGTGCCTCTGAACCCACTCAGGCAGCTAAAGGGGCCCTTCACATGATAGCCCCACCTTTTTGCTGCTGAAGTCTTAAGTGCTACATCAAGAGGTGCCATCAGTACCATTGACAACTGAAGGTCCACCCAGAGTGGGGACCTTCCCAACTACTGGCCAGGTGAGAAGGACCCCACCCCAGGCTTTGCATGCTCAAGATGTGGACTTTAGGGTGCAGAGAGACAGAGACCATCAACCACAGGGCTAGCCCTGCATCCTGGAATAATAGATATGGTTGGCATGTCTCCAAAATGTGAAAAAGTGAGTTGTAATGGGCATGGGACCTGCACATGGTAAGGAGCATGGGACCCATATGTGGGTATTAATGGATGATAGCAGACATGGGGAGACCAGTATGTAGGTCATACTGAGCACTGTGGACCCTCTCGTGGTTCTTGACTGGATGAGACCTGAACGTTGGTCAGGCTTAGCAATATGGACCCTCTCATGGGTCTAGGTAAAGCAAATAGCAGTTGCCAACCACAGGAATGCATGCCGACCAAGTTCATTAGAAAGCCAAATAGGGAGTGAATTGGATAGTATATAATGAGTAAGAGAATGGCGAGGCTGGGCAAAGCCCAGGGCCAATGGTTGGAAAGGAGGAGGCTGTGTTGCTGGTTAGGTAGAAGGAAGCTGCAAAGCCAGTATGGTAGGAGGTATGGTTTGAAGCAAGTAATCATGATATGCTCTCAGACTTGAAAAGGGATGCAAGTATTGAAAGGGGAGAGGTCCTGGAAAGAACGGACTTGCAAGCTGATTGTGTCAGTGCCATGATGGCTGATACATGAACAATAATGGTAGTGCAAGGGACAGAAAGGTTGGGAGGACTGCAAGGGACAGGAAGGCTGGCATGACTGTGTAAATCAGGTGCATAATAGCAGGGAAAGGATGGTAGAAGGGTGGGAGGAGCCATAGAAACACAGAAGTATAGAGGCTGACGGTAGATAAGGACCGCAAGGCCCATCCAGTCTGTCCATTTCTTTTTCTAACTTATAAATGTGCCATCGGCCTTTGCTCTGTCAGTGGCCTATCTATTCATACTCATCTGTATTGCTCCCTTATGCCTATCCCATGACTGTTTGAAGCCCTGCACTGTGTTCATAGCCATGACTTCCTGAGGTAGGCCATTCAATGCATCCACCACACTTTCTGTGAAAAAGAATTTCCTCACATTCCCCCTTAATAGGCCTCCATCTAATCTCATGCTGTGTCCTCTTGTCCTGCCATGTTTCTTACATTTAAACATGTTAGGCTCTTTCACCTTGTTAATGCTCTTAAGGTATTTGAATGTTTTGATCATATCACCTCACTCCCTCCTTTACTCAAGGGTATACATATTGAGCTCCATTAATCTGTCCTCATATGTCTTCTGATGCAGTCCCTGCACCATTTTGGTCGCCCTTCTCTGGACTGCCTCAATTTGGCTAACGTCCTTGTGAAGGTGTGGCCTCCAGTACTGCATGCAGTACTCCAGATGGGGCCTAACCAGTGTCATGTAAAGAGGGATTATTACCTCCCTCTTATGACTTGTGAGACACCTACTAATACACCCTAACACCCCCCTAGCCTTACCTACTGCTTTAGAGGTCTGCTTGGATGATTTCAGGTCATCGGTGATGATGATGATGCCCAAGTCTCTTTCTTCCTTTGTGACTGCCAGCAACTCCCCTCCCAGCCTATAGGTGGCTTCAGAGTTTCTCTTTTTGCTGTGCATGATCTTGCCCTTCTTTGCATTAAATCCCAGTTGCCACTCTTCTGACCATTTTGCTAGTTTATCCAGATCTCTTCTCATTCTGCCCACCCCATCTGGATCATCTACTCTGTTGCAGATCTTGATGTCATCAGCCAACAAACAATCCTTACCCTCTAGTCCATCTACAATGTCACTAGATATTGAAGAGGACTGGCCCCAGGACTGATCCCTGAGGTACCCCACTTGTGACTTGCATCTCTTCAGACTGTATACCATTTACCACCACTCTCTGTTTTCTGCCCATCAACCAGTTTGCCACCCAGTTGACCAACTTCTGACCCACCCCGAGCCTACCCAGCTTATTTATCAATCTTCTATGTGGAACAGTGTTGAAGGCTTTGCTGAAGTCAAGGTAGGCAACATTAACTGCTCCCTTTGGTCCACCACTCTGGTTACCCAGTCAAAGAAATCTATGAGATTAGTTTGACAGGACCTTCCTTTTGTAAACTCATGCTGTCTTGGATCCTGTGCCCCTATGGATTCCAGGTGTTGCACTATCCTTTCCTTAAGGAGTGCCTCCATAATCTTGCCCACTACTGAGGTAAGACTGACTGGTCTGTAGTTCCCTGCCTCTTCCCAGCTGCCCTAAGGTAGAGTGTTGCCAGGAATAGCTGGTTGCAGAATACCATAAAGGCTATGTAAAGCAGCAATAGAAGGCCGGGTTGAGCCAGTGACCAATGAAACATATAAGAAGCTAAAAACTGCTCCCACTGCCTGGGGTCACAATGCTTAATGTGACTCCTTAGTCCCCCACCACAGGAAAAACAAAGAAGCCACAAACATGACACCACAACACCAAGCAGCTAATGAAATAAGTTAAATACATGCCAGCCATGAAAGCAGGATTAGATCATCATCAGAAACAAACTGATGAGGGTTTGGTATAAGTAAAGTTTGGTAAAGGTGGGAGTAGCAATACATAAGCCTAAATAACACAAACATAGAAGTGAGGAGTAATGCAGTCAGGCTGGAAAAGTAATTGAACAGCATCCAGCAGCAATTAACTATAGCTTGTAGGGGTAGCAATCTGAATGAACATAGAAACTGTAGGGAGAGACAATGCAGAGAAAACAGCAGCAATATTTGCTTGGTATAAGTTCAGGAAGCACAACTGAGTTCCTTGGACTATGCTGCTTAGTGAAGTACTGTATGAAACAGAGAGAAGTTGTTAGCTAGGCAGCAAAGCTATGAAAAGGTGTAATCCATTAAGGTGAGCAAGGCAGCAGATTGCAGTGTGAGCTGATACAGACAATGACAATAGCATTGAGTGAGGCTTGTTAGGCAGAAAGCATGCTGAACTAAAGCATACAGTAAACAATGCAGTGAACAAAGAACTGCAATAGTAGGTGAGAAATGGAGCCTGGGGGTACAGGCACAAGGTAGCTTGAGGCAAGGAAATACAGAGTATAACCTGAAGCGCAAGTTGCAATGTACAGACAGGGCACTAGAAAACTAGAAAGCTGAAAAGAAAGAAGGCAAACAAAAGGACAGGAGCAGGAAAGGAACCAGCACACACAGAAGCATGGAGCAGATGGTGGTCAGTAATACAAACCAAAAGCAGGAGAACAGAGAAACAGAACTCCAGCACATTCCAAGCAGAGTCCAAGCATGCATGGAGGGGGGACAAAGCCCCAATGGGCCACAGGAGAGAAGACAGATCAACAGAGCCTCTGGCTGCAAGGAACAATGCTTTTGTGTAGAGTGAGGAGAGTAGCCCTTAAATAGGTCAAAAGGGGTGTGTGGGCAGTTGCACTGCCCCATTAAACTACAGGCTATAGCCTTCCAAAGATTTCTGGGTTTTTTTTTTGTCACTTTGGGGTGGGCTGAGTACAGTCCTGTCTCATGCCTAGTCACCATGCTCATTTTTTCCATTGTCAAGGATATGGGGGTGGGGTGGGAGTGATGGAAGCTTATTATTTGTCTCAGTGGAAGTTGAGGGTTCTGGGGTGGGGCATTTATTTGCTTGGTGACTTGTTCTTTTCTGAGGTGCTGGAGGGAGGGGTAGCTGTTGTGCTGGGTAGGGCAGATGTGGAGACTATCTGGGTATATAAATTCATCTCAGGTTGTATTCTTACTTGGGATTGGGCTGGGACCCCTCTGTCGCTCCCTAGGAAAGATAATTAGGTAGGTGTTGTAGCCCTATATCTGTTGACCTGAGTAAAATTCAAAGTTTCCACCATTCTTTCCAAATGCATTTGCTGTCAAATATTTCTTCATGGTTCCCTAGTACAGTACATCTTTGCTTTAACCAGTACAACAGATATGTAACACTGACCCACTCATCCCAAAAGAGGACAGTTATATTTTTCAAAGTTGGTTTAGTCAAAGGAGTAACTTCAAAAGGCATGCATAGTGGGGTGTTCTTTAAAGCATTATGTCACATCCTGAATTCTTCAAGTCCAGTAGTAGATTTCAAGCTCACATCAAAATGATGCTGCCCTGGTGACATGTATTAGTGTATAAATCTCAGTAGCAAAGAATTGCATGGAGCCTTTTAACAAATGTTTCCCCCCATACACTCTGTCTGGTGTTTGCTCTAACCCTCCCTTGTAATGTATTCTCACAACATAGTGCCATTTTGCAGGAGCTACTGGGGTCTGGAAGAGAGGCATATGGTCTGAGGTTAATTTTATGTAATATTCTGGATGGAGCATTTAGAGGATTGCTAATTATCCCAGAGGTATACATTTCCTCCCTTAAGTCTGTCATTATCGGTTGCTGCTGTGGAGCAGAGTTAATTCCATCAGAAGGTACATTTAGACTTGAATGGAGAATTAATTTTGGGTTCTGTGTCAGTTGAAAATCTGGAGGTAGATCCAGGAGAGAGACTGAGGCATTATGGTTCTGTGAATCCAATTTGTCAGTCATAAAAACAGCTCTTGGTTTTGGAGAAGTAGGTATGTTTTCTTTAGATTTAGAAAAGTTTTGAGGATCTTTAGTACCTGTATTGCTGAGGTCTTTGTGTGGCATCCAACTTGGTGAAGAGCCTGAGACCCATTCTGTGTTGGCCTGTGACCTCTCCCAGCTCACCGCAAGCAGAGCTGCTTGTAATGACCACTTCAAGTCACTGTTAGGTTGTGGGGCTTGTCTTAGGACACACATTTCGTCACCTGTGTGTGCTGTTCCTGACAGAGCTCCTGTAACAGTAAGCCCATTCAAAACCTCTGCAGTATTGCTGGAAGACTGTATTTCAGGCATTGTTTCAGAGCTGGTAAAATTTTCAGTTTCTGGTTGCACTGTGGGCTGCAGCTTGAGAGCGGTACATTCTTTTGATGTTACTACATCACAGGCCGCCAAACTGGTTGATTTATCTGCAAGGGGCTTAATTGCATGTACTATGATTTCAGGTAATTTACAATCCTCTGAAGTCATTTACAATTTTTCAAGAGCCTAGTGGTGCAAGCTGGAAACTCTTTTGGAGGAGCAGGAGACAGCCGGCGGGGGGGGGGCTAGACCCAACTGGATATTTTTGACCAGTAAGCAGGTCTGGTAGAAAAGTCATCCCTGAAAGTCTAGCCCTGCTGACCATTGGTAGAGGTCACAGGTATGCATGAGCTGATCACAGCCTGTGGTCAACCTGCAGGCTTTGTTAAGGGTGTGTTTAATGCTGGTCAGTGCAGTGTCAGAGGTAGCGCCATAGATGACTATGCCATAGTCTACCAGGGAAAGGATGGAGCTAGAGATGGCTAAGCATAGGGCATCAGGAGGGAGACAGGGTCTATGTCTATAAAGGAGACCAAGTCTGATGTTTATTGCAGAGCATGTTGACGCAATATGCTCGTGAAAGGTAAGGGCAGAGTCAAGGGTAACCCCTAGATACTTGAAATTGGAAACTGGCTCCAGCATGGTACCCAATGAGTTTTGTATAGATATTTTGGTTGTGCTATGTTTATGTTGTGGGTGGGCAAATAGCATAACTTTCATCTTTTTTGAGTTGAGTACAAGTTTGTGGGAGGTAAACCAAGCTTTTATTTGTATGAAGGAGCCCTGCAAGGACTTTTGGAGCTGGGTAGGGTCAGGGTGCCAACTAAAGATCACAGCATCATCTGCATAGAGGAGAAGGTGCCTTGAGGAAGCCATAGGTAAGGAGTTCAAGTATAGTGAGAAAAGGTGCGGACCCAGGATGGACCCTTGGGGGACACCCAACCGGACGGGAAGGGTAGTAGAGAGGGTGTTAGTTATCTTCACTTGCTGGGTATGGCCCTGGAGATAGTTGGAGAACCAGGCAATGGTTTCTTCGGATACACCAACGGAGAGGAGGGAGTTTATGAGCATATTGTGATTGATGGAATCAAATGCCTTGGAAAGATCAATATAGACTGACCCAGCCAAGTCTTCCTGGTTTAGGACATCGTGGAGAAAGGAGGTGAATTCTTGTAGGGCAGTGGTTGTGCTGTGTCCTTTCCTGAACCCGTGTTGTTGCTGGCATAGTAGGCGGTGCGAGTCTAAGTAGTCAATAAGCTGATCGGCTGCTATTTTTTCCAACACTTTTGAGAGGGAAGGGAGTATGGAAATGGGCCTATAGTTACTACTTGAGTACAGTCACCATTTTTATGAACTGACATAATTACTGCCCTTTTCCACAGAGATGGGAACTGCCCTAAGCACAGGGACTTATTAATTATTTTTGTGAGGGGTGTTAGGACTGCCTCAAGGGTTAAGGAGAGCAGTTTTACATCAAGAGAGTCACTGCTTTGCCTAGTCTTACCTAGGAACATGGCAAGATATGAGCGGGCAACACCAGGGGAGACCGTTTTGAAGTGAAATGGTGGAGCACTAGGGGGTGGCGGGAATTGTCCAGCATCTGCAGCAAAAAAGTCAGGGGGAAATTGTACTGAGGTCAGAGAATGATATATTGAAAGCATTTGTTATTTTGTAGGGGTCTTGGGTGGAGACACCATCGATAATAAGCATGGTAGGGGGAGAGGAGGCAGACTTGCCACTGAGTTCCTTTATATTTTACCAGAACCTCTTCCCATTTCCCTAGGTGGCAGTAAGGTTGGCCTGATAATAAGTAGCCTTTACCTGTCGGATAGCCCAGGTGCTTGAGTTTTGGGCAGCCTGGTACAATTGTTGGTCAGACGGGTGACCTGACTGAAGAACACAGTGCCACAGGTCATCACAGGCCTTCATTTGGTCTTGCAAGGACTGATTTACCCAGGGGGAGGATTTAGTTTTTTCAATCCATTTTACAAAGGGGGCAAAGATGTCACAGGCAGTTTGGAAGGAATCTATGAAGAAAGACAGGACGGTATTAAATGACAACTGGTGATCAAGTGGAGACCAGTTGAGGTTTCACAGTTGGTTTTGGAAATGTACCAAAGCCCCTTTCTTAACTTGGCGATACATGGAGATGATGGGGGGTGGGCCTTCCAGCTGTTTGTCCAGAGACAAGTTACAGGGGAGTGATCACTGAGTGAGTCTGAGAGGACCTGGACATCCTGTATGCACTCGGGATGATTCGTGAGTATGAGATCAAGGAGGGAACTAGGGCCCAAGTTTTTGTTTGCTCTAGTAGGGGTAAGGACCATTTGGGACAGATTTTGGGCAGCAGTTGCATCCCTGAGGGAGGATGACTAGGTAGCAAGCCAGTTTGTGTTGAAATCACCAAGTGCTATGACTTCTGAGTTTTTTGGGAGCTGGGCGATAATGTTTAGGATGGTGTGAAAGCATCCCTTTGGTTGCAAGGGGGTATGTATAATGACATTAGATAGAGAGATTTTCCTGAGTTGCCAATAGCAATCCTGATAGTGAGGGACTGTGCACCCTCTGCAGGGTTCATTGTTGCAATATTTATACCTTGCAGGTGTTCCCAAAGGTACAGTGCACTACCCCCACACTGCATATCCAGCCTGTCTGATCTGAACAATGTGTAGTCAGGTATGTATACAGCCGAGTCAGGGGTATGCTGCGATAGCCATGTTTCAATTATGGCAGGGGCATTAGGGTGGTGGAGGCAGACCCAAGCTTGGAGTGAGGCAAGTTTTCTTTGGAGGTTATGTATATTAATGGTAGCCAGCCATAGCCCTTTGTGTTGCATTGTTAAGTGAGGGGTTTGGTCAGTGAGGCCAGGATTGGGGTGTATGTTGCCCACAAGTAGCAGAAGGATAATAGCTATCCTGGATTGGGTACTTTTTAGGATATTCTTGCGAATGTGCAGTGATGGGACTGCATGGTGGTGTGGCTTGTTGGTAATATGGGACTATGTGAAGCGCAATATTTCATGGCCATATAGAAAAGTGGTAATCATGATTACTGGGAGTAGGTGGCTTGGCAAGAGGGGAGGATGGGGGGGTGGGACATGGTTATTGATGCAGGAGTAGTCACTGGGCTGTGTGGCAGAGGAGGTGTTAGGTGGGCAGGAGGAGGGGTAGTGTGAGGTTGAGTATGGGAAGGGCAGGAGGGTGGTATGCTAAAGGGAAGAGTTATCAAGAGGAGAGTAAGCCATGGTATCATTTTGTGAATGAGAGAGGAAGATACAGCAATGTTGCTTGGCATTTTTGGAAGGAATTAGTATCAAGTGTGAGTTGTTTGGGCTTAGAAGTTAGTTATAGAATTATATTTTTCTGCTACTGCTTGGGAGGGGGTGTAGGCTTGAGGGTTTAAGCAGGCATTGTTTGAGATGTATGGGTATTCTTATGTGTCACACACCGACGCAATGTGTTGTAACATAGAATCTGAGAGAAAATACCAGCTGAAAGACAATAGCAGCCTCTAGTGGTAGGCCCTGATAACCTGCCTATGGAAAAGTTGCCTGATTGGTTAAAACTCATTGCCAGGGTTTCCTCCTCTATAAAACAACAAGTCAACCAAGGGTGGTGGTGGGTGTAATGGAGCAGCTGACGCATATCGTCAGTGGGACTCCTATTGAGAGTTTGGAATTATCAGGGCTGCGTATCTGTAGAGCTGCTGATCCTACAGTAAAAGCGTACGTTACCTGGGCAAAATGCTGTGGGAGGTCCTTGCAAAGCTCAGTGGAGGGTGTCCTACCCTCACGACCAGCACCCATGAGGGGGACCTTGCTGTTCTGTTGGAGAAAGGGGAAAGCACAGTAAATATCAGGTGAGCTTGCACAGGTGCAAGGGGGGAGTTTCAGTCTAAATTACATGGGGCAGGGGCTACTACTGTATGTTCAAACTAGTCTGCATCTGCGTAGGAGAGATTTAAAATGGTGAATAGAAATTTCAACACTGCTAACACTGACTTTCTGTTTAGGCTAAAAGGATAACAACTTTTTTTCTAGTGCAGTTTCAAAATGCACAGTGCAAATGCAAACAGCCTGGCTTACTTAACAAACAGGATCAGAAATGTTATTCGAATAAAGGCGCAGTGACTATGTTGCAATTAAATAATTTAAACAGAGAAAGTTGGCACTGACACTACACTCCAAGGCACAGAGGGATTAAATAAATGCATACAGACTGGCTTTCAAGTAGGAATTTGCTGCTATAACAATAAAGGCACAGTGACTATGTTGCGAGTGAAATAGTAAAATTATTTGAACTTAAAAACTGGCACCACAATTAAGCTCTTAAGGCACAGAGGGATTCATGTAAATCTTGCCAATGAGACGCTAAGGATTTAAGTAACAAAAATCTCCACATGTGTGGGGACAGTAATTAAGGAACTTGGTGAAAATGCAGTAATTT
Source organism: Neoceratodus forsteri (assembly GCA_016271365.2). NCBI lineage: Eukaryota > Metazoa > Chordata > Ceratodontiformes > Ceratodontidae > Neoceratodus > Neoceratodus forsteri. The sequence continues at coordinate 1,580,215,312 of CM057449.1, read as the reverse complement.
AAGTGGTTTATGAATTAGAAGTTCAAGTCCTTGCTCATTTTGGCTCCTGTTGCGAGTTTGGAATTATCAGGGCTGCATATCTGTAGAGCTGCTGTTCCTTCAGTAAAAGCACATGTTACCTGAGCAAAATGCTGCAGGGGGTCCTTGCAAAGCTTGGGGAAGGGTGTCCTACCCTCATGACCAGCACTCACAAGGGGAGCCTTGCTGTTCTGGGCAAAATGCTGCGGGGGGTCCTTGCAAAGCTCGGGGAAGGGTGTCCAACCCTCACGACCAGCTCCTCAGAGATAAAATACAGTCAAAAAGGTCAAAAAAATGCACATGAGAAAAATCTCCAAGGAAAATTACAAAAATAAAATGGTCTCAGAGTGATACTTTTCTGCTTGTTTTTATCTTTCAGGAAGTAATTATAAGTTTTCAAAATAAACAGGAAATAAAAAATGTAACCCAAAAGATATAAAAAACATAAATAAAGGGAAATCCTGGACAAAATCAAGTAATTGGAACATCAGAGTTTGTTACCAAGGGGAGATTTCTCCATTTGGCTTGTATATTCTCCACTTGCTTGTTCTGGAGTTCATCCCCATAAATTCATCTTAAATCTGAAGTCATTTTGGCTACCAATTCTAAATAATATACTTGTTTCTTCTGCAGGAAATAAAGGCACCTGGAGATACAAATATGCCACCTTATAACTGAAAAGAGTATTTGTAAAGTACTGACATCCCATTTGCTCCAGTCTGGTCTATAAGACCCATAAATTAAAATTTCATAAGTAACATTTTGGAAACAAGGAATATGTCAAGATGCAGCTAAATAGGTCCAAATAAAAGCAAGTAAAAAATAAATGTCTCATAGATTCCAAAACCTGAGGGCACTGAGGTCTGCTGCACAATCTGTCCACTAGTTGCTTGTGTTTTTGATTGTCCTTTATGTTAAGTTTCTCATGACAGCAGAACCAATGGATATCCCACACATGAGGAGGAATGCATTTATTGGTCAATTGTGATTTCAAGAAAGAAAGTAAAGTAGAGGGACAATTCGGAAAGACACTTAGATCTGAAAAGTGTGAAGAAATAATATAACTATATAAAGTTTTCCTTTGTCCGGTCAAAACCATACCACTAGTGATGTTCCATGCTTTTAATTTAAAAAACAGATGCCATAAATATGAAACAGTCTGACCCATATATATCCCATGCCTCTTAACGGCCCTCTATCCCACCTACCAAACCACAGGCAGCTGGAAAAAAAACAAAGTGGCTCCATTATTTCCCTGTATGGAACAGTAATGGTTTTATATTAGCCAAAACATAAAATGAAAAGCAAAAAAGTGAATGTGTCAGTCATATTTAAACCACCTTCAGGTATTGAAATATATAAAATATTCCTCTTGATAGGGTTTAGGTGATTATCCCACACAGCCTGGAAGAAAATGCTGTATAGGGTAGCATCCAAAGATCTCAGGGGTAGAAAGAAATAAGCAACATACAAAAACAGAGGAATTAAAAACGTTTTGATAAAACAAATTTGTTTTCTTTTGTTCATTTTATGTGTATTCCAGCGTGCAACCTGAGTTTTTCCTTATTCCATTTTGAAAGACCAATTCATTGTCTCCATTAGATCTTCATTGAACAAAATCCCTAATATTTTTATGGGCATGGAAACCAATTGGATTCCTGCCACCGTATCAGTATCTGGTACAAGAGCTCCCAAGCATTTATCTTGACATTTAGCAATGTTCAAAGATGCTCCTGAAAAGCATCCAAAGTCACAGCACACCTGATCTGCCAACTCTGCAGAGGCAACATCCAGTATGAATAGACTTAAATCATCCTCATAAACTGTGGCTATGAAGGGAAAATCCCCATCCAGATATTGTAAGTGCCTAATGACAGGTACACTATTTAAATGATGCAACAGAGGGTCGATACTGAAAACATACAGCAGGTAGCTCAGTGGGAACCCCTGCCTTACTCCCATTTTTACTGGAATTATAGGCCCTACTCAACCATTTGCAACAGGGGTTACTGTAGTAGTTCTATAAAGACAATGAAGCCACTGCATAAAAGTGTCTGGAATGCCATAAGACCAAACCAAAGATAATCCTGATTAACTGCGTCAAATGCCAGTTTTTGGTTGACAGCCAATACTACTGTAGACCATTTACCTGGTGACGTCTGGCCCTGTCAAAAAGTTCCAAAATTAGAATCAAATTGTCTGTGACAGATCTGTCTTTTACTGAACAAAATTGTGCAGTAAAGATCAGATGTGCCACTGCAGTGGATAATTGGTTGTGTAAAATCTTAGTCTTGATTTTAAAGTCACTGTTAAGTAGGCTAATTGTTCTCCAGTTTTCAATGTTATGTTTGTCACCGTTTTTAAACAGAAAAATTAAAGTACCTTTAGACATTGATAGCAGTATACTTAAGGATGATAACAATTCTGTATAAATCAAAGCCATTTCCTCCACTAAGTCAGACTGGAACATTTTATAAATATAATTTGGAAGGCCATCTGGCCCTGGCACCTTCCCCAATGATAGAGATTGAGCTGCTTCTTGAACTTCCGTGGAGAAACGTCCTTCTCTAAATTCTGTAGGATATCTCCTGGACAGTGTGGCAGATCCAGGTTATGAAAAAACCTGGTCTGTCCAGAAGCATCCAACTCTTTCTGTGAAAAAGGTCATAAGGCATGATCGGAAACAATATTTAAAATATCCCTATTTGAAGTCTTTTTTTTTTTTTAATTAAAATTTTTATTACTTTTTACCATTGCGATAAAATAACATGTACATTTACAATAACATGATTTACTGAACGTGCAAATTCTCTTGTCAACAAGAATGGTTCTGTAAACATAGCACATTCTGATGGTATGACAATAACAAACAATAAAGAAAAAGGAAAAAATCCCATACCGCCTCCCTCTCCCCCTCCCTATCCCTAAATTGTAAATCATCGTCAAGTAGCAATAATTAAAGAGGTTTCTGCTTCAAGAGTCAATGCTACTTAGTCTTACGGCCTCCAGGTCATCAAGAAGTGTTCCAAAGAACCCCAAAGCGAAGTATAATGTTCTCGCTTATCCCGCATAGAAGCAATGTGCTTTTCAAGTTGCAATGCTTGTGCGCATTCCCATGCCACTCCATAAGAGTAGGAACCTTGTCCGACGCCTAATGTCAAAGAATTAACAACTTCATAACAGCAGAGACCAGAGAGACACGTGTCCGCTAACTTTAGGAGCTGACGAGGAAAGCAAGCACAAAACATACCTGGAGTATCCATTTTACTGAACCAAGGATAGGGTCTATATATTGCCCATAGTCCTCCAGAGACTACGGATCTCTGGGCATATCCATAATAAATGATATAGAGTTCCTCTCTTTTTGCACCTCCAACAACAAGGTGAACTAAGTGCGCCCTTCTAAATAGGTGAGTAGGGTTAAGTATAGATGATGCAGTATATTGAAATGTATCAGTCATGCTTCATCTTGTTTAATATATCTGTATGGTGCTCAACCAAAGTGTTTTCCAAAACTCCAGGGAGTCACTTATGTTCAAAACTTTTACCCAATAATAACCTAGTCCAGAGGGGAGCCTATGATCCCATTCCTGGAGGAGCTTATGAACCTTGGAAACTGCATGTGGTTGCCTCGCTGCATTCAAAAGGGAATCAACATTGATTTCTCCCTGATCCGTCAATGAAACCACTGAAAATATCTGATTTAAAGCCCTGTTAAGCTGTAACCACTTGAAATAATCTGCACCCGTGAGACCCAAGCTTTTTTTGAGAGCCTCAAATGGATGTGGGCCAGTCTGATCACATAAATTGGATACTGTCATATTACTTATTTGGGACCAAAAAGCTGCAGGTATAGGAGTGCCCGCAATTTTAATTTGGAGATTGTCCATAATAGGTTGGGTGCTTGAGAACCACCAACGGATGCCCAAAAAATGTTGCAGCTGCCTATTTGAAGTCTTTAAAACATTTTCCGAATCCAAATGACTATCAAATGTTTTCTGTAAATGACTGGACTTGTAGTGGTCATAAGGCACATGACTGAGGTTTTGCCTTGCATTCCATATTCCTGCTGTTTTTTTATGTGTTCCATTTGAAAAGAATGACATTTTATCATGTCATGTTAACAGAGTTAAGATAGCCCTGGCAAGAAGAAATACAGGTGAGTGGGTACAGGCAAAGTGGGCAAGCATAAAGGGTGCAATACTTGAAGCAACATCCCATTGTATTTGAGAGAAAAGCAAGAGCAAAAGAAGAAGGAAACCACATTTTGGTTCTCAAGAACAGTAGCAGAAAAGGTCAGAGCCAAAAGGCTGGTCTTCAAGAAATATAAGGAAACGCAGCGGGATAAAGATAGGGAGGCATACCAAACTTCCTTAAGGGAAGCAGGGAAGGCAGTAAGGCAGGCAAAGGCCCAAACTGAGAAAACACTAGCACAAACAATAAAAGAAGTTGTCAAGACTTTCTATAGATACATTAGTGAAAGGAGAAAGTCCAGAGGGGGGTATTGCTAAGATCAAAGGGAATAAGGGGGAGTGTGAGGAGGAGAACCAAGGAAAAGCATATATCCTAAATAGATACTTCTGCTCAGTATTTACTGAGGAAAAGGTAGGGCAGGGCCCACAGCTCAGCACCACGGACACAGGGGAGAGGAGGTGTATACTAGTCCCTTCACAAAAGAAAGGGTCCTACAAGAGCTCGCTAAGATCAGGATGGACAAGGCAATGGGACCTGATGGCATACATCCCAGGGTACTAAAGGAGCTAAGGGTGGAACTAGCAGAGCCATTATCAGAACTGTTAAGTGAGTCTATGAGTACAGGAGAGGTCCCAGAAGACTGGAGAAGGGCTCATGTGATCCCGCTCCACAAGAGTGGTAGCAGGAAGGAGGCAGAAAACTAAAGACCAGTCAGTCTTACCTCAGTAGTGGGCAAGATTATTGAAGCACTCCTTAAGGAAAGGATAGTGCAACACCTGGAATCCATAGGAGCACAGGATCCAAGACAGTATGGGTTTACAACAGGAAGATCCTGTCAAACTAATCTCATAGATTTTTTTGAGTGGTGGACCAAGGGGGAGCAGTTGATGTCACCTACCTTGACTTCAGCAAAGCTTTCGATACTGTTCCACGCAGAAGATTGATTAATAAGTTGTGTAGGCTGGGGATGGGTCAGAAGTTGGTCAACTGGGTGGCAAACTGGTTGGCGGGCAGAAAACAGAGAGTGGTAGGAAATGGTATACAGTCAGAAGAGATGCAAGTCACAAGTGGGATACCTCAGGGATCAGTCCTGGGGCCAGTCCTCTTCAATATCTTCATCAGTGACATTGCAGATGGACTGGAGGGTAAGGTTTGTCTGTTTGCAGATGACGCCAAGATCTGCAACAGAGTAGATCATCCAGATTGGGTGGGCAGAATGAGAAGAGATCTGGATAAACTGACAAAATGGTCGGAATAGTGGCAACTGGGGTTTAACTCAAAGAAGTGCAAGATCATGCACATAGGGAAGAGAAACCCTGAAGCCACCTATAGGTTGGGAGGGGAGTTGCTGGCAATCACAAGGGAAGAAAGAGAGTTAGGCATCATCATCACAAATGACCTGAAATCATCCAAGCAAACCACTAAAGCAGTAGACAAGGCTAGAGGGATGTTGGGGTGTATTAGTAGGTTTATCACAAGTCATAAGAAGGAGGTAATAATCCCTCTTTGCAAGACACTGGTTAGGCCCCATCTGGAGTACTGCATGCAGTACTGGAGGCCACACCTGCACAAGGACATTAACAAAATGGAGGCAGTCCAGAGAAGGGCAACCAAAATTGTGCAGTGACTACATCAGAAAACATATGAGGACAGACTAATGAAGCTCAATATGTATACTCTAGAGCAAAGGAGGGAGAGAGGTGATATGATTGAAACATTCAAACATCTTAAGGGCATTAACAAGGTGAAAGAGTCTAACATGTTTCAATATAAGAAAAATAGCAGGACAGGAGGACACAGCATCAGATTAGAGGGAGGCCGATTAGGGGGAATGCGAGGAAGTTCTTTTTCACAAAATGGGTGGTGGATGCATGGAGCGGCCTACCTCAGGAAATGGTGGATATGAATAGTTATGAATACAGTACAGGGCTTCAAACAGGCATGGGACAGGCATAAGGAAGCATTAAAGATGAGTATGAATAGATAAACCATTGACAGAGTACAGGCCTATGGCACATTCATAAGGTAGAAAAAATGGGCAGACTGGATGGGCCTTGCGGTCCTTATCTGCCGTCAACATCTATGTTTCTGTTTCTGTGTTTGTACAACCTTGCATCCAACAAATGTTCCAGGCAACTAGTCCCCAGCACAACACCTGTGGGACTTCATGTTGTGCTTTCAAGGTACCTTTCAGAAGAACGTCCCTAGGGCATTGCTCCTTCTCCTACAAGGCTCTGCAATGGTTGAATGATCTCCCAGTCCACCCAACTGGCTTACAGAGCCTGAGGATCTTTAAAACACAACTTAAACATCACCTCACCAACTTATCCAATTGCAACTGCTTTAAGTAATACCTGCTTACCTATAAGAGATCTGTCCCATCACTTAGTAGCAGCACTTAGCCTTTCACCCTGGCCACCCCTACCTGTAGCAACAACCTTACTCATAGCACTTGCCTTGTGAGTTTCTAATCCCCCCACCCCATCCTTTCATGTATCTGAGGACCCCTGTAGTCCAGCCTAGGGACTCACCACCTACGCCTGTGAGGCTGCTCCTCCCACTACCCTCTCCCTCCAATTCACCCCACTTTTCCCTGGACAATGCCCCTCCCATCTCACCACTGATCCCCCTTCCCTCATCCCGCTTAGCTATATCATTAACTAAGCTCTGACAAAGCCTTCCTCTGGCAGCACAAGGTTTCTGTTTCCATCTTTATAATCCTTTCTGTTCTTTCCATTCTCCTTTAATTACTATCATATAGCAGTCTAAACTCTATACATATTATGTATTCACTCTTTACACTACAATGTATAAACATCTCTAAAGTCTGTAACTGAGTTAAATTATTGTTTAGAACCTTGCCAAGTGACCTTGTAGTTGATTCTTGTGACATTGCTATTTTTCTGTATTGTATATCCTGTCTAGACATGGAACCTTTGTAAATGTAAAAGGAGGGTCCCTGGTCCGGTCCTGAGGGCAGCAGTGAGGTCACCCCCCCCCCGGAACATCCAAAAGGCAGCAAGGTACGGACTTGGCGCGATTCAGCTGAGCAATTCCTTACTGAAACTGGCTGGGAAAAAGTGTTTGGGGACTTTGTGAGAGAACTTTAATTAAACTTGGATTAGCGCCATTTTTACATTTTAAATTCAGAGTGCGCAACTGGACTGCCAGTCGGCGTACAAGTGGAGGTAGTCTCCCTATGATCAGATGAACCGTAATTTATCAGCATTCTGCAGTCTCTGGCTATCACCTTAAGTCAGAGTTTCTCAAATGGTGAGGCCAGCCTCCCAGGGGAGGCCCCAACCTGTTCCAGGGGAGGCTCAAGTAAGCCTTAAAATGTACTGTATTTAGATGTCAAGTTTTGGATGCTTTGTGTGAAAGAATGCAGCAAACTGAAAGTGAATAATGGACGCAAATTTATGTACAAAATGGTTACTTGAAAACACACTAGTAAACACCTGTTTCCTGGTATGACATGGGGAAAGCTGAATGGAGGAAATACAATTTGGAAACTGTACAAAACAAAATGCAAAATCATACAAATGAATAGAAACAAGATAACAATTGACCCATTATACTGGCTGCAGAAAAGCACAAATGCAAAGGCTAAGCAGAACGATACTAGAAGCAAGGCCAGGAGGGAGCAAAATGGTCCCTGAGAAGGTGTTTAAGAGCAGGGTAAAACTGACAAAGAAAATAGTCTGACTCATGGAGGTATTGCAATGAGGGGTAAATAGGGCCAAAGCTCAGAAGTGTGGAGCGAGTAGGCTGACCTGCGGAGGGGTTATAGAACTGGAGAATAATAGCATCAATAAAATGAGAATAAACTCAACTACTCATATGCATTTCATTGTATTCTTCCTGTAATGTGAAAAGTATGATAGCTGTTCTAACTATGGCGAGGCCCAAAATTATTTCTATATTAGGGGGAGGCTCAAGATCTTTTCCAAGGCTTGGGGGAGGCTCACTGTGACAAAGTGTGAGAACTCCTGCCTTAAGTGAATCACAGTAGGACTCTGTAACTAAGATGCTAATTTAAGATAATCTTAGCAGGGCATGTGCTTTTAGTGCTTGTTGTACTTCCACTTCTCAGAATAACACTACGGCAGTCCTCTGCTGGTTCTTTAAATTTAAATTCAGCTGGGCATATGTAAGAGTATCTCTTGTTCCAGTATATTATTCTGCCAATAGCAAGCTTAAGAGATACGTTTTTAACTGCCCTTAGGTGCCCATGCAGAACTGCTGGTAGAAAATACTGTAACCCCGCCCACCTGGTCACCAACTCTATGTATAAACTGGAGCTGAATGTGCATAAATAATTCCTATCTCCTCTCCTGTTTCCCACAGCTGTTGTGCGATGTGCATAGGAGAGTCCCCGGTCTGGTTCTGAGGGCAGCATTAAGGTCACCCCCCCACCCCCCGGAACATCCAAAAGGCAGCAAGGTACGGACTTGGTGCAATTCAACTGAGCAATTCCTTACTGAAGCAGGCTGGGCAAAAGTGTTTGGCCCCGCTGACGCTGCACGTAAGCTCCCCACCACCACCCCCACCACCCTTGGTGAACACCACCTTTTATAGAGGGATCAGAAAGCTTTTTAACCAATCAGCCAAGTTCTCCATCTGCAGCCTTTATAAAATCACCACTAGAGGCAGTCCTAACATCATTTGCTGAGAGCAAAGAGAATCTCTCCCTCTCCTAAAGAGGCAGCAAAAAAAAAAAAACTAAGCCATAACGTATTTTAAGCCTGCTGCAAAAAACTTTCGATGGCACATTTTTGTACTGGGTCTAGTAGCCCTTCCCCATCTGGCTGGAATCACAGATAGCACAACTCCCATACCCAAGTCTGGAGACCTGCCTCCACTTAATTGTGCCTGGCATTACAAATACGGGACAGTGGAGCAACGAATAATTACATCCGGGTGCCTCTGGAGGTCTACATACCACCCCAAATTGACACAGTGGCCTCAGACTACACCAGAGGTCACCAGGGCCCTTATGTGCTCTTATACCTCAAAAAATACTCTCAAATTCACAGCTTCACAAATCAGAGTCAGTCCAGGATCAGAAAAAAATGGAGGAGATACTACCTCTTGAGGATAGTCGCCATTCTACTACTGATCTCAGGGAACGTACACCCCAACCCTGGACCCGATGGCAATAATAACCCCTAGTCGAATAGATGCCAAAAAATTGCATCAATCAATATAGGGAGTCTTCTGCCAAAACTTCCCCAATTCCAAGCCTGGGTCACAGTCCATCAACCAGACATCATCACGCTCACAGAAATGTGCCTGTCACAAAAAACTTCAACTCCTGCATCTCGCTTGAGGTCTACACCACCTTCTGGGAGGATAGATTAAACAAGCAAGGGGTTGGGTGTCTGGTCTATTTTCGTAGCAAAATTAGTGGCCAGATTATACCAACTAGTGTTAACACGAAAGATGCCCAAATTCTTACAATCAAGCTATCAATCAGCCAGCAAGGTAAAACAATGTCCTTGACTACTGTTTACATACCCCCCAGAAAACAAGCCTTGGAGCTTGACCTATTCTTTAACTACTATAACAAGCTAAACAAAGACTGGGAGCAGATCATCATAGGAGACTTTAACACTAACTGGCTAACACAAGACACTGTAAACACCAGGGACAAAATCCATGGCCTCTATCTTATGCAGATGGTCACGCAGGCTACAAGGTGGAACTACCACACTGGCACAAGCACACTTATTGACTGGCTTCTTGCAACCAACCCCGAGCATATCAAAAGTGTCTCTGTCCTGCCCGACACCTTAAGTGATCACACGTCAGTAGTCTGCACCTGGAAAAACACGGGCCCTATTGACCCCCCGCAGGTCACTAAAAACTGGTATCTCAAGAAGGGCAATTTAGCAACTTCAAAAAATACCTGAAGAATGGTCCCCCTTAAATGGCTGCAACGATGCCAATAAAGCTCTAAACCACTTCACACTTCATAACTGTATTCAGCAATGCTTGCGACCTATTTGCCCCAGTCAGAACTGTCAAAATAAAATGGACCATCAACCCCTGGCTCACAAGACAGTTCATTGCCCAGATGAAACAACGAGTCAATCTCTGGCATATTGCCAGAGAGACAGGCAGGCAAACTGACATCACAGCCTGTAAAATGACAAGGAATAATTGCACCAGAATAGTGAGGCAGGCCAAAGATTCCTATCACAAAGAACAACTGGAAAAAACCTGGGGAAATGGCAGAGAGTTTTGGAAAAACATTAGGTTCCTTTCTGGTAAAGAATCCAGAGCCCCACCAGATATAATAGTCACAGCAGATGACACGTTACAGCAACCTCTAGACCTGGCTAATGCCTTTAACAAGGCCATCATGGACCTAAGCTCTGTACTCCCCCCAGAATTTCTCCAGTCCTCGCCAGCCATGAATCCCATAGACAAAAGCCCACCACCATCATGTAGAACTGGACAACCATCTTTCTATTTCAGGCAAATTATGAGGCAACAGACAGTGAAATATGTCAAAAGGATTCTAAACAAGACCAGGATTGGTAGTGACTCACTAGACATGAAACTGCTAGCGCTCACCCTGGAAGAACTTGCTGCCCCATTAATCAAACTGTTCAACACCTCCTTGTGAACTGGAATCTTCCCAGACTGGTGGAAAACTGCCCTGGTCACCATGTGTTTAAGAACAGGGACAGAACTGACATGGGGAACTATCGCCCTATCTCGATACTTCCACCCCTCTCTAAAGCATTGGAAAGGGTCATCTCTGATCAGCTCACTGACTATCTAAACAAGTACAATCTGCTTTGCCCTCAGCAACATGGTTTTTGTCAAAAGCACATCACCATTACCACCCTTATCAACTTTACCTCCCATGCATACAAAGCCCTTGACTGAGGAAAAATGATGGAGTCCATATTTATTGACCTCACAAAAGCTTTCGACACTGTCAACCATCAAATCCTGCTAAGATACCTTCGGACCCTGGGTCTGTCAGTAGATACCATCTCCTGGTTCAACAGCTACCTATCACACAGGATGCAGAGTGTTAGGATCGGGGTGTCACCTCTGATCCCAGAAAGGTAACACTAGGGGTCCCACAGGGCTCGATCCTAGGGCCACTTCTCTTCAGTCTCTTCATAAATTCCCTTCCCAAAGCCTGTCCTGCTAAAATGCTGTTGTATGCAGATGATGCAGTGATATCAGTCCCAGGCAGCAATGCCTGTGAAAGCTCTAAAAACCTACAGTGCAGCTTTGCTTTGTTAGAGGCGTGGTTCTCCCAAAATCAACTCCTACTGAACTATAAAAAATGAAAACAATGCACCTAATCATGCACATTCCAAAAGGAATGTTGAACCCCTGACTATCTTTAGCCAGAAAGGGGATAGCATCGAGCAAGTCCACACCTTCAAATACCTTGGAGTGCATATTGATGACACACTCTCCTTTGCGTACCATATTGACCACATCGTCAAGACTGTCAGTATTAAGCTAGGCATCCTATATAGGCATAGGCAAGCCATGGCACACGAGGCTCTTAAACTAGTTACTCAAAGCTCTATCCTGTCTATCATCGACTACGCATTAGTCATTTATGGTGCTGCCACCGACTCAGCCTTAAATAGAGTTAAACAACTAGTTAACAGGGCCTGTTGCCTGGTCCTCAGTGCTAACCAGTGTACCCATACTTGCACCCTTTACTCCTCTACAGGGTGGCTCCAGCTCCACCTCAGGACAAGGTATCAGGCTTGCATGCTGGGGGAAAAAAGCCCTACTAGGTCTCATGCCTGACTCTACTACCACTCTGTTCCAGTGACATCCCTCGACAAAGGTCACCAGAGGAACGGCAAAGGGAGTGCTCCATGTCCCATTCAATAGAACATGCTCTTCTCAGTGGTCACTCTCCTACTGCGGCACCACTTGGCTTAACGAACCCCCCTCTGCCACACTGGAACACACAAAAATAGGTCCCTTTAAAGAGATCTGTTAACCGTTTTGGCAGAAGACAACCAGTGTGGCTGCAACCACTAGTCACATGCGGCCACGATATACCCCTCATCCCACCCCAACCCCCACACTTCTCCTGCACTCCAGCACCTCCTTGACAAAGCCTCTAGGTGGCTGCCTCTCTCTCCTGCTCCACCCTTCACCCCCTCTCCAACATATGACAAAGCCCCCTCGGGCCACTCCTTCCTAACTTCAGGCTTGACTACTTGAGGCCTACTTTTAAGCCTTAACAATATATGTTAAACCACTTGCCAAATGCACTACTTGTACCTGTACAACTTAGGAAATGCTAAGACTACTTGCCTGCATGTACAGCCTGTCAGTATTCTGTTATCAGCAATTAGTATCAGCTATGTCCATCAAACTACCACTGTATTCTTGTCTCTTCCTCTTTTGAAATGTAACCTTGGAAATTGTTTGTCTGTTTGTTGTACCTGACATGGAACCTTTGTAAAGTGCCTGTTGGCTCAAAGGTGTTAATCTGCACATGAAATAAATAAATAAATAAATAAAATTAGCTTCTAGCTCAAAGGTTGTTTCTGAATCAATAAAAGTGAAGCCTGAAATCTTGAAATTCATACCTCCAAATATTCATATTTAACTGAACTTGAATAAACAGTGATTTGTGTTCAGTTGTTTTCTTTTTCATGGACAAAATGCTGCACAGCTCTTTCCATGGAACTGGTAGACTGGAATTTTTACTATGTCGCAATTTGTGTACAGAATGCTAATTATGGGCGGTTCAGCTCTTCAAACCTTAGTAAGAGTTCTGTGCACGAACTGTGACATAGTTGAAGCTCTAGATCATAGGTTCCATGAAGAGATCTGTTACAGATTGCTGCCCATAAAAAAAAATGTAAAATAGTTTTTCACATCACTTTTTTGTTCAAGTACAGTTAAAAGTGAATAATTTAGCGGAATGAATATAATTGCTGAAAACAAGAATTTTATGAACAGCTGAGAGTTACAAATGATTTCCTGTCCTCTTTAATAAGACATTACAAATGAGGCTGTGATTGTTACATTTTTAATCCTTTGATTAAAGATTGGGCAAATTATGAGCAGACGAAAATTGCAAAATAACATTAGCAATTAAAGTCAGCTTTGACCTGAGGAAGAGGGTTTTATCTCTCGAAAGCTAGTTTTAGAAATAATTGTGTTAGTCCAATAAAAGGTATCACCTACAACATATTTGTTTTTTTTCTCTACATGAGATTTTGAGAAAATTGTGGAATGTTGTGATAATTTTCTTGAAGTCATAGCCATACATTTTGCCAAGACATTCACCTGAGCTGCTGTGGAGTAAGAGGAGAAAGCAAAAGGCTGGGTAGAGTGGTAATAAGGTAGCATTCACCAGGGGGCTCTATAGTAAAAGTATATTTGTGCCCAGCATTAGGTACCCCCATGTCATTCATTAACTTAATGTAATGTCAAATTTTAGGTGTATACTTGAAATAGCAGTGGAGCTACCAACACCCCAACATTTTGGAACATGTACACAAAATTATACAAATGTAAGTTATTAATCTCTTTAATTTACAACTTTTCTTTACCAACTCTCTTCACATTTCCAAGTTTTCAAGACCCTTTTAAGAAAGTCATGCATAAAAGTTTTCAGGTATTTTGACTGAATGGTGGCTGAGGTGTAAGCATATAAATATTTACAGAAAAGCTTTAAAATGATTGTGCAGATTTGAGCTCCTATATCTTCACCACCACTCACCCACATAACATGAAACTTAGGCTTTCCTTAGCACTCCTTACTCAAGGTAAGCATGCCAATTTTCAAATCTTTTGCTGCAAGAATGGCTGGATTATGATCAAATAAACAATTTCATGAAAATTCCATGAAATAATTTGGTAATTTTGCCCAGCACTATCCTTGGGGCTTAAGCTCTGGTTTCTCTTTCAGCTCTCATCATAATTCTGTCATTATTCTAAATTGTCAAGTGTAGCACATCTGTTTTCTGTAGCTTAAATGAGTTTTTAGGTTTTAAGAAAATTAAACACTCTGATACTGTATTTCTGCAAAGCTGGGAGCTATTCCAAACTAGGATGATGTAGAGTGCATTACAGCACTCAAAGCATGAGTGAACAAAGGCCTGTTCCAGTGTTTTTCAGCACACTGAGTTCTATAAAATGGCAGAACCTGACAATGATAAAAGAAGCTACTACCATGGTCAGACTTACATCAAGGAATACTCCCAGATTGCTGACAGCCCATTCTGCCTAGAAACATAGAAACATAGAATTTGATGGCAGATAAGGACCACTTGGTCCACCTAGTCTGCCCAATTCCCTACCTGATTGGTAAACTGCAGATTCTAGTTATTCAACAGCTTACTTCCTCCTGTCCCCCACTAGAATTGTCTTATGCCTGTCTCATGCATTCTTGAATTCTCCCACTGTTTCTGATTCCACAACCTCCTCAGGAAGGCTGTTCCATGCATCCACAACCCTCTCTGTGAAAAAAATGCTTTCTAACATTACCTCTGAGCAGTCCTCCCTCTATCTTCAAATTGTGCCCCTTTGTTCTTGCACATCTTTTCTTCTGAAAGATACTACCCTCTTGTACTTTGTTAATTCCCTTGAGATACTTGAAAGTTTCTGTCATGTCCCCCCTCTCCTTCCTTTCCTCAAGGTTATACATATTAAGCTGCTTTAGTTTCTCCTCATATGTCTTCTGGTGCAGACCCTGCACCATTTTGGGTGACCTCCTCTGAACAGCCTCCACTCTGTCTATGTCTTTGTGGAGATGGGGTCTCCAGAATTGCACACAGTACTCCAGATGGGGTCTCACTAACTGTCTGTACAGAGGGATAACAACTTCTTGTTTTCTACTGTTGATGCCTCTCCCTATGCATCCCAGTATCCCCCCAGTCCTCCTTACTGCCTTCTCATATTGCTTGCCCACCTTTAGGTCATTTGATATAATTACTCCTAGGCATCTTTCGATTTTTATTGTTGTTATTAACTCACCCCCCATTGTGTACTCTTCCCCTGGATTTTTGTTTCTCAGATACATTACCTTGCACTTCTTTGCATTGAATCTGAGCTGCCCCATGTTTGACCATTCCTCCAACCTTGCTTAGTCCCTTTTCATTCTTTCCACCCCACCTTGTGTATCAGCCCTGTTACAGATCTTTGGGTCATCTGCAAATAAACATATCTTTCCTTCCAGGTGGTCTCCAATGTCACTTATAAAGACATTAAAGAGGACCGGTCCCAGTACCGAACCCTGTGGTACCCCGCTAGTTACCCTTCTTTCTTCACTGTGGACTCTATTGACTATTACCCTTTGTGTCCTGTTGTCTAGCCAGTTTTTTATCCAGGCTACCACACTGGGACCCACTCCAAGGCTGGCTAACTTGTATATTAATCTTTTGTGTGAGACTGTGTCAAATACCTTAGCAAAAATCTAGGTAGGCCATATCCACAGCCCCTCCCTGGTCTACTATTTTGGTCACCCAGTCAAATAAATCTCTTACAAGATGGGTATCCTCTATTACCTCAACTCACAGACAGAAGAGAACCGCACACATTATAGCTATAGAAACAAAATCTGATCAGAGCCAATACAGCTGCAAGCAATGTGATAGTAGTGCTGCAGCCAAGAAAAGTGACACCCTGCTTCACCCCACCTCATGATCCACATAGATGAAAATTATGAAATCCCTGCCAAAATGTAATTCCATGCCACAGATGGGAAAACACATTTTGGCTGAGATTTTAAAAATGACAGCTGTCACGTTCAAGAGGTGGAGTTAAAAAATGGCTATGTTGAAAATTTTGGGTGAAAATATTGAAAATTACTGAAGTTATGAGCAAGCACAGAAAAATGCTAATGTGCACTCATAAGTTTATTATTTTTACATAGTTTGAACCTAAATTTTCAACTTAGCCTTCTTATGACCCCAGCTGATGAACAAGGAAGGGTAGTGAACATTTTCAAGTCCCACTGGAAAGGTGAGTTTGCAGTGCAAGCAAAAATATCACCTTGTGGGCCTGATTTGCATAATTCCAGCACTATTGGTCATCAGGGAGGGTCCCAAAAAGGACATACTGAAAATTGTGGGCCAAAATATGCAAAACTGACAAACTTATACACCAAAGTTCAAAACCCCATTGAAATACATTGAACTGCACTTAACTTAGTTTCTCATATACAGCAGCAAGATGTGTCTTCAATCAGAGATCAGGTGAGTGACAGTGTGTTGGGGAGTGGGGTGTGATGACTGCTGAGTGGGAAGTCGGGGTGGTTGGATCAGATTGGTGAGGGACTATTTTCTTTTTTACAGGTAAAAAAAAATATTGAGGGATGTTTTTCTGTTTTACAGGTGGCAGACAAAGTGATCGGGAGGGGCCGCAAGACATCAGGGAAACAATATATCATTATGGGGATGGTGATTAGAGGGTGGGGGTTGGGGGATGTCACTAGACACCAGGGAAACAATGAACATTATGGGGATGGTGATTGTAGGGTGGGGGGCCCACTATACACAGAGGAAACAATATATATAATTATGGGGATGGTGTTCAAAGGTTGGGGGTGCTACTAGATACCAGGGAAATAGTACATCAACATGCGGATGGTGATTGAAGGGTGTGAGGTGCCATTAGACACCAAGGAAATAATATATCATTATGGAGACAGTGATCAGAGGGTGGGGGGGCACTAGACACCAGTAAAATAGTACAACAATATGAGTACGGTGATTGGAGAGTGGGAGTGCCACTAGACACCAGGGAAACAATACAGCATTACAGGGATGGCAATCAGAGAGGGGGGACACTAGACAGCAGGGAAACAGTACATCATTATGGGGATGGTGATTTTCATCATCAGTATAGAGAATTGTTTGCTAGAGTTGATTTACTGGAATGTTGTAGCATCTTTTATTACTATCACCTAACAGTAACTACAACTGAGACATCATTAGCCTCCATGGAACTGGTAATCAAGATGTATTGCTCAGGGGTTTGCAATTGTGAATTAAAACTAAGAAAGATCATATATATATATATATATATATATATATATATATATATATATATATATATATATATATATATAGATGTGAATGATCAAGGTTTTAACCCTCCTATGCTATAAGAAATTTTAGCACCTTCTGTTATCTCCAAAGCTGCTGATGTTTCATTCAAAGAAGATATGGTGGCTATAAACTGATTAAGCAAAGTTTCAAAGGATGACCTCCTTAAGTGAGGCTAACTTGAATCCCTTTCCTAAGATCAACAAAATGGGTGATTTGATAAGTTTCGCATTCTCTATTTTAGGGTGCCTGTTTGTGCCACAACCTTGCTTGGTTTGGACATTGAACACACTCCGAGGAGCTCTTGCCAACACTGTGCACTGGAGGACTTGGGTTGCCAAGTTTATTTATTTATTATTTTGTTGGGTATGTTCTCCCAATTATAACACAATATCCGACACGTGCATTATGCAACACACTGATATGCCTATGCCATGTATCGAGGCTTCACCTAATACTGGTGCATGCATATTATTGTATTTCTGCAAAGTGTTTAAGTCTACAATATAGGATTCAGTAGAAAAAAATGCATTTCAAGAAAGGTGTCCATTGCACTCTTCTATGAGCAGCACAGTCTATATCAAACACTAGTTTTAGATGAAATGGCAAGCGGCTGAAAGTGGAACTTGTCAAATTCAGGTGGATCTATTTAACTGGTGCTTCCATTTTTCTCTTTTAACCAGAGCTCCCTTGAAAGGTATGATATACATATGCTTGCTCCATTGTGTTTGCATGGCTTCAAGTGGCAGCCCTGAATGTAATCGATGAGTGTCAGCCCATTATCTTGCCTCTTGAAAGCAGCCCTGAATCCCCCCTTGGATCAAATTGTGTTCCTGTGATTGCCATCTGAGAAGGTTAATTTATTTGCAGTTGTGTATATACTAAGCTGGCCAGGAGTCTGTGATTTATGGAGCCATGCTGTGTGATGAGTACACTAACCACAGCTTCACATACACTCTCTCACTACTGACAGCCTCCACATGTAATGAGCAGCATCAAAGAGATCAGCGACTGCAGCATTACTGTCTGAGAGTACCTTCCTGCAACTTTGCCCTCTGTCCAGACCCACTTCAGAAAGGAGCTAGCTGAGCAAGGCTGAAACATCCCAAACACACAGCACCAGCAATATATATAATGTATACATGTACACACCCAAGTAATAAAGAGAGACCTGCAACCAATGACCAAGCAGTTTGTTCTAGATCATTGACTCAATCTCTGCCAGACTTGAGCTGCTGTTCACAGTTTGAAGCAGGCAACCATTTGACAGATGAGTTTGCCTTTTTTTTAACACACTAAGAGGTAGATGACAAAGACAGTTTAAAGGACAAATGAGCTACTGACATATAACACTTAAATACTGCACCCAGCTTCTTACAGCCATAACCAGCTGGCATAAAAACAATGTCTGCCCCCATCAATTATTATCGCAAAAACACTTGAATTAAATTGACGTCGTAGATCCACACAAGAAACACACATCTCATTTTTCTGGGCAACATTTGTTTTTTTTTTGTACTTAAAGCTACTACTGGAAGAATAAAATATATCAGCACCACTCCAGGTTCTGCACATAACACTTAGAAATTTATTGAAAAGGACACCAACAGCAACATGCAACCCTATCCCTCTACTGGTTTTGCTCTGGCAGGTGCATCACCAGGAGGTGACAAGTCATCACACATACAGCATTTAAATATGATCATCCTTAAAACTAAATATCCCATTTACCAAATGTGAGACAAAAAGTTTAAAAACATCACATTGTTAAATTATTCTGCTACAGTATCCACTGAGTTCCTGCAGATTACTTCATTTTGCACTACTAAAGTTGCATTATACCAATCTGTGTATGCAATATATACCTATATAAGGTCTATTATGCTAAAAACATCAACAATTTTTATTATAATACATTTTACTCAGGGGGAAAAAATTATCAGATCTATTTACAGTTGTATACAAAGCACCAGACATTTCTTATTAATTCTAAATGTTGATAACCAAGATTTATCTTTACTAAGCAGAATAACTGAAAAATGAAAAACACAAACCCAAGGGACTGAAAGAGTCAGTTTTCATGAGTCCTGTTTTAGCTGCTGAAATATATCTCCAGGTGTTCAAAGTACCCAGGTATTCAATTAACACCATCTGTAAAAAAAAGAGAATAACAAAAAACACCATTATTTCTGTTATATACAATATACTAATACATGCTCAGCCACAGATATTCTCTTGTATTGTAGCCTTATTTGTTTTTCTTCTTTATGCAGGCAATCACGTCAATTTTATCATTAAGGCCCAGAGGTATCAAAGCTCCCAATGTGTAGATCCAAAAGGACGGACTAGTGCCTTCAAGAAGGAAAACATGAGCAGACGGAGAGGATCACAGACATAGTGATGGGAGGAGGATAGAGTGAGGGAGGGTCTGCTTGCATTGAAAGTGGACAAATCACCAGGCCTGGACAGAGTACATACAAGGATACTAAAGAAACTGGCTGAGGAGCTGGCAGGGCCACTAGCAGACCTATTTAATAGTTCACTAGAGTCAGGCATGGTACCACAGGACTGGAAAACAACATATGTAGTGCCCCTTCACAAAAGCAGTCCCAAGGATGATCCAGGGAATTACAGACCAGTCAGTCTGACCTCCATTTTGGGCAAGGTCATAGAGACTATGCTAAAGAAAAGTTTGGTGGAATATCTAGAGGAACATGGTGTCCAGGATGAGAGGCAGCATGGGTTCTTCGGGAGATCATGTCAAACAAATTTGATTGACTTATTTGACTGTCTCACTAAGACAGTAGACAGGGGCCAAGTGGTAGACATCCTCTATCTTGATTTCAGCAAGGCCTTTGACTCTGTGCCCCACAAAAGGTTGATCAGGAAGTTGGTGGATCCTGGAGTAGGGGAAAAGATGGTCAGATGGGTGGAAAACTGGTTGAGGGACAGAACTCAGAGGGTGGTGGTAGTGGGGGAAGAGTTATCTCTGGCACCAGAGAGGTAACCACTGGGGTCCCACAGGACTCTGTGCTGGGGCCAGTGTTGTTCAATGTCTTCATCAATAATATTGGGGATGGCATTAAAGGTAAAATGTGCATATTCGCAGATGACACCAGGCTCTGTGGGAGAGTGGACACAGCTGAAGGGATACGGGACCTACAGGAAGATCTGGAAAAGTTGGAGAGGTGGTGCAGGATCTGGCAGCTTGGCTTTAATGCCAAGAAATGCAAAGTTATGCATATTGGAGCCAAGAATCCCAGGGCAGAGTATTACCAGGGTGGAGTCCGAGTATCTGCACCAGAGGAGGAGAAGGACCTGGAAGTGATGATCACTAGTGATCTGAAGCACTCCACGCAGTGCAAGAAAGCAGCATCCAAGGCAAACAAGATGCTGGGATGCATAGCTAGGGGGATCAGTAATAGGAGAGAGGAGGTTATACTGTCCTTGTACAGGTCACTGGTAAGGCCACATCTAGAGTATGGAGTTCAGTACTGGTGCCCACACCTCAAAAAGGACATTAACCTGCTGGAGAAGGTGCAGAGGAAGGCTACAAAGATGACAGCCAGTCAGCAGGGCAAGGCATATGAGGAGAGGTTGAGGGCACTGAACATGTACTCAATGGAAGACAGGAGAGAAAGCAGGGACATGATTGGGACAGTCAAGTGCTTGAAAGGGATACATAAGGTTGATAAGGAGTGTCTCTTTAAGCTGAGTGGCAACCATATCACAAGGGGGCACTGTCTTAACCTGTAGGGTGGGAGGTTTAGGAGGGAGGTCAGGAAGCACTTCTTCACAGAGAGGGTGGTGGACACTTGGAATGCACTGCTGGAAGAGATCATCTCATTGAACAGAGTGGGCAGCTTTAAGAGAGGCTGGGATAGGCATAGGGGAAAGGTAAGCATCATGGGTAGGGAGGATAACAGGAATGGGAAGGGAGGGCAGGGACATTAGCTCAAGCTGTGGACCCTGCAATACGAGCAGACTTGATAGACCAAATGGCCTTCTTCTTCTTCTGTCTTCTTCATATGTTCATATGTTCATATGTATAAGACTTGGTTTGCTGGCCAAGGCACCTAACTTCACCTGAGCTCTTTCCTTCTAAGATTGCTTGAAAGGACAGAGCAGATAACCTTACCAGAGCTAGGGAAATGGATTAAGACTTCTTTTGGCTAAGCAGATTTACTGTGTGTTGTTATTTTTATTTTGTACTCACAGGGATTGCTATTGTTTGTTGCTAACATTTCATTGCTTTATTTTTCTCTGATTCAAATTGTTGTTGCTGGTATACCTTCTTCTGCATTATTACAAGGTGTGCCTACAGGTGTGTGCTAACAGATTAATGCTGTAATCTTCTGATTCAAATTGTCTTTTGCAAGGTATATCTTCTGTTACTGCTTTATTTTTCTCTGTAGCAAAGTGTTTCTTACAGGGTACATCTTCTCTGAAATTAATACAGGTGGTGCTTTACAGGTTTTACAGTTTTATCTAACATTAGGATAAACTTTCAGGGTTACTGCATTTGTTGCTGACTGATTGTTTCTGCTCTTACCTCCTTGTTCTTTCATCCATGGTTCTTCTTTTCCGGCAGGGGAAGGGCCCAGCCACCCACTCCCATCCCCAACCACTCCACACTACACTCCTTTTATAGGGTACCACAGTTGTGACATTTCCTGTGGCAAAGCAGGAAGGGGCGGATCAGTGGGTCATCCACAAGGTGAGCTCATTTACAGGGGTACTAGTAAATTAACTTCTTATAACAAGTTGTATGAAAACAAAACACAAAATCAAACCATTGCTTGCATTTTCTTCCTTCTAATTACTCTGACCAGGTTATAAACCCAACAACTTATCAGGAATAGATATCATTAACTGCAGGTACTGTGGAACACTTTTCAGAAGGACAGTCTTACAGGATTTAGGACACTGTCCTACATGCTGGGCCATTGGAGATCTTAGGGCTCAGCTCCGGGCAGCATGGGCAGAGATTGCGTGCCTCAAATTTCATATTCAAGAGGAAATACATTATAAGAACCACCCGCCATTTCCCCAACATCCAACAGAACATCCTCGACTGCAGAGGGTAGTTGGTCCAGGAGGTTGGCAGGTAGTTAGGAGGGGAAATTGGGTGCCCCATTACTTTGTGCTCTCCAACATATTACCTCCAAAAACCATATAAACACTACAAACAGGCATCTGCCTCTATCTCTGAAATCAAACAAAGGGGCAGAGGACACTGCAGAGCAGGACACTGCAGAGCAGGACACTGCAGCACAGGAGCTAGCACAACAAAACTCTCCCAAATCAGTAACCAAAACTAAGAAAGCAAAAAGGAAATCCAAAAAACTTCTGATCATAGGAGACTCCATGATTCAGGGAGTTGATACCCATCTCCAGCCATGGGTAATGGTCAGATGTCTCCCAGGTACATCAACATGGAGAGACACTGACCGCATTGCTAAACTTTTTCACAGCCAGTCGGTTGTGGAGACCAAGGAACACCTGACCAGGCTGGGAGACAAACTATCATCCATTTCTTCCGACATCTCCTTCTCTGAGATCCTTCCAGTCTGGGAGAGGGGGGCAGATGGACAGAAGGTCAGAGAAGGGGAGATAGGGGAGCTAAACATGTGGCTCAAGGGCTGGTGCCAGGAAAAAAGACACAAATTTGTAGGGAACTGGCAACAGTTCTGGGAGCGAAAGTTCTTTAAATTTGATGGACTGCATCTGACTAAGGAGGAGTCAGTGCATTGGGGCAGAAGTTTGGCGTCTTTGCAGAATATTTAAACTAGCAAATGGGGAGAGGGGTGCAGCACCCCATACGTCGAATGGGAAGAACACCATCCCCCCCCCAGCTAGTGGTCAAACAGGGATTCAGCATGTTTGCAGTTCATTTGCATCACCAGGTAAGAAAAAAGGTCCATCTCCCCATACGACGCACAGGGGAAATGCCAAACCTCACCCAACAACTAATACACTGAAATCTGGCCAATGGAAAATCATGTACACAAATGCTCACAGCTGGGAAATAAGTTCTCAGACCTGAAGGCAATAATGTCAGAGGCTAAACTGGACATAGTACCAATTAGTGAGATGTGGTTTACCAGTAACCACACTTGGGAGACTTCAGTACCTGGCTATGTACTGTTCAGAAGAGACCGAGGTGCAAAAAGAGGGGTTGGCGTGGCCCTGTATCTCAATGAAAATATCAAAGCTACAGAAATTCAAAATACACATAAGGAGCCAGAAGAACTGTGGGTCACCCTGGAAACAGGAAATGGGACAGCCATAGGAACTGGGGTTGTCTACAGGCCCCCAGACCAGTGGGAGGATATAGACACATTGCTGTTCGAAGATATACAAAACATGACAGCTAAAGGGGAGGTTCTGATAATGGGAGACTTCAACATGCTGGATACAGATTGGTCAATACCAGCAGGAACATCTGCCAGAACTAGACACATAGTGGATTCCTTGCATGGGGAGGGCCTCAAACAACTGGTACAACAACCCACAAGAGACAGGGCTATCCTAGATCTAGTACTGACTAACAGGGAAGGGATCACAGATCTCCAGGTAGAAGGTCACCTGGAGGCCAGGGACCATCACATGGTATGGTTCAGTTTGGCCACTACATCTAAATCATCCCATTCCAAGGCAAAAATATGGAACTTCAGAGGAGCTGACTTTGATATGATGGCCAACAGAGTTAAGCTAACTCTGGCAAAAAGAAACACAGGTGAGGGCGTACAGGCAAAGTGGGCAAGCATTAAGGATGCAATACTTGAAGCAACATCCCATTGTGTTAGACAGAAAAGGAAGTGCAAAAGAAGAAGGAAACCACTTTAGTTCTCAAATACAGTAGCATAAAAGGTCAGAGCCAAAAAGGCTGGCTTCTCAGGAAATATAAGGGAACACAGCGGGATGAAGATAGCAGGCATACCAAACTGCCCTAAGGGAAGCAGGGAAGGCAGTAAGGCAGGCAAAGTCCCAAACTGTGGAAACACTAGCACAGACAGTAAAAGAAGGTGACAAGACTTTCTATAGATACATTAGTGAAAGGAGAAAGTCCAGAGGGGGTATTGCTAAGATCAAAAGAGAAAAGGGGGCATGTGAGGAGGAGGAACCTGTTAAAGCATCTATCCTAAATAGATACCTTTGCTCAGTATTTACTGAAGAGAAGGTAGGGCAGGGCCCACAGCTCAGCACCATGGACACAGGAGGGAGGAAGGTGAGCACTACTCCCTTCACAAAAGAAAGGGTCCTACAAGAGCTCGCTAAGCTCAGGGTGGACAAGGCAATGGGACCTGATGGCAAACATCCCAGGGTACTTAAGGAGTGAAGGGTGGAACTAGCAGAGCCATTAGCAGAACTGTTTAGTGAGTCTCTGAGCACAGGGAGAGGTCCCAGAAGACTGGAGAAGGGCTCATGTGATCCCGCTCCACAAGAGTGGTAGCAAGGAGGAGGCAGAGAAGTACAGGCCAGTCAGTCTTACCTCAGTAGTGGGCAAGATTATGGAGGCACTCCTTAAGGAAAGGATAGTGCAACACCTGGAATCCATAGGGGCAAAGGATCCAAGACAGCATGGGTTTACAAAAGGAAGGTCCTGTCAAACTATTCTCATAGATTTCTTTGACTGGGTAACCAGAGTGGTGGACCAATGGGGAGCAGCTGATGTCACCTACCTTGACTTCAGCAAAGCTTTCAACACTGTTCCACATAGAAGATTGATAAATAAGCTGGGTAGGCTCGGAGTGGGTCAGAAGTTGGTCAACTGGGTGACAAACTGGTTGACAGACAGAAAACAGAGAGTGGTGGTAAATGGTATACAGTCAGAAGAGATACAAGCCACAAGTGGGGTACCTCAGGGATCAGTCCTGGGGCCAGTCCTCTTCAATATCTTCATTAGTGACATTGCAGATGGACTAGAGGGTAAGGCTTGTCTGTTTGCAGATGACACCAAGATCTGCAACAGAGTAGATGAACCAGATGGGGTGGGCAGAATGAGAAGAGATCTGGATAAACTAGCAAAACGGGTCAGAAGAGTGGTAACTGGGATTTAATGCAAAGAAGTGCAAGATCATGCACATAGGGAAGAGAAACCCTGAAGCCACCTATAGGCTGGGAAGGAGTTACTGGCAGTCACAAAGGAAGAAAGAGACTTGGGCATCATCATCACCAATGACCTGAAATCATCCAAGCAGACCTCTAAAGCAGTAGGTAAGGCTAGGAGTGTTAGGTGTATTAGTAAGGGTATCACAAGTCATAAGAGGGAGGTAATAATCCTTCTTTACAAGACACTGGTTAGGCCCCATCTGGAGTACTGCATGCAGTACTGGAGGCCACACCTTCACAAGGACATTAACCAAATTGAGGCAGTCCAGAGAAGGGCGACCAAAATGGTGCAGGAACTACATCAGAAGACATATGAGGACAGATTAACGGAGCTCAATATGTATACCCTTGAGCAAAGGAGGGAGAGAGGTGATATGATCGAAACATTCAAACACCTTACGGGCATTAACAAGGTGAAAGAGTCTAACATGTTTAAATATAAGAAAAATAGCAGGACAAGAAAACACAGCATGAAAATAGAGGGAGGCCGATTAAGGGGGAATGTGAGGAAATTCTTTTTCACAGAAAGAGTGGTGGATGCATGGAATGGCCTACCTCAGGAAGTGGTGGCTATGAATACAGTGCAGGGCTTCAAACAGGCATGGGATAGGCATAAGGGAGCAATACAGATGAAAATGGATAGATAGGTCATTGACAGTGTAAAGGTGTGTGGCACATTCATAAGGTAGAAAAAATGGGCAGACTGGATGGGCCTTGTGTTCCTTATCTGCCGTCAACCTCTATGTGTCTATTTTATAATAGTCTGTCTGTCAAATTGCCATCTCTGGGGCCCAATTTAACTTTTTCAATTGCACAAAATTTAAACTTATGTGTTCCTACTTCAAAATTGTTAACATATTGTGCTAATGCATTTTTTGAATCACCACACATCACAGCTCGATTATGCTCTCCAATTCACAATCTAAAAGGATGCTGGGTTAGTCCCATATAGAATGCTCCACAATTACATGTTGCTAAATAAATAACATTTTCTGTGGAGCAATTAAAAAAATCCCTCATTTTGTGCATACCTGTACTGTTACATGTACTGAAAGTATCTGTTCTCAGTAAGTCTGGACAAAAATTACATCTTCCACAGGGAAAATTACCAAGTGGGGTGGGGTATCCAAGTACCAACCTCCTCTGTTTCATTCATAACCTTCGATTGGTAGCTGCTTACCAGGATGTCCTTCAGATTTGTACCTCTTCTATACACTATTTGGGGTTTCTTTTCTATGTGTTCCTTAAGTAAAGGCTCATTTTGTAGAATATTCCAATTCTGAAGGAGGACCTTATGAATGCTGCCAGCCTATCTTGTGTAGTTGGTAATAAACTGCATACATTTATTTTTATCTTTTTTGGGTTCCCTCCCTTGTAGGAGGTTTTCCCTGGGAGTTGCAAGCAAATCTTCAAATGTTTTTTGAACAAGATCATAACTGTAACCTCTCTCTCTAAATCATGTACACATGTCCAAACCATGAACCAAAAAGTCTGCACCACTAGTACAATTTCTTCTAGCTCTTAACGTCTGGGCTTTGGTGATATTTTTTACCATATGTCTGGGATTGCAACTGGAGGAATGTAACAGAGAATTACGGTCAGTATCCTTCCTAAACAGAGTATTGCTTAAGGTTCCATCTTGTTCTTTGCTAATCAACAAATCAAGGAAGGAGACTAACACTAAACTACTCTGCACAGAAAACCTAAGGTTCTCATTACTGTCCTGTAAATACTGTACAAAATCACCCAATTCCTCCGGTGTGCCTTTCCATACCAAAAATATGTTGTCAATAAAACGACGCCAGATATCAATCCTAGAAAAAGGTTGGCATAGTTGGGAGCAAAGGTTGCCCCCATAGCTGTCCCCTTTAACTGCAGATAATGGTCACCCTGGAATATAAAGCTGTTTTTATTCAGCTCATTTTCAGCACATGACAACAGAAAATGTTTCTTTTGTTCCACACTGTAGTTCTCTAATGACAGCCAATAATCCATTGCATCTAGCCCTGCCTTATGTGGTATATTAATATACAATGCCGTAATGTCCAAAGACACCGAATACCAATCTCTTTCTGTCTGCATATCCCCTAACACACTGAGCATCTGTGTGGTATCTTTAACATATGATCTCAGTGTGGGGACATAGTTCTTAATATATGTATCTACATATAGAGACAGTGGTTCTGTTAAGGAACCTATTCCAGCCACTACTGGATACCCTGGAGGATTTTTATTATCTTTATGGATCTTAGGTAGTGCATACAAATTCGCTCTAATGGGCTATTCTACAGTTAGATATTTCAATTCTTGTGTTGAAATAACCCCACTGAGCATTGCCTTATTCAGAAATACATTAATTTCTTGCTTATATCTAGGTACCAGGTCATTTTTTTGTTTTAAATAGAAGTTCCCATCAGAAAGCTGTCTTAAAATCTCACTGGTGTATTTTTGTTCAGACACCACAACAATAGAACCACCCTTATCTGCAGGCTTAATGACCAAATGTTTATTTCTCTCTAATTCTCCTAATGCATTGGATTCTTCAGAACTAGCTCTTATATTTTCAGATTACAAAACCTTAAAGTCTCATTCACAAGCTCACTCAAATATTTTAACAACATCATTCTGTGGAGGCATAAAGGTAGATGGTGGACGGAAATGTCTTACCTCCCCATCTCTCCCTTGATGTAGTTCTTCCCCAGCGGAGGGGGTTCCACCTGGACTTCCACGACACATCTCAGATTTTGCAAAATGTACTTTGAGGTTTAAAGCTCTAGTAAATCTACACAGATCCAAATGTAATTCAAATGGGTTTATATTCTGTGTTCTAGCAAAATTCAATCCCTTTTGTAGTACTTCCAACTGAGATTTTGTAAGAAACATCTCTGAAATATTAATTACTATATCTTCTTGCTGGTTCAGTTGTGTCTCCTGCCCCAAATTCTGCCTCAGATGTTTTCGACCACCTTTTCTCATGGGTTTTCGTATTCCTGCTGTGTCTAATGTTCCCAACCTCTCCCTTGGCTGATAGGATGTCCCTGGGCCTGGAATGCTACTGACCTCTGCCCTGGTGGTGCATATGGTACTGGATCTTTGTGAAAATAAGAGTGTGAATCTTCTGTCTTTGACTTGCTATTAAACTTAAAGAGCTTTTCTTTTTTAATTTTAATTTTATTCTCTTCTTTTTGTATATTCTCCTTTGGCCTCTTTTCTAATGTCCCAAATTCAGGATTGTCCTTATATTCAAGTACTGCTGTTTCCTTGATTTCAATATCCCTTTTAACCTTGTCCTATTGTGCTGTATAATCACGATTAATAGTTTGCATCAAGGCATCCATACCTAACTGTTGTGAATGCCACCAATCTTTAATGAAAACCTCACATTCCCATCCATATCCTGGGTTTTTTATGACTCTCAGGCCTCTCAGGGACTGGCCTTCCTTCAAATAGGCCTCTAAAGTTATTTCCCCCCAGTAATGTCTTCTATCTCAAATAATAGCTGTTTCTAATAAAACAACAGCCCTCCCAGAGCCTTGCTGCCACCGCCCCTTCGATCTCCTCGGGACTCTATGTCCCCCAGGGTGCCTGGGGAGAAAGCAATGACCTTGAAGATGGCAGGGTTCACAGTGGGCAGGAGAACGGCACTGGCCAGCAGAGAGATCTGACAGAGTTCCGGAGTCAGGGGAGATAAACAGAGTTAAAAAAAAAAAATAAGGTCCTCCTTCAGAATTGGAATATTCTAAAAAATGAGCCTTTACTTAAGGAACACATAGAAAAGAAACCCTAAATAGTGTATAGGTGAGATAAAAATCTGAAGGACATCCTGGTAAACAGCTACTAACCGAAGGTTATGAATGAATCAGAGGAGGTTGGTACTTGGTTACCCCCCTGTAACATGGTAATTTTCCCTGTGGTAGATGTAAGGTTTGTCCAGACTTGCTGAGAAGAGATACTTTCAGTGCATGTAAAGTGCAGGTATGCACAAAATGAGGGATTTGTTTAATTGCTCCACAGAAAAAGTTATTTATTTAGCAACATGAAATTGTGGAGCATTCTACATGGGACAAACCTCACGTTCTTTTACATTGTGAATTGGAGAGCATAATCAAGCTGTGATGTGCGGTGATTCAAAAAATGCATTAGCACAACATGCTAAAAATGTTGAAGTAGGAGCACATAAGTTTACATTTTGTGCAATTAAAAAAGTTAAAATGGACCCCAGAGGTAGCAATTTGAGAGATAGACTGTTACTGTATACAGAGAATGTTTTTGGATCTGCACATTGGGGGCTTTGATACCCCCAGTCCTTAGTGATAAAATTGAAGTGATGGCCTGCATAAAGAAGAAAAACAAATAAGGTTATAATGCAAGAGAATATCTGTGGCTGAGCATGTATTAGTATTTTGTATATAACAGAAATAATGGTGTTTTTTGTTATTTCCTTTTTTACAGATGTTGTTAATTGAATACCTGGGTACTTTAAGCACCTGGAGTTATAGTTCAGCAGCTAAAACAGGACTAATGAGAATGGACTCTTTCAGTCCCTTGGGTTTGCTTTTTTCGTTTTTCAGTTATTCTGCTTAGTAAAGATAAATCTTGGTTATTAACATTTAGAAGTAATAAGAAATGTCTGGTGACCCTGCTTTGTATACAACTATAAATAGATTTGATAACTTGTTTTTTTCCCTGAGTAAAATGTATTATAATAATTTTTTAATTTTTTAGCATAATAGACCTCATATAAGTATATTTTACATACATGAGTTGATATAATGCCACCATAATGCAACGTTAGTAGTGCAAAATGAAGTAATCTGCAGAAACTCAGTGGATACTGTAGCAGAATAATTTAACAATGTGATGTTTTTAAACTTTTTGTCTCACATTTGGTAAATGGGATATTTAGCTTTAAGGATGATCATATTTAAATGTTGTATGTGTGATGACTTGTCACCTCCTGATGATGCACCTGCCAGAGCGAAACCAGTAGAAGGATAGGGTTGGATGTTGCTGTTTTGGTCCTTTTCAATAAATTTCTAAGTGTTATGTGCAGAACCAGGAGTGGTGCTGATATTTTTTTTATTTTTATTTGTGCTTTTGTATTGATATTTCATGTACACTCTGAACAGCTGGAGCTGTGTTTTTTTTTTTAAAGCTACTACTGTGCCTACAGTTTATGATACCTGGTGCTGGCCACTTTGGGTTATTGATCTGAAGGGGTTTAATCAGCAGCGAATGGCTTTGTTCCCTATGTTTTAATTACAGAATTTATATCTCTTAAGAGGTGCTTCAAAAGTACTGCCAGTCACTTGGAAATCTAACCTCAGGCCTTTCTAACACCAAGCACATTTTCTGACATCTCTTCCAGATGAAGTTAGTGAAGAAGTCAAGCTCAACCTGCCCCTCCCCCCATTAATCACACTTCACTTTCCCAAACACTGGCAACTGCAGGTACAAAATCTGAGAGCATCTTCAGCAGCCACTTCAAATGTATCCTTCTGCTCCTGCCTGCAGCTCAAAGATCAATCCACATATATTACTGAAGCAGGAAAGTGCATTTCGGAACAGCAGATGGGCTACCATGTGGGGATCACAAGGGGCTGAATGAGCAAGTTAATCATTTGTGTCTCTACCTGTCCCATTGAACTGGTCCCACATTTCACAACCCTCTACGAACTGCACATATCCTGGAGAAAAATTTAACACAGATAACAGTCATAGCAAGGCAGCACTCATCCACAGAGGAATGATATTTTTCCCAAAAAGGAGCACAAAACTACTATGCATAAAATAAACAGTGTCACGTATTCAGTATCAGCGGATTGCATCACAGTCCTTAAAAACCCACTTTTAGTGCAGCAGTGGCGGGGTGGTGCAGCGGAGTGCTTCAAGTAGTGGAGTGATTGCAATGGGGGGGGGGTGTGCAGTGGAGTGCTTCAAGTAGTGGAGTGACTGCACTTCAGAATCCAGTGAGCTAACATCTCTCTCTGTGTAATAGCAAGAAGTCATGCATAGCTCATCTATGGAACTGTAAAATAGAGCAGCACTTTAACACTCATGGCAGGTGAGCTAACCAAGGCTAAATCACATAAGTAGTTTGTTCTGAAGCATGTTCCCTTGCCATACATAAGGAGAAAGTAGTTGGCAACACTACAGTACTGTGAGCAATTTTTATCAGACTCAAAGTATTCAATTGATTATGCTTAGAAAGAAATAATCATCATAGTCAAAATTTCCCTGTCAGTCTGTTGGACTCAAGACATTGGCAACACTTTTTTTCATTTGAACTCCAAAGTTACTTCTCATCCTGCTAGCCCACACAAAACAAACTCCATTTGGAGTACAAATGAAAAAGGTTTTCACAATATCTTGAGCCTAACAGACCCATGACCTATTATGGCTTTACTCCATACGTGCTCTTCAGAACACTTAGCTTGTTGACTAGATTGTACAAATAATATCACCTGTTTTCCGGTTATAAAAAATCCTTTATCAAAGGTGACATATAGTGATGCATGAGAGGTTTAACTATTGATGTCAAGTGATGATGTCACAACTAATTTTCAGTGATTTATCTACAACATGAATTATTGGACAAAACACATATTAAACATGCTATCAACATGTACCACCTTTATTGACTGCCAAGGATTATTATACTGTGGATGCAAAAGAAATGTGAACCATACCAGATTAAATTTTATTATGATCTTTTTAGCACATGCAAGTTATGCTGGGTGAATTATATGCACACACTGGCATGCCCTACAGATTGAAAGAGATTTGGGTGAAATCCTTGGAGAAATGTCAAGAAAGTCATATCACATGGCCAACACCTTGAAGGACATGCTAGTTGATAGTCACCAAAGAAATAGGATCTTCATAGAGTGTCACTCCCATGTTGGTCTCTTGTGACTGTTACTTTGTACGTATATGCAAAATAACTACCACATTGTATAGGACTTACATGGAATGTCCACTGCTTTATTGGACTCTTTTCACTGTAAATATGAACATATATGTATGTTATCCAGTATAAGTATCTATAAGATATGTAATGTGTCTGTATTATGTCATTGCCTGATGTTTTTTGAGGAAGAGTCTTTGTAAATGAGTCGCTGACTCAAAGGGCTGTAATTCTAATTCTACAAATAAATAAAAAAAAATATTAGAACTACAAATGGGCTGACCCAAAGTAGAAAAGGATGTTTTCCCTGTAAGTAGTGCATGTGTTGTAAGTTTATCTGCCCTGTACAAATCTTCACAAACACCCACACAGCTAAGGTGTTTGATATCCGACAGTTTACTACACAAAGTAAGACTCTATGGGAGTCAATTACTTGGTAGAGTGTTCATGCAGAGCTTTTTATGTCAGGAAGACAAATTAGGTACTTTAAGATAAGAGTAAGTGAGCATTGCTGGGCAATGTGACACATGCCACAACCCTGCATGTGAAAGAAGCCAGCAACCCATCTGAACACAGTTTTAAATTCAAGGCAATTAACTTGACAAAGTATGTCCACACCCAAGAGGAGGGGACTATAATAATCTGGTGCTCAGAAGGGAGGTATTCTGGATCTACAGTCTTGATGCCAGAACAGCACCAGGTCACAATGGGAGTTTTGAACTGGCCCCATGCCTAAACTAAATTGGGGTCCATTCCCTCAAATTACACATTAGGACTAATATGTAGTAGTGGTTACGACTCAGTTAGGCATTCTAGTTTAGATGCACATAGATTTTGAAATGTCATGTATTTGGTAATATCACTATTTTTTTTTTGCTTCTTTCATTTTCTCTAGGTTTCTCATTCTCTTCATTTGCACTTCCACCATACGGTTTGGTTTTGCTTCCAGATATGAGTTAAAGCCCAGTAGCAATAGCCAAACTATAAAGCTCTGCATTGAGTAAATAATCCTATATAATACCAGGAGTTCTTTCTTTAAAGAAATTGCTTCTGCTGTAGAATACATTTAAGAGCTCATACATTGAACACAAATACTGGAGACATTTAGTCTTACATATATTTATTAGTTAGTGTACAAATGTATCAGGTATATGATTGCTTTAATATTTATATTTGCCTTTTATGTATATATGTGTTGGGTACTAGGATTTGTTGGTACGTTTTGATAACATGCTTTATATGTCTTGGTTATGTATAAGGCGCCCTATAAATAAAATTTATTATTATTATTATTATTATTATTGTTCCGGATTCCCCCCTTTTCCCTCACAAAAAGACAGAGACCATTGAATGTTGTTGTGCTCAGATTGGTAATTAATTTATTATATATCATAATTCCATTTTTCATCTCATCATCTTTTATTATTATATCTTTCACCATTGTATTTAATTGCATCCATATATCAATCTCTGATCATCCCTCTTTCTTCCTCTTGTCGCTTCCCCAGGTGAAAACCTGGGTGCCTTCTTCTTCTCTTTTCCTGTTAGGTAATGGTGAGAACCGAGACCTCTTTTCCTCCTTCAGCTTCTTCTTCTTTTTATCATATTCCTTTTTCTTTACCCCTCTCCCCTCCTTCCCCACTATTCCCCTTATCTCTGCCATTCACCTCTGACAGACCTACCATACAGTCTCTTTTTACTGTCTTCCCTCATGCTCTATAGTTTAAGGGTGGGTGGGAGGGATCAAAACTTCAGCAAAGTGGCTGAACCACTCCTGTGCTGCCCATTATGTACCTCCTTTAGCCCTCCCTTTCCTGTTGCCTGCCTGTTGTTCGGTCTCCCTGTCCCCCATTCTCCTTCCCCCTCCCCCTCTGAGCACGCCATCTTCAGGTAAAGGGAAGGAGTGCACCAGGACAACTTGGTCTGCCCCTTAAAGGCAAACTCCATTGTCTCGGATTCCCCCCCTTTTCCCTCACAAAAAGACAGAGACCATTGAATGTTGTTGTGCTCAAATTGGCAATTAATTTATTATATATCATAATTCCATTTTTCATCTTATCATCTTTTATTATTGTATTTTTCGCTATTGTATTTAATTGCATCCATGTATCAATTTCTGATCATCCCTCTTTCTTCCTATTGTCACTCCCCCAGGTGAAAACCTGGGTGCCTTCTTCTTCTATTTTCCTGTTAGGTAACGGTGAGAACCGAGACAGCTTTTCCTCTTTCAGCTTCTTCTTCTTTTCATCCTATTCCTTTTTCTCCCCCCCCCCTTTTCCCATTAGCCAGTCTTCAGCTAGTGTTGGATGGATGGCTTTCCCCTCCATATAGGGTAATGTCCCCCCCACCACCACTTTGGGGTCTTACTCCCTTTTCTTTCTCCATTTTTTTTTATATTCCATTTCCTGCATGTCTCTTCCATGTTTCTATAAATCCCATTGTTTCTGTATTAACATATCTATGGCTAAATCTGACAGGTGCACACCATCTGACCTGTAAAAATCCTCAACCCACTGTTCCACCCCGCAGTTTTCCAAGGTAGGAAGCAGTTGTGCCCATCTCATCCCATGGATGCCGCGTCAAACCAACCTACATTTTTTCTCACCTCCTGGTACAGCTGTTTTCCCCCAGCCTTTTTCTCAGCTCTCTTTTCCGCTGAAATAAATGTTGGATTGACTGCAGATCATATTTCTGTGATCCTCCCTCTTCCTATAGGATTTAACCAAAATAAGTATCTTATATAAGTTCTTAGCTCCCTTTTTCTGTATCACCCTTCCATGCCCCCCACAACATGGCCCCGTATCTGTAAAAATAAAACACAGGTGATACATTAGTCTCCATACTGCAGTGCTCGAATGTATCTCTTGTAACTGGCAGACCACCAACACCCCTTTTCCAACATATTAGTCACCATTTCACTTGCTGTTGCCCACTGTGAAGCAGCCCTTATCCATAGGGAGTGGAATGAGTAATTCCATGGATCCTCCCCCAGGAATTGCAAGCCTTTTTTTTTTTTAAGCATGGCTGTGACTTGATAACTTGTGGCTTTCTTTCCATCTCCATGTACAAATAATCTCCCTGTCCTATTCCCATGCTCTGTGGCGTAAGCCCACAAAGCCTTTACTGGGCACACTGTGTCATCTACGTGAGCCTTCAGGGTTACCATACAGCCCTGCCCCCTTGATCCATTTTTGACCTCTTAATCATGATTTGTATCTCTTTCATCCCCCAACTTAGAGCTTCTCATTCCAACCCCCCTTCTTTATCCTTACTGCCATGTCCCACAGCCTCGCTCACTCTCATGGCCCCTGCAAACATTACCAAATAGATTGTGTGGAATAGCTGGGCCTCAGCTTTTCCTCTGCAGATTGCCGGTAAAACTCCTTTTAGTTTCACAAGCCACTGCTCCCTCATTGGTCTTCTACTGGCCCTCAGAGTTCGTGGTGCCCATGAGCTGAGCAACATCAGTTCTGCTCCCTCTTGCCAACGTCCTAGATGTTCATTGGTATGGGTGTCTTTTTCTCCTCTGCTGTAGTTGCCAGCCTCCGGAAATGATCCAGCTGCCGATGGGAAAGGTTGTCAGCCAGGATATTGTGTACTCCCTCTATGTGTTTTTTGCCCTAAATGACATGTTCAATTTCAAGGCCCTTAACACCAACTGTCTCAAGACCCCCATGACCATTTCTGACCTGGCTCCTCTGTTGTTTAAAACCTCTACCACTGCCTTGTTGTCACACCAAAATGTCACCTTCTGATTCTGCAGCTTTTGCCCCCACCCCAGGGTGCAGACCCAAATGGGTATGATCTCCAACAGTGTGATGTCTTTTACTTTCCCATCCCTCACCCAGTCTGCAGGCCATGGTTCAGTGAACCACCTGCCCTTCAAGTTGCCCCCCATGCTGAAGCCTACTGCTGCATCTGTGTAGAGATTGGGGTCCGTGTTATAAACCCAGTCCTCCTCCCAAAGGGAACAGCCATTATAGGTGCTGAGGAACTTCTCTCACACCCTGATATCTTCCTTAACTCCTTTCGTCATGTCTGCCCAGTGATGCGGTCTGGTGACTCCCACTGCAGCCCTACTTAGCCTTTTAGTGAAAGCCCTCCCTGATTCAATAGCCCTGCACACAAAGTTCAGGTGTCCCAATACTTGTTGTACCTGTTTTAGTTGTACTCTTCATCTACTT
Source organism: Neoceratodus forsteri (assembly GCA_016271365.2). Lineage (NCBI taxonomy): Eukaryota > Metazoa > Chordata > Ceratodontiformes > Ceratodontidae > Neoceratodus > Neoceratodus forsteri. Next base: position 1,580,178,836 of record CM057449.1, on the reverse strand, counting down.
GTATGTATTTGAATCAGCTCCTTCAGCTTCAACACTTTTTTGTCTGGCAGCCTAAATACTTCACCCAGGGCATCTATCTCAATACCCAGGAATTCTAGAACCTTACTGGGCCCTTTTGTTTTTCCAGTGCCAAGGGAACCCCTAATTCACTGCACAGCTCTTGAAAACCGGCCAACATTTTTTCTGTCTCACTCCTCCCACTGCCTATTAAAAGGAAATCATCCAAATAGTGAATGACTGTTTTGTAACCAGTTCTTTCTTGAAATATCCACTGTAAACAGGTGCTAAGTGCCTCAAATGTCACACATGCTATGGAACATCCCATGGTCATGGCTTTGTCAAAATAGTACTGTCCCCCCATTTTAAACCTCAACAGGTCCCAGTCTTCTCTCCTAACTGGAAGCAACCTGAAAGTGGATGCTGTATCCGTTTTGCCATCCACACATCAGCAGTTGCTCGGATGATCCAGACTGCTTCTTCTAATGTGGCATATGTCACTTTGCTATATTCTTCGATCATAAAATCATTCACCGAATCCCCCTCTGGAAAGCATAGGTGGTGAATCACCCTGTGTTCTCCCTGCTGTTTTTTGGGGACCAAACCCAGTGGAGAAATCCTCATATTCTGCAATGGGGGGTATCATTTGGCCCTTCTACTCTACCTGCTGCCTTTTCTTTCTTTATTTTTTGTTGTAACATTTCTTCTCTCCCTTTTACTGAACCCAGATTGTTCGCCTCTCTCACTTGTCTCAGGCCCTCACCGCAATGAAAAACCTGTGCAAAAACCTTTTCCAATCATCTCTGCCACTTGTCTATTCTGGTATCTTTCCAACTAATCTTCCCATGCCTCTATCCTGATGGGAGTTCTTGCTTCTTTAAATTGCTCCCTTGCCTTCTTCCCTTCTCCTTCCCTAAAGTCCCCCCCATTGCTCATTGCCTGGCCTTGCTGGTCAGTATTTCTGACTCCCTTTACCTGCATGCCCCCTGTCTTTCCCCCCTCTACTCCATGCCTGCCCACTATACCCCTACCCCTCATGAAAAAGCTGTTGACCTGTTCCTTGTATCCCTGATCTTTGGGCTCCCTGTACCCATGTCCCTTTGCATCTGCTCGCTGGATGTGTTCCCCCACATTTTGAGCATGCATGCTGAAAGTGGCATTGTGGCCAGGAACAAAAGGCCCTATTGTAACCTAGCAACACCTCTGGGGCATCGTTCCTTTCCTCCCCATCTCCCCTTCTGGCTTGGACTGATCGGTTACATAGTCTGTCCACAGATCTAATTGCTTCATGTCCCATCTTACATCCCCATATGTGGCCATTCTTTGCTGAAAGAATTCATCATAGTATATCCACCCCACCCCCCTTTTGCCTTCACCAGCCTTATTATCAGGGAGTACGTGATGAGCGGAATGCCCAACTCCAGCTTCTTTTCCAGTACTATGGCTGAGAATGTGGTGAAACCTACAAACCATCCATCCCAAGTCTTCCCTTTTGTGAATTTGTCCTCCTCTTTCTTTCCTAACAAAACTACTGCTGCTGCCATTTCACTGGTCCATATTCTCTGTTTCTTCGTATTTTGCTGCCGCATCCTGACTTACTAACGTGAAAATATCCACACACTCTCCCTTCCATGTTTTCTCTTTCGTGCCAGCAGGACGTGTTCCCCTATTCTCATCCCAGGAGCTCCTATCTCCCTTGTTCCTTTTCCCTCTTTCTCCACTCCTCCTTCCCTTTCCTTCATCACCTCTTTGTCTGACCTAATCTCTGCCAGTGCTGACTCCATCTGCTCCAAACTCTCTGTCCCAAGTGCTGAAATAATTTGGCTTATATACTCTTTGATGCTTTCACCCACAGAACCGGGTGCACTACCTGTGGCCTTGTCCGTTCCATGTTGCCAGCTGTCCTCCTGATGCCCAAGTATGTTCCCCTGTGGTTGAAGGACTGGTTGCACTAATAGTGGCTGTGGAGGAACCACTGTACACAGGGGATCCGGTCTGGGCTCCACTGGGAGAACCACAACCTGGTCCTAGGGAGGTACTGATGGTACTGGGTCAACAGGCTGCAGAGGTACTGGACTAACCACCCTGGGAGGTACCACTATCGGTGGCTGTACCCTGATTGGGCTGTGTGGCCTCTCAGCTGGCCATATCCCTCTGCCCCCTTTTACTCTTCCCCACTTTCCTTTTCTCCCCAGATCTCCCTGGTTCCTTCACTTCCACCATTCCCCACATTCTATTGGCTTTTTCTGCAGACTCCACTATAGCCGTGTAGGCATCCTCTTTTGAAGGCCTGTTCTTCTTTGGTGCCATGTTCCTTGCTTCTTGCAAACTGTGAAGACAACTGAAAAAATTCCCTTATTAAACCTCAGTTTTCAGTAGTCCCTTGCATGGCCAGGCCTGCTTTACAAGAGACAGTCAATTAACAGTAACAAAACATGTCTTTGTCAACACTGAACAGGTAAGCCTGCACATCAAATTACTTATGCACAGCCATCTATGCTTTAGGCCCCAACTTATACCCCAAACGCTATGTATTCTCCCTCCCGTGCCTGTAGATATGCTGTAAAATGCAAAAACTTTCTTTAATGCCTTGCACCCAGTCCTCTGCCAGGGGCCATCCTCCCCACTGACCCTACACTTCTTCCACTGCCAAACTGCCAGAAAAGGCATTTTACAGGGTGATCATACAGCTCATATGCCCCCCTGTGGCTTCTACCACCCAGCCCTGGCCTCTCAGGCCCAACCTCTCTTTTCTGTGCCCCCGTCTGGCCTCTGACCATTCATGGCCACCTAGCACCTCAGGCGCCACCTCTTGTGGCCTTCTAGGCCTATTCATTCCTCCCCCTGCATGCCCTTGCATGCCTCTAGCTGCTGGCCCTCTAGGCCTGCTCATTTTTTACCCCCTTTCTCCTTTGCATCTCCAGCTGTGCCACGTAGCCTCTCAGTCTTAGCCCCCACCCCATCCCCTTGAGGGCCCCGAGTATCTGCTGCTCTACCTGCATGTTCCCCCTTGGAGGTCACTCCATGGCACCATGTCCTGCTTCTCTCCCACTGCCCTTTTAGCAGAAACCCCCCATCCCCTTTACATAATATTCCAGCCGCATGGTACTGAGGCGTCTGACGTCATGCTGGGTGGCAGTCTTGCATGAGCATTGCGCTCTTTTGTTCCGCTAGGCCACCCAACCAGCCCTTCTGCATCCCACAAAATGCTGGTTTTGTTTCTTCCCTGTCCCTAGTTAGATGATCTGCCAGACAGCAACACTTTCCCCAGCTACCCAGTGCTACAACTCTTGCCACAGTGCAACTGCGGCATCTGACATCATACCACATGGTCGGCCTATGCGGGTACTAATCTGCGTTCTCCCCTCCTGCTTCCTCCACCCCCAGGCTTGCATTAGCTCATGAATGGCCCCCAAAACCATAGAAAACAAACACAGAGGGGTAGCCTGTCCTCCAAGTAAACCAGCATTAACCAAAGAACTGCGACAAACAAGCGATACCTCTTTGTTCAGTTCCCCTTTTGGCGTGGACACGGGTACTAGTTCGCACTTGCCCCTCCTGCTTCCTCCACCCCAGGCTTGAATTAACTCATGAATGCCCCCCCCAAAGCAACAGAGAACCAACACAGAGGGGTAGCCTGTCCCCCAGGTCAACCAGCGTTAACCAAAGAAACCGCAACAAACAGGCAATACCACTTTGTTCATCTACCCTTCTGGTGTGGACACAACAACAAATGCAGGAAAACATGCTTTTTGCAACACACCCACTCTACATTTTCAGATTTCCAAAATCTGAAAGTTTCCCACATCCAGCAGAAATCCTATTGTTATAATGCTAATTCATTTAAGTTTTGTTTGCTGTTTGTCATTTCAATTTAGTCATTGATGTATCATCAGATGAAAATAATTAATGTAATGTTATCTGTTTCTCTTTGTTGTTACTGATAATGACTGTACCTGGCTGTATACTGTTCAAATGTTTGTTCTCACCTCATGCTGCGTCATGAAATACTCTTTAATGTTGACTCTGGTCTCCCCTGTCTGTACTCTCCCGGGTCGTGCCTGAATATAGGCAACATTGTTGTCTAGTGTAGTTACCCGGTCAACAAAAAACAAATAAATAAATACAGCTCTTAAACTAAGGCAGCCATCCTGCAATACCAGGCCACAACCTCTCTTCTTGTTCTGCCTGCTAGGCCACCTGGCCCACAATACCACATGCTGCTTCACAGTCCTTTCTCCTATCGAATCTAGCATTTCTCACTGTTTTATAACTTAATTCTTTATTTGTTACATTCCATTTGTTATTATTATTTTTTTTTTAAATGGTCAATAAACTTAAACATGACACAACCAAAACCTCTACCCTCTTGTGCTATATGCATTTCAATATCCTGCTTTGCTACTGATGCTAGAATTTCTTTCACAAGGCTCTGTCTACAGCAGCATTTCTCACACACTGACTCATCCACAGTTTTATTATTAACCATGCTCCCCAAGCTCTGTTTCAAATAGCTGTTCATTTTCTTACCTTCTCTTTCCTAGTGTACAAACCTCTGTGCCAATCAATATGCCAAACTTATGTGCTGTAGTTTCAGTGTAGATCAAAACTTCAGCAAAAGTGGCTGAACCACTCCTGTGCTGCCCATTATGTACCTCCTTTAGCCCCTCCCCCTTCCTGTTGCCTGCCTATTGTTCTGTCTCCCTGTCCCTTCCTTCCCTTCCCCCCACCCCCCGAGCACACCATCTTCGGGTAAAGGGAAGGTGCACCAGGACAACTTGATCTGCCCCTTAAAGGCAAACTCCATTATTCTGTTCAGTAATCCATGTTATAGGGATGTCACTACCAGTTAGCTGTGATGTCATCACTTGCTATCATTATTTAAACCTCTCTCAAGCATTATTATGTCACCTTTGATAATGGATTTTTTTATAATCCCAGATGCATCAGGCAGACATGAAGCATGTGTGTGGCACTGTCTAATTAAGATGCTTCAATTTACACAATACAGGCATGAGTTTGAGTCTTCTTTAAGAGAGGTTGTAAGTGCCCAATTTCTTGTTTTTGCACATAGCTTTTCCATACTGATGAACACCACTGACCCTGGGTGACCTACCTTTTGTTGAGACTCCTATAATGTCTATTTCAACCACTAATAACCTCTAATACAAGCTTTTTCTAGTGTGTATTTTATAACTTTAGCATGTGGGGAAGCATTGTAACTCCTATGATTCTGTGGAAATTGAACTCTGCAATCCCTATGATTCTGCTTAAATAATGCTTCTGTTACCCAGTGAGGCCAAAATCTGTAAAACTATATTTCAAAGTGCTAAAGCATTACACATACTGCTCCCTTTTAAAGTATTAAACAGTTGCGTATATGATCTAATGTTGCACATAGTGATATTACTATGCATATAAAAATATTTATAGTGTTTAACAAGCATTATATGCAGATTTAAACAGCCCATTAATGGGGGCACCTTTTTCCAGCAGAGCTATCTATTCTTGAAAATTGTGAGATATGTGTTTGCCCCAGGAACCTGCCTGTTGTTGTAATTGTGAGGCATGTGTTTATCCTCTGCACCTGTTGAACTGTTGCCTGAAATGTTGCCATTTTCTCCCCTTGATACCCACAGTAATAAGGTGTGGATTGGTAGACTGATACTCTCTTCCTTTTGAAAGAGATCAGAAAGCAACCTGCAGCATTCTCCACCACTTCAAGGCATCAGATCTGACCCTTGGATAGACTCTTGCAGAGACCACTACTGTACTAGACGTATCATAGGCTTTGCACCAGTATATTCAGGTTGTCAGATGCAGGAAAAGGGTACAGCCTGTCTCTGATGAAAGCAACCCTACCATCAACTGGTTTAAAGAATTCCAGGGTCATACTTTCACAAAGGATGACACCCAGACTGCTGATAACCCTTTTTACCATAAGATGGATCCTGAATGATATGTACTGTTGCCAGAATTACAATGAGCATAACACCAGTCACATCATACCTTTTGTTATGCTTGCAATGAGTGGAAAGAGGTAAAGTAATTTAAATAAAAAAGAAAGAGGAACAGTATGTGGGACACACATCTTATACACAAAGACAGATACTTTCTAACATTTTGGTTTTTTTAATGTAAAGTTTAAAGCTTCAAACCCAGTACAAATCATTATAGGTATGCACATCCTTGCATGGACTGGGACCTGCAAAGGAAATGGCTCAAGTGGTACTGCATTCCATTGACCATTTCATTATGCAGATCATACCATAGCTGGATCACAAACTGAAAGGTACCATTAATCTTGAGCTTCCTAAAATACACAAATTATAATGCAGGACAACAGTAGGTACCAAAGCAATCACTTGATGCCTATAATCACTTTTTCACCTCCTGAAACACACAGCAATCAGATGCAGAGTACTGGTGTTATATGCTTTTACTTATGCAAAGTTGTCACAGTGTGCAGTCACATGGGAACTAGTGATCATTTTGTAGTGTGGTTCAATATTAAGATGTCTATTGAACCAAATGGCATGAGAATGAGGGTCCTGGACTTTAGGAGGGCAGACTTTAAAGTACTGTGAAACTGCCTTTGAAAAAGTCTAGCAGTGGTGGATTGACATGGTGGGATAGAGGAACAGTATAAAAAAATAAAGGAAGGCATAGTAAAGATAGCCAGAGTCTGTGTAAAATAAGTGAGTGAAAGAAGGAGGAAGAAAAAGCCACTATGGTATCTAGGGAGGTGAAAACAAAAGTGAAGGGAAAAAAGGTAGTATTCAGGAGGTACAAAGAAACAAAGAGTGAGAAGGATAAGAAGAAGTACCAGGCTAAACAGAGAGAAGCAGGGAAGCCAATTAGACAAGCAAAAGCATAGAGGAAAGGATAGGCAAAGGAGGGGTAGAAGAGAACAAGATTTTCTTCAGTACATAAGCAAGAAGAGGAAGACAAAGAAAGGGATAGTGAAGATAACAAGGGTGATAGATGATAACTGATCAGAGGAGGTTCAGGAAACAGCTGGTATCTCAAAAAGGGACCTCTGAGCAGTCTTCACAGTGGACAGGAAGGTACAAGGACCAATGAGGAACAACAGGAATACAGGAGGGGAGGGGTGAATAAAAATCCATTTATAGAGGAAAGAGTCCTTCAGGGACTTGCATACCTTAAAGTGGATAAGGACATGGAAACTGATTGGATGAATCCAAGGGTTTTAAGGGAACTCAGGGAAGAGCTTGCTGCACCACTGACAGCCTTATTCAACATATCACTGGAAACAGGATATGTTCCAAGGGACTGGAGGAGAGCTGATGTAGTTCTGCTCCATAAAAGCGGCAGCAAGGAGGAGGCCAACAGTGGTATGCTGGTTAACCCCTCATCAGTTGTGGGAGAATTGACAGAAATCTTATTTAAAGAAAGACTATATTTGCAGTCTCAAACATCTTTACCCATTCTGGTTTCACTTCACTATATCCTTTCTCTATGTTCTCTTCTGCCGTATTGAGGATACAAATTCCAAGTGAATCTAGCTCACCTTGCTTATTTAATAATTTCCTATACCAGACCTCTCCCTCCATCCAGAATAAAATCTGTTAATTTGTCTCACATCTAATTGCTTGTTTGGTTTACCAATAGATGGGATGTTAATGTTGATTCCATTAGGTCTCCCAGTTTAAACCTTAGGTTCTTTGTTTTTTCATTATAGAATTTATTAAGTCCAACTATGCATAATTGCATCTGGTCTCTTTCATGGTTATTTCCCTTCTTAAGGAAATCTGGGAATAATTCACCTACAGTACTTATTTCTACACATTTTATTCCCATCTTTACTAATTTCTCTTGATTATATTCTATAACTTTAAGAATGTGATAGTGCTCAGTTACCACCAGAACTCATTTTTCTTGATTAATTGGTCTAGTAGTACTTAGGAAAAAACACAAGTTTTGTTCTTCTCCCAAAATTACATTTAATAGAATTTTAATGTCTTTATTCAGTGATCCTTCACATTATATAGTGAAAGGGCATAGTCTGTACCCTTTGTTTTTTCCATAAATATATTGAAGCCTGGACCAAAAGGTTCCCCTCCTTTTTCTCAGTAAAGTTTTCTGTTTTATCCCTTTTTTCCCCTTCCTGGACCTGAGGTATGGTTCCTATATTTACAGTTTTTATTTGTAGGTTGTTTTTTTCCCTAATTCCTCATTTGTGCTGGTATTAGTTGTTGTTTCCTCTAGTACAATTACTACAGGGTGGATCCCTTATTACATCCATTTCTGCTCTCACCTGCTATTTTATTCTTTTTGTTCTTTTTACTGCTCTTTTACTCCCATCCCCTCTCTTTTGCTTCTGTTTATTCTTTTCTTTGGATTATCTCCTGTTTAGGTGTAGCCTTAATGTCACATATCAGTTCATATTCGATTTCTCTTGTCTATTATATCCCCACTGTTTTTTCCTTTGGGGATACTGCTTTCTCTTGGATGTTTGAGAGGTGAATTTATTTGGTGTACCATAAGTTCCCTTTCACTTTTGTTTTCACCTCCCTAGATTTTTATCTTTACTTGATTTTTTTTCTTGCCCTTTTGCTGTTGTGCCTCCCCTTTTGCCCATACTTCATGACTGGCCTTTTTTTTCAGTTCCTGGCTTACACTGTCCTTTCTTTTTCCAGGTGTAGGCAGCATAATTAATTCTGAGCTACTTGGGATATTGTTATCCCAAATTCACTTGGATCATATATCACAGATTTTTTCTCTCTAGATAGGTCTCTAGTTTTGACTTGAATGATTTTCTTTTCTAAACAAATTCCATGTAAGAAATTTAAATCCTTCTTTATTAAGATTAATTGTTTAAAAAATCATGTATTGGCCAAATATTGTTTTTTCAATGATCTGGCTAGATCTTTTGAAATTAATTTTGTATCATACATTTGGTATGAAGAATAAGAATTATGATATGGAGTATATATTGAATGTTGTATTCATATAAAGGGCTCATTCTTAAAGATTCCATGGTCTCTTTCTTCCCTAACAGGTCTTCTTCCTCCTGTTCTTCTCCACTCTTTTGTGAGCCCTTTCTTTCCTCTATTTTTCTTTTCCCCTCTTCTTCACTCATGTCTTGTTTACTATCTGTATTTTCCTTGACTAGCCCTTGTAGTCCTGAAATAGTGCTTTGTAATCATACAATAACTTGACTACATTATTTTTCTCTAAATTATTGTTTCAATGAGTCATTCAACTTCCTTCTACTGTTATTGTTGTTTTCCTTTGAACCTGTATTCAAGTTATCTATGCATTCTCTTTGATGTTCTTTAAGTTTTTTTCCAATGTTTATATTCTGCCCTTTGTCTATTAATTCACTTTTGACAAGGGGATAAGGAGTCATAGATGGATTTGTTCCATTTATGTACAGATTAATGCCTTCGTTCTTAGGTGTAGAGGTTCTGGTTAAATTACTAGTCTTGCTAAGAGTACTCTTATGATTCAGATATGTTGCAATCTGGGCTTGTTTAATTTGCTTGGCAGAGCTCAATATTTTTGGTTTTTTGTCTTTGTTGCCTGAGTTCAATTTAATAGATAACTTCTCCCTCTTTTCATCTGCTACTCTTTTCCCTTTGCTTGTGCCTCCCCCCTTGTTTTTAGGGGGAGATGATGTCAAATGTAACTCTGAGGGCACAGATTTGCTTCTGTTATGCACTGGCATGCTTATTTGGTTATTATTCCCCTCTTTTTATTTTTTATTTAAAAGTGGATTATGTTCTTAATACTTTCCCAATTATTTCAATTATTAAATGTTAATTAATGGATTGATTCTAATATCCAGTGATCTCTCTGTATACTCAGAAAATAAAAATGTTTAAAATGATTAAATTATGTTCTATGCTAATAATATTGCACTTGACAGTCAATACACCTTCTTTCTGTTTGGCCCATATATGAGACAGCTTACACACTTAAACACAGCAAAAGTAGCAATTACTTGCTAGTTACTGATTGCTAATTGTTACTAATTGCTACTGTTTAATCTTAAACTAGTAGAAGTTAAAAAAGTTAGCATAACATTTATAGGGAAGCAATATAAATAAGTCTCAGAGTAAATGTCCTGGTGTACCAGTAGGGGCAGTAAAAGCACAATTTAAAGGCCTTGCACATGTACATGCTTGTAATTGTACTTACTTCTCCCCCTTCTTCACTTGTTTGTTACTCACAGTTCTACATATCATAAGGCTTTATATTGCTGTCCTTTATTTATTTGTTGTTCGTTATTGTGAGAACCGTTGATTTTCTCTCAGTGAAGACCACTCTGGGTACCTTAGTTTTAAAAAGTTCCACTCTTCCAAGCACTTTGAAGCATATATTATACCATGTATTGCACTACAATCAGTCCGTTTTTGTTTATCCACTAAGGAAAAGACAATAAAATAATGATAAAAAGTATAGAACTACAATGTTATAATTAGACTTGACAACTAAAAAACCTAGGCTTATTTGGCTTGTTTTACTATTCAACTTTTTCTTTGGAAAATTCATTAAAAGAGCTTAACCATTTCTTAAAAAAGCTTGGATTGCTTAAGTACTGCATTCTTGAATGTTTGAGTGTTTGAGTGCTTTAACAAGCACACAAAATGTAAGGCCCTTGGCTATTGTGTCTGTAGCTAGCTTGTTTTACCTATGGGCAACTCCATGAAAAGGGGATACAAAAATGTGATGAGTGTCAATTTTTAAAACCCAAAATAGATTCATTTTGTTATGTGTTTTATGATGCTGCTCCCAACCACTTATTAAGTGAATATATTGGGAGATAACTTCCTGATCGATACATGAGAAAATGGGCCATGAAAGTTGCACATGTAAGAAGGAACACCAAAGAATTGTGATGTGTGTGTGTTTTTGTCCTGCAGTGCATTTAAGTCCATTGTGTTTGACTGGAAAATAAACTATTCTTGTCCTGCAAGCAAATGAAAATTATTTCAGTACCTTTTAACTAAGTGTATTTCATTTAATGGCACACCACTACAGTATTAGTTGCTTAAGCAATAAGGCTTGACAGGGTGTGTGTTGTTGTGTAATAATGCCACACCTTAGGTAGGCTGAAGCACGAGGCTGCAGGCTGAATTTGTTCAACACCTGAGGTATGATATTATTCCAGAACAAAATATATCCATGGAGTGCCTTATTGTTTTTATAAAATGACTACTTAAGAAAGAAAGAAAATATTAAAAAAATAGTTTTTAAAGTAAATTTTGTAATATGTAGGTATATAAATAAAAAAAGTCCAGTTTTGGCTTGTTCACTACATGATGCTGCTAGCTGCTAGTCCACTCCCTCCCTCCTCACAGATCTCTTTCTCTATCATATGGTGTGTCCCCCCCATTTTTCTCTAGCGTTCATGATTTGTTTTCTCTTGGTACAGTATAAAGCAGTTTGGATTTGTACCAGGAGAAAGCATAGTGAATTTTGACACCTGGAGTTTTTAAGGCACTTATGCTGTTTGAGAGCGTAGCCGCTGCAGAAGTGAAGTTGATGTGCATGGTGGCTTTCAAGTTTAATTATACTGTGCTTTTTTATTGTTCTGTGCTGGTTTATGCTCTGGCTTTATTAATGAGTAATTTGTATTTGTGTTTTGGGCCATAAGTAGCATGGCCATTGCTTTCAGGAGCTAAGCAGTGTGTAGAATGAGTGCAGCTCTTTTGAAGTTCACACAAGCTTGCACTATCGGACTGGGAAGCCATGAGGTCATGGCTTTATTTCACTCAAAATTGTTTTATTGTGATTGGAGTCATGGCAGATATGAAGCTGAGGGGGGCTATGTGTGGCTTGAAAATGTGAGACTTCAACAGTTAAAGTAAATAAGGGAATGCAGTTTCAGGTGACAGCCTACTGTGTGCTAATCTTAAACTTGTGCTATTTATGTGATCCAGTCATCTCTGTGCCTGCCATAGATACAGCGATGTTACTTTCAGATAACACCACTATCTCTAGGGCAGTCTGACCAATCAAAGCACTAGAATTATGCATGCCATTGTATAATGGTAGTTTAATCACCTGGTAAAGGTGATTGTGGGGGTATACATATCTGAGGCACTCCACAATCTTTACATCAAGAGCTGTGTTCACCTGGCAGGTTGCTTGATGCATGTCACTTCTCAAAGCAGTCCAGTCCCTCTTCACGTGGAACCTACTCAGACAGGATAAGTTTGATGTCTTCCAAAATTGTAACTAGAATGGAACTGGGTATTTATAGGCTTGTGATTACATACTGCACACTGTCTACCACAGATAGATTGAACAAAAATTATTTTATTTCCTTTTCAGACACTCTAAGAAAAAAATGGCATGTACATCATGCTGATTACTGGCCTGTGTTGTCTGAATGTAAGTGTCTACTGGGTAGGTGGGGAGTGCCTTAGAGATATATATCTCCACAATCACCTTTACCAGATGAATCAACTACAGTTGTGGGTAATAATATCTAAGGCATTCCACAATCATTACATAAAGGTTTTTAAAAAGCAGTACGTAATCCAAGGCTGGGGTAGACATGATACATTCTGACAGAATTAACTTGGCTTCTTTTATGACCGAAAGGCCAAAGTTGGGTTTTGTGTCTTGTGACACATCAAATCTATAGTGTGTGATTAAAGTATGAATAGATGACCATGTGGTGGCTGCACACATTTCTCTGGTCTGGTGGTGGTCAGATTTCTTCCCACCCAGGAGATGACCACCACTCTGGTGGAGTGTGCTTTAAAGTCTGCAGGAGGCACTATGTTGCTTGCCTTGTATGCCTCTAGAATAGCTGTCTTGAGTCAGAAAGCTATCATGGAACATGATGCTGGGTGACCCTTCCTGTGTCCTTGTAAGCTGATGAAAAGAGATGTCTTGTGTGTATCATTTGTACTCAGGATATAGGTTGTTATAACCCTTTTCATTCCCAGAGTTTGGAGAGGTGGTTCATGCTCCACTTCCAATGCTGTCATATGTGCAGGAAGATTGATAGCCTGATTAGTATAAAAATTGGAAGCCACCTTTACCACAAAGGAGGGGATTGTTCTTAAGCTCACCCAGTCCTTGTGAAAGTCAAGTAGGGTTCCCTGCATGAGAGGGCCTGTAATTTTCCTATTTGTCTGGCTGAACAAATCATCACCAAGAATACTGTTTTGAGGTTCAACCATTTGAATTATATCATGGTCAGTGGTTCAAACGGAGCATCAGTCATAGCACGGAGGACCAAATTGAAGTCCCAGGGTGCTGTCACCAGTTTAACTTTTGGTCAAATATTGGTGGCCACCTTCAAGAAAGGGATGAAATCAGAGTGTGACCCTGGGATTGCCTGGTTTATCTGACCTCATGCTGCTTCTATTGCTTCTACTTGTACCCTGAGGGATGAGGTGGAGACACCCTTGTCCAGCCCCTTTTAAAGGAACAGGAGGATGTTGGCTTTGGATGAGTCCTTTGGGATTAGTTCTCTTCAGCTGCACCAGTCTGTGAAGATGGCTTAGTATCTCCTGTAAACTGTGGTGGTGGAACCCCTCCTGGACATGGTCATGGTGTTGATTACTGATGAGTGACAGCCTGCTCTCAGCAGTCCCTCACTTTCAGAAGTCAAACTGTTAGTATGGGGTTGTGGGGGTTGGAGCGGTATACTGGCCCCTGGTGTAGGATGTCATGTCCGAGAGGTAGTCTCTATGGTGATCTAGGGCAATAGCCACTACCGTGGCAAACAGGACCTCCTGGGCCAGTAGGGGGCGATCAGCATCACTCTCACCCAGGCTTGTCACATCGTTCTCAGGATGTGAGGAATCAGGGATAGTGGCTGCAAGATGTATACCACATTGAAAAACCAGTACGATGACAGAACATCCACCCCCATGGCACTCCCATGGACTGATTGTCCTTGCATCATGAACAGAACTTGAGGAATTGAGTGTTTTTGCTGGTACCCATCAAATCTATTTGCACTGGGCCCCATTGCCTGTTGTTGGATTCGAACACTTGTGGATGAAGTTTCCACTCACTCGGGTGAATCTGTTGGCAGCTGAGCCAATCTGCCATCATATTCAGTTTGCCTGGAAGCTGTACAACTGAGATGCTGCAGAGGTGATTTTGGGCCCATGATAGTTTTGTGGCTTCCTTTTGCATTGCCCTGCTCTTTGTCAATCCTTGTTTGAAGACGTATGCCACCGTCACCCGATTGTCTCATCGATCAGGATGTGCTTGACTTTGATAGATTGACTGATGCGTAATAGTGCTAATAAGACTGCCTTCATCTCCAGCACATTTATTGAGAGTTTTAACTAAGGGACCATTTTCCATGTGCTGACTGGTGTCCAGTGACTGCCCCTCCAACCTGACAGACTGGCATCTGTCTCTATTATTACCTTGCATTAGATGTCTAGTGGCATCCTGTAGGAGAGGTTGTTCTTGTTTGTCCACCGTAACAGACAGCATGCCACCTGTACAGGGAAGGTGACTGTCTTGGTGAGATTGAGGTCATTTATTGGCCCCTGCTTGATCACAAATGAAAGTAGCCATCTCATGTTCCATCTGGCTCATGGGACTATGTATATGCATGTGGACGTTAGTCCCAAGACCTTGGAGAATCATTCCAAAAATGGGTGTTCGAATCTCAGTAGTCTAGATTCTTGTGATGTCATACTGCTGATATGCTTTTTTGATGTAGGCACTAGCCCTGTGACAGTATCAATTATGGTGCCTAGGAGTTCTATTGATTGACTGAGGCTGAGACTGCTCTTGAAGCAGTTGATCACCCAACTGTGACTCTCCAGGCACTGTACCACTGCTTAAATCTCTTGGATTGACTGCTGGAAGGTTCTGGTTCTTATAAACCAGTCATCCAAGTATGATATGACTTGGATGTCCATCTCCCTCAGTTTGGCTGCTAGAACCAGAGACACCTTTGTGGAGACTTGGGGAGCTGAAGCCAGACTGAACAGCAAAACCTGGAACTGAAAGTGCTTCCCCAGGATGTGAAACCTGATGAGTTTAAAGTGTGATGGTCTTATGGGGATGTAGTGGTAAACATTCTTCACATCTACTGATGTCAGGAAATCCTCGGGGCATATGACTTTTAGTGTGATCTGATTGTTTCCATCTTCAATGGTTTGCATTTTATGGAGTGATTTAACAATGTTAGGTCTGGCACTGGCAAAAGGCCTCCCATTTTTCTTGGGCATTATAAAGAAGATTGGATATATTCCTCAGCCTTTTTCTGCTGGAGAGACTTCTGTTATTGCCTTGTTGTAGATTAGGGCAGTTAGGATCTGATCAAACTGTAACGGTTTTACTTTGTGATTCAAAACTGGTGAGATGATTATAGACTGGGAATGACTTTTGTTCCATGGCATACCCATTTTCTACTATCTCTAAGACCACTTGTCCTCTGTTGACTTTCACATGCCTTGGCAAACTGAAGGAGGTGCACACCTACTGGCATTTTGGTAGCTTTTCTAGAGAGTATAGTCATAGTTTTGAGTGTGTTTTGCAGTTGGAGCTATTTGTACATCTGCTCCTGCCAGCTCTTCCCCTACCCCTGAATGTGCTGCAGTTGTTGGAAGGAGGGTATGAGGGTTGAAAATGGTTTCCCCTCTATCCATAGTGGCCCCTTCTCTTGTCCCAAAAGAAGTTTACATAAAACCTCTGTCTGGTGGGAAGGTATGTGGATCTGCTGGTTTGCTCATTCCTCAGTGCCTTGCTGTCTTCCTTGCCCTTGAGGTATTTTTCTAGCCCCTCTCTGAACAGTAGTGACCCCCCTGAAGGGACATTTATGCAGCATGGATTTAGATTCATTGTCTGCATCCCAAAGTTTCATCCACAGGGACTGTCTGGCCCTATTAACAAGCACCACAACTCTGACATTAATTTTAAGTGAGTCTACAGCCATGTTTGCTGGATATTTTTTTGGAAAAAATGGTGTTTTCCAGGAGTTGTGCCTCTGCATATTTTGGAGTGATCATTTTCATCATGTCTTGCAGCTAGGATAGCTGATCTCTGGTGGCATAGATTGTTATTGTTGCTGACCTGGTTCTAAGACTGGTCAGTTTGAAAGTTTTCTTTACTATGTCCTCCTGCTTTCGGTCCACAGGGTCCTTCAACCCTGAGATGCCCTCTGTTGGGAGGATGCTGTTTTTGTTTAGGGATGAAATTTGTTGATCTATTGTGGGAGGGATGTACCAAAGTGACAGCTTGCCTGCCTGTAGCAGGCACATTTTATCCAATGACAGTTGCTAGGGAATGTGAGCTTTGTCTGTGAACTCCTATTTTGTGGCCACTACTTCATCAATAGATTCACAAACTGGGAAGATGTTGGCCTTTTTAGATGAGAATAGGAGGAATGGAATCAGTTTGAACTGTGGTTGTGGCACCAGAGTGGAAAATCCCACCATGTACATAATGCTTGGGACCAGCACTGGGATCTGGTGCAGGAACCACCACTTGGCCGTCAGTGACTGATGGTCAACTTCCATGTCCCCCTCATCCTCAGAGGTATGTTCAGAGCCAGGTTGTGGGGTCTGGGGTCCTTGAGTATTGGATTAGGCAGGGCTGGAAGTGTCAGGCTAGGAGATGGGTTGGCCAGGTTGGGGAGGCATGGACCTGTGAGCACAGCCAGTTTCTTGAGCATAGTTGCCATCAGCTGTTGTTGTGCCTGCATAACCTGTTAGTTTTGAAGAAGAATGGTAGCTATATCCTTGTTTTGGCTAGATTCTGGGGTAGCACTGGTTTGGCTAGAAGACTGGGGTCTGGAGGTGGATGGTTGTTGAGATGATCTGCTGGGACTCTCATTGTATGATTTCCCCCTCGGATAAGTGAGAGGGATCATCAGCACAGGAGGAGCATAGCTGGCCTTGCTGATCTGGTGGGATGGGGACATTGCAGTGTCTGCAGACCTTTGTTTTGCCCACATTGTCCTATGGGGAGAAGCTGGGACAGAGAGGCTGCAGCTGAAGTTAGTTATGCAATCAAGAAGCACACATGTGAGTTGAATTTGAGGTGAGGTAAAGGGTATGAACAAAAGTAGAGGATAACACAACATACAGATGGCCATGAGCAGAAATGGGGTGCCTGGCCATTTAATAACAGGGTTTGTCTATCAGATATGATGACTCCTAGAAGTGAGGCAGATAAGTGAGATAAAGGGTATTCAGTATACTGGGAGGCCACCTTCACCAATATGACGAAGTGGTATGGAACGAATACTTCTGGTGATTAATGATGGGGTAAAGACCTCTGTGAGTGAAATCAAGGATGGATCTCATTAGGATGGGAAAGTGCCAAAAATGGTCAGTAAACAAACATTTTAGAACAATGTGCTGAGTGTTTGGAATGCAAGAGCTTGAAGACTGAGGCATTTGCCTCCCCTTCCACTTGTCTCTTGATCATGTGTCCGCCATGCACAACATGGCTGCCAGAACATAGCTTTCATGTGCAAGCATTTAGAGAACCATACACATGCATGGGAGATAAAAGATGGAGTTGGTCATGGTGGCAAGTTTGAATGCATCTACCGGAGGAGACAAAGGGCTACAAGAAGGGGGCAGGTTATCAAAAGTTCACCACGTTGGCCTGCATCTAGGGCATGTTCCTCCTAGAAGCTCAGACAATAAGGTTGTTTGGGCAAATTGGGCCTTAATAGATTATTCCCTTAATAGAACATTAATAAAATGGACCAACTCCAAAGGAAACAGAGTGATGTATCTCATTTGGCGGTTAATCCTGGAACTGCTAGGAGGTGTTTCGGTATGCTACTACTTCTGGCTGAACACTTAGGAAGCCCAGCTAGCAGGGGGCCCCCCACACCTTCAGCCACAAATCCCTGTGTGACTGCTACCTGAAGGATCTTGAGCCATCTTGCTAGAAACAAAGGGGGTGATGTGTCTCACTTGATGGCAAATCTTCTGGCCACTAGCAGGGGTTCTAGGACACCATCACTCCTTGCTGAAACATTAGGGAGCCCAGCTAGAATGGGGGTGCCTGTTCCTTCAGCTACAAAACCCTGTGTGACCACTACCTGAGGGGCCACAGGGGAGTGGGTGCCTACAGGCCAATTGCTTTGGGGTCAGCTGTACTTTGATACAGTCTTTAGCCTAATTTTGGAGAGATGATTTTCATGGAGATATGTAAATATGAGTTTCAGGAGTCATATGGCCAGATTTCCAAACTACTCTAGCTATAGCTGTTTGTAGGCTAACATGAAATCTACAGATTCTCAAATGCTGTTCCGATATGCTGCTGTGTTTAGGTGAGCAGGTCACTCTACTGCAGGTAGCTAAAGTTGAAAAAAAAGATGGAAAGGAAAGCCTCTCACAGTTACTAGCATCAACAAGCCACCAGTTCCACCTAACTTATGTAGATTGTTTCATGCTCTAGAAGCAAAACTGGCCCACAAACCCTGTTGAAATCAGGAGCTGAGCTGAAGTGCTGCTACCTGGTCAGATGCAAATTCAAAACTGATCCAGTCTGAGCAAGATCCAGGTGAATAGGGGCCATACTTCTCTGAGGTCTCATGTCCATCATGCAAGCTATCAGGTAAACACAACCCATGATGTAAAGATTGTTGAGTGCCTCAGAGATTCCCCACAATGCACATTGATGATTTCAAGACATATGCCCTGCAGTTGCCTCTGCTTTTTCTCCATGCCAGTTACTATACTTTTCTCTGGCATCAGGCCCCAGCGATTTTCAAATTAATATGATAATACTCCTTCTCAAAAGAGCAAGTACTTGCATCAAAAACCTTAAAAAATGGAAAAACAATAAATGTAAGACAATGCGCTGCCTGTTATAGATGTTCGGTAACTGATCCTCACTCTGTGTGGTCTATTTTCTCAGTGGCACACCTGATCATATTAAGCATAAAGGTGATGACAATGCTAACTAGCTGTTGTAGGTGACATCAAAAAGAGGAGTTGCAATGCTACTGTTAGAAGTGGTGAGCTGGACTGTATTTCCAGCATTATTGGGAGGTGTTCCTGGAGAGTTGCATCAGAAAGTGTAGAAGCGGTAATAGTAGCTGATGCCACTTGTTGGACAGCAAATAAGTGAATGAATAGTTAAACTTAATCCTTGGTAAATTGAGTTTGAGAAAGTCTATGAATTCAAGATTCACAGAATCTAGCCTTGACGTGATGTCATTAGAAGAGCAGGAGGAGTAAGACCACAAGATTGTGCATACATATTCTTGCTAGTTCTTTAAGCTGCTGTTGCTGCTCCACCATATGTGTGCACTCCAGTTTGTGTTTCACGTTGTCCCTACAACCATTAGGAATTAATGCATATTTATATAGTACCTGAAATCCAGTAGTGTTGCCTTGCCAAACTGTATATTGTATCTGATCTAATGCTCTCAAAGCTGCCTGCATGTCTGTCAGAAACCTCTCTGCCACCTCTTAATTAGCATTGCCTACAGCTGCTCCTGCTGCCATGATACAGGTGAAAAAGTGGTGTCTCAATCTTTTATAGTGATAGATTCCCATCCTACTGTACCTCCTGCTGTGCACTGTGCAGGGAAGAAAGTAGTGTCACCTACACACCACAGTGCATGATGAGGAAAATGTGATTTATTATGCAGGGAAGAGTTGGATGATGAATATGTGTTGTTCTGACAAGCAAGACTTGAGACAAGATGTCTCTAGAACTATCAGCACATGAAGAATATGAAAGAAGGCTTAGAAGTTTATTGCCATAATGTAATAAATCAGGATGCATGCTTTTTTAACAAATAATTCAGCACTGGATGGGGTGCTTATGATCTGGCTGGCTCTGGTTTTTGGTTGTTGGATCCCTGTAATGCAGTGTTAGTCCAGTATCAAGGGATGCAAGAGTTGGCTTAGGTTACTGCTACCCATAGCAATTCAATTACTTGAATAAACATCTTATATCACAACTTCCCAATCCTAAACTGACCCTAGTGTCCTTTCTGCTGGTCCTTCTGAACTGAATGGGGAATGGGAGTTGACATGGCTGTTAGGAAGATACCATATTCACATGTTAAATCATCAGCCAGAGCACTGGTTCCCAAAGTTTTTGTAGACTTCACTGATCCCAAGTGGTGTTTTTATCACATGGATTGCAATGTGCTTACAGTGGATCTGTGGTGTCATCTGTAAAATACCATCACATTGCAGATAATCAGTTTGTTTTTTAGGTATAGTGTACTGGTTGTGGTTCTCAGGGTTGGGGTACTTTGGATAGTGATTGCAAGATGATTTGATTTTTTTGAGCACTGTTCAATGATGTGCCTTTGTCTTTTATTTATTTAATTCTTGAATTATAATACCTTTGAGCTAGAAGCTTGTTTCCAAAGGTTCCATGTCAAAGTGACACAATCAGACATACAATTTAGAAAACCTAATAAAACAAAGTAGATATGTACATTATTACAGACAATCATGAATCAGACAGAGTTGACCTTGTCAGGTTGAAGGGTGGGTGAAAGGAGGAGCATCTAGGTCGGGATGCAGGAGAAGGGAACAGAAGGGGAAAAAGGGGGGTACAGAGGGGAAGAAGGGTAGGAGGGGAAGGCATGGTGATGGTGTGGGGGAGGATTGGAGTAATACTACTTAGCGAAGGCAGTCACAGCTGCTAAGTGTGATGAGGTGTTGGTGGAGTTTACTCTTGAATGAGTCAAGCTTTGATTCAGCTAAATTTGTCACAAGTAGGGCATTTAGCCAGATGGGCACATGGTATGCAAAGGACCATTGTGTTTGTGAAGTGCAGCAGAAAGGAACTTGATAGGACTGTCTAGACATACCACAAGTCCAGTGAGTGTTGGCCATTAGATTAAGGAAGTTCTTAATGGCCAGGGGGTTAATCCTAGTCAGGTTTTCTTAGCTAGGAGAGAGGCTTCGTATTTCATCCTGCCCATTAGGTGCAGCCAGTTGGTCTGAGTGTATAAGTCGCATGTATGGGTGAGTCAGTGGGACCCATTGTTAGCCTACAGGTTTTGTTTAGTGCCGTATTGATCCTTTTAAGAGTAGTGTCAGATTCGGTGCTATACATGACCAAGCCATAGTCTATAACAGAGGTTATTGAGCTGTTTACTGTGAGCTGAAGTGCCTCTGGGGTCATACAATGTATTTGCCTGTAGAGGAGGCCAATCCTAGAATTAAATGCCTTTGTAACATGGTCCACATGGTTGGTGAAGGATAAGGAGCTGTAGACGGTAACCCTTTGATATTTGAAAATATTTGTCTAGAATTGGACAGGGCTGGGAGGGCATCAGATATGGTATATGAGAAGATAATATCATCTTATAATAAAATTATTTGCAAAAAACTGCATTAATGTACCAGTTAGGGTGCAGATAAGTGTCAAAAGTAGGGAAATGTGGTGTTAGGGTTTCTAACCCTAACACCCCAGCCCCACCACCAAGTGTACTGAGGTAGAGTCTTCCTTGGGGTTCTCAACTCTAACGCTCACCCTATTTTCATATGCTCCTCAAACATACAGAACTGCGTCTCCCCACATGTTGCCAAGCACCTGTGGGCCTAGTCTGAAAAAAATACATCAAATCTGAGCTTATTTGTTCATGGGACTGGGTGAGCATTAGTGTTGAGAACCCCAAGGAAGACTCTATCACTGACTTGCTTGGGGGTGGCACTGGAGTGATTGGGTTAGAAACCCTAACACAACATGTCCTTACTTTTGTCACTTTAATCTGCATCCTAACAGGTACATTAATGCAGTTTTTTGCAAAAAATGTCCTTTCTTTTTCAGATAGTGTAATCACATCCTCAGTCACAGGTCACAGGTACAAATGTGCAGTGAGCTTTAGACTGTGTGCTATAGGAAGAGTTTGTCCTCCTTCTGAAGTACAGGGTCTGGCACGTCTACTCTTTATACATTCACTCTTTACACATTAAATACATTCTCACTCTTCACACATTCAATACACATTCATTCTTCATACATTCAGTCTTTACACATTCAGTACACATTTACTCTTCAGACTCTTACTGTTTGCACATTCTGTCTTTACAGATTCACTCTTCACACATTCACTTTTTTTTTAAATTTTGACCCCAATTTTTCAAGATTGTAATTTTGTAAATCCTAATATAAACATGACATAACATTCATTTCTAGACTATTAGCAGAAATTTCATTTCACTCTAGAGGCGTGAAAACACATCTCTTCCAGGATTTATAAAAAAATGACACCCATCACATTTATGATGTGGTATGAAAAAATGGTTGTGTTAAAAGTTTGGAGTCAAAATACTGAAAATGAATGACGTTATGAGTGAACATTGAAATACTGCAACATTCAGTCATAAGTAGCTCATTGTACCATATTTGTATACTAAATTGTAAGCATAGTCTTTGTATTACCCCACCTCATGAAGCTGGTAGATGAGAATGTTCAAATCCTCACTGAAACATTCTGCGCCAGAGGTGCAAAAGCACATTTTGGTGAGGATTTGAAAAATGGCAAGTGGCACACTCTTGAGGTGATGTGAAAAAATGACTGTGTTAAATATTTGGGTCAAAATATTGAAAATTACCAAACTTATGAGTGAGTGTAGAAAAATGTCAACATACACTCATAGCTGTGCCATTTTTACATATTTTACCCCAAATATTCAGCACAACGTTCTTATGACCACATCTCATGCACAAGGATGGATAAATTTGTCAAAACCTTTCCAGAAACAGTCGTTTTATGCACAATGTCATTTGATGCCACAGGTGCAAATATACATTTTGGCCAGAATTTGAAAACCGACAGTTGTCACATTCATCAGGTGCTGTGAAAAAATGGCTATGTTGAAAATTTGGGGTCAAAATAGTGAAAATTACCAAAGCTATGAGCATGCATTGCAAAATGTCAATCTATGCATATAACTTTGCCATACTTAAATATTTGGACCACAATTTTTTAATGTAGCCATCTTATGACCCCACCTAATGAACACGCTCAGTGAAAATTTTCAAATCCCCCCGAATGGTGATTTCACCAACAGTCTGCGAAAACACCTTTAAAGGACAAGTAAACAAGCTTTTTACATATTTTGTTTGTTAAAAATTTACTCCATGGATTTGTAAAGGAGAGGTTGTTGTTTAAATTAATACTGAAACAGCTTTTATTAAAATAGGAAAAATGTAGTTTCACAGCATTTGAAAATGTTAAACACAGCCTCTCTTGCTTCAAAAATCTTGCTCTGAGAATCCTAAAATGGCTGACTTGATTATGTAAATGAAGTGAGAAATGCCAGCTGTGTAGATGTATTCTTGCTCCACTAGCTGTATTCAAATGCGAATAACTTTAAAATGAAAAATGATAGCATGGTTCTTTGAGCACAAAAGTTGTTCAGCACAAATATATCTACAAAATGAGAGGTGTTTCATTTATAGATACCTTTTAGTTTTTTAATTAGCAAAAAAAGCAGCAGAAAATTAAATTGTTTGTCACTTTGGCAACAAACAAATACAAATAGCTTTAAAACAAAAAAAATATAGCATGGTACCATGAGCATGAAAGTTGTTCAGCACAAACATATCTACGAAATGAGTGGTGTTTCATTCGTATATATACCTTCTGATTTTTTTATTATTAGCAAAAACCAACAGAAAATTCAATTTTGTTCTTCACTTTTTCAACACACAAATGTAAATAAATTTAAAACAAACATGATAGCATGGCACTATGAGCACAAACATTGTTCTGCACAAAAATATCTACAAAATGAGTGGTGTTTTATTTATAGATACCTTTTAGTTATATTATAAATAGCTAAAAACAGCAGACAAAATCAGTTTTCATGTTCACTTTTTGCAACAAACAAATGCAAATAGCTTTGAAAAAATATGATAGCATGGTACTTTGAGCATAATAGTTGTGCAGCACGAAAATATCTGCCAACTGAGTGGTGTTTCATTTATATATACATTTCAGATTTTTTTATAATCAGCCAAAAAATGGAAGGAAAGGCAATATTTTTCCCTTTTTTGGAGGTATGGCATAAATGGATTATGTTACCTCCCTACTGGAAGTGCTGTTGATATTTTTTATTCTTGTGCCTTTCCCAATTAACCAAACTGCAATTTGCTTTTCAAATAGCTCCCACCTCCTGCCTTTTGAATGGGGCGCAAAACTGTTGTAAGCTTAATGGGCCAGATTTTGAACAATATTTCCAGTAGGGAGGCAGCATATTCTATTTATTCCATTTATGCCATACCTCAAAAAAAAAAGTGAAAAACTAATTGAAGTTCCTGCCATTTTTTTGCTGATTATAAAAAAATCTAAAAGGTGTCTATAAATGAAACACCACTCATGTGGTAGATATTTTTGTGCTGAACAGCTTTTGTGCTCAAAGTACCAAACTATCATATTTCGTTTTAAAGCTATTTGCATTTGTTTGTTGCACAAAGTAAAAAAGAAAATGGAATTTTCTGCAGTTTTTGCTATTAAAACAAAACTAAAATACATCTATAAATGAAACAACACTCATTTTGTTGACATTTTTGTGCTAAACAACTTTCATGCTGACTTTACCATGTTATCATTTTTTTTATTTTAAAGTTATTTACATTTGTTT
Organism: Neoceratodus forsteri; assembly: GCA_016271365.2. Lineage (NCBI taxonomy): Eukaryota > Metazoa > Chordata > Ceratodontiformes > Ceratodontidae > Neoceratodus > Neoceratodus forsteri. The sequence continues at coordinate 1,580,154,294 of CM057449.1, read as the reverse complement.
GTTGTAAAAGTGACAGGCTAAACTGAATTGTCTGCTTGTTTTTGCTAATAATAAAACACTAAGAGGTACCTATAAACGAAACACCATTCAGTTTGTAGATAAGTTTGTGTTGAACAACTTTTGTGTTCACAGTACCATGCTATAATTTTTTGTTTTAAAGTTATTTACATGTGATTGTTGAAAAATTGACAACAAACTGAATTTGCTGCTGCTTGTTTTGCTAATTTTTAAAAAAACTAAAAGGTATCTATAAATGAAACAACTCTCATTGCGTAGATATTTTTGTGCTGAACAATGTTCATGCTCAAAGTACTGTGCTATCATTTTTCATTTGAAAGATATTCACATTTAAATACAGTTAGTAGAGCTAGAATACAGCTACAGAGCTGACATCTCTCACTTCATTGACATCATCAAGGCAGTTATTTTAGGATTCTCAGAGCAGGATTTTGAATCAGGAGAGGCTATGTTTAACATTTTCAAATGCTATGAAACTGCATTTCTCCTACTTTAATAAATGTAGTTTCAGTATAAACATAAACAACTGCCTCCCCTTTATAAGGCTATGGCATCATTTAAAAAAAAATGTGTACAAAGCTTGTTTACTTGTCCTTTTAGGCCTTATTTCCATAATTCCACCACCATTGGTCATGAGGTGTGACCCCAAAAATGCCATGTTGAACATTTGGTTTAAAAACATGCAAAACTGCCAAAGTTATGCATTAAAAGTTCAAAACTCCATTAAAATACATTGAACTACACTTACCTTACTTTCTCATATTGCAGTCACCAGTTCCAGCAGCAAGACCCATCTTTAATTACTGAGTGTATCTACTCTGTGCAACTTGTTCAGGTGAGTGAGAGTGTGTGAGAGATGTAATAGCATGGTACCTGCTGAGTGGGTGGTAGGGGTGGCAGGGGTCAGATTTCCAAGGGATTGTTTTCTTTTTTATATGTTTAAAATGACCCCCCCAAACAAAAGGAACATCAAGGGACAGTTTTCTTTAATACAGCCAAATATGGGGACAGGAATCATAAAGCAGGGGCGCCACTAGACAACATGAAGAAATTATGTATGTTTGGAAGGGCAATCAGAGGGAGGGGTGCCACTTGACTCCAGGGAAATATTGATGTATGGAAAGGGTGATCAGAGGTTGGGAGGGTGCCACTAGACACCAGGGAAACATTATTAATACACGGGATGGTCATCAGAGGGTGGGAGGAGGTACCACTAGACACCAGGGAAACACTACATAACTGAGGGGCCTGGGGGCGCCACTAGAAACCAGGCAAACATTACAGAAACAGGGGAGTGATCAATGAGGAGGATGGAGGTGCCACAGGTTGCCATCTTTACATTCAGCAAAAAAACAGACCAATTTAACCCCGCCTCAGGCTCATTCATTTGCATAAGACCATGCCCCCTTCCACTCAAATGGTGTCACATGGGCTGCTGACTGCTCTGATTTCTGCTGTGTATTCCATGTCTGTGATCAGCTGTTCTGTCAATATCAAGTTTAAACCATGTCTTTTCATGTTTTCTATAGTTTGAGCTTGCACAATACGTTGCCCTGAGTTTTACTCTCTACAGTTTTTTATATATTTATTTTAAATTGTATATATATTCAGTGCTAGAAATGTCATTAATCATTTACCAAGTCTTCCCCACCTGTATCCTCAGTAATATCTAGTACCTCCACTTTTCTGTCATGCCATACGGAGAATGGGCTTTCTGTCATTAATGCATACTGCATTCATTTGTATTATCTCAATTCTTAGTCAGCTGTTCTCAGAGTGGGCTACTATGTAAGCAATAAGGCACAAAGGGAGTGTGTGTAAACCATATTTTACAGCATGGCCAGGGTTGTAGTACGGCACAAGGCCAAAGGCTGAGTGACTTCAGCTTCAGGCCGTGCTGTAAAATATGGTTTAAACACACCCTTGAGTGCCTTATCACCCTTATAAAATTGTCTCCTTTTTTTTTTACTTTTAATTATTGGGAAAAGCATGTTTATATGTAAAAAAATAGATTTACTTGTGTGCATTTGTGATAAAATAGTCATTCCACACACTGCAAGTGATATCATTGATGACGTTATTATAGTATTGCCTACTTTCATCTTCCTGTTTTTCTTATTTTCTGTTGTTCTCCACATTCAAGGTATGTAATGTTTATCATGGAATATTTACCATGGAATACATGGATTCACAATTCTGCTCAGTTCCACTGGCAGAATGTTTCTCTCCCAACACACTGTATGCATAGACAACATAGAGGATAATGGCTGGGGGTCAGGTGATAACCACGCTGTAATCACCTCGAGTGGTTACTAGGGCAACTTGGTAAACCTCAAGAGTGCAGCTCGAGAGGTTTACTGTAGCCCTAGCAACCAAGAGAGGTGATTTCAGCATGGTTGTCACCCAATCACCAGCCATCATCTTTTATAGTGTATGGTCAAAAAAACACTGTTTGCATTCTATGTGTGAGAATTATGGAACTCTGGTGCATTCGTTTTTGTTTTGCCATTGTTTGGAAGTTCTGAAGTGTGGTTAACAACTTTTAAAATTCTAAACAGTGCATAACAAAGCTGTGTAACTGCTGATTATGGTGGTTAATAGGCACTTACCATACATTATAAAGGCCTTAGTTACAGCCAGAGACTCAGTTATCTCACTGTCAGGGCAAGAAGAAGAGAGAAGAGAGTTCCCTGATAAGCAGGTAAAGTTAGAAGGGGGATGTTTCACTGTCAGCACAGAAACAGTTGTAGTGAAAACTATAAACAATACTTATTATTTCTAATTTGTTTATGTATGTAAGGAGAGTGTGATAATCAGGGAAACAGCATTTAATTTATGTGTTTTATTTTTTATTTAAGGTAGTTTTATTTTTAGGGCCCAACTGAAGTTTTTTTTTTACACTATAAAGGTAGCAGCCACGTTTGTGGTGGAAGATACATTCTGGCTGTAGGAGGCTAAATGAAATGCCTGTGTTCCAAATGCCCATTGACCTGTGTTACAGACTGTTCACTGCTGAGCAGTCCTTTTTTTTAACCATGTGTAAACCATATTTTACACATAAATAAGAGTCAATCAGATTACTGGATTTTACCCTGCCATTTTAAAATATTATTTAAGTCATTGTTTCATCTCTCCACTTTCCTTTTTGTACTGCCATGATACCTGCCTACTTGCTTTCTTTTCTCCAACACTGTATGCTGGCACGAGCTCCACAGTAATAGGTCTCCAGAACGGTGTGATTTGTGGTCTCATTCAACTCACCAAGCCTTCTCTGTAGTGCTGAAATGATCTACCAGCTGAACTGTTGCTCCTCTTCCCCCCCAAAAAAAATCACATTTAGTGCTTGCATTGTCATCGTCTGAAACACTGCAACTTGAATATTAGCACCTGTAACCTTCTCCAACTGGTTTGTGTGTGAGAGTGAATCACATACATGCTGCACAGGGACAGAGCAGCAGCAGTGATTGGCAATTCTGTGGTTGTGGCATCTAATGTGCAGTCTATCTCTGATTTCTCCATCATACTGATTCCCATGATTCCCAGGCAACATGGCTAGAAAACTGGAAGATCATGACGATAAGGCCAAAACCAGAGTATCTGGGGAAAGAAACTGGGTAGGTGGCACTAGACATCAGGGAAACATAACTGATAATCATTGGATGGCCATCAGAGGGTGATGGTGCCACTAAACACCAAAGACACAATCTACATGATTACAATTATAGGGCAGCAGCACTGAAAGTCTTCTGTGCATGTGGTACATTAATTAAGAGTACTTCTCTCCAAGTGGTACAGCAACAGCCAAACCCTGATTTTTCAAATGTAAATATTTCTAAAAGTACAAACTCTCAAACATCACCCTCCCAAGAAAATCCTTCCCCACCAGCCTATGCAACTACGCAACTATACAAAATTTCACAGTTTAAAGGTTATAGCTTTTTTTATCTAGATGAGAACAAAAATTCAGAAAAAAACACACCATTGAAATCAATGGGAAAAGTATATTTTTTCACATTTTAATATCTCTAAAAATATACCAAACAGATTTACAGTACATGAGACTTTCAGGGTTTCTGTCATATACAGCAAATCCAGAAAGATTCATGTAAATCTGTAAAACCATCTTTCTGCAAGCAACAAACAAAAAATTTAATTTAACAAAGAACTCACCAGCCACCCTAACTCACTACTGCATTAAAACCAATTACAATTCTATTAATTTCCATTAATTGTCCATTATTATTATGTGAACCCATTAATGTTCACCATTAAAACTTGCATCACCATTTTAATGGTTGATGTATCTTCCCATTTAATTTCCTTTAATTATTAATGTTTTTTGTATGCAAACCATTAACATATTCACCTATGCCAATAATTAACCATGACAGGTATCTGTTAAATATTTAATGGGTATAGTAATCCCCTTAAATCTTGTATCAGGTATTTTTAATGGTGTGTTTAATAACCATTAAAATAATTTCATGAGCACTTAATTGCCATGAAAATAATGTCTATGCCGTGCCAATACATTACTGGTCATTAAAAACAAATGTTCACCATTAAGTACTGTAACTATTGCCACCAGTAGAAATCAATTGTCTTTTATGCCATTTGTTTATTTGTTACATTTGATTCTCATACATTAATGGCCATTAACAAATAAGTACAGTATGTGCCATTAAAGTATCAGGTTAGTGAAATCTTTAGAAATTAATGGTCCTAGTAGACATTAAACACTAGCACCACATCCATTCATAAAGGACTTGCAGACATTGTTCCTTAACTATTAACATTTCACATTCTTATTCAATAAATTTCAAAAATGGTGTTCGTGCTCTAGTTAGGGATAAAGCCACAAAAGTAGGTAAATGTGGTATTAGGGTTTTCAAAACTAACTCCCCACACCCACCCATCACACACCAACAGACATCAGGGATGTGCCTTGGGGTCATCAGCCCTAATGTGCACCCCATTCCATAAGTAAATAAGCTGAGATGGGTACAGTAAAGGAGAATAGGGTGAACATTAGGGCTGATGACCTCAAGGCATACCCCAAATGCCAGCTGATGTGTTCAGGGTGGGTGAAGAGTATTAGCTTTGAAAATTCTTACACCACATTTTCCCACATTTGTGGCTTTGTTCCTAATTAGAGCATTAACACAGTTTTCTGCAATTTATTTCCTTACTTTTTGAGATAGTATAATTGTATACTTATTTGCCTATGGGAGTGCAGGGCCCAATGGGCCCTGCTCTCCAATCCCTCTATAGATGCATATATGTATGTAGCTGTGGAAGCACAGGGTCTCCAGGCTCTGCACTTCCATTTATAAGACAACAGTGCCCAAATTGTCAGAATAGCCATCTTATTACTCCACCTCATGTACTCAGTACAGAAACTTATCAAATCCCCACCAAAACATAATTCTGCACAACTGAAATGCCATTCTGCACCAAAGGTTCTAAAACATATTTTGGCCAGGATTTGACAACTTACAGCTGTGACATGCATGAGGTGGGGTAATAATATGGAAATGTTGAAAATCTGGGTTCAAAATATTGAAAATGCCTAAAGTTACAAGTGTGCACAGCAAAATTACAACAAATGGTCATAACTTTGGCATTTTTTCAAATTTTAATCCCAAATTTTGAACATAGGCTTCTTATGACCTCACCTCATAAACAATGTAACTGAACATTGTCAAATCCATTGCAAAATGCCATTGCAAACCACAGGTGTGAAAACACATTTTGGACAGGATATGAAAATTGACAGCTGTACTGTTCAAGAGGTGGTGTGAAAAACTGGCTGTGCTGAAAAGTGGGAGAAAAATATTGGAACTTACCAAAGTTATACCGGTGCATAGAAAAAGCTCAACAAACACACAAAACCCATCCATTTTAAGGAATTTGTTTCACCAGATTTTCAAAATGACCTTTTTGGGACCCCACTTCATGAACACTTGTGCTGAGATTTCATTATTTTGTCCTGAATGGTGATTTTGCACAGCAACTGCTGAATCACCATTCAGGCCTGATTAATGAAATGCCAGTGACAGTGCTCATGAGGAGGGTTCCCAAAAAGGCTATGTTGAAAATTTTGAGAAAAAAATCCTAAAAATGGCAAAGTTATGAACATAAGCTCAAAACAGCCTTGAAATACATCATGCGGCACTTACCTTGATTCCTCAGTTCATGGTTCAGCTTTGAAGTGGGCAGACATGTCCTGGTCCACAGAAGATGACAGCCTATGATCTCCGGTGGTAAGTATAGGGTAAGGGAGGAGTGGGTTGGTGGGTGCTCAGTGGGAGGGTCAGGATGTGGAAGGGGACATCAGGGATGACGAAGGACCATTTTCTTTTTTCAGTTAAAAAATAAAAGATGTCAGGGGACTGTATTCTTTTTTATAGGTACAAGTACAATAAATATTTAGGGAAACTGGCAGAGGGCTCCCCAGTGTCACATACTTCTTGTGGAGTGCTTGTAATGCTGACACAGAGATTGGGCTCCCAATATCGGCACAATAAATGAAAAAATGGGCTGTGGGAGAGACGGTGATCAGGGGGTGGGGGTGTCACTAGACACCAGGGAAAGCAATCAGAAAGTGGGGTGCCACTAGACACCAGGGACAGAAATCAGGGAAAAGGGTGACACAGCTGAATCTGCAGCTGGCAGCATGAGTTCCAGCTGCAGCTGTTAAAGTCAAGAAATTACCTCTGTTCTCATACAGAGAGCATAAGGAAGATCTCCTCTCATTAAACTGGGCACCTGGGATTTGGGGTGTCCAGTAAACATATATGTGGGCATAATATTTAAAAACAAACATCAGAATCTAGCCAACAGGTCCTGTTTAGCTAGGTTCTGATGTTTGTTTATTGTAATCACAGCACTTTTGTGTGTTTTTTTCCAAGGTTGTCACTTCATGGAAAAAATCAACAAGAATGCTGATGGCATGGCACTAAAAAATGTGTGGTACCTGCCAATTCGGTGTCATGAAAGCAAAAAGGAGCGTTTGCGGCAACAAATTTTTACATTCATAGAGAAATGTTAGCTCAAAAAACCCTGCTGTGCTTGCACAAGTCAGACAACTATAACATTTAAAGACTCTTTAATATTTTTCCATCAGACCTGTCAAAGGCACTACCTTGGGAAATGACACATGTTCCCTGCACATTTGGGGCAACAATTCCTTTCCATGTAGGTTGTAGGTGAGAGCAAAAAAACCAAACATGTTAAGTTTAGAAAAAAAAATTTTTTTTTCTAAAAATGACACATGCAGATCTCAGAAACCACTCAAGCTGCCATCACAAAAATGTCCACACAGCAAGAGTTTGCCTACTAGACAACACATACAAAATTTCATCTCATTTTGTCAAAGGGAACCAAAGATATTGATGTTCAGAATTTGAGTTTTAACATTAAACAGGCTACCCAATGCTAACAGTAGGGGCACTATAGCACCCCTATAATACATAATCTTTCACACCTTACTATATCATCCCTCAACTGCTATTTGTTATGTGTCAATTTATGTCAAACAAATTTAACATGTTTGCTTTTGCACCCTGTATCTTGAATTTAACTCCAAGAAGAAGAAGAAGCCAGAAGGGGAAGGAAGGAAACATATTCAGTTCAGTGCTTCAGAGTAACTGGTAATTGCTATTTTTCTTTTAAACTTAGATTGTGGGCTTTTAGTGACTCTATACTTTCTTTGTTGTCTTTACTTATAATTGTTTTTGGGCTGTTGAAAATGTAAAACATAGTGGCGGTGTAATTCTGTGCTGTCTTTAATTGCTACAAATTTTATCTGGGCTTGTCTGACTGCCCTGTAATTGGGTGAAGGGTGTTAATTGTCTGGCCTCTGACCTCAGCTATGTGATAACTGGAGGTGGGGCTTAGTCAGAGTTAAAGTAGCAAGCGGAGTTTTATTTTCTCAGAAGAAGCCAGAAGGGGAAGGAAGGAAACATATTCAATTCAATGCTTTAGAGAAACTGGTAATTGCTATTTTTCTTTTAAACTTAGATTGTGGACTTTTAGTGACACTATACTTTCTTTGTTGTCTTTACTTATAATTGTTTTTGGGCTGTTGAAAATTTAAAACATAGTGGTGGTGTAATTCTGTGCTGTCTTTAACTGCTGCAAATGTTTACCCCCCTCCATCCCCTTCCCCCAACTCTTAATTATATGCCCTGTTAAATCTGATTGACAGGAGCTAAACACAGGGTATAGTAAGGAGTGTGAAGTAGGAGGGGCATAAGGGTGAAGAAGCCCACCTCAGCACGATGTGCGTTTTGACTCATTTATTTATTTATTGGTTTCTTTTCTTTAAAAAAAATTATCTGAGGATCAGTGGCAGGATTTTAGTACAGTAAATTAATAAAAAGAGAACTAGGAGAGCTTCAGTAGCAGACAAGTAGTGGAATTGCAGTATAATGTGGGGAGTGGTGCAATGCAGAGGCTGTGGGGCAGCCATATTCAGGCAGACCTTCTGGACACTGAGGTGCTGCCCTATCTGCATGCATCTCTCTGGACTGTGGGATGAGGTAGCCAGACTCAGAGTGGAAGTAAACTGGGTCAGGAGTACCATCACCCCTATCCAGGGACCACCCAGTCCAATGCAACTGCCTCAAAGGATGCCAAGAACCAGGAGCACTTGGATGACAGTGGGCTCAGGGAGGGTTAGAGCAGTCAGGCAGAGGCACATCCCAGATCCTAATCCACTCAAGAACTTATATGCCACACTGGCAAATGAGGACAACCAAATAGAGGTACCCAGAGAAGTGGAAGGAAAGGATGTGGAGGTTAGCCAAGGAGGTGACCTCAGCGGGGAAAGCAGTGGACCCCAGAGGAGGAGGAAGTGAATCCTGGTGAGGGACTCCATCATAAGCAGGATCTAGCTAGGAACACAGGAGGGGGAGGACAGGGAGGTGAGGTGCCTACCAGTTGCCATGGCATGGAGGGATGGAAGGAAGATCCTGGGGATCACTGGGAAGGCAAGACGGGAGAGTGAGCTGGATGTCATTATCCACCTAGGTACTAATGACCTGGCAAATGGGGAGCCAAATGAAGTTCAGGAAGAGTTTAGGAAACTGGGGAGGGGTCTCAAGCAAGTAGCTACTTCTGTCACTTTCTCGAAGTACTACCTGTGAGAAGCAAGGGAGAACATAGAAGTGCATGCACCAGGAACTTTAACTCATGGTTGAAAAACTGGTGCTGTGAGGAAGGGTTTGGATTCATTGGTGACTGGGGACCCACCTGGAGGGATGGAGGTTTGTTCAAGCCTGACGGCCTGCATCCATCCTGAGGGAATCCAAGACTCAATGATAAGTTTAAATGCTACATTGACAAGCATTTAAACTAGCAAAGGGGGTGGCAGGCTAGCAAGGAGGGTACTTTGCCCAGCCCCCACAGCCAGTAGTGGAACCAGTGAACCAGAAGAGGGCTATCTCTGCAAAGCAGTGTGCAAAGATGGAGATTAGTGCCCAAGAGGTGGATAAGCAGAAAAGGGCAAAATTCAGCAGAAGGGCAGACATCAAGGAGAACCAGGGATAAATGACAACCAAGGAAGGGGCTGGGTAGAAAAGTGAAACAGTCTAGGAGGTCAAATCATGGAAAGCCATGTGTGCAAATGCCAGGAGCCTTAGCAACAAGATGGAAGATCTGGAGGCTGTCATGGTACAGTCAGACCTGGACATTGTGGCCATCACTGAAACCTGGTGTAATGATAACCACGACTGGGAGATGGCCATACCTGGCTACAACATATTCAGAAGAGACAAAGCAGGCAGGAAGGAGGAGGAGGAGTGGCACTGTATGTGAAAAATGACATAAGGGCCACAGAGATCCAGGAGGAACAAATGGGAGAGATACTGTGGGTTAAGCTGGAAGGAAAATGGGGACAGCCATCCGCACAGGTGTGGTCTATAGAGCACCAGCCCAGGAGGAAGAAACAGATAGGGAGCTGATGCTAGCCATCCAAAGGATGGCAGACAAGGGTGAGGTAGTACTGGTTGGTACTTCAATATTCCAGACGTGGACTGGAGCACCCCAGCAGCAGCATCAACTAGGAGCAGATTTATCCTGGACTCCATTCAGGGTGCCTTCCTCAAGCAACTGGTCATGGAACCAACTCAGCAGAAGGCAATACTGGACCTTGTGCTCACAAACAGGGACAGTGTGATGGGGGTAACAGTGGGGGAGCACCTGGAAACAGTGACCACCGGTCATTGTGGTTTGAAATCACAGAAAGAGCAGAACCAAACCACACAAAAACACGTATCCTGGATTTTAGGGGGGCAGACTTTGGGAAAATGGGGAGATACTTGAAAGAGGCATTAAGGGGAATGGGACAGGAATCAGGGGTTGAGGAACAGTGGGCATTATTTAAAATGGGGATTACAAGAACAACAGAATTATGCATTAAGCCGGTTAGCAAGAGGAAAAGGAAGAGGAGACCATTATGGTTTTCCAAAGAGGTAGCAAAGAAAGTGAAAGCCAAAAAGATTGCATTCAGGCAATACAAAAAGACACAGGCAGAAGGGGATAGGGAGAAGTACGAGGAGAAGCAAAGGGAGGCAGGGAGTTCAGTAAGGGAAGCCAAAACTCAGACAGAAGAACACATTGCAAAATCAGTGGGTAGAGGGGACAAAACCTTTTACAGGTACATAAGTGAAAAAAGAAAGACAAAGGGAGGGATAGTGAGACTGAAGGGGGAGGATGGGGCCATGTGGAGGATGACAACAGTAAAGCTGACATATTGAACAGGTATTTCTGCTCAGTCTTTACTGAGGAAGAGGAGGGTAATGGGTCTGAAGGAGTACAAAGGGTGAGAATGGTGCAGAAATGGACATAAGTCCCTTTACACGAGAAAGGGTCCTGAAGGAACTGGAAGTAATAAGAGTAGATAAAGCAATGGGGCCAGATGGGGTGCACCCAGGGTCCTTAAGAACTAAGAGAGGTGGTGGCTGAACCTCTGGCTATCCTGTTTAGCCAATCACTGGAAACAGGGGAGGTACCCAAAGACTGGAGGACAGCAGATGTAGTCCCCTTATACAAAAGTGGGAACAAAGAGGAAGCAGGGTACTACAGACCAGTCAGCCTCACCTCGGTAGTGGGGAAGATCATGGAAGCACTACTGAAGGAGAGATTGGTGGAACATCTAGTTGTCAATGGACTACAGGACCCAAGGCAGCATGGTTTCACCAGGGGGAGGTCATGTCAGACCAACCTCGTTGAATTTTTTGACTGGGTGACTATGGAGATGGATCATTTTTTTTTTTCTCAGAAGAAGCCAGAAGGGGAAGGAAGGAAACATATTCAATTCAGTGTTTTAGAGTAACTGGTAATTGCTATTTTTCTTTTAAACTTAGATTGTGGGCTTTTAGTGACACTATACTTTCTTTGTTGTCTTTACTTATAATTGTTTTTGGGCTGTTGAGAATTTAAAACATAGTGGTGGTGTAATTCTGTGCTGTCTTTAATTGCTGCAAATTTTATCTTGGCTTGTCTGACTGCCCTGTAGTTGGGTGAAGGGTGTTAATTGTCTGGCCTCTGACCTCAGCTACGTGATAACTGGAGATGGGGCTTAGTCAGAGGTAAAGTAGCAAGCAAGCAGATTTTTATTTTCTCAGAAGAAGCCAGAAGGGGAAGGAAGGAAACATATTCAATTCAGTGCTTTAGAGTAACTGGTAATTGCTATTTTTCTTTTAAACTTAGATTGTGGTCTTTTAGTGACACTATACTTTCTTTGTTGTCTTTACTTATAATTGTTTTTGGGCTGTTGAGAATTTAAAACATAGTGGTGGTGTAATTCTGTGCTGTCTTTAATTGCTGCAAATTTTCACCCCCCCTCCCCCTTACCCCAACTCTTAATTATATGCCCTGTTAAATCTGATTGACAGGAGCTAAACACAGGGTATAGTAAAGGGTGTGAAGTAGGATGGGCATAAGGAGGAAGAAGCGCACCCTCAGCACGACAAGTGCTTTGACTCATTTATTTATTTATTGGTTTCTTTTTCTTTAAAAATAAATTATCTGAGGATCAGTGGCAGGATTTTTAGTACAGTAAATTAATACAAAGGGAACTAGGAGAGCTTCAGTAACAGACAAGTAGTGGAATTGCAGTATAATGTGGGGAGTGGTGCAATGCAGTGGCTGTGAGGCAGCCATATTCAGGCAGACCTTCTGGACACTGAGGTGCTGCCCTATCTGCATGCATCTCTCTGGACTGTGGGATGAGGTAGCCAGACTCAGAGCGGAAGTAAACTGGGTCAGGAGTACCATCACCCCTATCCAGGGACCACCCATTCCAATGCAACTGCCTCAAAGGATGCCGAGAACGAGGAGCACTTGGATGACAGTGGGCTCAGGGAGGGTTAGAGCAGTCAGGCAGAGGCACATCCCAGATCCTAATCCACTAAGAACTCATATGCCACACTGGCAAATGAGGACAACCAAATAGAGGTACCCAAAGAAGTGGAAGGAAAGGATGTGGAGGTTAGCCAAGGAGGTGACCTCATCATGGGAAAGCAGGGACCCCAAAGGAGGAGGAGGAGGAAGCGAATCCTGGTGGGGACTCCATCAAGAGGATCAGCTAGGAACACAGGAGGGGAGGACAGGGAGGTGGAGGTGAGGTGCCTACCAGGTGCCAATCGGCATGGAGATGGAAGGAAGATCCTGGGGCTCACTGGGAAGGCAAACGGAGGGTGAGCTGGATGTCATTATCCACCTAGGTACTAATGACCTGGCAAATGGGGAGCCAAAGGAAGTTCAGGAAGAGTTTAGGAAACTGGGAGGGTCTCAAGCAAGTAGCTACTTCTGTCACTTTCTCAGAAGTACTACCTGTGAGGCAAGGGAGAGCATAGGAGCATGCACCAGGAACTTTAACTCATGGTTGAAGAACTGGTGCTGTGAGGAAAGGTTTGGATTCATTGGTGACAAGGGACCCACCTGGAGGGATGGAGGTTTGTTCAAGCCTGGCGGCCTGCATCCATCCTGGAGAATCAAGCACTCAACGATAAGTTTAAATGCTACATTGACAAGCATTTAAACTAGCAAAGGGGTGGCAGGCCAGCAAGGGAGGGTACCTACTTGCTCATCCCCCACAGCTAGAAAGGGAACCAGTGAACCAGAGGAGTAGCTATCTCTGCAAAGCAGTGTGCAGAAGATGGAGATTAGTGCCCAAGAGGTGGATAAGCAGAAGGGCAAAATTCAGCAGAAGGGCAGACAGCAAGGAGAACCAGGGATAAATGACAACCAAGGAAGGGCTGGAGTAGAAAAGTGAAACAGTCTAGGGAGGTCAAATCATGGAAAGCCATGTGTGCAAATGCCAGGAGCCTTAGCAACAAGATGGAAGATCTGGAGGCTGTCATGGTACAGTCAGATCTGGACATTGTGGCCATCACTGAAACCTGGTGTAATGATAACCACGACTGGGAGATGGCCATACCTGGCTACAACATATTCAGAAGAGACAGAGCAGGCAGGAAGGGAGGAGGAGTGGCACTGTATGTGAAAAATGACATAAGGGCCACAGAGATCCAGGAGGAACAAAATGGGGGAGAGATACTGTGGGTTAAGCTGGAAAGGAAAATGGGGACAGCCATCCGCACAGGTGTGGTCTATAGAGCACCAGCCCAGGAGGAAGAAACAGATAGGGAGTTGATGCTAGCCATCCAAAGGATGGCAGACAAGGTGAGGTAGTACTGGTTGGAGACTTCAATATTCCAGACGTGGACTGGAGCACCCCCGCAGCAGCATCAACTAGGAGCAGATTTATCCTGGACTCATTCAGGTGCCTTCCTCAAGCAACTGGTCATGGAACCAACTCGGCAGAAGGCAATACTGGACCTTGTGCTCACAAACAGGAACAGTGTGATGGGGGTAACAGTGGGGAGCACCTGGGAAACAGTGACCACCAGTCATTGTGGTTTGAAATCACAGAAAGAGCAGAACCAAACCACACAAAACACGATCCTGGATTTTAGGGGGCAGACTTTGGGAAAATGGGGAGATACTTGAAAGAGGTATTAAGGAGAATGGGACAGGAATCAGGTTGAGAAACAGTGGGCAGTATTTAAAATGGGGATTACAAGAACAACAGAATTATGCATTAAGCAGGTTAGCAAGAGGAAAAGGAAGAGGAGACCATTCTGGTTTTCCAAAGAGGTAGCAAAGAAAGTGAAAGCCAAAAGATTGCATTCAGGCAATACAAAAAGACGAGGCAGAAGGGATAGGAGAAGTGACGAGAGAAGCAAAGGGAGGCAGGGAGGTCAATAAGGAAGCCAAAGCTCAGACAGAAGAACACATTGCAAAATCAGTGGGTAGAGGGACAAAACCTTTTACAGGTACATAAGTGAAAAAAGAAAGACAAAGGGAGGGATAGTGAGACTGAAGGGGGAGGATGGGGCTGCGTGGAAGATGACAACAGTAAAGCTGACATATTGAACAGGTATTTCTGCTCAGTCTTTACTGAAGAGGAGGAAGGTAATGGGTCTGAAAGGAGTACAAGGGGAGAATGGTGCAGAAATGACACAAGTCCCTTTACACGAGAAAGGGTCCTGAAGGAACTGGAAGTAAAAAGAGTTGATAAAGCAATGGGGCCAGATGGGTGCACCCCAGGTCCTTAAGAACTAAGAGAGGTGGTGGCTGAGCCTCTGGCTATCCTGTTTAGCCAATCACTGGAAACAGGGGAGGTACCCAAAGACTGGAGGACAGCAGATGTAGTCCCCTTATACAAAAGTGGGAACAAAGAGGAAGCAGGGTACTACAGACCAGTCAGCCTCACCTCGGTAGTGGGGAAGATCATGGAAGCACTACTGAAGGAGAGATTGGTGGAACATCTGGTTGTCAGTGGACTACAGGACCCAAGGCAGCCAGCATGGTCTCACCAGGGAGAGGTCATGTCAGACCAACCTCATTGAATTTTTTGACTGGGTGACTAGGGAGGTGGATCGGGGAGGGCAGTGGACATATCCTATCTGGACTTCAGCAAGGCCTTTGACACTGTGCCACATAGAAGACTATTGCACAAACTGGGGAATATGGGTGTGGGCAGGACAGTAGTGTGGTGGATAGGTAACTGGCTGAGTGGCAGGACACAGAGGGCGGTGGTAAATGGCTGTCACTCCACAGAGGAAGAGTGACCAGTGGGTACCAGGGATCAGTGCTGGGACCGGGTCCTATTCAACATCTTCATCAGTGACATTGCAGGACCTAGAAGGCAGAATTTCACTGTTCGCTGATGACACAAAGCTCTGTAACAGAGTAGACCCACCAGAGAGTGTAGACAGAATGAGAAGCGACCTGCAGAAACTTGAAGAATGGTCAGGAGTTTGGCAGTTGAAATTCAATGCAAGGAAGTGCAAGGTAATGCATATGGGGCACAAAAACCCTGGCACAATATATTAGTTGGGGGGTGCGGATATAGCATGCACCAAGCAGGAAAGGGATCTTGGGGTTGTCATCTCCTGATGACCTCAAGGTAGGGAAACAGTGTGACAAGGCAGCAGGTAAAGCAAATAGGATGCTGGGATGTATAGGCAGGGGCATCACCCAGCAGGAAAAGGGAGGTCATAACTCGCTATACAAGACACTAGTGAGGCCCCACCTGGAGTACAGTGTACACAGTTCTGGAGACCATACTCACGTAAGGACATAGACAGGATAGAGAAGGTTCAGAGGCGGCAACAAAGATGGTGCATGGATTGCATCACAAGTCCTATGAAGACAGGTTGAAGAAACTGAACATGTACTCCCTGGAGGAGAGGAGGGAGAGGGAAATGATAGAGACATACAAGTATCTTACAGGGAGGAACAGGGTGCAGGAAAACACTATTTTTAAGTGAAAAGATGCTCCAGGACTAGAGGGCATGGGATGAAGTTGGAGGGAGGACGATCAGAGGAAACATGAGAAAGAATTTCTTGCAGAACGGTGGTGGAGAAGTGGAACACCCTGCCAGAGGAAGTGGGGCTGAAACAATCATGGGATTTAAGAATGCATGGGATAGACATAAAGGAATTCTGGAGGTCAGGGGTAAGGGGCAACAGACTTCTAGGAAAACAAACTGAACTTACAAGCTCAAATGGGCAGACTGGGTGGGCCATAGGCCCTTATCTGCCAACACTATGTATCTATGTATGTATGTAGGTAAACTGTTCTGCACTACCTTGTATGTATTATTGCACTACCAAATAATGTAATTTGTATCTTGTTTGAAACTGTATTTTTGTTTTGTATCTCCACTCGCTTCTCCACCGGGTTGCACCTGGAAATGAGCCTTGGCTCATTATAGCTTTCCTGGCTGCTAACCTTTACATAAATAAAGTACTTGACATACATTTTTATAAGTAATTGTGTATAATCTCTATACCAAAACACTGTAATAAACAGTATATATGCACAATGAAATTTAATATCTGAAATTTTATTACCATCCAAATAAAGTACAATCCATATCTTTCAACTGGAGTGACAGTCCTGTACTGGAGCAAAATGGTAAAACACAGACCAGCTGGTCCTGCAACAGTGTGCACAGTTCAGGCATGCATTCTATATGAACCACCTGGTCCAATTTTTATCATTCTTGTCCAGTCCAGGTCTGACTGTGCCCTAATGTAAAACGTGCAAAAAATGGTAACCAGTGCCAACAGAGAACAGGGTCCCCATCTGTAACTGTTTGCGATGTTACACAGCTGTTACCAGCAGTATGTTCAGCAGGAGCAATCTGGAAATATTGCTTAATTTTATTCTCTGTGGTGAGTCTTGTTATTATTTATTTATACTGTTAGGGACTTTATGAAATGCAGACCGATGTGCCTGGACCAGACCAAGCTGGTAAAAACTGTCTAGCTGTTCAGGTCCAGGTCTGACAGTCTGGATTTCACAGATAAATTAGTAACAACATTCACAACAGAGAAATAAAATTAAACAGCATTCCTAATTTTCCAGCTGGCCCCTGCTGAACATGCTGCTGGTAACAGCTCCATAATCCCCACAAACAGTTATAGAGATGGACCCTAGTCTATATTGCCACTTGTTATAATTTTTTCTCAGATTTATCTGAGAGCACAGCCAGACTGCTGGACTAGATAATTGGTTTACATTTTTTTGAAGATTTAGAGTGCACACAGCCAGACTGCTTGTCCTGGAACAGACCCAGACCAAACAAAAATGGTAAAAACTGTCTGCACAAACTGCAACCAATTCAGATGGACCAGCAGTCTGTTTTTTACCATTTTGGTCCACCCCAGGCATGAAAGTCCACTTTCACTCAAACTCTATTGTATACACACACACACACACACACATTTCAGTCACTACACCCTAATTTGGCACCATAGGGCAGCTCCTGCACCACAGAGGTCCAGGTCCAGAGTTTTCAAGGTCCCGTTAATTTATGCTGTGTCTGGAGCTATGCCAACCAACACTGTTATGGCTGAATATGGACCAGAAAGTCAGAGGAAGATGCACCAGGAGCTGATATGATCATAAAACAGATCAGGTAAGAAAGCTTTTTCCTGCTCACTGTAGCTTTGTACATTCTCTCTGTCTACCAGCCACTTGCAACTGCCCTGAATGGTACCTGAACCCCAGTCTGAGTCAGGAATGCCCACTCTGCATCCCTGACAACAGCACTGAGAGTTCCGTCAGTCATGAGCCAACTTCTCTTTGAAAAATGTACCCCCACTCTCTGAGTGGAGAACCATGGGCAGGGTTTGACAAGTGTGATCCTGCTTGCTCATGCTAGCTGGGGGAGATCAAAGAATCAGGCAGGATCTGGCAAATGAAAAAAAAAAAAAAAATACAGGCCATGTGGTTTGGCAGGACAAACACTGGGGCACCAATATTGGCTAATGCCCATTTCAAGGGACCTCTTCACCCACAGCCCAATCAAAGATATGCTTTGTACAAAGCCAACAGCTGCACCATTGAGAACTGTACACTCAGAATGTATTACCTGTGGGGGGTGTTAATCTCCCGTGCTTTCTCTGCCCCAATCAGTAACAAGTGACTGTTTTTGTCTGCTGGTATATTTGTTAAGGAATGGGTAATCAAAAGTAAGATGGGGTTGTAATCCTTTTCCTATGCAGGCACAGGGGGAAATATGCCCAATTCTTATAAACACTTAAAGAAGTGAAAACTAGAAACATAGAAACATAGAAACATAGACTTTGATGGCAGATAAGGACCGCTAGGCCCATCTAGTCTGCCCATTTCCCTACCTACAGGATAGGCCGCAGATCCTAGTTAACCAACAGCCTATATCTTCCTGCCCCCCACAAGAATTGCCTTATGTCTGTCCCATGCATTCTTGAATTGTCCCACAGTTTTAGACCCCACAACTTCCTCCGGAAGGCCTGTTTCCATGCATCCACTACCCTCTCTGTGAAATAATACTTCCTCGCATTGCCCTAGACACTTCCTCCTTCTATCTTTAAATTGTGTCCCCTTGTTCTGCAAGTCTCTTTTTCTGAAAGATGCTACCCTCTTGGACTTTGTTGATTCCCTTGAGGTACTTGAAAGTTTCTATCATGTCTCCTCTCCCTTCTTTCCTCAAGGGTATACATGTTAAGCTCCTTTAGTCTCTCCTCATACGGCTTCTCTTGCAGACCCTGCACCATTTTAGTTGCCTCCTCTGGACTGCCTCTATCCTGTCTATGTCCTTGCGGAGATGGGGTCTCCAGAACTGGACACAGTATTCAGATGGGGTCTCACCAACTGTCTGTACAGAGGGATAACAACTTCCTGTTTTCTGCTGCTGATGCCTCCCTATACATCCCAGTATACCCCGGCCCTCCACTGCCTTCTCACATTGCTTGCTAACCTTAAGGTCATCTGATATGATTACCCCAGGTCCCTTTCCTGTTTTGTTGTTGTCACTACCTCCCACCCATTGTGTATTCTTCCCTGGGTTCATGTTTCCCAGGTGCATTATTTTGCACTTTTTGCATTGAATCCTAGCTGCCATATGTCTGACCATTCCTCCAACCTTGCCAAGTCCCTTTTCATCCTTTTCACGCCTCCTTGTGTATCAACCCTGTTGCAGATTTTTGTGTCATCTGCAAAAGGCATACTTTCCTTCCAGTCCTTCTGCAATGCCACTGATGAAGACATTAAAAGGACTGGAAACAATACTAGATTCTCACGGTACCCCACTAGTAACCGCCCTTTCTTCAGAGTGGACTCCATTTACAATTACCTTCTGTGTCCTGTTGTCCAGCCAATGTTTACCTATACCACCCTGGGACCCACTCCCAGGCTGGTTAATTTGACTAATAATCTTTTGTGTGGGACTGTGTCAAATGCCTTGCTAAAGTCTAGGTAGGCCATGTCCACGGCCCTCCCTGGTCTACTACTTTGGTCATCCAGTCAAAGAAATCTATTAGATCTGCCTGACATGACCTTCCCGCCAGAACCCATGCTGCCTTGGATCCTGTGCTTCACTGACCTCTAGGTACTCAACTATTCTTTCCTTCAGAAGTGACTCCATCACTTTCCCTACAACACAGGTCAGACTGACAGGTCTGTAGTTTTCTGCCTCTGTCTTGGTCCCACTTTTGTGAAGGGGAACACATCCGCCTCCTCCAGTCCTCGGTACCACACCATCCTCCCATGATTTATTAAAAAGAGTAGCCAGTGGTTTCACTAGTTCCTTCCTTAATTCTTTTGAATTCTGGGTGAATTCCATCAGGACCCATTGCTTTGTCCACCTTCAGTTTTAGGAGTTCTTGCAGAACCCTTTTCTTCTGTGAAAGGACTGGGATCAATTTCAATCAAGAGTGCTTCTGTTAATTGGATTAGGCACTTTCTCCTCCTCTTTTGGAATACTGAGCAGAAATATTCGCTCAGTATTCCTGCTTTTCACTGTCCCTTCTGCCCACCCACCGCTCATTCTATTCAGCCTCACTATCCCTCCTTTGTCTTTCTACGCCGTTGATGTACCTATAAAGGTTTTATCCTTCTTAACTGAGTTGGCTATCTTTTCTCAGTTTGGGCCTTTGCTATTCTGACTTCCTCCCTGCTTCTTTCTGCCTTAACTGGTACAGCTCTGTCCTGCTCCTTCTGTGTTTCCTTATACTTCTGGAAAGCTATCTTTTCTTCCTGACTTTCACAGCCACCTCTTTGAGAACCATAGTGGCTTTTTTTCATTTTGATTTGTTTATTTGTTTCACACAAAGGCTTGTTGCCTCTGTGATGGCAGTTTTGATAATTCCCATTGTTGCTTCACACCTCCTTCTAGCCTGTTTGCTAGTGCTTTTCCTGAGGCCTCTCCCATCTTGCCAAAGTCAGCCCTCCTAAAGTCCAGTAGTCCTCACTTTTGTATGGCTTGACTCTGTAGCTGAGTTTAACGTGAACCACACTGTTTGATGGTCACTTGTCCCCAGATGGCAACCCATTTCTAGATCTGAGATCCTCTCACTGCCCCCGTTTGAGAGTACGAGGTCTAAGATTGATCCCTCACGAGTGGGTTCCAAAACTAGCTGTCTAATGCCTGCCACCTGTAGGGCATCAAGAATGGCCCTGCTCTTGGATGTGGCTGCAGAAAATGTGCTCCAGTTAACATCTGGTATATTCAGGTCTCCCATCAACAGTATCTCCCCTTTCTCTGCCATTCTAAGAATGCCTTCCATCATATCCTTGTCCATTCCTTCCCCCTGACATGGAAGTCTGTACACAACCCCTGTGCGGATTGTGGTGCCCTTTCCAGTCTCCAAGGTGACTCACAGTGCCTCCTCTCCTCCCTGTTTACTCTTTTGTTCAGTTGCTTTTATCCCTTCCTTTGCATAGAGAGCTACTCCTCCCCCTCTTCTCCCCTGCCTGTCTCTCCTGTAGGTTATGTACCCTGGTATGTTAACATCCCAGTCATGGTTCTCTGTGTACTATGTTTCTGTGACTGCTACGATATCCAGGCATCCCTCTTCCATTAAGGCCACCAGCTCAGGGAGCTTGTTGCCCAGACTATGGGCATTGGTACTCATTACCTCCATTTCCTGATGGCCTTGCCCCTTTGCCCCATCCCTGTCCTTCTTGCCTTGTCACTTTCTCCATTTACCTCTGCCCTTCTCCTATCAACACCTCCATGTTGGTGTTTGCCACACTTACTACCGTGATTGTTTGGGGGCTAGGATTTTTCTCCTTCCAGTGCCTCCCCTGGCTAGTTTGAAAGCTTCCAAATGAAGCATTTAAACCTATCACCTAGGATCCTGGTTCCCCTCCGGACAGATGCAGCCCATCATGCCAGTATAGGCTTGCATCACTCCAGGTGGACCCCAGTCCCCAATGAAGCCAAATCCCTGAGCTCCACACCAGTTTTCAACCATTGATTGAATCCCATGGCACAGAACACCCTAGCCTCTCCTATGCCATAGATGGGTAGCACCTCCGAGAAGGTTACCGTGCAAGCATTGACCAAGGCCCCTCCCCCAATTCCACAAACTCTTCCTGCACTTCTAATCCTTCTAGCCAGGTCATTTGTCCCTATGGACAATGACATCCAGGTCCCTCCCTCTGCAGCTGCTCTGGCAATCCTAAGGATTCGCCTCCCTGTCCCTCCAAGCCATGGTGCCAGGCAGGCACCTTACCTCCCTTTCCCTTCCTTGCCCAGTTCTACCTTTCTAACAATGGAGTCCCCACCAGAGTTGTTTCCTTCCCTGCAGGGTCCCCTGCCACCCTCCTGTGGGTCTCCTTTGTGAGGTTCCCAGCATCCTCCTTGGTCTCCACTGTAGGTGCCTCCATAGAGGAAACCACACTTTGCCAGAATGGCATAGGAATTGTGAGAGGTACAACTGGAAGGATGTGCCTCTGTTCCACCACCCTCACCCTCCTGAGCCCACTGTGGTCCAACCACCTCTTTCTTGGCAACCTCTGAGGCAACGGCAGTGGCACTGGTGGTCCCTGGATGGAAGAAGAGGTCCCACAAATCCTGGCCAACTCAGCCTGGAGATGAGCAACCTCCTCCCTCAGCCCTGCGAGGTGCCTGCAGATGGGACAACACTGCATCCTCCAGAACATCTCCTGGAAGACTGCTGTTCCACAGCCACTGCACTGCACCACTCCAATCATATCTTATTTCTGGCCCCTTAACTGTTTGCAGTCCTTACTCTTTCCTCTGTTTTTTTTTCTCTCTCTCTCTCCTTACTTTCTGCCTGTGTACCCTTTAAGCTCCTGATTGTCCTGTTCTGAGACAAGAATATCCTATATTTCTCAGTAGACCACTTACTTGTTCAGAGGCAGACCTCCAGCAGCTAGAGGGGCCAGAGAGCTACTCTTGCCCTTCTAGGATGGTGGGTCCTTGGTGGTTCTGTGATCACTACTTCCTGCCCCTAAACAGGAAGTTCCTGTTGTCAGTCAAATCCTGTGCCTATAAAAATAGAACTAGCTTTGGGTGGGGGTGGGGGAGGGAAGGAGGGCAATATAGTCCCAGTAGAGAAGTTCAGTCACACAGCAGTCCTTTCTCCTGGTGTCTTCTGCCAAGCTATTAGCAGAATCTTTCTAAGGCAGTCTTTAAATTTAGCTTCCTTCTAGCTAAGCCACTCCCCTACTTACCAGATCTTCTTTCAAGTAATTTAAACCTCACAACAGTTAAGTCCTTTCAGTCACCTGAGATTTACACCTAGATGACTTTTCAGTTACCCATTCAGTTCAGTTAGCCCAAACACACACTTTTTTTTTGTATGTTAGTTTTTTTACCCTAAATTAAAGGTCCAAATACAAAAGTTCTTCTACTTTAGTCCCAGCAGAGAAGTTCAGTCACACAGCAGTCCTTTCTCCTGGTGTCTTCTGCCAAGCTATTAGCAGAATCTTTCTAAGGCAGTCTTTAAATGTAGCTTCCTTCTAGCTAAGCCACACCCCTACTTACCAGATCTTTCTACAAGTAATTTAAACCTCACAGCAGTTAAGTCCTTTCAGTCACCTGAGATTTACACCTAGATGACTTTTCAGTTACCCATTCAGTTCAGTTAACCCAAACACACACTTTTTTTTTGTATGTCAGTTTTTTTACCCTAAATTAAAGGTCCAAATACAAAAGTTCTTCTACTTTAGTCCCAGCAGAGAAGTTCAGTCACACAGCAGTCCTTTCTCCTGGTGTCTTCTGCCAAGCTATTAGCAGAATCTTTCTAAGCTAAATTGGGAAGAGGGCTACACCAGCTAACATGGGCCTTTACTCTGGGCCATTGGCTATATTCCTTCACATTCCTGCCACAGGTAAGGAGCAAATAGGTGTATTCATCACCACCCATGCTCAAAAAGGTTGTACTATACCAGATACTGTAGCATTATAGGATGAAGAGCTCAGCCGCAAATAACTCAAATCCACCTCTCAAGCCCCAACACATCTTGAGGTTAGAGCATCATGCTGTGAATGAAACTGGTACATCCAATAGCCCTGGGTTTAATTCCCCATACCTTCACTTGCATACTGTGTGATCCTGAGCATGTCACTTAAACAGACACTTTCAACCCCATTTGGACTCAAACTGTCCCTATTTAAAACACACACACACATTTTATGATTGCTCACATTCTGTAATGGTTGCTGATGGAGCTGGTTGATTCTGACTCCTTTTTTCTTTTTAAAAGTGAAAAGCAGACTGACTACCATGTGCATGCACATTGTTAACCCCTTGGGTGTTGACATCTCCAGAGGCATACTGGGGAAAAAATGCTCTGCCCTAGTGCCAGCCCTCCAAAGGACCATAGTACACCCAGTACAGTCCCCTCCACTTCCTCCATTGTCTAATCCTTTTTGCTATCAAGGGTATATCCCCCAACCCCTGAACCCCACCGGGGGGCAATCTGTGGCTACATGGGTGCTGACATTGAGCAGGTATGTTGGGATTAGTGGGAGGTGCTGGATGGTTGCCCTGGTGGGAAGGGCTGGAGATTCAGGGAATAAAATCATAGGAATCATAGGAACACTTAGTCAGAAGTGCTAGCCATGTATGACTCACCATTTTACAATGAGTATTACCTATACAGTACTTTTTATGAAAAACGTTATTCAAAGTTGTTTTGAACAGCTCCATAGCCTCATTTGTGAAATGTGAATTACTAAAAAAATAAATAAATAAAACATATGCATTATATTGAACACTTCTGTTGGCCCATTTTACCTTGCTATGTGGTCAGTTTACAGCAGCCAGACTGCAGGGTAGCACCATCAAAGAGCCTGGATGTTGCCATATGACAGCTGAATGGGCCAGTCACTGCAAACCTGCAACTCTCTTCTGATTCAGCTCATCTCAAGCATCCAGTGGCGCATCAATTAGCTGCTTTTCTCCATCTTCCTAAATTACCTTTCCTCAGCTTGCTTCACTTCCTCAATCCATATGTATGCCACTGATAATATCTTGTTCAGTTTCAGCAAAAACCCTCCTGCTGTGGAAACCAGCTTACAGCATGATTTCAACCAAGTTCAGCTCTGGTTTGCCTCTCACCACCTCTTCCTAAATGCCTAGAAGACTGTCTCTATGGCTTTTGGCCCCAGGCAGAAACTCTCTAGGCTCCCCACCCTGCGCTTCTTCCACACCCTCAATGGAGCAACCCTTGAGGACACATCCTCATTTAGATAGTTTATGGTCTGGTTGGACCATCACCTCAACTTCTCTGTGCATACCAATGCCATTCTGAAGAAATTACACACCAAGCTTGGTGCCCTGTACAGGAATCGTAGTTGCATTCCACTGACTGCGAGGCACAAACTTGTCCAGAAGATGATACTGTATTTTATTTATTTAACTTTTGGATTAACACCTTTGAGCCAGTGGCTCTTTTACATAGGTTCCATGTTGAGAGACAAATACAAACAATTATCAATACAGATAAGACATTGGGCAAATACAGTACAACTAAGCAAGCAGAGGCAAGTACAGTGCAGGTATACAGAAAGGTAATATGTACAGCACAAATAGGACATTAGGTAACTCCTCTGTAAGTACACAAGCAAGACAAGCAGCACGAGTAAACAGAGAGGGAATTTCAAGTTCAGATAACCAATGCCAAGTGATTATCTACCCAATGAATGTAGGGGAGTCAGGTCAACTTAACAGGTGAGTATATAGGAAGAGTGAAAAATGGGGTGTAAGAGTGCACAATGAGGGGTAACAGTTAGAGGGGGAGAGATATTAGTATGGGGGTGGTGCAGCTGGAAGGTCTTGTCTATAGGAAAGAGGGTGGATGAGGTGAGAGGCATCAACTGTGGTGCAGGCCAGCAGGGGAGAGTTTCTGGCCAGGGTGGCTTATTGGGATAGTGATGTGAGTTACAAGTTAAGTTGGCAGAGGGTTGGCAGTGGAGATTAGAGAGCATGTAAGGGCAGCTTGGCTAATGGGAGGAGGAAAGATAAGCCAGGTTAAGTATAGGATGTGAAAGGGGGTTAGGTGAAACTATCGCAGGAGGCAAGGGCAACAAGGTGTTCATGGAGCTTCTGTTTGAAAGGGCCAAGGGTGGGGGAATTTGTAACCTCACTAGGTAGGGAATTAAACCCTTTAGGAGCTCTAAAGACAAAAGACCACTGTCCTTGTGGTGTGCAACAATGGGGAATTGTAGGGTGTATGTATCTGAGCTTCTGGTATGACAGATATTATTGGACAGACTGAGGAGATTCTGCACTCCAGTTGGCAGCAGACCAAAAGAGGCCTTCTTTACAGTGAGGCAAGTGTGATACAGATTCTGACCCTGCAGGTTTAACCAACCAGAATTCTCAAAGAGATCACAAGTGTGTGTCCCAGAAGAAGTTGGCAGGCTTTATTCAAAGCTTTAGCTATATGCATTAGTGTGGAATCTGAGGCAGATCAGTAAATCACTAGGCCATAGTCAATTATCGAGATGATTAAACTTTGAATTGCAAGCTTAATGGCTTGTTTGGTTAAGCAGTGCTTATATTTGTGGAGGAGACCTAAATGAGTATTCACTGATTTGGCAATAAGTTCAATATGGCTAGTGAAGGAGATGGTCGAATCCAGTGAGACCCTGAGGTACTTAAAAGATTCCATCAGTTCCAAGGCAAAACCAGCATGGTTCCTGACTGTCAGCGGTTTAGCTTTATGCTCACTGCGTGAGCTGTTGAAGAGCATAGATTTTGTCTTTTTATAATTAAGCACCAGCTTCATCCCAATCCTCAACCATTGTGAAGCATTCCTGTAATTGGCTCTCCAGCCTGTAATTGTCTGATTTTTTCGTGAAAATTAAGGCATCATCTGCATATAGTAGGATCTGTTCTGTGCAGCAGTAGGGGAGCTTGTTAAGAAAAATGCTGAAAAGCAATGGCCCACAGGATTGACCCTTGTGGAACCCCAGAGCGAACAGGGGGCTTGGATGAGAGGGGATCTCCTATTTTCACTTGCTGCAAGTGGCTGGAGCAGTAGCTGTTGAACCAATGCAGTATATTAGCAGACATACCTAGTTTGGCTAGATGTTCAAGTAGCAGGGGGTGGTTGACTGTGTCAAACTCCTTGAAGAGGTCAGTAAAGGTGGACCAACCAGATGACCATTGCCCAAGGCCTGCTGGATATGGCTCATGAATTCAAGGAGAGCTGAGGTGGTGCTGTGACCTTTCCTAAATCCATGTTGGTGTGGACATTGGAGATCATACTTCTCCAGGTACTCCCCCAGTTGGTCAGTGACAATTTTCTCTACAGCTTTGGATAGTGGAGGAAGAATGGAGATGGGCATGTAGTTGCCACACTGAGCCCTATCCTCACTTTTAAGAATGGGGGTCACCTGGGCAAGCTTCCATTTGCTTAGGAACTGGGAGAGCATGAGGGACTTGGTGATGATCTTTCTAAGAAGAGGTAGAACTGCTTCTAGATTGAGGGAAATGAGCTTTAGGCCAAGGAAGTCTCCACTTAACCTGGTCTTACTGGGTACTTTAGCTAGGTATTTTTTAGCTTCACGTTCAGTAACAGCATTGAAATAGAAAGGAGGATGTTCCAGCACTGAGTCTTGCTGACCATTGGCTGAGTAACCAGTGGAGGGATCAAAGAAGTTTGGGGGTAGAACATGGCTGAGGTGAGTGAAAGCAGAGTTGAAAGTGTTAGCAATCAATGTGGGATCAAGTGTTACTGTGCTGTCCAGATTTAGCATTTCGGGGGGGGAGGGGATTTGGAGTCTTTCCTGGTGATGTCCTTGAGGTTGCTCCAGAATTTCCTACCATCTTTCGATGAGGTGGTGAGGATGTCTGGTAATAGTGAGCTTTTTCTAAGTGGATGGTCCTGGTGCAGGCATTTCTGGCAGTTTTATACACCTGAATATTTGCTTGGTTGCCAGTCTCCCTTGCCCAATGCCACAGTTGGTCCCAGGCTTTCAACTGCTGCAGAAGGTTATAGCTTATCCATGGGTTGTTATTTCCCCTAACCTTCTATTTTTTGAAAGGGGCATGCACATCACAGGCCGAATTAAAAATTGTGATGAAGAATTCCATGGCTGAGTCAGCATTGGCAACAGTGTCTATCATTGCCCAGTACTGCAGTCGCAGGTGGTTCCAAAGAGTCTCGAGGTGCCCATGGATAAGAATCTGGCTATTGATGGTTTTATGTGGAGGTTTATTGAATTTGTTGGACCATATACACAAAATTGGAGAGTGGTCACTTATAGTGTCGGGGAGTATCTTTGAGTGCGAGATATGGTCAGGTTGGTTAGTTAGAACCCAGTCCAGTAGGGTGCTGGTCTCAGATCTGTAGTTGACCCTAGTGGGTGATTGTATTAGTTGCATGAAGTTGGCAGCAGTGTGGGCATCCTTGTAGGTGAAGGCGGAGGGTGAGAGCCAATCTACATTGAAGTCACCAAGTAATATGACCTCGGAGTTGTGTTTGAGGTAGTGAATGCAGTTTAAAATAGAGCTGAGTCCGTTAGTCACTAGTTTAGGTGGGATGTATACAGACTCTACATTTAGTGCTTTGTTATGGGCTCCGAGGAGAAGCTTGATTGCAAGGATTTGAATATCAATATCTGTGTCAGGTAACGCCAGAGCATGCCCCACAAGGGTCTCTTTCAAGTAAATAGCATGTCCTCCTCCTCCTCTTTTAGTGAGTCTATCCAGTTGGAAGACATTATATCCAGGAATAATAATTGTATTATCTGGGTTGAGGGGGACAGCCACGTTTCCTGCACTAAGATGGCATCGGGGTGTGTTGCATAACCCAGGTCATAAGTATGTCAAGTTTCTTGGGAAGGCTGCAGATATTGATGGTAGCCATGGAGAGAGCCCCAGGTCCATGCTTGTTGTCAGGGAAGGCATGAAGTGCGCCTGGGTTTGGATGGATATTCCCAGAGATAAGCAGAAGGAGGAGCAGCAGGCATTTTAGTAACTGGGTGAGTGACTTTCTATAATGCAACAGCACCCTTTTAGCCATGTTGGGTTTTTGGCTTATTCTGATGAGAGGATAGAATGCAGTAGAAGAGCAGTGGGGTGCAGTATATAACACGGATACATTTTAACAGTCTCCAGTGCATCTCCTGGGTAGGAGGGATACTGCAGAGCTTAGTGGTGCCACTGGTCTCAGTCCCATAGCTATTGCAGTAGTGTTTTTTGAGGCCTAGGGTGCGAGTGACAGATGGGCTTTCACTGATGCCTAGTAAGAGTATTAGTAGGGGCAGGCTAAGTGTTAGAGGTAGCTTGATGAGTGAGGCCATGGTAGTAGTCTGAGTAGAGGGTGGCACTGTGATAGAAGGCCTCTGATGGACTGCTTATTTGGGTTTACTGTTAGTCCAGCAAAGGACAAGACATGAAGAAGAGAAGACACAGTTAGGACAGAATGGAGGGATGGCTGAGCACTGAGGCCACATCCAAGGGCGGGTGACCAAATTGTTTGTGGCTCAGAGGTATGATACTGTAAAATGCACATTTCTAGCACTGAGATAGCGTAGTACTAATTAAATGTGATAGATAGTGTAGTATCTGTGACATGTGGCAGACAGTTCTGAGTACACTATGATTTTTTTTGTAATATAAAAATGTGTTATTGACTGTCTCTCATGAGAGATGCAGAGACAGCATGTGAGATCACACACACACACACACACACACACACGCACAGGTTTTAGATACAAGGTGTTACCTGGAAGGCCAGAAGCTAATTACAGACTAGTACAGGCCTTAATCAAGAATCTCCTGTTACCTAAATTAAATATAGCTTTAACTGCTAAGAGGGAAATCAGTATCCCTTTTATGACATTTCAAGGAGGAAATCAGGTTTAGCACACTGGTGAAAAATCATAAATGCTTTGATGTCTGTGTGAGAGGGGATACTGCTCATAGATGAAAGGAAATTTACAGACTTGATTGGGGAAGTCACATGGGGAAAGGAGTTTCTGCTGATGTAACCTTAATTAACTTTCCTTCTAAAATGATAAAACTTCCTGGGTGTATGATTTTTAATAAAGTGAGGAGGAGCTAGGTGACCTCACACAAAGGAGTTGGCAAATACAGTTTTTAAAGAGTATTCTGTTTTCCTTCAGAGGCTCTTTTATCTACACTCTGACAAAGAAACATCTTTGAGCACTTTAAGCAGGTATTTAGAGAGAGAGAGAGACAAATCTAAGTACTGTAGTAGGGATTGCACTGTTAAAACCTTGTTCTTTTAAAAGATTGTATGGTTCTTGTGATATATAGTTCTGTATTTTATGTTTTACATATTTTTTATCTATTTTAGTAAAACTCTATTTTTAGAGCCTACTTGGTCTGTCTTTGAATTTCTTTCTTTAACAAGTGAAGTATATACAGTTAAAGCAGACACTGTGCATAAACTTGAATGGTGATACCAAACTGGAAAAAGGTAAGAGTAATCTGAGGTCTTTATCAGAGTTCTTAATGGTTCATTTTGTATATCTGGTTAGGTGCCCGTAGGCAAAGATATCTGGCCCCCCGAAGACAGAATTATCTGAACCTGTGCATTGAGTATGCTAGCAAGAGGTTCACAGTTTGAATCCTTCCAGAACTGAGACCAAAGGTTAATTCAAACCCACAAAACAGACAGGAGGGTTACCCTGTTTCTGTTAACTGTTCACAAGACTGCGCTTGGAGGTTGACACTTTGGGAGTAGAGGGCCTGACCTGCAGAGTGGGTTTGTGACAGTATCTATTTTATTTGACAGTCTGGGTAGCTCAGCTGGGAGGCTGACTATGGTATCAAGAAGGGGACCAATGAGAGAGGAGGTGGGTACAGCAGAGGCAGGGCTAGGATGTATTTAACAGAGGTCAGGACTGGGCAGAGTGAGCAGGAGAAAATATGGCAAGTAGGCAGCAAAACTGTAGTGGAATTAGCAGCCGAGAAGCGGCAGAGTCCACGGATTGTAGTGCGCACCAATCACAGGAGCTGTAGGCTGGGAGACAACCAATTAGAGGAAATAGGCAGGAACACTAAAATTGAAAAGAAAGTGAGAACTGCCAACTCTTCGGCTGAGTCGTACCTGGCTTAGAGATCCCGGGGGGACAGCTGCGAGTAGCGATGGGTGGCAGCATGTAATTCAGCCACACCGCCTGCAGGAACTGCCCGAGCAAGGCTGGCAGTATAGACTAGAGGGTAGAGGAATGAGGTGTGAACTAGCTTGATACATCCAGCAGTCCAGACCTGAGTTTTACTCTCACAACCTTCACTTGCATACTGTGTTACTCTGAGCAAGTCACTTAACTGCCCAGTGCTCCCAGGTCACCCCTGAAAACAGGCCCTTGTGCCTAGTGGGCCTTACCCGGTTACCAAATACTAAAATAAAATATAAAAAAAAAAAGGCTCAGAAGCTGTGGGGAGAGAATGGAATGGGAGGTTAGACTTAAGAAGAAGGTCATGAAGGCGTGGAGAAGCTGGCACAAAAGAACAGTTTATGGGGCAGAGCTGAGCAAGTGGGAGAATTGCAGATCACCGGGGAGAAAGAGACAGCAGGGATGCCAAGAAGGTGAAAGAAATCAGGGAACAACAGAGAGGAGTAAGAGGTGTTGGGCAGGGCGGGTCAGCTCTGAACATGGGGGGGGGAGTTGAACAGAGGGTTGGAGAGAAGAAGATTAGTGAACAGAAAAGGCGATAAGCAAGATGTGAGGTAGGACAGAAAGAGAGATTTCAAGTGGCTTAAAAGGTAAGCAGAAGGCAACAGGAAAAAAAGAAAAGAAAAAAAACAAAATTTACTAGAACATTAAACTAGGTAATATGTTGCTTAGACTGTGCTTGGTTTAAACAGGTACATTTAGCAAAAATTTAACAGGTAGTATAACATTTAACAGCGTATATACAGTTTACCAGTTTTCACAGAGAAATTGCCTACAGTGAGCATGGTTAACACAGAAGCAACAGCAAAGTTTAAAAGGCAGTGTATCAGCAGATGTACAGTTTACAACTGTAATAAAATATGGCTAACAGGCAGCAAAACTGTAGTTGAATTAGCAGCCGAGAAGTGGCAGAGTCCATGGACTGTAGTGCGCACCAATTAGGGGAGCTCCAGGCTGGGAGACAATCAATTAGAGGAAATAGGGCAGGAGTGCCAAAACTGAAAAGAAAGCGAGAGCTGCCAGCTTTTCAGCTGAGGCGTATCTCGCTTAGAGATCCTGGGGGACAGCTGTGAGTAGCAGCGGGTGGCGGCATGTAAATCAGCCACACCGCCTGCAGGGACTGCCCAATCAAGGGCTCAGGAGCTGGCTTAGAGATCCCGGGGGACAGCTGCCAGTAGCGGTGAGTGGCGGCATGTAATTCTGACCCATCTTTGACTACTGTACTGTAACATAGTCTGTAGTGCTGCTCCCAAATCTTCCCTGACCAAACTGGACACTCTTTTCAACTCCTTCTACCACTTTGCACATGACTCTCCCTCTTGTACCCATCACTGTGAATTCTATTACACCCTTGCCTTCCCTCCTCTATCAAACAGGTGCCTCTTCCACTGTGCCAAGCTAACCCCCAAGTTCTGGCTTGGTGAACTACCTCCCTACCTCTTATCCTCCCTTTCCTCGCCTTCCCCACCCTTCCATTCCCTCAGATCTAGTGACACATGTATCCTGGTGGTCACAAGCAGCTCCACCCTCAAGGGCCAGACTGGTTTTGCCCATCACTTCCCTACAATCTGGAACTCCCTCAGCCCCAAAATTTGTCACTCCTCTTCCACCTACTACCTTAATACTGCCCTCCACAATTTCCTCTCTTACAGCTGTTTCTGCTTTAATCCTCCTTAATTACCTATATTCCTAGTTCCTGCCTATCAACTCCTTACCCCCTTTCAGGGTTCTCAGCATCCTGAAAGGGAAAACAGGTTTTGGCTGTCTTCCCTGCCCCCGCCAGCTCCCCTTGCAGGGTCCTCATCACCCTGAAGGGATACTTTTGGTTTGGCTGCTTCCCCCCCACCTCTCCTCCTTTTCCACTTTTCTTCCTCACAGAACTTATAGCTATGCCCCTCAATACTTCTCTTGCAGCACTTATGTACTGCCTTGAGCCTTGCTTTTGGTATATCATTGCACTATGATTGTTCTGTCACATTATGTACCACCTGTAATACTGTATCATAACTGTGGACTGCTATTATGGTATTATTTTACAAGCTGTAACTGTCTGCACCATGCCCTAACTGTTGTATTATTTGTCTACCTGTTCATACACAATTTGTACTTCTCTTCCAGCCATTCAACTGTATTATCTCTGTTTTCTTATCCTCATGTTACCCCTCCCCTCAGGTTTCATCGTGAGATGAGCAACTTGTTGTTCAGCATGCCTTCCTGGTGAAACATTTTGATAAATAAATAAATAGCTAGAGATACTGACTCAGGACCCCCCCCATATTAACTCCAGAACTTCTGAAATCTAGGGATTAGAAATAATGATCAAGGGCAAGGAAAACCAGCTGCTTCAGTCAATCAGTTCACTGCAGAACTGCTGCAGAATCAGCAGTTGCTCTTCCAAATCAATCTTGAGTCCTGCCACAGAATCTAGTCCACTTTGCCATAGTTTTTTTTTTTTTAATTACAATAGAAGTCTTGTTTGTTTATTTGTTCGAGGAAATTGCATGCAGATGGGTTATGCTATACATCTCATGCACTGTTTAGAGGAACAATAATTAAGCTCATCTGAATGAAAGTTAATGGTGTCCTGGTGCATGGGTCATGTAAGCATTAATCCCCGCTGAAGGTGGCATCTAATGGGGAGTTAATGCATGGTTGGGACCATTGTGGCACGAAGCCGAGGGTGGACAATGGCCCCAAACATGCATTAACTCCCCATTAGATGCCACCTTCAGTGGTACCAAGATGTGTGCAGAGTGAGGAGTTCTAATGTCCTGCATCACAGATTGCTGCCACAGGTCATGTGGCTTGCAAACAGATTTGACATACCAAGTGTGTGCATCCCATAAAAAAGTGCTGTATCATGATGCTGAAGAAAACATGGGAAACTGAGTGTCCAAAATGCATGCTCACTGAATGCAAATTTTGCATTCGCTTATTATTACCAGGTAGGCCGCGCCGTTGACTGCATTATAGTACTCAAGGCTATGAAGGCCTGCATCAGAGTTTTTAGGTTGTTTAGTTCAAGATAGAGATAGGCAAAACTGCATAAATCTGTTTGGTGTATTTTTCATGTAATTGCACCATTTTCACAGCTTTTTGAAGAATTTTGTGAATTAAACACAGTTTATTTAAAAGCACAACTTTGTAACATAGCACCATGTATACTATAAGTAAAAAGAATGTGCATTTTGAATTTGTTTGTGCAAGGTGAATGGGGTTAAAGTGGTCATAGATATAATCTCATGATACAGAAGACATTTTGAGAGTGCTATATTGCCTTTTTGTGTAAAATAAATGAGATTGCTTGAATTTACAGATTTAGGTTTTTAAAAATGCAAACTGCAAAAAGTGCGAAACATTTACATAGGAATAAGAAGCACAATGTTAAAGTTCTTTTTTTGATGGGAGAGGGAGGGTTTTCCTATGATTCCAGGCTGGACTACACTGAGGATGCTCCAATAATCACCATTCATCACTATCCATTAAAGTAAGAGCTATCAGAACAGTTAGACCAGATTGACCATTTTTTTATTTAGTTTTTGTCGACTGGGTAAGTGCACTAGACAAATCCTGCCTATTTTCAGGCATGACCCGTGGGAGGGGGATACAGATGAATGCCAACTGACCTTGAACCAGAGTAACCTGTTGGTGGTGAAAGAGGGAAATTTGTCTAGGACACTGGGGAAATTCCCCTACTCTGTCAGTAGGGGGCTTGGCTGTTTCTCTGTGTTGGCCACTTGGAGTCCGGTGCTGGAAGGTGAAGATGCATTGGAGGTAGGGGAGCTGGTCTCGTTCCCTATCTCTTCTCAGCAAGAGACCAGCCTGGAACAGGTGGTATTGGACGCAGGTCTGTCTCTGTTGCCTACTTGAGCATGATGACTATGAAGGAATTGTCTGTTTCTGCAACTTCAGAAAGTACTCCTGTTATTGTTTCTGATGTTTCAGGGGACCTTAGAGGGCAAGCTGGTGATTGCTTTGTGTTTTTTTTTTACAGGTTCCGGCAGCTGGGAGTCCTGTCAATGAGGGAATGCTGTTATCTGATAGGGCTCAGCTGCGAGCAAAGGGTATACCGTCAGTGTCAGCTGGTGATGGCTCACAAGTTCTTTTTGGGAAGGCGTTTTCAGGGACTGTGGAGACTGGAAGCTGTTCTTCACTAAACAGCGAGTGCCTAGAGTCTCTTTCCAGCTCCCCTAGTTGTGCAATGGATGTCTTGATTCCAGCTCCTCTCACCGAAGATGCTAACTTACGGAATCAACACCTGGTGGAGGATACTTGCCCCCCTGCCCAGCAGTTTGTGCACGCTTCACATCTACAATGTACTGTGTGTTCTTACCCTGGTTCTGGGTTACCTGAAACCATATTACATGAGTCTCAACAGCAGGACTTGAAGGGGCACGATTTGACTAATTTTTCTGGTTTCCCTGGGACTGATTTTGACACTAATATTTCTGCTTCGGGGGTGACCATTGCTGAAGCATTGAGAGGAGTGGGGTGGGAAAAGTCTCCCCTGGATAATTCATGGGACTCTCCTATACAGCCTAGCCCTGCACCATAGGGGGACTTGTTAGATGTCTCAAACCCTCTGGACTTGCCCTCGAGCTTGCATCTCACGCAAAATCCAGAATGGCATGTAGGTGGGACTTGAACACTGGACCCGGAGGGGCTACTTCAACGTACCCAGTCTACTGATACTGTGGAGGTTTCTTTACCTGATAAGCCTCTTGCCTGTTCTTTACCAGTCATTTCTACAGATTTGTTGCAAGTGGATGAGCCCCAGGTTACCCAAGCGGGGTCAGGGGACGACCTCAGCCAATCAATCAGTGGACACTGAAGCTCCTCCAATTTCTTCTGGTGTTTTTTCTGCAGGGGCTACTAGACCTCCATCTACTGAGTCTCATTCCCCTACATCTCCTGGACTATCTACTGGTCCACAGAAGCCTAAATCTTTTGCTGGACTGTTTCACCCCCCCCCCCAGCAAGCCAAACGGCATAATGCTGTACAACTGCACTATAGGGGTAGACTGGAAGTTTTTCCAGATTGCTTGTATATTGGGAAAACCTTAATTAAAACCAGTTTGCAGTTTGCTCCCTCTGAAATCTACGCCCTGATCCATACCTCAGGGGATAAGTATTTTGACATTAGTTTTAAAACGTTGTTGGGTTTAGACACATTCTGGCATAGATATCAGGCAGTCAGGCATACCCCTTTATGGTCACCTTTTTTTGCTGTACCTCTTACAAAACCCACTATAAAAACTATTACTGTTTTATTTAGAAATGAAGGAGTAGCAATTGATGATATTGTATGATGGTTATCTTCTAAATGTACTGAGTTGGGTTTACCACATCTGATTATTGATTCTGAGCTCTTTTGGACAGGGGGAGGGAAATTCCAGGTGAATTTACCAGTTGTAAATGGTGTAATTCAGCATTTACCCAGTTGTTTTTACTTGGGTTGGCATAGGGGTTTTGTTTTTTATCCAGGACAACCTAAATCATGTTTTGGGTGTGGGGCCCACACACATCTCAGTAACGCCTGTGATCAGCTCAAATGCTCTTCTTGTCTGGGTTCAGGACATGTGAGTATTAATTGTCCCCATCCAACATATTGTAATCTGTGTGAAGAAGCCTTTCATTCTTATAAAGAGTGTCTTTGGGCCTCACATAATAACCCTGAAATGACTACAGCAAGTCAGGATGAGACGGTTTCTAAGGCCCAACGGTCTGCTCAGGCTAGGCCTCAAT
This sequence comes from Neoceratodus forsteri, assembly GCA_016271365.2. NCBI lineage: Eukaryota > Metazoa > Chordata > Ceratodontiformes > Ceratodontidae > Neoceratodus > Neoceratodus forsteri. The sequence goes on along the minus strand of CM057449.1, from coordinate 1,580,118,055 downwards.
TTTGGCCTGTTGCTCCTGAGCATTCCCTTCCCCCTTCTTGTTCCACTTCACATCAGGTAACCCCTGTTCTGGCTCAGCAGACCTCCGGTGAGCCCATGCCCTTGTCAAATGCGGTATCAGCCGAGGAGAGTATGGTACACCTCTCCGAGGCCTTCACTTCTGCTGTACCTGGGGTACAGCCTGATACACCTAGTACTTCATTCAATGTTTGTGATCCCAAGGAAGTTATGCCCCCCCCCCGAGGATACTGAATGGGTGCCGGTGGGTACCAGGAGGCAGAGGAGAAGTTTCTTTTCAAAGGGAGTTCTTCCTTCCTCTGACCCTCAGTCCTCTGACTTGGTGGTAAAAAACAGGTTTGCAGTGCTGCACAAACATAAGCAAGCTACTGAAACTGAGGAAGAGTCTGATGCTTCCTCTGTTGCCTCTTCTCAGGTTGATATGTTAACAGACACTGATCAGCTTTCTGGAGAAGCTTAGACCGTTAAGAAAAAAGAGATGTAAAATGAAGTCTTCAGGGAAAGGGAGAGGTAAAAGAAGTCCTGAGAGCTTAACTAGCCTAAATGAGGGATGTTTTGTCATTTGGCAGTTTAAATGCCAACAGCCTCAAAAACCCTAAAAGGAAATGGGCTATTTTTTCTTTCCTTATTTCTCTACCATTGCACATTGTTTTTGTACAAGATACCAGGCTTCATTCCCTTCGGAAAATTGGTCAGGCATCTAGAGATTGGAGGGGTGGCTTATCTTTCTGGTCCTTGTCAGAAGAAGTGTGTGCCGGAGTGGAGATTCTCATTAAAAACTTAGGAATGCAGGTTGTTAGACTTCTTGACTTAATTCAGGGTAGGGTCATCATCTTGGATGTCATTATTCACCGCCAAGAGTGGAGACTAATTAATATTTATAACCCCCAACTTAAATCACAAAGAATTGCTACTTTTAAAACTATTCAACCTTTTCTGCATTCATCAAAATCTATATTTTTTTTTGGGGGGGGGTTAATTGCATTTTGGCTCTGTCAGATAAAACTGGGGTAACTCAAAAACTATATTCTGACTCCAATTTTCTTAAAGCCTTATATGTTACAGCAAATTTTCAGGATGGGGCTTCCTTTGGTCCACAGCCTCTGACACACACTTTTCATCGTGGCAGGTTTACCACGAGGACAGACTATTTTTTCATCTCTAGCCGGTTGTCCAGTGTACAGCATTCAGTTCTCCCATGTGAATATTCTGATCATTGTTTGATAGTTTTGTCTGTAGGGTGTCCTCATAATAAACCAGTCTCCCATTCTTTTTGGAAGATGAATATCTCTGTTTTAGGGGAAGAAACTGGGTGGCATGAACTGTATGGTTTTCTCCAGGGCAACATTTCAGTTTTTGATTTATATGATAATCCGGCCTTCGGATGGCAAGACACTAAATTAGAAATTAGATAATTCTGTCAAACGTTTTCTAAAACCTATTCCTCTAATCGGTATTTTAAATACCTAAATTGCCGCCATCAGTTGCAAAAATTTCTATCTTGGCAAACAGAATTTAGGTTAGACTATTCTGTGCAGATTCGGCAACTAAAATCCAAGATATGTACATAACAGTATGATAGGGCCACCTCTCTGTTTTTGGAATAAAAATATGGGAGGAAAGGGGCAGGCAAAGTAGTTAACCCTTTCGATAGTAGCCATCAACAGGTTGGGTCCAAATATATGCCCTCATTAATTTCCCATACTGGCAACTGGATTTCTGATAATCAAAACATTTTGAAAGAAGTGCCTTATCATACTCAGACTTTGTATGGCCAGGAATATGAACCACAAGCCTGGAATAGTTTTTTTGATTCCTTACACATTACTTTATTATCCCTTGACAGTGTTAGTGAGTCCCATCGGCCTATCACTAGTGCTGAAGTTGATTCTGTGATTAGCCATTTAAAAAATACTGTGACCCCTGGTCCTGATAGCATCCCTAATGGGTTTTATAAAAAAACTAAATCTCTGTTATTACCATATCTAACAGCTGTGTGTAATGTTATTGTACAGGGCATATTACCAATACCTGATGCACTGGTTGATAGTATTTTAATTTTCTTATTTAAACATAAAAATTATAAGGAATGTTTGGATAATTGGCACCCTATCAGTCTGTTAAATTCGGATTGGAAAATCTTATGAAAAATTATTTCAGTCAGACTTTCTTAGATTGTCCAGAAAATTATTTTTTATACCCAAACATGTGCTATTCCTGATCGTTCTATGCTCATTAATTAAAACATTTTACAGGAAGTTTTTGATGGGTTTGGTACACAAGGATATGTCCTCAGCTTAGATCAGTCCAAGGCCTTTGATTGGGTCCCGCATAATTATTTGCTGTTTTAGAAAGGTATGGGGTACCAATAGAATTTGTTTCCTGGATTAGGAATCTATACAGGTCTGCCTGTATGACTCAGTTTAGGGTTAAAAGGATCACATATCGATATTAAAAGAGGGGTGCGTCAGGGGTGCCCCTTGAGTCTCCTGTTGTATGTTTTCTCTATAGACCCTCTTCTCAGGAAACTGAATGGCGAAGTTGCTATTAGACATATTTCTGCGATGCCGGACCTGGTTTTTCCCAGTGCTTTAGCGTACGCAGATGGAATATGTATTCTAACAGCAGATCAGGTATCTGGTGAGAGAGCTATTGATATTGTGCAGTCCTTTTCATTAATTTCTGGTTCTACTTTGAAGACACAGAAAAGTGTTGGTATTTCTGAACGTATTCCTTTACAGGAGGTTTCAGTTGCATTTGGGGGGATACTTATCCAGTCAGAAAAGATACAAATTTTGGGTCTGTCTTTAGGACTACCTGTTGCGGCAGAAAGCAATTGGCTTTCTTCTATTGCTGTTGCAGAATCCAAAACTGTTAGATGGAAAACTTTTCCTATGTCACGCAAAAAGCGTATTTATATGTTGAAAACTTTTATCCTTCCTATTTTTTTATTAGTGAGTTATATTTTTCCCCTGCCTGTGCATCTTGAAGCCCGTCTCCATAATTTGTTTTTTCAACTTTTATGGGTTAGCAGATTGAACCCGGTCAAATGGTCCATTACCTACTGGCCTATAAAACAAGGAGGTCTTAACATGGTGAATCCGGTGTTGTTTTTCTTTACTATTTTTGTTCATTCTAATGTTTTCCCATGCATAGCTAGACAGTCGGATTTTTGGGTACAGAGTTTCACTGCTCGATCTCAATATTTAATAGATAAGTGTCAAGCGCCTATGTGGAGACCTTTTACTAAAATCCCTCCAGGGACCTCGGGTACCTTATCGAGCTTTTTACGAAAGTAAAACAATGGCAGGTGTCCTGCCGGGTGGTGGATTTGCAGAATAGAAAGCTGTTATATTTTTCTATTTTGAATAAGATGTTTCTGTTTTCACCCTGTTTCGACCTACCTTGTGACAGTCAATGTCTTATTAAACAATTGTTAGATGGTCGGATCCCAGAAATATTTGTGGGATACCTTATGGTTATGTTGCCATAATAAATTAAATGTCAAGGTGTATCAAGCCCATTAACAATTGGAAGAGTGGTATTGTGTTAGGGAGACTTGTGTATGTCAAATAGAAACCATGTCACACCTTTTTTTTTGATTGCCCCTGTATAACACCATTATGGACTCTGCTGGCACAGGAGTGGTCTTGGCCAATGCTTGCTGGAATAACATATTCTGACTTGATTTATGGAAATTTTGGGCCTACGTGGACAGTTGTTTTTCCTGGTATGCTCAGGGCCCTCTTTGCTGTTTTTAAATGGTGTATATGGCAGAATAGATGTGTGTTTGTCCTTACATTGTAGGAGTTAAAATGTCAAATTAGGAAAGAAATTGCTCTCGTTTATGTATCTGAGCAGAAATCATTGCCTGCAGCTTTAGTCACATTTTGGTGGAGGGCATTGCCATTAATACTGTTTGAAGGGGTTACTTGAAGTGTATAAACTGTGGGGTGGGGGAGTGTTCTTGTGTGCTTGTTTGCTGTTTTCCCCGTATATTCTTTTGCTTTTATCCTATGACGAAGCTTTTCTTTCTGTTATATTTGTATTTTGCATACCTGTACAATTAGTGTGATTGTTTCCAGTTTTCATTGCTTTATTGTATTATTTTCCAATAAAAAATTCCCCTACTCTTTTCGATAAGTGCCATGGGATCTTTAACATCCTCCTGAACTACCACCAATCCAGGCAGATGGGACCTCGGTTTAATATCTCATCTGAAAGACGGCACCTCAGAAGTGCAGCACCCCTCTCATGCTGCACTACAGTGTCAGTACTGGGATATTAACCCAAGTGTCGGATGTGGGAACTGAACCCACAGCCCTCTGATCTCCTGGCCTCAGAGTTGCGTGTGTTACCTACTGAGCCACTGACACTGCATTATAGTCTACATCCAACCTTGAAAAAGCAAACTTGAACATATTCCCTATGTTTTCTTTTGCAGTATGTGATTTAGCAATCAGTGTTAGTATTATTTTTGCAGCACTTTCAGTTTATTGAGTGCATCTAGGAAATTGCAATTTTGCCATAGCAAGGTAGGCAAGGAATGAAGGAACAACTTTCTCCTGAACTTTGACGTTTACTGTACATTCCATAAGGAGGTTATCCATCATAGGTAGTAGTGCAGTACACATGCATTGCTGTAATTGCCAAGCATAAGCACTGCAAATGGCCTTATAGTAGTAGTACCAACCAGAACTGTACATAGACAGTGTGCTAGCCACTACATATTAAAAGGAAAAACAGTGTTTTTATGTTTGCTTACAACCACAGTGCAAGGTGAACATCTTGTTAAATTAAAATAATTTCAGGGGTGTGTCATTGTCTGGCCCAATGCAGCTCAAGCTTCAGAGTTTTCTGCTACCTTTTTTTTTAATTCTATTCATCTCTGTTCTTCTGGTAGGGATATTCCCTGACTCAGTGTCTCTATGCCCAACAATGGCATCCCCCAACCGCTGCCCAGAACCAAGGCCCGTGACCTGCCCCCTGTGGCAGGGCCCCCAAAAAGGAGACCGAGATCAACCATGTTTAGTCCTGGGGCTGGCTGCAGCATCATTCAGCACAGGGTCAGCGGCATTCATGCTGTGCTGCTGCACAGGGTTTTTTCTTTGTATCAGTCCCCCAAGGCATGGATGTGTAATGACCTTAGTGTGTGGCTATGCGTGCTCCTGCACATGCCCTGCAGATGTCTGCCACTCCTTCCCATGTGGTCCAAGCTTGATGTGCTCCCGTCTCCTCCTTGTTTATTTTACTTATGTGAAAAATGTTTCACCAGGAAAAATAACATGAGCTGTAATACAACTCATTTTCAGAAGCATCCGTGGGGGGTTACAGGAGTTGGTAGAAACAGGAATACATAGCAATGAATTGAACATACAACATAACAGTTATAAATAAAAAAGTTGAAATACAGGTATGGTACCGTATGTCTATGCAAGGACAATAACAATACAGTTAGAAACAATTAAAACACAGGTAAGGTGCAATTCTGGATCAGAGAAACCCCAGCCTAATGGCTAGGGTGGACAATATCAAATATGAATGCAATGTATTCACTGGAACAATACTCAAGAGAAGTGGCAGAGATTGAAGTATGAGTACAAGCCTCAGGTGCTATTGTAAACCATAGGTACGGCCAAATTTAATACAAAGTAGGGGAAAAATATAGGAATAAGGAGAGGGGATGAGGAGATAAGGAGGGGGAGAGGAGAACCCCCAAGAATGCCTGTATTTCAACAGTGTGCTGGGACCTATGTTTGGGAAAAACATGACAAGGCAGAGAGGGGGAGAGAGAGGGGAGGGGAGGGGAGATGAGGTGAGGAGAGAGGGGTGATAATTGCAGTGGGAGGAATGTGGCACAGTAGTATGGGGGAGGGAGTAGGAATGGAAGAATTTGGTGGAAGGCGAGAGGGGAAGAGGAGGTAGCCAGTCTAAACCCCCTCAGAAAAAAGCAACCCTGCAAGGGAGATGGATCAACAAGTGGGCAGCAGGTGAGGGAAAGAGGAAGGGAAACTAGAGAGAGAGAGCCAGGATCAAAGTACCCCCACCCCGGATGTAGAGAAAGCCTGCAGGGGACTGACCCTGTCAGAGGGGAGGGGAGAGAGACAGCCAGTAACAGTGCCCCCCAAGATGCTGAGAACTCTGTGGGGGGACTGAGTCTGACAGAAAATAGGGGTGAGATTGAGCCCTGAGCAGCACCCCCCCCCCGGGTGTAGAGGACCCTGCAGGAGGCTAAGCCAAATGTTGAGGAGAGTGAGGGGTAGGACACAGGGGAAGAGTCAAGAGGGGCCCAGTGTTACAGTGTGAGACAACTAGTTAATAATAGGATGGTGAAAGTAATAAAATGCTAATAAATAACCCAGTAGGATGAGAAGGAATTTTAGGGGGGGCTGGGAAAAATAGGACAGTTAGGCAATCAGAAGTGAAGCAGGGATGAGGGAATTATGAGACAGGGAGGGGGAGAGATTAGAGGGACTAAAAACAAATATAGTTAGGGGATAAGAAGTTGTGTAGGGCTAGAGAGATAGAAGAGGTGGATGAGGAGAGCCTGCTAGGGGATGGTAGCGAGTTCCAAAATTTTGGGAAGCAGTAGGAGAAAGCTTCCTGGCCTATAGCAGTAGAATGATGTGGGATGGCCAGGGAGCATGCAACAGAGGATCTGAGAGAGCAGAAGGAATGATGAGGAGCAGCTAGAGAGGAGGAGAGGTACGAGGGAAGAGAACCCAACAAGAATTTGGAATGGAACTTAGCACAGTGAGAGAGGCATCTGCACTCAAGGGAAGGGAAAGTTAGAGAGTGGTATAGGATGCAGTGAAGTGTATGGGGAGGGGAATCGAGAGTGAAGTGGCAGAACACATTGAAAAGAGTATCCAACCTGGAAAGGGAAGACTTAGGAGCAGCACTGCAGACTATGTCGCAGTAAACAATGAAGGGGGATATCATTTTCTGAACAAGATCACTCTTAACCGGTAGTGGTATGAAACTACGGTTCCTGTAAAGAGAGCCAAGCTTAGGGTGCAACTTGTTCAGGATAGAGTCAATATGTACAGAAAATTTAAGGTCAAGCCAGACACCCAGGTATTTAAAAGAGGAGGAGTCTTTTAGTGGCATCCTGTCTAGGGTGTGGAAGGAAGGAAGGAAGGGAGGGCAGCCTAGAGAGTCTTTGCCTAGTGCCAAAGGTCATGGAGACAGTCTTCTTGGCGTTGGGGAATAATTGATGCAAGCTTAGCCAGCGTTGAACATTATTTAAGTCAACTTATAGTCTAGATGTCACATTAGAGGGAGTTTGGGCAGAGGTGAACAAGACCGTGTCATCAGCATATGTATGGATAGTGGAGGAGGAGCATGCTGATGGTAGGTCATGTAAAAAGACTGAGAATAATAGTGGGCCTAGGACTGAGCCTTGAGGCACACCAGTAGAGATTGGTAGTGGTGGGGATATAAAGTTTGCTATTTTAACAGATTGGGTTCTGCCTACTAGGCAGGCATGGAACCAGTTACAGGCCGATAGAGACAAGCCAGCGGATGGGAGGGTGTCAAGGAGGAGTGGATGGGAGACTGTGTCAAAAGCTTTGACCAGGTCAACAAAGATGGCAGACAAGATGTGACCTCTGTCCATGGCTGAGTGGATAGAGTCAGTTACTCTAAGTAGGGAAGTGGTAGTAGAGTGGTTCTTCCATAATCCAGATTGGAAAGGAGTGAAGAAGGAGGAGTCATCAAGCAAGGAGGAAAGCTGGGAAGAGAATGAGGTGTTTCAGGAGTTTAGCGAGTGTCGGTAAAAGCGAGATTGGGAGGTAGTTTCCAGGGAATGAGAGATCACCGCCCTTTGGTAGGGGGAATACTGTGGCATGTTTCCAGGCAGCAGGTATAGATGCAGTACACCCAAGAGCCAGGTATAACCAACCTTCTTCCCCAAAAGTGGAAAGCTGTCCCTGGTATACTCATTCAACCTTCTCCTGGCCAGCCCTCTGACACTCTGGGCTCAATCACAAACCCGGGTCACCAGTGTCAAAAGCAGTAGCTCTATCACTGTGCCAGCAGACCAGCAATTTTCTGCTTGCTGAGTGGAATCTTCTCGTATTTCAAAAAAGCAAGCCATTCCTATCCCAGTCCAGCAAGAAGAGAACACACCCACCACCACCACCACCACCACCACCACCAAACAGGCTTAGTTGCTCACCCACCCACCATACTGTTCTGCCTCTAGTTTCTCATACATTTTTTGTAAGTTATGAAGTGCATGATTAGGTTAATTTGAGTTATGGGATTGATAATGCTGCTGCTTTGGGCGCTGTCGGGCTATTTTTATGTTTGCTTGCACGCATGTGCAAGAAACATAGTGCCATCATTGGAGTTTTCGGAGGTGTGTCAACCATCTTCCAATTCAGTCAGTGTGTTTGCAGGTGCGGCCGCAGTTCTCCAATACCTGCTGGAACTGTCTATGACAGCTCCAAAATGCAGTGGCATACAGTTGAAAGGGGGAACTATGCTTCAGTGAGCAGCAATCAGATATCGCCTACTCATGTGCGGTCCCCACACACACACACACACACACACACACACACACACACACACACACATGCTGCTGCTCCCCTCCAACGCACACACTGTATAGCCGACGGGGGTGCCCAATCCCCTGTCGGCTGTGCTGTGTCCGAAGCTATAGTTTCATATGCCACACTGGGTGCCCACCCTAGAGTGGCTACGCTTACAGCTTTGATGGGGGGTGCCCAATCCTCATCGCCTCCACTGTGTCCCCCAGTACAGGTGCCATGCTGGGTGCCCACCCCAGCATGGCAACAGATGCCATGGCTGACAGGGTGCCGAGGGAGGTGCCCAATCCACGCCCCCAGCCGCCCTTCTGCCATGCTGAGAGCCCACCCCAGCGTGGCAAACATCCCGCATCATCTTTTAAAACAAAAAAAAACCTGTAAAGAAGAAAATGGTCCCTCGCAGTCTCCCTGTCCCCCCCACAACCCGCACCCACCCACTGCACACCCTGTCTCCCACACACACCCCACCCCATACTTTCTCCGAGTCCAGCTGACGATCTTCGGTGGACCGGGAACACGTCTGCACTCTTCAAAGCTGACCACAAACTGAGGAAATGCCGGTAAGCTGTATAATGGGATAGATAGGGTTTTTTCAAGTTTGTTGCATATCTCAGGCATTTTTTGGAATTTTTGCACCAAATTTTCAACATGGGGTTTTTGGGACCCCTCCTCATGAATTCTTGCACTGTCATGGCGTTACTCGGGTCCGAAGGGTGATTTTGCAGCCACTGCGTAAAATCACCTTTCCAGAATGATTAATGAAATGACACTGCCAGTGTTCATAAGGTGGGCTCTCAAAAAGCCTATTTTGAAAATTTGGTGGGAAAATTCCTAAAAATGACAGTTTTACGAGCGTGCATTATGCAGTTCCTACGCATGCTCGTAAGTTTGCAAATTTCAATATTTTCACTCCAGATTTTCAACATTGCCATTTTATCACACTTCTTATGAACAGTACAGCTGTCATTTTTTCACATCTCACGCAAAAATGTTGCTTCCACCCATGTAGCGCACAATAAACAGCGCCAATCAGAATTAATCTTGAAATCAATGTCAAGGACACATTAAGAAAATCACAGTGACACTGTTCATGAGCAGAGGTCTTAAAATGGCTATGTTGAAGATTTGGTGAAACAATTCCTAAAAATGACTGTTTTATGAGCATGCGTTGCGCAGTTCCTACGTATGCTCAAAAGTTAGCGAAATTTCAATATTTTCACTCCAGATTTTCAACATTACCATTTTACCACACCTCCTTATGAGCAGTACAGTTGTCATTTTTCACATTTCACCCACAACGTGTTTCTGCCCATGTAGCGCACAAAGGTACAGTCAGTGTGCGAAAACAATGTTTGGGACAGATTAAGAAAATCACAGTGACACTGGTCATGAGCAGAGGTCTTAAAATGGCTATGTTGAAAATTTGGTGACAAAACTCCATAAAATGACTGTGTTACGAGTGAGCATTGCGCAGTTTCCACACACCCTCGTAAGTTCATGAATTTGTAATATTTTCAGTCCAGATTTTCACCAGTGGCATTTTTCCACACCTCCTTATGAACAGTACAGCTGTCATTTTCACAACATGGCCGAAATGTGTTTTCACACTTTCAGCACAGAAATGCGTGGTCGCTGTGGGAAATCATTGTTTGGGACAAATAAAGAAAATCATACTGACACTGTTCATGATTGGAGGTCCCAAAATGCCTGTGTTAACAATCTGCTGTAAAAAAATCCCCAAACTAGTTACATTACGGGTGTGCATTGCACAGTTTCTACGTACGCTCGTGACTTCACCAGTTTTTTTAAGATTTTCACAGCAGATTTTCAACATTGCTATTTTTTACACCTCCCATGAACAGTACCGCTGTCATTTTTCACATCCTGTTCGGAATGTGTTTTTGCACCTGTGGTGCCAAATGCAATAGTCGCTGTGCAAAAGCAGTTTCCGGCTAACAAGTTGATATTGCCACTGTTCATGAGGTGGGGGTCACAAAAAAAACATGTTGAAAATTTGGAGTGAAAATACCAACAAATGCCTGAGGCATTAGGGTTTCCGACCATAACGCCCCACCCTGTAGAGAATGACAGGCATCAGGAGTGTGACTTGGGATTCTTGCCTGTCGTGCTCATACCATTCCACCCCCACCCACACCCTGCAGCCAGTGAGAGGCATCAAGGTGTGCCTCGGACTCTTCGGGCCCAAACTTCACCCCATTCTCCTATACCGCACCCATCTCACCGTATTTCCTGATGGAATGGGGTGCACATAAGGGCCAAAGACCCCAAGGCACACCGTGACACTTGTCAGTATCTGCAAGGTAGGGTGTGGTGAAATGGCGTGGCTGTTATGCCTGATGACCCAAAGGCACACCCTAATGCCTGTCATTCTCTTCAGGGTGGTGGTGGGGTTGGCTTCAGTTCAATACTTTGCTGCCAATTCTATTATGCAGCTCTGTAACTTCTACACTACCAATGCCAATGCCAGCAAGCAAACATTCGGCATTGACAAATGCTTGTTTATTTTAGTCCATGTCTGAGGCATTTTTTTAGTTCAGAATGCTAACCTGTAATGTGGTATAATGTGCGATTTTCCAGGAGCACACTGTGCCACTTCTGTAACCATGTTGATTCTGTTCTACAGAACAGAGTACAGCAACAGTTCAGATTTTGACATTTTTGTTTCATACATTCCTACGTGTTCACTTCTTTCCCATAGCAGCATGAGCCTAGTGAGAAAAACAAGCATTCCCATCACTACTGAATGTGCAACAGAGCTGCTCTGCAGCAGTGATTTATTCCCCTTCCCCCACAACAGAGTCAGATGCTATGTGGCTGTAACTGCCCCCCCCCCCATTGCAGAGTTGCTCAGTGGCAGTGATTTTCTTCCCTCATCCCCTGAATGGAGCCACTTGGCGGCAATGACTCTCCCACCTATAACAAAGCCACAGGTTGACAGTAACTCTCTCATGCAGGGGTGTCGGCAGGCATATGCACTGTACTCAGTAGAGTACAGTAAAAAAATCAGGCAGGGGCAACAAATCAGGCAAGGACAGCAAAAAGAGGAAAGCAAGGACATTGTGAGTCACATTGTGTCTGTGTCATGCTAAGCTCTTTTGCCTTTGTTGTTCACTATAGGGGCACTGATGCCTCCAACTAATTATACAAACAAGAACAAGAACAAATTACCAAGAAGGCAGAAAAACAAAGGAAGGAAAAATGCGGGAAAAATCTGATTACTTGAATTCAGGAATGGCAAACGGGGCTATTGTTAGTGTGGCATGGCAGTGCAATGAGCGCATATTTTGGTTTATGTTTACAAACCGGGCGGGGCAACAGTGTATCACTTTTGAGTACAAGTTTAAAATTCCTGGCTACACCCCTGCTCTCATGTACCCTGTAACATAGACGCTTGGTGCCAGTGACCTCCCCCCATGTAGCCACTCTACAGCAGTGACTCCTTTCTTCCTCCCCCTCCTAATGAAGCAGTGGCTGCTACTCCAGCCATAGTCCTTTCTTTTCCCCCATCCCCCAGAAACGAAGACACTCAATGGCAATAGGATTCCTTTTCCTCTCCCCTCTCTGGTAACAGTGACTCTTTTCCTACCATAACAAAAATGTTCAGCAGTAGTGAGTAACTCCACCCCCCCCACAATGGAAGTGTTTAGCAGCAGTGACTCTCTTGTCCCCCCATGGAGTTGCTCAATGGCAGTGGCTTCTACTAGAGCTGTGGTCCTTTCTTTACACCTCTCTCCCAGAAAGGAGGCTGCCCAGCAGCAGTGGGATTTTTAAAGTCTTCTCCTCCCCCTGCAACAAAGTAACTCAGGGTGAATGATTCTTTTCCATCTGCAATGCAGACACTCCATGGCTGACACTGTCCCCCAATAACTGAGGTGACATTCAGTGGCAGTGACTCTTATTCACTTTCACCCTTTAAACCCACAGCAGTGGATAACTTGCAGGTGGCGCCTTGAGCAACTATGAGGATGCTGTCCTCCTGGGGAAGGAAGATGGCCACCACCATTGTGCACTGGTGGCCCTTGGTCTTGCCTGCATGCTGAGCACACTCAAAGGTGGGACAAGCATTGTCACAGGGCTTCTTGGTGTGCAGAACCTCTGTGAAGAAAAAAGAATCAGGATGATGTTAAAGTGCTCTTGAACACGTTACTGCTGAATGTCACGTGCTGAATATTTTTCTTGAGGGTATCGCCCCTGCTCCGAAGAACTTCTTACCATGGGGTCAAACTGTGGGGGCACTACAGGTCTAGGTAGGCACTGCTGGGGTTTGGAGGTTGCCAGATATACAGGTGGAGGTAGTTCTAGTAGTTATGAGGTATAAAGGGTGAATTAAAAATATTTATCATAATGCTATATGTTGTAAGCAGCTAGATCTCACTGACAACATATAACACAACAATAACAGAATTGCTGGGTCTGTGGTCTCTCTGGGGACAGCAAACAGACTCCTAAAAAAGAAAAGAACTGCAAGAAATGGTGATGCAAGTAATATATTCTCAGGTGCTGCCAAACCCATGGATGTCCATATTAAAGATAGAAACAAATGCAGGGCAGGGTAGGATGGTGCAATAAACAGTTTTGCGCTTCAACTGTATTTTTCCAAGGTTTTATTCAATATTCGCTGAGCATCATGAACCCCAGCTTAGTGCACCCCTTCCCCCAATTTTGTTTTTGCCTCTCCTTGGAGGGCCCTGCATTCTTGATAGAGTTTCTTAATGAGACAGACCCTCTCTCTGAGTACCAAGGCAGCTGGAATTTGGGAAATAAAGTCCTACCGCTCTCCAGTATGGGGATAGCCTGGTTCCATTTTGGGAGATGAGTAGTCTGGTCCTTGTTCAAATACTTTGTGGTTATTGCTGTTTCCTCCCATGTGGAAATGTTATTCCCTTAGAGATGTGATCTTGTTCCCAAACCTTGTTGTGCTTGTAGGGTGGAGTGAATAGTGGTGGTAAGAGAAAGCAATCCTTCACTCACATCCATTTGTTGGGGCCTAGTTGGTAAGGTCAGATTGTATCTAGTGGATCTGTAATTACCTTTTCAATTTTTTTATTACTGAAATTAACCTCAGAATTTTTTCTGAAAACATAATGCCATCTGTTGTTTCATTGGGGGGGGGCACATTATGTCCTCCCTAACCAAAGTTAATAGTCAAACATGAGGCACATATTATATATTGACACTGGCAGATACCATATATATTTCCTTTACAAATAGTTTAGCACATAACAGTATGAACACATGCCTTTAAAACTTCAGTTTCTGTGAATTGCCAATAAAACACTTTGTGATGTTTATGAAAATATGGAGATACTTTCCCTAATGGATTAAGGATTAACCTATGATGAGCCCACAGTACATTATAAAGAAGCACACTACACACTAATCTCTGGTCAGTTTAAGAATCTCCCAGGTTTACATTTCACACCAGTGTTGATTTTTAATAGGCTTGCTACAGCCATGAAAATGAGCAGGAAATCTGTATAGAACAAAGAAGTGTTTATACGAAGCTGAACAATGGTATAATTTGGCTGAAGTATGCCAAATGTTATACCACTGGACAAAACTCCAGGCACTTCCATGAATGATTTACCCTATCACCAGTAACAAATATTGTATTACTTTAAATGCTCATGTCTTGTGTTATCCATTAAAGAACTCAAATCAAAGAAACAATTATATACCCTGCAACTGCTATCTTGCATATTTATATTGCTCTGCAAGTTGAAAAGAAGCAATCTAGTACTACAACCCTAGTGTGGCTAGGTGTGAATTATCAGTTTCAAACTATAAGCTAAAGATGATGTAAAGAAAAGCTAGTGCTCACTTTGAAAGTTGTTATTACCTAGGACACCATTTCAGGAATTCCCTTCTTCCTGCTGTGTAGGAAATGTGGGCAGCAATATTGGAATCCTTCCAGATGCAGCAGCTATGTTAAAGTTTTAATTTCTTGGTTAGCCACAAAATCAGTCTACTTGAGGATTTGGGTTCTTTCACAGCCTGAAGTGACCACGTGACACAAGTCTGCAACTGAAACTGGATTGTTAGCCGAGCAGGGGATAACTCTACTGCCATGCTGCAGAGCTGGCTTGCTTTTATTTTTTTTTTAATTGACTGATTCAATCAATACTTTATGCATCTCAAAGCAATATGTATCCCATCTCACACAACAACAGGTTTGAGTGCACTCTGTTCAGCAAAGGAAGAAAACTACAGTAAGCAAATTAAGATGCAATTGTAAGGCACATTGCCTCCAAACATTTACTGTGCAACCAGAGCTCTAAAGAGGTATAATATTACCCAAATCACTACAACAAACACAGCATAAGGGATTTCAACCATTCCCCAGCAACTTTGAGCATCTTTGAATCTTCCTTAGGACCCCCTTAAACAGAGGCAGAGGGCTGGATTTTCAAAGAGCCCACAGATCACTGTGATTTGTGGTGATCTAGGTCTGCAGTGCACTCCAGCTGCATCAGGGATGCTGCACCTAATTCAGGAAGAACTGGGTCCCTGTGCCACAAACCCAGGAATTGCCACATCTGCAGGCATGTGCCAAAACAATCCACGCACCTGTGGGAAATGCCATAGGGATCCAGTCCACCCTTCCCACCCAGTACAACATAAGAGAAGTCAGGAAGGTTGGGAGAGTGAAAACATACTATGCAGCAGTGGTCTGGGGGCAGAAGGGGCATGGGGTGCCATAGTGGGTGTTGTAGAGGCTGTGGACATTGACAGCAGTGATGTTGCACCCGGTGGGGGTGCTGATTATATCGCAAGTACACCAATGACTTCTTACTGTGGGGGGTTACAGAAGCACACAGTGCCATGTCCCCACATGGGTACAGCCTTGGGGCTGCTGCCAGGGCTGTGCCCACATGGGGCCAGGGCACCATGTGTTCCTGTACCCCTATCCCGTGTTACCAAGTAATTGGTGAAATACTTGTGATATAATCATCACCACTGCCTGGTTCAGCATCACTGCTGTCACTGCCCACATCCTCCATAACACCCACTATGGCACCCTGTGCCCCTTCCATCCTGGGACCCAACATTCAGGGTTCCCCTACTCAAGTCAACAATGTGTGTGCCCCTTGTGCAAGGAGCTTAGACCAGCTCAGTGCTTGTCTAACTCGAGCCCCTTGCTGCACCCATGGTAGGGCTTCCTGAATCCCAGAAAAGGGATGGTGCAGCCCTGCCACAGAGCAAGCCCCCTTGTGACCTGCCGCACCCTGCTGTGTGGTGCAAGTGGGGTGCAATGTCAGTTTGCTGCTGCAGCTCCCAATTCAGACACAGACCATGTTTCTGAATTGGGAATGCCCCATCGTTTGACTCAAGGTGCCAGTTGCATCCGAACTATTTAACACAGGCACCTTGCATCATTCTCAGGACTTTGAAAATCCAACCCAGAGAATCTCTGTGCTGCTGGGATATGGTGGAAGTCCTCTATGCTCTGTTAGGCACTATGTTTTCAGTAATTTTGTATCATTGTAAAGCTCTGTTAGAACAGTAAATATTTGGAGGCTACATGCCTTTCATCTGCATTTTGATGTGCTTCATGTAGTGTTTCAATTTTGATACTTGGAGCGCTCGCAGACCTGTTATTGTGTCTGAATAGAAAGTTAGCCTTTCTTAGAGGTCCACCCACTGCAATACTGAGCACACCTGTCTTTTGTTGCATGTAAATAACCCTAATTTGGGGGAAACCCCATGAGGTTTGGTCCCAGGTGATGCCCTCCCTTCTGGGAACAAGAACTGGGGACCCTCTCTGTATATTAAATGCCTAGGGCTCCTGTTTCTGGGCTTCCAGTAAGCTGACCCATCCAAAGGCCGGAAAGGTGTGCCAGTGTGGGAAGAAAACAACTGAATAAGAGGAAAATAGCTATCACCCTCATGGTGAAGGGGGCATCCTCAACAAGCTATGATTAGCAGTGTTGCCCAGGGCAGGTACAGATCTCCCAAATAGACAATAGTTTCTATGTGGCAATCTGTCTCATTTGGTCTCACTGGTGACTTTATCAGACTCTACTAGCCATGACTATAAATTGCCAATGTGACCAGTCATCTAGTTCAACCAGCAACTACACAGAGCCCAAAATCATGAAGGGTGACTGGTCATATATATAGAATATTTGGTGACCTGCACTGGATGGGGACCTTCCCATGCTCACTACCCCCCCAACCCACACACACACACACACACACACGAATATTCCTTTTAAAGCTTTATTATACATGGAATCAAACATTTGTCATTGACAAATGCTTGTTTTAAGTTTATGTGCACACATGCACGGCAAACATTTTGTTACAAGAATGGCATTTCAGAGGTGTATCACTGTTGGGTCCAATGTAGCTCAGGCTGCAGTGGGCTCAACAGTGAGAGCCAATGTTCAGAGTGGATGATCATGACACTGTTCTGTGCTTGCAGGGTGGAATCTTCTTGTAGTTGAAAGGAGTGAACCACTCCTATCAGACAGCTGCTTAATCCTTTCATCTGCATGAAGCTGCTCAACAAGCAACTGAGCGGTATCAAAATCAGCTCCCAGCTCCCCAATTCTTCCCTGTGCCTGGTCCACAGAATAAACTCCCCTCACCCACCAAGTATCCCACTCACCTCCTGTTCCATCCCTGTGCCCCATCCATGAAAATTAAATATCCTTCCACTACCAAGTATCCCACCCACCTCCCAATCCTTCTCTGTGTCCTGAGCATGAAAATAAAATACACACCCACTGCTTAGTATTACACCCACCTCTCAATCCTTTCCTGTCCTCCATCTGTGATAATTTTTTTTAAAATTGCACTTTATGCCCCCTTGATCACTGGCACTGTCACCCGGCAGATCCCTCCAGCACCCAGATCACTGGAAGGATCCCCCACAGAGCCATGGATTACCCCCAGGTTGGGAAGTGTTGAGGAGGGGGCTTCCAAATCTAACCCCATCCCAGTATCATACCTCTGTGATGTTATCAGGTTCCTCAACCAGGGTCCTGGGTGCCAAAAGGTGAGAGCCATCCCTGGCTCTCTCACTGGTATCACTCCGGGGCAAAACCTTTTCATTGTATGCCCCTCAAGTTGTGACTTGTGCATTACATCAGGGCATGCGTGCCAAGGTCTGTAACATCTCCTCTCAAATGTGGCTTGGGCATGCTATGCCTCTGGCTTCTGTCAGAGGTCAGTAACACACTGGATCTATTATCCCCCCACCCCCTGGAGGAGGTGAGCAGTCCCTGGGACAGTCACACCTCCTCCCCCTGACCAGCCCTCCAATGTCCCAGGCCCATTCGCAAACCCTGGACACCAGTGTTGTGAGTGGTAGCGCTACCACTGTTCCCGTGGGCTGGCCTCCATCTGTGATAATTAAATACCCTTCCACTGCCAAGTATCCTGCCCACCTACTGGTCCTTCCTTATGCCCCATATATGAACATTAAATACCCTTCCACTGCTAAATATCCCACCCACCTCCCGATCCTTCTGCATGCTCTGTCTGTGACAAAAAAAATATCCTCCCACTTCCAAGTACCCTGCCCAACTCCTGATTCTTCCCATGTGACCCTTTGGGCCAGTAAAAGAAGAAAGCTGATCAGTGACAAATTCTGTGCTCCATGCCCCCAACTCTGACCCCTATCAGCTCCCCCAACACACCTAACCCCATACTTACCTTTCTGATCCAGTGCTTCTCCTTCTTGAATATCCTGCATCTTCTGAGCTTCACCAGAAAGTGACTGAAAGCAAGGAAAGTTCAGTTAATGGCTTTTTAATGTGTTTTGAACTTCTGCTCATAACTTTGTCATTTCTTAATATTCTACCCGGATTTTCAAGATGGCATGTTTTTAACCCCACCTCATGAACCAGGTAGGTGAAATTTTTCAAATCCCCCTAAAACACGTTTTTAATGTCACTCTGCAAAATTCTTCAGTATCTATTCATAATCCCAAATTTTTCAATGCAGCCTTTTTTAACCCACTTCATGAACAAGGCAGGTGTAATTTTTCAGATCCCTTCCAAAATATTTTTTTCACATTTGTTCCATGAAATCACCTTTCAGAAGGGATTTTGAAAATTCCACTTTTCTTGATCATCAAAAATGATGACGTTATGAACAAACACTGAAATTCTTCAATGTTTTCTTCTACATTTGCTATTTCACTAAATTGTGCCCCCACATTTTTCATAGACATTTTAGTACCCCACAGCACCTATTAATCAAAGTGGGTGGAGTGAGCTGCCAACATCTGTGCCAGTTCGGTCACCAGGTTTTGTAAATGAGGACAGCTAACACAGATACTGTGAGCTCAAACCCTGATTGTGAGGGTGCTGGCTAACCATAAGCACACCGCTTAACATGCAGAGAACTCAAGGAAAGCTGCACTCCACTGAATAAAACTTGAGCTAACAAAATTCAGTTAAAATAATATTTTTATTCTGGTAGAACTCCACAAGCAGGAAAATGGCACTATACCCCGATGTTTTGGGTCTCCATGTGACCCTTCATCAGGGAATATGGAGGCAGGTGAAACACACACTTTTTAAACCCATAATTAAAGGTGCAGGTACAAAAGTCATCACATCTAACCATTGAAAGCCCATCACAGTGAAATGCACAATAGTGAACATCCCCAACAATGAAATAAAAGGGGACATAAGTTCTATACAACATCAATTCAACAAATAGTCACATATATATAACATTTTTAAGTTACAACTCAGGCAGTTAGAAAATAAGTAGGAGAGAAGGGGAAAGAAAGGGAGGGGATCAGAAAAAAGGGAGGGGAACTACAAAACAGGAAAAAAGCATGCATCTACATGTACAGAAGCTGACTCAGTTCGAGCTACAAAATCATTATTTCTAGTGAGCTCTTTAAGTAAAAAGTGTACTGTACCTATATAGTTATAAATATAATTCATTAATTATATAGCAACAAAACAAATATGAATAGATGTTTAAAGTGAGCAGCTCTGAATATAATGTCAAATCTAAATAAACCTGCCCATCTAGGCAATATGGAGAAATGTCCAGAGTTTCATTCAGTCCATAGGGTATCAATGATTTCAAGGAATAAATCCATCTTGTTTCATTTTCTAATAACATCAACATTCGGCCACCACCTCGTGGATGTGCTAACTGTCTCTCAATGCCAATTAAGTGAAAAAAGGACACACCTTTTGTTATGAAATTGTTCAAAATGCATTCTTATAGGAGTGGTAGGTGTATCTGATATTATTGACCTTATATGTTCTTGGATCCACGTTTTAAGACATCTTACAGTACATCCAGCATAGATCTTACTACAAGAGTTGTATATATTATATACCACAAAATCAGAATCGCATCTAATAAATTGTTTAACTTGTATATTTCTGCCACCTGCTGGATGAATAAATATATTACAGTTATACTGTGTCTGCAGATATTACACCAGCCACATTTGTAAAATCCCATTGGTAATGGTGACAACCAAAATGTGTACTTTTGGGATGTTTGTACTTATAATTAATTACCTTATCCCCTATTGTAGGACCATGGCTGTAGGCATTTCTTGGTTTATACCGTATTGCCTGAAATAACTCAGTAGCACCATACAAAAAAAGAATTCAGCCATACAAAAAAGGATCCCTTAAAGGTGAAATGCAGCTTGTTGTATCCTGTTAAACTGTGGGTTTTTTTTTTATCTGTCAGAGAATTTGTTTTGTATAAACAATATAAATGTTATTTAAAAACTATACAAAGGCATCTAGATTTTTGGCTCCTGTGTAATGTCTCATTCGCTTGTTACAATAAGCCACCAGCTGCTGTCTGATCAGTCAGGCAGGATGCAGCACTGCTTAATAATGTGACTGAGAAGGTCACTAAACCTGTTATGTCAGATGTAAGCTGTCACTGTATCAGACCTGCAGCACAAAGCTATTGAGTATTAAGATAGTGCTGATTTGGAAAACTGACTTTGCCATGTTCATTTATACTGGCAATTCAAAAAAAAATTGTCACAGGTATCAATATGCTGTCAGTTTATGAGGCAAATCAGATCAGTGTTATTAGTAACAGCTGATCTATATTGTTTGTGCCTCCCTTGGTTGTTATTATGGTTTTTATTACCTTTTGACAGCAGGTACAATGATGAAGTGGTGGAATTTTGCCCAAGATTGGCAAAATTCTACCATTCACGGGTGCCATGCCACACTTCAGCCACGGAATTTTGCATTTCCACACTTACTAAATAACTTGCGAAATCTTGTGAAATTCCGGGAATGTTCAAAAGAATGAATCTCACCAGTTTGCCCATCCTTATTTAGAAACAAAATCAGATCAGTGTTATTACTAACAGCTGATCTAAATTGTTTGTGCCTTCCATGATATTTATTAAGGTTTTCATTAGCTCTTGACATCATGTACAGCGATGAAGTGAGTAAATTTCAAATACGTAAAGAAAAGATGATGGAGCACATGATGTGATTAGGAACATTAAAAATCCCTTAGTGTCTTAAGGTTGTGTGTACATTGGTGAACAGCTATGAAATATTGGATGTGGGGGTTGGGGGGGTACCAAGATTTGAATAGGCAGACAGATTGTAAAGTCTCAGAGCAAGCACTGTATTTGAATTCATATTCATATCATGTGTATATTAGTACTAACACAATGCCAAATTTAAAAAATACAGCATTGTTGTTACACTCCATCTGTACACATGCTTCGTGAGACTGCATTTTACCTTATACTAGCAGCAACCACATGGATTGTTTTAATAGACTCCTCTTAGCTAGAAAGCATTCATTAGGTTAAAGTAGAATCACATAAATCATGAATACATACTACACATTCACAGCTTGCATGTTTCACTGCTTGAACTGTATCAACACTGACAAACAGAAACCGATGTCTGCAGTTGAGTAAATTCATAATTTCCTGTGTCAGGCTGCTACACGCTGTAGATCGTAATGCCATGATAGAGTAATTATTAAATACATTCACTAATGCTTACTTTAAATTTGTAATATTGATTTTTTTTATTTCAAAAGTTCACCAGGAAACATATACTGAGTTCCTAACCATAGTAATTATTCGTGATATACTTGTATTCGTCAATAATACAAGCCTCCTACTATAAAGTAGGAATGCGTGTCTGTCTTTATTTAGCATGATTATACTGCAATCCCAATGTAGCATTGACAGGTGGAAAATAAGAAAAAGATACAGCCACATGACCCAAGTGAATAAAATCATTCATTTACAGTATGACATTCATTCAATGTTTGTGAAATAAACTATATTAATGTGTGTGCATATTCTGTTGTAGCTTAACACTATTCCCATCCTTGGCATTATTACTTTAAGCTACAGGTAGGTAGGTAGGTGTAGGAACTTTAAACTGGATAGCTGTAGGAACAGAGCCCAGCACCAAGGATGGGGAGGGTGCTGGAGCAGGAGGAGGAAGGTGTGGATGGCTGGTTAATTTTCCAAACAGTGGAGCAAGGGGTCCTTGGAGAGACGGGTTTTTATTATGTAAGTGGGAAGAGTCATTTTCCCACATAGCACCTTGGGCTAAGCACTCCCATTCAATGTTTGTGGAATAAAATTTGTTAATGCTTGTGCATACTCTGTTGTGGCTTAACTCTATTCCCATCACTGGTATTATTACTTTCAGTTAGGTAGGTGTAGGAACTTTAAACTGGATAGCTGTAGGAACAGAGAACCCAAAAATGTTATGTTAGATAATGTCCTGAGACTCACAGAGAATATGACCAGTAACAGACAGGAGAGGAAAAAAGCCCTTGGCCTCCAAGGACCCATGATTACTGAACTGCTCACAGAATGTAGGTTTCAAAAGCTGATGACTTCCATTTTCTGAACTTCTTCATAATATGGCTGGGGATCTTATTTCTTGACTTTGATGATGCTGCTCTAAGTCTGAAAGAGTGCCTAGAATATGAATAGGGATCAAGTCCAGCTGATGAAGCAAAAAGCTGATATGGTCTACAAACCATTTTGTAGTCTTTGAAGAGTTATGGATTGAGTACAGTAAAGGATGATAATGATTTGATCCAGAATGAAAATACATAAGTTTGTCCAATTGAGCGACCAGGCACCATTTGTCTTTAGATGAAAATATGGGTATGAAAACTACTTCATGTACACAATCTGTATATTAGTGAGGCATTTGTTTAAACCCTAGGGTAGAAGTCTGGTGAAGAGTCTTTACAGAACATAGAACATCCATTTTGGTGAGCCAGAAATAAAGACCACATAGCCAAATCCGATTTTGCTGCAGTTGTAATGAAAGGTAGGAAAAGGGGCCAAAGGAATGGACCAATGATGACGTTCTTTTGGAATTCATTCTGAAGGGGCTTAACAATGACTGGTTCTTGAAATGCAGGTTGCAAATTGTGGCAAGTGTATGCTTCATAAGGAATGTCACTATTGCCACTATTTCTAAAGGAGCAAAAAAGGCATAGCCCAAGAGAAGCTCTTATATGTTGTTGTAGTATGTTAATTTTCCTCCCTCTCTCAGGAACCTATCCAACCATTTCTCGAATGCCTCCTTGTTCTTGCTGACAACAGTACTTTCTGGTAGCCCATTCCATAATTTCACCAAACTCTCTGTGAAGAAGTACTTCCATCTGTTGCCCCAAAAATTACCCCCTTGCACCTGGATTGAATGACCTCTTGTTCTGGAATTAGGATCCTTAAATATAATATTCAGATCAATTAATGATGGGTCATTAACAATATCATAAAACAGTAGCAGATCATCTCTCTTTCTTCTTTCTTCTAATGTGTACAATTTGAGATGATTTATTCTTCCGTATATAGAAGTTCTCTGACCTCTGATTATATTTTAGTTATACTTCTCTGCACTCTTTCTACCCTGTTTATGTCAACCTTTTGTAAAGGTTTCAGAGTTGACTACAGAAGTCAATGTGCAGCCTAACATGGGATCTACATAAAGGGTAATATAATTTCACTTTTGCGAGACTTTGTGTTCCTCTTTATAGCACCTGCTACTCTGTTAGCCCTGGACACAACGTTTGTACATGGCTCTCCAAAGTCTAACTTTTGTCAGTTAGTACATCCAGGTCTCTTTCTGTACTAGCAGTTTTTAAGGTTGAATTGCTTAAAATATTCTGGCATAACTTGTTGTTATGTCCCAAGTGCAGTACATAGCATTTGTTAGTGTTAAAGGCATCTGAATGCCCAGTCAGTTATGCGATCCAGGTCATCTTGCATAGATTTGATATACTCCATAGCATCACTTGAGCCCCCCCAGTTTAGTGTCATCTGCATATTTTGTTATTTTGTTCTTAATATAACCACCAAAGTCTGCAATAAATAAGTGAAATAGTAAAGGGCCCAACACAGAGCCCTGAGGGACCCATCTCATGCCCCTCCCCTCTACAGACAGATAATCATTGATTGCAACCTTCTGATTTTTGTTTGACTGCCCATTGCACATCCATGTCACTAAATATTTGTCCAATCCCAACTTATTAACTAGACAACAAGACCAGTATGAATCCATGCTGAAACCCCAAAAGGAGGTGAGCAACAGTACTACAAAAAGCAGAAGAGGCCTAAGCAGGCACTAACACTAAGATAAGGAGTGGAAGTGATAGATGGGAAATGGCATTCGGAAGGCTTGAGAGCCTCAGGACAAACACAGCGTGTGTGGGTGGCACCAATAGTTGCAGTCATGTAGAAAGGTATAATGAGAAATAGGACATCCCTGGGTGGGAAAAACATTGCTTATGGGATGGCTGCCAAAGATCTGGACAGGACAAT
Source organism: Neoceratodus forsteri (assembly GCA_016271365.2). Taxonomy (NCBI): domain Eukaryota; kingdom Metazoa; phylum Chordata; order Ceratodontiformes; family Ceratodontidae; genus Neoceratodus; species Neoceratodus forsteri. Next base: position 1,580,093,690 of record CM057449.1, on the reverse strand, counting down.
CAAAGCATCAGAATGCGCCAGAGCAGTAACAATGGTATGAGGGAATCCAACTGGACATGGATCTTCAACATGGGAGAGGCAGGTGGAGGAGCCACAGGGACAGGCACTAAAGCTGGCATAGGCTAGAAACTAGAGATACAGAGGTCATAGATGTCCTGCAGGTGAGCAGAAGAAGACTAAGTAATGCCACACTGGTGAAGCTCTGCAGTCAGGCAAGGAACAGTTCGATCCTAAACAGAAAGCTGAATCTTAGATATGCGCTCCCTACCGAATGGTGGTGTAGGAGAATTGGTATGAGCGGTAGAAGGAGCAACATCACAGTCCAGCAAAGGAGCATCCAAAGAGAAGGTGGACACCAGAATAAAGCAAGTCCCAGTAATAAAGTGGAACTACCTGAGGCAGTGATCAATAACAGGGCACCACAAAGGCCCAAGTCAGGACAATGAACAGCAGTGGCAGGCAGCAGCAGGGTGAGACCTGAGCAATGCAGACAAGCCAGGGTAACAGTGGAGGCAGGTAGCAGCAGTGGGAGACTCAGGTAATGCAGATGGAATACAATAATGACAGTGGCAGGCAACAGCAGTGCAAGACCTGAGTAATGCAGACTACATATGGTAGCAGCAGTGTGGCAGGCAGCAGCAGTGGGAGACTTCATTAATGCAGGCAATTTACAGTAGTAGCAGTGGCAAGCAGCAGTGGTAGCTGGGACAACAAGCAACAAAATACAGGCAATGCAAAGAAGAAAATAAAGCATGGCACTCCCAACCCCCGGTGTGAGAAGCACAGGCAGTCAGAGATGCACAGGAATGGAGACCAAAATGAAACAGAGCACAAGGCAAAACAGGCACTATGATCCCTTTTTCAAGGTGAGACTTTGACAAGCAGACAGTATGAGGTAAACACTGAGACAACAAGGCATAACAGGCATGATGAGCCCTTATCCAAGGCAAGGTGATGCCAGGAAGAGGTTGGGAGATAAACATAGAGGCAACAAGGCATAACAGGCATGATGATCCCTTATCTAATTCAAAGCTATGCCAGGCAGAGATCATGAGATAAACAAAGAGGCAATAAAGACTCCCATCCAAGGCATTCAGCAATTGAGCAGGCAGTACATGGTAAGGCAGGGTGCAACAGACAGTGTGCAGCATGGTAAACAGATTGTACCCAGAGGCATGCTAAGCAGTAGGCATTGAACAGACAGCTGAGGCTGACCTGGTCCCTCATCCAGTGTGAGGCACAAGCCTGCCAAGTCTATAGGATAAGCTATGCAAGTAAAGAAAAAGGAATACAAGCCAACCAGGCCAGCAATGAATGCCAATAAAAGGTGACAGAAATACTCAGTGGATTTTAGTAGCGAAGGCAGTAATCGAAAGTAAGGTATATGAACCACACGGGGCCATGATTCTCCACTAAAGCCCCCTTATCCTCCACCGTAGGATAAACAAAGAATCCATGGTAAAGTGCTGTGACCCATAACGATTTAAAACTAGTTTGCAGTGACAACTGTAGCTGAGGCAACATCAAGAGTGAAATGAAGCATTGTACAAAAGCAGTTTAACAGCTTCCAGCAGCAATTAGTTGTTTTTGTAAGCTTGATTGGTTTGCTAAGAAAGACCTGCATCAGAAAGCATTCCTTGTATGACCTCATAATGCACACTTACATTGAACATACAGTATGAAATTGCCAGCAGATACAGGCTTAATGGTCTATCTAGTCTGCTCGAGTATGCAGCACATCAATCCATTAGACTGCAGATGCCCCCCAACCTCAATTTCCTTCCTCCCCACTCCCTGCCCCACCCAGTTTGTACTCTCCCTTTGAATCTGTCCCACCCCATCTTGAAGCTCCCCACTTTCTGCAATGATATGATGGGATAAGTGGTATAAATGACCTCAATGAAGGCCAGAGAAAAATAGTAAGCCACAAAATGGCAAGGCAACAGTTGCCAGTAACTGAAGAAGCATGGTCCAAGTGCTGGAGGGTTACCTATTGAGCCTTACCAGATTCCCAAAGGCTGCTGGAGCAAAACAAAAGAACCTGTATGCAGATTATTATACCCCAGGACAAATGAAATCACCTGAGTCATTGTGTCAGGAGAGTGCAAAAGGCACAGAACTGAGGTTGCGTAAGTAATAGAAACAGAGGTTGGGACTGGAAGGCAGGGACCCAGATTGGGGAAGCAATATTTCTTCAGGAATGGTACTTGGTATGGATGGGTGTTGGCCTGGAGTTGTAGAAATTGCAGATCAGCTGCTGGAGTGTCCACGGTGAGGTCCAGAATGACAATGAGAGGACATGGTGGAGTTAAAATGAGCTGGGATGACCAAAACAGGAGTATGTCAGGAAAACAGCCACCAAGGATCTGGTAAAAACCAAAAGGTTCTGGGCACAATTGCAGGAGCTGGCGGCAAATCTGAAGGTAAAATTTGGAGTATATGCCATACAGGAGAAGCGCAAGGCAGAAAGTAACAAGCATGGGTGTAAGGACTACAAGAAGCTGGTGGAAGACTTCCGCTCCAGTAAAAACTGCATAAGGGAAGACAGTGTCCACTCCAGCAGAGCAGTGGCATGCTGGGGATACATGCAAGGCAAAATTAGGTGGACAACCCACAGGAACTATACAGGGGTGCAGTAGGAGCAGGGAAAATAGCTAGGACAGGGGAATAACAATGGGAGGGTGGGGTGGCTAGGAAAAACACAAAACAAATCAAACAGCCAACAAAGAAAGAGAAGCAAAGCTCTCACCAAACTGGAAGGTTTAGGGGATGATGAAACAGGTACAAGGCAAAGAGACAAAACACAAGGGGAATAGCAAGGGAAACACAAACAGAGCAAAAGAAGCCAGTACACACACCACGAAGGAGCTCAGGGTAGGAGTTAAGTTTTCCAAACACTAGAGCAAGGGTTCCTGGGAGAGGGTGCTTTTCATTATGTAAGTTGGAGGAGTTATTCCCCCACATTGAAACTCGGACTAAGCCCTCTCATTATTATCTTGGGTTGATCTATATGCTACCCCATATGTCACTTTGACTGCAATGGTCATACTAAAGTATATTGCACTCTTGTCTCACATGACAGCTCACCTCAGTGTGTAATAAGGGGACTGATGTCAATGACTCTGTGTGCATAAGAGGTGGTTTCAGAGCCCATTGGAAAAAAAATCATGATCTGACCAAGATAGGAAGTGACCAGAAATGTGAACAAATATGTATAGAATCTTAAAATTATTTTAATAAGTATCATCCTAATGCACCGAACACCAGAATAAAGCAGCAGTCATGGAATAAAATGCAATTTTATTCATTTCACCTTTAATACACAAAAGGATTTTGGACTTAGTTTATTTTTATTTTGACTTGAAGAACCTATAAGTCCCTCACAATTTCCAATTAAGGGAAACTGTATATATATATAGAACCAACGGTTTTAATGACTACTGCAAGCATAACACATAAGCCCCCAAAACATATCTAGGAGCTATATAAAAAATTTCAAAAATAAAAAATTTGCAAATTCCCATAGGATAACATGGGAACTTGCAGAAGCCATAACTCCTTTTTCCCAAATGTCTAGTGGTGCCCCTATCCTCCAATTGCCATTACTATATTTTTGTAATGTTTCACCAGTGTCTAGTGGCAACTCCCATGCTTTGATTGCCATCCCCATATTTTTTAAATGTTTCCCTGGTGTCAAGAGACACCCGTCACTCTCCGATCGCCATCCTCATATTTGTAGTATAAGCAGTAATTAAGAAAACCATCCCTTGATGTCTTTTTTCACACCTGTAAAAAAAAAATGGTCCTTTGCCAATCCAGCTGTGCTGCAGCAACCTCCTACTGAGCACCCATCACCCTCAATTCCCCACACACAGCACATACCCTCACTCATCTGAATAGATCCCAGGGTGAAGATCCACTCTCCGATCGAAGACATGTCTTGTTGCTGGAATTGCAGACTGCAATATGAGAAACTTAAGTAACTGCAGTTCAATCTATTTCAACTGGTTTTCAACTTTGATGCATAACTTTTTCTTATTTCTGTATATTTTGACCCCAGCTTTTCAACATGGCCTTCTTAGGACCTCACTTCATGACCAATGGCAGTAGAATTTCATGACTCAAGTCTGAAAGATGATTTCATGGTCCATTGGTGAAATTACCTTTCAAATGGATTTTGAACATTTTCCCCATTCTTGTTCATGATGTGGAGTAATAACAATGCAATGTTGAAAACCTGAGGTCAAAATATATGCAACTGGCAAAGTCATGCGAAGCCATTGAAATTTTGCCACGCTTGTTAGTAATTTCCAATATTTTGACCCAAATTTTCAAAAGAGCAATTTTTTTACACCACTTCATGAATGCGACAGCTGTCATTTTTCAAATCCTGGCCAAACTGTGTTTTCGCACCTGTGGTGCAGAATGATGTCACAGTGGGGCTGAATAATGTTTTGGTGGGTATTTGAAAATTTTCAGTACTGTGTTCATGATGTGGGGTAGTAAAAAGGCTATGTTAGCAATCTGGTAGCTGTTTTGCTACAAATGCAAGCGCAGACCCTCTGAGCCCTGTGCTTCCACAAAAGCGTATATTTTATGCATCTATGGAGGGATGGGAGTGCCAAAGGCAAATGAGGATACAATTATTTCGGTTATAACGGTTTCATTAAATTTCCAATACTGTGTGGCCAAGTTCATATATAAAGTCATGGACTCTGGAATTCCACATAGTATTTCAAAGTTTTTGAGACCATATATTGATGGTCATTATTCTAGACATAGGTCAGACAGTAGGTTTCTCGAGATTCCTTTTATGAAATCTAAAAGTGGACAAAGATCCTTTGCTTATATTGCTCCATTTATTTGGAATGAAATTCCTCAAGATATTAGGTGGTTGTGTTCTGTCAAAAGTTTGCGATGCATTAAGGATGTATTTCGAATCTCAATTTAATTGTAACTGTTTTTTATGAATTTTTTTTATGAATTTTATACGTAACAAAGACATTTTTGTCTGCAATTTGCTGCATTGTATATGTATGTTTGATTATGTATTGTCTGTATGCAATATATGTGGGTCGCACCTGTAAAAGGAACTTGTTTCCAGTGTGCTTACCCGTTAATCGAATAAACAAACAAAATTATATTATCTCAAAAAGTAGAGGCACTTTTTGCAAAAAAACTGCGTTAATGCAACATTTAGAGTTCAGCCTAAAGTGACAAAAGTAGAGAAATGTGTGTTTTGGGTATCCAACCCTAAAACACCATCCTCACCCTTGAAGCAAATCAACGATGAAGTCTGCCTTGGGGTTGTTAACCCTAAAGCTCAGCGCATTACAGCAGCAAGAAAGCTCAGATTTGATGGATACAGGTATGTATGTTTCAGGAATGTATACGATGTGGTGAGCATTAGGGTTGCCAACTCCAAGGATGACTGCACCCCTGATTTGTTTCTGGACTGGGGTGGGATTTTGGGATTGGAGACAACATTTCCCTACATTTGCCATTTTAGGCTGAATCCTAAATGTTGCATGAATGCAGTTTTTTGCAAAGATATATATGTGTGTGTGTGTGTGTTTGTGTGTGTGTGTGTGTGTGCAGATGTATATTATATTTAGATTGCAAAAAACTGCATTAATGCTCTAGTTAGGGTTAAAGCCGCAAAAGTAGGGAAATGTGGCTAATATCCAGCACCCACCCTGCACACAACAGGAGTTTGGGGTGTGCCTCAGGGCTGTCGGTCCTAACACTTTTAAAATTTAGTAACACTGGAAATGACTAATTTTTTTTACCAAACTAGCAAAATCAATCAATCAATCAAAATCTTCATTTAACCAGGCGAAATGCCATTGAGCGGAGTTCCTTTTCAAGGCAGACCTGGGTGAACACAAACACAAGATACAAGATAAAATACAGGAATATGATACACAGGCATGAATAAACAAGCAAGGGCAATACAATGGGTGGAATACAGGGAAAGTGCCACCAAATGTATTTAACAGATACAAAACTGAGTGAACAAAAGTAATACATATTGAGTCAGGGATAAAGGGAAGCATGGGGAAAGGGAGAGGACCCCTCACCATCATGTAGTGCTAAAGCAAAAGCAAAAGGGTCCTGGAGCACCTGTAAGGGAATATAAAAGGTGCATTGACACAGTGAGGATGGGGGGAGTGACAGGACGGGGGAAGGGGGGGAGAGAGCCATAAACCAGCTGGGATCAAAATCTCTGGTGAGGCAAGACAAAAAGATAAGGGAAGTAGTTTAGTCGGGGTAGCTCAAAAAAGGCTCAACTGTGGCACAAGCCCGATCTACCCCGAACATTACAGACCAAAATTCCAAACCATCTGGGCACAAGATGATGACAAAAAAAAACAGCAATAAAAAAAGACTTGTTTTCACTTTTTTTGCTATCTGCATCTCAGAATCATCACATGCAACCAGAATGAAACATGGAATGTCAAAAGATCTACTCCTTGAAACCAAGCATGCCAAATTATTTGCAAACCTGTTAAACAGTTGTAAACCTATTAGAGTGCAAAGTCTGAGGTTTAAAGTACTGTAGAATTCCCTGCTCAGCCATAACTATAGTGGCGCTGATGCACCACTATAAAATAGTAATAATATATTATAGTGGCACAGTAGCACCACTATGAAATAGTAATAATATATTATAGTGGCGCAGTAGTGCCACTATAGTTAGGGTTGCGTAGGCAGTTTAATGTTAAACTTCATATTTTGTACTTTAATAACTTTGTAACTGTTCAACAGATTTGCAGAAAATTTGGTATGCACTGTCCTGAGTGGTACATCTCTTGATGTACCAAGTTTTGTTTTGATTGGATTTACAAATTTCATGCAGCGCATAGTGAAAAAAGTGTAAAAGTCACTTTTTTTATCTGTTTTGGCTGTTTTTCTGCTGCAGCCACATCATTTGGAATTTTGGTCTGAAATTTTCAGGGTGGAAAAAATTTGCCCCAAAGAATATGCCTCCATTGGTTTGGTGAGAAAAATATTAATCCATTCCAAAGTTATTACATTTTAAAATTTCAGGTTCTGAGCATGCTCAGGTTCAGTCTTTTGGATAGCTGCATGGTGCAAAAAGGAATTTAGGGTTCATGAAAAGGGATTTTGACAGCTGTGAAGAGAGATTCATTAAAACCCTCTTCATGAGAAAAAAAATTCCCTTTTTGCAAGCCACCATCTTGTTTTAATTTTTCTTGGTCAAACAAACTGTTATAATTTTAGCTAGGGCTGCCGTCTGCACAATCAAAGTATGCATTTTGTTCTGGTGGACATCCTCTACAGTCCCATGTTTTGGTTTGCTTTACTGTGGCCTCAGAATGGTGAATTTAAATTTTAAAATTCCCTTTTCGTGACTCACTTTCAATCATGAAAAAGTCACAAAAAGGGATTACCCTCAGAGCCATCTGGTCTGACAACCCAATCCCTTTTCGTGATGTGTCAAAATCCATATTCGCATCAGAAAGCCAAGTCCCTTTTTGCGAGGTGTCAAAATCCCTTTTCACATTGCAAAAAGGGATTTAGATTTGTTGGACCAGATGGCCCTGAGGGTAATCTCTTATCACAATGTGAAAAGGGATTTTGACTGCTAGCGAAATGGAATTTTGACACCTCATGAAAAGGGATTCATTTTTCAAATCCCTTTTCATGAGCTGTCAAAATCACTATTCACGAGCTGAATCCCTTTTCTCAAAGTGTCAAAATCTATAGTCACATCACAAAAAGGGATTACCCTCAGGGCCAAGTGGTCTGACAATTCAGATCTCTCTTAGCAAGCTGTCAAAATCCCTTTTGGCTTCCCGAAAAGGGATTTGGATTTTTGGGACCAGATGGCCCTTGTAGAAAATCCCTTTTTGCAATGCAAAAAGGGATTTGGACACCTCACGAAAAGGGATTTGGCACGCGAAAAGGGATTTTAACAGCTCACGAAAAAGGATTTCTAAACTTTACTGTTTCTTTGCTCCTTCACTGCAAAGAAGCAACTTAGGATTTAGGGCTGAAACTTTCAGGGCAGAAAGGGCTTGCCCCACAGATTTGACTTTTGCTGGTTTGGTGATAAAATTTGCAATGCTTCCATACTTATAACATTTTGAAGCTTTGAAATTTCCTGTAGGATAACATTGTGGCCGACCCAATACCTTTCGGTGTCTATATCTCAAATACTGTTCAAAATATGGATTTTTTGCTAAATGCAGCTTAGGTATACTGAGCATGCGTGCAGGTTGCCAGGCCATGATTACAACTGTGGAAGATTTTTTTCCAGTGTTGTTATAGATACCAAGATATTGCGCCATTACATTACCAGAGTTACTTGTAATATGTCTAGGTATCTGCTGTGTCTCTACACTCATGGGTAAGTGGGGGGCCCTGCGCTCCCACATATGGTGACCATTTTGCAGTAATGGGAGTGCAGGGCCCTCTATTATGTAGTACTGGGAACACAGGGCCCATAGTGCCCAGTGAACCCACAGGGATATGTCAGTTCACTACAATGTCTCTACACTTATGGACAGATGTAGTGCAGGGCCTATAGGGTCCTGTGGTCTGACAAATGGATACTATTATGGAGTGATGGGAGCATGATGAGAGTGTAGGGCCTGGAGGGCAGTGCTCTTCCACAGGGAGATGCAACCACAACACACTATAGACTGATGGGACCGCAGGGCTACAAACATATAAGAGGAAGATTACACTAAGTAAGTAAGGAAATTCATTGCAAAAAACATTGTTAATGCATCAGATAGGGTTGAGGCAACAAAAGTAGGGAAGTGAGGCATTAGGGTTTGAAACCTTTCCCCCACCCTACCACCCCACCATGCCCCACCCTCCACACACCAATAGGCATCAGGGTGTGCCTTGGGGTCATCAGGCCTAACTCTCACCCCATTCTCCTACACTGTACCATCTCAGCTTCCTTACACATAGAATGGGGTGAGAGTTACGGCGATGACCCCAAGGATACCACGATTCCTGTTGGTGTGTGGAGGAGAGGCGGAAATGGGGTGGTAGGGTAGGTGTGTATTAGGGTTTGAAACCAATACCTCATTTCCTACTTTTGTTGCTTCAACCTAACTGATGCCTTAACAAAGTTTTTTGCATGAAGATGTATACACATATATATATGTATATAAATATATATATATATATATATATATATATATATATATATATATATATATATCCTTTACAAAAAACTCCATTTAGACATCAATTAGGGTGAATACCACAGTGACAAAAGCAGGGAAATGAGGCATTAGAGTTTCCTACCCTAATGTCCCACCCCAGGGTTCCCACCCTTTCCACCCTACCCCATCCCCCCACTCTCCACACATCAACAGGCATTGAGGTGTGCCATTGGGTCATCATGCCCAACTCTCACCTCATTCCATGTGTAAACAACCTTACACACTATAGTATAGGGCAATGGGGTGAGAGTTAGGCCTGATGACCAAATAGCACACCCCAGTGCCTATTGGTGTGTGGAGGGTGGAGGGATGGGGGCAGGGTGGCAGAGGTAGGAACCCTGGTGGTGAAGCGTTAGGGTTGGAAACCCTACCACCTCATTTCCCTGTTTTTGTCACTTGGTATTCACCCTAAGTGACACATTAACAAAGTTTTTTGCAAAGAATTTCCCTTGTTTTCAGATAGTATAATTGTATTCTCATTTTACATAGATACATAGACAGTGTCAGCAGATAAGGGCCTATGGCCCACCTAGTCTGCCCATTTGAGTTTGTAACTTCAGTTTATGTTTTCCTAGAACTCTGTTGCCCCTTACCCCTGACCTCCAGAATTCCTTTATGTTTATCCCATGCATTCTTAAATCCTGTGATTGTTTCAGCCCCCACCACTTCCTCAGGCAGGGTGTTGCACTTGTCCACCACCCATTCTGTGAAGAAATTCTTCCTCACATTTCCTCTGAATCATCCTCCCTCCAACTTCTTCCCATGCCCTCTAGTCCTGGAACATCTTTTTCACTTACAAATAGTGTATTCTTGCACCCTGTTCTGCCCTGCAAGATACTTGTATGTCTCTATCATGTCCCCTTTCTCCCTCCTCTCCTCCAGGGAGTACATATTCAATTCTTTCAATCTGTCCTCATAGGACTTGTGATGCGATCCATGTACCATCTTTGTTGCCTACCTCTGAACCTTCTCTACCCTGTCTATGTCCTTACGTAGGTAAGGTCTCCAGAACTGTACACTGTACTCCAGGTGGGGCCTCACTAGAGTCTTGTATAGTGGAATCATGACCTCCCTTTTCCTGCTGGTGATGCCCCTGCCTATGCATCCCAGCATCCTTTTTGCTTTACCTGCTTTCTTGTCACACTGTTTCCCTACCTTGAGGTCATCAGAGATGATAACCCCAAGATCCCTTTCCTGCTTGGTGTGTGCTATATCCTCACCCCCCAACTGATATATTGTGCCAGGGTTTTTGTGCCCCATATGCATTATCTTGCACTTCTTTGCATTGAATTTCAACTGCTAAACTCCTGACCATTCTTCAAGTTTCTGCAGGTCCCTTCTCATTCTGTCTACACCCTCTGATATGTCTACTCTCTTACAGAGCTTTGTGTCATCAGCGAACAGTGAAGTTCTGCCTTCTAGGTCCTGCGCCATGTCACTGATGAAGATGTTGAATAGTACCGGTCCCAGCACTGATCCCTGTGGTACCCCACTGGTCACTCTTCCCTCTGTGGAGTGACAGCCATTTACCACCACCCTCTGTGTCCTGTCACCCAGCCAGTTACCTACCCACCACACTACTGCCCTGCCCACCCCATATTCCCTAGTTTGGTAATAGTCTTCTATGTGGCACAGTGTCAAAGGCCTGGAAGTCCAGATGGCCATGTCCTGCCCTCCCCTGATCCACCTCCCTAGTCACCCAGTCAAAAAATTCAATGAGGTTGGTCTGACATGACCTCCCCCTGGTGAAACCATGCTGCCTTGGATCCTGCAGTCCATTGACAACCAGATGTTCCACTAATCTCTCCTTCAGTAGTGCTTCCATGATCTTCCCCACTACTGAGGTGAGGCTGACTGGTCTGTAATTCCCCACCTCCTCTTTGTTCCCACTTTTGTATAAGGGGACTACATCTGCTGTCCTCCAGTCTTTGGGTACCTCACCTGTTTCCAATGATCGTCTAAACAGGATAGCCAGAGGTTCAGCTACCACCTCTCTGACTTCTTTAAAGACCCTGGGGTGAACCCCATCTGGCCTCATTGCTTTATCAACTCTTATTACTTCCAGTTTCTTCAGGACCCTTTCTCATATAAAGGGACTTGTGTCCATTTCTGCACCATTCTCACCCCTTGTACTCCCTTCAGACCCATTACCCTCCTCTTCCTCAGTAAAGACTGAGCAGAAATACCTGTTCAGTATGTCAGCTTTACTGTTGTCATCCTCCACACGGCCCCATCCTCTCCCTTCAGTCTCACTATCCCTCCCTTTCACTTTCTTTTTTCACTTATGTACCTGTAAAAGGTTTTGTCCCCTCTACCCACTGATTTTGCAATGTGCTCTTCTGTCTGATCTTTGGATTCCCTTACTGACCTCCCTGCCTCACTTTGCTTCTCCTGGTACTTCTCCCTATCCCATTCTGCCTGTGTCTTTTTGTATTGACTGAATGCAACCTTTTTGGCTTTCACTTTCTTTGCTACCTCTTTGGAAAAACATAATGGCCTCCTCTTCCTTTTCCGCTTGCTAACCTGCTTAATGCATAATTCTGTTGCTCTTGTAATCCCCATTTTAAATACTGCCCACTGTTCCTCAACCCCTGATTCCTGCCCCATTCTCCTTAATGCCTCTTTCAAGTATCTCCCCATTTTCCCAAAGTCTGCCCCCCTAAAATCCAGGATACGTGTTTTTGTGTGGTTTGGTTCTGCTCCTTCTGTGATTTGAAACCACAATGACTGGTGGTCACTGTTCCCCAGGTGCTCCCCCACTGTTACCTCATCACACTGTCCCTGTTTGTGACAACAAGGTCCAGTATTTCCTTCTGCCGAGTTGGTTCCATGACCAGTTGCTTGAGAAAGGCACCCTGAGGGGATTCCAGGATAAATCTGCTCCTAGTTGATGCTGCTGCTGGGATGCTCCAGTCCACATCTGGAATATTGAAGTCTCCAACCAGTACTACCTCACCCTTGTCTGCCATCCTTTGGATGGCTAGAATCAGCTCCCTATCTGTTTCTTCCTCCTGGGCTGTTGGTCTATAGACCACACCTGTGCAGATGGCTAGCCCCATTTTCCTTTCCAGCTTAACCCACAATATCTTTCCCCCATTTTGTTCCTCCTGGATCTCTGTGGCCCTTATGTCATTTTTCACATACAGTGCCACTCCTCCTCTCTTCCTACCTGTCCAGTCTCTTCTGAATATGTTGTAGCCAGGAATGGCCATCTCCCAGTCATGGTTATCATTACACTAGGTTTCTGTGATGGCCACAATGTCCAGGTCTGACTGCACCATGACAGCCTCCAGATCTTCCATCTTGTTGCTAAGGCTCCTGGCATTGGCACATATGGTTTTCCATGATTTGACCTCCCTAGACTGTTTAGCTGTTCTACTCCAGCCCCTTCCCTGGTTGTCCTTTATCCCTGGTTCTCCTTGCTCTCTGCCGTTCTGCTGATTTTGGCCCCTTTTCTGCCTATCCACCTCTTGGGCACTAAACTCCATCATTTGTGCACTGCTTTGTTGAGATATCCACTCCTCCAGTCCACTTGTTCCACTGCTAGCTGTGGGGGGTGAGCAAGTAGGTACCCTCCTTGCTGGTCTGCCACCCCTCTCCCCCCTTGGCTAATTTAAATGCTTGTCAATGTAGCATTTAAACTTATCATTTACTGCTTGGATTCCCCTCCAGGATGGATGCAGGCTGCCAGGCTTGAACAAACCTCCATCCCTCCAGGTGGTTCCCCAGTCACCAATTAATCCAAACCCTTCCTCACAGAACCAGTTCTTCAACCATGAGTTGAAGTTTCTGGTGCATGCACCCCATGCTCTCCCATGCCTCTCACAGGTAGTACTTCTGAGAAGGTGATAGAAGTAGCTACTTGCTTGAGACCCCTCCCCAATTTCCTAAACTCTTCCTGAACTTCCTTTGGCTCCCCATTTGCCAGGTCATTAGTACCTAGGTGGATAATGACATCCAGCTCTCCCTCCCGTCTTGCCTTCCCAGTGATCCCCAGGATCTTCCTTCCATCCCTCCACGCCGTGGCACCTGGCAGGCACCTCACCTCCCGGTCCTCCCTCTCCCCCTCCTGTGTTCCTAGCTGGATCTTTCTTATGATGGAGTCCCCCATAAGGATTTGTTTCCTCCTCCTCTGGGGTTCACTGCTCTCCCTGCTGAGGTCACCGCCTTGGCTAACCTCCACATCTTTTCCTTCCACTTCTCTGGGCACCTTTATCTGGTTGCCCCCATTTGTCAGTGTAGCATATGAGTTCTTGAGTGGAACAGGATCTGGGATGTGCCTCTGCCTGACTGTCTTAACCCACCCAGAGCCCACTGTCATCCAAGTGCTCCTTGTTCTCAGCATCCTTTGAGGCAGTGGCATTGGACTGGGTGGTCTCTGGATAGGGGTGATGGTACTCCTGACCCAGTTTACTTTCGCTCTGAGTCTGGCTACCTCATCCCACAGTCCAGAGAGATGCATGCAGATAGGGCAGCACTTCAGTGTCCAGAAGGTCTGCCTGAATATGGCTGCCCTGCAGCTACTGCATTGCACCACTCTCCACGTTATACTGCAATTATACTGCTATTCCACTACTTGTCTGTTACTGAAGCTCTCCTAGTTCCCTTTTTATTAATTTACTGTCCTAAAAATCCTGCCACTGATCCTCAGATACTTTGCTTTTAAAAAAGAAAATAAATAAATGAGTCAAAACACTTGTAGTGTTGAGGGTGGGCTTCTTCAACTTGTGCCCCTCCTACTCCACACACCCTACTATCCCCTGTGTTTAGCTCCTGTCAGTCAGACTTAACAAGGCATATAATTAAGAGTTGGGGAAGGGGCGGGGGGGGGAATTTGCAGCAATTAAAGACAGCAAAGAAATACACCACCACTATGTTTAACATTTTCAATAGTCCAAAAACAATTCTAAGTAAACACAGCAAAGAAATTACATTGTCACTAAAAGCCCACAATCTAAGTTTAATAACAAAAATAGCAATTACCAGTTACAGTAAAGCACTGATATGAATATGCTTCCTTCCCCTTCTGGCTTCTTCTGCTGTGGGAACACAGGGTACTTTAGACCCTGCGCTCCCATCCCTCCATCCAGATAGTATAACAGTCTCCATATGTGACAGTGGGAGCACAGGGTCCTTTGGACACTCTGCTCCCATCCCCCTAAAGATGCACATATATACTATATGAAGCTGTAAAAATGGGTTTCTAGCCCCTGCGTTTCCACACACAATATTACTGGCAGGCATAGAGAGAGCAACAAATAGTCATAACTGTGCCATCTGAAATTATTTTCACCCCAAATGTTCATCCTAACCTTCTTTTCACCTCACCACATTTACCCAGTACAGCAAACTTTCAAATTCCCATCAAATGTAATTCCATGCAACTGTAACACCGTTTTTGTGCCACAATTGTTCGAAAACATTTTTAGTAGGATTTGAAAAATGACAGTTGTACTATTCATGAGATGGTGTGAAAAAAATGGCAATTTTAAAAATCTGGAGTGAAGCAGGAAAAATTGGTGACATTACGAGCGTGCAAGAAACTGCACAATGCACTATCATAATGCAGTCATTTTCTGGCATAATTTTGCCAAATTTTCAACATCAGCATTTTGGGACCTCCCCTCATGAACAGTGCAACTGTGATTTTGTTAATCCATCCCAAAAGTTGATTTTTCACAGCAACCACACTATTCTGCACCACAGTTGCAAAAACATGTTCCAGGCAGGATGAGAAAAATGACAACTGTACTGTTCATAAGGTGGTGTGAAAAAATGACAATGTTGAAAATCTGAAGTGAAAATATTAAACATTAGCGAAGTTATGAGCATGAGTAGAAACTGCACAATGCATGCTCATAATGCAGTCATTTTGGGGAATTTTTTCACCAAATTTGTAACATGGGCTTTTTGGGCCCCTACCTCATGAACAGTGGCACTGTTGTTTCATGAATTGGTCCCAAAAAGTGAATCCATGCATCGCCCGTGAAATCACCTTTTGGGACCAAGAAATGAACTGACAGTGCCAGTGTTCGTGAGGTGGGGTTCCAAGAACCACATGCTGAAAATTTGGTGCAAATATTCCTAAAATTGGCCAAGATAACATAAGATGAAATTCCCCCATTGACTCCCATTATACGGCTTACTTTGATTCCTCAGATTGCAGTTCGGCTTTGAAGAAAGCAGACATGTCCTCAGTCCAGAGAAGATCACTGATCCTGATCTCCAGAGGGTAAGTATGGGTGAGGTGGGGTGCAGGGTGGGGGGTATGCAGATGGAGGGTGGGGATGGGGATGGGGAGATGATGAAGGACCATCTTCTTTTTGTAGTGTTTAAAATAAAAAAAAGACTTCAGGGGATGGTTTTCTTCATTTACAGGTTTAACTGTCAAAAAATAAATACATTTGGGCATACTGAGGTGGGTTCCCAGTGTGCAACATGAGTTTGGGGGGCCATACATGATGTCGACATGGGGATTGGGCACCCCCATCAGTAATGGAAGTGGGCTAGGGGGAAGACGTCTGACACTGGGAGTGAGCATCCCATTGTTGGAAAGATAAAAAAATACAACATTAATTTGGGCATACTGGGGTGGGCTCCCAGTGTGCCACATGAGTTTGGAGTGGGGACATACATGATGCCGACAGGGGGATTGGGCACCCCCATTGGCAATGAAACTAGGTTGGAGGTGCATCCAACACTGGAAATGGGCATCCCGGTGTCAGCAAGTTTAAAATCATTTTCATTTATCTCGGTACACTGAGGTGGGCTTCCAGTGTGCCAGATGAGTTTGGGGGGATACATGATGCTGACAGGGGGATTAGGCACCCCTATCTGCAGTGTAAGTGAGCTCGGGACATCTGACACTGAGAGTGGGCATACCAGTGTCAGAAAGATTTTTAAATAAAAATCAATCAGGGCACACTGGGGTGGGCTCGCAGTTTGCCACAATAGTTGGGAGGTGATACACACCAACATGGTGACTGGGCACTCTGATGTCAGTGCCAAAAATGGGAATTCTGGGGGGGGGGGGGCAGGATCCTGCATTGAATTTATGCAAATTTCGATGCAGGGTTCTATTTAAAAAAAAAACACTTGTGAATGTCTGATTTTCATACCAGGACACTTTCAAAAGTCTTATTTTTGTACCGTGACCATGAGAAAGTCAGATTTTCACATTTTGCCCTAATTTGTGCATATCTTACTTTCATGCGAAACACAACTTTCCCCATAGGAAATAATGGGAAATTAAAAACTTTAACAACTTTTGAACAGATTGATATTTTTTCACCAAACCTTCAAAAGGCACATCTGTGACCCAAGGGCTTTCTACCCTGAAAATTGTAGCCCACAACATAAAGCTGTTTCTGAGATCCAGCTGTAGAAATAAAATGCCAAAAAAAAAATTCTATTTTTTCAACACTTTATATCACAGAAACCACTTGGTGGATTCTGACAAAATTTGTCAGGTCAAGAGACCTTCCCTAGAGATTATGGATGCTAAATTGCACGCAAATCCATTGAATGGCTCCAAAGTTATTGACCTTCAAAGTTTGGACTTTAACATGGAAGTGCACTTTTACCCTAACTATACTGATGCAACCGCCCCACTATTGTATATATATATTTTTTTTTTCCTTTGCAAAAACAAGTCATTAATGCACCAGTTAGGGAAACTCAGTGCCACAATCTAGCTAAACAGGGCCCAGTGATTTAGGTTCTATTGTTTCTTTTTTAAAATGCTACCATTTGTATGTATTTTCCATGTTTGCTAGTTTGTGGAGAAAGGCAACAAGATGGTGGTTCTCACAGCACAAAAAAATATTTTGTGCTCTGCCAAGAAAGTGGTGAGAAACCAAAAAAGGGTCCTGGGACATGCAATTTGTCATTTCACAGCAGAACATTAACTCAAAAACCTTACTGCTCACGCTCAGAATGGAAAACACAAAACTTTAAATTCTTATAGCTCTGGAAAAGTATATTTTTTTCACCAGACCTATCAAAGGCAATACCTTAGGACATGACACAAGTTCCCTGTATGTTTGGGAAAAATTGTAATTCCATGTAGGCTGTAAGTGAGAGGAAAAAAAAAATATGTTAGTTATAGGAAAACAATTAGCCGTCTACAAAAAAACGACATATGCAGATCTCAGAAACCGCTCAAACTGCCATTACAAAACTTTCCACAGATCAAGACCTTGCATCCTAGACAACACATGCAAAATGTCAGCTGATTTCATCAAATGACACCAAAGATATCAAAGTACAAATTTAGTGGTTTAACAATGAACACCCTACTCAACCCTAACCACAATGGTGCTACTGTGCTACTATAATATTGATAGATAGATAGATAGATAGATAGATAGATAGATAGATAGATAGGTAGACCTCATAGACTCCTGCCCAAAGTACAAGGTACAACTAGGCCCAAACCCATGCTTTTAGTCATATAGTGTTTAGAGATACAGAAGTAATTGGCTCATCAATTGCGTCCAAGAGAACCAGTCACAGCTTGGTGCATCCCCTGCATGAAACAGTAAAGAGGTTGTGTATAACTTTCTTTGCTTAGGAGAGGGTGCAGGCATGAGGAAATGAATTGACTAGTGGAGTTATTTCAAGCTCTGCAACACCAACCACTTATCAGTTGAAAGATAACACATGAAAGCCAAAAGTGTCATAACACTTGAGGTTGCATTGTTGCATCTTACCGATCCAAGTCAGAATAATAAATAAGAGATCTTTTATCTAGGTCCTGGAGAGCCTGGGATGAAGGGGTCTCCAGGGAACATCCAGTCATTCTCTTAAAATGACAATACCTATGGGCTCACAGAGGATCTGCAGCTCTCTAGTAAACTAACTAGGATAAACAAGATACCCTAAAAATACACAGTATTTATCTGATATACAAGATCAGTGTCCTATCCTGTCGAGGGGGAGGTCTGTGTGTCCTGTTACAGTGTGGTCAGTGTCTGCTTGGTCACATCTGTACAAGTAAAGTTGAAATGCAGCTTGTATTGGAAACAAAATAGCAATCTGCTTGGTCAGGTGGAAAGGGCTTACAGAAGGGATTTGGATTTTAAAATAAGTGGGTTGGGGTGGAGAGGGATGCCATATATGTAGGGAGTGAAAGAAGCAGTACAAGCCTTCTGATAATCCATTAAATGTTCAAGAATGCCTGTTCAGAGGTGCAGCAGTAGCGTTTCATCCCATCACGTCAGTGCCCCAGGTTTGGAAATGGGATCAGTTGCTCGGGGACCAGTCGGGAAGGAGGAGGATTCAGTGTCCCTGAAACCACTCTCCTCTGCTCTATATGGGGGGTGAGAGTCCATATTGTTATGCTTATGTACTGCCATGACACCAAGTGGAGACCTGGTGGCAGTGCAGTGTGAGAAGCTCTCAAGGGTAGTCTGCCGTGTAACATTGGCATGCCTCTACATGGACAAGCATCGATATCATGTATAGTGTGCCACAGGGGTGTGGGACAAAATGTAGGACAAAACATGGTGCCAGGGCAGGATAACACTGTCAGCTGTCATAGGCACTGCACCACAAACAGTGTGGTATACCAGCAAACTGTAGGAAACTCTCGGAGGGGGGTGCCCCTCCTGTTCAACCTCCTGGCTCGAATACTAGGGAATCTGTGGGTGTACCAAAGATCCAAAGTAAGCTCCTGGGATGGTGGGGGTGAGGGTGCTGGGCAGCTGGAGGCAGAAGGAAGACTGTTGGTGGTTTGGGGCCTGCAGCTTCCAGAGCTTCATTCTGCCAGCAGCTGGTTTTCGGGTTTTTCAGGCCCTCTCACCTATCCACACACAGTACATAGCCCATCAGATCTCGACACACACATTGACCCTTGTGAGGGAATGCTCCCCTACCTGCCACAAGGTGTTGCCCTTGTGATGGAACAATGCACCATCTATCCCCAGGTTGTGAGCAGTGATGTGGGGCAGGGTATCACATCAAATCAGCACAAATATTTCAGCGCAGGCATTAGTGTGTAGTAATTATAGCGAAAACAATTACTGCTAATCACACAAAATGCCACATAACCTTTACGTCACAAAATGTATTAAACCTTTGCATGACTGGAATTGACCCCCACAGCCTGCCGAGTGAATAAAAAAACCCTCTTGTACTCACAAGCAAACCTGCGAAAATAAAGTATATGACAACACTTGTCCCACTTGTTCACAACTCTAAGCAGCCACTGAAGTATAAAGTGCAGTTTGCTCTTAGGAAAGAAGCTGCTCAATATAAGAACTCCTTGCTCAATTTACACTTCGGAGCGGAATGGCTTTACTTTCTGCTGCCATGCAGAAAGGTGCTCTGAAGGTCCTGTGTTGATCTAAAGGATTTGGATAACTCGGAACAGAAAGAGTGAAAATGTACAAATTAAGTGCTGCCCACATAAAGAAGTCATAAGGAGGAAAGGGAGAGCAAGAGAAACATATTTAACCAAGCGCATACCAGCTCATCACTCTCCCTCTCACACTCTTATGCCCTGTGCACTTGTTTGAAATGTACCCTGGGTGCGTAGTGCATTTACATTCTGTTCAAAACTTGAAAGCCACTCCAAAGGTACCTGCCAGCACAGAAACATGTGTTCACTCTAGGTGAGTGAACAAACTAAAATTGCAGACTTCAGCCCACTGAGGAAATTAAAGGAGAGAGAGAAAAAAGGAATAAAGGTAAACAGGAGCGTGCCAGCTCCTGCTCTCTCTCTCTCTCTCTCTCTATCTCTCTCTCTCTACTCTGATGCAGTATTTGCATGGGGATTGCTGTTATTCATAGTGCTGGACTAATGACTCTCTATCTGCCATGGGGAATTAATGCAATGCCACTATGCGATGCATAGCCATGCGCTCAATTGCATCTATGCTGAATTTCCTTGCGACTAAATGAGCACGCTTAAATTAACTTGTGTGGAATTGACATGGAACCGTGGGGCAGTGCTGGCCCTCACATCAGGCCACTCAGATGGCTCACAGAGCTCTGTTGCAGTACTCGAGTCACTTGTACATAGAGATGGGAGAAGTTGGCTGAATTCACTCTCCAAATTAATCCACAAATTTAGCACAATTTGTGAAGTGCAGATTGATCCGCAAAGTGCAGAATTTCACCTGCATAGTGCAGAATTTCGCCCACAAATGGCAGAATTTCACTGTTCCTAGGTTAACTTCTACCCTTTGTGGGCAAAATTCTGCACTTTGTGGGTGGAATTCCACAATTCACATGGAAAACCACAATTTCAGGCAAAGTCAAAATTGCTGAGGTAAGGAAAACATCCTGAAATTCCATGAATGCAAATTTCAGCCACTTCACAGCAACTTTGCCAGTGGAGTAAAATCTCACTGCAACTCTACTTGTACGTGAACACAATGCACCATTCAGTAGGCCAACAGGTGGTCCTGAACACAATGTTTCTTCATGAATTTGTTTTTTAGAGCTTCTGACATCAAATTTTCATACAGATTCTAATGTACTCCACAAATATTTGTTCCATTCTATGAAATTTTCTGGTCAAATTTTAAACAATATACTCATGAACTGCTAAATGAAATTTCTGTGGAATTCAGTTCTACAGTTTATTACATTAATCCACAATACATGCAATGATTCTGCAGTTCAGTATATAAAATGAGTGAACAGTTCTGCAGGAACTCCATTCCACAATTCAATACATAAATTTGCAGTATGTACAAAAAGTCCACCATTCTGAGTTGGAGACACCAGACAACTTTTTCGGTGCAGTAAAGCCACTGGGAGGCTATTTTAAATCATGATGGAAATGTGAAAGGAACAGTGTGACTCCCACTGGGACTTGAACCCAAGCCCCTAGCAGTCTGTGCTTGTACACTAACCCCTAAGCTATTGGAGGCTCAGTGATTAGCAGGCTTCTGGGCTTTCCCTTCAGACACATACTTTCCTTTCTTGTGTTGCAAAACCAGCAACTTAGGCATATGTCAGAGACACCAGACAACTTGCTCAGTGCAGTAAAGCCACTGTGAGGCAATTATAATCATGATGAAAATCTGAAAGCAAAAGTGTGATTCCCACTGGGACTTGAATCAAGTGTCTCTGACATATGCCTAAGTTACTGGTTACACAACACAAGAAAGGAATGCGTGTGTCTCAAGGAAAAGTCCAGAAGCCTGTTAATCACTGAGCCTCCTGTAGTTTAGTGGTTAGAGTATTAGTACAGAATGCTATGGGCCTGGGTTCAAGCCCCAGTGGGAGTCACACTTTTCCTTTAACATTTCCATCACCATTCTAAGTTGGAATTTCATAAAAGTTGCCAAAATGCTTTCTAAAATTCTGAGTTTTGTAGAAATTTCGCTGGCAGAATTTTATTTTCATACAGCTCTAAGTAGTGAGATGGATAAGATAAATCAGATGCCAGATTACATAGGGAGAGGGATCACTAGCACAAGGAGGGATTTAACACTGCTTCTGTCTTGATCCCTGGTTTGCCCTAACCTGGAATATTGTGTGCAGTTATACAGCCCACACTTGAGGAAGGGCAGGGACAGGTTAGAAGTGGTGCACAGCCAGGCCACCAAAGCAATGGCAGTGAGTTTGCTCCTACGAGAAATACTTGTAGGATCTCAACATATACACACTGGAAGACAGAAGAAAGAGTGGTGACATAACTTAGACATTTAAGTACCTTTGTGGAATAAACAAGATAGTGAGCACTGAGCCATTCACAGTGATAACATGGACATCTGTGTAACTCCCTGAAACTGGTGGTGGGGACTGAGAAAGGATATCAGGAGGTATGTTTTGACAGCAAAAGTGATGAGGAACTGAAACAAACTTCTGAAGTAGGTCATCGAGGTTGAAACAATAGGAGGGTTCAAAAGAGGATGAGAGAGGCACATGAGAATAAGTAAGCAGTAATACCCAACAGGGTGGGTGGTACTGGGGAATACTGGACCTCCCAGGGGCATAATGAGGCCCAACGTCACAGGCGGAGGGCCTTATAGCCCCTGAAAGGTCCGGTATTCCCCAGTACTACCCATTCTGGAGGGTATTATTGCGCTTAGACAATGGCCCTGTAAAAAAAATAGATCAATGAGAAATTATTAATGAAGAATTAGTATATTTTTAAATTTTGTCGTAAAATAGTTCCTCCACCTGGATTGAACTATAGGCTTTTGTCCTGCTAGACAGTGTAATCTGAGTGGCTGTATGCAGTTACAGCCCCGTTTTGTTTGTTGATTCAAACACCCCCTTTCCACAGTGGCATATAGCACCTTTGTTTCCCACCTTGTCTTTCTTTTTTTGTTTATTTTTTTTCTATTTACTGGTATCTGTTTCTATGGTGATGGGAAAAGGAAAAAAGGGAAAGCGTGTGTATCCATCGCTGTTGAGAAGAAAAAAAGAGAGACTGTGACTGCAGTCTACAGTGGAGCTTAGCAAGAGTGTACACTTTTTTTGCCTCTGGTAGTTTGTTTTTGGAGCTGGTAGCTGTCGTACCAGGAGAATACATCCCAGTTTGCATCGTGGTCAGACTGTGAAGATGAATCTGGTTGTGAGAATAACCATGGTTGGGGATGCATTTCTTTATTTGACATGCAGGTGAGAATTATTTTGAAGAGGCAGTTTGATTTTGTGGAGACTTGTGTTGACAGAGGAGCTATGAGAAAAGGGTCAAAACCGGTACTGGCCACAGGAGAAGCATGGACTGAAGAGTGGAAGTGGGGGAGGGGGTTTTTACTTTGGTGCCCAGACGTGCAGAGTTCTTGCCAGCAGCATGGATTGCAGTAGAAGTGCTTTATTTTTATGAGTGGCGGCCGGTTTGATCTGATACTACTACAGCCGGTGTTTCACTGAATAGGAGCCGGAGGTAATCGAGTCAGTTTAGTTGAGTGTGTTGTGTTTTAAAGACATTTGTTTCATTTTAATAACTGATTTTTAACATTGATGGTTTTAGTTTGCCTAAAGAAGACTTTTCCCGATGGGGGGGACCTTTCTCAGAGTCGTATTCGGTTAGGGGGTAGAGGAAAAATAGCGGCTAATTCAGTTTGAAATGCTTTGTGGCATAGGGTTGGGACCAGGACTCTATTGTAGAAATTGACTCTAGTGTATCCAGGGAATTCAGCAGGGAGTGGGGCACTTCTCTTATTGGGGGTGTGCTGGCACTGAAGTAGGGAGCCATGGTGGTGCCAGTGTCACTCACTAAGCAAGAGAAAAAATGGTGCCGATTTCAATTTGAATAGGGTGGTTTTGACCAATGGGCAAGCAGGGTGGGCACAATGATAGCTTAGGTGGTGATAGAGTCAGGTGACTGTCACTTTCTATTTGCTGGGCATCTATTGAACGTTAATGTATCCCCCTGGCAGGGGTACTATCCAATCAGAACCCAGCAAATAAAAAAACATTTTCTAAGATGTAAGTGGCAGACTTGACAGTGGGAAGTAGGAGGGATGACAAGGGCATATTTCCAAAATTAGACTGGCTTTGGCAGATGCCATATAAGTCCTTTATTTGCCATCATTTTCTCTGTTTTATCAAATCTAACCTGTGTTGTTTAATCTCTTCTACTGCTGCCGTTTTGCCTTCCTGGTATTCAATTATATATAAATGTAGACTCATATCAAAGCCAAAATCATCTAGAGAACTTGTTTTTCATATAGTTTGCACCTAGACTTTAAATCACTTTTCTGAATTCAGCAATATGTGGTAGGAATAACACAGGAAGCTGCCAAAGGTCTGCACAGTTAGAGATGTCAGTTACAGCCAAGCAGAAAGGACGTGAAATACATGAGTTTTTAAAAGATTTCATCCTTTGAATCACAAAAAGCTGCTTGGAATTTTTGTACTGCTATATTAAACAGTTACTTTAATGTACAGCTTCATTAGTTTATCATTAAGCCCATGCAAGCTATATAATTATTGATGTGCAAATATTGTCATTTCTCTGTAATTAAAATGTATAGTATTATCATGATTTAGAATTTGGACAAGATATTTCCCGGCCACTGATTGACTGAGACCCCTGGCAAGGGGTACATTTATGTGTCAACAGGGACCAGAAATAACTACTCTATGTACCAGCCAGCCCTTAATGAAAAATATCAATGTGGGCTGTTTAAACTGTGACAACTGCCATTTTTTTCTCACTTAGTTAGACTGACACTGTATCGTCAACTCACAACAAGGCAACAGAAGCTATACAAAGACAATATTTACCTGTTTTTACAAGTTTATCAGTTATTTTAGTGTTACTTTGCTCCACTTCCCTTGCTCTCCACCTCCCAGCTATCTCACCTGCTTACCTACTCTCTCTACTGCCAGAACCTGGCAGCACGCCTCCACCTGCAAGGCGGATTTCACAAAAGACTTACTCCTCTTATCCCTGACTGCATTCTTGCACTGCACTGATGGGCAGCACAGCTGTAAAGAGGCAGGACAAAGGATGAGAGGTGGGGAGAAATCATGACCATCAACACACTAGAATACAATTGGGGGGAGTAGAGCTTGCCACTGCAACATTTATAAATGTGATGGTATACAACAGTAGCACCCTTTACTAGTAATATTACCAGGTGAGGGATTACTTTACAATAATCATATATATAAGCCCAATTTCATATATTTTATTTCTTTTTTTATAAACTTTGAATAAAAATATCTCAACCAACCCATTTTCTAAGTACAATAATACCCTCCAGGGTGTGCAGCATAGGCTCTACTGGACCTTCCAGGGGCTATAAGGTCCTCTGCCTGCAGCATCAGGCCTCATTATGCCCCTAAGCAGTCCAGTATAGCCCAATACTACTCAACCTGTTGGATATTATTGCTAGCTTAATATGTCATGCTACAGAAACTCTCGGTAGCAGACATATACTGTACCAGTATACTGAAAAATGTGCTTCTGCCACTGAAATACTCTTCTTACAGTATGTATCCTTGTTTTCACACTCAGGGTAGTGCTACAAAAGTTAATTAAATTAAAACAAGTTATTAATGTGTACTATTTAAAAAAAAATTCCATTTTACATTTATTTCAAACATGTCATTGTTTGGTATTCAGCTGGTCTACTAATAAAGAACATTCAGGAGGCTGGCTTGAAAAGCAGTCTTCATCCTACATAAATGAAACACGAGCTCTGTCATATCCCGTAGGATGATGCTTTCCAGAAATGTAAGTTTAGCAAGCCAATGAGCATGTTTGCACTCCTACAGGTCCTTACTTCAAATAAAGAGTAGGCTTCTGTTATCATGTATTATCAATGCCTTCCACCCATTACACTAAATTCCGCAATGAAAGCACCTACAAGGAGTATAAACCAACAAAGGAAATTAAAAAGATACAAATGTAAACACAGGCTATAATCCCTGGCCTTCCAAGCTTAAGAACACAAAGTGAGCAAAAAGATCTAAAAATAATTCTAGAAAACACAGATAAAAGAGAGACATTTGGCACAGTTCAAATAGTTACCATGCATGTTTTCCTTGGCAAGTGAAATGTAGCACTGATAGCATATGCTGTGTTCAGGAAGAGAGCTTGGATTTGACTATAAACCACCTGCAGTTCATAGCATTGTGGTTAGTGGTGAGAGCTATAGAAAATGCCCTGAGGGGTCTCATGCACAGCTGTAGGCAAGGCATTTGTGAAACATCATCCAGTATGAGCATTCCATAGCTGCTGCATAGCTTGCCTGTCCCTACTACACAATCCCACATTTCTGTTACATGTAACCTTCAGCATCTGCAAAAAGCAGACATCATAGAGTTCTGACACTCTGATCTCAACACTCTTTTTTCAATAGAGGTTGTATACTCTTATATTGCCCCATGCAGCCCCATCACCCTGTCTTGTCACCTGGCTTCTGGGGCTTTACTTCCTCTGTTGTCCTCTGCCACAGGACTGTGGGGAGCTGCTTAGTTGCTGGTGTGGGACTTGTGAAGGGTCAGTTGTCATCTTGTGGTTGTGGGTGTTTTTCCTCTGATTTTTTTCCCTGAGCCCCCAGGATGTGCAATGTGTGCAATGTGCTTGCTCCACCTCCACAGAGCAGCCACCAGCACCCTAAATGTGGTGTCCATTCCTTGCATGCATGGTTTGCTTGTACTGCCACCTAGACACATCCAGGTGACAGTCAAGCAGTGAGCCACGGCAATCCCCCTCCCTGTGCAAGGAGATCCATCCTAGGGGTGCTCGAGCCTCCCTCAGCAGCCAGCCCCCTGAGTGACCCGTGTCTGTTTCTGAGCCAAGGTCGCCAGCATGGCAGGATGCGAGGCATGCAGTGCCTCAGCCCTCCATACCACTGGGCAAGGCTTGCTTTCAAGATTTATAGCTGTTTCAGCAAACTGCATTTTTTGCAACTTCTGAGGCAAAATGAGGTAAGATTGCAGAAAATAATGATAACAGTCAAAATCCATTATTTTCTATATTTTTTATATGAAACTGTAACATTCTTTTTGAGTGTTGTTTTTTTTATCAGAATTGTGGTCAACATGTATACATATTTCAACTGTACCTATGCCATTATATGTATTTTCTGAGAGACCCATTTATAATGGGATATTTAGCCAATAGAAAAGCTTTGTTAAAAATGCTTTATGATTATGCATAGACCTTGTGCTGCAATCAAACTGAGTAGCAAACACCAATAGAAACAGGAACATCTTTCTATAAAGGGATAACTTAAACATTATAGTCTGGGTGGACAATCGGTGGCCTAGAGGTTGTTCTGTGTGATAACATGCATGTGATGTAGCTCCGGGGGCAGACTTGAAGAGTACTGCTGTGTGGCTAGGACTGGGAAGATTGCTGCCTCTGGTAGCATTACCCAGACCAGAGAAATAGATACCAATGCCTAGTCCTGCGGTAACTCTATGAGCTGGGCTGAGGAGCCACCTTCCTTGTGACAGAACGGTTTGGTGCTAATGCTGTAGTGGATGAAAATTGATTGTGTTGAGCACCATAGGTTGGGTGTGGGTTGCAGTTTAACAGGGGTGCAACATTTTTCATGATACAATCAAGATACTGCACTTGGGAGAGATGATGTCAATAGTCAAAAAGTACATATGGTTGTGTAGGAGGGACTAGCACCAGTCAGTAACATTTCAGTGCATGAACTTTACATTATCACAGGAACAAACCTCTCATGTGCCTCCTTTAGCATGTGCACCAATGAGCAATTCTAAACAGCAGAAGAAAACTGTAAACAATTTGATGCCCACTAAGAGTCCTGACATGTTTCACATATCCAGCTTGTGCTTTCTCAAAGGCAAAGTCACTCACATAAATTGATTTCTTGATTACTTTTAAATAACATGCCCCCCTTAAAAATGTGCAGGTGCTCAAATGGGAAGCTTGCAAATGGAGATAGCCATGCATCTTCCAATCATTAAAGAAACCCAGATAAAGCAAGCTCAACCCTTGCTCATTTAGGAGGCAGTATAGCATAGTGGTAAAGGGCACTGATCTACAGCCAAAAGACATGGGTTTGAATCTTATCAGCCCTCCAGTTGCATACTGTCGAACCCTGAGCAAGACACTTAACTTCCTCCTAGGTCGCACCTGGAAACAAGTCCCTGCTTAGTGTGCCTTTCCTGGTTAAACAATTTCCCATTCCCTTCCCTTCATTTACATTGCCCTGGATCCTATTTGATTACTGGTATATGCAATGTACCAGTAACACCACTAGAAAATAAAGGAACTGATTAAAAATGTGACTAAAACATTGTGACTAGTCTGTGTGAGTTACCTTGCACTGCCTGACATTAGCACATGTTTTTAGGATGAACTGAGTGCCACATGTGGGGTGAAGGGAGATGGGAGCTGAATAGGTATGCTCAGGAGAGGGGAGCATTGTGTCACCATAATGATTGGGGCAGAAGGGGGCTACCACTACACTACCAAGGTATTTTCATTGTTTAATTAAGATCAGAAGGGGGTACCAGTGAACTAAGGATAATTTTGTTTCAGAGTAGGGATTGTTGTGTGGGAGGGGTACCACTGGATGAGCAGTTTTTTTTTCACAACAAGGACTGGTGCAAGAGGGGTATACTGCTGGACTACTACAGTAATTTTATTTCTCAATGGGGATCAGACAGGAGGAGGTACGCAATGGTTTATGTTGGTAATACTCCATGACAGAGCATAGGTGCATGCTGAATTAATGCACATATTGACTATGTAATAAGGCACAAAGCCAATGGCAGTGTGCTTTACACAACTGACTTATGCATTAAAAAAACATACAATCATGCCCTAGAATGGATTATTGCACTTATAAAATGGAAATGTGTTGTAAAAATAAACACAGAAACATGTTTAAACTGCTGGAAACCTGAATCAGGTACATCCACTTGGTAAGTAGTTTCTTCTGTTTATGTAGCATATGATTTTTAAACTACTGAACTGTTAAACTATTGAAAAGTAAAGACATGGGGCTTGATTCCGAAAACTTGGCACAAGCTAAGCCAATGTCAGCTTGAGCTGATTACCAGTGTGCAAGGGACTCTACACCCGATTATCTATTGAGTAGGGTTCCGACAGCAAAGTCTCGCAGCTTGCAGCAACTGTGGCCATGCGCCAAAAAGAAGGTGCATCTATGACATTTGCCACAAACTGTGGGGTGGACGGGCAGCAGCTGTGCTCATGGACAGCAACTGTGTCTAGCGGTCTATCAGCCAGATCCCCGATGTCCCCCATTAAACATTCATACATCCTTACCTGATGGTCCAGTGGGCCCCCCTCCCTAATCCTGATCTCCCCCATAAATTTTTATTTATCTTTCCTGGTGGTCAAGCAGACCTCCTCTTGATCCTCGATCTCTACCATACATTATTATTTATCTTTCCCTTTTGGTCTAGTGGACCCCTTCCCTATCCCCAATCTTCCCCAATACATTATTAGTTATCTTTTCGTGGTTGCCTAGTGGACCCCCCACCTCCACCACCCCGACAGGCAGTGCTCCACCACACCGTTCCCACCCATCACATCCCTGAGCTGGCTACCAGCACAGCCTTCCACTCTCCACTATGCTGGCCACTGGCTGAGCTGGCTAAGAGTGCATACTGTATACAGTACACACTCCTTGATAGCTCAGTCAGCAGTCAGTTGTGGTGGAGAGAAAAGGGCTGTGCCAGTTACCAGCTCGGGGATAGGATGGGGGAGAAATGTGACAGGGCATTGCCTGCCAGAGTGGAGAGGGATCCACTAGACCACCAGGGAAAGATAAATAATAATAATATATGGGGGAGATAGATAGATAAATAATAATATATAGATGTATAGAGAGAGGCATCACCAGTAGAAAACAGGACGTTGCCATCCCTCTGTACAGACAGTTGGTGAGACCCCATCTGGAGTACTGTGTGCAGTTCTGGAGACCACATCTCCACAAGGACATAGACAGGATGGAGGCAGTCCAGAGGAGGGCAGCTAAAATAGTGCAGGGTCTGCACCAGAAACCAAACAAAGAGAGACTAAACAAGCTTAATATGTATACCCTTGAGGAAAGGAGGGAGAGGGGAGACATGATAGAAACTTTCAAGTACCTCAAGAGAATCAACAAAGTTCAAGAGGGTAGCATCTTTCAGAAAAAGAGATGTGCAAGAAAAAGGGGCACAATTTGAAGGTAGAGGGGGGACAGCTCAGGGGCAATGCAAGGAAGTTTTTTTTCATGGAAAGGGCGATAGACGCATGGAATGGCGTTCCTGAGGAGGTCATGGGGTCAAAAACAGTGGAAAAATTCAAGAATGCATGGGACAGACATAAAGCAATTCTAGTGGGAGGTAGGAGGAAGTAGGCTGTTGTTTAAGTAGGATCTGCAGCTTATCCAATAGGTAGGAAAATGGGCAGACTGGGTGGGCTAAGTGGTCCTTATCTGCTGTCAAAGTTTATGTTTCTATGTTTCTATATGATCGGGGATAGGAAGGGGGTCCGCTAGCCACTCGGGAATGATATATAATAATGTATGAGGTAGATCGAGGATAGGGAGGAGGATCCGCTAGACAACAAGAGACATGAGTAATTGTACTAAAAAGGGGATTGGGGCAGGGGAGGAACACAGCACAAGTTCCCTCCCACCCAGGGAGTGCTCCACTGGTGGTGCATGGTCTCTACCCCTCCCAGAGGACACACTTCTAAGTACCCTTTAGACCAGCCCAGGCTGGTCTAATGGTACCTAGAAATTTGCCCTCTAGGAGTGTTTCTAGAATCCCTACTTAGGGAATATGGCATCCTGCATCTGCTGCAAGCCCCCTAGAGTCATGTCACAGCCCATTTTGTGCCACAAGGACTGCGCAAACCCGGTTTTGCACATGCAGCCTGCGGATGGTGCAGGCTGCTTTTGTGAATGCTCCTGGAGCATCTTTTGGTGCAAGCTACAACTTGCGCCATTTCTTGTGGCTCAAGCCCCTTGCTGGATTCAGGGGGCTTTTATTTTTGTTTTTTTTTACTCTATTTCACTCTGGTCATGGCTCTTGGGACCTTCTCTCAGGCATCCTGTCCTTTATCCTGCCCGCCTGTGGCTCCCTCAGTCTGTGCCTCCCCCCCCAGCCAACATCCCCAGTTTCACCTGCCTGAGGAGGGACACCCTCACCTCCTGGGCTCACTTGTAAGTCAGACTCTGGCTGCAGGTGGGGCTCAGGGGAGGAACTGGAAGGCCAGCAGAGGAAAACCTGGCAGAGGGCAAGGGGGATAGGTGCCATCGCCTGTCCCACAAAGCCAGTGTTTTCCTTGTTCTGTGCTAGACCCCCCCACCCTGTGTGGGCACGCCCTGATGCTGTGGTGCACAGCAACCCTACTGGTGTCAGCCACGCTATTCTCATGCTGCCCAGCTTGCTGCAAGTGCTGGCATAGCATGAGTTATGGCATCTAGCTCTTCATCCCTCAGCGCCACCAGGCTGGCTGGGATCGGGGGACTTTGAGAACTGGGCCCATTTAGTTTAAAGAAAATGAAATATGGCTTACATTAGCTCTATCCATCCTTGCTCAATCTTTTGTTCTCCATCAGTTCCAGGTTGATTGATCCTTCTTAGAGTGTCTATACAGTTCTTTTACTTTTTCTTTTCCAGAGTCCTTGTTCAAGCTGCAGGTAGAAATCATATATTAATTTTCTTTGCTGTGTATTGTCCTGCAGTGTTCTTTTAGAGCCCCAGTCCTGCTTCTGAGTTCAAAGTGTAAATTCCCTCCCTCCCTTGCTATTAGAATTACTGATTAGAACACCTGGACACATGGGCCCAGACAGTCAAAGGAGATGTGCCTGGCACAACTGAGTTGTGCTGGTGCAACTCCAAAATGCAACCCTGGGCTATGTTCAAAAGGAGGGGATGTGCTGCACAACTCCGGATGTGCTGCAGCACAAAGATAATGTCTGCGGCACATCTGGAGGGGATGTTTCCATGCATATGTGGCACATCTCGATAGTCAGTCGAGATGTGCAGAACAGCAGCCCGCACATCTCGGAGATGTGCTGTACAAAGTTTGGCATGGAAAAAGCATGCATAAGTCATAGCCACCCACAGGAAGGCTGCTGTACTGCACAGCACAATACAGCAGCTACCAGCCCCTGGGTGGCTACCTGCCCCCCAGCCCCAATTGTAAAACAAAAGTGAACACCCAACACATCCCTGGTAGTCAAGTGGATGTTCCTCCCTGCCCCAATCATGAAATAAAACCGCTCACCCCAAACATCCCTGGTAATTTAGTGGCCCCCCCCCATCCCCTACCCTAATGTTAAAAAAAATCCCTGTTCTCATTACCCTGGCAGTCTAGTGGCCCCCCTCCCATCCCTGAACCCGGTCTGTACAATAAACTTAATTGGAACATCCATGGTAGTCTAGAGGTACCTCCCTCCCAGCCCCAATCATAATATAAAAATAAATCCTAAGATCTCCCTGGTAGTCCAGTGGACCCCTCACCCACTGAGGCACCCACACCCCAGACTGCTCCCCCATCCCAGCATGGCCATTAAAGCTGGTGGGCAGCAAAACCCACCCACACACATCCACGGCTGCCTGCTGACTGAGCTGTCACTGAATGACAGCTTACAGTATGCACTGCAATACCACTGGTTGACACTATCAACCAATGAGGTTGCAGTGTGTACTGTAAGCTTTCATTCACAAAACTTGTGAATGAAAGCTTACAGTACGCTGAAAGTCCATTAGTCGACAGTGTCGACCAATGATACTACAGTGCTTGCTGTAGATAGTAATTCAGTGACAGCTCAGCTAGCAGGCAGCCGTGGAATGTGGTAGAGTATTTACTGCCAGCAATGCTAGGATGGAACAGTCTGGGAATGAGTGCCTCGAGTGAGTAGAGGCTCCACTGGACTTCATGAGAGATCTTGGGATTATTTTTGTATGGTATGATTGGGACTGAGAGGGGTACCACTAGACAACAATGGATGTTCTGATTATGTTTATTCTATGGACAGGGTTCAGGGATGGAAGAAGCCACTAAACTACCAAGGTACTTTGGACAGGGATGTTTTGTAACATTAGTCGGGGATGGAGGGGACATACTCAGGGTAACATCACTTCTATGTATTTCAGCACAGTCAGGGTACAGGGGAGGGGAGAGGAGGGGTGACACTAGACTACCAGGGCAATGTGATGTGTTTTGTTGTACAGGGAGGACTGTGCAGGGCACCCAATGCATTCTGCTGGGTGCATCCCTGCTGTACACATGCAAATAGGACCATAATGGCATGCAAATGGCTCCATTTGCACCTTGCATGCATAATGGCCTCATTTGTATGTCGCGGTCTTAATATCTGGAATTTGCACCCAGTGTATCCTAAAGATGCACCACCCATCCCCATTCCAGATATTCAGACCACACAGAGGGATGTGCTTGCACATCTTCGGTGGCCCCCATTTGCACCACCCGCATCTTTTGCTATATTCAGATGGTATGCGTGTTGCGCATCTTGTTTGAAAATAGCAAGTTTGCGCTCCAGCGCAACTCAATTGTGCGACGCAAATGCTTGCGCCCTTTCTGGGCACAGATTGAAAATCCTGGCCATGGTATGCAACTCAGCAATTAGCAAGTCTTTTCATGGAAAAACTGTAGTTTGAGTGCTCCCTACACGTGCTACATTCAGCTTAGTAATTAAGTTACAGGCTGCTGCTAGAGAAACAGCAGTGTACTAATTTTATGTTTTATCATAAGGTCACCACTGCAGTAGTTTGAGGATGTAGTTTCAATAATGCAACTATTAAGGTTATCTCCAACCCCATCCTGCCCACCTCTCTAACTATGGTGAGTCCACCTCCGTAATAGATTGGATATTAACAAACAGGCTTGATAGAATTCAGGCATCTGAAGTGTTTCCTGACTCAGTCAGTGACTACTTCTCCCACCTACTGCCTCTAGAAATCCCAGATCCCTAAAGTCCCACCCAAAATTCTGCTACCCAATGATTTCTCAAACCTTGGCCCCACATCCCTCAATGCCGAGCTCTCCAGTACTGTTTGTGCCCCAATCCTATCCACCACTGATATAAACTCAGCTCTAGCTCTCTTCCAGTCCATCACTGTCAGGTTTCATAGGTGTGTATGAGCCAAGAAAGGCAAGTGCCCATTAACAGCTCGCTCTTTAGCTCAAAGGGAATAACCACTTATATTATTCTTCCTACAGTGAGTGTCTAGTTTGTTCTTAAACACATTCATAATTTTTACTACCCACAACCCCTAGAGGAAGGCTATTCCACATGGCTACCCCTACAGTATTTGGTTTAACCATGCCGTTCTGTTTGTAGTACAGTTTATGTCCCCCTTGAGCTGTAATATACGTGATTTTGTTGTATGGCTCAGCCTCTAAAACAGGCACACACACCCCCCCCCCCATCAAGAGAAGTGTCAGAGGCTGAGTAACCTCCTTGCTGCACTCTAGCTTTCTATTCCCTTCTAATTTCAGGCTCAGAGAAAAGAGCTGGTCAACTTTCAAGGCCTTTTCTAAGCCTCACAATTGGCTCTGTCACAGGCAAATGTGCAATAAATGCAAAAAGGCTACCCGCTCTGCAAAAATCTCCTTCTGCAAGAAGCAGCTCCTGGCCTCAGCTGGCAACTCATGCAGTTTTTTGGAGCCACATCAAAAGGGCTCCTTGGTGAGCCCTCCAAATCTGTCACCAAAGAGATAGTCGCTGCTGATACAGATCGCAGCAACGAAACCACTATAAGTGATGCCTTCAATGCTCAATTTGCTGATCACTCTTTTTTCCCCTCCCACTCCACTACTGGACAAGCTACTGTCTCCAACCCCCTCCAAGCCCCTTCCACACTACACTCCTCTTAACAACTGAAAATGGTCTACAGAAGGAAGATTGTCAAGCTATGAAACTCCCTGCCTATTGGCTCTAGTCCCGGCCCAGATGGGTCTCAATGCCATATCCTCCTACTTGGTGACTCTGCACATGCCCTGCCTGCAGCCATATTTTCAACATTTCACTCAACTCTGTGGTTGTACCCTCCCTATGGAAAATAGCCAAAATTGTTCCCATCTTCAAAAAAGGGTGATCATACTCTACTCTCACAATATTGTCCTATTGCCTTACTGCCTCTCCTACACGAGTAACTTGAAAAGATGGTTGTCTCTCAGCTAACTGAATATCTGAAGTCATGCAACCTTCTTACTCCTCAGCAACATGACTTCTGAAAGGAACATAGTATAACCACCACCCTCCTCCACATCACTGATGACATTAACTGTCATGGAAAGAGGGTTCCTAATATCTCTGGTCTTCACTGACCTATCCAAAGCATTTAGTTTAGTGGGTCACTCCCTCCTGATACAAAAGCTAACATTCATTGGCCTTTCCCCCTATGCCTCTGCCTGGTTCACTAACTATTTGACAATCAGGCAGCAATTTGTTAAATTCAGAAACACCCCTTAAAGTCTATTACTAATCACATGTGCTGTCCCTCAGGGATCCATTTAGGACTACTCCTCTTCTCCCTCTATGTAAAGAACCTCACCACTGTCTCCTCCAAAAGCTCAGTTGTCATGTATGCAGATGATATTGTTGATTACTACAGCACCACAAACCTCCCACAAGTGAATGACCAGGAGAACACTGACTTCTCCCTCATGCAAAACTAGCTTGAGGCCAACAAATCAGTTCTTAATGCTGCCAAAACCCAAGTGATGTTATTTGGGTCTAAAGTCTGCAGTGCATCCTCTGCCAGTCTATAGGGCATCTGCTGATTGGACAGCACCCCTCTCTCCACTATTAGTGAATTTTGCTACCTTGGTGTCACCCTGGACCTTGTCCTGGATTTCTCCTCCCACATCTCTGCCATTGTCATGTCCAGAATCTCCAAATTAGAAATGGTGTAGCTCCTCCACCACATTCTAACTCCTGATGCAGATAGGACCATATCCCAATGCATACTCCTGCCTTCCAACCAATACAGCTCACTCATCCTCAAAAATGCCCCCAAAACCTTGTTACATAAATGGGATGTTAACACAAACAGAGAAGTGGCACTCGGGTCAAGAAGAAGTCAAAGACACTAAAAATACTGCAATGGTGAGTTTATTGTGCTCAAGCCAAGATGGATGCAAACTGGGGCTCACTTTGTTAGCGTCCACTATACTGTAGCTTGAGCACAATAAACTCACCATTGCAGTATTTTGAGATTCTTTGACTTCTTGACCCAAGTGCCACTTCCCTGTTTGTCTGTTCATCCAAATTGGAGATCATTGATCCATTGTGAGAATCGGCACAGCTGTCCTGGGAGCCCTACCTGGGAGTGAAGCATTGGTAACAATAAATGGAATGTTACCTACAATAACATCTGTTATTTTGCCCTCGCCTCCCAACCTGACATATCACTGCGCACCATTCTTGGCTGGCTCCCTCTGCATCATGCTCCTATGCCATAAGATGCTTTATTTTCAGACTTTTCAGGTCCACCTCTCTTGCCTACCCTGTCTCATTAATACATGGTGCTTTCCCCACCCACTCACATCGATTGACAGATACCACCTCCCTGGTTGTTCCAAAATGTATGACTAAAAATGAGTGACCAGGCTTCCTCCTCATCTGCCCCTAAGATGTACAACTCCCTACCTATCAACATTAACAACTCCCCAGCCATGTCTGCCTTCAAAACAACCTTGAAGACTCACCTCTTTCTATCAACTACTTGCACATGTACTTAACAATTTACCTTCCACTGACTGCCTACACTTCTACACTATGCAGTCAAACTGTCCAGTTCACTACACTACTGTTATCTCCCTATGGATATAATTAATGCACTGTTTGGCACTTGGTGTCATACTTAATTTTGTAAACTGTGTTGTTATTTGCTGTCTCAATGTAATGTAAATTGTTTTATGATTTAATGTTCATGTAGTTATTGTTCATTGTATTACTCCACTGTTTATGGATTGTTGTTTTACCTGCCTTGTACTATACTAGGTCGTACCTTAAAATAGATATTCAGTTGTCAAGTTTACTTACCCAGTTATGAAAAATTAAATCAGAAACTGAACAGTTGAATTAGTCAAAAATTAGGTGATGTGTCTAGAACTCTAAAGTTCTAGGATTCTGAAACACATTTTATTAAAACCTATTCATAAGTTAATTTGGATAGACTGTCTCTGCAACCCTGCACAAAAACTGTCATTTATTTATCTGTTTGTTTGTTTGTTTAAAATTGGTTACCAGGTAGGCACATTGGGCCACATGGCCCTTTTACAAGTATGATCAGGGCAAGATGTTAAATGCAAGCACATTAGAAACAATAAACTGATATAAACAAAAATTATATCTAAACATTAGAAACAGGTAACACAAAGAAAATATGAAGAAAATGTTAATATTACCATGCTGAAAATACACAAACTGAAACAATATATTATAAGGTCTGTATTTTTGAATTTATTTTTAGCACATCCAACCTGTGCCTCTCTCAAGTTACTAGTTACGGGTGTTCTTGCTGGAAATTATAGCACAGTAAGGGAGGGTCTGTAATTTCTGACAGGAACACCCACTTAAATGGAGTAGGCAATTGAGCCACAAAGAAACAGGACCTCAGTGAAAATAAG
This sequence comes from Neoceratodus forsteri, assembly GCA_016271365.2. Classification (NCBI taxonomy): domain Eukaryota; kingdom Metazoa; phylum Chordata; order Ceratodontiformes; family Ceratodontidae; genus Neoceratodus; species Neoceratodus forsteri. Next base: position 1,580,056,460 of record CM057449.1, on the reverse strand, counting down.
AAAACTAAAAACTGGTACAGTAAAGTGATTTTTTTTTTTTTTATTGCTAGGACATCACTAGTAACTTGAGACAGGCACTGGTTGAATGTGCTAAAAAGAAAATTAATATTAGAAAACTGCCTTAAAATAAAAACCAAAAGGTTTTTGAAAAAGAAAGCCAAAGTGATTGTTTTGCCTTACAAAGCGTGCTAGTAGACTTATTCACATTGTGAACACAAAACTTACAAACTTCACCCTGCTATTAGAGCACCTTTACCTTTCTCCCTAAATGAGGGGTTTAGAGCACAACCCATTTCTTTTGCTGAAACAATATATTATCATAAAACATTTTGAAATGATGTCCAGACAAACTATTCTATACATAAGCAATAAGACGTAATGGGGTGTAGACAGTGCGTTAGACAGTGCTAATGCATGGTCAGGGGTGTAGTAAGGCATGAGGTCCCAGACCGAGTGCCTTTAGACCCTGGCCTTGTGCTAGAACTAATGCACACCCCTGGAGTGCCTTATCATGCTTATAAAATGGGGCACTGTATTTGACATATATAAAAACAATGTGTTTACATGTTTAAATATTAAGACAGTCAAAACTGGTTTTCATTTTGTAATAAAATAGTCCCTCTGCCTGTATTTCTGCAATGTGCTTTTTGATGGACTTCTGGACTTTTGTCCTACTGGAGCCTCCAAAGCAACAAGTTGAAAGCTGTGGTCATTATGGACACCTGCCCCAAATAACACACACATCCAGTGCCCTTAAGCGTTTTAAATGCTTAATTAATTTTACTGTTTTCTTCTTTCTGTTATTAATGACTGGTATGAATGCAGTCTCTACAGTATGAGTTAAAAAAGGAAATTGTCAGATTGGTGTTTAGCATGTCTTTGAAGGTAAGATTACATTAACAAGTTTGGTAGCCAATCAGCAGTTGAAGCTACAGGCTTTTTGCTTTTTGAACATGAACCAAAGTTCAAAAGTTCCATACAGAGCAAGGCAAGCAGGTGGGGGGGGGGGGTTAGCAAGTGAGTCGGGTAAGATTGCCATCATGAGCTGTGACTGGACAGTGGGCAAACAGCTGGGAGGAATGTGTGGCGCTACAGGTGGGATGAAAAATCAGTCACACTGTTACAATATGTAGTGAGTGATTTAAAAAAAAAAAATGTTCAGCTGAACCATTTCTTTTCCTGACGGTTGGTCGAGCTGCAGTAGTATTTCATTCAGAGGACACAGTTTGATGGAAATGGAGCTTGTTGGGGGAGCACAGTCATGGTAGGGATCGGCCTTTAAAATCAGTCATGGCTCTAATTGCAGAGATTAATTTTATTTTTGCATGGATATACTTAATATTTCAATTACATCTTACTTCATTTTAAAGAATCCTTCAAATACTGGTTTTACGGTGTTTACCACTGACTCTAGTCACATATGTGGGCTAAGCAAGAGGAAAATAGTGGCTGTCTGTGTTTTAAAATTTTACTGGCTCCTAGATTTTTTTTCTCTGTCCTGCATCCTGGTGGCCAGCACTAGTTATTAGCTGTGCATTAGACACTTCTAATGCACAGCTGACAATCAAATAACTCAGAATCCTTTTCCCATTTTATAAAGGACATTTACAGACCATGACACTGAGTAAATGACATTTCAATGTAGATTTAAATAGACCGGAGACTTTTATCTTCCTTAAAGAGACGTGCCAGTAGTGCCCTATGTTGCCTACAATACCTCCCAGTACAGAGAATGCCACAAACGGAGGTACTGTAAGGCAGAATTATACAGTAAAATTGCAATGGAATGCAATGCATGCCCCCTGCTGCAGCTTTAGGTCCCCTTCCCATTCAAACCTGAATATGACATCAGGTCAGGATGGGGACCTGGTAAAATTCCCTTTTGCGGGTGTAAGTGCCGCAGAATTGACATTTTGCAGCAGTTTCGCTGGTGAAATGCCACTTGCGCTGGCGAAATGCCAATTTCACGGCATTTACACCAGCAAAAGGGAATTTCACCAGGTCCCCATCCCGACCTGATGTCATCTTCACACTTGGATCGGAAGGGGACCTGAAGCTGCAGCAGGGGCATGCATTGCACTCCACCACAATTTTATTGTATAATTCTGCCTTACAGTTACTCCATTTGCAGTAATCTCTGTACCGGGAGGTACTGTATGCAGTATAGGGCACTACTGGCACATCTCAGTTGCTCTTTAAGTCTGGAGGCAACTCGTTTCAAATTTTTGGTAGTATGTAAGAGTTTGATCTCTGACCAGTGATGCACCAAAATAAATTACTGACATCAAAACTGAATTAATCAGTTAATGAAACATTAATGTTTAGTAAGTGCAAAAAAAGAGTACACATGACTACAAAAGACATTATAGCCTGCATTTATTGGTGCCTAAAAAGTGTGTAAAAAATATATTTGAAAAGGTTGCCAATTTGAGGAGTGGTATGCACTGGAGTCTGTTTAATTACTGTTATATGCATTTGACTATGAGTTGCTCCTCCTCAAGATCTCCCTCCCTTCTCTGTCCCTATATTCATAGCTGGTGCCTACTGCTGTCCTGGCTTTCCCCAGCTTCAGGCATTGAGCTTCTCACCACTGTCTCCTGCCTGCCATACCTCCTTTAGTGAGCTTCTCATGCCCAGTGATTTTATCATCAATCGGCTCTTCCCCTTTCTAAAAAATTGTGCAAAAATATAAAGTTCCCCCAGTTTACCCAGCTTACTGGATCACTTACCTCACTGGCATAATCACAAATCCCTCAGTCAGTCTTTACTGGACAGGGATTTCATCTCCCATCCCCACCATATCATTTTATTTATTTATTTTATTTATTTAGTTTTTGTTAACCGGGTAAGTGCACTAGTCAGCAAGTGACTGTTTTCAGGCACGACCCGGGAGGTACAATTACAATACACAAAGAGTACAGCCAGATTATTAAGACAACGAGTACAAAAAATGCAGAGAGAAATACATATGGCAATGTAACATACATTAGTAAACAAAAATATACTTTAGCACTTGATCATGGAACATACTCAAAAATGTGAATAGTAGAAGGCAGAAAATAAGAGAGGATAGGCATCAGTAGAAAAGACACAAGGAAGGGAAAACTGGCAAGGATGGGAGGAAGGAGAGATTAAGTGGAAAGGAGGTGCCGTCAGATACGGCAACAGCGGGGTGAGGTACCAACCTGCGGCCGGGCCTATGGAGCCGAAAGATGGCAGGTGAAGAGAGGGTGGTAGGGGGGAGCGACAGTAGACGGCAACAGCGGTAGGAGGTAGGAAAATACAGCCGGTCTGGTGGAACTGATAGACGGCAGGGCGAGAGTGAGGATGCCGGTGAGAGGGGGATAGAGTTACGGCAATAGCGGCAAAAGTGTCAAAGTCAAGCCGAGCCAGTGGAACCAAGAGACAGCAGGGCAGGGAAGGGGGGGGGTCGGTAGACGGTGGGAGTAGGCGGTAGTAGGTGGAGAGAGGTGACTAAGCACAGCCAGGAGGGTGGGGACTAAGGAGGGGCATGGATGAGGTAGGAACAGGTAAAGGTGAGTTTGGTGGGGAGTGGCAAAAGGGGAAGAGGATATAACAGAAGAAGGGGAAGAAAGGCAGTGGGGTTAAGTGAGGAGAGGCTGTGAAGTGAAGATAAGAATGTCATGGAGTAGAATAGCGACTACAATTGTCAACAGCTAACATTAGGCTTATAAAGAAACAGAGTTAAGGCAACATTAATTACAAGGCACAAAATAAAGCGTTAATTACAAGGCACAGTATAGAACACCCATTTGGACAGGCAAAGAAATAGCAGCAATGAGGAAACAGTACAAATGCAGCCGGATCAGGTAGGGTCAACAAACACATTTGTCCATAGTAGTGAGGAAAGTCCTGAGTTTGCTCTTAAAAGTCACATGGTGGAGACATCTCTTAGATCCTGAGGTAGTAGGTTCCATAGGTGGGGGCAGCATGATGGAAGGAGCCCATGCCCTTTTAGTCCGACACAAGGGATGATAGTAAGGTCGATCAGCCATCTAAGATTCCTTGTGGGAATGGCCGGCCTGAGGAGATCAGACAGGATAGCAGGCTTGGACGTCCTTAGGATGGAATCAACTAAATTGTATAAGTAGTACTGCCTGGTAGAGGAAGGAGAGAGCCAACCAAGGTCCTGATATAAGAGACAATGATGCTGCAGCCGAGCTGATGCTGGTATCCTTCCCCATGCCCTCAGTGACCACCATATGGTTTTATTTTGTATGTAACATTCATCAACCCAAAGTCCCCCTATTTTCAACCAACTTTGCTCCTTCAGGTCACTGCACATGTCCTTCCATGCTGACCTGGTGGCTACCGACTAGTTGCCCATCTGTACAACTAGCAACATAAATTCTGACTTCCAACACAGAATTTCAACTCCAAATTAATGTATGACTGGGATCTACATACCCCCTTAGAAAAAACAGGGTCCGAGGTTCCCACCTCCCATGGATCACCGCAAAGTTGCTGGCCTGTCTCCACATGTGAAACATTGCCCAGCAGATTCGCAAGTCCTCCTGTTCCCCTGCCAACTTAATCATATACTGGACCCTTTGTAATACCTGTAGCAGAGCTTTCAGGCTAGCCAAGTCTGAATACTTAGCAACCATACTCCAGAACAACCTCAATAATGCCTCCAAGTTCTGGAAGGTCTTCCATGCCCTTCTATGTCTCCCAATGTAGTCCCCTCTCTCCATCCTAAAGATGGGTGACATTCCCATTTCTAACCCCTCTTCTGTCATTCATGTCCTGTGCCCATCTCTCCTCTCCCTCTCCTCCCAACTCCTTTGCAGTCCCCCTTCTCCCATTAAACCACCCCTTCTCCTTCTTTCCTTCTCTCCTACCACTCTCACTGCATCCCTTAAGGTCCTTCTTTCTCTAAAGCTCCACAAAGGTATGAGCCCTGATGGTCTAGACAACAAACTCCTGCGCCTCTCCACCCATGTCATTACACTACCTATTACACTCCTTTTCAACTTCTCTTTCTTCTTAGAATCTGTCACTGATTCTTGGTAACAGGCTACATTTATTCCCCTCCCAAAAAGGGTGATTCCACCTCTCTTGGCAATTACTGATCTATTTCCCTCCTCCCCAAGCTGATTAAGCTCCAGGAACACCTTGTGCTATCCCAGCTCTCCACATGTCTTGATTCTTCCACCTTCTGTATCACTTACCAGTCTGGCTTCTGGAGCTCCCACTCCACCTCCCTGTCCCTCCTCTGGCTTACTGACTCCATTCTATGTGTCATGGAGTAAGACCTGACCACCTCCACCATCTTTGTTTGACACTGTTGACCATCCCATTCTGAAGGACAGGCAGTGGAGCTCTCTGACTCCTCAGTTGGGTGGTTCCACTCCTACATTGAAGGTAGGTCTCAAATTGTCCAGATTGGAGAATCCACCCCCCACACTTCCTATCAGATCAGATGTGCCCCAAAGGTCCATTTTTGGTCCTATACACTTCTACATCTTCTTAAATGACCTCCTTGCTACCTTCTCTTCTGTATCCATCCATCCATATGTATGCAGATGACATGGTACTCTTTGCCTCTGACTCCTCTGCCCCTAACTTCACTGCCTGGCTCCAACTGGACTTTATTAACATCCATCACTGGTTTCTGGCAAATCATCTGTCCCTTAAAACCAAGAAAACTGTCTCTCTGACCTTTGACACTCAACAGAGGCTCGCTAAGCTCACCATCTCTCCTCCTCCCATATCCTTGATGGTGCAATGATTAAAGATGTCTCCTCATTTAAGTAGCTCAGGGTCTGGCTGTACAAGCACCTTGATTTCTCTGTGTATGTGGATGTACCCACCAGAAGCTTCACTCCAAAATTGGTGCACTTTACAGGAATAAAGAAAGTATAACACTGCCTTGTACCCAACCCACACTTCACCACCTTTGCGGCAAAAGTGCTCCTGCGACAGGTCACAAGGGGATGTGTGCCATGGTGGGGCTGCACCATCCCCTTTTGGGGATTTTGCAAGACCTGTAATGGATTCAGCAATGGTCTCATATTAGACCAGCCAGGAGGTGGTCTAACTTTCCTCCACAACTACTTGGCAGGGCATCCAGTGAGCTGTGGGGCCAGGAAGGTTGAAAATGGGGGCTGCAGGGATACTGAATGCACCAAAGGGCACAAGGGGGCATGATGGAAAGTACAGGGAGAGGAGCAGGTACCTGGAAGAGGTGTCATAGGGTGTATAAGACAGCTGAGGAGACTGAGTTGGGGGTTGAGATCATGATCCTAGTATGACACATTCCCTGGTGGAAGCAGCCCTGGACCCTGCCCACAGGAGTGTGGATTCTGTGAGGCAGGTGCCAGATCTGCTTCCACATGGGGCCATTTCATACTAAGATTGTGATGCTAGCCCCCCACCCAGTCCCCTTGGCTGTCTTATATTTATTTATTTATTTATTGAATTTTGATGACCGGGTAGGCCCACTGGGCTCTGGAGGTCCCTTTTTCAGGGGCGACCCGGGAAATAACAGTACATGAGATAGAAGACAGTGATAAATATACAGGCTATGGGTATACAGTATGCTTCAGTTTACAAACCCATGAGACAAAGTCTTCTTTTCTATGAGTTGTCTTTGTCTAACTAATAGTCTGTTGTACATTACATATACAGTACATATACCCTATGGCACCTCTGCCAAGTGCCTCCTCCACTCCCTATACTTGCCACTGTGGCCCCCCATGCCCAACTGCACTGTCAGTGTGCTTGCAGTCCATGTTCCCCACCTTCCATCCAGGATTCTCCACCACCTCCATACATCATGCACACTTGCACGGGGGGGATTGTTGAAGGATCCCTCCATCAAACTTCATCGGTGCCCCAATATTTTGCACAGCCCTGCAGCTGTGGCAACCCCCATATCTTCAGTGATGGCACCCCTGATTTTACCAAAATTGGGTGCAGGGCTCCTGACATACCCGGACTTTGCTGCCAGCCTAGGCCACCACAAAATTTAGGTGATCTAAGGGCTCTTTGAAAATCAAGCCCGTGGTATTAATTAAAACTGTCTTATAGGAAACAAATTTGTCCTTCCTACTATTAAGTGTGCCACTTGTGTCTCTCCTCTTTTCTGCACTCCACGTATTGTATGCACACTCTTAGTATGCCATCTATGACTGTTATTTCCCATGGGATAGACAGTGTTTTTATTTGAATATGGGGAGAGCAATTGCAGCTGTATTTCTGAGTGGGATTTGAGATGTTCCTGTAAGTACTGCTCCTCCCCCTAGTTTAAAAACCTTCTTATTCTCATATCTAACTTCTGCCCCAATGCACGGGTGCCATCCCAGCTCAAATGACTGCCATCCCAGGAAAACAGAAAGTGCTTCTCCCAAAACATTTCCCATTTGCCCAGAAATTATCCTTTTCCTCACACCAGGGTTTTTCTCCTGCCTATCATCACCCTCACATGGCATGGGCAGGATTTCAAAAAGGATGCCATATCTGTCTCTGCCCTCAACTTCCTGCCTAGTTCATGGAAGCTTCCCTTTACCCTATCTACATAACTGCCAGCCAGATCATTGGTGCCTACATTTATTGCCATGTCTGGATTCCCATCACCTACTTTCCAGATGAAGGAGCACCCTACTCACTGTTACTCCTGGCAAGCAATGGGCAGTTCTCTCCTCCCAACTGGTTGCACACACCAACCTCCCCTTACTTCTGACTATAAAGTTTCACAGTTTTAGAATCCACCTCTCATACTGGCCATATCTCACCCTCATCTGTGCACACTTCCCTGATGCAGCAACCTGTCCCTGGGTTCCAGTGTTGCTTCCTCTTTGGGGTCAGCAGCTTGAAATGGTTCTGGCATGATGGAAACCAGTTCTTGGTCTCTACACTTGAATTCCCTCCTCCCTGGTGGAGTACATCTTCCTTTCCCCCAACCCATCCACTGCAGTCCATCTACTCACTCTGAAATTGTAGGGACTCTGTGGGAGTGAAGTTGCAGTGCCCATGTCCCTACTCTGAAATGCTCCACATAAACTTCACTTCATCCCTATGGTTAGTGACCTCATCAGAAAGGGCCCCAATCCCCTTACGCTCAAGTGTGATTTGTTCCCATAATGCTTTTCTCGGGGCAGTGCTGATACCGAGGCAGCACCCTTTAGCTCCTCCTCCTCCAGCTTACTCTTATTGGTGGATTTTGCCCATTGGCAGCACTGCCCCTGGGGCAGCACCCTAGCACTCTGCTTCCCACCTATCCCTATTGGTGGATTTCATCCCTTGCCCCCGGGGCAGAAACATGTAGCTGTTGCTTCCCACAAATCTGATTGTTGCAGGTCCGAAGAATTGAGGGTTTTAAGTGTACATGAGAATGTTATAGAAATGCTCCTCCCAGCAATGTGTACTGCTTGTCTTTAAATATATTGCTCCCTCCATATTTCCAAGGGCAGATAGAGATTTACAGTTATAGAACCCGTTCTTGTTTTTTGGTGGTGGTGGTGCTGGGGAGGAGTGTATTTCATGGCATTTAAACCAGACAAAAAGTTTAACATTTCAAAGGACAGTGTTATTGTTCTGATGTTAATGTGACCAACTTTATTAATTTGCTATTTCTGAAGGAGAGATATGGAGTAGTATGACTAGACTTGAAAATCCTATAAAACTTCAACATCCTTCAGTGGCTCGGTAGGTATTTTGGCATGCTACAGATCCATGTGTCATAGGTTCAAACCTTCACCAGGGAACAATTTCTTTTTTCTGAAGGATAGATATGGTGTGGTGACTACATTTTGAAGTCCTATCTAAATGCACTGTGCTTCTGTGGCTTAATATGCATGTCAACATGCAAAAGATTCAGCAGTCAAGGTTCAAGTCTTGAGGAGGAACATTTTTTTATGTATCACTTTATTCTAAGTACAGACAAAACTTGGGGAAACTAATCAAAACAGTGTATTTTGGTGGCTTAAAGTGTATGTATGTCTGCATCCAAAAGATCCAGACTTCAAGGATTCAGACCTTAACCAGGGACATTTTTTGTGCTTTGTGTCAAACTCAGTTGTGAGCATTTAATCATATAGGTGTCACAAATCATTATCTTTTTTTAATATTGCTAAATTAAGACAGACATAGGTGACATAACATATGTTATATATAAATTGTAATAAATGGGGCAGTGACATGATGATTGTTTACTGGCACTGCCCCTGGGGCAGTACCATGATGTTTAGTTTCTGTTGGCTGCCCCAGGGCAGTGCTCTTGCTGCCGCTGTGGCAGCACCTGTGTAACTGGTTCCTGTGGGCTGTCCCTGGGGCAGTAGCCTCACTGTCCCGGGGCAGTGCCTGTGTAATTAGTTCCAATGGACTGTCCCTGGGGCAGTGCCAATATAATTGGTTCCTGTGGGCTGCCCATGGAGCAGTGTCCTTGTTGCTCCGCGGCATTGCATGTGTAATTGGTTCCCATGGTGTGCCCCTGGAGCAGTGCCTGTGTAGTTGGTGCCTGCTGCCTACCCCTGGGGCAGTGCCCAGAAACAAATACCCAAACACTGGCCCAGGGGCAGCCAGTAGGAACCAACTTCACAGCTGCTGCCTTGGGGCAGCCCATGGTAACCACTTACACAGCCACTGCCCCAGAGTCAGTAAGGGCTCTGTCCCAGGGGCAGCTAATGGAGCCAATTACACAGACACTGCTCCAGGGGCAGACCTGGGGACCAATTACACAGGCACTGCCCCAGAGTCAGTAAGGGCTCTGCCCCAGGGGTAGCTAGTGGAACCAATTACACAGGCACTGCCCCAGGGGCAGAGCTTGGGACCAACAACTCAGGCACTTCCTCAGGGGCAGCCCACGGGAACCAATTACACAGGCACTGCCCCAGAGGCAGACAGGACACTATCCCAGAGGCAACCCATGGGAAAGAATTACACAGGCACTGCCCCAGGGGCAGCAAGAGCACTGCCCCATGGGTAGCCAACAGAAACCAACCATCATGGCACTGCCCCAGGGACAGTGCCAGTAACCAATCATCATGGCACTGCCCCATTTATTACAGCTTATAAATAAAATATATTCTCTCACCTATGTCTGTCTTAATTTAACAATATTAATAAAAAGGTAATGATTTATGAGACCTATATGACTAAATGCTCACAACTAAGTTTGACACAAAGCACAAAAAAAATGTCTTGATTAAGGTTTGAACCCTTGAAGTCTCACTGTTTTGGATGCAGACTGACACACACACACACCTTGAGCCACCAAAATACACTGTTTTGATTAGTTTTCCCAAGTTTTGTCTCTTCTCAAAACAAAGTGACACATAAAAAAAACATCTCTGCTAAAGGCTTGAACCCTTGACTGCTGGATATTTTGCATGCTGACATACATATTAAGCCACAGAAACACAGTACATTTAGATAGGATTTCAAAATTCAGTCACCACACCATATCTATCATTCAGAAAAACACATTTTTTCCTAGTGAAGGTTTCAACCCTTGAATTGACCCATGGATCTGTAGCATGCTGACATACCTATTGAGCCACTGAAGGACACTGAAGTTTTATAGGATTTTCAAGTCTAGTAATACTACTCCGTATCTCTCCTTCAGGAAAAGCAAATTAATAAAGTTGATCATACTAACATCTGAACAATAACACTGTCCTCTGAAACATTCAACTTTTTGTCAGAATTATATGCCATGAAATCCCCCCAAAAACAAAACTGCCTCTATAACTGTAAATCTCTGTCTGCCCTTGGAAATATGGTGCGGGAACAATATATTCAAAGTCAAGCAGTACACATTGCTGGGGGGGGAGCATTTCCATAACATTCTCATGTACACTTAAACCCTCATTTCCTCAGACTTGCAACAATCAGATCTGAGGGAAGTAACAGCTGCATGTTGCTGCCCCAGGGGCAGGGTACTAAATCCACCAATAGGGAAAGGTGGCAGGCAGCGTGCAAGGGTGCTGACCCAGGGGCATTGCTGCCAGTGGGCAAAATCCACCAATAGGAGTAAGCTGGAGGAGAAGCTAAAGGGTGCTGCCCCAGAAGCAGTACTGCCCCAAGAACAGCATTACGGGGAACAAATCACACTCAATCTCCTCTTACACACTGAATACCCTACATGTATTCAGAGCAGGCTCTGAGAGATGGGGGCACCAAATTCCCTACAACACATTAGCTCTTACACTCATCCACCTGCCTGCCACAACATGGTGCTAACATGTGCTATCAATTTGTTTGGCTGTCTACTGCAGTGCACTTCTCTAAACCTACCTCCCTCTACTGCTGCTGTTTTGTCTCCTTTCTCCAACAGAGCTGTCTGTTCCCTGCCGTTCTTCCTCTATGGATCTCTCTTTAATCAGGTACCTATGTCACTTAACCTCAAGGTAGTCCACACAGTGGCACAATCACTACTCATGACTCAGTATGATCAAGGAAAGTGCTCTTGCAATATATACTGTACTTCCTGGTGCCTCACGACCTGGAAGTACTCACCTTTACTTGCTGCCTCTGAATACCTATATGAGACCCCGCTCCTACTTAATCCCCATTTGGTCTGTGCACCCCTTCACTGCAATGTGAGCAACCACTGAACCAAAACAATTAAAAGCACTTATCTACCTATCCACCCACACTGCCACCTTACGTATTTAATAACAGAGCTTACCCGGTACAGGCTGGCTGCCCAGTTCTCTCCTCCCCCTTCAGTTCTCTCCATACAGGACCCCCAACTAACAAGCCCACTACAGTAAATCTCCTGTATCCTATAAGCCTGATTTAGCTCCTTCCACAATCACACACATGCTTCAGAAGTTATAACTAAAAACTGAAACCACAAGAGGCTGCAACATTTATTCAACACAGGCAGTTTACCCACACACTGACAACTAAAAGTTAATGAAATTGAAAGAATTGCCATAAAACACAGACTAACAAGTACTTACCTCTATCTATGTACCCACACTGCCATTTTAAGTTTTAAATAAGAGGCCTTATTTGGTGTAGGCTAGTTAATCTGTTCTCACTTCCCTTTCTGGTCTTCCATCCTCTCTTTCAAGTTCTGCAAAAAATAACCTGATTGACTTCCTAATATAACCCCCACGTAGGGTTTAAAATTATGGCTCCCCATAGATGCCACACACCGACAGCTGCCATGACTGCTGTGCTCCTCTGCAGCCCCTAGTGACTCTGACTGTTGTGCGGGCTGGATTGAAAGATGAGAGAGAGAGACCAGAGGTCTTCTGTGCACCACGTGATTTATCAAGTGGTTCCACACCACACATCAAAGAAGGCTCCACTGCCACTGATGACTGTGCATGATATATGCTCAAGATTTAACTGGGGATTCATAACTGACTGCCCCAACCACAGCAGACCATTAGTGCTAGTATTGGCAACCATGGTGTGGGGTACATAAATAGTTCAAGGGTAGGAATTCTTTAAAAACAAAAAAGACCTTGGGGTCATTACCTCTTTACCTCTTGGAATAGTCAATGGATAGTCCACTGCACTTCATTAATATCCTGTATACATCTGTGTTTATATGCTTTTATGGGTCAGAGTCTGGGATGACCCTGCTTCCCACGGGGGAATTATATGCTATGGGTGACCTTAACCTAAACTGGTTAGCCCCGCCCCTCAACAAAACCTGGACTGATGTCGCTGCCCTCAGTTTAACCCAACTCATCACTGAGCCCACCCACCTAAACCTTATCAACTGGGTAACCACTCCCTTATCAACTGGGCTCTGACCTCCCATCCACACAGAGTCATCCAAATAGGCCTACTCCCTGACTCTATTAGTGATCACCATGTCATCTACCTTGTTCGCAAAATCCACCATCTCAAATTCCACCTAAGTTCTTAGTCCAATGGTCGTTCAAATCCCTAAACCTTGTTCCCCTCCTAAATAACCTTGTCCTAACTAACTGGCTCCCCTCCCCCCCCAACCTGATAGATGACACCCTAATTCACTTCAAAAACACATTCCTTAAGATATGGGATTCCCACGCCCTGCTACAATGTACTAGGGTTTGCAGTACCCATCTGCCTTGGATCTCCCAAGAGCTCACAGCTTGTATGAATGCCCGTGACTCAGCATGGCAAGCCTTCAAAGCCTCAGCCCTACCTCAGGACCTCTCCCATTACCTGTATCTGCTCAACATGTGCGCTACAGCAACTCATCTAGCTAAAGCAGAGTACTTCAGATCCTCCCTCCAATCTAACTTTCGTGGAAGGTCATACACTCCCTCTTCTCACCCCCAGTAGCCAAACCCTCACCTCTCCTTAGTATAAACAACTTCACAATCTCGGATCCTATCTCAGTCGCTGCTGAGTTTAACTTATATTTCTCCACCTGCGCCTCCTCGCTCCTTTCCTCCTTAAACCCCATGTCACCATCTCCACCACCTACAGGGTAAAAACTACCTAAAAATACAGGTATTTTCTCCTTCAGGGAAAACTCTCCGGATGAAGCTCTAGAAGCCCTGCTAAATAAAGTCCCTCAAATGGGAATTCCCCGGATGGACTAGACCCCAAACTTCTGTTCCTCTTGGCCTCTGCCATAGCCACCCCTATTGCCTACCTCCTAAATCTATACTTCACCACTGCATCTGTCCCTCTGTCCTGGAAGTACACCATTGTCATCCCTCTCCACAAAGGGGGCGCCTCCTCCTCCTCCACCTCAAACTATCAGCCAATCTCCCTCCTCCCTGCTCTGGTGAAGCTGCAAGAACACTTAGCGCTTAGCCAGCTAACCTCCTATCTCGCCAACTCAAATTTCTTCACACTACCAGTCCAGATTCAAGAAAGATCACTCCACTGCCTCCTCTTTACAAAGGCTCACTGACACCATCCAATCTGGAATGGATAGAGGTCTCATCACCTCTGCCATTTTCATCAATCTGGCCAAGGCCTTCGATACAGTCTCCCACACTCTGTTACTATCTAGCCTGTCTGACTCTGGCCTCTCCACATCTGCTACTGCCTGGTTCAGTGCCTATCTTACAGACCGCACTCAATCTGTCAGGATTGTGGATGCCATATCCCTTCCCCTCCCCTCCCCATGTCCACCGGTGTCCCCCAAGGATCGGTGCTTGGGCCTGTCCTAGTCTCTATTTTTCTGAACAACCTGTCCCAAGCTTGTTCTGCCTCCTCGATCCAAATGAATGTTGACAATACTGTCCTATTTTCTTCTGGCTCCTCCCCAGCCTCAGTTGCCTCTACCCTCTAGGCAGATTTTAACAAAGTCTAGCTCTGGTTCAACTCTCACCAGCTCTCTCTAAATGCTAAAAAAAACTGTAACTATGACTTTTGGTACATCCCAGCATCCTCTCCCTTCCACTTTTCCACACCCTTGATGGGTCAGAGCTGGAGGATGTCATCTCCTTCCGATATCTTGGAGTTTGGCTTGACCGCCACCTCACCTTTGCAGTCCATGCTGACTCTATACTAACAAAACTCCACCGCAAGCTCGGAGCTTTATATCGGAACCATTCTAGCCTCCCCTATCCGGTCCATCATGAGCTTATCCAGAAGATGATACTTCCCTCCTTCTATTATTGTGATATTGTTTACAGTGCCACCCACAAGTCAGTTTTAGCCGAACTGGATACCTTTTTAATGCTTTCTGACGGTTCACTCTTGACGCTCCTCCTCTCACCCACCGCTGCGAGCTTTACCGCTCCCTTGCTCTCCCCTCCCTTGAGAACCGCCCCCTAATACACAGTGCCAAGTTTATCTCGAAGAACTGGTTTGGTACCCTTATGGTGTATCTGACCTCTGTACTATCACCCCCTCTGGTTCATACCTATGCTCTGAGGTCACTAGACTCCCAGCTCATGTTAGTCCCCAAGCTGGCCAGGCCACCTTCTCTCACCGCTTCCCTCAACTCTGGAACTCTTTCCCCTCTGAAATTCGCCACTGTTCCTCTATCTGCTCACTATCCTATGCCCTTGCCAACTGCTGCTTAGTAAACTGCTCTTGCAGCTAACTCTTCAATCTATGCTACCTCAGACACTCCTATATTTCTTCTTCCAGTAGGCCGTATGGTGCTACTTCGCTAACCACACCCAGTTACTGCACTTGATCCCACCTTTTAAGCTAGCTAGCTAGCTTGCACTTACCCCTATCTCATTATATACCACAACCCAATACCTTAGCAGGATTTCTTCATTGTAACTGTTACTCTCGACTATTAGGGTATATGTATTAATCCACACTCACCTATTCCTGTCAAACATATGCAACTGTATTATCTAATTATATGTTTTCAAGGTATAAAGCATGACTTCCCCATGCAATTGCTACTATAGTATAAGTAAGGGTAAATTGTCATCTATGCCCAACTATTTCTGTCAAATGTTTTCAACTGTATTGTAATTGTATGTATATATGTCAGGGCCTGGACTACCCTTGTCCTCTTCCCCACTGTACCCCTCCCCCCAGGTCGCACCGGGAGACAAGCACTTCTTGCTCAGTGTGCTTTTTCTGGTGAAACAATTTAAATAAATAAATAGATAGATAGATAGATAGATAAATAAATAAATAACCGAGGTGATGGCCAAGGATTTTCATCAATATCTGGAAGATAGTAGTCCTCCATCAACAGTACCTCCTCCATATCTGCCATCTTGCTTATGTATTTTCCTTGTCTAATCTTCCCCCTGTGCTGGAGGATTGCAAAGAACCCCAGTGTGAATGGAGGCTTCAGCTGCTGTCTCCAGGGTGACTCACAGTACCTCCAGCCCCTCCTCACCCCCCTGCATTTCTGATGCCTTGGTATCTTCCCTGACATATAGGACACTCTCCCATGTTCCCTACCCTCCCTATCCTTGCTGAAATGTTTGTATCCTGGTATAGCCTTGTCCCAGTCATGTTTCCTGTGACCATGACTCAGTGATGGCCACTATGTCCAGGTCTGCCTCCACCATGATTGCCTCAAAATCTGAAATTTTATTTCCAACACTTTTTGCATTTGCACACATGGCTTTCCACATCTGTCTCCCACCATGCTTGCAGTCCCACCTCTTCCTTTAGCCCTGCCTCATTTTCCTCTCTCACAATACTATGTTCCTTGTCCCTTTGTCTCCAGTTCCCCTTCATTTAACTTGAACCTGTTCCCTGGGGGATTTTCCTCCCCTCAGGTTCTCCTTCCCTCTTGCTTCATTTTGTGAGGTAGCACTATATACCTTCCTCTCTCCTTCTACTACCCCCCTTCAGCTAGTTTTAATGTTCATCAAAGTCATCTGTAAACCACTCATTGGGGACTGCAGTTTCTCTCTTAGATGGATGCAGGCCAGCACCTTTGTACAGGCCCACACCCTCCCAAATTTGTTCCCAGTTCCTAATGTAGCCTAACTCCTCCCTCTCTGCACCATTTCTTCAACCATAGGTTGAAGTTCCTGATGCAGAGTTCCCTGTCCTCCCCTCAGCCATATGCAGGTAGCACCTCTGTGAAGGCCACCATGTTTCGTACCAGTTTTAGGCCCCTCTCCAAATTCCTGAACTCCCCCAGTACAATCCCAGCTGTATCCCTACCTAGGTCAGTGATTCCAATATGGACATTAAAATTCAGCTCCCCCCACCCCCCGCCATGCCACCCTAGTGATCCTTAGGATCCTTAAAATTACTGTCCAGCATTTTTTGCGAGATATAGAGACAAATCATTTATATAAACTAATTGTGGAACTCGTAGTTCAGTTCTGTAAACTTCAATATGTTTCTTTTTAGAATGTAAAAATGCTGCAGCTTTTCTGTGAGAGACACTAATTGTTTGAAACAAGAGGCAATTGTGCTATGGAGGGCATAGCTTCAGCATGCGAGTTTGATTTCCAGGTCATGGTTAAACATGACCAGTTGTAACCAAAAATGACAACATGGTAATTAAGCTATTAAAAATGCTGGCTATGACTGGCCTACCAGTGCAGTGGTAGCAATACCACTAGCAATGCCAATGACCCGGGTTCGGAACTGAATCTGGGTGTCAGAGGGCTGGCCAGGGTAGGAGGATTGAGCATCAGTAGGACTGTTCTCCTCCTCTGGGGGGGTAGGGAGGTGTAGCTCGCTGCATGCCGGGCCCCTGGTAGAAGCTGGGGGAAAGATATTCTGGAACAGAAGATTGAGATGGGTGGCAGACATCAGCGCACATCATGTGGGAGCCAGTGATATGCCCCTAGACATCCTTGCTCACCACAACTCCCTGGGGGACCAGAACAAGGAAAATGCCAGTGGCAGGATGCCAGAAAATGCTTGATGATCCCACACCCGACTAGCCGGGCTCACCAGTCCAAATGGGATCCAGTCCTAGGTGGTGCTTGGGGACCTCCACTGACCCTGCCAGGGGGGCAAGCACTGTAGGAAGATGGCTGGTAGTATGTCCTGGTGAAGAATGTGGTTCTGAGGCTGGGGCTCCCACCCAAAGGAGGGCAATCTGGGTGAAAGGCAAAAACAAAGTGCTGGCCTGTCAGCCCAATGGCATGAAGGGCTGAGGCAGTCACTACCTTACCTTGTGCCATGCTGGCAACCCATGCTTGGGAACGAGCATAGGTTGCCAGGGGTCAGCGGGGTGAGAGAAGATTGAGCATCCCAGAAACTGCTCTCCTCTCCCAGAGAGGGATGGTTGGTTCTCTCGGCCTTTGACTGCCACTGAATGGAAGCCTGGTGGTAGTGCAGACAGCACAGGAACTTGAAGGAAGGGGCCACAGTTCTCTAGAGCATGTGCACGTCCATGTGCATGTCATGATGTGCTGCTGTGGTAAAAAGGGATGCAGTGGAGAACATGGAATAAAGGGACCAGATGACATATCACTGCTTCATGCACCTCCCTGGGTCTTCACTGCCACCCAGAGTGATAGATATGACTCTGGATTATTTGTCTGAAGGAGGGAGAACAGCCCTCCCTCTCCAACCCCACCACAGGGGCAAATCTGTAGGGGACTTGCATAGGGGTTGCTCCAGGGGAGGTTAGTGCTGGCTAGGGGGAGGTGGGGATAGATACAGAATTGCACCAAACCTATAAGAAAGAAAAAATATATTTTTACATACACTTGGTGTGTGATACCTATATGCATCACTTAGCCTTCAGTACCGTGGTTATTGTGGTGTCCCTCACCTCACTCAGGTGTGTGTGTGTGTTCAAATCATTCAACTCTGTTGCCCATGCATTATTCCCTATGTATTGGCAGTCTTTGGAATTTCTACTGTAAACCCACTTCATTAGAATGTTACTTATGTGCTGAAAGTACTCTGGCAGTTAGGTGTCTCAACTGGCTATTTTTACATAAAACATACAGCACTGTGGTAAAACTAGTGGTATATCAGTTTCAGCCTTTGAAGCAGACTGTAATGTTAATCCTTATCAACAAAAGTGGCCTTTAGGGAACTACTGTAATTATAATCAACATTTAATAGTGCACTTAATGACCAAAGTATAATGTTATAACATGCTGTCTTTACAGTTTAGAATATCTATAAGTAATTGTCCCAATTAACTGCTATAATGCAATTGTTACAACTACAGGTGGTTTGATTCTGAACAATGCTCCGAACTACGTAAGTATAATTCACTCAATATCTAAAGTCTCAGACGCAGTGCAATGTGTCACTGGATTTCAATTCCTTTTGTAAGGGCAGGTTGACAATGATTCAGCAGAACATTCTATATACAGTATGTTTTACATCTAAAGGGAACAGCATGGAGAAATACCAGCACATGCCACATCTTAGTTATTTCACTAGTCAGTATTGCACTCTATTCACAGTAAAGAGGAGAGCATACCTTGTTGTATCCAAAAATTGCTTGATTTTATCCAAAAGTGCACACAGACAATCCAATGTTGGCAGTTGTTTTAGCAGCTCAACTCCTCAATCCCTTCCCTCAGAAGTCAGGTGGTCCACATGACCTGACTCATTTCACGCAACAAGCATTTTCTCAAAGGCAGCATATACCCATCAAGGCAGGTATTTATGTAACCCCCAGGCCACTTTTTTACCTAATGTGCACACCCCCCATTAAATATCTGGAAAACACTGGTGTCCATATGCTAGCATACCAAGCTATCTTACTAAAAAGTAGGTACCACCCTTGGCATTTGGATGTATACATGGCTCATTATCTAGAGGAAGAGAGGGGTGGGGGTACAGAAACATGAACCCTGTGTAAATGACACAACTCAGGTCCTGGGTGGAGATAACTAGGCATATGCTAGATCTAACCTGCTGAGGGGGTCCCAGTAAATCCACACAACCAAAAGCAATAATCAGAATTGCTGTAACAGTGACTCGGGATTGAACAGTATGACTTTGTTAAATAGATGAAAAGTAAAAGCAGAAGTGGACCCCAAGGGTTGGTCCAGGCTGGACAGGTACAAATTCCAGAACTCCCCTTGCATGCAGTACAGTTCATGAATGACAACAGAACAATCTTCTTCCCAGCTTCCCAAAAGGTGCATTTGTGGACACCTGGCCAAGCACATGAACGTCTCTCTTCCCATGATTATCATTTAATGAATCTAATCCACACTCAAAACTCTTCTCAGACATAGGTACAATATGTGAAACTCAGCCACATACCTTAACCTGCAACTTGGTCCTCACTCAGGTAGACATACTGGTGCCCTTTACGAACCAGGAAGCCCTGCCTTGTAAGCACTTAGGTGACGTTCCTCCCACCCTTGGTCCCAGCCGACAGTCCCTGCCATTCTTCAGGGTTACACCAGTGAAACCCGCATTTCCCACTGAAAAGCTAGAGGTGCCATACTTTTAACTTGTCACAAACTGGAGTGACCAGAGAATAAACTGCACTCACTTGGGTACACAGTTTAACTTTACTTCACTCACATTGGTGAGACTAGGGGAACTTACAGGTACAATCCAGTCTCATCTATGGGCACATGCACCCCAGACTATGTAATCCCCTAAGAAATTGTGGAGATCAAGTCTCCTAGATAGTACTCACAGAAGTTGTCTCTTCCACAGGGCATGGAACAATGAAAAAGGAAAAGGAAAACACTCTCCTAGGTAGCTGGTCAAAACAGTCTCTTTCAGGTCCTATTCAAGGTAGCTGAAAACATCACAGAACATTCAGGGGATTGTCCCTTGAGTCCAGTGAGAGCAAGCAGTTCCTTCCACTTCACTGAGAGTAGAAATCAGGAACTCTTGCTGTAGCCTTGTCTCCACCACTTCAGCTAGAAGCTGGAAATGACACTCCACTAGGGTGTGAAATCCTGCGCCCTCTCCTCAGAGCCCACTGGCAGTCCTTCTGCCACTCTCACCTCCTCATGCCACAACTGGCTGAACAACAATAAGCATTATAAGCTCTCCAGAGCAGCTATCCACACAATGTGGCTTGGGCTGCTGCGAGAATTCTAAATGACCTAATCATTCTTCCCTCTGTCTAGCTGAGTAAAAAATTATGTAAGGATCCCCAATGAGCTCCCTACCAGCTTCCTGCTGCCTTCCTAACAGTAATACTGATAGGATTCTAGTAACCCTATGGGACTGGGTGGTTACATTAGCCCCAAGCCAGGTAAATGACTGTTCACAGTCATTCCCTCACCTGGCACCAGGCCATCCTATCTCTGATTCCCCCTATGGGGAGGGTTGATAAAGTCCTCCCCTACAATGTACCAGGCACAGGCAGGTAACATCTAAGGATAGAGGCCCACTGAAGAAACTTCAGTTCCTATCCTATTACTGTACTATCTATGGTTCCTCAGTGGCTCCAAAAAACTTCCTGAAGCATGTCCTATCAGACATCATTGGTGACCCCTATCTAGAGTAAGGACCACTAACCTGCTTTCTCCCCTACCACTCAAGGGGAAAACTGTCTGATCTATGCTACCTACTAGCTGCCCTACCCTAAAAATCATTTTACACCTATACATCTGCAAATGACAAATGTTAGACATTGTACTACACAGTTACACAAGTGTAACAGATCTACACCAAAGGAAGAACTCTGAATGAGTCCCATCAATCTTCTTCGGGTCTTTTTGTCTTCCTCCAGGAACACCTGCAAAAGAAAACACTACAAAACACATTTCTGAACACAACTGCAACCTGTAAAGCCAAAAACACAGCGACCAAAACCCTCCCACTGGATACTGCGCAAGCCCAAAAAAGTATTTTAAAATGGATTTTCTACGAAAGTACAAAAATAGAAAACATAAAGACATTTGCAAAGCATTTGGGGAGGGATCCCTGCAATTTCTGAAACTAAGGAGGAGTCCAGGGTGCTGAAGCACTACAACAAGAGTCTCTCCTAGGCTGCAGCCTCCTGAAGCACAGTCATGGAAAAGGCACAAGGCCTACAAGCACTGCAGTCTCGATGGCAAGTCTATTGGAGATTAATATTCCACAGAGTCTTCAAACTTGCAGGAAACAGTTAACTTAAAAATAAAAAAGGGGTGGTGTGGCCTAGCCCTGATCCAGTATGGTCGCATAGAGAGATAGCTCTTGCAACACGGGGATAAATCCGATGTCAGCCATCACTAAGACCATCTATTTCTGCCAGAATTTTTATCGTAGCAGAGAGGAATCCCTTGGGCATAATTTTGGAACTTTTCTTGCAAGTTCTCTTTTGGAAATCACTCATCTTTTCTTTCGGAAGGTGGATTTGCAGTGTGGCCTATAATATGCAGCCTTCTGCATAATCATCGAGAACTGAAGCGATGTTCAGCCAGTTCATGACCCAAATAGCACAACTCACAATTGCAGTCAATGTCACTATGCAAACTTTGCAAGGGATCGAAGTTAGGCTTTTCCATAATGAGCGACAAATATCCTCCCATGATGTGGCTCTTCATGAAATAACTGCTACTCTGAGGGAACAGGCCAAACTTATCCACACACTACGAAATAAAGTAGATGACCTTGAAAATCACAGCTGTCAAAACAATATATGGCTTATTGGCTTTCTGGAAGGTGCAGAACAGAAATCAGCCATCAACTTCTTACAGTAAACCCTCCCGAATCTGCTCAAATTACCAGCTGATTTCCTCAGATAGAACGGGTGCATCGCTCGCTTGCCCCGGTACCAAGGCCTAGAGCAAGGCCCAGACCCATGCTTGCCAGATTTTTGGACTTTAGACAAAAATAATTTATCATGGTTGCTGCTTGAACTGCGGAGGAAATTACTTGGCAAGGGCATCATATCCAGCTCTATCAGGACTATTCTAAAGAACTCTCCGATCGCCGTAAGGAATATGCCCAGGCACGGAGACTATTACAAAAACTAAACTACTCTTACTCACTGTGGTATCCAGCGACCATGCGGATTATGCACAATGGGTCTCCCCTTTTGTTTGAGACCCCAGAGAGCTTGATGGACTTCTTGCTGGCTAGACATCCTGCAGAGTTTTGGGACACCAATAATCAGAGTGAGCAAATACAACACTCTCCCTCTCCGTCTGCTGCGAATATTTTCTTGGCTCCCAAATAAGACATACCTGAGTCTGGTGTGCTGATTTTTGACACATTGCTACCACTGAGGCCAAGGAAATGGCAACCATCTCATCGTCATGATCGACGACAACATCCTACTGAAAGAGCCGGTTCCCCGAGCCCACAGGTGACGGCTCACTCAGACCAACTTTCAGATCAGTAAGATCCCATAGATTTGCAGACTTTCTTTTCACCTAACCCATTTGCTGTTCTACAACCAGACCTGCAGGACTCAGATACCGCACAAGGGATCTCAGAAGAGGCAGAGATGGACATGTGTGGGTCGACATCCTCAAGACCTATGCTCTCCACGTGTCAAAGCAAATCCTGGGCCGACATAGCTGCCACATCTCCAGAACTTGCAGCCGGCATTCCCACTGCGAATTTACGAGATGGGACTCATAATGCTACAATTGGTCTTCCCAGACCTGGCTCAGAATCTCCGGACTGAGGACATGTTCAAATTGTATGGTACCAGTTTAATATGGGTGGTTGAGTATGTAATAAGGGAAAGGGAACCTCCTTATTTCTGTTTGGTTCTCCCTTTATGTGTTAACTTCTTGTCCCTTGGCCTGCCATGGGATCTAAATTGCTAGGAGTATGAAGCTCAGCTCTCTCTATCCCTCATCTATCGGCTGGGAATATTGGAGTACTGTAACTCCTTTTGGGACATGCTTTTGAGGGTATCCTGCTATGTGCTTAGGGCCCCATGGTCCCAGGGGGACTCCTCTCATATGTCCTGAGAGGGATCTTAGCTCCAGCTGTATTTTTATACTCTGTAGTATGAGCAAGCTGTTCTGGAGGGTATTTCCTCTTGTCCTGATCCCAGGCCAACTCCCACAGATACCAAAGGAGGTCTTGCCACTTTAGTCGGTGACATATTACCTTTGGGATTCCTAATGGCTAAGGACAGGCTGATATATGTATATAGTTGGTTAAATGTTGTTATCAGTCAATATTATGTTTTACAAGTTGAAATTGTTTAAAGGTTTTACCAGATCGTGTTTAGTACATGCTTAAGGAGGGGGGAGTTGTGTGTGTATTTGGAGTCCCTTGCTGGTGGTGTTTAAATTAATTACAACAGACTTTCAGGGTTCAGATGATATGGGATAGACCTTCACTCTCAGTCTCTATTAGGTTCTATAGCTTGCTCCCTTCTAAATCAGACCTCCCACTTCTAGACTATGGCTGACATTCGCTATATAATCTGGAATGTATGGGGCCTTAATACCCCTATGAAGCGTTCTCAGGTGCTGAATCATTTCAAGAGACTGGGTGTGCAGGTAGCCCTATTACAAGAGACCATGTTGAAAAAGTTGGACCATGACAGGCTGAAAGGCTCTTGGATGGGACAGGTTGTTTCTTCTTCAGCCTCCACCGGCAAATGGGGGGTAGCTATTTTATTTCACAAATCCCTTCAGTGGACACAATTAAAAGTGCAGTGAGATAGAGATGGCAGATGGGTGGTGGCTTTGATGGATACTCCGACAGGTACCCTAGTGATAGCTAACATGTATGGTCCTAATGATGACCAGCCTGAAGTGTTTCACTCACTGGCCCAAGCTATTAGCTCCTTAGCCTCAACACAGGTCCCTATAATCTTAGGGGTGATTTCATCCTCCCCCTGGATCCTTTCCTAGATCGCACGTCTACCTGCTCAGATCACCATCAGAAATCTCACCTCTCACTGCAGCAGCTGATCACAGATATGAGGTTACAAGACCTCTGAAGCATTCTGCACCTGCGGGACAAAGATTATACATTCTTTTCTCCGGTGCATAACTCACACTATCAGCTGGACTACTGGTTTGTATTCCCTTCTATTATGAACAGCATCAATTTATTTATTATTTATTTATTTTCTGTTGACCGGATAAATGCACTAGACAAATCCTGCCAATTTTCATGCACGACCTGGAGGAAGGGTATGCAGATGAATGCCAACTGATCTTGAACCAGATTAAGCTGTTGGTGGTATTTTTAGTGAATGAGGGAAACTTGGCCTGGACACCGGGAAAATTCCCCTACTCTGCTTCCTGTGAGCAGGGGGGACCCATTTTCCTGTGGGACCAAGATGGCTGCCTCTGGACTTACTGTGGAGGACATGGAGGTGTTGGAGGCAAGGGGGTTAGTCTCCTCCCCTGTCTCTGGATTGCCAGAGACCTCATCGATTCTTCCTCAGGCTTCTTCTAATGGATCTAAGTTGCATGCATCTCCCAGTTCATTTCCTTCCTCAGAAACCTCGATGGATCAAAGTAAGCAAACAATTGTTTCTTCCCAGTCTGTTCCTATACTGCAACAGCTAGCATCGGCTAAAGAGTCTCTACATAATACTGAATGTTTACGACATACAGATGTGGACGCTTTGCTACTACTTGAGGAAACACACTATCTTACAAAGAAACAGGAGCTTTTAGCACTTAAGAACTCAGCTTTGCAGCTGCCTACTGATTCTGACTCATGGTTGCAGACTGCTGCATCAGATGCCCAAAAGACAGCCCTGACATTCCCGCATTCCAATGCAGTCTGTTCGACAATTTCTTCTTCTGCTCCTGCTGCTGAAACTTCTCCTGAAAACCTTGCTGTTTCCCCAGATCTTCTTCCACGAACCTTTGCATCTGACTTGCTCCCTGCAGAGGTTGTTCCTCAGAGAGACTGGTCAGTTGACTCTGCTCTTGTTGCGGCAGGGTGGGAGAGGGATCCAGTTGTCAGTACCTGGTGCTCCAGTCCTTCCCCCATTTGGATCACCCCTGCAGACACCCCAGCTGTTTCTTCTGTGCAAGACCAGTTGGACTTCACGCTTATACCTGCCTTGCACTTAACACAGAATCCATTTCTCAATTTACCGGTTTCCACTTCTCCTGCAGCTCCGTTTTTGGACTCCGACCCTCTTCACCGAAGTTTACCACCCCAGGGCCCTGGTCTACCTCCTCAACGGACTGAACAACTGACTTCTCTTGCTTCTACATCTACTAAAACGTATGCATCTTGTTTTTCTCTTTCCACTCAACAGGCTAAGAGACTCAATGCTGTCAGATTACAGTATTTGCAGGGTTTACCTGAAATGCCTGATAGAGTTTTTGTTGGGCACACTTTGCTTAAAGACTCCATGAAATTTGCTGCTTATGTTATCCACGCATTAATACATGTTTCTAATGAGTCCCATTTTGATATAAATTTTAAAACCCTAAAAGGTTTAGAGAAATTTTGGTCCCAATTTCATCTGTTGAAAAATACACCTTTTTGGTCACCTTTCAGTGCAATTCCTTTAACAAAACCTGCACAAAAGACTATCACTATTCTGTTTAGAAATGAAGGTGTTAGTTTTAACGATATTACAGTTTGGCTGAAACAAAGATGTACAGTGCTCTCTGACCCTGAAGCTATTTTTGATTTGGAAAATTTGTGGATGGGAGAGTGGAAGATTAGGGTTATGCTCCGGACTACTGATACTGGTATTCAACACCTACCCAATAGTTTTCTGTTAGGCAGGGATAGGGGAGTTTTGTTCTATTCTGGACAACCTAAAGCCTGTTCTAAGTGTGGTTCCACCTCTCATCTCAGCAGCATTTGTGACACTATTAAATGTACTGTTTGTGGTGGTCTTGGTCATGCAGGCTCACAGTGTACTGAAGAACCTCTCTGTGTTTTATGTGAAGACCTGGGACATACTTTTCAGCAACGTTCCTGGGCTGCCCATAATTCTCCTACTTTAGCTGATGGAGAGGAGCAATGGCTTATTATTACAGTGGCCCAACGCTCTAACATTAAGGGTCCATCTTCTTTTACTTCTACAGTTGCTCCCTCCCCTCTCCTACTACTTTAACTGAATCACAGTGTTGTTTCTACTGCCACTGTAGTAACTTCTCGGGATGATTTGACTGAGCTTGTTCCATGACCTGTTATGTTTTATCTACCTCCCCACCCTACTCCTTCCCCAGTTCTTCCTAGCTGTTCTACTTCAGGTGGCTCTTCTATGGGACTCCCCCGGCTCCATTAGAAACAATGGAACCTTCCCCTTCTGACCCTTTTACTACACCTTCTAGAATTACAAGGGGTTGAAGAAAGTTTGGTTCACCTTCCTCTAAGGCTCAGAGGGAAGAGACTCTCCCTTTGATGAATAAATATGAATTGCTGAGACATACTTCTGAAAACACAGACTCTGACTCTTCTTCTGTCCAGTCCTCTCACCCTGAACTTACTACAGATGCTGAAGTCCCTATCAACAATGTGGAGTCCCAAAAAAGGAAAGCCAAGGCCAAGACAAAACATAAAGAATGTACCCTGAGGAAGGATAGACAGGGGTGATTGCTGTGCATGTGTCTACTTCTTTTGCAATACATACTGTTGATGTTAACAGTATAAAAAAACAACATAAGAGGGATTCAGTTTTTTCATTTTTGTCTTGCCTTACTGCCTGTTTCATACTTCTACAAGGTGTTAGATTCCATTCTTTGCCTGAAATTTCTAGGGCCCAAAAATCCTGGCATTTAGGCCCTTCATATTGATAATTTAGACATGAGACATGTTCTGGGGTGGGTATTTTGTTTCATCTTCCTAATGTCTCTGTTATTAAGATTCTAGATTTATGCCCTGGCAGAGTATTATTGATAGACTTTAGGTTCCTTTCTATCCCTTTTCGGATTATCAATATTTATGCCCCACAAACCAAGTCACTTAGGATTGAACTCTTGAAAGTGGTTCGACCCTATCTTTACACCTCTGTGCACATGATTTTTGGTGGTGATTTCAATTGTGGGTTGTCCACTAAGGACAGGTCCTCGGTCTCAAAAACGACAAAATTATTTTGTGATACCACTTTTCTCAAAAATATTTTATTATCTGCAGAACTGAAGGATGCTTATCTTTCTCTCACCCAGACACATACCCCTACCTTTCATAAAGGCTGTTTAGCTACCCAGATAGATTTTTTTGTGTGTCCTCCTTTTTACAAACTTCCGCTGCTGAAGTACAGGTGGCTGAATTTTCAGATCATGATTTGCTTACCATTTTCCTTGGTCCTAAGAATGTTGCTACTTTTGGTCCTGGCACTTGGAAATGTAATGTTTCCTTATTGGAGAATTATCTGTTGTTAACACTTCTTAAATCATTTTTTCAAAACAGAAAATCTGTGTTTTTTCTTTACGATGATCCTTGGTGGTGGTGGTTAGATACGGAGTGGGATTTGATGAAACTACTGAAATTCTTTAGCAAAACCCATCATGAAGATTGTTATTTCACATACCGTAGGACACAACATCAGCTGCAAAAACTCCTTACCCTTTGGTGTATCACTGGCCAGGATTTTTCTTCACAAATTAGTACCCTGAAAAAATCTTTACTGGAATATCACTCCAAAAAATATGCTTCAATGCAACAACGTCAATGTTTTAGTGTAAAAGGTGCCTATGATGTGATCTGCCCATTTGCACATTTTTCTAAACAGATTACAGGGAGAACCATTGATACTATTGTGACTGAAGATGGTCATACAATTACTGATTCTAGGCTTATCCAAAATTATGTGGCCGAGTATACTCAAAACTTATTCAGTCCATTCCCTATATGTCTACATGATATATTGACCTTCTTTAGTCCCATTTCTGTTCCTGATCAGTATTTGATATGCTTGCTTGTGATATTCAGGCATGAGAAGTAGTTGAGGTCATCACAACTCTGTGATCTGGAGTATCCCCAGGCTTGGATGGCCTTCCGAATGAGCTTTATAAATTGCTTAATATTGAGTTGAGCGTGGAATTGGCCACAGTTTATGACTTCTTTTTAAAAGTTGATACTTTGCCATTAAAATTTAATATGGGTAGTACCTTCTATATCCATATGAAAGGAGACAGAAAATTATTGACTAATTGGAGGCCTCTTAGCCTATTGAATACGGACTTTAAAATTTTAACTAAAATTATTGCTCTCCGTCTAGCAAAGCTGGCCCCTCTTGTTATTTCAGTAGCTCAATCTAGTAATGTTCCAGGCAGAAGTATACATAATCATGTCCTTTTATTACGGGAATTGGTGGAACATGGCAATTCAAATAGGTTAACAGGCCTCCTGTATTCATTGGATCAAAGACAAGCATTTGATTCGGTGAGTCATGACTTTTTATGGTAGGTTTTGAGACATTATAGGGTTCCTGTGACTACTTTCTCCTGGTTATGCTTATTAGATTCTACAGCCACTTCTGTCCCTCTTGTTAATGGCTGGAAGGGTCCTTTGATACCTTTAAAGAGAGGTATTAGACAAGGGTGCCCACTCAGTCCCCTTTTGTATATCTTTTTTTTGGATCCCTTACTTCACACCATTAATACGGCACACAATGTTAGGCCTATTTGTTCTTTACCACTTTCTGTTGTAGCCTATGCTGATGACATGAGTTTAATAATAACTGATGTTCCTTCAGCAGACGCATCTCTCCATCTCTATAAGTCCTTTGGTCTTGTTTCAGGAGCATCCCTGAACTTGGAGAAATGTGTTGGTCGACGGCTTGGATCTCAGCAGTCAAATGATGTAATACTTTCCAGTATTGCACTTTGTGACACCCCATTAAGATTTTGGGCATTCTGTTTGGCTCGGTCCTTCAGCCATTCTCAACTGGACTCCCAAACTAGACCTAGCGCAGGCCAAAGTTTCTCTTTGGAACACCTGGAAACTCAGTAAAAAAAAAAGATGGTTTGCTTAATAAAGTCTCACTTGCTCCCGATTTTTTTGTTTTTGGCTTATGTTTCTCTCCTTCCCCGTGTTTTGGAAACCAAACTTCTGAGTATATTTTTTCAGGCCTTATGGGGCAGCTGCCTGAATCCCATTAAGTGTTCCATTACCTGCTTACCTTTCAAGGAAGGTGGTCTTAATATGATACACCCATATTTTTTTTTATAATAGTTTATTTTTTGTGACTAATCTTAAACCACTTTTAGTTAATTATGATGTGGGATGGGAATTTTATTTTTTTCAATCCTGTCAACCCTGGTATCATATTTAGGACCTTAACACTTTGAGACAGGTTAAACATGTATCGTCTACCCCTTCTTATCTTCGCGATAATTTTTGCCATTTAAAACAATGGAAGATTACTAGCCATATGATTATAACTCAAATTAGGAAAGCCATTTATAATTTTTTGATGGATACCACTTGTGCAGACCTTGTAATTTTTCCCAAATGTCCCCCTACTTCCTTACCTGCTTTATACACACTGTTAAGGAATCCTCACATCCCCTAGAAGATGTGGGATCTACATTGGCTTAGTTGTCATGAACGGATCAATATTAAGGCAAATCATAAACATAAACAGCTAAATGAAAGACTGTGTTCCAGACCTTTATATGTAAATCAGGATGAAACAATACAACATCTGTTTTTTCTTTGTTCCTATATCACTGGTTTTTGGTTATTTTTAGCAAACAGATGGAAGGAGCCTTTATTTACTTCTGTTACTTATGAGATGTTATTGTATGGTAGGTTTCCAGCAACCTTGAACAAGTGGAATATTGACACTCTAAACTTATTGTTTACCATCATTAAATGGCATTTATGGACTGCTCACTGTCTTTTCACCTTGCAACAAAAAGATATGTCCCACCTACTGGTGGTCCAAAGTATTGAACAGGATTTAAAAGATGTTTATTTTTCTGAACAAAGAAGTTTGTCATCTGGATCATCATTTGCTTTATGGAAATGCTTACCATGGGAGACTGATTCTGATTTTCCTGTTACATGAGTCTTTTGTATTTATTTTTGTCAATGTGATTTTGGTTTGTAGTTTCTTTGTCAATAAAAATTTCCCCTACTCTTTTCGATAAGTGCCATGGGATCTTTAACATCCACCTGAACTACCACCAATCCAGGCAGATGGGACCTCGGTTTAACGTCTCATCCAAAAGATGATGCTGTAATTCATCCAATTATCATATCGGATCATGCTTTGGTACAACTTCACACTCTAAGTAGTCCCTCAGCTCCTAGATCTCCGAGCTGGCATTTGGACCCACTTCTCTTGAGGGACCCTAACTTCCCTCAATGGCTTTGAATACAGGTCACTAATTTTCTGCAAGATCATGCTATAAATGGAGGTCCCCCCAACAATGGTTTGGAAGGCACCGAAAGCCACCATATGAGGTGCTATCATGGGATATTCAGCATATTGCAGGTGGCAGAGAGAACACCAGCTTAAAACATTGGAATCCTGTCTTATAGAACTGAAGACCAAATTTAAAAGTATGCCGCACACTTCCTTACATTCCCCGATAGGCAAGGAAATCATTAAAACATGTCATCAGGTATATTATCTACTTGCCAGGAAAGCTGAATTGGCCTTCCTCAGACTACAGCAGAAATACTGGGAGGGGGGAGAGAAGGCTGGGAAAGTACTAGCCTACAGACTCCAGAAACAGAGGGCCGAGAGCCATATTCCTGGACTAAAAGCACCAGATGGACCTGTGCAAGTACAACCAGAATGCATAAATGAAATTATGACAGATTTCTACAAACAGCTATATTCTCCCTCTGGCACTTTCAATGTTGCACAGGTATGACCCTTTCCGACATCTATACCTATCTGTCATTTAACTCCTCAGCAAGCTGCCACCTTGGAGTCTCACATTACCCCTCAAGAGGTCACAGATGCACTCTGCAATTTAAATCATGGGAAGGCCCCTGGTGGGGATGGATTTCCCCCTGAAATGTGGAGCCTAGTTGCACCACTGATATCCCCCCTACTTAATGATGTTTTTAATTTGGCCCTTAGTTCAGGATCCCTCCCCCCATCCCTTCAGGAGGCGAGCATTACTGTAGTTCCCAAAAAAGGGAAAGAAGCCACTTTACCATACAGCTATCACCCTATTTCACTTATCAATCTGGATAGTAAAATTTTTGCAAAAATTCTGCCTACCAGGTTAAACCCCTTGCTTCCCCACCTTATACATCCTTCATAAGTCGGTTTTGTCCCGGGTCGGCTCAGCAGAGAACATATACAGTCATAGAAACATAGAACATAGAAACATAGAATTTGACAGCAGATAAGGACCGCTTGGCCCACCCAGTCTGCCCATTTCCCTACATACTGGATAAGCTACAGATCCTAGTTAACCAGCAGCCTACTTCTTCCTACCCCCACCCCTTAGAATTGCCTTATGACTGTCCCATGCATACTTGAATTCCACCACTGATTTTGACTCCACAAACTCTTCCGGAAGGCCATTCCATGCATCCACAACCCTCTCTGTGAAACAATACTTTTTAAATTACCTCTGAGCCACCCCCCCATCTTCAAATTGTGCCCTCTTGTTCTTGCACACCTTTTTTTTGAAAGATGCTACCCTCTTGGACTTTGTTGATTCCTTGAGGTACTTGAATGTTTCTATCATGTCCCCTCTCTCCCTCCTTTCCTCGAAGCTATACATATTAAGCTCCTTTCGTCTCTCTTCATATGTCTTCCGGTGCAGACCCTGCACCATTTTAGTTGCCCTCCTCTGGACAGCTTCCATCCTGTCTATGTCTTTGCAGAGATTGGGTCTCCAGAACTGCACACAGTACTCCAGATGGGTCTCACCAGCTGTCTGTACAGAGGGATAATAACTTCCTGTTTTCTACTGGTGATGCCTCTCCCTATGCATCCCAGTATCCCCCCAGCCCTCCTTGTTGCCCTCTCACATTGCTTGCCCACCTTTAGGTCATCTGATATGACTACCCCCAGGTCCCTTTCCATTTTTGTTGTTGTTAGTATCTCACCCCCCATTGTGTACTCTTCCCCTGGGTTTTTGTTTCCCAGGTGCATTACCTTGCACTTCTTAGCATTGCATCTAAGCTGCCATACATTTGACCATTCCTCTAACCTTGCCAAGTCCTGCCTCATCCTTTCCACCCCACCCTGTGTATCAACTCTGTTGCAGATCTTTGTGTCATCTGCAAAGAGACATACTTTTCCTTCCAGTCCTTCTGCAATGTCCTTATAAAGACATTGAAGAGAACCGTTCCTAATACTGAACCCTGCGGTACCCCACTAGTAACCCTCCTTTCTTCTGAGTAGACTCCATTTACTATTACTCTCTGTGTCCTATTCTCCAGCCCATTCTTTACCCAGGCTGTCATCTTGGGACCCACTCCCAGGCTGGCTAACTTGTACATTAATCTTTTGTGTGGGACTGTGTCAAATGTCTTACTAAAGTCTAGGTAGGCCATGTCCACAGCCCCTCCCTGATCTACTACTTTGGTCACCCAGTCAAAGAAATCTATCAGATTCGTCTGGCATGACCTTCCCACAGTGAATCCATGCTGCCTAGGGTCCTGTGCCCCTCTGGCCTCTAGATACTCGACAATTCTTTCCTTCGGAAGTGATTCCATCATTTTCCCTATCACTGAGGTTAAACTAACAGGTCTGTAGTTTCCTGCTTCTGCCTTGCTCCCACTATTGTGAAGGGGAATCACATCTGCCCTCCTCCAGTCCTCGGGTACCACCCCATCCACTCATGATTTGTTAAAAAGAGTAGTCAGTGGTGTCACTAGTTCTACCCTTAGTTCTTTTAGAATTCTGGGATGAATCCTATCAGGCCCCATTGCTTTGTCCACCTTCAGTTTTAAGAGTTCTTTCAGAACCCTTTCTTCTGTAAATGTGCTGGTATCAACTTCTGTATCCAGAGTGTTTCTACTGTTTGTTTTATGTACCTCCCCCTCTTCATTTGTAAATACTGAGCAAAAATATTTGTTTAGTATCTCTGCCTTTTCACAGTCTCCCTCTGCCCATCCTCCTTCCCCTTTATTAAGCTTCACTATCCCTCCCTTGGTCTTCCTTCACTCCCTGATGTACCTATAAAAGGTTTTATCCCCCTTCTTAACTGAGTTGGCTATCTTTTCCTCGGTTTGGGCCTTTGCTGTTCTGACTGCCTTCCCAGCCTCCTTTTGCTTTAACTGATACAGTTCTCTGTCCTGTTCCTTCTGCGATTCGTGTACTTCCTGAATGCTTTCTTTTCTCTTGAACCTTCACTGCCACTTCTTTTGAGAACCATAGTGGTTTCTTACATCATTTTTTTTGTTTATTTGCTTCACACAAAGGCTCGTTACCTCTGTGATGGCAGTTTTATTATTCCCCATTGTTCTTCCACCCTCCTTCCTGCCCATTTGCTAGTGCATTCACCATTTTGCAAAGTCAGCCCTCCTAAAGTCCAGTACTTTTGTCTTTGTATGGCTTGACTCTATTGCTGTGCTTATTGTGAACCATACTGTTCGATGGTCGCTAGTTCCCAGATGGCTACCCACTTCTACATCTGTGATCCTCTCTCCATCTCCATTTGAGAGAATCAAGTCTAATATTGTTCCCTCTCGAGTGGGCTCCAGTACTAGTTGTCTAAGGCATGCCCCCTGTAGGGCATCTAGAATAACTCCACTCTTCGAAGTGGCAGCCCCTTATAGATATTATATATCAGGCCAGTAACTTCCTGGCACCAGCTGCTGCAGTAGCAATAGATTTTGAGAAGGCATTTGATTCTCTCGAATGGCAGTACCTTCAACAGGTGCTAGAAGCCATGGGCTTTGGTCACAATTTTAGAAGCTGGGTGACAGCTCTGTATCACAACCCTTTGGCTCTGGTCCTCACCAACTGTACTCTGCCTGCACCTTTCCCTTTGGGGTGGGGCATGAGGCAGGGCTGCCCACTTTCTTCCTTACTTTTCATAATAGCAGTAGAGCCACTTGTGATTGCCATATGCCACTCTTCAGCCATAACAGGTTTTCCCTTTGGCAATATCACTTTTCCTACTTTTATGTATGCAGATGATTTGTTAGTCCCATTAGTGGATGTCACTACTTCCCTCCCTGCTGTGCTTTCCTTCCTTGCAGATTTTACAAAATACTCTGTCCTAAAAATCAATAGGTCTAAAACTGAAGTACTCCCCCTCAATAGCTTGTGCACTTTAGATCAGGTAGCCCATCTCAGCCTTCATTGGGTCCCATATTCCCTAGTGTATCTAGGGATATGACTCATGGTAGATCTTACTAAAATATGGGATCTGAGCCTTAAACCCCTTCTTTAAGATATCAAGACTGAGTTTGAACACTGGTGTGGTCTTCAACTTACACTAGCAAGTAAAATATCTGCAATCAAAATGGTGGAAGCCCCTAAACTTTTGTATGTCATCTCACATATACCATTTACACTACCAGCCTCATGGGTTAAAGCCATAGACCAGGCCTTTTCCAATTTTATTTGGGAAGGCACCAAACCCCGTTATAGTAGAAATAAACTTAGAGCCCATTGGTCACAGGAAGACTGGAGCCTTCCTAGGCTAGAAGGGTATAAATGGGCCTTCACTGCAGCCCAGACCCTAAACTGGTTCCTCCCACAGACATCTGAGTGACCCCAATGGATACACATGGAGGCGTATATGGCCTAGACCCAATCCCTATCAGTTTTACTTTACAATACCCTGCTCAAACATTTGTCTTCTTGCCAAACAACAGCAGGCTCAGTACTGACATGGCATTTAGTGGAAAAGAAATTGGAGGCAGATTTATGCCCCCTTCTGGCCTCCCCTATATGGGGGAACATGTTCATGAAAGTGGATGGCAAACCTTTGCAATAGCCTTTTTGGCAGAGTAAAGGAATTTTTACACTAATGGACTCGATGACAGATGACAGTCTCACTATCAAAACATTTCAAACACTGGGTCAGGAGTTCCGCTTAGGTAAGCAGGCATTTTGGCAGTACTTACAGCTCAGAAGCTCGGTTTTAGCTTGTATTAAACAACACCACAAGACAGATATAGCAAGATCCCATTTGTTAATTAAATGGCTGACCTATAAGGAGGGTAAAGCCAGTCTTATACATTCTGATCTTAAGAATCATCTCCCTGCACAATCAGCTCAGGCTAAAGGTAAATGGGAGCAAACTCTTCAACAATCTATTTCGGATGCCCAATGGAAGCTATGCTGGAAATATGCTCATTCTATGTATCCAGATATGAGAAGTAAACTTATGCAAAACAAGATATTGTTGCATTGGTATTGCACTCCTGTTGTTTTGTACAGAATGCATCTCATGGACAACAGTCATTGCTGGCGATGTCTTTTGGGAGAGAGAGACCTTTTGCACATACTTTGGCTTTGCCAACTCCTCATTCCATTCTGGATGGCTGTCTTGGGTCTGGCTCAACAGGCCTCAGACTCTGCTCTGACTCTCCTGTGCTGAGAACGTTCACTCGTCAACAGCACAGGTGGCTGACACTTCTTAGCCTCCAAGCTAAGAGGCTTATCCTCTGTAGGTGGAGAACCACAGAGGTACCCACCATCTCTGAATTATATAACGCCCTCTCTAATGTAGCAGTACTGGATTGTCAGTCCCACTTAGTTACCAACACTCTTTCCAATATTATCTTACCTGGGCCCCTTATTTAGCTTATCTCTCCCCACATGCAGGGATTGGCTGACTTCCCCTGTGGAAGGATCTGAACCAACATAGTAGATACACCAGTAGGAAATGGTTTGGAACCCCAAAATCCACCACCTCCATGCAAGGACTGTTATCTTTTCTCCTTGTAGGATAGGAATTCAGATCTGGACCTTAACATTGTTAGTATCTTGTTATTATGTCTGTGCTTTTCAGGCTTATTCAGGTATCAGGAGACACTTAAGTATTATGCCCATGTTAGACGCCTTAACTAACCTATATGGGGTGGTAATCATGCAATCTCTCATACTTTTCTTTTCTTTTCTTTTCTTTTCTTATCTCTTGGGCACAATACCACAATACAACTTGCTGTATAATTTTTTTTTTCTGTATCATTACTTAACAATGTGCCTGAGCTAGACTTTGTCAATTATATAATGACACTGCAGTCAATGTGTATGCATATGTGTCATGCTGTACCTTCTCTATGTACCTGGCTATGTCTGATATTATCTTTCAAACTTAACAAAAATTATTAACTAAAAATAAAAAAGGTCTCTTACCAATTCTTGATGACAAAAGGATGTCAACATCACCTCTCTGGAGCTGAGGCCTGATAATCTTCAGCTGCTAGGTAGATGAAATCTTTGGATCAAATGCTTTCATGACCTCCTACTGGACCTGGACTGGAAATCTTCTCCAAACTTGCTGGGCTAATGAACCTGTATGTTACGACAGATGAACCTGGATGCTGCTGCAGACAAACCTGGATCACAAGAAGAAGGGCACCTCCACCCTGGGTTGCTAAGTCTTCAGTCACAGTTGGCTGGGCTGGCAAAGGCTGAATTCACTTTTGACAGGTGGGCACATTTTTCAACAATGGCACCAATTTCTGGGGTAGTACCATTCCAAATCTGGGCAGACTCACCCCCTCCATCTGGACGAACCATGCAAACATAATGGGATGTCTCTTGGCAAGCTTTGTCCACTATTCTTATGGAGTTAATCAACAAGGTTCTGCCATGCCTCCAGAATTGCAGTCTCTCATTGCACACCTTAATTCGGACCCACTTGTTTACTCTAGGGTGCAGGTTGGCACAGATTTCCTCCCACAACCAGGCATGCCTGTCTTTCTCTCTGTCTTCTCATATTTTTCTAGAGTAGAAAGGGTATGACTGTCCTTACTTGACCTTAGCTCTTCTACGCACTATTCTTCCATCTTTGCTGCTTTTCACTAACTCACATCCAGAAGCACGGCTTGGGAGTGACCAGTCCTGGTTGAGCCAGTCACGAACACTTAGCGCAGAGCAAGAGCAGTCCACATCTGCACTCAAGGGCTCACTTCTTGAGCCTTCCTCCACACAGACATCGGGAGGCTCCATGGAAGTCCAGGTGAATGGCAACTCATGAGGGCCCGCTGAAGCCATTGCTGCTTCTTCCTCTTCCATATATTCTGCCCCAGATCTGGTGATTGCACCAGCCCCCATGCAATTGTCCATTCTCCACTGTCATCGGAGGCACTGCATTCCCAATGACATGCTTCCTCCCCCTCGGACTCTCCGATGAGGCTTGGACTTGGGCCTTTCACCCACAAATCTACTGAACCTGCACTGGTAGTGTCCAATTCCACCCTCTGCATCGTGGAACACTTCACTTCATCTGGGCCTTGCAAAGCATCGGCACCGACAATGTCCAGAAACTCCTTTACAAACTTCATGGGGTCACTTTTACTGCAACCAGCCTGTTGCTGTTGTTACAATTCTACAGGGTCCCCTGTCTGTGTCAAAGTTGGAGCTAAATGGATGTGTTTCATTTAAGCTACCCTTGTGCTACCTGCCATGCTAATCCCAAATCACGTTCTACAGTCTGTGCAATGGGGAATGGGCAGAATATCTCTTCCTGGTTTTAGGCATACTGTGCAACCTTACATGGACTGTTTGGAAAAGCAGCCTCAGCGGGTGCTGTTAAGCAGTTGTACAATTGCTCAGAATGGGCTAGTTCTTGTTCGGCTACCCACACCCTAGCATGGAGTGGGTAGTGAGGGGTTTGCTGTGCCATGTTCTGAAAGTCAAAAACACAAGTCCCAAAATTACTATTGTTTGCAAGCACTCTTATATTTGGTTTTAACACACTGGAAAATGTTCACAAACAGGCTGTCTGGCTGCTGCAATTGTATTCCACAACTTAGCAAAAACCATTTGAAACTTTGTTTTAGTTTTGAAAACTCTGTTCTAAAGTATAAACATACAAACATATGAAGAAGCCAGCAAAAGAAGGCCATTTGGTCTATCAAGTCTGCTCATGTTGCAGGGTTCACAGCTTGAGCTACTGTCCCTGCCCTCTCTCCCCACTCCTCCCTTCCTCCCTACCCATAACCCTTACCCTCCCCTGTACTTGTTCTAGCCTCTCTTAAAGCTGCCCCCTGTCTTCAATGAGATTACCTGTTCTGGCAGCACATTCCAAGTGTCCACCACCCTGTCTGTGAAGAAGTGCTTCCTGACCTCCCTCTTAAACATCCCACCCTCCAGCTTAAGACTGTTTCCCCTCATGTTATTGTTGCCACTCAGCTTAAAGAGACTCCCTTATCAACCTTATTTATCCCTTTCCAGTACTTGAAGGTCCCAATT
The DNA here is from genome assembly GCA_016271365.2 of Neoceratodus forsteri. Taxonomy (NCBI): domain Eukaryota; kingdom Metazoa; phylum Chordata; order Ceratodontiformes; family Ceratodontidae; genus Neoceratodus; species Neoceratodus forsteri. The sequence continues at coordinate 1,580,018,017 of CM057449.1, read as the reverse complement.
ATATCCCCCTCTCTCTCTCTCTCTCTCTCTCTCTCTCTTTGTCTCCTGTCTTCCAGGGAATACATGTTCAGTGCCCTCAACCACTTTTCTTATGACTTACCCACGCTGACCAGCTATCATCTTTGTGACCCTTCTCTGGACCTTCTCCAGCAGGTTAATGTCCTTTTGGAAGTGTGAGCACCAGTACTGAGCTTCATACTCTAGATGAGACCTTACCAGTGACCTATACAAGGGCAGTATAACCTCCTCTCTCCTACTACTGATCCCCCTAAATATGCATCCCAGCATCTTGTTTGCCTTTTGTCCTACTTTCTTGCACTGTGTGGAGTGCTTCTGGTCACTAGTCATCATCACTCACGGGTCCTTCTCCTCCTCTGATGCAAATACTCGGACTCCACCCAGGTAATACTCTGTCCTAGGATTCTTGGCTCCAATATGTATAACTTTGCATTTCTTGGCATTGAAGCCAAGTTGCCAGATACTAAACTACTTCCCTAGCTTTTCCAGATCTTCCTGTAGGTCCTATATCACTTCAGCTGTGTCCACTCTCCCACAGAACATGGTGTCATCCGTGAATAGGCACATTTTGCCCTTAATGCCATCTCCAATGTCATTGATGAAGACATTGAACAACATCAGCCCCAGCACCATGCCCTTCGGGACCCCACTGATTACCTGTCTTGAGCCAGATAACTCTCCCCCACAACCACACTCTTGGTTCTGTCCTTCTGCCAGTTTTCCACCCATCTGGCCATCTTTTCCCTGACCATGAGATCCACCAACTTCCTGATCAACCTTTTGTGGAGCACTGAGTCAAAGGCCTTGCTGAAATCAAAATAGAGGATGTCTACCACTTGGCCAGTATCTGCTGTCTTAGTGACACAGTCAAAAAAGTCAATCAGATTTGTTTGACACGATCTTACACCCATGAACCCATGCTGCCTCGCATCCTGGAGGTCATGCTCCTCTAGATATTCCACCAACCTTTCCTTTACTATGATCTCCATGAGCTTGCCCACAATGGAGGTCAGACTGACTGGTCTGTAATTCCCTGGGTCATCCTTGGGACCACTTTTGTGGAGCAGCACTACATGTGCTGTTCTCCAGTCCCATGGTACTACGTCTGTCTCTAGTGAACTATTAAATAGGTCTACCAGTGGCCCTGCCAGCTCCTCAGCCAGTTTCTCTGCCGCTTTGTTTACATAGCTTGCTACACCCCAACACAGCGACTGTAACTTTGCATCACACTCCATTAGAAATTGCTAGAATTCTGCTTGGATCTTTGCATTTCAACTGGTATTCTCAAGCACAAGATAATTTTACTGTTTCTCAACCCATTACTTTACAATCACTTAGACCTGAGGAATCGTTTGTTCTAAAGTTCACTTTTTTTGAAAACAGTACTTTCACACACAAAGTCCAAGATTTAACAGTTCACAAAACTCTCTCTCTTTCACTACTTTTGCTGCATTTGCTCAAGTTCTTATTCAGTTTTCTGACCTTAACACCACCGTCAATTTATTTTGCAAAGGGTACTTACAGGTAGTGAATGGTTTTCACCATCGATGGAATACTGCCTGCTGCCGATTTGAAGAAGGCCTCTGGGGTGAAATAGGTTGGTGGTCCCACTGATTGTCGCTATGATTGCCTCGATCACTTTCCAGTCGGTTGGAATACAGGTAAAGCCAGGATTATTTGTGAAAAAAGACAGAAAAACTGCTGTTGTAGAAGTGCTTTTGCTGCAAGCAGTTCCTCTTTCCTTCCGCACAAACTACAAGCTGCTCTCACACTGCAGGCTGCTCCTCCACAAATGTTCCACAAACCGAGATTCAGGCAGGGGCAGGGCTGAGGTGCACTGGGACCAATCACACAATGTCATACAAATGAGCTATCTCTCTCTCTCTCTCTTTCTCTCACACTCCTGCATGGTGATCATTAAAAAGGCAATTTAAACAGCAAACTGCCACTTTTTTCTTGCTTGAAATTTTTGTGGGGCAAGCATTTTAAGGCATTTTCACTCAGTTCTTGGTGCATTTTCCTTAACAACTCTCCCAAATTTCACTGTACACACTTGAAACTTTCTGAGCATTTATAAAACAATGTATTTTAAGTCCACAAATACTTTTCTCTGGAAATTTGCAATTTTTAAACAGTTCTTCAAGTGCTTTTTCCACAAGACAAGGGCAATTATTCCTCAGTCCACAGTTTCAAAGCAAACAGACAAGCAGCAAATTCTTCCTCTTTCTTTTCCACTTAACTTGGGCAGCAAAACACTTTCAGATGGCATTTTACTTGGCACAACTTTTCTTTCTGGTACAATGATCTTATGTTTGCAGCACCAGCACCAGACATGAAGATCCTAACCATAACCTCAGCATGCCTCTCACACCAAATTAAATATCCCAGATGAGACCCCATTTTTTGTAACCTCCAGACCACTTTTTTAACTAGTTTGCACACCCCCCATTAAATATCTGGAGAACACTGGTGCCCATATACTGGCATACCAAGTTACTTTGCTAAAAGGCAGGTACCACCCTTGGTGTTAGGATGTATACCTGGCTCATTTTCTAGAGGAAGAGAGGGGTGGGGGTACAGAAACAAACAACATGAACCCTGTGTAAATGACACAACCCAGGTTCTGGGTGGAGACAGCTAGGCATATGCTAGCTCTAACCTGCTGAGGGGGTCCCAGTAAATCCACATAACCAGAAGCAATAATTGGAATGTCCATAACAGTGACTAGGATTGTGCAGTATGGCTTTATTAAACAGATGGAAAGTAAAAGCAGAAGTGGACCCTGAAGGGTCAGTCCAGGCTGAACAGGTACAAATTCAAGAACTCTCCTTGCATGCAGCATGGTTCATGAACAACAACAAAACAATCTTCTTCCCAAATTCCCAGAAGCTGCATTTGTGGACACCTGGCCACGCACATGAACATCTCTCTTTTCATGAGTGTCATTTAGTGAATATAATCCACACACTCAGAACTCTTCTTGGACATAGGTGCAATATGGGAAACTCAGCCACACACCTTAACCTGCAGCTTAGCCCTCACTCATGTAAACATACTGGTACCCTTTACGAACCAGGAAGCCCTGCCTTGTAAGCACTTAGATGGCGTTCCTCCCACCCTTGGCCCCAACTGACAGTCTCTGCTATTCTTCAGGGTTACACCATTGAAACCTCCATTCCCCACTGAAATGCTAAGGTCCTACACTTTTAACTTGTCACAAACTGGAGTCACCTTAGAATAAACTACACTCACTGGGGTACACAGTTTAACTTTGCTTCACTCACATTGGCAAGACTAGGGCACTGACAGGTGCAATCCAGCCTTATTTAAGGGCACTCACACCCCAGACTATCTAATCCTCTAAGAAATTGTGGAGATCTAGTCTCCTAGACAGTACTCACAGAAGTGTTCCCATTCACAGGGCATGGAAAATTAAAAAAGGAAAAGGAAAACACTCTCATGGGTAGCCAGTCAAAGCAGTCTCTTTCAGACCCTATCCAAGGCAGCTGAAAACACTACAAAACATTTAGGGGATTGCCTCTTGAGTCCAGTGAGAACAAACAGTTCCTTCCACTTCACTGGGCATAGAAATCAGGAAATCCTGCTGTAGCCTTGTCTCCACTATGTCAGCTGGAAGCTGGAAATGACACTCCACTAGAGTGAGAAATCCTGGGCCCTCTCCTCAAAGCCCACTTGCAGTCCTTCTGCCACTCTCACCTCCTCACTCCACAACTGGCTGAACAACACTGAGCATTCTAAGCTCCCCAGAGCAGCTATCCATACAGTGTGGCTTATGCTGCTGTAAGAGTTCTAAATGACCTAATCATTCTTCCCTCACCTACCGGATCAATATGTCATATGCTTAATAGCATACAACATGAGCACTAAATCGAAATAGCACTGAAAATGTGAGCAAAAGGGTGAAATACCATGAATGCTTCTGTGTGAGGTATTGCACACTCTCACTCTCTCAGGCAGAGGATAAGAACTATGCCGGGATGGGTCTCCACTAAGCAGCTGCCATGGCTCTATGAGATAAGCCACTGGCAGCAGGGGATACAGGCAGAATGTTTGGGACTGGGTTTGATTCCTGGTCCCAGACGCAAGTACATTTTTTTTATACAATTTCAAAAAAGGTGGCTGCTAGCAACACTGACCAGTGCTACTGCTAAAAGTCAAATCATGAAAGCAGAAAATAGGGACAACTCAGTTACTGAAAAAAAAAAAAAAACACTGTGCTTGGCTCTGTTAAAACTGTTTAATCACAATAAACTAAAAAGCACATATACATCCAGCAGCACCTCTCTCCCACATACACAACTGACGTTTTGCGTCACTCTGGTGCTTTTTCCAGTAGTGGGTCATATGCCAACAACAATCTCATTTAAAGTGCTCCCTTAAAGGGCTAGATACCAATTAATTAAAACTGCATAACACACAATATTAAAGTGGCACCTGACAACAATATATGTAAAGATACATAAAAAAAAGTGTATGCATGTATGTAGCACATAACTCTCATAGATATAGTACTCAATCTAAATATTGTACATCACTAGAAAAACATTCAGAAAAACATCAGAAAGTAACATGTTAAGTAGGGCAGGGTCAATTATTTATACATGTCATGTAGGGCAGAGTCAGTTATTTATATTTTAAAAATGGCACAATGCTAAACATAGCACTGATTCCTTTTTCTTTATGAGCATGAAGTGTATATTGCCATTTGCTTTCAGTCTGTAGGAGTCTGTTGTCCAAATCCCCCCCCCCACACGAATGTTGCTAAACACTTTTTCCAAGACCTGAAATCTGACTTTGTGTTCTGGCCCTGTATGCATGATATGTAGTGCTAATGGAGTTTGCCCTTTAAGGGGCAGACCATGTTGTCCTGGTGCACCCCTTCCCTCCTTTAGGGAATGGTTGTGCTCAGAAGGGAAGGGGAGAAGGAAGGGGAGGGGCCAAGAGCCAGAACAATGGGCAGGTAGCAGGAAGGGGAGGGGAGAAGGGAGGTACATAAGGGACAGCACAAGGGGGCCTCAGCCACTTTTTGCTGGAATTTTGATTTACATCAAACTGCAGCATGTCAGACTGGTAATTTCTTTGAGGTTTGTTTTATCAGGAGAGAGAGGTAAGGAATCTAACAATTGAGTTATTGATTTGCAGAACGAATTGTGAAGTAAAAAAAATGGGGATATATATATATATATATATATATATATATATATATATGATAGATAGATAGACAGGTTTAAGAAGAAACAGGTTGCAATTTATGACTAAGCAAATATGGGGGCCTTGAATGGCGATGGGAGTCAGGCTGTGAAGGTGAGAGTGACCCAGGGCCACATGGTGCGACACGTGCCGCATGTGGGGAGTTTTGTGAAAAGTTTTGATTGGTTTTGATGCTTTGCATTTGGCTTATGAGCTGTCTAAAAAGGCTGTAGGCTTGGAGGAACCCCTCAAGACAGGGGAGAGAGAGAGAGCATGAGTTGGGGCCACATGGCGTGATGTCACACGCCTTTTGTGGCATGGGTAACAAGTTTTTTTCCATGTTTTCTGGTTTTTGTGGTGGTTTGTCACCCTGGGGGATGCCAGTGGGCAACAATAGGCTGGGAAGTGGCCAGGAAGTTGTGGGGGTGGGAGCGAGCGCGAGCCAGACCATGTGATGTAGTCATGCCATGTGGGGGGGAGGAACAAACCCCTCTTGTCTTTGTTGGGTGCTCTTGAGGTGGGGATAGTGGCGTGCTGGACACCTAGAAAATGAATGGTAGGCCTTAGGCATGGGTTGGTGGTGGCATGACATCATACGCATGTGGATATGTTGGAGAGCACCTGCTGTGGTGTAGCGGACAACAGTGGCTAGGTATGTCAGTTTTGGCATTAATCCTAAGAGTGGGAGACACGGAAGAGTCTGTGGTGCTGGGAGGAATGAGCGTGACCTGGGACCACGTGGCATGACATCACACGCCACTCAGGGGATTGTAAACCCCCTTTGTTTTCTGGTTTTGGGCTCTGGTGGCTGCGGATGGCCATTTTTGATTTCCTGGGATGAATGGCAAGCTCTGGAGGAGGCCCTGTTTGCCTGGACCGAGTGGTGTAAGTCAGCCGCCATGGAGGAGGTTTAGCCATTTTTCTAGCGGGGTGCTAGCCAGAACTAGGCCATAATAGGTTGCCACAGCAGTGCCAAAAGCAAAAGGCCCAAGTTGATGTGGGCGGATGGTTTTTGGGGGGTTTGGTTTGGCATGAAGTTTCTCTTTTCCCTTTGGATGTAGAGCTGGCTGCTTTGGTGTAGTGGCTAGAGCCACCACCTATGAAATCAGAGGACCCAGTTTTGGGTCCTGTTTCAGGACACAATTTAGCATGAATATTAGGCCAGGGGAAGGCCTCTGACACAGGGGAGAGCGCGTGCGGGGTAGGGCCATGTGGCGAGATGTCACACGCCTCGTAGGTGTCTGGAATAAGCTGCGCCCAGGTACTTGGGCTGTTTTGTTTAAATTCACAGTTTTGGAGGCTCTGGAGGCATACTAGGGGGAGAGCAAGGGTCCTGTGGGGAGGCCTTGAGCAGAACAAGAGACAGGGTGACCGAGGACCTCAAGGGTGACGTCACACGCTGTGAGGTGACCGCACTGGAAGCTGGGCCCCCACCCATTGGGAGCAATGGTGGGGAGGCTGGCAGCATGGCACTTGGTCAGTCCAGACAGGATAATTTATCCAGAAAGAAACAGGTGTTGGAGGGGGAGCACATGGCAGAAGGCCTAAGGGCCTGAAGAAGAGACAGAGGGAGGGATGGGCCCGGGTGGTGTCGGCCCTCCAGCAATGGGCATGGCTGGGAGCAGCCAGGGGACTGGGTGACCTAGCAAGTAAGACAGGGGCATTTTAGAGGGCCTTTTTTTTTTGTTTCATGGGGCGTGTGGTGCGAGGGACAGAGAGAGGGTGCTAAAACAGATACACATATGCAATTAACCCTGTTTTTCCCTTCTTTTACATTTGGACTGGTCTGTGTTTGTATAATGGGGGGTGCGATGGACAGGAGGAAGACACTTGGGGGGGTACAGATATACGAATAACCCTGTCTTTCTTTTCCTATAGTTGTTTTTCACAGAGAAAAGATAAGACGGACATGGCACCCAAGAAGAGCAGGCCATCGAAGGAAGCCACCTACAAGGCTATAATTGAACTGGCTGAAAAAGCAAACAAAATGTGGGAACTGGTGAAGGGGGAGGAATCAGGGAGGCCCGGGAAGAAGAGGAAAGCGGGTATGGAAAAAGGAGGCAAGGGGAAGAGGCCAGCTGAAGGGCTACACAGTCCCACTAGGGTAGCACCGGTGATAGCGGGACCCACCAAGGCAGTCGATCCAGTACCCACGTGGCCAGTGGACCTGGTGACACCAGTACTCACCCCAGATCAAAGGGGAATCTCCCCAGCAGAACCTGGACAAGGAGCCCAGGACAGGAGGTCCTGCCCTCAGATCCCAGTAGCTCACCCTCCACCTCAATCACAGGAAGAAGCAAGGGGCCCTTTGGAGGATTCCAGGCAGCTCAGCCAGGACAAGGTTACAGGTGACACATCCAATGCAGTGGGGGATAGTATAAAAGAATATATAGGGCAAATTGTGGTGGCCCTAGGGACAGGGGGGCTGGGGCAGATGGAATCTTCTGGCAGAAATTAGGACAGGAAAAGAGGTACCAGGAGACACTGTAAAGGGAGCGGAAAGAGAGGGAAAAGGTACAAGAGAGATAGGTGCTCTGGGAATGAGAATAGGCGAACACGTGTCATTGGCCACGAAAGAAAAAATATGGAGAGGGGAATATGTGGATATATTTGCTTTGGTGTGCCAGAAGGTGGTGGAAAAATATGAAGAAACTGTGAGCATAGGTAGTAGTGACATGGCAGCTGCCATAGTGCTCTAAGGGAAAAAAGAGGACGACAAGTTCACGAAAGGGAAGACTTGGGACGGGTGGTTTCTAGGTTTTGCCACTTTTTCAGCCATCATTCTGGTAAAGAGGCTGGAGCTAGGCATCCCTCTCATTACCTATTCATTGATAATATGGAGAACAAAAGCAAAAGGGGGGAGTAGGATGGATATACTACGATGAATGTTTTCGGCAAAGAATGGCAACATTCGGGGATGTAAGATGGGACACCAAGCAAATAGACTTATGGACAGATTACGTAACAGATCAGTCCACACCCGAGGGTGGGTGGGGCAGAAAGGGGTTTACGCCACAGAGAGGCTCCTGGGCTTATAACAGGGCTTTCTGCTTGTGGCCTCAGTGTCGTTTTCGACATGCCTGTTCAAAATGCAGAGGGGGGCACCCGGCAAGCAAGTGCAGAACAACAGGGATAAAGAGAGCACAAGGACATGGGAGGCAAGGATCAGGCCAACAGTTTTTTCAGGATGGCCAGGGGTTTAAGGGGCAAACATGGAACAAGGAAGGAAGGGGCAGGGGGAATGGGAGTGGGGTGGTCAGAACCACTGAAGCAAAGAAGGTTAGACAGGAGGGAAGGGAGGGGTCAGGAAGGGGGGACAGGTGGCACAACAAGGAGCATTTTGGTATGGTCAGAACCCCAATCAACCTAGCAGCATGGACAGTTTGCCTGGACAGATATCCAGACATGAGTGTGCGGGATATGATTTTAAGTGGTTTTAACACAGGGTTTTCATTGCAGTCTAGGGGACCCAGGCAAGCGAGGGAGGCAAGCAACCTGGGGTCTGTAAAAGGGAAAGAGAAAATGCTAAGGCAGAAGATTGAGAAAGAGAAAGCAGCAGGCAGGGTGGAGGGCCCATTTGACACCCCCCCATTGGAAAACATGCGGATATCGCCTTTGGGCTTGGTACCCAAGAAACAAGAAGGGGAATACAGGGTGATCCACCACCTGTCTTATCCGGAAGGGGAGTCGGTGAATGACTTTATCAGTGAGGAACATAGTAGGGTGACATACACGACACTAGAGGATGCAGTCCGGATCATCCGAGCCACAGAGGACGCATGGATGGCAAAAACGGACATTGAGTCCACCTTCAGACTGCTTTCAGTCAGGAGGGAAGACTGGGATCTCTTGGGTTTTAAAAGTGAGGGACAGTATTATTTCGACAAAGCAATGCCAGTGGGGTGTTCCACAGCATGTGCTACGTTTGAGGTGTTCAGCATATGTTTGCAATGGATATTCCAAATAAAAACGGGTTATAAGTCGGTCATCCATTACCTGGATGATTTTCTCCTTATTGGGAAGGGCGAAAGGGAGACACAGAGGATGCTGGGAAAGTTTCAGGAATTGTGCCGGGAGCTGGGAGTCCCATTGGCACCAGAAAAAACAGAAGGGCCTAGCAAGGTTATGGAATTCCTCGGGATAGAGATAGATGCCACGAGTGAAGTGTTTAGGTTACCGGACAAAAAAGTAAGGAGGTTGAAGGAAATAATCCTGGTACATGCCAGCAGGAGATGGGTGCAACTAAAATTGGTCCAGCAGGTACTGGAGCACCTGAACTTCACATGCAGGGCCATAGAACCAGGAAGGGCATTCACAAGGAGGTTAGCCAGAGCTACAGCAGGGGTCATCAGACCACATCACTGGGTTGATCTGACTCAAGGTGTCAGGGAGGATTTTAGTATATGGGAAGAATTCTTGAAAGATTACAATGGGTGTTCGTTCTGGCAAGAGGAGTGGCTGTACAACACAGACCTTGACCTCTACTCAGATGTGGCTGGAGGGCTGGGCATGGGGGGTTACCTGAGGGGCAGGTGGTTTGCAGAACCATGGCCGGCCAGTTGGGTGAGGGATGGGAAAGTGAGAGATATAACACTACTGGAGATCATGCCCATATGGGCATGCACTTTGGTTTGGGGGGAGGAATTACGGGATCAGAAGGTGACATTTTGGTGTGACAACAGAGCGGTGGTTGATGTACTAAACAACAAGGGAGCCAGGTCAGATACAGTCATGCAGGTAGTACGACAGTTAGTTTTAAGAGATTTGCAGCTGAACATGTCTTTCAGAGCAAAACACATAGAAGGGGTACACAATACCCTGGCTGACAGCCTTTCCCATCTGCAGCTGGACCGTTTCCAGAAGCTGGCACCAGCAGCAGAAGAACAAAAAAACGCCCATACCAACAAACATATGGGACGTTGGTAAGAAGGAGCAGAACTGCTGTTTCACAGCTTATGGGTGCCTTGGACTCTGAGGGCCTACAATGGGGCCTGGAGGGTTTTTCAAACATTCAGGGCAGAACACCAGATGGAGGTAAGTGGGCCGCTCTCTGAAGAACAGTTGGGAATGTTCACAGTGGAACAATGGCAGAAAGGGGCTGCTCATGCCACAATGGCGGTTTATCTTGCAGGGATCAGTGTGACCTGCAGCCTAAAAGGATGGAATGACCCAACAAAATCAATGCTCATCAGGAGAATGATGCAGGGCCAGGGGATAATAGGAGGCCAATAGGTGAGCAGTGGCTAATAAAGTTAAAAGAGGTGCTCCCGGCAGTATGCAGATCAAAGGGGGAGGCCCAGCTATTTCACACAATTTATGTCATAATGTTTGCAGGGACTATGAGAGTGAGTGAAGTGGCAGGCCATGGACAAGAAAACAAGGAAGGAGGTGTGGAATGGGAGGATGTGAGTTGGGGAATAAAAGAAATACAGATCAAGCTAAGGAGGTCAAAGGCAGACCAAAAAGGGCAAGGGTGCATGGTAACACTAAAAGGATGGTCGGAGATTGCGATATGCCCAGTGCAGGCCCTGTGGGTTTTCGCCACAGTGCAGATGATCAGGACGGGAAGCTATTTGTACATGGTGATGGAAAAAGGGTCACCGGCTATCAAATTACAGCAGTGCTGAAAAAGGGCATGCGTTTTCTGGGGGAGGACCCAGCTAATTACTCATCCCATTCCCTACGGATTGGGGCTGCCTCACAATGGGCAGCAATGGGTGAACCAGTGAAGGACATTTGGGAAAAAGGGCGCTAGCGGTCAGCCAGTTATAAAAGATACATCAGAGCTCTGAAGTAAAAAAAAAAAAAAAAAGGAAGGGGGAAGGAGCAGTGTGGTTTTCAAAAAAAAAGAAGAAGAAGAAGGGAAAAGAAGATGGAATTATGGTGCTCCTATGGGGGAGCACAGGACACAAGAAAACGTAGGCGGGGGGATAATACAATGAGGGTGCTGAGAGTATGTGCAAATTAATTAATTTTCTTTGCACCCCATAGGTAGAGGGAGGAGCACAGTAGTCTGGATCTGCAGCCATTCCTATATTTACTGGGCTGGTAAGAGAGCAGAGAAAAAAGCTAGGGGAAAACAATTGTATCAGGATGTAAGACAGTGTAGGTTGGTATGGCACGGCCTATGGGGGATGAGATGGGCACAGCTCCTGCCCACTTTGAAAGAACTCAAGGGATATCGGCCCAGTCCAGACCTAATCATTATACACCTAGGGGGCAATGACCTGGCAGGCAGACCATGGGTGCATACATATTTACAGATAAAGAGGGATCTAGTGGCACTAAGACAATGGTGGCCTCAAGTATGCCATCTGTGGGCTTCCTAAGCTGCTTCTGTGGCCTTGGCTCTCTCCGAGCAGGCCACAGCTAACAGACCACCTGACTGACCCCCGGACAGATTCAGACAGCCCATCTGTGGGCTTCCCGAGCTGCTCCTGTGGCCTTGGCTCTCTCCAAACAGGCCACAGCTAACACACCACCCGACTGACCCCCCCAGACAGATTCAGACAGCCCATCTGTGGGCTTCTCAAGCTGCTCCAGTGGCCTTGACTCTCTCTGAGCAGGCCACAGCTAACATATCACCCGGCTGACCCCCGGACAGATTCAGACAGCCCATCTGTGGGTTTCCTAAGCTGCTCCTGTGGCCTTGGCTCTCTCTGAGCAGGCCACAGCTAACAGACCACCTGACTGAACCCTGACAGATTCAGACAGCCCATCTGTGGGCTTCTGTTCCCTGTGGCCTTGGCTCTCTCCAGCAGGCCACAGCTAACAGACCACCTGACTGACCCCGACAGATCAGACAGCCCATCTGTGGGCTTCCTGTTGCTCCTGTGGCCTTGGCTTCTCCGAGCAGGCCACAGCTAACATACCACCCGACTGACCCCGGACAGATTCAGACAGCCCATCTGTGGGTTTCCAGTTGCTCCTGTGGCCTTGGCTCTCCGAACAGGCCACAGCTAACACACCACCTGACTGACCCCAGACAGATTCAGACTAGCCCATCTGTGGGCTTCCCAAGCTGCTCCTGTGGCCTTGGCTCTCTCTGAGCAGGCCACAGCTAACAGACCACCCGACTGAACCCCGGACAGATTCAGACAGCCCATCTGTGGGCTTTGTTACCCTGTGGCCTTGGCCTCCGAGCAGGCCACAGCTAACAGACCACCTGACTGACCCCCAGACAGATTCAGACAGCCCATCTGTGTGGCTTCCAGCTGCTCCAGTGGCCTTGGCTCTTCCGAGGCCAGCAGCTAACATACCACCTGGCTGACCCCCGGACAGATTCAGACAGCCCATCTGTGGGTTTCCCAAGCTGCTCCTGTGGCCTTGGCTCTCTCCGAGCAGGCCACAGCTAACACACCACCTGACTGACCCCCAGACAGATTCAGACAGTCCATCTGTGGGTTTCTCAAGCTGCTCCTGTGGCCTTGGCTCTCTCTGAGCAGGCCACAGCTAACACACCACCCGACTGAACCCCGGACAGATTCAGACAGCCCATCTGTGGGCTTCTCGTTACCCTGTGGCCTTGGCTCTCTCGAGCAGGCCACAGCTAACACCACCTGACTGACCCCGGACAGATTCAGACAGCCCATCTGTGGGCTTTCCAAGTCTGCTCTTGTGGCCTTGGCTCTCTGAGCAGGCCACAGCTAACATACCACCTGACTGACCCCGGACAGATTCAGACAGCCCATCTGTGGGCTTTCCAACTCTCCTGTGGCCTTGGCTCTCTGAGCAGGCCACAGCTAATATACCACCCGGCTGACCCGGACAGATTCAGACAGCCCATCTGTGGGTTTCCTGCTGCTCCTGTGGCCTTGGCTCTCTCGAGCAGGCCACAGCTAACAACCACCTGACTGACCCCTGACAGATTCAGATAGCCCATCTGTGGGTTTCCTGCTGCTCCTGTGGCCTTGGCTCTCTGAGCAGGCCACAGCTAACACACCACCCGACTGAACCCCGGACAGATTCAGACAGCCCATCTGTGGGCTTCTCAAGCTGCTCCTGTGGCCTTGGCTCTCTCTGAGCAGGCCACAGCTAACAGACCACCTGACTGACCCCCGGACAGATTCAGACAGCCCATCTGTGGGCTTTCCAAACTGCTCCTGTGGCCTTGGCTCTCTCTGAGCAGGCCACAGCTAACATACCACCTGACTGACCCCCGGACAGATTCAGACAGCCCATCTGTGGGCTTTCCATACTGCTCCTGTGGCCTTGGCTCTCACTGAGCAGGCCACAGCTAACATACCACCTGGCTGACCCCCGGACAGATTCAGACAGCCCATCTGTGGGTTTCCCAAGCTGCTCCTGTGGCCTTGGCTCTCTCCGAGCAGGCCACAGCTAACAGACCACCCGACTGACCCCCGGACAGATTCAGACAGCCCATCTGTGGGCTCTTGCTACTCCTGTGGCCTTGGCTCTCTCTGAGCAGGCCACAGCTAACAGACCACCTGACTGACCCCCGGACAGATTCAGACAGCCCATCTGTGGGCTTTCCAAACTGCTCCTGTGGCCTTGGCTCTCTCTGAGCAGGCCACAGCTAACATACCACCCGGCTGACCCCCGGACAGATTCAGACAGCCCATCTGTGGGTTTCCCAAGCTGCTCCTGTGGCCTTGGCTCTCTCCGAGCAGGCCACAGCTAACACACCACCTGACTGACCCCAGACAGATTCAGATAGCCCATCTGTGGGTTTCCCAAGCTGCTCCTGTGGCCTTGGCTCTCTCTGAGCAGGCCACAGCTAACACACCACCCGACTGACCCCCGGACAGATTCAGACAGCCCATCTGTGGGCTTCTCAAGCTACTCCTGTGGCCTTGGCTCTCTCTGAGCAGGCCACAGCTAACAGACCACCTGACTGACCCCCGGACAGATTCAGACAGCCCATCTGTGGGCTTTCCAAACTGCTCCTGTGGCCTTGGCTCTCTCTGAGCAGGCCACAGCTAACAGACCACCTGACTGACCCCCAGACAGATTCAGACAGCCCATCTGTGGGCTTTCCAAACTGCTCCTGTGGCCTTGGCTCTCACTGAGCAGGCCACAGCTAACAGACCATCCGACTGACCCCCGGACAGATTCAGACAGCCTATCTGTGGGCTTCCCAAGCTGCTCCTGTGGCCTTGGCTCTCTCTGAGCAGGCCACAGCTAACAGACCACCTGGCTGACCTCCAGACAGATTCAGCCTAGGAACTGCCACCCAGGCTCCCAGCTCCTAAGCCACAGGATTCCCAGCTACCAGGAGGTTGGCACCCCTCTAACCGATGCTCGAGACTGCAGACATGGACCCAAGGTCCTACAAGGTATGGCAACTGCTGCAACCAACCAGATTGCGAGTGCCCTCTCAGACCACACTCTGATTGGTCTCTGGTGGAAGCCAGCTTCTGCTCTTTGATTTTAAACCCTAAAAATTTTTATGCAGGGACAAATGTTAAAAAGCCAAAGTGTTAACCCAGTTTATAATTGAAAGGACTTGAATTGTGGTTTGGGAAAGAAATCTAGTGTCTACAGCCCTTTCCCTGCATATGTCCACTGGCCCTAGACACTTTTGGGTGCCAAAGTAATACATGTCCTTTTGTTCTGCAAATTTTGGACTCCCCGCTGTTCTGTCTAACCCTTTATGTGAATCCCCTTTATTAACCCTCACTCTCCTTCTCTCTCTCAGCCAAGGAACTGTCGCCCAGGCTCCCAGCTCCTAAGCCGCGGGATTCCCGGCTACCGGGTGGTCGGCGCCCCTCTAGCTGATGCTTGAGACCGCAGACATGGACCCAAGGCCCTACAAGGTATGGCAACTGCTGCAACTTTTTGGCTGCCCTCCCCACCTCCGCTGATTATTAAATACAGTACCTCCTGCCAAAATATTAGTCCATGTCCCTGGGCAGTGCCCCACCAATAGAGACTTAGCTCATGATCCCCTCTCTCTGTCCAGCCTACGGGATCCAACTCTCAGGGCCTCACCTTACTAAAATGCATAGGCTCTCCTTGGCTGTGCCTTCACCACTAAATATTTTTAATGCTATCAAATTTGGATCGACCTGGATCGGAAAGCTACTGATGAGCTGCATTAATCCAGCAACCCCACTGGCCCCTGGGCTAATTGAGTGCCTCCTTTTTTGAGGTATCATCATGTCAGGCCCTATATGGCTCCTTATACTGCCCCTTCTTCTGCTGATACCAGCTGCCCAGCATTGGACACCTGAACTACCATCATGTTTGGTCTACAACGGCACCTTGTGCTGTATACCACATGGCAACTTATCCTTTAATTGCCTCCGTGATTCCAAGTACCAATACCTCGAACCCTGCTCTTGGACCACACATACCAGTAGTACATATAACACTCCCCCACCACAAGGCCCACCTCCCACCATGCAGACTTCTATCTCCTCCCCGCCTATTGTGGTAGGGGTACTAGCTCTTGCTACAACAGATCAGCTCTTCTATGGTGGCTACTTTCCAGTCCCTAAAAACATCAGATCTACTAGACAGGACAAAGGCAGGAATTACAAGCTTATAATTAGCGATCTTAGAAAAATCCTACTTATCCTCCTGCTATGTTAAGGCAACGTAGAACTCAACCATAGCCCCCCAGAAGCTATTGCTTTGCCAGCAGAACTAGCAAATTTAAAAGGAATAAGCTTCTTGCATATTAACGTATGTAGCCTCCTTAAAAAGCTAACCTTAATACAAACCTGGGTAACTCATACATCTCCTGACATACTTGTGTTTTCTGAAACTTGGCTTAGACCCAGTACCACTGATAGAGAAGTAAACATACCCAACTATGCCTTGTTCAGATCTGATAGGCATGCCAGAGGAGGAGGGGTAGCTATCTACGTTAAAGACAAATTTTCTGCCTTCTGCTTATCCTAGACATCTATCGTCAGTGAATTCGAATGCCTAATTCTCAAAGTGGAAATTACACAGACTACTGCACTCTGCATAATAGGATGCTACAGACTACTGTCTGCTGGCCTACAGCTTGTGTCATATCTAAGTGACAAGTTGGGACAGGGGCTGCCAGAAACTATTATTTTAGGAGACCTCAACTTTGACTGGCTCTCTAACACAGCTGCCCCCCTTGCATTCTTCTGTGATGAACATGGGCTGACGCAACTTATTACTGAACCAACATGCCCAAACGTGAAGAACCCCAGAAAAAGTACACTTTTGGATGTGCTAATGGTGAGCAAACCTCATCTCTTCTCCCACGCTGATGTCTTCTTCTCAGACGCCAGCGACCATTGTTTTATTGCGGGAGTAAGATCCACCAACAACCCAGCACCCATTAGCAAGTTCTCTATGAAGAGATCCAGGCGCAACTTCAATGAACATGCCTACCTAAATGAACTTAAGTACTCCCCTGAGTGGCAAGATTTCTACCTGGCCAAAACGATTACATCAGCTTACAATATCTTCCACAACATTCTATCTAGGGCCCTTAATAACTATGCTCACCTGATTAAAGTTCAAACTATGACCAAAACGTGTAAATGGTTCACCCCTCAGATCAAGTCCTTGCTTCTAGAAAGAGATAAGCTCTGAAAAAAAGTGCTCAGACTGAACACTGCAGAGGACTGGAACCAGTTCAGGAGACTACGAAATTTATGTACCTGAACAATCAGAGAATCGAAGGACACCTTCTTCAAATCCGAACTCGACTCTGCCACAAAGAACCCAATCAAGCTCTGGAACACAATCAATGATCTGCTAGGCCACTCCCCAGGAAATTCACTCCCAACCAAGATTACCCCTGGCAACTTGACTATAACCGAAAAGATGGATATACTTGATGCATTCAATAACTACTTTGTTACTGCAGGCATGGCCTTTGATAACTCCCCTGCAAACATACTTCGCTCCCAGACTGCCAGCCAACTGCCTGAAACTCCGATAGTTTCGCCACCTTTCTCGCTTCAACCTGCCCCACTGAAAGAGGTAGAGGACCTCTTGCTTCAGTTGGATACTAGAAAAAGTGCTGGGGCTGACACCCTTGACCCTTACTTCCTAAAAATTGCCTACCACGTACTAGCAATACCCGTCACCCACCTTTTTAACTTATCCCTGTCTCAGGGCACCTTACCACCTATATGAAAGACAGCATATGTCATACCACTGTTCCAATCAGATGACCCTGGCGATCTCAATAACTACAGGCCAATTTCCATCCTTCCGGTCCTGTCCAAGCTCCTAGAGAAAATTGTAAATGCACAGCTGAGGACTCACCTTGAGTCTAGGGAACTGTTAAATCCTGTGCAGTCTAGATTCAGAGCTAAACATAGCACTATCTCAGCCCTCGCCAAAGTTACTAACGACTGGCAGCGTAATCTTGAGAGCAAAAACTTTATTTGTGCTGTTTTCCTTGATCTAAGCAAGGCTTTTGACACCCGACCATAGTCTGCTCCTCTCTCCTTCAAACCATAGGTGTGGACCCCTCCTCTCTGCGTTGGTTTACTGACTATCTTACAGGGCGTCTTCAACAAGTTAAAGCTGAAAGAGGCCCTCCCCCTTAAAAACTCTGCAAAGAGGGGTATCTCAAGGTTCTATATTAGGGCCCTTACTTTTTGCAATCTACATTAATAACATCGACTACTATATAAAAGAAGCCAACATCCATCTGTTTGCAGATGATACAGTTCTCTACCTGAGTCGCCCAACACCTGAAGCTGTCTGCAATGACCTACAGTCAGAATTCAACCTTTTGCAAAGCCAACTCCTCCAAAAAAAGCTACTCCTTAATGCCAAAAAAACTAAAGCGATGGTCCTCTCCCCATTTATCCGTACAGCTAACCCTGTGTCCAGTGGGACAGTTCCCCAAATTACCACAGTTCTAGGTGAAAAACTAGAATTTGTTACAAAATTCAAGTATCGGGGAGTTTGGATAGACCAAAGACTCTCCTTCATTGAACATATCGAGGACTTGCTAAAACGACTTCGGCAAAGTCTTGGATTGTTTTTTAGAGTCAACCAGTTTCTCACCAGAGATGCCAAGAAACAACTGGTCCAATCCATTTTCCTATCACTGGTTGATTACGCTGACTTCTCTACAGCCAATGCCCCAACTCTTCATGGCTAAACTGGACACACTCTACCATTGAGCACTGAGGTTTATAACGGACTCCCTTCGACATGCATCACTGCACCCTATATGCGGCAGTGGTGTGACATCACTAAAGTTCAGGCGCCATAGAAAGCTATTCTCTGGACCTATAGAGTCATCTCTAATAAGCTGCCTTACTATATCTCCTGCTGTCTTCGCTGAGTATAATTGGAAATATGCATTAGAGTTACTCTGCTATACATAAAAGTACCCAAAGCAAAATCCCACTTGACAGGGCAGCCATAAGCTTCGTGTTACCTATCTTATGGAACAATCTACAAAACCTCAAATTAAGCACTCTAATTGAAATAAATGCCTCAAGACGCTTTTATTTCTGTACAATCAGAAAGCATGTAACTGCTTCTACCCACTCAGACCCAGTACCGGTGTCTGCACTGGTATATAGCCACACCTAGACCCAATTTTTTAGTACTGACCCCAGCTTGCTCCTCCACCAGCCTAATTGTTCTCTCTCTTATCTCCTGTCTTATCAACACTAGGGTCTGCCCATCCCTTATTCTTCCTTTTCCCAACCTCGATAGAGCTCACTCCTGGGTTGTGACATCCTACCATGCCTCGTACTTTATAGCATTCAATCCCGGGGCTCACACATACTCCTTTTCTCCATCCACCTTCTCTACATCCCATTTTACCAACTCCTTTCTGTGCACTGTGCCCTCCTAGCCTTTCTCCCCCTACCTCCCTCCAGTCTCCCTTACCTTCACCTCTACCTGGTGTATATTTTTATTTTTTTTTCTCCATTACTTCCTCCTGCAACCTTAGATAACCTGCTTTATCTTCCTATAGACACTTCTATGTATGTAAATACTGTGTAATCTGTACAATATCTGTATAATTCTATATACATATGAACTTCTTTTTCTTCCTCGCTGTAAAGAGTATTATCTGCATTGCCTTGTAAATACCTGTGTTGACCTGTATATACAATTGTTCATGCTCCAGGTCCATCTTGCAAATGAGCTTCTGCTCAATGATGAACGTCTGGTTAAATAAAGACTTGATTGATTGATTGATTGAGATATGATACCACAAAGGGTATGGAGACAGGAACACAGCCACAGGGCAGAGGAGAGGGCCAGAAGAAAGATGAATAGAAGGGTGGGGACATTGATAAGGCAGATGGGAGGACAGGTGATATTGTGGGGAGTAGAAGAATGGGTGGATGACTTCTACAGGTCAGATGGGGTACACTTGTCAGATATAGCAATAGACATGTTCAATGCAGAAACAATGGGTTTCATAGAGGAATGGAGGAAACAGACAAAAACTGGTATATAAAAAAAAAAAGCGAAGGAAGTATCATCCCTGAGGTAAGGGAGAGTGATACCCTAAGTTGGGGGGGAAGCCAGTCATCCAACGCAAGCTGGAGACTGGCTAGTGGGGAAAAGGGGGGACGGAGGGGGAAGAAAAAAGGAATAACACAAGAGGAGGAAGAAGATGAAGGAGAAAGTGGTCTCAGTTTTCACCGTTACCTAACAGAAAAGGAGAAGAAGGTTTTCGCTTGGGGGATGGATAATCAGGGAGTGATATATGGATGGAAATAAATGAAAATTATGGAAATATGATAATAAAGAAATGAGAAATGGAATATGGATTTATGAATATAAATAAATTAATTGCCAATCTGAGCACAACAACAAACAATGGTCTCTATCTTTTGTGAGGGAAAAGGGGGGAATCCTGGACAATGCATTATTTTTAACTCTGTTGTTCACACTATGAAGATGCTCTTCTATCCTGTGTTTAAAAGGTCTCTTGGATTTTCCAACATAAAAATCCAAGCAGGTACAAGTGGCCACATATACAATGTAATCTGAAGAACAATTGACAACATGCCTGTTATTATATTCTCTACCTGAAATAGAGTGTTTAAAAACAGTATCTGTATTCAAATGTCCACAGAGCACACAGTTACCACAACAAAAAGTACCCCCGGAAGTTTTGGTAAAATACTGTCTGTTGGTGCTGTATACAAGCTTTTTTTATTTTTCGCACTTTGTGCCATTTCACTGTTAAGCCCCCCCTGAATTTGAGAATCCCCATTGGGAGATTCGGGGAGTGCATCCCCCATAAAGGGGGTTGTGGGGGTGGTGCCCCTAGCAAAAAAAAGACATGCTGCATGCAACAAATTGCACTGTATTGGCAGCGTTCTTTTTGCATGCAGCATAAAGTCTTGCAACATTATGACCCCATGCCCTTCCCTCAGGCTAGCTGAGTAAACAATGATGTCATTATGTAAGGAGCCCCTAATGAGCTCCCTACCAGCTGCCTGCTACCTTCTTAACAATAATACTGACAGGATTCTAGTAACCCCAGGGGACTGGGTGGTTACATTACGTAGTATTTTCCTTAAAGTAGTATACATAGAAATATAGAAACATAGAATTTGATTGCAGATAAGGACCGCTTGGCCCACGCAGTCTGCCCATTTCCCTACCTAATGGATAAGCTGCAGATCCTAGTTAACCAGCAGCCTACTTCTTCCTACCCCCACCCTTAGAATTGCCTTATGACTGTCCCATGCATGCTTGAATTCCACCACTGTTTTTGACTCCACAACCTCCTCCAGAAGGCCGCTCCATGCATCCACAACCCTCTCCATGAAAAATACTTCCTTAAATTACCTCTGAGCTGCCCCCATCTTCAAATTGTGCCCCTTGTTCTTGCACACCTCTTTTTGAAAGATGCTACCCTCTTGGACTTTGTTGATTCCTTGAGGTACTTGAAAGTTTCTATCATGTCCCTCCTCTCCTCCTTTCCTCGAGGCTATACATGTAAGCTCCTTAGTCTCTCTTCATATGTCTTCTGGTGCAGACCCTGCACCATTTTAGTTGCCCTCCTTTGGACAGCTTCCATCCTGTCTATGTCTTTGTGGAGATTGGGTCTCCAGAACTGCACACAGTACTCCAGATGGGGTCTGACCAGCTGTCTGTACAGAGGATAATAACTTCTTGTTTTCTACTGGTGATGCCTCTCCCTATGCATCCAGTATCCCCCCAGCCCTCCTTGCTGCCCTCTCACATTGCTTGCCCACCTTTAGGTCATCTGATATGACTAATCCCAGGTCCCTTTCCATTTTTGTTGTTGTTAGTATCTCACCCCCCATTGTGTACTCTTCCCTTGGGTTTTTGTTTCCCAGGTGCATTACCTTGCACTTCTTAGCACTGAATCCAAGCTGCCATACATTTGGCCATTCCTCTAACCTTGCTAAGTCCCTTCTCATCCTTTCCACCCCACCTTGTGCATCAACTCTGTTGCAGATCTTTGTGTCATCTGCAAAGAGACATACTTTTTCTTCCAGTCCCTCTGCAATGTCACTTAAAAAGACATTGAAGAGGACTGGTCCTAATACTGAACCCTGCAGTACCCCACTAGTAACGCAATTCATAAACAGTTATTTTTTTTTGCAACTGCAACAACAATAAATGACATGACACAGTGCTTAAATAACAAATTTCCTATGTAAACATGAAATTGCCGTAGTCAAATTCCATGTGCAATTACAAAGGAAGTTCAACACTACCATAACCAGAACATACTCCATACAGAAAAAAATTAACTGGAATGTGAACTTAAACACTGTATTTTATAAAGGAACAGTAATTATATGAATACCAGTTCATTTCAGTCCCTTGATTGAAAAAAAAACTCCTAGTTGGACTAGATGCTACAAATAGTGTCCATTTCTGAAAAAAAAAACAATTATAAAAACCTTAAAACATATACCCATAAATGCAAAACTTAATAACAGAAGCTGTAACGGTCTTAAGGGTACCTAAAACACAATCTACAGGGAATTAATCATTGGGGCAGAGGGTCACCAATTTGATTTCCCACAAAACTAGCACCTAAATAGAGTCCCTGACTTGGGGATTGGTGCAGTAGCTATAGTGCTGCAATTGGGGGGAGAGGGTCAATCAATCACTCAATCAATCGGTCAATCAGTGAATCATTTTTTTTTTTATTATTTATATAGTTCCTTATCCCAGACCACACACATACACAGCAACATTTCAATCCCAGGACAAAACAGTATGGGTATACAACTCCTTGTGGAGGTGGAAAATGAAAAGATTTCAGCAGAACAAAAGTCACCTTTTACACAGGTTTTATATTTGTTCAAACCAAGGAGACCTACTATAGAAGGAAGTTTGTCCTATTGAAACTCTTCACTGCAGTGCAGTACCCATCTCTGTCATGTTTGTGTCAAGTAACCCTTATAGCAAATAAGACATTTAGTGCACATGGAGATAACATACACTATTAGAAAGCTAGTTTGGTTACACTGGCCTCTAATAAAACTATGCTTGCCACTCACAGCTAGAATCCAGAACCAGCCAAACTGAGGTTAAAACGGACAAGAATACAGTTGCAATAGAATCACTTACAACTATAATTAGACAGCAGGACAGAGCGATTTAGTCCCTACAGAGCAAAGTGGATGATATGGAAAACAGAAGCTGTCAGAATAATCTCCGACTCCTAGGCTTCCCTGAGGGTGTGGATCACAGCAATACAACTCGATTTTATTTATGATACATTATCTGAGCTGTTACGGCATGAACTTCCACCGGGACTTATGATCGAACAGGCACACAGAACGCTCAGCCCAATACCGAAGGTTGGGGAAAGACCTAGACCTATTATGGCTTGCATTCTGAATTCTGCAGATAAAGAGTGGATCCTTGCGAGAGCTCAAGAGCTAGAGCCCTATCTTGGCAGGGACACAAAATCTTAATCTTTCAGGATTACTATCACAAGTTGGCTGCCAGATGCAAGGAATATACAGAAGCCTGCAAAAGGATGCACTCAGTCAATATCAAATTCTCCTTACGTTATCCAGCAATTATGCGACTAGAGATAAATGGGACATATGTGTCTTTCTCCACCCCCAGACAGCCTCATGCAATACTTGCATACTAACTGGCCATCTCAACCTACCCTGAAACCTAATTGCAGCGAGCAGACAGTAAGAGAACAGAAAACATTTGAGTCAGCTACTGTTGATCCTGTGAGGGCTTATGCGGGAGCTTTTGCGGCACCTCCACCACCTGCTTTCCAAATTTAAGGCAGGCGACCAGGACTCCTGGCTCAAATATGCAAGCAGCAGCAATCTGGACACCACCCAAAGTGGGATCACCCCCAGGACCGGACTGAAGAGGCTCGTCTATCACCCTCAGTTCCCCCGATGACATTGTGGCACAATTCTCTCTACCCCAAACTGCTTTGCCATCTTAACACCTGCAGATTCAGATGACACCACTATTGTCTTCCCTGCATATCCAGAAGAGGAGCTGGTGCAGAGTGTTACTAGGACTGAGGCCTACACTCAGGACTCAATTACAACTATAGCCGCAGATGTGACCTCTTCTTCGACTGACCCGATACTCTTCCACGCAACTCAGATATCTGAGAAATCAGCAGATGAATGGTCACAACAAGCACCCACAGATATAGACTTGCTGCATGTGATGGATCAGCGGAATCAGCTTTACATAAGTGTCTATGTTTTCTTCCCACTTTCTTTCTTCTATAATATGGGTTGCCTAGTACTGACCCTGGGAAGGAGGCTTCCAGTTTACAGTAGCTCCCAGGATAAGTTTAAAGGCAACTGAGCTAGCTCTCCCTTGACAGAACCTGTGGTCTATTCACAGTTGCTACGGCTACCTCATTCTAGCTGCTATCATAAGGTACTGATATGTTTACTGTTACACCAGCTGAAGCAGAGTGTGCAAAGTTTTAAGACGCTAGTCTCTCTCCTATTCATATTTCCAAATGAATGTTTGAATATTCTCTCTCCTTTTCCTCTGTCTTTTACTGAAAAGGAATGGGGGGGAGGATTAGTGAGGCAACTGCTCTAACCATCTGGTGCTGCAGGTTGGATCATGCAGATAATGCTTTTTTAAAGTTTCCCACAACCCCTATGTGAGTGCGTGGCAACAGGCTTTAGGCAAGCTGCCACCTGTTATTCCCGGGGGAGTACGTTTCTCTTTCTAGGCCCACCTAATCATATTGGAATCAATGGTTCCACCCCCCCACCTGGCTAAAGTGGGTTGGCTGCAGAGGATGGTGAGACCTCGGCCCAAATTACCCACTTGTATTTCCATGCAAGACTTCACACTGTCTGTAAATAGTTTAGGCAAACTGTGCCTCCTTCTAGTAAAACTGTCATTTTTATATATTTTGCTATTTGTTATGGACTATATGCATGAAAGTAAGTTTAGACTAACGTCTGATTTGTCAACCGACACCTCTAATAACATGAGACCTCAAGTAATGTATGTCTTGTTGCACTGCCACTCACATGACACTGTTTTGTCCTATTTTACCATTCCATTTACCTTGTTCCACTACTGGTCTGACTATGGCCAAAACCTCTTTTATACCGTGGAATGTCAGAGGTATTAATTCTCCTTCAAAAAGAAAACAAGTTCTATCCCACTTGAAAAGGTTAAAAACCCAGATTGCCTTCTTACAAGAGACTAAACTGACCAAGCAGGATCACAAATACCTGGTGAAGGACTGGGTGGGGACAGAAATCCACGCCAGCGCTCCCACAAAAAAGAAAGGTGTAGCTATTTTAATTCACAGATCTCTCCCATGGTCTATCCTGTGCAGCAAAGCTGACCCTCAGGGCAGATGGGTGATTGACCTACTGGACACTCCACCTGGCCAAATTTTAGTAGCCAACATATATGCACCAAATGAGGATAATCCCTCCTTTTTTCTGGACCTTAATGCTCAACTGGGGACAATGACGTATCCAGGTATACCTATATTGGTGGGGGTTGGGGATTTCAATTTAACTTGTGTCCCTACCCTGAATAGAAGTGACCAAGAGAAAGAATATCATATGTGAGGAGTACAGGACACACTAAATCTTAGCTCTGAATATCAACTGGTAGACATCTGGCACCTTGTTCATCCTTCAGACAAAGATTATACTTTTCAATCGGGGGTACATGGATCCCTTAGCAGACTGGAGTTTTGGCTAATATCCCAATCTATCACACAATTTGTCCTAGGAATTACTATCCTTTCCACGGTTATATCAGATCATGCCCCAGTACAGCTGACTCTGCTCTTCGGACCACCCACCCCACAGTCCGCTTCCTGGAGACTAGATCCCCTTCTCATGCAAGACCTAAAATTTGTTGAATGGGCTAAATCCCAAACACAGCTTTTCCTACAAGAAAATCCCATGTCAGAGATCTCTGCCCAAATCACCTGGGAGGCATACAAAGCTACTATGTGAGGCAAAATAATTGGTTATGCTGCCCACAGAAGGAAATGTAAAGAAAAGGAATTTACCCTTCTTGAAAATGAGCTTGCTACTGCAGAGCAAGAATGTAGGGCTTTAACACATCCCTCCACCATTCCGTGTCTGGTAGAAAAGTCCTACACCTGCATATTAAACTTAACAAACTACTATCTAGAAAAGCTGGCCTAGTCCTTCTTAAAATCCATCATATGTACTTGGAAGGGGGGAACAAAAATGGGAAGATCCTAGCATACTAACCCCGTAAACACCAATCTCATAGATATATAGCCGGTTGAAAAATCCAATCTCTGAAAATGTTCAAACTAACCCTCAGAGTGTGTATGACATTATGGCAGAGGTCAACCTTAACTTTTTTTGCCCTAGCCAGCAGGCCATTTGATTCAAAATTGCACTAGCCCTTAATTATTATGGTAAATTTTGATCACTTATGCAGGAAACAATGCAAGCAAAGCCAAGAAATACTCTGATTATTGCACATTTATCCTACTCCCACATTACTTTCAGCTCCCCAGCAGAAAAAAAGACGTCAGTGCCATCACAATGAGCCCCCCCATTGTTTTGTACCACAGACTCCTCTCTTTCTCTTTCTGCCCCCCCACACCAAACAGAGAGATGATATCGCAACAGCAAATGTTCAATCAAGCAGTCTTAGCTCTGCGCACACAATAGCTGACATCATCATCATGCACCTCACCACACTGTCACCACCACCCACAGGGCAATAAACAGAGTCAGGCAGAGAAAGACACTCTCGGTCCCCACCCTATAGTCAGCTGGAGACCTGCACTTTTGAAAGTTTTTGTACAGTCTCAAGTGAGCCAGGAGCACATCTAATATTTCTTTGGGGTGGGTGCTAGACAAACCTAAGGGGCTTGGGAAATAGAAAACTATGAGATTTTAATTTGTAAAAGCATTGATTTTAATATGCTCTGCCCCAACAATAACAGATTTTTCTTAAACATTGTCCTTTTATCAGCCCAGGGGAAACAGTACACAGGCATAACACTATACTATTTCTATTTCTGTATAGGATGATTATGTACCCCGGGATTGCCTATTTCAAGGTTTCAAATTATGTATTTTATCAAGGTTTATTTCTGTACCATACATGATCCAAAGCTTTGTTTTTAGGCTGAAAGGACATGCTGAGTGGGATAAGAGTGAAACTGTATGGATGGTGATGGCTGGCATGGTCCATTTAGAAGAGTTATGGACCCCCTACACTTGCCAGTAATGGCAGCTATGGATGGTCACTTCAGAGTCTGGTCTGCAGTGGTGTCCAGGGAAAGAACAGAGTTAAGATATTTGGAGGGGAGAGGGAAGTTATAGTGAGGCTGGGATAAAACTCACCACCTGCAGGGCCAATCCTGTATACCTTTTTGCATTTTGTCACTGAAATGTTGGATACGAACACTCAAAATGTAGAGAAACGAGGGGCACTGGTCTTAATAATATTGGACAAATTGTTAGACATAAGACACTTTTACACTGGCAGTCTTGCAATGGAATAAGCATTACAGAAGGACCTTACTGTTCCATCCAATGCTGTGTAAATGCTATTTGTTCCATTGTAAAAATGAACGGTCACCTGAACCACACTCTGTGTTATAGGTGGTTTGTCCCAAATGTGCCATTGCAACGCGCAGTGTAAAGCACCCATCCTGGAGCAAACAACTCTAGCTCTAGCAGGAAGTACTGCACCAGTGTGGATGGCAGGGTGCTTTGTGGTGAAAAATAGAACTTGTATAATCAGAACGTGGAGCAGAACAGGCTGTATCGGCGCTACACAGGTAATGCTCATTTCGGCAAAACAGCATGTGTCTAAAAGGGCCAATTGACACATTCAGAAAACTGGAACCTAGTGACTTAACAGCACTCTACCCTTGATCACACCCTGAACACTAGCTGAAAGTCTTAACAGTGGAGTGATAATGACTCACATTGAGTCTTTTGTGGGATCCCTCTCTTGAACTGCCAGATAATTGCAGCTCTTTTTTTTCCATTAAAATTTTTTATTAATTTTCATCAACC
The DNA here is from genome assembly GCA_016271365.2 of Neoceratodus forsteri. Lineage (NCBI taxonomy): Eukaryota > Metazoa > Chordata > Ceratodontiformes > Ceratodontidae > Neoceratodus > Neoceratodus forsteri. Next base: position 1,579,990,361 of record CM057449.1, on the reverse strand, counting down.
AAACAGAACAAACATGAACATACAATAACATGAGAATGGATCCAACAGATCATTGTACATAACATAAAAATAAGGTTAACATGTACAGGAGCCGTTGTCCTACCCTCCCTCCTCCCCCAGCTCCCTCAAACCCACAAAACACATACCCTCCCTCCCCCGCAACACAGCTCAGCCACACAGTTATGTGAATCCAGTTAATCTGTAAAGGAAAAATCACAAATATACACAGTGGACAATATTAAAGGGAGAACAATGTATGTAATGATTCACATTTCTTCTTGCATCTCTCAGGTTTGTTATTAAGACTGGCAATAGTTTTCTCTGTCCTCAAGTTGGCAAGTAACTCCCTAAGCCATTCAGAATAGGCAATGTCATCACTGTCTTTCCAGTGTCTTAAGATTGTCTTCTTGGCCATAATGGAGATAAGAGCCATGTGATAATGTCTAACCGATATATTGATTTTACTATAATCACCTATTATACAAATTTCAGGGGTGAATAAATCATTCAGACCTAGTAAAGGTTCCGTATGTCATTGAATATTGGCCCACAGAGCTGTAGCTTTAGGGTAAGTCCAGAAAATATGATTTATAGAGACCTCTTCTTTACGACATTGGGTACAGGACGGGGTAGATAGGAGCCCAAATTTGAATAGCTTTTGTGGGGTATAATATAGGTTATGCAATATATGAAATTGAGTGAGACGTAATCTATCTTGTGATACGTATTTGTGACAATTCTTCCATAAGGTTTTCCAATGTAATTCTTGAGTGGGGAAAAATGAGGTCCAGAAATCTGAGGGGGCAAAACACTTGGGATAAGCCCAGTTATATTACATTTAATAGGCTTTAGAAACCGTCTTTTGTGCACCAATTAGGGCACCCATTTTGTTCCTAAAAGCTATTGGGTTTAGTTGAGGGGGGACATTCTCAAAACCTTTACAATAAGATGTCTTAATTGGTAAATTTTAAAAACATGTATAACAAGCAGCTTCCAAATGGATATTATCTCGGTAGAAGATAACCATGTATGTTCCTTTGAAATTAATGAGGCAAGGGATAAATCCTTAATAGATGCTAGCCAAGTGGTGGTAAGTAAATTATTGTTTATCTTTAGGTTGAGATTACCCTCAATTAGTTGGGTTACATCCCATGTATGGTTATATTTGAGAAAGTTACACAGCTGCGAGTGAACTCTGACAGAAATTGCTATTGGCGTAATTTTTAACTGAGTCGGCAAAGAGCTAGTCTTAATATAAAAGAGTGCTGGTGGAGTTAGCCCATGGGCAACAATAAGGGAAAATTCAATTTTAAGCTAAAGAGGAGAAAATGAGGACGAGAAGATTTCTCCTCTAGGTGTAAGCCATCGCAGATATTTGGAAATGTGTTCAGCCCAGTAGTAGAAAGTAAAATGAGGAAGACGTAAACCTCCTTTGTCTTTAGAAGCGGCCAACTTGTAATATGCCAATCTAGGTTGCTTATTCCCCCATATAAACTTGGTAATCATTTCATGAACTTTACGGAACCAGGAAAGAGGTAACCAAATATTAAGTAAATTAAGGGGATAGAAAAGCCTTGGAAAGACATTCATCTTAATTAAGTTAATCCTACCCCACAAAGAAATAGGAAGTTTAGACCATCTTCCAAGATCCATGTCAATAATTCTAAGTAAGGAGTCTAAGTTCAGCTTCTGCATAAGAGCAATATTTCTGGAAATAGTAATACTCAAATATTTTAAAGTTTCCTGCTCCCAGAACTTTGAAGAACCTTATAATTGAGGGGAAATATAACCGTCTTTTCTACATTTAACTTCTAATTGGATAAAAGACTGTATTCTCCAATGAGAGTGAACATAGCAGGGATCAACCTTTCTGGGTCGGATAGTTGTAAAAGAAGATCATCAGCATAGGCTGAGACCTTGATTTGCTGATCGAGAACCATTATACCTTTAACCTGAGAGCACCCCATTAGACGGCGAATCAAAGGCTCCAAATATAAGTTAAAAAGTAATGGAGATAGAGGGCACCCTTGCCTGGTCCCAGATTCTAATGGAAAAGCTGTTGACATCTCACCATTTACCGTGATGCTAGCAGAGGGACCATGATATAAAGCCCTTATCCAGTGCTGAAATTCGAGAGGGAAATTATAAGCCTTCAGGGTACCAAACAGGAAATTCCAATTAACCCTGTCAAAAGCTTTCTCCACATCCAGAGAAATAAGCACTGCCAGGAGATGGGCATCCTTTGAAACAGATAGAACATGTGATAACGTTCAAAGGTGATCCATGGAAGAGCGTCCTTTCATGAAACCTACTTGCTCCGGTCCAATAAGAGACGGTAATACCTTATTAAAATGTGTAGCTATTAATTTAGTCAAAATTTTTATATCCTGATTTAATAGTGAGATAGGACAATAACTGGAAGTTAACTCTGGGTTATGCCCAGTTTTAGGTAGTACCACAATTAAGGCCTCAAACAATGTGGAGTCCACCTCGGCTCCCGTTAAAATGTGTTGAAATAGTATTTGTAATAGAGGGACAAGCTGTCTCTGGAATTTCTTATAAAAATTGGCAGAGAACCTGTCTGGGCCTGGGGATTTATCAGAAGGTAGACTGTCAATTGTTCTAACTATTTCCTCCGAAGAAATAGGGATTGTTAATAACTGCAGTTGTGAGTTGGACAGGGTTGGTAAATTAGCATACTCTAGGTAAAGATCCACTTCCTGAGTGGAAGGCGGTTTCAACATCGAACTGCATAAACTGGAATAGTAGGTCTTAAATTCTGAAACTATATCAGCCAGGGAAGTTTTTAGTGTGCCATCTGTCTGAGATAAAATAGAGGAAATGTACCTGGCAGATTCCTGTTGTTTAAGTCTGAGCACTAAAAGCCATCCTGCTTTTTCCCCTTGATCCGCATAAGAGGCCTTAGTCTTCTGTATGGCAAATTCTGCCTTTTCTCTTAGAATTTCTAAATAACTATCTTTTAATTTAAACAATTTGGCTCTCACTTCTTCCAATGAAGAAGGAGTCACTTGTGCCTCCAGCAGACGTATTTGTGTAAGCAGGGCGGTTATTTCCTGTTCCCTTTTCTTTTTCCTTTGAGAGGAGATGCTAATCAATACCCCTCTCACATACACTTTAAAAGCACACCATAACAAATCAGATCTAGATGTAGACCCCATATTAAATTCTATATACTGCTCAATATGTTTACTGATACTACTGATCATTGCCTTATCTTTCAACAGCTGGTTATTAAGCTTCCGTTGTGTCTATCTACCCAGCGTAGGAGTTATGGACAATTGGCAAGTCACCAGTGAGTGATCAGAGGGAGGGTCTGGCTGAATAGATGCTTCAAAAACTCCAGCCAGTAGAATTTTGGAAATAAATATATAGTCTATTCATGAAGATGTCTTATGCACTGGGGAGGTGAAAGTATAACCCCTGTCGGCGGGATTAAGAACTCGCCATACATCACATAGACCCAAGTTGTCAATAAATTCTCAAAAGGCCCATTGTACTGGTGAGAGCCTTCTATGATGTCCCAATGTATGATCCATCATAGGGTCAAATACTATATTCATATCGCCACCTAGGATCATGGGTAGTGATAGAAATGGAGTTAGAACATTCACCAGTTGCATAAAAAACCCAGAAGAATCACTGTTAGGCCCATACATACTTCCCAATATCAATTCCATAGAATATAAATGACAGTGAATAAATACATATCTGCCTTGAGGATCATTACGTACTTGATTCAGCGTAAAGGGAATCTTTCTAGAAATCAATATGAGGACCCCGCAACTTTGGGTTGTACCTCCAGAGGAGAAAACATGACTTATTTGTTGTCTCCACATACGTAGAGCCTCAGAATCTAATAAATGAGATTCCTGAACAAAAACAATTTTGGTAGATAATAATGCCAGATGTTTAAGGACTTTATATTGTTTCAACTGCTGTCTCAGTCCTTTCACATTCCACGAGGCAAACTTCAATAAGATCATCATAGTACTAGCTGAGCAATAGAACAGAAAGTGTGTGGGGAGTGTCTTACTGATCCACTGTCTAAGTCTAACCCATAGCATTTGTCTCACCGTGTTGCAAGTCCCCCCTCCCCCTCCCCGACCCCCTTCCCTCCTTTCCTCCTTATAATTCCATATAACCCTAGACTAGGAACATGTACATGTAACCCCTCCAACCTCCCAACCCCCCCCCATACTATTATGACCCCAGCCAGCAGCTAACTAAATGGCAACCATCCCATCCAGCCATCCTGCCCCACCTATCTAAAACATCACCTTGATTTAGGACCCAGACTCAAGCTTACTATCTTTAACAATCAGGTGTCTAGTGCAAACATTCTAACCTATTACTGCTATATGACCCTTCAAAAGAAAGTTAGTTAAGGGTTAAAACCTTTAAACCTCTAAGGTGAATGAGCAAGCTTTCAATGTGATGAGACCCAAAATGAATTAACCAAAAGATAAAATAAAGTACAATAAGACTGAGCTAAAATGATAGTGGCTTCATACAAGTGTACCAGAATTCCAAATCCGACTTTAAATGTACTCCTACGACTTCATCCTATGCCACTTTTATCTAACATCTCTTTGGAGCCTTTAACATTACTTGCTAAGTCACATATGCTCGAAATATAACAATTTCCAGATGAGAAATCAAGTCTTTAGAGTCGTCTATACATACTGAGCTCCGATAGCTATGGGAATCCCCATAGACCAGTCTGCGGTTCCCTCTTGTGGACAGAAACGAAAATCGCACATAACTCTCTTCTTTTGACTCTTCACCCAGACGGCAAAACAAGTTCCTTTGTTCTGATCCTGACATGGGCTTTGGCTACAAGGGCTACAAAGGCCCCAGATACGCATTTAAAGTGCAAAAAAGAAGGCCACATACATACGAGTGAGCAAATAGGACTGCTGCTCTTTTCTAGCTCCAAGCATCCATTTCAAACAACTAATGAAAGTTCACTCACAAGACATACATGATTTAAAAAGTTTCCAGCATTCCTGGCGCCCTTTCCTTCCAGGGCATTTCAGTGATCCCGAAATAAATCTGGAAATGCACTCTTTAATTCTGTTGCCGCCCACTCCACATCTTCAAAGGTGGTCCAGCTTCCATGCACAAGAACTTGAAATCTCACCGGATAGCCCATTCTAAACTTAATTCCAGCAGCAATTAACTTAATCACCAATTGGTGAAATGAGGCTCTTCTTTGCCTTACTGATAATGGCAAGTCCTGGGCCACCCAGACCTTCGTTTCAGCCCATCGAATTTCTTGCAGCCCTTTAACTTTTACTTTAAAATGCTGTCACTCCTGATAATTTAGAAATCTGAAAATGAATGTACAAGGAGGGGACCCCAGAGATGGAGGTGGATGGAGGGCTCAGTGGGCACGCTCAATGACATATTTGTCCCCAAAGGGAGAGGGACCAGCTACAGATTCAACAAACTTTTGGGCAAAACCAATGGCATCCGGACCTTTCTCCTTCTCTGGCAGCCCAATTAAAACTGCATTATTTCACCAACTCCTGCCCTCCAAATCTTCAGCTTTACTTTCCAGGCTCTTAATTCTTTGTTGGGTGGAGATTAAGTTTGTTTCCATTTTCTGTTGCTTTCTTTCGGTAGACAGCAAACGGGCTTCATTGTCTGAAGTGCGGGATGCCACGTCCTCTGGAGCTTGAGCCATAGATTTTATTTCTTCAGAAATCGATCGGAGCTCCGATCAGAAAGGTTTAAATTCCTCTAGAAATCGGGATAAGGTAAGCAGTTCCATATCGGGATAGCCAGGAATGGGACTTCTGCTGTTGGCCATTCCAGTGGCCCTTGACTCTTAGCATCCTTCTGGGTTGATGGCGTATGTTTAAGCAATCGATTTTTTCATTTCTTCTGTCATCCACTAAAAGCTCCTGCAATATCCAGATAGGGAAAGTGTTCCAATGTGCAAAAATGCCAAATACCTTTACAAGCAGCAGGTTTTGGGGGTTATTTTGACTGAAATAGGTGGTCAGATGGCTGGAGCAATCTCAAGAAGCTGCTATCCAGCAAGCTGCATCACGTGGTCTCTAATTGCAGCTCTTAATGAGCTGTTAATCACACTTGGCCATCTGGAACACTGAGAGATTAGCATGAAGACTAGAGAATGCTAAAGTAGAGACATTTTTAACTTCACTAACAGCCATGAAAATCTGCACTAGTCAAGGCGGGCTAGTAGAGAGTTAGCTGCATTAGCCCTGGTCAATTTGCACTAGTGTTTGGGCTAGTAAAACAATGTTAAGATCGACCCCTGATTACGGCAGCTTTTTATTCTCAGTTATATGCCTCCTTCAGACCCAAAACTATCTCAGAAACTCAAGCCTTCCTTTACTCTATTAAGTTACCTAAACTCCCCCCCATATTGCTACCTTAGAAGCCCCTCTCACACCACAAGAAGTTTCTATAGCCTTGAAGGCGCTCAAAACAGGAAAGACACCTAGAGGAGATGGATTCCCTGTGGAATTTCTCCAGGCTATGTCCCCTATGATTACTCCTCTATTATGCCAAGTCTTTATAGAGTCTGAGGCTAAAGGTATTTTACCCCAAACTCTCAGACAGGCAACTATTACTGTCCTCCCCAAAAAAGGGAAAGCCCCTGAAGAACCAGCTAGCTATCATCCCATCTCCCTGATTAATGTCGACAGCAAGGTATACGCTAGGGTATTGGCTAACAGACTAAACCCTATACTCCCATACCTGATACACCCCTCCCAAGTGGGATTTATGAAAGGTAGGTACAGCTCAGACCACCTTTGAACCCTTCTCAATCTCATTCATATAGCAAAATCTGCTCCAACACCCATGACCACACTGATAATTGATTTTGAGAAGGTGTTCAACTCTGTGGAATGGGACTACCTTCACACCATCCTCCAACATTTTGGATTTGGACCCCACTTTCAAGCTGCTGTATCAACTCTTTATACACCTCCCCTTGCTAAGGTACTTACTAACTCTATAATATCAGACCCCTTCCAACTTTACAGCAGTACCAGACAGGGTTGCCCCTTATCTGCCCTCCTGTTTCTCCTAGCCGTTGAACCGATGGCTGCCACAATCAGACAACATCCCCTTATACAAAGTATTGCTACAGCACACCCACAGCCTTCAATCCTTATGTATGCAGATGACCTATTGGTCATTCTAAGACAGGGTTTCTCAAATGGTGAGGCCAGCCTCCCAGGGGAGGCCCCAACCTGTTCCAGGGAAGGCTCAAGCAAGCCTTAAAATGTGCTATATTTAAATGTTAGGTTTTGGGTGCTTTGTGTGATAGGATGCAACAAACTAAAGTGAATAATGGCATGTGAATTTATGTACAAAATGAGTGACCAGGAAAGTCGCACTCAACAAACACTTGTTTCTTAGTATGACATGGGGGAAAACTGAATGGAGGAAGTACAGTTCTTGGAAACTATGCAAAACAAAATGAAAAATAATACAAATGAATAGGTACAAGATAACAACTGACCCATTATACTGGCTGCAGAAAAGCACAAATGCAGAGGCTAGGTTGAGAGGTACTAGGAGCAAGAGCAGGACAAAAACAAAATGGTCCCTGAGAAGGTGTTTAAGAACAAGGTAAAACTGACAAAGAAAGCAATCTGACGCATGGAGGTATTGCAATAAGGGGTGCAGTAAATAGGGTCCAAAACCCAGAAGTGTGGAATGAGTAGGCTGACATGGAGAGGGGGTTATACAGATGGAGAATAATAAGTATAATAAAATAAGAATAAACTCAACTACTCGAAGAAGTGTCACTATATTCCCTGTTTACTGTGCAAAGTTCTATAATTGTTCAAATTATGGGGAGGCCTAAAATTATTTCTATATTGGGGGGCTCAAGATCTTTTCCAGGTCATGGGGGATGCTCACTATGACAGTGTGTGAGAACTACTGTTCTAGGAGATACCTCAAATCTATTCCACCTCTTCTTACTTTGCTAGACCACTTCTCCTATATCTCTGGGCTCAAAATTAATCAAGCTAAAACAGAGATCCTTCCACTTAACTCAAAGTGTCTTCCCATACCGTATCTCATTATGGGCTTAAATGGTCTCAACATACTATTACATAACTGGGAATTAAAGTAGGAGCTAATGTTGGGAAATGGTGGGACAACAACTTGGGCCCCCTAATATCTACCTGCAAAACTGAACTAGACCAATGGTCCCATCTTAATCTCACTCTAGCTGGTAAAATAGCAGCCTATAAAATGTCTATTGCTCCCAGATTTTTCCATTTACTGTCCCATATTCCCTTATTTTTGCCTACGGTATGGATCCAAAAAATTGATAAGCTTATTGGCTCCTTTTTATGGGGAAAAATTAAACTTCAGTTTGGTAAAAATACACTTCTGGTGCACTGGAGACTTGGAGGATGGGGTCTCCCCTGGATGGAGGGCTATGAGATAGCATACTAGTGTCCGCAGACCCTGAAATGGTTTCATTCACAATCTGAGGACTCTCCTCAAAGGTTATTGATCGAGCAAACTTTAAGTGGTTCTCCTATTACAGCTACCTTACTTTGGCCTGGGGCCCCTCGGGATCTCCTTTCTCATCCCTCTATAGGTTCCTCAATAAGATATTGGCATCTCCTTCACAAAAAAACGAAATATCTCTGTTCTTCCCCGTCTATACACCCCTGTGTGGAACAATCCCACCATTACCATAGGTGGTCTGCCTGTGTCCATGCCTACATGGCAAAAAAAAGGTATCTTTTTTCATAAAATACCTTTTGGTCAAGGGTTTTATGCTGGTGGATACATTCCAACAACTACAGAAGAAGTGGAATCTATACAGCTCTGATTTCTGGAAGTATCTTCAAATCAGGGATGCCCTAAAACATTTGCTTCACCAAGGGAATATGTCAACTGACCTCACACCTCCAATACGCAAGTGGCTTACCCTACAAAAAGGGATGGCAGGTGCCCTGTATGCCCTATACAGCGATACTTTTCCCACCCCCTAACCAATCCTCAAAGGCTAAGTGGGAAAAAGCTCTTCAAATAATACTTACTGACCAACAGTGGATGCAGTGTTGACAGTTGGGGCACAATGTCTACACAGATGCTAGGAGTAGACTTATCCATAACAAAATAATGCACTCATGGTATAAAACCCCCACAATGATAAAGAAAATGCAAGTGCCCCCACATGATAAATGTTGGAGATGTCACATGGAGACATATGTCATGTTTTATGGCTTTGAACTCTGATTACAGACGTCTGGGAGTCTGCCCGTAAAGCTGCAAGCACAATCTTACATTGTAATATCCCCCATCAGTGCTCCCTTTATGCTCCTTGGCCTCAGATCTGAAGCCCCAAATCTTAGTTGCCACAAATTCAGATGGTTAATGTTGCTAAGTATGCATGTGAAATCTTATATCCTCAAAAACTGGAGAAACACTACTATTCCTAATATAACAGAGATATTGTCAGCACTGACTTATATATCTGAATTAGACATTCTCATTGAAAGGACAACTACCGCTTTTTTATCTATGCTGAGCTCCCTACATGGCTTATCTGGCTTTCAGAGCAGGTGTCAGTTGACTTCTTTCATAATACTTTTATGGTCTTTCCTTATATGATTGTACTGCATAGCTAGACTACTGAAGCCACACCCACATAAGTATGTGCTGTCCTCTTATTTCTACCCTACAGCAGAATGACAATAATGTAAATAGTTTTTTGATACTATATATATTGTAAATGTTTTGTTTATGGTTTCTCTTTTAATGGTTGTATTCATAGGTGGTACAGTACAAAGTTGTACATTAGCAATTCTTATCTCTAAAATTGTTACCATTTATTTTTAGTTACTCTGTGGCACCCTATCCATCTCTTTTTCAGAGGTCCCCTCATATTCAGCCATTAGAAGGTACATCTACTGAACCATATGAAGCCATGTCTAAAGAGCAGTAGTATTTCCTTATGGTTTTGGAATTTTGGCAAAGATCTAAGGTAGGTGACCCTATTATAGAGTATTTTTTTTTGTTTGTTTTTCATACCTCGCATATCATCACTTTACATGATCTAAGAGATGCTCTAGTAACCCCTTTTAAATATCATGACTTAATTAGTATCTGTAGTAACCCCATAAGTCATTATATGTATCTGTACTATATGATGTCACAAATTGAATGTTGTTGGGTGTTTCGAACTTTTGTATGTTTTAAAAATAATAAAAAACTTTTAACAATAGAAAAATAACTTTTTGGGGCAACAAAAAAAGAGAAAGGTAGTTTGGAAGAAGTACAGTATTTGAGATCCATAAAGGATATAAAAAGATAACACATTTCCAAATGGTTTTGGTATCACTAAAGATGGTTGGTAGATACTTTATTCACTTTCCAAGTATACCTTGCTGTAACCTTTTTCACATTTTTTGTATATCATATACTGTACACTCAAAATGTGTGTTTTTTATCTAGAATGTTCTTATTTGTGTTGCCAATTTATTGGTTTTTAAGGTATTGGTGAAGTTCATGTATGACATTGTGAAATATGAGCTTGTGATATGACTGCAAAAGTTCCTGCTGCTACTACCACTGCTTCTTCTGCTACTAAATGAAAGTTCTCACACACACACACACACACACACACACACACACACACACACACACACACACACTGCTTGCAGTGGAGAAAGGAGTACTGCAGTGGAAGTCTACCTCTAAACAAACATGCAAAGTTCACTTTTGTAAATTTCCCACATTGACACGTTTCCATTTTGCATTGAGTTTTCCTTGGGAAATGGCACTCTTTTTAGGTGAAGTCAGAAGAAGTTAAGGTGAAGTGAAGGTGATTTTGCAACTTCACTAGCAAATTTCTGTAACTTCTCTTGAACAAGTGCCACTTCGCCTGCCAGAAACTTTGCAAAGTTGGCACTTCACACTCCATGAATGTGGCAAACTTTGTAAATTGTTTTAGGGAGTGACATTTGCCAGCTTCACACATCTCTAGTTGCAAATCCCAAAAGACTGAGTAGTCACTCAAGAAGCAAACAAGAATATAGCGTGTGGAGGAGCGGCTCCAAGAAACAGCAGCCTGTTGTCCTTATTTAGGCTCTGACCTACAAGATATCTATTCTCACTGTGAGTACAGAATGGGAATAAACAGTATGGCAGGGCCAGATCAAGCTCCTGGGGGGCCTGGGGCACTTGGACCTCTGGGGGGCCCATATGTGTGCAGTGTTTATGACATGTGAAAATCCCCAACCCATCTAGGGGGGTCTGGGGGCATGCCCCCCCAGAAAATTTTGAAAAAAATGGTTGAAAATGGTGCACTTTAGGGGGTTTCCTTATCGTTTTCTGATTTTTTTTTTCCTACTGTAAAAAGTGACACTTTATGCTGGAAAAATACTGTACATGCCACTGCCTCAAATCATATATTATATGTTTCCATATTCACATATATGGATAGTACAAATTTGTATGTGCTTTCAGAATATGAATATATAAACATATGGTGGATATTACTACAAATATATATAATATTTACAAAGTGAGACAGCGTAGGATAAGGGCAGTGTTCAAACTTTGGGGAGGTCTGGTGGGGGCGGAGGCTTGAGTCTGGAAGGTGTTTACTACTCCATTCGCAAAAGAAAGGGTGCTACAAGAGCTCGCTAAGTTCAGGGTGGACAAGGCAGTGGGACCTGATGGCATACATCCCAGGGTACTAAAGGAGCTAAGGTTGGAGCTAGGATAGTCATTATCAGAACAGTTTATTGAGTGTCTGAGCACAGGAGAGGTCCCATTTTTTTTTCTTTTTGTTTTTTTTGAGAGTGACATCTTGGAGTGCCTAAAGAATTGCTAGTACAGAGAGTACTCAGCAGCCAAAGACAAGTGTAAAGATGATTCACTGGCCACTGAGGTGGACCGCGATAGGGATAAGGCACTGACTCAGGGTCTGTTGGTGTCAAACCTCACATCACTTCTGCTGGTGCCAAGAAAAGGGCCAGAACTTGGCCACGTCGAGTCCCTATGGAAGATATCTAGGGCAACAAAAAAACTCTGTATTTCTCCTATATTATAGTGGCCCATCTGGGCCTGAATGTGACAACCTCTGTAAAAAGTGGTGAGGCCCCAGAAGAAGACAAGACTCAGTGTGTACATCAGGGAGAACTTAGAAGAAAGGGAACCTAGATGAATATGGATTTGCAGGACTGGACTACACAGTCAAAGGTAGTAGAGATGTGTTCATCTACCCCAGCATCCTTACAGGTAGTGTGCAAACAGCCCAGTTACACAAGAATAAAAGGGCATACCGATCAAGACAGTCTGACATAGTCAATAAGAAACAATTTCATCAAGAAAATGGGCCAGCTTCTCCATCAACCATAGGGATGTACCCTGTGTAAGAGGTAGTGTAGTCAATCCAAAAAGGTGCATAGGATGTCCCATGAGCAGAACAACTTCCAAGCACAGTTACACTGAATAGTGCACAGGGGCATGTGCTTCATTTAGTAACTATCAGGAATATACCCCAGGCAGGGAGGAGGAGGAGGACAAGAAAGAAAAAGGTAGAAATAAGTTGCGTTCCAGAAAATCCCTTGTTTTGGTTGGTGGAAGGGTCCATGGGATCCTTACCCCTGACACTTGGTTGTTTGTCACCCCATTCTCTATTCATCATAATTTCCACAAAACAAAATCAATTTATGCTACTAGAACATGGCATTTTGTGACTTAGCAGTTGCAAATGTATCAATAATGTCATCAAAGCTGATTTGTCAGTATATCACTTTCAATACTTAGAAGAGTGAGTGCACTGAGATGGTCATCTCGCATTGTAGATCGCAGTTTGTTTTTAATGAGGGCCATTTTGCTGAATGAGCGTTCACCTGAGCAGTTAGTCACCATCAGTGACAGGTACATGCGAAGAGCGACAGAAACATTTGGAAAGGTCTCTTGCAGTTCTTCAGTATGAAGTAGTGATGCTCGAGATAGTGGTGAATCACAACCTCTTGCCTTTGCAAAGCTGATGAACTGAGACATTTCACCAGGGAAGACCTCAACAGACAAGTCTGATGGGTATTCTTGAGCTAATTTCTGAGCCTCAAGATGTATTGCCTCATCAGTTAAGACGTCAGAGTCCACTATAACTTTGAAGCGATCATAGACACTTTGGTAAGCCGAAATCCTGTAATTCAAAGCCATAATGAGGCAATCTATTATAACCAAGTAGGTCTCAGTCCGGAATTTCTCTCTGCCAGTTAGAACAACTCCTTCAGATTGCACATCGTCATACTGCATGTTTCTTTTCCTTTTCCTTGACTGATCAGTTCTGTAAGTAGAGGAGCCAGATAATTCTTGTGCTCGCATTTCAAATGTATCGAAACTATCACGTAATGTGTTGACAAAGGTTTTGAGAGATGTCAGTAATTCAACAGCTGATTTAAGATCAATTTTGTTATGTTGCAAAGATTTGCTCGTCGCATTAAATCTGACAAGAATGGTATTCCACAGATCACAAAGAAATGCTGTTTCGACTAACTCCATTGTTTGGGACAACGAGTCTGCCTCATGTCTTGAGGTGCCATTCTGATGTTCATCATCAGCCATTTCCTCTAGAGCAGCTTTGATGTCGGCATAGCTGTCAAAGAGTGCCTTGTTGCATCAGCATCTGCAGACCACCGTGTGTCAGACAGTGACTTCAGTGTCAATCCACCACCTTCTCTTTTAAGTGTTTCATCAATACTGACCAACGGTGTGTAGACGCGGAGAAGAAAGTGTATACTTTCTGCAGAAAGCCAAAGAGCTGACTGCCTCGACACAGCAATCAACAGAATTAGAACCAACTAGGTTCAGAGAATGGGCAGCGCAAGGTACAAATATTGCTAGAGGGTTCACTTGTCTGAGTCGTGCTTGAATGCCAGAGTATCGCTCCAGCCATGTTGTTTGCATTGTCGTGAAGACTGGCCACGGCAATCCATGAAGTCAATGGCTTCAGTCTTCAGGTAGTCTAGCAGAGTATTTGCTAGGTCTTCAGCCATATGACTGCTGATTTGCAGGAAAGTCAAGAAGCTCAACTGGAACACCATTTAAAACATATCGAGCAATCACAGTTAGCTGATCAACGTGAGTTAAATCAGGCGTTGAATCAACAGATACTGAGAAATACTTGGCCATTGCGATTTCTCTAACAATAGTGCCTCGAACATGGTTCACCATGATTTGAATGAATTCTTCAAATATAGTTGAGGACAGGTAAGCAGGCTTTCCTCGACCAGCATTACCAAAGTTTTCTATATGTGTGGCCAGAAAGGGATCAAACTTCGCTATCAATTCTATGCAACCAAGGAAGTTGCCATTATGTTTTGATCCAATTATTTCATCATCTCCTCGGAAGGCCAGGCCTCTCTCAGCCAGAAGAGTAACAACAGCCACTACCCAACATAATACATCACGTAATACTGCTTTCTCTCCTGACACTGCTTCTCCAAACTGCGGTCAACATGGCAATATTCTTTGCGACGGTTGCAAATGCTGAGAATGCAATCTCTGTGCACGCTACTTTCTTCATGTGTGCGGATTCTCTCTCCCGTTTTTTTCCAGTCATTAAAACCGTCAACTTGTGAAACCGATCCTTCTGACTTGTCATCAGCGTGCAGAAGAAACAGTATACAGATCCTTTGAAGGACTTATAGCATCCATTTCCTCAGATGCAACTCACCATTCGGTCCGCCTGGTGTAGAACATGTGATTTTTCATGAAACGAAATGCCCCTTTGGCTGTCTCTGTGTTGGGTTGTAATAACGCTTTGACTTCATGTAACTGTCAGAGTCAGTCTTATTCTGGCAACTGTCTGGTCCTTTCTCAATCCAGAAGTCCACTGTGGCGGAACGTATGGGGAACCACTCCGCAGGATCAGTTGATCGACATTCATATTCATCATGTACTGAGTGTGATGAATCACTGATAGGCTCCTTCTGTCCCAAAAACATGTCATCATTTTCATTTTGGAAGTGGCAGTCAAAGGACACTGGTGGACAACCACAGTATTGTCTTCAAAATGTTCTAAATCAGATTCCGCATTAGGATGTGCCTGTGAAACTTCAGAGTTGATAGTAGCATTCACACTTGCTGAGGGATAACTAGTTGGGGTGACAAGGACATCAGCTGACACAGAAGCATTAATCGTGAAAAATTGACTGAGTCGAGGTGTCTTTGCCAACACGGAATTCAGCTTATCTTGCTTCTCTTTCGCAATGCGACGTTTCAGAGCACCTGATTGCAAAACCCTTCGTGGCATTTTCTTTAATCTTATACTCACACTGTCTCCGCACGGCCCAGTCAGACCTGGGAAACAAAATGAGGGATTGGAAAGAACTGCATACCGTAGTAATTGTTAGTAATCACACAGTTAACTGTCAACATAGTTGGAAGCCACAATACTGTTAGTCTCTATCCAAAATTTTAAGACGCACATTTTTTCTTTCTTTCATTCCTGAACCAAAATGTGGAAAATGGGTACCATACAAGTCAGAAGGTAAGTGGCAATCTAAAATAGCATAAAAAGTATAGGTCAACATTTTCACCAGATTCTTGCACAGCTGCTTTAGCCAAAATTATCAGAAACATGTGGAGCACCATTATTCATCCTCTCAAGCTGCCACTTAGAAAATGGTTAAAAGTATTCCAGGCTTCTGATTGGCTGAGGGACTTCTCTAGCTGGGCATCTATCACACAACTGATGGCCGTCTATTAAAAGTATCAGCCCAGCCAACCCCATGACCATCACCACAGTTCTGCTGCCCAACCTGGTCTCTAATTGGCTAAAACACCCTCATTTCATTTTCAAATCTCCGCCATTGTATTCGTCTTAACAAGAGCTGAGACCACACACCAGTCCACAACATGTTCTCCCAATAAAATTATGAACCTAATGTGTATCCCTGCTGAAATAAGCAGAGCACAGCCAGTAGAAAAGAAATAAATGAACCTGTTTTCACAAAGTTACTTTTCTTTCTTATCTCCCCGTCCACACCTGAGCTGTCACGATTTGACAGTACAATGGACAACGTGGCATTTTTGCCCCATTATCCACAGAAATCCTGGTCACACTTTTAAAATCAAAACTGAAAACCACCATTTTTTTTATGAGTCACCAAGACAGCCACTGAGCTGGCAAAGCTCCAACCCTCATGCACACATAATGCAGACACCACCAAAATGACAATCTAAATAAAGATCTCCAAAACAACAACAGCAGTTTTCATTTTCAGACTATGACCGCTACCACGGCCTGCTCACCACCACTCACATCCGATGCTCACCTGTCTCTTAACCCAAAGACAAGCAACTCTATTTTTTCAATCCACATATAACCTAATTTTCTAAGCACAATAACACCTCCAGGGTGGGGTATGGGCTATATCACCCTTCCAGGGGCTATAAGACCCTCCTCCTTGTGGCATCAAGCATCATTACGCTTCCTTGGTGGCGGGTACAGCCTAATACCTGCCCACCCTGTTGGGTATTATTGGTTACACACAGCATGTATCAAGCATGCTTTATTTGAAATTGCAAGCTATGATGTAGCTGTCATACAGATATGTACTGTACACTATTCCCATAAATTTTAGTACAAAATGATGATGAAAACTAAAATGCAGTCTTACTTACCTCTGATAAACTCTCCTAGTCTCCTCTCTGCCTGAAAATGAATGAACTACTCAGTATGCCAGGCGCCGTGGTCTTCTATTTTTACTAGTCAGACTCGATAGCAAAATGCTCTGAAAATAGAAAAACAGAAAAATAAATACTGTATCTTGAAGCCAAATAAAGCCCTCTGAACTGTAAATGCCATCACTGATGACCTGAAATCATCCAAGCAGACCTCTAAAGCAGTAGGTAAGGCTGGGGTGGGGGATGGTATTAGTAGGGTATCACAAGTTGTAAAAGGAGGTAATAATCCCTCTTACAAGACACTGGTTAGGCCCCATCTGGAGTACTGCGGCAGTATTGAGGCCACACCTTCACAAGGACATTAACCAAATTGAGGCAGTCCAGAGAAGGGCAAACAAAGTCCAAAATGGTGCAGGGACTGCATCAGAAGACATATGAGGACAGATTAACAGAGCTCAATATGTATACCCTTGAGCAAAGGAGGGACACCTTAAGGGCATTAACAAGGTGAAAGAGTCTAACATGTTTAAATAAAAGAAAAATAGCAGGACAAGAGGACACAGCATGAGATTAGAGGGGCCAATTAAGGGGTAATGTGAGGAAATCTTTTTCACAGAAAGGGTGGTGGATGCTTGGAATGGCCTACCTCAGGAAGTGGTGGTGTGAATACAGTGCAGGGCTTCAAACAGGCATGGGATAGGCATAAGGGAGCAATACAAATGAGTATGAATAGATAGGCCACTGACAGAGCAAAGGACAATGGCACATTTATAAGATAGAAAAGAAATGGGCAGACTGCATGGGCCTTATCGTCCTTATCTGCAGTCAACTTCTACGTTTCTATGTTTCTATGGGAGAGCTTCCCTCACCACAGAGGGCTCCAACGGTATGAGTAACTGCATTGTAGTTAGACAGGGAAGCAGCATTGATATGGCAAGGAACATGTTTGCTTTGGGAGACAGTAACACCAGTTGTCAAGTTAAGCAGGTAGGTCACTAACCCTTTAACTCAACGTTCTCCATCACAAAGAAATGCCTAATTGCAGTACTTCCTCCTCCCTGCCCTGGTAAGTGTAAGGGGTACCATGATCAGCCACATATGGTATCTTGGTATGGGGGGATATGTAAACTGTGAATAACTTCCTTCCTTCCTTATGACAGGACTAGTAAGTTCAACTTAGCCTTCTAGTCCTGTCATAAGGAAGGAAGTTATTTGCAGATTACATAGCCTCAAGTTGAACACTGTCTGTAATTTGTTGTTGAGGTAATAAAAGTACAATTTCCATTTAATACGTTTAAACCACTTAAACTCAAGTAGTTGAATTTGAAATCATGTAGATTCACTCTCAAAAGGAAGGAAGGGCATTTCTATTACATCAACAACAAGGAAATTACAGTGCGAAGTGGTTGGTGTGTGTGTGTGTCAGTTTTCTGCTTGTGCTTACAGTGCTTCTGTACTTGTGCTGTTTATTTTTTTATTTGCTCATTTATTTATTGCTCTATGCCATTACTGCCCTGCACTAATGCCTTGCATGCCACCACACTGCCTAGTGTAAGTAATATAACTTTATTAAGCCTTGCCTTGCTACTTAATAGCTTCCTCAAAATAGGGGATGCCATGCTCATCCATCCTCTATGCCTTGCTCAGCTGCCCTATGAGTTATGAGACTGGAGGTTATCAGCACAGCAGTCAGAGGAATACAAATTTGATGTGGGTACAGGGCGGCAGGGCGCTGGCATTCATGATCATCACAACAACAGACTCACTCAACCAGATGTGGCCTGGGCTGGCCCCGCTCTCACATGTTCCAACAAGAGCAAGAGATAGGCTCACAGTCAGGTGTGTGGGGCAGCAGGGGCTGCTGGATTGTGCAGGGAAGGGGACTCTGGGAGAAGTAGTGGGAGGTGGGATGCAAGCCTGGATGCCTGCCTGCCTGCCAGTGCCTGGAGCTGTTGGACAATAGCTAAATAATATAAATATAATAATAAAAAATAATATAAAATAATAATAGTCAAATTAACTAGCCTGGGAGTGGGCCCCAGGGTGGTAGCCTGGGTAAAACATTGGCTGGACAACAGGACCACAGAAGGTAATTGCAAATGGAGTCCACTTGGAAGAAAGAGGGGTTACTAGTGGGGTACCGTAGGGTTCAGTACTGGGTCCAGTCCTTTTAATGTCTTTATAAGTGACATTGCAGAGGGACTGGAAGGAAAAGTATGCCCTTTGCAGATGACACAAAGATCTGCAACAGGGTTGATGCACAAGAAGGCGAGAAAGGATGAGAGTGGGGCTTGGCAAGGTTGGAGGAATGGTCAGAAGTAAGGCAGCTTAGATTCACTGCAAAGAAGTGCAAAATAATGCACTAGGGAAACAAAAACCCAGGGGAAGATTACACAGTGGAGGGGGAGGTACGAACAACAACAAAAATGGAAAGGGACCTGGGGGTAATCATATCAGATGATCTAAAGGATGGCGCAAGCAATGTGAGAAGGCGGTAGGGAGGGCTTGGGGGATACTGGGATTTGAGGCAACACCAGCAGAAAACAGGAAGTTGTTATCCCCCTGTACAGACAGTTGGTGAGACCCCATCTAGTAGAACTATAGGTACATAGGAGACTTAGAAATGTCCAAAACAAACTTGGAGTAAGCACGAGGACGTGAAGTGCTACATTACCAAAAAGTAGAGCACACACCTCTAATAACATAGGACTAGTCTAAATATAAGTTCAACTTTTATTAATCATATACATCAGTAAAACCTGGACGATTTCAGATGAAAATTACATCCTTTCTCAAAGGTCATCCAAAGCTGGCCAGGTTTTTGGCATGTGGTAATAAGTTTAACTTATATTTAGACTGGTGTGTGTCTACTTTTTGTGTGTTACACTTAGAAATGTGTTCAGTCTTTTGTGGTATAGTAGCAAATCTGAGCACTATTTTAGATGCCAGTGAGTGAGTACCTAAGGTTACTACGAGGTAAGTAGTTCTTAAGCATTTAAAAGGCTTTTAATTTGTATATAACATGATGGTATACCATTAATAGGGTGTCATAATAATAGCTCGGTGAGATAACAGCTAACTATGCATGACAGTGTGGGTATGTTAGAGCACTGTACATGTAGCCAGGTAGCTCTTTTCACTGATGGCATCTTGTTTAAGAATGTGAGTGTGAGGTGCTTGCCATGCTGTCAGAGGTAGAAGAGGCAAGAGCTGTTCATGGGCAGCATGGGCTCCTCGCTGCCTCCTCCTGCAGACCTAGGTTCAACGTTCAAGCCTGATGACTTCTATTTTTTTCATGACCACAGTTCACCCCACCTCATCCTTCCAGAGTTGCAGCCACCCCAGAGTTCCACACCTCTCCCCATCCTCAGCTGCATCCGCCTCAGGCTCTGAGAATGACCCCTGTCCCTGAGTTCCTCCCTAGAGCACACATTCAAACATGAGGTATATGCTCAGACTCAGAGACAACAATGGCTTTTCAATAGTAGTACAAGTCTGTCCAGGAGCCCGGAGGATTGTGCAGGAGAGGGATTGGGGGGGGCGCAGGGATCTGGCTGCCTGCCTACCGGCATTGCATCTGGTGCTGATTCGAACACGACCATATTTTTTGGTTCAACTGCCATCAGATCCTCGGGCAGCGGGAGTCGGATCAAGAGCAACAGCAACAGGGGAGTTAGTACTAGGGACTCTGGAGGCGGGGAGGGCACTCAGACAAGAGAGAAGGAGTACTAGTGTCCACTCGACTTGACCGTCATCTCAGAGAAGTAACAAGAGAGGGAGAGGTGGCGGCCGAAGGAACTGGAGGTCGGAGACGGAGTGTGGAAGTATTCGGAGGACATACTAGCAGGTCAGGAAATTAATTCACAACTTGAACTTCCAAATAATTTAACATGAAAAGAAAGAACATCACATGCAGGCTGTAGCAGACCACATACCTCTCAACCCCTTGCCTCATAAATCAGGGACAAGGCTTAAAAAAATCAGGGACAAAGGACCAAAATCAGGGACACATCTTCAAAATTAGAGATATCCACCCAGAAAGCTGGTAGAATATGGGGCTTAGTGCAAAATGCATTTTCTAAAGAAGAAAAAGTCTGTAACTTTAATGCTTGACATTGTTTTGTGCTTACTTTCCCCACTGTTTAGCCACAAAAACACAAATTTTAGGAGGGACAAAGTAAAATTTTGAGGCAAAATCAGGGACGTCCCTGAAAATCAGGGACACTTGAGAGGTATGGCAGACCAGACCAGTTCATCTAACTTCTTTCTATGGTACCTACCCGGGCCTGGCTGGCTACCCCCCTCCCCGGCCCCCACCCACCAGAGTAAGAATTCATTCAGGATGGTGGTCCATGCCTTTCAAGTGTCCCTGATTTTCAGGGATGTCCCTGATTTCACCTCAAAATTTTACTCTGTCCGGGACAGACTGTCCCTCCTAAAATCTGTGTTTCCTGACTAAACAGTGATGATTGTAAGAATAAAATTATGTCAAAAACAATAAAGCTGCAGACTTTTATATTCTTCAGAAAATGTATTATACACTGAGTCCCTTTATTCTGCCAGCATTAATCTGAGTGGATACTGGATTACTGGTTACTGGATAGCACCAATTTTAAAACTTTTAAGTGTGTCCCTGATTTTGGGCCTTTTGTGCTTTGTCCCTGATTTTTTTAAGCCTTGTTTTTTTTGTCCCTGATTTATGAGGCAGGAGGAGGAGGAGGAGGTTGAGACCGCAGTGCGATTCAATAAAAATAAAATAAAATCATTCGAGAGAGTCTTTAGACAACTTATTATCCCTCTGTACAGACAGATGGTCAGACTTCATCTGGAGTACTGCGTGCAGTTCTGGAGACCCAGTCACCGCAAAGACATAGACAGGATGGAAGCTGTCCAAAGAAGGGCAACTAAAATGGTGCAAGATCTGCACCGGAAGACATATGAAGAGAGACTTAAGCAGCTGAATATGTATAGCCTCGAGGAAGGGAGGGAGAAGGGAGACATGATAGAAACTTTCAAGTACCTCAAGGGAATCAACAAAGTCCAAGAGGGTAGCATCTTTCAAAAAAAAGAGGTGTGCAAGAACAAGGGGGCACAATTTGAAGATAGAGGGGGGCAGCTCAGTGGTAATTTAAGGAAGTATTTTTTCACAGAGAGGGTTGTGGATGCATGGAATGGCCTTCCGGAGGAGGTTGTGCAGTCAAAAACAGTGGTGGAATTCAAGCATGCATGGGACAGTCATAAGGCAATTCTAGGGGGTGGGGGTAGGAAGAAGTAGGCTGCTGGTTAACTAGGATCTGCAGCTTATCCACTAGGTAGGGAAATGGGCAGACTGGGTGGACCAAGCGGTCCTTATCTGCCATCAAATTCTATGTTTCTGTGTTTCTATATCATCTTTTACAGAGTACAATCCCAGTGTTACTATACAGAAGTTATCCATTAGATGTATCTTCCTATCAATTACTGTCAGTATTTATATTTTATCATGAACACTGCATACAATACAATAAAAGCTGGTAAACACCAGCAACTGAATGGTCTGTGTCTCCATTATTCTATTCTATGTTCTAGTATTTGTGTTTGTTCTCCCCTTGTTTTATTAAATCCCCCATTGGCCCTTTTTCTCCAGTTTCACAGTACCCCAGTTCCCTCTAGTATAGCTTTTTACCCACCACCCAAAGTACCCAGATATCTGTCCCAGTCCCTTTCAAATCTCTTCCTTTCCCTTCAGGCTATATGTTAGCTTGTTAGTACCATCATAGTAAGTCCTTTCCATTGTTCTAGTGTAGAATCCAAGCTTGTAGTCTGTACATTCTGTATCCCCTGCCTTGCAACCACCAGGAGCACTCTTATCCATCTAGGGTATAATACCCATTCACCATTGTCTATTCTTTCTATCCCTAAGAGCAATGATTTTTGAGAGAATTCAATAGGTTGTCCTTTAATTGCTGATATTTCATGCGCTATCCCTTTCCAGTGCTTCACAATAATCAGACACCCCCAGTAGTAGTGCATATATGTCCCTCGCACTATTTTACACTTATTGCACAATGGGGACACTTCAGGAGAAAATCTGTGTACCATATTGGAGGGGGTAGTGTAGTCGCTGTATGAATTTATACTGTGCTTCCTTATATTTATTACAAACTAACATATATGTGACTCTAATAATATTTGCCAATTAGATTCAGGATTTCTTCCCCTATACTCTTTCCCACCTTTTTTGTTCACTTGTGAAGGTTATTTAAAGTATTTTGTATCTAGTTTTATGGCCCACCCCACTAACTCCCTGTCATTCTTAGCTGCTCCCAGAATCTCTCCTTCAAGTTCCGTAAGTGGCCTCTGATCACTTTCTCTCAGTAGCTCCTCTGAAGCCTCCTTGCCTGTTCCTCTCTCTCACAGTCTCGCTCTCCCCCACCCCCCGGGCCTTTAACATATTTAATTTCACCGTCTGCAAGAATTTAGCCCTGGTACCAACCCAAGCCTACCTGCTGGTTACTCTCTACTCCCTGCTCTCCCCTTCCCCGCATTAGCTCATACCCTAGACTTTAGTTTTAGGAAGCCAGCCTCCTTCCGATGCTTTCTGTGTGCCCCTTTTAAATCTTTGCTTGTTCTTGCCCCCCAGGGTCCCATATCTGTTGGCACTCCTGCTGCTGCCAGCTGCCTGAAATGGCAGGGAAGAATTCCTGAGGGGCACAGTGCTGTCTGCCCAGCTCCTCCACAGCAAAGGTATACTGCCAAAGTCATTAAGTACCTCCGAGTCCCACCACCTCCTCGTCACTGATCGCTATATTTTTTTTTTCTTCTGTCCTGTTCACCTCTCTCTAGTCTCCTCCTCTCACTAGAGTTGTACTTGTAAGTACTGTACCGCACTACTAAGTAACTGAGTTTACTGTTTAGGCACTATACGCCGTAGCCGAGGCCCGTTGCAACAAGCAAGATTAGCCAGGGGTCGGGAAGGCGGGAACCTCTCAACATCGAACGAGTCGACCCAGCAATACCCAGTCCCAACACACGCCTGCTCAGCTTCTAATCTCTCTCTACATCTGCGTAGCGACGACGGACAAGGAGTTTTACTTACATGATGCGCAGATGCAGTCAGTCAGACGACGGTCAGACGAGACGAAATTTATGAGGCTTGCTACCAAGCACGCAACCACATGACTTCTCTCCTGTAGTGCCTGCATATCATGTGATCCCCCAGCCGTTCCATTGCAGTGATCAATTCTTTCAGGCAGCGGCCAGCGGCGACACTTGCTGGCAAAAACAGGAACAGCAGGGGCCGCTGGCAGCAAGGGATTTAAAGCACCGGCAGCCACTTTGAACGAAACTTGCGGTGTTTTTCCGGGGTACCCCCTCATGGTGGGGGGGCCTGGGGCATTTGCCCCATTTGCCCCCCTTTTAATCCGGCCCTGCACTATGGTATAAAATCTCATAATGTAGTATAGTCTGTGCTAGACTGATGCACCAGGTGTCCACTTGAGACCTGTAAATAAGTTATAATTTAATGTTAAATGATTTAGATTGTTCACAGTACTGCACTTCATACACACAGTAGCACACATATTTAGATGACTAGGGTGGGCTCTTTTCAAGTGCACAAGGATCAAATTGTCTGTTATTGTACTGTACTCCTGCTACTCTAGAGAAATACATGGATTATCCTTACTCCAGTGCAAGCCACATGCATGTTCCTGACTGCAAAGCTCATCTATGTGTTAATCTTGTTCACCAGTTTTCTTAATAGAAAAAAAAATGATTGAGATTTTAGTCTTTACTAAGAGCAAATAAGTGACTGAGAATTTAGTAATGTACAGTAGTAATACACTACAAGTACAATACAGTGAGAGATAAGTTTTAGTAAAGTACAAAATAAGTAAAAAATGGGTATACCGTTATGTCAGCAACCCAAATGAGTCACTCAAAAATGAGCAACTCAATTTGGGCACCCATAATGGTGTTGACAGTGAAAATTTAGCGAAGGGGTTGCGATAGGGACAGATAAAGGACAGAATGGTGAGAGCAAATCATGGGGCTTTGTGTGGTGGTGTGGAGTAAATAGGTAAGTGCAGCCTTGTGCTACTGAGTTGGTCTCCTGGCGTGGCAGCTACAGATGCCACCTGCAGCGCCGATTGTCCTAGGTTCAGGACTACCTGTAGGTAGTATTTTAAGACCGTGTGAGTTTTTATTTTTTCCCAGTCTGTTGCCCAAGCCGTGGTCACACTCCTGTTCAGTGCCCCCCCCAGAGTTGATTATATTTAAATGGGGGGTGCGGTGGTTGTAGCCCCCCCACATTAAACATTTATCTACTTGTCAGCACCATTTTGGTAGGTGTCGAGGTGGATAGTTTGCTCAGTATGGATTCAACAATGTGTACTTGCTCTTGTGCAAGTTGTCAAAGTATTTGCACTATTATGACATGGAACCTAAAAAAATGTAACCTGTGCCACTCAGCTCACAAACCTGAAATTTCCACTGGAGGGTGGCCTGTACTGGTGTGGGTGATGGCATAGAGTATTGTATTTAATAGTGAGTTTCAAAGACTACAGCATCACTGCCAAATCTGACCACTGTTGATGCCACCCTCACTTTAGATTGACAGCACTCTCACCAATGTCACATCTAACATTAGCTATGTCCCTGTAAAAAGAGACTTGTTTGGCCATGCAGCTCATTTATAATTATTTTATTTACTTATTTATTTATTAATTCAATTGTATTATGGTAGACACAACAGTGCTGTATGGTAAACGGCATACCACTGTAACCACCAAGAGATACAGAGAGCACCCTTTGGCCTGCAAAATCAGACACGTGAGGAAAACTTATTCTTGAGGATATGGTAAAGAACAGTAATGTTCTGGCAGTCATAAGACATCTTGTTTCAACAAACCTGTCAAATCTCAGGAAACCTTCAGTCACAAAAGCACCTACACTGTAGGTAACTCTTAATTCAGTCATCATACTACAGTATATGTTTAGATGTAAAGTTACAGTAGAGTGCAAGGGAGAAAAATATGGGGGCATTCTATAGGAAAGATAACCTTGCTGGAGGAATGCAAAATGGGGAAGGACTGCTCCTGTGTTAAATGTACCCATTAAAGGAATACAACTGACTAAATGAGGAGTAAAAATGCAACATATAATGAGAAAACATGTCGCCAGATCCCAATCAAGTATATTTAATCCCACATCAAATGTGGTGGGTCTGTAGTGATTTTTTTTCATTTCCAACATTTCACATATCCCATTTCAGGAATTAAATAAAATTTAAAGAATCATGGCTAACATTTAGGTGGGCACAGTGCTCTGGGAAGAACCCCCATACAACTGCCGAAAGGCCATCATCAGCCCACGATTCTCATTCCCCTGTAATGACACAATAGGTTAACAACAAGATCAAAGCAAGACAAGGCAATTTTATTTGTTCAGTGCCCTATACAAAGGCTCAGATCATCTTATAATAATAATAATAATAAAAACAGCATAAAACAAAGAATAAACAAATATAATAAACTGTAAACAATTATAAAGAATCACTTTAGGTTGGCATGTTCAAATAGAACTTAAGCTGATTTTTGAAGGCTTTTCTGTATGTACAAGTAGATCTTACAGACTCTGGAAGGGATGGAGGCAGTTGCCAAGAAATGGGGCAGCAACATCAAATGCCCAATCACCAGATTATTTAAGATGGGAAAGTGGAACATAACAAAATTCTGCATTGGTGGATTGGAGCAGTTAAGTAGGAGTGTAGGACATCAGAAGGTCTTTCAGGTAGCTTGTGCCCAATCCATTTAGGGCATTTAATGTTAACAACAATATTTTGAAGATGATATGTCACCACACTACAGACAATGCAGTCCGCACAACACTTGCATGATGTGATCCCTTCAGGAAGATCCTGATGCCAGCTGAGCCACAGCATTCTGAACCAGCTACAGGTAGTGCATCAAACATCCAGATAACCCTTAGTACAGAGTATTGAACTAATACAATCTGAAGGTGACAAAGGTGTGAACTACTATCTCCAAATAAGCTGATGCTAGATGAGACTTGATCTGTGTGATATTATAGAGATGGTAAAAGCCATTTCTGACTACTACTGCTGACACCTGTTGTTCTAATGTCAGCTGGCAATCTAGAACAATGCCAAGATTCTTTACCACATTCACAGATTGGAATGACTGGCCATTCATAGATGGTAAAAGAAGGCAATTATGGTCAGTAACTATAATGTCCAGAATGTAAACAATGTTCTATAATAGAGTAGTATAGCAGTAGCATGTTTAAGTTTGGATTCACTCACAGGGTACATTTTACAAACACATCTGATGCATAGTTGTTTTACCTACACATTTGATGCACCGGAGGTACACAATCATGTAGCCAATATATGGGTGCAGAGGTGCCTCATGAGTGTGGCTGGAGGTTCACAACATCCACCTTCTGCCATTTCTGCAGAGAAATTGAGTTAAAGGGACTACTGAGTATGAGGTATCAGTGCATGCAAAGGTTAAAAGGATTTTTCGATATGAGGGAGCTACTCACATAGTGTGGCAGCTGCCCTCAGTGATAGTCATTCTAGCCAGGATTGAACATGTTTCTTCAACTCATATTTTTCTTAAATTACTCGTAATTTAGTTTTTGTGATGGACTGTCCATTCATTCTCACAGACCCAGTCCTGCTGACATGCCCCCACGCTCAAGGACATAATGATGTGTGGCAAAGGAAAGCTCATCAAAATGAATGGGGATCAACTTCACTTCTGTTTTTAAGTTAAAAAAATGGTCACTTGGGGATTAATGAAGGATGCCGCTCAACTAACATGGCCCTTGTTAGTCAGGTGGTGTCCTTCATTAATCCCCACTTACATAGTTCAAGATCTAACAAAATGGCACTAGCTGCTAAGAATCTCAAGTATATGCCTTCAGGAAGCAAATGACAAAATCCAACATTCCACTGGGGTTGACTATACATAATTACAAAGATAAAGGGACAGCTAGATACAGATACTAATTATAAGCAGTTCAATGTGCCTGTGCAACTGGTTTTGTGCTTGTGTAATGTAGATAAACTTTGGCTGTTCGCCTCTTTATCTGAGTGATATACCACCCTGTAGGGGTATGAAGGCAAGGAACCCTAGGGGATGGTTCCACCCCTTGTGGTGCCATGGGAGTGATTCTCTTGGCTAACGGTCTCTCAGGAAGAAGGCCCAAAAGAGTGTCAAGCAAAGCATACAAGGTCGTAACACGTATTGAGGTCGAGGACCTGTATGTACTGTAGGTCAGTTGGTAATATAGGTTTAGTTGGTAGCATGGGTCAATGAAGACCTGTACTTAGGTCAGTTGGTAGTGGGGTTCAGCTAGTCGCATAGGTCAGGTGGTCGTATTGTTTGAGTAAAGTAGGCAGGAAATGACAGGAGAATAGTGACCCACTCAGAGGTCTGACTGTAAGGCATAGAGGCTTGGCTTCCTAAGGAGAGACAACAGCCAAAGGGGTAGACGGGACAATTACTGGACATCCACCTGACTCCATCCAACAACAGAAACCTACCTAAGTGACCTAGGGACTACAAGGATGCCTATGTAGTATTGTGACCATTGGCATGGAGGAGAGGAAAAAAACCCTTTGAGGAGAAAACCTCTGGGGATCCAAGGCCTATGTCACCTTTCCTCCAGGCTTTGGGACAGTTTTGGGTTAGTGATGGCTCTGCTACTGCAATTTAGTAGACCGATCCAAGGTAATTACAATTTTGGGGAACACTCTCATCCTATCCCTCTAATGGGAACACCGTGGAGGGTTGCAAGCGCACTCTGCTACAAGAGTCAACCAAGGCAGGAGGAGGAGAGTAATGACCACCAAGGAACTCAACCAGCTTACCAATCTATGAACAAACCAGGTGAGCCAAAGGGAGCTGTAGGGAGACTAGCATGAAAGGGTGCCTCCGAACCCACTTGGGCAGCTAAAGGGGCCCTTCCAATGAGAGCCCCACCCCTTTGCCACTGAAGTTTTAATTGCTACATTGAGAGATGCCGTTGGTATGGTTGATGACTGAAGGTCCACCTGGAGCAAGGACCTTCCCAAATATGGGCCAGGTGAGAAGAACCCTGGCCCAAGCTTCACATGCTCAAGATGAGGACTTCAGGGTCCAGAGAGAGAGACTGTCATCCACAGGGCTAGCGTTCAGTCCTGGAAGAAATTAATGTGGTCAGTATGTCTCCAAAATGTGGAGGAGCAAGTAGAAATTATCATTGGACCTGCATGTGGGTCAAGATGGATGATAGCAAACATGGTCAGACTGAACACTGAGGACCATTTTGCAGGTCTTGACTGGATGAGAGCTGATGTGGAGAGACCTGTACGTAGGTCAGGCTGAGCAATATGGACCCTCTTGTGGGTCTAGGTAAGGCAAATAGCATTTGTCAAACACAGGAATGCATACTGACTAAGTCCATTAGGAAGCCAAATTGGGAATGAATTGAATTGTATACTATCAGTAAGAGAACAGCAAGGCCGGGCAAAGCCCAGGGCCGACGGTTGGGGAAAATGAGGCTGTAAAGCTGGTTAAGTAGGAGGAGGCTGCAAAGCTGGTATTAGTAGAAGATGCAATTCGAAGCAAGTAAACGTGATATGCTTCCAGACTTGGAAGGGGATGAGCAGTGCTGGTAGTGCAAGGGACAGAAAGGATGGGATGACTGAGTAAACCAGGTGCATAATATTAGGGAAAGGATGGTAGAAGGCTGGGTAGAGCCAAAAGCCCTTAGGTAAAGAGTTGCCTGGAATCGCTGGTTGCATAGTGCCATGAAGGCTATGCGGAGCAGCAGAAGGAGGTCGGACGAGTCAGGGGCCTTGTACAATATGTGCCAAATAGGAAGCTGCTCCCACTGCCTGGGACCGTGATGCCCACCATGACTCCTCAGTCCCCCGCCATAGGAAAAACAAGGAAGCCTCAAACATGATGCACGGCGCCATGCAGCTAATGAAATAAGTTAAGTACATGCCAGCCATGAAAGCATGGTTAGGTTATTATCAGAAACAGTTTGCTGTGGGTTTGGTAAAAGTAAGGTTTAATAGAAGTGGGACCATAATGAGACCAACAGCAACTGTAATACTAGTAGGGTAGGGATCCCCAAAAGAGGTACCTTGTTAGGCAAGGTCCTAATGAAGGACAAGCCATAGGAGAGCAAGCTGCTAGAGCAGTGGGAATAGGGGAAGCAAATTAATGACTGAGGTTCAAAATAGGTAAATTCAGAAACAAATTGCTAAAAGGCCTGCAGCTGGAGTGGAGACCAGGCAGCCAGTGTACTAGTTGAATGTATCAGGAGAGCAATGCAACAGATGGGCCAGGCTGAGCAAACACAGAATAAAGTAAGCAGGGCACACTGAATTCCAATACTGAATGACATGAGCTAGCACTGAGTGGAGCAAGAGCAGAGCTGGGAGAACACAGAGCAACAAGGAGGGACAGGGTAAAGCCAGGACCAGGTGCAAAGGATTAGGCTGGAAAGCACTGGAGATAGCAGGGAGGAAAACAGCAGTGGAAGATGAAACACACAATAAAATGTAAGTGACTGAGGGCTGGGAAAATCTGGTGAAGAAATACTGTCTGAGAGCACAGGCAGCAGAAGGTAAAGAAACAATCTAAAGCACAAATAAACAATAAAATCACAGGTGGTAGGAACTAGAAAGGCCACAAGAAACAAAGGAAAAAGCAAATATAGGAGCAGGTTTGAAACACACAGTAGCCGGAGGCAGTGAATATGTACCAAAAACAGGAGAACACAAAAACAGAAGTCCAGCACAAACCAGCAGAGCTCAAAGCACAGAAACACAGAGGGAGAGGAAGGGGGCATGCCCCTGGAGAGCTCAAGGGAGAAGACAGACCAAAAGCCTCTGGCCAGCAATGAAGAAATGCTTGTGTGTGGAGTGAGGAGTGCAGCCCTTAAATAGGACAAAAAGGGGTGTGTGGCCAGTTGCACCATCCCTTGAACTACAGGCTATAGCCTTCCAAAAATGTGTCCTAACATTTGTTTAATCTATGTCACGTGATGTTTGGATACTTTAAAGGAGAACTGCATGGAACCTGTAAGTCATTTTTCCCTGTGGATTTTTTTTTTTTTAAGTACCAGTTCAAATGTTATTACTGTTCCATTTCTACGGGCTTTTTGGTTATCCTGTTAGGTGTTTCTGATTTACACACTGACAGTAAGTGCTATTTTAGAATTGTATGATGTAGTGTATGTCACTTGATCAGCTCTTCAATTGTTGAAACAATGCACTCATGTTCTCTTACAGAACTCTGTGGCTAGAGAGGGACAAAAATGACATCATACAATTCTAAAATAACACGTAACTCCAGACTGTCGATCAGAAACAACCACCAAGGTCACTAATAGGCAAGTATAAATAGAACAATTACACAATTTGAACCAGTTTCTCAAAAAAAAAAATGGTTTCTTCTGGGAACAAATACCTTCAAGTTTAGAGCAGTTCTCCTTTAATGGGAGGTGAAATGGAGGGAAATAAGGGCAGAGCACTGGTGCGCTCAGTGTCTAATATGAACACTTAAGTAGTGTGAGACAAGTTCAGGTTCCAGTAGAACTGTTCATTACAGCCAACTTATCAAAAGGAAGGATGATTAGCACTGACACATGGGGAAGGGATCGGATTTTATGGCCAACATGGAAGAGAGTTGAAAAGTGATTAATGGTATTTGTAAATCTTCTTATGTTAGTCAAACAATACAACCCACATTTTAACATTATAAAAGGCTACATTTTGGCAGGCCCAGTAATGCAGGGATAATGCTAATGCCTGCTATGCTGGTGACCCACGTTTGGGAATGGACTTAGGAAGCTTTGGTGCTAACTCGGGGAGGGATTGAGCATACAAGGAATAGCTCTTATCATTCTTTGCATCCTGTTGATTGACAGCCACCTGGTGGAGGCTAGATGGGAGCACAGCAGACACACTCTTAAGGGGTAGGGGCTGGCTGCTGGATGTCTACACTCCTTGTGTGTATACCTTAGCATCATTGTACGAGGGCACCCTATGGAGTAAACATGGTGGGGAAAAACCTTTGTTCACCAAGTAGATGCTGGCACCACTAGCAGGTCCATGCATGAGTGACATGGTAGGCCACTAACCACCACATTAGTCCTGGGTAAGTGGTGGTTAACCAGTAAGTCCACCTAAAGTCCCTGGTAAGTAGTGGTTAATTAGCCAGTGATGGGGCTTGGGGTGCCATCTGGTGGAGGGTAAGCTATCATCAAGGCACAGATGAAGACTGCTAAATAAAAAAAAAACTTTAAAACACAGACCTGGTGTTAAAAGCTATATGAATGTTTAAAGCATCAGTACATGTTACAGTTGAGATGTTGATCTATACTTTTTTGTGTCTATTTTAGGTTGCCCCTTATTTCCTGTCCTTTAAGAGAACATTTTTTTCCGTTTTGAGTCTGTTGTAGCACTTTTTCAATATTTTAAATAATCAAAGGAATGCTCTTTTTAATATGGCCCTCCTCACATTTCAATTAGTATTCTCAGCTGCTTTTGAACCCCATTGCCTCATAAGATCAGGGAGCAGTTTCTGTTGTTAGCTGCATCATTTTAGCTGTGATAAATATGATGTTAAACAATGGGCGATTAAATACAGCTGAGAATACTGATGAAAACCATGGTAGAGTCATATTAAAATGAGTGCTCCTTTTATTATTTCAAATGTAAACAAAGTGCTAAGGAAGACTCAGTCATAACTACAGCTACATACTAAGTTTAAGGAAAACATGGCATTTCTAGCATGTTAAGCTTATGGGAGTGTTCTGGTCAGGATACAAACAGCCAGACAAGTTTTTTCAAGGCCAGTGATTAAAATGAATGTTTGTGCCATCAAGCTCTATCTTCTGCCTTGCTCTTTATTTCTATTAGCTCACGGTTTTGGCCACTGTACAGATCAAATGAGGTGAAATGTATGTACATTTATATTTACATGGTTTCTGCCAAAATGGAACCACCAGCTAGGGCCTCGTTTCCTGACAGAAAGGGGTCGAGCCACAATTTAAAGCAAACTGGGAAGCATTACACAATTTCCTGTGGTGAAACTAGGTACAGTTATATGCTCTAGTTAGTGTTTAGAGTGTTGAACAGTGAAACAGGAGAGCACTGGTTCAAATCCCAACACAACAGTCGACTCACTAAGTAGCCATGCAAAAGTAATTTGTCTCCATGTTCTTAAACCTTTCTAGCTGTTAACCTGCACAGCACCAGGGCTCTACTGAAAACATGATGTACCTCAGATGGGCAGCCCTAGGTAAATAAATTCAAAAGCCCATGATAAGATCATAGGGGCCTATGCACGAATGGGTGGGAATTACACGCTTGAGGGGCGTATCCCACCCACATAGCTCTGTGGCCCTGGACAGGCTCAGAGTGCATGGTATTCACAACCACATGCACCTGCGGGGCACCTATCCATGGCCCCGCCATCCCGGCACTCAGCTTCATGTAGGGCAGCCTGGGGCAGAGCAGCAGACCCAGTCAGGCATTCAATTGAAAGCCCATCTTGGGTCCTGAGTGGATCACATATACAGTAGGGCACGGGTCCAGGTGCATGAATAGCACCCTGTGCAGGCATCTGGGCCCGCATGTCCATGCCCCGACAGCCAAGGTCCTCCTGCCTGAGCCCCTGTGGCACCACAGTTACTGCCACACTGCTGACCCACCACCCATCCAATGACTGCCCCAGCCACATTACTGTACAGCACCCCCCATCCCAACATATGACTGCCCCGTCCCGATAGGGCATAAGAACCCCGCCACATCATATCTCCACCATCCCTTATTGGCTTTTATACCCCCCATCATATGGAAGCTCTATCCCCTTAAAAGGTCATCGGTACCAAAGACCACCCTCTACACAAACACTGACCCCCTCCTCCACACATGCCCTGGTCCACAAAAACCCGACCCCCGACATGGTACCCCAGCAACAGAATTGGCAGCCAGTGGATCCATCACCCACCCATGGCACCGACAATCCCCCCCAACCCCATACCTGATCATTGGTGCCACGGCTCTGGATGGCCAGTGGCACAGCCCTCCACACATCTCCATGGCGGCCAGCCATCCAACTGATATAGGGAGCATGCTGCTATATATAGCAGTGCTTCTTGCATCAGTTGGACAGCCGACAACTATGGAGGTGTGGCGGCTGTGCCTGATCATCCGGAAACCTGCACTGAGGTCAGGTAGCAGGGGTTGGGAGTTGTCTGCCACAGGTGGAGTGGGTGAATCACTGGCCTCCAATTCTGTGCTGGGGTACTGGTCGGTGGAATTTTGTCGGACAAAATACATGAGGGTCAGTGGACTCTGTGTAGAGGTTGTCTTTGGTACCAATGACCTGTTATGGGATAAGAGCTTCCATGTGATGGGGGATGAATGCCAATATGGGATGGGGCAGATGGATGGGGCAGGGGGTCTGGCTTATGGAGTATGGGGTCAGGGCTTACATGTCTTGGGGGGGTATGATTGGCACGGAGAGGGAATGGGTGTGCAGGGCCATGTCAGGGTAGTGGCTCCCTGACACTGGGACACATGTATGTATCTGTGTGGGCACTCACCAGATCAGCTGCCCCAACCCTCCCCATCCACCTAGTGGGTTGGGGTGGCATGGGAGGTCATGTCCTGGTCCTGCCACAACCAGCAGGTGCAGTTCATGGGGAAGTACAGTGGGTAATGGCAGTGTCCTGGCTGCCATAACCTGCTCACCACTACACCCCTGCGCATGCTACACTACACAACTTTGTGAGTAATGCATAGTACAGGCACGCCCCCTCTGCCCCCTATGCATTCTCTCCGGCGACGGGTCGGGTGCATACAGGATGCATGGTACATTCTTGCATCCCATGTAGGGGGCGCAATGGGTGCAGGGTGGTTAGAAGCTGCGAATATGTGGCGCATAGGCACTCCGCACATTTGTGAATAGGGTCCATAGCTTTTTAGGTAGGTCATGAAAAATGCATGATCACTTAAATAGGGTACGCGTTGCTTTACACTAAGATAGATATTGCAAAATTATTCTAAACATGAATTTATTTATTAATTTTTATTTATTTATTGAAATGTTTCACCAGGAAGGCGCACTGAATGACAAGTTGCTCATCTCCCGGTGCAACCTGGGGGGTTGGGGGGAGGCTACAATTGGGAGTTGAAATAGACATACAGGTTACATAAATATAACTGAGAAACTAGGCAAATATATTTGTGACATGAACATACAGTTAAAATAGATACCTGCGGAATGTGCATACAATTACATTTGATATACCTGATAAACATAGAGCAGTGATTTAACACAGCCAAGTTGGCAGCTCCTTGTAGGACAGGGTCACAGCTAAGAGACAGATGTTTTAGGAATTTTTTAAATGAAAAGGGGTTCTGTGAGGGGACATCCAAGAGGGTCAAGAGGTGGATAGGGGAAATCTGCTGGGGGAAGGAAAGATTATAAGGAGAGGGGGTAGTATTGCAATATAATGTGAACAAAAGTCTGCTGTGAGGGGAAAGTTAAACCAGAGCCAGTGCATGCTGGAAGTAGCCCATACAGGACACATAAACTGCAAGTGTTTTACTCAAGCGAACTAATTGCTTGTTAAGGGTGGGGGGACAGAGGAAGGGTAGGAGGGAGAACAGTGTAGGGCTTGGGTAAGAGAAGGAGGAGTCATGCATAGGGTTGGCCCCTCCAGATTGTGGGAGAAGCCTGCCAGTGATGGAATAAGGTGATGACTTTGACTAAGGGGGAAGAGTGGGTGTAGGACAGGGGAATGGCAAGGGGGGTAGTCAAGGTGTAGAGATTGGTGGAGGAAGGAGGAGAGAGCTTGCTTAAAATCTATCTAGGAAGCTGCCAGCACTGCCAGAGGGCAGAACCAAGCAAAGGCCAAGAATAGGGTAAGGAAAGTAAGGGAGGGAGAAGGGGGAGAGGAGGAAGGATAGGAGAGAAGGAAGAAATTAGCCTAAATCTAGACCTCTCCAGGATGCTGAGAACCCTCCAGAGGTCAGGATTAGGCAAGGACAAGAAGGGTAGAAGGACTGAGAGGAAGGGAAGGGAAGGGAAGAAAGAGGCTTGCCCAGTATTGTGCCCCTCCAGGATGCTGAGGACCCTGCCAGGGGACAGAACTAGGCAAGGGCTAATTGGGTAGAGAGGAAATGGGGGGGATGGGGAATTAAAACAGAACTACTAAAAACTACCAAATACATAGTTTATGATGGCATTTTCAATAGCAGACTTAAATCTGTGTCCATGGTCTAACACTTCTGCCCATCTGAATTTTAACCCAGTTTGCACCACAAGAAAGTCCAGATTGAATTGACGTCATTTGTTTTATGCAACGTGTTATAAATTGTAATTTCCTTTCTCTTGAAGTACAGATTTCTTTACAAGTAGAACCAAGGGAGGTTAGACACAAGCAAGAGAATGCAAACACAATGAGAGGATGCATCTGTGTCTAGGTCCTCAAGCTTAAAAAATCAGGCACAAAATCTTTATATATGACAGTCTATTGATCTTCATATTTGAGAAAGACAAACCATTAAAAAAATCACCAAATTTCAATTTTCTGTAATAAAAATAATATGATAGCAAATAGCTATCATACCAGCAAAGAGATGATCTGATGCTTTATGTGCATAGATACATAGATACATAGACAGTGTCGGCAGATAAGGGCCTATGGCCCACCCAGTCTGCTCATTTGAACTTGTAAGTTCAGTTTGTTTTCCTAGAAGTCTGTTGCCCCTTACCCCTGACCTCTAGAATTCCTTTATGTCTATCCCATGCATTCTTAAATCCCGTGATTGTTTCAGCCCCCACCACTTCCTCTGGCAGGGTGTTCCACTTGTCCACCACCCGTTCTGTGAAGAAATTCTTTCTCATGTTTCCTCTGAATCGTCCTCCCTCCAACTTCATCCCATGCCCTCTAGTCCTGGAACATCTTTTTCGCTTAAAAATAGTGTTTTCCTGCACCCTGTTCCTCCCTGTAAGATACTTGTACGTCTCTATCATGTCCCCTCTTTCCCTCCTCTCCTCCAGGGAGTACATGTTCAGTGCCTTCAACCTGTCTTCATAGGACTTGTGATGCAATCCATGCACCATCTTTGTTGCCCTCCTCTGAACCTTCTCTACCCTGTCTATGTCTTTACATAGGTATGGTCTCCAGAACTGTACACTGCACTCCAGGTGGGGCCTCACTAGTGTCTTGTATAGCGGAATTATGACCTCCTTTTCCTGCTGGTGATGCCCTGCCTATACATCCCAGCATCCTATTTGCTTTACCTGCTGCCTTGTCACACTGTTTCCCTACCTTGAGGTCATCAGAGATGACAACCCCAAGATCCCTTTCCTGCTTGGTGCATGCTATATCCTCACCCCCAACTGATATATAGTGGGGTTTTGTGCCCCATATGCATTATCTTGCACTTCTTTGCATTGAATTTCAACTGCCAAACCCTGACCATTCTTCAAGTTTCTGCAGGTCGCTTCTCATTCTGTCTACACCCTCTGGTGTGTCTACTCTGTTACAGAGCTTTGTGTCATCAGCGAACAGTGAAATTCTGCCTTTTAGATCCCGCGCAATGTCACTGATGAAGATGTTGAATAGGACCGGTCCCAGCACTGATCCCTGTGGTACCCCACTGGTCACTTTTCCTGTGGAGTGACAGCCATTTACCACCACCCTCTGTGTCCTGCCACCCAGTCAGTTACCTACCCACCACACTACTGTCCTGCCCACACCCATATTCCCCAGTTTGTGTAATAGTCTTCTATGTGGCACAGTGTCAAAGGCCTTGCTGAGAGTCCAGATAGGCCATGTCACACTGCCTCCCCTGATCCACCTCCCTAGTCACCCAGTCAAAAAATTCAATGAGGTTGGTCTGACATGACCTCCCCTGGTGAAACCATGCTGCCTTGGGTCCTGTAGTCCATTGATAACCAGATGTTCCACCAATCTCTCCTTCAGTAGTGCTTCCATGATCTTCCCCACTACCGAGGTGAGGCTGACTGGTCTGTAGTTCCCTGCTTCCTCTTTGTTCCCACTTTTGTATAAGGGGACTACATCTGCTGTCCTCCAGTCTTTGGGTACCTCCCCTGTTTCCAGTGATCAGCTGAACAGGATAGCCAGAGGTTCAGCCACCACCTCTCTTAGTTCTTTAAGGACCCTGGGGTGCACCCCATCTGGCCCCATTGCTTTATCAACTCTTATTACTTCCAGTTCCTTCAGGACCCTTTCTCGTGTAAAGGGACTTGTTCCATTCTGCACCATTCTCACCTTGTACTCCCTTCAGACCCATTACCCTCCTCTTCCTCAGTAAAGACTGAGCAGAAATACCTGTTCAATGTGTCAGCTTTACTGTTGTCATCCTCCACGCTCCCATCCTCTCCCTTCAGTCTCACTATCCCTCCCTTTGTCTTTCTTTTTTCACTTATGTACCTGTAAAAGGTTTTGTCCCCTCTACCCACTGATTTTGCAATGTGTTCTTCTGTCTGAGCTTTGGCTTCCCTTACTGACCTCCCTGCCTCCCTCTGCTTCTCCTGGTACTTCTCCCTATCCCCTTCTGCCTGTGTCTTTTTGTATTGCCTGAATGCAATCTTTTTGGCTTTCACTTTCTTTGCTACCTCTTTGGAAAACCATAATGGTCTCCTCTTCCTTTTCCTCTTGCTAACCTGCTTAATGCATAATTCTGTTGTTCTTGTAATCCCCATTTTAAATACTGCCCACTGTTCCTCAACCCCTGATTCCTGTCCCATTCCCTTAATGCCTCTTTCAAGTATCTCCCCATTTTCCCAAAGTCTCCCCCCTAAAATCCAGGATCGTGTTTTGTGTGGTTTGGTTCTGCTCTTTCTGTGATTTCAAACCACAATGACTGGTGGTCACTGTTTCCCAGGTGCTCCCCACTGTTACCCCCATCACACTGTCCCTGTTTGTGAGCACAAGGTCCAGTATTGCCTTCTGCCGAGTTGGTTCCATGACCAGTTGCTTGAGAGGCACCCTGAAGGAGTCAGGATAAATCTGCTCCTAGTTGATGCTGCTGCTGGGATGCTCCAGTCCACGTCTGGAATATTGAAGTCTCCAACCAGTACTACCTCACCCTTGTCTGCCATCCCTTGGATGGCTAGCATCAATTCCCTATCGGTTTCTTCCTCCTGGGCTGGTGGTCTATAGACCACACCTGTGCAGATGGCTGTCCCCATTTTCCTTTCCAGCTTAACCCACAGTATCTCTCCCCCATTTTGTTCCTCCTGGATCTCTGTGGCCCTTATGTCATTTTTCACATACAGTGCCACTCCTCCTCCCTTCCTGCCTGCTCTGTCTCTTCTGAATATGTTGTAGCCAGGTATGGCCATCTCCCAGTCATGGTTATCATTACACCAGGTTTCAGTGATGGCCACAATGTCCAGGTCTGACTGTACCATGATGGCCTCCAGATCTTCCATCTTGTTGCTAAGGCTCCTGGCATTTGCACACATGGCTTTCCATGATTTGACCTCCCTAGACTGCTTCACTGTTCTACTCCAGCCCCTTCTTTGGTTGTCATTTATCTCTGGTTCTCCTTGCTGTCTGCCCTTCAGCTGAATTTTGCCCCTTTTCTGCTTATCCACCTCTTGGGCACTAATCTCCATCTTTTGCACACTGCTTTGCAGAGATAGCCACTCCTCTGGTTCACTGGTTCCACTGCTAGCTGTTGGGGGTGAGCAAGTAGGTACCCTCCTTGCTGTCCTGCCACCCCCCTTTGCTAGTTTAAATGCTTGTCAATGTAGCATTTAAACTTATCATTGAGTGCTTGGATTCCCCTCCAGGATGGATGCAGGCCGTCAGGCTTGAACAAACCTCCATCCCTCCAGGTGGGTCCCAGTCACCAATGAATCCAAACCCTTCCTCACAGCACCAGTTCTTCAACCATGAGTTAAAGTTCCTGGTGCATGCACTCCTATGCTCTCCTTGCCTCTCACAGGTAGTACTTCTGAGAAAGTGACAGAGTAGCTACTTGCTTGAGACCCCTCCCAGTTTCCTAAACTCTTCCTGAACTTCCTTTGGCTCCCCATTTGCCAGGTCATTAGTACCTAGGTGGATAATGACATCCAGCTCACCCTCCCATCTTGCCTTCCCAGTGATCC
This sequence comes from Neoceratodus forsteri, assembly GCA_016271365.2. NCBI lineage: Eukaryota > Metazoa > Chordata > Ceratodontiformes > Ceratodontidae > Neoceratodus > Neoceratodus forsteri. Next base: position 1,579,950,516 of record CM057449.1, on the reverse strand, counting down.
CCAGGATCTTCCTTCCATCCCTCCATGCCGTGGCACCTGGTAGGCACCTCACCTCCCTGTCCTCCCCCTCCTGTGTTCCTAGCTGGATCCCTCTTATGATGGAGTCCCCCACCATGATTTGCTTCCTCCTCCTCTGGGGTCCACTGCTTTCCCCACTGAGGTCACCTCCTTGGCTAACCTCCACATCCTTTCCATCCACTTCTCTGGGTACCTCTATTTGGTTGTCCTCATTTGCCAGTGTGGCATATGAATTCTTGAGTGGAATAGGATCTAGGATGTGCCTCTGCCTGACTGCTCTAACCCTCCCTGAGCCCACTGTCATCCAAGTGCTCCTCGTTCTCGGCATCCTTTGTGGCAGTTGCATTGGACTGGGTGGTCCCTGGATAGGGGTGATGGTACTCCTGACCCAGTTTACTTCTGCTCTGAATCTGGCTACCTCATCCTGCAGTCCAGAGAGATGCATGCAGATAGGGCAGCACCTCAGTGTCCAGAAGGTCTGCCTGAATATGGCTGCCCACAGCCACTGCATTTCACTACTCCAACATTATACTGCAATTCCACTACTTGTCTGCTACTGAAGCTCTCTAGTTCCTTTTAATTAATTTACTGTACTAAAATCCTGTCACTGATCCTCAGATGTTTTTTTTTTTAAAGAAAAAGAAACCAATAAATAAATAAATGAGTCAAAACACTTGTCGTGCTGAGGGTGGGCTTCTTCCCCCTTATGCCCCTCCTACTTCACACCCCTTACTATACCCTGTGTTTAGCTCCTGTCAATCAGAATTATCAGGGCATATAATTAAGAGTTGGGGGAAGGGGAGGAAGGGGGGCACCCCTTACTATACCCTGTGTTTAGCTCCTGTCAATCAGAATTATCAGGGCATATAATTAAGAGTTGGGGGAAGGGGAGGGGGGCGAAAATTTGCAGCATTTAAAGACAGCACAGAATTACACCACCACTATGTTTTAAATTTTCAATAGCCCAAAAACATTTATAAGTAAAGACAACAAGAAAATATAGTGTCACTAAAAGCCCACAATCTAAGTTTAAAAGAAAAATAGCAATTACCAGTTACTCTAAAGCACTGAATTGAATATGTTTCCTTCCTTCCCCTTCTGGATTCTTGTCAAAGAAAGGCAGTCGCTTACCTAACAAGGTCCTTGTTAGTTAAGCGACTGCCTTTCTTTGACAAAATCGTCACTGGAAAATATAAAAACAACCTTTTAAACATTGCCCCATTAAACTCTATGGAGTGTGTCCCCACACTGTTCATTTAGAAATGCTGTGAACTTTCGGCATTCACAAATGCTTTTTCTCTGTTTGTGACTTGGCTTATTTGGGGTTGTGAACAGGTGAGCTATTGAGCAGCTGGGAGTGGGTGGATATTTTTTTTCAAATGAACACACAAAATGACAGATTTAATCAGATTTTGCCAGGATATTATAGTTCTATTGTACTTGTGGTTGTTTTACCATTAATGTGACATCAGGATGATGGTAGAAGAATATTTTGATGTCACATCAATGGTACTGAACAACAACATTTTGGAAGTGCTTCATTTTAATACACAGCAGTCTCAGACTATGAACTACAGCCTATTAAAGCCATCTGAGTACAGGGTAGAAATAGGAGATTTTTTTTGTTTTAAGTGAGAGTAAGGTATTCTGGGTAAAAAAGTAAAAACCCAACAAAAGCTCTGTATTGCAGAGAGGTATCTGGGGTATTACTGAATGCATGAACACAAAACAAATTCCATCTGTTGAATGTGTGCTGGTTTCTGAACAAAAGTCAACATATCCTGAACATCAGGAATGTGTTACATCTAACACGGGAATGGAAGAGTTGATATGTGTCTGAACAGGAACCAAGGTTTGTAGCAATTTGATTGTCTTGTTTTCCTTCTGCAGTCCTGATACTGGATCTTATCCTGACTCCCTTGTGAGCCCCCCCAAAAAAAAGCTGTATTTCAGAAGTCTAAGAGCAGCAATAAGCTAATGCATTAACAGCCTTCATTTAATGCATTAGTCCCCCATGTGTTTTTGAGATCAAGCATATTTTACTCTACATTATTACTCTAAGAGGCAGAATATGACAGAGCGGAATATATGTTCAAGTGCCTGGTATCATTCTGGTGGTGCACAACAATATGCTCTGTAGAAAGTACTCTTTGGAATTTTCTATCCTTTTAGGTAGTTTAAATGCAAAACATGCAACAAAATCGTTACTGGAAAGTATAACAAGCATTTGTCAATGTCGAATGTTTGCTTGCTGGTATTGGCATTGGTAGTGCAGGAGTCAGAGAGGGATGCATAATAGAAATGGCAGTGAAGTATTAAACTAACACCAACCCCCACCCCCACTCTGCAGAGACTGACAGGCATTTGGGGGTGTGCCTTTGAGTCATTGGCCATGAAGCTCATGCCATTCCACCTCATTCCACCCTGCAGACAATGACAGGTGTTGCAGTGTGCCTTGGGGTCCTTGGCCCTTATGCTCACCCCATTCCATAAGGAAATAAGCTGAGACAGGTGCAGTAGAGGAGAATGGGGTGAAAGTTAGGGCCAAAGACCCCAATACACACCTCAATGCCTGTCAGTGGCTGCAGGGTAAGGGTAGGGGTGGGGGTGGAATGGCATGAACATTAAGGCTGACAACCCTGAGTCACAACCCTGATGCCTGTCAGTCTCTACAGGCTGGGGCATAATGGTTGGAAACCCTAATGTCCCTGGTGTTTGTTGGTATTTTCACTCCAAATTTTCAACATGGACTTTTTGGCACCCCACTTCATGAAGAGTGGCACTATCATTTCGTTACTCTATCCCGAAAGGGGATTTTGCACAGTGACTATAGCAGCTTTGCTGAAATCAATGACTGGATGGCCTCCAGCTGGTTGCGACTGAACCCCGATAAGATGGAAGTACTGGTAGTGGAATTGAACAGAGGGCATGATAGGATGGCCTCAGGTGCTGCAACAGGACTTATCCTGGGTTTGGTGTTTTTGAAGGCCTCCTCCAAGGTGTGTAATCTGGGCATTATTATGGATAGCAGCCTGACACTTGAGGCTCAGATGTTGTCCGTAGTCTGCATTAGTTTTTACCATCTGAGGAATATCACCAGGATTAGACCCCTGCTTCTGCCCCTGGACCTCCCTACTTTAGTGCATGCCCAGGGGTTGACCTTAACTTTTTTTTGCACTAGCCAGCAGGACAAGTCAGTCTAAAATTGCACTAGCCTGCGGTGATTTGCACTAGTCCGCATTCCGTTCACCGTGGGCATTTACCAGACAATGAATAAGGACAAAAGCAGTGCAGTTGAAACATTTATTTATGTTTCTATAATGAAATAAGACACAAATACACAATTGCTGTTCGGTCTCTTTTGTAAGTCTCTCTGTACCCCCCAAACATCACCAGACCCACAAGCCAGACACTCACCACCCCATAGACAACACAAAATAAGGCAAAGCACAGCAAATGACAAAATGGATTCCACCTCAGAACATTAACCAAACAACTGCCGGCATTATTAGCATCCACTTACTTACCTAAGAATCTTAATGGGGTGTGCAAACAGCAAACCCACAGATATCCCCGCCAACAGATGCCGTCCCCTCCCACACACACATAGGCAAATTAAGGCAACAAAACATAACATGAATAAAAGCATAGAATATAGAATTGTGCTGCAGCATACGAACAGAGCACAGAGCACTAAGGCACACTTTGTGTCCCGTTTCCCCCCCCCCAAACAGCCCCAGGCCTACACAACTTCAGTAACCTGCCAAAACAACTGGCACAACTTGATTGACTTACCTGCATACCCTGATATGTGTTTGTACTTGTGTTCAACTGCAAATGAAAAAGAAAAAGCCACAGACATGCCTGGTCAGCCCACAACAAGCCACAGACATCCCTACCCCCCAGACAACAAAACACAATGAGCAGAGCTGAGCAAGATAGATGTGCTGCAAAATCAAATTATTCAGATCGGGTCAGCAAAGCACTCATTTTTACGACAAATGAGAGAAGGTGCCCAATCAAAGAATGCCACTTTTTCACACAATCAGAGTCAGTCAGAAACTCAGCATTTATTTACTGTGGGCAATCCAGCTCCCAGTACGCTTGCCTTGCAGTTGCAGCCTGCTCAGTATGAAGAAAACCAGTCAGACAAGCCAGCCCAGCCCCACAAGGCCCAGACATCCATTCCACACCCCCACCCCAGTAATTTAATAAGCACTTTATGATCCTATTTCCTGAGACACTTAGACCCTTCCCAAGTCCTCAACAATGCCTTGAGGTGGGGTGTGTCAACCAGTGCTGTGCAGAACACCGGCCAGCCACCATTATTCAATTTTTATTTTCAGCTCGATATGTGCTGTTGACAAAGCACTGGGCTGAGCTGAAACTATACACAAAAGATTCAAGTTCAACCTCGGTCGGTCCACTATAGAGAGGCGCCATGTGACACATACTGGCTCCACACAAATCAGTTATTTTAGTTCACTCCCAGAAGTGCTGCATAAGTTGAACACTGTGCCATTAGTGAGATGAGCATTTTTTTAAAATGTGTTAGTTCAATTGCCTTACCTGAGCTGGCATTTTGTGCATTGTTGGATCCAGCTCCCGCCGATATCCAACCCAAGTCCGGCTCTCAGCTCCAGATAATCCAACCTGCTCTCTGACTCAGTCTTCTAGGTGAATGCAGGATGGAGACTCTAGAGTGCAGACCGCCATACCACCATACTGCTGCTGAATCTTGGTGACTGCTGAAACCAGTAAAGCCGCTGAAAGAGACGAACTTCTGATCACCTCTCGCACGCCAAACAGTCCTTCCTACAGCCTTGAAGCACCACAACCAGCATCCAGAAAATCAAATCCTCTGTGCATTTTATGGGAAAAACAGGGGTTTAACTCTTCCCTTCAGCACCATGAAGCCCCACCCTCTCAGTGATCACTGCCAATTGCTGCTGGCAGTCTGCCTCCTAACATGCCCAGCTATAGGCTTTGGGCCAGTCCTGGAGAATCAGCTTGGAGTAATCTCTTACTGGTGACGTCGGCGCTCCCTGGCTGTTCCCACCTTCTGCCACCCTACTCCCTGCCAACCTTTGCTGGCAAATCATAGCAAGGCAAATGGTGAGTGACAGGCTGACAGCCCACAAGCCCATCATCTAGGGGGGAAGTTCTTGCTAAATGATGAGGAAGCCAGAGGCAGTAGTGCTTGTTTGTGTCTGCTAGGTCGGTTGATTTACAGCCGCTCGGGGCTCGGTGTGATTTTGTTGCTTCCAGCACTTCTATGGACAACCGGAAGCACTGCCGACTTGATGAACTGCACTAGCCAATGGGGACAGGTAGGGTGGTATCTGCACTAGCCCACGGCAATCTGCACTATGCCCCAGGCTAGTAAATGTATGCTAAGGTCGAACCCTGTGCATGCCTTTGTAACATCAAAGCTTGATAACTGTAATGGTGCTCTATCTCATGGTCTCTGGAGGTGCCCTCTGCCAGCTTCAGCTAGTGCAGAACGTGGCTGCCAAGTTGTTGACAGGGCAGGCTAAGCACTACCACGTCACCACAGTGCTGCATGCTCTGCACTGGCTGGCAGTCAAGTGGAGGATCCTCTTCAAGGTGGGCTTGCTCTCCTTTAAGGCCCTACATGGCCTGGGCCCTGGTTACCTGGTGGATCTTCTCACACCTGCTACCTCAGTCCACTCCCTCTGTTCCTCCCCAAGGGGCCTCCTTGTGATTCCCAGGATGAGGCTTAAAACTTCAGGAAACAGAGCATTTAGTACCACCGGCCCTGTCCTGTGGAATTCGCTTCCTCCATCTTTAATGGAGGCCTCCTCAGTGGAGGCTTTTAGTGGAGGCTTTCAAGGCATGCCTCAAGGCCTTCCTGTTTGTGCAGGCTTTTCTGGACCCAGCCTTGTAAATTTTACTTTGGAATCTCAACCTGTTCTGACTTATTATACCTTCTGTCCCTGATTTCTTTTGTTATTTATTCAGTCATTTATTACTGAAGTGTATTTAATTAGTTTAACTGTTGTTATGATAATGATTATTGATGTTTGTTTTATGTTGGTCTTATGTACGGCACCCAGAGCTGTGGGGATTGGGCATCTTTTAAATAAAACTTGCCTTGCTTTGCCTGACTGTGCCAATCAGCACCACAGGTGCAAAAACACATTTCAGGTAGGATGTGAAAATGATGGCTGCACTGTTCCTGAGGAGGTGTGAAAAATGGCAATGTTGAAAATCTGGAGTGAAAGTATGAAACATTGGTGAAGTTACGAGCGTCCGTAGAAACTGTGCAACACATGCCCATAATGCAACATTTTTTTAGAATTTATTCACCAAATTTTAAACATGGGCATTTTGGGACCTCCCCTCACGAACAGTGCCACTGTGATTTTGTTAATCTGTCCTGAAAGATGATTTCCCACAGCAACCATGCCATTCTGTGCCACAGGTGCAAAAACACATTTCAGGCAGGATGTGAAAAATGGCAGCTGAACTGTTCATAAGGAGGTATGAAAAAATGGCAATGTTGAAAATCTAGAGAGAAAATATTAAAAATTGCAGAGTTACGAATGTGCGTAGAAATTACACAACGCATGCTCGTAATGCAGTCATTTATTGGAATATTTTCACCAAATTTGCAACATGGGTTTTTTGGGACCCCACCTCATGAACAGTGGCATTGTCATTTCGTTAAACAGTTCCAAAATTGATTCTGCACAGCAACCATGAAATCATCATTTGGGACTGAGTAATCAAATGACAGTGACAGTGTTCATGAGGTCGGGTCCCAAGAACCCCATGTTGAAAATTCAGAGCCAGAATTCCTAAAAATGGCTGAGATATCAACCTAAGTTGAAACCATCCCATTGACTTCCATTATATAGCTTACTGTCATTTCTTCTGTTTGCCGGTCAGCTTTGAAGACTGCTGACGTGTCCCAGTCCATAGAAGATCAGTGCTCCAGACCTCCAGAGGTAAGTATGGGGAAGGGGGGGTGCAGGGAGGTGGGTCCACAGAGGGATGGTGGGGAGGGGGAAATGACGAGGGACCGTTTTCTTTTTTACAGGGGAAAAAAAAAGACCTCGGGGGACGGTTTTCTTTATTTTAAAGCTTACCAAAATTAAATACATTTATGCACAACAGAGTGGGCTCACAGTGTGCCACAATAGTGCATGTGGGGGGACATGCCGACACAGGGATTGGGCACCCCCATGTCGGCACTTGAAATATTTGGGTGGGGGGGCATCTGACACTGGGAGTGGGCATCCTGGTGTCAGAAAAACAGAAATTAATAACAATTATTTTGGCACACTGGAGTGGGCTCCCAGTGTGCCACAGTTAAGTAGCAGGGGGGATACATACTGACATGGGGATTGGGCACCCCTGATGTTGGCAAATAATATAGATGGGTTTGGGAGAGGGCCACATCTGACACCGGGAGTGGGCATCTCAGCGTCGGAAACATAAAAAAATATTTTGGCACACTGGGGTGGGCTCCCAGTGTGCCACATTAATGGGGGGAAGGGGGATACATGCAGACACAGGGATTGGGCACCCCAATGTTGCCTTTCCAAGGAGTGTGTGGCGGGTGGCAGGAGTTGCCAATGTGGAAAGCTGTGCCATGTCTCATTTATTTATTTATTGAAATGGTTCACAACAAAATGCACACCAAACAAACCAGTTTTTAAAAAGTGCCCCTATTAAACTCTATGCAGTGCACCACTGTGCCGTTCATTTCTGCACATGACAGATGGAGTGGTGGTACTGCACATGTGCAGAATTGGCTACATTCCACACATATTTCTTTCATGATTGAACAGCAATCAGCTTTTCAGCAGTTTTTCTTTTCATGTTTTCGCACTGGCCACTCAGCAATAAGTTTGCAGTGCGCAGGTGTGGCTAACTTAAAAATATGGTGATCCCCACTCCAAAAGACTACAATTGGTGGGTAACCCATGAAGTGGGTGCATGAGGAAGGGTGTCGTCCATTACAGTGACACCTTCCCTGCGCAATCTACTCACGGCGACTGACAGGTAGGGCGGCCAGAAGAGGGGGTGGGTGAACTAGGTGACAGGATGTCGCTATACATACATGCATGGGGGGAGTGAGCATGGGTTGGGAGGGAGTGAAGAGGCTGTAGGGAGTGGCACTGCTGTTGCCAGTCAACCTGCATTGTGGCATCAGGGATTGGTTAATGGCTGGGGTGGCTGAGGTACCAGGTTTGTGTCCAGGCGCTGGTGCGATTTTTATTATGCCCAACCTGAACCTTTTTGTTTTTACAACATTCACCCTTCCCCCGACATGCACCCCCCCTGGAGTTTAGAATCCTTAAGTAGGGGGGTGCTGGGGGAGAAGCCTCCCGCGAGGGGTGTGTGTGTGTGTGTGTGTAGCCTCCCAACAGAAGTAGTAAAAATAGGTCCTGGCAACATTGTGCTGGTGCGTCAGGGTTGTCAGAGTGCCAAAAATATGTTCAGCACTCTGACTGAGCAATAATGGTGATCGCCTTTAGGCATTCGCCATTATTACATAGACCCCAATTGGTGTGCAATGTAAATATTGTTTAGTGGGTAATGGTTCTCTTCTAGGTTCTTTGGTCCCCAATCTAGGCTTTCAAATTCAAGAAAAAAATATAGGAAATGTTGGGGGGCACTTTAAAGTAAACATTCTTCGCTCAAGTTATTGTTCTTCAATCTTTCATTTTATTTCTCTTCCCCCTATGTTTAGCTCGACTTGGAGCTTGTTCATGGGGTTTATTCTTTGTTACACATCTGTAAATACATTTATTTTATGTCATTGATCAGCATTTTTTTATATGATATTGTTACATTTTTAATTATTTGGTGTATACACATATCATTTAATAAAGATTATTGCTTGTGCACCCTTGTATGTACAGCATTCTTAATTTTTCACAGGGTTAGAAGAGATCCATTACCCACTAAACAATATTTACATTGTATCTCTTTGATTCACTTTTGTAGGCTAAAATGAGTATATAGTGGAAGCTGGTTTATTTCTTAGAAAACTCTATAAACTTTCACAGTTTGAAGTAGGCCTTAACAGCCACACAAGAGGTGTAGTACATTAGCAGACAAATAAGTTTATTGTAAAATATACGTAGATATTAACAATGAACAGACCAAACATAGATGCATTTACAGATATAGGAAGCAGTATATATAGTAATTTCCATTTTGTGACATTTTCAGAGGAGGAGAAGAGACTGTTCAGAGCCATGAGAGGAGACAGGGACATGTCTGGGCAGATGAGTGTCGGCCCAAAACAACTTGCCCAAAAAACAGAAAATTTGAAATACAAAAACTGCCGTTTAGAGTGGCATGGTTTAACACTAACACAATATTTACAATAGAATAAAATACTCAGTGGGTTAAGAATCAATGTTGAACCTAAACTAGGTATAAAATCAGAAAAATTAGACAATAAATGGGGTGGGATCAGAAATAAGCCAGGTTGTGATTTTATGTATGCCCTCATCGAAGCCATAATAGATGAGAGGCAAATATTAGAAAATGATATAAAATTAGCAGAAGAATCATTAAAATTAAAGATGCAAGAAGAAGAATTTAACAAAAATCTGGAGGACTGTAAACAAAAATTGAAAGAATATAAGGAAAGATTAAAACAACAAAAAATAAAAAAGTTTATAATGGACACAAATGATTATAGGGACAACAAGGTATATACCTACAAGAAATACAACAGGAGACAACAGTTATATAATCAGTACAACACATATGAAAGTACAGATAGTGATAGCAGCTATACAAGGGACCCACAAAAAGACACAGAGCAACAACATATAACACAACAACCAGGACCATGAAACCAAGCTTAAACAGAGTATTCTATACTCTCAGTTAACTCGAGTGAAACAAAACTGTACAGCAATACAAGAAGCACAGAAAGAATCAAAAATCATGTTAAATAGGTTCATAGACAGAGGATATAAACCTAAGACATTGAAACAAGCAGAAGAAAAAATAAAAAAATAAGACACAAGAGGACCTATTAAAAAGTAAAGGACCCAAAACAAAGCCACAAAGAATTGTATTTGCTACTAAATACAATCATAAGTTAAAAGAAATTAGACAAATAATAAACAAACATTGGCCTTTAGTTGGAATGGCAGTGAGCAAATACCAGAACTTTTAAATAAGCCCATAATAGCTACAAAAAGAGTATGGAATCTTAAGAATAAATTAGTAAAATCTCAATTTAAATTACCATAAAACAAGGAAGCACAACTACTATTGGGACCATTAGCACCAGGCATGGTCCCTTATGGCAAGTACTCAGTCTGTAGTCATACATCAAAAAAACAAAGATTCATACATCCACATACAGGGCATGGTCATCCAATTAGACAGCATATTAACTGCATGACAGAAGGGGTAATATATGTAATACAGTGCCCTTGTGATAAGCTGTATATTGGACAAACTAGCAGAATGCTCAAGACCAGCATACAAGAACATAAGGGAGATATAAGAAGAAAAAAAGAGACATCCCCAGTAGCAACACATTTTGAACAAGCAGGCCATAATGGAGCTTCTTTAAGGTTCTGGGGACTTGAAAAAGTACAGACACCAGAAAGAGGAGGTAATAGCCAGGATTATCTTTTAAGAGCTGAAATGAGGTGGATATTTCACATGAACACATTAGACAACAGGATTGGGATGAATTTAGAAACAAACTGGCAGGCATGCATTTAGTTCATGTAGAGCTGAAAAGGTAGATATAACATGTAAAAACAAATAAACATTATACAGAAATCAATTAGTAAACTAGTAAAGTCGAGATTTCAACCAGTAGAAATAACTTTTGACATTCACAATAGGGAGGTCAGATAGAAATTTACCCCAGTATGATCACAGTAATGTTACTGTATAAAGTAACAGTACAGGGATGTACTAAATGAAGTAGAGATTTAACGTATAGAACAACGTGCAACACTTACTACAGAGAGGTCAAGTAGCAATTGACCAAAAGGTGATAAAAATAACATTGTTGCAGTAAGTGTACTATGAGAAGTCAAAACACATGGATATTCTAAATAACAGTACAATCACTATCTAAAAGGGTAAAGATGATGTTTTACCTACAGGACAACTTACAGTATTGACAACAGTTAGGTCGAGCTGCATTTAACCCCTGTGTTATTTGATTGTTTTAAACAGTATTATGGTGTTTAAAAGTTTGATTTGATGTCAACTAGAGAATTGATATATGAAGATAATTTTAAACCATGGAGTGATTGTGAAGGAGAAGGTCAAATAGCAACTGACCCCTCAGCATAATAAATAAACAGCAAGTTCAGTATTTTTAACAGGGAGATCAAGTTGCATTTGACCCCGGTGGTATCTAAATACTTATTGTTTAAACAGTACTATGGTATTTACAAGTCTGGTAGAATGTGAGCTAAAGAATTGATCTGAGAAGATCATTTTAAGTCATGGAGTGAGTGACAAGTACCTAAGGAAGGGGAAGGTCAAATTGCAACTGACCCCTCAGAAAATAATAAATGTTTGCATTTTATTATAAGCTAGAGAAATGATCTGTGAAGAAAATCTTAAACCATGAAGTGAGTGCCAAGTATTTAATGAAGGGGAGGCCAAATAGCAACTGGCCCCTCAGCAAAATAAATAAGCAGCAATCAACCCCCAGAGAGATAACAAATAATGCTGTTATAGCAAATGTACTAAGAGAAGTTAAAATATAGAGATATTATAAATAACATAGTACAATCACTATCTAAAACTGTAAAGATGATGTTTTGCCTCCAGATCAACTTTCAGTATTTATGACAGGGAGGTCAAGTTGCGTTTGACCCCAGTGTTATCTGAATAATGATTGTTTAAACAATACTATGGTGTTTAACAAGCTTGGTATAATGTGAGCCAGAGAATTGATCTGAGAAGCCACTGAGTGATTAAGTATTTAATGAATAGGAAGGTCAAATTGCAATTGACCCCTCAGCAAGTAAACAGTAATGACTGTTTGCATTACATTATGAATTTCACAGTTTAGGTTGCAGAAAGCAGTAATGTAAGGTGATATAATAACAAATAATACTTCTGAGAAACCTGGAATTCATTTGCAGCATTTTTAATCAAGACAAGAGAACTGTTGATATTAGCAAAAAATCCTCTTTACTCTTATGTCACCCTGTGAAAAGAAAACATGGTATGAGAACAATGTGTTTTCATTTTAATAACCTCACAAGAAAGTTAAAAAATAAATAAAAAAGTAAACTAGCACAGAGCTGCAGCAACTAGAAACAAATAGCCCGTTTTTGTGAGCACCCAACTGCACTGATCAGTGCAGTAGTGTTTGGTTGCTTAGCAACCGAGATCTCACAGGTGCAATCAGCTGGGTGTGACATGGTTAGTCACACCATGGGATCTCACAAAATTGGGTGAGAGGTTATCAGGAAGTAGCTACCATTAAAATTTGTTGGGCTTCAGTGCTTAAATGCAGAGGAACTTAATCAAAAAGGAGAAACTTGAGCCAGAAGGAGTGAGGGTAAGCAGTTAAAATATTAAAGAATATTTAGAAGTTGGTATTAGAACTTTTAATTATAAAAGTAACATGATGGCTATGAGACCAATAGGGGAATACTATGATTATGTTTTCACAGACTACAAAGAACACTAATTCCACTCTAAGAAGCTCACAGCCTCCTTTCAAGGTATGCTGTTAACAAAATAAATAGAAGTCACAATGTGGCCACATTATAATATTAAACAACATAATAACAGCAAAGCTTTACAAAAAATTATGTTTATGTCATTACAGGCCCAAAATTATTCTTTACAAGAAAGTCAAAAAGTTTTAAGTAATATATATAAGGTATGCTGCAACCCAAGAAATATGGGGAACAAGCATTACAGGCAGTAGTTAAACCTTGTTCCAAGTTGTTAGCAGCGCTGTGTTCACTAACATACTGTGTATGTCTTTTTAGGATGCAACTTAGGATCTAAACAAGTACAAATAAATTAAACCTGTGAAAAATTAAAAATATATACAAGGGTGCACAAGCAATAATCTTTATTGAATGGTATGTGTATACACCAAAGAATTAAAAATGTAACAATATCATATTAAAAAACATGTTGATCAATGACATAAAATAAATGTATTCACAGATCTGTAACAAAGAATAAACCCCGTGAACAAGCTCCAAGTTGAGTGAAACATAGGGGGAAGAGAAATAAAAAGAAAGATTGAAGAACAATAACTTGAGCGAAGAGTGTTTGCTTCAAAGTGCCCCCCAACATTTCCCATATTTTTTCCCCAATTGGTGTGCACCTATCCCCTACAGAAAGACAGCAGTCAGACAAGCAGGACATCCACCCTCCTGCAATGGAATAAACACAACCAAATGTAGCAAAACATTGATTTCTTTTATTTATTCACAATGCTACTCCTGCAGAGGAGCATTCTATTCAGACTTTCACAGTTTCAAAAACTGCTTGCACTTGAGTCGGAACTTATTAACAATCTCCATCACTGCAATGTATCCATTATATTATTTGCAAGTTTGGAAATGTTTGTGCAAAATAGAATTCAAGTGTAACTGTTCAAGTGAGATACAGGAATAGTTAGCAGAAAAATGCCATACACCTGTATTTATTCAAGCAGCACCCAGAAATACTTAGAACCAAAAACTGAAAATTAAAGTGTCTTCCAGAATTTTTTTTCCCCAAGACAGTTTATAACTTAGCAATTCATTGGTTTTCAGATTGCAAAGTTGGGAGCTATTTGTATTCAAGTATCATCCCAATATAATTTACTTCATTCTAATGACCATCATAATGACTGATTTACCAACACGATATGGAAGAGTGAGGAGTTATTTCAGTGGACTTTTCAAACAACTACGAAATAAACAAATTGAAATGCTTTCTCACCTTTATCAGGGCAGCTGGGGGTGGGTTATTAAGCAGTTGGGTGTGGGGAAGGTATTTTCTTACTGGTAAAAATGGCAGTACGGGCGCACTACTGAGCAGCTTCCAGGAAGCAACAACTGTTGAGAACTCCTGCTGAATTTTATATTTTATTAACATCATCTTTGGTATTTTTGTCCCACTTGACCTTCTAGTGTTGTATAAAGGGCCCTGGATTGACGTTATGGGCAAACGTTGGGGAAACACTGCCTCTTCTACTGACTTTTTCACTCCATGGAAGCCACAGCACCAGCAAGAGGAGCAGCCTGTGAGGCCTGTGAAACAACGGCTGGAAGTGATTTGCCTCAGGGGAGCGTCCCTCAGTACTATCCAGGCTACACTGAATCAACTTGTCCGGTCCATGCAGGACATTGATAAAAAACGTGACTGCCTGACCCTGAGGGTTTCTGCTCTAGAAACGAGGATGGACTCATGTGAACAGACTATGCAAATGACCGAGGGGTCCATTCTGAAAGCCTTTGACACAACAACTCAGTTAATTAAAGAAAATACTGTACTGCATCAGTGGTTGGAGGGACTTGAAAATCAGGTTCAGGAAAAACACCTCAGAATATTAGGTTTGTCTTAAAATGCTGAGGGGGAGGACTGCCTTTTGTTTGTGAAATCTTTTTTGTCCTCTGCTCTGGGTTTATCTGAAGAGGACCCCCCAATATCTATTGAGAAGGCTTACAGGATCAGCCCCAGATGGGTGACGGGGGACGGATTGCTGCCCAGAATCTTACTAGTTGCCTGCATGGGAGATGGAGACTGTGACAGAGTGCTGCAGCTTGTGAGAAGACAGTGTGAACTAAAATATAGAGACAACTGCCTTAAGATTTTTCTGGATTTGTCCTATAGCACCAGGCAGAGGCGTAAAACCTTTGATTGTCTTTGGTTCACCTCAGGCAGCCGAAGATTCAGCACCAGTTGTTATTTCCAGCGTGGCTTTGACGGACCTGGCAGGGCAAAGTATACTAGTTCACTAAGCCTAAAGATTCAGATATAGTCCTGCACCTTATTGAACAAGAATTATCTGGAGCCGGTAAGGAGGATGGCTCTTCCTGGGAGGACTGAAGGACTTTATCGGACTGTGTCTGATCTGTGAGTTATGAAGGGGCTGGGACTGGCAGAGTTGATGTTCAGGGGTAGATTTATTCTATCATTGAGTGTTTGATCCTCTGTTTATGGTTATGGGTTATACACCTATTCTGGCATGGAACTGTGGAGGCTCTTGTTGGACTGAAATGCTGCTCCTTTCGGCTAAAACATATGCTCCAGGAGGTTTTTCTGGACTACTATATGGGCTCTGTTTGGATTAATAATAATATAGTACATGAAGTTTGTTACAACACTTTTTCATATTGTTGTATGGAATTAATATGGGGCTTGGGAACTTTTGTGAAATTATTTTTCTGAATTGCTGTTGGGGCTCGAGTAGGTTATTCTTGTTTAGTATATTGAAAGACACCGTTGGACCCTGTATTTACTAGGTCTGACATGTATTGGTGTATTTTGTTCTTCCTTAAGCTGCATGCAATTTTTTTATGTAGTATGTCTGTGTGGGTTATTGCCTCTTGTGGCATCTATTGGGGAGGTGTTTTCTGTTTGATTGTAATATAATTGCTGACTTATAATATGTATCTGTTCAGCCTCCCTTGGATGTCATGTTTTGTAAGGTTCTTGCTTGTAAAATTAATAAATATATAATGTAAAAAAAAATGGCAGTACATTGAAAAATAGAAAAGTGACAATGACGGACATGAACAGTCCATTTAGTCTTTCCTCAAACCCCCTACTTGGAGACTATCTAATCTATCCTCCGCCACGGTCACCCATTTCCCTCCCTCCCATTCCATTTAATAACTACTAAATATACAGCCCACATTCTCAAAATTCCCCCTGTTGCCATGTCAGAAAGTTTGTTTCATCCATCCACCACCCTTTTTTTGTGAAAGTACTTTTCTAATTTTCATTTTTAATTCCCCCCCCCACCTTGAGTGCATGCCTCCTTGTGGATGCACAGTTTCTCAGTTTGCTGTGTCCACTGTGATGAACTTTTTCTTTAGTCTGAAAGTCTTCATTATGACCCTTCCCTCCCTTCTGTCTTCCAGTAAACACATGTTAAGACTTGTAAGTCTCTCAGTATCTGCTTGCTTTGCTGGCCATGGAACATCACTGTGGCCTGTATTGCACTGTCCCTAATCTATCACTATCTTTCCTTAGGTGCGGCCCAATAGCTGAGCACAGTCTTCCAGATGTAGTCTCATGACTGATCTATACAGAGGCAAAACTGTCAAAATAATAACTGCAGAACATGTCATAGAAGTCCAGAAATGTTACATAAAATTTTGACGTGAATCTGCTCTCAGTCATGATGTTATATAGTGCCCCGCCACTACTCAAACAAAGACAAATGCTGTTTTGTCCACTGTTTACAAATGATTTCAGGATGAATCTTGTTGTCACTAGTGCAGAACAGGCTGTAGAGGTCCAGAAATGTTACATGACAAACTTGTGAGAGAAGGGAGACACAATTATTGTGGCAGTTATGAAATAGCCAACATGGCAAGTGGAGGCCCTGGGGCCACGCTGAGAAAATTAATTCTTTCTACAAAATGCTGCTGCTGGTGACACTTGCTACTTCCTGCTGCTGGTTTCACTATTGAGATTAATCTATAATATTCCTGTGCCAATGATGTCCTGTTTGGCTGTGGCGACACTGTAGCTATAACTTGTACAGCATGGAGGAAATTAAATTTTGGGGTGCTGTAGCTTGCTGCCTGCTGCTCCTCTGACTGGTTGTCAACTTGCCACCAAGTAAGGTGTTGGCTGGTATAATGTTCATGGATTGTCCTTTCTATGCATTTCATTTTTATGTTTGCTTGCGCGCATGTGCAAGAAACATAGTGCCATCACCGGAGATTTCGGAGGTGTGTCACCTCCTCCTCCAATTCAGTCAGTGTGTTGGCAGGCATGGCCCCTGTAAGCCAATGCATTCTGGAGCTGTCTATGACAAGCTCCAAAATGCAGTGGCATACAGTTCAAAGGAGGAGCTACGCTTGAGTGAGCAGCGATAAGATATCGCTTGCTCATGCGCAGCTCCCCCCCACACAGAGCATACATGACATGCGCCCCATACGCACCCACACCACTGAATGGCAGACGGAGTGCCCAATCCCCATCGGCTGTGCTGCGTCCCCCATCTCCCCAAAGCCTTGAAAATGCCTGCTGGGTGCCACCCAAGCGTGGCAAAATGTAAATATGGCGGCGGGGTTGCCCAATCCCGCGGCTCCACTGTCCTAACCCCCCAGTACTAAGTGCCACGCTGGGAGCCCACCCCAGCATGGCAATCTATACTGGCCGGCGGGGGTTGCCCAATTCCCGCCTGCTGAAGCCCCCCCAACCGCCCCTGCTATGCTGGGAGCCCACCCCAGCATGGCAAACGCCCCTCGCCGCTTTTTTTTTTTTTTTACCTTAAAGAAAACGGTCCCACGGTGCGTCTCCCAGCCCTCCCACAACCCGCACCCACCCACTGCGCACCCACCTCCCACACCCCCTCACCCCATACTTACCTCCGGACTCCTGCGCAATGACCTTTGGTGGACTGGGAACACGTCTGCGCTCTTCAAAGCCGACCGCGAACTGAGGAAATGCCGGTAAGCTGTATAATGGGCTAGATAGGGGGGTTTCAACTTTGTTGCATATCTCAGGCATTTTGGGGAATTTTTGCATCAAATTTTCAACATGGGGTTTTTGGGACCCCTTCTCATGAATGATGTCACTGTCATGGTGTTATTCGGGTCCGAAGGGTGATTTCGCAGTCACTGCATGAAATCACCCTTTGGGCCTGAATAATGCCATGACAGTGACATCATTCATGAGAAGGGATCCCAAACACCTCATACTGAAAATTTGGTGCCAAAATTCCACAAAATGACTGTTTTATGAGCGTGCATTGCCCAGTTCCTACGCAGGCTCGTAAGTTTGCGAATTTTCAATATTTTCACTCCAAATTTTCAACATTGCCATTTTACCACACCTTCTTATGAGCAGTACAGCTGTCATTTTTCACATCTGACCCAAAATGTGTTTCCGCCCATGTAGCGCACAATGGCGCAGTTGGTGTGCGAAATCAATGTACGGGATAAATTAAGAAAATCACAGTGACACTGTTCATGAGCAGAGGTCTAAAAATGGCTATGTTGAAAATTTGGTGAAAAAATTTGTAAAAATGACTGTGTTATGAGTGTGCATTGCACAGTTCCTATGCATGCTCGTAAGTTTGCAAATTTAATATTTTCACTCCAGATTTTCAACATTGCCATTTTATTACACTTCCTTATGAACAGTACAGCTGCAATTTTTCATAAGTCGCCCAAAATGTGTTTTCGCACATGTAGCGCACAATGGTGCTGTTGGTGTGCGAAAGCAATGTTTAGGACAGATTAAGAAAATCACAGTTACACTGTTCATGAGCAGAGGTCTTAAAATGGCTATGTTGAAAATTTGGTGACAAAAGTCCATAAAATGACTGTGTTACAAATGAGCATTGCCCAGTTTCCACGCACTCTCGCTAGTTCATGACTTTGTAATATTTTCAGTCCAGATTTTCACCAGTGCCATTTTTCCACACTTCCTTATGAACAGTACAGCTGTCATTTTTCACAACATGGCTGAAGTGTGTTTCTACACTTTCAGCGCAGAGATGCATGGTCGCTGTGGGAAATCATTGTTCAGCACAGATAAAGAAAATCACAGTGACACTGTTCATGATCGGAGGCACCAAAATGCCTGAGTTGACAATCTGCTGTAAAAAATCTCCAACCTAATTATATTCGGGTGTACGTTGTACAGTTTCTATGTACGCTCGTGACTTCACCATTTTTTTAAATATTTTTACTACAGATTTGCAACATTGCCATTTTTTACACCTCACCATGAACAGTATAGCTGTCATTTTTACATCCTGTTGGAATGTTTTGCACCTGTTGCTAAATGCGTAGTCACTGTGCATAAGCAGCTTTATTAACAAACTGATATTCCCCGTTCATGAGGTGGGGTCACAAAAAAATGTTGAAATTTGGAGTGAAAATACCAGTCGAATGCCTGAGGTATTAGGGTTTCCAACCATAACGCCCAACCCTGTAGAGAATGACAGGCATCAGGGGTGTGACTTGGGATTCTTGCCTGTGATGCTCATACCATTCCACACCCTGCAGTCAGTGAGAGGCATCAAGGTATGCCTTGGACTCTTCGGCCCCAAATTTCACCCCATTCTTCTATATCGCACCCATCTCACCATATTTCCTAAAGAAATGGGGTGCGCATAAGGGCCAAAGACCCCAAAGAACACTGTTACACTTGTCAGTGTCTCCAGGGTGGGGTGTGGTGAAATGATGTGGCCGTTATGCCTGACAACCCAAAAGCACACCCCAATGCCTGTCACTCTCAGCAGGGTGGTGGTGGGGTTGGCTTCAGTTCAATACTTCACTGCCATTCCTATTACACAGCTCTGTAACTTCTACACTACCACTGCCAATGCCAGCAAGCAAACATTCAGCATTGACAAATGCTTGTTTTTTTCTGTGCCAGAGATTTGTGGGGGTGGGGTGGTATTGTGGCCTGTTGAGATCTAATGTGTTTGCACTGTTTTTCCATTCTTTTCCAGTTGGCGGAGGATTACATCATGATGCCAGGGCAGTGAAGCTTCATCATGCCAGGATTCGGAAGTTTGAATTCACCACACTTCCCAACACCGAAGGTAAGTATCTAATTTTTCATTGATGGTGAAGTGGGGTTACTGCAGTCCAGATGTTTGACTTTGACAGTAATTGTGTTCTATATGGCTTTGTCAATATTCAGGAATTCCAGTGCTGGTGCATGTGTTGCCTCCCACTCCTCCTGCTGCTGATCATACATCAGCGCTTCATGCAGAATGATTCCAGTTTCATAGCCAGTCCCTGAGGTAAGTATATCTTCATTTTTAATGAGGTTTTGTTTTTGGGGGGGGATGTGTACCAATCATTAGCATTTGTTCTTTTTATCTTATTTCCAGGTACACAGTGATTTTAGAGGAATGAGGATGCCTGCTGCTGCTGGCCTTTATGTGCATCGCATGTTCCTTCTGGGGGAAATTTCAGCAGTTTACATTCACCGGGTAAGGTAAGTGTGTGCATATATGTTTTTGTAATTTACAACTGATGTCATTAAAGATGGCAGCAAATGTTCACAATTTTGCAGAATCTCTTCAACTGGTGTTACCAGTTTAATAAACGTGCTACAGTATATTCATACTATACTTGTACTTGGAAGGTTCTTCAATATGTCGCTGCTGTTAGGTGGCACAAAATATTTACTTTGTAGCTTGTTGTGCTGGGCTTGGCAGTTGTCAGGGCAGGGTGGGTGTAGTGGTATGTGTAACTGCCAGTGTGGGCACTTTTACAGGCTTCAGGATGGGGTTAGTGGAAATGAAAAGTAAGATGTGCATCTTGATATTTTTGGCACAGGAACATAATTACTGTAATAATGCAAAATGATTATGGTTATGGCAACCTGAATGCTGCCTTAATATAGGAATGGGACTGAACAACAACTTAGGGATGCAGTGATCAAATTAAACTGATTAATATGTTAACAGCACATAATAACAGAACCATCACAAATTACTTCACTATATTGAAGCCATTATCACTTACGATGAACCCTGCTGTAAGTTAGACTGTGTGTGTAGCCAGAAATTTTACAGAAAATCGAGACATAGATGTCGTCTCAGTCAAGAAATGTTATTAGAGCCCCACCACGGCCTGGACAAAAATGCAGTTTTGTTCACTATTTTGAAATGATTATAATGATGATTCTCATTGCCTCTTGCTACCGTACCATGCAGTACAGGCCTTGATAGTCCAGAAATGTAACAAGCAAAATTTCAAAGAAGAAGTCTCACATAAATATGGTCTCAGTCCTGAAGTTGGCTGCTGCCCCACCACCACCAGGCTCAAAAAGTGCAGGCCTCAGTGGGAAAATGATTTCCTCCTGCAAAACACTTTTCAAGCACAAATTGGCAATAGGCCTGGAAAGGTGTGTACAAACACAGGAGAAGATTATGAGACAAGGCAAACAATTCACAATTATTTAATTTTCCAAGGCTGAGATTACTGCAGTAACAATGTTTGAGTTTGACATTTATTCTGTTCTGTTTCATTTTGTCAATATTCAGGAACTTTCTGGGCCTCGTGTTACCAACTGTTCCTGCTGCTGCTGGTCACAACTTGTGAGCTGCATTTGGTGTTCGAATTGTTCAAGTTTCTGAGCGAGCACCTGAGGTAAGTATTTCTTCAATTTTAATGGGGGGACTCGTAACAATGCTCAAAATGTCTTCTTTGTTTTCTCTGATTGCCAGGTACACAGTACTTCAATTGGAATGGTCTGTTTGCTTTCCTGTGATCAGTTGGCATCCCATGTCTGTACAGTGGCTAGATGCAGGTCTTGATGGTGTGTGGAAGTCAGATTGTGGTGCTTGAGCTGCAAGGTGTGGGCCACTGCTGCCATGAACAAGTACAGGAATATGTCGCTATCAACAATGGACACCCGTGAAATAAAAGAAAAATATTAGTAATACTGTTTAGTGAAGTTGCAAAGTGTGACCTTTGATTTTATCCACATGTGTCTGGACATTGCCAGTGTTGAAGATGTGATATACGGTGCTTACCAAAGTTCCTTGAACCACTGTGAAAAGGAAGGATGTATAGAAACATAGAAACATAGAAGTTGACGGCAGATAAGGACCGCAAGGCCCATCCAGTCTGCCCATTTCTTTTTCTACCTTATAAATGTGCCATCGGCCTTTGCTCTTTTATCCAGTAATGTGCTAATGACACTGTAAACAGCGGCATAATCATTCCCTGCACTGTGATGCTTCCTGAACTAACAGTGTTACTTGTGTGCTTTGGAACTGATATTTGCTACTCATGACTGCTGTTGTTTGAACCAATGTTATTTGTGAAAAGGAGGAGAAAAAATATGAAAGAAAAAAATTAGCATTGATACTTGCCTGTAGTGATGCTTACCATGCATGTTGACCACATCAATTTAAATTTTCCTGGGCTGACATGCTTGTTTATGAGCCTATGTTGAAACCTACAGGGATGTAGAGAACCTGGAAGAACGAACATTTTAATATCATCATGAAATAAAGTTAAATGTTTTTTGCCTAATTCCAGTGCCAATGCACAGACATGTCATTTTGACTCCAATTGAAAAAAAAAATTGCTTTTTCTCATCCGCGACACCCATCATGGAAAATAATACAAACAAATGGTATTTTCCCAAGCT
The DNA here is from genome assembly GCA_016271365.2 of Neoceratodus forsteri. Taxonomy (NCBI): domain Eukaryota; kingdom Metazoa; phylum Chordata; order Ceratodontiformes; family Ceratodontidae; genus Neoceratodus; species Neoceratodus forsteri. Next base: position 1,579,928,202 of record CM057449.1, on the reverse strand, counting down.
GTGCCTCATGTACTGAAAAATAATAAAGTGAAAGTGGAGTTTTCGGAGCTGACTCTGAGCATAACTGTCATGAAATAAAGAGAAAATGGAGTTTTCACAGATGTGCCACTGGTCCTGAGAATGCAAAAAAAAAAACTGGACAACTGTAAGATACTTGTGGCATCCATCTTGAAATAAAGAACCTGATTAGAGATGTTGTGAATTTTAATTCTGCCAGCAAAATGTCAGCACAATCACAAAATTTGCCCTGTGAAATATTTTGAATAGTTATGTGCTTATGGCAAAATTTTGCCTGTTATATTTGCCACAAATTTTGCCTTGCTTTACTATTGAGCAAAATTAAGCTTGTCACGTAACTTACTCTCTGCAGGTCACATGGGTGACTGTATACAGGCAGGATGCGAGTGATTCATTTCCTTTGTAGGTAGCTGGAGACTTGGAGAGGAGAAGCAAGCAGCCAGCAGCAGAGGTTTTGCACTGCACTGTGTGCCAGTGTGTGTGTTTTTTTGCTCACTATTTAGTTAAAAAAAATTGATTTAGATTGTGTTTCTGATGTGTGCTCATAATTTCTGTTCTGTGACTGTGTGTGTGTGTGTGTGTGTGTGTGTGTGTAACTCCCTCAATCTCTCTCTTTCTTTTTCTCTTGTCTGTTAGGAAAACATTTTTTTATAAATAATGATGGATGGGAAAGGTAGGGCAAGGGGACTGGGAAGAAGGAAAGACTCAGTGTTTGCCTTGACAGGCGAGCCTTTAGGTCTGAGGCCCCCACCAGCAGGAGCATGTGCCCCCCCAGCAGGAGCATGTAGCCCCCACTCCCCAGCAGCATGAGCCCATTGCCCCTTCTTTGCAGCAACATGAGGATCATGTGCCCCCATCACCCAGCAGCAGCAGGATCCCATTGCCCCCCACCAGCAGCAGAAGCAGGAGCATGTGGCCCCTGTCACAGATGTGCTCCACAGGTCAGTCCCTCTGCTCCCACAGTGCCAAACCTCAAAGTGCAATGTGTGAACTGGAGGCAAACAGGGTAACCCTCCTGTCTGATTTGGGTCTGAACAACCTAGTAGCCTTGAGCCCTGGGGGTCAAATGTAAACTTTTTTGCTAGCACACCCAGTTAACAGACTCAGATATGTGGTTTCTTTGAGGACTGCAATACAATCCTTCACTCAGTGGCACCCAGCCAGGTTCCCAAGTGTACCCTTATGACTTGGTATGAGACCTATGTATATTCTTACCTTTAGCAAGATAGTAATATGCTTTTCCTTGAGCACTTAACAGTTTCAGAATTCCCCAATACAGTTTCAGCCTACATATGTGAAAGAAAGACTCAAGCAGGATTTAGGAGAACCAAACAGTTTTACTAAGATAACAAAAATAGATAAAATACAAAACACATTTAGAGACTATAACCTGTACTTTCAGTCAAAAAAAATAATTTCAAGTTACAGAACAAAACACCTGTTTTTAAAATGGTCTAGTCTAGCTAAGTTACAGGTGAGGGTGCACTATGTTGAACAGAAGTGCTTTGCTTAGAGTCCAGAGATCAAGTGTTCATTCCCTCAGATAACTGGGCGATATTCAAGCCAGTCTCTTCACCTCCTTGTGAGGTCACAGCACACGTTAGGTCACTGTTAGTCCTGCAATAACGTTATCCTGAGTAGAAATCCAAAAAGGATGTTATTTTACTGCTGGCTGGAATTTAACAGTTACCAATTAAAAAAAATATGACAGCCTCTTTTATCAAAAGAGTTCCTTTGATGTTTCTCTACTAGCTTCCTGGCTTACAAAATTATTTCGGTTTTACAAGTTAATAGGAATCTGTTAAAAGGTCCTCTTTCCTCAGGATTATAAAATGCATACTTGGTACCAGCTTCAAAAGCAGAAACATGTTATAAGGTGTTATAAACTGTCATTTTGGAAGAAAGTCTTTAATTAGTTTCCACTGGGCCTGTTTTATGACAGCCAGCTGATTCAGTACACTGGTGCCTCTGAGGTTAAAAGGTCAGGCCATTACATTTTTTTATAAAACAAATATTATACAATATAATTTTTAGAGAGTTTATCACGTTACACTCCTCCCTCCTCAGACTGACTTTGGGGGATCTATTCCAGCATGGGATGAGTTCCCCAAATTCCATTCACATCTCAAACCAATGGGAGAAACCATCAGCATTTTCCTTCGCTGCCCCTGCCCAGTGAGAGACTGTCATGTCATAACTTTCCAAGGCAAGGCTCCATCTTAACAGCCTACCATTTGTTTTACACATTTGTGCCAGCCAAACCAAGGGGTTGTGATCTGTTTGTACCTCAAAATGCTGCCAGTATAGCTATAGCTCTAACTTCTTTAGTGACCACACCATGGCAAGACACTCTTTTCCACTGCAGAGTAAGCCTACTCCTTGGGAAGTAACTTCTTACTGAGGTATACTATGGGGTGATTGCTCCCTTGGTTGGATGTTTGACTAAGCACTGCCCCAATACCCACATCTGAGGCATCTGTCTGGACTACAAAGGGTTTACTATAGTCTGGACTTGTTAATACAGGAGCACTGTACCGTGCCTCCTTCAGTCTTGTAAAGGCTTGCTCACAGGCTGGTTCCCAGGTAACTTTCTTAGGCATCTTTTTCCTTAACAAGACAGATAGGAAATGGTCAGGACACTGTTGTTTGGTACAAATTTCCTATAGTACCCTGCTGTCCCTAGAAAACTCCAGACCTGCTTCTGTGTTTCTGGTCTGGGCTATGCCTTGATTGTCTCAACTTTTGCTTGGTTAGAACAGAGCTGTCCCCAGCCTACAATGTTTCTGAGGTATGCCACCTCAGCCATGGCCACCTGGCATTTCTCAGCTTTTACAGTGAGCCCAGACCTCTGTTTCCTGCCCAGTACTTCACTAAGGTGGGATAGGTGTTCCTCCCAGCTGGCACTAAAGATGGCAGTGTCATCCAGGTATGCCACATTGTACTCCTCAGCACCATTTAACACCTGGTTCACCAACCTTTGGAAGGTGTCAGGGGTGTTCTTCATTCCAAAAGGCATTACTTTAAATTCAAATAACCCTACCGGAGTGATGAAGGCCGACCTCTCCCTAGCTCTGGCAGCTAACTCTATCTGCCAATACCCCTTTGTCAGGTCAGTAGTTGTAAGGTGTGTTACCCCTCCCAACTTGTCTAGGAGTTCATCCATTCATGGCATTGGGTGGGCATCTGACTTTGTGACTGTGCTGAGTCCATGATAGTCCACGCAAAAATGAGTAGAGCTATCTGGCTTGGGACAAGGACCATGGGTGAGGCCCATGGGCTGTGGGATTTCTGGATTACCCCTAAATCCAGCATTTCCTTCACCTCCCTCCTAATGTACTTTTGAACAGCCTCTGACACCTGATATGCTGGCCACCGTATGGGCGCCTCTGTCCCTGTCTCCACACCATGCGTCGCTAATGGGATTAGTCCAGGCTTGGTGCTAAACAAGGGAGCAAAGTCCACTAGAACCTCCCTTACTTCCTGGATCTGTTCCAGGGTAAACTGGGGTAACATTTTAATTGCCTCCACAGAGGACTGCCACTAGCTTTCTTCCAACAAGTCCAGAAGGGGGTCTCCTTCATCCATCCCCTCCATAGGACTACACACTGCAAACACCATGTCAGCCCTATTAGCATATGGCTTCATCATGTTGATAAGGTACATTCTTTGTGTATGTATCCTGTCAGGTAGTTCTATAATGTAAACAAAGAAGAAAGGGTAGTGACCGCAACCAGGGATGTGCAGTGCATGGTCAAGAAGGTATATGCAAAAAATGAAAAAAAGGACCACACCTGCACCAAGGGTACACTTTGTGTAAGCTCCAAAAAGACACCACAGAAGTACTGTATAGTAAAGTGCTGAGCTTTAATAAAGTGAAAAAGAGTAACTCACAGTACAATATCGAAGGAGTCCAAATAAATCCAGGTATATCCACAATATTCCACAATGTCCAGGATAACAGCAAGCTGGGAAACAACCAGCTGGAAACAAACTTGGCAGAGCTCCACCCGCTACATCACTACGTCGCCTGACACGTTTCACACGTCACCAGTGCTTTCTCATCATTTACCTGTCTGACTACATTGTACGGTCCTGCCCACTCAGCCTGCAGTTTATCTTTCCAGACCGGGATTAGGACCATGATTTCCAGACCCACAGTGCATGAGCGAGCTCTGGCTCTGTGGTCATACCAAACCTTTTGTTTTTGTTGGGCAGCTGTCAGGTTATTCTGGACTGGTCCCATAAGCTCCTTCAGATTTTCCCTAAATCGAAGGACATAATCCACTATGGGAGTTCCCTGGGTGGCATGCTTGCCTTCCCAGTCCTCCCTGATCAAGTTCAGGGGCCCACTTACCCTGAGTCCATATAAGAGCTCGAAGGGGGAAAACCCTGTCAACTCTTGGGACGCCTCCCTGTATGCAAACAAGTGGGGAAGGTGTTTTTCCCAGTCTCTCCCATACTATTCAACAAATGCTTGGAGCATTGACTTAAGGGTGCCATTGAACCTTTCTACAAGCCCTTTGTCTTCCAGGTAATAAGGTGTCATATGTCTCTGCACCACCCCAAACTTCTCCCACAAACATTTCATCAGGTCCAACATCAAGGAACCCTCTTAATTGGTGATAACCTCCTGTGGAAACCCAGCATGGGAGAAAATCAAAAAGGCATCTGCCACTTTGTCTGTCCTCAGTGAGGATAGGGTGATTGCTTCTTGGTACCAGGTGACATAATCCACCACAGTTAGGATAAACATCTTCCCGGAGGAGTTGGGCATATTTAGAGGACCCACAGTATCCATTCCTACCCTCTGGAATGGCTTCTTCACTGTGGGCAAAGGAATTAGGGCAGCTTGGGTTTTCTTACCCACCTTCCCTATTTCTTGGCATCGTTGACAAGGCATACAATACTCCTTCACCTGCTGGATGAAGTTGGGCCAATAGAAATTCTGAGCCAATCGCTGCATAGTGCATGCGATTCCAAGATGGCCAGACATGGGAATATCATGTGCAGTCTTGAGCAACTGCTCATGGTACCCCTAGGGAATGACAAGCTGCCTGCCCACACCTCTCCTTCTGTCCTTACATCCTGCATATACAGTAGTCCTTTGTCCCAATAAACTTTGTTTCCCATCACCTCCCTGTGCTCCATCAGAGTCTGCCCAAGCCCTCAGCTTCTCCAAACTAGGGTCACTTTTCTCAGCAGCTGTAAGTTCCTTACACATTCCCAAGGCTTGGGATAGGTCCCCTGCAGCTTCTAAACTAGGGTCCCTAGCTCTAACATCAGGGCATTCAGGATCACTGCCATCCCAAACCCTCTGACTATGGGTCACCCATCTCTCCTCTGAGTAACCTTCTGTAGCTGCTCTGTTAATGGCTACCTGTGGAACTTCTATCCCTTTTGTCTAGTCTCCAAATCAGGAGACACAGGCTGGGGAACCAGCCTCCCAGTGTTTTCCACATGGGGCTTCTATGGGGTACAGGGAACTACAATTTACCTTTGCTGCTTTGCTGTGGGTAACTGCACATAACATCCACTGCTGGAGATTGTTCCCAAGAATTGCATCTAAAGCAAGATTTTCTGTGACTGCAACTTTTTGCACAGTCTCTCCTGTCTCACCCCATTCCAGGAGAACACTAGCAAGTGGCAGCATTTTCTTCTCCCCAGTGAATTCCCGTACAATAACAAATTGATTGGGTATAAGCTGATCAGGCTCTACCAAATCCCCTTTAACCAATGTCAGGGATGCTCCCATGTCTCTTAACCCATGTGTCTGTACCCCATTCACAGTGACTGGATGTATGTGTTCCGTCATGTTTACTGGCATGGTTTCAGGGACACACAAACAACCCACTTCTTTCCTAGCACCACTTTGTGCACTGCCTGCCCTTTTTTGACACTGCCTGGCAAGATGGCCAGGTTCTCAGCAGACCCAGCATTCATTTGTTTTCTCAGGTAAATCTTTTCTTTGTAACCTGGGGCTACCTGGTTTCAGTGGAGGCAGGGAGGGTTTTTGCTGCCCTGAAGGCATGCTTTTCCCTTTCTGCACTGCCACTCCCACACCATTCCCTCTCAGAGCAGGTCTGCTCCTGGCATAGCGGTCTGAGAGTTCAGCAGCCTCTTGCACTGTTTTCTGGATCTCAGTCCTGCAGCCAGGTTTTCAACTCTGCTGGGCACACCCCAAAAACTGCTCTAAAAGTACAGCATTTTCAATTTGCTCTACAGAGTTTGCTTCAATCCCTTTCCACCAACATTTTAAAAACTGATGTTGTTTCATGGCAACTCCTCATAGCTCATGTCAGGGTTTCTCCTGAGTTTACAGAATTTAACTCTGTATGCCTCTGCTGTTAAATTATACTTTTTCAGTAGGACAGCTTTAAATTTGCTATAATCATTACTGTCCTCATAGTCCATTTGAGCCAAGGCATCCTGAGCTTTCCCAGTAAGTAGCAGGGACAGCTGAAAACTCCAGGAGACTCCAGGAATCTTTGCATGAATACATACTTTTTCAAAGGAATTTAAAAAGGCATGCATATCTTACCCCTCTTTAAATTCAGCTATCAACTTAGAATTTAGTTTGTAACCCACTCCTGAAGTCCTTGTTAACCCCAGGCCACTTACCTGCTCTGGTGCTGTTCTTTGGAGTCATAGTTTCTCCAGATCGTGTTGCCTTTGGTACTCATGCTCTTCTCACTCTGCCTCTTGCTGCTCTTGCTCAGCCTCTCGCTGCTCTCACTCAGCCTCTCACTGAAGCTGTCACCCTCTTTCCTCTGTAGCTGCTGCTCTCGCCTCTCTTCTCTCTTGAACTCCAGCTCCATTCTCTGCAACTCTATCTGCTGCCTGATCCCTTCTGGCTCCAGAATGTTGGTGACCTTCCCCTGCTGCTGTAGCCCTTGGTTTTCACTGGTCCTGCTGTCCTCCTCACTGTATCTGGACACTGCACTGGACCCTGGCTCCTCCACGCACAAGGTTTGTCCTTTCCAGTCACAGACTGTGACTCGGGGTCTTGTGCATCAGCTGCCACAAGAGCATCCATAAGTAGTGGTGGGCGAAGTAGGCTCAATTCGCTCAGCAAAGTGATTCGCGGAGTATTTTGCATTATAATGGGTAATGCGAAGTCCATTGAAAACAATGACTTTGCATTACTCTACCTTCTCCAAACCACTGCTCCACCAATTTTAGGCAAAGTGCATTGAAAACAATGTACTTCCCCTCACTTTGCCTTGTGTTTAAGCTCCAAAGGTGAATTTTGCAGTGATTCATGGGATTTCAGGTTACATGGGCTCTAGATTGTTCTGCACAGCCTCAGTTCAGGGTCGTGCATGTAGGAAGCTGTAGGATACAGTCTGCTCTGAGAGCTCTCTGTGATTCTAACCTTCTAAAAGCTGTTAAAAAAGCCTTTCTGAGTAATTTTTTTTGCTCAAACCTTAGTTCATCAATTGTAGGAAACCCTCCTGTGCTCATATCATCAAGTGTTTATTGTTTGTGTGTGGATTTTGAATGTTAATGCACAACATTGAGTCTATGTACTAACAGACAATGAAAGTGTGCTTTGGTGGAGGGGTATATTTTATTTATTTAGCTTTTGTTGACCGGGTAAGTGCACTAGACAAATCCTGCCTATTTTCAGGCACGACCCGGGGGAGGGGGATACAGATGAATCCCAACTGACCTTGAACCAGATTAAGCTGTTGGTGGTATTTTTAGTGAATGAGGGAAATTTGGCCAGGACACCGGGGAAATTCCCCTACTCTTTTCGATAAGTGCCATGGGATCTTTAACATCCACCTGAACTACCACCAATCCAGGCAGATGGGACCTCGGTTTAACGTCTCATCCGAAAGACATCTGTAGTGTAGGTAGATTTAAGTTGGAAAAATAGGGAGTTCTTTGTTTTTTGGTTATATTTTTGTTGTATAACTGACTGTGTTGATGTACACACAGTAATATTTTCAGTAATTGTTGAAATTTTTTTGCTGATTGTGTGTTGTGGATCTAGTGCAGCAGTGCATAATTTCAGGTTGTTCAAAATATGTGGTAGGGTATACTACTGAAGTTTTCAATTTGCTACTCATTACTTGTAGATAAATTGTGTGTGTGTGTGTGTGTGTGTGTGTGTGTGTGCGCGTGTGTGTGGTGAGTGACATCAAATAATACACCTTTCATTGTGCTACAGTGTAATTGCAGGCACAGCAGTGTGAACCCGCTATCCACTGCAGCTGCGTGATTTTGTACTGCCATTGTGGTATCTTTTCTTGGTTTTGAACTGCCGTAATCTGCAGTCAGTGCTCCCCCCCCACCGGCAAAAGGAATTATTTTCCAGATTGGATTGTTTGTGACTTCAGCACCACTAGTTAGTTATGGTGTTGTTGAACTTGTAGTGACTTTGTGTCTGTATCTGTTGTTGAAACCACAGTAGTTTTTTTTGGCTTCACATCCAGCATCCCCCCTGGCCCCCCACCCAGAGTGAACATTTCAAAATCTAAAATTGTCTAGAATATTCTTGTTGATCCCACAAAATGCCCGCAAAGAGATGTGCAAGCAATGCTGTGTCTCATCATTGCACTGCTGCCAGTGGTAAGATTGTCTGTGGGCGTGGTAGTACACAGTCACAGAAGTGCATTGCTGATGTGAGGAAAGGTATTTCTCCTTCAATGTTTTTTACAGTGTAGTCAGTAGCTTCACTCATAGTTGGAGGAGATGATGCTGTCCCACCTGGTGGTGTTAGTGCAGTTGCTGGTGGTGGTATGAGTATTGCTGCCTCAAGTTCCACTTCTGACTGGTTTACCATGTCCAAAAATATAGTGGAGTGTGAAGTAGTGCCAGTGGTGAGTGACAGTGTACATGATGTCATACTCCCCAATAACATACAAGTAACTGAACATGAGGATTCTGATCATCATGTCAATGATAGCATACAATGTGACATTTCTTCCACCACAGTTCAGGTCACATTTGCCATGCAGTGATTCACAGTGCGGTGAAAAAATATCAGGTTATGGTGGTGTTGATGATGATGCTGCTGTGGTTGCAACATGCAGTCCACATGCCAGCATCCAAGCAGATGATGTAGATGTGGGTAATGTTGATGAATATGATGATGATGTAAATTACCCCAGTTGGGAACCGGAGAAAAATAAATTCAAGGTGGCTGTGTCTGGGTCTGCTTGCATTACCATCCCACCCCCCCCTTAAAAGTTGAGATTTACCAGTTTCAGTTAATGGTGGTGATGATGATGATGATTGATGACCCAGTAAAAATGATAGGTAGTCGTGATGGTCAGTTGCAGCCCAAGTGTGTCCTGCCTGAAAAATCATGTAGCACACCCCCCCCACACACTTCATGGCTTAAAAAAATGGAGTCCAATAAGCAGCATCAGGGACATGTTAAAACTAGAGCATCACAATCCCTTGTTTGGGATTTTTTTTGTGCAAGATGCAAATGATGAGTCTGTTGCAATCTGCCAGGTTGGCCAAACATGTGTGAGCGGAGGTAAAAAGGGGAGCCATCTGGGCACAGGGGGACAGCACACACATCTTAAGAACAGGCACATGGCTCTGTAGACCCAGCACAAGATGGCAGCTAATACCACAGTGGGGCGTTCAGCCTCTTCATCAACCATAATGAACATGTTATCTCATTCCATGACTGTAAAGTCAAGTAGGAAATTAAATGTGTGCAGTAATGATGAAATAAGAGCAGAGTATTACCACAGGCATGATGAGGTGGAGAAGCATAATGATTCTGAAATGTTGTCCAGTGGTGGTGAAATTAGCAGTTTTGGTGGTGGTGATGAATGCAGTATGTCTAGTGCAAGCGGTACATCAACCCTGGTTGGTAAATCTGGGAAAATAACTGCATTTGTGGATTTCTCATCATCACCTGTACAACCATCTTCATCACATGTCCACACTCCACCCCTTGCCATTTGCAGAGCAGAATCATTTGTCATCACACCCCTTGTAAAACATTTGTCAGCCCATGTTACAGACTGATTTTGCACATAAGCTGAAGTACCCACCCAATCATACAGTGTCACGTGAACTTAATGCTGTTGTAGCTGAAATGCTGGCAGTTGATCTTTCACCCTTCTCCTTTGTGGAGAATTCTGGGTTCCAGCGGTTTGCTACACATGCCTGTCCAAAATGGAAAGTCCCATCCAGGATATACTTTTTGGCCCGTGCTGTCCCCGAGTTGTACAGTACCGTGTCTGACTCTGTAAGACATGCCCTTCAACATTCCTCCTCTCCATTCATACATTTAAGTATGGATATGTGGACAAGTGGCAAAACAGCAGGGAGTTCATATTTGTGTATAACTGCACATTGGGCGCAGGTGCCGGGTGTTGTTTGTACTGCTGGTAGTGTGGATAATCAGTGTAGTAAGGTGGAGTGTCATGGTAGCAATCTTTCAGGAATTCAACAACATGCAACGATTGCTATGTGCAATGTGACCTGTTCACACACTGGTATAAACATGTTGGACTTGGTACTGATGGAAATTGACAAGTGCCTGAACCCCCTGTCCCTGAGAGCTTAGTTCATAGCAAGTGACAATGGGTCAAATGTGGTGAAATGCATCACGAAGGGTGCCTTTGTTCGCGTTCCATGCATGGCGCACTGTTTAAATCTTGTAGTGCAGGAGTTTCTGCAGCACCCTGATATAAAGGAATTGCTGACAGTTGCACGCCATATCTGTTCTCACTTTTCATGCTCTGCAAAGGCCTGTGACCAACTTTGGCAGTTGCAGATCCAAAACAGTCCCCTCAGCACTGCTTGAAGCTGGAAGATGTCACCCTGTGGAATTCCACTTTATACACAACAGAGAGGTTGTATAAACAATGCAACAGCATCTCAGAATATCTTGTCATGCACACTAGCTGTGACACTTCCAGGGCCTCCATGTCTATGACGACTGAAGAGTGACGCCTCATGGACTCTGTAATAACAATTTTGAGGCCTTTTGAACATGCCACACAGGCAGTGAATGGTGAGACTGCCTCCATTAGCCAATCAATTCTACTGCTGCAGGTGCTGAGGCAGACATTGGTGAATGTACAGCATAGCCTTGATGTTGCTGGAGACAGTGCTAGCAGTATATTGCTAAAACACATGCTGACAGTTTTTGACCAGAATCATCACATCTTGAGCATTCAGTGTAGTGACAACTTTGCAATATCAACAATGCTGAACCCACAATACAAATGTGGAATTGCCTCAGTACTGGAGGGTGGGCCTAAACAGGTAAAAAATTTCAGTTGACAACTGCTGCGCTTGGTTCATGGGGCACAGAAGTCACGTGCCAAGGTCAGCAAACCTTAGCAGCATAATCCGGCTGAAGGTGAACATGGAGGAGTATCAAGCATATGCTGTAAGGGGAAGGGGACTGCAGTTCCAGGTGGTCTGTCATCAAAAGCAGTTGGTGTTAACCCACTTTGGGAGGCTTTGTCCCAAGTGGGGATTTGTGACATAAATGATTCCGGGAACAGGATGATGCATCAACCACTGGACATAGTGCAGCACAGAGAATGGTTCAGTCATATTTGTCTGAATACAGGCATCTGTCAATAACTGATGATCCTTTTTTATACTGGAGTGAAAAGGTCAGGGAATGGCCAGAGCTGACCTCAGTGACACTGAAGTACCTGACATGCCCACCCTCCAGTGTAAGTGTCGAGAGGGTATTCAGCTCAGCAGGTGCACTAGTTTGGGATCATTGTACAAACCTCTTTCCTGCAAATGTCAGTTTGCTAACATTCATAAAAATGAATGAGAGGCACATACCAGCTCAGACTGCAACCTCAGTATTAGTACCCCGGCCTAGTCATGGTTTTGCTGATGTAGAAATGGACCATCCTGATGGCACTGGCAGTGGCAGCATGAAACGGCCTACCGCAGACGTAGATGATGACACAATGGAGAAATAATTTCCCAGTGGTCAGAATTCAGACATAGATGACTGTGAGGGCAGCTTTCTTTATGAGAATGATGATGAGGTTAATGTTGGCAGGTTTTAACTTGAGTGGTTAAAAGGTTGTCACATTTGTTGTATGATGCATGTTTTCTTTTTCATAAAGTTAAATGAGTGTCCCATTCAGAGTGACTCAAATTCCATATGTCACATCACATTTGTAACACAGAGCACAATATATCCTGGCCCCGTACCACTATCATAAGACTGCTGTTAGCCAGTGCAACTATAGGGAATGTCACTTTGTGCCCCCCGGACTACCACCATGAAACCGCTGTTAGTCACTGCCACCGGGGGAATGACTTTGTGTGCCCCATTGTACCATACCCATAAGACTGCTGTAAGCCAGTGCCACTATAGGGAATGTCACTGTGTGCCCCCCTGGACTACCACCATGAAACCACTTTTAGCCACTGCCACCAAGGGGGAATGACTTTGCGTGCCCACTGGATGACCACCATAAGACTGCTGTTAGCCAGTGCCACTATAGGGAATGTCACTGTGTGCCCCCCAAACCACCATCACCATAAGACTGCTGTTAGCCACTGCCACCAGAGGGAATGACTTTGTGTGCCCCCTGGACCACCACCATAAGACTGCTGTTAGCCAGTGCCACTATAGGGAATGTCACTGTGTGCCCCCCAGACCACCACCATGAAACTGCTGTTAGCCACTGCCACCAGGGGGAATGGCATTGTGTGCCCCCCTGGAGCACCACACCATAATACCACTGCTAGCCACTGCCACCATCGGGAATGTTGCCATGTGCCCACCTGGATCACCATGATGAAACCACTGTTAGCCAGTGCCACCAGGGAGAATGCCTTTGTGTGCCCAACTGGACCCATCCATCACCACCATAATGCCATTGTAAGCCACTGTCGCCATCACCATCACCAGATGCAGGAAGATGTGAGTGGGAATGTCATCATGTGCCTCAGCTGTGACCACCACCACCCACCACCACCATTGTGACAATGTTTTCCATTACATGTCTTGACCATGCCAAGACAGAGGGAGTCGAACAGGAAACCACATCCATCAGCCACAGGCACAAGGCTTCTTATTATGAATACTATAAAGTGAGTATGTGTACAAATGGTTTTCATGCTATTCAACTTCCTTTAGCTGTGTGTTTTGTTTTCTGTAGCTTTTCTGAGTTGCAATGGTAAAACACATATGGTCAACTTATTTAGTTTTTTCCAGGTTAACAACAATGGACTGTCCTTTGCTGAAGGTCTGTATCAATGGTACAGCAGCAGTACTGTCGAAAGGAACCTATGGGATATCCATTTACAATCCATACTGTTAAGTATATCAATTTTATTTAATCTGTTCCTTGTTTTTTCATAACAGTGCAAAAAATCCGACTGATGATTATAAAGTAGGTGACATGTATGTCACAAAAAATATTTCTGCAACATATCATGTACTGTATTCAAAATTTGCAGCTGCAGCTATGACAGTGTTGAAAAAGTTTGACCCAGGTCATGTTACTTGACAAGATGTGGTTTTAAAATGTAACTTTAGTTGAGACGCAGGGATACTGACACAGTGTATTTGCTATAGCCGGTATTTAAATTGTTATCTGATGATTGCAGTGGGATAGCTGGCTATCTGTGTTAGTCCAGATACCCATGGTGGAACAGCCACGGCTTAAACATAATGTCTTAGTACTGCAATCAAGTTGTAATACCTCCTTCATTTCTCTTTTTAGGAAACTTTCAGATGCTTTGTGGTGTCATAGTTGCCTTATCCAAAGAACTTCTTCAGCATCATGCCCCGCCCCCCGGGCTGGGGCAGACATGCAACACTCAGGAGTTGTTCGAATTGATGATGACCATGACCATCATTACTGGACTGGAGAAGGATGCAGATAAAGAAGAAGTAACCAAATAATAAACCATTAAAGAGATCTACTTGCAAATATGCGCCCCCCCCAAAAAAAAATTAATACTTACCTTCATTGGCTTGACAATATTCCATTTCCAATTCCAACACCAAAATTATTCATGAAGCACGGGTATGTGCACACCAACAGTATGTGACCTGTGACACAAAACAATACAATGAGTACATGTGTATATGTCAACCCACCCACCAAGAAAATACATATCTACCTATATATATATATCTATCAACCAACTAACTAAGGCTACTATTAGTGTACAGACAAAGGGCATCCTTCCATCCGGTTGAGGTGATCGCATTGCAGCATACTTTGGACAAGCAACAGTTCTCTCACTGTCATAATTTGTGATGGAACACTGAATGGTCATTCATGTCATGGTATCCCTCCTTCACATGGTTTGGCAAGACACTATGCATCATGACATTGTCATCACAGTAAGGTCAATACACACAGCAGCATTACATGTAAGTGTAATAGCAGCAGAGGCAGCACTTGTGAATTTTCTAGACCCAAGACAGTTACATTTTGGGGACGCAGAAAAATTCTGGGGACTCTGTGTGACCACTGCACACATGAGTGACTGCACCATTAATTCTGGGACACTTTGCATTTCTTGTTACACTCTCATTTCACTTTGTCAGCACTTGTGAATTTTACTGGACATAAGAGTTGCATTTTAGGGATGCAGAAAAATTCTGTGGATTCTGTGTGACCACTGTGCACATGAATGGCTGCACCATTAATTCTGGGACACTTTGCATTTCATGTTACGCTCTCATTTCACTTTGCCAGCACTTGTGAATTTTCTGGACACAAGACAGGTACATTTTGGGGATACAGAAAAATTGTGGGGACTCTGTGTGACCACTGTGCACATAAGTGACAGCACCATTAATTCTGGGACACTTTGCAATTCTTGTTACGCTACAATTTCACTTCGTCAGCACTGGGGGATTTTCTGGACACAGAACAGTTGCATTTTGGATTGGGAATTCTGGTGAGTCTGGTAAATATTTTGGAGCCTCAGTAATGTTTACTTTCTGCCATGCTATCATGAAGTATTTGTCAAAAAGTAGGACTAAACAGTGCAATTATACTGGGCTAAACTACCTATGTGCAGTCCATCTTCTTTCTTGTGTGTGCAGACACTGTCTAGCTTCTTGCAAGTTGCAAATATATATATATATATATATGCTGATGCTGACTTGTTGCAGTGTTTATGGTATAAAGAATAAAGAGAAGTATATTTATCGTATATGTTATTTGTACCATCAACAGCAGCAGACAAAGTGATATGATATATTTTCAGAGGTCTTGAGCCAGTGTGCACCTCAATCACTCACACAGACACAGTGCACACATGACTTTGCAGAGGTAACAGCACAAAAAATCATGCTTTTAAACAAACCATACCCAACAGACATAAAATATTGTTGAGGCACCCAAAATACTTTATGGTGTACAGACATGTTCAAGTCAGAATATATAACAGGTCCTGCTGCCCACTGCCACCACACTGTGCTACCACTGGTGCTGTGTCATGTTATGGTGTACATCAACTTGCTGCAAAACTGACACTGCCAGTGTAAACTAGAAAGACGTATTCCAGAACAAATAATGAAAAGAAGGAATGTGGTAGTACAGTGTGGTGGCAATGAACCAGATCTTATATATTTTCTGACTTTATAATGTCTGTACACCGTGAAATATTTTGGGTGCATCAGCAATACTTCATGTCTGTTGGATACAGTTTGTTGAAAAGCAGGATTTTGGGTTGCTATGATCTCCTAACAAAACAAAATATACGTTATATATTCTTATCTTTATTTTTTATACCATAAACACAGCAACAAGTCAGACAGCAATCAACATATATATATTTGAAAAAAGTTGGACAGCATCTGCAGTACATACACATACAGAAAAGAAGACTGACTGCCCACATGTAGTTTAGCAGAGTATACTTGCACTGCTCAGTCCTGCTTCCACAAACACTCTGTGACAGAAAGTAAACATTAATGAGGCACCAAAACAGCACACACACACCCACAAACACACACACACTTAACAGAAGGAAGGGGGGCCAGAATACAAAGTGTCATGCATACAGAAAAACAAAAAAGGGCATAATTACATACAAGGGTCAGGGATGGTGGAGGAATACATTTTATAACACAGCAGGGAAGGTGTGGGGGGGCACATGGTGTGAGGAAAAAAACTAATGTGGGATCCCCTAGTGGTCCAGCAGCAGTTACAGCATGGACATAATGTGTAACTGATGTCCCTCTATGCAATCCAACTGCTGCTGGACAGCACTCATCCTCTCATTGTTCTCCTTGACCACACTCCATAGAACTGCCATGTCAGCCTGCATTACAGGCAGTTCTCTGGGGTCCACACAATCTACAGGCTCAGCTGCTGGGGGTGTTGGTGGTGGGGGGTGCTGGTGGAGCAGCAGGTGCTCCTCTGGCACTCCTCTTCTTAGGGCCACCACCACACACAGCTGTACCCTCTGCCACAGAAGGGCCAGAAGATGTAGGCATAGCCCGTTCTGTGGCAGCCTGCAACTCCAACTGGTGGTGGTTCAGCATATGGGTGTGCTGGCCCCCAGTCCCCAGGTGAGTCCCCTGGGGGCCACGGCACACCTCCACCTAACCTAGGCAGCACCTGACCATGCTGCTGTCCCCCCCGATACAGTCAAAAAAATCCCAAACAACAGAGGTGCAGGGAGGACCAGGCACAGGCAGGGGAGGGCCAGATGCATTGGTAGCCAGCTGGACACAGTGCTCAACAGGAATGTGATCCACACCTGGGCCTGGGGTCACAGGCACATCCTGCCTCCAGAGTACCTGGTGTTGGAGCTGGTGCTGGATGTGGTGGTGGTGGTGGTGGTTCAACTTCCTCAGAGTCAGAAGGAGGTGCTGGTCCTGTTTGCAGGGGGGAACACTCAAAATTTTGGATCAGTCCAACAGGAACCAGTGGACATGCCCCCCATATGTGTGCACAGTGCGATGCCTACCACACTCTCCCAGAACTGTCCCTGCCCCAGACAGTCCTTCACCCTGCTCCATCTCTCCTGCTGTGCTCCCTCAGTCTGAACAATGACTACTCAACTTGACAGAAAACACTCACATTGTCACACAACACACACACAGTCACACAGACACAGACAAATAACTAACTACTTATGAAGGTAAGAAAAAAATAAATTTACAGAAAGAACAAATTAAGTAAAAAAAGAGTACAGAAAAGACAAAAAAATGTAGCTTTTAAACAAGCTGTTGGGTCTAATTCAAAGTTTAAATCTCCTCCTCCTCGCTCCGATCTCCAAGTCTCAGGCTGTCTCACAGTCACAAAACAACACACTCCTCTCTCTCCATCTGCACAGGAGAAAGTGAACCTATCTCCTTGGTAAGACACTTCCTTCCTGCCTGGTTAAAGAGCATGTGACTTACAGTACTGTAAGCCATGTGATCTGTGGGGGGCTGCCAAATCTGGAAAGAAAAAAAGTGGATTACTTAGAGTCATAATGAGGAATGCAAAGTCCATTTAAAACAATGACTTCTCCTAACTTGCGTTACCATTCATATGTCTGAAGTGGTAATAAGCAAGGCAAAGTGAGCATTTTACATTGCCCACTCGGCAATGCAAAGTGCCCACTTTGCATTCACTTCACCGGTGGAATTTAAATTTTCTACATCACTATCCATGAGGTGCTGCTTTTTGGCCTGGCCCTCATGTTGGACTCCTCTCTCTTGGCACAACTGCCTCAGGTAGTCTGTAGTGTACTTGCTGTAGTTGGAAGCCATCTTCTTCCCTATCTACGACTACACTAACTTGCACCTGAAAAAAAATAAAACAGGTAGGGAACGGGACTATAAGCACAATGATATAGCTTTATTACTTTTTAAATCACTGCCTTATTTTGCAAGTGAGCTGTTATAGTATTAATCTGACACACTGGGCTGTTAATGCTCATGTTACCAAATACTTATAAATCGCACCGCTGCCAACCAAATCTGTCACAAAAGTGCTCTGCAGGTCAGGCTCTCTGCTCCCACAGTGCCAAACCTCGAAGTGCAATATGTGAACAGGAGACAAACAGGGTAACTCTCCTGTCTGTTCTGGGTCTGAACCATCTAGTAGCCTTGAGTTCTCATCCCATGTCTATGTGATGACTACATTGAGGCCCTGCAGGAGCTGGTGTGTGGAAGACAGAGCCGGTTGCTTGAACTGGGATGTAGGCCACTGGTTTTATTAATGATTTAACAGCACATCCAGGGAGGAATTATATGTGGAAATGGATGGTGGAGACGTTGTTTAGTAATTAGGTGGCTGTCTTCCATATTATGTTTTGCTATACTTCGTAAGAGCAGCAATCTTTGAATATAGGGCCCCCTTTTGGCAAAATTCTCCCAGCACTGAACTGATTATGATACCTAAACTTGGCTCCTTTAAACACAAACTGCAAACACACCTAGCTGCTCTCAGTATGTGCATCCATCACACAAAATCCTAATGCCACTTTGGATCATGCCTAGGAGCACTTTCCCTCTCCTCCCCCCTTTCTTCTCATGCTTTCCCCTCCATCTTTCACTGATACACCTCCATTCCTAATTGGACAACTTCCTCCTAATACTTTATCTATCAAACTGTCAAGTGGCTCCCTGACTTGTGCAGTCCCTCACAACCCTAATACCACAGGCCCATCTTCATTCTCATCATAAAATAACAAAACCCTACAGTAGTAGCCACATACACTGCAAGCTATTTCCTGAAATTTCTGTGATATTTCCAGAAATATCTGATGCTTTTTGCAATGAAACAGTAGAGGCAGCAGAAAGAAACTCTTCAGATATTTTGTGAAATATCTGGAAATAGCTTGCAATGTCTGATGCTACCACTGGATCCCCTTCTATTTTCAACTTCCTGTCTGTCTTCTCTATAATTATCCTCTATCCCCCCTCTGCTCATTAATCCCACCCTCCCCTTCTCCTTGTCCCTCCTCTACTTGAAACCAGTCTATCCTGACTGAGTAGCTTTATAGCATAGCACATTTGTTACCTAAAGTAATTTTGCTCTTTTGCTCAGAAATACTTCTCTGAACAATTGCCTTACTTTTATTACTTGTCTCAAGAACTGTATATGCCTTTATTTTTTGCTACACTTATTCTCTGTATAGAAACATAGAAACATAGAATGTGATGGCAGATAAGGACTGCTTGGCTCACCTAGTCTGCATATTTCCTTACCTAATGAATAAGCTGCAGATCCTACTTAGCCAACAGCCTACCTCCTCCTCCTACCCACCACTAGAATTTCCTTATGTCTGTCCCATGTATTCTTGAATTCCTCCACTGTTTTTGGCTCCATGATCTCCTCAGGTAGGTTGTTCCATGCATCCACAACCATAACCATCTCCATAAAAAAAAATACTTCCTCATATTACCTCTGAGCCATCCCCCCTCCATCTTCAACTTTTGCTCCCTTGTTCTTGCACATCTCTTTTTTTGAAAGATGCTACCCTCTTGGACTTTGTTGATTCCCTTGAGGCACTTGAAAGTTTCTATTGTGTGTCCCCCCTCTCCCTTCTCTCCTTGAGGGTATACATATTAAGCTCCTTTAGTCTTTCTTCGTATGGCTTCTGTTGCACCATTTTAGTTGTCCTCCTCTGGACAACCTCCATCCTGTCTATGTCCTTGTGAAGATGGGGTCTCCAGAACTGCATGCAGCACTCCAGATGGGGTCTCACCAACTGTCTGTACAGAGGGATAGCAACTTCTTGTTTTCTACTGGTGATGCCTCTCCCTATGCATCCCAGTATTCCTCCAACCCTCCTTACTGCCCTCTCACATTGCTTGTCCACCTTTTGATCATCTGATATGACTACCCCCAGCTCCCTTTCCATTTTTGTTGTCATTAGTGTCTCACCCCTAATTGTGTACTCATCCCCTTGGTTTTTGTTTCACAGGTGCATTACTTTGCACTTCTTTGCATTGAATCTAAGCTGCCATACATTTGACCATTCCACCAACCTTGCCAAGTCCCCTCTCATCCTTTCCACCCCACCTTGTGTATCAACCCTGTTGCAAATCTTTGTGTCATCTGCAAAGAGACATACTTTTCCTCCCAGTCCCTCTACAATGTCACTTATAAAGACAGTAAAGAAGACCAGTCCCAGTACTGAACCCTGCAGTACCCCGCTAGTAACCCCCCTTTCTTCAGAGAGGACTCAGTTCACTATTACCCTCTGCTTCATGTTGTCCAACCAATTTTTTACCCAGGCTACCACCTTGGGACCCACTCCAAGGCTGGCTAACTTGTTTATTAATCTTTTGTGTGGACTGTGTCAAATGCCTTGCTAAAGTATAGGTAGGCCATGTCCACAGCCCCTCCCTGGTCTACTACTTTGGTCACTCAGTCAAAGAAATCTATTAGATCATCTGACACAACCTTCCCACTGTGAATCCATGCTGCCTTGGGTGCTGTGCCCTCTAGCATCTAGGTACTCAACAATTCTTTCATTCAGAAGTGATTCCATCATTTTGCCTACCACTGAGGTCAAACTAACAGGTCTAACAGGTTTCCTGTCTCTGTCTTGCTTCCACTTTTGTGATGAAGAATCACATCCACCATCCTCCAGTCCTCAGGTACCACCCCATCCTCCCATGATTTGTTAAAGTGGGTAGTCAGAGGTGTCATTAGTTCTCCCCTTAGTTATTTTAGAATTCTGGGGTGAATCCTGTCAGGTCCCATTGCTTTGTCCACCTTCAGTTTTAGAAGTTATTTCAGAACCCTTTCTTCTGTGAATGGACTGGTATCACCCCCCCCATCCAGAGTGTTTCTATTGTTTGTTTTAAATACCTCCCCCTCCTCTTCTTTTGTGACCACCGAGCAGAAGTATTCATTCAGTATCCCTGCTTTTTCAATGTCACCCTCTGCCCACATTTCCTTCCCTTCCCTTTATTAAGCCTCAGTATCCCTCACTTGGTCTTTCTTCACTCCCTAATGTACCAATAACAGGTTTCATCTTCCTTCTTAACAGAGTTGACTATTCTTTCCTCAGTTTGAGCCTTTGCTATTCTGAGCCTTCCCTTCCTCCTTCTGATTTAACTGATATAGTTCTCCGTCCTGTTCCTTCTGTGTTTTCTTATATTTCCCCAATGCTTTTCTCCTTAATCTTCCCTGCCACCTCTTTTGAGGACCATAGTGGCTTTTTTCTTCATTTTGTTTTGTTGATTTGCTTTACACAAAGACTTGTTGCCTCTGTGATGGCAGTTTTGATTTTTCCCATTGCTCTTCCACCCCTGCTTCTTGCCTGTTTTCTAGTGTTTTTCTGAGGCACTCTCTCATTTTGCCAAAGTCAGCCCTCCTGATGTACAACACCTTTGCTTTTGTATGGCTTGACTCCACAGCTGTGCTTATTGTGAACCACACTGTTTGGTGGTCTCTTGTTCCCAGATAGCTACCCACTTCTAAATCTGAGATCTTCTCTCCATCGCCTTTGAGATTACCAGATCTAAGATTGCTCCCTCCTGAGTGGGTTCCAACACTAACTGTCTGAGGCATGCCACCTGTAGGGCATCAAGAATGACCCTGCTCTTGGATGTGGCTGCAGTAAAGGTGCACCAGTTAATATCTGGCATATTCAGGTCCCCCATCAACAATATCTCTTCTTTTTCTGCCATTCTAAGGATTCCTTCTATCATTCCCTTGTCAATTGGTTAAACAACTAAATAAAAAAAAAATTGCCTCCCCCTGAGATGGGGGCATGTAAACAACCCCTCTGCAGATTGTGGTGCCATTTTCTGTCTCCAAGGTGACCCATAGTGCCTCCCCCCCGCTTGTTTACTTTTTAGTTCTGTTGCTTTGATTCCTTCCCTTATGTAGAGAGCTACTCCTCCTCCTCTTTTACCCTTTCTGTCCCTCCTGTATATTGTTTACCCTGGTATGTTGACATCCCAGTCATAGTTCTCTGTGTACCATGTTTCTGTGACTGCCACAATATGCAGGCATCCTTCTTCCATCAAGGCCACTAGTTCAGGGAGCTTTTTATGCAGACTATGGGCATTGGTACTCATTGCCCCCCATTTTTTGATGGCCTTACCCCTTTTAGGCTCATCCCTGTCCTTACTGCCTTTGTCTTTTTCTGGATTTACCCCTGTCCTGCTCCCTATTGACTTCTTTACCTTTGTGTCTACTTAACTAACTACCCTGTTTTGCAGGGGGGGCTGGGATTTCCCTGCTTCTCTTCAGTGCCTTCCCCATTGGCAAGTTTAAATGCTTGCAAATGAAGCATTTAAACCTATCACCTAAGATCCTGGTTTCTCTGATGGACAGATGCAGAACATCATGCCAGTATAGGCCTGCATCCCTCCAGGTGGACCTCCAGTTCCCAATGAAGCCAAATCCCTGAGCTCCACACCAGTTTTTCAATCAGTCATTGAATCCCGTGGTGCACAGCACCATAGCTTCACCCATGCCACTGACCGGCAGCACTTCTGAGAAAGTTACTGTGAGAGCAACTTGTCTAAGGCCCCTCCTCAGTTCCACAAACTCCTGCTTCACTGCTCTGATCCCATTCCCAGACAGGTCATTTGTCCCTATGTGGACAATGACATCCAGCTCCCTCCCCCTTGCAGCTACTCCCACGATCCTGCAGATTCACTTCCTGTCCCTCCAAGCCATGGCATGGGCAGGCACCTCACCTCCCTCTGCCTTCCCTCCCCCAGTTCTACCCTCCTAATGACCGAGTCCCCCACCAGAAGTTGTTTCCTTCCCCGGTGGGGTCCTGTGCCACCCTCCTGTGGATCTCCTTTGTGGAGGTTCTCAGAATCTTCCTTGGTCTCCACTGTGGGTGCCTCCATAGAAGAACGATGCTGCACCAGAATGGTGAATGAATTGTGGAGAGGCACAACTGGAGGGATGTGGCCCTGTTCTACCACTCTAACCCTCCCTTAGTCCATCATGGTCCAACCACTCCTCTTTCTTGGCAATCTCCGAGGCAGTGGTGGTGGCCTGGGTTGTCCCTGGGAAGGGGAGGAGGTTTCTCAATTCCTTGCCAGGTCAGCATGGAGATGAGCAACCTCCACCCTCAGACCAGAGATGTGTCTGCAAATAGGGCAATAATGCAGCCTCCAGAACATCTCCTAGAAGACTGTCACACCATAGCCAGTGCATTGCACCACTCCCCACATGTCTGTCTCCCTTCCTGTTTAAGATTTTTTTTTTTTTTTTTTTTTTTGTTTTAGTTCATGTGAGTGTTTTTACTCCCTATTCAGTGTGCTGTGCTGTTAAGGATATGAACAGGTGTATGTTCTTTGCACTTTTGGGGAATTGATGTCAGAACCCTTGATATAAAGGAAATGATGTGCTTGGGGCAGGTGAGGTGAGGGACAGGGTGGGTGGGACTAAGCCTGTGCTCTCCAGAAACAATTAACTACGACTCTGACCCACCACTCCAGTGAGTGCCTTCTTTCCTTTCAGGCACCTATTTCACAGAGTTTAAGTAACAGGTCTAGTCACAAATGACTGCAAATATTCTCCCAGATAGATTTCCTCCCTGGCAAATAAAAGTTACACTGAGTAAAGTCAATCCCCAAAACAGAGAAGCAAAACACTGACTTCTACTTACTTACACAGGCCTCAGAATTAAGAATCCAATTTGGTGTGCTCTTTTAAATCACCTCCTTGCTTTAAGGAAACTGGTGGCTGCTCTCTGTCTCAGCTACAGCCGACAGAGTTTCTCTCAGCTACAGCAGACAGAGATAAATAATATGTGTTTGACCTGCACTGTAAAATGTCCTTGTGTAATGTGTGTACCTCTCAGCATGGAACATTTGTAAATGAGCTCCATAGCTCAAAGGTATTAATCCAAGATTCAATAAATAAATAAATAACTAATTGGAGGTGACAGAGCTGGAGTAATTAGAAAAATACAGAAGCCAAACTGTGTGCAGTAAACACCTCCTCCTCCTCCTGCAGGGACCATCACAGTTTCTGTACAAGTACTGTCTGTAGTAGTAGTTATAATGAACCTTTTTAAGGGCGGTGGATCTTGTTGAGCTTTTTTTATGATTACTTTGTAATTAATGACTCACATCATTAAAGATTGTTGCCATTCACCATTTTGCAAAATCTCATCAACTGGTGGTAACTGTTGAATGAGCATGTTACATTTATACTCTACTTGTACTAGGAGGGTTTTTCAACATGTCGTGGATATTAAGTGGCAGAAAATATTTATTTTTTGCATGGAGTGCATCGGCATGTCAAGTGGCAGAAAGGGAGGGCTGGGTGTAGCATGTGACAGCATGGGCACTTTTAAAGACATCAAGACAACATATCTTGCTTTAAGATGGGGCTAGTCAAAATGAAAAGTAAAATGTGTATCTTGATATTTTTGGCAGCAAAAATTATAACTGTAATCATGCAAAATGTTTATAGTTATGGTAATGTGACTGCTGCTTTATATAGGGTGGGAATCAGACTACAGTTTAGGACAAAGGATAATTAAATTAAACTGATTAACACTGCAGCAGATAATACAACCATCTCAAATACAATAATAGATCAAAATAATTTATAACACTATACTGAGCTGAAAGTGGTTGGGGGGGGGTTCCTTCAAGTAACTTCAGTCTTGTTCCACTTCCACGGTCACATCCTCCAAGAAGCAGCCCTCATAGTCTTCAAGACTGGAGTTGTCACCAGGTGGAAGTTCTCTCAGCATTGCTGCTTCGTCCACCTCGCTGATGATGGATGCCTTAGTAGAGGAACTATCATTATCATCATCACCGAGACACAGTTTATGTGGCAACACCATTGACATCACTGTGTTATGCAGAATGTGCCTTTCATTCATTTGATGAATTTTATCATGGACACATTTTTGGGTGACAAATTGATCCTACGGTCATACACAATGAGCCCAGCTGAACTAAACACTCATTCCACACTAACAGTAGATAGTTGGCAGCTCAGGTATTTTACAGTGACTGATGTTAGTGCTGACCAATCAGTCACTTTGCTGCTCCAGTACTGCAATGGCTAGTCAGTAATGACAAGGTGCTTTGTGTCCCCCATGTAGGCCTCCACCATTCATTCTTTTTTTTTTTTTTAAATTTGCCTTTTTACCACCTTCCTAGCTGCCAGCCACCCGTTGCTTCAGCCCGGTCATGGGCCGACGGCTTCCACCCCCCAAATCGGCCTCGGGTCCTCCGATACCCCGTGGCTTACCCCCCACGGTGGGGCCGCAGGATGGAGAGGGCGAGACATCCCGCAGAGACCGAATCGGTCGGAGGACTGGCCTACAATCAAGCCACGGCGGGCTTCATGGAGGCGGCCGGCAAACCGCATTTTCCATTTTTTCCGGGAAGGCGGGTTGCAATGACGCTGACGCCCGCTTTCTAGGTTCTTTGAGCGCGGCAGCGTGGGTATTCCTGGCCTCCACTAGGAGTCCCCATCGCCCCGGATGCTGCCCCAGCCCTTCCCCCGGAGAAGGAGAGCAGTCCAACAGACGCTCGATCCATCTCCCGGCCGGTTCCTCCGATGACTCGGTCCGCCTCAACCCGGGTCGCCGCGTCATGAAGGAAATCCAACCGCTGTGCCGACGGGCCAGCTTCCACCATTCATTCTGCTGCCCTGAGTCCAGCTGCCTCATCTGTCTCCTCCTCCTCCTTTTCTTTCATATCTTCCACTCCCACCTGATAAAGAACATCCCAATTGGGATTACTTACCATTTTCTGCTGTACAGTACCTTGCTCATTTTGTCAGACTGGGTTACCTGTGAGATCCTGGTGGTGGTAGCAATACCTGTTTTCTGTGCAATATGTGGCTTATGTGCCTTTTTCATCTGTGTAGCAGATATCCATCAAATGAGGTTCTCTGTCAACTTTTGCACTCGCTGATGACTTCCTTCAATTGTAAAAGGCAGACCAGGTTTATAGCTTGGATCAAGCACGATAGCAACTGCAAATTCATCTGACTGTACAATGCCAGATATATGAGTATTCATGTCCTGCATGTGGAGCATGTCATCCATTAGATCACAACTGCTGTGATCCCCACTTGCCTCCATCTGGTGTTGGACATTAACCAGTGTCTGCCTCAGCATATGTATGAGGGGTATGGGTTAACTTATACAAGCAGTGTCCCCACTCACTGCCTGTGTAGCATGCTTGAATGGTTGAAGAATGCATATTGGCCCATCCATTTGGTGCAACTGCTCTGTTTTTAGAGTGAAGGATACTCCAGCACTATCACAGGTGGTGTGCACCAGCAGGTATTCTAAAATATTATTATACTGTACATACAGCTGGTCAATCATGCACAGCATGGCGTTCCACCTGGTCACAACATTAAGCTTCATCCAGTGCTGAGGCAGATGGTTATTGCGCTGTAGCTCATGCAGATAGTCACAGGGATTTGCAGAATGGGCTAAGTGCACACAGATGTGAAAGACAACAGTCATAGTTTCCTTAATGTCCTCATGGTTTAGAAACTGCTGCACAACAAGATTAAGGCAGCGTGCCAGGTAGGGTACCCTGAACCCTGCCCATCACTAATGCACTTCACTACATTGGAGCCATTATCAGTTGGAATGAATCTTACAGTGACTGTGTGTGTGTAGCCACTCATCAGTCTCATCCAGCAGAACATTAAGCATTTTCTCACCCATGTGAGAACAAGTAACACTTCAAATACTGAGGGCTGCATGCTGCTGAATTCCAGGAGTGTTGCTACCACCACAAGTTTACTTCAGACAGGTTTTGCCAGGCCCCAAATCAACTACCACCCCAGGTACCTGTGCCCAGTGTGCCATTATGCATAGATACAAGCTAGGTGCTGTTTGTCCACTGGTCCACATATCCATGCTAAGAGGGATATATTCTGATGCACAATGCTTCATTGCATGTCTTATGGAATCAGCAACTCTACTGTACAGCTCTGGCATAGCACACTTAGAGAAATAGGTTCACAATGGAACCTGCCATTTGGGAGAAGCATGGGCAATCAACCTCCAGAACCCAGCATTCTCCATGAATGAGAATGGCAACAGATCGATGGTCAACATTTCAGTGGTGGCAGAATTTAACTCACGTCCAGCAGTATGATTGGGGGGTACTTTTTTGTGCTGCTCAAGGATGGTCTTCAGTGTGGGTTGCATCTTTGGAGCTGATAGACCAGAGTGCTCTACTTGTGGCACCAATGTTTTTCTTTTAGAGGTAACAGTTGACTCTTGGGGCAATGCAGACTGCATCAAACCAGTTATTTTGATTGAGTTTGGGTGTGGTGGTGTACTTTTCTAAGTCAAGGGACTGGGAGTCGTGCCACCGCTGCTATGCCCACCACTCGAGAGCAAAGGAGTGTTCATCCTCCTCATCCTCCACCAACCCACTCTGCCCTCCCTCTCCCTGCTGTATTGAACTGCTTTCAGTTACATTTAACTTGCCAAGGAAGAGCCCACCAACAACTCTGGCATCCTTCTGGTGTTGCTGCCATTGCAGCAGGTGCTTGTTTTTCAGGTGGACGTGTTGGCCACCAGTGCTTATGTGGCTGCCCTTTTTTTCCTAACTAACACGAGATTGACTCAGTTGACATATTGTTATGATCTCATCAGTTGGATCAAGCACATAAAAGACCCAAACTAGGGACTGTTGACCTCTGGACTTAACATGCTACTGCTGGGACTGGGAGAGCTGAGAAACAGGTGTGGATGTTTGTGCTTTTTGGGCTGCTTTCATCATTTCCATAAATTGCTTTTGGGGGGGTGACTTGATAGCTTGTGGAATTGCTGATAGGCTTGATGACAGCCTGACCCACGGACTGTGCATGTAAATGGCCTGCATCACCCTTGACCTTTTTAAACTGAGGCTCCCATGAGGGATCTTCCCAGTCATCGTTATCAGCACCAGTGCTGATGATGTCCTCCTCCTCCTCCCTATCACTGTCTTCTTGCATAACATGTTTTTCTTTCTCTACAACCATCTCCTCAGGGGACTGACTACCTATATCTCCCAGTTTATTAGACTCCTGATGAGCTCTATCACCACCACCAACTCCAGCAGGAACAGGCTCTTGGACAGTCACACCAACAGACTTATCACTCTCCTCGTGGACCACTGTTACTGTTCATAGGTTCATAGGATATTACAGGTTCAGTAGGCCAAAGATCTATAATGAACTTGTCACCAATTTTTCTCTAATGGTGGTGAGATCATTTCTTTTCACTCATGTACATATCTAAACTATTTTTAAAACTGATCAAGATTTTCACTTTATACAATAGCACTTGGTAATGAACTCCATACAGCAACCACTTTACATCTCTTAGATGCTTTACTTACAGATTTGTTAAATTTCAAGTTATGTGATCTTGTGCTGTTTATTCCCTTATACCATACCAAACCTATAGTTTCTAATATTGTTTCATCTTTAGATGCCTTAAAAGCTAGACATAAATCCCCTCTAATGGCTCTATGCTCTAATGAATATAGTCCCAAATATTTAAGTCTATCCTGGTAGTCATAGGATTTGATATTATTTAGTTTCTTAGTAATCTTTCTTTGTACTTTTTCCACCATTACTTTGCCCTTTATAGAGGTGGGTATAGAAAGAGGAGCACAATATTACAGATGTGGTCTTGCAAGACTAGAATACAGGGGTATAAGTACTTCAGGTTCCCTGCTTTTTACATGTTTAAGGATACACCCCAGTATACTGTGACAATTTTTTACTGTTTTAGTGGTGTGCATATCCTGTGATAGTTTATTAGTTATAATGACTTCATGGTCCCTTTCATTGTCTGTAGTATCCAGGACTTTGTTATTAAGTGTATAGTCAATTCCTGGGTTATTTGTTCCAACATGCATAACCTTACACTTAGTAATATTGAATGAAATTCTATTTACTTTTGCCCATTGATTTATGTTATCTAAGTTATTTTGTAAAGCTGCAGCTGTTGTCTGGTTGTAGACAATGGCCCCTACTTTACAATTGTCTGCATATTTTGCCCATCCAGGCATTCTTTGATGTTTGCATTGATGATATGAAAATATTAAAAAGGGTAGAACCCAGGACAGATCCCTGGAGAACTCCACTCGTGACATTATCCCAGGATGAAACACAACCCTTAATAGCAACCCTTTGTTTTCTTTGATCCAACCAGGATGCAATCCATCTTATTAACTGATGATAACATTTCTATTTCAGTAGTTGTTCAATTAATACCCTATGAGATACTGAATCAAAAGCTTTTGCATAATCTAAAAAGATGATGTCAACTGGCATCCCCCTATCCAAAGCCTCTCTTACTGGCTCAAAAAAATTCAGTAGGTTTGTTAGACAATATCTTCCCTAAGAAAAACCATGTTGTGAAATGTCTAGACATTCCTTTTCTTTCATATGAGTAATTAATATTTGCTGCAGTAGTTTTTACAACAATTTACCAATTACAGAGGTCAAACTTATTGATCTGTAGTTACCAACCTCCTGCCTACTGCCACCCTTGTGTAATTGAGTGATGGTTGCCATGTTATAGACTGGAAGAGTTTTACCCTCTCTAATAGAGGTATTAAAGAGAAGTGTAAGTGGTCCTTTCAGCTCCTGTGCCAACTCTATTATAAATTTGGACTGTATCCCATCCAAACCAGCAGATGTATTGGATTTCATAGTTTTAATAACTGACATTACTTCTGTTTCAGAAATTATAATTGGAATAAATGTGTCCTTTAGGTGGTCTAGGCTGATGTCTTCTTTAGCCTGAAAAACACTTTCAAAATAATTATTTAACTCCCTTGCCATCTCTGTTTCATCATTTATTACCTCATTATTAATTATAAGTGGTCAAACACCATTTGTATTACCCCTCATAGACCCAATATAATTATAAAAAAAATATATTGTCTTTTGTTATTTTAGCTAATGTGATTTTGTAATTCCTTTTTTGCTTTTCATATCAAGTTTTTTGTTTTATTTGCCATAGTTTTAAATCTATCCTAGTTAGTAGTTGTATGTTGAACCTTATATTTTGCATATGCCCATTTTTTCTCCTTATATATATATTTTTTTATGGAATTATTCCATCATACTGGGATTCGTCTATTTTTATTATATTTTGGTCAATCAGGGACCAAGGTTTCAATACATTTCTTATTTTTTTTAGACAAAATATCCCAGATTCCATTTAAATCTAAATGCTGCAATTCAGTTTGCCAATTCCATGAAGCCAGATAATGTTTTGTACATCAATAATCTGCCTTAAAGTAATTTTTAATAACTGTTTCCCCTTGTTTTACTCTTATATCTTTATTCATAGCAAATTGGACCATATTATGGTTACTATCCCCCAATGGTGGTAGTACTTGTTGACTTTCCCCATTACTTTCTATATTGGTAACAAATTAACCCCTCTGGTTGGTTTTTCAGCCATTTGTTTTGAATTTTTTTCAATGGAGAAATCCAAGAACCATTTTTCAAGTTCACCCTTAGCTTTGAGGGTTACCCAATTAATTTGGGGGAAATTGAAATCTCCCATTAGCAAATAGTCACTATTTACCTCAATGCTTTCTAACTCCATCATAAATAATGAATTCTCTTCTTTCTGTAAGTTGGGAGACCTATATCCGAGCCCAATCGTTAAATTCATATTTTTCATTTTTAATTGTGCCCAAACAATTTCACTTGATATCTCATTTTTTTGAGACAGTTTAATTTCATAAGCCTTAAATTCTTCAGCAATGTATAATGCAATACAATCACCATGTTTTATTGCTCTATTTTTGAGTATTTTGGTGAAACCAGGTATATTCAGTACACCAGTCATCATTTCTGTTCCCAGTTTCAGTTATACAACATAATTTATGTTATTAATATTAAGTAGTGTTTTAATTCTTCCATTTTATTTTTTTAGATTAGACAAGTAAGATGTTTAGTTGTGGATTCTCCAGCTGCAATTTGCTACTTGTTTTAGAATCACTACTTTTATTAGGGGAATGCAAAACATTTTCTTCCTGTCAGTTTAAATTTGTAACACAAGCCACTGGTGTTGCAACTTTTATGATTGATCTATCATTTGATGTAGGGGTGAGAAATACATCCCTCCCCCCTCCCCTGAGACCAGTTTAAATGCTTGTTTATATAATTGTTTATATGTTTTCCTAGCAAAATACTCCCTTTCCTACTTGGGTGCCAGCCATCCCAACCACAAAGGTCATACCTAATATCAAATTTATCCCAGTTGGTTATACAACTTATTTCTTGTTTGAGACACAAGAGCCTTAGCCAGTTATTAAGGTGTTTAATCATATGGTTCAGATCTGAACCCACTTTTGGAACTGGCAGAATTTCTGAGATTGCTATATCACAACCTTGCTCAACTAGTATATTGGTCAATGCCACAAGTTCCTGTTTAACATTCTGTAGTGTTTCCTTGTGGATGTTGTTTGTACCAGCATGAATAATCACTAATGGTCTTTCACCTGCATTTCTTAATATTTGTTTAGTCATTTTTGTTATGTATTAGATCTTTGCCCCTCTAAAGCATGACAATGTACTATTACTTTTATCTTGGTTACATATCACCCTATCCAATTGTTTTATGATTGAATCTCCTAGTGGAACAATTTGCTTTTGGGTATTCACTACATCCAGTGACTGTGCTGGTGTCAGTGTCTCCCTTCTTCTCACTATCATCCCCCACCAGCATGGATGCAACAGTTATGGCTATGAAAAACTGAGATACAGGAATGCCAGTATTTCTTTGAACAACTCCTTTGTTGGTACCTACCACAGCACCACCAGTACCCACAGAAGACACTGATGAAGACATACATGTGCTTTGGGGAACTGGAACTGAAGTTGTACTTTCCTCAACAGACTTCTTAGCTGCCTCATACCCCCTGGTATGTTTCCCTGTACTGGACCATCTCTCAGCAGGCATTTTTATATGCTGCTTCAAAGCTTTGCCTTTCTCAGGGAGTATATTAAGAAAGGATATATCACTAACTGTATGAATAACACCTAACACCTGTAGTACTGGCTTCCTTCCAAGTCCAAACACAATCAGGGCAGGTAGCAGCACTCTCTACAACTAATACTGTATATGGTAGCCTATTCTAGTAAAAACAAAAAGGGATTTTTTTTCTTTCCCCAGACAGGAATTAAAGCAACACAGGGAAAAAGGGCATGGGTAACCTAGTTTAAATACAGATCACCTGTGTTTGGACAACTGAAGCACTGTAATGTGTGTTAGTACTTACTACTGCAAATGTTTGTTGTATAAGGGCAGAGACAACCATATAGCGCTGACACACAAAGGCATCTATGACAATATGGATAGACTCAGCAATCTCTTGACAACCACTATATTAATATGTAGTTTTTTTATATTGCTTGGGTCAGGTAGTAAATAATGCTGTAACAGTGAAAGAGAAAGCAAAGTCAACTGAAACAGGAACACTGCAATGCAGAGACAAGCTCCAGCAATAAAATACAATGGAGCAATTCACCAAAGCAGTGAATCTGTATATGGACGAGTTCAATTGATCAACTAAAAGTACTTAAGTTCTCATACAATAAAATATTGAACTGTTGCTTTTCACAGTTTAAGTGACACAAGTTATGAGCAACCAGAACTGACCACAAACAAAAAAATTCAAAATAAAATAAGGGATCAGCACTGTGTGTTCAAAACTTTAGAATTCGCAATGAAAAGCAGAAGAATGGTATATAACACAGGCTAACAGGAGCAGGAACTCTCAGACAGGAGTAACTTTTCAGAAAAGGAAAAAAATACTTGTCAAGATATAAGGAAATTAATTCAAATAAGTAGAACACCAACAGAAAAATATAAAAGCTTACAAGAAATAATAGTAAATCTCTCACAATTTGTGAGAAATCTGTTTGTAAAAGGCTAGAAATAGCCTGCACTGGCTTTACACACTTCTCCCATGCAACTCCTTCACAGACACAGACAAAACTAAAAACTTATTAAACTAAGTATTACGTAAAAATCCACAACATTAGAAAATGTTGCCTAGCAGCACTAGGAACAAACTGTATATTTTGGAGCAAGTCTTAAAAGGGTTTATTGGCTGTGATGCACCACAACAGACTGCTCTCTGACTCAACAGGCAATAGACTGTGCTGTTAACAACCTTCACGTGATATTTGACCTATATACCCACAATGCATTGCACATTTCACCTTTGGTCATAATTTCACCGGCGAAATCAAAAGTTACACTGGTGAAATTTTCACCACAAGGGTAAATCTAAGCATGGATTGGCAAACTTGCTCAGTCAAAGCATATTACATGAAAATTTAACAATTTTGCAAAATAGAAATCCCAGGCAAAATCAGATTTCACCTGGGTGAAAAATTTCATGAAGTTGCAAAATTACACTAAATATTTCGCCTAGCAAAATTTTTCACAACACTAAACATGATTAACTACTTTGCCCACATTTTGATCTGTACATCTCTGCACTGATTGACAGAACAGCAGTATCTCCATGTACACAGACAGTGTGCATTGGCAAAATTGCACACCTTGAGTTACTAAACTGTGCCATTACTTCAACTCATAGTTTTCTATTCTATGATGATGCTGTAGTGAGGAAACAATGTTACCCAATCCATTCCTTTTATATATGTGAGGAGTATACAAATTCAACCAACTGAAAAAAAGTAAATGATGATGATACTGACCTGTACATAATGAAACTTGCAATGTTGACTAGGTGCCAGTGATGCCATGTCTGATGTATCAGGCTTATTTCTGGCCTCACATGGAGTGCTCATGGCAAAACCTGCATGGAGTCAAACAGAAATACATGAGATAAAATATACATCATTTCTGCATATGGTGGGCTGCTTTGATGCAATCATGAGATCTTATGGCAAAGGAATGGACAATGGAGGTATAAATAATAAGATAAGAACATGACTGAAATATACTTACCATGAATCATTTAACCAGAAGACAGGCCATGGAGGAGGAACAGATATATTTATGGCTTGATGATGTTCTGTGTTGCTGAGCAGCTGTTTGGTCAGCTGGATGACAAACACAGCAAGTGGGCTGGCTGGAATGAAACTGCTGCTTCACTCTGGTTGAGGTACTGGCCCAAAATGTGCTGGCAATACTGTCATCATGGGTGAGTGGTTGTTGGTGGAACAGTGGAGGAGGAGGAGTAATAGCTAGAGGCAGCATCGATGTACTGTGATCGTTGTTTATGGCGGAGCATGCATCATGTCAACTCCATAGCTAATTTTCAGCTGTATTTATTGGCAGTATGAACGTGAAGGCCCACACTGTTAAACTCTGTGTTGTAGATATTAGGATGGAAGCCAAGGAAGAGGAGTAGTACATGCCAGTGAAATCTTTACATGGGGCTGGAGCCTGCATGAATTGCTGATTCACCTAGTACTGGTTGTGCACTGTCAGACAATGCAGTTACATCAAATATATTCTTGGAGGAGACTGGGCACATTCAGGGAGGAGGTATTTGTGGAAATGGTGCAGATGGTGTTTAGTAATTCTTGCTGGATAGGGCAATTTGTTTATTGATATTACAGCTAGCATAAAATGAGTAAAGAATATTTAAAAAATGACCAACTAAAGTAAACAGTGTTACTCGAGTAATCAAATTAACCAGATTAACAGAAGGTAACACAGAAACACCATCAAAATCAAATGAAAAAGGAATAACAAAAACTTAAAAGAGAATACTCAGTGGAAATGGGTGGGGACTGGGGAGGTATTTTTATTTATTTATTGAATTGTTTCACCAGAAAAGGCACACCGAGCAAAAAGATGTTCGTCTCCTGGTGCGACCTGGGGGGGTGGGGTAACAGGAGAGAGGATAACATGCAGGTTATCAAAGTGAGATACATTTGTAATTACAGATGTTGATAGGAGAGGATAACATGCAGGTTAACAATGTGAGGTACATTTAACATTACAAGTTGTACAGTAGCATGTGAATACATTTAGTAGTAATTACAGCTGAGTATAACGTTAACAGCTTGGGAAACAATTAGGCACATGACATGTAGATCCATAAATGGAGCAGTTATTCAAGGAAAAAAAAAAGTGCAGGTAAGACAGCAATAGAATAGTAAGTGCTATAGTTAGTAAAATAAGCCAGCTTCTGTAATGTATGGTAAGTGCCGCTGGTCATGCAATCAGGGTAGAGGGGCACAGGGGGTTGGGCACATGAGGGTATCATGTGCAGACACAATTTACCATAAGGTAATTTGCCAGGGTGGTAGACAGGGAGTGAGTGGAGGAGGAGGAGTGGTGAATTTGAGGAGGGAGTTCATTCCAGAATTTAGGGAAGCGGTGTGAGAAGGCTGATTGGCCAGAGGAGGTCCTCCACCGTAAGGATTAATAATTTGCGGAAGTCAAGGGATCTAAAGGCATGAGTCGGAGTGGGGGGGGTGCCAACAGTACAGAGGTGAGGTATGACAGGAGGGAACCGAGCCAAAATTTCAAGACAAATTTAACACAGTGCAGTTGGCGGTGATTTTCAAGGATGGCAATGCAAGAGAACAGTAGAGATCACAATGATAGGTGCGGTGGGGTCCTTGAGAGCAAAGTGGCAGAAGGTGTTAAAGAGGAGGTTCAGTCTGGATAGGGTAGACTTTGGAGCAGCACTGTAGACTATATCGCAGTAGTCAAAGGACAGAAGTATCATCTTCTACACGAGTTTGTGCCTCATGGTTAGTGGGAGGCTGCTGCGGTTCCTGTAAAGGGCACTGAGCTTAGGGCGCAGTTTTTTCAAGATTGTGTCAATGTGGATGGAGAAGGATAGATGTTGGTCAAGCCAGACCCCTTAGTACAGGAAGGTGGTGGTGTTTTCCAGTACTGTCCTGTCCAGGGTATGAAAGGAGGGGAGGAGGGTGAAGAACCTGGACAGTCTTTGCCTTTTGCCAAAGACCATGGCGACTGTTTTTTTAGCGTTTAGGGAGAGCTGATGAGAGCTGAACCAGAGCTGAACTTTGTAGAAATCAGCCTGAAGGTTGGTAGTTACCTCTTCAGGGGAGGAGCCGGAAGTGAATAGAACAGTGTCATCTGCATACATCTGAATAGATGTAGTTGTGCAAATTAGTGGCAGGTTGTTAAGAAAAATGGAAAACAAAATGGGGCTGAGTACCGAACCCTGGGGGACTCCAGTGGTCATGGGGAGGGGGGTGGATGTGGCATTTGCAATTCTGATGGACTGGATCCTGCCTGTGAGGTAAGTGCTGAACCAGTTGGTGGCTGATTCAGAAAGGCCAGATTCTGAGATGCACATTTACAGGGAGAGAGTGAGAGACAGTGTTGAATGCTTTGGCGAGGTAGATGAAGATGGCTGAGGTGATCTGCCCTTTATCCATTCCTGAGAGGATGGTGTCGGTGAGTCTTATAATGGCTCTTCCAGAATCCGGACTGGAATGGTGTGAAGAAGTTGGAGTCAGAGAGAAAGGAGGTAAGATGGAATAGGTCGAGGTGTTCTTGTAGTTTAGCAAGAGCTGGGAGGAGAGAGATAGGGCGGTAATTTGAAGTGAAGGTGGGGGTGCCCCCCCCTTAGGAAGGGGAATGAAAATGGCATGCTTCCATGTCTTGGGGACTATTGCAGTGGCAAAGGAGCAGTTTAGGAGGTTGGCAAGCAGGGTTGCTATGGCTGTGGCAGAGAGGTAGAGGAGTTTAGTGTCCATTCTATCCGGGCATTTACCTTTTGATGGGTTGAGAGTTAGTAGGGCATTTAGGGCATCAATTGGTGAGATGTCTTTGAAGGAGAAGGTGCAAGAACCGAGTGATTTCTTAGCTCCTGTGGGAGATCCATGTGGTGTAGGGGTGGGCAGGGAAGAGAGGAGTATAGAAGCACACATGAAGAAGTATGTGTTGAACTCAGTGGCAACTGCGGGTGGATCCGAGAGGAGGGTGTTGTTTACATTTAAGAGTGGACTAGGATTGGCCACTGGTGGGGAGAAGAGGGAGTAAATGACCTTCCAGAATTTGGATGGACTATTTAAGTTAGACTGGAGGGTGGAGCTGAAGTATTCCACTTTAGCTAACCGAGTTGTGCTGGTACATTTATTGTGTAGAATGTGGTGTGTGGCCAAGTCTTGTAGGAGGTGGAATGATTTATGAGTTCTCCAAGCTTTGTCATGGTCATTTTGACATGCTATAAGTTCTAAAGTAATCCATGGCAGGTGGTTGCCACTTACTGATGTGTGACACAGAGGGGCATAAGTTTCCCAGAGGAATGTGGTTTGGAAGTGTAGGAGGGCATCATCTATCAGACGTGAC
The DNA here is from genome assembly GCA_016271365.2 of Neoceratodus forsteri. Lineage (NCBI taxonomy): Eukaryota > Metazoa > Chordata > Ceratodontiformes > Ceratodontidae > Neoceratodus > Neoceratodus forsteri. The sequence goes on along the minus strand of CM057449.1, from coordinate 1,579,891,005 downwards.
AGTTGCGTGGGTCCCTGCTGCTAGGGCTAGATCTTCAGCAAGGGGAGATATAGAGGGATTTTAGAGCATTGACCAGAATTTTGAGTGGTTGCAGCAATCTTGTAAACTAGACAAATAAGGTGGTCACTGGGGTCGCAGTTTGATGACCTGTTTGATTGGGTGGTAAGGCCCAGTCTATTAGTGAGTGGTTTAAATATCTGAGGTTAAGGCTCAGTGATAATTTGTGAAATGTTTAGTGCTGATAACTCTGTGCAGGCTTTATTTAGGGCTGGAGCTAACCAATTGTGGTAGAAATCTCCCATAATGTATAGTTTATCTGCTTTGGATAAAGAGAAGATTTGTGTGTGGAGGTCAGTGACAGATGTGGCTGGTGTGCCAGGCCGGCAGTATATTCCAGCAATGTAAATCAGGAGTGAGAAGGGGAGTGCCATCTGTAGCATTACTAGCTCACAGGCTTGGGGCTCACTCTTGGCTAGGACTACAGAGAAGTGGAAGTCCAAGTTTACATAGATGGCCACTTTACCACCTCTGGTTGCCCTGTCCTGGAGGGCCATGACATAGCCTGGGATAGCGACCGAGGGGTCAGTGATATTTTTATTAGCCATGTTTCTGAAAGGGTGATGATGTCAGGGGCATAGTGGGCTGCCAGCACCTGGAGAGAATTAAATTTGAAGGCTAGGCTTCTTATATTTAGGTGCAGGAGTCACAGGGCCCGGGGGAGGTGGCCTCCAATGAGATTTGTGTTGGTAGATGTGATTGGGGATGGGCCCGCTGAGTTTTATTGGGTAGGGTTAAGTGAGGGGCCTGGGTTCATGTGTATGTTCCCAGTTGCGAAGAGCAAGAAAGCGATTGTTAAGTAGCAGGCTATCAGGTGCAGGCACCATGAGGAGAGCGAGTGCCACCTAGGTAGTAGTTGTGAAACAGAGTTAGTGGCTGGTCAGAAGGTAATTAATTGTAGAATTATCCAGAAGTGTGAGGGGTGGAAGAGAAAGGGGAAGGGATGGGAAGGGGAATGGGACCAATTTGGGCTGTTTGCTGAGATGGTCACCGAGTTGGAGGAGTAAAGGAGCCTTACACAGTCTGGCAGGATAGAGGGTGGTGGTTTAGGGGAGGTAGGTGGCATGTTGGAGATTTAGGGCAGGAGGCAGATGAGTATGGTAGTGAGTAGGTGCAGGTATCTGTGCAGTAGAGATGTGGCAGGGAAGCTAGAGGAGTGTCAGCATGGTTATCAGCTCTGAGGGGGTGGATGGTAGAAGCTAAGGGATAGGCAGACAGTAATATGGTTGGTAGTTGGGTGGAATTTGGTAGTCAGTGGGAGTAGGGGCTTAGGTAGCCACTGGTTGAGGTAGCTGAGTTGGGTATACCATAACAACTTTAGCCTTCTTCCAGTGCCACACCATCCGTGAAGTAGCCATCACAGTCTTCAAGACTGGAGTTGTCACCAGGTGGAAATTCTCACATCACTTATGGTTCATCTACCAGCAGGGAGGTAGATGAACCATCAATGATGGTTCATCTACCTCCTTGCTGGTAGAAGCCTTAGCAATGTGGACGACTTAGTTGTCATCATGGTCTCCAAGACACAGTTCATGTGGCAACACCATTGACATAATTATGTTATGTGAAATGTGACCCTTGTCCATTTTTATGAATGTTAGGATGGACACATTCTTGGGTGACAAATTTGTCCTCCAGTCATGCACAGTGGCCCCAGTTGAAGCAAAAACTCACTTCACACTGACACTTGATGGTGGGCAGCTCAGGTATTTAAAAGCAACTGATGCCAGTGCGGGCCAATCACTCACTTTGCTGCTCCAATACTGCAATGGCTCATCAGTAATGTCAAGATGCTTGGTGTCTCCCATGTAGGTGTCCACCATATGTTGTGCTGCCCTGAATCCTGCTGCCTCATCAGTCTTCCATTTCTTCCATTCCCACCTGGTAAAGAGCATCCCACATGGATTTACTTGCCATTTTCTGCTGCAACTTTGACATTTTTTCTGATTTGGTGATCTGCGTGCTGCTGGTGGTGGTAGCAACACAAGGTATATGTGCAGTTTGTCTGTGCCTTTTTCCTCTGTGCGCCATGTACCCATCTGATAAGTCAACCTGTCAATTTTTGCAGTCATTGATGACCTTCAATTTTGGCAGACAAGCCACATTTGTAGCATGGATGAAGCATGGTAGCAATAGCAAATTCATCTGACTGTAGATTAGAACCACTGTGATCACAACTTGCCTCCATCTGGTGACAGACATTGGTAGTCTGTGATAAGGACTAATGTGGGAGGGCTACCCACATTAAGACAACTACTAAAGGTCAATTTGCAGGCTGGAGAAAGCTCCATTATGGAGACTACATTATGCTCGCATGACTATTCCACAACAGAAATATGGGTGACTGGCATTTACAGGGACCCTATGACAGGAGCTAGCATCAAAACAGCAACTGGACATGATGGTAAATAGTCAAGATGGCAACAGTAAATAGGGTGAACTGACCAACATGGTGATTCCCGCACTGCACCCATGCACGGCACACAACAAAGCACATACACATGGCCCCGGCAAGCAGCGTAGGGGCCACAGACAACCCACCCCAACCCTGAGCAGGTGCGACCCCCTACCAGACAGTACACCCCGGCACTGCAGCCCCACAGTCAACCAGCCTTGCAAAGGCCAACATGCATGATGGCTGGGATGCAGCCAAGCCACCATCATAGCACACAGCATAGTCCACTCGCCATGAAAGAAGCTGTGGTGCACCTGGTCAGCATGCACGGGATGCGTGTGGGTGTGGTGATACCGCCGGTATACCTGCTCATGTCATCTCAGAATGAACAGTCATATGGACAGGCATTTGCTGATGTGTGCAGGCTTGCAGGTGGGGGCCAGCCAAAGACCGAACTTCTCGATTTTGTGTGGGCTGCCTGGCATGCCTTCAGTACCACCTTTGAGGGCACAGAACTGTGGAGCTGCTTCCTGTACTTCTGCCAGGCAGTCTGGCAGAAGGTCCAGCAGACTCCTTTGGTCCTGGCCAGGTATGTGAAGGAGAAGGAGTTCACTCTCCAGGTATGGAAGCTCCATACCCTGGCATTCGTGCCTGTTGCCTCTGTGGAGGAGGCATATGGGGAGCTCCTGGAAAAGCCATTCTACCATGGGAATGAGCAGGTCCTACAGCTGGTCCTTGAATACATGGAAGCAACGTGGCTTGGTCAGGCTGTGGGCAAGATGGCCTGCAGGCACCCAATGTTCCTTGTTAAATCATGGAACATGTATGTGCCCATGCTGGCAGGGCTTGTGCAGACAAACAACTCTGTGGAGGGCTGTCACAAGGGCTTTAGCACCCAGCTCAGTGCCAGCCACCCCAGCCTGTGGAACTTCCTTCATTGCCTGCATGAGGAACAAAGCATCATTGAGGTGCGCATGGAGCAGTTGCTGTCCGGGGCAGGGGCAGCTGCCCAGAAGAGTAAGTACTGTGACCTGTCTCAACATATTGAGGTGATCATGGCCAAGCATGGGAAGTGCTTCACAACCGACTACCTGCATGGGCTCACCCACAACTTTCAGTTGTAGGTGTAGTCAGGTGTGCCTCCAGCAGGTGGCCACCACGTCACCGCACGTCCCCCCGGTGTACCTTCCACCATGTCTCTCATCTGCTATTGTGCTGTCTTGGACCACCCCGGGTGCTGTGTCCACCCCACCCATCCCATGCCTGGCCGGGCTGTCCGCCCAGACACACACTGTGCCCTACTGCACACCTGCCATCCCTGTGTATCCATGCATCCTGCCTCAGTGCCACTCTGGCCATGGTTCTTGTGCTTCTGTCCATTCATTCCCCAGCACCTGTTGTTGTGCACTGCACCCCCTTGACCTCACTGTCTCCCCATCCTAATTGTGTGGTGGTTCCCCCTCCCTCCTCCATCCCTGTCTGTCGTCCTGCATTCCCGGTGGTATTGTCAGTGGGTTTTTCTTTAATCACTGCTGTCAACCATTTGGACATTCATGGCTAGCTCACCATGCCATTTGTTGTTTCTGCATTTTGCCCGCGCCATTCCGCGGGTCACCCTTATGCAGGCGCCCTTATCACATAGAACCACGGACATTCACCAGTGTCTTCCTCAGCACACATATAAGGGGGTATTGACTGACTTATACAGGCAGTATCCCCACTCACAGACTGTTTTTCATTCTTGAATGGATGCAGAATGCTTATTATACCATCCATTTGTTGCCACTGCTCCACGGTTAGAACGATGGATACGCCAGCACTGTCCCGGGTGGTGTGCAGCAGGTAGCCTGAAACCACCTTATACTGCTCATACAGCCAGTCCAGCATGTACAGCATGGAGTTCCACCTGGTCACAACATCTAGCTTCATACAGTGCTGAGGTGGATGGTTACTGTGCTGCAGCTCACATAGATGATCACGGGCCTTTGCAGAATGGCTGAAGTGCACACAGATGCTTCAGGTGACAAACACAGTTTCTTTGATGTCAGTATGGTTCAGAAATTGCTGCAAAACCAGATTAAGGCAGTGTGCCATGCAGGGCATTCTGAAAAGAAACAGAATCACTAATGCACTTCACCACATTGGAGCCATGGTCACTGGCAATAAACCATGCTGTAAACGAGCTTGTGTGTAGCCACTCATCAATGTGATTTAGCAGCACATTAAGCATTTTCTCACCTGTGTGAGACCTGGTAATACTGTGAGGGTGACATGCTGCCTGATATCAAGTGTGTTGCTACCACCACAGTTTTGCTTTATGCAGGTTTTGCTAGGCCCCAAATCAATGACCACCCCAGGTACCTGTGAACAGTGAGCTGTTCTGCACAGATAAGAACTGGTTACTGTTTGTCCACTTGTCTACATATCCGTGCTAAGGTGGATATATTCAGAGGCAGAATGATTAATGGCATGTAGGACAGACTTGGAAACTCTGCTGTAAAGTTCTGGCATGGCACATTTTGAGAAATAGGTTTGAGATGATAGCTGTCGTTTCGGACAGGCAAGGTCCATCAAATGGCAGAATCCAGGATTCTCCACAAAGGAGAATGGCAACAGATTGATGGCCAGCATTTCAATGGTGGCTGCTTTAGGCTTATATGCAGTAGCATGATGGAGGGTACTCTGAGTGCTGCTCAAAGACGTTCTTCAATGTGAGCTGCATCTTTGGGGCAGGTCAACCAAAATCCTGTACTTGTGCCACCAATGTTGTTCTTGCTGAGGTACCAGTTGAGTCTTGGGGCCTGGGATGTGCAGCATGTATGAAACTGGTTATTTTTGTTGATTTGGTGACTAGTGGTGTACTTTTATGACTCGAGGAAGTAGCACCTCCACTGCTACTTTGCCCACTGCTCGAGAGAGAAAAGGATTGTTCACACCTCCTCCACTGACCCACTCAGCCCTCCCTACTCCTGCTCTGTTGTACTGCTGTCACTGACATTAAGCTTGATGAGGGAAGTCCGACCAACAGCTTGATATCTTTCAGCTATTGGTGCCAGCGCAACGGGTGCTTGTTTTTTAAATTGGCGTGTTGACTACTGGTGCCTGTGTGGCTGCCCTTTTTTCCCCATGACTGACACATGCTCAACACAGCTGACATATTGCTATGGTCTCATCAGCGGCATCAAGCATGAAAAAATCCCAAACTAGGGACTTTGCATCTCTGGATTTTACATGGTACTGGGACTGGGAGAGGGGAGCCAAAGGTATTGAAGTTTTTTGCTTTTTTGGGTCACTTTCATGACTTCCATTATACTAGTTTTTTTTTGGGGGAGGGGGTTATTTGACTGCTTGTTGTAGGCTTGCTGATAACTTCCCCCTCAGACTCTGCATCTAAATGGGCTACATCACCCTTCAGCTTTTTCAACTCTGGCTCCCACAATGGATCCAACACCTCATCATCATCTGGACTACAGCTGATTATGTCCTCCTCCCTATCACCGTCTACTGCCACAGAAACTTTTTCCTTCTCTGGCATCTCCTCAGGGGGCTGACTTTCCATATCTACTCCACCAGGAGAAACAGACTTAAGCTGGACAGTATTACCACCATCAACTCCACCATGAACAGGAACAGTCACGTTGACAACTTTATCCACCTACTCCTGGACCTCTGTGCCTGCACTGGTGTGAGTGTCTCCCTTATTCTCAGTATCATCCCCAACAAGCATGGTAGCTACAGATTTGGACATAAAAAACTGAGTCACACTAAAACCTCTTCTAACTTCACTTTTGATGGTACTGGCTGCCACAGTACCGGAGCCCACAGAAGACACAGATGCAGAAATATGCTTGCTTCAAGGAAGTGGAACTGCATTTCTACTTTTTTTCAACAGACTTCTCTGAAGCATCTCCCACCCTATCACCTTTCTCTGAACTGCACCGTATCTTGGCAGGCATATTTATATGCTTGTTCCAATGTTTGCCTTTCTCAGGAAGTATATGATAATGTATTTCTATTTACGAAGTGTGAATAACACCTGCAGTACTATCTTGAAAGGGCAAACAGAAATCAGGACAGCTAGCAGCACTGTAGTCTATGCAACTACAGCTACTACTGTAGCCGGTTCTAGTGGTTAAATACAATTTTATTTTTTTCCTTTCCAAAAACAGGAATTAAGTAACACAGAGTAACAGGGCAGAAGTAAGTGACTTTAAATACAACACCGACATGAGAACACCCCCACCCACCCATCTACAATGATCTGCAGTGACTCTGAAAACTACTAAAGTAGCTCTTAATAAAATGTCAGTTTTTAAATGGAATGGTTATTACACAGTTTGATAATAACTGGGTAGGTACAGGTAGAGTTACGCAAAACTAAACTGAAAACCACAGCAGAGAACACCTCATAGTCACAATACGATCTAGGATAAGCACTGACTGGGCAAGACAAATACTGCAATGCGTTAGTACTTGCTAAATACAATTTTTGCTTGTAGATATATGAGAATGCAGGGACAACATGATTTTAAATGAACAAAGTCACCTTCGACAATCTGGAAGGGACCACCACTGTCTTGAAAACTATGTAGTTTTTTATTTAGTACGGGTCAGGTAGTAAACACTAATGGTGTAACAGGGAAAGGATAAGCAAATTAAACAGAAAAACAGAAATGCCACAATGCAGAGGCTAGTTCAGTCTGTTAAATTCTGTGAGCAATTCACCAAAGCAGTGTACCTGGATATGGGCAAGTGTTCAACTACAAGTACAGTACTTTCAATACAAGAATAAATCATAAGACTGATTAAACAAAAGGAACAAAGGGTAACAGGAACAGGACAACTCAGAATGAGTAACTGTTCAGATAAAGTGACAACAAAATGGGTCAATATGTAAGAAAAATATTGCAAATAAGTAGCACACCAAGAAAAATATAAAGACTTAAAAGAAATAACAGAAACTCACTCCCAACTTGTGAGAAATCTATTTGTCAAATATTAGAAACTAGCCTGCACTGCTTTCACATACACATACACACACACACACACACACACACACACACACACACACACACACACTGTCTACCAACCACCACTCAACTCCTTCACAGACACAGACAAAACTGAAAACATTAAGTTAAACTATGTATTGTCCAAAGATACAGAAAATAAGAAAATGTTCACTAGATACGATAGGAAAAAAAACTTTAGATTTTGGGAGCAATTAGCTCTCAAACGTATGATATAAAGAGGTTTTAGAAGGGTTTATTGGCTGTAATGCACTACACTGAACTGCTCTCTGACTCAGACAATTCACTGTACTGGAAACAGATTGCACATGGTATTTCAACTATTTACCCATAATACATTGCAGATTTCACCCTTTGAGCATAATTTCACAGGCAAAATTGGAAACACAGCAGCAAAATTGGTGAAATGGGTGAAATTTCACAGTTACCCAAAACTGACATCCGCGGTGAAATTATCTTTCACCTAAGAGAAAAACTTTACACAATTAGGGAATTACCCAAACTTTTCACATTTTGTACAACACTATTTGTTTCAGTTTGGTTAATGCACATTTTTATTTTATTCATTTGTTCTTTGGTAACCAGATAAGGCCTACTAGGCACAAGTGCCTGTTTTCAAGGGCATCCTGGGAGCATCTGAGTGGTAAAGTGATTTGCTCAGAATCACATAGCATGCAAGTGAAGGTTGTGGGAATCAAACTCAGTTCTGCTGGATGTACCAAGATCATTTGCAGCTCATTACTCTAACCTCTAGACTATACTGCCAGACTCAGCTTTTAAATCTGGTAAAACTTGTATGGAGGTTTAGTTATGCCAGCAGAAGTTTACAGAGATTGTTTCATTGCTGTACAGGTCTGGCAGTTTTTTTATGTTGCTTGCACGCATGTGCAAGAAACATAGTGCCATCATCTGAATATTCGGAGGTGTGGCAGCCCTCTTCCTATTCAGTCAGTGTGTTTTCAGGCACGGCCGCAGATCTCCAATGCCTGCTGGAGCTGTCTATGACAGCTCCAAAATGCAGTGGCATACAGTTGAAAGGGGGAGCTACGCTTCAGTGAGCAGCGATAAGATATCACCTGCTCATGCGCACTCCCCCTACACACACACACACACACACACACACACAGCACATACATGCATACTGCACAAGAAGCAGGAAAAGGCACGAGAACACACCGAGACAGATGTCAAGACTCCTCTCCCGCTGCTACCGACAGTGGTTAGCAGATGTGCAAATTACACTACTCTCACAATGTCAAAGGGCTCAATAAAAATGTTAGGAGCAGCACAACATGAGCAGACATTCATTTTAAATAGGAACATTATAAAATGGGTACACAATGCTATTAACCTAAGGACGCATTTGATGATGACATATGACATTTGCCTGTACGATGTACATTTCCACACATAGCCACATTCCTCACTGGTTCACTGATTAGGATTATAGGGGGAAAAAAAATCACCTTATCAAACACAACTCCCCCCCCCAAAAGAAAAAACACACACACACACACACACACACACACACACACACACACACACAAAACATAAAAAAAATCCAAGTACAGAACATCATTCAATGGCATAACAACATCGAAGTAAAACAGTGCAACATCAAATGGCATGTTATATTTCATGTCAACAGATGTTTGAGGTTGTCCATTATTTACTTTGAAGTTTCCTAATTTCAAAACCCAGCTTTTATTGCAGTGTTCTTCACATCTGCTGCTAAAGACCTATGCTTGCCAATGAAGTAAATAGCACATGATGATACAGTACAGTTAAAGTGTGAGAACAGAAATCTATACATAACACATGCCCACACTAAAATTAGACTCGACGACACACAATGACATTCATAGATTTGAAGTGTGTAACACTTGCAACTTCTTCTACGCAAAGCTGATAGGATCGTGGGGCACGTGAAAAAACTACAGCTCTGAATACTGCAATCATACCTTAAAAAAAAACCTAAACACAACAAGGACCTGTAGAATTAATTTATTTCATGGGGAAAAATGAGGTAAAACATTGCACGTAATCTTAAATCTGCTGGATGTGATGGTCTAATACCCACATTTTTAAAACTTGATGCCCAGATCTCCAAGATAATCAACTTTTCCTTTATGTTAAGGCAAAACCCGATCTTTGGAAATTAGCTTATGCTGCTGCACATATTAAAAAAATTTAAAAGGAAAAAAGGCCAGCTTGGTTAATTATAAGCCCATATTAATTCTGTCAACATTAGCCAGAATTTAGAAAGGGCTAATTATTGACCAACTTGTTACTTATCTAGACCGGCAGTATCTTTAGCATAGTGAACAGCGTGGGTAGTAAAGGACATGGTACCCATATGGCCATGTTAGTCGATTGTGCCTTGCTTTATTCACAAACTGAAGGAGTTTGGTTCTTCTTTTCTGTATTGGTTAAGAAATTATTTGGACAAAAGAAAGCAAGTTAAATTGGGTACTTTCTACTCAGATGTCACCATCATGTGTTGCAGTGTACAGCAGGGGTCCATTTTGGGCTCGCTGCTTTTTACATTATCCACAAGTTGCCTAGGGTTTGTACTACTTCAAAAATGTTGCTGTACACTGGCATGGTATTATTAACTTCTGGTGGAATTCCCTCTGAAGCAGCAGAGGTATTTCAAAACTGAGCTTTTATTGCAGTTTTCTTCACATCTAGTGCTAAAGACCTATGCTTGCCAATGAAGTAAATAGCACATGATGATACAATACATTTAAAGTGTGAGAACAGAAATCTATACATAACACATGCCCACACTAAAATTAGATGCTTCGGTGACACACAATGACATTCATAGATTTGAAGTGTGTGACACTTGCAACTTCTTCTACGCAAAGCTGATAGGATCGTGGGGCACATGGTGGTGGTGGTGGTGGGTTAATTGGAAATCCCTGAATGCCCCTAACATGATTCAAACTGAAGCAAATTGTGAGACAGGACCAGAGGGCAGGATGTCTGGAGACAAAGAACGGAGATTAGCCACAGGTTGCAACATACAGAACGGAGGGTGTGGAGATTAGCACCCCACCTAGTAATATGTAATTGCCCTTGAAATCTCTTTACAAGAAGAAAAGCTGTACATTGTATTCAACAAGATAGGTTGCGGCAGAGGTTACATCTGACATCACATGTGTGCCACCAGATGCAGAGTGACCAGAGAAAAGACTATGACTGAAACTGTACAGATGAATGATCCAAATTACATACATAATTCATGTAACCCTTCCAAAAATAATAGCTTTCATAAGCAAAATTACTGTATGAGACATCCAGATATAATCCATTCATTTCCGTGAACAGTAACATTCATTGATAACTGCAATTTAATTATGTGGCTCCAGCTCTGTGCACATAGTGCCGAGTTCACTGCTAAAATGACGTCAGCGCTTTCACTGGGTATCTGTCTGGATCGAAACAACTTGGATGAATTTGACACCAACGGAGCAGTCAGACAGGTACCTAATACAAAAAAACTACAGCTCTGAATACTGCAATCATACGTTAAAAAAAAAAAAAACACAACAAGAACCTATAGAAATTAGTTTATTTCATGAGGAAAAACGAGGTAAAACATTGCCCCGTGATCTTAAATCTGCTGGTTGTGATGGTCTAATACCCACATTTTTAAAACTTGGTGCCCCTATCTCTAAGATAATCAACTTTTCCTTTATGTTAATGCAAACCTCGATCTTTGGAAATTAGCTTATGCTGCACTGCCATATTAAAAAAAAGGAAAAAAAAGGCCAGCTTGGTTAATTATAAGCCCATATTAATTCTGTCAACATTAGCCAGAATTTAGAAAGGGCTAATTATTGACCAACTTGTTACTTATCTAGACCAGCAGCATCATTAGTGTAGTGAACAGCGTGGGTAGTAAAGGACATGGTACCCATATGGCCATGTTAGTCGATCATGCCTTGCTTTATTCACAAACTGAAGGAGTTTGGTTCCTCTTTTCTGGATTGGTTAAGAAATTATTTGGACAAAAGAAGAAAGCAAGTCAAATTGGGTACTTTTCTACTCAAATGTCACCATCATGTGTTGCAGTGTACAGCAGGGGTCCATTTTGGGCTTGCTGCTTTTTACATTATCCACAAGTTGCCTAGGGTTTGTACTACTTCAAAAATGTTGCTGTACACTGGTATGGCATAGTACTTTATTTTATATCCCAAACTGTACAAGATAGTAATAATATGTTACATTGTCATTCTTGTTGGTTGTATAATTGTTTTTCCCAAAATAAACTAACAGAATCAATCAAAAGATACAAACAGCACTCCTCACCTAAACTTAAAAAAATCAATAATTTAATTTAAACAACATTTTTTGATTATAAACTTCTGGTGGAATTCCCCTCTGAAGCAGCAGAGGTATTGAAGGACCTCAGTGTTTTTACTGATTCAGCCCTAACCTAGGGGGCCCATTAGAAATACATGACATCAATGGCACATAAAATGTTGGAGCTTTAATGTAGAACTAACAGATGCTTGACGAGGGAAGCCAGGCTTTTCATAACACAGCATAATCTCCTTACCCTGATTGATAAGAAGGTATTGTGATCGATCTGACACCTTCAGCTGTATTAGCAAAATAATTTTATATAACAAAACTGCTCAATTCACACTTACAAGTGGCTTCAGAACATGTAGTAGTTCTCATATGAGCCAATTAAACTGTCTCTTACTTAAATCTAGGGCTGAATTTTTATTACAGGATTTTTTTTTTAGATTGTTGTATAGTAGCAAGCCACAGTACCTTGTAAATTAATTGAAATTTACTGAAAGTAGTTTTCTTTCATGTTTGCATGTGAACATCTTTTGCAGTTGTCCATGATGTGCACAAATAAGAGGCAGCAATCTTTGGGCTACCATGCAGCCTCGACATGCAGCAGATTACTGGTCGCCGTAAAGCTGCTAAAGTGCTACCAACTATTGATACCTTCTCCACAGTTTTAAAAAAGTGTCTGACTAACATCTGTACATACTTTGCAGAGCGTTTACATGGACATTTTGTCTGTATGTACATACTGTATTATGTTTGTATCTGCTTACTTTGATGTACTTTGTACACCAGGTTGTGCATGAAAAGGAACTTCCGTTCCAGTGCTCTTATAATATCAAAATTAAACAGTATCAACTATAATTAAATGTTTTTCTTCTCCAATAAAGAAATCTTAGAAAAAAACAGAAATACAGAATTTGATAGCAGAAAGAGACTGAAGGCCCATTGAGTCTGCTCTAACTTTTCTACCTCACCCCATCAAGCTGCAGTCCTGGCGGGCTGTATCCTTCCGTTCCTGCTGCCTGACCCTCAAATACACAAAACAGACACACACACACACACACACACACACACACACACTCACTCTTGGAGTTCCCTTTCTCAGAGCTGGGATTCTGGTTCGGATTGACCCTGGGTTACATAATCAGGTTAGTACCTCTCTTTTTTGTGGGGGAAGGGGGTAGGGGCTGCAGTCTGTGCCACTTTGTCAGTTTTGCCTTGGATGGTCTAAAGCAGTCAGAACCTCTACAGAGAGACATTGTAACATAGCATTTCATGGCAGATAAGAACTGCTAGGCCCAGCCAGACTGATCGTATTCCCTGCCTGCATCAGTGGTCACTGGCCCTTCTTGGTCATTGGCTTTAGCCTTTCCCACCCACCTCGAGGGTTCCCTTTTGCCCATCCCATGCATGTTTGAATCCCCCCACTGTGCTAGCTCCCACTATTTCCTGGGGTAGGGTATTCTATTTATCTACCATTTTATGTGAAAAACCTCCTCACATTCTCCATTATCCTGCCTCCTCAATCTCATATTATGCCCCTCATCCTTGTACACCTTCTATACTGAAAGATGTAGCCCACTTGCACTTTGTTTATATAAATTCCCTTAAGATACTTGAAGGTTTCTGTCATATCTCTCGTTCCTGCCTCTCTTCCAGTGTATACATATTGAGGTCTTTTAATCTCTCCTCGTATGTCTCCTGGTGCAAACTCGTCACCATCTTTGTTGCCCTTTTCTGAACCACCTCGACCCTGTCTATGTCCTTACGAAGATGTAGCCTCCAGAACTGTACACATACTCCAAATGAGGCCTCACCAGCGTTTTGTACAGTGGCATCACCACCTCCATTCTTCTGCAAGTGATACCCTTTCCTAAGCACTCCAACATACTACTGGCCCTCCCCAGAGCCTTGGTACACTGTTTGGACACCTTTATGTCATCTGAGATGATTCTCCCTAAATCCCTTTCTTCCCTGGTAACAGTCAGCAACTCCCCCCTCATCTTTTCCTCACCCCTGTTCCCCCCCCTACCCTTCCACATAGGTATTTCCCCGGTATGACCAGGGTTGTGACTTCTACTATTGTTATACTTTATACGATTGCTATTTACTGCATGTAACTTTATTCTGTAAACCACTGTTATATTGTGTTCTTTTGTTATCTGTATTGCACCTGTATGTTACCACTGTTGTATCTCACACTGTAACCATGTCTACCCTCCCTGTGACGAGGTGCCTTTGTAAATGAATCTCTGACTCAAAGGTTTTAAATCCAATTTTCTAAAATAAATAAATAAATAAATCCTGTTAACTCTTCACAGGCTTTCTGCACTCCAGGTGCATGATTTTGCACTTCTTTGCATTCAATTTTAATTGCCATACATTGGATCAATTTTCCAGTTTTCCTAGGTCCTTAATTTTCTCGCCCCCCCCCCCCCGGAGTGTCTATCCTGTTGCAATCTTGGTGTTATCTGCAAATAGGCAAACCTTCCCCTCCAGCAATGTCACTAATGTAGAGCCAGGACTGATCCTGGAGGCACTCCACTGGTCACCCCCTTTCCTCAGACTAGATCCCATTAACCACCACCCTCTGCTTTCCGTCCCCCAACCAATTTTTTTTTTAATGATCTATTTATGTGGTTTTTCCCCCTTTTAACCCCTGCCCACCCACACATCCTTGACAGGGGCGTGCATGTGTGGAGGCACGCACATACCCAGGACACCACACCCGCCGTACCTCTCACCGCCTACGCCACTACCAGACCTCCACCCAGTGGTGAGGGGACTACGGGAGAGGTGGCGTCCACCCCAGGAGAGGAGAGACGCCATTAGATGGCTCAATCCTGCTCTGACCCTCCCCCCCACCAGCACCCCGATGATCTGAGGTCATTCCCAAACCTGTGTCGCTGGCGTAGTGCAAGGTGTGGCGTCCAGCACCTCAACCCTTACTGCCACCAGGCCGGCCCCTCCAACCAATTTCTAACCCAGTTCTCCACTTTGTGGCCCACTCCCAGGCTACCCAGCTTGTTAACCAGTCTTCTGTATGTAATGGTGTTGAAGGCCTTGCTGAAATCGAGGTAGGCGATATCCACCGCTCCCCCGCTGATCCATCTCCTTCCTCACCCAATCAAAAAAAAGTCTGTCAGATTTGTCTGATGTGACCTTCCTGCTGTGAATCCATGCTGCCTTGGATCCTATGCTCCACTTGATTCCAAGTGTTCCACAATCCTTTCCTTAAGCAATGCCTCCATAATCTTGCCCACTACTGAGGTGAGGCTGATTGGCCTATAGTTTTCTGCTTCCTCTCTGTTTCCATTCTTGAGAAGAAGGACTACATGTGCGCTCTTTCAGTCCTCTGGAACCACTCCTAACCTCTGGAACCACTCCTGTATTGAGTAACTCACTAAACAGGGCTGCAAGTGGTGCCACTAGTATGATCCATAGTTCCTTTAATATCCTAGGATGTATACCATATGGTCTCATTGCTTTGTCCACCCTCAGTTTTGTGAGTTCTTCTTGAACTCTTCCCTTCTGTAAATGGACTGGTGTTCACCTTCCTCCCTAGGAGGAAGCAGGGAACTACAGACTGGTCAGCCTGACTTCAGTAGTAGGAAAGGTCATGGAAACACTACTTTTTTTGTTGTTGTTTGTTAATTCTTTTTATTGCACCACATGCTTGGAACTTTCTCAGGAGACCCTCTCTCACCTCTGCCATGCTATCTCCCGCCTGAAGTCCACCCAGCAGGAAATCGGGGACAGACACTCCCCTACCTTCCTGGCCAGATGTCCAGCCTCATCCCATCAGGCAGCTGAGAGGATTGGGAGAGCAGGTGAAGTGGACCCAGCATTGGGAGTGTGACGGCAGGGCACTAGAGGATTCCGTCACCTATCCAAGGTGCGAGGTTTTTCTTGTACGAGTTGCCTAAGGCGCGGATGTGCAATGACATCCAGCTCACTCCAGGCATGCTCCCATGCCTGGGTGAAAGACACCCACTCCCACCCAGTCCTCTCTTATGTCCCTGTGCTGACTGCGACTACCCCTTCTACCTTCCAGAGGTCGTTAGTGCAGCGTGATGAGGAAACCCACCCACCCCAGGAGAGGAAAGGAGAGCTGTCTTCTGGACGCTCAGTCCTACTCCTTCCCCACTGACCTCCAATGACCTGGGCTTGTTCCCTAACCTGGGCTGCTGGCGTGGTGTAAGGTGTGGCATCCCCTGCCTCAACCGTACTGGGCCAGCTCATGGAAACACTACTAAAGGAAAGGAGAGGAAAGAATAGTGGAATACCTGGTTGTCAGTGGTCTACAGGATCTAAGGCAGCATGGTTTTATGGGAGGGAGGTCGTGCCAGACTAACCTTGCTGAGATCTTTGACTGGGTAACCATGAAGATGGATCGAGGGGGCAGTGGATGTGGCCTACCTGGATTTCAGCAAGGCCTTTGACACCATATCACATAGAAGTCTGCTAAACAAGCTGGGGAACACAGGGCTGGGAATGAAGGTGGAGAAGTGGGTGGAGAGTTGGCAGGATAATAGGACTCAGAGGGTGGTGGTAAATGGCATTCACTCTGCAGAGGGTAAAGTGACCAGTGGGTACCACAGGGATCAGTGCTGGGTCCAGTCCTCTTCAGTGTCTTTATCAGGGACATTGCAGAGGGTCTAGAAAGGAAAATTTGCTTGTTCACTGATGATGCTAAGTTCTGCAGTAGGGTGGACACACCAAGGGGAGTGGATAGGATGAGGGGACATCTAAAGAAACTGTAGGATTTGTCAAGGGATTAGCAGCTGGGTTTCAATGCAAAAAAGTGTAAGATAATGCACATAGGGCACAAATACCCAGGAACAACATATCAACTCAGGGGAACAGAAAGCTTCAAGCAGGAAAAAGACCTGAGTGTGATCATCTCTGATGACCACAATATAGGTAAGCAGTATGACAAGGCGGCAGGAAAGGGTAACAGGATGCTGGGATGCATAGGCGTGGGAATCACCAGCAGAAAAAAGGAAGTAATAATCCCACTATATAGGACATTAGTGAGGCAACACCTCGAGTGCTGTGTTCAGTTCTGGAGGCCTTATCTATGTCAGACCATAGGTAGATCCTTCACAAAGGAGACCCACAGGAGGGTGGCATGGGACCCCACAGGGGAAGGAAATAACTCCTGGTGGGGGACTCAATCATTGGGGGGTAGAAATGGGGGAGGAAGCGGAGAGAGAGGTAAAGTGCCTGCCTGGCACCATGGCTTGGAGGGACAGGAAGCGAATCCTCAAGAGCGTGGGAGCAGCTACACGAGGGAGGGAGCTGGGTGTCATTGTCCACCTAGGGACAAATGACCTGGCTAGGAATGGTATCAGAGCAGTGCAAGAGGAGTTTGTAGAGTTGGGGAGGGGCCTTAGACAAGTAGCGCATATGGTAACCTTCTTGGAGGTGCTGCCTGTCTATGGCAAGGGTAATGCTAGGGTACTCCTCATCAGAGAATTCAATGAATGGTTGAAAAATTGGTATGGAGCTCAGGGTTTTGGCTTCATTGGGGACTGGGGAGCACCTATGTTGAAATTTTGGTGAAAAATTCCCCAAAATGACTGTTTCTGAGGCATACGTTAACGTGTTCTATACTGCTAAATAGAATTCGTGAATGTTCAATATATTCACTCCAGATTTTCAACATTGCCATTTTACCACACCTCCTTATGAGCAGTACAGCTGTCATTTTTCACATCTCGCCCAAAATGTGTTTCCTCCCGTGTAGCGCACATTGGTGCAGTCAGTGTGTGAAATCAATGGATGGGACCGATTAAGAAAATTACAGTGACACTGTTCATGAGCAGAGGTCTTAAAATGGCTATGTTGAAAATTTGGTGAAAAAACTCCTAAAAATGACTGTTTTATGAGCGTGTGTTGCGCAGTTCCTACGCACACTTGTAAGTTCGCAAATTTTTAATATTTGCACTCCAGATTTTCAACATTGCCATTTTACCACACCTCCTTATGAGCAGTACAGCTGTCATTTTTCATGTGTCACCCAAAATGTGTATTCGTGCATGTAGCGCACAATGGCACAGTTGGTGTGCTCAATCAATGTTTGGGACAGATTAAGGAAATCACAGTGACATGGTTCATGAGCAGAGGTCTTAAAATGGCTATGTTGAAAAGTTGGTGAGAAAATTCCCTTCAGCCGTTCTGCAATGTTACTAATGAAGACATTGAACAGGACTGGCCGCAGGACCGATCCCTGCAGCACCCCACTGGTCACCCCCTCTCCATAGACTGCACCCCATTTACCACCACTCTCTGCCTTCTGTCTGTTAGCCAGTTTCTAACCCAGTTTATCACCCTTTCCCCCATGCCCAGCCTACCCAGCTACTTTATCAGCCTCCTATGTGGGATGGTGTCAAAGGCTTTGCTAAAATCAAGGTTAGCGTTGTCCACTGCCCCACCCTGATTCACTTCCTTTGTCACCCAGTCAAAGAAATCAACCAGATTTGTCTGACATGATGTCCCCACTGTGAATCCATGTTGTCTATGGTCCTGGGCTCCAATGACTTCTAGATGCCCCACTATCCTTTCTTTAAGCAATGTCTCCATGAGCTTCCCCACTACTGAGATGAGGCTGAACGGCCTATTGTTCCCCGCCTCCTCCCTGCTGCTGCACTTGTGTAGAGATACCACATGTGCCCTCCTCCAATTCACTCGTGTTGAATGACTCAGTGAACATGGCTGCCAGAGGTACTGCTATCTCCCTTAATATCCTTGGGTGTATGCCATCTGGTTCCATCGCTTTGTTCACCTTCAATTTAGTGAGCTCCTGCAGGACTCTTTTGCCTTTGAATGGACTATTGTCCACCTCTTCACCCCCTTGCCAACTGCTGTACTGCTGTGGCCCTTGCCCTCCCAGTCTTCTGTGAATACTGAACGGAAAGACACAGTGGATGTCTTGGGAGGAAGGCATGGAACTGTCACTTCCAAATACCTAAACAGCACATAAAAGCAAGCAACATTCGGCATTGACAAATGCTTGTTTTATACAGTTTACATGGTGTCCCAAATATGTTGATCATGGTCACGGAGTGTCATCAATGGTGTGTGTAAAAGTGTCCATTGTGTTGCAGGCATGTGATTATTTTTGCAGAAGCCACATACAGTAATGGGATAATTTGGTAGGATAAATATATCAAGACACCTCAGGGAACAGTAAATAAAAGTGTTGAAAGACTGATTGCATGGTTCGGGGCATGCTTTGCTGCAAAATGCTGTTATAGAGCATCATTTTAATATTTGGGTAGTAAAGGACAGGAATAAAAATATGGCAGCCTGTTGGCTACTCTTGGTTTCATTTTTGTATGTAATGATAATGTGATAGTCATAAGCTTTTTTTTGCCATTAAAATTAGATCAGGTCTGGGCATGAATACTTTTCCAATGCACAATCAGATGACACCTTTCTGCCTATATGGTGTCAGGATATTTCCTTGACACTTTATAACAGAAATTAAAACTATAAGTACTGTAGTACATCATTTTTATGGCTGCATAGCAGAGCTATGCACATGTAGAGCAATTATTCCTAATGCAGGGCTGCCTGGTGCTTTCACGGATTAGAGTTGAACTGCATCTTGCCATGCCCTGTCCATTCAATACATTGCAGCTTCCCCTCCCTCACTGCACTATCATCCACAGCACAGCAAGGGTTAATGCAGCTCAAATTTCACAGCAGAGAAGGAATATGATGAGCCATCAGATAAAGTCTTCAGTTTTAACTCCTTAAAACATGTGAGGAATGTGGTTAGGGATCAGATAAATGCTTCAGCTTAAACTCTTTGAGACCTTTTTTAACTAAAGCCTTTATGTCTTGCAGTGCTAAAATACTGTGTCAATGTAACCAAAATCAGAAACATAAGTTTGACTTTTGTAACAATGGATTATTTTTTTTGGTCCAGGGTCCCCCAATCCTTCATATGGAGGTCAGACCTGCCCTGACTGTGGTCCCCCCATGCCCAAGATTACCTCCCCCTTTGCAGGGCCTCTGGGAAGATTTCCCCCTCAATGGACACTGTAGGCTTACCCCCTATTGGGGCCATGGGAGCAAAATGCCCCCGGAGGATGTCAAAAGCAGTGGAGATGGTGGCAGAGCAGGTCATCATGCTGAGGGGCCAGATTGTTTGATGATTGCTGGATCCCTTGGGGCGGGGATGTGCAATGATGTCCAGTGTCCGCTCCACCCCCTAAAGTGATGGCACCAGCCAGATGCAGAACCCCAGCCTCTGCCAGGGGTCTGTAAAGCACCATACACTCTTCCCCTTCCCCTGGAGAAGGAGAGCAGTTCACAGGATGCTTGATCCTTCTTCCCCCACCTGTCTCTTCAACTCCTGGGTCCATCCCCGAACCCGGGTGGCTGGCGTTGCAAGTGGAAAGCCAACCACTGTGCCAGCAGGCTGACAATTGATTTATTTCTGCATTGTGATTGTACAGTATTTGTTGTCAATGTGTCAGTGCTAAACCAGCACTGTTGCTGACTGTGCTCCAGAGTTCTGCATCGGGGCAATTGTACTTTATGCTGCAGGTAGATGCAAGATTCCACTGAAAATGAGATGCTGCAACTCATTTGAGCTGTTCTGGGTAAAAAATTGTAAACAACATTATGGTGCTCTCTATGATGTTATTACCTCACCAGCTCCATATTCCCATGCTGACATCATATATCTCCATCTTCTACTGAAATAAATAGGCTGTACAAGCATTACAGCAGCTGGCCAATTGTCTAGGGGCCCACCCCCCTCCTGGCCGAGTTATGTAGGGGGGTGCCAACCTTTGGGAGTGGACAGCAGGCCCATGGACATGCCCCAGGGGATAGGCATCTCCATGCCCTTAGGTGAGGGGGGGATTTTGGTGGGGAGGAGCTAGTAGGATACACTGGACTGCTGCCTGGGGTCCTGTCCTTTGTCTGTTCTGACCACCGGAACATACAGATAGAAGTCCAGGTACTTCTTTTCAAGGTAAGGCTGCCTGGAGGCCCTAGTGGTCAGGAAGTAGAGGAATGTAGACAGAATTTAGGCAATAGAATTGTATACTATTGTTGTTGCACTGTTGTGCTAAGATTGGACAGAAGTGCTAGTGGATAGAGCAGCAAATCTCACCCTTACTGGCTCAGAGATGCTCAGCCCTCAATTAGATAGTATGTGCCCAAATGGTACATAAAGAATGCTGGTACTGCCAAGTGGATTGGGGAACCGCTGTATCATGTGGTCCCCTGGTGGTGCTTTTAGCTCTGTGACCAGCTGGGTATTCCAGAGTTTTCCTTTCCCTGATGGTCGCTGCATCTGGGGCTGATCCTGGAATCCTGGCTGCTATTGGGCACTCACGGGAGTCTCATTGTTTTCCTCTCCCACCTCCCTCAGTAGCTACTCCACCATCGGTGGCTCTTCCCTCCCTCCCTCCCAGAGGACCATCAGGGTACGGCTCCCTTACCTGGCTTCTGTGCATTGCTGCTCTATGCACTGTGCGCCAGTTGATCCTCCTGGCTAGGAACAATCCATGGTACTAGAGTGGGTGGAGCAGCAGTGCAGCTCACCAGAGGAATCGATTGGGGCTGGGGGCCAGTGAGCACACATGCTGCCCAAGGCCTTTCTGCAGCTAGATCATGGTCCCAGCTGGATTCTGGTGCCCAGACCCTAAAGTTTCCCTTGTTTCTAAGGATCCCAAGTTTGGATCTCAGGCTGGGGCCATCAGGTGCGAGATCTCATGAGAACTGTGAGTTTGTCAGCCATATTGTAAGTGGCCAGGATACCTCTGGCAGGGCACCAAGAAAGCGGAGCCTATCGGATACAATCAGTCAGTTCAGGCCCTGGGGAACTACAGGGTGTCTCCCCTCCACCTTCCCCAGGGCCCATCACAATTTTATCGGTACTGGGGGCCTTGAGTGAGGCGCTGGCCCCCGCATCTCATTAGTAGTACAGCTGGGAAGTAGGGGTGCTTGCTCTTTCTCTGGGCCATGAGAAAACAGCATTTGGGCAGATCCCTCCTATAAGTTCTTTTGGGATGGCCACAGGGCAGGCCCTGCTGCTGAGGTTTTTCCTTGGACCCATTATGTTGCTAAAAATGAAAAGGTTGTATTGTAATGAATATTAACAAAAAAAAAAAAAAAAAACATAAAACACATCTGTGGAATATTACATCCAGTTCCCTTACAGTTGGGACTAGGGACTTTGCATCAGGTGGATGTGGGGGAAGGGGGGGGACACAGGCAGGTATGGGGCAGTTCAGCCCTGTCTACCCAGGGTGGTGCAAGGCTCCAATCCTCGCTGTTACATTTTCCCTCTTCCTACCATTGCAAACCCTTTAGACCCCCCATTTAACTCTGTCTCTTTTGGGTGATGGCTACACCTGGGATTCTGCTCTAGTGAATTTTCTAACAATCCCTTGGGGCAGGGATGTGCAATGATGTCAAGTGTCTGCACCAACCCTAAAGTGATGGCACCAGCTACAGTAGAACCCCAGCCTCCGCCAGGGGTTCATAAAGCACCATACACTTGTCCCCCTCTCCCCGGAGAAGAAGAGCAGTCCCTAGGATGTTCAATCCTTCTCCCCCCAGCTGGCTCTCCAACTCCCAGGTCTGTTCTTGAACCCAGGTTGTCGGCATCACAGGTGGAGGTCCAACCACTGTGCCAGCAGGCCGGCAATTGATTTATTTCTGCATTGTGATTGTACAGTATTTGTTGTCAATGTGTCGGTGCTAAACCCGCACTGTTGCTGACTGTGCTCCAGAGTTCTGCATCAGGGGCTATTGTACTTTATGCTGCAGGTAGATGCAAGATTCCACTGAAAAAGAGATGTTGCAACTCATTTGAGCCGTCCTGGGTGAATAAATTGTAAACAACATTAGGATGCTCTCAGTGATGTCATTACCTCACCAACTCCATATTCTCACGCTGACATCATACATCCCCCTTGTCTACTGAAATGACAAATTGTGTAAATAACTACCTGCATTCACCATAAGCAATATCCCTCTGAAAACAAGATACTGCATCTCAACTGGTTACTATTGGGAAAATATTTTATAACAATAGGTACAATTAGGGCCTCACCAAAAATACGGTGCTGCATGTTTACTGACCTATCCTGGTATCTACATCATAAAAATGTGTAAAAGGCCCCAGTAAAACTCAGATTTTGCAACTTAGCTGTGCTAACTCTTCTTCACTTCATACATTGTAAAAATGTGTGAAAGCAGGACCCCGCTGAAAATGAAATATTCTCAGCTACCCAGTCCTGCTAATCACCTCACACCCTTTGTGTGTGCATGACTGTTGTAACAGATGTGCTTTTGTGGGGGGGGGGGAGCACTGCATTACATTGATGTTTATGGTTTTATTTTTTCTACTATTGTGGTGTAAATGTTGGACTTTTACATCACAATAATACAATAATACAAGTACAAGTCATACATTAATTCTATAACTCTTCCCCAGTATCAGTCATTTCCTTATTTTTTATTTTGTTAAGTTGATAACAATGGGCTACATATTCAGACTGTGCCAGGCAGGGGTGCAAGCCTGGGTTCAGCGCAACTGGGTTGAGCCAGGGCATAGTCCAGGTGATATTCAATGGTGCTGCGCCATGGCTCAGCACCATTGAATATGGCACCGGGGGTGCCCACACTATGCATGGCGCAGTGGCACTCTGCCAGCACAAGTAGCAGGTGGGGAGCAGGGGGATGCACCAGCACAAGTGTGGGTGCACTAGGGCGCATCAACCACAATGTTCGGCGCTGGGCATGCAAATGAGGCCATTATGCATGCAAGGTACAAATGGGGTCATTTGCTTGTCATAATGGCCCCATTTGCATGCAGTGCGCCGATCCCTGGTAACTTGCACCTGGCGCCCTGCCAGGCTGCAGCCATCATGGACCGACACCCCCTGCCCCTTGGCGGGCATCGCGCCCCGTCGCCCAATTGTGGTCATAAGCATATACATTCCCTGGTGGTCCAGTGGACCGCTATCTCCTGCCCAATCGAAGGGGCATATGTTTAAAATAACCCTGGTGGTCCAGTGGACCACTAACCCCTGCCCAATCATGGCCATATGTATAAAATAACCCTGGTGGTCCAGTGGCCCTTATCCCCTGCCAGATCACGGGCATACATGTAAATGATCCCTGGTGGTCCACTGGATGGATCTCCATCGCTCTCGTGGGCGATAGTCAAACACCCTGTGGTCCAACGGTACCCCCTCCCCACCCACCCACTGAGACCCTGCCACTCTGCACCCCAGTCAGCAGCGGGCATCAGCTCCCTGCCGCAAAGCCATCTGGCCACCACTGACTGACAGCTTAGAGCATTGCTGTATGCCTATTGATTCACTGCATGGGCCATTGGACGTCCAGACTGTACCTACTACACAGTCCGAAATGTGAATGGTTCATTCACATTTTGGGACTGTGTGTAACAGTATGGTCTGCACGCCCATTGGCCCATGCAGTGGATCGATAGGCATATACAGCCTTACTGTACACTGTCAGTTGGCGGGCGGCCAGGTGACTTGCGGGCAGGGAGCTGCCACCCGCCACTGACAAGAGGGGGTGCAGGGTCGTGGGGTCTCAGTTGGTGGGTGGGGGGGTACTTTTGGACCACAGGGTGTTTGACTATCGCTCGTGAGCGGGCGACAGAGATCTGTCCACTGGACCGCAAGGGATCATTTACATACGTGCCCGCAATCAGGCAGGGGATAGGGTCCACTGGACCACCAGGGTTATTTTATACATATGCCCATGATCAGGCAGGAGATAGCAGTCCACTGGACTGCCAGGGTTATTTTATACATATGCCAGCGATTGGGCAGGAGATAGTGGTCCACTGGACCACCAAGGTTGTTTTAAACATATGCCCATGATCAGGAAGGAGATAGCGGTCCACTGGACCACCAGGGATTTATTTACATCATGCCTGCGATCGGGCAAGGGGGGGCATGACACCCCCTGGGCAGGGGGCTTCTAGACTGTATCCTGGACAGTCGGGTGGCCACCCACAGCAGGCGGCTGCCGTGTTGCACCCAGCAATTCGGCAGCCCACTGTGGGTGTTCCGACTTGTTCCCCGGATTCAAGGGCCTAACATTGTATCCTCATATGGCTATTGCCAGGAAGTTTGTGCCTGCATATGCAATTCACACATCCCAGGCTGAATATCGGGATGTTCCACATATGCATAGGCACGCCCCCCGTACTTGTGCCACATATATTGCTGGTGCACCCTGGCTCATCGGGGGTTGCGCAGCACAGCCAGCCCTTTTGAATATCGTGCCAGGGGGCATTGGTGCCCTTTGAATATCCCACCCACTGTATTTGTTCTGTGGTCAGTTCCACAACTTATTACTTGGTAACTTTCTTTGGAAAATTTATTCTTAGACAAATTGTCCTGTTTATTTTTGTTATACTTATTCCATTTCTATGTATTTTGCATTCTGTATTTTTGTGTCTGTCATCTTTTCCCCTATCCTCTTCTGCTAGGACTCATCTGAAAATGAGCTGTTACTAGATCAGTATGTCTTTCCTAGTAAAACCTTTGAAATCAATCAATCAATAAAACTCTTATCACATTAATGTATTAGCAGCCATGCTGGCTCTGACCAGAATTTGTTTAATTTGTGTACTGTCTGTGTATGTAAGAAGAAGATTATGTGGGCAAATAACATTTCCTTATTTATTTTTTCAATTTAAGGGAGTTTTATTTTTAGGGTCCTGTTAAAGGTTTTTTGTGAGTAAAGATGTAAGCCATGTTTGAGATAGCAATCTATGATCTGTGATTAGTACTGATTTTATTGTGAAGAGGCTGTTTGGTCTTTATCCGGTGCTGTCTTGCTGAGATAACTGCACAGGTAAAGATCAGCCAATCTGATTTCACTAGATTGAAACCCATTTTATAATTTTGCTTTAGAAGATAGATAGATACATAGAAACATAGACGCTGTCAGCAGAAAAGGACCTCTTGGACCACCTAGTCTGCCCCAATCTGCCTAAGATCTGAAGCACTGAGCTTTCACGTCTCACTCTTCCACTTTCACTTTGAATGTGCATTGAAGGTTCATGCTACATTGTCAGCAGTGCACATTTATAGTATCAAAAAGTGAGGTTTGAAAGTTAAGCCTGAGATATCTTTTCAAAATAATAATGAGTTTCCTGTAGCTGACTAGCTGTGTGGTTAAGCAATCTGATTTGTTGTAGTTCTACATAATTGCAGTTAGAAAGTTAAAGTCACTGACCTCACTGACCAGGAGCCTCTGACAGAGATGTATTATACCAGACTATACTTTGCAACCCACACACTACACCACTTGCAATGTGCATGCTTTGCCAGCACCATACCATCTGCACTGCCTCTACCAGTGGCATAGCTGTCAACACTGTGATAATATTAAATGCAGCTGAAAACAGAATCAACCAATTCTAACTATATTTTCTATTTTCAGCATGCATTTAATATTAGCATTTGTTTTGTTTACAAACCGCATGCTGACATAGCACCTTGTTTTTCTGTCCCCGTCGTATGACCCACAAAGTTTCTTTACTGTACCAGTCAACACTGCTCCAAGCACAGTGCATCTGCCTGCAATGTACCTGCCAGTACTGAACCTGCTGTTAGCAATGTACACTCTGCATTATCCCAGTCTGTTTCTTTCTGCCCACACTGTGTAACCTTCATCACCAGTGATTGCATTGTACCTACCAGCTCCTTACCATCCACACTGTACTAGCTGCAGTACACTATCCTGCAATATAGCTGCCAGAATTGAACAAGTGGCCAGTAATATACCCCCTGCACATCCCCATCTGTACATTTCTGCCCACACCATACTACCTGCATTATTTATGCTTGTAATGTACCTGCTAGCACCATACTACTCACACTGTAATAGCTGCAGTACACTATCCTGCAATATAGCTGCCAGAATTGAACAAGTGGCCAGTAATATACCCCCTGCACATCCCCATCTGTACTTTTCCGCCCACACTGTACTACCTGCATTATTCATGCTTGTAATGTACCTGCCAGCACCATACTACCCACACTGTAATAGCTGCAGTGAACCAACTTTCCATGCACTTGCCAGTACTGAAGCAGTCATCAGTAAGTGACAATTTGTCAATAAAGCACTACTTATATTGTTCATGATTATAGTGTATTGTACTGTACCTACCAGCACCTTACCACCCACACTGCACCAGCTGCAGTGCATCAATCTGAAAAAAAACAAGCCAGTACTGAACCATCTGCCAGCAATGTACCCTCTGCACAACCCAATCTGAGACAACTTCCTGTGCTAAACTACCTGCATCACCCATGCTTGCAATTTAACTGCTAGCACCTTACCTTCTGCACTGTACCATCTGCACTGCCCTGACCTGTTACCGTATAACAGTACCTGGCTGCCTGACCTGTACCACCTGCACTCTCACCTGCATTGTTTCTGTTGTCCCACCCCCATCAGGTTGGTAGCCCAGCGATGCATTATGTTCACAAACCTGTCAGCCACAGATGTCATACCAAGATAATTTCATGCCTCTTCTAGTCTGTCCCTCCTGGGTCACACAGAGAATATGTGTTGGTAGTGGGATTCAAATCTTGGTCTCCAAGTTCACACCTCAGTGCTCCGACCCTTCGGCCAAATTAACTCCTTCGGTCCCATAACTGCCATATGGAGTTGGAACCATCCATTGCGGAATCCAACCCAAAATGGCCACTGAGAGAGAATGAACTCAGTGTCTGCTTCCATCTACTGTTTTGACCACATCAACCACAAACTACCTTCAAGATTACACTATGAGTAGTAGTTTTGGTGTTGAAACCCTGGTTTTAAGGTTCACCACTCAGCACTCCAACTACCAGGCCAAGTTGCCTGCTTCTTTTCTGCCCCCCCCCCATCTAATCTCCTAATGAATGAGTGATGACTGTGACTTCTCCACAGAATCTCCAGAGCCACATCCCTGCACCCTAACCTTTTAATCCCCCCCAAAAAACCTTATTCTTTTGGTAGTTTTTGCTTCACAGCAGTCTGGGACTCCCAAAATATATAATAGGGGGCCAAGGACAATAATTGTGGAAGTCCAGCTGTGTGCCTTTGGTTTCAATTATGGTGCATCATGACATAGGGTAAGTGGTCACCAGGGAGCAGTTTGTGCATATTGGGGACCATGCTCTAATGGGCAGGAATTATGCATGAAAGGTATGTATTCCCCCCACAGAGCTGTGCACCTGCAGATAGGTCTGCACCGGTGCCATTCCTGACTGATGACCACCTCTCTGCAGCCCTGCCCCCGGTGCACAGGTACACATAGGTTCATGCAGTGTGGCCATAGGTGGAGCTTTCACCTGCATGGGCATTCAATGGGATGCCCATCCTGTATCCCTCAGTGGATCCCTTATGCAGTTGGGGGTGCATTGGCTATGTTCCCCCATGGATGTCCACACAGCCGGCACCATGAAGGTGAGAGATGGAATGTGCCACCAGCAGTGTCTTGTTACAGAACAGATGGGGAGGTACGGGGAGATGTGTCACAAGGGTGTGTGTTGGGGGGGTCAAGCTGCCCACCACACTGGTGAGGCTGGGATGCAGAGCGAGGGGACAGCAGAGGCAGGCCGGCAGTATATTGCAGGGGGTCTGTAGTCCAGGGGCCAGTGTCCCCATGTGTGTGTATGGGGGGTTAATGGGGGTTGGCATGCATGGGGAAGGTGGGGGTCATGGCTGGGTGCAGGAGTGAGTAGTCCTGGTGGCCTGTCACTGCGGATACTGGGGAGATCCCCTTAGTGAGGGACAGAGGCACGGGATGCATAGTGGGCTTATGGCAGGGTTCTCCCTGGTGTAACCCGCATCCACCTCCACATCCCCATGGTCAGAACTACACACCATTGTGCATCGCGCATAGTGCTGGCACACCCCCATCCACCCCCTGCATGTTGCACTCTATGTGGGTGGGGGATCGGGTGCACAGGGGCATTCCATGCAAGGGGGAAGCAATGGGTGCAGGGTGGCTATATGCAGGGAATGTTCACTGCATAGCCACTCCACATGATTGAGCATAGGCCCCTATAAGAATCCAGTACTATATCCCAGGGACTCCCCACACTGCTGAACTTGTGTCCTGATGAGTTGCAGGCATGTCAAAGATATAGGGCCCCCCCCATCCCCAAGAGCCTTCACTCCATTGTGGTGGTAGTTCATTTCAAATCTGGGTTTCAAGGTTCAGATCTCTGTTTTTTGAAAACCAGGTCAAATAAGCACAACTACACATGCGTACATAATGTACAGATGTATCCAAAAGTTCACCAGTAAACTGTACTTGCCAACATACTGTAATTGTATTACCAGTCTTTTTTTCTGTACTGTCTTTTTAAGCCAGTTTTCTCTTTGCACATTTATGGAACATCTGAAAACAGACTGTTTACAGATCAGCATGTTCTGATCAACAACTGCAAATGAGTAAAGCTGCACGGTCTAGTGGCTAGAGCACAGACTTCAGAATTAGTAGACCAGGCTTGAATCCCACTAGCTAAACTTTGGTAATGTAGTTTTTAAACTTTGATTTTAAAACACAGATAAGTGTAAAAACTTTTGAAATCCCCCTCCATTTTGGGGGTTACTAGGATGCCTAGTTGGCATCAGTGCCCAATGCCATGCCAGGCCCTGTGGAATGGGCGGGGCCCTGGCATCAGGTTTATGAAGGGCAGAGTGGCAGGAACAAAGTTTTTTGTGTGTTCATCATCAGCAAGAGTCATTCTCATTCCAGCTGAGGAGGTGTTTGGGGCCTGTAGTGCTGAGCTTGGGTGTGGGTGGTCAGTGACAGCCAGAGTGGGACGATTGCCACTCCAGACCCACAGTGGAAGCAAGTTCCCCTTCACCCATCGGGGAGGGCATAGATAGAAGTGCTGTAAAGTGCCACCAGTGTTGATGAGGAAAATCTAGGAGCCCGTCTGGCTCCAAGTGGTAATGCTGAGTGACCATTGGTGGCTGCCATGGCAGCTCTGGATCTGGTAATTGGCAGACCGGGTTCTGGTGCATCCAGTGTGGTAGCTTGTGCTCCATGCCATAAGGCCATGTCATCTGATAAGGGTGCTGTAGTGACATCTGGTGTGGCTGCCCTGGAAAGAAAAGGCATCCATCTTTCAGCCCCCTCAGAGCTGCAAGATGTTGGAATGCCATTGTTGGAAGGAGGGATTGAGCCCAGATAGTGCCCGGGTAGTTGCTGTGGTGTCCCAAATGCACCACCGCGGGGGAAGTGAAGTTTCAAACCAGAGCTAGAAAAGGAAGTATAGATCTGCTGCCTGCCATCACTGAATCATTGGGAGCTGCTTAGCTCCACAAATGTGTCAAGGATCCAGATTTGGGACTTAGATCCCCTAAAGGAAATGTGCCATAGCTCTGCCATTGTTCGTGTAGCTTGTAACTCAAGTTACCCCAGCTCCATGGAGCAGGAATGAGTTTTATGGCTTGAACCTTTGGAAATGTTTCTAAAATAAATTTTGCCTGATTAAAATTAATTTCTGGCTGGATAGTGATCATTATGCCCTTAGCCAATGAATTTTGAACAGTGTGTAATTTTCCTAATGAGTTTTGGCCCCAGATCAAGAAAGCTGATGCCCCTCCAGCCGCTACAAATGCCATTGCACCGAAGATGGACTTCTTGCCATCAGCGAACGAATCCCTGCTCTGAGATACTGCTTTGAACTCTGCCAAATGAGACTGTTGTGCTGGGTGAGTACTGACCTGGGGCCCTCCCCCTTCCCCATGACTGTTACCACCACTTATAACCCTAGACATGGGAGGGGAAGGGAGAAACCAAGGGGCACCAGTAACTAAAACTAGGGGTTCGCAATCTACCCCATGGTGTATTCCCTGAGATGAAAGAAAGACAATATGATGAATGTGCCGTTATACACCAGTGAAAAGGGGCCACACTTTGAAAAGAGCAAAAAGGGGCAAGACAGGGGGTACACGTATCTGTGATGTACATTTGCTCCCTCAAAAAGCCATGTGCTAACTTAAAGAAAACTGTGTCCAACATAAAATCAACTTTTTAAAATTAACAGCAGACATTTTTTAAAACACATCACTAACATGTACTCCTCTTCAAATAAATAAAAATTAGCTCCCTCTCCAAGTCACCATTTTTTATTTTTTTTTTGTTAATCATTTTTTCCTCCGACCTGGCTCATGGTGGGCCACTTCATCCCCACCTCATAGTTTCATAGTTTCATAGTTACATACAAATTCAGGAGGCATCGCCTCTTTATGAATTTGCCATCTGAGGATGGTTTTAATTTTCTATAAAATCAAATTTTTTATTAACCATGAATTTGTCCAGTGTACTCTTAAATATTTCCATAGTTTTGCTCTCTACAATTGAAACTGGTAATGTATTCCAAAAGTTAACAATTCTCTGTGTATACCATTGATGTCTTTTTTCGGTTTTACAGTGTACACCTTTTAATTTCATGGTATGAGATCTAGTATGCAATATACCTGATTTTCTTACAATACCAAGATTCTCTAAAAGTCCCTCTATAATGAAAGCCTTATAGAGTAAGCAAAGATCCCCCCTAAGTTGCCTATATTGTATAGAGTATAGACCAAGTGACCTCAGTCTTTCACCATATGACTTATTTGTCATACCCTGAATTTTTTTAGTCATTCTCCTCTGTACTCCCTTCAATTGTTTCCTACTTCGAATTGTTAAGGGTGCACAAAAAGGGGCACAATACTCTAGATGAGATCTCACCAGACTAGTATACAAAGGGAGAATAACCTGAGGTAATCTACTTTTAATATTCTTCCAAATACAGCCCATGACTCTCTGACATTTCTTTACTTTAAAGATGGTATTATTCTCAAAATTTAACTTATCTATATTGATCCCCAAATCTTTTTCATTTTCTGTCACTTGTATTTGTCCTTTGTTTAATATATACACGTTTTTTTGGTTGTTATAACCCAAGTGCATAACTTTACATTTATGTTCGTTAAATTTCATTTTATAATTAGTAGCCCAAATTTCCAAATTACCAAGTTCTGCTTGCAATAGGCTGATATTTTCAGTAGTATTAACAACACAGCCTATCTTGCAGTCGTCCGCGTATTTAGAGATCCAGATATTGTCAGATGTTTGTAACGATGATATCAGAATATTAAATAGAACAGACCCCAAAACAGAGCCTTGGGGGACACCACTTGTAACACTCATCCATGATGACATGGCTCCTTTAACAGTTGTTTTTTGTCTACGGTTATACAACCATGAATCTATCCAATTAATTAGTTTATATGGAAATTTTAGTGAGGTTAAATGTTCAATCAAAATTTTATGAGAGACACGATCAAAAGCCTTGGCTAAGTCCAGAAACACTATGTCCACTGGAAGACCCTTGTCCAATGCTGCACTTATGTTTTCAAAAAAGCTAAGTTGGTTCGTAAGGCATGATCTACCTTTTGTAAAACCATGATGTGTATTGTCTTGTAATTTGTTATAGGAGATATAATCATCCATTCTACGTAGAATTAATCTTTCAAAAATGTTCCCAATAACAGATGTTAAGCTTATAGGCCGATAATCAGACACCATAGATTTTAGACCGGTTTTATAAATAGGGACTACTACAGCTTCTTTCCATGCAGAAACGCATTCTCCAGTTTCAAGGGATAAGTTAAACAATTTTCTGAGCGGTCCTAATATTTGTAAGGCAATTTGTTTTAAAAAAGTAGGGTGTATTCCATCTGGTCCAGCTGATGACGTAGTTTTTAACTTTTGTATTTCAGTTAAAATTTCTTTTTCTGTAATGAGTTCTACATTAACCAAATTTGGATTAACTATATCCTTATTTAAGTATTCCTTATGAGTAAATATATTATGAAAGTATTTATTAAATTCTTCCTCCATTTCATATTCTTTTGTTAGAATTCCAGAATCTGTTTGTAATGGTCCAATTGTTGCTTTAGATCCTTTTAAGGAACCAATATAATTGTAAAACTTTTTTTTATTATCTAATGTTTCAGTTGCCAATTTTATTTCCATATTTTTTTTTTGCTTTCCTTATTTCTAATTTGACTTGATTTGTACATTTTTTGTAGTGATGCCATTTATCTTGAGATGGATGAATTTTATATTTCTTATATTTTCAACGTTTTTTGGCAGTCAAACTCTTAATTTTATTATTCCACCAAAGGGGATATCTATATCCCTTTTTGTATTTTGTTCTATTTGGTACCCATTTGTCCAAACAATATATAAACTTGGAAGAAATACAGTTCCAGATTTGATGTACATTAAGATTCTCGCATTCATGATTCCAATCCCAAGAGTTCAGATACTCTTCAATTTGTGTATAATTGGCTCATGTATAGTCCTTAGTTATGGTTATTCCCTTAGTCTCTATAACCCTCGTCTGTATAAAGAATTGGATCATATTATGATCACTGTTACCCAGGAGTTCTAATATTCTAACATCATGAACTAAAGTTCCCATATTAGTCAACACAATGTCAAGGATGTTATTATTTCTTGTACCATGTTGAACTATTTGTCCTAAGTTTTGATTAATCGTTATGTCAAGGAAATCTTTTTCAGTGTTGCCCTTCCACGTGTGCTTACTCCAATCTATATTGGGAAAATTGAAATCACCCATAAGTATATAATATGATTTTGGGTCCAGATATTAATAGATTTTATAAAATTTGTATTCTGTTCCTTATTTTAATTAGGTGATCTGTAAGCCAGGCAAATACACAACTTAAATGATGGTAAAAGGATTTCTGTCCATATTATTTCACTATCAATGTTCATCTGGGTGTTGGAGTTATTACAGTGATATGTGTATTCTTCGGAAATATATAATACAATCCCCCCTCCGAGTTTGTCTTTCCGGTTTTTAATTATTTTATTAAATCCTGGTATATTAATGTTCCAACTATCGTCCTGAAACCAGGTTTCAGTAACCCCACAAATAGAGATATTCTCTTTGTGCATTATATATTTTAGTTCTTCTATTTTATGTGTCAGGCTTCTGGCATTAAGTAGTAATATTTTTATATCGTTAATATTGGAAAGTGGGGATTGGATGTTTTTGGCTAGAACAGTGGTATTCAAAGGAACAGGGGTAATGTTTCTATGCCTCAATTGGTTATTATTTCCAAATAACTTGCCCCCCCGATACTAGTTTAAATATATATCTAGAGAACGAGTAAGATGCGACCCTAATATGTCATTTCCTTTATTGGTTAGATGTAATCCATCATGACAATATAAGTCATCATGTAGATGGAAATCTTCCCAATGAGGTATGCAGTGAATCTCTTGTTTTAGTGTCCAGGATCTCAACCAGTTATTAAATTTATGTATTTTTTGATTAATTCGTAGATTAGCTTTTGGTATGGGCAATACTTCTGAGATAATAACATCACATCCCAAGTTAATCAATGTATTGACTAGTGCAACCATGTCTTTTTCAATCTCCAAAAGAGAATCTTTGAACATATTATTAGTACCCACATGTGTTAGTACAAGGGGATTAGGGCCCAGATCTCAGACCATTGTTTTACTCATGCATGTTAGATCCGCAATTTTTGCCCCGCTAAAAGCAGATAAAGTTTGATGTGTTTTATCTGGATTACAGATAGTCCTGTCTAGTTTTTTGATCATGGAATCCCCTATTACCAGTAAATTTCTGTGGTGTAACTGTGTATTGTTAACAGATTCCATATTAACGAGAGGTCCACTATTACAGTGATTGGTATCATGCTTTGGGGTGAAATCTTTACTACCAGTATCTGTATCTAAAAGAGTAAAAACCTCTGAGATATCATTTTCTGCTAGTTGATGTGTAAAAATATTTTCTGAGTCCGTATCTAATGCTTGTAGCATAGAAAATCTGTTTGTAAGAGGAATGTCAAATGTTGTGGCATGCCTACCTTTTTTAGCTGGTTTTGTATATTGTATATTGTAGCACTCTTCATCTCTATCGTAAGGTACATCTTCCTCTCTAATTCTTTTATTATTATTTTTTTTTGTGTTGGGTTCAGGTTCAATAGAGTTAAATGTATCTGGAACATGGCACTGAGGGTTAGGTGAAATACTAACATGATTGTGTAAGGGTGCAGTCATGGAGAGTGGAGAAGAAGACTCATTATTCAATATATTTAACTTAGTTCCCAGTCTATCAGCCATATTTCTTTGGCTATTTTCCAAGTGTAGTAGCCTTTCCATAAAGGAATTCAATTCATTTATTAACTCAACATTATGAATGCATTTATTACATTCAAAGTGATCTTTTGGATCTTCCTGGGTGATTAAATACATTAAACAATTCCTACATCTAACAAGGTATTCACCCTCATGTAATGAGATATGATTTGTCATAATTTTATCTTTATGTCCTTTGACCCTATTACAGTCTTATGTTTTTATTCCTCAGTACTGCTTGCAACACACATCAGTTGTAAAGACAAAATATATAGCAATGGATGATAATCCATCAACCAAGAATACACAAGGTGAAATTACCTTGTTATGAAGTCCCAGGGACCAAGTTAATATCTACAAGGATTCTTACGACTCCCCACACTCCCCAAACACGCCTAACACACCTAACACGTACTGATGTGCGAGTCTTTCGCACATCTTCACGCTGGCCAGACGTATGCCGCCTCTCACCGCAGGGCTTATATTTATCTGGTAATTACCCTGAAGTGTTTGAAGGGTCGCACTTCGTTCCTAACTCAACAAGTTAAATTAGTGATTAAATTGCAGTCACAAATGTACAGAAACTAATGACAGGGCTTAATTTGTCCCAAAGAACACTGGAATTGTTATAATCTGCAAGTTTTAAAATAAGCTGTACATGGAGAACAGCTCCTCTACCTGTTTCTATGGCAACAGGGCTCCTTTAGATGCTACAGCAAAGCTACAAACTCGCAATAGCGAGTGAAAACTTTTTAAAACACAGATACCAACACAAAGTACATGAAACAACAAAGGTATATCAGAGCAATAAAAGAATAAAATATAACAGTAGTTTCTCACAGCATCCTCTGTTCTGGCCACTGTCTGGTTCACCCCAGGTCCTATAGGGCCCTCAGCTTTTACCCCCATGGCTTGCCCCCCATGGCAGGGTGGTGCGGAGCCCCCTTCTCTCCCACCAAGTCCAGATCCAGTCGCCAGCAGTGCCCCCAAAGCCGGGGTGCCCCGTTGGATGGCCATCAAGCTGCTGCAACCTGGAACCCATTTTTCCATTGTTCTCTCATGTGTGAGTGGGGCGTGCAATGATGCCAATGGAGGGAGCATGCACGCGTCAGCACACACTCCTCCCAGCACCTGCCCCAGCTCAGTTCCTGATGCTCAGCATTGGCACACTGCTCCCAACCTCTGCTAGGGACCAGCAGCATGCTGACAAGTGGAGTCCCCCCTCCCCAGAGAGGGAGAGCAGTCCCTCAGACTCTCAATCCCTCTCCTCCCCTGCCGACCCCGGTGGCCCAAGTCCATTCCCAAAACCAGGTCACCAGTGTGGAGCAAGGTGTGGCATCCAGTGCTTCAACCCTCAGCACTGAGGGCTGGCAATATATCAACATTTTTTTTTTATCCTCTGATGCTCCAGATTGGAAACCAGACCCACCATGTGGCTGGGGAGAGGGGATCAGATTTTTTTTTTTTTACTCCCTGATAGGCCAGGTTGGGCACTGGACCCATCATGTAGCTCAGGGAGAGGGCAAGATTTTTTTTTATTACCTAATGGGCCAGGTTGGGCATTAGATTTGTCAGATAGTTTGGGGAAGGAAGGCAGATTTATTTTATTCCCAGACTGATCAAGGTCTGGATCCATCTGGTTGTTGAGGAGAGGATGACAGTTTTTTTTTGTATCCTGATTGTCCAGATCTGCCACTGGGCTCATCAGGTGGTTGGATGGTGGAAGAGTGACAGATTTTCTTATTCTCTAACAGATCTTGTCAAGCAAGGGTCATGCAAGGAAGCTGGGGAGGGGAGACAGTTTTGTTCTTATTCCCTGATGAGCTGGATTGGGCAGTGGACCTATCAGTAAGCTTGTAGGATGGGGCAGTTTTTATTTACCCCCTGATGGGCCTGGTTGAGCACCACACCATTCTACTGTGCAACAGACTGGTCTGGAGTGTGCATGGCAGTGTGTTCCCTATGTGCATGTTGGGAAGAGTGCAGAGCTGGAACTTAGCAGTAAGAGAAGGAAAAGCTGAGAGATGGTCTGGCAGTGGAGCCAGGATCACTGGCCCTTGGGGTTGCAGCCTTTGAAGGGTACATCGTTGGTCTCCTTGCTCCAGTTTCCCACACTAGTGCACTTTGGGCAGGAGAAGGCAGAGATGCCTGAACAGGCTGGAAGTAGCAGTAGTGTGACAGTAGCCCCAAGCCTCTCATGGAGTGTTTGAGCCCCTCACTGTGACCTGAGTGGATGGGCATGAGGAGAGCAGTGTTTTACTACCCTACATATTCTACCTTCCACTTACCACCTTTCTACTGCTCCTTAGTATGTCCATTTGGCTTAATACATGGGCTAAGCTGGTCACGATAGCCATCAGAGTTGGGGAGAGTGACAGATTTATTTCATTCTCAGATAGGCCAGATTGGGTATCAGACTGGTAAGACAGTTAAGGGGAGTGCCAGATTGTTTTAATTCCCTGAAAGATTGAGTTTGGCACTTGACCTGTCTGATTATTGGGAGGAGGCTCAGAGTTTTGTTATTCCTTGATGTGTGGGGTTGAATGCTGGATCTGTCAGGTTGTTCTGGGAGGGGGATAGGTATTTTTATTCTCTGATAAGCCATTCTGGGCACAGGACCTGTCAGTTTATTTTGGGTAGGAGGACAGTTTTGTATTCCCTGTTGGGCTGGGTTGGGGACTGGACCTGTCAGGCAGTTTGAATTAGGAGGATGGAATTGTTTTATTCTGTGATGGGTTGTGTTGGTTACTAGGCTCATCAGGTTGTGGAGGAGGGGAACAGATATTTTTTATTCCCTGATCCACCAGGCTGCCACTGGATCCATCAGGTAGTTGGGAGAGAGGGCCAGATATCTTTATATTCCTTGTAGGGCTATGTTGGGTATCTGAAATTCTATTCTACAATTCCTGCACTAGCAGTATGAAACCTCTGTGCATTTCAAACACTTTGGGATACAGTGCATATGAACGTTATTATATTAAACCTAATTCATTTATATTCATCAGTTCATGCATAACCATAACATAACTCCTGTGCCTTGTAAAGCACCAGGCCTGTCATAGCTGGGGAAGAGGGACAAATGTTCTTTTCCCAGACAGTCTGCTATAGGCACAAAATCTGTCAGATAGTTGGAGGAACATGACAGATTTTTTTTTTGTTATTATTCCCTGGGAGGGGAGGATGATAAATCAATGATGCCTACAATCACCTTTGTTGTCAAAAGGCAAAGCAAGGCAAATGTTATTTTTATGGCAAACAATCCTGGAGGCTCTGGTTGCCTAACAAGGTATTACAAAATAAAACAACTATTTAAAATCCAGAAATAACAAATGAATAAAAGTCAGAATTCAGTTAATAAAATTTACTATGATAACGCTGGTTACTTTGTGAGGGCCAGTCTGAAGAAGCGGGCCTTTAGCCTCTGCTTTAAAACACCAAATGAAGGGGCCTCCAGGACTTCAGATGGAGGTGAGTTCCACAAGGTTGGCACAGAGACACTGAAAGCACAATCACCAGATGTCTTGAGCTAAACTCTGGGAACATCCAGGAGGCCCCTCAAAGAGGAGCAGAGGGAGCGAGCAGAGGTTGCAGGTGTCAGGAGCTCCAACAGGTAGCCAGGACCCAGCCCATACAGGGCCTTATAGGTGAGCAAGCCTACCTTGAAATGGACCCTCCACCTGACTGGCAACCAGTGCAGAGCACGCTGGAATGGGGTCACATGACAGAACCTGGGCAGGCCCATTCTGCACCAGCTGCAGCCTACAGAGGGTCCTCCCCCATGACCTCAAAGTAAAAAGCGTTACAGTAGTCAAGCCTAGCGGTAACAAAGGCATGTACCAGAGTCGGTAGAACCTCAGACAGAATAAGAGTCTTGATCCTGGTGATGTTCCATGAGTGGTAAAAAACCCTCTTAACCACAGATGACACCTGATCTTCAAAGGTCAGCATGCTATCCAGGATCACACCTAGATTAGGCATCCTTGGGGAAGCAACCCCCAGAA
The DNA here is from genome assembly GCA_016271365.2 of Neoceratodus forsteri. Taxonomy (NCBI): domain Eukaryota; kingdom Metazoa; phylum Chordata; order Ceratodontiformes; family Ceratodontidae; genus Neoceratodus; species Neoceratodus forsteri. The sequence goes on along the minus strand of CM057449.1, from coordinate 1,579,851,990 downwards.
AATGACCTGTGTCTGCTCCAGGTTGCAATCCATCATGCCCACGACCTGGCTGGATCACTAGCACCTCTGTCTTATCTGGGTTTAGTCTCAGGTAGCTGGAAGCCATCCAGTCATTGATTTTTTTTTTTTTTGAAATTTAAATTTTATTGATTTAAGAATACAAAAGAAAAACAGTATCCCAAATATGTCGGGAAAAACATTATTGCAATAAAACAAACAATATAAACAAACAACAACAAAAACATCATCCCAACCCCACAGAATCATGTCCCCAAGAAAGGTATTCAAACACATCCACTCCCCCTCCAAAAGACCCTCAACAAGACCAACAACAACATGAACCACAAAGACCTAATAAAAAGAACCCCTCCAAAGCCCCCTTCCCCTCCAACCCAAATCCCGTCCCCCTTAGGGTGCACCCACCATACAACTCTACAGTTATAAAATAAACATCAGCTATCAATAGATCAGAAATCATAATAGGTAACAGTCATAAGTATAGCCACTTCAGGTAGAAAAAGACTTGTGCTTAAACTGACAGAGGAAAAGTACAAAAGTAAATGTGGACATAAGGGATCGGGTCATAGTAAAGAAAAACCAATTTAAGTCAGACACAAGGCCTGGAGCTTACCCCATCTCCTCTGAAACAGATCTAAACGCCTCTGAGACTGGCAGCAAGTTTTTCCGATTGGAGATACGATAAAATTTCAAGTAGCTAATCGGCAAAGGACACAGAACCAGCTGATCCGTCCAGTGTCTTAGCACCATTTTTAACAACCATAGCCACCACAGCCATGTGATATCTTCGCTCAACACTGTCAACCCGGAAAGGTCCCCAAGAACACACACACCTCAGGACTGAAAAAGCCAGACAGGCCTAGTAAAGGATCAAAATAGTTCTTAACCTGAGACCACAACGGAGCCACTTTAGGGCAGTCCCAAAATATATGAACAATATTGCCATCCCCATGCAAACATCTGAAACAGGTAGGGTGAGATACCCTCTTAAACTGAAATAGCTTAGCTGGGGTATAATATAAATTATTAACAATGTAATACTGCGTTAGCCGAAACCTATCCTGAGTATGGTACTTGTGAAGGTCACTCCAAACCCCAGGCCAGTCAAAAGAATACCCGGGCAAAAGATGAGTCCAAACATCCGAACCAACAACACCCTCAGGTAAATTATAGTCCAGAAGGAAGGAATATATCAAAGAAATAGAATGAGACTGGGAAGCAAGTCTAATCACATCAGAAAGAAAAGGAGAGACTACCGAGTCCCTAGGAGCAGAACCAAATCTCTGGTTAATTAAGTGTCTCAACTGGTAAACCTTGAAAATAGACCTACTAGGAATGTGAAACCTCTCAAGGATATCACTAGAAGAAAGAAGGGAGTTAATATTAAAGAAGTTTCCCAAACTAGCCTCCCCAATTTGTGGTAGCCAGTCTGGACTAATCCATGAGTTGCCCAGTTTAATATTAGGATTAGCAACAACCGGCTGCCCCAAATCCGAAGTGGGAGAAATATGAAAATACTTTAAGCATTGCCAAAAGACCGCAATAGCAGTCCTTATAACATTATCCGGGATCCATTTAGCAAGTAATCTCGGGGGTAGATAAAAGAGAGCATATTTATCGAATTTAATTACAGAGAGGGAAAGACGTTCCAGTTGAAGCCAGATAGGACAAGATACATCCGGTTTGGCAGAGAACCATCTTCCCAATTTAGAGAGGTGTGCAGCCCAGTAGTACAACAGGAGGTTGGGTAGTCTGAGACCTCCTCTATCTTTGGAAAGAGATAGTTTACCATAAGAATGCCTAACTGCCCTCTTAGACCAAATAAATTGAGAAAAAAGCATGTGAAACTGCTGAATATAAGAAATGGGAAGCCTGAGATTAACCAGATTCAGTGGATAGAACACTCTGGGAAGGACATTCATTTTGAGAACATTAATCCGACCCCAGAGTGAAATGGGGAGGGCTGACCAACGTTGCAGGTCCCGCGAAACCGAATCTTTGAGCCTGTCCAAGTTTAATTCCTTCAAAAGCAAAGGATCAGTGGAAAAAAAGATCCCTAAATATTTAATGTATCTAGGGGCCCACTTCATACCAAAGGAGGAGAACTCAGCCTTGTTGGTATGAACATTAAGAGGGAAAATTTTGGATTTAGAAACATTCAGCCTGTACCCCGAAAAGACCCCAAACCTCTCAATAAGACCTAACACCGCCCTCAAAGAATCAGCCGGATCCATCAGATGCAGAAGGATGTCATCAGCATATGCTGAGAGGACCAACTCCTTTTGGTATAAAGTAATTCCTCTGATCTGGGCCGATGCCTTAATCTTTCTAAGTAAAGGTTCCAGGTACAAATTGATTAAGAGGGGCGAGAGGGGACAGCCCTGTCTGGTACCTGCATATAGACGGAAGAGAGAGGAAAATACCCCATTACAAAATATTCTAGCAGAAGGACAACTGTAAAATACCCAGATCCTATTAACAAAAGCAGACGGGAAGCCCATCTTCTCCAGCACAGCCCAAAGAAACCCCCAGTCCACTCGATCAAATGCCTTTTCGCATCAAGAGAAACCAAAACCGCCGGATACGAGAGGGATTGGGCATACTGTGAGATATGAGAGGTCCTCAGATGGTCAGCCGCAGATCTGCCAGGCACAAATCCAGCCTGTTCAGGACTCAGCAGTTCAGACCATACCCTCTTAATGCTCAGCTAAGATTTTAGCGAGGATCTTCATATCATAGTTCTGAAGTGAGATAGGTCTGCAACTAGCTGGATCAGTAAGAACCTTGTCAGGCTTGGGAATTAAGACAATAGTTGCCTCAAACAGCGAGGGTCTATCCGAGGCTACAGCCAGATAATCATACAGCTTGAGGAGAGTGGGTGTCAGATCCTTAACAAAAGTCTTATAAAAATTTGCTGGAAACCCATCAGGTCCTGGCGTGTGATCAGGAATGAAGGAAGCAATAGCCCTCTCAATTTCATCTTCCGAAATGGGGGCTAGCAAAATAGCCCGCTGAGTTTTGGATAAGCAGGGAATGTCAATCTCTCCTAAGTAGCTGTCTAAATCAGAAGCAGGGTGCGACCCCCGGCTTACTGTACAGACCCAAGTAGAACTCCTCAAAAATGTGGGCAATTTTCCGGGGCGCAGTAACAACTTCCCCAGAGGGGGAAACCAGAGAAGGAATAAGCCTAGAACTCTCAAGTGCCCGAAGACATTGTGCCAAGAGCTTACCAGACTTTTCCCCCTGGTCAAGATACTTCGCTTGAGTCTTAAGAAGAGCATACTCCGTTTTCTCCCTTAAGAGATCCATATATTCATCTTTAACTGCCAAAAATTGCTTAAGATCAGTTATGGAGGAAGTTGAAAGGTATTTAGTCTCCATCTCCCGAATTCTACCCATCAAAATTAAGGAGTCAGCAAGGCCTTTTTTCTTGTTAAAGGAAGCTGTTTTAATAAACTCGCCCCTGAGAAAACACTTAAGAGCAGACCAGACCAAATCAAATCTAGCAACTGAGTTGAGATTCTCTGCCAAAAATATTGATATCAAGGAGCTTATATTAGAGACAGTCTGCGGGTCCTTTAAGAGCTGTGTGTTCAGCCTCCAAACCGAATCCCGAGAGTATTCAGGGGTAAGGGATAGCTTAATCCAGACAACCGCATGGTCAGAAAGAATAATTGGGTCAATACCAGATAGGCCCAGGCTTGAAAGAAAAGAACCACTAATCAAAATCATAACCAGACGAGATTTGGTAGCATGAGATTGAGAGACAAAAGTAAAAGCCCGGAGAGAGGGGTTAGCAAGCCTCCAGGGATCACATAAACCTAGTAGTGATCTCAAATCTGAAAAGGCTTTGTGGGCTGGAGAAGGTGGGCGATTATCCTGGGGCTCTCTATCTAAGATCAACGAGCATGGAAGATTCCAGTCACCACCTAGTATAAATTGAGCCGGGAGGAATCTAATCAGTTTCTCAGTAAGAGACCTAAAAAAACTGGAATCTCCTCCGACTGGGCCATATATAGATCCTAGGACAACATTCTCACCGTTGAGAGTTCCTTGAATCAAGATAAATCTCCCTTCCACATCCGCCACAGTCTTCTCCATAGTAAATAGAACCTGTTTTTTAATGAGAACTGCAACCCCCCTACTATACCAGGAGTTACCCGCCAGATAAGGATAAGAAAAACATGATCGAGATAATAATTTAATATCAGCCTGAGTGAGGTGTGTCTCCTGGAGAAAAAGAATGTCAATTCGCATTAATGAACAGTGTTGAAACATCTGAAGACGCTTGACCCGGTCCCGAAGTCCACGTACATTCCAAGAAGCAATTTTCAGAGACATCTTAATATTTAAGATACAGTAAACAAATTTCAAATATCCAAATAACCATAGAATTATAAGGAGAAAAAGGGTGCACCCCCCCAAGCTATACCCATTAATTTCAGTATACTTAAACCCAAAACAGACCATCCCCAAAAACAATCTCAACCCCACTTTCTTTATAAAACTCAAACCCCCGTAACCATAAACACCCTTGAGACATGAAACTTGAGCCCAGCAAGGAGAAACAATCAACAACCCATCCACCCCCCCCACCAAAGTCTGTTCCCCAAATATCCCATAGGAACCACTTTGTAATAAAATCCCACCACCCACCTTAACTCTGATCCTGAAAAACGACATTAATAACCAGTCAAACCCCCAACCTCCCTCCCACAAAACCAACAGAAAATTCAAAACACCCCAAATAACTATTTACAAGGGAAGGCCAGAATAAACGTAATAACAAAGCATAACAGATCAACCCTGGCCATCCAAATCCCATCGCGAACCCCTTAATCCCAGATGAACCATGCAAACAACCATCCAAGCAACAAAGATGTACCCATACCCTCAGAACTACTACCCCAATCAGTACTCTCACCAGGGAGGGGTTAGCCAACCCCCCATCCTCAGGCTCGCAATAAGGCATCCAGCGAGCAGGCATCCAAAGGCTCGAGTCCTCTCACCAATCGCCCCCTGTAGCGATACATATGCCATTTTAAAGGAGGAAAGCAACGAAGCCTGCTATAGCAAGCCACATCAAGAAAACACCCCAGGTGTGAGCAACAGTGGGAGGAATCCTCGAGATAGGCACAGGATCACCCGCCCACCCAGTTAAGAGAGTGCCTCCACTTCACTCATCGAGCAGACCAAAATTTCAAAGAAAAACAATCCGACTTACCCCTCAGCAGAACTACCTAGTGGTAGAGGGTACTCTGGGTAGGAGACTTGTATCACGGTCGTCTCGGCACTGGGGTGATGTTTCTGAGGGGATCAGTAAGCAGACGGACCAAAAATGTCCTCCCCAGAAGTCCCTAGGGAAACGCCAACCCAAAACATAGTTCCCCCCACCAGTCTGACTAGGAGCGCCGCCACGAGGATTCCACCCAGTCAAGCAATGACCACCCATCCAGCCCTGCAGCCGAGAGAAAGGAACCAGGTAAGGAAAGGGACAAGCAAGGGAGGGAAGGGAGAAGGCAAAGAAGGATCAGCCCACCAGGAGGGTATTCAAAGGACTTACCCTGTGAAGAAAAAGGAAGAAACAACCGAATCCCCTCCTAGACTAGGCCATCCCCCCACCCCTGACTAAACAGCACCATCAGCTTATTAACAAGCAAATACAATCGACAGCATAGTTAGTCAGGAGCAGGAAAAAATTTAGTCCTTCATCCAGCCCTCTTAAATAGGTCTGGAAGCCTGGAGGCGAGTTCGTTCAGGGCCGATTCCAGTGATGTGAAACTAAACACAGAGCCTCCGATCGTAACCTTCAGGGTTGCAGGGTAGACCATCTTGAAGGGGATTGAAGCAGCAATCAGTTTAGATACCACCGGATGAAAGGCAGCCCTCCTCTCCCTTGTTTCTTTCGGGAGGTCCTGCGTGATTCGTAGCTTGGACGAGCCCCATAAGATCTCCTTGAGCTCTAGCTTTGATAAAAACATGCTGGCGCTCAATATACACTCAGAACTTCATAATTATGGGCCGTGGAGAGAACCTGATGGGGGTCTGGGCCTAGGGACCGTGGGCACACTCCAGATGATATAAAGAGCTTATAGGGAGGGCCCCACTACCTTCACCAAGAATCTGCAGAAAAGCCAGGAGGTCAGGCCTTCCTCCATCTCAGGCAGTCCAAAATAAGCAGATTATTTCTGCGATACGTCCCTCAAGGTCCTCTGCTTTATTTTGTAGTTTCCTGATTTGCTGTCTCAAGTCGCCTATAGTTTCTTCGATTTATCTTGTCTTTTCTCCATCGAGAAGACCCTGACCTCGACATCCTCCACCCTAGTAGAAACAGATTGACAGGTCCCCTGAAGCGATTTCAATCGCTGCAAGGTCCTTCAGGATATCTTTGATAGGGCAAAGCTCCTGCATGAAATTGTCCTCGGTCAGGGGAGGCCGCTGGTGTCTTATCCTTGGTCCGCTCGGGTTTACCCGACCTTGATTCCTCTGCTTTTCGCGGCCTTGTTCGGAGAGGCAGGAGGGTGTGCTTGATCAGCCTGCTTCATCGGCCTCCATCCCTTCCAAAAATCACGCTAACTCCCAGGACCAATGAGAGGAACAAGACTTCGCAGTGCAGGCAATCACCTCCGGTCACAATCTTGATGGTTAGCGATCGCTATTACCGAGAAAAAACCAGTAAAACTGCGATGAGAGGGGGGAGCTCCAAGCCCATGCAGCCGTCTAGACGGACGCCATCACGTGACCTTCCAGTCATTGATTTTAGCCAAACAGATTTTAAGCATGTCAACAGCACAGATGTTCCAGGCGCAAATGACAACTACAGCTGAGTGTCATCTGCTTAGCAGTAAAACACCACACTGTGTTGCTGAATGATCTCACCCAGGGCACCATGTATAAGACCTCACCTCTGACTGGTGCTGTCAGCAGTGGTGGTGGCCTGGCCCAGGGGCATGCTGGGTTGAAGCATTCAGGGCAGTGTGAACCTTGAGTGTCTATCATGGAGAGTGCAAAGCTGAAATTGTATACCAAGAGAAGGAATGACAGCTAGAGAGGGAGAGTCGAGTGGCAGAGACTGGATCACAGTCATTTGGGATTACAGCCTTGGAAGTACATGCTGTCAGTCCCCCTTTGTCAGGTCTCTCATCCTAGTGTGCTGCAGGCAGTAAGTGGTAGAAAAGCTCAAAATCACTAGTAGCAGCAGCGTGGCAGCAAAGGGGGACTTTTCTTTTTCCCTTGATAGGCTGAGTTGGATATAAGACCCATCAAGTAGTTTGGGGAAGAGGACCATGTTTTTTTTTTTTTTTATTTCCTAAAGAGTCGAGCACTGGATCAGTCAGGTTGTTGAGGGGTGGGGGGCAGTTTCCTTTTTATTCCCTGATGGGCTGAGTTTGTGTCCAGACTTGTCAAGTAGTTGGGGGAGGCAGAGTGGACTGATGTTTTCTTGATACCCAGACATTCTGAGTTGGGCACCAAACAATTAGATATTTGGAGGAGGGGCCAGATTTTGTTTTATTCCCTGTGAGTGGGATGGTAAATCAATAATGCCCACATTCACCATTTTTCCCAAAAGACTTGGCTTCTGAGGGGAGCTGTCAGCCAATGGTGGTGACCAAGGGGCAGATGCTTCACTGCTCAGCATACAGGGAAAGAGCATTCATGGCAGTGTAAACCTGTGTACGTGTCAGGGAAACTGAAGAACTGAGATTGAGTACCGAGAGAAGGAAAGACAGTGTGAGAGAAGGAGGAGAGAGAGAGAGAGAGAGAGGGAGAGACAGAGAGAGGTTGTTAGATGAGTGTCAGAGTCCGGATTGAACAGTTAGGCCCTGGACACACTACAGAACTGTTTTTGAAAACCATTTTTAAAACCAGTTTAGCTAAACCATTTCAGTGCAACCACACTACTCAGTAACCATTTTTGAAAACGATTTAGTGTGGCCACACTGCTACTGTTAAACCTGTTCTCCTTTGAACTATTTTGTGTTAAGTCCAACGCACAGAACTGTGCCTGCCTGGACACACTGCTGCTAGAACTGTTTTAGTTAAATCATTACAGCTTAAAACACTTTTACTCCTGGACAGACCTGTAAGTAAAACCATGCTAGCTCCAAAACGTTTTTAAAAATGGTTTTAAGACTAGGTATCTAGCAGGGTTTAAAAACACTTTTGTTAAAACGTTTTAAGGGGCTTTTAGTCTGTCTGCAAACAGTGCTAGGGGGATTTAAACTGCTTTAAGGCACTTAAACCATTTTAAGTTCCCCAGTGTGTCCAGGGCCTTAGGATTACAGCTTCAGAAGTGCATGCTGTACGTCCCCTTCAGTCTGGTCTCACCTACTAGGCCATTACAAGCTGGGGGTTAAAAAGGCTCAAATTGACTGGTAGGTGCAGCAGTCTGGCAGCAGAGGGGTCATTTTCTTTTATTCACCACCAGGATGGGTTGCATACCAAACCAATCAAGTAGTTTTGGGGGACAGGGCCACAGTTTCTATTACTTGATGGGTTGTGCACTTGATCTGTCAGATAGTTGAGGCAGGGGGACGTATAGCTTTCTTTCTGGACCCAACAGGTGGGGAAGTGGAGGAATAGAGGACAATTTTTTTTTTATTCCCTGATGATTTATGTTATGCACCAGAACCATCATATAGTTGGGGACAGTGCACAACATTTTTTTTTATTACCTATCTGGCTGGGTTGAGCTCTGAACCTGTTAGGTACCGCAGTTTGAGGGTTAGGGTCAGATTTTTTTTTCCCTTTGGGGCATGCACAGAATCTGTCAGGTAGTTGGGGGAGGAAAATAGTTTTTTTAATCTTCTGATGGGCTAAGTTGGGCACAGGATCCATCAGGTAGATGGAGGAAAGAGAAGGGGACAGTTTTTTCTTTTATTCACCGATATACCAGGTTGTGTACTGGACCCATCAGAAAGTTGGGGGAGGTGTACAGTTTTTTAGTAAAAATTTAGGAACACCAAAACTCTCAGTTTTATATAGATGATTTTCTTCAGAAAACAGGGTTAGATTTCCCTTCATGAAGTTGTGCACACTGAGACTTTATAGTATGGCAACCCTCTGTATGCAATGATATTATTCTACATGCATATTACATAAAGTTTCCTTTCTTGTGGTTTCTGTTACATAGGCTCAGGCTGCATGTTTGTATCTTTCATACTATTGTAATATAATCTATCCTGTATGTACTGTATCTCCTCAAGTTTTCATTTTGAACTTGTTTTGTCTACTGTCCTAACCAGGACATCCTTGTAAATGAGCATTGCTCAATGGTGCCTTTTCCTGGTAAAATAAATAAATTCAAATATAATCAATACTTCTTCTCCTCTAAGCGGAGTCATTTTCATTCTTGTCATCACAGTGAAGTGGGAGTAGCTAGGCTAAATCACCCAAGGACACCTTTAAACTATTACCTAGATCAGCTTCACATTCACAAGAGATTCTTCACTGATCATCAGGCTCTCATGCACTCTCCTCCGTGCAGTCAATAAAAGGTTACCAAACCATTACAGACAGCTGCAAGGAACAGTAGAAAGGCATACCACTCACTCACTCACTGACAGCCATAAAAAATCCTGTCCCAACTCCCCAATGCATTCAATGGAAATAGCTGCAAAGCACTTCCTGGCTTTGATCACAGTAGGAACTGGTCTGCTATGTAGACCAGCCCTACAAAGTAAAGGCAAGTGAATATACAGAGGGACAGCAAGGCATGACAAAAAAAATGGGAGAAAGAAAGTAGAAAAGAGGATTGAGGAAGTGGGTAACAGATAACACAGAGGTGAGAGTAAGCATCAGGAGGCAGTTGGGCATGGGATTATAAGAGGGTAATGGGTGTGTGGGGATAGGAAAGAGTGCCATTTGAGCAACAGTAAAACAAGGGGAATGATGGTTCAAAACGGGGGGGGCAGGGGGAAGGAGGATAGATAAAACTGCAGGGGTCTCCATAGGCATGCACAGGGGGGCTACTCTGGTCATGCACTCACCCATTGAGCGCCTCATGCCCAATGTCCCAGTTTACTAATATGGGATGGCTGCACTCACTACAGTATCAGTGGCTGCAAGTAGTAGTAGTAGTAGCAAAACGTTTATTCTGTAATTTCAGTAAAGGATAGCCCAATTAAGCCAAGGCTCCTTTACAAATGGGGTCCCATGGTGCAAATGAAAACAGTTTCATATTTAAAAATATTATTTACAAATACTGCATATAGATAAAACAAAACTACAATAACACAATGAGTTAGAACAGCTTAGTTACAGCAAGCTTTAGGTAGCTCAGCAGCATTAACAAACTAGGTTATTTCCACCTTACTGCCCCCATACTTCATATTTTTAACCTTTCCATTGGCACCGCCTCAGTACCCACCTGCTGGAAATCCGCTCACATCATTCCATTATTTAAATCTGGTGACCCATGTGACTTAAATATTATAGGCCCATTTCCATCTTGCCTATATATCCAAAATCTTCAAAAAATTTATCTACTTCCAGCTAAAACACCATGTTGAAAGCAACTCCGTCCTCAACCCTGCCCAGTCCAGTTTTAGGCCCAACCACAGCACCATCTCTGCCTTTGCTAAAGTAACTAATGATTCGGTTACAGCTCATGATTCAAAAAAGGTCACAGATGCCATTTTCCTTGATCTCGGCAAGGCCTTTGGAACCATTGCACACAATCTTGTTATCAATAGTCTAGTTAAATTAGGAGCCACTCCCTCAACAGCCCAGTGGTTCACCAGCTACCTCTCAGTTAGAGTTTAGAATGTCAAAGCTGATGGCCTTTTCTTAGCGTCTCTCCCCACCACCGTGGGTATTCCCCAAGGGTCCATTTTTGGCCATATTCTCTTTTGTATCTATATCAACCAGCTTGACACCAATACCACTAACTTTAAGCTGCACTTCTTTGCAGATGATACAGTTCTGCATGCATCTAAACTAATGCTGTCCGAAGTCAATGATGAACTTCAAGCCAACTTTGCGCAGCTCGAACTGAACCTCATCAAATCAAAGTTCGTGTTAAATGCCAAAAACACAAAGGCAATGTTTTTTACCCTTAACACCTGCTCCTCTTCTCCAAACTCATTTATTGTCTCCATTGTCACCTCCCTAGGTGGTTTCCAAATTTAAATACAGAGGCATAAGAGGGATCCAGCTAGGAACACAGGAGGGGGAGGACAGGGAGGTGAGGTGCCTACCAGGTGCCACGGCATGGAGGGATGGAAGGAAGATCCTGGGGATCACTAGGAAGGCAAGATGGGAGGATGAGCTGAATGTCATTATCCACCTAGGTACTAATGACCTGGCAAATGGGGAGCCAAAGGAAGTTCAGGAAGAGTTTAAGAAATTGGGAAGGGGTCTCAAGCAAGTAGCTACTTCTGTCACTTTCTCAGAAGTACTACCTGCGAGAAGCAAGGGAGAGCATAGGAGTGCATGCACCAGGAACTTTAACTCATAGTTGAAGAACTGGTGCTGTGAGGAAGGGTTTGGATTCACTGGTGACTGGGGACCCACCTGGAGGGATGGAGATTTGTTCAAGCCTGATGGTCTGCATCCATTCTGGAAGGGAATCCAAGCACTCAATGATAAGTTTACATGCTACATTGACAAGCATTTAAACTAGCAAAGGGGGGTGGCAGGACAGCAAGGAGGGTACCTACTTGCTCACCCCCCACAGCTAGCAGTGGAACTAGTGAACCAGATGAGTGGCTATCTCTACAAAGCAGTGTGCAAAAGATGGAGCTTAGTGCCCAAGAGGTGGATAGGCAGAAAAGGGGCAATATTCAGCAGAAGGGCAGACAGCAAGGAGAACCAGGGATAAAGGACAACCAAGGAAGGGGCTGGAGTAGAACAGCGAAACAGTCTAGGGAGGTCAAATCATGGAAAGCCATGTGTGCAAATGCCAGGAGCCTTAGCAACAAGATGGAAGATCTGGAGGCTGTCATGGTGCAGTCAGACCTGGACATTGTGGCCATCACTGAAACCTGGTGTAATGATAATCATGACTGGGAGATGGCCGTACCTGGCTACAACATATTCAGAAGAGACAGAGCAGGCAGGAAGGGAGGAGGAGTGGCACTGTATGTGAAAAATGACATAAGGGCCACAGAGATCCAGGAGGAACAAAATGGGGGAGAGATACTGTGGGTTAAGCTGGAAAGGAAAATGAGGACAGCCATCCACACAGGTGTGGTCTATAGACCACCAGCCCAGGAGGAAGAAACAGATAGGGATCTGATGCTAGCCATCCAAAGGATGGCAGACAAGGGTGAGATAGTACTGGTTGGAGACTTCAATATTCCAGACGTGGACTGGAGCATCCCAGCAGCAGCATTAACTAGGAGCAGATTTATCCTGGACTCCCTTCAGGGTGCCTTCCTCAAGCAACTGGTCATGGAACCAACTTGGCAGAAGGCAATACTGGACCTTGTGCTCACAAACAAGGATAGTGTGATGGGGGTAACAGTGGGGGAGCACCTGGGGAACAGTGACCACCAGTCATTGTGGTTTGAAATCACAGAAAGAGCAGAACCAAACCACACAAAAACATGTATCCTGGATTTTAGGGGGGCAGACTTTGGGAAAATGGGGAGATACTTGAAAGAGGCATTAAGGGGAATGGGACAGGAATCAGGGGTTGAGGAACAGTGGGCAGTATTTAAAATGGGGATTACAAGAACAACAGAATTATGCATTAAGCAGGTTAGCAAGAGGAAAAGGAAGAAGAAACCATTATGGTTTTCCAAAGAGGTAGCAAAGGAAGTGAAAGCCAATTGCATTCAGGCAATACAAAAAGGCACAGGCAGAAGGGGATAGAGAGAAGTACCAGGAGAAGCAAAGGGAGGCAGGGAGGTCAGTAAGGGAAGCCAAAGCTCAGACAGAAGAACACATTGCAAAATCAGTCGGTAGAAGGGACAAAACCTTTTACAGGTACATAAGTGAAAAAAGAAAGGCAAAGGAGGGATAGTGAGACTGAAGGGGGAGGATGGGGGCCGTGTGGAGGAAGACAACAGTAATGCTAACATATTGAACGGGTACTTCTGCTCAGTCTTTACTGAGGAAGAGGAGGGTAATGGGTCTGAAGGGAGTACAAGGGGTGAGAATGGTGCAGAAATGGACACAAGTCCCTTTACACGAGAAAGGGTCCTGAAGGAACTGGAAGTAATAAGAGTTGATAAAGCAATGGGGACAGATGGGGTGCACCCCAGGGTCCTTAAAGAACTAAGAGAGGTGGTGGCTGAACCTCTGGCTATCCTGTTTAGCCGATCACTGGAAACAGGGGAGGTACCCAAAGACTGGAGGACAGCAGATGTAGTCCCCTTATATAAAAGTGGGAACAAAGAGGAAGCAGGGAACTACAGACCAGTCAGCCTCACCTCGGTAGTGGGGAAGATGATGGAAACACTACTGAAGGAGAGATTGGTGGAACATCTGGTTGTCAATGGACTACAGGACCCAAGGCAGCATGGTTTCACCAGGGGGAGGTCATGTCAGACCAACCTCGTTGAATTTTTTGACTGGGTGACTAGGGAAGTGGATCAGGGAAGGGCAGTAGACATGGCCTATCTGGACTTCAGCAAGGACTTTGACACTGTGCCACATAGAAGACTATTACACAAACCGGAGAATATGGGTGTGGGCAGGATAGTAGTGTGGTGGGTAGGTAACTGGCTGAGTGGCAGGACACAGAGGGTGGTGGTAAATGGCTGTCACTCCACAGAGGGAAAAGTGAGCAGTGGGGTACCATAGGGATCAGTGCTGGAACCGGTCCTATTCAACATCTTCATCAGTGACATTACGCAGGACCTAGAAGGCAGAATTTCACTGTTCGCTGATGACACAAAGCTCTGTAACAGAGTAGACACACCAGAGGGTGTAGACAGAATGAGAAGGAACCTGCAGAAACTTGAAGAATGGTCAGGGGTTTGGCAGTTGAAATTCAATGCAAAGAAGTGCAAGATAATGCATACACAAAAACCCTGCCATAATATATCAGTTGGGGGGTGAGGATATAGCATGCACCAAGCAGGAAAGGGATCTTGGGGTTATCATCTCTGATGACCTCAAGGTAGGGAAACAGTGTGACAAGAAAGCAGATAGGATGCTGGGATGCATAGGCAGGGGCATCACCAGCAGGAAAAGGGAGGTCATAATTCCACTATACACGACACTAGTGAGGCCCCACCTGGAGTACAGTGTACAGTTCTGGAGACCATACCTACGTAAGGACATTGACAGGGTAGAGAAAGTTCAGAGGAGGGCAACAAAGATGGTGCATGGATTGCATTACAAGTCCTATGAAGACAGGTTGAAGGAACTGAACATGTACTCCCTGGAGGAGAGGAGGGAGAGAGGGGATATGATGGAGACATACAAGTATCTTACAGGGAGGAACAGGGTGCAGTAATACACTATTTTAAGTGAAAAGATGTTCCAGAACTAGAGGCATGGGATGAAGTTGGAGGGAGGACAATTCAGAGGAAACATGAGGAAGAATTTCTTCACAGAATGGGTGGTGGACAAGTGGAACACCCTGCCAGAGGAAGTGGTGGGGGCTGAAACAATCACAGGATTTAAGAATGCATGGGATAGACATAAAGGAATTCTGGAGGTCAGGGGTAAGGGGCAACAGACTTTTAGGAAGACATAAACTGAACTTACAAGCTCAAATGGGCAGACTGGGTGGGCCATAGGCCCTTATCTGCCATCACTATCTATGTATCTATGATAGCAAGCTCTCCTATAACACCCACATTGATAACCTGACTATTTATTTATTTTATTTATTTAAATCTAGGATTGCAAGTACCTTTAAGCCAAAGTTCTTTTACAAAGGTTCCACATCAGGAGTAGTACATTCATGTTAATCAAGAGCATAAAACAATTTACAACAGTTCAGGTACACATCACAATATATAATATACATGATACACATACAGGAGGATAATATCAGAAACCTAGATCGGATATCTAGGGTACAGGGAGGAAGGGTGAGAGGATAGGGGAGGGGCAGACAAAAAAAGAGACTAGAGCAGCTCAAGGCATTGTCAAAGTGTAACAGAGAGAGATGCTGGTAAGAAGGAAAAAGGGAGCGGGGAGTGGGGGACAGAGGTAGTGAGGCTAATCAGTGCAGAAGTAGGAAGATCAGGGTGTGGGGGAGGGTGATCTAGATGAGGAAGGGGGAAAGTTAGGGGTGGCAGTCATTGGAACTGGATGCAGTGAGATGAAGATGAAGACTGGATTTGAACATGCCCAGTGAGGAGGTAGAGGTAATGTGAGTGCTGAGGGCATTCATTCAGCTGGGTGCACGGTGAGCAAAGGATCTTTGGCCCAGAGTGTTGTGGCATCAGGGAACCTGTAGAAGCTGATGTTCAGACCCCTTGGTGTTGCAAGGATTAGTGTTAGGGCACAGGATGGCTAGGACACTGGGTGGAGTAATGCCCAAGGTAGTTTTTTTTGCTATCATGCAGGTAAGGTACTTAATGTGATTTGCGAGTTAAAGCCATCCTGTTTGAGCGTAAAGTTCACATGTATGTGTGAGTCAGTGGGCTCCAGTAATGAGTAGACAGGCCTTATTTAGGGAGGTCACAATGCTCCTGAGGGAAGTAGTAGAGGCAGAGCCATAGATTATGAGGCTATAGTCAGTGACGGAGACCACAGAGCTCTGCATAGCAACTTTCAGAGCTTCCAGGGAAAGATGCTGTCTGTCTTGGTAGAGAATTCCAATGCATGTGTTGGCGACTCTAGCAACACTATCTATGTGGGTCCCATAGGATAGGCTTGGGTCGAGTGAGATTCTAAGGTATTTAAAAGATGACACTTGTTCAAGGGTATTTCCAGTGCTTGTATAAATGTCAAGGGAGTATAGCATGTGTTTGTTCTGCGAGCTGCAAAAAAGCATTGACTTGGTCTTTTTGTGGTTTAGGACCAGTTTATGTTTTGCAACTAGCAAGCTCAAAGCCAGACTAGGTTTCTTCTTCAGAAACAAGTCCCTCTTCCTGACTGAAACTAGAACTAGACCTTCCTTCTGCAACTTGATTATGGGGACTTCATATATAACTCCACTTCATCTACCAACCTGAACAAACTGAATGTCCTTTATCATCGAGCCCTAAGATTCACTACCACAGCTCCTTTCTGTACCCACCACAATGTCCTTTACGGAGCTGTTGGTTGAACTTCTCTCTCAATCAGACGTTTAATTCACTCTGGAACCAGGACACTTAAAATCCTGCTAAATAAGCTCCCAGAATATATATCCTCCCTAATTCACATCTCCCATTGCTTGTACTTCCTTATGAAGTCTGACTTTATCTGTCTTGATGTTTCTATTATTCGTATCTCCTTTGGCAATCTCCTATGTCCTCCCTGCAGCCTGGAACAAACTGCAGTCTGTCTTTAAACTTTCTAGCCTTGTTTCTGTTCATTTCTTTAAAGTATTAGCCACAAGAAATGCGAAAGATATATGCAGCTGCTGCTAGGCCTAAGCCTTGACTTAAGCCTTTTATCCATTGCCACCTCCTTTTCCCTCACTCTCCCCATTCCCACCTTTCCTCTTAAATCCCACCTTGATCCATTTTTCTATTCCCTTGTCCTTTCAATTCACTAGGGCTTTGTGTTCAATTCTTGGTCTGGCAGCCTCCTAGTACACAAAGTAATTCACAGTGTTACTTTGTAAATATTGTATATATTGTTTATTTTGTATATATTGCATATGTCATGTATAAATTGTACCTTGGCACTGTATGTTAATTATGTTCCAAGACTGTCTGTACTATTCTCTGCCATCTCTCTGTAAATGTTACTGATTTATGATCTCTGTACAAGTTTATTTATTTATTGAGAGAATCAGAATTACAATCCTTTGAGTCATAGACTCTTTTGCAAATGCTCCACGTCAGTACAGGAAAGCACAAACATTACATTTAATAACAGTAATACATAGGCCACTCAGCACAGTGTATTTACACTACATATTAGTTACTGTCTCAAAGGTCTGGGAAGACCCTGAGTCACAGTTGTGAGGCAAGTCTGGTTACAGAAATTCAGAGGGACATAAACAGAACCCTGAGTCAGAGTGAAATTACAGCTGGATAGTGGGAACTAAGGATGTAGTCATAGGATAGGAAAGGTCATTATCCATGACTATGCTATCTTTGGTGAACTCACAATGAGGAGGAGAATTAGCTATAGCCACAGGTATCAGAGTCAGGGAGAAGGTTCATGATACCAACTTTAAATTGTCCAAGACTAAAGACCTGGGAGATGGAAGTTGTAGGTCATTGAGCCAGAGGGGAGCACGATAACGGAAAGACCTTTGCCCTAGAGAGGTCCTGCATTGGGGAACTAAGATGCAGGTAGTAGTACGGTGCCTAGTGGTCCATGTATGTGATACTGGCTGAATGAGGGGGTGGAGACCTATAGGTGTTAACTTAATAACTATTGTTTTGTCTTGGAGGCATGTATGGTACTTAAGCCTCCCTTTGAAGGTCAGCCAGTCCACACGCTTGTAGAGCTGGCACATGTGGGTTAATCTATTGCAGCCAGTGACCAGTCAGCAAGCTCTGTTGAGAGCTTGGTTGATGAAATGTAGGGTGGTTTGGTCTGCGGAGCCATAGATAACAATGCCGTAGTCCACCAAAGAGAGGACAGAGCAGGACACAGTGAGATGCAGGGCCTGAGGGGGAGGCAGTGCTTATGTCTATATAAAATCCCCAGTCTGGTGTTTATAGTGGAGAAAAGGTGTTGAATGTGTGTGTGGTAGGTGAGGGATGTGTCCAGGGTGCCACCCAGGTATTTGAAGGTAGAGACCTGTTCGAGAAAGAGGCCCTGCACATTGGCTATGGTAAGGGGGGCGCTACAGAGAGGGCTTTGATGATGGGCAAAGATCATGGATTTTGTCTTGTTGTAGTTGAGTATTAGGTGATGCTCAGTGAACCAGGATTCTAATTCTTTGGAAAAAATGTGTAGGGCAGTTTGGAGTGAGTGAGGATAGGGGTGTTTCCAGAAGATGACTGCATTGTCTACATAGAGTAGGAGCTTCCAACTACAGGCTTGAGGGAGGGAGTTTAGGAGGAGAGTGAAAAGTAGTGGCCCTGGAATAGACCCTTGCGGGACACCCATTAGGACTGGTTTAGTGGAGGAGAGGGTGGTGTTGATTTTAGTTAGAGGCTTGGCAGTAGACACCAGAAGGAAGGAGTACTGTGTGACTGGACTTCTCTACTGGGACTAAAGAAGTAGAACTCTTCTACTGTCTACAGTCTTCTAAAAAACTATATTGCCCACCTTCCCTCCTACTCAAAGCTAGTTCTACTTTTATAGGCACAGGATTTGACTGACAACAGGAACTTCCTGTTTGGGAGCAGGAAGTGAGTGATCACAAAGCCACCAAAGACACACAATCCTAGAAGGGCAAGAGTAGCTCTCTGGCTCCCTCTAGCTGCTGGAGTTCTGCCTCTAAGCAAGTAAGGGCTCTACTGAGAAATATAGGATCTTCTTGTCTCAGAATAGGACAATCAGGAGCTTAAAGGGCACAGATGCAATAAGTAAGTAGAGAGAGAAGAAAAAAAAACAGAGGAAAGAGTAAGGATTCCAAACAAGAGTGAAGGGACTATAAATAAGACATGATAGGAGTGGTGCGGTGCAGTGCAGTGGCTGTGGAGCAGCAGTCTTCCGGAAGACGTTCTGGAGGATACGGTGTTGTCCCATCTGCAGGCACCTCTCTGGGCTGAGTGGGGAGGTTGCTCATCTCCAGACTGAGTTGGCCAGGATTTGTGGGACATCCTCTTCCATCCAGGGACCACCAGGGCCACTGCCGTTGCCTCAGAGGTTGCCAAGAAAGAGGAGCAGTTGGACCACAGTGGTCTCAGGGAGGGTGAGAGTAGTGGAACAGAGGTGCATCCTTCCAGTTGTACCTCTCCACAATTCCTATGCCATTCTGGCAAAGTGTGGTTCCTCTATGGAGGCACCCACAGTGGAGACCAAGGAGGATGCTGGAAACCTCCACAAAGGAGACCCACAGGTGGGTGGCACAAAAACCCACAGGGGAAGGAAACAACTGCTGGTGGGGGACTCCATTGTTAGGAAGGTAGAACTAGGGTAGGAAGGGGAGAGAAGGTAAGGTGCCTGCCTGGTGCCATGGCTTGGAGGGACAGGGAGCGAATCCTCAGGTTTGCCGGAGCAGCTGCACAGGGGAGGGAGCTGGATGTCATTGTCCACCTAGGGACTAATGACCTGGCTAAGAAATGGATCAGAGCAGTGCAGGAAGAGTTTGTGGAATTGGGGAGGGGCATTAGACAAGTAGCATGCACGGTAACCTTCTCGGAGGTGTTGCCTATCTATGGAGTACGAGAGGCTAAGGTGCTCCACACCATGGGATTCAATCAGTGGTTAAAAAACTGGTGCAGAGCTCAGGGATTTGGCTTCATTGGGGACTGGGGGTCCAGCTGGAGTGATGCAAGCCTATACTGGCATGATGGGCTGCATCTGTCCAGGAGAGAAACAGGATCCTAGGTGATAAGTTTAAATGCTTCATTGGCAAGTATTTAAACTAGCCAAGAGGGGATGCACTGAAAAGGAGCAGGGAAATCCTAGCCCCCCCCCAAAAAAAAGTCATGGTAGTAAGTGCAGTAAACACCAACATAGAGATATTGATAGGGAGAAAGGCAGGGGTAAATGGAGAAAGTGACAAAGGCAAGAAGGACAGGGATGGGGCAAAAAGGAGTAAGGCCATCAGGAAATGGAGCATAATGAGAACCAATGCCTGTAGCCTGGCAACAAGCTTCCTGAACTGGTGGCCTTGATGGAAGAGGGATGCCTGGATATTGTAGCAGTCACAGAAACATGGTACACAGAAAACCATGAGTGGGATGTTAACATCCCAGGGTACGTAACCTATAGGAGAGACAGGGAGGGGAGAAGAGGGGGAGGAGCAGCTCTCTATGTAAAGGAAGGGATAAAACTAACTGAACAAAAGAGTAAACAGGGAGGAGAGGTGGCACTGTGGGTCACCTTGGAGACTGGAAGTAGAACCACAAACCGCACAGGGGTTGTATACAGACCCCCAGGTCAGGGGAAGGGAATGGACAAGGATATGATAGAAGGCATTCTTAGGATGGCAGAGAAAGGAGAGATACTGTCGATGGGAGACCTGAACATGCCAGATGTTAACTGGAGCACACTTGCTGCATCCTCATCCAAGAGCAGGGCCATTCTCGATGCCCTACAGGCGGCTTGCCTCAGACAGCTAGTTTCAAAACTCACTCATGAGGGAGCAATCTTAGACCTCATACTCTCAAATGGGGACAGTGAGAGGATCTCAGATCTAGAAGTGGGTTGCCATCTGGGAACAAGTGGCCTTCAAACAGTGTGGTTCATGTTAAACTCAGCTACAGAGTCAAGCCATACAAAAGTGAGGGTACTGGACTTCAGGAGGGCTGACTTTGGCAAGATGGGAGAGTGCATCAGAAAAGCACTAGCAAACAGGCTAGAAGGAGGGGTGGAGCAACAATGGGGAATCATCAAAACTGCCATCACAGAGGCAACAAGCCTTTGTGTGAAGCAAATAAACAAATCAAAATGAAAGAAAAAGCCACTATGGTTCTCAAAAGAGGTGGTGCGGAAAGTCAGGAAGAAAAAGATAGCATTCAGGAAGTATAAGGAAACACAGAAGGAGCAGGACAGAGAGCTGTACCAGTTAAGGCAGAAGGTAGCTGGGAGGGAAGTCAGAATAGCAAAGGCCCAAACTGAGGAAAGGATGGTCAACTCGGTTAAGAAGGGGGATAAAATCTTTCATCGGTACATCAGGGAGCATAGAAAGACAAAGGGAGGGATATTGAGGCTGAATAGAATGAACGGTGGGTGGGCAGAGGGGGATAATGAAAAAGCAGGGATACTGAATGAATATTTCTGCTCAGTATTCACAAAAGAGGAGGGGGAGGTGCCTAATCCAATTAACAGAAGCACTCTGGATGGGGGTCTGTCCCAGTCCTTTCACAGAAGAAAGGGTTGTGATAGAACTCCTAAAACTGAAGGTGGACAAAGCAATGTGGCCTGATGGAATTCACCCCAGAATTCTAAAAGAATTAAGGGGAGAACTAGTGAAACCACTGACTACCCTATTTAACAAATCATGGGAGGATGGTGTGGTACCTGAGGACTGGAGGAAGGCAGATGTTATTCCCCTTCACAAAAGTGGGACCAAGACAGAGGCAGGAAACTACAGACCTGTCAGTTTGACCTCTGTGGTAGGGAAAGTGATGGGATCACTTCTGAAGGAAAGAATTGTTGAGTACCTTGAGGCCAGTGGGGCACAGGACCAAAGGCAGCATGAGTTCACAGTGGGAAGGTCATATCAGACAAATCTAATCGATTTCTTTGACTGGGTGACCAAAGTAGTAGACCAGGAAGGGGCTGTGGACATGGCCTACCTAGACTTTAGCAAGGCATTTGACACAGTCCCACACAAATGATTAATAGTCAAATTAACCAGCCTGGGAGGGTCCCAGGGTGGTAGCCTGGGTAAAACATTGGCTGGACAACAGGACACAGAAGATAATTGTAAATGGAGTCCACTGTGAAGAAAAATGGGTTACTAGTGGGGTATCACTGGGTTCAGTACTGGGTCCAGTCCTTTTTAATGTCTTTATAAGTGACATTGCAGAGGGACTGGAAGGAAAAGTATGCTTCTTTGCAGATGACACAAAGATCTGCAACAGGGTTGATACACAAGAAGGCGTGGAAAGGATGAGAAGGGACTTGGCAAGGTTGGAGGAATGGTCGGAAGTATGGCAGCTAGGATTCAATGCAATGAAGTGCAAAATAATGCACCTGGGAAACAAAAACCTAGGGGAAGATTACACAATGGGGGGGGGAGGTAGTAACAAAACCAAAAAAGGAAAGGGACCTGGGGGTAATCATATCAGATGACCTTAAGGTTAGCAAGCAATGTAAGAAGGCAGTAGGGAGAGCTGGAGTTATACTGGGATTCATAGGGAGAGGCATCACCAGCAGAGAACAGGAAGTTGTTATCCCTCTGTACAGACAGTTGGTGAGACCCCATCTGGAGTACTGTGTCCAGTTCTGGAGACCCCATCTCTGCAAGGACATAGACAGGATAGAGGCAGTCCAGAGGAGGGCAACTAGAATGGTGCAGGGTCTGCAAGAGAAGCCGTATGAGGAGAGACTAAAGGAGCTTAATATGTATACCCTTGAGGAAAGGAGGGAGAGGGGGGATATGATAGAAATGTTTAAGTACCTCAGTCGAATCAACCACGTCCAAGAGGGTAGCATCTTTCAGAAAAAGAGACATGCAAGAACAAGGGACATAATTTAAAGATGGGGGGGCGGTTCAGGGACAATGTGAGGAAGTATTTTTTCACAGAGAGGGTAGGGGATTCATGGAACAGCCTTCCTGAGGAGGTTGTGGGATCTAAAACTGTGGGAGAATTCAAGAATACATGGGAAAAATATAAGGCAATACTTGTGGGGGGTAGGAAGAAATAGGCTGTTGGTTAACTAGGCTATGCGGCTTATCCTGTAGGTAGGGAAATGGGCAGACTAGGTGGGCCAAGCGGTCCTTATCTGCCATCAAAGTCTATGTTTCTATGTTTGACCTGTTGTGTCCAGTCGGAGAGATAGTCTTTGAGCCAGAAGATGGTCTCAGGGGAGAAATAGTAGGTGGGAAGGGAGTGGAGAAGTAGGGAATGATTGACTGTGTCAAACGCTTTTGTCAAGTTGACGTTGATTGCACCCGCTACAGAGCCCTGTTCCAGGGCTTCATGTATGTAAGATGTAAATTCAAGGAGGGCAGTGGTAGTGCTGTGACCCCTCCTGAAGCCATGTTGTTCTCGGCAGAACAGATTATGTTTGGCTAAGTAGTCTATGATTTGGTCCGACACAATTTCCTTTGAGAGGGGTAGGATCGAGACGCGTCAGTAACTGCTAGGGGAAGTGGGGTCACCACTCTTCAGAATTGGTGTTATAATTCCATTTTCCATAGAGCGGGGAATTGGCTGAGGCGTAATGACCAGTTGAGTATTTTGGTAAGATGTGGCAAGGTCACACCCAGCGTTAGGTGGAGAATATTGAGGTTGAGGGAGTCTCTGCTACAGCACGAGTTTGCCAAGGCTTTAGATAGGTAGCGCATGGCCTCCCTGCAGGAGACGATGTGCAACCGGAAGGGAGGGGGGGGACCTTAGAGCCTGAGTTGCCTGAGGGGCAGTTAGGGACTGGGTCAAAGAAGTTATGTGGGAGTATGTGACTAAGGTCTGAGAAGCTGGCGTTTAGGGTATTGGAGATGGTAGTGAGATCCTGGGATAGGGCCCTATTGACTTGAAGCTGCGTAGGGGCATGGGAGACTGTTTTCCCACAGAGCTCCTTAATATTGTTCGAGAAGTTTTTCCCTGAGCCCCATGTGGTGGTGAGGGATTACCTGTAGTAGTTTGTCTTTGCTTGGCTGATGGCCCTGGTGCAATTGTTTCTGGCTGCTCTGTAGAGTTGTCTGTCATGGGGTGTCTGGGAGTTTAGGGCCTTATGCCAGAGGTTGTCTCTATGGTGCATCTGGTCAAGTAGAGACTGCGAGATCTGTGGAGTATCCCTGTTTTTTAGGATCTGTTTTGTGAAGGGGGCAAAGATATCGCAGGCAGCATTAAAGGTGGTGATAAAGTAGATGAGGGCAGCGTCTACAGTGTGGGTGGTGTAGATGGGTGGCCAGTCACATGAGGTAAGGAACATTCTTAGGCATGAAAGGGCTTCTTTTTTGAGACGCTGTTGGATTGTAATTTTAGGAAGACTGGGTGGGAGTTTATTAGACCACCTGCAGGTGACTGGGGAGTGGTCACTTATGTCTGGGAGAACTTTAATCCTGGAGAGGTTGTTTGGATGGTTAGTGAGGATAAGGTCGATAAGGGTGGAGGACCCAGTTCTTGGGTCATGTCTGGTGGGAGATTGGACAACCTGGGTGAGGCTGTGAGCAAGGATGGCATCCTTGTAAGTAGTTGATGTGGGCGATAGCCAGTTTACGTTGAAATCACCCATTATGATTACTTCACTCCTGGAAGAGAGATGGGAGATGCTGTTCAGTATAGAATCAAAGGCTAGTTTTTGGTTTGTGGGGGGGTGTAAACTGACACAATGTATAGTGTTTTACCAGGATAGCCCCTGGTGACCTTGTCGGTGGTAGCTTGGGCACCATGGGCTGGTGGGGGAAGGGGGATAGAGAGGGCTTGCAGGGACACTTTGACATAGATGGCACATCCACCTCCCCGCTTGCCTAGCCTGTTGGTTCGGAAGATGGAGTAGCCACTGAGGGTGGCAGAGGTATCTGGGATGTTTTTTGAGAGCCAGGTCTCTGATAAGGTAGGGATGTCAGGGTTGTGTTGTGCAATCCAGCCTTGGAGAGGAGTGAATTCCCTGGGTAGGCTACAGATATTGAGGGAGGCCAGGAGTAGGCTGCTATGTCTATCCTCCTTAGAAGCCGAAGCAGCAGCAGGGAGTCCTGGATTAGGGTGCACGTTACCTGAAAGTAGGAGTAGGAGGAGAGTATGCCGAAGAAGAGCTAACTGACACAGTTTGGGTGTGGAGTAGTGGTGTTAAGAAGCTGATTGTTTTTTCTTGGGCCAGCTTGATATTGGGAGGGAACGGATAAAGTGGGCTACCAGAGTTGGAGCCATAGTGTAATGCGGGCTGCTTGGGGGGGCTGGTGGTAAGAGAGAGTGAGATTCCAAGGTGGTCCTGGTGGTAGTGCAGCTTGGGTAGTGGGTATAATTATTGTTTAGTTGTATTGGGTGATAAGAGATTGAAAATGCCATAGGATGGGCATTCCATGAGGGCAATTAGCAGACCATGTTAGTGGGTCCCATAATAGAGGCTCATCCATTGTTGGATTGGGAGGGGGGGCATGAAAAATGGGAGTATTGAGGTAGTTAGAATAAGCATTTGAAAGTAGATTTTCATGTTTGTATTTTTTGTTTGTTTTTTGCTGAGTAAGTTATTGAGTGCACTTGGGTGCCCTCTAGTGCTTAGCAAGTATAGGCTGCAGATGGCAGAGTGGGCTGATAGGTGTTTTAGTTTTTTTCAACCATATATAAACACATCTTGAGCAAGGGTGGTGGTGGGGGCAGTGGGGAGCTGGCGCACAGCGCCGGCAGGGCTAACACAACAATATAGCACTTGTAGGCAGTGTGCGAGCAGACACTCAGTCAGGCTCCTCCAGGGCTTTCTTTAATTCAGCGATCCATACCTGCAGGTTTCAGTGTGGGGGAGGGCAGCTTCGAGACCCTCTTGACCTCTCAACACCATGGTCCAGCTGTAGACAAAGGAGAGGTTAAAGGGACAGGGTTATGTTAGGTAGGAGACTGGTGGGTGGGCTAACAGATTTAAAATGCACCAATAGCAGGAACAGCTGCCTGAAGTGAAACCTGAGTGAGCTCTGTGGTTGCTGAGCTGCGCTGGATAACACTTGTGGTTTTCTACCTTAATTTAAGGCAGATTTTAACCTAGTTCATTGATTTGAATGTGGAGCAAATAGGGCTGGAGGCAGGCTGATTACATTTACATCCCATATGCGGCAGGTACAACAGGGAGCCCTTTGTGAGATGAGGCTACTAAATTAATTATAAGATCAGATTCGGGCTGGTGGCTGAGTGTGCTGCTTAACTTAAGGGTTCAATTAAAGTAGGTGTATCAAGCAGGCTGGAAAGTCCATGGGCCGTATTCACTATGGCCAAGTTTTTTTTTCTTTTTTTTTTTTGGGGGGGGGGTTGGAATAAAGACTTGCCGCCAAAAGCAAAAACTGCCTTGAAAGCAACTGCAGGTGGCTGGTTATGTAGGCTCTTGGCAGCAAATTGAAGTAAAAAAAAAAAAAACAACTATCTCCACATGTATGGGACAGAAATTAGTCCCCTTTAGCTCATTCAGTTTAAACAAAGTTAATCTCCTTTTACAATTTAGTTTTAAACTGCAGCAAACATCAGTACTACACAACAATACAGGGCTTGTAGGCAGCGTGCGAGCAGACACTCAGTCAGGCTCCTCCAGGGCTTTCTTTAATTCAGCGATCCATACCTGCAGGTTTCAGCGTGGGGGAGGACAGCTTTAAGACCCTCATGACCTCTCAACAGCGCGGTTCAGCTGCAGGTTTCAGTTAGGGGAGGGCAGCTTCGAGAGCCTCATGACCTCTCAACACCGTGGTCCAGCTGCAGGTTTCACCGTTTATTGTTACTGTTACTGATTTATGTTCAGGACCTCCTTGTGAATGAGCCTGCTCAATGGATTAATTCATGCAATAAACTTGACTTGACAATCCATGTTTTTGTGGAGGTCCAGGATATGGTTGCTGTTTGCAATCTCAAATAACTTGATAAGTTATTCCATAATTTAATAAATTATTCCATAATACAGGTGAAATGAGATTTACCCTTTATGGTTTTCATGACTGGTACCATATATTCAATTGCCCCTGCAGTATGTAAGCCATATTTTACATCCTTACCCTTACCAATTGCAATAAATAAGTAGGCAATTAAGGTAACATTTAAGGATCAAATGGATCATATGGAGATTTTAGTGCTCTTATAATTCAATCCAATTTAAAGGGGACAGGAAACTTGCATGAACTGGCAGCAGTAAGTAATGTTTCTATCTACAGAAATGAAATTTGTACCCAAATGATCCATATTTAATTGTATTGGAATAAACACTGATGTGAAAAACTGTGTTTTCAATAGTTCTGTTACACTTCTGTTCTTGGAACCATAAATTTGGCGCTTTTACCATATCTTAATGTGTATACACAACACTAAGGATGAGCTGTTCACCTTATCAGAACTATGCTTAAGAGTTCCATACACAAACCATGACAAAGTTTTTTTTTTAATTTGACATACTTTATTAAGCATATCTCAATACATCAATATTTGAAAAGTAAATACAATACTATCAATGCACACTGGCAAGAAGACCATACATAGGTTAATGAAATAGAATGAAATAAAATTCGGAGAAAATAAAATCAACACCACTTTAAGAAAAAAAAAATGGAAAACCCCTCCCCACCACGGTGCACTCTCCTATACTTATATCATACTGTTGACAAGGAAACAGCAAGGATAGTCATTATGATATAATTAAAAAGGGAGGAGAGGTTCGTGAAATCAACAGGAGAGATCCTATCAAGACAAATACAGGGCATATAACTTCCCACATTTTTTGTTAAAAGATGAGAGGCGATGGCGCACACTCGCACTTAAGTGTTCAAGGCAGAGTGCAAATGATATTTCATGCAACCATTCTGCATAAGAGATGGTAACTTGATCCGTCCAGTGTCTAAGCACTAGCTTTTTGACCGCCATTGAAATTAAAGCCATGTGAAACCGTCTCTCCTTCACCAGAATTCCAGAGTAATCTCCCAAAATACATATGACAGGGGAGAAGAGGCCCTGTAGTCCCAACAATGGGTCTAGAGTGGACTCAATTTGCTTGCACAATGGGGATATCCTTTCACAGGACCACAATATATGGAGGAGCGAGCCTTCCTCTTTATTGCACCTAGAACACGTGTTGGAGGTAAGCCTCTTCATTTGGGCCAATTTTACTGGAGTATAATACATATTGTTTAAGATACAGTATTGTGTAAGTCTATATTGGTCCTGGGTGAGATATGTGTATAGGCCTGTCCATATTGAATGCCAGTTAATAGCTTCATCAGGGAAAGAAACCTGCCAGACCCGAGAACCGGCAATCAAAGGGGGCTGAGGAAAGGTGAGGACCA
Organism: Neoceratodus forsteri; assembly: GCA_016271365.2. Taxonomy (NCBI): domain Eukaryota; kingdom Metazoa; phylum Chordata; order Ceratodontiformes; family Ceratodontidae; genus Neoceratodus; species Neoceratodus forsteri. The sequence goes on along the minus strand of CM057449.1, from coordinate 1,579,824,203 downwards.
ACTTGTATATGGTAGAAATGCCATGGGGTTTGCAAGCCAAAGTCTTAATTTGTTTGAGAAAAGCTTCAATACAAGAGGGGTTGCACTCTTTCCTCACTATCTTAACCAGTAGGTGCTTGAGCTGTAAAATTTGAAAGACAGCCAGTGACGTTAGACCCAGTTTAGTAAGAATCTCCTCAGTGGATAGGATAGCAACGTTTGAGTAGAAATAAGCCACCGTGAGCTTAGGAAGAAGAGATAGCCAACACCAAGATATGGGGACTCCCCCTATTTTGAGATTCAGATTGGCATATAGCGGCTGAGAGGGATCCGAACTCGAAAGTACCTTATAAAAGCTGAACATTTGAGAGAGAACTCTTAATGAGGTACCAATCAGAAAAGGACTGCAGGGATTTTGGCAATTTTTTAAAGGGCGTATAAAATTGCAATGAGGAAGCTAAATTATGTGCAACGAGAATGTCAGACTCTATATGTAACCAAATAGGAACATAGTCTTGATGAGCACAGAGATCAGTTAATGAAAACCATTTCCCACACTTATAAAGGTGACAGGCCCAGTAGTAAAACAAGAAGTTAAGGAGACGCAAGCCCCCCATCTCCTTGGGTAAAGAGAGCTTACGGTAGGATCTTCTAATTGCCTTATCTTGCCAAATAAAGGAGCTAGTGTCAGAGTGGATGCGCTGAAAGAAGAACAAAGGTAACCAGACATCCAACATATTTAGAGGATAGAACAATCTGGGTAGAACATTCATCTTAATGGTGTTAATTCTACTCCAGAGCGAGAGAGGGAGCCTCTTCCATCTTGATAAATCCTGCTGAATGTTGGACCACAAATCCTCTAAATTAAGTTTGCGGATTAATGGCAAGTCCGAGGTAATATAAATGCCCTAGTATTTAATGGACTTGGAGGTCCATTTCATACCAAACTCACTGAAAGCTGAGCTATATCTTAAAGAATTAAGGGGAAAAATTTCAGTTTTTGTAATATTGAGTTTATAATTCGAGAATTTCCCAAAAGTATCAATAATATGTAATGCTTCTGTTAAGGAGGGGACCGGATCTGAGAGGTGAAGCAATATGTCATCCACATAAACTAAAAGGATAGGGGTCCTATCACCTATTGAAATGCCAGTAATTAAAGGGGAGGCATTTAGTCTCCTGATCAGGGGTTCAAGATATATATTAAAGAGAAAAGGGGAGAGCAGGCAACCCTGCAGCGTGCCGGAAAAAAGAGGGAAAACCTCAGATGAGACTCCATTACAGTTTATTTTTGCCTGAGGAGAGGAGTATAGGGTCTGAATCCATTTGATAAAGGTATTAGGAAAGCCCATTGTCTGCAGCGTAGCCCACAGGAAGTTCCAATCCACCCTGTCAAATGCTTTTTCTGCATCAAGGGATATCAAAGCCATGGGGGAGGGGGAGGTCTTGGCCACCTGAACCAAATACGCCAATTTACCAAGGTGGTCAGCAGGTGTTCTGCCTGACACAAACCCAATTTGCACTGGGCTAAGGAGCTGAGTCTAAACTTGTTCGATTCTACTAGCGAGTATCTTAGCCAAGATTTTAATATCACAATTTAACAAAGACATGGGACGATAACTCACGGGAGACTGGGGTGGCTTGTCTGGTTTAAGAAGAAGGGAACCATGACAAAGTTAAAACTCCAGTCCGCTGGTTCCAGAAAGGGAAATGTAACAGAACGCTTCCCATAAAACAATGCAAAATATAGATGTACTTATCACTTTGTATTCAGGTAACATTAAATATGGATCATTTAGGGGTATGAATATCATTTCAGAAAACTGGAACATTGTAAGTAGTTTTTAGTTAGAAATGATTTCATGTCCTCTTTAAGGCTCTATGAAAGGCATAGTGATGAAGGCCTCATGGAGCTTCCAGGATGTACCATACAAACCTATTGCACACTTCTTCTAGTCTGCGCAGCACACTCCCGGATCCCCCAAAATACAATATCCCCATAATCAAAAAGAGGGATTACCATAGAATTCCCTATTTGTATCTGATGGAATACAGTTTTTGTTCATACAAAATTCCTAATTTCTTCTTTAACTTCCTAATTAACGAATCTATTTGCATATAACAGACCTACTCTCAATATACAATACTGTGTTTCATAGGTTTCATAGGTTTATTCAAGCCGAGGATAGATGCAACTATCCTGTTAGGCTCACCTTCCATTGTTTTTTTAGTTTATTTAAAAAGGAATTTACTGTCTCCAAAGTATAAATCTACCCCATTTTTAAATTCATTCATTGTAGAGCTACTTATAATTTTAGTTGTTAAGTTGTTCCAGGCCCCAACTACACTTAGAATGTACCAGTTTTTCCTAAAGTTGTGTACCCAAGTTTGTTGGCAGAGTTGTTTCATGTGTTTCCTTGTACTGGTTCTCCCATAATCATGTGTAATACCCAAGTCTTTTAACAAATCTTCGTCCTTGATACTTTTGTATAAGAAACATAGATCACCCCTTAATCTACGATAATACAATGAATAAAGGTTCAGACTCTCCAATCTTTCATAATATTCTTTATTTTTTAGTCCCTTTATTTGTTTGGTTAATCTTCTCTGTACTCCCTCAATAGAAAGTATGTCCTCCCTATTATGGGGTGCCCAAGCCCTTGCACAGTACTCCAGGTGTGGCCTCACCAGTGCAACATACAGAGGAACCAGAACCTTGCTCTCTCTGCTTCCTATGTGTTTTAATATACAGTTTAGGATCTGGGTTGCTTTTTTTAGTTGATTTCTACAGTGTACTCTGAATTTTAGATCGTTAGTAATTGTGATGCCCAGATCCTTTTCCTCAGTAACTACTCCCAAATTTGTTTTATCCAATAGGTAGATTGCTTCCTTATTTTTCTTACCCAAGTGCATAACCTTGCACTTGGATATGTTTAGTTCAAGTTTATTGAGGTTGGTCCATTTACTTATTAAGTCTAGGGTTTGTTGAAGTGCTTCTCTCTGTTCATCGTTTTTTGGAACTACACCCAGCCTGCAGTCATTGGCAAACTTGTACATCCATACGTTATTATTGATTTGCAATGAAGCAATGTACAAGTTAAACAAACTGGGGCCCAAAACCGAACCCTGGGGTACTCCACTTAAAACTGGGGCCCAATCTGAGTATTCCCCATTTATGACCACCCTCTGCTTTCTATCCTGCAACCAGTTTGAGACCCATCTGCAGATATTACTAGGCAGTTTTATATTATCCAATGATGACAATAGTTCTTTATGAGGTAGTTTGTCAAAAGCCTTGGTGAAATCCAGAAAGACCACATCCACAGGGTTCCAAGCGTCCATTTCCCTATTCACTTTTCATAGAAAGATAATAAATTGGTCTGACAGGATCTATTCCTTACAAAACTATGTTGAAATGGATCCATCATATCTCGTCCCTCCATATGTTCCATAAGTATGTCTTTAATTATTCCTTCCAAAAGTTTTCCCAGTATTGAAGTTAAACTAATGGGCCTAAAGTTTCCTGGAAGGGTACTGGGTCCTTTTTTTAAAATGGGTACTATATTTGCTAATTTCCAATCCTGGGAAACAGAACGGAGTTTATAGATGATTGAAAGATATGTGTTATGGGATGAGCCAACATGTCTGCCAATTCCCTCAGAATTTTAGGATGCATACCATCAGGGCCAGGAGATTTATTAATATTTAGACCAACTATTTGTATGTATATATATATATATATATATATATATATATATATATATATATATATTGGGTTCAAAGTTACTGTCCCAGGTTCAAAGGGTCTACTTGTACTATGTGCATCTGAATCTTTTTGTTTATATAGTGAACAAAAAAAAATTGTTCTGGATATTAGCCATTTGCTGATTGGTTGCTGGGTGCCCCTCTTCAGTGAGAAAGGGACCTATACTATTGGGGGTCTTTCTCCGGTTTTTAATATAGGAAAAGAATGCTTTTTAGTTGTCATGAACTCTGCTGGCAAGATTTATCTAGTGTAGGGCTTTTGCTTTTTTAATGTTTACTTTAACTTTTTTTAGGCTTTCCTTATATTCAACATTTAATTTGTCAGAACTTAGAACTATCAACTTCTTATATAGCCTATTTGTTTTGTTTATTAATTTTTTGATTGATGTAGTAAGCCAGGAAGGTTTAGTAGTTCTGACCCTATGATATTTAGTAGCAGTGGGTACAAATTCAGTTGTTAGTTTATCTATTTTAATTCTAAGGGAATCCCATGTGAACTGTATGGGTTTATTAGCAAATTCCGATCTCCAGTCCCATTTACCCAATTCCATTTTCATTTTTTGGAAGTCAGCTTTCCCAATATTTAACTTAGTGGTGGTTCCCATGGATTTACTAAATTGAATTTCCTTAATATTAAATAAGACAGTGTTATGATCACTGTTTGCTAGAGGGGTGCTTACTTCCACTGAGTTAACTATGTCCCCCATATTTGTAAAGATTAAATCAAGGATGTTATTACCCCTTGTACACTCTAGGACCAGCTGCTCAAGTCCCCCATGATCCATAACATCTATATGCTGTCTTTCAAGACAGCAAGAGCCTGTAGCTTTGATCCAATCAATGTTGGGTAGGTTAAAGTCTCCAGTTAGCAATAGCCTCGTTGTAGGGTCCAGATTACTAAGAATACTTAATAAAGCCTTGTCATCTTCATGCGACATAGATGGGGGCCTGTAAAGAAGGCCCAACAAAATTTTAGGTCTATGTATAGGTGATAAATGAACCCATATGAGTTCTATTTGCCCTACATCACATTTAATTTCTTCCGAGACGATGTCCTTATGTATATATATTGCCAGACCTCCTCCTTTCCTATATTTTCTACAGTGGGAATAAAGTTTATATCCCTCAATTTCTTTTTCCCCAATCATCTTTTCCATCCCACCATGTTTTGGTAATAAGGGCAACATGCACATTATTTTTGTGCAAAATTATGTTTAGCTCGTATTTATTCTGCAAACTTCAAGCATTAATTAGAATAGCATTCCAACCCGGGCTATTTGGAGGGGGAGAAGAAGTTCCATTTAGTTTATTAATATTTACTATACCCCACGAACCAGTTTAAATGGAAGTTGGTAACATCTTGAACTTTTTTACTCATTGGGTGGGATATTCAAACTGCGCCATTCATAGGCGCAAGCCCTTGAGCTGCGCAAAATAGTTGCGCAGGGGTGTGTCCAGGGTGATATTCAAAGGAGTTGCGCTATTGAGCAACTCCTTTGAATATCACCCCCAGCCACAGCCACTGTGGATGGCGCAGTGGAACTTGCACCACCGCAAGTTGACAGAGTGGAGCATTCAACTTGCGGTGGCGCAAGTACCATTGCGCCATGCGCAAAAATCATGATATTCAAAATGTGACAGGCAAATGGGGCTATAATTCATGCAAGGTGCAGGGGGGGCCATTTGCATGTGATTATGTCCCCATTTGCATGCCATTAGCATGTAGGCGTGCCGATCCCCGAGGACTTGTGCCTGGCGCCCTGCCAGGCAGCAGCCGTCGGGGACCGATGCCCCCTGCAGCCCTATCGTGGGCATAGTGTACTCCCCCCCACCAGCCCAATCGCGGGCAGCAATGTGGCTCCCCCCTCCTCCCGTACATATCCCTGGTGGTCCAGTGGACCGAAATGCCCAATCGCGGGCGGTATGTGTAATAAACCCACCCCCAAACATATCCTGGTGGTCAGTGGACGAAATGCCCAATGTGAGGCGGTATGTGTAATAAAACCACCCCGAACATAGCCCTGGTGGCTAGTGTCTCCCCACCCACCCACCCACAAAGCCCCACCCCGCTCCTCCCAGGCAGCGGCGGGTGGCAGCATCCACCACTGCCACCCCGCGCCCGCCAACTGTGGCTGCCCTGTGGGGCTGCCGCGCCCATTGGTGCAGAGCAAGAGCCAATGGCGTGCAGCTCACTCCTCCTATGACAGTCCAGATTTGTGAATGAACATTCATTCACCAATCTGGACTGTCATCTTCTGCTGCATGAGCTGCGCCCTTGGCTCTTGCTGGCGGCGTCACCAGCAGACAGTGGAGTCAGTCGGGGCGGCAGCGGGTGGGATGCTGCCGCCGCGCAGGGGGAGTGGGGTGGTGGGCTTCGTGGGTGGGTGGGGCGAGGGACACCAGCACCAGGGGCTATGTTGGGGGTGGTTTTTATTACACATATTGACCGCGATCGGGCATTTCAGTCCACTGGACCACCAGGGATATGTACAGGAGGGGGTGGGTTTTATTACACATACCGCCCGTGATCGGGTATTTCGGTCCACTGGACCACCAGGGATATGTACGGGAGGAGGGTGGGTTTTATTACACATACCACCCGCAATCAGGCATTTTGGTCCACTGGACCACCAGGGATATGTTCGGGAGGAGGGGGGGAGCCACATTGCTGCCCACGTTCGGGCTGGTGGGGATTACACTATGCCCACGATCGGGCTGCAGGGGGGGGCAGGGATTGGTTAGCCAGCCACAGGTGTCAGCTGCTGTGTTGCACCCTGCAGTACAGCAGCTCACCTGTGGGTGGCCTCGACTAAGCCTTTTTTGGCTCAAAGTCCTGCAGACGCAGGTTGGGGTTGCACCTGCACAACTCTGCACAGCCCGGCTGAATATCGGGCTGTGCAGTTTATGCATGGTTCTTCCCCTTCCAGTTGAGCATGCATTCATTTGCATTGCGCTGTTGCTCAGCCTGTTTTCAGTGGCACAACTGCCTCCTGCTGAATATCGCAGAATGGCGCAATTTCGGACTTGCGCATGTGCAACCCTATTGCGCATGGCGCAACCCTTTTGAATATCCCACCCATTATCTTTATTCCAGCATAATTAAGGTGGATGCCATCCTTTCTAAAAAGGGATGTTCTATTAAATGTCTTTTCATTATCCCTGAAGCCAATTTCTTCTTGTAAACAGAAACTTCTAATCTTACCATTAATTATTTTTATCTGGTTATTTTTAAGCATTTGGTTTCCCTGCATGGGGATAATCCCTGAAATTATAATTTCACCTCCATTTCTTTTTACTGTTTCCACAATACACTTAAAATCTCTTTGCATGAAGTTCCAATTTGTTTTACCCACATCGCTGGCCCTCAATGCAGTAAGAGAACTATGAGTGTCTGTATTTTCAAAAAAACCTTCCATCAGTCTAGCTTATATCATGTACCTTGTTCGGGTAAGAGTTGACTGTGGTATGTTCATTTCGATTTGAACATACATATGTATCTATACCTTTTATGATTGAATCCCCAATTATGAGAATATCCCTTTCTAAAGGTTCAATTTTTTCAAGTGGTTTAGTTTTTTCAGGGCAAATAATGTTATCCAGCTTAATACCCTCTAGATTCATGGTTTCTCTTGGTTCTTTTATTTCACTTGCTGTTATATTTAATCCCCCTTTTTTCATACTACCCATATCCAAGTTATCAGGTGCATCCATGACAAGACACTCAAATCTATTCTCTATTTCTATAATGGGATGGGGCTGAAATACTTCATTCATTTCGTGAGTGGATGTTTCACTAATTTCAGTTTTATCAGTTGAGTATTCACGATGCCCTGTTTTGTTCAATACCAAGGATTGCCTATTACTAACGTCTCATACAGCTTCATTTATGTATTCCTCTAATTTGGATATATCCTTGTAAGTTTGAAGTCTTGTTTCAAGTTCGAGTATCTCTTTAATTAAAGCAGAGTTTTTGATGCATTTATCGCATGTAAACTCTGAGTTTGTGACTTCCTCAACATACATAGAACATTCCCTACATGTTTTTTTGCACTTCAGTTTCTTATGCCTTGTTTGTGCCATATCAATAATACTTGCTAATCTTACTTACCAGCCCAGCTTAGTACTAGTCACGCAGTCACAATTTTGTCCCCAGTGATCCCAGTGTTCCCAGCGGACACAGCAGACACGCGACACGCGTGTCTCTGCGCGATCCACAAGGCACATACACGCCCACTCAGCTTGCTGGAGAGGCTACTTTTAACTGCAAGTACCTCGGAAGTAGCCTGAAGTCCTCGTAACTTAAAATTACACAAAATCTAAAAGTTTCCCTACTAAGAAGTAATCAGTGACCTAACTAAGGTCTAGAAGTGCCTCCTAGGGTTTATTAAAATAAAAGAAATTAACTTCTGGTAGTTTGTAGATCGTTACTGTCTGCCCATGAACTACAGACTCTCTTCCTGTTTTTGGTATTCACAGGGCTCAAAGTAGGTCAGCAAATGTTAATATTAAAGTATTCTTTCCCAAAAGGTATATTGATTACTAAAGAAAACACAGTTCACACAGTTTTACACAATGTTTCATCATTTGATGTTTTTCACTCTGTTGTCAGTATAAAAATGATGCTGGACATCCCTCAATAAATGTCCAGCATAATTTGTATACGAGTTAAATAACACAGGCCCTAGAATGGACCCTCGTGGCACCCCGGTTTTAATGGTCAAAAACTTTAATCTAAAATAATTATTTAGTGTCACTTGCTGTGGTCTTTCAGTCAGATAATCATAGAACCATTTCAAACCCCCGACTGAGGCCAGCAGAGCTTAATGTACTGAGTAACGTATCATGGTTTAGAATGCGGAATGCTTTAGATAAATCTGTAAATACTACCCAACCATGAGGCCTTTGTACATGGCTATCTGAATGTCTGACACTACTTTAACCGCTCTGTGGAGGTGGCATGCTGCATCATGAAACCTGATTGATAAGTATTATACAGCTGGACTTCTAGAAGGCTTTTCAGCTGATGCACTACAATTTTTTCAAAAATCTTAGTGATAACAGGAAGAAAGGATGTGGGCCTATAATTTCCCATATCATTCTTTGGTCCAGTCTTGTAAATTGTAACCACATTTACCTGTTTCCAGGATTGGGGTAAACTCTAGATTTCATAGAAAGATTGAAAATGTCTGTCAATAAGGGAGCTACCATGGGTGCAGCGTGTATAAGTAGGTAGGAATGAATACCATCCATACCTTGAGTATTTTTAATATCTCATTTCAACAATTCCTTAAGCACCTGAATTATGATTATACATTTAAAAGAGAAACTGTGCATCCTTATATCCTTTTCCTTCTGGTCAGCTGACTGTTTCCATGGAGAGAAACAAGCTAAAATACCAACTGTGGAAGATCCCATGTTAATGTCCATTTAATTACACATGTCAGCCACCTTCTCAGAAACTGGACAGGAGACATCATCTACCAAAAAGGAACCAGGTAATTCAAAGGATTTATTACCTTGTAATTTTTTTAACCATGTTCCAAAATTCTCTGGATTTTTTTTGCATTTTCTAATCCAAAATTGGATAAAAAGTAATCTGCTTTAGCCTTCATTATTTTTGTGGTATTAAGATTTTGAGCACAACAATACCTGTCCCAATATAATCTCTCATTTTTATGTTCTTTCCCAGAGGGAAGTGAAGTGTTCAAACAGTCACTATATGGTGTTATTTCAGTGTTACAGTAGCAGTGTACACTTCCTGCACACTACATTTCATAATGCAGTCCATCAGTGTTTAATCAGTGCATCTTCAGGTCTCTTTTGGTGTACATGCAGTGCTGATACAGTGTGTGCGAATTATGTTAATTAGCACTGTAATCACACTGCAAAAGTACTGCGATTAGCAGTGTTGCATGGCTTTTTCAGTGTGTGCGAATTATGTTAATTAGCACTGCATCAACACCTGTAGTGCACTTCAGTGTGCAGTGTGATTTTGGTAGCACTCCTGTCAGCAGTGTTGTAGTTCTGTTCCAGTGTATCAGGCTGCATTAAAGATGGCATCGCATAAAATTCAACAAAACAAAACAGTATTTATCTGCAAGTATCTGCAACCTCAGCAGAGGAAGCTTTTTTAAGGTTCTCTGAGTGAGAAAGTCGCCGTGAATTCCAAAGAAGATGGAAATCTTTGGGGCTATGTCTGTAGGAGGTATTAAAGTCTGTTAGCCCCATGTTTGACTCTAAAGTCACAAGGAAGGGGTGGACATTTAGGTAAAGGAATGACCCACAATTGTTCTGGTTTGCAGGAAATGGTATGGAGCCTCCTGATATGCAGGTCCTCACCAGTATTTCCAGGTTTACCTTCAAAAAAGAAGAAGAGATCCTCTTCAGACTGGGAGCACATGCAATGGTGGAAAATTATTTTCAGTTTCAAGGCTGTTCGAGTGAAGTGTGTGTATGTGTATATATATATATATATATATATATATATATATATATATATATATATATATATATATATCTATATATATCTATCTCTATATCTATCTATATCTATCTATATCTATCTATATCTATCTATATCTATCTATATATCTATATATATCTATATATATCTATATATATCTATATATCTATATATCTATATATATCTATATCTATATCTATCTGTCTCTATAATGGGATTATCAATTGCATTGGACAAACACCATTAGGTGACTGTGCGTATATCGTAGTGCAACCACACACCTGCACTTTTACTCCCCTCCAAAACAATTTTGCCATTTTATAAGATAGATAACCCACTGTGTGGTGTGTGGAAGCACAGTGATATACACACGGCTTGGGTGGTTGATGCACTCGGCCTGCGGCCTCATGTGCAACATTACACACACACACACACACACACACACACACACACACACACACAGTACTTGTTGCAAACCAAAAACACTACATTAATACAGGCATTAGAATGCAAAGCACACAAAGCAAGAAAATGAAAAACAGGGTTTAAGCCTCATGAGTCTTGGCAAATTGGTTGTGTGGTGTCTCTGGAGTTCCCAACCTTGATGCCCATCCCATACTCCCAAGCCCATAGCCTCCTTTTAAAGCACAAGGTACAGCTCAATCCAGTGCCTCCCAGAGCAGCCATTCGTACTCTGTAAACAAGAACAGCAATGGGCTCAGAAAGGATCTGCAGCTTGTTATGAACTATTATATGACAAACAATGTAGGGTAAACAAAAAACAATACTTATCTGATACATATGGTCAGGGCCTTCCTACTCCCAGTCAATGTCCTGTCAGACCTGTAGCTATAAAAGGGAAAATGGGTCAGTATGAAAATAAAATACTGATCAGCTGAGTCAGTGTTGGAAAAGCTCTGTAGAGGTTAAAATAAAAAAAAGCGGGTTGGGGGGGGAGATACCAGACCTATACCACACCATCAACCTGGCTTTTAGAATGGACACGGTCACTCAGGGGATGTCATGGTTGGGGGAGGGAGGAGGACTCCTTGCCCGTGCCCCTAGAACTGACCTTTTTGGGGGGTAGGTCATCATGTTGCTCCACACATCAACCAACACAGGGTAGGATAAAGACACCAAGGAACAGATATTCAAAGCACAATGAATGCTTCCCTGATGGTGTAGTGGATCCCCCCTCCCTTTTCCCAATCTGCCTGTAGAATACATAGGAACACAGGCATGTGATGGCAAAAAGGGACCGCAAGCCCACCTAGTCTGCCAAGTTTGCCTAGATATCCACTAGGCCTTTTCTGTAGTCCCCTCCCGTGCCAGTTGCCCTCTGTGCTTATCCCATGCCCTCGTGAACCCTCCCACCATTTCTCTCAGCAGCCCATTCCAGTTGTCCACCACCCTCTCAGTGAAGATGTACTTCCTAATCCTTCCTCTAAGTCCCCCCCAACCGATTTGGAATTTCCAACTACCATCCATTGCACACTGCAGCAGGCCAACTGTGACCATCTCTAGGCAGATATACACAGACACAACCAGTCCCAGAACTCCCTTCAGCTGGCAACAAGCAATAGAAGTTCCAATAGTCTGCAGTGCACATTTGAGCCTACACAATCTCTGATCAGATGTTTTCCACTTCTGCTCTTCTCCAGAGGATGTCAGTCTGTGACAGAACTTAGCCTGGGGAGTTCAGTGGGGCCAGTAAACCAAAGATGAGAGCCTATATAAATTCTTAACATGCACTGTAGGACAGTCTCCCACCGCAAAGGACTCCAGGATCTGCTGCAAATGATGCTGTCAGTGCATAATCCAGCAAAACCAGTCATCACAATCCACTACACTACAGCACACAGCAGGCAAACCAAAATGTTTCCACATGCAAAGTGCACATTGGCACCAGATCCACACTTATGTGGGACCCTTGACAAGCCAGCCAGTGGGTATTGTGATAAGGAGGGACAAAACCTTTTACATGCAGGTACATCAGGGAGAAAAGGAAGGCAAGGGGAGATATTGAGTGTCTGAAATGGGTGGATGGAGGGGAAGATGACCGTCAAAAAGCAGAAATACTGAACAAATACTTCTGTTCAGTTTTTACAAAGGAGGGGGCAGGAAATGGGCCAGCATTAATAAGGATGGAGAGATCATAGAAAAGGACACAGCTCCCTTTGCAAAAGAAAGGATCCTCATGGAACTGGCAGCAATAAGGCTATGGGCCAGACAGATGCACCCCTGGACAATGAGGGAGCTAAGGGACGTGTTAGTAGGGCCTCCGACTACCCTGTTCACCCTGTCTTTGTAAACTGGTGACATGCCCAGGGATTGGAGAAGGGCTGATGTGGTCCCACTATACAAAAGTGGGAACAGGAAGGATGCAGGAACTACATAGTGGTCAGCCTGACCACAACAGTGGGAAAAGTAATGGAAATACTGCTGAAGGAAAGAATACTGAAGCACCTGGTTGTCAATGGTCTATAGGGGAAGTGGGGGAAGGGAACATTGTTTAACCAGGAGTAGCACACTAAGCTGAAGCTTGTTTCCAGATGCAACCTGGAGCACAAGGAAGTTAAGTAACTTGCTCAGAATCACACAGTATGCACTTAGACGGCTGTTGGATTCAAACCCAGGTCTCCAGATCTGTAGCTCAGAGCCTTTACCCAATGTGCTATACTGCCTCCAGGACCCAAGGCAATTTGGTTTTATGGGAGACAGGTTGTGCCCGACAAACTTAACTGAGTTTTTTTTGACTGGGTAACAAGGAAGGTGGATGGAAGAGGATGTGGCCTACCCAGATTTCAGCAATGCCTTTGACACTTTGCCACATAGAAGGCTGGTAAATGAGCTGGAAGGCTTAGGGGTGGAACAAAAAATAACAAGGTGGGTGGAGAACTGGTTCAAAGACTTAAACCAGAGGGTGGTGGTGGTAAGGCAAATGGGATGCATTCCAGGGTGGTAGTGGTGTGCCCCAGGGGGTCGGTGCTGGGACCCATCCTTTCTTAATATCTATAGCAATGATTAGCCCAGTTCCAATCAGGGGAGAGAGCTGTTCTTTCCAGACCGGGGCTTGTCGCTGGAAGTGGTCTGGGCAGGCATTCTGGGGCTGCATCGGAAGTGGGAGAGGATGGGATCACATTGATCTACAAGGAAGCTCTTGTTGGCAGGGGACAGGCCATGCATACTGGGTCCACATCGGCCACAACTTTGCAAGCCAGCGACTCAGGAAGGAGCGGCCAATCAGTGAATAGGGGCGCGAACCTTTGACTATGTGACTGGGCCATAAAAGGCAAATAGTCCAGTCGCAATCAGAGGAGGAGAACTGTTCTTTGTTCCACACCACCCACCCTGGCCCTGACCTCTATTAAATGGTCGGTGAGGGTGGAGCCTTGGAGAAGGGCAAGTCGAGACTGGGTGAACTGGAACACTAGGAAGCTGGATTGTTATTGATTGGGGGGGAAAGGGTCCTGTACACTGTGCTGCTTGGCCAACACTGACTACTACCAGGAAGGGGCATAATAAAGCGACTGTATAAATGACTGTGTATGCCAACTACATCTGAGGGAGTAGGCAAACTGTGTGTGAATCGATTACTGCAAGGGCCTCTGAGCTGGCTAGTCTTGTGATGGGCTAATTTTGCTTGTGAACCATCTACTGCTAGAGCTAGAAAACTGGCTACTGTCAAGAAAGAGGGAAAATTGCTGTAATCAGAGGGGGCAAACTGCTTGGGTTTTAGTGCAACACTGACTGAATTATTTCTGTTAGAGGGCCGCATTGCTCACCTAAAATGAGGGTAGACTTCAGGGTGGCCAAAGCAGGCAACTTCGGTAGAGTGATTGGGTGTGCGGGGTGGCAATAATATTAAATTGGGCAAGGAGGTTCAGAGGGTGCCCCTTGTGTTTTCAGTTGGCAGGTCTTAGAGAGGAAGTAGAGGGGATCAGAAGGCAGCTGGAAGGCGGGAGGGGTGGGAGAAAAGGTGTGGAAAGGACCTCATGAGAGTAGACAAGGCCAATATGGCTAACCAGGGAACAGGTGGACAAGGATCATATGGTTAATCAGGAGGGTGGCACAAAACAAGCAATGTACAGAAATCACTTCGTAGGGAGGTGGCTGACCAGAAGGAGGGGGGACAGGAGAGAGCAAGTCGGGGGGCAAACATCACACTTACTAATCGATTCGCCCTGCAATATCCATGAGATGAGGTGGAGAGGCTGGCGGGAGGAGGGGAGCAGGCAGACAGAGTGGGTTTGGTCAGTAAGCTGGGGGAGATGGGGCAGGAGAGAGAGCCAGATCCACAGAAGGAGGGGAAGAGACATTAGCCTAGGTGGAAGGGTGGTGGGGAGGAAGGGGGAGTGCAGAGTGAAGCCAGGGTGGGAGAAGGGAGGACTAGGGTTGGGCAAGCATCCAGTTTAGGGAAGTCAACCAAGGATAAGGAATACTCTAGATAGTCCAGCTTCAAGGCGGGAGAAATCAGATGAGGTGGAGAGGAGGGGGAAGACAGGGTAGGGAGAAACACAGCAGATGGGGTGAAGGATACAGAACTTGGGGGAGGCAAGGAGGGAAGCAGTAGAAGGGAGCCTGGGTGGGGGATCTGAAGACACCAGCCCAGAAAGAGTCCACGGAGATCTGGGGGGGGCAATCTGTGCCACCCAGGAGGTTGGGGGGCAAGGAGCAAGCTGGGAGCTACAGGTAGAAGAATGAGCATGGTAGGGCAAGCACAGACTTGTGATCCCCAGGCTGAGGGGGACAAGAGAAGTAAGCTGGGGGTTGATGACAGAAGGAAGAGCCTGGATGGAATCAAACGGGCCAGTAAAGTGGGGGTGGAGAAGGTGATCCTGCTGGGTGACTCCATGACCTGGGGCATCCAGTGGGAGGGGAGGAGGGAATAAGCAGCCCAGTCAAGGCTAAATGTATCCCAGGCCTAGCCGTACACAAGGCCAAATTCCAGCTATACTCGATAGCATTGAAATGCGAGGAATCCCCAGACGAAACATCTGGGAACAAATGACTTAGAGGGGAACAGTGAACTAGAAATCCAGGCAAGATTCCAGGAACTGGCCAGGGTTTACCACTCTATAGAAGCGCAATCTCCTTCTTTGAGATTCTGCCAGTACCTAGGGTGTCCAGGGAGACCAAACATAAACTTACAGGTGTGAACCAGTGGCTCAGGGACTGGCGCAGGGGAGAAGGGTATGGACTGGGGGATACATGGGAGGACAAGGGGTTATATGCCAGGGATAGGCAACACCTCAACTTGGAAGGGAGGGAGATCTTGAAACTAAATCTTGCTGGATTCATAGTCGAGAGGTGGAGTTTAAACTTGTAAAGGGGGGGGGTTAAGTAAAAGAGTAGCTCCAGGAGGGCTGCTCGCGGTTCCAGGTCCAGGACATGAAATTAAGGCAGGCAACTGCGATCTAAATCCATCCAGAGCTGTACAAGAAAGGGCATCTAGGGACTGCTCAGGGTCGAGATGACTGGAGAAGGGAGAGGGGTCAGGATGGAGGACAGCCTGATCAATGCTAGGAGCATGGGCAACAAATGCCAAAGCTCCAGGCGATGCTGGTTGAGGGATCAGTGGATGTGGCAGCAATTACTGAGACATGGGCCACTCAGAAAATGACTGGGACCTAAATTTGGTGGGCTACAAAATATTCCAGGAAGGACAGGAAGAGGAGGGGGTGGGCTTGATAGTCAAAAATGACATAGCGGTTGAGTGGAGTGGAGGAGGCTGTAGGGGGAGGTGGAGGAGATCTGGGTAACCCTACAAAAGAGGGGAGGTAAAAGATTGAAAATAGGGGTGGTGTACAGAACCTCCAATGATGGAAGAGGCCCTGGAGGACAAACTAGTTGAGAACATCAAGGGGCACTGTGACCGTGGAAAGGGTATGGTGGTGATCATGGGTGACCTTAATATGCTGAGGACAGACTGGGACACTATAGCATCCTCTGTGGCCAGGGAACAGAGACTGATGGATATGTTTCAATATGCCTTCCTGGTCCAGCAGGTGGGGAACCTATTAGGGAGAAGCGGATACTGGATTGTGTCCTAGCGGAGAGTGACCAGATAAAGGGCATGGAGGTGTGCAGCCCGCTGGCAGGTGGTGATCACACTACAGTCTGGTTTCTGCTGTATCGGGGGGGGGGATAACCATTCTAATACAGTAGTAGTGGACTTCAGGGGACAGTTTCTGAGCATGGACAGGATTCTACAGGGGCTTGGACAAGATTGAGCCATGCATGGATGCTGCAGCTTGTGGGATGCCATTAAGAAGGGTGCAGGAGACTACTAACTCCTGTACAAAGTGAGGCATCGTGAGTAGAGCCAGCAAACGTGTTGGTGGACCAGGGAGGTGCAGGAGGCAGTGAGGGTATAAAGGCTGCCTATGCGTGTTTAAGCGCTCTGGGGGATAGAGAGAGTGGTATGAGTTGATGGCTGAAAGGGTCACACAGTGGTGAGGGAAGCCAAGGTGAGGAGGGAGCAAAACCTGGCTAGAAATATCCGAAGGGGGGAAAAGGGATTCTATAGATACACAAGGGAGAAGTGAAAAGGGAGAGCACAGATCAGCATGATTAGGACTGAGGAGGGATGGACTCAGGAGGCAGGGGAACTCAGGCAGAGGTGCTAAATTTGTACTTTGCCTTGATATTTACGGAGGGAGGTAGGGGTTCCCTCCAGCCCAATGGGAAGGAAGGGGAGCCAGCAGAGTCGAGAGGTCAGATGGAGTTGAGAGGACTGAAATAAGTTGGGATACAGGCTGGGCCAAGTCTAGAAGGGGATGGGTGGTTAAATGGGGGCTGGGAGGGAAGGAGAAATCACAGTGGAAAGGGTGAAGGAGGCCCTTTGGACACCAAAAACTGATAAGGCACTGGGGCCAGATTGGCTGCATCCGAGGGTTATGAAGGAATTGGCCGATGAGCTAGCAGCACCACTGGCAGCACTCTAACACCTCTCTGCTGACAGGATAGGTGCTTCAAGACTGGAGGGTGGCTCATGTGGTGCCTATCCACAAATGAGGGGTCTAGAGAAGAGGTGGGGAACAATAGGCCTGTCAGCCTAACGTCTGTGGTGGGCAAAGTAATGGAGGGCATTATCAAGGATAGGCTCAGGAGGCAGCTGGAAAGGTTGGGGCAACTGGATGACAAACATTATGGTCTCATCCCGGGGAGATCGTTTTAGACCAACCCATAGATTTTATGACTATGGGACCCTGGACCGCATAGACGGAGAACGACCCTATACCTGAATTTCAGTAAGGCATTTGATCTGTACCCCAAAATGGGCTGCTATTAAAGCTGGGAGGGAGGACAGTTGCTCAGGATTGGGGGTGGGGTGAGAGGACAGTTGCTCAGATGGGTAGAAAATTGGCTAAACAGGCTGAATACAGAGGGTAGTGGTGGGTACTCCTTCTCCACAAGGTCACCAGTGGGGCCCCCCAAGGTTCGGTACTGGGGCCACTCATGTTCAATGCCTATGTCTTCGATATGGGGAGGGCGGTTAAGAGTAGGATGAGTCTCTTTGCAGATTACTTAAAACTGGGAGCATTGGTGGACGGGGACGAAGTGAGAGGCAGTCCAGAGGGGCCTGGATACCCTGGAGGGGTGGTCAAGGAGGTGGGGCCTGAGGTTTAATGCAGGGAAATGTTGGGTGCTGCATCCAAGGGTCAGAAACCCAGGTCATGTATACACCCGGGGGTGTCATACTGCAAGCCACAACGAGTGAGAGGGATCTAGGGATGGTGGTAGACATCAAAATGAATAACACTAAAAATTACAGAAGAACTGTGGCCAAAGCAAACCGGATACTGCATAGCCAGGGGGATTACATCCAGGAAGAGGGAGGTGATCCTCTCTCTGTATAATGCCTTGGTCAGACCACATCTCGAGTACTGCATACAGTTCTGGAGACCTCACCTCAAGGATGACTCAACACTGCTGGAGAGTGTCCAGAGGAGGGCAACCAGGATGCTTCAGAGCATGAGAAGAAGGCCCTATGAGGAAAGGCTGGAAGAGCTTGGGCTGTACTCACTGGAGGAGAGGAAAGATGGGGGAACATGGTAGGGGTCTTCAAATATGTAAAAGGAATAAACAGGGGCAGTGCCAAAGAGATGTGCAGACTAAAGAAGGTGGGAAACAACCAGGTGACATGAGTGGAAGCTAGAGGAGGGAAATTACAGGGGGGGATGCAGGAGACCTTACTTCATTGAGAGGGTGGTGGAGCCCTGGAATGCACTGTCCAGGAGTCTGGTGGAGGAGGGCACAGTGGAAGGCTTGAAAAGGGAGTGGGACAGGTTCAAGGGTAAACTGAAGAAGAGGATGACCCTCTCTGGGGCTGGGTGGGAAAGAAAGAACCCATCAGGAGGCTGGCTACCAAGCAGACACAACAGACCATCCGGCCTATTCTGCTGGCTTTTAGTTTGTTAGATATAGCGGAGGAACTGCAGGGGAAGGTGTGCCTATTTGTAGATGATACGAAGAGCTGCAATAGGGTAGACAGCCTGGTAGGGGAGGTGGAGGCAGTGAGGAGGGCCTAAAGATTCTAGAGAGGTGGTCGGAAACTTGGCAGCTGAAATTTAATGCCAAAAAGTGCACAGTAATGCACATGGGTGTAATAACCGCAAACCATTTTCACACGGGGGGTAAGGAAACTCAGTAGGACAGAGATCTGGAGATTACAATTCAGATAACCTTAAAGGCGGAGAACCAGTGCAGTGCAGTGGTGGGCAAAGTGAATAGAATGCTGGTGTGCATACTGAGGGTATAAAACAGAAAAGGAGGTGCTGATGCACCTTATAAATCCATGGTGAGGCCTCACCTGAGTATGGGGTTAGCTCCTGGAGGCCCCACACAAGGATATAAGACAGGATTGAAAGGGTTCAGAGGCAGGGCAACCAAGATGGTGCACACTATGCATAGGCAGCCCTGTGAGGAGAGGGGGAGGAAATTGATCTGTACCTGCTAGAGACTAGTAAGGTGAGAATGGGAAGCTTATTTGCAAGGAAAATAAAGTGCTAGAACTAGGGATCATAAACTAAGATTAGAAGAAGGAAGGTTTAGGGCAATGTGAGGGGGCATACATCACTGAGAAGGTGGTGGTTCAGGAATTGACTAAAGAAGAGGTGGAAAAGTAAAAAATGGTGAAAGGATTCAAGGGGGCATGGGACAAACACCAGGAGCTGATAAGTAGGCAGAGTGGGGTGTCTTTGACAAAGATGATGATTGGGGTGGGGTAAGGGCAGACTCGACTGATCAAAATGGTCCTTTTCTGTCACCAGATTCCTATGATTCTAAGGCAGTTAAATAATTAGGACTTACCTGTTCCATCAGAGTAGGGGAGTCCAGAGTTGGGGTGTCCTTGTCTGGGGTATCCTGGTAGGACCTGAAAGGGAAGAACAGAGAAGGCTGAAGGGACGCAAAGGGTCAGAGGTGCTAGAGGAGAGATTAGAGTGTTAGAATTAAACAAAGATACTTATCTGATTGGTATGTTTGGCCAGACCTGTAGAAATAAAGGGAAAAATAGATCAGTATGGGGAAATTATAGTAGCAAGAGTAGAGAAATACAAATATGGTATATAGCACAGGAGTAAAGGAAGAGAAGTTTCAGAGGAAAAGACAAACTAGGCCAAAGTAAGGAAACTAGAGATGGAATAAAAAATGCAGACAGCTAAGAACAGAGAATAAAGCGGTATTTGGGACTCGGCAAACCCACCTCTCCTTAGTGCCCCTAGGTGACCTGCAGGTAGCCAATAAATTTAAGAAGCAGTCCAGATGGGATGGTGGGAATGCATTTGGGCTAGTGGCCCCTATATTATTTAAAAAAGGGGACATTGGTGGTTCAGGAGTGTTGAGTTGTCACAGGAGGCCAGTGGTTTGAAAGGTATAGCTCTGGTGATATAACGGGTCACTCCCTCATGGACAGTGGCAATTTTTCTTTTATATTATCTTTCCCTGGAACCAATGGGGGGGGTGATGTCCTTGGTCCCAGACTGTATGTAGCAGGCAGGAGGCTGTTCAGAAAACTGCTGACCAGAAATGCTGCGGCTGTTGCTAGGCAGCCAGTTTAGTGCTACTGAACTACAGTGACAGTAATGGCAGGCACTTTCAACTGCCAGTCCAGAGAAGGGCAACTAAAACAGCGAAGGGTCTGCACCAGAAGCCATACAAAGAGAGACGAGCTGAATATGTATGCCCTTGAGGAAAAGGGCCGGGGAGACAGGACAGAAAATTTCAAGCACCTCAAGGGAATCAACAAAGTCCAGAGAGTAGCATCTTTCAGAAAAAGAGATGTGCAAGAACAAGGGGCCAAATTTGAAGATAGAGGGGACGGCTCAGGGGCAACATGAGGAAGTATTTTTTCACAGAGAGGGTGGTGAACACATGGAATGGCCTTCCTAAGGAGGTTGTGGGGTCAAAAATAGTGGGGGACTTCAAGAATACATGGGACAGACATGAACCAATTCTACTGGTGGGTAGGAGGAAGTCAGCTGTTGGATACTAGGATCTGCAGCTATCCACTAGGTAGGAAATGGCTGACTGAGTGGGCCAAGCAGTCCTTATCTGCCATCAAGGTCTATGTATCTATGATTCAGCCCACAGAGCTCAGGCTGTAACCTGCCCATGTGTGTGGGAATGAAGATGGGTATATTTTGGGAGGGGAAGAGACTAGAGCCAACATGCCTCCTCTACCCATCGCCACAAGGTGGCATGTGAAGAGCCCCCATGGGCAGAGGGTCTGAGGGTGGGGCCAGTAGGTGGCAGGAACCTTGCTTAAGACATGGTGGCAGACTTAGGTGCCCTGAGGCCTGGTAGAAAGGGACTGGGAGAGCAAAATGCACAAGATAGGGAACACAAAGGAAAATCCACAGTGCAGCTGAAGGCAATGCCTGAACTTGACTTAAAAGTAGCTGTGGGTGGAGGCAACAGGGGAAATCAGTGGCTCGTTGATAGACCATGAAAGCAGCAAGCACTGCATACAATACAGCTCACACAGCAGCTAATGTAAAAGTACTAGGGCTAACAAAAGGATTTGGGGAGGAAAGAACATCATAAGGTCCAGGACAGCTCATCAATTAAAAACACAGAGCACTAAAGAGAAAGAGCCCTGATGGGTTATAAATATTAAGTAAATTTATGCAATAAGAGGGACATAAAATGGAGTGATAAATCCATATCTTATCCGAAAAGCATGTACGTATATACATGCAGAATCTACATTTACACATATATTTATTACATCATCTCGATTACTGTGCATAGTGGACTGTGTCACACATCCCCATCCCTCACCTTCGCTTGTTTGACACTGCTTACTGGTATCTTGCTTTTAGTTTTGTTTCTTCCAGGTTGATGGTCCTCAACGCCACCTGCCATTTAGTCATAGCTTCCCATTCTTCCCACTATCATACAGTGATCATTTGTTTCTGTTTTAATGTTTTCTTTGTTTTGCTTTTCACCAAACCTTTTCAACTGGCAGGTGCCAGCTGTCGCACCTCTGCATTCTGCTGGTCCTGTCACACCTCTCGATATAAAAACCACACTTTTTTTTTTTTTTTTTTTTTACACTGCTTCCTCAAAACCCGATGAGCCCTCACTCTACTCTTCCACTCTGGTTTCCCACCTCGCTACAACTGCCACCAGAGCTCCCCCAGCACATAGAAACTGTCATATTTTTTTCCTTAAACTGCTTGCTCGCAAACCCCACTGCTGATGAGCCCTCACTCTAGGTCACACTTCTGCTGTGGTTTCCAGACCTCACTACAACTGCAACCAGAGGCTCCTGTGAAGTCCTTCTCTGTAAACTCCTTATGGTCTCTTGTGGCCCTCCCTCTTCCCTGCTTATTTACTGAGATTTCCCTATGTCTATATACCACACATGTTTTAAGCCCCCCCACCACATTTCACTCCTGACCTCCAACACTATAATGCTGTCAGTCTGTTCCAGGTGTCTACTACTCTTTCAGTGAAGTAGTAATTCCTCACATCCATCTTAACCCCACCATTAGCTTCATCATGTCCCATGGTCCTTTTCTTATTTGAAGGAGCCCCCAGCACCCTGTTCATCCTTGTAAGGTACTTGTGGGTCTCCATCATGTCCTCTCTTCAGGGTTTATATAGTTGAGATCCCAGCTCCTTCACAGGGCTTTTGCCACAGTCCATGTACAATTTTAGTTGCCCTTATACTGTTTACACCCTATGGCCTAAGGTGCAGCCCCAAACCTGGACACCAGAACCTTAGGCCCTGTCCATTGCCACTCTGTAATGTTACAGAGTGCCCAAACCGTTACTACACAACCATTTACTGCTTATAACGGTAATATTACAGTAGTTGAGTTTTGAACGTTGTTGAAACCACATGAGGTAGTTTCAACAATGGTTGTGAAACCGGTTACGCCCGGTAACATTACTGGGCGAGGTGGGACGCATGGCACTGGTCTCCCCAGTGCAGCACGAGCTGCATTGTGATCAGGTGCCACGGTAATCGCCGTCTAGCTTCCAAAGTGTGGAGCGGTGGTGCTGTACCGAATGGACACCTCGCAGTGTGTGGACACTGTACCACTCCATGGTTGTAACTGTTTCTATCTGTTACGGGGTCTGAGAGGTGCAGTGTGGATGGGGCCTTAGTTGAATCTTTTTAATAAGGGATTACTTGCAACACCACCACCCCCTCCTTCTGCTGAAGATACCCCTCCCTATGCAGCCCCAGCATCCTTCTAGTCCTACCCACTGCTTTGTCACACAGCCCAGCAACTTTAAAGAGACTCACCAAGGTATCGGAGTCAGCCCCTGCACCATATCCATCGGTGCCTTGCTGCCAGAGGACCCCAATGAAGTTAATATGTCCTCAAATTTTTAAGCCATTAAAAAGTTCTGTCCTTCATAAAAATATATAAACCAGGTCCCAAGAACTTCCCAGTTGCTTGCTGCCACCCCAGCTCCACTCCCACACTCTCTAGGATGACGAGATGCCAGTGAGAACATGGGAAGTGCTGTTTTTCTTAATGGCGGAAGTTTATTGATTTAATGATTTAGTGATTACTTGGTAATGAAACGTGTATCAGTCAAGTAACAAGGCTCTCTTGTTAGGGTTGAATAGTGCCTGGCATTTTATTGCCAGGTAGCCACTATATAGTTTAAAATCATTAGAAATGTTGCCTCGTATACATATATGGAAAAGTGTCACGCCTATTACTGGCATCTCATCATCCTGCCAGTGAGCATGGGGTGAGCCTAGCAGCAGAAGAAAAAAAAAAACAGAAGTCCTTGTGACCCAGTTTGTATGTTTTTATGAGACAGAACTTTTAATGGCTTATAAATTTAGGACATATTAACTTCCTCTTGGGGTCTTCTGACGGCAAAGGACCGATGGGTACAGTAGGCAGCATCTCTGGCATGTCTCTTTTAAGATCATAATAAATCCAAGGTCCCCGCTAGGGATCATCAGTACTAACCCTATAAAGCAGCTCCTGGTTTCATGCCCTAGTACAATTGCACTTTTGTCATTGAACTCAACTGCCCCAATCTTGACCACTTCGAAGTTTCAAGAGTATGCATGTTTCTGCTCCCTTCTTAATGTCCACCCTACAAATTTGGTATTGTCTACAAAAAGGCATTTCTTTGACAGTTTTTCTGCAATGTCACTTATGAAGACACAGAAGAGGATCTGCGCCAGTACTGAGCTGAGCTGAGCTGCTCACTGTCCCGTCACTGTAATAAGTGCCATTAACCATCACCCTCTGACACCCTAACCCCCACCCCCAACTACTACTCTGTTTTCCAACCTGCATTTCTGGTCGCCTCCCCCTTCTGTTCAGCTACCACAACACCATCACTCTGGCATCTGCCAGGGCTTGCTCCACCATAGAATGAATCCAATATGAGGATCAGCTGCCTAGGTAGTCAGGATACGTTTGCATGTTCTTCCATCCCCAGGACATAAGAGCAAGGAGTGCACAAACACGTGCACAGACATGTGGCACAGCACCAGTCAATGTCTTCCCACCCATGGCTGCTCCCACCTGCACTGCGTACTTGTGGTCACTCAGTTGGCAGTACTACAGCTGAGCTGGTTGTCCTTCCCAGAAGAGAGCCTCTGTATAGCAGATGATCCTCCTACTCTCCCGAGAGTCCCTGATGCAAGCTCATTCCTGAACTAAGGTCACCTCACGCTGCAGGTCATAGCGCTACTGTTATCTGAAGGGCACACATGTTAACCAGTTTCTAACACCTTACCACTTTGATCCCTCCTAGGCTGATCAATCTTAGCCTCGCCCGCCTCCTAAAAAATAGTCAGCCACCCCTCTGCCAGATCACCCTTCCAGGCACCAGACTATCCTCCATGCAGCTGGACAACCTTCTAGCCCAAGCCTCACATAATGAGCACTGAGCAGAGCACTCACAGGTTCCGGGGTCAGCTGCTTACCCAGCCAGCCACCCTCCCACATCTGGACCAGCCTCCAACTACATTCTATACAACCCATGTAGCTAGAGCACCACCCAAACCTCCACTCTAACAGACCACATCTGAAGCTGTCCCTCCAAGCCCATGGACCAGCAGTCCCACCTAACCACTCAACCTACAGCTAGATCCACCAGAATCCCCATACCAGCCTCACCATCCAACCACCACCCTGCAGCTGGACCTCACTTCCAACCTTGAACTAGTCCACCACCACCACCACCAGCCACCCTCCCTGCTGCTGGCTCACTCTTTCATGCCCTGGACTAGCCTCCCCCAGCAGACAATCCTCCCTGCAGCTGGACCCCTGGGTTCATTCCCACCCACAGACCAGTCTCCTTCCCCTCTGCAGGTTGAGTAACCTCCCCAGAACTGGACACCCTTTCCAAAAGCTGGACATACCCACCGTCCAGAGCAGAACCTCCCTACATCTAGACCCCCCCAATCTCCCTTCCTCAACTATGGACCCCATACTTCTCAACATAGTGTTTAAAAAAAAAAAAGTGACACTAACATATTGTATTTGCAGTGTCAGTGGCTCAGCAGGTAGCACACTCACCTCCGATGCTGGGAGATCAGAAGGCAGTGGGTTCTATTCCCATACCAGGCACTTATGTTAATATCCCAATACTGATGCTGTAGTGCAGCATGAGGGGGATGGCTGCACTCCTGAGGCACTGTCTTTGAGATGAGATGCTAAACCAAGGTCCCATCTGCCTGTTCTGGTGGTAGTTCAGGGATGTTAAAGGTCCCATGGCACTTCTCAAAAAGTGACATTTTCCCGTGCCCGCCATATCCTCTGGGTCTACTAAAATACCACCAACAGCTTAATCTGGTTCAAGGTCAGCTGGTTTTCATCTGTATTCCTCCCTGGGCCGGGCCCCGAAAATAGGCAGGAATCTGTCTAGTGCACTTAGCTGGTCAACAAAAACGAAATAAAATAAACATGAAATATAAATTAATGCAGTCTTCAGCAAAGGAAAAAAAAATACACTGATCCCCAGATTACAAAATAGATTTGCAACTGTTAAATACAAATACTAAACGCAAAGAAACAGTTCCCCCACAAACACACTCAAATATCTGCAGTAAATAATTCTTCCTTTAGGGTAACTTCAGATTTTCTCAAATTAAAAAAGTTGTAATCTTTTCTCTATGCATTCTGAATTTGCTCAGTTATACAATCTTCCTGCATTTCATTCTCCTGCCCCCACCACCACCAACACTACTTTAAAGTAACTAAATCAGCAAAATTCCACAATAACAAATAATCTAGAGGCACAATGCATCCTAAACACTTGTTTGGGGTTGATTGAAAATAAAATGTGTATTTCAAAGTTTAGCCAAGAGTTCAGAGAAGAGAAAATGATTTTAAGACAAAACATTGAAAGTGAAACTTGCACAGCATTTCATTTTGAAAAAAAAAACACCTGAGTGATAATTCCTTTACTGTATTTAACATTTTAGGGAGTTAAAAAGATGTACTTTTTAAACATAAGCTCTTATCTTAACATGTAAATCTTAGCTGTAGGAAACCTCAGTTGTTCAAAAATGGAGACCACAGAGCACTCATGCAGTTTCATCAGACTGGGCACAAACAGGAAGAGAGCTGGGAAATGTAGGCCTCTGACTGAGTGAACTTATGGGAAAACTAGTTTAGAATAGACTTTTTTAAAGGGACACTGCCAACTTTTTTGCACCATATTATTTCCAGGTAAAAATCCACATTTTATTATTGCTTACCTTCTGTAAAATTTATTGGTGTTGCTGGTTGTTTTATCTGTCTCCTTGCTTAGTAGAACTGAAATGCACGGTAATGTACCCTCCTCATTTAACAATAACTTACTCTTGAACAACCAGTCTGCTGAAATACTTCTTAGAATTTAGTATTCTTAGCGGTTGTATTTTTGAATGATGATTAAAGATTATTAAAAATGACTAAAATTAGTCTTTGAAGGCAAATTAAATGAATGCTTTAATACTAAATTTAGTATTTGACTTCAGTGAGGGTTCCCAAGTACAGCCCTTTGGGCCTGCACCCCCCATGACCACTCACATCTTGAACACCCCTGCCCAGATGACCACCCAGCTGGACAACCATATCAACATCCCAATAGACCTCTCCCAAGTTGTGTACCTTGCCTGCAGCTAGTCCACCCTACAAGCCCCAAACCAGCCTCTCCCCATCAGCTATCATCCATCCTGTAGCTGGCTGCTCCAAGCCATCCTTCCTACCCTCAGACATGATCCCCCTGCAGATGGAACCCACCAGACCTGCCTCTCCACCTCAGTAGACCACCTCCATGCAGCTGGACCAACCTCCCAGTCTCACCAAACAAAGCACCCTCCTTAGAGCTGAACCAGCACCCCCTAGATAACAACTCTTTCTGCAGCTGGACCCACCCAGACTACCCATATTGCCCAGATACCAGTTGCCCATCCCACCACTGACCACTCTGCTTGCACATAGAAAACCCTGCCCTGCTAGGTACACTTTTATAATCCAAACGCTTATTAGTCTGACATGCTGCATCCCACACACAACAAACCAACAGCCCCAGCAGCCCAACACTCAGTGGCCTGACCTAGGACAGCACCTGACACACTGTCAGGCCAGAGGAGGTCGGGATGCTGTATGGCTGTTGAGTGGATTTTTCACAAACACATGAAGCACCCGATCCCGACCTACGCCACCCATCCCAGGACCTGAGACACTACTGAACAGCACGGATGATGTGAAAACACCCACCCCCTATGTGGTGCACCCTCCAAGGACACACTGACCTGATCACAGACCCCCGGTAAGGATGACTGTCTCACCATCCGTGGGACAGGGATGAAACAAATAGTTGTGCATGCCCCAGTGTGTTGACCAGCCATCCCAGGCAGCATGGTGGATTGTCCGTGCATCCCTGCATGCATGATTATGTCAGTTGACAGCCAGCCAGCTGGGCATGCATGAAGGAATTGGAATACCATGCCTGTTGGTCAGTGCATGCATGACACTGTAGGCACACAGCAGAGCGGCACAACATGAGCATGGATAGCTGCACCAGGAAATTGTCCACAGCAACACCACATGTGGATGCCAGGACACAGAGCAGCATGCCATCGCACCAATCATGCAATGTGTGCATGTGGCCTTGTCATGCTAGCCCACTATGGGCCTGCAGTAACCACACAGAAAAAAGTCTGGAGGTGTTTGGGAGGGGCCTGTGCCACAGGAGCCCACTGTGGCATGAAGGCTGCCAGGTGTGTTGTGGGGTTCACAAGGCCCATTAGGAGAATGCTGTTACCACACAGTTGCACAGCTGGAAGGATTGGTGGGCACTCACACAGCTTCATACCTGTGCAGCAATGTGGCACACATGAACAGCTGAAAGGATTTTGGGGACTCACAGAGTCAGGCCTGTATGACATGCGACACACAGTGCAGATGTGGCAGTGTGCAGTGGGCTGCTTGGCGATACCCAGCAATGCTGTGTTGAGACATCACCACCAGGTTGGGGTGCATGTTAAATGGGGGGGGTGAAACTTTATTCAACAGTAGGTGGCCACAGTGGCAACCTGGTGGCTGTGCATGATGTGTACTGTGAGTGTATAACTGTCAGGTGCCAAGTCACCATGGAAACCCTACAGGGTGGTGTTGGGTGCCATGCCACAGAGGAACTTCAGCAGTTTGCCCTTGTCCTTGGATGCTAGTACCATCCTTATCCACTCTTCATAGCTATTCTTGGGTGGTGTCCATAGCAGTCCACAACAAATGCCTTCCCTGGTGACATAGGTCCATTGCTGTTCCCTGTGGAGTTCTGCTAGCATTGTCATGACCCCTACATGCACCTTTCCAAGCAGGGCATGGAGATGGCAGTGCCAGGTCTCGACACTGCTTTAGGTCCATGGTATACCTCACTCATTGAGATCTTCAACCAACCACAGCTGAGTGGGAACATGGGGTTGTATCTCATGGGCACCTTGGTCACCATACTGTACAGCCAAATCCTGCCCAGCACATGTGTCTGCTCAAAACAATAGAAGAGTGGGGGGGCACTGGGCGGAATGGTTGACTTCAGGAGGCTGAATGCTGCTGGAATGTCCTGTGACAGGAGATGGGCGAGAGCCACCAGTTCATGGATCTTCAGGCTGAAGTCTGGGTCACTTGTGTATTGTGGTGCAAGGCCAAAGCTCTGGACTTTTCTCCACACAATCTGCCCAAAGTGGAACAGGCATCCCTTGTTTATGGCTTGTGGAAATTCCATATTACAGGCATTGATAACAGCCTGCTCAAAGTCAGTGATGATCCTAGGTGGTTTGAGGGTGCAGGACTGTATACTGGCATATTTATTCAGCTCCTGGAACAAGGTGCAGTAACACTGCAGGCTCATTGTTGTCATCAGTGTATACACCAATGACATAATGAGGTTGTTAGGGCCCATCCCTATGGGTGCATGGATGGTGTACAATGAGTGAACAAGTGTGGCACAGTCTTGAATGTACCATCCATCATCCAGAAGGGTGTCTGTACTAGGTTCCTGATGTTGTCCTCTATGGTGAGTAGAAGGACCTGGTGGGTGGTGCTGCTGGTCATCCTGCTGTACCATGGCCATCCAGTCACCGTCTGTAGCTGCTTGGGGATAGTGAGGTCTGCCAGTGTCACTGTTTCTGGTGAGAGGTCCTTGCGGCGGGTCCTGTTTACAGTCTGCAGCAGGCCTCTTGTTGGCAACTGCTGCCACAGCTCAGTGGTCATTGCAGTTGCCTTACCTGCAGTAGCTATGGGGCCAGCCATGGTGCTGTGTGCCTTCTTCTGATGCCAGCCAACACCTGTGCTGGTAGAGCATCTGTCACCCAGAGCATGACTGTGCTTTATTCTTTTCTTAGGTGATGCTGGCCATCCTGAGCAGTGTGATGGCCTGGCTGAGGCAGGACTTGATTTTGGTGCTGGCAGCACCGTTACACTGTCTCAGGCTGTCCCAGTGGTGCTGAGGGTTGAGGTGCTGGATGCCATACCTTGTGCCATGCCAGTGACCTGGGTTCAGGATTGAGCCTAGGCCATCATGGGTTGGCAGGGGAGGACTGGGATTGAACATCCATAGACTTCTTTCCCAGTCCTGGGGTGGGCTGGGGAATTTCACTGTGCTGTAGCAGCCCCCTGGGGATGCCCAGGGGCACTACTAGTGTCAGTGACACTATGGGGAGCACGGCAGATGTCGGTACATTGCTCCTGGATGTCATTGCACGTCTGTGCTACTGGGGCCAATCGAAGGAAAATGGCTGGGCATGACCTTGCAGCTTGATGGCTGTGCTCTGAGCCACCCGGAGGACTTTGTGGAGTCCTGTTGAGGAGGGTTTGGGGCTGTCCTGGCTGGTAGAGGCAGAGGGGAGCCTCCAGCAAGATGGCATGATGGCCATCCCTGATCCTCCTGGTGCAGTTTGAGCTACCCAGCTCCAGGTGGTGTGGAGCTGGTTGCTGGATGCCTCAAGCTGGAGTGTGTGCCAGCAGGTGGAAAATATGATATGTTAAAAAACAGTACACTGTCTCATTGCAGGTCCATTCATGGACCAGGAGGTAGCCATTCACATTTAGCTTGACTTTCCCTTCCTGGATGGTACCACTCACAGATTGTCCATGTTGTTGGGGTTGCAGTTGAGCACCTGGCCCTCCACTGGCTTCCATGCTGTCCTTCATTGTGCCAGAGGACTGTGCAACATGACCGTTTTGGTTCCAGCTCAGTATCGGTGTGATTGCATGCACATCACACTCCAGCACACCTGTGGCAGTTGCTACTTGTCTGTGCGTGGTTTGTACCAGTAGTATAGTGCCACTGTCTGCCCACAGTCCCAGTGCTTCAAGGCTGTACTGTGCACCATGGTCACATTCAAGTTCTGTGTCTACAGTGTCCTGGGCCCCCCATCAGCTACTGTGCTGCAGTGGGGCTATGCTCCATGGTACACTTCCCTGCTGTCCAGCATGCAGGGATGCAGGGGTCCCTGTGTGTTGTGCACTCTACCTACAGGTCAGTGTCCACCTACCTAAGCTGGTCTTTGCACCCCCCAGCATTGGCATCCATAGTTCCCATGCATGCCTTCATGAGTCCATGTCTGTCCGCTGCCCCCATGCATTATTTTCTGATGCCTACCTGTTCTCTATGTTCTCTTTAGCTGTAGTTCCCTGACCTGATACTTCTCCGCTAAATGATCTATTGTAGCCCTCACTGTGCTCTTTCCTATGGGGTTTGCATTTTCTGCCCCTGTGCCGGTTTGTTTGTCAGAGTTTCAATTCACCTGCTTTGTTTACTAACCACTCTCCCTGCATCTGAAATGGGCCCTACCCAGCCAACCACTCTCCCTGCAGCTGAACGACTCTTTCGGCCCCTGGAGAATCCTTCTCCAAGGAAAGCACTGTCCATGGACCATTTCACAGTTACAAGGAGGGAGGAAGAGGCCCCCAGCTGAGTAGGAAGCAACTGCTGGTGGGGGACTTAATTAGGGGGATAGACTTGTGAGCAGGGTGGGGTAAAGGAGAGGGAGGTGAAATATCTGAGAGGTACTTTGGCTTGGAGGGATGAGAACAGATACAGTGCATCATTAGGCAGCAGGAGATGAGAGGGAGTTAGATGTCATTGTCCACCTGGGGATAAATGACCTAGCAAAGGATGGGGTAGGGTAGTGCAGGGAAATTTCAGGGATAGTGGGAGGGTCCTCAAGCATGCATGGTGGCTTTTGCCAAAAGGTTGCTATACATCTTGGGAGAAGATAGAACCTCCACACGGCTTTTAACAGTTGGTTAAAGGCATGGTGCAGGGTGGGGGCTCAGTACTAGAGGCCCCTTCAGTGTCTTCTTAAGTGAAATTGCAGAAGAACTGAATGGGAAGGTAAGTCTTTTTGCAGATACCACCAAAACCTGTTATAGGGTTGACACTCAGGAGGGTGTGGAGAAAGGGTTCACCCATGCTGGTGTGACAGCCATGTTGCTAATGCTGATTACAGCACAGGCCACATTACAGCACCAGGCAAAACGTATCCTGGGAGTTACACCACCAAAGAGCCCTCCTGGGACACAGTCTCCATTGAGCCCCTTCCCCTAATTATCCCACATGTCCAGGTTCTTAATTTACCTGTTCTCCAGTCCTACCCCATCTTACAATCACCCTGCAGGTATACAGTAGATTGTTACTATCCCTGATGTTCGGTGGTTTCCATTTATTTATTTACTCATTCATTTGTTTACTGAGTAGGTGCACTGGTCTGAGAACCATTTTCAGGCATGACCTGGGCCATTGAGGATGGCACAGGAATAAAAGCAAGTACAAAGGAGGCTGGAACAAGGCATACAATAGATAGTAATAAAATATACAGATATTTATATGAAGATATATATATAAACTTGCAGCACAATGGATAAATAACATTTATGACAATAGCAGGTACAGTAGTAGCCAAGTTGTAATACAAATTAGGCATGATCTGAGATGAGTAAAGGAAAAAGTGCATCATGGCAGTGTAGGTATGGACCAAGAAGGAAAAGGAGGGAAGGGAAGTAGAGGCATGATAATAAGTTGGGACGGTAGGAGCAAGTAGTGGAGGACAGAAGGTGAGATCCAAGGAGAGAGTGGAAGAGTCCTGCAGAGTCAGTGGTGCTTAAGTGGAGTGGGCAGGTTGTTCCAAAGGAAAGGGGCTGCAGATGAGAATGCACATTTACCCATACGGTGGAGACTAGGGGGCACTCAAGCATGGGGCCAGCAGTGAGGCAGAGCTCTAGAACAAGCACTTTTGGCCAAAGAAGGTGGGATTGCGGAGAGGCAGCTCGGTTTTGGATGGCCTTATTGACTGTTCTGGCCAGGAGATAGGTCTGTTGGGCTGATGGGGGAAGCCAGCCCAGGGCCTGATAGAGTGAGCAGTGGTGTGTTGAGTTAAAATTCTTTCCCCCCTGTATATCCAAAGTCCCCACCATGACCCAGTTAGTTCTTACAGCAAATACTACCCTCTGGTCCCCAGCCTTACTATATATTTGACACCCTTCCACATTTGGCACAGACCACCCTCTCAGCTCCTTGATCAGGCACAAAATGGATAGTTCACAATCATGTGCTAACTGTACACAGCTGTTTATACAATTGGCACATGACAGCAAAACTGGTGTTCTGTCCTCAGTTGGTCACAGAGGTTAGCAGAGTGTCTGTGCCAATTGCCACTGTGAGGAGAGTGCGTTAACATATGGTGGGGGCCATGAATGGTGCAAGTGGTGGGACTGGGTGAGCAGGTAGTTATTGGCAGTTTCCAATGTATGGAATGGACAGCACCACCACTGAACAACAAGGGAAGTGTGATATTACTGATGGTGGGAGCTCAAAGGGGCAGTGGTAGGAGGCAGAGGTGATACTACCTGGTTTAGGGAGGCAACAGCTTTTAGAGCCATTTACCAACTGGTCAGAGACTCACTAATTATGCTATTCAAGACATCACTTTGTGATCCTACCCTGTTTTTGGGGTGCAAAGTGTTGTTTGAGAGTCACTTACCCATTTAGCGATCGCAAATGCTCTTTGAATGTGCTGGTCTATGTGAACAATAACAGCCCATTATCAGTAAGATAAAGACAAGGGAACAAATACAGATATGGAATTGAGAGCTGTTCTCCATGAGGTTGATAATGTAATTTATCTTAACAATGTGTTAGAGTACAGAGTATGATGAGATTAATACTGGTACCACTGTGCTACCACATGAGTCTAGGGTTGCTGTGAGAGGTACCAAATACTGAAATGTCAAAATAACGCAGTACCATTGTGCTACCAGTGTACCAGTATTTGTGGGAGTTGACAAAAATCTCAAAATTTCGTGATACCATTGTATTACCAGTGTATGTGTGAGAGACAGAGAAAATGAGAAAATGGTAAAAAATGCCATAGGGATACCATTCTGCCGGTGCACTACCAATGCACAGAGGAAAATCTATATATCACCTGCTACTGTGATACCAGAGTACCACTGGGTAGTACAATTGTGGATTTTTCAGCTGACCACAGTATTGCCATTGCTATACCACTGTAATGCCATTGTGACAAATTCAGTAAGGGTAACCAGATTGCTGAGACAATGCAGTGCTAAAGAAGTGTGATAAAAATTATAAAGTGTTGCCAGTACTACTGCAGTGTGCAGCAAAAATTTGTGAAGGAAATACAGTGCTAAAGAAGTGTGCATGACAATCTAATAATTATTTGCAGTGCTTTTACAGTGTGCTTCAAAACATAAGAAAGATTGAGCAGTGGTACAACAGTGTAGCAGAAAGTCAGTGCAGTGTATTAACAGTGCACTGATGAAAAGCAGTGCTTTGTCAGTCTGGACTGAAATAACACTGAAATAAGACTGAAGATGGAAGTGTACACTCCACTTCCCTCTGCGTTCGCTTGCTTCCATGCCACATCTCTCACCTTACCACATTTTCTCAGTTCCACTGTGTACCAAGGGGAATTATTATTTTTAACTTTTTGGTATTGAATTGGGGCATGGTCATTACACATGGACAAGAATCCACCTTGAAAATAGTACCAGGCATCATCTATGTCAGGAAGTAGTGCCAGTCTGTCCCAGTTTCTCATTACTAAATCTACCATAAAAAACATAAACAAAAGTTTTTATTGCTCGATAGGTTTAATAGAATAGGTTTGACTTTGAATTGGCTTTGTTTTGTATCTGTATATCTAATGCAAAAAGTGGCATGATGTTCACAAAAAGCATCTGGCAATGCACCATGTAGATAATAATTATCTGGGGCTGAAGTAAATATTTATTTATTTGCTTTTGGTAACTGGGTAGGTGCGCTTGGCAAGACTTGCCTATTTTCAGGCGCAACCCTGGGTACTGTATCTAAAATAGAAGAAAGACTTGGATCTTTTGTATTAGGTCTAGTTAAATAGAAACATGGAAATACAGACTTTGATGGCAGATAAGGACCTCTTGGTCCACCCAGTCTGCCCATTTTCCTACCTACTGAATAAGCTGCAGATACTAGTTAACTGACAGCCTACTTCCTTCTACCCCTCACTAGAATTGCTTTATGTCTATACCATGCATTCTTGAATTCCCCCACTGTTTTTGACCCCATGACCTCCTTAGGAAGGCTGTTCCATGCATCTACCGCCCTCTCTAATTTGGATGAAGCCCTGCCTCCCTCAGGTACAAGAGAGTAAATGAAAAATAGAACAGTATATTGAACAGAAGATGGAAGGCCAGCTTTGATTGGGACAGCAAACATTTCATGAATCAGGCAGCAGGGCAAATTGGATGCTGGCTTGGAAACTTAGAAAACATCAGGCAAGTACAGCTATCCACCAGGTCAAGGAATGGGAGGGGCAGGGTAGTTGGGTCTATCACACTTTACAAATTGTGGATTCCTTTGCTCCTTACCACAAAACACAGTGGCCCAGATATTCAAAAGGGTTGCGCCATGCGTAATAGGGTTGCACCTGCGCAAGTCCAAAAGTGCACCATTCTGCGATATTCAGCAGGAGGAAGTTGCGCCACTGAAAACATGCTGAGCAACAGCACAATGCAAATGACGGCATGCGCAACCGAAGGGGGTGGATCCATGCATAAAGAGTGCAATGCGATATCCAAAGACTTTGCTCAATGCGCAACAACGGAACAGCCGGAAGTTGCACACCAGCGGAAATGAGCCAAAATAAAAAGGCTCAAGGAACAGGTGCAAGAACGCCACAGGGATGCCAAGTGGGGAAGAGAGAGAGAGAAAGACAGTCAGTGACAGGCCAGGGCAGGCAAGGGAAGCAGTGTGGTCCATAGGCTGCAGAGGCCAGCGGGGGGGTGCCCGGTGCAGTGGAAGTAGCAGTCAGGACAGTGGGGTAACAGAGCAACATCAGCCAGGGGGGTTCACAAGCCAGGGAGATGGACAGTGGCAGCTTCCACATGGAAGCTGTAATGAGGGGGGTGAGAATGCAAGGTGCAGGGGAACGTGGCCGTGGATGGGCCCATCGGCGGTACACCCCCAACAGGCAGTACCGTGCCCGCATCAGCTTTGAGCTGTACACAGATGTAGAGATCATGGGCCAGTACCACCTGAACAGGGCAATACTGAGGTGGCTCTGTGAGCTGTGCAGTGATGTGATGCAGGCACCCTCACGACGGAGTCATGCTCTGTCAGTGGAGACCAAGGTGACAGCCTGCATGTGCTTGCTCACCACGGGCACCTTCCAGAGGCCAACAGGGGACACCACAGGCATCACACAGTTGGCCACGTCACGCATCCTCACCCAATTCCTCAGCACACTGCTGCCACATGCTGAGGAGCACATCCATTTCCCCAGCACCGCGGCAGAGCGTACAGCAAACATGCAGGCATTCCACAGGGTAGCACGTATGCCTGGCGTGCTAGGGGCCATAGACTGCACCCATGTGGCCATTCGCATGCGCCACCTGGCCCCGATGGGGCCGCATATAGGAATAGAAAGGGCTTCCCCAGTGTCAACTGCCAGGTGGTGTGTGATGCCACTGGGCATATAATCAATGTCTGTGCCACACACCCTGGCAGAGCACATGATGCCTTCATATGGCATCAGTCCGCACTGTGCCATCGATTCGAGAGTGGGGACATCCCCACAGGCCATCTAGTGGGTGAGTACGCATGTAGGAAATGCAAACTCTGGGCAAGGGTGGGAATGCCACAGGTGCCATGGTAGTGGCACACAGGGATATGGGCAATATGGACCTGAACATGAGACTGATCTCCACTATCTCCACACAGGTGACAGCGGATACCCACTCCGTCCCTGGCTGCTCACACCGTATCGGTGCCCCATCACCCCATCACAGCAATGCTATAATGAGGCACATGCCGCAACACGCAACATCATCGAGCAGGTGTTTGGGATGCTCAAGGCATGCGTCCGATGCCTAGACACCTCCGGCGGTGCCCTACAGTACAGCCTCTCAAAGGCTTGTGGGATATTCCTGGCCTGTTGTATCCTGCACAACATGGCCAATGACTGTGGGATAGCCATACAGATTGAAGAGGGGGACAGCGATGGGGATGCCAGTGGCGCCGGTGTTGATGGTGATGAGCAGCCCCCCCTTGGAAGGCGGGACCCCCGACTGATCCGGCAGGCCCAGCTGCACCGGGACACCATCACGGAGGAGCATTTTGCACAACACAGGTAAGTCAAGGGGCCATGTGCAGACAACACTGTCCTGGCGCAACCCACAGGCACACAGAGTAACACACCAGGGGGTGCCTGACGGCAAGGGGGGTTGAAGGGACCAGGCACACCAACACACCATCAGGGAGGGGCGAACAGTCAAATGGAGACACACACACAAACACACCAGGCAAAAAGCGTACATGGGCAGGTGCACAGCAGAGCAGGAACAGACATGGCAAACACACAGATCCACAGACCACACCCATCACCTGTACTTGTCAAGCACGTGTGTCAGATGCTGGGCACCCTTGCACCTTGGTGTACAGTACAATGCAGGCATCATCATGCACACGCACCTGTGGACAGCAGTCGGGATGGTGTGCAGGTGGTCCGTATGTCGGCGTGATGGGCAGGGCACCCACCAGAGTACTGCCCACCATGACGCACAGTGCACACACAGGGCAGCACCAGACAGGACCCGCACTGGGAGACAGGTCAGTTATGTTGCACCATTCCACAGCCACCGCAGATGCGTGGGCGGCCCCACTGTGATCCAACAGCACTGGCAGGCTGAGCAAGGGCCACATGGGGTGGCACCGATGGACCACCAGGGGTCCCACTGCACGATCGCGACCTTGTCCGGAGTGGGGTCTGTAGGATGCCAAACATACCTGCACCAGGGGTGCTTGGGATGCCTACAGCAGAACCCGGCATCGACAGGCTTGGCATCGCATGGCGCCCGGAATGGGAGTGGAGCCGCATGTGTGGGTGCGCGGTAGGGAGCACCTGCATGTGTGCCCAATGCAGCCACGACAGTGACCAATGCCTGGGTCTGCCTGTCAATGGCGGCGGTCACATCCATCCGCATGTAGACCATCTCTGCATGGTCCAGAGCACATTCTCTGCTGTGCCGCTCCACAGCCGCACACAGTGCCTCCACAGACATTGCAACCCGCCTTTGCTGCTGTACTGATTCCCACAGCAGGTGGGTGTGCTCTTCAAGTGGGTACTCTGCCACAACAGCATCCTGTCCCCCAGGGTGTGGAAGGTCCTGATTCTCAACACCCCTTGAGGGTGGGCGCTGTTCACCAGGACCAGGAATGGGCATAACAAAGGGCAGCGGGCATGTGCCACCGCTGGACACTGTACCTCCAGACCTGGTGGGTGACTGATGCTGCTGCCCCTCCAACCGCTGTGCCCCAGGGACCACTCGTTCCACTGCTGTGGCTGCAACAGTGCCAGACACCTGCACAGCCACCGGTGCTGCCCCACCGGTGGTGACAGGCACAGCCTGGAACTGTGCCAACATGCTGGCACACATGTTGGAACCAGCTAGGCCCAGGGGCACATGCTGGCCTGCTGTGTGTCCTTCATGGGACACACACATGTCTCTGCCCATTGCAGTCCATGCATCATCAATGGTGCAGGTACGTGCTACAGCCACAGTCACAGTGTGCTGGCTTGCTTGCATGCCAGACTGCTGAGACACAGGCTGTGCACTCCCCACACCCGACTCACCGACACCAGAGTTGGCAGCCCAGCGTGCATGCTGGTGCAGTGCATGCTGGCTGGAGACAGAGGTGGATGGACCCTCCTCCATGTCCAGCAGGTCATCCTCACTGCCTGAACCTGCCACCACCATCCCCTGAAGACGAACAGGATCTGTAACAGAAAGAGAGGACATGTGAGTGCATGTGAACAACCTTCCCCCCCAACACCACCACCATGTCATACGTGCAGTGATGGGCTCTCACCTGTCTGGAATCCACCTCTGGCGCACTACAAACACTGCGCTGCATTGAAGCAGCTAGTCGGTCCTCAGCCGGGGTCAGCTCCACCACCGCTGGCTGGCCCCCGCCAGTGCCAGCACGTGCCACCCTGAGGGCTGCCACCTTCTCCTTCACCCTCCTGTGGTCTGTCCCAATCTTCTTTTTGCATTCCTGCACAGAGCGCTGGTGGCTTCTGTGCAGGTTCACTGCCTGAGCTACCCCCTCCCATGCAGCCATACGGCCTTGAGGGGTGCCCCGCCGTCCACTCAGTAGTGACTCCTCCTCCAGGTAGGCCTGGAAGAGGGCCTCTGTCTCTGCCGTGGTGAAGTTGGGCCTCCTCCTCCTTCGCCCACCATCCTCACCCTCACCTTGGCTCTGCTCGGTCATGGCGATCTGTATGGGTGGAAGTGACACCTGTCACTGTGCAGTCTACAGTGCTATCCCATGCCCATTGTCCAGAACATCCCACAGCATGCAACCCACCTCTCACCTGCAGTAACCGACCTGGCCAGCGCAGCCAATGTCACACATTTATAGCGCAATGCATGCAAATTAGAGTGAGCAACTGTAATGAGATGCAAATCGCGCCACTGCGCCTTTGAATGGCTGATCAGATGATTTGCATGTGTCGGTTGAATATCGCTTACCGCGCCTTGCAACTACGGTTGAGCCGGCTGAGCCAATGGCGCAGATCTGTGACTGTGTGGTACACTGCATTGCTCATGCCCATGTAGCTTACGCAGGCGTCTGCCATGCTGATGACGTGCTGTGCGTGATCAGCAATTCAGGCCATTGCCACCATTGTGCCAGTGGCGCTACAGCAATGGGCACCATATGGCGCTGTGGCACTACTGCGCAATAGTCCACTGTGGCATTGGCACGCAGGTGGTCGGTCGCGCAGGATGCGTAGACGTCATATGGTGCTGTGCGTGGCCTTGCATCATAGACCCCGACCTGGTGTCCAACCTTTGCACCCTAGCGCAGTTCGGCTGCCATGTGTACGGCCCTATTGCGCTGTCAGGTGACAGCGCTATGTGAACCGACGGCACTGTATGAACAGCGCAATTGGGACCTATGGTGGTCTATTGCGCAACATTTCCACGTGGGGTTGCCGAGCTGCGGGCTGCCATATTGCCTGCTGTAAAGATACAACAATGGCAGGCAGGAGGGTGCTCCAATGGAGCCCAGTGGAGGTGGTCAACCTGGTGGCTCTGGTTGAGCCCCACTATGGGGCACTGTATGGGGAGGAGCCCCTCACCATGGCTCGAACCCAGGTCTGGCTGCAGGTGGCCAATGACCTGGTGGGGTCACAGGGTGGCGCCAGTCTGCCGAGCAGTGCCAGCACAGGTACAGTGACCTCCGCAGGAGGGAGCCGGATTTGCTACACAGACTACGGTCACGTGCCTGGAGGGGCGTTGTGCCTAGGCCAGGTGGGTGTACCATCTATGCACCTGTATTCTCCGTAGGGGTGTGAGTGTGTTTTGGTGGCTGTGCATGGGTGATGGCTCTGCCATGGTTGGCTGTGTCAGTGTGTGCAGGTGTGAGATGCATGGGTCTGGCTGTGTGGGCAGGCACACTCACTGGGGTAGACGGCAGTCTGCTTTGGAGTCACACTGATGTTTTTCTCAACATTTGTCTCCCACAGGCTGGGCAGAGAGGATGCAGGCATGGGATGAGGAGGGCCGTGGCAGGGCCCCGGTGGCGGACGGTGGTGCTGCGAGGGCTGGGCCACAGCAGCAGCAGCAGCAGCAGCAGCCACAGCTGCTTGTGGAGTGTGAGTATCATTACATCATGGATGCTATTGCATGCTGGAGGGGGTGGGCATGACCACCAGCCATGGACAACACAACCATGCATGACACAGGCGACATTCATCACTGTCCAGTGTCACTGCACGTCTGTGTGTGCGTCACTGGTGGTCCATGCATGCACTGGGCACATGGCTGTGGAACTGGCATCCCACCACATTGCCACATCACTTGACAGCCTTGTTTGTGCTGTGATGGACATGGGCAGTGTGTGTGTGCAGTGGTGCACATAGCTGGTGCCATCTGGTTGGGCTTGTCATGTGCATGGTCACTGTGGGTGGGTGCATACCATTACAGGTGCGGGACATTGGGCTATATGCCTTGCAGGTTGGGTGGTGTTCAGGGTTGTGGTCAGTCACAGCCATTGACTGTGTTCCCTTTTCCTAGGCCACATCATGCTCCGCAGGATTGAGCGGGCACTGCACCAGCTGACCCGGGTGTCCCTGGAGAACCGGAACATCCTCCATGATATCCAGCGCCATGGGCTACGGAGGAGGCACAGCCAAGCGAGACGGCACCAGGCAGCAGAGGACCAGCCTGCTAGGCCTTAGGCCGGCTTCCCCTTCCCATTTCACCCATCCCTCCCACCCTGCCTTCCTCTCCAAGTTGTTCATCCCTACCCTTGCCCACCCCTACCTTGTACCCCTACCCTCTTGTAAATAGTTTTGTTGTTGTTCTTGTTGTACTTTCCATTTTTTAAATATATATACATTTTGTTATGAATACTGTGGTGGTCTCTGATTTGCAGCTGGCTATGGTTGCTCAGTTGCAGTGGTGTGCATGCCATCTGGGGTGGTATGGTCCTAGGTATATGTATGTGTGTGTGTGTGTGTGTGGTGTGTGTGCATGGGGAGGTGTCTCCAGTGTGGCAGTGACTTTCTGTTGGTCTTGCCATCTGCTGCTGCCCACTGCTGGGTGCACAGGGTGGGTCTGGCTTGTATGGTTCTCTGCTACACGAGGTTGACGTGTGCCGGGGGGGATGCATGGTGTTTCCTGCAGTGCCAGTCACTGCACATGGGTGGTGTCTTGGGGTCACGGTGCAGGGTGTGCTGTGCATACGGGGGCTGATGTGCACTGTGGTTGTCAACCCCCTGTGTGTGGCAGTCTCAGCCTGCCAGTGGTTGTGCTGGGGCATCATGGCCTGCTGTGCTTTTGTTGGCTTGTCCCATGGGCCAGTGGATCATCCGCTCCACCCCAGTGATGCTGTGCTTGGGTGTGCAGGTGTCTTGTTGGTTCTGCAGTGTGTTCCTGTGCCCATGTGTGGCATGGCTGGAGGTGGGCCCCAGCCTGCCTCCCTGGTTGTGCAGTTCCATTGCTCTGCTGGGGTTGGGGGGGCTCTGCTTGCGCTATGGCACCTCTGGACTGCTCAGCTGGGCTAGCCTTGTTGCGCTATGGCACAACCTTTCTGCTCAGCTTCCTCTTTCTGGTTGCACTATGGCGCAACCTTTCTGCTCAGCTTCCCCTTCCTGGTTGCGCTATGGCGCAACCTTTCTGCTCAGCTTCCCCTTCCTGGTTGCACTATGGTGCAGTTTGTGCGATATTCAGACGTTGGCTGCTTGCGCAATTTGTTTTGCTCCA
Source organism: Neoceratodus forsteri (assembly GCA_016271365.2). Classification (NCBI taxonomy): domain Eukaryota; kingdom Metazoa; phylum Chordata; order Ceratodontiformes; family Ceratodontidae; genus Neoceratodus; species Neoceratodus forsteri. The sequence continues at coordinate 1,579,782,239 of CM057449.1, read as the reverse complement.
TGTTTGAATATCGCGTCTGTTGCGCATATGCACAATTGACTTGTGCTTGCTCCTGCTGTTGCGCACATTTTGGGCGCAGTTTGAATATCTGGGACAGTATGCCTAAGAAAGTCAGGCTTCTCTTACGGAGCTCATAGAGGCCTATTTTTGAAAACTCCATCAGCCCTGCTTAAGCCAGCAGAAGATAGAGGCATTAGAAGCTCCTATCCAGGGCAGGGTGGGGACTGCAGGAGGTGATGAGGGATCTCAAGAATGGTAAATTACCAGGGGTCAATGGCTTGACTTCAGAATTGTATAAGTCTTTTAAAGTGAAGCTTTCTGGGGAAGTGTTAAAACTTTCGGGGTGAGGGCAAAGAAGACACCCACAACCTGACAAAAAGCATAGCTTTCCATCTTACTAAAGCCTGACAAAGACACTACCAAATGTGAATTCCATGCCCTGACTCATTATTACCAGTTACTTCTTTCCACCTTACATAAGGGGCCTGTGTAGGGTGGCAAGAAGTGTGACCAATTTTAAAAACTTGCTTTTACAGTATTTAATAAATGATGATAAGTGTAATCATGAGAATTTTGTAAGAATATGTAATGCTGTAAGTAAACATTGTAGTGGGATGTATGTAATGTTATGTGTCAGGTGTGACTGAAAAAGGCTATGCCCAGTCCCCCTCTTGGTAGAAAAATAAATAAAAAAAAGTTGACCTTAAAATGTTTACCTCCATATTAGCACCCAGATAGCAGATGCAGGTGGGGGACTAGTCCATCTAGATCAAACAGGATTCAATAAAGAATGGAACCTTCATGATAATATTGTGTCCTCACAGCACAGAGCTCACCAGTTTCAGGTAGCAACTTTAATGGATGCTGAGAAGGCACTTGATTGGATGGACTGGTCCTTCCTACAGCATACACTTCTGTCCATGGGTTCAGGCCAAAGTTTTAAAACTGTATAGAAACACTATATGATTACCCAGAAGAGGGTGTTAGAGTCAATGTGGTGATGTCATTCATACTTGCATTGCAATGGGAGTGCCATGCAGGAGTTCCCTCTCTCCCATCTCTTCTTTGCCCTGGGCATTGAACCTCTAGAAGTAGCAATCAGGGAGAGCCTGGATTTCAGGGGATTAAAGAAGGGGGATGGAGGAAAAACTGTCCCAATGTGCTGATGATTGAATCTTTTTCTAGGGATCCATCGATGTCGACCCCAGCCTTGTGCCTGGAGCTAGAACTGTTGGGGCCCATCTCTGGCTACAAGCTCAGTTAAAATAAATCAGAGGCTCATCCCCTCAGCAATTCAAAGATCAGTTCCCCTTTAAATTGGCATCTCAGAACAAAATACATTATCTTGGAGTGAAAACGACACCCAAACTATCCAAACTCTTGTGGCTCAATCACCATCACAGGTTAGGAGAGATAGCGGAGGATCTTAACACGTGGGCACTGCTCCCATTTTCTCTAGGAGGTCATGTGGCAGTTTTAAAAATCAACATCTTGCCATGGCTTCTTCTTCTTTTTCTTTTCTTTTAAATTCTACCAATAATTATACCTAAAGTATTCTGGACCAAACTACAATAAACTGACGTTAATATTTCTGTGGCAGTGGAAATGGCTGTGGGTGGACATGAATACCTTATCATTACCTATGGAAAAATGTGGATTGGGGTATCCAGATTTTGAAAAGTACTACCTGGCTTCCCAATCAGCCCAGTTTATGGCCATAGGTAAACAAAATTTAGTGACAGGGAGATAAGCCATGGAAAATATAACCACTCTTCCCAGATCTCTGTACACCCTCCCCTTCATTCAGTGGTCTAGCTTAAGGATCCACAAGATTAGCAACCCACTGTCTAAAATCTCAAAATGGACCATCTGAAAGCTCTGTAGTTTAAGACAAATGAAGGGGAACACTGGCCCATTAACAGTGATAATAGGTAACCCAGATTTACCTCAAGATCAGATGGATCCAGGCTTCCACCACTGGAGCAAGGCTTGTCTGACTACATTTCCACAGTTTTTTCTCCAGTGGGGTGAGTGTCTCATTTGCAGACCAAAAAAGTTAATTTAAGCTCCCAAATAATGGTCACTATAGATTGCTACAGGTGAGGCGCTATGTTTTATCCGGCAATAACAAAATTAAGTTTTTGAGGGAGATAAGAAAATTGTAGGACAGTTTTCTCTGGGCTGTGTGACTTCAGGGTCAGGTACACATGCCTCCACAGTGTACTTCTGCTGCAGGACATAAGTGGGCACCATCTAAATTACATCAGACAAGGCTGGGAGAGAGAGGTTGATAGTACATTTTCAGATGCCAGCTGGGAAAAAAAAATACTAAATAGGGGTGGAAAGTTACAGCATCAGCCTCATGCAGGGAGTATAGATGGAAAATATTAAGTTGTTCTACACACCAACTATTATAGCCCACTTTACCCAGAGGTAGGAGGATGTGTTTTGGAAGGGATGTGATGATAGGGTACTCATCACCATGTATTCTGGAACTGTCCAAAAGTTTTTGTATATTGACAACTGATACATAATGAACTAGAGTAAATATGGTCCCAGCACAATCCCTTAAATTTTGAAATAATGGTGCTGAGTCTTTGCCTCCAGATCTCAGTAGGCAAAAGAAGAGAGAACTTTTTCAGACTTTCAGCTTGGCTGCTGTTAAGGAGCTCACATACCACTTGCGATCAGAAGAGATTCCTTCTTTTCCAGAATGGCAAGACTGAGTCCAACAGAAGGCTAATATGGTAAAGATTATGGCAGACCTAGATTATGTCCTGACAAGCACTTGGAGAAGTGGAACAAATGGACAAGGTACAGAATGGGACTATAGAGAGGGGTGATCTAATTTTGGCCTGTATGTTTTGTGCTAACAACTTTATGTGTAGAATGATATCATGTATAAGGTAAAAGCCAAAACTGAACACACTTACTTGTTATTCTAAATGGTTAAGTGTTTGTGTTTTGTAAAACCGTATTTTGTCTTGACACAACTGGAAGGTGTCTCATACTCTCTTCCTGGAGAAGAGAGAGAATCTCCAGCAAATGTCAGCAGACTTTTTCTTCTTGTGAACTCAACTGGACTTTCTAACGAGAGTGATACTTCTATGAGAAGGGACTGTACTGTTCCTTATCTGTTGTGATTTATATTGCATGCATGGAGTGTACCCTATTTTGTAACCAAATTATATCTCTCAATAAACTGGAGTTAAGCAAATGAAAAGAAGTGCAAGGCAATGAATATAGGAGCCAAGAATATGAAAACAGACTATGGTATGGGAGAAGCATCAGTTGATAGAATGACTGAGGAGAAGGACCTAGGAGGGATAATCACTGGTAAATTGAAACCATTGGCCAGGCTAACATGGTAGTGGAAAGAGCATATAGAACACTGGGATACATAGGGAGTGCTATCAGCATTAGGAGGAGGGAGGTGATCCTGCCCTTCCTAAATACTTCATTCACCCTCATTTGCCATATTGTGTGTGGTTCTGAAGCCCTCACTTGAGGAAGGGCAGAGACAGGGTGGAGGCAAAAAAGAGGAGGGTAACCAAAATTATCCATGGACAACAAAGGAAATCCTAGGTTGGAAGACAGCAACATGTACACGCTGGATACAAGATGTAACTGAAACATACTAGTACCTTCATGGAGTCAATGGAGTTAACTACAGGGGGTTGTTCCCACTGAGTAGGAACACAGGCAGAAGAGGGAACTCAATGAATCTGATGTGCTAGGAAATTCAGGAAGGACATCACTAAATATTTTTTCAGAGAGAGAGAGTGGTGGGCGGTGCAATAAGCTGTCAAGGGTAGTTGTCTGTGCCAAGTCAGAGGAAGGAATGAAACATGAGTGATACAAATACATGGGCCATGTAAGGGTAGAAGGAGAAGGGGGAGTGGAATGAAGGCACCAGTGACCACTAGGACCATTCCATCTAACAGTAGGTAGAGCTGGGCAGAAGGGATAAGCCAGTGGGGTCTTTTCTTTTATCAACATCTATGTTTCTATGTAAAAAGAAAACACCTTCCCTTAAAACTGAGCTCTAAAACACACGTGTTTGAGCACCTTATCAATGAATTAGAAACAACATTTTCAAAATATCACAAACCAGCCATTCCACAAACAGGAACAGTATTACAGTATATAGAGAATAATACATGGATTGGTGGGTATAACTAGATTTTACACACATAAACCCTGAAAGCGAAGTTTAAGATGTTTATAAAAGCATAATACATTGGGGAGGGTAGAATTCTGGTTTACTCACATCCACCCATGACTTGTTTGTTTCATTATTATTATTACTAGTGAGTATTTTCAATTACTGTGCCAGTTGTATGACTAGTGCTCATGCCACTTACAGGACGATCTTAATAGACAGGAAGAAATTATAACTTCCTGGTTGTAATGCATTTTACAAACTAGTTATCCTGGCATTAAAAATGCTCATTAGTAATTATATCGTTATCACTAACACCAACAAATTAAAGTTTCACAAGGCGTCAACAAAGTTCAAAATGTATTTATTTCTGCCTGCCTGATTAGTTGGGGGGCTCCACAGGGCTCAGTCCTTGGGACCCTTTTATTTATGACATATGTAAATGAGCTTCCAAATCACTGCTCCCCTTAACCCATATTTATTTATATGCTGATGATACTATATTGTGAACTAGTCATAATGATTCTAATATAGCGGTTGAAAACATACAGCAAGATTTTAACAAAATACAGGCTGCATTACTGGACCCAAGGTTGTTACTTAATGTAAAAAAAAACATAATGATGATGTTTACTATAAAGAGTGTGGACACTCCTCGTTAAAGTTGATTTCAAGTAATAGTACTGAAGTTGCTAGGGCCCCCACTTATAGACACCTGGGGATTATAATGGATGCCTAACTTACGTTTAAACCCCATATTTTGAATCTTTCTTTACAGTTAAAATGGTTATTAGTGTTTTTTTTATAAGAATAAATCTCATTTTAGTTTTCTTTTAAGAAAACTGCGTGTTAATTCTTTATTTTTGTCTCTCATTGATTATGGAGACTGTATATACAAAAATACAGCTAAGTCTATACTAGATGCTCTTGACACCTTTTATCATAGTGCATTAAGTTTTATATCTGGCCTACCTTGGAATACTCACCATTGCAATTTATACACTGCTGTTTGATGGGGCTCTTTAGCTAGTAGAAGACAACAACATTGGCACTTATTTGTATATAATTTTGTCTTTAGCAAACTTCCTTCATTTATTTTAAATCTACTGTGTATTAAACATATTTATAGGAATACTCTTATCTCTAGTACATTTCCAAAGCTTGTTACTCCTAGAACTCATTCAAAGTTTGGGGATTATATTTTACCTGTTTCTGTTTCTCGAACCTTGGAAGAAATTAAGAAGAAATGCAAACTGAGTGCTTTAATCCCAATCTCCCATTTTAAACTTTTTATTGCTAGGTTCTTGCTAAATCAATGTGATTGTTAATGGTGAACTTATGTTTGATTTGTATTTATCATTATTGTCTACTCATTGTGGTTAATTATAGACCAATCAGCCTGACATCAGCACTGGGTAAAAGCATGGAGAGATTATTAGTTAAACAAATAATAATACATATAGAAAGCACAGGTAACAGGGATATTGCACAACATGGCTTTGTCTCCAAAAGGTCTGGTTTAACCAACCTCCTGCATTTCTTTGAACCAGTTAACGCAGCATTGGACACCAACATACCAGTGGACGTGGTGTTCTTAGAGTATGCTAAGACCTTTGACAAAGTCTCACATGCAATACTATTGGAACAAATGTGTAAATTGAAAGTGTATACAAAAATAATTCAATGGGTTGAGTCCTGGCTAACAAACAGAACTCAGAGAGTGTCACTTAGGGGACATTACTCCAGACTTGGCCTAGTTACTAGTGGAGTTCCTCAGGGATCAGTTTTGGGCCCCAATTCTTTTTAACATTTTGATATCAACCTTACAACCAACAAACACCATATGGATCTGCAAACTTGCAGTACGATTGTAAGGTAGGCAGTTATGTAACATCATTAAATGATGCTAAGATGTTTCAAAAAATATAGATAACATAGCTACTTGGGCAAAAACAAACAAAATGGATTTCAACATCTCTAAGTGCAGAGTTATGTACTTTGAGAGGAAGAACCATATGTACACATATACAATCAACAATATTAAACTAACAGAGGTTGGGGAAGAGAAAGATCTTGGGGTGTTAATCACCAAAGACCTGTCCTTCACTGGACATAATAATGAGATTGTTAAGAAATGTCAAAAGATTACAGGTTGTATATTAAGGAATATCAAGAGTAGAGATAAAAACATAACATTACCACTCTATACCATTCTGGTATGCCCACACATGGAGTATTGTGCACAGTTCTGCACTCCATAGGATGTTAAATCTAAACAATTGATAGAAAAAGTCCAGAGAAGATTTACAAAAAGAATCAGGCAGTGTTCAAATTTTGATAATGGCATAAGATTGGAAATGTTACATTTATACTCAATCCATTACAGAAGTATCAGGAGCAACATGTGTTTGATTTTCAAGTACATACATAATCCAAATGAATTAAGTAATAGTGGCCTAACTAGACACACTGATACAGAACAGACTAGATCACATGGATTGACACTATTAGGTGATCACTTAATTACAACAAGAAGAAGTGACTTCTTCAGACAAAGAGTTATTAATAGATGGAATATGTTGCCTAAAGATATTGTCAATAGTAATACCATAGACATATTTAAAATATGACTAGACAGGTTTCTGGGGAACCAAAAATATTTCTTCCACCACTAAGTTGTGGCAAGTTCATTAAAGGACCTTGTTTCACTGAACTCATACCTCATCTATGAATCTATGAATCACTATGTATTGTTTTAAGCAATGTGTCTGTCTGTATTACATATATGTTATTTGTCTCCATGTAGTTGTGCATTCTAATATTTATTGTAACATTTTTTGTACTTGGACACAATTGTAAACAAGAGTTTATCTACATTTCCTCTCCAATAACATGGATGATGATGCACCACTGTCACTGACCAGGGTCAACTCTGTAATATTCTTTTTTATTCCTATTTTCATTATTCAGTATTTCCTCCACTTCCAACCAGCCTCCTTCTCCCATAACTCTGGATCCAACATCCCAGCATCCTCCAGAGCTTACCTGCTTACATCTTCCACCGGGGCTTGAATCTCCCCATGGGGTCTGCAGAGTTCCCCAACCACCACAGTCAAACAGGATCTGGTTTACAGGATTGGGTCAGAATAGCTGTGTGTGGGACCTGGAGATGATCGGTGTCTTCCTGAAAGTCAGAAGTTTCCATGTTTCTTCCATTGGAGGTCTGGGTGTGCCATGCCATCATAACACATGTCAAGTGCTTCTGCATGACATTTATCGACAGCCACTACTGCTCCCTACACTTCCCATGATCCCTGACTGCTTTCCCTCTAGCCTCCACTACAGTCTGTCATATGCTGGGCTCCATGATCCCCTGTCCCCAGAGGAGAAGAGCAGTTCCTTGACTACGTTATTCTTCCCTCTTTGGCCAACTCTCCGATACCCGCAGTTTGTTTCCAAACCTGGGACATTGGCATTGCAAGCGGCAGCTGTTTTGCTGAACCAGAGGGCCAGCTGTTAACCCTCCAAAATGCTAACAGGTACTGGGTTGACAAAGCTTCACATTCAGTTTCTCTCTTGCTCCATGTTTTGTATCTACCCCTTTCACTGTTTCTGGGACCAAATTCTGAGTTTCAGGAGACACCTTATTAAATGGGTGGGGTCAATGCTGTGGAGAATTTTTAAATTCCGCTTCTGCTAGAAATTTATGGAAATTCAGAAATTCTGTCTAATCCGCAGAATTCCATCCGTAGTGGAGTTTCAAAGTTTCAGAACAGAATGTTAACAGCACAACTGTATTCTGTACATAAACTGTTGATTAATTTTCTGCAAAACACAGAATAATATTCAACAGATTATGTTATCGGCAGAATATTAGTCCTAGGTTTACATAGAAATGCTGTTTGGAATTCCACAGAATAAAAAAATAAATTCCAGAAAACATTTCAGAAGAGAAATAGCTATTGCACATGAATTCCACAGGTGGAATTCTGCATTCCGCACAACTGTAGCTGGGGGGGGGGAGGTTGCTGCTTCTGCTCAGGTGTACTTCTAACAAAAATCAGCAGAGCTCTGGAAGCTGTTTTTTAAAGTTCTCAACTTCCCACACTAGGGGTTTGCAGCTTCAGGTTCCTGCTGCAACCCCTTTTTCATACCTAGCAGGACATACAGTCCTGGTAAGTTTTGGGGGTATGAATTTATTCCTCATAACAGCAGCAATTTGTTTGAACCATATGAACCCCACCTGGAAATGGGCAAGCAAACACAGCAAAAACACCCTCGATCAAAGTGAATAACTGTATTAAATCAGTCATACTTCAACAAAATAGTAGGGGTCACTGTCTTGCTGGGGTGTGGCTGAATAGAATATTTTCATACATTTATTTGCTTTGGTGTGCATTGTTTTTGCCGTGTTTGCTTGCTCATTCTGCCTCATGTCATGGCAGCACACCTTTACAACATTTGTGCAGTGTGCGTTTTTTTTTTGTACGTTTGTCCCACCTGACAATGGACTTGTAATCTTTGCTGCACATTTGAATAACAAAGGGGTTTTATCATATTGCTCCCCCCTGACTGCCAAGTAACACTTGGCCAAGTATAACCAGGAAGTAAGGATATACTGAACCTTTAAATTTTAACAGCTGTACAAAAATAAAATCTTAATGATCTGTTTAATGTCAGATCATTCCAAATGATGCCTGTGCAAATCCCACAAGTTAATCATGCAACAGGAAGTGTAGGATGCTTTAAATGATTGTGACAACTTCATATATTAATTTCTGTATGAAATCTGTAACAACAGTACTTGTGCTCTACAAGCTAATAAATGAGAGAGTAAAGTGTGTGTGGGGGGCAGGGAGTGTAGTGTGTGCCATGTTAAAGAATGGCACGTGATTTTTGGCACTGCAAAAAGTCATTGTATCATATTATTGACACAAGAACTGTTGTTAACAACTTGATAATGTCACCACTATGGTACAAAAGCTTTTCTTCAGAATAAGGATTTCCATATACAGTAGTCCATAACCATCAACTGCAGAAGAGTGTCACCTAGTGAATAAACTACTGACAGTGTGAATGGCACTTGTTTTTGTCTCATGATATGTGTCACTAGGGTAGGAAGCCCAATTGACAGTAAATCACCCTGGATAAAGCATGCCTTATTGTTTAAGTACTGTAATTATTATGATTTGACATGGTACGAGTAAAATTGCTAGAATGAATGCAGAATAATAGCCAACAGTCAACCACTCTGCCATACATATCACATGTCACTCTAAGACAAATGGGGGATGTAAAAAAAGAGACATTTCCTGAAACAAATACTGTTATATTATTTGGCAACCTACTATGCCAGTATAAATAAATTTCTGCTTTTGAAACAGAATCTCATGGTGGTGACGATGAAAAGTTTCATAATGGATGTCAGTTTTAATGTTCAAAGATTATATTGGAATTTTGTTTTATTCTATCTCAGTTTCCGTGTCAAATATGGATTAATATTAGTGTCAGCATGGCTCAGTTTGGTAGCACTATCACTTCTGGGGTGGAAGGTTATGTGTTCTAGTGCCATACTAGTACTTGGACTCATACATGATGGTGGCACTCCAGTATACAGTAATACGAGTGTGTAAAATGCTGCGCTGATTGAGCTCTCCTCTTACAGATGAAATCTTCATAAAGGCCTGATATAAATGTTTCTCCAACAAGAACCTAAATGTTCCAAAGTACTATTATAAAAAGTAAAGGGCTGGTATTCTTCTTTTACAGAAACATGTTCTACAGTTTTCCATGACTGTGAGTGGGATGCTGCTTAAACAAAAATATATGACATAGGGTTATGGTAATATTCCGTTTATCACTACAGTCTCTTGTGCCACATTTCTCCATGTGGTGACTAACTGAACATTAACATAAGCCCTAGGAATACATCATTGCTAATAGTGGTGTTCAAAGTTGGAAACATTTGCTTTGTGATTTAATTTTTGACTTTGGCACAATTTGTGAAATAAATCCACCTTGCAAGCTGCCAGTTTATAGTATATTAATTGTAAATTTGCTAACATTGTCAATGGAGTGGGGCCCAAAGGGAAGGTCCATTATTTACTATCAGAGTGGAGGTCACATGGTAGTCAAGCAAGCTGCATCCAGTGAGGAAGCTGTGTTGAGAGCAGTCTTCTGAAGAGATTTGAAGAGAAGTCTGTCCCTACTTGTTTGAGCAACAAAACTTTAAAATCAATCTAAAAACTGAGCCTTTTGAAACCCAGTGACTCACAAACATTTCTAGAGGGCTGTGTGCTTCTAGATATGTGTTTGTTTCTGTTTTTGCTGATTATTTAATTTAAGATAGTGGTTTTCTTTTGTCTATAGAGAAGACCTGCTGAGGGGGTGTGAATGGTTTCCATTAGCAAGGCAGCCCACAAAGATCAGGACTTGAAGCTTTTTTTACTGTGAGCACTAGTCTGTATGCAGGTACCAGGTCACTATAGTGCTTCACAAACAGCATGGCTATAACCAGTCTGTGTGAAGCACAAGAGGATTTACAGTGACAGGTGTGTAAGAGTGGTAGGGAATTCTCACTATCCCTGTCACTGACCATGAAATAGAGGAAAGAGTCAAGGAAACATAGAAACATAGAAGTTGATAAGGACCACAAGGCCCATCCAGTCTGACCATTTCTTTTTCTACCTTATGAATGTGTCATGGCCTTTGCTCTGTCAATGGCCTATCTATTCATACTCATCTGTATTACTCCCTTATACCTATCCCATGCCTGCTTGAAGCCCTGCACTGTATTCATATTGACCACATCCTGAGGTAGGCCATTCCATGCATCCACCACCCTTTCTGTGAAAAACAATTTCCTTACATTACCCCTTAATCGGCCTCCCTCTAATCTCATGCTGTGTCCTCTTGTTCTGCTATTTTTCTTATATTGAAACATGTTAGACTCTTTCACATTGTTAATGCCTTTAAAGTGTTTGAATGTTTCTATCATATCACCTCTCTCCCTTCTTTGCTCTCGGGTACACATATTGAGCTCAGTTAATCTGCCCTCATATGTTTTCTGATGTAGTCCCTGCACCATTTTGGTTGCCCTTCTCCGGACTGTCTCAATTTGGTCAATGTCCTTGTGAAGGTGTGGCCTCCAGTACTACATGCAGTACCCCAGGAGCCTGTGGTGCTGTGCCTGGTCGAGCCATTCCTGTGGTGGAGTGATTAAGGCACCAGAACATAGCAGTGATGGGGACCTGGGACCATGGTTCGGTTCCCCCCAGGTCTCCTGCTGTTATCCTTTTTTTTTTTTAGTAAAGAAATTAATTTCCTCCCTCCAGAGCATCTCCCAACCCCCAAAGTCCACCCACCCCAGAGTGGATTATTTAAAGCCCAAGGGGTGTGGGGGACACAGCATCCTGATAAAAAAGTCCAATTGTTTGCAAAGGGGTGTGCACGTTTCCTATGTGTTCGCTGTTGGGCCCAACGTTATGTCAGAGCTTAACATCTTGACTGTGGCATTGTTTGCCTCACTGTTTGGGGGCATGACATTATGACTCCATGCCTGTATGCAGCACATAGCTCATATCTGTGTTCCTCATTCTTTGTTGCTAATTATTTTTTGTGTGTGGTTTCTCATTTTATTTCTGTAGTTCAGCTTGGTGTGATGTAGAGAAGGATTATGTCAGTCTCATTTCATATTAGTTGTACTTATTTAGTTTTCTTCCTAATGTGACAGTGATCTGTTATCTACAGTAACTTGCAAATTATCCCAGTCATGTTTGTCTTGTTAATTCTCGCTATGTTAAGACATAAACAAAACCAAAAAAAAAAGACATTGGCTGGTGGTTTTACACTAGCTACTATTACCTCAGTGAACTGTTTTGTTCAGATCACACTGCTAATACCACAGAGGAGGTGTCATCTGCTGCCGCTGTTTAGTTGCAATGTGGAGTTTTTACAAATATTTTCCCTCACAATATTATAAATATCAATATATAAAATGACTGGGAAGATATGTTCTACTAAAGGGAGAGGTGCTGAAGAGGCATCAGAGAAGTGCAGAAGTGCTGTGGAAAAAGGGCGTTGCAGGTATAAGAACAATGTATACAGCAGTGTCTTCTATGGGCTCCAGGTCCAGTAGCAGTACTAAAGGAGTAGTTAAAGGCAGTGGCAATGCCATTTGCATGGCCATATTTTTCTCTGCCACATTTCTGGCATCCATGCTGGTGGTGGCAGGGGAGAAGTGACAAAAGGAGCAGTCTAAGAGATAACAAACTCCAGGAGAAGGTTGGTTTTGTCCCCATGATTCATGGTGGTGGCACTGAGCCTGATCTTGATTATAGTGTTCCGTTCCCAAATGAGAGTGCAGAGCTTGACTATGAGTCAGAACCCAATGAGGGAAATCTTACAGTTGCACAATCAGAATAACTAAATTGAAAAATGTGTCTCTGGCTCTAGATGATAAGGGGCAGAGACAGAGAGAAAGAGAGCCTGGAGAAAGTGAAGATGATCAGGACAGAGCTCAGGAGGAGGAGGAGGAGGAGGAGGATATGAGTGGTAGTGAGGATGATGACTTGGATCCTCTATGGGAACTAGAAAAGAAAAAGGGGAAGTGTGGTGCTGCTGAACATGTGAGGGTTTGCACACCATTATCTCACACAACTACCAAAATCCTCCCAATACTACAACAGTTGTTCCTCTTACTAGTGATTAAACTATTACACTGCATCAGTCACCCAGTATCAAAGTGTGTAAAGCTTGCTATAAACATCCATTTCAACCCCTCCCCTGTCCCACTTCCATTCCCACGCCCACTCCCACCTTGTAAAAGCAAGAGGTGCCAAATCCCTTCTTTGGGATCTGTATATATTGGACCCAGCTGATAAAACAGTTTTCTGTCAGCTTTGTCAAACACTAGTAAGTAGGAGGAAAGGTTTCCACCTAGGCACTTGTGGGCATTACAGACACCTAAAGTCTAGAACCTGTTATGCTAGACTCAACATGAAATGGAAGCCAATGCAGAGGGTCCCTTTGCTTTATCACCATCATTTGACAAGGCATCAAGAAGTGGTAGTGAAATAGTCCAAGTGGAGGGATGGTTGAGTGAGGAGGACTGAGATAAGAAGGAGTCTGTGGAACTGCATAGAAGCAGTCTTAGCAGAAATGGTGGGTTGAGTAGTATCACCCAGAGGGACCAAACGACAGTAAACCCAATGCAGAAAACTCCAAAAATCACTGCTTTCATTTGAGCAGTTCCTGTAAATCCCGAGGAGTCAAAAACTATCCCATCAGCCTTGCCACCATGCCAAGTGCTGCTGTTTGCTAATGAAGTACTCAAAAAGGTCCATCTTAGGCTGATAGCATATTTGACTGTCAGACCAAATACTTTGCCAATCATGCTATGGCATGTGAACTGAATGCAGCAACAGATGAAAGGCTGGCAATTGATCTATTGACATTCTCTTTTGTGCAGAACATTGGATTTAGAAGATTGATGGCATATACCTGTCCCAAATGGCATATTCCCTCAAGAATATATCTCTGCACACTTGCCTTTCCTGAAATATATGCACAGTGTCATGCATGGTACTCATTGCCCTGCTGCATTCAGCATCACTATAAATATTTAACTCTCATTAAGGATATGTGCTCCAGTGGTCAAACAGCTAGTAGTTGCTATCTGTGCACTAGAGCACATTGGCAGATGTACCTGGGATAGTATTTGACTCTGACCAGGTGAAAAAGTGTGCTGACCCCAATTGTGGTGGTAGAAACTCATCAAGTAGTTGCCAGCCTGCCATGTTGGCAATGAAGAGTATAACTGGACTACACACAGGTCAGAAAATGCTAGAATTACTCCTGACTGAGACTGATGAGTGGCTGCACCCCTCTTCACTGAAAGTGAATTTCACTGTTAGTGATAATGGCTCAAATGGAGTGAAATGCATCAGTGGTGGAGGCTTTCTCAGGATGCCATGCCTGGCAGACTGTCTTATCTCATGCTGGAGTTTCTAGCATATCCTGATATCAAGTACATGTTGACTGAGTCTGATCACATGTGTGCCTATTTGCCTGTTTTAAAAAGGCTCTTGACCATCTCAGAAACCTATAGATCCATAACAGACTGCCTCAGTTCCATACAAACTTGAAAATCATCACCAGATAGAACTTGTCACTGTACATGATGGAGCAATTGTACAGTACATGCAGTACAAAGCCATCTCTGAATGTTTGTTGTTGCATACAAGCTGTGATAGTGCCAACTATCATGTCTTTGACCAAGGAACAGTGGTGACCAACCATTGGCCTGATCATGAGTCTTAGGCTGCTCAAGCACACAACATTGGCAGTGAGTAAGGACACTGTCTATATTAGTCTGGCTATCCCACTTCTAACTGTGCTGAGTCAGATACTGTTGAATGTACAACAGGTGCTAGACGCAGGTGGTGTTACAGGAAGTTGTGTTTAATTAGATCAAATGCTCCATGTCTTGTACTGTAATACCCATATTTCCAGCATTCTGCAGTCTACAGATTTTGGGATTACCACCATGCTGGAACCACTAATAAACATAGCCTGACATCAGTACTTGAAGGAGGGTGTGACCAGGTCCAGACTTTAACCAATCTTTTAATAAGATGGATACATGGGGCACAGATTTTGAAAGTCAGAGTTATCTAAGGCACAACATGAAACTCAGTAGTGAGTGGGTGTTGCATCCACTTCTCATGGGAGACTGCTGAGAAAACATGCCAGGTAAAAGAAGAAATAGCAAAAAATCCACTTTGGGATGTTTTATACCAGGTAGGAATTGAAGACATGAAAAGAAAAAGGAGGAGGAGGCTTTACGAAATAGCAGGATTGTGGAAAGCATAACTCATGGTGAATGCATATTTGGCAGGCACCAGGCACCTTACTGTTATGAAATACCCCTTGCTGAATTTCAGTAGTGAGATCACTGACTGGGCAGCACTGACCTCAAAAGCAATCAAATTCCTGAGCTGTCCACCCTAGACTGTCATTGTGGAGCGGGCATCCATTTCTACAGGGGCCATTGTCAAGGCCAGCAATTCAAATTTGTCACCCAGAAACACTGGCATGCTAACATGTATTAATGAATGCAGAGTATATTCCCAGCAACACAGTCAAGATGACATTTTTATCACATGAAGGTGGGATTGATGGTGAAGAGGAACCTGAAAAGAATAAGGTTGTTGGCACTGGCAAATTATCTTCTACTTAGGCAGAAGAAGCATGGATGGAGAAAGATTTCCCATGTGAGGACAACTTCAGACTGGCAGAGTTTGAGGGCTGCTTCCTTGATAAGGATGAAACATGAAAAGATATGTGTCCAGTCCATCCATTTCTCCTCATCAGTTGAATCATTTTCTTTATGATTCAAGATTTTTTTTTCTAGGGTCTTCTGGTGACATCAGCAAGCAAGATGGAAGCTTAAGCTAGAGCTCCAGTCTTGCTAGAAAACTCATCAGTATTAATCCATCAGAAATCTAGCAGTATTCAAGCTTTTTAGAGCTACAAGTGATAGAGGCATTACTACTTTTTGCAAATCAGGAGGCAAATTGGGACCCAAAAGTGAAACTCAGAAGGGAGCTGACAAACTGGAGTATCAGTTGCTTGCCCTTGTGGACCTCAGATGGCATGGCAGGCTTGGCAGGCAAAGTAGATGAAAGGACATCTTACAGCAGATTCCACCATTGAAACATGCCCGTCTGAGTCCGCCCATCATTAGGGTGCCAGGATTTTTAATTCGCCACCCATTATTTATGGGAGGGCTGCACCTCCCATGCCTCCCTAACTGCAGACCTTGGGAAAGGGGCAACAAGTTTTGAATTTTGGCACCCTGTTGATGGGCACACTCAGACCGGTGCACAGATGGCTGGATGAGCTTTCAGCAGCTCTGTCTCTAGCAGACTACTTCTTCCAGCATCATGTGGATGTTAAAATGTATAGTCTGTAATGTACCTGAAATAAAAATGGATGTCAAGTGTTTGGAATGAAGAACAGTGGAGGTGGAGGAAGACCTTATCCAGCTAAGGGAAGAGCAACAGATTGTAAGCCACACAATGCTACAGTTATGATACCAGGGAATGAGAACTGACAAAATGAGTGAAGGACACTGAGAATAGAGGCAGATAGAAAAACAATGAATCTTTGTTTTCCCTGAGGGCTGCAAGTAGGGAGATCTGGATTGCTTTTTAAAAAGCTGGTTCATGCAGGAGCTCCAAATACCAGAGGAGACAGCCATTTCCATTGAAAGAGCACAGAGGGCTTTAAGACCTTGACCCAAGGAGGGAGCATGACTGTATTCCATCATAGTGAAATTTTCCAGCTACCCAATTAAGGAGTTAGTGATGTGGGAGGAGTGGGAAATTAAAGATCTGAACTTGGATGGAATGAGAGTATATGTGGACCAGGACTATCCCAGACGCAAAATGCAAAAACAGAAGCAGGTCCTGTTTATATTCAAGCAGATCAAGGAAAAAGTTATTCATTCCCATGTGTGATATCTAGCATGCTTGTGGTACATTGAGACTCAGTGGCAAAAGCATGTGACTCATTTCTCCAGACTTCGAACCATTAGGAAAACAAGGCATCAATTTTCCAGACTTAAAGCAAGAAACACATGACAAGAGTCTACAGCAGATGGCATGGGACATTGCTGGGAAGGCAGTGGGAAAGAATACAGGATCCAGAGTTGAGGTGGTGGACATCCAGCAAAATGACTTGCAATGCATTTTAAGTTGATCAAAGCTGCCCTGACAACAAATAAATAATAAATATTAACTGGAAACATTTCTTCTACCTCATAACCTCAATAGCTTTCTGGTATGTGCAGTGACCATGTGTGGGAGTCTCCTTCTCCATATTCTAATGCTTGAACTGTTCCTGTGACTACCCCATCTTACACAGTGCAACTTGATCCCCAAAATGCCAGAAAATTGTGCTGTTGAACCACTAGAGGAATTCTGGGGTCAACAGTGAAGGTGAACAGCTTCTCCCATTGCTACAGAACACAATGATCAAACACCTCTAAACAGGTACTGGGAGACAAGATGGGGAAAGGGGAAGGAAATGTATTGATAATAGAAGTAACCTGAAGGGGCTCCACATGGGCCGGATTGGCTTAGGGAAGCAATGAGGTGGGCCACAACCCAAGAGAAATGCATACTGTTGGAAGAACCTACCAGAAATAATGTCCTTCCTCCCGCTCACTTGTAGGGACGCCATTCCCCCCAGTTTTTTGCAATTAAATGTTTTATTAATTTTCCAAACATATAACTAACAAAGTAACAAGGATAATAACATTTGTCATAAAAAATTAAGTACAACAGTTACAGACAGCAAACATGCAAGGATATGTTTAACATGGTTAAATATTACATTCCGTATTATCTCTACTATAACTTCGAAAATAACACTAGGAAACTATTGCTACATCTAAATAACAAAACATATAGCAATAACTAACGTTAAACAGTAAGCAGCATCCATGGAAAGGATATTATATAGGTACATGGAAGCATATATAATATACTTAAATGAAATAAGACAGGCTAGGACAAACATTAAGGCACAGGGAGAAGGGGTGACAGTTATCCACTGGTACAGTCACACCTCCAGTTTGGGAGTGGAGAAATCGAAGGTGAGGTTGCCACCACTTGTAGAATGCTTCTAATGTATTGGAGGCCAAATGTGATAGTTGATCTAGAATGGCTAGGTGAGAAAGACTAGCAAGGAGTTCTCGAAAGAAAGAAGGGATGGGCTTATGCCATTTCGAAAGGATAGTTTTTTTCACCTGAATACAAAGCAGAGCTAACCATCTGTTTTCAAAAAAGGTAAGGTGTGAGGCCTCTGATGTAAAGCACAGTATAAATATTGCAGCATAAATAAGGAAGGTATATAGAAACATAGATGCTGATGGCAGATAAGGACCACAAGGCCCATCCAGTCTGCCCATTTTTCCTACCTTATGAATGTTCCATCGACCTTTGCTCTGTCAATGGCTTATCTATTCATACTTATCTGTATTACTCCCTTATACCTATCCCATGCCTGTTTGAAGCCCTGCGCTGTACTCATATCCACCACTTCCTGAGGTAGGCCATTCCATGCACCCACCACCCTTTCTGTGAAAAAGAATTTCTTCACATTACCCCTTAATTGGCCTCCCTCTAATCTCATGCTGTGTCCTCTTGTCCTGCTATTTTTCTTAAATTGAAACATGTTAGACTCTTTCACCTTGTTAGTGCCCTGAAGAGATTTGAATGTTTCTACCATATCACCTTTCTCCCTCCTTTGTTCTAGGGTATACATATTGAGCTCTGTTAATCTATCCTCATATGTTTTCTGATGCAGTCCCTGCACCATTTTGGTTGCTCTTCTCTGGACTGCCTTAATTTGGTTAATGTCCTTATGAAGGTGTGGCCTTCAGTACTGCACACAGTACTTCAGATGGGGCCTAACCAGTGTCTTGTAAAAAAGGATTATTACTTCCCTCTTATGACTTGTGATACCCCTGCTAATACACATCAACATCTCTCTAGCCTTACCTACTACTTTAGTGAGCTGCTTGAATGATTTCAGGTCATCTGGGATGATGATGATGAGATATGTTAAAAACAAATTCTCAGTATCTATATTAGATGCTACCTCCCTTGCCTGTGGATTTGAATGCCTGTCTCTAAAAGTCAAGCTTTCCCCATCAGCAGCATTCCACATCATAGGCTGCTATAGACCTCCAGCAGCAGGACCACAACTTCTGACACACCTGTCATCCCACCTGGATACTACCCCAATGGAAACAATCATACTAGGCGACCTTAACTATGATTGGCTGACTAAGGTCTCGTTACCCCTGAAACAATTCTGCGACTTTCATGGGCTCACTCAACTTATTACTGAGCCTACTCGCATCAACAAAAAAAAATCCAACGAGAAGCACCCTCTTGGATGTTCTCCTTGTTAACAGAACTCATTCCTTTTCCCACGCTGGTATCCTCATTGCGGACATTCGTGACCACTGCTTTATTGGTGGCATAAGAACTGTTACCAAACCTCTATCTACATCAAAGTTTCCCCACTAAACGATCCAGATGGAACTTCGATCCTATTGCATACTTCAATGATCTAAAAAACTCTTTGTTATGGCAGAGTTTCTACCTGGCTAAGTCAGTGAGTGATGCCTATGACGTTCTCCATGAAATCATATCCAGCACCCTAAACAGCCATGCTCCCCTGTTTAAAGCACGTATAAAAGCCAGAACCTGTCATTGGTTATCGCCGGGATCTGAAGGCTGCCTTACTCAAAAGAGATTACCTCTGGAAAAAGGCTCATAAATCTTGTGCCGACGCAGGCTGATGTCTCTTCAGGGCATCTAGAAACATCTGTACTAAGTTGGTCAGAGTGGCCAAAACCAACTTTTATCAAACTGAGCTACTGCCTGCATCAAACTGCCCTACCAAGTTCTGGTCCACCATAAAAGAGTTATCTGGTCACTCTCCAGGAAGTGTGCTTCCTTCCAAAATTACCACTGATAATGTTATCATTAACGATAAATTAGAGATACTGCAGCCTTTCAGCAATCACTTTGCCACTGCTGGCCTGGTATTTGATAATGGACCTGTAAGTAGCATTCTTCCTCAGACCAACACCCAGCCTTCAGAACCAACTAGCAATAACATGGACTTCTCCTTTTCACCTACCACCATAAAAGAAGTTGAAGATCTTCTATGACAAGATAATAAAAAAAGTGCTGGGGCTGACTCCTTCGACCCATATTTCTTGAAAATAGCATACCATACACTTGCTACACCTATAACACACCTATTCAATCTATCCCTAGCACAAGGTTCCATCCCTAAGGCATGTAAAACTGCTCATGTCATTCCCCTGTTTAAAGCAGGGGACCCCTGTGACCTAAATAACTATAGACCAATCTCCTTTCTTCCCATACTTTCAAAACTTCTGGAAAAAATTGTGGATACGCAGCTGAGATCTTTCTTAGACAATGCTAGACTACTCAACCCAATGCAGTCTGGCTTTAGAACTAAGCATAGTACAATTACAGCACTGGCAAAAGTTACTAATGATTGGCAACGGGACCTAGACAACAAAAAATTCATTTGTGCTGTGTTTCTGGACCTCAGTAAGGCTTTCGACACTGTCGACCAGTGCCTGCTCCTCTCCACCTTAGAAACTATAGACATTGGCTCAACCGCACTGGGATGGTTCCAAGACTACCTTTCTGATAGACAGCAACAAATTAAGGCTGATGGAGAGATTTCTCCACTTAAACTGATAAAAAGAAGTGTCCCCCAGGGCTCCATACTGGGCTCATTTCTGTTTGCCATTTATATCAACAGCTTGGACACAGGCATCAAAGATGCCAGTATTCACTTTGTTTGCTCTACTTAAGCTGGGAATCTCCTGAAGCTGTCTGTGCTGAGTTACAAGCTGACTTTAATACTCTGCAGTACCTGCTCCTTAGCAAAAAGTTACTACTAAATGCAAAAAAAAACAAGGCCATTCTTTTCTCACCATCAGGCTCAGGGGCTTACTCTGCTGTCGCTAGTCCATTACCATCAATCTCTACTTTATTAGGAGAAAATCTTGAATTTGTGACTAAATTCAAATACCTTGGTATTTGGCTAGACAACAAACTGTCTTTTGTGGAACACACAGAAGAACTGCTGAAAAAACTGAGGCAGAGGCTTGGTCTTTTTTTCAGAATTAAGTGCTTCTTGACCACAGATGCAAAAAGACAGCTTGTCCAGTCTACATTCCTTTCTTGAATTGACTACTCCGACTTAATTTATGGCCATTGCCCTGCCTCATATCTTGCAAAACTGGATGTATTATATCATATAGCACTGAGATTTATAACTGGCCTCCCATACTCCACACATCACTGCTCTTTACACACAGCCACAGGGTGGCCCTCCCTTCAATACAGGCGATATAGAAATGCAGCCCTATGGACGCTTCGAGCCCTTACCAACAAACTCCCACAATACATTGCTGACTGTCTCCTCCTTAGTCCTATTAGGAACTATGCCTTAAGAAGTCAATCACTGATTTCTTTGAATGTCCCAAGGGTCAATACTCGCCTTGGAAGGTCCATCATAAGCTATGGCCTGCGTACTCTCCGGAATAGGATACAAAAATCGTTGAGACTTAGCTCACCTGTCAGTCCTGTCTTCTTTAAGACCCTCTATGACAAAACGTTTGCTGAAATCTGTAACTGCTTCTATCGCTCCTAGCAGCTTGACTACTGTTCCTCTCTTCTTCAACACTAGTCCCAGCTGCTTATCCAAATCAGCCCTTGCCACTACTACTCCCCCCTCCTCTGCCCCACTTGCCCGTAACACCCTCTGCATCCCTCTTATTCACCACCCCCCTTCTGCCGCATTTACCTAAGGCTTACACACTGTTATGCACACCTCCATAGCTTAGAAATTTCCATCCAGGCCTGTAACATGTTTCTGCTAGACAGGAATATAAATAATCTTTCTTTTTTTCTTCTATGGTTTGTATATGATATCCATACACATCCTGCTCCTGTGGGAACTGTATATATATTACGTTCAGGTTGTGTTATGTATATCTTTCTTGTACATGTGACTTGGAATGTAAATAATCTGCTCCTAACAGTATTGTAAACATGTTGTTCCTTTTGTATTATGTATATTTATATGTAACTGTACAATTTTCCCTGCCAATAGCAGGTCCACCTTGTAAATGAGCTTGCTCAATGGTGATCACCTGGATAAATAAAGATTTGATTGATTGATGCCCAAGTCTCTTTCTTACCTTCTGATTGTCAGCAACTCCCCTCCCAACCTGTAGGTGGCTTCAGAGTTTCTCTTCCCTATGTGTGATCTTACACTTCTTTGCATTAAACCCAGTTGCCACTCTTCAGACTATTTTGCCACATGTCAGGGTAATATGCAGAGGACCTTAGCAGCAAACTTGTGAACTTGTTACCAAAATTACAGGATGGAGGAACATGTCCAAAGGATATGAAGAAGTTCCCCACCAGATGAGCCACAACGCCAATGGGAATTTGAGGCCAGTTGTTTCACCTGGTTGAGGACTCATGGGGTTCTATAACAGGAATGAAAAATCTTATTCTGAATTAGTCTGCTCCTAGTGTCCTTTAATGCCTTGTAACTGAAAGTCCAACAGGTCTTCCAGTCATGGTCAGATATATTTGTCTGCAACCGTTCCCCCCAGTTGAAATCCCCTGGTAGCACTAGAATTTAAACATGTATGTCTAGGCAAGGGCAGTGAGACTGGAGCACAGAAAGCATGTTTCTGTCACTGTCTGCATGCAAGAAAGAAAGACAACTGGGGCAAAGGTATCCCACCCCTGATTGCCAGTGGACTTGAGGACTCAGAAATGGGGAGTCTGGGGGAGTCTGAAGGGGTTCTCTTTCTGACACAGCAGTAACAGAATGCATGAATGTTGTTTTCTTTTAGCCTGCTTAAAGTTTTAATCTGTGCAAAATGCAGGGAAGAGATCCACGATGGCAGCTGTAGGTTAAAGGAATGTGCTTGTGCCCCCCCCACTCCTGCCAGGGTAATGAACTGTGGACTGTTGACTGTACAAGGGGGACATTCTATTAGCACCCATACTTTGAGCATGACATGGACTAGATTGAGATGAAAGGGGGCGCTGAAGATGGGAGATAACTTGTCCAATGATATTGGGAAAGCAGGGGCAGCTGGGATCAGTCTATGTCATGATAAAGTACTCCACAAGACAGGGGAGAAGAAAAAGGTGGCAAAAGGGGGATGCTGTGAAAGTGATTCAGGTTTGCTGTCTGAAAATTGAATATAGTGCTGGGGGAGCAGTGCAATGGCCAAGGCCAGTACAGCTGAAGGGGGGACTGTGACTCACTCACAAAGTACTGCTCTTCAAAAGGTATAGATGAAAAGTTATTAAACCACGGTTACTGAGGGTAGTGAGGATGGCTAACAACCTCCATTTGGTGTGGCTCACCAGCTATGATTGCTTCACAGAGTAACACAAAATAGATAGAAACATAGAAGTTAAGCTGGCCCGGTGGTGCAGAGGGTTGAGGCATGGGAGCCTTACCTCTCACCACGCCGGCGATCTGGGTTTGGGAACAGACTCTGGTGCAGGGGCTTGGCAGGGGAAGGGGAAGGATAGAGCATCCATGGGACTGCTCTCGTCCCATGGGGTGGGTTGGGGACGCATGGTCACTCTGCAGTGGCACCCGGTGGAGACTGAGAGCATTGCAGAGGGATCACCTAAGGGGAACATCAGAAAAAAAAAATGGAAATATCACTCTGAGGACTGGCCAGATGATGGCTGTTGGCCCAGGACACCTCTGAAGACTCCCAGGAGGCCACACAATGCCTCAGCAAAGCCCGGGACTGAAGGAAAGAAATAGTGTGCCGGTTTCCTCCCACTGATGCCTTCCCCTCAGAGAAGAGGGACCCACCCAGTACAGGGTTAAGCTGGGTTCTCCCAAGGTTGGCTGCAGATTTGAGGTAAGGTGGCTTGTGTGGGAGATAGGAGGAATGTCTGAGAGATCATGGCAGCCAGAAGGAGAGGCAGCCCTTGAGCATGACAGGGGGTAAAAATAGATAATTAAAAAAAAAAAGAAACATAGAAGTTGATGGCAAATAAGGACTGCAAGGCCCATCCAGTCTGCCCATTTTTTCTACCTTATGAATGTGCCATAGGCCTGTACTCTGTCAATGGCCTATCTATTCATACTCTGCATTGCTCCCTATGCCTATCCCATGTCTGTTTGAAAGCCTGCACTGTATTCATATCCACCACTTCCTGAGGTATTCCTCAGAGAACACACATTTGGGGGGGGCAACTCCACCCCTGTCTTAACTGAGAGTGTGACATTTCCCTCCCTTAAGGGGGATCTTTAGCTCTGAGAGGAAGGGGACACCTCCTTTTTCACCAAGCAGGTGAATTTTACTTGTCCATTTGCCTAGTTCGTCCCGTTAGGAGGACGTGTTGTATTTGGGTTTTCAAAAGTTTTATTTTAAAATGTTCATGTTATCTTGTTTCTTCCTTGTGTTGATTCATCTAATATGTTGTTTCTGTTTTGAGTGCTTTTGTCTAAAAATGTGTACAAAGCCACAGTATCTCACTACAGAATCTGAGAGTGCCATGCAGTCACTGGTAAGGGAAAGGGCATTAGATCATGGGTGCAATGAAGATCGGGTAAGGAACTTGCTTAGGTGCATTCTGCATTTTACAATTATGTCATTATGGGGTCCATAAATGTTGTCTCACTCAATGTCAAAGGGCAGACTCAGTTGTAAAGAGGTCAGACATTATCTGTGACTTACCAGAGCCAACTATGGCATTGGGTTTCTACAAGTGGCTCATTTGTCTCTGCATGAGCACACTAAGCTTAAAAGAGGGTGGATAGGAGAGGTCATAAAACACCAAGAAAGCTAGGGTGGCCATCCTTATTAGAAAAGGACTACATGTTGAGCTCACAGCAGAGGCTAGTGGCAATAGTGTTCAGGAAACTCACAGACAGACAATTCCACTTGGTCAATGTTTACAGCCATGCCCTCAATTCTGCAGAATTTTTTTTAAAGAAACCTTTGGATGAATTGCCAAACTTCGAGAAGGCCAAATAGTGTTGTGGGAATTGGACCAGTATGGAGGACCCAACAGGGGATAGGTCAAAGACCAACCAGAAAGAGAATAGGAGAGGTGCAAGTACTTTAAAAGCCTAGAGATAAGAAGCAGGGTTCATAGATGTTTAGAGGGACAGCAACCCCATGACCCAAAACTATGCCTTCTACTTCCAGGATTGTTATATGTGGTTAGATAAGATAGATGCTATACCCACAAAGAGTCAAAACATACAACTGTGCATACAGACTTACATAATGACACTTTCAAACCATTCCAAAATAAGTGTCACCATTCAGTTGCATCTGACAGACAGAACATTCTTGTGGTGCTCAGTACATGGTTCCTACAAGATAATATTTTTGTCAACAAAATGACAGACACTATCAAAAACTACCTAAAGGAAAATAACTACACAGCTTCCAAAAAGAAATGCTTTTGGGATGGTCTGAAGGTTGTCCTAAGGGAGGAGGTGATTTCATGCACCAGTCACATCAAAAGCAAGCCTGGACAATTAATTAATTAATTTATTTATTTATTTATTTATTTCAGTTTAGGATAATACCTTTGAGTTGAGAGCTCTTTTACAAAGACTCCAAGTCATGATAAAACAGTACAAAGCAGGACATAATAGTACATACGGGTGAACATAAAATAATCAGCAAGTTAACAAGTGCTTTCACAGCAAGTATGGTATTACAGTGTTACAGTTTCAGTGAGTAAGAATACAGGTTAACCTGGGCAATATCTCTGTCTAGCACAATAAGAGAGAGAAGGCCCAATGCTTAGTAGAGTACTGGGGTGGCTGGGGCTGAGGGACCCAAGCAGCAGAGGTGTAGAAAGAAAGAAAGAAAGAACAGGAAGTAATGTAGAAGCAGCCAGAGATAGCCTTGTCCAATTGAGAGGTGGAGGGTGGGGAGGTTTGGGAAGTAAGTAAAGGTAGAAGGGAAGTAGAGAAAGTGGTAGAAGCTGCCAAAGATAGTCTTGTCCAAGTTTGAGGTTGTGGTGGGAGGAGGTGGGGGGGAGAAAGAGGCAGAGTTGGGGGAGAGGAATGGATAAGGGGAGAAGGAGGAGAGGGAGTGGGGGGACCCAAAGGGCAGAGGTGGGGGTATAATGGATTGGGGAGGAGAGAGGGGAAGGGGGAAGTAGTTAAGGTAGGGACAGGACCAGTTATTGATGGAGCATCACAGGTTAGGTAGTGCAGTCAAATGTGCATTTGTTGGCTAGATGTGTACGTAGTCCTGATTTGAACTGGCTAAGTTTCTTACATTTGAGTAGGGCTGGAGGTAGGTCATTGTGCCACTTGGGTCCATGGTATGAAAGAGATCTCTAGACAAGAGAGGTGCACTTGAAGGGAACTATAAGCCCCCTCTTTGTTGCACATCTGGTGCTGATAGAGGGCTGGGCAGTTTCAGAAAGGGTGGAGGTGGACTCTGGCATGAGCCCCAGCAGGGCTTTTTTAGCCAGTAGGCAAGTCTGGTATTGCGGCCTGAGATGTATGGGGAGCCAGCTAGTGTCACAGTAAAGTGCACACGTATGCATCAGGCATTGGGCTCCCAGGACAGGTGACAGGCCTTATTTAACAGGGTTTTGACCCTTGTTAATGCAGTGTCAGAACCAGCCCAATATATCACAAGTCCATAGTCCACAGAGGACAAGACAGAGCTACTTGTTACAGTTTTAAGGTGTCCATCATCATTACTAGTCAGTGGTGGTAGAGAACACCTAGTTTCATATTGGCCAATTTGACAAGCTGCTCAGTGTGAGTGGAGAAGGTGAGGGTGTCATCTAGGTTAATACCCAAATATTAAAAAGTGTCTACTTGTTCGAGTGTGTCACCTTTGTGACTCAGAATCCTTAGGGGGCTGCATCTCTTGCTGTTTTGGGGTGTGGAGAAGAACATGCATTTAGTCTTTTTATAGTTGAGCATTAGTTTGTTTTGGGAAAACCATGATTCCAGTCTCTGGAAGTTGTCTTGCAATTCAGCGTTGATGGAAGCCAATACTTTGCCAGGCGTTGAGATGATGGCATCATCCACATAGAGCACAATGTGTGCTGAGCAGGCAGTGGGTAGGGTATTAATGAAGAGGCTGAAAAGGAGTGGGCCTATAGTTCACCCTTGGGGGACATGTCGGCTCACCTCATGAGGTTCTGAGAGAGTTCCGCTGATCCTTACATGTTGAGTCCTATGAGATAGGTAGCTGTTGAACCAGGCAGCAGTGTCAGTGGACAGCCCTGTGGATAGGAGATAGTGATTGAGCAGTTGGTGGTTCTCTGTGTCAAATGTCTTAGTGAGGTCTATAAAGATAGATCCCATGGCCAGCCCTTTGTCATGGGCCCCATATAGCTGGGAGGTGTAATCGACTAAGGCGGTGAGGGTGGAATGGTTTTTCCAGAATCTGTGTTGTCGTCTGCAGAGTAGATTGTATTTTTCAAGATATTCTGTAAGTTGGTTGGAGACCACCCTTTCAAGGGCTTTGGAAGGGGGGGGTAATATCGATATGAGCCTAAAGTTTGACAGGTTTGTTCTGTCACCAGATTTGAGGACTGGAGCAATGAGTACAACCTTCCATTTGTCAGGGATTACACCCAATCTTGGGAGGCATTGAAGACCTTAGTGAGTGGGGCAGTGAGTTAATTTAGAGTGAAAGCAACCATCTTCATGTCAATTAGGTCACTTCCCATCCATGTTTTTCCTAGGACTCACTTTGATATATTTTATAGCCTCAGTTCTAGTTATCAACTTAAAGTAGAATGGTGGAGGGGCCATTGGTGAGAGAGGGGGGAGAATACAGATGAGAGGACTGGCCTGATGTCATATGGGTGAGGTAGTCATTTGGTAACACGTTGCTTAGATCAGTGAAGGTGACATTGAATGCATTCACAATATTCCTTTGGTCCTGCAGTATTTCTGATGCAGTTACAATGAGGTCAGGGGGTGCCCTAGAGGTGCTGCTCATAAAAGATATCACCAATTCCCAAAACCCCCTTTCATGGCCCCAGCTTCTGCCTAGTAGGGCACTGTAGTAAGTTGCTTTGGCAATATGAATGAGCTTTGTGAAGCTATTTCTGACTACCTTGTAGGCTATGAGGTCAGCCTGTTTCCCTGATGTCTTGACTCTGTGCCAAAGGTTGTCTCTGAGGTGCATATGTTCCAGGAGTGAGCCTGTTAGCCAAGGGAAAGTTGATCCTCTGGTATTTTTGGATTTGTACATGGTGAAGATGTCACATGCCAGGGTTAAGATCTTATAAAAGTAGTCAAGGACTTGGTTTCCATCCTTAGCCCTGTCCAGTGGGGACCAATCTGCCTCCTTCAGGTATTGCCTGAAGGTATCCAGAAGCCCAATAATCAGGGTTAAATTTCTGGAGACCTAAGGTGGGCATTTAGTGAACTTATTGCCCAGGTGCATATTACTGGGGAATAATCACTAACAGAGTCAGGCAGGACCAACACCTCAGTGATGTGTTCTGGGCAAGTGATAAGTAACCAGTAAATGAGGAAGCTAGTGCCTGTGCAGTAGTTCTGTCTAGTAGCTTGATTAACCAGCTGGGTCAAATAGAGGCCAGCTATTTGGTCTCTAACTGCAATAGCATTTTAGTAATGCCAGCTAATGTTGAAGGCACTGATAATGACTTGTTCCCAGTTTTGGTTGTGCTGCTCCAGATTATTCATAAACTGCTCAAAGTCAATGGGGTGTGTACTGGGGGGGGGAGTAACAATTTGTTTTGTTGGCCTAAGGTGAGTTTTAGTGTTAGAATGTGTACCTCCTTAGTGCAGAGGATGCAGGGTATTACTTGTCCTTTAATATCACATCTGAGATAGACCAGGCAGCCACCCCACCACACATTTTGACAAATGATCCTGGTGGAACATATTGTAATCACCCAGGGCTACAGCCTCATCAGCAACCTTTGGGAATAGCCAGGTTTCAGTGAGGAGGATGATGCAATACAGAAAAACCTTGAAAAAAGAGTTGGGAAATTGGAGAAACAGTACAAGAAAGAAAACAAAAAAGAAGCACCTAGCATAATTTTACAAAAAATATATTGAATGTTTACTCCCTTTAATAACTAGGGAACTCTGCTATATTTTGAGGGGGGGGGGACAGGTACCCAGGCTGTCTAGGGATTGCACCATAATAACAGCTATACTAAAACCAGGGAATAAATCAGATGACCCATCATCATATTGCTCTATTTCAATGCTTAATACAGACTATGAATTATGTACTAGTGAATGAGCTAATAGATTCGATAAATTACTACCTTCTTTCCTGAACAGCAACCAGCCTGGGATTGTTCACTTGAGATAGACCCATGACAATGTCCACAATATCTTAGATTTAATGGGCTATGCCACACAACGATCCATTATGATTAGTGATTAGTCTTGATGCTGTCAAGACATTTGATAGGGTTTCCTGGGACTTTGTTTTGGACACCCTGGATAATATGGACTTTCCACAGGAGCTTGTTACAATCTTTAAGACACTGCACAGATCACCAAAGGCCTATGTTTAGGCAAATAGGTCTCTCTCTACTTATATACCTTTGACCCGGGGAACAAGACATGGTGCCCTCTTTCCCCTCTACTGTTTACACTGTACATGGAACCTCTAGAAGCAGCAATACAATGGACGAAGGGGATTGAGGGTATACCATTGGGGGGGCCAGGACTATAGGGTGACAGTCTTTGTGGATTATTTCATATTGACACTAACATCTCCAGAGACATTGCTCCCTGGGAAGTGGGACCTCCTAGAAACATATGGTAAATTATCAGGCTTTACAATGAATACTGCAAAGAGTATGGTTCCAAGGGAAATGGTTGAAATAAGGTAGACTTGAGCCCCTGAGGTGCAATGAATATATCTTTAAATAATTGGGAGGACCATTTATTTCTTCAAAAAGAGAACCCACTTTTTGTATTAGAGACTGCAAGTGTTTATCATGCTGGGTTAGAAACTCATTACTTCCAGTAGCTTAATATGAAGTCCGTACTATCCATTGTTTACCTGACACAAAATGGCTGCCCAGGTAATAACGAGTTAACAAGGAGCCATTTGTATCTTCTATTTGAAAAACACATTCCTCTAAAGCTTGAGCTTGCAATGTAAGCCCCTCCAATTTATCCATTAAGGTATTAATAGAATCTGATATCCCCTTATTTTAGACTTTTATGCCTCCAGGTACTTCCAGCATTCCAGCTCTAAAAGTAATAACTGCATTCATTTTTCCAGCAGTCTGTTCATTCTGAGTCAGCCCACATGTCTGTGTCTTTTTTAACCCAGTCTGCAGTTTCTGGGAGTCAAATGCCAAAACATATACTGCTACTGATTCCCTTCATGCTTCAGCCATGTTTGCATTTAAAGCTTCCATTTTCTTCCCATTAATAAATCATTTTGCTCTAATTCAACTGAGGGAATGTCATCTATAGACTTACTAACAACATTTGTGGTGGTGCCCATTTTATTTATGGTGTGTTCTGTTATTTATTTTTATTTGTTTTACATTTTTCTTATTAAGTGTCCATTAGTTATGATATCCATTACATATTAAAGGAATAATGCACAACAGGGTGAATGTCATGCTGGGATAACACCACACCTGGGGTGGTTGGGCACAAGGCTGCAGGCTGAGTGTGTCCAATGTCCCAGGCATTGTGTTATCCCAGCACGACACACACCCTGGAGTGCATTATTCCTATTATACAATTGCTTGTTGTTATATACAGAATTAAAAAAAAAATTAAAGATGTTTTTGTTAGTGTGGAAAAATATTTTTGTTTCTTAAGAGAAGATGAAAATCATCAGGTAGCTGTGGCAAACAATCATCAAGAGGTTCATAGTGCTGAGACTAGACCCGTGGTGTTATGCTGGGATAATGCCAAGGGTCCAGTTCCAGACTGACCAATCACAGTCCAAAATTTTTTCTTGCCATTGTATAATATAAAATATATAATAATACAAATGGGCTTAAAAGTTGATGCTTTAGTACATTCTAATCAATACAAAGTAGTTGTTTTCCTTCTCTCCTGTTTTCAGACCTTTGGGACATTAATATAAATAGAAACTAAGAGTATGGCAAAGAAATAAATGAACACCCAGGTATGCTGCTACAATTCATGAAACTGACAAGATAAACTATAACAGTTCTAGAAAGAATTAAAGAAATACAATTCAACCATCGCATGCATTGCTATGTTTGTTATAACCTTAAAAAAAATATTCAAAATCATAATACACAATAGACATCATCATTATTATTGGAAACTTAATAAGAAACAGTGTAAAAAAAAACCAGAAACCATCCTAAGTTTAAATGTATTCTTTTTAGATATTTGAAAGAAACCGATGCAAAGTTTTTCAGCTTTAGACTGCAACTCTTATGGTTGTAAAAGTGTCTTATAAAATACAAGGTATGCAAAAGCAATTTTGAGTTATGTTGATGTCAGACCCAAAAGGCAGTTTAAAAATACAGCTAGTACACTGATATAAACAAGTGGCATTGAATACTGAGTAAAAGTGTATTTTTTTTGTTTTTGTTTTTCTGAATCATTCACAGGTGGTTATGATTTAAACATCAGTCATTGAATGTGACAAATGAAATGTTTAAGATACAGAACCCATGGGGTAAATTCATGTATTCAATTGTAATTAAAAGATTTAAATGTATAAATAGTAGCATGACAAATACAGTAAATGTATATGTTTATTAAATATTTCCAGATATTACAGTCCTTTGAAAAAGCTTCAATGTAAGAAGTGAAATGTCAGGGTACAACAACAACAACAAGGAAAAAAAAAAACAATTTTGGAATAACTTCCATGTATGTTCTCTTTTTGAAGGAAGAAGTGGTCCTCCCAATCATTTGAAGATATTTAAACTGAATACAATAGAAACTGAACTACTCAGTCTTCATTGTCAGCCCTTATTAGAGTCACAAACTAGATTCCCCTATAAGATGGAATAGAACTTCTGTTAAATACTTAGGGGTCCACCTAGTTAGATACTTCTTTCTTCTTGAACTATTAAACTGGAAACCTATTACTCAACAAACCAAAAAGGACTTAAAGCATTGGCAAACTCTTCCTCTCCTATTTTTAGCAAAAATAGAGGCTGTGCGTCAAAACATACTTCCTAAGATCCTATGCTATTTTCAAACTTTAACATTGGTCCCTGATAAATCTTATTTTCAATACTGTAATAATATAGTTTCCAGGTTTCTATGGGGTAGTAGTCATCCTACCAGTATGTATCATACCTTGCAACTGCTGAAAGACAAGGGAGACCTGAATTTATCAAATTTATATCATTACTCCATGTGTAAGCACAGTTATGAATATGTTGCTGGATTTTGCCAAATTATGAACCTTACTGGAAAACTATTGAAGTCCACATGAATGACTATTTTAATATAGGCCAACATCTTTTTGCAAACCCAATAGATACACACCCATTAACACAATTCATGTAATATGAAATTATTCCTCTGAAAACTGGATGACACTGTTGTCATAAATACTTCCTATCTTCTATGATAATATGGTTCCGTGCTCTACAGTATGATAAAGCTTTCCCACTCAGTTCTATTGATTATGCTTTGTGAAGTTGGAACACCAGTGTCCTGAAATATACATATCAATATTTTATGAAACAAGATTTTTGCTCCTTTCAAGATTTACAGAGGGAGTATAGTCTTTCTAGAACCACCCATTTCCATTACTTGCAAATTCATTCTTACTTAATGGGACTGGATCCTATGTATCATCATCTTCCACATCAAACCCACAACATGTTTGGCATATTGAAAGATTATCAACAAGCTACACCATAGATACATTTAGTAGGAAATGTATATAGAGGCCTTTCAGCACTTGACCCTAATATCACCTTGATGATACTGAATACATGAAATAGAAGCTTCAGATGGGGCACACCTTAAAACTTGCAATAAATGTGCCATACCCAACTTCAGATTAACCTCATCTGTGCAATGAAGGGACCTCACATGGAAATGTAGAATGCAGTATTTTAAAACACCAGCAATTCAGGCTTACTATCTGGAATTCCATATCAGAGTTTGTTGGAAAGGGTGAGGGGAGAGTAAAGCCACACTCACATATATGTCTTATGGGAGTGCCAAATACTTGATAACTTTTGGCATGATATCCAAGACTCCCACGACCAAATTTTCATAAATCAGGATGTTCATACTCCTTCCTTATTATTAATGACTATTTCTCCGGCTGGCATGTGGGAGGTCAACACTGTGATTGCTTTTAATTGTGTTCTTAGCTGCTAAGAAGGTAATAACTAAGTTGTTGCTTACAGAAACCCCTTCAACATTCCAAAAATGGGTAGACATACTGTATTGAACAGTATTTATAGGATGGAGACCTTGACATCTTCTATTATAGATACAAAGGAATGGAATGAGCTATTCTGGAGACACTGGGTGATGTTCTAATTGGCAGAGAACCCACAGTTTATACCTTGAATGTTGCTGTATCCCTGGACACCACTAACATTACATAGCCACTTGGTCAATAGCTTTAAGAAGTCTAAACAATATCTGTATACCCTCTGCCATTGAAGATATTCTAGCTTTTGATATCTGTACTTATCTTGACAGAAAATCATGTAGTCTGTAATATTGCATTTTCTTCTATATTCTCACTGGTTTTTAATAATATATATATATATATATATATATATACACACACACACACATATACATATACATATAAAGAAAACAAAAAGGAAGTCCTACAGGAGCTCAAAAAAGTCAGGCAGGAACTAATAGACTTACACCCCAAAAAAGTGGAAAATGCACTAACTTTCAGTCATCTAAAAAATTATGAATAAGGCAACATAGTAAATAAGCTGCTAGCCTTCAGGCCAATGCAACAATCAGCAGTCATCTCCCTTGGATCTGAGCCCTTCCTGTGGAGACTAGTTTTCTCTCTAAGCCACACCTTATTGTGAATAATTTCAAGCAATTCAATGCATGACTCTATAGTCAGATGAAAGAGGGGTGAAGGAGAAAAGATTAACAACTTCCTCCAGACACCAGAGTTACCAAAATTATTGGATCAACAACAACAGGATGTGGCTGGGTCCTTCACCCAGGCATAGAGTTAGCAATTAAAACAACGCAAGAACAACAAGATGCCAGGCCCAGATGGCTAAGTTGCTGAATACTACTATTAACTAATAATACTACTAATACTACTGTTAACTAATATGGATGACTCACCTGATAATGTCAGGATTAATACCCCACTTGGTAACAGTGTACATTCCATGGTACTATATAGCATCAAAGGGACTAATATATTTACAGAGCCAGGTTCCACAAAGATGCTAAATTTTCCAGGCCAGACTTTGTACAGCTTAAAGGAGAAATTTCACTATGAAGTTGGGCTAAAGATTTTAATGGATGCTTGCTCGGCTGATGGGATGTGGAGCATGTTTCTTACAAAACTAAAAGAACTGATTAATAAATATATTCTAAGCTTGCACAAATTTAAAATCAAAATGAAGAAAAATCCAGGCTGGATGAACTCATCTATCAAAAGATTGATTATAAAAAGAACAGAATGTTTAAAAAAGTGTAGGAAGGATAAAATCCAGCACAATCACCAGGTTTTCAGAGACCTTACAAAGAAGGTTAAATCCACATTAAAAAAGGTAAAAGCCCCACAGGAGGTCTTTTTCGCAACAAAGGTGAAGGACAATAAAAAAATCCTTATTTTCCTATATTAACAGCAGAAAAAACAGTTCTGATGTCATAGGCCTCTTCAGGAACAGCAATGGTTAATTGGCTGCAGATAAAGAGATGGCTGACATACAAAACAAATATTTTTGTTGAGTCTTTAATGATAGTGTCTTAACCTCTTATAAACTTAAGAATCAGTCATCTCCTGGGCAAATTGTAATTGACCTTAATGATGTCTGGGACAGACTGCCGAAGCTGGATATTAACAAATCCTGCAGCCCAGAAGATGTACACCCCAGAGTGTTACACAAGCTGGCAGACCTTTTGACACTCACCCTTACTCATATATTCTAGTCCTCCCTAGATAGAGAAGAAGTCCCACGAGATTGGAGAGTTGCAATTGTGGTACCATTGCTAAAGAAAGGGCTCAAGTCTGTGCCAGCAAACTTTAGGCCAGTGAATTTGACCTCACTGGTAGGGAAAGTTTTGGAGCATATCTTAAAAGAAAAGATTCTGGATTTTCTAGAAGAACATAGTTTATCTGATCCCTTAAAACATTGCATTACTAAATCAAGGTCTTGTCAGTCAAATCTACTTACTTTTTATGAAAAAGTTAATAGAGAGCTGGACAAGGGAAATGCAATAGATGTAGCCTTTATTGATTTTGCAAAGGCATTTGATAAACTTCCCTATTTAGAGCTAATGAATACACTAGCCAAGCTCAATCTGGATTCCAGTATCCTAAACTGGATCTTTGAACGGTTAAAGGGAGGAAACAAAGAGTTACTGTTAAGGGGACACTGTCAGATTGGGCATCAATTTCTAGTGGTGTCCCTCAGGGATCGATACTGGGTCCTTGCCTCTTTAATATTTACATTTCTACTCTAAAACTAAAAGACCCAAACATCTGGTTATCTAAATTCACAGATGATTGTAGGGTGGGTAGGATCATGAACAATTCACTTGGGGCTCAATTCTTACAAGGGGCTATTGATGAAATCCTACAATGGACTGAGACAAATAAACTTGAACTGAACTCAGCTAAGTGTAAGATTATGCACTTGGGCCCTCATACCAAAAACTATGCTTACAAACTTGGAAAAGTTACCCTAAATGTCACCCAGGAGGAAAAGGATTTGGGAATCATGATTACTTGTGATCTCAAGTTCAGTTCCCACTGCAAAGATCAGGTTAAAAGAGCTAACCAAAACCTCAACTGTATTTTAAGACATATTTCTAGTAGGGATGAGAAGGTTTTGATGCCATTGTATTGGGCATTGGTCAGGCCACATTTAGAGTACTGTGCTCAAGTGTGGTCTCCATATAAAAGGAAGGATATTCTTAGAATAGAGGGGGTGCAGCAAAGAGCTATGAGATCACTAGTTGATCTCAGTAATATACCTTATTCAGATAGATTCGAGCAATTAAACCTTTATTCATTACATTATAGGAGGCATAGAGGTGACCTGTGCATGCTATACAAAATAATGGGAGATACTAAGTTGTGTGACAATCTAGATTTTACACTTAAGGCTAGCTGGTGTAGTGGAAGGAAACATAGCAAGCAATTGTTTTTGCGCAAATGAAATTCTAATTTAAGGAAATATTGGTTTAGTCAAAGGGTAATTTCATTCTGGAACAATCTTCCTTCTACTGTAGTGGATAGTCCAACTATGGATACCTTCAAATTAACATTAGATCTCTTTTGTAGGGAAAGAACTATTAAGTTCTAAATATTGTGGGATTGGCAAGCAATATGGATGATGTATGTGCTGTGATTGAGACCTGGTTCTCCAATGGTGACTGGGCTACAGATATTCCAGGTTAGTCTGTGGTCCTTAAAAATCGAAATATGAAAAAGGGTGGAGGTGTGGCATTATATATAAAAAATAGTCATCAATATCATGAGTTAAGTCAATATAACCAACATAATAATGAACTAATTGTGGTACAGATTACTTCCTTGCAACATCCACTTATAATTGGGATTGGATATCATGCACCAGGTTTAGATAATGAGGAAAATTACATTTTCTTTTCAGTACTGGATCAAATTCACATTTATTCCAATTTCATTCTGTTTGGAGACTTTAACCTTGCTGGCATACATTGGCCTACCCTTAGTGCTCATAATAGTAATGAGCACAGGTTAGTTCAGTTTGTTATGCAAAATGATCTGGAACAAATAATAGAAGAGCCAACAAGGAAGGATAATATATTAGATCTTATTATTACAAATGTTAAACATTACTCTATCCCACAAATAAATGAACCTCTGGGCAATAGTGACCATTCAGTTATCAGTTGGGAATTCTTTACAACTAATGTATAAGTAGCTGGTAATACAAAACTTGCCAATTTCTTTAAAGCTGATTACAAATCAATCAAGCTATATCTAAGGCAATGGAAATGGCAAAAAGAACTGGAGGGACTAAATACCAGCAGAAAGTGGAATCATATTAAACATAAACTTGATTACTGTATAAAAACTTGGGTACCTTATAGGACAAAATATAGTAGCAAAAAGCAGAGAGTACCAATATGGTGGAACAGTAATATTAAAAAGAGTATCAATAAAAAGAAAAAAGCCTTTAACAAATATAAAAAAAAATCATCCCACAAATGAAGCATGGTTAAGGTTTAAACATTTGGCAAACATTGCTAAAAATATGATTAAAAAAAAAAGAATTAGAAATAAAATTAGCAAGTGATTGTAAGGATAATAAAAAAACAGTTCTATAATTATATTGGATCCCTGAAAGGAGCAAAGACTGGAGCAGGACCACTCCCTATACAGGATAAGTTAATTGTGGATGGTAAAGAAATGGCAAATGAATGTAATAAATTTTTTTTGACTATATTTAAAAATAAAGAGGATTTTGATATAACTAATTTATATACAAGTGAAACCATAACATTTTTTTTTTACAAATGAGGACATTATTAAAGTCTTAAACAATATAAAACCTACTTGCTCTGCTGGTTATGATGGTTTTCCTTCCATCTTTATAAAAAATCTAAGTATAGAACTAGTGGACATATTTACCTTACTTTTTAATACATCATTAAAAGAAGGAATAGTTTTGGAAGATTGGAAAAAAAGCAAATATTACCCCAATTTATAAAAAGGGAGCAAAAAACAATGTTGGTAATTATAGGCCAATTAGCCTTACATCATGTGTTGGTAAGGTTATGGAAAGATTACTCCAGCAAAGAATCTATCAACACCTTCAAAATACCGGAAATTTGGATATTACCCAACACGGCTTCATGCAAGGAAGATCATGTACAAGTAATTTAATTAATTTCTTTGAACCAGTTAGTAAGGCCTTAGAGGAAGATTTGCCAATTGATGTTATCTACCTGGACTATGAAAAGGCCTTTGACACAGTATCACACAAGTTATTGATTGAACAGCTTCAAAAACTGCTAATACATCCTCTGATTATACAATGGATATATCACTGGATGAATAATAGAACACAGAGAGTGATTCTTAGAGGTTGCAATTCTGATTAGGGTGCTGTTACTAGTGTAGTCCCACAGGGATCAGTGCTGGGAACAATATTATTTAACATCATGATCTCAGGTATGCATGCGACAAATGGAATTAGGATACAAAAGTATGCAGATGACAGGAAGCTTGGTGGCATTGTGAATGATGACAGATCTTTTGAATTAATTCAAAATATCCTGAACAACTTATACTTATAGGTAACAGATCACAAATTAAATTTTAATATTGCAAAGTGCAAAGTGATGCACTTTGGAATTAATAATCCCCTTGCAACTTATTCTATAAATGGTATAAAACTTGAGGTAACCACTTCTGAAAAAGATCTGGGGGTGACTATCACAAATAAATTGAAATTTGATCATCACACAAATGTCATGGCAAAAAAAGTCATGGAATACTTAGAAGTGTCCTGAAAAATATAAAAAGTCGAGAGACTGAGGTCTTGTTGTCCTTGTATATGTCTTTTGTGAGACCATTTATGGAATATGGTGTCCCATTTTGTTCACCAACAGCAATTAAAGATTTGAAAACCTATGAATCAGTACAGTGGAGGATGACTAAATCTATAACTAAGGTAGCACACTTGGATTATGGGAGTAGGCTTAGAAGCTTGGGAATATATTCACAGGAATATAGGTTTCATAGGGGTGACGTGCTGGGCATACAAATCATGCAATGATGAATTACTATTTGAAACAAATTGTTTAATAAAACAATCACCAGTTATAAGTACTAGGTCACACAGTCTAAGATTATACATGGAAACCTGTAGAACTACAAGAAGAAAGCAATTCTTAACTCAAAGAATTCCAAACATATGGAACACTTTGCCATCACACATAGTTCTGAATCAGAGTATTGAATTGTCACAAACATGATTTAGATCTGTATATGGATGAAAAGAAATACAATTTCCATCACTAATTAGTGATGGTGAGTTCTACTATGGGCTTGTCCTTTGAACCCGTATTCAACCTATGAACCTATGCTTGACGCTACCTATGATACCTATGAAGAGTTAACACCCACATTGCAAGCCATTTTGAGGGGCGATACCAGATAACTTGCAGGGAGCAATTTTCATAATTTTCCTAAAGCAGAGCAATGACAACACCAGGTGTTGTGGTTATAGGCCCATATCCCTCATAAACCAAGATGCAAAAATGTTTGTAAGGCTTATAACAAATTGCCTCCAAGGGGTGAACCCAGGTTTAGTATATTAAGACCAGATGGGGTTTGTCCTAGGGAGACACCTACATGATAATATAAGGAGGCAGCTAACAGTTATGGCATATATCCATAAAAAGCCACAGGAAGGCCAGAGGGTAGTAGTGGCATTGGATATGGAAAAAACCTTTGATCACCTGAACTGAGTATTCCTAGAGCTACCCTGGGAAAATTCAGTTTTGGGGCAAACTTTAGCACATGAGTCCAGTCACTGTATTTGAACCACACAGCCAAATAAAGGCCAATGGTACTATCTTATGTTTATCCCCAATACAAATAGAAACAAGGCAAGGTTGCTCCCTGTCTCCCCTGTTGTTTGCTCTGAGCCTGGAACCATTGTCACCTAAGATTAGAGTGCAGTCCAATATAGAGGGCATACAGAAATTCTTCTCTCAATAAAATTACAGTTTAAAAAAATATACATATTTCCATGTCATTTTACTTTTCCTCAAGTTGTGCTGCTGTCTCCTGCATCCTTCCGATTGCTTGCCTTCAACCTCTTCTATGTGATACCTACAGACAAGCTAGAAAATCACAGAACACTATATAATTAAATGCCAGTTTTGCCAACGGTAACATGGGGCACTGCCATCTGCACTGCATGCATTCAGATTAAGAAACCTGAACTCTTAATCCAACCTAATGCCATTGCCAGCCAGCCCAACCATGCCTCTTCCAGCATGCAAGACACCACCTCCTCTTCTAGCCTTCTTGTGTACTCCACATCCACAAACAACATGGGACACTGCTTCCTCCATCACGTACATCAAGGCTGTGAATCCCAGACACTCAATCCATTATAAATGAAATTGCCATGCAGGCAGTCCAGCCTCCTCCAGCAGGCAAGACACCATATCTTTCTCCTCCAGCCTTACTGTGACCTCCACATCCACAAACAACATAGAAAACCACTGCCTCCACCAAATGCAACCAGACTCCTATTCCAGTGTAAATGCCACTGCCAGCCAGCCAAACCATACCTTGTCAGGCAAGCAAGTCCCCACTTCCTCCTGCTTCTCTGGTCTGTTTGTGTCCTCCACATCCACAGACAACATGGGCCACAGATGCCTCCAATGCATGTATCCAAACTGAGAAACCCAGAATCTTAATACATCATAAATGCCATTGTCAGGCAGACCTCCAGCCACTGAGGGGCTGCTTGCTCAGCATGGTGCTTGTAAATCCAGTGCAGTAACACAGGAAGGAGGCGACGCAGCATTCTGCCCAACAGACAATGCACTCAGGATGTAATGCTGAACTCATATTTATTGCCAAAAACAAAATAAGCTGCAGTCCTAACACATCTTGAGTGCATTGCCTGTTATACAGAGTGCTGGATCCTCTCCATCCTGTGAAAGCTGAAGCCAGCCAGTCAGTCAGCCAATCAAAGCAGAAAGACCTGAAAACCAGCAAAGTCTCCCTTTTTCTGCTATAATGATAGGTTACTCTCACTGTTGGTCACACTCCTCACCCTCACTAGTGGTCATGACTCTGTCCTCACTCAGGAGTGGCTTCCACCTTACTGCCTGCAAGGCATTAAATATAGAATAACACATGGCGTAGTGTGTTTCACGAGAATTTTACAAACACGTGAGGTGTTGAATGCTACATAAACCCACGAGAGTGAAGCTCGAGAGGTTTATTTAAGCATCCAACAACAAAGGTGTGTGTAAAATTCGAGTTCACACATCACCCCATGTTTTATTTTATATAATTGATGGGGAGCATTTTTTCACCACAGCAGTTATATAAAATATTAAAAACATCACTGTTCAGCCACAGTTTAATTGGGATGAAGTACATGCTGTGGCCGAAGAATCCTTTCCAGATGTTTTTTTTAGAAAGGTTTAAATAAGCAATTCCAGGATTGAAAAACATCCTCTGTTGGGAGGTGAGTTTCTTTTATTTTAAAATGTAATTACCACTGAGCACTAGAGGTGGTGAAGTTTCCAGCCGTAAGGGAGGGAGGGAATATCAATGGCTGGTGCATGCACAGAGTGTTTTTGCCGTTATAAACACTTCTTTATAATGGCAAATTATTAACTGGGTCTCCCTCAGGGAAAAATGCTCAGCATTTATTATGTTTTTCTTCTTTTCCTTTTGTGTACCCCTAACTGCATGTTCAATCATTCACAGGGATGACATACAGTCTTGTCGTGAGGCCAGACAGCCCTCAAGGCATAGACTTAATTTGCCTCTTCCTTCACCACCCATCTCTGTGGCACCATCATCCAGTACCAGTACATGGCATGGCTCTCACTAATTTGATGGTGAGTATCATTATATGATTTTTCCTTTTTTTTTCAATTTTTTTATGTTATGTTTTCTTATCATGTGAACACAGTGACAGAGGGGTCAAGTGAGGCAAAGTAATTTATCTTTTTCCTGACAGATAACAGGTATAGTAAGATCAGGAGTGGACAATGTGTATACAGTGTGGCCACTATGGTGTCCAAGAGAGGTAAAATTATTTCTCTATTCCCTTCATAGGTATAGTAAGACTGGAAGTGGACAATGGAAGCACCATGTGACTTCCACAGTGGTCAACTATGGCAAAATAGTTTCTCTTTTTTCTTCAGAGATGATACATATAATACAACTGAAAGTGGACAATGTATATGCTGTGTGGCCATCACAATGGACAAGTGAAGCAAAAAAAAGTCTCTTGTTTTTACGGCTGCATAGTAGAGCTACTGTATGCAGATGTCTTTCTGTTACACTGAGGGAGGAGGGGTCTGTGGAAGCACATGACTGGATACTTAGACTGTGTCCTTCCACAGTGGGATTGATGCACATGTGGTCCTCTCCATTCAGCACAGTGCTGTTCCATTGTGTCTCTCCTTCACCCCTCTGCCAGCACTATTTTCTTGCTCCGCCACTCTTTTTCGGTTCAGCATGCCAGCACAGCTTGCCTGCTATAGCTCCTTTGTCCTTTCTGTAGAAACAGCTGTCTCAAGATTGGTGTAATGAGATATTGTTCCCGGCAAAAAAATTACTTATGTCATGCCCCAGAGTGAAGCTCATTTAACACTGACAGTTTGAGTGTGGTATTTCACCTTAAAAAATAAAATTAAATGGTGTAAAACAACTCTCTGCCCCAGCTCACACAAGGAACAAAGCAGGCACTTTATAGCCCATGGCACTGAGAACTTCTTAAACAAAGTATGACAGTATCTGCACAAGCAAGCAGTCAGACATAAAAACTGATTAGTCTAAGGTACTGCTAACTGTTCTTGCGATTTCAGGTTGTTTTCATTTTCTACAGTGATTTTTTTGATCTGTGTCTACAGTCTTCGTGTTTGAAATATACATGCATGCATATTTACAGTATCCAAACATTCACCCAGAAAAAATATGCTATCATATTCTTTAACTACATTCTGTTTTGATAATAGGCTGGTTTATTTATTTTCTATCCATTTTAATCAGCCTGAATGATCTGTGTATTTAAAAAATGTATACATACAATATATTATGCAGTGGGGTCACCCATTGTGTCAGATTTAATATTTGCCTGTAGAATAACACAAATTGCTTTGAAGCAATGTTATTAGAGAATGATGGCTATTTGTGTCATTAGTGCTATTTGAATATCATTAGCTGCATATGCTATCAGTAAGAAAGCTCCTTTCATATAATGTCTTTCAAATTTGGAGTTGTTCAAAATATCATGGTTGTGTGACCCTGTGTGCTTACTGTGTCTGAAACTGACAAGCTGGTGATTATAATTACCCGGAATAAAAAGGTAAAAAACACAGAACACAGTTGTTATAGACATAAAAAGTGTATTGATCATCCTGTAAACTACATATGTGCATAGATTAACTTGTTTAAATATATCAAATTTGCTTTTTTTTCTCCCATCTCCTTTAAAGGACTGTAAAAGCTAGCATTCAGACTTAAAAATTTACCTGTCCGAGGTACTGTTAACTCTCTGTGCTTGTGATTTCAGTTTTTTTAATTTTCTATGGTGTTTTTTCAATATCCATGTCTACAGTCTTCAGGATAACACAAAATATTTTGAAGCAATGTTATTAAAAAATGAAGGCTATTTATGTCTTATTCTCTGCATGCTATTTGAATATCATTAGCTGCATATGTCATCTATAGCCCTGTTTACACAGCGGCAGTGCTATGGCATCAGCTGCCTTCCCACTGTGCTTTCTGCTTCCTCACCAATTGACTGTTTACATAGCAGGCCCTAGTAGCACCACAGGTCACTCTGAGAAGGGGCTATTAACTTTTCAGGATACAGCATTCAAAGCAGAACTAGTGCAGCAAAGTGTCTACACTGGCGCTTAACCTGCTCGCTCTGATACTGATCCCCACAAATTGGGTGGATCAACAAAAGGATCTGAAGGGCACTTAAGGTGCCCCAGTATGTGTCTACACTGCCGACTTTGCAGAGCATCAACTCATGTGTATGGGTTGATGCATTGCAAATTTGGCAGTGTAAACAAGGTTAATAAGAAAGCTCCTTTCATTACAGTTAGTGTGCTAGTCTGATCTGAGTTGGGGGAAAGGAACTGTTATCATCTTTGCAGTTAGCTGGATGAGGAAGAGAACTGCAAATTGGGAGTCTGGCTTAGGCAGCAGTAAACCATGTGTCTGCATTTAGACTTCCCTGTAGTTAACTTTTGGCCAGAAAGCAATCTTGCTATCAGAGCAAGGCCAAGGAGGCAGCTGATTAAGGCAGCTAGAACTTTTCTGCTAGGACACTTCTGATTAGGTGATAAGCAGACAGATACTTTATTAGAAGTTAAGGGTCTGCAAGGTAAATTGCGACCTTCAATTAGGGTAAAAAACACACAAGAGTTAGTGTGGAAGCCTGAGTTGAGGGAAGGGAACTGTTATTATCTTTGCAATTAGCTGGGTGAAGAGGAGAGCTGTAAATTGGGAATGTGACTTAGGCAGCAGTAAACCAGGTGTCTCCATTTAGAGTTTCCTGTAGTTAGCTTTTTGCCAGAGAGCAATCTTGCTATCAGAGTAAGGCCAAGGAGTCTGCTGACTAAGTCAGCTAGAACATTTCTGCTAGTACACTTCCAACTAGTGGGTAGGCAGAGAGATACTTTATTAGAAGTGTAGGGTCTACACAGTAAATTGAGACATTCAGTTACTAGTGACAAAGCAAGGGAGTCAGAGCCTGTTGCACAGTAGTTTTGCCCTCCCACCCACCCTTAGTCAGTTCTACTTTTATAGGTGCTGAATTGACTTGACAACAGGA
Source organism: Neoceratodus forsteri (assembly GCA_016271365.2). NCBI lineage: Eukaryota > Metazoa > Chordata > Ceratodontiformes > Ceratodontidae > Neoceratodus > Neoceratodus forsteri. The sequence continues at coordinate 1,579,737,734 of CM057449.1, read as the reverse complement.
ACTTCCTGTTTGGGAGCAGTAAGGGTGAGAATCACCAAGACACATAAGACTAGCCATCCTTGAAGAAAAAATAAATCTCCCTCCCCCCCCCCGAGCTGCTGGAGGTCTGACTCGGAGGAAGGAGGAAGATAACTACCAAGACACACTAACATCGTGGCAAAGGCTTCTCAAGATTCAAGGTAGGGATGTCTGTGCAAAGGACTACAGAGTGGGGGCAACATAAAAGAATTAACCTGAGCAGATTATGTAGAGAGGAAAGTGGGAAATTGAGAATTGATTTGTTCTACTGTGTTTTCTTGGCATGACGCTATGAAGCTGGAATTGTACTGAATTTTTATAAAAGGGTATTTGACTATTTTTGGTGGAGTTACTTGGGAAGCTGTGCTTGTGTTCAAATCTTTAAGAGGGTTACTTGTGAAGCTGTAATATATTGAATACCTTCTGTGAATAGTATTGAATCTCTCTGTGGAAGTTTTTTTTTCCTGTAGGGCAGGATAAAAAAAAGTGTAAGCTAACAAAGCTGAAACAGAAGAGGGGTGGGTGTAAGTTAACAAAGCTAAAATAGGAAGGCCAGAAGTAGACATGATGGGAGTTGTCCAGTGCAGTGGCTGTGGGGCAGCAGTCTTCAGGGAGACTTTCTGGAGGCTGTGGCGCTGCCCCATCTGCATGCTCCTCTCTGGAATGAGGGCAGAGGTTTCTCATCTACATGCTGAGTTGGCTGGGATTTGGGGAGCCTTTTCCCCTGTCTAGAGGCCACCAAGTCCACCCCTGCTGCCTCAAAGGATGCCAAGAAAAAGGATCAGCTAGATCACAGAGGGCTCGGGAAGGGTGAGGGGGTGGGACACTCAACAACTCCTACACCACTCTAGCAGGCTGGGCCTGTCCCAAGGAGGTACCCACAATGGAGGACAATGAAGATGTAGGAGTCCTCCACAGTGGAGACCCTGGGGGGAGGCAAAGGACCCCAAAGAAGAAGGAAGCAACTCTTAGTGGAGGACTCTATCATTAGGTTAGTAGACATGGGAGCAGGAAGGGAGGGAGCAAAGGAGGTCAAGTGCCTACCCTGTGCCATGGCTCAGAGGAATGGAAAGCACATCCTAAGGATCACTGGGGCAACAGGATGGGTGGTGAGCCAGATATCATTGTCCACCTGGGGACAAATGACCTGGCTAGTGATGAGGTTAGGGTAGTGCAGGAGGAGTTCAGAGAGTTGGGGAGCAGTCTTAGACACGTGGCACACTCTTTAACCTTTTCAGAGGTGCTATCTGTCTGTGACAAGGGGGAGGACAGGGTGCTCTGCAACAGGATTTTCAATTCATGGTTGAAGGACTGGTGCATAGCAGAGGAATTTGGCTTCATTGGGGACTGGGGTCACACCTGGAGTGATCCAGGCCTATACAGGACAGATAGCCTGCATCTATCCAGAGAGTGGAACCAGGATCCTCAGTGAAAGGTTTACATGCTTCTTTGGCAAGCATAGCCAAGGGGGAGGCAGAAGAAAGCAGGGAGAATCAATATGCCCCTCCCCACAGAAGGAAGTAGTCAGTAGGGAGGATACTAAGGATGGAAAATCACCAAAGCTACCTAGAACCAGAAAAGATAGAATGGCACAGAAAAGGAGAAATGGGGGTAAAGATAGGAGAGGTAAAGAGGAAAGGCATGAGAATAACAGATTATCTGTCAGAATGGGAGGTAGCATAAATTGAGAGGCCATGTGCATGAATGTTTGCAGCATGGGAATGAAAATCCCAAACCTAGTGGCCTTGATGGCAGAGGCTGACCCGGACATTAATGCTGTTACTGAGACAGGATACATTGGGAACCATGACTGGAAAATAGCCATACCAGGTATTACTCCATTCAGAAAAGACAGGGTAGGTAAAAAGGGAGATGGAGTGGCTCTTTATGTCAGGGATGGAATAAAAGCAGCTGCAGTACAGAGAATGCAAGGAGGAACGGAGGCACTGTGGGTCACCTTAGAGATGATTAATATCACTGCTATTCACACTGGAATGATCTACACACCTCCAGCACAAGAAGAGTTGGACAGGGTTCTAGTGGAACACATCCATAGGGTTCTATTGGAACACATCCATAAGATGGCAACTAACAGGGAGGTGCTGCTGGTGGGAGACTTCAGTTTGCTGCATGTTGATTGGAGCACCCCATCTGCAGCCTTAGCCAGGAGCAGGGACATCCTGGATGCCTTTCAGGGGCATGCTTCAGACAGCTAGTGGTAGAGCCCACCTGGGACGGAGCAATACTGGATCTTGTACTCACCAACAGAGACAGAGTTGCAGATGTCATGGTGGGTAGCCACCTGGGTCCAGTGATCACCGTACTGTGAGGTTCAATGTGAGAACAGTGGCAGAGTCAGGCCACATGAAAGTGAGGGTTCTGGACTTCAGAAGGGCTGACTTTACAAAGATGGGAAATGTTGCATGAAAGCCCTAGTGGGGGAGGAGTAGAGGAACAGTGGGTGAATCTAAAATGTGCCATTGAGGAGGCAACAAATCTTTCCATTATGCATTTAAGCAAAAGCAAGAGGAAACAAGAGCCACTGTGGTCATCAAACGAAGTAGCCAGCAAGGTAAGAGTGAAAAGGCTGGCATTCAGGAGGTACAGGGAAATACAGAGAGACGAGGACAGGGAAGTGTATCTAGAAAAACAGAGGGAGGCAAGGAAAACAGTCAGGAATGCAAAGGTACAAATGGAGGAAAAAATAGCCCAGGCAGTAACGAAAGGGGACAAGACATTCTTCAGGTGCATTAGTGAAAGAAGAAAGACCAAGGGTGGGATTGTTAGGCTAAAAGAGGGAAGGAGGGGGTGTGGAGGGGGACCTGGAGAAAGTAGCAATCCTGAACAAATAGTTTTGTTCAGTATTCACAGAAGAAGTGGAAGGTGTGGAACCTGAGTTAAGTGACAGGAGCATCAACGGAAGGGAGGTGGACACCGGTCCAGTTATGGAGGAGAGAGAGTCCTAAAAGAACTCATAAAAAAATCTGTGAGTGGACAAGGCAATGGAGCCATACAGGATACATCCAAGAATACTAAAGAAACATAGAGAGGTGCTTGCAGTACCACTGACAGCCCTGTTCAACAAATCAATGGAAATGGGAATGGTACCGGAGGACTGGAGGAGGGCAGATGTAGTCCCTCTCCACAAATCTGGGGGCTTTTAGGATGTTGGAAATTACAGGCTAGTCAGCCTGACCTCGGTGGTGGGAAAATTAATGGAATCACTGCTAAAGGAAAGGATTGTAGTATATCTTGAATCCAGTGGATCACAGGATCCTAGGCAGCATGGATTCACAGCAGGAAGATCATGTCAAACAAATCTTATTGATTTCTTTGACTAAGTGACCAGGGAATTAGATCAGAGAGAGAGGCAGTGGGTGTGGCCTACCTGGATTTCAGCAAGGCCTTCAACACTGTTCCACATAGGAGGCTTGTAAGCAAGCTGGATAGCCTGAGAGTGGATCCCAAGGGTTTACCTATGCCGAATTGTCAACACTGTTGTCGATGTTCAGCATAGTGAGATCCCCGATGTTGACAGGTGAAATTTCACCTGTCAGACATTGGGTTATTTTCCCCCCATGCCTCCTTCTATGGATTACTAACTCTGAGTCAGAGTTGTCCTGAAAGGGGGTGGGGGTTGAAAGTCAGTGAAAGGGCAAAACTTTGCCCTCGGGTCCCTCACAGAGACAGTCTTGAAACCTGTCAAGATTGTTGCTGTGGAGGATTTCACTGTGTGGGTTTCACCGTATGGCCAGCATACGGATCTCAAAGTGGTAAACTGGGTCATAAATTGGTTAAGGGACAGAACAGAGCGGGTGGTGGTAAACGGTGTTCATTCTGAGGAGAAAAGAGTGACCAGTGGCGTGTCACAAGGATCAGTTCTGGGGCTAGTCGCCTTTAATGTCTTCATAAGCAACATTTCAGAGTGACTGGAAGGGAAGGCATGCCTCTTTGCAAATGACACTAAGATCTGCAACAGGGTTGACATTCCAGGGGCAAGAAATAATGAGGAGGGACCTAAGCAGGCTTGAGGACTGGTCAGGAGTGTGGCAGCTAAGATTCAATGAAAAGAAGTGTTTAATCATGCATTTGGGGCACAGAAACCCAATGGAAGAGTAAATAATTGTGGGATACTGATGACTACCAAACAAGAAAGGGACCGGGGGTAAACATATCTGATGACCTAAAGGTAACCAAGCATTGTCAAAGTGCTGTGGGGAGAGCCAGTGGGATACTGGGGTGCATAGGGAGATATATCACCAGCAGAATAGAGGAGGCGGTAATACCACTGTTCAAATAATTTGTAAGACCCCATCTAGAGTACTGTGCCCAGTTCTGGAGGCCACATCTCTGGAAGGACATAGACAGAGTAGAGGCAGTTCAGAGAAGGGCAACAATAATTTATTTATTTATTTAGTTTTTGTTGACCGGGTAAATGCACTAGACAAATCCTGCCTATTTTCAGGCATGACCCGGGGGAGGGGGATAAAGATGAATGCTAACTGACCTTGAACCAGATTAAAGTGTTGGTGGTATTTTTAGTGAATGAGAGAAATTTGGTCAGGACACAGGGGAAATTTCCCTACTCTGTGGGCAGGTGGTGCTGTCCGTCTGCCTGCGGAGCATGGAGGAGCCAAGTGTGGGGCTCGTGTTAGATGGAGAAGGTCTTGCTGTGAGTCAGGTCCCTGAGGTGACTGGAATGCAAAATCTTCATGACCAGCACATCGCCTCTTTACCTGCTGAAGTTCCGTAGAAAACTGGAGTGAATTTATCTCCTGCCGACTTGGCAAATTTAGCCTTGTGTGTTGCCTCAGGCTTGAATATGAGCCTTGCAGAGAAAAAAAATTACTTACAACAACAGCTTTTAATCCTGGAATCAGAGCTTTCAGAAGAACAGAAAAGTCTCAAGGAAGAGAAAAAAATGGAAGCGCAGTTTGGATGCTACTCCGCCGCATTCCACCAAAGTTTTCTCCCGATCTGTAACCATATTACTGGACGTTGATGGCCAGATGCATTCGGACTTGCACACTGTCCCTGGAGGTCCTGGCTGGTCCCCGGATAGAGCGCTATGAGAGGCCAGCTGACGGCAATTGCCATCTGGTTCCTGGAGTGCTGTAGTCGACCTCGAGAGTTCTTTGGATCCTGCTTTAGACCCTAATTCTGCTTCTTTGCATACAGACATTCTGGCAGCTGTTCCAGATTCCTCTCCAGCACTACCTTTGGAAGCCTGCTAGACTCCCATTACAACTGCGGTGTCTTCTCCATGCCGACAGTTGGACTCAGGTAGCCTTTTTTTTCCTCTCAGTCACCTTTGCCAAATACTACAGATGCTAGAGCTGATATTACTAATCATGTTGCCCCACCATTACCTGATCTTTCTAACACATCTGACACTCTTGATTCATCTTTGCCTGATGTATCTACCCACCCCTCATATGCGGATTTATTCTGCAAGTCAGTAGAACTGGCCAAATGCAGGAATGCTGTTAGACTGCGGTATTTGGGAGGTATGGAACAATTTCCTGACAGATTTTTTATGGGACGGATTTTACTTTAGCAATCTTTGGGCTTTACACCGTCTGAGGTGTATGCCCTGATTCATGATCCTGGAGAACAGACGTTTGACATCAGTTTTCGAACACCTGACATCTTGGAAAGGTTTTGGGTGAAGCATATGACTGTTAAAACGAACCCCTTATGGACACCTTTTCAAGTGATTCCATTAACTAAACAACCGTTTCACATGATTACTGTTTTATTTCGTAATGAAGGTGTCAACATTTCTGATATACTGTATTGGTTGGATAAACACTGTGACATTCAGGGAACCCCACACCCTATTCTGGACTCCAAGGGTTTTTGGAATGGAGTGTGGAAAATTAAAATAAAGCTTTTTCAGACTGACGAGGGGTTGGAACACCTTTCAAACTGTTTTTATATTGGTAGAGATAAGGGTTTCATTTTTTACCCAGGTCAAATAAAATGTTGCTTTAAATGTGGGTCAGTTCTGCACCTTAGTTCTACATGCCAAATTGTTCAATGTACTTTTTGCGGGGAGATGGGTCATTCTTCAGTGCGTTGTGTTAATACACCTAAATGTAACTTGTGTGAGGAAAGGGGTCGTTATTTCATGTCTTGCCCCTGGGCTGCGTATAATACTGGGGATGCAGATTTTGGGGTACAGGATTTTTATGTTCATAAGGCCACTAGACTTGCTGCATACTCAGTAAGACACCATTTTCCTTTTGATCCACAGCCTCAAAAGAAACAGTCTCTGCCTCAACCTGGTCCTATTTCGGGGACTCCCTCCTTTCCTACAGATTCTGATTCTGTACCTAAGGTTCCGGTAGTACCAGTTGTGCCTCCTGTATTATCTACCTCACCTGATGCCACTGTGGTTTCCCTACCTCTGGATGGTGAGGAAAATATGCCCCTTCCCGCACCTCCAGTCTCTGTTATCTCTCATGTGGTTTTGCCATCTTCCAATCCCTTGTCCTCGATTTCAGAGCCTTCTACCCCTCTGGGTCTCCCTCTGTCCGAAAATAGGTTCTCGGTTTTACCTGCCAACACTGGTGGGGAGGACCCAGACTCTGATGTGGATTCAATAGGCTCTTCCCAAATGGAGATTGCCCCTGAGTTGACTATAAGGTTGCCCCCCTGGTAAGGGTAAGAAGACACGTAGCCTAGGGCACTGTGTAGGTACCAGAAAAAGTTAGAGGAAACCTCCTTCTGGTACCTAACCCACTGCTTCTGCAGCTGTTCCACTGGGCTATGAGTTACACATAGCCAGTCTGAATACTAACAGTATCCGATCTGAGGTCAGAATGTTAGCTACATTCAAACTTTTCTCCTCTCTTACATTTGATATTGTGTTTTTGCAGGTTACCAGATTGTATACTGAACTAGATTTTTCAATCTGCTTGTGAGACCTGGATTTGGGGTCCTAGAATTTGGTCAGGTGGGAAAGACCAATGTTGTGGGTTGGGGATTTGTTTTACTACTACTCATGTTTTGGTTACACATATAGTAGACATTTTTCCAGGTCAGAGGTTTCTTTTGGATGTTACCTTATCTAATGTCGATTTTTATCTCATTAATATATATGCTCCCCAAACAAAGTCGATTAGGATTTCTCTACTGAAGCTTATCCACCCCTATTTATTTACTAGCAAAAATATATTGTTTGGGGGTGATTTTAATATTAACCATACTACCCAAGATTGGCATTTTCGTAATACTAAATTGTATTATGATACTGTCTTTCTCAATTCTTTGATAGACCAGTGTGGCCTACAGGATGTTTTTCTCAGTTCCCATATTTCAGTACCTCACACTTTTTTTTTAGGGTAAGAGGTCATCTCGCATAGATTATTGGTTTTTGTCTTCCTCACTTCAGGCCAAGTCCCCTTTAATACGTTTGGTGGCTACTTCAGATCACGTTTTGTTATGTGTTACTGTTTCTAACTACAGTGGTTCATCCAGAGGTTTGGGCTATTGGAAATTGAATTTGTCTTTATTAGATATTCCTGAGGTGAAGGCTGGTTTCCTTGCTATTGTTGAAGCTAGGAAGTCAGTGCTTTGTCTCTATGATACTAGACAAACCTGGTGGGAGGATACGAAATTAGAATTTAGGTTATATTTTCAGCAGATTGGTAGACTTTTGGGTAGATATAAGAGACAGGAATATTCGGTGTATAGGCAACAATTATTGGTTTTTCATGAATGGCTTCAACAAGGTCTTGAAATTGATTTGCAAGCCTTTCAGTCTCTAAAGGCTACTCTGACTAAATTATAGTACGACCGTATGTCCTCTCTAAGCAAGAACAACAGTTTGGGATGCATGGTAAGAAAGCTTACACAAATCCTTTTGATTTTTGTCATGCTGCACATCATCATAAAGACATTGGTACACTTGTTTCCCCTACAGGGGACTTTCTTTCCCCTAAAATGGATATTTTGTGTGAAGTGGGTCGGCATCTAGAGAGCTTGTTCTCTGCTGACCCTCTTCTTTCAGACTCACGTATTATGAAATGGTTGGATTCCTGTACTTTGAACACAGTGCCTAAATATTTTTTTCCAGGTCTTCTTAATCCCATTTCCCCAACTGAGATTTTGGCGGTTATTTCATGCTTGCCTGGGGTAAAGCTCCAGGCTTAAATGGGCTCCCATATGAATTTTATAAGTTGATTGGTCCTTTAATGGCAGAAGAACTGTCTCTACTTTTTTCACATAGCTTACGAGATAATATATTGCCCTCTAGTATGTATGATGGTCTGGTACTTTTATTGTATAAACAGGGTGCAAAGACAGACCTGCAAAACTGGAGACCGATACTCTTCTAAATAATGATTATAAATTATTGTCAAAGATTTTGAGCATCTGCCTTTCTGATTGTTTAACTGATGTTATCCACCCGACCCAGTTTTGTTCAGTTCCTGGTAGAACAATCACAGATGGTCTTATTTTAGTAAAAAAGATTTTCTCAAGAGGGTCCTTCGGTGAGCTTTTGGGCCTTTGTTTTAGTTTAGATCAACAACAAGCTTTTGATAGTGAGCCTCATGATTATTTATGGGCCTGTTTGTCAAAAATGAAGTCCCCCCCCCTTTTATTTCTTGGCTCCGGACTTGTTATTTTAAGGCTCTAGCTATCCCTTACGTGAATGGCTGGGTAGGACAGCCAGTGAAAGTGACTAGAGGTGTTAGACAAGGATGTCTTTTGAGTCCTTTTTTGTATGTTTTAACCCTGGATCCTCTATTGGCATGATTGAATGCTTCAGTTGATATTAGAGGTCTTTCCTTGCATAGTACGTGTCCTGAAGTGAAGACGATAGCTTATGCTTATGCTGATGACTTATGTCTTTTTTTAGCAGATATCCCATCATGCCATCCTGCTGAGGCCTTGCTGTTGGCATATGAGGAGGGATCAGGTTCTCATGTGAATCTCTCCAAAAGTAAGTATCTTCCCATAGGTCAAGTTAGTATTGATGCACCTGCTATTATGAAGATCCTGGCTTGCGTAGGTTCTTTGCAAGATTTTGGGTATTTATTTTGGGATAGAAGACCCCTCTACCTATAATTGGGATTTATTATTTAAAACAGCCCAGATTAAAGTAAAAAAATGGAATACATGGCGCATGTCAAAAAAAAAGGGGTTATATGGTTAAAACTTTTTTACTTTCTTTGTTTTTGCATCTGGGGGCATTTTACCTCTTCCAACCCTGATGCATACTAGTATTTATAGTTTATTTTTTCAGGCAATCTGGGGAAGCAGACTGAACCCCATTAAAAGAGGTATTTTGTATCAGGATTTTGCTTGTGGTGGTCTTAGAATGGTGAATACGATTGTTTTTTTCTTCTCCCTTTTTGTTTCTACTAACATTAGTCCTCTCTTTAAAACAGCAGATAGGTTATGGTTTCCTTGGGTTTGGGACTCCATCTCTCCCTGGCTTAGCTCCTGGCACCCCCTAGAACTGATTCCAAAACATAAATCTTTCACAGGTATGCCAGATTATTTTAGATCTTGTTTTGCTAAAGTGAAACAATGGGGTATTTTACGGCAACAGGTTGAGACATGTTCTAGGAAAGAACTGTATAGGATAATTATAGAACAGCACTTTTTGTTATCTTCCGACTTTGCTATCCATCCGCCACATTATTTGCTACAGATTGGTTCTATGTTAACTTGCAAGAGGGTTCCGGTCTACATGCGGATGTTTTATGGTTGAGTGCTCATAAGAAACTTAATGTTAAGGGTAACCTTAAGCATAAAGGTTTTCAGGAACAGGGGTGTCCAAGACAGAATTTGTCCCAAGCTCCTATGGAAACTGTTATCCATTTGTTCTTTGAGTGTCCATGTATCTGTCAGTTTTGCAATTACGTTCTTTCCAAATGGCAAGAATCCCCATTTGGTTCCCTGACAGCAGAGATTCTTCTACTTGGTATTTTTCCTCATTCTTGGGACAAGTACCATGCTGATACTATGCGTCTGATTTTGGCTTGTGTAAAATTTCATATTTGGCAGTCACGTTGTGCTTGGTCCCTTAGACAGCATTTTATGACCCCATAACAATTGTTTTGGAATATTTCAGCCATTCTACATCAGCTTAAGGGAAAAGATCAACATAGAGTCCCTGCTGCTCAGTTTAATATTTATTGGAAACTTCTGAATTGGTTAGATAGTGGATAAATGGTTGTTTCCTCTTGGCTATTTTGTTTTCTTTTATTATACTATGGGTGTTGCTTTACTACGTACACTGAATAAGGGGATGGGGAGGGAATTTCTTTCTCATTATTACTTTTTTTTTGGTGTTTATTTAGGTATGCTGTAATGTTGGTCTACAGATTGCTCATTTTTTCTATTTTGATTTTATATACTGTAAATTAGCATTGCTTTTCTTACTTTCAGTTTTGTGCAATATACCCCCAACTCCTTTGAGAGATGGGAAAAAGTATTTTTGTTGGTACATTTGTGGATTGCTCGTATTTGTCATTATTGCATGTTATTCTACTTATTTATGTTCTTATTCAATATGTTTTTTGTATGACGTAATGCAATCTTATGTTTTCTGTTTTGGGTTTTTGGGTTTGGGGGATTCTGAACAAATGTTGTTCCTTTATGTCTGAGTTTCTGTTTCTGTTTGATTTTTTCTTATAATCTTGTATGCTGTAATACATTTTTGTATATCTTTTGTGTTTAGTTTTCAATAAAAAATTCCCCTACTCTTTTCGATAAGTGCCATGGGATCTTTAACATCCACCTGAACTACCACCAATCCAGGCAGATGGGACGTCGGTTTAACATCTCAACCGAAAGATGGCATCTCAGAAGTGCAGCACCCCCTCTCATGCTGCACTACAGTGTCAGTACTGGGATATTAACCCAAGTGACAGATGTGGGAACTGAACCCACAGCCCTCTGATCTCCTGGCCTCAGTGTGCTACCTACTGAGCCACTGACACTGACAATGCAGAGCTTGCACCAAAAGTCATATAAGGATAGACTAGAGGACCTAAATATCCATCTTTCGGATGAGACGTTAAACCGAGGTCCCATCTGCCTAGATTGGTGGTAGTTCAGGTAGATGTTAAAGATCCCATGGCACTTATCGAAAAGAGTAGGGGAATTTCCCTGGTGTCCTGGCCAAATTTCCCTCATTCACTAAAAATACCACCAACAGCTTAATCTGGTTCAAGGTCAGCTGGCATTCCTCTGTATCCCCCTCCCCCGGGTCGTGCCTGAAAATAGGCAGGATTTGTCTAGTGCACTTACCCGGTCAACAAAAACTAAATAAATAAATGTATACCCTGGAAGATAGGAGAGAGAGATGGGGGGGGTTATGATATAGACCATTAAATACCTCAAGGGCACAAATAAGGTACAAGAAGGTATCATCTTTCAGAAAAAAATATGTTCAAAAACAAGGGGTCATGATACGATTCTGGAGGATGTAGACTCAGGGGTAAGGTGAAGTAGTATTTTTTCACAGAAAGGGCGGTGGATGCATGAAACAGCCTCTCAGTGTAGGTGGTGGGGTTAAAAATGAAGGAAGAATTCAAGACATCCATGGGATAGGCACAAGGGAACCCTACTGTAGCAATAGGAAAGAGAGATAAAAGCCAGAGAACAAGTTGGATCTGCAATGTTGCAGTAGGTAGGGAAGGTATCCTTGCAATAGAGTAGAGGGTTAAGCATGGGTAGATGTGAGCTCAGGAAAGAAGGGTGATGGCAATGGGTGCAATATGTACTTTGGAGCATGCGCTCCGTCTGCCATGCATGTACCCAGCACGATCGCTGCCCCCTCCACTATTGCTGCCAACTGGAGGTGTTTTTATAATAGTTGGGAGGGTTGGGGGGTGTTTGTGTGTGTCCCTGTTCCCACTGCTTTCTGATCTTATTCCTGCTCACTCTGTCAGATTCTGACTTATTGCTGTCGGTCTCTTGACATTTGGTGAGTTTGCTTTCACTCTAATGCGGGTGACCCAGTAGGGAAAATGGGCAGACTTGGTTTGCCAAGCAGCCATTATCTGCCCTCAATTTCTATGTTTCTATGCTTTGTATAATGTCTTTTGAATTCAGAATTATTCACATTATAATTGATGTGTGACTGCATGTGCATACTGTGTCTGAAACTGACAAGCTGCTGATGAAAGCTGTCCAGAATTAAAAAAAAATACATAGTTGCTATGAACTTAAAATGTTTATTGATCATCCTGTAAATGACATTTGTGCATAGAGCAACTTTTTAAATACATTATTTTTTTTTTCTTTTCTCCCATCTCCATTAAAGGACTTTACAACCTAACAGTCAGACTTAAAAACGTACTCGTCTGAGGTACTGCTAACCCTCTGTGCTTATTATTTCATGGATTTTTTTATTTTATTTTCTGTGGTGAAAACATCCTCACAGAACTGTGTGAATCTGTTTCTCACAGATCTGCAGTGTGGGGGTGCTGACAACTGGCATGGTCCTGACTGAGAAAAACATTTCTTAGGCCCAACATCCACAAAAGTTGCTTTAACAGCTGCAGTGTTTTACAGTTTAATTTAAGAATCATTTTACATTTATTTTATCCATGATATTTTTGCCAGTCACGTCAGGTTTCACAGCGAATAATAACGGCCTGAAGTCTGCTTGATTTCCGTAGTTCTAATACATAGGATGTTACCTCTGTAAAAACATCAACCGCGCAGTCATGCTCAGTGTCCTCCTCAAGCATTTTATTATTAGATTACAACACATACAGTCTGCAGTAGTACACAGTGTACAGAATGTAAACCTATGGAAAACAAGCAGACCTCAGGCTGTTACTATTAATTGAAACTCAAGGTAACTGGCAAAAATATTGGGGATAAAGCTCACGTTGTGGCCTTTGGGCTGCGAGAATTGGTTTTCTCAAGTCGGGACCATTCCAATTGTTGGCACCTGCATGCTGCAGATCTGTGTGAAACTGAGATTCACATTTCTGTGAGGATGCGTTCACCACAGAAACTGAAAAAAAAATGAAATCATAAGCAGAGAGAGTTAGCAGTACCTCAGATGAATACGTTTTTTAAGTCTGATTGCAAGCCTGTACAACCCTTTAAAGGAGATGGGAGAGAAAAAAACACACACATTTGATATATTTAAACAAGTTGCTCTATGCACATATATAATTTATAGGAAGATCAATAAACTTTTTATGTCTATAACAACTGTGTTTTGTGTTCTTTACCTTTTTATCCTGGGCAGTTACCATAACCAGCTTGTCAGTTTCAGACGCAGTAAGCACGCACAGTCACACATACATGATAATGTGAAAAACTCCAAATTTGAAAGACATTATAAGAAAATGAGCTTTCTTATTGATGACATATGCAGCTAATGATATTCAAATAGCTCTTGCAGAATACGACATAAATAGCCTTCATTCTTTAATAATATTGTTTCAAAGCATTTTGTGTTATCCTGATGGCAAATATTAAAGGGATATAGTAAGAATCCCCACATACCTTTTTCCCATAGTATGCCATTGCCAGCCTTGCTTCAGATGTTAAAGCTGCAATTCGTTTCATAAAAAAATCTGTTATAGTCATTTATTTTGTTTTATTGGTACTTTTTCTGCCTGCCCCCCAATTTTTTGTGTGTGGCCAAACCCCCAGAATGATGTCATGCAAGAGATGTTTTACATATAAAAACAAGAAATGCTGGATAAATTATAAAGGTAACTTAAATGATCATTACTCCGAGGTGCAGCTCCTTATTTTGATAGTGGCCACTGCAGTACAGCACCTAATATGTAGACATATTTATTTATGTATTTTTTGAAGGTTTCTCCTGGAAAGACATACTGAGCAGACAAGCTGCAGTAGTTTCCAGATGCATCTTGGGGGAGAGGGGAAAGGGGCACACAGTAGGTATATATGTAGAAAGGCATTGTGGGTACAATACATAGCTGATTTTTCTGTCTTCCTACTCCTATTTTGCTAAAATACCAAGACTGGCCAACAGAGGTCTCTGTTCCAAACCAGCTGGTGTTTACCTCTAATAAAAAGAATAAAGTTGTATTTATTGTATTTTGATGTGTTAGTAATTACTTTTTACTTTAATGACAAAATATCTGTTAGTGCACTGACACAATTGGATTTTCACCTTTGTTTCATACACTGCTAGTAAAAAAAGAATTCAGCAGATTTCTGGTATTGTCATGTTGGAAACTGCCAGCTACTTAATTTTGATTCTTTTCTCACTAGCAATTGGTGACATACAAATAAGATTTTGGAAAAGTAAGTAAGGAAACACATAAAAGAAAACTGAATGGCTGCAGAGGCATCTAAAAGCATCAAACCTTCATTCCCCCTTATTAAGCATTAGCTCTTTAGAAGCTCTGGTTACCTGGCATGAGGTCACAGTTGGGGGCTGCAGCACAGAGGGGGAAATGTTTTTTTATGCAAATGAAGCAGAGCACAGAAATAAAAGCATTTTTTCATGGAAAACAGCACTTTTGGGCAGTTTGAATGTTAGGAGATTAAATCACAACTCCTACAGGTTACTATTGCCATTTGTTATAGTACATGTTGGTAGATCCCTTTAAATCTGATGCAATGTGTCACTGCACAGCATAATATATTGTATGTATGCATTTTTTTAATACACACATAATTCATACTGATTAAAATGGATTAAAAAAGCAAATTAACCAGCCCATTATCAAAATTGAATGTACCTAGAGAATACGACAGCATGTTTCTTTCTGTGTGGATGTTTGGATAAATATGCATGCATGCATGTTTCAAACATGAAGACTGGATATCAAAAAATAATGCAACTGTCAGATTGTCATCAAACCGAGCTGTAACTTCCCACTTTCTCCCAAAAGTCAAAAGATGATTTTTTGATCACTATACAGTACTATATAACTCATCTAACGGTATCAGGCTCTGAAGTAAATGTTAATAATTCCACATGATGGTGAAGCATTTCAGTAATAATGCCTCGTAAAACATAGGCTGTCAGTGAATGAGCACGAGTAACTTGCAACAGACAATTTTCAGAAAAGAATATACCATAGAAACACTATATGTAAATAAAATCCAACACTATTTCTTTTTCAACAGAATTTAACTTATTTTGTTTTATAGGGTATAGTATGATGCGATCACCTGAAAGATTTCTACACATAACTAGCACTGAGTATGAGCTTGTGTATGGTTAATTCTTTTTTTTTTGTTTGTTATTGGGTTTGACAATTGCTTGCTTTGATACATTTGTAGAACTATTTGAAAAGATCCAATTGCTACCAACATTGAATATATCAAAAGTGTAAACTACATTTAACAGTCTGTGCTATTGAGGAAGTAACACAATGTACTGTTTAAACTGAGGCAGTGACAGTGTACAGATAGAAATCGCTATGCAGTGCACAATACAGACAAACCATAACTGTCATTTCTGAGGGGTATAATGTTACTTCACAGTATAATCAAATAGAGTAGTTTTGACACAGCTGTCTGTATATATTCATAGACACAGAGTTCCTTATTCTGTCATTGCATACAGTTATTTGACCATATCATACACAGTAGTCAAAAGGCAATACTGTCTGTCTTCAGCATGGGTCAGGAGTGTGTTATATCATCAATATGGAAGTCATACTTGCACTGAGACAAGACAGAAACAAACTCTGGTCAGAATCACCAAGGCTGCTAATGTAGTCACTTGACAAGGACCATTTCACAGTATCAGTTTCAGTATCGGAGTCAGCATGTAAATGGTTAAGTGATGTCAGCATTTCAAAACTTGACATAAGCTGACTTCTGATACTGGGAAAATAAATCTGTGAAATTGTCCTTATCAATGGAGTGCTTTTATTGGCTCTGACCTGAGCTTGTCTTCACAGGTGAAAGGTATAGTAATATTGGTAGCAGACAATGGATATGCTGTGCAGCCACCACAGTGGCCAAGTGTGACAAAATAATTTTTCTTTTTTTTTTCCTCACAGGTAACAGGTATGGGAAAACTGGTAGTGAACAACAAATGTACCATGCGGCCACCATGGTGGCCAAATGAGGCTAAATAATTTCTTCTTTTTCTTTACAGGTAGGTAAAAGGTATAGTGAGACTGGTACTGGAAGTGAGCAATGGATATACTATGCAGTCACCCACGGTAGCACGTCATGAAGGTGACTCAGTAACAGTGAGTCAATAACAACAAATAAAGAATAACGAGAGTCTCAACGGCGATAGGTAATAAATGGCAATTGGAATTAAAGGGTGACTCTGAGGTGCACCATTACCCCAGTGTCCAGAAATAGTGGGGGGTTTTGGGGGGCACAGTCCCCATGGGGGTGTGAGGGCACAGTCCCCAATTAACATAAATTGGCATGAACATTGCTTAGCTGTATGCTAGACAGTTCAGGATGGCTACATACCTGATCAGACAGAAGGGGCATCCTCTGCTTCACCATGGTGGGTACATCTATCACTGTGACAAGATGCTGCTCCCTAAAGTCTACTGGAGGTGTGTGGAGATCCACAGGTTGTGGTGCATTGGCAGAGTGCATATAATTAGCGATGATATCGTGGCTGTCAAGGCAAGTCACAAGTCATTATATAGTACTGCTTGCCATTAAATGCGGTCGCCTTTGTTGAATGCACTTTTACAGATCCGCTGTTTTGACACTCGCCATATAGGAATCGTCATTATGACATGGAGCCATCACCTGCAGTGGCTAATTTAGTAAAGTATAAATAATTTTATGTTGTCTAAAAGACCTCTTGTTCTTCTGGTTCCAGCTCTCCACTAACATTCTGAGTAGAGTAGAGAGGTCCAGCTGAGCCATGCACTGCAGAGCTTGATTGTGGACCAAGAGACCGCAACTGGAGGGGAAATTCTGGAGCAAGAGACTGAGGAAGTTTCAACCTTTTCCTGACACACGTCGGTGAAAGGGGCATCTGTCTGTCATAGACAGGGACAGGAGGAAACCGTCTCTGAAGAGCCGCATTCCTCTATCTGTTCCAGGATCACCACCAGCAGAAAAGGAGTAGCAGATGGGGATTCTTTTGGGCAGCGGACAGTGTGTTTGTGTCCTGGAGGTTGGCCTACCCCAAATGATGGGGAGTCACTATTCATTGAATGGGTAGACCTATGGACTGTGTTTGGTCTGGGCCCCCCTCCTGCATTTTGGCCACGATATGAGCTGTTTGGCCTGGGAAATCTTGACTGACTGCAACCATCTGATGTGGTTTATCCTCCTGGCTTAAGAATTTGATTCTTACCTGCCTCTTGGCCTTGACTGTCCTATCTATAAACTGGGAAACTGCTGTCTACCCTAGAAGGTGAGAGCTCTGGGGATTTCAGTAAGTTCTGGCTCTTTGACTATCTGTTGCTACCTGGATTGATTGAAATGTTAAAGATCTTCTCTGTATTTATTTGAACTGCCTTAGCCTGCTGTGAGAGAGCAGAGTGGTAGATATCACATCACAGTTGGCCCTCCAAACTTGCCTACAGTGGTGAGAGCACTGTTTGGCTATAAAATCTGCAATTTTTTGGAAACTGCAAGAGCAAGAATGGTGTGCTTGGTTGGACTTGGAATAGGATTCTTTTAATGTTATTTTATTAGTACTTGAAGTATGGTTGTTCAAACTTTAGATACTTAGTTTAAACTGGGGATTAAGGGGAATGATAGTTAGGATTTTTTGTAATGCTAATTCTGATTGTGCCTTTGGTTGTGGGTGGGTGGGAGGAATTGGATTGGAGGAATTAAATAACTGTCCATTTTATTTATAGTAATTAAGATAGGAATTGAAAAGGCTGCTATAGAAGTGTCTGCCACTGTTGTATTAGGGTGAATGGTGGACATTTGTACTTAGGGATAGTTGTAGGTTAGGTTAGTATTAGCCATGTGTATGATGCATATGAATAGGTAGCCCTGATGCTACATTAGGTGTATGGTTATTTGACTGTGTGCTGAATTGGCATAAAGACTAACAGGTAATTAAGATCACAAGTACTATATAACACGCCCTGCTGCGAGCAGAGTGAGCTTAGCAGGGTGAGAGTGACTAAGTGCACGAAGACGCGTGCAAAGACGTGCAAAAAGACACGTGCATCCTAGCACGCATCTTGAATGTCTAGCAAGTAAAGTGAGTAACAGGAAGCAAAGATAAGAGATGACAGAAAGTAGGTATATCAGGGTTTTGAGGTTTAGATTTGTACTGGGCAGTACGGGAAGAACTGTGAATATAATGCTAAGGTCAATTCAAACATAAATAAAGTGTTTAGAACCTTAGAACAGGCAATAAGATAGTACTGTTGCACTATCATAATTAACCTTAAGTGTACTGCTGCAAACATATACTGCTTTTTAAAATGGTTTCCCGTTTAATAACTGACACTGGAATTCAATTGCTCCAGTGTGTGCCTTGTCTTATGTATAAGACAGTGGAGCGCGAGGACACTGACTGTGTGTTCACATGTGGCAAATGTAAACAGAATATTGATATGGCTAGAGAAATAAATACATTTAATGATAGACTCATAGTGTTGGAACTGAGTCAACAGCAAATGGTGTTAAGCTATAATGAACTGCAAAATTAAAAAAACAGTCCAATGAAATAGATAAAGTTTCAGAGATTCCAGAAAATCAATCACTAAACCCTTCCCCCCAAACTAAAAAAGTCAACAATAACCTGACCATTAACCAAATAGCTACTAAAAAAATGTGTAAAAAAAGAAACAAAAAAGAAGTAGAGAATTGGATAATAATGAAAATACAGAGGACGAGTGGCATTTAGTACAGGCTGCCAAAACTGCCAAAAAGGGAAGAAAGGCAACTCAATACCAAACCCCCCTTTTTAACCACTTTGACACCCTTACCAGTTTAAACAAAGACCCTTCTGTCTCTAATATTAATTCAGCTCAAGATATTACCCAGGATAGTTTACATCCTGCTGTAGAAACCCTCGCTATGGATGGAGATATAACTAATGAAGTACGGCCAAATACTGGTGATTGCCAACCCCTAATACAGTTTGAGATTGAAACTACTACCAACGCTATGATAACTGATCAAGAAAGCTGTAAAGAAATCTTTGTCCTTGGAGATTCAATAATAAAACAGCTGGATCGTGCTGTATGTGAACTCAATAAAGCCACTAGAACCTTATCCAGTTTTGGGGGGAGCTAGGATACACGATGTTACCTTTATGTTGGATAACATATTAAAGAACACACCACCAAATACCCTAGTGATATCACACCTGGGTGCTAATAATATATTTTGAGAACCTATGCAAAAAATAAAACAGGAATATGTAAATTTAACCAACAAAATAATCCATCTTGGATGTATTCCAGTAATATTGGAAATTCTCCCTATTCCTAGGGCCACAGATATACAATACAAAAAATTGAAAGAAATTAATAACTGGATCAGAGAATGGTGCCTGAAACAAAATATTTTATGCTTAACACACTGGGAACCATTTGTTGACAATGACAGGCTTTATTGTTGAGATGGACTGCATTTAAGCAGAAATGGAAATAAACGTTTAGCAGAACATATTACAGCATGCACAAACAAAAATTTAAACTGTTAAATAGAGGGGGTGTAAGATCATGAGACTACAAAAGCATGTCCAAACATCAAATATCTACTATAAACCCTTGACTGCATAGAATACACTGAATCCAATAACAACATAAGGCGGCTATCAAGAAAATATGAAACATCCTCAAAAAGGGAACTTAAGATATTGTTCCTTAATGCCAGAAGTCTAAGAAATAAAATAGAACATAGAAACATAGAAACATATACTTTGATGGCAGATAAGGACTGCTTGGCCCACCTAGTCTGCCCATTTCCCTACCTACAGGATAAACTGCAGATTCTAGTTAACCAATAGACTATTTCTTCCTACCCCCACAAAAATTGCCTTATGTCTGTCCCATGTATTCTTGAATTCTACCACAGTTTTAGACCCCACAACCTCCTCAGGAAGACTGTTCTGAAAGATGCTACCCTGTTGGAATTTGTTGATTCCACTGAGGTACTTAAACGTTTCTGTCATGCCCCCCCCCAGGATATACTCTAATTCAATATGACATTGATGTATGTGAGGTAACCAAAACATAGTTTAGTGATGGTGATTGGAACATCAACCTCCCTGGTTATAATATAATAAACAAAAATAGAAGGACAACTGGAGCTGGGACAGCTGTTTATGTAAAAAATAACTTCACAGTGTTAGAAATAGATGATAATACAGATACCAACCTTGAATTGTGTTGGTAACAGCTAAAAATACCCACTAAGGGACTTAAAATAGGACTTGTTTACCACCCTCCCAATTGTACCTTTACTGAAAATGACTTACTATTGTCTACATTAGAAAATACAAACACTACTGGTGAGACAATCTTGATGGGCGATTTTAATTTTCCCGGAATTTGCTGGCAATCACTGCTAAGACAAAGTTCAGTCGAAAAAAGATTTCTTGAAATACTGGCACTGTTGAATTTATAACAACTAATTACCATACCATCTAGAGGTAAAAATATTTTAGACTTGGTACTTACAAATATGCCTGAAATATTAATAATATAAAAGTATTGCCACCACTGGTGGACAGTGATCTTAATATGATTTACTATGAGTACGCTATCAAACAACAAGTAGCAAGAGGCAAAATCCTGTTTAAAGATTTTAAAAAGGCAGACTATAACAGCACAAACTGGTATTTAAACAGCTGGAACTGGAAAAGTGAATTAAATGGGAGAGAATTAATCTCAGCATGGGAAGTCTGTCATAAACATATAAATTATTGCATTAAAAGTGGGGTACATACAAAATGTGACTATCAAAATTCTAAAAGAACTCCTTTATGGTAGACTACTAAAATTAAAAAAATAATAAGAAACAAACAAAAATATTGTAACAAATACAAAAAAGCACCAACAAGCATAAACTGGAAGAACTTTAAGTTATTAGATAAAAAAACTAAAAGCAGTATTAAAAAATCAAAATGCAATCTTGAACAGAATTTGGTTAAACAAGTAAAAGATAATAAAAAACAATTTTTTAGCTTTTTAGGATCTCTGAAGGGTAAGCAACCATCAGTAGGCCCTTTACAAACACCAGCTGGAGTCATTATTGATGAAACAGATATGGCAGATGAACTTTAAGATTATTTTGTGGGTGTCTACAATAAAAAAAGATAGTGCTACAGTACAGATCCCTGAATCAAATACGACCCATCGTTATTTACAAAACAAAGAAATTACAGACTTTATCCACAAATTAAAATCATCAAGCACCCCAGCCCTGATGGCATAACAAATGTATTTATTAAACAGTTGGTCTACAAACTAGCAGGGCCATTAACCTATCTTTTTGACACCTCTTTACTAGAAGGTAAAACACTGAAGGATGGGAGGACGGCTACTGTAACTCCTATATTTAAAAAAGGGACTAGAGCACATGTGGCTAACTATAGACTGATCAGCCTCGCATCAGCAGTAGGTATACTTACGGAAAGGTTACTTGTTAAAAGGTTAATAACTCATATAGAAGAGTCAGGAATAAGGGACACTACACAGCATGGCATTATTTTGACAGGTCCTCTTTGACCAATCTACTCCATTTTTTCAAACCGGTGAGTGCAGCATTAGACAGTAATACATCAGTTGATGTGGTGTTTCTTGACTATGCCAAAGCTTTTGATAAGATGTCCCATTCGATATTGCTAGAACAACTTTGCAGATTGAAAGTTTATGCTAATATAATCCAATGGGTTGAGTACTGGCTAAATAACAGAAACCAGAGATTGCCCATCAAAGGTCACTGCTCTAGACCAGGCTGAGTAACTAGTGGAATCCCACAGGGCTCAGTTTTGGGTCCCATCCTTTTTAACATTATGATATCTGCCCTTCAGCCTACAGATAACATCTGGATCTGTAAATATGCAAATGACTGTGAGATAGGGGGTTATGTACCAACTATTAATGATGCTACGTTGTTTCAGATGAGCAGTGATAAACTAGTCTTAAAGGCCAAAGCAAATAAAATGGTATTCTATATAGCAAAATACAAAGTAATGCATTTGGGAAATAAAAACCCCATGTACAAATATAATATTAATAATAATCCATTATCAGAGGTAAAAGAGGAAAAAGATCTCAGGGTTTTAATCACAAATGACTTGACTTTTACCAGACATAACCAAGAGACTATAAAGAAATGTCAAAAACTAATAGGGTGTATACTTAGAAACATCAAAAACAGAGACAGAGATGTTATACTGCCACTTTACACCTCTTTGGTGTGCCCTCACTTTGGGTATTGTGCCCAGTTCTGTGCCCCACAAGATATTAAATCTAGGACAATGGTAGAAAAGGTGCAGAGAAGACTAAAAAATTTAGAACTTGTCAACATCTGGAATATAGTAACAGACTTAAAAAAATTGAACTTGTACTCAACCCATTACAGAAGTACAAGGGGTGAAATGGGTTTTATAGGCACATAAATTAACCTTATTGACTAAATACTATTGGTCTGACCAGACATACAGGGAGAGAGTTAACTAGATCCCATGTCCTTAAATTAATAGGAGAGCAATCTATTACCGTAAGGAGGATTAAATTCTTCACACTGCGAGTCATTACTAGTTGGAACACCTTGCCAAAAGACATAGTTAATAGTGACACCTTGGATACTTTTAAAAAAAGACTGGATAGATTTATGGGGCCAGAGAAATTTTTCTTTCACCACTAACGTGGTGGCGAGTTCATTAAAGGGCTCTGGCTCACTGAATTCATATCCAGTCTATGAATCTATGAATCTACAAAGGCTAGGTAAGCAGTTCAGTTGATACGGTGTGCCTCACAGGGATATATAGGGACTCAAGCCCCGCTCACCTTGCCTGTGCTGCACTCCAGCTGCTTTATCTGCACCCATCTGACAACCTCCCTGTGTCAGCTACTACAGTGAGGCACTGTAGAGAGGTCGGCATCATGAGGGTATGCGTTGATCGACAGATATGAGGTGCAGAGGGCAAGGTTGAGGTGAGGGGTATAGAGGTGGTTAGGTGCAGGAGACACCCTGGGTTTATATGGAGACTTGAGAGAGGCCTGACATGTTTAATCTCTGTTCCCAGGGTTTCCATCAGACTGAGTGGGCAGGTAGCTGGATGGCCGGTAGCATCTACCAACTCCCTCTAGGCAGTGCTGTGCAATGCTAGGTCATTGAGGAACAAAACCACAATTATGGTGGATTTGATTTCTCTGGTTGACCTGGCTTGCATCATGGAGACCTGGCTGAGTGATCGCTCCTGCCCAATTTTGGAGGCAGCCATCCCTGCTGGGTTCTCTGTAGTGCACTGCCTGTGGGGTGACCACAGGGGTGGGGGGTGGCCATCTGTTTTAGATCCAACTTGGGCTTCACAGTGCACCCAATGGTATCACCTCAGTCTTTTGAGTGTGTGGCAGTGCATGGAGGTCCAGGTGCAGGTTGCTGGATCCTTCTTGTTTATCTCCCACCTGGGCATGGGGGGGGATTTCCTGAAGGAGATTGCGGACTTCATTGTCGACATGGGATTGGAGTCTCCCAGATGTTTAATTCTGGGGTACTTCAATGCCTGGATCAATGATAAATCCTCACAATTTGGACAGAATGTCTTCCAGTTGATGTCATCACTGGGCTTGACACAAGAGATTACTTCTGTGACCCACGACCACGGCCACACTCTCAACCTGGTGTTTACATTGGAGCTTGAGGTTACTAACCTCAAGAGTGATCGGATCACCTGGTCTGATCATTGCATTGCAGAGTTCTCTTTTGGGCACCCCAAATTCCCTTCCCCTGCTGATATGGTCAGCTATCATCCTTGGAGGGGATTGTCCCCAGAGACACTCTTGGTAATGGCTGATTTATCTAGTGTAGATGCTACTTGTGCGGTTGGCATGAGTGAAACGGTGGCTGTTTATAAGGCGGTCTCCAAAGCACTCAATGCTGCCACTCTGGCCTGTATATGACCCAAATCATCCCACTTGAGATCTCCCTGGTTTGATGGAGATCTCAAGGTGATGAAGGTCAAGGGTTGGAGGTTAGAGCATTGCTGGCACAAGACCCTTTAGGAGGAGAACAAACTAGCCTTGTGTGCTCACTATGGTGAGTACCATGGGGCAATCAACCATAAAAAGGCAGAATTCCTGTCTAGGGAGATTGCTGCAGGGAAAAACAGACCTGCTCAGCTTTTTTAGACTGTAGACAGGCTTTTACATCTTGCCTGTCTGCAGCTGAAGAAGTCTGCTTCAACCACCTTGTGTGAGGAATTTGCTCTGATTTTGTCTGACAGGGTGTCCTCTATCTTGGTGGGGATTATCCCAGTGAGACATGTGCCTTGCTGTAGCCAGTTCAAGAGGAGCGACTGCCCTCTATTCATCTGGGAGGAGTTTAAACCAGTGGAGGTGGCAGAGGTCATTGAGGTGATTGTAAAGCTGAAGCAAACATGTTGTGAACTTGACCAAGCCCTGATGCGCGTCTTAATGAGATGCACCGAGACCGTTGACCTGGTATTCACTGGGATTGTCTGGTGTTCACTGTTGGAGGGTGTTTTCCCAGATACTTTGAAGGAGGATCTAGTAAGACACCTCCTGGAGAAACCATCTCTCGACCCTGACGTCCTAGTGAATTACCATCCAATCTCCAACTTGCCATTTTTGAGCAAAGTTGTTGAGAAACTTATGGCACAACAGCTTGAGGTTCACCTTGTGTTCTTTGAAATCTATGAGCCATTCCAGTCAGGTGTCCATGCAAGGCATAGTACAGAAACTTCATTAGTTAGGGTACAAAATGATCTCCTTAGGGTTAGGGATAGAGGGGAAAGGTCAATTCTTGTCCTGCTTGATCTGTCATCAGTATTTGATACCGTGGATCACAGTGTTCTTTTGGATCACCTTCGAGTATTATGTGGGCTCACCGGCACTATCATTGATTGGTTTGAGTGCTATCTCTCTGACAGGAAGCAATGGGTGATGATTGGCAGTTTCTCCTCATCCCTAAAGGTCCTGTCATGTGGATTTTCTCAAGCCTCAGTCCTTTTGCTGATGTTATTTGCAGTATACATGCTTCCCCTAGGAGTGCACATTCAGCAATATGATGTGGGTTTTCACTGCTATGCAGATGATACCCAGCTGTATTTGTTCATTACCCCAGGAACATCAAATGCCATGGATGTGCTGAACAGTTGCCTTGCCAAAATCAATGACTGGATGTCCTCCAGCTGGTTATGATTAAACCTGGAGAAAACAGAGGTACTGGTGAATGAACCTGGTCGTGGGTGTGAAAGAGGTGCAGCTGGAATGATTACAGGTTTGTTCCTGGGATCCACCCCATTGCTGGCCTCCACCAGAGTGTGAAATCTTGGCATGATCCTTGACAGCAGATTGACCCCAGAGGCCCAGGTGTCTTCTGTTGTCAAGAGTGGTTTATTCCCCTTGAGGAACATTGCCAGGATTAAGTCTCTGTTTCCATCTGAAGAACTGCCAGTGCTAGTACATGCATTTGTAACCTCAGGACTTGACTACTGCAATTCTCTATACCTCAGGGTCACTGGAGGGACCCTCCGGTGGATGCAGCTATTGCAGAATGCAGTGGCTAGGTTACTGACTGGCCTACCCAGGTCAAGTTATGTGACCCCTGTCCTGCATTCTTTGCATTGGTCTGGTGGAGGGTCATCACTACGGTAGGTTTTCTCACCTTTAAGGCCCCATATGGGTTGGGTCCTGGTTACGAGGAGGACCTCCTTTCACCTGCAACATCCGCATGTTCCCTCTGGTCCTCGGCTAGAGGGATCCTCAACATTACAAAGGTGAGGCTAAAAACATCTGGTGACCATGCCTTTAGTGTCACCAGACCCACCCTTTAGAATTCCCTGCCAGCCATTTTTAGAGGAGCCCAGACAGGCATGGCTTTTAAGCAGGGGCTGAAGTACCACTTGTTTTCATTAGCCTTCCCCGAGGTGGATCTGTGACCATACTTCACCCATCAAAACTGGAAACAACAGCTATGCATTTTCTTACTTTATTTTGCTACTGATCTTATTGTATGGTTTTATGTTTTTGATTTTAGTACTAATATTTTGTAAGAACTGCTTCACTATTGTATTGTTATTTCTTTTTTGTGTAAGGCACCCAGAGCCTCTGGGATTGGGTGCTGGAAAAATGAAATTTGCCTTGCCTGTCCTGCTGCCTCCTCATACAGACAGCAAGCCTTCTCTATCTGGGGCATTGCCAGTGTGATGGCAAGTATCCATTCCAAAAGTTCTTGTTTTACTTTTTTATTGTTTCATTTCACAGGTGCAACACACCAGTGATTGTATTAGAGTCTACATAATTTATCTCTAATATTCACAGACCTCTTTCCATTCTACTATAAATGCTTCATCCTCCTCCAGCAAGCAAGCAATCACCATCTTCTCCACCACATTTTGGATGTGGTCAATGATGCAGTCTCATGCTTGAACCTACTTCTCCACCTTTTCCACCACTGGGCATGGTCTTATTAAAGGCAATTCATATGCAGTATAAATACAAGTCAACAACCTAATGATGTTGTCTGATTCTGCATTGTTAGCCAGCTGAAATACTGGAAATGAGAGGAACAGGAGCAGAAAACTGTTAAAGCGACATGTAAATAACATTTAAGAATTTGAATGCAAAAAAAATCAAAAAACTGTACTTACTGTCCCTGGCTGGACACACTGCTCGTTGTCCATCATCTTGTATTTGTTTGGCCATTTAACTGTTCTTCTAATACCTTAGTTGTCCATTAATTAACCAGATCCAGGCCAGACCTATGCAGCAGCAACATGATTTCCTCACCAGAGTGATAAAACCGAAAAAGAGTGAAACCAGAACAAATGGCTAGAAAGACATCCTTTTCATACTGTAACAGATGTAACACCTGTTTTTTTTTTATCTTGCTAGTTAAGTTGCCTGTAAAATATTTTTGTTGTGGAATATATGGAAAGAATTGAAAATTGCCTCCTATTGCAGTCCAAGGCTTTCTGTGTGAACATGCCTGGGTTTTCATAGAGGCTGGGTGGGACAACAACAGTTTTTGTTTTGTAAAGGCTATTTTGTTTTACTTAAACATGAAGGGATGAGCCCCTTTTCATCAAAAGGGGCTATGTTTTGACCATAGGGAAATGTCTGGTAATCACAGATGGTACCCTGCTGTTTAGCCAGAAAAGATAACAAAAGGACCAAGTTCTAATAAGCAAATCCAGATTTGAACAGTCTTGGGAAAAGGTGGTTCCCAGAGATCAAAAGAACATCCAGATTGTGATATCGGAGAGGCATGTATCATGATGTGGGTAAAGTGGGACAGCCAGCAAAATGTATTTCTATTGTATGTTTGCAATGAGAGTTTGTTATGTTTGGGATTTTGACCTAGCAACATCATGGGTTTGAGTCTGCCATAACTCATCAGTTCCCACTTAGTTGTAAGCTGCTTCTACTCTACTCAAAACCTAGAGAGCAATAAGTTTTTTGTTTTTTTTTGTGTGACCAATATCTTTTCAAATGTGTTAGTTTTTATCTCTGGAAATACTGTATTCTCCATAGTCTTTAGTGTGTATTGTCCTGTAACATATGTGAATATCTTGGATTATTAAATGTTATTTTTATATGCTTCATGTTTTCTGTAACTGAGTCATTTAAGGTCAGATAACTAGGGGTTAATTGGCAAGTCTGTGATCTGTTTCCAAAGAAGCTGGTTACATAATTATCATTTGAAAAGCAAAGTGTTCTCAGCTGTGACAATAGAGGTAAGTTGCTTCTCTTTAGGGAAAGAACACTGTACTATGTGAGCAGTGACTCTACTGGGAGTCAGACCGAGAGGTATCCCAAGTGAAAGTCACTTTGAATGGTGGTGTCATACCACGGTAACCCTTTCAGACATCAGAAAGGTTATGAAAACTGTACAGTAGCAGTACATTTGAATTCTGGGATAGAACCAGTCTGTGACAAACTGGTTGCAGTGGCTGGGATCTGGAATGGATTGTCAATAAAAAGGTTATCTGTCAAGTGAAAGAACAGGTGGATACTGTAGATGCTACCATTTTTATTTTATTATTAGTAAGAACAGATAGCTAGAACAAACTATGTCCTGGCCAAATGAAAAATTGAAGTTGACACACCTTGAGGAGTTGTTCAAAATGTGGAAGCTTGCCTTTGAGGAAGACTGACAATGGGCAAGCCTCATAGACCTCCTTGAAAAAAGGTAACCAGTGAAGTGGTACAAAACTTGTCACTGCTAGCCAGAATTGTGAGATGGAGTCTAAAGAGAGTGTAAATGATTCAAAGCTGATAACTATGGCAGCTGTGCAAGCAGACCATATACAAATGATGAAACTAGAGTTTTCCCAGGTTAAGGCAAAGGCAGAGGCTTAGAAGCAAAAGACAGGTACTTAACTTCAGAGAGGAAAAGTAGAGGCAGAGCTGCAAAAACTGAGGCTGAAGGCAGAGGGACAAGAAAAGCAGTGCTAGAATGAGATCTAGATGAGAGAGGAGTGAGAGAAAGAGTGAGAGGAGTGAGAAAGGCAGTGCCCACATGAGATTTAGATGAGAGAGAAGAGCAAGAGTGAGAGTGTGAATATGAGAGGGTGATGGAGATTGTGCTCCAGAAGGCAGTGCCACAATCTGTAAGTACAGGCATAAGGGGTTAAACCCAAAATGTCACAATTAATTCCATTACAATTCCCTGATATCAGGAGGAGGATGATCTTGATTTGTTTTTAAAATTTGGGGAAAGAATCTGTGAGCATTTTGCATTGGACAGAGCTTCTTAGGCAACTCACCTTTTTACCACTCCTTACTTGCAGAGCATTAAAAGCCTTCATCAAAATGGACAATGAGAACTACATGGACTATAATAAAATGAAACATTCCTTGAAAAAGCATTTTGAACTAACTTCTGAGGCCTATACACAATAATTTAGATGTTTAAGGAAGGCACTGGAAGATAGCTACTCTGAAATGTGTATACAACTAGGCAATTTGTTAAAGCTATGGTTACAGAATACAAAAGTAGCTCTGTGGAACAGATAAAAGATGTGTTCTTCATAGAACAGTTCATAAAGTCTGCACCAGAGAAGGCTGAGAATATGACTGCTGGGTAAGATTCCAAGTTCCATGAAGGAGACAGCTGAGAGGACTTTTCAGTTCATATCCAGTCAACCGTAAACTTGGTGCAAAAATTATTGGGGAGGGACATCAGGTGGTTTTAAGGGAACCCTAGGGGTGCAACCTAAGGGAAGACAGGCTGTGCCCAAATAAAAAAGGAAGCTTAGTGGTTTCAAAAATAAGGAGTCAGGTGAACACAGGTGCTATATCTGGCAAAAACTGGGACACCAGTCGTATGACTATCTGGAAAACATAGCAAAATGGGCATGTGCAGCTGGTGGGGATAGCTATGGAAGTTACCAACAGACAGCGGCCTGTGCCCATAATGCAGTTCCCATGAATTCAACTGCAAACATGCACCTGTGGTTGTAAATCAGATGGTAATACAGGGATTGGGGACACTGGGTTCTCCATTTAAATGGTATCACAGAATTTGATTCACAAGGAGCAGATCCTGCCAGGCTTGTTTTCCAGAATTAGAGTAGTGACAAGTCTTGTGTTCTCAGTCTGAATCACCCACATCTTTCTAAACTGGGAAGATGGCCAGGCTATACAAGAGGTGGGTGTTGCATCAGAGTTGCCCATACATGTAATTATGGGTTGTGATTGACAGCTGGGCAACACTGTGTGCATCACTACCCATGGTAATGCTAGGGAACCAGCTCTTGAGGACACATAGGGGGCAGTGCAGCTAAACACAACCCCTCCCTCAGCAGCATGAGAAGTTGTAGCTGAAGACTGAGTTAAGAGCAGCAGTTCTGAGCCACAGCTACAGACTGGGGAGAGTCCTGCCATGTGTGGCTCTCCCACAGAAGAGTGTGTGTTAGGGAAGGTCAGGTATGTGGAGCTGTGGAGAGCTCAACAAGCAGATCGAACCCTACAAAAATTAAGGGAGTTAGCAGTAGGGAGAAAGATCCCTTCCAGGGTCCAGAGAAAAGGAAGGAATATTTTGATAATGGGCTCCTATATTGTGAGTGGATTCCAAAGGGGGGTCTGGAGGAAGGGGTACTGTGGCAGATAATAGTTCCTAAGGAGTATAGGAAGCAGTTTCTAGTCTTAGCTCACAATATACCCTTTTACAGACACTTAGGAGTCAGCTGTAGAAAGAGGCAGCTGACCAATAATTTTTACTGGCCCACTGTCTTTATGGAGATGGCAAACTACTGCTGGACCTGTTCACAGTGCAAGAGGATGGGAAAGGTTGAGACAAGGCTAAGCTGAATTTGATTCCTCTGCCTATAAATGAAGAGCCATTTCAGTGAGTTGCAAGGACATTCTGGGGCCACTCAGCACTCAAATTGCACAGGAAAGAGGTACATTTTGCTGGTCATAGATTATACCACAAGGTACCCAGAGGCCATGCCCTTGTCCTCCATTAAGGCAGAAAAAATGGAAGATGATACACTGGGGATATTGAGTTTGGTAGGTTTTCCCCAGGAGATTATGTTGAACCAGGAAACCAGTTTCAAGTCTTACCTAATGGCCAGTCTTTGGGAAAAGTGTAGGGTGATGCAGTTCAGAGCCTCTCCATATCATCCCCCAGAATAATGGCTTAGTCAAGTGATTTAATACATCAATTACATGTACAGTAGGAGTTATAAAAAAGTTGAGAGGTACTGCAGTATTTGCCATCAACAGCTGAAAGAAATATTGTGGATTTACCACTACAGCAGGAAAGAAAAACAATGTTATTCAAAGTGTATTTTTATAGCTGTAGCTGTAAATCTGCTGTATTTCTTTTCACTGTTGACAACAAATACAGTGGTACCAGTCAACATTTTTATAACTACCACTGTATGTTAAGGGCATCCACTGACCAGCATGCAAGAGAGTGGGTCAAGTACACACCCCATATCCTATTCACGTATAGGGCTGTCCCCAGGAGTCCACAGGGTTGTCACCATTTGAGTTTCTGTTTGACCATAGGGTAAAGGGCTCTCCTTATTTGGTAAGAGATAAATAGAAGGGTGAGATTGCTCCCAATGGGAACCTGTTGTGGAGTACCTTCTGAATTTCAGGTCACAATTTAATAAGCTTATGGGGTTCACCCAGGAGCACCTAGCCACTGCACAACAGAGAAGGAAGCCGTGGTATGACTTTGGGGTCAGAGTCCAGGAATATGAATTTGGGCAATAGGTGATAGTACTCATCCCTCTTCTAAGAGACTAAATTACAGGCAGCTTGAGAGGGTCCTTACTCAGTTAGAATGGTGAATGATGTTAAATAGATGGTGCAGCTACCAAACAGGAGGCCCAAGCAGTCAATCTACCATACAAACATGATAGAGTCTACCTTGACTGGGGCATGATGGTCTTGGCTGTGTGCTGCTATCTGGAGAAGGAGGAGACAGAAGCAGATCCACTGGTGGATATCCTAGGAAATTTCAATGGAAATTCTCAGTGGACACTGTCACCCTCTCAGAGTGGCTGATATTGGCCCAAGCTGTAGAAATGAATGGGATGCTTCATACATTCGGAGAAATGTTCATGGGGAGACTTGGATATTCCACAGAGATGGAGCACCACGTGCATGCATGGTCCCAGCTCCCACTAAGGCAGTCACCCTACAGAGTTCATGAGGGAGCAAAATATGCCACTGAGGGGAAGATCAAGAAAATGCTGGCTCCTGGCATAATCCAGGAATCCACTAGTTCCTGGGCCTTCATGGTGGTACTGATCCTCAAAAAGAACAGGACCCTGAGGTTCTGCATTGACTACTGCAAGCTGAACACCTGTACAGAGTCAGACAAATAGGTTCATAGGTTTGGATCGAGTCAGGGAGTAGCTATGTACCCATGATGACTCATCACTTATCAGTGGTATTGTCTACATTTATCCATGCCCATGTATTGATCCTGAGTTTTTTTTTAAGGAATTCATGGTTTTACATGTTACAACATAGTCTGGTAAAGCATTCCATGAGGACACCACCCACTGACTAAACCATTTGCCCCTTTTAGTTGTTTTATATAACTCTACCTTCATTAATTTACCATTAGATTTGGTGTTTATTGTATTGTTAACTTTATTTAAACCTATTGCCTCCCAGATGAACTCATTCTGACTTGCACTATAATCATGGCAGAGATAACCCTTAGCCTTCTGTATTCATTTGAATACAATCCATGTTCTTCTAGCTTTTCATAGTAAGCCTTGCCCTGCAGGTACATGATTTTTTTGCCATTTTATGATGAACTATTTCCATCATAGACCTGTTGCCAATAGACTGAGGTGCACAAAAGAGGGTACAGTATTCCAGATGTGTTCTTACCAGTGTTGAAAATAGTTAGAGTATCATACCTGGTGAATACTTTATGAACAGGATGGATGACATCCTAGAGAGGTTAGAGGGAGCCATATACCTGACTACCATAGACCTGACAAAAGGCTATTGGCAGGTGCAACTGATCAATGAAGCCAGGGAGAGACAGAGAGAGAGAAAAAGAGAGGTTAGTCTTTGCTGTTTGTTTTGTATTTGTCGATCAGTGGGTTGGCACTCAACAGTAGCACTATTAGCTCTATGAGTATTTTGAAATTTGTTATGTTCTGCTTTTTAGAATTGTGGTTAATGATTAATGAGAATTTTCAGTTTACTAGCACTCTGAATTCCTACTAGTATTTAGGCAATGCTGCTCCGCTCCCTGTAACTCGCTCCTCATGACTCATTTTTGCTTCTGTTTACCAACCTCTTTTCATAGGTCTCATGAATGAGAACATGGTTATTTTGATGTAAGACCCCTGGAAGTAAGCAAATGTTTAATATGGAAGACATAAGCAACCTATGCATTTTATGTTTGCATTTGGCCGATCCGCCATTGGTTCTCAGCATCCACTGAATTATTTTATTCTGTGCCTGGTGTTTGGTGCTTGGGGTGCTATCGGTAGGAGGCTTTATTTTGGAATAACTGTATTTATTAATTGTAAATCATGTTACTTTATTGGGCACTAACTGAACGGTGCTGAGAAAGGTTAGAAAGTTATAGGGGACTCGCTTTCTGGATCAAAGGGAACTGAGAAGAGACTGAAATGGTTTGAAGTTGGATACCTGCTGCTTTGATGGAACTGCAATGGATTTGGAAAGGCATGTTAAATGCCGACAGGCAAGACTCAGCCCAGGCTAAGGTATGCTAACGTTGCCTAAGGGCTGGGGTGATTAAATAATTATTTGAATTTACTACACTCAGTGGAACTTTTTTTTTATGTTTCTATTTAAAGGTGAACGAGATGGCTGGATCTGCTTAAGTTGCTGGAGTTCTCGTATCAGTAGAAGGAAAATTTGAAGGGAGTTCAACTAGGGAACTGCTAAAGATTAATAGCCTGATTAAATATCATGAGGTCCCACTTGAGAGTTCCTGAGAGGCTAGAAATGCTTAACACTATGGAAAGCTGAATGTAAGGGGATAAGTTCTCCTCTCCTACATGGAGGTAATGTATTGTGCAGGTAACTGTATCAGGCTATGAAAATACTGGTGCAGACCTGCAAGGGAACAACTCTTAGTGGCCCAAGTTGTGGAACTTCTTATTATGGATTCTGAATTTCTGGACTACAGATCTGTCCTTGCCTTATTGTTATCTAGAGGACTTGAGCTTATACAACTAGTTACTGCATTTGTTTCAAGTCATGAGCTAACTGCAGGACCCTAATTTAGGACTCCCAGTAAGGAGCTGTGTCCCAACAGTTGCTAGAATCTGAAACTGAACTAATACTATAAAACTTGAGTTCCTAATGTTAAAGTGAACTATCTGGGCTCTCGCTTTTTGAAATCTGAGCTGGATTAGATTAAGAGATGTTTCATACACATTCTGAGGTGTTATTTGATTTATTAAATTCCCTTCCTTTACAAATAATTTTATGTGACATTCTGTTTCATCTGTGTAAAAAACAAGCAATATGTGTAATCAAGGAATCTGTTTAATAGTGTGATCTTTACATAATTGTATGCGTTATTGTGTTTTTATCTATGTAAACCACAAGCTGTATGTGTTTTAACTGCTAAATTTTCAATTAGGATTCTATTAGAGTTGGCCACTTCAAATGAAGTAGCAAAATATGCATCCATGAGATAGTAAAGATGTGCTAAAGTAGCCTGCAGAATAATAATTTGACCAATGACCTCAGTGAGGAATGGTTGGGAAGGTCATATTTTGGCCCTATGCCCAATTCCCAATCTGGAAAAGTGAGCCAGTTAGTGGAGGAAAATGTCCTGCTTGTTTGAGGGCAAGAGTTGTTCACAGTGACCTGGGGTGAATACTTTTATTTTTGCTGGTATGTAATTCCTATGTAATGTATGGTAGAACGCAGTTAACCTTAGGAAATCATCATTTCCTAAGGTTGTTATACCATCGATGTGACACAGTAATGTTGTTAACCTATCGATGCTACGTCACATCGATAGGTTAACAACGGGGATCGGTCTGTGCATGCATGCACCTTTTTTTACACTTGGGAACTGACAGATGCACGCAGCAGTAAGGGAAGGACTGAACAGCCGTGGTGGTGACTCTATTTCGTAAAGTAAGGAGACGTTTTCCCTTTTTCTTGGGACCATATACTATAAAAAACAATGTATGGTCCTTCTATCAGCAACCGGTTAATGTTAACCGTCTCGAGGTTGCCATGGTGACGTAAACCTCTCGAACTTCACTCTCGAGGTTTACACGGTCGCCCTGGCAACCTCTCGATGGTTAACAGACCGGTTACTGATACAGGACCATACGTTATCCTCTATATCCTATATTTGGCAATAATCAGAGGCAGGGAGCAATATTTGTGGCAGGACGTGTCCAAGAATTTACTAAGAAGGCTAGGTATAACTGGCAATAAGGTAATTCCTAGTGGGATACCTGACTAAATGTATGTAATTATATGTGACATGTAGTAGTTCCTTTATGAGTTGATACCTGGTTCGTATGGAGACCTGAAGTTAAGTGGGTGTATATTATATATGCCCTCAGTAGGTCCCATAAGAGGACATTGTTGTCTGAAAATGAAGTAAATATGTACACACAGGAAAGCATTCAGGGTTTATGGTGACCCAGATGTGTTTTCTAACTGTTGCTAGTTTATACTGTAACTCCCTGCTATTTTGGTGATGAATGGAAGCTCAGAGCTAGTGATTGTTGTAGGCTGCCTCTGTAGCTTGTCAAGGGTGTGGGTGTTACTTGTAATTTAGGTTTTTTGCAATGCAGGTCTAGTGATCTGCTTAGTGTCATCAATTTCCATGCATGAGTATCTCTGCAGGTCGGCAAAAAAACTGACTTGGGGTGGGAATGGATGATAAATCCTGCTCCTATTGGGAGGTTGTATGTAGAAAGCTTAAGTTATACAGTTGAAAATGGTATTTATTGAAAACAGGTATGCCATTAGCTATTGTAATAAATAACTGTATATGGCATGTTTTATGGTAGCTATAATATGCTGATGTTATTAATTATCAATGCAAACATTTTTATCATGAACATGAATATGATATGGATGTGAAAAATTTAATAGTTATGTAAAAGGCAGGTGTTCACAGCTGCCAAATGTTTTAACCAAGTGATTTTGTATGAAGCGTGGATTTACACATATAGTAATGTATGTATTGTTTTTATTATAATGTTGTAATGGCTTTATAGCTGAACAATAAATTTGCTTACTTACTAGTATTTACATTTTGTCAACAGTTCAGCCATAAATTGATTCACACTTTAAGAAAATCTACAAGCGGCATTTTTAAATTTCATTTTTTTCCTGGTTCTATTATCATTACTGTTTGTGCAGTAATGCTTTGTGAGTATTCATGGTATGTTTGCTACTAGATCCAAAGTAATATTTTTTGATAAGTTAATCAGTGTGTGAGCACCTAGATTTTCATAGCTCTTTTGAGCATTTAACAATTGGATCTTGTGCCTTTTTGATTCATTGAATGACAAAATTGTGGGTTACTAACAATTACTGGGAAAATGTTTGCATTGAGACTTGTCATGAGATCCATATGAGGCTGTTAGATATGCCACTATGCCTGATATCAACAATGTTTTTAACATTTTATCACCTTCTGCACTTCATATGTAATATTACTGATGTGAGCGGTACTTCCTGGTGCTTTAACATTACACATCATATGATAGAACTATAAGAGACTGAGAATGAGGATGCAATGGAAACTCTGATGAAGTGCCACAGCTGAGGTGAAACATTAGGTCGATGGCAGTGCTCCCACCACAGCAGTAACCACCCACCTATGTACTTGTATGCATGCCGTTTTGCACCCAATTTGTACAAAGATAATGTTTTTTTTTTTGAAGAGGACAAACCAAGATGGTGATTTAGAGCCTTTATTATAAGCTCCAGGAAACAAAACAGGAGGTGAGTGCTGACCCCTTTATTTTTCCTCTGTATACGACTTTGTGACAAGGCATCACTGTATCTTGTATCATGCTCATCTCAATTACATAATCCTAGAACACCTTCTGTGGATGGGTTGGCTAAGCAGACAAGATACAGGATACTTACAGGTAGAGGTCTGACTTCTCTGAAGCAGGTCTGGTCTCTCTCATCAGTCTTGAGTTAGTCAGTAAATTGAAGGACAGGAGGCGAAGGGACTCAATGGTAGACGATGGCCTCTTCAATCTGCAGTTTCATTTTAGTGGTTACTTCCCTGAGGAAAAAGTCACTGCAAGGCAGAAAACCCAGATCCACACTTTACATTTATTTCTCAGTTTAAGATAAACTGCTTTATTTGCTCCAGTTAGGTGTACAGACACTGCACCTGCCTGTCTTGGCTGCAGCTCCTGGCAGGCACTGACTCACTGGCTCACCACTTTCTCTATCTGACAGACCCACCAACTGAGCTCAGTTTGTTTACTTCAGTCCTCTTTTATACTGTATTTAACTGACCTTGACACCCTATTGGTCTAGGCTGGGCTCTGGAATTCCATTCCTGCCATTTAAAGCATGCATGCAGAATCCATAGATTAGAAAGCAGTGGTTGGATCAGATTCATGGATAGAGATCTGTGTCCCATTTTTAAGCATTCTATGTGGAGCCAGAGGCTTAGAAATGTATGGATGTCACCATGTTTGTCTACCTTCTGCAGTTCTTTTATTTTAGCCTCTGCTGTTTCTATATTAACCCACAATGGCTTCTTTAGTCCTGCCCTGGCTTGGCTGCCCTCCCGGGGACCAGGACTGTTTTTATTATTCAAGGCATGTGGCTCAGAGTGGAATTTTGTGGTTGTGGGTATTCTTAGCATGCTGCCCACCTTGTAGGGGGAGCTCCTGCTCCCTTAAGATGTAGCACACATTTGCAAACACACAGCAGTTTATGTCCCCTGACTCCACACCTCATTTGTGCCAGGGACACTTACTGTACTAAGGTGTGAGTTGCTGTGGAGGCTCCTATCTTGGTCCTGATCTTGATGCCTGTCTTGGGACCAGGGACACAGGACCTGATGTGCAACTCCAACAGCAACTGCAAAGAGTCTGGGTCCCACTCTCACCCAAGCTCTGGGAAGGAGATGCTGCATTGCCTTTCCAGTCCCCCCCTCCCCACACAGCAATTCAGAATTTGGGGGGAACCAAAGAGTAAAACAAAACCAACAGAATGAGATACCTAGGGAAAGAGAGAGAGAGAGAGAGAGAGTGTTTGACAGCACTGGGGCCTCTGCACCATAATGTGTGACAGCTGTCAGCTGTGAGACAGTCTGTCACAGTGGATGCTTAAAAACCTTACTATTCTTACTAATTTATGATGAAGTGTGTGGTGGTGTAGCGGGATGTTGCCTAGCAACAAGGGACACAAACAGGAAGTGGGTGGAGGATCATAGTCCTTCGTATTGCATATGGACTACAGGAGCATTAAAACACAGAATAAACTGCTTTCAGCAACTCCATAAAACAGACCTGTGTAAACTGCAAAACTAATGCTTGTAATATAAACATATATGCAATTCTGGGGGAAATTCTTTGAACTGTGATCACATGACCCAGGAGAGATACATTCAGGTCACTACAGATAAAAAGACTGTTCGAAGCGAGAGCGTTCATCGCGCTCGGAGATACGCACAGACTCACACATCTGTGCATGTCTTGCATGTTCTGTGGGGAACAGGGGATGGGGCAGGACAGAATCAACAGCAACTTAAACAAAAGTGTTAAGCTTTGTAAATGGATGCCTAAACAGTGTTTGCCACTAGTGAAACTATTTGATACATGGCTAAAAACACAAAACTTATTAGAATTATTGAGAGTATGTAGGCAACAGTACACTAAAAGACCTCTTAAATATGTTGTGCAGTGAAGGCACTATCACTAGATGTAGTTGTTGCCACATGCACATGGCGATTGTCTCAGCCCTCAACACCAAAACATACATATGAAACAAATGTGTGGAAATGGGACACTTAATGAGAGAAGTTAACACTCTAAGGGAACAGCCTAAATGCAGCAGTTTGAAAGCAATAACCCCTGACTCAAAGGATAAGAGAAAAAGAGAGCAGCAGTTTGATAAAAACTCATCTGAGGAAGAGGCAGGTATTGAACAAAATAAGAAAGATATGGTCGACACAGACGAATCCGACTGGACCACAATGAACAAAGTGCAAAGAAAAAGGGAAGACAAGCTCTAGGTACTGCTGAAATTGCACTGTTTAATAAATA
This sequence comes from Neoceratodus forsteri, assembly GCA_016271365.2. Taxonomy (NCBI): domain Eukaryota; kingdom Metazoa; phylum Chordata; order Ceratodontiformes; family Ceratodontidae; genus Neoceratodus; species Neoceratodus forsteri. The sequence goes on along the minus strand of CM057449.1, from coordinate 1,579,698,913 downwards.
TGCTCCTTTAACCCCAAATGATGATGAAATCTCTGTAGCACCAGATGTTGCAGCTGAATACGAAAATATACTAGTAATAGGAGACTCTATTTTAAGTAAAACAGACAACATAATCTATGAAACTGACTAAGCGAATACAGTGGTAAATTTTCTACTAGGAGCACAGAGTTAAAGACCTAAAGAGCATTCTTCCTAGGGTTATTGACAAGCAGGTTAATAACCAAATAATTGTATTACATGTAGGAATGAATAACATTGGGAAAAACAATGAAAAGGACATAGTCAAAGATATATTGTACCTAACCACTGTGATCAAGAGTATGGTACAAAAACCAGTAATATCCAGACTACTACCTAATCTAAACTGTCACAAAGAAAAAAAATAATACTATGCAGTGGATAAATGCCCAATTACAAAACATATGCTTAGAGAGGGAGTCAATTTCATAAACACCTGGGAGACCTTCTATCAAAAGAAAAATTTCTATGCCAGAGATGGGCTGTACCAGAGTAGCATGGGAACACAAACACTAGCCACCATGATAAAAAAAATGAATTACCAGCAGAATATTGAAACTGAATCCTGGGGGGAGAGGGTTTAGACTAGCATCTTCACCTGCAACAAATTGTAAATACATACAACAAAGAAATATCGTAAACAAAAATACAGATGAAATAAACTGTTATCTAATAAATACAAGAAGTCTCCAAACTAAAAAAAAGAGGAATTGGAAGCAGTAATTGAGCCACACAATAAGATTGAAATGGCATTTATAAGTGAGACCTGGTGGATATTAAATGATATTTGGGGCAGAGAAATACCAAGATGTCCCTTATACTATCTTGACAGGAAGGAGAGGAGAGAAGGGGGTGTCGCAGCATATATGTCAAATAAAATAAAATCCACAAATATTTCTGAGAAAATAAAATAAGAAGGTAGTAAACTAGAATCAATGTGGATCAGAACTGACACAGGAAACAATAGAAGTATCTTAATTGGTTTGTGCTACAGAGGCATAAACAGCGAAGTAACTGAACAAATAGATGACAAATTTGAGAAAGATTGGGAACTAGGTAGAGTGATATTTGTAGGAGATTTAAATTTCAGTGATAGTATCTAGGACAAACCGGAAGCAACCAAACAACATAGTATAGCCTTCCTAAGGCTAGTTAAACAACTATGCCTTATAGAATATGTAAAGGAACCAACAAGAAGAGAAAACATACTAGACATAGTCCTAACCACTAATGAGAGCAACATCACAAGCTTTAAAGTTAATAAACCACTGGGGAATAGTGACCATAATAGTGTCCTATTTTCATTCCAAAAATACATCCCAGTAACAAGGGGATGTAGATAGACATATAACTTAAACACTGCTAACAAATCCCCTATTCATGAAGACCTGGAAAAAATCAACTGGTAGAGTATATTAAAAGAAACTGCATCTGAAATATGGGACACCATAAAATGTCAAATACTCACAGTATGTTACAGACATATAAAGAAAATCAATAAATACGATAGTAGAAGGATCAATTCTAAATGGCTAATTAAATCTCTAACAAAACTAATTAAGAAAAAACATCCACATTCTGTCCATTTCAGAAAAACAGGATATGAAGATATATGGAAACAATTCAAAAATGTCCAAAAAAAAGTAAAAACATGACTAAGAAAAATAAAGGTGGAAAGAAGGATTGCAAGCACTGCTAGTAAAGACAACATTTAAGATAAGATTTAAGACAATAGTTTAAACCCTTTCTGTATGTGCCTTTGGTGGTGTCTGATATTGAGAATCTAAGTGTCATTTGTGGGTATCCTGTCTGTTTTGGTAGGTACTTTATTTTCTGTTAAACAACTGAGTATACCTATTGCCTAATACTTTATAGTACATTGTATCTTTTTGCTCAGTCTCTGATTTTTCTCTTCTTTCTCCAATGTTTTAGAACTGTTTAGTTATTGTGGCAGAGGTGTGGTACTGTGTTCTTTCTTGTAGTTCAAGGTGCTTTTGGAACTGCTGATTTCTATTGGTTTAAACAATTACATTTTTTTTTATTTTAAAAAAAGTTACATCAACTTGGTATGTTGTCACCTGTTTGTTGTTGCTAAGTAGCAGATGTTTTTGCATTGTGCTGTGATTCTGTGATAGAATCTGTATTAGTAGAAGGTAGATTATTGTGATTGTAGTTACCTTTTGATGGTAAGGATAAAGAACTGAGATAGAAGTGTATGTATTTCCAAATATTATAGAGGAACAGTGGCAGGATTTTTAGGACAGTAAATTAATAAAAAGGGAACTAGGAGAGCTTCAGTAGCAGACAAGTAGTGGAACAGCAGTATAATTGCAGTATAATGTGGGGAGTGGTGCAATGCAGTGGCTGTGGGGCAGCCATATTCAGGCAGATCTTCTGGACACTGAGGTGCTGCCCGATCTGCATGCATCTCTCTGGACTGCGGGATGAGGTAGCCAGACTCAGAGTGGAAGTAAACTGGGTCAGGAGTACCATCACCCCCTATCCAGAGACCACTCAATCCAATGCAGCTGCCTCAAAGGATGCAGAGAATAAGGAGTACTTGGATGACAGTGGGCTCAGGGAGGGTTAGAGCGGTCAGGCAGAGGCACAGGCCAGATCCTATTCCACTCAAGAACTCATATGCCACACTGCCAAACGGGGACAACCAAACAGAGGTACCCAGAGAAGTGGAAGGAAAGGATGTGGAGGTTAGCCAAGGAGGTGACCTCAGAGGGGAGAGCAGTGGACCCCAGAGGAGAAGGAAGTGAATCCTGGTGGGGGACTCCATCATAAGAGGGATCCAGCTAGGAACACAGGAGGGGGAGGACAGGGAGGTGAGATGCTTACCAGGTGCCACAGCATGGAGGGATGGAAGGAAGATCCTGGGGATCACTGGGAAGGTAAGACGGGAGGGTGAGCTGGATGTCATTATCCACCTAGGTACTAATGACCTGGCAAATAGGGAGCCAAAGGAAGTTCAGGAAGAGTTTAGGAAATTGGGGAGGGGTCTCAAGCAAGTAGTTACTTCTGTCACTTTCTCAGAAGTACTACCTGTGAGAGGCAAGGGAGAGCATAGGGGTGCATACACCAGGAACTTTAACTCATGGTTGAAGAACTGGTGCTGTGAGGAAGAGTTTGGATTCATTGGTGACTGGGGACCCACCTGGAAGGATGGAGGTTTGTTCAAGCCTGACGGCCTGCATCCATCCTGAAGGGGAATCCAAGCACTCAATTATAAGTTTAAGTGCTACATTGACAAGCATTTAAACTAGCAAAGGGGGGTGGCAGGCCAGCAAGGAGGGCACCTACTTGCTCACCCCCCACAGCTAGCAGTGGAACCAGTAAACCAGAGGAGTTGCTGTCTCTACAAAACAGCGTGCAAAAGATGGAGATTAGCACCCAGGAGGTGGATAGGCAGAATAGGGGCAAAATTCAGCAGAAGGGCAGGCAGCAAGGTGAACCAGGGATAAAGGACAACCAAGGAAGGGGCTGAAGTAGAACAGCAAAACAGTCTAGGGAGGTCAAATCATGGAAGGCCATGTGTGCAAATGCCAGGAGCCTTAGCAACAAGATGGAAGATCTGGAGGCTGTCATGGTGCAGTCAGACCTGGACATTGTGGCCATCACTGAAACCTGGTGTAATGATAACCATGACTGGGAGTTGGCCATACCTGGCTAGCATATTCAGAAGAGATAGGGCAGGCAGGAAGGGAGGAGGAGTGGCACTGTATGTGAAAAATGACATAAGGGCCACAGAGATCCAGGAGGAACAAAATGGGGGAGAGATACTGTGGGTTAAGCTGGAAAGAAAAATGGGGCCAGCCATCCGCACAGGTGTGGTCTATAGACCACCAGCCCAGGAGGAAGAAACAGATAGGGAGCTGATGCTAGCAATCCAGAGGATGGTAGACAAGGGTGAGGTAGTACTGGTTGAGACTCAATATTCAGACGTGGACTGAGCATCCCAGCAGCAGCATCAACTAGGAGCAGATTTATCCTGGACTCTTCAGGGTGCCTTCCTCAAGCAACTGGTCATGGAACCAACTCGGCAGAAGGCAATACTGACCTTGTGCTCACAAACAGGGACAGTGTGATGGGGGTAAGAGTGGGGAGCACCTGGGGAACAGTGACCACCAGTCACTGTGGTTTGAAATCACAGAAAGAGCAGAACCAAACCACACAAAAACACGTATCCTGGATTTTGGGGGGGCAAACTTTGGGAAAATGGGGAGATACTTGAAAGAGGCATTAAGGAGAATGGGGCAGGAATCAGGGGTTGAGGAACAGTGGGAAGTATTTAAAATGGGGATTACAAGAGCAACAGAATTATGTATTAAGCAGGTTAGATAGAGGAATAGGAAGATGAGACCATTATGGTTTTCCAAAGAGGTAGCAAAGAAAGTGAAAGCCAAAAAGATTGCATTCAGGCAATACAAAAAGACACAGGCAGAAGGGGATAGGGAGAAGTACCAGGAGAAGCAAAGGGAGGCAGGGAGGTCAGTAAGAGAAGCCAAAGCTCAGACAGAAGAACACATTGCAAAATCAGTGGGAGGAGGGGACAAAAGCTTTTACAGGTACATAAGTGAAAAAAGAAAGGCAAAGGGAGGGATAGTGAGACTGAAGGGGGAGGATGGGAGCTGTATGGAGGATGACAACAGTAAAGCTGACATATTGAACACATATTTCTGCTCAGTCTTTACTGAGGAAGAGGAGGAGAGTAATGGGTCTGAACGGAGTACAAGGGGTGAGAATGGTGCAGAAATGGACACAAGTCCCTTTACACAAGAAAGGGTCCTGAAGGAACTGGAAGTATTAAGAGTTGATAAAGCAATGGCCCCAGATGGTGTGCACCCCAGGGTCCCTCAAAGAACTAAGAGAGGTGGTGGCTGAACCTCTTGCTATCCTGTTTAGCCGATCACTAGAAACAGGGAGGTACCCAAAGACTGGAGGATAGTAGATGAGTCCCCTTATACAAAAGTGGGAACAAAGAGAGGCGGGGAACTACAGACCAGTCAGCCTCACCTCGGTAGTGGGAAGATCATGGAAGCACTACTGAAGGAGAGATTGGTGGAACATCTGGTTGTCAATGGACTACAGGACCCAAGGCAGCATGGTTTCACCAGGGAAGGTCATGTCAGACCAACCTCATTGAATTTTTTGACTGGGTGATTAGGGAGGTGGATCAGGGGAGAGCAGTGGACATGGCCTATCTGGACTTCAGCAAGGCCTTTGACACTGTGCCACATAGAAGACTATTGCACAAACTGGGGAATATGGGTGTGGGCAGGACAGTAGTGTGGTGGTTAGGTAACTGGCTGGGCAGCAGGACACAGAGGGTGGTGCTAAATGGCTGTCACTCACAGAGGGAAGAGTGACCAGTGGGGTACCACAGGGATCAGTGCTGGGACCGGTACTATTCAATATCTTCATCAGCGACATTGCACAGGACCTATAAGGCAGAATTTCACTGTTCGCTGATGACACAAAGCTCTGTAACAGAGTAGACACACCAGAGGGTGTAGACAGAATGAGAAGGGACCTGCAGAAACTTGAAGAATGGTTAGGGGTTTGGCAGTTGAAATTCAATGCAAGGAACTGCAAGATAATGCATATGGGCACAAAACCCTGGCACAATATATCAGTTGGGGGTGAGGAATAGCATGCACCAAGCAGGAAAGGGATCTTGAGTTATCATCTCTGATGACCTCAAGGCAGGGAAACAGTGTGACAAGGCAGCAGGTAAAGCAAATAGGATGCTGGGATGCATGGCAGGGCATCACAGCAGGAAAAGAGAGGTCATAATTCCACTATACAAGACACTAGTGAGGCCACACCTGGAGTACACTGTGCAGTTCTGGAGACCTTACCTACGTAAGGATATAGACAGGGTAGAGAAGGTTCAGAGGAGGGCAATAAAGATGGTGCATGGATTGCATCACAAGTCCTATGAGGACCGGTTAAAGGCACTGAACATGTACTCCCTGGAGGAGAGGAGGGAGAGAGGGGATATGATAGAGACATACAAGTATCTTACAGGGAGGAACAGGGTGCAGGAATGCACTATTTTTAAGCGAAAAAGATGTTCCAGGACTAGAGGGCATGGGATGAAGTTGGAGGGAGGACGATTCAGAGGAAATGTGAGGAAGAATTTCTTCACAGAATGGGTGGTGGACAAGTGGAACACCCTGTCAGAGGAAGTGGTGGGGGCTGAAACAATCATGGGATTTAAGAATGCATGGGATAGACATAAAGGAATTCTGGAGGTCAGGGGTAAGGGGCAACAGACTTCTTGGAAAACATAAACTGAACTTACAAACTTAAATGGGCAGACTGGGTGGGCCATAGGCCCTTATCTGCCGACACTGTCTATGTATGTAACATGCAAAAATTCTATTGGTATGTGAACTCACTATATAAATCAAACTCCAGCCTATGCTCTATTGTTGCAGACAACCAACTTATTGTAGAGCTTGAAGCTATGGCAAACAAATTCAATCCGTATTTCAGCTCTGTTTTCTCAAAAACTTTTGGGATGCTTTTACCCATTATTTCTAATGAATTTACACAACACAGATCTGCTGATAGGCAGTTTCAATGTGGTCTTCCTTTTACACACTTTTACAATGTGTTTTCCTAGAATATGCCTGCTGATTGCTATATATTTAGCCTGGACAGTTCACAGAAGACATGGCATCTTATTTCCATGGGGCTCTGCATCTACACAATATTATGCTGCATTGCGTAAAATCAGAACACACCGAAAACAATATTTTACATCTGGAATAGGCTACCCTGAATAAATACATTATAATAACTGTCTTCCCCTTTTTCCCATGGGGAAACTGTGGTGTAATTTGCCATTATAAAGGGGCATTTATAACGGCAAAGCCATGCAAAGCTGCACAAAGCCACGCTAAGTTATGCAAAGCTGTGCAAACAGTGCAAAACACCAGTAATTATAAAAATAAGATGGGATTGTATTGTAAAGTCAGAAGTTTACACACCCTGCGAGATGCTTGCACAAACCCTCGAGCTTCTCTCTGGATTTATGTAGCATCTTACCCTCGGTGTGTGTGTGTAAACTTCTATTATACACACCACCCCATACATTATTCTAAATATAAAAATGGTAAAATCATGACCTCACTGAAAACAAAATATTGCGTATAATCTGGGACATCCTGAGTAAATACAGTGCAAATATGTGTAAAAGGAAGATCACAATGACAATAAGAGGTAGCATCTCCCCAACACTAACCATGATACAAAATATAGGATAAGAAATATTTAAAGAGCTAGTGGAGCCAAAACAGGCAGACAAGAAAATGATACAAATTTGAAGTAGTAGTCAGTTGTAGTTCTTTATTTCTGAAGTATTTTTCTTTTTCCTTTTGCTTATCAGAAAGTATTATACGTGACAACATTGTGCTGGATGTGTGGAACAGTTCTTAGCCTGGCAGCTGATGTATCTTTTTCTACTGCCCCACACTACTTCATCAGCATTGTGACCTCACTGACTGTGACATCACAGGTGAATGACTTGACAGTCACTCACTTGCTGTTCTTAAGTAGCAGTGATTGAGGTCACAATGCTGATGATAGAGTGTGAGGCAGTAAAGGAAGATATGTCAGCTGCCAGGCTAAAAGCTGTTCCACACATCACATCTATTAACATCGGGCAAACAATCTTCTAATTAAACACAGGGAAAACAAAAAGTACCTCAGATATAACAGGTAATGGTTGGCTGCTTTTAAAATCTAATACTGGTTTTATGCAGTACACTAGCTCTTTAAAGGGACTTTACTGTGTTCACTGACATAAGCAAACAGTTTCTTATTGTTTTATAATATATTAGATGCAGTATTTATTTTGAATGCTGTGGCCATGAGGATGGTGTGTGTGTGTATATGTGTGTGTGTGTGTGTTTGCTGTGGCTCAATATAGTTTTTCCCCAGAAAGTATAGAGAAAAATGCCTGCTGATTGCTATTAATTACTGTAACTTGGATAGTTCACACAATACCTGGCATATGTCTGTCACAGTGGTTATCAGATAGTGTCTTAGGTTAAAAACAACAGTGAAAATCTTTGTACATTTGTTCCTGGGAAAAGGTGACATTTATGAGATATGAATCTTTCTTGAAATACAATATTTGCCCAGCTAAAGCTTGTAGCAAGAACATGTTTAAATGCTAAGTTTTTAAATGTGCATGTTGTAGCATTTCAAAGGTAGTAAACAAATTTCCAGTTTAATAGGCAACCAATATTTTACAAGCTGTTTCAGTTTCCTAATGGCCATCGTATAAGCAGCTTTGGTGCTGTCTCCAACAATCTAAACAGAAAGAAGGGAGTATTTTGTTTCATTTGGCATAGTGATTTATAGATGTGGAAGAATACATTGAAATGTCCAAAAATCGTGTTCCATGTTCCTCCATTTTTCCAGCTAAAGAGAGCAAGATGGCTGTTGGCTCTGCCTCCAGCCATAAAAAGGGAAACAAGGCAGATCACACCAACTATAGGCCTATTAGTTTGACATCTGTCCCTAGGAAATTGATGGAGTCAATACTTAAAGATATAATAAATTATCATGTAGAAAGTGAAGGCCAAAGTGGTAGAGAACAGCATGGTTTTGTGTCTGGCTGATCGTGTGTAACAAATTTGCTATGTTTCTATGAAAAAATGTCAGTGGCTCTGGATTGGGGAGTTCCAGTTGACTACATTTACCTGGAATTTGCTAAGGCATTTGATAAGGTCCCACACTGTGATATTATTCAAAGTCTAATACATACACAAATAGATCACAGGATCATGAGATGGATTGCAGATTGTTTGGGGGATAGAACACAGAGAGTGTGCATAAATGGCTTTTACTCATCCCCAGTTCCTGTGATGAGTGGGGTGCCACATGGGTCTGTCCTGGTCCAATGTTGTTTCAATTATTCATGTCCAACATGGATCAGCAAGTGACAAATTGGCTAAGTAAATATGCAGATGATACTAAACTTGCAGGTATTGCCAGCAATAGTGAAAACATAGCCACCATCCAAATGGATTTAGACAACACACAGAAATGGGCCACCCTTAGAGGGATGAGCTTTAATACGGACAAGTGTTGTGTTATACACTTAGAGAGACACAACAAAAAAGGCACTTACTTTCTAAATGGTCTGCCTCTTAGAGAATCAAATGAGGAAAAAGATCTAGGTATATTAATTAATGAAAATCTAACCTATGATTCACACTGTAATAACATAATAGCAAAGGCTTAAAAAGTATTATGGGCCATAAAATGAAATTTTCTTAGTAGAAATGAACACGTTGTAATGCCACTGTGTAGATCATATGTTAGGCCATTACTGGACTATGGAACAGTGTTTGGGGACCCATCAAAATGGGCAGTATCAATAGAATAAAAAAAATTCAGAAACAAACCACCAAAATGATATATACAGTAATCTAAAAACTATAACATATAATTATGGCCTCCAAACATCAAACCTTATGGGCCGGATTTTCAAAGGTCGGATGCAAGCTGTACACTGACATCCCCTGCATCAGGGACTATGTGCCCGATTCAATATTGGACAAGGTCCCTGAGCCTGCATCCTGTGGAATGCAGAATTGGAGGTAGTGCCACACACAAACAGCACAACCTCTGAGTATGCCGCAAGCCATGGGGTGGTCAGGAGCTATAGCTGTACACCCCCCAGCAGTGAATTCTAACCCCCAATACCATGAATAATGCATCCCTTGAGTTCCAGTGGACAGCCCCAATCCACCAGTACCTGATATCCTGTACAGTAATTAATTCTCTGGTGATCCAGTTGGAACCCTCCCCAGCCCCGATACCCAAACTAATCAAATATACCAGCCCCTCCAAGCCCCGATCCCTGGTCCCTAAATTTCTGTGTATGGCAGTTATGCATAACTGTTATTATAGTTAGTAATCCTTGTTAATTATATTAGCCCTGGTGGTCTAGTTGTCCCCCCACCTGGCAGTGCAAGACCACTCCACTTCCCTGACCTGTACCCATCTTGCCACTGGCACAGCCCACCTCTCACCACCACAGCCAGCCACGGACTGAGCTCTATATGAGTGCATACAGTAAATAGTACATGCTCATGGAATGACAGCAGCTGTCATTCTCTGAGTGTGTACTATGTACAGTACATGCTCATACTGAGCTCAGTCATCAGCTGACCACGTTGGTGAGAGGTGGGCTGTACCAGTTGCCAGCCGGCACTGTTGGGTGGGGGGTTGGGGCCACTAGTCCACCAGGGCAAATGTAATTAAAAAGAATTGCTAACTATAGTTAGATCAGGGCTTGGGGCTGGGGGGGGGCTGACATATTTGATTAGTGTAGGGATCAGGGCTTGGGGGTGCCAACTGGATCACTAGGGAATTAATTACTGTAAATTATAACACTTACTGATGGAACAGGGTTGGGGGTTCCAACTGGCTCACCAGGGAATTATTTAATATTAATGATAACACATACTGGGAGATCAGGGTTGGGGGCAACACATTGGTGCAGGGTTGGCGATCCTCTCAGAGGGTGTCTAAGTACCATTACAACTGTTTTTTGATGGTCTAATGGTACTTAGACCATTGACCTCTGGGAGGGTTCTCTGAATATGAATTTAGGGGATGTGGCAGCTTGCATCTGTTGCAACTCCCCCCAGCTCCATGCAGCAGCTAGTGATGGATGAAGATGCCCTAATTCGCTCTGCGATGTGATTTGCGGAGTGAAGGTGAATTCACGGAGTGCTCCACAATGTGAAGTGGAGTACTTTGCATTATAATGGGTAACGTGAAGTCCATTGAAAACAATGACATCGCGTTACTCTGTCTTCCACTTCTCCTCACTTCACCTTGTTTTTAAGCTCCAAAGGTGAATTTTGCAGTGATTCATGGGATTTCAGGTCACATGGGCTCTAGATTTTTCTGTACAGCCTCAGTTTGGGGGTAGTGAGTGTAGGAAGCTGTAGGAGACAATCTGCTCTGAGAGCTCTCTGTGATTCAAACCTTCAAAAAGCAGTTAAAAAAGCCTTTTTGGGTCATTTTATTTTGCTGAAACTTTAGTTCATCGATTATAGGAAACCCTCCTGTGCTCATATGATTGAGCATTTATTGTTTGTGTATGGATTTTGAATGTTAATGTACAACATTCAGTCTGTGTACTGAGAGACAGTGGAAGTGTGCTTTGGGGGAGGGGCATGTCTGTGGTGTAGGTAGACTAACTTGGAGAAAAAGACAGTGCTTTCTGTTTTTGTGATATTTTTCTTGTATAACTGTATTAATGTACACACAATAATATTTTCAATATTTCTTGCCATTTTTTTGCTGATTGTTGTGGTGCAGCAGTACATAATTTTAGTTTGTTTAAAATATGTGGTTATATTACTGAAGTTTTCAATTTGCTATGCATTACTTAATGTGTGTGTGAGTATGTGTGTGATGCGTGTCATCAAATCAGACACCTTTTATTGTGCCACATATTAATTTCAGCAATGTGAAGCTGCTATCCACTGCAGCTGTGTGATTTTTGTGCTTCTTTGTGGTATCTTTACTGGTACTAGCACTAGTGACTGTTACTGCAGTTACTTGGCTGTATTGTAAGCCCATTTTGTAGTATCTCTACATGCTTCACCACCCCACCATTGTACTCATTAATGTTTGTTTTTAAGTCAGGGAGTTGGACAGTGTCTGCAGTACATACACAGACTGGAAAGAAGACTGACTGCACACATGCAGTTTAGCACAGTATGCTTGCACTGCTTGGAATACAAAGTGTCACACATACAGAAGACAACAAAAGAAGGGCATAATTACATGGAAGGGTCAGGGATGGTGGAGGAATACATTTTATAACACCGCAAGGAAGGTGTGCGGGGGCACATGGTGTGAGGAAAAAAAAAACTAATGTGGGATCCCATGGTGATCCAGCAGCAGTTCTAGCATGGACATGATTTGCAACTGATGTCCCTGTATGTGATCCAGCCGCTGCTTCACAGCACTCACCCTCTCATTGTTCTGGTCCTGCTTCTGGGGGGGCACGCACGAGTTTTGAGTGGTCCAACAGGATTGAGCGCCCATGTCCTCCACACATCATGCGCACGGTACAACGCTTACCACTACCATGCTCTCCCAGAGCTGCCTCCACCCCAGACGTTCCCTCACCCTGGTCCATCTCTCCTACTGAGCTCCCTCAGTCTGAGCAATCACTACTCACACTGTCACACAACACACACACACACAGTCACACAGACACAGAAAAACAACTAACTACTTATAAAGGTAAGAAAAATAAAACTGACAGAAAGAACAAATTAAGTCAAAAAGAGTACAGAAAAGACAAAAAATGTAGCTTTTAAAAAAGCTGTTGGGTCTAAATCAAAGTTTAAAACCCCTTCTTGCTCTGATCTAAAAGTATCAGCAGTCACAAAACACACTACTCTCTCTCCGGCTGCACAGGAGAAAGTAAAATTGTCTGCTTGTATGACTCAGTTTCTTCCTGCCTAGCTAAAGAGCATGCGACTTACAGTACTGTAAGCCATGTGATGTGTGGGGGGCTGACAAATCTGAAACACCAAGTGGATCACTTAGAATCATAATGAGGAACACGAAGTCCATTAAAAACAATGACTTCGCCTTACTTCACATTGCCATTCTGCCTTAACATGAAGTGGTAATGACAAGGCATAGTGAGCACTTTGCATTGCCCACTCCGTGTAGCAGAGTGGCAACGTGAAGTGCCCACTTCGTATTCACTTTGCCGGTGGAATTTCTGTGGTGTAAGTCTGGCACAAACCCCCTTTGCCACAAGTAGCCTGCTGTTCACCACTGGCTGCTTTGTTGAATAGCTCCCAGCTGCATCTCTGGATGCAAGGTGACAGTTGTGGCACAACTGTTTGCTACAAGCACCATGCGTCTGACTTAGGGCTTTGAAAATCCGGCTCTATGACTCTTGAAACTAGAAGAATACGTGGAGACTTACTTCTATGTTATGACATAATCCAAGACAACTACCTGCTGAATGAATTGGATCTGGAATTTGAAAGTGACAGAATGAGCACCAGAGGGCATCCTCTACAATTAAGACCTAAAAAATTTAACACAAATAAAAGGTAGACTTTCTACAGAGAGAGGTTGGTGAATCCTTGAAATCAAATGCCATTGGAGGTTATAACTAGCAGGAACAAAAATCAATTCAAGAACAGACTGGATTCTTATATCTTGAATGGAAACTGTTGATTTATTATGGGTGAAATGATAGGCGCTAACATAGGCCCACTGCCTCCTCAGCTCCTTACACCTTAATGTGAACCTTAGTAAAATAGTACTCCCCCTTTTTGGGGGAGAGGCATAAAAATATTTATATCTATATACAGTGCACCCTCTATTATCTTCCAACATTGGTGGACCAGCTGTTGATGAATAATGGAGGGTGGTGGATAATAGAGGTGTAACAGTTTGCATAGGTAATTTAAAAAAAAAAACAAAGACAGGACTACAATTACTGTATAAAGTAATAATTTTCATGATTCGTGTACATATTGGGTAATGAAATTATTAACAAACATTTAAAATCATTTAGTTTCAGAGGTAGTCATTTAAATAAACTTTAGTCAACTTTGAAATAATCAGTTATTGTCATTTGTTTGGCTTTTGTTGTTGTTATTAGTTTAATTTTAGGATCCTAGTGTAAAAACATACAGGTATTTTCATCAGTCATCTCATTTGCTTCAAGAAAGTGCATCAAAGTGCAGACAGCTTTTTTTTTTGCTTCAACAGCAGAGGGGGGGGACTCTTGATCAGCTTCAAAGTTGCCTAAAGTAGTGTATTCGGTTCGCTCCAGTGTTGCTTCATCTGTGTCTTGACCATGAACTGCTGCAACAATTTGGTCCTCAGTGATATTAATAAAAATGTCATAATCATGTTCAAAAAGTGACATAATCATCTGCCCTTTCTAAATTCCATTTTGGTCAAAGATCTGTCTGGTAACATCGTAAAAACAAACATATTTCATCCATGCTATAGGCATTGCTGGGGTCAGAATGCTCTGTAGCCTTTTTTGCATCTAACAGCCTTTCTGAAATTAACTGTTTTCTCACCACTGCACTTTCACCTGAGAAGATGTGGAAGGTTATGTTTTGCACTGTTTAAATTTCTGCATCCAGCTATTGGAGTAGGAAAAAAACAGTCACCTTGAACTGTGCCTCAAAATGTTTTGTCTTCTGTCTAAGGATTTTCTTTTATAACATTGAATTGTCTTGCATTGTAGAACTGTAAAACCAAAACCTCCTCCAAATCAGCATGCTTAGGTGTTTTCTTAATTTTTTCATGGGGAGTCACTTACAATGCAAAAAAATACTGCCCCAAAGCTGTTGTGTGCTCAGGGAAATAATTCTAAGCAAAGGCACAGAATCCCAGCATCACCAACCACCAGACACATAATTCAATCAAGATACAGAAATATGAGACAAAATCACATTTATTAAAGCCAGTAGTGTGTAAAAATACCCCTTACCAAGGAGACAGGGGGAACAACTCACTATCTCCTACAGGTTTTGCCTGCAATGGTGTCCTCAAGGAGTGGCAACCAGTAGTAACAACAATCATTTTAAACAAGGTGCTTATTTATTTATTATTATTTATTTTGCTTTTGGTAACCGGGTGAGTGCACTAGGCAAAACAATGCCTATTTTCAGGCACGACCCGGGAGAAGACAATTTACAGACAAAACAATACACATGTGTCACAGCACATGGAAACTATGCAATCAGAGTGAAGAAACAACTGTTGTTGAGTGAAGAAACAACTGAGTGAAGAAGCAACTTAAAGGGGTGCATGCATAATAAAGTGAAGCATTCTATGTAAATACATTTAAATACATTCAAATACAGAATAGATTCCAAATATTATAAATATTCAGATCAAACAATTATTTTATACATATGCAATACATTTATCCAAAAATGACTATATAACACTATTCCTATATACTTCATTTTTGTTTGACCATATCCCTCACCTCTTTTTTTGTTTTGTTTAACAATAAATACAAACACCTTACATATGATAAGGAAACACTTGGGTCCTATAGCTATTAATCAAATATATAGTAATAATATTGTGCAAAACATACAAAAATTATAATTACATATATACCCAGAATGTATCAGAAAGTGCTATCAAGATGTTCCTTAGCAAATTCACAGTGTGATATGACAGGCCCCATTAATAATAAATATTACATTTATTTTCCAATAAATAAATGAAACATATAAAGGCCTAAGAATGTTATATTTATGGGAAAGGTGAAGCCAACAGTTTTTTAGCTTGTAAGAATTTACTTTTTCAAAAATACTGAGAGAGCAATGCCTTCATTGAGTCCTGATCTTCTCATCCCATCCAATGTGTAAATCCGAAAGGCTTCTCTTTATTTGGTTTCTAGTTCCCTACCTCTCAGTCCCAGACTGAATTTTTCAATGCCAAAAAACAGAAAACAATGTGCACCTTTATCTCTCATCTCAAAGATATGTGCTGCTAAAGCATTTCTAACATCATTATTTCTAGCAGAATTTTTTTTGTACAGAAACATTTTATTGATTATTCAAACTTTAAGCAAATGACACAGTCAATTAGCAAGCATAAACACAACATAGTTAAGATTGACATTAGAAGAAAAATTCAAGCCATTACAGAAGAAAATTGAAAATATCAGAAACCATCTCCAAAATGCAACTTCTATAACTTTCCAGATTTACAGAAGAAGGCAAACATAAGGGATGAGACTACAGTTTAAAGTACATAACATAACATAACATAACATAACATAACATAACATAACATAACATAATGCACCACCTTTCATCATAATGGTCACACAGAATCTAAAATGTATATAGGACTGGCCTCCCTCCTGAAACAATTTTCAATCAACTAAACATGAATAGTACATTGACAGATAATATTTATCCATTCAACCTAATATACCTTAATCATGGATCCCAAGATTTATGGAATTTTAAAGTAGATCTTCTCCAGTGGAGCACCTGTGAATAAGAGGCTGTTTTGGACACTGCTTTTAACAACTGATTAAATAAGGGGAGGAAGCTGGAATGTCAGTGAAGAAGTCTTTTTGTCTCTATAGCTGCAACAAAAATAATTTCTTTAACTGCTAAGTTGACACATCTAACAATGAAGAATCACCTAGTATCCACAGACAAGCAGAGTAGGATATCTTCCTAGCTATTATACATTCTATTGTTGTAATAATTTCTCTCCATCGCCTCCTCACTAAGGCACAACTCCATAATATATGACTAAGAGATTCTGGCACCCATTGACACCTCCAGCATAAATTAGAGTCCAATAAACCCATATGAACTAATTTAACAGGGGACATATACCACTGACCCAGGATCTTCTTTTGTATAAGTTGTGCCATAGGGTCAAAAAACAAAGCTTATGAGCATCAGCCCAACATCTGCACCAGCTAATCACAGCAAGAGGCTCTTGAAACTCCTCCACCTGCTGTAACCTTTGGGATTCCCAGTCTGGAGTATATTTTTTTTGCAGAAGCCTATCTATGAGACCTGTATGCCCTTGGTGATTTCAAACCTATTCCATAGCATAATGGTTAGATCTGAGTAAACCAAAGTGTGACCCTTCATAAACCCAGTAGCAAGAATATGTCTTATGTGTAAAAACCTCCAAAAATCTTGTCTAGAGAGACTATACTCATTTTGCAACTGGGAGAAATATTTAAACATAACACTCCATTTGTCAAACAGGTCCCCCACCATGGAAATTCCTTTAGAAGACCATGATACTCAAAAAAATTGTGGAACCCCTATACATAAAAATGGATTATGCCATAGCGGCTCATAAGGCCCCAAAAAATAGTGATTCCAACCTAAACATTTAGCAACCATACACCATGCTGACCTGGTATATCTCATGGGGCTGTACAAAATTAAATAACTGGGCAAGGATCCCTTAACAGTGTAGCCAATGGAAGATTCCCAGCAATGGATTGCTCAATGTCAACCCATAAAGGGGTGATCTTATTATCTGAATGAAGCCAATGGAAACATTGCTTAAAGCTGTTTCAACATGATACGCCCACCACCAAGACATATTCCATCTGCCCTTCATAACTGGAGCCTTTAGTGTCTTCCTGCTAAAATGGGGAATTTTTCCATCCTATATGAAATTGGAGAATAATTTGTCTGTTTTGAAACAGTGTTTAGAAGAAATTGGCATAGCTAAATTATTCAGACAATAAAATTATTTGGAAAAAGACTTCAATATTATTGCAGCAACTTTCCCAGGAAGGAACAGAAACAATTTACCCCAATGATTCATATCCGGGGTTAGACCATCCAACAACTCTTGTATATTTTTTCAACACATGTCTTGTAAATTGGACAAGATAAATATTCCTAAATATCTTATCCCACTGGGGCCCATTTTAAGGCTTTCGGGTACATAGTGGCCCAGGTGGTGTCTGCCTTATAAAGGGGAAGGATTTCTGTTTTTGACCAATTTACCATCAATCCAGACATGGCACTAAAAGTATCAAGAACCACCCCCCAAACCAACGGGAGAGAAATCTCCACCTTGGTTCATGTCAACAATAAATCATCAGCATATAACAAAGTAGAAAAAGAATACTCCCACATTTATCCCATAAATCTCTGGATGTTGCTGCAATGCAGCGTTAAGAGGCTCCATAGCAATCACAAATAATGAAGGGCTCAAAGGGCAGCTCTGCCTTGTGCCCCAGAACAAAGAAAAGGTGTCAGGGAGAACACCATTAATCAGATCCCTGGCTTTGGGTGAGGAATGTAAGCACTGAACCCATCTTAGAAAAACTGGCCCAACACCAAAAGCTGAAAGCATGTAAATTGCCATTCAATAGAATCAAATACCTTTTCAGCATCTATTGCAATCAAAGCAGCAGAATCCGGCCCTTTGGAAGCAATCTGTATTAGATTAATCACAACATGGATATTATCTCTGCCCTTCCAACCCCTAAAAAATCCAGCCTGTGATTTATGTATAACCAACAGAAGGATCTTCTCCAACTGGAGAGCCAGGATTTTAACTAAAATTTTGCAATGCACATTAAGCAGGGAAATGGGTCTAAAATGAAAGCACCTCATCGGGTCCTTATTGGACTTTGGTAGAACATTGATAGCATCCTCCTGCATAGAAGAAGGCAGGGTACCAGATTCCTGAATGGCTGAAAAAAGTTTATGCAACCAGGGGGTTAAGACGTGTTCAAAGGATTGGAAAAAATTTGATCCTAAGCCATCTGGTCCTGGCGCTTTTCCTGAAGCCAAGGAGTGAATAGCAAAATGAATCTCTTGCAGTGTTATATCCTCCTGCAAAGCTCAAGCAATTTACGGAGATAGATGGAATAAATCTAACTTGTTGAAAAAGGCCTTGTAAGCCTCTGTATTGGGGGTTATGGATGATTGATATAGAACTGAATAGTACTCTCTTAAGAGGCAAGCCATCTGTACTGTGTCGTAAATCATATAGTTGTCATTTGATTTCAGAAATGGAACCAAGGTTTCCATGGCTTTTTTTTTTTTCAGCCTGTAAACAAGTAGCATTCCAGTTTTGTCGCGGATTCCCAATACGACTGTTTCAAGAAAAATAAAGCTCTGGTGGCTTATTGAGAATAAAAAAACATTTAACTTGCACTTGAGAGAGGTAAGCTTTGCAATTTGGGAATCCTGAAACAAAGGGGATGTATAAATTGCTTCCTCCAGTTATCTTATTTTCATGCTAAGTTCTGATATCTCCTGTTTGTGCTGCTTAAATTTCTAATGGAAGTATGATGTTCCCCATTTCTTGTCTTTAACATGCGCTTTGTTTTTGCCACATAGAAGGATAAGTATTTAGAAACTGCTAAATATACTACCCCTGTAATACTGAATTCAATAAATTGCCATATAGTAAAAGTCCTGCTGTTTTTCGGGGGGTGGGGGGGGATGTGGTCAAACAAAAATGCAGTACACATAGGAATAGTGATATATAGTAATTTTTGGATAAATGTACTACATATATATGAAATAATTGTTTGATTTGAATGTGCTTTATAATATTTGGCATCTATTTTGCATCAGAATGTATTTAAATGTATTTACATAGAATGTTGCAGTTTATTATGTATGTACTCCTTTAAGCACCTTGTTTAAAATGATTGCTGTTACTAGTGGTCACCACTCCCAAAGGATGCCTTTGTAGGCAAAACCAGTAGGAGGTGATGAGTTGTTCTCCCTGTCTCCTTGGTTGGGGATATTTTTGCACACTATTAACTTTAATAAATTGATTTTGCCTCACATATCTGTGTCTTAACTGACTTATGTGGCTGGTGGTTGATGGTTGATAGTGCTGGTATTCTATTCCTTCCACACCATGGGATTCAATCAATGGTTGAAAAACTGGTGCAGAGCTCAGGGTTTTGGCTTCACTGTGGACTAGGGGTCCTCCTGAAGGGATGCAGGCCTATACTGGCATGATGGTCTGCATCTGTCTAGGAGGGGAACCAAGATCATAGGTGATAGGTTGAAATGCTTCATTGGCAAGCATTCAAACTAGCCAAGGGGAGAGGCACTGAAAAGGATCAGGGAAATCTTAGCCCCACCCAAAAAAATAATCAGGATAGTTAGTGAGGTAAACACCAAGATAAAGAAGTCGATAGGGAGAAGGGCAGGGGTAAATGGAGAAAAAGGCAAAGGCATTAAGGACAGGGATGGGAAAAAAGGGGTAAGACCATCACAAAATGGATGGTAATGAGTACCAATGCCCGTAGTCTAGGCAACAAGCTCCCTGAACTGGTTGCCTTGATGGAAGAGGGATGACTGGATGCCATGGCAGTCACAGAAATGTGGTACACAGAGAACCATGACTGGGATGTCAGCATACCAGGGTACACAATCTACAGGAGTGACAAGGGAGGGTAGAAGAGGAGGAGGAGGAGGAGGAGGAGGAGGAGGAGGAGGAGTAGCTCTCTATGTAAGGGAAGGGATCAAAGCAATGTAACAAAAGGGTAAACAGGGAGGCGAGGAGGCACTGTGGGTCACCCTGGAGACTGGAAATGGTGCCACATTCTGCACAGGGGTTGTATACAGACCCCTCTCTCATGGGTAGGAAATGGACAAGGAAATGCTAGAAGACATTCTTAGGATGGCAGAGGAAGGGGAGATAATGTTGATGGGGGACCAGAATATGCCAGATGTTAACTGGAGCACCTTTGCTGAAGCCACATCCAAGAGCAGGGTCATTCTTGATGCCCTACAGGTGGCATGCTTCAGACAGCTAGTGTTGGAACCCACTCAGGAGGGAGTAATCTTAGACCTGGTACTCTCAAATAGGGATTGAGGGAGGATCTCAGATTTAGAAGTGGGTAGCTATCTGGGAACAAGTGACCACCAAACAGTGTGGTTCATGATAAACAGCCACAGAGTCAAGCCATACAAAACCAAGGGTACTGGACTTTAGGTGGGCTGACTTTGTCAAAATGGGAGAGTGCCTCAGAAAAGCACTAGCAAACAGGCAAGAAGGAGGGGTGGAGCAATAATTGGGAAACACAAAACTGCCATCACAGAGACAACAAGCCTTTGTGTGAAGCAAATAAACAAATCAAAACAAAAGAAAAAAACACTATGGTTCTCAAAAGAGGTGGCAGGAAAGGTTAGGAAGAAAAAGATAGCATTCAGGAAGTATAAGGAAACACAGGAGGAGCAGGACAGAGAACTGTACCAGTTAAAGCAGAAGGAAGTGGGGAAGGCAGTCAGAACAGCAAAGGCCCAAACCAAGGAAAAGATAGTCAACTCGGGTAAGAAAGGGGATAAAACCTTTTATAGGTACATCAGGGAGTGAATAAAGACAAAGGGTGATACTTAATAAAGGGCAGGGTGGATGGGCAGAGAGGGAAAGTGAAAAAGCAGGGATACTAAACAAATACTTCTGCTCAGTATTCATAAAAGAAGAGGAGAGGGAGATACCTAATCCAGTCAATAGAAGCACTCTGGATGGGGGGGGTAGATACTAGTCCTTTCACAGAAGAAATGGTTCTGACAGAACTCATAAAACTGAAGGTGGACAAAGCAATGGGGCCTGACGGGATTCAACCCAGAATTTTAAAAGAACTAAGGGGAGAACTAGTGACACCACTGACTACCCTTTTTAACAAATCATGGGAGGATGGTGTGGTACCTGAGGACTGGAGGATGGTGCATGTGATTCCCCTTCACAAAAGTGGAAGCAAGACAGAGGCAGGAAACTGCAGACCTGTCATTTTGACCTCAGTAGTAGGGAAAATGATGGAATCACTTCTGAAGGAAAGAACTGTTGAGTACCTAGAGTCCAGTGGGGCACAGGACCCAAGGCAGCATGGATTCACTGTGGGAAGGTCATGTCAAATGAATCTAATCGATTTCTTTGACTGGGTGACCAGAGTAGTAGACCGGGGGGGGGGGAGCTGTGGACATGGCCTACCTAGACTTTAGCAAGGCATTTGACACAGTCCAACACAAAAGATTAATAAACAAATTAACAAGCCTGGGAGTGGGTCCCAGGGTGGTAGCATGGGTAAAACATTGGCTGGACAACAGGACACAGAGGGTAATAGTAAACGGAGTCCACTCCGAAGAAAGGGGGGATACTAGTGGGGTACCACAGGGTTCAGTACTGGTTCCAGTCCCTTTTAATGTCTTTATACGTGACATTGCAGAGGGACTGGCAGGAAAAGCATGTCTCTTTGCAAACGACACATAGATCTGCAACAGGGTTGATACACAAGTAGGGGTGGAAAGGATGAGAAGGAACTCTGCAGTGTTGGAAGAATGATCCAAAGTATGGCAGCTTAGATTCAATGCAACGAAGTGCAAAGTAATGCACCTGGGAAACAAAAACCTACGGGAAGAATACACTATGGGGGGTGAGGTACTAACAACAACAAAAATGGAAAGGGACCCGGGGGTAGTCATATCAGATGACCTAAAGGTTAGTTAGCAATGTGAGAAGGCAGTAGGGATGGCTGGGGGGATACTGGGATGTATAGGGAGAGGCATCACCTGTGGAAAACAGGAAGTGTTATCCCTTTGTACAGACAGCTGGTGAGACCCCATCTGGAGTACTGTGTACAGTTCTGGAGACCCCATCTCTGCAAGAATATAGACAGGATGGAGGCAGTCCAGAGGAGGGAAAATTAAATTGTGCAGGGTCTGCAACAGAAGCCGTACGAAAAGAGACTAAAGGAGCTTAATATGTATGCCCTTGAGGAATGGAGGGAGAGGGGGTACATGATAGAAACTGTTAACTACCTCAAGGGAATCAACAAAGTCCAAGAGGGTAGCATCTTTCAGAAAAAGAGATGTGCAAAAACAAGGGGACACAATCTGAAGATAGAGGGGGGGGATGGCTCTGGGGCAATGTGAGGAAGTATTTTTTCACAGAAAGGATGGTAGACGCATGGAATGGCCTTCCTGAGGAGATCATGGGGTTAAAAACAGTGGGGGAATTCAAGAATGCATAAGACAGAGATAAGGCAATTCTTGTGAGGGGTAGGAAAAAGTAGGCTGTTGATTAAGTAGGATCTGCAGCTTATCCAATAGGTAGGTAAATGGGCAGACTGGGTGGGCCAAGTAGTCCTTATCTGCTGTCAAAGTCTATGTTTCTATGTTTCTATGATTTGAATCACTTACAATATTAGAGTACTACTCTGACTAGTGGGCTAGAATTTCCTGATTGTGTTTCTGGTGTTGCTGTACTGTTACAAGGCTGAAAAGTGATTTGCTATCTCTTCCTGGCTATAGTTCAGATTCAAGGCAGAACACTGGACAATGTTTGCCTTTTTGTTGGGCTCTAAAGCATTTCCATTTCTTTTGCTCTGTCCAGATTCCAACATGATTCCCCCACATCGTTCAGCTAAGCACACTAGCTAACATTGAGATAGAATTATGTTTTGATTGTGTTTGTGTTAAAACTCATCCATACAGATGCAGTTGATTCAGTGCAGATCCAGCATTGAGATCCTGGCACACATGTTAACAGCAAACAGCATCCACAGGCTCACACCAGCATACCCAGAATCACTGATCCAGCCACTGACCCAAATTAAATTAAAATGTTGATCACTAAATTGAACAGTTTGTTATGACCAGTTCTAAATGTTTTTAACTTAAAATAAGTATAACAGTATTTCACTCAAAACAGGACCACTGTCCACCGTACCACGGTTTCAAGATGGACCAAGTGAAACGTATAAATTCTGTTAGTTACAAGTCATTACTGTACTTATAATTTTGTTTGTTTCTTTGTTTCTTTTTTTTCTGTGTGGTGCTCTCTTTCCTTTTATGCAGTCTGTTTAATGGTCAGTTATAGCCATGACTGATGTGCTGAGAACACCGGGACAAGAGCAACCTGAGCAAGCAAGAGCAGTTTAAACACACAAAACAAAGATATTGGTGAGTTTGCACACTTTGGGGATAACTAGCAGGTGTGTGAATTCTATGTGAGTTACAGTATTGTGCTTATTTTCATCTCCTTTTACTTTATGGCATTGTAGAGACATGAGGAACCAGGAATGACAACAGCACTGACCAAGACAGCAGCACTGACCTTTGGCAAATGAAAGATGGAGGAAATAACAGCACTATATGCAGACACTACAAATGGAGAGGCTGGCAGATGGAGGATACAGAGGGTGGCAGATACAAAGGGAATTCCCATACACATTGCACGGTACAGGAAGCAATGTTGGCAGATAAGGAGGGTGGTGTATAATCATAGGGTTGATAATTGAGGGTGCACTGTCCTGTATATATGAAAGGCTTGCCTGTAGTTCGGTGGCCGAGCAGCCAGCCACTCCCACTTCCTAAGCTATATAAGCAGTTCCTCTAAGCCTCACTATGAAGTATTTTTCTTTGCAGCTGGAGGCTATGTTGGTTTGTCCTCTGAGCTGGCTGGGGCCTACCCCCATCCTGCTGTTTCTGTGTGCCTCTGCTGGACTTCTTTGTTTGTTTTCCTGCTTCTGGTTTGTATCTTTCCTCTGGCTGTGTGCTTCCCTGTGTTTTTTGTTTCTTGTTTTTGGGCCTTTCCTTGTTTTCTGTTTTGCTGTGTTTTGGTTTTGTCTTTTTTGGGGGGGCTTTGTATTCTAAGCTCCTAGCATACTGCTACTACAGTGCTCGTATTGCTTGCCTTCAGTTACAACTCTCAAATTACTTGCACTGCAACTGCCAACCTACTCAGAGCTCATGCTACTGCTTTCAGTTACCTACAGTTTGCAGCCACTGCTGTTTACTTTACTTACTATTGTACCCAGTGCTTGTGTTTTTACACTATGCTCACCATGCTCAAACTACTGCAATGCAACTACTATTATTATTATCTGTGTGTTTCAGCTCAACCATAGCTGCTCCATGTTGCATACTTAATTCTTTTCACCTGACATAGTTTACTCTGACCCTAGCTGTGCTGCTCATTCATGTTCTCATCCTACCTGAACTTCATTGCACTGCCTGTTACACCTGCTTCAAAGCATTTGTCTCCACATTTCATTGCAGTTACAACTCTGAGGTCAGCCAACTAAGCTCTTGCTGAGGCTGTTAATATAGTTTGTTATTAAATCTTGCCTTGCCACCGAAAATCCTCAGAGTGTTTGTCACCTTGATTTGGCTATCCTATCAGGCTGGCTTGCCCCATATCAGTGCTGTTTAATTGCTATATAGTATGTTATGCAGGTCCACCTAGCACTACTACTGCTTACTGACCTATCAGGTCCACACTTGCATATGCAACTGTTGCTCCTTGGTTATGAAAACCATTGCTTCATGCCTAATGCCATCCCCTCAACTTCAGCCTGAGATTCTGCTGCACTCAATCTGCATTTGACCTTGCTAGGTCTCAGCACTCAATGCTCATTACGATCTCAGCATGCTGGACTCATTCAGCTCACCAGCTTTTCAACTCTTAATCAATTTCTGGGGCATGCCAGCCATTCTATTTTGGCACAGGGTTCCTGCAGCCGATGGTCTTGCTCTGCTTTAAGTCCACATCTCGAGCGTGTCCAGCTTGTGGTGGGATCCTTCTCACCTGGCCCATAGCTGGGAAAGTCTCACCCCGGGCTTGGATTTAGCTGCCTGCTACATGACAGCAGCTCCTGGTGTAGAATTTAAGACTAGCGGTGAAGGGTGGTTACAACTATCTCCTTTGGCTCTAGTGTTCCACTATATAATGTTTCCCTAGTGAGGCACCTTCACTGCATCCTCCCTATGACTGCCTCTGGTTCACCTGGTTTTATTTAGGGCAGGTAGGCCAGGTGAGTGCCTTAGCAGTTGTTGCTCTCCTCCTGCACCTTGGATGCATGTATTGTTGCAGAGTTTTCTCACAACCTTCCAAGGCGTTCCCGCTAGAGGGTTTGAGTGAGAGCCTTTCTCCAAATTGGAATATTTTCCACCTCCCTTTAATTGGGTTTTCCAAATTGCAGCTGCAGAGCCATCACTAAATAAAATATCCCAAGCCTGGAGGGAAGGCGACTTAGGCCTTGGATCCCCAGAGGTTTCCTCCTCATAGGGTTTTTTTCTTTCCTCCATTGCCTCAGGTCATAACACTTAGTTAGCTTAGTTGTTTTCCCTAGTTTCTTTAGGTAGGTTCCATTGTTGGATCGAGGTGGAGGATGTCCTGCCATTCCCTCTCTCCTTGGGGATCCCCTAATCTCAAAGCAAACCATCAGTATCATGCTACGCAGACCTGGGCAGTCATTATGACTACTGAGCATCTCATTGCATTATCACACTGCCTATACTTCTCTACTACTACATTACAGTTACTACTCCTATGTATCAGTTACTGCTTGCTCATATGCTTCATGTTGCCTCCTTTTTGGGGATGGTACTATATTTCTTTTTTTGGGGATTCCTAAGGTACCTTTAGCTACAGGAACTGTCCCATTGCACCTCTAGGGGTGGAACCCTCTCCAAGGGTTCCTTGCCTTTGTACCCCTACAGGGTGGTAATTCCTCTGGAAGAGAGAGTGCGAATGGCCAAAACCAAATTAACACAGTTGCACAAGCATAACACTGTAAGAGGTCTAAACCTCACTTTCAGGTTCTTGGCAATATTGGAGAGGCAAATAATCACAAACAAGTTGCATTCAAGTAATAAACAAGTTTATTACTACAAACAGGGATGAATCACAGTTGCCCTAAGCAGCTCTTACCAATACGAACTGGGAGCCAGTGCTAAGCGTTCCCTACACCTCGAGGTTTCTTTGTAGTCTCTTGGGATCTCTTGGGTCTCCAAGGTGTAAAGCCTGTGCATAACATTATATACCTATGATAATTACTATGGTTACTGAAAGATAGAAACATTTCTAGTTACAGAGATGAGCCCTATTGGCTAAATTAGAGGTGGCTCACGGTCCAAGATAACATTATATAATTCTGTAAAGTCATCAGTTTTAGAACAAAGACGTTCTTATACAAAGTCTTACATAACAAGGTGAAGTGGTGTCCATCACCGAAGATGGCAATGTTGCCTTACACATTATAATTACTTCAAGGACAGGTGCCTTGGCATCTGACAAGTAAGAAATAGAAAATACATGGTATAATGTGTGTGCATTAGCAAGCAAAGTGAGTTACAATAAGATGTATTCATATCCTGACATCTACTCTTATACGTTGATGCCCTTAGCCCCCATATTAGTATAGCCTATGCCTAAACATTAGCTGTCTCGGTGTACCCCTGAGGGTATCAATTAGGGTGCAGAGACCTCGTGTAACAATTCCCCCCCTTGTTGCCTAAAAAGGGCAACACAGGCGAATGTAAGGAGTGGGCAGGAGCAGTGGATCTTTACAATCCAGAGGCACAAGCCTTGTAAAGAAACTCAAGCTGCTCATGGTGTTGGCGAAGAGTACGTCGTAAGCAGCAAAGCATAATAATCAAAGTAAATATCAAAAATGCTTGTATTATAACAAAACCTTTAAAAGTAATCTCTAACCAAGTGTTAGTCAAAGCATTATTCATGTCTCCATCATTCATCAGGTCAAGAATGGCTTCATTGACTTTGGTTATATTATTGCTGATGTGGATGAGGTGTGTGTCCTTTCTATCTAAAAGTGATTTCCAGAGTAAGTGTCACGTGGATCTATGTACATTAAAGTAAGGTATTCCTCAAGTGTGAGTAAATAATCTGATTACCATCAATAATATCTGCTTCCATAAGGGGACGGGGTTATGACAGTGTGTCCAATGACAGTCTTCTGATGGGAACAAAACAGAAGTTGGGGTAATCAATTGCACAAGTAACAGAACCATAAGAATAAGTTTTTATATTAGTGACTATACAGTATTCACCGTCAGAGTTGTACTGTGATCGTACAGTAGGCAGTCTCCATTTTTGCAACTGAACAGGGCATGTGTAGGTCATCTTGGAGATCCGTGTTGACAGGCGATGAGCTTCCTCATGATAGGACTGGTAGAGCTGATCCAGTGACTGCATTGATTGAAAAGCATTGGTGCCATTTTCAGTGATGTCAGCATCCATAGTGAAAGTCCAGTCAATGCTGTCTGGAGAGTAGCCACAAACAGGGCGTATAACATCAAACACATCACATCGGCACAGGTAGATGTATTTCTTTTTCGCACAACAGTCCGTGTGCGGTGCCACCCAGGCATCCAGGAAGGAATGGTAGACCAGTAAAGAAGGTAGATCCAGGCGTTCTCAGTAGATGTCTTCGTCCAAATGCCCTATAGAATGCGCCAGTGCCAGCTTGTCGAACAAAGCTGTAGTGGGATCAAAGCGTGGTAAGGAGACAGTAAAAGAGACAAACATGGTATCTGTTATAGAACATTTCTTAGCAGAAAACAAGGACCAGTATTGGGATG
Source organism: Neoceratodus forsteri (assembly GCA_016271365.2). NCBI lineage: Eukaryota > Metazoa > Chordata > Ceratodontiformes > Ceratodontidae > Neoceratodus > Neoceratodus forsteri. The sequence goes on along the minus strand of CM057449.1, from coordinate 1,579,670,981 downwards.
TCTGGTCACAAACCCCAAATTTCGAGCTGTGAGAGAGGAATGGACAGAGTTTGTTGCACATAGGGAAATACAAGATGGAGATTTACATTTAGGACAATACCACTTAGATAGACGTCTGTCATGTATAATATCAGGAATCCTGCCAGTTTCTAGGTCTCTGAAAAGGTTGTTAATGGTAGTGAGTATGTATGAACCATATGCAGAACAAAGTATTTCCCTACCAATGTATTGTCTATCAGCTTCTCTATTGTTCTGTTGTATGAGTGCGTTAATCTTATCTTTGGAATCAGTGAAGGCTTTTGCAATGTTGTGCATGTTGTATACAGTGTATCTTTCTTCCTGGCTAAGACCATCCACACCATGCAATAAAGGTGGTAAAACATCATTAACCAAACCAGTGGAGAACTTTGCAGAATGACTTTTGATAGCAGCAATGTCTGCTTTGTTCCAAATGGACATAGCAGTACCAAAAAGACCTGTGACAGTTCCCGTGGCACCCGTGGCATCAGAACTGTCAACTTCACGTTTAGTACGTTTATGAGTAAGAGTACTAGGAGGAGTTTTCCTCCTAAAATTACCTCTGTGTTCAGTAGAATAAACCCCAGTAAAGGGATCTTTGGTACGTATCTGAAAGGCAGCTAAACTGTCAAGCAATAAAGTACTGTAAAATGCGGAGGTATTGGTATTGTAACACATACCAAATTCTTTCATATTCCAATAAGTAAGGTTAAATAAAACAGGTACATGCATAAACTGTAAATTGTTAATCAAAGAACCTGGGAGGGCAGTGGCTGTGAGACCACTACGGGGACCAGGGGTATGTTTTTGACATTCCAAAAGCTGTTTCTCAGTAGGAGGTAGCACAGATAGATACATGGCAGCAGAGGCCATGTGGTGTACAGCACAAAATCTGCGGGCAGAATCCTGAGAAAGAGAGTTACAATAGGAAGGGTCAATTTAAGCAGTAATGTTATACAAACCAGAGTGTCTTAATGCAGTTTGTAACAAGGACAGTGTACCATTCGGGGACAATTTAGCGTTGGGCCAACCCTGGAAAGTTCCCTTAGAGAGTTTGGCCACAGGGAGAACTTGTCCTTGTGATGTGGTTTGCCCACAATCTGAAGGGTAGATTTGTCAGGAGCAATGACGAGGCAGTGAAGTTTGCATCGGAACCTTCCTGGACAGTATATCAGTGTCTGGAATTTTGATGGAAACTCCTCTGTAGGAGGTGCTGGAGGATCAAGGTGTCGAAGGAGGTCCGGTACCGTGCCTTGGACGGAAGGGAGTACTCCTGCAAGGAGTAGAGATAGGAACAAGATAGCCATCTTGTCAATGTATCTGAAAAGGAAGATGAAAGATTAGTATATTAGTACAGTTCCGCCCAATGGTGTTAGGAAGAGTAAGTTTTAAGCTCCTTTGTACAGTTTCAATTGGTTTGCATGTAACCATTTGTCAGTCAGTTTATTGTTATGGAGGAGTCTAACTTGATAGACTGCTGGACTGAGCTTGTTGACAATGGGGTAAGGGCCTTCACACTTATTGGAGAAGGAGTGGGTGGGATGTGCAAATCGGAGTACCATTACCTGATCTCCAACTTGCCAATCCACTTCTGGTGCATGTTTGTCAGATTGTATTTTGGACTGTTGCTGGGCCTTGCCCATGCAATTTGCGGCATACAAGTGTGTGTGTATGAGGTCTTTTCTGAGTTTTTCCACATACTGATCTACAGACACGCGGTCTGCAGTGGGGGTGTGCAGGTCAAAGAGCAAGTGTTCAGGTAGTCTCATTTGTATGCCAGTCATTACCTCAAAGGGTGTAAGCTGGGTAGTGGCTGAGGGCGTACCCCTAATTGCCATAAGGAGTAAAGGCAGTAGGGAATCCCAGGTCTTGGGATTGTCCTCAATGAATTTGGAAAGCATTTGCTTAATCCGTCTGTTAGCTCTTTCTACTTGACCTGAGGATTGAGGGTGATAAGGTATGTGGAACTTTTGCTGAACCCCTAGGAGTTCAAGGGACTCTTTCATCAACTCACCTGTAAAACTGGTTCCTTTATTGGAGTCTACCTTGAGAGGCAGGCCCCACCTGGAGAAAATCTGTTCTACCAGGATTTTGGCAGTTGTCTTTGCAGTGCAAGTCTTAGTGGGGAAAGCCTCTACCCACTTAGAGAATAGATCGGTCACTACAAGGGCATACTTGTTGTTTCTACTGGTATTGGTTAAAGGACCAATAAAATCAATTTGGATGGCATGCCAAGGGCCAGTGTGTCTCTGTGGTAAAAGTTTTGGCATTCCATTTTGTAGGTATTGGATTGTTTTGTGCACAAACGAGGCAGTTATCAATGTATTGTTTAACATCTTTGGTAATCCCAGGCCACCATGTGGTGGTTTTGAGGCATTGGAAGGTATTTTCAGCCCCCTGGTGTCCACCAGTGGGTGTGCCATGTACCTGGTGCAAAAATTCAGATCTCAAATGTCTGGGGACCACCCACAATTTGGTGGTAGCATCCTCTGGCTGAAACCAAATAAGTTTATCATCAGGGATAAGTGTAATTTACTCTGCATGCCTACGGTAAGGGTTATGTGTAGGAAGTCTTTCTTCACTACCCTTGTCCAAGAATCTGAACACTTCTTTGAGTTCAGTGTCCAAGTGCTGGGCTGCTGAGAGGTCCAGGGGGGAAAAAGATTCAGATTTCTTTCTAAGAGCTGCAACATGTACAGCCGCATTGGCCTCTGGATGTTCTATTGCCCAGACATCTCCCCCTCGGGCCCCTTCCTTGGCAAGGGTGTCTGCTGTGTCACTGAATGCATGGTAGGGATCATGTAAGGAGTGAGCTTTAACCTTGTGTACATAGAGTTTGTGTGGGTATTTCTGACCTAATGCGTGTATGTAAATCACCAGTTCTTTGTATTTCACTGGGCTGCCATCAGAAGAGAGGAAGGAGTTCTTCTGCCAGAAAGGGAGAAATTCTGTAAGGGAACAACAAACCCAATTAGAGTCAATAAAATGATAGTGTCTTGAGTTCCATGTTGGATAAACTCTAATGCACAGGCCACTGCTGCCAGCTCTGCATACTGTGATGAAGCTACAGTACAGCGTTTAGATATCTTGACAGTGTTCCCATAAGGATACACCACCATGATACCCATCCCTGCAATTTGTTCACCTTGATAATATGATGCTGATCCATCGGTGAAAACGCGGCACAAAGAGTTGTTTTCTAATACCTCAGGGGTGGCAGGGAAGAATGGACCTGGATCTGGAAGATCAGGTGACTGCAAAGTGCAGTCGTGGGGCTCCCCCTGAAAGAGGAGGCCATGTGCTAGTAGAGATGGAACTTTGGTTTGATGGACCTGAATATCCCTATCCTGGAGGAGGAGTGACCAATGTGTCAGCCTGGTGTTAGAGACTGACCCATCCTTCACTCTGTCTGAGAGCAAAAAGGTAGTAGGAGTATGATTGGTGTTAAGAATCAGTGGAGAGTACTGAATGACATATAGGCTTGACCACTATAAGTGGCCAGAAGATTCCTTTCACAAAGGCCATACTTCTGTTCTACTGGGGTCAAGAGCTGCGATGCATATGCAATAGGTCTCAAGGTGCCATGTACCTTTTGAGCTAAATCTGCCGACATGGCAATGTCAGAGGTGGCACACTCTAGATGGAATGGTAATGCTGGATTGGGGTTTACCAGTGCTGGGGCGGAGGCCAAAGCTTGCTTCAGTGACATCACAGCCTGGGTATGGACAGGGCCCCAATTCCATGGAACGTCCTTTTTGAGTAAATCGGACAGTGGAGCGGCTTTCTGTGCAAAATCACAAATAAAATCTCTGGAGTAGATTACCATACCTGGAAACCTCCTAAGAGTTGCCACACTGGTGGGTAATGGCAAGTCTTGTAACCCTTGAATCTTTTTCCAAGTAGGACTCCGACCTTGATCTGTTATCTTCAAACCCAGAAAGAGTACTTCTTTCTGACATAGTTGTGCTTTTGCAGGATTACACTTCAAGTCTGCTCTCTGAATAAGAGTCAACAGTTCATCCAAGAGATCCAGATGTTGTTCCTGTGTGGCAGTAGCCAACAACAGGTCATCTACGACTGTAAGAGACATCGGGGGGTTGAGAAACCTTGTAGGGCATCCATCATATGGAGATGGAAGAGGGATGGGCTGTTATGGAACCCCTGTGGCAAGCAAGTCCACATATATTGTCGCCCTTCAAAAGTGAAGGCAAACTTATATTGACTCTTGAGGGCCAATGGTAATGACCAGAAACCATTGGAGATATCCAGAGCACTAAACCATTTCTGATCTGGTGTTAGAAGTCGAAGCACATCCGGTGCAGATGCCACAGTTGGGGAGCAACTGGGAGTGACCTGATTCAGTTTCCTGTAGTCAATAGTAAGTCTCCAGGTACCTGTGGGTTTCTTTAGAGGCCAAATAGGAGAGTTGGCAGTGGAGACACAGGTTCTGATTACTCCTTGTTTAAGGAGTGACTTGATTGTTTCTCGAAGAGAGGGTAAGGCTTCAGAGGGAAATGGGTATTGCCTTTGTCTCTCATGTGCTGGGCCTGGCACCTCAATAACGGTATGCATTCTGCCACAATCGTGTTTGTTGACTGCAAACGCTTCCAAGTGTCGTTGCAGAATAGGTAGGAGTTTTGGGAAAAGTTCATGGTTCTTGAATAAATCTATGACGTCATACTCTTTGTTGCTAATGGATATTGTTGCCACAGCATGTGAGTCAGGAATTAAAACAGTATGGTATTGACCCTGTATCTGTATCAACAGCATGTTTGCTAGATCCACCACACAGCCGTGTGGTGCAAGAAAGTCAATCCCAATGATGCTAGGGTGATCGTGCAACACCATCAGTTGGAAAGCATGTGAGGCCTTCAGATGGCCTAATTCTACCAGTAAAGGCAGAGAACGGTATGCAGGTAACCTAGCACCATCAACTCCTGACATATTGGTCTTCCATCCAGTAGACCATGGAGACGTTTCAGGGTGGTCGTCGTGTAACACAGATACAGCTGCACCTGTATCTAATAAGACAATTAATTGGAGGCCCCCGACCGTGGCCTCAGTGCAGGGCCTTCCGTTTGTATCCAAGACCAGCTTGTTTACAATGCGGACTGGGGCCTGTAATTGTCAATCCGTATTGTTGGAGGCATGCAGAGGTTGGGCTTGGCCTGCATGGATGACTTCGCCGTGTTGCACTGATGCAATGTAAGGCGGGGCTTCCGGGTTCAGGCTGGTATGGGTATTCGCACCCATACCTCCGGTGTCTCCATGGCCAGTAGTGTCATGGTCGCTAGTTGTACTGCTGCAAGTGTTTAAAGGGAACGGCATCCGCTACAGAACGTACTTGCCCAGGAGCTCCCGCGAAATTTTCGGTTTTCTTAGCTATCTCTTTATATGAGGGACCCGATCTTTGTAATGGTTTACCTTTGCCTTTGTACCTTTTGTTCTTAGGCCAATTCGGTTCCCACCCCACTGTTGTTGTTGTTGTTGTTGGGGGTTTTGCTGGGTGCTAGCTGGAGGGGCCAATGGAGGTTTGGGCTGTTGTTGCTGGGCCTGCCCTTCCACCCTGTAGTGTGTCGTAGTCCCAGAAGCGGGTTCCAAAGGGGCAACCTTTTTGGAACCGGAACCCAAATCGCGGATGTACAACTGGTACACTCTCTCGGTTTTCCGAAGGATATCGGCAAACCTATCCGTATTCGGGTATGTGGTTGGCTCTACTTTCTCTCTCACTGCTGGGATCATGTTTCTAAGGAACAGGGTCTTATATTCAATAAGATCTACATCTGCGGCTTCTTGTGCCAGATGTTTCCCTGCTCGATAAGCCATCCAGAGTCTCTGGTGGTAAGTCGCTGGACTTTCTTTAGCATTTTGCTTCACGGGGTATGCTAGCATTACTCCAACCACACCAGGGCTGTGTGCGGAAATGAGCTCAGCTGCGACTTCATCAAAGGTAGCGTTCCCATCTTGGCGAACTACTTTGGCGAGTTTTGCCCATAAACCAGGATCGATGGTCTGGCGTAGTATTTGGATGTGGTATTCTGCGGCGAGACTAAGCATCTGCCATTTGGAGCGCACCTTTTCCAAATGGTAGCTGAGATTGTTGGACGGGTTCATCCGACCGATGCTGTCAGCAATTTGCTGAACAGAGTAGGCCATTTGCAGGGGATTAGTTGGTGGTCGATCAGGCAAGGGTAGCGCATCTCGCGCACCATCCAATGCTGCGCGGGCTGCAGTTTCAGCCGCAGTCCAAACAACACCTTCCTGAGTGCCAGCTTCTTGAAAAATTTGTCGAATCTGATTTTTAATGGCTTTCATACTTCTTTCAGGAAGAGGAACATTTCCCAATGCCCTATCAATCATGGTTTCAATCTCTTGCCTGTCTTCCACACTAATAACGGCTACCGGAGGCGCCATTGGGACCAGGTGTTTGCCTTTTCCACTCCCTATCATGGGCGCCACCATGATGGCGTTTCCTATGATGAGCGCTATGACGCTGCCTATGTGTGACCTGGGAGTAGGGCGGGACCCGCCATGCGTGTGGATGGCTGGGTGGGGAATCTGGCCATAGTAGGGGCATGACTGGGCATTGTATCATGAGATGTCATCAGCCGGATGGCTCCCCTCTGACGATGAAGGAAAGGCAGGGGCTATGCCACCCATTGCCTTAACATGGCCAGTCAAAACCTCTCGCTGATGGTGCAGTTTATCCATCTTAGCTCTACATTCATCATGACTCACACTTGCAACATCCATATCAACCTGATCCTGTTTCTGTTTCTGCAAAACACGGTACACGGCGTTCAATTCGCCATTGTCCCTATAGGCTGTTTCTAAATCATTACGTACCTGATTGATCTCGTCCTGCAGTTCACCAATCTCATCACTCAATTGTGCATTCGCGGCACTCAACAAATCATTCATTTGTACCACCTGACTCTTATCCTGTCTTAAACTTTCACACTCATTCTTCAGAGCACACATTTCTTGTTCACCAGCCTGTGCAGAATGATGCAATAGTGAATCCTTTTCATTACGCAGAGATTGGAGTTCTGACTCCAAGTTCTGCTGTATCCGAACACATTATGTTTCCTGCAAACCCATCTCCTGCTTAAGAGATGCGATCTGTAGGTCAAGGGTTCGAAACCTCGCTCCGGAGGCTTCCAAAGCAGCATAGAGAGCAGCGACCATCAACCCTTTAGCACAACGCTTATTGGTTGACTGTCGCTACTTCTGTGTACTGGGTTGAAACTCTAGCACAGGGTTTTCGGATTGACTTGATATCCCGGCCAAGTCAGCCCATCCTCCATAGGAGGTAAGAAAGTTAGAGACATCGAGTCTCAGTTCTGTGCAGATATCTGATACGGTGGTCATTTATGTGAGGACGAAAATTCAAACTGTGAAAAAGACCAAGCGTTAGTGTCGATCCACAACACAGGTACTTTAAACACAGCCGGTTACTGTATATGTTGTGGTTTGAATTCAAGGCCGCTATGGAGTGAGTCAAGACGGCATCGACCACACCTGAAAAGTCAGCCAGACCTTGCAAGTATCTACAAACTGGTAGAAAACGGATAGGTGATAAGAAATGTACACCTGCAGTCCTCAGGGAAAAGGAAATTTATATAACAGTGAAAACTTACAACACCCAATATCGCTTGCACGGTCGCCAATTGTAAGAGGTCTAAACCTCACTTTCAGGTTCTTGGCAATATTGGAGATGCAAATAATCACAAACAAGTTGCATTCAAGTAATAAACAAGTTTATTACTACAAACAGGGATGAATCACAGTTGCCCTAAGTAGTTCTTACCAATATGAACTGGGAGCTAGTGCTAAGCGTTCCCTACACCCCGAGGTTTCTTTGTAGTCTCTTGGGATCTCTCGGGTCTCCAAGGTGTAAAGCCTGTGCATAACATTATATACCTATAATAATTACTATGGTTACTGAAAGATAGAAACATTTCTAGTTACAGAGATGAGCCCTATTGGCTAAATTAGAGGTGGCTCCACGGTCCAAGATAACATTATATAATTCTGTAAAGTCATCAGTTTTAGAACAAAGACGTTCTTATACAAAGTCTTACATAACAAGGTGAAGTGGTGTCCATCACCGAAAGATGGCAATGTTGCCTTACACATTATAATTACTTCAAGGACAGGTGTCTTGGCATCTGACAAGTAAGAAATAGACAGAAAATACATGGTATAATGTGTGTGCATTAGCAAGCAAAGTGAGTTACAATAAGATGTATTCATATCCTGACATCTACTCTTATACGGTAGATGCCCTTAGCCCTACGTATTAGTATAGCCTATGCCTAAACATTAGCTGTCTACGGTGTACCCCTGAGGGTATCAATTAGGGTGCAGGGACCTCGTGTAACAACACTATACTGGCTGCATAGGCCAGTGAGATGAAAGGCTTGCCTATAGTTTGGTGGCCAAGCAGCCAGCCACTCCCACTTCCTGAGCTATATAAGCAGTTCCTCTAAGCCTCACTATGAAGTATTTTTTCTTTGCCCCACCATCCTCCCCTCCTCCTCCAGCAGCAGCACTCTCTCCTTAGGGGGATTCCTAAGGTACCTTTAGCCACAGGAACTGTTCCATTGCACCTCTAGGGGTGGAACCCTCTTCGAGGGTTCCTTGCCTTTGTACCCCTACAGGGTGGTAATTCCTCAGGAATAGAGAGTGCAAATGGCCAAAACCAAATTAACACAGTTGCACAAGCATAACACTATACTGGCTGTGTAGGCCAGTGAACTATATATTATACAGCCAAGATAGTGCCTGTATTATAGGGTTGAGTAAGCGCTTCTATGTTAAACTCATATTTTTGCACCTTAATAACTTTGTCCCTTTCAACTGATGTACATGAAATTTGGAAAGCAAAGCCTCTGTGCCAGTATCTCTTGATCCTGTAAATATTATGTAGATTGATTCAGTGTGGGCAAAGTTACAGAGGTGAACAAAAATGTAAACCTCTGTTTTTTTATGTTTTTTTCCCCATAGGACAGCAAAAAAATAGGAGGCTTTGAAACCTGAAACATTCAGGCTTGATAAAGCTTGGTCCAAGGTATGCGCTTTTTTGGTCTTTAGGTCCAGCTGTTAAGTAGCTTTTAAATTTAATAAAGATGTTCAGTTTTTGCGCATGCAGAGTTAAAAAAAATTAATGTTCTATACATGACTGAATTTTTGCAAAAGGAGCAGTTTGCACTATACGACATAGCTGTGTTTCATAAATGATAGCTGTGTCCTATAGTGCAACCCCTGCTGCTGTTGTGACTCATAGGTCAGGGATGGGGCTACTGTCATTGTAGCCCCACCATCCTGACTGTGCTGTGCTGTGCCTTCAACTGTATCTGCACATCAGGGGTCACAATCCCTGGTGGCAGTATATTTATTTATTTATTAATTTTCTGACACAGGGATGCTGAACCCCCGGTGTTGGATGCCCCTTGCCCCCCACAGCCTTTTGTTTCATCTAATTCACCCCTCCACCCCAGCAGAGTGGGACACTGGAGAGCTCACCATCAGTGTCCAGAAATAGATTAATTTGATATGTATACCTTCAAAAAAGAAAACTGTTCCCTGACATCTTTTTTTTGTTTTCATTTAAACTTGAAATTAAAAAAAAGGTCCCTCATCATCAAGGCCATTCCCCTCCCACCATCCTGACCCTCCCATTAGGCACCCACCACCCCACACACCCTTACCTTATACTTATCTCTGGAGGTCGTATGCTGTTATCTTCTTTTGACTGGGACACGTCTGCAGTCTTCAAAGCTGAACCATAAACTGAGGAATAAAGCTTACTAACATGTAATGTATTTGGTTGTTAGGAGCTGGTTACACTGTACAACAGAGCTGTTATTTAACAAATGACAGCTGTGCCATATAGTACAACCCATGCTGTGTTGTGACTTTGTCAAAGATGGGGCTACTGTCATTGTAGCCCCACCATCCTGACTGTGCCTTGAACTCTATCTGTACACCAAGGACCCCAATCTCTGGTGGCAGTGTATTTACTCATTTATTTCTTTATCTTTATTATTATTTCTTTATCATTTTTTTATATGATTCGATAACGGGACGCCCACCCCCAGTGTCGGATGCCCCACCCCCCATCCCATTATCTTATTAAAAGTGCCAACATCAGGTGCCCAATCCCCATGTTGGCATGTACACAAACCCCCAGTGTGGACACTGAGGAGCCCAACCCCAGTGTCCCAAAATAGTTTAATGTATTTAATCCTTCCCTGAAAAGAAAAAAATTCCAGTGATGTCTTTTTACCTGAAAAGAAGAAAGCAGTCCCTTGTCATTGCCACCATCCCCTTGCCCCATCCCTCCCTCCCACTGAGCACCCACCACCCCACACCCCACACCCTATACTTACCACCGGAGGTTGAATGATGTGATCTGTGGACCAAGACACCTCTGCACTCTTCAAAGCCTAACCACAAACTGAATAATACTGGTAAGTGCCGTAAAATGTATTTCAATGGCATTTTTAAATTATGTTGATATCTTTGACATTTTTTTGGAATTTTTTCACCAAAATTTCAACATGGCCTTTTTGGGGCCCTACCTCATGAACACTGTCATTTCATTAATCAGACCTTGTTTGCAGTGGCTGTGCAAAATCACCTTTTGGGACAGAACAGCAAAATTTCACCATCAGTGTTCATGAGGTGGGTTCCAAAAAAAGGCCATGTGCAAAATTTAGTAAAAACAATTCCTATAAATGCACATTCATTGAAATTTTTCTATGCAGACTCATAACTTTTGAAATTTTATATATTTTGCCTCCAAATTTTCAACATAGCCATTTTTTCACACCACCTCATGAACAGTACATGAACAGTACAGCTGTCATTTCTCAGATCCTGTCCAAAATGTGTTTTTGCATCTGTGGAATGGAATGGCATTTTGGCACAGATTTGAACATTTTCACCTATGTGGTTTATGAGGTGGGGTCATAAGAACACTATGCTGAAAGTTTGGGGTCAAAATATTAAAAAACAAAACATTTATTAAATAATGTTGTTTACAGGGATGTCCATCGCACCACTGGGGAACACGCTGCCTTACCATACCAGTGAGTGGAGTTTACGTGTGAACTCAGTGAGCAGGGACAAGGCTGATGGGGAAGGTGCTGCAGCATGCAGCACCAGCCTCTGCCTGGGTAGGGACAGAGCAGTGTGTTAGCACAGATACCACACCTTGTGGTGGGTTAGGGAACCTCACCCACTAGATATTGTCATGTGTGCTGGGGCCTGCTGGGCCCATGTACCGGGTCAGGATTGTCTCCAATATTGTATTGGGACCTGCGCAATGAGGATACAATTCCATTATCACAAAAAGAAGGGAAATTCTTTGCAAAAAAATTACGTTAATGCAGACATTATGGTTTTAAAAAACAAAGCGCACAAAGATGGGAAATGAAAAACATAAGAGATTTGGGTCACCAGAATATTAGCAAATCAGTGGTGGGGTCTTATTTGAGGTTGTCAACCCTAATGCCCACCCCTCTCCTGATCAGATGAGATCAAATATATGGGCCCTGTGTGAAGAAATCTCTGACAGATTATGTTGGCCATACTGTATCACTATGAGGCATTAGTTTGGAGCTGTGTCTTGTGCTTCAGACAGCAGGCTACAGGCTGGGGTGGGGTGGGTAGGGCATTAGGTTTGACAACCCCAAGCAAGACCCCCACCACTGATTTGCCAACACTCCAGAAACCCAAATCACTACTGTTTTTCCTTTCTTGTCTTTGTGCACTTTGCATTTTACAACCCTATTGTTTGCATCAATGTAGTTTTTTGCAAAGAATATTTATTATACTGGTGCAGTAGCACCAGTATAGTTAGAGTTGAGTTATGTGTTTAATATTAACCCCAATATTTTTCACCTTAATAACTTTAGCAGCATTAGGCAAAACAGCTCAATATTTTGCATGTGTAGTCTGGCTGGCAGGGTCTCAAGACATGAAGAGTTTTGTGATGCCTTCTTTTGTAGTTTCCAAGATACAGAACATCAATTTTAAGTGACTTATAATGTTTTTCCTATAGTTTTTTTTCCTTTCATTTACAGCCAAGATGGTACTGTTTTTTTTCATGAAGCTTTCAGGGCAGAAGTGGTCTGTGCCATGGCTTGAGTTTTCACTGCTATGCAGATGATACTCAACTATACATGTCTTTTGTGCCTGATCAAGATGATACTGTCTCAGTGCTAAACAGCTGTCTGACCAAAATTCAGGCCTGGATGAATGTAAGCTGGCTAAGGTTGAACCCTAAAAAAACTGAGGTGTTGGTGGTGGACCAGGGTCGTTGTAAAGCGGGTATGTTGGCAGGTTCCACTTCGGGTCTATGGCTTGGAGGCATCCAGCTAGCTACCTCAGACTGGGTGCAGAACCTGGGCGATATGTTTGATGATTGTTTGACCCTAAAGTTACAGGTGTCAGCAGTTGTTAAAGTCTCTTTTTACCATCTGAGAAATATCGCCTGGGTGAAACACCTGGTTCCTCCCGATGATCTTCCAATGCTGGTTCACGCCTTCGTTACCTCCCGCCTTGACTACTGCAATGCCCTTTACCTAGGGCTACCGGTGGTTGATATCCACTGCTTGCAGCTGGTGCAGAATGCGGCAGCCAGGCTATTGACTGGTACTTCTAGAACCAGTCATATAACGCCTGTGCTCCGCAGTCTGCACTGGCTGCTGATACAGTGGCGGATCACCTTCAAGGTTGCTTTATTAACCTATAAGGCCACACACGACCAGGGACCAGGTTATCTGAAAGATCTCCTTTGTCCCTACTGTCCCCTTCGTCCTCTCCAATCCACTGATGAGGGATTGCTAGAGATTCCCAGGGTTCGATTGCAAACATGTGGAGCAAGGGCATTTAGTTTTGCTGCCTCGTCCCTGTGGAATTCTCTACCTCATTGGTAGGAGAATGCCTAACCATCCAGAGTTTCAAGAATACCGTGAAAACTTATTTTTTTAGTTTGGCATTCGGGGATTAATGCTGCTGCCATTATATTATATTTATTGCAATTTATATGTTTTGTCTTTCGGATAATTTATTTTTATTTTATATATTTCATTGTACAGGCACCTTGGTTTTAGAAAGGCACCTTTTATAAATAAAGAAGATTTGATTTGATTTGATTAGTGCCTTTCAAATGTTTCATGAACAAATATTAAACAGTTCCAGAGTAATGAGGATTTTAATTTTTTTGTGAGCATGCTCATTAGGGGTTTAGAATAAGCCTCTGATATGAATGATAAAAAACATCATTCATGAAAATTTATGTATTGCAATTATCAATCGTGAGGAAAAATAGCAATTGTTTTTTTTATACTTGTTTTATTGATTATCTTTCAGCTTTAAAAACATCAGCTTTTACTTTGAAGTTTACAAGAAACTTATTTATTACTTGATATTCAGTCACTCTTATCATTTCTGAATACATAACATCTCAACTTAAAAAAAAACGTTAAAATTCGTACTTGGCAGTTGATTACAGCATCAAGCAGGGTCTTTTTTCTTACACAAATTGTATGTTAGTACATTTCCATCACAAAATCCCAGGCAACTATACACATAAATAAGGCATTACATTTCTAAGTAAAACTACTTTACCCATCCCCCTCTTAACTTTTTAATTCAACTTTTCCTGGTAAAGTTCCCACCTTGCCCACCTTGTTATAAAAGCCTCTTTTCGATTTTGCAGGCCCATAGAGATTTGCTCATTTTGTTGAGTTTGCAATATTATTGCTTTCCACTCTTTAAGGTGGGGAGGAGTTATTTGGAGCCATTTTTTTGTTATTTATTTGTACGCTGAGCACAATAAGATTGCCCAGAGATACTTTTGAGCTTTGTCCCTTATTCCTGATGGCGGCACTCCTAGGATCAAGTGAAAGAGTTCTAGCTCTTCTTGTATATCCAGGACCCCTTTTATATGTTCCGTGACTTGGCTCCAGAATTGCACCAAACTTGGCCATTCCAGGAAAATGTGTTTGTGCGAGGCATTTCCCTCCCCACAGTCTCTCCAGCACTGGGAAGAACCTCCCTGCCACCTTAAAGACATTACTGAGGGAACCAGAAAGTACCTCACCCACACCTTCCAGACAAACTCCTCCCAGGTCGGGGATGAAGAGGTCACCCATGTTCCTCTCCAGATCCTTTCCGATTCTACAGCAGTTAATGGATGCTGTAGTTCCTGCTCCCATTTAGATTGTACTGAAGAAATAGCATTCACCGCCTGGGATATGCTGTACTTATATAAGTCCGTTATTGCTCTCTCACCATACTGCAAGGACCATATTCTCTCAAATGGGGGGGGGCTCCCTCTAGTACGCTGGCACTCTTCTTTAATTGCTTTGTGATGTAATCTTTTATTTGATAGAAATATAACCTATCCCTTTCTGTCCACCCAAATTTGTTTTTAGCTTCTTCTAAACTCAGGATATCAGTACCCTTCATTAGTTGCCAAGGGGCCTCTAGCCCTCTATTTATTTGAATTTTATACCATTGGTTATTGAATTCAGGGTTTAAAATGAACCATCTATATCTCCAACAATACTGCTGGGGCATTCTATACTTCGTGGACATCTGCCATCCTTTCAGGATGGACGAGGTCGCTGACGGAACCATTTTAAGCATCTCTCTAAGATGCTTTGCTGAGAATAAGCATGCCGGGGGAGGGGGATCCATGTTTCTCTTGTCAAGTCTATCTGCTTCCACCTTGCTTGACAGGCTTTATTACTCCATAATAATGCTAGCCTCACCTGTGAGGCCATCCAGTACTCACAAAGCGAGGGGAGGGCTATTCCTCCATGATCTTTAGCGAGTATTAGCTTCGTGTAGCTCACTCTTGATCTTTTGGAATTCCATAGGTAGTTATTTAGTAATTTTTGCCAGGACAGAAGTTTTTTGGAGGTAAGGGTACAAGGAACACATTGGAATAAGTATAAAAATCTTGGGAGAATATTAATTTTTAGGGTTAGATTCCTCACATAAAGAGTTGTGGGGAGCAAGGACCACTTCTCAAAATCTTGTCTTATTTTTTGGACTAATGGATCATAGTTTCGAGTGGATAGTTCCCTCAGATTATTAGGGATTTGAATCCCTAGGTGTTGTATGCTTTCTTTACCCCATCTGATTGGAAACTGCTTTTTAAGGAATGGAGTCAGTGTACAATTAAAGACTAGGGCTTCTGATTTACCTACATTAAGGGAAAACCCAGAAAAACTGGTGAATCTATCAATTAGGGTAAATAATGCTGGTATGGATTTTTCCGGGTTTGTGATATATAACAGGATATCATCAGCAAACAGAGCTAACTTCTGTTCCATTCCCCCCACAACAACCCCTTGCAATTCCGGCGACTGTCTCAGGCTCTGGGCCAATGGCTCCATGTAGTAAGCAAACAGGAGAGGGGGAAAGGGGGCAGTCCTGTCTCATCCCTCGCAGCAAAGAGAACCTCTGTGAAATATGGCTGTTTGCCCGTATATACCCTATTGGGCTACTATAGAATCTGAATATGGTCTCCACTAAAGGAGTTGGGAATTTTAATATGAGAAGGACTTCTTTTAAATATTTCCATATTACCTTATCAAAGGCTTTTTCAGCATCGAGTCCCAGCAAAATTGCTGGAGTTTGCTGCTCACTAATCTGTTCTATAATGTAGGCCGTACATCTCACATTATCTTGGGCTTGACGTCCCAGTATAAAGCCACTTTGGTCTGAGTCTATTAAGGCTGGGGCATATTTAACCAGGTGTTTAGATAGTATTTTGGTTAATATTTTGTAATCCGTATTTAAAATAGAGATGGGGCGATATGAGGGGCAAAGGGTTGGTTTCTTGCCCTCCTTGGGTATAACTGAAATTATAGCCTCGTTCCAAGAGGGGGAGATTTCTCCACTTTGAGAGGTGACATAAGCAAACACCCTACTAACTAAAGGTGTCAGCACTTCAGTAAAAATCATATAGAACTCTTGAGGGAACCCATCCGTCCCAGGACACTTACCTGTCTTTAAACCTCCTATTACAGCTGCAATTTCATTAGTCAGAATAGGAGCCAGTAAACTCTCTCCCTGTTCTTGAGTTAGAGCAGGAAGTTGGAGGGTTGAGAGGAAATTTTTAATCTCTCCCTCAGGAGGATCTGTTTCTTCTGTATAGAGGACAGAGTAATAGTCCCGTAGAGCCTCCATGATGGCTGTAGTAGTGGTTTTCAGGTCATTTGTGACCAGATGTCTAATTTTAACAATCGTGGCCTTTGCCTTTTGGTTTCTTAATTGGGCTGCTACCATTCTGGTAAACCTTGGGCCCCTGTCGTAGTATCTATGACGCAAGTACATCAGTTTTTGCTCTACACCATAATCTAGAATAGTATTAAGCTGTTTTTTGAGATCATCCAATTCCCGGGTTCGATTTTTACTATGCTTTACCTTTTGCTCTTCCTCCAGCTTAGCTATTTTATTTTCTAATGTAACCTTCCCTTCCTCCCTCTGTTTTTTCTTATATGAGGAGATTGCAATAATTTTCCCCCTCACTAGAGCTTTGACCGTATCCCATAGTGTTGAGACTGACGTCCCTTGAACATCATTATCTTGCACTGCCTGAGATATTGTGTTGCTAATCTCCTCTTGGATCTCCTTATCCCTGAGTACTGACAGGTTCAGTCTCCAAAATGTTCTTTTTTTGGGAATCAGGGAGTGTATTTTTCAGAAAATGGGTCTATGATCGGAGAGAACGAAATCCCCCTGACAAATCTCACCAGTAACTCCTAAGTGTTCCCTCTGCGTAATTAAGTAATCTAAGCAGGAGTATAAATCACGGGCCTGAGAGTAAAAAGTGCATCGATTATCCGATCCCTGTAGATGCCTCCAGACGTCCTCAAAGCCCAACTCATGCATCAGCTTCTGCACCTTTCTACCTAACATATGCGCTCTACCTTGGGTGGGACCACCATTTCCCCCTGTAATGTTCAAGTTGAAGTCACGCCCACAGATCAAGCTACCCTCCGCCCATCCCGCCAGCTTTGTAAGGAATTTCTGATATACTAGAAATTCTGAGGCCGGGGGTATGTATACTTATGCCAGCATCAATTGCTGACCATCCATCTGACCTTTAATAAGTACGTACCTACCCTCTTTATCCATGACTTTATCTGAAATTTCAAAGGGGATACCCTTTCTAATGAGCACCGCAGTCCCCCTGCATCTTCCTCCCTTATATGATGAGGCAACCACCTGGGAAAAGCCCAGCTTCTCGAATTTTTTATGTTCAGCATTCGAGAGATGGGTTTCCTGCAGTAACAAAACACTCACCCCCTGATGCCTCATTGACTGAAGCATCTTGGCCCTTTTAATGGGGTTAGTAAAACCATGCATGTTATATGTGCACACTACCCAGGTTTGCATCATTTCATAGAATAGGAAACATTTTCTTGACCTGGTTTCCTTCCCCTACACAGCTTTTCCCCATAGTAGTTGCCCAATTTCTTCCTTCTTTCCATTATATTTACTTTAACATCATTATTACTTGCCTTATTCAACTGCCCTGCTTTGCCAAGTGTAACCTAAAGCTTACAACAAACTTTAAACTTTGAAAACATTTCAACAATTGAACTTCACAAAAAAGTACTTCCTAGGTTGGGGGCTATACAAAATTGATAGCCCCATTGTCCTCCTTAAAAAAGGAGAACAGGGGAGATATTTGCCCTACCGTTTCCGGGGGACTCCCCCTAGAGCCGTGCTATTTGCTAGGCTCCTGTAAGGCGCGCCTTTAAACAAGGTCATCACCTACTCTGAACCAGACAAACCACATTTAAGCCTCAATGGGCTTTATATATTCCTGAGAAGAAATTCAGCTTTAAGCTTTGTATCTTGACCTCGCCCCTGTTATCATTCTTGATAGTACAGACTCTATTCACCCTCTTTTCTTTTCTTTTGGGCCCATCCGGGTTATATTTAGCTACGTTTTCTCCCTGTGGGAATTAGCTTTGAAAGTTCCCAAGTGGAAGGAATAGTCTGATGATGGAACCCCTGCTCAATCACGTATTCCCAATATTAGGTATTACGGGGTCTAAGGGAGGGTGAGGGTAAGGGTGGGGGGGTGGAAGTGGAGGTACAGGAGTGGCTGTAAAAGTGTGCCTCTAGACCCCTCCACGTACAGGCGCATCCCTGTTTGGGCTAACATTCTGCAGTAGAGTGAGCATGCAGATTCACCACCCAGAGGTGCAGGCCTCCTGTACACAACCGCCTCCCAAACATTCACTTTAGTAGGGAACTTTTGTATTGTGCCACACAGAACTCTCACAAAAAGCTATTCCAAACCCGTGATCCCCAGAGTCTCCCCGCCCGCTCATGAAGGGAGCTGATTTCTGAAGATATTTTTCTTGAGGAGGAGTAGGAATTAGGTTAAAATGACCCGCCCCCCCCCAGAGTCCCTCATAGATACAAGGTCTCTAGAGTTGTCCAATGTCCTCTTTTAGGATTCACTCATGAAAGCAACTTTGTACTCATCCTTTATTTATTCAGCAGGAAGTAAAGTTAAGTCCTCGCTCCAATCAGTATGAGAGTTGTCTTTTAGTTAAAGCTCCGTGTGAGTTAGTTTCCATCATGGAGGGGACTCTCTGCAAACAGCCTTTTTCGGGAGGAGCTTCTGAACAGTGAGCACCAACTCAGAGTGCACTCCTCTTTTGGTCCCCCCTATCTTCCTGCCAGCTACCAGCTGGTTGGAGGGTTCCCGCTTCCCCGATTCTGGGTTCCTTCTCTTCTTGATCATGACTCCACGCTTCTCCAAGGCTTCCAAGGCCTCATCTGCAGAAGCGTAAATCTTCGTTCCATCTTCCCAAAAGACCCTCAATCTTGCAGGGTAAGGCATGTGAAAACGTATTGACTTTTCCCTCAGCGCTCTCAGTATGGGCATGTACTTTACTCTTTCCACTTGTTTTTCAGATGGATAGTTGTGATCTATGTATAGCCTATGAGTTAAGTATCTAATGTCTTTCTTTGCCCAAGCATGCCGTAGTATTTCTTCTTTAGCAGAGAATGAGTTTAGTTTAAAAACTATGGATCTCGGCCATGCTGCAGGGTCAGTTGGATTTGCCTGGAGCGCACAGTGTGCTCTTTCAATGTGGAACACCATGGTGGTAGGGAGATCGAGTACATCTTTCAATAGATTTTCTAAAAAGGCAGACATGGGGCAACTTCTGAATTCTCCGGGAGACCATACAGTCTCAAGTTGTCTCTACAAGAACGCCCCTCCAGATCCAGAGATTTTGCTCCTAAAGTTTCCATTTGTTGTAATAGGGTATGGATCACCTTTGTCACTTGCACCGTTGTATCTTCTACCTCCGAGAGCCTATCCTCCAGGTGATTTACCCGAGTCTCAAATGCCGTTAACTGCTGCTGCACTGCTCAAAACTCTTGTTTGTTTTCTTTCCGAGACTTGGTTATTTCGTGGAGCAACCTCTCAAACCTGGACCTCGATAACTGCTCTGTTTCTCCATCTGTATCGTATTCTGGAGACCGCCAGCCCTGGGGTGAGGACGACCTGCTGGATGGGCCTGATTTTAATCTGGATGCATCCTTGCTGCACGTCTTGGGCTCTTGCCGAGATTTTCCTCTATTTGTATGCTGAGAATGACCCCCTGAGCTTTTTGACATTTTGGAGTGAGTTTGTAACGATCTTTGGGGGATTTTTAGTTTACCAGGCTTGGAGCATCACGGACTAGGCTTGCATCGATGCCATGACGTCACCGGAAGTCCCAGGAAAAATAGCAATTGTGACGGCCATCTTGTTTTGTTTTTTAAATAAAAAAACTTGGAAAATAAATAATGATGTATTTTTAAACAAACAAACACCTGAATCTAGGTAAATAAGACATGTGTTTTAGAAGATTCTGGCAATAGTTGTTTTTTCTAAAAATGGACCTAAAAATAAGGTTTCAGGGCATTCAGTACACCCATAAATCCTAGGTACCCAGCTTAGCGAGAGAAACCATTCACCCACATTCTCTGCCTGAGAACAATGGGACATTTCTGACATCTCCAGCAATATGTGTATGTATGTTGCTGCCCTGAGTACCAGCCATGAGCTGATGATTGGTAGATGTTATTGCTTTCCTCTTATGATCTGTATTATTGTATCTTATATAAGTTTGGTGATTTAGGTACTTTAAATATTTTCGTAGAGGTCTGTGCTTGTATTTAGACTTTTATTCTAGCTCATCTGTAACATTGTATACCATTGTATGCTAAGTAATGTATACTCTGCTTTGTGTATATTGTATGATCGTCAACTTAAGTGGTCGGTATATATCTTGTCTGCAACCAATTGAATATCAGGACAACTTTGTAAAACTGGGCTTTTTAGTCCAAAAAGTTGCATCCTATTAAAAAATAAAGGTATTTATTTATCTGTCTATCTAGATGTCTGTCTATCAGGCGTGAGTACCAGCAGTGAGCTGGTGATTTGTAGATGCCTGTCTGTCTGTCCATCTGTCCATCTGTCTGTTCTCCTATCTATCTATCTATCTATCTATCTATCTATCTATCTATCTATCTATCTATCTATCTATCTATCTATCTTTTTGTTTGTTTTTCAATTTCTTTCCCCACCCAGCTCACCAGCCCTCCCTCATCCTTTTTCAATATACTGTAAAATAAAAGTGGACTGGGGTGCCCACTTGCCCAAACCCTTCCCATCCAGGTAGTCTCCCCCCTCCCAGTGCATAAGTGTTGACAGTGGGGTGCCCACCCCTGGTGCTGACATACAGTAAAATCTGACACTGGCAAACCTAATCTGCAGTGTTGGATGTTGAACATTATTAAATCTGAAATGAAAAAAACAGTTCCTCATGGTCTTTTTTGTGTTTTTCATACCCTGTAATTGCGAAAACTGTCCCTCGGTAATCTGCTCCCACACCCCTACCCACCCCACCTCAACTCCCTCACTCAGTGCACTATTCTACACTTTACACCCCACCCACACACCTCTCAATCACCAAAAAGTGTCTCATGGCATAGATTAACTCTCTAGTCACAAACACATCTTGCTGCTGGAAACAGCAACTGTGATATGAGGAAACAAGGTAAGTCGGTTCAGTGTATTTAAACATATTTTGAACTTTTACTCACAACTGTCATCTTTTTAATTTTTTACACCAAATATTCAGCATGGATTATTTTGGGACCCCACCTCTTGAACAAGGTAGATTAAATGTTTCAAATCCATCCAAAAGGTGATTTAGCAGTCACCATGGGAAATCTCCTTTCAGGCAGGATTTCCAAATGTTCAGCTAAGGGGTTCATGAGTTGATGTCAAAAGAAGAGTATGTTTTTAAAATCTATGCTGAAAGGTGATGTTGCAGTTATTCTGCAAACTCATGTTTTGGGTACTATTTGAAAATTCCTACCTACCAGGTTCATGAGAAGGAATTATAAGAAGGCCATATTGAAAATATGGTGGAAAATATGGTCAATTCACAACGTTATGAGTAAAAGTTTAAATATTTCTTCATTCACTCAAGACTTTGCTAATTTTCAACATTCTGACTTCAGTTTTTCAACACAGCCATTTTCCCACCACTTCAAATACATGGCAGGAGACATTTTTCAAATCCTGGATGACATATGATTTTGCACTTGTGGTGCAAAATTACATTTTGGCTGTATACTATAAAAGCCACATGTCATGTTTATAGGGGGAAGTTATAAAACAATTATCTTGAACATTTGGGGACAAAATTTTAAATACATAATAATTCTTAAACACTGTGTGCAGTATCAGCCTTTACCATACTGTGTAGTGCTTTGAGATCCCTTGCTGGTGAGCTGAGTTCGAGGGGGGTGAGCTGAGCGAGCCAGCTGGTTGGGATAAGACTGGGGGATGGTGCTGTCATGCAACATCACCCCCAGGCTGAGACAGGAAGGTGCAGGGTTGCCCACATAGGCCCAAGTACTATATAGTTAAGAAAACTCTTTTCTTGGCATCAGGCCCTGCACCTCTTCACCAGTGGTTATCAGACTGCTCTAGAGCACTCCACCCTTCCACTGACAGATTAACTCTTTGCTCTGTGCATCTGTATCGGAGGCTACATGGAAGCACAGGGTCCAGGTGGCCATGTGGTTCAACAGCCCACCAGAAAACCCCATGAATTTTTTACATCTGTTGCCCCACAGAGGCCCCTATTCACAAAGTTGGGGATGGCCCACACAGGCCATGCAGACCAAGAGCACAGCACACAACATCTGTGTGGTATTCAGGATTTGCACAGGTAGCATTCACATGCAACACACAGTGTTGCACAACTGTGGTGCCATGGACAAGCATGGCAGCATGGTGTTGGTTGAGGGATGGGCCACACAGTGCACAATGCACCCCTCCAGACATGCAACAAGACCACCACTACAACATTAGGGCATGTGGGTCCACATGCACAACACTATGCCAGGGGAAGGGCTGCCATAAACCCCAGGTGCCCAGTGCACAGGCTAGTATGGGGCACAGTAGGGCAGACTGGAAATACAGTCAGTGCTGCATGCACCCAATGTTGCCACTACACAGCAGCCAACAAACCACACAGCAATGGTGACAGCTGCACAAGCAAGCACCCCACCACACAAACCAGCCCCTTGTCACCTGTATGTAGCAAGCTTGTGGGCCACTGGCAGGCACACATGCCACACAGTGCGCCATTGTCCCCACCCCCGCACCATCCAGCTGGACAAAGTGTGGCATCAGCCAGAATAAAGGCATGGACACAAGAGATTGATGGAACCACAGTTTAATAAAGGCTTTGCAACACAGTTACCACACGCTGTGATCCATAACCTCAGTCCTCCCTATCATCCTAGTTACTGTAGGAGGCCCAGTTGCTTGCTGTCAGTGTATGGCCTCAGCCCCAGTACCAAGCATAGCAGTGGGCCTGTGTACTGTACCTCTGCATGACAAAAAGAGGCAGAAAAAGTGGGATGTGAGTGACCTGCACAGGGTGGGACACTGCAACACAAACACCACACACACGCAGTACAACACCCACCATTGATGGCTCTGCCACCACCCACAGCTCCCCAACCTCATCCTTGTAGTAGATGTCCCTGCTTCCCACAACTAAGAAGAGAATGTTGGGGATCTCCTGGGTTCACTTCTGGCAGCGGGTGACCATGGTTGCTGTCTCACCCTGGCTCACCTCCCATTGCTCCATGGTGAAACTGTCTGGCCTCCTGCTGAATGCCTGTGGAGAAACAACAAGAGACAGACCATGACAGCCTGAACACTTGTGGTGTTAACACCCTCCTACCACCCCCCCATGCATCCAGCCAACTACCCACTGCCTCAGGCTCTGTAACACAGCAGATGTTGCTCCCCTCCAGGACATCCTGATAGGTAAGGGCTATCCTTCATCAAAACTTCCTGTAGTAGCCTCCAAATTGCCTCACAGATGCTGCAGACAATGCTGCCACTGCCATGCTGCACATGTGAAAGAAAGTCACCCCATGAATGATACCCTAGCACACCATGCCGCCTACTGGTGTGCACAGGAAGCACCTACATAAAGTGACATGGAGCAGCCCATGTGAGGTAGATGGTACATGCAGGGCACAATGCAATTTTAAATGTCAGGTGTGCCAGTGACCATAGGTGCACTATGTGCCTGGGACTAATGCTCAACATCCTTCTGCTGTACAAAGGTCTGGTACAGGTTCAGGGTCAGAGGAGACACCCGCAGCCATGGGTCCATTGGACCCGACTACATGTACAGGCCCTCCAAGATGCACATTTTATACAGTGGTTCTGGTTAGACCATGCAACCATTACACACCTGTGTGACATGGTCAGCATACATGTTAACAGACATTCATGTGTCATAGCCATAGAAATTAAGCTGCTGTGTGCATAGACATATTACACAACAGGTTCTTTCCAAAGGGTGAAACATAGAAACATAGAGTTTGATGGCAGATAAGGAATGCTTGGACCACCCAGTCTGCCCATTTCCCTACCTAATGGATAAGCTGCAGATCCTAGTTAACCAACAGCCTACTTCCTCTGACCCCCAACCACTAGAATTGCCTTATGTCTGTCCCATGCATTCTTGAATTCCCCCACTGTTTTTGACTCCACAACCTCCACAGGAAGGCCATTCCATGCATCCACAACCCTCTCCATGAAAAAATACTTCCTCACATTGCCTGTGAGCCATCCCCTTCTATCTTCAAATTGTGTCCCTGTTGATTCCCTTGAAGTACTTGAAAGTTTATTTCATGTCCCCCCAATCCCTCCTTTCCTCAAGGGTATATATATTAAGCTCCTTAAGCCTCTCTTCATATGTCTTCTGGTGCAGACCCTGCACCATTTTAGTTGCCCTCCTCTGGACTGCCTCCATCCTGTCTATGTCCTTGCAAAAACTGGGTCTCCAGAATTGCATGCAGTACTCCAATGGGGTCTCACCAGCTGTCTGTATAGAGGGATAACAACTTCCTGTTTTCTACTGGTGATGCCTCTTCCTATACAACCAGTATCCCCCCCAGCCCTCCTTACTGCCTTCTCACATTGCTTGCCCACCTTTAGGTCATCTGATATGACTACCCCCATATCCCTTTCCATTTTTGTTGTTGTTTGTATCTCACCCCCCCTTAGTGCACTCTTCCCCTGGGTTTTTGTTTCCCAGGTGCATTACTTTGCACTTCTTAGCATTGAATCTAAGCTGTCATACGTTTGACCATTCCTCCAACCTTGCCAAGTCCCTTCTCATCCTTTCCACCCCACCTTATATATCAACTCTGTTGCAGATTTTTGTGTTGTCTGCAAAGAGACATACTTTTCCTTCCAGTCCCTCTGCAATGTCACTTATAAAGACATTGAAGAAGACCAGTCCTAGAACTGAACCCTGCGGTACCTCACTAGTAACGCCCCTTTTTTCAGAGTGGACTCCGTTTACTATTAACCTCTGTGTCCTGTTGTCCAGCCAATTTTTTACCCAGGCTACCATCTTGAGACCCACTCACAGGCTGGATAACTTGTATATTAATCTTTTGTGTGGGACTGTGTCAAATGCCTTGCTAAAGTCTAGGTAGGCCATGTCCACAGCCCCTTCCTGATCTATTACTTTGGTCACCCAGTCAAAGAAATCTATTAGATTGATCTAACATGGCCTTCCTGCTGTGAATCCATGCTGCCTAGGGTCCTGTGCCCCTTCGGCCTCTAGGTACTCAACAATTCTTTCCTTCAGAAGTGATTCCATCATTTTCCTTATCACTGAGGTCAAACTAACAGGTCTATAGTTTCCTGCCTCTGCCCTACTTCCACTTTTGTGAAGTGGAATCACATCTGCTGTCCTCCAGTCCTCAGGTACCACCCCATCCTCACATGATTTGTTAGAGAGGGTAGTCAGTGGTGTCAGTAGTTCTACCCTTAGTTCTTTTAGAATTCTAGCATGAATCCCATCAGGCCCCATTGCTTTGTCCACCTTCAGTTTCAAGAGTTCTTTCAGAACTCTTTCTTCTGTGAATGGGCTGTTATCAACCCCCTGTCTAGAGTATTTCTGGTGTCTGGTTTAGGTACCTCGCCTTATTCACTTGTGAATACTGAGCAAAAATATTTGTTTCATATCTCTGCCTTTTCATAGTCACCCTCTGCCTACCCCCTCCTCTTTATTTAGCCTCACTATCCCTCCCTCCCTTGGTCTTCCTTCACTCCCTGATGTACCTGTAAAATGATGTATCCCCTTCTTAACTGAGTTGGCTACCGTTTCCTCAGTTTGGGCCTTTGCTGTTATGACTGTTTTCCATGCTTCCTTCTGCTTTAACAGATACAATTCTCTGTCCTGCTCCATCTGTGATTCCTTCTACTTCCTGAATGCTATCTTTTTCTCCCTAAACTTCCCTGCCACTTCCTTTGAGAACCATAGTGGTTTTTTACATTGTTTTGTTTTGTTTATTTGCTTCACACAAAGGCTTGTTGCCTTAGTGATGGCAGTTTTGATTATTCCCCATTGTTCTTCCACCCCTCCTTCCTGCCCATTTGCTAGTGCATTCCTTAGGCACTCACCCATTATGGCAAAGGCAGCCCTCCTAAAGTCCAGGACCTTTTCCTTTGAATGGCTTGACTCGACTGCTGTGTTTATCATGAACCATACTGTTCGATGATTGCTAGTTCCCAGATGGCTACCCACTTCTACTTCTATGATACTCTTTCCATCTCCATTTGAGAGTACCAGGTCTATGATTACTCCCTTCCAAGTGGGTTCCAATACTAGTTGTCTAAGGCATGCCCCATGCAGGGCATCTACAGTGACCCCTCTCTTTGATGTGGCTGCAGCAAATGCACTCCAGTTAACATCTGGCATATTCAGATCCCCCATCAACAATATCTCCCCTTTTTCTGCCACTCTAAGGATACCTTCTATCATTTCCTTGTCCATTTCCTCCCCCTGAGTTTGGGGGTCTGTATACAACCCCTGTGCGGATTGTGGTGCCATTGCCTATCTCCAAGTTGACCCACAGTGCTTCCTCTCCTCCCTGGTTACCCTTTTTTTCTGTTGCTTTGATTCCTTCCCTAGAAAGCTACTCCACCTCCTCGTTTACCTTCCCTGTCCCTCCTGTAGATAATGTACCCTGGTATGTTTACATCCCAGTCATGGTTCTGTGTGTACCTTGTTTCTGTGACTGCCACAATATCCAGATGTTCCTCTTCCATTAAGGTCACTAGTTCAGAAAGCTTGTTACCCAGACTAGGGGTACTGATACTCATTGATCTCCATTTTTTTATATTTTTCCTCTTGTAGCCCCATCTCTGCCCCTACTGACTTTGCTTTCTCCATTTACCCTAGTCCTTCTCTCTGCTGACCTTTATACCTTGGCCTTTAACTCATTTAGTACCTTGGCTAGTTTAAAAGCTTGCCAATGAAGCATTTAAACTGATCACTAAGGAGAGTGGTTCCTTTCCTGGACAGATGCAGACCATTGTGCCAGTATAAGTGGGTATCCTTCCAGGTGGAAACCCAGTCCCCAATGAAGCCAAGACCCTGTGCTCTACACCAGCTTTTCAATCATTCATTGAATTGCATGGTGCAGAGTACCCTCACCTCACCCGTGCCATAGACATGCAGCACCTCCGAGAAGGATACTGTATGAGCTACTTGTCTAAGTCCCCTCCCCAAGTCCACAAACTCCTCCTGAACTGCTCTAATCCCATGGGTGTGCAAGTCATTTGTCCCTAGGTGGACAATGACATCCAGCACTGTCTCCCATGCAGCTGCTGTCATTATCCTTATAATCCACTTCCTGTCCCTCTAAGCCATGGCGCCAGGCAGGCACCTTACTTCAGTTTCTCTTGCCCCACCAGGTGACTTGGGGTGGCAGGTGATGTCACAGGTGTGAGCCAATCATCTGTGTCCCATGCCCTGCATCAGGTCACCACTGCCCTGCTACTCAATATGCAGGCACACATAGCATTTCCATCCACACCAGAGGCAATACGATCCACGAAGGAGGGGTTATGTGGCAATGCATGGCATGGCAAATGTGATTGGTGCCATAGACTGCATGCTTGTCATGACTGTGGCTCTGACATTGGAGGAGTAGGCATACTGCAATCGCAAGGGGTTCCACAGCATCATTTGCCAGATCATCCATGATCACAGTGGTATCATCACTAACGCATGCAAGAAATTCCCATGGTCATGCCATGATCTGTACATATTTGATAAGGCATGGGTGCCCCCCTTGCTGCAAGGGGTGGCAGGGACAGCTGGCTGCTTGGTAGGTACTTTTGAAGGTGTCTCGGGGTGCATTATGGCCTGTCCACAACCACTAACATGGTCGGTCACCATCCTAGGTGACAATGGTTATCCTCTGTGACCATACCTACTGACACTGTGTCTTGAGCCATGGGGGGGAGGAGGAGGAATAGACATACAATGAGGTACACAAGAAGACATGGTCCATAGCGGAATGAACAATCAACCATCTGAAGAAGTGGTTCTGTTGCCTTGACCACACAGGTAAGATGATGATGCTTGCTTCTGGGATGGCATGCAGAGTGTTCACTGTCTGTGCCATGCTTCACAACATTTGTGAACAATGTTGACTATCCACACCATGCAATGTATTTGATAACATTCCCCCTGTGATGGTTGTGGCCCAGCATGTAGGGTGGAGGGAACATGCTGCCGGGCCATGCAGTGCAGCACATGGTAACATAGGGTACATCTACCCATTAGCTTTGTGGGTCAGGTGGCAGCATGATGATTTATCCCCCCTCTGAGTGCCCCTGTGCCTGTTATGCTGCCTGTGTGTGTGCATGGTGTGTGGTATAATGGGTGGTGTGATGTTGGCCCTGAATCTGATTGTGGGGGCCATTTGCAGTACAAAGGGGATTAATATGGAGTGTTTGGCGGGTTCATGTGTGGTGCATGTGGGGGGTTACATGTGTGGTGCATGGGGGTTCATGTGTAGTGCACGTCATGTAGTGGTGTATGCTCATGTGACATGCACATAGGTGTGCAAGATGTATTGCGCTGTTTGCCTGTTCAGGCCCATTCACTGTATATTGGTGGTCCACATGTTGTGGTGACATGGTCACATCCTTACAAGCCAGGTGCCTTCTTTTGTGCCTAGGCATCTGATGGGTGTCTGTCCCCTTGCTCCTATTGTGGCCTGTGGTAGTCTTCCTCTAACCGGCACTCCATCCTGCTTGATATCCCTCTCTGCACCATGGGTTCCTACAGTGCCCTATGGGGACACCTTGTGTGGCCAATGTGGTTGCACATACGGGTGGCATGGGCTCTGTCAGCCTCTCCATCATGTCACCAATTCTGTCAATGCCTTTGTGCGTGCCATTCACCTCCTTTGTGAGTTCACATAGTACTTCTGTATTCTCCTGCTGTGCTCATAGCCATTCCCATTCAAGCTGCCATAGGTCATGGTAGTAGTTGTGCAGCACTCCATGGAAGTGTTCCTCCTGGTGCACCATGGCAGCCATCTGGACCGTCCCTCCTCCCACCTGTTGTAGGCTGTCTGTGGGGACATGTACTCTTCATTGTTACATAGAAACAGAATTGCCCAATATTTCCCAAGACCATCTCAGATCCCAAGACCTAAACCTCCTTTTGATCCATTATGCATCTAATTTCCTCCAATTTTACTCAAGAATTCTCTTTATCCAATTCCAGTTTGAAAGCTGTCACCGTCTTAGCACTCATCAGCTCTGTGGGCAGCTTATTCTGAGTCTCAGCAACCTTTTCCAAGAAGTAGTGTTCCCTGAGTTCCCTTTTCAAGCTCCCTCCCAACAGCTTCCAATCGTGCCCTCTAGTATTTGAGCTGGAATCCTTGTTGAACAGTTCAGAGCAAGGCACCTTAGTTATTCCTTTCAGGAACTTGGAATTTCTCTTATGTCCCCCCTCTCCCTCCTAGTTTCCAGTGAGTACATATTCAATGCTTCCAAGCACACCTCATATGAAAGCCTCTGCATGCTGTGAATCATTTGTGTTGCCCTTGTCTGCATGGTCTCCAGTCTGTTCATGTCTTCTCAAGGTGTGGACTCCAGAACTGGACACAGTACTCCAGGTGGGGCCTCACAAGGGACCTATAGAGTGGCAGTACCACCCCAACATTTTGTTGACCTTGCTGTAAGCTGTGTTGTATTGGCTGGTCTTCTTAAGGGTGTCACACCTAGGTCCCTTTGTTCCTGTGAAGTACTAAGTTTGATCCCACTGAGCCAGTAGGTAGTCTTCAGGTTCTTTTTGCCTAGATGCATCACCTTACATTTCTTGGCATTGAACTTTAGCTGCCAGACACTAGACCATTTATCCAACCTTTGCAGATCGTTTTAAGGTTCTTAACCACTTCCTTGCTGTACACCCAACCACCTAGCTTAGTATTGTTTGAGAAGAGGAGAATCTTGTCTTGTATACCCACCCCAATGTTACTAATGAATACATTAAACAGAACTGGACAAAGACTGAGCCCTGCGGTACACCACTAGTGACCTCATCCTCATCCGACCTCTTCCCATTGACAATCACTCTCTGATTATTAGAAACATAGAAATATAGCATTTGACTGCAGCTAAGGACTGCTTGGTCCACCTAGTCTGCCCATTCCCCTACCTAATGGGTAAGCTGCAGATCCTAGTTAGCCAACAGCCTACTTCCTACTACCCCCAACTAGAATTGCCTTATGTCTGTCCCATTCATTCTTGAATTCCCCTGCTGTTTTTGACTCTACGACCTCCTCAGGAAGGCTGTTCCATGTATCTACAACCCTCTCTGTGAAGAAATACATCCTCACATTACCTCTGAGCTGTTCTCCCTCTATCTTCAAATTATGCCCCCTTGTATTGTCCTTAAGCCAGTTTCCTACTCATCTAACAATACTCTTTGTGGTGCCCATGCCCTCTAACCTTTTCAGCAGGTGATTATGCAATACCAAGTCAAAGGCTTTGCTGAAGTTGAAGCAGAGGAGATCTACTGGGTGGCCCTCTTTCAATTCCCTAGTCACCCAGTGAAAGAACATAATCAAGTTTGTTTGACATGATCTACATGCTACAAACCAGTGCTGCCAGTCATCCTGATGGCTGTTCTTGTCCAGATAATCTACTAGGTCCTGTTTAATCAAGGTTTCCATTACTTTCCCCACTACCAATGTGAGGCTAACCAATCTGTAATTACCAGCCTCACATCTGCTCCCACCCTTGTGCAGAGGCACCATGTCCACTCTTCTCCAGTCCCTAGGCACGACTTCTGTCTCAAGTGAATGGTTAAACAAATCTGCCAAGGGGTCTGCTAATTTTTCTGCCAACTCCATCAGTACCCTTGTTTCAATTCCATCCAGCCCTGGTGATTTATCTTGCTTTATTAGCTCTAGTGCCTCTATAACCCTGCTGGTGGTGAATGTTGGTGTTTTCATTTGTGCAATCCCCTTTTCAACTGCTTTAATACCACTGCCTGGCATTGGGTCATCATGTTTCTTGGTGAATACTGAAACAAGAAGTTGTTCAGAACAGCTGCCTTATGTCTATCATCCTCTACTATCCTGTCACTATCTTTGAGTTTAACTACCCCTCCCCCTTCTTCCTTTTTTCTTGAATATACCAAAAGAATAGTTTATTCCCTGCTTTGACCCCTCCCCTGTGCCTGTGGGTTTCAACACTGTGGGACAGCTGGTCATCTGCTGTGGTGTCCATTGCCACCTCCCAGCCAATGTGTACTGGCATGCCCTGTGGTGGTGTGGTGGCAGGCACCGGTATGCTGTGTTGTGTCACTCTGGGCTCTGTGGTTTACTGTGTGTGAAAGTCTCTCTGTGGTGTCCACAGCCACCCCAGTGCCATTGTGGTAGCCCTCACTGAACTCCACTGGCGCTGTGGAGTGTTCCAGCATGTGACCTGTGAGTGACAGGTTGGGTTGTTACTACTGGCCATGCTCCAGCCATTGGGACCATGAGCTTAGCATGTGGCATAGTATGTGTAACCTACCTTCCATGAACACCTGCTTCTTTGGTGTCTCCTCCGTTGTGGTGTTCCCCTCTGGTCTTGTGGTCTGGGTTGCTGTATCTACAGGGTGCAGGACATGGTGGTTACCATGTTCACTGTACATGCCACCTTCCCCTTCCCTTTACATAGTGCCATACATACCTGCTAGTTTGCTAGTTTATCCATGCCCTGTTCCTCACCATGATGGATCACCTCAGATATGATATCTGCCATGACACTCTCAATGGGAATCAGGTATAGTGCATTTTCAGGTGGTCCACCACCCATGACCAACTGCGAGTGGTTGCTGGCTGCCAGATTATGCTTCACAGTAGGACACAGGTCATGCCACTTGTGTTTTATGGCACTGAGTGTGAGGGCTTCCAGCCCTGTGGTGTTGACTGCTGGCTGGATGTTGATCTACAGATGTGCCTATGTTTCTGGGGGGACCTTCAGTGTATCTGCCCCATAGAGTGTAGAGTAGTGTACCCAGATATCTATCATGAGGGCAGCCATCCATGGGCTGGTAAAGTTTGATGCCCTGGGCTGTACATTGCTCATTGCCAGTCCAGATGCCACAGTATCCATGTGGCTGTTCCCCTCTGACTGTTTGCCTTTTCTGGGTGACATTGTTGGTATTGCTGCTATGCCTCCTCGGGATGCTCTGTTTCTTTCAACATCCATGATGGAATTCACTTCCATCAATGTGCACGATGGTACAGTTCTCCTTATATGGTGGGTTCACTGGACATTACCACTGTTCCTGGTTCCACCTGCACCAGCTCTACATGGTTCTGCAAATGTCAGTGGGTGCTGCCCATCACTTTGGCCGCACTTGCACCCATGATTGTGAATACATCGGCTTGTGTGGCACATACGTACATACCACTGTTATGTCTCCTTTCTGTGCAGTTCTCACGCCTTCATGCATAGGGCCCAGAATGAGGATACAATGCCACTATTCCAAAGAGAAAGGACATTATTTGCTAAAAACTGTGTTAATATACCAGTTAAGATTCAATGTATTGTCACAAAAGTAGGGAAATGTGGCATTAGGGTTTCCAGACCCAACACCCCACCCGCCTTCTACCTCTACTCCTGAATTTGTATGCTTTGCTTAAATGTACTGTTATGTAAATTGTACTATGTAATGCTCATAACTATACTGTAATATTGCATACCTATCTCCTCCTGAATTTGAATGTTTGCTAAAAGTATTGTTATGTATACTGTAATATGTTTCATTCTTGAGAACAGTTATGTATACTATAATGTATTTTGCTACTGTCTATTTATTTGTTCTGCTACTGTAACATTGTTCTGTAACCTGCTTGGTCATGCCTGAAAATAGACATTTTTTGGTCTAGTGCACATACGAAGTAAACAAAAACTAAACAAATAAATAAGCAGCAAAAGAGCAAGACCAAACAAGCAACCACAGACAGCCATCATCAAGTAAGTATACATACCCTCAAGGAAAGGGGGGCATGATAGGAACTTTCAAGTACCTCAAGGGACTCAACAAAGTCCTAGA
The DNA here is from genome assembly GCA_016271365.2 of Neoceratodus forsteri. Taxonomy (NCBI): domain Eukaryota; kingdom Metazoa; phylum Chordata; order Ceratodontiformes; family Ceratodontidae; genus Neoceratodus; species Neoceratodus forsteri. The sequence goes on along the minus strand of CM057449.1, from coordinate 1,579,637,943 downwards.
GGGTAGCATCTTTCAGAAAAAGAGATGTGCAAGAACAAGAGGGCACAATATGAAGATGGAGGGGGACAACTCAGAGGCAATGTGGGAAGTATTTTTTCATGGAGAGGGTTGTGGACACATGGAACAGCCTTCCTGAGGAGGTCATGGGGTCAATAGCAGTGGGGGAATTTAAGAATGCATGGGACAGATAGACAGACAGACAAAAGACAATTCTAGTGGGAGGTAGAAGGAAGTAGGCTGTTGGTAAAACTAGGATCTGCAGCATATCCAAAAGGTACTGCATGGAAATGGGAAGACTGGGTGGGTCAAGTGGTCTTTATCTGCCATCAAAGTCTATGTTTCTATGTTTCTAAGAAAATATAGGGTTAGACAACAAAGTGAGACACTAAATAATTACTCTCTCCATATGGTTGTTCAGCTCTGTAATGAAGAAAAGTACTGCATGCATTTTTATGTTTGCTTGCACACATGTGCAAGAAACATAGTGCCATCATACGAGTATTCCAGAGGTGTGTCAGCCTCTTCCAGTTCAGTCAGTGTATTTGCAGACACGGTCGCAGAGCATCAATCACTGCTCCAGCTGTCTATGACAGCTGAAAAATGCAGTGACATACAGTTGAAAGGGAGAGCTCCGCTTGAGTGAGCAGAACTCCCCCCACATACACAATTGCGTGCATGCACTCACACTGCGTGCTCATGTGCCTTCCACCTCCTGCCCACACTGTACGGCCGATGGGTGTGCCCAATCCCCCGTTGGCTCCACAAACCCCCAAAGCATACAGGTGCCATGCTGGGAGCCCATCCCAGCATGGCAAAATGTTTTATGGCTGACGGGGGTGCCCAATCCCTCTTCGGCTGCACGCCCCCCCAAAGCATCCAGGTGCCATGCTGGGATCCCACCCCAGTGTGGCAAAATGATGTTATGGCCAACGGGTGCCCAATCCCCCATCGGCTCCACTGTCTCTCCCTCTCATGCTGTCACCAACGGGGGTGCCCTGTCCCCTGTCGGCTCCATTGTCTCCCCTCCGAGTACAGGGTGCCACACTGGGAGCCCACCCCAGCGTGGCAACAGATGCCATGGCCAATGGGGGTGCCCAATCCCCTGTCAGCTCCATGCCCCCCCAGCCATCCTTCTGCCACGCTGGGAGCCCACCCCAGCATGGCAAATGTCCGGCGTTGTTGTTAAAAACAAAAAAAACCTGAAAAGCAAAAATGGTCCCTCGCAGTGTCTGCACCCACCTGCACCCACCCACTGCATACCCTGCCTCCCCACTCCCCCCACCCCATACTTACTCCCGGAGTCCAGCGCAATGATCTTCGGTGGACCAGGAGCATATCTGCACTCTTCAAAGCTGACCACGAACTGAGGAAATGCCGGTAAGCTGTATAATGGGATAGATAGGGTTTTTTTTAACTTTGTTGCATAGCTCATGCATTTTTTGGAATTTTTTGCACCAAATTTTCAACATGGGTTTTTTGGGATCCCTCCTCATGAATTCTTGCACTGTCATGGCATTACTCTGGCCGGAAGGGTGATTTTGCAGCCACTGCGCAAAATCACCTTTCCAGAAATATTAGTGAAATGACACTGCCAGTGTTCATAAGGTGGGCTTTCAAAAAGCCTATTTTGAAAATTTGGTGAAAAAATTCCACATATGACTGTTTTATGAGCGTGCGTTGCATGTTCCAACTATCGCTCGTAAGTTCACAAATTTTCAGTATTTTCACTCCAGATTTTCAACATTGCCATTTTACCACACCTTCTTATGAGCAGTACAGCTGTCATTTTTCACATCTCACCCAAAATGTGTTTCCACCCATGTAGCACACAATGGCGCAGTCAGTGTGTGAAATCAATGTATGGGACACATTAAGAAAATCACAGTGACACTGTTCATGATCAGAAGTCTTAAAATGGCTATAGTGAAAATTTGGTGAAAAAATTCCTAAAAATGACTGTTTTACGAGCGTGTGTTGCGCAGTTCCTACGCACGCTTGTAAGTTTGTGAAATTTCAACATTTTCACTCCAGATTTTCAACATTGCCATTTTACCACACCTCCTTATGAGCAGTACAGCTGTCATTTTTCACATCTCACACAAAATGTGTTTCCACCCATGTAGTGCACAATGGCGCAGTCGGTGTGCAAAATCAATGTACGGGACACATTAAGAAAATCCCAGTGACACTGATCATGAGCAGAGATGTTAAAATGGCTATGTTGAAAATTTGTTGAAAAAATTCCAAAAAATGACTGTTTTAGGAGCGATGTTATGAAGTTCCTGAGCATCACTGCAAATTTGAGAATTTGTGAATAGAGGTATTACCAGATTTTCAACAGTGCCATTTTTACTGCACTTCCTTATGAGCAGTGCAGCTACTATTTTTCATATCTTGCCCAAAATGTGTTTCCACATGTAGCGCATAATGGTACAGTCGTGTGTGGAAAACAATGTTTGGGACAGATTAAGAAAATCACAGTGGCACTGGTCATGAGCAGAGGTCTTAAAATGGCAATATTGAAAATTTGGTGACAAAACTCCATAAAATGACTGTGTTACGAGTGAGCATTGTGCAGTTCCCACGCACCCTCATAGGTTCATGAATTTGTTATATTTTCAGTCCAGATTTTCACCACTGGCATTTTTCCACACCTCCTTATGAACACTACAGCTGTCATTTTCCACAATATGGCCGAAATGTGTTTTCACACTTTCAGTGCAGAGATGCGTGGTCGCTGTGGGAAATCATTGTTCGGAACAGATAAAGAAAATCACACTGACACTGTTCATGATCGGAGGTCCAAAAATTCCTGTGTTAGCAATCTGCTGTAAAAAAATCCCAAAACTAGTTACATTATGGGTGTGCATTGCACAGTTTCTACGCACTCTCGTGACTTCACCAGTTTCTTTAAGATTTTCACAGCAGATTTTCAACATTGCCATTTTTTACACCTTTCCATGAACAGTACCGCTGTCATTTTTCACATTCTGTTCAGAATGTGTTTTTGCACCATGGTGCCAAATGCCATAGTCGCTGTGCAAAAACAGTTTTCGGCTAACGAACTGATATTGCCACTGTTCATGAGGTGGGGGTCACAAAAAAACCATGCTGAATATTTGGAGTGAAAATACCAACTAATTCCTGTGGCGTTAGGCTTTCCGACCATAATGCCCCACCCTGTAGAGTATGACAGGCATCAGGGGTGTGACTTGGGATTCTTGCCTGTCATGCTCATACCATTCCACTCCCACCCACACCCTGCAGCCAGTGAGAGGCATCAAGGTGTGCCTCAGACTCTTCGGGCCCAAACTTCACCCCATTCTCCTGTACTGCACCCATCTCACAGTATTTCCTGATGGAATGGGGTGTGCATAAGGGCCAAAGACCCCAAGGCACACCGTGACACTTGTCAGTGTCTGCAGGGTAGGGTGTGGTACAATGGCATGGTCGTTATGCCTGACGACCCAAAGGCACACCCCAATGCCTGCCACTCTCTGCAGAGTGGTGGTGGGGTTGGCTTCAGCTCAATACTTCGCAGCCATTCCTATTATGCAGCTCTGTAACTTCTACACTACCAATGCCAGTGCCAGCAAGCAAACATTCGGCATTGTTAAAGCTGCCCACTGTCTTCAATAAAATTACCTCTCCCAGCAGTGCATTCCAAGTGTCCACCACCCTCTCTGTGAAGAAATGCTTCCTGATCTTCCTCCTAAACCTCCCACCCTCCAGCTTAAGACTGTGAACCCTCATGTTATGGTTGCCACTCAGCTTAAAGAGACTCTACTTATCAACCTTATTTATCCCTTTCAAGTACTTGAAGGTCACAATCATGTCCCCTCTCTCTATCTCTCTCTCCTGTCTTCCAGGGAGTACTTGTTCAATGCCCTCAACCTTTACTCATATGCCTTATCATCTGGCTATCATCTTTGTAGCCCTCCTCTGGACCTTCTCCAGCAGATTAATATCCTTTTTGAGGTGTGAGCACCAGTACTGAACTCCATATTCTAGATGTGGCCTTACCAGTGACCTGTACAAGGACAGTATAACCTCCTCTCTTCAAACACTGATCCCCCTAGATAAGCATACCAGCATCTTGTTTGCCTTTGCTGCTGCTTTCTTAAACTGTGTGGAGTGCTTTAGGTAACTAACGATCATCACTCACAGGTCCTTCTCCTCCTCTGATGCAGATACTCAGACTCCACCCAGGTAGTACTCTGTCCTGGTATTCTTGACTCTAATATGCATAACTTTGCATTTCTTGGCATTGAAGCCAATCTGCCAGATCCTGTATCACCTCCCCAGCTTTTCCAGATCTTCCTGTAGGTCCTGTATCCCTTCAGCTGTGCCCATTCTCCCACAGAGCTTGGTGTCATCCACAAATAGGCACATTTTGCTCATAATGCCATCCCCAATGTAATTGATGAAGACACTGAACAACACCAGCCCCAACACCAAGTCCTGTGTGACCCCACTGGTTACCTCTCTGGTGCTAGATAACTCTAACCCCACAATCGCCATCTGGGTTCTGTCCCTCATCCAGTTTTCCACCCATCTGGCCATCTTTTCCCCAACCCCAAGATCCACCAACTTCCTGATCAATCTTTTGTGGGACACAGAGTCAAAGACCTTACTGAAATCAAGATAGAGGATGTCTAACACTTTGCCCCTCTCTGCTGTCTTAGTGACACAGTCAAAGAAGTCAATCAGATTTGTTTGACACAGTCCCCCCATGAACCCATGCTGCCTCTCATCCTGGAGACCATGCTCCTCTAGATATTCCACCAACCTTTCCTTCAGTATGGTCTCCACGAGCTTGCCAAAAATCAATCAATCAATCAATCAATCAATCAAGTCTTTATTTAACCAGGTGTTCATCGTTGAGCAGAAGCTCATTTGCAAGATGGACCTGGGTGAGCAATGAACAATTGTATATACAGGTCAACACAGGTATTTACAAGGCAATACAGATAATACTCTTTACAGAGAGGAAGAAAAGAAGTTCATATGTACATAGAATTATACAGATATTGTACAGATTACAGGTATTTACATACATAGAAGTGTCTATAGGAAGATAAAGCAGGTTATCTAAGGTTGCAGGAGGAAGTAAGGAAGAAAAAATAAAAATAAAAATATACACCAGGTAGAGGTGAAGGTAGGGGAAGAGAGGGAGGAGTAGGGAGAAAGGCTAGGAGGCACGGTGCACAGAAAGGAGTTGGTAAAGCTGGATGTAGAGAAGGTGGAATGGAGAAAAGGAGTATGTGTGAGCCCCGGGATTGAATGCTATAAAGTACTGGGCATGGTAGGATGTCACAACCCAGGGTAGTGAGCTCCTATCCGAGGTTGGGAAAGGAAGAATAAGGGGATGGATGGGCCTAGTGTTGATAAGACAGGGGGATAAGAGAGAGAACAATTAGGCTGGTGAGGAGCAAGCTGGGGGGGTCAGTACTTAAAATTGGGTCTAGGCGTGGCTATATACCAGTGCAGACACCGGTACTGGGTCTGAGTGGGTGAAGCAGTTACATACTTCTCTGATTGTCTGGAAATAAAGCATCTTGAAAGCATTTATACTGATTAGAGTGCTTAATTTGAGGGTTTTTTGTAGATCGTTCCATAAGGTAGGTAGCACGAAGCTTATGGCTGCCCTGCCGAAGTGGGATTTTGGTTTGGGTACTTTAAGTGTAATAGCTGAGTAACTTCTTAACATGTATTTCCCAATTATACTCAGGGGAAGACAGCAGGAGATATAGTAAGGCAGCTTATTAGAGATGGCTCTATAGGTCCAGAGAGCGGCGTTTCTGTGGCGCCTGAACTTTAGTGATGTCCATCCCACTGCCGCATATAGAGTGCAGTGATGTGTGTCGAAGGGGAGTCCCGTTATAAACCTCAGTGCTCGATGGTAGAGTGTGTCCAGTTTAGCCATGTAAGAGTTGGGGCATTGGCTGTAGAGGAAGTCAGCGTAATCAACCAATGATAGGAAAATGGATTGGACCAGTTGTTTCTTGGCATCTCTGGTGAGAAATTGGCTGATTCTAAAAAACAGTCCAAGCCCTTGCGAAGTTGTTTTAGCAAGTCCTCGATATGTTCAATGAAGGAGAGTCTTTGGTCTATCCAAACTCCCAGATACTTGAATTTTGTAACAAATTCTAGTTTTCACCTAGAACTGTGGTAATTTGGGGAACTGTCCCACTGGACACAGGTTAGCTGTACGGATAAAGAGAGATGACCATCGCTTTAGTTTTTGGCATTAAGGGTAGCTTTTTGGAGGAGTTGGCTTTGCAAAGGTTGAATTCTGACTGTAGGTCATTGGCAGCTTCAGGTGTTAGGCGACTCACGTAGAGAACTGTATCATCTGCAAACAGATGGATGTTGGCTTCTTTTATACAGTAGTCGATGTTATTAATGTAGATTGCAAAAAGTAAGGGCCCAATATAGAACCTGAGGTACCCTCTTTGCAGAGTTTTTAAGGGGGACAGGCCTCCTTCGGCTTTAACTTGTTGAAGGCACCCTGTAAGATAGTCAGTGAACCAACGCAGAGAGGAGGGGTCCACACCTACGGTTCGAAGGGCGGAGAGGAGCAGACTATGGTCAATGGTGTCGAAAGCCTTGCTTAGATCAAGGAAAACAGCACAAATAAAGTTTTTGCTCTTAAGATTACGCTGCCAGTCGTTAGTAACTTTGGCGAGGGCTGAGATAGTGCTATGTTTAGCTCTGAATCTGGACTGCATAGGAGGTCAGACTGACTGGTCTGTAATTCCCTGAGTCATCCTTGGGACTGCTTTTGTGAAGGAGCACTACATGTGCTGTTCTCCAGTTCTGCAGTACCATGCCTTACTCTAGTGAACTATTAAATAGATCCTCTAGTGGCCCTGTCAACTCCTCAGCCAGTTCCTTTAGTACCCTTGAATGTACTCTGTCTGGGCCTGATGATTTGTTCACCTTCAATGCCAGCAGCCCCTCCCTCACTCTGTCCTCCTCTTTTACTACATCTGTGTTCCCTTCCCCTCTCCCCCGATCCTCCTTTCCCTCCTGAAGGCACCTGTCCATCCTTCTCCCTGGTGAAGACAGAACAAAAGTACTAATTTAGTATCTCTACTTTTCCCCCATTATCCTCCACCCACTCCACCCCTTTCTTAAGCCTAAAATTCCCTTCTTTTTTGTCCATTTTTCTCACTTATATAGTGAAAGAAAACCTTCACCCCTTCTTAATTCATTCAGCTATCTGCAGCTCTTCTGTGCCTTTGCTCACCTGACTTCCTTACTTGCCTCACTAGCCAACCTTAGGTAGTTTTCCTTATCCACCTCTCTCTTGGTCTTCCTGAATTTTCTATAAGCCAAACACTTTTCCCTTACTGCCATGGCAACCCAAGAACTGAACCAGCTGGGTGCTTTGGCCCTTGTGTTCTCCCCTGAGCCTAATGCACTCATCTGTGGCAACCAGTATTCCTTCCTTAATGATGAACCACCTTTGGTCGACCACCATATCTGTTCTGATGCCAAATCAAATCAAATCAATGTATTTTCAGTGTGTTTTGAACTTTTACTCATAACATTGTCATTTTTTAAATATCTGTGCACCAAATTTTTGGCATAGCCTGTTTGTAACTTCACCTCTTGAACAAGGTGACATTTTTCAAATCAGTGCCAAAAGGTAATTTTGCAGTTGTTCTACAAAATCACCTTTCAGTTTGGACTTGATACATTTTACCTACCAGGACTGTAAGATGGGGTAATAAGGAGGCTATGTAGAAAATTTGGTGACAAAATGTCATTTGTGTTTTCACACTTTTGCCCTAAAATAACATTTCAAACAATGTTTTATAGATGACGCCTCTTATATTCAGAAGGAGGGGTCATAAAAAACGACATTGAAAAATTTGGTCAAAATGTTAAAAAAAGTATGAAAAAATAAAGTTTTGTAAAGGGCAAACCATTAGTCCAGCAGGTAGAGCATTGCAAATAATCAAGGCATACTGCCCAGAGGGTCCTGCATGGCTGAATCCATAGCTTCACCAAAGCACAGGGACCTGCAAGAACTGCACTTTCACAGCCAGATAGAATCTTGACCCTGGGCATCTGCATCTGTAGTTATTTGGAATCACAGGGCATGCACTTCTACAGCCACACCAACAGACCCACAGACTCTTTGCATCCATATCCACATGGAAGTGCAGGGCCTAATGTGCCCTGCATTTTCACTTACAGAAAGACCCTTCCATTGTGACAGAGGCCACATAGCCCTGTGTGCCTGCATCTATTCATGCAGGTCCCAAAGATAGTAGTAGCATCAATATAGTTAGGGTTGAGTAAGGTGTTTAATGTTAAACCCCAATTGTATACCTTGGTAACATTTGTAGTGTTTGACAAATTGCCCAAAATTTGGCATGCATTGTTTCAGTGGCAAGTTTTCAAGCTGTGAGAAGTGCCATCATGGCAGCTGGAGTGGTTTCTGTGGTACAGAATATTGATTTGTAATGAAAATGAACTTTTTCCTATACTTGTTAGATATATTGCTCTCACCTACAGCCTAGATGGTGCAGAACTTTTTTTTCTCAACCTTTTAGGGTAGAAGAGTCCTGCACTAAGGTATTGCCTTTTGCAGGCTTCATGAAAAAAATATTAATCAGTTCTGAGTTATAAGGATTTAAAGGTTTATTTACTGAGTATGCTTTGTAGGGTTTTATATAGCCCTCTGATATGACACAAAAAGGTTTATGCCATGAAAGCATTTTGGTTTTGCACCACTTAGTTGTCACATATGTTTGTGTTGTAATGGCTGCTATCTTTTTTCAAAGTAAAAATGTGGAAATATCTAAAAATTATGTATTCATAAAAAAAAACTGAAAATAGCTAAACAGGACTTGTGTGCCTAGATTTTAGTGCTTTTTTTTATATTACAGACAGAAATAGCTTTTCTGGTACCCCAAAATCCTGGGTGCCCAGGTTGGTGAGAAGAGTTGTTTTTTATGTTGTGAGTTGATAATTCCCATGCCACACACACTGTGGTTCAACAGGGGAAATTTTGGCTCACACTCACAACCACAGCAGCTTATATGGCCCCTCCCCCTTCCAGTTCAGTCATCCCTCTCTCATCCTTAGCAGTCCTTTTTCTAATATCTAGCTGTTCTCCCTCTCTTCTCCTCCTCCTCCCAGCTCAGCAAGCCTTCTCTTGTCCTTTCTCTTTAACTATTAAGCAGACCAGGGTACCCATGCCAGGTACCACTTCATTACATTTCCTTTTATTCAGATTGACCCCTACCTAGTACTTAGGTGGTGGCACCAGGTTGCCTACACCTGGATCCCCAATCCACAGTGTCAATGAATGTTCCCCTGTAGAAAAAGAACACCATTTTGTTTTAACCTTAAAAGTACAAAATGATCCCTCATAAATCTCAGCCATCACCCTATCCCCAACATATAGGTGGTGGCACTGGGGTGTCCATTCCCAGTGTTGCCCATGACTGTTCTGACGTGGGGGTGGCCAGTACCCAGTGTCGGCTGTGGTTCTCCTGTTAAAAGATAAATCCATCCTTTAATGATCTTTTTTTATTTTACCCTGAAAATAAATATATAGCCTTTGCCAATCTGAGCCCCTACATCCCACCCACCCTACCCCAACCCCCATTCAACACCTACCATCCAACACACACACCACACACCCTCATTCACCTAAACATTGTCCCATAAAGTAGACCACTCTGTGATAAAAAAAGACATTTTCCTGCTGGAACCATGACTGCAATTTGAGAAAATAATGTTAGTACTGTATGGTTAAAGTATTTCAATGTATTTTGAACTTTTACTCATAACTTTGCTATATTTCAATATTTTTACAGAAAATTTTCAGCATGGCCTTCTTGGTTCCCCATTTCATGAACAAGAAAAGTGAAATATTTCAAATATATCCTCAAAAGGTGATTTTGCAGTCATTCTGGAAAATCACCTTTTAGTTGGGTTTCGAACATTTTCACCTACTGGGTTCATGAGATGAGGTCATAAGAACAGTATGTTTAAATTTGGGGTCAAAATATAAAAAAAAATCAAAGTTATGAATGTACATTGAAATATTTCCATGCTTATTCATAACTTTGGTAACTATCAATATTTTCACTCCAAACTTTCAACGTAGTCTTTTTTTCAAAGCACCTAATAAATGTGGCATCATATTTTGATACCTGAATGAAACACATTTCCAAACTCGTGGTGAAAAACTACATTTTGCCCACTATTCTATAAATGTCATATGTCATGTTTATAAGGAGGAGTCATAAAACGATTATCTTGAACTATAGTGGTCAAAATTTTAAAAGAAAATAATTATTAAGAAATCTCTTGTGTGCTGCCAGCCTGTATCACAGTGGGTAGTGCACAGTGATCCCATGTCTTGAGCTGTGTTTGGGTGCAAGCTAAGTGAGCCAACTAGATGTGCTTAGGATGGGGGGACAGCACTTGCATGTGGCACCACCACCAAGCCTGGGAAAGGAATGTGCAGGGTTGCCTACCTTGGCCCAAGTGCTATATAGTGAATACAACTCTTCTCCTGGCATAGAGCCCTTTACCCCTTCACTAGTGTGTGACACAGGGCCTGGTGCATAAGCTGACAGATGGCCTGTTTGCCCTGTGCATCTGTATCTGTCACAACATGGAAGCACAAGACCCAGCGGTCCCTGCACATCTGCAGCTCACCAGACAGACTCACAAATTATTGACTCCCTTGGGCAGATAGATACTACTCTTAGTGCAGGGTCCAGAGGTCCCAGCACAGCTACAGCTGCATCTGTTCTCTCAGGTCCCAAATGAACCTGTATGACTGAAGATACGATTTCACTATCTCAAAAAGAAAGAACATTATTTGCAAAAAACAATGTTAATGCCTCAGTTAGGGTTCAGCTTAATGCCACAAAAGTAAGGAAATATGGCACTATGGTTTCCAAACCTAATGCCCCCCCCAAACTACAAAGGGCAAAACCAAAGAAGCAACTACAGGCAACCATCATCAGCTAAGAAAAACAGCATACAACTGTTTCTATATTACACAAATTCAGTTGCACTTATATACTTCCTTTTTGGATCTGTAGCTGTGGCTGCTGAAAAACAGGCCACAATTGTGTGTGTATGTTTTACAGTGTTCATAAGTACCTGTAGCTACATAAGTGCAGGCCCCATGGGGCCTGCGCTTCTGTAGGCAGAAGTATTGTTGCAATTTGGATGTCATGGAATTTTTTAGGCATCTGCAGAATTGCAGGTTACAAGGGGCCTGCACTTCTGCAGACAGAGGTTGGTGTGTATGTCTCTTACCTGCAACTTCAGAGGTGCATGATCTTTAAGGGTCTACACTTCTACAGATGGAAGTACTTTTGTAATTTGGATATCATGGATTTTGTGGAGCCTGTACTTTTGCAACCAGAGGTTAGTGTGTGTCTTATACCTGAGACTGCAGAAGCAAAGGCCCCTCATGGGCTTGCCCTTCTGCAGACAGAACTGAGTGCATGTTTTACACTATGAATAAGCACCTGTGGCTACAGAAACAATGGTCCCTATGGAGTCATTCCTTTTGTTGACAGAAAAACTCCTGTAATTTGGGTATCTTGGATTTGTATCTGTAGGTGCAGGAGCACGTGCTTCTGCACACAGAAGTAGTGCTGTTATTTGAGTAACATGGATTTCTAGCTGCAACCAGAAGTGAGTGTGTATGTCTTGCAGTGTGCGTACAACAGATGAAAATCCATATAGGTAGCACATCATTGCTACTGCATTTGTATCATCTGGAGTTGTACTGTATGTGGTTTGTTTTATCTGATGATGGCTGGCTGTGATTACTTGCATGCTCTTGTCCTGTTACTGCTTGGGTGGTGGTGGGATGCTACGACTAGAAACCCTAATGTCACATTTCTCTACTTTTGCGGTGTTAAGTTGAACCCTAACTGGCACATTAACACTTTTTTTTTGCAAATATTATATATATATATATATATATATACAATTAATGAAGGATTTGATCTCATAACTTTTCCCAGATCTCGGATGATGGAAAGTTTTTACATCAGACATGTTAGAACAATGTACACACCTTCCACAATGATAATTCCCTTTGAGAAACGAAGGTAACCGATCTCGTTGTACATTCTCATTTTTGCATGGAATGTACGATTTGACTAACAGATCTTTTAAATTTTGTCCCTTAGTATAAGAGAATCCAAATTGGAGGTCATAAATTTATCCAATATACAGCTAACCCCCACCCAAATGCAGGTTCTAGCTAAGGGCTTGAGTTTCATTCCCACTACTAAGATTAATCCATTCCAAGTTGAGTTGGATTTGTTTAGATTCTTCAGAAAAATATATCTCTAAGATTTTGATAACTTAACAGAAACTTTGTCCTCAATTTTGGATTTAACAAGAGAAGAGACCCCCTTTAAAAAGCCCTCTTCCAATAATCCCACCTACTGCAATCCTACCATCAATACCTTTTGCAGTATGGTGTCCAACAATGTGCATAAATCGATTAAAAGTAATAAAAATAAATACTATGTACAAAATGTTACCTCAGCAGAAAGACAAACTATACAGGAACTAAAGAATCTTGATTCAATAGTTATTAAACAGGCCGATAAGGGAGGTGCAGTGGTAGTATGGGGAATTATTGAGTATAATGTAGAAGCTATGAGGCAATTAAGTAATCAAGATTTTTATAAGAAGATCAATAAAGATCCGGTTGAGCTTATCAAAAATAAGGCTGATGCATTGATTGATTTTGGCCTTGCCTCAGGAGAAATTACTAAAAAAGAAGCTGATTTTCTTAAAATTTCTAACCCCAAGAAGCCTGTTCTATACTTCCTGACTAAAGTACATAAAAATGCGTTCCCTGTGACAGGTCGACTGATTGTCTCAGCGAATGAGTCTGTCACTGAGAATATGTCTAAGTATGTGGACTTCTTTGCACAAAAATGTGTCCCAAACCTTCAGTCGTACGTGAAAGATACTAAGGATGCTCTATTGATGCTACGTAATGTTGCTGCATCTGACTCTGATATATTGGACACTATAGACGTGGAAAGTCTACATTCCAGCATACCCCACGAGGGCGGTTTACAGTCCTTATCTAAACATTTAAGTTTGAGGGAGAAGAATAAACCAAGTACTGATTTTGTGTTGGAACTTGCAAGATTTGTACTGGAACAGAATTATTTTTGGTACAATGGTTCCTTTTACATCCAAATAAAAGGGACTGCAATGGGAACTACCTTCGCACCCAGTTTAGTGAACTTATATATGGGTGAATTGGAAGAGACCAATATCTATAATGCATCCAACAATATCTTTCTGAAATACATCAAACTATGGAAGTGATATAGATGATTGTTTGATGGTTTGGACTGGTTCTGATGTTGACTTGGAACATTTTATTGAGTATATAAATCACACCAGCTACCATCTAAAATTTACATATGTAAAAAGTATGGACAGTATCCCCTTTTTAGATATTTTGATAGAGAAGAAAAATGAGGCACTTTCGATGAAGTTGTACAGAAAACCTATGTCTAGAAATACCCTATTACGTTTCGACAGTTGTCATCCTAGATCTGTTATTCACAATATCCCTAAGGGACAGTACATCAGAGCTAAATGTATCTGCTCGGAAAACAGGTCATATGAAGAAGCAAAGAAAGAAATTACAGATAGATTCATAGCTAGAGGCTATGAATCAGGAATTTTGCTCAACAGTATACATCTTGCTAATAATATGGAGAGAGAAGAATTATTGGACTCCAATACACAAAACAAAGGTGAAGTGGATAAATTAATTTTCATTACTGAATTTAATCCTTTGGCTCCTAAAATAGGTAAAATTATCCACAAGCATTGGAATGTTATTAACTCCGACTTGAGATTGAAGGACATAGGTCAAAATCGCTCATTGATCTCTTATACTAATGGACAGAATTTAAAGATCTGTTAGGCAAATCGTACATTATATGCAAAAATGAGAATGTACAATGAGATTGGTTACCTTCGTTTCCCAAAGGTAATTATTAGTGTGGAAGGTGTGTACATTGTTCTAACACATCTGATGTAAAAACTTTCCATCATCCGAGATCTGGGAAAAGTTATGAGATCAAATCCTTCATTAATTGTAATACTCAGGGGGTTATATACATGTTAACTTGCACTTGTGGATTGTCCTATGTTGGTCAGACTGAAAGAAATCTTAAACTAAGAAATGGCGAACACAAAGGAGCCATCAGGAATGCCAATATGGATTATGCAATGGCACGTCATTACCGTAAATCAAAACATGGGTCCCCAGCTACTTTAAGATTTATCGGTTTGGAAAAGGTGGAAGTGGGATTTCGAGGTGGAGACTTGAACTCCAAAATTCTGCAAAGAGAAGCTTTTTGGATCTTTGAAATAAATACAGTGGTTCCATTTAGCTTAAATGATGAACTTCTTATATATAGTTATTTATAGTTTACATGTAACATTTGTGGATATGACCTGTTTCATGCTCTATCCACAATAGGGAGACATGACTTTTCGGCTCTGTCTCCCTTTGGTGTTTATTTCTTTTATTTCATATTATTATTTATTTCAGTAGGTTCCCTTTCACTTAACTGTATTGTTATGGGGTATTTGGTGGCACATATATAGTATTCATGGCTATGACTTTTCTGTGCTCTAGCCATGATTTGTTGGGAATACGACTTATCCAGCTCTTTTCCCTTTGTAAGGTTGTGCATCTTATGTGTATTTTTATAACCAATTTTTATGTTTATTTTGTTTTATATTCGTAGTACTGTGGAGGTTATATGTTGCAAGGTGTAGTATTTTGCTCTGTCTCTTTAAGAGCCGTTGCGCATTTAAGGAGATGTAATGCACCTATCTTATGCTCTGAAGAAGACTGCTTAGTCGATACGTAAGTGTGGTTAAGTCTGTTCTGACGTTTGGTTGTCTCTTCTGGGTATCGGTTGGTGGCCCTAGTCCATGGTGAGCAGTGTACGGCGTGTTGGGCTTTCATGCTTCAAATTTAGCCAGTGACCAACTGGTTTTTGCACAAGAAGGCATCCAACCTTAAGGAGAGTGGTATGCTTCCTCGTTATTTTACATCTACACACCCTGTGTTGCCTTCTGTTGTT
The DNA here is from genome assembly GCA_016271365.2 of Neoceratodus forsteri. NCBI lineage: Eukaryota > Metazoa > Chordata > Ceratodontiformes > Ceratodontidae > Neoceratodus > Neoceratodus forsteri. Next base: position 1,579,622,806 of record CM057449.1, on the reverse strand, counting down.
CGTACTTCATGTTATGCATTTTTTTGCCATACAAGTACTGCTACAAATGGCATTTCTAGCACTTTTTACATACTATGCTTTGCCGTTTGCTTTTTTTTTGAATGCCTTGCTTAGCTATTTTGACTACATAAGCACTGTTTAGTGGCACTTACAGTATTTTTTATACTCTGCTCTGCTTTTTGGTTTATACAGCATTGCGACCAATGGGATACCTACTTTTTAATTCTCTCGCTGTGTAATTTTGCCAAGTGCATCTACATGAGAGATTGTTTTCTATAAAGTTTTTCCTAAGCAAAAATCTTTTTGCAATAAAGTTCTGAGTGGTTTTCTAGCCTTTAGTTGCTGACCCCTTCTTTTAGTCTTATCCTTTACTAGGTAGGGAGCCCAAAATTACACTGCATAGCCTGTGTGTGTGGTCTATTGAATGCCCTATAAAGTGACCCATATGCAGGTTTCATTTCTGCATATACATGTTCTTTTTATAGCATTAACTATTCTATTTCCAATCAGGGCAACTTGACTGCATTGGTCACTTTGTGTTAAATGATTATTAACTAAGACACCTAAATCTTTTTCAGTGTTTAGTGCATTAATTTCATTACCACATATATAGTACTTGGTGTTTGGATTTTTTGCCCCTATGTCTATGAATGAACATTTATCAGTGTATAGATCCATGCTATTAGTATACCCATCTTTCAGTTGTTAATAGGTCTGATATAAATAGGGATATTTTATTTTCAGTGTCAATCTTGGATGACAATTTAGTGTCATCAGCAAATTTGGTGATTGAGTTACTCACCCCACGGTGTAGGTCACTAATAAAAATGCCAAACAGGACAGGACCCAACACTGACTCCTATGGCACCCTGCTCATGACTGTGACTGGTATGGAAACTGAATCCCTTATTTTAACATACTGTTTGTTCTTTTAACCAGTTAGTGACCCATTGAATGGCTAAGCCATTGAAGCCTAATTTGATCATCTTCTGAATTTATAGGTAGTGAGAAACCAAATCAAAGACTTTTTTAAAGTCTAGATAGATAATATCAGTAGATATGCCATTGTCCATACTACTGCTGATATTTTCATAGAACTGGACCAACTTAGTTGGGCATGATCTGTCCATATGGAACCCATGTTGATTTTTGTCCATTATTTCCAATGCCTGTATCGCAAGTTCAGTCCTAGTTTTGATGGCTTTTTACAGTAGTTTACATATGATTGACATGAGACTATTAGGTCAGTAGTTAGCTGTACTAGATCTATTCCCCTTTTTATGAATGGGCACCACTAAAGCTCTCCTCCAGTCATTTGGGATGTTGCCAGTTATGTATGATTTATTAAATATAATGGTTCAGTGGTGGATAACTTGTTCCTTAATTTCTTTGATAAGATAAGAATTAACATTATTGGGCCTATTGCTGAGTTGTTTTATAGTGACTATATAGCTTGCATGATTTCATCAGGTGTAATAAAATTATAAGTGTTTTTATTAGTTATCGTGCATATTTTGTTGGATCCTTCAGCAAAGACTGTCCCTAAGTACTCATTAAGGTAAATGGAAATCTCAGTACTATCATTAACCACTTCACCGTTAATGCTAATTGATGTTATACAGTTATCCTCATTTGTAGTTGATTTAACATATGAAAAAAGCTTTAGTATTACCCTTGGCTCCCGATAATCTGATTTCCAGATTTTTTCTTTCCCTTTTTATTATTCATTTAGTTAACTTTAGTTAATGTTTGTAATTGGCAAGATCTGCGTCTGACCCTGAATAACTCTATTTTTTAAATGCTTTTTCTTTCTTTTTTATTTGTTTCCTTACTTTATTTAACCGTTCTGGAATTTTACCCTTTTTGTTCCAGGTTTTTACTTGTAGAATGTAAAAGTGTTCTAATTCATTGTATAATGTTTTTAAACATAATCCTTGCATCCTCCATGTTAACGTCACTGAGTAAGGTTTCCCAGTCATGAAATTAGAGTAGTTCTTATTTTTCCACGGTCACCCTTTCTGTAATTGTATCTTATAGCATTTGTTTTTATTATCCTTTTTTACCTTTGTAGGTTAAAGAAAACTGTAAAATGGTCTCTACTACCCATGGGGCTGTAGATCTGGAGATCATTAATATCTAGGGCAAGATTTGTCAGAACAAGATCCAGAATACTGTCTTCCCTGGTGGGTTCAAGTACCATTTGTTAAAGACCAGAAGAGAGACATGTACCTAGAAATGTATTCTTTGTTTGGGTACTAACTGTTAGATGTTCCCAATCAATGCCTGGATAGTTAAAGTCACCCATAAGAAGAAGATCTGAGTTTTCAGATACTTCAACAATAACTGCATTAAGTTTGTTGTTACATTCAGTGTTAGCAAACAGAGGTCTGTATATATTTCCAGTTGTCATTATTTTCCCTTTGGGGTCCATAAGATTTATAAAGCAACCCTCAATTTCATCCATACTCTCTGTTTTAAGGCCTATTTCTGTAGTTTTAAAAATGTCCCTGGTGTATACATCCACCAACGCCTTTTTTATGGTTTCTATCCTTATGATAAATGGTGTATCCTGGGATTGCCAAAAACCATGTGGAGGTGTCATCCCACTAGATTTTGATTATAGTTAGAATGTCTATGTTGTCTTGGGAAAGCATACTTTCTAGTTTCCTCATTTTAAGGATGTTTAGACTTCTAGAATTCCCTAACAAGATGTTATGCACTTTAGGATTTTTTACCCCAGCATTACATTCTGTTGTTGGGTTAATCCCTTCTTTCTCTTTCACTGTTAGTTTAAATTATTCTCAATTTTGTTGGCAATTTTTTTGCCAAGCATATAGCTTCCCCTTTTACTCAAATGTAAGCTGTCCCAACTAAATAGGTAATTCTTGTCCACAAAGGTTTCCCAGTCTGTTATACACTTGATCTCTCTTTTTCAGGGTCCATTTCCTAAGCCATTCATTTATGGCTTTTATTTTACTGTTTATTGTTTATTGTATTGTTAGCCCTAGGTACAGGAAAGATTTCGGAAATGCAGATTTCACAATCACACTGTTGCAGTGTGTTTATAAGTGATATATAGTTGCATTGACTGTCCTCAGTAGTGAGTTTGTTAACATTATTTGTGCCTACATGAATGAAGAGTAGGGGATTGTTTGCAGCATTGTGAAGTATGGTGGATACCATTCTTTCCAGGCTCCTTAGCCATGCTCCTCTGTAGCTGGAGCAAATTCTATTTATCTTATCCTTATTGCATATTTTACCATCCGCATATTTGATAACAGAATCCCCTATGACAAATACTTGTCTACTTGCACCCGATGATTCGGTTTCCATAGAACTGTGCTCTATTTGATTACTAGGGTCATCTGTCTGAATCTGGGAAATGCCCGCTGTTCCATGGATTGAATATGACCCAGCACTAAGTCTGTTTACTACCAAATTTGTATCTTTTGTAAGATTAATTATATCAAGGGGAGTATGCACAGGGGTCACGGTCTGCATGAGAGCTTCCCTGTGTATCTTTGCCACTATCATCTGGGTATTTATTTGTTTGTTCTGGGTGACTTTAAGAGAGGTGTTTGATAGAACTGATGTGACAATTTTCTTATCAAGTATGAACTAATTTCATTCCCTAGGTTTACATCTATTGTCTCTAGTGGAAAGAAAGAGTTTTGGAGTGGAATATTGAACTCCATGGCTCGTCTCCCCTTTTTATTCTTGTCACTCTGAACCAGATACCATTCTTCATCTGGATTCTTTCCAGTTTCTTCCTCCTTTATTCATTTTTTAGACATTGGGACAATGTTATTTAAGTTAGAAAACATAGGTACAGGTACAGATTTGGACTCCTTTGTGGGTACCTGGCACTGCGAAAATCCTTGCTGAAAAGTAGTTGCATCATTTGTATTTCTATAACCACCCCCTACTGCTCAAGCAACTGTCCTTCATTGGGATCTTTTGCAATGCCCTTCCATGGTTCACCAGCTACCTTGATAATCAGATCCAACATGTAAGGATTGCAGGGATCTCTTCGGATGAGAAACCTGTCCGCTCCGAAGTCCCCCAGAGGTCTATTCTGGGCCCTCTACTCTTCTCCCTCTTCATCAACAATCTCCCCAGTGCCTGCCACCAAAAATTATTACTATACGCAGACAATGCAGTCCTGTTTTCCAGCCACCATGACATTACAGTCCTTGAATCCTAGCTGCAGCTCGACTTGAATCGCATCGAAGACTGGTTCAGTTCTCATAAACTTGTCCTGAACCACAACAAGACTAAAGCCATGTTCTTCTGTAACCAACAGAGCAGGCACAACTCTCTGTCTCTCACCATCAAGAACCATGCTGGGAACCCACTCAAACATGTCAAGGAGTTCAAGTACCTTGGTATTACCCTGGATGGTACCTTCTCCTACACTCAGCATATTGACACTGTTGTCAAGACCGCCAATATACAGATTGGACTACTACACAAACACAAGCACTGTATGCCTGCAGATGCCCTTAAACTAGCCATCTACATCTCTGTCACCTCTATCATTGACTACAGCCTTGCCATCTATGGCTCTGCCCCAACAAGTGCCCTCTGCAGGATCTCAGTTGCTCTCAACAAAGCCTGTAGACTACTGACAGGTGCAGCCTGACAAACTCACACCTGTGACCTCTATGCACAGGCCAGCTGGCTACCCCTACGCAGTAGAATACAATACCAGACCTGCTTACTTACCAAAGCAATTCTCCTTGGTCTCATGCCACCTGGTGTTAGCTCACTCCTTACTACCTACAGTGGCACTCAATAAACACGTGGTGCCCAATCTCTAACCTTTCAGGTTCTCAGATGTCGTACCTCCATGGGTCAGCGGTCCTTTATCTATAGAGCCGCTTAATGATTCAATTCCCTCTATAAAGAAGCACTTTCCTCTACTACACTTGGACCCTTCAAAAGGAATCTCAAACTTTACCTCACCTCTACCACTGAATGTGACTGCTTCATTGAACAGAGATCTCTCTAAACACCTCCCAGCTCACTCATGTCTCACAGCCCGCCCTTTCCCAATCTCATTCCCTCTGGCACTGGGCCTTCCTTGTGACTCCTTTCCTGCTTCACAGATCCACTGGTACAAGACATTTTCCACCACCATCGGACAGTGGCCCATTAGCCTGCCAACTTCATCTCTGGGTCGCTTGCCTGCAATACTAACTGCCTATGGTGCCCTCTATCTCTTATTGTTACCGCAGCCAGCTGCCTACTCAAGCTGCTCGTTTTATGAATATTATCTCAAAGTATGTTATAACTGAGTATCTTTATTTTTCCTTTTAGTTGTTTTGGTTGTTTATTGTGCATTCTTTTACTGTCTCTGTATGTATGTTGACCCTCATCCTTTGACGTGGAACATTTGTAAACGAGCAGTTTCTGCTCCAAGGTATTTGTAATCTGAGAATTTAATAAATAAATAAAATAATGCTCTTTCTGTCCCTTAGGTCTTAGCTGATGTACAAACATACGAACATATGAAATTTGCCAGCAGATAAAGGCCTAGAGGTCTATCAAGTCTGCTTGAATGTGCAGCTAGCACCCTTATTCTGCAGCTGCCCTTCCCTTCCACCCTTCCCCTTCATTAACCCTCCCCCTTGTCCTGCCCCATCCTCATTTGAAGCAGTCCACTCTTCTACTGCATACCACTTCAGCAGGTAACGCATTCCACCCAGCCACCACCCTCTCTGTAAAAAAGTGTCTCCTCATCTCCCTCCTTAACCTTCCTTGCTCCAGTCTCATATCATGGCCCCTGGTGGCCCTCCCCTCCCTTACTTTGAACAGCCCCTCTGTACCCATCTTGTTTATTCCTTTCATGTAAGGTTTCTTCATGTCACCCCTGTCTCTCCTCTCCTGCAGTGAGTACATGTTCAACTCCTTCAACCTCCTGTCGTATGATAAGTCCCCCAGCCCCTTGATCATCTTTGTCACTCTGCACTGCACCCCCTCCAGTAACTTAATGTCCCTCTTCAGATACGGATGCCAGTACTGCACGCAGTACTCCAGGTGTGGTCTAACTACTGACCTATACAGTGTCAGAATCACCTCCTCCCTCCTCGAGGATATACCCCTTGCAATACAACCCAGCATTTTGTTGGCCTTTGCAGCTGCCTTCATACATTGTGACGAGTTGTTCATTGACCCTGTAATGAGCACACCCAGATCTTTCTCCTCCTCTGTCTGGGCTAGCTGCACTCCCCCTAGCTGGTAACTCCTCCTTGGGTTCTTCATCCCAAAATGCAGCACCTTGCCCTTTTTGGCATTAAAGCCCAGTTGCCAGGTGTCTGACCAGGTTTCAAACTTTGCCAGATCATCCTGCAACCCCTGCCCTCCCACTAAGTCATCCACCACCGTGCCTACCTTGGTATCATCAGCAAACAGACTGATCTTGCTCTTGATGTCCCATGATATGTCTGCAATGAATATCCCAAACAACACTGGTCACAACACCGAGCCCTGTGGAACACCGCTCGTCACTGCCCTTGAATAGTGAGCTCCCCACCCACCACCACCCTCTCTGTTGCCTTCCCTGCAGCCAGTTTCCACCCATCTCACCAGCTTTGCACCCGCCCCTGTGCCTACTAACTTCCTTCCCAGCCTTCCATGTGGCACTCAGTCGAATGCCTTACTGAAGTTCAGATACAGGACATCCACTGCATGGCCCCTGTCCAGTTGCCTAGTTACCCAGTCATAGAACTCCGACCAGGTTGGTTTGGCAGGATCTGCCACGTTGAAGCCATGCTGTCTGCTGTCCTGTAGTCCTTTGGCCTCTAGGAGGGCCACCAGCCTCTCCTTCAGGATAGTCTCCATTAGCTACCCACAATGGATGTGAGGCTCACTGGTCTGTAGTTTCCCAGTTCATCCTTGGGGCCATTCTTGTGGAGGGCACCACATGAGCCATCCTCCAGTCCTAAGATACACACCCCGATATGATAAGGCATTAAATAGGTCTGCCAAGTAAGGTCCTGCAGTGACTGCCAGCTCCTTCAGTACCTCTGGGTGGATGCCATCTGGGCCTGGTGCCTTGTCCACCCCTCAGTGCCTTCAAACCCTCTTGAACTCTGCTCTCCATGATTTCCCCATCTGTCACCACTTCCTCCCTGCTTCTGCCATTTCTCCCACCTTGGGTGTCACCCCTCTTCTCTTTAGTAAATACTGAGCAGAAGTACTCATTTAGTGCTTCCATTATCACACCCTGCTTCCACCCAACCCTCCTTCCTAATCCTTACTATGTGGTCCTTACAGCTCCTTTTCTCCTGATGTACTTAAAGAAGTCCTTCTCCCCTTCTAATGCCTTGTGCCAGCCTGAGTTCCGTAGATGCTTTGGCTCCCCTTACTGCCCTTGTCACCTCCTTCAATTCTGTCAAGTACTCCTCCCTGTCCTCCTCCCTCCCTTTTTTCTTATACTTCCTAAAGTCAGCTCTTTTCCTCCTTACCTTTTCCATGACCTCCTTGCTCAACCAGATTGGTTTCTTAGCCCTAGCTTTCTTGCTCTGGGCTTTGCAGCAGGTTTTGGTTGCCTCCACTATCCCCAGCTTTATGAGCTCCCACCTCTGGTTAGTGTCCATACTAGATTGAATTCTGGCCAGGTACCCTTTTACCACATCCCCCATCCTCCCAAAGTTGGCCCTCCTGAAGTCCAGCACTATTGTGCCAGATTCCACTCCTTCCTTGCCCATATCCAATGTGAGCCATACTGAGTGGTGGTCACTCCCTGACAGCGGTTCCTCCACTGTAAGTTCTCTCACAAAGTCCCCATTTGCCAACACAAGGTCAAGGGTATTCCCTAACCTGGTTGGTTCACTGACCATTTGCAGCAGGAAGTTGTCCTGGAAGGCATGCAGCAGTACCTGCTTCCTTCTGTTCCTGGTTGTTGTGGTGCTCTAGTCCACTCCTGGCATGTTGAAGTCCCTCACAATCACCACACTACCCTTCTTGCAGGTCTTCCTGATCTGTCCTGCTAGTTCCCTGTCTAACTCCTCCATCTGAGATGGTGGCCTGTACACCACTCCCATTCTAAGAATCTTATTCTTGGAATCCTGGATTTGCAACCAAAGTGACTCCGTACTACCCTCCTCCCCTTCCTCCCTTACACACTTCAGTCCTTTCTTCACATATAGTGCCACCCCCCCTCCTTTCCCAATCACCTTGTCCCTACAAAATAACCTGTACCCTGATACAGACAGGTCCCAGTCATTGTATTGGGTGGCCCATGTTTCCATGATGGCTGCAATGTCCACCTCTCCCTCTGCCATGAGAACCTGTAACTCTGCAGTTTTCCTCCCAAGTCTCCTAGCATTAAGGGTAACCACCTTCCACCCTTTTCCCCTCCTCCCATCCTGCCCTCCTTTCCTAGCATCACAAACAGTACTTGCCATTTGTCCTTTGTCACTGTTATGGGGTAGCTCATATGGTTTCCCAACTTGTGGTCTCTGCATATCTCTTCCCAACTGCCACCCCCACTCCTAGTTTAAATTCTAACTTCCCCTATGTACTCCTCCATCCTCTGTTTCAACGCTTTCTTTCCCTTCTCACTCAAGTGTAGTCTGTCCTTGGCATAGAGACTACTGTCCTCCCAGGTCCCTCCCCACCACCCCAATAGCCCATACCCTTTAGCACTACACCAGGTTCTTAGCCATCCATTCAATTCCTCTATTCTCAGCTTTCTTGTTGTGCTTGCCTTTGGCACTGGAAGTATCTCTGAAAAAGTTACTGATCTTCCAATCCACTCACATAATTGTGCTAGTTCCTCAAACCTCCTCTGGACTGTATCTACTGTCTTGTCAGCCAGGTCATTTGTCCCAAGATGTATAATTAAATGAGGCTTGTCCCTACCCCTTCTAGCATATTTCAGAACAGACTGTCCCACCCTTTCTGCTGTCATTCCTGGCATGGCCTCCACCCAAATGCGACTATGCCTCTCCCCTTACTCCCACCTAACTCCTCTTAGTATTGAGTCCCCAGCACTAAGATTCCACCCTCTTACTCCTGCTTGCTTCCATTCATCTTCCTCTCTCATTTCCAGCTCCTCTTTTCCTCCTGCACATTATTTCCCCTTTTACCCTGTTTGCAATTCTCCCAGCAGAACTTCCCCCGCTCCAGTTTGGTCCAGGCATTTATCAATTACTCCTCTAATTTCATCTTTCCTCCTCCACCTTCTTCCTCTCTAGCAGTGCACAACTATTTTCTGAAGGCCCTTTCACAAATGCCCGCCTCTCTCTTCATAGTAACCTGTTCTCTCCTTTCCACTCCATGACTTTTGCCACTTCTTTGCCTCCCCTCACAAGTCCCTATCTCCTGCTTCCATTTGTCTTTTGTCTCCTGACCTGGTTTCCCCGGCAATTGTTCTTCCTGGCCTGGGCACCTTTGTCTCTGCTTCCCTTCTTCTGACCCTCTCCTCACCACTGCTGGCTTAAATCACCCTCCCTCATCTCCCCTTCTTCCTCCCTCCAGTATTGGGCTAAACCCACCCCCAATCTGCCTTGCATGTCTTAGTTCCTCCTGCAGACCCTCAATCTCCTTTCTAAGTTTTTCTATGTGGTTGCACACTAAACATCCTCCCACACTCCAGGCAATTTTTAGAAAGATTGGTGCACGCAGTTGTTGCAGCCTACCACCTACCCATTGCTGTCGTTGCCCACCAGCAACCCCCACCTTCCAGATGCAGGATACCAAACACTCCCCAAGTCTCCCTCTCCCTCCTCTATCAGTGCAAAACATTTTCTTTATTTCCTTACCTCCTTTGTTGCACACGTTTAGATATATTGAGCAACTGCTTTTATATTCCTATCCTTCTATCCACACTCAAAAACAGACTTAAGCAGCCACGTAACAACCTTCTTCAAACTCCTGCCTCCCCAATGCAATATCAATGCGAAGAAGTAATAATGAAAGCTCCTAGATTTGCATTTACTTCCCTTCCACTGAGAGAGCAGTCACCTCTTCACTAGCTGCTGTTCCTTTCCTGGATGTCTGCTTTTGCTATAACAGGTACATATCCTTTGCCTGTTTGAGGAAGTGATGTCAGAACCCCTGGTATAAAGGAAATAATGGACCAGAGGCGGGACCAGCCCAAGACTTCTAGAAACAATCAGGCAGCTGAGGCCTCTGGTCGGACCATTAGCACCCTTCCCCCACTCTGCACTCAAACTTTGCAGCTAGTGAAGCCAGCAACAATGAATCACAATTCTACTCAAAGCCCCCAAAATAGGTTTGCTGTTGTCTGAATACTAGAGAGGCTCTGTCATGTAGATGGTAACTCTATTGAGAATCCTAAAAGTGGTGGAGCTGTGTCCCTTATATTAATTTGTAGCTCATTTTGTTCCTTGAGTAACCTGAGTTGATCTACAGTATATCTGTTCTCACCTGTAATCTAGAAGCCATCTCCCTCTGATTAGCTTCTATTGCAAGTAGTCTTTCATTGAAACAGCTGATTTAATGTGAATTTTTTTAATTTTGCTTGTATTTTTCACATTTAAAAGATTTCAGTAAAGACACTTTAATAGTGTGTACATGAGACAGGATACACATTTCACACTTAATTCCCCCTCAAGGGTCATGGTTATTTCTGCATTTTTATTGTGGTGTAGCTGCAGTAATATAACGCTCACAGTCAAGACTACAGATGAATGACAGAGCCTCTCTAGTATTCAGACAACAGCCAAGTCTTGTTAAATAGAGCCTTATTTAAAAAGTGTTTTAATAACTCCAGGCTATACAACATACAATGTGGCAGTGCCCTTAATTTTTAGGCACTAACACAGAATATGTCAAGACAAGCCACACACTAAGTCAAACACGTGGAAATGAAATGTGCCATGTGTACTTGTCCAAAGTAGAATTTCATGTTCACAGTTTACTCGCTATTCACTGCCTTCAACACCAAACACACAAAACACGCTTGTCTTTGCATGTGTCTTTGCGCTCATCTTCACGCATGGCATTTTACATGGCACTGCACTTGCCATGCTCGTGCTCACCTTGCTCACAGCAGGGCAAGTTCAAATAGCCATGACCCTGAAGTTAACCAATGAGGTCACCCAAGTTAAACAGAATTACAACTTTCCCTATAAGCAACTAGAATGGGCAAAAAACACTCTTACATGGTCCTGTCATACTCCTTCAGCTTTCTGTGTCTAGTCCTATAAAAATTCAGACCCCAGTCCTGAGCTGTAGTTCCTGTTGTAGCCAAAAGAACTACTGCTCACTCTTCCTGCTCCCTGTGGAATGGAAAGCAGGGCTCCAATGTGCTCAGAGTGCACTAAAAACAAAGTAAAAAGTAAAAAATGCTAGGGATAACACCATGTGAGGAGTATGGAGGTGCGGAGAGTCTAGTGCAGGCCATTTACCTATTGCACTTTCATTAAATCACCTGCTTGGATCAAGGCAAGTTTAAATAGCTAGCCATAACTGGAGGTTAACCAATGAGGTCACCCAAGTTAAACAAAATTACAATTTGCCCTATCAGCAGCTAGAATGGATGAAAACTAATCATACATGGTCCTAGCATACTCCTTCAGCTATCTGTGCCTACTCCTGTAAACATCAAGACCTTACTCCTGAGCTGTAGTTCCCGTGGTGGCTGAAAGAAACATAGCAATGTAGAAACATAGAGTTTTATGGCAGATAAGGACCGCTTGGCCCACCCAGTCTGCCCATTTTCTTACCTATTGAATAAGCTGCAAATACTAGTTAACCAACAGTCTACTTCCTCCTACCCCCCACTTGAATTGCTATATGTCTGTCCCATACATTCTTCAATTCCCCCACAGTTTTTGACCCCACAACCCATTCAGGAAGACCATTCCATGCATCCACCACACTCTCTTTGTAAAAACACTTTCTCACATTGTCCCTGAGCTATCGCCCCCTCTGTCTTCAAGTTGTGCCCCCTTGTTCTTGCACATCTCTTTTTCTGAAAGGTGCCACCCTCTTGGACGTTTTTGATTCCCTTGAGGTACTTGAATGTGTTTATCATGTACCCCTTCTCCCTCCTTTCTTTGAGGGTATACATATTAAGCTCCTTTAGTCTCTCTTCGTATGGCTTCTGGTGCAGACCCTGCATCATTTTAGTTGCCCTCCTCTGGAATGCCTCCATCTTGTCTATGTCATTGTGGAGATTGGGTCTCTAGAACAGCATGTAGTATTCCAGATGGGGTCTCACCAACTGTCTGTACAGAGGAATAACAACTTCCTGTTTTCTACTGGTGATGCCTCTCCCTATACATCCCAGCATCCCCCAGCCCTCCTTACTGTCTTCTCACATTGCTTTCCTACCTTTAAGTCATCTGATATGACTACCCCTTGCTCCCTTTACATTTTTTTTGTTGTTAGTACCTTCCCCCCACATTGTGTACTCTTCCACTGGGTTTTTGTCTCCCAGGTGCATTACTTTGCATGTCTTTGCATTGAATCTAAGCTGCCATACTTTGGATCATTCCTCCAACGTTGCCAAGTCTCTTCTCATCCTTTTCACCCTCCTTGTGTATCAACCCTACTGCAGATCTTTGTGTCTTCTGCAAAGGACATACTTTCCCTTCCAGTTCCTCTACAATGTCACCTATAGTGACATTAAAGAGGACCAGTCCCAGTAATGAACCCTGCAGCACCCCATTAGTAACCCCCCTTTCTTCAGAGTGGACTCCATTTACTATTACCTTCTGTGTCTTGTTGCCCAGCCAATGTTTTACCCAGGCTACAACCCTGGGATCCACTCCCAGTCTGACTAACTTGTTTGTTAATGTTTTGTGTGGGACTGTGTCAAATACCTTTGCTAAAGTCTAGGTAGGCCATGTCAACAGCCCCTCCCTGAGCTACTTCTTTGGTCACCCAGTCAAATAAATATATTAGATTCATCTGACATGACCTTCCCACTGTGAATCCAAGCTGCCTTGGGTCTTGTGCCCCACTGGCCTCTAGGTATACAACAGTTCTTTCCTTCAGAAGTGATTCCATCATGTTCACTACTACTGAGGTCAAACTAACAGGTCTGTAGTTTCCTGTCTTTCCTTGCTCCCACTTTTGTAAAGGGAATCACATCCACCCTCCTCCAGCCCTCAGGTACCACACCATCCTCCCATAATTTGTTAAAAAAGGTAGTCAGTTGTGTCACTAGTTCTCCCCTTTGTTCTTTTAGAATTCTGAGGTGAATCCCATTGGGTCCCATTGCTTTATTCATCTTCAGATTTAGGAGTTCTTTCAGGAGCTTTTGTTCTGTGAATGGACTGGTATCACCCCCCCATCCAGAGTGCTTCTATTCTTTGGTTTTGGTATCTCTCTCTCTCCCCTCTTCTTTTGTGAATACTGAGCAGAAGAAATACTGCTCACTCTTCCTTCTTCCTGTGGAATGGAAAGCAGGACTCCAAAGTGATCTGACAGAGTACACTAAAAACAAAGTAAAAAGTAAAAAATGCTAGGGTTAACACCATGTAAGGAGTATGGAGGTACAGAGAGTCTAGTGCAGACCACTCTCCTACTGCACTGTCAATGATGAAAGAATAATTTGGCCATATGAAAGATTTATCTTTCATGAGGGGGTAATCCTCTTTCATGAGAAAACATTCTTCTTCTGTATGGCAGCCATCTTATTTTCATTTTTTTTAGAAAACCCTTAAAATCAATACCCTGCAGAGACATCAACACTATTGTGCTAAACGAGACCTCATTAGCTGGATTGTGGAGTTAGTTTCTCTAACAAGGACTCAGAAATATGCATTAAAACATTTTTAAAAAATCCTCTTTTGTGAGATGATTTTCTACTTACATCTGGCTCACAAAGGAGGAATAGGGCCATATAAAAGAGGATTATGGTTCATATCAAAGAAGAAGTTGGACTTAATTTTTTCTCACATTCTTCTTTCATATGAACCAATCCTCATTCATAAGTTCACACAAATTTCACAAAAGAGCATTGGTTCATACAAAAGAAGAAAATAGACTTAGTTTTTTTTTCACATTCTTCTTTCATATAAACCAATCCCTTTTCATGAGCTCATGAAAATCTCACAAAAGAATATGAGTTCATATGGAAGAAGAATTTGGACTTAGTTTTTTCACATTCTTCTATCCTATGAACCTATTCTGTTTTGTGAGCTCATGAAAATCTCACGAAAGAGGATCAGTTCATATAAAAGAAGAATTTGGACTTAGTTTATTTGCATATTTCAACTTTAACAAGCCATAACTCCAAAAATATTTGGAGTTAATGGACAATCTATATATAGAAAAAAGGTCTCAATGAGTACTAGAAGACTAACACATAATAACCCTGCAAAAAATTCAGGAACCATATAAAAAACATAAAAATAACAAAATAAAAATAGAAAAATGAAAATTCCCATAGGATAACATTGCAACTTTATTAAGCTTTTAATTCCAGTCTTTTGAGTTAAGAAAGGTCTTCGTGAGTATTACAAGGTTATGTCCCTAAGAAATACCAGTTGAAAATAGGGATATAAAAAACATAATAATTAAGAAATGAAAATTCCCTTAGGATGTTATTGCAATTTTAACAAACTACATCTCTGCCAATATTTTGAGTTAAGGGATACTCCATATATAAACAAGCATTTGTCAATGCTGAATGTTGATTGCTTTGCTCTGCTGAGCTTGCTCACTCTCCCTCTCTCACTCACTCATTGTGTTTCTCCTGGCACTGCAAGATGCCCTTTTGTACTGGAATCCTGCCTGCCTGTGTTGGCACCTTTGTCTGCCCACAAAGAAATCCACAGCTGTCCCAACAGAGCTCCATTGAGGTCACTCACTCCACTTCCCTCACAAGCTCATTCTGTTTCTCCTGGCCCTGCAGGCTGCCCTTTTGTACAGGGCTCTTGCCTCTGCTGAAGCCTTTTCTGCCCACAAAGAAATCTGCAGCATTCCTGACAGAGCTCAGTTGAGCTCAGTCACTCCCCCTCTCTCACTTGCTCGATCCTAATCTGTCCCAAAAACTGATTTCTGAAAGCAACTGCGGTATTGTGCGTCGGAAATGTGAAAACACATTTCAGCCAGGATGTGAAAAATGACTGCTGTACTGTTCATAAGGAGGTGTGAAAAAATGCCAGTGCTGAAAATCTGGCATGAAAATATTACTAATTTGTGAAGTTACAAAGGTGTGTGGAAACTGAACAATGCACACTAGTAACACAATCATTTTATGGAGTTTCATCACAAAATTTTCAACATAGGCATTTTAGGACCTCTGCTCCTGAACAGTGTCACTGTGATTTTTGTAATGTGTCCCAAACACTGATTTCCCACAGCACCCATGCTATTCTGTGCCGGAAGTGTGAAAACACATTTCAGACAGGATGAGAAAAATGACAGCTGCACTGTTCATAAGGAGGTATGGAAATGTGGCAATGTTGAAAATCTGGAGTGAAAATATTGCAAAGTTGCGAAGTTATGAGTGTGCATGGAACCTGTGTGACACACACTCGTAATACACTCATTTTATGTACTTTCATCACAAAATTTTCAACATAGGCATTTTAGGACCTATTTCCCACAGTGACTATGCTATTCTGCGCTGGAACTGCAAAAACACATTTTGGCCAGGATGTGAAAAATGACAGCTGTACTGTTCATGTGGAGGGCCAGAAAAATGGCAATGTTGAAAATCTGGAGTGAAAATATTGCAAATTGGCAAAGCTATGAGCACGCGTAGAAACTGTGCAATGCACGCTCATAACACAGTCATTTTATGGACCTTCATCACCAAATTTTCAACATAGGCATTTTAGGACCTCTGTTAATGAGCAGTGTCACTGTAATTTTCGTAATGTGTCCCAAAAACTGATTTCCCACAGTGACCATGCTATTCTGTGCCAGAAGTGTGAAAACATGTTTTGGCCAGGATGTGGAAAATGACAGCTGTACTGCTCATACAGAGGTGCAGAAAAATGGCAATATTGAAAATCTGGAGTGAAAATATTGGAAATTTGCGAAGTTACGAGCATGCATAGCAACTGCACAATGCACGCTCTTAAAACAGTCATTTCTTGGATTTTTTCCACTAAATGTGCAACATAGACTTTTTGAGAGCCCACCTCACGAACACTGACATTGTCATTTCATTAATCAGTCCCAAAAGGTGATTCCACACAGTCACTGTGAAATCACCTTCCGGGGCAGAATAATGCCATGACAGTGGATGAATTCATGAGGAGGTGTTCCAAAAACCCCATGTTGTAAATTTGGTGCCAAAATTCCAAAAAATGCCTGAGATATGCATCAATGTTGAAAAAAATCTATTTATGCCATTATACAGCTTACTGGCATTTCCTCAGTTCGCGGTCAACTTTGAATAGTGCAGTCGTGTTCCTGGTCCACCGAAGATCTTCATGCTGGGCTCCAGAGGTACATATGGGGTGAGGGGGTGTGGGGAGGTGGGGTGCCCAGAGGTGGGTGCAGGTTGGCTAGGGGCCACCAGACTTGACGAGGGACCATTTTTTGCTTTACCGTTAAAAAAAAAACAAAACATTGAGGGACTTTTTTTTTTAACAGGGACATTTATGAACATTTGGCACACTGGGGTGGGCTCCCAGAGTGGCAACCTACTGTTGTGTGGGGGACAACTGTAGCCAATGAGGATTGGGCACTCCCATCGACATACACAGGGGGGTGCAATAGTTGAGGGGGATTGGACACCCTCCCTCGGAACACACCTATGTTTCATTGTGAGAGGGACATGATGCTGATGGGGAGTGGGCTCCCCATCAGCAAATCATACTAGGAGGGGGGGAGTATGCCAATGGGGAGTGGGCTCCCCCATCGGCAACCTGAATGTGTGCAGGGGACTGAAGCCGATGGGGGTTGGGCCCCCATCAGCAAACAACCACTGTTGTGGGGGGGCACATGCTGCCGAAGGGGATTGGCACCCCCTCAGCACTGGGGGCTCACTAATATTGTTAGTGAACATGGCAGCAAGCTGCCTCCATGTTCACAAACAATATCACAGTAGCAAGGTTCCACCCAGCAAAGATGGGTAGCTCCCTTATTGCAGCATAATGGCTTATGCTGCAATGATGAGGAGACCCCTGATTGCAGTGGCTGAAACCTTACAAGGTTGTGGCATGCTGGCTGAAATAATGTCAACAGCAGCATGCCACCCCATTGGGAAAGGTGGGCCAAGCCCCAAAGGTTGTGGGGGCACTGGCCACAACAGTGCCACGCCTCCACAACCTGCTTCTCCAGCAAGCTGCCGCGATATGTTTCTTGCGCATGCTTGCAATCAACATAAAAAAGCACTCAGTGAGTATTAAAACACTAACACATAATATTCCCCCAAACTTCATGAAGTATGCACTGTACCCCAAAATTATTTCCAAACTTTGTCATGGTGCCAAATTCACAATTAAAGTCCAATCATCATCAAAACTGTACCAAATGTGTATCTCAGTTTGGATTAAGTTCCTAGAAACTTTCAGATCAAACCAACAAAACTTTACTGAGTTATGGCTAAATAAAACAAAAAGAACATTTTTGCAAATATACAATCAACTGCCAAGAGTTAAGAGGCACAGATAATATTTTTTTCTTTAATTTGAGCTCATAAAAAACAACTGCAACAAATCAGATCAATTGCTTTCCTGGAAGCATGAAGCAACCAGATGTATGTGTGTATCTATGGAGGCATGGAAGAGCAGGGGGCTGTGGGCCCTGCACTTTACAGCCAGATGGATGTATTCAAGCAGGTTCCAAAAGGTCCTGTGTGAATGAGGATTGGATTCTACTATCACAAAAATAAAGAAAAATCTGCAAAAAAA
Organism: Neoceratodus forsteri; assembly: GCA_016271365.2. Classification (NCBI taxonomy): domain Eukaryota; kingdom Metazoa; phylum Chordata; order Ceratodontiformes; family Ceratodontidae; genus Neoceratodus; species Neoceratodus forsteri. The sequence goes on along the minus strand of CM057449.1, from coordinate 1,579,605,011 downwards.
ATATGTGACAATGTACCAGTTAGGGTTCAGATTAAAGTGTCAAAACCAGGGAAATGTTATGATTGGGTTTCCAATTCTAACTCCCCGCCCCACCCCCAAAGTAGCACAATGAGAAAACATTACTGTTTGGGCTGTCCTGCATCTTAGCGAATCATGGGTATGGTCTTCCTTCTCAACCCTAATGCTCACCTCATTCTGATATAGTCTTTAAAGATACATAACTATGTCTCCCCAAATCTTGCCATCAGCTTGTGAGCCCTGCCTAAAGAAAAGAGATTACATCTGAATGTATTTACTTGGGGGAAAAAGGGTGAGAATTGTGGTTGATTACTTCAAGATAGACCCCACCCCTGATTCGCCAAGACACAGGACAGCCAAAACTGTATTGTTGCTTGGGGGTAGTGGAGAGTAGTTAGAGTTGGAAACCTTAATAGAACACTTCTCTACTTCTGTTACTTTAATCTGAACCCTAACTGGTGCATCAACATAGCTTTTTTTCACAAATAATGTATATAATACTATAGTGGAGTGGCAGCATGTCTATAGTTAGGGTTGATCAAGAAGTTATATTTTAAACCTCTAAATCAGCGTCTTAATAGCTTTGGCAGCATTTGATGAAATTAACTAAACATTTGCATGTGTTGTCTAGGAGGCAAGCTGTAACTCTATGGAATGTTTTGTGAAAACAGCTTGTGCGGTTTCTGAAATCAGCATATGTCATTTTCCTGTAGTCATCAAGTTGTTTTCCTATACTTAATATTGGATTTGGGTTTGCTCTCCCATCCAGCCTAAACACAATGACATTTGTTTATGAAACTTTCAGGGTAGAGGTGTGCTGTGCCAAGGTAGTGCCTTTGCATGGTTTCATGAAAAAAATATTAAACAGTTCCAAAGTTGTAAGGATTTAAAGTTCTGTTTTATCTCTTCTGACCATGCTTAATAGGATTTCTGGGATAAGGTTCTTATATTTCATTAAAAATTCTGTTTGCATGACCATTTTTGGTTTCTCACCATTTGCTTCCCACAGCACATTTTTTGTGCTGTGAATGCCACAATCGTGTCCCCCCCAAGCTAAAAAAACATGGAAAATGCCTAAAAAATTGTGTCATTTAAAAAAAATGAACACCTGAACCTAGCTTAAAAGAACCCGTTTAGCTAGAGTCTGATATATATATTTTTTTCAGTAATGTCCAGTAATACCATTTCTGGGCTCCCCAAAATCAGGATGTCCAGCTTAGGGAGAGGAGCCATTTACCTGCATTCTCTGTATAAGAACAGTAGACTTTTCTTGAGTTCTGTAGTTACAAATGAAAGTTGTGCTGCTGGCTTCAGGTGAAGCAGTGAGCTGGCAAGCCCCTGTTCCTTGTCTATTTGTCTCTGTCTGTCTGTCTATCTACTTGCTATCTATCTATCTATCTATCTATCTATCTATCTATCTATCTATCTATCTATCTATCTGTCTGTCTGTCTGTCTGTCTGTCTGTCTGTCTGTCTGTCTATCTATCTATCTATCTATCTATCTATCTATCTGTCTCTCTGCCTGTTTGTCTGTCTGTCTATCTATCTGTCTATCTTTCTATCTATCAATTTATCCATCAATCTTTATTTATTTAAAGAGCTAGTGTATTACAGCAATGTTTTAGGGATGGGACATGGTGATTTAATATAAAAAAACACCACTTGGACAGGCAAGTTAATTAAAAATTATGTACGATATGGAAACTATTTTTTGTCTTGTCTTACAGATTTCAGGACTTCCACTCTGTGCTGGTCTCCATCAGAGGTACCAGAAATGGATTTGATATGTGAGAGGAAAGTAACCAGTGTCAATGCTACCCACTCTGCTTGTGTGGTCAATTCAGTCTTGTAGCTTGTCAGCGTATGAATGTCAGAGTGTCTGTATTCCTGATGATGCTTTCTAAACTATAATATTTTCACAGTTCATGGTATGATAACCATTTTCTGAAAGCCAGTTTTTCATGGTTAAAACCTGTTATAACCACTAAATGCTATCTGTATCCATGATTACAGTTAGCTGCAGCAATAGCAGAAGCAACCATCTGACAAGGCACTGGATATCTAGGACTAATTGTTTGGGTTAGAGTTAGGGAGGGGGCACCACCGTATGCATGAGCAATATAAATGGCATTTACTGACAAATTACAGGTTTTAACCATCGAAAACACACTTGAAGAAAACAGTTATCGTACCATCACCAATCAACACATTAGCGGATTAGAAGTAAAGCAGCAGGAACACAGGCACACTAATGTTTGTTTCTATTTCTTTTGCATTATCAGTACAGAAAGCTGAATTTGAAAAGGCACTGGTGATGCTTTACATTAGTGTAAAGTTGCAAACAATTTAAAATCACAATCCTTAACAGAATATAACCCCCCCCCAACTTCCATTCCAGCCCACAATGTAGTCATACCCACATGCTCTCTGGAGGAAAAAAATCTGTTCAATAACTCATAAGACAAATTATATTCCCTTGGAAAGGCATAAACATGCAGTAATAGTTGCACCACACACCATCCAACTCATAACGAAGTCACACATGCACATGCTCTTGCATTTGCTAAGCCTGCCACATTCTGTAAACCTTATATTCGCAATAAATCACTGAATTTACAAACACATATTGTAGTGCATTTGGGAATTATCTGATATTATTTAAATGAATAATTAAATTATTTATTTAATCTGACATCAATCTATTTTGATCCAGCATGCTGTCTGTGAAATTACTTCTTCAATTTCACAAACAAAAACTAGTGTGCACAGGTGGCGGTGCTCTCGGCAAAACTACAGCAAACAAAAACTCAAAACCGGGCACTCTCTAGCCAGTAAAAGGATGATTGCATCAATGTGCAAAAAGCTGAATTTATTAATAAAATAAGACCATTGTGGGATCAAATGCATCAAGCAGAGTGGAGTTGTCCTTTAACTGGCTGTTGAGTGCCCAGTTTTGAGTTTTTGTTTACTTTTTCAATTTGTGTGTATTCAATGCAGTACTAGCAGAATAAATATAATGGAAATAACATGCAGATCAATAGTGATATATACAGTACAATACATTATGGTATAACAAAGAGAGGATAAAAATTACCGAAATCACATGCTTCTGTATCAGTGTTCAATAATGATGTGTACTCCAACCACTTCCCTTTAAGCTCCCTTCCACATACCCTTAATATGAGCCATAGTGAATCACTTATTATCAATACATACAGTATCAGTAAGCAGTAATAGTACTTGTGCACCACAAAGCACCAAGAAAACCAAAACCAAAAAAGAAAAACAGTGGACAAACCAGCAGTACACAACTATGGGAAAGGATTCAATTTGTCTGGTTGAGTATAGCATAGTCTACAAGTGTATGCAATACCAGCTATGTATGAAATGCATAGCCATGAATCCCAGTCTGGCAGCACTACATACAGTAACTAACAGCACTACTCACCCACTGCATGCTCTCCCCAACAAAAACACAACCTGACACACAAAAAGCAACACACGCAGCATGGTAATCACTTTTCTTTGGATTTCTCTGCCATTCTGAAACAATTGCAAACTACTCCCACTCCCACTGCACACTTTTCAGCAGAAACTCCCTGCAGTAAGCAGCTTGACTGTGTGGTGTACTGTTTTCCTTCACTGTCTGTGTCCAGTAAGAACGTAGTCCTTGTCATTCTGACATGATTCTGTAAGGAAGAAAATAGACAATAATATGAGTTTCACAGATAATAAGATAGTAATAGTTATCTATCGTAGATAATAAGATAGATAATTAGATAATAATTAGGCTTCTGAAGAAGGACTGGTTGGTCCGAAAGCTAGAGCACTTTGTTCTTTTTGTTACATCTATGTTGGTCCATTAAAATGTGTCATATCATTTGCTTCTGGAACAGATAATAAGCACATTTGTCATTTTAAGCACATAGATGAAGCATTATGAAATTCAGTGCATTTTAACTTACACAACACTAAGTTCAGCAGCTACAGGCACACCAGCAGCAGTTCTTCTCTCACAATGTCAGCTCCTGTTCATGTACAAGCCTTCAGGCACTCCCCAGTTCAGGATGGGTCGGGCAAAGGAACTGGTGATATCAATCTCAAAAACATTATGTGGCCTAATATCTACATTAAAATACTCCTATAACAGATAATACATAGCCCAAATACATCACTCCACAGACATTGCAAATAACCATGAGTACATTAGCTTTTTAAACAGATCTTAAGTGGATGGGGGTGCACTCCCCCACTACTGCTTCTTTCTCCCACCCCCCCTCCAGGTTGCCTGCCCCCCACTTCACAATGTTATTTCTTTTTTTCTAAAATAAGCAGACCAGGGTGCCCACCCCTGATACTACTTCTCTTGACCTCCCACTAATCAGGTTGCCCACCCCCATTCTCTTAATGTATATGGCAGAACTGGAGTGTCCACCCCTCCCATGCCACTGTATAGTAGCACGTCACTGGGGTGCCCAACACTGTTTCCTGAAATAAAGAAAACTGTCCTTTTATTTTTTTTGGTTTATCCTGTAAAAAATGAGAATGATCCCTTGCCAATCTGCCCCCCACCTGACCTCCCACTCAGCACTCACCACCACCACCACCACCACCACACCCCCACACACCCTCACTCACCTGAACTTTTCCTACAATGTAGATCCACTCTTCAGATGAAGATATGTCTTGCTGCTGGAACTGGCAATAGCAATACAAGAAAATAAAGCAAGTGTAGTATAATGTATTTCATTGGGGGTTTGAAAAATATTTATTTATTTATTTAAATGTTTATCCTGGACATTTTCAACATGGCCTTTTTGGGACCCTACTTTATGACCAGTGGTGTTGGGATTATGCAAATCTGGTCTGAAAGGTGATTTTGTGGTCACTTTGAGAAATCACCTTTTTGGCAGGATTTGAACTTGTTAACTGTCATTGTTCATCATGAGGATTGGTCATAAAAAGGATAGGTTTAAAATTTGAGGTCAAAATCTGTAAAAATTACAAAGTACAAAGTTATGAGCATACATTGAACATTTTCTACACTTGCTAATAACTTCAGTAATTTTTAATATTTAGAACCCAGATTTTCAACATGCCCATTTTTCACAACACCTCATGAATGTGACTGCTGTTATTTTTCAAAGCTTGGCCAAGATGTGTTTTCACACCTGTTGCATGGAATGATATTTCCATGGTGTGGAATGATGGTTAAGTGGTGATTTGAATATGTTCACCTACTGGATTCATGAAGTGAAGTAATAATAAAAATAAGAAGATATGCTGACAAGTAGGTGTACAAATAATGTAAAATGCATAGGTTATGAGTGAACATTGTAGTGTTTCATAGTTCACTTGTAACTTTGCTAATTATCAATATTTTTACTCAAACATTCAGCATAGCCAGCTCTCCACACCACCTCATAAGCATGACAGGCCTCATGTTTTAATTCCTGAATGAGATGTGTTTCAATAGTTTTGATGTGAAATGGCATTTTGGCAAATATACAGTACTATAAATGCTACATGTCATGTTTATAAGGGGAGTCATAAAATGATTATCTTGAAAATGTGTGGTTAAAATTAAAAATATATATATATAATTGTTAAGAAACTTTGTGTGTAGTGCCAGTCTAGAGTTGACCCCAGAGGGTATGCTTTGTGATCATGTGCTGGTGAGCTGAGTTTAATGGCAAGCTCAGTGACCCAGCTGAATGGAGTGGGGTCAGGGGGTGGTGCTGTTATGTGACACCCCCTAGCCAGTGAATGAAAGCTGCAGGGTTGTCTGCATGGGCCTGGGTACCATAAAGTGAAGACAACTGTCCTCTTGGCAAAGGGCACTGCATCTCTGCACCTATGGGTGGCAGATGACCCTTTGCGACAGATGGAGTCTTTGTCCTGTGCATCTTTATCTGTGGCCACATAGAAGCACAGGGCCAGAAGGCTTCTGTAGCCCACCACATAGCATTATGAATTCTTGACATATATTTCTGCACAGTAGTGCAGGGCTCACAAGGGCCCTCTACATCTATTTACACATGGAGTCTTCTCTTGGTGCAGGGCCCAAAGGTCCCTGCATATCTGTGGAACTTGTGTGAATGAGAATATGATTCCATTATCTCAAAAAGAAAGGAAATTCTTTGTAAAAAAAAAACTCCGTTAATGCACCAGTTAGGGTTCAAGTTAATGGCACAAAAGTAGGGAAATGTGGTTTTGGGGTTTCCAACTGTCAAAGGGTATCCAAAAATAACATATTATTTGGATTGATGTTGTATTAGCAGCCAGAACCCCCCTCCTTTTTTCCCTTCATGTGTCATATCCTTGTCTCTTCTGTGTTGTTTTTTTTTTGTGCACATAGACTGGCCACGTATGCAATTTTAACCTAATTTCTGTCTTTTGTTTCCCCCTCCTCTTATTCTGGCTACTTGCAAGGACATCATCTGTCTGAATTATCTGAGGCTGGAATTTATAGAAGCATGGCCCTTTAAATGGCCATTATGTTAAAAGCCTATGTAAAGCCTCTGTAAAACTCATCATTTTTCATATGCCAGTTGATAAAAACACCTTTCATTTGGCAGAGTAAGTTTATTTTGGGGTTTGGTACCCTAAGAAGTACCTTTACGTCAATTTCATCCCTCGCGATGTTTTTCACGAGCTGCACGAACGTGCGCACTATCATGCAGCTTGCAAATGCCACGACTGTTAAACAAAGCTATCCTCTATGATTCCAAGCAGGGATAAGAAGTTAGAAATGTGCCCTTAGCGCTAAAGCGCTGTATTTCAAACACAAACAGGATATTTGTGATGCAGAGACAGCTAATTTTTAAAAAGCTGTATGTTACTGTGCAACACCAGTTTTCTTTTGTCTTTTACTTCCTGATACACAAACACCAGCGTTTTGTGCCATTCAACCTTTTGTTTCTACTTGTATGCACACACTTGAATACAGAAGGAATAATATAAAAGAAATGGTATTGAAAATTAACCAGGTAAAGAAATATGAGTGGGTACAATTATATTACCTGGTTTTGCAGGGTATGTCCTTCTGTAAGCCTTCCCTTTAGGAGCCAGCCGGCCATTGCATTGCTACCCTATAGAGAAGGGAGGGACTTACTTTGAAACCCACTAAAAGATGCATTAAACCAAATATTAATGTGTCACAACCATTATGTGAGTTTAAAATGTATCAAGATAAATACCTTGTTGTATAGAATTCATAAATAAGCTGTTTGTAAATAAAATTATAAAGACATTTGATTGATGGGTAATTCACCCAATAAGAGCTTAGTATCAGGTATATAATTGGGTCAGTAGCAAGTAAAGAGTTAGTAGCGGTTGGGATGGTGACATGTAAGCATCCAGAACTAGTGCTCTAGTTTAATGTGGATACTACTGCTCATGTTTGATGCCTTCGCATTGATGTTCTTTTACTTTGTTTTATTTTATTGTTTGCCAGAATAAGTCCGCTTGTACTTTTCATTGGAATTATTATGTTTGGAACTGGTTGAATAAAACTACCTGAAGCTCATCCTGAAGAATACAGATTGTGTCAGAGTCCTTGTGTAACCCACCTAGTGTCCTCTTACACCAACCCTACTCTCCACCCCCACCCCCACCCCATCAAGCACCAAAAGGAAAAATAAAATAGGGGTTTGGGTCTCCAGAGTCTTGTTGAATCAGTCTTGGAGTCTTCCTTGGGATTGTCAACCCTGATGCCCACCCCATTTCCTAAACAAACAACATCAGCCGTGGTCTTCTTTCACCATGCAGGGCCAAGTAACAGATTGTGTTGGCAACATCCCGCAAGAGCATAGTTCTCTACCTTTGAAGAGTGCATCACTATGAGGCACTGGCTGGAGCTATAACTTATACTTTGGACAGAATACTATAGGCTGGGGAGGAGGGTGAGAAGTAGGGTTGCCAACTCCGAAGAAGATCCCACCACTGATTCAGCAGGACTCTGGAGACTCAAAACCATAATGTTTTTTCCTTTGGCTAATAGATGGGTGTGGGGAGTTAGGTTTGGAAACCCTAAAGCCACCTTTCCCTACTTTTGTCACCTGATCTTGAACCCTAACTGGTGCATGAATGAAGTTTTTTGCAAAGAATATATTATAGGGGCATGGTAGGTCCCCTATAGTTAGGGCTGAGAAGGTTATTTAATGTTAACCCCCAAATTGTGCACCTTAATCACTTTGGATTCATTTTATAAAATAACCCAAAATTTGGCATGCACAGTGAGGCTGTCAGGCTGAAGACATGGAAAGTTTTGTGACAGCATCTTGAATGTTTGTTGAGATATGGAGTGGCAACAAATGGAAAAAAATGCACATTTGGTTTTCCTATACTTAATGTTCAGTATTTTTGCTCCCACCTACAGCCTACATCATGTTGAATTTTTTCATGAAATTTTCAGGATTGAAGGGACCCATGACAAGGGTGTGTCTTCAGAAGGTTTGGTGAAAAAATATTACACTGTTTTAAAGTTATAATTATTTTTCTTTTAATGTTCAAATTCGACTGGTATAAAAAAGCTATTGCTAAAGGTAGAAAAACATATCATGAGTGGTTATCTTCATAATTTACTTGTTGTGGGGGAAAAAACAGTCGAGTTGGACACCATTTTCCTATTACTGCACTTTTTAAACTTACAAACATTTAAAGTGCATGTCTTTTTTTAAAAAAACAAACACCTGAACCTACCTAAATGGAAACCATTTCACTAGATGTTGGTGTTTGTTTGCCTTAAACATTTGTCAGACATACCTTTTCCTGGCACCCAAAATGTAAGGTGTCCAGCTTAGTGAGAGGAGCCACAGACCTGTGTTCTCTGTATGAGATCAGTGGAACTTTATTAAGTTCTACAGCTGCAGGAGAAACTCATGCTGCAGGTTGCTGTGAGAGCAGTGAGCTGCTTTTTCCCTGGTGTCTACTGGTGCCTTCCACCCCCCACTGCCATCCCCTAATGTTTGTTGTTTCCCTGGTGTCTAGTGGCACCCCCGTCACTCCGATCACCAACCCCTTCTGTGTGCTATGCTTCCCTGGTGTCTTTAGTGGTACCTCCTGCCCTTCCTGTGATTGCCGTCCCCTTATGTTTCTTGTTTCCTGGTGTCTAGTGGCACCCCCCTCTGATCACAGTCCTCTTATGTTTCCTGTTTCCCTGGTGTCTAGTTGCAGCCTCCCTTCTTCCAATCACTGTCCCCTTATGTTTCTTGTTACCCTAGTGTCTAGTGACACCCCCCAATTTCCGTCCCTGCATTAATATTAGCTGTAATAAAAAAAATATCCCTCAATGTTTTTTTTAACCCTGTAAAAAGGAAACAGTCCCTTGTCTAGCTGTCCCTGACCTCCCACTGAGCACCCATCACCCCACAACCCACACACCCTCACTCACAAAAGCAGATCCCAGGGCAAGGATACACTCTCAGATCGAAGACACATCTTGCTACTGAAACCACTGACTGCAATATGAGAAACAAAATTAAGTGCTGGTCAACATATTTCAATGGGATTTTCAACTTTGATGCATAGCGTTGTCTGTTTTGCATATAGTGACCTAAAATTTTCAATATGGCCTTTTTGGGACTCCACCTCATAACCAATGGTAATGGAAGTAAGCAAATCAGGCCCAAAAGGTGATTTGGCAGTTGCTTGGTGAAATCAACTTTTGGACAGTATTCAAAAATTGTCACTACCTTTGTTGATGAGGTGGTGTCATAAGAAGGTTGTGTTGAAAATGTGGGATCAGAATATTTTAAAATGGAAAAAGTATGAATGTACATTGAAATTTTGCAATGCATGGTCATAACTTTGTTAATTTTAAATATTCTGACCCAAAGTTTCAACATAGCCATATTTTCATATCACCTCATGAATGTGACAACTGTCTTTTTTCAAATCCTGGCCAAAATGTGTTTTTGCTCCTGTGGTGCAGAATGACATTGTCGATGCAGGAAATCAGCTTGTGGCTGGGTTTTGAAAATGTTCTCCAGCTTTGCTAATAGAGATGCTGTGAAGTAAAACGTTGCCTGTGAATTTTGTGCAAATTGCTGAAAATTTTCACTTCATGAAATTTATGAATTTCAGGCTGCCCAACTGAAATTTGCATTGCGCGGATTGCATGAATGTTGCAGTGAAATTAAAGAATAAACCTACCTGTTCATAATGAAGCAAATTTATTTCAGTGTGAAGCTTGTACAAATGGATGAATAACCTTACTCTAATGAATATTCCTCTAAAAACTGAAACTAGATCATGGTGTGCCTCTCTACACTACTTTTTGTGTTCCTCCTGCTTACCAGTGCAGCTGTAAAATAATCCAGTAAGGGTCCTGTACATTTGCTCAAAGACTACTTAGTAAACTGCATACTACTGCTAACATTTTAATGGCTCTGGTGCACAATTCATTAGTTATTTATTGATTGATTTGTTTGTTTTGTTCATGGAAAGAATTCATTTAATTTACAGTGATGTCCCATAGTGGATAACAGGCATAAGTGAGATATGGTAGAAGGCAATGTATAAGGCAATACATACAGACACAGTACATATATAGTATTAAAGTTAATACATTCCTGAGTTCTTGTTATGAAATTGTTCTTTTTATTATTCTATCTGCTAGTATGATTTCTCTCAGGAGATCTTTCAAGTGGGAAAAAATCAAGATGTTAGTTTTATACAGTAAAAGAACTCTTTGGTATACAGTAGCACACCTGAATTATTTCTACACAATTGCAAGCATTTCATTTATTCTAGTGATTTGTCCAACCTATCCAAGTCCCTTACATGCTTTCCTTGGGTCCAGTGACACACATCCTTATAACTCAGTCCCATGATAAGCACCCTCTAATGTAAAGTGGCGCCCTTACTCTCCCCATGACATTAGCACACCCAGATATTCTGTGACACCCCATCCCAATCACATTTATGATACCAGTATCTACAGTACATTGATGGCAACTCACCAACTGAGCAGAACCAGTTGTTACATAAAGAGTTTGATGATGTTTATCATTGTATGTCTCAAAAAGCCATAATTCTGTACATCAAACAGACTATAACTAAACTCTTCCTAAAGAAAACATTAATCCAGGAAAGGCATTTAATCAAATCATTGTGTAGCTCCTCAGAGATGTCCAGATATTCAAATACCTTGGAGTTTGGCAGAATCAACACCAGTCCTATGAAGATTATCCATTATATGCTCCAATTATATTATATCTCCAACTTAGCATTAGGACACAAATTTGCAGATTAACAATTTAGCTCAAGCCTTCTCTCTAAACTTATCACAACTAGCCTCCCCATATTCTACCATTTTTGCCTTATTTTTGGAGATGTATCTTCCATCTATCACTTCAAATGTATTCTTATTATGGTTATTGATATCAACTGGCTTCCAACCCCTTATTGTACTTATATTATCTTTTTCTTGGTCAGATCATCCCAGTTTTAGATGGCATTGTGGTGAGATGATTAAGTCAGCCTGGCTCCCAAAGTGGAAGGGGGAAGAGGGTTGACAAGATGGTGATCAGCTGAATGCTGGCTGAAGCAGCCCCTCCTCTGTTCCTACTAACATTATTGTTATCTGACCCCCTCTTATAAGTTCTGTGTATGCCTTCTGTGTCTGAAAGGGAGTTTTCAGAATGCAGATCTTATATAATGAAGAAAGAGTACAAAGTAGTCTTGGCATTTAGGATAATGACAACAAGGAAAATCTCAAAAAAAGGACTGCCTACAAAGATTGCAAAGCAAAATTAACAAACACCAATGGTTTATGGGAACGTAGCTCAACAAACATTCAAGAAACAACCTTTAATGGTGGAGTTGGGAATACTGGAGCCTTCTTTAAAATCTAGCTCATCCCTGTTGGTGACAGAAAACGTCTTGAGGCTCAGAATGGAAACTTTATAGCAGCTCAATTAATGGCTTCACCAGACATAGGAACACCTGCTTAATTATTACCTACAATCACTACAATCTGTCTGGGCTGTGTGGACAGCCTGACAGTGTGGACTGCTCTTGTCCATTTACTGTCCCATTGAGAAGAACTGTGTGGAGATCCTGCCGGTGTGGAGTGCACTTGTCCATCTACTGTCCCACCAAGAAGAACTGCTAATAGAGTACCATATTGCATGGACTGATATCAGCTGCCATTTAACAGATTGTGAGCCTGAACATTTGCTGTTTACAGCTGCCCTAGTATGCTCATGGTGCAGTGGATAAGGGGGCTCAGCAGTGAGCCCAATCAGTGGTCAGCAAGACTTGGAAGGGGTGGAGTGTGGCACTTGAAAAGCGTATGCCGTTATTCCACTGAAGAACAGTACAATCTGCTAGGACTGTGTGGAGAGCCTGCTGGTGTGGACTGCACTTGTCCATCTACTGTCCCATCCAAAAGAACTGTTGTTAGAGCACTGTGCTGCATAGACTGATATTGGCTGCCCTTTAACAGACTGTGAGGCTGAAATTTTGCCATTTCCAGCTGCCCTAGAATGCCTGCTGTGCAGTGGAATAAGGGGGCTTGGTGGTGAGCCCAATCAATGAATGGCAAGCATTGGAAGGTGCGGGGCATGGCACTTGACAAGTGTGTGCCATTGCACAATTCAAGTGCAGTACGCAAGCATGAGTGACACTCAGTAAGGAACTTTTCCTTTTTAATGAACTTATTTGCAGCCTATTGTTTTATCATATAATCTCATTATAAAGATGGCTGTTTTATTGCTTATCCTTGTTTTGGGTATGGTGAACAGAAGGGGTACTAGTACAGTAAACAGTAATGAAATGAAACAGTCACAACTAGATAATTCTGTAATATTTTTACCTAATCTATATTTGGGGAACACTGACACACCCAGGCTAAACGGATGCTTTAAATACTGTGTTAAATGGATATCACATATCTGTTTTCATAATTTCTCTCCTACTCAATTACGCAATTGTAAATAAAAACCTAGTCATAGAAAGTTTCTATTTTCTTTCTCAAGACATTTTATTTTATTACTACTACTATCTGGTATTGTTCATGTAAATCCCAGCGCAGACGTCCAAGGGGTTAATTTTTTTCTACAGGACTTGTCTGATAATGTCTGTGTGGGTCCCGCCTAGAAGCCCAGGGGGTTAACTTCTCTCTACGGGACTTCTGTGACAGGACTAACATGGGATTACAGCATTTAAATACTAGGAGTGTATTACTAAAGATAGACTATATCAGGTCACTAGTAGATACAGCAACTCCAGATATTTTTATGTTGCTTGCACACATGTGCAAGAAACATAGTGCCATCTTCGGAGATTAAGAAGGTGTGTCACCTCCTCCTCCAATTCAGTCAGTGAGCTGGCAGGCGCGGCCCCTGTAAGCCAATGCATTTTGGAGCTGTCTATGACACGCTCCAAAATGCAGTGGCATACAGTTGAAAGGGGGAGCTATGCTTCAGTGAGCACCGATAAGCGTAGCTCCCCCCCACACGCAGGCGCGCGCACCCCCTCATGTCCTGTGTAGCCGACGGGGTGCCCAATCCCCCGGCTGAGCTGCTGTCGCTCCCACCCCCACGACTGCTGCCATGCTGGGAGCCCACCCCAGCATGGCAATCTGTTGTTTGGCCGATGGGGTGCCCAATCCCCATCGGGTTGAATGGCCTCGTGCCCTGTGCCACGCTGGGAGCCCACCCCAGCGTGGCAAATGTCCTCGTAGTCTTTTTTCCTTTTAATTGTTTGGCCGATGGGGTGCCCAATCCCCGTTGGCTGAACGCCTCCCATCCTTGTGCCATGCTGGGAGCACACCCCAACCACGGCAATGTCCTCGTAGTCTTTTTTTTTGTTTTAAACCTGTAAAAAACTGTCCTGCAGGGACGCCCCGACCCCTCCCACAACCCGCACTCACCCACTGCGCACCCAGCCTCCCCACACCCCTTTCACCCCATACTTACCCGACCGGCGCGACGATCTTCGTGGACTGGGAACACGTCTGCACTCTTCAAAGCCGACCGCGAACTGAGGAAATGCCGGTAAGCTGTATAATGGGCTAGATAGGAGGGTTCAACTTTGTTGCATATCTCAGGCATTTTTGGGAATTTTTGCACCAAATTTTCAACATGGGGTTTTTAGGACCCCTTCTCATGAATGATGTCACTGTCATGGCGTTATTCGGGGCTGAAGGGTGATTTCGTGCAGTGACTGTGAAATCACCCTTTGGGCCCAAATACTGCCATGGCAGTGACACCGTTCATCATGAGAAGGGGTCCCAAAAACCCCATGTTGAAAATTTGGTCCAAAAATTCAAAAAAATGACTGTTTTATGAGCGTGCATTGCGCAGTTCCTACGCAGGCTCGTAAGTTCAAGAAATTTCAATATTTTCACTCCAGATTTTCAACATTGCCATTTTACCACACTTTCTTATGAGCAGTACAGCTGTCATTTTTCACATCTCACCCAAAATGTGTTTCCGCCCTTGTAGCGCAGAATGTCGCAGTCGATGTGCGAAATCAATGTACGGGACAAATTAAGAAAATCACAGTGATGCTGTTCATGAGCAGAGGTCTTAAAATGGCTATGTTGAAATTTGGTGAAAAAATTCCAGAAATGACTGTTTTAATGAGCGCTGGCGCAATTTTATGCAGGCTCGTGGTTCACAAATTTTCAATATTTTCACTCCAGATTTTCAACATTGCCATTTTACCACACCTCCTCATGAGCAGTACAGCTGTCATTTTTCACATCCTGCTCAAAACATGTTTCCGCCCATGTAGCGCACAATGGCGCAGTCGGTGTGCGAACTCAGTGTATGGGACACATTAAGAAAATCACAGTGTCACTGTTCATGAGCAGAGATCTTAAAATGGCAATGTTGAAAATTTGGTGAAAGAATTCCTAAAAATGACTGTTTTACGAGTGTGCGTTGCGCAGTTCCAACGCACGCTCGTAGGTTTGCGAATTTTCAATAGTTCCACTCCAGACTTTCAACATTGCCATTTTACCACACCTTCTTATGAGCAGTACAGCTGTCATTTTTCACATCCTGCCCAAAATGTGTTTCCGCCCATGTAGCGCACAATGGCGCAGTCGGTGTGCAAACTCAATGTATGGGACACATTAACAAAATCACACTGACACTGTTCATGACCAGAGGTCTTAAAATGGCTATGTTGAACATTTCGTGAAAAATTTCCTAACAATGACTGTTTTACAAGCGTGCATTGCGCAGTTCCTACGCACGCTCGTAAGTTCACAATTTTTCAATATTTGCACTCCAATGACTTCCAAATACCTAAACAGCACATAGAAGCAAGCAACATTCGGCATTGACAAATGCTTGTTGCATTTCTGATACTTAGATAAATAATAGGGTCTGTGAAAGAGATATTGCCATCAGTGACTATAATGTGTTCAGGCAGGATAGAACAAAAAAGGGAAGGGGTGCAGTGTCAATTTATTTGAGGAAAACATATGGAGGTCAAATTGTAGTTACTTAGTCCATACCTAAGCAACTGGATCTCTTGATACTGAAAGTGATGGGTTCTTATAATTTTAGTTTACATGTAGCTGTTTGTTACTACCCACCATCTGCAACACCTGGCTCATTACTGTTACTGAGTACTTTAATTGCTCCTTATTTAAATCATGAATTTGTTATTTTGGGAGATTTAAATCGGGATACGCTGAATCATCATTTGGATGTTGTTAATCAATTTGCTGCTCTGAATCTTTCACAACTAATATCTAACCTAATTAGGCCACATATGATAATTAATGAGAATTGCTGGTGGAGAGATGATCTTTCTGGAGAGAGAGAGAGAGACCAGTTCACAAAGCAGTCTGCATTATTACAGGACTATTCAGTCTGTTACAGAGTTATTGAGCAGACCTCTGGGGAGAGGAGGTTGTGTACTGTTGTCTAGTAACCATTCATTCAGGAAAGTTGGCACTACAAGGACTGTGGGATTGTGGTGGGCTATCTGCTCCTCAGAGTAGCATAGTGGATTGAAGCAGTTTTAAAGCCTATTTTCATAAAACATTCTGCACTATAGCATTACTATTTAGTCACTAAGTCCACCAAATAAGGTAGCAAACATAAGCTGTGGAAGAGCCTGTATAATAGAGGGGAACTTAAAACAATCTGTAACATGTAATATGTACACCAGAGACAAGCATATACCAGAGTTTAAGTGTGATAACTGCTTACTGATTACAGCATTGTATGGGGAAATTGAATTCCTTAATAAAAGGCTAAATGTCCAGACAGAAATTAGTCTTCTTGAGGAGTTCATTGTTAATGTCACTAGCAATATTATACTACGACCACCAATAGGTAAACCTGATCCATCAAATTCCTTAGGTCTTGAAAATGAAAAGAAGGATGAAGCACCTACAACTCAGGTTGAACCTGTAGTGGATGAGTGGTGCACAGTCCAAGTGAGGACCACAAAACAGAGTGGGATCAGGATAAACAACAGTGCCCCTATAGTACTATATAATAGACTTGAGGTCCTAGATCAAAAAGGTGCAATAAAAAATAAAATCACTAATGATTCAGTGGTTGAAATGGAAGGACAGTCGATGAGGGCTATAAATGGTGAAAAAAAATCAGAAATCATGTGAGTAATACATCCAAAGTAAAAGATCATAAAAGGGTTACACCAGCAGCAATACCTACATAACAAAATGGAGGAGCTCAAACTATACATACATGAGAAAATTATCTATCATTGGGAAATGAACACATGGACATATTAGTAATAGGTGACTCAATAACAAGGGGCACAGACACCACAGTGTGCAGGGGCAGGAAGGGATGTGCAATGGTTAGCACACTACCTGGGGCTAAGTTAAGTGATGTTAGAAAACTTCTAATGGGCCTGATGGAGAATACTATAAATCCACTATTAGTTATCCATGCAGGGGTAAATGATGTCTGTAAAAGGAACCTTAATGATATACACAATGACTATGAGTTCACTGCCTCCAAAATAAGGAGCAGGGAAGGGGATGTCATCTTATCAAGGTTACTACCAGTTCATGGAAGGCACTATAAAAGAAATAGGGAGATACACATGGTCAGCAACTGGTTGAGGGAATGGAGCTTACAGAAAAGGTATGGATTCATAGACAACTGGCACACCTTTAGGGATGATAGACTAATCAGCACCGATAGACTGCATCCCAACAAAATATGCACCCAAATCCTGACCCATAGATTTGATGAGTACATTCATGATCATTTAAACTGATTACTGGGGTGGAGGTTCTGGGAGTGTAACACAGGAAGACTGCAAAATGCAGAAGCTAAGGGCATGCATCACAGTTCCAGTACAGGTTGGAAAGGCATTCTTATAAATGCCAGAAGTGTGGTGAACTGCATCATGTCACATTATCACAGAAAATAAATGTATGTGCTATAACGGAGACTTTGTGGAATAACAGAGATGTAAGGGAACAATCTATTAAAGGATATAACCTAAACACCAAATCAAGAGAGTACAGAAAAGGGGGAGGGGTGGCAGTATACAGTATGTGCCAGAAGAGATCCAGACTGAAGAAATAACTGTAGACACTAGTAATGTGGAACAAATATAGAACAAAATAACACCTTTTAGATTCCCCAAAATTGTACTAGGGGTTACATACAGATCGCCTTCTATAAAATCAGAAGATAATTTCACCCTACAATAATATATATAACAACAACTAAACTCTGCAGATAGACTATTACTATTGGAAGATTTTAATCTACCCAGGATAAAGTGAGAAACCCTCAGTAGCCCATCCAGGGTGGCAAATACTTATTTAGATATATTCAATCAAGTGGGACTGGACCAAGCTGTGAAACAGCACACAAGAGGAGATAAAGACTTGGATTTAATTTTAACAAAGTTGGGAGACTCCACCCAAGATTGTCAAGTCACCATGCGACTTGGGGAGAGTGACCATTGTTTGGTATCATTTACATTAAAGGAAGCAAACTTGGCTTGTTCAGGAGAAACTACTACACTGGACCTCCATAAAGTGGATTTCACTGCTATTAGGCACCTTTTGGCAAGCTGAGATTGGAAACAGGATCTAAAAAATAAAAATCTTCATGACATGTGGGACACCTTCTGTGACAAACTAAACAAGTTTATGAAAGATCATAATACCTTAAGGATTAAGTACAAGGGGGGTAGCTCACCTTGCTAGCTATTTAAAAAAATCAAAAAATTGATTAATAAGAAACACAAACTATACAGGGGCACAATGTGCAATAAAAATGAAGGGGGTTGGATCATGTATTGAAATTTTCAAAGAAGGGTAAAAAAAGAGATAAGGAAAGCAAAGGTGGATTATGAGCTAAAACTTGCCAGTAAAACCAAAGACAATTACAAATCCTCCTACATGTATATAAACAGTAAAAGGGGAACAGGGAATGCAATAGGCCTACTAATAGATCAGGACAGCTCATTAGCTTCCACAAACAAACAAATGGCTGACATACAAAACAAATATTTTGCCACAGTTTTTAATGAAAAACAGAATCAGGATGACAACAAAAAACAATTAAACATTACAACTAGTCCCATCCAGAAAGATCCAGTCAATATCAGAAACAGGCTAAGGCAGTTGGACCGTAACAAATCCCCAGACCCAGATGGATTTCATCCCAGACTAATTAAAGAGCTAGCAAGTGAACTAGCACCCCCTATTACTTACATATTTCAGTACTCCTTAGATATGGGTGAAGTGGTGGACCCCTGAAAGGTAGCTACTGTAATTCTGCTTATTAGAAAAGGATGTAAGAAGAATCCAGCAAACTACCATCCAGTAATCGTAACGTCTAACCCTAAAGTCTAAAGTCTGGAAGGAATCATCAAGGAGTACATAATAGATGATATACAGAGGAACAGTCTGGCAGATAGCTGTCAACATGGCTCCAGAAAGGGGAGATTATGTCAAACCAACATGTTGAAATTTTATAATAGGGCAGGTAAAATCTTGGATAAGGGTGGGTCAATGGATTTGGTATTTTTGGACTAGTACAGGTCCTCACTGAAAAGGGAATACATGAGAATACAATTTCATGTATAAACCCCTGGCTGTCAGATAGGAAGCAGAGAGTCAGTGTTAGGGGCGTAGTCTCTGACTGGACTGAAATAACAAGTCGAGTCCCATAGGAGGTCAGTCTTGGGATCATGTCTCTTCAACATTTATGTCACATCCCTCCAGTATGAACACCAGGACTTGTGGCTGACAAAATTTGCTGATGACTGCAGGTTAGGGGCAGAGATTAATAGCCCTGGGGATTCCATCATTCTGCAGGATGCTTTAAACTAAATATATATATATGATTGGTGTAATAAATACAAATTATATCTAAATCCAGATAAATGCAAGATAATTCATTTGGGAAAGAAAAATTTAAATCATGCATATTACTTACACAACACCACTCTCAGATATGTAACTGAGGAAAAAGATCTGGGCAGTACCATATTAAATGACTTATAGTTTAAGACTCAGGGTGGGATATTCAAAAGGGTTGCGCCATGAGCAATAGGGTTGCACCTGCACAAGACCAAAAGTGCGCCATTCTGCGATATTCAGCAGGAGGCAGTTGTGCCCCCGAAAACATGCTGAGCAACAGAGCAATGCAAAGGAAGGCATGCGCAACCGACGTGGGTGGAGCCATGCATAAAGCGCAATCTTGAAACTGAAGACTTAGCGCATTACGCAAGGCTGGAACTGCTGGAAGTGCGCACTAGCGTAAATGAGCCAAAATAAAAAGCTCAAGGAAGCGGCGCAAGAACGCTACAAGGATGCCAAGTGGGGTAGAGAGAGAGAGACAGACAGACAGACAGTGACAGGCTAGGGCAGGCAAGGCAAGCATTGTGGGCCGCAGGCTGCAGAGCCAGCGGGGTGCCGGTGCAGTGGAAGTAGCAGTCAGGACAGCGGGGTAACACAGCAACACCAGCCGGGGGCAGAAGCCAGGGAGATGGACAGTGCCAGCTTCCACATGGAAGCTGTAATGAGGGGGGGGAGAATGCAAGCTGCAGGGGCACGAGGACGTGGAAGGGCCCGTCGGCCGTACGCCCCCAACAGGCAGTACCGTGTCCACATCAGCTATGAGCTGTATACAGATGTAGAGATCGTGGGCCGGTGCCGCCTGAACAGGGCAATACTGAGGCGGCTTTGTGAGCTGTGCAGTGATGTGATGCAGGCACCCTCACGACGGAGTCAAGCTCTGTCAGTGGAGACCAAGGTGACAGCCTGCATGTGCCTGCTCGCCACGGGCACCTTCCAGAGGCCGAAAGGGGACACCACAGGCATCACACAGTCGGCCACGTCACGCATCCTCACCCAATTCCTCAGCGCACTGCTGCCACATGCTGTGGAGCACATCCATTTCCCCAGCACCGCAGCAGAGCATACAGCAAACATGTGGGAGTTCCACAGGTTTGCACATATGCCTGGCGTGCTAGGGACCATAGACTGCACCCATGTGGCCATTCGCACGCCACCTGGCCCTGATGGGGCAGCGTATAGGAACTGAAAGGGCTACTCCAGTGTCAACTGCCAGGTGGTGTGTGATGCCACTGGGCGAATAATCAATGTCTGTGCCACACACCCTGGTGGAGCACATGATGCCTTCATATGGCATCAGTCCACACTGTGCCATAGATTTGAGATTGGGGACATCCCCACAGACCATCTAGTGGGTGAGTACTCATGTAGGGAATGCAAACTTGGGGCAAGGGTGGGAATGCCACAGGTGCCATGGTACTGGCACACAGGGATATAGGCAAAATGGACCTGAACATGACACTGATCTCCACTATCTCCACAGAGGTGACAGCGGTTACCCACTCCATCCCTGGCTGCTCACACCGTACCAGCGCCCCATGACCCCATCACAGCAATGCTATAATGAGGCACATGCTGCCACACGCAACATCATAGAGCGGGTGTTTGGGATGCTCAAGGCATGTTTCTGATGCCTAGACACCTCCAGCGGTGCCCTACAGTACAGCCCCCCAAAGGCCTGTGGGATATTCCTGGCCTGTTGCATCCTGCACAACATGGCCAAGGACTGTGGGATAGCTGTAAAGGTTGAAGAGGGGGACAGCAATGGGGACGCCAGTGGGGCCGGTGTTGATGTTGATGAGCAGCCCCCCCAGGACGGTGGGACCCCCGACTGATCCGGCAGGCCAAGCTGCACCGGGACACCATCACAGAGGAGCACTATGCACAACACAGGTAAGTCAAGGGGACATGTGCAACCAACACTGTCCATGTGCAAACCACAGGCACACAGGGTGACACACCAGGGGTGCATGACGGCCAGGGGAGTGGAAGGGTCCAGGCATACAAACACACCATCAGGGAGGGGTGAGCACTCATATGGACACACACACACACACCAGGCACAGAGCGTACATGGGCAGATGCACAGCACAGCAGAACCGACATTGCTAACACACAGCACCACCGACCACCCCTACCACCTGTACTGTCCAAGTACGTGTGTCAGATGCTGGACACCCTTGCACCTTGGTGTACAGTACAATGCAGGCATCATCATGCACACGCACCTGTGGGCAACAGTTGGGAGGGTGTGCAGGTGGTCCGTGCGTCGGCGTGTTGAGCAGAGCACCCAGCAGTGCACTGCCCACCATGACACACATTGCACACAGGGCAGCACCAGACACGGCCCGCACTGGGAGACAGGTCAGTCATGTAGCACTGTCCCATGGCCACCGCGGATGCGTGGGCGGCCGTGCCATGACCCAACAGCACTGGCAGGCTGAGCAGGGGCCACATGGGGTGGCACTGTTGGACCACCAGGGGTCCCACTGCACAAACGTGACCTTGCCCGCACAGGGGTCTGCAGCATGCCGAACACACCTGCACCAGGGGTGCTCGGGATGCCCACAGCAGAACCCGGAGTCGACAGGCCTGGTGTCACACAATGCCGGGAACGGGGAGTGGAGCGTGAACTGTGTGGGGTGTGTGGTACAGGGTCACCTGACTGTGTGCCCAATGCATCCACAACAGAGACCACTGCCTGGGTCAGCCTGTCAATGGCGGCGGTCACATCCATCCGCATGTGGACCATCTCTGCACAGTCCAGAGCACACTCCCTGCTGTGCCGCTCCACAGCCACACACAGTGCCTCCACAGACATTGCAATCCGCCTCTGCTGCTGTACTGATTCCCACAGCAGGTGGGTGTACTCGTCCAATGGGTACTCTGCCACAACGGCAGCCTGTCCCCCAGGGTGTTGAAGGTCCTGATGCACAACACCCCTTGAGGGTGGGCGCTGTTCGCCAGGACCAGGAATGGGCGTATCACGGGCGGCGGGCATGTGCCACTGCTGGACACTGTACCCCCATACCTGGTGGGTGACTGCTGCTGCTGCCCTCCAACCGCTGTGCCACAGAGTCCACTTGTTCCACCGCTGTGGCGCAACAGTGCCAGACACCTGCACAGCCACGGTGCTGCCCACCAGTGCTGACAGGCACAGCCTGGGACTGTGCTGACATGCTGGCACACAAGTTGGAACCAGCAAGGCCCAGGGGCATGTGATGGCCTGCTGTGTGTCCATCATGGGACACACACATGTCACTGCCCATTGCAGTCCTTGCATCATCAATGGTGCAGGTACGTGCTACAGCCACAGTCACAGCGTGATGGCATGCTTGCATGCCAGACTGCTGAGACACAGGCTGTGCACCCCCCCACACCCAAATCACCAACACCAGAGTTGACAGCCCTGCATGCATGCTGGTGCAGTGCATGCTGGCTGGTGACAGAGGTGGATGGACCCTCCTCCATGTCCAGCAGGTCATCCTCACTGCCTGGTCCCACCACCACCACCATCTCCTGGAGATGAACAGGATCTGCAACAGAAAGAGAGGACATGTGAGTGCATGTGACCAACCTTCCCCCTCAACACCACCACCATGTCATACCGTGCAGTGATGGGCTTCCACCTGTCTGGAATCCACCTCCTGGTACGCCCTCAATAGCACTGCACTGCATAGTTGCAGCCAGACGGTCCTCAGCCGGGGTCAGCTCCACCACCGCTGGCTGGCCCCCGCCAGTGCCAGCGTGTGCTGCCCTGAGGGCCGCCACCTTCTCCTTCACCCTCCAGCGGTCTGTCCCAATATTTTTCTTGCATTCCTGCACGGAGCGCTGGTGGCTTCCGTGCAGGTTCACTGCCCAGGCTACCCCCTCCCATGCAGCCGCACGGGCCTGAGGGGTGCCCCGGCTTCCACGCAGTAGTGCCTCATCCTCCAGGTAGGCCTGGAAGAGGGCCTCAGTCCTGCGTGGTGAAGTTGGGCCTCTCCTTCGCCCACCATCCTCACCTCACCTTGTCTCTGCTCAGTCATGGCAATCTGTATGGGTGTAAGTGGACACCTGTCACTGTGCAGTCTACAGCATTATCCCATGCCCATTGTCCAGAACATCCCACAGCATGCAACTCACCTCTCACCTGCAGTAACCGACTCTGTCCAGCACAGCCCACTGTCGCACTTTTATAGTGCAATGCATGCAAATTAGGAGAGGAGCAACTGTAATGAGATGCAAATCGCACCACTGCGCCTTTGAATGGCTGATCAGATGATCTGCATGTGTCGGTTGAATATCGCGCCATTGCGCTTTTCGCAAGACGGTTGATCTGGCTGAGCCAATAGCGCAGATCTGTGACTGTGCGGTACACTGCATTGCGCATGCCCAGGTAGCTTACGCAGGAGTCTGCCGCGCTGATGACGTGCTGTGCGCGATCGGCAATTCAGGCCATGGCCACCATTGTGCCAGTGGCGCTACAGCACTGGGCACTATATGGCACTGTGGCACTACTGCGCAATAGTCCACTGTGGCACTGGCACGCAGGTGGTCGGTCGCGCAGGATGCGTATACATCAGATGGCGCTGTGCGTGGCCTTGCGTCATAGACCCCTGACCTGGTGTCCGACCTTTGCCCCCTGGTGCTGTTCGGCTGCCATGTGTACAGCCCTATTGCACTGTCTGGTGACAGCGCTATGTGAACTGACGGTGCTGTTCGAACAGCGTGATTGGAACCTATGGTGGTCTATTGCACAACATCTCCACGTGGGGTTGCGGTGCAGCGGGGCGCCATATTGCCTGCTGTAAACTTGGTAGCATGGCATGCAGGAGGGCAGTGCAATGGAGCCCCATGGAGGTGGCCAACTTGGTGGCCCTGGTGGAGCCCCACTATGGGGCACTGTATGGTGAGGTGCCCCTCACCATGGCGAGGACTCAGGTCTGGCAGCAAGTGGCCAGTGACCTGGTGGGGGTCACTGGGCAGCGCCGGTCTGCTGAGCAGTGCCGGCACAGATACAGTGACCTCCGCAGGAGGGAGCCGGAGCTGTATGAGCAGCTACGTTCACGTGCCAGGAGGGGCGTGGTGCCTAGGCCAGGTGGGTGTACCGTCTATGCACCTGTATTCTCTGTAGGGGTGTGAGTGTGTTTTGGTGGATGTGCATAGGTGATGGCTCTGACATGGTTGGCTGTGTCAGTGTGTGCAGGTGTGAGATGCATGGGGCTGGCTGTGTGGGCAGGCACTCTCACTGGGGCAGGGGGCAGTCAGCTTTGGAGTCACACTGATGTTTTTCTCAACATATGTCTCCCACAGGCCGGGATGTGAGGATGTAGGCACATGCTGAGAAGGGCCGTGACAGGGCCCTGGTGCCAGTCGGTGGTGCAGCAGGAGGTGGGCCACAACAACAGCGGCAGCAGCAGCAGCAGCAGCAGACACACCTTCTTGCGGAATGTGAGTATCATTACATCATGGATGCTATTGCATGCTGGAGGGGGTGGGCATGACCACCAGCCATGCACAACACAGCCATGCACGACACAGGAGACATTCATCACTGTCCAGTGTCACTGCATGTCTGTGTGTGCATCACTGGTGGTCCATGCATGCACTGGGCACATGGCTGTGTAACTGGCATCACACCACATTGCCACATCACTTGACAGCCTTGTTTGTGCTGTGATGGACATGGGCAGTGTGTGTGTGCAGTGGTGCACATAGCTGGTACTGCCTGTTTGTGATGGCCATGTGCATGTTCACTGTGGGTGGGTGCATGCCATCACAGGTGCAGGACATTGGGCTATATGGCTTGCAGGTTGGGTGGTGTTCAGGGTTGTGGTCAGTCACAGCCATTGACTGTATTCCCATTTTCCTAGGCCTCAGTGTTCTCAGGAGAATACAGCGGGAACTGCATGGGCTGACGCAAGTGTCCTTGGACAACCAGGCCATCCACAGGGACATCCATTGACATGGCCTGTGGAGGAGGCATCGCCAGGCGCAGCGGCACCGGGCAGAGGAGGAACAGCCTGCTGGGCCTTAGGCCAGATTCCCCTTCCACTTCACCCATCCCTCCCACCCTGCCTTCCCTCTCCAAGTTGTTCATCCCTACCCCTTGCCCACCCCTACCTTGTACCGCTACCCCCCCTTGTAAATAGTTATGGTGTTGATTGTTTTGTGATTTACATTTTTATAATACATTTATATTTTGTTATGAATACTGTGTTGGTCTCTGATTTGCAGCTGACTATGGTTGCTCAGTTGCAGTGGTGTACATGCCATCTGGGGTGGTATGGTCCTGTGTGTGTGTGTGTGTGTGTGTGTGTGTGTGTGTGTGCGTGCGTGTGTGCATGGGGAGGTATCTCCAGCATGGCAGTGACTCCCTGTTGGTCTTGCCATCTGCTGTCACCCACTGCTGGGTGCACAGGGTGGGTCAGGCTTGTATGCTTCTCTGCTGCACGGGGTTGACGTGTGCCAGGGGGATGAGTGTTTCCTACAGTGCCAGTCACTACACATGGGTGGTGTCTTGGGGTCACAGTGCAGGTGTGCTGTGCATACAGGGGCTGATGTGCACTGGGTTGTCAACCCCCTGTGTGTGGCACTCTCAGCCTGCCAGTGGTTGTGCTGGGGCTTCATGGCTCTGCTGTGCTTTGTTGGCTTGTCCCCATGGGCCAGTAGATCATCCGTCCCACCCCCAGTGATGCTGTGCTTGGGGTGTGCAGGTGTCTTGTTGGTTCTGCAGTGTGTTCCTGTGCCCATGTGTGGCATGGCTGGCGGTGGGCCCCAGCCTGCCTCCCTGGTTGTGCACTTCCATTGCTCTGCTGGGGGTGCTGTGTTTGCGCTATGGCACCTCTGGACTGCTCAGCTGGGCTGCCCTTGTTGCATTATGGCGCAACCTTACTGCTCAGCTTCCCCTTCCTGGTTGCGCTATGGCGCAGTTAGTGCGATATTCAGACGTTGGCTGCTTGTGCAATTTGTTCTGTTCCATGTTTGAATATCGTGTCTGTTGCGCATATGCGCAATTGATTTGAGCTTGCTCCTGCTGTTGCGCACATTTTGAGCGCAGTTTGAATATCTGGCCCTCATTGTAAGAATTTGAGCCAGAAGGCAAATAGGGTGTTGAACTGTATAACAAAACATGTCTCTAGCAGAAACAGAGATGTGTTCATCCCCTTGTATGCATCCCTGGTAAGACCAATTTGGAATATGGTGCACAGGTATTGCCACTGTATAAGAAGATAGAAATTAACATGTTGGATAGGGTCCAAAATAGGGCAACACAAAGCATTGTGGGTCAGAAAAGGAAAATATTATGAATCTAGATTGAAGGATCTAGACTTATTTTCATTAGAGTACAGAAGAGTTAGGGGTGATATGTGTTTGCTATATAAAGCCCAGACAGATGGCGATCTCTGGGCTAGATAAGGGTTGAACTTTAGAGAGCAAACCTACAACACTAGGGCACATACACTACAACTAAAAGGTGAAAAGTGTAAAACCTGGAAGAGACAGAAATGGTTTAACCAATGGATAATACTTGTTTGGAATGCATTGCCACTGGAGAGTGTGGGAAGCTCATCTATTTACAGTTTCAAGTTGAAACTGGATAAGTTACATAAGATGGGAGGTTTTCATTTTTAAGTTACAGTATAAGCGAGCAATAAGGATGAAAGTCTAACAATCTCAGATCAACCTGTGAAACCTACACCCTAATAGAGCTTATATTAACTATAACACCAGAAAAATATATATCATCTGTATTTGAATCTGACATTAGTGATCTCTGTTACATTGCAAGTATAAGGAGAAGTGTAGAAACAGTTTGTTGTGCACATAATAACACAGAATTTCACCAAATTTTCAGATCAGACTTTCCTGAGGGATATATCAGAAATTATACAATGGGGTCAGAGAATTCTTAAATGTGATTGGTTGACTGGCACCTTTTTTACCTGTGGTAAATCCTCCGATATACAAACGGGAAAAGGTGCCAGTCAACTGTATCTCCAAAATCCATCCAACCCCGTAGTTGGCAGCAGAAAACCACCATCTTGAATCCCCACTAAACGTCCATCTCCCACCACATACCCACCCTTCATTGCAATGCTGCCCAAAAGATCAGTTCCAGTGATGACTTCCTCTTAACAAAAATATTGCTAAACCGAAAAAATAGTTACAATCAATACAATGATCCTCTCCTTGGTTTTTCCACCCTTAAAGCCAATGAACACAAACTACAAGAAATCAAGCACATGCTCATCCTTTGATTGTCCCATGGCTCCCTAGCAACCAGGAGCCAGGTTACAGCAAAGTTTAAAATCCATGAGTCTGAGCAGTGACTTGTAAACCATAGAGAGACCACTAGTAAGCTTCAGAAGGAGTGAGAAATATGGAGTGGCAGCATTTGGGAGACAGCTTGGAGGTCTGAGATACTGTTGAAAACTGTCCGTTTCATCCAAAAGAAACTGACAGATTCTTATTTCCACACTAACCTCCGGAACAGCTGAAGTGCAAACCCTAGGTAAGTAAAAGTACAGTTGGCACCAAAACAAAGTATAAAAAAAAGTAAAAAAAAAAACAAAAAAACATTTTGCTAGACAGTACCTTCTTTGTGACAGCCATATAGGAGCAATGAATAAAATCCATTGCTGCCATTACATTTTGATTGAAAGCACTGTATTTACTACTTTCTGTGCAGGCTTTTAGTGATTAGCTGATGCCCCAGTACACAGTTCTTTTATCTTCTGACACCATTACTTGGCTACTAGGCAAGGGCTATGAGTAATTTAATTTTTGGGGGGTCTTTTTGTCCAGTGTCTGTGTGTGTGTGTGTGTATGTGTGTGTGTGTGTGTGTACTGAACATGTGCAGAAGCACCACAGCCAAGCCAACCCAGAACAATGTTTTCTGGCACAGCAATAAACTAAGGAAAAACAATTTAAAATAAAAATAAAAACACTTTTTCTTTATTTTTTGTAACAAAAAATACAGGGGGGCATTGTATAAGTGCAATAAACCACTCCAGGGTGTGGATTATTCTGGGATTTACCAACGACTGACCTGGCTTGACCACTCAGCCTGCAGCCTCATAGCCAAACCATGCTAGCTGTGGGTAAATCCCAGCATAACCCACACCCTGTCATGGTTTATTG
Source organism: Neoceratodus forsteri (assembly GCA_016271365.2). Classification (NCBI taxonomy): domain Eukaryota; kingdom Metazoa; phylum Chordata; order Ceratodontiformes; family Ceratodontidae; genus Neoceratodus; species Neoceratodus forsteri. The sequence continues at coordinate 1,579,576,539 of CM057449.1, read as the reverse complement.
CTTAATTAATTGGGCCTTGTTATATGTCTGTCTCGATATTGCAATAACATGGGAATTTTTCAAAATGTCATTACTAGAAGTTACAAATAAACATGCCCCTGTTGTAGTGAAAGTAAGCAATAGAACTACCCCTTGGATAAATAAAAAAAAAATTAAACAACTTATAAAAGAAAAAATCAGTTATGGAATCAAGCAAGGGAAACAAAAACATCTGAAGACAAACTTGCATATAAAAGATTTAGAAATAAATGTACACGAGAAATCAGGGGGGCTAAGATAGAGTCTTATACAACCCAGCTATCAGGTCCCTCAAGAAATGGTAAAAAAGCCTGGAAAGGTATTAATTATTTACAAGAAAAGGATACAACTTCAGTTCTGACAAAATTCTTGAATTATAAAAATGTAATTATCCATAAACCAAAGGACAAAGTAAAGTCATTTAATTAATTCTTTTTTGCAGACCTTGGCCTTTCCTTTGAAAAAGAGCATCCAAATTTAAAATCACCTCCTTTACATTTAGATTTTTTAACCAAACCATTAAGGCCCATTTTTTTCATTTTTGAACATTAAAGAGGAGGAGGAGGTCTTTAAGGAACTTAACACGTTAGATACCAGCAAAGGGTCTGGTTCTGATGGTATCTCTCCTGTATTCTTCAAAATAGCTGCAAGAATTATAGCTAGGTATATAGCTTACATGTATAATTTCTCATTAAGAACAGCCTGTTTACCAGATGATTCGATAACAGCATACATCACCCCCATTTTTAAAGGTGTGGATACAGCAGAGCCCAGTTCCCACCAATCTGTCTCCATTATATATGTTACACAAAAAGTCTTTGAAAAATTACTGTATAAGCAATTGTTTACTATTTTGATAGGAATTATATCATTTCAGACAAGCAGTCAGGGTTCACAAAAGGCCATAATATAGTACATGTAATTTCTAAAGTGACAGATGATATATTTATTGCCTTTTACAAAGGACAAAGCACACCAACAGCTTTTTTTTTAGATTTGCCAAAGGAATTTGACACAGTTGACCATAATATTTTGCTTAATAATTTAAAAACACTGGGGGTAGGATTGTCATCAGTGTTATGGTTTCATTCATACTTAACACAAAGGTTACAATATGACAAAGTAGAAGAAGTCAAATCAGGAACATCATCTGTGATTAAAGGAGTACCCCGGGATCAGTCCTGGGACCTCTGCTGTTTTTATTACATGATAATGACCTCCCAAATTGCTGCTCTGAAAATGTGAAAATACAAATACTTGCAGACGACACCATTTTATATACACATCACACTAAGTTGAATATAGCTGTTCAAAGCTTAGATAGACTTTGATAAGATTCAGGAAGCCCTATTATAACTATAATTAGTATTTAATGAAAAGAAAATTCAATGTATGCAGTCTGCTAGGAAAAAACAAATCTTGCCTGAACCTATTATAAGATCCATAAAAGATACTAGTATAAAAAGGGTCTGTGAATATAAATATTTGGGCATGATATTGGATGAACAATTGAATTTTAAATCACATATCCATTTTTTTCTGTTAAGTTAAAAAAATTATTGGGTTTCTTTTACAGGAATGAGAATTATTTTTAGTTATCCCATTAGGAAGCTCCCTGAAAACTTATTATTCTTATCAGCAGTTGATTATGGAGACTGTATATATGAAAACCCTACTATGACGGTCCTTAGTTATTTAGCCCCCTGTACCACAGTGTTCTTAGACTTATAAGTGGCTTACCTTATAAAACTCACCATTGTCATCTTTACAAACAATTGGGCTAGACTTCTCTAGCTGTGCAAAGAGTATCTCATTGGTATTCATATGTTTACAGATATATCAGAGGTGATTTGCCAATGTAATTGCTGAATACCTTTATAGACAAGTCCAAATGTGACATTCTCTCTGATCTGCAAGATTCTCTAACCTATATATGCCTAAATGTAGATTTAAGGTTGGAGAATATGTCCTCACAGTTTCCATTCCTAAAACTTGGGCTTTTATACAGAAAAACACTTAAATTGGCAGTTTTACCACCTTTAGCTCGATATAGAGCCTCATTAGAGAATTTAGCCTACAATTATTGTGACTGTTTTGGATAAACAGTAATATAAAAGGATGACTGTTGAATAATGTCAATGATTTTTAATGAGGATAATGTTTGTATCTGTGTAACTTAAATTTTGCATTGTTTTATGTGTATGCAATTGTTTAACACTGTTTTTTACTGTAAACCTTCTTTGAATGCAATTGTAAATGAGAAGTTTCTACTTAATTTGCATTAAATAGAAATGATGATGATGATGATGGTGATGATGATGATGATGATTATGACCTGCATTACTCTCCCAGCTGCCAAGCAACAAACCAAGTAATAGCAACAACAGCAAAATACTGAAATTCCTTAGTGGAAACCTGCATTCAACTACCACAGACACTTCTGACCACTGAGAAGTCAATGAATGAGCATGTGCTGTATGTGCACACATTCGTTCATTGACTGCTCAGTGGGCTGCCGGCCGTGTAGGAGAGGACTGTGCCGGTGGCCTGCTCCATTTCATGATGGGGAGGGTAGGGTGGGGAGGTGCAGGGGCCACTAGACCACCAGGGAATATGTTTTTAAAAAATCACAATATTGGAGATCAGGGTTCGGGGATAGTTTACTACCACTAGACCAACAGGCAAAATAATTATTTTACTTATAATGGGGCTAAGGATGGCAGCGGTGGTGGTGGGGTTTAACTGATAGACTACTACGGGACACTGGCAGGTGACTGGGTGGGGAGGGACCACTAGCCACCAGGGTGTAGTGGTTTCTAAAGTAGACATCAGGTGGGCGGGTGATGGGAAGGAGGAACCATAAACCACTGGAGGGGTGACAGGTATTGACATTGGGTATGGGAAGGGACCTTTAGCCATGGGGGAAGAATGTGGATCTGTTTATATGGATCCCTTTACCCACTAACCAAATGCAGTGACTAGCCAGCAGTAAATCCTATACTGAGATAACAGGCAAAATAACTATCAAGCAAATGGATGACTTTTTTCCCATTGTGAAATTTTCAGAAGAAATTTCTCACTCTGCGGTGAAATTCACGCAATTCATGACCCGCAAATTGCATGAATTGCATGAAATTTGCTTCATACATTTTGCAAAATTTGTGAATTAATTTGTGAAGCAAATTTCACGGACTTCACACATCTCTACTTGTTAATGGGGTGGGATCATAATAAGGCTATGTTGAATATTTGGGGTACAAATATTACAAAACAGCAAAGTTATGGGCGTACATTGAAACTTTACAATACATGCCTATAACTTTGGTAAATTTAAATATTTCACCCAAATTTTCAAGATTGCCATTTTTTCACATCACCTCATGAACATAGCAACTGTCATTTTTCATAACCTGGCCAAATTTTTTTTTCTCACCTGTACCACAGAATGGTGTTGAGGCTAAAATTTGAAAATCCTCACATACCGGGTTCATGGGGTGAGTTAGTAACAAGGCTATGTTAAAAATTTGGGGTCAAAATAATAGAAAACAACACAGTTATGAATGTACGTTGTCTTTTTTCTATGCACTTTCTTATGTTTGGTAACTTTTGACATCTGACACTACACTGAATGATAGGGTCAACAGGGCCCTTCACTTCTGTAGGCCCTGCTCATCTGCACCTGTTCATGCAGGTCCCAAAGGGATCTGCATGAATGAGAATATGATTCCACTTACTCAAAAAGAATGGAAATGGGAAATTGTTTGCAAAAAAAACTTAATTAATGCACCAGTTAGGGTAACTTAATTCCAGAAAAGTAGGGAAATGTGGCATTAGGGTTTCCAACCCTAACCCCACCCCACCCCACCCCAAGCAGCAAAAGGAAAAAACATTAGGGTTTTGGGTCTCCAGAGCTTGGTGAATCAGTGGTGGGGCCCTTGGGATTGTTAACCTTAATGCTTACCCCTCCTCCCAGCCCATAGCCTCCAATCTGAAGCAAAAGGTACAGCACCAAGCCACTGCCTCATACTGATACACTCTTCAAAGGTAGAGAATTATCTATCACCACAGGCAGCCAAGACAGTTTGTTGTTCCTTTCTTCACCCAGGTTCCTGTGGGATCTGCATGAAGAAAGGCGATATTGTGTGACGTTGTTTGCTCACAGAATGGGGAGGGCATTAGAGCTGACAACCCCAAGGCAGACCCCACCATGATTTGACAAGACTCCAGAGACCAAAACACTAATGTTTTTTCCTTTTGCTGCTTGAGGGGTGGATGTTGGGGGTTAGGGTTAGAAACACTAATGCCACATGCCCCTGCTTTTGTGGCATTAAGTTACCCTAACTGCTGTATTGACAACATTTTTGCAAAAGAATATCTATCTATAGGTAGGTAGGTAGATAGATAGACAGACAGACAGATAGGCAGGCAGATAGCTAGATAGATAGATATGGGATATGCAAGGGGGATCTTGTGCAACACATGATTTGTGCACACTAGTGCTCCTCAGGTAACCTCATGAGTGGCATAGGGCATGAGTGAGGTGTGCAAGGGCAAACAGCACCAATGTGCATAAATCATGTATCATACATGGTCCCCCTGCATAGTCAATTTATGCAATGGGAGAGAATCGTGTGTGGTATTTTACTTAATTTTTATTGTTTGCCATTGTTTTGTAAATTTATGGGGGTTCTTTTGTGAAACTGTAACTTTGCACCTTTCTTCTGGTCTGGTTGCTATGACATGAGTAAGGATGCAGTGCTTGACGTCCACAATGATTGGTGGAGTGAATGGGATCTGAAAAATTTCCATGAAACATGTTGGACCTGTTTAGCAAGTAAAGTCACTTGAGTGGCACAGTCTGTCCTTTGGCGGCCATCACTGTGTGTGTACATCTTACAGTGTTCATGAGTACCTGTGGCTATATAAGTGCTATTTTAACAAGAAAATGCTGTTAAACTGTGTGGCTGGAGCAAGTGGGACTGTCAGCAGGAAGACAGCAGCACTGCCAGTGGGAGCAGAATGAGGAGAATTCCTAGTGAGAGGATAGCAGCTTGTCAATATGCTGAGAAAACTTAACTGTGGGGAAAAAACATGAAAAGACAGAAGGAGGTTTTTATTATTTTGTAAACAGCTTGAAACAGTTCACTGTTTAGAGAGTGGGTGGCACTGTGATCAAGCAGGAAGCAAAATGTGGGAGGGAGTACTGAAGGCTAGTGTGGGAAAGCGGAAGCAAAAAAAAATGTTGTGAAGTACTGGATACTCTCAAATGGGGAAGGAAAAAGGATATAAGATTTAGAAGTGGGTAGCCATCTGGGAACAAGTGACCACCAAACAGTGTGGTTCACAATAAACACAGCCATAGAGTCAAGCCATACAAAAACAAGAGTATTGGACTTTAGGAAGGCTGACTTTGGGAAAATGAGAGAGTGCCTCAGAAAAGCACTAGCAAAATTGGAAAGAAGAAGGAGGAGTGGAGGGACAATGGGGAATAATCAAAACAGCCATCACAGAGGCAACAAGCCTTTGTGTGATGCAAATCAACAAAACAAAACAAAGGAAAAAACCACTATGGTTCTCAAAAGAGGTGGCAGGGATGGTTAAGGAGAAAAGGATAGCATTCAGGAAATATAAGGAAACAGAGAAGGAGCAGTACAGAGAACTTTATTAGTTAAAGCAGAAGGAAGCATGGAAGGCAGTCAGAATAGCAAAGGCACAAACTGAGGAAAAGATAGCAAACTCTGTTAAGAAGGGGGATAAAACCTTATATAGGTACATTAGGAAGTGAAGAAAGACCAAGGAAGGGATACAGAGACTTAATAAAGGGGAGCGAATGTGGGCAGAGGGTGACAGTGAAAAAGCAGGGATACTGAACAAATATTTCTGCTCAGTATTCACAATGAAAGAGGAGGAGGAGTTAACTAAACCAAGTAAGGGAGAAACTCTGAATAGGAGGGTTGATACCAGTCCATTCACAGAAGAAAGGGTTTTGAAAGAACTCTTGAAACTGAGGGTGGACAAAGCAATGGGGCCTGATGGGATTCACCCAAGAATTCTAAAAGAACTAAGGGTAGAACTAGTAACACCACTGACTACTACCTTTAACAAATCATGGGAGGATGGGATGGTGCCTGAGGACTGGAGGAGGGCAAATGTGATTCCACTTCACAAAAGTGGGAGCAGGGCAGAGGCAGGAAACTACAGACCAGTTAGTTTGAATTCAGTGGTAGGGAAAATGATGGAATCACTTCTGAAGGAAAGAATTGTTGAGTACATAGAGGCCAGTGGGGCACAGGACCCAAGGCAGCATGGTTTCACAGCAGGAAGGTCATGTCAGATGAACCTAATAGATCAATTTGACTGGGTGACCAAAGTAGTAGACCAGGGAGGGGCTGTGGATATGGTCTACCTAGATTTTAACAAGGCATTTGACACAGTCTCACACAGCAGATTAATACACAAATTAGCCAGCCTTGGAGTGGGTCCAAAGGTGGTAGCCTGGATAAAAACTGGCTGGACAACAGGACTCAAAGGGTAATAGTAAACAGAGTCCACAGTGAAGAAAAGAGGGTAACTATTGGGGTACCACAGGGTTCAGTACTGGGACCGGTCCTCTTTAATGTCTTTATAAGTGACACTGGAAAGCACCTGGAAGGAAAGGTATGTCTCTTTGCAGATGACACAAAGATCTTCAACAGTGTTGATACACAAGGTGGGGTGGAAAGAATGAAAAGGGACTTGGCAAGGTTGAAGGAATGGTCAAATATGTGGCAGCTCAGATTCAATGCAAAGAAGTGCAAGGTAATGCATCTGGGAAACAAAAACCCAGGGGAAGAGTACACAATGTGGGGTGAGTTAATAACAACAAAAATCGAAAGAGACCTGGGAGTAATTATGTCACATGACCTAAAGCTGGGCTAGCAATGTGAGAAGGCAGTAAAGAGGGCTGGGGGGATATTGTGATGCATAGGGAGAGGCATCAACAGTAGAAAATAGGAAATTGTTATCTCTCTGTAAAGACAGTTAGTGAGACCCCATCTGGAGTACTGTGTGCAATTCTGGAGACCCCATCTCTGCAAAGACATAGACAGAGTGGAGGTTGTTCAGAGGAGGGCAACCACAATGGTGCAGGGTCTGCACCAGAAGACACACGAGGAGAGACTAAGGCAGCTTAATATGTACACCCTTGAGGAAAGGAGGGAGAGGGGGAACATGATAGAAACTTTCACGTATCTCAAAGGAATTAACAAAGTGCAAGAGAGTAGCATCTTTCAGAAGAAGAGATGTGCAAGAACAAGGGGTCACAATTTGAAGATAGAGGGAGGACAGCTCAGAGGTAATGTTAGAAAGTATTTTTTCACAGACAGGGTTGTGGATGCATGGAACAGCCTTCCTGAGGAGGTTGTGGAGTCAGGAACAGTGGGAGAATTCAAGAATGCATGGGACAGGCATAGGGCAATTCTAGTGGGGGGGTAGAAGGAAGTATGCTGTTGATTAACTAGAATCTGCAGCTTATCCATCAGGTAGGGAAATGGGCAGACTAGGTGGGCCAAGTGGTCCTTATCTGCAATCAAATTCTATGTTTCTATGTTTCTATGTTCGATGTTTGTGAATAGTAAGGTGGAGTTTGTTACTATGGCAAAATACTTCATTTTATACCATACCTGTGAGTATATTTCTAACCAAATATTAGTGGTATTTTTGCTTGCTGGGGACCTACAGTGAAAATATCAAAAATATTGTCACTGTAGGTCCAAATATACCTAAATAGGTCTGCTTTGGCTCATTCAGAACTCATTTGCATATTCAACCTCAGTAACAGTACTAGCTGTATTCAAATGTGAATAACTTTAAAATGAAAAATGATAGCATAGCACTGTGAGCGTGAAAGTTGTTCAACACAAAAATATCTACAAACTGAGTGATGTTTCATTTATAGATACGTTTTAGTTTTTTTTATAATTAGCACAAAAACAGCAGAAAACTCAATTTGTCATGTTTTTGCAACAAACAAATGTGAATAACTTTAAAACAAAAAAAAATAACACGGTAATGTGAACACAGAATCTATTCAGCACAAAAATATCTACAAAATGAGTGATGTTTCATTCATAGACATCTTTTAGATTTTTTTATAATCAGCAAAAAATGGCAAGAAACTACTTTTTTTTCACTTTTCGGAGGTATGGCATGAATGTAATATGCAACCCGCTGCTGGAAATATTGTCATTATTTTTTGTTCTCATGTCAGTTGACCAAATGGCATCACTCATGTCTTCACCACTTGTGATGTTATCTGGTCAATTGGCACTTGAACAAAAAATATCAACAATATTTTCAGTAGGGGGTTGTGTATCCCTTATCTATTCTGCATTGATGTGCTACTGCAATATTATACATACTGAAAGTGAAACTAGATGGAAGAAGTGCCAGCTGGCTAGCATGGGAGGAATGTGTGACATAGTAACTATGTACATAAATGGATGGTGACTTAGTAATGTTGTACATAAATGTAAAATTCTACTATTAGCTAGACAGTTACTCAGATAAATGTGAGTGATCAAATTCAATTTATGTCCACACCTATTGCAAAAATATAGATCTGTACAGTATGTGATGCTTACATAATCCATGCTTTAGCCAGATGGTGGCTTATAACAGACAAAACCTGGTTGCCAACAGTAAAGGAAAGGGGAAATTATTTAACCAGGAAAGGCAGACTAAGCCAAAACTTGTTTCCAGGTGTGATCTGGGAGCACAAGAAAGTTAAGGAATGTGCTTGGGGTCACTCAGTATGCAAGTAGGGGCTTTGGGATTCAAACCCAGGTTTACAGGTTTACAGCTCAATGTTATGGGTGTGCAAAAAAAATTACGCCGGCTTAATTTTGACAAAAGTCAGATTTTCACTTCTGCGAAAGTGCGGATATAATTTTGTCAACTTTCACAGAACTTCAGCCAAAAACTGTGGAATACATTTCAGAAATATGGGTTAATGTATAAAACTGTGGGGAAAAAACTCCACAGAACTGCTCACTGTCAGTGTTCAGTTCTATGGCTTATGTCTTATACTGCGAGAAAAAAACTCTGCAGAACTGCATACATCACACAAAAGGAATATTCATTACTGTTGAACAAATATTCTGTTGTTAGTATTGTTTGCAGGAAAACCAGCAGAAAACAGTAATACTGAGTTAAATTTGGAAAAGGCACAGTGATGGAGAAAGGCAGAGAGCAAATATAGAGAAGGGAGGCACTGCATGTATTGTACATTACAGAATATGCAAGTTAATGTGTTTACAACTTTGGTTGCACACAGCATTTTCATCCACATATTTCCCAACCTCCTCCACCTCCAGCTGGTGTCCTGAAGCTCATGATTAGACCAACATCTGGAGACCAACAACTTAGTATCCCGACATGTGTCTTATAGCAATTGCAGTGTCTCCTGAGTCTTATTGTCACAAGCATCCCCATGAGGAGGAGCTGGGAAAATGGGTGTCCAGTTGTCCACCCTGGTAGCACACAACAGGGAAAAATGTAGCAATAATGCATGTGCAGTAAACATGCAAAGGGCATGTCTCGAGCTCAGCAACCATATCCATCAACCATCATTTGATGAACATGGGTTGTACATTTCATGCCCTTCCCCCACCCACTGGTTGAAGTAATGTGTACCTATGTACAGTTCTACACAGCAGGTGTGGTGGTCAGATGATCAGCAGCAGTAGCAGCAGTGTCTCTGGGTCTAGCAGTTTCTCATTAAATCTGTTTATTTCTGTATTGTCAGTGGTTGCAGCACGGAGGCTTTAATGGCATAGCAGGAATGGTTGTCAGATCACTGGCAGCAGCAGTGGCATGTAACAGGCATACCTGAAAAAAAAAATCATAAAAAGATAGTTGCAGAGCAACAACACAACAATCAGCTTTTACTTTTTTAGTTAACTTACAAAATGATGATTAATTCTGCAATAATAGCAGCTTCAACAACAGTAATTATCCTAGTAGACAATGTCTAGCCAGACTGAACATAACAATAACAGCAGTGGTTTGATCCTGAGGCTACATCACTGCTTCAACCTCTCCGACCCCAAACCTGTCATACTTTACTACAGGCTGACCTCCATGCATAAATGAATGTGCATACTATGTACAGCAAGCTATAATCTGACACTTTTTTTAATGTGTATCTTTAAGGAGAAAAGATGTAATCCCCCTCACTAGAAAAATATACTTACCTTAACAGAAAGTGAAAAACGCCATAGCTGGCCAGACTCCATGATGGTCCCAAAGGTTTATTCCAGAGAGCAAGCTCAGTGGTATCAGTGACATATGGGTGCAGGGATGTAATCAGCATACCTTGAAAATAAATCAGAAAAAGAGAGTTGCAGAGAAACAACAAAGCAAGCAACTTTGATTTAAGTTACAAAATGATGTTAGTTTAGAAATAACAGCAGCTTCAACAACAATAATTATTCTAGTAAGCTGCAAAAGTAAACATCCTTTTCCCTTTCTGTAGTGTCAGTAAGAATCACACTGAAATACTTACCTCAATGCCTGCCTTGTTTGTCATTTGTATAAAAAAAGTGTTATTACAAAATATACAGCTTTTACCACAACCTTCCGCTACTACGGTACCACCAGTAACACTTTGCTGTGCAACACACATTGGAAACATAACTCAAAACACTTGCCTGAAAGATGTCCTGAATTGACACTATTAGAACACATAAACCTTTAACCAGTTTCTCGACTTCACTAGACATTTAAATGAATGTTACGTACTTACATGTGCATTTAATTAATTATTGACAACTCCTACTGTACTGGCTGTACAAGTATTTCAAATAAGTGGAAGAATTCAAAATGTGACTGAATGTCCACATATTACTTGTGGAAAATAAAATGCACTGAATCTCTTTAAATAGTGGTTTATTATTTATTATAGTGCAATTTTTAACATGCTGAAATTTATTTCTGCACGTATAAGCAAAAATACCTCAAGTAACGTTATTCAAAACGTGTTTAGTTTTTAGCTTTAAAAAAAATTCTGCATGTTTTATGCAGTGTACCAATCATAATCGTGGAATTTTTTTAGTTTTGCGGAATTGCATAAAAAAAAATCAGCATCTATGCAGGTGGAAATGGAATTCTCTGTTTGCGGTTTATTTCCATGATTGCGAAGACAGTGCTAGTTGTAGAGAGTGCAGGTCAGGACACCAGTTACAGAGAGAGAGAGAGAGAGAAAGGAGAGAGCTACAGTACTTTGTTTTCTGGTACTTTTAGTTAAAATGCCATCCTCTGAGTCTGCAGATTTAGGTGCGGTGGGGAGCAGCAGGACAATGGATGAGGTCAGTGTGTCTGCCTCTGGCACTGGGAGAAATAATGTGGAGAAGTGGCCAGCAGGTTCAGCACAAGATGGTGGAGCAGAAAGTAGGACGACAACAACACTGGGGAGAATGAGGAAGGTGAAAAGACAAAAACATTTGCACCTGCATTCACCCACGAAGAGGTGGCAATAGTTGTTAGGGAGGTAACGGCCCCTGTGAATCAATTATTTGGGCCTGATAAAGTGCCTAAAAAGGACAGGGACAAAATCTGGGAACGCATCAAATTGATGCTGGACAGAGAGGGTGGTGGTGCTGTGTTCCGCACCATAAAACAAATAAAACATAAATGGGACAACATACAACATAGGGACACAGAACTATTGGAGGTCCTGGGGGGAGCAGTGACCCTAAAGGATCCTTGGACAAGGCAGAAGACCAAGGGCAAGGGATCCAAAGATGCATCTAAGGAGCCAGGTCCAGCAGACAAGGGAGATGGCATAACCACCAAAGCCAAATCTGGGACCGGGAGGAAGAGGCGTAGATCTGTATCAGCAGACCACAGCACTACTGATGGTAAGCATATTACTTAAAAGATTTTAATTAACTGTCATCAAATATTCTTTTCATCACACTGTACTGCATGATTGTTGTACCAGCCTGTACCTGATTGTGGTTTGCTGTGCTGCTTTAATTGTTGAGTATATACAGCAATATATTGCTTTTTTATTTATTAATTGAATGATCTGAAGAATAAACAAGTTTGAGTCTGAAGCTTGTTACATAGGTTAGGTGTGTCACATGATCAGATAAACAAATGGAATAATGTTTACAGCAGGCAGCAATAAGCAAGAAGTTAGTTCTAAAATGTTACAGTGTATTTGTTTTGCATTTAATGCAATACTAATCATGCTTAATATATTAAGTATTATGGTAAAGTGAAGTGATTTTCTTTACAACTTAGTCGAGGCACTGTAAAATGTTTGACACAGTAAAATGTTTATACCTACTTAGTTATGAGACAGTATAGCAAACTAAAATTATGCTGTGAATCAGCAAGTGTTGGCTATTAAAATTGCCACAACTGCTCTGAACTACAGTATTGTATTCCTCTTTTCATTTTGAACAGGTGGTGATCCAAAAACTAATGTTAGTGCTACTACCAATTCCAAACAACCTGAAATTGCATCCAGCAGCACAGTGTCAGCAGGAGAGGGTGATGGAGCAGGCAGCAGTGCAGAGAAGACACCATTTGATGGTAAGTGATATACTGTTATTTTGAATGTACTTGTGTCGACCTCCATGCCATTAAAAAATATCTACTCTTGGCGATTCTCTGAGCATCATCACCCTCCTCCTGTGCAACTCCTCAGTGTTGTGACATATGTTATCTGGTAGATGTAATGGCAATGTTTGTATGTTAAATTCAGCTGTGGGCTGGCTGTTCCTTCTGGACATAGTTACCACTTACCTGGTGTTGGGGGGGCTTGGGCATTCCGGGGCAGAGACACTGCAAGGTCCCAGTGTTCAAACATAGGTCTGGTTGTTATCTGGGAGATGTGATGGCAATGTTTGGGTGTTCAATTTGGCTGTGGGCTGGCTGTTCCTTCTAGACACAGTTACCACTTACCTGGTGTTGGGAGGGTGGACATTCACTGGCCTGGACTCGAACCCTATCCCTAACCCTTCCCTCACCATCCTTTGTTTGGGTATTGCAGCACCTGTGACAGCAAGCATAACCATAAAAGAAGAACAGGCTGAACAGCATGTAGAGAAGGGGGGGAGATGCAGGTGCCAGACATGCCTCCGAAAAACTGACGTAAAATCCTGAAGGAGCTGGAAAGGATGGCAGCAGAGGAGAAGGAGGTAGAAGATGCCACACAGCAACATGCCCAGAAAGGGCAACAAAACATGGGTCAACTGACCCGTACTGCTACTGTTCATTGTGGGGCCCATCCTCCTCCACCACCACCACCACCACCAGGACAGCATGTCCAGGAGCAGCAGGCTGTCCAAATAAAGAAATGTGTTAAAAAAATAAAAAATCTGAAAAAATGATAACATCCCTGGAGGACCACATTATAAAAATGGAGTGTGGGATCAACCAATTAAGTGGTCTCACCATAGCAGGCAGACAGGCAGGCAGGAGGTGCTCTAGGCATACTTCTTTGGGCATACTCCGCCGCAGGTGCAGACAATGCTAGCTTGTGACTGAAATTTACTCTAAATAGTTTTAAATGTCTTCTGTTTTTTCATCATTGCTATTGTTTGTTTGTCCACTGTTATTAACAATGTAAATAGTTTGCAATTGTGTTGTTCTTAAAGTTTAAGATTGTTGTTGTGGTTTTAATGAAAAATATAAAAAGTTATCTTTTCATATCACTGCTGTCATGCTTGTCTTGGTTTTGGGTTATTGACTGACTGTATCTCAAGGTGGTTAAGAAAAGCTTAGATTGCCATGGTTGCTGAGGCACCACACAGGCACTTTTGCTAGACTGTGGCCTCTTATCAGGCTTTGTGAACACTTTCTTAGATACATACAGTATTATCTTTGACTGCCAACTGTGACTGCCTGACCCATCCACTATCCTAAAAATTTCTCAGACCTCTACCTTGTGTGTGACCCTGCCCCCCACCAAACAACCACTCAATTGCTACCCCTACAACACCCTCTGCATCTTGAGGAATGATACTAGGAGTACCACCACTACAATACTTACCTGATTCCCTGGCTGACATTGACAGAAAACGATCAGGGGTATAAAATAGAAAGGTTTTAAGAAAGGGAAGGGCATGGTTTAGCCACCAACATGATGGCAGCTTAACTTGTGAGCTCCTTTCTGGCCGAGGACCATCCGAGCTTGGATGCCGCAATCCCGTGGAGTTATAACCCCCTTACCATAGCTTGATGCATGGGTAACATTCTGCTTACTGGGCGGCGCACTCTTCAGTGGATTTTGATGTGATTTGTGGATCTCTACAGCGCCATTTTCCATGGTACCTCTGGCCTCGATAGGCCGCACAGGCCTCATCGTACACTACCACTCCTGATCACTACGTGACTACCATCTATTGCAATGCAGGCATCAAGGTGGTTCTGGCTTTTAAAACCTTGTACGACTTGCAGCCATGGACCATCCAATTGCAGCCTTACCTCCAAGCCCAGCTAGCCCTCCTGATTCCCAAGCAACATCACTGGGCGAATCCTTGCAGTACATTACAAAAATGTTAGAAGCAGTTCTACTACAGGTGGATGACGTAAGTCTTTCTCTATCGGGCACAGTCACTGAAATTCGACAACTACAGGATCGCATGAACGTCTCAGAGCAAGAAGTGGAGGTTTTTGAATTGCAGCAGCAAAAACTTTGGCAATGATTGCACCAGCACAAAGAACGTTTGGCAGCTCTCTGGGATAGAATTGAAGATCAGGAGAATACAGGCTGCCACAATAACCTGCTGATTATTGGCCTCCCTGAGGGGGCTGAAGGACAGTTGATGGAAAGGTTTCTCAATGACAACCTCCTCCTTATGTTAGGGGAATGCTGGAGAGGCCCTGTAGATGTGGAGAGGGCACACCGGGTTTCTACTCATCCCAACAAATCTGTAGATGCTCCCAGACCTGCTGTGGCCTATCTATTCCATTACTCCATGAAGGAACGAATTCTTCATGCTGCCAGGGACGGGAGGCTTCGCGGCAGGGCCCAAATCTCACTATATGGGGATTTTGCCCAAGAAACTGCAGCAAGGAAGAAAGCCTTTGGCCCCATAAAACATTTTCTTTACCAACACGACTTTTGCTTTAAGTTTAAAAACCTTACCAGGCTCTGTGTATCTGAAGATGGGTGTGAAATGACTGCTGACCATCCCTCTGAGCTGGAGCGCTGGATTACAAAATTCTGGCCAGTCTTACACATTCCAACTACAAATCCCAGGAGGTTTTGGGAACCCTCTCAGTTGGGACCTCTCAGTAGGAACAGTTCTTCACTTGCTGGGTCTATAAGGGACTCTTTACTAGCTGGACCAGTACCTCACCAACCAGGTCCCCAGTGCTCATGGGCACCTCCTCAGCTTCTCCTACTCCAGCTCCTGCACTAACATTGGACTCTCAGCCCTCTCAGGCCTCCCTTCCCCAGTGCAAAACTAGCTCCTTCACTAAATCTCGACAATGATTCAGAAGCAGCCCCCAGCACTTGCCCAGCAAGCACTCCACAGCTCCACCTGCAAAAATTTGCAGGGAAGATTTGTCTTTTGCTGCAAACCCGAGAACTCAGAGCTGCCTGACTCTCAAGAGATGGACATAACACTGCTGGTGGATTGGGCTGATTTTCCTGACACCTCCCTCTTTGAAGCACTGGACACTGTTTCCCCTGTGAGACCTGAGCTAATTAGCTGTGCTGCAGCTGTCATGAAGACCACCACAGACACTGGAGCCCTTCCTCAGGTTTTACCTGAGAAGGCTGAAGGACTGACCACATGAACTGATCCCATGCTCTTTAATGTTGTACCCTTTCCATGCTATATACTGGCTTTTCAGACAAGGCACTACTATAGACACCCCCCTCCTTACCCTCCCCCTTACCCTCTTTTTCCCTATTCGCTGATTTCACCCATTAGGGTATGAGTAGTATGGTAAGCTCCAGCCGACCACCCCCACTTTCCCCTCCTCTATCCCTTATAAATATAGTCTGATCTTTCACCCTGGTGCCTTATGCTCATAGACCAAGCCATTAGGTTTTGCATGCTAGCTGATCTCCTGTTTTACCCTGCCACAGGAGTGGCTAGCTGCATAGTGCCATATTTGTACCTGGCTCATTGCTTCATATGGGTCCTGTTTGCCTTACTGCTATTATGCTATGACTGGTATGTGGGAGTGCCCACCTCCCTCCCCCATTACACAATGCTCTTTCCCTTGCCTCCTCTTGTTCCCCTTCTCTCTCCCCCCCTACTCCCCTGTGGTTGGGGAGCCCGACCTTGGGTGGCATCTCAGTCCAGGATGACTACACTAGTTGGACTTCCACACTATATCCGGTACTGAGTGTTGGAGATAGCATAGCTGCAGGGCAGATTTCCTACCCTCATATGCTTTGACCTCCGCACTTACAGCGTGTTTATGCTGTTGTGTCTTTATTGATATATTATTGTTGACTGTTGGGCTTTTTAGCCTTACAAGTGTTGTACTACTTGTACCTTAACTGTTCCCTGTTTGTTGCTCTTTCCACAGCCTTCAGTACCCAAGACAATGTACCTGAGCTTTTCAGTAATGCTTACACCTTCTTCCTCCTGGCAATATGGATTTGCAGTATTGTTTTGTTTAGGGTGCTGTCACATCCCTGAGGTTGCGGTGAACTTGTCTCCCTGCCTTCTTTACTCACAGTAAGTACTGCTTCTTGCTTATCACACCAGAATATGGCATCAGACCCACCAGTGCCCCATGCTCACCACTGGGTGTCCTGGAATGTTAAAGGGCTCAACCACCCAATCAAGCGCACAAAAGTTCTGCAGCATTTATGGTCTCTCCATGCCGATGTCACACTCCTACAAGAAACCCACCTCCTGTCCCGGGCAACCTCATGGCTTAAAAAATCCTGGGTGGGTGAGGTTTTAGTTAGCTCCTCTATAACTAAAACTAAGGGAGTGGCTATTCTTCTCTGCCACACTTCCTCTTGGAAAGTGGAGGGCATTAGGAAGGATATCCAAGGCAGATGGGTGGTGGCCAAACTGTCTTCCTATGAGGGTCTGTTGTTTGTAAGGGAATATCTATGCTCCTAATACCAACCATGTCAACTTTTCCCGGCAGTCAGCCAAGCCCTTTCTGCACTATAGTCCTATGGCCTACTTATTCTAATCATGATGGGGGGACTTCAACATGGTGGGTGATATTTTCCTTAATAAGTCCCACCCCACGCCGTATACCACCCCCAAAGGTAGAAAATCCTTGCAGGACCTGATGGAAGAGTGGGCCCTCATCGATGTCTGGTGCAGAGACCACCCTATGGGTCATGATTACAGGTTTTATTTCATGCCTCACTGCTCTCACAGCCGTATAGACTTTTGGCTGGCCATCGAATTGGCAGCTCAGGGTATGACGGGCTTGGCAATTGGTTCGATTCTGATCTCTGACCACACAACTACCCAGGACTAGAAAGGACCAGATTTCCTACATCCCCCGGTAATCATGCCCACAGGGTCAGGTGGTGGTGTAATTCTCTCCTCTTTAAGGACCCTAACTTAAGTCCTATGCTGATCCAGGTCACGAAAGATTATTTCACTCTCAACTCTGACTGCGGAGTCTCACATGGCACAATCTGGGAGGCCTTTAAAGCAGTCATTTGGGGCTGCATCATTGCCTTCTTGGTAGCTCAAGATAAGGCCTACAGAGTGAATTTGACCAAATTGCAAGTGGACCTGCCCACACTGGAACAGCGCTTCAGGGTTACCCCACCTGCCACCAAGGATAGCGCCCTGCACCATCAAATCGTGGGGCTTAAGTACCAGATCAATGTTATCTTGCACCAGAAAGCTGAATTGCTTTTGCTCAGGTCCAAACATGTGTATTGGAACAGTGGAGAGAAATTTGGCAAGTTCCTTGCCTTTTGACTCTGTACACAACGGGCAGCCACTCGGATCCATGCCCTTCACACCCAAGTCAGCTCCATAGCCTCTAGCTCTAATGACATTAACTCTCCCATAAGACAATTTTATGAAACTCTCTATCAGTCCCACTCCTTCAGTTCAGGGCCACAGCTCTCCCAAGGCATTTCAGCCTTTAGCCAACACACTACTACTCTCTACTCTCCCAGTCCTTACCGATCAGGTGGCCCAAACCGATTGCCCCCTCTCTTGTGAAGAACTTCGCATAGTGCTGTCCAAGATGGCTCGAGGAAAAGCTCCTGGACCAGACAGCATGTCAGTGGAACTATATCAGGCCCTGAGACCTGACATTTTACAGCCACTTTGGCTTGCCCTACAATCCTCTCATGAAGCCTGCTCCCTTCCACCTACCATGCAGGATGTGCTTATCTCCTTACTCCCCCAAAAATCTTCTGATCCACTGGATTGTACCAACTTTCAGTCCATATCCCTATTATCAGTTGACACTAAGATTCTAGCCAAAGCCTTGGCTTCCAGAATGATGCCTGTCCTCCTGTTGATCATCCAACCCACTCAAGCAGGTTTCATGCAGGGCAAGACCAGAGCAGATAATACCAGACTCCTAATTAACCTTAAATAGTTTGCCTCCAAATTGTCCCTCCCTTTGGTGGCCTTGGCAATTGATTTTTCTAAGGCATTTGATTGCATAGAAGGGGACTATCTCCACGAGATCCTCCACCTCTATGGATTCGGTGTCTATTTTAGACCATGGGTGCGCACACTCTACTGTTCTCCCATGGCCCACATTCTCACTAATAGTGACATCTCCCCCTCCTTTCCCCTCAATAGAGGCACCAGAGAGGGCTACCCCCTTTTCCCCTCTCCTTTTTCTGGTAGCCTTGGACCCTTTAATTCAAGTTTTTATTGCTTCCCGCTAGATCCCTGGTATTGAGGTCACGGATCACACCTACCTAGTGATGGCATATGCAGATTACCTCCTCTTGACACTTTCTAGTTCTCAACAATCAATTCCAGCAATACTTCAGGTTCTTGATGACTTCGCAGTCCTCTCAGGCCTATGGGTCAATCAATGGAAGACCACCCTGGCCCCCCTTATTTTCTGGGTGTACAAGCACCTGTCTTCAGGGCACTCATTTCTTGTGGGCCAACCAGAGCTTTACTTACCTCAGTATTAAGCTCCCCACTAAATGGTCCACCCTCGAAAAGGTACATTTTTCTCCCCTACTAGCACAACTCACCACAGAGATAGAGAGATGGTCAAATTGCAACGGTCCCTGCTAGATAGAGTAGCTTCAGTTTGTATGATTCTTTTCACCTGGCTTCTGTACCTCTTTAATAACCTGCCCATAGCCCCCTCCTCTAAGCTGTTTACCTAGCTGGAACTCCTAGTCTCAGACTTTCTGTGGGATAATAAACCACCCAGATGAAGCAAGCAAAAGCTGAGAGCACACTGGTCATGGGGGGGGGGGTTCAATGTCCCTTGGTTCCTGGGCTACCACCTTGCCTGCTTGGCAGCTAATGCGATGAAAAGGTTTGTACCCAGCCCCTTGGGCCCTCCATCCTGGGTCCAAATGAAAATAGACCTTGCAGAGGGGACTGCTCTCTACTCTCTTCTTACATTTCGGTTCACCCCAGCCCAATTTCTTCCCCACATGATCACCAACATGGTTCATGCCTGGAGAATCCTTATGCTTAAGTCACACACACCAAAAGAGGCTTGGCCCCCATGATTTGATATGCCCCATTATGACATAATGCCAACTTTCAAATTGATGGGACCTCATTGTACTGGCCCTCCTGGCAGAAAGGCAGAATACAAACAGTGCAGGACCTCTGTTACTCTGATGCTACCTCCCTTTTGTCCTTTGCCCAACTGCAGGCTAAATTCTCCCTTCCACATAAGGACTTCTGGTGATACCTACAGATTTGTAGTCTCCTACAACCCCTCCTCACTAGCTGTCTCTCCAGTACACCTTGGTGCTGGCTGAATGCCCTTCATAGACATCCCATGTCCAAGGGCCTGCTTGGTCGTTTCTATACAAACTGGAGGGAGGCCCAACCGAATGCCACCTCCTCATGCAAATTAAAGTGGGTGGAGCAGCTGGTTTCCCCTATCTCTGAGGATCAAGGGAATCTCTACCTCAACGATGCCCACCATGTCTGTAGAAATACTAAAAGTTGTTTTCTTCAACTCAAAATCTTGCTGCTTTGGCATCGTACTCCTGTGGCTCTCCACACACAGGGTCTGCTCAGTCATACTCAGTGTTGGCGATGTTCACAGCCTGATGCCCACCTCCTGCATATACTTTGAACATGCCCACAACTTACTTCACTCTGGAACATGGTTGCATCTGATCTCTCTAAGGTCCTTAAGTTCCCTATCTCTCTTACAGACCCTAAGATACTTTGAGGAGACACCACTTCCCTGGCCAACATATCTAAACCTCTCCGAGACTGGATGCTCCTAGCTCTTCAGGAAGTAAAGCGCTTCCTTCTTATGCACTGGTGCTAAGTGCCACCCAACCCGGAAAGCCTGGGGTGCAGCACTAGCTCATATGTCTCTCTCTTTGAAAGGCGATCACACACCCAAGGGAATAACATGCACTACTACCAATCTAAGTGGGAGTCGTACCTACAGTGTGACCTTTGTAAACTTCCTATCCCACCTGCAATTCCCTCCATATGACACAGCTTTTATAGGTATGTCGCATTGGCTATTGATTTGCTATTGCCCACTCATAGAAGGTGTATGCATCTGATCCATTTGTTATGATTGCTTCTGGTGTTTTTGCTCATTGCTGCAATATATATTTCTAGTATTTGCCTATATAGAGTCATGGTAGTACTGGTCTTGGATTTTTTCAGTCCTATATACATGTTCTGTAAAGATATCTGGCTATACTATTTCCTGTACATTTTACTAAAACCTAATAAAATCTTATATGATAAAAAAAAGAAAGTTTTAAAAAATATCTTACCTGGTCAGTTGTGATGATGAACACATCATAAGGGAAACATGACAGCAACATCAGGTATGATCCTGGCATCAACATCAGCAGCAGAAGCATGTGACAGGCCTGGAAAGGCAATAAGTCATGGTGAAATAGTTACAGAAACCAAAGCAATTTTGATATCCAAGATTATGCCAAATTGCCATCTTATCAGGCTTCATGAAAAGTTTATTAGATATGTGACTATCATTGTCAATGCCTGCCATTCTTGCCAACTATGACTGCCTACCACACTGACTATCATAGTATGACCTAAACCTTGCATATCCCCACCCTCCTTCACCATCCATAATAACACATTCCAGTAGTATGACAGAATTAAAATAATAATGCAATACCTACCTGATTATCTGTTTTTCATTTTTTTAAATAACATTATTGAAAAACCACAGTGAGACTTACCTAGCAATGAACAGTTCCACAGAACACATTAAAGGGTCGCAAAAAGTCTGAAACCGAATGTTGGTCTAATCATCTCATGAAATGGGAGCAGTGTGACAGAAGCAGCATCAATGATCATGTCATGACCTATGATATAAATAAGGAAAAATCATTTTATGGAAGCAGTGACATTATTGAACATAGCAGTGTTTAACAGTAGTTTAAACATTGTGTAAGTGCTACACATATCACTCTACAGAGACTTTTATGACATACTATGCATACAGAAACAAAGTACAGTAGTACTGACACCCTCTTCTTCCTGGTCCTGGAATCAGTGTTTGCACACACACCCCGCAGTACACCAAAAATGCATTTGTCTATAGGATAACCTCTTAGATGACTTGACTAACAGTTAGAATACAGTATTTATCATTATTAACAAAATTATTTAACTGCTACATAACATGATGTGAGAAGAATGAACAGTCAAAGCGATAATAATAATATAAACCTGTGGCATTGTTTTTGATTCAGAATCAGCAGTAGCATCCGGATTCAGCAGCTTTACTGGAATACTGGGCCATGGTAGTTCCTCTTTCTCTTCTTCTTTCTTTTTTTTAAATTTAGTATACTTTATTCATCTTTTCCAACATCCATAATACACAATGGGCTGCAAGGCATAAGCATTATTGTATAAAGACATGGAACATGCCATAATAGCCTTGTGGTTACATCGGCTAAAACAATCACAATCACTTTCTATTCTAAAATCTACTACTATATCCCAATCTAATAACCCCACACCCTCTTCCAATAAATCCACATCCCCCCTTTACCATTCTACCTTCCCCCTCATCAAGTGTGCACATATTATTTCCAGCATAGCTGCCAAATTGGATTCCACCTGCAGAGCAAACAATCCACTGACTTTGAGTCATGGGTTACTTGCAATAAGCAAGGCCTCCAAGGAGCCCCATCTGGGCTGATATAAGTGCGGTCGGTTACTCATATACAGAATATGCTTTTCTAATTGCAAAGCAGTGAGCATCTCCTTATACCACTCCCTCACTGACAACTGTGTTTCTTCCTTCCAGTGTCTCATAATAATGAGTTTGGCTACTGCCGAGACTAGAGCAATATATGCCCTCCTGGTTTTGGGAATACCCCTCGGCAACAAATATAATAGACATATTTCCAGGGTAAAAAGGGAATCAAGCCCAAGCCACAGATCCAATAGTTGTTTAATAGCATGCCAAAAGGTCTGAACCATTGAACAACCCCACAACATATGATATAGAAAGCCAGGGGCGAGGCGACACCTAGTGCACAAAGGAGAGGGCGCGTGTCCCACCTTATGTAACTTAACAGGTGTGAAATATAAATTATTCATAATATTAAACTGTATCATTCGTAGCCTGTCTTGTTTAACAAAGATATAACTGTTCCTCCAAGCCCGTCCCCAAGTCGCTGCATCAGGTGAAATAGACAGCTCTTGGACCCAATAATAGCAGATCCCCCGGGGTAGGCTAGCGTCCATAGACTGTAACTCTTTGTAGGTTTTGGACACAGTGTGCGATTCACTCGCTGCCTGCAAGAACCTAGTCAATTTCTCCGTGTGCAACCAGTTGGTGTCGCCCCTCCCTATATGGTTTTTAAATGCTTCTACAACCTGCTTATGTTTAAAATAATCTGTAACTGATATTGAATAACGTACACGGAAAGTTGAGAATGATATCACTTGGCCATTCTCGAGGAAGTCAGCGACCTTCATATCGGTCAGGAGAGGCCAAAATGTGGGCGAGATAGGTTTAAGATCTATTTGAAAGTGGGGGTTACCCACAATAGGTTGTTCCAGGGAAGCATGCCAGTAACATGAAAGGAATGTTTGTATTTGCTAGAGGGCCCGGACCGAACATCCTATAGGGGTGTTTTTCAGCTTACAGGGGAGTTTAGTGGGGCTGACAAAAGTCAAAGAGGTGAGTTTACCCTGGGACTGGGATATTAGTGATTTTTCTGTATCCAACCACAGGGGAATATATACCTGATTCTCATTTTCTAAACCTGCCCTTGACCAATAGACTACTCTGCTAAGATGATGGGCACAGTAGTAGGTGAAGAAAGAGGGTAATGCTAGTCCACCCTGTCTTCTGGGCCCTGTAAGTTTATAATATGTTTGCCTAACTTTTTTACCCTTCCACAGAAAGACATTTATCATCGATTATAGGTAGTTAAACCACTTTTTGGGAAGATAGCACCCTAGCATCCTGACTGGATGTAGCACCCTGGGTAGGACATTCATTTTTATGATGTTAGCTCTCCCCCATAATGTAAGCGGAAGATTGTCCCATCTTTCAAGTTCCGATTTAATAACTTTGAGTAGCTCTGTGAGTTTCAGTTTCATCATGGTGGGGAGATCTTTGGCCACCTGAATGCCTAAGTAGGTAAGGGTATGTGGTGCCCATTCCAGACTGGTGCCATTTATGATCACCCTGGTGGTCTTGTCATTCAGGGGGAAGTCCTTGGACTTGGATACATTGAGTTTGTAGTGGGAGACCTCTCCAAAGGATTTAATCACCTTCAGGAGTGCTGGGATCCCACTTACCAGTTCCTCAATATGTATCAGCAAATCGTCCACGTAAGCAGACAGGGTATACCGTTGTTCCCTAGTTTTATACCTTTAATTTGAGGGAGGCAGTTATTTTCAGAGGAGGGTTCCAAATAGAGATTGAACAGAGAGGATAAGGGCACCCTGCCTGATCCCCTTTAAAGAAGCGAGGGCCAGACAGGGTGCCATTGCACCAAACCTGTTGATTGAGGGAGGAGTACAGGATCTGGACCCATTTAATAAATCCTGCTGGGAGGCCATATCGTGCCATAGCTAGAAATAAGAAGTCCCAAGAGACCATGTTGAAGGCTTTCTCAGCATCCAGGGACACCAACACTGCCGTGGAGTCGGAGTCCCTGGATACCGAGAGGATATGCATGATCTTACACATGTGGTCAATAGATGATCTCCCTGCCATAAACCCAATTTGTTCCTGCCCGATAAGAGTAGCTAACATAGAAACATAGAAACATAGAATTTGATGGCAGATAAGGACCGCTTGGCCCAACTAGTCTGCCCATTTTCCTACCTAACAGATAAGCTGAAGATCCTAGTTAACCAACAGCTTACTTCCTCTTACCCCACTAGGACTGCCTTATGCCTGTCCCATGCATTCTTGAAGTCCCCACTGTTCTTGACTCCACGACCTCCTCAGGAGGCTGTTCCATGCATCCACAACCCTCTCAGTGAAAAATCTTTCCTCACATTACCTCTGAGCCGTCCCCTCTATCTTCAAATTGTGCCCTTGTTCTTGCACATCTCTTTTCTGGAAGATGCTACCTCTTGGACTTTGTTAATTCCTTGAGGTTCTTGAAAGTTTCTATCATGTCCCTCTCTCCTTCTTTCCTCAAGGGTATACATAAAGCTCCTTTAGTCTTTCTTCGTATGTCTTCTGGTGCAGACCCTGTGCCATTTTGGTTGCCCTCCTCTGGACAGCCTCCACTCTGTCTATGTCTTTGCGGAGATAGGGTCTCCAGAACTGCACACAGTACTCCAGATGGGGTCTCGCCAACTGTCTGTACAGAGGGATAACAACTTCCTGTTTTCTACTATTGATGCCTCTTCCTATGCATCCCAGTATCCCGCCCAGCCTTTCTTACTGCCTTCTCACGTTGCTTGCCCACCTTTAGGTCATCTGATATAATTACCCCCAGGTCCCTTTCTATTTTTACCGTTGTCAGTATCTCACCCTCCATTGTATGCTTCCCCTGGGTTTTGTTTCCCATGTGCTTACCTTGCACTTCTTTACGTGAATCTGAGCTGCCATACATCGGACCATTCCTCCAACCTTGCCAAGTCCCTTCTCATCCTTTCCACTCCATCTTGTGTATCAACCCTGTTGCAGATCTTTGTGTCATCTGCAAAGAGACATACTTTTCCTTCCAGTTCCTCTGCAATGTCACTTATAAAGACATTAAAAAGGACCGGTCCCAGTACTGAACCCTGTGGTACCCCGCTAGTAACCCTCCTTTCTTCACTGTGTACTCCATTTACTACTACCCTTTGCATCCTGTTGTCTAGCCAATTTTTTATCCAGGCTACCACCTTTGGACCAACTCCAAGGCTGGCTATCTTGTGTATTAATCTTTTGTGTGGGACTGTATCAAATGCCTTGCTAAAATCTAGGTATGCCATGTCCACAGCCCCTCCCTGGTCTACTACTTTGGTCACCCAGTCAAAGAAATCTATTAGATTCGTCGGACACGACCTTCCCATCGTGAATCCATGTTGCCTTGGGTCCTGTGCCCCACTGGCCTCTAGGTACTCAACAATTCTTTCCTTCAGAAGTGATTCCATCATTTTCCCTACCACTGAGGTCAAACTAACTGGTCTGTAGTTTCCTGCCTCTGTCCTGCTCCCACTTTTGTGAAGAGGAATCACATCTGCCTCCTCCAGTCCTGGGTACCACCCATCCTCCCATGATTTGTTAAAGAGAGAAGATGTGTCACTAGTTCTACCCTTAGTTCTTTTAGAATTCTTGGTGAATCCATCAGGCCCCATTGCTTTGTACACCTTCAATTTTATTAGTTCTTTCAGAACCCTTTCTCCTGTAAATGGACTGGTATCGCCCCGCCTTCAGAGTGTTCTCTTGTTTGGTTTAGGTAACTCCTCCTCTTCCTTTGTGAATACTGAGCAGAAATATTTGTTCAGTATCCCTGCTTTTTCACTGTCACCCTCTACCCACATTCCCTCCCCTTTATTAAGCTTCAGTATCCCTCCTTTGGTCTTTCTACGCTCCCTAATGTTCCTATAAAAGGTATTATCCCCCTTCTTAACAGAAATGGCTATCCTTTCCTCAGTTTGGGCCTTTGCTATTCTGACTGCCTTCCCAGCCTCTTTCTGCTTTAACTGATAAAGTTCTCTGTCCTACTCCTTCTGTGTTTCCTTATATTTCCTGAATGGTGTCCTTTTCTCCTTAACCTTCCCTGCCACCTCTTTTGAGAACCATAGTGGTTTTTTCCTTCATTGTGTTTTATTGATTTGCTTTACACAAGGCTTGTTGCCTCTGTGACGGCTGTTTTGATCGCTCTCCGTTGTTCCTCCACCCCTCCTTCTTGCCTCTTTGCTAGTGCTTTTCTGAGGCACTCTCTCATTTTCCCAAAGTCAGCCCTCCTAAAGTCCAGTACTCTTGCTTTTGTATGGCTTGATTGTATGGCTGTGTTTATCGTGAACCACACTGTTTGCTGGTCACTTGTTCCTAGATGGCTACCCACTTCTAAATCTGAGATTTTTTCTCCATCCCCATTTGAGAGTACCAGGTCTAAGATTGCTCCTTCCCGAGTGGGTTCCAATACTAGCTGTTTGAGGCATGCCCCCTGTAGGGCATCAAGAATGACCCTGCTTTTGGATGTACCTGCAGCAAAGGTGCTCCAGTTAACATCTGGCATATTCAGGTCTCCCATCAACAATATCTCCCCTTTTTCTGCCATTCTAAGAAAGCCTTCTATCATTTCCTTGTCCATTCCTTCCCCCTGAGATGGGGATCTGTATACAACCCCCATGCAGATTGTGGTGCCATTTCTGTCTCCAGGGTGACCCAAAGTGCCTCATCTGCTCCCTGTTTACTCTTTAGTTCTGTTGCTTTGATCCCTTCCTTTACATAAAGAGCTACTCCTCCTCTTTTACCCTCCTGTCCCTCCTGTAGATAGTGTATCCTGGTATGTCAACATCCCAGTCATGGTTCTCTGTACCATATGTTTCTGTGACTGCCACAATATCCAGGCAACCCTCTTCCATCAAGGCCACTAGTTCAAGGAGCTTGTTACACAGACTGTGGCATTAGTACTCATCACCCTCCACTTTTGATAGCCTTACCTTTTAGCCCCATTTCTGTCCTTACTGCCTTTGCCTTTTTTTTACATTTAAATCTGTTCTGCTCCCTAATAACTTCTGTACCTTGGTGTTTACCTCACTAATCACCATGTTTTGTGAGGGCAGGCTCGGATTTCCCTACTCCTTTTCAGTGCCTCCCCCCTTGGCTAGTTTAAATGCTTGCCAATGAAGCATTTAAACCTCTCACCTAGGATCCTGGTTCCCCCCCTGGACAGATGCACAGGGCTTAGTCTGTTAGCCAAGATCTTGGCTAAGATCTTGACATCTGAGTTAATCAATGAGATAGGTCGGTAACTGGCGGGGTTGGGGGGGTACTTCCCAGGCTTGGGGATAAGAGTGATCAACACTTTTAGAAAACTATCCTCTGGCATGCCCTCTGAGTACCAATAATTGAAAATGTCTGTTAGCAGGGGGGCAAGTTCGGGCATACATGCTTTATACAAGTGATTGGAGAGACCGTCTGGCCCTGGCGATCTATCCATTGCAAGTTGCTGGATGGCTTGTGTGACCTCCTGTACCATTACTGGATTAGCCAGTGTGTTGGCACTCTGAGGGGTCACTGTCGGTAGCTCTATTGAGTTAGATAACTGAGGATGGTCTGGCTTTGGGACGGTCTGCCTGATCGACTGAATACAGCCTCGTATATGGTTCTTATCCTCCTCCACCACTTCTCTGGGTGATGTTGATGGTTTGATTGCC
The DNA here is from genome assembly GCA_016271365.2 of Neoceratodus forsteri. NCBI lineage: Eukaryota > Metazoa > Chordata > Ceratodontiformes > Ceratodontidae > Neoceratodus > Neoceratodus forsteri. Next base: position 1,579,548,556 of record CM057449.1, on the reverse strand, counting down.
CACTTTAAGACCAGCGATGAGCGTGAAGCTTCTCTGCCTGAGCCTCAGAGCTAGTAATTTTCCAGCCCTTTCCCGGCATCTAGATATTTGATTTTGGTATGCCTCAACAATTCTACCTTTGATTAATCAGGGCTGAGTATTGGGCTTGTGATCTATGTGACGTTGCCCATTCTGTTCAGGGGACTTATTATTGAGAGAGGCCCAACCTTCGATGTCTGAAGCAAGTTATCTTGCTGGGCTTTGTAGCCTGGATCTAACGGACGCAAACGATGCACTCCCTCTCAAAAGGCACTTTGCTGCCGCACAGACTATGTCAATTCTGATAACTGAGCCCCTATTTATTGACAAGAAATTGGTGAGGAAATCTCTATCTGCTGTATGGTCTCAGACTTGGAGCAGCTGGTTTTTTCAGCCTCAGACAAAATCCTCCTATCCTTCCCCAAATGGAACATAGATGAGACAGGCGGTGGTCATATATGACCCTTTCATGAATCTCGTGGCACACTACATTTGGAAGTAAGTGGAACTTAAAAATAAATCACACGGGATAATGATCTGTGAGGGGTGAGAAAACGTGTATTGAAATTCAGAGGTGCAACACCACCATACATTGAGAGATATTTGACCATTCATTAAATCATGTAGTGCCATCTGTGATGGGAAGGTCCCTGTCTCTGAGGATCAGATCTGTCCACCCGCATGTCTGGCACCACATTCCAGTCCTCCAATATAGTTGCCACTGGTGGATTAGTGACTACCATACTTAATAGATGAACAAAGAATTCAGGGGCTTCTCCATTTGGACCATATACTGCACCCAGTAAAATTGGTTTAGTCTCTAAACTACCCAGCAAGATAATATATCTCCCATTGAGGTCATATTTCTCACTCTTTAATACAAAGGGGATATTTTTATTTATGAGAATGACTACCCCTTCACTGCTACTAGATCTCCCGGCACCATAGGCCTGTCCTACCCAAGCTTTGATGAACAAATGGGCATCTTCCCATTCCATGTGTGTTTCTTGAAGGCAAGCTATCCCTGCCTTTAATTGCTGCAAGTGTTTAAGAATAGTCAGTCTTTTGCCCTTGTCCTGGGCACCCTTGATGTTCCAACTAATAACCTTGTATTGATTACTCATTACCTGCAATTGTATTGCTGTGAGGATCTGCTCCCTTTCTGAACCCGGAAATATGATTGAACCTAGAAAAATATCTTATCCCATGATATGCAGCATCATCCGCTCTAAACACACTTGACATCCTCCCCCTAAAAACCCTTTTCATATCTTTAACCTTAATTTCTCCTATTAGACCCCCAATGAATAAATAATTTTCTTTAATCCACTACATTCTCCCCCAGTTCCAAAAGACTGCAATTCCCAAACCATCACAGTACGCAATGTCTTTTCACAGAGTAATATGCACCATGCCCCTCTCCCATTCACTGTCCTCCCATTAAGCAAACAGTATGCCCAACTCACATATATCAATATGTCCAATACTCTAAATCTTGAATAGAAAATTAAGCAAGATTAACAGGTAGATTATAGCACTATATAATAATTCAGAGGCTCCCAGAGTCATTGCTTCATCCTGGTGAGTTCCTTTAATAGGGGAAGGTGACAGAAAGAGAAGGGTGACCAAGCTGAAGAAAGAAAAAAAAGGAAATGAAAGGTTTTCAGTGTGCAGTAGGTCCCCATATAGTTATTAATATTGTTTCCAGTAACTAGACTCAACAATGCAGTAATGTAGTCCCCCATGTCTCCGGTCGCCATATGTCACAGTCAAAGACCATGAAGACCCTCAAGTGACCCACATGTCCCATGGAGTATACGCCGTTCGAGAGGTATATACCAGATCAGTCCCATTTGCTCTTCCCCACCCTCTGCACATTCAATTTAGGTGGGCCTCTAGGTAGAAGGGGAAAAAAATCCAATCGAGTAGGTAGATGGAACCAAGCACTCCTCTCATAATTAAGGAGAAGCCCATGAAGGAATAGAGTGGTCAAATCAACAGGAAAGAAGCTGAATGAGAGGCTAGCAAATCTAGTAAATGCTATAATTTGTGGTACTTCTTTTAGGCTCATGTCTCTGCCACTGCAGTCAAGGCACTCCCTCATGTCTCCGGTCACAGTCCCTTACAGCCAAAAGAAAATGAAACCATTGAGTGATCAGGATGTGTTTCAAGGTGTGCATCCAGGCAGAAGCATGACTCCAGGAACAGTTCCCTCGGTGTTCACTAATACTTAGTCCAAGAACACTTCCAGTGGCCTCCCATAGCCTTACTTGTAGGACACTGACCACCTGTTGAGTGTCAGCATTACTTTAATATTCTGATGACAATTTAATAAGCCCACAAATATCACATTTACCATGACTCTGTCACTGCAATCTCTCGTCAGTTGTAGCACAATACCCTTTCTCATTCCATTCCCTTGAACAGGTCCGGGAGTAACTCTCGGAGCTCCATCAGAGCATGCTCTTTATTTTCCAGAGGGATCCATTTATTCTGATGTTTGATCTGAAGTACTGTGGGGTATTGCATTCTGAAGGGTTTTCCAGCTGCTATTAACTTGGAGACAATTGGATGCATTTCCTGCCATTTTGCCCTAACTGACTGGGGCAGATCTTGAGCAATCCTAAGCCAGTGACCTTCCCAGAGTATTTCTCGTAAGTTTTTAACTTCAGCCAGGATATGTTGTTTATCTAAAAAATTGAGTAGGTGAGAGATCAGGGGTCAAGGGGGGGAGTTGGGGAGCAGGGGCGCATGCAATGCCCGGTGTGCTCGCTCAATAACATACGAGGTTCCATTTGGAGAAGGGCCCGCTATCTTTCCAAAGAGTTTCTGCAAGAATAAGATCAGGTTCGAGCCTTCTTCTTTTTTGGGCACACCAAATATCAGCAGGTTGTTTCTCCTACTTCTCCTCTCTAGATCTTCTAACTTCTCTTCAAGTCTTTTCAACCTTCTCCCAAACTGTGTGATCGTCGATTCATTTTTGTCTTGTTTTCTCTCCAATGAGAGGATCTTAACTTCAGAGTCTCCCACTCTCATAGTCAGAGCCTGTACTGAGGTTTTAATCTGCTGCATATCTTCTGCCATCTCTGATATACGCTCCTGGAGAGGCCTCATTACCTCTAGAAATCTCTCCTCCGAAAGGGCAGTAGCAGTGGCTGGATTTTTACTGTCTCTCGAATGCTGGTGCCTAGGCCTCTTTGTGGCCTGCTCTTTTTCTGGCGTCATTGGCAGCGAGTGTCTCGGTGCCAGTTTCTTCATAAAAACATCCATTTTAGGCCGATGATTGTCCGCTATGAGGTTCTAGAGACCTTATAATGTAGGCAAGACACACCGTTTGTGGCAAAATATATAAAAAATCAGTATTTTATTAAGCAGAGGTGCAGAGCTGCGGGAGGTTGCTGCTGCCCTTCACCCTGTCATCATGTGACCCCTCGAATCCACCCTCTTTTTCTTTCTTATCACAATAACAAGATCAACACTGGTGGGTAGATTTGATGGTTATGAAGGAATCTGTTGATGTAAGATGAAGTACTTTCCATGCCTACTATTTGCTCTTTTTGTAGTTCTGTGTGCAGTAACAGAGTACATATCATGGTGGTGGTGATGTGTTTCAGAAATTATTCGTCATCAGTCAACTATTGCTGCAGCATATTACTTTCTTTGGATGTTGTTATTTGATATGAGAAACACGATCCAAGGGTATGGTGTCTGTAGGAAATAGGTAATCAGCAGAATTTACGTAGCGCACAGTAATTCCTGTGGATGTTGTTATTTGGTATGGCAGGACTCATAGTGGTTGCAGATTTGGTTATCATATCAGTATCAGCTGCAGTACCATTTATTGTTGAGGACCAGTACTTAGTTTGTCTTCCTGAGTGTCAGTCACTTAATGTTTGTGGTATTCATGTTTTTCCTATTATTTCAACCATAGTATTTGGAGCAGCCAGTGGCAGAAAACTAAATAGTTTGAAATGTACTGTAGACAGTGTTTTCAACATGAATAATAGATATGCAGTTCCAGTACCATCACAGTATGCAGATAAGTACTTCAAACACTGTTGAAAATATTGTTTGGGGATAATTATATTTGTTTTGGTTTTGAAGGGAGCAGTGACCTGAACGTTGTTGAAAAACTTGGAAAGGTGTTTGAGGTGCACCAATTTACTAAACATTATGAGTAGTTGCAAATAACCAATAAGGAACAAGGAAAGATGTGTCTGGTAAATATTTTTGTTATTTCTATTAATTTTTCTTTGGGAGGGGGAGGGCCATCAACATCGGCCAACTTGGGAACATTAACACTGAGTGTTTCCCTCAGCAAGTTGCGTACACCACAACAGGACCCATGTCATGAACAGTAAAAACAGACAAGCCAATATGTGTCCAGTAAATAATTGGGTATATTGTTTTTGGTACAGGGGGAGGCCCATGAACATCAGTCAACTTGGAGACTAACTGAACACTGGTTGTTGCACATAGCAAGTGATGCACCACAGAACACAGCAATCATCATTTTCAGTAGGGACAAAGAGACATATGTCCTAGGAATTATTTTTTTTTTTTAGGGGAGGGAGAGGGCCATGAACAATGGCCATCTTGGAGGACAGTAAGTGAAAGCTGACTGCTGAGTGTTGACCCCAGCAAGTAGTGCACCACAGAACACAGAACTCATCATCAAGAGTAGGGACAAGCAAAAATGTGTCCTCAGAATTTTTTTGTTATGTATGTTTTCTTAGGGGTGGAGGTGGAGGGCAAGGAACATTAGTCAACATGGACAATCACCAGTCACAACAGGCATAAACTGTACTGAATAAACTTCAGCAACATAGGCATCCACTCATAATACAGCTGCAGTCAACACATCTCTGCAGGTTGCAGACACACAATCTATGTCTCTCTCGTCTCTCTCCTGCTCAGGGAAATGCAAACTCCTCAGCTGTGTCTTCATCGGAGGGCACTGCAAAACTATCTTCTTCCTCTGATAACTTCTGCTGCTCACCACCTTCTTTGCCAGGATCATGGAGTCTTGGGCTTGTTGACAACATGTACTGTTTTGGGAAGAAATGGAAGTTCATTTTAACAAATGTTAGGAACTCCACATTATGTTCTTACAGGCGGCTTTGGCAGTCAGTCACAATTGAATCAGCAGCACTAAAAACTCTTTCTGAGCTTACTCTGGCACAGGAGCAGCTGAGGTACTCAATGGCAATAGCAGCTAGTGCAGGCCAGATTTCAAGCTTTCTGCACCAATACTCAGGGTTCAGCCTCGATACTTAGCACCTGGGGGTCATCGAGATAAGACTGCACCATATGGCGTGCAGACAGCTGAATCTCTGTACTTCCCTCAGGTGACTGCCATGTGGAGACACCAATGTCCTTCAGCACGGACCAGAGAGGGTTTGTGCCACCACTACTAACTCATGATGATGAGGGTAACATAGCAGACTGGTGGAGGAGAAGGATACTGGGTGAGAGGTGGTTGATGCTTGATATTTGGCCCCTGCTACTTTTTTTTCCATCTTTACCTCAGACTTAATCATCCAGTTTTTGACCTTGCCACACAGGGTGGCTACATAATTATCCAGATCATCCTTCCCACCAGGAAAAAGTGAAGTCATGCACTGCTTGTACCTGGGATCCAGCAAGGTTGCCAGGATGTATGCCTCAGAGTTGTTAATATGAATGGCACAGGGACCATCATCAAAAAGATGGATGATGAGGTCAGCAAGCTCCAACTGAGTCTGCAGCCACTTCAGATTGCCCCCGTAGATTGCACAGTGCATGATGTACAACGTGCAGCAATGACATCACCTGGTTTAAGCATGCATTGTCTGTGCTCACCACTATCCATCAAAAACCATTAGGATGGATTCAGTGACATAATTAACTGTGCTTCCCAATCCTGCATGTGCATGATATACTCCTGGAGTGGCTTGTGCTGTTCATAAAGCAGCTAAAGCATATAGAGAGTGGAATTCCAGCGAGTTGGCATGTCAAGCTTCAAGCAGGAATTATTTGCCTTCTGAGGAGCATGAAGTTCTGCTCTAGCCGGAGCCAAATGACTGAAAAGGCTGCATATTTTATGGCTGAAAGCCAACATGGCACTAACTGCTACATGCTCCAGAAAAGACCTCACAATTAGATTCAACACATACGCAAAACAGGGGACATGATAAAAGCAGCCATCAGTGATGGCTTTGATGATGTTATGGGCATTGTCACTGGCAATATATGCTGTATTGAATCCATGAAGCTTTAGCCAGTGTGTAATGGCCTCATTGATGTGGGTGAGAATTCTGCTTGACATATGGGACCCATGCATACTCTCCATGCTTAATGTGGCATGCTGTCAACAACCAGTACTGCTGTCAGTACTCAGGTGACACGTAGATGAGGGACAGGGATGCAGAGCATATACATGAGGGAAAAAAGCCCAGTGTGCAATAATACACATTTAACTAACACCCAATGATGGGCCACTGGTCCTGATGTCCATGGTGAGATGAATGCTGGTTACTGCTGAGTGTGACAGAACATGTGACGCCATGCATGCAAGGTCATTGTACATAGCTGGAATAGCCTTAGTGCTAAAATATGTTTGACTAGAAACTTTATATTTAAGCACAGCCTTCTCCATCAGTTCTCTAAGTCCCTCATTCTCAACAAATGAAAATGGCAAAAAGGTCTTTTGCCAGCATCTTGGCCGCAGCTGTATTGAGCTCTTTTGTCACCGAGTGTTTACGATGATATTTTGTGTGCTTGCTTAATGCTGATTTGATATCTGGCTGTTTAAGCCTATGAGTATGCAGGACTGTGGATTGTGGCTTGGCTTTGCAAAGTATGGTCATGCAGCTGTGACTGACTTCAGTGGTAGCAGGGACATGCTGCAGAATCCTCTGTATGGGTATAGTTGGATCACCTTGACTACTACCTCCACTTGTATCTGCACATGTAGGGGTAGAACACAATGAGAGGTCAAATGTTACATCATCTACTGGCTGGGGACCCTTGCTCTCAGTAGTAGAAGTAGCCGATGTTGGCATGGATGCCAACCTCTTATGCTGGGTTACCTTAATGGGGTGCTTACTTTGCATATGACTATGCATGCTAGTCATCCCATAGTTTAAACTCAGTTTGTCACAGCTAATCTTGGAATGACAGATGTTGCACATCGCAACATTGTCATCAGAATCATCAATTACAAAGAAATCCCACACCAATGAATGTCCCACCCACAAGCTGGATTTTTGTGGGTGGTGCGGCAGATGGGGATGGTGACACAGATATAGTGGTGGGCAAAATTGTTTTTGTTGCATGCTGCTGCTTTCCCAGAGATCCCATTTTTGCCACTTGCTGACCCTTGACCATGACAGGTTGCTGCTTCAGGATTGATGGAAGAGGGATTACTTTTCTTTTGCCACTAACAGTTTTGGTTGCTGCTTGTGGACAGGGTGGCTGCCAGTTAGGGTCTACTATTGGATCATCACCCTCACAACCATAATCACTACTACCCTCCATGCTTTCTGTCATTTCCATTGGAGAAAGTAAGAGCTGACTATATACAAGGTCTGCTTCCTCAATGACATTCTCTGCAACATGAACACTGCCACTAACAGTGTGTTCACTACGAGAATGTTTATGCTTCTCAGACACATTTGAAAGCTGTATCACCTGCTGCTCATTATCTCCTCCACCCATAGTAAATGATCCTGCAGCACTCTTACTGTCATCATCTGTAATATTGCCTGCCACTGTACCAAACCCTCCTTGGTCTTACTCACTACCAGCTCCTGAGTTAATTCATAGATCTCCTGGGACTGAGACAGTTGACTATTTTCAGGCTCATCTTGAGACCCCTGGGACTCACATAATAGTGTGGCAACATCAAATACAGTCTTTTTAAACTGTTGTTTAGAACGATGAGTGACACCTGCACTGGGAGTAGCAGTAATGCACTGAGTGCCAAAGAAGCTTGAGGGTTTTATTCCCTGTGAAGCCAACACTGGCACAGCATGTGCTATGGAGGCACTGCAGTATTGGTAGAACTTGCAGTGCAGCTACTAGTAGCACATTCCATAGAACCCTCTCCATGCTCTTGTGAAACCCTTCTGACTGATGCAGTATCTATCGCACTTTTTCCACAGCCTACACACTTCCCACTGCCTTTGCCTGACATGTTCTACTGTTTTTATTTTGATGGATCCTAAAATACCTGAAAGTATTAAAGAAATAAAAGAGACACTAATACATAAAATATGGGAGACAGAGTAACACAAGATATTTTGTTATCAAAAAGATTGAAAAGAATTATGAAGTATCTGTGATACAGCAGTCAAAGTACAGATAACAGCAACTTATATTTCTTCTTCTGAAGAAAATTGGTGGATTTAATTATTCCAAAAGCCTGTTCTGAGCTGCAGAACAAACACAGCTCTTCTCTCTTCATATACCAACTGCAGAGTGAGTAGCTACACAGTAAGAAATGTGTACTACCTCCTCCCCCTTTCCATGCACCTCATGTGGCTACAGAGCTGAAAACATGTGATCGTGCTAGTTTTGGTGTAATTTGACCTTTCTGCGGGATTTCAGTGCTTAACCATGGAATTTGCATTGAACCGCAGAATTTTATCTAACCAGGCTGCACACCATGTGACTGAAGAACTGAAAAACATGTGATCAGAGGTAGTTGTGGAAACAAATTGGCAAGTCCATGAGATTTCTGACCTTAACTGCGGAATTCCAGGCTGCACGCCATGTGACTGCAGAACTGAAAATCATATGATCAGAGGTATATGCAGGAAAAATTGTCATTTCTGTGAGATTTCGGTGCTAACTGTGAATATTTTACAGCACCACAGAATTCTAAGAAGCACAATATACAATATTTCAGCAAAAAAACATACAAAAAACACGAATGATTACTTTAAAACAACACAGTTAAGGTGCTCACTAGATGAGGTGATTACATTCAATATGTGACCATCGCAATTAAGATACTGCCTTCAGAAAATGAAATATGGACACACATTGATGGAGGGAAAAAAACTGCATACTCACATTTAAATCATGGAAAAATACATGATACAGTGAAATTATTAACAAGAAACATTTCTGCAGTTATCAACAAAATGTCCACAGTTTACAAGTAAATTGTATGCAGTACTAGGAGAAAATTGACAGTAAATATGTGAAAGTTTGGTATTCCTGGTAAAACAGCGGAAGATTCAATGAACATTTCGAAATTTCGCAGAACTTCTACTCAATGCCCTTAACCACTACGTTATGCTGCCTCCAAAAGAATCCAAATTCTATAGGAGTCCATTATAAATCCACTGGTTATAGCAGATTAGGGGACCTGAAGCCCATTAACACCTCCACAGCTGTAATCAGGTTGCCTCCCTGACACTTCTTGAGGCTACCTGACTGCAGCTATGGAGGTGTTAATGGGCTTCCCTGACAGCACTTATTTACTGCAGTCACCTCATGAGCTGCTAACTGTAGTTCCCGGCAAACAGTGAAAGGTGATCATTTAGCCTTCTACACAAATCCCTGTCTGTGTGCAGTTCCCTATCCGTGTCACTTCAGTGAAGAGGAGAGAGGGAGATATATGGCACTTACACTACCTGTGACTAATTATGAGAAACAACTGCTTCTCTCTCGCAAGCCATTTAGCCTTCTAAAAAATCCCCATCTGCAGTTCCCTATCCATACCACTCTGGTGAACAGTGGAGAGTGAGAGAGAGAAAGAGAGAGAGAGAGAACTGGTGCTGACACTGCTGGCAGCTAATTCTGTCAAGAAAGCAGCTTCTCTTTCACACACTGCTTGCAGGTGTGCTCTACTGTCCCTGCTGCAAAATCAGAACCCTGTAGCCTTCTGTACTTTCTCTTCTGTCAGAATCAACACACTGTAGCCTTCTCCACTGCCTGTTCTGTCAGAATTAGAACCCTTTAGCCTTGTACAAAAAATGAGCTTCTGCAGTTCCCTATCCACACTGCTCCAGAGAAAAAGAGAGAGAGAGTGAGATAGAGGAACCTTGTGCTGCTGCATGCAGCTAATTATGAGAAGAAAGCTTCCTTCTGCTGTTTTCTATTTATGCCACTGTGGTGAAGAGGAGAGAGAGAGAGAGAGAGAGAGAGAGAGAGAGGCACAGACCCGGCATGGCACAGATTGTTGCTAATTCTGTCAAGAAAGCAGCTTCTCTCTCAAACCTGCATATTGTCCCTGTGTCAAAAAAAGAGATAAGAATGAGAAACATGGTAGAAGCTGCACTGAGACAGAGCATGGCTATGGGAGCTGAAAATGAAAATGCAAATCTGTTTTGAATGGGAGGACTATGCTGTCCTTGATTGGGAGGGCTATGTTGCACAAAGGAACAACTGAGATCACTGAAAAAAATCCTTTTTAAATATCCCAGACACAGCTTATAATGGACAAATCAACTATGTAAAGACTAGTTTGTTATAAGTGGCATTCACTGCTTACCTCACCATTATAGTTAGGGTTCAGCAGGGGGTTCAGTAGTAAACCCCAAAATTTGCCCTTTAATAGCTTTGCAACATTTCAACATATTTGCAAGAAATATTTCATGCATGGGCCCGGGGGCAAGGTCTCTTGATGCGTCAAGTTTTGTGGTGGTCTGATGTGCAGATTCTGAGATCCAGATAGTGGAACAAAAATCTTGAGGTTTTGCTGTTTTTTTTTTTGTTGTTTTTTTTTGCCATCACCTAGTGCCCAGAAGGTTTGAAATATTTCTCTGAAATGTTCAGGACAGAAAAGACTTGGACCATAGTGATGCCTTTTGCTGGTTTGGTGAATAAAAATCAATAATGTGTCCCAGCGTTATAAGAATTTCAAATTTTGGTTCTAAGCATGTTCAGTATGGTTTATTGGATAGCTGCTTAGAAGGAAAAAATAATTCAGTCCATATGAAAAAAAAATATTTTTTCATATATGGGTAATTCTTTTCATGAGAAAAAAATTATTTTTCATATGGCCACCATCTTCTTTTCATTTTTTTCAAAAATAATTTTTAAAACCCATAAAAATGAGATCCTGCACAGACACCAACACATGCATCTTGTTGATCGGGACCCCATTAGGTGGATTCTGGAGTTACATTTTTTTTTAATGACACAGAAATGTATTTTTTTATACATTTTTAAATCTTTTTTGTGACTCAAGTTTTTTTGTATGCATAAAAAAATGAATTGGGCCATATGAAAAAGGATCCCTTAATACAAAAAAAATGTTGACTTTTTGGGACCAATTCTAGAATGGAACATTCATCTCAAAGAACTTGTGGCAGGGTATTTGACGCAACTTGCAATTTGCATCAAACATTGTAGCAAACACGATTCCAAAATGCACTTGAAGCAAAAGCCCTACCACAAGTCTGGAACACAGGATGTAGGTAGTTAGACCACCTACTTCCAGTTTCAACGTTGTGTCCAATATCGCAGCTTTTGCATCAAACCATTGGCGCAGGGTGCTGTAAAGTGGGGAAACTGTTGCAATTGTGTCAGTCCTTCTCAGATCAAACTGGGTTGTATCTGAGGGCCTTTTCCACAGCTGCATCCTACTTTGAAGTGGATGCAGGGTTTGATGCAAGCCCTGCATCCCGTTTCTAGAATCCAGCCTTTTATTTTCAGATTATTTTTTCCTATGAAGGTATTTGAATTCTTTTTTTGTATGAAGGTATCCTTTTTTCATATGAATGAAAGAACCTCACAAAAAAAGATTCCCTTACTACAAAAATAAAGTAAAAAAAAAAAAGTCCAAATTATTTTTTCTTATCAAGGTATCATTTTTCATTAAGTTTTTTTCAGTCATATAAAAAGGAGATGCCTTCATATAAAAAATGGAGTTATTTCTTTTTTCAGATTCTTTTTTCATATATTGGGATCCTTTTTTGGATGAATGAAAAAAACTCATGAAAGAGGAGATCCTTTTTTGTATGAATGAAAAAAAACTCACGAAAAAGGATCCCTTCATATGGAAAAAGAATTTGAACTTATTTTTTTCACGTTCTTTTTCATATGATCTCTCTACACTTGACAACACCCACTGGGCGGCACTCCACCTCACCCCCCAATGCATCCTGCCTCTGTTAAAACCAGCATGTGCTCAGCTGTATTCACTATAACTGCTACTAAACTGTATAATGTATGAAATCTTTCTGTGTAACTTTAAGTCAGTGACTAGTATTCTGTAACCTAAATGTGTTTCTGTCTGTCCTCTCTGTGATGAGGTACTTTTGGAAATGAGCCTCTGGCTCAAAGGTTGTAAACCTAGTTTTACAAATAAATAAATAAATAAATATGAATGGATCCTTTTTCATGAGGTTGTCTCATTCATAAAATAAAGGATCTGTTCATATGAAAAAGATTTTGGGCTTAGTTTTTTTTCACATTTTAACTTTAGCAAGCCATAACTCCCTCCATACTTGCAGTTAAGTGACAATTTATGTATCAAAACAAATTATCTTTATGTGAACCACAAGAATAACATATAATACCCCTTAACATTTAGGGGCTATATAAAAACCATAAAAATGAAAAAAATCAAAATTCCCATTGGATAACATTAGAAGTTTACCAAGCCATATGGCCAAGCAAATAAATAGATTTTTGTGAGAAATGGAAGTGCAGGGCCCAGGCTTCTACATCAACATAGATCTATGCAGATATAGAGGGATGAAAGGGAAAGGTCCACTGGGCCCAGCACTTCCTTAGACAAATGGATATGTTCACTCAGGTCCTGAGGATAAAATCATACTACCTCAAAAAGTAAAGGCATTTTTTCAAATAAACTTTGTCAGTGCATGAGTTAGGGTTCACATTAAACTGACAAAAGTAGGGAACCCCACTTTGGATCATGGTTAGGCTAATGGTTATTTGGTTGAATGATGAGACAAAGAAATTCTTTAAATGTTAACATGATGGAATAGAAACCAAGTAAGACAACTGAATTAATATGAATGAACTGCAGGCTTTTAAACAGCTTTGTGGAGAGCATTGGTAATATAACTATGTGCTTTTGGTTTTTGACCAGACACCAGTTTACCCCAGTGAACAATTAAAAAAAATAAGAAAGATGCATAAGACGTGTAAAATATCTGTATATTAGCCAGGGTTGAGCCTGCTATACCTTTAACATTGCATTGAAACAGGAGAGTTGTGGCTTTCTCCTAATTGGTGAGCTCCTCAAGGGTCACCAGTGAGCCAATTATTGGCAAGAGCGTGCCACATATAGTAAGATACTAAGCCAGACAGTGGTTGCCACACAAGAAAGAGAGTAAGCAGTGGCACTTCAGCTCATATTGGCATTGTAAAATTTAAAGATAAAAGCTGAAGCCAGAGAGTGGTTTCCACATAAGTAAAATATATTGCAGTGGGATCTCAGGACATACTGGCATTTTAATCTTTAAGATGTTATTTCCTCACTGATGAGTGAGTCAGCTTGCCATCAGCAGTTAGGCTGATTTTGATTCTGCCAAATGAAGAGGCCAAGAACCCCTCTAAATGTTAAAAAGATAGCGTGAGAACCAAGTCACAAAATTCAGTTGATTTGAATGAATTGCAGGCTTTTAAGCAGCTGTAGTGGAGGAGGAAGTGCACTGGCACGATAACTATTTGCTTTTGATTTTGGCCACACACCGGGTGCAACCTTGTAAATAATTTAAGAACTTAAGAAAGATGCATCACAAATGTGATCAATTATCTTTGTATTAGCCAGGGTTGAGCCCACAACCTTTTAACCCTGCATTCCTCCCCAAACTACCTGACAGTCTGATTCCCAACAAGGCCAATTAAGGAATATAAAACTTCTGGTCCTCTTCCCCCAACTAACTGATTGATCCAGTGCCCAATAGAGATGGGTGAAGTCTGCAAACTTCATTTAGTGAAATATTTCATGAATTTCGCTCAATTTGAAAAATATTTTGCGGGTGCAAAGTGCAAAATTCCACCTGCGGAATGTGGAATTTAGCCTGCAAATAGAAAAGTAGTTATTCTGCCTACTGAACTGGATGTCTTATTGACTTTGCCTTTTCAAAAAAAAATTTCTATGTGATATCCATAGTTGTAGTGTTTTTTTTTTCATTTAACAAAACAAAAAAATTAATAGAACATGACTTTGCAAGGCAAGATTGTAATTTGATTTAACTGTTTTGTAACTTTACTTTTTAATCCCATTATTGATCATAGAGGCTCAGTTTTGCTGATCTATTTCTGTAGTGCTTGCTGCCGCTGTCACTGCCTCTCCCCCCTGCTACTCACTTCATTTTCATTCACACTTTCATTTCTACTGGCTGCCTAATGTTTGTCCTAGTGAGTTTCAGGAGTTCTTCTAACTCTACTGATCAAATTCTGTAGCATTCCCCACTGCTACCCACCTACCTGCTCACTCATTTAATTTTCACTTCCCATCTGTTTCTGATGGCCACCCACTAGCCACTTTGTTTTTTCTAGCCCCCACCCATTTGTTTCTATCAGCTGTCTAATTGCTTACTCCCCCTCCTACAGTTTAGTTTTTAGTTTCTGTTACAGGTAGCAGCCCCACCTCATTTGTATATGCAATTTTCTGAAGGCAGAACATGCATTTAGATTGACAGTTGCTAACAGTATTCTGAGAGCCAGTGTTGTGTGTTTCAGAGAGAGAGAGAGAGAGAGAGAGAGACAGAAAGAGCACCGCTGTTCAGCTTCTGTACAGTGTTGCCATATGGAAGCCAGAGGGATGGTGTCGGTTGGTAAGCACAGTCAGAAAGAGCACATAGAGAGTGTGTTTACAAGAAGACACCATATGAACATATGAAAATTGCCAGCAGAAAAAGGCCATTTGGTCTAAAGAGTCTGCTTTATTTTGCAGCTACTATCTTCAATACAGTTTTACACTTCAGTTTGCTAAGTTTAGATACCATATTCGAATGTCTACATGGAGAGGGGAAATAGTAACAATTTGCTGAATGTCACTGTTTGTTATTTTATGCCCGAGAACCACCCCCTGAGAATGGTGGGGTAATGTTGCCAACAGAATGCTACCATCTGCAGTAGCATGATTTACAAACATACTACTGCTATGTGTCTCACTGGGCAAATTATGTTGCACTTGCCGAACAGGGGCTGAACAATGACATGCAGACCTAGTAAGAGATTTTTGTTATTTCATTTTGAGAGAGAGTGCAAGTCTTTATGTATGGCGTTATTACTTTATTTTAAAAATGAATTTCATAGGTGTAGCTGTGAGAATGTGCCGCCAAGATGAGACACATGATTAAGGTTTGAGTCAGCTGTGGAGAAATATTAAATCAGATGAGAAATGTTTTGGTGTTATGTTGTGGGACAAGATTTTTTTTTCATGTGGCTAAGTTTTATATGGAAATACAGGTGATAACGGTTCTGTAGTTTTGAGTAAGTCAGTAAACAAAATGGCTGCTGAACAGTTTTATTAAAATTCTGTACTTGAATAGTGATTTGGGTTGAGGTTAAATACCTCATTCCACAGTCATGTGGCTGGTTTTAGCCAATAATGATTAGAGTATTTTTGTACTCATTTTATAATTAGCGATGCACTCTAAAGGGTAATGTGGGTCAATCAGATGCGGTAGTACAATGCAGACCATTTGGTCTTGTACCCTGCATAGCCCACACCTGAAACAATTTGATAACTGGTGGCTGCTTCTACATGCCCTGAGCTGCCACTAAAATGCCTTTCAAGAATCAAGACACAACCCTCACACTCTGCCTACCCCCACACCAAAATGTACAGCATTGTTAAATGATGCCACCCTCCTGTACTGGAGGCTGCTACCCTCTACACCTGGTACCAGTACTGTATTACTCTTGGTGCACATACTACATAACTCCATGAAAGGTTACTGAGTAAACAGGCTGAATCAGTGCAAACCCATTTATAACTGTAGCATGTTGGCTGGCGGTAATGCACTTGACATTAAGAGAAAGTGACTGCTCAAATAAACCCCATCCCAAAGATCACACATTTGCTAAAATGGCAGTTTGATTTGTCTCATAGGCAGGAACACTGGTTTACTGCATATGCAGTGACATGGACAGAAAAGCAGAATTCTAATTGGCTAGCGGGAAAACTGCCCAAAACAGAAACAGCATTTGTTCTCGTTGTCTCTGAGAGCACAGTGCCTTAAATAGCTTGGTAGCGAATGTGCCTTCTTCTTTGCCTTATGACTTGGTAGCGAGTGTTCCTTCATCTTTGCCAAAACTGTGCCTGTGCTGAAACTTATCTACTTTGGACCCATTCCTGCTAAAAACTAGGGTAAGTTTTGTACTTCTACGGAATTCTACTCTCCATGCCATGCTAATATTTTAACTGTTACGTAGGTAATGTGGGGGCCCATGAATGGACGTGTTGTCTCTCTGCTCCCCACCATGTTGTCCCAAAGCTTTCTCACTTGTGCTTGCTGGGCACTGGACTTTCCAAGGAGTCCCTTCCTCTTACAGGCTTGGCTCCTCTGGCTTACTTGTGCTGATGATCCTCCTTCCCTGCCACTGACCCTCCCTGGCTACAGCAGTACTGGTGCCATTGTTTTGTTGCTGCTCACTTTTTTCTCCACTGTACAGTTGGTGCAAAAAACTTTAAACAAAGGCTAGGATTTAGGACTTTAGTCTGAGGTGGTTTGGGGGTGTGAAGGTGAATGGATGCATTGTCTCTCTGCTCCCCACAATGGTGTTTGAAAATTTCACTGCTAGGAAACTTTCCCGCATGGGCTTGCTGGACCCCCTCCCTCCCGCTAACCCTCCCTGGCTACCGCATTGGAATGCCACATCAAGCGCATGTTTGGTGTCACGATCCTGTCCATTCCTGAGCTGGAGGTTGTGCTCCCTAATTTTGTGAAAATGCCACATGAAAATGCCACCACTGACCTTTCCTTTGCATTTGGGGGGGAGTCGGTCACTTTTTTGGTGTTGGTGGGATGAGGTTACTGGTGGGCTGTGTTTACACTGGTAGTGATGGTGTGGGGATGCTGGCAATAGGGTGGAGACTGATTCTGGGGGTGTGATTACAGACAGAGGAGTGAGGTCTGATGATGGTTGTATGGGGATACTGG
This sequence comes from Neoceratodus forsteri, assembly GCA_016271365.2. Classification (NCBI taxonomy): domain Eukaryota; kingdom Metazoa; phylum Chordata; order Ceratodontiformes; family Ceratodontidae; genus Neoceratodus; species Neoceratodus forsteri. Next base: position 1,579,531,457 of record CM057449.1, on the reverse strand, counting down.
CCATATTAGTGATGGCACACTGGCTGTTGAGGTGTGGGTGGCTGTTGGAGCATGGTGTAAATATTGGCATTGGGACCAGGTAGGGATACCTGCAATGGGGTGAGGACACTGGTTCCTTGTGATAGTATCAGGACATTTGTCATGGTGGGGTGGGGGGTACTGGCAGTATTGATGTGGCAACTCTAGTAGTGCTGGTGTGGGAACACTAGCTGTGGTGGTGCAGGTAGGTGCCTGTCATGTAATGTTAAGGTGGGGTGGGGATACTAGCAGTGGGGTGGAGACACTGGGTGGGAATACCGGCATGGGGTGGGGACACTGATCATTGTGGTGTTGGGACTTATTTGGGATGCACCTACTGTAACATGAACTGCACAAAAATGGCACCTTGGGAACAGTGGCCATGCCAGTCCTGTGTGGGGAGAGGGGTTGTGCAGGTCCATCCAGTTGGGGGACTGGTTCTGTGGGTGTGGATAGAAACAGTGTAGTGGGGACTGGTCGTGGTGGTGTGGGATGTAGATACCAGCCATGTTTTTTTTTCAATTGTTTAACCAGATGAAAGCTTTTTTACAGGTGCAACCTGGGAGCACAGGGAAGTTAAGTGACTTGCTCAGGGTCACACAGTATTGCAAGTAGGGGCTGTGGGATTCAAACACAAGTCTCCAGATTTGCAGCTCAGAGCCTTAAACCACTGTGCTACTATACTTCCTCCCTGTTAGTGTGGGGACACTTGTCTGTGGTGGTGCAGGGTGGGGGTACTGGCCGTGTAATATTGGTGGGACACTGGTTGGGTTGAGTGGGGTGGGGATGCTAGCAATGTGGGATGGGGATTCTGACAGTGGTGGTGTGGAGACACTAGCTCTGGTGGGGTGGGGATACTGGCAGTGGTGTTGGGAGCTGTGTCTATTTGGGATGCACCTGCTCTGTTCAAAATCTGCCACTGTGGGGAGATCGGCCATGCCAGCCCAGCCAAGGGGGAGAGAGGGGCTGTGCTTTTCCATCTGAATGAGCAGACAGTGACCGCACCGCTCCATAGGCGTAGTGGAGAGTGGCCAGCCCATGTGGATCTGTCTGGGAGGGGGAAGTGGCCATGGTGGGGATACAGTTACTAGTTGGGAAAGTAGGAGTTCAGGTCCATATGGGTGGGGAGAGTCACTGTGTATGGTATTCCTGTGTAGGGAGAGTGCCCATGTAAAGTCTGCATGTTGGGGTGGGGAGATTTGGTATGCAGGTCAATGGGGGGGCATCCGTGTTGGTCCATCAGGGTGGGGAGAGTGGCAGTGTGGATCCATCCAAGTGAGAAAAGTGATGAAACCCTGATGAATTTACCTGCCAGCTTTGAGCTGCTAATATGCTCCACTAGCTTCCTCGTGCTGCTGGCCTGCACTTTCTGCTTCCTTGTGCTGCTCCGGACCTGCCTTGCCACCTGCTGCCATAGGACTACTGCCTTGCTATGTGCTTGCCATAGTCTGGTAAGTTATTTTTTTGTAACAATACAAATGAATAATGGTTTTGAAATGACACAGATGCTGAGAAAAATGGTTGTGGCCTCAGAGGGAGTAGTGGACGGGCAGAGTGGCACAGCACTATTTTTTTCCAGCATGTACTCCAGTCTGCTGGGTCCATGTCATGCTCCAGTGGTTCTTAGTTGATGGTCAGCAGAGAGCCTGGCTGGGCAGACTCGTTCACATGCTGAGAAAAATGGGTCTGGCCTCCAAGGGTGGGGTGGATGGGCAGAGTGGCACAGAACCATTTATTTCAACATGTACACCAGTCTGCTGGGTACATGCCATGCTCCAGTGGTTGTTGGTTGATGGTCATCAGAGAGCTGGGCTGGGCGGACTGGTTCACATGCTGATAAAAATTATTCTGGCCTCGGAGGGAGGGAGGGGTGGATGGACAGAGTGGCACAGAACCATTTTTTCCAGCATGTACGCCAGTCTGCTGGGTCCATGCCATGCTCCAGTGGTTGTTGGTTGATGGTCGGCAGAGGGACGGGCTTTCCCACTTCCATCTAGTTGATCCTGCCATCATTTTCAAATAAAGAATAGCTAAAAAACTTTATCTGTTTCATCCTGCAGTTTCCCCTCTTATTCCTGGAGCAGCTACACTTTCACTTTCTCATTTAAATCTGAAGCGTGAGCAAGCGCTTTTAATAAAGTAAAACTGAGGTGCTCCTGCATGTTGAAAATAAGCACTGTCCCAGTGGAAGTTAGATCTGTCTAGTTTAGTTGTGTTCAAATTGTGTCTGGTTTGGTTAAAAAGCTGCTGCTCGCAATGGGAAGAAAAGTAAAAGCAAGTCGCAGCTTCAGTGAACACATCGGAGCTCAAGTGACTGTTGCTATAGCAACACTCGCTCAGGTTCGCAATGTCTTCGCTAATGCTGCAACACATCTTCATTTCTCTTCCCATTGCCAGCAGCAGCTTTTTAACCAAACCAGACACATATTCGAACAGAACTAAACTAGACAGATCTAACCTCCACCTGGACAGTGCTTATTTTAAACATGCAGCAGCTCCTCAGTTTACTATATTAAAACAAAGCGGTCACTCACACCACTGCTTGACACCAGCTCTGTCACTCTGCAACAACCATCAAAACTGCAGCTGCTTCTGAAAGTTGGAACAGAAGTAAAAAGCAGTACAATCAACCAGATAAAATTTTTTAAGTAAATATTTCTGAAAACCACACATTTTCTAGGCATTGAAGGTCAACCGGCTGCTCCCTCCATCCCAGCTAAGATCAACATAAATGGCACAGTTATTGAGAACAATTACCAAATCCTCGAAGAACTAAATTCTCACTTCGCCATAGCTGGTCTAGCTTTTGATGCATCACCGTACGCATTTTGTACTAGTATCTATGCTAGCCCTATCACTGTCCTGAAAGCTACAGCTCATCCTTTCTAGCTGGTCCCCCTCAGCTTCAAAGAAGTCGAGGATTCACTCTTCAATTTAGATACCACAATAAGTGCCAGAGACGATGGCTTAGAACCATTTTTCTTAAAAGTCGGCTACCACTATCTTACTGCTCCCATTCTACATCTATTCAACCTCTCTATCTCTTCTGCCATAGTTCCATTACACTAGAAATCCGCTCATATCATACCCTTATTTAAATCTGGTGACCTATGCGACTTAAACAATTACAGACCAATCTCAATCTTGCCTATCCTTTCAAAAGTCCTGAAAAAACTGATTTATATACAATTTGAAGAATCATCTGGAAACCTACTCTCTCCTCAGTCCAGCCCAATCAGGCTTTCGCTCTAATCATAGCACCATTACTGCATTAACTAAAGTCACCGATGACTGGATCTCAGACAAGGAAGCTAAAAAAATTATGGATGCAGTATTCTTAGATTTGAGTAAAGCATTCAACATCATTTCCCATACTCTAATTGAGAACAGCCTCACCAATATTGGTGCTACCATAGCTACTACTAAATGGTTCTCCAGTTACCTATCAGGTAGGTTGCAGAAAGTCAAAGCTGGTGGGCTGTACTCTGCCTCCTTACCAGTTACTATTGGAGTCCCACAAGGTTCCATCTTTGGTCCTATACTCTTCTCCCTATCAACAACCTCAGTTCTCAAATAATCAGGTCAACCTTGCATTTCTTTGCAGACAATACAGTTTTGTATACATCCGGCCGTACAATATTGGAAGTCAGGGATATACTCCAAGTCGATTTTACACAGGTAGAAACAAATCTCATCAATACCAAACTCCTCCTAAATGCTAAAAAGACTAAGGCCATGATTTTCCCCCCTAATACTTCCTCCATCACCCTCACTGTCCCACCTAAAGACTTCATCATTACATTCCTAGCTGAACTACTGGAAGTTGTCTCTAAATTTAAATACCTCGGCTTTTGGTTAGACAACAAGCTCTCCTTCAACGAGCACATTGACAACCTGTCCAGAAGACTAAAAGCTAGATTAGGCTTCTTCTTCAAAAATAGGTCCCTCTTTCCCCTGGAAACCAGACTTGGGCTTGTTCAGACCACCTTCCTCCCTTTACTTGACTATGGGGACATATTATACACTTCTGCAGCAATTACTAAGCTAAACAAATTGAACATTCTCTACTACCATACCCTGTGCTTCATTACAAACTACCCATACCGAACCCACCATTATGAACTATATGCAGCTGTTGGTTGGACTTCACTTACCATTAGACGCACACTCCATGTTGACATTTGGACCCTAAAACTTCTGAATAAATTCCCAAGCTATTTAGTAGCACTTATCTGTACTGCCCACAGCTCTTATTTCCTTAGGAAATCAGATTTTATCCTACTCAACGCACCTAGGACTCATACCTCCTTTGGTAAATGAGCCTTCTCAAGTGCCCTATCAACTATTTGGAACCAGCTGCAATCCACTCTGAAACTATCCACTGTAGTCTCAGTAAATTTCTTCAAAAAACTGGTGGCTCAAAAAATAAAGGACACCTGTAACTGTTTCTAAACTCCCTCCCTAGCTTTCTCCTTAGTTTCTTACTTTGTTCTCACTATACCACCTTCCTTAAACAACTTGTACTAAATATTTTTTGTTTTTTTGTTTTTCACCAAGGACTGTTTACCCATGTACCTTGTAGGACCTGGTCCGCCATTTATGTATTGTTATGTTATTGCCTGCATTATATATTTGTTGTAACTATGCACCCAGGACCTCCTTGTGAATGAGCTTGCTCAATGGAGCTTTCCTGCAATAAACTTGAACTTGAACATGCAAAGACAGTGCCTCAATGTAATCCTGTTGAGAACTGCATTATGAGACATGTGGCAGGTTGAGTTACAAGACAAAACAACATTGTGGGGGTTGTATTGAAGGGGCCCAAAACATACATTGTATGAACAGAACATGACATGGCCTGACTGAATATATCATATTTATCTTCAGTTGAGGCCAATGACATCATGATATTATTGGCCACTCATGAAGATAAATATGATATCTTCAGTCAGGCTATGTCATATCTGATATATCTCTTTTTTAACATTACTGTGTGGTTTGACAAGATGTTACATGACCTGTCTTCATTTAGCACCCTGGATACCCAAGTGGGGTCTGGCTGCATGACAGGCCTGGGTCCCAGGCTTGCGATGCAGCTGTTCCATATACCCCTCCTCCAGGTTAGAAGGAAGGTGCATTACTTGTTTGGTTTTGTGGTGATTTTTGGACATGTGTCTTTACTGAAGAATGCATATTTTTTATTTGTTTCATTTGTCATTTCCTGTGTTGTGCTGCTCAGGACCTGCTGCCTCTATCCTGGCAATCCTGAAACATGGTGTAAAGTATTGTTGGGTGGTATGCATATCTGTGTAGAAGAATACAGTCACACACTCAGACAAAAATATTTATTAAACATCATCAAACTGAATCAACCATGTTTCATCTGAACCCAGAGGGCATCATCTGTGCAGTTGGAAATGCAGATTGTCTTCCTCGGTTCCCTTCATCAGTTTTGGAGGACGTGGATATTGAATTATCTAGGGGATAAACAGACTGGTTAAACTGTTGAACTGCATGTTAACAATTTTACCACTTTTATTAAATGCATTTTCTATGTTGAATCTTTTGCTGGAATTTCTAATGGAATATTTTGGAGGCTTGTCTTGATTTGTGCTTATAAAATTTAAAAGTTCTGAATACAGAAGTTGCTGCTGGGGTGGGCGGGCCTTCATAGCAACCTGGGCTATCACAACCAGGCCCACAACCCACTGTCTCATCATAGGTGATGCTAATAAAACACCACCCAAGTATTTGCCTTTTCAGGGGGTACTGTGTGGCAGTGCATGGGTATCTGGAGTGGTGATTCATAGAAACTTCTTGTGGTAGCTTTTCTCCTAGGTGGTGTGGTGTAACTGCCTTGGCACCAGGGCAGTCCATTTTGCTTAGATGGGGTTGGGGAACTAGAGATGGTGAGTTCTTAAAGAACTACTGGCCTAGGTGAAGCCCTGACCACTGTATAGATTGGGGCTCGCTTCTTCTATCTTGTCTCCCCCCTGTAGGCACTATATTAAGTTAATCATCTTTGCACGTAATCACTCAAATTGTTAAATTCTCCGGTGCATCCAGCTCATTAATTTAGGAGTTTGTGAACATCTTGCAGTCACACTCGAAAACTGATGATGCTACCTTGTCCTTTCTTCACTTGCCCTTATGCTTGGACAATGAAGTTTTGTGTCCTTTTTATTATAAATATCATGGTGTGTCTAAGCCACGATTACTCTGCCAATTGAGAAAGGAGCAACGCATTGTCATTAGCTTGCAGTTTTAATAAGGAAAAGAGTGCGTCTTGGTCAGTAGCACCATAATTAACATTCTGGATGCTCCACAGGACCAATTGGAGTAAGTGATCAGGTGCAAAGATTAATTTACCTATACTAACTGCAGGAGGGATAGGAGAGACAAAGCCTCAATCTGAACAGCTGTCATGATTTCACCACTGATGGTAGAATGCCTTTCTTGAGTTTGAGCTCCTACCTGAAAACTAAGAGGCTCCATTTTCATGAAGATAGCCAGAACGTTCCCAATTTATTATCTTTGAGATTCTGGTTTGGTTTATTCTTTGGCAGAGATTGTGTTTGTGTATCTATTAGCATCCATTAACATCAACATCCTCATTAATCACTTGAATTTTTTTAAGTTGGATGCACTTTATTTACAAATAAACCAATTCAGGTATCTATATATTAGATAGGGACTAAACCGACAGAGTCCACCTTGGCATCTAGTGGTTCGGCTTACTTCACATCTGAGCTTGGAAAGATTTGTACATGGCATTGGGCTGCAGTGCTGTGCATGCGGCCATCACTTGGGACAGGTGGGGGCTGCAGTGCTGCCACTGTTGCCATCACATGGGACAGGTGGGGGTTGCAGTGCTGCACATGCTGTTGTCACATGGAATGGGTGGGGACTGCAGTGCTGTACATGCTGCCATCACATGGGAAGGGTGGGGGCTGCAGTGCTTCACATGTTGCCATCACACAGGATGGGTGGGGGCTGCACTGCTGCACATGCTGCCATCAAACAGGATGGGTGGGGGCTGCAGTGCTGCACATGCTGCTGTCACACAGGATAGGTGGGGGTTGCAGTGCTGTACATGCTGCCATCACATGAGAAAGGTGAGGGCTGCAGTGCTGCACATGCTGCCACCACATGGGAAGGGTGGGGGCTGCAGTGCTGCACATGTTGCCATCACACAGGATGGTTGGGGGCTGCAGTGCTGCACATGCTGCCATCACATGGGAAGGGTGGGGGCTGCAGTGCTGCACATGCTGCTGTCACACAGGATGGGTGGGGGCTGCAGTGCTGCCACTGTGGCCATCACATGGGACAGGTGGGGGCTGCAGTCTGCACATGCTGTTGTCACATGGAATGGTTGGGGACTGCAGTGCTGTACATGCTGCCATCACACAAGATAGGTGGGGGCTGCAGTGCTGCACATGCTGCAATCACACGGGATGGCTGGGGGTGTAGTGCTGCACATGCCGCTGTCACACAGGATGGGTGGGGGCTTAGTGCTGCCACTGTTGCCATCACATGGGACAGGTGGGGGCTGCAGTGCTGCACATGCTGTTGTCACATGGAACGGGTGGGGACTGCAGTGCTGTACATTCTGCTATCACATGGGAAAGGTGGGGGCTGCAGTGCTGCACATGCTGCCATCACATGGGAAGGGTGGGGGCTGCAGTGCTGCACATGCTGCCATCACACAGGATGGGTGGGGATTGCAGTGCTGCACATACTGCTGTCACACAAGATGGGTGGGGCTGCAGTGCTGTCACTGTTGCCATCACATGGGACAGATGGGGGCTGCAGTGCTGCACATGCTGTTGTCACTTGGAACGGTTGGGGACTGCAGTGCTGTACATTCTGCTATCACATGGGAAAGGTGGGGGCTGCAGTGCTGCCCATGCTGCCATCACATGGGAAGGGTGGGGGCTGCAGTGTTGCACATGCTGCCATCACATGAGGACAGGTGGGGGCTGCAGTGATGCACATGTTGCCATCACACAGGATGGGCGGGGGCTGCAGTGCTGCAGTGCTGCTGTCAAATATTGATTGAGGAAAGACCGCAATTTCCATTTTGCCTGGAGATGGAAGTTGAAGCAACTTCTCTGTGCTTTCAAGGCTGTGCTTTGCTACAGACTGTAATGCTGTTCAGCTCACACCCAACCCTGGCCTGTTGACTGATGTGGATACCTGAACTCCAGACTGCTAGCAGCAACATGTCCTGTCCACTGAAAAAGTAAGTTTATTTTGGATGTCTCATTGTTCACTTTTTTGGTCAAGATTGTCTGGTTCAGTTTCTTGGTCATGTATGGGGGCAACAGTAGTTATTCAAGGTAGAGTTCATTTTTAGGTGGTCAGTGACTGAATGGTTTGGAGTGTTGGTGGCAAGTTGAGCTGCCATGTAACTGCCCCACCATCAACCACAATTAAAATAATTGAAAATGTACTTGCAGAGATACTGACTCCGACCCTGGCTGGACACTTTTTCAGTGATGGCCCTTGTGGCAGTCACTGAGAGTACTGCAACCCAGTCAGTAAGGAGTTGCCCATGATGAGTTACTTGAATCAATGGAGGGTGTCTGCATCAACATCCTCCATGGAAGTGGGTTTTGTTAGTACAACCCACCAGATGTTGACCCAGAGCCCTTGTCCCCAAATGCATACATGTGGGGATCTGCTGCTTTAAGTTTTATACACCCTGGGTGATTTGACACAAAAGTGTGTTTCCTGTGGGTGGTGATAACTAGAGACTGGGGAGTGAGGGTGGCAAGCTCAGCCATCACAATAAGATCCTACCTATATGGCCACTTGCTTCTGTACTTGGCTTTAAGGATAGATGGCTGCAACCATGGCAATACTGGTAACACCTTAGTCCTTGTGGCTCACAGCCGAACTTTCAGGTTCTGTCTCCCAGCAAAGGAGGCAGATGGCATGTCTAACTAGGTGTTATTTACTTTTGTGTGTGGGGGTGAGGGATATGTGCGTGTGTGCGTGTGTGTGTGTGTGTGTGTGTGTGTGTGTGTGTGTGTGTCCTTTATTTAGATAACAATTGTTTTTGGTTTTTTTTCTGATTTTTTAGGCTTTGACATTCCAGCTTGGTATGAATTTCAGCTGGAAATAATCATCATCTCTAAAAGGTATGGTGTGGCCTTCATATTCATGTGATTTCTTTTGAGCCAGAGAGACTGACAAGGTCTTAATGCAATCCGGGCAGCAAGCCCGGGATCCTGTATGTCATTAGAATTTCTCATCAGCTGTGACCGGGGCTGTATTCAGATGTCAGTATTCTACTTTTGCACTATATAGTCAAGCCTGTGACAGCTTATGAGGGCAGCTTGATTTCTGTAGCTGTTTCTCCCGACTGTCATCCATGGATTGAGCATGGATTAGCAGTGAGATTCTGATTCTGGTATTATTTTTTGTATGGATTGTGAGCTGCTGACGTCAGCGTATTTTCTGCAGCTGTTCTCCAGACTCTCATCCATGGGCAGAAATTATCTGTGATATTTCAATCCTTAATGTAGTAGTTCTGAAGCTTTAAGTAGTTCTAAAGCCTGTTTTAATATCTCTCCAACTTGTGTTCCACTTTTTAGTTCTCTGGAGTCATCGGTACTACCCACCATGATGGCTACACCAAGCAAAATGGGAAAACTTTCCAGTGTCACTGCTACGGACCGTGCATTGCAATTCAAGTTGGAAGGCATGTATGAGGATGGAGGTAAAATGTTTTGTCATTTTTGTGATCACCCCATTGACTATGTGAGGAAGGATACAGTGGTGGATCACTGCAAAAGTAAAAACACATATGAAGAATGCAAGCCAGAAGAATAGCAACAGACAGGTGATGCTTCACACCAGCTTTACTGCCACAACTTCTGCAGCTGCAGCATAGGAAAATACTGTATTGGGTGTATTAAGGGCTTGGTGTGGTGCAAATATACCCATTGAAAAGTTGGATTAACCGTGCATAAGAGACTGGATGGGGGACAACGTTAAAGGAATTGGTGCTCTCCCAAATGTATCCACCTTAAGGCAGAACTACTTGCCCAAATTGAGAAAGGAAATGGAGGACGGAATTTCGCAGCTTGTGAAAGGGAAGACGTTCTCTGTAATGTGCGATGAGATGACAGATACAGATGCCCGCTGTATACTGAACATAATTTTTGTCATGCAGGGTGGAAAATCTATCATAGCAGACACAACAGAGTTGACAGCAGTGAACCACACCACTGTCACACAAAGTGTTATAAAGACATTGCAGAAATATGATGTAGAGACAGACCAAGTAGTCACCTTCATCAGTGACAATGCGAGGTACATGGTGAAGTGCTTCAAAGAGGTTTTATATGGCCTTATTGGTGCCCATGTGATCCATGTTGGTTGCTGGGCACATGTGTTATCCTTGGTGGGAGACACATGGATTGACCATTTTGAACTGGTCAATAAACTTGAGGCACTTGTGAAATACTCATTCCAGCAGTCGCCCAAACACAAGAAAGAGTACTTGGCATTCCTGGAGGGGCGCGATGTAGAAAAGAAAATATTGCCTCCTGTTCCTGTCTTAACCTGTTGGAACACTTGGTTTGAAACAGTTAAATACCATTCACTTTACCTTCAGCACTTAAGAGACTTCTACAAGGAGGAAGCAAGTGATTGAAACTCCATGAATTCTTTGAGAAAACTTTTTCAAGACTGGTTTACTGACCTGCAGATTCACACAACCTTCATCGCTGAAAACTGCAATGATCTCATCAGCACAATAGAGCTTCTACAAAGGAAAGATAAACCCTTGGCTGTTTCTATATTTGATGCACTACATGAAATAAAACAGAGGTTTCAGATGGATGTATCAAAAATTGAAGCATTTGGAGAAAGGACAGATGAATACTTAGCTACTCTTAGGCCACGGGTTAAGCAGGTGCAGATTACAATTTTTCCAAAAGGCATTTGGTGTAGCCCTAAACAAAATGGCAAAACACATGGAAACAAACTCAGCCACCGTGTTCTTGAAAGCATGCCATATTTTGAACCTCTACAACCTTCCTAAACTGAGTAGGGACTTCATACACTACTCCAGTGACACTGGTGTATTTGAACTGCACAACCAAACTGCACTAAGAAAGGACTGGGAGATGTATGTTGGGCAGGACATAGGAGAACTTCCAGACATAATGGACTTTAATGTTGGCCAGTACTGGATTTCAGTGCAGCCACAATTACCAGGACTAGCCAAAGCTGCTCTGCAAGCCATTTGGATACCTGTGTCGAGTGTCAATGTGGAGAGATCCATCTTGGTCTATGGACATATCCACACAGACCAAAGACGCAACCTGCTAGTAGACAATATGAGATTGCTATCCCAGTTTATGTAGAATAAGTCAAAGGATTAGGCTGAACATTTTCTACAGAAGTTTTGCACATTTCATTTATTTATAGGGTGTAAGCATTTTCAATAACTTTGTTAGCTTGTTTTCTATATTCCTTGCCATGTCGTGTGTGTGTGTGTGTGTGTGTATATATATATATATATATATATATTTATATTTTGTTTTAATGTGTTTTTCACTGTATATATTTTGTCATACTGTATTGCACATTTTGCACATTTTAGTTTAGGCTTTGTTTATGCACAGTTTTCCACATTTCCTGTACCTTCGCACATTTGACACTTCAAGTACTTGTATTTAGGTTTTAGTTCACTTATGTTTCAATATATATTCATTTTTCTACATTCTGCACATTTTCAATTCGATTTGGTTTTTGTTCACATTTTTCAACTGTTGTACTTGTATATTGTGTTTGATTTGCAGTATCTGCACTCTTTGTAAACTACTTTTCTTGAAATGCTGTACTTTGCTTTTATTATTGACTTCATTAACGTTTCTTGGTGTGAGAACTTACGAGAAAGGTCATGTGGGTGGTAACTTAGTCTGCATTGTGTGGTGACTGGTGGCAGTCTCTAATGGCTAGTTTCTTTTAATTTATCCAAGTGTCCTGCAATCTAATATTCTGTAATGTCACACTTGAGGGATATGGGCTGCAGAGCTTTATCACCATGTTACTGACAACACAAGGGAAGGATGGAGGCCACAGTGCTACCGCCATTGCACAGGAGGGAGGAGAGCCGCAGTGCTGCTGCTGCCATCACACTGGAGGGATGAGGGCTGCAGGGCTGCTGCCAATCACACCAGAGGGAGGGGTCCACAGTACTGCTGTCCCCATTGCATCAGAAGGATAGGGGGCATTAGTGGTCCTGTCATTATACGGGAGGGATAGGGGATGTAGTGTGCCTGCTGCCTTGACACATTGTAGCTTCTAAAATAACTTGATAGCTACAAGTGCAGATATGCAACAGCAGATGTAGAAATGTGAAAATGCATGCTAGCAGAGAAAAAAAATGGTTAAATACAGGTTACAAAGCCAACACTGGTAAAAACTGATTTTGTCAGTCTGCAAAATGGAATTTGCCTTCTCTCAATCATAGTAAACCACTGTCCTTGCTCATAGGGTATTTGTTTAGTTCTTGACCCATTGGTGAAATTCGCAGAAACAATATCACAATTATACACTTGACTTTCCATAAAGGTGGGCAAGCCCTGATCCTATTCACAGTTCCAAATGAGTAGATCCTCCTTCATGCTGCAGGGGTCTGAATCTTTGATTGTGGTCTTCCTCAATTAGCTGGGGCTGCTTCCCAGTTAAATCAACTTCATTCACTCTCTGGCATTTGCTTCCCTGGCTGTATCTGTGGGGTTGGCTAGTTTCCCATGCTCCAACCAATGCAAGTCCATAGAAACCCATACATCGAGGTGGGAAAAATGTAACATTTTGGGGATGGAATTTTGCATATCGCACCCCTGATATTTTTTCTGAATTGCATGAAATTCACAAACAATATCACATGGCAAAATTTGTGACTTTGCCAGAACATCACAGGTGAAATTTAACGTTGCTGTATCTCTAGTGCCCAACCTGGTCCATCAGGCAATACACAATATTTAGCCCTCTCCCTTAGCTACCTGATGGGTCTGGTGTCCAACCTGAACCATCAGAAAATAAGAAAAATGGTAATATGGAGTGGGGGCTATAAGTGACTGATGCTAATTGCCTGGTGTTGGGTGAACTTGAACCACTGTGTACAATGTAGGGTGCATTACTGAAAAGCTGTGCTGCTTCATCAAAGCACTCACTGTGGGTAACATATACAAAGAATCTGTAAAACTGATGTTGTGTGTAGTTGTCATATAACTACAATTTAAACAATGAGACTAGTGAGACTGTAAGGCCAGCCAATAAATAAATAAATAAAATAATTAATAAATATATACACTGATAAAGCTAGTAACATAAAAAAGCAAGACTAGCCTTGTTGGCACCAGTCAAATCTTGTTTCTGTAGTTTTTTCATTCTAATATTTTATCAGTTTTACAGTGTTATTTGTAGGCAAAATGAAGTAACTGTTTTTTTCTCATGAGAACAATGTTATTTAGAACATTTATAACATGCCTAAATTCTGGTAGAACTGGACAATTTTACCAGCCAATAAAACTGGAAGGTAGTCTGAACATGTTACTGTTCAAAAATGGATACGGCCATATGTTTTGCCCTACTTTGCTCCATTGCTTCGCTAATGCTTTGTGTTTCAACCCTAACTGATGGCTGAATGTAGTTTTTTTGCAACAGATAATTATAATGATGTTTTTTCATCCAATAACAAAAAAAAGACAAGTAAATAGAACAACTGTTTCTAATATTATAACATTCTTCAAACCATTTTATGGTCTTTTCCCATATTAGAAATTCTTAAAATAGTATTTTTTGAAATCCTGAAAACTTTGGAGTTGGCTGCTTATAGAAACCACTAACCACAAGCTGAGAACATTGAGATTATAATTGCAACCAAACTGAGTAAAAAAATCTTTCAGCCAGGGAAAATGCTTATTACATATTCAAAATAGTTCAGTAAAATGGAACCACATTATATAAATGGAAGAGTTCTATATTGCAGTTTTTTGGAGAAAAATGTAATTTTGGAATAAAAGTAAAAAATAATAGCCAGCCAGGGAAGAGCCCACGAAGCCAGTGATAATTTGTGTGTCAGCCTTTCCATGATGCCTGTCAGAAGCTGTGTATGAGGGGGATTGTAGGGGATGGAAAGTAAAGGGTCAGTCTAGAAGATAGGGCTATCCAAGGGTGGGAAATATTGGCCTTGGGGAAAGAAGCAGCATGGTGTTATAAGGGCTGGGACACTGAAGAAAAACCTCTTTGCTCTTTCAGTCACACAAAATTGGAAGCAGCAACAGGACTAGTTTGGAAGCAGCAGCAAGCCACTTCATGGGACATTTTTAGAAGCTTGGGGGTTCATGATTTTTTAGAACCAAGGGCATTGTTGAAAGGTACTGCTTAGGTCCAGCTTGAGGAGTAAAGCAATGAAGTAAGGGTAGTAGGTGAGCCCAGCTATGACAGCAGACTGGGAAGGTACTCCAATCCCCAGGAGTGTCAGCATGAAATAGAGGGAAGAAGCATCTGCTTAGATGGAGTGAGAGAAGAGATTGCCCCAGCATGACAGAGCACTTTGATCATGAAGGAGCTGGGGTATGGACACTATATAAGGTCCCATGATGAAACACACACACAAAAAAATAAATAAAAAAAAAAGAAACCAATGCTGAAGGTGCCATGATCCGTTGCCTGCCACTGCAGATTCCTTGGGACTCCTGAGCCAGTGGTGAGGGAACAGGGGGAAGCGAGCAGAAAAAAAGACAGAGAAACTCACATATGATGAACACAGATGATAGAGACTCACTGAGGTTTAAGATCCTGGATGGCTTTGACAGGGTTGCAGTGTGATCCTGGTAAGTATGCATTTGGAGCACCCATAGCTGAACAAAACAAAGACAGCACTGCCTACTGCAAAAAACTTTTATTAGACCACTGCCTCACTACAAAACACAAAAACTGCACTGCCTGTCAGCCACCTGATGTGTTTTACACTAGTTAAAGAGCTCTCTCAAAGGCCTGGGGGTGTATCAATGGTGGTCCACTGCCACAGCCATTGGGGGTGGTACCCCTTAAGTGGGGCTGGAGCACTGATAACTGGTGCCCATGCCGTGGTCCCTACCCTAGCTGGTGCTCAGGCAATGATCCCTTCTTCAGTGCTCCCCATCCCACAGCAGGCTTTATAAGCCTGGGAGAGCCTATTGGGTTCTGCCTCACTGAAAAGGTGCAAACTCTTTTGAATGTATTGTGGACGATGGTGTGGAGTGCAGGATTCTTCTTGTCTACCGTCCACCAGGAGATGGGAATGTTTTCCTGTGGGAAGTCACAACGTCATTGTTGACCTGACATTGAGATCCCACAGATGGCTGATAATGGGAGACTTCAATGCCTGGGTTGACAATGAACTCTCACAGTTTCGACAGGACTTCCTCCAGTTAATGATTTCACTGTGCTTCACGCAGTTTATTTCCTCCTTGACTCATATTGGTGGTCATTCATTGGAGTTGGTGTTTCTCCTGGGGATGGAAATCTCTGACTTGGTGGTGGAAGCAGTCAGGTGGTCTGACCATCACACCATTGGGTTCAGCTTCTTGGCCCCCCTAGTAGGCCTGCTCCTATGGAGATGGTCCGATACCACCCTTTGAGGGGTGTATCACCCAATGGCCTGATGGCAGTGTCGAACCTAACAGGTATGCCGAGTGAATGCATGGATCCAGGGGAGCTGGTACTAGCCTATAACAAGGCAGTGACAGAGGCTCTGGGTTCAATTGCTCCTGTTTGTGTCTGACCCCTCACTCTTCACCCCAGGGCTTCCTGGTTTGATGAGGCCATGGGGGAGTTGAGGAGAGTGGGATAAAGGTTAGAGAGGCTCTGGCAGAGGTCGTTTCTGGTGTGTGACAGACTTAGTTTGATGGACCATTATTTGGTCTATCAATCAGCAATTACCCATAAGAAGGCAGAATTCCTGTCCAGGAAAATTGCTGCTGCACAGAATTGACCAGCCCAGCTTTTCCAGACTGTGGACAGACTGTTCAGCATGGAAATGCTTTTTCACAAGAGCGTTGTGAGATGATATCTCGATTCTTCACAGATAAGGTTGCCACTATCAGGTCCGGTATCCGCCTGACCCACTCTCAAGGGAGTAGCAGTGGTTGGCAGGAGACATTGGATGTCCTGTTTGTGTGGTGTGGCTTTGGCCAGTGCACAATCAATGATATTGTGATGGTTATCCAGTCATTGCGTCCAACCAACTGTAGTTTGGACCTGGGCCCCACGTGCCTTTTAGTAGGCTGTGTGGATAGTATTGGTTTGGTCCTTGCCGTGATAGTCTGGATGTCCTTGGAGAGTAGAATCTTTCCAGATACCCTGAAGGAGGCCATGGTTTGGCCCCTTCTTAAAAAGCCCTTCTTGGACCCGGACTGTCTGGCTAACTACAGGCCTGTCTCTAACCTACCCTTTGTGGGTAAATTTATTAAGAAGGTGGTGGCGCTACTGCTGGATGACCATTTGACCAGCCACAATATTTATGATTCTCTCCAGTCTGGATTTAGGAAGAGACATTGTACTGAGACACCCCTTGTCTGGGTACTAAATGACCTCCTAATAGCGAGAGATTGAAAGATCCATTCCATCTTGGTCCTTCTAGATCTCTCTGTGGCATTTGACACCGTGGACCGTGACATGTTGATGGATCACCGGTGGCTCATCTGTGGACTTTTGGGGTCAGTCCTCAGATGGTTTTGATCATCTCTAGAGGGTAGGACTCAGAGGGTGGAGTTGTTTTTTTTTTCTCAGCTCCATTCTTCCTATCCTGTGGGGTGCCGCAGGGATCCATCTTAGTGCCCATGTTGTTTGCGGTGTATATGCTGCCATTGGGAGTGGTTATTAGGTGGTACGGCTTGAGTTTTCACTGCTATGCAGACGATATTCAGCTGTACATGTTCTTTGTGCCTGGTCAGGATGATGCTGTCTCAGTCTTTAACAGCTGTCTAGCTGAGATCCAGGACTGGATGAATGTGACCTGGCTTCGGTTAAACCCCCAAAATACTAAGGTGTTGATTGTGGACCTAGGTCGTCATGAAGCGGGTGTGTTGGCTGATTCTCCTTCAGGTCTATGGCTTAGAGGTGTCCAGCTAACTACCTCACACCAGGTGCAGAACTTGGGCATTATGTTTGACGACTGCCTGACCCTAAAATTGCAGGTGTCGGCAGCTGCCAAAACCTCTTTTTACCATCTGAGGAATATTGCCCTGGTAAAACACCTGGTTCCTCCCAATGATCTTCCAACTATGGTCCATGCTTTCATTATCTCCTTCCTTGACTACTGTAATGCCCTTTACCTAGGACTAACGGGAGTTGATACCAGCCACTTGCAGCTTGTGCAGAATGAGGCAGCCAGGCTTTTGACTGGTACCTCTAGGACCAGTCATATAACGCCTGTGCTCTGCAGACTGAAGTGGCTGCCGATACAGTGGTGGATCACCTTCAAGGTTAATTTGCTAACCTATAAGGCCCTACACAATCAGGGACCCAGTTACCTGAAAGATCTCCTTTATCCCCACTGTCCCCTCCACCCTCTCTGATCCACCGATGAAGGATTGCTAGACATTCCCAGGGTTCGTTTACAAACATCTGAGGCAAGGGCACTTAGTTTTGTGGCCCAGCCATGTGGAATTCTCTACCTCGTCAGGTGCAAGAGTGCCTGACTGTTCAAAGTTTTAAAGCTGCTCTGAAAACCTATCTTTTTAGCCTAGCATTTTCCAATTA
The DNA here is from genome assembly GCA_016271365.2 of Neoceratodus forsteri. Taxonomy (NCBI): domain Eukaryota; kingdom Metazoa; phylum Chordata; order Ceratodontiformes; family Ceratodontidae; genus Neoceratodus; species Neoceratodus forsteri. The sequence goes on along the minus strand of CM057449.1, from coordinate 1,579,513,667 downwards.
CTAATGCCGCTATTGTATTTATTAGTTTTAACTTTACTTCGTTATTTTAAAAATGCTTGTGGTTTTATTGTACAGGTGCCTTGGTTTTGGAAAGGTGCCTTTTTATAAATAAAGCATTAATTCATTCATTCATTCATTCATTCATTCATTCATTTACAGATAATCGGGGAATATGTGAACATACTCTCACTTCTTAATCAACCCAGGCCACCTGAGGAGGGGAAGGATAAAAAGGAAAAAGTTGAAGGGGTAAAGACAAGAAGGGGGTTACAGATCTGCCACACTTTGGAGAACTAGTCAAAGGCACTTGCAATAGTTGCTGTGACAATAAAGCAGGTTACCCCAGACGAGGCACATGATCTTTGAAACTACTACAGCAGCATCATGGCCATGCACACCGCTTAGCTGGAGTATGTTTGGCTGAAATATAATGAGGAATTCCACCAGGAGAAGCAAGCATACTGGTGAGAGACATGGATGTGTTGGATATGACACTGCTGAGGGCCAGTGAGCATGGGGAGGCAGCAGCACATGAGCAGTGATTTCCTGAGTAGGAAAGCCCCATCACTGAACAGAGGGGTACCGGAGTTTTCTGCCTATGAATAGGCCAGGTTGGGGTGTTGTAATAATTTAAACCAAGGCACCTGTAAGACAGAGCTGTGCAGGTTCAAGCACGAATCCATTGCCTTTGGCCAGCTCCATCCCTTGATGCAGTGTAAACATGGTGGTGCTGCTTCCCAGCCATTTCTGAAGTGGTACAACTGGCCTCCCAATTCCAACAAGGGAGGACAAAATCATGTCATGGTTGCTTCATTACCCAGACCATGCAACTGCTTGTTCACTGGCAGATGGGTACACAGTAGGTTTTAGGATTCTGTATGGGGACACTCTACACTGTTAATGAGGCTAAGAACTTACAGTTGACCAGGGAATGCCCAGACCAAGTTAGGGAAAAGATACTTAAGAAACATAGAAACATAGACATAGAAAAATAGAAACACCGAAACAGAGAAGTTGATGGCAGATAAGGACTGCAAGGCCTATCCAGTCTGCCCATTTCCTTTTCTTCCTTATGAATGTGCCATATGAATGTGCCATTGCTCTGCCAATGGCCTATCTATTCATACTCATCTATATTGCTCCCTTATGCCTATCCCATGCCTGTTTGAAGCCCTGCACTGTATTTGTATCCACCACCTCCTGAGGTAGGCCGTTCCATGCATGTTTCTATGTGATAACAGTGAAAGCCTAAAGGCGATCGCTGTTATCGTGTAGTCAGAGTGCCGAAAACATTTTCGAGCTACTGCTGCCAAGCGCCTGGGACAATGGCACCAAGGACTTAACTTTCAATGCTTACTGTAAGGGGCTGCACCCCAACCCCCATGGGGGCTTTGTCCCACTCCTCCTACTAAAAGATTCTCAGCTCAGGGGGTGCATGTTGGGGGATGAAGCATGTAAAATTAAAGGTTTGGGCTGAGCACAATTAAATCACACCAGAGCCCAGACCCGAACCCGGTACCTCACCCACCCCAACCACAGGCCAACCCCCGATGCCATGACACAGCTCGGCAATCCATTGCACCACCACCACCTACAGCTCCTCTGCCCACTCCCATGCTTGCCATGCTTACTCCCCCCTGCACTTGTACATATAGAGGCATCCTGACACTCATTTCATCCCCCCCCCACCCGGTCACCCTACCCTCCCATCACCGTGTGGGATTTTGCAGAGAACGAGTCACCATTACGGACTGTGCCCTTCACCATGCACCCTCCTCATGGGCTAACCCATGCATCCACCACACTTTCTGTGAAAAAGAATTTCCTCACATTATCCCTTAATCGGTCTCCCTCCAATCTCATGCTGTGTCCTTTTGTCCTGCTATTTTTCTTATATTGAAACATGTTAGACTCTTTCACCTTGTTAATGCCCATAAGGTGTTTCAATGTTTGATATATCACCTCTCTCTCCCCCTTTGCTCTAGAGTATACATATTGAGCTCCATTAATCTGTCCTCATATGTTTTCTGATGCAGTCCCTGCACCATTTTGATTGCCCTTCTCTGGACTGCCTTAATTTGGTTAATGTCCTTGTGAAGGTGTGGCATCCAGTACCACATGCAGTACTTCAGATGGGGCATAACCAGTGTCTTGTAAAGAGGGATTATTACCTCCCTCTTACAACTTGTGATACCCCTACTAATACACCCCAACATCCCCTTAGCCTTACCTACTGCTTTAGTGGGCTGCTTGGATGATTTTAGGTCATCGGTGATGATGATGCCCAAGTCTCTTTCTTCCCTTGTGACTGCCAGCAACTCCCCTCCCAGCCTATAGGTGGCTTCAGGGTTTCTCTTCCCTATGTGCATGATCTTGCACTTCTTTGTGTTAAACCCCAGTTGCCACTCTTCCAACCATTTTGCTAGTTTATCCAGATCTCTTCTCATTCTGCCCACCCCATCTGGATCATCTGATCTGTTGCAGATCTTGATGTCATCTGCAAACAGACAAACCTTACCCTCCAGTTCATCTGCAATGTCTCTGATGAAGATATTGAAGAGGACTGGCCCCAGGACTGATCCTTGAGGTACCCCACTTGTGACTTGCATCTCTTCTGAATGTATACCATTTACCACCACTCTTGTTTTCTGCCCGTCAACAGTTTGCCACCCAGTTGACCAAATTCTGACCACCCTGAGCCTACCGGCTTATTAATCAATCTTCTATGTGGAACAGTATCGAAAGCTTTGCTGAAGTCAAGGTAGGCAACACCAACTGCTCCCCCTTGGTCCATTACTCTGGTTACCCAGTCAAAGAAATCAATGAGATTAGTTTGACAGGAACTTCCTTTTGTAAACCCATGCTGTCTTGGATCCTGTACTCCTATGGATTCCAGGTGTTGCACTATCCTTTCCTTAAGGAGTGCCTCCATAATCTTGCCCACTACTGAGGTAAGACTGGCTGGTCTGTAGTTCCCTGCCTCCTCCCTGCTACCACTCTTGTGGAGCGGGATCACATGAGCCCTTCTCCAGTCTTCTGGGACCTCTCCTTTGCTCAGAGACTCACTAAACAATTCATATAAGGCTCTGCTAGTTCCACCTTTAGTTCCTTTAGTACCCTGGTATGTATGTCATCAGGCCCAATTGCCTTGTTCACCCTGAGCGTATTGAGCTCTTGTAGGACCCTTTCTTTTGAGAAGGGACTAGTGCACACCTCCCTCCCCCCTGTGTCCATGGTGCTGAGCTGTGGACCCTGTCTTATCTTCTCTTCAATAAATACTGAACAAAAGTATCTATTTAGGATAGATGCTTTTACATGGTCCTCCTCCTCCTCACATGCCCCCTTATCCCCTTTGATCATAGAAATACCCCCTCTAGACTTTTTCTTTTCTCTAATGTATCTATTGAAAGTCTTGTCACCTTCTTTTACTGTTTGTGCTAATGTTTCCTCAGTTTGGGCCTTTGTCTGCCTTACTGCCTTCCCTGCTTCCCTTAGGGAAGTTTGGTATGCCTCCCTTTCTTCATCCTGCTGTGTTCCCTTATATTTCCTGAAGGTCAGCCTTTTGGCTCTGATCTTTTCTGCTACTGTTTTTGCTAATCAAAGTGGTTTCCTTCTTCTTTTGCATTTCCTTTTCTCTCTAACACAATGGGATATTGCTCCAAGTATTGCATCCTTAATGCTTGCCCACTTTGCCTGTATCCCCTCACCTGTATCTCTTTTTGGCAGGGCTAGCTTAACTCTGATGGCCATCTTATCAAAGTCATCTTCTTTGAAGTCCCATATTTTTGCCTTGGAATGGAATTATTTAGTTGTAGTGGCCAAACTGAACCATACCATGTGATGGTCACTGGTCCCCAGGTGACCTTCTACCTAGAGATCTGTGATAATTTCCCTGTTAGTCAGTACTAGATTTAGGATAGCCCTGTCTCTTGCAGGTTGCTGTACCAGTTGTTTGAGGCCCTACCCTTGCAGGGAATCCACCATGTGTTTAGTTCTGACAGATATTCCTGCTGGTATTGACCAATCTGTATCTGGCATGTTGAAGTATCCCATTATCAGAACCTCCCCTTTAGCTGTCATGTTTTGTATATCTTCTAACAGTAATGTGTCTATGTCCTCCCCCTGATCTGGAGGCCTGTACACAACTCCAGTTCATATGGCTGTCCCATTTCTTGTTTCCAGGGTGACCCACAGTTCTTCTACCTCCTTACATGTATTCAGAATTTCTGTAGCTTTGATATTTTCATTGACATAAAGGGCCACTCCGCCACTCCCCTTTTTGCACCTCGGTCTCTTCTGAACAGTGCATAACCAGGTACTGAAGTCTCCCAAGTGTGGTTACTGGTAAACCATGTCTCACCAATGGCTACTATGTCCAGTTTAGCCTCTGTCATTATTGCTTGCAGGTCTGAGATCTTGTTTCCTAGACTGCGAGAATTTGTGTACATGATTTTCCATTGGCCAGATATTGATGTGTTAGTTGTTGGGCGAGGAAGGATCGGTGGAAGCAGGAAAAATCGGTGGCACCTTTTCAGCCCTGATTTCAACATTAGTGTGAGTATCCCCAGTTGGGCTAGTCCCCAACAAGGCCTTGGGTAAGTTCAGAATGATAAACCACTTGTATTTCCTGGAGGGGGGATTCTGTCAATGATTACATTGATCTATGTTTTATGGCAGTGTCTTATGCATTGTTTGACAGGGCAGCAGAAATTCTGGGGGCAGCAGGAAAAGGGGCCTTGCTGTGAAGGCAGATTTGTTCCAGCATTTAGGTTATTGTGAGTTCATAAGGGAGCCAGGGATTTACTGGGTATGAAACTTGAACATGGAGAGAACAGTAGCATATACATTTTTTGAGTATTTAAACACCTTTCTGCAGGGGGTGGTAATGACCAAATCTGAATGGGTGGAAGTGGTTCATTGTTTGGATGACTCGCTGTTTGTAGGGATGGCTTGCAGTGGTGCATGTGTACACTTTCTGAAGGTATTTCATGAGGTGTGTATAGACTTTGTGATGCCATTGGAAAAGGTCAAGATGGAAGGCCCCTGCACAGTGTTGTCATTTATGGTGATTGAGATTGATACCAAGGCAATGTTTTCAGTTACCAGCAGATAAAGTACTGGCATTGTGGGCCTTACTGGCTAGTGTTAGAGGCATGCAAAAACACTTTGAGAGAGCTGCAACAGTTGCTGGGACACCTCAGTTTCACATGCAATATAATCTTGGAGGAAAGGCCATTCTTGTACAGAATGGCAAGGTAGGTGCTGGCTGCCATGAATCACATCATAGACTCCAGGCGACTGAGAGAATGAAAGAGGATTTGGCAGTATGGACAGCCTTTTTAAATTTCTACAATGCAGTGTCTTGTTGATAACCACAACCAGCCATGAAGTCTAACTTCACAAGAGATGTGTCTCAGTGCTTTCTTCAGCATCTGGGCATACTCCCAAGGATCCTGGTGTGCAGATCAGTGGCCAATCAGCTGGCGGGAAGCAGCATTGACAAAAAGTGTTACCTTGGTAGAATTTTCCTGATAGTACTGTCTCACTGAGCATGGAGTAACTAGTTTTGGGATAAAACAGTAATATCTTAGACAGATAACATAGGGGTGGTTCACGCTATCAATGGCAAGTAGCGGACAAAAGGCCAATGGGAGATCTCATGAGGGTGTTTGTATTGAAGTGTCTAATTTTAAACATTCAATTTAACGCATTACATGTGCCTGGGTTTGATCATGATATTGCTGATTCTCTTTTTGTTTTACAGTAACAGTGATTCCAGTAGCTGTCACCCAGAGTGAAAGAGCACTCCAGGGTAGTTCCAGCCTACTTCTAGGAACTGGTGAACCAGAAGCATGGGAGCTGATTAGAAATGTCTTAGCTATGGGAACATGAGTAGAATACAGCGGGGGGGGGTCAGGGGTTTTTGAATGCAAGGGATGAGCAATGGTGGACAACATGTGGCCCTTAGTCTTCAGCAGGGTCAGACGGGCAGTAGCTCTTCATTGTATAGCCAAGTTGTAATCTGGATTATCTGCTTTTGATTTCATGCTGCATTGAAGTGTTTGTTGCTGAATCGGAAATTTCCACTGCACTTGTGCCACTGGTATTCCTGTGCTGATATCTGCAATAAAGTAAGCACTTCTTGCATATTTGTGGCTCCTGGTATGTTCCTCTCAAGTACAATAACATGTGAGCTCTGTCTTTATGTGTGTGGGCTGGCCCCTTAATTATTTGCACTTACCCAGCACCACTTGAGTTGCTGCTCCCAACTGCCTGGTTTAGTTGTCCAATGCCCAGATATAAGCACTGGAGTCAAAGAGTTCATAGGCTTTTGAAGGGGATGTGCACCCACATTTGTTACAACACTTTTTCATGTTTTTCAACTAGTGGCAGATCCCAGACAAAACAGGTATGAATTTGTGGGCACTCTTTCATCCACTAAGCAGAAAGAAGGGCCAGGCAGATGTAGAGAGGTGAGAACCTCTTCCTCTTCCTGGACCAGTGGCCACAGTGACTGCAGTGGATGGGGCACTGAGGAAGCAGCTGGAAAGGCTCTTATCCATGGGTAATGTGGAGACCTATTGATATGGCCTCAATGGGACGGTCATTGTCCATTTGGTGGCAATAGCTTTTGTCCGGTAAAATCATCAGGTTTGATTTGCCAGATGAAAGACAACCTCTATTTGTTATAGCAATGTTGGCTGGGAGTAGTATTGATAAGGCTGCACATCACAAGTAAAGTACAAAGTGGGTAACAGGGGGATCCTGCCACTGACACAGATAAGTTTCTCTCGAGGCTATTGAAAGGTGAAGCCCAATGATGACTTCCTTGGGTTTTGGCCTGTGTGTGTGTAGTACACATTGACAGGGGAGTGGCACACAGCTTGTGCCTTAGAGGCTATAGTCCTTCTTGAAGCTATGCTCATTTTTAATAAATGGCAGGTCCACCGATAGGGTTCCTTGTGCATATGTTTATACTGTCTAGAAAGAGACCTTTTTAAACTTCTGAGCTGTACATGGCATTCTGCTACTTATTGTTGACTGTTTATAAGTAAGTGCATGACTCTGGCCATTTCTTCCCAAACATTGTGTATGTCTCTTCTGTTAAGGTACAAGGGGTAAGGGACCCACCCATACAATAGACAGCCAGTGAAGGGCCCTTGAAGCCAGTGAGACTTTGTCTGTGGGTCCTTCCACAATTCCTGGTAGATGTTGTGTAGGAGAGGGATTGTAAGAGGATGGGAAAGGTGAGGGTTGGGCTAAAAGATAGGGGTGTCCCAGGCAGTGGGAAAGTTGGTCTTTTGGGACGAAGCAACAGACACTATAAGAGCTGAAACACAGATGACCAGTTTATTTGCTCCTTCAGAAAGACATAATTCTCACCAACCACCTCTAAAAGCAGGGCAAAGAGGGTAGGTATGGATCCTGTTTATCCCGATAAGGGAAATCACCTTATGGGTAGAGCTGGGTGGAATTTAACTTCTGCCTGTGAAAATTCTTGTGAAATGCTGATTTTGCTTCCCCAAAATTTCACAAACTTTCTGGTTTGCAACATCTTTGCTAACATTGTAATTTCATTTATTTCCATCTAATTTCAAATATATTATTCCACGTTGTAGCACATTTGGTATTTGGAATTTACCAAGGCCCATATATGAATGTACTGAATTTCGGCTTACTATCTGTAAAGGTGACTGAGTTATAAGCATCCAAACTCATAAATTTTAAAATTACATTTTACAATCATTTAAACTGCAGACTTTCTAATGTATTAGTCCACACTGCACCACATTTTGTATGCTGACTTTACTAGGGATCCTATATATGTGTGCCAAGTTTAAAATCTCTGTCTTTACAGGTGACAGTTATAAGCCTCTAAACATTCAAAAATGTTAGAATTACATTTTGCAATTATATAAACTATAATTTTAAGCCCCTATAACTTTAAAACTAGAGAACAGAATATCACTAATTCTGTTAGGTTCATTGACCCTAAATATTAGGCTTTTAGACCACAGCAAGAGCTCAGCAGAAGGGCATCATGATGCAATGCTGCCTATCCTTGTTAGGAAGCAGGCCCATAAAATCCATCAAGAGGCAGGCCATGACTGAAATAGCTGCTGCTTGGCAGTACGTCTTGGTTGGGGAGGGTGGCAGTGGGTTCCACTAACAGAGCAGCCCCCATGACTAGGCCAGGGAGCTTTCTCCTACCTGTGCCACAGGGAAAGCTGTAGCTGTGTGAGGCTAACAGAGGCACCTATCCCACCAGGGGAGATGGGAGGGAAAAAATGCTGAAGATAAACCTGATAGCCAATTGAATGATGACTTTGTTCTGCCTGATCAGGGTATATTGCTGTGAACAGGATGTATCCCTGAGAGATGAGCTACAGGCAGGGAGAATAAGCAATATGAAAAAAAAGAATCTGAGTGTGCTAACACTCATATCTATTGCTTAAAGACTGGCCATGTTATAAGCAGCCAAATATGCCAGAACAACACTGGTAATCAAAGTTGAATTTCATGAGCTTTTGTTTTTTTTTTTTTTGCAAATAACCAAGCTTTATTGAACCATTTCCAACATAAATTACTTACCATACAACTAAATAATACATAGAAATCATATAATGACATATGAAAGAAAACATAACAAGGGGGAAAAGAACCCCCAAATCCCCCCCTAAGGAATAAAAAGAAAAGGAAAAGCCCTTCAACCCCACCCCACCCACCCCTGGTAGCTATCCCAGTGAATGACTCACCATAATTAGTACATAATCATAAAATGTCATCAAAGAAAGCAAAAGAAATACAACCAGGCTGGTACATACTTTAAATAGGTAGACAAAGAAGGCACCAAGGAGGAAAGGACCTTATTGAAACTAATTTACCGAGCCTGGGCCGATACCAGTCCAGTAAAAAGGGAAAACAAGAGAGACATCTCTCTCTAGTACCCGTACCTGTCCTTAAGACATTGGTACAACTTACCCCAACACTGCTGGAATATTGGTGAAGCATTGCGAAAAGAGAAAACCGATCTTTCTGCATTTAATGCATTCATGAATTCATCCCACCATTCCCCAAACGATGGAGTCCAGTCGTCTCTCCAGTGACATAAAATTATTAACTTAGTTACCAATGCTACCATAGCCATTCGATATTTAGTTAACTTGCCTGGTACTTTATCAAATATCCCGAATATGCAAGCCTCCGGAGTAAAGAACCTGGCAAGATCATAAAATTGACTGATCCCTTGCTTCACCAAATGCCACAACCCAACCACCTTGGGGCAAGTCCAAAATTTATGGTAGCTAGTAGCAAAAGAGTCATTACACTCCGTACATTGCGCTGAAAAGCGGCTACCCATTCTAGAAAGCTTAGCCGGTGAAAAAATATAAGTTATGAAGTAACTTAAATTGAACGTCTCTCAATCTGTCTTGCTTAATAAATTTATAGATATCGACCCAAGCCTTCTCCCATGTTTCTGCTGATTTACCCAAAGATAAATTTAATTCTAATATACCGGATTGGAGACATACGAGTTCTCTAACTATTATGTACTTATAAATTTTAGAAATCAATTTGCCCGCTTGTATGAACCCTTTCAACTCAGCGAACATTGATCCCAAGGCCCTGCCCAGTCCTTTGCCAAAGTATCTAACACAACTTATTATTTGAATTAGTTTTAGGAAGGATTGGTTTCTACCCTGACTTCTCCACTAGTGTCTGAAATGGAAGTAACCCATTATTCTGATAAAAGTCTTTGACTAGCATTTGAGCCCATTTAATTACAAATCTAGATATTGGTTGACTTCCAATTGTCAGGTTCGGATTTCTTAATAGAGGTTGGGATAAATCATATAGTTATGAATTTTGAACTTTGCATAAAATTGATGCAAAGCTTTAATATCCCATCCTAACGGCGCACTCTCACTCTTTTGGGACCTTAGCCCATGGGATATATAACAACGACTCTAAGTCAAACTTAAAACTTTTGACAAATAGTCGGTCTAAATGAAGTCCGGATAGGAAATACCTCCTCACAAACCCATGCAACCAACCTTGCCATGTGGATTGCTAGATAGTAGACATAGAAGTCCGGTAGTTGGAGACCTCTCCGGTTGACGCCGCTGTAAGTTTAAAGTAGCTTTTCTAGGAGGTCTACCATTCCACAAAAATACCGAGCATTGTTGGTATAATGGTTTAAAAAAAGACTTTGGCAGGTAAACGTTTAGATTTGATAATGGGTAAAAGAGTTTGGGCATAACCACCATTTTAATCGTATTAACTCTTCCCGAGAAGGTCAATGGAAGCTTTGACCATCTGACCAAGTCTTCCTTAATAGTTTTGATTAACGGTTTAAGATTTAAATCGGCCAGAGCCTCTAAGTTCTTGGATATTTGAATCCCCAAATAAGTTAATGATCTGGTTTGCCAACGAAGTCCCAGAGAAAGGCACCAACTCTTCTGGAGAAATGGGGTCAAAGAATATACAGAGGTTTTAGCCTTATTTAAACTATACCCTGAGAGCATACTGAACTTATCAATTAAATCAAGAGCCTTAGGGAGGGAAGAAGTAGTATTAGAGATGTGTAGCAATAAATCATCAGCAAATGCTGAAAGTTTAAATTCAGAGTCCCCTATCTTAAGCCCTTGCACTTCTCTATTTATCTTTACGGATCTAATTAGTGGTTTAATGTACAAATTGAAACGGTAAGGAGATAAAGGGCAACCCTGTCGGGTACCCCTAGAAAGTGGAAAAACCTCTGAAATTAGATTGTTGCACTGAATCTTAGCTGAGGGGCAGGAGTACAGAATAAGAACCATATGAATAAATCTAGCTGGAAGATCTAGCTTCGACAGGGTAGTGAACATAAAGGTCCATTCCACCCTGTCGAAAGCTTTTTCTGCATCTAACGAAACTAATGACGCTTCCATAGCAGGATCTGCAGATTCAGAAATTAAGTAGAACAGTTTACGGAAATAGTCAGCCGAGGAGCGGCCCTCAACAAAGCCAGCCTGTTCTGGGCTCAATAAAACATGCCATACTTGTTTTAATCTGCTGGCCAAAATTTTAGCAAAAATCTTGACATCTAGGTTTAGTAAAGAAATCGGTCTATAGCTACTCACTACCTCAGGGGGTTTATCTGGCTTTGGTAACAAAATAATCTTGGCCTCAAACGGCGTCTGGTCCTTGATCCCTTGATCACACCAAAAGGAGAATAATCCCTGCAATAAGGGTACAAGATTATTTTTAAATCGTTGAAAAAAAAAGGCTGTAAACCCGTCCGGGCCAGGCGCCTTGTCTGGGCAGAAGGAGTCAATAGCCTTCTCTATTTCATCCTCAGAGATAGGAGCCGTTAATTGAGGGCCAACATCCTCTGACAATCTTGGTAAAGGAATAGCATCCAAAAATTCCTGAGTTCTAGCTAGTGCCTGTAGGGGGGGCTGCTGGCTTGTATAAAGCTTTCGATAAAAATGCTTAAAAATTTCTAGTATCTCAGCCAAATCTGTAACCAACTGCCCTGATTCTGGATGGTTTAGGGCAGTCACCCACTTTGCCAAAGAATTTTGCTTCAACTGCCAAGCCAGCAATCTCCCTGCCCTACTACCTTGCCACAGGTACAAAGCCTTGACTCTAGAGGCTGAACTAATAACTTTCTCCCTCTGTTTATCCGCATACCAATTTAAGGAGATTAATTTACATTCTTGCACTTCCGTTCTCTGACTATCATTTATATTTTCTAGTTCCTTAATCTCTCTTAAGCATTCATCTAGGAGTTTCCTTGTTTTCGCTTTGCTTACCGTTGCCATGCGTATTAACTCCCCTCGCCACATGGACTTAAGAGCCACCCAAGTTTGGTCTATAGCATTGATAGAACCCCAATTACTAGTAATGGAGCTTTCCAAAAAGGATCTGAATCTGATTAATGCCCTGGATTCCTTTAAAATATTATTGTTTAGTGACCATGAGTATGACCTGCTAGGTTGAAGGGGTAAAGAACATACAATGTTTATAGGGGAATGGTCAGAGATTACACGGGGCAAAGTTGCAGCCTCCACCACCCAGGGCAAACTATGCTGGCTAACCAAAAAAAAATCTATCCTCGAGTGCGACTTATGCACTACAGAGGAAAATGTGTATTCCTGAACGTTGGGGTTCAAGTGCGCCAAGGGTCTGTTAGACCCGCTGATAGCATAAACTCCTTAGGGCCTTCTGTGCTGGGAGGAGGAGAGCCTTTAAATGCAATCGGTCTAGCCGGTTAGACTGGACTAGGTTCCAGTCCCCACCCAGAATTATTGGGACATTTCCAAAGAAGTAAAAGCAAGCCCAACTGTATAAAGAAATCAGGTGAGTCCAGGTTAGGCCCATATACCGAGCCCAACTAGATTAATCCCACCTATACTGCCTAGGACGAATATATATCGACTCCTATGGATCAGAGATTACTTCGAATGCGTGAATGGAATCCCATGAGCAATTAAAATAGCAACTCCCCGACTATTTGAAGAGAATCCTCACTAAAACCTGATTCACCCACTTTTTCTTAAAATGGGCAAGGGTCAGAGAGGACATGGGTTTCTTGTAAAATACTATCTCGCTGGTTTCAAGCCTGCCAAGTGATTCAGAATAATAAATTTTTTGCAATTGTCCTTTCCTCCTTTAATATTCCAAGAAACTATATTCAACCTATTATCCATTTGTTGCCCAATCTAGATAAATCTTGGGATAGCTGCCCCCCCATACTGACCCCCCCAAAAAAATTATTTCTCCCTGAATTTCCCTCCTCCCAAAAGAAAATAGAAATACATTCATAAATAACTTATAACCTTCCCTTCTGGCCGGAGCCAGCTACCCATCCACTGGAACGTGGTGCAACATAGAGATGGGTACACCTCCCTGCCTAAGATTATTGTTAAGAATTGAATGAGTGATCTTACCAAGCCCAATCCCAAAAACCTGGGCTAATAAAAGGAAATATATATCAATCTCCAGATCTTCGGTTAAATCAGATAACAAAACACGAACAAATAGGGGTCAAGGGGTATAGATGCAACCATTCAAATAATAGAGTATTTACCGGCCCAATAAATACTTCCAGTCTCGTGAACATTGACAGGCGAGACTACAATTCTCTCACATGACACCCTATGCGTCAGTCCCAGATAGAGGGCTCTGACTAAATCCACGAAGATTAAGTTCTGGCCGAGCTGCTCCTGACAAGGAGCAACTATATAATCTAAGGTAGAGCCACCAGGCCTGTCATGAAATCTTGCCTTGCATTATACCCCTTGGCTGCCATATCTTAACTTGACATGCTCAACTCATGAAACACCATTGCCTATGGTTCTTACAATTAAGAAACTGTTTAAACTCTAAAATCACCAATCATATGAGATTCATAAAGAAACTGAGACCTTCCTAAATACAAATATAGTCATTATAACCCGATCCTCTTTTACATTTGTGCCCTAAGCCAATAACTAGAAGCACAAACCCCCACCCCATCCTTTAATTGTAATCCAGAGTACTTTACTACTTCTATCAGGAACATATAGCAACAACTAGGTTATTAAAACTCCCCCTTCCCATCTGTAAGGGGTTAAATGTAAACGCACTACAAAATGTATTCTATCTTTCCCAACATGCCACTAGGTATACTAGAATACATTGAAGAATAAACGTTTATTAGATGCCCCCATTAGAGGTCAAATAAAGATTATTAACAGCAAATAAGAAAACACAACCGCTGTCTTGCAAAATGTCTGGGTAGTCCTGCAGGTTATCTATGTGATTGAACTTAGCTTTCACCCTTTGGGAAACAGGTCAGGTAGCAGAGATCTCAAAGATACAAGTGCCTCTTCGTCAAATTAAATCTCTTCGGCCTTCCTTAAATGTAACCTCCAGCCGCAGAGGATATAATAAGTGATGTCAATCCCTGCAGCCCAAAGCTCGAGGTGATCGCCCAAAACTTGCTCTTAACTTGTCTCATTTTCCAGGTTAGATCAGGCACCAGACGCAGTTTTTGCCCTCCCATTGGAAGGCTTCCAGTTTCTTAACTTCTTTTAAAATATGCTTCCTGTCCAGATAATCAAGTAATTTAAAATAATTGGCCTCCGGTGGTTCTGAAGATGGAGGTTAGCTCTAAGGCCGATGACCCTCTCTATGATATACTCCGCCCATTAGGTGAGGGGCCTGCCGATTTTAAGTAGTCTCTGGAGAAACTGGATGGTGTTTGGTCCTTCCTCCTTCTGGGAGACCCAGCAGGACCAGATTGTTATGTCTGTTGCGGCCCTCCAGGTCATCTAGGCGATCTTCTAATTTTGCAATACTTCTTTTACACTCCACCATAGTAGGCCCTGCCTTATCCATAGCTCTTTCAATGGAAGAGATCCTAGCCTCAGCGTCTGTCACTCTTCGCGCTAGCTGAGTCAGGGCTGGCTTTATCTCTGCCACCTCCTCTATTAATTTAAATAGTGCATCCTTTATGGTAGTCAGATCTTCATAAATTTTGGCATGCTTAATTTCTTCCTCCTGCGGTGATGGCGACGAGCTCCGTCGCAGGCGCTTTGCTTCTAGTTCGGCTTCCGCTGCTTGCATTTCGCCGAAACGGGTGTAATCAATGTTTGCCACCAAAACAGTTTCTAAGGGCGTAAAACAGTGTCCCAGTGCCCGTTAGCCCCGTTTAGCTGCACAAAATCATGGTTTAAATCAAGCAGGACCGGGAGACCCAAAAGCTGCTGCCTCACTCCATGCGCGTCACGTGACCTCCCCCATGAGCTTTTGTGAAATTGTAGGTAGAGTGTTGTGATACTTTTGTCAAAGCCATGTCTATTTATTTTGCCTAGTCATACACTTGAGTTGCCATTGTAGAGGAAGGTAAAGACTGGGTAAATTGGCAATAAGGTAGCATTCATAAGAGGCTCCATAGTTAAAGTATAGTGGTGTCAAGTGTAAGATCACTATCTTGCATGACGAACCATGAAGAATAGTCATGGACATCATTGTGCTCCACTCTGAATTCCTGCACTATGCCAGACAATCACAAGAGCTCACTGACTTAATAACTTGTGGAAGCACATACAAATGTAACATTGTTTCTGTACAATGCCACTTGTTCACTCTTTAACAACTCTATAGATACAAAGTATATTTTTAGCATGTGAAAATAGTGGTACAAAGCCTTTCAACTAGTTATGTCTTAGGCCATTATGTCACAAGTATCTGGATATATTTACCCACGTTGGAGCATGGTGCTGGGCATAACTGTTTCATGAGTGTTGAAGGGGAATTGCAGGGTCATTATGCTAGTTCACTGAAGGTGATTCAGTGGTGATAAGTGCTTTGTGAAAGTTAAATTTCACAGCTACAATTCTAATGGCATTACCTATTATGCTTCTATGAATTTATGATCACATTTTGACAATTAGTAAATTCTAAAGTATTGACAATACATTTGAACTAACTAAACATATTCATCCAGCTTAATTAGATTCAAGGACATATTTACTTTGGTATGCATGCAAATCTTGAGTGTATACCTGCAATAGCAGTGAAGCCATAAACATCTAAATATTTTCACACAACTCTAACAAACAATATACATTACCAATTACCTATTTAGCAGTTTCTATTATTCTTTTAAGAAAGTATAAATACAAATGTTCAATTATCTAGCTCTAAAGGTAGCTAAGTTGTAACCATAGAAATATTTTCAAAATGTTCACATTAATAATAAATTGCCTGATTCTGAATGCCTAGAACATCCCTTCCCCTCTAGTAAATGTCATGAAACTTGACACCCTCTTAGTGCCTCCACCAGGCAATATGTGTACCAAATATTAGATCTCTAGCTATAACATGTGCCAAGTCGTGATGAATTAAAGAAGTTTGGAAAATTCTAAACTATTTCACAAAATTTCACAAAAATGTGTGTAAATGCACAACAATTCCACAATTGATTTCGTCCAGCCTTACTTATGGGTTGAGGAGGAATTTTCCTGATTTTTCCCAAGAGTTTTTTTGCTTTTGTTTTGCTTCCTTTAACAGGGTAGTCATGAGCAAGACCTACTTCAAATCCCCATTGGCCTGCTTTTGCTGTCAGACTTGTTCGCCTTAAGTGCCGAGGCCTCCTCCCCCCTGAAGCTCCTGTAGTTAACTCTTGTAGGGGGCCAGGAGAGATACTTGTATCTTATCTTGCCATGGGAATTGTTTGAATGTCAGAACTGTGTGTAGACTATAGTGTACCCTTTACAGGCTTTTACTCTGATCTCAGCTAGAATAGTATTATTTACTTTTGACAGTGGAAATTGTATGTCTCTGTATTGTTTGTAATTTGTAATTGTACACTCTTATTCCCACTCCCCTCCCTAGATCACAACTGGAAACAAGTCCTGGGCTCTGTGTGCTTACCTGGTAAACTTTGTTTTAAATGAACAAATTACTTAATAAAATAGTGTTAGGAAGGGAATGTAGATATGTCATAGTAACTTATGTGTGGTGTCATGGTAGTCTCACAAGTAAGAGTACAAAGTGGCTAATGCAGGTAACCTTCCACTAACACAAATAGGTTCCTCTTGAGGATTGCAGGAGGTGAGGTCCTTACAATGAGGAGCCCTATGGGCCAGTCAGGGGACTGCTTCCTTGGATTTTGGCCTACATGCGTAGTGCCCTCTGACAGGGAAGGGCCACATAGCACATGGCTCAGAAGTCACTCCTTATGCCTCAGAGGCTGTAGTCCCTCCAGAGGCCATGCCTCTTTTTAATACATGGGAACTCCACCTAGAGAGCCCCACGTGGGTAGGCTGGCAGACAGCTGGAAGGTTTAGATTGTCTAAAAAGAGGCTTGCTGACACTATCAAGCTGCACATGTCATGCTACAGCTTGTTGATGGCTGTTTATAAATAAATGCATTGATGTGGCCTTTTCTTCCAAAACACTGTGTGTATCTCTTCTGTTCAGGGAAAGGGGACAAGAGACCTACCCAGGTAAAGTTTGTAAACATTTTATTGCTACTGATTCTGGATTTTCTATGCAACATATACTTATGATATTTAAGCAGTTTATGAAAAAAACAGCTAAATAATTTTTCATTTACTGTATGTGCAAAGATTTCCATGATTTACAGTTAGGGACTAGTGGGAGATATGTTCTTTTAATTCTATGATGCACTTTTAAAGTTCAGTTCTCCAGAAAAACAGAAAATAATTTTAAAGTGTAAAACTCTGGGATTTCAGAAATACAAAAATACTCAGCTACAAAATAAATAAAATTTTATAAAAAGGAAAAAACCTGATTGAAGAGAAAATTAAAAAGCAATTTCTTAAAATTGTACAGTATATTGAAGCAACAAAAAAATCACATTCTCAGCTGCAACCCAAAAGCTAGGATTTTTATTTTATTTTGTAAGTTCTTTTTCTGCTCCAGTCCCTGAACTATCTCAGGCAGACCCTACTAACCTAGCGCCACTGTTACCACCCACCTGAATCCAAGCCTCTTCAGAGATAGCCACCCTCCACCTATCTCCAGCCGGCAGATGACCCCCAGCTCTGAGGCCCCTGGGGTAGGGCCACCTCCACCCCCGGAGCTCTATCTCTTAATCAAATGTGCCGACCAAGGAGGTCGAAGGACAGAGGAGGCAGAGACATGGGTCCAGTGTTGGGCACGTGGTGACATGGTCCTGATGGTAGCCGTCACCTATCCAGGATCTGGGATTTTACTAGGACTCTTTCCCCTAGGAGCGTAGGCATGCAATGATGTCGGCATGACTGAGCCATAGACATCTGCCATGCTCCTTCCCTTAGTGGCACTGTGATAATATTTACCACGGTCTCCACTAGGGGTCTGTACTGCACTGGATGCTCTCTGGATCCCTCCACAAGGAGAAGAGAGCAGTCCATTAGTTGCTCAATTATCTCCCTCCCCTGCTGAACCCCAGTGCCCAAGCTTATTACAAAACTCAGGTCACCGGTGTGGCATAAGGTGTAGCATCCAGCACCTCAGCCCTCAGCATCACTGAGCTGGCTCCAAATCCTAGAATTTGAATGTTGTAAGGTGCACTTACATCAAATGAAGATATCATTATTACCACAGTTGATCAGCTGTCAGTAGCTGAAGTTCTTTACCAGCACTTTGCCAAAGAAATACAGAAACACACCCTCCATGGCAGTCATAATGCTGATTTATTTTTAATTCATTGTTTTCATAGCAAATAAAGTAAAATCAGCAGCAATTAAGCACATACTGCATATATCCATCTGCTGTCTCCTCAGATATACTGAATGTATACAGGAAAGACAGTCACAATGTTAAATCATATAAATGTTCAGCAAAGAAAAGTTGTTTTTTATGAAATTCCCACTGTTCTCTATGAGAAAGGGTACTTCCTGATCACCCCTAAAAATTTCACCTTGAAGGTAATAGTTATAACCTATAGTTGCAAATTCATTTTCATTCTGATATATTCTCAACTCCTGAGAAAAATGTGTTTAAGAAACCATGTGGGTTAAGTACTATAGGGGTCCTCGTGTTCGTCTCTTTTTCAGGCTGAACATGTCTAAAGTACTCAGTCTCTCCCATACTCCATGTTGTTTTGTTCCTTCATCACTCTTGCTGCCCTTTTTTGAACTCTTTCCAAGCTGTCTGCATCCTTTCTATGAAATGCAGTCCAGAACTGGTTGCAGTAGTCCAGTTAAGGCCTTACATGTGCTATATAGCAGACCTCCACTTGAGGCTCAAATATTTATTGAGGGGCTGTTACTTTTTGATCTATTTACAGATTTCTGCTCTGTGCACACTAATGACTGAGCTGTTTCTTTGAGGCCAATTTTCACAGCTATCCCTGTTTGAAGTCTGATTTAATTATAGTCCCAGAAGTTATTTCTACTTCCACCTTCTATAATTTAGTCCCAATTATATAATAATTTGACCTTATATTTTGAGTTTCAAAATGTAACACTGCATTTCTCATCATTAAACTTCATGAGTTTCATGAGCTTCAAGAACATTGATTCTTAGCAAGTAGAACCACACTGAACCTAAAAGACATTTGTCCTAGAAGAAGCTGTTTTAAAATACTTGTCCCAATTCTGTTATTGGGCCATCTACACTGGCTCATGAGTAAACTCCGAGGCTGTTTCTGATGTACAGTCTGGTGCTAATTGCCATTTTAGAACTCTCAACCACAGAGCTCTATGGTGCAGTATAAACGATGCCTTGTAACAACAATAGAAGAGCTGAGTAAGGGACATAAACTACATTATGCAATTCTAAAATGGTACCTACAACCTGCATACATACCAGAAACATTGGCTAGGATAACAACAAAGCCTGTACAGATGAAACGTCAACTGAATTGTAACCAGTATTCAAAAATAAAGTTTAACATGGAAAAATAACTTAGAGGTTGAGTGCAGTTCTCCTTTGAGGAAAATTGCACAGTTCTTAAGCAGGGAAAATAACAATGCTGTGCAAACATGTACTAATTTTAAATGGCTCCATACCTACTCTATAGTACAATCGGGGGTGTCTAGTGATTCCCCTGTGAACCAAAATGTCTTCGGGATAACCTTAAAGGCCAGTGTGTTCTTCATGTTCACTGTTCCTTAAATGCATCACCCTCTGCAGTTTTTTTTTAATAAATTATCTATTATAGTGGTGTGACAGCAGCAAGGCAGTTATGACTGAGTAAGATGTTTAATGTTAAAGCCCAATTTTTGCACAAAAACAAACACCTGATCCTAGGTAAATGGGACCCGTTCAGTAAGAAACTCAGAAAGGCTGCTCCAAACCTAAGTTGTGCCTGTGTTAAAAAGCCAAACACTAGAATGCAAAAAACACAGCACCAACACTTCCTGGAAAAATGTACTGTATTGTGAGCATAACTTAAAACATAACAATACAGAAACGCCATGCAGGACAAACAATTTAAACAAACAAAAGGTCCGACCGGTTTCGTGCCAAAAGCAGCACCTCCTCAGGGACACACATACCTAATACCCATTGTGTAATATAAAAAGAAATGAATTAAAGTGACAGTGCATCAATAAAGAAGAAATACAAAAATATATATATATATACACAGAATATCTGAAAATAAACATAAAACATCACTTCTACTTTGGGAGCGGGAGATAAAGTATAATATAAATCCAGACAGCTATAATAAATAATTTATATTCGCAAAATACATAATATGAAGGACAGAAGGAACGGGAGGGGGAAAGGAGGGGAAGGGGAAAGGGAGGGGAGGGAGGAAGGAGGGGGAAGAAGGCTAAGCGCAGGTACAGACAAGGGAAATAGAATTGAAATCTCATCTCTACACCAAAAGGGTCCCAAATCAAACGAGTCATTTAAGCCTCGGCTGTACAGTGCATTCAAAGCATGGATCCAGAAGGCTTCCTCTGTAAAATTTTAGTCTTGATGTCCCTCCTGGTCCAACACTCACTTTTTCTATACTGCAAAGGAGAATACATGTGTGGATGTATCCAAACATTGTAATAAATGTTGCACTAGGGCATTTTTATTATTATGACATCGAATATCACTCAAATGTTCACATACCCTGAGTCTCAACATACGTGAGGTTTGCCCCACATAAAATGCCCCACAAGTGCATGTAGCCAGATATATAACCCCCACTGTAGAACAATTGATGAATTGTCTGATAAAATACTGCTTAGTTATATGATATGAAGAGAACGATTTTGTCTGATACATGACACTACAAAACTTGCAGTGACCACATCGAAAAAATCCACTGGCTGTGCCCAGCTGACAACTTGTCTTCTACAGTAGTTTGTTGGTAGGATTGAACTAAGTGATCTGCAATATTTTTCCCCCTTCTATATACAAATATGGGGCTAGACTTCGTAATGTCTAGCAGTGCAGGGTCAGTATTTAGAATCCCCCAATGCTTATTAATAATAGACCTAACAGAGGACGCATTACAACCAAAAGTGGTTACAAAATTTAAACATGAATCACCAGTATTTTGATTTTGGACTTTCGTTCGATACTGAAGCAATTCCACTCTAGGCATTTGCCTAACCTGATCCATGCTTTGTTGCAATACACCAGTCGCATAACCTCTTTCTAGAAATCTATCAGCCATACTATGTAGGTTATCTTCAAAATCATCATAATCACTACAGTTACGTCTAACCCTCATAAACTGAGACTTCGGTATATTATTGATGGTGTGGCGGGGATGGCAGCTAGAGGCAAATAAAAAAGAATTTCTATCAGTGTTCTTAAGATAAGTGGATGTACTTAAAGTCCCATCCGATAACTTAACAATATCTAAATCAAGAAATTCAATATGTCTCAAATCTGCCTTAACTGAAACTTAGGTTTGGAGCAGCCTTTCTGAGTTTCTGAATGTTATTTTTTGGCTAGCTCACTCCTGCTTCTTGGTTAACGCTTGAGTGTTTTTGTGGAGTCCTATCACGTTTTTGGGTCTCTGTGAGCACTTGTGATTGCTATTTTTTCACAATTGCTTTTCCACTCAATATGTCTTCTAAATTAGAAGATGTACATGCTGGCCATGACAGTTTTTCTACATTTAGCAACTTTTTTTTATTTTTTTTTTGTTTTCGGGAGCTGGAGGATCGAATCCATTCATTGCCATTGAGTCCAACACGGTGTTCCCATGGATACCATTATGCGGTCTGATGTTTCAACTGTGAACCTGTGAAAGTATTTATACTGCTTATTATGAGTTGGAAAAATTAGTTTTGAAAGCAAGAAGGATTTATTGGAACCTAACCAGTCTTGAGGCATATGTGAAGGTGAATCGAGTTCCAAGAGGTTTGCATATTGTTAAGTGGCCAGGATATGGGATGGAACGTCCTGAATTTAAAATGGACTGGCTTAAGCAATTGAAATGTGCCTCCATGATGCTTCAAGAGTGCATCATTAGAGATTATCAGAATCAGAAGGCAGCAACTGTAGTGATTATGATGATTTTGAACATAACCTACATAGTATGGCTGATAGATTTCTAGAAAGAGGTTATGCGACTGGTGTATTGCAACAAAGCATGGATCAGGTTAGGCAAATGCCTAGAGTGGAATTGCTTCAGTATCGAACGAAAGTCCAAAATCAAAATACTGGTGATTCATGTTTAAATTGTGTAACCACTTTTGGTTGTAATGCGTCCTCCGCTAGGTCTATTATTAATAAGCATTGGGGGATTCTAAATACTGACCCTGCACTGCTAGACATTACGAAGTCTAGCCCCAGATTTTTATATAGAAGGGGGAAAAATATTGCAGATCACTTAGTTCATTCCTACCAACAAACTACTGTGGCGAAGACAAGTTGGCTGCCGGCACAGCCAGTGGGATTTTTTCGATGTGGTCACTGCAAGTTTTGTAGTGTCATGTATCAGACAAAATCGTTCTCTTCATATAATATAACTAAGCAGTACTTTATCAGACAATTCATCAATTGTTCTACAGTGGGGGTTATATATCTGGCTACATGCACTTGTGGGGCATTTTATGTGGGGCAAACCTCACGTATGTTGAGACTCAGGGTATGTGAACATTTGAGTGATATTCGATGTCATAATAATAAAATGCCTAGTGCAACATTTATTACAATGTTTGGATACATCCACACATGTATTCTCCTTTACGGTATAGAAAAAGTGAGTGTTGGACCACGGGAAGGGGACGTCAAGACTAAAATTTTACAGAGGGAAGCCTTCTGGATCCATGCTTTGAATGCACTGTACCAGCCGGGCTTAAATGACTCGTTTGATTTGGGACCCTTTTTGGTGTAGAGATGAGATTTCAATTCTATTTCCCTTGTCTGTACCTGCGCTTAGCGCTTCTTCCCCTTCCTCCTTCCTCCCTCCCCTCCTCCTTTCCCCTTTCCCCCTCCTTTCCCCCTCCCTGCTCCTTCTGTCCTTCATATTATGTCTTTTGCGAATATAAATTATTTATTATAGCTGTCTGGATTTATATTATGCTTTATCTCCCGCTCCCAAAGTAGAAGTGATGTTTTATGTTTATTTTCAGATATTCTGTGTATATATATATATATATATATATTTTGTATTTCTTCTTTATTGATGCACTGTCACTTTAATTCATTTCTTTTTATATTGCACAATGGGTATTAGGTATGTGTGTCCCTGAGGAGGCGCTGCTTTTGGCGTGAAACCGGTCGGACCTTTTGTTTGTTTAAATTGTTTGTCCTGCATGCCGTTTCTGTATTGTTATGTTTTAAGTTATGCTCACAATACAGTACATTTTACCCGTTCAGTAAGAGTCAGGTTTTTTTTTTAAATATGCCTGGAAATTAGGTCTGTGGGCATCCAAAAATTTTGGGTGCCCAACTTAGCAAGAGGAGACATTCACCCGCATTCTCTGTGTGAGAATAGCGAGACTTTGTTGATTTGTATTGCTGCAGTTGGAGTCCTGCTGCCAGCTTGAATGGGAGCATTAAGTCAGCTATCACTGGATCTCAATCTCTATCTCTTTCTCTCCCTCTCTTTCTCTGACTCTTATCCATCTATCTATCTATCTATCTATCTATCTATCTATCTATCTATCTATCTACTGTATCTTTCTATCTGTCTATATTTTTTAATCTTTCTCCCTCCCAACTAATAAATGTAGATCAGAGTGCCCACACCCACTACAACTTGTCCACCTCTTCCCATCTGGGTCACATACCCCCATGTATGGTTGAAGACACTGGGGTGCCCACACCCAGTGCCACCATAAACTGATTTTGGGTTGCCCAATCCCCACTGTCTAATCCAGAATTGCTATTAATTCCTGAAAACAAGTATACAGTCACTGGTTGTGTTTTTTGTTTTATTTACCCTGTAAAAAAGAAAACAGTTCTGATCTCATCTCTGACCCCCACAAAACCAACCCTGATCCCCCCACTCAGCACCCACAACCCTCATCCCCCATACACCCTCACTCACCTGAAAATGTCCCATGATGTAGATCTACTCTCCAACTGAAAATTTGTCTTGCTGCTGGAACCAGCAACTGTGATATGATGACCACATTATAAGTGAATGTTGCAATATTTCAATGTTCACATATCACTTTGCTATTTTTCAATATTTTCCTACCAAAGTTTCAGCATGTTCTTTTGGGACCCTACCTTATGGAGAATGCAATTCAGAGTTTTCAAATGTGTGCCAAAAGGTGATTTTGTAGTTGTTGTGCAAAATCTCTTTTCGGGCAGGATTTGAAAAATGTTACACACCGGCTCCATGAGGTGGGGTTATAAGAAGACTATGCTGAAAATTGCAAAATGACTAAGTTATGAGTGAACATTGAAAAAAATTCAAAATTCACTTATACTGTAACTGTGCTAATTTTCAATATTATGACCTCAAACTTTCAACATAGCCATTTTCTCACACCATTTCATAAACATGGCATGTGTTGTTTTTCAAATCCTGGCCAAGATGTGTTTTTCCATTTGAGGCACAAAATGACATTTCAGACAATAGTCTATAAATGCCACATGTCATGTTTATAAAAGGGAGTCATAAAATGACTATTTTGAAAATTTGGAGAATAATTAAACAAAAATAATTATTAAGAAACTGTGTGTGTAGTGCCAGACTTTATCCCAGTGGGCAGTCTTCTGTGGTCCTGTGCCAATGAACTGAGCTCAGGGGTGATTCTAGTGAGCCAGCTGGGTTGGTCAAGGTTGGGGAGACAGTGCTGTAATGCATCACCACTTCCCAGCCTAGGAAGGGAAGATGCAATGTTACCCTTGTTGGCCCAAGTACCATATAGTAAAGAGAGCTGTGCTCTTGGTATAGAGATTTGCACCTCTGCACCTATGAGTGCCAGAGGACCCTGTGCTTTGGCTGATAGATGGATTCTTTGCCTTGTGCATTTGCGTCTTCCTCCACATGGCAACGAAGGGTCCAGAGCACCCTGCATTTCAGCAGTCCACCACACAGTCCCATGAATTATTGATATCTGTTGCTGCACTTCCATAGGTGGACATAGCCTTCCCTTGGTGCAGGGCCCAGAGAGCACTGCACATCTCCATCCTGAAGGGACCTGCATGAATGAAGATATGATACCACAATCTCAAAAAGAAAGAAAATTAATTGTAAAACAACTTCTGTAATGCACCAGTTAGGGTCCAACATAATACCACATAGTAAGGAAATGTGGCATTAGGGTTTTTAGCCCTTATTCCACACCTCCGCAACAGAGATGCAGCAAAATTTTATTTTGCTTATGAAATTGGAAATTTTTCCCCATGAAATATTTCAGGAAATTCATGCATTTCACCAGAATTTCACCGGTGTGAAATGCAGAATTAAAAAAAAAGTGTCCCCCCCTCCCATCCACCAGCAAAGACCTCACATCCTTGGTGTCTAGTGGTGCCACCCCCCTGGCTGATTGACAGCCCACAATAAAAAGATGTATCCCCCCACCGAGATTCATTCCCATCCCCATCTATAATTTGAACTAAAAAAATAAATTTCACTGGTGTCTAATGGCCTCACCCCCCTGGCCAATCACTGGCCAAATGAAGAATGCCCTCCCAAATTCACACCTGCCCTCCCATTGTCAAGTGCTGCTGCCACCCATCAGGGCCGGCATCAATATTTGTAATTTAATTAACAAAAAAAAACTTTTCCTGGTGTCTAGTGGACCCCCTACCCTGTCAGTTAGTAATTACACCTCACCCTGCACCCCCTGTCTAGGATTTGGACCCCACAGTGAGCCATCAGCACAGCCCTCCACTCATCTCCACAGCTAGCAGCCCAACCGAGCTCAATGAATGAGAATGTGCTTGCACAAGTGGGGGTGGTACGAGGTGGGGTGGGATTATGCTGGATGGGGGTTGGGGGATCCACTAGACACAAGGAAAAGACATTACAATTAAAATACTGATGTTGACTAGACATTTTCTCTCCGCTAAAGATGTTCCAGGAAAGAACAGACAAGAATGGCTTGGAGAACAAGAATAATTATTTGTTGCGAGTGAGGTAACTTATTCAGTGGCTGTCTTGCTTTGAAGATATTTTTTTTATGCTCAACATTATTAACAAAATTAGCATCAGTGATCTCAGAAGCACTGAAACCTAAGCAATAAGGATTTAGTTTCCTACAATATAAACTGACGTACTTTAAGACTCCACACAAGTGAACTTTAGTGAATATTATTTTACCTTAATCAGTTTGTGAAGAAATCAATCTGTTATAGTACTGGTTCAGTGGAGCCCCATTTTTGTCTGATTCAATGCCTTAAAATCATTCTTAAATTATTTAGTGGAATTAAAAAAAGACACTACATTGGGCTCTAAATTTAGATGTGTACAATAATCGTTGACCAGTTATCATTCCTCCTGGTTCATCTCAAATGTGGAATTTTGCCCATGGTTGGCAATTTAGCATTAGATTAGCATTTCACGAGTGAAATTCTGCATTTCGCAAGGGGTGGATTTCGCACCAACAAAATATTTTGTGAAATGCAGGAATTACACAAAATATTTTGCTGAGTGAAATTTTCTAATTTCGCACAATGGTACTCCCCAAGCAGCAAAAAGACAAGACCACACAAGCAACAGCAGACAGCCATCATCAGTTAAGACAAACAATGTTCAACTGTTTCCAGATAACACAAATGTAGTAGCACCGACGTGCTGCCTTCATGAATTTGTATCTCTGGCAGCATAAGTACAGCCCCTACAGGAAACTGTGCTTGTGCAGCCAAACTTGTGTGTATGTTGTACAGCATGCATGAGTATGTGTGGCTGCCGAAGTGCAGATCCAATGAGGATGTGTACTTCTTCGGATAGAAGGCCCCATGAGGCTTTTGCCTCTGCAGCCAGAGTACTCATGCACGCTGTTTGAAGTACCTTGCTACATAGTATGATCTACTAGTGCATGCATTGTGCTCCCCGGACCCATAGGTAGAAGGGGGCCAAGGCCCGACTGCTGTTTTCATGCCTCAGGGCACTCAGGAGGCATTGACTGGTCCGGGGAGTCACCATGGAGTTGACCAGCTAAATGTAATTAAAAAAGGTGGCCTCCAAGCATCTTCCATGCATCTGCAGCCAGTGTGTCTGCAAGATTTAAAAGAGACATAGCTCCAAATTTCTGGACACAGTAAAAGTCATGAAAAGGTGCCTTTTGTATCTGGAGCCCTGGTGGGCTATGGGGACTCTCAACAGATAAATAAAGAGTATCCTGGCTTCCTCGAGCAAAGCAGAGTCAGGACAAGTAACTGTTAGTGCCTGGGAGGGGCTTTAAAATAAATGGGGCTGTTTGTTGGGCATAAATGTTAAAAATAATAGTGGCCCCCATGGGATTCTGGCAGAACGGAGACCACTGTGTAAATGTCAGAGAGAAGCCAAAGTGCCTGGGAAACCAGCATTCAATCACAGAAGGACTTGGGAAAATCTTTAAAAAGGACTGTTTGCACACCAGAAGGGAAGATTCCTGAGGGATCTGGAGAGAGCAGGAGAGACTGCTGTGGGCTTGATAGCTCTAAAGGCCTGCCTGTTTGCCCAACAGCCTTGCTGGCCCCAGAATTGGACAAATTACAGCAAGCCTGGCAAAGCAAGTAACCTCAGGGAAAAGAATGGTGCTGTATGAGGGATTCCCTGGGAGAGATTTGAATCTGCTGCTGCAAGTGGGATCTTTGTGAGTTGCAGCCTGGAAAAATTAAAAAGACTGATATTCTGCAGCCTGGAAATAGAGAAGTTGCAGTCTGAAGCTGGAGTCTGTCACTTTGCTGCCTGGATAGAATTACAGTCTGTAAAAGAAAGACTGAGCCCTCATGATCAACCTAGGAGTGGCAAGAGTTTTTGAGGCTGCATTACAGTGTATAACCAGAGAAAGTGTGTGTGCTGAGGTCAGAGACTGAGCCAAAGCCCCTTTGAAAGAGTGCATCTTGAAGCTGTGTGCCAGGCAGAAAGTCTTGTGGACATTCAGCCTGTTCAATCCCCGAGACCACAGAGGAGATCACTGAAGAGGAAGACATCGAGAAGCCTGTCAGGTGAATACTGTATACAATGGCCTAAAAGGTGAAGATTTAAAAGGCCTGACAGGGGAAGACCAGATGCTGTTTGTCCACAACCTGCCATCTTGGTGCCCCACCAACAGCTCCTGATACCAGCTTAGTGCTGTTTGAAACTGAGCCAAACATGTTAAAACACCCAAGCTTCAAAACTATAAGTACCTCTGGACTGTGGCTCCATGGAGTCTTCTACTTTAGCTTGCTAGCTAGTCAGATAAAAGGGGTTAAGTCCTGGGCAGGACTAAACCAAGTTTAAAGATGCGCCCAGGCAGTAAAGTTAAAGTCTGAATCTGTTTAATAGTTATTGGGCCACAATGAAAGTATTCTTACCTCAGTTACATGACTGTTTATCCCCTCCACATCCCTGTCTTTGGAGCAACTCTTGAGAGGTACCCAACACAACTTCAAGAGTGTTTCTAAATGGCCATGGGGGAATCCAAGTGCAACCACAAGTGGGAGGTGTGAGAGACAGTGTGGGGTATATTTATTGTTGCCATTTGTTATTGTTGTGCTGTTTCCTCCTCCATTTATCCCCTTCCTGTAATAAAACTTCAGTTGTTTCTTGTTATATGTTGTTATTTGCAGATTATGGTAAGGGATGTGCATTGACTGTGGAGAAAGTACAGTGGACGCAGTTACTGTATTTTCCTAAGTGGTGGTAACCTGGAATTTGTCCCACAAGTATCCCACATCACTACCTCAGGTGAAGTCACCACATCATTTCTTCTCCTGTCCACTTGTGAATCCAGGCCGGTCCCTTCAGAGGAATAGGTAAGGTGTGCCCCAGGGTCCCAGAGACTTCCCAGGTAAGTCAAGGGGGTGCTGTTACATGTACTACCAGCAAACATTTAAGTAAGCTTGATTCTAGCTCCAGAACAAAGGTTTTAGAAAGTAATATCATGAAATGGTTCTGGAAAGAATGTTTAATTTCCAATGCAAGGAATCTTTTCTTCAGGCCGTGAATTTTGCCTGGTTAATTGACTGTAAGATTAGTCACTTGGCAACCTGATATGAAAGGAATTCTTTTGACAGACATTCTACAATGACCGGGAAAAGTCCCATTGTCATGTTGCAATTGTTATTTTCTTTGAACCTATTCACTAGCAAATTATTTATATTTGGGATATCCTCCGAATGCTGTAATTAATGGTGTGGGGGATGATATCGTTTCTGCTGTAATATTGCTGTACACCATATTTCTTGCTTCTGATCATCGATGTTCATTTTCTGGTAAAATGAATAAAAATAATCTTTAAAAATGTTTTCAAACTGTTTTAATTATTAAAATAATTTAAGGTACTGAATGTGTGCAATAAATCAACCCCATGTCCTTTTTCAAAACAAGTGTTTTGAGTAAATCTTTACCAAAAAAAAAGACATTCAAAATCAGTTCATTTATAAGTACAGCCCAGTTAAACAAACACGTTTTGTTTCTCTGAGACCTATTCATTTAGGTGGGCCACAGTGTAATAGGGTTGAAAAACACAACACACATTAAGTAATAACATTGAAAATTATGGTTTAAAGTCTCATGGGTCTTAGCAAATTGATGGTGTGGTGGTGTGGTGTTCCTCATGGTTTTCAACCCCAATGCCCCTCCCCAGCCTTTAGCCTCATAACTGAAAGACAAGCCACAGTTCAGGAAATGTGCCCCATAGGACTATAGTTTCAAGCCACATGTCCAGATCTATGCTCCGCAAGTCTGTTGCTTCACATATGACCCACAGAATCAATTATAACTTTCCTCACAAAAAACCCTCTGGACCCTCCACAAAGCACATCATTCATAGCTTTCTTCAAGCCTTGCATGAGCAGCATATCAGTCTATGGCCCTGGAACTATATAGTAGCTTGGCCTTGGGTCACAAGGTATTAATCTAGTGATTGGGGCAAGCATTAGGGTTGAAAATCTTGAGGAATGTCACACCACCGATTTGTCAAGACCCATGAAACATTAAACCCTAATGTTACACCTCCCTACTTTGTCTGTTTCATGTTTCTCAACCCTAATAGATGCATTAACATATTTACTTTTTAAGAAGGTTGATCTGTAACTTGCTTCACACAAGGCCCAAAATTTTAATTTTCTGTAGGTCTTAGTACAGTTTTGTGACTATTTTGCTGCTTTGAGCATTTTGTTCACATTGGACTTTACAAATATTTCTCAACTTTTAATGTGTGTAACAAAGTAAGTCCTAAAAGATGCCCAGTCCACATGCACATGGATAGACCGATCATTTCATGTTCTTTTCTTTAAATCATAACTTTGTTATTTTTCTCCATTTTGACCTCAAATTATAAGGATGGCCAAGCTGCTACCCCCATTTCATCAACACATAAATGTCTCTTTTTTATTGCATCCCAAATTTTTTTATGAAGTGTGTCTGAAAAACACATTTTGGGTTGGATTTACAAGTTTACAAGCATTCATGTGATGGTTGGGGTGGTGGGTGATTTGGCCAGCTTGAGAATTTATGGTGAAAATGGCAACAATTACCCAAGTTATGTGTAGGGCTGTGCGGAATGTGGAATTCCACCATCAGACATGGTACAGAAAGGCAATTCTGCTTCCAAAATGCTTTCTGAAATTTCTTTTTAACTACTGTGGAATTCTGGAAAGCATTTTGATGTAAATCATGAAATAATTTTCCATAGATCACATAAACTGTGAATACCCCACTTCTACTCTAAAATATTTGAAAAAAAAAAAATCCCTACTGCTTAGGCTGAAGATGAGAACAAAAAGAAAGTTCAACAGGTATGGGAAAAAGTTTAGACATTACTGTAAGTATGAAATGTCCGTATCTCAGAAATCGCACAAGCTACTGTCATGAAACTTTTCCATCTTGAAACCTTGTCTCATGGACAATGCATGCCAAATCTGGGGTACTGTCATCAAATATCAGTAAAGTTATATGGGTGCAAAGTTGGGGAGTTAACACGGAACACTGTAATACCGCACCAATGCAATATATATTATAGTGTCACTGTAGTGCCAATGTAGTTAGGGTTGACTGGGCTGTTTAATGTTAAACCACCTAACTTTGCATCTTAATAGCTTTGTCCCCTTTTAAACATGCAGTCTGGGGGAAGGTCTGTTGATTTGCCACGTTTTGTCCCAGTCAGATGTGCAGATTCCAAAATCAGGACAGTGCATTTTTAGGAATATTTTTCTGTCATCGTCTATAGCCCAGAAGGTTTGGAATTTTGGACTGAATTTTTCAAAATTAAATGGGCTTGCCCCAGAATGGTGCCTTTTGTTGAACTGGTGACAAAATATTAATCTGTTCAAAAGTTATAAGGATTTGAAATTTCAGTTCTGAACATGCTCAATAGGGTCTTTTGGATAGATGTTTGCTATCCCACTGAACATGCTAGGAACTACAATTCTAAATTCTTATAACTTGGGAATGGATTAATATTACTTCACCAAACCAATAAAATACACTATTCCAGAGCAAACCACTTCTATCCCCTTTCACTGGTTTGGTGGCCTTAGCTGGCACCCCCCTCACTGTGTGATGGCTCTGAATGTGTTGTGTCCCCCTACTGAACTCCACATTATTAGACTGACCACATCCTATTAGGGGATCCACTGTTACTTAATAGTGCACAACCCCCTAATCACCACAATAGGCATCCTCCATATCTCAATAACACTGGGCATGCTTCTTGACTGAGCCTGGGTGATTGCATGTATTCACTTGTCTCCACACTCTCTCTCATGTATAACAGCCACTTCCTCCTTGTTAGACCCTAGTCATGTGAAGGATTGCTGTTTGGTAGTGGCACCAAAAAAGCCCCATGTATGTTTTTATGAGACCCAGGAAAGCTGTCTCCTAGTTTCAATTTTCTGTGCTCCTGGGACATCGTAAACTAGATCCCACCTTGTGGGAGACTTTCTGGGATGCTTAAGGAATACAGAACCATCTACTCCTAATTAATAAGCCTAAGATGACAGAATGGACAATCAGATACTGAAGAGGCTGCTCCACATCCTCAACCTGCCCTTGTCTCATGATTAGTCCTGCTGTTCTGCTCTAGCCTGAAGGGGAGACCACACCCTCATTCAGGCAGCACACAGCTGTTAGAATGGATTGCAAAACAGCACATTAGCTAACCTAATGCTGCTCACATGGACAGGTGACCTATGGAGCTATAGTATCTAATGCCAGTGATAGACATGCCTCACACAGAATAGTTTGAAAAAGAGGGTATAACATGCTAATGTCCCTGGCTCACCTCATTTGCAGTGGGAAGGAATATGAGAAGAAGCCATGGAGGTTGTGGAACCCATTAGTCCAATGCTGCATTGGAAAATGACCTCCCATGTCACAGCCAATTCTGTTTTACCCTTACTGCTCAGGCCCAATAAAATTGCACTTAAGATAATAACCCTGGCAACTCTTGCCTAACCACCTTTTGCTTTCTTCCCCTCTCCTACTTTCCACCCCCTGAGCACCATAACCAGGTATAAAATAGATCAAATCCAGCTAGGGCAATGTAGAACATCCTAAGAATCCAAGATCCTTCCCTGAACCTGCGGGGAGAATGGAGATCTTAGCTGAGGTTATAAGCTTAGTGACTAGTGGTTGCCATTTGAGATTTGTTTTCATTTTTCATTTATGTCTTTGTTGATTTTCTATCCTTTTGGACCTGCTGCTAGTTTCTTTACCATTTGGGTGCATTTTATTTATTAAAAAAATGTCTGCTTGTAGGATGTTTTCTATTCTACACTGATTTGTATCTTGTCTTATGCCAAGTTACAAATGTGTTTCTCAGATTGGTGTGTGATATCTTGGATATGTTAGTTCTAGAAAATGTTATTAGCTGAATATTGGGAACCATCATGCTTTGCCAAATGTATACATGCATTGGATTTACCAGACCCCTTTGTTGTGACCCCCTGCAGATTGTGGAGTTGTCTCACTTGATATCACAGAAGGGATCCACTCTTGCCTTTACCTCAGGCAAGGATTGGCTAAAAGCAGCAAAGTCCCTAAATCCACTTGGTTACTGCAGTTTCATCTCTCACTTTTTTGTCTGTACTGGCAGACTATCTATGCTGTCTCACCCTATGTACACATGGACATTATGCCAGCTTTATTAGTGGCCACCATGGGGACTAACATCTGAAAGTTCACCCCATGGAATGTCCAAGGGTTAAACTCCCCTATTAAAAGGAAACAAGTTATTATGTACCTTAAAAAAGAGCATACATATATTGTCTTCCTTCAAGAGACCCATCTGCTGGAAGCAGAAACCCAGGAGCTCTCTAGAGAATGGGTGGGACAAGTAGTGGGGAGTATATTCACCAAGGTTAGGAGTGGCAATTCTCTTTCACAAGCATTTGCAATTGCAAGTTATAAGTATTGCCCATTCCAAGGAAGGCAGATGGGTGTTAGCTAGAGTACTTATAAATAATACCCCATTCCTCTTGATAAATATCTATGGCCCTAACACAGACTCTGACTCCCTCTTTCCAGAAATGTCACAGGCCATAGTAAACATGCATCAGAAAGATGATAGGCTCCTCCTTGGGGTGGGGGTTCAGTGAGGTCTGGAACCCCATCAAGGACCACCTTTGAGGCATGATCTCTGCTCCTACTAAAGCTAGAAAAGCCTTACACAGCATGGTAGCAGAGTTCCAACTTCTGGGCCCCTGGAGGAAAATGCACTCCAAGGGAAGAGATTTCACACATCATTCAGCTGCTCACCACATGACTAGGATTGACTTCTTCTTAATCCCTGTGTAAACTATGCATGAAGTGCAGCACACAGCCTTAGGACCCATTATGATCTCAGAATATGCATGTGTGCATCTTGTGCTGGGGGTTGGACCAGAAACCCCAAAGTGCCAAGGTGGTAACTTGATACCTTCCTATTGTCACGAGGGGACTTTCAACAGTGGATAAAGGAGAAATTAGCCTCTACTTTGCAACTAATGACTCCCCAGAAGTGTCAAGATCAACACTGTGGGACGCACTCAAAGCTTATCTCAGAGGAAGAATTATCAGTTAAACAGCCCACCTCAAGAAGCAGAGAGCTAAACAGCTTTCTGATCTAGAATATGCTCTTAAAGTAAAAGAGCAAATGTACAATGCTTCACATGGCCGATCCCAGCAACTGTATTGGGAAATGCTGCAGCTAATGTTTCAAATCAATACACTAACCTCCACTGCTGCACAGAAGGCAATCCTGAGGACTTCCCATAAGTATTGAGAATCAGGAGAATGGGCTGTTGACCTACCACATTAAAATTCAGCAGTCCAAAAAGCACATTGCTTCCATCTACGGAAATGCAGGTCAAATACTCACAAAGCCTACCAACATATTAGATGCATTTCATACCTATTATACCAACCTATACTCCTCACAACTGAGTGAAGGGATGATGACAGTAGAGACCTTCCTTGAAAGGTTGCCCATCACCAAGCTCATGAATGAACAAAATAGCCAATTGGACTCACCTCTCACATTACAGGAAATGAGAACAGCTATTAAAAGCCCTCCCCCAGTGAAAAATCTCAGGTTTGGATGGCTTTCCAACAGAGTTTTACCAGTCTCTGCTGCCTGATATAGAAAAAAAACTCCATGCCACCTTCATGAAATCCCTATCCAAAGGTGTCCTTCCCACACCATGACCGAAGCCCTTATTATCCTGTTTCCTAAGCCCAAGCAGCTGATGATTAACTATCACCCAATCTCATTACTTCTTGTTGACATCAAAATGTTGGTCAAGGTGATGGCCAATAGATTAAAAGAATCAATCCTCCATATCATCAGCCATCATCAAGCTGGATTTGTTAGAGGACATATGGCCATGGATAATATTAGGTCAGCAATAAATGTCATCTGGACAACAGCTAGGAGGAAAATATCAAGTGTGTTGGCCAGTCTAGATATGGAGAAAGCATTTGACTAGATAGAATGGCCTTGCCACCACCAGGCTATGTCAGCAGTGGGTATAGGCCACATCTTCATAGCTTGGGTGCAAACTCCTTATTTCAACCCCACTGCCCATCTCATGACAAATGGTATAATTTCACTTGCTTTTCAGATTAAATGGAGAACCTGCCAATGCTGCCCCTTATCTTTGTTACTTTTCCTGATTGCAATGGAACCACTGTTATGTAAAATTAGGCCCTCACCAGAGACAGAAGGTGTAGCCTGAGAAGAAATGTAGATTAAGACCTTAGCATTCACAGATGACTTACTTCTAACTCTTGCACAGCCTGCAACATCTCTGCTATACTCCATATCCTTGATAATTTTAAGCTCTTGCCAGGGCTAAAAGTAAATTGGTCAAAAGCAGATGTTCCCATTCATCCTGCAAACAACTGATGCTGATATTAGGCACCTGGGCCTTAAAGGGATGTCTCTCCACATAAGGTACTTGGGTAATTTACTACTAGCTAGAATTAATGAATTGGTAGATGTTAATTTGAATCCCTTTCTTTCTGACCTGGAAACAGAATTTAACAGATGGAAAGAATGTAACCTCACTTTTGGAGGCAAAATTGCAGCATATAAAATGATGGCCTTCCCTAGGATTTTATTTTATCTGAATTGCCTCCTAGTGCCAATCCAACAGAAGAAATGAGTGCATTTTGAAAAAAAAAACTCTTTGTATCCTTTCTGCGGGAAGAGAAAAAGCCTTGCTTTAGTGTACATAAGCTCAGAGAACTGGGTAAACAAGGTGGTTGGGGAGTACCATGGTTATGGGCATATCATCAAGCAGCTGGGTTTAGGCACAGTCTTTATTGGCTTGCCCCCAAAGGGAACCTGAGCTCTCTCTGACTACATTTTGAATAGGGTTCCTGATCCAGTCTGCCATGGGTCACATACTCTAAAGGGAGCAGTAGTCCTAACCTCAAGAATCCCTCTCCAGTGCAATTATTTTCCATTCAAGCTTGGTATAGCCCTGCTAAATGCCACATTTGGAAGGCTATGCATTTCAGGAGGTGGGAATCATTATGTCAAACCCATACTTCAACATAAACAAGAAGCCTATTCACTGGCTCTCATGGGAGAGCTGAGGAATAGTCATGGGAGGTCATGTCTTGGAGTCCCATGCAGACAACTTAGCTTTCTTTGAATCTGTGGACAAGACATTTAACCTACCCAAATCAGATTTCTGAAGGTATCCAGCTGAGAGCAATGAAATTAGCCAGGCAACAGGTTTCCACAGGACAGTGTGACAGTTCACTCCCAGTAATGATTTCTAAATGGGTCTCACATCCCACTAGGCTGAAAGGCAGAATATATGACGTTCTGCTTTCTTTGACAGGTCCAGATTTGTTGTATATGAAAGGTTGGTGGGAACAGGACTTGTAGATCCAAATTCCTAACAAGGACTTGCAGGGAATACTCAAGTATGCACATTCTGACTTTAGGGATATGAGATACCAACTGATCCCAAAGAAAGTTCTCCACAAATGGTACTGTAACCAACAGGTCCTGAAGACAATTGGCCTTATGTCCTCAGATAGGTGCTGGTGATGCCATCAGGGAGTTTGTTCACTCATCCATATCCTATGATCCTGCCTGAAACTCGAAGTATTCTGGCCCCAAGGGCAAAGTTTTGCAAACTCAGTAATGGCTATTGACTCACCTCCAGATCCATTCTTCTGGTTATGGGGTGGCACAACTAGACAAATGTTCCTTAACCAGCACTGGAAATACTGGCTTCTTCCCACAACTCTAGAAGCTAAAAGGCAAATTCTTCTTACACTGAGAACAGATACACTCCCCACTTCAAGGAATGGCTTACAGCACTTTCTAAACTGGCAGAATTTGTAAAACTTACTCATCTTACTAATCTGGAAATGTACTTATACTACTGTATATGGGACCCCTTTGTCCACTATACTACCCCTCTTTCCTCTGATTTTTTCCTTCTCCCTCTTTACAGGAATCCTAAACTTAACTGATAGATCCAAGATACCACAGCTTTATTATGAGCAATTTTTTTCCTTGATTATCTACTCCATCTACCTTATTAAATTGATTACAGATTTTTTGATAATCTTACTGTGTATAGGATAAACCTCTCAGTTTGAGTTTAGTGTTTGTACAGTGTGGTATATTATAACTTTAATTACTCTTTACCCCTACCCCTGGGGTTTCCTTTCTTTTTCTTTCTTGCCTTCTATGTTGAGATAGTAAACATCTGTATTAGTTAGTTAATGTTCTACAACAGCTGTAAAATGAGGTTTGCATGCATTGTTTTTGTTGTACTGTTGGATAATGTATTATAATATATGGATACCTTAAACAAATATGACAGAAAAGCATACAAACAAATCCCCATATAGTACAGTACCAATTTGATAATAGTATCATTTCTGAGTAGTACTACTATTGTTCAGAGCCCATAATACTATCATTTGGAGATCTGAATGATAGTATCACAGAAACAAAAGAGTGCAAGCACACAACTGTCTCATGCAGAGTGGCAACCGGCTTTCACTGTAACCATTGTGTACTGTAAAACCCAACTTGCCACTCACTGATGGCTAAGAAAATAATGAAATGGCTCTTTAAAAACAGTGCTTTCCCAAGTCTTTCACCTGGAGCCATGAAGTGGTAACCACTGTCTCCTCTTCACTCCAACTCCTGCCCGCTGAATGAGCCAACAGCTCACTCTCTACAGAACTTCTTGACCCTCTTGCATAAACACACCACCATTTTCCCTAGATAATTATTCAGAAATCATGGTAACAACAAACAAGAACACACACTGGAAGCTTTAGAGGAATGTGGACATTGCAGTATCCATAGCAATGGCCTGGGAACCATGAAAAAAAATGGCTCCACTAGCAGACAAATGTCATCATTGCAGCACATTTTGCAAAATACGTCAACTCAATGGAGCCATATATTATAAAAAATAAAAGATAGGAGACTGATTACTCAGCTATAATATCATCCTTAGGTTCTGGGGACATGTTGGAACCTTTTGAGCTTTGCTCTTAAGGTTCACATGTCCCCAAAACCTCTCAAAGGTATTATAGTCTTATAATACACAGTCCCCTATCTATTATTCTATTTATGTAAGTGTTTGCTTTCCTCAATAAAAATGCATTTAAAAAAAATGTTAGGGTTGTGCAAGGTGTTAATGTTAAACCCTAACTTTGCACTTTAATAACTTTGCTCTTGTTAAACAGAATTGCACAAAAGTTTGTATGCAGTGGGGGAGAGGACATGGTCTCTAACTTGCCAAGTTTCATTCCAGTTCGATGTGCAGACTCTGACATCCAGATAATCATAGTATTGTAACATGAGTTGTAAATATGGATTCTTTGCTGGTTTTTTTTTGGTTTTTTTTGTTTATTTGCTTTATACATAGATACATAGACAGTGTCGGCAGATAAGGGCCTATGGCCCACCCAGTCTGCCCATTTGAGCTTGTAAGTTCAGTTTGATCTCCTAGAAGTCTGTTGCACCTTACCCCTGACCTCCAGAATTCCTTTATGTCTATCCCATGCATTCTTAAATCCCGTGATTGTTTCAGCCCCCACCACTTCCTCTGGCAGGGTGTTCCACTTGTCCATCACCCGTTCTTTGAAGAAATTCTTTCTCATGTTTCCTCTGAATCGTCCCCCCTCCAACTTCATCCCATGTCCTCTAGTCCTGGAACATCTTTTTCGCTTAAAAATAGTGTTTTCCTGCACCCTGTTCCTCCCTGTAAGATACTTGTATGTCTCTATCATATCCCCCTCTCCCTTCTCTCCTCCAGGGAGTACATGTTCAGTTCCTTCAACCTGTCTTCATAGGACTTGTGATGCAATCCATGCACCATCTTTGTTGCCCTCCTCTGAACCTTCTCTACCCTGTCTATGTCCTTACGTAGGTATGGTCTCCGAACTGTACACTGTACTCCAGGTGGGGCCTCACTAGTTTCTTGTATAGCGGAATTATGACCTCCCTTTTCCTGCTGGTGATGCCCCTGCCTATACATCCCAGCATCCTATTTGCTTTACCTGCTGCCTTGTCACACTGTTTCCCTACCTTGAGGACATCAGAGACGATAACCTCAAGATCTCTTTCCTGCTTGGTGCATGCTATATCCTCACCCCCCAACTGATATATTGTTCCAGGGTTTTTGTGCCCCATATACATTATCTTGCACTTCTTTGCATTGAATTTCAACTGCCAAACCCCTGACCATTCTTCAAGTTTCTGCAGG
The DNA here is from genome assembly GCA_016271365.2 of Neoceratodus forsteri. Classification (NCBI taxonomy): domain Eukaryota; kingdom Metazoa; phylum Chordata; order Ceratodontiformes; family Ceratodontidae; genus Neoceratodus; species Neoceratodus forsteri. The sequence goes on along the minus strand of CM057449.1, from coordinate 1,579,474,457 downwards.
TCACTTCTCATTCTGTCTACACCCTCTGGTGTGTCTACTCTGTTACAGAGCTTTGTGTCATCAGCGAACAGTGAAATTCTGGCTTCTAGGTCCTGCGCCATGTCACTGATGAAGATGTTGAATAGGACCGGTCCCAGCACTGATCCCTGTGGTACCCCACTGGTCACTCTTCCCTCTGTGGAGTGACAGCCATTTACCATCACCCTCTGTGTTCTGCCACCCAGCCAGTTACCTACCCACCACACTACTGTCCTGCCCACACCCATATTCCCCAGTTTGTGTAATAGTCTTCTATGTGGCACAGTGTCAAAGGCCTTGCTGAAGTCCAGATAGGCCATGTCCACTGCCCTCCCCTGATCCACCTCCCTAGTCACCCAGTCAAAAAATTCAATGAGGTTGGTCTGACATGACCTCCCCCTGGTGAAACCATGCTGCCTTGGGTCCTGTAGTCCATTGACAACCAGATGTTCCACCAACTCTCCTTCAGTAGTGCTTCCATGATCTTCCCCACTACCGAGGTGAGGCTGACTGGTCTGTAGTTCCCTGCTTCCTCTTTTCCCACTTTGTATAAGGGGACTACATCTGCTGTCCTCCAGTCTTTGGGTACCTCCTGTTTCCAGTGATCGGCTAAACAGGATAGCCAGAGGTTCAGCCACCACCTCTCTTAGTTCTTTAAGGACCCTGGGGTGCACCCCATCTGGCCCCATTGCTTTATCAACTCTTATTACTTCCAGTTCCTTCAGGACCCTTTCTCGTGTAAAGGGACTTGTGTCCATTTCTGCACCATTCTCACCCCTTGTACTCCCTTCAGACCCATTACCCTCCTCTTCCTCAGTAAAGACTGAGCAGAAATACCTGTTCAGTATGTCAGCTTTACTGTTGTCATCCTCCACACGGCCCCCATCCTCCCCCTTCAGTCTCACTATCCCTCCCTTTGTCTTTCTTTTTTCACTTATGTACCTGTAAAAGGTTTTGTCCCCTCTACCCACTGATTTTGCAATGTGTTCTTCTGTCTGAGCTTTGGCTTCCCTTACTGACCTCCCTGCCTCCCTTTGCTTCTCCTGGTACTTCTCCCTATCCCCTTCTGCCTGTGTCTTTTTGTATTGCCTGAATGCAATCTTTTGGCTTTTCACTTTGCTACCTCTTGGAAACCATAATGGTCTCCTCTTCCTTTTCCTCTTGCTAACCTGCTTAATACATAATTCTGTTGTTCTTGTAATCCCCATTTTAAATACTGCCCACTGTTCCTCAACCCCTGATTCCTGTCCCATTCCTTAATGCCTCTTTCAAGTATCTCCCCATTTTCCCAAAGTCTGCCCCTAAAATCCAGGATACGTGTTTTTGTGTGGTTTGGTTCTGCTCTTTCTGTGATTTCAAACCACAATGACTGGTGGTCACTGTTTCCCAGGTGCTCCCCACTGTTACCCCCATCACACTGTCCCTGTTTGTGAGCACAAAGTCCAGTATTGCCTTCTGCCGAGTTGGTTCCATGACCAGTTGCTTGAGGAAGGCACCTTGAAGGGAGTCCAGGATAAATCTGCACCTAGTTGATGCTGCTGCTGGGATGCTGCAGTCCACGTCTGGAATATTGAAGTCTCCAACCAGTACTACCTCACCTTGTCTGCCATCCTCACGCTAGCATCAGCTCCCTATCTGTTTCTTCCCTCCTGGACTGGTGGTCTATAGACCACACCTGTGCGGATGGCTGTCCCCATTTTCCTTTCCAGCTTAACCCACAGTATCTCTCCCCATTTTGTTCCTCCTGGATCTCTGTGGCCCTTATGTCATTTTCACATAGAGTGCCACCTCCTCCCTTCCTGCCTGCTCTGTCTCTTCTGAATATGTTGTAGCCAGGTATGGCCATCTCCCAGTCATGGTTATCATTACACCAGGTTTCAGTGATGGCCACAATGTCCATGTCTGACTGCACCATGACAGCCTCCAGATCTTCCATCTTGTTGCTAAGGCTCCTGGCATTTGCACACATGGCTTTCCATGATTTGACCTCCTAGACTGTCTCACTGTTCTACTCAGCCCCTTCCTTGGTTGTCATTTATCCCTGGTTCTCCTTGCTGTCTGCCCGCCTGCTGAATTTTGCCATTTTGCCTTTCTGCTTATCCACCTCTTGGGCACTAATTCCATCTTTGCACACTGCTTTGCAGAGATAGCCACTACTCTGGTTCACTGGTTCCACTGCTAGCTGTGGGGTGAGCAGTAGGTACCCTCCTTGCTGGCCTGCCACCCCTTTGCTAGTTTAAATGCTTGTCAATGTATCATTTAAACTTATCATTGAGTGCTTGATTCTCTCCAGGATGGATGCAGGCCGTCAGGCTTGAACAAACCTCCATCCTCCAGGTGGGTCCCCAGTCACCAATGAATCCAAACCCTTCCTCACAGCACCAGTTCCTCAACCATGAGTTAAAGTTCCTGGTGCATGCACTCCTATGCTGTCCCTTGCCTCTCACAGGAAGTACTTCTGAGAAAGTGACAGAAGTAGCTACTTGCTTGAGACCCTTCCCCAGTTTCCTAAACTCTTCCTGAACTTCCTTTGGCTCCCCATTTGCCAGGTCATTAGTATCTAGGTGGATAATGACATCCAGCTCACCCTCCCGTCTTGGCTTCCTAGTGATCCCCAGGATCTTCCTTCCATCCCTCCATGCCGTGGCACCTGGTAGGCACCTCACCTCCCTGTCCTCCCCCTCCTGTGTTCCTAGCTGGATCCCTCTTAAGATGGAGTCCCCACCAGGATTCACTTCCTCCCTCCTGGGGTCCACTGCTTTCCCGCTGAGGTCACCTCCTTGGCTAACCTCCACATCCTTTCCTTCCACTTCTCTGGGTACCTGTATTTGGTTGTCCTCATTTGCCAGTGTGGCATATGAGTTCTTGAGTGGAATAGATCTGGATGTGCCTCTGCCTGACTGCTCTAACCTCCCTGAGCCCACTGTCATCCAAGTGCTCCTCGCTTTCGCATCCTTTGGAGGCAGTTGCATTGGACTGGGTGGTCCCTGGATAGGGGTGATGGTACTCCTGATCCAGTTTACTTCGCTTTGAGTCTGGCTACCTCATCCCGCAGTCCAGATAGATGCATGCAGATAGGGCAGCACCTCAGTGTCCAGAAGGTCTGCCTGAATATGGCTGCCCCACAGCCACTGCATTGCACCACCTCACATTATACTGCAATTCCACTACTTGTCTGCTACTGAAGCTCTCCTAGTTCCCTTTTTATTAATTTACTGTCCTAAAAATCCTGCCACTGTTCCCCTATAATATTTGAAAATACATACACTTCTATCTAAGCTCTTTATCCTTACAATCAAAAGGTAACTACAATCACAATAATCTATCTTCTACTAATACAGATTCTATTACAGAATCAGAGCGCAATGCAAAAACATCTGCTACTTAGCAACAACAAACAGGTGACAACATACCAAGTTGATGTAGCTTTTTTTAAAATAGAAAAGAAAAATGTAATTGTTTAAACCAATAGAAATCAGCAGTTCCAAAAGCACCTTGAACTACAAGAAAGAACACAGTACCACACCTCTGCCACAATAACTAAACAGTTCTAAAACATTGGAAAAAGAAGAGAAAATTAGAGACTGAGCAAAAGATACAATGTACTATAAAGTATTAGGCAATAGGTATACTCAGTTGTTTAACAGAGAAAATAAAGTACCTACCAAAACAGACAGGATACCCACAAATGACACTTAGGTTCTCAATATCAGACACCACCAAAGGCACATTCAGAAAGGGTTTAAACTATAGTATTAAAATAGTATTAAAATTAACCACATCAGAGTAGAAAGATCACACTAAATAAATGTGTTGATCCTTCTGACTTCCAATGAATATCTACTGCACAAATTTTATATCTTCCTGGAGCCTACAGGGTTGTCTTTCACAATCACCTAAATTTACATAAAACAAAACAATTTTTAAACTGAAAATTATATCAAAAAGCACTTAGCTTTGGGAGCTCTTCTCAAACACAGCCACTCAGCTCAGAGTTCTAGAATCAGAAGCTTTTGTTTGTTAAATTACCTACAGACCAGATGGTTTGGAATGTTGATCTAACATTTTCAGAATAGAAAGGGCTTGCCCCAGAATGTTGCCTTTCATTGCTTTGATGAAAAAAAATATTAATGTATTCCCAAATTATAAGGATTTGAAATGTTGGTTCTGAACACGTTCAGTAGGGTCTTTTGGATAGACATTTGATAACCTACTGAGCATCCTCAGAATCAAAATTTTAATTCCTCATGACTTGGGAAAGGATTAATATTTTTTCACCAAACCAATGAAAGGCACAATTCTTTGACAAGCCTTTCTACCCTGAAAATGTTTTACCAAAATTCCAAACTGTCTAGGCTATAGATGATGATAGAAAAAAAGAAAAGAAAAAAACAACAAAATGTTTTCCTAAAAATGCACTATCTGGGAATTCAGACATTTGACTGGAATGAATCTTGGCAAATCAAGACACATTGCCTCCAGACTGTGCATGCAAAATGTCAAGCAATTCTGTTGAAAGGGGTGTAGTATATATATATATATATATATATATATATATAGTAGTATGCTGTAGTTTAATATTAAACCCCTAACTTTGCACCTTAATAGCTTTGCCTCAATTTAACAGAATTGCATGAAATGCTGCATGTGCAGTGTGGGGGGCAAGGACTCTTGATATGCCAAGTTTTGTTTCAATCTGATGTCCAGATTCCAAAATCTGGATAGTACATTTTTAGGAAAAAATACATTTTTTTGTCATCACCTAGAGACCAGACAGTTTGGAATTTTGGTCTGAAATGTTCAGGGTAGAAAGGGCTTGCCCCAAAATGGTGCCTTTTGTTGGTTTCATGAAAAATATTAATCCATTACCATGTTATCAAGATTTGATACTTCAAATCTGAGCATTCTCAGAAGGGTCTTTTGGATAGATGTGTAATACCCTACTGAGCATGCTCAGAAGTGAAATTTAATTAGATTACATTAATTTAATAAAGTTTAACCAAAATTAATCCATAATGTGGTCAGTGGTTACTGGTATAAGAACACTAAAAAATAAATCTTCATTTTGCTAATTATCTCAAGATGTTTGACATAACAGGATGCAAATATCAAGAATGCACAACATTAATATACTTCTTAATTACTGTATTTCACAGTGATTCATGGTTCTTGCCATTACCTATGTGGTGTGAAACTAAAATCATTGTTGCCAGTGCACTTTGTCCACAGTTCTAAACTCAAAAAAGGGGGTGTTAAAAGTTGTGGTGCTGTTAGTAGTAGCCACGGATACTATTCTCTTTCAGTTGCAAGCCAGTAGGTCCCCTGAAATCAAAGCAGTTCTCCTTTAAGTGGACCATGGTGCCACCCCCCCAGGACTGCTCCCCCCCCAGTAACCCACTCAGTGATTTCGGCTAATTAACTATAAATGCTACATATCATGTTTATAAAAGCAGTCATAAAATTATTATCTTGAAAATGTAGGGTCAAAATGAAATAAAAAAATAAGTGAATGTGTGAAGAGTGAAAGTGTAATGAGTGAAAGTGCAAAGAGTGAATGTGTTAAGAATGGATGTTTAAAGAGAGAATGTGCCAGGCCTGCACTTCTGTAGGCAGATGGAGTCTCCCCATGGTACAGGGCCCAAAGCACTCTGCACATCTGAATCTGTTCATGCAGTCCCCAAAGGGACTATTTCAAAATGAAAGGAAATTATTTGCAAAAAATGTTGTTAATGCACCAGTTAGGGCAACCTAATGCTACAAAAGTAGAGAAATGTGACTTTATGGTTTCCAATCATAACCCCCCAACCCCAGCCCCCAAACAGAAAAAGGAAAAAATGTAAGGGTTTCAGGTCTCCAGAGTGTTGGCTGATCAGTTGTAAGATCTTCCTTTGGGTTGTCAACCAAAATGCTTACTCCATTCCCTGAGCAAACAATGACTCACATGATCTCCTTTCTTCATGAAGGGCCCGCAGGGCCCTGTGTGAAGAAATCTACCACAAACTGTGTTGGCAACATGTGGTGAGACATATTTCTCTATCTCTGAAGAGTGTATCACTATGAGGCACTAACTTAGAGTTGTATCTTCTGCTTGAGGCTGGAGGCTATGGGCTGGGTGGGTGAGCATTAGGGTTGACAACTGCAAGGAAGACCCTACCACTGATTCAACAAGACTTTAGAGACCCTAAACCCTATTTTGTTTTCCATTTGCTGCTTGGGGGAGGGTATGGAGTTAGAGTTGATAACTCTAGTGCCATGTTTACATACTTTTGTGGTATTAAGTTACCCTAACTGGTGCATCAACAATGTTTTTGCAAAGAATATATATAGACAAGCACACACACACACACACACACACACACACACACATACAGAGACAGAGATAGATAGATAGATAGATAGATAGATAGATAGATAGATAGATAGACCAACATACAGGCAGATGGAAAGACAAAGGCATAGATTAGATAGAAAGAGAGCTAGATAGATAATAGATAGATAGATAGATAGATAGATAGATAGATAGATAGATAGATAGATAGATACTTATAGTGGCATAGTAGGGCCTATGCATTAGGGATGAATTTAGTGTTGATTAAAAAAATGGGGTTTGTGACAGCTTATATCTCAGCAGTCTAAGCCCCTAGGTCTGTGACATTTGGTGTGCACAATCACAGTCCTAGGTGCTAATTGGTCTGGCAGTTCAAAAGTTATTATTTAAGATATTAATTTCATAAAAATTCTCATATTCAGACATTTTTGTAATTTTGTAATTACAGTTGAAGAAATCACTTACCAGAGTTAAATTATGAAACTTACATATTCATAAAAGTTTAATTCAAGAAATGTTTTCATGGGGTTTTAATACACAGTTTAATTTACTGGTCACACTTTAAGTGTCCGTTTCAATGTATCTGTGGGATAGGTAATCATTAATAAGACTGAAGCTATGTGTTTGTTGCATGTAACTACATTACAAATGCAGTTCAGTTATGGTGTAGTTAAGGAAACTTAAAGTGTTACCAATTTGTTTTACAGTAATGAAATGTTATACTTTGTGGATGTGTGGACTGTTATTCAGCCCTTGAATAAATAACTGAAAAAATGCTAACCCCCCCCCAAGTTAAAGATGGACACAAACAAAAATTTTAAATGATAAAAATGTAAAATATACTTAACTTTAAAAGCTGAAATTGTGTGGTTTATCTGAAGACAGGTTAATGAGACATCTGAGCTGCCTTTAAGAAAATAAGTTAGCATTAGTATTTTAATTATAGACAAAACATTCTTGATTGCCTCAAACATTTGTCAAGATGTACTTTAATAAAGTCAGTGATTGCATAACAGATAGCACTGGCACCTGATAAGACATGACAAAACAACAACAACAAAAAAAAAAAACACTGAGATAAAAACAGAAACATAAATTTAGGACTTGAAAAATCCATCAGAAAAAAAGTAAACTAAGTACTACACAAATATTTTAGAGTCAGGAAAACTAGTTGCGCACATGGCCAAAAAAAAAAATTTGAAACATGTGCATTTTGTACTACAATTATAGTTATACACTAACAGAATATTAGGCAAATCATGTCTTATGTCTCTTGTCTTGTTTTGCAGATGGTCTGGTTGCCCTGCACAAAAAAAAACCTTAGGGCTCATGTCCTACACAAAGTAAGTTACCACTCACCTGTTGCTTCACACAGGGCCCTGCATGAAGCAAGTTAAGACTCTCCTTCTGCTTTAACAAGATGGGCAATAAAAGAAAAGAATGTAACATGACTGAATAAGTATAATGTCTATTAGTTGATTTTCCATATAATAAAGCAGTTTTAAAACAAACTTCTTGTTATTTACTGTTTTGTCCTTCATTTCACATATCAGCCAACAGCAGTTGTGGCTGATGTGTTCCAAGTTATGTCACTGACTTGACATAAATTTACAGCAGCTGCCCAGATGACTGAACAGCACTCAGCTGCCAGTGTGGTAGACTCACACAAGTTAGAAAATGAAAATGAACTGTAGGAAAGTGGTGATCTGTATTTGCTCCATTCCACAGTGAGAGTTAGTTTACCTTACAAGTACAAGCCACTTGCAAATTAAAAAAGATGTCAGATACCTGAAGTACAGAGACATGAATAGTCGCAACAGAAAACATGGAAGGTGGATGTCATGGACAGTGATTACAACTCATCTGTATCTTCTCATGAAAACAATCATAAATCAGAAAGTAGTTTTGTGATACAGTCTCAATTTTCACTAGATTGTATATAGTAAATTTCTAACATAATTAATTTTGTTAAAGTCTGGCATCTATGAACCACTGGCAGTGGTTCTACTTTGAGAATATGGTCCAGTCCATGTGCCTTGTAGGGTAGTGGTGAGTTTGGGGGGGAGGGGTTGGTTTTGAGATTTAACACAAGAGCTACTTTGCCAGATTTTCTGTTATGATGGAACACTTATATTTTAAATCTAGTTTCATTTATCACAGCAGTCCATTTGTCTGCATATGAACCTTACATATATTAGTCCAGGCACTTGCAATGTAGTCCCCTCATCCACACTAGTACTCCAGCATAGGCACATTTTTGTAACTATTTCATTATTTTATATGACTGGTCACTTACCTATTTTCTTTTATCACATCATAACTGTAAGTTCTAATACATGCATTGTTTATATGTAGATAGCCAATTGTGTGTGACTTGTAGTGCAGCCTCTAATGAATGAAAATGTTGTTTTTTTTTTCTTCCAAGATGCTGTAATATCTATTCTTTGGAGGATGGCTATATAATGAAACTGGAGTTTTTGTGATAAAATTTCAGGGCAAGATCTCAAAACTTTTCCCGTTACCAAATGAAACCATGCACTATGCAAACTGGGTTTTACCCCCATGTGGTATTCACAAAAGCCCAGTTTGCACCCACAAACTGGGTTTGTTATGGGGCAAAGGTATGAGGGGTCCGCAATGCAAATGAGGGGGAGGGGACCTGCATTGGGGCGCAGTCCCATTCACAAAACAGTTTCTCCATGCAAGGGCCTTTTGCGTAGTTCTCTTGCGTGGAGAAAATACCACCTAGTAAAACCTCCTTTTAACTCCACATAACCCTAGTGGTTGTCAGAAGCAGTGCAAGGCAGTCCCCACCCCTGACCAACTACATCATGTCCCTAGTAATCCAACGGTCCCTCCCCCTCGCCCACTGTCCAATCATACTTCTGATATGAAAAAATGAAGTCCTTGATAGAGTAGTGGTCCCTCTCCCCTCCCCATTCTCTGATTGCCATCCTGACATTAAAAAAGTATTCCCAGGTAGTCTTATTGTCCCTCCCCCTCCCCAGCCTGTGATCATTGTCCCGATATCAAATAAATTATTCCATGGTAGTCTAGTGGTCCCTCCCCAGTCTCTGATCGCCATCCTGACAGTAAAATAAATTCATCCCTGATAGTCTAGTGGTCCCTTCCCCCTGCCCAGTCTCCGTTCGCTGTCCTGATAGTAAAATCAATAGGTTGTAATAATATTAATAATATAATATATGTAATAGTAATAGGTTGATACACAAGATGGAGTGGAAAGGATGAGAAGTGGCTTGGCAAGGTTGGAGGAATGGTCAAATGTATGGCAGCTCAGATTCAATGCAAAAAGTACAAGGTAATGTACCTGGGAAACAAAAACCCAGGGGAAGAGTACACAATGGGGGGTGAGATACTGACAACAGTAAAAATGAAAAGGGACCTGGGGGTAATTATATCAGATGACCTAAAGATGGACAAGCAATGTGAGAAGGCAGTAAGGAAAGCTGGGGGGATACTGGGATGCAGAGGGAGAGGCATCAATAGTAGAAAACAGGAAGTTGTTATCCCTCTGTACAGACAGTTGGTGAGACCCTATCTGAAGTACTGTGTGCAGTTCTGGAGACCCCATCTCTGCAAATACATAGACAGAGTGGAAGCTGTCCAGAGGAGGGCAACCAAAATGGCACATGGTCTGCACCATAAGACATATGAAGAAAGACTAAAGGAGCTTAATATGTATACCCTTGAGGAAAGAAGGGAGAGAGAGGACATGATAGAAACTTCCAAGTACCTCAAGGGAATCAATAAAGTCCAAGAGGGTAGTATCTTCCAGAAAAAGAGATGTACAAGAACAAGGGGGCACAATTTGAAGATAGAGGGGGGACGGCTCAGAGGTAATGTGAGGAAGTATTTTTTCACAGAGAGGGCTGTGGATGCATGGAACAACCTCCCTGAGGAGGTCGTGGAGTCAAGAACATTGGGGAAATTCAAGAATGCATGGGACACACATAAGGCAGTCCTAGTGGGGGGTAGGAGGAAGTAATCTGTTGGTTAACTAGGATCTGAAGCTTATCTGTTAGGGAGGAAAGTGGGAAGACTAGGTGGTCCAAGCGGTCCTTATCTGCCATAAAATTCTATATTTCTAATAATTTCTTCCCTGGCAGACATGTGGTCTTTCCCCCCACCCGAACATCCACACGATAAATAGATCTCATTGGTGCCCACTGTACCTCCCCCCATCTCACTCCTTTGGAATAAAACTAAAGTGTTGCATGTCCCTGGTGTTCTAGTGGATCCCCAACCCTTTCAGATAGTGACTTACCACCCCAATCCCCCATCCCTAAACCCAGCCAGCAACTGGCATGGCCCTCCTCCAACCACTATGGCCAGCCACCGACTGAACTGTGAATAACAGAGTACGGTATATACTATGTGCTCATTGACTGACATTGTCAACCATATCTCAGAAATTGCAGAAGATGCCATCACAAAACTTTCCACATCTTGAGACTCAGACAGCTTGACTGTGTATACCTAAATCTGGGCTATTTTATCAAACTACGCCAAAGTTATTAAGGTACAAAACTGCAAATGAGATCACCAACTGAGAACCACTTTTTCTGGTTCGCATCAACTGAGAATCACTTTTTCTGGTGTGAACTACATTTTTCAGTTTGAGCCACTTTTTCTGGTTTATAAACCAGAATTTATTTTTGTTTAAACAACAAAAGTGGTGCAAACCACTTTTTCTGGTTCATGAACCAGAAATTGTGGTGTGAACTACTTTTTCAGGTTTGTGAACCAGAATTTGTTGTGCAAATCACTTTTTCTGGTTCATTGTCAGTGTCAGTGTCTCAGTAGGTAGTACACTCACCTCTGAGGCTGGGAGATCAAAGGGCTGTGGGTTCAGTTCCCACATCTGGCACTTGGGTTAATATCCCAATACTGACACTGTAGTGCAGCATGAGGGGGGTGCTGCACTTCTGAGGTGCCATCTTTCGGATGAGACATTAAACTGAGGACCCATCTGCCTGGATTGGTGGTAGTTCAGGTGGATGTTAAAAATCCCATGGCACTTATCAAAAAAGAATAGGGGAATTTCCCCGGTGTCCTGGCCAAATTTCTCCCATTCATTAAAAATACCACCAACAGCTTAATCTGGTTCAATTTCAGTTGCTTACCATCTGTATCCCCCCTTCCCCAGTTGCCCCTGAAAAAAGGACTTCTAGGCCCAGTGGGCTTACCGGGTCAACAAAATTCAATAAATAAATAAATGAACCATATATTTGTTGGTTCAAACCAAAACAAAAAAAAACAGAAATCGCTTGGGAGAGATTGTGAATGTGTGAAATATAAAATTGCTGTAAATTTCCCCATAAACAGACTACAAAATCTTGCTTAGGGAAATCATTTATCATCAGAGATGTTTTAGTTTTGCTCAAACTATACCTTTACAAGTATTTTCAAATTTCAGTAACAACAGAAATAAGGAAAAAAAGATGGTGTCTGTCACAAACCAAAAAAGGTTTGTGAGACCCATTTTTGATTCATAATACATTAAATATGCGAACCAAAAAAGCAGTCTCACAAACCAGAAACTTCTGGTTCATATGCAGCTGCTAACTTTTAAATCCATGTAACGCAGGAACTGTTTAATATGTTGTTACCAAACCTTCAAAAGGCACTGCCTAAGTTCAGAAAGCACAGAACACATGCAACCTGAAAATTTTATGCAGACATTCTGTACTGTGTAGCCCGTACGTGAGAGCAAAAAAAAACATGTTTAGTATGGGAAAAAAATGTGACTTTTTTCAGTTTATTGGCATTCCATATCTCAAAAACTGTACAGGATGCTGTCACGAAACTTTCCACATCTTGAGACTCTGACAGCCTGACTGTGCATACCATATCTTCGACTATTTTGTCAAATGACACCAGAGTTATTAAGGTACAAAATTTTGGATTTAACATTAAACATCCTACTCAACCCTAAATATAGGGGTGCTACCATGCCCCTATAATGTACACTTACATGTTAATTTGTAAATTTATTGAAAACATGTTTTTTATCTAATAGATTGTTAATATTTAGAAACAATCAAAAAATTCATTTTATATCATTTGTATTTCAAATGAAAACAGAAAATAAATGGGCACACACAGAAATTAATCTATGTTAGGAACTATGTCTCAGGCAGGATACTTGAATCCATATTACCATTCGGATGGAAAAGCATTACTGACAGCAGTCAAAACACACACAGGCAGAACTTTACCAATTTTTCTTCTAAGCTTCATAAACCTATCACACAAATTTCCTATATGTGAGATATCTGTATGCCCTATAATGTTAAACAAATGAAAGAAAAAATACTAATTATGATAGAGATAAACATATTAGTTGCACAAAAAAAAATGTAACAGGTTTGAAAGCATACAGATATTTTGAAACAGCATAAACACATACTGAAATGTTCTCTTCTATGACACATTTAGATGGAAATGCATATCGGAGTGGGTCTAGACACCTTGTGCACAATATTCAAAAAAACACGTCAAGCGAACAAAGCTGCTTTAGCTGCACTTGCCCTTGTGCTCCCTTCTACACCTATCCCAGCTTCTGTGACATTCACATGGAAAGCCAGGCTATACATCGGAATATCAGTCAATGTTGGTACAGCGCAAAGTGATTCTGCCCTACCTAATATAGACCAGTGTTCAAATAGACCACATGAAATAGCACTGCCAGAAACAAGATAGCCCCAATTCACCTGAGGGCTGTATTCAACCCTGTGCATGCAAATGAAGCCACTGAATATGCAAGATGTTAAGCTGCCATTTGCATGCAAATTATGTGCCAATTTACATGTTCTTATTGCCACTTCATACATGAAAGTACAGCCCTGGTGTCCAGTGGATCCTTCACACCTGATCTCCCAGTATCTCAACACTTCAGTCTCTGGTAATCCAGTGGTTCCCTTCACCCAGTCTCCCAGTATATTTTATTACATCGTGCCCTGAGGGTCCAGTGGTTCACCCACCCCGATGCCTCAGTTTATCATGTTATAGCATTCACTGGTGGTTCTGTGGTTCCACCCACTACCCGATATCCCAGTATATCATATTATAGTACTCACTGGTGGTTCAATTATTCCCCCCACACCCTAATCACCCACAGTATATATTACAGCACTCCCATTTTGTCCAGTGGTCCCTTCCCCCAAACAGTCAAACAACCAACCCGCCCACTTACATCTAACCTCCACACCCCTTATCCCCCTTACCTATGTATTTGACATGCCTCATAACTACATACAGTGATGGCATTATCCTCCACTCACATCTGTCTCCAGCCAATGTATGAGATGTTAGTGTATGTACTGTATAAACATCTGCTGTAACTATGCAAATCTCTTAATAAGATAGTTTATTACTCTATACAATAACATTGCAGTGCAAATTGTGGAAACAAATAAATGTATCAAAATTATCATTCACCTGAATTGAAAGCACTCATGAACTAATTTTTCTTCTCCCTTTGGACCTTCTTCCTGAATGTACTCATAGGGCCAGATATTCGAAGTGTGGTGCAGGGCTTGTGCTAAGCTCTTCGCCATAACACTTAGGTTCTGGCAGTGTGCTGAACCCCATTGCCACAACTGCACCTGATTTCATAGTCTCAGATGCAGTTACAACAGTTTTCATGATTTACAGCAGCTTGTGCCAAATATCTGAGGTTCCACCCATTCAGGGTGCCGGCAGCAGTGCACCCGGTCATTAAGGTAACAAATATTCAAGTCGACATTCCCTCTTTTTGCTTGGGGCTGTGCCCCCCATGCCCCTAATGTGAGGAGCTGCACCCCAACCCCCTCTTTCTAAATATTCTAACTCTGGGAAGACCTCGGGGAGGGGGTGATGAATTCTGTTATTTGGTGCCCTATTGATGGGGTGCACTGCCACTATCGACCTGATGGCCAGAAAGGAATACATCAGTGCCAGCTCCATAAAAAAGGTCCCCAGGATTGCTGCATGTGAGAACTGAAGAAGTTGGTATAAATTGTGGCAATTGCCACATAGGATAGAAACTCCTGTTAGATCGATGGAAGCACCATGTACCATATTGTCTATGCACCCAGATCTTGCAGCAATCTAAGCTATTTGGAAATCCTTCCAATAGTATGCAGATTCAAGGACAAACAGGTTAAGGCAAGTCACCTCAAGTCCCAGATGACTAGTTATATTTTGCACTTTAAATGCTTCCCTTTTTAATCTTGTCCTTAAGTAGGACTTGCAACATTTAATCATCAATAAACCTAGCAGCATACACAATTCCGACCTCAAAACCTGATAATTAGATAGCAAAATTCTGATTATTATCAATAATTTTTTTTCATATCAGCTTAAGTTAAATAGTGGTTGTAGTATCATTGTAAGATTATAAATACTTCATCATCCATTGCAGTCTCCTAGGCACAGCCTCAGTTTTAAGAAAGGACATCCTAGACTCCATGCCTCCATACAGAAGGCTTTCCTCAGGCAACTAATCAGGGAGGGTTTACCTATGCCGACTTAAAACTGTTGTCAAGGATCAGCATAGTGAAATCCCCTATGTTGACAGGTGAAATTTTGCCTGTCAGACATTAGTGTGTTCTCTATCAGGGGGCTGCAACCCCAAACCCCCCATGTGAGGGGCTGTGCCCCCATGCCCCCCCTTAAAGATTTCTAACTCTGAGTAGGGAGTTAATTTAAAGAGGGACAAAAATCGCGGCAAGCAATATATGCCTATAATTCCCCATAGCTATCAATCTCAAAAGCTGTAAAGATTGTTGATGTGGGGATTTCACCATGGGTTTCACCATGCAGTCAGTATACATTGGAGCACACCAATGATGGGCTGGACATGATGCTTGCTAATAGGGATATTATTGTAGATGGCAATGTGGGAGGCCACACTGGAAACAATAAACATCATACAGTGTGCTTTATCATAAGGCCTGGAGATGAAACTAATCACACAGTGCTGAAGGTGCTGGATTTCATTAGGGCATATCTATAAAAAAATGGTTGAATGCATCAGATATAACCAAGCTCGTAAAAAAGTCAATATAGTGTGGACAATCAGTGGGCTACTGCACATGAAGTGATAGCATAGTGAAGGCAATAAACCTATACAAGAAAGAAGTGAGCAACAACAAGATGAGAGATCACTATAGTTCAAAAGAGAAAGGGCTAGAAAGTCAAAGTTAAAAGGGTATCGATCAGAAGGTACAAGCAGACTCACAGGGAAGAGGATGGGGAAGTATACTAGGAAAGGTAGAGGAAAGCAGGAAAAGCTGTGAGAAGCACAAAGGTTCAGACTGACTGCATGGGAAATTAAAGTGGACAAGACATTTTTAGGGTTCCGTGTAATAATGGTGATCCTGGAAAGGTGATCGCTGTTTTGGTGAGTGTACATCGACGAAGATCAGTACTGGAGACTTAGAATTTTTTGGGGGGAGGGCTGTGCCCCTGTACCCCTAATAAAGGATTCTCAGCTCCAGGGGTGCATGTTGAGGGGGTAAAGACAAAAAAGTTCCTGAATTGTCGCAAAATTGAGCACACACCCAGAACTGAACCTGGCAGCCTCCAACCCTAGCCTGCCACCAGCCAACCATGCCACACAGCCAGCTCAGCAGCCCACTGCAGCACTACACCCCACAAACCCTCCCTCCCCTTCCACCCATTGCACGGCATGGCCCCTCCCCTGCGAGCATGTATATCTAGTAACATCCTGTCTCTATATTTGCTGAACCTCTATCCAGTTGCCCTCCCTGCCCTGTAGCCCTGTGCACAGGCACTGTGATTGAGTCATCCTTTTTGAAAGTGCTCAATTGCAGTAGCCATCATCACAGGCTACCATTTTGGGGCCCATATGTGAGAAGAGGAAGACAAGGGGAGAGACTGAGAAGATAAAAATGGATTGGAGATAATGTGCTGAGGAGGATCATGAAAAAGCAGATATCCTGTACAGACATTTTGGTTCAGTCTCCATGGTGGAGAGGGAGAAGTATAGACCACAGAAAGGCAGCAGGAGCACTGAATGGAGGGAGCTAGACCAAAATCCATTTACAGAGGATAATGCACTGAAAAGACTTGCTAAACTGAAAAGTGATCAAAGCTATGGGACCAGACTGCCTACACCAGATGGGGTGGTGGACATTGACTACTCAGATTTCAACAAGGCCTTTGATACCTTACTTCTTACTAGACTTGCTATGAAACTAGGCCTTTTTGGGCTATGTCATTATGTAGCATATTGTGTACAAGTTTGGTTGATGGATAGGCAACAAATGGTGTCGGTAAATCAAATGCACTTGAGGGCGGGAAAAGTGACCAGTCGAATACCTCATTGATCAGTACTTGGTCCAGTACTATTTCATGCCTTTATAAGTGACATTGAGTGGAAGGTATGGTTCTTTAGAGATGACACAAAAAGTAGCAATATGGTGTACATGACAGAAGGGATAGAGAGAATGAACAAAGACATGGGAAAACTAGGAGAGTTATCAATGGCATTGCAGATGGGTTTGAATGATAGAAAGTGCAAACCCATGTCCATAGGACACATAAAACCAGGACAGAGTACATGATGGGGAGACATATTGTCAGTCACCAAACATGAACACTAGGAATAATCATATCTTATGACTTCAAGGTGACAATGCATTTCAACAAGGCAGAGTATTGGGCAAGTGGCATGATAGGGGGGAATAGGGAGGGACATTACCAGCAGAAGGATTGATGTGTTACTCCCACTGCATATATCACTGGTGTCCAGTTCTGAAGATTACATCTCAAAAAGGACAAAGACAGCATGGAGGCTGTCTAGATGATGTCACCTTCAATGGTGATGTGACTGCATCAGAAATCCTATGAGAATAGACTAAGACATATCAATATATACATTCTATAAGAGAGGAGAGAGAGAGAGAGGGTAGATATGAAATAGATACATAAGTACCTCACAGGAACTGAACAAGGAACAGGAGGGTACTATTTATCAGAGGGTAAGGTATTACGTCTGCTTCCCCCCAAACTTGTGAGGCTTGCTTAACCCCAAGGTACAGTGCCATGACCTAAGGTCATCTGCTGGCTGCCATCTTGACACCCCCTGAGTGAGGACTAATCTAGGCAAACATCTTTTTGGTATGCTGCTTCTGCCTGTGGAACACTCTCCCTGAGTACCTGTTGGGTTCTTCCACTCCTCGTGGTTTTAAGACTTCACTGAAAGTGTACCTGCTGAAATTGAGTCTCTGTGGTTGTAATCATTAGTCCCTGTCAACTAGACCCCAAATCCTTCAACCCTATGCCTATATTCTTAGAGTATGTGGGTGCCTGGCCCCTTAGAATCACCTGGGTGCAGGACCAGTTCTGGAACACCTTGACTGGATGTCCACTAAACAATCTTATGTGTACGCTACTACAATTTTATATAAAAGTTCACTCCTTCCAAAGTGAATAATGTGGGGTTCACTTCACCCCAAAAATTTATTGTAACTGCACTATTGTTACTTCTTATCCTTGTATTTTATGTGTATTGTACTTTTACCTAACTAACATACTGAATGTGCAATGTTATACCCTGTATCTACTCATAGTAGTTACCCTGTAAACAATCTGAAGTATATACCACTGTATGTAATTAATGTATGTAATTAACTTCGGGTCGCTCCTGAAAAAGTGATCTCTGGTCTCAGTGGGCTTACCCAGTTATCAAAATTTAAATAAATAAACATGAGAACAAGGTGGCATGTAACTAATCTCGAAGGGGTAAATTTAGGACAGATGTGAAAAGTAATTCTTCACTGAAAAATTAATGGATGCATAGAATGGTCTTCTTTTGGATGTAGTGGTGGTGAAAACAGTGGCAGGCTTCAAGCAGGCATGTGATAGACACAAGGAAATATCTGGTTGGGATAAAGTGGGAGAGGGGTGTTAACTGAGATCAGGTATGGTCTACAGTGAAAGTATAGACAGAAAAAAACAGGGGCAGATTACGTGGGCCAAGTGGCCATTACTTAATGACGAATTACATGTTTATATGTTTCTATGAATTGTAAAAAAAAACAAAATAATGTGTATCAACATTTAAACCATGTAGTAAGGTGGTGGGGGGATAATAGATATATACAAGTACCTCAGTTTGTGTAAATAGGATACAGGTTGGGTACCTGTTTAGAATGTGGAATTGCAACAGAAAATGTAGTACAAAAGAGCTAGAAAGGTGGAGCATAATAGGAACATGATGAAATACTACTTATAGGGACACCATCAACCATTTTTGCATCACACTCTTTCAGGTTGAAAACCCACATTTCATGATTGTTTACCTTCTCTAAAGTTAATTGGTGTTGCTGGTGGTTTAATTTGCCTCCTTTCTTAGTACAACTGTTAATTGTGTATTTACACCCAACTTCGTTTGTTTCAGATCCTTGATCTATAGGAGGTTGTGGAGTCAAAAACAGTGGTGGGATTCAAGCATGCATGGGACAGTCATAAGGCAATTCTAGAGGGTGGAGGTAGGAAGAAGTAGGCTCCTGGTTAACTAGGATCTGCAACTTATCCATTAGGTAGGGAAATGGGCAGACTGGGTGGGCCAAGCGGTCCTTATCTGCCGTCAAATTCTATGTTTCTATGTTTCTATCTATTCTTCTTGCTCACTTCCTGAACATTAGAAAAACCCCAAAGCAGTGCAGCCACTCATAATGCAGTAATTTTATTAGCACTCACTGCATCTTGAGTGGCTAGACTGTGTTGGAGGTGTTCCCAAGTTCAGAAAAGATACAGGGGAGATGATTAAGGAATGTAAACAAACACATTTCGGTGTGGTAACACCAGTATGGTGAGCAGTCTGTCCTTCACTTAAAAAAAAAAATAAAAAGGAAACAGAATCAAAGTACCAGTGACATCAGCATATTTTACAGGATTCTAGCAATCATAAAATATGTTTTTTTAAACTAGGGACAGTTTGAGGCCTAAAGGAGTTGACAGTGTCCCTTTAACTGAAGTCACTGTGGATGCTTTGGAAAGCATCTCCCAAGAGATAGAGAAATGTAAAAACAGTGGTGCATTTCAAACATGCATGTTTTATGTACTGTGGGATACTAATAAATAGTCATAGTAGATGGTCTGTAATTTCACTGTATTTACATGTTGGTTGCATGCAACCACATTGCAATTACAATGTAGTTACAGTGTACCTACAGTGTAGTTAAGCAACACTTAAAGTGTAAACAAAGTTGGGATATTCAGACACATAATATTCAGGGAATGTCTATACAGACTGTGTGGACCAAGTGTTCATTTCCTGCATTTTTAAATTAAAAAATCCAGTTACGCATAGACTTTCTGCCTGGAAATTCACTTCCTTTTTTTTTGAAATTTAAATTAAAAATTCACTTCCTAATTTGCCTCAGTAGACAATACTGTAGCTGATATCCAAGGAAACCACCACCCACTCTTTTTACTAGCAGGCATGGTTACAAAACCTAATGTTAACTTGTTTACCACTGCAGCAGACAACCTATTCCAGATGTCAACTACATTTTTATTTTTGTAGCCCCCCCCCAACCACCCCACTCTCACAAAACAACCAACTTCATTGTACGCTATCTGGTCTTGCTGATATTTCTCATTCAAATTAGAGCATAATAATGCACCATTTGTCTACTGTGAAAGACATACATGGCCCTTTGCCTTCTGTTGCAAACCCATCACAATTTTATCACTTTTGGGAGTGTCTTGATCATGTCACTGTCTTGTCTGATGTGTAGTATCAGAATCTGAATTCAAAACTCCAGTTTCTAACCAGCTTGAAATTCATTTGAAACACAACTTCCATTCTACACCTGGAGAAACCATTTCATGTGAATGTAGTTATAGAATTAGCTTACACACTGTTATGCGTTACACTGTCCTGCCACAGCTACTCGGGGCAGGATTCTCAAAGAAAACCAAAACTCCTGCAGCTGTGGGAAAAAGGCCTGCAGCACTGTGGAAACTCAGTTGTACAGTATTCACAAAGAAAACCAGCGCAGTGGTGGATTTCCACATAAAGAGCCGCAGGTGCGGTAGTTTAGCAGCCGCAGAAATTGCACAAGTCCTGCGAATCCGCAAATGCGGATCTGCAGCTGTGGAAAATGGCTTAGGAGGCACAGCAATAGTAAACAATTAGCTGGGGCAGCAGACTTTATCATTGCTGCCATAGCAAGAAACTAAAAGCACCCTCAAAGACAGCAGCAACCAGTCCCTGAACTGGGACCACTGCAGCACCGCAGGTACCAGCACTGCCATGGCACCACAGTGGCTAACTGTCACTGCTGATTGTCCCTCCCTGGGGTGTTCCTTTTGCCTACAGGGGTAGCGGTCGCTGCAGGCTGATCAGACTCTACTACCTGTGGGGCTCTTTCATGGGCTGCACTGGGTTTGGTGGTTGTTGCCTGTTGCCATTTCATGGCACTGTGTGCTATTGTTGCTGTAACAGCAGCCACTGCTATACCCACTGGAATTCTATTACCTGTGCCTCACCTCCACCATAATTGATTTAAATTGTTGGAGCACTACTGAAGTTTGCTGAGGGAGAGTTACACCTCACTCCAATGTGTGTAACATTTTTTCCACAACTGCGGAAAAAACCTGGCTGAGAATAGCCTTTGAGGGGCTGTGCCTTACTTATCTCACTAAATATTTCACTAAAAATGCCACCAACAGCTTAATCTGGTTCAAAGTCAGTTGGCATTCATCTGTATCCCCCTACCCCGGGTCATGCCTAAAAATAAGCAGGATTTGTCTAGTGCACTTACCGGGTCAACAAAAACTAAATAAATAAATAAATAATAAATATTTAACACCTTTTTTCCCTCAGGCACTTCCTCCGCTGCACTTTTTTCTGTAGCTACAGAGGTTTTTGTGAATAGCACTCAGAACAATCTCCTCTTTTTTATGTTGCTTGCACGCATGTACAAGAAACATAGTGCCATCATTGGAGATTTTGGTGGTGTGTCGCCTCCTCCTCCAATTCAGTCAGCGAGCTGGCAGGCACAGCCCCTGTAAGCCAATGCATTTTGGAGCTGTCTATGATATGCTCCAAAATGCAGTGGCATACAGGTGAAAGGGGGAGCTACGCTTCAGTGAGCAGAGATAAGAAGTGTAGCTCCACCCCCCAACATGCAGGCGTGCGCGCCCCCGCCACGTACTGTGTAGCCGATGGGGTGCCCAATCCCCGTTGGCTGAGCTGCGTCTCTGTGCCCCCCCCCAGTTGTAGGTGCCACGCTGGGAGCCCACCTCAGTGTGGCAATCAGTCCATAGGCCGACGGGGGTCCCCAATCCCCAGTCGGCTGAACGCCCCTCTAACATCCTTGTGCCACGCTGGGAGCCCACCCCAGTGTGGCAAACGGTCCCACACTGTCTTTTATTTATTTTGAACCTAAAAAACGAAAACGGTCCCGCGGAGCATCTCCCGACACCCCTCCCACAACCCGCACTCCACCCACTGCGCACCCAGCCTTTCACACCCCCCCACCCCATACTTACCTCTGACTCCGCACGATGATCTTCGTGGACCGGAACACGCCTGCACTCTTCAAAGCTGACCGCGAACTGAGGAAATGCTGGTAAGCTGTATAATGGCCTAGATGGGGGTTCAACTTTGTTGCATATCTCAGGCATTTTGGGAATTTTTGCATCAAATTTTCAACATGGGTTTGGGACCCTTCTCATGAATGATGTCACTGTCATGGATGCAAGAGCTCGCAAGGATGATTCAGACAGTGACCGGCGAAATCACCCTTCAGGCCTGAATACTACCATGACAGTGACACTATTCATGAGAAGGGGTCCCAAAACCCCATGTTGAAAATTTGGTGCAAAAATTCCAAAAATGACTGTTTTACTAGCAGCATTGTGCAGTTCCCCAAGAGGCTCGTAAGTTCATGAACAATATTTTCACCCAGAGTTTCAACATTACCATTTTACCACACCTTCTTATGAGTAGTACAGCTGTCATTTTTCACATCTCACTCAAAATGTGTTTCACCATGTAGCACAGAATGGCGCAGTCGGTGTGTGAAATCAATGTACGGGACAAATTAAGAAAATCACAGTGACACTGTTCATGAGCAGAGGTCTTAAAATGGCTATGTTGAAAATTTGGTGAAATAATTCTTAAAAATGACTGTTTTACGAGCGTGCGTTGCACAGTTCCTACGCAGGCTCGTAAGTTCACAAATTTTCAATATTTTCACTCCAGAGTTTCAAAATTGCCATTTTACCACACCTTCTTATGAGTAGTATAGCTGTAATTTTTCACATCCTGCCCAAAACGTAGCCAGCTTACGTGGCATTTTCAATGGCGATTCGGTGTGCAAACTCAATGTATAGGACACATTGACAAAACTACAGTGACACTGTTCATGAGCAGAGGTCTTAAAATGGCTATGTTGAAAATTTGGTGAAAAAATTCTTAAAAATGACTGTTTTACGAGCGTGTGTTGTGCAGTTCCTACGCATGCTCGTAAGTTCTCAAATTTTCAATATTTGCACTCCAATGACTTCCAAATACCTAAACAGCACATAGAAGCAAGCAACATTCGGCATTGACAAATGCTTGTTTCTGTAGCTATGGCAGGTTTGAGGACTTAGGGAAGGTTTTGCTCCTTCAGAAAGCTTTTTGAGTCCAGCCCCCTAAGTATAATGTAAAAGCATTATATGGGGGTAATTACCTGTATCTTATATTATATTGTAACTACTGAGATGAGTATTAGTGGTTTAAGATTAGAGCTGATGGTGGTTGTGATGAGAGTTAGAATGTATTTTGCCAATAAGCATTATGTTTATCATTTGTATATTTTTATATAAGCTTAGATTATATGTGCACAATAGATAATAAGTCAAAGAAAAATAATTGTAAGTCACTGTACTGAATAGACAAATAGATGTTGCACTTAATTTGATGAAGCAGGATTCAAACCTGAGATGACAGTAACATTATCTTAAAATTATTTGATTATTTCAATTCTTCAATATATTACAATCAGATTATTTTATTATAAATTAAGGATGCATATTGTGATATTGTGATTAATACAGTTTCTCTTTGTAAACTCATTGATATTATCTTCACATCACAACTTCTGTGAAAATACACTTAACATGTCCCAAACAAGTTGATACATCTTTATTTTTATGCTTGTATATGATGTATAGTGCATAGTAGCATAAGTTATACAGATATCAAATATTATACTGATTTTACACATTAATATTCCATTTGTAGTGATCATATTTCATGACAATACTCTGTTGTAACATTAAGAAATGGTAATGAAATAACATCCAAGATTGCAAAATAAAAACTTCTCATATTGATAGTTATAAGGGAAATAAGGGTCTAGATTTATAAAAACTCACAAAGTGCAGTGCAAAGGTTTGCACTGCCCTTTGTGGTTGTCCAGGTGGTAAAAAATGCTATTCACAGATAGATAGTGCAGGATGCTCTCTGACTGTGAATAGGGATGGTAGAGGCAGCAGTAACCCCATTACTGCTACATCTGACCCCACTGCATGCCGGTAAATGACACCACAACTAATAGTGCCAGTGCGCTAGTTGTGATCCACAAAACCAGCCATGCAAACAAGCCCATTGGGCATGCAAGGTACTAGCTGGCCATTTGCATGCCCATTATGGGCCCATTTACATGGGCTGTGAGCATGGTTTTTGCCCCCCCCCCACACGGACTGCCATTTTCCTATTAAAACAAAACCCTCCCTAGTGGTCTAGTGGTCCCTTCCTCCTCTCTGGTCTCCAATCACCATCCTGATAGTAATGTCAATCCTTCCCTGGTCATGCAGTGGTCCTTTCCCCCACCCAAACACCCACCCAATAAATAAATCTCACTGATATCTAGTGTATGCCCCCTCCACTTCTCTCCCTTGGAATAAAACTAAATTGACCCATGTCCCTGGTGATCTAGAGGACCCCCACCCTCCCATTCTTGCAGACAGTGAACTACCACCCCACTCACCCCATTGCAGTAGCAAGAAAGCTCAGATGTGATGGACACAGGTGTGTATGTTTCAGAAATGTATACAGTGGGGTGAGAATTAGGGTTGACATCTCCAAGAAAGACTCCACCCTGATTTGCTTCAGGGTAGGGGTGGGGTTTTAAGGTTGGAAACTTTAAAACCACATTTCCCTACTTTTGTAAGTTTAGGCTTAACCCTAAATCTTGCATTAACACAATTTTTGCAAAGAATATATTAATATACTGTAGGTGTATATGTTGCAGCAGTACAGACATTATCTTCAGCTACTTAATTCAATTATTCAACTCTCACTACATCAGCTTTCATACTAAGATTGCATTGTTCCAATAAAATGAATGCTTGAAACCCACCAACATTTTTGCACCCATAGCATATTATGAAAGACTTTCCAGACAGAAAGTACTCTTATGGGGGTCTATGCATGAACAATTGAATTGTCTAAGTGCTGCAGATCTGTGTCATGCAGGCAACCCTAAAATGGAATGCGGTAAACAAGTGGTCCAGAAGACCCCTGCAGCACTTATAGAAGGAGTACATTCCCCTTGCACACTCAGTCCCCCAGGTAATCACACAGCAACATGTTTAGATAGTCCAGGGGTATATCTTGGGTCTTCCCACACTCTGCACCATTCATTAAGGCATAAGGTGTCAGGTGAAGTATCACAGGATATGCAGACAGAAACCCTCCCATATCTTTTGCACACCAACTGTACAAAAACACACTGGCTGCAGGACCCCCCCCCCCACAGTGCTGCCCAGCCCTCTGGGTAGAAAGGAAATGCTGCAGCCATTTGAGCATTCACCCATTTTTTGCAATTACAACCTTCCCATAGCTTCCCAGAATCCCTGCTCACATGGAGCAGGGCTTCCACTTTGGGAGCCAGAATGGGCATTCGATTGAATGCTGCCTGTGTACCTCAATCTAACCCCTGTGCTGCTGCATGCCACAGGGTGTGGCCACAGACAGGTGCCCTGTGTAGACATATGGGAGTGCATACTGTGCATCACGCACCTATCCACAGGTGCAGAGCTACACAGGTAGGGAATGCTCAATTTGTGACAACCCGGCCAATCGGTCGTGCATAGCCCCCATGTAAATAAGTTCTTACTCGCATAACATTAAACTTTCACAAGTGAAGCTTTGTTGCATGCACCCTTATCATGCACATTAGGGGCTATGCATCATTAATGTGATGGGTGTGCATGATTCACCTATACCTAGCCCACATAGCTCTGCACCTGCGGCCAGGCACGTGGTGGCTGGCATGCACGGTTACCAGCTACTGCCATGCAGCTGTCCATGGCCCTGGCATGCAGCTGTTTGGAGGTTGGACTGGAGGACATAGGCAGTCATCCAACTGGATGTCCACCCTGGGTCCTGAAGTGGATCCCCCTCTCTATGCAAGCAGGGGATTTTAGAGAAGTGCAGGACAGTAAATTTCAAAAAGATGGGCGAATGCGCTAATGACTTCTCCCAACCCTCCCTTCCTACCTGGAGAGCTGGGGCAGCACTGGAGGGGGGTTGTTTTCCCACAGCCTGCATGGTTTCTCCTGGGGTGCACAAAAGATACAGCATAGTTCCTTCCTGTGTATCCTGTGTCCCACTTGCCCAGCACTCCACACCTTTGTGACTGGCACAGAGTACAGGCAGGCCCACAGAACTACTGCAGATCGTCCGTACATGTAGCTGCACAATCTGACAGGGGATCTGGTGCAAAGGAGGCTCACGTCTCTTCTGTGAATGCTGCCAGAGGACAGCCAGACTCAATTTGTGTAACATTCTAACTTGGGGTGCCAGTGTCCTGCAGATCAATGGCATGTAGGCAATACACGGTTTAGTGTATAGATACCATTGGCTTTTTAAAAATACACCAGTCCTGGACCTTATTCATCCATTGCATGGTATATACTGTATATGTCTATATCATATTTCCCCTTTCCTGAATATTTAAAAAAATTAACACTACAAAAGGATACATTGAAAACATTACACTTTTTAATGTACATTTATCACTAGTAACAAACATCCATCAAACATACATAGTTCAATTATTAATGAGTGCAAACTTATATACAGAAGTCCTTTCAATACTGAATACAAACTTAAATTTTTTTCATTTATCAGCAAGAATTAAAACACACTTTAGTGCTTCTCCCATACCCACAACAACATACACATGCCTATTCATACCTACTTACTACTAAGTAATTTTGGGATTAAATTTCATCACATATCACTTCTCTGTCTGCAGTAAGCTTATAGTACATGAAGTTGAATAACACAGTTACAGTGTATGGTGGAAAGTTGTTCAGGATGGAAATCCATCCCTTCAAAACATTGTTATGCTGCACTAGCTACGTAAGCTAGTTTGTTATGCTGCACTAGCTACGTAGCTAGTGCAGCATAACAACTTAGAACGTGATAATGCATGCACGTTATGCAAACTTCCCCAGTTTAAGATGCAGGCGTGTTTTGCAGGGTTTGTGTAAGTAAATAAGCAGAAGGGCTTTGGATTAGGGTTTTTTGTGTTCTGTTTTTGGTTACTGTTCTGTAATTCTTAGTAGCCAGGAAAGGGAACTGCTGTTGTTAGCAGACCATTTGGCAGTATCTTGTTGCTGGGACAAGGCAGTTACAACCTGTGAACCAGGTGTGTGTTTGGAGGAGGGTCTGAAGCAGGCTTGCAGGAGGAGGAGAAGAGCTTAAAAGGGGAACTTGGTTGTGGGTTCAGTTATGAAGAGCTGGAAAAACTACACAGCAGAGGTGATTTATTTTATTTAATTTGAAACTTACATGGGGGTTTGTGTAAGTAAAATAAGCAGAAGGGCTTTGGATTAGGGCTTTGTGTGTTCTGTTTTTGGTTACTGTTCTGCAATGCTTAGTAGCCAGTAAAGGGAACTGCTGAAGTTAGCAGACCATTTGGCAGTATCTTGCTTCTGGAGCAAGACAGTTACAGCCTGTGATATTGTTTTTTCCAGGGTATATTTCCTGTTATATTGTTGTGCAGGTTGTCTTGTTGAAAGGAAGAAAAGCACTCATTGGGGTCATGGGTCAGAGCTATAGCTGATTGTTTCTGGAGGGCATGGACTTGGACCCACCCCACCCCTCACCTTATACCACGGGTTCTGACATCACTTCCCCAAAAGGACAAAGGACATATCCTTAACAGCCCAGCTTGTTGTGTAGGGCGTAAATGCACACACACATGCTTGCACACATTAACAAAAAATAAAAAAAATTAAATCGTAGGGGAGAGACACATGTGGGGAGTGCTGCAATGCACTGACTGTGGGGCAGCAGTCTTCTGAATAATGTTATGGAGGCTGCAATGCTGTCCTATTTGCAGGCACCTCTCTGGTCTGAGGGAGGAGGTAGCCCGTCTCCAGGCCCACCTAGTGAGAATTTGGAAAACCTCTTTCTCAACCCAGAGACCACCAGGACCACTGCCACTACCTCAGAGGTTGCCAAAAAAGAGGAGCAGTTGGGCCACAGTGGGCCCAGGGAGGGTGAGGGTGGTGAAACAGAGGCACATCCCTTCAGTTGTAATGCTCCACAATTGATACACCATTCTGGAAGAGCCTGGTTCCTCTATGGAGGCACCCACAGTGAAGACCAAGGAGGATGCTGTGAACCTCCACAAAGGAGAGTCACAGATGGGTGGCACAAGACCCCAAAGGGGAAGGAAACAACTCCTGGTGGGGGACTCAATCATTAGAAGTGTTGAACTGGGGGATGGAGGGGAGAGGAGATAAGGTATCTGCCTGGCACCATGGCTTGGAGGGACAGGAAGCTAATCCTCAGAATCACAGGAGCAGCTGCATGGGAGAGGGAACTGAACATCATTGTCCACCTTGGGACAAATGCCCTTAATGGGAATGGGTTCAGAGCAGTGCAGAAGGAGTTTGTGGAGTTAGGAAGGGGCCTTAGACAAGTAGCAACAATGGTAACCTTCTCCGAGGTGCTGCCTGTCTATGGAATGGGTGAGGCTAGGGTACTCCACACTATGGGATTCAATAAATGGTTGAAAAACTGGTGTGGAGCTCAGGGTTTTGGCTTCACTCAGGATTGGGGGTCCAGCTGGAGGGATACAGGCTTATACTGGTGCAATGATCTGCATCTGTCTGGGAGGTGAACCAGGAACATAGGTGATCCTAGTGGGTCCTGTGTTGATTGAGCTATTCAAATCAGATATCTCACATGGAGTTGAGAGCAGGATCAGTCTGTTCACAGACAATACTAAAATGGGGGCATTAGTGGATGAAGTTGATGGGTGGAAATAACTATAGGGGAACCTAACCAAACTGGAAGAGTGATTAGTGAAGTGGCAGCTAGATGTCAATGCAAAGAAGTGCAAGGTTCTGCACTTCCAGGCCAAGAACCTAAAGAGGGAATATTGGTTGGGGGGTGTGAGGCAGGGGGTCACCAAGGAAGAGAAGGACTTAGGGGTGATAGTAACGGAGATCATGAACAACTCTGCTCAATGCAGGAAAGTTGCAGCTAAGGCCAATCGGATGCTGGGGTGTATTGCAAAGGTATTCTTGTCCATGCATAGGGAAGTGATCCTGCCCTTCTATAGGTCCTTGGTCAGGCCATACTTGGAGTACTCCATGCAGTACTGGTGTCTATATCTGAAGAAGGATATTAGACTGCTAGAGGGGGTGCAATGAAGGGTGACAAAAATGGTACGGGGATGGAAGGCTAAATGTACAAGGACAGACTGAAGAATCTGCGTATGTTCACCCTGGAGGAAAGGAGGGATGAGGGATATGATTGAAATGTTCAAATACTTAAAGGGGATCAAAAAATCTAGTGCTGATGGGTTATTTAAGATGAGGAAGGGATGGGACATGAAAGGGCATGGGCTAAGATTGGAGGAGGCAGATTTAGGAGAGAGAGAGATGAAGAGATATTACTTCACAGAGAGGGTGATGTCGAAATGGAATGCCCTACCAGAGGGGGTGATTTCATGTAAGACTGTGGGTAGTTTTTAAAAGGCATGGGACAGGGCATGGGGAGGTGTCTGGCTAAGTAGTGCTGAGAACTTCCTGGAGTTGGGGGGGAGAGGGTGGGGTAGCTGCAATCTAGGGGTGCTAGCTGCACACTCAAGCAGACTTGATAGACCATGAGGCCTGTTTTTGCTGGCAGATTCATATGTTTGTATGTATGTATGATAGGTTTAAATGCTTCATTGGCAAGCATTTAAACTAGCCAAGGGGAAGGCACTGAAAAAGAGCAGGGAAATCCCAGCACTCCCACAAAACAGGGTAGTTAGTGAGGTAAACATCAAGGTAGAGAGGTCAATAGGGAGCAGGACAGGGGTAAATGGAGAAAAAGGCAAAGGCAGTAAGGACAGGGATGTAACTAAAGGGGGTAAGGCCATCAAAAAATAGATGGTGATGAGTACAAATGCCAGCAGTCTGGGTAACAAGCTCCCAGATCTAGTGGCCTTGATGGAAGAGGGATGCTTGGATATCATGGCCGTCACAGAAACATGGTACACAGAGAACTATGACTGGGATGTCAACATACCAGGGTACACAATTTACAGGAGGGACAGGGAGAATAAAAGAAGAAGAGGAGGAGGAGGAGGAGGATTATCTCTCTACATAAGGGAAGGGATCAAAGCAATGGAACTAAAGGGTAAACAGGGAGGAGAGGAGGCGCTGTGGGTCACCTTGGAGACAGGAAATGGCACCACAATCTGCATGGAGGTTGTATTCAGACCCCGTCACAGGGGGAGGAAATGGACAAGGAAATCACAGAAGGCATCCTTAGAATGGTAGAAAAAGGGGAGATATTGTTGATGAGGGCCCTGAATATGCCAGATGTTAACTGGAGCACCTTTGCTGCAGTCACATCCAAGAGCAGGGTCGTTCTTGATGCCCTACGGGGGCATGCCTTAGACAGCTAGTGTTGAAACCCACTCAGGAGGGAGTGATATTAGACCTGGTACTCTCAAATGGGAATGGAGAAAGGATCTCAGATTTAGAAGTGGATAGCCATCTGGGAACAAGTGACCACCAGACAAGTGTGGTTCATGATAAACACAGCAGTAGAGTCAAGCCATACAAAAGCAATGGTATAGGACTTTAGGAGGGTTGACTTGACAGAATGAGAGAGTGCCTCAGAAAAGCACCAGCAAACGGGCAAGAAGGAGGGGTGGAATAAAAATGGGTAAAATTTAAAACTGTCATTACAGAGGTGACAAACCTTTGTGTGAAGCAAATATACAAAGCAGAACTCTTAAAACTGAGGGTGGACAAAACAATGGGACCTGATGGGATTCACCCCAGAATTCTAAAAGAACTAAGGGGAGAACTAGTGACACCACTGACTACCCTTTTTAACAAACCATGGGTGGATGGTGTGGTACCTGATGACTGGAGGAGGGTGGATGTGATTTCCCTTCACAAAAGTGGGAGCAAGGCAGAGGCAGGAAACTATAGACCTGTTAGTTTGACCTCAGTGATAGGGAAAATGATGCAATCACTCTTTGAAGATAGAATTGTTGAATACCTAGAGGCCAGTGAGGCACAGGACCCAAGGCAGAATGGATTCACAGTGGGAAGATCATGTCAGACGAATCTAATAGATTTCTTTGACTGGGTGACCAAAGTAATAGACCAGGGAGGGGCCGTGGGCATGGCCTACCTAGACTTTAGCAAAGCATTTGACAAAGTACCACACAAAAGATTAATAAACAATGTAGCCAGCCTGAGAGTGGGTCCTAGGGTGGTAGCCTGGGTAAAAAATTGTATGGACAACAGAAGGTAGAGGGTAATAGTAAATGGAGTCCACTCTGAAGAAAGGGGGGTTACTAGTGGGGTACCACAGGGTCCTATACTGGGACTGGTCCTCTTTAATGTCTTTATAGGTGACATTGCAGAAGGACTGTAAGGAAAAGTATGCCTCTTTTCAGATGACACAAGATCTACAACAAAGTTGATGCACAAGGGGGTTGGAAAAGGATGAGAAGGGACTTGGCAAGGTTGGAAGAATGGTCAAAAGTATGGCAGCTCAGATTCAATGCAAAGAAGTGCAAAGTAATGCACCTTGGAAATAAAAACCCAGGGGATGAGTACACAATGGAGGGGGGTACTAATAACAACAAAAATGGAAAGGGACCTATGCGTATTCATATCAGATTATCTAAAGGCAGGCAAGTAATGCGAGAAGGCAATAAGGAGGGTTGGGGGGATATTGGGATGCATAGGGAGAGGCATCACCCATAGAAAACAGGAAGCTGTTATCCCTCTCTACAGACAGTTGTTGAGACCCCATCTGGAGTACTGTGTGTAGTTCTGGAGACCCCATTTCCACAAGGGCATAGACAGAATAGAGGCAGTCCAGAGGAGGACAACTAGGATGGTGCAGGGCCTGCACCAGGAGCCATATGAACAGATACTAAAAGAGCTTAATATGTATACTCTAATGGAAAGGAGTGAGAGGGGGGGACATGATAGAAATGTTCAAGTACCTCAAGGGACTCAACAAAGTCCAAGACAGTAGCAGCTTTCAGAAAAAGGAAATGTGCAAGAACAAGGGGTCACAGTTTGAAGATAGAGAGGGGACAGCTCACGGGCAATGTGAGGAAGTATTTTTTCATGGAGATGGTGGTGGAAGCATGGATTGGCCTTCCTGAGGAGGTCATGGGGTCAAAAACAATGGGGGAATTTGAGAATGCATGGGACAGACTTAAGGCAATTCTAGTGGGGGGTAGAAGGAAGTAGACTTGGTCAACTAGGATCTGCAGCTTATCCAATAGGGAGAGATGCAGCAAAGTAAAATTCCACCTGCGAAGTGGTCGCGAAGTGGCCACATTGAGTTAGTGTTCTGCTAGGCAGAGTGCCCATTTTAAACTCTCACTTCACCACTTCTAGTTGTAATTATGACTTCACGTTGTGCACTCCACCTTATTCCACTTTAAGGTGGAGTAAGGATTCACAGGCAGCCTATACACATCACATGGCTTACACAGTGCAGGTCACATGCCTCAGGCAGACAGGCAGGAAGTTACAGGCAAAAATCATTCTCCAACGTGGGCTGACTTACACATTTTGCATGGGTTGTGACAAATGGCTCGGCTCTGCGAATGGCCGGGGGTGGGGTGTGGACATGTGATGAAGAGGGTTGCACAGGTGACAAGTCCACAAATGAAGTTATTTTCCCAGTTTTACATACAGGGGTTGGTGTACCACTTGCACTAGACATGCTGCATTGACCACCACCACCAACACTGCTACACTGACCACCACTTGACAAGTCACAATTCAGTCTGGAAAAGAATACCTTTTACTGGTTGGGGGGGTGCAGTGCACTGCAGTAACAGTCCAAAACCAAGATAACACAAAGCAGTACAAAATCAGGCCGGTGTGATGAATAGCAGGTTCACACTGCTGCAATTATTCTGTGGCACAATTAAATGTATCTGATTTAATGGCATGCGTCACACACACACACTCTCACACACGCTGCAAGTAATGTGCAGCAAATTGAAAACTTCAGTAATATAACCAAATCTTTGAAACAAACTGAAATTATGCACAGCTGCACCACAACAATCAACAAAAAAATATGTCAAGAATTACTGAAAATATTACTGTGTGTACATTAACACAATTATACAAGAAAAATATTCCAAAACATAAAGACTGCCTTTTTCTCCCAATTTAAACCTACCTCCACCAGAGATACACCCCTCCACCAGAGCACACTTGAAGTGTCTGTCAGTACACAGACTGAATGTTCTAAATTAAAATTCAAAATTCATACACAAAAAACACTCAATGATATGACCACAGGAGGGTTTCCTACAATCATTGTACTAAATTTTGAGCAAAACAAATGGCTCAAAAAGGTTTTTCTAACAGCTTTTAGAGGATTTGAATTGCAGAGCTCTGAGAGGAAACTGTCTCCATCTACCACCACACACTCATTACACAGAACTGAGGCTGTGCAGAACAATTGAGAGCCCATGTGACCTGCAATCCTATGAATCACTGCAAAATGCACCTTGGAGCACAATAACAAGTTGAAGTGATGCACAGTACATTGATTTCTATGCATTTCACATTAAAATTGGTGCAAAAGTAGTTGTAGGAAGGCGGAGTAATGCAAAGTCATTGTTATCAATGGACTTTGTGTTCCTCATTATGATGCGAAGTACTTCGCTTCGTGTTGCCGATTACTTCATGGATTCTGCATTACTTCCCAAATTGCTTCGCGGAGTGAATTTTGGCCACTTCACCCACCACTACCAATAGGTAGGGAAATGGGCAGACCAGGTGAACCAAGCAGTCCTTATCTGCCATCAAAGTCTATGTTTCTATGTAGAACATCACAAAGAAGGAAAAATGACAAAATAAGGAGAAATTAATTTAACAAGGCTCTGATATGACTCGATGTCTGTAGGATAGTGGACTATACACTATAACTACTGCAACGCCCTCTACTTTGGGCTTTCTGGGGTTGAAATCTGCCACCTACAGCTCGTGCAGAATGCGGCAGTCCGGATTTTGACTGGGAAAAGTAGGTCCTGTCACATTACCCCGGTGCTGCGCGAGCTGCACTGGCTCCCAATAGGGTGACGGATCACCTTTAAAGTCAATTTATTGACTGTCAAAGCCCTTCACGATCAGGGTCCGTCCTATCTGAAAGACCTTCTGGTTCCTTACTGCCCTAGCCGATCACTCCGCTCAGCCGACATGGGGTTGTCAGAGATTCCAAGAGTGAGTTTGAAATCCTCCGGCAGTAGAGCAGTTTCTCATGCCACACCCACTCTTTGGAATTCTCTACCTTGCCGGTTACGGGAATGCTCCTACGTGGAGATTTTTAAGAAGGAATTGAAAACCTATCTCTGGAGAATGGCCTTCTCCGAAAGTTAAATGCACTGTTTAGTGTGTGATATTTTCTTGTAATTTATTATGCTTTTAGAACATATTTTATAATTGTTACAGTTTGTGGTTTGTATTGTGTGTTGATGTTTTTATTGATCTGTTCAGCGCCTTGATATAGTGAAAGGCGCTATATAAATAAAATTATTATTATTATTATTATTATAAAAGGCAATGTATAGTTGGCTATCCATAACAAGCTTGGAATAGCCATCTCAAGGCTGCCATGGTGACCAAAACCTCTTGAGCTTCGCTCTCGAGGTTTAAACGGTTACCTCTAACAGCCTCTCGATGGCTAACCAAGCTTGTTATGAATAGCCAACCATACTTTATCCTCTGTGTTTTGTAGAATTAATTTTTTACAGCAACAACTATTGCATGATACAGTATTCTAATTATACTGTATGTGACTACCCATACATATGACTTTGTCAATTATAATGTTATGTCAACTAAACTCTATCGCTTATGGTATTAATATTTTATGTTTAATGGTTATATACATAATTTTTCCACATCAACAAAGAAAAAAGTCAATTGCATTTGCATTGTTCTCTACAATATGGTTACAAGTTCTGTCTAATTTTTTTTATGTTTTTTTTTTGTCACCATTAATAACTTTATAAAACTGCATTACACTGGACACTCCAATGTAAGTGTCCTTCATTTATTTAAATGACAACTATGTTGATCTATTAATTAATTTTTTTCTCTGTATGTTCAAATGATGCACTGGAGTTATTGGGATGTTCTTCAAAAGTGTCATTTAGGAATTGCCATGCAGCCTTATACCATATTTGTAATACGCTAATCAGTGTTTGAACACTTCATCATAAGCCTGAATTCATATCCTGTGGAAAAACAAAACAACAAATGAGCTGCTAGATTTGACTTCCACCACTGCCACTGTAATATCTGAATCATGACAGCACACGTTTGAATCCCACCACAGCCACTGTGTATGGTAAACCATGATCTCACAGGTCTTAACCCACCAACAGCACTGTATATGGTGATGCATGGGTAAAAGGTCTGAATCCCTCCACAGTCTGTGCAAGATTTAAATTATGAACTCCCATATTTGAATCCCACCACTGCCTCAGTAAAATGTGCTCATATGGTAACAGGTATTAATCGCACAACAGTCACTGTGTATGGTGATACATAGGTTAATAGATCTGAATCCTACTACAGACACTGTGAGTTGTAAATCTTGATCTCACAGGTTTAAATCCCTGCACAGCCACTGTAAACTGTGAATATTAACATAGGTGTGAATCTCACCACTACCACTATGTATGGGGGTGCATAGGTAAATTAGTCTGAATTCCACCACAACCATTGTGAGATGTGAATCTTGATCTGACAGGATTGATTCCCACCACAGCCACTTTAAACTGGTGCTCATGATATCACAGTTTTGAATCCCACCACAGCCACTGTGTACGGTGACACATGGGTTAACTGGTCTGAATGCTACCACAGGTACTGAGAGATGTGAACCTTGATCTCATAGGTTTGAATGCCACCACAGCAACTGTGAATTGTGAATCATGATAGCACAGGTTTGGATCAAACCACAGTCACTGTAAGATCTGTGAATCTTGATCTCACAGATTTGACCATGACCGCCGCCTTAGAAAAATGTGTTTAATTTCATAACAGGTATGAATCCCACCATAGACACTGTGTGTAGTGATACATGAGTTAAGAGGACTGAATCCCACCATAGTCACTTAATACATGAATCATTATATCACAGGTTTGAATACCATCCTAATCAATGTAAACTGTGAACTTTGATGTCACAGGTTTGAATCCCACCACAGCCACTGTGTACAGTGACACATGGGCTAATAGGTCTAATTCCCACCACAACCCTTGTGAGATGTGCATTTTTATTGGGTTTCAGTCCCACTACAGCTCTGAGGAAGCCTGCAAGCAAAATGTCAGTTGATTGCTTCAAGCATGTCACATGAGTGCATGCTGATGTCCTTGCTGCTAGGGTCTGCTGTGATTGAACCTATGTAGGTGATGGCGTGTGTGTACTTTTGCACTTTATTCTTATGTCCACCTATTTATTTCTTGTCTGCACTGTTTTTGTGCTTCAATATCCAGCACTTTGCCTGAATAAAGGGATTTTAAGCACCAGTGAATGGTAAGCTGCCTCTTTATATTTAAAAGAAGTTGTGCCTTTGGGTCCTGTGCAATAGCAAAGTCTGGTTCTGCTGACCTCTCCCCCCACTCACTTGAATCCCACTACAGCCACTGTCAATTGTGAATCAGGTTTTCACAGTTTTGAATCCCTCTACAATCACTGTGTATGATAATGCGTGAGTAGATGGGTCTGGATTGTACCACAGCTACTGTGAGATGTGAATCTTGATCTCACAGGTTTGAATCCCACCACAGCCACTATTTGACTTCCGCCACAATCATGGTAAACTGTGAATCATGATATCACTGGTCTGAATCCCACCACAACCATGATAAGTTGTAAATCTTGATATCACAGGTTTAAATCCTACCACATCCACTGTGTATAATGATGCATAGGTTAATAAGTCAGAATTCAGGAGGGACAGGACAGGCAGGAAAGGGGGAGGAGTGGCGCTTTATGTGAAAGGTAACATAAAGGCCACAGAGATTTAAGGGGAACAAGGGAGGTTACTATGGGTTAAGCTTGATAGAAAAACAGGGTCAGCCATCTGCACTGGGGTAAGTTACAGACCACCAGCCCAAGGGAGTAGACAGAGAGGGATATGATACTGGGTCTCCAAAGGATGGCACACAAGGGGGAGGTAGTGCTGATTGGCAACTTTAATATTCCAGATGTGGACTGGAGCCTCCCAGCAGCAGTATCAGCTGGGAGCAGGTTTATCCTGGACTCCCTTCAGGGAACCTTCCTTAAACAACTGGTCATGGAACCCACACAGCAGGGGCACTACTGGACCTGGTGCTCACAAATGGGGAAAGTATGGTGGGATCACATTGGGGGATCACCTGGGGAACAGAGACTACCAGTCAGTGTGGTTTAGCATAACTAAAGGGGCAGAACCCTGCCACACTAAAATGAAAATCCTTGACTTTAGATTGGCAGATTTTGGGAAAATTGTGAAATGCTTGGCAGAGGCACAACTGGAAGAGGAAGTAAATCAGGGGTGGAGGAAAAGTGGGCAGCCTTCAAAATAGGGATAACAAGGGCAACACAATCACATGTAAAACAGGTTAGCAAGGGGAAAAGGAAGAGGAGACCATTATGGTATTTCAAGGAGGTAGTGGAGGAAGTGAAAGCCAAAAAAATGTAATTCAAACAGTACAAAAAGACACAGGCAGATGGGGACAGGGAGAGGTACCAGGAGAAACAAAGGGAGGCAAGGAAGGCAGTAAGGGAAGCCAAAGCACAGACAGAGGATCACATTGTGAAATCAGTCGTTAGAGGGGACAAAATCTTCTACAGGTATGTAAGTGAAAAAAGGAAGGCAAAGGGAGGGATAGTGAGGCTGAAAAGGGAGAACGGGAGTAGAGTAGAGGATGACAACAACAAAGCAGACATACTGAACAGATATTTCTGCTCAGAGGAGGGGTAGTCCCCCAATACAAAAGTGAAAACAGACAGGAAGTGGGAAATTGTAGTCCAGTCAACCTGACCTCAGTAGTGGGGAAGAGCATGGAAACACTACCAATGGAATGAATAGTGGAACACCTTGTTGCCAATGGTCTACAGGACCCAAGGCAACATGGTTTTATTGGGGGGAGGTCATGCCAGACTAACTTCATTGAATTTTTCACTGGGTGACAAGGGAGGTGGATGAGGGGGAGTGGACGTGGCCTACCTCGACTTCAGCAAGGCCTTTGACACTGTGCTACATAGAAGGCTGTTAAACAGGCTGGGGAACATGGGAGTGGGTAGGATGGTGTTGAGGTGGATGGGAAACTGTCTGGATTGCAGGACACAGAGGGTGGTGGTAAATGGCTGTCACTCCGCAGAGGGAAGGTTGACCAGTGGGGTGCCTCAGGGATCAGTTCTGAGTCCAGTCCTCTTTAACAACTTGATCAGTGACATTACAAATGACATAGAAGGGAGACTATGCCTGTTCTCTGAAGACACAAAGCTCTGCAACAGGGTGGACATGCCGGAGAGTGTGAATAGAATGTGGAAAGATCTGCAGAAGCTTGAGGACTGGTCAAGGGAGTGGCAGTTGAGATTTAACACAAAGAAATGCAAAATAATGCACGTGGGATGCAAAACCCCAAGAACAACATATCAGCTGGGAAGGGGGAGGCTATAGAATGTTCCATGCAGGAAAGGGACCTAGAGATTATCATCTCTGATGACCTCAAGGTAGGGAGCAGTGCAACAGGGCACCAGGAAAAGCAAACAGGATGCTGGGTTGCATAGGCATGAGTATCACCAGTAGGAAAAGGGAGGTCACAATTCCACTATACAAGACATTAGTGAGGCCACACCTTAAGTACAATGTCCAGTTCTGGAGGCCTTAACTACATAAGGACTTAGGGAGGAGGCAGTTCAGAGGAGGGCATCCAAGATGGTGCAAGGACTACATCATAAAACCTATGAGGACAGGCTGAAAGACATGATTGAGACATACAAGTACCTCACAGAGAGGAACAAGGTGCACGAAAACACAATTTTTCATAGGAAAAGATGTTCCAGGATTTGGGGACATGGGATTAAACAGGAGGGAGGCAGGTTTAGAGGGAATATGAGGAAGAAGTTCTTCATGGAGGCTGTGGTGGAAAAATGGAATGCCCTGTTGGAGGAGGTGGTGGGGGCTGAAACATTTACAGGATTTAAGAATACATGGGATAGGCATCAGTGAATCCAAGTGGTCGGGGGAAGGGGACAACCTAGTTCTAGAGAAGTTTGAAGAAGCAAAGTATGTGCGCACATGGGTAGACTAGGTGGGCAGTGGGCCCTTATCTGCCATCAACATCTAAGTATCTATTTCTATGTATCTATGAATTCACCACAGCAACTGTAAACTGTGAACGGTGATATCATAGCTTTGAAACCCACTACTGCTACTATGTATTGTGACACATGGGTTAATAGATTTGAATTCCACCACAGCTACTGAGAGATATGAATCTTGATCTCACAGATATGAATCCCACCACAGTAATGATAAGATGTGAATCTTGCTGTCACAGGCTTGACTCCCACCACAGTCACTATGAACTGTGAATCATGATATCACAGATTTGAATCCTGCCAGAGCAACTGTAAGGTGTGAATCTTTGATTTCACAGGTCTGAATCTCACCACAATCACTTTAAATTATGAATTATGATATCACAGGTCCCAATCAAACCACAGCCACTGTAAGATATGAATCTTGATCTAGCATACTAACATACTAAAATGCCAGCAGAATAGGCCTAACGGTCTTTCGTGTCTGCTCGTTTGGTCGGCCCCCACCCTGGGTGCTGACCTTGCTGCCCCCCTCGCCTTCTCTGGCTTCTCCCTTCCCAGTTCCAGATATTCTTGCTGCATTGGATTTTGCTTCCAGAACCCTTCCCCTGTACCTGTCCCACCCCCTCTTGAACCCCTCCACTGTTTCTGCCTCCACCAGCCCCTAGGCAGCGATTCCATGGCTCCACCACCCTCTCAGTGAAGTAGCACCTCCTCCTTTCTCCCTGAATCTTCCCTCCAGCTTCCACCCATGCCTCTAGTGGCCCCCTCCTCCTTCCTTCGAAGCACCCTGACTGTTCCTCCCCTATTTACCCTCTTCATGTACCTGAAGACCTCTATCATGTCCCCCCGGTCCCTTCACTCTTCCAATGTGTACATATTTAGCTCTTCGAGCCTCTCCTCATAGGTCCTGTCCCCCAAGCCCCAAATCATTTTGGTTGCCCTCCTCTGGACCCTCTCCAGGAGGTTAATGTCCTCTTTAAGTGTGGCTCCAAAACTGCACGCAGTACTCAAGGTGCGGCCTCACCAAGCAGTTATACAGAGAGAGTATCACTTCCTCCTTCTGGAGGTGATCCCCAGCGATGCATCCCAGCATCCAGTTGGCTTTGGCTGCTGCCCTCCTACAAGTCTCAGAGTTGTTCATCTTGACATCCACCACCACCCCTAGGTCCCTCTCAGCCATCGAGACTTGTAGCATTTCCACCCCCCAGGGTGTACACTTGGCCCGGGTTTATGGCCCCCCGGTGGAGTACCTTGCATTTCCCTGCATTGAACCTCAGCTTCCACTTTCTAGACCATCTTTCCAGAGCCTCCAGGTCCCCCTGTAGGGCCACCCTCCCCTCCTCCCCATCCTCCACTGCCCCCAGTTTTGAGTCATCCGCAAAGAGACTCATCTCACTCCTGATTCCTGTCCTTATGTCAGAGACGTAGGCGTTGAACAGAAGGGGACCAAGGACTGATCCCTGTGGGACCCCACTAATGACCCTCCTTGGGGATGAGATTATCATGCCAACTATGACCCTCTGGGTCCAGTCCTGGAGCCAATTGCCTATCCATCTGATCATCTGGTTCCCTACCCCCATTTCTCCCAGCTTATCCAACAGGCCCACGTGAGGAACAGAGTTGAATGCCTTGCTGAAGTCTAGAAAGAGGACGTCCACTGGTCTA
Organism: Neoceratodus forsteri; assembly: GCA_016271365.2. Lineage (NCBI taxonomy): Eukaryota > Metazoa > Chordata > Ceratodontiformes > Ceratodontidae > Neoceratodus > Neoceratodus forsteri. The sequence continues at coordinate 1,579,433,571 of CM057449.1, read as the reverse complement.
CCCAGGTCCAAGGCACTCGTCACCCAGTCATAGAACTCCACAAGGTTTGTCTGACATGATTTCCCCAGGATGAATCCATGCTGTCTATCGTCCAGGCACCCTGACTTATCCAGGTCTCCCCCTAGCCTCTCCTTGACAATGCCCTCCATCACCTTGCCCACCACCGATGTCAGGCTGACAGGCCTTTAGTTCCCTGCCACCTCCCTTGATCCCCCCTTGTGGATAGGCACTATATGCGCCACCTTCCAGTCCTGGGGCACCCACCCTGTCCTCAGAGAGATGGTGAAAAGCTCCGCCAGGGGTTTCGCCAGGACATCCGCAAGTTCCTTCAGCACTCTGGGATATAATTTATCCAGCCCCGGTGCTTTCTCCATCTTAAGGGAGCTGAGGGCTTCCCTCACTCTCTCTGCTGTGATTTCCACTTCCGGTACCTCTTCTCCCTGCTTAGCCCTCCCCCCTCCTGCCAGTGATGCCTCCCTCTCCCCAGACCCGCCGATCGGTAAGGGTCCCCTCACTAGTATCTCTGTCTCTTCCATGTATGATGCAGCACCCCATTTTCCTTGGTGAAACTGAGGTGAAGCACTCATTTAGTACCTCAGCCTGCTCCCCGGGTCTTGTGCCCATCTTCCCCTGATTTAATCCTGCTAATCTGCCCTTCACCCTTCGTTTTTCCCCAATGTATCTAAAGAACCCTTGTTTTCTCTCCATTTCCTGGCCAGGTTCTGCTCCTTCCTTGCCTTAGCCACCCTCACCACCCTAGTGGCCCTTCTAGCCATCAGCTCTTACTCCCCTCGAACCCTTTCACTCCTTGAGCACTTGAATTGCTTATAGGCTGCCTTCTTTCCCCACACCACCTCCTGGACCTCCCTGGCCCACCAGCAGGGTTTTTGGGCCCTACCGCATTTTCGTCTTACTCTTGCACAGGTGCTGGTAGCATCCTGCACCCCTCTCCTGATGATTTCCCACGTACTATCAGTGTCCATGTCTGACCCAATCCCATCCAAATGCTCCTTAAGGATCCTTCCCATTTCCTTAAAATCCGCCCCCCTGAAGTCAGTTACTTCTGTCTTTGTGCAGCCTTCTACCCCTCTTAGGTCCAGGCAGAACCAGACCGTGGCATGGTCACTCCCTGCCAATGGGTCCCTTACCTCCAGGCCCCCAATCTGGTCACTGTCTGCCAGGACCACATCCAGTACCCACGCCTCCCTGGTCAGTTCCCTCACCTGCTGAGTTAGGAATGCATCTTGAAAGACATCCAACAACCTCTGTTCCCTAGTCACAGAGGATGTCATAGTCTCCCAGTCTGTTCCTGGCATGTTTAAGTCCCCCAACACCACCACCGTTCCTCTGCCCAGTCTGCAGTGTCTCCCAACATCTGCCACCAGACTCTATTCCAGCTTCTCCACCTGGGCAGGAGGTCTATAGACCACTCCTATTTTTACTCTCTTGCCCCCCCTTGTTTTCAAGGTGACACAAATCGCCTCCACGGTTCCCTCCACCTCCTCTACTCCCCCTATGCCAATGCAGTTTTTGACTATCATTGCTACCCCCTCTCCCCTTCGCTCTCCCCTGTCCTTCCTGAACATAGTGTAACCCTCCAGGTTCAGGTCCCAGTCGTGTCCTGCAGTGGCCCAAGTCTCAGTGACCGCTGCCACATCCACTGCTCCCTCAGTTAGCATCGCCTGGAGCTCAGGCATTTTATTGTCCAAGCTCCTGGCATTTAGCAGGACTACCTTCCACCCTTTCCCTATAGTTCCATTTCCCCTGCTCGCGTTCCCATGGGGATTCTGTTTTCCCCTGGTCTGCACTTTGCCAGTAGGCCTTTTCCCGCAATCCTCCAGCTCCCCAGGGGGGTGGAGACAGAGTCCCTCCTTTATCGGCACCCCCTGGACAGCCTTTTCTCCCATCCCTCCCTCTCACAGGTCTGAATACCACCACAGTCTCTGTAAACTATGATTCACTATACGATATGTTTGTTTCCCTCAACAGCCACTGTCTATGGTGACACATGGGTTAATTGATCTAAATCCAACCACAGACACTGTAAATTATGAATCTTGATCTCACAGGTTTGAATCCCACCCCAGTCACTATTTGAGCTGAGTCATAAACTCACAGTTTAGACTCTGTGAGGGAATTTTTATATATCCTAAAGCTATATTTGCTATTATATGCCTTGAAGCTATGCTTGCTTTGAAAGCCATGCTGTAACAAAGTCATAATGAATGTAGTAGAAATTTCTGAGTTCATGCTGTTTTTTACAGGGTTATAGAATGATACTGAGGTTACTTGAGGTACATTTGTAGGAACAGAAAGCAAGATAAAACTGGCAGAACTGGTTGTACCAGCCTGAATAACAGGCTCGGACAAAGTATAAGATAACAACATGCTTGGGCAAAAATATAAGATAACAGCACATTGAGGCATTGAAGGCAAGCTGTGCGTTGCTATGGTGTGAGTGAAACTCATTGTTTCACCTCAGGTCAGATAACCCAGGCATATGTATCAAGAGTATTGGGAAAGAAATGGAATAAGCAGTGGAAAAGTACCCCATACATTGGTATCAACTTGTTTTCTGTTACATTGGTATCAACTTGTTATTCTGCTTTATGATTGGCTTGGACTGAAATGTTGGTATTTTTCAAGATAAGAAGTGCAGAATCTAGCTTATAAAAAGCTGCTGTAAATTGTAATCAGGGAGCTTTCTCCTTTGCAGAACTCCCACATGCATGTGAAAGATTTGATCAAATAAAGCGACGTTAAGACAAAATCCAGTGGTGTGGTTTTGGCCCCGTGACGACAGGAGCGGTTGCTCAGGTAATACTTACAGTGAGAGAACTTGCGATCACAACTCCCACCACAGTCACTGTAAACCATGATTAATGATATCAATGGCCTGAATCTCAGTACAACCCCTGTAAGATGTGAATCATGATATCACAGGTCTGAATCACACTACAGCTACTATGTATGGGCCCTATGTACAAATGGTGGGAATTACTCACCGGAGGCCTGTATCCCACCCGAGAAGCTCTGTGATCCTGGACAGGCACAGGGTACATGGTATTCACAACCGCATGCACCCGTGGGCACCTGTCTGTGGCCCCTGACATGCAGGACTCCACAGGGCAGCTGGGGGGTGGAGTAGCAGACCCGAGCAGGCATCCAATTGGATGCCTATCCCAGTTCCAGGAATGGATTAATTGTGCATGTAGGCATGGGTCTGGGTGTACGAATAGCCCTTGCAGACACCCAGACCCACGGTGTGATGCACCTCTGTCCACCCACCCTGCCAGAGAACCACCCCTGAGATGGCACCTGATGCACCAGTGTCCCCCACCAGAAGCACCATTGCCCATGCACGTACATTTGGAACATACCACCCATCACATGTCTGCCCCACCTCCGTGTACACATATCACACCCCTGACACTGGTTCACCCATTCCCAGCAGCTGCAGATATAAGCCCCCAACTATGGAATGCCTGGTCCCAGCAGTTGGTGGATTGGTGGCATACCCCCCCACACACACCTGGCAGCCCCATCCCTGGTGTAGTGCAAGACTCCCCCCCAACTACCCCACTCCCTGCGACACTGATATCACCCCCATATCACCATACCTGTTGGTCCAGGCCATGGCTCCAGATGGCCAGTGGCACAGCCCTCAGCACAACTCCATGACCACTGGCTGTCTGACTTATGCAGGCAGTATGCCTCATTATATATAGGTGACATGCTCCCTGCAAAGGTCAGATGGCCGGCAGCCATGGAGGTGTGTGGAGGGCTGTGACACTGGCAGTCCAGAGCCGTGGCACTGACCAACAGGTATGGGGTACAGAGTGTGGTGCTATCCATGCTGTTCAGGATGGGGGCCACTGAACACCAATGACATGGCAGGGGCTGTGATCAGGAGTCAAGGGGTGGGTGGCACATACAGACATGCAGGTAAGTATGGTGATGTACTGTGTTGGGGGAACTACTCCATCACCTGGATGGGGCATCTGTGTGGGTTGGGTTGGGTTGAGGGGGTGTTCTATACAACCTTGGGGTTGAGATGCCTGTTTGTGTGTTGGGGAGTGGTTCACAGATACCACCACAGTGATGGGATTCTGCCATGTGGTGGGGGGCAGCCAGACCTGCAGGCCAGTGCTCTGCTGGGGGGGTCCACCTGCAGCCAGGATGAGTGGGGGCACCGCTGTGTGTGGGGGGGAACAGAGAGATGCCAGCACAGGGCGGGTGGGCTGTGCTTGGCATGCAGGGATGTTATGGCAGGGTCCCCCCGGCATACCCAGCACCCTCCTATGCCCCCCGGTGCACAGCACTACACACCTTAGTGAATGATGTGTAGTGCTGGCATGCCCTCGGCATGCCCCCCCCACCTTCCCCTGGTGTGTTGCTGTGTGCACAGCCAGGGGATCAGGCATGGATCCACCTTGCATGTGGATAGTGAATGCCATGGTGGGTCCAGTGCAAGGATTCCCAACTTAGGGTTGCGTATGTGCCTCAGTCAGATATGCATGCATAGGCACCCCTTTTTTTTTCATGCATAGGCACCTATGTTAATACATAGGTTAATATATTTAAATCTCACCACAGCCACTGTATATGGTGCTTCATGGTTTTGAATACCTCAACAATAAAGTCATGTTTATTAAAAACAGAGACTCACCATAAGTGCAAGGAATTGTTTACTTCTTTTGCAACTCCTTCACCATTGTTATTCTGTACTTTGGGCATGGTACCCTCCACTGTGAGATTCCACTTTTAGTTACTGCTTGATCTCTTACTGAATTTTCGCTAACCTGTATAATAGTCATCAACAGCCTTTGTGTTTAAAGAAAAAAAAATGTATTAAAATTCACAAAAATGTTTGACAATTGATTACATTGCCAAATTCAGTCATCTTATAATAATGGATAATTAGTGTTTTAAATATAGTATTAACAATATTCTTTTAAAAAGAAAACACAGATAAAAAGAAAAAAGTTTACATTTTCAAATATTCTGTCTATATGTGTAACAACAATCAAATCAATTGCGTATGGTTAATCATTTACTATATATTATCTATGCATATTTAATTTTTTATCTTCAGTCATTAAAACATTTGGAATGAGTTATGACACTAAGCCTAGTATAACATATTTATTTGCCTTGCCTTCATGTGTAGATAAAAGTAATGATGAGAGATTGAGCAAAATGAATTATAAGTTTACGGAATTATTCAACGTACATGTCTGCTTTGATGGTGACAATTGTCCTGTATCTGTCAATAATTACGGATAACTCCCTATATCAACTCATGTCATTTAGTTTTCAAAAGTCATAATAACCCAGTCTGACATCACATCATATTATTATGGCTTTTGCAGGCTCACACTCCACAGTTTCACTCACTCTCTGTACAAGCAGGGGAAAGTGGCTCATTTAGTGAGGAGCTGCTGGGGTTCACTTCCATTCTTCATGATTTAATTTTTTTAATCTTTATCTGGTTGATCCTGCCTTTACAATGTGGGCAATCCTAGTGTGTGTGTCAGGTTCAACAGACAATAAGTGCAGTCCAGGATGGGGCCATGGCTGACAACCTACAGCACTAGCTGTGTGCTATTGAACAGTTTAAGTTAAAAAAAAAAGAATGTCTCTACCAGACAGCGAGAGAAAGATTGTGTGTTTGTGTGTGTCAGTCTGTGGGTGTTGAGTAGAGACACTGACCAAGGGGCAACAGGGGTCCTTACAACCTGTGGAAAATGAATGTCTGCTACACTGACTGTCTCAGGAAGTAACTCCTTGCACCAATAATTATAAAAAATAAAACATAGGTGGCTGTGTGTCTATGATGTTTTATACCCATCCTCGGTGTGTAATGACCTATTGAGCCTCTTGAGCTTCGCTCTCAAGGTTTATGGGTCATCACACACCTTGGATGTATAAAAAACTTCATAACACACAGTCGCCTGTGCATTATTCTCTATTTAATGGATGGTTTTACGGAATCACCTTTCACTCTTTATGAGGTTTTGAATCTGTATTGACATATAAATTTATTTACACAATAGGTGTGAACAAAATAATCATGACATAAATCTTGATATTTGAGCTATTGTGTACATAAAGTTGGTTTATGTATATAGTAGCTACATCATCAGGATTTATGTACACAGTTATAGTGTATGGTGGAACGCTGTTGTGGATGGAAATCCATCTGTCCAACAACATTGTTGTGTTGAAGTAGCTACATCATCATACCTGTGGTGCTGCACAAGCTACATAGCTACTGCAGCACCACAACATGTAATGCACTTGCACATGCATGTTACACTAACCTCCACCTGTCAGGAAGCTGTCTCAGTGGTGAGAGCAAGAGCAGAGGAGAGGAGAACCAAGAAAAAAACTAAAAAGTAAGGATAGAGCAGGACAAATACTGTCTAAAAGGATTTTTTTTTCCTTTTGATAGTTAACCATACACTATAAAAGACAATGTATGGGCCACTATCCATAACTAGCACAAGTAGCTATCTTGAGGTTCCCATGGCAACCAGAACCTCTCGAGCTATGCTCTCCAGGTTTAAACAGTCACTAAATACAACCTCTCAATGGCTATACATGCTTGTTATGGAAATGGCCCATACATTATCCTCTATGTTATGTCATCAGTCAATTTATCCACATAGCCGATACATCAGTAAGTCCAGCACAAGCACTCAGAACTAATTTAGAATGTTCACCCTCAGTAGCAGTACTAACCATATTCAAATGAGAATAACTGTAAAACAAAAAATGATAGCATGGTACTGTGAGCATGAAGTTTGTCCTGTACAAAACTGTCTATAAAATGAGTCGTGTTTGATTTATAGATACTGTGATGCTTGGCCAGCTGGTTATGATTATTGCATGATATTTGTAATATGAAAATGTAGTATGTGATTGTCTCACATAAGACTGCCTGTGCTTCCAAGGGTGCCCCCCCTCCCAGGTTTCAGTGAAGCTACAGGATATGTAAACTGACCAGGAACCAGTTAATTAATTACTTTACTTCCAGAGGGCATTTTATTATCTTTTACGGCCTGTTGCTGCTTAGAAGTTGAAAACCAAATGTAACTTTATGAGTCTGCCAGAGGATAAGCCTAATAAACGTTTATGACATTTTAAGAGGAACAGGCCATTGATACCAACATGGTGTTAAAAGTTGTAAAACCCTTTGATCTTCCTTGGGAACAGGAACCACATGAGATCAAAGAGAAAATGTTTAATTAAGGAGTCATATTTAGGAAGTGCTTTTCCTTCTGATGTGACGTTATTTAACATACCTCCTGCTAGAAAATCATGTTTGGAATTTTTAATTCTAAAAAGGAGGAGCTAGATTACTTATCAAGGGGGTGGGGAGATGGGGTTGAAATGTATCCTTGTAACTGGGGAATAGGTTATATCTTTTTGGGACTCCGAGCTCTCTGATCTAACTTTAAAATGCACTTCCAGAGGTAAAACCTTAGATAGCAAAGGTCTAAATGTATTGTGGTAGGAGTTTTTGCTTCGTAATTTTCCCTTGTTCTTTTATGTGATTGTGAGCTCTTTGATATATTGTTCTGTGTTTATACTTTTCATATTGTTATCATCTTTTAGTAAAGTACCTTTTCTTTGAAAGACTGCCTGGGCGTCTGCCACTCTGCCAGTTCTTTTTTTGCATGTGACGTATAAATGGTTAAGTCTGACAATTGTTCAACAGCTTGATGGTGTTACTGAGCTTGAGTAAAAAGGTAAGAATATACCTAAGGTTTCTTATAGAGTTAAAAGGGTTCATTTGGGATACCTGGTAAGGTGCCTTTAGGTGAAAGATATATTGCATCCCCCTGAAGAGAATATTATCTGCGTCTGTACATTTGGGTATGCTAGCATAATGTTCACAGCTTGAATCCCCCCCCAGAACTTAAGACAAAAGGGGATTCGGACCCAAAAGCAGACAGGAGGGTTACCCTGTATGTTACCTGTTCACACTATTGCGCTCTGAGGTTGGCACTGTGGGAGCAGAGGTCCTGACCTGTGTAGTGCTTTTGTGACAGACACCTTTTAGTTTTTTTTATAATTAGCAAAAAACAGCAGAAAATTATATTTCTTGCAATTTTTCAACAAACAAATGCAAATAACTAAAATGAAAAATTATAGCATGGTACTTTGAGCACAAAAGTTATTCAGCGTAAACATATCTGCAAAGTGAGAGGTGTTTCATTTATAGATAATTTTAGATTTTTTATAACCAGTGACAAATAGCAGAAAATTCAATTGTTATTCCCTTTTTGATGAACAAATCCCCCCCAAAAAAACAAAAGAATTGTGCATCAAACTTTTTCATTATGTACTGACTATAATGTAAAGTTGGAACATCCATGGCAACTGCTTAGCAACCACTGTGCTAAACAGAGCTACACTGGGGAAACCACAAAAACTCCATGTAAGTTTACATTAAAAATTAAATTAGCAATTTAAAACAGAACTCCCTGCACTATCCTGAAGGATACATATTGTATAAATGGAATACATAAGAGTGACCTTGTGGAATACATGATTTATTTTCACTCAAGCTGTTTGAGCTTGGGCACATCACTCATGGCTTATACCACTAGTGAGATTTGTGAGATCCAAGCTCAAACAGCTTTTGTGAAAATAGATCATGTATTCCACAGGTCCCTGTTAGGTATCCCATATATATATAAATAGTTAGTGATTTGAAATGTTATTGTTTACTAACAAGATACAGATTCTGTGACAATTTCACATGAAGAAGTATGACAATCTGCATGCAATATGCCTTCTGATTTTATTAATTTAACAGTGGCTCACACTATATCTGCTACAAGAGCTTTTTATATTCAGGGTGCTCACCTCACTCAAGAAAAAAAAATAATGTATTCCAGCGAATTCAGCTGTAGTTGTGTCTGTAACTTCAAGTTTAAGAAAAAGAACAATTCTATCTTGATTTGCTATGGAAAAACATCTGTTCTGTTGCATCCTAAGTTGTCATTCTGTGAAGATATGTCACTACTGTTCAAGTTCAAGTTACTTTTATTAAAGAATGTATACAACCAAGTTTGTTACATCCTGCCATTATATGGCATACAAAATACAATACACAAACATCATCATAAATATTCCAAAATTCACAATTTATACAGACAATTCAATTGAATAGAAAACATAAAAAGTAATACAGTTGTCACTAAAGTGGCATTTTCTTTTAAAAACACACTGTGCAAGCAAATAAATTCTAATATAAACAGAATTTAGCAACACCATTTATTAAATTTCTTGAGTCTAGTCTTAGTACATGTTTTCTATATTTGACTGTTTGGTAGCTGAGATATTTTGGAATTAGGGAAAGAAATATTTTTTCACGATGTTGAGCCCAATTTTTACATTCAAACAGAGTGTGCATAATGTCCAACTCCAGTTTATTTGCACAATTACAACTACCTCTGCATTTTTTACAGGGCCAATTATCCAGATCATAATAAGAATTGCCTAAACAGGCCAGTCGTAATCTGCACAAGATGTTCCTATGTGTACTATTTTCATACAAAATTAAATAGTTTTCTAAGCTCAAAACCACTTTTATGCTTTAATAGAGACCACTGGAGTCCAAATCATGGATATTTGCAAGATTCTGTTGGAATGCTATATCTTTAAGTCTTTGCACTACCTCACTTACATAGCCTGCTGGGTCAACAATTGCATGATTACTCCACAGTACAGCGCAGTGGTTTAAAGCTCTGAGCTGCAAATCTGGAGACCTGGGTTTGAATCCCACAGCCCCCACTTGCATACTGTGTGACCCTGAGTAGTCACTTAACTTCCCTGTGCTCCCAGGTCACACCTGTAAACAAGCTTTCAGCTTAGTGTGTCTCTCCTGGTCAAAAAAGGTAAAAAAACAAAAACAAAAACAGTTCACTGCAGCCAAATTGTTTTAATCTAGCATTTAATTTACAAAACCAAGACTTAATTTGGCCTCCCACCGTCATCTTATGCATGTCTTCATGCCGGCAAATCATGGGTAATCTAGAGTTATTCATTTTCATCACTCTTCCCCAGAACTTAATTGCTCTAATCAATAACTTCTTCTCACTTGTAACATACCAGATTCCAATCTTGAAAAGCAGGTTGGACAGTCCCATGGGAGGTTTAGAGCAGATCTTAAAAACTGGCTCTCAATGTACGCTACATTGGCTTTTCCAGATAGAGACCCCAAATTTCACTGCCATACAACAGTTGACTCATTAATTTGGCTTCAAACGTTTTTTTCAAGGAAACAAATAAATTACTGGCAAACTTTGTTGCAAAGTTACGTATCCCTCCCATTGTTTTAAAGGAATTACTCTTAACCTCAACTACATGCTGCTTCCACGACACATTATTATCTACTATTACACCCAAATACTTAAATTCCTTTACTGCCTCAAATTGGAAGCCATCAATTATCCATGATTTTTCTTGCTTTTTACCTTTCCCTACCACTAAGATTTTTAATTTATTCACGTTTAGCTCAAAATCCATAGCTTTCAGTGAGTTCATAACATTGGATAATCAATGTTTGAGGCCCAATGGAGTTCTAGAGATAATTGATGCATCATCTGTGTAAAGTAGCACTTTAATTTCTTCGTTATTTATTGATAGGGCAAAAGTATCAACTTGAGCAATGTTCTTCACTAATTTCTCTATATGTAAAGTAAACAAAATCAGAGCTAAAAGACACCCCTGTTTGACACCTGCACTAATGTTCAATTCTCTCGGTAAAGCACCATCTCTTCCATATTGAATCTCAATAGTAGTATTTTGATGTAATAACTTAATAATCCCCAGCAACTGAGGGTCAATATTTAGCTTGGCCAATGTTTCCCATAACTTTATTCTATTAACAGAGTCAAAAGCACTCTTTATGTCCAATATATAAATTGCCTTTTTAAAGCTGGACATATTTATCTACTAGAGAATTTAAAGTAAAAATCAGATCAAGAGTGCTATGATCTCTTTTAACCTCCCCCCCCAAAAAAAATTAGAAAGCAGTTCATTCTCTTCTACCCACAGTAATAATCTGTCCAAAATTAACCTAGAGTATATTTTCTGAAGAACAGGGAGAAGAGTGATAGGCCTAGAGCAATTGGATTACACTTGTCCCCTCTTTTAAATAAGCGGACAATAATAAACTCATTCCAATTATGTGGAAGAATCAAATAATTACTCATTATTGTGAAGATGGGAGCACAAACAGATGCCCAATAATCTGGGTTGTGTAAAAAAACTTCTGCAGGTAAGCTATCTACCCCAGCTGCGTTATTCCTTTTTTGTGCTACAATAGCAGCCTTAACTTCATTGGTGGAAAACCCGAACACGCCTCCCCTAAAATCCCAAGGAAATGTGTCAGAGTCAACCACCAATGCTGTATTTGCACCCTGAGTAATCTTATACAACTCACTGAAGTGTTGCATCCACTTTTGTTCTATTATCATACCATTATATTATAGCAAATAATATTTTCACTGCATCCAAAGGCAACCATGGTCCAAAAGGTTTTTAAATCTTTTCCATTATACACTCCTCTAATTTCCCCCATAAGTTATTCATATAATTTCTATTTTTTCTCCAATAGTCTTTTATAACCTAATTTTAGATGCTTGAAAGCACCAAAGATTTGAGAAGATTGTGTTTTAATTCTTATTTTCTCTACTTTTTCAAAGTTCTGTCCTCATGTAGTGGTATTCAAAATCAAACCAGGGTTTTTCCAAACCAATAACATTTTGTTTTTTGGTCTTTCTTTCCTACATAGCTCTAGTGCAGTAAGGGAAATTAATTCATCAAATTTTTTAACTTACAAATCCACGCTCAACTGACTGCTATTTAAAATTATATGAGTTTTTACTTTTTATCTGATCATTATGAATAATATTATCTAACACCTCCTTTGAGAATGAGTCCCATTTATTTTTTTCCTTTCTTAATACCCATATGCAAATTTGCCTTAACTTCTGCTGATCTGTCTAGTAAATGCCTATCAAATCCGAAGTAAATGGAACACATAATAGGGAAATGATCACTATCCCATAGTTTACTGATATTAAACTCATTCACTAAATTATAATCCGTTGTCTCCATAATGCATAAATCCAATATGCCCCACATTCCCAGCTGGAAATGTGTACTCACCCTCCCAACCACCCTTAGTATGTCCATTAAGAACTCTACAATTAAATTTTTCAAAAAACTTAAGAGCTATTTTCCCATTTTTTTGAAACCACCTTATCCTTAAAGTGTCTAACAGGTATATTTATAATATCATCCAAACACCAGTCATTTGTTTGTTCATCAAATAATGTGCCAATATGAGCATTAAAATCCCCAGCTTACCCCTGGGAATCTTGATTTTATAGAGTCAATACTACTTCCAAACATGTCTGCTACCTTATGGTAGCTCACAGTATTTAAGCTAGGAGGGATATAAATATTAAAAAAGGCCCATTTAATAGAATTATTTATAATTACTATACACATATAATGTTCATTATATGAACTCACTTCTATTGTGCTAAAATCCAGATTAGAATCAATGTAAATTACTAAGCCTCCCTTATGTCAGCCGCAAGATTTTCCTTTAAATGCTGGAGACACCCATGCATTAAAACCCCCGAGTAATTGATCCAATGGACATTTGGACCAAGTTTCTTGAATTAATAAAATTGTAAAGGACTTCATCCACAAGAGGCATTCTTTATCCATTAATTTCCCCTTTATTCCAGCCACATTCCAAAATAAGATGTTTACCTTTTTTTATAAATATTTGTCCCTAACTGTTAGATAGACTTATCTGCCAGATTTATAATACTGTCTGTGTTGTCCTCACTAGACAGTGAGCTTACTAATGAAGAGTTGGCAATTATAGATAAGCTACTTTCCTCCTCCATTATGACACTATTATTAATTCTAACACCCAGCTGCTTTCTACCTCTTCTGGTTATGATCTTTCCATTATCCCCATTCAAACTATGCACCAGCTTGCTAGGCTTAATATATGCTGTTATACTAGGTTGCTTAAATACAGGGGCTCCTCTTACCTCCTCCCTTGAAGCTTCAGAGTTTACTTTCTTTTTACTGGGCTTTTATTTGGATCCTTAATTTGCTCCCTTATTGTTACATCTAATGTGACCCCAATATCCATAAACTTGTCTTTTATTGCAATTATTCTTAATCTCACAGAGGCATTTTTAAACATCATGTAGACCCAACCTTTATGGGTCCTTATACTCAAAATACATTACAGAAGCCTGCAACTGCTTCCAATGATCCTAGCTTACTTACACCCCTTTCTACATCCTCCCTGCTTTTCCCATCCTCTTTTCTTCTTGTATCAGGGCATAACTTGTCCCTGCGCCACCTACTTATCTACCACCCTACGTCTCACCCTCCCTCACCCCACCTATTCCTTGTATACACACAGTATCTCATTCCTTTGCTCCTAGTATTATCCCTGTTCCAGACCCCCCACTGGCTGCCCACTTCTCCTGACACATGTCCCCTTGATATGCTTGGGTCTTTTTAAACTGACTATGTATGTCTCTTCGCTTGTAGCAACCACTTCAACTAATCTCTTCACTGGAGTATAATGCCTTTACCTTACAGGAATACTAAACCATGTATGTTGTATCTGGTATAAATTTTTACTGACTTGCTACCCTATTGTTATGTATACCCTTACCGACTGTCTTTTACCTGAACCCAAATGTATTTTTACTTAGCCTGTCTATTGCAGGCCTACCTGTACTGTTGTACTCTTGCATCTACTGTCTATTTGTCTGTATATAAATGCATTGTTACTTGACTTGTGTAATGCAGGTTCACCTTGTAAACGAGCTTGCTCAATGGTGTTCACCTGGATAAATGAAGAATTTGATTGATTGATTGATTGCTTGATTATGGGTGCCATCCTTGTATCTATAAGTTGACTTAATATCTTGCCAGCCAATTTTAGAACCTGCAATCCCTTTGATTAAGTTATATGTGGCCAATTTTAGTATATAATTATTTTCTGATTTCCTTTTAGAGAGTCCTTTTATGTATAACGTTGGCAACATCTCTCCTGAGTTAATTAGTCTCTCCTTTCTGTCTTCTATTGACTCAATATTTTTTCTTTCTGGGTTCCAAAGACTCCGCTTCTCCTACTTTTCCAAACTTCACTTTCTTCTGCTTATTTTCCTTTGAAACCTCTGCTGCCTTTTTCTGCTTCTTCCCAGTATTTCCACTATTATCATTTTTCCTCTTTTCTAACTGAAAAGTGACCAGAGTTTTTTTTCCTTTTCACTGCCCTTCAATTTGCTTAACTTTGCCTTCCCTTTCTCATCCCTGTTAATATATTTCTTTCTTTCCTCTAGCTCCTTATCAGATTATCTATTTCTATTACTTCTCCATTGGCTATATTATTCATCATCGTTCTAATACTCCTTGAGCCACTTTCAGCTTCCACAGAACTGTGGTCCTGGGACATGTCACTCTCTCCCCCTACCTGAGTGGTCAATAGGCTAAATTTTTCTTGTTCTTCTATCACTATAGGCACATTGCTCATAATCTGAGATTTACTATATTGAGTGTTACAAGAACATTGCTCCTTGTCTTTCACAAAGAACTTTACAAAGGATTTGAACAGTGTTACCAGTTCCATGAGCTGCTCATTCCCAAATTGAATTTCATTCTTTAACTCGTTAAATACGCTTTCTAAATTTTTATTTTTAAAATGTGGGCTTTCACACCCTCTTTTATTTGGGTCAAAAGATTGAGCCATCACATTCCTAACACTTGCCCAGTGAGTGGGAGCAGTGCCAGAAATTTCTTTTTTTTTGTATCTGCTCTTCTGAATTCTGGTCAGTAACATACAGAGTCAAAAAAGACTCTAAGTTATTAAGAAAAGTACCTTTATTAGAAGATTGATTTCCTTGATAAGCACTTAAAGCAATGCCTTGCGGGGTTATCACAACCCTTGAAACTGGTCTTACAGATTGTTCACCTTCTGGCACATTCATCACACTATTTTTCAAATCTATCATATTTAGTTCATTCATATTATGAGGGGGTTCATTTTCATAGTTAACTAACACCTCTACCTCTGCTTCTACTGAAGTAACCACATCTGATAGATGAAGGTCTGGGCCAGTGAATTTCGTAGCATTTGTTATTTCTATGCTTTCTTGATTGTTAGCGGTATTTACCTTTTTTAATAGATTTAAAACTGGGGGCTTTTCTAAACTATGAATCCTTTTTAGCAAAAAGTAAGACGAGGAGTGTTCACTGTCTTGAGTTACCCCTGTTGGCGATGAGGTTAATTGTGGTTGAAAATGTTTTACCACATTCATATTACCCCGAAGTGCCATATGGGTAGCCGAGGGTGCAGAAACTGAGTTATTTTCTTGTTACTGTACCAGCCTTACCCTTTCCCTTCTCCAAGTTCCCAACACTTATCTCTTTAAACTTGGTATTTTTGTTATTCTTTCTCCTATATGTTTTAATTAAAGCTTTGCCAGCCTTTTACAGAATTATTTTACCAGAAAGTAGACAAACAACAACAAAAAGGAAATATAAAAGTCAACAATAAGAGACAGGAAGAGATATACAATTCCGCAAGTTCCACACAATTCCACTGAGTAATTGAGAAAACTGCTAAAAGGCTTGATCCGTTCTTCAGGATGGCTTACAATGCCTTCAAATGAAACCCAAATGCAATTATAACCCAGATCACAACAGACTATGTGCACATGGGTCCACACAGGTCCATGCAATGTTCAGAAGAAAGTGGAACGGTGAAAACAAATCAAAGGCTGTACTCTGAAAGACTTGAATGGCTTAATTAGCTCACAGGAAATTTCAGAGAGGCCAATAAGTCTTTTCTTCACTCTATTTTCTGGTCACACATGTATATCAAGTGAAAAGATTCTAAATGTTGAATCCAATAAAGGCACAAAATCCACTTCTTACATATACAGATCACCTCCACTAGAAATAAAATAGTGGAGATATTAAATATATATACTTAGCATCAATTTTAAAATGAAACCTTAAACCTAAATTAACCCTAATTGCACCTATTAATTGCATCTACTAAAAACAGAGCTTATACTTAGATTTATTTTTATACCTAGGCTTGTCACCTAGCTATGTAACAACAGAGCAAACAAAAAAATAGCACTGTAACACTATAACAACTTTCTAGCACCTAATAAAGCATCAAACGCAGCTATTTAAATATAACAACCTTGCTAGCATCTAGTGAAGCACCTACTAAAGCATCTAATGCAGCTGTTGCAGCTATTTAAATGCATATTATTTGAGCTTACACCAGCAACAACAAAAAAAAAATAATAAAACTCAGTTCTCCAAAGCAAAAGCCAAACGATAAGGCAAGCTCAGAAAAACTGCTGACGGTGTTCAGATAAAATATATTTGAATTTATTGCAGGTAGGGGGACAGGCTCTTCAGCTTGGTTAAAAGCTCCCTTCAAGGCAGAAAGACAAGATGGCCCATCAAAATAACAGCATACATGACTGTAATGGCCACAAACAGAACAGAAGCACTTCTAAACAAAAAGAAGTCTTGAGGTTTCACAAGCTATCTGACAGACTGCTTCTTGCTGTGCACACTTCGGGAAGCTTGGAGGTACTGATCTACCAGCACGGTCATGCATGCACCTTTTATCCAACCACTAACAATAGCAGCAGATGGGCTAATTACCTAGGCTTATTAGCATAAGGTGCGAAATTTTAGAAGATTTTAAAAAATATAAACTTTATAATAGCTCTCCTAGCTCAACAGTTTCACTCCAAAACTAAACAGAATAATTAGCTAAAAGTTGGCTAATGTTCTACAAAAAGTTTTCACACACTTTTATATGCTCTAACATAATTAGCTGTAGTACTATATCAATTAACATTCACAATTTCATAGTTCATAGTTTTACAGTATAATAACAGCCAACAGACAAAAAGAAACACAAAACACATACAACACAAGCTGGGCTGAGAAGGAATACTCAATTTTTCCAGGGCGCCGTGTGTGGTTGTGTACAGATCATACAGATCTTACAGCACGTATACCCAATTCTGATTTGGCTTGTTCAATTCTGCAGGAATTAGGCATTAGGCAACAATGGAATTCTTCCAAGAAGCAATCCCGAATTCGATGTCCAACACAGTTCAATAGTTCTGGTAAGCAATCTAGATAACAGAATAAAGAAATGTCTGGTGTCGGCATCTCTCAGCCTGGGGGGGGGGTAACCACCAACACTCGAACCCCGACATGCAGAAACAACAAAAAAGACAAAAACATAGTGCCGACGGTCAGTTGCAATAAGATCATCTGGAAAGAAAACAGAAAATAGGCAACGATGGCATACCTTTTCAAAAAGTAAAATAAGCACCGCCCTCCTGCATCTTTATCCTCCTCCACAGAATAAAAAGCGCATAGCAAACGGGCTATCTCAGCTCCATCTCCATCACTACCGCAGAACAACAACATATTTATGCAACTACAGCATAACAGTCCTATTCTAGCAATGCATTTAAAGGCATAACAACCCAGTACTGTTGTGTTATGTCACATAATCATGAAATCATTTGCAATGAATAGTGTAATTCAATGTCAATCTATAACATTTTCTGCATTATTATGTACTGTAGAACTCGAAAATGTCACTGTAAAGATAATTTCACTATATTCGCTGGAGAGTATTGTTCAGTGAAATTATTTTTACAGCGAAGATTAGTGTGTGAAAACAGCCTTGTCTTTGCTCATCTTTGCCCTCATCTTTGTCTTTGCCATAACCATAACCATCACCATCACCACCTCACCACCCCACCTGCATATCATAAAGCACCCTAGAGTGCTACAGTGAAATGCTTATGTGTAAAGTGTAGCTACATACTGTGAGATGTGTTCCAAGTTGACGCCGCACGATAACACCAAGCTGCCACGCCACTACCACTACCACACCACTCAAGCCCGCATACCAAATGGACTTAATTTAAACTTACTGTATATTGTCCTTAGCTCTGTATCTTGTTCTTAGCCCTAACTTGCCATGCAGTTCTATGCACACCACCATCAAGATGGGAGGGATTGAACCCATCCACTATCCACTTGATTCATCATTGAGAACCATGTGATCGATCATTTTTACTTCTGCATCACCAGTGAAAACCCCTTTGCTCGTAATTCATTTGTTTCATGTGTAACAAGTTGGATATACAGTAAAACAGAGAAAAACAAATGGCAAGGTGAAGCGATCTGCCGTTTATCACCCAGACCAGCGACTTCAACTTGATTGTTACTCACGAAGTCCATTGTCCACTCTGAGCATGGCACAAGGTTGACACCTGTTTCATCTAGATTTAAAACTAGCTCTGGTGGGATTAGCTCTTGATGGCAGCAGTTGCAGTTCTGTTCAAGAAAGCTTTTTTCAAAGCATCAAAATCAGTGGGTGTTTTCCATACGGCCTTGGTGCCCTTCCTCTTACTGAAGCCCATTCGATTGAGGAATAGCCATGACCACGGCCATGAAAAAAATCAGACTTCCCCCATTTCCTAAAAGTAATTCAGGGCTTTTGGCCTTCACAATACCAGCTGAAATGGCAATCAAGAGCCTGCCATTAATCATCACACCTTCCGCTCGCAAAGCCTTCACAAGATTTTTTAACTCACTCTGATGGTCTGCCATGAGTAGAAGGGGACATCCTCTGGGTTTTATTGGGAGCTCTTTGACAAGTTTGTCAGGGTCTGGTGTTTCTGCCAACTTCAGTTTATAATCCTTCTTAAATGTTCGCACTGTACTTTCATTTATTTTCTGGTGATATTTGACTTCGTAATACCAAACAGCATTCATTACACCATGTTCGGCAGAATATTTTCTGATTTCAAATTGGACTTCAGGCGGATAAACCACATAGTGGGACTGACGTTTCTTGGCAGGTGGAGAGGCAGCAGCTAGGTCCTTTGTAACAGCCTCTGCCATCAGATTTGAGATGCCAGCTGTGACTGACAGAACATCAGCATCCACATTGTCGGGCTGTAGGGCTGAGAAATTGTGCTTGATACCGGCTCTCCTGGGTGAGTTAAGCCACTTGATTACAGACATCCTTCAAGTCAAGTGGTATTGCAGGCAAGAGTTACGTCGATGTGACCAGAGACCCGTCAGTGCGATATTATATAGGTGTGATCAAGTGACTAGTCTTCAAAGCGCGATATAAACTTTACGCGCATATTTCTAGTTCCACAGTAATATGTTAATTACTGCAAGTCTATGCATCACGTTGTGGCTGCCACTACTGTATAACTTTCATTTTATTTTATATATTACATGAAAATATACCTGGTGGTTTAAGCTAACTGTGGTTAATCAAATTAAATGTCACAATATAATGTACAGCACATTGTTGTTTTGTTATCCACATTGTGCTGGCTTATTTAATAGATATTACAATTCTTCTTATTCATATGTTATACAATACACACTTGTTGCTATTCAGTTTCATTCCTCAAGATCTTTGTGCAAGCATTTCTGAAATAATTAATTGTGGGGGTGTCCTCTGAGGCACTCAAGTTCTTATAAATATATATTGGGTCTTTAGTTTATAATCCCTCTTAAATGTTCGCACTGTACTTTCATTTATTTTCTGGTGATATTTGACTTCGTAATACCAAGCAGCATTCACTACACCATGTTCGGCAGAATATTTTCCGATTCCACCTAAGAGACTGTCAATGCACATGTGACTTCCAACTTTGAAATCTGAGTTTCGTCCCTCTGTATACTGCCCACCAAGCCCAGTTTCAGTTGTGCATCTGAACATGCTGCAGCACTCATACCTGCTCCTGCTGCTAGAACACCTTTAAATACCCTCAACCATACTTCACAATATAAGGTAAGAAAGAGAAAACAATCCATGTTAGCCTGTGACTCACTTAATGTAGGTTAGGCAAACTTTCTACTAATATGGACTTCTAAACCCTCTTTTGCATCTGTCTCTGCTTTATGGATGACTGCTCAGTCTAGTGAAGGCAGCACCACATTAGACATCGGTCTCTATCCTGGAAAGCTTACTGCTAGCCACTGTGAGGGGATATCAGCACTGGAGTCCCACAAGGCTTTGTACTTGGCCCTATACTTTTCTCCATTTTTCTATATAACCTCACTTCTGTCTGCACCTCAACATCCATCAACAGGTATGCTGAAGATACAGTACTGTTTGCCTCTGGATCCCCCTCCCCCAATCTGATGGCCAGACTCCAGCTAGACTTTGACAATGTCCAATGCTGGTTCCGCTCAAATCAACTATCCCTAAATACTAAGAAGATGGTTTCCATGACATTTAGTACCAGGCAAAAGCTCTCCAAACTTACTTCCGCCCCTTCCTTCCACACCCAAGATTGGACCTCGCTTGAAGATGTCTTATCCTTCAAGTACCTGGAGGTTTAGCTCAACTGGCACCTGGACTTCTCAACTCATAATGAGGCTATCCACAAGACACTGCACCCTAAACTAGGTGCTTGTATTGTAACCATGGGTGTATCACCTTGCCCACTTGTAGAGCCTTATTACAGAGCATGATTCTCCCCATCTTTGACTATGGTGACAACATGTAGAGTGTTGCTCCTAAGCCCACATTGGCCAGACTGGACCCGGTCTTCTACTCTTTCTGTTGTTTTGCTCTTGACTGCTCCCTCCACACTCACCACTGTTCCCTCTACTCTGTTCTCTCTCTCTCTCTCTCTCTCTCTTGCTCCCCTCCCTTCCCTAGAAGCCAGATGTCTTACTCACTTGTCTTCCTTAATGAACAAATACTGGCTTGGCTCTATTCCCTCCTATCTCTCCTTACTCCTTCCTTCCTCTCCCCCCTTCTCCTACTTCCTATGTAACTCCAGCTTTCACCTCTTCTCTCTCCCTCCTAGATTGACTACCATTGGGCAGGCAGCTTTCTCCTATCATCTCCCTAAACAGTGGAACTCAATCCCCCTAACCACCCACTCTGCCACCTCTCTTCACTCCCTTTCCCTTCACTTCTGTGAGCTTTACTCAACCTCCTGCACCTGTTCATGACCCTTTACTTCCCTCTGCTCCTCCACTCCCCTATTACCCTCTCTTCTTCTTCTTCTCTCTCCTATCCTCTACCCCACAACCTTTTACTGCCTCTATTCCCCTCTCAGCTCTCCCTCTCATAAATCCATTGTTCACCCCTGACCCTGACCCTCTACTTGTCTGTGCTCCACCACTCCCGCTAGTATACTCTAGTCCTCTTTTCTTCCCTGTCCTCTACCCCACAGCACCATTACCTACTGCTTTAACCCTCTCCACTCTACCTCTTTCCTACTAACTACTACACCCCATCTATGTACCCTCTCTTCCTTTGCTGATTTATACCAAAATGATTTGGCCCTTGTTGGAACTGGTACCATTTTAGTAGGCTCCTCAATGTTCTGAGTTCCACATCTTGTAAATGTATTATATATGTATAATTGTGTATGATACCATGTTTAAATTGCTATAATCTGTAGTTTACTTTGCTTCTTTTTTTTTCTTCTCACTGTATAATTTACCACTTGCCATCTCTGTAATATTTTCTCCCATGTTCTCCTTCCCCCTGGATGCATCTTGAAATGAGTTGCTACTCAGCTCAGTATGTCTTTCCTGGTAAAACGTTTTAAATAAATAAATAAATATAAAGCAGTTTTCATGCTGAGAGCAACATCAGAGCCACAGTATTACATAGGATCTTCAATCAGAGTTAATGCACTTGAGCAGGGATCACTTTCAAATATAACCGCTCATCAGGCACACTTCTCCCCCCTGTGCCTAGTCATGACTGTGACCCCATCACATAGCAGTCACTTGATGTGCAATGCTCAAAAAACACACTGAGTCCCCCTAATTAGTGGGACCCAGTAGTGAGTGTTGTGCTGGCACATATTCATGCAGCCCTGCCAGCAGCTGCATCATGTATCTGTACTTTAACTTTACAGGGGACAGATCAGAAGTATCCAGAAATGCTGTAACAAAGGACTTTAAGAGGAAAAACTTGGTCAGGCATGCTTCCCAGTTACAGCACTTATCAAAGCAACCACTCCATATGATGAGACATTAAACATGGTGACCGCACACTGGCAAGAAGTTTTATTACCCTTCTTGCTGCTAGCTTTTGGTTCCAAAGCAGATCGGTTCTCTTCATGGCTCTATTTATTTTCCATGTAATAAAGTAGCTTGATGTTTACAGTAACTACACCACAATGCACATGTGTGGATCACCAGTGCCATCTTGTGCATGGCATTGCTGCATCACTGAGCATGTGCAGACATGCTCCTCCTGCCTGAGATACCAGGAATTTGCAGAGTGACTTACAAGTATTCCTAGCCACTTAGGCATGCCTACACCCAATTTCCAGCTTTGGCCAGATTGATAAATATAGTAGAGGTGATATGGCTCTGATCCATCCCAGTGAGGATGGAGTCAATAACCCACAGCAGGGAGCATACAGTAGAATAGTACTTCCTAAAGCCAGACAGGAAGAGAGAGAAGAAATCAGAGAAATAAAGGAATCTGCCATGTCTTTAGTAGACAAGGGACTTCTGGAGCTTAACAGTGTGAAGAGAGGAGAGAGATGGGCTGGTAGTTACCAGAGGAGGAGGAGGGTTCACCCCCTTTATGTAGCAGGAGTACTGTAGCAACTTTCTAGGCATGGGGGACAGCAAAGAGGGAGAAGGAGAGGTTCAGGATGTGAGCTAGATGTGAGGAAATGTCTGGGGCAGAGATACAGTACATACAAGTTTAGAGTTCAGCCCATCAGGCCTCCACTTAGAGGGGATGAGTGAGGTAAGGGTGAGGACAAGTTCATGGTGGGTGGCAGGGAAAACAGTAGCCTTTTGGTGATAATGGAGGAGCAGAAGCAAAGGGGTACTGGAGATGGTGACAGCTAGAGGAGGAGGAGGAGGGTAGGGCAAAGGTGGTAAAGGAACTTTTGAGATGAGTGGTGACACAGAAAGGGTCAGAGACTGGTGAGCCATTCACCAATGGGGCAGGGAAGAGGAGTGGGCAGGGGATCAAAACTGGAGTGGATAACTTTCCAGAATTTTGATGGGGAATTGAGGTCAAACTGGAGGTTATTTTTGAACTAGAGGGTCTTAGCATCATGCATAAACTTGGTGCATGACTTCCTGAGTGACCTGTAGAATAGAAGGTCGGATACGGATTAAGGGGCATTTGAAACAAGCTCAAGCCTGGTTGTGGGATTTACACAAGGCAATAGGGTCAGGAGTGATCCATGGATGGTGGGCACATTTGACCCTTGATTTTCTTAGGGGGGGCATGAAAGTTTCACATGTCAGTAAGAATGATTAGAGAATGGGATAGGGCAGTATCAATGTCAGGGTGATGATATACCAGGCTGAGGCAGAAGGGTCATGTAGAACAGCATTAGTGATGAGAGATCTGAAAGAGAGATCTAGACCATATGTACATGGGGTGGAGAGGGTAAGTCTCACTTTCCTGATATAGTAGTTCATTCTGTGATCACTGAATGCATCTGGCAGTGTGCCTGCTGTTAAGGTGCACTGGGGGTGGGAGGTAAGCACCCAGTCCAGGAGTGATTTGTGGAGTGATGGTTGAGTTGGAATGATCTGGAAATTAATTGGGTAAGGCTTAGGGACTCAGTCATTTGAAGTGTGGGTTTAGAGGTGGGAGAAATCCAATTTAAGTTGAACTCACCCAAAAGATAAGTTCATTGAAGGCAGCATGGGAGACAAGGGAAGATAGCGTATTGAGAGGCATGGAAGGAGAGATCTTTAGGGAGGCATAAATGACACCTACATAAATAGGGAGGGTTGAAGGTAGGGATAGTTTGGCAAGTAGGAGTTCATGACAGTTAATGACTGATTTTTTGAGGATGACTGTACATGACAGGTTCTGGCATACATACAAAGCTACTCTACCACTGCACTTGCCACTGTCTGTCAGAAAAGGTGAAAGTCCAGGAAAGCCAGGTTTGAGTCCAGCACCCTTGAAAAGAGTGAGGACTTTGATAGGTACAGGAGACTGGGAGAGTACTCTGAGGTCCACACCTTGAGTAGGCTGGGCTTTGTGAGAAGACTCCTAGCATTTAGGTGGAATATGCTAAAGCCTTTTGGGAGAGAAGGGGGAGGGGGCCCAAGAGATAGGTTCAACATCACCAACAAGGAGGAGATGAAAGAAGAGAAGGAGGAAGAAAGAGTGGGACTTCTGCTCCCTTAAGTGGACGGGAGGGGCTAAGGGGAAGATAGAGGAAGTGCCTTGAAAAAAAAGAGTGCCACAGTTGGGGTAAAACCAATGCAGGTTTCTCAAAAAGTAAGTAAATGCATTACAGTGTTAATGCATGTTAGGGTTACAAAGCCACAGAAGGAGGGAGATGTGCCATTACCATTTTTTAACCTCTAACACCCACCCCCCTCCTCCAGCTCCTACCCTCATGACCCAAGTCCAAGCAACAGGTCCAGACTACATCCCAGGGGTCTGCTGCTTCAAGCTACAGGTCTAGGGCCCTGTGCAAATAATTTTATGACATCTCACACTTTACATTGGGCACTTCATGTTTGTTTTCACCAGTCCCACAAAAGAGAGAATGCCCTTTTGGAGGGCCAACAGCATCAGGGGTAGCTATAATGCAGCTTGCGGCTATGAAGCCCACAGTCAACATAATCAGAAACTTTATTTATGAATTGTAATTGGATGCTGAATAAAACTTTCACTTGGCATCACTGACATTACCCTAACGTCTATTACTTCTCTGAAAGCATTACTATGTGAGTTCATATGTGTGCCTTGAAAAAGAATGCTGAAGTTAGGGTAAAACCAGTGCTTCTTTGACCAGTCGTTTAAACCACAAGCAACATCATGGGTCAGAGCATTTTCTCCCTTCTCAAACTAGGAATTAATCTCCTCAAGTTTTGCTGATACATACTACTATATTAGATTTGCAAGGCCAAGGCACAATCATCCATAGAGGCATCACCCTTCACAATCCTCGAAATTCAGGTGACCTTTTACCACAATGTCACATTTGCTCTCTTTTTTTGGTTTGTGCTTCATCATTAACATATGCCTATTTGTAATTAATTTAATATGGCAGTCACAATGAGCCTTTTCCTGGCAACAGATTCTATGGGTCTATATTTCTAATACAAAAAAAAATAAAATAAAAAAGAAACCATTAGTAACAAGGCTGAAATTTCAGCATGTATTCTAGTTACATCATAAACCAGCCAGTAAAAGCTCAAGTGGTTGCTCATGTTGCAGAAAAGAACCATTGGTCCTTGCAGTCTGACCAATTTTACCCAACTCTACCCCATGACCTACTGTTTAGGTGAGGTTTTCCCTGTCCTCTCCCCCCCCCCACTCCCTGCCTTAATGTTACCCCAATAACTATTAAATCCTTTACTCTGTCCTAGCCATATTTGAACTCATTAATGGTTTTTGTACCCACCATCTCTGCTGATAGGCTGTCCCATGGCTCAACCACTTTTTCATTAAAGTAGAACTTTTGCACATTCCTCCTGAAACCCGCTCACCAGTTTACATTTTTGTCCCTTTGTTTTTGACCCGCCATTCCTCCTAAATACTGTAGTTCCTCACAGTTAACCTTGTATATTCCTTACATAAACTTCAAGATTTTTACCATGTCCCCTCCTCCCCTTCTGGCCTTCGGAAAGTACATGTTTAGTGCCCTAAGCCAATTCTCATAAGATCTATACTGTTGGCCTAGAATCATTTAACTTACTTTCCACTGCACTGTCTCCCACTTCTCTCTGTCATTTCACAGGTGACAACTCCAGAACTGGGAACAGTTCACCAGGTAGGATCTCACTAGTGAGCTATAAAGTGGTGGTATTACCTCTTTACTCCTGCTATTGAAACCCTTTCTATACACCCCAGCATTCTGGTTGCCTTATTGTAGGGCATGTTACATTTGCTGGTTTGTTTAAGGGAGTCACCTATGATGACCCCCAGGTCCCTTTCCTCTGAAGTAGAGGCTAGCCTACCCCTCCCCCAAGTATTCCTTCATGGGGTTCTTTTTCCAAGTGTATATTGTCATGCCCTTTCTGGCATTGAATTTCAACAGCCAAACCGTGAACCACTTCTGTAATCTTTGTAGGTTCCTCTGCAACTCCCTTACTTCCTCCTTGGAATCTACCCTGCCACAGAGCTTAGTGTATTTTATGAAGAAAAACATCTTGCTCGGCATTCCTTCTCTTATGACACTTATAAACATATTGAAAAGACTGATCCCAGGACTGACACCTTTGGTACCCCACTTGTGACCTCCCTTCCACCAATTGGACCCCATTTACCACCACACTCTGATGTTTACCCCATCCAAAGTTCCACCAATGTAACTAAAAGAGGAGATTGTGGAGTTAAAAAATTGGGGGAAGGATATTTTGTTCTTCCTGAAGAGGAGACTCTTATCCAGAAACAAAGAATATATTATTGGAGAGACAGGAGCAAAGCTATGAAAAAAGTACCAGAGACCACAGTATAATTTTATTTCATTTTCAATTACTTGTTGTTGCTTTATTTGCAAGTCAGATAGGTGTTTCTGTCTCATGATGCAAGGTGTCTTGAGCAGATCATCATCTGCCTTTTAACATGTTAGTGAGTTCATGCTCTGGTCCAAAAGTCAGAATTCAGTCATGAATTAATTTAGTACTGATTCTGTTAAGAGGGAGAGACAAGTTCCTTGTACTTGCTCATCTTTCTTCGGGAATTGTATGAAATGGTTCCAAACCTTATGAGAGTTTTGAGCCTCTTCTTCAATATTATACTGATTTGTTTTTAAACTGGTGCAGTCAACCAATAAATTAAGCCAATTATTTGAAGCTGGAGAAGCTGAGACTTTCCACTGTTGCAAAATCAATCATTTTGCATTAACCACAGATACATTTATAAATATAACTTTCATTGTATTCATTTGATTGTCTCTAATGAATGCTGCACCACAGAATACTGTTCCTGGCTCAAATGGAAGATCAATTCCCACTATAAAGCCTATAATTGTTTTGTTGTTATTCCAGAAGATAAAGAATTTGGGGCAATCAAAAAACATGAATGTAATGAATCAGTAGTGTCCCAGCATCTGGGGCATTTATCTAAGTTAATATTGTTAAAAGTATATAATTTTTCAAGCCTGTAATATGTATAGAGGAGTATGGTAAATCAAATCTGCTTTAGTGTATTATTTTTTTATACATCAATGTTGAGGACAACTTTTCTGTTCAAAAATATTCATATAAATCAGGTCTGAGAGCTTTCTGCCATCTTATAAATTGGTTCTTCAGTGGCACCAATGTTTTCAACAGATAACTTCTATAACTTACCTGTAAGTTTTTTGTTTGATGTTTTATTTTTAGGTGGTGGAGATTGAGAGGCAACTTCTCGACACTACATTTTATCAGAAAGGAGAAAAGGCACTTGTGAAGTTTAAAACTGCTGTAGATTTGTTGTTGAATCAGGTGTTTTGAAGGGCTATCTTACAGAAGAGTTATATAAAGCTCTGACAGTAGCACACCATATAGTTCTTGTTGTATATGTGCTCTTCAAAATCCATAAAGATGTAAGGAAACTACTGGGAGATAGAGATGCAGTAAAGTTAAATTCCGCCCATGAAGTAGACATGAAGTAGCCCACATTGTATTACACTCAGGCTACATGAAGTGCCCATTGAAAATTGCCACTTTGTCACTTCACCTTGTAATAATGGTGATAATAACTTTGCGTTGCTCACTTCGCCTTACTTTGCTTTAAGGGTAGAGTGAGAATTTACAGGCGACCCACACACATCACATGGCTTACACAGTCTAGGTCACATGCTTCAGGCAGGCAGGCAGGCAGGAAGTGAATAATGCTTGAAAGAGAGTTTCACTTTCTCCTTGTAGGAGGAGAAAGAGCTTTTTGAAAAGAGAGTTAGAGAGAAAAATCTAGAAACATGTCTAAAACTACCATAAACCTTTACATTTTTTTGCTAATTAAATGATTATTTTTGCCTATTTGTTGCCTGGATTTGTGTTTGTGCAGTATTTCAGTTTAATATTTGTTTATTGCTTGTGTGTGTGTGTGTGTGTGATAGAAAGATGTAGACCAGAATGTAGGGGGAGAGAGGTAGTTTTGGCAGACGTAGCGGAGGAGATCGCATTGGTGTAGGCACATGTGGTGGCAGACTGCATTTGTACTGGAGCACCATCTTGACTATATCCCCCTGAAGTAGGAGGTAGTGGACTTGATGCCATGGAAGCACCATTTCCTGTGGCACCTACCAGTGCACCCCCCAGTGCCACTACCTGCTATGGCCCCTGTGCCAGTGGCTCAGCAGCAGGAAGTCAGGGAGGAAGAACCGCAGCAGTCACAACAGCAGGTTTCTGCACCCCCAACCCCAATTGTGCAGCAGCAGCAGCCCCTGGCTCCAACAAAACCTGGGCCCCCACCTGTGCCTGGTCCTTCCTGCACCTCATTAATATGGGGGTTCATTACTATGCTGCCTGGGGACAGCAGTGTAGTGAAATGTAATCTGTGTGATGGGAAGGTGTGCCATGGCCCCAAAGGAACTCACCTTGGCACAGGTGGTCAGTGCATCCACCTGTACAACCACCACCATGTACAGTGGCAGGCCAAGGTTGCAGAACAGGGCAGTAATGCACCTGCAAGCCCTGCTGGGGAAGAAGGGGAAGCATGGCATCTACCTGCACGTGATGGTGAAGGCCTAACTGCCAAAGTGCAGGGGTCATTTCTGTGACTTGTTTTGCCATCAATAAATTTGCACTAGCAGTGAACATTTTTTCTTGCCATTTATTCATCTGGAGTGTTGGCTTTCTGGTTTTACCTTGCACTTTTGGAGCTAGCCACTCTCTACCAGCACCTGTCCCCAGTGTTAGCGCAGCATGCTTCTGTACTTGTTATATTCCTACTTAGTAATGTCTGTTTACCATAAAATATTTTTTGGGCCTCAGTAATGTTTCCTTTCTGTCATGGTTTGTTTGTTGAAAAGCAGGAGTGAACAGTGCAATAATCTGCTAAACAACTGTCTCCCCAGGACTCCTGATCATCGGCCGTAGGACGATCGGCCACCGGGCGGTCGATGCTTCTCCAGTCGCCACCCGAGACCACCGCACCGACCTCACTGCCTGCAAGGTATGGTAAAGTCAAGAGCTCATCGAGCGCGAGCCCATTCCTAGGCAGACTCATTGGCTTGCCCTTCCACCCTTTATTTTGAACTGAACTTTTGCAAAAAGGAGCTGTTCTCTTGCTTTCTGGGGAAAACTTTAAATTGTAAAAGTGTTAGATTTGAATGTAGGATGCCTAATTGTGTGTAATCCATTGCCAGAATTGTTAAAGGAGGGTACAATTTAAGCCATTACAGCCCTTCTTTGAAAACGAGCAGACACCAGCTAGACATAGGGGCACCCAGGAAATCGCTCCTATTGTCCTGCAAATTTAGCTCTGCATCACCTCTGGTCTGCCCACCCTCAGCTGACTGGGACTAGTACTAATAGTCCCTCCTTCTGTCTCCCCTAGGGACTCCTGATCGTCGGCCGTAGGACGAGCGGCCACCGGGCGGTCGGCACTTCTCCAGCTGCCGCCCGAGACCACCGCACCGGACTCTCACTACCTGCAGAAGTCAAGCAGCTCATCGGAGCGAGAATGCCATTCCTAGACAGACTCCGATTGGCTTGCCCTTCCACCCTTTATTTTGAACTGAACTTTTGCAAAAAGGAGCTGTTCTCTTGCTTTCTGGGGAAAACTTTAAATTGTAAAAGTGTTAGATTTGAATGTAGGATGCCTAATTGTGTGTAATCCATTGCCAGAATTGTTAAAGGAGGGCACAATTTAAGCCATTACAGCCCTTCTTTTGAAAACGAGCAGATGCCAGCTAGACATGGGGCGCCTAGGAAATCGCTCCTATTGTCCTGCAAATTTAGCTCTGCATCACCTCTGGTCTGCCCGCCCTCAGCCGACTGGGACTAGTACTAATAGTCCCTCCTTCTGTCTCCCCTAGGGACTCCTGATCATCGGCCGTAGGACGAGCGGCCACCGGGCGGTCGGTGCTTCTCCAGCCGCCGCCCGAGACCACCGCACCGGACTCTCACTGCCTGCAAGGTACGGCAAAGCCGCAAATTTTCACCCACCCGCCCATCCCCCTCTCCGAGCATTATTTTTATAGCCCACTAACCCCGCCCACAGCATTCCATTGGTCCAGCCCATACTGAACAGGCATTTTACCAGCCTTAGTGAAAGAAATACATCTCTTCATTCTAGATGCTCCATCTTTCCCCTCCTCTCAGTAAAGATCCAATTAATTATACGTGGCATTGAGGCGTGTTACTGCTAGGACTATACCCAACTGCTTTCATCGAATACTGACTACCAAGATCTTGCTGCAGTAGCACCTTTTGCATAAAATTTGAGGGCTCAAGAGATACTGGTTGGCAGTTCCCGTGGTGGTATACCTCACTTTGTGTAAAAACAAACATGGGTGGTATCGTCTGGTTTTGCCTACTAGCTAACATTTTTCTGCTACGTAATATGAATGAACCCCCTGACAGATCTGATTTCACTATAGAGACATGTCTTGCTCCACCAGTCCCCTCACATAATAAATATATGTATTTAATATGCTGCCCTTGTCTGCCCCTGATTCACTCGAAGTATGTTGTTACTACCAATAGTGGTACAGCAATCTACTCTGCTATGACTGTCCCCAAACCTCAGGCACCCAAACAATGCACAGGCTGTTACTACCCTGCTTGGATCCTAAGCTATGCATCTACAGGGCAAAGCAAGAGGTCGACTCGATCCCTGGATCCATGCGTTCTAGCCTGTAGCAAACACAGAAAGACCCGTGCTTTTAAAAATCTCCTTGTCTATCTGAGAAGAATTTTCCTCCTTCTACTATTGTGCTCAGGAGACATCGAACTTAATCCTGGCCCCACAAGGTTGCTCTCATCACCGTCCGGGTTACTACTCTGAAAGAACAGTTTCTGCATGCCAATGTCTGCAGCTCTTCTAAAGAAGTTGACGCCTGTCCAGGCCTGGATTATTCACACCGCTCCAGATATTTTTATGATCTCTGAATCCTGGCTTCGCATCCACACCGGACAGCTGAGGTCAACATCCCAATTATCTACTTTTCAGAACAGACAGGAAGACTGGGGAGTAGCCATTTATGATAAAACAAATTCACAGTATCTGTATTAGATGCTACCTCCGTTGCTGGAGGATTTGAATGCCTGTCCTCAGAGTTGAACCATCTCACTGGTGGCTTTCCACATAATTGGCTGCTATAGACCTCCTGCAGCAGGACCACAGCTCTTGACTCATCTGTCATCACAAATGGACGCAACACCTATGGAGACAATCTTATTAGGTGACCTAAACTATGACTGCTAACTAACGGATCTCTACCCCTAAACGATTCTAGACTCACATGGGTTCACCCAACTTATAACTGAACCAACTCACATCAACAATAAAATCCAATGAGGAGCACCCTCCTGATGTGCTTCTTGTCAACAAACCCCAATACTTTTCACATGCCGTATCCTCCCAGCTGATGTTAGTGACCACTGCATAATAGCTGGCATCAGAACCATCACCAAACCACTATCCACATCAAAGTTCTCACCAAAAGATCCAGATGGAACTTTGACCCTATGGCTTACTTCAATGATCTAAAAAACTCTTTGCTCTGGCAGAGTTTCTACCTAGCTAAATCAGTGAGTGACGCCTATGATGTTTTGTACGAAATCATAGCCAGTGCCCTTAACACCCATGCTCCTTTGATCAAAGCTCGAATAAAAACCAAGACCTGCCATTGGTTTTCACCAGAAATGAAGAAAGCCTTACTCAAAAGAGTCCAGCTGTGGAAAAAGGCCTGAAAATCACATGCTG
Source organism: Neoceratodus forsteri (assembly GCA_016271365.2). Lineage (NCBI taxonomy): Eukaryota > Metazoa > Chordata > Ceratodontiformes > Ceratodontidae > Neoceratodus > Neoceratodus forsteri. The sequence goes on along the minus strand of CM057449.1, from coordinate 1,579,401,593 downwards.
TTGCTGACTGGTGTCTCTTTAGGTCAGCTAGGAATGCCTGTACGAAAATGATCAGGGAAACTAAGGCCATTTTTTACCAAAATGAATTGTTCTCTGCATCCACCAACCCTACCAAATTCTGGTCCACTATAAAGGAACTGTCTGGATACTCACCAGGTAGTGTGCTACCATCAAAAATTACGATTGACAATGTCACTGTCACTGACAGATCTGAAATTCTCCAAGCTTTCAATAACCATTTTGCCACAGCAGGCATGGCATTCGATAATGCACCAGTAAGCAGTCTTCGTCCCCTGCTCAAAGCCCAGCCACCTGAACCAAATAACAAAAGTATGACTTTTGCCTTTTCCTCAATCAACATAAAAGAAGTTGAAGACCTGCTGCTACGGCTAGACACTAGAAAAAGTGCAGGAGCCGACTCATTCGACTCATACTTTCTGAAAATAGCTTATCACATACTTGCCGCACCTATATTGCACTTATTCAACCTGTCCCTAGCCCAAGGCTCTCTCCCTATGGAATGGAAAACTGCTTATGTTATTCCTCTATTTAAAGCAGGGGACCCAAGCGACCTGAACAATTATAGGCCAATCTCCTACTACCTATACTTCGAAAATGCTGGAAAAAATTGTGATACACAGTTGAGATCATTCTAGACAACTCTGCATTGCTTAACCCCATGCAGTCCGGATTTAGAGCTAAGCAGCACTATTACGGCACTGGCGAAAGTCACTAATGACTGGTAACGGACCTCGACAAGAAAAATTTGTTTGTGCAGTGTTTCTAGATCTCAGCAAGGCATTCGATACCATCCACATTGCCTACTCTCTCCACTCTAAATACCATAGGCATGGACTCAAACTCACTGGATTGGTTCCAGGACTACCTCACTGATAGGCAGCAACAAATCAAGGCTGAAGGAGAACTTTCTCCACTCAAACCAATAAAAAGAGGAGTCCCTCAGGGATCCATATTGACCCCTACTGTTCACTATCTATATTAACAACCTGGACTTAGGAATCAAGAAAGCCAGTATCCACTTGTTTGCTGATGATACAGTGCTCTACCTAAGTCGTGACTCTCCTGAAGCCGCATGCTCAGAACTTCAAGCCGAATTCAATACGCTGCAGAACCAGCTCATCAACAAAAAGTTATTGCTAAATGCAAAAAAAACCAAGGCCATGCTGTTTTCACCATCCAGCTCTGGGGCCAAATCCTCCCCCGCTGGTACAGTTCCTCCTATAACCACCCTACTAGGTGAAAAGCTTGAGTTCAGAATTCAAATTCAAATACCTGGGTATATGGCTGGATAACAAACTCTCCTTTATGGAGCACACAGAAGAATTGATGAAAAATCTAAGGCAGAGGCTTGGCCTCTTTTACAGAATTAAACATCTCCTGACAGCAGCCGCAAAAAGACAGCTTGTTCATTCTACATTCCTTTCATTAATCGACTACGCTGACATCATCTATGGCCAATGCTCTGTCTCACACCTTACAAAACGGGATGTACTGTACCACAAAGCCTCAAGATTCATAACTGGCCTCCCATCCTCCACACACCACTGCTCGTTATACACTGCAGTAGGGTGGCCTTCTCTGCAATACAGACGGCATAGAAATGCAGCTCTCTGGATACTTCAAGCACTCACCAACAAACTCCCTGACTACATTGTTGCCTGCCTCCCCTTATGTCCACCAAGCAGCTATGCCATAAGAAGCCACACGCTAACTTCCTTAAAAATTCCCAGGATCAGTAACCACTTTAGTAGGGCAGCTATAAGCCATGCTCTGCCCACACTGTGGAAAAGGATACAAGGTTCACTGAAACTTAGCTCTCCTGTCAGTATTGCTGTGTTTAGGACTCTTTATGACAAAACATTTACCAAAATCTGTAAATGTTTCCATAGTACCTAGCAGTCCTGATGGTGGTCCCCGCTCTAGCCTCACCATATGCAGCTACGAACCTAACCCCTCTCTTCCCTACCTAACTTGTTCAGCAGTCAGCTGCCATGCTGGCCCTGGAACCATGGGCACTTTTTCCTCTATCTAATCCCTTATGCCACTCAAATAGTTGATACAGTTTTCATCATGGGCCCTTCTGAAGCCTTGGTCACCTCCCAGGCACTGAACCAGTTTCTGGGGGCTGTAATGTTATTAATTTGTACCTTTCTATAGAGCCATGGATAAATGTGTAACTCTAAACTCTATGTCTTTGAAGGTTGTATATACCACAATAATGTTATGTGATCCCATGTGAATACTTGGAATGTATATATTGCACCTACCACCTGTTTGTAAGTTTGCTTTTTACATTTTGTATACTGCATCTTTAATCTATGTATGTATAACTGTCATTTGACAACAGCAGATCCACCTTGTAAATGAGCTTGCTCAATGGTGATCGCCTGGATAAATAAAGATTTGATTGATTGATTGATTGATTGATGTGTGCACTGTCAGGTTGCTACTGCTCACTGAGCCCCCTGAAAACATATTATAGAACTTGGTCTGCTGTTGATGATGGTACAAATAAAATATATGTTATATATTCTTTATTCTTTACACCATCAACAGTGGAACAAGTCATCTATCATATATGTTTTAAGGGGGCTGGGCAGTGCACACATGCTATTTAGCAGATTATTGCACTGTTCTCTCCTGCTTTTCCACACACGCACACACCAAGACAGAAAGAAAACATTACTGAGACCATTAAAATATTTTCTTTTTGGAAACTGAGATTATTAAATCAGAGCATAACAAGGAAGGGAAGGACACCATTTTTTAGCTTATTTATTGTAAAATGTTTTTGGCAAGTGTTTGTACAAATCTTGGGATGCTGTCTTATGTCCTGAAAATTCCCAACTCCAGACGAATAGAAATGAGAGCATAAAATGGAATGAAAAGTCTCCATTAATTCATGCCACACTCATTCACGTGTGCATCCAGTCCCCATAATTGTGCACCCCCAAAATGCTGCTGTCTTCTTATGTCCAGAAAATTCAGACATGATGAGAGCATAATGTGCTGAAAAATCTGTGGTCTTTCTTGAACTAAATTATGTGTGCACACAGTCCTCATAATTGTGGACTAAAGAAATGGTGCTGTATAAATGTGATGAAAATTCCAGACTCCACATATTGAAAAAAATTATGAGACCATTAAATGTGATGAAAAGTCTCCATGAATTTGTGCTGCACACATTCATGCATGCACACACTCCAACAAGAACTATGTCACCTGCTGCTGCTCTTGGAATTTCATGTAATGCTTTTTGCACTGACTGGGCTGATGCACTGTGTATTGTCAAATTATGTGACAGCAAAAGATGACCATTGAGTTAACCATGATGATGTGATGATGCTGTTGGTTACCCAAAGTCCGCTGCACTGACCCAAACAGGAATGATGTCCTATGTGTGTGTGTACACTCATACTACCCTTGGTAAGTTAATGTACCTGGCACCATCAGGGTTTTCCACAGAACCTGACCTTAAATGTTGATATACACACATAGTATGTATGTATATATATTTACACATATACATGTAATCATTGCTTTTTTTGTATCACCAGTCATCATATAGTTGAACTTGGGTTGAGTATTTTTTGGCTTGATAAGGAATTTTGGTGTTGGAATACTGTCAAGCCAGTGAAGGTAAGTATTTTAGGTAAGTATTTGGGGGGGGTTGGGGTTATCATTTGGAAGCAAGTTTCATTACTGGTTTCTTTTTTTGTGAATTCTTCACAGGTTTTCTGTGTATCCTCCAGTCCAGTCCTGATGGTCAGGATTCATACCAGTTGCGTGTATGATGTTGAACTTCTTGTTTGAAGAAAGCACCAATGTCAGCACACAGCACTGAAATGTTTCCTGCAAAAACAGATGAACAAAAAATTATTAGTACTTCATTGCAGTAACACATTCTGTTTAAAGTGTGGCTGTTACTGTCTGTTATATATCCAGCTTAACAGATACCAAGCTTTTAGTAAGCCACACCAAAACCAAATCACAAATTAAGTATGTGTAACCTAACTTAACTTAAGTTACATTTTAAAAGACATCTTGTCACCACCTGGATAAAACTTTGTTTAACACCACCATGGTCTGCTGCAGCAATACAGTGCCTGATGTGCATGAAAAATATATTATGTGATGTACATGTCATCTACTTTCTATGAGTTACACTCCTTGAAAAAATGAACTACAAAAAAGACCTGATGAAATAAAATTGATATACTTACCTGAAACGGATATCCTATTGGTGGCTGTAGACAGTACTGCAGTACTACAGTCCTCCAGTTCAGGAACGTGCTTTAAACTGTTAACCTGTAAAAAAAGAAACAAGTTGACCATATGTGTTTCTCAAGTGCATCTCAGAAATCAACAGGGAGCATAACACAGTTCAAGGAACTTTCATAGTATAAGAAATTAGTACACATACTCACTGTAAAGTATTGATAGTAAGAAGCCTTGCAGCTGTGGCTGCTGGATGTCGTCTCTATGTGCCATTGCATGGGCAGGGCACAGGATGGAAAACAATCACATTCCCTCTCACTGAGATAGTATCTGGCATATTTGACTGACTGCTGTTTACTGGTGGTGGTCATGGGCACATGATGACACTCCCTCTCACTGTCTGGTGGCTTTGGCTGACTGCGGTTTACTGGTGGTGGTTATGGGCACATAATGACATTCCCTCTCACAATCTGGTGATGTTGGCTGACTGCAGTTTACTGGTGGAGGTCATGGGAACAGCTGCAACATATTCCCTCTCACTGTCAGACACACACTGGTGGGTGGCTGGATATGATGTGTATTGAGTTACAGTATTTCACTCTCAGTCAGGAGATGGATATCTTTAATCAGCAGATTTTAAGCAGCTAACACCTAGTACTACAAATGGACAGTTGTGTTTAAGAGGCTGACTGTGTTTGCTAATGACAGCAGCACACATTCTGTTAAGTCTAATCAGAAATAATACCAAAGCGGAGAAGGTAAAATAGAAGGATTGTGAATTTACTTGTGCCAAATTGCCAATATGAAATTATGGAATGAGACTCATTCAGTGTGGGACAATGATTTTACGTTATGAAAAACAAAACATGTACCATTGAAAAATTGTGACAACCTTTCAACTGGTTAACTTAAAACCCACCAACATCAACCTCATCTTCATCATCATACAGGAAGCTGCCCTCACAGTCATCAATGTCTGAATTGTGCCCACTAGGGAATTCTTTCTCCATGATTTCATTATCTACCTCAATGATAGACCATTTCATGCTGCCACCAGGATGGTCTGCTTCTCCCACATCACCACAATCATGATCATGACAGGGTACGAATACAGAGGTTGCAGTTCAAGCTGGTATGTTCCCCTGATTCATTTTTATGAATATCAGCATGCTGACATTTGAAGAAGAGATGTTTGTATGACTGTCAGGAACTATCGCCCCCACAGAACTGAATATCCTCTCAACACTTACACTGGAGGGTGGGCAGGTCAAGTACTTCAGTGCTACTGCGGCCAGCTCTGACCAGTCACTGACCTTTCCACTCCAGTATAAAAGAGGAGCATCAATTACTGACAGATGCCTGTTTTCAGCCAAATATGAGTCAACCATTCGCTGTGCTGCACAAAGTCCGGTGGTTGACTCATCATCCTGTTCTCTGGAATCATTTATATCAGAAATCCCAACTGGGCACAAAGCACCACAAAGTGGGTTAATGGTAACCAGTTTTGATGACAGACCACCTCGAACCACAGCCACCTCAAACGATGTGCTTGGTACTACTCCAAACTGATCTTTGACCTTGTTATGCCACTGAGGTTTGCTGACTTGGCACATGACTTCTGTACCCCATGAACCAAGTGCACCGGGTTAATGTGATAAACGCGAATGCCTAAAGGTGATTACCGTTATCACTCAGTCAGAGTGCCGAAAACATTTTCAGCACTCTGACCATCCCGGTGCCTCAGGACAACTGCACCAGGAAACTATTTTACTGCTTTCTGTGGGGGGGGCTGCATCCCCCCCACACCCCACCTCACGGGGGCTTCACCCCAGCACTCCCCTACTTAAGGATTCTCAACTCTGGGGGGGTGCATGTAGGGGGGTGAAAGCAGGGGAAAAAAAGGTTTGGGCCAGGCGCAATAAAATTTCACCAGTGCCTGGACCCGAACCCGATACCTCTCCCACCACATCCACTCACCAACCCCTGACAACACGACGCAGCTTGGCCAGCCACCACAGTGCCACCCCCTAGAGCCTCTCCACCTCCTCCGCAGCCCACACTCACCATGCTCTCACCCACCACCTCCACGTGCATACACATAGTGACATCTTGTCACCCAATTCACTCACAGTCTCATCTGGTCACCCTACCTTCCCCATCGCCATGAGGCATTGAGCCGGGAAGGAGTCACTGTAACAGATGGCGCCCTTCCTCATGCACCCACCTCATGGGTCACCAAGTGCACCAGTTGCCAATTACATTTTTAAACTGTTCAGGCCTTCCCTCCAGTAGTGACACAATTCCACATTTGTATCTTGGGTCCAGCATTGTTGCTATTGTGAATTCATCACTTTGCTGAATGCTTAAGATGTGCCAATTGAAGCTGAATATTGTCAGCATGTGTTTCAGTAACACACTGCTGGCACAGTGTCTGGAACCATCAAGGCTATGCTGTAGTTTCAGCAATGTCTTCCTCAGCACCTGCAGCAGTGGAATTGATTGGCTGATGCAGGCAAACTAGCCACTCACTGCCTGTGTGGCGTGTTCATAAGGCCTCAAAATTGTTATAACAGAGTCCATGAAGTGGCACTGTTCGGTCATGAGAGACATGGAGCCCCCAGAAGTGTCATGGCTAGTGTGCATGATGAGATATTTGGAGATTGCTTTGTATTGCTCATACCACCTCTCTGCCATATATAAAATTAAGTTCCACTGCGTGACAACTTACACCTTGAGGCAGTGCTGCAGGAGGTTGTTTTGGATCTGCAGCTACCGGAGTTGATCACGGGCCTTTGCAGAGTATGAAAAGTGCTAACAGATATGGTGTGTAACAGTCAGTATTTCCTTTATATCAGGGTACTACAGAAACTCCTGGACCACCAGATTTAAACAGTAGGCCATGCATGGAACCCGAACAAAGCCACCATTCATTATGCATTTAACTACATTTGAGCCATTGCCACTTGCTATAAATCCAGCTCTCAGGGACATGGGGTTCAGCCACTCATCAGTTTCAGTCAGTAGCAAGTCCAGCATGTTTTCGCCAGTGTGGGAACAGGCCACACTGCACATTGCAAGCATTGCAGGCTGTCGAATTCCCAGAAGGATGCTATCACGATGGTCTGCCTTACTACACTGATTATTCCCACTACCATCAGCACAAACAAGTCCCAGCACCTATGCCCATTGTGTAGTAATACACAAATATGAAATCCCCACCATGTTTCCACTTGTCCACATATCCACACTTAAATGGATGAATGGCAAGGAGGAATGTTGAAGGATATGTCTTATAGAGTTGGCCACAGTCCGGTATAACTCAGGGACAGCATGGGAGGAAAAGTATGTCCTGGATAGGACTTTCCATTTTGGACGTGCACATGCCACAAACCACCAAAATCCTGAATTCTCCACAAAGGAGAAGGCCAAAAGATCACTTGACAGCATTTTAGCTACAGCAGCATTAAGTTCACGTGACACTGCATGATTGGGTGAGTACTTCGGGTTATGGCCAAAAACACTCTGCAATGTGGGCTGATTTGTTGTTACACATTTTGCACAGGGTGTGCCAAATGGCTCTGCTCTGCAAATGGTCAGGGGTGGGGTGTGGACATGTGATGAAGAGGAAGGCACAGGTGGCAGGTCCACCAGTGAAGTTATTTTCCCCATTTTAAGCACAGGACTTGATGCACCACTTACACTAGTCATACTGCATAGACCACCACCACTGCTGCTACTTTGACCACCACTTGACAAGATTTCTAAATCATAATTCTCCTCCTCATCATGCCTGTAGTAATCATCAGATGTTATTTCAATGCTACCACAGACATTGCTACTTGGTCTTACACTCATGGAAGGGAACAACATGCTCGATAAGGTTGATGATGAGGGTGAATGCCCCACTATGGCATTAGCTGACCTCTGGTACTGAGTCCACAGTGCCATGTGCCTGTTCTTAAAATGTGTATACTGGCCCCCATTCCCAGATCACTCCCCTTTTTACCTCGACTCACACGTGCATGACAAACCTGGCAGATTGCAACCGACTCATCATTTGCATCTTGGACAAAAAAATTCCAAACAAGGGATTTTGATCCATTATTTTTAACATGTCCCTGATGCTGCATATTGGACTCCTGTTTTTAAACCACTGAAATGGGGAGAGGGTGAATTACATGATTTTTCTTGCTGGACACACTTGGACTATGACTGACCACCATGACTACCTATGATTATTATTTGGTCATCATCACCATCATCAACAGGAACAACTACATCATAACTTTTTTTAGGGGGGGGGATTTAACACCAGCAGACCCAGACACAGCCGCCTTGACTTTCTTTTTCTCTGGTTCCCAAAAGGGGGTCACTGATATCATCATCATATTCATCATCCACATCCACAATTTCAGCTTGGATGCTGTCCTGTGGAAAACATGTTCCAACCACAGCATCATTATCATCACCAAATATTTTTGTGCCACACTTTGAATCATTGGATGGCAAAGGCATAACCGCAACAGAGTTAGAAATGTGATATTGTGAGTCATTATCGTCGGGATCAGAATCATGTTCAACTACCATGGGGATGTTGGACAGTATGACATCATCTACACTGTCAGTCACAGCTTTAGACTCAACTATATTTTCTAAAATGGTTATCTGTTCAGAAGTGGAACTTGGGGCAGCAATACTCATGCCAGCAGCAACTGCACTAACACCACCAGCGGGGACAACATTGTCTCTTCCAAGTATCAGTGAAGCAACAGATTGTGCTGTAAAAAACATTGATGGAGAAATCCCTTTACTGACATCAGCTATGCACTTCTGTGTACTACCACGCCCTTAGCCAGTCTTGCCACTGGAAAAAGTGCCAAGGCCAAAAACAGCTTTGCTTGTAAGTCTCTTTGTAGGCATTTTTGTGGATCACCAACAAAATTCTAAACAAATTTAGATTTATGTACTTTCAGTTTGCGGTGGATGGGAAGCCAAAAAACAACATCTGTGGCTTGCAGATGGAGACTGGGCACTAAACAGATGTAAACGCACAAACAGATTAAGAATGTGCTATGCACTCAAGAGATGCAGATGCAAAGGCACAACACCTTAACCAGTGCTCAAAAATCCAAACTGGAAAAGAATATCTTTTGCCGGTTGGGGGAGGGGCAGTGCACTGCAGTACCAGTCCACGACCAGGAGGCACAAAGTTTTATCATCAGCTACAATGCCGACCTCCCCCACTGTGACAGCACAATACTGACACAGGTATTGTGCCACCTGTTCATGGATGTTTTCTGTGGGGGGCTGCACCCCACACCCCCCATGTGGAGGGCTCTGCCCTCTGCACCCCATGGATTTTAGGATTCCAACTCCAGATTGGAGTCAGTCTGGGGAGGTGGTAGAACACTGAGGGAAGGCAAAACATGGAAAAAGGACCATTACTGCAAATGTCACCGTTATGGTCTTTTTTCCTGTTTCGCCGTTGGGGTGTCGACAAAAAGGGGTGCACCATCACTACCAAGATACCACAAAGCAGTACAAAATAATGCAGACAAATAACAGGTTCACAGTGCTACAAGTACTGTGTGGCACAATAAAATGTGTCTGACTTGATGGCAAGCGTCGCACACTAACTCACACACACACACACACTACAGGTAATGCACAGCAAATTGAAAACTTCAGTAATATAAACAAATCTTTTGAACAAACTGATATTATGCACTGCGCCACAACAATCAGCAAACAAATGTCAAAAATTACTGAAAATATTACTGTGTGTACATAAACAGAGCTGTACAACAAAAATATAACCAAAATACTTAGAAAGACTGCTTTTCTCCCAGTTAATCTACCTCAACCATAGATACGCCCTTCCCCAAAGCACACTTCAACAGTGTCTCTCAGTACACTGACTGAATGTTCTAAATTAACATTCAAAATACACACAAAAACAATAAACACTCGATGATATGAGCACAGGAGGGTTTTCTACAATCGATGTACTAAGTTTTAAGCAAAAAAAATGGCTCAAAAAGGCTTTTTGAATCTTTTTTAGAGGGTTTGAATCTCAGAGCTCTGAGATGAAACTGTGTCCATCTACCACTACACACACACACTACACAGAACTGAGGTTGTGCAGAATGATCTAGAGCCCATGTGACCTGTAATCCCGTAAATCACTGCACAATTCACCATAGAGCTCACCAACAAGGCAAAGTAATGTGACGTATATTGAAATCAATGTAGTTCGCATTAGAATTGGTGTAGAAGTGGTTGAGGAAAGGCGTAGTAATGCAAAGTCAGTGCTTCCAATGGAATTTGTGATCATAATTAGAAGGTGAAGTACTCCGCTTCACGTTGTGGATTATACCTTATTACTCGAATTGCTCCACATAGTGGATTTTGGCCACTTCGTCCGCCTCTACTGGAAGGCCCTTTTTTTTCAGGCAAGGGGTGGCTGACATGGCCAATTTTCATGTTTTTAGATCTACAGCTACAACAATTTGTGCAGCAATTAAGATCATATATAAGGGATTTCATTGAGGTAGCTAATTTAATAGAGAACTTGGAAAAGCAGGAAGATTGGCTCTTTGCCACTATGGATGTGGAATCACCACATACGGTGATTCCATGCAAGGGTGGACTAACCGCACCTGTTTTCATTTTGGAACAAAGGACAAAAGTGGAAAGGGTGGAATTACCAACATGGTTTTTGGTCAGATTTGCTGAATGTGATCTGACTATGAATTTATTTATTTTTCATGAAAGATATTTTTTACAAGTCAGGGGGACAGCTATGGGGGCCACCATTGCCCCCCAGTTACCCCAACTGGTATGTGGATGGTGGGAGCATCAGGTATTGTATAGCGCCACCACAAATTCACACTTTGAATATGGGGATTTGTGCCAGTGCTTTATTGATGATATAGTTGTTGTATGGAAGGGTACTGAACAACAATTTTGTGAATTTTGTGAAATGATTACAGAACACAAATCAACATCTCCCTTTTAAATATGTAACACATCAGACAGAAATAGTGTTTCTGTATTTAAAAATATACCAGAACCCAGATGGAGATGTTTGTACAACATTATTTCAGAAACCAACGGATAGGAATAGTTTGATTCTTTACAATAGCTGCCACCCACACCATGCAAAGTATAATATCCCAAAAGGACAACTTGTAAGGATGTTAAGAAAGTCCACAGAAAGTACTCAATTTATGAACAGAATGAAAGTTTAAAGATCATGGTTATAGCAACAACAATATTAGTTCAGCAGTACAGTCTGTAAATAATATGGAACATCAAACAGCACCTATTCCACGATCAGTTAAAAGGAATAAAGGAGATTTTGTCTGCCCTTTTGTTACCACCTTCTCCACCAGAAGTAACTAAATAAGGGAAATTGTGGCTAATAGTGGGTCTGTTTTAAACTTAGAGTCTAAACACAGGGATTTCACTACACATGGCCCTAAGGTAGTGTTTCACAGCTGTAGAATTCTAGGAGACTCTGTGGTCAGTAGTATGCTTCCAGAATAGAACTTGTTAGTATACAGTGCCCCCCCCCCCATAGACATTTACAGGTGTGGGAGATGCTTATTCTGTCCATATATTAAGCAAAGTAAGCATTTTAACCATCCCAGAACTAATAAACAATATGGAACTAAACAGTTAATAAATTGTAGTACTGAGGGTGTAGTTTACTTGCTAACATATTGCTGTGGAACCATATATGTAGGATGCACTACCCATCAATTTAAGCATAGGGTAGGGAATCATGTGCATGCCATACAACACAATAATGAGTCATATGCAATAGTAAGGCACATGAAAAGTATGTCTAATGTATAAGATTGAGATTACAGAAATAGAAAAAGTTGCACTTGGACTTCGGGGAGGGGGGATATGGAAAAACTGATAAGAAGATGAGAAAGTCTATGGATCTATATACTGGAACAAAAGGGGAAAGTGGAATGAATGAAAATATAGATTTATCCACCTTTCTGAAAAAACTAAAAAAATGTTTCAAAACAACAATGGTTTTTGTGCTGCATTAACTCTGCTTTTAAAATGTATGCAATGGGATTAGGATAATTTTTATGTTTGCTTGCACGCATGTGCAAGAAACATAATGCGATGATCCAAAATGCAGTGCCGTACAGTTGAAAGGGAGAGCTATGCTTCAGTGAACAGCGATAAGATATCGCATGCTCATGTGCGCTCCCCCCCCACACACACACACGTACTGCTTTGTCGTGCTTCCCCAGTGCACCACTGTATAGCCGACGGGGTGCCTAACTCGGGTCGGCTGTGCTGCGCCCCCAACAGAGTTCCAGATGCCATGCTGGGAGCCCACTCCAGTGTGGCAACAGATCGTATGGCCAACAGGGGTGTCCAATCCCCCATCAGCTCCACACGCCCCCAAACAGCCTTCCAGCTGCCATGCTGGGAGCCCACCCCAGTGTGGCACAAGTCCCTCGTCGTCTAAGTTTAAAAAAAAAAAAAGAAACCTGAAAGAAAAAAAACTTCCCTAACTGGCTGTCCTGACCCAATCTCTCCCCACCCAAGATACCTCTGTTCACCCCGCCTGTCTCCACCCCTCCTCACCCCATACTTACCTCCGGAGCTCGGTGTGATGATCTTCGGTGGACGGGGAACACATCTGCACTCTTCAAAGCCGACCGTGAACTGAGGAAATGCCAGTAAGCTGTATAATGTAATAAATAGGGTTTTTTCAACTTTAGTGCATATCTCGGGCATTTTGGGGAATTTTTTCACCAAATTTTCAACATGGGGTTTTTGGGACCCTGCCTCATGAATTCTGTCACTGTCATTGCGTTAATCAGCCCCAAAAGGTGATTTCCCGGTCACTGCGCAGAACCACCTTTTGGGACTGATTTATGGAATGACAGTGTCACAGTTCATGAGGCAGGCCCCAAAAAACCCTATGTTGAAAATTTGGTGAAACAATTCCCAGAAATGACTGTTTTATGAGCATGTGCTGTGCTGTTCCTACGCACACTTGTAAATTCATTAATTTTCAATATGTTCACTCCAGATTTTCAACATTGCCATTTTACCATATCTCCTTATGAGCAGTACAGCTGTCATTTCTCACATCTGACCCAAAATGTGTTTCCACGCATGTAGCACACAATGGCGCAGTTGGCGTGCAAAATCAATGTTCAGGACAGATTAAGAAAATCACTGTGACACTGTTCATGAGCAAAGGTGTTAAAATGGCTATGTTAAAAATTTGGTGAACACATTCCTATAAATTACTGTTTTACGAGCATGTGTTGCGCTGTTCCTATGCACGCTCATAAGTTCGTGAATTTTCAATATTTTCACTCCAGATTTTCAACATTGCCATTTTACCACACCTCCTTATGAGCAGTACAGCTGTCATTTTTCACATCTCGGCCAAAACATGTTTCCGCCCATGTAGCTTACAATGGCGCAGTCGGTGTGCAAAATCAATGTTCGGGACAGAGTAAGAAAATCACAGTGATACTGTTCATGAGTAGAGGTGTTAAAATGGCTATGTTAAAAATTTGGTGAAATATGTCCATAAAATGACTGTGTTATGAGCGACCATTGCGCAGTTTCCACGCACCCTCGTAACTTCATGGATTTCTAATATTTTCAGTCCAGATTTTCACCACTGGCATTTTTCCACACTTCCTTATGAACAGTATAGCTGTCATTTTTCACACCATGGCGGAAATGTGTTTTTGCACTTCCAGCACAGAAATGCGTGGTCGCAGTGGGAAATCACTGTTCAGGACAGATTAAGAAAATCACAATGACACTGTTCATGAGCGGAGGTTACAAAATCCCTGTGTTGGCAATCTGCTGTAAAAAATCCCCAAACTAATTGCATTACGGGTATCCACTGCACATTTTCTATGCACTCTCGTGACTTCACCAGTTTTTTAATATTTTCACCCAACAATTTCAACATTGCCATTTTTTGCACATCCCCATGAACAGTACAGCTGTCATTTTTCACATCCTGTTCGAAATGTGTTTTCGCACCTGTGGTGCCAAATGGCGTAGTCGCTGTGCGAAATCATCTTCCGACTAACAAACTGATATTGCCACTGTTCATAAGGTAGGGGTCACAAAAAAAACATGTTGGAAATTTGGAGTGAAAATGCCAATGAATGCCTGAGGCATTAGGGTTTCCAGCCATAACGCCCCAGCCTGTAGAGATTGAGAGGCATCATGGGTGTGACTTGGGATTCTCACCTGTAATGCTCATACCATTCTACATCCTGCAGCCAGTAAGAGGCATCAAGGTGTGCCTTGGACTCTTCGGCCCCAAAGTTCACCCCACTCTCCTATAGAGCACCCATCTCACCATAATTCATGATGGAATGGGGTGAACATAAGTGCCAAAGACCCCAAGGCACACTGTGAGACTTGTCAGTGTCTGCAGGGTAGGGTGTGGTGAAATGGCGTGGCCACTATGCCTGACGACCCAAAGGCACACCCCAATGCCTGTCAGTCTCTGCAGGGTGGTGGTGGGGTTGGCTTCAGTTCAATACTTCACTGCCATTCCTATTATGCAGCTCTCTAACTCCTACACTACCAATGCCAATACCAGCAAGCAAACATTTGACATTGACAAATGCTTGTTATGTGTGTGAATGTGTAACCTATAGTATGTGCCTGGTGGATTTTTCACATGTTAAAATGAGGCAAAGAAATATATTATTTTTGAATTATTGGTTGAGAATATCATGAGCAGTATTAATAGTCCCTTGTATTTATATACAGTATTTATGGAAAGGAAATAATGAACTGCTGCTATACTATATTTAAATATTATGTGTATAGTACTCTGTCTTGCATCCATCTACATGAACTAATTCATCATATTATGTTTTTAAAATGATGTCACACCAATCATGTTATTTGATAGGTGGTTTTATATGGTCATGTGGAATATGAAGTATTTATAATGGCACATCAATGTAAAATTCATTACTCTGAAGAAGCTTGGCTTGACCAGGTGAAACGTCAGTGTGTGACTGCTGCCATTTATAACTGCTTCCAACATTTTTTTTCCTTTGCAACTTGGTGGGGGATGTTAACTGCACTTTTTGTTCAATAAAATGGTGAGAGATATTTTTTCTACCTAAACCAAGTGTGGTAATCTTGCTTCTTGGGTGCTTTTTGACTTTTGTGCTTGCATTGTGAAATTACATTCAGCACAGAAGCTCTTTCCTGGTGCTCATTTGCTCCTTACATGTTTTATTTTTCATATCTTATGGTTAGTGTAATTGAATCTACATTACCTACTAATTTTCTAAAGAATCTCATCTATAGATATGCTAAATAGTGGCCTGGTTGAAGGTAAATTTGGATTTTAATTCCACAAACTCTAAGAATTTTCTCTGCTGTAGCGCTGTCTTAGTCAACACAGTCCTTTCTCCTCCCATTCTTTAATAAAGGGATTATTTTTCATTGTCGGTATCTTATACAGTTGTTTTCTAGATGAGAACTGGGATGGTTCTTCTCAATGTTTAAAAAAAATTGAATGGGATTCCTCCCAGATCTTGGCAGAGGGTTTAGTAGTTGTTAAACAGTTTTTAAAATTAAGATTGCTAATAAGGTAAAGAGAAAGTGAAAGAGTGCTGCTCAGGTTTCTAAATGGGGATGAGGGAGTTGCGGCGAGTAGGATGTAAGTTAGAATGGCACTGGCGGAAGTCTGCCTTGGTTGCCGACCACCTTAGATTGGTTGAATATTATAAGATTTACCAATCAACAATCTCCGGTAAGAAGGCAGAATTCCTTTCTGGGGAGATTTTCTGCCACTCAGAACCAACCAGCTCAGCTCTTCCTAACTGTTGACAGGTTGTGCAACCCAACCTGTCTACAGCTCCAAAGACCTTTTTCGCAAGTGGAGTGTGATGAGCTTGCTCGGTTCTTTGCAGATAAGGTGGCTGACATCAGGTTGGAGGTTCGTTCAACTCATTCTATGGGGGTTGCTGATGATCGGTGCTTGGTTCCCTCACCTCGAGTTTCCTGGAGTACTTTTACCTTGCCTGAGCTTGTGGATGTCATGTGGATTGTCCAGGGAATGTGCCCTATGTGCTGTAGTTTGGATCTGGGCCCAACTTCCTTGATTATGGGTTGTTGGGATATGATCGGCCCAGTTCTTGCTCGGATAGTCTGGTGCTCCTTGGAATCCAGTGAGTTTACAAGCTCCCTGAAGGAGGCGGTGGTAATTCCCCTCCTGAAGAAAGCTTCTTTGGACCCAGACTCTCTGGCTAACTACAGACCAATCTCAAACCTTCCCTTTATAGGTAAGATGATTGAGAAAGTATTGGCGATACAGCTGGATGACCACTTGACCATCCATAACATCTATGAACCTCTCCAGTCTAATTTTCATAAGAGGCATAGTACCGAGGTGGCACTGGTTTGGGTGCTCAATGATCTCCTGATGGCGAGGGATTGGTGGAACCATTCTATCTTGGTGCTCCTTGATCTGTCTTCACCCTTTGACACTGTAGACCATGGTGTGCTGCTTGGACGTCTGAGGTCCATCTGTGGACTGTCAGGTATGGTCCTGAGGTGGTTTACATCTTTCCTCATTGGCAGGAGTCAGATAGTGGTGTCAGGGATTTTTTCTTCTGACCCATTGTCCCTGCCATGTGGGTTCCTCAGGGTTCAGTGCTGTCCCCCATGTTGTTTGCAGTGTATATGCTGCCCCTCTGAGACATTGTAAGACAGTATGGGCTGAGGTTTCACTGCTATGCTGATGATACCCAGCTCTACCTGGCTTTTGCCCCCAACCAGGATAGAGCTATCACGGTACTTAATACCTGCCTCGCTGAAATTCAGGACTGGATGAACTCGAGCTGGTTAAAGTTGAACTCCGGAAAGACGGAGGTGATGGTAGTGGACCCAGGTCACCGGATAGAGGAGTTTAAAGCTGATCAGCCCTCCGGACTTTTTCTTGGGTGCTCTCAGCTCCTTTCCTCTGAATGGGTGCAAAACCTGGCACAGTGCTTGATGACGGGCAGACATTATGATTTCAGGTGTTGGCCGTCGTCAAGTCTTCCTTTTATCATCTTAGGAATATCTCCAGGATTAAGCACCTGGTTCCATCTGGGGACTTGCCGACATTAGTTCATGCCTTTGTGAATTTGCGCCTTGATTATTGTAACTCTCTGTACTTAGGGCTTTCTGGGGTTGAAATCTGCCGCCTGCAGCTCATGCAGAAAACAGCAGCACGATTGTTAACTGGGGCTTCTCGAGCATCCCATATTACTCCCGTGCTGTGTGATCTGCACTGGCTGCCGATTAGGTGGCAGATCACCTTCAAAGTTGGTTTACTGACTTATAAAGTCCTACACAGACTGGGCCCTGACTACTTGAAAGAGCTCCTTGTGCCTTACTATCCGGTGTGACAGCTGCGTTCGGCTGATGAGGGGTTCCTATAGATTCCAAGTGTGTCTTTGAAATCCTCTGGGTCCCATGCATTTATGCACGTCCCCTACCCTCTGGAATTCTCTACCCCATCAGCTTCGGGTGTGCATGACCTTGGAGGGGTTCAAACAAGCTTTGAAAACCTTTTTATGAATTCTTGCCTATGAAGACTCGACATAATTTGACCCCCTGTGTATTCCTGTTTGTTAGTTATTTATTATGCTGTTTACGGTTTTATATAATTGTAATTGTTTTTTATCTTTTGTAAAGCACCTTGATGGCCAGAAAGGCATTTATTTGAAATAAAATGTATTATTATTATTATTATTTCCTTTCCATTTCAACTTAGATTGAAACATGTTAACCCTTCTCAAACCAGTAGCTGATCTGCTCAAGTTGTGCCAATTAGTAATACCATCTTAGACTTGGAAGGCCCAGGCCAAGTTGATCAATAGGGACATAAAGTTTTGCTATTGACAATCTGTGCTTTTTATTTCACCATAGGAAGTGCCTTAATTTATTTTTGATCTTAGTAAAACCCCTTTTTTCCTCCCAGATTGGAAGTGTTTAAAACAGAAACAAGATTCTGTGTAAAATGTCCATTTTTTTATGTTAATCATTCCCATTAAGGTTTGGGAGCAAGGTTCTTTTCTCTAAATCTATATTTTTTCAAAGAGCAGTTAATTATTTCAGCTAAATAGATTAGATTTTTCTCTTTATAGAATCACTTCTACAATAACGAATTTCTGTACTGGGGGCTGTAACATATGGGAGGGTAATATTGTCCACTTGTGATTCTAAATGAAAGTGAGAACAGTGCCACTTAGGACCAGTTCACTTGCATCTAGAGACTTCTGAAAAAAGCTAAGACTACATTGAAAAAATGTGGAAGGGATCTAGGCATATCTTCCAACTACAAAATGGTGTCTGCTTTTACAGAGATAACATGCCTATTGCCTTTCATTTTTTATATCCCCACTGTTACATGTTGTGTTGGTAAAGGGTTACATGAAGATGGCAAACTGGAATGGGGATAAGGGGCACCTCTGCCTTGCACCCCCTGGGCCTGGCAGCTGAATGCTGGCCTTAATCATAGCAATTGGGGTGTCATATATCAAGGCAAAAAGTCTGTGTACTTTTGGATTAAACCACTTGTTCTTCAAAACAGATAGAAGAAAACACCAATATACTCTATTAAATGCCCTCTCAGTGTCTAAGGCTATTGCAACATAATTAAAAGATATTGCATTATCCATCAAGTTCATAGTTCTCCTAACACCTTGTGCTAACCTCCTTCCTTTAATGAAGCCCATTTGGTCATGATCATTTTATTTGTTACTCCGTTTAATCCAGTGGCTAAGATTTTTGTGAAATGTTATTATCTATATTAAGAAGTGCAACTCGTTTATAGGCGCCATGTATTTCTGGAGGTTTGTCATGACCCCAGTACAGTGTTGAGATGGCTAAGGAGGCTGAGGTGGTGAACTGTGTCAGACACTATGGTTTGCTTCAGAAAGATTAGAAGAGGTACAGAGCAATTATCAGAAGTAATGAGAAGATTCTTGTCAACCTAAAGAAAGGCAGTCTTTGTGCCATGGAAGGACTGAAAGCAAAACTGGAAGTGATCCATTTGATCGTTGAGGGAAAGGAAACATCAACATACTCAAGAACTTTACTTACAAGGTGGGATAAGAAGTAAGACAATACTTTCACCGAATATGTGTTTTCAGAAAGGTTTTTAAGAGGGGTGTGTACAATGGTTTAAAAGCATTAGGGGCAGTACCAGTGGATTTAAAGTGGTGAATAGCACCAGTAATATAGGGGGTAGGGTAAGAGAAAATGAGGCATTGATTGGTATACATAGGTGTGTGGTGGAAAGTATGCAGGTCCATAGATTGAGTCATTTCACAGATATCTGAGATGAACATTGAGGAAGATAGGAGACAACAGGGGACAGACATAATGAGGTGGTTTGAAAAAAAGAGGAGGTTGAGGTGAGGGTGAGCTATATAAGAGAGTGAGAAGAGGGTGAGGAAGAGGATATGTAATAGTGGGAAGGGAAGAGTGTGGAGGAGGGGGGACAAGTAAGGAAGGAACAAAGAAGGTGAACACAGCGCAGATGATGGAGCAGAGAGAGATGAACTGGAATAGATGTCACTGATGGGGGCTACTTTGAAGACAATGAATGGGACTATGTTTGGTGGTGGAGAGGAAGGCAGTGATTGATTAGCATGGGAGGTGATGGGAAGAGGTGATGCAATTAATGAAGGAGTGGAGGCTAACAGGATTGGGACTGTAAGGAATGGATGGTGCCTTTGAGGATGTTTACTTGAGAAAAGAGAAGAAGGGGGTGACAGCAAAGTTTAACATTTCAAAACAAAGTGTGTAAAAGTATTGTTTCCTTTAATCGAAAGTAAGAGGACAAGTGAGCCATAGCCTACAGTGAAAAGAAGAAAGATACACAAAAATATCCTGAAATACTTTTTTTCCACAGAGGTTAATGAGTAAGTGCAACAATCTGGCAGACAGTACTATAAGTTCAAGCAGTATAGAGATTTTAAACATTAGTTTAGAGTTACAGCTTTTAGCATTCATGCCCCAAGGTAGGCAGCCCATTCGCTACTTATCTCAGCAGGTTCAGCAGTTGTGTCCGTTTGGGGTTGCATGTCACGGCTAGAGTGGAGGTTGGGCAACAATGGAGCATTCAAGGAAAGATTCCGGGATGAGGCATTAGAGCATTAATGGTAGGTGGAGAAGGAGACATCAGTCAATAAGAAATGGATGGCGCAGGAATTTATTATGATTCACACTCATCCCCAAATCTTGTCTATGCAGAGAAGAGTTGTCTAGGTGATGCACTAAGATTCCACCAGTCTATGTATTGCTCTGCAATGCCTGGTCAGTCATTAATAATACTGCTATCAGAGATATAATCTCTCATTCAGAGGCTAACCTGCTGTGCATAAGAGAGACCAGGTTGGATGACAACTTGAGTCTTTTTTGGCTGAACTGGTACCACTGGGTTTCTACATGATACACCATCCAAGACTGGAGCACAGGGGTGGTTTGATGGCCTTATGTTTAGAGCTGAGATTGCACTCACAGTGTCACCTCTGAAACATTGAACCCTTTGAATTGGTAGCCATTTTATCCATGACCAGCTTGAGATGTAGGGTCATTCTGCAGTACTGCCCTCTGTGGTGTGAGTCAAAGTTCTTGCAGGTGTTTGTACCATGCTTTTCAACCATTTCATTGGAGTCCACTAGACTTTGTTGGGGGGACCTTAATGCAAGGGTCAATGGCCTCTTCTGCAATTTTATCAGAAAACCTCTCCATATCAGTAATACTCTGGGTCAATGACAGGTTATTGCCTCAGCCTGTAGCAGAAAGAATAACATCTGAGAGCTGATGTTAACCTCAGGGTTTGAGGTGGATAGCATCTAATGGATCCAATCCCATGGTCAGATGTCTATACCATGCAATTCAATCTCTGGGATCCCATCATGCCACCTCCAGCTGTGGAAGGAATCCAGTATTGTTTTAAGCAGAACCTGGATCTAGTAAGGTTTCTTGCTCATCTGGACACATTCGTTCTGATAAATGCATCTTCCAAGGAGCCCAACATCACATTGTGGTATATAATGCTGCCCTTGCAGCATTAATCAATGCATTATTACTAGTCTGTGTGTACACCATGACATCTTGTTTAAGTGTTCCTTTGTTTACTAATAAGCTTCAACAATTAAATTAAGGGGGCACAAGTTAAAGTATAAGTGGAGAAGGTCCAGGGGAGATGATGATTAATTGTCTTAATGACTCAGTACAAGAATTATAGGTTTTGAGAGAGCAAGATTTATTTCAGGACTCATATCAGCAGTGCAAAGATGGCCACATGATTTTAGAATGCAGATAGGCTATTATGGTTGGCCTGTCTGCAGAAAGATGAACCATCCACAGAGAAGGATAAATGGTTAAATATGGTATTTAACATCAAAATTACTGATATACAGAACTGGATCTCCTTTACTGCTCATGTCCATATCAACGGGGTAGAGGGGCAGAGATGCTGAAAATTATAATGTCTTCAAATATTTTCAACCAGTTGACAATGGAAGTTGTTATGCAGGTACTTGCTGGGCTGCACTGCACCATCTAATTTTGACTGGATCCTGTCCCATCCAGGCTGGTCAAAACTGGAGTAGTTGAACTGGCTCTGATCATAACAGGTATGGTCAATGCTTGCTTGAGGTAAAGATTTTATCTGAACAACTTGAAAGTCAGGTCATAGGTCCACTAGTTAAAAAGCAGTTATTACATACAGATGAGACTGTTTGTTATAAGCCCATCTCTAACCTACCTTTTGTACCAACGTCACTGAAAAGCCAGTGGCAGTACAGTTGGGTGTGTACTTTAAGAGATTTAATATCTTTGTGCCCTTCCAGTCCAGCTTCTGCTACCACCACAACATAGACACTGTTCTTTACAGAACATGTAATGATCTCCTCCATGAAAAGAATCCATTAAGTTATCAATACTGATTCCCCCCTTTAATGTTTAACATGATGAATAACATGGAATAGATGAGAGGCTAGAAGAATATGAAGATTTGTCCAGGACTTTGCTTTCATAGTAACTGGTAATTCCTGGAAGATTGGTAATGATGTGACCTTTAGTATCAGCACTGTTATTTTGCTCAGAAGTCAACCATCTCCAATTTTTCTTCACCATGTAGTTGAGACTCTGACAGGGTCAGAATCCTATCCATTTTTACAATGAAAAAATGAAATCACTAAAAATGAATTCTGTTCTCTTGTTCTTCCCATTTTTTTTAAATTCTTTCCACAGCCATAGTCCTGTGGGACCTAAGAGCTAGCCTCTCAGGTGGTCTGATGACCCTCACCATACCTTGCTCCTTCTCCTGTATTTCCCTGTCTTGTTTCTTATGCTGTCTTTGTTTTTTTTCTTCCATTTTCTTTTATGCCACAGTACAAGGTGAACACCCATGAAACTGGATTTTCAGGGAATGTAATCACGGACAGAGGAGTATTTAAAATGAAAATGACCTGCTCCTCAGGCTGGGAAAAGAAGCATTTTTTTCTAAAAATGAGCCATTTGTTAACAGAATAAATTACCTTTAAAGATGGAAGGGGTTAATGTTTACAAGTCATAGCTAGAGTTGTTGTCCTCAATTGTTTATCTCAGGAAGTATTGAAAGGACAGCTAACTAAGTGTGATGTGCTGAGAACAAATGGTCACAGGGAGATCGGATCAGAAACAGAATAAATAGCCATAGGAAATTTGCAAGGTAGGCTCTCTACACACTCTGAACTCTCTGAAAAGAAAGGGCAGACTGCCTATGAACCTGAAAGCGAGAAAGACCTAAGCTATTGCTTAGAAAGAGGGTCCACAATTCTCATACAAGCAAGAACTTTTAGAGCAGATATGGAGCGCAAAAGACTTTGCTAACTTATTATTCATAACCAGTATAAAGAGTCTGCCTAGTCAGCTTTCCAAATCTGTTAACCATTCTGAAGCCATCCAACAAAATGTTAATATTTTATTGTGTTTTGAATAAAATAACATTAATTGACCCTGTAACTTTTCCATGGGCTGTCTGTACTTGCTAACTCTCTGCTGTACTACTGAGACCATTCAGGGAATCATCAGAAAGTACATCGTCTAGTATTAATGTTCTGAAAATATTACTCAGCCATACCACTCCTTCACACCTGACAAGTGCATGGGAGACTGCTCCATGGACTTATGAAAAGGGTGCTTGGAGGATGTGAAAGACTGCATGTTCTCCATCTGGTTATTTCTTAAATCAAGCACAACTGAGTGTGCTACTAGTTGGCTTGGATCAACAGATTTCTTTCTTTAAGTGCTACTACAGCCTTTTAACATTTGAAGGGGTTTGGCTTAAGGCTGGGAGGGTGATTGACAACCCAGAAGAAGTTCTTGATGAACAGCTTTCCCTGGAACCACAGGTGTCAGCTGTAGTCATGATCTACTATTACCATCTGAAAAATATTGTGAGCGTGTGTCCCTATCTACAGCCTTGTGATCTCAGAATACTGATACCGGTATTCTTTTCTTCACATGTTGACAGAAGTATTATACTCTGCAAGTGCCTACCCTGGGGTCAGATTTGATGCCTGCAGTTCATGCAGAATGTGTCAACCTATGTTTTGAGCCCTACAAGGAGATCAAATCATATAATCCTGATGTTTTGTTCTAAGTGCTGGTTGCCATTAAGGCAAAGAGCCAATTTCATGGTTATTACATTGACATTCAAGGCCTTGAACAGTCTGGGTCCAACCTATCTCTATTAGTGTCTGACCCCTCACAACCCACAGAGAGCTTTCAAATCCACAAACCAGTATCAGCTAAGCTTTCTGTAATCTGATTTGAAACCAGAAGGAGACAGGGCTATTTCTGTGGCAGGACATGTCATCTGCACCTGGAACTCCCTCCCAGCAACTGACAAGTCAGTCTGTAAAGAAAGCAATTTCTTTTTTGCTATTCTGTTCTCCAATACTGACCACATCTACCCATGGCAACTCCCAGACCTATCCCAATCCTTCACTGGTATTTACCTCATCCTCAAGGTACCACACAGCTATCCCATTCAGCTTCCCTTCTTGGCCCGTAATGTATGAGAGCACAGATTGGACAGTCTGGTGGGCAGGGCTTGAGAGTTCTGGGCTTCATCCTGCTGGCCCTTTTTTTGCTTGCACCCCCCTTTGAGATGCTTCTAGCTGTGGACTCCTATATGTGCATGAGTGAATTTGTGTGTGAGTCATGTGCCAGAGCCAGGCAGTATCCCCCTCAGTATATTACATATCCACTGAGCTTCCATGTGTGATTACTAAGGTTGTAGTGTACTAGTGGGGAGTGCAGCCTTCTCTTCCAGGAAGAGGAGAATGACCACAGGGATGATCAATCCTCCTACATCTGGTCAACATCTGACTACCCTGGTTCAATCTTGAAGCCATGGTCATCAGTCTTCTGAATAGTAGCACTGCTGATGCATAAACAGACTGGTACTGAAACAGCAATTTCCAGGTTAAGCAAGACAGTGGCTCCATGTTCATGTAAGGATGCCCAGAATGGGGAGAGTGGATCAACCCAACTGATGCTCCTCTCCTCTGTGGATGGAGGGCATTGGCACCTTTGTGCGATTCTGCCCCCAGGTGACCACAGAGGGAAGTGCAGCACAGAGTGAGGATGATGCTTCTAATGTCAATGGATGCATGCTCAGCATCTGCATGTGAAGACATCCAAGTATGTGACATCCTTAAGGGAAGGTGAAACAAGGATGCAAATTCCCCAGTAGTGCAGAATGATAGCCTCCAGCCACTGGGCCAACACCCACAGACATAGGTACTCTCCCCCAGAAGACTGGTTGAGGATTTTCCCAAGCGTCCTGGCCCAACCTTAGAGGTGTGCAATGGGGAAAGCCACAGGGGCACCACAGTGTAGAATGATGTCAGCCCTGAATGAATGCTGGGAGTTGGGGCTAGAGCATGGAGAGCCCTGAAAGTGGTCAATGGTAGACTGTGTGCTCAGGAGCACAAACAGAAAGTACAAAAAAAGGAAAAGTGGCTCCATAATATCACCTACACTGACCCTATCATTTAACATTTTTATCATAGATTTTATTTTTGTCAGATTTTCTAACTGCTTTATTGTAAAATATTATTCATGTATTTGTGTTGTCAATTTTGCACTTGTAAAGTGCTCCAGGTGATTAGAATGGTGCTATAGACGAAGAATAATCTAATCTATTAGACTAGCTATGTAGCGTATCAGAAATGAACTGAGAAACTATGAGTGTGTTGTTTTATTAACACAATAAACCATAATTTAGTATGCCTGGGAAGAATGGGTGGATCCATTGATCCCTAGGTTCAAATAGGTTTCCACCATAAGCTGTTTCTTCTTTTCCTAGTATCAGGATCATAATTAGATTTTTTTTTACTATTCTTTGGTAACCAGGTAAGGCCCACTAGGAACAAAGCCTGTTTTCAGGAGCCCTGGGGAGATTAAGTGATTTGCTCAGAGTCACACAGTATGCAAGTGGAGGTTTTGGGAATCAAACCCAAGTGTTCTGGATGTACCAGTCATTTACAGTTCATAACTGTAATCTCTAGGCAATATTGCCAGCCCTCAAATTTAAACACCAGTTTTTACTCTAGCAGACTACAGTTATAGCAAATCACATGATGGGTGTATCTGCTGAGATGGGAGGGAGTTCAACTAGATGGACCACTTTGTCTTTTTGGCCATTTTTATTTCTTTGGTTCTCCACCTTTGGCAAAAATAAAGTTAGACTATTTCAGTTTGGTGTCTCAAAAAACAGACCTGTAAAGGATCTGGTATACTGTCTAGACCTCATAGCATACTACCAATCATTCTTCATCTTATTATTATTTTTATGATTGTTGTTGTGATTTTTATTGAATATAGGAAGTTGCCACAGGCTGTAAGCCAGGTTTTATTTTTAATGTTGTCTATTCAAATACAACACATAAACACATAGTAAGTTAATACTGTAATACATAAAATGCATTAAATCTAACAATTTCATTTATATGACAAACACTTTAAAGAAGCTCCAAAGTTTTTTCAACCAATAGGTTTTGGGCTTGATAGCCCAAAGGTAATTTTGTACCAATAAAACCAGGAGTTATAGAAGACATTGATGGATTTGAAATCTGTGAGTTTGTTTCGACCAGTCTTACAATGGCATTATTGTTAGTAACATTAGGTGATTTAAAAGGGGTCAGAGAAAGAAGGATGAATGCTTCATATTGTCTCAGAAAGTTGGAAAGGCTTGAGATACTTCATGAGTCTTGGGCAATAGTGAAGGGCATGTAAGAAGGGTTAGAGAGCTGAATGTCAAATTTAATGATGAGGTGGTTATGATCAGTGAGGACAAGGAGTGAGTGAGTGAGTGAGTGATAAGGGGCATGGAGTTTGTTGATGAAGAGGTGAATAATATATCCATTGTTTTGGTTAGGGGAGATGACTGACTGGGAAAGATGGGAAGAATCAAGAAGACATAAGAAATTGGGGAAGATCAAGTTCAGTGAGCCATCACCATGGTTGCCAAAGTCACTAGGAAATGGCTAATGATCTTGCCAATTTTGGGAATGCCTTGGGACACAGTCATGGAGCAAAACATCTAGTTTTTTATTGTTTCTCTTTTGCCACTTCCTGTACTCTTTGTCTTTCACCCTGCACCTCTTCCACCATTGCTATTTTGCATTATTAGTAATGTGGAAAATAATCATTTTGACAGTAGAGGGTCTTACTGAAGTTCTTGGTCACTTTTACAACTTTTGAACTCCCCTACTATAAAACAGCTGCTGAAAGCCCCAATAATGTTACTCTGCCAAAATATGAATTAAAAAAATAGTTGTGTAACATTACAGTCTTGTTTAAGACAGGACGCATGTTTATAATTAAAATACACATTTTCGAGAAAATGGTGAAGTACATAACATTCCAAGACTGCTTCAGCATAATGGAGATTTGTATAAATAATTAGAAGTGTATTTATGATGTTGAGGCCAGTACTTTCCAACTAAGATAAACAGTAGCATTTATTTAAAGTGTGCATTTAATCAACTGCCTATTTATATTATTTTTTCAGAGTAGCTATCATGACTTAGGTCTGACATTGTAGTTGATCTTATTAAGCACAGTATCAAAGTGTGTAAAATAACATATTTACTTTGGAAATCATAGCTAACAGTAAGCTGGTGGCTATAATTGTCATTGAAAACTTGTACTGTTGATCATTAACTCTACTAATAAATTCTAGGGGCAGTCATTTAAACAAACTGCAGTTACAGTAAGTGGCACTCTCAAACTGGTGTGTAATAAAAATATAACTTACTTTTTGCTTAAAGATACACTATATCGCATCAAATAATTGTTTTTCCAAATATGACTTTTGAAAATAATTCTAAATTATGCAGTTTAAAAGATAAACTGTCCTCAGTATAACTACACCACAGTAACACAGAAAGATATGAACAGGTGGCAGAAAAGACCCATTGGCCCATCCAGTCTGCTTGACCCTACTTATATGTAGTATGATGTGAATGTCAATGTGGTCACCAACTCTCCTTCCTCCATGTCATCCTCTACTACTTTCCTCACCAGCCCCATATGTCTGTCATATCCTTGCTTGATTCCCTCCACTAATTTACATTTACTTTCTACAGTATATTACTTAGAAACCTATCATACAGTTAAAGTGAATTTGAAGAAGTACTGCATTGATCTGTTTAAGTGTCATTGATTTGAGTTTTATGGTGTGTATAATGCTTAATTTTTGTATGTATGTAATGTGAGAATTCTATGTATGTAATTTGTTATTTGCTATTTATCCAGGTGGTCCATGAAAATGGGTCTTTGATGCTCTAGGAGTTATGTGGTTAACACATTTTAAATAAAATAATTAAAATAAAATTTGGCACAAACTTTCCCTTTGGGCAGCCTGTTCCACTTATCTAACACCTTCTCTGTAACAAAATACTTCCAGAGATCATTCCCAAATGTCCCTTCTACTAGCTTTGTTGAGTTACCACTTTTGCCCTCATTTATGCTCCTTGTGAACAGTTTCCTTGTGTCAGCCTTGTTTATCCTGTGAAGAAACTTAAATTTCAATCATGCTCCCCCCATCTCCAGTGTAAACATGTTGAGGTCATTGAGCCTCTCAATGTAGGACTTCTCCTGATGCCCCTTAATCATTTTTGTTGCTGTTTTCTGCACTGTCTCAACTCTCTCCCAGTCCTTTTTCAATTATGGACTACAGAACTGTATGTAGTACTCCAAACATGGTAACCAGGGATCTGTATAAGGGCAGGATCACCTTCTTCCTTCAGCTGTGGCTCCCCACCCTATGCACCCCATTTTCCTATGTACTTTCTCTACAGGACTGTTGCACTGTGCTGACTGCTTTAACTTGTCTTCTGTTATAACGACCAGATCCCACTCTGCTGCCGTTTGTTTTAACATTACATCTGCCATCATGTATTCTGTCTTTAGGTTCCTGATCTCATTGTAAATAACTATGCACATTTTGCACTGAATTTTAATTGCCATACTTTTGACATTTGTCAGGTCTCTTCAGATCTTCCCTCAGTGTCCTGACCCTCAAGTCACTGTCCACTCTACTGCAGAGCTTTGTGTCATCTGCAGATAGTTACATTTTCCTTTGGATTCCTTCACCAATATTGCAAATAAAGATGTTGAAAAGGGCTGGGCCTAAGACTGTTTCCTAGAGAATCCTGTTCATTACTTTCCTTACCTCTGATTGCCCATTCAAGACTATTCTCTGTGTTCCCCCCCCCCAGTCAATTCCTGACACAACCTGTAACATTATCCCCCACTACCAGGCCCTCAATTTTCTTAATAAATCTCCCATGTGAAACAGGGTCAAAGGTTTGCCAATGTCCAGGGAGAGCACATCCACTGTCTGACATTCTTCACCACTATTGTGACCCAGTCAAAGAAGCTGATTGGATTTGTCAAACACAACCTCTTCATGGCAAATCCATGCTATTTTTATCCTGGAATTCATTCTACCATCTTCTCCATAATAATGGGCAGAAGTAATTTGTCCATGATAGGCATAAGCTTTTTTTTTATTTCAACCTTGTACTGTACTGTATTCACTGTATATACTTTTTCTTCCTTGCATATTATTGCTTTTTGTATACCTGCTTCTGTACTGTACTTTGATGTATTCATGACCAGGTCCACCTTGCAAATGAACCTTGCTCAATGGTGCCCGCCTGGATAAATAAAGATTTTGATTGATTGATTGATTGAAGCTTGACAGATCTATCGTACCCTGGTTTATCCAGGCTCCCACTCCTGTATGGGGACACCACATTAGCACTTTCCAATACACTGGCACCATTCCTATATCCTGTGAACAACTGAAGAGTTTGTCACTGGTGAGGCCAGCTGATGCTGCGTGTCTTTTAACAGTCTAGAGTGCAGCCCATCAGGTCCCATTGACTTGTCAATTTTCAGAGTGTTAAGATGCCTCAGTATTCTGTCTTCACTAATATATTTCTTTTTCAATTTGCCCTACCCCTGCACTTTTGGCCTTGAGATTACATTCAAGTTATGGCCCTTTGTCCTCTACCATAAACACTCATATAATATTTCTGCTTTACCATTATCCTTTTCACCTCATTCTTCGCAAGCTTCAGTTGAACTCCACCACCCACCTTAGATGTGCATGTTTCCCAAATATAGTGCAAGGAAACCATATCCTCCTTCTTCATCACCTCCACCAGCCTCGCCTCTGCTTCTGACTTATACACTCTGTAGTTAACCATGTTTTAACAGAAAAGCAAAGGTTGTTTATGGATATCCATGGTCTGTTCCTGATCTTTGTCCATAATAACTCCATCCATGGCTTGTCAATGATTCATAGATGTCCAAAAAAACTTAATCCTCGGTTTGTCTATGATTCATGGAAGATTGTCCATGGTTCATGCACGTACTGAAATGATAGAGTTTGAACTGTTACCTTTCATAGAAACATAAAAATATTGACCCATCATGTCTGACTATTCCCCCCAAACTAATGTTGTAAGAGAGAGCCCTAGAGGATTGCCACTCCATCCCCCACATTTTCTGGTGTGGTTGTTACCAATACCTTGTAACTGTCCGACACACATTTGAATACCCTCAATAAATTTGCATGGACCACCTCTTTTGACAGTAACTTCCACCACTCTACCACTTTTGCCATGAAATAATACTTCCTGGTCTCTATAAAGTTTAAAATAAAAAAAACTGGTAGCTTGACAGCTTTATGGAGTTACCTCTGGTGTCTGCATTCTCACTCAGTCTTAAAAATTCCCTGCCATTCGGTTTATTTAACCATGAGGATGTATTTGCATGTTTCACTTAGGTCCCTTCACTAGTCTATCTTCTTGCCTCAGGTGCGTACATTTTCAGATCTGCCAACCTCTACCCATTTCCTTTCCTGATGTCCCTGGAGCATCTTGGTTACTGTCATCTGACACCCCCTCTCTGTTCCTGTTCTTCTTTTGATGTGGACTCCTGAAATGGACACAGTACTCCAGGTGAGAAGGAACCAGTGCTGAAGGATCAGATGAAATCAAATCCAAAATAAACACCTTTCATTGTGAAACCATACAAACCACATGATTGGGTAACACCCGAGCAATTCAGTCAGAGGACCTTTATCGGGGGTAGAGTTAACCAGTCACTGACACATTTAAATAGCAAATACATCATGACGTCATATCCAATGTCATCATGTTCAAATACATAGTGTACACTGATGAACAAATAAAGTAACTCCACACAAATTAATCTATCACTACCTTGACAATCCCATAGAAAAAAGGAGAAACATTGGAAACAAAAATAATTAACATTGTTATGTGTCTCAATTACTAACATCATATGTAAATCAATTTCACTTTTTATTTCACTGTCCCTGATCCGCCAGGTAGCTTGATGCTGCCAAAGGTAGCTATCCATCCAGAGCAGGTTCCTTCTACTTGGGATCTGTCACAACCAGTTGCACCTAATCTGGAAATTTAAATAAAGAACTTTAGTATTAGTACTAAGACATTTGATTTTTAGTAAAGCAAAGAAAATACAGTGCAAACCATTTAAATGCATACCTGATAAATGCATAGCCCACATAAACATATAGAATTTTTGAAGTTCCAATTTTTTCTCTATACAGTACTTCCTATGTAAAATAATTCCACTAAATGCCCTGCAGTCTGTCTATTTCATGATGATGAAGATGGCCGCTGGGCTGGGAGTGCTGCAGCTACCTCTGTAGCTAGTCTGTGATTTTGTGTTATTTTGTCCTTATATTCTGCCTCTCTCGCTCTCCCTGTCATTTTTTCTATGTTGGTTTGACTAGATTAGAAAGGGCTGAAAAGTGAGACAGCAAGAACATATCTTATAGTGATACCAGGACACTCTCAACATCTCTGAAGTGTGCACTGGGGCCATTTTGATGCAGTCCCATTATCGCCCTGAATCATTAAGTTTTATGTTGGGCCTTTGTTGTTCTTGGTTTTCAAGCACCTTACCCCTTTATCTGGAGTTGTTTGGAGGCAATTCGCTACTGTTTGGCCATTTGCCCTGTTCTGTTTTGTCTTTGTCTGGACTGCCAGGTACTGAGTTGTGAAACTGCGTTGGGAAAAGAAAAGGGAAAGAGGGAAAGATTGGAAGAAAGGAGGCGGACTGTTGGGAAAAACTGATCAGTTGCGACT
The DNA here is from genome assembly GCA_016271365.2 of Neoceratodus forsteri. NCBI lineage: Eukaryota > Metazoa > Chordata > Ceratodontiformes > Ceratodontidae > Neoceratodus > Neoceratodus forsteri. The sequence continues at coordinate 1,579,369,605 of CM057449.1, read as the reverse complement.
GGTGAGGCATATGGGAAGATTGCCTGGATCCTGGTTTGGTCATGGATAAAGCTTTGTCAGAAGTCCTGAATCAGCATTTCTGGTAGGCGCAGGAGGCTGATCTATTCTGTGCAGTTCAGCGGGTGGTCCTGAACCTGTGGGGTGTCTGGTCTGAGGCGCATAGCTGCACGGGGGACTGGGTTTCAGTCCAGTTGGGTAGCCGGCAGGCCGGGCCGTCGGTCCTTCAGGTTCTCTGGGGGGGCCAACTGGTGGGTTGGCACTGCTGGGGATCCATAGTGGTAGCTGCAGGCAATTTCATCCATGATCTCCTGTATGGGATATTTTGGGCCCCCACTCCTGCACCAAGTGGACCTTGTGAAGAGGACTCCTGCCAAATTGTACTCTGCCTGTTTACAGTCAGATTTTTCATTTTATTCTTGTTTGCTGATATATACATTGGAAGGCAGTGAGAGCGCCTGCTGTTTTTATCGGACTCCCATGCTGTGAGAGGGTCATGGGGCTGAAAACCATCTGTGACATTAACTTTAAATATCAATATTGTTTTGGCTCAGGTAGTTAGAGCACCTGTGCTGTGTTTGGCCTCCCTAGGTTGTGAGAGGGCCTCAGGGGGCTGAAGAGTTTTGCTAGTTTTTGTTTATTTGTTTCATACATTTGGACCTAAGCTACAACTTTAAGAAACTTTATTATTTACTCTGTGACTGTTTGTTTTTTTCTAAGCTGACTCAACTGTTGTCCCAGACTCTGAGATTGAGTTATTTATACTTTAAATTTATTTGTAGTACATTTTATGTATGGGGGTGCTGATTGAGGGGTATTTATTGTAATGCTTGTTTAATACTTTTAAAGTCTTCAGCCTGTCAGTATAAGAGACAAGAAGTGACTCTGATAGGGGTTTAATTTACTTTCATTTTTTATGGTTGTTCATTTAATTGTTTTGTGGGTTTTATTTTCTCTCCCCAAGTGAGAGTTGTGGGAGAATTATATTTATTTTGAGGTTTTTTTATTTTTATTTAAGGTAATTAGTTGGGGAGTTCTTTTGTGTTGGCCTTGTGTAGTTTTTTTTTGTTTGTATTTGTCTGTTTTGTCTGATTTATCTTATTGTTATTTTATTGTATTACCTTTTTGCTTTTAATGGGGGTGGAGTTTTTATTTTTGTGCTTGTGGGCCTGTTGGGTTTTTTTTGGGTGTAATAGACAGTATGTATAGGAAAGGCTCAAGAAAAGTCAGGCTATATTCTCCCACCAGGCTCAGGGAACCTCACCCCTTTGACTGCCCCTTCTTGACAACAGAGATCTACAAATGCTGTCAATCCCACAGGATTGCTAGGAGGTGCAGGAAGGGGTGCAGAGCCAGGCCTGGTGGGGGAATGGAAAAGGGGATGTATCGGGGTGGTGGGGACCAGGCAACACCCTGGGGAGAAATGGTGCCAGGACAGGAGTAATCCCTGTCTTGTCCCCATACCCATGGGCCTAGCAATTGAGGCTGGACAGGAGTCAAGGTCTTCTCCAGCATCTCATCCAACCCGGGCAGTGTTATGTAATGCAAGGTCCATCAAAAACAAGACAGCTATTATAGCAGATCTTCTTCACACGGTGGACCTGACATGCAACATCAAGACCTGGCTGGATGAAAATGCAGGCCCAGTATTGGCTTCTGCCATTCCAGCTGGGTTCTTGGTGTTTCACTGCCCGAGGTTGGATCATATGGGTGAGAGTGTGGTCATTTTTTTTAAGACCGAACTGGGCCTTGTGGATGTTCCAGTGAGGACAGCTAGATCCTTTGAGTACATCATGGGTGAGGTTATAGGATGTAGGATACTCCTCATTTACCGTCCACCAGGTGATGAGGGTTTATTCCTGCAGGAGATTGCGAACTTTATCGTTGACATGGTGTTGGAGTCCCCCAGATGGATAATTCTGGGGGACTTCAATGCCTAGGTCCATTATGAACTCTCACAGTTTGGTCAAAATCTCCTCCAGCTAATGACAATGCTGGGCCTTACACAGGTAATTACCTCCTCTACCCATATAGGAGGTCACTCACTGGATCTGCTGTTCCTAATGCGGATGGAGATCAATGACTTGGGGGTTGAACCAGTCATTTGGTCTAATCATCACACCATAGGGATCAGTTTTGGGGCCCCCCAAATGGCACTACCCCTTCAGAGATGGTCCGGTACCTCCCTTTAAGGGGAGTTGCCCCAAATGGTCTATTGGCAGTGCTGGACCTATTGGGATTGCCAGGTGAAAGCACAGGTCCTGGGGATCTTGTTCTAGCCTATAATAAGGCAGTGGAGATGCCATGGACTTGATTGCTCCTGTTTGTGTTCGACCACTCACTCTTCGCCCAAGGTCCCCTTGGTATGTTGGGGCCTTTAAGGAGTGGAGGAGGGTTGGTAGAAGGCTGGAGAAAGCATGGTGGAAGTCCAGCCTGGATGCTGACAGGCTTAGATTGATGGAACATTATAAGGGCTATCAATCAGAAATCACCCGTAAGAAGGCAGAGTTCCTGTCAAGGGAGATTTCTGCTGCACAGAACCGACCAGCTCAGCTTTTTCAAACCGTTGACAGATTGTGCAATCCAATCTGTCTCCAGTCTGGAAGAGCTTTTTCACAAATTAAGTGTGATGAGCTAGCTCGGTTTTTCCCAGATATGGTTGCCAGCATCAGGTCCGGATTCGACCCGGCTCTCTCCATGAGGGACTGCGGAGGTTGATGGGAAGTGATGGGCACCCGGTCTGTCTGGATGGATTTCAACTGACCGGAATTCATGGACATTGTAAAGATTATTCAGACTTTGCGCCCAACCTGTTGTAGTTTGGATCTGGGCCCTACCTCCCTACTAGTGGGATGTGTAGATGTTATCTGCCCAATCCTAGCTGAAATTGTTTGGACATCCTTGGAGACGGGAGTCTTTCCAGATCCCCTAAAGGAAGTGGTCATTCAACCACTCCTTAAAAAACCCTGCTTGGGTCCTGATGACCCAGCTAACTACTAACCTGTCTCTAACCTTCCCTTTGTGGGGAAGGTTATTGAGAAGGTGGTTGTGTTGTAACTGGACGATCATCTTGTAACCCACAATGTCTATGAAGCTCTCCAGTCTGGGTTTAGGAAGAGGCATAGCATGGAGACTGCCCTTGTTCGGGTATTAAATGACCTCCTAATGGCGAGAGATTGAAAGGCACGTACCATCTTGGTCCTTCTTGATCTCTCAGCAGCCTTTGACACTTTGGACCATGAGGTGCTTTTGGAGACCCTGTAGTTCCTTTGTGGACTGCCAGGTACAGTCCTCAAATGGTTTTGATCTTTCCTCGTAGGCAGGTCTCAGAGGGTGGTCACTAGAATGTATTCCTCTGATGCCCTACCCCTGTCCTCTGGGGTGCCGCAGGGCTCCATATTGGCACCCATGTTGTTTTTGGTGTATATGCTGCCTTTGGTAGATATCAGACGACACGGCTTGAGTTTTCACTGCTATGCAGATGATATTCAGCTGTATGTGTCCTTCTTGCCCAGACAGGTTGATGTGATCTCTGTGCTAAATAGTTGCCTCTCCGAGATCAAAGACTGGATGAGCTTGAGTTGGTTGAGATTGAATCCGGATAAGACTGAGGTGTTGACTATGGATCCGGGTCACCCGGGGGCGGGTTTTGGTGCTGGGCACATGTCAGGCCTGTGGCTTGATGGTGTCCAGCTCATTATCTCAGATTGGGTATGTAACTTTGGCATTATTTTTGATGATGGCTTGACCCTGAAGTCTCAGGTGTCAACTATAGTTAAATCCTCATTTTACCATCTGAGGAATATCGCCTAGGTGAGATACCTGATTCCACCGGGTAACCTTACAATATTGGTCCACACCTTCATCACTACCCATCTTGACTACTGCAATGCTCTCTACCTAGGGCAGTCTGGGGTTGATATCTGCCGCTTGCGGCTGGTGCAGAACACTGCGGCCAGGCTGTTGACTGGTACTTCTAGGACCAGTCACATTACGCCTGTGCTGCTCGAACTGCACTGGATGCCAGTTCCTTCGGCAGATCACTTATAAGGTAGGTTTACTTACCTTTAAAGCCCTACATGAATAAGGACCTGACTGCCTGAAAGATTTCCTGACTCCCTACTCCCCCAATCTCCCTCTCCAATCTGCCAATGAGGGATTGCTAGAGATTACCAGGGTTCGTCTTAAAACATCTGGAGCTCGTACTTTCTCATTTGCAGCACCAACCCTGTGGAATTCTCTACCTCATCAGTTAAGAGAATGCCTGACCTTTAGTAGTTTTAAATCCATGTTAAAAATGTATGTATTTTCTTTGGCCTTCCCTGTTTAACAGTTTAATTATCTGACTTTTTTTAAATAATTTATAGCATTATTTGTTTTATTGTGGTTTTTATTATATAAAGCACCTTGATTTTGAAAGGCACTATATAAATAAAGTTTTGCTTTGCTTTGCTTTAAATGAATATTTTTTCATCAGTTTTGCTGTTGAAGTGTGGACTGACTGGCCCAATTCTACTGACACTGCCTGTAGCTGCCATTTACTAATTAGCAATTAATTGTCTGTTAATGGACTGCTCTATTTAAAATTAGGTGTTAATTATGTACTTCAACCTTTTTACCATCATACCCAAGTCACATAAGCACCCTCCCTCACACTGAAATAAAAAAAAGAACCCAAAAGAATGTCACAGAGGCACTTGACATGAATCCCATGAGCACCCTCCCTCACACAGGAATCAGACCAAAGAATGGCACAGCATGTCACAAATCACAAACCAAAGAAGCACTTATAGTTGTAGCCATAGATATTATGACAATTGCCATTTTTACTTACTGTACTATGTATTACAAATGTCTTCAGTCACCTTATTGTTACAATTGTTGTGTGTAACAATGGCCAATTACCTTATGATTGTGGTACCTGCTTTCATAAAAAATTGTATGCTTGTATCTATGTACCTGTACTTGTACTGTATAAACTGCACTGTTCTACTTGTATTGTAATTGTACCTCCCAGGTCGTGCCTGAAAATAGTCACTTGCTGGCTAGTGCACCTACCCGGTTATAGAAACATAGAAACATAGAAGTTGACGGCAGATAAGGACCGCAAGGCCCATCCATTCTGCCCATTTCTTTTTCTACCTTATAAATGTGCCATCGGCCTTTGCTCTGTCAGTGGCCTATCTATTCATAGTCATTTGTATTGCTCCCTTATGCCTATCCCATGCCTGTTTGAAGCCCTGCACTGTATTCATAGCCACCACTTCTTGTGGTAAGCCATTCCGTGCATCCACCACCCTTTCTGTGAAAAAGAATTTCCTCACATTCCCCCTTAATCGGCCTCCCTCTAATCTCATGCTGTGTCCTCTTGTCCTGCTATTTTTCTTATATTTAAACATGTTAGACTCTTTCACCTTGTTTATGCCCTTAAGGTGTTTGAATGCCTCGATCATATCACCTCTCTCCTCCTTTGCTCAAGGGTATACATATTGAGCTCCGTTAATCTGTCCTCATATGTCTTCTGATGCAGTCCTGCACCATTTTGGTTGCCCTTCTCTGGACTGCCTCAATTTGGTTAATGTCCTTGTGAAGGTGTGGCCTCCAATACTCGCAGTACTCCAGATGGGGCCTAACCAGTGTCTTGTACAGAGGGATTATTACCTCCCTCTTATGACTTGTGATACCCTACTAATACACCCTATACCCCCTAGCCTTACCTACTGCTTTGGGGTCTGCTTGGATGATTTTAGGTCATCAGTGATGATGATGCCCAAGTGTCTTTCTTCCTTTGTGACTGCTAGCAACTCCCCTCCCAGCCTATAGGTGGCTTCAGGGTTTCTCTTCCCTATGTGCATGATTTTGCACTTCTTTGCATTAAATCCCAGTTGCCACTCTTCTGACCATTCTGCTAGTTTATCCAGATCTCTTCTCATTCTGCCCACCCCATCTGGATCATCTACTCTGGATCATCTAATCTTGGTGTCATCTGCAAACAGACAAGCCTTACCCTCTAGTCCATCTGCAAGGTCACTAATGAAGATGTTGAAGAGGACTGGCCCCAGGACTGATCCCTGAGGTACCCCACTTGTGACTTGCAACTCTTCTGACTGTATACCATTTACCACCACTCTCTGTTTTCTGCCCGTCAACCAGTTTGCCACCCAGTTGACCAACATCGACCACCCGAGCCTACCCAGCTTATTTATCAATCTTCTATGTGGAACAGTGTCAAAAGCTTTGTTGAAGTCAAGGTAGCGACATCAACTGCTCCACCTTGGTCCACCACTCTGGTTACCCAGTCAAAGAAATCTATGAGATTAGTTTGACAGGACCTTCCTTTGTAAACCCATGCTGTCTTGGATCCTGTGCCTATGGATTCCAGGTGTTGCACTATCCTTTCCTTAAGGAGTGCCTCCATAATCTTGCCCACTACTGAGGTAAGACTGACCAGTCTGTAGTTCCGCCTCCTCCCTGCTACCACTCTTGTGGGCGGGATCACATGAGCCCTTCTCCAGTCTTCTGGGACCTCCTCCTGTGCTCAGAGACTCACTAAACAATTCTGCTAATGGCTCTGCTAGTTCCTCCTTTAGCTCCTTAAGTACCCTGGGATGTATGCCATCAGGTCCCATTGCCTTATCCACCCTGAGCTTATCAAGCTTTTGTAGGACCCTTTCTTTTGTGAAGGAGTAGTGCTCACCTCCCTCCCCTGTGTCCATGATGCTGAGCTGCGCCCTGCCCTACCTTCTCTTCAGTAAATACTGAGCAAAAGTATCTATTTAGGATAGATGCCTTTACAGGGTCCTCCTCCTCACATGCTCCCTTTTCTCCATTAAGCTTAGCAATACCCCCTCTGGACTTTCTCCTTTCACTAATGTATCTATAGAAAGTCTTGTCACCTTCTTTTACTGTTCGTGCTAGTGTTTCCTCAGTTTGGGACTTTGCCTGCCATACTGCCTTCCCTGCTTCCCTTAGGGCAGTTTGGTATGCCTCCCTATCTTCATCCGCTGTGTTCCCTTATATTTCCTGAAGGCCAGCCTTTTGGCTCTGACCTTTTCTGCTACTGTATTTGAGAACCAATGTGGTTTCCTTCTTCTTTGCACTTCCTTTCTGTCTCAACACAATGGGATGTTGCTTCAAGTATTGCATCCTTAATGCTTGCCCACTTTGCCTGTACCCCTCACCTGTGTTTCTTTTGCCAGGGCTAGCTTAACTCTGTTGGCCATCTTATCAAAGTCAGCTCCTCTGAAGTCCCATATTTTTGCCTTGGAATGGGATGATTTAGATGTAGTAGCCAAATTGAACCATACCATGTGATGGTCACTGGCCCCCAGGTGACCTTCTACCTGGAGATCTGTGATCCCTTCTTTGTTAGTCAGTACTAGATCTAGGATAGCCCTGTCTCTTGTGGGTTGCTGTACCAGTTGTTTGAGGCCCTCCTCCTTGCAGGGAATCCACTATGAGTCTAGTTCTGGCAGATGTTCCTGCTGGTATTGACCAATCTGTATCCAGCATGTTGAAGTCTCCCATTATCAGAACCTCCCTTTAGCTGTCATGTTTTGTATATCTTCTAACAGTAATGTGTCTATGTCCTCCCTCTGGTCTGGGGCCTGTAGACAACCCCAGTTCTTATGGCTGTCCCATTTCCTGTTTCAGGGTGACCCACAGTTCTTCTGGCTCCTTATGTGTATTCTGAATTTCTGTAGCTTTGATATTTTCATTAACATACAGGGCCACTCCTCCCCTTTGCACCTCAGTCTCTTCTGGAACAATACAAGCCAGGTACTGAAGTCTCCAAGTGTGGTTACTGGTAAACCACGTCTCACTAATTGCTACTATGTCCAGTTTAGCCTCTGACATTATTGCCTGCAGGTCTGGGATCTTATTTCCCAGGCTGTGAGCATTTGTGTACATGATTTTCCATTGGCCAGATTTTGGTGTGTTATATTTGGGTGAAGTTTGGCATTACCCCTGTGCGTTGTATGGGGAGACAAACCTTTTTTCTTACCTGGTGATGCAAATGAACGGCAAACATGCTGAATTCCTGTTTGACCACTAGCTGAGGGGAGGGTGTTCTTCTCATTCGAGTATGGAGTGCTGCACCCTCTCCCATTGCTAGTTTAAATATTCTGCAAAGACGTCAAACTTCTGCCCCAATGCACTGACTCCTCTTTAGTCAGATGCAGTCCATCAAATTTAAAGAACTTTCGCTCCCAGAACTGTTGCCAGTTCCTACAAATCTGTGTCCTTTTCCTGGCACCAGCCCTTGAGCCACGTGTTTAGCTCCTATTCCCCTTCTCTGACCTTCTGTCCATCTGATCCTCTCCCAGACTGGCAGGATCTCAGAGAAGGAGATGCTGGACGAAATAGATGATAGTTTGTCACCCAGCCTAGTCAGGTGTTCCTTGGTCTCCACAACTGACCGGCTGGCGAGATCATTAGTCCCTATGTGTACTAGGACATCAATGTTTCTCCTGCTTTGTGAACAATTTTAGCAATGCGGTCAGTGTCTCTCCATGCTGATGTACCTGGGAGACATCTGACCATCACCCTGGCTGGAGATGGGTATCAACTCCCGAATCATGGAGTCTCCTATGATCAGAAGTTTTTGGATTTCCTTTGTGCTTGTTTTGTTTTGGTTCCTGATTTGGGTGAGTTTTTTGTGCTAGCTCCTGTGCTGCAGTGTCCTGCTCTGCAGTGTCTTCTGCCTCTTTATTTGATTTCAGAGATAGAGGCAGATACCTGTTTGTAGTGTTTATATGGTTTTGGAGGTAATGTGTTGGAGAGCAGAGGTGATGGGGCACCTGATTTGCTCCTCCTAACCACCTGGCAACCTCCTGGACCAACTACCCTCTCTTGGTCAGGGTTTTCTGTTGGATGCTGGGGAAATGGCGGGTGGTTCTTATAATGTATTTCCTCTTCAATATGAAATTTGAGGTGCAATCTTTGCCCATGCTGCCGGAGCTGAGCCTAAGATCTCCAAGGCCAGCATGTAGGACAGTGTCCTAAATCCTGTAAGACTGTCCTTCTGAAAATTGTTCCACAGTACCTGCAGTTAATGAAATCCATTCCAAATAAGTTGCTGGGTTTGTAACCTAGTCAGAGTAATTAGAAGGAGAGAAAAAAGGAAAAAATGCAAGTAATGGTTTAATTGTGCTTTGTTTAACTTGTTATAACAAGTTACATTACTAGTGCCCCTGTAAATTAGATCACCTTGTGGAGGCCCCACTAATCCGCCCCTTCCTGCTCTGCCACAGGAAATGTCACAACTGTGGTACCCTATAAAAGGAGTGTAGCGTGGGGTGGTTGGGGATGGGGGTGGGTGGCTGGGCCCTTCCCCTGCCTAAAAAGAAGAACCACGGACGAAAGAACAAGGAGGTAAGAGCAGAAACAATCAGTCAACAACAAATGCAGTAACCCTGAAAGCTTATCCTAATGTTAGATAAAACTGTAAAACATGTAAAGCACCACCTGTAATAATTTCAGAGAAGATATCGCTGTAAGAAACACTTTGCTCCAGAAAAATAAAGCAGTAACAGAAGATATACCTTGCAAAAGACAATTTGAATCAGAAGATTACAGGAGTAATCTGTTACCACACACCTGTAGGCACACCTTGTAATAATGCAGAAGAAGGTATACCAGCAACAAAATTTGAATCAGATAAAAATAAAGCAATGAAATGTTAGCAACAAACAGTAGCAATCCCTGTGAGTAAAAATAAAAACCACCACACGGTAAATCTGCTTAGCCAAACTAAGTCTTAATCCTTTTCTTTTGCTCTGGTAAGTTTCTCTACTCTGCCTTTCAATCAGTCTTAGAAGGAAAGAGCTCAGGTGAAGCTAGGTGCCTTGGCCAGCAAACCAAGTCTTCTACCTCCAAGATATCAACTAACCTGACTTTTTAACCCTTCTTTCTGTGGAAATTACTGACAGTTTGCCAGCTCCACACCCACATACACACCTAATCCTTTGGAAGAGCTGTGGAAGGAAAGCAATTAGCTCCTTCAATGTGAGAAGGAGACTGAAACACCTCTGAGACAACAAACCTTTTCAACAAACAAGAATAAAATAAAACAGTGTCAAACAGTAATTTTGCTTAGCCCAATGATAAAAAGTCACAAAATGTAAGCTCCACCTGTAATACAGTAATTTCAGAGAAGATATACCTGTAAGAAACACTTTGCTCCAGAAAAAATAAAGCAGTAACAGAAGATATACCTTGCAAAAGACAATTTGAATCAGAAGATTACAGGAGTAATCTGTTAGCACACCTGTAGGAACACCTTATAATAATGCAGAAGAAGGTATACCAGCAACAAAAATTTGAATCAGATAAAAAATAAAGCAATGAAATGTTAGCAACAAACAGTAGCAATCTCTGTGAGTAAAAAATAAAAACACCACCACACGGTAAATCTGCTTAGCCAAACTAAGTCTTAATCCTTTTCCCTTGCTCTGGTAAGTTTCTCTACTCTGCCTTTCAATCAGTCTTAGAAGGAAAGAGCTCAGGTGAAGCTAGGTGCCTTGGCCAGCAAACCAAGTTCAAGTCTTAACAAAAAATAAATAAATAAATAAAATATTTTCAAATATTTCCAGATATTTCATGACATTTCTAAAGAGATTCTCTCTGGTGGCACACAGTGGTACTTCAGTCAGGCAAGGAATTTCTCTGGAGGTATCACAGAAATTTTAAGAAATATCTGACTGTGTCTTTGACTGCAACTAAGTGCTACTGGCATTTCTTTCCCTACTCATCCCCCTGGCGCATACTGCAAGTTGTGCTCACCATTAAAGGAACACTGTCAACCTGTTTTGCATCATATTATTTCTAGTTCAAAACCCACATTATATGATTGCTTACCTTCTCTAAAATTCATTAATGTTGCTGTTTGTTTTTTTCTTTCTATTTGTTTAGTAGAACTGAAATTCATGCTAATTTATATGTATAAACAGCTTTGTTTTGTTTCAAATCCTGAATCTATTCTTATTGACTACTTCCTGAACATTAGAAGCACCCCAAACAGTGCAATAACTCATGAGGCAATAACCAACTAAACTCCCACTGCATCACGAGTAGCTGGATTGTGTTGGAGGTGTTCCCATGTCCAGGAAAGATGAAGTGGGAGTTGGTCAAGGAGTGTAAACAAGCTTATTTTTGTGTGGTAACACCAGTATGATAGGAAGTCTGTTTTTCAGTTTTTAAAAGAAGAAAATAATCAGAATCAATCTATTAGCTACATAAGTGATCATTACAGAATGTTGGCAATCATAAAATGTGTTTTTTAAACAAGGGCTACTTTGAGGTCTAAGGTGTTTGACAGTGTCCCTTGAAAGGAATACAAGATCTGGTAATGCATAGCCCTCTTAAATGCATACTTTTTGCCAGTCCCAAGGGTATGTGTTTAAGAGGGCTGCACTGCATAATTCAATTGTTTTACTTCAAATGACTGAATGAGCTAAATATTAATGTGGTGTAACACTTTGTGGTTGTGTTAGGTGGGTTTAAAAATGCAAAGTTCATTTCTCGTATCTTATTTCATTTATAAGACATTCTCAAAGTTGTTTTCTACAAATGTGAAGCATACTCTTTACCTTTGTGTTGTCATACAACTTATTAAGGGGGGCGGTTGTTTCTCAAATTCCACAGTATATACCAGATCCAATCTGACATTTCATAAACATCCTTAAACCAAAAAAGTGTTTAAATCCCATGTTTCATTTAGTCCTATTGGGTTCAGGCTATTTAAACTAAAAATCCAAAATGCTTCCCTCTGGAGAAGTCACCTTACCCCACCACCTCCTCTAATCCTCACCCTCACGCATTCCCATGCAATACATTTAAAAGCCAGTAAATCTCCCCCGTGTATTTTTCTGAAATGGTTACTCACTGGTGTACATTTATGGGGATCTATTTTATCTCTTACATGTTCTTGAATATATTCTCTAACTGTTCACACTGTTTGTCCAATATAAACCTTGGTACAGTAACACAAAAGGGCATAAACGACATATTTTGAGCTACAATTTTGAAATTCCCTAACCTCTACTTTTTTTAGAATATGGCGATGCAAAAAAAAAAGCAGCTTTGTTGCAAATTGGCACGTGGTCATAATGTCACAAGACATTACAGTGCAGCAATATACAATGCTGCCAATACAATGCAGTATATTGCCAACTTGATTACTGCATTTATTGCGCCCCTGAACTCCCCAACTTAAATAACCAACTCTGGCCTGGGGGGGGGATTAGCACTCAAAATTGTACAAAATGTAAAAATTACAAATAATTAATGTGTCTGGACTGGAAATCGAAACCCAGTCCACAGATTCACTGCCTCCCTTGCTGTCTGTGGCTCATCCCGTTGAGCCACGGCAGCTGCTCGCCAACCCCTCCTCGCAGCAGAGATCTTATCCTCTGCCTGGGAACAGTGAGAGGGTGCACTACGATGCACACACCCTTTCACACTTTTGCACCCTCTCAATCTTCCCGACTACACTGTTCATGTTGCGCAGTTTTGACGTGAGAGGCAGAGCATGCAAGATACTGACCCGGTATATTGCAAAACTGACATTCAGTACAAGTCACATTAAACTGTTCCTCCAATGAGTTGCTGTAGCATTTCTGACTGAGTTGCATAAGTGTTGCTGGATCCAGCACAAAGCTTTACACAAACTATTTCTTAAGAATTAAAATGCAGCTTTGCATTGCACTGTGACTGGACTGCAAATGCATTCCAACTGAGTTGCAAAAACATTGTGCCAACATTGCTCTTCAACTGGTTAAGCATTGAAAATTAATTCAATATGAGTTGGCAATACATTGCCAACTCAAAAATAAATGCTAAATCAACTCATTGATGGAACAGTTTAATATGACTTGTACTGTATATTGCAGTTGCCACATCTGAACATGCCCTCTGGCCTAGCAGGTAGCCAGTTTAAATGTGGCTGAGATTTCTGAGGTGGTTTGTACTGCACATACCATGAACTAGCTTGCCCCTAAGGTTCCTGCCTTGTCTGAAAGTAATCCTTGGTGTGTCCCCTAAAGCTTCCACTAATGTATTGCCATTTAAAATAATGGGCAAAAAAATATACAAAAAGGGGTCAGCACTCCACATAACAATATCTTTTAATAAATACAAAAGCAGTACAAAACACACATAAATAAGACTAATCTCACTCAAGCAGGAGTAGTCATGCAGGCATAAAAAAGAAGAAATGCCAAAGTCTCAGGTCTGTATATAAATCTGTTGCCAAAATCTCAGAGCAGGCGTATAGGAGCATCTTCGCATGGAAAAATCCAAAAAGTGCCCAAACACGACCCGAATCACCAAAAGGAAAACTAGCTCGAGTGCAGGGTAGAGTTCCATGCAGAAACAATGCTAGATCTAAAACCAAAAAATGCCAAAAACCCTCGTGGTGCAACCAAGACACCAAGACTAATGGCTCAGTGAAAACACGGAGCGCTTACGTATCAACCAAGGGTTTTGGGCATTTTTTGTTTTAAGGTCTAGCATTGTTTCTGCATGGAACTCTATCCTGCACTTAAGTTATTTCGCCTTTTGGTGATTCGAGTCATGTTTGGGCACTTTTTGGATTTTTCCATGTGAAGACGCTCCTATACACCTACTCCATGATTTTGGCAGCAGATTTATATACAGACCTGAGACTTTGGCATTTCTTATTTTTATGCCTGCATGTCTACTCCTGTTTGGGTGAGATCAGCCTTATTTATACGTGTTTTGTGCTGCTTTTGCATTTATTAAAAGATATTGTTATGTGGAGTGCTGACCCCTCTTTTGTGTATTTTTTGCCCATTGAGTTTGTTTTTAGCTCTGGGGTATTAGTGCACTTTCCCTGTCAGAGCCCTCTTTTATTTCCTCATTGAATTTTCCAGGAATGATTTTGTATTTTTCACTGTTTAAAATAATGGACCAACATCTTTTAATTACTGCTCCAATCTGACCACTAATGGAGCTGTAGTCAGTGATAAAATTCAACTGTTGATCTCCATTTGATTCCTTGGTTTTAGTGACAAGAAGCTCACTTCTATTTATCAATCTGACTTTTTCAAGTGCTTCATTTAATACCTTTTTACTGTAGCCCCATTGCATAAATCTTTCAAATTATTCCTTGACTTCTTCGAATTCTAAATCATGCGAACAGTTACTTCTAAGTCTCAGGAACTGTCTATAAGGAATAGAGGATACAAGTTGCCTAGGATGTACACTGTCGAACCTAAGAATGGTATTTGTAGCAGTGCATTTCCTGTAATTCCTAATTCTAATTTTAGTTTTATCATTGGCCGCTGTTGTTAGGGTTACATCCAAAAAGTTTAGTTCTTCTGTATGTATATTATGAGTAAACTTTAAATTCCACTCATTGACATTCATCTACCTCATGAATTCTACTGCCTCTTCTTAGGTACCATCCCACATATAGACCACATCATCAATAAAGTGGAACCAGTATCTGACGTGGTATGTGTGGGGATTGTGTTCTGTATTCAAAATGAATGTTTCCTCCTAGTAACCTAATACCAAATTGGCATAAGAAGGGGCCATAGAGGCCCCCATTGCCATACCACAGGTTTGCAGATAGTACTTTATATTAAATTCAAACACTTTGTGAATTAATGTAAACCACAAAGATTTTAATATAAATTTAATAGAGAGTCTGTCTGCCAAAACGCTTTTCAGCAAAAAGTACTCTCAGTTGAACATACCAATGTTGTGTTGGATGGATGTATAGAGTGCATCCACATCAGTTCCCAGGAATAAAAAAACATCTTCCCATTTTACATTTTCTATTTTTTGCAGGGGGGGGGCTCCATTGATTTGTGGATTTTAGGCAGGGCATATAGACTTGGCATAATAGGATTTTCCTGCCAAATAAATTAGAACTCATTTCTACTTATATATCCCTGCATCCTAGCTGATTGTAATAAATCAAGTCACTCCGTTTTGAAGTTTGGTAATAGGTTTTAACTGAACTTTCTATAGAACCCCTCATTAGACAATAAATATTTTACCTGTCTCTCATAAAATTTAGGAAACATCAGGAAAACATTTCTACCTGATTCTGCAGCAGGTTTAGTTTTAAGGTTCTGGTTGTTAACTTTTCCAATGCTGCCGTTTCAGCATTGATACATTTCTGCAGATGGAGGCACTGTTGAACTGATGAGTTTGTCTATTTCTCTCATAACTACCTTCTCATACCCTCTTATGCTGCTGTTTCTGCATGATGGGTGAGAAACAGATGCGGATCTTAAAAAAGCTTTTCTGACAGTTTTAAACTTACTAGCT
Source organism: Neoceratodus forsteri (assembly GCA_016271365.2). NCBI lineage: Eukaryota > Metazoa > Chordata > Ceratodontiformes > Ceratodontidae > Neoceratodus > Neoceratodus forsteri. The sequence continues at coordinate 1,579,354,305 of CM057449.1, read as the reverse complement.
GTCCTTTTAGAATATAGTGCTTCAAAGTCCAGATCTACCGTATTAAGTTGATTGGACATGGTGTTATCTGTTTCCATAAGCAGAGCTTCCTTTTTCAACCCCTGTCTGTTTTGTGCCCGTCATGCAGAAATACCAGCATAAGAGACTATAAGATGGTAGTTATGAGAGAAGTAAACAAAAATCATCAGTTCAATAGTGCCCCCATCTGCAGAAATGTATCCATTGTTGGAAAAGCAGCATCTCCTGAATTTTATGAGATACAGATAAAAGGTTTAATGTCTAATGAGGGCTACAAAAGAAAACTCAGGCAATGGCCATTACAAAAACTTCAAAAGGGAATTACTTGATGTATTACAATCAGCTAGAATGCTGGGATATATAAGTAAAAACTAGTTCTGACTTATTTGGCAGGAAAATCCTATTATGCCACCTCTATATGCCCTATATAAAATCCACAAATCATTGGAGACCCCCCATATAGACCTATAGTCTCTGGGGTGGGTATATAACAGACCAACTAAGTACATATGTGGATTACTTTTTGAAACCATGTGTTTCTTTGCTGACATCATACTGTACATCTGGAACACTACAGATTTGCTGCCAAAAATAGAAAATGTGAATTGGGAAGATGGTTTCTTATTCCTGGAAATTAATGTGGGAGCACTCTATACTTCCATCCAACACAACATTAGTATGCTCAGCTGAGAGCACTTTTTTGCAGAAAAGTGTTTTGGCAGTCAGACTCTCTATTGAATTTATCTTAGAATCTTTGTGAATTACATTTACTCACAAAGTGTTTGAATTAGGCAGTACTATCTGCAAACCTGTGGTATGCCAGTGGGGGCTTCTATGGCCCTTTCTTATGCCAATTTGATTTTAAGTTACTGGAAGGAAACAGTAATTTTTAATACAGAACACAATCTCCACACAGACCACATCAGACACTGGTGCCACTTCATTGATGATGTGGTTTGTGTGTGGGATGGTACCTGTGAATAGGCAGAAAAATTCATGAGGTAGATCAATGTCAATGAGTAAAATTTTAAGTTTACTCATATTGTACATGAGAAGAACTCAACTTTTTGGATATAACCCTAAGAATAGCGGTCAATGATAAAACTAAAATTAGAGCAAGGACTTACAGGAAAAGCATTGCTAGAATAGCAGTCTCATGTTCGATAGTGTACATTCTAGGAAACTTGTATCCTCTACAGTATACCTAAAGGACAGTTCTGCAGATTTAGAAGGAACTGTTCTAATGGTTAAGAATTCAAAGAAGAAGTCAAGGAACAATTTGAAAGATCTATGCATTGTGGCTACACTAAAAATGTATTAAATGAAGCCCTTAAAACTGTCAGATTGATAAATAGAAGTGAGCTACTTGTCATTAAAACCAAGGAATTAAATGAAGATCAACAGTTGAATTTTATCACTGACTACAGCTCCATTAGTGGTCAGATTGGAGCAGTAATTAAAGGGTTTTGACCCATAATTTTAAATGACAATACATTAGCGGAAGCTTTAGGGGACACAACAAGGATTACTTTCAGAAAAGGCAGGAACCTTTGGGATAGGCTTATTCATAGTACGTACAGTACAAACCACTTCAGAAATCTCAGCCACATTTAAACTGGCTACTTCCTAGGCCAAAGGCCATGTTCAGATGTGGCAACCGCAATATATGTGAATTTTGAAAAAAGAAGTTGCTCTCTTTTTTTTTCGCATAGCCACATTCTAACAACAAAGTGGAGGTTAGGGAATTTCTAAACTGCAGCTCAAAATACATAGTTTATCTAAGAACATCCAAGGGATATAAAAAGTCCTCATAAATGTACACCTGTGAGTAACCATTTCAGAGAAACACATGAAGAAGATTTAATGGATTTTCAATTTATGCACTCTAATAAATGAAGTGTTATGTTTTTACACTGTAAATGTGTAAATCACTAACACAGTGTATATGACATTAACTCACAATTGTGTCATATCTATAAAAACAGTCATTTACACACTTACAGTGTAAAAAGATGACACTTCATAAGAGTTATTTTTTTGCACTGTAAGTTTGTAATAGAGGATATGTGACGGGCCACCATGACACATGATTTTTATCTTCATGAGTGCTCTGTGGCCCCTTGATCTCTCAAGAGTGGCAAAGCCACGAGTGATAAATTGAATGGTCACAGAGCGTGAGTGATGAGAAAAATCATATGTCTCAGCGGAACATCACATATTTACTTTATACAACTAGCATGATGAGTAAAAATGTTACTGCTTTCCTGACTGTTTTAGTCAATTTACAAGAATTGTTTTGTTTTGGGTCTCCCTTCTAGAACCACCTTCCTATGCTGTTTAGGTCATGCATAGAAGATTTTACTCGCTATGTTGTCAGTGATGCGTAACCTAGCAGTCTGGTTGCTTGGTAATTTGAATGACAACTTTATGTCATGTTATGTTAATCAGCCTGGTTACCTGGCATTTGTGTTGCTATGATGGTTGCCAGGCAGCCAAGATTTTCCTATTGGCCCATGTTCATATGGGAAAATTCAAACTATTGGCTGAGTTTTTTTATGATGCCATGCTCATTTACAAAGAAATTTGCGCATGTAAATCTGCATCGTGGCCCTGGTTGGTGAATTTTAACTATGAGGATAGCAGTATTGCTGCTTAAATGGAAATCTTTTTGCATTATTTAAAAAAAAAGACTAAATAATGTTTTCGGTGCCGGGTGGAACAAAACATTTTCGAGAACCGCGCTGCTTTTTTGGAAGTGGCTTGCTCGGACTGTGAGTAGCTAAGGACACTGTGTCTAAAATAGCCGTTCATTCATCTTTGAACAATTTCTGTGGCAAGTTTATGGGTAACAATGCAGACTTTTCCGATAGCAAGTGAGTTGCTATGGAAATTGATGATATGTCTTCCATTTTCTATTACTTGTAAGATGCTTATTACTTGGGTGACACTATAAAGTGGTTCATGTCACTCACTGCTCATCTTATGAACCAAGGATGTGCAAGGTTCATCTCTGCACATCAATGCTACTGAACAGACCCATACCCCCCCCACACACAAACACATATACACATACATCTGCAATACACATGACAGGCACTGAATGTGTGCTGGTCTCCTATAGAGTTGTTTGGGTTAGAGATGAAAATGTATGACATTTTCCTTGCATAGAAATTTGCTTAATCTACATGATTACACAGGAAATCACAGCTGGGGTTACAGTGAATGTGCCAAATCAATCTGGGAACACTGATTTTGGGTATTAGGGGAAGCAATGCTGTCTCTACTTGCTGTCAGACTGTGACATTCAGCTGCCATTGGAAAGCATACCTCTCAACTGCTCCTGCTTACTACAGACGTCCCTCATTTTACCTCTCAGAATTGCTTTATAGCTCATCTGTAACTCATTAAGAAGGTGTTGCCCTCACAGAAACTGTGTTGTTAATTTGGAGTTTAAAGCAGAAACTCATAACATTCTAAGATGGTAAATAAAAAAAACTTTTTACAAGCAAACAAAGCAATTTTCACAGAGTTCTGAGCTTGTGGTTCTGTGTGTGAGGATGTGTCCCTCATTATGAGAGTCAGTGTCCCTCACTGTCACTCATTTTTGAGTGCCAGAGTTCCTCATTTAAGCAACAAAGAAATAAAATCTAGTCGCATGTTGGAGAGTTTCTTGAACGAGTTTGATAGACACCCCCCATACACTCCCACACACACAAGCACATACACACCAAATTATTTTTATAACTTAAGGCTTTTGATATTTTTGCTAGCAAGTCTAGCTGTAGCTTTGTTGCATTTCACAGAAACTCATATATTTGTAGACAATTAAGGAAACAACTGAATTCAGAACATATGCATTTTATTGAAAGATTTTTGTACAAATATCAGTATTAGGGAAAATTTTACACTTGGAAGATGTAGAGTTTTAACTTTATAACATGCTTGCTAACTATTGATTTACTGTGACACAACAGTGAATCAGGAACAAATTAAAACAGCTGACTGTATTGAACTAAAACACCCAATTTATTTAGATAATTGATTTGAATGAAACTTACTATGCATAATATGCTAATGGTGACATTGTGTATGGCTGATAAGCTCAGAGCATTTCGTAACAATTATACCATGTTATTTCATCTTCAGATTCACTGTTTAATTTAAAAAAAAATCCATACATACATACATACATGGATTGTGATAATTTCATTTATTTTTGAAACTGTCTAATTACTGCAACTGAATATTTACCAGGTTTCTGCTTCAGGTCATGCTACATTTTAGACTGTATTTGTCAAAACTAAGAATTAAATGTATTTACATTTCAGTTAATTGCAACAGATAACATACTATGCTAATAAATAAATATTTTTTCACTTTTTCAAATAGTGCTGGTGCTTGGAGAGAAAATGCTTATTATATCTGTCTTGTGTTATGTTGATGTCCTCTCCTTGCTTTATTGAGTATTAGGCCTTAAGAAGGGAACAACATTCTGGCTCAGTGGCGCTGAAGGTTGAGGCGCTGGACGCCACACCTCGCGCCATGCTGGCGACCCGAGTTCAGGAGCAAGCTCAGGTGCCGGGGGTCGACAGGGGAGGGAGAGGATTGAGCGCCCACTGGGCTGCTCTCCTCTCCCAGGGAGTAGGTTAGGGACTGTCCAGCATTCTGGCAGCCCCTGGTGGAGACTGGGGGCACTGGAGAATGCGGACTGCATATACAGCATGGCTGGCATCAGCAGAGATGCCATGCACCAGACATCAGGCCATGCCCACATAAGGAGGGAGGGAGGGAGGGAGGTGGCTGGAGTGAGCAGCCCGTACAAGGGGAAAAAAGACCTCTCTGGCCCAGACAGGTGATGGCTCCACAGTGTCCACCTGCCACACACCCAATGCTGGACCTCTACCTCCACCCCTTCGATCTCCCATGGGGTTCACCCCCTCGGCTCTGCAGGACAGAGTAATGCCTTTGAGGTAGGTGGAGGTCACTGCGGATGCCAGAGTGGGGGACGAGTCAGGCCTGAGAGAGTTCCAGTGTCCAGGGGTGATAAACAGAAGTGTAAAAAAAAAAAGCAGAAGGGAACAACAGGAGAAAAAACAAAAAAAAATTTTTTATGCTTTTTTTGGCAGGATTTACACTTTTTTAGAACAGATGAAACTATTCATAACATTTTCTAATACTTGTTAACATGTCATTTTACTCTTCACATTATGTGAGTCTGTTATACTGCTTGGCTTGTTTATTAGTCTTTGTACAACATGTCCATTCTATGGAAATTCCAACAGCCTCTTAATCTGGTTCAATTACAGTTGGTTAACACCTATTCCCACAAACTGCACCCAGCTCACCTCTGCCAAAACAAACAAAAGAAAGGGACTTCTATCCTCAGTAGGCCTACCCAATCAACTAAGTTCTACTAAGTCAATATGAAAATATAATAGTTGCTGGCAATGCTGCAGTCTTCATTATGTTTGCTTGCATGCATGTGCAAGAAACATAGTGCCATCATCCGAGTTTTTGTAGGTGTGGCACCCTGTCTTCCAATTCAGTCAGTGTGTTTGCAGGCACAGCCACAGTTCACCAATGACTGCTGCAGCTGTCTATGACAGCAGTTGAAAATGCAGTGCCGTACTGTTGAAAGGGAGAGCTCTGCTTCAGTGAGCAGTGATAAGATAGTGCTGATTAGCATATTGCGTGCTCATGCGCTCCCCCCCAACAATGTATGCCAATGGGCTTGCCCAATCCTCCATCGACTCTGCTGTGCCTCCCCCCCACAGAGTTCCAGATGCCATGCTGGGAGCCCAGAGTGGCAATGGTCTGTAAGGATGATGGGGTGCCCAATCCCTGTTGGCTCCACTGTTCTCCCACCAACGGACTACCAGGTGCCACGCTGGGAGCCCATCCCAGCATGGCAATAGTCCTTATGGCTGACAGGGGTGCCCAATCCCCCGTTGGCTCCACTGCCCCCCCAAACAGCCTTCCAGCTGCCATGTTGGGAGCCCACCCCGGTGTGTCACAAGTTCCATGTCATCTATGAAAAAAACAAAACCTGCAAGAAAAAAACATTCCCTCTTTGACTGTTCTGATCTCCTCCTCCCACCTGCACCCACCCTCTGCACACCATGCCTCCCCACACTCCTACCTCACCCCATGCTTACCTCCGGAGTCTGGAGCGATAATCTTCCATGGACCAGGAACACGTCTGCACTCTTCAAAGTCAACCGCGAAGTGAGGAAATGCCGATAAGCAGTATAATGGAATAAATAGGGTTTTTTCAACTTTGATGCATATCTCAGGCATTTTTGGGAATTTTTTCACCAAATTTTCAACATGAGGTTTTTGATACCCCTCCTCATGAATTCTGGCACTGTCATTTTGTTAATTGACCCCAAAAGGTGATTTTGTGGTCACTGCGTGGAACTACCTTTTGGGACTGGTTTATGAAATGACAGTGTCACAGTTCATGAGGTAGGCCACCAAAAGCCATATGTTGAAAATTTGGTGAAATAATTCCAAAAAATGACTGTTTTAAGAGCATGCATTGTGCTGTTCCTACGCACTCTCGTAAGTTCACGAATTTTAAATATTTTCACTCCAGATTTTCAACATTGCCATTTTACCACACCGCCATATGAGCAGTACAGCTGTCATTTTTCACATCATGCCCAAAATGTGTTTCCATGCATGTAATGTATAATGGCACAGTCGGTGTGCGAAATCAATGTTCGGGACAGATTAAGAAAATCACAGTGACACTGTTCATGAGCAGAGGTGATAAAATGGCTATGTTAAACATTTGGTGAAAAAAGTCCATAAAATTACTGCGTTATGAGCGACCATTGCGCGGTTTTCACGCACCCTCATAAGTTCATGCATTTCTAATATTTTTAGTCCAGATTTTCACCACTGGCATTTTTCCACACTTCCTTATGAACAAGGGGAAAAAAGACCCCTCCGGCCCAGATAGGCAATGGTTCCGCAGTGTCCACCTGCCACACACCCAATGCTGGACCTCTACCTCCGCCCCTTCAATCTCCCCATGGGGCTCACCCCCTTGGCTCTGCAGGACAGAGTAAGGCCCTTGAGGTAGGTGGAGGTCACATTGGATGCCAGAGTGGGGGATGAGTCAGGCCTGAGAGAGTTCCGGTGTCCGGGGGTGATAAACAGAAGTGTAAAAAAAAAAAGAAGGGAACAACCGGAGAAAAAGAAAAATTTTTTTATGCTTTTTTTTGGCAGCATTTACACTTTTTTAGAACAGATGAAACTATTTATAACATTTTCTAATATTTGTTAACATGTCATTTTACTCTTCACATTATGTGAGTCTGTTATACTGCTTGGCTTGTTTATTAGTCTTTGTACAACATGTCCATTCTATGGAAATTCCAACAGCTGCTTAATCTGGTTCAATTACAGTTGGTTAACACCTATTCCCACAAACTGCAACCAGCTGACCACTGCCAAAACAAACAAAAGAAAGGGATTTCTATCCTCAGTGGGCCTACCCGGTCAACTAAGGTCTACTAAGTCAATATGAAAATATAATAGTTGCTGGCAATGCTGCAGTCTTCCTTATGTTTGCTTGCATGCATGTGCAAGAAACATAGTGCCATCATCTGAGTTTTTGTAGGTGTGGCACCCTGTCTTCCAATTCAGTCAGTGTGTTTGCAGGCACAGCCACAGTTCACCAATGAATGCTGCAGCTGTCTATGACAGCAGTTGAAAATGCAGTGCCGTACTGTTGAAAGGGAGAGCTCTGCTTCAGTGAGCAGCGATAAGATAGTGCTGATTAGCATATTGTGTGCTCATGCGCATCCCCCCACAATGTATGGCCAACGGGGTTGCCCAATCCCCCATTGACTCTGCTGCGCTCCCCCCCACAGAGTTCCAGCTGTCATGCTGAGAGCCCAGCATGACAATGGTCTGTAAAGATGATGGGGTGCCCAATCCCCGTCGGCTCCACTGTTCTCCCACCAACAGACTACCAGATGCCATGCTGGCAGCTCACCCCAGCATGACAACAGTCCATATGGCTGACATGGGTGCCCAATCCCCCATTGGCTCAACTGCCCCCCCAAACAGCCTTCCAGCTGCCATGCTGGGAGCCCACCCCAGTGTGGCACAAGTCCCGTGTCATCTATGAAAAAAACCTGCAAGAAAAATGTTCCCTCGCTGACTGTCCTGACCCCCCACCCGCACCCACCATCTGTGCACCCTGCCTCCCACACCCCACCTCACCCCATGCTTACCTCCGGAGTCTGGTGCGATGATCTTCTGTGGACTAGGAACACGTCTGCACTCTTCAAAGTCAACCGCGAAGTGAGGAAATGCCGGTAAGCAGTATAATGGAATAAATAGGGTTTTTTCAACTTTGATGCATATCTCAGGCATTTTTGGGAATTTTTTCACCAAATTTTCAACATGGGGTTTTTGGTACCCCTCCTCATGAATTCTGGCACTGTCATTTTATTAATTGGCCCCGATAGGTGATTATGCGGTCACTGCGTGGAACCACCTTTTGGGACTGATTTACAAACCAACAGTGTCACAGTTCATGAGGTAGGCCACCAAAAGCCATATGTTGAAAATTTGGTGAAACAATTCCAAAAAATGAATGTTTTATGAGCATGCATTGCACTGTTCCTACTCACACTCGTAAGTTTGTGAATTTTTAATATTTTCACTTCAGATTTTCAACTTTGCCATTTTAGCACACCTCCTTATGAGCAGTATAGCTGTCATTTTTCACATCTCGCCCAAAATGTGTTTTCACGCATGTAACGCATAATGGCACAGTCGGTGTGTGAAATCAATGTTCGACGCAGATTAAGAAAATCACAGCAACACTGTTCATGAGCAGAGGTGATAGAAAATGGCTATGTTAAATATTTGGTGAAAAAAGTCCATAAAATGACTGTGTTACGAGCGACCATTGAGCAGTTTCCATGCACCCTCGTAAGTTCATGCATTTCTAACATTTTCAGTCCAGATTTTCACCACTGGCATTTTTCCACACTTCCTTATGAAGACTACAGCTGCCATTTTTCACACCATGGCCGAAATGTGTTTTCTCACTTCCAGTGCAGAAATGCGTGGTCACTGTGGGAAATCACTATTTGGGACAGATTAAGAAAATGACAGTGACACTGTTCATGAGCAGAGGTTCCAAAATGCCTGTGTTGGCAATCTGCTGTAAAAAATCCCCAAACTAATTGCATTAAGGGTATGTGTTGAGCAGTTTCAACGCACGCTCATGACTTCACCAGTTTTTTTAATATTTTCACTGCAAATTTTCAACATTGACATTTTTTCTACCTCCCCATGAACAGTACAGCTGTCAATTTTTACATCCTGTTCGAAATGTGTTTTTGCACCTGTGGTGCCAAATGGTTTTGTCACTGTGCAAAATCAGCTTTCGCCTAACAAACTGATGTTGCCACTGTTCATAAGGTGGGGTCACAAAAAACCCATGTTGAAAATTTAGAGTGAAAATGCCAATGAATGCCTGAGGCATTAGGGTTTCTGACCATAACAACCCACCCTGTAAAGATCAACAGGCATCAGGTGTGTGACTTGGGATTCTCACCTGTAATGCTCATACCATTCCACATCCTGCAGCCAGTGAGAGTCATCGAGGTGTGCCTTGGACTCTTCGGCCCCAAAGTTCACCCCATTCTCCTATACAGCACCCATCTCACCATATTTCCTGATGGAATGGGGTGCGCATAAGGGCCAAAGACCCCAAGGCACACCGTGACACTTGTCGGTGTCTGCAGGGTAGGGTGTGGTGAAATGGCATGGCTGTTATGCCTGATGACCCAAAGACACACCCCAATGCTTGTCAATCTCTGCAGGGGGGTGGTGTTGGGGTTGGCTTCAGTTCAATACTTCACTGCCATTCTTATTATGTAGCTCTCTAACTCCTACACTATCAATACCAGCAAGCAAACATTCAGCATTGACAAATGCTTGTTTTTATATTCTTTTGATGCCATCATGAAATTTACTTCTTCATTTAGGCTGCTAATCTACCATTCAATCACTCTCACTGTCACTAGAGATGACAGCCACTCTCTTCCTTTTTTATCAGATTGATGCATTGAAAATATTTATTCAAAAAAGTTCATTTATTATTTTTTCAGCTATACATGGGCATATTTATGATTTGTTATACTGTACCCATTAACTGTTTCTGTATGAATTATACTGGTAACCTTTTTTACTGGTGTACTTATCACTTGCTAGCATTAATACATTTACAACTATACAGTGTCTTTTAAATTTAGCAATCATTTTTATGTTTGCTTGTGCACATGCACAAGAAACATTATGTGGCAGCTTAGGAGAGAAGTGGGTTGTGGAGGTGCCTCACTGTGGCAGCCAATGGACGCACTGCATTTGGAGGCTTGGCACTGGTGGAAAAATGGAGGCACAGTATGCTGATGAGACTGGTTTCCAAAAGTGCCACCAAGTTGAAACATTTCTCTGCTGCAATGAGGGGCTGCCTGACCATTGCAGCATCAGACATTCTGCTGCAATGAGGGAGCAACCCGTCATTGCAGGGTGGTATCTTGCCTAGTGTAACAATTTATGTAAACAGGGCAGCGGATTGACGCTGCCTCTCAGCCCCATAAAAGCCAAATGGGATGGCCAATCACAGTATTAGCAGCCCCTGACCCAGTTTATTTTCTGATGGGGGAGCCCACTTCTCGTCGACATGATGTAACCCACTCACCCATTTGTTGTGTGCCGAAGGGGTGCCCAATCCCCCCTCGGCATCGTGCCCCCCCAACAGTTGTTCTTTACCAATGGGGGGCCCAATCCCCATTAGCTTAAGTACCCCCACCACAAAAAAGGCAGGTGGCACACCGGGAGCCCACCCCAGTGTGCTGAAAGCAAGTCTGGGAAAAAAAACTTTCTGTGACATTGTTTTCTCTTTTTACTCCCTGAAACAAAGGAAATGGTCTCATGCTGGTCGCCACCCCCCCAACCTGCACCCATCCACTCACCCACTGTGCACCCGACCTCCCCACACCCTCTCACCCCATACTTACCTCCAGAGCCTGGTGTGACGCTCTTTGGTGGACTGGGAACACGTCTGCACTCTTCAAAACTGACCGCGAACTGAAGAAATGCCGGTAAGCTCTATAATGGCATAAATAGGGTTTTTTCAACTTTGGTGCATCTCTCAGGCATTTGTAGGAATTTTGTCATCAAATTTTCAACATGGGGTTATTGGGACCCCTCCTCATGAATTCAGCCACTGTCATCATGTTATTCGGTCCCAAAAGGTGACTTTGCAGTCACTTCATGGAATCACCTTCAGGGACCGATTAATGAAATGACAGTGCCAGTGTTCATGAGGTGGGCTCCCAAAATGTCTATGTTGCAAATTTTGGGAAACAATCCAAAACATTACTGTTTTGTGAATGTGTGTTGCGTAGTTTCCACGCACACTCGTAACTTCGCTAATTTGTAATATTTTCACTCCAGATTTTCAACATTGCCATTTTTCCACACCTCCTTATTAACAGTATAGCTGTCATTTTTCACATCCTGACTGAAATGTGTTTTCGCACTTCTGATGCAGAATAGTGTGGTCACTGCAGGAAATCAGTGTTTGGGATGCATTAAGAAAATCACAGTGACACTGTTCATGAGCAGAGGTCCTAAAATGCCTATGTTGAAAATTTGGTGATGAAAGTCCTTAAAATTACTGTGTTTCGAGCATTTGTTGCGCAGTTTCCACGCACAATCATAACTTTGCAAATTTGTAATACAGTATTTTCACTCCAGATTTTCAACATTGTCATTTTTTCATACCTCCTTATGAACAGTACAGCTGTCATTTTTCACATCCTGGCCAAAATGAGTTTTCTCGATTCCAGTGCAGAATAGCGTGGTCACTGTGGAAAGTCAGTGTTCGGGATGCATTAAAAACAAATCACAGTGACACTGTTCATGTGCAGAGGTGCTAAAATGCCTATGTTGAAAATTTAGTGACAAAAGTCCATGAAATGACTGTTATGGGTGTACACCACACACCCTCGTAATTACACGCATTTGTAGTATTTTCACTACAGATTGTCAACATTGGCATTTTTTTTACACCTCCTTATGAACAGTACAGCTGTCATTTTTCATATCCTGCCCGAAATATGCATTTACACATCTGGTGCAGAATAGCGCAGTCGCTGTGGGAAATCAATGTTCAGGACAGATTAGGAAAATCATAGTGACACTGTTCATGAGCAGTGGTCACAACATGCCTATGTTGAAAATTTAATGAAAAAAGTCCACTAAATGACAGTGTTACTCACATGCGCTGCACAGTTTCCACGTAAACCCAGAAGTTCGAGTATTTTTAATATTTTTACTAGATTTTCAACACTGCCATCTCTTCACACCTCCATATGAATGGTACAGCTGTCATTCTTCACATCCTGCCCGATCTGTGTTTTCGTACATCTGGTGCAGAATGGCATGGTCACTCTGGGAACTCAAAGTTCGGGACATAATAACAAAATCACAGTCCCAAGTGCTTTCATGAGGTGGGGGATCACAAAAAGGCCATGCTGAAAATTTGTAATGCAAATACCAACACATGCCCGCGGTGTTAGGGTTTCTAACCATAACATTCCACCCTGTACAGACTGACAGGCATCAGGGGTGTGCCTTTGGATTGCTGACTGTAATGCTCATGCAGTTCCACTCCCACCCTACCACCCTGTAGCCAGTGACAGGCATGGAGGTATGCCTCAAACTCTTCAGCCCCAGAGTTCACCCCATTCTCCTGTACTGCACCCATTTCAGTGTATGTCCATATGGAATGGGGTGACTATACAGCTGAACACCTCAAGGCACACCTCAACACTTGTTGGTGTCTGCAGGATAGGATGAAGTAAAATGGCATGAGCGTTATGGGTGATGACCCAAACTCATACCCCAATGCCTGTCCGTCTCTGCAGGGTGGAGGTGGGGTTGGCGTGAAGTATAATACTTCATTGCCATTCCTGTTCTTCATCTCTCTAAATCCTGCATTTCCAAAGCTAATATCAGCAAGCAAACATTTGGTATTGACAAATGCTTGTTTGATGAAGGCACAGGTGGAACATATCACATATTTACATATACTGAGCTGGTTGCAAATCAGAATACTATTTTATTTAAGGAAAACAAACAAACTAACAAAATGTACTCTTTTTGACATGGCTACTGACCTGTGTTGATGTGGAATGAAATGTTATTGCCTTTAAAAGAAGGCTGGTAAAAGTATCCTTCCCATCTACTTGCTATGCTTGATGACGGCTGCATATTCATAGGAACTGGTTCTAATTGTTTACGGTCCTCTGCAATGCCACTGATAAGGTTTGATATCATCTGCTGCTGCTTATCATTTAATCTGGAGTAATCATTTATACTTTTTGGATTTGTATGCCCAGTTATTTGCATGGTCTCCGTGGGTGGGATTCTGCAGTCATTCGATGTTTGAACAACATGCTTACGAGCACTGTGGTTTGCTATTTGTTTTCTCTGTCTCCAGTCCAGCATTTTTTAACATCATTTTAAGTATGCCTGACAACTTGTTCACACCAATTGGCTGGTTCTTATACCACTGAACTTTTGGTTTGTAGACTGCCTTGTTGGTATTACTAGCTAGGAAAAGTGGACTTTCTGTTGTCTTTGTACACAATGGATGCTCTGCTTTGCAGATTCTGAATATGTGTACAGGGCATCTATTTATGTCAGACTTATTTTTATAAGCTCTGGGCCTGATTTTACAGCTGTCCTTAACATTTTGAACTGTTCTGATCTTGGTTTGATGCTCTTTTGAATATTCCAAATAATTAGTTCCATTCGCATCCATCTTTATGCAAATATCTCCCCATTTTATGTTTCTTGATTCTGTACAACCACAGATGTCAAAGTACATTGAGCACACCAACCGCAGACTGTTAATGACAGACATGGCTGAGTGTGGCCCAAGTTGTTTTTTCTCATAAAGTGTGCTGGTCGTTCATCTGTCAGCTCATCTGAAGCATGTGCTTTGATGTACCAGGTCATAATGTTGCACGCTTAATAGCATACGGCATTATGGCGAACCCGGACTTGTGTACTCCCCGAGTTGGACCCCCCCCCCTTGCAGTCGAGAATCTTTAGTGGCGGGGTCCGGGGGACACTGACTCCCATAACGGGGTGTGTGGGGGGCAAAGCCCCCCACAGAACAAAGACATATGCCTCGTGGCATAAATCATGCAGCACGATTGTGCCATGCGGCATTATGTCTTGTGACGTAATGACCCCATGCCGTGCTTTGCACACCATCCCCATTGTCTTCGGCTGCTTCTGTTTTCTGCCGACTACTTTTCTCAAAATTTCAAAGCATTTTTTCCTTGTCAGGGAGGCCTCATAACATTTTGAATGTACGTGCCTATCAATGCTCTGAAATATTGCCCTAAGGCTCATGGGCTCATATAGTGCTTCATCTTTTTTTTTTTTTTTTGCATACATAAAGAAATCAACTAGTAGGGTATTTTACCTGCTCAGCTCTATTGCATTCATTGCTCTGTTCTCTTTGTGACTCTTAGCTAGGTACTGTAGCTGCTTACAAGTAACAGGTCATGATGTTTTTTTGGTTTTTTTTACTGTGTTTTTATGTTCATTCATGTGTGAGAGTTCCTGAAGGCTGTCTTCCACTGACATCACACTGGCGTCTGCGGTATTTTTCTGCACAGTTTCCTCCATTGCATTTGTACCCACTTCTCCCAACAAATCTTTGTCTATACTGCCATTGTTTGATGACACTGTCCCTATCTCTGGTGCTGTATCTGTGTTTTCTACTGTCTGGACTGTACTTTCTACATTGACATTTAGGGCTACATCTGTAGAGTCAGAACGATCTTCAGCACCTGCTTCATAATTGGCAAGTGTGCTTAAAAGCTCCATTTCAAAACTTACATCCAGTTTTACTTTATATTTATTACTTTAATGATGACAATAGCTGACCTGGTACTGTACGTTTTGTGAGGTAGTTGTGACTGAGGACACTGCCAGCTGTAACTACTGACTCCTTGGATTATAGTAGTTTATGATGGCAGAGTAAGATTACAGTACAAGACACATTAAACTGTTCCTCTAACTCACTGGTTTAGCATTTTGCAATGAGTTGCTTAATGTGTGCAATTTTCACGGAAGTGAATTAATAAAAATTTCCAAATGGTTTGCTTCTAGCTGATATTCAGTTTCAGCTTACTTATTAATGCAGTACAACTCATTAAGCAACCCATAAAAAAACTGAACTAAGCTGGAACCCAGTTTCACTACTGCAGTGTTCAGTACAACTTGAGTGACATGTCATTCTACCCAATCCCATGAAGAAGCTCTCCAAGTTTGAGCCAATAACTAGCCTGCCTTCAAATTGAAAACCCCGCCCCGTCACCATGTTGTTTTCCTCACTTCTGAGGACTCCATTCACTGCTGTTTTTTACATTCAGTTTAGCATATTACATGTTATTTCTGTGCTTTTATTCCTTTATCCCCCAAAATGTCACTATTTCTGGCTCTACTGACCATTTGCAGTTGTTTATCTGCTCCGATATCGCACCGATTGGTACTATATTATAGCAATTAAAGAAAACTGCTGCTGTTTGCTGTATTCAGGACAAAAAGAAAAAACATGAGGGGGAAAAACATACAATGTACAAAAATGGTACTGGAACATAAATGACAAGCACTGTACTGTAGCCCAGCAACATGTAGTCTACTGCTGCACTGGGGGATTGTATAAGGGAGCTGAAAGTGCATTGCATGTGAGCTGCTGCTGAGCTGATGGACGGTTGAAACAGAGTTTGTATTTTAAGCATTTAGAGTTGCCACTGCATTGTCAGCATATAAAAACTATGCCAGAGTAGTGAGGTGGAGGAACAGCTTAATGTGACTTGTACTGTACTTCCATTCAAACGAACTGAGAGGTTACAGATTATTTTTAAATTAACAGGCTCAGTTTGCTGTTTTGCACTAGATGCGGTACTACTACTGTGTTTTTTTACATGGGGGATGACAGTGTAGGGTAGCATATGTGTTGACAGGAACAGCTTTTTTTTTCATATTTACAATTGGAAAAGCAGTGCCGTGCAGGTTCTGAGGCATGAGTTACCAGCAACATGGTCTGACTATGTCTGCAGTTACCAGACTCATAAAAGATTTGGCTCATCACAATGACAAACTGATATTGTGATGTACCCAAGAGTCTAGATAACAGGCGTGATGTACTCAATTCATAAGATAAAAATTTTTTTATCTATGAATCAGGTATGTCAGAAGGCAGGATATGATTTTTATCTAGTGTGAAAACCATGCACAATCCTTGTATAAATCAATGTTTAACACAGTGTGTGTATTATTAACTCACAAATGAGTTAAAAAAATAACACTTCATTTTGTTGATCAACTGTACCCAGAAATGGTATAGTGCTGTATTACAGTAATTAATTAAAATGTTTTTGCAAGCAGTATTGTGATTTTTATTTCATTTTAATGCTTTAACAATGCTTCTATACAGTATATGTTAAACTATGTACTTTTTATGTTTGCTTGTGTGTATGAGTTTCTGCCCAATGCAGCTGATGCTTTATGGGGCTCGTCCCTCTGGCACCAATGAATCAGCGAGTTGTCTATGACAGCAGTTTGAAAGAAGCAGTCTTCACTTGAAAGACAAATGGTGCTGCAATCAGGGATGGTAATGAGTTGATGTTTTATGAGGCTTGTCAATCAGGCACCAATGAATCGGTGAGCTGTCTATGACAGCAGTTTGAGAGAGAAGACCGCACTTGAAAGAAATCTGCCACTGCAATGAGGGACAGTTTCCTCACTGCAGCGGGACCTTCCCCCTCCTTTGCAACCAGGCACACAGACATACCTTCTCTCTGTTGGCAGCAGCTGACAAGACTCCGGCCATGAGCATTGCAGTGCACAGTAATGCGCATAACTGGAGTTACGGTTCTTGCTGGCTCCCTCGACAGAGCACCTTGTTTGTTTACTGTGGTTTTCCTGGTGAACCATTTCAATAAATAGATAAATGAGCTGCAGCATGGCTTTCCACATTGGTAGCTCCTGCTGCCTGCCATGCACTCCTGGAAAGCCAACACCGGGGTGCCCATTCCCCATGTTGTCATGTATTCCCCTCCCCATTATTGTGACACACTGGGAGACCATCCCAGTGTGCAAAATAATATTTTATTTATATTTCCAACACCAGGATGTCCACTTCTGGTGTCAGATGACCCCTACCCACCCAAATATTTCAAGTGCTGACATCATGTGCCCAATCCCTGCCGGCATGCCCCCCACGCACACACTATTGTGACACACTAGGAGCCCACCCAGTATGCCTAAATCTTTTGGTAACCTGTAAAATAAAGAAAACTGTCCCACAGTCTTTTTCCCCTGTAAAAGAAAACGATCCTCGTCATCTCCCCTCTCCACCCTCCCCACCCTCCCTCTGCGGACCCACCTACTGCATCCCCTTACCTCATACTTACTTCCTGAGGTCAGGAGCAGTGATATTCAATGGACTGGGACATGTCTGCACTCTTCAAAGACAACAGGCTAACTGAAGAAATGATGGTAAGCTGTATAATGGGAGTCAATGGGGGGGGTCAACTTAGGTTGATATCTCAGCCATTTTTAGGAATTTTGGCCCCAAATTTTCAACATGGGGTTCTTGAGACCCCACTTTGTGAACACTGTCACTGTCATTTGGTTACTCATCCCAAAAGGTGATGTAGTCTACTTTGCAGCCCCTCAATCTTCCCTGACCAGACTAGACTCTCTCTTTAACTCCTTCTGCCAGTTCTCCCTGGACTGCCCTCCCAGTACACATCACTGTGACCTCTACCAGTCCTTGGATCTCCCTTCTCTCCACAGTCAGAGATTGGTACACTCTGCTAGAACCGCTGCAAAATTCTGGTCGCAGTCCCTCCCCTCCTACCAGGCGACCATCCTGGATGTTCTTCCCCCTCCAGCCTACTTGCTCAGGAACATTGATTCTCAGCTTCTCCACATCCCTCACAGGTCCACTAGGTCTCAACAGGCTGCTTTCAGCTTCAGGATGCCCACATTATTTAACTCCCTGTCAGTCGATATGAGACACAACACCAGCACTCCACACCATAATGCCCTACTTAAGACTCAATTCTCCACTACTTGCCCTTGCATCCTGCCCCACTGAAGTCCTTGCAGCCTTGTTGTCAGTTGCTTATTTGACTCTGCCATTTTTCCCTATTGTTGACAACCCAGCTTATTGTATGACATTGGTTGCTGGGTAATTACATAATTCTGTGCGTGTTGCTACCTTACCTATACCACCTTGTCTGTATATTTGCTATTTGTATATAAGGATTTTGACTACTCTAATATGATTGTATTGAACATGTACATGTGTAACTTCTACTATTACTGTATCCTGCCTATCCCTTATTCCCCCAGGGCACATCTGGAATCGAGTGGTACACTGCTCAGTATGCCTTCCGGGTAAAACTCTTAAATAAATAAATAAATAAATAAAAGGTGATTTTGTGGTTGCTGTGTGGAATCACCTTTTGGGACTGATTAACAAAATGACAGTGCCACTGGTCATGAGGTGGGGTCCCAAAAATCCATGTTGCAGATTTGGTGGAAAAATTCCAAGCAATGCCTGTGTTTTGAGCATGCATTGCACAGTTTTACGCACTCTTGTAACTTCACCAATTTTTAATATTTTCACTCTAGATTTTCAACATTGCCATTTTTTCGCACCTCCTTATGAACAGTACAGCTGTCATTTTTCCCTTCTGCCCAAAATGTGTTTTTGCACCTGTGGTGCAGAATGGCATGGTCGCTGTGGGAAATTAACTTTTGGGATGGAGTAACAAAATCACAGTGGCGCTGTTCATGAGGAGAGGTCCCAAAATGCCCATGTTGAAAATTTGGTGAAAAAATTCCCCAAAATGATTGCATTACAGGCATGCATTGTGCAGTTTCTATGCACGCTCATAACTTCATTAATTTTTCATATTTTCACTCCAGATTTTCAACATTGCCATTTTTCATACCTCCTCATGAACAGTACAGCTGTCATATTTCACATCCTGCCTAATATGTGTGTTTGCACCTGTGGAGCCAATGGACGCAGTTGCTGTGCAAAATCATCTTCCGGGATAGAGTAACAAAATGATCGTGCCACTGTTCATGAGGTGGAGTCCCAAAAAGCCCATGTTGAAAATTTGGAGTGAAAATACCAACAAACACCTGGGGCATTAGGGTTTCCAACTGTAACACCCCACCCTGTAGAGACTGACAGATGCCAAAGGTGTGACTTGGGGTCATCAGCCATAATGCTAATCCCATTCCACCCCCACCCTGCAGCCAGTGACAGGCATTGAGGTGTGCCTTGGGGTCTTTAGCCCTAATGTTCACCCCATTCTCCTCTACTGCACCCATCTCAGCTAATTTCCTTCTGGAATGGGGTGAGCGTAAGGGTTGAACACCCCAAGGCACACCGCAACACCTGTTGGTGTCTGCAGGATGGAGTGAGGTGGAATGGCATGAGCATTATGGCCGATGACCCAAAGGCTCACCCGCAAATGCCTGTCAGTCTCTGCAGGGTGGGGGTAGGGGTTGGTGTTAGTTTAATTCTTCACTGTCATTCTTATTATGCATCTCTCTAACTCCTGCGCTACCAATGCCAGTACCAGCAAGCAAACATTTGGCATTGACAAATGCTTGTTTAGAGTTGATCCAGTGTAAATGCCTTATGCCAATTTGCATATACTTCCCATGATGCTTTGCTTAATTTGGTGTGTGCAATTGTGGTTTTCTTTCAGATTTGGCTGCATGGCCAATACCCTTCTAGGGTAACCTTTGTCTCAGGGAATTTGCTCTGGTGTTCTTATCTTTTGTAGTTATTGTCTTCTCTACTATGAGCTCCCCATAACATTAAAAAGTAAGGCCCTCCTAATACCACAAGGCTCCCAAGCAGTAGGTCGTGATGCAAATACAGCATATTGATGATTTCTAAGAAGGGCATGTCAACTGTATAGGATTGCTGTGCACTGGCTTTGTTGGTTATATCACAAGACTTGTTAACACTTAAAGTAAAATTAATTAATAGAGATTTATGAATGTTTGTCATTGAAAATCGTCTTGTCTATTTAAGTTATGTGAGATTAATATGCTTCAGAATTCAACACACTTATGTGTTAAAATAACACATTCAATATGGACATTTTGACACATTGATGTGTTAAAAAATTCAACACATCAGTGTTTGTAAAAGCTACACATTTGTGCGTTGAACAATTTACACACCAGAGTGTTAAATTTAATGCACACTGTATTTTCCCTAACTGCTGTGTTATAAATTAACTAAATTGTAGTCAAATTTAACACTTCCTTTCTAAGAGTGGCATTGGAATGCGTGAGGGTGGAGTTTAAAGGAGGTGATAGGGTAAGACGATTTCTCCAGAGGGAAATGTTTTGGATTTTTATTTTATATGGCTTGAACCCAATAGGACTAAATGAAACATGAGATTTAAGCCCTTTTTTGATTTAAGGATATTTATGAAATATCAGATTGGATACGATATATATTGTGGAAGTTGAGAAACAAAACCAACCACCCTCCCCCTCTTAATAGGCTGTATGACAATACAAAGGTAAAGATTATGCTTCACATTTGTAGAAAACAACTTTGAGAATAACTGATAAATGAAATAAGATATGAGAAATGGGCTTTGAATTTTACCCTCCAACACAACCACAAAGTGTTACACCACATAAATATGACATGGCATTAGTCAGGGTGCAGAATGACCTCCTCCGGGTGAGGGATTGAGGAAAACAGTTAGTTCTCATTCTCCTCAATCTCTCCTCAGCATTTGACACCATGGACCACATTCTGCTATATGATCACCTTAGAGAGTATTGCAGACTCACCGGAATAGTCGCCAAATGGCTTGAGTCCTATCTCTCTGACAGTGGACAAAGAGTGGTGATGGTGGATTTCTCTTCCTCCTCAAAGCTCCTGTCATGTGGAGTGCCTCAAGGCTTGATCCTCTCTCCGATGTTGTTCACGGTGTATATGCTGCCCCTGGGTGAGCTCGTTAGGCAGTAGAGTCTGAGGTTTCAGTGCTATACAGATGACACTCAGCTGTACTTGTCATTTGCCCCGGAACTGGAAATGCCATTGAAGTGCCATTGAAGTGCTAAATAAATGCTTGGCCAAGATTCAGGGTTGTATGTCCTCTAACTGGCTGAGGCTGAACCCTGATAAGATGGAAGTACTAGTAATTGAGTCTGGTCAACGGCATGATGGGGAGGCTTCCGAGGTGGTAACAGGTCTGGTCCTGGGATCCACCTCATTGACGACCTCTCCCAGGGTGAAACATTTGGGCATTATCCTTGAAGACAGATTGACTCTGGAAGCCCAGGTGTCATCTGTCATCAAAAGTGGATTTTACCATCTAAGGAATATCACCTGAATTAAACACTTGATTCCGCCCTTATATTTGCCATCACTGGTACATGCTTTTGTCACCTCTAGGCTGGACTACTGTAATGCTCTGTACTTCAGGGTCAATAGAGGGACCCTCCACTGACTGTAGCTAGTGCAAAATGCTGCTGCCAGGCTTCTGGTGGGCTTACCAAAGTCATGCCATGTGACCTCAATCCTGCGGGATCTGCACTGGCTGCCTGTCAGGTGAAGGGTCATCTTCAAGGTGGGCTTGCTCACCTATAAGGCCCTATATGTCCTGGGCTCTAGTTACCTCTCTGATCTTCTAACTCCAGCCGCTCCAATATGTTCCCTCCACTCCTCCACCAAGGTCCTCCTAGTGAATCCAAGGGCCAGGTTGAAAGCCTCTAGGATCACTCTTTTGAGATGGCCAGCCTGGCCCTCTGGAATTCACTGCCAAGATCTTTATGGGAGGCCCCAACAGTGGAGGCATTTAAAGGGGGCCTGAAGACCTATCTTTTTAAGAAGGCATTTTACCATAACATATAGCTGTTTTTAGATAGACATGATTTTATATTATTTGGCCTTTTTAGTAATTATAAGAAAATTGTTGTCCTGTCCATACCATGACTTGACTGTAATGGCACCCAGAGCCCCCAGGATTGGGTGCCAGAGTAGAAATAAAAGTTCACTTACTTTACTTACCTACTAATATGTAGCTCATGAAGTCATTTGAAGTAAATCCATTTATTTATATTTTCTTTGCTTAGCTAAAAACAAATGCCTCAGTACTAATATTAAAATAATTATTTATGTTCTTTATTTAAATTACCAGATTAGGTGCAACTGGTTGTGACAGATCCCAAGTAGAAGGAACTTGCTTTGGGTGGATAGTTACCTTAGGGCAGAATCAAGCTACTTGGCAGATTAGGGATAGTGAAAGAAAAACTGAAATTGATTTATGCATGATGTCAGTAATTGAGACACATAATAATGTTCATTATGTTTGTTTATAATGTTTCTTCTTTTTCTATGAGATTTTTAAAGTAGTGATAAATTAATTTACGTGGAGTTCCTTTATTTGTTCATCAATGTGCACTATGTATTTGAATGTGATGACACTGGATATGAAGTCATAATTTAATAAACATTTGCTATTTAAACATGTCCGTTACTGGTTAACCCTGCCCCGTGATGATGGTCCTCTGACCGAATCATTGGGGTGATACCCAGTCATGTGATTTGTGTGATTTGACAATAACATTTTAAAAAAAGTTTATTTTACATTTGACGCATTGGAAGTTTATTTCATCTGATCCTTCAGTGTGTGCACTGGCTGCATGTTTGTTTCATTGTTTGGGTATTAGCAATACCTTCAGTGTGTGCACTGGCTGCATGTTTGTTTCATTGTTTGGGTATTAGCAATACCTTCAGTGTGTGCACGGGCTGCATGTTTGTTTCATTGTTTGGGTATTAGCAATACCTTCAGTGACACCATCGGTGTCTTGTGGCACACAGGGCTCCTTTGGATGTTTGTTTGAGGAGGAACCAGTGGCTTAATATAGTGATAGCAGCACCTCCTCTTTCCTGCTGGGGATCCCCCCCAATATGCACCCCCAACATCCTATTTGCCCTAATTACTGCCCTACTGAATTGTGCTGTTGCCTTCAGACTGTCTGAAAATATTACTGATAAGTTATTTTCTTCTGAAGTGCTTTCCACTGCAACAGGGGAGCTGGAGGGGATGCAACACAGAACTTCAGCATACTTGGCAACAGAGTTTCAACACTAAAAAATGCAAAATAATGCACATGGACTGCAGAAACTCAGGGGCAACATACCAACTGGGGGGTGGGGTACCAACAGACACAAAGCTGGAAAGAGACCTGAGGTAATCATTACTGATGACCTAAAGGTTGTTAAACAGTGTGACAGGGAAGTGGGGAAGGCTAGCAGGATGCTGGGATGCATAGGCAGGAATATCACCAGCAGAAGGAGGGAGGTAATACTATCCCTCTTTAGATCACTGATGAGACCGCATCTCAAATACTCTGTCCAGTTCTGGAGCCCCATCTTCGAAAGGACATAAATAGGGTGGAGGCAGTTCAAAAAAGGGCAGCCAAAATGGTGCAGGGCCTGCAACAATAAGCATACGAGGAAAGGCCTAAGGAATTAAATATATACTCCCTGGAGGAAAGTAGGAGGGTGGCTATGATAGAAACATTAAAATACCTCACAGGAAAGAACAAGTTCCAAAGGATAAGATGCTCAAGAACAAGGGGTCACACTATGAAGTTAGAATGAGAGAGGTTCAGAGGAAATGTGAGGAAACACTTTTTCACAAAAAGGGTGGTGAATGCATTGAACAGTCTCTCGGCAGTGGTGGTGGAGCAGAAATGGGTACAGGAATCAAGAATGCATGGGATAGACACAAAGGTATCTTAGAAGTAAAGGGGTGGACTGGAGATAGGCTAGGGTCTATAATATCACTGTAGGTAGGGAAAATATAGCAGACTAGGTGGGCCATGAGGCCCTTATGTGCTGACAAATTTCATGTTTCTATGTTTCTATACTGTAGCAGAGTTACTGCAGTAAACAAGGCAGTTTCAATGGTACCTCATCTCCTTTGTCATGCAGTGTCACATGATACTGCATTGTATCCTTTCCGACTCCACTGTTCCTCCCCCATTCTATAGTCACTGTTAGGATGTTCTGCCCCTATGTTGAACACCTTGCACTTCTCTGTGTTAAATTTGAGTGGCCATATTTTTAGCACCTTTCCAATCTACCCAGGCCCCCATTCATAATTTTGTCCCCCTCTTCACTATCCACCGGGCCACAGATCTTAGTATCATCTGCTAAAAGGCATATCTTGCCCTGAATCCCTACCCCTATGTCACAGATGAAGAGGACCCACCCTAAGAATGATCCCTGTGGCAACCCACTAGTCAACCTCCTATCCACTAAGAACTCCTTGTTTATTACCACCCACTGGGTCCTGTCACTTAACCAATTTTCCAACAGTCTAATAATTTGTCCTCTACTCTGAGGTCCTGCATTTTCTTAGCCAACCAACCATCTATTTATGTGGCACAAAACTGAAGGTTCTACTGGAGTCCAGGTATAAAACATCATTGTATGTCCATTGTTCACTGTCTTTGTTGCCCAACTGAGTTAATCAATCAGGTTTGTCTGACATGATGTCCTCCAAAAGAACCTATGCTGTCTTTTCTCCTGCACACCATTTGCCCTCAGGAACTTACTACCCTAACCCTTGTTTCTAGATGTTTATCCACAATAGACATTGGGCTGTTAGGTCTGTAGTTCTGTGTATCATCCTTGCTCCTGCTGTTGTGCATGGGAACTACATTTGTCATCCTGTAGTCCCTGGGTACTTTCCCTGTCTCCTGTGAGCTATTAAATAGTTTAACTAGTGGTTCACCTGGAACCTGCCACATGTTCTTAAGCTTTCCAGGTACACAGACTTATTCATTTTAAGTGCATAAGCCCTCCAGTACCTTTTCAACTGGAATGGGTTCTACTAACATTGAACCCTTCAATCTCCATCTTCCCTCATGGCATACTCAGGCATTGGCCCCTTGCCCTCCACAGCGAACACTGAATGGAGATATCTGTTAAGGTTGTCTGCCTTACCTTTATCTTCCTGTTCCCACTTCTCTCCTCACTTCAGCCTAATTAATCCTTTTCTCATTTTCCTCTTTTCACTTATTAATTAAAGAAGTTCTTATCTTCCCTCTTCTACCTTCTGCATATCTCAAGTCTGTGTCAGCCTTAGCCCTCCTCATTATGTTAGCCTCTTTCATCCTGCTATGAAAATCCACCCTGCTTTCTTCTGCTTGTCTAGTTTTATAATTTTTAATGGCCCTTTACTGAGCCCTCATGGTCTCCCCTACTTTCTTTGAGAACTATAATAGCTTTTTTTATTTATTTGTTTTTTGGTAAGTGAATAGGTACACTAAACAATTAAATGTCCACTCGTAGGTGAGACCCAGGAGGGTACTGAGCAGAAGCAACACAATTGCAAGTACTGAACAAAACAAATTACAAAGACAAATTTGGAAAACCCACAATACAGGCATGTTCTAGAAGAGAAAAGCATAGCAAATAACAATTAAATCAAATCAAATCCTATTTATTTGTAAAAAGTGCCTTTCTAAAAACCAAGGTGCTTGTACATAAACTAAAATAGACATAATAAATATAAACAATCATAACAAATCAAAATATTTTAAAATTCATAAAACTGCAGCTCAATAAATATCAAATTGACTACAAAGAATCTGGATATGCCAGGCTGAATAAATATGTTTTAAGCACTGATTTAAAACTCTGGACAGTCAGGCACTCTTGTACCCAATGAGGTAGAGAATTCCACAAGGTCAGGGCCATATAACCAAAGGGCTGTGCCCCAGATGTCTTTAAATGAACCCTGGGAACCTCCAGCAATCCCTCATCAGTGAATCAGAGAGTACAGAGGTGCAGTAAGAGCAAAGAAGATCTTGCTAGTAATGGGGCCCCTGGTCGTGTAGGGCTTTATAGGTCAGTAACCCAACCTTGAAGGTGATCCGCCACTGTATTGGCAGCTAGTGCAGTCTGTGGAGTGCAGGCATAATATGAATGGTCCTAGAGGTACCAGTCAATAACCTGGCTGCCACATTTTGTACCAGCCGAAGGCAGCTGATATCAACCCCGGTAGCCTTAAGTAGAGGGCTTTGCAGTAGTCAAGGCTGGAGGTTATGAAGGTGTGGACCAATGTTGAAAGATCATTAGGAGGAACCAGGTGCTTCACCCAATCGATATTCCTCAGATGGTAAAAAGAGGTCTTGATAACAGCTGACACCTGAGATTTAAGGGTCAAGCTGTCATCAAAAATAATGCCCAGGTTCCACACCCGATCTGAGGTAGTCAGCTGAACATGCTCGAGCCAAAGCCTGGAGGGTTGTCCAGCCGAAAAATTTGCCTCATGATGATCTGGGTCCACAACTTGCACCTCAGTTTTAGCCGGGTTCAACCACAGCCAGCTGGCACTCATCCAGTCCTGGATCTTGGACAGGCAGTTGTTAAAGACCGAGAGGATCACATCCTGTCTGGGCACAAAGGACATATACAGTTGAGTATCATCTGCATAGCAGTGAAAACTCAGACTGTACTGCCAAATGATCTCTATCAATGGCAGTATATAAACTGTGAACAACATGGGTGACAGATTAGAGCTCTGCAGTGCCCCATAGGATAGGGGGAGAGGGGCTGAGGAATAAAACAGACACCACTCTCTGAGTTCTACCCTTGAGGAATGATCAAAACCATCTGAGGACCATGCCAGACAGTCCACAGATGAACCCGCAGGTACTCCAGCAACACACCATGGTCCACAGTGTCAAATGCTGCAGCGAGATCAAAGAGGACCAAAATAGAACTAGTCCTCTGATCTCTTGCTATTAGGAGGTCATTTAGCACCCAAACAAGGGCCATCTCGGTGCTATGCCTCTTCCTAAATCCTGACTGGAGAGAGTCATAGACATCATGGCTGGACAAATGATCATCCAGTTGCAGCGCAACCACCTTCTCAATAACCTTACCCACAAAGGGTAGGTTTGAGACAGGTCAGGCTTTTTAAGGAGGGGTCAAACAACTGCCTCCTTTAGGGTATCTGGAAAGACTCCCTCTCCAGTGACCTAAAGACTATCTCAGCTAGGACGGGGCCAATTTCATCAACACACCCTACAAGAAGGTGCATTGGGCCTGGGTCCAAACTACATCTGGATGGCAGTAAAGCCTGGACAATCCTCATGATATCAATGATTTCTGGATGGCTGAAATCAGACCAGGAAAACTGGGTGCTTGCCACCTCCTGCTGACCTCTGCAATACCCAACAGAGGGGGCTGAAAAGATCCCGGACCTGATGGTGGCAACCTTATCTGTGAAGAACTGAGCAAACTCATCACACCTCTCTTGTGAAAAGGCTCCACCAGGCTGAAGGCAGATTGGATTGCACAATCTGTCAACAGTCTAGAACAGCTGAGTTGGTCAGTTATGTGCAGCGGCAATCTCCCTGGACAGGAATTCTGCATTCTTATGGGTGATTGCTGATTGGTAGACTGCATAATGGTCCATCAATCTAAGTCTGGAATACAAAATAGGATGAGAAAATTCAGTATTGTATTGCTCTTCTTCTTGCTGATTACCCTTACACAGAGATCTGTGACCTCTGTTATCCCATTTTTTTTATAAATTCCCATTTAGCTTCCACACCATCTGTTGCTCTTCCCCTCTCTAGTTTCCCCTGAAGCAGCTTCCTCATTATTTTGAAAACAGAGCCGAAAACCTCAGGGCTTTAGTCTGGGACTGGTGTTTCTCTGCCCCATCTGATGCAGAACAAAACTATCACTGGTTCCCAGTGAATGCAGCATCATCACCTCCCCCACACTATCCCTATTGGTAAGTATGAAGTATAGAAGGACTGTCTCCCTTGTAGGATCCTCAATTGTCTGTAATAGAAATGCATCCCGAAATACTTTTACCAGCTACTGGCTTTTTAACTTGCTGATACAAAGATATTCCAGTCCACGTCCAGCATGTTGAAGTCCCCCTGTAGCAGTATGTACCCAAGCCCTGCAACCCCTTTGATCTCCTCCCCTAATTATCCATCTGTTGCCTCCTTTTAAGATGGTGGCTTATAACCACCCCAGTTCTGATACTTAGTTCCACTTCTGTTACTACTTGCACCCATTTTGTTTCTGTGTGCTCACTCTGCCCAGCTATCCTTAATCTCTCAAACTGTTATATTGTGCCATATATATATATATATATATATATATATATATATATATATATTCTATGCAAAAACTTTGTTAATGCATCATTTAGGGATAAAACAGAAAAAGTCGAAATTAGACCTTTAGGGTTGCCCATCCCCTCATGGACCCACCCATCATCCCAAGATTGACTGCTGATGGGGTGTGTCATTGGGGTTGTGAGGCCTAAATGTCACCCCATTCCATCTGTAATCATATTCACAAGCCACAGTAAAGAAGAATGTGGTGACAATTAGGCCTCACAACCCCAATGACACACCCGGTCAGCTGTCAATCTCGGGATGATGGGTGGGTCCACGATGGGGGGATCGGGCAACCCTAAAGTTCTCATTTCCTAACTTTTTGTGTTTTAACTCTAAAGGATGCATTAACAAAGTTTTTTTGCATAAAATTTCTTTACTTTCTGCAAAAGAATAGAAAAGTAGAAAGTTGCACAAGTTAGTGGGAGTGCAGCCCTTTGCGCTTCATGCTCCCACCAACTGGCAAATTCCTGCCTAAGATAAGAGTACAAGTACTGAATATCATATGTATTGCTGGCAATGCATATGTTTGGGAGTGTGGGGCCCACCACCTTGAAAGAAAGCAAAGTGTCAGTTATCAGAGTGGCATAATCCAACACCTATTTACATGTCAGACACCTAACCACTACAAATGACCTCCATGGCAGTAATGCTAGGCACCCTATAAACGTGAAGACAGTACCACAATGTAAATGCCATATGCAAAACATAAAGTTTGTCAAGCAATATGGGTGCAGTAAATGAATTTTCAAACACCTAAACACCATAATTCACATGGACAGCACATCCCCTCAACATGCTCCAAATTTCAATGTAAAAGACCAAACCGTTTCTGAGATATAAAGTGTGAAAGTTTCAGGTTTTCATTCATCACACTGGCAGAATTCCACACCTATTAACATTTTACACACATAACAACTGAAAAGTACATCCATGGCAGTAAGGCTAGCTACCCTAATAATTTAAAGCCACTACCACCATGGAAAATGCCATCCGCAAAGCGTAAACTGTGTCACACAATATTTCCAAAAACAATGCATTGTCCAACACCTAAGCACTATAATTCACATCTACAGGACATGACGTCAACACCCTCCAAATTTCAAGTTAAAAGACTAAACCATTTCTGAGATATTTAATTTGAAAAATTGTTAAAATTGTGCTATCTGGTCCCTCCAAATCTGGCCATCTGGTCCCTCCCTCGCGATCAAAGATCACGATCAAAGAATCTTGCAATCAAAGAATTTTAGGCTCATGATCAAAGAATTTGCAGGCTCATGATCAAAGAATAAAAAATGTTAAAACAATTTTTAGAGAAAACTACATGAAACCACAGCCATGACTCGACAGAACAAAGGCCCTTGAGCAGATCCCACCCTAGTTTACCTTTAGAAGTGACCCCTGTGCTGAGAAAATTATATTTTTCATGTGGCCATCTAGTCGAGCCCTCATGATCAAAGATCGCAGTCAAAGAATCTCAAGATCAAAGAATTTGAGGACTTGCGATCAAAGAATTTGCAGGGTCGTGATCAAATAACAAAAAATGTCAAAAGTCAATTCTTGGGTAGAAATGCATGAAACCATAGTCATGCCTTGATAGAGCAAAGCCCCCTGAGCAAAACCCACCCTCATTTGGCTTAATAAGCCTACCCTGATCTGAGAAAATAGATTTTTTTCAAGTGGCCATCTAGTCACACGTTCGCAATCAAAGAATCTCGTGATCAAAGAATTTGCAGGTTGGCAATCAAAGATCGTTAGCAAGCCACAATCACAGAATAGAACAGTTAAAAATTAAATTTTTTGACCATTTTGAAAGAAACCACAGGCATGGCTCAATAGAGGGAAGACCCCTGAACAAAACCCACCATAGTTTCACCTCAGAAGTCCCCCTGGGCCGAGATATTTAAATTTTGCCGACCGGAAACTGAAAACAAGATGGCGGCTGTCATGATGAAAGAATTCCTCTCAATCAAAGATTCCTTGATCACAAGCCTACAAATTCTTTGATCATGAGGCAGGACTAGATGGCCAAAACCCCATTCTTCTTTCGCAAAATAACCATATAAATGTTCCTATTGACTTATAATGGGAACTTAAAAGTTTAATAACTTTTAAATGGATTAATATTTTTTCACCAAATGAAAAGTGGCATGTTCCTTGACCAAAGCTCTTTCAGATGAGCCAAGTCACAGAGCAGCACACCACATAACAGCCATGTAGTGCCACAGACAACATCAGAAAAACTGTCCACATAACTGGCGAAAAGCGCATTTTTCAGGATTTTGTTGTGCAACAACCATAAGTCTGACCAAAATGGAATTTGGCAAATCGAGATCTATCATGCCCCACTGCACATACAAAATTTCATGCAAATCCATTGAATGGGTCCAAAGTTATTAACATGCAACATTTTGAGTTTAACATAGAAGTGGCTTCATAATCCTAAATATAGGGGCGCAACCGTGCCCTTATAATATATTCCATGTTTGAGCATGTTGACATGATACAGTAAAGGAGAATGGGGTGAGATTTAGGCATCACGACCCCAATGACACACCCTGGCATCTGTCAGACTGTGGAGGATCGGGTGGCGTGTGTGAGGGGGTGTTAGGGGTTCAACCCTAATGTCTCATTTAGTAACTTTTTTTGCTTTAACCCTAAATAAAGCAATAACACAGTTTTTTGCATAGAATTTCCTTACTTTTTGAAGAAGTGTAATATGAGTAGTGACAAATATGTATTGGTGAGAGTGCGGAGCCCAGCTCCCACTAAGTTGCCAATTTTTGCATAACAATATACATCTGGGCCCACACTCCCACTTACACAAAGTTACGGAGCCATGCAGTATCATTACAGGGCACCAAACCTTTGCAACAGTAATTTGTGCATATTTTGGGAACCGTAACAGCTAGAAAAACAATTAAAGTGTTATTGTAACCATGATAGTGAGTAGATTATACTGCAGTCACTGACTGTACCCATATTTCACATTGTTTCTGAGCTATGGGCACCGAAAAGCACTGGACAGGCACACTTTCTACCCTTGTGACAGTAATTTCACAATATCTCATGAACCATGCAACGTACAAACAAAATTCCACTGCAGGCTTACTCTACAATGTCAAATCTTTTTCCAGTGGCTAGATGACCTAATCTGATCTAGCCACCTGTAGAGAAAAGTCTGTATCTCACTTCGTTTCCAAGATAATGGCGCCGAACGTCACGACACAGACTCCAATGTAATCCTACGGGAAAAATGTTAATTACATCATTGAATATCTCTGCAACAAATTATTTCCCCAACACTTAATTAGCATAGTTCACATCTCTTTGACATCCCCTCAACACCCTTCAAATTTCAATTTAAAAGACCAAGCCGTGTCTGAGATATAACATTTTAAAGTTTGAGATTTTCATTGTTCGGAGTGGCAGAATTCCACACCTGTTGACTTTAACATAGAAGTGCCTTCATAACCCTAAATATAGTGGTGCGACTACGCCCCTGTAATATATATATATATATATAGCAAAACAAAATGGTTATATTAAATGCAAGCTGAAAATAGAAAATAGAGTTAAAAACCTATGTTTTGACCTTAGGTCTTCTTCAGGAAATATCTAAAAGAGAAAAAAAAAAACAAAGTTAGTGTAGAGGGGAGGTAAAATGAGGGATATATATATATGGGGAAAGAAAAAAGGAGAGGCTCAGTGAGAAGAAGTGATAAATGACAAGATTAAGAGACAATCTGTGAAACAAAAAGGTAATGATGGGAAAGATAAAACATAATAGGAGTGAAAGAGCTAGGGAAGTCTCCAGGTGGGGATTAATTAACAGGGCCTAGTAAGAAGGCTGAAAGGTGACAAATGTGTGGGAAGGAAACTTACGGTGAAAATGAAAAAGAAATTAAATGAGTACAAATACAAATAGACTTTAGGGAAAATAAGGGGTGGCTGAAAGATGTTAGTGGAAAATATGTCTATCATTTAAACCAGAGGGCTGCTGGGAGCCAAGGTGAATGATCAGCTTGGCTTCCATGTTTTTTCTATGGTAAGAATCCCCGAAGCCCTGCTGAAGGACACAAACAGGAAGGTCATTAACACTGTGGTCCCTAGAGATAAAGTGGGATACAATGGGTTTAGCAGTATCACCATTCCTGACTGCTCTGTAATGTTTCCTTAAATGGTCTGCAAGGCGCCTACCAGTCTATCTGCTGCACACTTCTGGCAAAGAATACACTTCACCACATTAGTGGAGGTGCATGAGAACTCCTTGGTGATGTGAAAAACTCCTGTAGGCCCCCGAATTTCGGTCACACTGGAAATAAATTTGCAGGTGTAGCAGCCAGTCCTGTTGCAAGGTTTGGTACCTGGGAAGGAGGAACTGTTAGGAGTAGGTAAACTGCTTTTAACCAGGAGATTCCATAGGTTAGATGGCCAGCAGTAGGAGGCAATAGATGGTTCTGTAAAGGAAGCACCAATGTTAGGGTCAGTTTGCAAAATGGGAAAGTTATTGGTGATGATCCTGTGAAGAGAAGTTGTGCTCTGATGGAAAGAAAGCACTAGTGGAATTCGTCGTTGTTCTTGTATGGCAGTATCCTTCCTGTGGGGGTCAATCTTCATTGCAGGCACAACCATTCCAACCTGACACCAGGTGAGCTTGCAGCCTTCAGATCTCTGCAATGTAGGAATGACATTGTTATCAAACCAGCTGATAAGGGAGGTGCTGTTGTGGTTCAGCAAAAGGAGCTATACATCACTGAAGCCGCACAGCAACTCTCTTACACCAGGTTTTATTCTTCTCTTCCACAGGACCCCACTGCTGACTATCAAACTGAGGTCACCACCACCATCACCTCTGCTATTGAAAACAAAGAGCTCCCTGCTTCTGCTTGGAGACTCATAGTTCAGCATCCCCAGACATCCAGATTTTATCTCCTTCCCAAAATCCACAAAACAGGTAACCTGGGTCATCCTACAGTGTCTGCCTGCTCCTGCCCCACATCCCACATCTCTGCATTTTTGGACAACCTCATGAGACCCCTCATTGAGTCACTGCCCTCCTACGTTAAAGACACTAACCATGTTCTCCAGTTATTTGACAGGTTCAGAGTCAGTGACTCTCATCAGCTCATCTTGAGCATGGACATCAAATCTCTTTACACAGTGATCCTCCATGATGATGGTCTGACAGCTTTGCAGCATTTCTTGTGTGATCCCCAGGTGGCGCTATCTCAAGGGCTACTACCCCTGCCTGCTTGACTACTGACAGGTTGAGGGGCCTAGGTTTTATGATGTGTGCCTCCACCCAGAGGTCAGGGTTTGTAATGATTGGTCTAGTTTGGTCACAGCCCTCTGGGACACTGAGACCCCCTTCTAATCCCTTTAATGGCCCACATGATGCACAGGAGTTACAGTACCAATGCCCCACATGTACACACTGTTCAATCATACGGTACCACTTACCCTTGAGAATGATTCGCAGGTTCGTCTCTGAGGACTAGTGGTGGGTGGAGTGGCCCTAATTCGCCTACCTAAGTGATCCACGGAGTGAAGGCGACTCAGAGTGCCCGCAACGCGAAGCGGAGTATTTCGTGTTTAATGGGTAACGCCAAGTCCATTGAAAACAATGACTTCACGTTAATTTGCCTTCCCAAACCACTATTCCACAAATTTTTAAGGCGAAGTACATTGAAAACAATGTACTTCGCCTTACTTCGCCTTGTTTTTAAGCTCCAAAGGCAAATTTTGTAGTGTTTCATGGGATTTCAGGTCACATGGGCTCTAGATTGTTCTGCACATCCTCAGTTTGGAGTAGTGTGTGTAGGGAGCTGTAGGAGACAATCTGCTCTGAGTGCTCTCTGCAATTCAAACCTTCAAAAAGCTGTTAAGAAAGCCTTTTTGAGTAA
This sequence comes from Neoceratodus forsteri, assembly GCA_016271365.2. Lineage (NCBI taxonomy): Eukaryota > Metazoa > Chordata > Ceratodontiformes > Ceratodontidae > Neoceratodus > Neoceratodus forsteri. The sequence continues at coordinate 1,579,320,037 of CM057449.1, read as the reverse complement.
TTTTTTTTTGCTGAAACTTTAGTTCTTCAATTATAGGAAACCCTCCAGTGCTCATATCATCGAGCTTTTATTGTTTGTGTATGGATTTTAAATGTCAATGTGCAACATTCAGTCTGTGTACTGAGAGACAGTAGAAGTGTGCTTTGGGGAAGGGGTGTATCTGTGGTGTAGGTAGACTAACTTGGAGAAAAAGACAGTGCTTTCTGTTTCGGTGATATTTTTCTTGCTTAACTGTGTTAATGTACGCACAGTAATAGTTTCAATATTTCTTGCCATTTTTTTGCTGATTGTTGTGGTGCAGAAGTGCATAATTTTAGTTTGTTTAAAATATGTGGTTATATTACTGAAGTTTTCAATTTGCTATGCATTACTTAGTGTGTGTGTGAGTATGTGTGTGACGCATGTCATCAAATCAGACACCTTTTATTGTGCCACATAATAATTTCAGCAATGTGAAGCTGCTATCCACTGCAGCTGTGTGATTTTTGTACTTCTTTGTGGTATTTTTACTGGTACTGGTACCAGTACTAGTGACTGTTACTGCAGCAGTACAGTACACTCCCCCCGTGCGGCTCGTCCCACCCGGTAAAGGTATTCTTTTCCAGATTTGAATTTCTGATGGTGAGCACTGGTTAGGTGCTGTGCCTTTGTGTCTGCACCTCTTCAGTGCACAGCGCAGTCTTAATCTGTCTATGCATTTGCATCTCTTTAGGGCCCAATCTCCATCTGTAACTTAAGTCACAGTTGTTTCTTTGGCTTCCCTTCAGAGTACTGGACAGGTGTGGTGCATAATTCTGCATGAACATTCTACTCGTTAATATTCATTTTTAAGTCAGGACCCTCATCACGTGTCACTCGTGATACAAATCACGTTCTTCATCATCACAGTCACAAATGCAGTCACAAATCACGATTCACGATCATTCACCTTACGAATCACATAAATTTTTTTTCTAGTTACTTGGATGTATTGTAAGCCTGTTTTGTAGTATCTATCCAGGCTTCACCACCCCACCATTGTACTCATTGATACATGTTTTTAAGTCTGGGAGTTTTAAACTACAGCTCATTGGGGCCCGGGGAAGTACAGCCATAGGCATTCATGTTTCTTCATCATCATGGTCACAAATAGTCACAAATCACGATTCACGATCATTCACATTACGAACCACATTAATTTTTTTTCTAGTTACTTGGATGTATTGTAAGCCTGTTTTGTATTATCTCTCCAGGCTTCACCACCCCACCATTGTACTCATTGATATGTGTTTTTAAGTCTGGGAGTTTTAAGCTACAGCTCATCGGGGCCCAGGGAAGTAGAGCTGTAGGCATTCACGTTTCTTCATCATCATGGTCACAAATGCAGTCACAAATCATGATTTACGATCACGTCATGAATCACAGCATAAATTTTTTTTAATAGTTACTTGAATGTATTGTAAGCCTGCTGGTCACGGTGCTGAACAGGGATGGGATCCACATCTGGGCCCGGGGGAACAGGCACATCCTGCTCCAGAGGACCTGGTGCTGGACTTGGTGGTGGTGGTTCAACTGCCTCAGAGTCAGGAAAGGAGGTGGTGCTGGACCTGCTTCGGGGGGGGGGCACTCACAAGTTTTGAGTAGTCCAACAGGAATGGGGGCCCATGCCTTCCACACATGCACACAGTACGATGCTTACCACTGCCATGCTCTCCCAAAGCAGCCCCGTCCCAGACATTCCCTCACCCTGGTCCATCTCTCCTACTGAGCTCCCTCAGTCCGAGCAATCACTACTCACACTGTCACACAACACACACACACACACACACACACAGTCACACAGACACAGACAAACAACTAACTACTTATAAAGGTAAGAAAAATAAAATTTACAGAAAGAACAAATTAAGTAAAGAAGAGTACAGAAAAGACAAAAAAATTTAGCTTTTAAAAAAGCTGTTGGGTCTAAATCAAAGTTTAAATCTCCTCGCTCTGATCTAAAAGTATCAGCAGTCACAAAACACACTACTCTCTCTCCATCTGCACAGGAGAAAGAAAAAGTGTCTGCTTGTATGACTCACTTTCTTCCTGCCCAGCTAAAAAGCATGTGACTTACAGTACTGTAAGCTATGTGACATGTGGGGGGCTGCCAAATCTGAAACACCAAGTGGATCACTTAGAGTAATAATGAGGAATGTGAAGTCCATTAAAAACAATGACTTCGCCTTACTTCGGGTTGCCATTCAGCCTTAACGCGAAGTGGTAATGACAAGGCAAAGTGAGCACTTTGCATTGCCCACTCCGCGTAGCAGAGTAGCAATGTGAAGTGCCCACTTCGCGTTCACTTCTCTAACGAATTTTAAATTCACTGCATCTCTACTGAAGACCCCCTGAAAAATAAGGTTAAGCAGCATACACAAACCAATACAGTGCTTGGCATGAAGGTACTGATACTTCAAACAGTTTAAAGTTTAACAACAACAACAAATCTGATTTATTTAGGGAACAGTAACACGGGAGGGGGAAATCAGGTTAATCAGTGGCATTAAATCACATTACTGTGCACACATACAGGGTCTGAAAAGTCACGCTCTGGGTACCCAGGTCGGGGGTGGGGGGCTAGCCAGGTCCATTGCCCGGGGTTGGCCGGCAGGTGCAGATGGATAGGGCCATGTAGAAGAAAATATATGCACAACACCCAATTGTAATCCGAAGCCTGATGGCTCAGTCCATGAAGCAAAGAAACAACAAGAATTAGATGACACACTTGTGATTAAAAACAGGCTGCATGGGAATACCCTGATTTGTACTCACAATACCAAAGCTGAGAACTGGATGGTGGATGTTCTTCTGGATTGTCAGAAACAGCAGGGCATGGAGACAGGGTCCTTGTGACTGGACCCCACTGCAGTTTTGTAGCAAACGGATTTAGTTCGAGACAAGCTGGGGTTTGCTTCCAGCTTCAACACACAGCACACAGCACAGGGGATTGGAAATAGCAATTCCCCACAAGCACTTTGCACATTCATATGTAAAAGGAAGTACTATACCAGTCAGGCTGCTCCTCTATCCTGTTCACAATTACTGCAAGATACCCAGGAGCACACACAGCACCTTTAGTTCCAGACAGACCGAACGCAATTCAACAATTTCTCCAGTCTTCTACAGGGTGAGCCTGGTTTCCACACTTCTAGTGCTTCTTTCTCCTCACAACTCAGATTCAGTCCAAACTGGCACTCACAAAGGCTGCAGATTGAAACTCAGGGCCTCACAAGCGCTTCCCATGTGAAACTATACACCGCAGAAGCACACAGCTCCTTCTCTCTTCACTGCTACAACTGATCTGATCTTTCCAGTCACAGAGCAGGGCATTTCCTTTAGCTCCACACTATTCTGTTGGCTGATTCAGCTGTCACTCACAATAAGACTCCCTCTGTTGGTAGAAAAAGGCACCAAGGTCAAAACTACATTTTCCAGAGTCACTGCCCATACAATCCCCTTGTGGCTGGCTCAAATTAAGAGTCCAAGTTCTGATTCATCCACAGGCTCCATTTTAGGGCTCCCTTAACCCAATTGGCCCAGCACAGCAGTTTAGGTCCAAAATGGAGAGGTAATACACACAGAGTCCCAGCTGCAATAAAGGCAGGTTAGACAAACTACAATTTTGCTAATGCTTTAAATGATTACAGGTAAACAGTTACAGATTTCAGATGGGCTCTCTTTGCACTTCAGCAACCACAAAATGGAGCGATTACTCCGCAGCTCAGCCAGGATTCGAGCATTAAATACACAGTCCCCCCAATACAAACTAATTAAGTCTGCAAGCAGACAGCTCTTAAAGATACAGTACGTGAAGGTTCAAATAGCACTCACTTGCAATCACAGTTAAGCAGCTCAGATGCCGAACACCAACCAGGCTTGGAGCATTCAGGCAAGCTCCTGGAAGACTTTTGGGAACCCCCATTTGCAGGGGGGGGTTACACCCTTCCTGACCTGGAAAAAACTTGGAGTCTGTGTCAAGTAAGTACCCCCATAAGTTTCAATACAACTATATACATTTACATCAGTATCACATTAGGCTTATACATTTAATTATCAGTCAACATATCACCTTACCAGAAACACATTTCTGAAACTTTTTAGTACATCACTTTTTCACAGTATTATACATGAATTGTACCAAAACTCAGATTATTACCTCCTGCACATGAAACCTGAAGAGAGGGAGCCCTTCCCTATCAGCTACCTTGGGGCAGGATTGGGCAAGAGCACCATATCTAGAGGGCAACACAAGTAACTTGGAGTTAGCACTGATGTTCAATTTGGGGAATGAGCTCAGGGACACATACACTCCTTCATGGACAACATTGAGAGGCAAGTCCACAGGCCTCTCAGGGGAATCATAACTGAGGTGCACCCCAGGATTTACAGCTCGACCAGTCTTTCTAAAGAGAACTGTTACAGTCTCTGCACTCTGAGCCTCATTTTCAGCATTGTCCTCACTTGTCAGGAGAGTCTCAATTGGGGTAGAGAGGCTAGAACTTGGGGCACTTTCAGCTCCAGGAGTTACAATCTCTGAGTTCACAACACTTGGCTCACATGGAGAGCTTTCAGACACTGGCGGTGGACCTTCAGGGCACTCAAAATACTCTTCTTGTTCTAGTATATCACCAGTCTGTTCCAGTCCATCATTTTCCTCCTCTGAAAGATCAGTTCAACCAAACACAATGATTCCATATTATCTGACTTGATGCTTTGCACTTCACTTTCTGAGCCATTGGCTCCAGGGACAAAGCTGGGGACTTAGACAGTCCAGAAGGCCCAGCTTCATCTCCAGGATTGACTAGGGGATTGCCCAGAAACAATTGACTCAGTTCATAAGAAGGGTAGTATTCAAAGCCACACTCACTTTCCTCTGACATGGACTGACAGTCATGTTCAACTGGGACTTGTGGAGGGGAACACTTTAACTCAGCTTCTGTAGTTGCAGACTTTCTTGATTTTTTCTTAGGAGCAGCTCTAGCCACTGGTCCAGAGGGGGCATTTTCTGGGGACTCAGACTCAATCAAGATTTGTCCAATGGGCAGTAAATGATTTCTATGCATTGTTTTAACATCTTTTGAATTATTCTCAGGCCTTACTTTGTACACAGGCAGATCATCTAGTTTGCCCACTACAATGTGAGGGAGATGGTGCCATCTGTCAACAATCTTATGCTTGCCATGCAGTCCCAGATTTCTTAGCAATACCCAATCTCCCTCCTGGAGTTCCTGTGCTTTCACCTTTTTATCATACTTTTCTTTGTTGGCCAGATTTCTTTTGGTAGCCATGGTTTGAGCCTGTTGGTATGCAGGATTTAGCTGGGCCTTTAACTTTTGCACATACTGTAAATAGTTGTCAGCTTGAACCCCATCAGGAGAAACTCCAAAACATATATCTACCGGCAGTCAAGCTTTTCTTCCAAACATCAGGCGGTAGGGGGAGAACCCAGTGGCATCACTTTTGGTGCAGTTGTAGGCATGTACCAGGGTGCTAATTTGTTGGCTCAGTCTAGGCTTGTCTTTTGGGTGGAGGGTGCCTAGCATATCTAGCAAAGTGTGGTTGAAACGTTCAGGCTGTGGGTCCCCCTGGGGTTGGTAAGAGGTGGTTCTGGACTTTCACACTTCCCACAGAGAAAGCATCTCTTTGTTCAGATGACTCTCAAAGTCTCTCCCTTGATCAGAATGGATTCTTTGTGGAGCCCCAGAGGGAACAAAAAAGTTTTCTACAAGTAATTTTGCCACAGTTGATGCCTTCTGGTCCTTGGTGGGAAAAGCTTGCATATCTCGTAAAATGGTCAGTGACCACCAACACATTACTAATGTTTCTTTGATCTGACTCCAAACTCAGAAAATCAATACAGACCAGCTCCATAGGTGCACTGGTGGTGATGTTAACAAGGGGGGCAGCACTCTGGGGCCAAGCTTTCCTCTGTAAGCAGCGACTACAAGTTTGAATGTGTTGCTCAACATCAGCCCCCATCTTAGGCCAATAGAATCTGGATCTCACCAAGTCAAGTGTTCTGTCTATACCAAGGTGCCCCATGTGGTTGTGTAAGGACCTCAGTACTGAGTCTCAAAAGGCAGTGGGCAACACTAGCTGTTGTTTGTCTATTTGTACCCCTCTGTCTACTGTTTCTCTGTATAACAGTCTATTGATCAGTTTCAACTTAGGACCTTCCTTGTATAACAATGCAGTTCTCAAATCAGTGGATCATAATTTAGACACATCTTTCCCTGCATAGAGGGCTTCTAAAGCTGATTTGGTCATGGGATCTCGGGATTGAGCCCGCTGAATACTGTCATTGTCCAGCTGAGGCAGTGCACCAATGTCTATTGCAGAAAAGTGGCAATAAGCAGCAGGTATGCAATTCTCAGAGGGTCCCAAACAATCCACCATACAGTCCACTGCGTCCGTGGACATTTGTTCCTCCCTGTCAAACTTCTGGCAGAGTGCTTGAATATCAGGTTCTGACAGTCTGACCCAGTCATTCCAGGTAACAGGCCTCCGGGAGAAAGCATCAGCATCTATGTGGTACAGGCCTGCTCTGTATTCAACAGCATAGTCATATGTAGATAATGCAGAAAGCCACCTATGGCCAGTGGCATCCAACTTAGCTGAAGTCTGCACATAGGTCAAAGGATTATTGTCAGTTTTTACTAGTATCTTAGCCCCATACAAGTACTCGTGGAACTGGTCAACAATGGCCCACTTCAAAGCTAGGAACTCTAACTTATGTACAGGATAGTTCTTTTCGGATGGGGTCAGGCTTCTACTGGCAAAGGCCACCGGTCTCAGGCCATTCTCATGCTCTTGGTACAATACAGCCCCCAAGCCTTACAGGCTAGCATCAGTGTGCAAGACATAGGGCTTCACTGGATCTGCATAGGCAAGGACAGTAGCATGGGTAAGTTGATATATAATCTCATGAAAAGCAGCTTCACTCTCAGGTGTCCATCTGGCTCCAAATACTTCATTGGGACAGAAATACACTCTCTCAGGCTCAGAAGAATCTGACCTCTTGTATCTTTTTGTGGGTAGGAGGGTAACCTTGAGTAAGATTAAGTAAAGGACGGATCACTCTTGGATAGTCCTTGATGAAACGGTGATAGTAGCCACAGAATCCCAGGAATCTTTGCAGTTCTTTTAGATTGTGGGGCTGTGGCCAGGTGGTCAAGGCCTCAACTTTACTTGGGTAGGACTCTATTCCTTCGGTGGAGACTATGTGTCCCACATACTTTACAGATGTTTGGAAGAATTGGCATTTATCGATGGACAGTTTTAGGCTAAAGTCTTCCAGCCAGTCCAACACCTTGAACAATCTGCTCTCATGTTCCTCCAGTGAGCTGCCAAACACAATAACAACTTCCAGATACACCAGGCACTCTAATAAGTTGATGTTCCCCACTGCACACTCCATCAGTCATTGAAAAGTGGCTGGGGCACCGGAAATCCCTTGAGGCATCCTCATGAATTCATAGAAGCCAAGCGGACAGATAAAGGCTATCTTCTAATGGTCTTCCGGGGCCATCAGGATCTGGCAGTACCCACTGTGAAGATCCAGCACGGAGAGCTCCTTGCTACCATTCAGGCAGTCTAAAGCATCCTGAATGCGGGGCATTGTATGCTGCTCTGGGATAGTCCGCCAGTTCAAGGTGCGATAATCCATGCACATCCTTACTATCCCATTCTTTTTTCTCACTACCACAATAGGTGAAGCATATGGGTTCTGGATTCTTGTATTACACCAGTAGCAAGCATCTCTTGCAGATGCCCTCTCACATCATCTATGTCAGCAGGTGCCAGGCGTCGAGACTTCTCATGAAATGGCCTTTCATCATGCAGCCGGATGTGGTGCTTAGCTCCTTGCACACATCCTACATCCCATTCTTTGAAAGAAAACACCTGGTCTTTCTAGGCAAGCTTTCTACTGATTCTCATATTCCATTCAGCTGGCAATGGGGAGTCACCAAAATCAGACAAGTCGGGCATCACTCTGTCATTCTCCCCTGAACACTTATTACTAGGCAACACTGCAGTATCCGCACAATGCACATTAGCCAGGGTGCAACCTCTATTTACTTGAATCTCTCTATCAGACACATTACGAACTTGGACCATTGCCCATCTGGCACAAGCATGGACTTTGGCAGGCAAAATACTTGGCTTGACCAGCAGTTCCTCTGGCAATTTCCCATTGCCTGAAGCGTTCAGCATGAGGATTTTATTCTTGACATCCTTTCTGATGTGGATCTCTCCCTGTAAGATACACTGGGCATTTGGCACCAGGATCAGAGACACAGGATCCTTTTTCTAGACAATTCCAACCGGTTCCTGTGGTTCCACTTTGTCAGCATATCTTTGGGCATCATAGGCCTTCTTGATTAATGCCAGAATTCTTAAGTTCTAGCAGTCTATGACCCCTGTTTCTCATAACACAACTGCGCCAACCATCCAAACATGTGCATTCATCCCAATTAGTAGCAGAACCCCATCATACAGTCCAGTAGGGGGACACACTTAGGCTAGGGTCTCTACTTGCTCTGCCACTCTAGCCACGGAGGTGGGGAAAGACAGCCAAATTCAGATATACCCGGAGTAGGGGTAGGCCTTCTCACTTAACCCTCATACATGCAGGCCTTCCAATGGTTATAAGGGTACATCTGACAAATGCTTCTGATACCAATCCTGGAACATAATTGTCACCTGGGAGCCACTGTCTAATACAGCTCTTGTAGACACTCCATTCTTTTTACAGTGGTCTCCATGGAGGGACCCAATATTCTGGACTAGTCTGGAGAGGCAGTAGCAGGAGCCTGGGCAACTGACCTTGCCATAAAGGGACTTGAGTTAGCATTTTTGCGACCCTCACTGGGATCATTTCATGCACCTCTTAACCACCGATTTGTTCTCCAAAGCTCTCCTTGTGGCCTATATACAACTTTGTATATGTCTTTTGGGGACCAGCATTCTCTGTTCATGTGCCCATCCTTACCACAATTATAGCAAAACATACTTTCTGGAGTTTGATCTGGCTGAGGCGTCACACTGGGAGCCAGGATGGGAGTACTACTAACTGAACACCTTGGTGCCATCTCTGTCTGCAGCATGATAAGCATTTGGAGGCATCTCAGCAATTTCCCCACTTCCATGGTCAAGACATTGAGTTTTGAGCTGTTGTCAGCAGGAGATGCCTGGGTGGGTACCCCCACCCCATAGCCGATGCAGTCGGATATAGGTCGGGGCCTGTACTAGCAGGCGGGGCCTTCATAAAAAGACTGTTTTTCAATTCCCTGATCTCTCTCAGTGATTCATCCCATGGTGGCACACCCTCATTGGTCCCCACTTCACGAGGACCTTCTGATGCTGTGATCACTTGGGCTGCGCTCACCCCAGAATTAGAATCCCCCTCCTCATCTTCAACCTCCCGAAGTTCTTTTATTAAGTCACAATAGTCCGGTAGGTTACCCCTTCTGTCTGGGAGCCTTAATTGAAGGAGCTGCAATTTAGAATGCTTTGCATGCTGTAGTAGGTGTTCCAGCCTTACTCGGTTTAAATCACTGGGGGCTACCCCACCTTTTCGGTAAGCCTTCTGAAGAGCTCTTTCCAAATGAGTAACATATGCAGAAAAACTTTCCCCTGGCCACTGTTTTGTACCTTGACATTTTCACATCAAGCTCTCCCCTGACTCAATGCTCCCAAAATTGCCTTCAAGCACAGATAGGTACTTCTGGGCAGATGCATCAGGATTTGTGGACCTCAAAAATGTAATGGCCTCTAGGGCAGGACCCCTCAGACTTTCTATGATTCTTTTTCATTTCTCAGCCTCCACACAGTGTCATTCAAGTATCAGGGTGGGCAACACAATCTATCCAGGTGTCCCAATCATCTTTCCCTTGGGGGGTAGGGAGGGTGCCACAGAAGATCCTCAACCTTCGGTAAGAGTCATGACTAATGGCAGGTGCAGAAATAGGAGCCTGCATTGGTTCAGCCACCATAACGGGTACTGGAGCAGGAGAGGGTTTTGGGGGATGATCACCCCCAGGTGGCAAGAATAGTTTCTTCAAGTCCTCCACAGTTTTCCCTTCCTCCAGCAACAATTTAGCAAATTTCTGCTCAAAAGTTTCAGATAGTGGGGGGGCTCATTCTCCCCCAGGTCTCTACTGTCCTTAATTATCACTTTGCAGGCAGTGAGGGTTGCCTCTGGGGTAATAATCTGTGCCACTTTGGAGCTATCTATGGGGTTCTTATACTTTACTAGGGCCATGAAAGTGTGGGTGAGCAGATCAGCATGCCGACCCACCATCAAAGGGTTTTGTAAATCTTCCACCTTGGAAAGTACTCCCTGTACAGTGTCTGTATTGATACCCAGGGGGATGTCCAGGATAAGCATAGCATTTTGGGGGTCAATCTCCTCCCCAGTACACCACTCCACCAACAGCCACTTCTGTCGGGGTACCCATTTATTTATTTTTTTTAACAGTGGTTCATAAATGTGGCCACTAGAGGACACAAAATCCTAGTGGTGAGCCTCCAAGATGTAACTTCCAGGTGGTGCTATCCCAAGGGCTACTACCCCTGCCTGCTTGACTACTAACAGGTTGAGAGGTCTAAGTTCTATGGCTGGTGCCTCCACCCACAGGTCAGGGTTTGTAATGGTTGGTCTAGTTTGGTCACAGCCCTCTGGGATACTGAGACCCCCTTCTAAACCCTCTAATGGCCCACACAATGCACAGGAGTTACAGTACCAATACCCTACATGTATACACTGTTCATTCATAAGGTACCACTTACCCTCGAGACTGATTCGCAGGTTCGTCTCTGAGGACCCCCTGAAAACAAAGGTTAAGCAGCATACACAAATCAATACAGTGCTTGGCATGAAGGTACTGACACTTCAGACAGTTTAAAGTTTAACAACAATAACAAATCTGATTTATTTAGGGAACAGTAACACAGGAGGGGGAAATCAGGTTATTAGTGGCATTAAATCACAGTACTGTGCACACATACAGGGTCTGAAAAGTCACACTCTGGGTACCTAGGTTGGGGGGCGGGCTAGCCAGGTCAGTTGCCTGGGGTTGGCCAGCAGCTGCAGATGGATAGGGCCCTGTAGAAGAAAATATATGCACAATACCCAATTGTAATCCAGAGCCGGATGGCTCAGTTCGTGAAGAAATGAAACAGCAATAATTAGATGACACACTTGAAATTTGATAAACAGATGGCAGGGAGCTACCCTGATTTCTACTCACAATACCCAAGCTGAGGATCAGATGAAGAATGTCCTTCTGGATTGCCAGAAGAACAGGGCATGGAGAAAAAGGTCCTTGTGACTGGACCCACTGCAGCTGATAGCAAACAGATATAGTCCGAATTAAGCTGGGGTTTACTTCCAGCTTCAGCACACGATTCACTGTACAGGGGATTTGAAATAGTGATTCCCCACAAGCACTACACACATTTATATGAAAAAGGAAAGTACTATACCAGGCAGGCTGCTCCTCGATCCCGATCGCAATTACTGCAAAATACCCGGGTGCACACACAGCTGCTTCAGTTCCTGACAGACCGAGCGCGATTCAGCAATTTCTCCAGTCTTTTACAAGGTGAGCCTGGTTTCCACACTTCTAGTGCTTCTTTCTCCTCACAACTCAGATTCAGTCCAAACTGGTACTCACAAAGGCTGCAGACCGAAACTCAGGGCCTCACATGTGCTTCCCGCGCAAAACTATACACCGCAGAAGCAGACAGCTCCTTTTCTCTTCACTGCTACAACTGATCTGATCTTTCCTGTCACAGAGCAGGGCATTTCCTTTAGCTCCACACTATTCTGTTGGCTAATTCAGCTGTCACTCACAATAAGACTCCCTCTGTTGGTAGAAAAAGGCACCAAGGTCAAAACTACATTTCCCAGAATCACTGCCCATACAATCCCCTTGTGGCTGGCTCAAATTAAGAGTCAAAGTTCTGATTCGTTCACAGGCTCCATTTTAGGGCTCCCTTAACCCAATTGGCCCAGCACAGCAGTTTAGGTCCAAAAGGAGAGGTAACATACACAGAGTCCCAGCTGCAATAAAGGCAGGTTAGACAAACTACAATTTTGCTAATGCTTTAAATGATTACAGGCAAACAGTTACAGCTTTCAGATGGGCTCCATTTGCACCTTCAGTGACTGTAAAATGGAACGATTACTCCGCAGCTTGGCCGGGATTTGAGCATTAAATACACAGTCCCCCCATACAAACTAATTAAGTCTGCAAGCAGACAGCTCTTAAAGAGACAGTACATGGAGGCTCAAATAGCACTCACTTGCAATCACGGTTAAGCAGCTCAGACACCAAACACTACCCAGGCTTGGAGCATTCAGGCAAGCTCCTGGAAGACTTTTGGGAATACCCATTTGCAGGGGGGGTTACACTTGAATAAGCGAGAAGTTCAGCAGCCACCCACACACACACGCTAACTCATCTGGCAGAACTGGTTCTTACACCCAATGCTTTTTCTTTTAATAACAGTTTTTTTCAAATGGTCAGTGGAGTTGCCATGGGTACCAAGATGGTTCCCAGCTTTGCTAATCTGTTTTTGGGTTGGGTGGAGGAATGTTTTTTTCTCTCATTCACAGGGACTGTGCCTGAACTCTACAAATGCTATATTGATGACATGTGGGGGCCACCTCCTGCTCCAGGGAGACCCTCCAAGTCTTCCTTGACAAGTTTACCACGGCCCATCCTTCCCTTCAATACACTGTTGAAGTATCCTCCTTTACACTGCCTTTTTTGGATACCCAGCTGTCAGTACAGAACACTGGTCTGAAGACATCAGTTTATTACAAACCCACTGACTATCACAGTTTCCTCCTCCACAGCTTCTTCCATCCTAAATATGTCAAGAATGGCCTGCCTTATTCACAGTTTCTTAGACTTCACATGTTATGCAGTGAAGAGGATGATTTTGCTGAGCAGACCCAAATAATGCACAGTTTTTTATCAACAGGGGATACCCTAACAGCACAGCAGACAGAGCACTCTCCCAGGTCAGTAACATGCCCCGTAACCTTGACCCCCAAAGGAAGGATACTGTCACACAAGAACAACGGCAAATTCCACTAGTGCTTCCTTTCCATCAAAGCATACCTTCTCTTCACAGGATCATCACCAGTAACTTTCCCATTTTGCAAATTGACCCTAACATTGGTGCTTCCTTTACAGAACCACCTATTGCCTCCTACCGCCAGCCACCTAACCTATGGAATCTCATGGTTAAAAGCAGCCTACCTACTTCTAACAGTTCCTCCCTCCCAGGTACCAAACCTTGCAACAGGACTCGCTGCTACACCTGAAAATTTATTTCCAGTGTGACTGAAATTCGGGGGCCTACGGGAGTTTTTCACATCACCAAGGAGTTCTCATGCACCTCCACTAATGTGGTATATTGTATTCTTTGCAGGAAGTGTACAGCTATTTACACAGGAGAGACTGGTAGGCACCTTTCTGACCGTTTCAGGGAACATTACAGAGCAGTCAGGAATGGTGACACTGCTAAACCCATTATATCCCACTTTATCTCCAGGGACCACAGTGTCAATGACCTTTCTGTCTGTGTCCTTCAGCAAGGCTTCTGGGATTCTGACCATAGAAAAAACATGGAAGCCAAGCTGATCATCCACCTTGTCTTCCAGCAGCCCTCTGATTTAAATGATAGACTTATTTTCCACTAACATCTTTCAGCCACCCCTTATTTTTCCCTAAAGTCTATTTGTTTTTGTACTCATTTAATTTATTTTTCATTTTCACCATAAGTCTCCATCTCTGTTTCCTTCCCCCATATTTGTCACCTTTCAGCCTTCTTACTAGGCCCTGTTAATTAGTCCCCACCTGGGAACTTCCCTAGCTCTTTCACTCCTATTATGCTTTATCTTTCCCATCATCACCTTTTTGTTTCACAGATTCTCTCTTAATCTTGACATTTGTCACTTCTTTTCCCTGAGCCTCCCCTTTTTTCTTTCCCCACATATATATATATATATATCCCTCATTTTACCTCCCCTCTACACTAACTTTGTTTTTTTTCTCTTTTAGTTATTTCCTAAAGAAGACCTAAGGTCGAAACGTAGATTTTTAACTCTATTTTCTATTTTCAGCGCGCATTTAATATAACCATTTTGTTTTGTTTATATTATATAAATATATATATATATATATATATACACACACACATATACATATAATGTCACTCCTCCCCCTCTCTTTTCCTTTCTATCCTTCCTGTACATAGTGTACCTCAACATAGTAATGCCCTAGTCTTGGTACTGGCCAGTCCATATTCCCATGATCCCCCACCAGGTCTAACGCTTCCTCTGCCATCACTGTCTAGTGCCTCCAGATCACTGATCTTATTTTTCAAGCTTCTGATGGTCATACATATAGACCTCCCCCTTGCTTAGGAAATTATGCATTGCTGCTATAGATATGAGCTATAAAGTGACTGCTCTTGTCTAATAGCCCACCCCCCAGCTGAAGAGCCATGCTCAGGCTGGAAAGCACAGGGGTGGGTCTTTCTCTACTGTGAATTGAAATGGTATCCTGCCTTTGTTGTTACTGCCCCTTCCGATACACATCCTCTATTCCTAACGTGATTTCACACCTACTGTTTGACACAGTTCACCTTTCAATGACTTTGTTAGTGTTCCATCTCTACAGTATTTATACATGTGTTTCAGTTATGGTATCCTAGTGGGTGCTTCTGGTTTAGATTTTGTTGGTAACAAGGAACTCAGAACTGCAATGTAGTTCATGTCCATGTTTTTCTCATTTTTCTCACATAGACTACATCATACAGTTTTAAATGACACTGACTATGGCACCACATTGTAAAGCAGAGATACTACCTTACTGAAGGCTGCTGAATTGCCTGTATAGATGGAAGAATTACAGATTTTTGAATCTGTATTTCACTAAATGTACCATAAGGCCAGTGAAGGTGGAGCAGTAACAGTACTGTATGTTATCCGGTATTTGAAGCACGACATGTAACTACAGTACGGTAAAGTGTAAAACTCCCCTGATCTCAAAGTATTATCAAATGATCAATTTTAAAAAGTCAAGTCACTCAGTGCATATCATATATGTGTGTTTGTGTGTGTGTGTGTGTGTGTGTGTGTGTGTGTGTGTGTGTGTATATATATTTAATTTTTATTGAGTTATTTCAACTACAACTTGATAAGAACTGGCATGCACTGTGTTTTATTTCATGTACAAAGTATCATTTCAACATTGAAACATTTTTAAACATTTTTTGCATTCTTGTATGCCCCATTCATCCTGTCAATACCTCATGCCCCCACCACCTCCCCAACATCACTACAACAGTACCACTTGAATTACAAACCATAACTCCCATACTCATCTAAGTAGTGCATGGTGTACACCACTTGCATAAGGTAATGCCTGTGGTGGGTGACAGGAGGTTGGGGGGCATGGTGCCAAAACCCCTGCTGCCCTGGCAGAGGTCTGGGAGGGTATGATGCATATCATCTGCCCTCACAGACAATATGGTGTGCACCATGTTCTCCAAGTCCTCTGTCCCCTAGGCAGGGGACATGGGGGATGTGGTGGGTATATAAACATAGACTCTGATGGCAGAGAAGGACCACTTGGCCCTCCTAGTCTGCCCATTTCCCTACCTACGGGATAAGATAAAGATCCTAGTTAACTAACAACCTATTTCTTCTTACCCCCCTACAAGAATTGCCTTATGTCTGTCCCATGTATTCTTGAATTTTCCCACAGTTTTAGACCTCACACACTCCTCAGGAAGGCTGTTCCATATGTCCACCACCCTCTCTGTGAAAAAAATACTTCCTCACATTGCCCCCAAACTGCCCCCCTCTATCTTTAAATTGTGTCCCCTTGTTCTTGCACATCTCTTTTTCTGAAAGAAGCTACCTCTTGGACTTTGTTCATTCCACTGAGGAACTTAAAAGTTTCTATCTTGTCCCTCCCCTCCTTTCCTCAAGGGTATATATATATATATATATATATATATGTATGTGTATATATATATATATATATATATATATATATAAAGCTCCTTAGTCTCTCCTCATATGGCTTCTCTTGTAGACCCTGCACCATTTTAGTTGCCCTTCTCTGACTGCCTCTATCCTGTCTATGCCCTTGCAGAGATGGGGTCTCCAGAACTGGATGCAGTACTCCAGATGGGGTCTCACCAACTGTCTGTACAGAGGGATAACAACTACCTCTTTTCTGCTGGTGATGCCTCTCCCTATACATCCCAGTATTCTCCCAGCCCTCCCTACTGGCTTCTCACATTGCTTGCCAACGTTAAGGTTATCTGATATAATTACCCAAGTGCTCTGCTCCCCAGGCAGGAAACTGGTTGGGGCAAAGTGAAAACCAACAATTCCCTTTGGTGGTCTCAAAGGTGTTTGTCTCTCCCTTGCTGTCTGTCTTGGCATGTCTCTTCTCTGATGCCATTCCCCCCACTTATCCATATGCACGCTTCACTTCACTTGCATGAGGTATGATGGGGGGGGCAGGGCCCCAGAAGACAAAGTGCCCCACCAGCTCCCTGCACATGACCCCAGGTACAGGACTGATGGAGAACATGGTACAAACCACTTGGCATGCATCATGTCCCCCAGGCTCCTACCCCTCCCAACATTACCTCAGGCTAGTGTCCTCCAGTTCATCCCACCAGTACTTTAAAGCACAATGACATGCCATACCATGTCCACATAATCCTTGTAGTGGAGCTCTCCAACCCACCTCAGTGTGCATGAGAGTGACATCTTTGCTGCTGCCTTTGCTGTGGCCTAGTTGGATTTGGTCAGCCTCATCAGCCCTAGTCTTTCCCTTGACATCTGCATTTGCATGTTCCTTCACTGGCACCATGCTCCTTTCCCCCAACATACACATCACTCCATTTATATGTGGCAATGCTGGAGGGGAGCAGGGGGTCATGGTGCCCCCCCAGTCTCTAACTTCTCCTCACCCTGAATAGGGGACTCCTCAGTCCCCTGCAGAGCAAGTGAGTTAAATAAAATTTTACATAATATAAAATGAAACAGAACATGATCAGATAACATGATTTAGTAACATGATTATATAATCATTACTGAATACAGAATGTCCAAATAACTGTCATGGTTCCACAGATGCTGTTGTTTCTAAAGCTGCATTCCTCACAGTAATGACACCATAGAGTCAGGTAAAGCCACCTGCTCTCCTATATCTAGTAGTAATCTCAGTGGTGGTCTGTCAACATATATCTCTTCCATAGCCAGCCATCGCAGAAGCATTCTAGTCACTCTTCCTTCATACACCTATAAAAGAATGCAGAGAACATATTACTAAACAAATGGGAAAAAAATAAAGTACACCAATGTACAGTAATTACTACCATTAAATGAATATTTGTAAAAAACTTACAAGTATAATATGACATTTTCCAAAAGGAAAAACAAATAGGTTCAAATACAATAAAGGCAATTTATATAATCCTTGAAAGGATTGTTTTTGACAAATTTAAGGAGTTCCTGGATACTGGCAATTTGCTAACACCTTGCCAGCTTGTTTTTGTTTTGAGATAATCCCGGTATGCTGTGCTTGAAGTCGCCAATGATCATCATGGGGCATTGGACAACAGGAACGCAGTTGCAAGTGGTATATCCTCGAGGAGGGAGGAGGTGATTCTGCCACTGTATAGGTAATTAGTTAGACCACACCTGGAGTACTGCGTGCAGTACTGGCATCCATATCTGAAGAGGGACATTAAGTTACTGGAGGGGTTGCAGCGCAGAGTGACAAAGATGATCAAGGGGCTGGGGGACTTATCATATGAGAGGAGGTTAAAGGAGTTGAACATGTACTGACTGGAGGAGAGGAGAGACAGGGGTGACATGATTGAAACCTTTAAATACATGAAAGGAATAAACAAGACGGGTACAGAGGGGCTGTTCAAAGTAAGGGAGGGGAGGGCCACCAGGGGCCATGATATGAGACTGGAGCGAGGAAGGTTCAGGAGGGAGATGAGGAGACACTTTTTTACAGAGAGGGTGGTGGCTGGGTGGAATGCGTTACCTGCTGAAGTGGTATGCAGTAGAACAGTGGACTGCTTCAAATAAGGATGGGACAGAACAAGGGGGAGGGTTAATGAAGGGGAAGGGTGGAAGGGAGGGGCAGCTGCAGAATAAGGGGTGCTAGCTGCACATTCCAGCAGACTTGATAGACCTCTAGGCATTTATCTGCTGTCAAATTTCACATGTTTGTATGTTCGATGTGCTCTTCCTGAGTCTTTCCAAAGCATTTGATTTACAAATTGAACCTGACAGCAGATATGGACCACTAGGCCCATCTAGTCTGCCCATTTTCCTTGCCTACTGTAAAAGCTGCAGACCCTACTTGTTCTCTGGCTTTACCTCATTGTTCCTGTTGCTAGGGTTACAGTATGTCTGTCCCATGCATGCATGAATCCCCCCACTGTGTTTGCCCCACCACCTCTGCTAGGAGACTGTTCCATGCATCCACCATCTTTTCTGTGCAGAAATATTTCTTCACACTACCCCTTAGTCTACCCCCTTCCAACCTCATGTCATAACCCCTCATTCCTGGTCATCTCCTTTTCTGAAATATGCTACCCTTTGGTACCCTATTTCTGCTTTTTATATATTTGTAGGTTTCTATTCTATCTGCCCTATCTCTCCTCTACTCCAGGTTATACATATTGAGGTCTCCCACTCTCTCCTCATATGACTTTTGGTGCAGGCCCTGTACCGTCTTTGTTGCCTTTCTTTGAACTGCTTCCACCCTGTCTACATCCTTACGGAGATGCAGCTTCCAGAACTGAACACCATATTAAAAATGAGGGCTGTACAGTGACATCACCACCTCCTTCCTTCTGCTGGTGATTCAGTACCACTCCCTATATACCCCAGCATTCAACTGACTCTCCCCAGAACCTTGACACACATTGTTTGCCCACTTTGAGGACATCAGATATAATTACCCCCAAATCCCTTGTCTGCCTGGTGACCATCAGTCCCCCCCATCATGTAATACTCCTCCCTGGTTCTTGCACTCCAAATGCATGATTTTGCACTTTTTTTGCAGTAAATCTCAGCTGTAACACTCTGGACCATTCCTCCAGTTTACCTAGGTCCCTCCTCATTTTTTCCACCTTATCCGGAGTGTCCACCCTGTTGCAAATCTTAGTGTCATCTGCAAAGAGGCACACTTTCCCCTCCTGCCCCTCTGCAATGTCACTTATGAAGGCATTAAATAGGACTTGGCCCAGGACTGGTCCCTGTGGCACCACGTTGGTCACTGTCCATTCCTCAGATTGAGCACCATTTACTATGACCCTCTGTCTTCTATCACTCAACCAGTTCCCAACTCAGTTTACCACCTTGTGACCCACTCCCAGGCTGCCCAGCTTGTTCAAAAGTCTACTATGTGGAATGGTATCGAAGGCCTTACTGAAATCCAGGTAGGCCACATCCACCACTCCCCCTGATCCATGACCTTAGTCACCCAGTCAAAGAAATCAATTAGAGTTGTTTGACATGACCTTCCCACTGTGAATCCATGCTGTCTCAGATCTTGTGCTCTGCTGGATTCAAGGTGTTCCACAATCCTTTGTTTAATTAGTGATTCCATAATCTTCCCCACTATGGAGGTACAGCTGACTGGTTTATAGTTTCTATTCTCCTCCCTCCTGTCACTTTTGTGAAGAAGGACTACAGCTGCCCTCCTCCAGTCCTCTGGAACCACTCCCGAATCGAGTCACTCATTGAACGGGGCTGCCAGTGGTTCCACCAGCACTGTCCATAGTTCCCTTAATATTCTAGGATGTATCCCATCTGGTCCCATAGCCTTGTCAACTTTCAGTTTTACGAGTTCTTTTAGGACTCACTGTTCCATAAATGGACTGGTGTCTATCTCCCTCCCATATCTGTTCATGTTGCCTAACTGTGGTCCCTCACTTTCATCTTCTTCTTCTGTGAATACAGAACAAAAATATCTGTTCAGTATTAATGCTTTTCCAGGTCCCCTTCCACACACTCTCCTTCTTCCCCTTTAAGCCTTACTAGCCCACCTTGTGTTTTTCTCCTTTCTCTAATGTATCTATAAAAAGTCTTGTCTCCTTTTTTTTAACCTATTGTGCTCTTTTTCCCTCCATTTGTGCTTTTGTGCTCCTTTGGTGCATCATGGTCACCTGCTTGCCAAACTTCAGGCCCTTGCTCAATCTGTATCTGCAGTATCCTGATTCCACAATTACTTGACTGACAGATCTTAGGTTCTTTGAATTAGTGGAGTAACCCAGGGATCAATCCTGGGGCCTACTTTGTTTAGTGTTTTTTTAACACTGTAGCTAGCAATGTGCATTGCTCTGAATCCTGTATTGTACAGGGTAGAATGCACAGTTTCGAATACCTCATTTTACTATGGACCATACCCTCTTTTAAAAAATATGGGCTTGATTTTTAAAGAGTCCTTAGATTGCCACAAGTTGTGGCGATCTAGGGCTGTGCCAGTCTTGGAGTGCATCAGGGACCCTGCACTATATTTAAAAAAAAATAAGGTCCCTGCACCCAAGACCAGAGATTTGCCACATCCACAGGGTTGTGCAGATGATGTGGTGCCCTGCTGGGTTTGACAGAAGAATCTATCAATCCTCCTGCTTGGCTCAACACGTGAGGGGCATTAGAGGTGGGGGTGCATACAGCTACAAGACGGGGACCAGGGAGCAGAAGAACTATGGGGAGAGTCCTTGGGGATGATGGGGGGCATGGTGGCAATGTGTGGAGGATGAGGTGACACCCTGCAGGGGTGCCCTGCAGTACTACATAAATCCAATCAGACTGGGTACAGGGGGCCAGTAGAAAGAGACTGGGACTCAGCATCAGGAGTATACAGCCATGGCACCTCAATCAATCAATCGATCGATTTTATTTGTATACTGGAAGGTATGCGAGCCAAAATGTCTGTTTTCACAAATGTTCAGTGTAGGAATACAACAGATAAATAAATATAGAGGCCATTGGAATGCATAAGAGAAACAACATAATACATAGGACATACCATGAAGTAAATACATTATATTTACAGGTGTGTAAAAGTACAAGGAACTAACGGTACAAACTATAAATATCATATTACATGGGTAAAATGTACAAGAGTCGACCAGAAGGCAAACAGATAAATAGTAATGTTTACAGGTGGGATGGGGCAATTAGTAGCTGAAGAGATTACTTGAAATAACAAAGGAGAAAGGAAAGAGCAGAGGAGGAGCAGAGGACTGACGAGGCCAAAACCTAGATGTAGGGATCCATTTCAAAGATAGAGGAGAGACAGACTATTGTACAGGGCAGAAAGTTTTAGTGCACTAGGTGGGGAAAGAAAGTGCAGGTGATACAAGGGAGAGAGAGAGAGAGAGAGAGAGATACTGGGATTAGCAAGAGAGCCAGGGAGGAGGCATATCAGGGCAGTGGCAGGCGGACGATAAGAGAAGGTGCTCCTTGAGGGAGGAGTTGAAAGAGTACATGGACCCACAGACCTGAATTTCAGGGGATAGTTTGTTGTAAATCTTCATTCCCTTGTAGGTGATAAGAGTCCTAGCCTGCTTAGCCCTGTAGAAAGGGGTGTCAAAGATTAGACTTGAGGCACTCTAGTCAATCGTCCAGGTGCTGTGAGTGGTAAAAAGGGAGATAATGCTGGGGGGGTTGAATATTGAGGTATATCTTATGTAGGAAGGAGAGCATCTTTAGATGGGACCTCCCTTCAAGAGTGTTCTACCTGAGGGATGAATAGAGTGAGCAGTGGTGTTTTTTCCATGTGAGACCGGTGACGAAACATGCTATGCTGTTGTATGTGGCTCTAAGTTTGGAGAAAAGGAGGGATGAGGTGGGGGGAAGAGAAGGCAATGGATCCGTAATCGATAAGGGGCAGGAGTAGAGAGCTAGTGAGGCAAAGTCTGGATGCGGGGATAATGAACTTTCTAATCCTGTAGAGTAGACTAAATCTGACATGAACCTTCTTTATGAGGTTACTAATGTGGAGACTGTATGAGAGGTGGGAGTCAAGATGGAGACCTAGGTATTTGAATTCTGACACTTGTTCAACGAGGTTGCCAGAATTGCTGAGGAGTTTAAAACTGGGGTCCGGGTCTTTCCTGGGTCCTGAGAAGATCATGAGTTTGGTCTTCTTGGAACTGAGGACAAGGCCATTTCCGGTGAACCAGGAGTGTAGCTTCATGAAATCAAACTGCAGATTGTCGAACATCATGGTGGGGTTTTTGTTGCTGCACTAGAAAGCTGCGTCATTGGCATAGAGGAGAGTTTGAGTGGAATGGCATAACGAGGGAAGGTTGTTGATAAAGAGTGAGAAAAGAAGGGGGCCTAGGATCGATCCATGGGAGACCCCATATTTATTTGGACATTCCGAGGAGAAGTGGCCTTCAATTATGGTCGTGTGGGATCTCCCAAAGAGGTAGCTTCCAACCCATTTTATGGCATCATCAGAAAGATGTAGGCCTTTTAGGGTGTTATGGAGGAGGGCGTGGTCCACAATGTCGAAAGCCTTGGTGAGGGCGACAAAAACAGAGCCAATGTACTGGCCATTGTCATTAGCTTTAAGGATTTTTCTGGTGAACCTGACCAGGGCTGCTTCAGTGCTGTGCTCAGATCTGAACCCATGCTGGGCACTAGAGAGCAGTTTGTTGGATTCCAGGTAGGCGGCAAATTGAGTGTGCACAACCTTCTCTATAAATTTTTGAAAGGGGGCGAGGAGGGAAATAGAACGGTAGTTATCCACTTTGTTTCTAGACCTGGACTTGAATAAGGGTCTGATGGTGGTGGTTTTCCACATGGTGGGGGAAAAAGCCGGAGCAGAGGGAGCAGTTTAGTAGGTTGGTGATGGGGACTGCCAAGGCATTGATGGAGAGTTTAAGAATGTTATAGTCTATGCCGTCACCACCTTTACTGGGTTTGGGGTTATTCCTATGGATGAACATTTTGGTGTCAGCAGGTTTTAGGACCTTGAAGTAGAAGTCGGGGAAAGGCCTGCCTTTGGGGTTGGGGTGGTGGGGTGATGATAGGGGGAGGTGGGCATAGGAGAGGAGGGGGTAGGTTTGTATTTTTCGAGGTAGCCGAAAAAGTTGTTGAAAATGTTAGCTGCTTCGGTAGGGTCATTAGTCTGATTGGCACATGGTGCAATGTGATGGGATCTGAATTTTTGGTCTTGCCTAGTAGCGAGTTAAGGGTCTCCCAAAGCTGAGGGGGGTTAGAGGATTCACTGAGTTGTTTGTCATGCAGGAAGCTGATTTTTGCTTTTCTTACAGCCTATTTACACTTGTTTCGCAGCAACCTGTAAAGGGACAGCTGGGTCCCTGTGCGTTCACTAGCGAGCCCAGTCTTTGTCCCTGGTTCTCATGAGTTTGATGATATTAGGTGAGATCCATTCGTTAATTTGACCTCTGGTCCTGATTTTATTTAAGGGAGCGTGCCTGTCACAGATGCTGACAAGGATCCCGGAGAACTTTTCTAGGATAGAGTCACAGTCACCTGACCTCTTGGTGAAAGATCAGTCCACTAGACTGAGACCGTGGGTTATCTGCTCAATTTTCTGATCAGTTAGCCTCCTGTTGAAAATGAATTCAGGGCCTTTTTGGTTAGACGGGTTGACCATAGGCAGAAAATGTCATCGTGATCATTGATACAGTCAGGCAATACAGTGGAGTTGGTGATGTGGGAGGGGTGCAAGGCAACAATCTGTTCTATAAGTGTGTGACTGCCAGTTTTATAACTGGATCTAGTAAGTGAGGAGATGATCTGGTGGAGACCTAGATTCGTGATACAGGATTTGGCAGTGTCAGCATGGCCAGAATCCCAGTTTATGTTAAAATCCCTGAGGAGGATCCACTCTTTATTCAGTGGGAGGGAGTGTCTAAGGGCTAGTAGAGACTCATGGTTGGAGTGCAGGGTTCCTGGGGGTAGATAGGTGGTGGTGAGGGTCATGGTTTTATTGGGGCCAGGGAGGAGATGGATTGAGAGGGTTTCAAGTAGGGAAAACTCAGAGCTGGGGTTGTGTTCGGTGAAAGAGAATTTGTTAGAGATAAAGAACATACAACCACCCCTTTTTTACTCTGTCTGTCCTTTCTGACAGCTGTGTAGCCTCTGAGCTCGATCTCCCCATCGGAGAGTTTGTGAGAGAGCCAGGTTTCGGAGAGGGCGATAACATTAGAATCATAGAGGGAAACTCAGGCTTGGAAAGTGTCGAGTTTGGCTTGAAGACTTTGAATCTTGAGGAGGAGGACTATGCTGATGTTTCCTTCCTTATTAAGGAGGGGCTGTGAGGTGGGGATGCCGGGATCTCCTGGGCCGGGATTAGGATGGATGGTACCTGAGAGAAGTAGGAGGATGATGAGGGTTCTGGTTAAAACTGAGATGAGAGTTAGCGACTTGAATTATTATGATCTGTAGTGTTTAGTTGTAATGGCAGGTGGGTGGATGGAGAGACACCGGGGGCAGTGGAGGGACAGGGGAAAAGAGGGGAAGGATAGAGGGTTATTTGGATAAAGCTGGACAAAGGACCATGGGGGTTGAATGGCTTAGTGTGTAGCAAGAGGGTACAATGACCGAGAAGGGGAGATCGGAGGGTACAATGACCGAGAAGGGGAGATCGGGGGGGGGGGTGGAGAGATGCATGAGGTGGGGGTCCAGATGTAAAGGAGTAGAAAAAAGAATAACATGGTAGGTGCAGTGAACAGACAGATAAAAGAATATGAGAGTAAGTTTAAAAACTAATGTGTGAGAGTGGACAGAATATAAAGGTACTGAGTAAGAAGTTTAAAGGTTTGCTTAAAGTGTTAAATACTTAAGGCTGCCAGATGGAGTAGTGGTTAGTGTCACAGCCTTTGGACCAGGGGGTGCAGTGTTTGAAACCTGGTTGGTGCCAAAGAGGAGACTGCTAGGAGGATTGGAGTACTGTAGGTAAACAGGGGAGGGCAGGGGTGAGTTTTAAGTCAGATGATTCAAGGAGGTGGAAGAGAAAGGATGAGGGCAACAAGAAATGCAGGAGTAAACAATGACTCCTACTGGTTGGATAGTATAGGGAGCAGATGGAAAAAATGGGTTGTTAGAAATAACAGCCCAGAGTTACATGATCTGTCCTGACAGAAAAAGTACATATAGGAAATTACAACTGAGGGTGAGTGTGATGATGGGGGAGGGGGGGAGAATGCACCATTGTGCTACCACAGTCAATATCTGTTGTGCAAGCTGCTTCATTTTGGGAGGGCTGGTGCTGGTCCTGAGCTCCTGAAGGGCTCTCCAGATGACTATCTCATATGTGTCACTGATGCCAACACCACCATTAGTGAGCAGCAGCCTGCCTCCATGTGGAAGGCCTGGTACCAGGGGACTGCCATGGTGGCTGGGGACCATTCCTAGCCACCACTCACACCCCACAACATGTGGCCACTGCTGCCCGCCAACAGTGTTGGGTCAGTAGCACCTATGGGGAAGATGCCAAGGCTGTATACTGTATACTTCTGAGGCTGGGCCCCAGTCCCTGTCTGCACCCGATCTAATTGGCTTATGTAGTAGTACAGGGCACCCTCACAGGGTGCCAACTCATCCCTGCACATTACCGCACTGCCCTTGTCACACCCCAAGGTCTCCTCACATGCTTCTTCTGCCCCCAGTCCTCTCCTTGCAGGTCCCCCCACCAATTGCTACACTGCCCTGCCCTACAGTGGTGCATGGTCATTGGACCACCTCCTGGCTGGTCTAAAGGCAGCCCCCAGTTGCAAATGCTACAGGGCTTGTAGAATAGCAAATAAAAGGATGGTGCATCTCCAACGTGGTGGAAGCCTCCTTGCACCCTAGTGCACAGGCCCTTTTGCTACAAGGGTGGTGCAGAGGGGATTTGCCATACGACATCTCGATTTCACCACAGCCAGCATTTGAAAATCAGGATTGCCGCAAACTATAATGTAAGTTGCCACTTGGTTCATCCTCAATTGGTTCAGGCACTTTGCACCATAGTTTGCCTTTTGAAAATTGAGCCCCATATCTCCACACTGGTTAAGTCAGTACACACTCACCTGGGTCAGGTTTTAGGCAAAAAGAAAATGTGTCCACTCACTTTAAGATAGTCTTGGCTCATTCCCAACTACGGTCATAAGAGGACTACAGGCATCCAGTCTATGCCACTGCTTATGTCACTGACTTGCAGAGAGTTAAAATTCTATAAAATTCCACATGCAGATATTTTGTCTCCAGCCTCAGATGTTCTCATCACTGTGCTCTTTACAAAAACCTCGGCTGGCCTTCTTTTGACTCATGCATTACTTATTTTACCTTCATGAGTTTTAGATATAATGGCAGTATAGCCTAGAGGCTAGAGAAGAGAGCTACTATATGAATTAGCTTGCTACATTCATGAGACCTGAGTTTGATTACCACAACCTCTACGTGTATACTGTCTGACCCTAAGCAGGTCACTTAACCACCCTAGTGCTCCTGGGTAGCCCCTGAAAACAGGCATGTGGGCCTTAGCTGATTAACAAAGAACAAAAAAATATATTTCCTAAAAGGCCTGATTAGATTTTTTTTTATGGCTGATACTAGCCCCAATACTGGCTCTCTCAGTGCTAGATCTGCTCATACTCCTTTCATAAGGCCCCCGCTCTTCCATCCCTACCTGGACTAAAGTTATTTTTTTATAAAACCATTGCATGAAATGATTTACTGGCATTGTTACACTTTACCAATTTGCAGAATACTTTTAAAATGATGTTTAAAAGAATAGTATGTTTACCTGCCTATGTGCAAGTGTACTGTCACCTGTTTACTATGTACATGGATGTACTGCATATTTATTCTTTACTGCATATTCGTTCTGTGTCATTGTGCTTGTTTACATCGCCAGGTCCCCCTCGAAAACAGGCATCTAATGCTCTTGCATCCCAATGGATTAATAAATTGCAACTAGAATTGTTTGTTACTTTTGAAAATGGCTAGATATTTTTATTTTTATTTTAGTTGTTTAACCAGATAGAGTAGGGCCTCTCTGTTTGGCTGAGAACCATGGCGGGGGCGGGGAGTTACATTAATTTTCCAGAGACACCCATTTGCAAACAAGTGCCATATCAGGGTTTTCCATTACTGAGCGTATCCATGGGCACTATGCATTTTCAAAGTCAGCGGCCACTGTTTATTGCAAGGGACATCCCCCCCACCCAGCTCACATTATGTTTGTATGTTTTTCCTTGAAAAACAAAATGTTTTTTGCTTTAAAGTATAAGTGCTAGCATGTCAGGTATTAAGAGATACTCTGACAGGTGAAAAAAACAAGTCTTTTTTCAGTTGGACATAGTAGTGCTAGCACATAATGTACTAAGCGCTACTGTGAGAATGCCCAGCTCGCCCAAAGTCCATCCCAATTCCCCACTTGAGGAAAACAACGATTTAACATTTGGGGCAGGATTTTCATATGGTGGGGCAAGACTTGCATCCTGCCCTGCACCACGAGACTTAAACTTCAGCAGTGCACTGAACCCCTGTGTTGCAACTGCACCTGATTTTCCAATATTGGGTGCAGTTGTGACAGTTCCCCTGCTTTCTGGCAGGTTGCGACATATATCTAGCACAAGCACCGATACTCTGTCCCCCAGAAGTGGTGCATGCTAGACCATAAAATTGTGATCTAAGGTGGGCTGACAGGTGCAAGGGATGGAAACTCCTGAATGCAAGCCAGTGACAGCTGCAAGCCACATGCACCGTATGTTTGGTGCACAGGGGGCTTATGGCAGTATTGCACATTTAAAACTGCAGCCCACAGTACCTTCTGAACTTCATTAAAAAAATCATCTCTGTTTGCAGCTGTAGCGCTCCCAATAACCCAATCACACACTTTGGGCCAGCATCTTCACTGCAGTCTCCCGGTCCAATGCCACAAACTCTTCAAGTGGAATTTAAAAAAAAAAAAAGAAATATTACAAAAAAAGAAAAAAGTAGTGTCATCAAACTAGAAAAAACAAACAAAATTGGTTGCTCCTCTCTTCTCTAACTATGCTGAGAAGCCTAAAAATAAGCTGCCTCCAGCACAAACAAACTGCAACTCCCATGAAACCATGGGACAGCTATGAAGCCTGCTAAAACATTTCTCCTAAACAGCAACACCCTCTACTGGCCAAGAATAGCAATACAGGGACTACTTTTCAAGAAAAGTCAAGTTTTATTCCTTTTTAACATTGTATTACTTTTTAAAATTTATTTAGAATTGTTTTAATTTTTTTATTTGAATTTGTTAAAAATGTTACTGATAGCCCATTTTCTAAGTATAATAATACCCTCCAGGTGGGTGGTATGGGCAATACCGGACCTTCCAGGGGCTATAAGGCCCTCCGCCTGTGGTGTTGGGCATCACTACACCCCAGGGTGGTACAGTATTGCCCAGTACTGCCCACCCTGTCAGGTATTATTGCATGCATAACACAGTCGAGGGATTCCATTGATGTCATGACCTTGAGAGGAAAGCTCAAGAGTTGTTTTTTTTAATTTTCAATTTAATTCAATTTTATTTAACCAGGAATGCACCATTGAGGCAGCGCTCATTTACAAAGTGGTCCTGGGGGTCAAACAGATACTTACAAATAATGCAACATAACAACAGGAGAGCATCAGAGAACTATAATGACAATCAATTCAAGTGGCACACTGCTTGCGGCATTATATGATAATAAATGACATTAAAATAGCTAGGAGACACACTGTACAATTGCTACAAGGTACATAACAACAGGAGACAGTACAAGCATATGATAATTAGAATTTCAAAATAGTAGCACAAGTATTCAATAATATATGAACCTATAATTAACATTAAAAATGCAAGAGCTGAGAGGGGGTTATAGGTTGAGCAGAGAGGGAGGGGGATAGGACAGAAGAGTATCAAGAGATGCACATAAGCAGTGAAGCAGACTAAAGCTGGAGGGGAGTAGGGTAGGGCAGGGAGTAGCAATGGCAGGGAACATAAGGTCAGGAGCATAAGAGGGAGCTCATAAGAAGCAGGTAAGAGAATGAAGAGGGCGAGGTAAGGTAGGAGATGGTGAGGGAATGAGGAGCATAGATGACAGAAAGAATTTGGATTATCAACAGTAAGCGGTAAGGGAGGCAAAAGTGCTACGATGTTCTGGTGGAAAATAAAGAG
Source organism: Neoceratodus forsteri (assembly GCA_016271365.2). Classification (NCBI taxonomy): domain Eukaryota; kingdom Metazoa; phylum Chordata; order Ceratodontiformes; family Ceratodontidae; genus Neoceratodus; species Neoceratodus forsteri. The sequence goes on along the minus strand of CM057449.1, from coordinate 1,579,290,782 downwards.
TCAAGAGTCAGAGAGCTAATTAGCGTAACATTAACATTTTTCAAACAGAGCTGAGTTTAACCTTGATTTGAAGGAATTTAGGCCAACTGTGCCATGTAATTCTGAAATGGTGGCACAGCTCAGCAACAGATAGAGTCCTATGTGTTATTTTTTTTAATTCATGGGACTGTATCTGATTTTTCCCTGTATTCTTTCTGTCTTGCTTTTCACCTTTATTATACTTCCTGTGGTCAACTGCCCAATTATTTCTTCTCACATGGTCTGGCCCCCATCCCCTACCACACTCCTCAATTGTATCTCTCAACCACTCAAACACAGACTGGGTTGTGAGGGCAAGAGCTTCACCCACCTGCCCCCATGCTCTCGAAGGCAACAGCCAATCCATACATGTACCTTTCAATCTCTAATGCTGCTAACAACATGGCCCTGTCTGTCTCAGTTAGCCATGGTGCTAATTTATTTATTTTTTGTCATATCTGGATCTGACAGACTCTTTTTCTGCCTTCTTTTCAGCAGGTGACTGCTAGTAATGGTCGAAGTGGCCCCAATTCATTCCATGAAGTGATTCACGGAGTGAAGACGAATTCGTGACGTGCTCCACAACATGAAGTGGAGTACTTCGAGTTATAATGGGTAACGTGATGTCCATTGAAAACAATGACTTTGCGTTATTTTGCCTTCCCAAACCACTACTCCACCAATTCTTAAGGTGAAGTACATTGAAAACAATGTACTTGCCTCACTTCGCCTTGTTTTTAAGCTCCAAATTAGAATGTTGCAGTGATTCATGGGATTTCAGGTCACATGGGCTCTAGATTGTTCTGCACAACCTCAGTTGGGGTAGTGTGTGTAGGAAGCTGTAGAAGACAATCTGCTCTGAGAGCTCTCTGCGATTCAAACCTTCTAAAAGCTGTTAAAAAAGCCTTTTTGAGTCATTTTTTTTGTTGAAACTTTACTTCATCGATTATAGGAAACCCTCCTGTGCTCATATCATCGAGCGTTTGTTGTTTGTGTATGGATTTTGAATGTTAATGTATATGGTTGTCAGAACTAGTTTGGGAAAGAGTCGAACCCATCACGAACCCTGTTGTTCAAGTTCTAATTCAGAACTCGAACAAAAGAGGGTTTGCAAACGGGTTCGAATAAATCCATTTTTTTTATGCATTAAGAAGCAGCAATGCAAGCTTGCCTATAGTGTCAGCTCCCTCCTGTCCTGGTTCAGCTCCAGTATGATCGTGAAGGGATGGGAGAGAGGTTGAAGCAGGATAGGGAGGCAGCACAGTGCCACAGGAGGCAGAAAGTCTGGGGTGGAGCAGATGAAGAGGGTGGAATGAAGGGTGCATGATGGCATGCACAAACTTGTGGGGGCTGAATGGTGTGGAGTCAGACTGCGTGCCTGCGTACTTCATCCCAGTCCGTGTTACCACCTGACCATCTGCTCTGCGGTCAGGAGGTGGTAGAATACGTAAACTGTATGGTTGCAACTCCGTTCATTTAGTGAAGTCCCAGTGCCATAAAGGAGATGCAGGCTGCAGCAGCTTGTGCTACTCACTCTGTCTGGGCTAGCTCTGCTCTCTGGCTCTGGAAATTGCTTGCTAATTGTGAAATCATCGTGTGTGTTGATTTATTGCAAACTAAAAAAATAAATAAAAAAGCTATGGGATGGGTGGGGGTGAAAACTAAAGGTAGGGGGGACTCGGGGTTGGGAGTGGGAACCGAGGAAAAGAAAGGGCCCGAAGGAACAGTTGGTGAGAGGCTCAGCCTCAGGATGAGATGGACAGAGTGAGGGAAGTTAAAGTTGCTGAGTATTTGCTGAGTATTTGAGTAAAACTGAGAAACTGAGAGAATTTATCATAGTCTCAATCAACAGTTCAACTTAATTTCTTCCTGGCGTAGTTGTTTTACACTGGGAAGGAGCGATCATCAGATGGCTGGGGAAGGGGTGAAGAAATTAAAACAAACAGATTGTGAGGAAAATTAAGTTTAACTTTAATGTGTGAGTGTGTGAGAAGTTGAAACATTTGAATTTGATGGCATTTTTACTTGCTGCATTATACCCTACTCCACAAAACAAAGTAAAATAATCAGGAGGACAGGGAAGGGGATTCTGTAGTACTGTGCTGCTGAGCGTTCTTCTATTCCACCCTATAAAATTCCCGATAGAACAACACCAGGCTGTTATTTTTTTTTTTACACAGTACTCCCTACGTGTGTGTTGTGTGTGTGACTCCACTACACTGTATCTCTCTCTCTCTCCTGTGGTGTACCCATCACCCTGCTGTGGCTGCTGACTGTGTACCCTAACCATTGTGTGTTACTGCGAGAAGCCCATTGTTGGTCAGTCGTGAGGTGGCATTATATTTAAATACATGACAGAAGCATATAAATAAATTTTAGTGTTGTGAGGAGAGACAGAAAAATCTCTTTACTTAGGTTGTATGTCTGTGTGTGACTCCATCTCCTGTGGTCAGTCCATCTGCTGCATGCCTTTTGACTGCACTGTACCCTACCCAGTGTGTCTTACTGAGAGAGGCCCAGTGGTCAGTTGTCGTGTGGTGGCATTATCCTTAAATACATGACAGAAGCCTAGAAATATATTTCCCTGTTGGGAGGAGAGACAGAAAAATCTATTTCCTTGGGTTGTATATGTGTGTGTGACTCCATCTCCTGTGGTCAGCCCATCTGCTGTGTGCCTTTTGACTGCACTGTACCCTACCCAGTGTGTGTTACTGAGAGAGGCCCAGTGGCCAGTTGTCATGTGGTGGCATTATCCTTAAATACATGACAGAAGCCTAGAAATATATTTCCCTGTTGGGAGGAGAGACAGAAAAATATCTTTCCCTGGTGTGTGTGTATAACTCCGTCTCTTGTGGTCAGCCCATCACCCGGCTGCTGTGCACCCCTAAACTGACTGCACTGTACCTTACCCAGTGTGTGTTACTGTGTGAAGCCCGGTGGGCAGTTTTGTGGTGTCATTATCCTTAAATACATGACAGAAGCCAAAAAATATATTTCCCTGTTGGGAGGAGGGACAGAAAAATCTCTTTCCTCAGTTTGTGTGTGTAACTCCGTCTCTTGTGGTCAGCCCATCACCCTGCTGCTGTGCGCCCCTTCACGGCTATGCATATGCCTATTCCCAGCAGCCCAATGATTCTGTAAGCCTTGAACCTGGGTTCCTTTAGTTGCAAACCATCATATTCTTCAATTACTTTCAGTCCACTGCATCACAGTGTCACACAGCCAAAATAAAATTTTGGAGTTGTAGCCAGCGATCATAGATCACATTGCTTTCTTACACAGGAATTGTGTGGGTGTGTTCACTGCAGTATACTGGTTCTGTTATGGCTGATGCCAACATAGATGAAGCATCTAGTGCTGGTGTTGGAGAAGGTGTTGGTGGTAGTGGTAATCCTGGTGCTAGCAGAAATAACCAAAATGTTTCACATGATAAAAATTCAACAAACAGCAAAAAAGCAACAGTGAAGTGTGGTAAAGGGGGACCTTTTAAGAAAACCTGTGCAGCTGTTAGGGCCACACAGAGAGGCACCATAAGGTATGCCATTCATGCTGTTAAAATCCCTGTGACTAGCAGTAATAATGCAAGTGACAATGAGTCCCTCTCTGACTCAGACAGTAGCTCTTTGTCTCAGTCTGACACTGTTGTGTCTTGTGATGTATCATTACTTCCTCAACAAAGTGAAATGAGCAAGTCTGCTGACAATGAATCAGGTAGTGCACTTGCAAATACATCCAGCACTGTTGACAATGAAAAGGACATATCCATTGAATCTACCACTTCTGTATCGGCCAGCAATGAAAATCCATAAAAGTTCTCAGCACACTCTTCTAGCACCAAGGAACGTGTCCCAGGTTCTGTTAGGACAGGTGAAAAGACACAAACAGTCTTTAGCTATCTTCCTAGCATTTGAACAAAATCTGTCACATCTGAGGTGTGGAATTATTTCTCTGTCAGTAAAACTGATCCATGCAGAGTAATTTATTCCCTGCGTAAACAGAGTGTAAGCCGTGGTAAAGTTGTGTCATGCCTTGGCACTACAGCTCTTAAACGCCATCTGAAAAAGCATTCAGTTTTGCTTGATCATCCAAAACCTATGTCCTCCATCTTCCAGACCACATGTGAGAAGGGTCAGGAATCTGAAATGGATACTGAATTGTCTGAACATGATGCGGACAGAACCACCGCCAGCCCTAGGATCACTGTTACCACCAATGCCAGCACCATTAGTACCAGTTGCACATTCAGTGATGGCACTGAATATATAAGTCCTAGTCCACCATCTCAGCATCCATCTGCCCATCAAAGCATGGTGTATAATAAACCAACAGGGACATGTTGTAAACAGCTAACACTGTCTCAGGCATTTGAAAGGAAGAATACCTTTACTAAAAATCATCCAAAGACCCTTCATCTTAATCACAGAATTGGTGAACTGTTAGCTGGAGCCCTTCTCCCATACTGTTTGGTAAATTATGAGGATTTTAGGGAGCTCATGACATTAGCAGAGTCTCGTTACAATGTTCCTCATCGAAGGTACTTTTCCTGTGTTGAAATACCAAGCATTTATCAGGCTTTAAAAGTGACAGTGATGCTTGCACTTAAAACTGCAGAGGGTGGGGTTATTCATGTCACAACAGATATGTGGACCAGCACTCAAAACATAGATTACATGTCCCTTATCGCTTATTGAGTGACATTTTTTTGTGCTTCTTCAAAAACAAAGACACCCCAAAAGATGGCGCTGCTGCATATAAAGACGTTTGGGCAAAGTCATACAGCTGCAAACATCTTGCAGGAACTAAATGACCTCCTTGACAAATGAGTTTATTCTTATGGTCTAAAATGTGGCTTCATAGCAAGTGACAATGGAGCCAACATCTTGAAAGCAGTACAGGATGGAGGATTTATGCATGCTTCTTGCTTTGCGCATTGCTGACATTTAATTGTCACGGGATTTCTCAGCAATGAAACACAAGTGGATGGTATGATTGCTGTTTGCAAAAAAATTGTGACTCACTTTTCACATTCAACCAAGGCTATACGGACATTGTCCGAACTGCAAAAAAAACACAAGCTGCCCCAGCAAAAACTGATTCAAAATGTTTCCAATCATTGGAACTCAGTACTTTATATGCTGCAGTGCCTCTTGGAGCAAAAGCAAGCTGTACATGAGTATTGCTCCAGTTATATTATTGGAGATGACATTATGCTGTCGGTGCTGCAGTGGTAATTAATGGAGACAGTGTGCTGCATCCTAGCTCCTTTTGAGACAGCCACAAGGGACATGTCTTCAGAAGGTGCATCTGTGAGTCAGGTTATCCCACTCATAATGCTGATTTCAAATCATCTTAGTGGTCTAAATTTACAAATAGAAAAAGACAGATCTGAAGCTCAGACAACATGTTGCCTGTATCATGGGAATCTCGTAAAGAGAATGAGCGAGCACTTCAAAACCAATGACAAATTAGTTGCAATGATGAAATCAAAACACTACATCCTTGCAACTCTTTTAGATCCCAGGTTCAAGGCTATACATCTTCCAAACATAGGTGATATAGGGCAGTACAAATGTCTGTTGCTAGATGAGCTACAGCACTCACAGGAGTCAAACAAGGACACTCACAGTACTCTCAGGTTGTCATCACCACAACATTCAGGTTCATCTTCACAAAGGGATACAGAACTGGAAAAGTCACCAAACATTAACAGTAGTTGTTCCATAACTACCACTTCTTCAGCCTTTAGTAGCAAGCTAAATCTGTGGCAAAACCTTTCCCAAATTGCTGCCATACCAGCTTATGCTGATTCCTCTTCTGAGCAGTCTCTGTCCATCATGGTAGACAGTTACCTGCAAGAACTGCCTATTCCTATTGATGCATGTCCTTTTGAATACTGGAGATCAAAAAAGTCGAGTTAGACAGAGCTGTATGATGAAGCCTGTAAATATCTTGGTTGTCCTGCAACAAATGTTTCTTCAGAATGCATGTTTAGTACAGCTGGCAATATTGTGACAGACAACAGAAATAGGTTTCTGCCAGAAAATGTACACACGTTAACTTTTATTGAAGTTAATAAGTCAAGATTTTTGTATCCCTACAAGAGTATACAAACTGATCCTGAAGTGATTGATGTTGTGGATGTTGATGGTGATGACAACTCAGATGGTGGTGGCTGGTAAATATTGTGTAGGGCAGAGTATCTCTCTGCACCAAAAAGGAAATCTTTTACAGACTGTGATGACTTTGGTTGTCTCTCTCCTTTCTCGATCTACTACCTTGGACTATATACCCCACAAAACTCTCACCATTTCACGGCAAACTGCTTTGTAGCTAGGGTCTAAAGTCAATAAATTTTATATACAGGCAATGTTATCATCATTAGGAACAGGCACAAATTTGGCATAAAAGGGAGACTGTCATGTCAATCACTTCTGTATCATATTATTTATAGTTCAAGTGCAAACATATATTTTTTGATTTACCTTCTGTGACTTTGTGGTGCATCACTATGGGCTGGGACTGGGTGCGATCAATTTTTCAGTTTTAAAGAGGACAAAACAATGAGTTCTAATTGGTAGCTGTTTATTATTTTTTCAATTACAGAAATGTTAGCCATACACCAAAATGATCCATATGTAACTTATCGGGCTGAATAAAAAATTATGGGATAAACTGTATTTTGTATTGTTATGTCTCTGTGGGCAGCATCCTGTTACAAGTCTCTTCCAGGAAACAGAGTCATCTGGAGTTTTACTTATGTCATGGTTGAGCACATATTCTGTAAGCATAGGTCTTATACCACAATAACTCATGTTTAACATTCTGTTGTACACAGACCATGGCATAATAGCAACAACTCTCAAATTACTGGTTCCATGAAGAGGACTGAACAGAATGTTGTCCATAAGAAGAAAGCAATTGAAAAGACAGTTTTTCACATAAGTGTTGTTTATTAAACTATAATGTAAACTACTGTATAAAACTGAATCAGTGTCAGTGGCTCAGTAGGTAGCACACTCGCCTCTGAGGCTGGGAGATCAGAGGGCTGTGGGTTCAATTCCCACATCTGGCACTTGGGTTACTATCCCAATACTGGCACTGTAGTGCCGTCTTTCAGATGAGATGTTAAACCGAGGTCCCAGCTGCCTGGATTGGTGGTAGTTCAGGTGGATGTCAAAGATCCCATGGCACTTATCGAAAAAAGTAGGGGAATTTCCTCATTGTCCCGGCCAAATTTCCCTCATTCACTAAAAATACCACCAACAGCTTAATCTGGTTCAAGGTCAGTTGGCATTCATCTGTATCCCCCTCCCCTGGGTCATGCCTGAAAATAGGCAGGATTTGTCTAGTGCACTTACCCGGCCAACAAAAACTAAATAAATAAAATTAAGGAACAGTTAAGTATGGCTCATTTGAAGGCAAGAGTTTCATTTTTCTTGAGTAAGCATGGGGTAGTTTTAACATTTGAGGGGGGAGGAGGGTAGAATGGGTGCTGGAGGGTGGGAAAGGGCTGGAGGTTGGTTTAACATGGATGCAAGAGGGAGAAAGATGGCATGGATGCTAGTGCATGGGTGAGGGTTGGGGGTTGGTTTTAACATGGATGCAGGAGGGAGAAACATGGCATAGTTGTTAGTACATAGGTGATGGTTGGGGGAGTGGGTTTTAACATGGGTGAGGGACGGAGAAGGGTGACATGAATTGTAGTTCATGACTAAGTGTGGGGGTAGTTTAAACATCTGGGTGAGGAAGGAGGGTGGAATACGTGCTTGAGGGGGGTGAGGGTTGTGGGTTGGTTTTAACACATGGGTGTAAGGTTGGTATGGGTGGTTCTGCATAGATGAGTGTGGTGGAAGAAAAGTGAAATGGGTGCTGGAGTGAAAGGTGGGTGTTGTTTTAGACCTTTCGTTTAGAGATTCGTGATCGGCTGGGGATAGTGAGGAAAAAGATGATGACAGACTGATGGTATAGGAGGGCTACACTGATTGCCCACTGTAGAACCTACTACTGATATAATATATATATATATTTTTTTTTTTCTTATTAAATACATTGCAAACTGCTGCCACTTAGCACAAGTGTCCTATCCCCTTTAAAAAAAGAATAAAGGAATCAGAAATAAAAGAAAATCTGCATCAGTAGTTTTCACAGAATGTGACCTATCATAAAGTGTTTTTACTTTACAAGTAGTGATAATTTGATACATAATGGGGTTGACAGACACTGTCCCTTAAACATCACATGCCAACTGTTGCAGCTACATTAAATGTTCCTTAAGTTAGTATGTGGTGAGGAAACCACTTTTTTATTTATGTAACTGAAATACAGATTTTATTGACGTATCAGCTGGAAAAATGCATCATCTTAGAAAGTTGTATGTATTACTTTAATTTGCCAGCAAGAATGTTGGTATATGTATGCATTATCTTAGAAAATTGCATGCATTTTTTGCCAGCAACAATGACTGCCATATTTTTTTTATTCAAATGTCTTGACTGACTACGTTATGACATAATGGCCCAGATATTCAAACTGCGCCATTGTGTGGCGCAAGCACCAGCGCTGCACAAAATAGTTGCACAGGGGTGTGGCCAGGGCGATATTCAACGGAAGTGCGCTATGGTGCAACTTCTTTGAATATCGCCCCCTGGCCACACCCACTGTGTATGGTGCAGTGGAACTGCGCCACCCCAAGTGGTCAGTGTGGAGCATTGAGATGCGGTGGCGCAAGTTCCATTGCGCTATGCACAGCACCTGCGATATTCAAAGGGTGACATGCATAATCTATGAAAAGCACAGGAGGGGCCATTTGCATATGATTATGGCCCCATTTGCATGCCATTAGCATGCAGGTGCACCGATCCCTGACAACTTGCGCCTGGTGCCCTGCCAGGGAGCAGCCGTTGGGGACCGATGCCCCCTGCAGCCCGATCGCGGGCATAATAGTGGTTCCCCTGACCCCCCTGCAGCCTGATCGCGGGCATAATAGTACTTCTCCCCCACAGCCCGATCGCGGGCATAACGTTATACTTCCCCCATTAGCCCGATTGCAGGCATAACTAAACGCCCCACTTCCTAGCAGCTCCGATCAATGGCAAGGTTATTCTCCCCAGTAGTCCGACTGGGCATAAGGTTATTCTCCCCAAAGTCCAAGATCCCTGGTGGTCCAGTGGACCGTGAGAAGTCAGATCGCTGGCGGCATCCTCAATCCCTCGTCCGCAATCCCTGGTGATCTAGTGGCTCACCACCCCACCCACTCAAGGAGCCCAACCACCCCGCCTCGCAGCCGGGCGGGTGGCAGCACCCCACCCACCTGCCGCCTCGCAGCCTGCCGACTGACAGTTAGGGCTGCACACCCATTGGCTCAGAACATGAGCCAATGGGTGTGCAGCCCATACCGTACAAGTCAGTCCAGAAATTTAAAAAGAGAGGAGACCACCAGGGAGCATAGTCTGAAACTGGTGGGGGTAGATTTAAAAAGCAAATGAGGAGGAACTTCTTCACAGAAAAGGTGGTGTCTAAGTGGAATAAACTGCTGGAGGAGGTGGTATAATTGAAAATATTAGGAAGTTTAAAAAGGGGTGGAACAGGGTTAAAAGGAGGGTTATAACTGGAGGGAGGATAGGGAGGGTGAAATGAGAGTGGAGGAGGATAACTCCAGGAGTTAAGGAGGGGCAGCTCCACTAAAATAGACTGAGCTGCACAGTCAAGCAAACTTGACAGACCAATGCTACCTGTTTCTTCTGGCAATCTGGTATGTTCATATGTACCTGTTCTTCAGAATTTGACACCATGAAGGATTTCCTTCAACACCCTTCCCCCAAAGCCTGGAGCAGCAAACCTAAAATCACACCTCTGTATGCTGCCAAGCTAGGTGTTAGAACAAGATGCTACAATGACATGAAATACAAAAAAAAGGACAAAACACATCTGAATTGCAGTTTCATTTATTTAATGTTTACTGTACATTGAAAGCACAATGTGTTCTGAAATCTTTATCTTTACATTTATGTGGTGGTGCAACAACAACAGCTGGCATGACCTTGTCCAGGTGATCAATACATTTGTTACAGTCTGCTACTGCCAGCACTTTTCTCAGTGTCTGATGCCCCATATCAGCTGCACACAGTTCTGTGATTTTATCCGCTTCTTGATGTAGTGCTTTGTCTGATGCCACACTATTTCTACTGAGTTCAGATCTGGTGATTTGGGTGTCTTGCTGACCCAGATCACACCCATGTCCTTTAAATATCCCCCTGAAGCAGGGGTGTAGCCAGGAATTTCTGAACTGCACACCAAGTGTGGAGTCACTGCTGCCCCTCCCCCATCCACCCCCCATCCACCCCCCCTCACCCAACACGTCAACCCCCCCACCCTGTTAGGGTGAGCTACCCCCTTACCCCCATCCATACACCCTCACCCAATGCGTTATTTTCTGTATTATATACCAGCACACCACTAGCCACACCACCATGTGGCAGACTGGCTTTTGGTTACAATATTTTACTGTGACCACCCTATACCTCATCAAGATAGCCAGTCCCAAAGAGGTCCATTCCTACCACACCAAACATTCCACGCCAACAGGTTTCAGACTAACAGACTGGATTTTGGTTTTAATATTGCATTGTGACAAGCCTCTGTACCACATCAAGGTAGCCAGTCCCACAGAGGTACACACACACACACACACACACACACACACACACACACACTTACAGTCAAGCCAGGTATGTCACAAACAACTGTCTTGAAGGTTAGATACAGTACATTACAATAGACTGCTAAAACAACCAGAAAAGAGCTTTCACAATGCAAATGAAATCATGCTAGCACTCTGCAGCAATAAATCCAGTAGTTCAAAGCACACAGCAGGTAAATCTTCACACAAATAAGTTACTACTAGTAAACTAATGTTGTTCAAAACAAATACGCCATGACCTGACACAAAGTACACAGCATATCATTATCATCACTTGTGATGGGGCAGACCTTTCCACACTGATCGCCCATGGAAACTGGTCTTGTTGGCCCATGGTCCTATCTTCAGTATAAATAAATAAAACAAAACACAAACAACAAAACAAGTGAAGGATCTCGTCCCCACAGACTTGAAGATAAATTGCATATTTTGCTATTGCATATCCCTTATAGCTTCAGTGCACTGCAGCTAGCAGCAGTTTGCATACCTGCATAAACCCAACCCTGCTCACTGAAATGGAAGTGTTGTCCTGATCTCATCTCCACATTTTATACACTTCCATAGCTTACTGGGATACTTTTAAGCATTAAAAATAACAAACAGAAGAGCAGGTGACTTACTAATATATTTTGCCAGTGTAAATGTAGTTTGTCAATACTAGATATTACTTTAGTTGTCATGTGTGTTTCCCTGAGCTTGGGGAGAGAGGGACATCCTTTGCTGCTGTTGTATTACTTTCCTTTATATCCCATAGTGACCTGCTAGCTAAAGTATTCTCAGCTTTATACCTTGCTGCCCTGCCCATCCCCATATCCAGTCAGTTATTAACTAGAGGAGGGTAAAACTTAAAAGACCAACATATTTTTCTATTTCTTTCTCCACGTTTACATGATTTCTCTGCTAGTCAGTTTTCTATGACCCCCCGTAGTTCAGTGCTCTTCTGTAATTTGTAATTCCCTAAAAAGCAGTTAAAGAATCTTACCTCAGTCACAAACTACAGACACACACCCGGAGATAGCGGAGACATGGATTCACGGTGCTACTGCTATGCATACTAGAAAGTAGAATTACACTTCGGCAAGGCAACAGCCCAGGTCGGGTGGATGGTACGGCAGTAAACTTGCAGGGTAGGGTAGGCAGTGGCTCAGCCTCAGAAGTCTCCTTGCCCGATCCTGTTCACTCTTCTCCTCGGCTTGCTTGTCATCTCAAGTCTTGACCTTCAGGCAGCAGCACTAATAGCCTTAGTTCTGGAATCCATACCCGCCGGTAGTTTTCAGTTCTCCTCAATCAAGGTCCTCACCCGCTGAATGAACTCCATGCCGCTCTTCTGCTATCACCACTGCAGCAACAAGAAAGGGGAATGAAGTGACTACAGAGTAGTGCACATTGCAGATTTCCTCCACATTTAAGGAGCCCGCTCTACCCCGCTCCGCCTCTTACTAGCTAGAGAGCCACGCCTCCTTTCTGTTATGCAGACCTGATTGAGATGGGCAACATAATTCCTCAATCAGGTCCGATGAGTGACATGACCCTGTTCCAAAACTTAAGAAAGCACTCGGAGTGGCTGGGAAAAGCCCATGGGGAAAAAAAAAAGACTGCAAACAAAAGAATGCGAGCAGGACATTTGGTTTCTGCTACCCCCCCCCGGATATCTGCTGCTCACCCTGGTGTGTCTGGCATATCGGTAGCTACACCCTTGCCCTGAAGCAACATATGTTGGGTCATTATATGTAAAATAGAATGAATGCAGGTGTTAGAAAACCGAGAGAAAAGTACTACAGTATATGCCTACCCTAGACACAAAGTAACTGTCTATAGGAATAATGTATCAGTCTAGCAAGAGATGTCATATAGTGAAAATTGTTTCCCCCAGTATCAAACCTTGGTAACACTGATGCCCATCTCCAAATATTTGCTTGACACAGTACACCAATATACTGGACAGTATCTCCTCTCTGAAGAAATTGCACTTCCTTACTCCAGTGAAGAGTAATACTGGTCCAGTCCCTTCACATGAGATGGCACTACATACATGTATTTTCAGTGGGTATTTCAGCTGTGGTTTTAGGACCAGGTGTCTTTATTTTCTTAAAAGCCATGTAGAAAAAGAAATACATCACAGTGGCAGTCTCATCTATAAAAATTACATCCTAGAATTTTTCATTTGCTTCTATCCATGCATTTGCCAGCTCCAACTGCTTAGTTTAGTTAGCTTTACGGATGAGAGGGCATGTCTTGTGGGGTGAAAATAAAAGCTGTCAGCATCAGGTGTTGTTCTACAGTACATTACCTAGAACAGACGCTTCTACAACCTCAATATATCCAACATAGGCACCAGTCAGCAACATGGAATTAGCAAAACAGGTGCCAATAGTTTACAATGGGTATTGCACTTACCAGGCTTTGCTATAGGTCAATCACTTTATTCTCATCCATCAGATTAATGATTTGGATATTGAGTACCCCAATTCTGTTAAGTGTCTGATGGACCTTTCATGCACTGCTCTCATCTTCCTTCACTGTTAGCTAATACACAATGTAGGAAACGTCACTGCAAAAGAAATCAGAACGCATATTGTAGAGTTATGACATGTAGAAGCACAACACTGTACAGTACCATATCACTGCCTTTTTACGTGGCTTGCTCAAGGCCACTGAAGCAGCACAGCACAGTACCATCTCACTACCACGTAATGCGACTTGCTCAGTGTCACTGTGGCAGCACAGTACAGTCTCACTGCCTTGTAATATGACATGCTGAAGGCCACTAAGGTTGCACAGTACCAGATTGCTGCCATGTAATGCTGCTTGCCCAAGGCCACTGAGACAGTACAGTACTGTATTATGGTGTCACAGATGGCCACCTAATTCACACTGTCAGCTTGTGCAGATATTTTTTTGCAAGAATAAAGATGACTGTAAAGGCCAAAGATAGACATCAGAATACCAGCTGCTGCAAGGTTGTCCTGTATCCTTCACTGGAATAACATTTTTGCATATTTCATGAACAGCATTTCTCATTCATGCAACCAACTTCTTTATCATAATGATAGTGTAAAGGTCCTGGTATCTCATTATTCCAATGACCTCCAAAAGACTATTAAATGTCACTGAACTGTACAGAATTTATAGAGGGATACGTAGTCATGTCCATGAAATGAGACCAATCATAAGTTGGGGATTCAGGAGCAGTCTAATCAGATGTTGGAGAGCATGATGCATGATGAGGCTATGATATAAAAAGTGTGACCCAATCAACAGCTGTTTTCTGCATGTCTTGAACAGTACTTACAGGTGTCTATGTGGAAAGTGAAGATTGCTATAACAGCTTGCAAGGCAAGATACTATATCACTGCACTGTATATTGGATTGAATATGACTTCCAGATTTAAGACAACAAGCTTTTATGGTACACCAAAGGTAACAATGCTCAGCAGGAACAGAGCGTTGGTGCTGCAAATGCAATACAGCACACTGTTAAAGAGAAAGAAAGGGTTAAAAAAATGCTGAAACCAAGTTTACCACCTCAGGTCCCACCACTAAACTGACCATTTTCCTTATTAGCCTCCTATGAGGTACAGTGTTGAAGGCCTTGCTAAAGACTAACTGGGTCACTTCAGCTGCTCCACCCTTATCTATTTCCTTGGTCAGCCAGTCAAAGAAATCAATCAGGTTCATCTGACATGCCCCTCCTGTGAATCTGTGCTGCCTTGGGTCTTGTAACCCACTGAATTCAAAATACGCCACTAGCCTTTATTTTAAAAGAGTCTCCATTACAACTTCTACTACTAAGACTAGACTGAATGGTCTATAGCTGCCAGCTTCCTTCCTGCTGCTGTTTTTATCAAGTTAAACTACATGGGCCCGATTCTAGAAGGATGGCACAAGTTGCTACCGAACACAACTTGCTCCACCCACAACTGCGACATTGATCCTGCACCCTATTCTATAAGGGGCAGCTTTTCTGCAGCTAAGTCCTGTGACTTGCAACATGTGGCTAGATACGCCGAACTGTGGGTGCACTTAACGAACATGTTGCAAGCTGTAATGCAGTTTGCAAGTGCCCCCCACCCAGCTAGTGACAAGAGGTGCCCCGTAGGGCTGCCCGCCCTCCTGTCTCCTGAAACCTACATCTACTGCCCCACAGGGCATCCCATTATCCCAGCCCTCCAAGTGCCACATAGAGCCTCGCAGGGCATCCCATTCTCCCAGCCCCCTGAAGTGCCATATAGAGCCCCACAGGGCTTCCCAAACCCCCAGCCCCCTGAAGTGCCATATAGAGCCCCGCAGGGTATCCCATTCTCCCAGCCCCCTGAAGTGCCATATAGAGCCCTGCAGAGCATTCCATTCTCCCAGCCCCCGACTCCTCCATTGTTAAATGCCCCACAGGGTGGCTGTGTCATCCCCCCACCCATGCCCCAACCCCTGAGTCACTGGCCGAAAATGCAGCAAGCATTGATGAGCCCTAGTAGTCTAGTGGTTCCCACCCCTTACCCAGTCGTGCCAGCCCATCCAGCACCCCTCCACCCATCCCCAGCTGCTGACTGTCATATCTCACCTCTCACCACCACAGCCAGCCACCAATTGAGTTCAGTATGAATGCGTACTGAAAAGATGTGTGGTGAGAGGTGTGCTGTGCCAGTCACCGGCTGGATATGGGGGGGGGGTTCTGGGTGGGATGGCATGGCTGGGTGGGGGCCACTAAACTACTAGGGCTGATCACGATGTTTGCCACATTTGTGGCCGGTGACTCAGGGGTCAGGACACAGGTGGGGGGATGACAGTGCCGCCCTGTGGAGCTTTTACAATGGAGGGGTTGGGGGCTGGGATGTAGGCAGCCCTGCAGGGTACCTACTGTATAGGGGTGTGTACAGTAGGGGGATAGGGTGAGATCGTGCCCGCAAGTCTAGAGCTGATTCTGTATGGTGCCCATTGGGGCAACAACGGAGGAGGTCAGGGCATGGGTGGCACATGGACCAGGTTCTACAGAACCCTCGGAGGACATATGTAAGTTACACCAGCAAATTGCAGGTGTAGCTTACGATGCCGGTTCTCCTCCAGGGGTTCTTGTAGAATCCCAACATTGGGGTCTTTGTTGCTGCCCTTCTGGAATGGGGCACAACTGCTGCCATAAACCCCCTAGTGCCATGTCGCAGGGGTTTATGGCACAACTGCTGGTATAACTGCTGTTCAGTGCAAGCGGCCTGTGACATGTCACAGGCTACTTTGTAGAATCGCGCAAGTCGCAACTACTGGGGTAAGTTGCTACTTGCGCCATTCTACTTGATACAACTGCTGTTATGCCAGGCGTATGTGTACTAGAATCAGGCCCCATGTTCTTTCCTCCAGTCCTCTGAAACCAGACTTTTTCCAGTGAGTTGTTGAATAGGACTGTCAGATTTGCAGCCAGTATCTCCTTGTTCTCCCTCACCATTCTTGGATGTACCCCATCTGCTTCTATAGCCTTATCCTGTTTCTGATTCACAAATCCTCTCAGGACTCTTTCCTCTGTGAATGGACTTATATTTAACACCCTCCCCCCATGTTCCTGCTGCTTCTATGTGGTCCATCCCCAGTACCCTCCACTGTGAAGACTGAGCAGAATTATCTGCTCAGAATATCAGCTTTTCCTGATCATCCTCTGTAGTCTCTCCCTGCCCTTCTTAATATCACAGTCCCTCCCTGTGTCTTCCCCTTTTCACTTATGTACCTACAAAAGGTCTTGTCTGCTTATATACCTACAAAAGGTCTTGTTCCCCTACTTACCACTTTGACAGTCCTTTTATCTGTTCTCTGTTTGTTAACCTTTCCACTTGTTTACTTGTGTATCTACAAAAGACCTTGTCCCCTTACTTAGCCCTTCGGCTATACTTTCCGTTGTCTTCTGTTTGTGCTTTTGCTCCCCCATGCCTTCCCTGCTTATCTTTGTTTTTCCTGGTACACCTCCCTATCCTCTTACCTCTGCATCTGATTGCACCTCCTGAATGCCACTCTTTTAGACTTTACTTTCTCAGCCACTTCCAATAACCATACTGGTCTTTCTTTTCTCCTGATTCACACACTTCCTTTGCACAGAGGTTTGTTGCCTTAACTATGCCATCCTTTAGTTTTGTCCACTATTCCTACACTCCACCCTGGGAAGCCTCCCTGCTAGATCATCTCTGAGGCATTCACCCATTTTTTCTAATCTTCTCTCCTGATGTCCAGGGCCCTCATCCATGTGTGATTTGTCTCTGCCAGCATCCTTATGTTAAGCCACACTGTACAGAGGTTGGTGGTCCCCAGGTGGAATTCCACCTTGATGCCTCCAATACTGTCCCTGTTTTTGAGCACCAGGTCCAGTATTACCCCCTCTTCAGTGGGCTCTCTAGCTAGGTGCCTGAGAAATGCCTCCTGCAGAGATTCTTGGATGGCCCAGCTTTTAGCTGAGGCCATGGCTGGGAAGCTCTAAACTATTTCCAACAGATTAAAGTCCCCCT
Organism: Neoceratodus forsteri; assembly: GCA_016271365.2. Lineage (NCBI taxonomy): Eukaryota > Metazoa > Chordata > Ceratodontiformes > Ceratodontidae > Neoceratodus > Neoceratodus forsteri. Next base: position 1,579,273,586 of record CM057449.1, on the reverse strand, counting down.
CAAGCATCACCTCCCCCTTTTCTAATCACATTGATGGCTTCCATCAGAGCCTCATCCAGTTCTTTCTCCTGTGATAGGGGTTTGTATATTACCCCAGAGCAGATAGTCGCTTCAACTCCTATCTCCAAAGTGATCCACAGCACCTCCAACCTGCCCCCCCAGTTTTCTTGCATTTCAGTCACTTTGATACCCTCCCTCACATGCAGTACAACCCCTCCACCACTCCTTCCCTGCCATCCCTATTCTTTCTGAACTGGGTGTAACCTGGTATGTGCATGGCCATGCCTGAGTCATGGTTCCTTGTGCACCACAACTCAAAAATGGCCACAAGATCCAAGTCTCCCTCTGCCATGGTGGCCTCCAGGTCCAGAATTCTACTTCCAAGACTCTTTGCATTTGACACATGGCCCTCCACACCTTGCTCCAACTCTGCCTGAAACCCCCTTCCCCCCATGTGCCCTACCTCATTTTCCCCTCTTTTTACAGCTTCTGTTCCCATCCCCCTTGTCCTCTACTACACTACTGCTTCCTTTAATCTGCTTCATGGAGGAGTTTCCTCCCCTCGAGTCCTCCCTTACTGCTGCATCAGTCTGTGGGGAGGGCAATTTATGCCTCCATTTGATTTTCCACCATCCCAGCTAGCTTAAATGTTCATCAAACTAACATGTAAACCATATACTGAGGACTACAGTTCCCCTCCCAGATGGATGCAGGCTATCATCTCTGTATAAACCCATATCCTGCCAGGTTGGTCCCCCGTCCCCAGTGAAGTGAAGCCCCTGATCTCTGCACCATTCCTTTAACTATGAGTTGAAGTTCCTGTTGTAGAGTACCCTATCCTTCACTTGGCTATAGACAGGTAGCACCTTGTCAAATGCCATCATATGCGCTATTTGCATTAGGCCACTTCTAAATCCTCTGAACTTTCCTTGCACAATCCCAAACCCATCTCTTGCTAGGTCATCAGTCCCCAGGTGGACAATGACACCCAGTTTCCCACATGCCCTGCCACCATAGCAATCCTTAAGATCTACTGTCCAGCCCTCTGAGCCATAGCACCAGTTAAGTGCCTAACCTCCCTCTCTCCACCCCTTCCTGTTCCCACATTTATCCCCCTTACAACTGAATCCCCCACCAGAAGTTGCTTCCTCCTCTGCTGGGGTCTTCTACCTCCAAGCTTAAGGCCTCCCTTTCAAAAGACTCCCACATCCTCTCTTGCCACTACTTTGAATGCCTCCTCTCAGCAATCCCATTTCACCAGAATGGCAAAGGAATTCTGTAGTTACACAGACTGAGGAATGTGCCACTTACCTGCAACCCCCACCCTCCCAGAGCCCACCAAGGTCCACCCAGCTCTCATTTTCCTAGGAAACATCTGGGTTAATGGCTGTGGACTTGGTAACACTGAGTGATGCAAGAGGTCTTTGGGATCCTATTCAGCTTTGCCCAGAGACCAGCAACCGTTTCTCTCAACCCAGAGATGTGCATGAAGATGGGGCAGCACCTTTACCTCTAGAATGTCTCCTGGAATACTGAAGTTCTGCAGCCATTGCCCTGAACCACTCTTATATCTGAATTGTGTGTATCCCTACCTGCTGCTTTCAATGTACCTTGCTCCTATTATTCCCTTTGTCTGTTGGTTCATTCCCCACCTACACCATCTATCAAGATTTACATTATCACCCTACCCTACATAGGGTGCTACTTGCTTTCCCTTTTAATTGCTTGCTATCTCTGGATATATTTCACCCTGTAACCCTCTGCTTCTTTACTTGTCCTTTCTAATTAACCCTCCCCTTTTTGCCCTTCCTGATCAGTTACTAAACCTTACCCTAGATAGGGTATCTCCCATATTCCCACCAGTAGTAGCTACCTGTTTGTTTCTTTCCAAGCAGATACCCCTTCTCCACCCCCTGTATTTACCTATACAGGTAACAGTAAGAGAAATGGTACCCTACCTTCTCTTGTCTGACCAACTGGTCTCCCTGTTTGCCTGCTATCACCTGCATAAATCTGCTGATGCCTAAGATTCCAGTAACTTGTTCTGCTACTGCACTGTTCCACTCATGTGCTGGGACACAAGAGTCATGGGACACACTGGGCAAGAGAGCTTTGTAATATATGGATACCCAAAATAATACTATCCTATCTTATGCAAAATAATTCCTGTAATACATTAGTGCCATCTCCATAACACCATCATCCGTGAAGTCATAATACTATACCTTGTAGTTGATAATACTATCATTCAGAACTGCTAATTCTATCGTTTCAGCTCTTAATGACAGTTTTATCACATGAATGACACAGAGCATGTGCATGTCCACCTGCCACACAGATCCATTTGTTATATGCTCCATGCACAGTGACACCAACACAGCAAACTACAACCCTGTCAGCAAAATCGACACTTTGCTGATAGGTTGGTGTGTTGATGTACCCAAGACAGGGTCACACTGTCTCCAGGTCTGGCACGGGATCATTATGTCGCAAGACATAATGCTGCATGGTACTATCACGCTGTGTGATTAATACCATGAGGCATCATGTCTTTGTTCTGTGGGGAGCTCCGCCCCCACACCCTCGTTACAGGGGGATGCACCCCCTGACCCCCCCCACCAAAGATTCTCAACTCTGGGGGGGGGTCCAACTCGGGGACTGCACAGGTCCAGGTTTCGCCATAATGCTGTACGCTATTAAGCGTGCAACATTATCACCCGGTATGTCCCGAGTCCTGCTCCTCCACCCCAAATCAACTCTGATTGGAGTTGATAAGCCTAAAGATGGGGGGGGCAGGGGACAAAGCCCCCGATAAAACAAATGGACCGGGAGACACACAGAAATCATGTAAGCCACAACTTGCAGTTAACATGATTCTTGTCGGCGAGATGCCGGTCAACAAAAGGGTTGTCAAATCAGCATTGTAGAACCCCCCATTGTCATGGTGCCACATTCCTTCCTGCACAGCTGAAGTGACAGCATGCATTCTTATTGGCAGATTTCCTCTGTGGGGTGGGCACAACAACTTTTAAAACATGGCGGCTGTTTACCCTAGCTTAGCTGATGGTCACCCGCATTTCTTCACTTTTCTATTTATTTTTTTAAATCACCATATTATCTGCTTCATCCTTCATTCACTGAAAGATGAGAAAAAGGAAAGGTATGACTTCATACCTCACAAAGGAAAATGCCAAATTTAAACATAACAGACATGCGGCAGGGGCGAGTGAGGGAGATACTCTTCAGCAGGGCAGCACAGCACACAGGTGGATGCCACACACAAAAAGCCACAGCATTTTTAAATGGATCCATATATTACAAAAATAACAACTAGAGGGTGTATTACAAGGCAGTAAGACCATCTTGAGGTTTTGGGGACTTTGGGAACATCTCGAGCTTCGCTCTCGAGGTTCCAAGTCCCCAAAACCTCTCGATGGTCTTACTGCCTTGTAATACACCCTCATCTATCTATTTTTCTATTAATATTTTATGGTGGAACATTGTTCTTACTCATTTTTTATCTGTGCTGAAAAGCCATTCAGCACAGATAAAAAAGTTCATAGAACGCTGTTCAACCTGTACATGCGGAACTGCGTTCTACTCATTCAACAGCTCGAACATTTTGAAACCTACGTGCACATGCTGCACTCACCACAAACTGCAGAATGAATCAAATGAGCAGTCCCGACTTCAATGGCAGCTTGGTAACAGGAACCAACCCGGAAACAAACACTGAACCTAGTACATAATTTAATAATAATAAAAAAAATAGTACAGGATCAACCAGATATTTTATTTTACTAATAGCAGCAACCACGATTCCACCTCTCTTGCTTAGCGAGAATATGGCCGCCATATGTTTCTTTGAAAGTCCCTCCCCCATTTAAACTTACAGCCAATAGAAAGATGAGCTAGTGATGTACACAGCTTTGGTTAACTAGAAACGACCAGTGAACCTAACAACCAGCCACTAACTCGGACTAAACTGAAGCACCAAAACTTTATTTCTGTATAAAATAGAAAACTCTAAACTATTTTTTCAGGCACTACACACTATAAAAAATATTGGATGGACAACCCAATGCAGAGCTAGTGTGATTCCCTAGGACATCTTGAGCTTTGCTCTTGAGATCACAGAGAATCAGAACCCCTCTGTGGCAGAACACACTGGTTCTGCATGGTTGCTGATCCAGTATTCTCTATTTATAGTGCTCTTGTTAGAAGGCACTAAGTCTCTGGTAGCTCCACCTCCCAATTATACATCTGATTCCAGGGCTTTCTGAATCCAGTCAGCCTCAAAGTAGCAGTGCAATGAAATTGGAAAAAAAAAATTGACCTTACCTTTATTTATTTATTTATTTATTTTTTTGATATAAAAGAGTCCCGGCATCTTTTTGTTTTATTTGGTGGTACAATTTTCTAAATCCCCCCAAATATGAGTATTTTCTGAATGTTTTAGTTCAGTTGTTTTCTCAAGAAAAAAAAAGATGACCACCACATTTTGCATAGAAATCACATTGTAGGCTGGCCCAGTGGTGCTGATGGTTGAAGCGCTGAATGCCACACCTCACGCTACGCTGGCAACCCAGGTTCAGGAATGAGCCAAGGCCATCATGGGTCGGCAGGGGAGGGATAGGATTGAGCATCCAGAGAACTTCTCTCCTATCACTGGGGAGGGATTGAGACAACCACCACTCTGCAGTGGCTGCCGGTGGAGTGCAGCGGAAATTGGCACGTAGTGCTTCTGACATCATTGCACAGCCACACTCCAATAGGGGCCAAAACAGAAGGAAAATGGCTGGGCGCAACCGTGCAGCTTGACAGACACACTCAGCACTGCCTGGAGGGACTGTCGTGGAATCACGCTGTGGGTCTGGTCCTGGCCCAGCACAGGGAGGCTTAGGGGGCCCTCCAGTGAGTTGGGAGGTGGCTGCACCAGACCCCATCATGCAAGTGAGCCTTCTGACCTCCGTGCGGTAGGAGCCGGTGGCTGGATGCCACCGCCTGTTAAGTCGCAGAAGGAGGAAAAATGAATTAATGATCAAAGAAAAAGAAATCACATTGTAGCCCTGCCAAGGGTTAGGATTGAAATGATGAAAAAAGACTCAAGATGCACTGCATAGGAGGTATATAGGCCAGTACATTTGGACAAGTATGCTAATATATTTTTAATTGTAGCTGAAGCAAGCTTTTTAAGCAAAAACATGTTTCATCACACTGCTGCATAGTAATCTCCTGAACATGATGCCCCATACTACCTGTTACAATTTTAAAGACAAATACACTGCGACATAATGTCATGTTGTCAGAAAATAAAAGTTATTAAAAATGTTGACTTCTTTCTATTATTTTGTCCACACACAGTGGTTTATAACATAAAATTGGTTGTTACATAAATGTTATCAGTAGCATGACTTAAAGGGTACCTAAACATGCAGTTTTTTTAAAACTGCAAACTCCAAAATCTGGCTTAAAAGCGTGGTAAAGTAAAGGCTGTTGTTTACATTTATGCTAAAACTGCATTTATGTAAATAACATAAATACAGTTTCATAGCTTTCGAAAAATGTAAACATCAGCCTTGGTTTCTCCCTAAGATGTCTGCAAAGTGTGTTAAGTGATGAGTCATAATGACATCATTAGAGCCAGAGACAGAGATCCACATATATTTATCTAGTGCTAACTAGTTCTTCTTTCCCTCTTTATTTTGAATTGTTGTACCAGAATGATCAACACCATGTATTAAGTTGTGGATTATTTTGATCAGTACACATGTTAGGCTATGATTTTGTTCATTTTGTTTACTCTAACTTATGGAAAATGTTTTGCAATTCAGCTGACTGTTTCTTTGGCAAACTGCATTACAGTACAACACTTCAAATACTTGATAATCTAGTGGTTATATATTGCACTGAATTTAGTGTTTTTGTTAACCAGGAGAGACACACTAAGCTGAAAGCTTGTTTACAGGTGTGGCCTCGGAAGCACAAGGAAGTTTAATGACTTGCTCAGGGTCACACAGCAAAGTACCGGTCTTGTTCAGTTCCAAAGCTCATGCTCTCTTGTTAATCCACAAATAAGGCTTTCTTTTTCCATGTGAACCCCCCTGCACCTAGCCTGATGTCTTCTGAACACCCCACCATCCATACCCTGTCCTTAGTACTGCCTGGGGCCACATATGAGCTTGCGGTCACATGAAGAGAATTATCACACCCTCAGATTGTAATCTTGTACCTCAGAGAGTTGTGCACACCTATACTGATACGCATCATCAGCTGGCACTGTTAAAAAATGCCTCCCAAATCATGCTGCAGTCCACATTCTCAATGTTTGACTTCTGCACCCACAGTAAACACTGAGTGGATCACCACCCTTCTGCACAGTGAAGGTAGTATGTACAGTTCCCTGTTGTGTTTTTTGCCCACCTTATTAACCAACAACTAGGTCTTCCTGGAGGGACAGGCAATATGCATCAAGACCCACCAGAAAAAATTGCTGTTCATGCCCTCATAAGTGCTGCAGTTAAAATGGATAACAATATCATTAGCAGGAGAGGCATACTTATGTCTTCAGCGAATCCACCTGACTTCCAGTGTCAGTCTGCTCCTTTACCTGTGATCTGCAGAACCCTGCAGAACAGTTCACAGCAATTCTCCTCCAGTACTTTTCTGTGCTGTACTCCACAAAGAGAGTTGACTGGCTACCACCCTTCCAAATCTTGAATGAGCAATACACAACTCCCTCAATACTGTCCTAACAAACGTCAACATAACCCCCCCACCCAAGGGTAATCTCCCTACACTGAATTCAGGTAACAGTTTAGGTGCAGCCCTGCCACTCTGAGTATTTTTCATCACTGGCTACTCTCATCCACACTCAGGTAGTGATCACAATATTGTCAGCCCCACATTTCAGATCTCACAGTGATCTGCTCAGCGTCCTTCCTCATGTCTTCAACTAACCTGAATATAGCTGTACCCTGCTGGAATGGCCTCTTCAGTCCCTCTCTGGCATTCTTTCTTCTCACCTGCTCCCCACACCAAAAACTGGTGAGTTCACTACCCTTCTGCATCAAGAATGTGTTTAGTACAGTCTCCCATGTTATATTTACATATTAATAATAAACATGATCTTCTGGTAAACCAGGCTGAAAGTAGCATGGCACAAGTTGAAAAACAGACTTTCCTACCCATATAAGATCTATGCCACCTATGATTAGGCACTATTAAATGATGTGCATAATGATGTGCACACCCATCATTTAATAGTGCCTAATCAAAGGTAGCCTAGATCTTTTAAGGATAGGAAAGCCCATCATTCCCCTTGTTCCCTGCTGCTATGAGCCTGACTTACTGGAAAGATATGTTTATATTTGATATGTCAAAATAAAATGGGCACTGTACTACTTGCATTCATGATGCAGAAGGGCGATGAGCTCATCGGTTTTCAGTGTGAGGAGGAATAGTGAAGAATGAATACTAGAGGGGGACTGAGAAGGCCACTCTTGCAAAGTACTGCTATATTCAGGGAAGGGGGAACACAGAAGGAGAGAAATAGCAACAGATTACTGTGAGAAATAAGATGTGGTGCTGCTAGCACCTTGCTCACTACCTGACCCCATTGTCCTGGCCAACATTCCCCTTTCCATAATACTAGTTCATGCAATTGTCCAAGGCTGTGTGTGGATAATAATGTATGAAATGGCTGCCACTTCACATTCAGTCACTTCACTACCAGCCAAGTATTGCTTGTAAAGCACTTTGGGATACAATGTGTATGAAAACCACTATTTAAATGCTGATTCTTCTTCTTATTATTATTTCCCATAGAAAAAGAAGACAAGGATATATCTGAGTTTTGAGAAAGTATGAACACTAACATTGGACTGCACAAGAACTTTGCTACAAAAAAGTGGTGGCTGTAGGGGGTGGTGAAAGGTATGGCTGTACCCCCCATAGTAACGTACTTGCTTGTTGCTGCATTTCACTTTGTTGAGGAAGTCTGATTTATTGATTGTACAAATGTTTGCTTTCAAACTATGTATTACATTTGTAGGTTCTGTCAAAAATGTACTAGAAATGAATAATAGCAGAAAATATATGTTTAATAAAAAATGTAAAAAGTGCATATTAAGCATGCACACCACCACAGCACTCCCATTGTAGCATTCTGGATCCACCATAACCACTAGACCACCAGGCTATTCAAGATTTCTACTGCACTGTAGTTTGCACAGAGAAATTTGGGATTAACACACAATGTTCAACATGTTAAAGTAAACAAAATGAACAGAACCATAGCATAGCATGTGCATTATGCAAAATAATGCACATGCTTTTGACCATTTGGGTGAAATAATTCTACACAAAGGGAAAAAAGGACTAGTTGATACTATAGAGAGCCATATATCTCTCTGACTTTGGCTCCAAATATCATCACATAATACATTTGGTGGCCATTTTAGGATGCAGGTAAGAGTTTTTTGAAATTAGAAGGCTGATTTTACAATTTTCAAATGCTCTGGAACCACATTTAGGTAAATTATGTAAATATAATTCTAGCATTAATGAATACAGCAGCCTTTCCTTTAGTCACCTACGGAGTCAGACTTTTGAATAGTTTGTTGTCAAAATGTTGTTTAGGTATCCTTTAAAAGTGGGGGTAGTAAAAATAAATCAATGCAATAAATACAATGAAATTCCATTTTACTATATAACTTTTTCTCCCCTTCTGTGCGAGCTGGCAGGCTGCTCCAGCTCCTCCCTCATAGGGACTCATTCTCCGGTCCGTGAATTTCCCCCACCTGACCTTCCAGGTGGGTCCCCCAGGGGATCCCCCCCCCCGTAGCACTGCTGAGAGTGAAGGGCATCGACTTCTCCTCCCTTCTGGAGACAAACATCTAGAATCCATGGGACCAGCTTGGGTGCTGGAGCCAGCCAGCTCCTATTTTCCAGATTTTCTCCCCTCCCCTTACCGCAGTTACTCAGGCGCATGTGGAAGTGTGCACATGCAGCAATCCGTGGCACTCTCCCTACTCTAGCTGTTCCCATCTGCACTACCATTGGACCTCCACCCGGGGGGGCAGTCTTGCCGCAGTCACGACTGGGTCCCTACCCAGGAGATGAGAGCTTCCTGGTGACTACTCAATCCATCTCCTGCACCCCCCCCCACTGACCTCCGACAACACAGGCACTTTCCTAAAGGCGAGTCACCAGCGTGACGCAAGGTGTGGCATTCAGCACCTCAACCCTCAGTGCCGCAGGGCCGGCAATAGAATGGAGTTCTGTGGTAAAGAGATATGGTATTGAATGTGTGAGGGGAGGGTGGGAATGGATGAGATAATAAGGGAGAAACATTAGGTAGCTGGTAATCTGTTTTCTGCTTGGCACACTTGCTCAAACTTGGGGGGGGGGAGAGATTGCAAGGGTGCCCTTACATGAAGTACAACATTTTGTACTATTAGTTTCAAATGTGTAACATAGAAACATAGAAACATAGAATTTGATGGCAGATAAGGACCGTTTGGCCCACTTAGTCTGCCCATTTCTCTACCTAACAGATAAGCTTCAGATCCTAGTTAACCAACAGCCTACTTCCTCCTACCCCCCCACTAGAATTGCCTTATGTCTGTCCCATGCATTCTTGAATTCACCCACTGTTTTTGACTCTATGACCTTCTCAGGAAGGCTGTTCAATGAATCTACAACCCTCTCTGTGAATAAATACTTCCTCACATTACCTCTGAGCCACCCCCCATCTTTAAATTGTGCACCCTTGTCCTTGCACATCTCTTTTTCTGAAAGATGCTACCCTCTTAGACTTTGTTGATTCCCTTGAGGTATTTGAAAGTTTCTAGCATGTCCCTCCTCTCCCTCCATTTCTCAAGGCTATACATCTTAAGCTGCCTTAGTCTTTCTTCATATGTCTTCTGGTGCAGACCCTGCACCATTTTGGTTGCCCTCCTCCGGACAACCTCCACCCTGTCTATGTCTTTGCGGAGATGGGATCTCCAGAACTGTACACAGTACTCCAGATGTGGTCTTACCAACTGTCTATACAGAGGGCCAACAACTTCCTGTTTTCTACTGGTGATGTCTCTCCCTATACATCCCAGTATCCCCCCAGCCCTCCTTACTGCCTTCTCACATTGCTGGCCCACCTTTAGGTAATCTGATATGACTACCCCCAGGTCCCTTTCCATTTTTGTTGTTGTCAGTATCTCACCCCTCACTGTGTACTCTTCCCCTGGGTTTTTGTTTCCCAGGTATATTACTTTGCACTTCTTCATGTTGAATCTAAGCTTCCATGCATTTGACCATTCCTCCAACCTTGCCAAGTCCTTTTTCATCCTTTCCCATGTACAATGTTGGGTGTTGCTTGTAAATTTATATTCTATGTTATCAGTGGCTAAACAAGCTCATCAAACAGAACAACAGATCATAAGCCTCCTAGTGGCATACAGAAGAGTTACCAGAATCAGCATTTGTTGTTCTGGCATCATACATCCCACTCGTGGCTTGATAGCACACCCCAGTGAGCTATAACATCTGATATCATTCATCATGGTGATGGCTATCCATTTTCTATAGGTCAAGTAACTCAGCTGAAATAAAGAGCAAGGTGGTCTTGTCTGACTTCAGAAGTAATTGTTTAGCACATTTACATTCTGCTCATTGTATTCTACAACCCTCCCCCTCAGATAGCCTGACAATCCCCCTTGTTTTTCCTTATCTCTCTTATGTACCTGAATTATTATTTCCCCCTTCCTTCACACTCTCAACAATCCGCAGTTCCATGTCTGCCTTTGCTCACCTGACAACCACCAACTCATGTTTATTTTATTTATTTATTTATTAGATCATTGGTTTAGAGACCTTTGAGTCATAGACTCATTTACAAAGGCATCTCATCAAGAGAGCAATACATCACAGCAAACAAAACAGTACAGTACATAATGCTTAGATTAAAAAAGCAACCAGTGTTACAGACATTCACTGGTGGTACACGCTTGGTAATAGGTAGATCACAGTAGTCATAATATAGCTACACGAGTACCACGTTAGGTAGCAACCAGAGATATTTTATTGCATTAGTCAGCAGATGTTGCATGAGACCCTGGGTATATACACCTTTTTGAATGGTCTGGTATTCTTCCCTTACTTCCTCATCCTTATTCCCTTTTTACCTTAAAAAGCCTATTTTTTTTACCATCACTTCTTCCCTTACTTCCATAGAGAACCAGACTGGCCTTTTCTACTTATTTCTTTTGGTGGCCTTTTTCGGTCAGGAGTCAGCCAACTCCAGAACTGCCCCTTGATCTTTCCCCACATTTCATCTACTCTCCCAATCTGGTCTATGCTCATCAGCTTTCCCTACCAATGTCCTGTATCTGACAAAAATCTGCTGGTTTGAGGTCCAGCACCACTTCCCTCAAGGAGGTAGCAGTGTTCCCAATTGGCAGTTCAAACCACACAGAATTGTGGTCACTGTAAACCAAATGTTCCCTGACTTCCAACCCCCCACCATGTCTGAGCTGGTAAGTACTAACTCAAGAATGGTGTCCTGCCATGTGGGTTACCCTAGCCAGCTGCACCAGTAAGCAGTCCTGCAACATGTCCAGAAGTACTTGGCTCCTGGTGTTCTAAGGTACAGGGGTATCCCAGTCTATGTCTGGGAGGTTCTGGTCCCCACTTATACTAGATTCCCTTTCATTACCCCATTTTGATTTCCTCCTTCTGTTCCATATCTCCTTCTTATGTTTGCTTGTGCACAGCGCAAGAAACATATGGCGCCAGCTTGGTGCCAAAGCAGGTTCTGGAGGTGCGGCACTGTTGAGGCCTATACCGGCACAGCATTTTGGGGTGTGTGTGATGTCCACCAATAATGGGGGACACAGCCAGTGACACTAGTTTGGAACCTTGCCACCAACTTGTGAAAAAATAGCCACTGCAATCAGGGGTCGTCTCGTCATTGCAGCATCAGCCATTCGCTGCGATGAGGGAGCAACCCATCATTGCAGGGTGGGACCTTGCAGCCCTGATATTGTTTGTGAACATGGTAGTGGCTTGCCGCCTGTTCACAAACAATATTAAACCCCTCCCCTGCCGAGGGGGTGCCCAATCCCCCTGACAGCATGTCTCCCCCAACACGTTTGTTTGCCAACGGGGGCCCCAATCCCCATCGGCTGCAGTGTCCCAGATGTATGTTGCTGATGGGGGATCCAACTCCCCATTGGCAGTATGTGATGCCCACCCCCCCCACTTTTCTTGTCTGCCGACAGGGTGCCCAATCCCCATCGGTATAATCAATCCCCCCTTGTTGTGTGCCGATGGGGGTGCCTAATCCTCATCAGCAACAACAACTCCCCAAAAAGACTCTGTTGGCATGCTGGAGCCACCCCAGTGTGCCATTGCCCTGTAAATAAAAACCATCCATGGGTGTCTTTTTTTTTACCTGTAACGAAGGAAATGGTCCCTAGCGCTCTCTGGCCTCCTCCCACAACCCACACCCACCCACTGTGCACCCTGCCTCCCCATTACCCCTTCACCCCATACTTACCTCTGAGTCTGGCGATGATTCGTGGACCGGGAACACGTCTGCACTCTTCAAAGCTGACCGGGAACTGAGGAAATGCCGGAAAGCTGTATAATGGAATAAATAGGGTTTTTTCAACTTTGCTGCATGTCTCAGGCATTTTTTGGAATTTTGCCACCAAATTTTCAACATGGGGTTTTTGGGACCCCCTCCTCATCAATTATATCACTGTCATGGTATTTATCAGCCCCCAAAGGTGATTTTGCAGTCACTGCTTGAAATCACCTTTCAGGACCGACTAACAAAACGACAGTGCCAATGTTCATGACATGGGCTCTCAAAAAGCCTATGTTGCAAATTTGATGGGATGGGAAACATCCAAAAAATAACTGTTTTACAAGCATGCATTGCGCAGTTGCTACGCACGCTTGTAACTTTGCTAATTTGCAATGTTTTCACCCCAGATTTTCAACATTGCCATTTTTTCGGACCTACTTGTGAACAGTACAACTGTAATTTTTCACACCCTGGAAGAAATGTGTTTTTGCACTTGAGGCGTGGAATAGCATGATCGGTGTGGGAAATCAGTGTTCCACACAGATTAAGAAACTGATAGTGGCACTGTTCATGAGAAGAGGTCCTAAAATGCCTATGTTGAACATTTGGTGATGATACTCCATAAAATGACTGTGTTACAAGCATGCGTTGCGCTGTTCCTACGCACTCGGGTAAGTTCACGAGTTTTCAATATTTTCACTCCAGATTTTCAACATTGCCATTTTACCACACCTCCTTATGAGCAGTATAGCTGCCATTTTTCACATTTCACCCAAAATGTGTTTCCATTGATGTAGTGCACAATGGCGCAGTTCGTATGCGAAATCAATGTTCGGGTCAGCTTAAGAAAATCACAGTGACACTGGTCATGAGCAGAAGTGTTAAAATGGCTATGTTAAAAATTTGGTGAAAGAATTCCCCAAAATGACTGTTTTACGAGCATGCATTGCGCTGTTCCTATGCACGCTCGTATGTTTGTGAATTTTCACTATTTTCACTCCAGATTTTCAACATTGCCATTTTACCACACCTCCTTATGAGCAGTACAGCTGTCATTTTTCACATCTTGCCCAAAATGTGTTTCCACACATGTAGCGCACGATGGCACAGTAGGTGTGCAAAATCAATATTTGGGACAGATTAAGAAAATCACAGTGATACTGTTCATGAGCAGAGGTGTTACTATGGCTATGTTAAAAATTTGGTGAAAAAAGTCCGTAAAATGATTGTTATGAGTGTCCATTGTGCAGTTTCCACGCACCCTCGTAAGTTCACGGGTTTCTAATATTTTCAGTCCAGATTTTCACCACTGGCATTTTTCCACACTTCCTTATGAACAGTACAGCTGTCATTTTTCACACCATGGCCAAAATGTGTTTTCACACTTCCAGCACAGAAATGCGTGGTCGCTGTGGGAAATCACTGTTCAGGACAGATTAAGAAAATCACAGTGACACTGTTCATGAGCGGAGGTTCCAAAATGCCTGTGTTGAAGATCTGCTGTAAAACATCTCCAAACTAATTGCATTATAGGTGTGCATTGACCAGTTTCTACACACGTTCGTGACTTCACCAGTTTTTTTTTTATATTTTTACTGCAGATTTTCAACATTGCCATTTTTTCCACCTTCCCATGAACAGTACAGCTGTAATTTTTCTCATCCTGCTCGAAATGTGTTTTCACACCTGTGGTGCCAAATGGCATAGTCGCTGTGCAAAATCAGCCTTTGGCTAACAAACTGATATTGCCACTGTTCATATGGTGGGGGTCACAAAAAACCCATGTTGAAAATTTGGAGTGAAAATGCCAATGAACTCCTAAGACGTTAGGGTTTCCAACCATAATGCTCCACCTTGTAGAGATTGACAGGCATCAGAGTTGTGACTTGGGATTCTCACCTGTAATGCTCATACCATTCCACACCCTGCAGCCAGTGAGAGGCATCGAGGTGTGCCTTGGACTCTTCAGTCCCAAAGTTCACCCCATTCTCCTATACAGCACCTATCTCACCATATTTCCTGATGGAACGGGGTGAGCAAAAGGGCCAAAGACCCCAAGGCAGACCGTGACACTTGTCAGTGTCTGCAGGGTAGGGTGTGGTGAAATGGCGTGGCCATTATGCCTGATCACCCAAAGGCACACCCCAATGCCTGTCAGTCTCTGCAGAGTGGTGGCGGGGTTGGCTTCAGTTCAACACTTCACTGCCATTCCTATTATGCAGCTCTCTAACTCCTACACTACCAATGCCAATGCCAGCAAGCAAACATTCAGCATTGACAAATGCTTGTTCTTTTTGCCCCAATCTAATCTTTTTCCCCAACAGATGTAGTTAGCTGTACCCAGCTCAACAACACTCCCATCTTATTGATGATCTCATCCTCTGTAGCATCTATTCCCTTGCTGATAAAAAGTGCTGCCCCCCCCCTTTACTCTTGCTCCTATCCCTCCTCTACAAGTTGTGCCCTGGAACTTCCAGATCCCAATCAATGGGGCCTATGCACAAAAACAAAGTTTGCCTATGCTCCATGTATCCGAGGCATGTAGGCAACCCTAAGTCAGAATTCCACTCAGCAGGGGTCCTGCAGCCTTCCCAGCATCATTCACGAACCACATGCAAGGCGGCTATGCATATGATCCCCTGGCCATGTGGTCAGCAACATGCCAGGGGTGGACGGGAGGCATGTTAGGCACCATTCACCACGGCTCATAGTGCCTGGTAGAGGAGCATAGGTTACAGCAGCTGGGTCCCTGCTGTAACTCATTGCATGCCCCCACAGACTCCACCTGCTGATGTGGTAGGACAGGGAAATGACCTCCCTGTGTCAACCCAGCCCATGAGGCTAATGGGTAGGGCTGGGGCAGCTGTTTGGATGGGTGGTGGTACAGTACTGGAACTGTGACCCCCATTGTAGATCTGCACCTCTGCCATGTGCCCACGCACCCAGTCCCTGGTAACACCTACAATACCCCCTCAACAAATGGAGATATCTTCCTCATATGTGCAGTTGACCCCCCAAACACAGGACTGCTCGACCCCATTAGTGCCAAGCATCCCCCCCCGACCGTGTATGCCAAGTTCCCATGTGGAAGTTCATGACATCCTCCCCGAACACACAGGTATGCCCAGTCCCCATTAGTGCCATTCAACAACCCCATGACATGCCATCCCTATCCCGATAGGTGTCATTGCAGCCCCCATAACACATATCTGCCCCATCCCCATAAGTTTCAGTCATACCTACTCCCTCAACAACATGTCATCCTCGACCTCGGTGTTGTACCAGACACCCCCCTCACACACACACACAGTGTTGCCCCGGTCAACTGTACACTGACCCCTGATCCCATAACACCTGAAGAAACACTGGTGACCATTGGCTCCTCCCACCCCTGTGGCACCAACAGCCCCCACATCCTTGGTGGCTGGTGGCTGTGGAGGTGTGTGGAGGGCTGTGCTGTTGGCTGTCCTGAACTGCGTCAATGACCTGGGTGGTGGGGGTTGTTGATTCCAAGAGGGGTTGTGAGCCACTGAAACATAGAAACATAGAAACATAGAAGTTGACGGCAGATAAGGACCGCAAGGCCCATCCAGTCTGCCCATTTCTTTTTCTACCTTATATATGTGCCATTGGCCTTGCTCTGTCAGTGACCTATCTATTCATAGTCATTTGTATTGCTCCCTTATGCCTATCCCATGCCTGTTTGAAGCCCTGCACTGTATTCATAGCCACCACTTCTTGTGGTAAGCCATTCCATGCATCTACCACCCTTTCTGTGAAAAGAATTTCCTCACATTCCCCTTAATCGGCCTCCTCTAATCTCATGCTGTGTCCTCTTGTCCTGCTATTTTCTTATATTTAAACATGTTAGACTCTTTCACCTTGTTTATGCCCTTAAGGTGTTTAAATGTCTCAATCATATCACCTCTCTCCTCCTTTGCTCAAGGGTATACATATTGAGCTCCATTAATCTGTCCTCATATGTCTTCTGATGCAGTCCCTGCACCATTTTGGTTGCCCTTCTCTGGACTGCCTCAATTTGGTTAATGTCCTTGTGAAGGTGTGGCCTCCAATACTGCACGCAGTACTCCAGATGGGGCCTAACCAATGTCTTGTACAGAGGGATTATTACCTCCCTCTTACGACTTGTGATACCCCTACTAATACACCCTAACACCCCCCTAGCCTTACCTACTGCTTTAGAGGTCTGCTTGGATGATTTTAGGTCATCGGTGATGATGATGCCCAAGTCTCTTTCTTCCTTTGTGACTGCTAGCAACTCCCCTCCCAGCCTATAAGTGGCTTCAGGGTTTCTCTTCCCTATGTGCATGATTTTGCACTTCTTTGCATTAAATCCCAGTTGCCATTCTTCTGACCATTTTGCTAGTTTATCCAGATCTCTTCTCATTCTGCCCACCCCATCTGGATCATCTACTCTGTTGCAGATCTTGGTGTCATCTGCAAACAGACAAGCCTTACCCTCTAGTCCATTTGCGAGGTCACTAATGAAGATGTTGAATAGGACTGGCCCCAGGACTGATCCCTGAGGTACCCCACTTGTGACTTGCATCTCTTCTGACTGTATACCATTTACCACCACTCTCTGTTTTCTGCCAGTCAACCAGTTTGCCACCTAGTTGACCAACTTCTGACCCACCCCGAGCCTACCTAGCTTATTTATCAATCTTCTATGTGGAACAGTGTCAAAAGCTTTGCTGAAGTCAAGGTAGGCGACATCAACTGCTCCCCCTTGGTCCACCACTCTGGTTACCCAGTCAAAGAAATCTATGAGATTAGTTTGACAGGACCTTCCTTTTGTAAACCCATGCTGTCTTGGATCCTGTGCCCCTATGGATTCCAGGTGTTGCACTATCCTTTCCTTAAGGAGTGCCTCCATAATCTTGCCCACTACTTAGGTAAGACTGACTGGTCTGTAGTTCCCCGCCTCCTCCCTGCTACCACTCTTGTGGAGCGGGATCACATGAGCCCTTCTCCAGTCTTCTGGGACCTCTCCTGTACTCAGAGACTCACTAAACAATTCTGCTAATGGCTCTGCTAGTTCCTCCTTTAGCTCCTTAAGTACCCTGGGATGTATGCCATCAGGTCCCATTGCCTTATCCACCCTGAGCTTAGCAAGCTCTTGTAGGACCCTTTCTTTTGTGAAGGAGTAGTGCTCACCTCCTCCCCTGTGTCCATGATGCTGAGCTGTGGGCCCTGCCCTACCTTCTCTTCAGTAAATACTGAGCAAAAGTATCTATTTAGGATAGATGCCTTTACAGGTCCTCCTCCTCACATGCTCCCTTTCTCCATTAAGCTTAGCAATACCCCTCTGGACTTTCTCCTTTCACTAATGTATCTATAGAAAGTCTTGTCACCTTCTTTTACTGTTCGTGCTAGTGTTTCCTCAGTTTGGGACTTTGCCTGCCTTACTGCATTCCCTGCTTCCTTAGGGCAGTTTGGTATGCCTCCTATCTTCATCCCGCTGTGTTCCTTATATTTCCTGAAGGCCAGCCTTTGGCTCTGACCTCTTCTGCTACTGTATTTGAGAACCAAAGTGGTTTCCTTCTTTTTTGCACTTCCTTTCTGTCTAACACAATGGGATGTTGCTTCAAGTATTGTGTCCTTAATGCTTGCCCACTTTGCCTGTACCTCCTCACCTGTGTTTCTTTTGCCAGGGCTAGCTTAACTCTGTTGGCCATCTTATCAAAGTCAGCTCCTCTGAAGTCCCATATTTTGCCTTGGAATGGGATGATTTAGATGTAGTAGCCAAATTGAACCATACCATGTGATGGTCACTGGCCCCAGGTGACCTTCTACCTGGAGATCTGTGATCCCTTCTTTGTTAGTCAGTACTAGATCTAGGATAGCCCTGTCTCTTGTGGGTTGCTGTACCAGTTGTTTGAGGCCCTCCCCTGCAGGGAATCCACTATGAGTCTAGTTCTGGCAGATGTTCCTGCTGTATTGATCAATCTGTATCTGGCATGTTGAAGTCTCCCATTATCAGAACCTCCCTTTAGCTGTCATGTTTGTATATCTTCTAACAGTAATGTGTCTATGTCCTCCTCTGGTCTGGGGGCTGTAGACAACCCCAGTTCTTATGGCTGTCCCATTTCCTGTTTCCAGGGTGACCCACAGTTCTTCTGGCTCCTTATGTGTATTCTGAATTTCTGTAGCTTTGATATTTTCATTAACATACAGGGCCACTCCTCCCCCCCTTTTTGCACCTCGGTCTCTTCTGAACAATACATAGCCAGGTACTGAAGTCTCCCAAGTGTGGTTACTGGTAAACCACGTCTCACTAATTGCTACTATGTCCAGTTTAGCCTCGGACATTATTGCCTGCAGGTCTGGGATCTTATTTCCCAGGCTGTGAGCATTTGTGTACATGATTTTCCATTGGCCAGATTTTGGTGTGTTAGTTGTTGGGTGAAGTTTGGCATTACCCTGTGCATCGTATGGGGAGACAAACCTTTTTTCTTACCTGGTGATGCAAATGAACAGCAAACACGCTGAATTCCTGTTTGACCACTAGCTGAGGGGAGGTGTTCTTCCCATTCGACGTGTAAGTTGCTGCACCCTTCCCCATTTGCTAGTTTAAATATTCTGCAAAGACGTCAAACTTCTGCCCCAATGCACTGACTCTCTTTAGTCAGATGCAGTCCATCAAATTTAAAGAACTTTCGCTCCCAGAACTGTTGCCAGTTCCTACAAATCTGTGTCCTTTTCCTGGCACCAGTCCTTGAGCCATGTGTTTAGCTCCCTATCTCCCCTCTCTGACCTTCCGTCCATCTGCTCCTTCTCCCAGACTGGCAGGATCTCAGAGAAGGAGATGCCGGACGAAATAGATGATAGTTTGTCACCCAGCTTAGTCAGGTGTTCCTTGGTCTCCACAACTGACCGGCTGGCGAGATCATTAGTCCCTATGTGTACTAGGACATCAATGTTTTCTCCTGCTTTGTGAACAATTTTAGCAATGCGGTCAGTGTCTCTCCATGCTGATGTACACTGGTTACCAATGTTTCTGCTGGTGTTATGGAATTGGGGGTCAGGGTGCAGTTGATGGGGCAGCACTGTGTTTGTGTGTGGGGGGTGTCTGGTACATCATCTGAGTCGGGGATGACATGTTGTTGGGGGGGTGGGTATGGAACCTACAGGGACAGGGTAGACATGTGTTTGGGGGTGGCTACAATGACCCATACAGGGATGGAGCTGGCATGTCAGGGGTTGAGAATGGCACTAACAGGGACCGGGCATACCTGTGTGTTTGGGGGAATGTCATAGATTTCCACACGGGGACCGGGCATACCTGTGGGGGGATGCTTGGCACTTACGGGGTTGGGGAAGTTCTGTGTTTGGGGGGGGTCAATGCCCCATGAAGGGATGGGGCAGGCATGTTGTGAGGGGAGTAGGCATTGAACTCACAGGGGCATGGCTTAGTTGTGTATGGGGGATATCTGGCCACATGGGGATGGGGTAGTTCAGTACATGTGTGGGTGTGCTTTTGGGAAGGTTTTCAGCTGTGAGGTGTGATGTGCCTTGGGGGCCTGTATAGGGCAAGGGGAGACTACTGGACATTGGTGCATGGCTGAGCAGGTCTGGGTGCCTGCTGTAGGTATTCACACACCCGGACCCATGCCAACACATTCAAAGGATCCTCTGTGGACCCAAAATGGGCATCTGATTGTACTCCACCCCTGGCTGCCCTGTGCATTCCTGCATGCCTGAGGTGGGGCTACAGACAGGTGCCACACAGCTGCATGCAGTAGTGCATACCCTCTGCCTGTCTGGGGCCATGGAGCAATGCAGTCAGGGTATGCATATTTGTTGAGTACCTTATACCCCATTAGTGCATAAACCCCATTGTTCCCATCTAACCACATCTCTGTGATGGCTACTGAGTTTAATTTGGCCTCTGCCACAATCACCTTTAGTTCACTGATCATGTTGTTCAGGCTTCCTGCATTTAGGCAGACCACTTTCTATACTCCCACCTTATTCCATTTTCTCCTACCTTTTCCCAGGTTACTGACAACCACACACATCCTTCTCCACCTATTTCCACTCATGCTCGCTGCTTTGTCATGATCTCACCCACTCCTCTTTTATAACTCTGTCCTTTTTCCAGAACTTGCCACTACCAGCATCCCCAGTTCCTTTCCATTTCTGGTGGAGTCCTGCTAGGTTCGCCCTGTAACCCCCACACACACACACACACACACACACACACACACACACACACACTAGGGAATTCCCAGCATCTGCCTCCCTCATTCAGCTTAAATAGCAATCCATGTAGATATCATGGTTCTGCCCAAGTGCATTTGACCTGTCCCTCATGTGATGAAGGCCATCTACCCTCTGCCCCAGAAATTCCCCCAGTCTCCAACAAACCTTACTTCAAACCATGTTGTACATGTTTGTTGCTCAGCACGTCTTGCCCATTGTTGAGAATACATTGCTGAATGACATTTATACTGTGAATTTACTTGTTTCTCTAGTACAGTATGCCTTCCAGCAATAAGAATTAATAATATTTTTGTTGTATCAGGGTGTGCCAAGGGAGGTGATTGCTTTGCCTCTAGTTGCAGATCTAATCAGATGGAACACATGGTTTTATAGCTATGTCATACCACTTTGAACACCTGCAAAACCTAGAAGACTTTCCCAGAAGGATGCTAGCAGTGCCACAATGATGAACAACCTGCAGACAGTAATGGATGTTGCCTGGAATACATAGATGCCCAAACATCTTGCATTCATTTCAAAGAATTTGATGGACAAGCCTTTGCAGTATTGTCTTATGGCACACATATTTCAGTTATGAACCAGTTTGAAGCTGGAGTAAGAAAAACATCATTGCTGTGGTGAGAAGACTATTAGGTACCTCTGCCAACTCAGGGATAAGATCAGGGATGAACACATTAATCTTTTCAGTACTGCTTTTAAGGTCAGTCTGGAGAAATTG
The DNA here is from genome assembly GCA_016271365.2 of Neoceratodus forsteri. Taxonomy (NCBI): domain Eukaryota; kingdom Metazoa; phylum Chordata; order Ceratodontiformes; family Ceratodontidae; genus Neoceratodus; species Neoceratodus forsteri. The sequence continues at coordinate 1,579,252,032 of CM057449.1, read as the reverse complement.
TCAAGGCACCAGGACTCAAATTCATCTTTTCCATTTGTAAAGGTCTGATAGATTCTTAACTCTCTGAACCTCCTCAGGTTCAATAAGGACTTTCAGTTATATCCACCCAACATTGCACATTTCAGTGTGCATAATAAGACTGCACTTTTGAAGGACTAGAAGATTTATATCTGGCATGATGTGCAGGAGCTTCAAGAGACGAGCTCATTTGATCAGTATCAAAACTGACTTTCATGTGTCATCAGCCACTGATACTAACCTTAGCTCTAGGTAAGGCTGCCTTCAGGCTACCTGGATCCCAGTTTCGAGTGCAGATATGGAGTGATCATTTTCTGCCAATGTACAAATTCTTACAAACCAAATGAAAATCATGTCTGTGAACAATTTAAAATTGTTTTTAGTGTTTCTATGTAATAAGTAGACTCAATATCTACCAACCTTGCCTGCCTAATAAATAAGGGTCTTTCTGTGTAATGCTCTCTAATATGGTGCTCCCTAGGCTATGCATCAAAATGGTACTCCACTGTACAATAAAAATGGTGCATCACTATACAAAGAATATGGTGCTTTCCTGTGCAATAAAATGGTGCTTCTGTGTTCAGTAAAGCAGTGCTACCCTGTACAATAAAATGGTGCTGTGCATAAAAATTTAACTCCCCAACGCAGTAAAATGTGGTTCCCTGTGAAATAACACAGTGCCCCAGGTGCAATAAAAATGTATGTAATTCACGTGCAGTACTATGTAATATTTTGTATGCCTGTTTACACATTACATTTAGCACATTTTGTAGCTACAGTACTGTTTGTGTATAGCTTGGATTTTGATTTTTACTGTCAATCACCCATGTACTGTAAAGTGGGAAATAATTGCTGTGATTTTGTTTTTGCTATATTTCTGGGAGACCTTCCTTTCTTGAAAATAAAGTTACATTGGATATTCAAAAACAATCAGCATTTTGTGTTGTCAATTTTAAATTCATTTTGAAAGCTAAAAGTACCCATTAACAGTACAGTGTTGGTACCATTTTTGTGAGTTTTTCAGGTGCCCAAGGGAGAAAAGTAAACCAAGAATGCTGAACCCACATTGTGACACACCAGCTTGTTCACTTTCCCTAAACCTCCCATGTATTACTACACTCCTAGGCCTCAGATAATATAACTTTCAAACACAGAATTGCCTGTTACTTCTTTCACTGATACTTATTAACAGCAAGGGCTACCAACTTCTTCGAAGCAACTGATGATAGCATGGAAGCACTCTCACCTTATAGACTACCTAAAGAGCAACAGTCTCCAGGATAGTAAACAGCATGGCTTCATGGCAGGAAGATCTTGCCGGAATAACCTGATAGTTTTCTTTGACTGGGTGACAAAGGAATTAGACAAGGGCCAAGCTGTGGATCTGCTCTAATTTGACATCAGTAAGGCTTTTGACTTGGTACCTCACAAACGATTGCTCAAGAAGATAGAAGACCTGGGTGCAGCTAAATCTATAGTGAACTGGGTGGGTAACTGGCTAGAGGAGAGGCAGCAGAGGGTGGTGATCAATGGGGTTAAATCAGAGGAGAGGGAGGGAGGTTATGAGCGGGGTTCCACAGGGATCAGTCCTAGGTCTGGTCCTCTTCAACATGTTCATTAGTGACATTCAAGAAGGAGGAATCCAGGGCAGGTTGTGTCTCTTCACTGAAGACACAAAAGTATGAGGGAGGGTGGATAGTGATGAGGGAATTCGGGAAATGCAAAGAAACCTACAAAAGCTAGAGGGGTGGTCCAAGGTCTGGCAGTTAAAATTCAATGCTAGAAAGTGCAAGGTAATGCACCTAGGGAAGAAGAACCCCAAGACAGAGTATTGGATGGGAGGAGAGAGACTTAGCACTACAGATGAGGAACGGGATCTGGGAGTTATCATTAGCAACTCACTTAAGCAACTGAGTCAGTGCAACAAGACCTATAGCAAGGTAAACAGGATGCTGGGATGTATTGGGAGGGGTAGTGATAGCAGAAGAAAAGAGGTAATATTTCCCCTCTACAGATTCCTGGTGAGGCCTCACCTAAAGTACTGATCACAGTTCTGGAGTCCTCACCTCAGAAAGGATAAGGTTAGGTTGTAAACAGTGCAGCAGAGAGTAACAAAAATGATTCAGGGTCAGCAGGACAGATCCTATGAGGAGCACCTCAAGGCACTAAATATGTGCTCCTGGAGACCAGAGGAGAGAGAGGGGAGATGTGATAGAGACTATTAAGTTCCTTAAAGGAATTAGAGTGAACTGTGGGGAACTATTTAGCCTTAATACCAATTCATGGTCACATGGACACTAATGGAAATTAACAGAAGGTAAGTTCAGTAGGGATATGAGGAAGTATTACTTTACAGAAAGGGTGGTTGAACCTTGGAACAGTCTGTTGGCTGAAGTGGTGAGTGCAAAAACAGTCTGGGGAGTCAAGTAGGGCTGGGACATAATGAAGGGAATATTGGTTACCGGAGGCAACAGAACAAAGGAGGAGAATAGAGAGAGGATGGAAAGGGTTATTACCCTGGAGGAACAGAAGGTTCCAGGGATTATAGGGAACTTGCACAGACTGGATGGACCACTGCTCTTTTTCTGTTGTCATTGTCTATGTTTCTATGTTTCTACATTTCTTTCACTCCTGGTTATAGTTAGTGCCAACATATAGCACTCTGCTGCAGGAATACAGTAACAGCAGTAGTACTACTCAAGTTACAGTAATTCCTAGTAACTGAAACAACAGCAAATAATGGCAAAATAAAGTAGTATATAATTTAATTATAAATTGAATAAATTATAAGTAGGGTCTGAACAAATCAGTAGTGAATAGGAGTAAAAGTACACTGTGACCTTTGAAGGAGAAAACACAGAAACGACAGAAAGGTGAGGGAAGGTGAAGAAATGATAGAAGAGGAAAGTTTTATTTTTATACCAGTAAAATGTTGATCACAATAACACCAATAGGGCAATACTGCCCTATTTAAAGGGTGGTTCTGTTTATACATACAGGTCAACAAGTACAACAAATAATATATAATTTACAAACAATACAAATGGATAACATGTAACACTAGTACAAATACTGCATGGTCACTTCCTGATATAAGTCTGATAAATATTTTATCTGATGGAATTACAGTGTACTCTCAATTCATGTTTCATGGCAGTGTTAAATGCCTTGGGTTTTGATGCCAATAATTTTATGTTCAGATTGGTGTTATTCCAGAGGTTTACAGCTGCTTGTAAAAACATCATTACTCCATATTAATTATTTGGTATAGATTAGCAAATTCTCTATGTTTATTGAATCTTAGATTATACCTGTGTTCAGTTCATCCAAGCTTCTCAGTTAAGCTTACTAGTTGTTTTGATTTAAAATATTTACAAAATTAGCACAATTCAATGATCTCCTAGTTTCAATTGAGAGCCATCCCAGTTCATCATGCATTTCACAATGATGAGTCTTATAATCACAGTGAAGTATAACTCAAGCTAGCCTATTGTATGTGACCTCTATTTTCTTTAAGCTTGAACAGTTTGAAAAACCATAGATGCGAGAACCATAGTCGAAGATTGGAATTAAAAGTTGTGTTACAATGGTTTTTCTCAGATTTTTATTTAAACCGTAGACAGTAGGTCTCAAAGTCCCAAGTTCATTAATAACTTTTTTAGTCTTTACTTTGATATGATTGTCAAAACTCAAGTTTTTGTCTTCCCGGATGCCTAGGTACTTATATGTGGGGACTTGAGTTCATTCTGTGCTTTCAATTGCAATTATTTTTAGCATTGGATCATTTTATCTCCTACTAGTGGCACCAGGAAGAAAAGCCATTGCTTGGGATTTCTTGCTCTTTAATATCAGTCCTGAGTGTGCAAACCAAGAATGCAGTATATACTGAATTTAAACTTACACATGAAAAAATAAATAGTAAAGCCAATATGCTTATGTAAACTGAGACAGAACATCATACAACTCTATAGGACCACTGATACCCAATAAAACAATTGTATATGATTTAGGGGAAATGGCCTCCGTATTAAACAAATATTTTAGTTCAGTCTTAGATATGTCGGGTAGCATATCACCAAACAACAGCATACAAGACAAAAACATATTGAATGCAGGTAAAGGAATACTGTACATGATGAACAGGAATCGGATAGACTTAATAACCAAAAATGTACTGGGCACGACAATCTCCAACTTAGGTTACTAAAGGAGGTTAGAAATCTATATCTGAACCATTGACCCATATTATAAACAAGTGCATCACAGAAGGTGAAGTGCCCTTGGATTGGAAAAAGGCAATTGTGGTGCCTATTTTTAAGAAGGGGGATAAGAGCAAATCTGAGAATTATAGGCCCATTAGCCTGACTTCAGGTGTGTGTGTGAAGTAGCAGAAACTTTAAGAAGAGACATGATATTAGACAACATCAAAAATACTGGTTGGAAAGAAAGGACCCTACATGGGTTCACAATCAATAGGTCTTGAGTAACAACACTATTAAGCTTTTATGAAGTAGTGAGCAATAATCTCAACAACAACGTACCAATGGATGTAATCTACCTTGACTTCAAAAAACCTTTGATAAGGTACCAGACACAAAATTGTAATCCAAAATGAACACAACAGGACCTTATTAGGTGGATGGAATCATGGTTAACTGATAGGACCCAGTGTGTCAAGACAAATGGGGTCTGTTCAAACAACTGCAATGTATCAAGCAGTGTGCCCCAAGGTTCTGCACTGGGACCTCTTCTGCTCAATCTTTATATTAGTGACCTAGAATGTGATTGTTATATGTATAATAATAAATTCGCTGATGACACTAAGGGTGGGAGGGCTGATATGCCTACAAACTGACTGCTGGTGACACAAGACCTACTTGTAGTTGTATAATAGGCAGCTAATAACAACATGGAGTTTAATACTAGCAAATGTGCTGTAGTGCATTTTGGACACAACAACATGCAATAAAACTATTTCCTGAATAATCAAATATTGAAGAAAGCAAAACTGGAACGTGATAGTGGTATCATGATCAGCAACACCTAAAACCAGACATGCAGTGCAAACTAGTAACAAATAAAGCAAACGTGATCTTGATGTGTATTAGAAGAGCTTTTACTAACAAGTCTGAATCAATAATATGTCCTCTGTATTGTACATAAATTAGGCTTCCTCTGTATTACTGTTCACAGGTTTGGAGTCTGCCTCTGAAAAGGGATATTGATCTGGTTGAAAAAGTACAGAGGTGTGAGACTAAAAATGATACTAAGACCCAAAAATAAACCCTACGACAAGAGGCTACAATGTTTAGGACAGTGGACCTTGACAGATGTGGACTAAGAAGGGACATGATCCTATTACACAAGACTATCAAGGAATCAGAAGTTATGTCACATGCTGGCAATTAAGTTTAAAAATCTTTCACACAACCTTAGACAGCAGAAATATTTATTACAATGTGTAACAGCTAACACGTTAAAAATTGTTATTCTGTGAGGGTGGGCAGAATTTGAAACTCTTTGCCTAATGATATAGTCAATGCAACTAGCTTAGAAATGTTTAAGGAAAAACTAGAAAATGTACTGGATGAACATATTAATGTCTATAACCACTGAAGAGGTGGGAGGTCAGCCTCGATACAAGTCTTTTGCTATTCTTTCCTACCCAGTATGATACCCTCTTCTACACGGTTATACGTTGGAGCTTTGTAACCTAATGTATTTGAAATTTGCTGGCTTGCATATGTCCATAGTCTCAGTGAGAGGTGAGTGAAGGACTCATAGCCTCATTGCCAGTGGACCACACAACTTGCTATGGGAAAGGGCTATTTCCTCTTTGTTTTTGCTGTTATCTTTAGGTCTCCATTTGTGTACTCTACTCCTCGTCTGACTGATGCAGACAAATGCTGACATTTTGGAGGGGGGGGACCTACTTCCTTGGAGCTCCATGAATGTGAACCAAGTGTGGTTTAAACAGTCTAGTTACTGTCAACCTTTTAAAGTGACATACCTTTATGTAGTGTGTCTTGCATAGTGCTGTGTTAGAAACATATAAACAAGTACACACCATAGTCATAAATGCTATTAGACAATATGCATATCATACATTTAAACATCATATTGCTGGTACAAATATTCTTATAAAAATGCACTTAATGAGAAATCTTCCTTTAATCCTTTAGGTGCCAGTGTCTGTAGTTCTAGTAAGCTTTCTGTTGTCTCAGTGTTTTTTGCAATATCACTACCTCTGTTTACAGGCTATATTCTCTCAAATCTAGTGAATGTTAAATTGGCCACTGAGCTGTGACTTGTTAGTTTAATATGTTTGGCCATGCTATAAGTTTCTTGTTAGTCAACTGGTGCCCATGTTTCATCAGCAGGTGGCCATTATAATATATAAAATAAATGATCGGAAAGCTGCTGCCCATATATTATAATGGAGCACTTCCCTGTGCTCTCCTTAGCATCTCGTCATCATGTTAGCAAGTGTGGATGACCCCAGAAACTGGGAAGCCTGTGGGACCCAGTAGGGCTAATTTTATGAAGGCCAGCATTTTAAACACATGGATTATTTTAAATACCCTCAGTAGCAGTATCACCAGAAATGGGTAAGGCACTGATCCAGCAGGTGTAACTCTCTTTCTGCTTAACTTGGTGGATCTCTTTAAAAATATATTATACCTGATTTGAGGAGTGTGCCACCCTCAAAGCTAATCCAGTGTTTGCACACTACAAATTTTATAACTACGTGCAAGGCCCAAGTGAGCCAGAGGAACAGTTTGTCAGAGTTAAAGTTGCTGACCAACGAAATGACTGTGGGTTTGCTTATATGGATGAAATGTTTTGGGACAGAAGTGTGTTTGGGACAAATTCCCCAAAGGTTTCTGAAAAGTTATGAAATCATGGAGCTGATCTCAATCTGTGGAAGGCAGTAGACATTGCTAGAATGAATGAAATAGCACAGGCTCAGTTAAAACAGTAGCTAAGGAGAGAGCAGTCCACAAGGTTGTTAAATCACAGCATATACTCCGACAGCGCCCAAAGCATAAAGCAGTCAATTTATTCAAGCAGCAGCCCACAAGGTTGTTAAATCACAGCATAGACTCCGACGGTGCCCAAAGCATAAAGCAGTCAATTTATTCAAGCAGCAGGCCATAAGTAATCAAGAATAGTGAATAACTGCAGCAAATGTTGAAGGTCACATAAACCAGATGAATGCCCAGCCAAAAGGCATGAGTGCCACAAATGTATGTGTAGGTCAAAAAAGGTACATGTGGTGGATGACATACTGCACTATAGCACGGAGGATGTGGATGTGGAAGCAGTTACCAGGTAAAGGCAGGGGCACCAATCAGTGAAGTGTCAACAATTCATCCATACCAAGAGTCCACTAAAATAAAAGTAGGGCAAAATCAGCACCCAGATCAGTTCACACTGGATACTGTTGCACAGGTAAATGTGATACCTGATAAGATTTTTCAATAGTTAGAGTACACTAAATGTGCACCATACTGTGCAAATACAAAAATGACTAACAGTGTCTTAAATTATATGTGGTAAACACAGAAGCACCTCCATTACTGGATCTCCAAGCTTACTTGGATCAAAAACTGAGCAAGCTGGAGATGGCAGTAGAAAGAAGTACAGTTTCAGCACTTCTAGCCCAAGTCAAAGGAATTGCTAACAGAGTATGCAGATGTCTTATACAGGCTAGAACAGTTCCCAGTGGAGTAAAAAGTCACTGAATACTACAGTAGACCTGGTAGTGCATGTGTCATACAGCGTTTCAGTTGAGCTGAGAGATTGTTTATTCAAGAAATCTTAAAAAGGGAGAGCTTGGGATCATCAGCAATGTGCATAAAACTATAGAGCGGGTGAGGGCCATAGTAGTCATAGAAAACCCCCACATGATGGAGTTATACTGTAGCTGGGCCTGGATCCACATAACCTTAACAAGGCTATCATCGAAAGCATCATGAAATGTCTACATTGGATGTTTTTATGAGCAAGTTAGCAGAGGCAATGTTTTTCAGCATGTTGAAAGATAGATCTGGGTACTGGTTGGGTGAGGAAAGTTCAATACTCACATCTTTCTGTACCCCACAAGGAAGGTACAGTACAGATTTACTTGTTTGCCTTTTAGAGTCCACTCAGCCCAAGAAGTGCTTCAAAGGAAAGTTAATGAAACATATACTGGACTTTCAGCGGTATTAGCTGGTGTTGATGATATTCTGGTATATAGTCCTACCATGGAAGAGTACAGTGAAAATAGTATTACTGGACAGATAAAAACGATATTTGGCCAATTCAGAGAAATGCATTTTGGGGGTAACTGATGTCAAATATTTTAGTCATTTGCTTCATCTGAGGTCTCAAGCATGATCCAGTCAAAGTTGTTGAAATTGCCGAGATGGGAACACCATAAACCCTTCAGAGCTTGACGCAGTATTGGGATTGGTGATGTTGGGAATGGTGAAATACCTGGGTAAGTTCACATTACACCTGGTTGAGGTGTTAGCACCTTTATGAGATCTAAAGAAAGACTCTGAACTTCAGTGGAATGCACAAAAACAGAAATTGTTAACAGAAATCAAGGCACTGATTGATAGCATGTGCACCATAGTGTAAAGAAAGAGGCAACAGTGCAGGTATATGTTTCCAAATGAGGGCTTGGCTCTGTTTTGCTACAAAAGGGAAAACCTGTAGCTCATGCACTTAAGTCTTTTACATCCATGGAGGCAAACTATGCACAGGGAGAAAAAAGAATGTATGCTATAGGGTTTGGCTGTGAGCAATTCCACCAATATGTGTATTGCAGAAAAGTTACAGTATAATAAGGCCATAACCCACTGGAGGCTATCATTAAAAAACACACTTGTGAAAGGAAATACTTTTAGCTGATACTTTGAGCAGGATGTTTTTGATGGTTGTGGTGTGCAGGGGCTGAACAGTATTTCATGAAAACGATGAATAGTAGGGCCACCAAAGATTTGGGAGTCTTTCCTGAACAGCAGATTATTCATATCCAGGAACTACTATTTGTTTCCAATTAGTGCTGAGCAAAATGAACAAATCCTGCCTTCAAAAGAATTTTTGTGAAATTCTGCGAATTACAGCTAGAGACCTGAAATTCAGTATGCTTAATTTTTTGTAAGAATCCCTAAAGAGATGTTAAGTTTCATGGCATTTAGATGATGGGCTTGGAATATATAGTGGCTCAAAGCCTGGTAATTTATTTTTGTGAACATTTCTGAAAATATTTCTTTGCTTACAGCTTAGCCACCTTCAGAGCAAGATAATTGAAAATTAATATGCAGACTTTCTTGGAAAAGGCATAGAAACAGCTAAATAGGTAGGCAGTTGATTAAGTGTATAACTTACAGGAAATTATAATATTGCAATTTAATTATTTGATAATTGTGGCCAAAAATTGCGCCAGCCCAGTAGCGAGGAGGGTTGAGGTGCCAGATGTCTTAATTACTGTCATGCTACTGACCTATGTCCAGAAACAGACCATGGTATCTTAGGGGATGGCTGGGGAAGGGAAGACTGAGTGTGACTAATGGCTTTCTTCCTTCAGGCCAGACAATCCATACCACTGTTTGGTTGCCATCTAGCAGAGGCAGCAGTCATGTATCTAGTTGACTGGGATCTAGCTCAGAGGTGTGCTGTATCTTAATACAGTATGTGCACACAACAGCATGTGTTCCAGCCGATGTCAGGGAGTAAAAGAGAGAAAAAACATTGCAACTACCAGGATGACACAGGCAACTCTGCAAGCCCTGCACTACCTCCCAAGGCACCCACTCATCCATGGTGGTAGGAAGCAGAAGATGGGGTAAGTCCTGGGTTTGGCGAGTGATAAGGCTTGGAGTCATTAGGCAGAAAGAGGTCAGTGGGGAAGAGGGAGATAAAGAAATGTGAGAAAATGTTCAAAATATGCTGATGTTTGTAGCTCTGCAGCTCTTGCAGCAATACTCCTCAAATTTGGCTTGCATACTCAATGTAAATAAGCCCTAGAATCTAATAAAGCTGTATAAATGTGGTTTGTTTGGTTGAAATTTACTGTGGACATTTCAGAAATTACCAATTGGCAAAATTTGCTCACAAATTCATGTACACATAATTGGTAATACCACTAGAAGTCCACTGGTGGAATTCAACTTTCATAAAGCACCGACCAGGTTAGGTGACTTCCCCTGAGGTGTTTGTTTTCCCTTCACGCTGCTGGTGCCCTTTGTTGGTAGTGTTCCCTGGATGAGGAGATACTATTCAACAATTATTAAAGCAAACCTACAGCATTTTGGAGGACGCTGCCTAAAACTCATTGGTTTGAATTTTCTTTTTGTTCTTACTCCATACTCATTTCCCTGACTCTTGGTGAGAGCAGAGTCTGGGTTTGAGAATTCTGGTATTACTGGTTGAAGAAGGTGAGAGCTCCTTTGGCCTTTTTTATCAAAGCATTTACGTTGCCTGTCTTGATCTACCATGGAGGAGTGCTGAACTATTGGTACTGAAATGGAAGACATGATTCTTACTATCATTGAGTTGTTGTGACAGAACATTTTAAATTTAATTGACTACGAACTGGAAGAACTTAATTTTTGGACTATTTGTTTTAATACTGTGTTGTTGTTGTTTGTGTGAGGGGTGGTTTTGTAGATTGAAACTGTATTGGTCATAGAATTTTTGTGCTTTATTTGCTTATTGTTTAGTTGAAATGTGTTGGGAGGGTTTTAGGATATTCAGGCAGTATTCTCCCCCCAAGCTCGGGGATTTACCCCCTTTTTGACTATCCCCCACTACCGTCTGAGGCATTTAAGAGATGTCAAGCTCTGGGGATAGTCAGACGCCAATTGAAAAGTGTGAGAGCTGGGCCTGGTGTGAGAATGGAGAGGGGTGGATGAATAGAGGTTGTGGGGACTAGGAGGCACCCTGGGGTGAAATGGGGTCAGGAAAGGAGTGTTTCCTGCCTGATTCCCATACCCAAAGGCTCCATGATTATTGGGCAGATCCTGGGATCTTCTTTGATTACCCATCCAACCTGGGCAGTGTTATGCAATGCCAGATCAATTAGGAACAAGACTGCTATTATAGCTGATCTCATTGGAACATCTGATCTGGCATGCATCACTGAGACCTGACTGGATGAGAATGTGGACCCTATTTTGGCATCTGCTGTTCCAGCTGGGTTCCCAGTGATACACCGCCCGAGGTTGGATCATAGGGGTGGGGGTGTAGCCATTATGTTTAAAATGGAACTGGGCCTTGTGGATGTGCCAGTGGGGTGCACTAGATCCTTTCAGTGTATCCTGGGAGCAGGTTTAGGGTTCAGGATACTCCTCATCTACTTTACATCCAGTGATGGTGGAGAATTCCTGAAGGACTTGGCAGACTTCATTGTTGATGTGGCTTTAGAGTCGCCCAGATGGTTAATTCTGGGCAATTTCAATGCCTGGGTCTACGAATTCTCACAATTTTGAAATAATCTCCTCCAACTTATGACTATACTGGGCCTTGCACAGGTGGTTTCCTCTGCTACCCATACAGGGGGTCACTCCTTGGATTTCATGTTCCTCCTGGGGACAGAGATCACGGACTTGGTGGTGGAACCAGTCTGTTGGTCAGACCATCACACCATAGGGTTCAGTTTTGGGGCACCCCCAAATAAGCCTGCCCCTACGGAAATGGTCCAATACCACCCTTTAAGGGTAGTTACTCCAAAAAGCCTATCGGCGGTGCTGGCTCTATTGGCATTTATCAAGTGAATGAATGAGTCCAGGGGGTCTAGTACTGGCCTATAATAAGGCTGTGGGGGATACCCTGGCCTCAATTGCTCCTATTCATGTTCGCACACTCACTCTGCGCCCAAGGACCCCCTAGTTTGATGGGTCCTTGAAGGAGCTGAGAAGAGTGGGTCGAAGGCTAGAGAGGGCTTTATGGAAATCTGGCCTGGAGGCTGAGAGGCTTAGATTGATGGACCATTATAGGAGCTATCAATCAGCAATCACCCATAAGAAGGCAGAATTCCTGTCCACAGAGATTGCTGCTGCGTGGAATTGACCAGCTCAGCTCTTCTGGTTGCCAGCATCAGGTCGGGTATTGGCCCAACCATCCCTATGAGGGATTGTGATTGGCAGGGAGGTGGCGAGCACCCATTCTACCTGGTCTGACTTTTGCTGGATGGAATTCATGAACACTGTGAGGATTGTCCAAACTTTGTAATCAATCAGCTGTAGATTGGATCTGGGCCATATGCTACTTTTGGTAGATTGCGTAGATGTCATCTCTCGATCCTTGCTGAAATTGTCTGGAGCTCCTTGGAGAGTGGGGTCTTTCTTGATCCCCTTAAGGAGGCGGTCATTTGACCACTCCTTAAAAAATCCTCCTTGGATCTAGATTGTCTAGCTAACTATAGACCTGTCTCTAGCCTACTCTTTCTTGGTAATGTTATTGAGAAGGGGGTTGTGTTGCAGCTAGATTACCATCTTATAGCTCACAATGTCTATGATGCCCTCCAGTCTGGGTTTAGGAAAAGATATAGCACCAGGTCCGCCCTTGTTCGGGTGTTAAATGATCTTTTAATTGTGAGAGACTGAAAGGCTTGTACTTCTTAGTCCTTCTTGATCTCTCGGTGGCATTTGACACTGTGGAACATGGTGAGCTTCTCTGCAGACTATCTGCAACAGTCTTAAGATGGTTTTGATCATTCCTTAAGGGCAGGTTGCAGAGGGTTGTCACTGGAATTTATTCCTCTGATGCTCTCCCCCTGTCCTGTGGGGTGCCACAGGGCTCCATATTGGCACTCATGCTGTTCGCAGTGTACATGTTGCCTTTAGGAGATATCACTAGGTGATACAGTTTGGGTTTTCACTGCTATGGAGATGATACCCAACTGTTTATGTCCTTTATGTCAGGACAGGATAATGCGATCTCTGTGCTTAACAACTGTCTAGCCAAAATCAAGAACTGGATGAACACCAGCTGGCTGAGGTTAAATCCTGATAAGATCGAGGTGTTGTTGTGGACCCGGGATGTCTGGAGGCAGGTCTTGGGGCTGGTCATCCTTCAGGCTTATGGCTTGATGGTGTCCAGCTCATGACCTCAGACCGGGTACGTAACTTGGGCATTATTTTTGACAGCAATCTGACCCTGAAATTGCAGGTGTCTGCCATTGTCAAATCCTCTTTTTACCATCTAAGGAATATCACCCCGGTGAAACACCTGGTTCTTCCGGCTGACATTCCTACATTGGTCCAACCTTCATGACCACCCACCTTGATTACTGTAATGTCCTTTACCTAGGGCTTCCAGGGGTTGATATCAATTGCTTGCAGCTAGTGCAGAATGTAGCAGCCAGGCTGTTGACTGGTACATCTAGGACTAGTCATATTACGCCTGTGATGCACGGACTGCACTGGCTGCCTGTACAGTGGTGCCTCACCTTCAAGGTCGGGTTACTAACCTATAAAGCCCCATATGAACAGGGACCCCAGTATATGCAAGATCTCCTTACTCCCTACTGCCCCTCTCACTCACTCCGATTCACTGACAAGGGATTGCTAGAGCTTCCCAGGGTTTGGTTAAAAACATTGGGCACACGTGCTTTTTCTTATGCTGCCCCCACCCTGTGAAATTCTTTACCTCGTCGGTTAAGGGAAAGCCTGACCAGCTTAAGTTTTAAATAGGAGCCCAAAACATTTTTATTTTATCAGGCTTTCCCTGAGGGTTCTTAAATATTAATTTATGGATACTACTGTTTTTTATTGTCCATTTCTGTTTTTGTATAGTGCCTTGGTATTTGAGAGGTGCTTTAGAAATAAAGTTTTACTTTACTTGCTTTTCTTTACTTTATCACCACTGAATCAATTTAGCTGTGCCAAGCTGTTTACATTTCTGTAGATCTTTTCTGGGTGACCATTTTGTCCCTGCTGTTTTTTCCTATGAGCTTGATCAGATGAACTCTGTGGACCAGACTGTCACACTGATTTCCTACTTGTTTTTTACATACAAGTTCTCTCCAAAAGAGAGATAGCTACTCCTTTTTCCCATAGGACTCATCCCTTTGGAATAGCCTGAATTTCTCTTTCTTGATTTTCCAATCATTTTCTTCCCCCACCATGTTTCTGTGAGTTCTTTTAAGTTCTGGATTTCCAAGTGTATTTGGTGCTCAGACCATTCCGTTTTGTGGAATGAGATTCCTATATGTTCTGCTTTCAGTGAGAATTGTCCTTGTATGCTTTCTTGCACCAACTGGTGTTGTACTATGCTATTGTTATTTATCCCAGCTGCCTTTCCCTTGGTGAACCCATGCATCTAACACCTGACACTGGTTACCCCTGCACTAGCTGCCTCTCCTATCCTGTAGTTTGAATCCCCTTAACTTCCCTTTTAATCGACATTACCATGCCCCCTCCCTCTTTCCAGATCATCAAGCCATCTTAAGTTGGCTATTAATCACATTTGTTTGACTCATACTGCAGACATGTGAAGCACTTTACTTGCTATAGCATCATGGCCCTGCAATGCCCCTCTAACACTCCTGCAACAGTGATGCCAGCATTGTGCTCCATCATGACTAAAGATATCCAGATACCTCTGTCACAGTGGTCTCTGACAAAACTAGTTGTAATGCATGATATCACTGGGTGACACTGTTTTCTAATGGCAAAAAATATATACATTGTTAGCCATGGGTTGCTGAAGAGTCAGCTGGTGGCATTGTACAGAAACAATGCTGCATGTGCATGTGCTTCTACAAAGTCATTTAATCAGCGAGCTCTAGTAGTTAACTGGCATATTGCAAAAAAGACAGACTAGTTCACAGTGATGTCCATGACTATTCATAATGGTTATTCAGCCAGGATACTGATCATGCACTTGGCACTATTGTACTTTTACTATGGAGTCTCCTATGAATGCCTTCTTATTGTCAATCTACCCAGCTTTTTCCTTCCTCCACATTTGGCATTTCAGGTGCATGACTGGGCAAAATGTATGGATGTGGCTTTAAAAAAAGTATCACACAATTCCACAAATGGCACACATGCTCATGAAATTCAGCTTCAATTAATGATGTTATTTAGCAGTCATTGGCTGCATAACTTGGCTAGCCTTCAAGCAAAAGAATAGAGAGTTGACACACACACGTGCATCATTTTCAGGGTCAATGAAGCTAACAAAATTGGTGATATTCTGTTCAACAGTTTATTTTTCAACATCCTTTATTGAGGTATTTTACAAGGTTATACAAAACCACTTCCTTCCATAATATAAGAAACATAACATATCACCTTTTATGAACATCCAAATATTTGCAAGTATACTAGCCATACAATTTCATATAGTAGTGCTACTGGGTTTGTAATAGCCATAGTTAAAATAAAAATAACCTTAAACTTTATATTCAACTCCATATACTAATATATAAAAACAACCAAATATTAAAAAACATAGCCCACTGCCAAACCTCACTCACCCAATCCCCTTTTGCATTTCATAAACACTCAACTTAGTTATCCTTAATTAGAGAACCCACCCACAGCAGAATAAAAAAATATAAAATCATTACTGAAAAACTATCACCGTGTAAGTCTTGGTTCGCGTAGATCTCAAATCTCCAATGGACTATGTATAACTTTCCTGACTTAGTCCAATGTAATTTACATAACAAAGGTTGATTAGATAACTAAATAAATAGAAGAGGTCTCAACTTCTAGCAACATATTGGGTCAGACTAAGTTAATTAAGGCCCATTATTGACATTGCCGGGAGTGTATAGCTCCCACCTAGCCCATCTGTTAATGAACATTGCTTGTCTACACTGCAAAAGGTAAGTAATGCATGCCATTTCTTGTATTTGTCTTACTATTTTACCTATTCAATTTCCTCTGGAGGAGCTGGTTGTAATCATTGCCTAGTAATGGCCTTCAAGGCAGCAGCTATCAAAATATGCAACAAATATTTGGCCTCCCTCCCTTTTAGTATGTCTGGATCTCACCCCAGCACCATATGCTCTGGCCCCACTACTTTCCCCGGGTTAAATAGTTTTGTCAAATGACCCACCACCCCTGTTCAGTATGGGTGTATCTTCAGCAGTGCGAAAAGATATAAGCATGAGAGGCCTTTGCCTCCCCACACTGTCTCCAACAAACTGCAGACCTAGAGGAGACCCACTTTGACTGAGCTGCCGGGATTAGGAAAAATCATGCCCTCACCCTCCAGGGGAAACTCTCGCCAATCCAGTGAAGAGGAAGATACCCATAACATCTTCTACATCTTCTCAAAGTCTGCCTAAGTGATCAGGAACCCAAATTCCCCCTCACGCTTTATCTTAATATGTGAAGTGGTAATACCTTGCTCATTTATATAGTGAGCATATAACAGTGTAATAGCACCTTTTCCTGTGGGAGGCAACCAAATGGTCTCAAATGGGGGTAAGGGTGCATCCAGATGCTGTATATTTAAGTGGTTATTAAGTTGTGCATTTTTGTAGTTTTGAAGTTGATAGAAATAAAATCTGTCAGCTGGAGAATATTATATTTAGGAGCCAATGAGTCAAAAGATATGAGGGAACTACCTTGCATACCGTAAGCTGCCATGGGGAATGGAAACCCATCAAAGATTGATGTCTGAACCAAGGATCTAAGGCAACAGGGGAAAACCACTCATCCCAAGCCCACCATTTATATCTCCACAAGATATGGGATGTATGTCCTTTAGTGATTCCATGCTTCCACCCCTCTAAAGCCATTTCTACCCCGGTGAGCACCCCATTTCCTCAAATTCAAATGAAAAGGTAAACTTTGTAAAGAGGGAGACTGTTGTGATTGTAACTCAATAGTTTTCCAGTGTGAGGAATATTGTGCATTCTGCCAGAAGAGAACAATTTTCATTTAAGAGGCAATCCAGCACCCAGGCAACTATAGTAACGCAAGATAGGATTAAGATTAATTTATAGGATTTTCTTAATCCTACAAAAGTTTCCCACCCACCCACCCCAACCCTGACCACTATTAAATACAGTTAGGCTCTGCCTTGTTTTTGATCATTTGCTGTCCTGTCTCTATCTCCTCCCCCTGCCACTGCAGCTGCCTTTTGCTTCAAGTCTATCCCATTCATTATGTCTGTGGGCATGGTCACAATGTTCTCTTTTGTAAAATTACCTCTACCACTTGTTATCCTGCTCTCTTCACTTTTTGGAAATACAGAATACCTGCCTCCTAATTATACTACTCCTCAAAGCATGACTGTAGTTTAAACCCTTCACTACCCCCCTAGCTGTGTCACAGGAAATTTCTTTCACATCATTAGATGTCCGTGGTCACAGTCTCTCGTACGCCTGTGGCCCAACTCCTGTCATACCAACTGGGATGCTGGCCTTACTTTCTCCTTATCGGGGATCATCCTGACCTGCATTATGAATAGAAGAAAGTCTAAACATAATTGCTGTAAAGGAAAAGTTTGGCGTCTCACCAAACTACAATGCCTACACCTCCTGAAATGAACCCTATTATTGCTAATGCTGTCAGGCAATATCCACCCTAACCCTGGCCCAAGTGTAACTACTCCTAGGAATCTATCAACAAAATTGGGGTCCATCGCACTAGCCACAATAAATATTTGTAGCCTACTAAATAAAATTGACCTCCTTAAGGTCTGGATAGTGACACACAATGCTGACATACTCTCTATTGTGGAAACATGGCTATCTCCTAAAATCCCAGATAATACAATCGCCCTCCCGGGCTATTGCATTTTTAGGCTAGACCACACAACTGAGAAGGGCGGTGGTTGTGTAAACTTCCTAAAAAATTCCTTTCGTGGGCTGGTTATACCTCCAATTGATCTTGGTTGCTCTGCTCAGGCTATAGAAGTTAAAGTGCTCCTGAGGGCACAAAACAAAGCCCTCACTATAATCACAACCTACATACCTCCTAAGGACCTGGCCGTTGGACTACAAAATTTGCTGGGCTACCCATGTGCTCAAAAGCACCTCCATGAGTTGATTTTAATGGGGGATTTCAACTTAAACTGGCTGTCAGGAACTAATGATATCATAAAGGACACAATGGCATCTCTACACCTTATGCAACTCATAAACTCGCCAACCAGGATAAACTACAAAACAGGGACCAGTACTACCATAGACTGGATTGTCTTAAACTGCCCTGATCACATATCAGATGTTATGGTTCACCCTGATTCTATCAGTGACCACTCCCCTATCACCTGCAGCTGATCAAATAAATTTAATACCCCCCACCACGTACAATCTACAACTGTGTACTGAGACGCGGACATTTGGATCTCCGAAAACACCAACTTTGCTCCCAAGACTGGTCCTTCCTGGATACAGCGGATGATATCAACACCGCTTTTCAACACTTTGTCAGTGCTTTCAACACAGCCTGCGGCACTCATGCCCCACTTCAGAAAATGAAAGTTCATGGGATGGTAAATTCATGGATTACTCCTGAAATAGTAAACAGGATGAAGCTAAGGACCACCTTTGGCAATTGGTGGAGTCTTCATCGAAGCAACAGGATCTGCAGGCTTACAAAGCTGCCAGACACAGCTGTACTAGGGAAATTAGACAGGCAAAAAGTAGGATCCACAGAGAGCTACTCTCCAACTCTTGGGGTGGCAGTAGGAGTTTCTGGGCCAATATAAAAGACGTCACAGGCAAAGAACAAAAGACCACACCAACAATTCTATTGGAGGACGGCCATCCCATCACTGATCCACTCCTAATAGCTAATTCTTTCAACATAACTTTCACCAATCTGTCAGGTGTACTCCTCAATGATTTCTTTGTTGATGCTCCCTTGTCATCAGCAGGGGTCACTGATTCAATTCATTCTGAACACCTACCTTTTTACTTCAAAAAGGTCCCTCAATCCCTAGTCTGAAAACTCCTGACTAAGGTCCTTGGCAAATCCAGACACAGTGGAGACTCACTTGATCTCAAACTCCTAACACCGACCCTTGAAGAAGAACTCTTACCAGTTACCTAGATCCTAAACTTATCACTTTCCCTTTCACAATTCCCAGAAGTCTGGAAATCTGCATTGGTCACCCCTGTGCATAAATCCGGGGATCCTACACAGCACTCTAACTACAGGCAGATATCAATACTCCCTCCACTATCAAAAGTCCTTGAATGCATAGTCTCCAATCAAATGGTTGATTACCTTGAAAAGTATGACCTACAATGCCCCCAGCAGCATGGCTTCAGGAAAAAACACAGCACTACCAAAGCTTTACTTGAATTTACCAGCTATGTACATCAGTCCTTTGACAACAACAAGATTGTTGGTGCTGCATTCATCGACCTCATGAAAGCTTTCAACACCATGAATCACAACCTACTTCTTACTCAACTTGCCTCAGCTGATGTCTCTCAAAACACACTGAAATGGTTTGGAAACTATCTTGCTGATAGGTCTCAATGGGTAAAAATATCTAATATTGTCTCCGAACTACAATCTGTCAAATCTGGTGTCCCACAAGGGTCCATCCTTGGCCCTTTCTTGTTTAGTATCTTCCTAAACAACCTACCCCAATCCTATCAACTTAGGACTCTCCTCTATGCTGATGATGCCGTCATCTTCACAAACAACACCGATGTCACTGTGCTTGAAGACAATCTTCAAACAGGCTTCCTAAAAGTTGAGAAATGGTTCCATACACACAAACTTGTCCTGAACTACAAAAGAACTAAGCTTCTGCTGTTTTCCTCCCCCCAACATAAGCACAGGTCGCATGCTATGCTAATAAAAAACAACCTCGGAGCCCCTCTTGAACAAGTTCAACAATTCAAATATCTTGGAATAACCTTAGACAGCTGTCTTTCCTATGTATCCCACATTGAGACTATTGCTAAGTCTGTGAATGTGAAACTAGGCCTGCTATTTAGGCATAAAAGGAACCTAACCCTGGAAGCACTTAGACTTGCAGTTAACAGTTCAGTGGTATCCACCATTGACTATGGCCTAGCAATATATGGTGTAGCCACCCCCACATCGCTACAAAGACTGAACTTAACAGTTAACAAAGCTTGTAGGCTAATCACAAACTCAGACCGTTTCACTCACACATGTGGTCTTTACTCTCAAACTGGCTGGCTCAATCTACAAGGTTGGATCAAATATCACTCTTGTATACTAGCAAAGAAAGTGCTCAGTGGAGATCTACCTACTGGAACCTCCTGACTTCCACCCAGAGCCCACAAGGTCCACCATACCCGGGCTTCGGACTCCTAGCTTCTACTAGTACCAAGGTTTCGAACTACACAGTGCCAACGATCTTTCCTTTACAAAGCCCCTATCTGGCTAAATGGCCCTGGCCATGATCTAACAAGTCATACTGGGATGTCCAAGTTCAAATGCCTTCTGCACAATCACATTCTGTTTCAGAGCTCTTGTGACTGCCTAAGTTGAGAATCTGCTTTGCTCTCTTGAACCTCAGTTTGGTTCCTTTTCAACCCTCTGGCCACTAGCTTGGACTCCCCTCCTCTGGCTCATTCCTCCTCTTATCCCTCCCCACCATTCTACTCTCTCCCTCCCTCCTGCCACTTACGTTCTCTCGACAAGGCCCTGTAGCTGCTAACCCCCTACTACTTCTCTCACTCCTATTTTTCATCTACCCCTACTTCCCTTCCTCTCCCTATTTAATGCATTAAATGTGATTTTTAATCTTATCTATAATTGTATTTTAAATTTTTTTACTATGCTGTTTGTTGTTAGCTGAATTTGTCTCATTTTTTGCCTTCCTGTGTCAGTTTTGTTTTCTGTTTTTGTTTTACCCTCCCTAACTATGACGTGGAACATTTGTAAATGAGCTGCACTGTGCTCAAAGGTATTGTCAGTCCAAGAATGAATAAAATAAAAAAAAAAAAGACCTCCCTTATTTTTGGGCAAATATAACATTTGTTTTCTCACATGTAATCTTTTAGTGCCCCAAAGAAAAGCTGGCAATAGTTTCTGCCAAACCGTTAACTCTTTTTGAGGGAGAACACAGGGAACGCTTTGGAAGAGATATAGAAATCTTGGTAATATGGTCATCTTAATGGATTGGGCCCTAGCATGTAAGGGGAGGGGGAGAAGAGCCCAGCACCTATAATGATGTTTAAGGGAGTCCACTAATTTTTGGTAATTGTCCTGAAACAAAGTGGCAGTTGTCAGGCCCAAGTCTATCCCAAAATATTTCATTTTAGGAAGCTCTCACTTCATAGGGTAATCTCTCTGTAATCGCTGGGTAGCCGAGAAAGCAAATGCCAACACCGCCATTTTTGAAGTGTTTAAAAGGTACCCAGAAATCTCTGAAAATTGCAGAGTTGTCCAAATAGCTCTGGGAGAGATGAGTCCGGGCAACCCAAAAGTAATAATACATCATCATCATATAGGTCTTATATATGTTTCACCCCCTGAATTTTGGAATTCAAATGTATAGATTGCACTAGGGTCTCTATATAAAGTGCAAAAAGAAGTGGGGAGAGGGAGCAACCCCTGCTCCCTCTCTCCAACTGAAAAGGGGTAGTTATATGACCATTAAGGTGAATATAACCCAACGGGGGAGGTGTAATGCCTGAAAACAAGTCAAAGGAACTTTTTTGGTAACCCAAAGCCAGCCAAGGCCACAGGACCCTATCAAAGGCCTTTTCAGTATCAAGGCTCATCAATATGGCAGGTTGTTTTGTGTAAGACAGATGATCTATTATATAGAACATTCACTGGATATTATCTTGAGCTTGGTAGCCTGGGACGAATCCTGTCTGATCCATATTAACAAGCTTTAGAATAATCTTCTCCAGACGTCTAGTGAATATACCAGTCAAAATTTTATAATCCATATTTAAGACAGAAATTGGATGGTATGATGTGCATGTTGTTGGTCCCTGGCCAGCTTGGGCAGCACTGCCATAATTCCCTTCACCAAGGAAGGAGCCAGCCAGTCATCTGGAACAAACATCGAGTTATGGGTCCGACTTAACAATGGGACCAGCGAGTCTCGGAAGATTTTATAACATTTGGCTGGAAACCCTTCAGTTCCTGGGCACTTCCCTGTTTTTAGATGGCCTATTTCTGTAATTTCAGCATCCATTAAGGGGGCAACTAGGAACTAGGAATCCTGTTGCGTAATCTGCGGCAAGTGTAAGGGATTCTGAAAATTGAGCATCTGATTCAGGTTTGGGTCTGTGTTGGTCTTATATAAGGATTTATAATAATCTGTAAAGGCCTCTGCTATTTCCAATGTAGAAGAATGGGATTCTTTAGTAAAGGGATGGATTATTTTAATAATTGTGGCTTTGCTTTCCATTGTTGAAGCCGATTGGCTAGCAGTCAAAGGACTTGGAGTCCACCCTCATAGTAACGTTGCCTCAAATATAACAGGTTTCGTTCAACCTGATACTCTAATATTGAATTTAATTCTTTCTTTATTCACATTAACTCCATCTCTAGCTGAGGATCATATTGACTTTTCTGCAAAGTTTTCTGCACGGAAACTTATTGTTTTAATAGTGTCCACTGAGCCTCTCTTTGTTTTTTACATTGGGATGAAAGGACTGTGAGTTTGCCCCTAATCATCACCTTAATTGTGTCCCACAGAATTGTGGGAGGCACCTCTGGGGTATTGTCAGTCTCTAGGATTGATTTAATAGTGTCTTTACAGAGGAACAGATCTCCTCATTTTGCAAGAGGGAAAGATAAAGTTGCCAAAAGGTATTTTTCTTTGGCTGTCAAAAAAAATAGGTGGATGAAATTATAACATAATATCCCCTATCTCTGCTTCCTCCAACTGTGCAACCCCTTCTCTGGGGATAAAAATAGTATAACTAGTATAAACCTTATGGGTTACTGAGCAGTAAAAAGTAAAATCCCTTTTCTGGCCATGCAGATGTCTCCATGTGTCTGTATACTCTAATTCAGTAAGAAATTTACCAAATTTAAGGGACACCCTACAGTTTGAATAAGCCACTGTTGATGTAGTATCCAATTGTTTATTCAGCACTAAGTTTAAATCCCCTTCAATTATTAACATCCCCTCCACCCTTTCTGTGATTTTCATAAAAAGACCTCTATAAAAATGAAAATCCGAGCCTGAGGGGGCATAAATGGATGCAATAGTAATCATCTGGCCATTGTATAACCCCTTAAGTAACACATAGCATCCATCCAGGTCAGCAAAGGTTCCCAAAATCTCAAAAGGTATCCGCAGAGGAACCAAAATCATAGTACCTCGTCTATGCCTCCTGATGTAAGTGAATGCAAAACATGGGTAAAACCAAAATTCTAGAGCTTATCATGCTCACTTTTAGATAAATGGGTTTTCTGTAATAAAAATATTTATTTTTTTTAAGAAAAGAAAGGACCTTACTTTGTTTAACAGGATTAAGGAGACCATGCACATTATAAGATAAAAAAAACATATCAAGCATATCAATTCTACCCATGATCTGTTGCCATTACCATCTCTAGAATTATCAATCTCCTCCAGACCCCCGGACTGACCAAAGAAGGGTGGCCTTTGTTGAGTTTGGATGCTAGGGGAAAAAGCAGCAAAAAACTTCAAGAAACTAATAACTGTCTTAAGTAACAACAACACAACAACTATATTACAATAAATCAATTCACTTCCAAGACAGAAGGTCTGGAAATTCAGACCTTTAATTCCAACCATCCACACATCGAGATGGAACAAAGTGTGTTCCTGAGGTGGGATATACAGTAAGAGGTATGCATGCCCTACATAGTGAGGCACTCTTGCAGAGTCCACAGTCTACTATAAGGACTCTCTAGAACTATGAAAATATCCACCAGGGCCATAGCACATGCAGCAGAGGGGAAAGAGTAACAGTCATTAGGAACCATAACCAATCACTCTTCCCTCCACCCTGCCGCAATTAAGGCAAAAAGGGAAAGAAGAAGATCTCACTCCCCCTTCTAATTTATGTGAGGAAACTCAGATGAAGACTGTAAATATATGCATTATATCAGGAAGTAGGATCTAGGAAAAGTTCAAATTCAAGTTTAAGTTAATTGTAGGAAAAATCCATTGAGCAAGCTCATTCACAAGGAGGTCCTAAGACATGTATACAGACAAAGGAAATTACATGCATAAAATCATCACACATAAAGTACTGTATGTGGCACATATAATACATATTGCTCAGATAAAACATAACAAGGTAATAATTATGAGCATAACCTGATGAAAAATTGTAATTAGCAAAAGGACAAACAACAGGAGTGAGAAGATGCATAAGGAGGGGGGAGTGTATAAGAGTCGCGCAAGGGGGAGAGGGAAGGGGAGAGGAGAAGAGAGGGAGAAGATCATATGAGGAGGGGGACGGAGAGGAGAAATGGTGGGGAGGCTTGAGAAAAGTAAACAAGGAGGAAAAGAAGGACAAGAGAAGTGCAGGAAAGGAAGGGATGGGAGAGATAAGTGGAAATGGAGACATGGGGAGTGTGGTTAAAATATATATGAAAAGGTCAGGGAACTGAAGGGGCTAGAAACAGCTACAAGTATCTTTTAGTTTGGTCACAGCAAAAGTTTTGAAGAAATTGACAAAGACTATGCTAGGGAGTTTCAGTATGGACTGAAGCTGGCTCCAACTAGATGGAAGAGCATGGGAAATGGCATATTTGCCAAAGAGGTATGCGTCCTAGGCACATCAAGAAAGATAAAATCCTACTTCCTAATGGAATATGAACTGCAGGAGATGTAGATAAAAGAAGTTAAGTAGGTTGGTAGTTTGTTCAAGAGAATTTTAGAAGTCCAAGTGCCAACATGGAACAAACATCTAGTAGTAAGCAATGTCCGGCCAACAGCTGCATACAGATCACAATGGTGGGTCTGGTAAGGGGAGTTGGTAATGAACCACAGAGCATGATGGTAGAGGACATCCAATTTACATAGGTTTAATGCTGTATTAGAATTGTAGATTATGTCACCATAGTCTACTAGGAGGAGGAATGTGGCCTGAACAAGCCTGGTTCTAATCTCAAGAAGAAAGAGGGACTTGTTTCTAAGGAAGAAACCTAGTCTGGCTTTTAACCTGCAGGTAAGGTTATCAAGATAGTCATTAAAGCTGAGCTTATTATCTAACCATAGGCCAAAATATTTGAATTTGTAGACCTCAAGAGGTTCACCTAGGGAGGTGACAACAAAGTCCTTAGGCAGGTCAAGGGAGGTGGTGGAGGATCAATTGAGAGTGAAGATCATAGCCTTGGTTTTCTTGGCATTAAGGAGAAGTTTTGCATTAGTAAATTTGAGCTCAAGCTGAGCAAAGTCAGCTTGTAATACGTCTATTACGTCAGTCAGTGTTGAGCCTAAGGTGTATAGTACTGTGTCATCAGCAAAAAAATGCAAATTGGAATTGGTTATGTTAAAGTCAAGATTGTTAATGTAAATAGAAAAAAGCATAAGGCCTACAATGGCGCCTTGAGGGACTCCCACTGTGATTGGGAGGGAGGTGAAAAAAAGGACATCTGCCTTGACTTTCTATGTCCTCCTTATTAGATAACTAGCAAACCACTGAGCAGTAGAGGAGGTGGCACCAAGGTTAGTAAGGCTACTGACTGCTAAGTTGTGGTCAATGGTATTGAATGCCTTATTAAGGTCTAGGAAGACTGCACCAGTGATCTTCTTAGAGTCCAGAGCTGAAACCCAGTCATTAGTAACTTTAGCCAGGGCTGTGTTGGTACTATAATTAGGTCAGAAGCCAGATTGAGCTGGATTAATAAGTGAGAAGGTTTTGATATAATATTTTAGTTGGGAGCAGATTAATTTTTCAAAGATTTTCACGTGAATGGGCAGGAAGGAGATAGGCCTTTAGTTATTTAAATTGCATAGGTCACCTGATTTGAACAAGGGGAGGATATGGACAGATTTCCAGCAGGACAGAACCATGGCAGTGGAGATAGAAAGATTAAATATATGAAGAATGGGGGCTGTGAGATGGAAGTAACCTTATTTTAAAACGGATGATTCAAGACCATCGTTCCCAGTGCTTTTATTGGTATCTAAGTTGAGAAGCAAGTCTATAACTTCTTTGTAGTTGAGTGGATACAGCAGAAGGGATGAGGTGAGTTTGGGTGTTTAGAGGTGGTACTGGCCTGACAATTTGCAAGGCCTACATATGGTGAGGAGCTGAAAGCTAGGCCAGCAGTAGCAAAACGGAAGTTAAGCTCTTCAAGGATTTGACTATTACTTTTGACAACCATGCCATTGGTGTGAATATTGGCTGTAATGGAGGGAGCAGCCTGCCATCCTTCAATAGATTTAAGCGTCCTCCAGATTTTATGAGAATTCCCATTTGCCTGTTCTAAGGTGGAGACACAGAAATTTGCTTCAGCAGTACGACCACATTTAACACAGGCATTTCAAGCTGCTCAAAAAGCCTGCCAGTCTGAAGGGCACTTGGAACACCTGGGATAGGCCTAGAGTTTATCATGGTTTTGTGAGTGAGGCCTTGAGGTCTGATGTAAACCAAGGGTGAGAGATTTTATGCACATGAGTTTTAATAAAGGAGGCATGCTTGTTAGCCAGAGCGGTAATGTTGTTATTAAGGATAGAGATGGCCTCATCTGCCATTTTAGCAAGATAGAGATCTTGCCAGCTAACGTTACCTAGGTCAAACAAATAATTCACTTCATTAAACTGATGGTAAGACCATTTAGTTATAAGCTTGGGTTATTCGCTGCATTGAACATACGGTAAGACCATTTAGTTCAGATTTAGTTGAATTTTGCCAGAGAACCTCAGGTAAATTTGTGACCCAGATTAAAATATCCTGAGGCAGTACAGTCACCCCCCCCCAAATTAATGAGAACGTTACCAAAAGTCAAACACTGAACAGTTATGGGGGCCATGTTACTTTCTGTGAGTGCCTAAAAGCAACATAATAGATTCCAGCATACCATACATGAGCCCCCTCCCCATCCCCATCGTAAATTCACTTAACAGGTACTCCATGTCATTATTACAAATGTCCCTAATATTTCTTGCTTACTCAAAGAGGATCTGCCAGAATTAGAGAAAAATTATTAAAGGTAATCATGTAAGGTCCTTAAACTTGTATAAATGCCGGACCACTTTAAGCATCCTAAGCTTTAGAATAAAAATAATGCCTGCAAAAAGGCAACACTTCATGAATCAAGATATGCATTAATGCAAATCCAAAACAAACGGACATTGTCTTAAGCTGCTCAATCAATCCTATGAACTAAACCTTCAATAAATTATAGAGGAGGAGGAGGAGCTCTACACTCCGCTGAAATCAAGTTCTGAGAGTACATCCATAGAGCTTTTTAGAACACCTCCCACCATGCCACATTGTTGAATTATAAATAAAGAAAAACTGGTTTGGCTGTCAACTTATATTGTAACAATGTTACGGCTCTAAAATGAGTAGAACTTAGGGGCGAGAAGAACTCAAGTCTCAGTTTCTCAACAGCTTATGGGAACTGTGTTAGAAAGAGTGCAGCCATGTCAATCACTACAGTTCCCTTTTGATAAATGCAAATCAGTCACCATTTCATCAACACCCAATAGTCACCCTTCCGTTGATAAGTCTTCTTCTCATACTCCTAGGAGCTCCTTTGTAAAGTCACGTACATGTTGAACAATTTCTGAGGAAGTCTGCAGTCCATTCATCCTGACCCTATGTGAATCCACCATCCTCCAGGTCTCTTTGGGGTCCTTGGCTTCTGAGGGGCTGTCCTGTCAACTGCCGGTGGCTCAAATCCACACTTCAATAAAGCTTCCCAGACTGCTAGTGGGGAGTCATATAATTTAGTCCCCTCCTTCCAAAACACCTGAAGTTTAGCAGGGTAAGATGTTTGCAGTTTTATCTGTTTGTTCCGAAGTAGTTAATTATTTCACCATAAGCCAAATGCTGCTTTTGGATATCTGGTGGATAGTCCTGGTCAAAAAACAACTGACTATCCAAATATTTAATTTTCTTTTATTGTCAGGCTCTGAATAATGTATCTTCTTTCGTTCTGTAGCTGTTGAACTTAAGAATAATATACCAGGGTCATGCCTTCTCATTCTTAGATTTGGGCAACAAGGCCCTGTGTGCCCTCTCAATATCAAGTTGATAACCAAGTGGGAGCTCCAGAACATTCTTCAGAAGGTCGGTCAAAAAATCCACCATTGATCCTGTTTCTGTGCCCTCCTTTAAACCATAGGTCTGGAGGCTTTCCTGGTGCAACCTGCTTTCAAGATCAAGACACTTGTGCTCTAGGTCAATCACCTGCTGACATAGTACTTGTGTAGTGCGACCCAAATGGAGGATGCCATCTTCCGATCTGGGAGATCCTGTCCTCCATCTTCTGGACCTGTCGTTCCACCTGGGATACCTCTGGTTAAGCTGCTGAAACTCTGCCTTATTTTCAGCTCACATCTCTCAAAGTTATTTTATGAGCAAGTCAAATCTCTGCCAGGATAAATATTCAGACTCCTTTACGGTATTATATGAAGACCCTGTGTCTGCCACTCGTTGAAGGCTGTCAGAGCAGGTTGGGGAGCTTTGTTAGGATCCACCTTCATCCTTGTCACTTTTACTTTGGTATGTCTTTGATGTGGTATCTGATTCTTTCTGTGATCTCCCTCCAGACATATTTGTTGCTTTTCAATAGATGTTCTGTTCAAAACAGGGTTTTTTTTTGCTACAGGGTAGAGAAGGAGTTTCTCCCTTAGCTGCCTAGCTGGTCTGTGGCAGAACCAGAAGTCTCATGTTCACCAGTTTTAAAGTTAAAGTGGCTTACAATTCTGCAGTTTACATATCTGTGACATGTCATTTTAACATTTGCAAATGTGTGGAGGCTTATAACTCAGGCAACTTTAAAGACAAAGATCTGATACTTGGTACACTATTCCACGCAGATGGATAAACTCATCATACCAAATGTGGTGCAGTGTGAATAAATACTTTTTTAAATCATATAGAAATAACTGAAATTACAATTTTGGCAAACTTTCACAAAATGTTGGTGAACATTTTGTATAATTTCATGAAAATGAAATCCCAATATTGTCTAAAGTCTTCCGATGGAAGATAAAATTCACCCACACTATTCTCAATTACATTTTAAAAGAATTGCTTAATTTACTGTCACACAAAACCATGAAACATTTACTCCATTTCTCTCTCCTTTGCCTTTGTCTGCACCCAGATCCCCCCTCCTCCAACCCAACATCCACACTGTATTGTAAAAATTGTTTTTTATCCCACCCACCTTCACAACCAGCAACTATTCAAGAAAATGTGCTTGTCTGAGCTACACTCAAATATTCCTTAACCCCCCCGTCCCTAACACATTGCACTAATGTTCTCTGTAGTAAAACCAACTGATCATGTGATATGCTGGTTTTATTACAGAGACTCTAAGCATGTTTATTAATTAGAAGGCAGCCTGCTATGGAGGAAGGTGAGTTGTGCCAGTCTCCTTTTTGCACTTTACTTGGGTGCTGTGGGGAGGAGAGTGGGATAAGGGTGCTGCCAGAGTGGGTGATGGGGGAGGCTTAGGGGATATTTGAGTGCAGCATAAACAAGCTCTTTTTCTTGATCAACATGGCAGCCAGCTGTGGAGGCATGTGGGTTGTGCCATTCATCCTCCATGGGACTAAAAATAATATTTTACAATATTATGTGGGTGCTGGGGGAGAGAACAGGGATCAGGGTGTGGACAATGGGTCAGGGAAGGGAGTAAATGTTGATGGTTCGGTGGCCAGTAAAATAAACAAGGATAGAGGGTGTTTTTTCAAGCAGATGAATATCAAATATCTTAATGCTGAATACCCAAATATTTGCTACCAAACACCAAATATGTGGCCAATTTTTCAGGAAAAAGTATTTGCACATCCCTATTTGATGGTAGAGGACAATGTTGGAGAGGCATTTGAGGCTCAAATCCATCTAATCATGTCAGGGTTTCCTGTACTGGACCAGAAACTGCCAGAGTTAAAAGGTGAAACTGAACATGATTCTCAGTCATTGAAGATGTCAATGGCAATCATTACTGGTTTGACAAATGAAAAAACATTTGTGTTCACCTAATCTGGCAGAATTTTAGACATTCTAGGATGAGCTAACAGTCATGGGCAAATTGATTTTCAAAGGGTACAGTCTTGTCATACCAAGATCACTAAGGTCAGTAATGACACAACTTATTCATTCCGGACACATCAGAGTGCAAAAATATAATAGCAGGGATATATATTTCATGTTCTGGCCAGGTATGAATGCTCAGATTAAAGAAACCGTATTTAAGCATCTCATCTGTTTGCAGCATCATGTGTCAATCCCAAAGGAACCTAGGCTAGGATTCTCTGTGATATTCTGTTCCACACATGGCAAAAGGTTGTAACAGAGTTGTTCACACTGGACAATGAGAATTATGTTAGTGGTGGATTAATGTAGTTAGTACTTTGAGCTGATGTGTTTGAAAAACACCCACATGTCTATTGTAATTGCTAAGCACAAGGCATGTTTGCATGGTATGGCATACCTGAGGAGGTCTTGTGAGACAACAGTCCACAGCGTGTCTCAATAGGAGTTTAAACAGGTTGTGGAAAACTATGTTTTTTTATTATACAACATCCATTCCTCACAATCTACAGTAAAATAGACAAATAGAAAGGACTGTGCAGGCTGTAAAACTAGTATATTATGGGGACCCTTATCTTGCAGCACTGGCGAACAAAAATGTAGCAATTGTTGGCATGGGTTCACCTACTCAAAGATTAATGAGTCAGCATTTGTGATCAGTGTTATCATCTAAGGTCTCACTGGATAGTTTCATACCATTTATTGGACCAACATATGTCTTGTACAAAGATGGTACTGTATAGTACACAAGTTTTGGGGCACCACAGGTACCTTCTTCATGTCAATAGCTGACTAAACAAAATAAGTAGCATTTATATACATTGTGATACATTGTTTCAAAATAAATATAGGATAGGTGAGAAGACATTAACAGGAAGAGTGAGTAGGCAATGAATAGAAACAAGTCTATAGCTGTGAGGTGATGATTAGCAGTGAGTGTTAAGATATTAGGCTGAAAGGATGCCTTAAGGTGTTAATTTGAAAGGTATCCTGGCAGGAGCACATAATATTAAAGACCAAAGTTACACAGACTGAGGGGTTGCACAAATTCACAGAAAGAAAAAAATTAAAAAGTAACATACAGTATTAAAGTGTCCATTGTGTGTCATAAATCCAATGCCCTGATTGTGGCTATTACAGTTTGAATGAAACTATTTGATGTACTTTAATTCCCTTGTCCGCTCCTATGAACTCTTGGAGCTGCCTCTTATTATTAGGACAAACAGGTCTGAGAGGGAATGGTCTGGTTGGGAAAGATGTTGTCCTAACTGATGTGCTGCTCTAAAGGTCTGCAAAAAAAGCCATTAACCAAGCTGTAGCTCAGACACACTTAAGAAAAAATGGTTGTGTTAGCTAAAGTACTACAACAAAAATTTTAAACCTTTCCATGCCTTTAAGAAGGAGGCAAAGTGCAAATGTAGAGGTGAGACATTCAATGGCATCCAGCTACAGTTAGAGCAAAGCTGGACACACCAAAGTATTATTTGTATGTACAGATAATAGTGGAGTGTATATGCAAAACCATCATTTATTCAAATCGTAGGAGGAAAAAATTAATCTAACATGCTGATTCTGATAAAATGACTTTCACAATGCCAGATGATGTTGATCAGAATGATTTCACATCCTCTGTTGTTCATTGTGTCATGTTTTCAGAACATACAGAGAAATCTAAGGACATGAGTAACCCCTTAGTCATCTGAGTAGGGTGTGTTGTGAAACCACTAAAGAGAATGGACTTTTGAACCCTCAACTAATGCTCCATCCAATGATTATAATGCTAGCTGTGTAAAGCATTTGTTTTTAACTCAAAAGTTTACATTGAAAAGACATCTAGTACTAAAAATAAGGTTTAGCAAAATATTACTTTAAAGATTTTTCTAACCTCAAGATAGTGATTGATCTATATGGGATCTATGTTTCGAGAAAGGAGTATGATATTATTACAATTATGTGTGCACTGCTATGAGGTTCACCATTAGCCTGGGGTAAGATACAGATGAGGCACACTGTGAGTCATTGGTAAGACAAAACATGTCTCTGTGTCCTGTGTTCTCAGCCTTTGCAGATTGTATGAGATGTCCTTTGGCACTATGCATTCCTGCTTGAAGCAGAACCAGTCTAAATGTCCATGGTGATCTGCATAGATCTGCTTGATGCTTTGCACTGTGAGGTAGGCATCGTTATTTCTTTGAAACCTGGCTTTGTTGCCAATGGCCCTTTTTTGGTAACCCTTTTCTTAGGGCTTTTGTGCTGAGGTTCTCTAACTTTTTAACTTAGGAATAAAGTTGTTGTCTGTCGAACTGCTATGTTGTAAGCAGTTTGCTTCAGTAAAGAGCTTGTGAGTAGACCCTGCATTTTTTGGTCTCAATGATTTCCCTACCTCCTGTACTGCATAAAACAGTACCAAAGGTTGTAAGGAGCAATAGGACATTGCCAACCATCTGCCAGCAGTTGTAAAAAAGCTAGCCACAATACACCAGTACCTCCTCACAGCTTAAAAATCAATAGTGCATGCCTCAGTGCTCAGTCATACAATTTTCTTAAAATACTAAATGTTCCCATGTTTAATATGACTGAAAAGAGAAGCTTGGTAACCCTCAGAAATAGCAAGGCACCAGCATGTCCATCCTCTGGATATGGTCACTACACCTCCAGTGGTTTCAAGCACTGGAGACTATCAAATTTGTATGTTATCCCACCTATACTTGAATTGTTTTGTAATCTGGGCCTCTGCCTCTTGCTCTGTCTCTCTGGCTCCCCTACCACTGACTGCAATGTCACTCTCTGCACAGATTTTCTTATGGTCAAGACATGCAGCCTACTCACTACAAATAGTTGGATGATATGTTTTATAACTTCAGGCACCAGGATGCTGATCTCAAGGCTAAAGTGTACAACTCGACCATTCCTAAGATTGGCCTGAGTGCATTCTGCAGCAGTCATCTCAAAACTTGCAAATTTCTTAAACTAGTCATCAACATTTCAATCTCTCTCCATGCCCTTTCAAGTCTCACACTCCCAAAAATGAAACTAAATTATGTGCACATGTGCCGAAATTGCAGAATGTAAACCCACTGATTACTGATGAGGCAGTATAGTGCTGTGGTTTTGGGCACTGGGCTGCAAACCTGGAGACCTGGGTTTGAATCCCACAGCCACCATTTGCATACTGTGTGACCCAAACAACACAGAAATGCAGTGCTACACTAAAAGTTTGACATTGAAGCTGGTTTATTGAAGCTTCAACAAAATGGATGATTGGGGAATCATCCATGTTGTGGAAGCTTCAATAAAGCAGCTTTAATTTTGAGCCTTTTGTGTAGTGCTGAATTTTTGCATTGTCTGGGTTACATTTGTTATTTTTTTGCAGCTGCTTCTTATGTTGTCATTAGTGCATCAGTTTGTGTGTTTTTTGCATACTGTGTGACCTTGATCAAGTCACTTAACAGCCAGTGCTCCCAGGTCGCACCTGGAAACAAGCTTTAGCTTAGTGTGCCTTTCCTGGTCAAACAATTTCTCCTTTCTCCTTTAACTCATATTCTGTGGTTCACATATACAGCCCTTTTAAAATCACAGAATACTTTTCCGTTCTTTCACATTGCACTACTAAAAATTGCAAGCAGAATACTAATCCATGGTTTCGCTACAAAAATAACAAGGAAACACTAAATCTGCAGAACTACATTCTGCTGTTTTACAGTCACCACATTCACAATATCAAAAACCTCACAAAGAATCATAGTCTTTTGATGAGGCCCATAATCACATTTTAATGATGATTCTGCAAAATTTTTCCAGAATTACACTGAATATTCTGAAATGCATTCCGGAAGCAGAGTTGTCATTCTACAAGAATTCCACCACCAGAGTAACACATTTTACACAGCACTACCAAAGTGGGCAAAGTGTTGGTGGTACTGTATCAAAGGCCAATCTGCTATTAGACATGTTCTAGTTCACAGGTCCCCATCTTGCAAAAGTGTGAATCAGGACAGCAGCAGTACTCGCAGTGGCAGGACTACTGATATTCCCCAGTCATCATGTAAGAAACCCAAAACTGGCATCTGGAGGTAACGACTTAAAAATTGTCTCATCTTAAAATTCTACTTAATAATTCATGGACTGTTGAGATGACAATGCATGTAGCAGAACTACTAGTGCTAGACCTTCTGCAAGAGATTCTGCCCTACAATCTGATAAAGAAGCAGGCCTTTTGTCATCTTGTAGCCTATGCAGACTCAGGTACAATCGGCAAAGTAGTGAATATTTTTCTGTTGTGTGGCATATGCACAAATGTTGTTGGTAGGCTGTTCCATATGTTCAGTACTCTCTGTGAGAAGTTCCTTTTAACATTAATCCTGAATTTACTGCCTCTGAGTTTAAGGTTATTTCCCCACATCCAGCGGGAGCACACCAGACCAACCATTTCTGTATGTTTGATCTTGAGAATATCTTTGTCTATGCAGAAGACTGAGATCATATTCCCTCTCAGCCTCTCCTCATAGCTTTTGCCCCCTACACCACTGGTCATTTTGGTGGCCTTGCATCATACCTTCTTGACCCCCTCATTGTCTCTTTTGTAAAGTATTGAGGAACCCAGAACTTTATGCAGTCCTACTTGTAAGGCCTGACCAGGCCTTGTAACATGGAAGGATTACTTCTCCTGTCCTGCTGGCCTTCTCCCTTTGATGCAGCCTAGCATTCTGCCAGCCTTCTTAACAGTGGTTACACACTGGTTATTATACTTCTCTCTCCTTGTCTATTATAATCCCCAAGGCAGTTTCCTCTTCCACTGCAGCAAGAGTTGCCCCACATAGTGTACAGTTCCTATGTCTGTACCCCCCCCATGGCTAGTACCATGCATTTGAATACTGTACGTTGAATCTAAGACTCCAGGAGTCTGACCAGTCACCAAGTTTATTCAGGTCCTCTGGAAATTGTCCTCATTCTTAACAGAACACACCACACCAGGCAGCTTAATGTCATCAGTAAACATAAACAACCTGTTGGAGGAAAAAACCTCCAGATCCAGGATGATAATGTTGAGCAGCAGTGACCCCAGTTGTGATTTCAGAGGGATGCTGCTGTGTATCCTGTTCCACTTGGAGCAATGCCCACAACCCCCTTCTTCCAGTCCCTCAGCCTGTTAGCAATCACCTTGTGTATACCTTGTGAATACCATACAGTTGTACTTTGCCCAGAAGCAATGATCATGCACCACAGTGCTTTGATGAAGGTTAGCTAGACAATGACTATGGCCTTCTCCCCATTCATTTCCCTAGTCACCCACTCAAAGAAAGAGATCAGGCTGGTACAACAGAATCCACCTCCTATAAAGCCATGCTAATAGGTGGCAAGAAGTTTGGTCTCAGCAAAGTATCCGATCCTTCTGTACATTATTATGGCTTCCTGGCCCATGCCCAGCATTGATAACAGGCTGACTGGCCTCTGGTTCCCTGGGTCTGATCTTACCCCTTTCTTGAAGGAAGGACCACACCAGCCACTTTCAGTCCTCTGGCACTACAACAGTCAAACCAAACTGACACAAAAATGACTGCAAGTGACCATGTCAGTTTTTCCTTTAGATTCATTGCGAGCCTGGGGTGCATCCCATCTACCCTTGGGAACTTACCTAGTTTTATCTATATCAGGTAGGTATCTCCTAAGGAAAGTGTGCTGTCTGTGGGCTGCATAATGGTTACCCTGACGCCAGGGACTATCCCAATGAGCACCCTCATCAGGGGATCTTTGGTGAACACCAAAGCCATCTATTTATTTAGCCTCTCAGGCATCACTCATGGCTCTCACAGTTTCCTCATTTTCAGTGATCAAATCCCCTCCATCATATTCCACCTTCAATGAATGTGCTAGAAGAAAGCTAAAGTGTTTTCATAGCTCCTACTTCCAAGACTTTTGTGGCTTTCTTAAACCTAGTTGTGTTATCCCTCAGTGCCGCTCTGTACTCCTCTGCCTTTTGAAGGCAACCTGTCTCTTTCCAGTTTTAACTCTTTGAGTGTTGAGTACTGTATGTTTGAATGTATACAGATTCTGGATGAATGTATATGCCCTCAGTTTCCTAAGGATTATTAGACTTTTTTGTTTAATATCAGTTTTCTTAGGTCCCTGTCAAATGTGGGGCACTTCTTGGCTCTTCTCCTCTTGTTGCTCACAGGGATGCGGTCTCTGTAGCACCTTTATTAATGAAACCCCTATGTGCTCTGCATTATCAGCCTATTGCAGTTGTTCCAGATCCTTGGACACCAGATCCTTCATCTTTTCAAAATCAATCTTTTTGGTGTTTCAGATCCTAATGACTGAGGCCAAGCTAGTCTAGTCTGTCATCAGGGATAAGGTTTCCTGGTTGTGATGACTGCCCTCCACTGGTCCCTTGATGATCACACTCGAGATTATACCATCCCCAATGCAGAAGGTCAAGGGTGGCCTCAAACCTATTCCCCTGTTTAACATGGTGCTTAAGTTAGCAGGCATTGAAGGTGGATAGGAGACTCATCTTAGTTGTGCTGTTAGTCCTTTTAAGATTCCAGTCTATGCCCAGAATACTGAAGTCCCCAAGATCCTCTACTACAGTCAGAATGGATGTTCTTATAATTTTCCCAACCATCTAGACAGCAGGCCATACAGAGTCTTTTGAGTACTGGCAGCATACCCCTAGAAGAAATCATTTGCCACCTTTTCTTCTAGATTGACCTGAATGAACTACAGTATATGGTACTGTTTGTCATCCTGATGTCCTCCTTGTCTTCTGCAGTGACTCACATACATATGAAGATCTCCTCACCCTCTTTCCTGTCAGGCATATCCCTTTAAAACTGTCTATATCATACTATATGTGTGTTGCAGTCATCCCTCACCAAGTCTCTTTGAGTGCCACTAAGCCCTGGTTCTGAAGTTCGTGAAGCCCTCAAGTTCACCCATTTTGCTAGGTACACTCTCCTAATGGACCTGCATGCAAATTAAGATAACTGTCTCTCTCTCTGTTTCCTTCCCCCACAATAGTCACTCCTCCTGGTGCTCTACTGCACTGATATCCTTTTCTTTGAGCTCCCCTGCATGTTGAGATCCTCACTCATGTGCTTCTTGCCCTTTAGGATCCCCTGCAGCATCTACTCCCCCTATAATCTAGTTTAAATCTCCCTGACTGGTCTGTTTATTCTTTTCTCCAATACCCTTTTCATCTTGGAGAAGGTACTGTGCATCTTAGGCATACAGGCATCTCAGATCCACAAGCCAGAAAGAAAAACTCCTTCTTATAACAGACTATTAACCAAGCATTGACCTTAACCTGCCTACTGATCTATTGTTGCTCCTACTAGCCCTGAAGACTGGGTGGATTTTACAAATTTTACCCTGGAGACCTTTCCATTCAGTCTACTCACACATGATGCAATTTTTGAATTGCTCCACTATTTGAGGGTGAATGAGGGTGAAAAGAATGAAAGGAAACATTACAAGGGGAAATATCTAATTGAAAGTATGA
The DNA here is from genome assembly GCA_016271365.2 of Neoceratodus forsteri. NCBI lineage: Eukaryota > Metazoa > Chordata > Ceratodontiformes > Ceratodontidae > Neoceratodus > Neoceratodus forsteri. Next base: position 1,579,214,395 of record CM057449.1, on the reverse strand, counting down.
AGATTCTAAGGAAATATCAAAAACAACTACTTCACAGAACAAGTGTGAAGCACTTTGAAAAGCTTCATGTGCAGATTGGTATCATCCAATACTTTTAAACTCAGACTCGTCAAGTTCTTTGAAGAAACAAGAGTGAGGAGATATTCTCACCAAGCTTGAAGGAGGGAGGAACTCAATGGACCAACAATCTTTACTCCACTCTTACACTGTAGCTGTAAACCAGGTAAATATGTTGGTAAGCTAGTTCATGGAAGAAATTTGACCAGAATACCAGGCAAATACCCCTTCTGTTTCCAAGAAATGCCACTTAAAGGAACATTGTCAACCACCTTAGGCCTCAAAGTGTCCCTAGTTTAAAAAATGCATTTTAAGATTACCAACATTATGTAAAGGTTGCTGATGTAGCTGGTAGTTTGATTCTGAATCTTTTTTATCTTTTAGAGAGTGAAAAACAGACTGCTCAACATATTGGTGTCACCACACAAAAACAGGTTTGTTTACATTCCTTGATCAACTCCAGCTGCATCTTTCCAGGGCTTGGGAACACTCCCAACACAGTCTTGCCACTCATGATGCATTGGGAAATTAGGAAGCTATTGCACCATGGATGACTGCACTGTTTGAGGGTGTTTCTAATGTTCATCAAGTATTCAGTAAGAATAGATCCAGGATTTGAAACAAAACAAAGCTGTTTATTGATATAAATAAGCATGTGTTTCAGTTCTACTAAACAATGAGACAGACAAAACAAACGGCCACATCAATACATTTTACAGAAGGTAGACAATCGTAAAATGTAGGTTTTTAACTAGAAATAATATGATAGATAATGGGTTGACAGTGTTCCTTTAATCTTTATTGCCTCTTGCATGTTCAGCAGACCAGGCAGAAGGGACCTCAGTTCACCATGATGTCTGAAAGATGTTTCTATTTTGAACCCCCATATCAAGCTCAAATATTTTGAATATTGGGGCCCTAGACTGGAGAACACAATGACTTAAACACATGTTTTAAAAATATAATACAGCATAGTGTGTATTTTAAATAAGATTTAATAAACACTGATTATTAATTGATTGTGTATTTGATTTAAGAACGTAACTCCTGATTTCATTAAAATCTATCCCATTGTAAAATATACTGGTGCTGAGAATCACCTTTAATCCCTCATTTTTCCCTCTCCAATGCATAATTGAAACCCACACTGTGCCCTGATCCATTGTAAGAAATGCATTCCAATGAGGAGATCTAATGTAATAAACATTTCTCATGTAAGGAATACATATTTTCTGTATTAATTTGTATCCCTTGAACATATTTCAGATCTAAACATACTGTAAATAAGCAGTATAAACTATTCAGTTTCTAATTACTTTAACAAAAGATATTGTTTGACAATCCTTAGGATTTTTTTTCCATGGACACAGCAACACTGAAATCCCATCTGCAAGTCATTAAAATTATTTGTATTCTGAGTAATTTGTTTTCAATAGTGACACAGTAATTTCACTGGTATGGTGCCGGCTGTGAAAATGTGCTTTGATTCTCTTTCAGGTGGATTGCCCTCTCTCTTTTTGTTTGGATTACTCATTATAATATACACAAATCAAATGAAATGTATGCCAAAACTCATGGGTAGGGCTCAGTAGTAATCATCCTGCCAGTAGAGTTTTAAAATATGATGTACAGTTACTGTACTTAAATAGGAATTAAATAGAAAACAAATCACCACTCTTCTTTATTGGTATGTCTCACACAGTATAACTGTACACTGTACTGTAGTTCAACATCAGTTTACATTTGTGACAGGGGATACGTTGGACAGAAACCCACAGGAGCTTAGTTCCCGACCTTTTCTCAAAATTGCATGAGAGTTCCTACACCTCTGTCTATTTCCCCATTGAACACTATAGGAGAGTTCCACCACCTAGAGATGACAGTTACAGCCTACCAGTGTGGAGGAGGGAGATCTCCCCCACTTAATCATTTTCAGTGTAACCCCTGATTTACATACAGCAGTGGCTAAATCAGTAAACTCCACGAGCAACTGAAAATGCTTGGTTGAAGTTTTTTTGCACCCATGTATAACTGGAAATACTTGTGTATTGTATTCCTCCTGACAAAACATTCTAGACATAAAAGGTACATCCTATACATCCAGGGCCAATTTTAATATTGCTTGGATAGAAACATAGAAACATAGAATCTGATGGCAGATAAGGACTGCTTGGCCCACCTTGTCTGCCCATTTCCCTACCTAACAGATAAGCCGCAGATCCTAGTTAACCAACAGCCTACTTCCTCCTACCCCCCACTAGAATTGCTTTATATCTGTCCCATGTATTCTTGAATTCCACCACTGTTTTTGACTCTATGACCTCCTCAGGAAGGCTGTTCCATGCCTCCACAACCCTCTCTGTGAAGAAATACTTCCTCACATTACCTCTGAGCCGTCCCCACTCTATCTTCAAATTGTGCCCCCTTGTTCTTGCACATTTCTTTTTCTGAAAGATGCTACCCTCTTGGATTTGTTGATTCCCTTGAGACATTTGAAAGTTTCTATCATGTCCCCCTCTCCCTCCTTTCCTCAAGGCTATACATCTTAAGCTCCTTTAGTCTATCTTCCTATGTCTTCTGGTGCAGACCCTGCACCATTGTGGTTGCCTCTTCTGGACAGCCTCCACTCTGTCTATGTCTTTGTGGAGATGGGATCTCCATAACTGTACACAGTAATGCAGATGTGGTCTTACCAACGGTCTGTACAGAGAGATAACTACTTCCTGTTTTCTATTGGTGATGCCTCTCCATATGCATCCCAGTATCCCCCCAGCCCTCCTTATTGCCTTCTCACATTGGTGGCCCACCTTTAGAACATCTGATATTACTACCCCCAGGTCCCTTTCCATTTTTGCTGTTGTTGGTATCACCCCCCCCCCATTGTGTACTCTTCCCCTTTTTTTTCCCAGGTACATTACTTTGCACTTCTTTACATTAAATCTAAGCTGCCATACATTTGACCATTCCTTCAACCCTGCCAAATCCTTTTTCATCCTTTCCACCCCACCTTGCGTATCAACCCTGTTGCAGATCTTTGTGTCATCTGCAAAGAGACATATTTTTCCTTCCAGTCCATCTGCAATGTCACTTATAAAGACATTAAAAGGGCATGGCCTCAGTACTGAACCTTGTAGCATTCTACTAGTAACCCCCCTTTCTTCACAGTGGACTCCATTTACTATTACCCTCTGTGTTCTGTTGTCCAGCCAGTCTTTTACCCAGGCTACTACCCTGGAACTCACTCGCAGGCTGGCTAATTTGTTTATTAATCTTTTGTGCGGGACTGTGTCAGATGCCTTGCTAAAGTGTAGGTAGGCCATGTCCACATCCCCTCCCTTGTCTACTACTTTGGTCATCCAGGCAAAGAAATGAATTAGATTTGTCTGACATGACCTTCCTGCTGTGAATCCATGCTGCCTTGGGTACTGTGCCCCTCTGGCCTCTAGGTACTCAACAATTCTTTCCTTCAGAAGTGATTCCATCATTTTCCTTACCACTGAGGTCAAACTGACAGGTCTGTAGTTTCCTGCCTCTGTCTTGCTCCCACTTTTGTGAAGGGGAATCACATCTGCCCTCCTCCAGTCCTCAGGTACCACACCATCCTCCCATGATTTATGGTGTTACTAGTTCTTCCCTTAGTTCTTTTAGAATCCTGGGGTGAATCGCATTAGGCCCCATTGATTTATCTACCTTCAGTTTTAGAAGTTCTTTCAGAACCCTTTCTTCTGTGAAAGGAATAATATCACCCCCCCCAATCCAGAGTGCTTCTATTGACTAGATTAGGTATCTCCCCCTGCTCTTCCATTGTGAATACTGAGCAGAAGTATTCATTCAGTATCCCTGCTTTTTCACTGTCGCTCTCTGACAACCACCTTCCTCTTTATTCAGCCTCAGTATCCCTGCCTTAGTCATTCTTTACTCCCTAATGTACCTATAAAAGGTTTTATCCCCCTTCTTAACTGAGTTGGTTATCTTTTCCTCAGTTTGGGCCTTTGCTATTCTGACTGTCTTCCCCACTTCCTTCTGCTTTAACTTGTACAATTGTCTGTCCTGCTCCTTCTGTATTTCCTTATATTTCCTGAATGCTATATTTTTCTCCCTAACCTTCACTGCCATTTATTTTGAGAACCATGGTGTTTTTTTTCTTTCACTTTGATTTGTTTATTTGCTTCACAGAAAGGCTTGTTGCCTCTGTGATGGCAGTTTTGATGTTTCTCCATTGTTGCTCCACCCCACCTTCTTGCCTGTTTGCTAGTGCTCTTCTGAGGTACTCTCCCATTTTGACAAAATCTGCCCTCCTGAAGTCCATTACATTCACTTTTGTATGGCTTGACTCAACAACTAAGTTTATCATGAACCACACTGTTTGGTGGTCACTTGTTCCCAGATGGCTACCCACATCTAGATCTGAGATCTTCTCTCTGTCCCCATTTGAGAGTACCAGGTCTAAGATTGCTCCCTCCCGAGTGGGTTCCAAAACTAGTTGTCTGAGGCATGCCCCCTGTACTGCATTGAGAATGGCCCTATTCTTGGATGTGGCTGCAGCAAAGGTGCTGCAGTTAACATTTGACATATTCAGGTCCCCCATCTGCAATATCTTCCCTTTCTCTGCCATCCTAAGGATGCCTTCTATCATTTCATTGTCCATTTCTTCCCCCTGAGATGGAGGTCTGTATACAACCCCTGTGTGGACTGTGATGCCATTTCCAGTCTCCTGGGTGACCCACAGTGCCTCCTATCCTCCCTGTTTACTTTAGTTCTGTTGCTTTGATCCCTTCCCTTACATAGAGAGCTACTGCTCCTCCTCTTCTACCCTCCCTGTGCCTCCTGTAGATTGTGCACCCTGGTAAGTTGACATCCCAGTCACGGTTCTCTGTGTACCATGTTTCTGTGACTGCCACAATACCCAGGCATCCCTCTTCCATCAAGGCCAACATTTCTGGGAGCTTTTCTCCTAGACTACGGGCATTGGTACTCATTACCCTCCATTTCTTTATGGCCTTTGTTCTTTTTTCCCCATCCCTGTCCTTACTACCTTTGTTTTTTTTCTCCATTTACCCGTGCCCTTCTCCCTATTGAATGCCCTATCTTGGTGTTTACCTCACTAACTACCCTGATTTTTTGGGAGGGCTTGGATGTCCCTTCTCCTTTTCAGTGCCCTCCCCCCTTGGCTAGTTTAAATGCTTGCCAATGAAGCATTTAAACCTATCACTTAGGATCCTGGTTCGCCTCCTGGACAGATGCAGACCATCACACCAGTATAGGCCTGCATCCCTCCAACTAGAGCCCCAATCCCCAATGAAGCCAACTCCCTGAGCTCTGCACCAGTTTTTCAACCAGTCATTGAATCCCATGGTGTGGAGTACACTAGCCTCATTCAAGCCATAGACAGGTAGCACTTCCGAGAAAGTTACTGTGTGTGCTACTTGTCTAAGGCCCCTCCGCAACTCCACAAACTCCTGTTGCACTGCTCTGATTCCATTCTCAGCCATGTCGTTTGTCCCTAGGTGGATAATGACATCCAGCTCACTCCCCCTTGCAGCTGCTCCCTCAATCCTGAGGATTCATTTCCTGTCCCTCCAAGCTATGGCACCTGACAGGCACCTTATCTCCCTTTCCCCTCCCTCCCCAGTTATACCCCTAACAATTGAGTCCCCTACCAGGAGTTGTTTCCTTCCCCTGTGGGGTCCTGTGCCACCCTCCTGTGGGTCTCCATTGTGGAGGTTCCCAGCAACCTCCTTGATCTCCACTGCAGGTGTCTCCATAGAGGAACCATGCTCTGCCAGAGTGGTGAATGAATTGTGGAGAGGCACAACTGGAGGAATGTGCCTCTGTTCCACCACCCTCACCCTCCCTGCACCCACCATGGTCCAACCACTCCTCTTTTGGCAAACTCTGAGGTAGTGGTGGTGGCCTGGGTGATCCTTTAGTTGGGGAGCAGGTTTACTGAATCCCTGCCACGTCAGCATGGAGTCAAGCAACCTCCTCCCTCAGACCAGAGAGATGCCTGCAAATAGGGCAGCAATGCAGTCTTCAGAAAGTCTCCCAGAAGACTGATGCTCCTCAGCCAGTGCATTACACCACTCCCCACATGTCTGTCTCCCTTCCTGTTTCAGATGTTGCTCTTTCTTTTTCTTTTTTTTTTTGTTCTTGTTTTGGTGTGTGCAAGCTTATGAGTGTCTCTACCTCCTATTCAGTGTGTTGTGCCTTTAAGGATATGAACAGGTGTATGTTGTTAGCAATTTTGGGGAAGTGATGTCAGAACCCCTGCTATAAAGGAAGTTATGCACTTGGGGTGGGTGGTGTGAGGGGCAGAGTGGGTGGAAGTAAACCTGTGCCCTCCAGAAACAATCAACTATGACTCTGACCCTCCACCCCAGGGAGTGCCTTCCTTTCTTTCAGACACCTATTTCACAGAGGTTAAGTAACAGGTCTAGTCACAAATGACTGCAAATCTCTCCCAGCTAGAGTTCCTCCCATGTAAATAAAAGTTAAACTAAGAAAAGTCAACCCCAAAAACAGAGAATCAAAACTATTTACTTGTTCAGGACATAGTTCAAACTGCCCCAGGATACAGCAGCTGACCTTCTACCTTCCCATCTTGACTGCTGCAGGTTCAGTCTGTCTGCCACTGAAATTGCAGCTGTGATCTCAGGCCCTGAGTCTAATTGCTGGCTGCTCACTTGACATGGCACTGACACCTCTGGAAGCATAGCTTTCTGCTTGGTAATCACATGTGGACTGACCATGTACCCAACTCTGTCTGTTGCCCTGGGGTTGGGGCAGAAATGTGGTGAAGTGGTGAATAGAGATGGGTGAAGTGGCCTCAATTCACTCCATGGAGTGATTCACAGAGTGAAGGCGGATTCATGTAGTGCTCCACAATGAAAAGCAGAGTACTTCACGTCATAGGAGGTAAAACAAAGTCCATTGAAAACAATGACTTTGCATTATTCCGCCTTCCCTAAACCACTACTCCGCAAAAAATTAAGGCAAAATCCATTGAAAACAATGTACTTCACCTCTCTTATTTGTTTTAAGCTCCAAAGGTGGATCTTGCAGTGATTCTTGGGATTTCAGGTCACATGGGCTCTAGACTGTTCTGCACAGCCTCAGTTCTGGGTAGTATGTGTAGGAAGCTATAGGAGACAGTCTGCTGTGAGAGGTCTCTGCAATTCAGCCTTTCTAAAAGCTGTTAAAAAAGCCTTCTTGTGCAATTTCTTTGCTCAAACTTTAGTTCATCGATTGTAGGAAGCCCTCCTGTACTCATATCATCGAGCCTTTATTGTTTGTGTGTGGATTTTGAATGTTAATGTACAACATTCAGTCTGTGTACTGACAGACACTGGAAGTGTGCTTCGGGGGAGGGGCGTATCTGTGGTGTAGGTAGATTAACTTGGAGAAAAAGACAGTTCTTTCTGTTTTGGTGATATTTTTCTTGTATAACTGGGTTAATGTATACATAGTAATATTTTCAATAATTCTTGCAATTTTTTTGCTGAGTATTGTGGTGCAGCAGTAAATAATTTTAGTTTGTTTAAAATACATGGTTATATTATTGAAGTTTTCAATTTGCTATGCATTACTCAGTGTGTATGTGTATGTGAGTGTGTGTGTGTGATGCGTGTCATCAAATCAGACACCTTTAATTGTGCCAGATAGTAAATGCAGCAATGTGAACCTGCTATCCACTGCAGCTGTATGATTTTTGTACTTCTTTGTGGTATCTTTACTGGTACTAGTACTACAGTGACTGTTACAGCAGTACACTGCCCCCCCCGCGGCCTGCCCCAACTGGCAAAGGTATTCTTTTCCAGATTTGAATTTCTTTTTTTTGTTATAAACTTCTTTAATTGTTTTTCAAACTTTAGACAGACATACATATACCTGGACGAACCAGGGTACACAATGCCAAACTGACTGTGTAAACTATATACTAAACACCTATATACATACACAGCTAATGGGACCATCCTCCATAATAATGATATATCCCTATAGCATCTGTATCTTAGAGTAACTGGATCAGCAAATAAACTTAATCAACGTAGGTATAACCCCTATAACATAAATCCTGTTACCCCATAAAAGGTATCAGACCAGACCCTCAACCTAAGTAGCTGTCCACCCAGGAGGTGGCTCCCTGCTGTGTCCCCTGGAAAGAGAGAGAGAGAGAGAGTCCCCATCCCCCTATAATTCATAGCAGACCAAGACTGTCATCCTATTACCCTTGTATTTAAACCACCTCACCTCAAGAAAAACAAGCAGATAATATTGCCGTTTAGACCAACATAGTTCCATAGAAGACTGTATCTCACTCCAACATAACTTTCTCCTGCTAATCACAACCTGACAGACAGGCCTGTGTTTGGGTATTTCAACCCTGCAGCAAATAAATTGCCTCCGGTGTTTACCATCTTTTATCATATAGTCGTTTTCTACCCTCCAAGTAAAGATGTCTCTTTGTTTTACCCAAAACCCCAATAAGATCTCTCATCCATTGATCATAATCATACACATGGTCATCTTTCCAATGTTGTAGTAAATAAGACTTGAAAATCGCTGTCATCAAAGAGAGATGGTATTTGGGTGTGGCACTTGAGGTTTGTGAGAGGTCACCTAAGATACAAATTTCCAGTACTATAAATTCTGAGTAATTCAACAAAGGGTCCATATGCTGTTTAATTTCAACCTCTGAGAGGTGATATTTTACTACAGTCCCACAACACATGCAGGAGGTCACCTATTCCCACTTTACATCTAAAACACAGGTCTGTCTGTCTGTCTGTCTGTCTAAGGTGTCTATCACATAGTTTCACAGGAGTAGAATACATATTAGAGACAATAAAAAATTGCATAGTCTTGTATTTGGGTATAGGTATATATTTGTCACTCTTCCAGATATTGTCCCAGGCGAGGCTCTGGGGGCCAACGTTCTGTCCCAATATGAAACCTTTATAGGAGAGTTCAGGCTAAGATAGTACAGAAGCACATTATATACGTGTGAAAGAGAGTTAGATGTAGGATCCACTTCCTTTAAATTGTCCCAAGTGAATGAATTGTCTGAGGAGTCCCCAAGCCTTCTCCATACCCCCTCCAGCATTCGTGTAAGTTGCAACCTCCCAAAAAAAGACAATTCTGTTGCCCATTGTAATTGCAGTGGTGCAAAATCTGCCCTGCAGACATACCATGCCAGAGGGAGAATCTGAGACTTAGTCAAATTTAATTTATAATTCGAGACTTTAGAGAATAGCCCAATTATATAAACTATTCTTTCAAAACTTGATGCCAGATGTTGTAAGTGGAGAAGTATGTCATCTGCAAAGACTGCAAATTTTAGCTCCATCCCTGCTATTATAATCCCCTTTACATGAGTGTCCACATTAATAGATTTCAACAGGGGTTTCAGGTATATGTTAAACAATATCGGCGAGATGGGGCAACCTTGTTGGGTCCCATGTTCTAGCTGAATCTCTTGGGAAACATAGCCCTTACACAATACTCTGGCTGTAGAAGCTGTATATAAGTTTTTGATACCTCTGAGAAGGCTCTCTGGAAAACCCTTCTTCTCCAGTGTAGCAAAAAGAAAAGGATGGGAGACCCTGTCAAAGGCCTTCTCCGCATCTAGAGATATCAAAGCTAGGGATAGTTGGGAATCCGGCACTTAACTGAGTATGTGGTGTAATTTCCTAAGGGCATCATGCAACCCCTACCTGGCATAAATTCCACTTATTCTTGACTAATTAAAGCTGGGGCAATGCTCAAAATTCTATTAGCCAAAATCCTCGTAAGGATCTTAATATCTTGATTCATCAAGGCTATAGGCCTGTAACTGCCAGGTAAGTCCTTATGCATGTCTGGTTTTGGAACAAATGTAATATATGCCTGGTATAAAGGAGGGTGACACACCCCTTCTTGCATTATAGTGCTAAAAAAATCCTGAAGTATAGGAAGTATAGTATGGAGATGTGCCTGATAAAACAGCCGTAAGTCCATCTGACCCTGGAGTTTTACCAGAGAGCAGAGATTGCACCACCGCGATTATCTCAGATGCTCTTATGAGAGCCGCTAACTCCTTGGCCTATGCTAAATCTAGGACTGGTAGCGGAATTCCCTCCAGAAATGTTCTGATTTCCTCCTCTCCAGCAAGGTTTCTTGCCTGATATATTTTTTTGAATTAGGACGCAAAGGCGTCCGCCATTTTCTGATGGTCTGTTAAAAGTTTTCCAGCATACTGTATAGAAGTGACTTCTCTAGTGGCTTCCCATTCCTTAACTCTAGCTGCTAGAAGGCAACCAGGCATGTCTCCCTACATTAAGTAGTTTGCTTGAATCTTTTCAAACCAGAATTCCACTTTACCATACAGGATGTCCACCATTTCCCCTCTTAGGCTTTTAAGTTCAGCATCTATTTCCCTGGAGGACCCTTCCAATGGAGTCAGCGATTCAATCGACCCCAAAATGAACTCCTCTTTTGCACTTCTCATTCTATTTCTCTGTGCTGCAAAACCCTGCGCAACCCCCGTATACAACACCTTACAAGCTGGCCACGCCAAGTTTTTATTCTGAAGCATAGGCAGTTGTTGCTGAATGATCTCTAAAAGGACTTCCTCTAGTTTATTCTGAACTGAGATCTCTGTCAATAGGGAATCATTCAACCTCCACATATATGGTCTGGGAGGGTAGGTTTTGGCTCCCATATCAGTAAAATAGGGGAGTGATCTGAGAATATTCTACCCCTGGTTGTCATTTCCTTAACCTCCCTAAGTGCCTCCCAGTTTACCAAAAAAAAAATCAATGCGAGATTGACTCTTATGGGCTGCAGAGTAAAATGTCATACTATTGCCCCCAGTAGAGTGAGTCCTGAGTGGGTCTACCAGGGCTGTAACCTCTAATAATTTGTTCAAGGCAATCTGAGCCCTGGACAGAGGCCCTCTGGACGGTGGTATCCTATCCTCCTGATTATTGAAACAGATGTTCCAGTCCCCTGCCAAAATAAGGGAGTGCGAAGGAAAAACGATGATATCCTGCTCCAATGAAGCAAAGAAATCAGGATTAGAGGGAGCTGGACCATAGAAATAAGCAACTGAGAGTGCCTTACCAGACAGGGTTCCAGATAGATAGATCCCTCTGCCATCCTCCCTTGTAATCACTTGTGCTACATTATATGGACAAGTCTTCCCTATTAAGATCACTACACCCCCTGATGCCCTTTCTTTACCTACCCCAAAGACTTGTCCCACCCACATCCGCTTAAGGTAACTCAACTCTTCTGTCAACAAGTGGGTCTCTTGCAGAGCAGCTATATGAGCCCCCATCTGACCAATGTGTCTCAAAATTACCACTCTTTTGCATCTACCCCTCAGTCCTTTTATATTCCATGAAATTATTTTAACACATGACATTATTAGGTATAAAAAGTATTATGTTTAAACCATCATTCTGTGCCCTCTCAAGGTCTGCATCCCACTCCCACACTATATTGGACTCTCTCTCCTTCCAGATCCTATTAACCCCTCCCAACTCCTCTGTCCCCGATCCTGAGCTCGCCGTCCTTTCAAATATCAATTCATGGATGAACCCGTTTCTGTGCTCCCTCAGCCCTTCAAATTAAATGAGCAGCTCAGAGGACCCTGCCGATAATGAAAATGCATCTGAGACATATTTACATCTCTTCTCCTGTACTCCATTCCCATCAGTTCTCCACATTTCCCCTCCACCCCTCAACACATCCTCCATAAGATTCAGAATCTGCCCTTATACAGCGTGAGTAAATATATTTAAATATTATCCAATGGGCTCAAGCTTGGTAGGGAGTTAACAGAGTAGACTAACACCCACTCACTGTTTCCCAACTAAGTGGGAAATCCCGCCTACATATTGAGAGCTAAAATTAAACAACTGAGCATTAGTCCCACCCCCCAATGCCACTCTCACCACCCACCATGGGGTGAGGGGTCAACCCCCCCATCGATTGACTTTACCCAACAAGTCCTTCTCATTCTCCATTCCTTCCTAAATCATCCCCTCGAAGAAGAGTCCCCTTGGAGCTCTGAGCTGTGCCCACAGGAACCCCTCAACATCCAACAGCACATTGTCCTACCTCATAACCCCAGCCAGCCCTCCTCCCACCTAAACTTGCCAGCACCTAATTAGAACCTTACAACTCCATACTGGAGTCAATCTACCTTCACCCCCAAATTGACCCCCAGTAACCGAACAATATTATTTTGAACATTTTAACCAAACATTTTCAACAATTAAAGGAAAAACCTGAACAGAGAAATAAGCTTGGCATTTCTCTTCAATCTCAAAAGTCCCAGCTGTTTAGATCAGACCAGCCCCCTTCTTGTCTGCAGAAGTTCAGGTCGGTAACTTGAATAACTCTGGAAGTTCAAACCACAGACCCTCCAAGGCATCCTGCGCAGTTAAAAATCTCTTCTCCCCAGCTTGAAGTCGTACCATCAAAGTCGTGGGATATTGTAAACGGAATTTAATTCCAGAAGGGTACAGCTTTTTCTTGATCTTTGAATACTCCTTCTGTTTCTCCCTAACTATTGGTGTTTGATCCTGAAACAGCCAGAAAGAAGCACCATTCCAGTGTAGAGCTTTGTTTTGTCTAGCAGTAAAAAGCACATGAGACTTTTCCTTGTAGTTCAGAAAATGCATGATTAAGACCCGAGGTCTTGCTTCCAGCGGGGACATCTCTCTTAGTGCTCTGTGAGCTCTCTCCAAGTTGTAAGCCTCCCCAAAGGGAGTAGGGCCCAGAAATTTAAGCAAAATGTCTTGTATGAAGGAAACACAATCTGACCCTTCAACCCTCTCTGGGAGCCCAGCTAGTATAAGAATATTTCTCTGACTTCTAGACTCTTGATCTTCCATCCTAACATCGAGTTTCTTGACTTGTTTTCGTACAGCCACCAGCTTTTGTTACATAGTGGATACTTTCCATTCTTGGGCGGAAATCCTAGCTTCTACATCCCCTATTCTCTGAGCTAGCGAGTGCAATGCCAGTTTGACTGTGGCAAAATCGACCACCAGCCCCTGCAGCATTTGCTTGATTTCCAGAATATCCTCCGTAGTCTTGCTAGTGCCCCCTTCATTGTCTAACGAGCCCACCTGTTCATCTGGGATGGGCGATAGGGGTTTTGGTCTTTTTATCACTGGGGTTCTCACTGCCAGGGGCTCCATAACTTTGGCCTCCATCCCGATGCTGCAATTCAGCCTATTACTGACACAATGTCAGAAAAATAGTGCTGCTTTCTCTCACTTAAACCCATGGCAGTTCCACAAGAAATGAAACCCACAGCACCTTGCCTATTAGAGAAGGATATTTAGCCAAGGATTAAAGGTCCAGAGAGACTTTAAAGCCATTTATTCTTAGTAGGGCCTAGGAGCAGCACAGAAGACTTCCTCTCAGACTCAGCTCATCACTTGATCTCCCAGATTTGAATTTCTGACTGTGAGCACTGGTTAGGTGTTGTGCCTTTTTGTCTCCATCTCTTCAGTGTGCAGCACAATCTTAATGTGTCTGTGCATTTGCATCTCTTTAGGGTCCAATCTCCTTCTGTAACTTAAGTCACAGTTGTTTCTTTGGCTTCCCTTCAGAGTACTGGACTGGTGTGGTGCATATCTCTGCATAAACATTGTACTCATTAATATGCATTTTTAAGTCAGAGCCATCATCATGAGTCACTCATGATACAAATCACATTCTTCCTTATCATGGTCACAAATGCAGTCATGATTCATGATCATGTCACAAATTGCAAAATTAATTTTTTTACTAGTTACTTGGATGTACTGTAATCCTGTTTTGTAGTATCTCTCCAGGCTTCACCACCCCACCACTGTATTCATTAATAAGAGTTTTTAAATTGGGGAGTTTTGTGATACAGATCATTGGGGAAGTGCAGCAGTAGGCATTTGCATTCCCATACAGTTTCATATTGGTTATCTCACACAGAATCACGTTCTTCATCATCTCGGTCACAAATGCAGTCACAAATTATGATTCATGATTACGTCACAAATCACAAAATTAATTTTTCTATTAGTTACTTGGATGCATTGTAAGCCTGTTTTGTAGTATCTCTCCAGGCTTCACCCGATCACTACCACCACTGTACTCATTATAAGAGTTTTTAAATTGGGGAGTTTTATGATACAGGCTCAGCTCATTGGGGAAGTACAGCCATAGGCATTCATGTTACTTCTTGTAGAGCATGTGAGTTACAGTACTGTAAGTAGTGGTGGGGGAAGTGGCCCCAATTCACTCTGTGAAGTGATTCACAGAGTAACGCGGCATCCACAGAGTACTCCGCAATGTAAAGCAGAGTACTTTGCGTCATAATGAGGAATGCGAAGTCCATTGAAACCAATTACTTTGCATTATTCTGCCTTCCTCAAACCACCTCTCCACAAATTATAAGGTGAAGTACATTGAAATCAATGTACTTCACCTCACTTCACCTTGTAATTGAGCTCCAAATGAAATTCTGCAGTGATTCATGGGATTTCAGGTCACATGGGCTCTAGACTGTTCTGCACAGCCTCAATTATGGCCTGGGTAGTGTGTAGTGGTAGCTGGAGACAGTTTGTTCTCAGAGCTCTGCAGTTCAAAACCTCTAAAAGCAGTTAAAAATGCCTTTTTGAGTCATTTGGTTTGCTCAAAATGTAGTACATCAATTGTAGGAAATCCTTCTGTGCACTGCTTATATCGTCGAGTGTTTATTGTTTGTGTGTGGATTTTGAATGTTAATTTAGAACAGTCAGTCTGTGTACTGGGAAGTGTGCTTTGGGTGAGGGGTGTATTTGTGGTGTAGGTAGATTAACTGGGAGAAAAAGGCAGTCTTTCTGTTTTGGTTATATTTTTCCTGTATAACTGTGTTAATGTACACACAGTAATATTTTCAGTAATCCTTGACATTTTTTGCTGATTGTTGTGATGCAGTAGTATATCATTTGTTTAAAACATTTGGTTATATTACTAAAGGTTTTCAGTTTGCTACGCATTATTTGTAGTGTGTGTGTGAGTGTGGGTGAGATACAGGCCATTAAATCAGACACCTTTTATTGTGCCACAAAGTAATTACAGCAGTGTGAACCTGCTATCCAATGCACCTACATGAATTTTTTCTACTGCTTTGTGGTATCTTTACTGGTAATGGATCATTACTGCTGTGCACTATTCCCCCAACCAGCAAAAGGCATTCCTTTCCAGATTTGGATTTGTGACTTGTGAGCACTAGTTAGGTGTTGTGCCTTTTCATATGCATCTCTTGAGTGCGCAATGCAATCTAAATCTGTCTGTGCATTGGAAGTGCACCATTAATTCTGGGAAACTGCATTTTTTGTTATGCTCTCATTTCACTTCATCAGCATTGGGGAATTTTCTGGACACAAGACAGTAGCATTTTGGGGATGCACATTCATTCTGGTGACTGTGTGTGATCACTGTGTGCATGGCTGAGTGTGCCATTAATTCTGGGAGACTTTGCATTTCTTGTCATACTCTCATTTCACTTCATCAGCACTGGGGAATTTTCTGGACACAAGACAGTAGCATTTTGGGGATGCATATTAATTCTGGTGACTGTGTGAGACCACTGTATGCATGACTGAGTGTACATGCACCATTAATTCTGAGAGACTTTGCATTCCTTGTTGTGCTCTTATTTCACTTTGTCAGCACTGGAAAGTTTTCTTGACACAAGACAGTGGCACTTTGGAGATGCACATTAATTCTGGTGACTGTGTACATGTGAGGCTGCCTATATTGTTGTCACCTTGCCTTAATTTGTGTTAAGGCAGAATGACAATGCGAAGTAATCACAAGGCGAAGTGAGCCTTGCATATGGGCCACTCCATGGATTTCCATGCTCAACAGCATTCTACCATACACTATATTGTAGTTTCATGGGAATAGAGAGAGGACCAAAAGCAAATGACCTCCCACTTTTAGCAGTTTCTAAATGTAATTGGCTACATGTGCCACAGCCCTGTACAGGAGGGGGGACATGAAGTTCCAGAGGACTGGCGGGGGAACATTAGGGAGGGTAAGGCCTGGATTGGGTAGTAGAAAGGTTCATGAACAGCTCAGGAGATTGATGTCTAGTATGGAAAAAAGGGATGGTATACTGGATGCCATGGAAGGCTTCAAACAATGAGGAACTATTGGAGGAGTGCCGCTAGTGACTAGGGAATGCTTTGCATTTAAATTCATTATGGAAGTGGGGGATTGCTAGATACCAGGGAATTCTGCAGTCATCATGGGGTGACTGGCACTGCCGAGGTGAAATTACAGATGGGCACTCACTGTGGTGATGTTAGTCTACTCTATCCTTGATAATGCCTGCTAACATCTGGATCAGCATCAGTGCTACATGGGAGACTGGTGAAAAGCTGAATAGTTTGACAGTGAGGGATAACTTAACCAGATGGACTGGCAATTGGCTAGGATAGGACTCAATGTATTCATCTGCAACCTAGAAGCAGGGATTGAGGGTACAATTAGCATTTTCAGAAATGATGCAAAGCCATGTGTTTCAGTGTTTCAAGGTTTATTTGTTTGACTTTAGGTCATTACAATTTAAGTATAACAATTCATTATATAAAGTTTCAGTCCAGTCAGTTAGAATATAACTGACATACAGTACATTTAACAGTGAACAAACAAAGACATTAAAAAGATAAAAATTGCACTTCTATAAAACAATGCATAGATTAGACAAACTTCGGCTAGACTAGTCCCATGCAAGCTACCACATTTTATAAGGAAGCCACTTTAATAACTTTGACATAAACATTTGTTACTATTTCTTATTCAGCTATTACAAAATGATGACATATCAGAACAGGTTACTAGGCATTTTCTTTTCAACTTAGGTAAAACAGCAGTTCAATCTTTTAATAAAAATGAATCCCAGTGAATATATTTTAAGTGCAGCAGAACATACCCCAATTTATGACCAGGAGACCATTACTAACTCTATGTTTAATTAGGAATTCCTTTACAATGAGAGCAGATGATTATGTATAACATTTGCTTGAGCTATTGTGTCCACTGGATGTACCTAAACAAAACAGTTGCCTCTGTGTGGAGAAGGGTCAATGGTTCCAGGTCCAATGTGAACCTGATTGTGTTGCCATCCAGAGAGACCATCAGACAGAGGTGCACAACATGTGGCCCAGGGGCCAAAAATGGCCCCCACAGCAGCTGTCTGTGGTCCTCGAGGACCTAGTAGCTTCCACTTGCAGTCTTTGTTTATTTCCTTCTCGTTTTTAGTTTCAGTAACTTGTTGATAAACAAATAAATGAATAAATAAATAGATAAATGTATGTTTTGTTTTGTTTTATGTGTACATTTAATAATGCCTTGCTGGACATTTTCCACTATGGGCCATTTTACAGTGGCCTTTGGCCAGTGGCCCTTGGCCCTCACCCTTGATTCAAGTTTTCAGTCTGGCCTTCCACAATATAGGATCACTCAAGATGTACCCTGCTGCAATAGTCACTGCTCAGCTCCCTCATCAGACCAACTCTGCACCTCACATGGAGGTAAAACTGGTTCATTGCAGAAGGTCTCCAAGTCAGAAACCAAAGCACTGTGCATGAGGCTACTTTGTCAAAGGCAAAGTTGTCAATCTCTCAGCTACTGGGCCCAAACTCTGCCCACCTATGCCCCCAGGAGAAACATGCCTATTTTAGGCATCAAAGGACACCATGCAGTGTGTTCTGCTCAGTGTCCTTATCAGCCTCCCTTATAGCTTAGCCCACTTTCAGCTGCACCCTGGGCATTACATGAAAGGTCATGCAGCTTGGTCATAGTCCCTCCTTTTAGGTCATTTTGTCCCATGCCACTGCCTTATGCCTAGCAGTGGGCCTACGTGGTGACTCCTGCTCCTTACCTCAACATGTACATGCAGATATCCACATATTAAAATGTAGAGTCAGGCATGCTATATTATACTCCCAAGTGCTTTCCCAAGAATCCTCCTCAAACCTGCCACACACAGTCAGTTATATGAACCCCTTCCATACCCTTACATAACTACAACACTTGACAAGACATAAACTGCTATCTATATATGGATAAAAAGGAAAAGTAATGATGAAGTGCTGTCAGCAATACAGAAGGAATTTTATTCTTAAAGGTAACTATCCAATGCTATCTGTTTCTCTAATTATTTAAATCATAGGATTATAAAACATCACTATGAAAATTAACTACTAATACCTTCATAATGTCTAACATTTGACATAAAAATATAGCCTCTCCAAAGACTCATTTCAAGTTTCCTAGTTTCAAATTTATTGATCAACCAAGATGGGTTAACATTGTAGTTATTACAACATGATACAAATTACTATACAATAAAATTCACAAGGAATAAAAGTCTCCTAAATTAGAGACAACAATAACAAAGTGCAAATATCTAATTTAAAAGCAAGACATTCATCAATAAATCTACCTATATTGTATGATGGTATGTTGGGCAGGCACTAAAACTGCCCTAAACAGGGTCAGCACACTACTAAATAGTGCCTGTCAACTAGCCATAGGGGCTGCCAAGGAAACCCACACCTGCACGCTCTACACCAAAACTGGGTGGCTCCCACTCCATCGTAAAGCACAATACCAAACCTGCCTACTTCTGAAAAAAGTGCTTCTTGGGCTTTCTCCCCTGCACTGGGCTGCCTCTTTACACTGGCACTTCCCACCAAATCACAAGAAGCACGGCTACAGACAGGTTGGTGATTCCCTTCAAAAGGACGAAACTTATCCAGCACTCCATCCTGTACCAAGGACAAAAATGGTACAATGAGATACCTGCTAACTTTACAGAATCATCCAAGATTAGTACCTTCAAATCTGGGCTAAGATCCCTTCTTGACACAAAAAAGAATTGCGCTTGCCTGCACTAATATGGCAGAATTTCAGCCATGCAACCTTCTCCCTTTCACCCCCCCTTTTTATCTCATCAACCCCCCATCCCTGAACAAGGCCCACTAGACTGACAAACCACTTCCACCATGACAATGCCATCCCTGGCTGACCCCTTCCCCCAGGTTAGACTGACCAACTAAATAGTGAACTACAAAGCTGAACCCTATTTACCCTATCCTCTTTAACCTTTAGTTCGATATATAAGATTTCTTTGGTATTTGAGTGTCTGTGTAACTGTTTTCTGTTCTCTGTAAACACTGTTATATTTGTAATGTTTGTTCAACAATGACATGGAGCCTTTGAAACCGAGTCTGGGACTCAAAAGTATTAATCCTAAACTGATATAAATAAAATAAAATGATAGAATGTTGTTATGTGCTAAAATCCATCACCACAATACTGCTGTTATGCTGCAGCAGCTACCTTATTCTCTTTGTTATGTTGTACTAGCTACATAGCTACTGCAGAATAACAAGTCAGAACCAGTCTCAAACTCTGACCATTCACTCGATCACAGCAATCGCACATCGGCCAAGGATTTTTAAACAGCTGCAGAACTTATAAAGATTTAATTTGTTTTTGTTAAATACAGTTTTTGCCTAATTTATTCTGTCTTTCAGTGTTTGTAGTGTTTCTAGACCTTTACAACATATGTGTTTTCGTGAGTGTAGCATGTTACATGCACAGCAAAGCCTGTACTTATCACACAGCCTGTAAGTAAAAAAGTTAAAAAATGTCTTACACAAACGACTGTCTCTGAGTGAATATTTGCAATTATTTAAATTTAGATAGGTCATACGTTATACAAGACAATGTATATCTCACTAATTACAAAAAGCATGCTAATTCATCTTGTGGTTGCCATAGTGGTCGAACCTCTCAAGTTGCGCTCTCGAGACTCAGATGGTCACCATGTCAACCACTTGATGAATTAACATGCTAGTTATAAATACTGAGGTATACATTTTCCTCGATATTCATGATTCAAGGAAGCACCTACCTAAATTACCATTAGAAAAGAGTAAGCAATTTGCATTTAATGGGCAATAGATTCATTTTCAAAAAGTTCAAGTCTTCTTTGGGGCAAGAGTTTGCAGGGAATTCAAATAAAACAAATAATTCATGTACAAAATAGAGCATAAGGCTTCTAATCATAGTGGGCAGAGGTTCAAAGGTAAAACCAAAAACAGAGTTTTCCAAAAGAGTTACTAGGCTGCTACCCTAGCTCAGCTTGCATTCATTGCACCAGTAAGAGAATTATCATTCTTTTCATGAGATTCATGTCAGCGTGTATAGTTTCCAAATAACAAATATCAGTTTTCAGGCTTAGAGAATACCTCAGTTCATTCCACAACCTCCACTTACACCTGGCTTCACAAGCAACAGACCAAGTCACCGTACCTCATGGAGCAAAACATTTATCCAAGGCACAAACCAGCACACAGAGAACAGGAACCCAGCAGCTTCATCAGCAAATAGTTTTCAAGGCTTGCAAATTCAAGCTCAGTTTAGGTCAGAGGTGCTTTCTTTGCAGCCAAGCAATATCTGACAGGAGGAAAAGGAGAATCGCTCTTTGTGAACAAAGTACATTTCTTTCCCTTAATTTTATAGGAAAGGCTGGCATACCTTTATAAAGAACATTTTAGGCCTGTAGGTACACTAAGGTGCTAAGGTGCAACACTCCCTCGCTCTCTCCTTGGTATTTCATCTGTCTTTTAATGATCTGGTAAGGAGGGCAGCAAACACTCTCTGTTCTTCTTTCTGAATCTACTTTCTCCATTGAGTATTCCACAGGGTCAAGTACTTCCATAGCGCTAAATCAATGTTCATAATCTTGAGCTTTATACTGAGAGTTTAGCAGACTGTGGGTGTAACTAAAAACAGCCACTGGTAGACAAAACAGATGCCTTGCTCCAGTATGCCAGCTAAAATATTACATACTATGTGTTCTGGACACACCGGCTAGAGTGTCCTCCAGGAAACAAATCACCTGTTTAGCAGTGATAACATAACAATGTTTTCTTTTTAAGGCTACGCCAAAAGCAAAATATTATAGGCATCTTTGTAGAGAACTACACTGAGGGAAACAAAAAGACAGGTGGAGCAGCACAGTGCCATCTTGCTGCTCTGCATTTCCTATATATATACGAAGCTATGTAGCGGATTGACAAAAGGGAGGGAATTAGGGAACTGACTAGTGACCTGGCAGAATTGTAGACATGGTCCAGGATCTAGCAGCTTCGATTTAATGCAAAAAATTGTAAAGTCATGTATATTGGGATTAAGAACCTGAAAATGGTATGCTAGATAGGGGGTGTTAGAGTTACTCAGACTTGGGGTCATCATTATTAGTGATAGTACCAAATCATCATCCAAGTGCAGAAGGGCATATGTGAAGGCCCAACACATGCTGAGCTGAATTGCTAGGGGCATTACTAACAGAAGGCAAGAGATTATTCTGCCCTTGTTCAAGTCCCTGGTGAGCCGCAACTAGAGTACTGTGCAAATCTTTGCAGCCCTCACCTCAAAAAGGATCCTGAATGCTTAGAAATTATACAAAAAAGGCCCCCTAAAATGGTGTAATATATGCAGGAAACATCACATGAGGAGCAACTGGGCAGCCTAAACATTTTTTCACTCAAGACAAGACAGACAAGAGGGATATAATAGATGCCTGCAAATATCCCCATGGGGTTAAATGAAGTAAACTAGTAAACACTGTTCAGGCAAAGTGAGGGGCCATGATTACAAACTGGTGGTTGGTAAATTTAGCAGGGATGTAAGAAAGTACTACCGTATTTCATAGCAAGGGTGGTGGATAGCTGAAATAGACTGATAAGCGCATTGGTAAAATTCATGATTGTGCAGGGGTTAAAAGTGGGATGGGACAGACACAGGGGCATGGTGACTATGGGATCGGGGTGGTGGGAATGCGATACATATCAGACAGTGCTGACATCAGGGGGTTCAGTCGAGACACACAGCACAGGCTGTAGAGGACATGAATTGAACATAGCAAACTTAATGGACTTCAAGCCTTTTTCTGCCTGCGATTTTTTTTGCATCTAAGAGCAATGATTTGCATTGTGCCATATTCATGGGTATATCTCTTCTTCCCTACAGTATGCGCTGGATGTAGAATATTGCAATTTTCCCCCAATGCAACCAAGTTTTAGGAAGACGAAGAACCTCTGTGTGCAAGCACTGAGGCAATGGTTACCCCAAAGGGCATTGGCTGGGAAGCCAAGTTTCAAAGAAATACAAAAGAACACATACCCCATAATGCAAAGCATCATGGGCTGCATATGTAAATCACCACAGAATATTATGCTGGTTCAACTTTAACCAGAAATGCATGATGCCGAAAGGTCTCTCACACAGTTTGCAAAGGGTGTCAACAAAAGACACAGACATGTGTTTCATCCTACCAGGACTCATCAGTGTGCCTCATCTGTTTGATACCCCAGTGGACTGAACCAGCTACCCTAAGATGGTCTATCTGGGTTATGTTGTGGTGAACTCAAGTAAAACAAAAAACAAATTAAAAGACAAAGAACCTCTGTGCACAAGCACTGAGGCAATGGTTACCACAAAGGGCATTGACCAGGAAGCCAAGTTTCAAAGAAATACAAAACAACACATGCCCCCATAATGCAAAGCATTAGGAATACCATTAGTGAAGAAACCAATGGAGTTTTCCTGATTTACAAACTTTTGTTTTATGTTCTTTTTATTTTATATTTAAATGCATTAACATCCATAATTTGACAAAATCATTGATTAACAACCTATACTCTGCAAGCAGGTAATGACTTTACTATCATGGTTTCTTTTTCCATTATTGATATAAAATAAATGGTCAGGTTAATGTACAGTATACAAACTGACCCCACAAGAAGCCAACACACTAAACCAGGTAGAAAGGCTTAGCTACACCAAGAGATATGTAGTAAAATGCAGTTCTTTACTTTCCGCAATTCCAGCCTGATACATACAGTACATTGTATTTCTCTAACAAGGAAATGGCAAATCATGCCAAGGAGTACAAATACTCATATACCACCACGGAAAAAAACCATGAGACATGCAGCTTATTAGTAAGCCCACTTAAATAACATTTGAAAGTCAAAGTGTTAAATAATAAAAAAAAAACATGATGCACAGCCCACTGCTAACACCTAGTATCATGCTTAACGTAAACCAAAAAAAGTAGACTTTATCATGCATCAAATCTTAAAGCTTCATTGTAGAGTGTACAGTACAGAGAGAGAGAGAGATAAGTATACTTAATCTAGCAGATTTATAGACCCATATTCAAAACCAATAGCCAAGTTATGATGCATTACCAAACTGATTGTATATCTTTCCACCGACAGTAAGGTAGATAAGGATAACAATATATTGAAAAAGACAATGATTATATGATAGCCATCTATCAGGTCAGCCCAACATCCAGACAAATTCAAGCAGAATAACCACTGGCAGACCCACCATTGAGTAAGCATAGGGTGGTAGTGGGCATGGTACAGACCACACCTTAACACACAAAGTGCAGTAATATATGCTTTACCTCTCCAGGTGCAGTAGTCAGTATGAGACATTATGGACACTTTTTAGGCAATAACATTAGCACCAAGTCCCAGACACCCAACAAATAGTAAGATGGCACTGACACCATGCAAACCCACCCCTCAGTAATACACACCACTAGATGCCCTCCCCAGCATGCAAGACTCCATGGAGGCCCAACAAGAACAGCATGTGCTCCATAGACAAATCACTCAGTATCCAAGGACCATGTCCAGTAAAAATTCCATCCCCCTTAGCACACAGGATATCAACTCTTAATGTACCCACTAGTACCCTAAATGATACCCAAGCACACCCCTTACTCAAAAGATACCCTTAAGGATGTCCCTGATTACAAGAACTTACGGTCCAGCTATTTTCTCATATTTCTGTTCATGCTCCAAAATGGTGCAGCCTACCCCCTTCTGTGAGTCGCCCCATCCCCATCACCCATCATATTAGGAATGTAGCTTGCTACTGTCCCCCAAAACCCCTATGGATTGCCATTTCCCCATGATAATTCCATTGGGTTTTCCCAAACCCCTGTGAAGATCTAAATCCAGCTGTAGAAATGAGGGAGGCCAGTCAACAATGCTGGACCTGTAAGCATCTCATATCATCCTGCATGGCTGTGCAGTTTTCCCATTCTTCAAGCCCTTCTCAGAGCTAATGGTACAATGTGGTCTTTCAAATGTGCACATGCAATGGCCAGACACAGGGGCTGTCCATACAAATCACCCACTCTCACTGAGCCACAGCTTCACTTCCCATGGGAAATCCCTAGGGGGTGTTCAAGCAATAACTCTGGAACACCACCCAGTCTATGAGAGGCAAGTGTCCTCTAGGATATTCAAGTCTTTCCTACTCACTGACCCTTCAGAAACCAGGACTCACTCCAAAGCCTGAGTCACCAGCATCATGGGTGGTAGCACTGCCACTACACTGTCGGGCCTTGGGTGTCCTATGTGAATCCCAGTTTAAATGGGATGCTGACATCCGGCACAGGGTCAAAATGCTATGTGACTTAATCGCGTTGTGTGATTGCCAGTACTCTTTTGTTCTGTGGGGGCTCTGCCCCCACACTGCCTGTTACAGGGGACTGCACCCCTGGACCCCCCCACTAAGGATTCTAACTCCGGGAAGGGTCCAACTTGGGGAGCGCACAGGTCCAGGATTTGACATAATGCCGTACGCTATTAAGCGTATGACATAATGACCCGTTATGCTGACATCCATAGCCTATTGACTAAAATGGTCCAAGGAATAGGTTTTGTAGTCAGGAATAGAGTGTACTTGCTGTTAAATGTTAGAGTGAAAATCATTAATTCTATGCCATACCTTTCTGAAATTAATAGACTATGGAGAACTAGTATAAGGCAGCACTTTGCAAAACGAGACATCATAGTCAATAGAATGTACAGATTTATTCTTAGTGCTCCTCACCTGACATGTCATTACATTCTTTTTGAGCAACTTGGCAAGTTGCATTCAATGACTGTAGGAAACTACACTTAATTACATTTATACATAGATGCATACAAAAGATCCCAGTGTATATTCTGGACCTGTAGGAAACAAAAATATTCAGACAGGGAATTAAGTACTATGTTGGTTTACAGTTTAATGTACTTTAAGCTTTAACTGTGAAGGAGTGGTATGCTTTTGTGTACAAAGGGCCAAAAATATGGAATAATTTTCCTATCTACTTAAAAACAACTCTGGGTCTTGTAACACCATTTGGGACTTTAAAACACTGGTATACAGGATAGTGATGAAATGTATTTCCTGTTGTGGTAGCCAGTTTTGGTTAGCTGGTGAGTGAGTGAGTAGTTAATTAGTTAGTTATAATGATAGTTACAGATAACTATGTGGGCACAGCCTATTTTAAGGCATGACATGGACATAATGCAAAATACAAACAATACAACTGATAATGTGTAAAAATTAATTAAGGTGCTCATATTGAGACCAGGACATTCAAAAACAAGCGCAGACATTGATATGTGTAATGGGTGTTTTTATAAACAGATCTAAAGTGTAAATGGGCAGCATAACTGATTCTGAATGGTTATGAGATCCAGTACTTGAATTGTAGTACTTGGAAATATAATGAGAAAAGGCAAGTTGACTTACCAGTGATTTATCATTTGATCTCAAATGTTAAGTACAAAAGAAATAATGGAGCCTTTCATACTGGGAAATTGGAACATGTGATCTGATCGACCTATCAATAAAACAGTTCAAATGGAAGGATGTCTGAAAGAGGGAGCAAGCAAGCCAAGCTCAGGATAAACAATAATGTCAGCACCTCAAAAAAGTGACAAATGTTGCTATAAGCCATGTACCATTTAAAGATATAGGGCTCAGTTTACAAAGGTTGACACAGGCCTATGCCATCCATTGCATTTGGCACAGCTGCGCCAAAGCCCTGGTGTAATGCAGCCCAATTCATGAAGGGCTTGTGCAGTTGCTACTTGTAATATGGATCCCCCAGTGATGCAAAGTTAGACCAAGGGGGAGCTGGTCTAACATGCTGCTTTTGGCGCAAGGGACTTGCATCAGGGGTTTGTGGCAGGCATTGTTCCTGAATCACACTTTCCACAAAGTTTGACATAAGTTGCCCCTTACGTCAAACCCCCTGCCACAACTCCCTAGCGTGATCCAAAATGCTTCATGAATCAGTCCCATCATTTTGGAAATATTAGGCCATAGAGTCATGTCTGTGGAATTTTCTTTCCAAATAAAAAGGTTTGCAAATTGCTTATTTTTTCTTTATTGACAAAGCTTCATAAAAGTACCACTTGTCTACATTGATTTACACATGGGTGTATTATTTATCAAAGCAAGTTACAGAAATTTAGTTTCAAGCCTTGTGTTTTTTATTTTAATTATTTGGTAACTGGGTAACCCCCACAAGGCACAAGTGTCTCTTTTCAGGGGTGACCTCGGAGCACTGGGTGGTTAAGTGACTTCCTCAGAATCACACAGTATGCAAGTAGAGATTGTGGGAATCAGTACCACTGACAGCTTAATCTGGTTCAAGGACAGTTGGCATTCATCTGTGTTCCCTGTTCCCTGGGTCGTGCCTGAAAATATGCAGAATTTGTCTAGTGCACTTACCCGGTCAACAAAAAAACTAAATAAATAAAAAAAAACAGGTGTGTTGGATGTACCAAGCTCATTAACAGCTTGTTAGCATCTAATCTTTAGGCTATACTGCTGGCATGTTCTGCCCCAGTACCATTATATCTAAAAATGAATTTGCCCATCCAACATGATTATTAGGAACTTGGCTCTTATTCTGCTGCTATTGCTTTTAACCAGTAACAATCATTCCACTCCTGGTCCTATCTCAGGTGAACCTGATACAGACTATGTGACCCTCAAACATGCTTTATCCATTGTTCATGTTAACATTAGAAGTCTTTCATCAAGATTACATGAATTGAGTGCATTGGTGTGGGGGAATAATTTTGATCTGGTCACAGTGTCAGAAACATGGTGATCTAACAGAATATGTGACTCAGAAATTGAGATTCAGTTCAATTCACTTTATTTACCAGGTAAGATCACTGGGCCAAGGTCCTTTTTCAGGATTGACCTGGAGCTTCAATTTCAAAGAAGCAAGTTTGCATACAAATGATACAAACAAATATACAACATACATAATTACTTAGATTAAGTTAAGTAAAACAGTACAACTAGGATTCCTAAAAACAATTATACACAGCAAGTGATTGCAAGTGACAATACAGGACTTTCTTAAAACATTCTTGCTTGGAAACAATAATACAGTTCTCAGGCAGTGTATTCCATAAAATCAGACATAGTGAGGAAAAAGCTCTCTCGCCCATGCAGGTAACAGATCTAGGAATAAATAACCATTGCACACTGGTTGAATGTAATGATCTGATATCTTCCTTTAAATTAATCAGACTGTGACGAGGTGATTTACTACCCTGTACAAGTATATTATTAGTCAAACAGCCTAGTTTATAAAGATAAGCCAGTTTAGGAGGAAGCCAATTAAGTTCTGTATATGAGACACAATGATGCATTTTGTAAGGTTTAGCCAAAATAAATCTACTGATGTAATTAAAGGATTTATTAACCAATTCCAAATCCTTCAGTGGTAACTTAGTAAGCAGAAAATAACTGTAATACAGAGTTATAAGTAATACACTTTTAGATATCATCTCTCTTGCTTCCCTGGTTAAGCAATCCTTAATTCGGTATAAGGCACCAATTTTTTGGTTTACTGACTTTACTGCATTCCTAATGTGTGCTGAATAAGTTAAACTAGGATCAAGTATTATTCCTAAATATTTGGTTTCTATTAGTTGTTTTATCATGTTACCTGCCAAATCACTAGTT
The DNA here is from genome assembly GCA_016271365.2 of Neoceratodus forsteri. Lineage (NCBI taxonomy): Eukaryota > Metazoa > Chordata > Ceratodontiformes > Ceratodontidae > Neoceratodus > Neoceratodus forsteri. Next base: position 1,579,186,447 of record CM057449.1, on the reverse strand, counting down.
ATTAAGGATTCTGCAATGTGCAGTTTAGGTGTGGAGCCAAATAAAATACATTATGTTTTTTTTAGAATTTAATATCAGACAGTGTTCTAAAAATCACCTGTTCAAAGCTAAAAAATCTTGATTTAGTGAGACATTTATATTACTAATTTTTGAGGGACTTGCAAACAAAATTATATCACTGCCATACAACAACATTCTGGCATAAATTGGGACCATAACAATGGGGCCTATAAACACAGAGAACAACAGGGGCCCCAAAATGGACCCCTGTGGTACCCTGTGCTGATGCTCACCCAGTGTCGATTCCACACCACCAAGTTTTACCCTTACTAGTTGAGCAGTTAGATAACTTTGAAACCAATCACAAGATATTTCAGAAAGCCCAAGGCTCCTCAGTCTCTGGAGCAGCATGGCATGATTGACTAAATCAAAGGTTTTTGATAAGTCAATAAATACTGCTCCCGTCAACTAACCAGCATCCATTGATCTTAAAGTATGATTGGTAAAGTGTGCCGATGCTGTGCCAGTGCTATGAAAACTCTGAAAACCATGCTGTTCTGAAGAGTGAAGACCCCCAGCCTCCAGACATTCCACCAGTTGGCAATTGACCAGTTTTTCAAAAATCTTACTTAGCGGAGAAAGAATAGAGATGGGTCAATAATTATCTATTTCATAAGGTTGACCAGATTTAAATATTGGTTTGATAATGGTCTGCTTCCAGACCACTGGGAAAACCCCAGTAGTAAGGGACAAATTGAAAATGAAAGTTAAAGGTTCGTATATGAAATTGGAAACAAGTTTAAGGAACCATGGTTCTAGACCGTCTGCTCCTGCACTTTTGTTGGTAGACATTTGTCTCAGCAACTTATGCACTTGCTGAGGCTGTATCATACTGAGACAATTAGAATTGTTAACATAAGAATGAGAAGATCCTAAATCACTTGAAAAACAAGGAAAATCAATGCTAGTTAAATATTTTGATAAATCAGTGAACTTTTTTAAAAAGTGATCACAGATTTAATTTGTGTCAGTTTTGACAACCCCATTCAGATTAATGGTACTAGTTCCTTTATTTGTATTTGGGTCTATTAGTTTTTTAATCAATCCTCAAATTTTTTTAGACTCTCCTAATAAATTTATTTGCTGCCTTTGACAATAATCCTATTTTCCTTTGCGTAGCAACAATTTACATTTATTTCTCAGATTATGATAGTGATAAAAAGCGTCACTATTATTAGTGGCTTTATATATTTTCCAATATTTATCTCTCTTCCTCATTAATGAAAATAGATTGGGTGTAATCCATTTACTATTTTTACCCTTGACCTTTCTTTTTATTAAGGGAACGTGTTTGTCTTGTATCTCCAAAAGTGTAGTAAGAAAGAAATCGACAGCTGCATTTGAATCAGGAGTGAGGTTCAAAAATGGCCAATCTATCATTTCAAGATCACAAATACCACCAACAGCTTAATCTGGTTCAAGGTCAATTGGCATTCATCTGTCTCTCTCTCACCCAGGTCATGCCTGAAAATGGACAGAATTTGTCTAGTGCACATACCCAGTCAACAAAAACTAAATAAATAATAATAAACAAAAATCAAACTATCATAATCAATGTTATGATAGTTTCTGTAAGTAATTATTTTAGGTGCTGTTTTAATTTTTGTATGTCTCCAGATACAATATACTGGCATGTGATCACTAATACTGTCAGGATATGTTCCACTCTTTATTATCTTATCCACTGTCTTTGTTAAAATCCAGTCTATTAAAGTATGTTGGTTACTGTGATGATTCAATCTAGTAACACCCGACACCAATTGGAACAGTCCTGCATCTGAAACCGATAATTCAAGTTGATCATGAGCATTGCCGATCCAATTCAAATTAAAATCCCCCATTACCATAACGTATTTGAATGAAGCAAACTGCTGAAAATAATCTGGAAACTCAATTAATCCCTTAGTACCAGCCTTAGGTGGATTATGCACAATACAAAGCCCTAATTTAATACAGGTGACCTGGCGTATTTCTAGATGCAACCATTCACAGGGCGTTAAATGATGAAAAACTACTGCCTGTTAAGACGTTAGAGACCAAGATGGGGGGGTGTCTAAGCTATTATACATCTTGTTTCTTGGTGGTGGCTGATAATTTCACTAATAAGTACTCATGCTGTGATTTTCTTCCTGTTGCGCTATGCTTGATGTGGTGGGAGGGGGGCAAGCATCTATCATTACCTCATTTTTACATTCCCTGGGTTGCTATGATACTTGCTTTATTAACTCAGTTTCAACAATCCAAACATGACATGAAAGAAATCCTTCTTCTTGGTGATGTCAATATTAATTGGAATAATAAGGCAAATTGAAGAGGTAGAGACCACCTTGAGAGCTTGAACCTTAAACATGTGATCTCCTCAGCTATTAAACCAAAATTACAGTGTTGTTTCTGAGTCCCTAATAGACTGGATAGTCACCTGAAGACCTGCTCATATCCATCAAGCCCATCCTTTAAGTGATATCTTAAGTAACCATTCTCCAGTTATTTGCTTTGGAGTGTTCGTGGTCCTCAGTCCCTTCCTAGATATATAACCTGCAGATTTATTCATAATCTGAGCATAAGTGAATTCAGAAATACTATTGCACAGATTGAGTGGTCCTTACTGCATGCCATCCCATCAGTCAGTGTGATATTGGATTGTATTGCTCATGAACTAAACAAGATTTACAGACTTTTTGCATCTATCCATAAGTTGTATATAAAAAACAGAAGTCAGGAATGGATCACCCTCTGTCTGGTACAATTATTGCGAGAGAGACAGGGCCTGGAAACCTTTTAGGAAACAACATACAAATTCTAATTTGCTTCAATATTAACAACAACAACAAAAAACTAATGACTAAATATAAACAGTTGTTAGAAAGTCAAAAATGGAATACTATTTAAATTTCCAATTTCAATTCTCAAATGGTCAACAGCAAACTGACAAATACTAACATACTAATTGCCAGCAGATTAGGCCTAATGGTCAATCGAGTCTGCTTGAACCTCAGATCCCTAGTTGGGTGCCAAGGCCCTCCCCCCCCCCTTGTGTTCCAGAAACGCCTATCATCCATCCCCACCCCCCTGGGCCAGGCCATCATCTGATACATCCACTTTCTGTGTCTGTCCCACCCTTTCTAGAAGCCTTCCACTGTGGATCTCTGAACCAGCTCACCAGGCAGCGCATTCCAAGGGTCCACCACCCTCTCAGTGAAAAACCTCCTCCTCTTTCCCCCTCACCCTTCCACCTTCCAACTTCAAACCATACCCTCTGGTGACACCACCTTGCTTAAGTCTAAAGATCCCCTCCATGTTTACCCTATTTATTCCCTTGAGGTACTTGAAGACCTCAATAATGTCCCCCCATCTCTCCTTCTCCTCCAATGAAAACAGGCAGAGCTCATCAAGTCTATTCTCATACATCAAATCCCCTAGTCCTCATATCATCTTAGTTGCCCTCCTCTGTACCCTCTCCAGGAGCAGTATGTCCCTCTTCAAGTGTGGTCTCCAGTACTGTACACAGTACTCAAGGTGTGGTCTAACCAGTCCATTGTACAGCGGCAGAATCACTTCCCTGCTCCTAGAGGTGATCCCCCCTTACAATGCATCCCAACATCCTGTTTGCCTTGCTAGCCACTCTCCTGCACTGCTCAGAGTTATTCATACATGCATCCACCATGACCCCTAGGTCTTTTTCCCCTGTTGAGGTCTCCATTGCCTCCCCTCCCAGGGTGTACCTGTGTTTAGGGTTTCCCCACTCAAGATGTAACACCTTGCACTTGGTGATATTGAAATTTAATTTCCATGTGTGAGCCCAGCTTTCAAGGGTGTCCAGGTCCCCTTGCAGGGCCAACCTCCGCTCTTCCCCCTCAACTACTGCTCCCATCTTGGAGACATCAGCAAAGAGACTCATTTCACACCCTATACCCCTCCCTGATGTCCAATATGTATGCAGTAAACAGGATAGAACCCAGAACCAAGCCCAGCGGTACCCCACTACTGACCTCTCTAGGGTTTGAGAGCTCTCCACTGACCGCTACTCTCTGGGTGCATCCAGCTAGCCAGTTTTCAATCCATCTGACCATCAAAGGGCCTACTCCCAGCCCCATCAGTTTCTTCACCAGACCATTGTGGGGGACAGAGTCAAATGCTTTGCTGAAGTCCAAGAATAATACATCCACAGGCTTCCCCTGTCCAGTTCTGATGTTACCCATTCATAGAACTCCACAAGACTGGTTTGACATGATCTACCTAGCACAAACCCATGTTGCCAACTATCCAGACCTCCGACCTCCTCAAAGTACACCCCCAATCGTTCCTTTAGTATACTCTCCATTAATTTTCCCACCACGAGGTCAAACTGATGGGTCTATAGATATCTGCTACTTCCCCGACCCCCCTTTATGGATTGGCACCACATGTGCCTCTTGCCAATCCCTAGGTATCCTCCCTGTCTCAAGCGACCTGTTGAAGAGCTCCACTAGGGGTGCAGCCAGTCTGTCTTCCAATTCTTATAGTACTCTCAGATGAATGCCATCCAGCCCAGGAGATTTATCTTTTTCAGGGCCTTGAGGGCTAACCATACCCTTTTGGTTGAGATAGCATCATCTGTCTCCTGCACCTTACTGGCCTTTTTATCCTTATCCTGATGTGACACCCTTGGGGTACCTCTCCCTCCCTCTTGCTCCATTTCTGTTACTCCCCTGATCCCACTCACTACCACTTCTATCCCCATCGTGCCTTGCTTTGTAGATAATCTCATGGGAAATTTTTATGTATAGTTAAGTTACTGATTGCTATGCATCCTTATTCATTTATGTTATCAACTGCCACGTGTTCTTATTCATGCATATGTAAAACGTAACCATGCTCTATGGTTTCTACATTTTTATCAAAATTCAATAAAGAAATGTAAAAAACAATCTCATGGGAAAGATCAGCTCTACAGCAAAACTACTTCTGACTGCTGAACACAGTAATTTGAAAGATCTGAGGGGATATTGCCACAGAGCTCCACACCACCTTTTGTGGAGCTGCAAAAATTGCTCCATTGGTTGATCTATCAGACCTTAAGCAGCCAGGATCTAGATGTATTGGTTCTGATACTGATTTTTAAACTTAGATTACTAACGGTAGATGATACTATAAAGGGCCTTATGAACATGAACCTAAAAACAAGAATGGGGTTGGACAATATTGATATAAAACTATTTTCCTTTCCTACTGGTGCACTGGCCCAGCCTCTGTGCACTTTGTGCAACCACTCATTACTGTAGCTACAGGTGAGGTCCTGAGATAATGGAAGCAGACAACCATGGTCTCTATTTTTAAATCCAGAGAATGCACTGACAAAAAATTACTGTCCTTCGTCCCTACATGCTCTGTTGTCTATGGTTCTTGAGAGGATTGCTTTTTTACCAATTTAAGGAGTTCCTGAATACTGGCAATTTGCTGACACCTTACCAGCATGGTTTTTGAGAAAATCATAGATGCTCACAGCTGTGCTAGAAGTCACTAATGATCTTCACAGGGGCTTGGATAGTGGGGACATCACGTGTACTATTCTTGGATCTTTCCAAAGCATTTGATCTGGTGTACCATGGTCACCTGTTCCCCAAGCTACAGGCCCTTGGTCTATCCATATCAGTCATGTCCTGGTCCAGAACTGCCTGATTGGCAGATCTCAACCAGTCTCATTGAATTCCATTTCCATTCCACTCATCAAAATTACTACTGAAGTACCCCAGTGACCAGTCCTGGGGCCTATACTGTTTCGTGTCTGAACAACCTAGCTGATATATTGCATAACTCTGAATCCCATATTGTCTTCTATTTGGATGATATTGCTTTGTACAGAAGGGCATCTAATGTCAGTGACATGACCAGATGCTTGCAGCATGACTTTGATCTGGTACAAAAATGGTTGTTAAAATGTAGCTGTTATTAAATGTTGGAAAGATCTAGCACACACACTTTGGAACTAAACAGAAACTAAAGGCAATACCCACCTCCCAACTTCATTAGAGAATTAAGTTATACATATCTGGATAGTGAAAAATGTCAATTCCCCGGGTTTTGTTATAGACCAGACTCTCTTCTGGAAAGAACATATCTCCATGCTGGTAAAATCAGTTTGACTTTGCCTTGGTCTGTTTTATAGGCTAAAATATTGTGCACTCCCTCTATGAAAGTCCTAGCTCAGTTCCCTCTCTTGTCCTTAGTGGATTATGGACTTCCATTCTATGACACTGCCAATGTCACAGACTTGCAAATAGTAAATATCCTATACGACTCCATATGCAAATTTGCTGCCTCCAGCTCTAGATTTTCACATCACTGCACTTTTTACCAATACCTTGGTTGGCCTTCTTTTGATTTGTGCAATACTTGTTTCACCCTCAGCAAATTTAGATGTTTCCTAAAAGGTCATATTAGAGTCTTATTCTTGGCTGATGCAAGCCCCAACACTGGTTCCTAAAGTACTGGATCTGCTCACAATAAATTCATAAGACCACCACTCTTCCATTCCTCCCTGGGCTCTTTGATAGACAGACAAACAGACAGACAGTTAGATAGATAGATAGTTAGATAGATAGATAGATAGATAGATAGATAGATAGATAGATAGATAGATAGATAGATAGATAGATAGATTATAACTGTATGGTAGTGCAGCTTTAGTTAGGGTTAGTGCCAGCATTTAATGTTAAAGGACACTTTTTGCAAAGTAATAACTTTGGGCAGGTTCAACAGATCTGCTTAAAATTTTGCATACATCTTCAGACAGGAACAGGTCTATTTATATACCAAATCTGGTCTGAATCCCTTGTGTGGTTTCGGAGATACAGAGCATTGGAAAAAAAAAAAGATTTTGTGTTTTGCTGTTTTTTTGTCAACCTGTATCTCAGAAGCAGCTATACCAACAGGGCTGAAATTTTCAGGTTAGAAAACATTCATCTCACAGATTTGCCATTTGAAGGTTTGGTGAAAAAGTATTAATTCATTCCAAAGTTATTCAACTTTGTTTTTCCCATTCTTTTCTATGGGCAAAAAAATTGATATCCCTGATGGCATAGGATTTTAAGCCGAAGTTTAGTAATGGGCATACAATTCTATGTCAGCAGCTGTCAGGTGTAGGATTGTATGCCGAAGCTTCCTGCTGAAGGGTACAGGTGCAGGTGAGGGTCAGCACCACCACCTCCAAAACGACTGTGGGATACTGGGGAGCCCACTTTCAGTGTCCCAAAAATATGTTTTTTTCCCTGAAAAAAAGAAACAGTCCCATGATGTCATTTCTTAATTTGCTGCAGAAGCCTGCATCTTGCCATAGTGCTCACTTTCACCGACTTTGGGGTGCCCAATCCCCAGGTCGACATTTATCCTCCCCTCCACTACAGTGGCACACTGGGAGCCCACCCCCAGTGTGCCAAAATAATTGAATTAATATTTTTCCTACACATGGGATGCTGACTCCTGGTGTCGGATGTCTCCCCCGAGCCCACTTCCATTGCTGACTGGGATGCCCAATCCCCCAATGGCATTATGTATCCCCTCAACTCATGTGGCACACTGGGAGCCCACCCCAGTGTACCCACATTTATTTGTCATTTTCTGTAAATACAGAAAACCATCTCCAATGTCTTTTTTTAAACCTGTAATAAAGAAAACAGTCCCTTGTATTCTCCCCAGTCCCCTCCCCCCTATCCCCACCCTTCCACTGACAGCCCACCTCCATGCATCCTCCCTTACCCATACTTACCTCTGAAGGCTGGAAGCAGTGGCCTTCTCTGGACCAGGACACATCTGAAGTCTTCAAAGTCCAACCACAAATTGAGGAATTGAGGTAGGCTCATATTATGGCTCTCAACCGGGTTTTCAACATATGTTGATATCTCAGCCATTTTGGGGAATTTTTACCCCAGATTTTCAACATGGAGTTCTTGGGACCCCACCTCACAAACACTGTCAGAGTCATTTTGTTATTCGGTCCTGAAAGGTGATTTTGCAGTAGCTAGGCGGGATTGCTTTTCTGGACTGACTAATGAAATGACAGTGCTGGTGTTCATGGGGGAGCCCCAAAAGCCCATGTTGAAAATTTAGTAAAAATTTCCAAAATGATCATGTTTATGAGGTGCGCTAGCAGTTTTACTTATATTTGTAACTTTGCCAATTTTTAATAGTTTCACTCCAGATTTTCAACATTGAGATTTTTCACACCTCCTCAAGAACAGTGCAGCTGCCATTTTTCACATCCTGCCCAAAGTGTGTTTTTGCACATCTGGCACAGAATGACGCAGTCACTGTGTGAAATCAACTTCTGGGATGTACTAATGAAATCACAGTGCCGCTGTCCATTAGGTGGGGTCCCAGAAAGACCATGTTGAAAATTTGGTGCAAAAATACACAAAAACACTGGAGTTATGCATGGTCAATAAAATTTCATGACGCACTTGCATAAGTTTTACAAATTTTAATATTTTCACTCCAAATATTCAACATTGCCAGTTTTTCACACCACCTCATGAACAATATATCTGTCATTTCTCACATCCTGCCCAAAATGTGTTTATGCAGCAGTGGCACAAAATGGCACAGTTGCTGCTCGAAATTACCTTTTGGGACTGAGTAATGAAATGAAAGTGTCAGTGTTCATGAAGTGGGGTCCCAAAAAGGCCATATTGAAAATTTGCAACAAAAATTCCAAAACAAACCCTACAAAACTAGGATACTATTATACTATCTCAAAAAGTAAGGAAATTAACAAAAACATTGTTTAAAACAAAGTTAGGGTTCTAGACATAGGACTTCAACCAAAGTGATACAGGTCAGGAAATTGGATGTTAGGGTTTACAACTGTTATAATCCTCCTCCACCAAACCCTACAATTGGGACCACACCCTTCACCCTCCACACATCCAACAAGCATCGGGGTGTGACTTGGGTAAGTGGTCCTACCCCCCACCCAACCCTATTATGTAACACTACCCCACCCTCACACACCAACAAGCATTGGGGTGTGCCTTAGGAATCAGGTACCTAACTCTACACCATTCCACCTGTAAGAACCTGACATGGTACAGTATAGGAGAATGGTGTGAGCATTAAACCCATGAACATAAGGCACACCTAACTCTTGTTGGTGTTTGGAAGGATGAGGTATGTGATGGTAGGGTTGGGTGGGTGTGGATGGGACCCAACCCTAAGTCACACCGTGACGCTTTTGGTGTGGAGTGGTGGGGATGTGTGGTTCCAATGGTAGGTTTTGGTGGGGGAGGGGTATAACAGTTACAAACCCTAACATCCAATTTTCTGACCTGTATCACTTTGGTTGAAGACTTATGTCTAGAACCCTAACTTTGTTTTAAACAAAGTTTTTGTTAATTAATAGATAGACAGACAGATAGATAGATAGACAGACAGATAGCTATAGAGTCATTATATGATGCAAAAATGTGCCTGCTTCACTACACTCTATCAATTCACAGATTACTTTTAAAATGGTGCTAAAACTATTGTGTGGAGTTTTTAATGTGCAAGCATAATGCTACCTGGTTACTATGTACAGTGATGTACTGTCAATGTGCAAGTGTATTGCTACCTGATTACTGTGTGCTCTGTTATGTTGCATATGTATCCTGTACTGTTGCTTTTGTTTACATCTCTGGGTCACCCTTAAAAATAGGTATCTAAGCTCTTGGGCCCTACCCAGTCAACAGACTTCAAATAAATAAAACAAAATTGTTTGTGGGGTGAAAACCTTCATGTGCAGGAACAACAGTTCATAGATACATAGATATATAGACACTGTCAGCAGATAAGGGCCTATGACACACCCAGTCTGCCCATTTGTACTTGAAAGTTCAATTTATGTTTTTCTAGAAGTCTGTTGACCCTTACCCCTGACCTCCAGAATTCCCTTATATCTATCCCATGCATTCTTAAATCCCTTGATTGTTTCAGTCTCCACCAATTCCTCTGGCTGGGTGTTTCACTTGTCCACCACCTTTTCTATGAAGAAAGTCTTCCCCATGTTTCCTCTGAATCACCCTCCTTCCAAATTGATCCCATGCTCTCTAGTCTTGGAACATCTTTTTTCACAGGAAAACAGTGTATTCCTGCATCCTGTTCCTCCCTGTAAGTTACTTGTATGTCTCTATCATATCCCCCCTCTCTCTGTCCTCTTCTCCAGGGAATACATATTCAAATCCTTCAACCTGTCCTCATAGGACTTGTGATGCAAACCCTGTACCATCTTTGTTGCTCTCCTCTGTACCTTCTCTACTCTGTCTATGTCCTTAAATAGGTACGGTCTCTAGAACTGTACATAAGTACTCCAGGTGGGGCCTCACTAGTGTCTTGTATAGTGGAATTATGACGTCCTCTTTCCTGCTGGTGATGCCCCTGCCTATGCATCCCAACATCCTATTTGCTTTACCCTCTGCCTTGTTGCACTGTTTCCCAAACTGGAGGTCATCAGATATAATAACCCCAATGTCCCTTTCCTGCTTGGTGCATGCTATATCCTCACCCCCAACTGTTCATGTTGGGGGAAACTTTTCCTATGAAATAATGTTCATTTTGTAAATGGTGAGAAACTGAAAATAAACAGTTTTTCACTATGCTCTAATGATGCCACAATCAGATATATAATTCATTAATGCCAAACAATAGGAAAGGCCTTTGTGTTTATGTTATCTTAGGATATTTTGTGAGACTGAAAACTGCCTTTGAAAACACTATACTGATGCCCTTTCTGGTGATGCCACTGTAGAACATATATATTTCACTAAGGTACAATAAGAAAGGGCCTTTTTGTTCACTTATGACATTTTGGGTAATTAAAAAGTTTCTGTTATACTCTGTTGCTTCCAATACATAATATATTGTATAACAGGAAATGTTCACTGTCTTATTATTATGCGTTTTTTGCTGGTTTAATGTTAGCACAAAATTAAAAAGACAGTGAATATTAGGTGAATCACTGTACAATAGAAACACAGCTTTCCACCAGTGAAAATAAGATGGTGTGAACATGTCTGATGTGCTCAGAGTGCTGAATTTTAGTTGTTATACAGTATATTTCACTAAGGTACAGTACCGCAAAAGGCCTGTATGTTCCCACATGAAATTCTATGAAACAATCAATAAAAGCACCTCACTATTACGCACTCTGATGGTACCACTATAAAATATATATTTCACTGAGGACCAACAGTCTGCAAGACTTACCTGTATACATTCACTCAGGAATTTTTTGGGAGACTAAAAACTAGCTTTGAAAGCACTATGCTAATTCACACTATGGTGTTGGTGCCCATGTACATTGAAATGTTTAGTAAGGCCCAACAGGGGAGCTAGATGTCCATATGTTCACTCAGAAAAAACTTTTGAGAATGAACACTGTATGAACTCTTACTGTACAATGTTGCAGGTTTATACATATATACAGTATGTTCATAATCTAAATACATTCAAAACTCCTTCAGCACTCAAAGGGTTGTTAAACTGCTATGCTGATGCACAATCTGGTTGTGCCACTATAAACAGAAGTATTTGGTAAGGCCCGTAGGGACAAATATTTTATGAGATAGAAAAGAGTTTTTAAAGCACTATAATGATGCAAAATATTGTGGTGCCACTTTTATTTAGGCACAACTGAGGCACATACCCATATGTTCAGTCAGGAGGATGAAAACTATGTTTTTTACAGCACTGTGCTGAAGATCAGTCTAGTGGTGCCATTCTAGGTATAGTCACTAAGACCCAACAGTGGCAAACCATACACATATTAACGCAGGAAATTTAAAAAGACCGAAAACTGTTGTTTTTGTTTGTTTGTTTCTTTCTTTCTTTTGTTTTCCAGCAGGGTACAGTGCTTAGTTAACGTAGCATACACTCCCACAGAGTACATTTAAGCTAAGTATGACACTAGCATGGCATACAAAGCATAGTATAAAAAAAGGCTAACAATAATTTTCCCTCCTGGCGGGGTGGGATGGTGCGCACCACCCTTGGAGTGGCTCCTGGTGGTGACTTGTAGAGATGCTCTAGGCTGCATGAGTGACCACATGTAGTCATGCACCCTGTCCCAGGACATCATTGCAGCTGCACATGTGGGAGGTGAGTGGGGTCCTGAGAAGTGAAAAATGGATGTCTGCAGCACCAGATGACTGACTTCAGTAGGACTCCTCCTATCACCAACCACCCAGTGCACCACACCTGGCACCCAACTGACACCCTGGTGTAATGGATGCTTTGTTACCCATTTGTCCCTGCCCGGGGGGGCCCACCAAGCAGGTATAAGCTTGATCACCAATGGTGAGTGTTGTCAGAACCTTGGGGGAAGCTGAGACAGGCATGGTTGCAGGGGTAGGATCCACCAAGTGGAGGTGCACCAGCATGTAGGAGCCTGAAAGACTTGACCTGGGGGGGAGGGAAGGAGCGAAAAGAAGGCATCCTGTGCAATTACAAGACTGGCTTTGGGAGTTAAATTGCTGTGGGCAGGATTTTAAAAAGGATCCATCCAAGATGCTTCCACACTTATTTTCAAAGCAAAAATTAATCTAAACCTGTTAAACCATCTCTTAGATGATCTATTAGTGTCAGATGTTCATGTCCAGCAAAAGACACAAGGGTGTTTAAACTGGATAAAACTTGTAACTGTATACTTGTTTACAAATAGTGACTAGACTCGTAATTGTATCCTTGTTTGCTAACAGTGACCTTTATCACTATATTAAAGCAGCAGTGCAATGAAAAATGATTTTCTAAAAAAGCTGGCTTCTGCTACAATTAAGAAATATATTAGCATACCTGTCAAATGTACTTGTTTAGGTAACTTCTCTCCTGTGCACCATGAAACTTTTTTATTTTTTCTGTCCTAACCCGTGCCAAGTCTACAGTGTTATTTCTACTGAAAATGTGTCATCCATATTTTTTCTTGAGAAAAAACTCCATTAAAACATTTATAAAATATTCAAACTTTGGTGGAATTAGAAAATGATACCACCAAGTTAAACTGGAAAATGCTTGGAATCTTGTATAGTGAAAAAAAGGGTAGGGTCACATTTTTGCCCAGTTTCATTGCACTGCTGTTTTAAGACCAGACCCAATGTGAGGAAGTTTTGTCTTTGTGGATAAAATTTTAATCAAATATCAAGTAGGCTTACTTAGGTATTATAGGCTTCAGCTTAATATTCCTGATGCCTAAGATGTCAAGTTGATAAAAGGATATCTACTGAAGGCCCCACTTTCCAATGTATTAACTAAAAAGCTGTGAACATCCATTTCTTCAAGTTTCAGACGTGTAATGCTATTCCATTTTGATTCATTTCTGTCCCCTTTAGAAATGTTCATACAGCTGTACGTGAGATAATGTACAGAAATCATGGATGTTTGCTATACAATGCATCTGAGGAAAATGACAGGGAAAATATAGAATTTGGTCCAAGGTTCATCACAGCATATACAAAAGATATTAGACAAATAAATGATATGTTCAGGAAGCACAGGCTGATTTGAAAGTCAGATGAAAAATTAAAGCATGTTATTGGTAAGGGTTCAAATGTTACTTATGGTACTGCTAAGAACATAAAAGATGCTGTAGTGAGTAATCTGTGTAAAGCTGATGTACCACGGCCTGCTCTAATTTTGATTGGTTGTCCAAATTAACCCAGGGTAACCGTAGATGTGGACACTGCTAATTTTTTTATTTCATTATGCAAGGGCAATTTATTCCACATCCATCAGGCCAGCTGCTAACATATTATATTGAAGGAGTTATCAATCTACTAGTGTACAAATGTGGAGCACATTTTGGCTGTACAATCCTCAAATTTAAATTAAGATGTGGATTGGTGAGCATGGTATGGCCAGACTGGATAGTAATCATAAACTAGCAATTGAGAAACATTTAGAAGAACATACAATGAAATTCTTTGGAATTGCAAAAGTACAGCAATCTGTTAGGGGGAGTGACTTCAAATGAGTGGTAAGCCAACGTGAAACCAGGTGGATTATGTTTGAATCCTACCAGTCTGAATAATTTGTTTGAGCTGGCTCATTTTTATAAACATGTTGGGCACAAGTTTAGATGTATTTGATAGTAATGGCTCTCAGCAACCTGTGTTTATATTCCTTGGTTGTTAGAGTGTGCAGTTTTGAAAGATTTGTGAGCCAGTGAAGGAACAGGTAGATTATAAATATGCAGGCTCATATCCCTTCTGGTCAGAACAACTTGATCATTCTGGGTTGTTCACTGTCTGTAGAATATGCTAGTAGTTCTGATGTTCATGATTAATATGATAGCAGTTTTTTAAGCTCTTCAATAATATTTGCATCTGTTTCTGTGTGCAACAGGTGTCTTTTGTGTATTTTTTTCCTCTGGTGGTGTAATAAGCCCCATATTGCATACTGTCCTAAGAATGTAAAGTACAGCATGAAAGGGAACAGGATTTACCATATATTTGTTGAATGGAGGATAGCACTCCCATTTGTCTACAATGTGGTTCTTGCTACCATTATGAATATTGACATTAACAGCATCATATACCGAAATATACATATGTTTTTTGGTGGCTTTTAGACTTGAAATTCCTTATGGACTTGAAATGTTTATCAAATTGAATATCTGTGTTTGCTAAACAAACACTGACAGTTCTCTTGTATAATATACTTAGTACAATACATCTAGTTCTGGTATAGGGTCTGATTTTAAATATGCTTCTAATAGTGTATCATCTATATGTAACTTTAATATTAGAGATGTGCAAAGATGAGAAAACTTCACCTCGACAGAACTTTGTGAAGTTGACCAACTTCATAACGCTCGAAGTGTTGACTTTGCAATTTGTTTTGCCTGGCAAAATGGCATTTTTTTGTGCAGAGTGACCTTACTTCACTTATGAAGTTGCCACCTCAAAGAAAAAGGTGCCACTTCACTGGAAACAATGTTGCAAAGTCGGTGAAGTTGAGGTTGGTGGTGCTAACAGGAACTTCACAAAGCTTCACAAAGTTGAAGTTTCACAACTTTGTGGCAACTTTGATGATATGTTTAACCCCTGCATCTCTATTTAGTATAGCACCTTAATTAAATAAGTGTGTCATGTCACATGCAGGAGATTAATTTAAATTTGAGGATTATACAGCCTACAACTTAATCTGATTCAAGGTCAGTTGGCATTCATCTGTATCCCCCCCCCCCAAGGTCATGCCTGAAAATAGGCAGGATTTGTCTAGTGCACTTACCCGGTCAACAAAAACTAAAATAAAATAAAAAATAAATAATATAAAAAAACATGGTGCAATAGGTATAAAAGATAACACTGACAAATGCACTTTACTCAGTGTAAGCCCTTACTAGCTGGGTCAATGTGTCAGTTATGGTACACCTGAGAGTGGTGATGCTCAGCTAAGTATTCTACATTTTATTACTACATTCACTTAAAATTAAAGTCTGCAATAAATTAACTAAATAGCAATTATGGTGAGATATAATTTTTTATACACCTAGTGCATGAGTTGGAATGTTGGGTGGAGGTATTCCTCATTTCTTTGGGTTAAGCATTACAGAAGCAAATATATTTTTAGAAGAAAGTAATCAGGTTCCATAAGGAATATAAGAAGTAACTACCTTTTCGTAAGATATGACACCATTGTTAATATGATCTTAGTCAATTTTGTGGCTGTGTGCATTCGAAATTGAAAACAAATTGGCTAGAATCAATAGACAGTGTAATTATAGTCAAATTAAATAAAATACAGGAACTGAGCCCAAAGCTAATGACTGAGTAAAGACTACATTTGAATAAGTTATGTTGATAATATTGAAGACCAGATCAAGAAACATGAACCTGACCATGGGGAAACTGCTGTTTAGCAGTGTAAGGGGAAGGGTCACTGGAGGGCAGGAAGGGGAGGGAGGTGCAGCTGCAGTATAAGGGCTGCTAGCTGCACAATTAAGCAGACTCAATAGACCAGAAGGCCATTATCTGCTGGCATGTTCATATGCTGCTGGAGGCAGAGAGGCTGGGGCTTAATAGCCTAGTGGAAGTCTTGCTTTGCCTGTATATTTTGGTTCCAAATTTGGATAACTACTGCTGGTTACAGGAACCTCCTCTCTCTGCGCTCAACCACATGGTTCATGGACTTCAGTGGGGAAGATCATGGTTGTTCAAAGGATAACCAATACAAAGCTATGGTCACAGAGTACTGCAAGAGTAGGACAGTAAAGGATACAACAGTCCAGTGGAAGCCCTGCCTCTCCTGCATTCTTTGTGCTCCAGTTAGCTAACTGCTGATGGTTTCAGGAGAGTCCACTGTTCATGTATAATGTCAGTGTTTTAAATTTTAAAGTTGCCACCTCATCCAACCTAATTGAGCCCCCTGGTTGTCTCTCAGGCTGTGAGTAGAAGCATCTCTTCTGCTGCCTTAAAGCCCCAGACCAAAAGGAATCCTTGGCTGTGACACTGTTGGGGAGCCTACAGATGACTCAACAAACCCCACAGGCATTTTGAAAGCAGCTCCAGTCACAGAGCAAGGCATAGGAGTGGTTAACTTTCTCTGCTGTCAGAGTCACACTGGCTGCTAATGTTATAGTGCTGAAATAATGTAACTGATGGCATTTAAAGTAAATAAATAGAAGAGAGCAGCTGCAGCATGTAACTATTCCAACTAAATGAGTGGCAGTCACAGTAATTTGCAGCCACAGCCACTAAGCCAGAAGAAAGAGTTTGGATACAAAAATATTCTAGGCATCCCTAACCTAGGTCAGAACGTAACACAAAAAAAGCACAAAGGTAAAACAAAAGGTGCACCCACCTCTTTGTAGGAATGGCATTCTATGTATGATAAAGAATAATACTCACTGACCCAAGATGCACTTATGTTGCTGCATGTTATTTTTGAAACATGCATGTTCAAACAGTTCTTCAAGGCAAGCAGTTCACAGGCAGAACAGAGAATTAACATGAATGATACAATGGCACTGGTAAAATAATTCTGATAGGCTAACTTGGTCTTTTGAGTGTAAATAATTTGTGCATAACTCGTGCAAAAAGACCTAGTTAGCATGTTCACAAAACAAAACTGACTAAAATTCTGACCTGAAATCATTCCAACAGCCCCAAAATGTAAACATTTTGGCCACCATATTGGAATATGTTACTTTGCTCCCTCTAAACACACAAACCTTCAGTCACACTGAAGCTGCAAATAAAAAAATGTCAAAGCTCAGCATGTTTTGAATTGGACACAGTGGAAACATTAAAGGCTCTATTTGACTTCATGTCAGGTAAAGAAAGTTATTTCAGCAATCCAGAACAGCCAGAAAATTACCCATTTTTTTCACCCAGCACTCACCTCAGAGAGATGCCACTGAGACTCTAGCCTATAGCACTCAAGCAGCAGAAGAACATCATGCTTCAGAAGTCAGTGCAGAAGGAACCTCCCACACAGACACCATGATACCAGTCATCAGTCAGCCTACAAGACAAGAACAAAAATGTACTTCTATACAGAACAAGGATTTGTCAATGCCAGATGCTTGCCACTGGTATTAATGTTGTACCAGGTCAAGGTACAGATCCAGGGCCATGCCATAAGACTAAGGATTGGACCTGGGGGGCAGTTATGTTGGGGCAACAACTGACAAACTGAAGGGTATTTAGAAAAATAAAAAATACAGTTTTCACCATTCTCTGCTTGGAGTGGAGACTGGGCTGTCAGTGTAGAGGTTCCTCTGCAGCAGTGTTGCTATAGTCTGGCATACTTGGGTGACTTCAGAAAGGAATGTGGCTTCTATGCCCACCAGTTTGGTGTGAGAACATCATAAAACTGAACTGCAGGCTGTGGCAGAGCTGTGCGCTACATTAGGAATAATTGGAGCATCAAGGGACATATTTTTCTAACCTATCCCCTTTTCTGTCTTAGTAGTCTGCTGTAGCAGTGCCATTTTCCTATCTTATTTATTTCCCACTTTATGCCTCAGTAGATTGACCATCTACCTAGGTAGTCTCCCCTCTCACTATTCTTTCTCTTACTTTTTTTCTTTTCTGTCCATATGTGGTGTTCAAGTACCTGCTGTGCTGAATAAAATGCTTAATATGCATATGAATAGGAACAACTGCTTAAGAAAGTGCTTATAGTGCTTTAGCAATAGTAAAATGCCAAGCATGTTTGCTGGCTGTTGATATAAATAAAGTGCAGAGGGTACTTTGTAAAGAGTTTATATGTTCTTGCTGATTCTAAAATGCTTGCAGTGCTTTGATTCAGGACAGAAGCAGCCTAGCTGGAAGAAAACTGGAACTCAGTGAAAATAATGTGCATGGTAAAAGATAAGCCATTCTATAGCACAGACATTAATCTTCCCCTGATCTGACATTGAAATACTGAGATCAGCTGTGCTTGCTGAAAGAGCTGATTTATGAATGTGTATGTTGGCATAATGTTTTGAAGTCCATGCATTTCATGCCTGATCAATGTCATTATCAAGAGTCTCCTGCATGAGTCATGAGATGGCAGCCTAGGAAGAGCAGCTCGCCTGATCAGCTCCATTTTCAGCCCGGTTTAACAGCCCTCAACTAAAATAAAATTGTGCTTTTCTGGATGGCAACTACTCGTGAAGTGTTGGAGTCACTGTCCAATATCGCAAATATCCTTGAAATGGAAGCCTTTGTTAAAAAACAATCGGTGAAACATATGCTGCCTCCCTCCCCGGAGAAAGAACAGGCCGCAAAGCACCCTCACCAGGGACCCAGCAAATCAACCTCGGAGCCTTTCATGCTAATGGAGGAAAAGTTTCTAGGGATAATTGCCCCTCTACAATCCTCGGTTGACGAGATCTCATCGGAAATCCAATGTTTTAAATCGGCACTGGAATCCATAAATACGAGGGTAGGGGACAACGAGATCAAAATTAAATCCGTGGAAGCCAGAGTGGACAAGCATGATCTTGAAAGGGCCACCCTCAATAAACGAATTAAGAAGATCGAAGATAAGCTCGAAGACCTGGAGGGTCGGAAGAAGAAATAACTTAATTATAATTGGAATCCGCGAAAAAGAGGAGGGTACAGCCCCCATAGAGTTTGTTCAGAAGCTTTTTGAAAATATTGTGGGTCCACCCCCAAATGGTAGCTACACGGTAGAAAGGGCCCATAGATCACTTCTTCCCCCTCCCCTCCCGGGTGCTTTACCGTGACCGATCATCTGCAAGCTCTTAAACTACCTGGACAAACAACACATACTGAGCAAAGTTAAATCAATACAAGAAATTTCCTGGGAGGATAAAAAGATTAGAGTAGCTCACGACTTGCCCCACTCTGTGCGGCTTAAAAGACAAGACTTGCACCCCATTGTTTCCAAGCTGATAGCCACGGGTTTCCAATTTAGGGTTAAATACCCAGCTTTGCTTCAAGTCAAAATAAAAGAGCAATGGCACTCTTACGAGTCAGTGGAGGCTGCACAAACCGAGCTTAAAAAAGCCCTGCCAGAGTTGTTTAGGTGAAGGATCGGTTGCACAATCAAGTCAGTTAAGCATTAAGCAGTCTAACAGAAGCATGTGATTCAAAGATAAGTGTACGCGGGAGAGATGCTGATCTCCTAACTTGAGTTATCCTTAATTAACGGTTTTTTTTTTTGCCCTTTAATATACTCACTAAGGTATCCTGATCAGTATGTACCCTCAGCTGGCTGATTTTCCTTTCTATGGAAGTGGACTGAGCCGTACTCTTAATGTTCAAGGACATGGAAAACCTGCCCTCCAGAGAGCCTTGTAATCTTACATTAATCACCTGAAGTTGTTGGCTGATTGCACTCGTGTGCAGGAAATGTAGTCAATGGCCAGTGCATCGGTGATTCAACACGGCCATTGTTATTAGGCTCCTGAGGTCCCTGTTCAAGACTGGTCATCAGTGCACTGGCGACTCAGAGTTAGTGGTACTCACGGCTGAATCTAGAAACTCATGAGGGCAGTGACAAGCTTTATTAATCAGGGAGTTTACATCAACTCTCTAAGGAACATTTGTCATATACAGGGTTTGTTATGGCTATTTCACAATTTTAGAAAGCCTCTGTTGCCCTGGGAGTGAATGGATAAGCTCCCTGTAAGGGATACCCAAATATCACGGCAATATGAGACTTTTTCCATGTATATTATTGGCTTCCAAGTCTTTAACGGCTCGGGGAAGGCTTTTGCATTACTGATTTCCTTAGTGCATAACTTGAAAACAAATATTAGGCTTGTTTATTTGATTGCTGCCTAATTTACTTGTTCAGTTAAAAATGTTTCATTACAGGTTACTGTTATATGCAGCTTGTCCATCTCCCCACTAGAAGGAGATATATACTTGGGAACAGTTTCATTTACTATTCTAATAGAGCACTGCTAGCATGTTTCAACTGATGCTGATAGTGTAATGGAAGGCAGCTGTCTCTATGCTTTTTTAAGGTTGACTTTCATGCACCCTATTTAAGTGTTTTTTCACTTGGTTAAACTTGTGAGGGTTCAGATTATTAGGATCAGTACTGTTAATTAGATTGGGAGCTGGGCTAGAGGAGGGGCTGCTATGCACCTGGGTTGGTAGTTTCATCACACGTCGTTGTGAGGTGATAGTGCAGTTGTTAGAACTGGGGGTGTTTGTGGAAATTAGGGGAGATGGGTTTGTGTGGGGATGGGGGTTTGGGAGATACAGCATTCATACGCTAATATTTTGGGATGATATGGATAACGATACTAACTGGAGGACACATATTAGTGGATAATTGTAAAGGGATGTTACCTATAACACCTGGAGGATGATGAAGGGGGGTATCAATTTTGTAAGTTAGAACATCAAGGGAGCTAGAGATAGATGCAAAAGGCAAATTGTACTGAAGCATCTGTCGACTCTTAACAGTGATGTAGTATGTTTACAAGAAACACATCTTCACAGAGAAGATACCCGGCTATTCACTAAATATTGGGTGGGTCAAGCATTTGGGGCAGGTATCTCTTCAAACAAAGGGGGAGTAGCCATCTTATTTCACAAAAGGACTCCCTTCCAGCTAGAGAGGGAGATATGGAACATGCAAGGCCGATATATGTTCCTAGTTGGAACCTTAGTTTCTGAACAAGTGGTTATTGGATCAGTCTATGGTCCCAATATGGATTCCCTGCAGTTTTTTACACAACTGTTATATGTTTTAAATAATTATGCATCATTTAAACTGCTAATAGGAGGGGATTGGAATATAACACCACATCTGTATCTTGACAGAACTGGTAATAAGCGTGTAGGACTCCCCCCCCCCCAGAGAGCTTTGAGATAGGTGATGGAGAGTTTGGGCCTCATAGACGTTTGGAGGCTGACCAATGGGAAAGTAAGGCAATATACCTTTTTCTCTACCCCGCACAAATCATATTCCAGAATTGATTACTTTCTAGTTAGCATTGGTGCACTACCCTCAATTTCAGATGCTAGAATCAACACCAGGGTTATATCTGATCACTCCCCAGTCTCCATTCAGTTTGCATCAAGTCACAGTATACAGAGGGACTTCATGTGGAGATTTAATAATCACTTGTTACAGGAGCACTTCATTCAGGGACACCTGAAGAACTTCATATCCCATTTTTTTGTCAGCAATCTTAACTCAGTTTCTAATATAGATATCATCTGGGTAGCTCTAAAATGTGAGCTTAGGGGTGAGTGCGTTAGAATATCTGCTACCAGGGCTAAGAAATCCAAGATGCAGTTAAAGGAAATCACAAATGCCATTAGAGCCCTGGAAAATAATACTTCACAACACTCAATTGAAGCAGACTGGGTTAAATTGTACCAATTTCAAACCCAATGCTGGGCATTTATGAGGCGGAAGGCAGAATTAGCCCTCTGCAGGACTAAAATAAGGTATTTGGAGTCTGGGGAAAGGGCAGGCAAATTACTTGCTCTTAGACTAAAGCAGTTAGACTCTAACCGATTCATAGCTGCAATACAAAGGGATGGAGGAGATGCTGTAGTAAAGGATCCAAGGGAAATTGCTGCCACATTCAGGGAGTATTTCCAGCAGGTTTACTCTAATAGGTCAAAGGATAGACCAACCTTTGAGGAAATTCATGAATTTCTAGGCTCGGTTTCCCTGATTAAGATTGCAAACTCTGAGGTGATGCAGTTAGGATCCCCAATACAAGAGACAGAGGTGAGGTTAGCAATCTCCCAACTAGCTGGGGACAAATCTCCTGGGCCTGATGGTCTAACTACTAACTTTTATAAGGTTTATGCCGATATAATTTGTCCTATTATAACCAAGGTATATAACTCCTGGTTCAGAGAGGGTATCTCAGAACCATCTTTTCTGGAGGCTCTCATCACTCTAATTCCTAAACCAGGACGAGATCCTGTCTTACCTGGCAGTTATCGTCCAATATCATTGTTGAATGTCGACATCAAAATACTGGCTAAAATATTAGCTAATTGACTTGGTCCACTAATGAGTAGCCTGGTTAGTGATATGCAAGTGGGATTCATGAGTGGTAGGCTGTCAAGTGATCATTTACGTAAAATCCACCATTTAATCACACATGCTCAAGGTTTGCAATATCCAGCGGCATTACTGCCACTGGATGCCGAAAAGGCATTCGACCGAGTGTCCTGGGATTTTCTTTTTGCAGTACTTGCCAACTTTGTTCTGCCTAAAGAATTCCTAAATTGGGTCCGGGTCCTCTACAGTACGCCCACAGCACGGATATGGTGCAACGGTATACTGTCAGCTCCCTTTCCATTGGCATGCAGCACAAGACAGGGATGCCCATTATCCCCACTCTTGTTTAATTTATACCTCGAACTCCTGATTCGTAGGCTAATGGCATCACAAGAGATTAAGGGAATTAAAATGGGTAACAGACGATACCTTATTTCTGCCTATGCAGATGATTTACTTATGTACTTAGAAGATCCGGAAATGGGCATACCAGCAATATTACACAAAATTACAACATTTTCCAGAGGCTCCAATTATAAAATCAATGTTTCCAAGATGAAACTTTTCCCACTGAATAATAGATGTTTTCCAAATATAGCAAGGGAGTATGGTCTGTCTTGGGAACCAAAAATGTTGACGTATCTCAGTGTTAAGATCACTAGAGAGATAAACTCAATGATTAGGGAGAATCTTCACAATCTTGTTAAAACTATTAAACAGGATCTAGCTAGGTGGAACCTAATGCCCCTGTCATTATGGGCCAGAACAGAAACAGTTAAAATGAATATATTACCAAGGATCTTCTACCCTTTAAATATGTTGGGATGCTATCTGCTTAGATCCTGGTTCGAGAACTTACAAAAAAATGCTTAATGTATTTTTATGGAAAGGGAAAGCGGTCAGGAGATCATATCAGAAACTCACAGGCCTAAAGAGGCCGGGCAGTCTTGCCCTCCCTTCCTTTTTTAAATATTACATTGCCTCACATATTAGCAAAATAGTGCAATGGAACAAACCGAACACACCATCGACCTCACACTCTTATGTGCCTACTTGGCTCTACATTGAGAGAGACTTAGCTCTTAAATATTCGATATCTTTAAATACGATCACCTACACCAATATTAAACTTCTTCCCAAGCTGTTAAAAGACACCCCTGTTGGGTGGTCATTAAAAGCTCTGCAGCAGGCTCAGAAGCTCCTTAGAGTTAACTGGCAGAACTCACCAGAGCAAGCTCTGACACAGAACATTCACTTCTTAATACAGTGGGTTCTGATCCCATCCAGGTTCTGGGGGCCACTGGGGGGACTAAGGCTGGGGGACCTGGCTCCCAAGGGGAAGTTAATATCGTATGAGTGTGCCTGCACCAAATTCCCAGAATTAAAAGGACATAACTTCAAGTTTCGATAAATTGGTGACTCAATAAAGGCCCAATTTCACAAAATGGAAGCATGGGTAGAAAATAGGGTTGAGCTGTCTTTATTACTTAAAGTAGCTGACCAACCTCACTCTATTTCTAGAATCTATAATTTACTGCAAAGGATAGATGATAACCTTCCTTCTGGTGTCTGTTATTGTTGGAGGCAAAGACTAGGGATGACAGATGGTAGGAGAACATGGAAACAGATATGGGCAAACAACTACAAAAACATTAGACAAGACAGATACAAACTTCAGCAATTCAACATTATGCACAACATGTACTACACTCCGGCTAAACTTTACAGAATGGGTAAACTATCGTCGCCTACCTGTATTAGATGTGGAACCAAGGAGGGAGATTTGTACCATGTACTATGGGAGTGTGCTAAGATTCAATCCTTCTGGCAGGCAATTAGTGCCTCATTATCATGGATTACAGGTTTGGAGGATCTTTTTATACCAGAAATCTGTTTGATGAATAGTTTTCATTCTGGTATGACTAAACAATTTAAATTGTATATGGCCATCATATTGGCCACGGCAAAAGCTGTTATCCTGAGACACTGGAAAGACACTACTACCCTGCCAACTATAGAATGGTACAGAGAGATAATGCTTGCTTTACAGTTGGAGTTATATATAGCCAAGATGAGTAACAGAGTTCAATCATATGACTCCAAGTGGGGTCCACTGGGTACCATCTTGGCTACATGGCAAGCTAAGACCTAGTAATAGGAATTATCCTCTTGCTAGATGTACTTCTTCTTCCATGTCTCCCCTTTTACGGAGGTTCCTAGCTATATCCCAATTAGCGTGTGGATGCTGTTTAGGAAGTGGGTGGTGGGTGGGGCGCTGGGGAAAATTATTATGCTGGTCAATTTGTTATAGGTTATGCCAGTCCTGTGTACCTCATTAATACTGGCTGGTACATATGTTAGTATATTAATAGCACATTTAATGGCAAATGTCCACCGGCACAGTGTTGTACAATTCATGTAATGTTATTGTGTCAAAAATAAACTGAATAAAAAAAAAAAGAGTCTCCTGCATTAGATCACTTCAACAAGCTTCTCAAAGCCCCATATCATACCAAAATCCTTTGCCTGATGGCAAGCATAAAAAAAGGCACTGCACTGTAAATAACCAAGATATACAGTACAAGGATTGGAATTAGACTGCAATTAACCCATGACCATGAAGCAGACAAAACAGTCAGTGAATATGTTCAATAATTGGTGTTCTGCAACAATTTCAGTAGATCTCCCCACATTACATCACCAAAAGACATAAATGAAATTCTGAGGCTACACTACAGGAAGTAAGAAACTCAGTAGGAAATGAATATGGCTTAAGCAGATATGTCAGTCTGCAATCAAGCTTAAACTGTCACATAAACTACCCCCCAATCAGCCCACCCCTCAACTTTATGGCAAATGCAAATTTTACCACATTGAATAATGTATTCAAAGGTGTAGTAAAACAACAGTATAGACAGGGAAAAAGCAGAGCAGCACATCACCCATCATTAACCCCTCAAGAGTTAGACTGCCTAAGAAACTCATCTGCCTTATCATCAGGCATTGCTCCTCATTTAGTAAAAAAGTTTGGATGAATATCTAGTCGAAGATGGCACACAGAGGAAATGAAGCAGTGATATTGTTTACCACAGAATCATTTGAAATTAAGACTGCTCCTCATGGTCTCCCTTACCTCACTAAAACATACAATGAGGAAAAAAACAAAATAAACATTGAAAAAATCAAGATCCAGCTAAACAAAATACACATGGCTTCCTATTTGAGCAGTAAGGCAATCCATTAAGCCTGATTAAAAGTTAAAATAAATTTCAAAGTTGCATCAAAATCCGCTATCTCTGTTCTGCCATCCTAGAAAACAACAAGAGCTCAACCATCTAATCTCCATGCTCCCCAGAATATAATGTGAAGCAGGCATGCATGCAACATGCAAAAACCATTCACTATTTGGTGACTAAAGCAGTCCCTCTGTTAAGTGACACCAACTTAGAAGCAAGGGAAATAATTACCATTACAGGTCATAAAAATGAATCTTCCTTACATGCATATTAGAAGCATGCATCGATGCCTGCTACCAGTGGAGCACAATCCTAGCAACAAACCCAGCAGAAACTGTAGCCAAAACCCACATGAGCAGCTTAGCAATGAACAGAATTTCTATGAGTCACCTTGAAGCAGAATCAAACCACTGGGACTGTAGTGAAGCACTTCCTAAACCCAAACAGAAAGACTGCGATCTCAAGAAATCCAAACTGACACAACATTTGGAAACCCACAAGTACTATAAACAACAAATCCTGCGAACAAAGAAACCTGTGCATCAGTTGCTCATGATGAACCACCTGCAGAAAAAAAAAAACAATTTCCCAAGTAGCACCATATTGCAAACTAGTACAAAGGAAAGCAGACCTAAAAAAACAATGGACTGTCAGTATATTGCACTGCAATCAGACAGTCCAAAATACATCAGCCAGCAAACAAAGTACACCACAATCAGATGACAAAAACCTGGAAAAAGGAAAAGATTACTATTGCAGCACAATGCAACTTCAGCAGTTCAGAACAGAAATGCAAAAAGAAATCAGAATAGAGCTTACCAAGCTACATGCTGCAAACTCCTTCTAAAATGTCCTTTCAGCTCAGCTCAACACCCGAATCATGCACATCTAATCTCATGAGATCACAAGATGGAAGTCCTCCTCCACACAAAATACTTCATTTGAGCAGATTCATAAACCATGAGACTATAAACTTTTACATTAACCCAAAGTAAAAGGAATCAGGAAGTAAAGGAACAATTAAGCGAGAAAACAACAAACAAAAAAAAAAGGAATAAAACTGAAAACCATAAGTCCACAAACTCCAGTAGTACTTTGGAATTCGTTAGTTCAATGAATTCCATATGACACTTATCATGCACATCCAATCTCACAAGTTCACAAGACGGAGCTCCTCCTCCACACAGAATACCTCACTTGAGCAGATTCATAAACCATGGGACTATACACCTTTACATTAACCCAACAATAAAACAACAAACAAACAAAAAAAAAGGAACAAAATTGAAAACCATAATTCCACAAACTCCAGCAGTACTTTGGAATTCGTTAGTTCAATGAATTCCATACAACATTTATCAGTTCAAAATAGATTTCAAAATTATCTGATTTATTCCATAATTCCCAAATAGTATTGTTCATTTAAGGCAATGCAACTGTCATATTGTGCAGTACAGTTCAAACATAAAATTGACACCATAAAACGGTAACTTTAAAAAATACCACTTTCATTAAGCAAGCTTCGTTTCACCTTTCATGAACTTGATGTTACACAGATTTCCTGAGGTTAAATATATTTCCATTTCAAAACTTAGATTTCCTATTAACAATGAAAAGCAATAGAAAAATGCAGTACTAAATGGAAGTACTGTATTTGTTGCTGTGCAAGGATATTTTTGACTATTAGCCTTATTTTTTTTTTTAAGCAAAGCTTTCTTGCCAGTTATATTTTTTGGGGCCTGGAATTATTTCCCCATTTGTATGATCACAATCATCAGGAGGTGGGTTATGCTGAGATTTACTCATATCTGGTATGGATTTGGTCACTCGGCCTGCAGTTCTTGTGACAAAACCACACCAGGCATGAGTAAATCCCACCATAACTTACACCCTGTCATGGATTATTGCTTAATTACAAAATTGGGTTAAAAAACAGGGCATTGTAATTTGCTGACTGGCACTTCTGAGCATGAGTAAAAGCCTACAACAACCCACCCAAAAAATGTCATTCAGTCAGGGTTGCAGCAGGACAAAAGATTGAATCAATACACCCACTTCTCAAAAAATCAAAACAAACCCACCACCAGTTTTGGTGGGCCAAGTGGTCCTTATCTGCATCAAAGTTTTTCAGGACTAAAACCAGCCAAGAGAAATTAAACCACTTATACTATGTAAGCCCTCTCAAACCCAGGTTGGGCTTACTTGGAGGGGCTATGGCCCTGCTGAGTCCTTCATTCTGCCTCCATTCCCTGTTGCTGCTGAAACAGGACTGGAAGACGTTTCCAGTGGTCTCTTCTGGAATTTGACCCCTTAGCACCCATTTTACTTTTCATGGCCCTGCAGCTGCTAGATTTCTGTGCATTGGCCCAATAGTTAGACAGGGGGACATGGTCCAACTTTGGTTTTGCACCTCTAGGCACCTAGGAAGAAGTTATTTGGTCTGTGGGGTGGCTGTGATGTAGTGAACTGAAAATGTAAATAATGGAAATGTCCAACAAGTGCCAGCTTTGCAGGTGTGGCTGGTGAGCAGTACAATTTAAAGGATCCATGGCTCCAATGTGAAAAAGCACCTAAAAAGGGTGAGAATTGGGCTGATATAAGTTGGGAACTCCAGTGGGCTATGGGGGGCTCCCACCAAACAATTAACAGGTGTTTTGGCTTTCAGGGTCAAAGCAGAGCCAGGTCAAGTTAGTTTTCAGCCCCTGAAAGGGCTTAAATTAGAAAAAAATGGGGCAGGTGTGTTGGGGACAGAAATGTAGATAGTTATGGTGGCCACAATGAGACTCAAGAGGCAGGTGGCTGCTGGGAAGAGGTCAAGGGGCATCTAATAGCCTAGAAACTGTGCAATCAATCAGAATGGGGCTGCTGAAAATCTATGAAAAAGGACTGTTTTCCTACCAAATGGGCAGATGCCGGAGAAATTCCAGAGGATCTAGAAAGTGAGCAGAAATTACATAGTGCTGTGGGCTGCTTGCACCAAGACCTGTTTGATTGATCAATGGCCTTGCTGACCCCAGAATTGGACAAGCTGCAGAGTACCTCAAGAAAGCAAGTATCAAGAGGAAAAAAAATTGAAATGCATGAGAGATTCCCTGTGAGAGTTTTGAACCTGCTGCTGCAAGTCTGAGCTTATGAAATACAGCCTGAAGCAAGAGAAAGGGATTTTGCAGCAGGGAGAAAGAGATTTTACAGCATAGAATAAAAAGGCAGAACTACTGTGTTACCCCCTCGGATGGCAAGGCAAGGAAATGTTATTTCTATGGCACCCAATCCAGAGGCTACACCATAGTGGTAGTGCATTTGGAGATTCCTATTGCTGCACAGCAGAGTAACTATGAGTGCTGGGTCTAGAGACTGAGCCAAAGACCAGTTACATTATTGCAGTGTAGTAATGTATGTGCCAAGAGACAGGTCAGGGGAACAACCAGCCTGCTCTGTCCCCCAGACTAACAGAAAAGACAAGCAAGGAAGATGTAGAAAGCCTGCCTGGTGAACACTGCATACAAAGGCCTCAGAGTCGAATATTTGAAAGGCCAGGCAGGGGAAGAGCTGCATTCATCATCTCTTCTACCAGTTGCAGTTCATCTGAAACCTGCATTGTGGTGCACCACAACAACTCCTGAAACCAGGATGGTACCATTGCAACAAGCTTCTGCAAATCCCTGTTGAATCTACAGACTATAAATATCTCTGGGCTGCTGCTCAGGGGAGTTCTGATTTAGCTTGATAGCTAGTCACTAAAGGGAGTTACGTCCTGGTCAGGAATTTGCCAAGTTTAAAGCTGTGCCTAGGCAGAAAAGTGTTTTCCAAGTTAATTTTTAAATGTAGTGTGGTGGTACTTCTAGCTAGTAAGTCCAGTTTTCTCTGGAGTCCTTTTATAGACAGTGAGAATAGAACCAGATCATCGGCATACACCAATGTAGCACATCTAAGATCTTGAATTTTTGGTGAGTCAGAATCTAAGTCATTTAGGTCTCTTGGTAATTGATCTATGTATAAATAAAATAATGTAGTTGCTAATATACAGCCCAGCCATACTCCCTTAATAGTTGTTATCACTCTGGATATTTGCCCATTGATCCCCAATCTGATTCTTGCCCAGGTATCATTATAAAGATTATAAATTATATGTACCAGTGCCAGAGCTATACCCCATTTGAGCATAACTAACTATAATATTTTTCTACATATAGAGTCAAATGCATTTGAACAATCTACAAATACAACATAAAGAATCTGTTGTCTTATGTTATGATATTTTTCAATCAGTTGACTCAAAATAAAGCAGTTGCCAGTTGTGGAGTAATTTTCTCTAAAGCCTGCTTGTTGTTAACTTAACCCTCCAGTTTGTGTTATTTGAGTTTTTAATCTCTCCAGTACAATTTTAGAGAATATTTTATGATTGATATCTAGCAGGCTAATTGGTCTATACAAGGCCAGGTCTGACGTATTCCCTTTCTTGTGGATTGGCACTATCTCTGCACCTTTCCCGGTGGGTGGAAAAATATTTTCTATAATACACCTATTATAGAAAACCAATAGAACATTACACCACAACTGGTGAACAATGCTATAGTGGTGTCCAGGCACTAAAGTTTCACATCTGTTTTAAGTTGCTTCATCAGAGACTCTGATAGTTTCGAAAATCAAAAACGGGAACACAAGAACACCTTGGGTTGGCAAGTAATGTTCTTTAGTGTACAAAGTATGCCATTTATACTGGGAGATGGGTGCACCTTTTGTTCTGCCTTTGTAGTATTTGTTTGAGGCTTGCACCAGCATTAGTCAAGTATGGAGCAGCTTACCCTTTGCAGAACAAACTAGGTTAGAACATCACCAAGATAGCTGAGTAAGGGATGTTCCCCTGGGCATTGTGGGGGCTGGTGCAAATGGTCCCACTCCACATTTACTGGCATTACACAAATTAGAAAAATACTTTTTGCCACACAAATTAATGTTTTGCTTTAAAAGATGCTATTGTTGTCTCAAACAATACCTTTTGCTGTCCTGCATCCATTCCCATGTATTCCTAGCTTAACAGCTGCTGCATAACAACACTATGCACGTGCTCTTGCCAAAAGTAGCTAACCAAAAGAAAAAAGACTGAACACTGAAATAATTGCAGTAAAGTTTATGTTTTATTTAATATCACATATTGCATAGTAAACCAAACAATGGTGGTAATTATCTCATTGTGGCTTGTGCTGTGCTGAGACACCAAAACATTAAGTGCTGATGTAGTTAAAGACAAGATAAAAAAAAAACTATTTATGCATTGATATCTAGTTACTATTAAATTGTTAATTTTTGCTTTATAATTTGCAGGCTTTTCAACACTTTTCTGTGTATTGAACTTGATGTACAGTTTTTCTTGTATTTTGGAAGTCTTTATTTGAATTTTTATAAAATTGAGGTTTATAAATAGGGATATTTTTCACTACTAGTCCATTATCACACTAGCACACATTATTAACAGTGAGACCTTACAACTTAAATTTTGAATTGCTATTATAAAATAAGGGAGATATGTGCTATGATTAATTATGATACATTTGTATTTTAAATTCATTATTATGAAATTAAATACGCAAATTAATTTGCTGTATATAAGCATTAAAAAAACAGAGGGTTATTTATTTCTCTATCGAAACCAAAATGATCAGCTCAGAAATGTTACCCATTAATGAACACATATGATCTTCAGGCAGCAACTCTACATGACATCTATTTGAATGGGACAAACAGAATTAACCCATGTGAACAGAGATAAAGCTGAACAAATCCCAAGGAGGAATGAAAAAACAACTGGCCTTTACCCTTTAACATTTTAGAAGCCGTATTAGCTGTCATTGTGTCATTGCAAAAAGATAGTACACAAATACATAATGGAAAGAAGCCTAGAATGAAAACTAAGTGAGCTCTTGTTCATAATTCACCAGCTTTATCCTCTTTTGAGAAACAAAATTAAGAGTTAGTTTTTAACTGCATTTTATCAAGTTCAGAGTCACATAAGTGGGATCCCTGCTGGCAACAGAGAAGCTTGACAGCAGTGGTGAGATGTATCTCTGGGCTTGGGGTAAGGAAACAAAAAGAGTAAATGATGGCTACTGTATATGGGTTAGGGTATCGTGTGTGTTTGGGGGGGTACAGGCACAGTGCTCAAGTAAGTCCTCCCCTCACTAGCAGGAGTGGGATTAGTGAAGGAGCATGATCTGGAAGTGGGCAGGATGCATGGCAGCAGCTGATGGGACTCTTCTTATTGGGACAGAGACACTGGGGACATGCTCTGAAGGTGGGACATATGTGCACCAACAACGGGCAAGATTATTTTCTTGCTGAGAAGGAAGCTCAAATGACACAATTGGAAAGTTGGCAGGTTGAATGACAGCAGCAGTTGGGACTTTTCTTGCTGGGATGGGGACACCAGAGGCAGGCTCAGGAGCTGGATGGAATGCAGTTCAGCAGCATGAAGTTCTATATTCTTGCTGGGACAAGAGCATTGTGGACACAACTGGGAGGTGGACAGGATGAATGGCAGCAGCAGGTGGGGCTATCCTTGCTGGGCTGTGGGCACAGGAACATGCTCAGGAAATGGGCTAGATGAATGGCAGCAGTGGGTATGGCTTTATTCTTGCTGGGACAGGAGTTCTGAGGACACAATTGGGAGGTGGGTTTGACTCTTCTTGCTGGGATGGAAGCACCAAAGATAAGATTGGAAGGTGGGCAAGATACACAGCAGCAGTAAGCAGGACTTTACTCTTGCTGAGACAGGAAAACCAGGGACACAATCAGGAGGTGGACAGGATGAATAGCAGCAGTTGGGAATATTCTTGCTGTTACTGGAGTACTGAGGACATGATCAGGAGGTGGGCAGAATCTATGACAGATGGAGGCAGGACTGTGTTCCTGCTTGGATGAGGGCACCAGTGAAATGATGGGGAAGCTGGTGGGATACACATCAGGACTGTATGCATGTTGTGACTGAGTGATGGGAATACAGGTGGGTGGGACTATTTTCAAATGTGGACTGCAGGAAAAAAGTGCCAGAACATTTCCATTTTGTAGGTCTTGTAAGGGAAAGGGGAAGACAAATAAAGGGAGATAGGAAGCACAGCTATCTCATGTACACTAATGAATTGATGAGAGTCCACTGTGGCTGTAGATGGTAAACTGTATTGGTTCATGTTTATGCTGCTCTCCTTTTCTCTTCTACATGTTTATATGTTTTACTCATATTATGTCATGAAAATAAATATAAAAAACAAATATTGCGCATATATAATTGTTGTTAAGACAGGGAGCTTGATTTAAAAAATAAAACTATGATGCAAGGTGCCTGCACCAAATGGGTACGACAAAAATTGCACCTTGCATCATAGATTGTGGCTATCCCAATTTTCAAATGGTAGCTGCAGTGAGATCAGGATGTTGTGTGGTAAAGCTCCCACAACACCACACTTGTGGCAAAAGTGCATGTGTGCATGGTCGCAAGGGTGGTTGCACAATGACAGGGCTGCACCATCCCCTAATTTGGCATTCTAGAGGCCCCACTGTGATTGCAACAGGGCTCTCAGGTTAGATTAGCCAGGAGGTAGTCTAAGGGCCCTGTGCCACTGCTGCACAGGGCAGCATTTGGAGGGATGCAAGACATTGACCAGGAGCAGAAGGAGCATGGGGAGTGGCATAGTGAGTGACGGGGCATGGCACCAATGTGAGTGTGGTGAGGTGGCAACCTGCTACAGTGCCCTGTGGAAGAGTGGGCAGCTGATCAGCCCAGGTACAGGGGTTTGGCAGAAATAGACTGGTACCTGTCCTCACCTGCACGCAGCCCTGGCACCTGTCCCATAGGTGCTAATGTCCCCAACATCATAGTCAGGAAGCAGCCTGCTTCCATGTGTGGAGCTGAGTACCAGCAGACTGCATAGTGTCTGAGTACCCTTCATTTCAACCACCTACACCCTGCTCCCTGCAGCCACTGCTTCCAACCTATGGTGTTGTGGTTATTGGCACCAATGGGGCAGGTGCCAGGGCTGCATGCACCTGAGACCAGTCCCGGACCCTTCATGAAAAAAACCCATTCCTGGGCGAATCTGCTGCCTACACTTGCTCAGGGCACCCTTATATTGTCATTATGCCCCCATTGCTCCCTATTCCACTCTCCATGATCCTTCTACCCCCAGCCCTCATCTTGCAGCCA
Source organism: Neoceratodus forsteri (assembly GCA_016271365.2). Taxonomy (NCBI): domain Eukaryota; kingdom Metazoa; phylum Chordata; order Ceratodontiformes; family Ceratodontidae; genus Neoceratodus; species Neoceratodus forsteri. The sequence goes on along the minus strand of CM057449.1, from coordinate 1,579,152,514 downwards.
TATTCACCCCCCCACCTTGGCTGCCCCTTGAGTGTTGTGCCAGGTGGGGGATGTTGATGGATCCTTTTATCAAACCCTGCAGGTGTGCCACTTCTTCATCGTAACCCTGCGGCTATGGCAAATCTCAGGTCTTGGGTGTAAGAACCCTAATTTTTGTAAAATATGGCACAGGGTCCCAGAAGCACCCTGAGACTACCACAGCCCTAGATTGATGCACCTTGCAGTGATAGATTCATAGTTTATAGGTTCATAGTATGGTTTACAAGTTCAAGCAGGCAGTTGCCATTGAAGAACTTGCCACCCATCCTATGGGTGGAATTCATATTTAGCAGTACCCATAAAGATATCAATTTATTTCTTGAAAATATCAATTGTGTCACTTTCAACAACAGTCAGTGGGAGTGTATTCCAGCTAGATATTATTATTTGTGTAAACCATTTAGTTCTTTTCACAGTGTTATTTTTTCTCCTGTTATCTGCATATTATGAGATCGTGTATGTTTATTTTTTGTCTTAGTGATAATTCCTGCAGTCTCCTGCAAAAAAGGATCATTCATAGTTTTAAAAGCTAAATAGAGATCACCTCTGAACCATTTATATTTCAGTGAATATAATTCAAGTTTTTGTAGTCTTTCAGAATAACTTAGATTATTCATTCCTGTAATACTTTTGGTAGTTTTTCTTTGTATTCTCTCTATCACTTTTGTGTCTTTTATTGTTTGAGGGGCACTAACTTGCATGCAGTATTCTATATGTAGTCTCACAAGACTTTTATGTAAAGGAATAATTACATTGGCTTCCCTACTTTTTATATTTTAGAAGATCAACCCAGTATCTCATGACAGTATTTGACCTTTTGTCAAGTATGTAAGTCAAAGGATAAATCATTACTGAAAAGAACACCCAAATCTTTCTCAGTAGTTGTTATTTCCAATATTTGATTATTTAAATTATATTTATATTTTGGGTTATTATGTCCAATGTGTATGATTTTACATTTGCTCACATTAAATTTCATAAGAGATTGTTCAGCCCAGTTACTTAATTGGTTAATATTTTCTTGAAATTGCACACAAGAGTTGTGATCTGAAATAATTGCACCAATTTTACAATCATCTGTGTACTTGCACATCCATGTGGGGTTATCTGTCCACATGAATGATACAAGTATATTAAAAAGAATGGTGCCCAGAACAGAACCTTAAGGTACACCACTGGTTACACTACCATAACTAGATTCAAATCCCCAAATAACGACTCTCTGCTTCCTGTTGTGGAGTCATGACATAATCCAATTAATTATATGTGGATCGAGTTCAGTTTTAATAAGGTGTTCAACTAGAATTTTATGGGATTCAGTGTCAAATGCCTTACTATAATCAAGAAATAATACATCCACCACAATCCCTTATCAATAGCAGAACTAACAGGCTCAAAAAATGGGAGTAGATTGGCTAGACAAGATCTATTCTTATGAAAACCATGTTGTGTAATATCCATTAATCCTTTTTCTTGAATATGGTTTGTTATTCATTGTTGTAATAACCATTCCATTAACTTCCCAATTATAGACGTTAGTCTTATAGGTCTGTAGTTGTCAACCCTGGTCTTATCACCACCTTTGAATATAGAGGTTACATTAGATTCTTTCCAAAGAGGTAAGACTTTACCCTTCTGAAAGGATTTATTAAATAAATCAGTTAAGGGACCTAACAGTACTGTAACAACTTCTTTTATAACTTTGGAGGTATCCCGCCTGGTCCCTCAGAGCTATTTGGTTTAATAGTCCTTATAAGTGACAAATCTTGTTGTGAACTAAATTCTATAAAATTATTGTGTATTAATGGTGGCATATTTGTTATATGATGTTTGGGTTGGAAAACACTTGGAAAAAAAATTAAGTCCACCAGTATTATCATTCTCATTACAAATAGTGCCTTTGTTTAAAGTTACTATCGGGCCCACAACTCTTTGATTACCCCTCATGGATCCAATGTAATTACAAAATTGTTTTTTTACTGTCTTTTGTGTCTAAGACCAATTTTGATTCAAATGCTGCTTTGGCTTTCCTAATGCAGGTTATTAGTTTTTTGGTTATTGATTTATATCTGTCCCTCGTGTTTTCATTAGGGACTTTGATATATTTTTGTACAATTTTTTTCTTTTCATTAATGAGTTTCTTAATTTTTGCACTCCACCATAAGGGCAATCTTCTGTTATCATGATATTTTTTTTTCTTTTGGGAACCCATCTTGATATACGATATTTAATTTTATTATTTACAATTTCCCAAGTATTTTCCAAATCTTGATCTAAGAGATCAGTTTGCCAGTCCCATATTGCTAGCCACTCATTTATTTCTTTATAATCAGCAACATAAAAGTTATTTACTGAAGTGGTACCTTTAGTTATGAAATTTTCAAGTACAAGACTGATTTTAACAATTAAGTGGTCACTATCTCCTAATGAGGGTAAGATTTCAGGTTCTGTTAGTTCTATCTGAATATTAGTGAGAATAAGATCAAGAATCCCATTCCCTCTAGTTGATTTTTTAACTATTTGCTCAAAATTATTGGCAATTGCAATCTCAGTAAATCTATTTTCATTGGAACCCTGCCCCTCAAGTAACTCCCGATTGATAGTTGTAAAGTTAAAATCACCCATCAAAATATAACTTCCATTAACATTAATATTTTCTAAATCATCAAGAAATCTGTTAGTTTCAGTTATATTTAGATTAGGGGGTTGATAGCCTAACCCTATAGTTAATATTTGATTTGGTAATTGAATGTTAACCCAAAGTAGTTCAGATGTAGTACTAACCACATTTTTTAATTTGATAAATGTGTAAGTTTCTTCTATATATAATGCTATACCTCCACCAATTCTATCTTTCCAATTTTTATAAATTTTGATACAGCTAAGAAGTTCTGCATTCCAATCACCATTTTGGAACCAAGTCTCAGTTACAACACGAATTGCAATATGATTTATCAAGAAGTCCCTTAATTCATCAATTTTATTTCTTAAACTTGTAGCATTTATTAACACTATGGAAACAATCTCTTTTGATGTAATATTTATTTGTGCAGGTTCTTTATAATCACATATTCTTAGTTTGCTTTGGACCTTTTTTGTAGGTGGAACTATAAGGTTACAACTTCCCCCCTCAGAAATTAAAGGCTATATTAATATTGGTGAGAATTTTATTTCCAAATATGTGGCATCCCTTCCTACAGAGATGGAGACCATCAGTACAATAGTATTCATTTTTATTCTGAAATTCCTCCCAAGGCATAATGCATTTAATATTCTGGGTGAGACACCATCTTCTTAACCATCGATTTATGGATTTAATTTTATTCATGTGAAATTCCATGGCTTTAGGCACTGGTAGAATCTCAGATATTATGATAGAGCAGTTTTTTTCAACGTGTATATTGGTAATGGACACAAAGTCTTTTTGAATTTTTTGCAAAGACTAGGTTGTAATATCATTTGTGCCTACATATAATATAACCAATGGATCTTTACCTGTTTTAGCTAGTATTTTGTCTAGTCTGACTGTAAAATCCCTGATTTAGCATCTTTGTAACATGAAACTGTTCTATTGTAATTATCAGGATTACAGATTTGCCGGTCTAGGTGTTTTATGATGGAGTCACCTATGACGACTACTTGTCATGTATTTACATTCTCTAATTCCATTAGGGGATCCAATTGTATAAGATTTCTATTTATTGTTATATCTAAATGGGGACATGCTGATTGGGTTTAATTTGACTCACCATTATTAAATTGCATTTGGCCTGTATTATAAATTTCATTGTTTGCCTGATTTACAATGTGTTCAGCTGGCAATGATACAGAAGAGGTTGGGCCACAATTACCCAGATTATCCCATAATGGGAGGGCATTTTCATAGAGAAGGGGATTCAATGGATCAAAGGAATTGAATAACAGGACTGGATAATGATTAGCTTTTCTCCCTCTTTTAGAGGCTTTTGTACCTTGTACCTGAATCCAAGCTTCATCTAAATTAGATGATGATGTGTCTTCTTCACGTAATCTTTTTCTATGTGATAGGTCCTTAAATAGAGTTTGGTCAATTGATAATGATTGTCCACTATATTCTGGGTTTGTATCAAGACCGATTATGTTGCCCATTTGCTGGTCATCCAGCTTATTCTTGTAATCAACATCCGTATTGACCCATATAGATGCAGTGCACTTGGCTAATCCTGTTTGAAATCTTACACCAACATCCATCTGTCTTTTTTTTAATTGTGTTTGTCTTTCATTAAATAGACTGATTTCATATTCCAAAAGTTTATTGAGACCACATTTTTCACACACATATGGCTGGGACATTTCTTGTTGTTTAGTAGTAATTAAGAACATTGCACACATTTCGCATTTAATGCCCAGCTTACCATCCATTGTCTTGAAAAACTCTATGACTGTTGCTAGAATAGTATGAGTACAAAAGGGTAGACACCTTATTATTCTATTATATTAACAAGTGCTGTGAAACTACCTGTATTTGCTTTGGCATTCCACTATGCTCAGGTTTAGACTCCTTGGTCTGTGCTGCTCAAATGTGCTCAAACAGGCCAAAACATGATGTGTGTGTCTTTGGGAGCGTCTTCACACCCAGAGAAGCATGCTCACCCTACTCACTGCAGAGCATTTTAAAGCATCTCCATTGACCCAGAAGTTCAAGGTTAGGGTCACAAAGTGAAATACACAAATTGTATTAAAAACAGCAATAGAGCAGGTGAATATCACTCATAAGTGATACTGGTTAGCCTGTAAGCTGAAGAATTGCCTAATTTAAAATTAATGCCCAAGTTTATTGAGTTGTAGTTCCAGTACAGATCTCTGAACTACACACTCACTCTTCCTGCTTCCTGTTTTGGAACAGCAGGGCTCAAAGGGTACTAATGAAATATAAAACCAAAGTTTGTGACAAAAGCACCACAGTTTAATACACTTAAATGTTGCAGGCAAAGAACTATCAGCACAAGTATGAGTTACAGTAATAAATGGCCTCGCCCGCTCACTGCAGAATATTTTAAAACATCTCTGTTGATCTGGAAGTTCAAGGTTAGGGTCGCAAAGTGATTGTATTAAAAACAGCAATAGAGCAGGTGAATATCACTCATACATGATACTGGCTAGCCTGTAAGCTGAAGAATTGCATAATTTAAAATTAGTGCCCAAGTTTACAGAGTTGTAGTTCAGGTACAGGTCCCTGAACTACAGACTCACTCTCCTGGCAGTGATCGTAGGCTTGTTTGAAAATCAAGCCTTGGATGTTCTTAAAGGAACTGAGGAGGTGGGTAAATAATCAGATTTTTCCAATACATTACAAAAGAATGGGACAAGGTGTGAAATGTTGATTTTTTTTAAAAATAATGGAAATTGAATGGGTCTGATATGATCTCCCAACTCTTGACTTACCTACAGTCATTAGCCCGTATCCAAGTTCCTGACCAGTACTGTCTCCCGACGTTCATCTTACCGCTAGATAATTTTCCCAACCTGAATATACAGACAGCAAAGAGAAACAGCCCTCAATCTCTTGCAGCAGTAATAAGAAAAAGTAACATACAGTGTACTTAGAGAAACTCAGGGAGCTTACAGTTGTCAGTTATCAGTGAACTCGCCGTAGTTACCTTGGAAACGCTCGCCCCAGTCACAATGGAAACACTCGGCTCTGGCAACAATTTTTAATTAGCAATCAAGCTATTGCAGCTACTCTATACTTACAGGTGCTCTGTACTTAGAACTACAACTTACAGTGAGTATGCTTGCCGCAGTCACCATAGAAATGCTCTCCCCAGTCACCATTGAAACGCTCGGCTCTGGCAGCAATTTTTAAGTCACACACACACTACTGCAGCTACTAATAACAAGCATTTGTCAATGCTGAATGTTCGCTTGCAGGTATTTGCAGTGGTGTTTGGCACGTATGGTGCTTTACCCTAATGCCCTGTGCGATTGCTGATATTTGCACAATAAATTTTGAGCACGACCTTTTTGTTACCCCCATTGTGCGCTACATGGGCAGAAACACGTTTTGGGCAAGATGTGAAAAATGACAGCTGCACTGCTCATAAGGAGGTGTGGTAAAATGGCAATGTTGAAAATCTGGAGTGAAAATATTGAAAATTCACAAACTTACGAGCGTGCGTAGGAACTGCGCATGAACACTCGTAAAACAGTAATCTTTAGGAATTTTTTCACCAAATTTTCAACACAGCCATTTTGAGACCTCTGCTCATGATCAGTGTCACTGTGATTTTCTTTATGTGTCCCATACATTGATTTCACACACAGACTGCGCCATTGTGCACTACATGGGCGGAAACACATTTTGGGCAGGATGTTAAAAATTGACAGCTGTACTGCTCATGAGGAGGTGTGGTAAAATGCCAATGTTGAAAATCTGGAGTGGAAATATTGAAAATTCGCAAACCTACGAACGTGCGTGGGAACTGTGCAATGCATGCTCGTAAAACAGTCATTTTTAGGAATTTGCTCACCAAATTTTCAACATTGTCATTTTAAAACCTCAGCTAATGAACAGTGTCACTGTGATTTTCTTACTGTGTCCCATACATTGATTTCGCACACCGACTGTGCCATTGTGTGCCACATCGGTGGAAACACATTTTGGGCAAGATGTGAAAAATGACAGCTGCACTGCTCATAAGGAGGTGTGGTAAAATGGCAATGTTGAAAATCTGGAGTGAAAATATTGAAAATTCACAAACTTATGAGCGTGCATAGGAGATGCGCAATGAACACTCATAAAACAGTAATTTTTAGGAATTTTTTCACCAAATTTTCAACACAGCCATTTTAAGACCTCTGCTCATGATCAGTGTCACTGTGATTTTCTTAATGTGTCCCATACATTGAGTTCACACACCGACTGTGCTGTACATGCTCTGTGAAGTGAGAAGCGTGTTTTGGGAAGGATGTGAAAATAACAGCTGTACTGCTCATAAGGAGGTGTGGTAAAGTGGCAATGTTAAAATCTGGAGTGCAAATATTGAAAATTCGCAAGCGTCACGAGCATACGTGGGAACTGCGCAATGCACGCTTGTAAAACAGTCATTTTGGAATTTTGCACCAAATTTTCAACATGGGTTTTGGGACCCCTTCTTATGAATGATGTCACTGTCATGGCATTATTTGGGCCCGAAGGGTGATTTCACACAGTGACTGCGCAGTGACTGCAAAATCACCCTTCGGGCCCGAATAATGCCATGTCAGTGACATCATTCATGAGAAGGGGTCCCAAAAACCTGATGTTGAAAATTTGGTGCAAAAATTCCCAAAAATGCCTGAGATATGCAATAAAGTTGAAAACACCCTATCTAGTCCATTATACAGCTTACTGGCATTTCCTCAGTTCGCGGTCAGCTTTGAAGAGTGCAGACGTGTTCCCGGTTCAGCAAAGATCACTGCGCTGAGCCCGGAGGTAAGTATGGGGTGGGGGTGTGGGAGGCTGGGTGCACAGTGAGTGGGTGTGGTTGTGGGAGGGGGACTGGGAGAATGCCATGGGACCGTTTTCTATTTACAGGTTAAAAAAAAAAACAGATGACGTGGGACATTTGCCATGCTGGGGTGGGCTCCCAGCATGGCAGAAGCATGGCTGGGGGGGCTGAGGAGCCAATGGGGGATTTGGCACCCGCCGGCAGACAACCTGGGACATTTTCCACGCTGGGGTGGGCTCCCAGCATGGCAGAAGGATGGCTGGGGGGGCCATGGAGCCGACGGGGATTGGGCACCCCATTGGCAGACAATGCAGGATGTTTGCCATGCTGGGGTGGGCCCCAGTGTGTGGCAGCAGATTTTGGGGGCGGACGAGGGGGGCGGCGTGATTTATGTTCATGATAGCGGTGGTTTTCTTGAAGCGAAGACCACTGCAGTCATACACAGCTCCCACACCCATTGGTGCAGGACCACCATGCCTGCTCAACAGAGCAGTGGATTGAAAGGGAGAGGCACACCTCCAAAGTGTCCAACTCTCCCAAAACGGTCCTTGCGCATGCGCACAAGCGAATGTAAAAAAAGAAACACACGGGCAGCAATTTTAAGACAAGCAAACATGCTAAAAATGCTTAAAATTGTTTCTGTTCTTAGTATCTGCTGCAACAGCTTGTCGAGCAGAGCATTGTAACCCACAATTAATTTTCATCACTGTAAGTACAGGCTTGTTTGCTGTTTAAAATTGATTCTGTTCTTAGCATTGTAACCCCTAATTGCATACTGCTGTCCATTTCTACAAATGTGTGCTAGTGTGCTGTTCTAAGTGTTTCTAAGTGCTTTGCTTTTGCTGTTGGGAAAACATATATCTGCAAGACGGACTGCGGGCAGATGAGAGATATGGGTAGTTGGATTCTGGAAAGTAACAGTCATTCAGTTGATTGTCGGACATTTGTAGGGATCCCAATTGAACAGTATATGAGGAAAGCTGAATCACACATCACTGTTGGTAAACATCAGAAAAGATGATACAGAGGAAAAAAAATGAAAGTACAGATTCTGGCAAAATCCAGGTATCCAGGAGGACCAACCAGCCCCCTCCTTATGTAGCAATATAAACTTTCTAGAAAGTAAAGCAAAAAACAACAACAAAAAAAACCAAATATCAGTACATGTGATGCAGTCATTAAAGATTCACCTTCACCAAATGAAAAATCCAATATTGAATGGGAGTTAAAAAAAATGCTCAGGTCCACCATAAAATTAAGCACAAAAAAAATCCATTTTATAACATAAAAATAAAAATTGAAATTTACAACTCTGAGATTGTTTTAATTTGTCTATTTTGGAGGTGAATTACTTTGATCAGCCCCAAAACAAAAGACACAATGATCACACAGGGTGCCCGATTGCACAGCAATGACATTACCAGGAGGGTGACTGCACCAATTTGTTTTGTTGCTATTTGCTGGGACAGGGCACCAAGAACTCAATTGTAGGATGGGCAGGATGAAAAATGGTAGTGGGCAGTACCATTCTTTGTGAAATAGAAGCACGGGGGACACAATGGTGAGGTGGGTGGCATGCATGGTAACAGCGGACAAAACTGTACTCTTGCTGGGACTGGTGCACCAGCGACACAATCAAGAGATGGACAATATGAATGGCAGCAGCAGGTGGGACAATTCTTGCTGGGATGGGAGCACCAGGGACTCAATCAGGAGTCAGGTAGGATGCATTGCAGTACAGGGCATGACTATTCTAGCTTGGAAAGGAACACTGGGAACACACTTGAGTGGCAGATGGGATAAGTAGCAGCAGTGGGCAGGACTATTGTTCCTGGAATTTGTGCACTGAGGACACACTTGGGAGGTGGGCGGTATACACGACAGCAGTGGGTGGGACTATATTTATGTTTGGCCTGAAGCAGTGGGAACTTAATTAGGAGGTGGGTGTGATGACTGGCAGCAATGGGTAGGGCTATTCTTACTGGGATGGGAGCACTGTGGACATACTCAGAAGATAGATAGGATGCATGGCAGTGGCAGGTAGGACAGTATTCATGCTGGGATGTGCACACTGAGGACACAGTCAGGAGATGGATGGGATGGATGAAAGCAACAAATGGGACTATTCATGTAGGGACAGGAAAGTCAAGAACAAAATCAGCAGACAGGTGGGATGAACAACAGTAGTGGGCAGGGCTACTCATGCTGGGACAGTGGCACCTGTTACATGCTTGAAGGTTGGTGGGATAAACAGCAGTAGTGGGTGAAACAATTCATGGTGGCAAGGGTGCACCAGAGACACAATCAGGAGGTCAGCAGGATGAATTTCAGCAGTGGGTGAGACTGTCTGCTTCTTGGGATATGGGCACCAGAGACATTATTGGAATGTTAGCAGGATGGGATAGGACAGTATGCTGTCTTGGATGGGTGAACCTGGGACATGATTGGTGGGAGGATGGGATGCACAATAGCAGCAATAGGTGGAATGGTATGCTTGCTGTGATTGAGTGACACATCGCTAGTTGGTGGGACTAGTTTTGAATGTGGATCACAGGAAAAAAGTGGCAGGAAGTTTTCTATACATTGGTCTGGTAAGGGACAAAAAGGTCAGAGAGAACATGCAGTGATATCATGCATGGAAGGTGAAGGAACTGGACAGAGTTTTAGGGAGGCCATAGGCAAAATGACAAGCAAAGTGATAGTAATAACTATGAGTAACTTTAATCTGCCAGATGTGGAATGGAACATCCTGGCTGCAGCTACAACTAGGAGCAGGATCATTCTAGTCTCCCAGCAAGGAGCATTTCTCAGGCAGCTGGTTACAGATCCCACTAGAGATGGGGCGGTGCTGGATGTGGTACTTACAAACAGGGACAACATAGCAGACATTACAGTGGGTAGCCTCCTGTGTTCAAACGATGATCTTACACTGTGGTTTAGCATACAGATTGGGCAGAGGACAAAACACCACACAAGGACAATGTTCTTGGACTTCAGGGAGTAGATTTTTGAAAAATGGGAGACAGCCTTAGAAAATACCTTGAAGGGTGGGTAGCTGGGAGGTTGGAGTCACAATGGAATAGAATAATAATGGGAATAACTGAGGTAATGGCAGCTTTTTAAAGGTAATACACAAGGGTAAGAGGAGGAAGAAGATGCCACTACGCTTCTCAAAGGAGATGGCTAAGATGGCATAGGAGAAAAACACAGCTTTCAGAAAGTACAGGATGACATAAACAGAGACAGAAAGGGATGTATATCTAAAGAATCAAAGGGAGGCAGGAAAAAGAGATAAGGGCAGCAAAAGCTCAAATTGATGAAAGGAATTCCCAGGAGGTCAAGTATGGAGATAAGAATTTCTTAAGGTAGATGAGTGACAAGAGGAATACAAGAAGTGGTATAGTGAATATTAGGATACCAGAAGGGGAGACTGTGCAGAGGAAAACTGAGAAAGGGCTAACATTTTAATTGAATACTTCTGCTAGGTATTCTCAGTGGAAGGAGGTGGGCGATATACATTAACAGCTACCGGAGGCGGACAAGTCCATTTATGGAAGAGATAGTCCACTGTGGGTTGAACTTTCAAGGAAAACAAGAAGTCGGGGCTGGATGTGATCCCCTTAGGCATACTTAAGGAGCTGAGCACGGTGCTAGCCACCACTCTGTTGGAGATGGGGGTGGTCCCAGAAGAATGGAGGAGAGCCAATGTGGTTCCTCTGTACAAGAGCAGCAGCAGGGAAGAGGCCAGCAGTTACAGGTCAGTCAGTCTAACATCAGAAGGAGGGAAGTTAATGGAGTCCCTCTTGAAGGAGAGATTGATGGAGTACCTAGAGACTTATGGACGGCAGGACCACCAGCAGCAAGGCATTACAGATGGGAGATCATGTCAAACAAATCTCTTAAATTTGTTTAACTAGTTAACTAGGGAAGTGAGTCAGGAAGGGCAGTATATGTAGCCTATCTGGACTTCAGTAAGGCCTTTGACAGTGTACCACAGGGAGGCTGATAAAGAAATGTAGCAGCCTGGGTGTTGGGGGGAAGTGGTAAGCTGGGTATCAAACTGTTTGAGAGATGGGAGGTAAAAGTTGGTGGTAAACAGTAGACATGTACAAGGCAGGAGAATGATCAGTGGAGTACCACAGGGATCGGAACTGGGCCCTGTTCTCTTCAATGTCTTCTTAAGCGACGTTGCTGAAGAACTGGAGGGTAAGGTGTGTCTCTTTGCAGATGACAAAAATCTGCAACAGGGTGGACACCCAGGAGGGGGTGAAGAGAATGCAGAGAGATGTGAAGAAACTACAGGAGTGGTCTAGGAAGTGGCCACTGGATTTCAGTGCTAAAAAATTCAAAATCGTGCACCTGTGGTGGGGTAATCCGGGAACTATGTGTAATATGGGGAGGGGGTACTTAAATTTACCAAGCAATAGAGAGACCTTAGGGTGACCATATCTGGTGATCCTAAGGTGGCAGAACAGTGCCACAGGGCAGTAGGCAAGGCAATCTGGATGTAGAGATGCAGAAGGAGGGGGAAATCTATCAGGAGATGGGAGATGGTATTGCCTCTGTATCTTACACTGGTGAGACCCGCCTCAAGTACTGTATCCAGTTCTGGAGGTTGCACCTCTGCAAGGACAGCAACAGGGTGGTGGTGGTCCAGAGGAGGGCTATTAAAATGGTGTGAGGTTTGCACAAGAAGCCATACGAGGACAAACTGTGAGAGCTGGGCAAGTACTTCCTGGTAGAGAGGAGAGCAAAAGGGGACATTACTGAGACCTATAAGTACCTCACAGAGGTAAGCAAACTTCAGTAGAGGATCCTCTTTCAATAGAGAGAGAAAACCAGTACACAGTGGCATGCTATGAAACTTGAGGAGGGGAGATGAAGAGGAATTTGTGGAACAATTTCTTCACAGTAAGGGTAGCAGATGCCTGGAAAAGCCTGCTAGAAGATGTGGTGAGGCGAAGACAGTAGGGAGCTTCAAGCATGCATGGGATAGGCACATGGGTATTATAAATAGACATAAAGGAGGAGGGAGAGATTCCTGTGACCAAGTAGGGTCCAGAATGTATTGTTAGGCAGAGAAAATAGGTTGAAATAAATAGGCATTCTGGTCCTTTTCTACTTAAACTTTCTATGTTGCATACTGATGAAGTGATATGATTGTTATCCCATGAAAAGGGCGAGTGCAAAAGGAAGAATACAAAAAAGGTGATGGCAAAACAGCAGAGCACAGCAAAAAGAGAGACCAGAAAAAACAGCAATCATCAAAATAGTGACCTATGGCTTTCTCCCCCTCCTTACCTTGACCCTTCCCCCCCACAGAGTTAGTTATTTGTAGTAAGGAGGGGTGTGGGAGGTAAAGCCCCTCACAGAAACTCACTGCAGCAGTGTTGTAGCCATTTCGGTGATCACTGTTATTTCCTGGTCACTCTGTGTCTGCGCTGTTTTGCCATCACCTTTTTGCATTCACCCTTTTATGCTTGCCCTTTTCATATGAAACCAATGCAATTCCACTATGGATGAAAAAGGTAATCTGCATTGGTCCTGAAGAAGCTGCTCTCCCTTTTCTCTTTTACTGGTGTTACATCATGAATAGCTATCACTATGCAGCCCTTATACAGGTCATCTGCAATGTTTCAAAGTACTCACAAACACAGTGTTGCATTTTGTATGCTAGACAGTTAAATACCAATCAGCTTTAGCAGTGCAATAACATTCCCAGGTGCTGTGCTTGTTGGAAGATATAGACGTTCCTCTGCTATGTGCTTAGGGGCACTTGCCCTACAGGATCCAGCCTCAGAACATACCAAGGAAGTGCCCAATAAACCCCCATACCTGCCATGTGTAATAGCCCACGTAGAAAATGTCCACCAGTATACCACTATGTCCAGAATTTGGTGTACCCAACCAGGTATCCCATATTGTGGGTGAAGAAAATTGAGCAACTCATAAATGAGTGACTCAGTTTGCATGCCAGAGGGATTAGCGACTGTGAGGGTATAGCGAGGGGAGGGAATAGCGAGTGTGAAAGGATAAAACAGCAATAGCGACTGACAGGGGGTAATGGAAGAATGCTGGGAATTAAGTAGGTGAGTGTAGTCCACTGCTTCTGATCTGACCGCTTGATGTGGTGGTCACTGTCACCACCTGGAGCGGTGATGGTTCAGGGTTAGGGACTGGCTGCAGGTGAGTTTTTTTGTTACGGAGATGTTAGATTTCTTTTTGTATCGCCCCCGTTGGTGTGTTCCCCTGGCCCCATTGTCCCCCGCCCCCAAGTTGGTTATTGTAGTTTGGAGGTATGGGCGGCTTGCCCTCCGAAAAGGGGGGTGCAGGAGGCATATCCCCCCACGTTAAACTTTAAATTAAATCATCCGTGGCCATCGTTTGTTTGGAATGCGGTGTGTTGGCCAAAGAGAAATTTGCTTTTGGCAAAATACACTAGCACTTCTGCGAGTTGCCATATAATTTTCACCATTCTGACATGGAAGCACCAGCCCATAAAGGCTCAGCAGGTTAGTTGTGAAAGACCTGCCCTTTGCTAACCCATGCAGAATTTAATCAAACCAATGAGTTTGGCTTAGGTAGTCTTAGATACTATATAAGTTATTTTTGTATGATGCCTGTCATCGTAAATGTACATCAAAATAAAACCCCATCAAAGTATGCCTGGGTCAGATCACCCAGGTAACTCAGCCTGCCCCCCACCCAAAGAATTTCAGGCCCATGACTTGACTCCACTTGTCCTTGCACCCCACCTCTGAGGAATTTCAGACCCATGACTGAGCTCCGCTTGTCCTATCCACTGATATGGACAGTGCCCCTTATTTGTTTCAGTCCTTTTTCTCCTCTGGGACAAGCATGCCTCTAATAGGAGGTTAAAAGTGCACAAAAGCCACGTCCCTTAGGTTTCTGCTGATCTACTTTCCCTCTTTAGGCAGAAAACTTAATGTGGTCTCTTTAGAAGGCTTCAGTTTCCCCTAAATACTTGCAGACATGCAAGGCACGCTGATACTCCAGCACAAAGGCCATCAGAATGGTTAAAAAACTGCCTACTTTGCCACCAACCTTCAGTAAGACTACAATTCCCCCATGAAATTCTGACAGGTTGTATGTTCACATTTTTAACCCCCTACCCAGTCATCCACCCTGGTCCTCAGACTTGCACCCCCTTCTCCTTTCTCTTCCCCCTTGGAAGTAGCTGCTTTATTTAATCACATTTTAGTACCTGTGCACCTAACTACACTTCAGCGCATGCTGCTCCCTGCCTCTTTACCTCTTCTCCCTCACCCCCACCTTTTTCTTCTCCCATAATTCCGTGCTTGCCAACCTGTCAGATCTGTGTTCTCTCAACCCCTCCAGTGGTCACAGACCAGATGATCTTGATCCTAAACTCCTTCCTCTCACTGCTTCTGCTACCACTGTCCTTCCCTCCTCTACTTAATTTCTGCTTCCATCTTGTGGTGGTTCCCCAGTGCTGGAAACAGGATAGAATAATTCCTCTCCATAAGGGTTGTAATATCTCCATTCCAGAGAACTACCACCCAGTCTCATTCCTCCCCACACTGGATAAGCTACAAGAGCAATTGGTCCTCTCCCAGCTCTTTACCTTCCTTGATGCTTTTTCTCATCTCTTCACCATTCCAGTTTGCCTTTTGGAAAGTACACTTCACTGTGTCATCCTTCTTCTAAATTACTGATGCCATCCTGAAGGGCATGAATAGGGACAGGGTCACCGTTGCCATAGTCATTGAATTAACTGAGGCCTTTGATACCATAGTTCACCCTACCCTTATGGATAAGCTGATACCTGCAGAACTGTCTGACTTGGCAATTGATTGGTTGCACATCTATCTCTAGGGCTGACAGCAATCAGTCTAGGGGGTCAATGCATCAATCCTTCCTCCCCATCACCTCTGGTGTGCTGTAAGGATAAATGCTGTGGCCCATTCTTTATTCCTTGTTCCTTACTGACCTCACTACCACCTGTGCCTCTTCTAGCATAAACATGTATGCTGATGACATGGTCCTCTATGCTTCTTGTATCTCAGTCCTGGAGCTGGAAATGTTGCTGCAGCATGATTTTGATAGTATCAAGTGCTGGTTCCAGCTAACCATTTCACTCTGAACTCCAAAAAGATGGATACCATGTTTATTGGCACTCGATAATGCCTCACCAGGTACAATCATGCCCCTCTCTTTTGGACCCTGGATGGTACCCCAAAAGAAAGAGGTCTTGCCCTTGAAGTACCTTTGTGTGTGGGTGGATAGCTACCTTGATTTTACCACCCAAGTCTATGCCATTCTCATGAAACACTTACGCAAGCGTGTTGCCCTTTACAAGAACCAGTCCTGCTTACCACTCCTTGTCCATCATGACATCCTCCATAAGATAATTTTACCAAGTTTTTATTATGCAGATGTGGTCTACAGAGCCACTCTGAAGTACACCTTAGACAGGCTGGTTCATCACCTGAGGCAGTTCTGTCATTTCACTACTGACCCCCCCCCCAACTCACCACTGCTCCCTATATTACAGCCTCTGTATATCCAGCTTACTTTGCTTCGCTTTTCTCATTATGCCATTATCCTCTCTTAATGCTGCCTCGTCCTACTCCCCTTCTACCATTCTGATCTCCTTTCACCACTTCCCCTTTTCCCACTCCCTCTGCTTCTCTGACTCTCGCTCTTTCAGCTTCTTTTTCTGCAGTACCTGTGCTGAACAGCCTGCTCTTTTCTGTTGGCTTCCTCTTTCTACTGAATGTACTCCCCACTGAGATCTGCCTTACATCCTCAACTTTTCTCTCAAGCATCTTCTCAGAACTCTTTACTCCTCAGTCTGTTCTTGCACCTAGACCTCCTTGGTCCCTGCTGTAGCCTCTCCCATCGCCATACATATTTGTTACAGGGTCCTTTTGCATTCCAGATTTTAGTATTTATTTAAAGCAGCAGTGCAACAACAAATTATTTTCCAAAAAAAGCTAGTTTCAGCTAAAATATTAGCATACCTGTCTAATGTACTTGTCTAGGTACCTCCTATGCTGTGTACCATGAAACTTTTTAATTTGTTCTGTCCTAACCCTTGCCAAGTCTACATTGTTATTTCTATGGAAAATGTGGCATCCATCTTTTTTTCTTGAGAAAAAACTCTATTAAAATATTTATAAAATATTCAAACTTTGGTGGAATTAAAAAATTGTATCACCAAATTAAACTAGAAGATGCCTGGAATCCTTTATAGTCAAAAAATGGTAGGGTCAAATTTTTGCCCGATTTTATTGCACTGTTGTTTCAAGAATAATTTCTCTGTTACCTTCACTTGCACCCACATGAACAAAGACCATTTCTAAGTTATTACTGCTCACAGTACACACTTTTGTATATGGATGTCCACCTGTATTTCCTCTGCCACTATTGGCCTGGTTCCACCTATTTTTCTGTGTTTTATTATTTTGTAATTAATTTTTCTACTTTTGTTGTCTTGCCTTCTCTCCCACATTGTACCCTTTCCCCAGGGTTGCACCTAGAAATGAGCCTTGGCTCAGAATTCCTCTCACAGCATCAATTTCTAAATAAATGAATGGAAAATTAAAATATCCTCTTATTATTTCTAATTTGATCATCTTTCTGACTACAGAAGTCAGGTTAACTGGTCTGTATTTCCTCATATCCCACTTACTTTTTTATACAGAAATTGCATCCATTTTTATGTTGCTTGCACACATGTGCAAGAAACATAGTGCCATCATCGGAGATTTCGGAGGTGTGTCACCTCATCCTCCAATTCAGTCAGTGAGCTGGCAGGCGGCCCTGTAGAGAATGCATTTTGGAGCTGTCTATGACACGCTTCCAAAATGCAGTGGCATAAGAGTTGAGAAAGGGGCTTACGCCAGTGAGCACTGATAAGCTTTAGCTCCCCCACACGCAGGAGTGTGCATCCCAGCATGTCCTGTGTAGCTGACGGGTGCCCAATCCCCACCGGCTGAGCAGCTGTCGCTCTCCCCGTAGCTGGTGCCATGCTGGGAGCCCACCCAGCGTGGCAATCAGTTGTTTGGCCGATGGGGTGCCCAATCCCCGTCGGCTGAACGGCTCCCCTCCTGTGCCACGCTGGGAGCCCACCCAGCATGGCAACGTCTCCGTAGTCTTTTTTTTTTCCGCTTTAAACCTGTAAAAAACGGTCCTGCGCGCTCTTCCACCCCTCCCACAACCCGCACTCACCCACTGCGACCCAGCTTCCCCACACCTCCTCACCCCATACTTACCTCCGGACTCCGCGCGACGACTTCGTGGACCGGGAACACGCCTGCACACTTCAAAGCCGACCGCAAACTGAGGAAATGCCGATAAGCTGTATAATGGGCTAGATAGGAAGTTCAACTGTGCATATCAGGCATTTTGGGGATTTTTGCACCAAATTTTCAACATGGGTTTTTTAGGACCCCTTCTCATGAATGATGTCACTGTCATGGCGTTATTTGGGCTCAAATGGTGATTTCACGCAGTGACTGCACAGTGACTGTGAAATCACCCTTTGGGCCTGAATACTTCCATGACAGTGACACCATTCATGAGAAGGGGTCCCAAAAACCCCATGTTGAAAATTTGGTCCAAAAATTCCAAAAAATGACTGTTTTACGAGCGTAGGTTGCTCAGTTCCTACGCAGGCTCGTAAGTTCGCGAAATTTCAATATTTTCTCTCCAGATTTTCAACATTGCCATTTTACCACACCTTCTTATGAGCAGTATAGCTGTCATTTTTCACTCCTCACCCAAATGTGTTTCCATCCCTTATGGCGCCAGAATGTCATGATCGATTTATGAAATCAATGTACAGGACAAATTAAGAAAATCACAGTGACACTGTTCATGAGCAGAGGTCTTAAAATGGCTATGTTGAAAATTTGGTGAAAAAATTCCTAAAAATGACTGTTTTACGAGCGTGCATTGCGCAGTTCCTACGCAGGCTCGTAAGTTCACAAATTTTCAATATTTTCACTCCAGATTTTCAACATTGCCATTTTACCACACCTCCTCATGAGCAGTACAGCTGTCATTTTTCACATCCTGCTCAAAACATGTTTCTGCCCATGTAGCGCACAATGGCGCAGTCGGTGTGCGAACTCAGTGTATGGGACACATTAAGAAAATCACAGTGTCACTATTCATGAGCAGAGATCTTAAAATGGCAATGTTGAAAATTTGGTGATAGAATTCCTAAAAATGACTGTTTTACGAGTGTGCATTGCGCAGTTCCCACGCACGCTCATAGGTTTGCCAATTTTCAATAGTTCCACTCCAGATTTTCAACACTGCCATTTTACCACACCTCCTTATGAGCAGTACAGCTGTCATTTTTCACATCCTGCCCAAAATGTGTGTTCCGCTCATGTAGCACACAATGGCACAGTCGGTGTGCAAACAAAATGTATGGGACACATTAACAAAATCACACCGACACTGTTCATGACCAGAGGTCTTAAAATGGCTATGTTGAACATTTCATGAAAAATTTCCTAACAATGACTGTTTTACGAGCGTGCGTTCCGCAGTTCCTACACACGCTCGTAAGTTCGCAATTTTTCAATATTTGCACTCCAATGACTTCCAAATACCTAAACAGCACATAGAAGCAAGCAACATTCGGCATTGACAAATGCTTGTTCTTTATGACATAGAGTTGGGAAAGACCACAACATTTACAGAAGATCAGTAGGGATAGGGAGGAATAGGCAAAACACAACATTATTTAGAAAATGGGCATAAAAAAATAATGCATGCTGACTGGCTGAAAGGCCATGCGAGGCATGCATTTATTTTTCAATAATGCCTGGTAAAAAACAAGTACCAGTTCAGGGTGTCCCATTACTTAGGGGATCCTTGGGCCACCCCAAATTCTGAAATGTGCCAGCGCCATTTTTTCCCCACTTGCTTAGAGAGATTGACCTCTGTGTACACTATCACTGGACCCAAATTACCCCACTAAACAACAATAGTAAACAGCCATTCCTTTGTTAAAAAATGTAACCCTGTCCTCAAAATCATGCCTAGTATCTTTTTTCCACTATATTAAAAAAACACAATACCGAGACACTACCGGCGGTTCCTCACGGTGCTACACTTGCATGGCTAGCACTATTCCCCCATTTGGCTGTACTGTTTCCCTGTAATGAAAAATAAAAAACTACAAAAAGAACTGTAAACTCTGCTCTTTTTTTAATAATTTAACTTTCCTTAACTGAACATGGTGGCGCTCTGTGCCAAGTGACAGCAGGCTTTTAAACTGAGCTACAGACTCATGCCATATTTGAAAGCCCATCTAAAAGAAAGAAAGAAAGACAGATGTACCTGTCTTCAAATGCATATTAGCAGGCTACATTCCCCTGTTCTTACAGATCACTGATCAAAGAAAGTAAAATAAAGGCTTCTGTGGTGTGTGTGTGTGGCAGGGGGGAGACAAAGCAAGATGAGAAGCTCATCAGAAATGCACTATTTACATTAGAAAAAAAGCAGTAGACCCCTCCAGTGGAGATTCCAGCAGTACCAAGAGTACTTCATTAGAAAAGTTACTTTTTTCATTTATTTTTTTATATATAAATTTGTATTCATACTTTTTTTTTTTAAATTGCATCTATAGCACATTTTCTAAGAACAAAAATACCCTACTAGGGGGCAGTATTGGGATTTATAAAATGGCAAGAAAAAATCTAGAAATCTCATTGGCCAGGACAGATCAGCTGACTGTAGATTAATTCTCTGTATATGCACAGTCATCCTGGTACTAAACCACATTGCACAATGATCAGATCAGTCCTCCTACAACCAGAACTATCTTCCATCAGTCTCCCTACAACCAGAATTGATCTTCCACCACAAAAATGGCAGCTACCATTACACTGTAGAAACTTTCAACTGGGCCCTAAAATTAAAATGATCTTAAATATAAAATAAAACAAATTAATTAAATGTTGTTTACCCAATTGTCACACTATCCTTACATTCATAAACAAATTAGAAACATTAAGTATTGTTTATAGTTTTCATTACAACTGTTTGTTTGATAACAGTGAAAAATCCCCCTTCTATCCTTACCAGCTCATCAGGGAAGTCTCTTCTGCTTTCCCTGAAAAGTGAGATAATTGAGTCTCTGGCTCTAAAACAGGCCTTTGTTGTCTGTGTGTACAGTATGTTAGTAGAGGAACATTCTACTAGTAGAACTGAGCAGAATTTTGAATCCCTGTATTCCATGGTAAACATTCTATGGTAAACATTCCATTTTTTGAATGTGGGGAAACACAGAGAGAGAAAAATAGAATGAAAAAAGTTAGCAATAATACTATATAAACAAAGAGAAAAGCTGGCAAAAGACTCAGCAATAATACTATATAAACAAAGAGAAAAGCTGGCAAAAGACTCACCCTGCTGTTTATCTTTTAGGACAGAGTCAGCAGTTCATGATGCTGTCAGTAAGTGTGGCAGTTCTGAACCACACTCATGCTTGCAGCACTGGGGAACTGAGAAGCCTCTGTTATGGCTTCCTTTTAGTTTTGTCTACAGAGTGAGGAGAATTAAATAAAATAAGGGGGCTATGTGTCATACTTAGAATGAGAAAAACAGCATTTGTGAATTATGGCTGGCAGGGGAATATGAACCTTATGTAGGCAGGGAGGCACACACTGTATAACACTACTTTAAGCTAGCACCAATAGGCGGAAGGACTATTTTATGTTAAAAGCACAGATTCACTTACATTTTAAAATTTTTAAAAATGTGTTTAAAAATAAAAAAACTGCTTCTAAAAATAAAGGGACATTTTATAAGTGCAATAAGACACTCCGGGGTTGTGAATTACAGTGTGATAACCACACTCCTAGGGACAATCGGCACTCGGTCTTTGTCCTTGTGCCTAACTATGCCCCTAGGAGTGTGGTTATCACACCATAATGCACACCCTGTAATGTCTTATTGCTTACATACAAGACCTTTCCATGGCTATAAGGCCCTCTGCCTGCAGCATTGGGCCTCATTATGCACCTGGGCAGTCTGGCATATCCCAACACTGCCCACTTTGTTGGGTATTATTGCTTACATAAAGACAACTGTTTCCCTTTTTGTCCCACTATATACTGTAGATTCTGAACAGTCTGGAACCTCTTCCCTAGGGGACCCCAATACCCCAGCACCCACCCTTGAACCCCAATTCTCACTCCATTCTGCCCCAGTTTTCCTCAACTTAGGCACAGGGGACCATATCGGATCTATGTGACATTACTTGGAGTAGCCATGAGTTCCATTTGTTCTGATATTTATCCTCCTTCTTTTGTAAACAGACCATGAGCTTCTCTATTCTATAAATATTCCAGACTGTGTCTTCCCAGCTAGTAAGTGTTGGAGAGTGGACTTGGAGCCATAGTCATGTGATTATCTTCTTGGCTGCTATGAGCAGTATATTTAAAAGATCCATATTTGCTTTTTTCCGAGAGGTGAAGGTAGGATAGCAATAAAGCCATCTGTTAATTAGGGGCCCCACATTTGAAATTGTGACCTGAATGACTTGCTCTACACCGGACCAGAATGGTTGGAGCAGTGGGTATGATCATAAAACTTGTATATGCATGGCCACCTCTGTCCCACACTTCCTCCAGCAGGAGGAATCCCTGGTAGTCATAAACTTTTCAGTGATGTGAGGCATCTGAAAGAATCTGGTTGCTGTCTTCCAGCTGTATTTGTGCCACTGGTAAGACCTGGCCACTTTGTGCTGTCTAAACCAGATCCTATAACAGTCTGCCTGTTGTAGCTCTGCTGAGTGTTCCTCCTCCCAAGTGTCTTGGATGTCACTTACAGAAGTCTGCTGGTGACTCTGTAGCTCCTGGTAGGAGACTGAAATAAAATAGTCTGTCCATAAGCCTTTCAGTACTGTGATGATCATGGCCACCAAAGGCAAGAGCTCAGCCTCCCCCAGCAGAAGTCCCAGTTTGCCACCACAGTAGTGATGGAATTGCAGATACCAGTAATGATCTCTTTGCTCTAGGCCAAAGTCTTTCTCTAGTTGTTCAAATGATTTGAATTGACCCTGGGATAAATCTGGAAACTGTGGCTCAACCCCTCTGGGTCCTCAGTTTAAATTTGTGGTCCCGATGGGTAAGAGCAAAATGTTAGTCATTGACTGGTATCCACAACCATTGTGCCTCTTCATTATAGGAAGATTGTGAAAACACTTGATGCCAACCATACAATACTCCAATCATGAGGGAGGAAATCATATGTCAGCCATCTATTTCATTTTTTGAGGCAAAGAGCACCATGTCAGGAGAGAGGTCAAGAGAGTAGAGTCCTGCACCTACCAATCTAGGTTTATGAGTAGAAAGGTTCCACATAACCAAATGGTTTATTTGAGATGCTTGAGCATAAAGACTTAAGTTGGGGAGCATAAGGCCACCCTTCCACCTCAGTAACTGAAGTCTGTGATATGCAATACCAGGTCCCCACCCCCTAAAAAATCTAGGTATCCATTTTTTCCACTTGGAATACAGTCTGGTTTTGGAAAATAGACATGGTGCAGAAGGGGTACAGATATCAAGGGATGATATTCATGTGGGCAGCCTGCATCTGGTGTAGGAGTGTTAGTGGCAGAACAGATCATTTTTGGAAGTTGTTCTTGATCTCCCATTCTAGGGGAGCATTATTAAACTGGTATAAAGAATTTAGGGTGGTCCTAATATTGACTCCTAGGTACTGGATATGGGATCTCCCCATTAAAAGGGTACTTAGTCTGCATGTTTTCGCTGGGGGTGTAATTTAATTGAAGCTCTTTAGTTTTATCATCGTTATTTTTTAACATGTTACATTTTCCACTATATGGAGACATCAGGCCCAATTCTCAAAGCCATTAAAGGGGTCAGGAATTATTAATAATCATATGTACTGTCTTCCAATGAGGTTCTGTGGTTAGTAAAAATGTCTGAAACTCATTCTATAAGTTTGTACTTTATTTTGTTACGAAAGCAAAGTTTTGCCATTTTCAGCCCCATCTGCCAATTCTCAACATTCTAAATGAGCTTGTGTCTGCTGGACTGGATTAGATGTCATTTGATGTCATCTCCATTTGTGCAGAACTGCTGCACTCCGTATAGTGTGAACCATAGAAATTATACTTCACTGTGATTGCTGCTGATTCCATCTACCATGTTCATGCCACAGAAATCATAACAGTATGATTTCTATGGTGTGAACATGGCAGATGGAATGAGCAACAATCCTACAGTAAAACTCTGTCTTTATTGTTAGGAGAAATGTTGATGAACATGTATTTATTTCACAAAAAAAACCACACACTGTACTGTACTGTCCTCGAACGTGAACAGGTAAGAGATATTTTATTTGCAAAAAGATATTTTATTTGCAATTATAACTCACAGCGTTACGCTGCTTAAAACTGATTGGAAACACGACAGCAAATGGGAAATATGAGTGCATAAGCAATTTTGGTGAGCAGACAGGAGCACTTCTTGTGTTTTTTTGATGGGTAGATTTGTTCAGTCACATCCATCAAAAAAGATCAGTATACAGAGCTTGAGCTCAATGGCCAAGTACGAGTTGCAGAAGGGTTTGGGGTGTGGGCTTCAAAGTGAATGAAACTGAGTCAGCAATGCATGTCAGTAAAAGTAGAAACTAACTGCTCTACAGTAACAGGACATGCTTCAATCAGATGAGGAGGGTGCAGGCAGATGAGGTTGGCCACCCCCCAATATGAACATTCCCATTTCCAAACTGTGCCACACTCCAGAAATGAGATGGTCCAGACTGAGCTCCATTCACCAGCATCTTTATTAAGCACTTCAGAAATAAGCGTCAGAATACAAAATTCCCAGATGGACCATAAATGCCACTCAAAACTTTGGAAACTAAGCCCAGCCTTCATCAGTATGGCTTTGTCAGAAAGCCTCATAACGGCAAAGGGCTGGGCTTAGTCTCCAAAGTTTGAGTGGCATTTACGGTCCGTCTGGGATTTTAGTATTCTGACACTTATTTCTGAAGTGCTTAATAATGATTCTGGTGATTGGAGCTCAGTCTAGACTATCTAATTTCTGGAGTGCAGCAGAGTTTGGCAAGTGAAAAGTAGAAACCAGATGCCTTTCAGTGTTGGGGGGAGGGGGAGCAAGGTGTTTGCAAACTGGGTCAGCAAATGGAAAAAACAGACAATTTTTGGTGTTTTGTTTGTTTGGGAGGATCTCAGACAAAGTTAGCTAGTCATTAAAACTCGAAACAAGACACCTGTTGGTTTCTTTAGTTGTGGCGCTTCTCCATCCCTCTGTCAGTGTGCAGCATCCAAAGTAAGTTTATTTTTCATTTACTTTTGAAGTGCTATATCGAGTAGGCAGGCAGGTAGCAAAATACTTTACTGTACTATAAGTGAATTGGGTAGGCTGGTAGGAAGGAAAAAATTAATTTGTACTAAACAGTAAGGACTCTGGGCAAAGGCTATACAAGTGACTGTAAGTATGAAAAAATATTTTTTGTATATCTCCGATTGCTTCTTATAAAGGGCAAAAGTGCACAGCACTGTACCTCGAGTTAAGGAACTGTTTTGATGTAGATACATATAAAAATTAAACAGGAAAAGGTACCATGTCAGTAACCACTGTCTGTAACCACCTTATGCTTGAACAACCTATGTAATCAAAAGTTTTTCTCCACTGTATTTTATCTTGTATTGTTATCCCGGGTCGCCCCAGAAAAAGGGACCTTCGGGGCTCAGTGGGCCTACCCAGTCACCAAAATATAATAAATAAATAAACAAATTCTTGATTATCATTGAGTATGTTGAATCTTTTGACAGCTACAGGAAAATTGTTGTGTCTTTGGCATGTGAACAACAGATGGTGCCAAAAGCACAAATGGGAACATCACTGAAAACTGGCACTTTCATTTTCTTGATGTAAAAACTGGAAAGTTAAACAAGGCAGGTCCAGTAATGGCCATATTGTGAAAATTTGGATTGTGACTAATATAAAATAAAGTATCACATACATGATACCATTCAGAACACATCAGCACACTGAGATTATTGAAGAACAAGACGAGATACATTTCATAGTTTTATTTTGATTTTTTATTTCCTGTCCTCTTTGAAATGATGCAAGGTGTCTGTGTCAAACAAAATTGATGCAAGTGGCACCCTGTGCCAAACAATGTGCCCTGAGCTATTTTGAAAAGCAGTCTACATCAAACGCAGGCTGCTTGCACCAAAGGGGGCTTGTGCCAGCCTTGTGCCACTAAATTGGCTGTGGCATGGTGCCGGGGGCATGCGGCAGATGCAAGTTGCTACATCCCCTATATCGTGATTCTCAAACCTGTCCCAAAGAGCAAATTTCTGAGTACTGTTAGGCCAGCCAGGGCTGGTCTAAAGGTACTTAGGCTATGTCCCTCTGGGACAGTTGAGCAATTTTCGGAAATATGCCATGGCCCTTCCTTCCTGATTCCCAGTGTCATTGGTAATAATAGTAGTAAAAAAAAAAACTTCCCTGGTGGTCTACTGGCCCCCTGATCCCTGATACCACTAGTAATAATTAATAAACCCCTTCCCTGGTGGTCTAGTGTTTCCCCTCCTCGATCCCCGATGCCACCGGTAATAATAATTAATTAAAAAACTTCTCTGGTGGGCTAGTGGACCCCCACATCCCCACCACAGCAGATAGTACATGCCACCATGCTCCCCCATCCTGAATCAGAGTTAGTGACCAACATAGCCCTCCTCTCACCTCCACCACTACCTGCTGGGGTGAGGGGAGTGGGGTTTCACTAGACCACCATGGAAGTGTTTTTTATTAATTATTATTACCAACAGCATTGGTGATTGGGGAGGGGGTCCACTACACTACCAGGGATGGGAATTAAGTTATTTTATCAGAGGATTGGGGATGGGAGGACCACTAGCCTTTGCTGCCTGGAGCCTGTGGCAAACTCTTCCCATGCACCTTATGTTTGTTGCACAAGAGTGGTTGTGGCAAGTGTGGGTACTTAGGCACCAGAACCCCTCCTGTACCAGAATGTGGTACAGATCCATTGGGCATCGGGCTCTGGTGCAAGCTGCTGTTTCCCACAGCTTGCACCTATCTAAGCCCTCTCTGAGAATCAAGCCTATCATGTTAATGCTGACAGGGATTTCTCTGGGTCAGTCACATAAAGCAGGAGATCACTGGCATAACAGGCAACCTAATGAGTTCTACCCTGGATGATCAGGCCCTGAATGTCTAAGGTCTGCCTGAGAAACAGTGCAATGGGTTCTATGTAGTAGGCAAATAGGTGGGGAATAAAGAGCAACCCTGATGGGTGCCACGAGATAAGGTAAACCTAGTGTATAGCATAACATTTGCTTTAACCATTGCTTGGAGGGCAGTGTGAAGACTTTGTAACAACTGAAGTAACTTCAGAAGGAATTTAAAGTTTCTCAAAGGTGTGCTGTTGAAAGGACCACAAGACCTGATCAAATGCTTTTGTGCATCAAGGCTCAACATGATCAGTGGGGATGGGGTACAGACAACTGTGTCCAATAAATAGAGGGTGAGTTTGATATTATGTGCTGCATGCCTGGCATGAATAAAGTCAGATTGGTCTGAATCTATAATAGTGGGGAGAATACAGTCTAATTTGTGAGTCATAATATTTTTAAACAATTTATTATTGATGTTTGTTACCAAAATTGGGTGAAAGGAATCACAATTAGTTGAGTCTTTGTTGTGTTTAAGTATGGCATCAGCGGCTTCAGCCAGCAGTAGGGAGATGCTGGACTCCTGCAGGGGGTGTTCCTCAGGCAACCATTCAGTGAACCACCTCATGATGGGGCACTAGTCGACCTGGTATTCTCAAACAGGGACAGTGTTGCAGATGTCAAGGTGAGATGCCACCTGGGGACCAGTGATCACTGTACGGTGTGATTCAACATAAGGACAACTACAGAATCGAACCACACAAAGGCATTGGCCCTGAATTTCAAGAGGGCAGATTTTATAAAGATGGGTGAATACCTCAGGAATGACTTGGCAGGGAGGTGGCCTAGGTGGGGTTGAGGAACAGTGGATGAAGATAAAAGGGAGCATAGTAAAGGCAACACACTTCTGCATCAAACAAGTAAGCAAAAGCAAGAGGAAAAAGAGACCACAATGGTTCTCGAAAGAAGTGGCTGAAAAGATAAAGACTAATATGGTGGCATTCAGAAGGCATAAGGAGACACAATAGGATAGGGGGGTGTTGCTGGGGAAACAGAGGGAAAAACTGCAAACTCAAAAATGGCTCGCGCTCACTAACCAGAGCAACAATATAACACCACACAGGGATAGCGAGTAAAAAATGCTTTATTTATTTACATCAAGATTAAAATGCTGGGCATGTAGCTAACACACTCCCACAGCCTGCTAGTAACACCCAATGGCATTTCATGCCCTAACCAGCACTTTTTCAAGGGTAATTAATCTCTTCAGGTGTACTGTTTAAATATCCCTTCACACTGTGATGTAAGTAGAAGAGTCCTGCCCCAAAACTACAGTGACCCTTATTTACACATATACAAAAAACAAAAATATATAAATCTTAATAATACAATACTAGATAGCATATAAATATAATAAAACACATGGTAAAATATCCATATATGCATATATTCTGTAATGTATATTCTGTAATATAACCTGTGGCTATTGCTTCAACCTTGTATTGTCTGCCACCGTATGGCCGGTTCACAATTGAAAATGGTTCTTTGGATCAGCTTGCCTACACAGTCACCAAAAACATAAATAAATAAATACATACAGATAGATTTTGTTATGAGAAAGTATTCAGTCCATATCGATAGTGGTATGATTTGAGCAAATACCTGTTTTGCTCTTTCAAAAAGGCCCAATTTTAATGGTCCAAGTGGTTATATCATATTTTCCAGTTGTTTCACACTTTCTTTCTTAAAATGCCTCCATCAGAAACCATGAACAAAAGTATATGTGCATCAGTCAGGCATCCAATAAGTTGAAATATAGCAAGAATGTTCTTCAGAATCAACAAAGCCACAGAACAAATATTAGCTCCATCAGGCTACCACTAACCATTAATCTGTACCCTTGAAAAAAGGGGAGGGGGCATATCACAAAAAAAGGTGAAATCTCAAACTGCTCGTTAAGCCCAGGGGTAGTAAGACTACCCTTCATAAACATCCCAATAGCCTCTCTTTTCAATAATACTTTATCTAAATCACTCCTCTCGGGCCAAGAAAAACGTTCTCAATCCCATTAGAAATTCACTTATGATCATCCATACAACTCACCTATATAACGTGTGCTGCCAATATATTCTCCATTTTTGCTGCATCTATGTCTATAATGTGTTCACTCAAAAGGAGTTTAAAGGCTGCCAAGGTTTTTCCTATGTAATGTGCACCACAAATATGCTCTGCTTTGTATACAACACCATAGGTATCATGTGTTATTAGCTGTTTAATATCAAAGCATTTCCCTAAAACAGTACACTGGAACTGCTTGCATCTTTTAACATGTTTGCAGTATTTGCATCTACCACATGGTGCACTGCCTACTACAGGTGTTGCCCTCCAGGTGTTGGAAGTGTATTGACAGGATGGCTGTAATGAATTTGCAAGGATATCCCCATGGTTCATACCTCACCTGTATGAAAACATGAGAAGATCTTGTGTATATGTATTAAACACAGGATCAGCATGGGTAATATGCCAATTTCTCTGTATTATTCCCCAAACTTCATAGGAGCAGTTATTATATGTAGTTATGAATTTCACCCTATCCTCTCCCCTCTTATTCACTTCATGCTCTGTAGAGAGCAGGAGAGCTGCACGATCTTGTGTTCCAGCCCATTCTTTAGCTGCACTGACATTCCCTTCAATATACCATCTTAAAATAGAGGGAAGCGGGGAAAGCAGTCTGGAGCATAAAGGTGCAAACTGAAGACAGAACAGCCCAGAAGGTAATGAAAAGGGACAAGACTTTTTTTAGGTTTGTAAGTGGAAAGAGGAAGACAGGGGTAGGACTGTACGGTTAAAGAGGGAAGGGGATACTGTACAGAGGGGAATCAGGAGAAAGCAGACATCTTGAACAAATACTTTTGTTCGTGTTCACAGAGGAAGGAGGGGCCATGAAAAAAAGTAACAGAACTTTGGAGGGAGGGAGGTGGACACTAGTTCATTATCAGAGGAGAGACTCCTGAAGGGACTCTCTAATCTGAAGGAAGACAAAGCAATTGGGCCAGCAAGGGTGCCTCCAAGGGTATTGAAGGAGCTTAAAGAGGTACTGGCTGCTTCTCTGAGAACCCTATTTAACAGCTTACTGGAAACAGAAGTGATTCTAGAAAACTGGAGGACGGCAGATGTAGTCCCATTTCTGAAAAGTGGTAGTAAGGAGGAGGCTGGCAATTATTGGCCAGTCAGCCTGACATCAGGGGTGGCAAAGTTAATGGAATTACTGCTGAAGGAAAGGATTGTGAAATATCTTGAATCCTGTGGGTTACAAGACCTGTGGTAGCATGGTTTCATGGGGGTTGGGGAAGGGGTCATGTCAATTGAATTTGATAGAGTTCTGTGACTAGCTGGTAAAGAAATTAGATCATGGTGGGAACACTATTCCACATAGGAGACTAGTAAGCAAGTTGTGTAGCTTAGGAGTGGGTCCAAAGGTGATAAACTAGATAAGAAATTGTTTAGGGGATAGGTGACAAAGAGTAGTGGTAAACGGAGTTCAGTCAAAGGAAGAGAGGGTGACCAGCGAGTGTCTCAGGGATCAGTGCTGGAACTTGTTCTTTTTAATGTCTTTAATGTTCTGGATCCCTCATCTCAGAAAGTACAGGAACAGGTTGGAAACAGTGCAGTGCAGACTAGAGTAACAAAAATTATTCAGGGCCAGCAGATCATATGAATGGTGCCTCAAGCGCTAAACATGTATTCACTGGAAACCAGGGAGAGGGGAAATATGATAAAGACCTGCAGGTTCCTTAGAGGAATTAACAAGGTAAACTGGAGGAATTCTTCACCTTGAATACCAACTCGAGGTCACATGGTCACGAGTAAAAATTAATAGGAGTGAGGTTCAAGAGGGATGTGAGGAAGTACTACTTTATGGAAAGGGTGGTGGAACCTTGGAACAGTTGTTCAGCAGATGTGGTGGGCACAAACACAGCTAGGGGACTTAAGTAGGCATGGGACGAAATGAAGGGAGTAGTGGTCATCTTGGGCAATAAGGCCAGGAAGGAAATGGGGATAGGATGGGGAGGGTACCCTGGAGAAACAATAGGTTCCAGGGAAGGCTCCAGGGATTATAAGGAATATAGGCAGACTGGATGGACCTCTGGTCTTTTTCTGCCATCATGGTCTATGTTTCTATAAGTGAAATTGCAGAGCAGCAGGAAGAGAAGATACTCTCTTTGTGCATGATATCAGAATCTGCAATAGAGTGGACACTCTGGGGGGGTGGTGGAAAGGATGAGAAGAGACCTGAGAAAACTAAAGGAGTGGTCAAGGGTATGGCAGCTGGGTTTCAATGTGAAATATTGCAAAGTAATACACTTAGGACATAAAAACCCAGGGTCAGAGTACAACATGAGTGGAGTGATATTGACAACTACCAAACAGGAAAGAATCCTGGGTAATCATATGTGGTGACCTGAAGCTGGTAAAGCAATGCAACAAGGCACTCGAGAGGACTAGTGGGATGCTGTGGTGCATGGGGGGGATATCACCAGCAGAAAGAGGGAGGTGGGGTTGCCTCTGTATAGATCGCTAATAAGTCCACACTTACAGCACTGTGGCCAGTTTCTGGACACCGCATCTTCGAAAGGACATAGACAGAGTGGAGGAGGTCCAGAGAAGGGCAGCTAATATAGTGCAGGGTCTGCATCAACAGCCCTATGAGGAGATACTAATGGTCCTCAATATGTACACCCTGGAAGGGAGGAGGAAGAGGAGACATATGATACAGAACTTTAAATCAGGGGCAGTATCAACTACAATACCAAAGGGGTGATATATACATTCTCCTGCACTTGTGGAAAGTTTTATGTTGGATGCACAAAGAGAAAATTATGACTCAGGTTAAACAAACACATTTTGGCAATCAAAAATGAAAATAGTGATTATGCCATGACCATGCATGTTAAAAACAGTGGTGACAAGGGTAGACATAAAGTCTCAGCTATAGTCCTCGAACATGTCTCTAAACACATAAGAGGAGGGGATCTGGAATCTGTATTACATGAAAAAGAGCAAATGTGGACCTACAAGTTAGGGGCCATTAAGGCCCCAGGTTTAAATGATGAGTTTGAACTAAAACTATTTCTTGTCAAAAAGAGAAAACGAGTTATGAAGCATGAATGTTATCATGTTATCTGCTTTTGAACTTATATTTAATTGATCCATAAATGTAAAATGTTCTATTTTTCTGATAAACAACCCCCCCGCATCCCTTGTATGAGTTTAAGATTCAATGTGTACTAATTCATCATATGTGACCTGAAACAGATGTCTAATTTCACTTCTTTCTGATGTCTTTTTACAGTGAATTCCAATGGGACAGAGTGAATAAGTTTAAAAGAAGTGTAGGAATGAGCAAGGATCTTGAAGCTAGCTGTATGAACTTAAAGAAAAAAGTGTTTTTCATTTTTGTTTTCATTATTGGTGTCACTATATAGGTATGTGGTTTTAAAATGCCTTGTTTTTAAGGGAAACAGCACTACCTGATAGACTTCTGACTTAATTGAAAATTAATTGACACTGTGCTGTGATTGGGTGACTAATTAAAATAATGAGTTTTTGAATGTATTTAAACACTCCTACAAAATGTTCCATTATCTCTGATGAAGCCAGAGGGGTCGGGCGAAATGTAAGACCCCCTGATATTGTATTGTCTTTGTACTGCTCTGATGGGAGTAAAAAAGCTTTAAAATACTACCTTAGTGTGCTTTGCTTTATTCATTAAGTTATCAGCAAGGGTGAGTGCTCTGTACTATTTCTCTACAACTTTAAATACCTCATGGGGTAAATACACAGGAAGGAAATTTTTTTTCCGAACAAAAGGTGCGCAAGAACAAGGGGGCATACTATTAAGCTGGAAGGGGGTTAGATTATGGAGAAATGTTTTTACATTTAATCTTTTTATTATTATTTATAAGTGGATTGGTTCCAACATTACATACAAAAACATATATCATGTAGACATGATAGACAGGTTAACAGAGTGGTGCCTCAGATTATTTTTAATACAGTTTCATATATAAGAAATGTAGATAACTTACATTGACATTTGTGATGGCTTGTACAGATGCTTTATCACAGGTGAAACTGACTAGCATGTGGTTAACAACTAGTAAAGAGGAAAAATAATACAAACAGCATAATATATGAACAGGTTAGCAGACTGTGTACACGTTGTATGTCATAAATCATTGGGGATGTAGCAAGTTTTTCCTGGTAGCAATTCTTGCAGGAGGAGCATTATTGGCTACAAACTGTAAATATAGTCCCCATATGACTTTGTAACTTTTGAGGATATGTAGGGAATAGTATGACATTCTCAAGTAAGTGGTAAGACTTTCTAGATAGGTGAGCCATTCCAACATAGTGGACACATCTTTAGACCTCCACCTTCAGAGGAGTAGCCATTTAGCCTCAATAGTGGTGACCAAGAACCATTGTTTGGAGGAACAAGGATGTGACACTCCAACAGGGGGAATACCCAACAATAACATTTCTTGAGAAAAAGGAACAGGTTTACCCAGGATTGTAGTGAAATACTTAATTACCTGCTGCCAGAACTTACATATGAGGGTACAGTTCCACAAAATGTAGAGAAGGTCTGACCCAGGTGAGTCACGTCTCCAACACATGTCATGACGTAGGAGACCAATTTTCTTAAGTAGGGCCAGGGTTTGATACCATTGATGCAAAATTTTGTTTTGTATCAAAAGGCTCCTCTGGTCTACACATGCTGAATGGGTAAGTTTCCAGCACTGGGATCAGGCATCACCAGTAATGGCAGTGTGGCACGAGAGCTGCCATTTGTGTTTTGATGGGCAGAAGGGTCAGGGGAGGCATCTCTTAAACTTTTGTAAATAGTTCCTGCCATGCCCTTAGTTGCCTGTTGCATGCTTGAATAGGAACTCTAATGGAATGAGGTAAAGTTGTAACTCTACAGTTCAAACATGTACATTTGTCCTTTTGCCACAGGGTATGCAGACTTCTAATCTAGAAATATTTCCAGAAGTCCATTTGGGGTAAGTTATATTTAGATACTAGGAGAGGTAAGCAGGACTGGTTCTTGTAAAGAGCAACACACTTGGGTAGGTGTTTCATGAAAATGGCATAGACTTGGGTGGCAAAATCAAGGTAGCTACCCACCCACACACAAAGGTACTTCAAGGGCAAGACCTCTTCCTTTTGGGGTACCATCCAGGGTCCAAAAGATAGGGGCATGACTGTACCTGGTGAGGCATTATCAAGTGCCATCAAACATGGTAGCCATCTTTTTTGGAGTTCAGAGTGAAATGGTTAGCTGGAACCAGCACTGGACACTGTAATACATTTTGAAAGGAGTCTATATTGCTGAAGTCTAGATTTAATAGGTCTCTAATGGTGCAAATCTTCTGTTCCATCCAGTTCTGCCAGTTAATGGGCCTGCTTCTGATGCAGAGAAAAAGGTAGTTCGAAAGTAATGTATGTAGCCCTAGGCCATAACAACTTTACATGAGAGTCCCTACTTTTTTCCATGCAACATGAGCAGCTGTGATAGTAAGCCATTTCCAATACTGTTTTAGCAAAGGGTGGCCTAGAAACATAGTAGGATAGGGGTTCTCCAGAAGTGCTGCTTCTATATCTATCCAAGCTGGGGTGTTCCCTCCTGAAGGTTTAAACATCTGACAGGTATTAGCCATAATAAAGGTGTATGTATAATGCAGGAAATGACCAATGCGCTTGTGATTATGCTCTGCTTTAAGGGGAGGGTGCACCCTCCCAAAGAAAGTTTCCTCTGAGAGAATCTATTTTTTGAAACCACTTAGAGAGTCTAATATTTGGGAGGTGTGCAAGAATGTGAAACATTTTTGGGGAAGCCATCACTGCAGTGATTATGCCTACCAGGGATAAGTTCAAGAGATGCCATCATGTTAAATCATCCTGAAATTTCTTTATTAGTGGTTACAAATTGTCAGATACCAGATGGTTGAGGTCAGGTGCAATTTTTATTTCTAAGTATTTAATAGCTTTTGGGGCCCACCAGACTAGGCTGGAATTTTTAACAAGTGCTGAAGTAGTTGTGGGATTTAAGGGTAGAATTTCCAACTTGGACTTGTTAATGTCTAGGCCTGGTAACAAAAGTATCTAATGTGGCCAGTAAGTGTGGGACACGTTGTATGATATCACTGGTTAAAACTAAACAGTTATCTGCATACAATTTAGTATGATATTCTATGTGCCCCATTTCAATAACTTTTACATTTGGATGTTTATGAATTGCAGCTGCCAATGTTATTATGAATTCTAAAGTGGAAGGAGGTCAGCTTTGTCTCATTCCACAAAACAAAGAGGAGTGACAAGGTGTTGTTAATAAGGAGACATGCAGTGGGGTTGGTATGCAGTGTTTTTATTCAAGCTCAGAATTCAGAGCCATGTTTGGATGATCTAGGACAGCATGCAGATATCCCAACTCCACTGATTCAAAAGCTTTCTCAAAGTCTATGGCTATTGCAGTGGCCAGGGTAGGGATATCCACAGCCACCTGCATCAAAGAAATAAGGGCCTAGTGATGGTCTGAACTTATCCTGCTGTTTAGAAACCTAACTTGAGATGGGTGATTGAGAGATGGAAGAATCTGCTCTTGACGCAAAGCAAGTAGTTTGGCTATAATTTTGGCATCTGCATTGATTAATGAGATGGGCCTGTAACTAGACAGCAACATCAGATCTTTACTTTCCTTCAGTAACACTGTTATGATGGTTTCCCAAAGAGTCCCCAGAAGAGAGTTGTGTATTGGCCTCCAAAATCATGTGGAACAGAGGTTGTGATATGTCATCAGATATTAAGTGACTCAGCAGCTACTAATTGCAGTCTTGGAGTACGGTGTCTCAATATATAGGAATTCAACAAAAAATGCTTTAAAGAAATTAAATCAAACTTACTATAAACTGACAAGATTTGAAAACTTAAGTAAATTTGGTATCCACCATTGCAAGGTTTGTTCTGCCATGAATTGCCTAGGGCCTGAAGAAAAAAGACAATATAATTGGCTATCTTGGTGCTACAAGTTATTAAAATCTAAAGTTACTCATCCTTTAAGGCATTTAATAACAATTGAGTTATAGGGGGATAAAAAGTATGAGTTAAGGTCAAATGTCTTGAATGTACCCTACTTACAGGTTCAAAATAAGTTTGGAGATGCTACTTTACAAATGAGCATGGCCAAGTCCTGGAACATGGTACCTGATGATCTAAAGGCAAAAAAAATCTTTACATGAATTCCAGACTGCATTACGGAAATCTTTATGTACTACTTGTACATGTTACACGTGACAAAGTTATAATATTGCATCATTGTGTAACCTTGTTTCTATGTGATCTGTTTTTTTTTATGTAATATATTTATTGTATTTGTTTGTACAAGGCATCTTGTTGTAAATAGGGATTTTTCCCTAATCATTTGTTCCTGTATAAAATTAAAATGTTATCAATCAATCAAGTGGTAAAAATCTACCAAAAACTCATGACTGCTGTGAGATTGATGAAGAGAGCCTCAAAAAAAGCTTTGTGAGTATCTGTTAGCTTGGGAAGATTAAGAGTGAATATAAAATATGCTAATTTATTCGTATGGAAAGAGTCTTCGGACTGATACACGGTATGATAGAAGTCTTTTAGTATGCTATTAATAGCCATTGGGGATCTTTGCACCTGTCCTCCAGTATCTTTAAGTTGGAGTATGTATCTCTCCACTTGTTTGCATAAAACGTAGGAAAAGGGTATACTGGCTTTTTCGCCATTGGCCCAATATTTATGCTTAGTTCTATGTATCTGCAATTCCACCTTTCTCGATACCCAGGTTTTATGTTGCAATTTGAGAGCCATTATCTCTGAAATCAAAGTTTTATTTTGTAAGTTACCAGGGTCTTTTTGTAAAGGACTTCTTTTTCTTTAAGCAGTGTTTCTAACCTGGTGTAGTCCTTATCCATTTGACGGCACCTATGTGTGGTAAAACTGGTAATTTTTCCACACATCATGGCCTTGAAAGCTTCCCAAATCACTGCAGCTGAAGCAGTGCCTGGGAAGGCTGAATGAGAAATATTCAGTGGCTTCTTGTTTGAGCCACTTTTGAAAGTCTGAGTCCTGTAATAGCAGATGGTCCACGTGCCAAGTAGGTGATTTGTGCATATGGGGGTCCAGGGTTGTAATTAGAACTACAGGTGCATGGTCAGATAGATATAAGGGTGTGATAATGATGTCAGAGACTGAAGGTGTAATTAGTGTGGAAGTCAACCATATGTTTAGTTGACTCACAATGTTTTGTGGTTCTGAGAAGTATGTACAATCCATATCAGATGGGTGCATAAGGCACCAAATACTGCATAGTTGATGCAAAGCCATTAATTATCTCAGCTTATGGAAGGCCCTAGTATGTGGTTCAAGTTTTGTACTGCATCCACCTAAAAATGATTGAGCACAAAGTTAAAATCCCCCCTCCCCAAAAGAAATTATCCCCGGATTATCAAAAGACAGATCCAGGAGATCTTTAGAGATGGTATCAAAAAAGACAGGATCGTCCTCATTTGGTGCGTACAAGCTGCCTAGGATTACTGGGCCACTAGGGGTTGAGAATTTAGTTAAAAACCATCCTTATCATATTTTTTTGTGATTGGGAACCATCTTATACTTCTATAGATTAAGACAGAAACCTAGTGTTTGGGTTTGCCTAATGAGATGTGTGTTTCCCAGCCCACCCATTCTCTAAGAAGTTTTCGTGCTTCCATCTGAATAAGTTTGGTCTCCTGAAGAAATACAACTTGAGTATTTAATTTTTTCAGATGAGCAAGAATTATTTTCCTCTTTATAAGAGTATTGAGTCCCCTAATGTTCCAAGTAATGAACTTCCGTGGGATTACTGTAGCCATAGTAAATGTGAATAACCCAGTCGAATCGGTAGATCATGAATCATGACCATTGGTTGGCAGATATGAACAACCACTTCCACTCACCAATTATCATCATCTGATCCTCTAGCAAGTTTATGATTTTTGATGATCTTCTTGGATGGTGATCTGATCATCAAAAAAACTCACATTTTTAAATTCTTAATGGTGATTTTCATGATTTGGTTAAATGTCAATTGAAGATTATTGATGATCACATAAAGCCAAATTTTTCTGTAGGTCTTTAATGATTACATGAATGTACAAATTATGATTTTTGCCAATTACATCAAGCCACAGCTGGTTAGCAAATAGGTGGGCCCATGTTGAGAGACAACCACTACTTCCATACAGACAGGAATACTGCATGGCACATAACTCATGTACTGCTCTGTGCAATATTCAGAGTTAACACATTCCAACTTGAGCTTGCTAACCATCTGACTATAGAGTCAATTGGCAGCACAGTGCATAGTGACTATACTCTGTACTGTCACAACATGGGGCTGCGCATGACCCATAGGAGCCACGAATGACAGTGCAGCCCTAATGGGACAGCACTAAGGACCATATGCAGCCTCTTTATGCAAATGAGTCCATTACGCATGCAAGTTGCTAAGGGGCCATTTGCATGCCCATTATGAGTTCATTTGCATACAACTGTCAGCAGCCCCTTAATACCCATGTCATCACAGACCTGTAGTCTAGTGGATCCCTCTCACACCCACTCACCATCCATATTACTATATTAAAAAGACTCAGACTCCTGAAGCCCTTGTCAACCATAGAGCGACACAATCATCATATGATAGCACAGCTCCAATTTTAGCCCTGATGTTTCGGGTCTGTAGTGTGGCCCTTCTTCCAAGGCCCCCCAAAGAAGGGCCATGCTACAGACCCAAAGCACTGGGGCTAGTTTGGTGCTGTGCTAGCATGTTTAGCGCTAAATAAACTGAGAGTTTTCTCAGATGCATTGCATTTTGTGATTTATTTTCAGGACTCAATGTGATTTTTCTTTGTTATTCTGTGTTCTGAATCTCTGACCACACTGATTGTGTTGCTTCTGCACATAGTACTTTGTGAGTAGCATCATCCTTGGCAACATGCTCTGTAGCATCCCCAGCACTGAGCTCCCAAGCTCACCCACTCCCAGCTCTTGTCTCAGGCTCACAAGACCATCCAATCCCAGCTCTACTTGAAGGCTCCCAAGCCCAGTCATCCCCAACCCTGATGGGTGGTGGACTCAGGAGGTGGAGCTGCAAGAGTTAGGTAAGTGGGGGTGTACAGTGTTGTATAGTGAGTGTCCTGGGGCCTAGGAGATAAGAGCTGTCCAGGGGCCCCAGAAAGGGGACAAAGGAGGGAGGGAGGGATGAAGGAAGGGTGTCAGGAGGTTCAAGAGGAAGGGAGACAGGTGTCTTGGGTGAGAGGGGAATCCTGGAGGTTAGGGAGGGAGGAATATAGACCAGGGCAAAAGGCATTAAGGGGGCTAGGAGGCATGTCTAGTGAGGGAGGGATGTCCTATGAGCCAGGAAGGGATTTGTCTGGTGAGTCAGGGATGAGAGTTGCCTGAGGTGGTGGGAAGGGAAAGCAGAGGTGTCTGAGAGGCCTTTGAGGGAAGGAGAGTAGTGGTGGCAGGGGACTGTAGAAGAAGAGAGGATTTATGTGGGTCCGGGGAGGAGTACATGGAGGAAGGAGGTGGTGTAGGGGCTTAGTGTTGAGTCTTGGAGGGAGGGTGGGAGGGAGCTAGTGTTTGGGGATGTGGAGGAAGGGATGGAACTGTCAGGGATGGGAGCTGTCAGGGGTACCCCCTTTCCAATGAAGGGTCTTGCACCCCTCTTGCCATCCAGTAAAACATATTTTTACAGTTGGTGCTGGAGTAGATAAGGTCAAAATGTGATAATAACATGGACACCTAATGCTGCACACCATCCCTGGATCACTCCACAGAACCCAAGGCTGCATTTAGTACTTCCCAGATGATCACCACTCCTGGAGCTAAATCCACACAGCACACATGTTCTGCGCACTGACCAACTGGCTGCCCCCTACCAAGCACTCTTCCTGTAACTGGAACATTGCTACACCTGCTATCCACGGAAGTGTCTTGTTCTGGTGTTTGAAAACCCCTTGCAGGGGCCTTCAACCCCCTGTCTTTTTCCATGCAATGGCCTGAAACCCCCTATCCCCAGTCAATGGCCTGTGCCCCTCTACCTGTGCAGAGCATTGCAACCGTATACCTAGGCAGTGGCCTATTCCCATGCATGGACCTGCACCCCACACCCTTCCAGTGGTGGCATTGCACCCCCTTCTCATTTCACAGTAAAAGGGAAATCCCACAGCAGCACTCCCAATGGGGAAGTGAAGAGCAAACCTCCAAACATGCATAGCCAAAATGTCCACCCTCTTACAGATGGTCCCTCCTGCCTACTGACCAGTATCCTCACCTCCTGTTCTCTCACAGCTAGCACCACCACCCCAGGGCACATTAGTGTGTTTGGGGATAATATTTAACAGTGGCCCCAGGGAACAGTGTTTGAGGAGAAAATCGGTTTGGGCATTCCAATCACTCCACTGCAACATGTCCTACAAAAGTACCCCCCCAAATACACACACAAAAGATACTCCTGAGCCTGTTCCACATCAGAGCATCCCTAAGCCTGAATATTGTTTTCAGCATAGCCCATGCAGAAGCACTCACCATGCAGTACTGCTTATACTCTTAAAGCAGCAGTATTCATTGGATATGAAAAGTTCTGACCTTCTATTTTTATTGTTGTGGAATGAAGAAGGTACACTTTGATTGCAGATTTTCATTGCCTCCATTTGTTCCATGATTTGTCTAACTTGGTTTTTAACTTTTTTAAATTAGTGACTTGAGTCACATCTGCCATTTTAACCCACTATGCTGGAGATGTGTGTGTTGCATTGAAGCTTGAACCACACACCCCCAGATAGATAGATTAACATGCTGCCAGCACAATCTTCTCTCCTACTTCCTTGGGCTCTTCAACCAAAAGATATGCCCTCTCTAAGCATAGTCAATGCTTGGAATGTATAGTAACAACTCTGTGGTTTTTATTTATATATTTTTCATAGGTACTGCATATGCCGTAAAGGAATAACTTGTCAGAGTTCTTTTCACTGATCTGTGACATGAAGAAAGTTGTACTAGTATGTTTGTCAGAGGTTTTTGAAGTTAATTGTTATCTGTTATCTGTGTACTTATCTAGGTGCTTGTCACAGGTGTCAAAAAGGAATTGTTATCTGTGAAATTAACTAAGTGTAGAAAGATTTGCAAAGTAGGGGGAGTGGCTTAGCTAGAAAGAGCCAGGTTAAAACCAGATTTAAGCACTGCCCTAGATAGCTTCTGCCAGAGAACAGACAGAACACCAGGAGGAAGGAGCTACTAGTATAACTAAAACTTCCCTACTGGGACTATATTGCCCTCCTTCCCTCCCCTCCACCCTCCCACCCTAAACCAGTTCTACTTTCATAGTCACAGAGACACCAAAGACTCACCATCCTAGAAGGGCAGGAGAAGCTCTCCATTCCCCCAGCTGCTGGAGGTCTGACTCTGAGCAAGTAAGGAGACTACTGAGAAATATAGGAACTTCTTGTCTTAGAACAGGAAGATCAGGATCTAAAAGGGCACAGAGGCAGTAAGTAAGTAGGGAAAGAAAAAAATAAACAAACAGAGGAAAGAGTAAGTATTCCAAACAACGGTTAGGGGGCCAGAAAAAAGACATGATGGGAGTGGTGCAGTGCAGTGGCTGTGGAGCAGCAGTCTTCTGGAAGACGTTCTGGAGGATGCAGTGTTGTCCCATCTGCAGGCACCTCTCTGGGCTGAGGGAGGAGGTTGTTCATCTCCAGGCTCAGTTGGCCAGGATTTGTGGGACCTCCTCTCCCACCCAGGGACCACCAGAGTCACTGCCATTGCCTCAGAGGATGCCAAAAAAGAGGAGCGGTTGGACCACAGTGGGCTCAGAGAGGGTGAGGGTGGTGGAACGGAGGCACATCCCTCCAGTTGTACCTCTCCACAATTTCTATGTCATTCTGGAAAAGTGTGGTTCCTCTAAGGAAGCACCCACAGTGGAGACCAAGGAGGATGCTGGGAACCTCCACAAAGGAGACCCACAGGAGGGTGGCATGGGACCCCACAGGGGAAGAAAACAACTCCTGGTGGGGGACTCCATTGTTAGGAAGGTAGAACTGGGGTAGGAAGGGGAGAGGGAGGTAAGGTGCCTGCCTGGCACCATGGCTTGGAGGTATGGGGAACAAATCCTCAGGATCACAGGAGCAGCTGCACAGGGGAGGGAGCTGGATGTCATTGTCTACCTAGGGACAAATGACCTGGCCAAGAAAGGGATCACAGCAGTGCAAGAAGCATTTGTGGAGATGGGGAGGGGCCTTAGACAAATAGCACACACGGTAACCTTCTCGGAGGTGCTGCCTGTCTAAGGCATGGATGAGGCTAGGGTGCTCCACACCATGGGATTTAATCAGTGGTTGAAAAACGGGTGCAGAGCTCAGGGATTTGGCTTCACTGGGGACTGGAGGTCCACCTGGATGGATGCAGGCCTATACTGGCATGATGGTCTGCATCTGTCCAGGAGGGGAACCAGGATCCTAGGCGATAGGTTTAAAAACGTCATTGGCAAGCATTTAAGCTAGCCAAGGGGGAGGCACTGGAAAGGAGCAGGGAAACCCTAGCCCCCCCAAAAAAAATCAGGGTACTAAGTGAGGTAGACACCAACATACAGAAGTCAATAGGGAGAAGTACAGGGGTAAATGTAGAAAGTGACAAATGCAATAAGGACAGGGATAGGGCAAAAAGGGGTAAGGCCATCAAGAAACTGAGGGTAATGAGTACCAATGCCCATAGTCTGGGCAACAAGCTCCCTTTACTGGTGGCCTTGATGGAAGAGGGATGCCTGAATATCGTAGCAGTCACAGAAACATGGTACACAGAGAATCATGACTGGGATGTTAACATACCAGGGTACACAACCTACAGGAGAGACAGGGAGAGCAGAAGGGGGGGAGTAGCTCTTATGTAAGGGAAGGGATAAAAGCAACTGAACAAAAGAGTAAACAGGAGGAGAGGAGGCACTGTGGGTCACCTACAGACTGGAAATGGCACCACAGTCCACACAGGGGTTGTATACAGACCCCCATGTCAGGGGGAGGGAATGAACAAGGATATGATATAAGGCATACTTAGGATGGCAGAGAAAGGGGAGATACTGTTGATGGGGGACCTTAATATGCCACATGTTAACTGGAGCACTTTTGCTGCAGCCACATCCAAAAGCAGGACCACTCTTGATGCCCTTCAGGTGGCATGCCTCAGAGAGCTAGTTTTGGAACCTACTCATGAGGGAACAATCTTAGACCTCATACTCTCAAATAGGGACAGTGAGAGGATCTCAGATCTAGAAGTGGGTTGCCATCTGGGAACAAGTGACCACCAAACAGTGTGGTTCATGATAAACTCAGCTACAGAGTCAAGCCATACAAAAGAGAGGGTTCTGGACTTCAGGAGGGCTGACTTTGGCAAGATGGGAGAGTGCCTTAGAAAAGCACTAGCAAACAGGCTAGAAGGAGTGGTGGAGCAACAATGGGGAAATATCAAAACTGCCATCACAGAGGCAACAAGCCTTTGTGTGAAGCAAATAAACAAATCAAAATGAAAGATAAAGCCACTATGGTTCTCAAAAGAAGTGGCGGTGAAGGTTAGGGAGAAAAAGATAGCATTTAGGAAGTAAGAGGAAACACAGAAGAAGCAGGACAGAGAACTGCACCAGTTAAGGCAGAAGGAAGCAGGGAGGGTAGTCAGAATAGCAAAGGCACAAACTGTGGAAAAGATCACCAACTCAGGTAAGAAGGGGGATAAAACCTTTTATAGGTATATCAGGGAGCGTAGAAAGACAAAGGGAGGGATAGTGAGGCTGAATAGAATGGATGGTGGGTGGGCAGAGAGTGACAGTGAAAAAGCAGGGATACTGAATGAATACTTCTGTTCAGTATTCACAAAAGAGGAAGTGGGGGAGGTGCTTAATCCAATTAACAGAAGCACTCTGGAGAGGGGGGTCGATCCCAGTCCTTTCACAGAAGAAAGGGTTCTGAAAGAACTCCTAAAACTGAAGGTGGACAAAGCAATGGGGCCAGATGGAATTCACCCCAGAATTCAAAAAGAATTAAGCAGAGAACTAGTGACACCACTGACTACCCTTTATAACAAATCATGGGAGGATAGTGTGGTACCTGAGGACTGGAAGAAGGCTGTTGTGATTCCCCTTCACAAAATTGGGAGCAAGACAGAGGCAGGAAACTACAGACCTGTCAGTTTGACCTCTGTGGTAGGGAAAGTGATGGAATCACTTCTGAAGGAAAGAATTGTTGAGTACCTAGAGGCCAGTGGGGCACAGGACCCAAGGCAGCATGGGTTCACAGTGGGAAGGTCATGTCAGACGAATCTAATTGATTTATTTGACTGGGTGACCAAAATAGTAGACCAGGGAGGGGCTGTGGATATGGCCTACCTGGCGTCTAGCAAGGCATTTGACACAGTCCCACACAAAAGATTAGTAGTCAAATTAACCAGCCTTGGAGTGGATCCCAGGGTGGTAGCCTGGGTAAAACATTGGCTGAACAACAGGACACAGAAGGTAATTGTAAATGGAGTCCACTCTGAAGAAAGAGGGGTTACTACTGGGGTACCGCAGGGTTCAGTACTGGGTCCTGTCCTTTTTAATGTCTTTATAAGTGACATTGCAGAGGGACTGGAAGGAAAAGTATGCCTCTTGGCAGATGACACAAAGATCTGCAACAGGGTTGATACACAAGGAAGCATGGAAAGGATGAGAAGGGACTTGGCAAGGTTGGAGAAATGGTCAGAAGTATGGCAGCTTGGATTCAATGCAAAGAACTGCAAAGTAATGCACCTGGGAAACAAAAACCCAGGGGAAGATTACACAATGGGGATGGGGTAGTAACAACAACAAAAATGGAAAGGGACCTGGGGGTAATCATGTCAGATGACCTTAAGGTTGGCAAGCAATGTGAGAAGGCGGTAGGGAGGGCTGGGGGGATACTGGGATGTACAGAGAGAGGCATCACCAGCAGAAAACAGGAAGTTGTTATCCCCCTGTACAGATAGTTGGTGAGATCCCATCTGGAGTACTGCATCTGGTTCTGGAAACCCTATCTCCACAAGGACATAGACAGGATGGAGGCAGTTCAGAGGAGGGCAACTAAAATGGT
Source organism: Neoceratodus forsteri (assembly GCA_016271365.2). NCBI lineage: Eukaryota > Metazoa > Chordata > Ceratodontiformes > Ceratodontidae > Neoceratodus > Neoceratodus forsteri. Next base: position 1,579,107,575 of record CM057449.1, on the reverse strand, counting down.
GCAGGGTCTGCAAGAGAATCCATATGAGGAGAGGCTAAAGGAGCTTAACATGTATACCCTTGAGGAAAATGGGATTGGGGGACATGATAGAAACATTTAAGTATCTCAGTGGAATCAACAAAGTCCAAGAGGATAGCATCTTTCAGAAAAAGAGATGTGCAAGAACAAGGGGACACAATTTGAAGATAGAGGTGGGGACGGCTCAAGGGCAATGTGAGGAAGTATTTTTTCACAGAGAGGGTGGTGGATGCATGGAACAGCCTTCCTGAGGAGGTTGTGGGGTCTAAAACTGTGGGAGAATTCAAGAATGCATGGGACAGACATAAGGCAATTTTTGTGCGGGGGTTGAAGAAATAGGCTATTGGTTAAATAGGATCTGCAGCTTATCCTCTAGGTAGGGAAATCGGCAGACTAGGTGGACCAAGCAGTCCTTATCTGCCGTCAAAGTCTATGTTTCTATGTTCTAAGTACAGGCTGCACTTCGGAGACTGATTTAAGTCACAAAACTTTATTTGACTGTCATTCCTTATGACCACTATATCGGTTACATCCTTTATTTAGGAATACCATGTCAAATGAAGTGTAATTTAGGAATGACAGTGTTATTGCCTGTACACTGTTCTGTCAGGGATTATGCTCTAGGAATAAGATCGCAGGGAATTTATTAGCTTGATTGTGTGTAGTTTATAAAGTTATTGACTACTTTATTAGATGTCCTGAACTGTGACCATAAGCACACAGGTTCAGACTGGAGACCTATATTTTAAATGCTACGATCAGTAATAGTGATGACATGTACTCAGATCTTTTGAAGGAACTACTGGAAAATGAGGCACTTGTCTCCCATTGAACTGTCAACAGTCTTCTGCCACAAACCATGAATGAGCTTGAAGATGTGATTGGCGATTCAGAGGGAGCAGCATGAGCTGTGCCATATTCAAATGAGCCTCTTCTAGAGGCACTGCCAGCAGGAGACATCTCTACCAACTGGCAGTACAAATGGCAGACCCGGAGAGATTGTATGCACCTTGTAGGCATTACATTACTTGAGAAATAGTAAATATGTGGACTACAGCTGTTCGATTAAAACAAGCTATTGAGAACACTCATAAAACAGTTGAGTGAGTTTACAGAGTTTTTAAAAAACAAACACTGCCGCTTTAGCTTTCCTTTACTATCTGGCTGATCCCACCTTCTGCTGTTAACTTCAAGATGTTCTAATGACATCGGTGCCAGATAGCAGGCTAACATGGCCTGCCTTGTGTTTTTCTGGAGGACTACTTGCCTCCCCATCGAGGTAACCAGTTATTAATATATTTTTATTAATTAATTCATTTATTTATTAATTTATTTATTTATGCTTCCTTGACTTTTGTTGAGGCCCTCATGTGGCTATCTGCGGGCTGACTCCCACCCTCCAATATGCACTCTGGTCTCCCCCCCCATCTCCTTTTCAGACCCTCCTCAGGCTTGCACACAGCTGTGGGTGGCTTGTCTGTCACTTCCCTCGAGGAGCGCTTAGTCCTGCCTGGTTCCATAAGGCTTTTACATTTTAAATTAAGCCTGCAAGGCATTGCCAAAAGCCAGGGTGTGACTCACAATGTACAGCACCTTCTGCTGCTACAGTGGCCGACCTCTCCGATAGTTCTCTCATCAACCCCCCTCCACCCACTACTGCTGTGTGAGTGACTTCTCTTTGCTACTCCAGTCCCTTTCAGCATCTCAAGCCCCTTAGGGCAAAAACAACTTTGCAGCTGGAGCAGTGGTTTGGGAAGGTGGGGGGAGGCATTTCCATCCATTGTCTCTTCCACCTCACACTAGCTCCTTTCTCTACATCTCCCAACAACATGGAGTAGGCCACAGCCTGAGCTCCATATGGGCTGAGAGTTGTAAGTGCCTTCAGGCACTTGTGCTTCTACCACAGTCACAGTATGGTGCTGGCTGCAGCTGCAGCCCCAGCGTGTCCTCCTCCTTGCAGCATCCACACTACTCTAGGGCTCAGGGAGCCCCCACTAGACCCCAGGGAAGGGTACTAATTTATTTAAACAAACTGCTGGCCTCAGCCACTAGAGAGGTAAACCCCCAGCATATCAAGCCCATAGGACCACCAATTATTTTTCATTTTACCAAATGGCATACTAGCACCAAAGAGCCCACACTAGCCCACCTGGGCTACCAAGTACAATAATGGCCATTCAGTCACAAATGGGAACCAAGGGATTTTGCTGAGCCCACCTCCAAAACCACAATTCCTTTTCTCTCTGCTTCTGCTACTACCAATGTTCTCCTTTATTTTATGGTCAGATTGGATGTGGACTTCTTCACCATCACATAAGTATACTTTTTTACCTAATCCATTCTTCACACCCTGTTTTACCCCCTAAGTGCTTCAGATCCTTTGTGACCCCCTTTCTATTCTTTTTTTTCACAGGTGTGGTGGATGACATCCTTTTGAGACTCCTGCCTCTGGCTCCCTAGTGCACAGGTAAGGCCTTCTACTTGATCTATATTGGGTGGGTTGACTGTAACTGGGTGCCCATGTCTGTTATAGGGTATTACGTGTCACTGGACAGCAGTGACTGCTTTTTTAAATATGGGATGGGGATAGTAAGAGGGAGCTAATGCACACCAGTGACTTAATTTACATGGAATGAGATGAGATAAATGTTTGCCAATGAATGCTAGGATTTTTTAAGGTTTGATGGAGTTTCACTCGCCCCCCTCGCCTCGAATGGCCGAATGCAGTTTCTGGGCAGAACACATCCTCTGCCACCATAATGATTGCAGCCTTCCACTCAGCATTGGATTTCTTTGCTGTCAGCTGTCTGGTATAGAGCAGATTGACAACCTTTCCCTCCCAGAAGCAGGCAATGAAGAGCAGGAAGGAGTAGGCTGGACTTCCGCCAGGAAGCTTACAAAAGGTCAAGCTGATTGTTTGAGCAAGAATGTTAACAGTGACTATCATTATCACCATTGTTTTGCAAGGTCATTTTGCATATGGAGAGTGGAATGGTACGAACATACGAACATACGAAATTTGCCAGCAGATAAAGGTTTAGAGGTCTATCAAGTCTGCTTGAATGTGTAGCTAGCACCCCTTATTCTGCAGCTGCCCCTCCCTTCCACCCTTCCCCTTCATTAACCCTACCCCTTGTCCTGTCCCATCCCCTTTTGAAGCAGTTCACTGTTCTACTGAATACCACTTCTGCAGGTAACACATTCTACCCAGCCACCACCCTCTCTGTAAAAAAGTGTCTCCTCATCTCCCTCCTGAACCTTCCTCCCTACAGTCTCATATCATGGCCCCTGGTGTTCCTCCCCTCCCTTACTTTGAACAGCCCCCTGTACCAGTCTTGTTTATTCCTTTCATGTATTTAAAGGTTTCAATCATGTCACCCCTGTCCCTTCTCTCCTCCAGTGAGTACATGTTCAACTCCCTCAACCTCCTCTCGTATGATAAGTCCCCCAGCCCCTTGATCATCTTTGTCACCCTGCGCTGCACCTCCTCCAGTAACTTAATGTCCCTCTTCAGATACAGGCACCAGTACTGCATGCAGTACTCCAGGTGCGGTCTAACTAATGACCTATACACTGGCAGAATCACCGTCTCCAGGATATACCCCTTGCAATACAACCCAGCATTTTGTTGGCCTTTGCAGCTGCCTTCCTACATTGTGCCGAGTTGTTCATTGACCCTGTAATGAACACCCCCAGATCCTTCTCCTCCTCTGTCTGGGCTAGCTGCACTCCCTGCAGCTGGTAGCTCCTCCTTGGGTTCTTTATCCAAAAATGCAGCACCTTGCACTTTTTGGCATTAAACCCCAGTTGCCAGGTGTCTGACCAGGTTTCAAGCTTTGCCAGATCATCCTGCAACCCCTGCCATCCCCTAGGTCATCCACCACTGCGCCTACCTTGGTATCATCAGCAAACAGACTGATCTTGCTCTTGATGTCCCATGATATGTCTGCAACGAATATCCCAAACAACACTGGTCCCAACACCGAGCCCTGTGGAACACCACTTGTCACTGCCCTTGGGTGTGAGAGCTCCCCACCCTCCAACACCCTCTGTTGCCTTCCCTGAAGCCAGTTTCCTACCCATCTCACCAGCTTTGCACCCGCCCCTGTGCCTATTAACTTACTTCCCAGCCTTCCGTGCAGCACCGAGTCGAATGTCTTTCTGAAGTCCAGATACAGGACATCCACTGCAGTGGCCCCTGTCCAGTTGCCTAGTTACCCAGTCACAGAACTCCACCAGGTTGGTTTGGCAGGATCTGCCCCATATGAAGCCATGTTGTCTGCTGTCCTGTAGTCCTTTGGCCTCTTGGAGGACCACCAGCCTCTCCTTCAGGATAGTCTCCATTATCTTACCCACAATGGATGTGAAGTCCACTGGTCTGTAGTTTCCTGGTTCATCCTTGGGGCCACTCTTGTGAAGGGGCACCACATGAGCCATGCGAGATCAGCAGCACAAAGGTTGGTGGACTTGTGGCATGTTGGTTTGTTTGGTGGACTGATGAATGGGTGGGTAGCCAGCTTGGTAAGCATGCCAGTCATTCTCCATTCTTAAGTGGGATGAGAGTATAGGTAGGGAGAGGGAGCCAAGCACAGGAGTGCAGCTCCTGTGTGTGTGTGGGTGGGGGTGACGAATAGCTTCTCTGTCTGCATAGGTGGGGGGAGCACAACTTCTGTGTATTTGGCTTGAGGGGAAGCACACTTTTTGTGTGTATGTTTGGGTGGGGAGGAAACACAGCTTCTGTGTGTGTGGGTAAGGGGAAGAACAGCTCTTCTGTGTGTGTGTGTGTGTGTGTGTGTGTCACAGCTTCTGTGTGGCTGGGGGTAAGCACAGCTCCTGTGTGTGTTGGAGAGAAAGCACAGTGTGTGTGTGTGTGTGTGTGTGTGTTTGTGCTGGAGGGAGCACAGCTCCTGTCTTGGGGAGGAGAACAGCTTTTGGGTGTTGGGGGACAGAAGACAACTGCTCCTGTATTGAGGGTCAGCGAGTGCAGCTTCTGTGTTGGGAGGGTGGAGGCAGAGCACAGCTCCTATACTAAGGCATCAGGATACCAGCGTCTGTGTTGGGAGAGTGGAGGAGCACAGCTGCTATGTCAGGGCATGAGGAAATCAGTTCCTGTTTTCTATTTTGTTTTATTTGTTTTATTTTGTCCTCTGTCACTATATCTGTGTTTTTCTTACTTTGGCATTAAAGAGTAACTCTGCACTTCAACAGGCGCTTTCATAAATAAGATGTTTCAGCTGCTACAGTTTAGTAGAAAATACTTTTTTTTTATTTTCAATGTTCCTTTCCATGATTTACGGCACATCTTGGTAGTCCATCTCCAAAGGCTGTATAGAAAACACTGGAAAACATTTGCCTTTCCCCTGTTAACCTCACAATGCATTTGTTAATGACATCATAGTGCTCACCATGAGACTGTGATGTTGCAAGCAGCAGTTGTTTTTTTCAGTCTTCATTTTCTTCCCAGTTTTTCCGTGCTCTCATTTACCACACCCCATGCTGCAGCTGCATACACAAATGTGGAGGCATGTGCTTGCCAAGGTCCCATGACACCCTCATTGTCCATGTTGCCCACCCACCTACACTACCCTCAGGCCTCCACCTAGGGACAGTGGAACTACAGGGTGGTGGCTGACAGGATTCCTCCCCAAGAGAAGAGAACTTGCCTTGCAGCTGCTCAATCCCACTCCCTCCCTCCGCCCCCCAACCAGCTCCCGACAACCCTGGCCCATTTCTGAACCTGGGTCACCAGCATGGTGGAAGAGAATGCATCCAGTTTCACTAGGCCAGCCACAAACAGCAGTTGTGTGGTTATCAGGAGAGAGTCAGATACATTTGGAAGACTTGGTAAAATAAGTACTGCATTTATAGTTAGTAGATCAACAGCATGGAAAAGTAAAAAAAAAAATAACAAATAACTAGAAAACAATAAAGTTAAAACTCAATTTGTGTAAATGCAATGTTTTAATGATTTTTATTATAATACAGAGTTGCTCAAGTTTAACTCTATCTTTTCCACTAAAACTCAGCTTTCTTTTCTCCTATACTGTATTGCACCCTTTGTTTCTCTCCGCTCCCAATTTCTACTCACAGTACTATAAGTTCTCCATACTTACCTATTTTTACATTTATTTGAAGATGTCTGGTCAGACCTTAGCTGCCCTATGAAAGTCAAATAATAAATTTAGTATTAAAGCTGTCATTTATGTGTCTTTAAAGACTAATTACAGTAATTTCTAATCATCTTTAGTTAACAGCACAAAAATACAGCCTTTAAGAATACTAAATTCTAAGAAGTGTTCAATACACTATTTGTTTAACTGTAAATTATTACCAAATGAAGACTAGAAATAGATTTGCATTGCACTTGTAAGTACAGCTTGTTTTGAATACTCACTGAATCATAACTGACAACTACAACTGTCTCTTCCAGCTCCCCCTGTGAGAAACTGAAAATGCCTCAGTTTGACTATCCTGGATAAAGAAATGATTAAGAAAGTGTTTTTTTTTTTTTTGAGAGGGCACTCCTACATTGATCCTTTGTCTTCCCCCCTTTTATTTTCTGTAATGTATTTTTATGTTGCTTTAAATACAGTATCTGCTTATAGAAAACTACAACTCCAAAAATCCATTGGTGGGGGACCTCCCAAGAGACATGTGATCTGCCAAAATCCTTTCAGGAACTTTTCAAGATGTTCAGCTTCCTCTCTGTTTTGAATTCTGAGGGTTAGGAGATTACATGGAGTAGCGTCATAAATTGTAGGTATGTTATAAAAGCATCTGTTCAAACTGAGTCTATTATGAAGAGTGTTTCATCTTGAATCCTTAAAGTTTTTTACAGTGTGTATTACTTAACTGCTGGACTGCTTGAATATGTATGTGTATGTGTGTATGAGGCCTGGGTGTGGGGCTGTGCTTTTAATATTAATATGATTAATTTGCATGTGTAAATACATTAGTTTAAACAGTGTAAAACAATGTGATCCATTTACTTTTTTATTCTTTTGTTGATTGTGAAAATATCTCTTCTGTGTATACTTATGGAGTTTCTGTTTGCTTGGTGTAATTTTACTGTTTCTGAAAAGCCTACCTTAAACTGTTACTCCATGTGACTACTTCTATAAAAGGTGCTTTGCTATATTCCATATCAAGCTGATGTACTGTACAGTTTCTTATCACTGAGAGTACAATAGAAACCATTCTGTGGTACTGTTTTGTTGGTCATTTGTGCTTGCTTGTTTAAATGTGTGTCTTTTGCCATGTACTGTATGTTTAGCTGATACATTTTTGGTTGGAGTCTGATTTTATTATTATTAATTGGTTCATAACTTGTGTCCTGTTCATTTTAAAGAGCAACTCTGCACTTCAGCATGTGCTCTAATAAATACGATGTTTCAGATGCTACAATTTAGTAGACAATACATTTTTTCTTTTTCAATGTTCCTTTCCAAGATTAAATACTTTTGCAGTCAACTTCAAAGTACACTAGGAAACACAGTTATGGATGGCCACCACAAATAAACAGCATTTGCATTGCAACATTATTTTCTCCTCTTATTTTCTTCTCCCCAGAGTTATTCTGACTTGAATCCTAGCAGGTCTCCCACATGGTAGGGCAATGCACTACCCTGTGCACCACCAGTCCATCTGCTGTCTTTTTCTAAACTCGAGTTTCCCCAGAAAGCTTTATCTAATATATGGTAGTGTTTGCAGTTTATGCTGCAGGTGTCATGGCAGACAGGAAACAGTATGGCTGAGTGCCATAACTGTCTGTGGCAAACCTTTGCCAACATAACTCAGATTTTTTTTTTTATGGGTGGGCTATGCCCAGCTCTGTCCCCCACACCCTCCATAAATAAATATGATCAACTCCAAGGTTGCACCAAATTGAAGAAAAACATATTTGTTTACAGACCATTTTCTATTTGCAGGTGCCACCTCATGGATTTTGTTTATTAAAGGACTCATAAACAGGTCCTTGATGTATGCCCTGGAAAAAGACAGCATCATAGGTGAGGGGCTTGCCTACATAATGCTGGGTTCCCTTGTCCTGAAGGCTTGTTTAATCTGTAGTCACTAAGGCATGAATGTTGTGGTGAAATGCAAAGAAATCCCTGGCTCCTGCTTAAAATTAGCACTGTGATAGCTCCCTTACATGGTGTCTACATCCATACGTGCTTACATCATCTGAGTGAAAGCACTCAGAAGCGGTAATGCAGGCCAAATGGGAGCTTATGAATAAAGTATGAAATTACCTTTACATAGTGCTTCCCTTCCAAATCTTTTACCTGTGCAGGTGTGAAATCGGCAGCCACACTTGCACAGGTAAAGGATTTGTAGAGGAAGTGCTTCAGAAAGGTAATTTTATACTTTATTCATAAGCCCCAATTCAGCCTGCATTATTGTATCTGAATAATGTTGCTCAGATGATGTAATCACATAGGGACATAGCCACCATGTTAGGGAGCTATCACGGCGCTAACTTTAAACAGGAGCTGGGGATTTATTTACATTTCACCACATTTTTGCCTTAGCGACTATGAATTAAATAAGCTTGCAGGACAAGGGAACCCAGCATTATGTAGGTAAGCCCCTCACCTACAGTGCTGGGATGCGAATCCTGTCCCTATCACACTCCACAACCTGTCTACCACAGTCTACTACCCTAACCACTACACTAAATGATGCTAGCTCCTGGAACATGTTCTGCTTGTGACCCTTATAGTTTCAGACTGCATGTGGTGGTGTTCAGAACAGCACATGAGTGGTCCCAAGTGGTACTCTCGTGCAGCACAAGACTCTCATCCACAGTAGCACTCCTGCTGCAAGGTATTCACCATGACAGCTGCAGTAGAAAGTGCAAGCAAGCCAATTTATGTCTTATTTTACAGGTCTTAGAGGACATAAATCCATACTTATCAGATAACTGTATCTATTTTTAGATCTGATTTACATGTAGTTTAGATCCCCCTTGGTCCTTTGTGTTCTCTAATTTATTAGTTTTATTTTCAGCCATTCCTTAGGCTCAGCTTCGAGTATTAGCTTCACAACTTGGATTGGTAAGGTAAGAGACACCCTTTGTAAAGGAATGTAAAAAATATATTTTTTTATTTCACAAATTTTTGCATAGGCTAACCCTGCTTAACAGCAATATCTAATTTCTTCCAGAGGGTTCCTGTTTCAACCTATTCCCATGGCTGGGTGGATTGAAGCACTGGTCAAGCAATGAGTATTTGGCTTCAGCAAGTTTTGAACCGTAGATACCTAGACAGTGGTGGCAAAAGACTTGTCAGCATATCCTGTCTGTTCACCCTACCTAGCTATTCTGCAGTAGCTGTAGTGGCCACCCCTTCACTTTGTTTTGCCCCTTTTTTCTAATTCCATATGCCTGTCCCATACAGTCTTGAAGCTGTTTACTTATCTGGCCCATACCACTTCCGCTTGCTCACTGCACACCACCTTTTTTATGAATAGTGCTTATAGATGTTTATTTTGACACACACACACACATGCACGCATGCACGCACACGCACACACACACACACACACATGAGTTTGAGGTCCCTCTTATCCCCGTAGTTGAATTAAAGGAGAGAAGTTCCTTGACAGCAGTGCTCCTGATAGCTTTTTAGGCCAGGATGTAAAAACTTCCTAGTTTTCCAAGATGGTAGTATTTCGGTATACCAGGTAGTGTTTTGTAATGTGGTCACACTATTCTGGTGGATGATGATGTGCACCACCCTGGATATTCGAGTTTGTGTATTTAAAAAATTGCTAGCTGCCTGGCTGTTAAGCTGAAAAAAAGCAAATTATAATCACCTTAATCTGTAGTGTGTCATATCTGTCTGTATTATTTCCTCATTCAATAAGAAATGTGTTGTTCATCATAGCCTATGATTAATGATATGTTTCTTATTTAAATTATGAAATAATACAAACAGACATGACACACTACGGATTAAGATGATTATGATTTGCTTTTTTTTTAGCTTAACAGCCAGGCAACTTGTATTGGGTTGGTGGGGCTACTGTTTACCAGCAACACAACACAGAGCACCACTACTTATACGCACTCACACATGGGTCATACCTGGTGGGTACCAAAGAATTAACCCGCTCACTCCAGCAAATCTAAGTTTGATTCTCACAACCTCCACTTGCAATACTGTGCTACTCTGAGCAAGTCACTTAACCTCCTCACTTCACTCACTGTCTCCAGCAGACTTAGGATTGATTTCCACAAGCTCCACTTGCAATTCTGTGTGACGTGACTGTGAGCAAGTCGCTTAACCTCCTTACCCCACCCACTCCAGCAATGCAGACCTACAGTAAAATTGATTCTCACAACCTCCACTTGCAACACTGTGTGACTGAGCAAGTCACTTAACCTCCTCACCCTACTCACTGTCTCCAGCAGACCTAGGTTTGATTCCCACAAGCTCCACTTGCAATAATACCATGTGACTCAGCATGAGCAAGTCACTTAACCTCATCACCCCCACTCACTCCAGCAATGCAGACCTAGGTTTGATTCCCACAGGCTCCATTTGTAATTTTGTGTGATTGTGAGCAAGTCACTTAACCTTCTCACCCCACCCACTACAGTAGACCTAGGTTTGATTCCCACAAGTGCCTCAAGTAGTCAGACACAAATACAACTGTTAATGGCTACTAGACACTCACACTGTGTGCCGTTAAACTGTTTTATCTTGTAGCCATTAAAGCTTAGCACCCAAAACACCAGGGGATGTTACTCAGAATAAAACAGTGAGCCATCCAATCAGGCCTTACCAACACCAGGCTTGAAGGTGCAGGGTTCCCGCTGACTGGCTGCATGCACAGTCACACTTTGGACTACTCCCGCTGAAAGACAGTGCAAGAACGCTTCCTCCACTTGGCTTGAACCACAATGCTTGACACCACAGGCTGCTCCTCCTCAAAGCCCCCCCACCTCCTCCTTCCTGGACGACAACTCCTCGAGGTTGGATATGGTTGCCAATTCACCATAATGATTTTTAGCGGCGGTTTCAGTTTTTTAAACATAAAAAAAATCAGTTTTCAAATACATCACAAGCAAAGCTCAGCTCTGCTGAGAGTCTTGATCATCTGCCTACTCAAATGGTACATACACGCACAAGACATTCTGCAGCTGCAAACTAGCCACTGAGGGGTCAGGCAGGAATGAGTACCCATGCGAGTGCACTCACCTGACAGACTGACTCGTTCTATGCAGACGTGGAGGGCAAGCTCAGGGTTTAGTGCGTTTGCCAGGAAAGATGGGCAGGTCATGACTGGATGACCCAGAAGTCTGCACCAGGCATACAGATTGAAAAAAACAGGCATAAAACATGATGGTACGTCCCTTAAGGAGATCTACCAAGTTAACTGGATACAGATTTGCAGCACATATATACATGCCTTACCTCTGTGAAAAGCATGTGCTGATTATCTTTCCCAAAATAGCTCTTTAGTGTTCTTGTAAATTCACTCATAAAATTGTCCCCAGCGGCTCGTTACAGCTTCCCATTTTTTATTGCCGCCCACGCTCCACCCCCGCGCAGTCATGGTATGATGTAAGGTCAGAGTCTGCACAGTGACGTACTCCATTACAGTCTATGGAGGGCTACTTTCCAGGGTTTTTAGATGTTATGATGTTCACCTGGTAATTAATCAATGGCACCAATTGACTAGCAAGGGCCTTGTTAGTTGATCGCTGCCCTTGATTAATCACCAGGTGACCATCATAGCATCTAAAAACACTTGGAAAGTAGCCCCTCCATAGAAATAATGGAGCACATCCCCAGGCACTCCCTGACCTTACATCATAATGTGGCTGTGCACGGTGGTGGAGCATGATGGCAATAAAAAATGAGAAGTTGCAATGAGCCAGTGAGGACAATTTTATGAGTGAATTTACAAGAAAACTACAGAGCTATTTTGGGGAAGATATGTAGCACATGCTTTTTGCAGAGGCAAGGCATGTATATATATGTTGCATATCTGTATCCTGGTAAATCTCTTTAACTGGACCACTGCTTGACAGCCACACTATTTGTCCTGTGCAAGTACTTGCATGTCTCGATCATGTCACCCCTTTCCTTCTTTTCTCAAGGGCATCCATATTCATGTCCTATAGCCTCTCCTCGTATATCTTGACCCATACTCCATAAACTATCTTGATTGCCCTCTACTGTACTGATTCCACTTTGGTGCAGTCTCTCATGTGCATATTTCAGTACCATGCTCAGTGTTCCAGCTGTGTTCACACCAATGACCAGTACAAATGAGAGAATCTCCTCAGCATCCTTTTTGCCTTGTCCACTGCTCTAATACATTGTATTGTTTTCAGGTTCTCCAGTATTGTCATGACCCCTAGGCTCTTTTCCTTCATGGTGCTTTCCAGAACCACTGCACTCATTTCATATTGCACTCTTGGGTTCCTCTTCCCAATGTGCATCACTTTAAACTGAGCTACCAGTTCCCAAGCCTGTCCTCTAACCAGTGAGAATTCTCAGTCAGTATGGTAAGAGAGAGTTAGGAGACTATAAGGCAGTATGATCCAATGTGTTGAGCACTGACATGGGGACAAGGAGATCTCAGACCCAACTTCCCAGCTAGAGTGAAATCTTCACTCTGTAATTTTGAGGAGTTTTCTTAACCTTCCAGTGGTGTGGGCCACCCAGTTGTGAAAATGTGTAAAAGCAGGATCCCACTGGAAATGAGAAACTGCATCTCAGTTGTGTATCCATATAGCTAGAAAGATAGATATCTATACTGTGTAAGCATCCAATGTATGATGCCGTGGGGGTATCTAAAGTTAATATGTGCTTTTTTTTAAATAATCAAAAAAGGCAGAAAACCTACAGTCGTCCCCACCAGTAACTCAGCTCCCTCAGACCTTAACTATTTAAGCACTTACCAATGACTTCTTTTATACCTGCAGCCTGCCCCAAAGTGCCCCAGACCACACACATGCTTATTTTTTAATCTTTTCTTCATTTGCCCCATGCTGACCTCCAACCACCCCACCCCATCTGCTTATCGCAACCACCAAACCTGTCATCCCTAATCACTGTCAGTGAAGATCCATGTAGGGAAGTCAGGTTATGCCAGTGGTTGTCATTCTGAAGGCAATAGGGGCTTTTCAGTTTTCACTGTTTCTCCATCAGAGCCCTTCTACTAACTGAGCTAAGGCTTGCAAGACCCCTTGGAGCCAGCTCTTGCATTTCCTGCTATCCTCAAATGGAGGTCCAAGCTCCTTGACCCAATGAAGTGGATCACAACATCTGCGGAACACACCACTAGCCTCTGCACTGCTGGGTCACATTGCAATTAGCAGCAACTCTTACACATGCTACTATCCTATTAATGGAGTAGCAAGTTCCATGACCCTCTGCTTGGAGTTATTGTGGCTGCAGAATGTACACCAGGCCCTCCCATGTTGGGTTGCATTTCATTTGGCAGCATCTGCGGGTACTCTCAAACCACCCCAATCATATCACCCACTCTAAAGTCCATCCCGACTCAATAAGTGACCATTCTCCAGTCCAGTGCTTATGGACTAAACAAATTCTCTAAATCCTCCTCAAAAACTGTCAACAGTAGGATACTTATCAGGGGATACCTTGAGCCACTTTGGTCACTCCTATGGCAACAAGATTGGTCCCAAATTGATACTGCCACAGATGTAGATACCGTGCTGCAATACTTTATCTCCCAGTTCAGTGTTGCCTGTGATATCCATGCCCTTTATAAGAAATGAAAAATCAAGGGCCTTGACAATCCCTGGATTACAGGCAATCTCCTAGAACGAATGAAAACACAGGACCTCTCATGGGCTTGAGCAAGAGCTTCTGGCAATCAAGCAGATATTCAGGCAAACAGAGCCACCAGGAATGCCTGTACCAGAGCCATTCATTTGGGAAAAAGCCAGCTACCACAGGAGTGCCATATCCAACTACTGGTCAGATGGTAGAAATTCTGGAACTACTTGTTGGAAGTTATAGGGAAGGAGTCCAAAGTAATGCCTAACATGCTAAACTTAGATGGCACCATTACTCTGGACCCCTCCACAATTGCCATTACTTTCAATCTGGCATTCACTGACCTTAGCCATGTACTTTCCGCTAACTTCTTTGACACTAACCCCACCACTGCTTCCCAGGCCCAACCAGATAAAGAACTAAGTCATCCATAATTCTATTTCAAGGCAGTCACTGAAAGGGACGCCAAGAAATATCTCCTCAAGTTACTTGGAAAAAACATAATAAGTGGGAACACACTGGACATGAAGCTTATCGTTTTCACCCTCGATACTGTCCTGCCCCCCTTCCCAAAATTATCAACCAGTCACTTACGCTCTTCCAGTTCCCATTCAAGTGGAAGTCTGCCCTAGTGACCCCAATAGACAAGTCTGGGGACAGGGCAATACACGAAATTTACAGGCCTATCTCCTTCTTACCTCCACTATCCAAAGTACTTGAAAGCATTGTCACAGACCAACTGGTGGAGTACCTGGAGAAATACAACCTGCAATGTCCACAGCAACATGGCCTCCAAAAAAGCCATAGTACCATCTTTGCTCTCCTTGAATTTACAGGACACATCCACCAAGCACTTGACCAAGAACAACATGCTGGTGCCACCTTTATCGACCTATCAAAGGCCTTCAATGTGGTTAACCATCCATTACTACTTGAACACCTGGAAAATTTAGTACTGTCTTATGATACCCTAAAATGGTTTCACAGTTATCTCTAACAGGTCACAACAAGTTAAGATTGGTGACACCCTCTCTTCCAAACAATTTGTCCAGTCTGGTGTCCCCCAAGGGTCAATCCTGGGGGCCCTACTTTTCAACATCTTTATAAAAAAACTCCCTACTGCCTGCAATGAACATATCATCCTGTATGCCGACAATGTGGTGACTTTCGCCATAAACCCAGATCCCTCTCACTTAGAGCACCACCTGTAGGAAAGTTTCACGGAAGTTGAGACCTGGTTCATCTCACAGAAACTAGTGCTAAACTACAAAAAAACAAAGACTATGCTATTCCATGGTACACATAGCAAACATAAAAACCAACAGTTGACTGTCCGACAGTGCTCAGGTGTTGCTCTTGACCAGAGGCAAACTTTCAAGTACCTTGGTGTGATCTTGGAGAGTACTCTGTCCTTCTCCAGTCATATCGACGTGGTTGCTAAATCTGTGAATATCCGCATCAGCCTTGTCTACAGACATAAGCACTGCTGGACACCCAAAGCCCCTAATCTAGCAATACATAGCTCCATTGTCTCCATCATTGATTATAGGCTTGTTATCTATGGAGCGACCATGGCCACAGTACTACAGCAAATTTCCTTAGTGCTGAATAAGACATGCTGACTTCTAACTGGAGCTGCCCACTGCATGCACACCTGTGACCTCTACAAGCAGGCAAACAGGCTACAACTGCAGGAAAGAATCACATAACAAACTTGTCTAGTAGTAAAAATGGCATCTAATGGTCTCATGCCCCCTAGGGTCCAGAATCTCCTCAGCCTAGCCAGCTGCATTCAGAACACCAGAAGCTCAGATAACTACACACTACTTGTCCTCCGCTGTTGCACTTCCCAAGGCCAAGGGTCTTTTGCAGGTAAAGCCCCTTGTTTAACTCTCTGGGTGGTGAAATCACAAATTTAGGCACCCTTGGCCCATTTAAACATAAACTTCAGCAGATGCTTGTGTCCAGGGCCATGTGCAATTATTTCTAATAACTCCCATGATGGCCACCACCCCTTTTCCTTTTACCTGTCTTCTATCTCCCCCTCCCTCTGTTTCCCTTCCCCTCATCTATCCCCACTTGCCTTCTTTACCCCCCTTCCTTTCCAACCTAACCTGGTCTCTATCCATTCTTTCATACCCACTATCACCTCTCCTTCCCTGCCACCAAATTTTTTGTTTGCTCGCCACACTTTACTGCTGGTGCCAGCAGTCCCCTGAACTTTGTCTCCCATTCCCCTACCTCATTCCTGGTACTTCCATTTCCCCCATCTCTATCTCCCCTCCCCTCCCCTCCACTACTTCTCACTGGCTGGTTATCCACTCCCCTTCCTCTTGCTAACCTCACCCTCATCTTCACCTGCTTCTCCCTCAGGCCTCCCTCGGGCCTAGCCTTCTCTGGTATAACTTTCAAACAAGGTCTTAGGCAACTCTTTCTTCAGCTCTTCTTGACAATACTGTACTGGCTGCATTATAAATCTGTATATATTATGTCTGTGGGTTTCAATAATCTGTATATGTACGCTATGCTTTTCCTTTTCTTATGTTACCCTTTACTGTGAATGTATTCCTGAACTACTTACCTTGTTAATTTTACCAAGTTTGTCCTACCTGTCTATGTATCCTGAAGTGGAACCTTTGTAAAAGAGCCTCTGGTTCAATGGTGCAAACCCAAAATCCAATAAATAAATAAAATAAATCTCTTGCACATACTGCTATCCTATTATTGGAGTACCAAGCTCCATGGCCCACTGCTGGGGGTCACTGTGGCTACAGAATGTACACCAGGCCATCCTCTACTGGGATGTGCTGCAATCAGCAGCATCTCTTGCAGACAGGCACCCAAGCACCAGCCTCCAAGGTTTACTCCCAAGTCTATTATCCAAAGTGATGCACTGCTGCTGGGCATACTGTATGTTTCTGAGTTATAAGCAGAAATCATCAAGAAGTAGACTGGAGTTATGCAGCAAGAAGCTGGTTTTGATTAGCTGGCCCACTGGTGCAGTGGTAGTGCTACCACTCACGGCGCCAGCAACCTGGATTTGAAAATGAGCCTGGGTGGTAAGGGGCTGGCTGGAGGAGAGGGAAGCTGTCTTTGCTATGTATGAATGCCCCCCACAGTACTGTGAGAGACATCATAATGGCCATCAAGTTAGGGTGGGGGAGTGTGTCAGCTGGCACATATGCATGCCTTCTGCATGCATGTGAGTGTTGACACCACTGACGTTGAGGGCAGGGAGTAAAAATGGTAACAAAGAACCATCAGGGCAACAGGATAATGCTAGTATCCTGCAGGACCTTCACCTGCTGACAAAGCTGTTCCAACTGATCACAGATTCGGTCTCACTATTGGGCATCTAGAAGCACAAGGAAAGCCCTGGAGATGCGGTGTGACAGAGTTGGGGGTACTTGATAAAGAGGGCACACACTAGTGATCTGGGGTCCAGGAATGGCATATTGTTGCTCAGGGCCAGTGGCAAGAGAAAGGATTAAGCATCAATAGGACAGTTCTCCTTCCTCGGGAAGGGGGTGGGTTAGTGTGGTGCACTGCTTAACTGTCATCCAGAAGCAGCTGGGTGGCAAAAGATGTGATGCCACTATGTAGGGAAGGGGAACTGAACCCATGTTCAGGATGTTCAGGATGCCTGGGATGACTGATATCCATCAGTAGTTGAGTGGTAGCACATGCAATGCCACTACATAAAGAAGGGGAACCAAACCCATGTTCGGGATGCTGGGAGTATCTCCACAGAAGCTAAACTTGCTAATAACACCCACTGCATATCCATGGGCCCAGGGTAAAAACCAGTAGAAAAAATACTCAAGGCATCAGGATGCAGACCAGACACCACCACCAGAGACCTGTGGCTGAAGACGTCGGTGTAAGGTAAGCCCTGGAGAAGCCAAGTGATGGAACTTGGGGGGGAGAGTTGGTCGGAAAGAGACATCCTGGGAGACTAACAGATAAACAGATTATGAAAAGAAAACATAGACATAATCTGCTTTTGCTACTTGTCCACCAGTTACATCACAGTTCCCCTGTTTATGACCTCACAATTACTTCCAGCCCAACAGATTATTGTGTTGTAAACAGGATTGTGATGTCAAGTGTAGCAGAAATGATTACTAGATTTTTTGATTTCCTGTAAATGGCCTTATAAAAGAATAATGGGGGGAATTTCAGAAATGTATATGGAATATAAGCTTAATTGTGTTGAAATATATTTTTTTCAAACTTGTCTATAATCGCCTAGTTACTAAGATATGCTACAAGACAGTTCTGTTGTATGTTTTTAAACAGCCTGACTCCAAGCTTTGTTTTCCCATTCCAGTGTGTTCATTTTTCATTTATGTGCATTCTGCTCTTCAGAGGGGGCTGTTCTGATTAACAAAATGATTTAGGGTTGTGGCAACTTATACCAAGGAGTTGCCTTCCTGAGGAGTTAATTTCGCCAATTTTTGAAGTCTTTTTTGCAAGTGATTACAAGTTCTGCTTAAATGCCCCAATCACAACTTCTGTTTTGATCCTTTTAATCACTTAAAAAAAATTAAAACATGGGTTAAATTAAATCCTCAAGCAGGCAGCTCCTTGGCATGACTTGCATGCCTGGACCATGCCATCGCATTTTTAAAGTACAATGGGACAACGGGATGACTTCTTGGGAATATGGAGCCTGGCTTGGGGATCAGTTTATGAAAAATGAAAACTATCCTGATGGCTCATCTTAGTGACTTGGCAGTTCTAAGATGCTGCTTGGCAAAATCAGTCCCGATTATGAATTACTGTAGCACCTTTCTCAGTGCTCAAAACAAACAAACAAACAAACAAACAAAAAAAAAAGGGAAGTTCCCTTACCTGAATGGGAGCTCATGGCTGTAATTATTTTTTTTTCTAATGATGCCCCAGGTGCTCCAGATATTATTGGCATGTAAGATTATTTTACTCATCAGTTTTGAAACTTGGTGAGTAAAACAAAATTTGGATGTGTACAAGTGCTTTAAACCTGGGAACAATCTGCACCTTTTAAGTCACCAGTGATGTTATGAAGTACTAGTCCATGGGGTGTGGAACATTTCCATGTGTTGGGATGAGGATCAGTACATGTTTAAACAAATTCTGGCAAGAGCCAATAGGGCTGTGAAGCACTACCAAGTGAAGAAAGTTAGACATGTGCATAGAAATTATTCGACACCCAGATGTAATGTGGCCATAAGTTGGAGGTGTTGTACCAGATTTTCAACTTGGCCTTTTTTTAAACCCTCCTCATGAACAGTGCCAGTGTCATTTTGTTCAATTGTTCCGAAAGGTAATTGCGCAGACCAAACACGGTATTCTGCACCACAGGTGCAAAAGCACCATTTGGGCAGGTTGTGTAAAATGACAGCTATACAGTTGTGAAGGAGATGTACAAAAATGGCTATGTTAAAAATTTGAACTGAAAATATTAAAAATTGGTGATGTTAGGAGCGTGCATAGAAACTGTGCAGTGTATGCTTGTAACGCAGTCATTTGTTGGAATTTTTTCACCAAATTTTCAACATGGCCTTTTTTGGACCCCTTCTCCTGAACAGTGCCAGTGTCATTTTGTTTAATTTTTCCAAAAGGTTATTGTGCAGAACAAATGTGCTATTCTGCGCCACAGGTGCAAAAACACATTTCAGGCAGGTTGTGGAAAATGACAGCTATACTGTTGAGAAGGAGGTGCAAAAAATGGCAATGTTGAAAATGTGGAGTGAAAATATTAAAAATGAGTGATGCCAGGGGCTTGCATAGAAACTGCACAATGCACACTTGTAATGCAGTCATTTTGGGGGATTTTTTCACCTAATTTGCAACATGGGCATTTCGGGATCCCATCTCATGAACAATGGCATTGTCACTTCATGAATTAGTCCCAAAAGATGATTCCATGCAGTGACAGCGAAATCACCTTTCGGGACTAAGTAATAAAATGCAATGACAGTTTCCATGAGACGGGGTCACAAGAATCCCATGTTGAAAATTTGGGGCAAAAATTCAAAAAAAATGGCTGCGATATCAGCATAAGTTGAAAACCCCACTGAAAGGTTATATAGCACACTTACCTTTAATTCTTCAAGTTCACAGTTTTTGAAGAGTGCAGATGTGTCCTGGTCCAGAGAAGATGACAGTGCTGACCTCCAGAGGTAAGTATGGGGTAAAGGGGGGTGAGGAGGTAGGTGCACAGTAGGAGGGTGAGGAGGGAGGAGGGAGACCACAGTGGTGATGATGAGTGACCCTTTTTAGTTTCACAGGGAAACAAAAAATGACAACGAGGAACTGTTTTCAATTTTATAGCAAAAGAACAAAAAAAAAAATATTTCAGCACACTGGGGTGGACTCCTAATGTGCTACAAAAATGCCAACATGGGGATTGGGCACCCCGATATCAGGCATGAGGTGGGCAGGGGGCACCACAGCAGAAAAAAACTTGACGAGGGACCGTTTTGTAATTTACAGAAAGAAAAGACTTTCTGCACACTGGAGTGGGCTCCCAGTGTGTGACATGAGATGGGCATGATAAGGGGGACACAAAACAATGAATGGTATAGTGCCATACACAACATGGAGGCACTGAAGCACTGCGCATGCACACAACTCCGTGCATGCACACGACTTGTGCACATGCACAGTGCACGCATCAGAAAGCAGAAGTAACATACAAAATAGTGAGGTTGTTATTCCATACACTGATTGTGGCAGAGGGCTTTCAGCTCTGTTGGGCTTTCAGAAGGATACTTCCAAAAGTCCAACGGAAGAAGTTGTGAGATTGGCCATTTTCTAAGCAAAAAAGCTCTTGAAGATGTCTGTAGACTCTGCCCACAGCCCTAAAAAGAATTGGAAGACTTTTTCCTAATATTGGGAGAGTAAAATAGGCCAATACTCACCTTATCTGGAGTACTGGATGCCCCTTTAGGAAGGTATTGTAATTTGCTCCCAAAGGGTCGGCTGCTGGATCCCATCTACAGTATTTCCTTATCACTGACTCTGCATCTGCTCTTAGATGTTTTGTGATATCTGTATAGGGAGAGCATGAACATTTTAATATTATGGGATTTATCAATTGCAGCACCACATGCGTGTTGTACTTGGTTACTTGCTCATGTGATGTGTTTTATGTGGGGAAGACCTCCAGGACCTTTAAACTGAGGGTGGGGGAACATCTCAGTGATATCAGAACTAGAGATGATAGGAATGTTTTGTTTTGTCATTTAGATGTAAATCATGGAACAGTACCACATCATTTAATGTTCTGGGGAATAGAAAGGGTTAGACTGGGTCCCAGGGTGGGGACCTGGAATTGCTCCTGTCACAAAGAGAACAGTTTTGTATACACAAATTGGGTGCTTTGCGCCTACCAGGTTTAAATGAAGTTTTTCAGCTTGTACCATTTTTCATTAAATAATCAAGTAAGAGACAAGAGAATGTATTACTAGAATTGGCATCTTACATCCTAATCGGATCTATATACATATTATAGGGGTGCGGTTGTGCCCCTATAGGTTAGGGTTGAGAAGGCACTTTAATGTTAAACTTGAAATTTTGTACATTAATAACTTAGGACCCATTCAATGGATTTGCATGAAATTTGGAATGTGTGGTGGGGCATCATAGTTCACTTGATCTGCCAAGTTGCGTTTTGGTCAAACATAAGTTTTTTGAACAGCGAAATGCTCAAAAATGCACTTTTCACCACTTTTGTGTGCAGGTTTGGGGATTTAATTTGTGGCACTGCACAGACACCATTTGGCCTGCCAGTCTGTAACTTGACATGTAGAAAGAACTTGGGTCTAGAAATATGCCACTTTTTGTTTGGTGAAAAAATATTAATCCATTCAAAAGTTATTAAAGTTTTTATCTCCCATTATAAGTCTATGAGAAAATTTTTATTGTTATTTTGCTAAATAAGAATGGGGTTTTGGCTATCTGGTCACTCCTCATGATCAAAGAATTTACAGGCTTGTGATCAAAGAGTTTTTCATCACGAGAAATTTATCGTTCCTGACAGCTGCCATCTTGTTTTGAGTTTGAGGTTAGAAAAAAAACAATTATCTCATCCCAGGGGTGACTTGTGAAGTAAAACTAGGATGGGTTTTGCTAAGGGGGCTTCCCTCTATCGACCCTTGCCTGTGGTTTAATGTAGTTGTGTCAAAAAATAGAGTTCAAAGTTTGACATTTTTTGGTCGTGGCTCACTAAGAATCTTTGATCGTGAGCCTGCAAATTCTTTGGTAGAGATGTCGATTTCATTCATGAGCTTCTTTCATGACTTCCTGACCAGATATCCAGTTTATTTTCTGGACCAGATCTTCCTGGGAGGGGCCAGATAGCCCAAATTTCATGACCGAATGTCCCCTGATGGCCAAAAATGATCTTAGGTCATGAGGTCGCAGCCAATTCTCATGATCAAAAAATTTTTAAAGGTGGTAAAACTTTAAAATTAAATATCTCTGAAACAGTTTGGTCTTTTTACTTGAAATTTGGAAGGTGTTGAGGGGATATCCTAGAGATTTGACTGATGCTGTTTAGGTGTTGTAAAATTAATTTATTGTGGAGATATTGAGTGATGTACTTAGCATTTTTCCATAGGCTTATGCACAGTGCTATTGGCTTGATATTTATAGGGTAAGCAGCCCTAGTGCCATGGAGGTGTGTTTCAGTGGTTTGGTATGTAAAACTTAAACAGGTATGGAATTATGCCACTCCAACGAATGAAAATTTAGTCCATTCTGTGTTAAGTACTTTTGAACCGTGCATCCGATTTGCCTGACATTTGGAATGTGGAAAGATTAATCATAGATCTTCGATTGTGACAATTTTTATGGTGGTGGCAGTTACAGTTGGTGAATTGTGGTGCATGCTCATTATACTTAATGGGGAAGTATATATGTGCATTGTGAAAACCATGGTGAGCACATTTTTGGGTGTGCAGGAAGATCTCATTATAAGGTATAGGACAGCTCAAAAGGTATGGCAGATGTATATTGTTATGCTGTGCTGGGCAATGTGGTGGGAACGCAGGGCCCTCTCAAAAGGCATAGCAGAAGTTTGTTGTTATGCATTGCTGGGCAATGTGGTGGGAGCGCTGAACAATACATTGGATTCAGTACTTATATGGTGATGCTATGCAGAAATGTACAAGTTGGTGGGAGTGTGGGGCCCGAAGATTTTAAACCATAGGGTAAGCCTGCAGTGGAATTTTTTTCATAGGTTGCACAATTAATGAGATACACCAATACATGTTTTTTTACTATTTATATTACACTTTTTCAAAAAGTAAGGAAATTATATGCAAAAAACTGCGTTATTGCATCAGTTAGGGTTGAAGCGACAAAAGCCAGGAAATTCAACATTAGG
This sequence comes from Neoceratodus forsteri, assembly GCA_016271365.2. Classification (NCBI taxonomy): domain Eukaryota; kingdom Metazoa; phylum Chordata; order Ceratodontiformes; family Ceratodontidae; genus Neoceratodus; species Neoceratodus forsteri. The sequence continues at coordinate 1,579,084,424 of CM057449.1, read as the reverse complement.
GGTGAACACCCCCCACACACACTCCCATCCTCCACAGACTGACAGATGCCATTGTGTGGCATGGGGTCATGAGTCCTAACTGTCACCCCATTCCCTTTAACTGTACTATGTAAGCCTGGTTACACATGGAATGGGGTGACAGTTGTGTCTCACAACCCCATGCCACATCACGGTGTCTGTCAGTCTATGGAGGATGGGAGTATGTGGGGGGGTGCTCACCCCTAATGTTGAATTTCCTGACTTTTGTTGCTTCAACCCTAACTGATGTATTAACGCAGTTTTTTGCATAGAATATACACACATATATGCAAATTTGTATCTGATCATAGAGGTATATTTATTGAACTCTATATGTGTCTGGTCCTCAGATTACTTTATGGTCTGTTATTATATTCACATATATATTTACAACAGGGATGTTTTACGTCTCTTTTTTTGGGTATATACAAGGTTTTTTTGCATAGACTTTTTATGATACATTTGCTCATTAACATTATTATAGAGTGTACAGACAAGTATTCTGTGGTATATCTACTAGTCTAAGACCAATTTAAATTATGAAATCCATTTGAACTGCTTAGTAAGAAATAATTAAACATATGTATTTGCATATGCTTATGTCTATGCTGTATATTGTAATGAATAGTTTTGTTCTAGGTGTGTTAAAAATGGTGTTGATAGTTTTAGTTATTGTATTGTATATTATCAGTCATCTGTATCTGCAATGTGTCTGTTGTTCTATTTTTTTTGCACCTTGTGAATTATACATTTTATTACGCATGTCACTCAATGGTTCATTATTATTATTATTGTTTATGCACTGTCACTTTAAGACTGGGATTAAAAAGAAGTGTGCACCACCTGTTTGAACACTCCTTGATGATGCTCTGAAGCGAAACCAGTAGGAGGTTGGTGGGTGTCACTGTGAGCTCTCATTTTATAGAGGGTAAATGGTGCTCCATGGCCATTTTCTATTAATGAATGATGTTTTAAACATGCTTTTGAGCTTGTTCTGAATGGATTTGTGAGTTCATTTTGCTTTGTCTGCAGTGGGTGGTGCTGGAGTTTCTTGAGTGCAGAGCATATGCACTTTTGTTAATGCTAGTTTCACAACTTTAAATCAGGTTTTTGTACAAATTAAAGCCAGGTTTCAGCTAACAACAGCCACAATCCATCTGAGCATGGAGTGGACTGTAGATAAGGAAGTGGAAGGGTTCAAATGGCCAGCTCCTCGATGAAAGAGCACCCAATATTTTCTTCTGTGTACCTTAAAATCATGGTAAAGATATTCATTAAAAAGTTCAGGTGAAGTGACCAGTGGGGTACCACAAGGATCAGTACTAGGCATGGTCCTCTTCAATGTAATTCTTAATGACATTACAGAAGACTGGAAGGGAAAGCAGGCCTGTTCGCAAATGACACAAAACTCACAGTGTGAGTGACTGCACTGGGTTTGGGGGGGTGGAAAGAATGATGGGTGATATAAAAAAGCTGGAAGAATTGTCATGGGTTTGGCAGCTCGGTTTCAACACTAAAAAGTGCAAAATCATACACTTGGGGCACAGAAACCTGGGGCCAAGATACCAACTGGGAGGAGAGGTATTAAACGTCACAAAGCAGGAAAGGGACCTGAAGATAATCATTTCTGAAGACCAGAAGGTAGCTAAACAATGTGACAAGGCAGTGGGGAAGACTAGCAGAATGCTGAGATGCATATGCAGGAAAATTACCAGCAGAAAGAGGGAGGTAATAATACCCCTCTATAGATCACTGGAGAGACCACACCTTGATTACCATGTCCAGTTTTGAAGGACCCATCTCCGCAAGGACATAGATAGTGTGGAGGCAGTACAAAAAAGGGCAACCGAAATGGTGCATGGCCTGCATCAAAAACCCTACAAGGAAAGGCTTCAGGAATGAAATATGTACTCCCTGGAGGAAAGGAGGGAAAGGGGGAGAAATTATAGAAACATTCAAATATCTCACAGGAAAAAACAAGGCACATGAAGTTAGCATTTTCCAAAGAAAATGATGGTCGAGGACAAGGGGTCACACTATGAAGATGGAAGTGGGGAGGCTCAGCGGCAAAGTGAGGAAGTACTTCTTCACAGAGAGGGTGGTGAATGAATGGAACAGCCTCCCAACAGAGGTGTTGGTGGCTGGAATGGTTACAGGATGCAAGAATGCATGGGATAGACACAAAGGGTTTTAGAAATAAGGAGGTGGGGTGGAGAAGACCAGAGACCAAGTAGGGTCTGCAGTGACACTATAGTAGGGGAAAATAGGGCAGAATGGGTGGGCCAGGAGGTCCTTATAAGCTGACAATTCCTGTGTTTCTATATAACCTTCCAGTGCATCCATTTACCCAGTTAGGGAAATGTGTTGAAGCAGGACCCCACTGACAACGAGATGTTTCAACTCTTAGCTGAATTGTTCTGGGCAACTAAAATTTGGACAGACTTCTGGCTTTTCTTTCTTTCCTCAGACACCTGACCATTTGTTCTCCATTCACCCAGATCCAGGCCATGAAGTCAGGCTTTGGCATGTGCTCTGGATGCACTAAGGTAAAAACCCACTGAATTTTGTGCCTAGGCTCTTTTCAGAATTCGGGCACAGTTGTGCTTGTCCAGATGGCCTTGCCCGCCTTTTTTTTTTATTAATTGTTTTGCTCCACCCTGCCCCCTGGAGTCCCACTCATTTAGGATTCCAAGCTTAGCAAAATAGGGGTTTGATTCCTAGGAGTCTTGATGAATTGGTTAAATGGTGTTCCTTGAGGTTGCCAAGCTTAATGCCCATCCCCCTCCCCTAAGCAAACATGATCTCATGCATCATGCAAGGCCCTGTAGGAAGAAAGCTATTATAATGTATAGTAGAACATTGTTCTGTATACAATTCCATCCCTTTCAAAATGCTGTTGTGCCACAGTTCATAAGTCATGGAATGTGATTGTACCCTTCTGTGGTACAATAGCATTCTGAAACCTCTAGAGACTGGAGAAGTCAGTGTTATTCTGAAAGCACATAATACAATACACTATAAAAAATTCAGGATGTGCAACTTTTTGCACAACCGGTGTGTTTCACCTCATTGGAGTTCTGATTCCCACAGGCCTCTTGAGCTTCACTTTCAAGGTCAGAAAGAATCAGAACCTCTTTGTGACAGAACAAACTGGTTGTGTACAGTTGACCATCCATTGTTCTCTATACTAATTCTCTTTGCCACATGTGCTGAGCCATACTTCTTTTTCTTCAAAAAGTAATTGTTTGTGAGGCACTGGCTTGGAACTGTACCTTTTGTTTCAGACAGGAAGCGAAGGGCTGGGTGAAGGGGGTGGGCATGAAGGTCGGCAACCCCAAGGAAACCACACAACTAATTTGCCATGACTCATAATGCTCAAAACCCTGTTTTTCATTTTCTTACTTAGTGTGGTTTGCATTACCAGCCCTAATGCCTGTATTAATGTTGGCAGTAATGTAGTTTTTTGCAGTGAGTATATACTGTATGTATATATGGTGGGGACATGATGTGGTGTTTTGGGGGTAATCAGTTGCCATATACAAGCAAAGGGGCAGTATAGCATAGTACTTAAGGGCACTGAGCTGCAAACCTGGAGACCTGGGTTTGAATCCCACAGCCCCCACTTACATACCATGCAACCCTGAGTAAGGCACTTAGCTTTCCCTAGAAATGAGAAATGAATCCATTATTTGCACTTGGGTGATCTACAGAAACTCCAGCACAGGAGGAGGAGATGGACAGGGTTCTAGTGGGAGGAAATGAACAGGGGTCTAGTGGAAGCCATCCATAAGATGGCAACTAGGAGCAAGGTGCTGCTGGTGGGAGAGTTAATTTGCCATGTGTGGATTATAGCATCCCGGCTGCAGTTTCTGCTAGGAGCAGGATATCCTGGACTCCCTGCAGGGGGCATTCCTCAGGCAATTAGTAAATGAGCTAACTTGTGATGGAGCAATTTTGACCTAGTACTCACCAGCAGTGATAGTTTTGCAGATGTCCCAGTGGGTGGCCACCTGGGGACTAGTGATCACCAGACGGTGTGGTTCAATATAAGAATAGGGATGAAGTCAAACCACACAAAGGCGAGGTTCCTGCACTTCAGAAGAGCAGACTTTACAAAGATAGGGGAATGCCTCAGGGATGCCCTGGCAGGGAGAGGAGACTTGGGTGGAGTAGGAGAACAGTAAGTGAATTTAAAAGGAGCTCTAGTGAAGGCAACACAACTCTGAATTAGGCAAGTAAACAAAAGCAAGAGGAAAAAAAGGCCAACATGGTTCTCAGAGGTGGTGGTGGGGAAGGTTATGGCACTAAAGTCAATGTTCAGAAGGATCATTATTAGTGGAGTGGTGACTTTTCGTTTTTTATTGAAGGTTGCTTAAACATCAGCAAAACCATTTTTAAAACGAGCCCCATAGACTTGTATGGGGCACACCCCCACGCTCTACTTGGTTAGACATCACATAACGCTGGAGCCCGGGAGTGGAGCAGGCTGACCAGGAAGTGGAAAGGGATTGGCTGGCCAGTAGTTTGACCAGAGTTATGATCTCTTCCCTCCCTTACACTACAGTAGTAAATTTTGTAATTTTTGCAGAGACTGTCACCGCTGCAGCCTCCTGTACCTTATTCATTCACGCGAGGTATTTAAAGGTCTCAATCATATTCCTTCTTACCCGCCTCTCCTACAAGGTGTACATATTGAGCTCCTTTAGCCTCTCCTTCTAGGGCTTTTGATGGCAGACCCAGCACCAACTAGGTAGCCCTCCTTTGGACTGCTTCTACTCTGTCTTTCCTGAAATGTGGTCTCCAAAACTGGTCACAGTACTCCAGGTGGGGTCTTACCAATGACCTATATAGGGGCATCACCACTTCCTCTTCCTACTGTTGATAACCCTACCTATATGCCCCACTAGCTCTACCGATTGCTTTGTCACATTGTCAGGCAACCTTTAGGTCCTCCAGTGTGATTACCCTGAGGTTCATTTCCTGCTCGGTCATCTTTAAGTATATACCCCCCTATTTTGTACTCCACCCTCAGGTTTCTGTGACCCAAATGCATTATTTTGCACTTTTTTGCATTAAAGTTTAGCTGCCCAACTTTTGACCACTCCTCCAGTCATTTTAAACCATTCTCCCCCTGCCCCCGAGTGTCCTCTCTCATGCAGATCTTTGTGTCATCCACAAAGAGGCAGACCATCCCTTCCAATTCCTCTGCTATGTCACTGATGAAGACATTAAAGAGAACATGCCCCAACACCAACCTCTGAGGTACCCCTCTGGTCACACTCCCCTCTTTGGGACAAACTCCATTTACCACCACCCTCTGCAACCTATCCCCTAACCAGTTTCTTATCCAGGTTACCACCTAACTGCCCTCCTCATGCTACCCAACTTGTTTCTCAATCTTCTATGTAGAATGATGTTGAAGGCCTTGCTGAAGTCCAGGTAGGCCATGTCCACCATCCCTCCCTGATCCAACACCTTGGTTACTCAGTCAAAAATAATCTCAGATTTGTTTGCCACAACCATCATTCTGTGAAACCATGCTGCCTCTGGTCAAGTAGAGCATTAGAAACATAGAAACACAGACTTTGACAGCAGATAAGGACTGCTTGGCCCACCCAGTCTGCCCATTTCCCTACCTATTCGATAAGCTGCAGATCCTAGTTAACCAACAGCCTACTGTACTTCTTTCTGCCCTCCAACAAAACTGCCTTATGTCTGTCCCACGCATTCTTGAATTCTCCCACAGTTTTTGACCCCACGACCTCCTCAGAAAGGCTGTTCCATGTGTCCACCACCCTCTCTGTGAAAAAATACTTCCTCACATTGTCCCATGAGCCGTCCCCTCTCTAACTTCTAATTGTGCCCCCTTGTTCATGCACATCTCTTTTTCTGAAAGATGCTACTCTCTTGGACTTTGTTGATTCCCTTGAGGTGCTTGAGAGCTTCTATCATGTCCCTCCTTTCCTCAAGGGTATACGTATTAAGTGTCTTTAACTACAAAAGAACCCCAGAACAAATGCCCTAAGGCATGGGTTATCTCGGAGGATATTGGCCATGCAGCCAAGTATTAAAGGAAACACAATTGCACATATCCCAATAATGCAAAGCATCATGGAAAACACAGGCAAATCCCCATAAGAGAATTTTGACTGGCTCTACTTTAAGCAGAATTGCATGGTGCCAGAAGGCCTCACATTGCAATCAACAAAGGCCAAGAACAGCAGACACATACACGTGTTTCATTCTCATTTGGACTCATCAGTGCACCATATCTGTGTCTTAGCCCAGGGAGAGGGGACCATCCACCCCATAAGGGGGATTGTTATTTGCTGGGGTCATGGGGACCCCACAATAGAGAAGGAAAAGAACTACAAAAGAACCCCAGACAAATGCCCTGAGCCATGGGTTATCCTGGAGGATATTGGCCATACAGCCAAATTTTAAAGGAAACACAATTGCTCATACCCCAATAATGCAAAGCATCATGAGAAACATATGCAAATCCCCATGAGAGAATTTAGACTGGCTCTACTTTAAGCAGAATTGCATGGTGCCAGAAGGCCTCACATCGCAATCAACAAAGGCCAAGAACAGCAGACACATACACGTGTTTCATTCTCATTTGGACTCATCAGTGTGCCATATCTGTGTCTTAGCCCAGGGAAAGGGAGCCAGCCGCCCCTTAAGGGGGATGTTATTTGTTTGGGTTATGGGGACCCCAAAATAAAGAAAGAAAAAACTACAAAAGAACCCCAGAGCAAATGCCCTGAGGCATGGGTTATCCCAGCGGATATTGGTCATACAGCCAATATCATCCGGGTCTTTAGTCTCTCTTTGTATGGCTTCTGGTGCAGATTCTGCACCATTATAGTTGCCCTCCTCTGGACTGCCTCCATCCTGTCTATTTTTGCAGAGATAAGGTCTCCAGAACTGCACGCATAACTCCAGTTAGGGCCTCATCAATGTCTACAGAGAGATATTTCATATTTTCTACTGGTGTTGCCTCTCTCTATACATCCCAGTATCCCCCAAGCCCTCCTTACTGCCTCCTTACATTGCTTGCTTACATTTAGGTCACCTGATATGATTATCCCTAGGTCCCTTTCCATTTTTGTTGATATTAGTACCTCCCCCCCATTGTGTACTCTTCCCCTGGGTTTTTGTTTCCCAGGTGCATTACTTTGCACTTCTTTGCATTGAGTCTAAGATGCCATACTTTTGATCATTACTCCAACCTTGCAAAGTCCTTTTTGTTCCTTTCCATCCCCCCTTGTGTAGCAACACTGTTGCAGATCTTTGTGTCATCTGCAAAGAGGCATACATTTCCTTCCAGTCCCTCTACAATGTCACTTGTAAAGACATTTAAAAGGACCAGTCCCAGGACTGAACCCTGCAGTATCCTGCTAGTAACCCCCCTTTCTTCGGAGTGGACTCTGTTTACTATTACCCTCTGTGTCCTGTTGCCCAGCCAACTGTTTACCCAGGCTACCACCCTGGGACCCACTCCCAAGCTGGCTAATTTGTTTATTAATATTTTGTGTGGGACTGTGTCAAATGCCTTGCTAAAGTCTAAGTCTACAGCCCCTCCCTGGTCTACTACTTTGGTCACCCAGTCAAAGAAATCTATTAGATTCATCTGACATGACCTTCCCACTGTGCATCCATGCTGCCTTGGGTCCCGTACCCCTCTGGCCTCTAGGTACTAAATTCTTTCTTTCAGAAGTGATTTAATCATTTTCCCTGCCACTGAGGTCAAACTAAGAGGTCTGTAGTTTCTTGCCTCTGCTTTGCTCCCACTTTTGTGAAGGGAAATCACACCCACCATCCTCCAGTCCTCAGATACCACACCATCTCCCATGATTTGTTAAAAAGGATAGTCAGTGGTGTCACTAGTTCTCCCCTTAGTTCTTTTAGAATTCTAGGGTGAATCCCATCAGGCCCCATTGCTTTGTCCACCTTTAGTTTTAGGAGTTCTTTCAGAACCCTTTCTTCTGTTAATGGACTGATATAGACCCCCTATCCAGAGTTCTTCTATTAATTGGATTAGATACCTCCCCTCCTCTTCTTTTGTGAATACTGAGCAGAAATATTCATTCATTCAGTATCCCTGCTTTTTCGCTGTCACCTTCTGCCCACCCACTCTCCACGTTATTAAGCATCACTATCTCTCGCTTCATCTTACTTCACTACCTGTACCTGTAAATGGTTTTATCCACCTTCTTAACTGAGTTGGCTATCTTTTCCTCGGTTTGGGGCTTTGCTATTCTGAGTGCCTTCCCCGCTTCCTTCTGGAACACAGTGGTTCAATGCGGGGAGGTCACTATACAGCTTACATAAAAGTTAGAACACCTGGCAAAAAAGCAGAGAACAGCTCGGGCAACAAGAACGTGCAAGGTAAGTTTTAAGAGATTTTTATTTATAATTATTTACTAGACTGAAATGTGCTGTAAATATTGAGCAGTTGTATATTGTGATCAAAGGGGGAACTCAGCTGTGTTATTCGTCTGTCACAGTTACCTCGGGTTCTCATGGCATCACGAGGAAGGCCACCAAAATTAGCACCCCATTATGATGTAAACTGGTATAGTTCTCTGTCTTGCTCCTTCTGTGTTTCCTTATACTTCCTGAAAGTTATCTTTTTCTCCCTATATTTCCCCGCCACCTCTTTTGAGAACCATAGTGTTTTTTTCCTTCATTTTGATTTGTTTATTTGCTTCACACAAAGGCTTGTTGCCTCTGTGATAGCAGTTTTGATGTTTCCCCATTGTTCCTCCACCCCTCCTTCTTGCCCATTTGCTAGTGCTTTTCTGAGGCACTCTCCCATTTTGCCAAAGTCAGCCCTCCTAAAGTACAGTACCCTCACTTTTGTATGGCTTGACTCTATGGCCGCATTTATCATGAACCACAGTTTGGTGATCACTTGTTCCCAGATGGCTACCCACTTCTAAATCTGAGGTACTCTCGCCATCCCCGTTTGAGAGTACCAGGTCTAAGATTGCTCCCTCCCGAGTGCGTTCCAACACTAGTTGTCTGAGGCATGTACCCTGTAGGGCACTGGATTCCAAGTATTCCACTATCCTTTCCTTTAATAATGTTTCCACTAATTCTCTGACCACTGAAGTCAGGTTGACAGGCCTTTAATTGCCTGCCTCCTTTTTGCTACCACTTTTGTGGAGTGGGACTACTTCCGCTCTTCTTCAGTCCTCTGGGACCACGCCTGTCTTCAGTGAACTGTTAAACAAGTCTGCTAGGTGTGCAGTCAGCACTTCCCTGACTTTCTTAAGCACTCTTGGATGCACCTCATCTGGCCCCATGGCTTTGTCCACCCTCACATTAGTGAGTGCTTTCCAGACCCTCTCCTCAGGAAAAGAACGGATGTCCATTTCCTTCCCCTCAAAGCTCTTGGTGATCTATTTGTGATCCTTCCCCTTTCTCTTCTACTGTGAACACTGAGTAGAAGTATTTGTTTAAGATGTTTGCCTTTGGTCCTCCTCCTTACAGTCCCCCCCACACCGTACTATCCCTCCTTTAGTCTTCCTTTTCTCACTGGCACACCCGAAAAATTTCTTGTCCCTTTTTGATATTACCTGGGCTATTCTTTCCTCAGTTTGCTCCTTTGTGCTACTTATTGCCTTGCCTGCCTCCCTCCATTTCCCCAGATACAATTCCCTATCCTCCTCTCTCTGGTGTCCTCATACCTTCTGAATGCTACTCTTTTTGCCTTTACCTTTTGTGCCACCTCCTTCAAGAGCCACAATGGTCTTGTTTTCCTTGTGTTTTTGCTTACTTGCTTGAACTTTTTCACAGAAAGGGTGGTGGAGAAATGGAATGGACTCTGGAGGAGGTGGTAAGGGAGACCAGCATAAAGGGTTTTAAGAGAGAATGGGATGGCCACATGGGTCTGGTATTGTGAGGTGGAGGGGAGTACAGCTCTGGATGAAGAAGTAGTATGTCAGATGAAGTCCTAGCCTTCAGGTAGGTGCCTTGGGCAGACTGGGTGGGCCAGATGGTCCTTTTCTGCATCAAGTTTCTATGTTTCTATGTTTATTTACTATGCCCTCTTTTAGTCTGTCCTATTTGCTCTCCACCCCATACAGGACATCCCCACCACCAGGTCCTTTCAGAAGTACTCTCCCATCTTTGTAAAGCCAGCTCTTCTGAAATCCAGGACTCTTGCCCTTGCGTGGTTGGATTCTGCTGCTATTATATCAAATCACACTGTGCTATGATATCTGGTCCCCAGATGACTTACCACCTCAATGCCTGCAACACTGTTTCAATTAGTAAGCACCAGTTCCAGTATTGCCCCATCCTCAAGTGGGTTCATTGACTAGCTGTCTGAGGGATGCCCCCTGCAAGGATTCCAGGATGTCTCTACTTCTAATTGAAGCTGCAGCTGGGAGGCTCCAGTCTATATCTGTCAGTTTAAAGTCCCCCACCAGCACAACCTCACCCTTTTCAGCCACTGTGCCAGTGACTTCTAACATTTCTTTATCTAATTCCTCCCCCTGTATTGGAAGCCTGAAGACCACTCCTATCCAAACAACAGTTCTGTTTCCTAACTCGAGTATAACCAACAGCACCACAGCCCCCCTTGAATTCCCTGTACCTCTTTCACTTTTATGTTTTCCTTAACATGAAGCACCACTTCTCCTCCTTTTCTTCCTTCCCAGTCCCTTCTAAACATCATGTAGACAGGCATGACCAAGTGCACCATGATTCAATAATGGCCACTGTGTCTAGATCTGCCTTTGCCATGGTGGCCTCCAGGTCTGAGATTATATTTCCCAAGCTGATGCATTGGTGCACATGGCTTTCCATATCATAGTTAGCCCCTTTTCTTTTCACCACCATCTTTCGCTAGCTGATCCCCCTTCCACACCTATTTATTTTGCCTGCTCCTCTTCCCCCCGCTGATCCATTTTTTCCTTAATTGTCTTGCATCCCGGTGGGTTTTTCTCCTCTTGGGATCTCTCTTTTATAGCACAGCCTGTGGGGGAGGGGACAGTTACTGCCTCCCCTTTGTCTTCTACCACCCCCTCGGCTAGTGTAAATGTCTATCCAAGTAACATTTAAACCGTCCACTGAGGACTGCTGTTCCACTCATGGATGGATGCAGATTATCCCTCCTAGTATAAGCTTTGATCCCTCCAGGTGGAACCCCAGTCCCCAGTGTAGCCGTACCCCTCCTCTCTGTACCATTGCTTCAACCATTAGTTGAAGGCCTTAGAGTCGAGCTCCCTCTCCTTCCCTATCTTGTAGATGGACAGCATTTCCATAAAGGCTATAGTACATGCTACCTGCCTAAGACTATTCCCCAGTGTCCTAAACTGCTCCTGCACTGTCCCACCCATAGCAAGGTTGTTTTCCCCAGGTGGACAATGACATCCATCTCCCCTTCCTATTGCCCTCGTGATCTGTTGGATACACTCCTCATCCCTCCAAGCTATTGCGCCTGGTAGGCTCTTTACCTCCCTCCCTTTCTACTCCCTTTCCTTCCCCCAACTCTATCCCCTTGACAGTAGAGTCCCCCACCAGAACATGCTTCCACCTCCTCTGGGGTCCTCCTCCTCCCCAGTGCCTCCATTAGGTTGACCCTTCCCCCCATCCTCAGTCTCCACCACCTTGGGTTCCCCTTCTGGCAGTCCCACTCTGCAAGAATGGCACAGGATTTTTGAAGTGGCATTGGATGAGAAATGTGCCTGTGATCTGCATCTCCCAGCCTTCAAGAATCCACCACCCCTGCCCTCCTTGGGCCGACCATAGTCCAAATGCTCCTCCCTTCTGGCATTCTTTGAGGTAGAGGTGTCTGTTTAGGTGTCCCTGGGTGGTATAAATGATCCCCCAACTCCTAGTCAATGCAACTTTGAATGTAGTGACATTCTCTTGAATCTCAGCAAGCATCACTTGGAGCCTAGAGTCCTGTTCCCTCCACCCAGAGAGGTGCACATAGATGAGCAGCAATGCAGTCACCAGAAGGTCTTCCTGCAGACTGCTGCTCATAACTACTACACTGCGCCACTCTGCACATTTCCTTTTTTCCTGCTTTTCTTGTGTTTTCTGTCCACCTATCCCAGCCCCCAGTAAGGCTGTCTTACTTACACCCAGCAACAGCAAGACTCTAAACCCTGAAGCACCCTAATGCCAGCGACCGTTTAACAGTAAGCCCCTACATGCAAAAATACCCAACACCATCTTAACAGCCCCTAAACCTCAAAACACACTAATACATAGTGACAGTTTACTAGCAATCCCCTAATTACAGAAACACACTTGTACCCAGCAGCACTTCAAATATTAAGTCTCTAAGTCCACAGTCACACTACCCTCCCAGTGCTTAACAGTGATCCTCCAAAGTACAGCCTCTCTACAATGCAACCCCTCAATCAGTACAGTTGTACCTGGGATCTGATGAGCAGAGGAAGGAGGATTAAGCACCCCAGAGGATGCTGTCCAGCTAGGGGAGGGACCAGACCAGCATTTAGCTAGTGGGCCAGTGCCAATTTTGACCCCAGCAAAAGAAGTAGGGCTAGTGTCTGGTGCCAAGGAAGGAGGTGGGGCTAGTGTTTGAGGAAGGGGGGGTGCCAGCTTGGGGCTTAGAAGCTGGGCCAGATGGGGTCGGGGCTGTGGGAGGAAAAGAGGGGGCTAGTGTCAGGTCCTGAGAGGGAGAGTGAGGAGGGGGTATGTGTGCCTCGGTGTCTGGAAGAGGTGGTGTCCAGGTTGTCCTTGCAGGGAACATGTGCATCAAGGGTGTGGCTGAATCTCAAATGGCTATGGAGGAAGTGGTGTGGAATCTGGGATACAGTGAGCCCCAGAGGGAGGTGATATCCGTGGGCTCAGAAAAGTGGGGTGTTTAAAGGGACTGCAGTTGAAAGGGGTGGCGGGTTTGTGTCAGGAAGTGGAGGGAGGGGGTTAGTGTCTGGGGTGATAGAGGGAGCCAGAGTAGTGTTGGAGACTGAAGGGTATACAGTCAAGAGGGCTACTGTCATGGGGGTCTGTAAGGGAAACACACTAGTGTCAGGTGTTGTGGAGGGTGGGGGCTAATGTCAATGGGGCTTGTGGAGGAAGTGGGATAGCGTTTGGTTTCGAGGATGAAAGTGTAACTAGTGTCTGAACTGCAAGCCAGTTAACTATGCAGATTGGGGGTGCAGAAAGTCACATTTATTCTCAAAAATAAAATTGGTTTTATTGGTAAAACACTTGAAGTGTCTTCCCAGCTTTGTTTTAAATGTATTTATTGAAGTGTATTGGTTTAGCAGGATTTCATACAACAAACTGTCCAGTGACATATACCTGTCTGGAGTTAAATCAGCTGCACCTTAGAAATGTATCACTAAATGCTCATTGAAGCACTTCACTTTACCCAGTGGATCCCTCTGTGTACAAATGCCAGTGGCCTGAGGGTCACTGGGTCCGTTCGGGTCAGTTAAACAATTTCTAAACTGGTAAGCAGGTGTAAAGCTGCCGTACAGTGCCGTAAAGTTCAGAGATAATTGGGCTGACATTTATATCATAGTCTGACAAGACTGGGCACTGTGTCAGAAGAGGTGGGAAGGCATGAAAATGGGGACAAATAGCAGCTGCAAGCATGAAGCCCCTGTAGCTGCAGGTCCTGCACCACTGAGAAGTACCATACTATCACCAGTCACCTAGCAACATCACCCACCATCCCATGAACTAAACTTGGATCTTCAGTACAGCCACAGATTCCCTCCATGGGGAAGGGGGGAGTGGAAAGGTCATCATACCTATCACCCCCTTCTGTTGACTCTCATCGGCCATGGCAATCCCACCCCTAAGTTTCTCTACCAGTTTGGCGGTCCGGAGCCTAGTTGATGGTGCAGGGAGCATAACAGCTGGTATCTTCGTCCTGCCTTGTGTTAGTCAATGGGTGGAGCAACATGGCCCACATCCCCAAGACAAATCAGTCCTAGGGACACTGAATCCTCCCCATGATGGCCCCTGAGTGACCAAGTCCATTCTAAAACCCAGGGCTATGGTGTAGTACCGGTCTGCCCCCCCAACACACACACACACACACACACACACACACACACACACAAACACACACCACTTTTTTTTTTCAACCTCTGCTGGTCTTTCCCAGCTAACCCAGCTGATCAGTATTTTTTTCCCCTTTTATGTCTACAGGTTTGACAGGCTGTTGACCAGGTGTAGGAGGACACTGACCATATGCATCAGATAAGTTTTGTTTTTTTGTTTACTGTACATTGTTCATCATAGTTAGTACATAAAGAACTGCAGGTCCCTTGTGACCCCATTGCTGCTCTTGTTCTACAGGTATGGCTGGCTGCTCCCCTAAGACCCCCTTATCCCAGGCTCCACTGGAACCAGGTAAGAGATCTCTTATCTGTACTAGGATGTTAACCTGTAACAGTGCAACCCCAAGGATTATGACACTGTAGGCTTTGACTTGTTAGGTGGTTGGTGATACAGGATTTGAAATATCACCACTATTCTGTTATGATTCCACTATCACAAAAGGAAGAAAATTAACTGCTAAAAAAAAAAAACATATGTTAATGCAGACATTAGGGTGGAAGAATGCAAATCAGCAAAGTGCACAAATAAAAACATTAGGTTTTTGAGTCCTAGGAGTCTTGATGGATTGGTGGTATGGTATTCCTTTGGGTTGTCAAGCCTAATGCCCACCCCCCTTCCCTAAGCAAACAAGATCTCTTGAATCACACAGGGCCCTGTCTGAAGAAAGCTATAACTGATTCTGTTAGCCACATGTGCCTACCTATACTTCTTTTTCATCAAAGAGAAATTGCCTATGAGGCATTGGGTTAGAGCTGTGCCTTGTGCGCCAGACAGGAGGCTATGGGCATTGGGTGAAGGGGTGGGCATTAAGGTTGGTAACCCCAAGGAACACAACACAACTGATTTGCGAAGACTCATGAGGCTCAAAACCCTGTTTTTCATTTTCTTACTTTGTGTGCTTTGCATTCTTCAACACTAATGCCTGCATTAATGTAGTTTTTTTGGCAATGAGTATCTGCATATATGGTGGGGACATTTGTGGTGTTTGGGGGGTACTTGGTCACCATATGTAAGCAAGGAGGCAGTATAGTGTAATTGTTAAAGGCACTGAGCTGCAAACCTGGAGACCTGGATTTGAATCCCTCAACCCCCACTTACATACTGTGTAACCCTCAGCAAGTCAGTTAAACTTTCCATAGAACAAGGAAATAGAGCTGTCATTCACACTGGAATACTATCCCATCTGCTGTTTGACACATTTCCTTGTGCCACCCAACCACAGTGCTGGTGTCCATTATTTATATTTGTATCTTAATTGTGTGCCATATATGTCTCCCTATCTGCAGCACTGTCACACTGCCTGCTGTATATCATGAATAATTTTTCTGCCAAATGTTTGCATAATTCCTGAGCTCAATGGTGCCACTCAACCACAGTGCTGGTGTCCATTATTTGTATTTGTATCTTAAATTGTTTACTATGTATGTCTCCCTATTTGCAGCACTTGTCACACTGCCTGCTGAATATTATGAACAATTCCTTTGCCAAATGTTTGCATAATTTCTGAACCCAATGTTGTAACCAACTACCTTCGTACCTGCTTATAGTTCTCCTGGTATGAGCTTTTGTTTATAACATTTATTTCTCTTGTACTTGCCTGTTTTTCATCTTGTATGTGCTTTTGTCTTTGATGTTCTTGTAACTAACTCCAGGTCACCCCTGATAAAGGGACTTTTTGTCTTAGTGGGCTTACTCAGTCATCAAAATTCAAATAAATGTCTACAGACCTCCAGCACAGGGGTTGGAGATGGGAAGGGCTCTAGAGGAAGTCATCCATAAAATGGCAATTAAGGGGGAGGTGCTGTTGGTGGGAGACTTCAGTCTGCCAGATGTGGATTGGAGCATTCCGGCTGCAGCTTCAGCCAGGAGCAGGGATATCCTGGACTCACTGCAGGGGGTGTTCTTCAGGCAATTAGTACATGAGCCAACTCATGAGGGAGCAATTTTGACCTAGTATTCACCAGCAGAGACAGTGTTGCAGACGTCACAGTTGGTGGCCAGCTGGGGGCCAGTTATCACCAAATGGTGTGGTTCAGTATAAGAACAGGGGTGAAGTCGAACCAGACAAAGGTGAGGTCCTGGACGTCTGGAAACAAGACTTTACAAAGATGTGGGAATGCTCAAGGATGCCTTGGCAGGTAGAGGAAACTAGGATGGAGTAAAGGCACAGTGGGCAAAATTAAAAGGAGCTATAGCGAAGGCAGCAGACCTCTGTGTTAAGCAAGTAAACCAAAGCAAGAGGAAAAAAAAATAACACTATGGTTCTCAAAAGAGGTGGTGGGGAGGAAGGTTATTACAAAAAATTTAGCATTCAGGAAGGTCCATATTTGTTGAGTGGTGGCTTTCATGTTTTAGCATGGGGTGTGCCCCTGTACATTCTCTGGTTTGACGTCACATAACATTGGATGCAGGGGCGGAGTGTGCAGACCAGGAAGTGGAAAGGGATTGGCTGGCCAGCAGTTCAGCCAGAGTTACAATCCCTTAATTCCCTTACAAGAGAACAGTAAGTTTTATAATTTTGGCACAGATGGACTGTTGACAATGCAGGGCAGGCTATGAAGCCCAATACCGTGTGTCACACCTTTACTTTAACAGGCAATGATTGATCATGATTAAACATGACACATTATAGAAATTAATTACAACAGAGTAGCCAATGACAGCCAGGTACATCAATCACAATTAATCATGGCCAGATCTTACAAGCATATGATCAAGCATGATTCATCATGATCTGTGAAGCAGGTTCTGATTGACTGCCAATAACCTGCATTAGGTATTGATTAACTATTATTAATCGTGATTGATAAAAAAAAAAAAAAAAAAACACCATCAGCAACCAAAGAAAAGTGATGCTTTATGACTGGTTTGGGTAATGATCGATCATGCTAGATAATGATTTAGCACCACCAAATGTACTGATTAAAAATTATCATAACCCAACAAAACAGTTGTGACCAGTGTTGATCAATCATGATTAATAATGATTAACCATAAAAACACACCATGATGCAACTAACATAATGATGATTAATGATCAGGTATTGATTAATCAGGCTAAATCACGTATATAGGAAATCTCAAAAATTCACTAATAATCATGATCAAATTGTAACCAATAATTTGATGATCTGTGATAGGCGACTATTTAACGTTGGTGGCCTTTCATTATTATTGATGATATTTTTGGTGATTTTTCATACGTGATCATGATGTTAAACAATAAAATGTAAGGATTGTTCATTATCAGTCAAGATAAACTCTCAGTCATTTTGGCTGGGGAGGGAAGTTCAATGTTCTAGGAGGGTATATATTGTTCATAAACTGGAGTGAAAGGGGATATGCTGTTCCACCAGCAAGTTGCTAAATCACCTTTGTACATAGCACCTTTACAGTTAGAGACTTTTCATTGTTATCCAGTGTGTTAACATTAGACATTGGACCTGAGAACCAAGACGAGCCATCAAGCTTTCTTAACAAACAACCAATGGAGACATACAATACAAACATGTATGCATTGTACCATAACTTTAGCTTTACCATAACAGATTATTAATATGGAGGCCCCACAATGGACTGAGGATTATTACTGAGCAGAAGACCAGAAGTGGGTCCTAGGGCCCAGTGGAGAGGGAAGATTATAAAATGGGAGTTCCCTTATAGTCCAGGAAGAAGACTAGGATAGATTTTCCAAGGGCTCAGAAATTCCTCTGTGGGGAAGGGAGGGTATGGGAAGCAAAATGAAGTTATTAAGGGCAACAGTGCACTGAAAGAACCTCTAGGGTATACACTTCTGCTTTCCCAGATTAGAACCACCAAGGGAGTAGTAAGGTAACTACTATTACAGAAGGTGCACACCTCTTTTGGGTGCACCCATAGTTAAGACAAATAGTGAATGAAAAAGGGGAAGGATGAAAGTGGGGGTCCACAGGAATTGGAATGTTGAATAGCCACCTTTTGTGCCCTGTGGAGAAAAACAGAATTATAGGGCTTGGTGATGGGGGAAGGGGAGGGGTGATAAGGGTAAGTGATGATCAGAGCTATTTCAGGGTACACAGTCAGGTCAGGGTGGATGAGAGACAGACAAAAGTATGTTTAGATTATTAGCATATTTGTGAGTGGATAGAAGTTGATGTATATCTGGAGTGTTAGCCAGTCCAAGGAAAAAAGGGGGGAGGGTGAGAGCAAGAATGGTGTGTAAATGGGGCACCCATTTATCAGTATTAATTCTGTCTCCCATAGCATTGGAACGATTTTTCTTCCAAATGCAAACTGACAGTGGTAGCACAGAAAGACAGGTGAGCATACAGTCAGCTCAAAACAGAAAATAAGTGCAGGCTGGTACAGTGATCTGCACCACATTATCTCCTCAAAGTAGGATTGTAGCCAACAAGAATATACTGTCTACAGAGCAGCTACTGTAAAAGAGACATTATAGTCCTGTAAACTATATATCAGACCACCCACACAAAGGTGCAGGACCATCAATATATGGCTGCATAGTTGCCACCTTTTGTACCCTAGGGAGAAATACAGTATTGCAGGACTGGATGCCTGGTGGGGAAGGGGGTTGAGAGATGAGGATGATTGGTGACCAAGGCTATTTCAGAATAGCAGAACCAGGTCAAGGAGGCCTAGAGTCAGATAACTGTTTCCAGTGCTACCCTAGAGGGACTACCTGGTCCCTTGGCTGGTCGTTTCCCCCTGCCGCCCTTTCCCTGGCCCGCTTTTCTCTTCTCCCCGGGTCTCCCTGGTTCCTCTCCCTCCACCAGCTCCCACATTCTGTTTGCTTTTTCTGCCAATTCAATTATAGCCTTGTAAGCATCCTCCTTTGATGTCCTGCTCTTCTTGGGTGCCATTTCATTCTTTCTTTGTTCTGTGAAGACAACTACAGGAAGATAAAACACAGGTTAATTTGTATATCTGTACCTGTTTGCACTGCCTTTGTCCTGTTCCTTAAACCACATGCCCGCATCAACCTAACCACAGCACTCCTGCAATCAACCCCCCCATGAAAAATGTACACCGCATGGTCTGATAATCGGGTACCTTCCCCTATATTCAGACCTCTGTCCAACCCTTGCTCCCTCCTGGAGACCGAAAAAAAAGGAAGGGGGAAGGACCAAACAGCAAGCAACCCCTCATGAGTGATTGCCAAAGCTTCCAATGCAACACCCTCACCACGTAGGGCCTCTCCCATGCCCTTGTTTCTTCTTTTTTTTTTTTTTGAAAGGCCCCTTACATCTGCAGACAGCCCGATACCTGGGCACTCCTTTAACGCCCCCCCCCGGCGGCGTGCAACATCACGCCGCATGGTCACTTGTTGTACCTCCTCTCTCTTGTCTTCTGGCCATTTCTCCAGGCTTATTCCCCTCCCGAGCCCACACCCCATGCTTACCCCTGATTCAGTACCCCACCCAAGCCAAACGATGCTGTCTAACCCCCACTCCTTTGTTGTGTGACGTCATGGCATGTGGTAACTTCCTCAGGGCCCCACATAGGCCTGTCTCCATCCAGGGTCCCGAAAAAACTCAAGAAATGCAACCAGGGCATAGTAGCCAGTCCCTACTTCTCACCTCCTCCCCCTTTTGGCGTGTGCTGCTGGCCATGCTGTCTTGGATCATGGGCCCCCCACCACTCCTCCCAGCTGCCAAGCTTTGTTTTTTTTTTGTTTTTTTTGGGTCCTGAAATTTGAGCAACAGCCACACAATGCCCCCCCTAGCCTGCGAGCTCAAGCCAATGCCCTTCCAGCAGATCCCCTCATGTGGCATATGCCACCCACCACGCAATCCATGCTTCAGTGCCTCTTCGAGGCCTTGCCTTTTCCTAGGCTTTCTTCCTCTCACCGTCCACAAAAACTACCAGCGCCTTAACTGGATGCCACCAAGAGGTTTCGCTCACCCTCTGCACGGCGTGCGACGTCACGTCACACAGTCCTGGCTTCTGCTCACTCCCCCATCTCTACGGCCTCTCCTAGGCCCACCATTCATCCCACTAGCCTCCAAAACTGGGAAAATTTGCAGCAAAAAAAACCCACCACCAGTAAAGAGGGCTTTTGCTTCCTTTTTTTTTTAACACAAGCGACGCATAAAGTCTGCCACGCAGCCCATGCCTCAGTGCCTCTTCTAGGCCTTTTCTATCCCTTCCCCAGCTTTCTACAGCCCTCACAGTGACTAAACACCACCAGTGCCTTACAAAGGGTTTTTTATACCACCCCACGCGTGGTGTGTGACGTCCACTCGGTCTCGCTTCCGCTCGCTCCTGCCATCGCTACAGGCTGTCAGGCCCACATAAACTTACCAAACAACCCAACTGAGAAAAATGCAGCAAAACCAACACTACCAATTCATCACGCACGCGGTCCTGCTTCCTCTCGCTCCTACCATCATCACGGGCCACATAATCATGCAAACCAGCCCAACTGGGCAAAAAAGCAAAAAACCAATGCCAGCATTAAACAAAGGGGCTTTCCTCTTCCAACATAGTTATTACAAAAATGGCGCAAGGCGCCACGCCACATGGTCTCTGCTCATGCTGCCTCCCTGCCCACCAAATCCTTACTAGGACAAAACAGTCTATACTTCCCATCAAACTCAGAAAACCTATCAAACAGTCCTTCTAACCAACCCCGCATGAAACTGTAAACTTTTTTTTTGTATATATTCTTTTTACATCTCTTCCTGTAATATCACTATTTGTTTCTTACCTCTCCCTCTTGGTGAAAAAGCCAATCTGATGTGTTGCAGTTGATGTAGTTCAAAACTCCAGCAAAAAGTGGCTGAGGCCCCTTGTGCTGTCCCTTATGTACCCCTCTTTTCCCCTCCATTTCCTGTTACCTGTCCATTGTCTTGGCACTTAGCCCCTCCCCTTCCTTCCCCCCTCCCCTTCTGAGCACAACCATTCTATGCAGGAGAGAAGGGGTTCACCAGGACAACCTGGTCTGCCCATCAAAGGGCAAACTCCATTGTGGCGAGTGTAATAAGTGACACCACATACAGTGGTGAATGTAACACCTGACCCAAGACATTTGTTTTAGTAGCAGAAACTTTAATAAACATATGTAATGAGCTATATTAAAACATGAGAAACAACTATTTATAAGAATTGCATTACATTAATTGCAAATTTGATGTTTTTCACCACGTACCATGGTGAATGTAGCAAGTGGCACCACACTTACGTTTCACTTACTAAAACTGTACTAAACATGCCTAACAACTAACATACTACTGCTACTGACTGACATACCGCTATGAAATATGAAACAATTTGACAATTACATTACTGGCAAGTGTGGTGCTTAACACCACATACTGTGGTTAATGTAACAAGTGACACCACACATTTGTTTCAGTTTTACAAAGTTTACTGAACATGCCTAATGTCTAACATGCTGCTAATAATAACTGACACAGTGCTATAAAACCTGGAGAAATCTGACAGTAACAGTACTGACAGGTGTGATGTTTGGCACCATGTACTGTGGTGAATGTAACAAGTGACACTACACATTTGGTTCAGAAGAACAAAAGTCTACTGAACATACCTAATGGTTAGCATGTGACTAGTGATGACTGACATAGTGCTACAAAGCCTGGAGAAATTTGACAAAATTAATGTTACTGATGGGTGTGATGTTTGACTTCACATGCTGTGGTGAATGTAACAAGTGACACCACACTTATGTCTGACTTACTAAAACTGTACTAAACTTGCCTGACAACTAACATACTACTATTACTGACTGACATACTGCTGTAAAACATGAAAAATTTAAAAACAATTACATTACTGGCAAGTGTGATGCTTAACACCACATAACATGGGAATGTAACAAGTGACACCACACATTTGTTTCAGTTTTAAAACATTTACTGAACATGCCTCCTGGCTAACATGCTACTGCTAATAACTGACACAGTGCTACAAAACCTGGAGGAATCTGACAATAATATCAGTACTGGCAGGTGTGATGTTTGACACCACATATCATGGTGAATGTAATGAGTGACACCACAAATAAAATCCATTTTAACCCTCTACCTCATATGCACAGTATAATCCCTTTTACAACAGATGCTCAGCACTTTCCCTAGACATGCAGTTGTCACTGAAATTTGTTCTCTGAAAATTTGCCCCACAATCAGTAAATGATGGTAACCAAAGCTTACCTGTGGCTAATATAACTGCAGCCCTTGTTGTTGCATGCAGTGCTTATCTTCATGGAATGTAGCCCTACAAAATGAATAAGCCACAAGAAAACAATGGGTTTTAAACCACAACTTAGCTCCTCCCTCTATGGTTGCTGCTTGGTTCTGATGGGCAGGTTTTGACTTTGCAACTGTCACAGACTAACAGGTAAACATTGGGTCTGATGTGACTCCAATTAGAGTGAGGGTCAAAGGTTGCTCTTCTGTCTGTGGGAAAGCTAGATAAGGTAGTAACACAGTAAGTTATCACAAGGAGGCAAACTAGGAGAGTAGCCAGAAAATAATTTAAAATGCTAATAGCACAATTACAGATTTGGTGCCAGGTGGGTGAATGTAACGTGCTGTGACACCAACTGTTACATTCATCACACTAAATTCAAAGCTGCACAAATTGAACATGAAGAATTACAATGGGCTAAAGAGTACAGAGGATAAAAACACAACTCCAGATTAGTAAGCAGATTTGCTTTATTAAGGGAAAACAGTAAATAAAGCTTGCAAAAACAATTAGTAAAACATGTGTTTTTGCATGCCACACTTTTTCAGGTAAAAAATGCAGCAAAATGGAGTGGGACACCCCATAAAAAATATGGATACCTTAGAATTATATAGTTATGTTATTTATCTGCGCATATAGCCAGCTTTCAGATTTAGTCAAAAATATATGACGGACAGTTCTTGATTTTTAATAATGTGGTATGCACTGTACGGTGGGCATTAGTAACCCTTTTTCATGAACAGACCTAGTATGTTATCATTCTAACCCCTTAGCACTTAGTGCTTTTCACATTCAGCACATTCAGACACACTCAGTTTTACTAATGAGGTGTTACAGAGGTGCTATACAGTAATACTGAACACCCTTATCGCTTAACCACTTTGGTGCTCAATGGATTCAAGAGCCACTTAGTCCAGTATAAAATTAAGCTAATGAATTTTGTGACTGTGCTGCTTTGCATTTTACATGTTCAAGTGCAATCTGCCTACTGCCCTACTACCCTACTGTTACATAGAAATATAGAAACATAGAAAGTGATGGCAGAAGATGATTGCATGGTCCATCTAGTCTGCCCATAAGCCTAGCCCCCCTCCCTTAGCTGCTATTCAGTGTTGCAATACCTTTGTGCCTATGCCATGCCTTCTTGAACAACCTGACTGACCTAGTCTCCACAACCTCTGGTGGAAGATCATTCCAAGTATCCACCACCCTCTCAGTAAAGAATAACTTTTTTGTGTTACTTTTAAACTTGCCTCCTTCCAGCTTCATGCCATGCCCCCTTGTTCTTGCATGATTCTTGATCTGAAATAGGTCCTGAACCTGGACCTTGTTTATTCCCTTCAAGTACTTGAATGTTTTCATCATGTCCCCCCTTTTTCTATGTTGTTCCAGGGAGTACATGTTGCTGTTCAGATGGAATCCCATGGAGCATCCTGCAAGAGAAAAAAAATGATCTTCTCTATCAGTGACAAGATTTTGATTCTGGACCAACTGGAAAAGGGTGAAAAAGCAATGAACATTGCATTGGCATTCAGGATTAGTAAGCAACAAGTCTCGGGCACCAAGAAACAATGAGTTCAGTTGCTTTCCCATGCCACCAATGTTGAGGATGAAAAAGAGCTTAAGCAGCAGAAAACTCTTATTCTGCTGCCGATGAGATACTCGAGAAAGCAACTTACCTGTAGTTCACACAGCAGCAGAGTAAGGGCACACCTGTATCAGGCCCTATGCTTCAAGAAAAGGCACTGCACTTCAGCCAGGAAATCAGTAGTCAGAACAGCACACCTAGAGACTTTAAGGCTTCCAGTGGCTGGCTACAGCATTTTAAAAAAAGGCACTCCATCCAACAACTGGAGATCCAGGGGGAACGCAAGTTGACTGATGAAAATGAGGTGCAGCCATACATTGACAAGCTGCACAAACTGATCAGTAAAAGAGGCTACACCACTGATCAAATCCATAATGCTGACGAAACTGGTCTTTATTGGAAGCTGCTCCATCGCACATTGGCCAGTTTCAAAGAGCAGAAAGCAGCCAGTTATAAAAAAATTAGAGACTGCATAACACTGTTAGGCTGCTCAAATGCAACAGGGTCTCATAAATTATAACCTTTCATGATTGGGAAGTTCACGAATATCTGCTGTTTTAAAAATGTTAATATGTCAGCACTGCCAGTTGTTTATGAAAGTCAACAAAGCTCCTGGAAGAGCAGTGATCTCTTCACTGACTAGTTCCACTGCTGCTTTGTGCCTGAGGTCAGCAGACATATGTGACCACTAAAACAGCAGCCAAACACTCTTCTTCTGGTGGACAGTTGCTCAGCACACCCAGCAGGTTTAAAATCAAGGGATGGCAAAATAAAATGAGAATTCCTGCCACCCAACATGGCCTCTCTCCTTCAACCTTTTGATCATGGGATCCTGGAAGAATTAAAAAAAGATACAGAAAGCACTTCCTGTGCAGTACCTTAACTGAGACAGAGCCAGATATCTGAATCATGGACAGCTTTAAAAAACTAAATCTGAAAGACATTGCATACATGATTGGAGATTCATGGTCTGAGGTAACACCAGAGAGCATTGCTAAGTCTTTCACATCCACATAAAAAATTGGAGTAGATTCAACAACAGATGCTCCAGAAGCTGGTGCAGATAGTGATGTCGATGGGTGGGGCAGGAAGGATGATCAACCAGCAGAGGTGATCCCAGCTTTGGACTGTGCACTTGAGGTTGACAGTACACTTGATGATGAAATAGCAGAGCTAAATGCTCAACTTCTTGAACTGCAGACAGCCCTGGACCTGACAGACTGTGACATAATTGCACTTGTCCCAGAACAGAAAGGCAAGGATACAGTGTCCGACGAGGATGAAGGTGAAGATTGTGATGATGAGGAGGTTGTAAGTAACGCTGAAGCCATTGAACATTTCAGAAAAGCTATCGCATGGCTAGAGCAATGGCAGGATGCTGATCCAATTAATTTGCTCACACTAAACCACCTGCTCACATTGGCATCTGCCAAAAAGTACAGTGGGGCTAAGCAGAGGAAAATAAATGATTTTTTTAAAACTGAGTAAATAGAATTCTGTACTGTACAGAATTAAGCTTTTTACAGTACTGTACAATTAATTTATTTATACAGTTTGCTGCTTTTACATACTGCATATTTTAATCAGTGTAGCTATTGCACAATTAAAGATTGGCTGAAATACTGAAATACCGAAGTAGAGCTTACATTTTTTTCGACATTTCAAATTATCTGGACATTCGATTATCCAGACAATTTTGTTGTCCAGGACAAGTCCAGATAATCGATATCAGACTGTAATATGTTCCAGGACACACCAGCCTAAAGGTTATCGACTTCAAAAAAACTGACTTCCAGAAAATGAGATCCAGCATTAAAGCATTGCTGGGAGACAGATCCACAGGGTATGTAGAAGCTTACTGGAAAAACTTAAAAGACTCACTGAACATGGTAACAGCAGACTGCACAAAGCTAATAATTAAATCTAAAAGGAAGAGGACCCCCCCATTTGGTTTACTTGAGAGATAGCACTAAAGATTAGAGAAAATAAACAAGCATTTAGGCAGTTCAAGGAGTCACAGAGGGAAGGGTTAGGGAGCTCTACAAGGAAAAGTTCAAGGACGCTGGACAGGCTATCAGGTTAGCAAAAGCTCAAATGGAGGAAAAAACAGCACTGGGAATCAAGAAGGGGGACAAAACCTTTTTTAAATACATCAGCAAAAAAAGGAAACGCAAAGGAGGGGACAGTCAGAATGTCAACAAGCAATGGTCAGATAGTGGATAAAGACAAAGACAAAGCTGAAGCACTCAATGCATTCTTTTTCTCAATCTTTACAAATTAGCAGAATGGTAGTGGTCTGGCACTAAACAGAACAGAGCACCCTGCACGGGAGGCAGACACAAACCTCTTCACATGGGAAAGGGTGCTGAAAGAACTAGAAAAATTGAGGACAGACTAACATAGAAACTTAGAATTTGATGGCAGATAAGGACGCTTGGCCCACCTAGTCTGCCCATTTCCCTACCTAATAGATAAGCTGCAGATCCTAGTTAACCAACAGGCTACTTCCTCCTACCCCCCCCCACTACAATTGCCTTATGTCTGTCCCATGCATTCTTGAATTCCCCCACTGTTTTTGACTCTATGACCTCCTCAGGAAGGCTGTTCCATGTATCCATAACCCTCTCTGTGAAGAAATACTTCCTCACATTACCTCTGAGCCATCCCCTCTATCTTCAAATTGTGCCCCCTTGTTTTTGCATATCTCTTTTTCTGAAAGATGCTACCCTCTTGGACTTTGTTGATTCCCTTGAGGTATTTGAAAGTTTCTATCATGTCCCCCCTCTCCCTCCTTTCCTTGAGGCTATACATCTTTAGTTCCTTTAGTGTTTCTTCATATGTCTTCTGATGCAGACCCTGCATCATTTTGGTTGCCCTCCTCTGGAAAGCCTCCACCCTGTCTATGTCTTTGCAGAGATGGGGTCTCTAGAACTGTACACAGTACTCCAGATGTGGTCTTACCAACTATCTGTACAGAGGGCCAACAACTTCCTGTTTTCTACTGGTGATGCCTCTCCCTATGCATCCCAGAATCCCACCAGCCCACCTTACTGCCTTCTCACATTGCTGGTCCACCTTCAGGTCATCTGATATGAGTACCCGCAGGTTCCTTTCCATTTTGTTATTGTCAGTATCTCACTCCCCATTGTGTACTCCTCCCCTGGGTTTTTGTTTCCCAGGTGCATTACTTTGCTCTTCTTTGCATTGAATCTAAGCTGCCATACATTTGACCATTCCTCCAACCTTGCCAAGTCCTTTTTCATCCTTTCCACCCCACCTTGTGTATCAACCCTGTTGCAGATCTTTGTGTCATCTGCAAAGAGACATACTTTCCCTTCCAGTCCCTCTGCAATGTCACTTATAAAGACATTAAAAAGGACCGGCCCCAGAACTGAACCCTGCGGTACCCCACTAGTAACCCTCCTTTCTTCATTGTGGACTCCATTTACTATTACCCACTGTGTCCTGTTGTCCAACCAGTGTTTTACCCAGGCTACCACCCTGGGACCCACTCCCAAGGTGGCTAATTTGTTTATTAATCTTTTGTGTGGGACTGTGTCAAATACCTTGCTAAAGTCTAGGTAGGCCATGTCCACAGCCCCTCCCTGGTCTACTGCTTTGGTCACCCAGTCAACGAAATCAATTAGATTTGTCTGACAAGACCTTCCCACTGTGAATCCATGCTGCCTTGGGTTCTGTGCCCCACTGGCCTCTAGGTACTCAACAAATCTTTTCTTCAAAAGTGATTCCATCATTTTCCCTACCACTGAGGTCAAACTGACAGGTCTATAGTTTCCTGCCTCTGTCTTGCTCCCACTTTTGTGAAGGGGAATCACATCTATCCTCCTCCAGTCCACAGGTACCACACCATCCTCCCATGATTTATTAAAACGGGTAGTCAGTGGTGTTACTAGTTCTTCCCTTAGCTCTTTTAGAATTCTGGAGTGGATCCCATCAGGCCTCATTGCTTTATCCACCTTCAGTTTTAAGAGTTCTTTCAGAACCCTTTCTTCTGTGAAAGGACTAATATCAACCCCCCCCAAACCAGAGTGCTTCTATTGATTGGATTAGGTATTTCCCCCTGCTTTTCCACTGTGAATACTGAGCAGAAGTGTTCGTTCAGTATCCCTGCTTTTTCAGTGTCGCCCTCTGCCCAGCCACCTTCCTCTTTGTTCAGCCTCAGAATCCCTGCCTTAGTCTTTCTTTGCTCCCTAATGTACCTATAAAAGATTTTATTCTCCCTTCTTAACCGAGTTGGCTATCTTTTCCTCGGTTTGGGCCTTTGCTATTCTGACTGCCCTACCTGCTTCCTTCTGCTTTAACTGGTATAGTTCTCTGTCCCGCTCCTTCTGTGTTTCCTTATACTTCCTGAATGCTATCTTTTTCTCCCTTACCTTCCCCACCACTTCTTTTGAGAACCATAGTGTTTTTTTCTTTCGTTTTGATTTGTTTATTTGCTTGATGTTTCCCCATTGTTGCTCCATCCCACCTTCTTGCCTGTTTGCTTGTGCTTTTCTGAGGCACTCTCCCATTTTGACAAAATCAGTCCTCCTGAAGTCCAGTACCTCCACTTTTGTGTGGCTTGACTCTACAGCTAAGTTTATCGTGAACCACACTGTTTGGTGGTTGCTTGTTCCCAGATGGCTACCCACTTCAAGATCAGAGATCCTTTCTCCATCCCCATTTGAGAGTACCAGGTCTAAGATTGCTCTTTCCTGAGTGGGTTCCAAAATTACCTGTCTGTGGCATGCCCCCTTTAGGACATCAAGAATGGCCCTGCTCTTGGATGTGGCTGCAGCAAAGGTGATCCAGTCAACATCTGGCATATTCAGGTCCCCCATCAGCAATATCTCCCCTTTCTCTGCCATCCCAAGGATGCCTTCTATCATTTCCTTGTTCATTTCCTCTCCCTGAGACGGGGGTCTGTATACAACCCTTGTGCAGATTGTGGAGCCATTTCCAGTCTCCAGGGTGACCCACAGTGCCTTGTCTCCTCCCTGTTTACCCTTTAGTTCTGTTGCTTTGATCCCTTCCCTTACATAGAGAACTACTCCTCATCCTCGTCTTGCCTCCCTGCCCCTCCTGTAGATTGTGTACCCTGGTATGTTAACATTCCAGTCATGGTTCTCTGTGTACCATGTTTCTGTGACTACCACAATATCCAGGCTTCCCTCTTCCATCAAGGCCACCATTTCAGGGAGATTTTTACCTAGACTATGGGCATTGGTACTCATTACCCTCCATTTATGTATGGCTTTATTTCTTTTTGCCCCATCCCTGTCCCTACTGCCTTTGTCTTTTTCTCCATTTACCCCTGCCCTTCTCCCTATCGACTGCTCTATCTTGGTGTTTGCCTCACTAATTACCCTGATTTTTTTGGGGCTAGGATTTCCCTTCTCCTCTTCAGTGCCTCCCCCCTTGGCTAGTTTAAATGCTTGCCACTGAAGCATTTAAACCTATCACATCGGATCCTGGTTCCCCTCCAAGATAGATGCAGACAAATTAACCTGTATAGGCCTGCATCCCTCCAGGTGGAGCCCCAGTCCCCAATGAAGCCAAATCCCTGAGCTCTGCACCTGCTTTTCAACCAGTCATTAAATCCCATGGTGTGGAGTGCCCTAGCCTCATCCATGCCATAGACAGGTAGCACTTCTGAGAAAATTATCATGTGTGCTACTTGTCTAAGGCCCCTCCCCAACTCCACAAACTCCTGTCACATTGCTCTAATCCCATCCTCAGCCAGGTAATTCGTCCCTAGGTGGATAATGACATCCAGCTCCCTCCCCCTTGCCGCTGCTCCCATGATTCTGAGGATTCATTTCCTGTCCCTCCAAGCCTTGGCGCTGGGCAGGTACCTTACCTCCCTTTCCCCTCCCTCCCCCAGTTCTACCCCCCTAACAATTGAGTCCCTCACCAAGAGTAAACCTATGCCATCCAAAAACAATCACCTACAACTCTTACCCTCCACCCCAGGGAGTACCTTCCTTCCTTTCAGACACCTATTTCACAAAGGCTAAGTAACAGGTCTAGTCACAACTGACTGCAAATATCTCCCAGCTACAGTTCCTCCCCGGCAAATTAAAGTTAAAACTAAGAAAAGTTCACCCCAAAAGCAGAATCAATACTAGTTACTTACGCGCAGGTCCAAAAAGTAATAATTCAGTTCAGTGTAGTCTAGAAAATAACCTCCTTGATTCAAGGAAGCTGTGGCTGCTTTCTCATTCTCCCTGGCTCAGTCTCAGCAGACAGAGATCTCAAACAACTGAGGACAAGCAATGGGTCCAGACAGAATTCATCCAAGAATACTGAGAGAGCTTTGGGAATAAATAGCTGCACCATTAGCTGAGCTATACAATGAATCTCTGGAAAGCGACAAGGTGCCACTTGACTAGAAGAGGGCAACTGTGGTACCCTTGCATAAAAGTGGCAGCAGGAAAGAGGCAAGAAATTACCACCCAGTCAGCTTTCCCTCGATGGTGGGTAAAATCATGGAGACACTCCTTAAAGAAAGAATAGTAGACTTCCTAAAAGAGGCAGGAAAACTTGACCCCAAATAACATGGATTTATCACAGGTAGATCATGTCAGACTGACCTGATTGAATTCTTCAATTGGGTGACCAAAAGCAGTGGACCGGGGGGGGGGCAGTGGACATGTTGTACCTGGACTTCAGCAAGGCCTTTGACACCATCCCACACAGGAGGCTACTCAGTAAACTTGAACATACAAGTGGAAGTCATAAGATAGTAAGCCGAGTAGTGTACTGGCTGCATGATAGAACTGAGAAAGTCATGATAAATGGCACCATGTCCAAAGAGGGTTTTGTGACCAGTGGAGTCCCTCAGGGATCAGTGCTGGGTCTGGTGCTCTTCAACATATTCATCAACGACATTACTGACGGTCTTCAAGGTAAAGTCTGCCTGTTCACAAATTATACAAAACTATGTAACAGGGTGAACAATCAGGAGGGCACCACCAGTATGATGAAGAATCACAAGAAACTTCAAACAGTGGTCCAAGAACTGGAAACTTAGATTTAATGCTAAAGAGTGCAAAGTGATGCACCTGGGAAAACAGAACTCAAGAACGCTATACTTCCTAGATGGGCATCAACTTGAAGAGACCAGGACTGAATGGACTTAGGCCTAATCATATCGGATGACCTTAAAGCAGGGAATCAATGTGAAAAAGTGGCATGAAAAGCAAGCAGCATCCTCAGATGAATAGGCAGGGGAATAACTAGCAGGAAACAAGAAGTGATCATTCCATTCTATAGATGGCCACACCTGGAGTACTGCGTCCAGTCCTGGAGGCCCCATCTGAAGAAGGACATAGAGTGCTTGGAATCAATTCAGAGAAGGGCTACAAAGACGGTGCAGGGCCTCCATCACAAGCCATATGAGTCTAGACTCCAAGACCTAAACTTGTACTCCCTGGAACAGAGAAGGGACAGTGGGGATATGACAGAAACATTCAAATTCATCAAGGGTTGCTGGCCCGGTGGTGCTGAGGGTTGAGGTGCTGGATGCCACACCTTGCACCATGCCTGCGACCCTGGTTTGGAAATGAGCCTGGGCCACCGAGGGTTGGCAGGGGAGAGGAAGGATTGAGTGTCTGGATGACAGCTCTCCTTCCTCGGGGGGGGGTCCAGGGATTATGCCCAGCACCACAGTGACCTCTGGTGGAGACCGGAGGTACTGCAGTGCTACAGGGCTTGGCTAGAGGGTTGCAGAGCCACGACAAGACGTTCCCTGGTGTCACTGCATGTTGCGGCTCCACCTGGGGGGGGGTGAGGGCAGAATGGGGGAAAAATGGAAAAAAAAAAACTCCACCTCCTGATAGGTGATGGAGGGTATGGGGGGAGGGTCGGTCCACTACGCCCAGAGTCGGGCCTTCATCCCGCTCCTGAATGATCCAATTCGCCACTCTCCACCAGACTGGATTATTAGATAGAGCACCAGGAGGAGTGTATCTGGCAGTCCTGCCTCGGGAGACTCAGAGCCGGGGAGCTGGGCAGAAGCAGCGGTGGATGGAAGGGGTGAGAGGGGCTTCAGACGGGCGGGACAAGGACTAGTACCCCACGTAACCACTCCTGAAAGAGTTCAGGTGAGTGGAGTGAGAAAGAAAGATTAAAAAAAAAGTATTCATCAAGGGCATAAACACTGTTCAGGTAGACACACTCTTCCATTCAAATGGAGAGGTGCATGCAAGAGGGCACAACCTACGCCTTAGAAGGGATAGGCTCAGAGGCAATATCAGAAAGTACTTTTTTATGGAGAGGGAAATAGACACATGGAACAACCTGCACCCAGAGGTGGTTGCAGCACAGAAAATGAATGCATTTGAAAATGCATGGGACCAACACTATGGTATAAACAAACACAGCAAAATATAGGGGAGGGGGTTAGGTTCATGGACAGACTAGATGGGCTACTTAGTCCCCATCTGCCATCAAATTCTTATGCTCTTATGTAACAACATTCAAGAATTTATTGGCTAAAAATGCAGCAACAGTAACAGAGACATTATCATCTTGTAGGAAACATATCTAACTACAACACAAAGCTGCCGAACCATCTAATATGTGGCTGCATGTTTCAAACGAAGGAAAATCCTTCCCTGTGTAATACTGGCTAGCTGCTCAGGGCTAACATGAGGATTTGAGATATAATTTTTCCCTGTTGTGCAGGGTGTGGCAGCTCTGGATCATTAGTAAGAAGGGTGTCTTACTCTTGATTAAAGATCCTTCCAGTTTCACACAAACCAATGTTAGACAAATAACATTCCGGTAGCGGAGGGTTCAGTAGAAATTTTTTTTTTTTATTTATTTTTTTTTTATTTAGCTTTTGTTGACCGGGTAAGTGCACTAGACAAATCCTGCCTATTTTCAGGCACAACCCGGGGAAGGGGGATACAGATGAATGCCAACTGACCTTGAACCAGATTAAGCTGTTGGTGGTATTTTTAGTGAATGAGGGAAATTTGGCCAGGACACCGGGGAAATTCCCCTACTCTTTTCGATAAGTGCCATGGGATCTTTAACATCCACCTGAACTACCACCAATCCAGGCAGATGGGACCTCGGTTTAACGTCTCATCCGAAAGACGGCACCTCAGAAGTGCAGCACCCCTCTCATGCTGCACTACAGTGTCAGTACTGGGATATTAACCCACGTGCCAGATGTGGGAACTGAACCCACAACCCTCTGATCTCCCGACCTCAGAGGCGAGTGTGCTACCTACTGAGCCACTGACACTGATGAAATGACAGTTGGCAGTGGTACTTGATGAGTAGGATATAAAGCTGTCACCTCCATATTGTCTGGTATAAAAGTAGCCCACTCGGTGGAGATTGAAGCCCAGTCCATTGGATTTAGAACCAGAAAATCAGTAATACTGAGGAAAGTTTGCTGATCTTTTAAGAATTCCAAAAAAGACGATACCAGCTCTCTCATGGGGTTTGTACCTTTTGGATGTTTTAACTGGAGTGTATTACGGTGAGCAGCTTCTGGCATCCGATGTGGAGTAAACACATTGCCAGCTTCTTGAACATTGGCACTGAGGGAGCATTTCTTTGGATTTTCCTGTTTTGTTATTATTGTTTTTCTTCTTTTGCCTTCCCCTAGACAATGGCTGCCAGTTGCTTAAATCAGGATGATGTGCCAGAGCTACATCTTTAGAGAACTGTGTTTCATCTTGATTAGCGTCCATAAGCTGAGGCCCTGCAGATTGTGAGGCATATGGGAGCCAGTCAGGCCCAGTGGCATCACCTTCACACTGTAGTAAATATTGCTCTGATTCATCTGGAGAGTTACATGTTAAATATGTCCCATTGATCCGAATCCATTGCATTTTTGCAGGATATCTTAGTGAAGTAGATCTATTAAGTTTGAAATCTTTTTGTCTGACTGCTGCATATGCTCTGCAACGTTTTGACATTTCAGGAGAGAAGTCCTGATAGAGCTGTATAGTGTGGCCTTCCTGTTTCAAAGGGCCATTTTCCTGTACCATTTTCGGAAAATATTATTTGGCTGGATAGCAGAGGAATTTGCACAGAATTGGGTGGGGTTTTCCTCCATTTTGGTTTCTGAGCCAAGTTCATAACCCTAGAGTTGGATCTCAGTTTATTATTACTTCCTTTGGACAGAGAGCGGGTTCCCTTTTCTTGTATCATTGTAATGTCCACTGAATAAAAAAACATGATTTGAATGTCCCATCACAGAAGTTGGGGTAATGTAAGCCAGTAAATCACCCCCCCCCCATATCATCCACCACACACAATATTCAGTTCCCATTCTTACTAGACTGGCCCAGGCCAGGGAAACCCTATGGCAGAGAACTAAGCCATGGATCTGTTTCAGTGTGCATCAGCCTTCGTGGCAACATCTGACACTAAGAAATCCCCACTTTCCACACCAAACATGAATTGCAGAGCAGAGGCCATGATCAACCCTGGTCCAAATAGACATGATTGGAACTGTCCACAAACAGGAAAGTTCCAAAAATAATAGCCCAGGTATGGCAAAGGTGGGAAGTTCCAGGGAGGGCCATTGGGAGCAATGCAACCCTCCATGGCTAATTGAAGGGAAGATTCCCTGTCTTTGGATTTTATCCCAAGGTGTGCCTCACCTTGTCCTAGCACTCGAAAGTGCTGTGAGTGCTGAGGAAAACTGTTTGTTCTAAGATTCCCCATCTTGCCTGGCCCATCATGATTGCATCTGATGGGAGTTATATCGAAGCATGTATTTCTGAATGAAAACAACATCAGTCCTTAGTTCTAATCTAAGTTCAGAGGGGACATCACAGGATAGGAAACCTCACTCATATCTAATGTAATTCTGGTAGGAAGGGAGAGAAGGGGCAAATGGGTGGGGCTCCAGAGGGAAGCAAGAGACCCAGGTGGTTCACAGGAACAAGGCAGCCATACCTCTGAGTCAGTAGCAAGCTCCAGTAGATTTAAGTCCACTAATTACCCAGCTACAGAGGGTAGTTATGAGTGGACCCTAGGAAATACCATGGATGTACTGTAAGCTTTGTCATCCATAGCATGGTGTGCCTGTGGCCTAGAGAAATAGTTACTAGGGCTTGTGGCTGATTAGATGCAGCAACGCTATGAATGGGCAACAGTATGGCTTGTGCCCTCAAGGTGCCACTTAGGAATTCGAATACCATGTGGCTACCTCGTGGAGTAGTACCCCTCAACTGCCCACTACCACATAAATGAGGGCCGCTATGTATGTAAACGAAAACAGGGTGCCAAAACCATAGGTGATCAGTTGCACAGACTGAGACATGCTCTCACTCTTCCTGGCCCAACTCAGATCCCACACTAACCACTACAGGTCCAACCACTCCCCCATCCCACACAACTCGGTACCTTTGATAGGTAGAATTGAGCACAAAAAGTTCAGATAAAGTAGTCAAATTGTGGATACTTCACGTTCTGCAGGTTTACAATGATGGCTGACACAGCTGCCATCAACTGATGTTTGCCATTTGCTGAGGAGGATGAGTGCTGCTACAAGCCCATGAAGAGCTGGTGTCTTGATTCTTCTTCCAGAATTTGCTGTGGGACCTCCAAATCTCTGGACTTCCTATCTTGCCATAACTGAGCCACCGATAAAGGTCTTCTGACCCTCAGTATATTGTGCAGTCAGGTGGGCCAGGTAGGGGGTCTTAAATTTCAGTTAGGTGCAATGAAGGGTCTAGAAGAGGGGCATGTATGCCCATCTTTGCTGCATCATCTTAACAGGATAATATTTATCAATGTAAATTTTAACATCTTGCCACTTCAGCACTCTTTTCTTCCAAGCCCTATGCAGAAGGTCTTCTTTATTTTATTTATTTATTTATTTAGTTTGTGTTGACCGCATAAGTGCACTAGACAAATTCTACCTATTTTCAGGCACGACCCAGGGAAGGGGATACAGATGAATGCCAACTGACCTTGAACCAGATTAAGCTGTTGGTGGTATTTTTTAGTGAATGAGGGAAATTTGGCCAGGACACCAGGAAAATTCCCCTACTCGTCAGAAGGGGAACCTCCGTCCAAGATGGCGGATGCACCCTTGCCTTCTGAGGAGGGAGCTATGGAAGTGGAAGATTTGGTCTCTGCTCCTACCTCTGACCGAATGGAGACCACGATGCCAACAACTGATGTTTTGCCTGTTGATGTTCCTACTACAACTTTAAGTTCTGCTGCTCATACTAAGGCTGCTGTACTAGCCCTCTGCTTGCTTCTTATGGAACTGACTTGCTGACTTGCGTGCCTACAATTGACTTGCCAGAGGATTTTACTTCATCTGAGTCTGAAAATCACTGTTTGACAGCACAAGAGATCTGGGAGCGTTTTGCAACGGTGGAGCACCGTTTTGCTAGTGCAAAACTAAAAATGCATAGAGATATGCAACACCTGAGAACCGACAGCACAGATGTATCTTCCACTCGGGTGGAAGCTCTTGAAGATTTACCTGACTTGTCTCCTTTTCTGCCTGTTACTGTGAAAGGCTCTAACCCGACCTGTGCGTCGGTAGCTGAAGTCCTACTGCCTGCTCCCCTGCCGCCTGCAGTACAAACGGACTTGGTTTCCTTCTCAGAACCTGCTTCCTTTACATCGCAGAGTTCCCCACATGGACAAGACTTCTCTACAGTAAATGCTCCCCTGCCACCTGCAATTCAAATGGATTCAGTTTCCTTTTCAAAACCTGCTTCCATTAAATTGCAGAGCTCCTTACATGTACAAGAATCATCTACTGTCAATATTAATAAAGTGCCTACCTGGACTGTTGAATTGGCGCTGAGAGGTGCTGGCTGGGTTCAGGGTACTGTCCCAGGAAGTTGGAAGTCAGGTCAATCTCCAATACGGTCCCCCCACCCTGAAGATTTTCCAGAGCTACAGAGCACTTTAGGCACTTCAAAAGTCACTACTGACCCCTTGTGTCTCCCTCATGAACTGGAGCTTACACAGAACCCTGTGTTGGATTATCTGAAGGATTCTCCACCCCAGGCTCCTTTTTCTACTATTTCTATAGAGGCTCTGGCTCCCCTACCACCGCAGCCCCCCCAAATAAATATTGGGACCAAGCCGTTCATATTCTTCATTTTTTTAATTTCCAATCCAGGCTGTGAAGAGACACAACGTTGTTTGCTTGGCATATCTGGGGGGGGGTTACCTGAGCCACCTGATTGGATCTATGTGTAACGACGCTTCTAAAGGATTTTTGAAATTCTTTTCCCATGAAATATATGCGTTAATTCTAGATTCTGGTGAAACCACATTTGACATTAGTTTCCAAACATCTAGGGGATTGGAGCGTTTTTGGTCAAAGTAAAATTCTCTGCAGACTACTGCATTATGGACCCCAATTCAGGCTATTCCTCTTTCTAAACCTACTTTTAAGACAATCACTATTCTGTTTCAAAATGAGGGAGTTGAGGTGGAGGATGTTGTGTATTGGCTGAAACAGCGTTGTGACGTTCAGGGACAGCCTGACGCCATTTTGGATACTGAGAACATTTGGACTGGGGGCTGGAAGTTTAAAGTCTTGTTACAATCTAATGATTCTGGGGTCGTACATCTGCCTAACTCTTTTTCATAGGCCAGAGATAGGGGTCTTGTTCTACCCAGGTCAGCTGAAGGCTTGCTATCGGTGTGGTGACCCTGCACATCTTAGTAATGTATGTGTGATAAAATGAAATGCAACGCCTTGAGGAATTGGGTCACATAGGGCACACTGTTTGAATGAATGTAGATGTAACCTATGTGATGAACAGGGCACACCTTTCAGAACTGTAAATGGGCTCAGCAACCAGAATTACCACGATGGTGGAGTGGACCAGTGCTTTATTATTACACAGCGCAGAAGGCCTGTCTCCGGACCACCTGCTGTACCTCCCCCTAAGGCAGCCTAACCCTTACTGCAGGCTTCAGTGCCTGTTGTATCCTCTGAGGTCATACCTCAGATAGTTTCCTTCATGGATGACCCCTTGCTTGAGATTTCTCCTGTCCCTGATCCTGCCCAGTCTAATTTTCCTGTTCAGGACCCGGTTCCAGGTTCAAGTACTATGCCCCCCCCAAGTGCTTACAAGTGTCATACATAGAAGGTCACTGAGAAATAACCCTCGGGTTGCACTATCTCCTGTGAGTGGTCTAGCACCCCCCCCCCAGTGCCCTTATCTAATTCTTTTTAACTTCTCCAACCCCTTTCTGATGATGCTGGAGGTGAGCCGGACTCTTCCTCCATAGCTTCTTCTCTCCCTGACAGTACCACTGACTGTAAGTTGCAACTTGGTACTGGCCTTTCTCAGAAGCGAAAGGCCAGAGTAAAACTTAAAGGGAAGATATTTCCTTTTTTTTGGTGCTATGTTTCACTTTGTTTGCCATACTATTAATGTAAATAGTATGAAGCGTATGGCTAAAAGGAGATTGATTTTTTCCTTTCTATGGCTTTTGCCTTTGGGTTTAATTTTATTACAGGATACAAGACTTCATACTACACATGAGATCCGACAAGCACAACAGGACTGGTTATTGGGTCCTTCTTTTTGGTCAATTGGTCAGGACTCTTGTTCAGGACTGGGAATTTTAATTAATATCCCAGACTTCCGTTTGCTAAAATTGTTTGATGTAGCCCCTGGTAGGGCACTTATTATAGATTTTGTCATTGGGTCTTGTCCCTACCGGGTGATAAACATTTATGCCCTCAAATCAAAACTGAAGCATAGCTTTATTTACTTTGCTTCATCCTTATTTGCGACTTCCTTTCAGGTATTGTTTGCTGGTGACTTTAATTGTGGCCTGAGTCTTCAAGATAAGAGCTCCTTTAGTGCTACAAAGAAACTGTTTTGTGATTCCCACGAATTGGGTAATTGGTTTGAGTCGCCCACTTAACGGACTCCTTTCTCTCCTTTACTACACAACACACCCCTACCTTCCAAAAGGGTAAACTAGCCACACGTATTGATTATGTGTTTTCCTCTCCTACAGTACCCATTATTTCTGCTAAAGTTCAAGCGGTTGAGTTTTCTGATCATAAGCTGCTTTCTGTTGGTTTTGGTTCTGTTGTCTCTTCTCGTAAAGGTCCAGGTATTTAGAAATTCAGCACATCTTTGTTGCAGATTCTGATGTTTATGCAGTCCTTTCTGTCCTTCATACAAGCCCGTAAATCTGTTTTTATTTGTTATGAAGATCCTGTTCAGTGGTGGTTAGACACGAAACATGATCTGGTCACTTTTTTAAAAACTTACAGTCATTTAAAATGTAGGAGGGAATACCTAGACTATTTGCAGAAGAGGTTACATTTTCAGTCATTATTAACCATAGCGAACACGACGGGGCAAGACCTTACTCAACAAATAAACGTCTTACAGAATGATATGTTGACTTTCCAATTATGGCAATCACAACAACTTTTTTACCAACATAAATTCTGTACTGTTGGAACACGTGATGTTATTTGTCCTTTTGAATCTAATTCCCGTCAGACGGCCCAAAAAAATATGATGTGTCTTCTAAATTCAGATGGGACCTTGTGTTCCTCAAAAACTGAGATTTGTCATATTGTAACAAAGTATACTACAGCCCTTTTTCCTCCCCTCCCTGCTGCGGCTAGTAACAATGCAACTTTGTATAGTGGCCTTGATATCCCAGCTCCCTCACAGCTATGTCAGGACCAGGCTTGTTCTCCTATCATGGAGCAGGATTTGACATTAGCTATTTCTTCATTACCTGTACAGAGAACTCCTGGTCCAGATGGTCTCCCTGCTGGCTTATATAATGTGCTGGGCGACCATTTGGCCCCAGAACTTACATCTGTGTTTAATTCTCTGTTAACCTGTGAATCGCTCCCTTTGGAATTTACTAAGGGTACTTTGATTTACATTTATAAACAGAAAGGTGATATCCATTCTCTAGAGAATTGGTGACCTTTATGTACGTTGAACACCGACTTTAAGCTCGTAACGAAAATTATTGTGAAGCGTTTGGTGAGGATAGCGGAGGTGGTTTTGCATCCCGCCCAATCCTGTTCTGTGCCTCAAAGAAGAATTTCTGATCATTTGATCCTCTTACGAGAATTATTTTCTCATGGCTATGCAGGTCTGGCTTTGGGACTTGTTGTCTCCGTAGATCAGAAGGCTGCTTTTGATTCGGTTAGGCATGATTTTTTATGGGAAGCACTTCGTTTTCTGCATGTACCTGATGTTATGGTACACTGGATTTGTGCTTTCTATAGAACGGCAACTGTTGTGCCTGTAGTGAATGTTTGGATAGGACCCATGATCCCCATAAAAAGGGGGGTTCATCAGGGCTGTCCTTTAAGCCCGTTGTTATATGTATTTTTTCTTGATGTTTTGCTCCGTCGGTTGAACACTAATTCTCAGATTCGGGCTATTTCTAGTTGTGCCTTATGCTTGCCTTATAAGGCGATTGCATATGCAGATGATGTTTGTTTTCTTGTAGCTGATGCAGCTTCAGTGGTTCATTCTCTCCATGAGTGCTCTATTTTTGGAAACTTCTCTGGTGCTGTTTTAAATTACACTAAAAGTCTGGTTATTCAGGTCAGATCAGTAACCTCCCTAGGACCTGATGGCCGTGCTACATTTAGTTGAGGGCCCTTACTGCATTTTGGGAATTATTTGGGACACAGGACTCAGATTTTTTAACTGGAATGTTAAACTGCAACAAGGTAAACTTCAGGTGGCCTCCTGGAACCGGGGCAGACAGGGAAAAGAAACTTGTTTTCTTAATTAAAAACTATTTGATCTCTACTTTCCTTTTTCTGAGTTATGTATTCCCTATTCCACGACAGCTAGAAACTGCTGTCTTTAGTTTGTTTTTTCAGGCTCTTTGGGGTAGTAGGTTAAACCCAATAAAATGGAATATCACTTATTTACCTAGCCCTGAGGGTGGCATTTGTATGGTTAACCCTTTGTTATTTTTTTCTTGCATTTTTTTCACTGCAAACCTTAGGCCTTTGTTGATTCATGCCCAAAGGGGGTGGGAACCTTGGTTTTATGACTCTTGCAGGATTTGGTTTCATCAATGGGAAACTAATTCCTTAATTGTGTTAAGACAAACTGTTGGTATACCAACTTACATAAAACATGTTTTTACGTCTCAAACAATGGAAGGTGTCTGTTCAGATGCTATTAAACCATTCACGTAAAATTACTCCTGATGGTTTGTGCTGTATCAGTACCCTTTGATAAGTGTCCTGGTCAACACCTCCCTTCCTTTTTGTTATTGTGGAGATGTAAGAGGGTTCCAGCCAAAATGTGGGATTTTCATTGGCTTTCATGCCGTGAAAAGATTAATGTAAAATCAAATCATAAACATAAGCAGTCCCAAGATAGAATGTGTTCTCACTTATTATGTATTACAGAACTTGAAACTATCCCTCATTTATTTTTTGACTGTTCCTTTATCAAAAATTGGTGGTCCTTTTTTGCACAGGCATGGGATACCCGCTTGCTTCAGTCAGTTACTTATTTGAATCTTGTATGCAGGGTTTTTTCTCCCCAGGGGTCAAAATGGCACCAGGACACTTTGAACCTTGTTTTTGTCTGCATTAAATGGATTATTTGGATGGTGCGTTGCATGTTTTCTTTACAGCAAAAGGACTGCTCCTATTTGGAGTTTGAAAAAAAGATCGTACAAGATTTAAAAGAAATTTATGAGCATGAACGTACTCTGTACTCAGATATGACACTTTTGGAACTTTGGAAAGCTCTTCCTTGGATCACTGACTCTGATTTTGCAGTTACCTGATTGATTGTATAATACTTATCCTGTTTTTCCTTTTTTTTTGTACTCTGCTTTGTGCACTATTGTGCGATTTTTGTCTCAATAAAACTTTCCCCTACTCTTTTCGATAAGTGCCATGGGATCTTTAACATCCACCTGAACAACCACCAATCCAGGCAGATGGAACCTCGGTTTGACGTCTCATCTGAAAGACGGCACCTCTGAAGTGCAGCACCCCTCTCATGCTGCACTACAGTGTCAGTACTGGGATATTAACCCAAGTGCCAGATGTGGGAACTGAATCCACAGCTCTCTGATCTCCCGGCCTCAGAGGCGAGTGTGCTACCTACTGAGTCACTGACACTGACTTTAACAGAGCGGCAGAGAAAATGTACCACAGTAGAGTGGGGTGCTGTTTTAGACAGGTAAGGCATGAGCCTAGGGCTTGATGAGCCCTCTGAGTTTCAAAATTATAGTCTGGCTCCAGCTCTAGCAGCTCCTTCACGAAATTCTCCAAGAATTGGTTGATGTCAGTTCCCTCTGAGGATACAGAGACACTAGACAAATGAAAATTTTTACATCTGGTACTGGCTTCAGCATCTCCCTGGTGGTCCTGAATAGCAGCCCGTGAGGATATTATGGAGCCACTGCCTCTTCCTGCTTATCAAGCCTAGCATCTGTTTCAGTGTAGTGTTTCTCCATTTCTGCTGCCTTGTACACAAGTCTGGCCACTGTTTCTTTTGTCTCTTTCAGGTCCTTATGTTTAGTGTGGATGGCTTGTAATTTCTACAGGATTAAATCAAACTTTTTCCCTTTTTTAGGAGTACATTTGGGTATTCACAATGATAGGGCCTCGCTGCTGCCATGCTGGATGCTTGTGATAGCTCAGAGTCAGATCTCTTGGCCTGTGATCCATTGTCATCTGCTGTCTGCCTCTTCTGAATCCCCTTAGTGAACTTCTTAATTTGTAAGCACTTCTCTGCAGAAGGCTTTATATTAATTCTGAAGGGATATAAACCATTTGTAGAGGGTTGGAGTGGCTAGGGTGAAAGAGAGCTCCAGTATTACACTGCCATCAGCTCTGTGATGTCACTGGAAGTCCATATTCCCCCTTACTGCCTTTTTGTGTAGTGGAATCACCACACATTTTTCCAGTCCTCTGGCACTATGCCCTCAATAAGAGCCTGGCTGAAAATGACTTTTAGTAGCCCCACTAGTTCATTGCCAGTTTCCTCATTATTCTTGGATATAATTCATATGGTTCTGCCAGTTCTGAGATATCTAATTTTGTCATCTTACCCAAGATTTTTTTCTGTAAGTGCATTTCAGTCCCATTTGCTGCCACATTCGTTCTCCCATTTGTTCATCTGTCATTGCAATTTACCCTGAGAAAATGGAACAAAATAGTTTTTAAGTGTATCAGTGATTCTATTTTCATTTTCTATGTTAATCTCTTCTGCGTGTAGTGGCCCCACCATTTTATTTGTCCTGTGTTTGGGTTTATGTATTTGAGGCCTTGCAATCCCCCCCATGCCTAGGGGTATTAGGTAGTATCTCCTGGCAGAGGAGGACCTGCCTTATGTCATGAAAACTAAGGCTGTGCAAAAGATTGATTTTTGATATGTGTATTTGTGTCACTGATACTTGTATTCGTATTTGTCAAGTTCTTGTATTATTAATAAAAAACGTTTTGGCCATCTCAGACTTGTGTATAATAACAGCACAGTATCAAGGGAATTTAAGTTGTTGTCAGAAATGAAGTCTTCACTCATAATATATAAAGAACTTAGTACATTAATAGGTAGATTAATAGGTTACAGTAATAGGTCATCATCAAGTTACAAAAAAATGCAACATACAAGGTTAATGGCAGGCAGGTTGTTTTTACCGTGTGCATCTTGTCCAGTGTCACACATCATAAATGACACATTGCATGGGATATACTATGGTTGCCCACCTAGATTTCTCTGCTACTTTCTGAATCAATAAATAAATAAAAAATGTTTGGAGACCGCAGGTCATGTCAAATTACAATGACCTCGTGCCTCTTGCCCAGTATCGCACATTGTACTATTTAATTGTGTTTCAGTTGAAAAACAAATTTGACACACACTTAATGAAAGGGCTGATTCTGCATGGCAGGGCCTTCCCACCCTTCCATATCATTGCAGATGTTACAACTGGCACAGTTTTGGAAAAGTAAAATCAAAGCATGGGTCATGGAAACTTTGCCTCTAAGGTTAGTTGCCTAACCTAAAGTTACTAGGACCATGCCCTAAGCATACTTTATCACTGCCATTTTGAGTCACACTAGCCTCAGCCAAGGTGTAACATGGCTTATGTGTCAGGCTGGTGGACCAATGCATTCAGCATCCAAGATGACAAATGATGAGAATGCAGCCCATGGACCCTGCCATGCAGAGAAACTAAGTGTTGCTTTTTTCTTTCAGTTGGTCTTTCAGGGACTATGCTGCAGCTACT
Organism: Neoceratodus forsteri; assembly: GCA_016271365.2. NCBI lineage: Eukaryota > Metazoa > Chordata > Ceratodontiformes > Ceratodontidae > Neoceratodus > Neoceratodus forsteri. The sequence continues at coordinate 1,579,040,323 of CM057449.1, read as the reverse complement.
AATGACAGTAATAAATGATGCATTACATGGAATATACTATGGTTACTCACCCAGATTTCTCTCATGTCTGCTATTTTCTGAGACACTAAATTTTAAAACAGGTTGGTGACCGCAGGTCATTTTAAATTATTATGCCCTTCTTGTGCATTTTGCCCAGTGTTGCACATCAATTATTTTAAAACCAGATTGAATTTATACTATACATTCTTTCTTTGTGAAACAGCAAAGTATGACACTCAGGCTGATCCAGTCTACCTGCAGCAGCTGGATCAGACAAGATGCACCCATTGCTTATGGTACCACTAGCCCGAGAAACAACAGTAGTGAAGAAATAGATAAAATGGCAGGTAAATGGCAAAAAGAAAATCACATGAGCAATGTCACATTAAGTCCAACACAATAAATGCATATCACACATAGTCACAGTCTAGCAATGGGAGATTTACTTTCAGGACAACAAGTTCTTCTACCCTCTCTGGCTTGAGACTGGACCTATGTGGTACTACAACATTACCTGCAGTACTAAATATTCTTTCAGAGGGCACATTTATTGGAGGGCAGCCCAAATACTTTACAGCTACTTGAATGAGTGCAGGTCACGCCATCTTTTTTGACATCTGATATTTTAAGGGATCTGTTTTGAAGTGTTGCTTTTGTTCCCCCAAGTAACTAACCCCCATATTCTCTGCACTAATAGTATTCCTAAAGATGGAATCTTCATCCGAGTCTGTGTCTTCTAAAAGACTTATGTGAGCCCACATATCACACCCAGATTGTAGAGTTCTTGAAGTTGTCGTGGTATCACCTCCTGCCTGTGCATTGCCAAATCCAGCACCATCAGTTTCATTTTCCTGAGAGTGACACTCATTACCAGTACCATGAGCACTCTGACCTTCCATGTTACAGAAAGCAGGCATAGCGTCCTTAATATACTGAACCTCTCTTACTAAGTCATTTTTAAAAGCTACTGCAATCTCCTTTGGTAAAACAGACACTTTCAAACGAGGGTCAAGTATATACTTTTTGTCTTCAAAGACTGTCAAAATGCCTGTGAAGTTGTTCAATGAAAACATTTGCAAGAGAAGCAACCTCTTGAGGAACATTCTTTTTTTGCTGGAATGCTTCCATCTTGCACACCAAGATACGAATCATGGGCATGACCAGAGTCAGGGAAGACAATCGAGCCCTCAGGTCCTTTGTTACTTGTTCAAATGGTCTTAACACATCAACAAGAGCTTCTATAATACCCCACTGCATTTGAGTTATACTGCCACCAATATCATGCTCAATCGCCACTGCATGCAGTGCCAGTTTTTGCTCTAGCAGCTGTTCCAGCATATAAAATGATGGATTCCACCCTTTCTCGATATCTTGGATCAAGCGGTGCTGCGGACTGTTAGTTTCCTTTCAGAAATTACTTAAGTACTCATTTGATTTTATTGAATGATGATAATGACCGCAGATTTTTTTGTGCAACACAGAGTAAATTACAGACCACTTTATTACCACCTAGGGTGTTACGCACTACAAGATTTATAGTGTGTGCAAAACAGGGAACATGTTCATAACCCCCATCACTGATTGCATTCAGCATGTTTCTAGCATTATCAGTAACAAATAAGCCAGGATTAAATTTGTTTACATTGATCCAGTTATTCATCATGGCATTTATATTGAGCAAGATATTGGCAGCAGTATGTTCTCCCTCAAATACCGCAACATGCAAAACAGCCATTTTTTGCAATGCACTAGCACAATCTGTGTCTGAATCTGATCCAGCAGCATTCTGCACATCGTTTTCATTTCCAGCAAACTGCACCCAGTGAGCTGTTAAAGATAGGTATGCATTACAAGTACTAGTGCTTGTTGAGATGTCAAAAGTGAAGAGAATAAAACCACTTTCTGCAGGTTATTTTTTTCACAGATTTTGTATTTGACTGCAGTACAGATGGAAGGTAGGATAGTACGGCTAAATGTAGAACAAGATAGAAGACTGTAAAGGGGTTCAAGTAACTTCACAAGCCTTTTGAAACCAATGTCTTCAACAAGAGAGAAAGGCCGAAGATGAAGAGCTATCATCTCACCAATGCATGTTGTGATTTTGCATGAGACAGGGTGATTTGAAGAAAAAACTTGCCTTGATTCAAAGGCTTGCATAATAGTGGTTTGCTTCTGCTTGATCCCTGGGCTGTCTGAACTATTGCTACAGAATTCACATTGACATTTTTTATATGATTCCACAAACCATTTGTGGCTAGGTGGCTTCACTGCCTACCTCAACTAATATGAGCTTTGCAGTGCACACAGATAGCTGTTGTGACATCTTCTGGATGCAAAGTAAAATGCTGCCATACAGTGTGTGTGACCCTGGAAGAATTTGACTTGTGTGAAGAAGACGAAGAATTTTTTTTGTTTTGCTGAAGATGTTTTGGTCAAATTAGATAGGAATAAAGCAGAAGAAGATGTTGGTACTGCTGGTGGAATACTAACACTAGTTTCACTGTCATTTTTCTCATCTACAAAAGAGAGGTCGAAGAAACCTGTGTCATTTGACTCATTTCCAATCATTTGAACTGCGAATATTAAGTAAGGTAGATGAACTACAACCTAAATTAGCTGGTGTTGCTGGAGTGGTGGTGGCACTAGATTTGGTATGCTGTTTCCTAGAAGGACCCTAGGAGTACCCTGCATGTCATCTGTTTCTAAGATAATGGAGGTTAGATAGTGGCAGTATTGTTAGAAGTAGCATCAGTAGCAGCAATCAAATCATTATTTTTCTCTATTATATTAGCAGTTGTGCTAACAGTAGTTGTTTTGCTGAGAATGTTTGTACTGACACTGGTATCATTATTCTTATTTTTTGTGGAATGTGCACTTGCACTGAATTTCAGAAAAAGGGGAAGGCAAACTTCTTTGCAGCAGATGATTGTCCATTACTGCTGCTACCACCACCAATACTTGTACTGGGTGTAGAACACATTGGTTGGCAGCCAGATGAACTGGAAGAAGTTTGTTGTTTTCTATTCAATGCAATAGGTGCTTTAGAAAATGGAGTTACATTTTTTTGTTTAACAGTATGGCCAGATTTTGTTTACTTCATTCCAAATGGCACTTTTGCTGTTGGCAGAGTACAAGGACTATTGGTGTTGTCCTCATCAATGCTGCTGACTGAATTTTTATTTGTTCTTTTGCTCATGGTAAGGTGATAAAATGGTGGTGACACTGGAAAAATACACAGAGCTATAGAGCCTAGTACTGGCAAGACCTGATGCTTTTAATTATCACGCAGGGCAAGAAGAACAAGGTAACTGACCATCTGCACCACTATTTTTTAAAATGGTCACACTGGGCAAGACACACAAGGTAACTGACCCTGTACACCACTAATTGTTTTTAAATGGTCACACTGGGCAAGGCACACAAGTTAGCCGACCCTCTGTACCACTATTGTTTTTAAATGGTCACACTGTCAAGATGAATAAGGAAACTGATACTGCACCACGATGGTGCCTCAAGAAAATATCTGATTTTTTTTAATGGCTACACTGGACAAGATGCACAAGGTAACTGACCCTCTGCACCACTGTTTTTTATTGGTTAAACCGGGCATGATGAACAAGGTAACTGACACTGTAGCACTACGATGCCTGGAGAAAATAACTAATTTTCTTTACAGGTCACACTGGGCAAGACACACAAGGTAACTGATCCTCTGCACCACAATTTTTTTTTAATGGTCACACTGGTCAAGATGAATAAGGAAACTGACCCTCTGCACCACTAATTTTTTTTAAATGGTCATACTGGCCAAGATGAACAAGACAACTGACCCTCTGCACATCTGTTGTTTAAATGTTCACACTGGGCAAGATGAATAAGGAAATTGACACTCTGCACCACTACAGTGCCTGAAGAAAAGAAATTATTTTTTCCAATGGTCACACTAGGCAAGATGCACAAGATAACTGACCCTCTGCACATCTATTGTTTAAATGATCACACTGGTCAAGATGCACAAGATAACTGACCCTCCGCACCTCTATTGTTTAAATGGTCACACTGGGCAAGATGAATAAGGAAATTGACCCTCTGCACCATTAATTTTTTTTAAATGGTCACACTGGCCAAGATGAACAAGGAAACTGACACTCTGCACCACTACGGTGCCTCAAGAAATGAATTGATTTTTTTTAATAGTCACACTGGGCAAGACACAGAAGGTAACCTGCCTTCTGCACAAATATTTTTTTTAAATGGTCACACTGGGCTACATGAACAAAGTAACGAACCCTCTGCACCTCTGTGGTGCAACTGATTTTGTTTTTTTAATGGTCACACTGGGCAAGACGCATAACATAACTGACCCTCTATAAAAAGAAATTTCAATGGTCACACTGAGCAAGATGAATAACCTTTGCACCTCTGGGGAAAATAATTTTATTTGAATTGTCTCTCAATCTAGTGTTTTCTTTCCTTGCTTGATTCCTTTCCTACCCTCTCCTCCTGCTGAGCCTGCTGGGTAGTGGGCACTGTTTGCAGGGTGATGTCAGGGTAGGAAATGTGTTCCTGATTTTTTTGGGGGGTAGGGTATTTGTTTAGCATAGCACAGCTTTGTTTCTCCTCTCTCCTCTAAGCAACTGCAACTCGACCCACCACTCCCTCTCATTTTCCAAATCTCTCCCTCCGCTTATCTGCTCAAATGTTTGTACTATACAAGTTGCCTTCTTTATTTCTCAGTCTCTACTGGATTAAAATTTAATTTCTTAGATGTGTCCCTGATTTTTTTTTTTGGGGGGGGATATTTGTTTAGTAGCTTTGTTTCTCCTCTTTTTCCTCTACGCAACTGCAACTCAACCCTCCGCCTCCCTCTCATCTTCCAAATCTCTCCCTCTACTTATCTGCTTAAAATTTTCAAGACAAAAAAAAACAGCATGAATAAAGATATCAATACATATCTTGTAGAGATCCAGAATGAAATTTCTGAGACTCATAAAATGCATTAGTTCGAGTCACATAAGTTCTTCAAGGATGGTAGTTGCATTATCTTATGTTTTCTAGCCTTGGTTAGCATCATAAAAAACTTAGCTATTCTTTTAATGATCCAGTCATCTTCTGTTGTCATTAATAATTTAGTCAACTCATTTTTATCATATTGTCCAAATGCATCAAGAAAATGGTTTAACCAATGTTTTCTTAAGTTGCTACACCAAGTACAATTCCATATCATATGGGACAGATTTTTAATTGCCCCTTGTTTACAGTGACAGTTTGGTTCGATAGTGTGGTGGTTGCTATATCTTGCCCTTAACAAGTCGCTGTCTAGCAACTCCAGTTATGCTATCATATATATTACAGAGAGGTGGGTACAGTAATGTGCCCAAATAATGTTTGTATTTGAACATAGGTAAATTATCTACAAACCATTTGGAGTATCTTGTCTGGGCAATTCTTTCAAGATTGATCTTATTCCATTATATACATAACTTTTTTCTTTACATATTTCTTATATTTTGAGTTATATTAATACCCCTTTGCTGATATCTATTTAGGAATCCAAGCTTGTATTTAGTTAATAGATCATGCATATCACTTAATTAATTATTATTAGTATAGTGATTATCTATCCATTGCCGTTTTTCAAGAAGATATTTTTTGGTAATCTTGACTGATTCTTTCTGGTTAAATGGATCCAATAACTGATCTTTCTTGTATCAATAGAAGCACTGATATTTGTTACACACAACTCCACTTGTAAATATACCAGAGGGCAAGATAGATGAACACCACAAACAATATGGAGTAGTTTAGACATAGGATTTACCAAATGATAGTTATGCTTTATTTCCCATATTTCACTACCATAGAGAATCTGTCTGTCATATTTGGCCTTAATGTAGTAGATCTAAACAAAGGTCTGACAGAAGAGCCACCATACTTATGACAAAATTATATAATCCATGTGCAGTTTCTTTTCCCATTAAGAATTATCTTTTTTATGTATATTTAGACCACATTCCTGTGTTTGTAAATGTTATTCCAAGATATATAGGATTTAACTGTTTCCAAAGATTTATTTCCTATTTTACATATGGTATTTTCTTTGCTTCTACTAACAATTAGACACTTTGCTTTTGTATATTTAATTTTAAGTTTTACATTTATAGTAAAATTATATAATATATCCTATTTTTTCTGTAAACCCTATTTTGTTAATGATAGTATAACTAAATTGTCTGCATACACTAGAGATGTAAATTTCTTATCTAACACCTTGAAAGAATCAGATTGTTCCATATTTAATAATTTTATTAAAGGATCAGTGTGCAAGTTAAAAGTCATTGGGGTTAAAATACACCCTTGTCTCACTCCTTTATTTGTTTTAAAGGGTGCTGTCAGATAGCCTTCTTGGTCCAGTCTTATTTTAGCCCAGGTATCTCTATATAAATTAGATATTATATAGATACAAATAAATATGTAGAGAGAAAGAGATCTATATCTATATCTATATATCTATATATATATTTATATATATATATCTATATATATATATATATATATATATATATATATAGATATATATATATATATATATTTTGGTATCACGATAGTGCTACCATAGTTAGGGTTGAGGAGCCATTTACATGTTAAACCTAAACTTTTGCACCTTAATAACTTTGCAACCATTGAACAGATTTGCCTGACATTTGGAATACATGATCAAGAACCATATATCTTGGGATCTGCCAACTTTCATACTGTTTGGATATACGGCTGTGGAGTTATTAAGCATGATCTGCGCATACATTTATGCTTTTTTGAATTCTTTACTCATCCCTACAGGTTACACCGGTCTGAAAACTTCAGGAAACATGCAGCCAGGGTCCCTGATGTGCTTTTGAAGATTTCATGAAAAAATATTAAACAGTTCAAAAGTTATTCAAAAAACAATTTCCCATTATAAGTCAATGGGAAAAGTTAAAAAGTTTGACACTTTCACAAATGCACTTTTTAGTGTCGCAAATGGCCCTATAGAGTCACAGATCCACCATTTTGTTTTCAGTTGGTGATCAGAAAAATGCTTGGCATTTAAAATTGGGACCCTCTAGGGACACAATTCTTTTTGTGTTTAGCTAGTTGAGCCCTGAGGATGCTAGGCATGTCCTTATTTTGGGGATAAACACCCCAGAAATATGTTTTTAAAATTTTTGGAAAAAGTAGTGTTGTAAAGTAATGTCGCACTCACAACACTTTCTCAAATATGTGCAAAAGCTTTTGCAAATCACGACACTTCTTTGTAACACTATGCCCAAAATAACTGGAATTCTTTGCCACCCTGCTGCAAATGAACGGTTTGGTCTTTTGGGCTGAAATTTGGAGGGAAGGCAGAGAACATCTCACAGATGTGCCTTTTGGTGGTTTGGTGACAAAATATTCCATGAATGCAAAGTTACAGTTCTCCAAAGTTGGCACTTTTTCCCATAGACTAACATTGCAGCATCCACTGCATAACAGGAATCCTTTGCCATCATGCTGCAAAGTAATGGTTTGGTCTTTTAGACTGAAATTTGGAGGGAGGAAAGCCAACATCTCACAGATGTGTCTTTTGGTGGTTTGGTAAAAAAATATTTCAGGGAGGCAAAGTTATGGCACTCCGAACTTCTCTTTTTTTCCCATAGGATAACATTATGGCATTCGCCACACCTTTCAGGGCCCATATCTCGGAAACGGTGCGAGATACAGACTTTTCGTCAGAAAAGTATTTAGCCCCCAGATGGGGGCTAAGTATGAAACTAGCCAGGAAAGTCATAAATCATATGACTTTAAAAAAAAATTTTCTACGTCGTACGGTTCCTGAGATATAAGCAATTTAGTATTCCAACTCCTCATTTTCTTCTCTGAGACCCATTATTATGCATACAATCTTTGTACTCACTGTCTTTCTCTGTGCAGCTTTTGGGGAAACCCAGCCTGTGCGCTTACATTACTTTTACCCTTACCACTTCCGCTTGTGGTTCTGTACCCATTTCACTTACCGTTCCCGTCTACACCACCATGTGCGTTACCCTTTGTGTTTTCATTTACGCTTGCGTTTGCATTATTTTTACCATTTGTGTCTACAGTACTGTTTCTCTTTCTGTTTCACTTTTCATCACCATGAGCATTACCATTTGCAATTGTGGGCACTGTGTTACTATGTGACAAGACATCACGTGGCGGGTTCTGCCCCGTGCTCCTGCCGCCGCATTAAATTCACTATTTCTCATTATCATTCTCAAAAAGCAGGTAAATTAGATGCAAAAAAAACTCCATTTAATGCATCAGTAAGGGTTGTTCCACAGTGACAAAAGTGAAGAAATTCGATGTTAGAGTTGCAACCCCCCTTGCACCTCTCCAGCCCACCCCCCAACCAGCATCGGGGTGCATGTTGGGGTCATCAGTCCTAACTCTCACCCCATTCTCCTATTCCTCAGCTTCTTTCCACATGTGAAGGGGTTAGAGTTAGGGTCAACAACCCTGAGGATGCTAGTCATGTCTTTATTTTGGGTTAAAACACCCCAGAAATATGTTTTTCATATTTCTGGAAAAAATAGTGTCACAAAACTATTGTCATGCTCACAACACTTTTGCAAATTTTGGGAAAGCTTTCACAAATCACGACACTACTTTTCAGACCATGGCCAAAATGACGGCAGTTCTTTGCCACTCTGCTGTAAAAGGACAGTTTGGTCTTTTGAGCTGAAATTTGGAGGGAATACAGCCAACATCTCACAGATGTGCCTTTTTGTGGTTTGGTGAAAACATATTGCACATTTGCCAAGTTACAGTACTCCAAAGTTTGCATTTTTCCAATAGACTAACATGGTGCGCGAGCTAGATTTCAGGCCTGCTTTCAAAACAATGCGAGATACGGATTTTTATTATGAAAGTTACATAACCCTATGGGCAATATAATGCAAAAACCTAGCCAGTAAAATCATAATTTTCCTGACATTTAAATTTTTTTTCTACGTCATGCGGTTGCTAAGATATTAGCAATTAAGTACTTCCAATGCTGGTTTTTGGCTTCAAAGCCCATTACAATGCTTACATTCTTTGTGTTTTTCTATGCACCTCTTCGGCAAAAACAGGGTATGTGCTTCTGTTACTGTTACAGTTATTGTTTTCACTTGCGTTTATGTCCCCGTTTGCATTACCATTCCCGTGTACGCCACCGTGTGCGTTACCCTCTGTGTTCTCATTTGCGCTTGCATTTTCGTTACTGTTATCATTTGAATTTCCACTGCTGTTTCTGTTTATGCCACCGTGCACATTGCCATTTTGCTTTCTGACAGCCCTTTCATTTGCATTCGCTTTCTCATTTCATTGCCTTCCTTGCTGTTACTATTACCATTTGCATTTGTAACTACGTACTTTCCTATGTGCATTACAGTTTGGCGTTTCCATATGCGCCGCATTTCTTTATGCTTCTGTTTCTCTTTGCTGTTATTGTTGCTGTCACTGCTACTATTTGTGTTTACAATTGTGGTACTATGCCCGTGCACATTTTGGTTTGCATTTCTGTATGTGCTTCTGCTCCCTTTTCCATTTCTGTTTCCTTTGGTGTTATTCTTCATGTTAACTTTACCATTTGCATTCACAATTGTGGTACCGTGCCTCTTCGCGCTATGGTTTGAATTTACGTATGCGCTTGCGTTCGTGTTTTAATTTCTGTTCCTCTTTGCATTCTTTTTCCTGTGACACTTAACATTTCCATTTAAAATACCTCTGCCATCACTGATCGCATTACCAATTATATTTTCGTATGTGCTTCAATGTCCGTTTGTGTCACTGTTCACTTCGGCGTCATTTTGCGCTTGCATTTCTATTAACGTTTCCTTTACCATTTACGTTTGCATGACCATGTGCGCCACTGCTCATGCTTCTGTCTGCATTGCTGTTCCTGTTACTATGTCACAAGACATCACGTGGTGGGAGCGCGGGGCCCAAAGGCCCCTGCGCTCCTGATGCCACATTACATTCAGTATTTCTCATCATCATTCTCAAAAAAAAGGGAAATTAGAGGCAAAAATATCCCTTTTAATGCATTAGTTAGGGTTGTTCCACAGTGACAAAATTGAGAAAATTCAGTGTTAGGGTTGAAAGCCCCCAGCCCTGCCCACCCTCAAGCGGCATCAGGGTGCATGTTGGGGTCATCAGTTCTAACTCTCACCCTTCTCCTATACCTCTGCTTCTTCACACATGTGATGGGGTGAGAGTTAGGCCGATGACCCCAACGCACCCCGATGCTGGTTGGGGGTGGGTGGGGTCCAAGGGGCTTTCACCCCAACCCTGAATTTCTCACTTTTGACACTGTGAACAACCTAACTAATGCATTAAATGGATTTTTTTGCCTCATATATATATATATATATATATGTGTGTGTGTGTATATATATATATATATATATATATATATATATATATATTATAGCATGGTAGTGCTACCATAGTTAGGTTGAGGAGCCATTTCCATGTTAAACCCCAAATTTTGCACCTTAATAACTTTGCAACTGTTTGATGGATTTGCCTGAAATTTGGAATGTATGATCAAGACCCACAGGCCTTGGGATCTGACAAGTTTTGTACTGATTGGATATACAGTTGTGGAGTTATTAAGTGTGATCTGTGCGCACGTTTACGCTTTTCTGGAATTCTGTGGTTGCGCCTACAGGTCGTACGGTTTGCGTGACTGGCCTGAAATCTTCAGGGAACGTGCAGCCAGGGTCCTCGATGTGCCTTTCAAAGATTTCGTGAAAAAATATTAAACGGTTCAAAAGTTATTCAAAAAACAGTTTCCCATTATAAGTCAATGGGAAAAGTTAACAAAAAGTTCAACACTTTCGCAAATGCATTTTTACTTTCGCAAATGGGCCTGTTACTTTAAATCAGCCATTTTGTTTTCAGTTGGTGATCAGAAAATGGTTGGCATTTAAATTTGGGACCTCTAGCAACCTAATTTTTTGTATTCACCTAGTCGGGCCCTGAGGATGCTTGCCATGTCTTTATTTTTAGAAAACACCCCAGAAATATGTTTTTCAAATTTCTGGAAAAAGTACTTCAAATTACTTCGTGCTCACAAAAGTGTCATAAATTTTGTGAGCTTTATAAATTGGACAGTAGTTTTCTAGTCTGTGGAAAATGACAGCAATTCTTTGGCACTCGCTGCAAAAGAACCGTTGGGAGTTTTGAGCTGAAATTTGGAGGGAACGGAGCCGACATCTCACAGATGTGCCTTTCAGTGTTGTATTGAAAAAATATTACATGGCGGCAAAGTTACAGCACTCCAAAGTTGACGGTTTTTCCCATAGGATAACATTACGGCGCCCAACGCATTACAGAAATCCTTTGGCACCCTGCTGCAAAATAAGGGTTTGGTCTTTTTTCCTGAAATTTGGAGGGAAGACAGCCAACAGCCCACAGATGTGCCTTTCAGTAGTTTGGTGAAAAAATATCACACGGCAGCAAAGTTACGGCACTCCAAAGTTGACATTTTTTCCCATAGGATAACATTACGGCGCCCAACGCATAACAGAAATCCTTTGGATCCCTGCTGCAAAATAACGGTTTGGTCTTTTTTCCTGAAATTTGGAGGGAAGACAGCCAACAGCCCACAGATGTGCCTTTCAGTGGTTTGGTGAAAAAACATCACAGGGAGGCAAAGTTATGGCGTTCTGAACTTTTCTTTTTCCCCATAGGATAACATTATGGCGTCAGCCGCCCCTTTCAGGGCCCGTATCTCGGAAACGGTGCGAGATACTGACTTTTTCGGAAAATTTCTTAGCCCCATCATGGGGCTAAGATACAAATTAGCCAGGACAGCTGTAAATAATATGACTTTTAAATTTTTTCTATCATCGACGGTTCCTGAGATATAATATATTTAGTATTCCAAGATCTCATTTTCTCTTCGATACTCATTATTTTGCATACATTATTTGTACTCACTGTCTTTCTCAATGCAGGTTTTGGGAAAACCAGCTGTGCACTTCCATTACTGTTACTGTTGCCCTTTCCGCTTGCGGTTCCGTACCCGTTTCACTTACCGTTGATGTCTGCGCCACCATGTGCGTTATCCTTTGCGTTTTCATTTGCTCTTGCGCTTCTGTTATTTTTTGCCATTTTCTGTCTACAGTACTGTTTATCTTTCTGTTTCACTTTACATCACCATGCCCATTGACGTTTCTGTTTGCAGGCACCATGTTACTATGTGACAACACATCACGAGGCAGACCATTCCTGTCTACGCCACCATGTGCGTCACTCTTTCTGTTCTCATTCGTATTGTGTTACCATGTAATGCCACTGTTAACATTCTGTTTGTGTTGCTGTCCCTGTTAGTATGCCACAAGACATCATGAGGAGGGAGCGTCAGGGGCCCACGCCTCCCGCCACCACATTATGCGGTGGGAGTCGGGCCCAGAGGGCACCAGGCTCCCGCTGCTGCATTACATTCACTATTTCTTGTTATCATTCTCAAAAGAAGGGAAATTAGAGGCAAAAACTCAGTTTAATGCATTAGTTAGAGTTGTTCCACAGCGACAAAAGTGAGGAAATTCGCTGTTAGGGTTGAAAACCCCTTGCACCCCCACTCCACCTCTAACCGCATAGGCAGTGCATAGATCCTCCCACCCCCCATTCTCCTATACTTCTGCTGCTTTACACAGGTCATGGGGTGAGAGTTAGGGCTGATGATCCCAATGCACATCCCAATGCCACCACGTGCGTCATCCTTTGCGTTTTCATTTGCGCTTGCATTTCTGTTACTTTTTTGCCATTTGTGTGTACCGCACTGTTTCTCTTTCTGTTTCACTTTGTGTCACGATGCCCATTGACATTTCAATTTACAGGCACCATGTTACTATGTGACCAGACATCACGTGGCACACCGTTCCCGTCTACGCCACTGTGTGCGTTACCCATTCTGTTATCATTCACGCTTGTGTTACCATGTGTGCCACTGTTAGCATTTCTGTTTGCATTGCTGCTCCTGTTACTATGCCACAAGACATCATGTGGCAGGAGCCCCGCACCCACCACCACATTACATTCACTATTTCTCAATATCATTCTCAAAAAAAAGGGAAATTAGAGGCAAAAAACTCCATTTAATGCATTAGTTAGGGTTGTTCCACAGCGACAAAAGTGAGGAAATTCGCTGTTAGGGTTGAAAACCCTAACTCCGAATTCACCCCCAGCACCACACACACACAGACACACACACACATTCAAGTATGGGGGAGGACCAAGTCAACACAACCAATGACAGACATCCAGCAGCAGGTGACAGAAATAACAAACAATTGTCTAAATGTACTACGAGACATCCCCACCCACCTGACCAGGTACTGCATGCTCAGTGGAGATCAACAGCAAAACTGAGGCCATGTACACCAAATGTACACATCCCTGATTGCAGCTGCACACAACGTACCACACTTAGTAGTTGCATGGCCTTACCTACCGATGCCCCACACCACACCACAACTGGTACTGTGCCATTATTCAATATAAATGCTGAAGGTGCATGATGACAGTTGTATAAAGGTTTTAACACTACTGAGTATACATTAATTAAGAGAAGCACATAAATTAACTACAAGACACTAGCATGCTCAAGATAAAAGTAGTGATACATTTAGTAGGTGATTTACATAGTAGTACATTTACTGCAATGGTTTACTCAACATAGAGAGGCTGATGTAAACGTATGGAAAAGCATTGCCTGTTCAACGCTGTGAAATTGGTACTGCCAGTATCACATGCATTCTTACTGATGAAGGTGTACTGCTGATGTACATACATAGACCTTCAGTGTGTTTCAATATTAAAGATCCAGTAAGTATTCTTTGTAAGAAAGATTGTAATTGCATGGATCAGGCCAAGCAACTTCTAAATATCATAACACTACTGAGCCAACAATGATGTACCTGTATCGGATGTGTATATAGGATAGATTTTCCTGTAGGCACTTACTGAGTATGTTGTACCTGATAAAGACAATCTCATTGCATCTGTGATGATTAACTTCTTCAAATAGTAATACATTTGCTATTGTTGCAATGAGTGATCTATGCTACTTATGGACACAGTGTGATTTTTTTAACAGTTGTTTCATACTCAGGCTGTATGCCTACTGTTTGGGTTTGCCACACTTCTGTCACTGATGCTATCAAAGTGATAACTATGTTAATTCTGCTACAACAGGAATCAAGTAGGTATGGTGTAGATATAAACAGAATGTCTTTTAGTATTGATTTAACTCATAATGGGGTAAATGTACTAGGACAGCAGGGGTTATCCTCTATCACTGAGTCTGTCAGTTATAATCACACTAGGGTTTCGATGACTGTAATGATCAAGTTACACTGTTCATCTTCATGAGTTCATATTCACAGCCAATCTCCAGCAACTAGACAGTGTATGGTGAACTGGGTGGGACACTGTGTTGCAAAGCTGCTGCAGTGCCTAGCAGAGGGAGAGTATCTACTCAAAAGACAATTAAGCTATATACATGACCAACAGTTATGTTAAATGGTCTGTTAATCACCCTGTAGGGTTTAATGTTGAATGAGGCATATCCGAGTGCCACATGTCGCTAGACAGTGATAAACTGACCATTAACATAATACCTGGGAGTAGCTTATTGCTATCATAATAAAACTGTTTTTAAACAACATTAAACCATGTTCATCATATGGTTAGGCTCTACATGTATGTTAATAAAACTAAACATAAGGCTGTTACAATGTTTACAGTCAATTAGAAGCTGCATTTCTCAAACCCTTGTTAAATCAGAGATATTATACCTGTACAACTCCTTGGTTTTGCTTAAGTCTGTTGCTCAGGTGGCCCACCACAAGTGGTGTGGTGTGGTGTGGGGCATCGGTAGGTAAGGCCATGCAACTACTAAGTGTGGTACATTGTGTGCAGCTGCAATCAGGGATGTGTACGTTTGGTGTACATGGCCTCAGTTTTGCTGTTGATCTCCACTGAGCATGCAGTACCTGGTCAGGTGGGTGGGGATGTCTCGTAGTACATTTAGACAATTGTTTGTTATTTCTGTCACCTGCTGCTGGATGTCTGTCATTGGTTGTGTTGACTTGGTCCTCCCCTACTACTTGAATGTGTGTGTGTCTGTGTGTGTGTGGTGCTGGGGGTGATTGAGTTAGGGTTTTCAACCCTAACAGCGAATTTCCTCACTTTGTCGCTGTGGAACAACCCTAACTAATGCATTAAACGGAGTTTTTGCCTCTAATATATATATATATATATATATATATATATATATATATATATATTTAGCTATCACTTTGTGAGCCTGTTGCTCTGGCCCTATCTCTAGAGGTAGCCCCCAGTCCCATCCCCTGACATCCACCATCCAACACTGACCAGTACTCCCAGGGCTTCCCTCTCTGGCAGGGCCAGAGAGGCTACCCAAACCCACTGATGACTATCCAGTGTGGCCAGTGCAGTGGCTATTTGAGGATGGGACCTGCAAGACACCCTCCATCATCCACTGGAGCAATCTGTTTCATCCTCCAGTGTACTCCCCTCAGAGGCACCATGCTCTGGTGCATGCCCTGCCAGGCATCTACCCCATCTCTGCCCACAGCTGCAGCATTGGTGTGCCACCCCAGCCTCTGCTAGGGGCCAGGCATTTGCTAACCACTGAACTCCCCTCTCCCTGGAGAAGGAGAGCAGTCCCTGGGATGGTTGATCCTTCTTCTCCCCTGCTGACCCCCAGTGGCCCGCGCTTATTCCCAAACATGGGTCACCAGCATGATGCACGGTGTGGCATCCAGCGACTCAACCATCAGTGCCACCAGCCGACTATTAATATTATATTAATTAAGACAGGGTCAATGCCCCTCTCCTGCACTGAGTTCCATAAAATATTTCTTGATATTGTATTAAACGCGGAAGAGAAGTCTATAAAACAAGCATACATTTTTTGTTTTCTAATTTTATTATATCTCTGTATTAGATGTTGCAACACATAACAGTTTAGTACAATGTCACTGTACCCAAACATAGACTCATAGATTATTTTCCTCTGCAATAAATGTTTGCTGCTGCTATTATATCTTACAGAGAATTTAGGGCATTTGGAGCCTAGGTTGTCCGCAAAACTGTGTAGTGGCATCTTCCCAAGCAGGGGGAGTGTTTTCCTAGGGCAACTATGCCATCACATGGTACTGTGCCAGTCAGTGGCATTAATGTGGACTATAAATCAGACTATGATCCATATTTAATTTCAAGCTATAGTTGGTCCTGCCATTCATGTTTCCCTCCAGTATGTCATTGATGAACCTAGTTGTTCAAAGAAAAGACTCCCTTGCCTAGCCCCATCCCAAGGACTTACTGGCCTCAACTCTTGCTAGGCCCCCCTCCTGCTGATGGCCAATTTTATTTGTGTAGCTGTGAGGTGGTCACATATTTTACCTAGGCTTTTACATTGCTTCAGAGCCTCTCTTATACAAGGCTTATTTACTACTGTACTGTGCTGTCTCTTTTTCTCTCTCTCTAGCATCTTCATGACATTAGTGGATCCTCATGGATCAAGGTGACCTCCTTTGAGTGACAACCCAACACCAGCTCCTTAAGGTGCCATGCTGGTCACAATCTCATGGCTTCTTGAGGTGAGGCTGCTGTTGTCTGCATTCCTCACAGCTAGAGACATGAGTGTATCCTTCCCACCAGAGATTTTGCCAGAGTGCACCACTATCACACAGACCCAAGGATGCTGCCAACATACCTGGGCCCACAGGTCTCCTTGGTTCAGTTCAGCATGGGCAGTTGAACTCTACAGTTGTTCTCTGGTTGATAAGAACCATCTTCCCTCCTATCTCTCCAGGCAACAGCTTGCTTTCCCATTTTAGTCTTTTTGGGGGAAGGCTGGACTGTGAATAATCATGCTGGATTTTATGCTTCTATCTGAGTCAGACCACTCACAGCAAAAACACCCAGACATCCTGGGCTCAATTTTCAATTGTCCCTTAGACTGACGCAAGTTTCACTGACTCACAGCTGCAGCAAATTCTGAGTGTCTCACTGACCCAGAGCACTATTTTATAAAACATGGGTCCCTGCACTAAACTCCCTAAAGTTTCTGCAGCCTCTGGGTTGTGCCAAATTTTTTGCATAAAAGTGAGATTTAATGGAGTTTCCTGTCAAGCCCCTCTCCCACCAAGTGCAATCCTAGAGGAGTCATGAAAGTGGGGGGGTTAATATGCAAGCAGGGAAGGGACTGGGGGTAGAGAGATCACTGATGTGCCACAGGGAATGACTGGTGGATGGCAACACTGTCAGCATGATGAGATGGCATCCAGTGGGGGGGGCATGTGCAGTTGAAGAAAGCCAATTGACCCAGGTAGAGGGGAGTTGGCATAAATAGACTAACCAGGACCCCAGGTGGAAATAACCCTGGCACCTGTCCTATAGGTGTGGAAATCTCCTACATATAATGGGTGGAAGTGGCTGCAGGTTGTGGGGTGCAAATGGTGGAGGGAAATGTTCCCAGTTACCATAACAGTCCCCTGGAACTCATCCCCCAATGTGGAGGCATGCCACTTCCTGCTTACACTGTCAAGGACTGTGGCACCTATGGAGCAGGTGCCAGTGCTGTTTCCACCTGGTATCTGGGTCATGGTTCATCCTTGTTAACCCCCCTCTGCCTGGGCTGATCATCTCTCTTCAGCTGTGCATGGCACCCCTGCCGGGTGTCACCTCAGCACCCTGATACTGCTGTCATGCCCCCATTGCCCCCATGGCACCCCCAGTGCTCCCTATGCCCTTGATCCCCTCCTTGCAGCACCCCACAGTTAACTCCCTGCTCAGCTGTGGCACAGGGCCCTTATACCAGCTCCTGTCTGGTCTAAAGTTAGCCCCCCCCCCATTGCGACCACAGTGGGGTTTCTAAAATTCCACAAAAGGGTATGGTTCAACCCCACTGGCAAAAGGGCATTTCTGCTGCAAAGGTGGTGCAGGGTTGCTTTTGCTCACAGCATCCTGAATTCAATACAGCATGTGTTTGAAAATCAGGATTGCCACAGACTTTGATGCAAGATGCCATTTGTGTCAAAGCCCTTTGGAGCAGGCACCTTGGCCACAGTTTTTGCTCTGAAAATCGAACCCCGTGTCTAATCAGAATGCCCCTACATTACAACTGTCAGGGTCTGACTTAACCCTTCAAGAACCCTCTAGTAACTGGCTTTGAGCTGAGTAAAGAAAGAGGCTGGTTACATGTATATGAAGATGCTAGACACAAAACATATTGCATTCATGTAGAGCAAGTGGTAGGCATTGGGCATTTTTGGCCGCCACCCCATTTATTAGCAGGCAGTGCAACTTGGCAGTATACATTCACAGATTAGAAATTACAGCATTTTGGATCGGGAAGTTCATTTGGGCAGAGTGTTACAGATTTTTTCTGGTGGTAACTAACTGGAAGATACTGTCAGAACTAACTAAAAAGGATTACATACACCTTTTGGAACACTGATTCAAGAAAATGTCAAGGCTAGGATATTAGTGCACTTCTAAAGCCAGAATTTTGGGAAGTAGGGTGTAGCTATGGCCTGCTCAAGGGGGTTCCAGACGATGTTGAATTCATCTATGTTACCCATAACTGTGTATTGTGCCCTTTTCCATATCATACAGTCTAATAGAGTAGTAAACCAGTTAGCCATGGTGGGGGAAGTTACCTGAATCCAGCCTTGATCTGATAAAGTACTTCCTCATATCTCTGTTGAATCTACCCCCTACAGCTTCATAGCATGTCCCCTTGTTCTTGAGGTCCCTTATTTCTGAAAAATACTTCCCTCCTGTAACTTATTTACTCCAGTGAGGAATTTAAAGGCATTTATCATATGCCCTCTCTTGAGGTTTTTTTAGTCTCTCCTCATAGGACTTTTGATGCAGACACTACACCATCCATCCAGGACTCATTTTGTTATGTTAGCTAGAGTACAGAGGCCCCACAGGGCTGGCATCAGTCCAGCTTCAGGGGACAGGGAGTACCTGTGACCCACCAGGTCATGCAGTGTCAACCAGATCCATAAGAAGCTTTTAGTAAATGGGTTCTAGATGGAGTAAGGCTCTGTACAGGCCAAGACTGGGGCTGGAAGAGTCTGGAACACATCACCAGCTGGGCTTTTAATTTCTAGTTCCACTCAGGCCGAATGTTCCAGGATTGATTATAGGGCATCTATCAGAAATGAGAGTTGGGTGGCCAAATAGCAGAAATGAAAGTTGGACAATTCTAATCCTAGCTTATCCAGTGAGAACCAGAGAAATTCCTGCTTGATCTTCGCCCTTTCACCCTGCCACAACAAGTTACTGAGATAACCCTGTATGGAGCCAAAGTACTTGAGCAGGATGGTGACTGAAGGAGTTTGGAATAAATATGGGCACTGAAGGAGGATATTCATTTTAACAGTATTTACCCTCCCTATTAGGGTGAAAGAGAGACACTTTTGTCTCTAACAGTCTTCTTTGAGTTTTGTTTCATCAAAGATTTATGGTCAGAGGAGCCCAGGGTGGACAACTTTTGGGGAGATGGATCCTCAGGTATTTCAAACTACCGTCTGGCTTCAGCTGAGTGCCAGAAACCATAAGAGGCTCACCCTTTCCCCTTCCTAAGGGGAGCTACTTGCACATGTTTCAGTTCATCTTATGGTGAGACAGTGGGCCATCCTTGCTGAAGATGTCCATCAGTGCAGTGCCAGGAAAAGGAGGATGTCTCCTGCAAACAGGGACACTTTGTGGCTTGTACCTCAAACACTAGACCTTGAATTGCTTTGTTCTTCCTTATGGTAACTGCCAGGGTTTAGTAGTGAGTCCATAAAGTAAGAGGAACAAGTGGAACCCTTTTCTCATGCCTCTGGTGAGTGATAAGGAGTCTGACAGGTGGACATACAAGACCTGGGCCTTGGAAGAGCAGTATAGGGTGAGTGACCAGGACTGGATTCATGGCCCAAATCCAAAACATTTACACCTCTTAAACATGAATAAAAAAAAATAAAATAACCACAAAGAGCCATTTGACCAAGGCAAAGGTGTTCCCTGCATCAAATGCCAGAAAGCTGGGCTAAGCAACCCCCCCTTCCCCGGATCACTTCCACATAGTGTTTAGTTTTCTGCGGATGTTGTGTTTTATATTACCTGATGGTTTTTCATTAACCTGCATTTATCAGGGTAGATGAGTCCCAAAAGGACCCCAACCTGGCAGCCCACTAACATTCTAGTTATGTCTTTGTAGTCTGCATTAAGAAGTGAAATTATGCCATAAGATCCACTCTGGGTAGGATCCTTGCCAGATTCAGGGGGTGCGTGATGGTTGCCTGGCAGTGCAATGGGGATAACTCATCTTACATAGAAACATAGAAGTTGACAGCAGATAAGGACTGCAGGGCCCATCCAGTCTGCCCATTTATTTTTCTACCTTATAAATGTGCCACTGACCTTTGCTCTGTTAATGGCCCATCTATTCATACTCATCTGTACTGCTCCCTTATGCTTATCCCATATGCCTATCCCATCTTTCTATACAGCCTCCAGATTCATGTCTTCCATGGCCTTTTGGAGTGTCTCCCAGAATGACTTATAAAATTCAGTGGGCAGGCCAGTAAGGCCTGGAGCCTTGCCCGATGTGATAGACTGCATAGCACTGCCTATCTCCTCTGCTATTAGGAGTGTGTCTAGATCCTCTCTATCTGAGTGCTGTAGGGAGGACAGGGGAAGAGAAACCAAAATTGTACCCTGAGAGAGAGTGGAAGACCCAACCTCCAAGATGTAGAGGCCAACATAGACGTTTTACTAACATACTAACATACTAAAATGCCAGCAGAATAGGCCTAATGGTCTTTCGTGTCTGCTCCTTTGGTCAGCCCCCACCCTGGGAGCTGGCCTTGCTGCCTCCCTCGTCTTCTCTGGCTTCTCCCTTCCCAGTTCCGGATATTCTCGCTGCACTGGATTTTGCTTCCAGAACCCTTCCCCTGTACCTGTCCCACCCCTCTTGATCCCTCCACCGTCTCTGCCTCCACCAGCCCCTGGGCAGTGCATTCCATGGCTCCACCACCCTGTCAGTGAAGTAGCACCTCCTCCTTTCTCCCCTGAATCTTCCCCCCTCTAGCTTCCACCCATGTCCTCTAGTTGTCCCCTCTTCCTTCCTTTGAAGCACCCTGACTGCTCCTCCCCTATTTACCCCCTTCATGTACCTGAAGACCTCTATCATGTCCCCCCTTCCCTTCTCTCTTCCAGTGTGTACATATTTAGCTCTTCGAGCCTCACCCCATAGGTCCTGTCCCCTTTAAGTGTGGCCTCCAAAACTGCACTCAGTACCCGAGGTGTGGCCTCACTAAGCAGTTATACAGAGGGAGTATCACTTCTCTCCTTCTGGAGGTGATCCCCCTAGCGATGCATCCCAGCATTCTGTTGGCCTTGGCTGCTGCCCTCCTACAAGTCTCCAAGTTGTTCATCTTGACATCCACCACCACCCCCAGGTCCCTCTCAGCCATCGAGACTTGTAGCATTCCCCCCCCCCAGGGTGTACACTTGACCCAGGTTTCTGGAACCCAGGTGCAGTACCTTGCATTTCCCTGCATTGAACCTCAGCTTCCACTTTCTAGAGCATCTTTCCAGAGCCTCCAGGCCCCCCTGTAGGGCCAACCTCCTCTCCTCCCCATCCACCACCGCTCCCAGTTTTGAGTAATCCGGAAAGAGACTCATCTCACTCCTGATACCTGTCCTTATGTCAGAGACGCAGGCAATGAACAGGAGGGGCCCAAGGACTGATCCCTATGGGACCTCACTAATGACCCTCCTTGGGGATGAGACTATCCCACCAACTATGACCCTCTGGGTCCGGTCCTGGAGCCAATTGTCTATCCAGCTGATCATCTGGTTCCCAACCCCCATTTCTCCCAGCTTATCCAACAGGCCCTCATGAGGAACAGAGTCAAATACTTTGCTGAAGTCTAGAAAGAGGACATCCACTGGCTTACCCAGGTCCAAGGCATTAGTCACCCAGACTATATCTTGTTGTTTGGGAGAAGTCTGACCTTCTGGGATGCAGATGCTCATTATAGTATGGTAGCTTCTCTGGACTTTAGGTGCCAAGCTAACCATAGACCCATCTGTCCCTATCAAAATAATTACCTGCTCTGGCAAGGAGCAGACTTCTCTGTAGAGTGGCCGATGCCTTCTGGTTAAGATGACCTTTCAATACCCAGAGTTCACTCAGTTTGTGGAGTACTATATGGACCATCAATTCTTTTTCCAGGGTTTGTATCTGGTATTCTAGGGCACACTGTTTTTGGGCTTCTGTTTTCCCTTTATGGACAGCATCAGAGATGGGCAATCCCCACACATAAGCCTTCATGTCCTCCCGCCTTGTAGCTGTTGAGTCCCCCACTTTGGTATGGGTAAAACATTTCTGCAGGCTGTTTCCATTTTGGCTTTGAACGCTTTATTGGTTAACAGTTGTGGGGTCAAGTGTCCATTGTTTGGGGGTTCCCACACCCTAGCATTATCAGGAGGGAGCATGGTCTGAGAGAAATGAGGGACCATACTATGTTGACACCAGTCACTGCAGGATTTCAGGGGGCATAATCCGCAGATCTATTCAAGTGTTAAGCTGGTGTGGATGCAAGAAGGATAATTCTTTACCAGTGTGATGCTAGAAGTGTCAGGTGTCAAACAGGTTTCTCTCAGCAGTCCTTCTTTTCAGTGCTGCCAAGCTCTTGGGAGTTGGCACACAGGTGGGGCTAATCTTTTCAAGATCAGATCCCAAGGAGAGTTAAAGTTCCAACCACCACTACCTCCCTGAGAAGTCAGCTAGTGTTAAGGCTAACTTGTAAAAGAAGTTAGGGCAATCAAAATTGGGCCATAAACGCCCCCTCCAAGTCTTTTTCCCTGCAGCTCTGGAGCAGTTATCAGGAATCTCCCCTCGGGGTCAGCCACCTCACGGAACATCCTTGCTAATATGGATGGTCACAATCAGTTGACCAGCCACCTGGCCTTTGATATAAAGCAAGCAGTTAGTAAAGTGCTTCCCTTATACTGATAAGGGGATTTGCTTTTTCCTTAGTCATGTGCGTCCAGATCCTTTTTCTCTTGATAACCATCTTCAAAATATAAATGTTCCAAGATAATACATTCAAGACCGCCATTTATGTTCTGTATAGTAAATGGTAGCCAATCATCAGAGAACCCAACTCCCTTCCCAATCATAGAAGCAAGACTGTCACATTGCCTGATGGTTTTAAAAAGCAACCCTTACTACAAACTAGGAAAGAGCAAACTAGAATAATGAAACGGTTGGGTCTCACTCCCCAAGTTACCCTTCCTTCCCTTTCCAGCCTGGCTGCCTACCAACACTGAGGAGCAACCAGCTGCCCTGTTCTTCTGGGAACAATCCATCCACACTGAATGGAATGTAACTACCCCCTCTTCCCATATATCCCAACTTCTCAACTCCTAACTCCCCTGATCTACACTCCCTTCCACCCTGCCAATCAAGGCAACCATGAGCAACCAGTTCAATGTCCCACCCAGGAGCAAACAGCTTAATTACACCAGGGAGAACTAGAAGAGAATCCTCTCCCCCTCCCAAGTCAAGAGGGACTCGTGAACCCCACAGTTTTTGTGGATGGGCCCTGTGTGGGAATCAAATCTTGTTGTAACATAAGTTTTTGAACTCAGGTTGCAAAGCCTTCCTGAAGAAGATGATGCTAGCTCAGTCTATACCTCTCTAAGCAGTCAAATTGCACAGACCACATTATGGAGGTATTACTGTAGTCCAGTTACTTCTGCTGTTTTATCCCCAAGGGGAGATTCCCAAGTACTGTACATGCCGGGGTTACTAGTCAGAGAAGGTAGGGCATGCTTGTATGCCTCCACCCCCATTCCCTTTACCAAATGCAAGCTATCTGTCTGCCAGAATTGCTCAGACATCATATGCAATAGGGATATTCAGATGTAAAACTGAACCCTAGTAAATAAGCAAACAGTTCATATAGTCAAGCAACATCTTGATGTGTTCAGGAGTGCATGGACTGTCCTCTCTCCCAGGAGTGGAGGTCTACCCACTCTGAGTCTGGAATGCAAAGAACAGTCAAATAGCAGTCTCTGCACAATCTGCAGCTGCTACTAGCAGTTAAGCGCTAAACAAAATTAATTCAAACGCAAATAGTTTAACTGTAAAATACCAATTGTGAAGGATATGGAAATCAGGCATTCCCATCGAGTGGGTATGGGGGGATTCTTCTGACTGAGCAGGGCTCTCCTCAAGGCACCAAGACAGTAGCTTAATAACTACTTAGTAGAAATTGCTCCATATTTCTTGGGGTGACTGCCCATCCCCTAATTACACCACCACAGACCCTTTCCGAAATCACATGCTGCTGAATAGGTGCAAGGGTGTCTATGCTGAGGCCAACATGAGGTCAGCATGGCTAGAATGCCTCATCCTTTCATGGAAGCAGGTTGAGCAAGTTTTAAAATTCACAGTAGGCTATTCATGCCTGCTGCTGGGACAAACATCTGGTGTGCGCTGCCCCTTATAGCAGAACCCTCCCACTCCTCTCCACACCCCTCCCACTTACCTGATCTACAACTTCTTGTCATTACATCCAGTTTTGCATGCTTCAAGCCATTGCCCATTCCTTCTCAGGGCTGAGCAGACCTCTCTTGCTGCAGTTTTCATGTAGAGGTACAGGGCTGCTAGTTCAGGCTAACCCCAGGTTTCTCATTATCAGCTTATTAGGTACACATGGGAAATTTGCCAGTTGAGTTCATGCAGATGTTTTTTCACATCATTAAACTCCTGCCACTGCATTTGCAGTTTTCGACTATAGTTGGGGAACATCCTGACAACTTGGGTTATCTACTTTGATAGGGCCCCATTTCCTCAACTCCTGCTGTACTGTACCAAATGGTGATCCAGATAAAAATTTTATGAGCAAGTGCCTGGGTTGTTTGGCTTTTTCAGATATCTTGCCCATTGTATTTACAAGAGTTTGTCATCTGGAAAGTACAGGATCCTTGGGACTCAAGCAAACAGGAAGGTCAGGGAGTTGGAGCCCTCCAGACCTTCAGGGAACTCCATCTTACATTATTTCTCCACTCCCTGTTCTTCTAATCACCCAGTATGCTACAAAGTTCATAGATATTTTTCTGAGCTTGCATTAACTCTGCTGAAAATTCTTTGGTGTGATCTTCGTTTCACTTAAATGCATCTCAGGCTCATCCAGGTGTTTTCCATGGGATGCCACCATTTCCCCTAGCCCATTCACTGTTAACTGGATATGAGCATACAGGGCACTCAGATTCTCCAGTCCAGCCCTGAATTCATTTCTTAACTCATCTGCTCTGAGATGCCATTTTGAATTAATGTTAAGCAATGGAATTCTCGGACTTCAAAAAGCACTACTGGAGTCAGTGAGTCAAAGATAAGAGACTCCAGTGAAGGCTTTATTGTTGATGTGGTCACCATTGTTGGGGGAGGGCAGGCTTGGCTTGTCTCCCACTCCTACCCTTGCTGTAGCACTATGCTGCAGCTGTCAAGCCCCCCCTCCTTTCACCAAATTACTAGCAGTCTTGAAGGTGATTTGCATTTGTTTGTGTGCAGGTTTTGGCTGGGCAGACATCAAAGTAACTTTTCTACTGATTTAATGTCATTTGCTGTATTTTAGAGTGTAGATTGCTCACATTAGTTAGAGACTCCCCCCGAGCACCGAGATTTGGCAGCCATCTCAGTTTCTAGCCAGGCCATATCCCCTTGCCACCCTATTTTTGTGTAACGCTCTTCTACCAGACATCCAGGGAGCCCAATCAGTGAACATTCTTAAACTTTTATTAAAAACTTATTTAATTTCACATTTGGGACCAACTTAAATGGTCGATCAGCTATAATTTAGTATTTCCCTGACATTCCTATAAATATTTTGTGATTTTATGTCTTGCTGCATTGCACCCAGATCCTCATGGAATGGATGTCTTACAAATAGGTTGCTTGCCTCACCATTCAAATGACCCACAAGGCCATGTTCAAAGAATGGTAACACTTCCTGACCTGGTCTCTAATTTTAGTGACAACCCTGCCTCTAGAACTGTTACAGGCAGGTACTAGGGATTTCAGTAAGTTGTGACCAGGTGGGGGAGAGAGACAGTCAGGGACGGGGGTCAGTATGGGACCAAAGAGGATAAGTTTCAATACAAGGGGAACAAGGCTAGGGAAAGTGGGTTCCATTGTTATTAGTGAAACTAAGAGCTTCTTTAAAAATCAACTGGATAAATTAATCAATACAGGCTATAATCTTTCTTATTACACACTGGCTTAGTATGAGAGCACTATGGGCTCCAGCCTCCTTGTGCTTTAACTCACCTTAGTATGAACCTTAGTATTGGATGCTGAAGATTGCTGAAGGGTGAGGAGTGGTAGATGACACAGGACACAGCTGAAAGACTGCAGAAGAAAAGAGAGAACTGTCACCCAGATGCAGTCATTATGATACAGGGCATTATGTTGTTGGAAACACTTCCAGTGATAGCACCATGAACCAAGGGCTCTCAACCTGGCGTAGCACTATGCGGCTGTTATTATGTTATGTTGAGACCTCCATGGCTGTTACTGATCAGTATGACATAAGGCACTAATTCTGTTTATGTTCACTAACACCAGGTAAACTCAGCTGCATTGAAACCTAGTTGTGGGTTGGGGGACTCCTACCCAAACCGAGGGAAAAATAGCCAGTTCAGTTAAGAAGGGGGATAAAACCTTTTATAGGTAGATTAGGGAGCATAGAAAGGTTAAGGGAGGAATAGTGAAGATTAATAAGGGAGAGGGAAGGGGAGGTGGCAGAGGGAGATGGTGAAAAGGCTTAGTTACTGAATGAATACTTTTGCTCAGTATTCACAAAAGAAGATGAGGAGGAGTTACCTAAACCAAACAATAGAAGCACTCTGGGTAGGGGGGTTGACACCAGTCCATTTACAGAAGAAAGAGTCCTGAAAGAACTCCTAAAACTAAAGGTGGACAAAGCAATGGGGCCTAACAGAATTCACCCCAGAATCCTAAAAGAACTAAGGGAGGACCTAGTGACACCACTGACCACACTTTTTAACAAATCATGGGAGGATGGGGTGGTACCTAAGGACTGGAGGAGGGCAGATGTAATTCCCCTTCACAAAAGTGGGAGCAAGGCAGAAGCAGGAAACTACAGACCTGTAAGTTTGACCTTAGTGGTAGGAAAAATGATGGAATCACTTCTGAAAGAAAGAATTGTTGAGTACCTAGAGGCCAGCAGGGCACAGGACCAAAAGCAGCATGGATTTACAGCAGGAAGGTCATGTCAGATGAATCTAATAGATTTCTTTGACTGGGTGACCAAAGTAATAGACCAGGGAGGGGCTGTGGATATGGCCTACCTAGACTTTAGCAAGACATTTGACACAGTCCCACACAAAAGATTGATAATCAAGTTAGGCAGCCTGGGAGAGGGTCCCAGGGTGGTAGTCTGGGTAGCAAATTGGCTTTACAACAGGATACAGAAGGTAATAGTGAATGGAACACATTTCAAAGAAAGGGGGGTCACTAGTGGAGTACCTCAGGGCTCAGTACTAGGTCCAGTCCTCTTTAACATCTTTATAGGTGACATTGCAGAGGGTCTGGAGGGAAAGGTATGCCTCTTTGCAGATGACACAAAGATCTGTAACAGAGCTGATACACAAGGGAGGGGGTAGAAAGGATAAGAAGGGACTTGGCAAGGTTGGAGGAATGGTCAGACATATGGCAACTTAGATTCAATGCAAAGAAGTGCAAAGTAATGTACCTGGGAACCAAAAACCCAGGAGAAGAGTACACAATAGCAGAGGAGGTGCCAACAACAACAAAAATAGAAAGAGACCTGGTGGTAGTCATATCAGATTATCTAGAGGTGGGTAAGCAATGTGAGAAGTCACTAAGGAGAGCCAGGGGGATACTGGGATACATAGGAAGGGGCATCACAAGTAGAAAAAGGGAAGCGGTTATCCCTCTGTACAGACAGTTGGTGAGACCCCATCTGGAGTACTGTGTGCAGTTTTGGAGACCTCATCTGTGCAAGGATATAGACAGGATGGAAGCAGTCCAGAGGAGGGCAACTAAAATGGTGCAGGGTCTGCATCAGAAACCATATGAAGATAGACTGAGAGAGCTTAATATGTATACCCTTGATGAAAGGAGGGACGGGGGGTCTTGATAGAAATGTTCAAGTACCTCAAGGGAATCAACAAAGTCCAGGAGGGTAGCAGCTTTCAGAAAAAGAGATGTGTAAGAACAAGGGTGCACAATTTAAAGATAGAGGGGACAGTTCAGGGGTAATGTGAGGACATTTTTTTTCATGGAGAGAGTGGTGGACGCATGGAACCGCCTTCCAGGAGAGGCTGTGGGGTCTAAAACAGTGGAGGAATTCAAACATGCATGGGACAGACATAAGGCAATTATAGTGGGGGGTGGCAGGAAGTAGGCTGTTGGTTAACTAAAATCTGCAGCTTATCCAGTAGGTAGGGAAATGGGCAGACTGGGTGATCCAAGTGGTCCTTATCTGCCATCAAAGTCTATGTTTCTATGCTACCTCCTGGGACTAAAAGGTCAATTTGTGTATTTCCCCAAAGTTGAGAACTATAGCTGGGACTAGTTGCACTTGTTTCAATTGGCCCCAGTTATGGCTTAAGCATCAGAGAGACAGATGCCATTAGTACAGTCTTCTCCTGTATTCCTGCACTGCACCTCCCTGAATTCCATCACACATTCTATAGCTCCCCACCAGTCTCTGAGACCACTAATCCCACTGGGGATGTCAACAAGTTGTAGCCAGCTGGGACAGAGAATCAAGGATGCAGGTCAGTATGGGGCCAAAAAGGACCAGTTTCATTGCAAGGGGAATAAGGCTAGGGAAAGAGGGTTCCATTGGATACTGAAGATTGCTGTAAGGATGAAGAGTGGGAGGGAGGCACAGGATGCAGTTGATGGACTGCGGAAGAAAAGAGGAAACTTTAACCCAAATGCAGCCATTACGATACAGGACATTTGGTAGTGGGAGACACTTCCGGTGACAGCACCACATGCCAAGGGCTCTCAGACTGGTGCCATACTATGCAACTGCTATTATGTTATGTTGAGACCTCCATGGCTGTTACTCACCAGTACGACAGAAGGCATAATTTCTGCTCATGTCCACTGACATCTGACAAACTCACTTGCATTGAAATTTAGTTGTGGGGGGGACTCCTTCCTCCTGAGACTAAAAGACCAATTTCTGTATTGCCCCAAGACTGAGAAGTACAGCTGAGCCAGGTTGCACTACACTTTGTGTCTCCACACTTTGTGACTATGTAATTGGCCTCAATTATGGCTTGAACATCAGAAAGACAGGTTCCAGTAGTACAGTCTTTTCCTGTGTTACTGTACTGCACCACTGTGAATTCCATCACACAGTCTATATCTCACCACCAGTCCCTGGGACTACTAATCCCAGAATGCCTTAGTTGAACCATGTCACACACACTCAGATCCCTGAGTCAAAAAGCTCACACAGCACTCGCTGCACAGCATTTAGTATAGCTGTTTATAGCAGTTCTTTAGCAAATTTTGCACAGGCTACTCCAACTTATAGATCCCCTTTCTCGGCTGTTTCAATACCTCCCATGATATGATGTGTGTTCCGCTATTCAAAGCAGTTCCATCAGTAGTGCAGAATGCAGAACATATGTCACAGAACTCCAAGAAAACACAGAAACAATGAACCACAGAAAAATGAGAGCCAGTGTTGGAACGGGGGCAGGTGTTAAGTCAGTTTCAGGACAGAAATTAAAAGTCTGTCTGAGTCCCTAGAAAACAAAATGTGAAAGGATTGCTTCTGGTGTAAAATGTAGTCCCTAAATGCCTAAAATTAGCTAAAGTGTAAAAATGGAGCATATAGTGAGGAAACATTCCCCTGGTCACTGTTAAGTGTGTCCGATCTAATATCAAAGATCGTGGCTTCCCCCAATGATTGTTTACATTTCCAACAGGGAAGAGGGCGACTATAATGCAGACTCAGCAGCAGTACCAAAATAATTTCTGCAGAAAAAAAACAAGCACACACAGATGTCTGCAGTGTTGGTACAATATACATTTTGTGTTTTTAAAGGACATTTAAATTGCTTCACACCCCCCTTTAAATCACTAATGAGATGTGACTGCATTGTAGAAAATTTTAAGGAACATTCTTTGTTGTAAATGTTTAAATCCCCTCAATAATGATCTGACAGGCTATGAAAAAATCTTGCAACAAAATGTTATCTAATTATCTCTTCCTTAGCATATGTCAATATTGAACTTGCCAAATATAAGGAAGTTGTTGTCTGTAAAATCTGCATTTATCTGCCATTAAAGGTAAAAGTAATCTATTGCTCTAATTGATGTTTAATTTGAATTTATGATAACTAACAAATTGTAGGCCTTCTTCTGCAGAATATCTGCCCCACGGGTGACTTCTGTACCTCACAGTATCTGTCCTGGCCATGGACCAGCAACAGTACAGGGGCTGTAAGGTCACAAAATAAACAATTGCTTTTTAAATAAGCAGTTCAGACACACAGAAGAGAATGTTCATGTCTCTGTAAAAACACAGCAAATTGACAACAGATGGAAGGGAAAAAATACTGTATTTTAATGTGACGGTAGTAAAACCATCCTGAAATATCTTTATTTAATGAAATATGTATTTTTTACATCTGTCCAGAAATTTGCAAACTGGTCATTAAAACATTTCAATTATAAAATACGATTTTGCTAGCTGACTAGTATTTTATATATATTTTATTATTCTGTATATATACTAAAATCATGAGGTTTCAAAAACTTGTCTTCTGTTTATATGGCAGTTAGCCGTGGGTTGCTGGCAAATGTTCTATTGTCTGCTAAAGACCAGTAGGAAGTGAATCAGTCCTTCATAACTTAATTTCCCAAATGTTCATAATTAAACACTTTCTATTTGAATAATCAGCATGAAATTCTTAGTTTTGTTTTTGTAACTGGTATTGTGTTTGTGGAACCAAGTATTCAAAACTTTGATACCGAAAACCTTGTATGTGTTAATTTTGGCAGCTTCTTTGGATTCTGTGGCAGCCCTGCTATGTTACCACCACCCACTCGTCAACCCCACTGGTTTTTTGTCCTAAGTCACTGAAATGTGTTTCTCTTTCAATTCCTTTCAGCAATGTATTTCTCATGAAAGCCACATGGAATACTTTGTGATTTTGGTTGTGTGAAACTTGATCTCAAAGTGTCTGTAGGACCAGAAGTTTTTTAAGAAAACATTTCTTATGTATCTTGTGTGCACTGCTGTTTCAGCAGGGCCAATTAGGCTTGCTGGGAATTCTACAAAGCTGTCGCCAAGCCATGCAGCAGGAATAGCAAACAAGGCCCAATGCAAATAAACTAATCTGTAAGTGTGGCCATCCTTGGAACCTCCTGACTGTTGACCCCTCCCTGTGACTGAGATTGCAAAGGTATGGATCTAACTGCAGGTTAATTAGATTTGACATTAGTTAACAGAAGTAATTACTAAGAAGCAATTAATCAGGGAAAGTCTCCAAACAGAAGGCGAATAAATAAACTGCCAGTGACACTGCCGATTTATTTCACCTTTCAGATAAGGACATGGCTCAGGTGTCATGCTGAGGTGGGGCCGGTTAGTCTTGCCCATTTTCCCTAGGGAACTTGGAGATGCCTCACACATCCATCTTTCATCACAGGGGACCATGAAGTGTTAGGCCACACTTGCTAAAACTCTGCATGACACCTACAGTCAATAAACAACTTTCCTGGTTTCCCTGTGAATTTGAGTCTCACCTCACAATTACCCTTAGTTAAAATGCAGACATTGCTTGTTCCAAAGTGTCGAAGA
Organism: Neoceratodus forsteri; assembly: GCA_016271365.2. NCBI lineage: Eukaryota > Metazoa > Chordata > Ceratodontiformes > Ceratodontidae > Neoceratodus > Neoceratodus forsteri. Next base: position 1,579,008,350 of record CM057449.1, on the reverse strand, counting down.
ACTAAAATGTATATTGCCAGAAGCCAGTTCAAATGAAGAGGAAGAGTCAGCTTCATGTAGCACTTTTTATACTAACACAAGGTATCACAGATCTCTTCAGAAGCAATGAGGGACTGCCAGTGAAGTGACTGAATGTGCAGTGGCAGCTACGTCTCACATCAACACCCATACACAGCCTTGGACAATTGCATGAACTGGTTTTATGAGGAGGGGAATGTTTATTTATTCAGTTTTTGTTTACCAGGTAGGTGCACTAGATAAAATACAATGTCTATTTTCAGACACAACCCAGGAGAAGTAGTACAAACATGAACTACAAACATTAAATAACAATTGATACAAGGCCCACTAGTATAAAGAACAATCTTTGTAAGTTAAATCATTGAAAGAACAATCTTTGAAAGAATCTGCATGCATCAGCAAAGGACAGATAAAAGTGCAGAGACTTAGGAAAATTCCCCTCCTTTAGTAAAAAGTACCTTGGGTTCTTTTACTTCTGACTGGACACCCAGCATGTCAGCACCAGAGAAGGGTAGGAGGGACCTTGGTTTAACATCTTGGGCCCACTCTTAGAATGATTGGAACTGGCACCAGGGGCTTGCATCAAGGAAAAATGGTGCAAAGGGCTCCTTGAGCCACACCTTGTGCCAGTCCCAATTTTGTAAGGCACACTGTGCCAGTGGGAGGACTGCCTGCACCAACTGGGCTTGTGCTGTCCTTGTGATGACCACATCAGCGTGCCATGGTGGAAGAGGCATGCACCAGGACAGCACTGCAATATTCCCTAATGTGGGATTTTGCAAGCCCCCAATGGGCACATGGACCCTGCCATTAGAACAACCCAGAGCTGGTCTAACATGCTGTGTGCCACTGCTGAAGCCTTCACTGGGTGGGGGGGGACCCTGTGCCCCATGGGGAAGATGCCTGTACAGCTGACACTTGCCAGTTCACTATTGGAACAGCCAGTGGTCTGTGAGAGGTACAAGCCCACCCCCCTTTCGTGGCTCTGCTGCATGGCCCCCCCCACACACAGACCTGCACTAACAGTGAACTTGTTCCGTTGGGGCAGATTGCCACCCTTTCCTCCCAGCCTGACCTGTCCCACTCCCCCACAAGCCAGGACATGCCCAGGAAGACCTGCCGGCCACCGGGATGACTGACTGGTGGGTTGCCCTTGCTGGCCGCTGCTGCCACAAGCCCATCCCACAGCTTGCGGCATTCCCCTCTGGTGTGCAATTTCTTCAGCACAGCTGATGGCTTGTGGCAAACCCGGTGACTAGTTGTGAGACCCCACTTTTCCTGAAATTAGAAGCAGGGTCCCTGGTGCACCCAGGTTTGCCACCTGTGGCAGTTCTGCACACCATGCACCAATCTTATGGGGTTCTTAAAACCAAGCCCCTGATCTGAAGGGCAGCACACCCTGACAGTATAGCCCCTCATAGTGCTGCACTCGGGTGCCAGTGTTTATGGTATGAGGCCAATCCCAGAGTGGGATGAGACTCCATCCCCGCCAGAGGCAGATGTGCTACCAACTGAGCCGTGCTGACACTTGCCCTAGATGTTCTGAATTACTTGAAAGCAAGTAATTTAAAACATCTAGGGCAGTAATATTTTTGGGGGGTCGGGGACTGGTCAACCCAGTATTCTACAATAATTGTAATGCCTCACATTCATATTGCCTCATTTAATTTGAATATTCTGTGTCACTCTTCTGTAGAATTGCCCCCCCAAAAAAAAAATTTATCTGCGTGGCACTGTCTCCACCTAGAAGAAGTGAAATTCTGACTTTCAGTACAGGAGCCCTACTGAGACAAGAGACGGTTGTAGCAACTTCAGGAAACCAAGTCGTCTTCAATTATATTTACGATGCAATTTTCTAATATGAGGTTTTCTTCAGACATGAGTGGGATGTGATACACTGTGGACAGATATTGCATCCATTTGGAGTTTCTGTTGTCATTTAATTCATATAACTCCACTTGTTTTGTACTTTCTGGACCTGATATGGTTGGTGGTGCCTTTGCCAGACCTTTCAACATTTATTGTTATTGGATTCAGAACATTACTACTCTTAGGCAATTCAGACAGTTAGTGTGGCACTAACTAGGCTAGCACCCTGCTATCCTTGAATAGATCTAGCCAAATATTTTTAAAGGCCCCCAGTGCACCAGACTGACCTGACAGCACGACTGCACAAAATACATCTCTGCACCCATGTAAATGAGGTAATCCTGACACAGTATATGCATCAGTGTCAGCAACGTTAAACAGCCTCCACTGCAGCGCTGTTTAAAGCTACCTCGTTCAGTGGTGATCTCCACCCTGGTCAGTCAACTGCACTTCTGAAACAACAGCTGTTTATACAGTAAGCTCAATCGCATAATGACAGTTAGATGGTGGCTAGCTGAGGTGGTGAGTGGAGGGTTGTGCTGAACGCCATCTCAACTGCCATTGTACAGCAACAGCGACTAGTGTGGAGGGGTGCAGTGAGCAAGAGCCTGAGAAGGTGGGTCAGGAGAGGGGCAGCTGACCACTGGAGGGGCATGGGGTCACTAGACCATTACAAAAGGGATGGCAATATTTACCTAATTCCGTTTATTAATTGGGGGAAGGGTAACTGCTGGATGACCAGGATTAGGATGGCAATATTCATGCAGTATGATCAACATATTGGGGGTGGGGAGACCATTGTACCACCAGCTTTGGGAATGTCATTATTTACACAGTACAGTTGAGTGACTGGGGTGGGGTGGGGGAACTGCTGGACCACCAGATTAGATATGGCAATATTTACACAATACAGTCAGGCAGCTAGAAGGATAGGGGAATCACTAGGCCACCATGTTAGCCTTCTCTCTTGCCAGGATGGGCACTTGGGTACCAGCACATCAGTACTCATTAGCTCATTATGGGCTTGCTAATGGCCCCTTAGCACCTTACATGCCTGCTGTGCTCATTAAACATAGAAACATAGAAACACAGAATTTGATGGCAGATAAGGACCGCTTGGCCCACCCAGTCTGCCCATTTCCCTACCTAATGGATAAGCTGCAGATCCTAGTTAACCAGCAGCCTACTTCTTCCTACCCCCACCCCCTAGAATTGCCTTATGGCTGTCCCATGCATACTTGAATTCCACCACTGTTTTTGACTCCACAACCTCCTCCAGAAGGCCGTTGCATGCATCCACAACCCTCTCTGTGAAAAAATACATCCTTAAATTACCTCTGAGCCACCCCCCCATCTTCAAATTGTGCCCCCTTGTTCTTGCACACCTCTTTTTTTGAAAGATGCTACCATCTTGGGCTTTGTTGATTCCCTTGAGGTACTTGAAAGTTTCTATCATGTCCCCACTCTCCCTCCTTTCCTCGAGGCTATACATATTAAGCTCCTTAAGTCTCTCTTCATATGTCTTCCGGTGCAGACCCTGCACCATTTTAGTGGCTCTCCTCTGGACAGCTTCCATCCTGCCTATGTCTTTGCGGAGATTGGGTCTCCAGAACTGCATGCAGTACTCCAGATGGGGTCTCACCAGCTGTCTGTACAGAGGGATAACAACTTCCTGTTTTCTACTGGTGATGCCTCTCTCTATGCATTACAGTATCCCCCCCAGCCCTCCTTGCTGCCCTCTCACATTGCTTGCCCACCTTTAGGTCATCTGATATGACTACCCCCAGGTCCCTTTCCATTTTTGTTATTGTTAGTATCTCACCCCTCATTGTGTACTCTTCCCCTGGGTTTTTGTTTCCCAGGTGTATTACCTTGCACTTCTTAGCATTGAATCTAAGCTGCCATACATTTGACCATTCCTCTAACCTTGCCAAGTCCCTTCTCATCCTTTCCACCCCACCTTGTGCATCAACTCTGTTGCAGATCTTTGTGTCATCTGCAAAGAGACATACATTTCCTTCCAGTCCCTCTGCAATGTCGCTTAGAAAGACATTGAAGAGGACCGGTCCTAATACTGAACCCTGCGGTACCCCACTAGTAACCCCCCTTTCTTCAGAGTGGACTCCATTTACTGTGGGCTGAATATGGCCCCACAGAAGCCTGGGCACTATTCTGTTTGGAACACATTATTTGCAATGGGTTCTTCTGGTTCATCTTCAGTCTGAAGCTAATTACTGGACAGATCTCGTTGTGCAGCACACGTAGCTGACTCTGAGTATGGGGAGGCACATGCCTCCCCATACTACCAGTTTAGTGATTACAAAATCTGCTACTAAAGCAACATGCCCCATTAATGTTGTAACAGCACTAACAGATTGACCATGTTTACAGCCATGACACACTTCACTACAGCAAGACTTTGTTACAGTCAACCCTTCATGTTTCACTCCTTAACCCTGATTTGTAATTAATATATTTCAATTTTTTAAAATCATTAAATTGCCACAAAATACCTGTGACTGATATTCACTTCCATGTTGAATATGACGGCAGGAAAGAACCAACTAGCCCACCCAACCTGCCTATTTTTTCCCTGCCTGTACTGATACCATAGACCCTACTTGATTCCCCCCCCACACTCTTTCCACTAAGATTCCCTTATGCATATCCCATACATTTTTGAATCACCCTACTGTTTTCATCTCTACCACCTCTGCTGGAAAACTGTTCCAGGCTTCCACCACTCTTCCAGTGAAGAGGTACTTCCTCAGATCTCTGTTGAATTTACCCCCTTCCAGCTTTGTTGCTTATCCTCTTTTTCTCATGCATCTTTTCCTCTGAACAATGCCCCCCGTACTATATTAACCCCATAAGGTATTTAAAGATCTCTATTATGTCCCTCCTCTCTCCTTCCTCTTTCATGGTGCATATATTCAGGTCCTTCAGTCTCTCCTATTAGGGTTTCTGATGCAGCACATGTACCATTTTAGTTGCCCTCCACTGGAAAGCCTCCACTCTGTCTATAGGGTCATTCCCACAGCATGTTCTGCACCTTCATGAGTGGTACACACCTGTTACAGCTCTGCTGCCTCAGTCATGTGAATGCAATCTGCATTGTAGCATCTGCATATGTTGCTTTTCACCACCAGCCCTCTTTTATTGGGATCACGTAGTGGTGTTGGTGTTTTGTGTGGCAATGTGAACAGTTGGCACTGCCAGGTATTTCCAATGATGCACTTCAGTAGATTTCTCAGATATCCTTCTCCTGTAAACAGGAAGTGAGCCAGAAGTCAGTGCAATGCTAGTGTGGTTGCTATGTTCTGCTGGTCAGTGAGTCTCCTGCTTTATTGTTAGATTTCTGGCACCTTAATGTACCCATATGCTTGCTCACCACATTTACCTACATGACATACATTTTTGCTACAAGAGCGCTCTGTGTATAGAGATGCATGGTAGTTGATGACAAAATGTATTGGGTTATTGAGGCTGTTGATATAGACTTTGGCAAAATTCACAGGACAGATTGTCTGCATATAACTGATGAGAGTTGCTGCAAAAAATCCAAAAGGAATGCAGCACAGGGTGTATTTTTCAGTCATGGTGCTTCAAGGACTCGAGGCAGGCAGCGGGGAGTGCAGTATGAGGGTTGCAGAGCTAACATTTGCCAGTTCTGTACTCACTCTAGCAGTGAGCTATGTGGTATAAACAGCTCCATTCAAATTATTCTTTTTGCACAGGAGCAAATGTTGCTTTCATGTGGATTAAATATTCCAAGATCATGCTGAAGTTTAACATTAAGCACTGTACATAATCTGTCACAAAAATAAACCTGATGCCAAGCTACTTTTTTTTTGATTGGGTGTACAATTAGAAATGAATCAAGCAAGTGCACAAAATGACAGCCCTTTCTCGGTCCGAAAAGCATTATGTGAATGGGAAATTGGGGGGGGGGACTTTCCGCTTCCTCACTGTATGGGCATTCGTATTTACTAACTGAGAAAATGTTAGCCAGGAGAAGCACACCAGACTGATGCTAGATTCCAGGTTTGACATGGGGGAAGGGGACATGGGGTATAGAATGCAGGAACATTGATAGTATAATAATACAATTCTGACCGATACAGAGACATATTTGGCGACCATCCCAATGGATGGCCTTATAAAATGTGTGCTTTTGAATGCTAAGGTGCTCTGCCTGTACCATAGAATGATAGCATAGAAATACAGTGAACTTGTACTTACTGGTGATGATGACAGCTTTCCAGTGTTATAAGACACTGAACATGTTCTCCCTGGAAGACAGGGGAGAGAGAGCGGGGACATGATTGGGACCTTCAAGTACTTGAAAGGGATAAATAAGGTTGATAAGGAGAGTCTCTTTAAGCTGAATGGCAACCATAACACTGGGGAGCATAGTCTTAAGCTGGAGGGTGGGAGGTTTAGGAGGGAGTTCAAGAAGCACTTCTTCACAGAGAGGGTGGTGGACACTTGGAATGCACTGCTGGAAGAGGTCATCTCATTGAAGACAGTCGGCAGCTTTAAGAGAGCCTGGGTTAGGCATAGGGGAAAAGTAAGGATCATGGGTAGGGAGGATGGGAGGGGTTGGTAGGGAGGGCAGGGACATTCGCTCAAGCTGTGGACAGTGCAATATGAACAGACTTGATAGATCAAATGGCCTTCTTCTGATGGCTTCTTCGTATGTTCGTATGAGACTTACATTTTAATATTAGACTTGTTATGGAAGGGACTGACTGCTGCTAAATAAACATATGGGGATGATTCCCTAAGAGTTACAGTTCACTTGACATCTGATGTATCCTGAGTCTGAAAACAGTTTGAAGGGCTGCCAGTTTATTTGATAATGAGGTTAGTTTGTTTCCAGAACATTTCTGTATGTTCAAGCAAACTCATATTTGGCTGTGAAAAGCAGTATGTCATACTGGCAGTTAGGGGTATGTGGAAAAAAAAAAACTTCTGCAGGTGAAATTCAAGTGAAAGTCTGACTTTCACTTCTGTGAAAGTTGAGAAATCTATTTGCGAACTTTCACAGAAGTTCCACCTGCGATCACCACTCGATTGTCCGCAAAATGCCTTGGCAGCTAGCAGTCCCTCTCCCCACCCTATCATCTGCCCAACCTGTAGTTAAAAAAGCCCTGGTGGCTAGCAGTCCCTTCCACCACCTGATCACCCACCTGACATGTAACTGAAAAAGCCCTGGTGGCTAGCGGTCCCTCCCCCCACCCGATCACCCAACCAATCTGTATTTGAAAAAGCTATGGTGGCTCAGAGCAGTCCATCCCCTACCTGATCACCTGCCCACCCTGTAATTGAAAAACCTCTAGTAGTTAGCTGTCCCTTCCTCCACCCGATCACCCACCTGACCTGTCACTGAAAAAGCCCTAGTGGCTAGCAGTTTCTCCCCCTACACGATCACCCACCGACCTGTAATTGAAAAAGCTCTAGTGGCTATCGGTCCCTCCCCCACCCAATCATCTGCCTGACCAGTAATTGAAAAAGCCCTGGTGGCTTGTTTCCCTCCCCCTACCCAATCACCCACCTGACCTGTAATTGAAAGAGCTCTGACCTGTAATTGAAAGAGCTATGGTGGCTAGCAGTCCTCCTCCCACCCGATCACCCACCTGACCTGTAATTGAAAAAGCCCTGGTGGCTAGTGGTCCCTCCCCGACCCAATCACCTGCCTGACATGTCTAATCAGTGTAACACCCCATCCCTATCCTCCATATAGTATTATAAATATTTTCTTCCTGGTGGTTTGGTGAACCCCTCCCAATCCCCAGATCACCAGTCTGTGGATTAAAATGTTAGATCCCTGGTGGTCTGGTGCATCCCAACCCCCCACACCAGCAGGTAGTGTCCCACTACCCCCCCCCATCAAGAACCCAAGTGGGAGACCGGCACAGCCCTCCTCTTTCCACCATGGCTGGGCTACCCACTGAACTGTCAATGAATGACCGTGTGGGGTTGGGGGGGAGCAGGTTGGTGGAACTCTGCATGCTGGGGTGTGGGAGGTGGCCCACATATGTTTGCCTATGAGCATGGTTTACATGGCATGTTAGCATGATGGATAGGGCCCAATGTTTGCCACCAATTTCTTCACCCTTTCTTGTCTTCCTATATAATACTTACGAACATATGAACATACGAAATTTGCCGGCAGATAAAGGCCTAGAGGTCTATCAAGTCTGCTCGAATGTGCAGCTAGCACCCCTTATTCTGCAGCTGCCCCTCCCTTCCACCCTTCCCCTTCATTAACCCTCCCCCTTGTCCTGTCCCATCCTCATTTGAAGTAGTCCACTGTTCTACTGCATACCACTTCTGCAGGTAACGCATTCCACCCAGCCACCACCCTCTGTGTAAAAAAGTGTCTCCTCATCTCCCTACTGAACCTTCCTCGCTCCAGTCTCATATCATGGCCTCTGGTGGCCCTCCCTTCCCTTACTTTGAACAGCCTCTCTGTACCTGTCTTGTTTATTCCTTTCATGTATTTAAAGGTGTCAATCATGTCACCCCTGTCTCTCCTCTCCTCCAATGAGTACATGTTCAACTCCTTCAACCTCCTCTCGTATGATAAGTCCCCCAGTCCCTTCATCATCTTTGTCGCTCTGCGCTGCACCCCCTCCAGTAACTTAATGTCCCTCTTCAGATACGGATGCCAGTACTGCACACAGTACCCCAGGTGTGGTCTAACTAATGACCTATACAGTGGCAGAATCACCTCCTCCTTTAATATACTTAATATACGTTTGACTCCTGGTTTACCAACCATTCACCTGTTCTTTAAAATAAATTAGTTTTTTATGTTGCCTATGTTTATGCTGTCTATTTTCTTTTAAAAAAATAATGAAAGATATGGAGCAATGGTGAGAAGATGGGTGTAGAGGTCTTATTAGCTTACCACTGGAGATCATCTGAAGCAATTTCTGAACTCCAGCTCGCACACTATTCACGCTCTTTCCACATCTGGTAAGGCATTCAGCAGGATACTTTTTTTTATGGTAATTTATTTTTTCAATTTACTTCCTAAGATTGAGAGATACAAAGCAATGCTGGGTGATGGTTGTGTGTGGTGGAGGTCTGATCAGATCACAGCCACCAACACTGGTCAGAAGCAGGGGAAACAAGTGAATAGGTAAGCCACATGCAGCATGTAAAAACTTGCTGCAGTTTTTTGTCCCGAGTCTCATACATCTCACTTCCTCCAACCTCATGTAAAACACTTTTCTATTCCATTCAAAACTGACGTGCTGGCTGAGCGTGTGAGTATGCAAGTGTATCTGCAGCCAGGGCTGGCCTTAAGGATAGGTGAACTAGGCAGTCACCTAGGGCGCCATGTAGCAAGGGGCACCAGTGTCACAGTGCGGTTAGAAAAATTTTTCTGTCCCTTTTTTTATTTTTTTTTTAGCACTGTCTGACAGCCCTGATTTGAAAGTCACTAAATCCCCTGTGTTTGGTGTGGGGGGCATGTAACCGTTGTCTCCCTCTCCATCCCCAGACTAGTCATGTATTCCGGTTCTCTAGGTGCCGCTGCGGTAAGCAACTTACAGGCAGCTTACCGACAGCAGAAGTCAAGGAACTAGGACCTCGGCTGATTGGCTCAGCTCATGCGGTGAACTTGTCTTGAGGACCCACCCATGTAGGCTAGCCCCTCCCTACTGCAGCACACCAGCCAGTCACAGATCACCCGCCACTGCCGCCAAAAACCCAGCCAGCCAACTGTTGGGCTTGCCTGTTGCATGAGCTGATGCAGAATCCTTTAGTCTCCTGTCTGATGTTGAGACTCACTCATTCAGCACAGCGTCTGTGTGTTTGGCAGGCTGGAATCATCTTGATCGAATAACCTCTGAGGAAGAATCCTTCGTTCCAACTTCCGACTATTAAAAACCAGGTGTGGTGGTAGTCTGAGAGACTGTGTCTGTCTCATCAGTGACTGCTCACTCGCTGAGTTGACTCGGTTGTGTGGAAGTTAAGGGAAGCCTGCCTGTGCCCCCCCCGCCCCCATTGCGGCCCGAATCCTGATTTAAGTACATGGGCGGTTGACTGATGGGATGAGCCCAAGGCCGGAGTTATTAAATTGATAGGCCTAGGCCAGTCAGAGTCAAGTCCTGGCCAGCCGGCCCAGGCCAGCAGTTGCAGCCAGTGAGGGAGTGGGTTGTGGATTTTTTTTTGGGGGGGGGTAAGGTGGCGCCGTGATGGTCAACATCGCTAGTCCACCACCATGACTCCGAGTCTACGACCAAGTCCATTGAGTACAATGACCACCACGAGAGGAGAGGAGAAGGACCATTCCATCCAGGTGACCAGGTCCAAGAGGTTGACCGATGACCAACATTGATGAGGAGACTGGAGGACTGAGTCTGTGTAGCAGACTGAAGGCTAGAGAAGCGAAGCAAGTGAATAGGTGGGTTTTTAATTAACTTTTTTTTTCATTCAATTTCTGAACTTGAAGTGCAGTGCAGTGCAGTGTGTATTGTTGGCCACATCCATGTCAGTTGCCTCTGTCTTAATTGACCACCGTCCACCTGTCCTGTTAGACACCTCTGAGGCTCCTGTCAGTCACCTGTGTTAACTAGAGGGGCTAACCTATCTGCCTCTCTATGGTGCCTAGATGCTGCTGCAGGCAGGTCAGGAAGGGGGTCTAAAGTAGTACTTTTGTGTTGCTGCATTGCATAGATCTGAGAGTCGTTCATCACCAGGACTGTCTAGAGAGACTGTTATTGAGCTTCAGCACAGCAAGAGGTATCTCAGTCTGTGGATGCCATTTCCTTACCAGATCTGACTGGTTCCATTGATCCTATGGCAGAGGGTTAAAGCCAGCCAATATCTGACTGAGGTATTTCTGTGACTTTGTAATTGTTGCAAGAAGGGCTAAACCATTGGACATTGCCACAGAACTTGACAGAGGTCTCTGTCAGGTGATCCACACCAGCAGCATTTCAAGTTAGGGATAAATCTGACTGCATCATAGAACTCTGCAGGAAGGGGCTCCTCTTGTTGCTTGCCATTGCCAGCCGCAGCCAGGCAGCCACAACTAGCCTAGTGGTAATATATTACTTGTCAGCCACAGACAGACTGAAAAATTCATTGTTTGGTGGCCTTTCTCTCTGTCTGTCTGAGAGTCTCAGGCTCTGGCTCTCTCACTGTCGGACAGCATCAGTACTATAGTAGTGACTGTCCCTGTCTACGTAGTGGTGTGGTGTCTGTGATGTCTGTCTGTCCTCTGCAGGGCAGGGGTCTGTCCCACTCCCGGCCATCTCCCATCCCAGTAGGAAGTCAGAGAGAGAGGTATGCATCCTTCCAGGTGCCATGCATATCATGGCAGTGTCCCAGGCCCTCAGACCAGGTGGCCAACCGCCCTTACCCTCAGGCAGTGTCACACAGTGACAGCACAGACACCTAGGGACTCAAGGGTGTTGTTCCCATTCAACTAGTCTCTATTTCAAGTTCTGTGGTGTCAACACCTGTGCCAGTCAATAGGATGTTGGGGTGGAAGAATCAGGAACCAGGGAAACTAGAATGGCAATGGCAGTTTGTTTTGTTTAGCTTTTTAAATCCAACTTTTGTAGTTATTCATTTTTGTTCTGTAGTCCCAGGTCACTCCTTTGAAAGGAGCCTGTATTATATTGTTCCACTGAGCCTACCCAGTTATAAATAAATCCTGATGTTTACTGTACTACTGACTTAAAATGCCAAATTTCAGAGGGTGCATGCCAGGGCATTTCGTCAGGCAAATTCATGTAGCCCATGTCTTCATCCCCTCCTGTACCTATCCCAGCCTCTTTTGAATCCTTCCACTGTAGATACCTACACCAGTTCCTCTGGCAGTGCATGCCATGGTTCCACCACCCTCTCGATGAAGTATCGCTTCTTCCTTTCCCCCTAAGTCTCCCTCCCACCTTCAAACATGACCACTGGTAGCCCCTCCCAACTTCTTCTGTAAGACCCCCTGTAGGCATATCTTGTTTAGCCCTTTCAGATACTTGAAGGCCTTAATCATATCCTGCCTGTCTCACGTCTCCTCCAATGAGAACAGGTCGAGCTCCTAAAGTCTCGCTCTCATAGGTCCTATCCCCCATGCCCCAGATCATCCTGGTTTCTCTCCTCTGAACACTCTCTCCAGGAGTTGAATATCCTTCCTGAGGTGTGGGCCCCAAAACTGCATGCAGTATTCGAGGTGCAGTCTCATCAGGCAATTGCACAGTGGCATAATCACCTCCCTGCTTTTGAGGTGAACTCCCTGGTGATACAGCCCAGCATTTTATTTGCCCTGGCTGCGGTCCTCCTACATTGTTCCAAGTTATTCATTTTGGCATTCACCAGCACCCCCAACTCCCTCTCCTCACTTGAGACCTGCAAATGTCCCCTCCTAGAGTGTAATCCTGACCTGGGTTCCCTTGACTCAGGTAATGCACCTTGCATTTGGCAGTGTTGAACCCTAGCTTCTAGGTACGTGACCATCACTGGTAGAACATCCAGACCCTCTTCCCCGCAGGGCAACCCTACCCTGCTACATATCCACCACTGACCCAGCTTAGAGTCGTCTGCGAAAAGACTGATTTCACTCCTGATGCTGGAGGTGTAGGCGTTAAACAGCAACAGTCCCAGAACTGATCCCTTTGGGACCCTGCTGATGACCCCTTGGGGGATGAGACTACCCTCTCAAACCACTACCTGCTGGGTCTGACCCAATAGACAGCTTTCAATCCCCCTGACCATCCCTGCCACCACCCCCATCCTTCCCAACTTATCCAGAAGACCAGCGTGGGGACTGAGTCAAATGCGTTGTTGAAGTCTAGGAAGATGATATCGACTGGCCTACCCTGGTCGAGTGCCGTTGTCACCCATTTGTAGAATTCCACAAGGTTGGGTTGATACGATCTGCTTGGGATGAAGCCATGCTGGCGATCATCTAGGAATCTCCATTCCGCCATGTCGTTTCAGTAAATGTCAGCTGTGCTATCAGACCTATGACCATGTTGCCTATTAGGCTACAGTTGCCTTTTATTTTTTTCAAACCTTTTCCTGGGTTTTCTTGCTGGTGCACCCCCACCTCATCATGGACCTTCTCTGGGACTTCGGGATCTCGAGGAGGACATGGGTACCCGTGTCCTTTAGGCACATTTCATGCGTGGGGACACTTTGGATTGGTCTTGACTAAGGAGGATAGGGGGTAACACCATACAAGGGAAGGCTGGGTAAAATTGTAGGAGGGAGGGGGTGTAAAAGATGTAGAAATTATGTTGGTAGACATAAGGATGCCCTCAAGGCCCTAAAACCAGAGAAGGTACCAGGTCTGGATGGTATCCATCCCAGGGTGCTGAAGGAGATGGTGGAGGTCCTTGCTGCACCTCTGGCAGATCATTTCAACTCATAACTTAGGACAAGTGGGTGAGCCACATGATCCACATCATGCCTATCTACAAAGATGGCAAATGTGAGGAGCCAGGGAACTACAGGTATGTGAGCTTGATGTCTGTGGTGCAAAAGAAAATGGAGGAAGGCCATCTAGAAGGAGAGGCTGGAGGAGTACCTGTCACCACAGTGGTGGTTAGATAACTATGAGCATGGCTTTGTCCAGGGCAGATTGTATCACTCTAACCTTGTGGAGTTCTATGAATGGGTGATAGAAGCACTGGATCAGGGCATGCCAGTAGATGTCCTCTTTCTATACGTCATCAGTGCATTTCCCCCAATTTAAGTATAAGTTACTGTGTGTGTGTGTTGGCGGGGGGCCGGGGGGGGTGATTACATGTTGCCTGCACACATTAGAGGGGCTCAAGTTAAAATAAGTCTTTTTTGGAGGGTAGGAACAGGAGACTGTTGTGATTGAAGCCACTGAGAAATGGATAGTATGGTTGCATGCAGGATGTGCTAATTTGATTAATTTTATTATTACAGAACATATGCAATTGATGATCCTCATCTTTTTGGAGAGGAATGGAACACCTTCCTGAACTGCAGGTACAGTACCTTAACAGTATGACCTTTGACCATTGGCCTACATTCCCACTCATAGTTGTCACTCATGTTGGCTTGACAACAAGACCTCAGCTTGAGAAACCCATGATGCTGTCTGTCATCCTGGAGATCATGTTTCTGAAATGGGGCACACACCACCCTTTCCTTTAGAATGGTCTCTATTATTTTCCCCACCATGCAGGCAGGGATATAATTTTGCGTTATTCCAGTACATTTTCCACCAGGTTTCATGTCAAAATTCGAGCCCTGGTGCGCTGTAAGAAATATCAGATTGTTTTGTCCCTTGTGTGCAGTGCCGGCTCCCATCCATATGGTGGCACTGTGTGCAACACGCAATCTTGACTCTCTCCACATGTGCATCTTGCTGTCTGGACAGCATGAGGAATGGCAGCATTTCTGCAGTGGTGAGAACCTGCAAGACTTGGCAGTTTCACTGCAGACAGGATTAAAGGGCACAGGAGTGATTACTCGTGTACAGCTGTTTGAAATGTCTTTATTTTATAGATTATATTTATACCTCTAAAGGATCTCTATTTAAAGAGCAGGTTCGCACTTTCGGGGCTGATAGTCTCCCCCAGCATGTTCTATCCCTTTCCAGACCAGTAGCTTGCTGTTCAAGTTTGGCATAAAAATTCCACGTATACAAGAAGTTACATCCCTCATAATTCTGTAACTTTGTATAGTGGCCAAAAAGAGACCGACTTCCCTGTCCGAAAAACATACCCCCACATCGGCCCACACAGCCCTGTTTTGTGATGTCACAAAATGAAGGCTGTGTGAGTGCGCCCCATTCAGTTCTACGGGGCTGGTATTTTCAAACATATTTATACCCTTTAGTGCTGGGAATTTAGTATATCAAAGCGATCAATCAACTTATTGGGACCCAATTAGTCAATCGATCAGTTTGATATACTAAAAACTCAGCACTAAAGGGTCTTTTTTTTGCCACTATACAAATTTACAAAATTACGAGGGATGTAACTTCTGGTATACGTGGAATTTTTATGCCAAACTTGAGCAGTGAGCTTCTGATCCAGTAATGGATCAAATGGAATGGGGCAAGCAGCTAGTAGGAACCTTTAACTGTGCTTGAATAAAAGCTGAAGCTGTCAGTAGTGTTTTGTATTGTTTTATTTGCATGGAAAACATTCTGTGCAGTTCATTTCATGGAACCAAGATTTTAGAGTGTTGACTATGTCATGTCATAGTTTCATAACTGAGAGCATGAACTTGTCAGTACAGTGCCCTTCAGTTATGAAACCATTACGTGACATAGTCAAAACTCCACAATCTTGGTTCCATGAAAGGAACTGCACAGAATGTTGTCCATACAAAGAAAACAATACAAAACACAACTGACAGCTTCAGCTTTTATTAAGGCACAGTCAAATAGGGATCCTTTAGATGTATGAAGATAATTTATAAAAATAGACATTTCAAACAGCAGCACATAAGTTATCAGTTCCTGTCCCCTTAAAATAGAGACTGCCAGCTAGAGTAGGTTTTTCTCTCCCCCCATTTGTAATCACATTTAAATTGTGCCTCTGACTCGTCTTTCACTGTTTCTGTGGCTAAAATTTGACTGTGTCAAAGTGCTCAGTCATGCAGCGTGAAGTACACACCATCGCCAAGCTGATACTTTACTGCTGCCGATATTTTTTTTTTCACTTAATTACTGCCATGTCAAGTTCAGCTGACATACTAGCCACATCTTGATCATGCTCCTACTTTACTTGCTTGTGTAAGGGAACTGCCTGCATTCCAAGAGTCGCGTCTGCATTGAAAGGCACTGTCTCCGTTTGTTTTTAACACAATCAATCAAATTATGTCCTTATCTTGGCAAATGGACTGTTCCATGCTCATTTGTGACAAAAAGTCACTGCCTACTGTTAAATATGCAATAATAAATATGTACAAGCATGCTAATGTTAAATAGTAACAACATAAATTAACTTTCGCTTCTTGCTATTCAGAGGCAACATCTGGTTCCTATATTACCTATGCTGTTGCATCATGTGTGTCACTCTCCTAGAATTTATAAACATGTCACTGAGTCTGGTTCCAACAAATAGGTCTGATAATACCTCCATTCTCCCAGTAAAAGAAAGACAATTTTTTTTAATCTTTATTTTCAGTCTCCAGTAACAGCCTAAACTGGACCCTGCTTGAGAGAGGGACCAGTGACAAAGAAGTGAAAGGTACAGAGTGTCTGCAACAGTCGAAGACAGTACAAAAGTAGCAGGGGTTTCCTGGCAGTGTGGAAAAGAAGTGTGTGCAACACTGTTGCCTGGGAGAGTGTGCAGGTGATGAAGCACCTGAGGCGTAGCAGTCAGAACAGTGGCAGTCGGAGTCAGTGGGGCAAAGACCTAGTGACTGCCAATGCCCACTGACCTTATGCAAACTGGAGTTCTTTGCTGGGTCATTTGTTGGCTGACACTGCATTTACCAGTGATTATACTACCTGATGGTGAGTTTGCAAGGTGGATGACTCGCCTGACAATTCTTCCATAGGGTGACCTTATGCAAGGATTGTCCAGTTACTCATCCACCTTGCTCACTCTCCATATACATGGGCATAGTACAATCTATGTTGGATCCCCCGAGTCAGTAACCAAATAATCACGACCTCTGGCCTGCTATATGGTATGAGTTTGTCATTCATGTTCTGCACCCTGTCCCACCACCGTACTGTGCAGAGTGTGGAGGTTGCTCAACTTGTTCTGTCACGCTACACTCTCTTCCCAACAGCAGTGTTGCATGTGGGTTACCAAAATTCTGAATGTGGTATTCCACCAAGAATACCACTTTTTATTCTTACAATCTACCACTGTGAGGTCAGGCTAAGTGACCTACAGTTACATGATTGGTCCATTGGACTGTTCTTGTGGAGTGGAACTACGTTAGCTATTCTTTAGTCTTGTACAAATCTTTTGCAGTGAGGTGTAAAAAACTGAGCATCAGTGGTGGTGGTGCTGCTGCCTCCATCCTGTATGTGTCTTAGCGGAATATAGGTCTCCAAAGTTTACGCAGTATGTCTTCCAGGTACATTTTGAAGTTGAATCGTACAGGTGAAGTAGAATAACAAATTCAGTAGAATTCATCTGCAGTTACTATACTTTGCTTAGTGTGTTTGAAACTGAGACTTTTATCAATGACACATAAATGGCTAAAGATGCCAGGCAATTTTGCAGCACCTGTAACATAGATGAATCTGTACCACTGTGTGTATTATATCAACACTGTACACTATACATGTTGATAGTATTACATAACAGTGAAAGTGTATAGCTTTGTTTCCTTCTCCTCCCCAAATCAAAATGATTCACTTTGACCACATAGTATAGTAGAACACTAAACGTATTAGTGACTGTTATTTTTTTTTCCTTTCAGATTGCTTGAACTGTAATTGCATCCTCATCCTGCCACCAGCATGTCTCATCAGCACCGTCATCACCACACAACACTGATACATAGGAAGAAGTGATTGGTTTGGTGAAAGACACTTATGCGTCTGGACATGTCACGGTACCAGCACAGAATGATAACATTTGTTTCATGTAAAGTCGGAAAGTGTTGTACATCAACACAAAAACTGAGTTAATGTAAAATACATTGCAGTCATACTTTAGGTGTCTGTGACTGAAAATAATATAGACAACAATTCAAACATTAAATATGTGAGTTTCAACAACAGTGGTCAGATTTCAGAAAATTAATAATTCTTGGAGAACATTTATTCTCATTTGAGGGGGTCAGTATTTGTTTTTGATCACTGAGTGATTGGACATTTATATTGAATTTGTAAAGTACTACTAGTTAAGGCCAATTATCTTGCCTATCTGTTTCATTAATCATAACGTTGTACAGTTTTTTTTCTGTATTTCATGTGACAACCTTGGAATACAGACACTGTATCTCTTGATGGTATTATTGAAATATGGAGTCTTGTAATTCAGCCGCTGAGTAATGTGAATTAATGTTACTTTGGCCCAGACAAGGTGGTCAGGCAATACTTACCACTTCCCTGCTGGTTTCACTCTTCTGCACTCAGTTACATTGTGGAGTGGGGTGTAGAGGGATAGTGCAGGGCATGCCATCGCTGAACAAATGGCAGTCATTTGTATGGCTCTATGGCCAGTGCTATCCTTAAGTAGACAGCATGATTAGCTTTCATGCCTGATTAAGGTGCGTGGAGTAATCCATAGGTAAACATGGAAGGGTACCAGCAAGCCACCTTGATGATGCTACAGTACGATGTCTTTGTAGAGGAGCAACACAGTATGATTAGCATGACAATTTAAAATGTAACTCACTTCTAAATATGCAGCATGCTGCAACAGAGTTACTGTAACAAACAATGTAATAGGATTTAATTCATTTTGTCATCCAGGAAAACTTGCCACTTAAAAGATAAAGTGAGCTTTACAGTTTCCTGGATGCCAAAATAGATTAATTGCCATATTGGCAATCATATTGTTTTCCACACTAACTTTGTTACAGCATGCTTAGAAGTGATTTGAAATTCTGCAGTATTTGGTTTCCTCGTGTAGCTTTACTGCACATAGACCCAGATTTACAGTAAAATAACTATTGATTTCATCCTCTGAACAAGTAAATCTACAATGCACCTCATTTTCAGGTGTGCAAACTAAGTACAACTGTGGTAAATGCATAAGTGACTCACATTTCATCTTGTTTATATAAGCTCAGTTTTCATGGAACGTTCAATGAAAACTAAGCACAGTTCATTCATAAGTTTCCCCCTACCCTCTCTCCAGAACTGTCTCCATTACTTTGCCAACTTATGACTTCAAGCTCAGGTTGACAAGCTTTGTTTAATGCCTTGACTCTCTGCTTCCACGTTTGTGGAGTAGGACTACATCATCAGACCTTCTCCAGTCACATTGTACTTCTGTTTCTAGTGACGACATGTTGAACAGGGATGATGGACTATATCATCCAACTCCTCCTTGTGCTTGCTCTCTGTTATTATCAACAGATACATTGATGAAAACATATGTTAAAATAACAATAACAGATGTTTTCACAAAGTTTGGCATTCACAAAATCAGTTGGCCCTGAATTGTTCAATAAATTTTAAGTATGTATAAATCTTCTATACAGTTTATTGCAGCATGAAACAATTATTTTTCCTGATAAATGTTTAACATAATCGATGAAGAGGTATACCGACTAATGTATTGAAAATAATGCCCTGCCCCATGGCTGGAAAATTGAACCTGACATCCTATATGATGTTTTCCACCAATGAGGCAATGCAGACTTGGACCTATTTGCCTGTATGCAAAATGCAAAACTGCCTCTTTACTACCCTCTTGAGCACAGCCACTTCTTTTACCTGTGAGTAACAAGGACTGTCCCATTTACTTTTCATGCAAACGCTTATAAAAGGCATTCATCACATTCATCTACCGATCCGGGATCCAGCCTCTGTACTGGATTTGTATTTTGTCTTACCAAAATTGACAGTCATTTTGAATGTGGTGTTGACTCCCTGCCCTCTGCATACCCTGACTTGGAACTCGCAACGCCATTGCTTACAGCAAATTTTGTTGTGTTCTTCTGTTTCTATACACATCATGGTCCCTCATTGCTGCCTTTTACAAGGACTACTATGACTATTGCATCACAAGAAGGTTTAAATGTTTATTTTAGTACTGCAGTCAATCATTTTGTCAAATGTTTCTTCAGTGCATTCAGCTATGATGGAGTCCGGACTAAACTACTTGATCTTGATTGGCTAGGTCTATCTACGATTATACTACTCATGACACAAATTGCATACAGTATGTGTCTTTTGTGAAATACAAATTGATAACTCAGACTTAGTCTTCATTTTCCCTAGTACTAGGTAGTTTCTATGGTAAACTTATAACGCTGATGTCATTACCGCAGCTCAGACTGGTGCTGTAACAGTCATCTGTTTAACGTGACTTAAAGGAAAACTGTGCACATACTAAGCTCCCCACCCCTGAAAGGCATATCCCCAATTATATTTTTTTAATACAGCGCTGCACTACAGGCATTAGTGCGACCTGTAATGTGGTGCTAGATACCGCCAAAAAAAAGCTGGCGGTAATGCAGTGGTGCCCTCCCACCCAACATTGTAGACAACCATAGCCACAATAATTCAGTAATCCCCCTGGTAGTCTAGTGGTCCCCCCACCCTAGCACAAATCCCGACCCCTTTCACTGTCAAAAAAGTGTATTGTCCCTGGTAGTGTAGTGGTGCCCCCAACCCCCATCATGAATCCCGACCCCCTTCACTGTAAAAAGCAGACTGTTCTCTGGTAGTCTAGTGGTCCCCCCACCCAGCAGTGATGACCCCGCTCAGCTCAAGAACAGTCCACGAACAGAGCCAGCAACCGGCTCAGGCCTCCTCTCACCACCATGACCAGCAACTGACCATTACCATACCAAAAGCAGAGGTGCTGAGGAACCCGCCAGATCCCAGTGAAAAAATAAAGCTTCCAAAGATGATGTTCCTCACAAATTGAAAAATAATAAGAGTGTTGAAAAAAGGAAGCTTGATCAAGCCTTTGATGAAGTGGCTGAAAAGAAACTCTGTCAAGACAGAAATGCTCCCATTGCTCCTGGGAAAGCCAATAGTGAGACAACAGGCAGCTTAAAGCATACAGAAAAAGCAAAATACTTACAAATTGCGCAGATTCTTCCATCAGTGCAAGATATGGAAAAAGCATGGCAACTGTTTCAGACCCTTCAGAAGATGGGTCCTCAATTTACCTCTGTTCTGTAGACTGTGAGGGTTATGCAGATGATGATCAATTTTATGATGCCCCTGAAATGGATTTTGAGGGTCTTGAGCCCTAGGAGTCCCCAGAACCTCACCTTGATGATCCCCTGGGTGACCACGAGGACCCTTCCTCTATGTTTACTTTTATACAAAATATGCTGGATACCCTGGACCTCCCTACGCAGGATCCCAACCAGGATGTCAGTGAAGATGAAGATTATAGGGAGAAGAAGGATCTTTCATCCTCAAAGACCCTGGTCGTCCCTATCTATAATGCATTTAGAAAAAATACCATGAAGGTGCTTCAACACCCCACTTCAGTTCTAGGGGTTGATAAGCAGTTTGAGAGAAAATATAAATTGTCTACAAATTGTACCGAGTTCCTGTCATCACACCCTAGCCACAAGAGTATAGTACAGCAGGCAGCTTGTGAGAAAGCTGGAGTCTCCTTGTCGTCCTCTCCCCCTGACAAGGATTCCAAGAAAATTGACTTCTTTCATCCCGGGACAGTCATGACCAGCCAGAAATTTCCTCAAACTTCTGGGACATATGGCCTCTATGACTGCAGTAGTCCAGGGGTCAGGTTCAGGATGAGACTCCTGCAAGCCTACATCAGAGCTCTCTAGTCTCAGAGAAGCAAAACATTTTCAAAGTTAATACCGGTGTCAGCTCAGTTCCTCCAAAACTTGCTGTAGTGGAAGGATCCTGCACATTTACAGGAAGGGATTCCCTTTCAAGCTCCTCTTCCCACAAAGGTAGCCACCACAGATGCCTCTCTGTTGGGCTGGGGAGCTCATCTAGACAGTGCCTTAGTAAGCAGCAACTGGACTCCCAAAGAGTCACAGTTGCACATAAATCTTTTGGAACTCAGAGTAGTCGTACTTACTCTCAAAGCTTTTTCTCCCAGCATAGAAGGGAAGACGGTTCAAATTAGAATGGACAGCACCACTTCAATGTTCTACATAAACAAGCAGGCTGGTACCAGATCAGGAATACTCTGTTTGGAAGCTCTGAAGCTCTGGTCTCTAGCATACTCCCTACGAGTCAGCCTCTCAGCTATTCATCTCTCAGGCAAAGTCAATACTTTGGTGGATTCTCTAAGCAGCATCAGTCAAGGTCAGAGTGAATGAACACTGAGCAATCAAGTACTAGCCACAGTGTTCAGGCAGTGGGGCACACCAGACGTGGATCTGTTTGCCTCACCTCTCAATTTTCAGCTTCCTCAGTACTGTTGCAGTCCCCCAGTTCTGGGAACACTTCCTCTGGATGCCCTGATCCTGGACTGGTCAGGGAGGTTCCTATTCACATTTCCTCCCTTTCCCCTGATATTCAGGATTTTGCTGAAACTCAGGCAGCAGCCTGCATCCATGATCCTAGTGGCTGTGGACTGGCCCAGGCAAGCCTGGTACCCTCTCCTTCTCTCAATGTCCTGCAACAGGCCCATTCACCTGCCTCCAACTCACTCCCTGCTGACCCTTCCTCAGATGGGAGTGCAGTACCCAGACATACACTCTCTTCACCTCAAAGCCTGGTTCTTGAGGAGTTAGAGTTTCCATCCTCCCAATACTCTGAACAGGTCCTTAAGATACTGAGGATGGTTAAAAAAACGAACTCTAAGAAGACTTATGCAACCAAATGGAAAAGGTTTTCCCTCTGGTGCAGAAGCGAAAAGGTCAAACTCCTATCAGCTTCAGACCCTCAGCTGATAGACTACCTGGTACACCTACAAGAATCAGGCTTGAAACCATCTTCACTCAAGCTACACCTAGTGGCAATTTCAGCCTACCTTTCGGTGGGAAAGAAGAAATCAAGTTTTTTCCAATGACATTTTAAACAGCTTTTCAAAGGCCTCTTGCACCTCCAGCCTCCAACCAGGGAGCCTGTTCCTCCTTGGAGCCTGAACCTTTGCATAGATGGGCTCATGAATCCACCTTGCGAACCTATGTCCACGGCCCACATCAAGTTTGTAACTTGGAAGACCATCTTCCTGGTAGCCATTACGTCTGCCAGGAGGATTTCAGAGCTACAGGCCCTGTTCATTGAGCCGAATTACATCATCCCTCACAACAATGAAGTTGAGCTCAGGACAAATAGGAAATTTCTGCCAAAGGTGGTTTCAGAGTTTCACTTGAACCAGTCCATTACTCTGCCTGTCTTCTTTACTGAGCCATCCACTCCTGGTGAGCAAAAGCTCCACAGCTTGGATGTCAAAAGAGCCATCTTTCACTACCAAGAGCAAACTAGACAGTCCAGAGGCTCTTCCACTCAGTTGTTCCTCACCTACGGGGATGTAGGCAGAGGAAGACCAGCTACCAAGATAACTATTTCTCATTGGTTGGTCTCTTATATTAGATTCTGCTATGAGAAAGCTGGTCAACAACCTGCAGTGGGGCTCAGGGCCTATTCCACCAGGGGCACTGCAGCCTCACTTGCAGCAGCAAGGGACATTCCTTTACTGGATGTCTGCAAAGCAGCTACCTTGAAATCTGTGCACACGTTTGTGAAACACTACAGTTTGGATGTGTAGACCAGATCTGATGCCAAATTTGGCAGGGCAGTTCTGAAGAGCCTCTTCCCTAGGTAGGTTCTCTGCCTGGCTCCCACTTGGTACTACTTGGTAGTCTGCAAAAAGTTATTGATGCTAAAGGACTCCTGGGGTAAGAAGAAAAAATTACTCACAGCAGTAATCTTCTTTCTTCCATTGGGTCCTTTAACATTAGTAAGTTCCCACCCTTCCTCCCTGGTTCACCTGAAGGGCTCTTATGTCACTTTTTACCAAATTTGGCATTTGTTATTGATGAGTTTTTACCTCGTGTTGCTATGTCTATTTCCACTTTTGGACATTTGCATGTTTTTTGAATCCTGTTAATTCTTTTTTGGGGCATTTGCCCTCATTTTTCCTTGATAAAATTCTGAAGCAGTCAACAGCTCTCACTCAGTTCACACCCTTTTCTATCTTTTGATTGGCTGGCCCTACGCTCATCAAATTATCTCTTAAAGGCACACCTACGGGGCAAGTGCACCTAACCAGCTAAGTGCAAAAAGTGACTGATGCTAAAGGACCACATGGAAGAAAATAGATTACTGTGGTGAGTAATTTTTTCTACTGGTCTGCTGAAACTTAATTCTAAATCCACTTTTGAATACTGACTAGTTTTATTTATTTCATTAACAGCAGCATATCAAAAATGGCAACAAAGAAGATGTCAGGTGCTGCTAATAGAAAAAGAAAAGCTCAGAGAGATACTGAATTGGCTAGTTTTCAGGGCACAATGGTGAGATTTGTGAAGTCCACTAGTCAGTGCTTAGAAGAAAACCAGCAGGAAGATTATGTTAGTAGTGATGAGGAAGTACAGCCACATTCAAGTGAATGTATGTCCTTCACCAGGCTTAACTCAGAGTCTCAAACCGAGACTGATAATGGAAAAGACTGTAGTTATGTACAGTGTAGTAATGATAGCAACACAGATCACGAGAGTCATGGAGGGAGTAACATACCCACAGAAACATTGAATCCCAGTACTACAGTTTAACAACCCGATATGTGCCACGTTGACAGTTTTACAACCACAGCTTTGTCAGTTGATAAAAGCTGTACTGCTCTCATGGTCCAAGAAAACAATTTAGAAGACACATTAATTAGCATGGATGTTTCTGAATCCAATGAAAAGCAGCACAATATGTTGTGTGATGGAACTCGTTCTCCTACAGATATACAGGGTAAAAATGATTGGTTAGATCCTGTTAATAGGCCACAGTAAATTGATGACCGGTCACATATGATATTAATTGAACAAGGACCATAACAGGTATTAAAATACAGTTGCCCATATGATAGTCAGCACCATTGATTTAGCACTATATTTTATAACAGAAGACTTACTAATGGTGAAAATATGAGAAGGCCATGGTTAATATATTCCAAGCTGAACAATTCAGTTTTCTGTTTCTGTTGCAAGCTGTTTGGTTGTGCACATCAAAATGCATTATGTACCAGTTGTAGTAGTGATTGGAAAAATCTGGGCAAGAAGCTTAAAGAACATGAGCGCTCAACCAATCATAGAGAATCAGCAGCTAAATGGATGGAACTCAGTATGAGACTGAAACAGTGCTCAATCATTGATAATCAACATGAGAAGAGGATCAAGTCAGAGAGAATGCACTGGAGAAATATTTTAGAAAGATTGATTGGAATCACACAGTTCATGGCAGAACACAACTTGGCTTTTCGGGGAACTGTAGGTCGTGTATTTCAACAGAGTAATGGAAATTTTCTAGGTCTTCTTGAGCTTCTTGGAAAATTTGATCCAGTCATTCAGGAGCATCTACGCTGCATATCTACTGAACAAATTCATGATCACTATTTAGGCAAGAGGATTCGGGATGAGTAAATATTGCTGATTTCAAAAAAGTCAGGGCTAAAATCTTAGAAAAAAATCAAACAAGCAAAATATTATTTGATTATCTTAGACTGTACCACTGACATGAGTCATCAAGAACAACTATCTCTCACTGTCCGTATTGTTGAGACAAATGACAATGTAGAGATATGAGAGTATTTTTTGTCATTCATACAAGTCAATGGAACAACAGGTGAATCCTTGACTGAATATCTTTTGACAGAACTGACAAATATGGGACTTTCATTAGACAACTGCAGAGGACAAGGATATGACTATGGTTCAGATATGAAAGGGAAAACTGCTGGTGTACAAGCTAGGATTTTAGAACTGAATCCAAGGGCAGTTTTTGTACCATGTGGATGCCATAGCCTTAATTTAGTCATCGGCGATTCAGCAAAATCATCAATTGATGCTGTATCTTTCTTTGGAGATTTGCAGCACATTTATGTCATTTTTACATCTTCTACAATCCGTTACAAAGTTTTTCGTGATCATGTGAGTGGATTATCTGTCAAACCTTTATGTGACACAAGATGGGAGTGCAGAGTAGACAGTGTGAAGGCAGTGAGATATCAGGTTGGTGACGTTTATGATGCACTGGTGACATTAGCTGATGTCACAAAGGGAAAAGATCCAAAAGCATATTCTGAGGCTTCATCTTTGGCAAATATTATCAGAAGTGTAAAGTTTCTAATTTCACTAGTTGTTTGGTATGACATCCTCATAAAGGTTGGACAAATAAACAAACTAATGCAAAGCTCATCTATGCAGATAAATCAAGCAGTCCTTTTGTTACAGGAAGCCAACAAATTTTTTTAGTTGAATACAGGGCCACTGGTTTTGTGAATGCCAAAACAACAGCCAGAGACTTGGCAGAAGACTTAGATGTGCAGCTCATTTTTTCTACACAAAAATACATACGGCCTAGAAGACGTAACAGACAATTTGATTATGAGGCTGAAGACGAGCCCATAAATGATCCAGAGAAAAAATTTGAGGATGAATCTTTCCACGTTGTTGTGTATACTGCACTGGCATCAGTAAATGAAAGATTCAAACAACTCCATGAACATGTAGAGAAATTTGAGTTCTTGTACAGAGTTAATCATCTAATAACATAGATGATGAACAGCTGTTGAAGCAGTGCCAGGATTTACAACTTGCCCTTATTCACAATGACTCATGTGATATTGATGGTGTTGAACTTTTTGAACAATTAAAAACACTGTGCCATATAGTTCCATATGAGTCTTCTGCACTGGACATTTTAAATTACATAAAAAGTGAAGGGATGCTTGAGATATTCACTCAAGTAGTTGTAGCTCAGAGAATTCTGTTAACTTTACCAGTCACAGTGGCATCAGGAGAACGCAGTTTCTCCAAATTAAAGTTGATGAAGACATACTTAAGAAGTACAATGTGTCAGGAAAGGCTAGTGGGGCTATCAATGATTTCCATCAATAAAGAGGTAGCATCACAGTTAGACGACACAGAATTGACACAAGAATTTGCAACTTGTAAAGCATGAAAGATTAGATTCTAACTGCAGTCATTGCTGAGAGTTTTCTCACCTTGGTTAATATTGTAATACAGACGTCTCATAACTACCATGACAAACTACTTTTATAGAGCTGTAAATGTGAAGGTGACCATTCCATCAACAAATTTAGTGAAAGATCGATGGCACCTGTATCACACATTGTCAAAAGTCTGAATTCAATTACATGAAATGTTTTGCGTGCTTATATTACCACTGAAAG
Source organism: Neoceratodus forsteri (assembly GCA_016271365.2). Taxonomy (NCBI): domain Eukaryota; kingdom Metazoa; phylum Chordata; order Ceratodontiformes; family Ceratodontidae; genus Neoceratodus; species Neoceratodus forsteri. The sequence continues at coordinate 1,578,981,525 of CM057449.1, read as the reverse complement.
TGTAACGACATCTTATTGGAGTACATGGATAGGTATTAAACAGCTAATGTACTGTACTGCTTGTAATTAATAGTATTTTTCAGAAGTAGTAGCTATCACTTCAACTATCTCAAATATAATTTTTCTGTTTGCTAATTGGAAGATTTTCAACCTGCCTGTACTCGGGTGATTAGTGGAACAGCACTCTGCATGACCGGATGGGTACAAAACTCATTTCTGTACCTCCAACTACATCTTCACAGAAATGAGACAGAACACCTTGATGCATCAATCCTTGCAGCCTAAGCAGCGACTTTAACAAGCTAACAATCCAAATGCAGGATGTTGTGACATTACTAGACTAGTAATCAGGGAGGGAGAAGCCTTGGCCAGTCCATGCTGCTTCTATGTGAAAGTGAAACTTGACAGAGAGAAATGTTTCTCATTGGTTGCTACTCATGTCATACTCAGTGTGGTTTCAATGTTTTTGAATTGGGAGGAACAGAATCAAGTTTTTCTAGCCTTCAGACACTGTTGATCCACACATCACCCCAGTACTGCCAGGTGGAACATCTTCTAATCAAACAGAAATGAATAAATACTTACAAAAAGTGATAGTTGACTACATCTGAAAGTTACAATTTCTAATTCCTTGAACCTGTGAAATAAACATAACATAGACAAGATGAAATGTATAAGTCACTTTGCTTGAAGGAATTGTGTGAGTTAACAGTTTGTGCTTCATAGCCCACTACTCTGGTGGGACGATATCCCTTCTGTTTGAAAATAAAAATGTTTTACTCACTGTATAACGTTGGGGAAGGGATCATAATTTTGTTTGAACTGTGAGCCAGATGATCCCTTCCCACTTGCGAGTCTGCCTGCTCTGCCCCCGCACTCCCCGGTTTTGTGATGTGCTACCAGGGAGAGAGTGGGGATGCGCCTAATAGAGGTCTATGGGCTAACTTTTAAAATGATTTTATTACACTTGAAATTAACACTTGATGAAAATGAAAGCCACTGCTCAACTGACAGGGACCCGAGGGAGCAGCTAAAAGCTACTTTTAAGAACTTATTTCAGTACAAGGTTCTGGAGAATAAAAGACTGTGATGTTAAGATACTTACTGCAAGTTCTGCAAAAGATGTAAGCAGACTGCAGCAGAGGGAGGGAGGGAGGACTCAGCCTCCAGAAGGAATCTAGTTAGGGAGCAACTTTATGAGCTCATGTGATCAGAAAAAAAAACTCTAAGCTGCAAATATAGTAATTGCAAGTTCTGCAAAAGAAGTCAGCCTGCAGCACTGTGAGGGGGCTAATAATCTGGCAAAGAAACAGACATTATGTAATGTAGATAGGGCAGCATGTAAACAATTTTTGGGCATGTATTTTTAATACTTACATGCCCAAGTGGACATGTTATTTTTTTCACAAATTTCATACTCTGGTGAGGAGCAGGAGATGGAGAGAGATGCGCACAAACAACATAATGGGAGCACTTCCCACCCACCATGGAGCAGGGAGTGGACAGTAACTGTCAGAGTTGCAACACACACCCACCTCCCAGGGCCAAACTGATAACATAACTTGCTCTAACAATTAAGTTTGACTTGATAATATATATTTCAATGTTCATTGCTATAATGAACAACAGTGTATTAATAATGTAAACTGTTTAAAAGAAAACACAAAACACAGCATTTCTTACATAGGGACTACTTTAATTTAGTGGCAGGATAGCCAACTCAGATGCTGCATTTTCCTGTTTTGCAAACTAAATAATATGCTATTTTCAAACTTTTTAAGGCCCGTGATTTAAGCACAATACCCCTCTTTAGGGTGTGTGGTTACTGGGGATTAATCAACACCCTGCGTGCTGTGAGGACACTCAGGCTGTGCCCTCGTACCTCACAACACACCCAGGGTGTTGATTAATCCCCAGTAATCACACACCCTTGAGTCGGTTATTGCTTACTTGGTACATGTTTGTAGAGACTAAAGTAAAACATAAACCCACATTGTAATGAGTACAGTTGTTAATACTGATACATGTGTGTTGTGTTGCTTATGCAGTATTGTCTTGTTTTTACGCAGAGATTCAGTTATTACATTCACTGATGTAATACAAAGCAGTTGATAATACATGACACAATAGCAATCTGACGTGTTTGAGTCTTTTGTTGAAATGAACAAAACTTTGTGTTCAGTGCATCCAACAGATTTCTTAAAAAAATAAAAATATTAAAGTGGTTACACTAATGAACTTTATATGTGTTTATTTGCCATTAGCTATGTTGCTACGAACTATGCATTGTCCTTTATCATTCTAGTTATTCAGTTCTGTAACATTCTTTCCTGTCTGCATTACGTAACTTGTTATAGTTACCTATCTTGATATTAGCATAGAGCAGAGCCTAATTGGATGACAGCAGGTATTAAACTATGCAGAAAAGATTGTCCAACACAAATATCAGGATTTCACACATTGTAAAAAAAGGTCATTTTTTTACTATGATAAAATGCAACTTTTAAAGAGGTTGCTTTGTATATTTATTTTTAATGTGTTTATTCCTGTGCTGCAGATGATTAGAATTTGGATTGTACACTCATCAACAGCCATTGATTATCAGAGGTGGTAAACTGCCAGTCTGATTTCATTGGCTGTTCGCTTATGTCCATGGTGTGTGAAAATCCTGTAACCTCATTGGTCAAAACATGTCACATGACTGTGGGTAACTTAAGCAACAAGGCATGACCAAGGGTTATGTTAATGTTATGTTAATCACCTTCTTGGGGTGTACTGTGTCACAAGGTGTAGCCGAGTGCCACATGCTCCAAGAGGGTGATTAACTGACCATTAACATGATCCCTGGGAGTGCCTTATTGCTATTATAATAAAAATGTTTTAAAAGTGTTAAATATTGTTCAGCATATGGTTAAACTCTACATGTATGTTAGTAAAAGATTAACATAAGGCTGTTAGAATGTTTGCAGCCAATCAGAAAGCTCCATTTCTCAGACCCTCTTTATAATTCTACATATCCCACAGCTGAGGAATGGCATTTCTAAAAAACATAAACTCATTTTAAATTGATTTTACATATGGGATCCATTGTATAATTGCAATAAGGCAATCAAGGGTGTGAGTTATTGTTTGATTTAGCCACTTCTTGTGTGGTTAAGTCACTCAGCTGCCCCTCATCATGACTCCCAACACAAGGCGTGGGTAAATCCCCAATAACCCAAACCACGCTGTGCCTTACTGCTTAAATAAAGTGATCTGCCATTAGGAATGTCATGGTTTGTGTTGGGGTGAGAAGACTAAAAAAAATGGGAGGGGGGCGCTGCCAAGTTCGCCTAGGGGCACCATATACCCTAAGGCCGGCCCTGTCTGCAGCACAAGTTTGAATCATTTCAGGAAACAAATTAGTACAGCGAATGGAACTGTGACCTATAGCTCTAGCCAGCTCATCAACTAATTGAGAATGCCTCTATCACTTCAGCTCTGAACTGCTGTGATCACACAAAAATAAGCATTTGTCAATGCCGAATGTTGTCTCGCTGGCATTGACATTGGTAGTGCAGGAATTCGAGATGCATAACAGTAATGGCAGTGAAGTATTAAACTTGATGCCAACCTCACCCCACCCTGAAGAGACACATTTGCAACATAGGCATTTTGGGACCTCCCCTCATGAGCAGTGGCACTGTGTTTTTGTTAATCAGTCCCAAAAGTTGATTTCCCACAGCGACCACGCCATTCTGCGCCACAGGTGCGGAAACATATTTTGGCAGGATGTGAAAAATGACAACTGTACTGTTCATAAGGAGGTGGGAAAAAAATGCCAGTGTTGAAAATCTGGCATGAAAATATTGCAAATTTGTGAAGTTACAAGGGTGAGTGGAAACTGCTCAGTGCATGCTTGTAATACAGTCATTTTATGGACTTTCGGCACCAAATTTTCAACATAGGCATTTTAGGACCTCTGCTCATTAACAGTGTCACCATCATTTTTTCAAACTGTCCCAAAAACTGATTTCGCACAGCGACAACACTTTTCTGTGCTGGACATGCAAAAACACATTTCGGCCAGGATATGTAAAATGACAGCTGTACTGTTCATAAGGAGGTGTGGAAAAATGCCAGTTTTGAAAATCTGGAGTGAAAATATTACAAATTCACAAAGTTACAAGTGTGCGTGGAAACAGCACAATGCACGCTTGTCAAAGAGCCATTTTTTTTATTTTTTTCACCAAATTTGCAACATAGGCTTTTTGAGAGCCCCCCTCATGAACACTGGCACTGTCATTTCATTACTCGGTCCCGAAAGGTGATTCCATGCAGTGACTGCAAAATTACCTTTTGGGACCAAATAAGGCTATGACAGGGATTGAATTCATAAGGAGAGGTCCCAATAACCCCATGCTGAAAATTTGGTGCAAAACTTCCAAAAAATGCCCAAGATATCCACCAAAGTTGAAAAAACCCTATTTATGCCATTATACAGCTTACAGGCATTTCCTCAGTTGTGGTTGGCTTTGAAGAGTGCAGACGTGTTCTCGGTCCACCGAAGATCATTGCGCTGGACTCCGGAGGTAAGTATGGGGTGAGGGGTGTGAGCGTGTTCTCGGTCCACGAAGATCATTGCGCTGGACTCGGAGGTAAGTATGGGGTGAGGGGGGTGGGAGGCAGGGTGAGCAGTGGTGGATGGGGTTGTGGGAGGGGCAGGAAGACTGCAAGGGACCATTTTGTTTTTTACAGGTTTAAAAAAAAAAAAAGTTGCAGGACCTTTTTTTCAACAGGCATTTGGCATGCTGGGGTGGGCTCCCAGCATGCCACATGACTGTTTGGGGGGTGGGCTAGCTGATGGGGGATTGGGCAACCCTGTCAGCACATACCAAAGGGGGCTACAGCCAAGGGGGATTGGGCACCCCCCTCAGCACACAACACATTGGGGGGGCATTATACCTACAGGGAGTGGGTTCCCCCATCGGCACATGTACTAGAGCAGGGCATGCTGAATGGGGAATTGGGCACCCCTGAAGTCAGCATTGTAGCAGGCATGGCGTCAGTCACTGCTGCCATGTCTGGTGTAAAGCTACACCAGAAAAGGCATGTCAGGAGGTTCCACTGTGTGAAGGCTTGGCTCTCATTGCAGCAGATCTTCCCTTAGATGTGATGGCCACATTATGCATTCCTGGTGTGGTGCCTGCATGCTGGCTGATTGGGGAATGAAGGATGCACCCACTGATGCGTGCCCTGCATTCGCCCAACTGTGACCATGCCTCCAAATCTGCTACTAGTGCAATATGTTGGCTGTGCAAGTGCGAACCAACATAAAAAAGGAAATCAGTGCTGCTGGGGTTTGAAACACAAGTCATGATGAATACCCAAGGTAAAAAAAGAACAACACACACACACATACACACACATATACACACACACACACACACACACACACAGATTCTTGCTAATAAGGCAACTTTTATTGTGACAAACATAAACACATTACAGAATCACAGTTCGGCAATTGATTTTTAAGAAATGACTGACGTGCCCCCCACCACCACCACCACTACTTCATTCATTTCCAGTGGCTGTGGCTTTAAATGGCATCATGCTACGCTGCCAATCAGAAAAAGTAAAGAAAGTGAGAAAACATCAGAACTGTAAGCAAACTGATTATGGCATGAACAAGTGCCGCATATTACCCACTTCTGAAATGGGACAGCGTGTCAGTCTAGCAGAACAAGTATTCCAATCCATGTGCTCTTTCATCCGCAATTCATACATTCATTCTGCAGGTCAGTCAGTTACTGAACTGTGGAATGAATGTATGAATTGTGGAATAATGAATTATACTGCAGCAATAAATTCCGCAGAACTGTTCACTGAACTGTGGAAGAATTACATGTGCTGTGGAATGATCCTTAAAACTGTGGAATAAAATTCTTCAGAACAGTCAGTGATGAAAGTGAGCAGGAACTCAGTTCCTGTACCTTTTTTGCAGCAGGAACAGAGTTCCTGTACTTCTTCCCACTGATATTGGAACTGCAGTTCTTAAACCAGCAACATAATGACAGTTTCTGGGCCTGTGACCTGAAATCAGAGGTTTCTATCACAAAATTTGACTAGAACTACTTCAACATCTCTAACTAAATCTAGTATGAACATACAAACATACAAAAATTGCCAGCAGCAAAAGGCCATCATGGTCTATCTAGGCTGCTCATGAATGCAGCTAGCTCCCTATTCAGCAGCTGCCCCACCCCCTCCCCTTACTTCCCTTTTCCTCCCCCTTTGCCCTGTCCCACCCCTTCTTGAAGCATTCCACTGTGGTACATGCCACCACTTCAGCTGGTAGTGCATTCCACTTTGCCACCACTCTCTCCATAAAAAAATACCTCCTCACCTTCCTCCTGAATCTACCTCTCTCCAATCTCATGTGCAGACCCTGCACCATTTTAGTTGCCCTCCTCTATACTGCCTACATCCTGTCTACGTCCTTGCAGAGATGGGGTATCCAGAACTGCAGGCAGTACTCCAGATGGGGTCTCACCAACCATCTGTGCAGAGTGATAACAACTTCTTATTTTCTATTGGTGATGCCTCTCCCTATACATCCCAGTATCCCCCCAGCCATTCTTACTGCCTTCTCACATTGTTTGCTTACCTTTAGGTCATCTGATATAACTACCCCAGGTCCCTTTCCATTGTTGTTGTTGTTAATACCCCCCCCCACATTCTGTACTCTTCCCCTGGGTTTTGTTTCCCAGGAGGATTACTTTGCATTTCTTTGCATTGAATCTAAGCTGCAGAAGCCATATGAAGGGAGACTAAAGGAGCTTAATATGTATACCCTTGAGGGAAAGAGGGAGAGGAGGGACATGATCTAAGCTTTCAGATACCTCAAGGGAATCAACAAAGTCCAAGTGGGTAGCATCTTTCAGAATAAGAGATGTGCAAGAACAAGGGGAAACAATTTGAAGACGGGGGGGGATGGCTCAGGGGCAATGTGAATAAGTATTTTTTCACAGACAGGGTAGTGGACGCATGGAACAGCCTTCCTGAGGAGGTCATGGGGTCAAAAACAGTAGGGGAATTCAAGAATGCATGGAACAGACATAAGGCAATTCTGGTGGTGGCTAGGAAGAAGTAGAATGTTGGTTAACTAGGATCTGCAGCTTATCCAATAGGTGGGGAAATGGGAAGACTAGGTGGGCCAAGCAGTTCTTATCTGCCATCAAAGTCTATGTTTCTATGTTTTTATGTTTAAAATTCTTTCCTGTGTAGTGTCACACATAAGAAGTGCCTTTCCTGCAGTCGAATACTGTGGATTCAAATACCCAGAATTTGGCGATTAACATACTTTATTGTACTATCCAGAAATTTACACTCTTTCTGTGTTGGAATGGTTGTAACTAAATACTTACTTTGGAAATGTGTACTACTGTACACAAGTGTTTATGGCCAAAACAACCAGCTTGCAACTTCTGTGTACAACCCTCTTGATTGCCGAGCACTGCTGCCACACCAATGAACAAATCATAATTATGACGTGAAGTGTGGAACGTCAGTGATAGCGCTGTATGCATAGTATAATGGAATCAGGGAAGGGGTGCTGCATAAATATACCTAGATTATCTTTGCTGGTAGGAATACATATATGTGGCTATCAATTTTATAGAGAAAAATGGATAGTTAAGTGTGTGTTATGGAATTTTTTTTTATATCCCAAGGTGTGTGATGACCGATAAACCTCGAGAGCAAATGTACCCATTTCCAGAAGGGAGGAAAGGCTAACACTCTGGAGTTGGGGACAGAACTTGGTAGAAATCAGGTGATTGTCAATATGAATATTCAGGTTGCCAAGCACAGGTTGCTCCAGGTCCGTCGACCAGTCTCGACTTAGGTAAGTACTTAGTTGCCAACACACATTTAAGGACCACATTAAAGGAAGCATTTTAAATTGAATGGGCAGCTTAGAGGAGTGAATAAAAATTAAACTATGAAATTGACCCATTCCCTCTTCAAATGTACAATCCTTCCCTTTGTCTTCCTTTTCTGACAAACAAACCTGAAAAATGCCTTATTCCCTTGTTATACTCCCTGAACTATTCTTTCCTCGGATTGCTGTTTTGTTCTCCTAACTGCTTTGCTTGCTGCTCTGTTTTCCCTGATACATTATCCTATACTCATTCCTCTGGGTCTCCTTGTACCTTCTGTATGCTGCTCTTTTAGCTTTTATCATTTCTGTTACCCCTTTCGAGAACTATAACTTTCTTCTCTTTCTTTTACTTTTCCTTGTTTGCTTTACACAGAGGTTTGTTGCCTTCACTATGTAGTCCTTTAATTTGGCCCACTTTTCTTCCACCCCGCCAAGGTTCCCACCCCATCAGTTAATTCATGAGGCATTCTCCCATCTTGGTAAAATTAGCCCTTCTGATATCCAGTACCCTCACCTTTGCATGGTTGAATTCTGGAGTTGTTACAGAGTATGTTGAACCACACTGTATGATGATCACTTATCCCTAGATGGCTTTCCACCTTGACATATGCAACACTGTCCCTGTTAGTAAGCACCAGATCCAGTATTGCCCTATCACAAGTGAGTTCCCTGACTAGTTGCCTAAGGAAAGCATCCTGCAGGGAGGCCATGATATCCTTGCTTCTAGCTAATATTGTAGCAGGGAGGCTCCACTCTAAATCTGCCAGATTGAAATCACCTATGAGTAACACCTCCCACTTTTCTGCCATTTTTCCAATTTCTTCTAACATTAACCTATCAAAGTCCTCTCCCTGTGCCAGAGACCTGTAGATCACACCCATCTGAATGTTGGCTTCTTTTTCCAACTCCAAGGTAACCCACAGTATCTCAGCCCCTCCTTGAGTTCCCAGTATTTCCATTGCTTTTATACTATCCTTCACATAAAGCAACACTCCCCTTCGTTTGCTTCCTACCCTGTCTGTTCTGAATAATGTGTACCCTGGTATGACCATGTCCCAGTCATGGTTTTCCATGCACCATGACTTGGAAATGGCTAGGATATCCAGGTCAGCCTCCGTCATGATGGCCTCTAGGCCTGGGATCTTATTTCCCAGACTCCTAGCTTTTGCACACATGGCCCTCCATGTTTTGCATGCTCCTAATTGCAGTTTACTCCTTGTTCCTTCCCCTTATTCCCTCATTACATCTGTTCACTTAGTCTCCCCCTTCATCTTTTCCTAACCCCCTACTTATTTGATTTACTGAATCCAATGTGGGACTATATTACCCTGTAATCTCAATACACTCCATCTCTGCCTTTTGGGGGTGGCTGCTACTGCTTCCCCTTATTCTATCAACGCCCCCTCGCTAGTTTAAATGTTCATTAAAGAAATGTCTAAACCTGCACTGAGAAGTGTGGTACCCCTTCCAGATGGATGCAGGCCTCCACCTTTTTTTTTTAACATAATTTTATTGCTTAATACAGAGAAAAAACAATGATAGCAAAACAAAAACCGGCAAACAATAGAAGAGTTAATATAATAATAAACAATATCGCCGGCTCGGTGGTGCAGAGGGCTGAGGTACTGGATGTCTCACCTTGTGGCATGCTGGCGACCCGGGTTCAGGAGCAAACTTGGGTCATTGGAAGTCAGAACGGGGGGAGGGTGGAGCTGGACGGAGCAGCCGGTGGGCAGCTGTCCTCTCCGGGGGAGGGTGAGTGGCATCTCTCACTCAATGGTTGCCCTCTGGTGGAGGCCAGGAGGCTGCACATGCTGGGGGAGCCAGTGTTAGGCCAATGGGGGGCAGAAGGGAGCCATTGGGCTGTGGCATGATCCGTGTTCTCCACGCTGCATGCCCTTTCTCCTGAGGCCCCGGGAGAAAACCGTGGATGAAAAAATGACAGCAGGATGATGACCAACTCCTTGCAGGCACTGCTCCCGGACCAGGTGTAAGGTAAGCCCTGGTAATTCTGGGTGACAGGAGCTGTGGGAGTCGGATAGATGAGGGCCATCTGGGGGAGCAAAAAAAAAAACAAAACAATAATAAACAATATCAAATATATAAATTTCAATATATTATCAATAGTACATTAGTAGTTAGTACTCAGGACATTTGCACAATACAAGGTTTTTATGACCCCCCATCCCTAAGTTTGTTTGTTTGTTTGTTGAATTTTGTTGACCCGGTAAGCCAACTGGGCCTAGAAGTTCCTTTTTCAGGGGTGACCTGGGGGAAGGGGGGATACAGATGGTAAGCAACTGAAATTGAACCAGATTAAGCTGTTGGTGGTATTTTTAGTGAGTGAGGGAAATTTGGCCAGGACATCGGGAAAATTCCCCTACTCTTTTCGATAAGTACCATGGGATCTTTAACATCCACCTGAACTACCACCAACCCATGGCATAATTAGTGACTTTTTAGATCAGAACAAATAAGCCAAACAAATAAGCAAATAAGGGAGGCAGTATAGTGCAGTGGGTTAAGGCTCTGAGCTGCAGATCTGGAGACCTAGGTTTGAATCCTACAGCCCCCACTTGCATACTGTGTGACCCTGAGCAAGTCACTTAACTTCCCAGTGCTCCCAGGCTGCACCTGTAAACAAGCTTTCAGCTTAGTGTGTCTCACCTGGTTAAACAATTGGAAAAAAAAAAAAGCCAGAATTGCCTTAAACAAATTAATGCTTCCCAAATCTCAGGATGGTATTAAAACACCTAATTGTATACGTTATTATATGCCCACTCACACCAATAAGTATCTTAAATCTTGTATCTGTCTCACTAGTCTCCCTAGCCACCCTGGCCCCTGTCCTCCCTAGTCCATCCCCACCCTTAGCTGACAGCAATCATTTAAGTTCTTACTGATACTATTGTTTGTTCTCCCTCTTAATGGCTTCATTGACCCTGTATGTATTTGATACCAGTTATTGTTACCTTATGATATGTCACCGGATTCCGATCTGTTTTATTATTGTAATTACAGACCATATATGCACTTTTTTCTACCAATTATTGTACCTGTATGCTATGTCATCACTTTTATTGTACACTGTTGTTTAATGTTATCCTTATAGGACCTCCTTGAAAATGAGCGTGCTCAATGGAGTTTTCCTGCCAATAAACTTTAACTAACTAACTTGAACTAACCAAATGGATCACCTCTGGTTGTAGCTGTAAACCAGTCTGGCTGGATTTGGAGTTATTTTTCCTTAAAAAATTCAAATTTCCCCTTTGGCCTTGTTTTACATGAATGTTTCTAATTTACCCATAGCTCTTAAAAAATGCAGCTATATGTATTTCCTTCAAAGTACATAATCAAGTGACCAAATTCTTGGATATCCAATTTCCTAAGGATATTATCTAACCTCTTACTAACAACTACTACTTCAAGCTTAATAATAACGTCTTTACAAAGTCTTGGTTTCCAGAAGCTGAGGTTTTAACGGTGGCATCTTTATTAAAACATGGCTTTTTATCACACTTTAGTGAAATTTTAGAAAATTTTTAAATTAGCAAAAAAAATACATTATAATCTTTTTTCCTTAAAAAATGCTCTAGTGTTGCATTTTGGTCATTTTTCCTGGATTTATGACTACAAACAAACTATCTGTAGGCTTAAAAATGCCAATACTAATTGCCATCCTATAGCTGATATATATAAAATTATACTATCCATTACATTTTCTGATGCGTCAATTCAACCATCATACTGGCATATGGAATTGCATAATAACTCTCAGGACTGGACTAGTCTGGAATAATATACATAGATTTATCCCACTAGTTAATTTGAGGTTAATGCAATTTTAAATTTTACATAATGCCTATATGACACCTGCCAAACTGGTTAGATATGGCCTTTTAAAATCAGATGTATGAACTCGGTGTAATATGAACACTGGTACTCTGGGTTATATCTTAAGGAGTTGTCCGCTTCTTCAACTCCTTTGAAAAGATGTTAAAAAGAAAGTTTTAGTAAGACAAAATCTACATAGTGCATTCAGTCTTGAATGTTGTACCATTGGCAACTATGATACTTTACCTAGTAAACCAGACAAAGACATGATGGCTTTCATAGCATTGTCTAGAAACAAGTAATCTTAATGCATAGGTTAGATAATGATATCCCTATCTTTAAAGAATGGAATTCAACTATTTTGAACAACCTTCAACTTGGTAAACTAATTGTAAGTATTAATAATAACATTTCTAAGTTAAAGACATTTGGGGAAATTACATAAACTAATATTAATACAAACATACAGAGTGAGTCCCTATATCTATAACTATGCCAATATCTATATCTGCATCTTTAGCCATTCTCACATTTGCTTCTCTGAAATCATTTTCTTACTTATTAATCCAACTTTCGTCCTTTTTAAATATGGATTTATGTATTCAGCTTCTAATTTTGAAGTAAGATTTCACTGTTGCTCATTATGGCCCATATTCTCCATAGGTAGAGAGAGTTCACGACCACATACATCTGGGCTATGACTCCATGTCCTCTGCATCTCTATGCCAATTCTCCAAAGGGGTGCAGGGCTGCTATGCACTGAATCCCCTGTCTTGCCATTGAGATTTGTAAGGGGGCAGTGCAGATGGCATGCCTGAGCTCCACACTATGCTTGGAAATGCTTAGTGCTGGGTGAGGGGGGTGCAGGCTTCATGTTTCTGAAGCAGTCATAGCCAAGGCACACACCCCCTTGAACAGCATGTGGCCATCAGAGGAAAACCCTGCAGGGCCCTCCTGCAATGCTATTGTAGCCCACGGGCTGATAGCCCCGGCCCCATCACCCAACATACATAGGGGCACCAGCCTCATGAAGACACACAGGCCACCCCCACCTCTGCCCATTATAGCCCCATCAGACCAGCTCCCATGTCTTGATCATGGCCATCCCAGCCATCCATGGGTGATCGGTGGACCCCCCAGTGGCTCAGACACCCCCTGGCCAGCACAGGATGGCCAGTGGCACAGCCCTCCTCACACCTCTATGGCTGCTGGCCATCTAAGTGATGCTGCATGCATACTGCTATATATAGGCAGCCAACACCCAGCATCAATGGGATGGCCAGCAGATGTGGAGGTGTGAGGAGGGCTGTGCCACTGGCCATCCTGTGCCAGCACCAATGGGCAGACACAGGGACTGAGGAGTCACCTTTGCTGTGGAGGGGCATGGAAGTGTGGGGGGTCACTGCTGCCACAAGGACGGGGCATTGGGGGTTCACCTACCCTAGGGATGGGGTGTTGATGTGTGGGGGACTGCCTATGGGTCAGGGGTCCACTGGCTGTCCATGCACCATGTGGTTGCTTGTCTAGGGGCATGGTGAGTGGAGCACACTGGCCAGGTGGGTCGGTCTGCATGGGTTCAGTTGCCTGCATTTGACATTCACACACCTGAACCTACACCCTGCAGTGCAAGTGATCCACTGCAGGACCCTGACCAGGCATCCCACCTGGGACTGCTACGCCACCCCAGCTGCCCTGCATAGCTCTGCTTACCAGGTGGATGGGGCTGCAGAAGGGAGCTGTGCGGTGGCCAGTGGCTGTGAATGTGGCCACCATGCATTGTTACGTCAGTGCGGGGCTGTGTGGGGGGGGGATATGTGCCTCTGGCATGCATGTCCACTCCTTGGAGAATCCCTGCCAATATGTTTATATTCAGATATATTCTGAAGCTGCATTTAGAATAAATACAAGATGATCTAACTGATTTTTATGTCTACTGATACACTATATCATCCTGTAGGTAGTGTATAGTTTGAGTCTATTCTTTTTTGCTTCACTTTATGGCATTTTTTTTCTTTGGGAGGTAGGGAAAACTATTTCTGGTTTTGTACTGTTTTATTGTAATGTTTTAGGTTGTATTTTGGTTTCTTGATTATATATTTTGTTTAACTAAAATCAATAAAGATTGGAAAATGTAAAAAAAAAATACATTTTATTTCCTATCTCCCATGGCAAATGACACATGCTCAATCATGCAAAACATGGAAAACTCTGATGGTGTCCAAAGAATGTACCACTTGTCTCCTGGAATAAACATTGGTGTGTGGAGTGACTTAGGCCAGCTAGGCAGCAATTACATGTACTGCATGCTAGCACAAGGGTTTTTTTTTAAACTGTAAACTCCAAAATCTGGCTTCATAGCAAGGTAAAGTAAAGGCTGTTGTTTACGTTTATGCTAAAACTGCATGTATGTAAATAACATAAATGCAGTTTCATAACTTTTGAAAAATGTAAACATCAGCCTTTCACTTTCAAAAAACAGCCTTGATTTCTCCCTAAGATGTCTGCCAAGTGTGTTAAGTGATTAGTCATGATGGCATCATCGGAGACAGAGACAGAGATCCACATATATTCCTATAGTGCTAACTAGTTCTACTTTCCCTCTTTATTTTGACTTGTTGTACCAGAATGATCAACACCATGTATTTACTCATGGATTATTTTGATCAGTACAGATGTTAGGCTATGATTTTGTTCATTTTGTTTACTTTAACTTGTGGAAAATGTTTTGCAATCCAGCTGACTTTTTTTTTTTGCAAACTGCATTACAGTACAACACTTGCTCTACTGGTTATATGATGCACTGAATTTTGTTTTTTGTTAACCAGGAGAGACACACTAAGCTGAAAGCTTGTTGACAGGTGTGGCCTGGGAGCACAAGGAAGTTTAGTGACTTGCTCAGGGTCACACAGCAAAGTACCGGTCTTGTTCAGTTCCAAAGCTCATGCTCTCTTGTTGATCCACAAATAAGGCTTTCTTTTTCCATGTGAACCCCCCTGCACCTAGCCTGCCTTCTGTTGAACACCCCACCATCCATACCCTGTCCTTAGTACTGCCTGGGGCTGCACATAAGCTTACGGTCTCATGAAGAGAATTATCAAACCTCAGATTGTAATCTTGTGCCTCAGAGAGTTGTGCACACCTATATTGATATGCATCATCAGCTGGCACTGTTAAACAGGCCTCCCAAATCACTCTCCAGTCCACATTCTCAATGTTTGACTTCTGCTCCCACAATAAACATTGAGTGGCTCACCACCCTTCTGCACAGTGAAGGTAGTATGTACAGTTCTCTGTTGTGTTTTTTTCCCACCTCATTAACCAACAACTAGGTCTTCCTGGAGGGCCAAGTAATAAGCATCATGACCCACCAGAAAAACTGTAGTTCATGCCCTCATAAGGGCTGCACTTACAATGGATAACAATATTATTAGCAGGAGAGGCATACTAATACCTTGAGTGAATCCACCTGACTTCCAATGTCAGTCTACTCCTTTACCTGTGATCTGCAGAACCCCACAGTACAGTTCCCTGCAATTCGTCTCCAGTACTTTTCTGTGCTCTAATCCACAATGCGAGTTGGCTGGCTACCACCCTTCCAAATCTTAAATGAGCTATATACAACTCCCTCAATACTGTCCTAACAAACATCAACACCCCCCCCCACCCAAGGGTAATCTCCCTACACTGAATTCAAGTAACAGTTTAGGTGCAGCCCTGCCACTCTGAGTATTTGTCATCACTGGCTACTCTCATCCACAGTCAGGTAGTGCTCATGACTCTGGCAGCTCCACATTTCAGATCTCACAGTGATCTGCTCAGCGTCCTCCTTCATGTCTTCAACTAACCTGACTATAGCTGTACCCTGCTGGAAAGGCCTCTTCAGTCCCTCTCTGGCATTCATTCTTCTCACCTGCTCCCCACACCAAAACTGGTGAGTTCACTACCCTTCCACATCATGAATGTGTTTAGAACAGCCTCCTGTGTTTTATTTACATATTAATAATAAACATGATCTTCTGGTAAGCCAGGTTGATAGCAGCATGGCACAAATGTAAAAATAGGCTTTCCTACCCACATAAGATCTAAGCCACCTGTGATGAGGCACTATTATATGACGTGCATAATGATGTGCACACCCATCATTTAACAGTGCCTAATCAAATGTAGCCTAGATCTTTCAAGGATAGGAAAGCCCATCATTCCCCTTGTTCCCTGCTGCTATGAGGCTGACTTACTGGAAAGATATGTTTATATTCGATATGTCAAAATAAAGCAGGGACTGTACTACTTGACGCCAGAAGGGTTATGAGCTCACCAGTTTTCGGCGTGAGGAGGAATAGTGAAGAATGAATACCAGGGGGGTGACTGAGAAGGCCACTGTTGCAAGGTACTGCTATATTCAGGGAAGGGGGAATACAGAAGGAGAGAAATATGAGCAGATTACTGTGAGAAATAAGATGTGGGTCTGCCAGCACCTTGATCACTGCCTGACCTTGTTATCCTGGCCAACATTCCCCTTCCCATAAAACCAGTTCATGCAATTGACCAAGGCTGTGTGTGGATATTAATGTGTGAAATGGCTGCCACTACATGTTCAGTCACTTCACTACCAGTCTAGTATTGCTTGTAAAGCACTTTGGGATACCATGTGCGTGAAAACCACTATATAAATGCTGATTCTTATTATTATTATTATTATTATTTCTCATGGAAAAATAAGTTAATACAAGCATATGTTTGAGTTTCGAGAAAGTATGAACTCTAACATTAGACTGCACAAGAACTTTGCTACACAAAAAGTGGTCACTATAGGTGGTGGTGAAGGGTGTGGCTGCACCCCCCCCCCACATAGTAACGTACTTGCTTGCTGCTGCTGCATTTCACTTTGTTGAAGAAGTCTGATTTATTGATAGTATAAATGTTTACATTCAAACTGTAGATTACATTTGTAGGTTCTGTCAAAAATGTACTACAAAAGAATAATAGCAGAAAATATAAAGGTTTAATAAAAATGTTAAAAAGTGCATATCAAGTATGCACACCACCCCAGCACACCCAGTGTAGCATCCTGGATCCACCATAACTAGTAGACCACCAGGTTGTTCAAGATTTGTACTGCACTGTGGATTGCCACAGAGAAAGTCGGTTGGATTAAAACACATTTTCAGCGTGTTAAAGTAAACAAAATGAACAGAACCATAGCCTAACATATGCATTATAGAAAATAATGCACTTGGATTTGACCATATGGGTGAAACAATTCCATAAAAAGGGAAAAAAGAACTAGTTAGCACTAAAGAGAGCCATCTATCTCTCTGACTTTGGCTCCAAGATGTCATCACATAAAACATTTGGCGGCCATGTTAGGAAGCGGATAAGACAGTTTTTTTTTGAAATTGGAAGGCTGATTTTACAATTTTCAAATGATCTGGAACAACATTTAGGTAAGTTATGTAAATGCAGTTTTAGCATTAATGAATACAGCAGCCTTTCCTTTAGTCACCTACAGAGTCAGATTTTTGAAACGTTTGCTGGCAAAATGTTAAGTATCCTTTAAGATCTATTGAGTTTTCTTGATTGCCATGCCCCTGATCAAGAGATTACAGTGGTCCCTTCCCCACCAACTAGAGGTGTGTGAAAAACAAATTCCCTGCTGGTGGAATTTCAGTGAAAATCAGACACCGCTTCCGTGAAAGTACAGAAACCAAATTAGGAAATCAAATTGGCAACTTTCAAGGAAATTACGACTTAGAATGGTGGAATAAATGTACAAATTATGGATTAGTATATTAAACTGTGGAGAAAAAAGTGCGCAGAACTGATCACTGAACTGCTCCAGCCCACCTAGCTGCATGGTAGGACAAGGGTGGCAAACCTGCAGGCACCATGCAGCTGCATCTTCTACACTGGTAGCCACACAGATAGATGATAGTAGTAGATATTGTAATAATTACCATCCAGCATGGTACCAGACTTACACGACAAATATTATAGCATGCTGGCATTCCATATGGCACCAGCTCATGGCCCCATTTAAGTAGTGTCCATGGGCACTCTAGTATCTATGGTCCTGCCCCTGACCTGTTTCTGCCTGTCCTGCTATGCAGGAGGTGGTGGGTGTCTTTGTTGGGGACACAGACTATAGTTACTGCCTGGTCCCTACTGCCGTAACCTGTAGCTTCCTGTGCCGTGCACTCTGCGCCTTTGTGCATGGCGTGGAGTGTGGGCACACGCTCAATGTTCCCCCAGACCACCTGTGCACATGGCTGCATGCCAAGCAGGGGGATTCACAGTGGAAGTGGCTCACACAACTTATGTTAATGCTGCCAGGTGTCTGCTGGAGCCCCGTTGTGCAGCACTATGACTTAGAATTGCCTATGTGCCTCTGAATAGCCAATTAGTTCATTTGTGCATAGGGCCCATTGTTAGTTGCCACTAGAGGATTTTTTGTCCACATCTAAGCTATTATTTTCACTCTGGACTTTCAACATTGTCATATTTTCACACCACTTTATGAACAGTACAGCTTTTATTTTTTGCATCCTGCCCGGAATGTGTTTTCACACCTGTGGCACCAAATGGTGCAGTCACTGTGCAAAATAACCTTTTGATTAATGATCTGACAGTGACACTGTTTATGAGGTGGGGTCACAAAAAGCCCATGTTGAAAATTTGGAGTGAAAATACCAACAAATGCCCAGGGCATTAGGGTTTCCAACCGTAACGCCCCAACCTGTAGAGACATACAGGTGTCGGGGGTGTGACTTAGGATCATCGGCT
The DNA here is from genome assembly GCA_016271365.2 of Neoceratodus forsteri. NCBI lineage: Eukaryota > Metazoa > Chordata > Ceratodontiformes > Ceratodontidae > Neoceratodus > Neoceratodus forsteri. The sequence goes on along the minus strand of CM057449.1, from coordinate 1,578,962,987 downwards.
GTAATGCTCACGCCATTCGACTCCCACCCCCACCCTGCAGCCAGTGAAAGGCATCAATGTGTGCCTTGGACTCTTCAGTCTCAAAGTTCACCCCATTCTCCTATACTGCACCCATCTCAGCCTATTTCCTTATGGAATGGGGTGAGCGTAAAGCTCAAAGACCCTAAGACACACTGCAACACCTGTCGGTATCTACAGGGTAGGGTGAGCTGAAATGGCATGAACTTTATGGCTGACAACCCAAAGACACACTGCCAATGCCTGTTAGTCTCTGCAGGGTGGGTGTGGGATTGGCATCACTTCAATACTTCACTGCCATTCCTATTATATATCTCTCTCTAACTCCTGCACTACCAATGCCAATGCCAGCAAGCCAACATTTGGCATTCACAAATACTTGTTTATAGTAAGTTCTGCTACAGTACAGATGATCTCTGAAGGAACTGAGGGGACTGTGCAGGGCTGGATTAAGACTAGACAAGGTATTTTGGGGGAGGTAAAGAGAATGATAAGGCTCTATTAGAATGGCTTGTTGTTGGAGTTTTTGGGTGCAAGCAGCTTGGTGTTGGGGAGACAGAGAGAGAGAGAGTCATGAGTGAGCAGGAGGAAAGAACCATAGTAATCTCTAATGAAAGAAAGGAATGATGTGCTGCTGCCTGCAGTGAGTGGCTTATTTCTCAGAAGAAGCTGTATAGCCCATCATTAGAGCTGCCCACTGAGGTGGGGAGCTCTTAGATGTCCTAACTATCTGGGGTAGTCCTGTTTGGGTGGCCTAGTGTTTTGAGGGGGGGATCTTTCTGACTATAACTCAACTTTCTGTAAAAAGATGTAATCTCATAAATAAAAATATTTTTTGAAAAACAAAGGAGCCGTGTCCATGGCACCAGGTGCTGGGGGATCGCCTAACGTGCTGGTGACCCGGGTTCACACCCGAAGCCTGGGATGTCAGGAGCAAACCCAGCAGGGAGGGTTTAGAGCATCTGAGGGATGCTGTCTTTTTGGGGGGGGAGGCATGAGTCTACACTGCTCTGGAGCGACGCGTGTTGAGATGCGGATGACCATTCATCACCTGTGCATCATGCCGGGCGGCTGCTGGGTGTGGCCACTGTGGGTGGCAGGATGGAAAATGAAAAATCAGCCCCCGAGTGGCCAGATGATCACTGATGGTCCCCTGTTGTCACAGTAGCCCGGGATACATTAATGTGTCTATGGCTACTTCTCCTCTCCACCCAATGAAGGGTTCTGTTGGGATACCCGGGGACCAGCAAGATGGGGCAGCAGATGATGTGGGGGGTGTGATGGCAGTGGGGGGCATGAGCAGCATGAGGGAGTGGCTGGTCTGGTGTCAGAAGGAGCAAAAAAAAGAAAGAAGGACAGAACCACATGCTTCCAATTTCTGGGGCGGGGGCTCAGTTTAAAAATGACCAGGGGTGCCGGCCCGGTGTCACTGAGGGTTGAGGTGCTAGATGCCACACATCACGCCATGCCAGTGAGCTGTGTTTGGGTATGAGCATGAGTCACTGTGGGTCAACAGGGAGGAGATGGACTGAGCATCCAGTGGACTGCTTTTCATCTCCGGGGAGGAAGGATTCCAGCTGCCAGTACTTGCCTGACCCCTAGCGTATACTGGGGCTTGACGGCATGGAGCCTCACAAACATGGGGCAGGGATGCAGCAGACGCTTGATGAGGACATGCATGGGAGTGTGCATGAACCTAGATGCTGGTGTCATTGCACTCTCTGCTCCCGCAAGGAGAGAAAAGTGGAAAAAGTGCACCCCAGTCCCAGCAACTTGATGGACATCTGTGAGCACCCGTGCCAGCTCCTGGAGGGGATCATCATGTGGATCCGGACTTGGTGGGAGAGTTGGTCACCCCCTGCTACCCCACCACAGAGGGTATGCAGTGGGGCAATGAAGGTAATCACCCTCTGTGGGAGACGTTTGTGGGTCAGACGGCGGTGGGAGGATCAAGATGTGAGGTCGTATGAGCCGACTGGGGTCCCCAGGGGAAGAAACAATCTTAAAAAAGGAAAAATACCAAGTGGGCCTTTTCAGTCCCACAGCCCTAATCCAGCCCTGACCTGGGATTCTCAAACACACATCTTTCTTTGTTATTGCATATCCTGTAATTAGTAGCAATCAAGATGACAATTAGAATGCCCTGAATACCCCTTCCCTACACCAATCATTAATTTCATACTGTCCAACACCCTCACTAAATCATCTAAACTTAAAACCACCACTAGACTGCTGGTATTAAAGCAACTAAAATGGAAAGCTATTCGTATAGACTGGTTACTACTACTACTATCTGGGAATATCCACCCTAACCCTGGCCCTGCGGCCTGCTCTATGGCAACGCCCAGCAAGCATCATGGATTAAGGTGTCTATCCATAAATATCTTATTTATTTATTTTATTTTATTTGAAAATCTTGGAATTACAACCTTTGCATCAGAGACTTGTTTACAAAGGCTCCACATCAAATTCACAATACATATATACACAACACAGTAGATCAAGGATACATAGGGTGCAGTTCACAGTTCATAATACAGACATAGGTAACACAGTGGATCAATATTGCATATTCACAGTTCATGGTACAGATTTAGTTAACACAGTGTTACAATAATGTACTGGGTACCATGCCAGGATATCACATTCCAGCAGTGAGGGAAGGCAGGTAGTGCATTTTTTTTATTTTTTTTATTTAGGGCAGTCTATATGGAGACTTTGTCAAGGTTACAGCAGAAAGGGAAGGCGGGTAGTGTGAGGTTTTTAGCAGTCTGTAGAGAGACTTTGTCAGTGTGCTTGAGTGCAGTTGTGGGCCATTGACTGGGAGGGGGTTGGGTAGCAGGGTTGCGCGGTTGCTATAGACTCAGGTGGTGGGTCTAGTGTGTGCAGGTGCAAGTGCAGGTGTCAAAGAGGTGGGTCTTGAGAGCCTTTTTAAAAGGGCCAAGTTTTTGCTGGTTAGAGACTGATTGGGGAAGTGCGTTGAAGTAGGAGGGCGCCCTGACCAGAGAGAATCTCTGGACAAGTGTGGTTCTGACTTTGGAGAAGGCCAATGCAAATACGGTTGAGCTGTGTGTATTCCCTATGGGGGTATAGGATGTTCGTGTGGCAGAAAGACCTGGTGGGGTCAAACCAAGGAGGGATTTTTTGGTCAAGAGGCAGGACTGGTACTGGATTCTCTCATCAAAGTTCAGGATCTGGGTGAGGGAGAAGAGTGTGCATGTGTGCATTAGGTGCTCAGCAGCAGTTAGAAGCCTGCAGGTTTTGTTAATGACCACTTTTATTTTACTGATAGCTGTGATATCTGCAGCAGCATAGACCAGCAACCCATAGTCAATCAGGGACATTATAGAGCAGGTTATTGCTAGTCTCATGGCTTCTAGTGAGAGGCAGTACTTATGGCGATATAGGAGACCAAGAGCACTGGTTGCAGATGTGAGGGTGTTGATGTGCGCATGGAAAGAGAGGGCCAAGTCAAAGATTACCCCTAGATATTTACAGGACAAGACCTGCTCCAGGGCGTAGAGTGTCTTTGCTTGAATATGCAGTTGGGCATTTTTTAATCTGCTCTGATGATGTGCGTAAAGAAGGGAGTTTGGTTTTTTTTAGGTTTGTGATTAGTCTATTCTTATCAAACCACAGTTCAGCTTGGCTGAAAGCATCCTGGAGTGAGGCCTGAAGGTTGGTTGGGTTGGTGTGGGAGGCACAGATCTGTAGCCTTATAGCAAAACTAGACTCATTGCAAGTCTTTGTTGCCCAACACCAGGTGGACATAATCTCAGTAGTTGAAACTTGGCTCAGCCCAAAGATCACAGATAGTTCCATTCACATCCAAGGGTACACCCATTTCCAGCTGGACAGGCTGGGTAAGCAAGGAGGCAGCTGAGTCATCTGTCTTACAGAACACATTCAGGGACTAATACTCCCTCCTGTTGTCACCGGCTGCAGCACACAAATCCTGACAATAAAAGCACTCCTTGGCTCAGATGGCAAAACTGTAACTATTGCATCAGTATACATCCCTCCTAAAGACTGAGCTTGTGGTTTCAAGGTGATATCTGATTAGCTATCCACCCACCGAAAACATGCAGAACTCATCATGAAAGGCTACTTTAATATTAACTGGTCTGCCCCATAAATAGCACCCTATAGGGATGCTCTGTCCACTCTCAATATGACCCAACTAGTAAGCATCCCGACTCGTTTTAACTACCGTACAGGAACATCTACACTCATTGACTGGCTAAAAACAAACAAACCAGAGAGAATCTGCAACATAAAAGTCCTCCCAGATTCCCTTAGTAACCACTCCCCCATTGTTTTCTTCTGGTAAAATAGGGCACCAAAAATCCCTACAAAGATGGTCACTTATAGAACACTAAAAAAGGGCAAAATTACTGCCTTTAAAGAGCACCTTACATGCCAAGTCTGGACTTTCTTAAACTGTGTCACAGATATTGACACTGCCCTGGAAGCCTTCATCCAGATATTTAATGATGCCTGCAACACTTTGCCCCTTCCATGAAGTGGAAAATTAGGGATGCCACCAACTCCTGGATCACCCCCTCACCTTTTAGAGTTAATGAAGCACAGAGACAACCTGTGGGAGAAAGCTAAAAACTCTGGCTCCCCCACTGACTCCCAAAGGTATAAAGTGGCTCGTAACAACTGTATACCTGCAATGCACAAGGTCAAAAGCCAGCACTTTAAATCTGAACTCACAAACTCCTGGGGTAATGGTCATTGCTTCTGGGACAACATCAAATCCCTGTCGGTTAAACCAGACAAGGTCTCCCCAACCTTCCTATCTGTGGATGGAACCCCAACCCAGGACGTTGACATCATTGGCAACACCTTTAACAAAGTATTCATCGACTTAAATGGTATCTTGCCACCAGCTTTTTCTCAACCCTCATGTTGAAGGAACATCCATTGTCCCCGTGAGCCCCCTGGACTCTCCCCACCCATATTCTATCTTAAAGTCATCACCCCAACTTTAGTAAAAAAATACATACTGAAAGCTCTTGGCAAATCAAGGGCCGGTAGTGAGGGGCTTGATCTCAAGCTCGTCAAGACCACCCTTGGTGTCATTATTGGGCCACTAACTAAAATCATAAACCTATCACTAGTATCTGGTAAATTCCCAAGGCTCTGGAAATCGGTGGTGGTTACCCTGTCCACAAAAGCGGGGATGAGACCATACACTTCAACCATTGACTGATATAAATTCTGCCTCCCCTCTAAAGGCATTAGAATGTATAGTATCTGATCAGTTGACCAACTACCTCGACAAATACAGACATCAATGCCATCAGCAACACAGCTTTACGAAAATTCATAGCACCACTACTGCTGTTCTAGAATTCGCTGGCTTTGATCACAGTGCTCTTGACGGTGGGCTCTTTGTGGGTGCCACCTTCATAGACCTCACCAAGGCCTTCGACACTGTGAACCATGAACTGCTCCTAGCCCAGCTGGCCAACGTAGGCCTTTCCGCTGAATCAGTTACATGGTTCAGGAGCTACCTCACAGGCAGAGAACAAACAGTAAAAATCAAAGATATCCTATCTGCAAAAAGGCCGGTAACTACAGGAATGCCCCAAGGCTCAGTTCTTGGACCACTGCTTTTTAGCCTGTTTCTTAACTAACTCCCCCAAGCAGTTCAGGACAATATTTTATTATATGCAGATGATGCAGTGTTCTTCTTATCCCACCTTGAACACATCACCCTTGAAAATCAAATGCAGGCTAATTTCACAGCTGCTGAAAAATTATTTCTCAGCTTAAAACTACTCTTAAACTACAAGAAGATGAAAATGATGCTATTTGCCTGAGTCAAAAACTGACACAGATCATATCAACTTCAAATCTGAAACAACTCAAATACCACCCTTGAAATGGCAAATGACTTCAAATACTTGGGAATTACTCTTGACAGCTCATTATCTTACTCTCATCATATTGACCTGGTAACCAGAACAGTAAATACTAGGCTGGGCCTGCTTTACAAGAACAAACACTGCCTTACCAGTGAAGCAATGAGAACTGCAGTCACTAGCTCAGTGCTTTCTGTCATGGACTACAGCCTGGCAGTTTATGGGGCTGCAACACCATCAGCCCTCAAACGCATCAAAACTACGCTTAATAAGGTTGGCAGGCTGGTTCTAGATGTCGATAGACTGACTCATACCTATAAGCTATATGCTCAGTCTTGCTGGCTAAACTTAAACTTCAGAATCCAATATCAAATCTGCCTCCTTGCCAAGAAATTCACACTAGGACTTTCCCCTCCCAGTCTGTTAAAACTCCTCAACCCTCAATCCTCCTCCAGATCTGTGAGGAGCGCAAAGAGTCAATCGCTAATAGTCCCATTCCACCGGACCTCTCTGGGTCAGCGTTCTCAAGAATACCGGGCATCTCTCTGGCTCAATGCACTCGCTGAAGAGGCATTTATGGAATGCAAACTGGGGCCATTTAAAACTAGTCTTAGAAAGCTGCTGGCATCCTCCAATTACTGTGACTGTGGCACCAAGTCCTTTTCGCCGCCTCCCTGCTCAGTCACCAACTATCGTTCTCAAGAACCCCACATTTGCTCTCTCTTTCTCTCTTTCTCTCTCTCTTCTCTGCCACCTTTCTGATGGACCCCCACCTCTTTTTCTGCCTACTTTCTCTCAATCCTCCCTGTAATCCTACCTTTTTCCGTACTTCACCCTCACCTCGAGGAATTCTCCCCCCTCACCCTTTTTCCCATCCCCCTTCCTGTTCCCACTCCTTTAACACATTCCCCCCTCTTTAACTCTCACCTCTACCGCATCTGCTCCCACCTCTTTTTTTTTAAACTCAAGTTTATTAACAACAAATGGGTACATACATACTTTATATAAAAGTACAAGTCCATTCAGTAACAAATTCATCATGTGGTTCGATGACAGTTAATTATACATATTAAAAATCTTTCAGAAGTGCCTTGTCACCTCAGTAAGAAACAGAGAACCCAATATTTTGCAGGGTAAGGCTATGGGGCTTCAACTTCACACCTCTCAATGGGGTTCTGATCCTCAACCCCACTCCACCCCAGCCCCTATGATGGAGGGCAAGCATATTTCAGATTTCCATTGCCTCATTCATATGTGCGTTCAGCCAGATCAACCATCTTGTCCATCTATGGATGTAGATATGTGTCTGCTGGTTAATTTTAAAGGTTAACTCTTCCAAATCAGAAATTTCTTGCATAGCCTGAATCCAAGAATTAGAAGTAAGTGGCTCAGGTTTCAGCCAGGCGCGGGTAATATAGCATTGCGGGCTGCAGCTACTAGTATGGTCCAGAGGTACATAGAATCTGCTCTGCTAAGGGGCTGAGGTGGGATACCCAATATAACCTCTGACCAGTCCAATTGCCAATCCAACATGAAGAGGTCCATCAAAGCAGCCACCACCCCATCCCAAAAAGGCCTTATCTTAGGGCATTTCTAGAAAATATGTAAGTGGTGTGCATCCTCCTCCCCCCCCCACACACACACTCTCCAGCACAGGCGGGAATGAGTAGGGTCTCTCTTATGAAGAAGGGATGGAGTGAGAAAATAGCACACCCTCACTCTCCATCTGAACTCCTGCCAGAGTGGAGATCTAGTTGTTTTTGAGGTTATGTAGAACGCTTTAGCCCAGTCTACCTCTCTCTGTTCGGGGCCTGACTCCCTTTGCCATTTGAATTTAATTTTATCTAGAGGGTCCTTTCTCAGCGCAGCCAGTGATTTATAAATTATTGATATGTGGCTCTTCTGTATCTGCCCATCCATCACCCTCCTCATACATTCAAAGAAAGGTGCTGCCCGGGCTGGATCTGGGTCTGCCTCCTGACATTTGTGTATGTGTGCCCTGACCTGTAAAAATCTAAAATGGTCAGAGTGCCGGAGTCCATATATATTTTTCAGTGTTTCAAAGTCCAGGACCTTGGTCCCCTACATGAACTGCCCAAGGCACGTCAAACCCTGTCTGCCCCAAGCTTTAAAAGTGTGATCTAGATGGGCTGGCCCAAAGTTCGGGGACCGTGGCAGTCTGCACAGGGGCCAGATGGATCTCCTGAGCCTATATTTCTGCCACACTCTATGTGTAGCAGCTAACATGTTGTTAACCACTGTGAGTAAAGAAGGAAGGTCTAATGTAGATCCCCGGGGAGTCACAGCCCTGGCACCTAGTAGAGGGCCACGCCCATCCTCCTCACCCTTTTCCATTAATTTCCAGTTTGAGACATAGTTTGGAGTGAACCAATGTATGGCCACCTTCAACTGTGTCACCAAATAGTAGTCCTCCAAGTCAGGGAGGGACTGATCTCCACTTTTTTTATTTGTCTGCAGGATGCGTAAATTAATTCTTGGTCTACTATTGTTCCAGAAGAACCTCGTGAGCTTCCTGTGCCAGACTTGGAATTGTGCTCTGGTTATGAGGAAGGGCAGGCACTGGAACAAGTAAAGAAGCCTAGGGAGGACATTTATGGTGATTGATTGTATCTTGGCTTACATGGGGAGATTAATTAGAGACCACCTTTCAAAGTCCTTTGTCATCTGGTTAATGAGAGGTTAATAATTTGCTTTAAACAACTGGGAGGGATGATTGGTAATGTAGGTGCCCAAATATTTCATCTTATTTGCTACCCAGTCCAGCGGGAGCATTCCTGAGATTGTATCTGTGGGTGAGTAGTAAAAGCTGAGAACCTCCATTTTTGTTTTGTTAAGTGTGTAGCCCGCATGTCTTCCAAATTCCTCTAAGACTGACCATACCTTTTTGGGATGGAATTTTCTGGGTTCAACAGGGAGAGCAGGATGTCATCCGCATATAAAGATATTTTCCAGTCTAACTCTCCTACCTCAATTTCCTTAATCTCTTCTGATTGGTGTATAGCTTCCACTAGGGGCTATATGTAAAGGGTGAAGAGGAGAGGGGAAAGGGTGCAGCCCTGTCTAGTACCATGTCCTAGCCTGAACTGAGAAGAAACACCACCATTCACCCTGACATAGGCCTGAGGGCCAGTTTATAGTGCCTTGATACTGTCTATGAAGGGCTGTGGGAAGGCCATGGTCCAGAAAACTAGGAATAAAAAGCTCCAAGAAACCTTATCAAAGGCCTTCTCTGCATCTAGGCTCATTAGGCAGGAAGGCGTGTGACAGCGGTGTATGGTATCTATTATATTTAGGGCAGCTCAGACACTATCTGGAGCCTGTCAGCCAGAAACAAAGCCCGTCTGGTCCAAAGCCCTCAAGTCTGGTAGCATGGAGTTTAATCAGGAGGCTATAATAGAGGTGAAAATGTTATAGTCTGAGTTAAGAAGGGATATGGGTCTATATGATTCGCATCTAGTGGGATCTTTGTTTTGCTTGGGTATTAGGGAAATGGTCGCATACTGCCAAGGGTGGGAGTACTTGGTTCCCATCCCGCTAGACCTCAGTGAAGACTTCGGACAGGAGGGGTCTTATAGAATTCGGTGCTAAAGCCGTCTGACCCAGGACACTTACCCGTTTTGAGGGTCTTAATGGTTTGAAGGATTTATGACTGTGTAATTTGCTGGATTAGGGACGGATCCTTTGCGGGGAAAGAGCAGGGATGGGAAGGGAGTTCAGGAATTTCAGTTTTTCTTCCCTTGTTATCTCCCTTTGGGGAGCATACAAGTTGGTATAGTAGGAGACAAAGGCGTCTGTGATCTGGGTCTGTTTTTTAATAAGGAGTTCCGAAGTTGGGGATACCACTTTGGTAATCATGGCCCTGGCTGCATATTACCTAAGATGGAAGGCCAGCAGTCGAGAACCCCTTGGTCCCCCCTCATAGTATTTCTGTTTTAAAGAGCTAGTGTACAGCTTGGGATTAATAGTAATTTTCAGATGCAGTCAGCTATCACTTCTTATAACGCAAGTAGTTTTTCTTTTCTGTTTGTTAATTAGAAGATTTTCCACCTGGCAGTACTGAGGTGATGTGTGGAGCAGCACTCTGGAGAGAAAAAAAGTCAGTTTTGTTCCTCCCACTACATCATCAGAAATGAGACGAAATACCTTGAGGCACCACAATCCTTGCAGCCTGAGCAGTGACTTTCACAAGCTACCAATCACAATGCAGGAAATTATGACATCACTAGTACCAGGGAGAGCCAGTCCCTGCAGCTTCATATGAAAGTGAAACCTAGCAGTGAGAAATAGTTCTCATTGGTTACTAGTGATGTCATAGTCAGTGTGGTCGCAGTGTTGCTGTAGTGGGAGGAACAGAACTGACTTTTTTTTTCTTCCGGACAGAGTGCTGCTCCACACATCACCCCAATACTGCCAGGTAGAAAATCTGTTAGTTAGCAAACAGAAAAGAAAAAAATACTTGAGATATAAGAAGTGATAACTGACTACATCTGAAAGTTAAAGTTAATTGTAGGAAGTTTCTAGGCAGTACACTAGTTATTTAAGTAGAGGAGGGCCTTTTATATTTCTGCTTGCTGCAATTTCCTTAATTCTTTCCTGAACTCCTTTACTGTTAAGTCTCTGGCATGCTCCCATTTAACTTTTTGAGTGTCCTCTAGGACCTTGATTTGTGTGCTAAGTTCTTGGTGTCTTTGTGCCACCAATCTTTTCTAGGCGGAGGCAATGGCAATGATTTTATCACTATTGTAGCCTTTAAGGTATCCCATAACATCTGTGGAGATACCTCCTCTGTAAGATTTTCCTCTATTACAGTAGCAATGTATTGCTTATGGTCTGATCTCAGAGGAGGGAGCAATTCTGCTTCCACTGCATATTTTGCCATGGTAGACTAAGATCTATTTCTAAAAATATGGGGTTATGGTTTGACAGGGAGGAGGTCCCCATCCACATGGAGGGAAAGCGCAGGAGGTCCCTGGAGAATGTGAAAAAGGTATCTAGCCGAGAAAATATTCTAAACCTAGGGGAATAATATGTATAATCTTTAGCAATGGGATATTTTTCTCACCAAACGTTCACCAGCGCCACCTGTTCAAAGATCTTTTTAAATGAACTTGCCTTTCTATGATCTGGATTCAGTATCTTTGAAGTGGTATCCAGGGCCCTGTTAAACACTAGGTTCCAGTACCCTCCCATAACCAGTATCCCTTTCATTTTCTCTGTCACCAACTGGGCAAGGGAGGAGTAAAAGGATAGAGGTGAGCCCAGGGGAGCATAAACATTTGCCAAGGTAATCAGCGGGGCCTGGACTCGCCCTATTGCCAGGACATATCTTGCACCCAGGTCTTCTACCACCTCCTCCAACTCGAAGGGAAAGGAGGACGCTACAAGAATGGCAATTCCTCTCTTCCTACTGGCCAGCAGCGAGGAATGAAATACCTGTGGATAGTTCCTGGACTTCAGCTTCAGGGACTCAGGAGGCGATAAGTGAGTCTCCTGAAGAAAGCTCACGTCACACCTCTGTGCCGCCAGAAATCTCAATATCTGTTTTCTTTTTACAGGGTTGGTGCTCCCATTAATGTTATATGAGAGAATTTTAGAGTTGTGACTAGCCATTTCTGAACTTTAACCTCATAAGCCATAACTTTTTACACTGATGGACCCAATTGTACAACATTGCAAAAATAAAATCTTTGTATTCAGTTATGTACCCCTTTATAGTATAGTTAGACAATTGTGACATTAAACCTAAAACCAGAAAAACCCAACAGTGGGTGTGAACAAAACACAACGCCCCATTCAGTAAGGAAGGAGCTAACAGACAACGCACGGGTGGCTCCCTGACATGAGGGCCAGGTGGACAACCTTGCGCAAGTGTAGTATTTTGCAACTTCCACGGTTAAGCTGGAAACTCTCCAGCTTATGAGCCGTCACATAAGTGATGGGGTATAGACAGCCCAGCAGTAATACTAGACTCCCTAAAAGCCCAAAGGAAACTTCCATGTTAGGGCCAAGCCCTTTGGCATCAGCAGACATGATATTGTGGCAGAGTAATGTAGTATCCACCCCCGTGGCTCTGTGATGTTAACCTTGGTCATCATCGCATAATTTCCCCATATACAGTTATTTCTCCATTTACCGTTCTCTGAGGGCCCCACTAAAATGTAGGCATAACTATGCTCCACACAGACCGTCAATTTACCAGCACCCCTCCACTATCTGGTAGTCATCCAACCACTGCAATTGGAAGGTCAATTCTTCGGCTTCCTTGTTAACCCTCCTATGCAGGCAAGACACTTCTGCGATATCTGGTAGGATAACCCCAAGAGACGCAGTACCGGATGACGAATAGACAGCGTGCAAGTTGAAAAGGAGGGGACCCCCATTTGTAACATCATTTGTCAGTCCAATCAATCCAGAGTACACCCCCCCCAGGCAAAAGGAGCCAAATGATCACACTCCCCCGATGGCCAGGCCATCCCCCAGCAGGGCCCACCCCCATAATGTAGGATTGGGGTAAAAAATACTTGCCAGTTAGAAGTAAAGCCTCGGGAATAAGTGAGAATCCCCTCCAATTCACCCTTCCAAATACCACCAACCCCCATAGAGACATCACTTAGGGCTTGTGCCCTTGGCCCTAGCCCTGGCTGTTCCCTTCCCCCATCCCTCCCAGACTGTGACATTCCAACTCTTATAGATAGGTTAATTAACCTGAATGGGTGGGAAACGCATTAGCTAAAATCCAGAGCATTAAGCTCTAAGTGTCTCAATTAGGTTCACAGTCCGTGAGATTCATCTGGAAGAGTTAGGATGTAGTCTTTGAACAATGGGGGGTTCTTTGGCCAGGAACAATCACGGGGAGATGCCAAAAATGGGCAAGTAGGGATACATTCAGTTTCTGATTAGTGCCCCTCTCAGGTAGTTGAAGCGCATGGCAAATTATGATCCTCGTCATCCTCCCTCAAGTGGGCCGCCTTTTTGTTTACCATGGAGGGTTCCCCATATCGTCATAGCAGGGTCACTATGTCAGATCTTAGGATTGACTGAGGGAGCTTTTGTGAGGTGCCCGGGTGTGTGAACCTTTCTGTGCTACCGACCAGGCTGAGGCAAGTAGATCCCACTCCATTTTTTATTTATTCAGTGGTGGTGTGGGGATATTGAGATCTGTGAGGAACTGTGAGGCTGCCAGCAGGTCTGGGAACACTCTTATGCCTTTCTCAGTTTCCACCTTCAGTCTGGCCAGATGGAGGACTTGCGTTCTCACGCCTTTGGTCTTAAGCTGTTTTATTATTGGCCAGAGTACTCGCCTGGCCTCCTGGACTGAAGAAGTGTGGTTGTTATTTATCATGATCCTCTGACCATGGTATTGCAGAGCTCCTTGCTGCCAGGCTCAGCACAAAAGCTGTTCCTTTGACCAGTAGGAAGTGAGATGTGTGATCAGCGATCTGGGTCTGGCCTCCGGGTTGCAAGGTTTTGGCCCTAGTGATCTGTGGGCCCGATCCATTGCTATGTCTAGGTCCTCCGGGAGGGACAGAAGTTCGCAAAGCATTTCATGCAGGAAGGTTATAGTGTCTTTATGCTTTGCCGCTGATCCATTTGGAACTCCATAAATACAGATGTTCTGCCATCTGCTCCTGCCCTCCAGGTCAGCGATCCGTTTAGTTAGCTCCCTGTCCATTGCCAGGAGGTACAGCACCAGACAGTCATGCCTGCCAGTTTGCTCAGAGGTTTGCGCTAGGCATAGCTCCAACTGGTCCATTTTGTGGTCAATACAGTTGATGTCCGATTGGAACTCGGAAAGATTGTGGTAAATTTTCTGGATGGTGTGGGCTGTTTGCATGATTGTTGAGGTCAGGTCCATCTGCATCCCTGCACCACCCGGTGTCTCTGCTTGCAGGTCATCTGCAGGTTCAGAAACCTCCACAGCTTCCTGCTGCTCCAGCTGGAGCATCTCTCTCAATTTTTGTACTGGGGTATTCTGGAGTCTCCCGGCCTTCATCCTCATCGTTTTGGCTGGAGAAGGCATGGTCGTGATAGACAATGTTAATAGATTTGTGTAGCCATGGGATAGAAGCTACGAGGTTAGGCAGCCATTCCTCTGCTGATGTCACCGGAAGTCACTGCTCCCACCTCTTGACACTCTACCCCTTCTACTCTAGCCTTCACCTTCCTTCCCTTCTCTCTACCATTCACTCTTGTTGCACTTTGACAATAGATCTGCATATAATTTTACGGATCTTGCCTGCGTTTCGTGTCATTGTTCTAACTCCCTTTTGTAAAACTGTATCCAATTGTCCTCTCTCAAACGATTGTTTTTCTTTCCCTTATGAATGTATTTACTGTCTCAACCTCTGTAACTATGTGAACCTACTGTAGCTATGTGATTTGTCATTGATTGATGTGGAACCTCTGTAAATGAGACCTTGGCTCAAAGGTACTTCCGAAATATAAATATATAGATAGAAGTTTTTTGATGCAGTATTCGACACTGCTAAGCAATTTAAATCACAAATTGTAATGAGAAAGAAATAATGTGATCTACTGGGAAATAGACCCAGGAACCCCAGGTCCAGCCATGTAACTCTGAAGCTTAGTGGGGCCTGTGTTCAATTCCCAGTAGGTTACATTATTTCTGTCTCACCACAGTTTGTGATTTAGATTCCTTAGTAGTAGCTAATTTTGCACCAAAAAACATCTAATTGTCATTTAGGTAGAGTCAAGAGCTTTTCCACAGCCAAATGTATCAAGGATGCATCTTTGCCGGCGATGACAGCCAGTGTTGCATGCTTAGAGAGTTAGATTGTGGAATAGGCAAAGAATTCTAGAGAGGATGACCATTGTAACGGAGCAAAGACTCCAAAAAGGGCCTATGGTGAGCATGCTCCACCTGGCTATATCCTCCTCCATTTATTTGGTGACATGATGGCAGCTGTGGTCATAAAGCTCAAATTTTGGTGGCACCCTGCTGAGCTGCTGCCCTGCACCCTATAGCACTTTAACTAACTTCCATCTCAAAGACTTCTACCATAACTAACCTGTTGACCTTTTGCACTCAGTAACATTTTTTAATAGCCCACCATTTTGTGGAGGGAGGGCTACATAAAGATTTGTAAATATTGTTGAGATTTTGCAAATCTCTAGATCACATACAGTATAGCAGACTATTCAAAGATCCTAGTTTGGGCCCATTAAATGTTTGCTCCAGGAGCAAATTATCACCTGGAGGAAACCATAGGTTTATTTTACATTGGAACAAGCTTGGACACTTAGAGAATGCTAAGGACATGCTCCAATATACCAGCCAAGTACTATCCCAGAGGTACAAAGCCCACAAGGTGAAGTGAAGATTGTGGGAGGAATTCAGCTGTTAGGGTCCACTATTGGTGATTGTTCCACTGGAGCAATCTGCCATATTTGGAACCTAACATGCAAATTACTCCATAGCAACAGCAAGGTGCTATGTAGTCATTTGTATTCCATTAGGGCCTCCATACAGGACTGGAATAAACTGTGTATGATATTCCCCTACAGCGCCTGTCTGGGCTGCCTGCAGATTGTGCCTAGTGGTCTAGTGTGCTCCAACCATGGCTTCTATCTGTATTAAACTTCCTTCATGTCCAGTGGTCCCCCCATCCCCAGACACCCCACCAATAGAAGTCTGCCTTTGCCCTTGTGTCCAGCGTTCCTTCCAGAATACCACACTGTCTGTGTAATACACTTTCCCTGGTTTTCAGTGGTGCCCCCATAGGTTCTTAGCCACCCCACTTGACCTGCCCATCCTATTTCCACCATGACCAGCATCCGCAGCCCCTCATCTATAGTAGATGCACCTCGAATCTCCTGTCAGTGACTGGCACAGACCCGCTGCTCACCTCCATGTCAAGCCACTGACTGATAGTTCAACATCGCATGCCTACTGTAGAAGCAGCTGTTGACAGTAGATGCACAGTTGTGGACTGTCAGTCAGTGACTGGCCAAGGAGGTGAGTAGAAGGTCTGTGCCAGTCACTGACAGGCAGTGGGGTGCACATCTACTGTAGGTGAGAGTCCAGGGGGGGCTGATGTTCACGGTGGGAATAGGGATGGTGGTTTGGGGTGGGGGACTTCAAACCTATGGGGGGCATGGGAGACCACTGGATATGAAGGAAATTATATAACATGAACTACTTGGTGATTGGGGGGGGCACCGGCCACCAGGGGCTTGACATGAGAATATTATCATGAGGTTGAAGGACTA
Source organism: Neoceratodus forsteri (assembly GCA_016271365.2). NCBI lineage: Eukaryota > Metazoa > Chordata > Ceratodontiformes > Ceratodontidae > Neoceratodus > Neoceratodus forsteri. The sequence goes on along the minus strand of CM057449.1, from coordinate 1,578,946,845 downwards.
GGGGAAATAATGGACACCAAGGAAGGTGGATTACATAGTCAGTGGGTGTGACTGGGGGTTGGAGATCACAGGACACCAAAGACTTGACATCTGAATATAGGTATGAGATCAGGAGTCGGGGAGCACTGGACACCAGGAAAGGTGGATGACGCAGTCAGTGAGGTGACTGGATGTGTGTGGGGGCCACTGGACATCAAGGACTTGGCAAATGTAATTGGGACATGTGGTTTCATGACTAGGAGCACAGGTGGTAAGACCTAGTTTGGGAAGCTGGTAAGTAGCATGGCACCAATGACTAGTTACCACCTCTCCAAACCTACTAACATGCCAGTGCACCTATATGCAAGGTGCAATCAGCTACTTTGCATAGGCACACCACCATGTGTTAGGATCAGTCACAAAAGTATTAGTGACTCACTAACCATGCCATCCAATATGGCAGTTTGTGATTGTTTCCTGCTTGGTGATACAAAGTGGTAATAGAGAGTTGCTAGCTCACTTTGCAATCACTAACGCACTATATCTTTTCTTTTTCTTAACCCCTAGGAACTCTTTTTTGACTGCATTTTGCACTCTGTTGTCTTTACACTTTTGGTATTTCTCACTTTCCATATGCAATACACTTTGCACACTTTAAGTTCTACTGGGACTGTAATCAAGGTTGCACCTCTAAGATTTTCTTCCTGTTTATACTACAGCCTTGCTAGATGACCATCAGGGTAGCCTTGGCTCCCACTTTGCTGGTGCTTGTCAGGATTCATGCTGGAGCAATTTCTTTATTAGACTTCATCCTATGCCATGTCCTTTCCCATGATGTTTTGATTTTGTAGTGAATATTTTTATTGTACATCTCATATAGTTGGTGGCAGTATAAGTCATATTTGGCTTGCTTGACAATAAAAGTTATTGAAGAAGAAAAACATCCTCATTGAACCTAATAGATTTTGGAGATATCATCCAATGCTGCCACGTCATCGTGGACATGCATGCCAGACAAGCACGTGTTCTAAATCTTGTTATCACCCAGTAAATCAGAAGGTCAAAAATGTTGCAACTTTGAAATTAAAAAGGCAACATTCTACACATCTATGCTGAACCAAAAGCCTGGCAAGCAACAAGTGTGTTTTTCCAACAAAAAAAAAAGCTGTTTGTGTGTATAGTAAGGCAGCATTTGACCTCTTTGTGTTTATTTATACTGGTCATTTGGAAAGCCACTCTCCACTGTTACTGGCTGATGCTGAGAAACACATCTTTTGCAGTTTATAACACACTGGAACAGATATCTATGATAAAAATGTGTCCATTCTTTAGACTGCTGTGTATAAACAATTTCTAGTATTAGAACATTTTTATATATGGTTGTATGAAATTGCTGATCCTTGCAAAGTTATTGGTTTACTGACAACCCACCCTTCAGTAAATATATTTAAAGCATGATAAGTCATCCTGCCTTCCCATAAAAAATATAATAAATAAATCTCACCTTCCTCCCAACCCCTGTAGGACCTATTACCACCTACCTCTCCCCACCCCATATGTATTATTTTCAATGGTTGCTCCCATCCCCCACATAATCATCATATCTGGTTGTTATGTTTCTTAGTGATATTAATAACACCAAACCACTGTAGCAACCAATATCCCACCTTCTACCTATCCATCATATGCTGAATTTAATTTCCAGTTGGTTGATCCCCCCCCCCAAAATCATAGTTGGGTGATCCTACTGGATTAAAAATCCCTAGTATATGGTTAGGGCTTATTCTGTATGGAAATCAGTGGCTTTCAAAAAACTGTTGTGCACATTCTAAAAGTTGCTGTGCATATTCTAAAAGTTGCTGTGCACATTCTAAACGTTGCTGTGCATATTCTAAAAGTTGGAACCAAGGTAAAAGGCTGAGCACAAGGCTGGTGGTGCTGTGAAACTGCAAAAGGACTACCGGGAATGAAGATGTCAAGCTCCAAAAATGTCATAAAAAAGGCTCAATTGTCATTTATTCACAAACACAGGAGGTTCCATATGCGTCCAACAGATGCATTTCAGATCCTCCCAATCCTTTATCAAAGGCTGAGGCTCATATTTGGAAACAAACAATATATAGTCATTTACTGATGACATCACAGTGATATAAAAAACACATTTTAAAATCATTGGTGCAAAGCAGTTGGAGGTACAAGTATAAAAATTGACAACAGATATAGTGATATATACTTGTCATTCCAGTAATGCATACATATACCATAGATTAAAAAACTTATTTCTATATATATCTATAGCTACTAAGTTTAAAAGACTGTAATACAAAAGTTACTTGTATTAATAAAACTATCATGAATAACATACTCAGCTTAAAGAAGCTCATTTCTGGCTTAGAATAAAAATGGGCCAAACTAGCCAAACATGAAAACATGAATGTGAACACGAGAGGGAGGGAAAGGAAAAATAAAAAAACACTAATAGACAAGAAGGAAAACAGTGACAAACCACACTGTAATGATAAGAGGTGGGGTGTGGAGGGAAGAAAGGCTAACAGAGACAGCAGTATCATCTTACTAAGAGACAACAATAAACAATAGAAGTGGTCATCAAAGACTCCTACAATATATTTGTGTCAAATGCAGTGCAAAAACATTTTAACAATACAAAAACTGGTACCTCTATGCCCCAGTAGGACTGGTCACAGTGCACGTTAAGGGGAACCAGTATTATCGAGAACCCATTACCTTACTGATGGTAGGCGACTGCATATGTCAGGCTTGTACGGATAAATGTAGTGTCATATAGCCAATGCCATATCCAAAAATAGTCTCACTATAATAAAATCAGATGTTTGTCAGTGAAGTTTAATGCACCATGCACAGTTTCTACTATTCCAAAGATCTCTATTGGACGAGCACTACTTCTACCTAAACTCGCTTGTGGACTACCAGTCTTTGCAAACACTTCTAGTGCCATACTGCGTAAACTGATTGTGAGCTATAATGACATTTGCTGCTTCTCCCTTGTATGTAACCGACTTACTCACCACTGCCAATTTAACAGTATGCTTGATTGGCTAACTCCCCATGCTCCCAAGGATCTCACCCTAGGTAACGTTCACAATATAATTCAGAACCAAGTAACTCACCCTCTCATTTATTACCTTATACCTAATACCAAGCACTACACATTAAGATCCTCAAGAGCTGAACAGCTGACATGCCCAAGTCGAGGTCATAATATGGAGTGCAGGCTTTCTCCTCAGTAGCTCCCAAACTCTAGAATAGTATACCTTTACCAGCATGACAGAACTCGTCCGTTCACATATTTAGATCTCAGCTCCATTCCCGTCTGCTTCAAAACTACAGATGTGTCTGCCCTTTACCAGATACACCTCTGCCACACCTCCTTTTCCTTATACAGTATATCAAATTTGCTGTACTACTAAATCCTATATATTGTACAAGCATTTCTTTGACTAACTTGTGTTACTTCCCACCCAAAAGCTCTTCTGTATAATCCTTCTTCTGTAGAGCAAACTTAGCATGCTACCTACTCCAAGAATCTAGAATAACAGCTAACCTACTGCACCCCATTGTCAATGTATACTCATTGGAATCTATTTCTATTATGTACCATTCCTGTTAACCTCCTGTAACAATAAACCCCCTACTCCAGTACTATCCAGAATGGTCCAAAACAACCTTGTCTTGGAGATAACCTATGAACTCTGTACAATTTCAGGTTTGTTTGTTGATCTTATTCAATATGTGCAACTGTTGATTATATTCTATGAACTCTGTACAAATTCTGTGCTGTCTGTTGCTCCTAGTCAATATGTAGAATTGCTTTACTGACATTCTATGAACTCTGTGCAATTTCTGGTTTGTTTATTGATGTTATCCATCATGTTAAACTTTCTTTGTTAACTCCCGGGTCATGCCTGAAAATAAGCATATGTATGCCTAGTGCACCCTACCCAGTAAACAAAAACTAAATAAATAAATTAAATAAATATCTTCTATTTCACAAAAAGTGTCTGATATCATAACTAGTACTCAGACCAGGGGTGCAGGCTGCTCGTAGACTAATAATCCAGAATGCCTCTATTTTTAACACTTAATCATTAAAATTCCCTCCCCATGGTCTGTGATTCACCTTATCTATGCCTCTGAATTGAAATATATGCTCTTTCCCATCTCTTGCTTCCATAATGTGTGCTGCTGTTGCATAAGTGGCATCCCTTTTTTCTATCACCCTGTGTTCCCTGACTCTAGTTTTCAGTGAGCATGTCGTTTTCCCTATGTAAAAGGCATGGCATGTGTACTCTGCCATATAAAGTATCCCCTGCATGCAATATATAATCACCTATCTAATATCAAAGTCTTTGTTTCTATGGTACCTCATGATTTTTTTTCCCTTGCATGATATTCCCTTGGATGATATGTTTTCAGTGCATACAATGTTTGGACTGCAAACATCCGTGGCACCCTTGGTTATACCATATAAAATTTGTACTGTCAGAGAAATGGCTATGGACTTACATAGGGTGGTAGCTTTTCTATAAGTCTAAGGTCTTTTTGGCATGAAACGCATCAAGTTACGTCAGTTTTGAGATGTCCTCAGGAAGGGTTTGAGTCTAAATGCCAGCTGATGTCCCTGAAACTGTGTGGGACTGAATGCTCTATATCACTTTAACCTATGTGGATTCTAAGGACTGTGGAAACTAATAAAGGATACTTATTTTGCAGTATACAAGTTTGTGCACACAGTTTCTGTTTCTGAAAGAGCTACATGAATACATGGACCTTAGTTAGGGGCTAGTCCTTGTTACTCTTACTGTTTGATATCTATTTGGCTCTGGCACTACACTTTCCTGGTTGCAGTCAGACTTCTGTACTGTGTCATGTTCTAAATGTTTTTGTGCACATTTGATCATAATAGTGCATGTGTTCCCCCATGTGACAACTCTTAATGTTTTCATTCACTCTACTGCAACCGCTCCGTAAAGTAAAGAAAATTAATGAAAAAAATGTGACCAATGTTTTTATTAAAAAAAGTTTGACAGGGAACCAGAATCCTGTATTCTTTTGATTCATTTATTCTTTTCTAAATATGTATCTGCTTCGGGTACAAGATGGCTACCAGATCACATGATCAAGTAGTATATGACAGCTTATGTTAGAGGTCTGATGTTCTCATGGGAAAGTTAATAGGAAAGCCGGGGAGGAGGCAATAAAGTAATAAACTGAGTGGGGGTGTCCTTCCTGGAGATGTTTCCATGTTAAACAAAGTACCTAGGTGGATGTCATTATGGTAGCAAGGAGGTACGGAAGGGTGGGTGGGCACACACACACACACACACACACACACACACACACACACAGACACACTCTTAAAGAGGGCTGGGGCAACATGGAATTGTCACTCAAAGTGAGTGAGACCCTCACCACAGAGATGAGAAATATATTGTGGTGCTATAAGCAGTCTTTCTCTCTCTCTCTCTGTCTTAGGTTGGAACATCGGACAATGCCAGAGCCCCTGCCATACAAAGACTAGCTGACTGGTAAGATAGCACAGTGAGGGACAGGAATTCTGTAGCTAGGGCAGGTGAAGGATTTTAGATAAGGATAGCTCAGAATTTTGTTGTACACCAACTATCTGTTAATTTGCTTTATTTTCTGTTTCTTAATAAATGTGCAACCCTTTCGTCTTATTGTAAATACATCCTGTTTTAAATACTTGTGGTATTTTAGTAAAGATTCTATTTTTATCGATTTTATTTTTATAGAATCAGCGACTGCTTGTTTTATTTAAAATGGTAATTTTACTGTTTCTACTGGACTCTGTTTGCAGTCCATCTCTGAAGGGGTACTCTACCCATAGTTATTGGGTTGACCTTCCTGACCTTGAGCAAGGAGGAGATAAAAAACAGATTTCTTGGTTCCTGTTGATAAAAACTCATGGTGGCAGTGAGCTGGAAATCCCTGGTGAGTGGGGATTTCCACTACATGACTAAAACAAACAAACCACTTAGCAGCACCAGTAAACTGATTTATATGCCACAGTTAAAGCCGCCGGAAGACCAAGGTTTACTAATTGTCTTCCTGACAGCTCCCTATCATCTGCAGTTCCATATTTCATAATAATACTGTTCCTCTGCCTGTCTGCCAGAGGAGCAATGGCAGGTGGGTGGATAGCGTTTTCAAAACATTTTCATTTTCTATTGAAATCTCTTGCCAGCATGTAGGTAGCACGTTAAAGTGCAGTATAAAGAAGATAACAGTTTTCCTATTCAGAGTAAGCATAATAATCCCCAGTTTGAAGGGCTTGCATGTTCTGCACTACAAACCTTTAAAAAACATATACTATAATAAATAAAATATGGGTGATCACACACAACTTGCCCTGTGTTTCCATCGGGGGCTTGTTTTGCTTTCAAGGTCCATAAGCTGTTATTTCAACCCTCAATGGAAACAAAGACTCATTGCATATGGTTGCCTGTACACTACTACCTATTTGCCCTAAGCTCTGTAATACTCTAATCTGCAAGCGACAGGCAAAAAACTCTCCTCTTTGTCGAGTCCCTAGGAACTACTGTAATGAGAAAAAAACTTTGGAAAAATGTATCTGGCAAAGCCAAATCCCTGAATTCATTATCGCTTTGTGTGACAGATATGGAGGAAAGTGGAGAGGTGTTGCCAGCGACAGTGTCAGTTGGAAGGGGAAGTAAGGTGCTTTAAAGTGCTGCTCACAGGATGCAAAGCTCTCTAATTAGAAATTACTGTTAGTGGTGTGCAGAACCTTATTGGAGAAAAAAGAGCCTACCAGAACTTAGAAGATTAGATTTTGCTAGATCCCAAGCCAGCTTTGAAGAGTTGGCTTGGATTTTGGCTTATTTTTTTGTATTTTTAAAAACTAGTCACATCTATGCGCTTTGGCATTCACCTCTTACCCACAGTGATGGCATGCTGCTCCTCTCCTTCTCCTCAGTTATGCAAACAGGTTATGTATTCTTTTTTACTCCTGACCCAAGTCCCCAACACCTCAGCACCTGGATACCACAGCCCTGAACATCACATGCTGCACTAGACAGTCCAAGAAAAGTCCCCAGCCATAGGAAATCTTGTGCTACTTGTATTGCACAATTTGTGGGACAGAGTGTGCAAGCACCAGTGTACTGTATATATGGCTGTGAGATGCATCTGCATTGTGCTGTTTATCCTACACAGCCATATATATATATATATATATATATATATATCTATATATCTATATATATATAGATATATAGATACATATATATATATATTAGAGTCAAAAAATCTCTGTTTAATGCATCAGTTAGGGTTGTTCCACAGCGACAAAAGTAAGGAAATTCAGTGTTAGGGTTGAAATTCCCCTGGACACCTCCAGCCCACCTCTCCAACTGCCATCAGGGTGCACATTGGGGTTGTCGGCCCTAACTCTCACCCCATCACATGTGTAAAGAAGCAGAGGTATAGGAGAATGGGACAAGAGTTAGGACTGACGACCCCAACGCACACCCCAATGGTGGTTGGGGCAGTGAGCTGGAGGTGTCCGGGGGGGTTTCAACCCTAACACCGAATTTCATTACTTTTGTTGATGTGGAACAACCCTAACTGATGCATTAAACAGAGTTTTTTGCCTCTAATTTCCCTTCTTTTTGAGAATGATGACGAGAAATACTGAATGTAATGGTGCGGTGGGAGCGCTGGGACAGGAACAGCAACGCAAACACAAGGTGGAAATTCAAATGGTAACAGTAACAAAAACACAAGGGCAAATGACAACACAAAGGGTAACACACATGGTGGTGCACACAGTAACGGTAACACTAACAGGTACATTAACGCAAGGGGAAACAGTAACTGTAACAGTAACAGAAGCTCATACCCTGTTTTTGCTGGACAACTTCATAGAGAAACACAGTGTGTACAAAGAATGTATGCATTGTAATGGCAATGGAAGCTTAAAACGAGCATTGGAAGTACATAATTGCAAATATCTCAGCAACCGTACGACGTAGAAAAAAAATTTAAATTTCACAGAAATCATTACTTTCCTGGCTACTGTTTTTTATTACATAGCCATAAGGCTATGTAGCTCATGATGAAAAATCTGTATCTCGCACCATTTTCGAGATACGAGCCCTGAAAGGCACAGCGTACGCCACCATGTTAATCTATGGGAAAAAGCACCAATTTTGGAGTACTGAAACTTTGGAGCCATACAATATTTTTTCACCAACCAACCAAAAGGCACATCTGTGACATGTTGGCTGCCTTCCCTCCAAATTTCAGGCTAAAAGACCTAACCGTTCTTTTGCAGCAAGGTGGCAAAGAACTCCTGTCATTTTGGCCATAGTATTGCAAAGTATTCCATGATTTGCGAAAGCTTTTGCACAGATTTGTGAAAGTGTCGTGTGTGCGAAGTACTTTGTGAGAGTACTTTTTCCAGAAAGTTGAAAAACATATTTCTGGGGTGTTTAACCCCAAAATGAAGGCATGGCTAGCATGCCCAGGCTCCGACAAGGTGAACACAAAAAAATTGTGTCCCTAGATGGTCCCAATTTTAAATGCCAAGCAGTTTTCTGATCACTAACTGAAAACAAAATGGTGGATTTGCGAAAGTAGTAGGGGCATTTGCGAAAGTAAAAAGTGCATTTGTGAAAGTGTCGAACTTTTTGTTAACTTTTCCCATTGACTTATAATGGGAACTTGTTTTTTGAATAACTTTTGAACCATTTAATATTTTTTCATGAAATCTTCAAAAGGCACATCAGGCACCCTGGCTGCATGTTCCCTGAAGATTTTGGACCACTGGCACAAAACGTGCGACCTTTAGGCAACAGCAAAGAATTCACCAAATAGTGTAAAAGCACATGCAGATCATGCTTAATAACTCCACAGCCATATATCCAACTGGTAAAAAAACATGGCAGATCCCAAAGAGTATGGTTCTTGATTGTGCATTCCAAATTTCAGGCAAATCCGTTAAATGGTGCCAAAGTTATTAAGGTGCAAAGTTTGACCCTTTAACCTTAAAAAGGACTCCTCAACCTAACTATGGTAGCACTACCGTGCTACCATAATATATATATATATATATATATATATATATATATATTAGAGCAAAAACTCAGTTTAATGCATTAGTTAGGGTTGTTCCACAGCGACAAAAGTGAGGAAATTCGGTGTTAGGGTTGAAAGCCCCGTTGGACCCCCCACACCCCAACCGATATCGGGGTGTGCATTGGGGTCACCAGCCTTAACTCTCACCCCATCATATGTGTGAAGAAGCAGAGGTATAGGAGAAAGGGATGAGAGTTAGGACCGACTAACCCAATGCGCACCCGATGCGTGGGGGTGTAGGGGTCAAGGGGTGCTTTCAACCCTAACACTGAATTTCCTCACTTTTATCGCTGTGAAACAACCCTAACTAATGCATTAAATCAAGTTTTTTGCCTCTAATTTCCCTTCTTTTTGAGAATGATAACGAGAAATAGTGAATGCAATGCGGTGGCGGGAGCCCGGCCATGATGTCTTGTGACATAGTAACAGGAACATTAACACAAACAGAAGAGTGAACTGTGGCACACATGGTAATGCAAGCACAAATGGCAATGAAAAGGGTAACACACATGGTGGCATTGACGGGAACGGCAACACAAAGGGGGACATAAACACAGGTGGAAACAGTAACTGTAACAGTAACGGAAGCGCATACCCTGTGTTTTCCAAACAGGTGCATACAGAAACACAGTGTGTACAAAGAATGTATGCATTGTAATGGGGAGTGAAGCTTAAAACGAGCATTGGAAGTACTTAATTAGTAATATCTCGCCAACTGCACGACGTAGAAAAAAATTTTAATTTCACCGAAATCATTATTTTCCTGGCTACCGTTCTGCATTACATAGCCCATAGGGCTATGCAGCTCATGACAAAAAATCTGAATCTCACACCATTTTCGAGATGCGAGCCCCGAAAGGCGTGGCGTGCGCCACCATGTTAGTCTATGGGAAAAAATGCCAACTCCGGAGTACCGTAAATTTGCAGCCATGCAATATTTTTTCACCAAACTAGCGAAAGGCACATCTGTGAGCTGTTGGCTCCTTTCCTTTTTTCAAATTTCAGCCCAAAAGACCAAACGGTTCTTTTACAGCAGGGTAACAAAGAACTCCTGTCATTCTGGCCATAGTCTGGAAAAGAACTATCAAACTTTGTGAAAGCTTTCACAAAACAGAAGGAAAGTGTCACATGTGCAAAAGTAGTTTGCGAAAGTACTTTTTCCAGAAATGTGAAAAACATATTTTGGAGGTGTTTCACCCCAAAATAAAGACATGGCTAGCATCCTCAGGCTCCGACTAAGTGAATACAAAAATAATTAGGTTGCTAGAGGGTCCTGAATTTAAATGGCAAGCATTTTTCTGATCACCAACTGAAAACAAAATGGCAGATCTACGAAAGTAAAAACTGCATTTGCGACACTTTCAAACTTTTTGTTAACTTTTCCCATTGACTTATAGTGGGAACTTGTTTTCTGAATAACTTTTTAACTGTTTAATGTTTTTTCACAAAATCTTCAAAAGGTATATCGAGGACCCTGGCTGCACATTCCCTGAAGTTTTTGGACTGGTCGCACAAACCATCTGACCTGTAGGCAAGAGCAAAGAAATCACAAAAAAGCGTAATTGTGCAATTCGTTGTTGCTTAATAACTCCGCACTGTATATCTGACCAGTACGAAAGTTGGCAGATCCTAAGATCTACCATGCCCAATTGTGTGTACCAAATTTCAGACAAATCCGTTAAACAGTAGCAAAGTTATTAAGGTGCAAAGTTTGACCCTTTACCCTTAAAAGTGCTACTCAACCCTAACTATGGTAGCACTACCGTGCTTATATATATATATATATATATATATATATGTATACTTTCCAGCATATTGTAAATATCACTTTAGACTGTCAGGATAAGTTCCTCACACACAAGAAATCAGTTAGAAAGACAAAAATTGAGGGGACTTCTGGTGACAGCAGGGTCAGGTCGGTAGCCTGATCTTAGAGCTCCATGTACTGTCTGGATTTAAAACCTTCACAAATGCTTGGAAACTTAACCTTTAAACATATTTCATAAGCTGGAGGTTTACCTATAATATGGGGAAGTCAGATCTCTGCAGATCCTGCTCGAGTTCAGCAGATGGAGCTCATTTGGTGACTGTGGTTCAGAGAGCTAATGCTCCCAAGCCACATTTTCCACCAGGCAATGCAGGTGAAACAGCACTCCATCGAGCTTGGGCTCCTTCAACAAACAGTTAAAAATAATTATAAACTCAGGGACATTTGGAAAGAGATTCCTCTAAGTTCCTCAGCCCTCAGAACAAATATGGACTAACTTGATAAGCGCCAGTCAAGAGATGGAGGAACAGCTTACTTCTACCAATTGGCATGTGGCTGTGATGAGTGGGCCATTGTCCAGATGCATCCATGTGACTTCAATGGTGGATAAGGAATATGGAAGTACTTCTCAAGTGTAGTGAGAACTAAATGATCCTCTGCAATTAGGGCTGGATGGACTCTTCCATCCAAAGTTTGGACCCCTGGATTGAACCCTGAATCCATGGACCCAGATAAATATGGACTTCACAGCAGAAGTCCAGTTCTGGGTCCGTGGAAAGCAGGGCATTTTTTCTGCATGCCTAAGCTGCATGCAGTTGTAGCTGGAGGCACCAGGTGGAACAACAAGTGAGCAGAGGAGGGTGGATCCAAGCCCAGGAACCAGAGAACCACAGTTACAGTCACATGGTGGGGAGGTCTGAGCACAGGCTGCAGCAGCTGTGGTTGGTTGGTTGATCGGTGACACTTTCTCCAGTTGACTGTGTTGGTCTGTTGTTCTGAGAATATGGAACTAGGCAATTGAGCCATGAAGAAAAAAGCAACTGTGTGGTAAAGTACTGGGATTCTTTTATGCACTATAAAGTGTATTCTTGGTTTCACTGTGGCTGTCTGTGTATAAACCCAGGGCAATGGCATGCAGGCAAAATAAATGTTGACTTACGCCATCCAGAGGAGAAAGAGAGAGAGAGACTAGACTGCCAGGAGCCAAAGAGTAATGTTATAGTCACAGAAATCTCACATAAAGTGTATTCCTGGTTTTGACTTGTGCCGTCCAGAGGAGAAAAAGAGAAAGACTAGACTGCTATGGGGCAAAGAGTAATGTTATAGCCACAGACCACAGAAATCACAAATAAAGTGTATTCTTGGTTTTGACTTGTGCTATCCAGAGGAGAAAGAAAGACAGACTAGACTGCCAGGGGCCAAAGAGTATTGTTATAGTCACAGTAAATCCCAAATAAAGATTATTCTTGGCTTTGACTTGTGCCATCCAGAAGAGAAAGAGAGAAAGACTAGACTGCTGGGGGCCAAAGAGTAATGTTATAGTCACAGAAATCACAAATAAATTGTATTCTTGGTTTCATTGTGGCTTTTTATGTACAGGCCAGGGCATGGGCTTGCTGGCAAAATAAATATTGACTTGTGCCATCCAGAAGAGGAGACAGTGAGAGAAAGAGAGAGACTAGACTACTGGGGGCCAAAGAGAAATGTTATAGTCACAGAAATCACAAATAAAATGTATTCTTGGTTTTACTGTGGCAGCCTGTGTCTAGGCCCAGGGCAATGGCATGCTGCAAAATAAATGTTGACCTGTGCCATCCAGAAGAGGAGGCAGAGAGAGAGAGATGGACTAGTGGGGGTCAAAGAGAATTTTTACAGTCACAAAAATCACAAATAAAGAAATTAAAATTGGTATCAGTGTGGCTGTGCAGTGTGTGTACACTGTACAGGGCAGGCAGGCAAAATAGTGCTTGCATCTGTTTGTCTGTCTCCATCTCTCTCTCTCTCTCTCTCTCTCTCTCTCTCTCTCTCTCTCTCCTGGCACACTCAATGTCACAGGCCTGAGCTGAATATGCCACTAGTACAGCCCACATATGAAGCAACTAGCAGTTATTGCTTTTATTTAGCAGTTTTACTGTAATTCTTATACCATTCATGCATTAAATTGTTTCATTTGGACCTCTGTGTTAAGTATGACTGACTTTGGCCACTTTTATGCACTTTTCAAATTTTTTCAAATATTTGTTCATAAATCAGAGCCAATCAGAACTAATCAGAATAAATCAGAACTTCACCGTGTTCTGGTTCCTATATAATAAGGGTCAGAACTTCACTGAGTTCTTCCAGCCCTACCTGCAATATTCTGTTGGCATCGCTGGCTTGGAATGTTCTGCAGGGTGGCAACATCGAAGACTTGTCTATGTGGATTGATAGTGGATTGCATTACTTTGAAGGAGAGGGAAGATTTGATTTCCACAATGTCTTCCCCTCCAACTGTCACTTGGGTTGCAGGTACCAGTGAAGGTGTCGTTTTTCTCAATGTTAGTGTTTACTGATTTACACTACTTGGGAACATCACTACCTATTTCCAGTTTTGTTAAGGATGGCATAGCCCAATGTACATATTCTGAGAATGCACCCCCCTGTAGCAGCAGTTTGGACACCTTGGGGGGACACACAGGGGTTTATACTGCATCTTCAGATGTCAGTGGCAGTCCTTATTTTGCTCATTGGGACTTTATCACTGGGACTACTTTCTAATTATAATAATTCTGTGTAAATGGAAACTGTTAAACATGATTTATCTCTTAATTGCGCCCTGCTTGGTGCCTTTTGCCCACCTGCTGTTATGGGCTATTTTACCAACTGATCTGGAGGTGCCCTAGTCTCCAGAAACTGCAATCTTTGTAGAAGTAGGAGATAAACAGGAAATAGGTACTTGGCATATATCTGCCCTAATAGTTGCCTTTTCCCAGGCTATCTTGCTTTATAGCCTGAAAGTTGGCTCCCGGATGATTACAAGCACACACTTGTTGGCTACTAGCCAGCTTTAATCAACCAAAACCCATGGTTTTACACCTCACTTGATGTAGTGGGGGGCAGTCCAGTCTTCACCCTCACCTGATTGATCATAAAACTGCAATCATTATTGTAGCATGTTTCTGATGTGGTTTTGTAGGTGCTTAGCCCTATCCTAGTATCCACCATAGTACAGGTGGGATGCTGTAGTTTTCAAGTGCTAACCGATGGGGGGGGGGGTATTATCCTTTAAGAATGATTTGTCCGTTAGGTGTTATGATACTTCTTCTTGTGGAATGGAAGAGGTGCACTGGGGTGGGGGTTCTGGATAATTTCAAGATTCTTGGGGAAATACTGAATCCTCTCTAAATGACTCTTGTAACTTTTTTAGGCTAGAGCTTTCATACCGGAGAGGGTATGTGGCGGTGGGAGGGTCTTCTGAGTTGTTCCTTGCTACAGTACTATTGTTAACAGGGGTTAGTTGGATTTTGGGTAGGTTGGGAGGGGATTCTGTTTCACATTGTTGTAAATGTTCTATTATGGTTTATTACCTGTTAAAAATGGTACTTGCTGAATAATTCAGTATCCTACTATGGCTGTATGTAAGTGGCAGCCACAGAGGATCTTTACAACTTTCAAAAACTACTGACAACATTTTTCATATAAGATTCTGGAACATCAGTGGTATAAAATTGCATATTAGAAGCAAGAAAGTGCTATTGAAAATCAGGGTGATGAAACTGGATGTCATCTCTTTACAGGAAACACATATGGCAGAGAAGGAAGGCTTTCATATGGTTAAGAACAGGGGTTGGGTGAAGGGTATGGTTCTTATTTCTTCTCCGAATCTAGGGATGCAGTAATTTGGTTTCACTCATGATTCCAGAAGGTGGTTACTAAATATTCGACTGATCAAGAGGGTAGGTATGTATTGGTGCAGGTGCAATTAAATACTGGACTTAAAGTGGCTATTGGCTCCATTTATGGACCAAACATTAACAGCCATAATTCTTCCATAAACTCTCAAAACAGATGACTGATTTTGAGGGCCCCTGGCTGCTATGTGGGCAATGTAACTGTGTTAAGGATACTATTCTTGACAGGTCATCCCCTAATGTTGTTCCTCTATCCAGTAATGCCAAGGTGCTTGTGCGCTTAATGGATGATCACTCCATAACTGATGCCTGGAGATACAGTACTCTTACTCCCACTCAGCCTCTCACTATGCCAGGCTGAATGCTATACTGCTTTCCAAAAGCCTTATTCCCACCATAGACTCATGGGGCATGAGTCTATAAATGTAATGGACCATGATCCAGTGCTGGTAAGTCTTCAGGATTTGGGGGGATTCTGTTGCTCCAAGAACCTGGAAGCCCTGGAAGCTAGACCCCTTACTCTTAAATAAGCCCAATTTTGTTTCTCATATAAAGGAACAGATTCAGCAGTACCTTCTGGTTAATCAAACAGGTGCAACCTCAGATATTACTAGATGGGAGGCCTTAAAGGCATTTCTAAGGGGGGGGGCATTATTCCCTACTCTTGTCATAGCAAGAAGATTAAAAACCAGCAGCTCACTGATCTGGAGCAGCAAATAACACAGGTTGAGAAATGCCATGTGGATAATTCTGCACCTGACGTCTACCAGCGGTTACAAAAACTAAAATGGAAATTTAACTGGCTATCTAATTCAGCACACTCTCCTGCTAGCTCATGTTACTAATTACTTTGAAAGGGGAAAGGGGGGGGAACTATTGGCATGACACTTAAAATGTACGGAAAGTGTTACATATCAACTGAATTGTGGCTCAGGAAGGGGTGGTTAAACATACTGATGAGGACACAGGGGAATGTTTCCAAAGTTTTTATTAGAAACTATATACCTCTGTGGTGCAGCCATCTGGGGCAGATGTCCCAGTCTTTCTGGATTGTGCCCGAACCCCTAGCATTAACTGACAACAAAACGCTGACCTAGAGGCTATTACATGGGAGGAGGTTCAGAGAGCAATAAAGCACCTTAAGGGAGGGAAAGCCCCTGGACCTGATGGATTCCTCTTTGACATTTATAAAACTTTTGGTTCAGAACTTTAGGAACCATTGAATGACATGAGTCATGAATGCCTGGAGAGTGGTGTATTGCACCCATCTATGCATCTATGTTATAACTCTCCTACCTAGGCTAGGTAAAGACCCATCCCAGTGTGCATCTTAGAGTCCTATCTTGTTGCTCACTGCTGACTACAAAATAATATTGAGGGTACTAGCCTGCAGATTAGAAAAGGTGCTTCCTACAATTGTGTATACAGACCAAGCAGTATTTGTCCTGGGTAGTCAAGGTAAACATAATGGTCTCTATGCACTAAAGCACAGGTTATATGTGTGAAAGGTGCATATACCACCCACATACTGTAGCTACATGGCCCAGGACTGGCACTGGGTGCATGGTATTCATGACCACAAGCACCAACAGGGTAGCTGTCAGTGGCCCCGCCACCAGGCATGCAAAATCACGGAGTTTGGATGGGTGTGGAGCTGTGGACCAGGGCAGGCATCCAATTGGATGCCCAGCCTGGTCCCAGAGTGGATCCCCTGTGCCATGGGAGCAGGGTGTGTGTGGGAAAATGTGGGTCCAGAATTATAGAAAGTAAAGTCACTTGCCCAAATGGCTGCCTTCATCCATCCCCATCTGCCCAATGAGCTTGAGCATCATGGAGGGGTGACTCCCAGTCCCACCGTGGCTGGCAGGTGACATCCATGGGGGAGTGCAGTGGTTATGGAAGGGTCCCCACTGCTGTATCCTGTGCCCCGATGCCTGGCACTAAGCACTTTTGTGCAAGGCACATAGTGCAGGCATGCCTCCAACATGCCTCATGGATGGCATGTGGCACATAGCTGTCGAGGTGGTCAGGGGATCCAGTGCCCAACTGGCTGGAGCACTGATAGTGAATACCACCGGGGGTCCACTGGACCCCTGCTGCACAGCATTCCCACTTAGGATGGCCCACTCACCTCACATACACAACGCATAGGCTTCATGCATACAGCCCAATGTGCAGAAAGCATTAAATATTATCTGGAGATGGGGTGTGGGCAGCACTTGATCTGAGGCTGCAGTTTTGGCCTTTGGTGCTGAAAAGGCTTTCGACTGCTTGGAGTGGGGGTACATTTGCTGTACTTAAAAGGTTTGGATTTGGCAGTAATATGATCAAATGGATTTCTGCTCTATATTAGTCTCCCACAGCTCAGGTTTTAGTTAATGGTAGCTTATCCAAATCATTTGGTCTCACTAGGGGGAGTTGATATGGATGTCCCCTCTCTTCACTACTATATGTGTTGTCTTCTGAGCCTTTAGCTGCTGCAGTGTGACTAGATAACCTCATTACTTGTTTTCAGTCAGGTAATAACGATTTTAAAATATCCTTATTTGCTGATGATTTACTTATCTTTATCAATAACATGAAGATGGGTCTCCTCATAGTGCACCAATTAATACATGAATATAGCAAACTACCGAGCCATAAAACTAATTGGTCTAAGAGTGAGAGTCTGCCTGTTGGACCTGGATCCCATATTCACTTAATAAATGACCCTCTAAATATGAAGGTGGTTAGTATGTTAAAATAACTGGGAGTCTTTATTTCAAAGCTGGGGCCTGTGTTATTTCAAGAGAACTGTGGTCAATTCCTAACCTTGATAGGACAAGACTGTAAGAGATGGGAGAGCCTTCCTCTCAGTTTTATTGGCCATGTTAACAGCATTAAAATGAATATACTTCCCAAATATCTCTATCTGTTTCAGAATCTGCCTATTCAGGTACCAGAAAAATGGCTTAAATCCCTCGACGGTTTTCTAAACAGGTTTATCTGGAAGGGAAAAAAGCCAAGATCCCAAGAAGTATTTTGCAGCTCCCCATAAATAAAGGAGGACTGGTGCTACCTAACAAGAAATACTACTACTGGGCTGCTCAGCTGGCTCTTCTATCAGAAGGGGCTGGAGAGTGTCCTCCCGACTGGTTCGTTTTAGTGGGGGAACTATATGGAATGGGCTTACTGAGGGGTTATTTGTTTCCCAGATTAACTGGAACGCTGGTTGCACTGAAAGGCAAGCATTATACCATCTAGCTGGGTAGAATATGGAATGGCTCCCACAAATTCATTAATCATACAAAGGGGATATCCCTGTGAGCTGAGCTGGTGGCGATATGTAAAGTGAATAAGGGAATATACTGCCCTCCTGCACCAGGCCCTATTAATATGGAGCAAGAAGGGGCTCAGATACATAGGGGATTTGTATGAGGGAGGGATGTTGAAATCCTTCTCTGTGGTAAAGGACGAGTAATCTATACAAACAGGCAATTTCTTAGCTTTTTTGCATGTTAGGCAATATATTTCCGATAACCTAGTTTTGTTGAGCTCTACTGAAGAGATTCTCTTTAACCCTCAGCCTGGCTCCTGACCACTGTCTGACTTTTATAAACTGTTCTTGGGGGCAGTGCCTGTACTGTAGATCAGAGTGCATGGGTAATGGAATGACAATCTAGATGTTGTCTTGGACCCGGGGGAGTGGGACTCTGCAATTAAACATATCCGTATGTATTCTAGTTCTAATAAACTGAGAAGAATACAGTACAACTTTCTTTATGGAATCTATCTAACTCCAGTTCAATTACATCATTACAGACCTTCCTTCAGTCCTTGCTGCCCTACATGTTTAGATGCTGATGGTGATTTCCTCCACATGGTTTTTACATGCAGTAAAGTGGCACCATTCTGGAAAGAGAAGCATAACATTATGAAAAAAGGACTGTGATGTAAGCTACCATGTTGTCCTTCGAAATTTACGTTAGGTGTAGGTGAGGCCCTGCCTTCTAAAGTAAGGGGTGGGGGTAAGCAGTCAGCTATGGGATGTAGCTCTGATTAACTGCAGAAAAACTATCATGCAGAATTAGTTAAGCTCCTTGCCTCCTACTGTGGCTCAGTGGCCAAATAATATGTCCTTTTGTATGGACCTAGGAAGTTATCACTTTAATACTTAAGGTCAGGGATTTGTGTTTCAGCAAACTTGGGATCCTCTGTTGCATGCTATCTGTAATGATGAAATCTCAGTGTAATGGTTTGTAGTATTCATTGGCCAACTCCCTTATATCTGAATTTAAATGTGATCCTATGGTTCCTCGCAGGTATTCTGTACCACTTGCACCCTTGCCTTTTTTCAAATTATGCATTTGACCTTTTGTTACTTTATGTTTACATATGAACTCAATGGTCCTTCTTCCTCTTTAGGTCATGATATGGAACTTGACTGTGGTTTCTATAATGCTTTCAGTCGTTGTGCAATTATGTCATTTGGTGTTTTTGTAATCTGTGGTACCTCAATAGAACATGTTTATAAAAAAAAAAAGATAAGAAGATACCCATTTAGTGTTATTGCTGGAGAACCCATACAAAGAGATTCTGTGAACTAGAACAGAATGATCAATTAAATCAAAGACCTTTGAGTGGTCTATGAAAAGTGAACCAACAAAGAGCCGAACATCAAGAGGAAAAGAAGTAGAATCTTGGAAATCCACCAAAAGCAGCCTAAGTGGAGAATTTGAGGTGAAAGTCAGATTGGGAAACGGATTATTGTATTGAACCACATAATAGTAGCAAACATTTGTTTTAATGTTAATAGGACAATGCCATTGAGCTAAGGCTCATTCTCCGTGAACTCACATTCTACATCAACGTGAACTCACATTCTACACCAATGTCAAGCTGAAATATTAAAGTACAATAAAATAATACATTATAAAATGGCAAGAGGAAATCCTACTTCCTGATTGGTTATTACCTGTGCATGAAATCTGTCCCATACATGGGCAATAACTAGTACTCAAAGGCAAGACTGCATTGCAGAATCGGTGTGCCATTAGAGCATTTATATTTTGAAAAGCTGCCATTCTTTTAATCTCACTAACGTTGTTCATCCGGACTTTCCAGCCAATCGGGAAAAGTCAATTGCCACTTCATCTTTATGACCTACACAACAAGAGAAAAGTTGAAAAACACTCACTGTAACAGACATCACCAGGACAATACACTTGTTTCAGTTCCAAAATGTCCCTTTGATGGTAGAGGTAGTGCATAAAACATCAACAGCACAGTAGCAAATGGTGGGGCGGCAGAGCCACAGAGAGACAAACTGATGTTTCACTCAGTCACTGCCAAGCTTCATTAGAGTAATCTCTGATTACTCTGAGATAGCTTGGCAGTGACTAAGTAAAACATCAGTTTGTCTCTCTGTGGCTCTGCCGCCCCACCATTTGCTACTATGCTGCTTATGTTTTTATGCACTACTTCTACCATTAAAGGATGGTTTGGAACTGACACACGTGTGTTGTCCTGGTGATGTCTGTTGCAGCTGGTGCTTTTTGACTTTTCACTAGCTGTTCCCTATTTCTACTTAGCACTGCTGCTTTATTTCCTGGTGCTCTAATGTTTGCTGCACTATCTACATAACAATAAGAAAGAGGCCAGCCCTTCTGTAATAGTGTGTAAGTTACTCTTACCAGACAAATGTGTCTGTTCACAGTAACATGGTACTGCTCCCACAGCATGCCTGCTCCCTCCGTCTCCTCTGTCAACCATGCTTACTTCTCACTGCAGTTCTTCATATAAACCCTCTTGTACTGTTTAAGTAATTAATTGTTTTTCTTATTATTTTGTTACCAGGTTACTTCTGCTATGGCAATATGCAGCATGGGAGACAGAATTATAACATTTTCGAGTGGCCCACTTAGTCCAGTACAACTTCAAGAAGCACTCAGCTTCTGTAAGTTCTGCTATCACATTTTTTTTTTATAATTTATTTTATGTGCACAAGCTGAGGTGCAGTAGGGAATGTGACAGTGAAGTGGGAAAAATACTTATGTAAACCGCCTTTGGGAGCTTACATTTATTGCCTCCCATTATTGCCTCCATTCCTCCTGGTATCCCTGGCAACTTCCATATCCCCCTGAATGCCACTGCCCCAGCCCAAATCCATGGTGTGTTCCCCAAGGTCCCCAAAGCAGCCTCCATATTTGTTGGAGCCCCACTGGGCTCACAGACCACAATTGCAAGCCGCTAGCATTCAGTGTGAGAAGGCAGTAAGGAGGGCTGGTGGGATACTGGGATGCATAGGGAGAGGCATCACCAGTAGAAAACAAGAAGTTGTTATCCCTCTGTACAGACAGTTGGTGAGACCCCATCTGGAGTACTGTGTGCAGTTCTAGAGATCCCATCTCCGCAAGGACATAGGCAGGATGAGGCTGTCCAGAGGAGGGCAACTAAAATGGTGCAGGGTCTGCACCAGAAGACATATGAAGAGACAGATTAAAGGAGCTTAATATGTATACCCTCAAGGAAAGGAAGGAGAGGGGAACATGATAGCAACTTTTAATTACCTAAAGGGAATCAATAAAGTCTAAGAGGGTCACATCTTTTAGCAAAAGAGATATACAAGAACAGGGGGGCACAATTTGAAGATTGAGGGGGTACGGCTCCGAGGTAATGTGAGGAAGTATTTTTTCATGGAGAGGGTTGTGGATACATGGAATGACCTTTTTGAGGAGGTCATGGAGTCAAAAATGGTGGGGGAATTCAAGAATGCATGGGATAGACATAAGGCAGTTCTAGTTGGGGGGTAGGATGAAGTTGGCTTTTGGTTAACTACGATCTGCAGCTTATCCATTGGGTAGGGAAATGGGCAGACTAGGTGGGCCAAGCAGTCCTTATCTGCTGTCAAATTCTATGTTTCTATGTTTTCTGAAGCTGACTAGTACTTGTGTAGCGCAAGAGAGACACACATGGTTTCCGACTTCCATTGCGGTCAAATTGATTGCTCCCTTTTGATCCTGGTGCCCATATTTATTTGATTAGGGACTGGAGAGCAGGGTAAAGAGTAAGAGAGCCCTCTGAACAATTTAATTAAGGAGCGCTGAAAATACTAGAAATAGGCAAAGTTATGGGGCTAATGAATAATGCATAAGCAGCCTCATGAATATTAATGAGGCGCTGCCATTTGCTAGGGGCAATGTATTCTGAGGACAGTGACTGAGAAATAGTTGAGGACAAATGTAAATAAATGTAGTCGCTGTGTAGGCACTAAAGGGTCTACATGACTGTGGGGTTAATCTAAAATAAAAGTAAATTGTTTGGCTGCACAGAGACATTGATTATGGGACTACTGCATAAACTTTCATGGGGACTGTATTGTAGCGGTCATAATTGCAGCCATTTAGCCAATTAGGAGCCAGAATTTAACAAAGAGACTCCTGGGACTTACCAGAGATTTTTTGGGGAAAAAAGGCGAACAATTTCTGGCACCAAAAGCAAAGCCAGTTAAGGGACTTAGACTGTTTCAGGCAGTTTTGACAGCCAATGAGGTTGCTGGAGCTTTGCTCCTTATAAAAGGGGGACTGTTGGAAAAAGTTCAGTTTTTAGGATTTGGGGCAGAGTGCTGGGTCAGAGAAGGTTCACTGCAGCTCAGCAAGATCAGGGGAAAGCCTGCTTTGCCTTTTCTCAGCTGGAACACTTACCTTAAGTGTGAGACTGCCAAGCCCTGCAATACTGAGCTGCATATTTTCAAAAAAGGAGAAATTAAAAAAGCAACTCCCCTGGAGTTTAAATCCTAGATTGAAAGTGGGGATTAGAGCTGGAGAGGTCCCTGTCTTGCCTCTCAATAAGAGATTGTACTGCCTCAGAGGCTGTGCTCAAATTTGCAAGCCTTCTGTTCACCAGAATTGTCTTCAGCCAAATTGCAGGAGGGAGACCTGAACATCTGCCTTGCCAGCTTACGTTTCCAGGACTGCAGAGTGCAAGCAGGTAAGCTGTGCGGCCTATGCCAGAACTGCATACAAGATGAGCCAGTTGTCTCAAATCAGTTACTTAAGAGACTGTTACTGTCTATAAAAACCAAGCTGCCAGACAATCAGAGAAGGGAATCAGCTCCTGCAGAGAAGATCCTAGCGGGTTGTTGCCACCCTTGGGAGATATGGCAAAATGTAGGGGTGAGTCTTGTCCCTGTGTCCTGGTCCTTGCCAAAGTGGACGAAGTCCTGCAGCCTGCAGTTACAAGCCAGATAGCCCAATCCTGCCTCAGAGAGAGTCATCCTAGAAATCAACCAGATCTTGAGGTCTAAGGTTTAGTGAGTAAAATCAGGGTAGCTCACTGCAACAAAGCTTCAATTATCATTGGTACCACCTGATCATGTTTGGCAGATTAAAGTGTTTAGAAGTGACTTGGTCATCTGGCCACAGATACAAATTTTTGGGGTTTGCTCAAGTGTATTGCTTTTGCTTATTTACATTTTCTTTCTTCAAGGGCCCCAACCTGCTGCAACACCGGCCACCCCACGGCAACACATCAGGCCTGCACCGAATTAGACTCTGGGTAACCAGCAGCTAACAATACTGTTTAATACAGGGTCAACGGTTATTTTATTGCTGCAGATGCAAAAAGAATGCTTTAATCATTTGTCTAAATTCACACCCCTCCCTGGTTCAAATCCCCCTTAATAAATCAGATTTACTGCTTTGAAGATTAACCTGGCTAAATAGCCTATTATTGTTCAGTCTCAGTCTCTGTGTCAGTCAAAAAGTATATGATTACTGCTGGTAAACTGTTTCTCTGCAGGGGCACAGATTACATGCAAGTGTTCCAGACCTTATTGGTAAGTGTGGTCACTGTGAACATATATTAGCACTCTCTCTTAATTGTAAACTAAAAGTAAAGTGTATTAGGGTAATTCAGGTGTAAGATCATTAGGTATGGCTGTGAGTATATATAACTTCCTAGAGGGTTGTGCTAGTTTAAAATCTGATCTACATAAAGAATTCTCTGGGTGGAGGCACCATGCCAAAGTATTATTTTTAGGACCCATGCCCCTCAATCTGTGCTTAGCTAGGCAGGCAGGGGTACTACCCTGAGGGGGGTGGTGGTACCTGGGTTACATCTTTGGAGGCACCACTGAGATTGAAATCCTTGCTGATAAAATGGTTGTGTACCATCTGATGGGTTGGTGTGAGGCACAAGAGGTTGAGCCCAAAAAGTTTTGTTGTTCCTAACCATTCCCCTGGGCTCAAGTAAAAGTAATATTGAGGAGACCCTCACCAAAGCAAAATGCCTTGGTTAAGCTGTTGTGAATAGCCAGCAGGCCAATTTGATTGCTTGGACACTGACAGTCCTGGTGGAATGTAGCAACTCAGTTGACAGTGAAAGAGTGGCCAGTGCTATTCACTCTGATGAGACTGGGGTGAGCTGGAAAATAATTACTACGTGCAGTGTAGCATCCACACCTGAGGGGCCCTCCGCAGTTGAAGGACTCCAAAAAAAGTTAGCCCAACTGTTACAGGCTGGAGTTCAAACCCTCAAGGACTTACAAAAGTTGTTTGAAACCCCTCAAGGTATCCCTTCCCTGGGACCTGTATCTCTACTGGCCCGGGTATCTACAACTGTACCAGTGCCAGCACCTCTCTCAGGACCCATATTTGCAGGTACACCTTCACCTGCCCTTGATCCAGCCCCCGGGCCTGTCTATGTGTCCTCCATCAGTCATGATTCTTACCACAAACTGCAAATATTCTCGGGCACCCTTCCCACGCCTAATGGGTAGGATGAGCTGAAGACTTGGACAGATTCAGCTACCACACTAATGCAGGACTTGCAATGCTCCAAGTTGGAAAAAAAGAAAATGCCTGGGGGAAAGCCTCCAGGGGCCTATTTTAGATGTCATTCATTCACTGAGGGCTGCTAACCCCAATGCCGGTGCACAGGAGCATTTGACCACTCCAGAGTATGTATTTTTGAGTACCGATACAGTTGAAGAACTGATGTTGAAGTTTAAAGCTGTTAAACAGAGAAAGGGGGAGCCTCTGTCAGTTTACTAGTGAAACTGTTATAAAAAATTTTCAGGAAAGGAGGTGTGACATCCAGTGAGTTGGATCAAGTAAGACTGGATCACATACTCAACTCTGCCTGACATTCCAGTTGGGTACTACATAAGCTGCAGCTGCATCACCAAAAATCGGATTCCCCCATCCTTGTATATGTTGGTGAAAGCAGTACATGAAGCTGAGGAGGAGGAAGACCCCTGGGATCCCTGTACTGCTTTATCTACTACAGCCCCTGCCCCGGCAGGTGGCTGGTCAGTGATGGTCCTGGGCTCCACAAGATACTTACAGAAATCAGAGAACTGTGAACTGGGGCCACCACTAAGGCCATCACTGATAAAGACCTAGAAACCCCTCAAAATGCATCTGCTAAGGGAGTGAGAGTGCACGATCAGGCGCCCCCTGTAGCTGATGGTATAAAGATTCAGATAAGTGAATTGTCTGCCATGGTAAAAGAACTGATAGGACATAATGAACAGCCCCACGGTTGGCAAGGAGGAAGGGAGACTCGACAACAACCCTCTGCAGTCAGTGCTCCTGCCCAAGCTTCAACCACATATTCTTCACCACGTCCTAACCATGAATACAGGCTGACTAATGATGTACCGCCGCAGCCGAGACGGCCCAGAGAAATTGTATTTTTCTACAAATGTGGAAAAGATGGTCAGATAAAGAGGAAGTGCTGATCTAGAGAGGACCCAGCCAGGGTGAGAGATAGGCTGCTTGCAGAATGGTATCCAAGGCAAGGAAATACCAGTGGGACCCCAGCCCTGTTCTGACACAACACATTTGTGGCAAAGTCATTTGTTTCAGTTCCTGTTATTCCTGACAAAACTCCACTGGAATGATCAAATTTGGTGGATCCTACTATGGAGACTACTGTGCATGTGGATGGGATTCCAGTTCAAGCTATCCTAGATAGTGGGTCTCAAGTCACAATAATATTCAAAGACTGGTATGACCAGCATTTAACTGACCACCCAATGCAACCCCTCAATGGATTGCATGTATGGGGGGTTGAGTAGTAAGTCGTATCCCTATCTTGGTTATCTGAGAATGTGTCTTTCATTTTCATCTTCTGTGGCAGGTGTGGGGGACCCTGTGGAGACACTGGTCTTGATATGTACTCCTTCTCGATTATACAGTGGTGTTACTGTGTTAATTGGCACTAACACCCACATGTTCAGCCACCTAGCTCAGATGCATCAATAACAAAACAAGACGTCTGAAAAAGCACTGCGTGTACACGCTGTAGTCAAGAATGCCTATGATAAGCACCTACAGCCAACAAATAGTGATAAAGATGAGCTGGTGGGGCTTGTATGAAAAAAAGAACCCCTCATAGAACCATAGAAACATAGAATTTGACGGCCGATAAGGACCGCTTGGCCCACCTAGTCTGCCCATTTTCCTACCTAACAGATAAGCTGCAGATCCTAGTTAACCAACAGCTTACTTCCTCCTACCCCCCACTAGGACTGCCTTATGTCTGTCCCATGCATTCTTGAATTCCCCCACTGTTCTTGACTCCACGACCTCCTCAGGGAAGCTGTTCCATGCACCCACAACCCTCTCCATGAAAAAATACTTCCTCACATTACCTCTGAGCTGTCCCCCCTCTATCTTCAAATTGTGCCCCCTTGTTCTTACACATCTCTTTTTCTGAAAGATGCTACCCTCTTGGACTTTGTTGATTCCCTTGAGGTACTTGAAAGTTTCTATCATGTCCCCTCTCTCCCTTCTTTCCTCAAGGGTATACATATTAAACTCCTTTAATCTTTCTTTGTATGTTTTCTGGTGCAGACCCTGCACCATTTTGGTTGCCCTACTCTGGACAGACTCCACTCTGTCTATGTCTTTGCGGAGATGGGGTCTCCAGAACTGCACACAGTACTCCAGATGGGGTCTCACCAACTGTCAGTACAGAGGGATAACAACCTCCTGTTTTCTACTATTGTTGCCTCTTCCTATGCATCCCAGTATCCCTCAAGCCTTCCTTACTGTCTTCTCACATTGCTTGCCCACCTTTAGGTCATCTGATATAATTACCCCCGGTCCCTTTCCATTTTTACTGTTGTCAGTATCTCACCCCCTATTGTGTACTCTTCCCCTGGGTTTTTGTTTCCCATGTACATTACCTTGCAATTCTTTGCATTGAATCTGAGCTGCCATACATTTGACCATTCCTCCAACCTTGCCAAGTCCCTTCTGATCCTTTCCACTCCATCTTGTGTATCAACCCTGTTGCAGATCTTTGTGTCATCTCCAAAGAGACAAACTTTTCCTTCCAGTTCCTCTGCAGTGTCACTTATAAAGACATTAAAAAGGACCGGTCCCAGCACTGAATCCTGTGGTACCCCGCTAGTAACCCTCCTTTCTTCACTGTGTACTCCATTTACTACTACCCTTTGCGTCCTGTTGTCTAGCCAATTTTTTATACAGGCTACCACCTTGGAGCCCACTCCAAGGCTGACTAACTTGTGTATTAATCTTTTGTGTGGGACTGTATCAAATGCCTTGCTAAAATCTAGGTAGGCCATGTCCACAGCCCCTCCTTGGTCTACTACTTTGGTCACCCAGTCAAAGAAATCTATTAGATTCATCTGACATGACCTTCCCATCATGAATCCATGCTGTCTTGGGTCCTGTGCCCCACTGGCCTCTAGGTACTCAACAATTCTTTCCTTCAGAAGTGATTCCATCATTTTCCCTACCACTGAGGTCAAACTAACTGGTCTGTAGTTTCCTGCCTCTGTCCTGCTCCCACTTTTGTAAAGAGGAATCACATCTGCTCTCCTCCAGTCCTCAGGTACCACCCCATCCTCCCATGATTTGTTAAAGAGAGTAGTCAGCGGTGTCACTAGTTCTACCCTTAGTTCTTTTAGAATTCTGGGTGAATCCCATCAGGCCCCATTGCTTGTCCACCTTCAATTTTATTAGTTCTTTCAGAACCCTTTCTTCTGTAAATGGACTGGTATCGACCCCTGTCTTCAGAGTGTTTCTCTTGTTTGGTTTAGGTACCTCCCCCTCCTCTTCCTTTGTGAATACTGAGCAGAAATATTCGTTCAGTATCCCTGCTTTTTCACTGTCCCCCCCTACCCGCATTCCCTCCCCTTTATTAAGCCTCAGTACCCCTCCGTTGTTCTTTCTTCACTCCCTAATGTACCTATAAAAGGTCTTATCCCCCTTATTATCAGAATTGGCTATCCTTTCCTCAGTTTGGGCCTTTGCTATTTTGACTGCCTTCCCAGCCTCTTTCTGCTTTAACTGATAAAGTTCTCTGTCCTGCTCCTTCTGTGTTTCCTTATATTTCCTGAATGCTATCCGTTTCTCCTTAACCTTCTCTGCCACCTCTTTTGAGAACCATATCGTTTTTTCCCTTTGTTGTGTATTATTGATTTGCTTTACACAAAGGATTGTTGCCTCTGTGATGGTTGTTTTGATTACTCCACATTGTTCCTCCACCCCTCCTTCTTGCCTGTTTGCTAGTGCTTTTCTCAGGTACTCTCTCATTTTCCCAAAGTCAGCCCTCCTAAAGTCCAATACTCTTGCTTTTGTATGGCTTGACTGTATGGCTGTGTTTATCGTGAACCATACTGTTTGGTGGTCACTTGTTCCCAGATGGCTACCCACCTCTAAATCTGAGATTCTTTCTCCATCCCCATTTGAGAGTACCAGGTCTAAGATTGTTCCCTCCTGAGTGGGTTCCAATACTAGCCGTCTGAGGCATGCCCCCTGTAGGGCATCAAGAATGACCTTGCTCTTGGTTGTGCCTGCAGCAAAGGTGCTCCAGTTAACATCTGGCATATTCAGGTCCCACATCAACAATATCTCCCCTTTTTCTGCCATTCTAAGGAAGCCTTCTATCATTTCCTTGTCCATTCCCTCCCCCTGAGATGGGGGCCTGTACGACCCTTTTTCTTCCTCTGAACATGCAGTGCAGTATTAATGGGGAATTGCACATCCAAAAATATGTAATCAACAAAATCCTTAAGTTGGATGCCCCAGAAAAAGGGAAATTGCCTGATGAACTCCTGGTCAAACTGAGTGTGCTTCCTGTTCATGCTTATGCATATGCTAGGAGAGTTGTGGACCAGCTTCACAGCGTCCCAGACTGGGATATCAAAATCACTCGAGGATGCACTTTGGCTGAGGTATACAGCACAGATACCACTGTTCTGCCTCTCAAATGTCATAACAGAGAGGATGGAGAGGTCTCCTCAGACATGTTCAACTTTGGAGAGCCACCCATTCCTAAAGGCTGGAAATTAGTCGAAAGTTGGCAGCAAGGAGCAAAGTATTCCCCTTAAAGGAATGGGACATTGGTTGTGTTATTGGTACTGAACTCCACATCAGTCTTCATGTCGAGAGGCCATTTCAAGAAAGATCATGCTGGTTAGCTCCTTTTGACATTGACAACGTCAGTCGCCATCTACAGGAAATGATTGCAGCTAGCATCATACAGAAATCATGAAGTCCTTACACTTCATATGAGTGTGAACTACAAGACTCATAATAAAAGAACTGTGCCTGACCAATATACTGTGCCATGCATACAAGATGCATTGGACTGTCTTAATGGGAGTAAGTGGTTTTCAGACGTTGATCTCCACAGCATGTATTATGAAATCCTGATGGCACCAGAGGACAGAAAAAAGACTGCATTCATTTGTCCTTTAGGTGTCTGTGGGTTCCTCTGCATGCCCAAGGCATATCAGGTGCATCTACAACTTTTCAGAGGCTAGTGGAGAGTGCTGTGGGAGATATGAACCTTCTCAAATCTTTTATCTACCTTTACATCATGGTCTTCAGTAAAACCCTTGAAAAATATGAGGCTCACCTATTCAAAGTGCTGGACAGACTTGAAAAATTCAGTTTAAAGTTACCAATTGACAAATGCCAGTTTTTCCATAGTTCCGTAAAATATGTAGGCCACATTGTGTCCTCAGAAAGCATTTAGACAGATCCTAGCAAGGTAGAAGCACTCACTAACTGGCCAAAGCCAAACACCTTAGAAGAGCTACAACAATTCTTGGGTTTCTGTGGCTACTATTACCATTTTGTTAAGGATTATACCAAGGTAGTGCACCCACTGTTAAATCTAATGCAAGGGAATCCTCCTACTCAGAAAAAATACAAGAAAGGCACTAAGACAGAGGCTTCAGAAACTTATTTCCAGCCTAATGAATGTTTTGGTCAGAGGTGAACATCAGAGTGTGACACTGCTTTTCATGAGATCATCTATCAGCTCACTCACGCACCTGTTCTTGCATATGCAGACCCATCCAAACCTTACATGCTGCATACTGATGTTAGTCTGAGTGGTCTTCAGGGCTGTGCTCTACCAAAAATATACTGAAGAACTGTGCATAGTGGTGTATGCCAGCAGAAGTCTGACACCCTCAGAAAGTAACTATCCTATCTATAAATTGGAATTTCTCACTCTAAAGTGGGCCATCGTGGAGCAGTTTCATGAATACTTGCATGGCGCAAAGATCTTGGTGAAAACAGACAATAATCCTTTGACCTACATCCAGACTTCTGCAAAACTAGATGCTAGAAGACACTGATGGCTTTCAGCACTGTCCACATATGATTATGCAGTGGAATACCAACCCAGCCTCAATCATGTCGACGCTGATGCCTTATTATGAAGACCCGCCTCAAATCAGCAGTGTGTTCAAATGTCAAAACAATGTGTAAAATCACTGTGCCATAGGTTTGACAGAGATGACAGTCCCTCTCAAGAGACTGTAAATTGCCCAGCAGATTGTTTGGGACCTCCGGATACATGTTTGCCAGTAGCCTATTGTACCTTTGCTGCATTAGACCTAAGTATTCTGCCACAGCTAACCACAGCTGACCTGCAAAGGGAGCAATATTATGATCCAATGTTCCAACCAGTCCTGAATCCCCTCGCAAAGAAAGAAGATGTCTCTAAGTTGTGGTCAAGTGATCAAAAAACTGCTTTGCTGTTTCAAGAGGGACCTAAACTAAAGCTCATGGAGAAATTGTTGTACAGAGAACTTACAGATAGTTAAGCAGAGGTTGTAAGGAAACAGCTAGCAGTCCCGTCCAAATTCAAAAATATTGTATTAAAAGCTCTCCATGACCAAATGGGGCACCTGGATAATGAAAAAAAACTTTGAATTTGGCCCTTACACATTTCTACTGGCTGAAAATGAGTGCAGACATTGAACAGTATGTCAAAACTTGTGGCAGGTGTCTCCAACTAAAAGCACAACTGACAAAAAAAACCTTTTGGTAAACATAACCACCAGTGCACCAATGGAGCTTGTGTGTAGAAATTTTTTAAGACTGAAACCGGACTCAAAAAATATTAGTAATGTGCTTGTTATGACTGACCATTTCTCACGGTATGCTCAGGCATACCCAACTAAAGATCAGAAGGCAGCCACAGTAGCTAAAGTACTTGTCAAAAAATTCTTTGTTTGTTACAGTGCTCCACAATGCATACACGCGGATCAAGGCCGGCACTTTGAATGCAGACTGATTAAAAAACTTCTGTCTGTCTGGGGGTTAAAAAAATCCAGAACCACTCCATACCATCCTCAGGGAGATCTGCAGCCTGAAGGATTTAATAGGACTTTGCTTGACATGCTTGGTACTCTGCATCCAAAAGATAAACCAAGGTAGAGCCAACAAATCAGTACATTTGTGAGTGCCTATAGCTGTACAAAGAATGATGCAACAGGTTTCTCCCCTTATCGGCTCATATTTGGTCGCAAAGCTCACTTGCCATTTAATGTCTGTTTGGGAGTTTTACCCGATGGAGCCAAGGCTGACAATTACCTGAAATATGGTCCCATCAAGAAGGAGGTTCATATACTGGACATGTAAGGGAATAGAGACAAAATGAAACATAGAAACATAGACTTTGACAGCAGATAAGGGCCGCTTGGCCCACCTAGTCTGCTCATTTCCCTACCTACAGGATAGGCCGTAGATCCTAGTTAACCAACAACCTATTTCTTCCTACTCCCCATAAGAATTGCCTTATGTCTGTCCCATGCATTCTTGAATTCTCCCACAGTTTTAGACCCCACAACCTCCTCAGGAAGGCTATTCTATGCAACCACTACCCTCTCTGTGAAAAAATGCTTCCTCACATTGCCCCTGAACTGCCCCACCCTCTTTAAACTGTGTCCCCTTGTTCTTGCACGTCTCTTTTTTTTATGAAGATAGCATAAAAAGCAATAACAGGAACCAGCACTTAATAATACAAAACCATAATTCAAATACCACCTAATTTTGAGTTATTCTGGAAACGGGCCTGTCTCTAACCTACCATTCAATCCTCTGGGCATCTAATGGCCACCAGTTCCAAAATCCAGTACCCTTTCCTTCATTTAAGGATAGTGTTCTTGATACTAACAACAACAAAAATGGAAAGGGACCTGGGGGTAGTCATATCAGATGACCTAAAGGTGGGCAAGCAATGTGAGAGGGCAGCAAGGAAGGCTGGAGGGATACTGGGATGCATAGGTAGAGGCATCACCAGTAGAAAACAGGAAGTTATTATCCCTCTGTACAGACAGCTGATGAGACCCCATCTGGAGTACTGCATGCGGTTCTGGAGACCCAATCTCCACAAAGACATAGACAGGATGGAAGCTGTCCAGAGGAGGGCAACTAAAATGGTGCAGGGTCTGCACCAGAAGACATATGAAGAGAGACTTAAGGAGCTTAATATGTATAGCCTCAAGGAAAGGAGGGAGAGAGGGGACATGATAGAAACTTTCAAGTTCCTCAAGGGAATCAACAAAGTCCAAGAGGGTAGCATCTTTCAAAAAAAGAGGAGTGCAGGAACAAGGGGGCACAATTTGAAGATGGGGGGCGGCTCAGAGGTAGTTTAAGGAAGTATTTTTCACAGAGAGGGTTGTGGATGCATGGAACGGCCTTCCATGTTGTGGAGTCAAAAACAGTGGTGGAATTCAAGCATGCATGGAACAGTCATAAGGCAATTCAAGGGGGTGGGAGTAGGAAGAAGTAGGCTGCAGGTTAACTAGGATCTGCAGCTTATCCATTAGGTAGGGAAATGGGCAGACTGGGTGGGCCAAGTGGTCCTTATCTGCTGTCAAATTCTATGTTTCTATGTTTCTGTGTTAAAAAGCTAAAAGCACAACTTAATCATGCATACCAGCTCACACACACTATGGCCGCCAAGATAAACTTAGCTAACAAAGTCAGGCATGACAAAAGAGTAAAAGCTCAAGAGGTACAACCTGAAGATGAAGTACTGATGAGAAATCTTGCATTTCAAGGAAAATAAAAAATAGCTGACTATTCGAGCCATACACCATATGTTGTAATCAGCAAGCTGGATAATTTGCCAGTATATAAAGTGTGACCTGAAGAAGATGCTCAAGCTGTAAAGACAATATATAGAAATCACGTTCTGCCAATCGGTCAAATTGTCATAGATTCTGCACCTCAGAATATTACTCCAATAGGCCCTGTCACTAAAGATGTTGCTCATAAGAAGCAGTCGTCAATCTTCTGCTGATCAACTGACAGATCCTCCAGCTCAAGCTGCTACAGTTGATAATGAGGTAGATTCTGAAGATAGTGACAGTGAGTCTGGTGTGGCTTATTACCCTTGTTTCGAATTAAGCCAGCTGTTCCAAGGAGCCTATCATCCCACCTTTATTGATAACTGTGGCAACCCAGTGACTTCAGGCAATCCTACTCCCTCAGTAACACCTGGACCTCCAGAGAGTGTTGCACAAACTGTAATTTCTGACATAACAGACTCCCTTCGCCTGCTGGAATTATCTGAACTTAGCATACCTGAGTCAGAGGAAACAAGTAGTGAACCTGAACCAAAAAAAAACAGGTAGTGAACCTGTAAGTCCCTCAGAAAGTGATACTGGACCAAGTGGGCTAAATAAACCGCTACAATACCCAAAAAGGGTGGCTGTTCCTAAAAATGGCAGTTGTGTGGTGGACGATTCAGACTTTGCAGAGATACCTCTCACAAATAAAGATGAAGCTTCAGAGACTAAGAGTGACAGTGATGCTCCAGACAAAGGCCCAAAAACTAATCATGACAACCAAAAAGTGCAGTGGTACCCAGTTCTCCAAAAGGTGCTTCAGTGATGGACAATAAACCAGGACTGATCACCCTGAATGCTAAAGAAGAAGTGCAAGTGCCAGTGCCAACTTTGCCACATTGCTCAAAAAGGTCTGAAAAACCAATAACGAAGCTCACGTATGATACTCTTGGAAACATAGAAACATAGAAAGCATACTGACAACTGACAACAACAAAAATGGAAAGGGACCTGGGGGTAGTCATATCAGACGACCTAAAGGTGGGCAAGCAATGTGAGAAGGCAGTAAGGAGGGCTGGGGGGATACTGGAATGCAAAGGGAGAGGCATCACCAGTAGAAAACAGGAAGTTGATGGCCCTCTGTAGAGATAGTTGGTAAGACCACATCTGGAGTACTGTGTACAGTTCTGGAGACCACATCTCTGCAAAGACATAGACAGGGTGGAGGATGTACAGAGGAGGGCAACCAAAATGGTGCAAGGTCTGCACCCGAAGACATATGAAAAAAGACTAAATGAGCTTAAGATGTGGATGAAGTGGATGAAGTCCTGTAGCCTGCAGTTACAAGCCAGAAGAGGAAGTATTTCTTCACAGAGAGGGTTGCAGATGCATGGAACAGCTTTTCTGAGGAGGTCATAGAGTCAAAAACAGTGGGTGAATTCAAGAATGCATGGGACAGACATAAGCCAATTCTAGTTGGGGGTAGGAGGAAGTAGGCTGTTGGTTAACTAGGATCTGCAGCTTATCCATTAGGTAGAGAAATGGGCAGACTAGGTGGGCCAAGCGGTCCTTATCTGCCACCAAATTCTATGTTTCTATGTTTCTCTGTTTCCTCAGCTGGAGCACTTGCCTTAAGTGTGAGACTGCCAAGCCTGCAGTACCGAGCTGCATTCCTCCACAATAGGAGGGAAAAAAAGCAACTCCCCTGGAGCTCAAATCCTAGATTGAAAGTGGGGATTAGAGTTGGAGAGGTCCCTGTCTTGCCTCTCAGTGAGAGATTGTTCTGCCTCAAAGATTGTGGTCAAATTCTCAAGCTTGTGGTCACAGAAATTATCTCCAGCCAAATTGCCAGAGGAAGTCCTGAACATCTGCCTTTCCAGCTTACGTTTCAATGACTGCAGAGTGTAAGTGGATAAGCTGTGCAGCCTATGCCAGAACTGCATACAAGCTGAGCCAGTGATGCCAAATCAGTTGCTTAAAGACTGTTGCTGCCTGTAAAAATGAAGCTGCCAGATGACCAGAGAAGGGAATTAACTACTGCAGAGACAATCCTCATGGGTTGTGGCAGCCCTTGGGAGGGATGCCAAAACATGGGGGTGAGTCGTTTCAGCTTGGGTCCCTGTATCCTGGTCCTTGCCGAAGAGGATGAAGTCCTGTAGCCTGCAGTTACAAGCCAGATAGCTGAATCCTGCCTCAGAGAGGTCTGCTGTTCAGTAAGTAAAATCAGGGTAGCTCCCTGCAACAAAGTTTTAATCATTAATGGTACCATCCCTAACAGAAATATAAGTGTGCTGTGTACATGCAAAATGCATGCCACATGCTTAATTGAACAATGTTTGCATGCAGTTCACATACACAAAGTGATTCTAAGTGAACAGGGTCTAAACAGCAAATCAGATTCTCATGCTGCAAGCTTGACATGTGTGCAGCAGGTAAGCTAGTGTGAACATCTTCTAAAAATTACATCAGGTTCACGTGTTGCACGCTTGACATGAGTGCAGCAGTTAAGCAGGAGTGAACATCATTTAAACATCACATCAGGTTCACATGCTGCATGCTTGCCATGTGTGCAGTAGCTAAGTTGATAGAAATCTCATCTAAAAAAAAACCCATCAATTTCTATTTCGTATACTACTGCTAGCAATTAGAGTCATTGAAATACATTTTTAGTTGGATTCCAATAAAAATTAGATAATCTAATTAATTCTGATCCTTTTGCAAGTTGTTTAATGGCTTTTGATTTTTGTCATTAAATTGCCCTTAATTTGTAAAGTATTGTTTGCTTACTTGATTAAATTCTTAGGATATAGCCAGTCAACATCCCCCATTCCAGATGTACGAAGAGGGGCCTCTGTGTTGTGAAGCCTATCCTTTTTGTTTTGGACGATGTAAATCCCTTCTGCATATTTAGTGCTACAAATGTGTTTCTCCATGACTGTTACAGCTCACTCACTTTACCTCTGTCATTCTGTATTGAGCATACACACTATGGCCATGCTCTGCACTCTTTGTGCTGAGCAGGGTTTTGGAAGCATGCGCCATATCTCACATTTTGTCACTGAAATGAGGGACATGGACACTAAAAATGAGGGCAATGAAGGACACTAACCTACAGTACATGATGATCAGGACACATCATGAAACATGGAGATACAGTACCTCAGAACACAGTGGAAACCATTGCATTAGCACCTGAGAATAAATTTCTACCAATAAGCAGTGGTGCCATTTAGATAGGGCAGAGGGAGGCAGTTGTCCCCCCCTATTTGTGCCTAGGTTGTTCTTATGGTGTGGCAATAATTGCATTACATTTGGATTTAATCTTTTGCACAATAAGTGTCCCCCTGGCCTGTGTGTGCTCATGTTGCAGGTACTCCCCAGAGTCGACTGTGTCTGTATTTTGTTTTCCAATCTCTCCACCTGTTTGAGGCAGCAAAATCACATGTGATGTGGATGAGCTCCAGCCAAGAAAGAGTGCATGAGTCTTACAAGTGCGACACTGTCTTTCCTGCAACAGAGTAGACAGACTGCACACTACAACTTGGAGGAGTCAGTGAGCACTGAACTCTCAATGGCAGTGTTGTGGCAGCATATTTTTGTTGATATGCTTTTAGTGAGTCTCCATCTCCCCTGGTGGCTGAAGGGGCAGAGGGTAAGCTAGTAGCTAACTCAAGAATAGGCTACCTACTTACTCTACTTGGCTTGCCATGCAAAAAACAAAGCACAGACACCAACTGCAGCAGGTTAGGCTTAGCAGCAGTGGTGTCATTGGTGTGGGTGGCCTTCATAGGCCTTGATCAGTGCAGTGCAGCAGTAGCCATAGCAGCAACCAAGCAAGAAGCAAGAAACCCAGGATGGGTGGGTTTGGTTGGTGAGATGGCTTGGATGCAGACAACGTTGGGGACCTGTGATGGTCAGTTCTAGCATCCAGCTTCTGGCAGAAGGAGAGAGGGGGAGCAGACTGAAAACTGGGCTGGTGTCACGCTGTCCCAGGCTGCAGGTTCTGGCCACATGGCTGGGTAAGTAAAAGTAAATAATGTTTTTTACAGGGGGATTGGGGAAGGAGGAAGGACTGAAATATTGATATTTTTTTAACGTTTCTTCACCTTTGAGCGGCTTCATGATCCATAGGGGTTGGGTATTGAATGGAATGGAGTCGGGGAGAAAAATCATGACAAAGTTCTTTTTTTGGGAGGGAGGGGCAGAACTTCAGCCAATAAAAAAATTGATTAGTAACTGGGTGGGTTTAAGCCCAAATCTGATGAACTGATCTGGAGTATATATGTATGAATCTTATATATTTGAATTTTTTCTGATTTGCATATCACTTTTCAGTCAAAACAAATAAGTTGTTCCTTTTAGAGATGTTACAGACATTCTAGAGCTGTCCCTTGCATTCACAGACAGTTGAGTGGTATGATATGCACAGACTCTTGAAGCCGTACTATACTCAGGAGTATGCCCCCCCCACCTCAATGAAGCTGACCTCCACATCACCATGCTCAGACACATTATGACAAAGGACAAAGGAGACTGCTGGGGTGTACGCCATTGAAATGAATGGGGGTATTTTTTATTACTATTTTATACATTATTGATGGAGAGTTGGAGATTAATGAAGGCCACCACTCAACTAACATGGGCCTTGTTGGTAGAACAGTGGGCGTCATTATTCTCCAACCCACCATAATAATAAAATAGCAATAAAAAATAACTTCATTCATTTCTAGGAGCACACCCCAGCACTCTGACCTAAGGACATCATTTCTTAAAGACTCCTGCCTCTGGCTTTCTAGTACTCAAGTAATAGAATTCTTACTTGTATCTCTACTTGGTGGGTTGCATGTAGCAACATGGCCATACCCACTACAGTGTGTGTGTATGGGGGGAGGGAGACTGGACATGTGGGTGTGTGTCAAGTTATTGCTACTTTTGGGTTTGTACCTTAAAGTCTGTTTGCATGGGAGCATTCAAAACTATGGAGAGAAAATAGTAGCAGTACAGGACAGACAGAAGAAATTAAGTGGTTGTATGTGTAAGCTTGTGTATTGGGGGAGGGAAAAGCAACATGTGTTTCATTGGTATGTGTGCTACACTTCAGCTGTGAAACTGAGATGAGTAAGAGAAGAAGAAAACTAAACAGCATAACAGTGGCTGTGAGCATGCTGAATACGTGCAAACAGATACAGTATGTATTGAAGTACAAGTGAGCCATACAAGGATGGGTGCAGACGGTATGGCTTAGTGGTTAAAGGCACTGAACTACAAGCCAGGAGACTTGGATGCATATAGACTTGGGTTTGAATCTCATCAACCCCCGCTTGTGTATGGTGTGATCCTGAGCAAGTCACTTAACTTTTACATATGCAGTTATCAGTGACCACTTGCTTTTGGCACGCATTTCCCAATTTAACATAAAAATCATGGTTTCCACACTTGCTTGCTGCACACATGCCATATGCATGCAATCGATTCTAATTTAACATTTAAATCATACTTGCAACACACATATCACTTGGGTAGTTTTATGTGTGCAGCATGATAACATTTCATATAATTATTTATGTAAGGGATCTGCAGTAATCTTGTTTGGCAGATTAAAGTGTTTAAAAGTGACTGGGCCATCTGGCCATGGATACATATGTTTTGGGGTTTGTTCAAGTGTATTGCTTCTGCTTAATCACCTTTTCTTTCTTCAAGGGCCCCAACCAGCTGCAATGCCGGCCACCCCATGGCAACGTTTCAGTCCTGTACCCAATTAGACTCTGGGTACCCAGCAGCTAAAAATACTGTTTAACACAGGGTCAACTGTTATTTTATTGCTGCAGATACAGAAAGAGTGCTTTAATCATTTATCTATATTCACACCCCTTCCTTGTTCAAATTCCCCTTAATAAATCATATTTATTGTTTCAGAGGTTAACCTGGCTAATGAGCATATTATTATTCAGTCTCAGTCTCTGTGTCAGTCAAAAGGTATATGGCTATTGCTAGTAAACTGTTTCTCTGCAAAGGCACAAGATAAATGCAAGCGTTCCAGACCCTGCTAGTAAGTGTGATCACTGTAAGCATCTTATTAGCACTCTCTCTTAATCATAAACTAAATGCAAAGTAAAGTGTATTGGGGTAATTCTGGTGTAAGGTCATTATGTGGAGCTGTGGGTATGTATGACTTCCCAGAGGGTTGTGCTAGTTTAATATCTGACCCACATAAAAAATTCTCTGGGTGGAGGCACTGTGTCAAAGTATTATTGTTAGGACCCAGGACCCTCAATCTGCACAATAAGTGCCTTAGCTACGCAGGCAGGCAGGGGTAGTAGCCCACAGTGGGGGAGTTGGACCTGGGTTACACTTACTTTCACTCACTCCCTCAAATGCTGTCTCTCCCGGAAAGGAGAGGAGCCACTGTGTGTTGCTTACTGAACAATAAAATCAAACAAAAAAAACCTTTTAAACCCTCTACAGCTACTCCATCTCCCATCCACAGTCACAAAACAAGGACAGTGTCTCCTTCAGCCCAATACATGGGGTGGCTTCTGACTGCATCAGTGTGTAACTACAGTAACAGTCAGAAGTTATTACAGGGAAAAATGATGTCATATTCAATTTGGTGGAAGAACTATTTTATGTCAAAATCTGATAAAAATACCCATTTTATTCATATATTTACCATGTTTTTGTAAGATGTTATTTATTTCTTTATGTATGACTTTGATTACCGGGCAGATACACTTGTCCAGAGGATCGTTTTCAGGTATGACCCAGGCCAAGAGGCACAAGTTACAAGACTTCATGATATACAATTTGTTGAACACTCAAATATCAGTACAGTAGGGGTAGATATAAACAGCAGTAAATAAAAATAATATAATAACATAGCAGGGTAACATAGGTACACCAGTAAATGAAATGATGATATCAACAGAAGCCAGAAAGTAGACGAATATCTAAACACCCATGTCAGAAAACAGAAAACCTACTCACTGCCAGTGTTCCTAGGTAGTTTGACTAACTACCAGGAGCTGGAAGGGAGAGAGACAGAAAAGCGGGGCATCAGAAGGATAGAGTAGCAGGGCACATGGAGGTAGCTGTTAGCATGGACAGTTGCAGCTGTGTTTAGTTAGCAGCAAGGATTTAAACTTGTATCTAAAGGTAAGATGGGTGTTAATGGATCTGAGGGTTGCCCATTCCAAAAGGTGGGGGCCACAACTGACAGGGCAGTCTCATCCATTCTGGTTGAGGTTCACGACACTTCAAGAGGAGGGATAGTAGAGGAGTGGAGGCACCTAGGTGAGGTATGGTATTTACAGAGGTTAGAGAGAGGGGAAATAATGCTGTTTCTTCAGACGGTATCCACAAAGCAGACCAGAGTGAATTTGAAGTGGTCTTGTAGGGAGAGCCAGCAAAGAGAGCAGTAAAGGTAGCATTGGTGAGTGGAGAAGGGGCAAACAATGCTAAGCGGCAAATGCTATTTTAGGCAAATGTGAGTCTAGCCCAGAGGGTGGCAGTGAGTCGAGAGTAAATAGGGGAACAGTAGTCCAGGATTGGTAATAGGTTACCTCGGACTATAGCCAGGCTAGCCTCAGTGGACCGGTAGGGTTTCAGGCAGTAGACAGCACCAAGTTTCTGGTTGATCCTATGGATAACAATATTGACATGGTCAGCGAAGGAAAGATTGGGGTCAAGTGTAACTCCCAAGAGGAAACAATTTCCAGAGCATGACCATCAGGGGAGAGGATAAGGAGAGGCAGTTGTCAGCAATGGCTTTGGTTAGTACTGGTTTAGATGCAAATAACATGGCTTTGTTTTTTTTTTTAGCATTAACCAGTAGGCAGCTGGAAGTTAACCAGCTATGGACAGCATTGTAGTTCTGGGTTAGGACAAAGGATTTACGAGGAAGGGATTGTCACTATAGAAGATGACAAGGTCATCTGCATATAGAGAGTGTTGCAATTAAAGCAGTCAGAGGGAAGTGAGTTGATGAAGATGGAGAAGAGCAGGAGGCCAAGTATGGATCCTTGGGGTACACCAGTGATAACTGACTGGGCAGGAGATGAGGCAGCGCCGATGCAAACTGATTGGGAGCAGTTGGAAAGCTAGCTCTCAAACCATTTAGTGATCTCTGCAGAATGATCAATTTTTAGCAGTTTAGTGAGGAGGAGGAGGGCATGGTTGTCCAGACTGAATGCTTTTGATAGGTCTACAAATACAGCATCAGTGGCGCTGCCATGGTCCATGTTGGTGAGGATGTGATTGGTGAACAGAACCAGAGCTGTGGCAGTACTTTGATGCTTACGGAATCCTTGTTGCTGGGTACATAGGAGGTTAAATTTATCAATATATTCAAATAGCTGGGAATGGACCACCTTTTCAAGCAGTTTACTAAGGTAGGGGAGAATATATATTGGCTGATAGTTGTCAGGGCAGTGGGGGTCCCCAGCTTTGAAGATGGGAACCACCTTTGCAGCCTTCCAGGAGAGGGGAATGGAGGAGGTTGATAGTGCAAGATTAAATATGAAGGTAAGTGGTCTGGAGATAGCCCATTTTGTAAGTGCAATAAGACACTCTGGGGGTGTGCATGGAACAGATTTTACTGCACTTCCAGGGGCTGAAGACACGAGGCTGCATGCCCTTGGGCATGAGGTACAATCTGTTCCATGCACACCACATCGTGTCTTATTGCTTACAAAGACAAGAGCGCAGTACACAAATGGGAACCAAATGCACACTAAATATTATATTATTAGAAAATGTGTAGGAAACATTCACGCTTCTGACTGGCTAATGCCCCCAACTAGTTGGTCAGGTATCAGGCAACAGAGACTGGGAATTAATGAGTCCCGGTCTCTGGCTGCCTGATTACATTCTGAAATCACTGTGCCCTTGGGATATTCAGTATTTAACAGCCACCATTTTCTTTCTCTCATTTAGTGAGAGATATTGCCCCCCCTCCACACTCAGCAGCTGAGTGCCAACTGCTTGTCAAAATGGCACTTCTACTCCCGCTGGACACTATTTTTGATAAAGTTTTTTTTTGTAACAGTACCTTTGTGTCACATACTTTTTACAACCATAGTAGGTGAGCAATTTTATGGGTGGTCTGTTAGCTACAAACTTTTACAAGCAAAATGAGCACATCAAGTCTTGCACTGTATCCAGAATATTTATTTTTACTCCATTTGCTTATCACTGGTTACAATAAAGTGCTATGAAAAGTGCAAAATATTTAAAAATCCTTCAAAATGCTGCTAGCTACCTCTTACAAAAAAAAATTTAAATAGACCTACCCTAGTTCAGTACGACAGCTACCACTTGCCCCTGCACTTCACCGTAAAGGCTTCCTAAGATGTCACATACTGTATATGCTGCTGCCGAGGGATCCCTGCCATGGCATCCTAATCCCATCTCCTGACACTGGGCTCCAATCTTAAAATGTGAATACTGTTAAATACGCCATTATAGTGGGCAGTCTGGCAGAGAGTGACAGACACTGAAATTCGGCATTTCTGTTAAACTGTACTGATTTCCAATATTGTGACTCTCGGACAGACGACCGCACTGTCACACCCCCGTACTCCAGCTGGCTGCCCACTCACTCACTGTCAATCAGCAGAATGTCTCCATCTGTGGGAGACAAATTGAGTAAAGTCCTAGTCTTTTACAGTGGTGACTGCACTTCATCAATTAACTGCTGAAAACAAAGCTGCTTCTGTGTGTGCTGGGGTGGGGAAAATATCTGCTTGTCTTCTAGTGGTGGGTTCACAAGAAGAGAATGGCTCTGTGTGTGCAGAGTGGAGGTGATAGAACAGCACTCTTGGGGAGGGACTTCTTCACTAAAAAGAAAAAATTACTCACCTTAGTAATGTTGTTCCTTCTAATGGAGTCTTGCTATATTATGACAGCAGCAGTTTGATCCAGCTCTAGAACTGCTCCGGAGGTGAAATGGTTAATACCATTCCAAAATAGAACTTTGAGCATGAGCTCTAAGAAGCAGCTCTATCTGTGTAATTTCAAACCTGAACTGTCAGATCTTTACGAGCAAAAACTCACTAAGGTCTGTGTGGAAGCTGTAACCTACACTAGCCAAATGGCTACCTAAATACCAACAACCATTGCTGGTCCCAACACCCAAGACTCAAGTCAGGGGACCAGAACTACTAATACAATTCTAACAACATGAGAATAAAACAACAGTATAATAAAACACACCCCAAACTCCCAAAAGGGGGAGAAACGCTAAAAGGGCACAAAATAGTGCCCACACTAGGTTGCCCACACCCCACCCAAGTAGAAGTTCTGAGAGGGGCAGGCTGGGGAGGTCATAATATGGCAAGACTCCATTAGAAGAAACAACATTACTAAGGTGAGTAATTTTTTCTTCAAACAACATGAAGTCTTGCTATATTATGACAGTAAGCAGACTACACAGCAGTACCTCCATGGAGGAGGGGCAGAACCTACTTAGGAATAGGCTCTGAAGAACAGCTATGCTAAACCGAGCATCTCTCCTGGCCTGGACATCCAGGAGTAATGCTTGGTGAAAGTGTGCACTGCTTTTCCAAGTAGCAGCCTGGCATATCTCTAATATAGGGATGTCTCTGGCAGCAGCTAGAGA
This sequence comes from Neoceratodus forsteri, assembly GCA_016271365.2. Classification (NCBI taxonomy): domain Eukaryota; kingdom Metazoa; phylum Chordata; order Ceratodontiformes; family Ceratodontidae; genus Neoceratodus; species Neoceratodus forsteri. The sequence goes on along the minus strand of CM057449.1, from coordinate 1,578,903,109 downwards.
CGCAGCTGTACCCTGGTAGAGTGAGCCCTCAAGCCAGAGGGGGATCTCTGCCCAGTTTCTGATAACAAAATTGGATACAAGAGACAATCCACCTGGCAATTGATCTCTTAGTGGCAGGTTTGCCTTCCCAACTTCACCATAGGTAAGGAAAGTTGGAGGGTTCAAACCTGTGACCTTTGGTACGCCTCTATATAGTAACTAAGAGCTCTCTTAACATCCAGGCTGTGCAACCTCCTCTCACCAGAAGAGGAGTGATCAGTGAAAATACTGGAAGGAGATAGATTGGTTAAGATGGAAATCTGAAACCACCTTAGGTAAAAACTTCCTATTAGTCCTAAGGACTACCTTATCCCTGTGGAAAGAAATAAAGTCAGTTTCTACTGACAAGGCTTGCACAACTCACTTGTGCGCCTAGCAGAAGTGATAGCCACCAGAAAACAGTTTTCCAAGTTAGATACTTAAGCTCTGCAGAACAAAGAGATTCAAAGGGGTTGCATTAACTGGGCAATACAAACATTAAGGTCCCAGGCAGGGGCCGGTTCCCAAAAGGGTGGATTAGTATGGAGTAATCCCTTAAAAAACTTGGAAAACACAGGGTGAGTGGAAAGAGAGGATGACTTTCCTGCTGAAACAAAAGCAGATACAGCTGCCAAATGGACTCTCAGGGTAGCTGGTCTGAGACCCAAGGAATTAAGATGGACCATGTAATCTAATACAATGGGCAAATCAGTAGATTCTGGGGAAACATTTTTCCCAGCACACCAAATGGAAAACCTTTTCCATTTAGAACTATAAGTAGCCCTAGTGGAAGGCTTTCTGGAAGCCTTTAGGATTTCAAGAACACCCTGAGAGAGGTGTAAATCAGCAAACTCTAACTCCTCAAGAGCCAGGCCTTGAGGTTGAGGGATTTGAGGTCCGGATCCCAAACCCTTCCCTGGGCACAAGTTAATAGGTTGTGATTCCTGTGGAGGCAAAGGGGAAGATGGATTGTCAGTGACAGAAGGAGTGGGTACCAGGGCTGCCTGGCCCAATCCGGGGCAATCAGAATCACCCTGCAAGGCTGAGATCTGATTTTGACTAATACTTTGAATAGGAGAGGGAAGGGGGGGAAGCATAAAGAAACTTCCCCGCCCAATCCAGGAGAAGGGCATCCAGGGGGACCAAGCCCAGCACTGAAGGTCTGCAACAGAACAGAGGAAGTTGGTGATTGTCTGGGGCTGCAAAAAGATCTATCTGAGGGGTGCCCCATCTGGCAAAGACTATCCCCAGCACTTGAGGATCCAGGGACCATTCGTGATGGCCCTGAGAAATCCTGCTGAGAGCATCTGCTAGGACGTTGTCCTTCCCTGGAAGATGAACTGCTATGAGGGAAGTGTTCAGAGAATAGGCCAGAGACCACAACTTCATTGCCTCGGTGCACAAGGCCAAGACCGAGTACCCCCCTGTTTGTTGATGTACCACATTGTTGTGGTGTTGTCTGTTCTGACTTGTATCACCTTGTTGTGGACAGATGCAGAAAATGCTTGAAGAGCTAAAAAGACAGCTCTGAGTTCCAGCAAATTGATGTGGAGCAGAGATTCCTGGGGGGACCACACTCCCTGAGTGGAAAGGTCGCCCTTGTGGGCTCCCCAAACCAGAAGGGAAGCATCTGAAGTGAGAGTTAAATTGTGAGCAGGGGAAATGAAGGGGACCCCCAATCTTAAATTGCTCTGATTCTGCCACCACTGGAGGGCCTGGATCAAGGTTCGAGTCACTAGGACCAACTTGGAAAGTGGGTCTCTCCTCTGAGACCAATAGGTTCTCAAGTGAAACTGAATGTCTCTCATCTGAAATCTTGCTCCCTGCACAACAGCTGTGGATGCAGCCATGTGCCGCAGGAGCTGCAGAAAGTGTCTTGCTGGTCGAGAGACCTGCAGAGTGAAGGAGGAGGCCAGAGCCACTAAATTGTCACCCTTTCTAAGGGAAGAAAAGCTCTGGCTAACTTTGTGTCCAACTCTGCCCCTATAAAGGTGAGTACCTGGACTGGTTCCAGAACCGACTTTGGCAGATTTAGCAGAAAGCCCAGGAGTGAGAAGCTGCTGGGTGACTTGCAGGTGAGATTTACCTGTTCTGGGGACTGGCCTACAATGAGCCAATCATCTAGATAAGGAAAAACAGCAATCCTTTGCCTCCTTAAGTGGGCCACTGCCACTGCCAGACACTTTGTGAATACCCTTGGGGCAGAGGTGAGGCCGAAGGGCATTGCTCTGAACTGGTAATGACCTGAGGGTAGTTTGAATCTGAGATACTTTTGATGGGAGCTTCTGATTAGGACGTGGAAATAGGCATCCTTGAGGTCCAGGGAGGCTAACCAGTCCCCTGGCCTTAGGGAGGGTAAGATCATTGCCAGAGTTACCATTTTGAACTTTGGTTTCAAAAGATGCTTGTTCAGATATCTGAGGTCTAATATGGGCCGCCATTCTCCTGTCTTTTTTGGGGTAAGGAAGTATCTGGAATACAGACCCCTGCCCTGGTGCAGGGGAGGAACCCTTTCCACTGCTCTGAGAGCCAACAGGGTTGAGACCTCTGCTTCTAGAGCAAGGGTCTCTGAAGCACTTGCAGGTAGAAAAATCTGGTTCTCAACTTGGGAAACTTTTTGAAGCTGAGAACCAGACCCTGGCTTACTACTTCCAGAACCCACTTGTCTGAGGTTAAAGAAGCCCAGTTCTGACTGAAGTAAGCCAGCCTGCCCCCTACCGGTAAAGGAGAATCGGCCCTGGGCACCCCATCAGGGTGCCTGCTTAGCAGGTGCTTTAGGCTGAGGGGTGGGAGCAGGCCTGCCCACCCCTCGTCTGCCTCTGAAGAAGCCCCTCTGAGCATAGGCAGAGAAGGCCTGAGTCTGATAAAAAGGCCTGTGAAAAGGCCTACCCCTACCCCTGGGGGTATGCCTCTGGGGAGTGGCTTGCCCTCCTTAGCTTGGGCACTTTTGTAAGTAGTCCTATATTCATCCATCTTTTTCATGTAATTCTCTGTCTGCTTCCCAAACAGAGAATTTCCCACCACAGGAAAATCCATAGCCTTAGTCTGGGTATCCTGTGACAGGCTAGGTACACCTGAGCCAGGCCAACCTACGAAAAGCTACAGATGTGGCATGACCCTGAGGAAACATCATTAACATCCACAGCAGCATGAAACTGTACCTTAGAAGCCTCAATGCCATCAGCAGCCACCTGTTCTAGTTCGCTAGCCAGCTGGCCATGGGTTTGCTTGGCTAATTCCATAACAGTATCCCATCTAGATGTCTGATACCTAGCTACATAAGCCATATAATTTGCTTGCCTGAGTCCCAGAGAGGCTGCCATATACTGTTTTTTTGCCATGGCATCAATCTTCCTGGAATCCTTGTCAGGAGGATGTGAAGCCAGGGGAATATTAGCTTTATCACAGGCTGCAGTCTGAACTACCCCAACATGACTGCATTGCTGAGAAAGGAATTCTGTATCAGGACCTGACAATGTGTACCTTCTGTCCATCTTTTTATCTACAGGAGGCACAGAATTAGGAGCTTTTAAAATTTTTATTGTTTGCTTCCTAAATGACTTATGCAAAGGAATAGACAATCTCCTAGACTCTGAATATCCATCATTTCTACAAAATCAGGCTCCTCTTGCTCATCCACAGCTTCTTCCAAGGGAAGCTGGAGGGTTTCAGCAACTTTTGTAAAACTTAAAATGAGATGGGGACTCAGATAGCATAGGGGAGATCTAAAGGTCTGTCTGGGAAATGTCCGTTCAATGGGCACACCCAGACCTTCCCAGCCACATTCATACTGTTCATAATCATCCTCCCCCTCCTCTGGTTCATAAAACTCCTCAACATCATATTTCTGAACCACTGGAACCGGACGAACCGACCTTTTGCCAGATAGTGGTGGTTCGGATGGAACCTGAGACAGTGACTGGACAATTTGTATGGCTTTTGCTATCTCTGCAGCAGTTGGAGAAGGGATTTTGGACTCCAAACCTACTGACTTTCTTGTTTTCTTTACTGGAACTGGTTCCTCAGAACCAGCTTTTCTTTTGCCCGAGAAAGTCTCGCCCTGGTCAGAGGGCACTCCTTCCGGTTCAGTTGGCACCGAACCGGGCTGGCCATCTGGGTCAGCGGACTTTTTGGCCTCGCTCCCTGAGCCTGCCCAATCTCTTTTCCAGGGTGGCTGCAGGGAAATTCTTACATATCTGGCAGTCTGACTGGAGGTGGTCAAACCCCAGACATAGACATAGGTGTGTGGGTCAGCCTTGGCAAGGCTTCCCCACAGACATCACAGTGTTGAAACCCAGTGGGCCCGGTTTTTCTTTTGGGTTTCTCAGACATAATGCCAGCCTAACCAGAAAACTTGCCCTTTAAACGGCAGTGCCAGGCAAGACACCCTTATCAGTTCCCAACCGTGTCACGGGTATTGGAAAAAAACGTAATAAAATCTGTTTTTTTTAGAACCGATAAGAACCGGGAACCGCACTCTAAAATGTTAAACTTTAAAATAAATGAGTTTTAAACCCAGCTGATCGGTTCAAAACCGAACCAATAAACTTACAAGTTCCACACAGACAAAACCTTTTAATTACTTACGATTACCACAGACAGAGCTTGAACCGAACGGTTTTGCGGTTAAAATAAAACTATTCTCGGTTGAATCGGACCGAGAAAACACTGTTTAAACCGAGAAAGGAACCGAGCAGTAGGAGAAATCTCCGGAGCGACTGTTCACTGAGGCGGAGTAAAGAATCTGACAGTTCAGGTTTGAAATTACACAGATAGAGCTGCTTCTTAGAGCTCGTGCTCAAAGTTCTATTTTGGAATGGTATTAACCATTTCACCTCCGGAGCAGTTCTAGAGCTGGATCAAACTGCTACTGTCATAATATAGCAAGACTTCATGTTGTTTGAAAACACTTTTTTTTCTACTCATGCCATTTATTTTCATACTGATTTCTGTATTATTTTAATACTTAATTTAAATTTGCACTAATACCCATTTTGTAAGTGCAATAATACGCTCCAGGGTGGGTGGTATGGGCTATACTGGACCTTCCAGAGGCTATAATGCCCTACGCCTGTAGTGGTGGGCCTCATCATGCCCCTGGGTAGTCTGGTATAGCCCAATACTGCCCACCTTTTAAGGTATTATTGCTTACTTAGAGTTGGGTATTATTTCCACCTAATTTTTACAGCTGATTAAACTGATTCGTGGAATGGGCAAGTGAATTGCTAAAGGTAACTTAGCATGCTTACTGTGGGGATCAACCATGGACTCTCCGGTTTTGCTGTTTTTTTAATATTATTTAAGATCTGAAGGGAATCTAGGGCCATTAATGCCCCTTAACTTTATAACAAGGGTAAATATGAATGCTGTGCAAATATGTACTTTTACTTTGCAGTTCAGTGCTGTACACACTGGACCCACTGTCTTCCAGTATATAATGGGTAGAATTCCACCTCTTGAGTATACCCTGTTTCAACAAATGTTCAAAATGGAAACTTGACTGTTGGAAATTATTTCATGGTTTTACAGAAAAGCAGAAAACATAGAAATTGTCGGCAGATAAGGACCACTAGTCCCATCCAGTCTGCCCGAAAGACCTACACTAGTTTATGGCCTTTGACCCTACCTAGTCAATGGCTTTTCACCCCTCCTTCCGACCTCTAAGATTCCACTATACTGTACCTGTCCCAGGCATGTTTAAAACCCTCCACTGTGCTCACTCCGATCACCTTATGTGGCAGTCTGTTCCATGCTTCTACCACCTTCTCTGTGAAGAAACACTTCTTCACGTTTCCCCTTAACATGCCACCTTCCAATATCATATCATGCCCCCCCCCCCGCCATGTACAACTCTTATACTGGAAGATGTTTCCCCCCTGCACCTTGTTTATGCCCTTATGATACTTGAATGTTTCCATCATGTCCCCCCCGATCCCTCCTTTCGTCCAGCGAGTACATATTGAGGTCATTTAGTCTCTCCTCATATGTTTTCTGGTGCAAGCCTTTAGTTGCTGTCTTCTGGACCGCCTCCACTCTGTCAATGTCCTTATGAAGGTACAGCCTCTAGAACTGCACACAGTACTCAATGTGAGGCCTCACTAGTGTTTTATATAATGGCATCACTACCTCCTGCCTTCTGCTAGTGATATCTCTGCCTATGCACCCCAGCATGCCACCGGCACTCCTTTCAGCCTTTGTACTCTGCTTAGACACCTTTAGATCATGAGAAATGGTAAACTCCAGGTCCCTTTCTTCCTTGGTGATCGTCAGCAACTTCCCCCACACATCCTGTAGCTCTCCCCAGTGTTCCCTCTTCCCAGGTGCATTAATTTGCACTTCTTGGAATTGCGCCTCAATTGCCACACTTCAGACCATTTTTCAAGCTTCCCCAGGTCCCTAATCTTTCTTTCCATGCCATCCAGAGTAGCCACCCTGCTGCAGATCTTGGTGTCATCTGCAAACAGGCAGATCTTTCCCTCCAGTTCTACTGCAATGTCACTAATGAAGACATTAAACAGGACTGGCCCAAGGACTGACCCCTGATGTAGCCCACTGTCACCCCCTCTCCCCGGATTGGATCCTATTTACCACCACCCTCTGTGTCTTGTCCGTTCACCAGATCCTAACCCAGTTTACCACCTTGTGCCCCATGCCCAGGCTACCCATCTTGTTAACCATCCTTTCATGTGGGACGGTGTCAAAGGCTTTGCTGAAATCAAGGTAGGTGATGTCTATTATCCCCCCCCCCATTTACACTTATACAGAGTGAGAAATATGGTCACAGCTTTTTTTCTTAACCAAAGTCAGCTAAGATTTCCAGATGGTTTCTTTCTTTCTTTCTTTCTTTCTTTCTTTCTTTCTTTCTTTCTTTCTTTCTTTCTTTCTTTCTTTCTTTCTTTCTTTCTTTCTCTTCTCTCTCTCTCTATCTGGCTATTTACTGTATATATCTATTTGGAGAATATCTTTGAGCACAGGTGTTCATTTACAAAGGTTCCATGGCAAGTATTGTTACATACAAAAACAGTATCTTCATCAATTCCAGTGGCAAATAGTAATGACTGATGTAACAGGTGATAAATACACAGATGAAATTAATCTACACAATAGCAAAACAGTGTGGAGTTTCAGAGCAAATCATGCAAGTACACAGACTATCAGCCATGGTAACAATTTTGGCAACATGTGGGGCAATGATGGAGTATCATCCCGTCTGACACCAAGGTACTTAAAGGTTTTCACCTGTCCCAATCTTTGGTCCTTGTCTTTGAGGATGACCAGTGGAAGGTCCTATTTTTTTTTTCAATTTCAGGCCTGAGGAAAGCTAGTTTTTGTTTATTTTAAAGTTCAGTATCAATTTGTTGTCAGTGAACCATTTTTCCATTGACTCAAAATTGGCCTGGAGGTCAGCAGAAATTTTACCGTGACTAATATCTATGGAGAAGATGGCAGTATCATCAGCAAAAAGGAGTGTGCTTGGGGATTGGCAGGCCTCTGGTAGATTGTTAATAAACAGAACAAACAGGAGGAGGTAAAGTAATGAACACTGGGGAACCCCAATGAAGGCAGTCCTCATGTCGAAAAGGGGCAATCAGTTTTACATGCTGAGATCAGTTGGAGAGGTTGCTACAAAACTAGCTACTGTGCCCTTGGATAAACTTAAAGAGAGTAGCTTGTTAAGCAATAGCTTGTGGTTGAGTAGGTTGAAAGCCTTAGTCAGATCAATACTGATTGCTCCAACCAAGTCTCCACTGTCAGGAACTGCACAATGATAGCTAGTGTATTCAACTAGGGCAATGCTGCCACTATGAAGCTTTCTGAACTTATGTTGTTGTGGGCACTGGATGTTGTATTTTTCCAAGTAAGTTACCAGTTGGTCTGAAATTATTCTCTCCAGGGCCTTGGACAGAGGAGAGTGGATAGAAATTGGCCTCTAGTTAGCCAGATTAGAGCAGTCACTGTTTTTGAAAACCAGCATGACCAGTGCAGTTTTCCAAACCCTAACAAATTGTGAGTACTATAGAGAAAATTTTAAAATCTTGGAGGCAGTCCACTTAAGTTCAGTTCAAGATGGCTGCTTGATCTACTTGCTCCTACCCTCAGGCTAATAAACTATTTTTATCTTTCCATTCCAGCCACCTGTTTTTCAGCTCATCTGATTTTTTTTCTTTACCCCAGTTTTGGCTGAAATGAGTAGTATACCATTGAAGTCCAGTTTGAACAATTTTTTCATGTCAGAACTCACAAGTAAAATTTGTTCATCTCCACAGATAGAATGGCCTACAAAGCTGAAGTGGTCGGGAGCACAGTGGATACCACTATTAAGCAAATGCTTTGGCAAATTCTGGTAGAGGTCTCTGAGAAAAAACAATCCATCACCATGCTAGAGAACCAAATGGGGGACTTGCAGATTAGCGTATTTGATGCAAAGGGCACCCTCAACCAGTTGAATATTCAAGGAGACTGCCAGGGTACTCAAATATACATTGTATAGTCTGAGATTGCCCTGATATAGGACAAACTGGATAACTTGGGCAGCCATAGACACCACAATAATGGTTGTATTGTCAGCATACCAGCGGGAACGGAGAGGATAAATGCTGATTTTGTGCCGCACCTGATCAAGGACACCCTGGGACTCCAAAATTGCCCCACTGACATCCAACTTGCTCACTGATCCCTGGCCCTGAGGCAAAATGCTGGTGAGAAGCCCCTACCATTCTCATTCTTTTTCTGCAGTACCTGGCAAAGGAAAAAGTGTTTGTACTGGCCAGGAAGAAGGGGCAGAATTGATGGCACGGTCATTACATTTCCTTCTAGCAGGACTATTCTGCTCATTTAAACAAAAAAAGGGGCATCCCTCAAGGACACTAAGCATGTGTTACAGCAGTTGGCAGTCAAGTACAAAATGGTATACCCAGCCACATTCAAAATAGAAAAGAATTGACTGTTTCGTGATTTTAAGGATCCAGGAGAAGCTGCTGAATTTGTTCAGAGAACCTGGGGGGGGAGTGACTTCCCAAGATGGAAGACTGTATCAGATGCAAAACTCATTGTGGGGGCATCTATGACTGCGGTGGATGAGCACTCTATAGACACTTCCCCCTATTCACCAGCAGCATGGGATCGTAGTGACACAAGACATTATGCCACATGGCAAAATCATGCTGCCAATACAGCACAATTTCTGCCATGCAGCATAAGTCTTTTTTCGGTGGGGGGCTATGCCCACACACCCCTGACCCCCCCCCACTAAGGATTCTCAACTCTGGGGGGGGGGCGTTATCTCTAGGAGTGCACAATGTGGGAAAAAAATAAAATTTCTTGGACCGGGAATCAAACCTGGTTTCAGATGCAGCGCCTGGGTTCCTGCTGCTGTGGCTCAGTCCAGTGAGCCACAGCAGCTGCTCAGTAAAATCCAGTCCCAGCAGAGGTCTTATTCTCTGCTTGGAATTGTGTGAATGGTGCAATACCACGTACAGCAGCATACGCAGTATTGCACTATTCCCTGTCATGGACAGTGCTGTTTCGGGTTAGCTATAATGTAGAGTACAACATTATGACCCAGTATACTCACCAGCTCCTTCCACCAGTTCTGTTCCACAGAACAATGGCAGAAAAAGAAAAGTGGATGGCATAAAAATACCAATGCCTCCATGTCCGTACATGCCCAACGTGTACAATGACACTGTAGCCACAGCATAAGGTCCAGAAATTCAACTGAGAATTCATTGCTGGACCAATCACATCTGGAGATTTTGCTGCACCCTGACTATAACTTGCCTGTCCCAAGGTACCTAGTGGATTGGCCAGCTCCAAAGGCTTTGTCTAAGGAATCCACTCTTTCATTGGGTGGACATTGTTTGTCAACACCCGGACAGGGGCAAACCTTGAGCACAAAAAGAATCAGCCAGTTCTGTTCTGAGCAAAATGAGGAAACTGTGAATGAGAGCTGGCTGATCTCACTGTCAGTTCCCTAAATGGACATTTATCTGGTACATGGCTGCTGGGCATATCCTTTTTATGCAGAATTTGGTACTGTAGTCAGTGGGTGATTGTTATTATGCTTGGAACCTTCCTGGTGATGTGCTTTCCTGGGAGAAATTTTGTTTTTGTTGGGGAACTTTTTAATCAGTTGGGTTGCCTACTAGGGGAAGTATCTAGAGGAAGTAGTATCCTTTTTTCCAGGGGGACACCGATGCGTACCCATTCTCTCATAGAACACAACTATATCCATCTGCTGGTGAAGTGGTTTTCTTCTGACAGTTTCTTATAAAAAGAAAGTGCCAAAAACACTGACAGTTGCCAGCTGTTCCAGCCCTCTGATTGGTGGCTTGAATATTCACTAAACACCCTCCCTCCTGTAATCGGCCTACTCGAATGTGCAAATGTTGCCTGCATGACCCTGTGGAGGCTACACCTCTATTCAGACAGGTTGAACCATGCTGAGAGTCACCTCTCCCATCTTCCTCTCCACAGCTGCCAGAATTCAGTAAATCCAGCTATTTCACTTTTGCTGCCCCTGTCCCCTATGTTCACATAATTAGCTAATTAGCCAGTGAACATAGGAAATAAAGGAGGGTGGCTAAGACTCTCTGGAATGAGATACACCTTCTGGAGGGGGTCATTTCTATGTAGCTTCTTCCACTACCTTGTCCACCCTTCCCTGAACTCCCCTTCTCTTGCAGACAACAGGAACTCCTTGTTGTGGACCCAAGCTATTCAGGCTCTTTTATTGCAAGGGGCAGGTGATGCTGGAATCAGTGGGAGAAAGAGTAGTTTGCTTATTTTTCTTTCTTTCTTTTTGTTTTGTTTATGTTGTTATTTTCTGAGAGCTCCCAAGCAAGAACAGCACTCACTACTGGCCACCATCACTCTCAGCTCTCCTGCACTAAGCGCCAGTGCTACTGTCAAGTCATGCTGTGCTAATTCTCTATCCTTTCCTGACAAAGGAGAGAATCCTTGCAACAGGATACTGTACAGGTGCCATGGCACCACTCGGCAGTCACTTGTGGATAAAAGTCTCACCTCCCCCATTGTTCCCCACACAGTTGTGATGCTTTTAATCCTACCATGGTTTACTACCTTGCCCCACTGCTGTGTATGGCCTGGTTACAGTAGGCTACTATGTGTGAACTGCTAGACAAAATTCCATCCATACCTGCATTTTTACATGTCCTGCAACACTCATCCACCTTGTTGGGGAGAAAGCTGGGAGACATAGTACATAGAGGATTGCCCCGGCTCCTCAATGTTTGCCATCCGCTTCAATTGTCAGTGGTGTCCTCCCTTTGGGGAGCATCATGGGTGATGGGGAGATGGAGAGACAGCAACAGTAGGTGTACTGGTGGTTCTTTTCCCCTTAGTTAGGCTCCCTATAAACCCTCATGGTTCCCTCACTCTCTGGCACAGGAACTGTTTCACATGGGAGACCCAGAAGCACTAAGCCTCCCCCTGCAGCAATGTTCCATACAGAAACTCCTGCTCCTAGCTGTACATCTCAGCAGGTAGTCAGTGGAATAATTTGGTCCCAGCATTTCAGATTGCCAAATGGTAAGACTAATGCTGATGCCACCTTCCCCGCACATGGTGACCTTTGGTGAATCCACTTTAGCAATGCAATAACTCTGCTGTCACAGGCTTGGAGCTCCTGTTGGTGTTGGAGGGAGTTAAATGGTGTTCAATTCTCTGTAAAGCCTCAAGCACCTGACACTCAGCAGAGGCACACTTAAATCTGCTGCAGATCCCTGCCATGCTCCAGAACTGGGTGGACATATGCCCGGTGCTCCCAGGACCTGCTGTGCTGCATCTTTCCACCCTCTGTTTGCCAAACTGTTCCATTACCCTGTGGATCCACAATTCCCATGCACTGCTTTATCCCCCCTTCATGGTTCTGTGTCTCCACCATCCTCCTCCATACTCACCACTGATGCATCCATCACTCTTTGTTTAATGCCCCTTTCTCCCACTTCACCTTTCCCCTTTTTTTCCTCTTCCCCTCTAACCACTTTTTCTGTCCAGCAGTTGATCGAAGGTCAGACTTGCCCAAGGAGGAGGTTGGAAACTTTCTTATTTTGGCCACTGCAGTTTCAGTGGATGACCTTATGGGTTACTAGATGCCATTAGAGATGCATACATCTGTTGACTCAGGGGTTTTCTTGTAATCCCTCCCAAAGTGGTAGTTGATGTGATGCTCTGCCACCTGCTTATGGTTATCTGTATGATATTGGTATTATAAATACATTGTCTGTGTATGAAATCATCTCACACCAGTCAGCAGTGTGTGAGACTTAGCCATTAACTTTCAAGGTGTCAGTGGCTGAAACCACAGGATTTTATTAAACTGACCAGGGGAACCATTAATTAAGACATCTTTCTAGAGAGACTGTTTATTATCCTTTATATCCTGTGCATGCCTTTGAGTTGATTCCCATGTAAGTCTTTATGACCTGGCAGGAATAAAAGTAATTTGGATGGTTCCTCTAATTTTTAGCACATAACCGAGGAGTAGTGACAAAGTATAGGACTGCTAAGTTCAAAGAGAAATGTTTGATCCCAGACTGTCATATTTGGGAAATTTTTTTTGCAGATGTTCACATTATTAAAAATACATCCATGTAGATAGTTTTGTTAGTAATTAACTCTGAGGGAGGATCTAGCTGACCTCATAAAAGGGAAGGGGAGATGGTGTTTCAAATGAACTGCTAACAGAGGAAACAAGTGACATATTATTCCAGTACTCAAAGACAGAAAGATTTCTCTGAACTCTTGAAAGCACTTGAAGGGTAACATTTAGAATAAGAAAGACTTTAAGTATTTGTGGTAGGAGTTTATATTCTGTAACTTCTCATTTTTTTTCATATGACTTTAAGATTTGTGATATAATTGTTCTGTGTTTGATTTTACCTGTTTTTGCCATTTTTAGTAAACAACCTTTTCTTTGAAATACTGCCTGTGTGTCTTCTCAGTTTTCCTTTGCATGTGATGCTGAACCTGTGTTTAAGTCTGATAGCTGTTAACAGTTTGATTGCATTTCTGAGCTTGCTTAAAAGGTAAGAAATACCTAGGCCTCTTATAGAGTTGTAAGGGTTCATTTTGGATACCTGGCTGGATGCCCTTGGGCGAAGATTATATTGCATCCTCCCAAAGAGAGTATTATCTCAGCCTGTTAATTGGGTATGCTAGCATAAGGTTCACAGATTGAATCCCTCCAGAACTTCAGGCTAGAAGGTGATTCAGATCCAAAACAGACAGGAGGGTTACCCTGTCTGTCACCTGTTCACACTATTGCACTCTGAGGATGGCACTGTGGGAGCAGAGGGCCTGACCTGCGGAGTGTGTTTGTGACAGTTGGTAAATTGTTATTGTTAGACCTATGCTGCTGAAGTTTCTCCTGTCAATTGTTTATAGCAAATTAGGCATAAAGTTCTTGCTTCCTGTTATTTTATTTTCTGGTTGGGTACTTTCCCTCAGTAAATTTATAGATGGACTTGCAGTGGACCATTGCTAGACTCATCATTGTAGATGAAAATGATGGTTGGTAATTTCTCTTCTCCTCTTACGGAAAAAGTGCACCATGGTCTCCCCCAATACAAATGAGCAATATGGGAGGGCTCCGGGGAAGGGCAGGCATTAATCCAGGTGCCACAGCTCAAACGGAAGGAAGGAAGATACTAGGGATTGCTGGGGAACTAGGGAGGAAGGAAGGGAGGGAGAGCTAGATGTCATTGTCCACTTAGGGACAAATGACGTGGCCAGGCAGGAGCCAGAAACAGTCCAGGAAGAGTTCTGGAGATTGGGTAGGGGCCTTAAGCAATTCACACAATCTGACACTTTCTTGGATGTGCTACCAGTCCATGTTAAGGAGGAAGACAGGAGTCTCTGCACAAGAAATGTTAACATGGTTGAAGAAATGGTGCAGACAAGAGGGATTCAGGTTCATTGGGGACTGGGGCTCCACCTAGAGAGATGAAGGCCTGTACAGGACCAATAGCCTGCATTCATCCAGAAGAGGATCTAGTATCCTCAATGAACAGTTTAAGTGCTACATTGGTAAGCATTTAAACTAGCTGAGGAGGGAGGCAGAATAGGCTGGAAAGACATACACTTCACCCTAACAAGAACATAGAGGATGGGAAATCCCAAAAGGAACAAAATTTACATAGGAATACAGGAGGGAGTGCAGAGAGGAAAAAAAAACAAAGCAGGAAACAGAGTAGGGAAAAAAAGCAGGGGGTGGTGGCAGTACAATCTGGAAAGCCACTTGTGCAAATGCTCGAAGTCTGGGCAACAAGAATGCAGACCTAGAGGCCACCGTGGCAAAAGCAGTTCTGGATATTGTCACAATTGCAGAGACCTGGTGCAATGAAAATCAGGACTGGGATGTAGCAATACCAGATTATGCTCTATTCAGAAGGGGCAGTGTAGGAAAGAAGGAAAGATGGGTTCTTTATGTCAGGGAAAACATAAAAGCCATGGAAATACAAGGGATACCGGGAAAAGCAGAGGTACTGTGGGTCACCCTGGAGACAGGAAAGAGAGCCACTATTTGGAGAAGGGTGATCTACAGACATCCAGCAAAGGGGAAGGGGGGATAAGGAAATGATGGAACAAATCCAGGGGATGGCTAACAAGTTATCATCATATGGTGTGGTTTAATATAATACAAACATATGAATGTGCCAGCAGAAACTGACCACCCAGTCTATCTAAGTCTACTCAATGTGCAGCTAGCACCCCTAGTTTACAGTTACCTCACAATCCCTCCTTGTCATCCCAATGCTGCCTCCTCCCCCACCCTCATTCTCCCCTGTTACCACCCCATGCCCTTTTAAAGCTGTTCACTGATTTAGACGATACCATCCATTCTGGTACTGTGTTCCATTTTGTACCACCCTCTCAGTGAAATAGCGTCTCCTCATTTTCCTCCTAAATCTCCCCCACATTCTTAGCCCATGTCCCCTGGTGTTCCTCCCCCTCCTTAACTTAAAGACCCCATCTGCCCTATCCTTATTGATTCCGCTCAGATACTTGAATGTCTCTATCATGTGCCCCCTGTCCCTTCTATCCTCCAGGGTGTACATATTCAGGTCTCCCAGCCTGCTCTCATAGTCTCTCTCCTCCATTCCACATATCATCTTCATTGCCCTCCTCTGCACCCCCTTCAGTAGCCTGATATCACGATTCAGCTATGGCCTCCAAAACTGTTCACAATATTCCAAGTGTGGCCTTACTAGCGACCTGTAGAGGGGCAAGATCACCTCTCTTCACCTGGACAAAAAAACCCTTGCTGTGCACCCCAGCATTTTGTTCACTTTTGCGGCCATTCTCCTGCACTGATCAGTGTTATTCATGGTCCATGTTACCATTACCCCTAGGTCCTTCTCCTCCTCAGAGATCCCCAGGTTAACACCTCCCACCCAGTATTCTCTCCTTGGGTTATTCTCCCTGAAGTGCATAAACTTACACTTCTTTGCATTGAACCCCAGCTGCCACCTCTCAGACCACTCCTCTAGCTTGCTTAGGTCCCACTACAGCTACTCCCATCCCTCCACTCCATCCACCACTACTCCCATTTTGGTGCCATCTGCAAACAGACTTACCTTGCTTACCACCCCGTGCACAATGTCTGATATGAAGATCCCAAATAATACCGGTCCTAGAACAGAGCCCTGTGGCACTGCACTCATCACCGGCCTTGGAGTTGAGAGTTCCCCTCCCACCACCACCCATTGCAGCCTCCCACTCAGCCAGCTTGTAATCCAGTTCATCATTTCTACCCCTACCACTACACCAGTTAGCTTCCCTCCAAGTCACCCATGAGGCACCGAATTGAAGGTCTTGCAGAAGTCCAAGTAAAGAACATCCACCACATGACCCTTATCCAGCTCACCTGTCACCCAGTCATAATATTGTATCAGGTTTGTTTGACAATACTTCCCTGAATGAATCTATGTTGCCGCACATCCTGGAGGCCATTTTCCTCCAGGTACGACACCAGTCTTTCCTTTTGTATCATTTCCATGAGTTTGCACACTATGGAGGTGAGACTTACCGGACGATAATTACCCGGTTCATCCCTTGGTCCACTCTTCTGCAATGGCATTACATGTGTCATCCTCCAGTCCAGTGGCACACATCCTTACTCCAGTGAGGTGCTGTACAGATTTGCCAGTGGCTCCGGCAACACCTACGCCATTTATCTCAGCACCCTGGAGTGGATACCATCAGGCCCTGGTGCCTTGTCTACCCTCAGTGCCCTCAGTCACTCTAGGACTCTACCTCCCTTAATTCTACGATCTGTCACCTCCTCTCCCCCTGTCCCCACTCTACCAGCCCATGGTGATAGTGTTTCCCCTTTTTTGTCCATGAACACTGAGCAAAAGTATTCATTCAGTGCTTCCACCTGTTCCTTCCCCTTTTCTGTCCACTCCCCACCCTTTTTTATCCTCTCTATTGTCTCCTTGCACTTCCTTTTCTCCCTGATGTATCTAAAAAGAACCACTGCATGAAAAGGGGTTACTGCTGGACTGACCACTTCAAAAGCATAACAAACACAGGAAAATTGCTGCTCCACACTGGGTGCTGTATTATGTTATTATGACCCATGAAAGCTGATAAAAAAATGAAGGTAATACATGCTTGGTGTGTAATGGAAACTTCACTTTTTCTGGACAAAATCCACTATTTTGGTTGCCCGTTTTGTGACATTGTAAGGGAGGTTGCACAAAACTGTGTTTATTGTGATTGAATTGTGATGTTGCCCTGAATAAACCGTTGTTATACACAGTCTGGTCTCCTGGTTTTATTTTTCAAGCATTGTTTGTGTGCTGCAACAACAACCCCAACCCCCCTGGTAGCCTCAGACATTTGGACTTGAATGTAACCAATTATGTCCAACTATGTTACATACACATCTCCCCCTTTAAACTGGCAATTACTGCTTTTTTATAAAATGTTGCTGTCTGGCAGCCTTGTTTCATTTCTTCCAGAACCCACACTCCCCTCAGAGTTCCTCTCTTTCCCATGCGACGCTGATGATATCATCAGTTAACAATAATGACCTCCTTATGTCCAACCCCTGGGACATTCATACGAGTCATGGGAGGAATGGGTGAACGGCCTCTTGTACCAGCATGTTCCGGTGAAGTTGCTAAAAGTGGACTGGACTTGTGAATGCTTTAAAATGAGTGATCCCGCAGTTGCAAGCCCCTTTCTTTTCCAGCCAGCATTAGTGGAAGATTTTTTGTCCGCTGCAGAGCCCCGGTTACATGGCAATCCTTCATCCAGAGAGTTATGTAGTAGTAGTAGTAGTAGTAAAAACCTTTATTTTTATACAGGAATTGTTGGCATAAATACATCATTAGGACAAAGTCCTATTTGCAAGATGCTCCTGTTGTATCATATTCCATACAATATAAACTAAAAACAGACAAATTAATAACCAAACAATGCAGTGGTAGATTACCTTCATCACCGGGTAAGCCACACAACTCCTTTCTTTTACCGTAGCCACTGTATGGGAGCAGGGAAATTTATGTTTAATTTTTAATTTTTTGCTCCCATTTAGAATGTTTGGCTCCCATTTAGGATGTTCGGCTCCAGTTCAGGATCTTGTTTTTTGGCGGCTCAGCAACTGGGTAGAGCAGAAAGTACTGTTTGCCCTTTGTGTGGTTGCTACTTTTGTGAGAGGGGCCAGTACCCTTTAATAATTTGGTGTATTTGGAGTGGTGAACATTGGGCCAGAAATACATGCATTGCAGTATCATTTGTTCACTAAGTGAACGCTCTGAAACCTTTCCCTGGCAACATGCACCTGAAGAATCCAGACCCAAAGTAGGGAGTGAGCACAGCCACAGTGACTTGAGTCTTTATGCATGGCCTGATTTATTTATTTTTTACCCAGATGTAAAGGAGGTGGGGGCCAAAAGTGTGCTTGCTCAGGGAAACTTAATTCATTTGGTGCACAGTATTATGTGATTGGTGCCATTTCAACCTGGGGGACATGGTTAATGTTGATGTCCATGAACACAGCCCACAAAGTGGTCATTTGTTTGGCCGACAACATGGTCTGTGCTGGGGTGTATGGCTTGGACTACAGATTGTGGCAGTTAAATGATGCACATTAGAAATGCTTGGGGGCATTTTCTGCATTGGGCACATGCTCTAGGTCCATGGCCTTGATCTCTGCAAGGCTGCATGGCTTGTGTCAGTCATTTTTGTTTAAAGTCTGAATGGCATGTCAGATTTCTTGGTGCTTTTTTGGTTTTGGGACCTGATCCAGTGCAGAGTTGTCCGATGCCAGGTCTTTGGCAGGGTAAGTGTGTCTTTTGTTGTTGGGGCAGGAGGAGGGCATGCTGTATGGCCTGGGCCTTTGTTTGGAAGCCTGCTGTGGTGTGTCGGCCTCCATCAGACCATTTGGAAACTAAATGGTCTGATCTACTCCTACACACAACAGCAAGCTGCCAAACAAAGGCTCACACCACGTGGCCTGTTGTTTTTGGGATCTGACGCAGTACAAGTTGTAGCAAACATTATGTTTCCACACTTTTGTGGCTCAGAATGTATTTTAAATTATGGTGCATTTATTTTGTTGTTTGGGGGAGCATGCTGCATGGTCTGGTCCTTTGTTTTGAAGCCTGCTATGGCCTGTCAGCCTCAATTGGACCAGTTGGAATCCTAAAGATTCACTTTTGGGTTCTAAATGGTCTGCTCAAGGCCTACTTACCACAGCAGGCTTCCACACAAAGACACATGCCATATTGCCTGATGTTTGTTGATGTTTTTTTTTGGAGGGGGCATTGTTTCTTTGTTTGGAACTAACAAGCTATGCATGCACTTTTAGAGTTTTATGTCCCCAGTTACATTCATATCCAGGATTTATGTCCCCAGTTACATGCACATCCAGACTTTTATGTCCCCCGTTACATGCACATCTCCAGTTTTATATCCCTGTTACATGTGCATTTTTTAAAATATTTTTATCTGAACATGAAGAGTGAGTTATTCTGCAATATAATAAATATTTATTAGGTAAATACCAGCATACAAAACCAAAAAAAAATTTGATAAATGAGGCATTTTAAAAAATATCACCAATGTCACAATTTAGTAGCCCTTTTTCATGCAATGACTCAAAAGGTTTTTCTCCTCCCCCCCCCATTAATTCTCTGCACTTATCTCATCTCCCTCTGTACCTTGGCTTCTCTCACTTTTCAGGTCACCTCACTGGACCATCTTGCATACTCCTTCCTGTCCCCATTCTCCTATACCTCTGGTGCACCTCTCATTTTGCCCTCACCACTTCCACTACCTCGCTGTTCAACCAGCATTGTTTCCATGCTCTGCTCCTCTTACTCTGTGACTTGGTGCAGGCTTCCATTGCCTCTGTAATCCCCTGTTTAATAATATCTCATTTCTGCTCTGTGTCCATCTCCTACCTCATGCCCTTTATTTTCCCTTTCAGTACTGCCTACATCCTCCCAAAGTCCATTCCCCTGGTGTTTACCACCCGGGTAAATGATTTCTCTGGCTTCCCTCACAATGTGATATTAAACCACACCGTTTGGTGATCGTTGTCGGCTAGTGGGTCCTCCACCCTTATTTCCCTTACTGCCTCTCCATTCGACACTACCAGATCTAAAGTGTTCTTTAGCCTAGTAGGTACACTGACCAACTGTGTCAGGAGATACTCCTGGATTGCATGCAGGAGCACTTGCTCCCTAGCACTGGAAGTGATCGGAATGCTTCAGTCAACCCCCGGCAAGTTGAAATCCCCCACGATGACTACCTTCCCTTTTCTACATACCTTTTTGATTTGTCCCGCTAATTCCCTTTCAAGCTCCTCAGACTGAGATGGCAGCCTGTATACCACTCCAGTCCTCAGTTTCCTACCCTTTGAGTCTAGGAGCTGCAGCCAGATTGCCTCTCTTCTCCTTTCTTCCCCCTCGTCCCTTGTGCATTTGATCTCAGCCTTCACATAGACTGCCACCCCACCCCCTCCCCTAACAGTCTTTCCTGTATAATTTGTACCCTGGGATTACCAGATCCCAGTCCCAGTGCTCAGTTGCCCATGTTTCCATGACAGCTGCAATGCTCACCCTCCACACTGTCATGAGTGCCTATAGCTCTGCTGATTTGTTGCCTATGCTTCTCGCATTCAGTGAGACCACCCTCCATCCTGCCCCCTTCCCTTCATAACTCTCTATCTCCTCCCTTCTACTCCCTCCCTTTTTGGCTGCTCCGAGTCCTTCCCTGCTAGCTTGGGGGTAGACTGTGACTCCACTCTATCAGATCCCTGCCTACCTGCTATCCACTTGCCACCCCCCCATCTAGTTTAAATCCACCTTTGTTGCAATATACCACCCCAGTCTTTGCTTTAATACCTCCTTCTCCTCCTCACTCAGGTGCAGCCTGTCACTTACAAACACATTGTTATTATCCCAGGTACTGCCCCAGACGCCCACAACCCCATACCCCTTACTTTGACACCATTCTACCACCCATATGTTCAACTCCCTAATCCTCTCCTTTCTCACTGTACTTTCGCAGGATACTGGGAACACCTCCAAGAGGACCGCAGGCTCCCCAGTCTCCTCGCACAGCCTTCCCACTTCCTCAAACCTCTACCTTGTCACCTCCACCATTTCCTCCGCCAGGTCATTTGTCCCCACATGTACCACAATGTGCGGTTTCCTCCTACCCCTCCTTGCGCCCCTTTGGATTGCCTGTCCTACTTTGTCTGCCTTTAATTTCAGTATGGACTCCACCCATATAGAAAAAAAGAATTTGATGGCAGATAAGGACCACATGGCCCACCTAGTCTGCCCATGTTCTTCAAGTGGGTGACCAGGAAAGTGGATCGAGAAGAACCAATGGATATGGCCTACTTTGATTTCATCCAGGCCTTCAGCACTGTTCTGGTCGCTCCTGAAAAAGGGACCCCTGGTCTCAGTGGGCCTACCCGGTTACCAAAATTAAATAAATAAATAAAAGGCTGGTAAATTAACTAGACAGCCTGGGAGTGGGTTCAAAGGTGGTGAAATGGTTACATAGTTGGCTACATAACAGGAGTCAAAGGATGGTGATAAATGGGATTCACTCAGAAGAAGGGACGATAGCCAGTGGGGTGCCAGAGGGGTCAGTTCTGGGACTGATCCTCTTCAATGTCTTTATTAGTAACATAGCAGAGGGGCTGGAAGGGAAGATATGCCTGTTTGCAGATGACACAAAAATCTGCAACAGAGTGCATAATACACTGGGGGGGGTGCAAAGAATGAGTGACAATCTGAGATAACTGGAAGATTGGCCAAGAGTATGGCAACTAGGCTTCAACACCAAAAAGTGTAAAATTATGCACATGGGACACAAAAACACAAGGGCAATGCACTAAACGGAGGTGGAGGTGGTGACTAGCGCAACAAAGGAAAGCGACCTAGTGGTCATTATATCTGATGACCTGAAGGTAGCAAAGCATTGTGATAAGGAAGTGGAAAAGGCTAGAAGAAAGCTGGGGTGCATAGGAAGGGGTATCACCAGTAGAAAGGGGGACTTACTGTTACCATTGTATAGATCAATGGTGCGGTCCCACCTGGAGAACTGTGTCCAGTACTGGAGGCCCAGTCTCGGTAAAGACATAGGTTGGGTGGAGGCAGTACAGAGGAGGCAACCAAGATGGTGCATGGCCTGCATCAGAATCTCTATGAGGAAAGACTCAGGGAATTAAGTATGTACTTTCTGGAGGAAAGGAGTGAAAGGGGAGACATGATTAAAACTTTCAAATATCCAAAGGGAATAAACAAAATACGGGGGTAGCATATTCCACAGAAAAAGAAGCCAAATGACAAGGGGGCATGGTATGAGGCTGGGGGGGCGCTAAGAGGGCATTTGAGGAAGGACTTCTTCACAGAAAGGGCGGAGGATGCTTGGAACAGCCTTCTAGCAGAGGTGGTGGATACAAAAGCAGTAACAGGATTCAAGCATTCATGGTATAGACAGAGGGGGATAGTAGTAAAAGGACTGGTGTTGGTGGGGGGGAGACCAGAGAATGAGTAGGCTCTGCAGTAGCACACTAGGTAGGGATTTTAGAGCAGACTAGGTGGGCCAAGAGGTCATTTTCTGCTGACAACTTCTACATTTCTATGAATAACCTGCACTTTGCTTATTAGCTGAACTTGAACTCCTTCCCTGGGGAGGCGCTATACATGCCCTCATTAGAGGTTTTACACCACCTCCCCCCCAAGGATGCAGGAAGATAGTAAAAGCTGAGGCGGTGAAGGGTTGGAAGAGCACTTATGAGGGTACAAAGGGCACTTTTTCTAAACTAGTTTTTGCCACACAGAAATAAAAAGTGGGGGGCTCCCGCCCCTCTCGCTCCCCCCAGTTCCTACACCTGTGCCCTCCCTTTACCACTCTGCTCTGACAGTTACAATGGGTACAGATCATAAGCTATATCAGCTGATTTCCTGGAATGTCCAGGTGCTCAATTCACCTGTTTAATGAATGCAAATTATCTCTCAGTTGCAAAAGAGCCACTGAGAGATTGCTACAGTATGTTTCAGGAGACGCACCTACTCCATGCAAAACTCGAAAGTTACAGTGCAAGTGGGTAGGCTGCATAGTGGGCAGCTCTTACTCTACCAAAGCCAGGAGAGTAGCTATTCTATTCCATTAAAGCTAACAGACTCAGGTGCCGGCTACTTCCTGCTCTAAAGATGGTAAGTTGTTTTTGGCCCAGGTTCTGTTAAACTCACAGCCAGTTCTCGTGGGGAATGTGTATGATCCCAATTTAGATTCTGCCTCTTTCTTTCCAGAATTCATCCAGCAGTTAGCTGACCTCCTGCAGAGGTATGATAAGCTGAAAATTGGTGGTGACTGTAATGAAATCTCTGACCTTGTCATAGACATGCTCCAATGTTCTAATACCCTTCCTATTAAATCCTGGTGTGCCCATTTGGCATTAGCTGCAGAGTTTAATTTGGTAGACCCCTAGAGGACTCATAACCCCACAGGACAGGACTTTACTTTCTGTTCTTCGCATCATATTTTTAGCAGACTAGATTTCTTTCTGCTACCAGCAGAGTATACCCATTGTGACTATCAGAGCAGTAATGCACCAGCAATGTACCCACTGTAACTGTCAGAGCAGAATGGTAAAGGAAGGATTGCAGGTAGTATAAAATATCTAAGGAGGGCATATATAGCACCTCCCAAGGGAAGGAGTTCATGTTCAGATAATAGGCAAAGTGCAGATTATTCTCCTTATTTTCCTTAAAACCCATGCCAATCACCAGATCATCACTACTTGGAGCTGTGTAGCTAATCCAGGAGTCCTCCCCCCCTTCACAGCAGCTAAAAAAATCTTACTTTGGGATCATTCCAGCTAGGTACAATTGGCATCTTGGATATGACCCCACCTTCTCGGATGCAAATTAGGGCAAGCTTTCCAGAAAGTAGGAAGTGGTCCTGGGGCTGTAAAACCCTCGCCGATCACCAGATCATCACCACTTGGAGCTGAGCCACAATAGAAGAAGGCTCTGTATCTAATCCAGGAGTGTTCCCCTCCCTTCACAGGAGCTAAAATAACTTACTTTGGGAGCATTCCAGCTAGCGCCAATTGGCATCTTGGACATCCCCTTGCCCTCTCAGATGCCAATCAGTTCACTCCTTAAGAGCACCCATGAGCCCAAGGGTAGTATAAAAGGAAGTGACTAAGTGGTCCCCCTGCACTGCTGACCCCTTTGATATGGACCCCCGAGTCAAGGACATCACAGTGGAGTCTGCCCAATGGAGTCATCCCAATGAGACAGCCGATAGCAGGACACTCTGAATTGCAAAACACAGGCACAGGAACAATGAAAGTGTAAGGAAGGAGGAGGCAGGACATGGGACATTGTACCTGACATCAATGGTAAGCGTAAACTTCTGTAGCTATGCGCACTTTGCAATGGAGTGTGGAGGGGCAGGGACATGCAAAAAATAGGATACTGGTGAAACACCCTATCTAGGGTAGGAGTAAACGAAGAGCTAAAGAAGGAAAAAACCAAAAACAAAACGAGGCAGAGTAGTGGCTAGATATGGGTTAGCGATGGTTTGAGTATAGGTGAGTCACCCTATCTGGGGTAGGAGTAAATAAAGGTTTAAAGAACACAAAACAAAATAAGGAAGGGTAGGGACAAGTTAGGGTCAACCAATAATTTGGGTATAAATAAGTCACCCTATCTAGAGTAAGAGTGAATAAGGGGTTTAAGAAGAGCAAAGCAAGATAAGGCAGGGTAGGGGTGAGCTAGGGTCAAGCATTAGTTTGGGTATAGGTGAAATAATCTATCTAGGGAAGGGATAAAAATGGTCTAAATGATAGCAAAACAGAAAAACATGTATTATATAACATAGGCATGCTGGGAGAGGTGCAGTGCAGTGCAGTGGCTGTGGGGTGGCAGTTCTTCAGGGAGACTTTCTGGAGACTATGGTGCTGCCCCATCTGCATAACCTCTCTGGGCTGAGGGGGGAGGTTGCTAGACTCCATGCCGAGTTGGCTAGGATTCTGGGACCTCCTGCCCCACCAAGGGACCACCAAGTCTGATGCCATAGCCTCAAAGGATGTCAAGGAGAAGGAGGAGTGGCTGGACTATGGTGGGCTTGGGAAGAATGAGGGTGGTGGGTCAGAGGCACATCCACCACATGGTAACACTACACAACTCTTACGTCGCTTTGGCAGGGAAGGACTCTCCCCTGGAGGCACCTGCAGTCATTGCCAGGGGGAATGTGGGTGTCCTTTGCAGTGGAGACCCTAAAGAGGGTGGAAGAGGACCCCAGAGGAGAAATCAATTCTTGGTGGGGGACTTCATTGTTAGCGGAATTGATTTGGGGAAGGAAGGGGTTGGAGGAGAGAGACGTTAGGTGCCTACTGGGTGCTACTGCTCAGAGGGATAGAGAGCGGATCCTGAGGATCACGGAAGCAGCAGGAGAGAGCTGGATGTCATTGTCCATCTAGGGACCAATGACCTGGTTATGGATGAGGTTAGAATAGTGCAGGATGAGTTCAAGAAGTTGAGGAGGGGTTTTAGGTAAGTAGCAAGCTCAGTGGCCTTTTCTGAGGTGCTACTTGTGTACAAAAGGGGGAAGGATGGGGAACTCCATACCAGGAGCTTCAACACATGATTGAAGGAATGGTTCAGAGAAGAGGGGTTCAGCTACATTGGGGTCGGGGGTCCAACCTGGAGGGATAGAGGCCTATTCAGGGGAAATGGCCTTCATCCATTTGGAAAGGAGAACCACAGTCCTCAATGAATGGTTTAAAAATATTATATTGGTGAGTATTTAAACAAGCTGGGGGGGTGGAAGGAAATGGGGAGGCATAAACTATCCCCCCAAACTGAAGTAGCTATTAGGGAAAATCTTAAGGGAGAGAAATCCCTATGGGTGCCCAACAACAGAAGTAACAAAACAGTAGAAATAAAGAGAGATGAGAATGAGAACAGAGGGGGTAAGGAGAGAGGGCAAAAGGAGAAAGAAGAGGTTAACATAAAGGGTGGTAGCAGATTCTGGAAAGCCATGAGTACAAATGCTCAAATTCTGGGAAACAAAATTCCAGACCTAGGGGTCATCATGGCAGAGGCTGATCTGGATCTTGTCATGATTACCGTGACATGGTGCACTGAGACTCATGTCTGGGATACAGCAATACCAGGCTATACTATGTTCAGAAAGGACAGGATAGGAAGGAAAGAGGGAGGAGTGGCTCCTTATGTGATGGATAGCTTAAAAGCTGCTGAGATACAGGGGAATCAAGGAGGGGTGGAAGTACTGTGGCTCAGTCTAGAAACAGGGAACAGAGACACTATTCACACTGGTGTGATCCACAGACCTCCAGCATGTTGGATAAGGTTCTGATGGAAGCCATCCATAAGATGACAAACAAGGGAGAGTTGCTGCTGATGGGGGACTTCAATCTGCTGGATGTAGACTGGAGCATCCCAACTGCAGCTTCAGCTAGAAGCAGGGACATCCTAGACTTCCTGCAGGGGGCATTCCTCAAGCAACTAGTAAAAGAGCCCACACATGAAGGGGCAATACTGGACCTTGTACTCACCAACAGGGACAGTGTTGCAGATATTACAGTGGGTGCCCACCTGGGGAACAGTGAACACTGTACGGTGTGGTTCAGTATAAGCAGTGTGTCAGAGTCGAACCACACAAAGGCGAGATGGGGGAATACCTCAGGGATAACTTGGTGGGGTGGAGAACTTGAGAGGAGTGGAAGAACAGTCGGGAGTCTAAAACAAAGGATAGGGAAGTCAACACACCTCTGTGTAAGACTAGTAAGCAAAGGTAGGAGGAACAATAGACTGCCATGGTTCTCAAAAGAGGTGGCTGGGAAGGTAAGGGAAAAAAGTTAGAATTCAGGAGGTACAGTATAAGGAGACACAGAGAGAGGAGGATAGAGAGGTGGATCAGGAGAAACAGGGAGTCAGGGAAAGTAATTAGAAGTACAAAGGTAAACTCCTTTTGTTTTACGCATCAAATTTATTATGAAAGGGGAACAAGTCAGGCAGACTTTTGGCTATGAGTTTATGGAAGCAGGCGGCAGAGAGTTAATGTTTACTGAATTATTTCAGACCATCCCCCGCATGATACCCCTGTTGACACACAACAAATTCTACACAATCTTCACGAGTATTATTTTCTCTATGCTAAGGAAAGGAGGCCAGATCACATAGCTTGAGTGGACAGTTTGCTAAGTGGGCTTCATTTTCCCTCTATATCCAAGGTTCACCAGGAAAATTTGGAAGCTCCTTTTATAGAGGCTGAGTTAGAGGCAGTTGTTAATCTTTGAGATCAGATAAAGCTCTGTCTGATTCCCCATGGGTTTATTCCCGAATGTTATAAAACTTTCACTCCCGAGATACTCTCGGTCTTCACAAAGCTTTGTAATTTCGCCCATGAGCACGAAGCTCTACCTGATACTTGGGATGATGCCATTATTATGGTGTTACCAAAACCTGGGAAGGATCCGATCAGATGTGCTCATTTTCACCCTATTTTGCTGTTAAATTACAATGTAAACATTTTCATCAAAGCTATAGGGTTAAGATTACAAAGGGTGATTCCCTCACTTATTCTCCTAGATCAGACTGGGTTAATCCTGGGAAGAAACATAGAAACATAGACTTTGACGGCAGATAAGGACTGCTTGGCCCATCTAGTCTGC
Source organism: Neoceratodus forsteri (assembly GCA_016271365.2). Taxonomy (NCBI): domain Eukaryota; kingdom Metazoa; phylum Chordata; order Ceratodontiformes; family Ceratodontidae; genus Neoceratodus; species Neoceratodus forsteri. The sequence goes on along the minus strand of CM057449.1, from coordinate 1,578,875,886 downwards.
CCATTTCCCTACCTACAGGATAGGCCGTAGATCCTAGTTAACCAACAGCCTATTTCTTCCTACCCCCACAAGAATTGCCTTATGTCTGTCCCATGCATTCTTGAATTCTCCCACAGTTTTAGACCCCACAACCTCCTCAGGAAGGCTGTTCCATGCATCCACTACCCCCTCTGTGAAATAATACTTCATCACATTGCCCCTGAACCACCCTCCCTCTATCTTTAAATTGTGTCCCCTTGTTCTTGCAAGTCTCTTTTTCTGAAAGATGCTACCCTCTTGGACCTTGTTGATTCCACTGAGGTACTTAAAAGTTTCTATCATGTCCCCCCTCTCCCTTCTTTCTTCAAAGGTATACATATTAAGCTCCCTTAGTCTCTCCTCATATGGCTTCTCCTGCAGACCCTGCACCATTTTAGTTGCCCTCCTCCTGGACTACCTTTATCCTGTCTATGTCCTTGCAGAGATGGGGTCTCCAGAACTGGACACAGTACTCCAGAATGGGTTTCACCAACTGTCTGTACAGAGGGATAACAACTTCCTGTTTTCAGCTGCTGATGCCTCTCCCTATACATCCCAGTATACCCCCAGCCCTCCCTACTGCCTTCTCACATTGCTTGCTAACCTTAAGGTCATCTGATATGATTACCCCCAGGTCCCTTTCCTTTTTTGTTGTTGTTACTACCTCCCCACCCATTATGTATTCTTCCCCTGGGTTCTTGTTTCCCAGGTGCATTATTTTGCACTTCTTTGCATTGAATCCTAGCTGCCATACTTCTGACATCTGAAGACATCTGCAAGACAATATTTGGTGGTTGTTTGTTCTGTCAGCATCTCAGACAGGGGCCCGGGATATTTTGTGGGCCATTGTGTCGATTGATGCTGCGAAGGCATTTGGTCATCTTGATTGGATGTTTCTGGAAGGTACTCTGCATAAATTTCAGTTTGGCTTCAGTTTATGGACTTCATTGTTGACGTAGCCTTGGAGTCACCCAGAAGGTTGATTCTGGGGGACTTTAATGCCTGGGTCAATAATGAACTCTCGCAAGTTGGAAATAATCTCTTCCTGCTTATGACTATGCTGGGCCTTACACAGGTGGTTACCTCTGCTACCCAAATAGGGGGTCACTCTCTGGATCTTGTGTTCCTCCTGGGGATGGAGACCACAGATCTGGGGGTGGAACCAGCTGATTGGTCAGATCATCACACTATAAGGTTCAGTTTCAGGGCACCCCCAAATAAGTCTGACCCTATGGAGATGGTCCAGTACTGCCCATTAAGGAGAGTTACCCCAGAGGGCCTATTGGCAGTGCTGGACCTATCGTGTTTATTGAGTGAATGCATGAGTCCAGGGGTTCTTGTACTGGCCTATAATAAGGCAGTGGGAGATGCCTTGGACTCAATTACTCCTGTTCGTGTTCGTCCACTCACTCTGTGCCCTGAACTCCTTGGTTTGATGAGTCCTTGAAGGAGCTGAGAAGAGTGGATCAAAGGCTAGAGAGAGCTTGGTGCAAATCTGGCCTTGATGCTGACAGGCTTAGATTGATGGAACATTATAAGGGCTATCAATCAGCAATCAGCCGTAAGAAGGCAGAATTCCTGTTCGGGGAGATTGCTGCTGCACAGAATCAACAGGATCAGCTCTTCTGAACTGTGGACAGACTGTGCAATCCAGTCTGTCTTCAGTCTGGAGGATATTTTTCACAAATAAAGTGTGATGAGTCACTCGATTTTTTGCAGATAAGGTTGCCAGCATCAGGTTGGATATAAGCCCAGTTCTCTCTAAGAAGGATTGTGGACATCAATGTGGGTGGCTAGCGCCCGTTCTGCCTGGTCTGACTTTAGCTGGCTGGAATTCATGGACATTGTGAGGATTGTCCAGACTTTGCGACCAACCAGCTGTAGTATGGATCCGGGCCCTACACCACTATTGGTAGGTTGTGTAGATGTTATCTGCCTGCTCCTGGTTGAAATCATCTGGAGTTCCTTGGAGAATGGGTCTCCCCTGAGCCCCTCAAGGAGATGGTCATTCAATTACTCCTTAAAAAATCCTCCTTGGATCTAGACTGCCAAGCAAACTACAGACCTGTCTCTAATCTACCCTTTGTGGGTAAGGTTATTGAGAAGGTGTTGCATTGCAGCTGGATGATCATCTTACAACCCACAATGTCAATGATGCTCTCCAAAATAAGTTCAGAAAAAGACATAGCACTGAGACCTCACTTGTTTGAGTTTTAAATGACCTCCTAGTAGCGAGAGATTGAAAGGCTCGTACTGTCTTAGTCCTTCCTGAGCTTTCAATGGCATTTGACACTGTAGACCATGGTGTGCTTTTGGAGTGCTTGCGGCTTCTCTGTGGATTATTTGCAACAGTTCTAAGTTGGTTCCACTCTTTCCTCTCAGGCAGGTCTCAGAGGGTTGTTACTAGAATTTATTCCTCTGATGCCCTCCCCCTGTCCTGTGGGGTGCTGCAGGGCTCCATATTTTCACCCATGTTGTTTGCAGTGTATATGCTGCCACTGGAAGATATCATTAGGTGATACAGTTTGGGTTTTTACTGTTATGCAGATGATACCCAGTTGTATTTGTCCTTTATTCCCAGACAGGATGATGCGATCTCCGTGCTTAACAACTGTCTGGCTGAAATCAAGAATTGGATGAGCATTAGCTGACTGAGATTAAAGCCGGATAAGACCGAGGAGTTGGTTGTGGACCCAGGTCCTCCGGAGGTAGGTCTTGGGGTGGGGTACCCTTTGGTCGTATGGCTTGATGGTGTCCAGCTCATGACCTCAGATCAGGTGTGTAACCCGGTCATTATTTCTGACAGCAGTTTGACCCTGAAATCACAGGTGTCTGCAATTGTCAAATCTTCCTTTTACCATTTAAGGAATATCACCTGGGTGAAACACCTTGTTCCTCCGGCTGACCATCCTACATTGGTCCACGCCTTCGTAACCACCCGCCTTGATTACTGCAATGCACTCTACCTTTGGCTTCCGTGGTTGATATCCATCGCTTGCAGCTAGTGCAGAATGTGGCGGCCAGGCTACTGAATGGTACATCTAGGTCTAGTCAGATAACACCTGTGCTGTGCAAACTTCACTGGCTGCCGGTACAGTGGCAGATCACCTTTAAGGTCGGTTTACTGACCTATAAAGCCCTACATGAACAGGGACCCCATTACCTACAAGACTGCCTTACTCCCTACTACCCCTCCTGCTCACTCCAATCTGCCAACGAGGGATGGCTAGAGGTTCTCAGGGTTCAGTTAAAAACATCTGGGGCACATGCTTTTTCTCATGCTGCCCCTACTCTGTGGAATTCTCTACCTCGTCAGTTGAGGGAATGCCAGACCATCTCGAGATTTAAATCAGAGCTTAAAACGTATTTGTTTTATCAGGCCTTTTCTGATGGCTTTTAGAATTTATTGTTATTATTTGTTATATTGAATGTTTACTTTATTGTATGGCACCTTGGTATTTGAAAGGCGCTTGAGAAATACATTGTACTTACTTACTTACTTACTTACAGTTGTCTGATATTCCTTTTATGGTCGGTGTTAATTTGGGCTCTTTGGTAGTTGCTAATCTATGGGTGGTCCTCATGGTGAGGATTTGGCGAGAAGTCTATACTGTGTATAGGCTCAATATGGATGTGTGCAGAGACTCAAATTCGCTCCTGTCTAGATTTAACTCCCCTCCATTTAGACCTTGACTTTCAGCAATGAGCTTGCATGAGTTTATGTCATGAATATAAGTTTTTTTAAGGATTGTTTTTTAAAATGTTTTCTCAATTAAAGACAAATTTTATTTACCATCACATGACTTTTTCTGTTATTTGCAGATACATCATCATTATTTACTGGATGCCTTGAGGCTGTTCGCCCTCTGGGTGGGAGCCAACCCACTGCATGTGTTTTAAATTTCTTTGGTCACACAACCTGTTCAGTCAGGTCGTGTCCCTATATTTTACAAGAAACTCAGGGATTTGGAACCAGACCATTTAGTTATGGTTAAAGATAGATGGGAGGTAGAGTCCGGGGTCCCTCTCATGGAGGCAAAGTGGGCTCAGATTTGGTGGGGCATTTATTGTACCACATCCTCCCTTTCATAGAGAGAATTCCATCTGTGTGTAGTTGTAAGGTATTTTCATACTCCTGTTATTGTTAAACATTGCAGGCACCATCATTCAGACCTGTGTTGAAAGGGTTGTGGGGCACAGGGAACACAATTTAATATTTTTGGGGAATGCTCACACTTTCAGCCTTTTTAGAGAGGATAGCTGGAGTGGGGGGGTCAGATGTTTGAGCTTGTTATCCCACTTCACTTTCAGTTCTGATTTGTGGTTGCCTCAGCCGGGGTCTGGGGTATGTATGCATTTATCATATTTGGTGGCGGTTACTTTCAAACTGTTACACAGTTGTGGTTAACCCTGATAGTTCCATCTGAGGACCTTCAGCTCCAAAACTGTCTTCAGATTTTAATTATAGAGCAAGTGACAGCTTCTCTCCAGCTGTAGAAGGAGCAGTTTTAGGGTCTTTGGCTCCCCTTTCTTCATTTTCTAGAGAAGAAGTAATGGACTGATGTTCTAGAGATTCTGGCTCACTATAGTTAAGTCAGTGAATTTCACCGTACTCTTAATGGACTTCTTTTCTTTTTATTGGACTTAGTTTTTCCCCAGCTCTTGGTGTTTAATTTTTGGGTATTGGGGTTCTGACCCTTAAGGGGTTTCACCTGGTCTACTTCTTGCACTGTTGTTGCATTTTGAGGTACTTTATTTCTTGTTTTCCTTGTTATATTACAGGTTGACTGTTCCATTTTATTCAAACTTGTTTACGGTGTTTGGAAATGACAATTGGACCCTTGTATGATACCTTTTAGATATTGGTTTATTGTCATGTTTGTTTCTGATCTTGGGCCTATATATGTACTGTTTGTAATGTGCAGTATGTTGTGGACATTTAATAAAGTTTAATTTAAAAAGAAAAGAAGCACAAAGGTGCAAACAGAGGAGAAGATTGCCCAGCCAGTGCAGAGAGGGTACAAGCTCTTTTTCAGGTATGTAAGCAAAAAGAGAAAGACCAGGAGTGGGATAGCAAGGCTTAGGAGGGACAGAGAGGAGTGCTTGGAAGGGGACCAGGAAAAAGCTGACATCTTGAACAAATGCTTTTTTGCTCAGTGTTCACTAAGAAAGAAGATGAGAGTCCACAGGTAAGGGTCAGAAGCATTGAAGGAACGGAGGTAGACACTTGTCCATTTACAGAGGAGAGAGTCCTGAAGAAACTCATAAATCTGAAAGCAGACAAGGAAATGGGGCCAGATGGGGTGCATCCTAGATGACTGAGGAAGCTCAGGAAAGAACTAGCTGCACCTCTGACAGCACTGTTCAACAACTCACTGGAGACAGAAGTGATTCTGGTGAACTGGAGGAGGGTAGATACAGTCCCACTTCACAGAAATGGGAGCAAAGAGGATTCTAGCAATTACAGGCCAGTCAGCCTGACTTCAGTGATAAGGAAATTAATGAAATCAGAAGGAGAGAATAGTGGAATATCTTGAATCCAGTGGTCTTCAAGATTTGAAGAAGCATGGCTTCACTGGAGGGAGATCATGCCAAACAAATCTGATAGATTTATTTGACTGGGTGACCAGAGAATTAGATCAGGGAGGAGCAGTGGATGTGGCCTACCTAGTTTTCAGTAAGGCCTTCAACACCGTTCCACATAGGAGACTCGTAAACAAGCTAGGAAGCCTGGGAGTGGGTCCAAAGGTGGTAAACTGGGTGAAAAATTAGTTGAGGGACAGGAGACAAAAGGTAGTGGTAAACAGAGTTCACTCTGAGGAAGGATGAGTGACCAGTGGGATGCCACAGGGATTAGTAGTGGGACCGGTCCTCTTTAAGGTCTTTATCAGTGACATTGCAGAGGGGCTAGAAGGGAAGGTGTGCCTCTGCAGATGACACTAAAATCTACAATATGGTAGACACTCCGGGGCAGTGGAAAAATTAAAAGAGATCTAAAAAAAGCTAGAGGAGTGATCATGGGTGTGGCAGCTGGGTTTCAATGTGAAGAAGTGCAAAATGATTCACTTGGGGCACAGATAAACAGGGGCAGAGTACAAAACCAGGGGAGGGATGTTAACCACCACCAAACAGGAAAGAGACTGGGAGGAAATCATATCTGATGACCTAAAGGTGGCGAGACAGTGTGACAAGGCAGTGGGGAGAGATAGTAGGATGCTAGGCTGCATAGGGAAGGGTATAACCAGCAGAAAGAGAGAGGTGGTGCTACTGCTATATAGATCACTGGTGAAAAAATACCTACAGTACTGTGCCCCGTTCTGGAGAGCACATCTCCAAAACAACATAGACAGGGTAGAGGTGGTCCAGAGGAGGGCAACTAAAATGCTGGAGGGTCTGCATCCCAAGTCCTAACAGGAGAGACTGAAGGACTTCAATATGTACACCTGGAAGAAATGACAGAGAGGGGGGATATGATAGAAACATTAAAATACTTCTTGGTATAAATAAGGTTCTAGAGGGAAGCATTTTTAAGAAAAAAAGATGCTCAAGAACAAGGGGACATGCTAAGAAGTTGGGGGTGGAAACTCAGGGAAGATGTGAGGAAGTACTTCTTTACTGAAAGAGTGGTAGATGCCTGTAACAGCCTTCCAGTTGATGTGGAAGGGGGACAAAAATTGTAACATGTTTCAAGAATGCATGGGATAGTCATAGAGGAACCTTAGAAGTAGGGGAAGGAAGGAAGGGGGTAAAGCTGGAGAATAAGTATGATCTGCTGTGTTCCAGTAGGTAGGGAAAATGGCCAGACTGGGTGGGCCAACTGGTCCTTATCTGCTGTCAATATTTATGTTTCTATGTAATGGTGAGTCTAGCAAATGTTGTCATATTTTAAAGGTTTATCTGTTTGCAAGTGTTTTTAATTTATGTGTTGTAATCTTTGTATTTATAAACTTAACCTGATGTGAAGCTGTATAGTTTCTAAATTTTGTATTGCATTGCACTTTATGTAATTTGGACCTCAGGTCGTGCCTGAAAAAGGAATGTAAACCAGAGTACTTACTTGATAAATAAATAAATGAAATGAAATAAATGAAACAAATGCAAGATGTCCAGTGCACCTCCATAGGGTCTGCTCTTATCTCAGACCACACCTGTGTCGCCTTAACTCTTACAATTTGTCCACCATCCCAGAGCCCCCATGGGTGATGCATGGATACTTACCTATTGCACCAGAAGGGATTTAGATAGTGGCTGACTGCAGAGATTGCCTCCTTCCTGGTTATCAATGACTCCCTGGAAATCTTGAAGGCTATTTTGTCTGACACGCTAAAGGCTTACTTAAAAGGGAACTGTCAGCAATAAGAGTCTCATCCAAGTGTGAGGCTGACCCCAATTTGTACTTACTGTACAGAAATTTTTTTTTTCATTTGCTGTTTACTGCAGTATAGTAGAATGTATTAGGCGAATTTTGCTGACTTCTGAGATGCCATTTCTTGCAACTAGAAATCCAAGAATGCCCTGCAGCTGACATCAAGGGATGACTGCTGAGCTGGGAGATCCAATAGCCCACAGTAGCAACAGGAGAACAGCAGACCAGCAAACAGAAGATTACAGCTTAAAAAAAAACTCTGACATTCACTGCAAGCTAATGAATCTCCCACTGCTGCAGCCCACCTCTGATGCCAGCTACAAGAGAGTCTGGCATTTCTGGTTACAGGGAATGTCAGCTTACAAGTCAATGAAATTTGCCTGCTACAATCTACTACACTGCAGTAATCAGTAAGTAAAAATAATTCTTTTTTCATACAAAGGACTAATTGGGATCAGCCTCACACTTGGGTGTGAGGCTCTTATTGCTGACAATTCCCCTGTAAGGGGCTGCATCACTAGCTATATGTCTCAACTCAAAAGGCAGTGTCAGAAGCATGTGGATGAATTAGAAAAGCAGCTTAAAGTCAAATAGAATCACTATAACAGGCAGGAGGTGCATGACTCGCAGCTTTACTGGGAAATTATGCAGGTTAGGTGATAGATTAATGTCATATCCTTATTCACAGTGCAAAAAGTCATGTTAAGGACAGCACATAAATACTGGGAATCCAGGGAAAAGAATGGTTGGCTGCTGGCCTTCCACATAAGAATTAGGCAAGCTGCCAAGCATATTGCCTGTATCAATCTCCCTTCAGGGACCCTTTACGAGGAAGTCAGATGAAATAAATGAAGCTTTTGCAAAGTTCTATGCTGAGTTTTATACCGCTAGGTTGGGCTCAGATCCACCAATGCTGTCCGACCTTCTGAGGTATACTCCCCTGTCTTGTGTATCTGACTGTCAAAAAACTGATCTGGATAAGCCTTTTTCTCTCTCCAGAAGCTCCAGACTGCTATTTGTGACCTTCCAAAGCAGAAAATGCCTGGCCCAGATGGCCTTCCTGCTGAGCTGTACCCGACCTTCTTGCCAGTTCTAGGCCAACCCTTCTTAGCTACGTTAACCGCAGCATTTGTAAGTGGAACTTGGCCTCCCACTATCCCAGAAGCCCTTAGAGTCATTTTTCTGAAACTAGGCAAAGACCCTCAAAACATCTCTATCGTTCCATTTCCTTTCTGAATGTAGATGTTAAGATCATAGCAAAGGCTCTTGCACTCAGATTATAGGCAGGCATCCATTTTCTCAACAAGCAGGCTTTATAAAGGGTAGACTAGCATTAAACAATATCCCAGCAGCAATTGATATTATTAGGGCAGCTTCTAAGAGAGATTAATCCGCTTTGCTGGTCAGTGTGGATACAGAAAAAGCATTTGATTCAATTGAGTGTCCCTATTTCTTCCAAGTTATGCAGGCCATGGGGAACTGGTCCAGCATTCATGGCCTGGATGTGGTTGCTATATGCAGAGTCCTCTGTACATATCCTCACTAAATCTCCTATTTCCCCTTCAATTCGGCTTGGACTGGGCACTTGACAAAGTTGCCTGCTGTTTCCTCTTTTGTTCCTTTAAGCTATGGAGACTCTTCCAAAGAGAATATGGCACTCTTCAGAGATTGAGGGCATCACATGTAGGTCTGCTTGACTTATTACTCTAAAATTTGTGGATGACTTGGTAGTGGCAATTACCAAATCTGCTATGTCAGTCCCAGCGCTTTCTGGTGCTAGTATCCCTGCTAACTGAATTTAGCCAGTTATCTGCTCTGCAGGCAAACTGGAGCAAGACAGAGAGTCTTCCCCAATTCAAAGTCCACTACTATGGACCAGATTAAACACTAAGGCTCCACTGGTCCCCCACATACATAACTCATTTAGGCATTAAGCTCCCAGCAACCTTTGTTCACTAGTAGCCCTTAATCTTAATCTCCCAGCCATGGACACAGATCTCTCCAGATGGAAGAAGCTGCGGTTCTTTTTTCAGGGTTAAACTGCAGCCACTAAAATGATGCTCTTTCCTAAATTCCTCTATTACCAAAACAATCTACTAGTCCTAATCAGGCTGGATAAGTTGCAAAAGCTGGAGCGCTTATTCCTTACATTCCTATGAGAGGGAGTCAAACCCAGATTTAGCTTGCAAAAACTAAGGGTGCCTGGACACAAGGGGGTGGGCTCTGCCTTAGCTATGGTATACCATCAAGCTACAGGGATACAGCAAAGTTAGTTGCTGCCTGTGTTTGATAACTCTCCAGTTTGGATACCCCTCAAACAGGGCCCAGGGCTGCAGCCACCATGGAACTCTGGCAAAAGGTGGTGCCACACCAAATCCCCAGGGGAAATCTCCCCTGTAGCAACCTTTTCAGTGCAGACCTGGGACACTTCACTAAAGCAAAGAAGATAGGACAAGTTAGATCTTGGCCCATTAGAACTGTTGTGGTACATTCCCCACGTTACCATAGCAGAATAACACTTATTGTGGTGCTTCTGGGCATCCCAGGAAATCTGTCGAGCAGGGGACCTTTATATCCCCAACTCTAGTATGCTGAATTCTGTCCAAAAACTGCAATCATGATATGGCCAGCTGCGAACACATCATGTAGATACCTTCAGCTCCACTCTGCCCTGGGTAGATGGTCACCTCCAGTGTCTAGACCAACTTTATACAATGCAGTCCAACACATGTCGGTTTGGATGAAGCATCCCCCTAGGCTAAGAGGGAGAATGTACAATTTCCTCCTTGAACCATACTGCCATCTGCTACATAAGCAACAAGCTGCCTGGGGAGAGGAGCTTCAGTTGCCCATCACTATGAATATGTGGTCAGCTATGCTCAAGGGGGACCACACCAATTTCAGGGATATGTGGTACCAACTTATCCAGAAAAAGGTTCTTCATAGGTGGTACTGCACTCTGGCAGTGTTCTGTAAAATGGGATTGTTGTAAAGAGACCACTGTTGGAGACGTCACCAACTGAGAGTCATGCTCACCCATATCTTGCAGTCCTACCCTAGTATCCAAAGCTACTGGGTGAGCATCTTTGAGTTCTGTGAGGTATTTCTAAGCAAGCCACTGCTGCATAACCCTAAGGTATGGATTTTAGGGGCTCCCCTTACAGTTCACAAACTCCATATGCTGGCCCAAGGTTGGTTTCTTCCAGCTGCATTAGAGGCAAAAAGACAAATGTTGCTTAAATGGAGATCTGACTCCCGGCCAAGTAGAGCAGAGTGGCTACTGGCCTTTGGCAAACTGGTAGAATATAAATGCTTTTCACACCTGGCACAGAATAATATGGGGAGATATCATTCCATTTGGGATCATTTTCTAGGTAGGAGACAGATGCACCCAATCCTCTCCTAATTCGTGTGAGGTCTAGTCTAGTTACTTGATTTTTACCAATCGTGTTTATCTGCTTTGGTGTACAACATTAATAGTTTATACTTATCTTAGGAAGATTACTTTGTACTTTGTTCTGTTACATTTAGGTAGTCCCTTCCTGCAATTACTGAATGATGTACAGTACAAACAAGGGGCATGATGGGAAAAAAGAAAAATGAGAAGATTTTGTTAAATCATATGTAATGACCTACTACTTGTTGCTGTTATGATGTTCTGTTTACCGCTTTTGTTATTGCTTCTTCTCTAATAAACTATTAAAAAAAATGTTGGCGATATGGTGGGCAAGTTCCTGAAGGGGCAGGGCTAGCAGCTTCATGTCAATTATGTTGCCACCTATCCTGGTTTTACCCAGTATCCTTTTGATACATTTTAGGGTGTCTACAGTGGATACTGGCTTGAAGTAAAGTTTAGGGTGTCCTGTCTCTGGGTCATGTCTGCAAGGGGCTTCCATACCATCATCATCATTATCATCACGAGTCATCTGTGGAGGACTGCCATAGACAATTGCACATAGGACCGTAAAGACTTTGAAAAATTTGTTTGCCATCTCTGTCGGGTCCAGGATCTCATTCTCATTAACTTTAAGCATTTTAAAAGGATGTTTTTCACCCTTGCTCAGGAACTCAGCAATGTCCTTACAGATTTTTTTCTGATTGCTCCAGTTTTGGGTTTGCTGGACCTTACAATATTCAGATTTGGCCAGCCTAATATTACTGGTGCATCTATTACGTGCTTCTCTGTATTTTTGTAGACACATTGGTGACAGTCTGTCTTGCTAAGGACCACCAGTTGTCTCTTTCCCTCATGATGGTCAGGAGTCCAGGGGTGATCCATCCAGAGGGGATACCCCACAACTTGTGTTTTTCTAAGGGGTAAACCTGCCATAGGCTGCAAACAATTCCTTTATTAGGAAGTCATGGGCAGAATCTATATTGGAAATGGCATCCAGACAGCTGCAATCTATGTTAGCCATGTAAGATTTAATGGCCACCACCTGATCTTTGCATAGAATGTGGCTGGTGATAAATCTAGGTGGTGGCTTGGTCTGATTAACTGCCCATGAACATTGTACTGGAGAGTGGTTGCTGGTGGTATCAGGTAGCATGCTGACATCTTAGACCTTGTTAGGATATTTAGCCAGAATCCAGTCTATTAGGATGCTTGTGCCTATTTTATAGTTGGCTTTGGTGTTTTCAGTAACTATTTGGGAGACGAAGAGACTGGTGACCACGTTAGATCTGGAGGCCAACTGGTATTGAAGTCTCTGGTGACAATTATTTCCCAGTTTTGATTAATTTGTTTGAAGTATCTGGAGAAGGACCCGTGGACAGATTGGTGTTTACCAGGTGGTAAGTAGGTTGTCATAAGGGTGAGTGATTTTTTTTTGTTCCCTAGCAGAAGCTTAACTGCCAGGCATTCGCATTCCCTAGTTAAACCACTAATTTCTAGTTTGCAGCCTAGCAGGTCCAACCTAAAGTAGGTAAAGCAGCCACCTCTGTGCTTGCCCATCTGTTCTTCTCTATAGTAGGTTGAAGCCTGGCAAGGCGATGACAGCATCAGAAATCTTGAGGGTGGCCTCCTCCATCTTAGAAGCCAAACGCCTCTTGCTTATGTCATGGAGACAGCCTTCTATACCCACCAGAAAGGCATGAAGCCTTAGCTAGGTTATCCTTGTTTGAAAAGCTCTTGGCTTTACAGGGACCAAATATGTGGTCATTTTCAGCTAAATGGGGACCATACCTTCAGTCTGATTATTTACATATTGTATACGTAGGTAAGAGTCCCCCCTTAGAGTGCCTCTAACTAAGTAGTGGTCCAATAGGATGGGTGGATATCCCTTTCTCCCCTTTCTCCCTTCCCCCCTGACCCTTCTGGGCCTATTGTGTTCAGCTGGAGTGAAACTGAAGAGATAGGTGGAAGCACAAATAGTATGGCACAGTGGTAGCTATGGTGGATGACATACAGATGTGTATAAGTATACATATATAAATAATTATGTGTAAAACAAACTATAATATTGGTATATACATGCCTGGCCTTGGCTATGTGGCTACATCAGTTTGTAACTTTGTGCAGTAATCATGGTATTTAAAAAAAAGAGAGAAAATACCCAATAAAAAATTATACGATAAAAAAAAGAAATCTTGAGGGTGAGACAGATTTCTTTTAGGATATTACACCTGGTTGCCGTAGTGCAATGCACGTTTCAAACTGAACAAATTTTGTGAGAAGGCTTCCAATGTTTAGGGAGACAGTGTTTAGTTTACTGTGATGACTACATGCAGGGTTGTTTACGGGACCAGAGTTTGGGTGGATATTGCCTGACAATAGGAGTAAGATTAGCATACTTCTTCTTAGGTCACTAAATCCATGTTTGAGTTTCAGGGATTTCTTCCTGTGGGAATGAGGCAAATGGGTGATACTGGAGAGATATATGTTGTGAGAGTAGCACTAGCACTCCCCTAGAGCTGCTAGGACTTGAAACCCACTGTGGTCAGACTTTAATTGGGGGCCTTGGGAGTTAATATGTAAAGCCAGGGCCTCTGTTGCCCAAGGGCACATCCAGTCATCTGAGAAATCAGCAATCACTGCTTCAGATAGTTTGGTGCACTTGCACAGCCTCTAAATGGGTAGTTGACTCAGGAGTATCAGTACTGATAATATCATTTTTGCAGTAGTACTACACACTCTATACAGGAGCTCAAATCTAGATAAGTGGTGCAGTAGCAGGTTCATGTAACTGCATAAATAGGTTGATGTTCTTCAGCAGAGAAAGATAATGTGCTAGTTTAATTGTTGCACATACTATAAGTGCTACCATGGACAGCTATAGGAAACAAGTTGGGCATATACACTTCTCCCAGATAGGGTGTACAAAGGTACTTGCTGGCAGCAGGGTTAGCACCAGGAGTAGGGCTCTATTCAGTCTCTAGGTGCTCAGGGAAAATCCTGTGGTAGAGCTACCTATACACCCCACCCAGATAGGGGTTGAGTGGTATTTGCTAGCAGCAGGGTAGGTACCAAGACTACGGCTCACTTTAGTAGCTAGGAATCCAGACCAGGACGAGAATGTGTTGACTCAGGGGAACCTTAAGCTATCAGTGAGATGACAGCATCAGGCTGTACTCCTGGCATAGGGTACACTCTAACTGGATGAGAAGGCAGGCAGCATTAATATAGGCCAGCATACAACAGGCAGCATAACTGATCTGAACAAGGATAACTGGCAGCATTTGAGTAATTACGGAATCAGTCTGCACCAGATCGACATAGGGTGTACTCTGTGACAGAAATAATAACCCATCTGTAAAGCATCTGCAACACACTTAGCTAGCTAATAAAGTAAGGAGGTTTAGGGTAGACAACTTATCATAATGCAACAGGCTACAGAAGATGTATCCTAAACTAGCTGATGAAATAAATAAGCCCCAGTAGATTGGAGTAGGGTGAGCTTTGAGTTAAGCATTAAGACTAGCTACATTAATTTAGCAGAGATTGAGCAAGACTAATTAGCAGTGCTTTGAGCTAAACAATGAGACTAGCAACATTAATTTGACAGAGATTAATTTTGTCTAATCACTAAACCAGTAGTGATAAAGCAAGCAACATCATAAATTAGCAGAGGTTAATCTACCCAAATCACTAAGCAGCCAGTGATAAGGCAGGGAACAGTATACATTTCAGAGCCACTTTCAAGTACTCAACCAAGTCATTATTGTAATGTAGCTTGTAGCACTGTGGCTTAATACCACCCAGGTCAAGATGGATTCAGAGCTGTTGTTGGGAACAGGCTACACAAGCTGCCTTTACACACAGAGTACCTTATTTGTAGAAATCTGACAGCAAGTACTGCAGTTGGCAGCTTTCAGTGGGTGACTCTCTCTGGCACTCTCCCATTGTTTTTTGTGCTGTGTTCCTTTGCACTGTGGGCCACAGTGATCTGGTCCACTTGAGGGCCAAGGAAGAATTTGAAAAAGACTCTGCAGACATCACTGTAGCAGCTGTTCCTGAATAGTGGAGTGGCCCCTGGTTGAAGAGCTGTGTTGTGCATCCCAATCCAGTTCTGCAGTGGTCATTGGGGGCAGGTGAGTGGAGGACCCACTGATGTCACCTCACAACCCCTTTTGCTGTGTCCACTGATGATTCGGCTGGAAAATGGCACAGAATGCATCAGGTGCCCTTTCTTTTGTAGCACTCTTTCTTTTACAGGTTTATTGAATTAGCCCATATCACTGCAACAGCTGCTCCTGATGGGTGCAGCAGCCACCAGTCAAAGAGCTGTGCTGTGGACCCTAGTATGATTCTGCAGCACTCATTGTGAGGGAGGTGAGTGGAGGGCCCGCTGATCTCACCTTATAACCACTGCTGTTGTGTTCACTGATGATTTGGCTGGGAAATGGTGCAGGATGCGGCAGACATCTGTGTTTTGTAGCACTCTCTTTGGTGGGCTTTTTGAATTAGCTCAAGTCATTGCAGTGGCCCCTCCTTATTGGTGGAGCACCCCCACTTGAGGAGCTGCAATTGAAACCCAGGTCCATTCTGCAGGGGTTGTTGGGGGAAAGGTGATTGGATGTCCTGCTGATCTCAGCTCCTGACCCCTGTTGCTGTGTCCACTAATGATCTGGCTGGAAAAGATGCAGGATGAAGCAGGCACCTGTCTTTTGTAGTGCTCCTTCTTTGGTGAACTTTTGGAACTAGCACTAGTCACTGCAACGGGCGCTCCTGATTTTTGGAGTGGCCCCTGGTTGAAGAGCTGCTCTGTGGATCCTGGTCCAGTTCTGTGGCAGTCATTGGGGTGAAGTGAGCATAGGTCCCATGGGTCTGACCTCCTGAGGCCAGTTGCTGGGCCACTGATGATTTGGCATGTTGAACACAATAAATAGCAAGTTTGTAAAGTGTGCAAAACAAGTTCTGCAAAGAGTCTGTATGGAACAGCTTAATGCCAAAGTAAATGTGTGTGGTGGGGGAACTTAAGCATTCAAGCATACCCTCTGCCTGGAGCCACCCAAGCACTCAGTTTGGTGCATGGAAAGTGAGGAAGACAGGTCATCTCTACCAGCTGTTCCATTCAATGGTACTGGAGCTGGCCAAACTAGGCATAACTGTAGTAATAATATAGATCCAGAAAATGTGGGGAAATAGAGAGATAAAGGGTAGGGGATGGGGGAGGGACAAGAAAAAGGAAGGCATGGATTTCAAAGTGAAATTAGTCAAAATATTTTTACAGACTATAAGATACTGATACTGGAACAAGCTCTTTTGATCTTATGCTTGTCTTTTTATCCTCTGCAGGGATTATAGATCTTTGCCTTTAGTGGGCCCACAGCAATTATTTTCTCACTCCATGGATAAAACTGTTTTCATTTTCATTGACAAGTTCACCATTTCACAGCTGCTCACTACTTCCTTTGAAGTCCATATGACTGCTGTTACTTCTACTCCAGTGTTTCTTAACTTGGAAGGATTTAAGTGTAGGCATTTTGAAGTGAAAATGTGGAACACAAATGTGGTTTAAAATAGTAAAAGTGGGGCTCTACAAAAGTACTAACATTGAACTGTACATACATTTGATTGTTCATGAATAAAATGACTGATTCTTTCAAGCAAATGTTTATATTTTTAGATTCTCCCTTTACCAAATAAGTATTTTCAGAAGATGTACATTCACAATACTGTATCATGAAATACATCCAGTTTTATCTAGTTTTATAAACAAAAGGTGCTCTACATAAGACAAATGAATGCAGAAACCGTATGGCAGGGTTATTTTGCCTACTCATTGCATAATCATTGGTTTGACATTTCTCTCTAGTTAGGGATGATTTTACAGCTCGGTGTATTCAACTAGAGCAGTGTTGGTACTCTGAAGCTTTCTGAACCTATGCTGTTGTGCACACTGGATGTTGTGTTTTTTCAGGTAAGGGACCAGTTGGTCTCAAACAATACTCTCCAGGGCCTTGCAGGTTTATAACCACTGTCCATCATTCACAGTCATAAGGGGTGGAATAACGTAAGAGGGGACAAATAACTGACACTCTTTACCAATATACGAACATACGAAATTGCCAGCGGAAACAGGCCATGATGGTCCATCGAGTCTGCTTGAGTGTGCAGCTGGCTGAATACCACAGAACTGCCTCCCTCCCCACCCTTACTCCTCCTGGAGTTGTACTTTCCCCATCTCATTCCCAACCTGCCACCCCCACCCATCAGAGCACCCTTCCGTCCTAACCCACTTCCTTATTCTGACCCCCTCCTTGAAGATGGTCACTGTTCTCGCTGCCACCACCTGTTCTGGCAACTTGTTCTACCCCATCACCACTCTTATTGTGAAAAAGTGCCTCCACATTTCCCTCTTAAATCTGCCCCCCCCCACCAATTTCAGGCTATGAGCCCTTGTTATACCTTCCATTCTTAAGTTAAAGATGCTCTCTGTGTTCACCCTGTTTATGCCATTTAGGTACTTGATGGTCTCAATCATATCACCCCTCTCCCTTCTGTCCTCCAGGGAGAACATGTTCAGCTCCCCCAGCCTCTCCTCATAGTTTCTGTCTTGCATGTCATGGATCATTTTGGTTGCCCTCTGTTGGACCCCCTCGTGCAGTTTGATATCTTTCTTCATGTAAGGGCACCAGAACTGAACACAGTACTCCAGGTGCAGCCTCACCAGTGACCTGTACAGTGGGAGAATAACTTCTTCCCTTCTAGAGGTGATTCCCCTGGCAATGCAACTGAGCATTTTATTTGCTTTGGCTACTGCCTTTTGGCACTATGCAGTGCATTTCATGTCACTCCTGATCAATACCCCCAGATCCTTTTCTTCCTCCAATACCACCACCTGAATTCCCCCCAGCCAGTAGCCAGTCTTCAGATTTTTGGTTTCCATGTGCATCACCTTGCACTTCTTGGCATTGAAACCTAACTGCCATGTGCATGACCACTTCTCCAGCTTAGCTAGGTCCTCTCTTAGATCCTTTCTCCCCTCCTCCATGTCTACCTTACAACAGAGCTTAGTATCATCCACAAACAGGCAGATTTTTCTATTGACCCCCTCCTCTTGGTCACTTATAAACACGTTGAACAACACTGGTCCCAGCACTGGGCCCTGTGGGACACCACTGGTTACAAGCCTTGGTTTGGACAGTTCCTTCCCCACCACCACCTTCTGGTTCCTGTCCCTTAGCCAGCTCTTGACCCACCCCAGCAGTTTCTCCCCTAATCCCAGGTCTCCCAGCTTGTAGATCAGCCTGCCATATGGCATTGAATCAAATGCCTTGCTGTCCAGGTATAGTACATCCACCGCCTGCACCTTTTCCAAGGTCCTCATAACCCTGTCGAAGAAATCCTCCATGTTGGTTTCTCACGACCTCCACCTAACAAACCTATGCTGTCTATCATCATGGAAATCATTATCTTCAAGGAAGGACACCAGCCTTGGAAAGTTGAAGCCATCCAGATTGCGCATAGAGGTCACATGTATGTGTGATACGGTGGGCACCAGAGGTGACCCTACAGGCCTTGTTAAGGGATGTCGATATTCGTCTGAGGGCAGTGGAGGAAGCAGAGCCATAGATGATTAGTCTGTAGTCAAAGATGGAGACCTCTGAGCCCTGGACAGTGATCTTAAGAGCGTCTGCCATGAGATGTTGTCTGTGACGGTATAGCAGACCTAAACGCATGTTGGCAGCTTTGGCAACACCGTCTATGTGGTCCACATAGGAAAGATTTGAATCCGGAGATATCCCTAGGTATTTGAATGACTGCACCTGTTCAAGAGCACTTCCAAGGCAGGTTGAAATAGTGAGGGGGTGAAGTTTATGTCTCTTGTGAGGGCTGTTAATGAGCATTGCCTTGGTTTTTCTATGGTTGAGGACCAGCTTATGACTGCTAAACCAGTTTTCCACAGAGGCAAAGCCTTGCTGAAGATTGAGTTGTAGGATCACAGGGTCCTTGTGGGAGGAGAAGATTACAGTGTCATCTGCATAGAAGATGAGTTGTTCAGGGCAGGATTTTGAGAGGGTGTTAAGGAAAAGGCTGAAATGTAGTGGGCCCAGGATATACCCCTGAGGGACTCCAGAACAGACTGGTCTGGGATCCAATTGAACACCTGCAATTTTTACTCTTTGCGACTGATTTTGCAGGTAGCTATTGAACCACACTACAGCATCAAGGGAGAGCCCAGTAAGCTGGAGTTTGATCAGCAAACGATGGCGGACAGTGTCAAATGCCTTAGTCAGATCGACAAATACTGCCCCAGCTAGATGGCCCTTATCCAAGGTGCTGTGTAGTGCTTCAGTGAATTTCAGTAAGGCAGATGAGGTACTGTGTACTTTTCTGATACCATGTTGTTGTGTACATAAGAGATTGTGTTTTTCCAGGTATTCAGTGAGTTGGTCGGCCACTATGCATTCAAGAGGCTTGGAGAGAGGAGGTAGAATAGAAATTACTCTATAGTTCCCATGGTAGGTCTTATCCCCGCTTTTGTGGACTGTTGTAACAGTAGCAGCTTTCCATTTGTTGGGGAACTGACTGTGACTAAGGGAGAGGTTGAGAATATGTGTTTATTTGTTTTTGGTTTAGGGTTTTTAGAGTTGTGTTTTTGAGAAAGGTTGTAATTATGGGTGGGTTTTAGTTTATTTGTAATTTAGGGTAGTTTATTTATGAGGTAATTAGGATTTCTTGAGGTGTTTGGTCCCCAGTTTGTTTCCTGCTTGTGGTATGTGTTGGTTAGTGCCCCGGTCATGCGTTATTCACCCTTTGATCTCCGTGCTCTCTACCCTTCCCCCCTCCCATTTTCCATCTACCAGCGCTGTTGGGTGCTTGGCATTGTATGTAGGAGGGATCGGGGTGGGTTTAGTGGGGTGTGTGGACATGGGAGGGTGAATGAACGGACCTCTCATATAGGGCTGGTTAGGCCCAGAAGACACACTGGGGTGAAATGGAGTCTGGAACTTGGTATTCCATGTCTAGTCCCCATACCCCCAAGGGCACCATCTGTTTTGATGGGCAAGAATTCGGGATGGCTCAGGAGCCCTGTCCAACTCAGGCGGTGTTGTGCAATGCCAGATCTGTTAAAAACAAGTCTGCTGTTATTGCTGACTTTGTTGGAACAGCAGATCTGGTGTGCATCACCGAGACCTGGCTGGATGGAAATGCTGGCCCCATTTTGGAGGCAGCAGTTCTAGCCAGGTACTCGGTGATTCACCACCCAAGATTGGTTCACAGCGAGGGGGGGTGTAGCGGTCTGTTTCAAGACCTGGTTAGGGCTCACAGGTGTACCAGTTGAGGAGGCTAATTCTTTGAGTGTACTGTAGTAGCTGGTGTGGGTTGCAGGATAGCCCTTGTCTACTGTCCACCAGGAGATAAGAAGCGATTAGTGCAGGAAGTGGCAGACTTCATTGCCGATAT
Source organism: Neoceratodus forsteri (assembly GCA_016271365.2). Lineage (NCBI taxonomy): Eukaryota > Metazoa > Chordata > Ceratodontiformes > Ceratodontidae > Neoceratodus > Neoceratodus forsteri. The sequence goes on along the minus strand of CM057449.1, from coordinate 1,578,855,649 downwards.
GGCATTGGAGTCATCAATGCTTGGGTCGACGACGAACTCTCGTCTTTTGGTCAACACTTCCTCCAGCTGATGATGTCACTGGGCTTTACACAGATTGTTTCCTCAGCTATTCATAATCATGGTTACTCTTTGGATTTGATTTTCCTCTGGGGGATTGAGGCCTCTGATTTGGTGGTGGAACCTGTCAATTGGTCTGATCACTACACCGTTGGCTTCAATGTTTGTGCTCCCCTTCAAAGGTCTGCCCCTGTGGAGATGGTTCGTTACCGCCCTTTATGGGATGTGTGCCCTGAAGACCTGATGGTGGTGATGAACCTCTCAAAGTTCTCTGTTGCCAGCATGAGTCCGGAGTCGATGATTCTGGCCTATAATCAGGCCATTTCCTCAGCTCTTGACTTACTTGCTCCTGTCCATGTTCGTCCCCTCCCTCTCCGCATTTGGGCCCCTTGGTTTGATGGGTCTTTGAGGGAGTTGCAGAGTGTGGGACGATGGTTAGAATGTCATTCATGGAAATCTGCTCTAGAAGTCAACCACGTTAGTTTGTAGGGGCATTATCAGCTCTACCAATCAGAGATCTCCTGTAAGAAAGCAGAGTCCCTGTCCAGGGAGATTGCTGTCACTCAGAACCGATCGGCTCAGCTTTTCACAACTGTGGACAGGTTGTGCAACCCAGCCTGTCTACAGCTCCATTGAGCCTTTTCACAAAAGGAATGTTGATGAGATCACTCAGTTCTTTGTGAATAAGGTAGCCGACATCAGATCGGAGATCTGCCTGACCCACTCTATGGGGGATGCCGTTAGTCGGCATTCAGTCGCGGTACCCCGAGTCTTCTGGAGTTCCTTTGACCTGCTGAAGTTTGAGGATGTTAGGCAAATTGTCCAGGGGATGCACCTACATGCTGTAGTTTAGATCTGGGTCCAACCTCCCTGATTTTGGGTTGTGTTGAGATCATGGGCCTGTTTCTGGCTCAAATAACCTGGTGCTCCCTAGAATGGGGTGCGTTGCCAAGCCCCCTAAAGGAGGCAGTGGTGACTCCCCTTTTGAAGAAAGCTTCTTTGGCCCCTGATATTTTTGTTAACTACAGACCTATCTCTAACCTTCCCTTTATTGTGAAGGTTATTGAGAAGGTAGTGTCAAACCAGCTGGAGGACCACCTGACCATCCATAATATCTACGACCTCTCCAGTCTGGTTTTCAAAAGAGGCATAGTATCGAGATTGCTCTGGTTCTGGTGCTCAATGATCTCTTGATGGTGAGAGATCAGAGAAACCATTCTATCTTGGTTCTCCTTGATCTCTCTTCAGCCTTTGACACTGTAGACCATGGGGTTTTGCTCGAGCACCTGAGATTCGTCTGTAGACTGTCGGGTTTACATCTTTCCTATCTGGGAGAACACAGGGAGTTGTGTCAGGAATTTTTCCCCCTCTGACCCTTTCTCTCTGCTTTGTGGGGTTCCTCAGTGCTCAGTGCTTTCCCCCATGTTGTTTGCAGTGTATATGCTGTCCCTCTGAGACATTGTAAGATGGTATGGGCTGAGGTTTCACTGCTATGCTGATGATACCCAGCTCTACCTGTCTTTCACTCCCGACCAGACTAGTGCTTTCTCGGTAATTAATAGCTGCCTCACTGAAATCCATGATTGGATGAATTTGAGCTGGTTAAAGTTGAACATAGGTAAGACTGAGGTTATGGTTGTTGACCCAGGTCACAGGATAGAGGGGTTAAAGACTGATCAGCCCTCTGGTTTATTTCTGGGGGTGATCAGATCCTTACCTCTGAACGGGTGCGTAACCTGGGAGTGATTCTTGATGACAGGCTGACCCTTCACTATCAGGTGTCAGCAGTCATAAAGTCTGCATTTTACCATCTCAGGAACATTGCCAGGGTGAAACACCTTGTTCCGTCTAGAGATTTACCAATGTTGGTCCATGCTTTCATGACCTCTCGCCTTGACTATTGCAACTTCCTGTACCTGGAGCTTCCTGGGGTTGATATCCGCCACTTGCAGCTAGTGCAGAACACTGCTACCAGGTTGTTGACAGGGGTATCAAGAAGGACACACATTAACCCTGTGCTGCGTGATCTGCACTGGCTGCCGATACAGTGGTAGATCACCTTTAAAGTAGATCTTTTGACCTACTAAGCCCTGCATGGACTTGGCCCTGAATACTTGAAAGAGCTTCTAATTCCCTACAGCCCTGTATGACAGCTCCTTTCAGCTGATGAGGGGTTGCTGGAGGTTCCAAGGGTTATTTTAAAATCTTCTGGAGCCCTGGCTTTTATGTGTATAGCCCCAACCCTCTGGAATTCTCTGCCCCATCAGTTTCAGGAATGCACGACCGTGGGGAGTTTTAAGCGGGAACTTAAGACCCATCTATGGAGACAAGCTTTTATGGATTGAAGTTTGCTGTTATTCTGATTTTATATATGTTTTTATTTATGTGTTTTTATTGTTCATTTGTACAGTGCCTTGGTGGTTGAAAGGCGCTTAATAAATAACGTTTTATTATTTTTTATTATTATTAACGGGACTAGGACCTCATCAATGGTGAGGGATAGCAGTTTAAGGTCTATCGAGTCCCCACTAGTTCTTGACTTGGAGATTGCCTTGGTGATGTGTTTCCAGGTTTCATGCAACTTAACTGTTTTGAAGTAGAAGGGCGGGTGATTTGTAGAGGTAGGATAGCCACAGGGGGTAGTGGAGGTAGTATCCAGGAAAAAGTTCGGGAGGAGAAGGCTGCTTCAGTCAGTGAATGCATCATTTATGGTGTTAGCAATGACCAGAGGATCTAGGGCTTGTCCTAAGACTTCTCTCAGACAGATACAACTTGTCCCAGCTGGCAAGGGAGAACAACCCATCCCAACTGACTGCCCATGGATGGCGCCTACACACAACCAAAATTACAAGTAATGAAGTATAACTCCCCCTCTAACATGTATGTCCATGAAAAGGTCGGTGAAAGGGCTGGGGAATGTGTGTCATCAGGTGGGATGAACTGGAAGAATATGGAAAAAATTGACTAAAAACAAGGAGAAGAAACAAGTGCACCCATCCACATAGCCAGACCTGAGGTGGCAATGGCATCTGTCAAGAAGGACCATGAAGGCTGAACTTTTAACACTTTAACAACTTTAATGTTGTCTTATTACTTTGGTGGAGGAAGTTGAAATCCTGTTTTCTTTTTTAAACTTAAATTGTTTTAGACTACCTTACAAAAACAGGCAAGAGGCATTTACAAAACACATAACTGGGTCTAAATATGCACTGATACACATTTAAGCATAGTCATGTTTTGCTAATTTAATACAGCCTGTGGCTGTAAACACTGACTATCTACAAGAATCAATTTGGAACCACCATTCAGTTGAACTAAACATTGAGTCTATGCTATATTAATGAATTGACAGGTACATAAATACTTTGGTAATGTTATTACCTAGATTGTAAAAAAACAAAGACAAGGCGCTGCGTCAGCATGTGGTCTAAAAGCAAAACAAAATGGTTATATTAAATGCACGCTGAAAATAGAAAATAGAGTTAAAAATCCTAGATGCCACTCTTAGTGGCAGTAAACACACCAGTATACCTACATGTTTGCCCTATCTGGCTGGTAGTAAGGAGTGTCCTTTGTGTGACCTAGATTTCACCAACCTAAACCTAGTTATACAGTAAGTGTGGACACAAAACCCATTGTATAAATTTGTTTATCATAGCTACTACAGTATATGTATAAATCTAGAAACTTAGTTTTATACATTTAGTAAACTTGTTATGTCAACTAATAGGATGATGGGATGTACTAGGTGGGGTATTGCTAGCAGAAGAAAAGTGGTAATACTTTCCCTATACAGATCCCTGGTATGGTATCCAGAGCTGGAGATTTCATCTTAGAAAGGACAGGGATATGTTGGAAACAGTGCAGTGCAGAGTAACAAAAATGATTCAGGGCCAGCAGGCAGATCCTATGAGGAGTGCCTCAAGCCACTAAATATGTACTCAGTGGAAACCAGAAAGGAGAGGAGAGATATGATAGTGACCTTCAAGTTCCTTAAGGGAATTAACAAGGTAAGCTGTGGGGAATTATTTACCCTGAATACCAACTTGAGGTCACCTGGTCACGAGTGGAAATTAACAGAAGGGAGATTCCGGATGGATGTGAGGAAGTACTTCCTTATGGAAAGGGTGGTGGAACCTTAAAACAGTCTGTCAACCTAGGTAGTGGGTGGAAAATGCAGTCAGAAGATTCAAGCAGGCATGGGATAGAATGAAAAGAATAGTGGTCAACTGGGGTGACAAGACCAGGGCGGAGAATGGGGATAGGATGGTGAGGGTTAGTTCCCTGGAGGAACAAAAGTTCCAGGAACTATAGGGAATATGGGCAGACTGGATGGACCTCTGGTCTTTTTCTGCCATCATGGTCTACATTTCTTCTATGTATTTCATTTAGTGTCAGACGTGACAGATAGTGCTTGAGCAAGTTCTGAAACAGGAAACTTGTTTGGGGGCAGTGGGACTGGTGCCAGTGGATGTAGCAGAGGCAGATGGGTATGCAAAGAAAAAAAGAGAGGTGCTAGAGCTGAGTAGAGGACCTCCATCCTGAGGGTGACCATGAGACAGATGTTGGCCAAAAGAGAAGTCACTGAAGAGACAGCAGTATAACATAAGACAGAGACAGTCAAACCTGTGGTTCAACCTAACATTAGAGAGGTGCCAAGGGATGGGGTTGTAAAAGAAACACCAACAAGGAAGAAGAAGAATGGATATAGAAGTCATCAAATGCTGTGCAAAAACAGAGAGTCAGAAAGAGAGAGAATGTCAGAGAGCCAAAAAAAGCAGATGCAAGAGAAATGATGGGAAGAAGTGCTACAGACCCTTAAGGAAGGGTACACAATCTGTCAGAGCATGCCAAAACCAACACATTTGAAAGTCATTAGGCTCACAAAACTCAGTCCAAGAGATGACATTAAAGCCTTTTGACAACCACTGAACATGTGCCCAAGCCTGCCAGTGGCCATGTCAGCACTGGGTGATCAGGTTAGTCCCTTACCTAAAGGGTAAGGCTCAACTCATTTACAGTCACATGAAATCGGTATAACATTATAATTATGATTTAGAGAAACAAGTATTGCAGCTCCATTATATATCCAAAGAGATGTACTGGCATACATTTTGCATTGGAAATATCAACACCAGATTTACCCAGAGAGATATAACTAGACTCAAAAACTTTACACCTAATGGATCTGGTCAGAAGACAGGACTGTTGCCCAGTTCAAAGTCCACAGACAAGGACAAGCCCAGTGCAGCAGTTGGCAGTGTACCAACACAGAGCAACCAACTTCAACTAAGTACAAAAGAGTTTATACTGGGGCACCCAGAGGAACAAAAGATGCTGAACAAGTAAAATATTTAAAGCTGGATTTAGCCTTAATATATTACCATATACTGTATGCAGTAACTGTCCCTAAACAATAATGTAGTGACAATTCTGGCCAAATGCCCTGGCACTTCGAGTACAGCTCTTCAGGGTTGGGGAAGGGGGGGCTCTGGCTGTATAGAAGGCTGCTTTTAAGGCAGATCTCAATACAAGGGACATACACATCTTGCATGATTTGAAAAGTTTTTAGCAAAAGTATGAATATAGCCCCAGTAAGGCTGGCTAGAATGATCAAATGCCATGTCCATTAAAATGTGAAAACACTTCAGGTGCCAGTCTATGCCCAAATAGAAAAAGTTGTTTAAAAATCTTTAGATCTTTGCAAAACATGTCTTCTCTTGTTTAGATATCCATGGCAACTTAATGCATCATAAAGTAAAATATAACCCATTAGCCACACCAATATCCAAGTACAGTAGATGTTAACTACATAATAATATAAAAGGTAGAACAAATATATATGTTCCATTTGCAATTTAGGAGGTAAAGGCACCGTAAGAAACTGCATTGATGAATATATACAAACATAATCACACCTAGTAATATGCAAGTCAGTGTTATGTATATAAACTAATTATTTGCACATGTCTCTGAAAATCAGCAAGAAGAATGACTGCTATACTGTAAGTAGGGAAAAAGGGAAGGGTGTTGTTGGTGGGGAGAGAGAAAATGGGTTCCAAGGCAAGGATAAATGGAGAGAGGAGAAGAGGGAAGGAAAAATGAAAAGGGGGAAGGGGAGGAAAATAGAGGGATTGGGATGAGGAAAATGGGAGGGTTAAAGGAGCAATATAACAGCTTTGGCTCAATCTGAACAAAAAAATGTAATATAAGTACAAGTTAAATTGAACAGCTAATTGCTCTTGCAAGTTCATAATAATGTCAGGTATAATTATCTCATATAATAATCTTAGGTAACCAATTAACAGGAGGAAAATGAATATGAGGAATAGAATGAAAAGATAATGTGATATCATAAGAATGAGAAATGAAGAAATAAAAACTCAACAGATTGCAAAACTGGAATTGAGGTAAAATGAGTATAAAAATCATTTAATCTGTGCCAGCTGCAGGGAGACATGATGATAAAGTATGTACTTTATAATGGACAGTGGTTCTAAACCGGCAAAGGTAAAACCAAAAAATTACAAATAAGTGCTGCTGGACCCACAGCACAACCACAGGACTCAGGGAGTGAGCCAGAGCCTGCTCTCCGTCTGCTTGCCTCCAACCAACAACTCGTGGACCCTCAGAGTCCAGTACATCAGAAAGGACTCTTTTGTTGGCACTTCACCAATCAGGCGGTTTCAGGGGCAGTACTAAGAGATCAGCATGATTTTCATACAGTGCCCTTTGTTTTCAGACACTGCAGTCTGCCGTTGGGCCCATGTCACAACTTCAGGCTCACAGAGTGAGCTAGAGCCTGCTCTCCTTCTGCTTGCCACCCCTCCCCCAAGTTGACAGCTCACATACCCTCAGAGCCCAGGACATTAGGGAGAACTCTATTATTTACTTTCCACCAATTGGGTGGTTTCAGGGGTGGGACTAAGAGATCATGTGATTTTCATAAAGCGGCCTTTGATTCCAGGCACCGTAGTCTGCTACCGGACCCACACCACATCCACAGGGCTCACAAAGTGAACCAGAGCCTGCTTTACTTCTGCTTGCCTTCCCCCCAGCTAACAGCCCAGAGGCCCTCAGAGCCTTGGACATCAAGGAGGACTCTGTTATTTGTACTCCACTAAGCAAGTGGCTTCAGGGGCAGGTCTTCTCCACTCACCCCACTACTTGACCGGTCCTGTGCAACTTACCCATCTGAGCGGTGGCCAGTTCATTCAAAGGACCATGTGCTAAGGACATCAAGGAGTCTGCTTGGAGTTGCTGTGAGTCAGCAGGTTGGCTGGCCATGCTGCCCCACAGACACCCTACACAGACACCTACTCTGCCTGTGGTAATGTACAACAAACTGTGCCTGTATCAGTACTCCAGTCTCTAGTCATGTCAGTATACTCAAAGTGTTACTGCTGCTTGCTTAGTAGTAGTGTGCACCTTCAAATTACCATCTCATAATATCCACTGTATGCATGGTTTGTTAGCTATCTTAGCCTAGTCTACTTGTCACACCTGTTCAAGTGTTTTGAGCCATTGCTACAAGTCCTATTCTGCTCACTTGCTGTTCAATTTGTATGTATGCCTGTTGACTACTTGTTTTGTTTCACCAGCTTGCTCACTAGCCAGGGTTGACTCTGCTCTTGTTTTAATTTGTTACACTAATTATTCCAGTTCTAACTGCAAATATTCTTGATTTATTTGCATTTAAAGCCTATCCCCCCTCAGCAGCTGCCTACTCTAACTGCTAATGATCTGTGCTCACCCACCTTCTGTTTCTTTTAACTTCCTGCTCCTAATCTGTTCTGTTTTCACAGGCGGCTTCTTACCCTCACATACAGTATTTCCTTTCCTGTTACTCTTCTCTTGTTTCTGCCTAATCACCTTCTACCCCCTTCCACTGGAACCCAAGCACCATGCTCCAAAAGACTACCTGTCTACCTTATCTCTCTTCCCTTTCCTTTTCCCTTTCCCTTTCCCCAGGTCCTCTCATGTTCCCCTTGCCCTCTCCTCACCTCATTTCTCTTCCTCCTCCTCTCCACCCTTCTCATCCCTTTGCCCTGTCTTTCTACCTCCCTCCTCCCCATCTCCTTACATCTCCACTCCCCTATCCACTCTATCCACCCTGGTCTTCTAAATACTCACTCCTTAAACTTCAGATTTCTCCACTGCTCCCCTCACTCTCCTTCTCTTCCTCTCCTCAGCTGTCTCTCTCCCCTTCATTATAAAAGGTAGAACTCTCTCCTTTCTCTTCCCCTTTCTTATCCTCCTCCTCCTTCTGACCAGCAACATGGAACCCAACCTAGTCACCCCTACCCCCTTCTCCTTCTGTTCCTAAAGGCCTTAACTTCTTCCATTTCATTGCAAGAAGCCTCCTCCCTAAGCTTGACTCCCTCAGAGTATGGCTTTCCCTGAACTCTCTTGACATCCTGTGTATTTCCAAAACCTGGCTGTCCTCTAAGTTTCCCAGACTCACGCCAAGCCCTTCCAGTCTTCCATCTCTTTCACCAGGACAGAGGCAAGCATGGTGGAGGAGTTGCCATATGCATCCATCAGACCATCTCCTGTTCCATCTCTCTCAAGGAGGTCCTCCCACAAGTTCCTGCTAGTTAAGTGCACCCTCCTTTCCACCCTCCCTATCTTTGTCAGTGACCTGTAAGCCTCCTCTAAGATCTTTCATTCCTCTCTCAACTCCCTCTCCTCGCTTGCCTCCTTTTCCACCTCTGGTGAACTCATCCTTCTTGAAGATTTCAACGTCAGCTGGCTCTCTCTTGACTCTAAGCTCATCCTCCACACTATCAAGTTCCTGAATCTCACATTGTTAATCACTGAACCCATCAGACTAAACACTAACTTCTTACCCACTTCCTTCTGGACTGAATGCTGTCTTCTCGCCCCCATTGCATCATGACTGCAGCTGTTCTCTCAAACACATTCAGCGATCACAGCTTAACCTACTGTGTTAGGAATGCACACCCCCTCAATCCACCCCCAAATGCATCTGGCACAGGCTTCTCAGGTCACTTCACACTGATGCCCTCTTAAGGGACTTTGTCTTCTCAGATCGGTTCCTCTGTATACTCTGACCAAGACATTGACACTGCCCTCTCACTTTCCAATGCCATCTTAACCACCACCAGTAACACACCCTTAGAAAGACCACAGTGAAATACTTCAACCATCCCTGGATCACACCTGACCTTACTGAGATGTGCAAGCCTTGAGACCTTGCTTGGGTTCACTTCAAGACCTCCTACTTCATGTCTGACCACCAACATTACAGGTCCTTTAGCAATTCCTGTACTAAGGTAGTTAGGACAGCAAAGGACCACTAGTTCAAGTCCAGTCTTCAGTCCAATCTAAATCTGCCCCCACCACCCCAAATTCTGGAAAGTGAGCCATTTCTTATTTGACTCTCTGACCCAGCCTACCCTCCTCCATCCAAACTGATGTCTCACTGATTTCCGACCACCTTGCTGTCACTTCCCTTTTTAACAACTTCTTCACTGCTTGTGCACTACCCTGTCAGTTCCTAAATGATCCCACCCCTCTTCCTCTATCTCATCTGAAGGCTTTTACTTCCCTCCTATCTTCCCACAAGAGGTTTTCATTGCCCTCACATCCCTTAACTCTTCAAAATACAGCACTGATAGCCCAGACCCTAAACTTCTTCATATATCTACTCTTACTATCATCCACTCATATCCTGAAGTGTCCTTTTCCATATGTGCTGTCCTGCATGCCTGGAAAATTGCCAAAGTACTCTATCTTCACAAAAGGGGTGTGATCCCTCCTCCCCAGGAAACAATAGACTGATCTCACTTTTTCCCTCACTTGTTAAACTCCAGGAGTCCCTAGTTTACTCTTGACTTGTAGACTTTCTAGCCTCATCTTCTTTCTTCTCTCCTTTCCACTCTGGCTTTAGAAGAAAAAAAAAACACTCCACCATCTCTTCCCTACTGCATGTTACTGACACCATTCTTACTGGGATGGATCAGGGACATATTACCACAGCCATTTTTATTGATCTTGCAAAGGTATTTGACTCAGTATCCCACCCCCTCCTCCTGAACAAACTGGCCTCATTTGGCCTCTCTGCTCCTGCTGTTGAGTGGTTCCACTTCTACCTTACAGATCATCAACAGTAAGTTCAGGTGGTTGGTGTGCTATCCAACCCCTTGCCATATTGGCAGGAGTCCCTCAGAGCTCCATCCTGGGCCCCATACTCATTTCCATTTTTTTCTTAATGATCTCCCCTCCATCTGTGTTTCCTTGCATATACACATGTATGCTGACAATACGGTCATTTACTCATCAGGTCTCTCTACATCTGCAGTAGAATCCTCACTCCAGAATGATTTCAGCAATGTGCTACACTGGTTCTATGCCAACCAGCTCAATGTTAACACCAAAAAGACTGTGTCCATGACTTTTGGCACCAGCCAAAGACTAGCAAGGCTCTTGCCTTCACCAGTCATTTCCACCCTGGATGGCACCCAACTGGAGGTCTTTCCTGCAATAAGGCCTACCCCCTCACCGAAGTCAGCAGGGACCTGCTAACCAAAATGATCCTCCATTTTTTAAACTGTGCAGATGTGGGCTATAGCACATCTCCTCCCTCTTATCTTGCCAGACTGCTTACCCGCTGCAATACCTTCTGTTGCTTTGTCTCCAACTCTTCCCCCTGCATCCACAATTCTGCCCTCTATTTCTCCCTTTCCATCTTCCCCTACCCATATGTCATCAATCCCACTGCTCTGCCTTTACTGGAAAAAACTGGTTTGGATCCTTTCCCTCCAGTCTTTCTTCTTTCCTCTCCCCCTCCTCCCTCCCCCTTACTCCATATGCTCAAGGGACATGTAAACCTTCTCTATTCCTCAGCCCCGCCCATGCTCTGGTCAAGCTGCTATCGTCTACCTGCTTCCCCCATCAGAACCTGCTCCCCTCTCCACTTCATTTAGTCCTCCAGTTACTATTACTAAAACACCTCCTAAGACTCATTCCACCATTCCATGCACCTGTTCCCCACCCCAATTCCTCTTTTCCAGTTCCCTTCTCTGCTTCCAATCTCCCATCTTGGCAGATACTGCAAGTTTCCTGGTATCCTCATACTTCTGACCCTTAGCCCTCTCACAAGGGGGTGCTCATCTCACCCTAAATTAGCAACTAGATCTATTGCATGGAAGACATAATCTCTGTCTTGTGCTATTGCAACCAAACTGGAACTGAAAAGAGAAAGCTAGTTGTCATTGACAAAAGCAAACATACTCATTGCTTGCCAAAGGACCTAAAACTTTTACCAGTGACATGCACTAGTTCCAGCAATGCATGGATGACAGGTGCAATTTTCCATGAGTGGCTGCTAGCTTGGGATGCTGAGCTATGTAGAAGCTGGCAAAAACTATTTTGTTTGTTGACAACTGCTCAGCCCATCTTCATGATCTTGCCAGGTGCCTAAAATTTATTAAGCTTCTTTTCTTCCCACTGAACATCACAAGCATCCTACAGCCCATGAATATGGGTGTCATGAAAGATCTAAAAGGACACTACAAGTTCTATGTTGCTGGCAAAATCATATGGACAACAGATGAGGGGGAGACTGCTCATGCAGCTAAAATCACCTGTAAGGCACTGTAAATCTCTTGGATGCAATTTGTATGCTGCATCAAGCATGGCAAGCAGTGAAGCAAACAACAATAGAAGACTGCTTTTGTAAAGCAGGAATTACACCCCCCCCCCGGGTGCCAGTGCCCAACCAGCCCAGATAAGCACACTGACAGGGCTTGAGGGTGTTATGATCCCTGTCTTCATGGATGCAGCAGCCTTCAATGACTTTGTTGGAATGGATTGTAAGCCAACAGTAGTCAAACTTTCCGATGCTGAACTTGTGAGTGCTGTGGTAAAAGGGGGCAACACCAACATAGATAACACATCAGAGGCTGACACACAGGAGCAGGCATGGACTGTTCCTATGTCAGCCATGATGTGGTGCCAACAGCATGGACAGACAGAAGAAGTTGTTTGATGTTGAAAGTAGTATGGAAACACAAGCTCTGAGTGAGAAAAGGCAGAAGAGCATCAGAGAGTTCTTTAATCCTGCCATTCATGCCATTCCTGCTGCACAGTCTGCTCCATCGGTTCCATCTATCCCGTCTACGCAGTCTGCACTTGAAGTCAGAGATGAAGCCCCATCCACATTGTCCTTTTTCCTGATGGCACAGACAGCTAATATTTTGCTGCAGGAAGATTTATTCCTCCATGAAGAAGGAGACTACAAAGAAGGAGACGATGATCCAAAAGTCTACACAGTGTTTTAAGCTACAGTACACCACAGGCATGAGCATGAGCACATGTAAAGTACTATACAGTATCACAAGCATAAAAACAAATGAATGACAAACCCCTTCCTTCACATTACATAAACATGGCACTGTATCACTAATAGCCACACTCAAACAAACAGCAGACGCCCGTTCTCAGTCCCCCCTCCCTCCCCACAAACTGATCTTCTTTAGCAGGGATGGCTGCTTAAGTGGGTTGATCAGCTTTCCACCCAGCTGTCCTGCTTAAGCAGTTTGTACTGTACCTACAACACATTAAACCTCATGGGACAATACTAATGGCACAATTAACACATCATCAGAAAGCTAACCAAACCAATTAACAATTCAAAAGAAGTTGGAAAAAAGATGCACAAAACCCTACCAAATCCAGAAATCCCCAAAACACCTACCTGCACTCACTACACACCATTTCCTCATTACTGTAAGAAACCATCCAGTGCCATAACATCATCACAAATACAGTCTCCATAACATTAACCATTCTAATGATTATATTCAACAAACAATTAGAAAGGGTGGAACACTCAGAAGTATACTCATCTCAGGGGCTAATTAGGACAATAAAGCCACTTGCCCTTTGGACTCCTGGCCCTGTAGCCTTAATTAGCTCCCTTGCTAGGTATACATCTTTGCATTTCACCTTTATTCATTATTTCTTGTTATAGTGGTGCAGTAGGGCCACTACAGTTAGGGTTCGGTAGGGGATTCTATGTTAAACCTCAAATTTTGCGTGCTAATATCTTTGCAACTGCTAACCAGATTTGCATGACATTTTGCATGCATGGTCTTGTCAGGTAGCTCTCTTGATGTGCCAAGTTTTGTTCTAGTCAGATGTGTGCATTCTGAGATCCAGATAGCAAAAAAAAAAAATTAAAAATCACTTTTTTTGTTGTTGTATTTTTGTCATCATCTAATGCCCAGATGGTTTAGAATTTTGGTTCGAAATTTTCAGGGTAGAAAGTGCTTGGCCCATAGATGTGCCTTTCACTGATTTGGTAAAAAAATATCAATCTGTTCCAAAGTTATTACAGTTTCAATTTTCAGTTCTGAGCATGCTTAGTACAGTCCTTTGGATAGCTGCTTGAAACAAAAAGAGAATTTGGTCCATATGAAAAAGAATCCTTTTTCATATGGGGGTAATCCTTTTTCATGAGGAAAACATCTTTTTTCCTATGGCTGCCATCTTGTTTCTGTTTTTTTCAATAACAAAAAAATATCAAAACCTACAAAAATGACATCCTGCACATACACCAATACATGTATCTTGCTAACAGGTATCTCATTAGATGAATTCTGCACTTAGTTTCTAGAGCAATTACCCAGAAATGTATTTTTTTAACATTTAAAAATCCTTTTTTCATGAGCCAATTTTCTTTTTTCTTACGGGCATACAATAAAATAATTAATCCAAACAAAAAAAGATGGCTTCAGATAATTTTTTAGTATGAAGAAACAACAATGAAATTGTTCCATAGAATCAGAGCCAAGGGAAGGACAGAAAAAAACACATGAACAGCCCATTCATGAATTCACTATTTCTTTCATGAAGCTTGTTAGTCAGTATTATGTCAATCAGTTGCCTCAAGACGCAGACTTACACTCCTGTCATTAAACATTAATGACAAATGTGGTGCTTTTTGGTGACTACCAAAGCCAACCCATTAATAATGGAAAGGAAGTCCTAAGACACACATTTTATTTTATTTGTTAAAAAAAAACACCTATTTAAATAGTAATATGGTTGTTTTCATAATAATTTTTGTGTACACTTTGGTTAGGTGTTGAAACTGTCAGCAACCCCAGCCCAATACCCACAGGAATGTAAGAGGCAGGCCATTCACAGCCCATCACTGTCTTTTCTTTACTTTTCTTTTCTCACTTCCCTAAACTTAAAGAACCCTTGACATCATTTCTATATCCCTTTAATTAGTATGGATTTGTGAAGTACAAAACATGTGGTAATTTTGGGCTGGCCGGTTTTCTGTGGAAATTTGCTTAGAGTGCATTGTCAGCTGTGCTAAGTAGCCAGTTACCATTCTCTATCAAATGTCCTGCTTCAGTCTGCTTATCAAGCACAAGTGCAGCACTTACATCATTGGTAAGGAGTCTAGCTGAGCTTCTGTTACTGCACTTCTGAGGAGTCAGAAATTAATATCGCCACACTTATGGATAGTGACATCTCTGTCCGTATATAATGATCAAAATTATGAGTATAATAATAAACACTATGGACATGAAGTTATGCCAGATCATGTCTGTGTGATTTTACAATATCAGTATGAGCCTGTTGTCACAGACGAGAATGAGAAAAGTGACAGAAAACAAGTAGATGATGACCCTGAGGAGACCCCCACTGCTATAGCTATCAGATTTCCTAATGTTGAATGGTATTTCTTTTACTTCACTGTGTGAATATCATGCATATATATATCCTAGGTAATATCAGGTATATATATATCCTAGGTAATATCAACAGTAGGGACAGACAGGTATTGCTTCCATTGTATACATTTCTTATGCGGCTGTACATGGAGTATTGCATGCAGTTCTGGGCACCTTTTAGCTAAAAGGATCATAAACTGTTAGAGAGGATGCAAAGATGGGCTACCAAGAAAGTCAGACAATTAGAGCACATTCATTATAATGAGATGCTGAAAGAACTGGTCCTATACTCTTTGGAGTACAGGACACTCAGGAGTGATCTGTGCCTGACATATAAAGCCCTAAGTGATGGTGATTTATGGGAGTGTATAGGTTTCACTGGAGGTGACACAATGAGGAGTACCAGAATCCATCAATTTCAATTAAAAGGTGAATTTTATAAGACCAACATATGAGGACATTAGTTAAATCAGAGAGTGGTGAACATGTGGAACAAGCTACCAAATGAGGTAGTGTCAAGTAGTACACCTGATGCCTTCAAGTCATCCTTGGACAGATATACAGGGATATTAAGTTTTGCTATTCTTCCTGAGTGGTCGAGTCCAAAAGGCAATCGGCTCTAGACTAGTACATCCCTATGAACCTATGAACCTCTGTATAAACAGCAGTGTAGTTTAACTTTTTATCACATACCTGTGACTGATTCCCAATCAGCCAGCCCCCCAGTTGAAAATGTTAATGTGATTTTCTTACTCCGTTAAGCAGCTAGCTTTCATTTGTTTATTGGTATATTTATTTTTTGTCATTGATGTCTTTTCTTCTGTTATGACATTGTGAGTGGGATGTGAGGGGGTGAGAGGGGTGAGAGAGAGAGAGAGCACTGTAATTGTCAGTCTCAGATTACCATGTGTTGCCTTTGTGACCCTCTCCATCAGAAGTGGCAGTGGTCTTTTGGAAATCTGAATTATGCCATGCTAACTGATTTGGCTAGTTGGAAGTTTTTCTTTTTTTCAATTTATTGTCATATACTTTAGGTGGAGAAGATGGTTTTCCCTTAAGCCAGCCTTTTCCTGTCATCAATGAATGAAATATGTAAAGGGTAGCAGTTGCTAGTATCTTGCTGATGCACTATGTGTCAAAAATGAAAATGGCATAACTGAACACCTCTTTGAACAAAGTATGCCAAATATACCTTCTTTCCAATATGGCACTTTTTTACCTTCATAATTGAAACAACAGTCACCAGCAAAAAAATAACCAAACTGCTATGAGGAGGTCCACAGAGTAACCAGAGATGAGCACCATAGATTCCTCTCAGCAAGTCAGGACTGAAGACCTACAATGATGTCAGTCTTGATTCAATCTGCTAGTGGTTGGCAAACTGCAGGAAAAACAAGCAGGTAGGTGGGGGGATGGAAACTGAAGCCAGAACCCTGATATAACCGTCTGTAAATTACAGTGTTATTTATGTATTTCTTTCTTTATTTATTTATTTAAACTTTGCTAACTGGGAAAGGCACACTGAGCCAGAGCTCATTTACAGGTGTGACCTGGGGGAGGGGAAACAGTAGGAATAAGATACAAAGTGAATTTACTTAATAAATGAGCATATAATATAGAGAATAATGGATGGGTGCCCATCGGTAACCAATCTGTTAGATCATCGAGTGGTTCCCATGGTGATCACATTAACCTTGAGAGTGAAGCTCAAGAGGTTCAGTCACCTTGGGAACCACGAGATGATCTAACCAGGCTGGTTAACAATGGGCACCCATCCATTGTTTTTTATAGTGTATATTGTATGCAATAAAAAACTATATTAAGAAACCCACACAGTAGAAGCAATGAGACACAGTTGATGATTAAAGCTTTTAAATATTTACTTACTTAGGTTGAATGCGATTTATAGGAATGCGGTGGATTCGCATACACAAACTACAATACTGACAGACTTTTAAATGATTAAAACAAGAAATAAAAAAGTAAAACATTTTAAATACTATCTGTTTTTTGGAAGATGGCATTCCGGCAGCAGGAAGTTAATAGTCTGCGTGCGGTCAGGACGTCCTTACACTTTGACCTCTCTGTGGTGGCCTATGAGAATGCAGAGACACAAAAAAAAGTTGCATCGGCAACTGTCACAGCTGAGTGAATGAAATTCATTTGAGGTGTCTGAGCACAAGCCTTGCTGTTCTATGCTGTTATGCTGCAGTGAGTACGTAGCCACTACAGCACAACAGTATACATGATGTTGCTGGTGAAGCATAACACTATTTTTGAAAGGTGCTGATTTTAATCAGTAACAACATTCCAATATACACTATACTACGGTCAGAGTACAAATGCAGAGTGCAGTTCTTAAGTACACATATGCAAAAAAGTGCAAAAACAAGGGGAATATGCAATAATAGTGAAAATCTAAATACATCCAAAGTACAAATTCAGGAGTGCAATACATAGATAAAAACAGAACAAAATACAAATTTATGTTACTACTGTACCAAAGGAAACAGCATTCATACAGTCAGAATTTATTAAGAAGTCCCAATATCCCTGGAGCTCTTCAAATATTGTAAACAATGTCATACATCATGTTTTAATTTGGCCTATACCTACAACATCATAATGCTGGTAACATTAAAATTCCATTTAACTCTTAATTTGTTGTTATAGACTCATCTCAGTGCTATATCTATGCTCTACAAATGTATTTAAAGACATTGCATTATACCTGATTTAAGTTTGACATGAAGAATTTGATGGGACTTGAAAAGCAATGGGTTATCAACAGAAATTAAAAGATTACTAATAAAAAAGGACAGCAACCAAGCTTTGTGATGTTTACATTGATAGTGTTTTCCATGAGATTTGGAAGGTTTTTGGAATTTTATTATAGCACTAAAGTACAGTCACACAAAATAATAACTAAACTCTAACTACACAAGTACTTCATTACATGTATCTTTCTATCACACACCCATAGATTTGGTGTGGATGGTCTGGGAGATCCAGAAGTGTCCACTAGTGAGCACTTTGGTTATTTCACAGAAGAGTCCCTCACTGTTTGGACAGCAGTACAGCATTAGCAGCTAGGCTACATTGCTTGGGATGAACACACTATTGTATTCAAAAAGCTGCTGAGGAGAGGAGGCGGGATCTTGACAGCTTATTCTGCATTAGATGGCTCTCTTCACATCCATTTACATTTAAAGTTGGCAGCATTGCTGAACACATCTTTTTGCACATCAATTTATATTCAAACATCTGAAACATGATAAAACACAAGTTGCTATCTCAGTTCTGTCTTTTTTTCTCTATCTATCTATCTATCTATCTATCTATCTATCTGTATACATTCAGAGAAAATATATAAACCGATTGATAAAATTATTTGTTTTTATTATGAATTACAACATTAATCCCTTCCACACCTGTAAAATAATACACTCTCTAAACTTGCAGTTGATGCCTTATATGTTTCAAGTATTTTTGCCAATTTAAAACGAAAAAGTTATGCCACATTTAGGAGCAATATAAAAAAGCATAAAAATAAAAAAAAATGAAGATTCCAATAGGATAACAATGGAACTTTAACAAGCCATACAATGAAGGAAAGAAATTGCTGTTTCAACAGAAATGGAGGCCCTGCACTTCAGCAGCAACATACATGTACGCATCTATGGAGGGAAGGAAGTGAAGAATCCAGAGGGCCATGCGATCCCACAGGCAAATTAAGATATGGTTATACTATCTCAAAAAGTAGGGAAACTCATTGCAAAAAAACTTTGTTAATGCACTAGTTAGTGTCAAACTGACAAAAGTAGGGAAATGTGGCATTAGGATTCCCAACCCTAACACCCTACCTCCACCCTGCAGGCAGCAACAGTAAAGACCATTACCATTCGATGTCTCCTACATATTTACAAATCAGGTGTGGGGTGTGCCTTGGAGTTGTCATCCCTAACAATCACCCCTTTTCTCATATGTTGTGCACATCTCAACTTATTTACCGATGGAATGGGTAACCATTAGGGTTGACAACCCTAAGGCACACCCCACATCTGATTTGCAAAGAAGCAGGACAGGTCAAATAGTAATAATTTTTCCTGTTGCTGCCTGCATGATGGGGGTGGTGCTTTAGTGTTGGGAACCCTAACGCCACATTTCCCTACTAGACAAAGCCATCATATATTTCCCCATATATGATGGCAGCCAATTAGTGTATTATGATGGCAATTATTTAATTACACTCTAGTAATGTTTTAGGAACATTTTAATAGCACATTAAAAACTAATCAGCACTGGGTATTTTTATATTTTTGTTAAACAATTGAGTTTGTCTATTGATGTATGCCTAATACATTATAGTACATCATATCTTATGAATTTTTATTCTCTCCTATCTTATGGATTTTTATATATATATATATATATATATATATATATAGACATTTTAGCCCGCTGCTATCCAGAGCTTGGTGGCAGCATACCGCCGATCAGTGGTTCCCATCCTCCTTTCAGGGATCACACTGCCGGCAGTGCGGTTGGGATTTTTTGCATGTTTGCATATGTAACTATGTAATCCCCCCTAATCCTGCCCCCAGAGGATGCTGACATGAAGGACTGAAGTCCAGGCAGGGAGCCATGCTGAGATACAGCTTCTGCCAAGTGCCTAATGGTGTCCTCTCCCTCTCAACACCATTTGCTAATAGGAATGGTGCCAAACCCTCTTGAGGAGAGGAGAGCTGCCAAATAAAAGCTCAATACAGACCTTCCCTCCCCTCCAGCTGACCCCGATGACCCAGGCTCATTCCTGAACCTGGGTTGCTGGTGTAGCGTGAGGTGTGGTGTCCAGCACCTCAACCCTCAGCACCACTAGGATGACTATGTTTTGGATTTGTTGTTCTGTTGCTGTGACAGCCTGTCAATGTTGTGGTGCTGTGATCCTGTCTGTAGTTTGAAGAACATTCTGGGCTTTTAATTTCTACTTTTTTAAATACAATTTCCTTTTTTGTTTTGTTTTGTTTTTATAAAGCAACATCAGTTGAGCATTTTTATCATCTGTTTGCTGTTGCTAAGTAGCAGATGTTCTGGCATTGTGTTCTGGTTCCGAGATAGAATCTGTAGTAGCAAAACTCTGAATTCACTGATGTCATTTGATCCACTTATTTCTAGAATACCAAGATTATAGTTTTAGAATATCAGTAAGTCTTAAGAAGAAATGTTACTTGTAATTTGCTTTAGCAGTTGGATTCTCCACATTTAGCACACAGTTATGCTTATTACTAATACAGATGTTAGTTGATAGATGTTTTTTGTGTTATGGTTATGGTTTACAGCTACAACCGATCTGGGTGAGCATTATGAAGTAGTTTTCATTGCTGTTGTCTGTGCTATATCTGAGCATTACATCTCCACCATATCTGGCAAGAACTATGAGTTAATTGTGTCATCTTTTTAGTTTTAGTTCCTGAGCTTGCTGACTTCTGCTTGATATCGTAGGCCAGGTAGATAATACACATTGTAAACTGTGAATCTGTTGTTGGAACCCACATCAGTTAGGCTTAGTCTCCTTCATAGGTCTGTGTAGGGAATGAGTTTACAAGGGATACAGTCATTTGTGACAGCTGTGGGGCACTCCACTCTAGTGATATGCTCTAGAGGAGGAGGCACTGCCCTATCTGCAGGATCAAGGCAGAGATCCAGGCTCAGCTGGATGCAACAAGGGTTGAAATATCTCAGCTGCACCACCAGCTCAACCAGAGCCCTCTCTCTTGTTCTCACTCTCCCAGAGACTCTCTGGTTTAGGGGCTGGTGAGTGGTGACGAAAAGGACAAAATCAGTGGTAGCCATAAGGAGGTTGTCCACCCTGCACCATCCAGATGGCAAACCACTTCACATCCCTAGAGGAGGCTCAGGCAACTGACTCCAGTGGGGGGGGGGGACTCTGAGTCAGTCAGTGTTAAAGGACAAAAAGCCTTGATGGCACCCAAGGGGAGCAAGTCTACCAGGAGAGTCATGGTGGCCAGGGACTCAATAATTAGGGGGTTAGGGAGGGTGGTGTAGGGTGCTCGGACAGGAGGGAGATGATCTGGTGCCTTACTGGTGCATCAGCCAACCAGGATTTAGATAGGATAGGGAGGATGGTGGAGAAGCAAGAGGGGATGTTGGGGGGGGTATTGGTACACCTGGATACCAATGATATGGCAAACCAGTTAGTGAAGACTATGAAGCAGAACTTCTGTAGAGTGGGGGACAGATCTGTGGCACACTCAGCCTCCATGGCCTTTTCTGAAGTTCTCCCTGTGTGAGGCAGAAAGAGAAAGAAGGTTAGGATAAGGAGCCCATAGAAACATAGAACATGATGGCAGAACGGGATCATATGGCTCATCTAGTCTGCCCATAAGCCTACCCCTTTCCTTAACTGCTAGTCAGTGTTATGGTACCCTTGTGTTATGGTGCCCTTGTACCTATCCCAAGCATTTTTGAAAGTTCCCAAGTGATGTAACAGAGGAGTTTAATAGGTGGCTTAAGGGATGGTGTCAGGAGAAGGGGTACCACTTTTTGGGAGATTGGGGGATTTCTGGGACAGGAGACTCTCCAAGGGTGACTGACTTTGCCTGAAAAGAGAGGGGACTTGTCTTCTTGGGCAGAAGTTTGACATTTATGTAACCACCCAGTTCCCTGGGGTTACTAGAACCCCATCAGTATTAGGCCAGGTAGGTCTCTGGGCAGCCATAGAAGGTATTAAACTCTCTACAAAACATTACCTCATTGTTTACCTAGTTTGCTGGTCAGAGAATGAGTGATGGCATTTAGAACTATTGCAACAGCATAAGCCCTTTTGGCTCAGTTGCAGAGAAGCAGTTTAGAATGTTGGTGAGTTCTGAGTTGGAGAGTGAAGAAGACGGAGCTCTCTGTACCTGTAGAAGGCTAGAGGTGCTGCCAGCCTTCCAGGGCTGGGTAGGGACCTCTGGTTATCATTGTTCTCACCCTAGAGTGTGAGGAACAACAGTGTTGCCTAAAGAAGCAGTAGAGACCTGTGCCAGTGGAGCCCCAGTGGTTTCATCTTCTTTCAAAAGTGGAAAGGAAATGAGAAATCAGTGGTTCTAATGGGTAGCCCCTTGATGGACAGAAGATTGTCACAGCTGCAAAGAGAAAAGGAACTGAGAGAGTTTCTTTTAAAGCTATGGACTTTGAGGAAGAAATGTTTCCTACAGTGTTGACAAATGCCTGTAACAAGGGAATACCAAACCATGAGTACACTGAGCATTTGAGAGATACTTTTTGGGTTGTCTGGTGATGTATGTGCCCTACGTTTGCTAGATTACATTCACTCAGGACCCTGTTCATCATAAATATGTATTGTTAAAGTGTACTGAAGAAAAGGATGCCTTTAGCAATCCAGGGGTGTTGAAGGATCCAGCTTGGTGTGTCCTAAAGTAATGGCAGAGTCTGACTGGAACTAGGGTGGGGAGAACCTCACTCATAGTCAAAGTTCAGAGCTAACTGGTTACCAAATAGTGCAAACATAAAGGGTCAATCCGAAGGGAATGGTGCTATAGGTCCTTAACTGGAACAACAAAAGACAAAGAAGGACCAGCACTCAGTGCAAAAACATACGCTATGCAGACTGATAGTCTTTAAAGCATTCTTAAATTATTGCGTTCAGCACAACAGACATAGAAAGGATGGTGTAGCCCAGGGAGGCTACCAACAAGCAATATTTCACACCCACATTGGACGCTTTGTCAAGCTAATATGCACCTCCTAGTGACTAAATATATATTCACCTCACCAGTAAATTAATTATAAACCTCATGAGAATGCCCATTTTAAAATAGTGATTCTAACTGCTACGATTAATCTGGATTACTGCTACATATTTATTCTCCTCCATGTATATTATGATTTTCCAATATATTTTTTCTTTTTTAATATATATATATATATATATATATGTATATATATATATATCTATATCTATAGCATATTCTATTCAATTATATTTAACAAGAACATGGAAGTGAATTTTAAATTTATAGTTTAAAGTACTGCTCATTTGTGCACTACATCTATATAGGTGTGCAAACTGTATAATTTTCACAACCCATTTTAAATAACAGGAGCATTTTTAACAGGTGTAGTTTTTAAAAAAATGATTGAATTTACTGCAGGATCTAATGACCTTTTGGGAGCTGGGGGAATATCTCAATTTCCAAGCAAAACAAAACAAAGACAATGTGGGGAGGAGGTGGGGGCAGAAGGCCCTTTATACTCCCCCCTCCAATCTCCCCATTAAACAGCTTGCACATCTAGTGCAATAGTTTTGTCAATTCAGTCTGATCATTGAGACCCAGCCACTCAAGTGCACCTAATTGTTGCATTCAATATATCCAATAGGCTTCTCTATTTTCTAGTCTTGACTCAATGCCCCCCCGACTCCCAAAGTCACCTTATTAATCCAAATAAATATGGGGACATGTTTTGTACTGTCTCTGGATGTATTAATATGAAATGCTAGGGCATACTTAGGATTTTTATTTAATATAGCCCTCATATGTTCCCCAATGCATTCCTTAAACTTTCATTTAGTCCTACCCACATAAAAGACCGTATAGTGCTAAATAAATTATATTACATGTAGCACAAGGTATAAAGTGCAGGATTGTTTATTCTCTGCCATCTTTGGGCCCCACAGATGTTTTGATCTTATCAACAGCATAGCAATATTTACAATGCCCACATTTAGTACAAAGTGAGTTTGGTGACCCAAAAGCAACTTTCCTTTATTCCATTGGTTGTACACTATGTACCACTCTATCCCTGATGGTATGCGCCCTTCTATATGTAATCCTTGACAGGTTTTCTGAAACATTCTTTAACTTTAGTTCAATTCTAATAATATCCCAGTTCCTATAAATAATACTTTTTACAGCTTGTGCATCAAAGGAAAAAGTAGTAATAAAATTAAATCTAGACATTTTTTTGTTGTTCAGTTTCTACCTTCTCTCATAACAAAGATTCTCTAGACATTTGATCTACTTCTGTCCTAGCCTTTTCTATGACCTCCCTTTTATACCGTCGTTCCCTCAAGCAACACTGTAAGTCATCTGAACATTTTTTTAATTCTTGATTTTCTATACAGTTATGTTTCATACACATGAACTGCCCCTTGTGGATATTTACAATAGTCTGCTGGTTTGCAGTATAGGGAGGTCACAAGGTCACCATGATCTCTCCTAGAGATAATTAAATCTAAAAAGTGGATTTCTTTATTACTGTAACTTAATTTGAATTTTGAAACCTGGGTCAAGTGCTTCCAGGTAGCCTTTGAACTCATGTTTCTTTTGCATCCCCTTTCCAAATGAATATACAGTCATCAATAAAACATGTGTAAAATTCTATTTTATCCCTATATGGATTCTCTTCTGAATAAATTTCATAATTTTCCCAATACCCCATGGTTAAATTGGAAAAATTGGGGGCAAATGTTGCCCCCATTGCTGTGCCTCTTCTTTGCAGGTAAAATTTTCCCAAAAAGCCAAATGCATTTCTTTCCAACACTATTTTTGCCATATCAACCAATACTTCTGTAGGTGAACCTAAATTCACTCATTGACCCAGAAAATACTTTAATGCAAGAAGGCCATATTCATCTGGGATATTTGTATATAGACTGGTCACATCCATTGTGACTAAAAGTCTATTTAAACCCACAAACATATCTGATGTCAAATTTATAACATCCCTTGTGTCTTTAAGAAAAGAATGTAGTGTTTCCACAATAGATTTAATATGATGATCTATGTATTGTGAAAGTGGTTCAGTGACAGGCCCCTGACCTGAAATAATTGGTCTACATTGTGGATTTTGTAGGGTTTTATGTACTTTGGGCAGCATGTAAAACACAGCTCTCAAAGGATGGCATGTAATTAAATATTCATATTCTTTATCAGTAATATGCCCCAGGTCATATATTCTTTCAATTAAATCCATCTATTTATCTTTTATACTTTATAGTTGGATCACTGGATAAAGGTTTGTTTGTTCATTTATACATTAATTGCCTTTTTGCTTCATTTTCCTAATCCTTTGTGTTCACAAGCACAATGCTCCCCCCTAATCCGCAGGTTTCACCGTTATCTCAGTATTACTGTCCAGCTTTTTGAGGGCCTCCCTTTCAAGTGTGGACAAGTTATTAACATTGTTCGTTCCATGATTTCTATTGCAATAATTCTCCAGATCATGCATATATGCTCTATAAAACGTGATAACTGTTGAATTCATAGCGGGAATAAAGTAGAGCCTTTCCTTAAAGGGGTATGCACCTTTCCCTCTATGCTACTCTGGCTTTTCTCGTGCAAGCCCACTAGACTTGCTTCTCTTTCCCCCTCCACTCAACATTTTGTGGTGTGTTCTCCTTGGTTTGAGAAAAAAAAACAGTCTAAATTCAACAACCTAATGAACTTATTTAGATCAAAAAGTTTCAAATTTATTTACATTAGTAGATGGCACAAAACTTAAACCTTTATTCAATACATTTCTTTCTGCCTCTGCTAACACATAATCAGATACGGTAATCACATTATCAATTAAAATGCTCCCTCTGCTCTCAGATGGTATCTCATTCATCATTTCTAAGTTTTCCTGATTGTTGGATGAGGTAATCCCCACACTTGCATTATTTAGAACAGCGTTAATAAAAGTGCCCATATTAAATAAAATGTCAAATTCTGCATTTAAGTCCTCGTCCACGAAGTTATAGGTCTCATCCAAATCAAAAACAGAATCCTTTGGTTGTCCAAAATTTAAACTTTCTTCTCCATTGTCAATATGACCCATTCTTTTTAGAAACACAGGAAAACTCTACCGGTGGTCCTGAAAACAAACATGTCTCTGATTCCCTCTGTTGAAACCTCAATTCTTGCCCCATCCTCTTCCTTTTCCCCAGCCCTTTTCTACCCCTCCTCATCTTCTTTGCCCTCTTCCCCTTCCTCCTTTTCCTGGAATGTTGTGTGGACTTCACCGGGGGGGGGGTGTGGTTGGTGGCTGGAAACTCTCTGTTTCTGATGTTACCATCTCCTCTCTTCTCCCTCTTCTAAAAAAACAGTGGAGTCTGAATCTTAGAAATTTGCTTCACCTTCACAACGATTTATGGACTGATAATTTTTAAGGATGAACTTCAGTTGTTCAGATCGATTAAATACTCTGTTGTTCAGATAATCTTGCTCATCTTGTAAGAACTTTTTTAACTTTTTTGCTTTAGTCATAACATCACATTCTTCAAAGGAATCTCTTAAACACCTTTGGTAATGTTCCTAATCTGGGAACGAGCTAAACTATGTCATTAACTTTTTTTCTCAAACAATTAAATCAGCAGTTCCTCTTATAGATGTTTTGAATCCTATACAATACAGCCAATAAGTCCAAGTGAACCCTTGTGAAGCTTCTCCTGCCACTCTTGCATAAATATTTTTCTATCTTTACTGAAAGCTGGATTGTAGCAGTAATTCTAATTAATTGTAGCAGTTAGAATCACTGTTTTAAATTGGGTATTCTCACGAGGTTTATAATTAATTTATTGGCGAGGTGAATATATATTCAGTCGCTAGGAGGTGCACATTAGCTTGACAAAGCATCTGGTGAGGGCATGAAATATTGCTTGTGGGTAGCCTCCCTGGGCTACACCATCATTGTTTTGTCTGTTGTGCTGAACACAATAAATTAAGAATGCTTTAAAGACTATCAGTCTGCACAGTGTACTTTTTTTGCACTGAGTGCTGGTCCTTCTTTGCCTTTTGTGGTTACCAGATAGGCATAGTTGCCTAAAGATGTTAACAATGGTTCATCTCATCAGGAGGTTCAATTTAAATATGTGGAAATTCCCACTTGTATATACACTAGGGCTGGGAGAACTTGATAAGTTCTGACCTTTATTAAATAAGAGCTGGAACACAGTGAAGTTCTAATTTGTTGTAATTAGTTCTGATTGGTACTGATTTATTGAAAAATTTTGGAAAAAATGTGAAAAAAAGCATAAAAGTTGGATTATTTGTATAAAAATTTATGTAAAACTGCTAAATAAAAAAAGCAATCACTCACTACTAGCCCCCTAATGGCTGGCCTATAATGGTGGCATATCTTGCTCGGGTCCGTGACATGAGTGTGCTGGGAGAGATAGAGAGAAAGAGAGACAGACAGACAGATGCAAATATCTATATCATAGCACCACTAACCACTGTAGGTTTGATGGATGTTCCAGTCAGAGCTGGACAGGCCAAAGAAATGGATATGAATGATCAAATGAGCAGCACTAAGAGAGCCCACCCACCCTACCCATGTGAATGATGCAACTGCTTTGCATGCCCTGGTGTACTGTGGTATATGTTACACTATCTGGTCCAAGAGGTGGTAATGTTTTCTAATACTACGATTACTTCTACTGAATCTGATCAACATGCTGAATCCATAAAGAGGAAAATGAAAGACATAGTGATCACCACCACCCAGGCAGGCAGCCAGTCACACGTCACATTGGTCAAGTGCATTGCAGTCATAAAAAAGTTTGCCACTGCCACCTGATGACAGAGACACAACACAGTTACATCCTTCCTAGTTCCACAATTGCTGCCAGCCACTGCCAAGTAATTTAAGTATCAAAAATAAAATTTAGTAGTATAATAATCTCAGCCCAGTTACTGTGAGTGAGATGTAATCAGGCTAGCATACCACGCAGACACATACAATAATGAAATTTTATGAATTTTCAATTTAGTAGCATTTTTGCCTGTGAAGTAATTGCAGCCAAATATGGGGGACATGAGAAATATACTAAGAGTAGTCAGTGTCTGGGTTTCAGGCATCTGCTAAGGCCATGCACTGTATGAAAATTAAAACAGTACAGTTAAGATCAGTTGCTGAAGGCAAAAAAAATGACAAGTAGTAGTAGTAGTAAGAACTGGAGTAAGGACAAAAAGTGATAAGTAGTAATCATGACTCGTGAGGGCAAAAAGTGATAGTAGTAGTAACAGTAGTAGTAGACAACAGTACCCTACCTTCCAGATCAGATAGTGGCACCAGGTACCACCAAGTAAGTTTGGGACATGAAATGCAGTTGCTTGCTGTATTTGGACTCTGAACCCCCGATGTTATTTTTTTTTCATTCTGTGCTGCACATGTGATGATTGAAGAAATAGTGGCCTGGTCTAGTCAGTCCTGATCTGACTTGTTGCAATTAATTGCTACCTCATGTATAGAGATGGGTGAAATGGCCCCAATTCGTTCCACAAAGTTATTCGTGGCGTGAAGGCGAATTTGCGGAGTGCTCACAACCTTGAAGTGGAGTACTTCACATTATAATGGGTGATGCGAAGTCCATTGAAAACAATGACTTTGCATTACTCCACTTTCCCAAACCACTACTCCACCAATTCTTAAGATGAAGTACATTGAAAACGATGTACTTCGCCTCACTTCGCCTTGTGTTAAGCTCCAAAGACGAATTTTGCAGTGATTCATGGGATTTCAGGTGACATGGGCTCTAGATTATTCTGCACAGCCTCAGTTTGGAGTAGTGTGTGTAGGAAGCTGTAGGAGACAATCTGCTCTGAGAGCTCTCTGTGATTCAAACCTTCAAAAAGCTGCTAAAAAACCTTTTTGAGTATTTTCTTTTTGCTGAAACTTTAGTTCATCGATTATAGGAAACCCTCCTATGCTCATATCATCGAGCATTTATTGTTTGTGTGCAGATTTTGAATGTTAATGTACAACATTCAGTCTGTGTACTGAGAGACAGTGGAAGTGTGCTTGGGGAAGGGGTGTATCTGTGGTGTAGGTAGATTAACTTGGAGAAAAAGACAGTGCTTTCTGTTTTGGTGATATTTTTCTTGTATAACCGTGTTAATGAACACAGAATACTATTTTTAATAATTCTTGCCATTTTTTTGCTGATTGTTGTAGTGCAGCAGTGCATAATTTTAGTTTGTTTAAAATATGTGGTTATTTTCTAGCCAAGGGGGAACTTTTGCTATCTTCCACTCCTTCCCAAGTGTTGCAGCAGTTACTACCACAGCACTTTATTTTTCCTGGCAGTAGATGAGGTGAAACAGCATCCACAAGAAACGGGAAAAGTGCAGCTAAGTTTGGGACATTGACTGACTGGGGAACCAATGTGTAAGCTGCAGAGGTGGGGCTTACAGATTTAAAAGCCTGCACTGCTCGTTTGTCTCCATTTCTAGCCAAGGGGGAACTTTTGCCATCTACCACCCCTTCCCAAGTGTTGCAACAGTTACTACCACAGCACTTTATTTTTCATGGCAGCAGATGAGGTGAAACAACATCTACAAGAAACAGGAAAAGTGCAGCTAAGTTTGGGAAATTGACTGATTGGGATACCAATGTGTGAGCTGCAGAGATTGGGCTTACAGATTTAAAAGTCTGTGCTGCTTGCTACGTGAGTGTAGGAGTGGCATGAGCGCCATTCCAAGTAAAAAAAAAACACCAAAATACAAGTAAAAGGGGGTTTGCTAGCAAATTAACTGGTGGAACAGAGTCCTTGGATATCCTTTCTCACTTTGCAGGTAGGGAGCACACACAAGTCTTTGTATTAAGGTAGTGTTTGCCTGCCTGTAGAGTGGGATTAAATATCTGGGGATATCTGGGTTAACCTCTATTAGAAAATGTTTTCAGTAAATGTGTTAGGCAGGTATTTAACCCTGGGTTTGATCCTTGCAGGTGCAATATTTAGTGAATCAGATTTAGGAATAACTAAAATAATCTGGCCCTCTTCTACTTCAGTCCACATCCATCAAGATGGATATGTGTTTCTAAGTAGAGGAAATAAATGTTAAAACTGCTGGAACAAATACATGCAACCAGGTAACAAACTAAAGGGTTTCTTCCCAAATTTTAATAAATCACCTGAAGGTTATACAGATGTATGTTATTTGGTATTCATTTTGGGGGGTGATGTTGAGTTGAATCCTGGACCTAATGTTTTAAATGAAATAACTGTTTTGCATGATAATGCCCGTAGTATATCTAAGAAGTCTGATCTGCTGACAACCATTGTAGACTCTCAGAATCTGTGTATACTGGGTCTAAGGAAACCTGGCTCAATGACAAAATCAGTACAACTGAAATGGGTATGCCAGCATATAAGATTTTCAGACAAGATAGAAAAGGTAAAGGGGAAGGGGTGATGTGTTTTGTTAAAAACTCACTAGGGTATGTCAAAACAATGATGGCAGGAAGTGAGGATAATATAGACTAGTTATCTCTGTTGTCCATCATAACCTAGTAGTAGCTGTGATTTATTCTTCCCCCAGGACACATTTAAAAATCATAGAGGGGGTTTTAAATAAAATAGGGGACTATATAAATAATAGACCTGTCATTTTGATCGGGGATTTTAATTGTGATTGGACTAATGTAAGAGGAAGACATCTAAAAGAAATTACAACTGAAATGGACTTACACAACTGATTCACTCACCCTCAAGGTACACTGACACTACAGTAAAAGGATCTATTTTAGATTTAATTTTTATCTCTCAAACTCTCCAAATAAAGGATTCAGGAATGTTGCCCCCTTATTTTAGTGATCACAATCCTGTTTGGATTGTTCTTATTACCCATCCTAAAGGTGGGTCTAGAGAACATTTGAAACAAACTTGGCCCGGAGATATGAGATATTTCTCAGAACCTCATTTCTTGAATAGTATAAAATCAGAAAGATGGGAGAGGTGTTTATTAATACCAGAACTGGATCTTAGTATTAAATATTTTACTGATACTTTTCAAAGAATATGTAATATACATGCCCCCATAATAACAAAGAAATATAGTGCCCTGTCTAAATTCCCATGGATAACTGATAAACTGCTAAAAGCAATTAGAGTTAAAAATAGAATTTGGAAAAAAGACAAAAAGACAAAAATGACCTCTGACTGGGAATTATTTAAAACTAAAAGAAATGAATGTAGAAAATTAACAAAAAAGGCAAAAATACGTTATTATCGCAGTAAACTAAATCACAATGCTAACCCCAAAAAATTTTGGACAGTTGTAAAAAACTTGTCAAACCCTTGAGGGTGAGGGGGACAAACCAATTTAAATTTGAGGGTAAATGATGTTATAACTGAAGATCAAGGGGAGGTTTCAAATATCTTGAATAACTATTTTGTTGCTCTCCCTGATTTAGGGTTATGAGACAATACACCAACAACGACTAATACTGAGATCAAAGAACATCTTTTGATCCAGCATCCCCCTTTCAGATTTAAAAAATTAACATTACAAGAAGTGACTAAAGCATTATTAAGAATAAATCCATATAAATCTGCAGGCTTAGATAATTTAGAGGGGCGCTTCTTAAAAATAGCTGCCCCTTATATAGTACATACAATCTCAGCTATATTTAATTGGAACCTACAGGAGAGACATTTCCCCACTCTCTGGAAGACTGGTAAAATAGTACCTATCTATAAAGCTGGTGATAAAACATCCCCCAACAACTACTGCCCCATTGCAATTTTACCCATTCTCTCCAAATGTTTGGAGAGACTGGAAAACCAGCAAATGGGAGCCCACCTGGAAAAATATGATCTACTTACACAATACCAGTCTGGTTTCCAGAAGGGTTTTTCAACTACATCGGCCTTGGTTGAATTCAATGATTTGATATGCACATCTTTGAATAAAGGTAACGATACAGCAGCAATATGTATTAATCTGTCAAAGGCGTTTGACCTGGTGAACCACTCCATTTTATTTAAAAGGCTGGCAGGCCTGGGTTTCTCTGGGGATCCACTGACCTGGTTTATATCATATTAACTGACCAATCTCAGAGGGTACAGTTACAGCATCATCTTTCAAACCCTCGACTGTTCAAAGAGGAGTTCTACAGGGATCCATTTTAGGACCACTGTTGTTTTTGATCTTTAATAACGAATTACCATCAATGATTCAGCACACAGACATAAGGATGTATGCAGATGATATGGTCCTGGTGGCTTCTGGGTATGGTATGGTCCAGTGGATCTCCAGAGAAAACTCCAGACTGATTTCACCAGGGTACAGGAGTGGTTCACCAGGTCACAGCTAAAAATGAATGTTAATAAGAATAAACTAATATACTTCGGTACTAACAAACATCAGTTGATCTCAAACGTACAAATTTTAACAATAAATCAAATCCCAACAGAACAAATAGCAAATTGCTGTTGCCTGGGAGTAAATATTGACTCCTTGTTGACTTTTAAGGGGCATATTGAAACCATTGTTACCAAAACACACAAAAAATTAGGAGCTTTTACCATCCAGATGTCTGAAGTTGCAGGACAGGAAACTGATTGCAGAACAGCTCATACTTCCAGTATTAAAGTATGGAGAATTTATCTATAGGTCCGCAACTAAACTGCTTTTAAATAAATTGGACAAAGTATACTATAGGGTGACAAGATACGTCCTGCATTGCAATTTCAGAACTCATCACTGTATTTTGTTAACCAAGCTAGATTGGCTACCCTTGCTTTAGATTATAAGAAAAACTGGTCAACTTTCATCTATAAATACAGGACAATTCACTTAAATCCCAACATTTCTAAACTATTGGCAGACAAGGATGCTGCCATTAGGAAACATTCAGTTAGGCCAATATATCAAAATAGAATTGATCCAGATAGGTGAAAAAATAGGTTTGGGGACAGAATACCGGCATCACAAGCATCAGTATATTTTAATATACTCCCTCCCCTACTGCAAGCTGAGAAAACTACCAAAAGGTTCATTGAGGGACTAGAAAAGTGTTATGTCTATACATGCGTATGTGCATAATAGTGATCCTTTTGTTATCTGCCCTTTCTTTTATATAATGTAGGCAATCTAGTTGTTAAGTATAGTGTATAAATGCTAAGGGATGGATCTTTTGTGCATTTGTTTCTTGTATCTAAACGTTTGTGGTTGTCTTGATATTATGTGAAACTTAGAGAGCTTGTACAGTACTGTCTTGAAAACTGGATTATATTATCCAAACAACATGTTTTTATTCCTGTATAAAAATACATTTTTTACTACTTTTACTACTTTTTTTACTAGTTATACTGTATTACTGAAGTTTTCAATTTGCTACGCATTACTAAGTGTGCGTGTGAGTATGTTTGTGACACGTGTCATCAAATCAGACACCTTGTATTGTGCCACATAATAATTTCAGCAATGTGAATCTGCTATCCACTGCAGCTGTGTGATTTTTGTACTTCTTTGTGGTATCTTTATTGGTACTAGTACTAGTGACTGTTATGCAGCAGTGCAGTACACTGCGCCCCCCCCCACCATGGCCTGCTCCAACTGGCAAAGGTATTCTTTTCCAGATTTGAATTTCTGATGGTGAGCACTGGTTAGGTGTTGTGCCTTTGCATCTGCATCTCTTCAGTGTGCAGCACAATCTTAATCTGTCTGTGCATTTGCATCTCTTTAGGGCCCAATCTCCATCTGTAACTTATGTCACAGTTGTTTCTTTGGCTTCCCTTCAGAGTACTGGACAGGTGTGGTGCATAATTCTGCATGAACATTGTACTCATTAATATGTGTTTTTAAGTCAGGACCATCATCACGGGTCACTCATAATGCAAATCACCTTCTTCATCATCATGGTCACAAATGCAGTCACAAATCACTATTCACGATCACGTCATGCATCACAACATTAATTTCTTTACTAGTTACTTGGATGTATTGTAAGCTTGTTTTGTAGTATCTCTCCAGGCTTCATCACCCCACCATTGTACTCATTAATGAGCGTTTTTAAGTCAGGGAGTTTGTGCTACAGCTCATCAGAGAAGTACAGCCATAGGCATTTGCATTCCCAATACAGTTCCATATTGTTCATCTCACACCGTCAACACTGAATCATGTGCTTCATCATCACAGTCACAAATTATGATTCACAACTACATCATGAATCACAACATTCATTTTTTTACTAGTTACTTGGATGTATTGTAAACATGTTTTATAGTATCTCTCCAGGTTTCACCACTCCACCATTGAACTCATTAATAAGCATTTTTAAGTCTGGGAGTTTTGTGCTACAGCCCATTGGAGAAGTACAGCCATAGGCATTCATGTTCCTTCCTGTACAGCATGTGAGTTACAGTACTGTAAACAGTGGTGGGCGAAGAGGCCTCAATTTGCTCTGTGAAGTGATTTACTGAGTAACGTGGAATCCGTAGAGAACTCCACAATGTGAAGCGAAGTGCTTCACTTCATAATGAGGTGACTCCACAGACATGAAGCTGAACCAAGTGACTGTGGGGCAGTGCTATGCTTGGCTAGTGGTGAAGAAGAAGATTCAGCTACAGTGGCTGAATCGTGGTGAAGAAGAAGATACAGCTGCAGTGGCTGAGGAGGAAGAGGGAGAAAATGCTGCAACAGTAGAGGATGGGCCACCTGATGCTGTGCTGTGTCATGAAGAAGATTCTGAATGTGGTGCTGCTGTTGTACTCTGTTCCATGACAGCACACTTCTCATCAATTGTTTATCTAGAAACAAGTGTTATCATTGTCATCTTCATCACTCAATAGTTGCTTCGATGTGTATCATGGGTCCAAGATTGTTACTTTAATGTAGTACTCATAATGAAGCATTTTATATAGTTTGTCATCTTCTTCAACCTTTTTAATCATATGTTTCATTAGATTTTGTTGTATTCTGGGGGCAACCTGCATGTATCAACAGCACCACTGGTAGCCTGTGTGATCATGGAACTGTTTTGCTTCTCTAACTTTTCCCTAATCAGATTCAATCTGAATTTAACATTTTTTATTAGGGGTATCACCTGACTGAGAGTTGCAGTGTTTGCACTAACCTCCCTGGTGAGTTCCTCAAATGGCTGAAGCAGGAATATTTGAAACTCCAGCATGGACCACAGTGGTGGAGTAATATAGATGTCTGCATCACCAATTTTATTTTCTAAGGTGTATTGCCTGACAGCTTTATTTTGTTTCAGTAGCCTTTGGAACATATAAAAGGTCAAATTCTATCGAGAAGAAATGTCTCGGATCAGTCTGTACAAAAGTAAACTGTGATCCTGCTGTATTTTTTCAAATAAGTGATGGGCTTTGCTTGAGTGACTGAAATGAGTGCATATTCTTTTAGCAGTGTTAAAGAGAGCCTTAATCTCCCTGTTGTCATCAAGAAAACCATGAACTATTAAATTCAAGCAATGCGCAAAGCAGCGAATGTGAACAAAGACCCCCACAAGGCCTACCTTATGTTGGATCCATTATCTGCAAATATAAAACCAACTGACAGTCCCTGGGAAGTGAGCCATTGCTGTATTGGTTTTCGGATGTCTTCATTGATGTTGCATGAGGTATGGCCAGATGGAAAATAAAACATTCTTAGAACAGCAAACTGTGATGCTTCACTGTCCCCAGTCCCACATGAATTATAGAAACATATGACATTGTAAAGATCTAGAATCCCTGTTGTTGAGAAGCATTTCTGAGATGGTATACTATATCGAGGTTTGAGGTACTCAAGCAGCCACCTGAATCCCATATGTTCAACCATGTTATATGGTAGCAAATCAACAGCTATCATTTCTGAAATTTGTTTGGTTAGTGTAACAGCAACAGGGTGAGTAGAGGCATATTTGGCTTTGCGCTCATATGTTTCTGAGATAGTAAGCTGTCTTCTTGAAGGAGGAGGGATTCTGAACACATGGGCACTTTCTGTAACAGTAGGAGGAGTCCTTCAAATGGGAGGAAGTGGTGGTGGAGGTGTTTCAATAGTGCTACACGGGGCTGCCACTACTTTCATCTATGGGCATTACCACTGAGTGTAGTGAGCTATCACTGTCACTTTTTCTTCAAGACTCACAACTGGAGTTCTCAGTAATGTTATGACATCTATCTAGATCCCTGTTCAGTGCTGAAGTTCCCAATGCTCCTTTCTTTTAACCCCTGCTGATTGGCCATTTGCAAATAGCACATGTTGCTACCAACTCATTGGAAGTACTAATGGAGAAGTACGTTCAAACAAAAGAAGATATTTGTTTTGTTTTTTTCCTAGGAAGGTATGACATCTAGGTCACCTTTTCAGGGTCCCCCCCCCAGATTTTTCTTGGGCCTGCTCTTGTTGTGGTGTATTCCCACTGCCCCCCTCCACAACCAAAACCTTTCTTCCTGTTTCTTCCTCATCTGCAATTTCCATCCCCTCCAGTAAACCTTGTGCTGCCTGATCATTCTCTTCATCTTTATTGTTATTACCCTCATCTGGTTCAACCTCAGAAGAATCGGATGAGGGTGAGGGACTGGCAGTAGCATAGTATGCAATTGTTCCATACTTAACTTTTTTATTTTTACTTGGAACTGATAATGATACGAGACATACTCCTTTTTTGGATTCAAGCATTCGTTCAGAAGACGAAACCTTAGATGTGAAAAAATCACCTTTGGGGGTTTGATTTTGTTTTCTCTTTTCAGGCTGATTGTTGTCTTTTGCAGTGCCACTGCCTACCTGAGAAATAAAATGCACCTCATCAACACTTTGATCCATTTTTTCTTAGTACAGTATTCTAACCTGGAAAAAAAGATCCCTCTTACTAATGTGATGTCCTTCTGATGACTCCCACCCACAGACCAGGGACAAATTTACTGTCATGACTTGTGACTATACACAGCACACTAACAGCACAGCAGCCCACCAGAACTTCCTTCCAATATTACCTGATTGACTCCTACAATACAGTTAGTTACTGTTAAGTGACCAAATCCAGCAACTGTTAAGTGTGCCTCAAATTTGAATTGGAGATGCAGACACATCTGGTGCATAGCCACATGCAGCACAGTCCCACACAGGGGGTTGGTTAATGCTTATATATTATGTAATGCTATATACTATGAAACTAATGATAATAAGGAGGAATAATGGGGAATGAGTGATGATGATGGTGATGATACTTGTTTGTACAGTAATTGTACTTTACTTGTGTTGTAGTGTAAACAGCCTGCTACAAGTGACAAAGTGAGATTATCCCCTCAGCCACCCACAGCCAGCAGCACAAGCTCATCAAATTGTATGTTGTTTGTCTGAACAGTATTTTTTTAATACACAAAATCATGAATGAACCTTTACACATGATCGTGATTCGCAATTGGATGGCACAAATCAAATATTTATTTTGCCAGCCTGCTGCACTTGCCCTGTACACACAGTCACACTGAAGCCTGGAAAAAAAAGTATTTGAGATTTCTGGAATTGTTGAATTTCTCATGGGCCCCAGTGCAGTCTCTCTCTCTCTCTCTCTCTCTC
Source organism: Neoceratodus forsteri (assembly GCA_016271365.2). Classification (NCBI taxonomy): domain Eukaryota; kingdom Metazoa; phylum Chordata; order Ceratodontiformes; family Ceratodontidae; genus Neoceratodus; species Neoceratodus forsteri. The sequence goes on along the minus strand of CM057449.1, from coordinate 1,578,818,559 downwards.
CCCTCTGGATGGCACACATCAAAGATTTGTTATGCCAGCCTGCTGCCCTTGTACACACAGCCGCACTGAAGCCAAGAAAAAACTTTCATGTGGAATTTTCTGTAACTGTAAAAATTCTCTTGTGCCTTAGTAGCCTGTCCCTCTCTCCTCTGGATCTGGATTTGGAATGGCACAAGTCAAAGATTTTGCCAGACTGCCCTCCCTTGCCTCATGTACACAGCTACACTGTCTGAGGTCAAGAAAACAAAAACCTTTCATTTGTGATTTTCTGTAACTAAAATTTCCCTTGGGCCCCCAGTAGTCTCTCCCTCTCTCCTCTGGATCTGCATTTGGAATGGCACAAATCAAAGATTTTACAGGCCTGTCCTCCCTTGCTCATGTACACAACTACACTGTCTTAGGTCAAGAAAAGAAAAAAAAAACTTTGATTTGGGGTTTTCTGTAAGTAAAATTTCTCTTGGTCCTCCAGTGGTCTCTCCCTCTCTTCTCTGGATCTTCATGCCACAAGTCAAAAATGTTGCCAGCCTGCCCTTGCTCATGTACACAGTCACACTGCCACACTGCCTGTCTTTTGCCTCCCCCCTCTCCTGGCAACACCCAGGCCACCATCGTCTCCCCAGTCCCTTTGGATTCCTCCTTTGTCCAGTCCCGACCCATCACCCTCCCCCAACAATCAGTTTCTCTCCCCCCTCACACCAGAAAATCAAGTCCTTTCTCTCTCTTTTCTCTTCCTCCAAAATATATATATATATATATATATATATATATAGTGTGTTTTCTTTGCTTTTTAGCAACTTCTTCTGGCTGCTGCAGCAGCAATAAGTGAAGTGCTCCTCTGATTCGTCCTCCTCTCATCAGGGCCGCATTGCACACTCAGCACGGTTATATACTGTGAGTGTCTAATGTGATCATCTGTTGCCTGATTGGATGCCGCCAGCCACCTGTACATGGAGCAAGCATGCTGACAGCAACTCCATGGCAACAATGCACACAATGGCACAAATGGCACTTCTACGGATCCGGAACTGGACTTCTTCAATGAAGTCTATGTTTATCCAGGTCCATGGATTGTGGGTTCGATCCAGGGGTCTAGATCTCCTGCAGAATAATCTGCCCAGTCCTAATATACACTTGGTCAGAAATCCAGAGATCACAAAGCAAAGGAGTGGATAGTTCAAGTTTTGGAAAAGATTAATGTTGGAATGTACAGTACTGTATGTTTCTGTAAGGAAAAATGGTTCTTCTACTGCAAAAGTTGTGTCATCTGTCATGGACAGTACAGACTTTGGGGACCACCCTAGTTCTGCTTAACATCTTGTCAGAAATAAAGCCAAACAGTACAAACACAATTTTTATAGCGGTGGACAGTCGCTCTGTGAGTCTGAGTGAAATGTTATGGGGCCCCCTCAGATAGGAGACACAGCATAGCCCTGGCACCTCTCTGTCCCAGACTAGGAGTAAATATAAATGTTATTTTGTGCCGTAACTCCTCAACCTCTTAGATGCCTGAGCTGAGCTGAGTATTTACACTAATGCCAGGGATGATGCTTATTTTTTTGCCAACTTGTGGTTTGTTGCCTTGTCTGTGTAACAAGTGGGGGTTCCAGGTTGCAAGATGCCACTCTTGACCAGAGTAAGGGCTGCATTTATATCAGACATTTAAACTGACTGTTTGGGAGACTGGGACAAAAGGAACCATGGTGGCAAGTGAGAGGAAGGGTATTATTTCTAGTACTCATCCATATTTGTGGGCTTGTAGCAGCACAGAGAGTACAAAGAGAGTTGAGGCCCTAACTGGACCAGGTGAGGGGACATTAGAGAGGGAGAATGCAAAGCATACAAACACCAAGGAAAACAAGAGGATGAGAGGGCAAGGAAAGCATAAAGGTGATAGCAAAGTGGGATCAGGGATCAAATGGAAGGAGATATGCCTTAACCCCATGAGCCTGGGTAACAAAATCAGTGAGTTCTAGGCATTGATGGTAGACAATGAGGTGGACTTTGTGGCCATCATAGAAACGTGGGCTTCAGAAAATAATGACTGGGACATGATGGTCCCTGAATACTCAGTTTTCAGGAGGGATAGGTGAACAGGAAGAGAGGGAGAAGTGGCCCTTTTCATAAAGCATGGCATCTAGGCGGCAGAAGATGGGTGCATCAGGGGTAGTAATGGGGGAGACAGAGTTGCTATGGGTGCATGCTATATATAGATTGTAGGCTGGATTACTCATTTACCTGTCCCCAATGTTTAATGACTGCTATATTTTCCAGCCTATTGGTTAATTTCTTTTGCAAAGGGACAGATTTCTCATTAGTGTGCTGAAGTGCACCTCTCAATTTGTGGACTATAAACTTTCCTTCAGTGACAGTCTTTCCCCTACACGGTCCCTTAGAGGTGGCCTGCAAGTGTAGGGTTTTAGCTTAATTTAACTGAGCTCAATCTGTTTGTAATGTATAGTATCCAATTTGCATATGTTCTTCCCCCAATACCTTATCTAAGTCTACGAGTGGGAGAAAAGCCCAGAGCATAGACCTTAAAGTGTTTTTTTTCCCTACAATCCTGTGGTGAGAGTAAGATTATCTATGTGCTTATTCTCTCAAAATATTTACTTCTGTTGACCTCTGAGGGGTGTAGGGCCCTTGTCTGAGAATTACACTGTCTTTCAGATAATTGTTTCTTCTAATATTTACTGTACAGACAATGTTTTGCCCTCTGCTGATTGTTGGCAAGTGTACTTTATATTGTGTACAAGTTATTCTGTATGATGAAAATCTATAAATAAAAAGTAAAAAAAAAGTTTATTCCTTAAGAACATTCCAAGAAAAATGATAGACCATTTGAGCATTAACTCATTTGCAATGGGGTCCATACCAGTCAAAGCAAGTTTCATTTAAATATACAACACATAAGTTACAGCATATAGACTACATAGTACATAGACATATAAAAAAACTAAATAATCACATACATTCTTAAAAGTGGCTACAGCCATAAAAAAGTGCAAAATAACACCATCAACCATAATTTTTGATTGTACAAGTATGAGTAATTCCACAGTATTAACGAAAAGGCAAATCAGGCACTGCAGCAAGCTTCAGATGGCAAAAACAGACTTAAAGTGCAGTCATTAAAACAAAAGGACCCCCAAAAATCTCTGATCAGCTAAACCGTAACTGGTTTCATACGTAGTGCGTCCTCAGGAAGTTACCTCCTGAGGATGCACTACGTTTGAAACCGGTCGAGGGTTAGCTGCCCAGATCATTTTGGACAATCCTTTTGTTTTAATGTCTACATTTTAATAATGTATGTTTTTGCCATCTAAAGCTTACTGTGGTGCCTAGTTTGCCATTTTGTTACTCAGGGAGCTGGCAGTGATATTGCCTAAACCTCCATTAGGTCTATTCAACAGCTTGCTAAGGACAGGGGTAGGTTGGAAAGTGGCAGAAGTAGTGTCACTCAATGGGGGGGCAAGGAACAGGTGAGGAATTACAGATCCTTCAGTCTTGCCTCTATTGTAGGGAAGCTGATAGAGACACTGGTCCAAGAGGAACTCATGGACTACATGGGCAGCAATGGTCTCCAGCATAGTAAACAGTATGGCTTTATGGCAGGGAGGATTAACCTGATAGTTTTCTTTGACTGGATGATGAGTGAATTGGATAGGGGCTACATTGTGGATTTGCTCTACTTCAGCATCAGCAAGGCTTTCAACTCGGTGCCTCACAGACACTTGCTGAAGAAGATGGAGGAATTGGATGTGGCTACGGTCATAGTAAACTGGCTAGGTAACTGGCAGCAGAATGCTGTGTTTGGTGGGGTCAAATCAGAAAACAGAGAGGTCACAAGAGGGATACCACAGGGATCTGTCCTGGGTCCAGTCCTGTTCAATATGTTTACCAGTAACACTGGTGAGGGAATCCAGAGCAAGTTGTGTCTCCTCACACGGGACAGTAAGCTCTGTGTGAGGGTGTATAGCAACAAAGGAATCACGGAAATGCAGAGTGACTTACAAAAGCTAAAGAGGTGGTCTAAGGTTTCGCAGTAGAAATTCAATACCAAAATGTGCAAGGTAATGCATCTAGGGAACAAGAACCCAAGGACAAATTACTAGATGGGTGGGGTGAGACTTGGTACTATGGCTGAAGAACGGGACCTTGGAGTTACCATCAGTGACTCCCTCAAACAATAGAGTCACTGTGACAAGGCAAGGTCAAATCAGAAAACAGGGAGATCACAAGTGGGGTACCACAAGAATCTGTCCTGGGTCCAGTCCTGTTCAATATGTTTACCACTAACAATGATAGTGTAGGCTGGAGATGGTGCAGTGCAGAGTAACAAAAATGATTCAGGGCCAACAGAGCAGGTCCTATGAGGAGCATTTAAAAACACTGAACATGTACTCACTGGAAACAAGAAGGGAGAGGTGAAATATGATAGATAACTTCAAATTCCTAAAGGGAATTAACAAGGCAAAATAGGGAGAGCCATTTATCTTGAATACTAGTTTGTAATCATTTGGACTTGAGTAGAAACTGACAGGAAAGAAGTTCAGGGGAGTCATAAGGACGTATTATTTTATAGAATCACAGGCTTCACCCCACAATTTCTGACAATGAACTGACTTTACCAGAATACCTAGTTTACAGAAAGGAATGTGAGAAGGGCAAGGGAGGGGGTTATGTTTTATATCAAAAACTTTCTGTCAGCAGAACCCCTTACTCATGTTGAGTTAAGTCATCATTGCCTTGAGCACTTAGGGCTGTATGTCTGTTTGGGAGCCTTTAAAATGTTATATATTTATTGTATTTATAATCCTTCCAAAAATAATAATCATCTGGGGTTTCATAACTTTACTGAACTAGCGACTACTCATGGAATCACGGAATTATTGGTAGTAGATGATTTTCATTTGAACTGGATGGGCAAAGACAGCTTTAAATATAAGGCTGCACTTCTGGATTCAGACCTGCAGCAACTAATAACTAATACCACTCACCTTAATTTAAAATCTAACAGGCACACTCTGTTAGACTGTGTTTTTAACCAATAGAAAGCAGCATATTGTTACCAGTGGTCTAGTACCAGAGTCTATCAGCAAACACCACCCAACCTTTGGAATCTGGAAAGGAGGAAGAATGCAAAATCAATCTCCTAGACATTAAGAAATTAGGAATTACAATAAATTAGATGTTTCCAAATTCTTAAGTAAGTTATCAAACGTAGATTGGTCTTACTTGAAAGCTACTGCGCACTGGACTACTTCAATAACGTTTTTATGCAGAAAGTAGATAAATACATACCAGTGATTAGCTAAAGAGTAAGTGAGAGGAAAAGCAAATGGCTAAACAAAAATCTCTTTAAGCTGATGAAAGATAGGTATTCTGTCTGACTAAAATTCAAGAAAAGTAATACAGCGATTGACTTAAATCAATACAGGAAAGAAATAAACAACTGTAAAAAGGAAATCAGAGCAGTCAAAATGAATTTCTTTAAGCAACAAGTGGAAAATCTGTCCAACCCAAAACAATTCTGAGGTTCTATTAGATCCCTACTAACCCCATCTAATGACACCAGCACTAGTATGCTATAGGGCGGGTATGTGTTGACTGACCCTATCTTAATAGCAGATGAATTTAACTCACAATTTACAAATTTGGATAAATATCAGAAAAGTCAACCGGGACAAGCCACTACTGATCAGGAAGTTAAACTAACTAGGCTAAGTTTTCATTTAAAAATTGTTAAAAGTGTTGAAGTACTAAAACTGCTTAAAAAGTTAAAAATTGATAAGGCACCTGGCTGTGATGAACTCCCACCCATGCTCTTGGTAGTTGTATCATCTAAAATTGCTTATCCCTTAGTTTAATATTCAACTTATCATTTCAAACAGGACAAATACCCAATTTATGGAAAGAGTCCTCTATAATACCCATTCATAAAACAGGGTCCCTGTCAGAATTCAGTAACTTTTGGCCCATATCAATCTTGTCAGCACTTTCAAAAGTACAGGAAAAAATAGTACACTCACAGCTAAACGATTATATCAGGACCCATGATCTAATCTCTTCTAACCAGCATGGCTTTTGGGGGGGGAGTATAGCACTGAGACTGCATTGGTTGGGTTCATGGGCACTGTCCACAGGGCTACCAAGACCAGTAGCCTAACAGAGGCAGTGTTCATGGACCTAACCAAGGCATTCAATTTAGTAGATCACACCATCTTACTGAAACATCTTGATCACGTGGGACTTGGAACCCATACTATTAATTGTTTAAGGGATTACCTTGACAATAGGTTCCAGTGTGTTAAATTTAATAGGAATTTTTTCTACATTTTGTAGGGTCCAGTATGGAGTCCCTCAGGGCTCCATACTGGGCCCTTTACGTTTTACTCTTTTTACTGACCCTATCTCACAAGTACCACATAGCATTGATTTAATGGGACTCTGTCATCCTCCTTAGGTTTCAAAGAGTTCCGAGTTTAAAAAAACTATTTTATGATTGCCAAAATTCTGTAAAGATTTTTGATGTAGCTGGTACCTTGATTCTGACTCTTATTTTCTTTAAAAAAGTAAAAAATAGACTGCCCAACATACTGGTGTTGTCACACCAAAACAGGTTTGTTTACATTCCTCGATCAACTCCAGATACATCTTTCCTGGATTTAGGAATATCCACAAAATAGTCTAGCCCCTCATGATGCAGTGGGAGATTATGAGGCTATTGCCTTATGAGTGACTGCACTGTGTGTGTGTGTGTTTCTAATGCTCAGGACATATGCAGTAAGAACAGAACCAGGATTGTAAACAAAAACAAGGTTGTTTATAAATATACATTGCCATGCATTTCAGTTCTAATAAACAAGGATACAGACAAAATAAACAGCAACATCACTGAATTTTATGGAGTGTAAGCAATCATAAAATGTGAGGTTTCAACAAGAAATAATATGATGAAAAACAGGTTGACAGTGTCCCTTTAATGCTCTATGCAGATGATGCAGCATTGGTGTCTCACAGTACATCCATTCTAGAAGTCAATTCTACACTGAGTAGTGAGTTTAGTAAAATTCAAAACTGGTTCTGTCAGAACAATCTGGTTTTAAATAAAATAAAAACTGAAGTCATGTTGTTGAGATCTGATGTTAAAATATAAAAATACTCAAGTGATTTTACAGTTTGCTCATGGGGGGGTCCAATTGAGACTGTAGATTTGTTTAAATATTTGATTATTACTTTGGCCATATCCCTAAAATTCAGTGTTCACATGGATAAAATGACTTTCAAGTTACATGCAAAGATAGGAACATTTTACCAATTATGAAATATCTTATCAAAAGAAACACGTTTTGCTATCGCTCAACAAAATCTCCTCCCAATATTGAACTATGCATCACTGGTCATTGATACAGCTCCTGCTTGTACTGTATCTAGAAAAAAAACTTTACTACAAAAAATAGGGAAGTTTGAACTTTTGGATCGCCATTGAACAGACCACTGCCAAATATTAGATCCTTGGTTTTCTGTACAGAATAATTACAGGTTTACAATGTCCCACAGTGCATTCGAAAGATTAAATATTGGAATTCCAACTACTCTACAAAATTTACTCATCAAATATTCTTCCACTTACAAGTCATGATCATCTACAAAGTCTCAATTGGTCTTGCCCCTTGTACGACCAAACATAGGCAAAATAACCTTTGCCTACTGTGTTGCTTCTGTCTGGAACAACTTACCGCTCAGTGTTATGCAATCTACATCTGTTAATACTTTTAACATGGCAGCTTTTAATCATTTTAAAAGTCTGAATGAATGTGTATGTAAATGAATGTATTGTATTTCTGTTATTTTTGGATCATTATACTGTTAAAACATGTATATTTGTATGTTGTATTTCTCACTTGATTTCAGGTTGTACCTGAAAATAAAATGTAAATTCCAGAGTACTTACCTGCAATTCCAAATAAATGAAATGAAATGAAAAGTAAAGAAAGGGTACTAGAGCCGTGGAACAGTTTTCCAGCCAAAACAGTGGGTCCTAAAACCAATGGTTGTTTCAAGCATGGCTGGGACAGAATGAAGGGTATAGCATGAGCTCAGGGCATCAAAAACTGGTAGAAGAATGGGGGGAGAGGATGGGGAGAGCTGGGATCCTGCATAGACAGTAAGTCCCAGGCTAAATAGGGAACTCAGGCAGACAGGATTTACCATTGGTCTTTTTCTGCCATCATTATCTATGTTTCAATGTTTCTTCAGTGGTAATCCAATATCCTGTTTGGCCTAAACATGTCACATGACTGTGCATTATTCCACAATGACTGCATGCCTCCCAGCATGACCACATGCCTGTACTACTTTCCAGCCTGCATACAGTCCTTAGAACCATTTCACCAGGAGTGAGATCATTCCACACCTGGCACAGAAAGACTGCCCCCCCCACACACACACACACCTAGCACAGGCAGGCTGCCACCAACAGCCATGGCAAATCAATACAGCTGACCCACACTGTTCTCATTTGGTTGATCCTGCTATAAATTTATGTTTTATTCAGCAACATTCTTAATAAAAACTTATCTGGTTGATCCTGCCATTTTCAGCGTCTGTTTCATTTTAAGTACTTTCACTTTCCTACTTATTCTGTAGCGTGACCGAGAAGTGTTAATTCTAGTACTGGATGTGGTGGCAGAAGTTTTAAATAAGGTATCTTATCCCCCCCAAAAATGAACATTTCTTTTTTAATGTAATGATTATGTAGTGTTTTTGTCAGTGGAGCTGCCAACTGTAGCGGGAGGAAATCGAGCTAGTCGGCGGCTTCAGAACGGAAGCCGCACGCATGAGCAAGTGTTGCTATAGCAATGCTTGCTCACGCTTCTGACAGTTATGCAGGGCATGGAATTCACTACAGCTAGCCACCACCGGGTGCCTGTCTGCATCCCCGCCCCCTCCTTGGTGCACTGGTGTGCAGAGGGGATCAGTGGGAACAAGTGGGAATCCTGTCCATCCATTAGTGGATCATTTCTGATATACCACCACACTCAAGTGGATTACAGGGGGTGCAGTTTCAGGGGTGGCTAACCCCCACAGTATGCAACACCAAGATCAAAACAGAACTGCACACGATATGACAAAATGAGTTCAGACTCAAAAGATCAATTTATAATGCCTTGACTTGCAAAGCTCTGGGCTGCTCATTTTCTGGGTGACTAACCATGAGTTCAGCTCAGATAAAATGTATGTTTTTTGGCAAAATAAAAAAAAGTGAATTGATCTTTTGAGGGTGAACTCATTTTGTTGTGTGGAGTGCAGTTTTGTTTTGATCCTGGTGTTCCACTAATGGATCCCTGCTCTGCAGGGAACAGGAGACTGTGGGACACCATGGGTCCTTAAATTTACAGTTGTCTGGTGAGTGCCTGAATGGCTTTCCACCAGCCCTTCCTGCCTGATCGAAAGGCTGGGGCAGAATGACAGGGAGGTTTAGATCCTGCTGCAGCTGGTGAGTGTACTACATGGGGGGCATGCGGCAGCTCCAGTGCAGGGTTCCTGCCCACATATCCTGCTCCCCCCTCACCCAGCACTCCTCACATTAGTGAATGGTGTGAGGATGGCTGATAAAGGTGAGCTATTGCTTGTTGGGGACTTCAATCTACCTGATATAGAATGGTCCACCTTCATAGCCTCCTCAGAGAGGAGTAGAGACTTCCTCATGGCTTTGAGGGGGGGGGCAGGACTGAATCAAACAGTGGTTTCTCCCACCAGTGAATCAGCTGTCCTAGTCCTGGTACTCACTAACAGTGCCATAGTATCAGACATATAAGTGGGGATCAACCTGGGTATCAATGAACACAGGTCAATCTGGTTCTCCATTAGCAAGACTGAGGACCCTGCCACTCCAGAATCGGGTGTACGATTGCAGGAAAGCAGATTTCCCAACAATGAGGGAAAGGATCAAGCCCCTGCTGGCAACAGATACCACGTGGAATGTGGAGGACAAATGGACAAAGCTGAAAGATGCTATAGAGACAGTCACAGCACTATTCACTAAATAAATTAGCAAGTCCAAAAGGGCAAGGAACCCCCTCTGGTTCTCCAAAGAGGTAGCTACTATAATTAAGGAAAAGAGAAAAGCTTTTTGGAAGTAGAAGGAGACCAGGTCTGAAAAGGATAGAGAAGCCTACAGAGAGAAACTCAAGGAAGCTGGGAAAGCTATTAGGAAGGCAAAGGCCCAGACCTAAGAAAATCTGGCTCAAGAAGTGAATGGAGGGGGACAAAACATTTTATTGATACATTCGAGAAAAAAGAAAGAGGAAAGGAGGAATAACATGGCTGGCAAACAAGGAAGGACACCTGGTGGAAAATGAAAAAGACAAGGCACAAGTTCTCAACGAATACTTCTGCTTGGTCTTCACACGGGAAGACATTGGTAATGGTCCAACATCAGTCAAGACACGTCCTCAGACCAGGGGAGCTGAAATATTCTCCTTTTCAAAAGAAAGGGTCCTTGAGGAGTTGTCTAAAATAAGGGAGGACAAGGCAATGAGCCCTGACAGAATACACCCAAGAGTTCTAAAAGAACTTAGGGATGAACTTGCCACCTCACTTGCTGAACTGTTTAACAGTTCACTGGAACAGGGAATAGTACCACAGGACTGGAAAAGGGCCATGGTTGTGCTGTTGCACACGATTGGTAATAGGGAGGTAGCAGGAAACTACTGCCCAGTAAGTCTGACCTAAGTGGTGGGTAAACTAATGGAGATATTGCTTAAGGAAAGGGTAGTGAACTACCTGAAAGCAAGTGGGCAACATGACCCAAAGCAGCATAGCTTCACATCAGGATGCTCATGGCAAACACATTTTATAGAATTCTTCGATTGGGTTACAGGAAAAGTAGACCAGGGGGCAGCAGTGGATGTAGTGTATGTGGACTTTAGTAAAACATTTGATGCAGTCCCACACAGAAGGCTAGCCAACAAACTGGAGCAATCTGGCAATGGTCACAAAGTAGTTAAATGGATCCCAAGCTGGCTGCAAGGCAGGAAACAGAGAGTTATGATAAATGGTACCCTGTCCCAAGAGGTGAAGGTGTCAAGTGGTGTGCAGCAGGGGTTCAGTACTAGTCTCCATCCTTTTCAACATATTCATCAGAAACATTGCTGAAGAACTGAAAGGGAAAGTCTACCTCTTTGCAGATGATATGAAGCTCTGCAACAGGGTGGACACACAGGAAAGGATTGCAGAACTGGAGGTAGATCTCAGAATGCCTAGAAATGGTCCAGGAACTGGCAGTTGAGATGCAATACCAAAAAATGTAAAGTTATGCACTTGAGTAGAAGGAAACCATGCATAAAGTGTGTCCTAGAGGGGCAGCTACCAGCAGAAACAAAGCTGGAACGGGATCTTGGTGTCATGATCTCAAATGATTTAAAGGTAGGGAAGCAATGTGAAAAAGCAGCACTGAAGGCAAGCAGAATTCTTGGATTTATTGGTAGGGGTATTACCAGTAGGAAGAATAATGTAGTACTCCCACTTTACAGGTCTCTGGTGAGACCTCACTTGGAGTACTGTGTGCAGCTCTGGAGACCTCACCTAAAGAAGGACATAGATTGTTTGGAAACCATGCAGAGACGTACCATCAAAATGGTGCAGGGTCTGCACCATGAAACATACAAAGCTAGGCTCAGTCAGCTAAATTTATTCTCCTTTGAGCAGAGGAGGAACAGAGGAGACATGATTGAGACATTTAAATTTGTTAAAAGGATCAACACAGTACAAATCAGGAACCTCTTCTGGGAAAACAGGGTTGCACGTACTAGAAGGCACAACATGTGCCTGGTGGGAGGTAAATTCAAAACAAATGTTAGGAAAGACTTTTTTATGGAGTAGGTTGTGGACCCTTGCAACAGCCTAACACTGGAGGTAGTGGCAGCCAAGACGGTCAGTGAGTTCAAACAGGCATGGGATAGACAGTATAGTCACCTTAGCAAGGCAAATTAATGGGGGGAAAAACCTGGGCAGACTAAATGGACCACACGGTTTCCTTCTGCTGGCAAGTTATTATGTTCTTATGAGATGTGGGTATGCCCTCTTGACTCTCCCCTTGATCACCCGAGTATGTAGCAGCACAAACAGCCAGGAGATGGAGCGCTTAAGTGGTGCGTGCCCCTTTGGTGCATGCCACGGGAGTTCACTGGACCCCCAATGTGCAGTCCCAAGTCATAGGGTTGCCTACATACTGTGGATATGCAGCACACAGGCATTTCTATTCATAGTGCATTGGACCCAATATTTGCATACTATAATACTGGCACAGTAGTGCCAATATATTAGGGTTGCATATGGGCCTCATTAACAGGGGCAATTTTAAAGCCTTATAACTTGGTTGGCTTAGACTGTCAGGTTGCAAAATTTTGTCAGTAGCTTTTCAGTCCCTGGGTCACATATTCTGCCATATTGTATGAGGATTGGATATATAGTTTTTGCGAAATTACAGAAAGAAATCACATATTTTTGCCCAGTTTGCGACTCTAATTTTTTATGGCTGCAGTGGGTGGACGCTTCAGCCATCTTGTGGTAGCTCTGAAAATGGGACAACAAAGCACACATTTGGAGTTGCAGAACATGCCTCCACAACTCCAAATCACTCTGCTCATTCCCCCATGGGCACCATACTTTTGCTGCCATCGCCCGCTGTACTCAATATGGCCACCGAACTTTATTGTGCATGCACAAGTCATTGTGCATGCACAACTCACTGCAGTTGTGGTGAAGTTGCACCTGTGCACTGAGCTCATGTCGGAACATTCTACTATATGCAAGATGGCCGCGGAGCTCAGTCTTAGTCTGTCTTCACTGCTACTGCAAGTGAAATTCAACATATCTTGGACTACTAGTGCATGTACAATAAAGTTTAGCAACCATCTTGGACACAACAGGCAGTTCTGTGTTCCGCCATGACCTCTGCAAGCTCGGCTGCAGCCATATCAGTTCTGGTCAGAGTCTGTTGTTTGTGCAAAAACTATAAAGAAATGATACTTCAAATTTTCAGGTATTCTACAGTAGGTATCATATGGGAAAGTATGTTATACTATGTGCTGTTGCTGTTTAATAAGATTCTGCATGGGAACATGAAGTCCAGTATTTATGTAGCTTAATCACTGTACTTGATTCTCTCAAGACACTTGTGGGTAAATGTATTCTTCACTATGCACATCCTACTCCCCCACCTCAGTCTCAACAGGAAAGAAGCATTCAGGGCTCTGTTTGCTTACCTGGTAAAATATGTTAAAATAAATAAATACTTAAATAAGTAGGTCCTATGGAGGGTGTTATTAAAAAATAATTACTGCACCTGCCCGGTGGTGCTGAGGGTTGAGGCGCTGGATGCCACCTCGCACCATGCCAGCTCCCAGTTTGAGGCGAGCATGGAGTAAGATTGGGGGCAAGCAGGGAAGAAAGAATTGAGTGTCCGGAGGGCTGCTCTCCTTCTCCAGAGCAGGGGGTTTCAGAGTGTCGGTGACGATTGCCCTCCAGCGGAGGCTCGGGGACAAGCAAGCCACACCGAGACATGGGGTGGAGCTAGGACAGACGCACACTCCCTTGCATCATTGCACATCCTAGCTCCAAGGGGAATCTTGCCAGAAAAAAAATGCCACTGCCCGACGTATGAGCCAGGCATGGTACCTGACCTTTCAGCCTCAATAGTTCCACTGTGGCGGCCCCACTCTGGGGGGGGGGGCTTCCCGGAGTAAGGGGGTCCAGTGCCGTGGCCAGGGCAAGCCCATTCACAGGGTTAGAGGGTCGGCAGCAATGAAAAAGTACAGTAAATTGCCAAAAAAAATAAATAAATAATCACTGTAAAAACATAGCTAAACTACACAACAACTTTTTTTGCTGATCAAGTTAGATATAAACATAAATTTTCACATAACATGACTTTTTACATTGATTAAAGTTAGGGGTCATTGTTATGTGTTTTTGTAATTGGATTAGTATGATTAATACTATGTATTTTTTTAAATATGTTATAAATTAGTTATTTGTAATTAAAAATAAAAATGCTTGCATATAAACCTTTTATGATTTATATTTTATTTACAAAATGTATGTTTAATATGAATACTTTTGTAAGTTTTTATTATATTTGTGTATTATGCATAGGTTTTTGATAAGTATGTGTTTTGTGGCTGTTAATTAACATTGTGTTTTACATAGGTTTTTCAATTTATGATTGTTAATTACAAATATAAGTATTTCTTGTATCTTTTTAAAACCTACTTGTTGCTCAGTTATAAAAAGGAAAACAAACTGTGAATTAAATTCAACTGGGTTTCATGTAGGTTTTACCTAATATACCTGTTTCTTATTTTTAGAAATGTATGCAGTCTGTGAATAAGATACACACTGTGTGAATTAAATTAAATATGTGTACATGTTTTGAGATGTTTAACTGTGAATTAAATTAAACTGGTTTTCTCATTTTTTTAAAGGGTGGAAGGAGAGAATCTATGTGCCTATCTAGTGCCTTGGCTCAGCGGGATGGACACAGATTCTAAGGATGGTTAGGGTGGCAAGACAGGGTTGGGAGCTAGATGTTATTGTCATAGTGGGGGCAAATGATCTAGAGTGGTATGGGTCAGGGGGTAGAACAGGGAGAGTTCAGGGTACTAGGTAGGGGCATAAGGCAAGTAGCATGAATTGTGGCATTAACCAAAGTGTGCTACCTGTCTATGGCCATGGGGAGTATAGGGTACTCCACACCAGGAGCTTGGCTGAAAAAATGGTGAGGGAGAAGGGGGTTCAGCTTTACTAGGGACTGGGGGCTGACCCAGAAGGATATGGCTCTATACAGAGGTGATAGCCTGCATCTGGCAAGGAGACTACAGTCCTCAGTGGAAGATTTACATGTCACTTTGATGAACACTTTAACTAGCTGAAGGGGAAGACAAAATCGCAAAAGGAGGCATAAGCTGCCCACCCCCCAAAGACTGAAGCAACAGCAAGAGGGGGCCCAAGGGGGAGGAAACTCCCCTAGGATATAAGTCAAAGGAAGCAGAAGCATAGTAGGGGACAAGAGTGATGAGAACAGAAGAGATGAAAGGGAGAGGTTGAGAAGTTAAGGCACGAAGAGGGTAGTGGGGGAGAGGGAGAGAGGAAAGTTTCCAGAGGCAACAAGGCAGCAAGGGGATTGCAGGCAGTGTGGAAGCAAGATGTGGAAAGCAATGTGTGTCAATGCAAGGAATCTTGCAAATAAAATTCCAGACCTGGTGATGATCATGGCAGAGGCAGACCTGGATCTTGTTCAATCTGTGAATAAGATACACACTGTGCAAATTAAATCAAATATGTGTATGTGTTTTGAAATGTTTAAACTTACGAATTAAACTGGTTTTCTCATGAGTATGTTTTGGAAAAGAGTGGAGAGGGAGATTACTGTAGGTGCTTACCTGGTACCTCAGCTCAGAGGGATAGACACAGATCCTAAAGATTGCTAGGGTGGCAAGACAGGGTGGGAATCTGGATGTCATTGTACCAGTGAGAGCAAATGTCCTAGCATGAGATGGAGTGTGGGTAGAACAGGGAGAGTTCAGTGAAATAGGTAGGGGCCTAAGGCAAGTAGCACAAATGGTGGCATTCACTTGTGTATGACCTGTATACGGCCCTGGGGAGTATAGGGTACTTTGCATGAGGAGCTTCAACATTTGGTTGAAAATTTTTTTTTAGTTTTAGTTACAATGTTAATGTTATTTTAAATACTTTCTTTTCAAAATTTTATGTAGTACCATTCGTTGTATGTCTGTCACCCTTCCCGCTGACGTGGAACCTTTGTAAAGGAGTTGTTATGTGCCCAAAGGTATTGTAATCTGAGAATAAATAAATAAAATAAAAAATAAATAAATAAAAATGGTGCAGGTTTAGCTTCATTGTGGACTGGGGGCCAACATGGAAGGATGTGAGTCTATACAGAGGTGCTGGCCTGCATTCGGGAAGGGGACTGCAGTCCTCAATGGAAGATTTAGATGTTACACTGATGAACATTTAAACTAGCCAAAGGGAGGCAGAACACAAAGGGAGGCATAAGCTGCCCACCTCCACAGATTGAAGCAACAGCAAGAGAGGGCCCAAGGGGAGGAAACTTCCCCAGAGCACAAGTTAAAGGAAGCAGAAGCTGCCAGCCCAGTGGTGTTGAGGGTTGAGGCACTGGATGCCACACCTCGCACCACACCAGTGTGAACGAGCCTGGGTCATCGGGGGTTGGCAGGGGAGAAGGACTGAGTGTCCATAGGACTGCTCTTCTTCTCTGGGGAGGGGTGTGTGCTGCCATCGGTGTGCTGGTGGCCTCTGGCGATGGCTGGAGGCATTGCAGTGCATAGGCAGTCTCTGAAGGGGGACGTGCTGGGACCAACACCAGGAAGGAGTGCGTATGGTAGTGCACGCGCTCCTGTCCCTTGGCGTCAGTGCACACCTCACGTGTCAAGCAATGGCAGAACATGGAAAAACAGGGCACCAGTCGCGGCAGCATGATGGCTGTCTCCGAGGGGAACTCACTCGGTTCCAAGGGCATGCAGCATTACTGGATCCAGTCCTGGTGGTAGAGTGAGGGGGGGCTCTTCACCTCCCTGCTGCGGGGGGCAAGCCACGTGGGTTGCTGCAGGGCCTGATTTTGAAGCAGAGGAGTCCTTGGGACAGTGGCTGGAGACCAAGAGAGGATGCCTGGATTAGAGGTAAGGCAGGCTGGATGCCAGGGAAAAAAGTAATCACTAAAAAAAGAGGAAGCAGAAGCACAGTAGGAGACAAGGGTGACAAGGGGTGAAAGCTGAAGGTTGAGAAGTCAGGGCACGAAGAGGGTAGTGAGGGGGGAGGGGGAGAGAGGGAAGTTTTCAGTGGCAACAAAGGCAGGAAGGGGGTTGCAGAAAGAGTGGGAGTGAGGTGTGGAGAGACACGTGTGCCAATGCAAGGAGTCTTGGAAATAAAATTCCAGACCTGGGGGCCATCATGACAGAGGCCAGCATGGATCTTGCAGCCATTACTGTGTTGTGGTGCACAGGGAGCCACAGCTAGGTCATGATCATAATAGGCTACACTCAGTTCAGGAAGGATAGGTAGGAGAGAAAGGGTTGAAGGGTTGTGCTGTATGTGAGGGAGGGTATCAGAGCAACCTCAGTGCAAGGGAACTTAGGGGTAAAGGATGGGTTACACGTGCTGTTGGTCACCCTGGAGACAAGAGGTGGAGCCACTATTCACACTGGGCTGATATGCAGGACTCCAAAGCAGGAGGAAGAATCAAATAAGACAAATGGGGAAGCCATTAGCATGGTGGCAAAAACAGGGAGCTGTGCTGCTGGTGAAGGACTTCACTATGTCAGATGTAGATTGACACCCCCCTACCCATGGTCTTGGCTAGAAACAGGCCCATCCTAGACTCCCTGCAGGTGGCATTTCTCAGGCATCTGGTCTGAGAGCCCTCTTGAGATGGGGCAATACCACACCTGGTGCTCACAAACAGGGACAGTATTGTATATTTCAAAGTAGGATGCCAAATGGGGACCAGCAGTCACTGTACAGTGTGGCTTAACATAAACATGGTAGCAGAAACAAACCACACATGGAAGAGGGTCCTGGACTTCTGGGGGGCAGATTTAAAAAAATGGGCTAATGCCTCAGATATAATGGGGGGGGGTTGTCTGGGGAGGTAAAGGAACTATGGGCCAAATTAAGAGATGGCATAGTGAAGGCAAAAAATCTCTGCATGAAAGAAGTGAGCAAAAACAGAAGGCAAAAGAGACCATTGTGGTTCTTGACAGAAGTGGCTTCAAAGGCAAAGGCCAGGGGTGGAATTCAGGAGATACAATGAGACACAGAATAAGAGGACAGGAAGGTGTACCAGGAAAAGCAGAATGAAGCAATGAAGATGATGAGGGATGCAAAGTTGCAAGCAAAGGAAAGGATAGCCAAAAGGGTAGCGAAAGGGGAAAAGACTGTTTTCAGCTACAAAGGTGAAAAGAGGAAGACAAAGGAAGAGAGTGTGAGGTCAACAAAGATAGAAGGAGGCTGTGTAGAAGAGGATCAGGAAAAAGCAGATATCCTGAATGGATACTTCTGCTCAGTCTTCACAGTGGAGAGAGAGTGGGACAGATCACATAGACACAGAAGGAATACTGAGGGAGGGATGCGGAAACAAGTCCATTCAAAGAGAAAAGTCTTAAGGGGTCTGGCGAATCTGAAAGTGGTTATGGGGCTGGATGGGGTACACCCAAGGGTGCTAAGAGAGCTCAGGAAGGCATTGGCTGTACCTCGGACAGCCCTACTCAACAACTAACTGGAAACATGAGTGGTTCCAGAGGACAGGAAGAAGGTAGATATACAGTAGCTATGTTTCATAAAAGTGACAGCAAGGAGAAGGCTGGCAGCTATATACCAGTCAGTCTAACATCAGTGGTGGGGAAGTTAATGGAGGCACTACTGAAAGGAAAGCTAGTGGAGTATCTTGAATCCAGAGGGTTACAAGACCTGAGGCAGCATAGACTTGGGGCGGGGGAGGTGGCTCATGTAATGAACTTGATCAATGCCTGACTTTTCCTGAAAAAGTGCCATTTCTCCTGGAAAAAGCAATGTGAAGTGATAAAGTGGTGACTTGGAGTTCTGGGCAATTTGTGAAATTATTCATGAAGGCAAATTTCACAGGTTTGATGGAACTTTGCCAGAAAACAAAACTTTGCAACATCTCTAGTGGTGGCAGTATAAGCAGGGACAAAATGGACAAACTGGGTCAGCCAAGTGACACTTACCTGTCAACAGTTCAATGTTTCTATTGTTTTTCATTAAAAATCACACACAATTTGTGAATCACCTATGCAACTTTAGTATTTCATTAAATATACACAATTTGCAAATAAAATCAAATATATGTATGGGTTTTGAGGTATTTATAATATAATTGATTTGGGGTCCTTTAATAAGTTTGCTGTTATTTTAAACAACTGCTCTAATACACTGTACTATTTACTGTTATTGTAATAAATAAAAAAGATGACACTGACACTGGATGTCTATACAAATTAAATTTACTATACAATTATACTACAATATTTAGGTGACATATACAAACACAGAGCATCTAGCCATCAAAAGAAACAGTATATGTACAAAGGAAAAGGTGGTTTCCTTCGAAGTAACACACACACACACACATGTATATACTTACAGAGAGAGATAATTTTTCCATAAATGAATCTATCTATCTATGACATATATAGATATATAGACACATTTTCTTTAAAAAATGTAATTTTGTATAACACCAAAATAAAAAAAATAACTTTATTTACAATAACAAAGTATTTACAATATTATATTTACAGACAGTATAGAAAAGAAAAAGCAGTGCAGGGTAGAGTACAGTGGGTGAAAGGATTATTTTCATGGGGCTTAGAGGTGAGAGGTGGAACAGGAGAAGAGGTTTTAGATTTATTATTAGTGTTTTGGAAGGAAAAGAAATAGGAAGAGGTGGAGGAACAACAGCAAGGTTAGAAGAGGTATCATGGAAAACAGTGAGCTAGAAAGATGAGTTTAGGATTCATGAAGATGTAGTAAAAGGAAGAATAGACTGAGTTAGAGGGCTGGGAGTGGAAATGAAAGAAGAAGACTTGGAAGGGTGAGGTTGAGAATGAGGAGCAGAGGGACACCTGCAGCAGAAGTATAGTAGGGTGAAGAGATGGGATGTTGCATGAGTGGTGGGGATAGTGGGAGGAGGTGCAGTCAGTACAGCAAAAGTGTAGGATGGAAGAACAGGTGCAGACTGAAGGTCAGGTGATAGTGGAAGAATGTGCAGTGTCTTTTAGTAGGAGAGAGGAGGTATAAGGCATGTGCGAGTGAGTTTGATAGGTTTAGGGAAGGTTGCAGGAGATCGAATACATTTGGAAGGGATAGTGATGTGTTTGAGAGGAAAAGATGAGGCACAGGCAGAAGATATTCCTGCTCCAAAGTAGCAGGGATGGGTGTTGCTTCAGTAACTTGGAGAAGGACAGCACTAAATATGTGTTGTGTGATCTCCTCCAAGGTGCTAAATATTCTGTATAACCCCTATTCCTGTTGCCATGGCTGTAATGTCAGCTGCCAAGGTCCCCATGGCCAAGGCCATGACCATAGAGCATATGGCAGCTGCCATTACTCCCACTTCTGAATGCATGCCCTCAACATCTTGATCTGTTCCTCTCTGTGGTATAGGGATCTTTTCTGAAATTGAGAAACAAACAAACAGAAAATAGGTTTTATATTTTCTATATACATTGCCTGATTTATATTGACTTATGTGTTATTATTATCTCAGATGTTATTCAGCAGTTTTTAGCACACATATAAACACATAATTTCAGTGGTGTGTTTTCTCGTCAGATGACTGCTTTTATCAGAAAAGGGGTTTCAGGGATATTAGCTATTCCATAAGTTGTACCCCCCACCCCTTACTCCTTTTGTTAAGCCAGTAAGTAAGCTACACATTTCATTGTGCTAGTTCTTGGTAACAGTTTTTTTTTATTCTTCTTCTTTGGTAACCAGGTAAGGTGCACTATGCACAAGGACTGTTCTCATTCACATTTAAACATACTGTATTGGGGGCTATGCATTAATGCTGGGCTGGGTGATGCACAATTCCTTTTTCCATTGGGTTCTGGGGCTTGATTGGATAAACATGAAGTGAGGATACCTGGCGCAGAGTACAGATATTCACATATGTGGATCTTAGATTTAGGAGAAACATTCAGTGTTTGATTAATTTACTATGGGAGTGTGAGCTTAGTGTTCTGTCAGCTAGTGTAGCTCACACTTCACATGTCACTCATGATATCACTAATAGGTCTGCACAAAATCTTGTACAAAGATCATAGACAAGCATGAAGAATTGACAGGCAATTTGATCAACATATTTGCTAACATGTGAGGTACCAAAGAATATTGGCAAAGACATCATGCTGACTTGGTGTGAATGGTCAGAGAATATGGTGCTTCATCTTAGTTTGGAACTCTTAAGTTGTACCGAGTATGGGTGGGAAGAGTTATGAATCCTTTTGCTTTGGGATAATGAAAATCTGGATCATGTAAACTCAAAAACACAAGATGAACTTTGTTCACTTGATGCGGTGGCAGTATGTCAACTTTTCTGATACTGGTTTTTCTGTTTTCTTGAGCTTACCAAGATTAAAACCAATCCCCCTTTAGGATTAGTGGAACCCTACTTTTCGAAGGTTGAGTATCAGAGTCATGGAGCTTCCTCCCTTTCATGTTGTTGTGGATTAAGGATGATCTATTGATTGGTGATGCTGACAGTTCTGCTATTTTCTTTTTTTTTATTCATAGTTTTTCCTTCTCTAGGGTCAACCAGGCTCCTCCAACCAGTCCTCCCAGCCATGTTACCCTAGCTTCCACCAGAACTTACCTTGATGACATGGAAGTCCCTAGCTGGCCAGGTGCAGAGCATGTGGAGGACTGGTGTCATCCTGTCAGTTGATACCATTTTCTGTATTCTGCTCCACCTCCTCCCGCTTGCAGCATGAGCGTGTACATGTGGAGGCATGCGAACGGCATGTACCCATGCTCTTGTGAATTCCTGACTCTGGCACTGCCCTCTGGCCTCCACTAGGAGGCAACTAAGGAGCAGGATGGCAACCCTTCCCTCCCCAGGAGGGGAGAGCAGTCCATCAGATGCTAGTCCTCTCCCTCCCCCTGCTGACCCCTGGCAACACAAGGTTGCTCCCAGCCCCAGGTCACCAGAGTGGCACGAGATGTGGCATCCAGTGCCTCAACCCTCAGTGCCACCAGGCCATCCAGTTCTACTGTTTTCCAATTCATCCAGAAATATGTGACTTGCAATCTTTCAGATGCAGTTGCTAGCCTGGTGTTAAGAAGTTTGTGGTGAAGTTCCAAACATACAAATGTAATGGTTCCTATTGTTTGAAGATAGTGAAAAGTGGAAAGTGATGGTAGAAAAGATGTTAATTTGTCTTTCCAGGATGTGTTATGCACATTGTCATTCTTCATGATGTCTTTTCTGCAATTAGACATCATTTGAAGGCCAAGTCTCAGTAATTTGTGTATGAATTGCCTTGCTCTGAAAAAGAAATGAACACAAATGACTACTTATTGTGATGCTTTTAATACACACATGCTACAACAGGAAGGTACTTTTCTTGTGAAAATTCCTTTGCTTGATCATATTGATGGAACTTGCATCCCGAAAACATTTCTTAAGTTAGGTGCTTAAAAGAACTCAAATGTGGTTGTAACAAGAACAGCTGGTCTTAATAGGGAAAAGTCAGCACAAAGGGCCTCCACACTCAAGTGTGGGGCTGGTCCTAATGTGCACTTCATGTGCAAAAACGATTTGGTTTATTTACTGTTTACTGTAGTATAGTAGATAGTATCAGATTAATTTTGCTTAGTTCTAGGCTGACATCTTCTGTTACTCCAAGTCCCCGAATCCCCTGTAGCTGACATCACAGCAATAGGCAGCAGTGGGTGATTCTAAGTGCATGTTAAAGCATTTTTAATCTCTGATCAAATGTTTTCGGGTCTGCTTTTCTCTAGGTTCTAAGTACAGTCCCCTGTGACTGTACTTAGCCAAGGAGAGCAGCAGGCCAGCAAACAAAAGATAAGAGCTTATACAAACTCTAACATGTACTGCAGGATATTGACTCTCCCACTGCTGCCTATTGCTCTATTATCAGCTACAGAGAATTCTGGGATTTGGAGTAACACAAGATGTCAGCCTAGAAATAAGCAAAAGAAGTCTGATACAATCTGTTATAATACAGAAAACAACAAGTAAACCAGGACCAGACCCACAGTTCAGTGTAAGCCCTCAGTACTGACTCTCCCCCTTTAATATTGTTTTCATTATATGTTTCAATGCTCTAAGCAGCCTGTATAGTGTTATGCTTGTGCAACTGTATTACTTAGGTTTTTGGCCATTGCACTCTCTATTACAGAGGAATTGCCACCCTGTAGGGGTACCAAAGGCAAGGAACCCTCTAGAGGGTTCCACCTCTAGAGGTGCCACAGGACAATTCCCTTGGCTAAAGGTACCTTAGGATGGATCCCAAGGAGAGAGGCGCTGCTGCTGGAGAAGGAGGGGCAAAGAAAAAGTGCTTCAGAAGGAGGCTGAGATGAACTGCTTATATAGCTCAGGAAGTGGGAGTGGTTGGCTGCTTGTCCATTGAACCATGGGCAGAGCCTTCCAAAAGAATGTTCAAGTGATGCTTTGCAGAACTGTCTCAATTGAAGATGGTCTTATCAAAGATGCCATGGGTTGCATTATCAATATGATGTTCACAAAGTGTGTGTTGAACATGTGGCAGCTACAATTGTCAGTACTGACACACCTCAGGTCATTGAGAGATGTTTGGTAAAGTTACATTAATACAAAACATCTCTGTCATGTTTTCTCTAACTGTTGCATATACGTTATCAATCTACAAGTCATAAGACTTCATACTTGAGTTGTTCTCATTGACATTGGCAGTGAGGCTTTTAAACAAGTGATGAGTTATGTAACTGTCTAGAGTACATACTTTAGATGGGCTACATCTCATTTTGTTAGTCAAGAACAAGATCAGAACTGAAAGGATGTATGTCTTGGAATACAATAATATTATAAGTCTTTATCAGTCATCTGCCCAGACACCACTGTATTCAGAAAGATCCACTGATAGAAAGCTTTAGGAAGGGGTGGGCATTAAGGTTGACAACTCCTAGGAATACCCAGCCACCAATTCACCAAGACTCCCAAGACCAAAACCCCTAATGTTTTTCATTTTCCCATTTTGTGTGCTTTGTATTCTTTCAACCCTAATGTCTGTATTAATGTATTTTTTTTTGTAATGAATATATATCTATATAATACTGTTGTGGTAGTGCCAGCATATTAAGGATTGAGTAAGGTGTATAATGTTAAACCCAAATCTATGCACCTTAGTAACTTTGGTGATGTTCAGCAAAATAGGCCAAAATTTTGCATGCATGGTCTGGCTGGCAGGGTCTCAAGATTTGAAATGGTCCATGCCAGCATCATGGGTCCAATGCATGAATGCTTACGTGCCATGTAGGGGCAGCATGTAGGCATTCCTGTGCCAGAATGCCACACAGCAGTGAGCAGCACATCCCCGGTGGCATTCACCACTAGCATGGTAGTGCCTTGTGCACTGGATTCCCCATTCAGCTACTCGGCGCTCTGACAGAGGTGGGTCATGGTCGGCTAGTGGAGTGCCTGGGTTGCATACATGTACAGTGGCACTTGCATGCTGGGTAAGTGTAGGCAAAATATGTGAGGGGGTCCCTGGCATAGTTATATAAGTGAGACTGATGGGGCCAATGGGATCCCACCATCACACAGCTGGCATGGATCACAGGGCTGCCTGCAAGGGCTGGAAGATGGCTGTTTGAGTGAACACCCATTGTTTAATCATTATATGGTGCATGTCATCCCAGAACCCACTGAATGAGTGCAGCAGGGAATCTACTCTGGGACTGGGGATAGGCATCCAATTGGATACCCACCTGCATCCCAAGCTCTGCACTGCACTGCCCAGATCCTCCACTACTTGACTGCGTACTGAGTGGGTGGGACTGTGAATGGGCAGTTGATGATTATGCATGCAGGCTGGCTTGCACACACTGGTGCATAGGTGTGGACCGGTGCGGGAGACTTACACGTGTTTGGTGTATTGTTAGTGAATAGCCCCCCTATGCAGTTTGCGTGATATGGGGCATACATTTTAATGAAGTGTTTTTTTTACATACTTAATACACTTTTTTTTTGTTCTCATGTACAGCCTACACAGTAAGGAATTTTTTTCACAAAACTTTAATGGTGGAAGCAACCAGTGCTGAGGTAGTGTCTTTCGAAGGTTTCATGGAAAAGTATTGGTGCCAGAATTATAAGGATTTTTTTTTCCCGGCATACGCTCAGTAGAGTTTTGAGCTCACCCTCTGATGCAAACTGATAGTTTTTCATTCCAAGATCATTTTTGGTTTGCATCACTTAGGTGCCACAAACCGAAAACAGTTCTCATGAAGCAACATTTTTTTTTCAGGGGGGTTTGTGATGGCTACCATCTTGTTTTGTTCTTCAACTAAAAAATCGAAAAGACATAAAAATGACATGTTTTTAACAATATAAAATGCACATAAACCTAGCTAAGTGGGACCCATTTGGCTAAATTCTGGTGCCCATCTTAGCAAGAGGAGCCATTCACCCATGTTCTCAGTATGAGAATAGCACATTTTTTAATTGTGCAGCTGCAGCTATAGTTACGCTGCTGTCTTGAGTAGGAATAGTGAGCTGGTGGTCTGTTGAGCTGGCAGTCTGTTTCAGTTGAGTTCCCTGTGTTTTGTCTTATCTATCTATCTATCTATCTATCTATCTATCTATCTATCTATCTATCTATCTATCTATCTATCTATCTGTCTGTTTGTCTATCCGTCTGTCTGTATATCTATCTATCTATCTATCTATCTATCTATCTATCTATCTATCTATCTATCTATCTATCTATCTATTCTATCGCATTAATATATCTTAAGGGGATTGTGGTGCCCACCTCCAGCACCACTTCTCTGAACCCCCCTTACCTCCAGGTCACCCTCACACCCTCCCCAATATATGGGAAGCAGCACCAATGTGCCCACCCTTTGTGCCGCAGAAAAGTATCCCAACACTGGGTGCCCAATACCCAGTGTTGACAACTTCTTGTTGTAAATAAAGAAAACTGTCCTTCATTGATCTTTTTTTTAATTTTTATATTTAGAATTAATCCTGTAGAAGAAGAAATTGTCCCACAGAACCAAGCATAGACAGCTACTATCAGGAAAGACAAACAACATACAACTGTTTCAGAATAACACAAATGCAGTCTTTGCTTGATGTATGGTTATACTGTGGTTGCTGGCACTTGAGCCTCACAGGGCTTATTCTTACGGAGCCAAACCTGTGTGTGTTTGTCATATAGTCTGTATGACTACATGTGGCTGCAGAAGCACAAACCCCATAGGACCTGCACTTCTTCAGTCAGTGAGCCCCATTGGGTCTGCACCTCTGCAGCTATGTGTACTCTTGCATGCTGTACCTGGTACATTGCGAGATAGCATGATCTGCTAAAGCATGGTTTTCTATAAACAGCTGTGTAACTGATAAATTGCCAACACCTTGAAAAATGTCTAGATCTGCTGCTGGAACCATGATGCCCACATTGCAACAGTACTTCCATCTGTGTAATTGCAATCCCCAGAGGGGACTTCCCTTTTGGAGCCAGAAGTTGGTGTGCATTCCTTACACCTGTGGCTAAGATGAACAAGCCTCTCAGGGGCCTGTTATTCTGCAGGCAGAAGTAGTGTTGCAATTTGGGTATCATGGATTTTGTGGCATCTGTGTTTCTGCAGCCAGAGGTCAGTGTGTATGTCTTACACCTATGTCTGCAGAAGCAGAGGCCCATCAGTTGTGTGCATATCTTGAACTGGCCCACCGGTTTAGCTGTAGTGCTACTACTCAGAACCCCAATGACCCGGGTTCAGAAATGGGACCGGGCATTGGAGGGCCAGCCAGGGGGAGTAGGATTGAACATCCCATGGACTGCTTTCCTACTCCAGGGGGGAGGGGGAAGCTGCTGATGCCTGCATGATCCCTAGCAGAGGTTGGGGGTCTGACTGATGGAGCTCCCTGTGACTGAAAGTCATGACAGACATGTGGGGTTCTTTTGCCTCGGCATCATTGCACATCGCTCCTCTCCTACTAAACACATTGAAAAATGCCAGATAAGCATGATGCTGCCTATCTCACTCTGACACCACACAGCCAATCCATGGAGCCTCCTCAGACACCAGACATGGCATCTGATGGGATAAGGGGTGGCCCCAGAGACCCCACCCGGGAGTGGTAAGCCAGGGAGGAACAATGGGGAGGATCAGTCCTCGGGAACATTGATGGGGTCTGGGTGAGAGCAGGGCTGAAGGGGAGCCTTTCTGATCCCCAAAAAAGTGTGTGTATGTCTTAAGGTATGCATGAGTGCTTGAGGAGGCCAAAGCACTGGCCCCATAGGGGTCTGCAGTTCTGCAGATAAAATAACTCTTTTGTAAGTTGGGTACCTTGGATTTGTTTCTATGGTTGCAGGGGACTGTGCTTCTGCATACAGAAGCAGTGTTGTGATTTGAGTATCATGGATTTCTGTCTGCAGCAAAAAGTGGAGTGTATATGTCTTGCGGGGTGCATGCCACAGATACATATGCATGAAGGTAGCACATCAGTGATACTGCATTTGTGTAATCTGGAAACAGCTATATGTTGTTGTCTTACCTGATGATGGCTGTCTGTGGTTGGTTGTGTGGTCTTGTCCTTTCGCTGGTTGGGGGAGTGGGCAAATAAGGTTGGAAACACTAGCACCATCTTTCCCTACTTTTGTGGTGTTACATTGAACCCTAACTGGTGCATTCACAAAGTTTTTTGCAAAGAATATATATACATATATACCGGTATATGTGTGTGCATGTATATATATATATATATATATATATATATATATATATATATATATATATATATATATATACACATACACATATATACATATACACACAATAGGGTGAGATAAAATTTGCAACAATAAAAATGTTTTTCACTGGCATTGAATAAATCAGCACTGACTTATGCACTGTGACTTTTTCTGACATTTATACACATAGCGCATACATCAGTACCTGATATTATCACTGTGGATACGTCAGAAGGAATCAAGATTTTTTTTTCAACTGATCGGCACTACTTTTCCAGGAGAGAGTCTGCGTCAAATCGGACCCTGAGTGTGACTGACAGTTCGAAAATATTGCCTTCCAAGAAATCCTTTGTCACACACAAAAAAGAAGACAGATAACAAACTTTTTGATGTATACCTGTGCAGGCTTTTCACTACGATGGAAGGACGCTGCAGCAGAAGTGAAACTGCAACCAACAAAAGCTCAGACTAGCACCAGACATACCACAAGCAAAAAATGAGCACATGAACACAAATATTTTGACAATACTGCACATAGTGGACATATTTTGAGATCTTCCCCCATACCTGATATTGTTATTGGTAAAGCACAGCATTGGTCAAAAAACAAAACAGTTTCTGGGACTCAAAAGTGATACACCCTGAGTTTCGGTGAAGCAAACCGTGATGGACAGTTATATAAATTGTTCAAACACCATCTGAAGCATCACACTGCAGTTAGAATAAAGCAAATAAAACAGTTTAAAAATTAATACAGACATGAATAAATGAAAAAAACACTGTTTTCCCACAACCCCGCCACACGGACCCCAAGCCGAAGTCCTGCCCACGCAGAACCAACAGCCAATCACATATCACACACAGAAAGAACATAGCCAGTAACAAACTACTAACAGGAGGACAAATCAATAACATAACAGAAAAACATCCTATTCGTATTATAAACCAATCACAATACAAAGGGAATTCCCATTCATAAAACACAACTGCATAAGCTAAGAAGTACGCATACATGTGGCTGAAGAATACCAGTCAGCTACATAAAAGCACTCAGAAATATAAGTCAAAATACCTCAAATCTGACCCTATTGTGTAAATCGCACACATGATGTGCAGTCGTGGATATGGAAAATATTTTCATGACTGCACAGTGACCTCTAGATGCTATCACCCATGGTTCCACTATGCTCTGCCTCTTGTGAGTATCCAGAGATCACTGTGCAGTTATGAAATTATTTTCCATATTCCACTCCTGCCTATCATTTATCATATATATATATATATATATATATATATATATATATTGTATATTTATAAAAGCAGTTAAAATCAAGGTCCCTGACTGGATAAAACACAACACATGATTGTGCATTATCTCACAATGAGTGCATGCCTCTCACAATGACGACATGCCTGCACTTCTTTCCATTCCTCAGAACTTTCCCACTAGCAGCCTAGACAAGGAGATCAGTCCACATCTGGTATGCACAGACTGCCATGTATAGCCTAATGTTAACGTCCATAAACCACTAAATATATGTAGCTGTCCCAGAATGCTCATTTAGTTCATTAAACAAAACACTTGTCTGGTTGATCCTGCCATTATTCTAGTACATTAAAAAGCAATAAAGAAGACTTATCTGCTTGATCCTGCCTTTTAACACCATCTCCTTTCTAATCACTTACACTTTCGAGACACGGCATAACATGACCAAGCGGCATTCATTGTGGTAAAAAAATACTGGCAGAACTTTATAATCAACAAGCTTTTTGTATAAAAAAATACAATCCGTCTAGTTTAAAATTCAATTTAGTTACTTTTCTGTAATAAAAAGTGCTGACTGTACAGTGAGGACAGAGAGCATGTTGTGGTTTCACATGTGTAACCCAGATTTCCCAGGCTACTCAGTCACCCGCAATGACTATTCTGGAACTAAAAAAGGTGGTGGTGTTGCCATGTACATCTCCTCCTCCCTCCAGTTCTCCCCAGTACCTACACTACCCTTCCAGCAGTCTATCGAATCTTTGATGGTACAAATCTCCCTTCCCCACTACACCTCCATTTTCATAGCTGGCACCTATTGCTGCCCCGGCTCCTCCATGGTCACTATCACAGATCTCCTATCAACCCCACACTTCTGGTGGCGAGCTTCATGTCCTTGGTGATTTTAACATGGACTGGCTCTTCACATGTCACTCTAAAATGCAAAATGATATAACCATCCTCTACTTATCTCAGTTGATCAGCGTACCCTCCCATCTAAACACCCAAACACAAAATCAGTCTCTATTAGATTGGGCTCTTGCCTCTCACCCACACCGGATAATTGCTCCAGGCTTTCCGCAGGGTTCAGTACTGGGTCCAGTCTTTTTTAATGTCTTTATAAGTGACATTGCAGAGGGACTGGAAGGAAAAGTATGCCTCTTTGCAGATGACACAAAAATCTGCTACAGGGTTGATACACAAGAAGGCGTTGAAATGATGAGAAGGGACTTGGCAAGGTTGGAGGAATGGTCAGAAGTATGGCAGCTTGGATTCAATGCAAAGAAGTGCAAAGTAATGCACCTGGGAAACAAAAACCCAGGGGAAGATTACACAATGGGGGGGTGGTAACAACAACAAAAATGGAAAGGAACCTGGGGGTAACCATATCAGATGACCTTAAGGTTGGCAAGCAATGTAAGAAGGAGGTAGGGAGTTCTCGGGGGATACTGGGATGTATAGGGAGAGGCATCACCAGCAGAAAACAGGAAGTTGTTATCCCCCTGTACAGACAGTTGGTGAGACCCCATCTGGAGTACTGCATCCAGTTCTGGAGACCCCATCTCCACAAGAACATAGACAGGATGGAGGCAGTTCAGAGGAGGGCAACTAAAAAGGTGCAGGGTCTGCAGGAGAAGCCATACGAGGAGAGGCTAATGGAACTTAATATGTATACCCTTGAGGAAAGGAGGTAGAAGACTTGGTTTGCTGGCCAAGGCACCTAGCTTCACCTGAGCTCTTTCCTTCTAAGACTGCTTGAAAGGCAGAGTAGAGAAACTTACCAGAGCAAGGGAAAAGGATTAAGACTTAGTTTGGCTAAGCAGATTTACTGTGTGGTGTTGTTTTAATTTTTTACTCACAGGGATTGCTACTGTTTGTTGCTAACATTTCATTGCTTTATTTTTTCTCTGATTTAAATTGTTGTTGCTGGTATACCTTCTTCTGCATTATTACAAGGTGTGCCTACAGGTGTGTGCTAACAGATTACTCCTGTAATCTTCTGATTCAAATTGTCTTTTGCAAGGTATGTCTTCTGTTACTGCTTTATTTTTCTCTGGAGCAAAGTGTTTCTTACAGGGTATATCTTCTCTGAAATTACTGTATTACAGGTGGAGCTTACATTTTTGTGACTTTTTTATCATTGGGCTAAGCAAAATTACTGTTTGACACTGTGTTTTATTTTATTCTTGTTTGTTGAAAAGGTTTGTTGTCTAAGAGGTGTTTCAGTCTCCTTCTCACATTGAAGGAGCTAATTGCTTTTCTCCCACAGCTCTTCCAAAGGATTAGGTGTGTATGTGGGGGTGGAGCTGGCAAACTGTAAGTAATTTCCAACAGAAAGAAGGGTTAAAAAGTCAGGTTAGTTGATATCTTGGAGGTAGAAGACTTGGTTTGCTGGCCAAGGCACCTAGCTTCACCTGAGCTCTTTCCTTCTAAGACTGCTTGAAAGGCAGAGTAGAGAAACTTACCAGAGCAAGGGAAAAGGATTAAGACTTAGTTTGGCTAAGCAGATTTACTGTGTGGTGGTGTTTTTATTTTTTACTCACAGGGATTGCTACTGTTTGTTGCTAACATTTCATTGCTTTATTTTTCTCTGATTCAAATTGTTGTTGCTGGTATACCTTCTTTTGCATTATTACAAGGTGTGCCTACAGGTATGTGCTAACAGATTACTCCTGTAATCTTCTGATTCAAATTGTCTTTTGCAAGGTATATCTTCTGTTACTGCTTTATTTTTCTCTGGAGCAAAGTATTTCTTACAGCGTATATCTTCTCTGAAATTATTACAGGTGGTGCTTTACAGGTTTTACAGTTTTATCTAACATTAGGATAAGCTTTCAGGGTTACTGCATTTGTTGTTGACTGATTGTTTCTGCTCTACCTCCTTGTTCTTTCATCCGTGGTTCTTCTTTTAGGCAGGGAAGGCCCAGCCACCCACCCTCCTAACCACCCACGCTACACTCCTTTTATAGGGTACCACAGTTGTGACATTTTCTGTGGCAGAGCAGGAAGGGGCGGATCAGTGGGGCCTCCACAAGGTGATCTCATTTACAGGGACACTAGTAATTTAACTTGTTATAACAAGTTAAACAAAGCACAATTAAACCATTACTTGCATTTTTTCCTTTTTTCCTTCTAATTACTCTGACTAGGTTACAAACCCAGCAACTTATTTGGAATGGATTTCATTAACTGCAGGTACTGTGGAACAATTTTCAGAAGGACAGTCTTACAGGATTTAGGACACTGTCCTACATGCTGGGCCTTTGGAGATCTTAGGGCTCAGCTCCGGGCAGCATGGGCAGAGATTGCACGCCTCAAATTTCATATTGAAGAGAAATACATTATAAGAACCACCACATTTCCCCAGCATCCAACAGAAAAACCTCGACATGGAGGGTAGTTGGTCAGGAGGTTGGCAGGTGGTTAGGAGGAGCAAATCAGGTGCCCCATCACTCTCTGCTCTCCAACACATTACCTCAAAAACCATATAAACACTACAAACAGGTATCTGCCTCTATCTCTGAAATCAAATAAAGAGGCAGAAGACACTGCAGAGCAGGACACTGCAGCACAGGAGCTAGCACAACAAAACTCACCCAAATCAGGAACCAAAACAAAACAAGCACAAAGAAATCAAAAACTTCTGATCATAGGAGACTCCATGATTCAGGAGTTGATACCCATCTCCAGCCAGGGGTGATGGTCAGATGTCTCCCAGGTACATCAGCATGGAGAGACACTGACCGCATTACTAAAATTGTTCACAAAGCAGGAGAAAACATTGATGTCCTAGTACACATAGGGACTAACGATCTCACCAACCCGGTCAGTTGTGGAGACCAAGGAACACCTGACTAGGCTGGGTGACAAACTATCATCTATTTCATCTGGCATCTCCTTCTCTGAGATCCTGCCAGTCTGGGAGAGGGGAGCAGATGGACAGAAGGTCAGAGAAGGGGAGATAGGGGAGCTAAACACGTGGCTCAAGGGCTAGTGCCAGGAAAAAGGACACAGATTTGTAGGGAACTGGCAACAGTTCTGGGAGCGAAAGTTCTTTAAATTTGATGGACTGCATCTGACTAAAGAGGGAGTCAGTGCATTAGGGCAGAAGTTTGATGTCTTTTCAGAATATTTAAACTAGCAAATGGGGAGAGGATGCAGCACCCATACGTCGAATGGGAAGAACACCCTTCCCCCCTCAGCTAGTGGTCAAACAGGAATTCAGCATGTTTGCCGTTCATTTGCATCACCAGGTAAGAAAAAAGGTTTGTCTCCCCATACGACGCACAGGGGTAAGGCCAAACTTCACCCAACAACTAACACACCAAAATCTGGCCAATGGAAAATCATGTACACAAATGCTCACAGCCTGGGAAATAAGATCCCAGACCTGCAGGCAATAATGTCAGAGGCTAAACTGGACATAGTAGCAATTAGTGAGACGTGGTTTACCAGTAACCATATTTGGGAGACTTCAGTACCTGGCTATGTATTGTTCAGAAGAGAGAGCGAGGTGCAAAAGGGGGGTGGCCCTGTATGTTATGAAAATATCAAAGCTACAGAAATTCAGAATACACATAAGGAGCCAGAAGAACTGTGGGTCACCCTGGAAACAGGAAATGGGACAGCCATAAGAACTGGGGTTGTCTACAGGCACCCAGACCAGAGGAAGACATAGACACATTACTGTTAGAAGATATACAAAACATGACAGCTAAAGGGGAGGTTCTGATAATGGGAGACTTCAACATGCCAGATACAGATTGGTCAATACCAGCAGGAACATCTGCCAGAACTAGACTCATAGTGGATTCCCTGCAGGGGGAGGGACTCAAACAACTGGTACAGCAACCCACA
Source organism: Neoceratodus forsteri (assembly GCA_016271365.2). Taxonomy (NCBI): domain Eukaryota; kingdom Metazoa; phylum Chordata; order Ceratodontiformes; family Ceratodontidae; genus Neoceratodus; species Neoceratodus forsteri. The sequence continues at coordinate 1,578,784,902 of CM057449.1, read as the reverse complement.
AGAGACAGGGCTATCCTAGATCTAGTACTGACTAACAAAGAAGGGATCACAGATCTCCAGGTAGAAGGTCACCTGGGAGCCAGTGACCATCACATGGTATGGTTCAATTTGGCTACTACATCTAAATCATCCCATTCCAAGGCAAAAATATGGGACTTCAGAGGAGTTGACTTTGATAAGATGGCCAACAGAGTTAAGCTAGCCCTGGCAAAAAGAAACACAGGTGAGGGGGTACAGGCAAAGTGGGCAAGCATTAAGGATTCAATACTTGAAGCAACATCCCATTGTGTTAGACAGAAAAGGAAGTGCAAAAGAAGAAGGAAACCACTTTGGTTCTCAAATACAGTAGCAGAAAAGGTCAGAGCCAAAAGGATGGCCTTCAGGAAATATAAGGGAACACAGCGGGATGAAGATAGGGAGGCATACCAAACTGCCCTAAGGGAAGCAGGTAAGGCAGTAAGGCAGGCAAAGTCCCAAACTGAGGAAACACTAGCACGAACAGTAAAAGAAGGTGACAAGACTTTCTATAGATACATTAGTGAAAGGAGAAAGTCCAGAGGTGTGCTAAGCTTAATGGAGAAAAGGGAGCATGTGAGGAGGAGGACCCTGTAAAAGCATCTATCCTAAATAGATACTTTGCTCAGTATTTACTGAAGAGAAGGTAGGCAGGGCCCACAGCTCAGCATCATGGACACAGGGGGAGGGAGGCACTACTCCCTTCACAAAAGAAAGGGTCCTACAGAGCTTGCTAAGCTCAGGGTGGATAAGGCAATGGGACCTGATGGCATACATCCCAGGGTACTTAAGGAGCTAAAGGAGGAACTAGCAGAGCCATTAGCAGAATTGTTTAGTGAGTCTCTGAGCACAGGAGAGGTCCCAGAAGACTGGAGAAGGGCTCATGTGATCCCGCTCCACAAGAGTGGTAGCAGGGAGGAGGCGGGGAACTACAGACCGTTCAGTCTTACCTCAGTAGTGGGCAAGATTATGGAGGCACTCCTTAAGGAAAGGATAGTGCAACACCTGGAATCCATAGGGGCACAGGATCCAAGACAGCATGGGTTTACAAAAGGAAGGTCCTGTCAAACTAATCTCATAGATTTCTTTGACTGGGTAACCAGAGTGGTGGACCAAGGGGGAGCAGTTGATGTCGCCTACCTTGACTTCAGCAAAGCTTTTGACACTGTTCCACATAGAAGATTGATAAATAAGCTGGGTAGGCTCAGGGTGGGTCGAAGTTGGTCAGCTGGGTGGCAAACTGGTTGACGGGCAGAAAACAGAGAGTGGTGGTAAATGGTATACAGTCAGAAGAGATGCAAGTCACAAGTGGGGTACCTCAGGGATCAGTCCTGGGGCCAGTCCTCTTCAACATCTTCATTAGTGACCTTGCAGATGGACTAGAGGGTAAGGCTTGTCTGTTTGCAGATGACACCAAGATCTGCAACAGAGTAGATGATCCAGATGGGTGGGCAGAATGAGAAGAGATCTGGATAAACTAGCAGAATGGTCAGAAGAGTGGCAACTGGGATTTAATGCAAAGAAGTGCAAAATCATGCACATGGGAGAAACCCTGAAGCCACCTATAGGCTGGGAGGAGTTGCTAGCAGTCACAAGGAAGAAAGAGACTTGGGCATCATCATCACTGATGACCTAAAATCATCAAGCAGACCTCTAAAGCAGTAGATAAGGCTAGGAGGATGTTAGGGTGTATTAGTAGGGGTATCACAAGTCGTAAGAGGGAGGTATTAATCCCTCTGTACAAGACACTGGTTAGGCCCCATCTGAGTACTGCGTTCAGTATTGGAGGCCACACCTTCACAAGGACATTAACCAAATTGAGGCAGTCAGAGATGGGCAACAAAATGGTGCAGGGACTGCATCAGAAGACATATGAGGACAGATTAACAGAGCTCAATATATACCCTTGAGCAAAGGAGGAGAGGTGATATGATCGAGGCATTCAAACACCTTCAGGGCATAAACAAGGTGAAAGAGTCTAACATGTTTAAATATAAGAAAAATAGCAGGACAAGAGGACACAGCATGAGATTAGAGGGAGGCCGATTAAGGGGAATGTGGAAATTCTTTTCACAGAAAGGGTGGTGGATGCATGGAATGGCTTACCACAAAGTGGTGGCTATGAATACAGTGCAGGGCTTCAAACAGGCATGGGACAGGCATAAGGGAGCAATACAAATGACTATGAATAGATAGGCCACTGACATAGCAAAGGCCAATGGCACATTTATAAGGTAGAAAAAGAAATGGGCAGACTGGATGGGCCTTGCGGTCCTTATCTGACGTCAACTTCTATGTTTCTATGTTTCTATGTAAGGAGGGAGAGGGGGGACATGATAGAAATGTTTAAGTACCTCAGTGGAATCAACAAAGCCCAAGAGGGTAGCATCTTTCAGAAAAAGAGATGTGCAAGAACAAGGGGACACAATTTGAAGATAGAGGGAGGACGGCTCAGGGGAAATGTGAGGAAGTATTTTTTTTCACAGAGAGGGTGGTGGACGCATGGAATAGCCTTCCTGAGGAGGTTGTGGGGTCTAAAACTGTGGGATAATTCAAGAATGCATGAGACAGACATAAGGCAATTTTTGTGGGGGGTAGGAAGAAATAGGCTGTTGGTTAAATAGGATCTGCAGCTTATCCTCTATGTAGGGAAATGGGCAGACTAGGTGGGCCAAGCAGTCCTTATCTGCCATCAAAGTCTATGTTTCTATGTTTCTAAGCAACCATCACCTAATTTACTCTGTCTGCAAAATCCATAGGCCCAGATCCCTTCCCCCCAAAACTCTGTTGGCTAGGTCGTACAAATCACTGGATCTCACACCCCTCCTAAATTATTTGGCGAGCACCAACTGGTCATTCATCTCCCACACCACCTCTATCAACAGTGTTTAGCCTACTTCAAATCCAAGGCCATCTCAGTTTGGGATACTTATGACCCTCTCAGAAAGATGTGAGTGGAGAGCTCTCACTTGCCCTGGATCACCGCCGACCTCATGGCCTGCCTTTGTGCCAGGGACCAAGCATGGAAGACCCACAAAACCAACGGTTCAGCAAAACTGACGACCAAAATTACTGCGCTTTTAGAAACACCTGTACTAGAGCAATTTGACTGGCTAAGGCAGTCTATTTTAAATCCACCTTCCTTACTAACATAAATCAACCATCCAAATTCTGGAAGGTGGTACAATCCCTCTTCCACCCTCCATCCCAACCTCCAACCCCATCTTCAAAGCTGAAAGTAACACTTTAGCTGATCCACTCACAGTGGCAACTAAGATTAACTCCTTTACTTCTTGTACTTCCTCACTCCTGTCCTTTCTCCTCCCAGCCTCCAGCCACCTCCTCCCAACCCCTCAATAGCCTAACCAAGCTACTGACTCCTCTTTCACCTTCCACCACATTACCCCAGCAGAAGTGTATAATGCCCTTCTTGCACTAAATCTCTCCAAGGGCAAATGTCCCTCTGGGCTGGACTCCAAAATGCTTTTTTGGCTGCCCCAGCCGTCGCCTCTCCCCTTGACTCCCTCCCTCTTCAGTCTCTCTTTCTCTCTTGCTTCTGTCCCATCTGAATGGAAATATGACACTACTGTCCCCCTCCTGAAAGGAGGAGATACCTCCTCCCCTGGTAATTATCACCCTATCTCCCTCCTCCACATGCTGGTGAAACTTCAAAAACAACTTGTACTCTCCCAGCTCTCCTTCTTGGTTGAGTGCACCTCCTTCTCCACACCTTACCAATCTGGTTTTAGGAAGGCCCACTCAAACACTACCTCCCTGCCAAGGCTTATTGAATCCATTCATCACCTCTGCCATTTTTGTCGACCTTGCAAAGGCTTTCAACACTGTCTTCCACTCTCCCTTTATCCAAACTATCCTCAGCAGGGCTCTCTAGCGAGGCCACCAGCTGGTTCTACTCTTATCTTGTGGATAGGGCTCAATCTGTCAGTATCAGAAACTTCCTCTCATCCTGTCTCCCCCGATCACCACTGGTGTGCTGCAAGACTCTATCCTTGGCCCTCTGCTGTTCTCTGCCTTCCTAAATGACCTGCCCTCTGCCTGCCCACATACTTCCATCCACATGTATGCAGATGACACAGTACTGTATACCTCTGGCCTCACTACCGCTGACGTGGCATCCAGACTACAGCACAACTTCAAGGAAGTCCAGCTCTGGTTTCGTGCAAATCAGCTCTTCCTAAATGCCAAGAAAACAATCTCCATGACCTTCGGCACAAGGCAGAGACTCTTTCAGCTCCCTTCCCTTCTTACTTTCCACACCCTGGATGGGACAAGTCTGGAGGTCTGCACTTCCTTTAGATACCTCGGGGTCTGGCTAGACCAGCACCTTGACTTTTCTGTAAATACTGAAGCCACCCACAAGAAATTGCACCCCAAACTGGGTGCCTTGTATTACAACCATGGGTGCATTCCACTGCCAGCCTGCAGTGCAATAGTACAGAAAATTATTCTCCCTATTTTCGACTATGGGGATGTAGTCTACAGTGCCACTCCCAAAACCTCCACAACCAGACTGGATACCCTCTTCCACTCCTTCTGCTGCTTTGCTCTCGATTGGCCACCCAGAACCCCCCACTGCAACCTATACCAAACCCTGTCCCTCCCATCCCTACAAGACGGGGGCAGGCCCACTGAGCTAGTCTTATGGCTAAATACTGGACACAGGCCCTGCCCTCTTATCTCTCTCCCCCACACTCTTCCACTCCCTCCCACTCCCTCAGAAATTATGACTCCTGTTCCTTGTCTGTCCTATGCATGCTCACCTCTGCTGACCAGGCTGCCGTCTCATATCACTTACCAAAACTGTGGAATTCCCTCCCTTTTGCCATCCGCCATGCCCTAACCCCATGCTATCTCCACACTCTCCTCAAAGATCACTTCCACATCACCTCTTCCTGCACCTAACCCCTTGCCACTGAAGTGTATTTGGTTACTTACATACCTTTCCACTACAAAGGTGCACCAGCTTGTAGACTCTAAACTTGAATGTTTTTTCTGAAAAAGCACTATGTCTCTTTTATCCTGGACATATAGTGCACTGCAAAGAATGGAACCAGGAGAATGCCTTTTTCTTTGTATAAAAAATACTTTTTAGTATCTTGTACTACGTTCCATATAGAAAAATTCCAAAAACATTACTTACAAAATATGCAGTAAGTAGACAACAAGTAGATAAACAGAGTGCAAAATCAAATCATTAAAATAATGCTATGCACAACATAGCCAGAGCAAGCAGTCACTGGCTGCCAAACCTTACTTTTTGCTCTGTCTGGGCAGAGCTTCATCAAAAGTTTGACGTGCACTATATGTCCAGGACAAAAGAAACATAGTGCTTTTTCAGAAAAAATGCTCAAGTTTAGAGTCTGCAAGCTGATACACCTTTGTAGTGCGACGTTATTTTGTGGATATTGGTGGCACAACTGGCACACCTTGCTTTAATTTAGACTTGAAGTGGAGCACCCAGACTGTTGTTGTTACATACATACCTGTTTAGGCCGGGCTGCCCAGCTCTGATGACACCGCTGCAGCTACCGGTAGGACATTTTGTGTTAATTGCTGTGTATATTATGTATTATAGTCCTAACTGCTGTATATGTGCCGTATTATATGTTATGTCAATTTGATGCAGATGTCTTACTGCGTACAAAATTCTGTATACAAATGTTTCTTTCTCTCATGTCTCCCCTCAAGGACGCATCTGGAAATGAGCAGTTGTCTGCTCAGTATGCCTTCCTGGTAAAACCTTTAAATAAATAAATGTGTAAATAGAAGCGTGAGTGAGTATAGCTACAGTATATGAACCCTTGGTCACACTTGCATATACACTTGTAAAGTTACTGACTCACTGGCTCTCCTCACTGTTCAGTTGGTGACTTTGTTTTAGAGACAATGAGATAAACTGAGTTTGAAACTAGACAGATGACATCTTTTTATGAAAAAAGCTTACCGATTATAAAGTTTTGCCAGCATTTTTTCCTTGCAATGAACACCGCTCGGTCAGGCTGCACTGTCACACAAAAGTAAAAGTGATTAGACTGGAGACAGTGTTAAAATGGCAGGATAAATCAGGTAATAATTTTTATAACTTTTAACCTATCAAAATAATGGCAGGATCAACGGATTACCAAATTAAACTAATTTGTGCCAGACAGAGACTACCCCAACCCAGCATTTCTGGCCATTTTATAAGATAGATAATCTACTACAGGGTGTGCAGTCATGCTCTGATATATGCATGCCTTGGGTGGTTGAACACACTAGACATGTGGCCTCATGAGTTACAACCCGTACCAAGGCATGTGTATATCGCAGCATGACTGCACGCCATGTAATGGATTGTCTATGACATAAATATATACACTTCTGGAGTGCTCTGCTCCCTATAGTTCTTCTAGTACTTGGTCTGTGTTTGTGTATGAGTGGTTGGTGTGACCTTAAGAGCCCTGAGTCAGCAGGCCACTGACCATGGGTTCTGGGGCCCGAGCCAACCACCTGGGTCTAATCGGCCAAAGGGGATTATGGTCCAGCTGTATTCAGGGCAGAAAAGCTGCACTATTTCACTAGGTAAACTGATAGTTCCTACTAAGAAACTTTCAGAAAAATACCTTTGGAATCATGGCAGTGGCCTTTTTTGCAGCAGTGAACCCCAGCCCTGAAAGAGGAGAATTTCCCCACTCTGAAAGGATTCCTGAGGGACCTTTGAACTACAAAAAAATAGAAAAAATGCTGGAGACAGTCGGGTACATCAAAAGGGAACCAAAAAGGGGACCTCAGACAACCTGGTAACATGAAGCTGTTAAATGTAACTATTCAAGGTTGAGCAATTGCATTAATCAGCTCCCCCCCCCCAATAAATGAAGCTGAACTGAGTAAAAGTACATGTTTAAGTGGCTTACTGTCTGTATCTCTGAGGAGAATTAAGTTCAATGTCAGGTTGGGATAATTTCATAGATCCATGGCCACCTTGTGGGTAGCTGGGCCTGAACGAACATGCTGGCATTCACTGGGCTTGCCAAATTGATGAATAGAATGCCTCAGAACCCCTCGCAGTCTGGTACCTTAGCTTCTCATTGTTCCATTAAGTAAAAGACCCATGATCAAGTTATTTCTGGACAACGTGTTTGCTAGCCATATTTACTTTGCAGCTCTGCACCTGCCTGAAGAAGGCCCACACCCCTGAGAGGTCACCTCACACTAGGAAGATCAAGTAAGTAATTTATATTTGCTCTCCTCCCTGAAAATTAACTGATGCTATCTGAAGCCCTAGACTGGAGAACAGGCTTACATATACGTACATATACACATATGGCACGCTGCTTGAGAAAATAGTACACAGACAACTCATAATTCAAATACGAGAATACAACATACTTTCTGATGCACAGACAAGATTCTAGCTAAAGCATTCCTCTAGCACTGCCCTCCTTCAGGTAACCAGTGAATTACAACAGCAGTGGACTCAGGTGAATTATTGTACATATAATTACTGGTATCCCTTTTTTCCATAGGGAAACCGTGGCGTCATTTGCCGTAATGAAGGAATGTTCATTCACGTAAACAACACTGCAATTTCCCTACTATCTTGTCACGTCGCTACTTCCTCTGCCAGCGACACCGTGCCTGCTCAGGGAACCGTTATGGAACACTTCAAACCACCACCTCGACGAGGCGGTAAGTACATAAAAAACAAATCTGCCTCAGTCAGTGCTGTGAACAAAACAATTAAAAAAAACTTAACAAAATCAAGCGGCTGACTACGGCAACTACTTCACCCTCCATCAAACCTGGCTGCGCAGCTAGTTTTATTTTACACTATTGCTGAGGCAAAAAGGAAACCAGCAATTATATAAAATAAAATATGGGTCTAGTGTGAAACTTGAATTTACACACACCCTGGGGTTAGATACACATAACCCTCGGTCTAGTCTCGGGTTTATGTAGCATCAGACCCCTCGGGTGTGTGTAAATTCTCCTTACACACCCAGACCCATACTTTATCCTATATATAACAATTTTCAATTATCTAATTAATGCTTTTCTTGCTGTAAACCACAGTGTACTAACAGAGAGTTAAAACTGATGTGGCTTTCACTAGAATCACTATCCTGGTTCATGGGCTATCCAACTGGTTGGGCACAGGCTGTCAAGGCCAATGAAGCCACCAGATAAACAGAGGTATGTCCTTTCACCGTATCTTTTCATTCACTTTGTTAAGACTTTTTTTTTTTTGCCCGTACCAATTCCAGCACCAGGATACATCTATAAATAGATGATATTTTCATATACCTTTCCCATGTGCTTCCTTTTTCTGCATATTGTGGCTTGGCTCCCTTTCTCCTTACCTCATTCCTTTCATTATCCTGTGGCCTTGTATGCCCTTCAAAACGTTGACTTTCACTTTCCTTTCTTTCTTACCATGGAATCCATCACAGGTTGGGCTGTTTTCTCATTCCTGTTTCCCTAAGTGCTAATCTTCTCTTCACCTTGCTATCTTCTCTGCTTCCTCCCTGCATTACCTCAGATCCCTCCTCTATGACTTTACAACACAGTCATACAATTGCTTCTGATCCAGTAGTTATCAGCTCTGGGGTCCCTCTGATCACCTACCTATGCCCACTGCTAAGCCACTGTGTCCACACTTTGTCTGGTGCAGATTCCATAACTCTGTTCCACCAGTCAGACTCATAGTAGCTGTACTTACACTGTATTTTGAATTTGCATTAGCCTTGTGCACAACTGCTATTTGCTATTTAACTTATTTACCTTGTCTAATGCAGATTCTGCAAATCTGTACTATCAGTTACGGCAACTGTACTTACTCTGTATTTCATCTTTGCATTACCTTTTGCACAACTGTTATTTCTTATTTAAGTTGTTGCATCTTACTGTACTGTACTCCCCTCATCCCTCCCCCAGGACACATCTGGAAATGAGATGCTACCAGCTCAATATGTCTTTCCTGGTAAACTATTTGAAATAACTGAATGAATAAATAAATAAATAAATACATACATACATACATACATACATACATACATACATACATACATACACACTGTACATAAATTTGCTGACGCTATCAATGAAACCAGCAACACATTGCAAACTGCATTTGACAAGACCCCCAAATGCTATCATATGTACAGTTTGTGCACTATGTAAAATGCATAACAATGTTTCATTGTACCTTGATGTATCCATTTTAAATAGCTTTTTTTGGCTATAACATAATATACTGTATCCTTATTTTTGCTGGATATCCTAAGTTCTTGCAGTACCTAGATCATGCCTGAGAAAGGTGCCTGGCACTAGTGCACCTGCCCAGTCAACAAAGGGTAAATAAATACAATAAATAAAGACAAACTGGACTGATGCCAATGGGCTTCTACTAAACAGTGTGAAATACAAAAGTAATGCTGTTCACCAATAAAATGCCTCTTCACCATTCCATCAGTATCTTGCCCATTGCTCCTCCCTATAAATTGTCCAAAGCTTTACATATCTTAGTGTATTGTTTAATCCCAAAGTACACTTTAGTGAGCACAAGAAAGTAGTCAGAGTTCTCACCAGGAGCTAAGATTGCTCTATTGAAATTATATCTTCTTAAACCTCAATTCTGTACCTGGAAATTGATACAAAGATGTTCACTTATACCTGCCATGGAATATGAAAGCAACATTTACAGAGCAGTTAATTCATCACTGCACATGAAATCACTGTTGTCTTCAATAACCTATGCACAGTAGGTTTATGCTCTGATGTGATACAACTTATCACTGTCTGAATTAAGGTGACTGCCTTCTTTGAGAAGGTAACAAGGGAAGCAGACAAGGATTATGCTTTGTATAGTGTCTATGTTAAACTTTAGTAGGGCCTTTGACACCATACCACATGGAAAACACATGTTGAAGTTAGCACAATAAGGAGTCAGCAAAGTACTACTGCACAGTAAGTGGACAGCCTATTGATTGACAGGTAGGGGCAGAGATCAGTGATGGTCACCATTCAGAGTGGAGGGATATCCTAAGCAGAGCACTCAAGTGGTTGGTTTTGGTTCCCTTGCTCTTTAACTTATTCATTAATGACCTGGGGGGGGGGTGGCATAGGCCTAGATTTAATGTAAGGACATGGAAGACACTACACCAAGTGGTAAGAAATCTATGTTGCACATACAACTAGATTACAGCTACCTGATGTCACAAAAGCTAGTGGGGAGTAAGTTTAATTCAGAAAAGCCTAGAGATGTGAAATCTGAGAGGGGAAATTATCAAAGTTTTTTTGAATACTAAAGGGGCCAGACAGGGCTTGAATATACACAAATGACTGATCTGTTGAGTTATAGTAGAACTACAGAATGTGCACTCAACCTGAGGGGGAAGGCAGGATACGAGGAAAGTGGTAAAAAACAATATTCACATAAAGGGTGGTAAACATGTTGAATAGCCTACTTGATGAGGTTGTGGAAGCACTGCTGGGCTTTCAAGCAGGCTTAAACAGATCCACCAAGGATAACTGAATTGGAGGTTATGTATCATGAATAGGGGTCATAATCCAGCTGAGAAGTCTGAATGTCCGTCCTTCGTCAAACTTAATATAGGTGCTGCTGTGTGACAGGCGGTATGGATGAGATGGACTTTCCCTATGTTACTACAGGCCTTTCAATTTAGCAGTAACCTCAGTATGCTCCCTCTGGACAGCAGACATGATACTAAATGTGTCTTTCTTATTTAAAGATACGTAGATTGTCTTTACTCTGCCTTCCATGCCATCTTACTCTAAAACAACAGCTGAAGCCTGCCATCTAAGATCTAGTCCTAGAACTCTACTTCACATAAAAAATAAATTTTGTTCATTAAATGTCAATAGAAATTAATACATCTTGGGGTAAATATTAAGTACTGTGGTAATTTGGAACCAGAAAACAAGGGAATCAGCTGTTTAAAATTCACTATGTTTGTTAGATAATTAAAATAGCATAGCTATAGTAGATAACTCTTTTTAGAGTATTTTCACAGTAAAGGATCCAGCATCTGAGTTGGTAATAATCTATAGATAGTAATGGTCTAATTCTCTTGTCTTCCTATGAGAAAGTGCACACTTTGTAAATGGAACTGGACAATCACCTAAGTCTTTTAATTCCCATAGTCCATAACTGGGGAGGAGCTACAGTGCATATGGGTTTACTATAAACACTTCATTTCTATCACGTGTGACTTTCAGTTGTGTGTGGTCAGGAAGTGTTGTGGTGAGAAAGTGGCTCGACATCAGTCTGTCACACTGCAAAACAAGACATTACAAAGCCAGACACTTATGAAGTATGTTCATCTTATTACCTCTCCTCTTGCTTTCTCATTTATTTTATCTTTGTGTTCTCAAGTCTTTCCCTCTGCTTGAAAGCATTCTGTGGTTCTCTGTATTCAAAAATTTGGCTCCAGGTCTACTGCTGATAATCATTGTCTAATTTCAGTGTTATGTGTGATTTCTAAACTGTTTTATAAAATTGTGCATGTCCAAATTATGCAGTATACAGATAAATAATATATTCTGGCAGAATTTCAATTAGGTTTTCATCCTAAATGTTTATTTATTTATTGAATTTTTGGATTCAATAACTTTGAGCTAGGAGCTCATTTACAAAGGTTCCCTGTCAGAGATACAGTTAGAACATACATAAAGAGACACATATTAGACAATACAACTCTAAAAATAAGTAAGAAGAACACTGAACAAAAAAGACAGACTTTCACATTTCAGCCAGCGCAATCTTTAACAATTTTCAGTTACAATTGAGACAACATAGCTAAGTATAATATAGTGGACAGTCATAGAATCAAAGAATCATAGAAGACTGTTGGCAGAAAAAGACACTATTGCTCATCGAGTTAGCCCAGATACTCCCCCCACTCTACTCCCCCCCATCCAGATACATCTCATGCCGCCCTCCAGCCAATCCTTTATATTTGTCCCATGCCCTCTTGAATCTCTCTATGGTTTCTGCTCCCATCAACCACTCCGGTAGACTATTCCAGGAGTCCACCACCCTTTCAGTGAAATAAAGCTCCTGTGCACTGCCCCTGAATCTTCCCCCTCCAACATCAAACTATGATCTCTTGTTCTATCACTTCTTTTCCTTGTGAATAGGCTCCCTTTCCCCACCTTATTTATCATTTCACATTCTTGAAAGTTTCCATCACGTTCCCCCCTCCCTCCAAGTCTCCAGTGAGTACAGACCTAGCTCCTTCAGCCTCTCTTCATAAGGCATCCAATGCATGCCCTGCACCATCTTTGTTGACCTTCTCTGGACCCTTTCCATCCCATCAATATCCTTCCTCAGGTGGGGCCTCCAGAACTGTACCCCATTCTCTAGGTGAGGCCTCACCATGGACTTATGGAGGAGCATCAGTACCTCCTTCCTACTTGTTATACCCCTTCCAGTGCATGCCAGCATCCCAATTGCCCTGCCTACTGCTTTGCTGCATTGATTCCCTACCATGAGGTTATCTGAAATTATAACCCCCAGATCCCTCTCCTGCCTGGTCACCTTTATTACTTCCTCCCCCAGAATGTACCTGGCTTGTGGTTATTATGTCCCATGTGCATCACAGTGCATTTTTTCACATTAAACTTCAGCTGCCATGCTTCTGTCCACTCCTTCAGCCTCTTTAGGTCCCTCATCATTGCCTCCACCCTGGCCTTGGTGTCCACCCTATTGTTGATCTTGGTATCATCTGCAAGCAGGCACAGCTTCCCTTCCAGTCCCTCCACTAGATCACTGAGAATATATATATATATATATACACTGTATATATATATATATATATATATGTATCTATATATATATATATATATATATATATATATATATATATATATATATAAACCACATCCACCTTCCACCAGTCATTCAGCACCCATCCCGTGTCCAGGGACAAGTTAAACAGCCTCACCAAGGGAGTTGCCGGCTCCTCCTTTAGTTCCTAGAGTATACTAGGATGGAGGGCATCCAGACCCATAGCTTAATCCTCTCTCTACCTACCTAGCTCCTCTCTTACCCTGCCTTCAGTGCATGGACTTTGATCTACTCCTGTGCCTTCACTTCCCCTACCTTTTAACTCAAGTTCCTTCCCTTCCCCCTCTACCATGAAGACCAAGCAGAAATACCAATTTAGCATTTCCACCTTCTTAAAGTCCTCCTCTACCTGTACAGCCCCCTTCAGTCTAACGATCCCCTGCTTTGCATTCTTTCTCTCCCTAACATACATAAAAAGAAGTTTTTTACTCCTTTTTTGGGCTGTCTGGTAATTCTTTCTTTTGTGTCTGCTTTAGGCCTCCTAATCTTCGGCCCTGCCATCCTCAGTTTTTCCTTGTAGATCTCCCTGTCTATCCCTCTGGGTCCTTTAATATGTTTTGAATGCCCTTCTTTTCTCCCCAGTTGCTCCCCTCATCCCACGGGGTGAACCACAATGTCCTCTTTCATCTTTTGCTTTTCTTAACCCTCCTGATACAGATGTCAGTTGCCTTCAGTAACTCCCCTTAATTGCTTCCTATAACCCTTCCACGTCCTCTATCTGACCCTTTTTCTTCATTTCCTCCTCAAAAAATCATCCACATTTGGGTGAAATCTACCCACCTGAAATCCAGAACCTTAGTGTTTGACCAGCCTGCTGCCTTCCCCATCTTTACCCTGAACCTTGCCTTGTTGTGGTCACTTGTACTTAGGCTGTCCCCCGCTACCACCTCTTCCACACTTCCCCCAGTAATGAGAACTACGTCCAACATGTTGACACCCCTGGTTGGCCCTCCTACTAGCTGTTGCAGGAATGTTCCTTGGAGGGACTCCAAGATGTCCCTACTTCTGGCTGACTTAGCTGACTGGATGTCCCAGTCAATATTGGGGAGGTTAAGGTCCCCCACCAGCAGAAGTTCCCCTTTGAGTGCCGTCCTCCAAATTTCTGACATCAGCTACCTTCTTCCCCCTCTTCTCCCTGTGTCAGGGGTCTGTAGATCACACCCGGTCAATATTTGAGCAGTCAATGTTGACCTTGTCAGAATGGGGGGGGAGGATATAACAGGGAGTTAGAGGGACAGTGGAGGATGAGGTAGGGGTATGGGGGAAGTGAAGGGTTGGTGGTGGAGGGAATAGTGGTAGGAGGCAAGGGGTTGAAAATAAGGAAGGGGTTGAAAATAAGGCAAGGGTGGCATCTGGTGAATTAAGTGCAGGGGGTATGCAGAGTTTCCACAAGCAATGGGAAGGGTTATTCTTAGGGCAAGCAGTCACAACTACTAATTGTGTAGGGGTATTGGCTTAGCTTACTCTTGAAAGATTCCAGCTTGGGTTCATTCATGATGTCACTGGGGAGGGCATTTAACCAGCAGGGGGCACGATAAGCAAAGGACCATTGTCATTGAGTTGTGCAACAGAAAGGTACTTGGTAGAACTCTCTGGTTGTGACATGACTCTGGTGAGGGTTAGTAGTAGGTTTGAGGAGATCCTGGGCAGCTGGAGGGGTATGGAAAAAGAAAATCTTCTTAACTAGGAGACGGGTCTGATATTTTATTCTGCCATCCAGGTTCAGCCAATTTGTCATGGAGTATAGGTCACATGTATGGGTGAATCAGCGGGCTCCAGTAATTAGTCTACAGGTTTTGTTAAGTGCTATGCTTATCCTTTTTAGGGTAGTGTTGATCACAGCACTATACACAGTTAGCCCGTAGTCTATTATGGAGAAAATGGAACTATTCACTGCCAGTTGGAGCGCTTCGGTGGTCATGCAGTGTCTATGCCTGTAGAGAAGACCAAGTCATGTATTTATTACTTTTGTGACTAGGTCCATGTGGTTAGCATAGGATACAGTACAGTCAAGGGTCACCCCAAGGTACTTAAAGGTAGGCACCACTTCAAGAGGAGTGTTGAAGCTATTGAGGATTATTAATTGATGCGATTTGTGTTTGCTGCATGGATTTGTGAATATTACTTTCGTCTTTTTGTAGTTCATGAGTAATTTGTGTTTCTAGAACCATACCTCAGCCTTTGAGAAGTTAAGCTGGAGTTGAGACTCGAGGCGGTGGGGATCAGGGCTGCTGATGAAAATAATGGCATCATCTGCATAGAGAAGAATTCTTTCCAAACAGATACTAGGGAGGTGGTTTAGAAAAAGACTGACAAGTAGGGGACTGAGAATTGAGTCCTGGGTGATGCAAGAGTGCACTTGCCAGCTGTCTGACAGAACTCCATTTATTTTGACTTGCACAGTCCTGCTTCCTAGATAACTTTTGAAACACCCCACAGCATTGGCCGAGAGACCAATTGTGGAGAGTTCATTTAGTAATAAGGTGTGGCTGACCATGTCAAAGACCTTGATGAGATCAATATAAATGTTGTACTCAGTCTGCACTTGTGCATTTCCATGACTCTAGCTCTTCTTTTCTTGACACTGGGTTCTATACAGTATGTGTGCAACTTTTATAGAACTTTCAAAAGCGTTTAATTCAGTTGAGCATTCTATTTTAGTTGACCATCTCATTTGTATAGTTTTTCGTGTAATATAACAAACTGGATCTCTTCCTATCTTTCAGGTTACTCTCAGTCTGTATGTTGGTCTAGGTTGCTGTTTTCTCTCTTTCCTATTCCCCTTGGTATTCCTCGGGTATCTGTTCTTTTTTCCCATTTTATCAACCTACTGTCTTCCCTCACTTATTCATCATCAGTAAAATTGTATGCTGATGATAGCTATCTATTGTGTTAATTCTTCAGTTGAGGGTCTTGGACTACAGCTGCAGTCTCCCTTTGACAGTGTTATTGCCTGGTTCTCAGCAACTCATGTAGTTCATAACACAACAATAACACAGTTCATTTTATTTGTATCTCTATTCTTTTTGAAATGAATCACCACTCCCTTCCCCAGTTTAGGCTGGGAATTTTTTGCCTTCTGTCAGGTCCACCTATACATATCTGGGATTGACCTTTGACCAATAACTTACATTTAAATCTCACTTGCCATAACAATAACAAATGCCCATTTCTCTCTGGGATGGCTAAAATGTGCCAGACACAGCCTTTCTCAATTTGACAGGCAAATAAGTTTTACCCTTTCTGCACTACAAGGACACTGCTTTTCATCGTGTTTTTAGAACTACCTTGGTTCCACTCTCTAATATGTATTTTAGGTAAATTTGCTCATTCTGACTATCAGGTCAGAAGGAACAGCAAGTAGTGAAAACAAAATGAGCAGCAGCACTCACCAACCACGCTGGTTTCCACAAAAAAGGAACTGGGTCCAAGGATTAGTCCACCACCAGTCTTTATTTAAGCCTAACATGGTGAGACCAGGAAAGGACAGCAGTAAAAGCACACACACAGCAAGTAGTTTTAGTGTGGACAAGCAGGGACGGATAGCACAGGGCATCAGGTGGGGTGAGAAAGTGTGGAGACTCTTGTGTACTCACATCAGGTGCATCAAAACAAAATCTAGGACCTGTAATCTATCATGGCAGAGGCTTACTTTGATCTAGTGGCCATTACATTACACAGATGTGGTGCACTGCATACCATGACAGGGACTTGGCATACTAGGCTACTCACTTTTTAGGAGAGACAGGACTGGAAAGAAGGCAGAAGGGGTGGAGGGGTAGGGGGTGGCACTGTACGGGAAGGAAGGAATAAAAATCACTGAAATGCAGGTTCATTAAGGTGAGGAGTGTCTAGAGATGCTGTGGATCATCGTGGTGATGGCATCTGGGACCCCTCTCTAGACAGGGGCAGTTTACAGGCTGCCAGCACAAGGGGGGAGGTGGTAAAGTCCCAAGGGGAGGCCCTCATCAGGATAGTAGAAAAGAATGAAGTGCTGTTAGTTGAAGATTTCAATCTAGCAGATGTGGAGTGGAACCTACAAGCAGCAGATTTGGCAGGCAGCAGAGCAATCTTAGATGTCGTACAGACAGCCTTTCTCAGGCAGCCTGTAATAGAACCTAATAGGAAACAGGCAGTATTAGTCTTGGTACTCCCAAACAGATACAGAATTGCAAATGTCAAAATGGGAAGTTCCCTGGGTGCCAGTGATCACCATACTGTGTGGTTCAACATAGTGAAATGAGCTGAGGTGAGCCATAGCAAGATGAGGGTCCTGGATTTCAAGAAAGTGGATTTCAAAAAAATGAGAGATGGTCTCATATAATGCCTCAGGGAGGGGGAATAGCATGGGTTGGGTGGAGATGTAGTGGAAGAGAATACGGGAGGGCTTCAATAGGGCAACAAGCCTCTGTGTGAAAGAGGAAGGAGGAAAACAAGACCATTACGGTTCTTCATGGAGGAGGCAAAGGCAGTAAAACTAAAAAGGGAAGCATTTGAAAAGTACAAAGAAACTCAAAGGGAAGAGGATAGAAAAGTGTACCAGGCCAGGCAGAAGGAAGCAGGAAAGGTGGTTGAGAGCTAAGGATCAGGCAGGGGATGCAAGGAAAGTGAGAAATGGGATACAAATTTTTCTGATATGTCATTAGAAGAGAAAGCAAGTGGTGGGATAATGAGGATAAGAACCGTAGAAGATGGAGACTGTGTGGAAGAAGACCAAGAAAAAGTTGACATATTGAACATACTGAGCTGATAACAGCTGTTTTCCAGATGCATCCTGGTGGTGAAGGTAAAGTAAGATAGTTCTAAAGAATAAAAAATGCAAAGCACTAACAGCATTACAAACTAGGTTAACTTCTAATAATGTTAATTGAGTTGAGAATCTCTCATGAGTTGAGGAAGACAGTGAGAAGCCTCAGTCTGGAATCCCAGTTTTCTAGAATGGAGGAGCCAAACCTTCCAGTCCACACCCTCACCATTAGCAGAAAATCTAGTTTTAATTTTTTCTGCTCTGTCATAGTATTCAGAAAAAGTTTTAACATCATCCTTGTAGTTTGGATTGCCTTAATGACCCTTAATTGGCTGGCAACAGTGCTTTGAGGAGTCCTCCTTGCCACTTGACTTCTACATAGGAGGTGATACAAGGGCTTGTAGAATTCAAAAGTTGCTTTCTTGTTGTTTACCCACTGACCACTAATGACTTTATTGGACATGCAGTATTCTAAGATGGAGGACATCTGTTTTGTGCTTCCTAATTTCTACTGCCATTTAGAACTCTTCAGATTCTCTATCATTAGGTCCATTTCCCACACAGACAATTACGCTTTTATTTTGAGAGTGGGTACAAGCCAGAGAGGGCTGTCATGTTCTGGCCATCCTATACTGATTTACTTGTTCATTGTACACTGACAGACTGAGGGGAAGGGAAGATTGGTTGATACAGCTACTTTTACTGATTAAGATTTGTAAGGTGAAGCTGAGCATGTATTTCTTGACCCTATTTTTTCTATCTCTGGGCTCTCGGTATGGGGGTTGTCTGACTTTAAGGCTGTCACCACTGCTGACTTCCTCCCAGAGCCTAGGAGAAGGTGGATTGGCATTGTGAAGGAGAATAAAGATCTTGTCTCGAAGATCTTTTACCTTGGAAAAACAAATGATTGTTGTTTCTGGTTTGGGCATTAACTCACGTTTCATGTTCCAGTTGCTTGTTTGTCCGTTTGACTGTTTTAATGCAGAGCTACATCACTTCACTGGTTCCATATGCTCAGGGAGGTGGAGCTCTCCTGTAATCCCTCAGGTATTCTTAGTACAAGTCCATATTCCAGATGTACTAGTCTGGCTGATTCCAAGACAAATGTGTCCTATAATGTTAAACACATTAAGGTCATGTCTTTTCTAAAAAAAAAATCTCGAGCTGAATTTTTCTTTTTTTTTTTTTGAAATTTAATATATTTTATTTCTTTGTCATTTGCACATAGTGAGTAACAGGCTTGTAATATCAATTAACAATGAACAGAACAGAAACAGTAAGCCGATTGGATACAATGTTACAATTATACTAATTATTACTACTACCATTCTAGTTTCATGTAACTTACCCCCACCCCCTTTCCCCTTGCACCTCAATAAAATAAATTAAGATCAAACATATCAATTGGTCGAAACACAGGGTCAGTTTATTTGGCAGAATATGAAACTCGCTTTTATTCATACAGTCCTCCATTTCAAGGTAAACGGGGGCCTTGAGAAGTATTCATTCATGATTCAGAACTTAATGTTGGCTTAATGATATCAAAGTATATAGTTTCCCCCATTTTTTATAAAATAGTAGCAGGGAATATCTGAGGTTTGCAATCATTTTCTCTAATCTCAGATTAAAGAGGATCTCATTTAACCATTCAGAATGAAAAATAAGATGGGAGTCCTTCCAGTGCTTTATTACAAGTCTTTTTTACAGACAGAGAAATTAGTGACTTAGCATATCTTCTGTCAAGGTATAGAACTGAGGAATAATCTCCCAGTATGCAGACTTCTGGAGTAAAGAGGTTTTCCAGTCCCAATAAAAGGTCAATTGTATTTCTAATTGTATGCTAGAGAGGTGTTATTAGAGGGCATTCCCACAGCATGTGAAAGACGGTGCCCTGATTCATATACCACACCTCACCTAATACATTTTGAGTCTATCAGTTTACCCATGGCTGCTAGTTTTGTTGGGGTATAATATATATTGTGCAATATATAAAATTGCATAAGACTAAGTTTATCAATGGATATATAGAAATAGACTGCTTGCCATATTCTGTCCCAATTTAGCTGTAAATTTGGAAATTGTGCTTCCCAGTATGCAGATGCACCTAAGATATCGTGGTAAATTGCAGGGTACAATATTGCTGTAATTTTTGAAACTGCATGGGGACTCCAAGCCAAGGTGTTGAACGTGTTTAATAGCTCTGTTTGGTTTATATTCCAAAGGCCTGTTCCAAATTTACTGATCAACAAATGTCTAATTTGATAGCCTTTGAAGACTTGGTTAGGGGGGAGATGTAAGAATGACAGTAAGGGGTAGGAAGAAGTAGGCTGCTGGTTAACTAGGATCTGCAGCTTATCCAGTAGGTAGGGAAATGGGTCGACTGGGTGGGCCAAGAGGTCCTTACCTGCCATCAAATTCTATGTTTCTACTGTATGTTTCTATGTTTCTATGTAAGGCAGAGGTAGATTTAAGTTTACCAGAGTCTAAGAGATCCATTACCTTAATTTCTTTATCAGGGGAGTCTTTTTTAGGTTCTAGATATTTACCATCTTACATAAAATTTGGATTGAAGTATAAAGGTTGTGATGTATCCTTTACATTATTATAGTTAATAGCTTTACATAATTGGGTATGAACTTTCAATAATGTATGAATTAGATCATTTTTTCAGGATGCTCTGGCCCATTTTAGGGGTAATTAAGACTAATCAGGGAAAGATCAGTTTGCTTAATCATTTGACGTTCGATTTGTAGCCATGTTGGGAAATTGTGCTGATTTGCCTCATCATGGTTTTGGGGGAACCATCAGAAATATTTTACCACGTGACTGGCTAAATAGTAATGAAAAAAGTTCAGAAGTTTTAAGTCCTCCTTTCTGTTTGGGTGCAGCTAGTTTAATATATGATCTTCTTGGTGGTTTGCATTTCCATAAAAATTTGGTAATGATCTGTTGCAGTTTTTGGAACCATGACTGTGGAAGGTAAAAGTTAAGCATGTTCAGAGGATAGAATATTCTAGGAAGAATATTCATTTTAATTATGTTGATTCGTCCTTGTAGAGAGAAATATATGGGAGTCCATCTGTCTAGATCCTGTTGTATAAGTCCTAATAAAGCATCCAGATTCACTTTTTTTACTTGTAACAAATTTGGTGTAATAGTTAAACCTATATATTTAAGGCTAAGATCCCAGTTTAGTTGTAGATCTAACATTTGTGATTTGTGGGTATGAGCGTTTATTGGCATAACTGTATATTTATCTATATTCAGTTTGTAGTTAGAGAAAGTGCCATAGGATTTTATTATTGAAAGTGCTGCTTGAAGGGAAGTTGAGGGTTCAGTAACATGTAACATGATATTGTCAGCATAGGCGGAAAGACGTAAATCTCATCCACCTATCTGAATGCCTTTAATTAAAGGAGAACATTCTAAGTGACATAAAAGCAGTTCAAGGTACAGATTAAAAAGCAATGGTGAAAGAGGGCAACCCTGACATATTCCTGAATGTAAGGGAAATAAATCTGAAAAAGTTCCGTTACAATAAACCTTGGCTGTAGGGAGAGTATAAAGGGTTTGTATCCATCTGATGAATGGCAAGAGAAATCCATGTTTCATTAGAACTTCAAATAAAAATGTTCAATTGACTCTGTCAAATGTTTTTTCTGCATCTAGGGGCACCATAGCCATTGGATAAGGTGCCAACCATGATACAGAAAAAATATGGAACAATTTTGTAATATGGTCAGCGGAGGATTGACCTGCAACAAAACCCACTTGTTCAGTACGTAGAAGTGGAGTCATATCCTTGTTACCCTAGTGACCAATATTTTGGCAAAATACTTGATATCATAATTCATAAGGGGAATTGGATGGTAATTGGTAACAAGATGTGGAGATTTATTTGATTTAGGGAGTATTATGATTAGGGCTTCCAAAGTGAGAGGTCAGTCACTCCTACTTCACAAAGGCAATTGAACATTTGTAATAATAAGGGTGAAAGCAGATGTTTAAATGATTTATAAAAATGGGGTGGAAAGCCATCCGGACCTGGGGCTTTATCTTCTGGTAATGAGTTAATGGCTTCTATAAGTTCCTGTTGGGTAATGGGACTTGTAAGGGCATCCGCCTGTAATTGTGGGAGAGCGGGAAGTTGAAGATTATTTAGGTAGGTCTGTATATCTAAGATTTTAGGGGATGGCACCTGGAGGGAGTATAAGGACCTATAGTAATTTTCAAATTCCATTACAATTTCTTTTGGAGTGGTAAGGAGAGAATTGTCTTTAAGGGAATTAAATGCTATCACTATTCTGGACTCTTCTTGCTTTCGTAATCAAAGGGCAAGTAGGTGACTCACTTTTTCTCCCTGGTCAATGTAGCAGGCATGGGTTTTGAATATGGCATATTGGGCTTGCTCCCTCAAATTCTCCTCATATTGGTATTTTAACTTGGCCAAGTGCTCAACTTCACTTTCCCTAGGGAAAGAAAATAATTGTTCCTCCAAGATTCTAATTTGGGAAAGAAGTGAGGTCGAGTAAAATTCTCTTTTTTTTTTTGAGTGGAAAAAAGCCAAATGCATTCCCCTCTCAGTATACATTTCAAAGCAGACCACAACTTGTCTATTTGAGTTATGGTACCCAGATTATGTAAAATAAACTGCTCTATGGTGTGTTTAAGGGCTTCCACTATTTGGTCATCCTGAAGAATCTGGATGTTAAGATTCCAGATAGTACTTTTGGATGTACGGTTAGTAACGGTACCCTCCATCCATATTGGTGCATGGTCAGAAATGGTACATGGAGCCATGCTGCTATCAAGCAGACCTTCTAAAATTATATTATTTACTAAAAAGAAAGTAATCTATCTGAGAAAGCATTTTATGTACAGAGGAGTAAAAAGTATATCCCCTAACACTGGGATACATTAGCTGCCATGGATCACTCAGGTTAAAACTCAGCATAAATTATTTCTGGGCTCTCTGGGCTGGTGAAAGAGTAGAGCATCTAGTAATAGATTTGTCTAACTCTGGGGAAATCACTAAGTTCCAGTCTCCCGCTATAATAACAGGTAGGTGGGGAAAGGAATTCAGTGCTGTTGTAAGTGATGTGAAAAATTCAGGTAATTCTATATTTGGGCAATATATTGATTCCAATTTGACATTAACATGATTCAATAAGCCCTGAAAAAAGATAAATCTCACTTGTCTATCAGCCTGGCTCATTTTAAGCTTAAATTTAATTGATCTGGGAATTAGGGTTGCTACTCCTCTTTGTGCTGTGGCATTACCAGCTGCATATACCTGACCCATTTGTCTATGTCTAAAAAGGCTGCCCTCAGTATCTAAAATATGCATTTCTTGAAGAAATGCTATGCTACATTGCAGAGTTTCAAGATGTTGTAAAATTTGGTATCTTTTAAGTCTATTACGAGCTCCTTTGACATTCCATGATATAAATTTTATTACCATATTAAACTAGTTTACTTAGATTCAAAAAAAGAAGTACTCAGTAATAAGATCAGTAATAAAATTTCATCATATATCTAGTTTGAGTTTGTAGTTTGGAGTGCCTCATATAATTTCCCTTAATAGAAAAACCTTAAGTAGTACTGCATCGAGTGGACTTCCAGTAAGCTTCCTCTTCGGTAGTTCCTAGACTGACAGAGTACTCGTGCTAAACATGACATACGAGGTGCAATAACATGAAACCAAAAAATAAGATAAAAAATACTAATCCTATCCCAACTAAAATGCTAAAAAACCC
Organism: Neoceratodus forsteri; assembly: GCA_016271365.2. Lineage (NCBI taxonomy): Eukaryota > Metazoa > Chordata > Ceratodontiformes > Ceratodontidae > Neoceratodus > Neoceratodus forsteri. The sequence goes on along the minus strand of CM057449.1, from coordinate 1,578,761,516 downwards.
AGTCCTAATGACTGCAGTACCTTGATTTACTCGGTTGCAATCACTCTTGACCTCTAAACAGTCCAATCCCCCCCTCCCCACCAATAACAACTATATGGTTGATCTCTGAATTCTAGGATTTACCTTATAGGGATGTAACAGGCTATACATCGTCAAATTGCTGCTATTCATGTTGAATCACTAAACTTGCCAAGTAAAAACCAACAGTGACTGATCCACTTTAGGGTACCAGTAATTCGTCTATTGAAGGAATAGAGTTACACAGCTGCTCTAAGTCTTAACAAAGCGTCAGTGCCGTTCTGTTGCCCACCTAGAGATTCTTCCCACTATAATACAATAGTGGCATGCAAAAATAACATAAATAACAACAATAAAGTGTTTGAAGAATCCCAGGACCATCAGATTTCACCAGATGTCACGCCCACCCTCTTATTATCATAAATACTTTTTTTGATTTAGTTACATAGCGGGTCACATAATGCACCAGGAAATGATCTTTTATTTTTTTGAGTTTTTGTTTGTTTTATCCATCTTTGCATTTAAGAAGTTCCAGTCAAAGGTTGCTGTATTGTTTCCACAATAGTCTAGGTTTCACTTAAAGAGATCTGGGTATAACCTGTGAAGTTCCACAGTAGCCGAACTGAGTGATTCAAAAGAGATTCAGTGTCCTTCCTTGTTGATTTGTAGAGTAGCTGAGTATCACATCCGAAATTTAATTCCAGCGGCTATTAATTTAGTGACTAAGGGGTGTAATTAGGTCTGTTTCTGCCTCACTGTTAAAGGAAGATCTTGAGTTATCCAAACTTTATGTTTGTCCCACTGGACTTCTCTGGATTCCTTCAGCTTATCCAATATTACCTGCTAGTCAAGGTAATTTAATAAACAAAATATTAAAGGCCATGGAGGTGATCATAGTGGAGGGGTAGGTCTCAAGGCCCTATGGGCTCGCTCTACAATATAAGCTGGGCCATTTGGTGATGGACCAGTTATTTTAGCACAAAACTTTTGGAAAAATAAGATGAGTTAGACTCTTCTTCACCTTCTGGCGACCCTAGAATAACCAAATTGTTGCGCTGCGACCTGCCTTCCAAATCTTCTAGTTTTTCCTTGGTCTTACGGAGCCTTTGTCTCAAGGATGTAATCTCAGGATCTACTTGAGCCTGCCAGTCATCTAGAGATGAAACTCAAGTTTCATTGTCACTTGTTCTGATTGTTAGCTGAGCCATTGAGGATTTTAAGGAATGCAAATCCCCAACCACTTCTTGCAGTGATTCCTTGATCGATAACAACCCCTCAAAAAAAATAGCTTCAGTTAACAGAGCAGGGGATGGAGTGTCCCCTGAGCCACTCGCTTTATTTCATTTAGCTGGGTTGTGCTTTGCAGGAGACAGTGGCGGCTTATGTCTAGGGCGCTGAGGTTTCATTTCGGTTTCCATAAAAGATGCACCATTCCTGATCATCGTTAATGGTGGAAGGATTTAAAGCTTAAGATCAACTTTGTTCCAGTGCTTTTAAAATCGGGTTTTAGTTAGAAAATAGTGCTGTTTAGTGGGAGAGTCAGAGGAGCAATGTAGAGTGCGACTAGCCAGCGGCCATCACAACCGGAAGTCCCTAGCTGAATTTTTCTTACTGCAAGAAACACCTCTGTTGCCCTCAGAGCATGACAAACTTAAAGCCTTTGGCTATCACATAATGGTGGCTTCTTATAAATATGGTTGATGCAGAGGCTCTGCAATTTTGATTACTAATGGGATAGTATTTGAAACAATTGCACATGAAGTAGATAAGGAAGGAAGGTATCCTATGCTGAAAGACCAATACAGTGGGGGCAATTAGCACATGAGTGTCAGTATATGCCCCAGCTGGGTCAGATTATACCTTTTATTGTACCCTTCTGTTACACATCTCAGAACGTGGGGAAGTAGTGGTGATCTGGGGAGGGGGATTGTAACTTGACCCGGAACCCACAACTTGATAGCACCTCCCAAATCCCTAAAAAGGAACATTGGATGGCAAAAAAGATGATAAATTTATTGACTTGAATTAGGTTTCATAGATGCATGGATACAGCTCTATAACATGGCAAGGGATTATTCCTATTACTCCCCTGCCCAAAAATGTATTCTCAGTTAGATTATTTTTTTTGTCTCCAAAGATCATGGTAGTGCCCTATTGGAAAGCTGTATGGGAGTCATGGGACTATCCAATCATGCCCCAATCTACCTTAGGTTAAATTTGGGGATGGTACAATACATCACCTTCTGGCACTTAAACACTTCACTTCTGAAAGACCTGGAGGTAGCAGAGAAAGTAATCTGGGTGATTTTCCAGGCAGTCTCTGACAACCAACATCTAGAAGCCCCTGCTGTGATCCACTGGGATACAGTAAAGGAAATTCCTTCTCCAGAGTTTTTATGATGATGGTGGTGGTGCTAATTTCCTCAACTTTTAGCTGGCTACCTGAGGGCCCAATGGACTAGAGCTCAGATTACTTGATTAATTCATCTGACCTCTGAGCAAAAAACTTATTACAGCTTGTCTGATCTCTGTGACATTCCAAAAGTTCTATATGAACTTGTACTCACCAGGCCTCTCAGCCCTACAAGAGCACATTGCTGGTTTTATATCTAAACTGGACCTCCCTCAAGTGTCTCAAGAACAAAATGAGGTTTTTATTTCCCCTTTACCCACAACTGAGATTCGGCTTAGATTGCTAAACTCAAGACAAAGAAAAGACCATTGGTGCATGAACATGAGTGAATTTTATAATCAGTTTAGAGAGGATGTGATACTAACTTTATATACAACATATAAAGAAACCTTATTTTACTGGTGGGAGCTTTGCCCCTTCATGGGATAGAGCTGACATATCCTTGATTCCTAAGCCCAGCAAGGACCCACACACACTGTAGTTCATATAGCCCTGTCTGCATTATTTATACAGATTATAAAATCTTAACAGTAATTTTGACAAGGTGCTGGAAACTGTAATACCCACCTTAATACATCTGGATTAAATTGGATTAAACTGAAACATAGAAACATAATATGTGATGGCAGATAAGGGTTGCTTGGCTCACCCAGTCTGCCCATTTTATTTATTTTCTTTCCTTCATTTTATGCTGTAGACCTCACTTGTTATGAGGTGCCATCTATTCCCCTCTCTTTCTTATCCCTACAATTCCCTTATACCTATCTCAGGCATTTTTTAACCTATCTTCCTTTTTTGTCCCCACCTCCTTCTCTGGAAGGCTGTTCCAGGATTCACCACCCTTTCTGTGAAGAAGAATTTCCTCACATCCCTCTTGAATTTATCCTCCCCCAGGTTCATAGCATGCCCCCTTGTTCTAGAGCACCCTTCTCTGAAAAAGACTCACCTCCTGTACTTTATTGACCCCTGTTAAGTATTTAAAAGTCTCTCTCATAAACATCCTTCTCCCTCCTTTCATTCAAGGTATGAATGTTTACCTCCTTTAGCCTCTCTTCATAGAGCTTTTAATTCAGACCCTGCACACTTTTTAAACCGGCTTTGTAATGGGGAGGCAGGTGGAGGACTATGTCAGATGTACCATACAGACTACTGACCACTTAAAACTGACAACTCAACCTGCTGTTCTAATGAGTCAAGATGCTGAAAGGGCATTTTGATCAGGTCTCTTGGAATTTTTTATGTGAGGCCTTTGCTAGGTTTAGCGTTCACCTCAGTTTCTGTCCTTTATGTCTACCGTATACTAATCCCCTAAAGCAGAGGTCCAGATGAATGGGTATTTCTCCCAGGAATTTACCCTGGGCAGTGGCACCTGTCAGAGATGACCGCTTTCCCCTATCCTTGTTGCTCTGTATATACAGCCTTTGGTCCAACATATCCATTTACATGTAGGAATCCAGGACATTCACATAGGCCACCAGGAATGTAAACTGGCCCTATACACAGCAGAAGTACTCCTGTATTTGGACAAACCAGAAGTGTCCTGTGACCACATCATTTAGGTGATTACTTAGTTCCCCAGCTCATCTGGGTATAGGTAAAAAACTGCTGTCAGCTGCACAATAGTGGACTAGTGATTAAGTCTAAGTCCAGTTATAAGTCTTCAAAACAGGACTAGCTTAAGTCACCTTTGATTAGCCTGTTGCATAAAGTATAATCACGGAAACTTTTTGCTGGACCAGTCTTAAATCTCTGTTGCTAAGCAATGAAGTCCCATCTTGAATATGCCATCCTGTCAAGAATAATTCAAGATGGCTGCCATGAGTAGTTGAAGTTAGGAAAAAATTGCAATCCAACACAAAGAAATAAAGAAAAAGAATGTGGTGGACCATTTGATCCATTGACATTTCTGACCTCACTAATACTAGATATTTTGGGGACTAATTCAGAGATTTTCATTTTCTATAGTATTGATGAAGGACCAGAAACTACACTAGAAACAATGGAGACTGCTTTTACTGCCTTGGCATGATGTGAAACTTACAGTTCAGCAAAACAATCGACCCCTGAAGGTGAGATTATTAGAGGAAATTGGTGCCATCTCACTTTGTGCAGTGCTGAGATATGTGTATATATATATACATATATATATTTATTTATATATATATAGATATGTATATAAATATTTATATTTATACAATAGGGTGAAGGAATAACATTCTGAATAAATGTTATTTTACCACTATTGAATATTAGAGAGCTGATATAGACACTGTGGAATATCTTAACAGATATTCCCAGTGTCTACGTCAGTACCTGATATTCTTACACTGGTTATGTCACCCATGCACCATAGTCACCAAACAGCCACTCGGGACTTCTTACAGCTATCTAGAAAGCAAACTAATGCAGTGACCTAAAAACTAAAAATCCCAAGAAGCTTGTGCCTCTTCCTGAACCTCTAATGCTGCTAGCTGCATAACCGCTGAAGACGTTCTTGCTCCAATTGTGAAAATAAAATAGATTCAAACATAGTAACATATGCAAGAAAAGAAGCCAAAAAGGTGAACATGAAACTACATACCACACACTCTCCTTGACAATGATGGACTGTGGACATCTTTGATGGGAATAAGAAGTGCCTATAATGGCCATGCACAACCACAGAGCCCACCATGTGGCAGGGGCAAGCTCTCTGGCCCAGCTGCAGGGGTTGCTGTGATTATGGAGTGAGCTGCCATCTCTCCCTGTTCAAGATGCACTTCTGAGAGGCAATTGTTTTGGTCATGGCGTCCCGACACAACTGCCCTGGCTTGCTTCCTAACCTGGGTCATCAGCACAGCAGTGCAATGCAGTGTTAATATACTATTTAAAAGACAAAGAACCTCTGTGCGCAAACACTGAGGAAAGGGTTAATATACTGTTACTCTGGCCACTAATACAGGCATATTCTGTGTGTCATAAACCTGTTTGGCTGTTCCCAGAGTGTTCCTGTTCTGAGCTTCTCTCCTCTAGCAATCTGCCCTGAAGTGCTCTCTTGTAAAGTCCCTATACTCCTTTAGCTAGCTGCAAATCCTTATCTCTCAGCTGCCCAATTGCTATCTTATCTTCACCTCTTAGTGTATACTTCTGACAGCCCCTGCTAAGACTTCTCTCTAAACTATAATAGCTCAACATTTAAAGACACCAGACATCCATACTCACTACTGTGAGCCATCAGTGCTTCATATAACTACCTAGAATTTCTGCCTGGCCCTCAGCTACCACTTTCTCTTTCTCTCCACCCTGTGCTATTTTCACTCAGTCACTACCTCTGTTCTTACTGTCTGCTAATCTCCCCGTCTACTCCACACTTTCTCTGTCACCATTTTCGACTGCCCACTCCCTCCCCCATCTTTCTCTGTCTGGGCTCCATTTTGTGAATGGACTCCCCCCATGGTCGAGGTAGGTATTTAGTGCCCTCTCTGCTCTGTATCCTGACCACGTCCAATGTATGCCTACCCCTGATCTGCCCTTTATTTTTGCTCCCTCCAGCAGTCTTCTCCCCAGACCATGGAATCCAGGAATCTAAGTGCTACAGAGGGTGCTGTTTCTAGCCTTACCCCTTCCAGTACCTCCGTCACTGGTACCGGAGGAATACAGGTATTGAACTCACCCTGCTGCTTCAGCATTTGGCACCATTGTACATTTGCTCTTGCTACTAACCTTGTGTCAGCCTACAGCAGAAAATTGTCTCCACTCTGTTGCAGCAGTACAGCAAAGGGGAATAGCTCATCCACCCTACCCCCACCACTCCCACCTGGGATCATCTTCCACACTTATTTTGTCTCACTCACATATACCTCTGCCCACACATTTCTCCCTCACTAATCTATGCTCACAATTATTCCCCACCAATTATCACATTTAAGAATCACTGCTCCTTGAATGAATCCCAGCCACACAACCACCAAACCTACCTAACACCACTGCTATTATAAGGATTAGGAACAATTTTCACAGACACAGACACCTCATAATTTCCATTCACTTACTTCACATCACCTTTTTAACAATTAAATAAAAAGAGAATAATCCCAGACTAGCCTATTCTTATAAAACACAGTAAGCATTTTATACTTTACACCTCACCCCCTACCTCCATGTGCTTCCTCCTAGTACTACACTTTATGATATTCTTTCATCTATTGCAAACTCCTCTCGCACCTCAAAATGCAACACATTACATGGTGCTTCTTTGCACTTGTCCTTTTTCCCTCCCTTGACTTCCCCCAATCAACCTATCCCTCCACCACATTACTCCTCTTCCTTTCCCTAACATATTTCATCTCCCCCACTTCTCATCCTCCTCTCTATTCCCTAAACCACTACCCGCAACCACCACTTACTACCAGCACTCTACCTTCTCACAACTTTAACCTCATACTAGCATCCCTCCTCATTCCACTACCTAGCCTTTTGTGCTCCCCCTCCCTCAACCTGGAGCTCATCCACAGGCTCCACCTCTCCTGCCAACCAACATGCAAACCCATACAATATATCCAATCCAAACTGCACAAAACTGGAAATAAGCTTTTTTTCCCTCTACATACTCCTCCTACTAGCTGGAGACATCTAATCAAGTCCTGGACCAGCTTCACAACACTTCCCACTCCCCAAAGGTCTCACAATGTACCACATAAATGCCAGAAGCTTACTTCCTAAAATTGACCTCCTCAAGGTTTTGGTATCCCAAAACATCCCTGACATCCTTCGCATCATCGAATCCTGGCTCTCCCCAGAATCCCTGATTCCCAGCTAAGTTTACCCAACTACCACCTCTACCATCAGAACCCCTTAAAGTGTTGACGTGTAGCCATCTACACAAAGACCTACCATGCGAAGTTATCACAAGGGAGTCTGTACCAAATACACATGAACTCCTCCTTATTAAAGTGCAACTTCCCTCCACTCTCCCCATCTTTGCTGGTGTGATCTATGTCTCCCTCAAAACCTCCTTCACCTCTGTAGTCAACACCATCTCCTCCATATCATCCCTTGCCACCTCCAGCGAACTCATCCTCCTCAGTTACTTTAACCAGAACTGGATGTAAGTGAACCCACCAGACCCAATCCTCACTCAAACTACCACACCCTCCTAGACTGGATCCTGCCTACACACCCTCACTTGATCTCCTGCTCCGGAACATTTCCTGACATATTCAGCAACCACCTCATGACATACTGCATGTGTGAACTACAACTACCCCACTCTACCTCCCACATTCCAATGGGTTAGATCCTTATGCTCCATAAATACTGCTGCACTCCTACATTACCTTGCTTCCTCAAACTAATCCCTTTTCTATGCTTCAATTGATGTCAACACTGCACTATCCCTCTTCTATAAAATACTACTACTGTACAGGAGGCATGGAATACCCTTTGCCCCATCATGATGCCACAAAGTAAACCACCATCACCACCCATGGATATCTGCAGACATCATCAAACTTTGCACCTCCTGTGACCATGCATGGGCACACTACAAAGTTTCAATCTTCCAAGTTGACCACACAACCTACTGCACACTAAGAAACTCATGCACTGCAGCAATTAGAGCTGCCAAAGCCCAGTACTTCAGGAACACCCTACAAGAAAATGTTGCCCCACAAATTCTGGTAAACACCCTCCTCCCTTTTTAGCCCCCCCAATCCTCCACCCCTTCTCTCCTCATTGTTGATAAGCTAGTCTCTGATCCCCCACCATTGCTTCCACCCTAAACTATTTCTTCACAACCTGTGCCCTTCCCTCCACTCCTGCACACTCCCCCTCTTCCTTATACACCTCCACATCAACAGACAGCTTTCATTTCTCCCCCATCACAGCACATGAAATTTTTCCTCCAATCACTAAATCCTTGCAAATCTAGCCCGGATGGCCTTGACCCACTCCTTCTTTGGATCTCAGCCCCAGCCATTGCTCACCCCCTTCCCACCTACTAAATTTATCCTTTTCACATAGCACCCTCCCACAAGCCTTGAAATCTGCTAAAGCGATCCTCCTGCACAAAGGAGGTGATCACTCCTCACCTGGTAATTACCAGCACATCTCTCTCCTCCCCATACTGGCCAAACTCTAGGAGTTCCTAGTCCAAACCAGGGTCTCCCACTTCCTCTCCTCCACAAATTTTCTCTTCCCTTACCAGTCTAATTTTGGAAAAAAAATCACTCAACTGTCTCCTCCCTTCTCTGGATCGCAGATGTCATTCTCAAAGGCATGGACCAAGGACACCTTACCTCTGCCATTTTCATTGATCTGGCAAAGGCCCTTGACTCCATCTCACATCCCCTACTCTTCCCTGAACTAGAACTTGTTGGCCTTGCCCCTCCCACAATTGAATAGTACAAATCCTATCTGTCCAGTCACACCCAATGGGTCCAAGCAGGTGATGCCCTCTCACCCCCCTTCCAATCATAGCAGGCATGCTCAAGGCTCTATCTTAGGTCCCATCCTCTCTTCTATCTTCTAAATGATCTCCCCCTTTTATGCTCATCATCTGATAAATACCATTATGCAGATGATACAATTATTTATGCCTCTGGACCCTCTGCCCCCACAGTGACTATACAGCTGCAAAATGACTTTAACCACATTCTTAAATGGTTCCGAGCTAACCAGTTAAAAGTCAATATCAAAATAATGCTATCCATGACTTTTGGCACTCCACAAAAGCTCTCCAATCTTCCTACACCTCCCTCTTAGTATACTCTCAAAGGCACCCTGCTGGACACTGTCTCCTTCTGCAAATACCTAGGTGTCTGGCTAGACAGCTGCCTAGACTACACTACCCTCATCAACTACAACCATTCTAAACTCCATCCAAAGCTCTGAGCTCTCTACAGAAACAAGGATGCTCTCTCCATTCCAGTCCGCTATACTCTACTCACAAAAACAATCCTTCTCCTCTTTGACTACACTGACATTGTCTATGGGTCCACTTCCACTCCCACTTTCTCTAGGCTGATCTCTTCTTACAATGCCTTTTATTGCTTCCCATTAAATGCTCCCCCTAGGACCCACCACTGTTCCCTATAGACCTCTCTATCACTGCCCCCATCCTCTTTCTACCACCACCATGCCTCCATCATCACAACCAAATACTGGTTTGATTCAATCATCCCATACCTCACCTCTCTCCTTTCCCCTACCTCCCATACATCCTATCATCTCCACTCTGGAGACCCGTGAAACGTCTCCATTCCCGATCCCCACTCCAACTCCATGAAGACTGCTTTCTCTTATTGCTTCCCTCATAACTGGAAGTCCCTTTCAGCTACTCTCCATCTGTTACCCTCATTAAATCTCTTTAAATGTACCCTATCCCACTCTTTACCTCCCCCCGTTCTTGCTACCAGCCAGGCTAAATCTCCCACTACCTACCCCAGGCTGCTAAATGTAATGCTAACTCAACCCTTAGCTAACCTAACCCAACCATATGCTCTTGCAGTATGAAAATTGTTGTTATATACTGTATGTATATAATGTACATAAAACTCACCACAAAACTCTTGCATTAATGTGTACTTGTACCTTACCCAAGCTATCTGTAAAGAGCCTGACAATACTGTTGTTGTCATGTACTTTGCCCAGACAATTTGTAACCAGCCTGAACTTTATTATTTTTACCATGTCTCCCTTGTTCCCTTCCCCAGACTGCACCTGAAAAGGAGCCTTGGCACAGCGTGCCTCACCTGGTTACCAAACTTTTAAATAAATAAAAAATAATAATTTAGCCACTGTGGTAGCCCCTTGGCTATTACTTTACTGGCTACCAGGCCATCTTGGGGGGTATAGTGGTGTGGGATAAAACAGACTCAGTAAGCATAAATCATCAAGTGCATAAAAAACACAAGTGTGCATTTGTCAATTTATTTTCTTCAAACAAAAAAATAATAAAACGCAAATATTTACAGAAAGGAAAATGTGTTAGTGCAACTCCGCAAATTCAGGTAATTGCTTCCTTCAGCTAATTCCTGTGACTTAACTTGCTTTTCTTTGAATATTTTAGCCAGTAGGGCCTCCTCACTCTGTGGCTGACGTACTACTGAACAACCTATCTAACTCTAGCCCCTAGTGTTGGACTTTTTATATTCTCTCAGGGGTGATATCGCTGCCAGGTGATCCACCCCTTTTCTTAAAACTAGCACAATGCCTCTCATCTACTGATATTTCAACCATAAACATCTATAACATACACACTGGCTATGGTGCTTCCTAGTGAACCTAAAATGAAGCAACACTGCTTTGTTTTAAAGGCTCAAAAATGACACACAAAAATAATGAGCACTAATGGGGCTAAGTCCCTCCAACCTGGGATTGACATTATACCTAAAGCTTCCCATAAATACAATCATTCTGAGGACTGCCAGCCCTATAGCAGGTCAGGACAACCCTCCAGGTACAGTGTTTATCCTTATTTTAACTGTGTTACAATATTATATACATATATATAAAATCATTCCATTACCCAAGGCTTCTCTGGGTTGGCAAGGGGAATGGGAGAAAGAGGGTGCATTCCACTTCTCCCTTCTCCTGCCAGCTTAGTAAACTTCCATCAGCAGTTTATTTATATAATAATACAAACAGTGTTCGTTTTCTTTTTATTCTCTTCAATATCAATATCAGTATCTCAAATGCCAGTGTTAGTTAATTCTCCCCGTTGTAGTATAATTTGGGCACTGGGCATTTTTATACATAAACAAAAGAAACTGCAACTTTCTACTTTCCGACGGCTGAAATATCCAGCCATCAGGGAAACTTTTCATGTTGACCCCTTTTTCATTTATTTTACTTCTTCCACTCGGCCGTCAGTCGAATAGTTTTTTTGTACTTCTGTTCAGCTCCTTAACTGAACCATTCCAGTGGCTTCCATGGAGCAGACAACTATGGGAATAATATGCAAAACTACCCCATAGCACCGAACTTTGGCTGCAGACATATGGAGCCACACCAAGCATTGTGTGCACTTCTCCAGAGCACATGCTGCCATGGTTTTTATTTACAGCAAATGTGGTGCACTGGCCTGCTGCAAACCATAGCTTCATCTGGAGGAATTCTGGTTCAGTTTTACCTCTTAAAGGACTGGCAGCTACTGTATGGAGCAGGCAATGATGGGGTATAACAGACGTGGTACACTAAACATGCCCCATGGTGCCTTCTTCAGCTCCAGCTACCAGCTTCCATTTAAATCAATTTTAGTGCACAGTGTGCACGACGCCTCAGCAAGTGAGAGACCATTTGCTTTTCCACGGTCTGGGACATTCAAAAGTAATGTTTAAACAATCTCAAAACAGAACCTGTCTTTTCTCAGAACCCCTTTTTGTTTCAATATGTCTGTGATTTTTTTTTTCTTTCTTTGTATTTCATTCCAACAGAACTTGAAAAGGAGGACCAGAGAAAGGAATAGTACGGGGTTGTAGAGGGAGCTGTAGGTGGTGAGCCCATCAGAGAAATTAAAAAGAGAGAGAACACAATAAAAGATAGTATAAAAACATAAAATAAAAAAATATGATGCGGGAAAAAGAAAATGGGGGAGGGGTTTCATATATGGGCACATTCTCTTTTCACTGTACAAAGCTCACCTGTTGGGGAGGGGAAGTTATAAGTGGTTTTGCTATGCCCCCAACAACATTTTCTCTTCTCTCTTCCTGTTTGTTTATTAATTTTACCTCTTTCTCTTTATCATCATCTGTATCTCTATCTTCCTATTTTCCCAGCTGTAACTTTTTTATATATAAAGCTCCTTTTGTTTTACTACTTTACTGTTCTATACCCCTTTTCTGCTCTCAGTCTACTCTCTCTACTGTATTTTCTCCACATTAACCGATTTTTATCTTTAACAGGTCTGACAGGATGCTGACTCCTTCCCCATCAGATAAGTATTACTATATGTCTGAACTGTCCTAGCCTTCCTATTTGCTCCCTAAGAACTGCAGATCCTTTGTGACCCTTTCCTATATTTTATTTTACAGATCCAATGGACATCATTGCTTCAAGATTTCTAACTTTTGATCCCTAGTACCCTGTTACTAGTAGTAGTTTGGTGGGTCTGTGGGAGGTGAGTGCTGGATGGGGGTGCTACACCATGTGCACCCCCCCACTCTACTTAAGGATTCTCAACTCCGGGGGGGGGGGTACATGTCAGGCAGTGCAATCATGGCAAAAATGAAATTTCGGGCTGGACACAACAAAAAGCACCTCACCCAGACCTGAACCCAACACCTTTCCTGCCACAGCCCTGAACCCACCCACCATGCAACAGAAACAGCTTGGCAGCTTGCTGTGGCACCATCCCCTATGGCCCCTCCATCCCCTCTCACTCCATGCTCGGAGTGCTAGCTCCCCCCCCCCCGCATGCACACAGGCATGTAGCGACTATGTTGGGCTATGTAGCATGTGATTGCTGATGTTTATTACTATGTAATGGCACTCTGGGCCTCTGGGGAAGGGTGCCAGAAATAAATAAAACTACAACTACTACTACTACTTACAAGGAAATGCATACAGAATACTTGTATCTCATGGCAGCAGCCCACTTTTAAAATGTGGCACAGCCTGGTTTTGAAAGCCTTACCCATGATGAGACTTACATATGAGTTAAGGGGACAAGCCCATAAATTTGAAAGGAAGTAGGGCCCCTGTACATCCTCCTTTTCTCCACAAGAGGACATTCTGATATGTATGGGGTGCTGAAAGAGCAACACTGGTGCTAAATAAATACACCAAGCACACAGAGACAAAATGAAATAGTTTTATTTTAACATGTTCTGTGTTCAGCTGTATATGGGCAGTATCACTTCTCCTCTTCTACTACAAACCCCTTCCAAGTGCATCTCTGCATCCTTAATGCCTTAATATAGCCATTATTGTACTGGCTGATTTGCTTGGGGGAATCACTGATGATGACTTCCAGATTCCTCTCCTCTGTTGTAGTGGGCAGCTTACCCTCCTTACCCCATCCATGGCATGCATTCCAATGTTTTTTAAATATAAAGTATTTTGGCCTCCCAAGTGGCATGGGGGACTGAGGCGCTTGCATCCCACCTGCTGCTATGCAGGTGACCTTGGTAGATGGGGGCGATCTGGGAGGGAAAGGACTGAGTGTGCTGGAGATTGCTGTCCTCCCTCTGGAGCGATGGCCAAGCTGTCTCAATCTTTGACTGCTACCAGCTGGAGACCCTGGGGTAATGCAAGCTCTGAGAGGCTTTGAATGGTGGGCAGCTGCAGTTCCACAGCTGTGCACACTTTCACGTGCATGCATTGGCATACCATAATTGGTGTGGGGAGGGGTGAGGAGAAAAAAAGGAAAAATGGCAGTTAGACGTGCTTAATGAAGCACCGTCCATTTTTCTTGGTTCAAACCTCAACTTGGTACATGGGTCACATCTGAATTGTGCTGAGAGAGATCCCTCCCTCCTCCGGCCCCACCATGGGAAGAATCCATGAGGAATTCATGCCCCCAGGAGCTGTTCATGGGAAGTGGGGACGGGGCTGAACAGCCTCCCACTTGAGCCGAGTAGGATAAAAACCTTTATGGGAAAATAAATTATAAAATATTTTCTTCTTGATAGCATACAGATAGGCTGTGGGAAGTAGTTCTCCTCAAAACAGGAAATCAATGCAATCCTGGAGGCTAGACTACTGGCTGAGGTACATACCATTCCAACCCAGCAACAAGGTCAAGTGTAAGGTTCGAGTCCAATGAGTCACACTAGCTGGTGCACTCAGCATTACCCACACCAGTGGCAGCTGGTAGGCTAGAGTGGGAGTGGGTACCTGACAGTGGCACTGGGGGAGTCTGGGACCCCAAGAGGAAGAATTGGTGCTGAAGTAGATCTCTGATTCCCAGGGACACGCACTCCTTGAATTTGGGGTCCCAGAGGAGGAGGAGGAGATTGTACCTCCATCTTGCAGTTGGTGGGACATGTGCTGGCTGGCAAGTAGTCACTGATGAATGAAACATGTTCTGAAATAAGGATTTAGTAAATCCCGTTATTTCGCAACCCTGCCATTGCTGCTGCATCAGTGGACCAGAGATCAGTATGATCATGGATGTTGTGCAATGGAGATTAAAAGGGGTAGTTTTGGCCTGTAGGATTTCTTTGTAGCCAGACATAGAATAGGCCTTTTACCGACATCATCAAATAATACACAGATCTTGAGATTGGGTGGTTGTCTGTGTGCAGTATGAAACTGACATAATCCCAAAGCATATTCGGGCTACAAGAGTCCCACCTTATGTCTCCTATGGCCTGACTAAGATGATGTGAAAACTCTGTCTATTCAGTATATCAAGCGTAGACATTTACTACCACTACTCTCTAATGTACATGACTGATCACTTCCACTACCCTTGAGAATCTGTTTGCACTGTATCTAAAATGGTGACATCCTTCTTTGTGAAAAGGAAGTTATGTGGGGGAGGGATGGGGGGATCCAGAGAGGGACACAGGTGGATGACTGTGCTGAGGGTCATAATGGAAATGGTACATTTTGTGGGACTGTGTAAAGCTGCTGAGGTGAGAGTGAATGGATTAGGAATGGGTACCATTGTGAATAAGCAACCAAGGCCACATCCCAAATACCCATGTCATTTATTCCCACATGACCCTCCATCCTGTAAGTAAGTCATCGGAAGTGTGGGAAGGTCCACATGCCCCCCCCCAACTAGTGGTGAGGAGAAGGTGAGGGGAATACAGCTGCATGGCTTATCCAAGCAACAGAGTAAACCAAAGCGGAAACCCCACCAGTATCATCAACCTGTTTGTCAAAATTACAGTGGTACAGAAAAGTGCGTGGGGAAATCCTTAGGCATTTTCCTCTACCCTTCCTGAATCTTTACAGTAAAGCATGAGAAATCCTTACCTCACACAAAACCCTCAGCCTCATAGTAGAGATTTTTACTTTCAGCTGTACGCTTGAAAAACAGTCTAGTTCACACAACCACTTCATAGAGGAGAATCTATTTTTGTGGACATATGATAGAATTCACCTATTCTTTTTATTTAATTTCTTTGAATAAAGAAGCCAACATGGGGGTGTACAGGTGACTTGTCTGCACCACATACTGGGTGCTGCCACGTGGCTGGGACAAGCCACACAGGGCAAATAGTCCAGTGTAGGGAATACCCCAATACCTGTGTGCTTGTCCGATGGTAAGGACCCCCCCCAGCTACATACCACACAGCTGCACAGACATCACAGCACACACACCAAGCAACTGGGTGTAGCCAGCAATATTAAACATGTACTCAAAACAGCTGCACTGTTGCCCCCCGTTATGTAAACATATGCCGAAATATGTGCTGCCACGCCACACCAACACTAGTCCCCCGCTTGCCATGTCTGAGTTCCAGTACATGGTTTCTTCCTGTAATCCTCCTTCCTTTGTTATTCAGCCTGCCTGGTACATTGTTCATGTTTGTGTAATTGGCTAGTGGCATCAGTGCCCCATAGCGAAAAACAAAGGCAAAATGGCTCATCACAACACGGACACAGTGTGACTCGCAATGTCCCTGCTTCCCTCTTTTTGGTGGCCCTGCCTGATGTTTGTACTGTACTCTGCTGAGTACGGTGTGTATGCCTGCTGACACCCATGCTCAGCAATATGTATGTCACTATGAGCATCCCATGCCAGTAGTGCAGCGTCTGTGAGCCTGACAACAGCAGTGCAGTATTGTCCACTGTCGGTACACACCTATAGGATAGGGTTGTCACTGTGTACAGTGCTGCAGTCAATGCTGCCTACCACACCATAGGCAGTGATGTGTCCCTCACACCATTGGCCCCCATGTCACTGTACTGTCTGCTGTGCACTGTATAGCAGGACCTACAGTTGGACTATTGCATCCAGCACCACCACCAGTGCCTGTGCTGTGTAGACCCCTGAAGCACATTATTCCACACAGTTCTGTACATATGTAGCCTGCAGCTACCACCATGTTCCTCCCGACTGACCTACAGGTGAAGCTGTGGTCAGACCCAGCCAGCCCCTATACTTCCAAGCAGACCTACAGGTGGAGCTGTGGGACTCTGCAGTAGCACTGGGCAAACTGCAGGCAAATCAGGGCATAATGAGATGCTAATGTTGATGATTGCCCTCTGACTACCTAAGTAAATGTATTTAGTATCGTGTTTACTGTCCATGTATTTTGTATGTTTTGTATGGTTAAATGTTTGCTTCTTTGTTTGAAGCACCAGGTCAATACTGAAAAAGGGCCTTGGCCAAGCTGTCTT
The DNA here is from genome assembly GCA_016271365.2 of Neoceratodus forsteri. Classification (NCBI taxonomy): domain Eukaryota; kingdom Metazoa; phylum Chordata; order Ceratodontiformes; family Ceratodontidae; genus Neoceratodus; species Neoceratodus forsteri. Next base: position 1,578,744,811 of record CM057449.1, on the reverse strand, counting down.
ACCTAGTAAATAAAGTGAATTGAATTGAATTGAATTGAAGTAGGCTCATTTGCATGTCACTTTTGAATATAGCAGATTTGTGCCCCGGGCTAAAGTGATAGCATCATTAGATGGTTGGCCGTTGCAATACCTATGCAAACATATGTAGTGCTGCGCAAACGTTGCAGAATCATTTTTAATTTCTGTACACTGTACATTCACATGCGCTGATGCTTGCAGCTCTACTGACTACACTCCTTTGCTGACACACACATTGGCCACGTATTTCACCTCTAAAGTCCTTCTGGTTACTGTTCACTGGGTTGCTGTTGTGGTTTGCACCTCCTGGTTGCTATGTTCAGGGCTGTCTTATTCCCAGGCTAATTTTGCCCTGCACTCCCGGCCCAATTTGCCCGGTGTCCTTTGCATGCTATATTTAGCTGATTTATCCCCGGGCTATTCTTTTTGAATATAGCGGGCTATTCAGTCTGGGCTAAGAACATACAAACACATAAAATTTGCCAGCAGATAAAGGCCTAGAGGTCTATCAAGTCTGCTCGAATGTGCAGCTAGCACTCCTTATTCTGCAGCTGTCCTTCCCTTCCACCCTTCCCCTACATTGACCCTCCCTCTTGTCCTGTCCAACCTCTTTTGAAGCAGTCCACTGTTCTACTGGATACCACTTCTGCAGGTAACGCATTCCACTCACCTACTACCCTCTCTGTAAAAAAGTGTCTCCTCATCTCCCTCCTGAACCGTCCTCCTTCCAGTCTCATATCATGGCCTCTGGGGTCCTGCCTCTCCCTTACTTTGAACAGCCCCTCTGTGCCCATCTAGTTTATTCCGTTGATGTACTTAAAGGTTTAAATTATGTCCCCCCGTCCCTCCTCTCCTCCGGTGGGTACATGTTCAATTCCCTCAGCCTCCTCTCTTATGATGAGTCCCCCAGCCCCTTTGTCACCCTGCACTGCACCCCCTCCAGAAACTTAATGTCCCGCTTCAGATACTGGTGCCAGTATTGCACGCAGTACTCCAGGTGCGGTCTAACCAATGACCTATACTGTGGCAGAATCACCTCCTTTCTCCTCGAGGATATACCCCTGGCAATTCAGCCCAGCATTTTGTTGGCCTTTGCAGCTGCCTTCCTACATTGTGCCAAGTTGTTCATTGACCCTGTAATGAACACCCCCAGATCCTTCTCCTCTGCTGTCTGGGCTAGCTGCACTCCCCCCAGCTGATAACTCCTCCTTGGCTTCTTCATCCCAAAATGCAGCACCTTGCACTTTTTGGCATTAAACCCCAGTTGCCAGGTGTCTGACTAAGTTTCAAGCTTTGCCAGATCATCCTGCAACCCCTGCCGTCTCCCTAGGTCATCCATCACTGCTTCTACCTTGATATCATCAGCAAACAGACTGATCTTGCTCTTGATGTCCAATGATATGTCTGCAATGAATATCCCAAACAACACTGGTCCCAACACCGAGCCCTGTGGAACACCACTCATCACTACCCTTGGGTGTGAGTGCTCCCCACCCACCACCACCTTCTGTTGCCTTTCCTGAAGCCAGTTCCCTACCCATCTCACTAGCTTTGCACCTGCCCCTGTGCCTTCTAACTTACTTCCCAGTCTTCCATGTGGCACCGAGTCAAATGCCTTACTGAAGTCCAGATACAGGACATCTGTCCAGTTGCCTAATTACCCAGTCATAGAACTCCACCAGGTTCCCAACTGGGCAGTACTAAATTAGCCCCGGGGTAAAGTTTTGAATATTGGGCCCTTACTGTCCAACCTGATAATCTTTATTTAATTCCTTGTTCAAACTTTACACATATTAAAGAAAAACATGTATACTAACACCAGGTATTTGTTATACAATGCTATTTCACAGTTTTTCATGGCTCAATTGCCTTTTTCCATTGTTTACAATGTGCTTTGTTTAAATTCAAACTAATCTTTTAGCCTCAGCAGAGCATAACTGCTTCTCTGTTTCAACAAGGTCTGATAGCAGGGGAAGACTATGTGCACATCCATAGACGTGCTCACATAGTTGCTGACGTTTCAGAATCAGAAACCACTCCTTCTTCAGATGTCTATGGGTGTGCACACAGTCTTCCTAATATGTGTGAAGCTGGAATAAGGAACTAAATAAAGATTATCAGGTTGGACAGTAACTAAGTCTCCTGGTGATTCTGTGCAGTGCTGATACAACTAGTGCTGCAGGTGGATTCAATTAGAAGTCTCATGTGTTCCTGATATCATGCACCCCTGAAAATCCTAGCATCTTGGTATAGAAGTCAAGTTGAATGGGAAAAATACTTTTATTTTTGGTCCTTGATCTTTTTAATTATTTCCAACTTAGAACACATATCACTGAATGGTGGAATTCCGCAACAGAAATAGTTGCAGAATGATTTTCTGCAGATCCATGGATCTCAATATTGTTTGTGGAAATTGTTGTGGAATAATTTTCCATGGAAAAATGCTGTTCTGCGGAATATTATTCTGTGGATCACTGTAGGCTGAATTCAAGGGAAGACCCAGCAAAATTCTGGCAGAAATTCCACCAGTGGAATAGTCATTCCATGCTAATTTGGTGGCGAAATTCTGTATTCTGCACAGTACTAATGAGCACACCAATATGTTCACCTTGCACATACATGAAAGCAAACATAAAAGATGCATCAACTTTGTGACTGCATTCATGTATAACCAGAAGATTGCTTTGGCTATACCTGCACCTGTTCATGAGTGTGGACTATGCATCATTTCTGTGTTTTTCAGAACTGGAAAAGGGAAAACTATTGAGTGACATGATTACAGTTTTCAGTTATCTGAAGGGATGCCACCATCAGATGAAATCCAACTCTTTCAGATTTACAAGGATGAGAGCACAACAGGGCACTCAATGCCTTTGAAATGGAGAAGATTCATGGACAAAATCTAATGAACTACTTCATAGAGCAAGTTGTGAATACTTGTAATAGGCTTCTAGAATAAGTGATGTCAGGCAGCACTGTTTCTGCAATTAAATGTTAATGAGGTAAGTGTACTGTACCTGGAAAAAATGGGATGACAGACATTTCCCACTGAGATAGTGGGGGAAATAATTTGATGGACTGGTATTCTTTTTATTTTTCTTTACTAAGTTAATTTGTTTGTTTGTTTGTGGATTTTCAGACAATCATGGTTTACTAGGAGCAAAGACATCACCATTTAACATTCATGCATTTGACCACATCATTGCTGGAACACTAAACAGAGCACACACTCTGGACCAGGGGGCTGTTTTTTTATTACAGCATTATGTTAAAAGATATTTTCTGGGTGCTGGAGGGTGAGGAGGGTGGCAGGGGCCAGTAAGGGATTAGGTGGAGGGGCTACTGTAAAATAGGATCTGGTCAGGTGGGGGGACATGGGGAGTGTGTTTGGTGCATGGGTAGAGGAAGGTATATATCTATCTATACATATATATATATATATATATATATATATATATATATATATATATAGAGAAAAAACTCTGTTTAATCATCAGTTAGGGTTGTTCCACAGTGACAAAAGCAAGGAAATTCAATGTTAGGGTTGAAACCCCTTTGTCCCCCCCAGCCCACCCCCAACTGGAATTGGGTGCGCGTTGGGGTCATTGACCCTAACTCTCACCCCATCACATGTGGAAAGAAGCTGAGGAATAGGAGAATGGGGTGAGAGTTAGGACCGATGACCCCAATGCGCACCCTGATTCCAGTTGTGGGGGTGGGCTGGAGGGGTACAAAGTTTTATCTTAACATCGAACTCTCTGCTTTTGTTCGCTGAATGGAACAACCCTAACTGATGCATTAAATTGAGTTTTTACCTCTAATTTCCCTTCTTTTTGAGAATGATAATGAGAAATAGTGAATGTAATGCCCCGCAGAGCCCCACACTCCCGCCACATGATGCCTTGTCACATAGTAATATTGTGCCCGCAAATGCAAATCATAATGTGCATGGTGATGCAAAGCAAAACAGAAAGAGAAACAGTACTGTAGACAGAAATGTTAAAAACAATGCAAATGCAACCACAAATGAAAACGCAAAAGGTAACGCACATGGTGGTGTAAACGTGAACGGTAAATGAAATGGGTACGGAACTGCAAGCGGAAATGGTAATGGTAGCAGTAATGTAAGCGCACAGGCTGGTTTTCCCCAAAAGCTGTATAGAGAAAGACAGTCAGTACAAAGAATGTATGCAAAATAATGACTCTTGGAACAGAAAAATGAGGACTTGGAATAGTAAATCGCTTATATCTCAGGAACTGTAGGACATAGAAAAAAATTTAAAAGTCATATGAATTATCACTTTTCTGGCTAGTTTTGTTCTTGAACTCCATTAAGGGTCTAAGCATTTTTTTGACGAAAAGTCCATATCTCACACCATTTCTGAGATACGGGCCCTGAAAGGCACGGCGAACGCCGTAATGTTATCCTACGGGAAAAAACACAGAAGTTTGGGAAGCCATAAGTTTGCCTCCCTGTAATATGTTTTCACCAAACCACTGAAAGGCACATCTGTGGGATGTTGGCTGTGTTCCCTGCCAATTTCAGCCCAAAAGACCAAACCGTTAATTTTACAGCAGGGCACCAAATGATTGCTACAATGCATCGTACGCTGTTATGTTATCCTATGGGGAAAAGTGTCAACTGTGGAGTAACGTAACTTTGCCACCATGTAATATTTTTTCAATGAAACACTGAAATGCACATCTGTGAGATGTTGGCTGCGTTCCTTCCAAATTTCAGCCCCAAACTCTAAACCATTCTTTTGCAGCGGGGTGCCAAAGAATTACTGTCATTTTCCCACAGCCTAGAAAAGTACTGTCGTAATTTGTGAAAGCTTTCTCAAAAATTTGTGACACTTTTGTGAGTGCGACACTACTTTGCGAAAGTACTTTTTATAGAAATCTGAAAAACATATTTCTGCAGTGTTTTACCCCAAAATAAAGACGTGGCTAGCATCCTCAGGGTCTGAATAGGTGAATACAAAAAGAATTAGGTTGCTAGAGGGTCCCAAATTTAAATGCCAAGCATTTTTCTGATCACCAACTGAAAACAAAATGGTGGATTTGCGACAGTAAAAGAGTGACTTGTGAAAGTAAAAACTGCATTTGCGACACTGTTGAACTTTTTGTTAACTTTTCCCATTGACTTATAATGGGAACTTGTTTTTTGAATAACTTTTGAACCGTTTAATATTTTTTCACGAAATCTTCCAAAGACACATCGGGGACCCTGGATCCACATTCCCTGAAGATTTCGGACCAGTCGCTCAAACCGTGTGGCCTGTAGGCACAACCATAGAATTTAAAAAAAAGCATAAACGTACATGCAGATCACGCTTAATAACTCTGCAGCCGTATATCCGACCAGTAGGAAACTTGGCAGATCCCAAGGCATATGAGTCTTGATTCTGTATTCCACAATTCAGGCAAATCTGTTGAATGGTTACAAAGTTATTAAGGTGCAAAATGTTGGGTTTAACATGTAAATGGCTCCTCAACCCTAACTATGGTAGCACTACTATGCTACCGTAATATATACGCATATATATAACTGGGGAATGGGGGAATGATGTGATGTTACTTATTATTATACATATATTCACCAGGGTGGTGGGGCAAATTGGTTGCTTGTCGGGGTGGGAGTGGGGGGAAATATTTCAAAGTATTTGGGAGGTAGGAGGGGGAATAAAACAACAGTGATTGGGGGAAGGCCTTTATGTAATTTAAAGATGGCAATCTACTTGTTTTAGCCTACAAATGTCACAAATCTGGGCACCAGAACTACACAAATTGCCCAATTTGCCTGCAAAGTAGTAATTCACCTACTTTCTTCACACACATTTGGGAAATTTACTGGGTAAATAAATATGTGAATTGCAGTCATCAATAATGTGAATTTGCCAACATTCATGAATGTTATCACAAAGTGAATTTTGGCAACTTTGCACACCTCTACACACCATAGCATGGGTTATTGCTTATATAGCCATGAAAAAAATAAATATCAACTTCGCTTATAACTACTCTGTTGCTGTCACAGTTCTCTTATACCTGGTTATAAAATAGGTGTTGTACCTACATGAATACATCACGATGTGTGAAGCTCCAAATGAATTAATAGATAAAACAAATAAGTTGGTAGCTCCACTACAGTTAGACTTAAGTAGGCACATTAATGTTAAATCGCAATTTTGCCTGTTGCTAACTTTACCATTTTTATGTTTGCTTGCATGCATGCACAAGAAAGATTATGTGACAGCTTAGGAGAGAAGCGAGTTGTGGAGGTGCAGCACTGTAGCAGCCAAAGGAGGCACAGCATTTGGGGGCTTGGCAGTGGTGGGAAAATGGAGGCACAGTGTGCTGATGACACTGTCTTCCAAAAGTTGCACCAAGTTTCAACATTTTCACTGCAGCAATCAGGGGCTGCCTTGTCATTGCAGCATCAGTGATTCCACTGCAATGAGGGAGCGACCCGTCATTGCTGGGCGGAACTTGCCGACTGTAATATTGTTTGTGAACATGGTGGGTGGCTTGCTGCCTGTTCACAAACAAAATTAAAGTTGCCCCAAGCCGAGGGGGTGGCCAATCCCCCTCAGCAGCTTGTGCTCCCCACCACAACAGTGTTTTTGCCGACAGAGACCCCAATCCCCATCGACTTCAGTCCCCCTCCAATGTAAAGTTGCCGATGGGGGATCCCACTGTCTGTCAGCATCATGTCCGCCTCCCAGTTTGATTTGCTGATGGGGGAGCCCACGCCCTGTCAGTATAATGCACCCCCAAAAAACAAAGTAAATTTGTGCTGAGGTGTGCTCAATCCCTCTGGGCTCTTTTGCCCCCCCCCGCTTTTGTGCCGATGGGGATGCCCAATCCCCCATTGGCTACACTCCCCCAGAAACAGTCATGTGGCATGCTGGGAGACCACCCCAGTGTGCCCAATGCCTCTATAATGGAAAAACTGTTCTCACGATGGTTTTAAAAAATTTTTAAACCTGTAAAAAAAAACTGTCCCTAATAGTCTCCCACCCCACAACCCATATCCACCCACTGTGCTCCCTGCCTCCCCACACATCCCTTACCCCATACTTACCTCCAGAGTCTGGTGTGACGATCTTCGGTGAACCGGGAACACGTCTGCACTCTTCAAAGCCGACCGCAAACTGAGGAAATGCTGGTAAGCTGTATAATGCAATAAATAGTTTTTTTTCAACTTAAATGCAAATCTCAGGCATTTTTTGAAATATTGGCACCAAATTTTTAACATGGAGTTTTTGGGACCCCTCCTCATGAATTCTTGAACTGTCATGGCGTTAATTGGGCCCAAACATTGATTTCACAGTCACTACATGAAATTACCGTTCAGGACTGATTGATGAAATGACAGTGCCAGTGTTCATAAGGTGGGATCTCAAAAAACCTATGTTGCAAATTTGGTTAAAAAATTCCTAAAGAGACTATCTTACGAGTGTGCATTGCGCAGTTCCTACACACGCTTGTAAGTTCGTGAATTTTTAATATTTACACTCCAGATTTTCAACATTGCCATTTTAACCACACCTCCTTATGAGCAGTACAGCTTTCATTTTTCACATCTCACCCAAAATGTGTTTCCACGCATGTAGTCCACAATGGCGCAGTCGGTGTGCCCACTCAATGTTTGGGACAGATTGAGCAGAGGTCTTAAAATGGCTATGTTGAAAATTTGGTGACAAAAGTCCATAAAATAACTCTGTTATGAGTGAGCATTGCGCAGTGTCCACACACACTCATAGATTCATGAATTTGTAATATTTTCAGTCCAGATTTTCACCAGTGGCATTTTTCCACACTTCCTTATGAACAGTACAGAATGTCATTTTTCACACTTTCAGCACAGAAATGTGTGACCGCTGTGGGAAATCATTGTTCTGGACAGATAAAGAAAATCGCAGTGACACTGTTCATGATTGGCAGTCCCAAAATGCCTGTGTTGACAATCTGCTGCAAAATTTCCCCAAACTAATTACATTATGGGTGTGCATTGCACAGTTTCTATGCATGCTCGTGACTTCAGCAGCTTTTTTAATATTTTTAAGGGCAGATTTTCAACATTGCCATTTTTTACACCTCCCCATGAACTGTACAGCTGTCATTTTTCACATCCTGTTCGGAATGTGTTTTTTGCACCTGTGGTGCTTAATGCCGTAGTCGCTGTGCAAAAGCAGCTTTCAGCTAACAAACTGATATTGCCATTTTTCATGAGGTGGGGGTCCCAAACAACCATGTTGAAAATTTGGAGTGAAAATACCAATGAATGCCTGAGGCGTTAGGGTTCCCGACCATAACGTCCCACCCTGTAGAGAATGACAGGCATCAGGGGTGTGACTTGGGATTGTCACCTGTAATTCTCATACCATTCCACACCCTGCAGCCAGCAAGAGGCATCGAGGTGTGCCTTGGACTCTTCGGCCCAAAAGTTCACCCCATTCTCCTATACTGCACCCATCTCAGCTGTATTTCCTGATGGAATGGTGTGCGCATAAGGGCCAAAGACCCCAAGGCACACTGTGACACTTGTCGGTGTCTGCAGGGAAGGGTGTGGTGAAATGGCATGGCCATTATGCCTGCCAACCCAAAGGCACACCCAATGCCTGTCAGTCTCTGCAGGGTGTCGGTGGGGTTGGCTTCAGTTCAATACTTCTCTGCCATTCCTATTATGCAGCTCTGTAACTCCTACACTACCAATGCCAATGCCAGAAAGCAAACATTCGGCATTGACAAATGCTTGTTTAATTTAGGTATCTGAAAACTAGCATAAACACCCTTCCTAGCACAGGACAAATTTGGTAAAATTAAATTTAATCATGCGAATGTTAAGTGGGGTAACCAAATAAATAATTAATTTTTAAGGCATTATTTGTTCCAGTAAATAAAGGAACAGGGTAAAGATTTGAAAACTGAAACATTCAGGCTCATTTGATCCAGCCATTTAGGTGGTGCTTTTGTAGTTTTCAGTATAAAATAATTTAAAATAAAAAAAAAGTTATGACTGTTTAAAGTTGTTTTCTGCTGTGCATGTGTGGTACAGGCTTTCATAAACTTTACATGCAGTGTTTTATGTTCCCATATTAAATGTGACTGAGGAATGTACAGTAATTACATGTACAACATTGCTGATCAAGGAATGCAACATCCCTGTCATTGCACATCCCCCGGTAGCTTACTATGAGGTGTGGTAGTTGGTGCTCTTATTCCCTCAAAGTTCAGAGTTGAGAACAGAGTTAAGGGAAAAAAAGGAACAGCTGAGAGACAGGAGTTAGGACAATAAAGTACAAAGGAGAGAAAGGTGCCACCCCATGCCTAGGGTCTTGAAAAGCAAATGCACAACAGAGAGAAAGAGAGAGAGAGAGCAGAAATGGGACTAGCAGGTAACCAAATGGGAACATGATAGAAAAGAATATCATTTGAGGATTCCTTAATGCAGCCTCCTGATAGTTTCAAGAATAAAGTGTCCAGAGGAAAAAAGAAGCCAGAACTGGGCCTAAGTGGATATAAGGTGTGTTCTATAGGGGCAGCTGACCATACAGTGGGGAAGTCCAGGCGAAACCTTCCCCTATCTGTTGTTGCCATATGCTCCAGGGTAGGTCACACATGTATGCCAAGCAATTACAATGAGATTATCACTGTTGTCCATGGAGGTCCCATGAAGCTTTTCTGCCAGTAGAGCAGGTGACTGAGGGCAGAACACATTGTAAATGGATTTAGTCAGGATTGTACAGTACTACCAACCTCAAAACAGGAATGTGTAGAATGAGATCTGGATCCTCCAATATTTGTAAAATGCCTCCCAGGGTGATGGCCCATCTGGTGACAATAAGCACATAGCTCTTCAAGAGTGTCTTGATAGTAAACAAACATCTACTTCATAACTGCAGAACTTTGAGCAGAGAGTTGTATTAAATTAAGTCACAGTTCTCTGATGCTCATAAGCATGTTACTGTACTTGCCCTGTGTCCCACTAAAACCTCTATGAATCTTGGATAGTCCCCTCCACAGGATGCAGGGTCCAGTAGTGTTTCTGTCTGTGGTAGTCTTACACTTTGATGAATTTCTTTTTATCATGGGATGGGGAGAGGAAGTGGATTGCTACTGGAAAGACAGGAAGTGCTTGGTACAGGAACGTGGTAAGGAAAGAGACTGACACTGGACACCAGGAACTACTTAGTATAAGGATAGAAAAGGAAGGGGTGCCATGGGACACCAGGGAGCACTTGGCACATAGATGAAGTGATGGAAAAGAGTGGCACTGGGTACCAGGAACTGTTTGGCATAGGACAGGAAGAGGAAGGGATGCCAGCTTATCCCTTAAACTGCTTGGCATTAGAAAGGGTATAGGATGGAAGTACCACTTGACCCCAGGAAGTTCTTGGGATTAGATGGGGTAAGTATTATAACTGCACTGAAAACAATTGACTACTTGTCATAGGATAAAGAGAAGTAGGGGGTGCCACTGGATACCTTGGAGTACTTGTCACAAAACATGTTGAGGCCATCATTGTCAATGCAAATAGTTGTGTATGTGGTAATTACTATACTTTTAAAAAGAATGGGAATTCATTGCAAAGAAACAATGTTTGTGCACTAGTTAGGGTTGAAGCACTAAGTCACAGAAGTTGGAAAATGCAATAGTAGGTAAAATGTTTTCCTAAATCATGCGTATTGTGTGGTATGGTATTGGTAGGGATTCATATGATTGCACCAAGTAATGTTCGCATTAGCCTAAGTTTTTTCCCCTCTCTCAAGTAATAGGTCTGTGAGTAACTTTAAGAAAATTAAAAAAAAAACATTTCCTGGTGGGTAATCACCACTTCTACAGATCCCTTAGGTTGTAGAGCTGGTCCTTGTGAAATCCAGAATTACTTAGAAAAGTGGAGTGAAGCACTATTAGGCAAATAAATGCCAAACACCTCATAATTCAATTCAATCTTCTTTATTTACACCACCCCAATGTTTCACCAGTATGTTATGGCTCCTTCCAGAGGACTCATTGTTTATCCTTAATTTCCAAGCTCTAAGGAGCAATATCTGTGTCTGTTCAGATTTTCTGGTTCTGTGGTCTAGCTGTCATGAAATTACAACTGTGATCACTTTGACATTTCTTAATCTTAAGAAGGTCTTGTGAGCATCTGCTGCTTCTGGTGTTCATGTGGTGTGTTCATGGGTGCAGCCATAACATATTGGTGAAACATGGGGGTAGTGTAAATAAAGAACATTGAATTGAATCCCAAAGTGTTTGTTTGCCTAAGAGTGGTCCACTCAACTTTTTTGAGTGTGAGTAACATTCTCTGTCTTAAAATGCTGTGCTGAATTAGAGTAACACCAACATTGCTACAGTGGTTCAACAGACAATTATGTATGAAATAACTACTACAGTCGATTGCTTAATTAGTTATTGTAGAATGTTTGTGCTACAGTATGGTGTAGTGTGCTTGTTCAACTGAAATGAATAAAGTTGCCAAGTACTTTACTGTAGGCAGCTCATTACTGTTGGCAAGGTGATTACTGGCAGAAGTCTGAAGACTAAATAATCTGTAGGGTATGATATGTCATTGTGGCCTTTCATGCTCTCAATTACCAAAGAAATTACAAGACTTTCAGTGTACCAGAGACACACAAATCCTCTTGAGGAGGGTTCTACCCCTAGAGGTTCCTCGGGACTGCCAGTCCCTTGGCTAAAGGTACTGCACCTTCAGAAAGAAGGTGCAGAAAGAAAGTAGGAGAGAAGTGAGCTTTGGAATATCAGAGGCAAATGGACCCTCTTGAAGTGGATTTCCCCTCTTAAGGAGCCACAGGACCACTGGTCCCTTCATTAAATGTACCTTGAGGAAGATCCCAAAAAACACAGAGTCATAGGCAAAAATTGAATGGTCAGAACATCATCTTCTGCTAAGTTTAGAGGGTAGACATGACACTGAAGTACCATTGAGTAAAGGAGGAGCCACCATCAAAGTCCCAGCCCATCCCAGGGGATTAGTAGTGTAACTGGGGGGTGGAGCTGACAAAGGCTTAGTACCATTCAACAGAAGGAAGATTTAAAAGGTCAAGTTTATTTGGTGTGTTGTGGTGAAGACTAGGTTTTCTGGCATAAAGCACCTAGCTTCAGCTGAGCTCTTTTCTTCTAGGGTTTGCTTGAAGGACAGAGCAAGGAACAACATTAACAGAGCAAGGAGAGACATTATGGCTTCTTTTGGCTAAACAGTGTTACTGTTGTGTTACTATTTTGTTTTGTGCTTACAGGTTGAGCTTACAAGTTTTATTACAATATTGTGCTTACAGATTGTACAGTTTACTGCTTTCTTTTTCTCTGAAATAGTTTTTTGTAGGGTATATTTTCTGCTACATTGTTACAGGGTGTGCTTTCAGGGTTGTTACCATTTTGTGCTTACAGATTACTGCTTTATTTTTCTCTGATTCAATATTTTTACATGGTATTTGTTTTGTTAAATTGTTACAGGTTGTGCTTACAGGTTTTATTACTGTTTTGTGCTTACAGGTTTTACAGTTTATTGCTTTATTTTTCTCTGATTGGAATTGTTTTTGGCAGGGTATATTTTCTGCTAAATTGTTAAAGGGTGTGCATACAGGTTTCTTACTGTTTTGTGCTTGTAGGTTACTGCCTTATCTTTCTCTGATTCATATTTTTTGCAAGGTATATTTTCAGTTAAATTGTTACAGGTTGTGATTACAAGTTTTGTTACTGTTTTGTGCTTACAGATTTTATATTTTGATCTGTATTTTAGCTAAGCAAAGTTGCTGTTTTGTTACTATTTTGTTTTTTGCTTACAGGGTTTTTGTTTTGGGCTTAAAGGTATTGCAGTCTCTTTCTCACACTGAAGGAGCTAATTCTTTTTCTTCCACAGTTCTTCCAGGGTATTAGTAGTGTAACGGGGCTGAAAAAGGCTTACTATCTTCCAACAGAAGGAAGATTTAAAAAGTCAAGTTAGTTGGTGTGTTGTGGTGAAGACTAGGTTTGCTGTCATAAAGCACCTAGCTTCTCCTGAGCTCTTTTCTTCTAGGATTTGCTTGAAAGGACAGAGTAAGGAGCAACATTAACAGAGCAAGGAGAAACATTAAGGCTTCTTTTGGCTAAGCAGTGTTACTGTTGTGTTACTATTTTGTTTTGTGCTTACAGGTTGTGCTTACAGGTTTTATTACTGTTTTGTGCTTACAAGTTGTACAGTTTACTGCTTTATTTTTCTCTGATTGAAACTTTTTTTTGCAGGGTATATTTTCTTTTAAATTGTTGTGCAGGTTGTCTTGCTGAAAGGAAGGAAAACACTCACTGGGGTGGTGGGTCAGAGCTGTAGCTGATTGTCTGTGGAGGGCACAGGCTTGGTCATTCATTAAGAGGGTAGAACGGGGGAGGCAAGAGGTAGGTAAGGTGCCTGCCCAGTGCCATGGCAGGGAGGGACAGGAAAGGAATCCTCAGGATCACAGGTGTAGCAGCATGGGAGAGGGAGCAGGACATCATTGTTCACCAAGGGACAAATGTCCTGGCTGAGAATGAATCAGAGCAGTGCAGAAGGAGTTTGTAGAGTTAGGAAGGGGCTTTAGACAAGTAGCGTACATGGTAACTTTCTCGGAGGTGCTGCCTGTCAATGGCATGGGTGAGGCTAGAATACTCTGCACCATGGGATTCAATGAATGGTTATATGTGGTTCAGAGATCAGTGCTTGTCTTACATACTGCATCTACATAATGTAGGTTTGAGTTTGGATACAGAGGCCAGACCAGTAAGTAAAATGATGCTTCCAAGGTTTAGTTGTACAGATGAATAGTGCTTAAGTACTTAGGCATGGACATGAGTAAGTCAGTGATTATAGTACATGATGAGCTGAAGTAAGATAGTGCTAGATACTGGAACAGATGAGTTATTCATTATGAGTTGATGGTTTGACTTTGCTCAGTATCCCACCATAGGAAGGATGGTTAGTTGATTAGGATGTGACGCCCCCCAGTGGGATAAGCATGCCAGAGAAGGAGGAAGTGTAAGGGGAGGATGGAGGGTGAGTGCATCTTTCTTTAAGCAGAGCAGCAGGGCTCTGCTGCTTAAATAAGTTATGGAGAAGTAGGAGCTCTTCCCCATATAACCACAGGAAGAGACTTCCAGTTATATGTGGTTCAGAGCTCAGTGCTTACATACTGCATCTACATAATGTAGGTTTGATTTTGGATACAGAGGCCAGGCCAGTAAGTAAAATAATGCTTCCAAGGTATAGTTGTATGGATAAATAGTGCTTAGGTGCTTAGGTACTTAGGCATGGAAATGAGTAAGCCAGTGATTATAGTACATGGTGAGCTGAAGTAAGATAGTGCTAGATACTGGAACAGATGAGTTATTCATTATGAGTTGATGGTTTGGCTTTGCTCTGTATCCCACTATAGAAAGGATGGTTAGTTGATAAGGATGTGACACCTCCCCAAAAATATAACATCCCATGATTATCTCCTCCAACTCCGGAGAGTATGGCCAGCAGCATGCAGGAGAGGAAAACTCCCCTTGTGGGCAAACCTCTGAGGACCCATGGCTACCAACCTGCCCATTCTTCTGGGCATAATAAAGGAGCATAATCCTAAATTAATTAAATTATTGGCTAGTCCAAGTTGCAGATTACAGATGATCCAATGGAACAATTTGTAGTAAGAGTTGAAAGGTCAGGAACAGGCTTCCAATTCTTGCATGAGCGAAGCAGGTAACTGTATGAACACGTGAAGTATCCAGGTAGATGTACACTGAGGTGAGCATTGTTGGAACATGTCTAACAGGTTCAGGATAGAGCTGGAATGTGAGAAGCTCCTAAGGCTAGCAAATGATAGATAGGCAAATATAGACTTACTATATATCCATACTTTGATGCTGGTGAGGCAGGATGAAATAGAAGTAGTCCAACCTCCAGACTTCTGCTGATAGAAGGCTTATGAATTTCATGGAATAGCAGAAGGCTTGAAATGAAGCTGATGGCTGATGAAACCAGTTAAGTTAGTATCATGAAGAGAGTAGAATTTATGCTTAAGTCATGATATAGAAGGCATACGGCAGTAGAGCTGAGCTGAAATCCTGGCAGGATTTGAGGGTAGTAAAACCGAAGCAATACAATATGAAGTTAGGAAGCATCCAAGGGAGTATAACAGGGTGAGCCCAAATAGTTAAGGATGTGTGGTTGGACTGCATAGGTTAGGAGATGAGGTAGTAAGTAGCAAGTACTACGGACCAGGTTGGTCAGTTGATAAGCAGTAGAATGTGGCAGCTAGTCCCATGATGAAGATGCGCAGCTGGACACCCGTAGGTCAGCTGGTAAGGTAAGTAGAGAGGCAGCTAGCTCCAGGTAAGCTTGTAAGCCCAGCCAGACCCTCGTAGGTCTGCTGGTAAGTAAGTAGAGTGGCAGCTAGCCCTCGTGAGGCTAGTATGCACAGCTGGTCCCCACGTAGGTCAGCTGATGAGGAAATCACAGGTAGTCAAGAATGGCAGTCAAGCCCATAAGGGCTAGCAGGCACAGTGGAACTCCCGTAAGTCAGCTGGAATTAGCATGGGATGAATTCTGTGGGTATACAGTATATCCAGGGCAAGACTTCTATGAGAAATGGTCAAATCCACCGGCGAGCATATACAATCCACATAGGTCGAGCTGCACCTGTCAAGCAATGCTAGCAGATGAGGAATTCTTCCCGAGGAGAAGCAGAGCTTGAAGGAATGACTTTGATCTGGTAGGAGAATTATGGTCCTGTACTTGATGCCAAGTTATGGTAGGAAAAGTTCTTTGGTGATGCAACGAAGCTAGATGCAGGCTATGAGGCTGGGGCAGAGCGGAAGGAACCTCCAGTCCTGATTGGGGCAAAACAGATAGAAGTGGATTTGCAATGGAACTCGATATATGAGTAGATGTAGAGCTCAAAATCCTCCAGGCCCAGATGGGCGAAGCAGGTCTTGTAAACATGCGATGCTCTCGATGAACCTCCAGGTCCTGAGGGTGGAGCAAGTATGAGGCAGAAGTATACGAACCTCCAGGCCCAGACTGTGCATGGCAGGCTGACAGAAATTATGAATCTCCAGGCCCGATGCTGGGCAAGGCAGCCATAGTGTACAAATAGTTGAACCTCCAGGCCCTGAAGGCAAAGCAGGTGCAAGGTAGAAGTATATGAACCTCCATGCCCAGACTGGGCGAGACAGGCAGATAGAAATTGCAAACATCCAGGCCCGATGCTGGGTGAGGCAGGCATATTGTACAAATAGTCGAACCTTCAGGCCGCAACACAGTGAGGCAGGTGGAGTAAGAGAGCAAGCTAGAAAGCTGAATAAGCACTGATGAGCTGATCTGAAGGAGCGTTCGAGTGTTAGGACCTTGCAAGGTTGAATATATACAGTTGGCAAAATTCCAGGCAGCCAGGGAAGAGCAGGAGGCAGGAATGAGATAAATAGTGCAAGCAACGTAATGAGTTGTAAGCAAGGGACCTGCACATAAGTCGGTAGTGGTAGTAGTAGTCATTGGACTTGCATGAGATGCAGATGAAGTAGCAAGGAATAGTGGTGAATAAATTGCATGGTACATGGTGGAGACCTGGTGAAGAATGCAAATAGCAGGGAATTAGAGCCTTTAGTTCACTGAGCACAACATCCTTGCATAAGGTGGTATGTACGTCTGGTTGGCAAGAAGTGTCCAAGGGAATTGATTGCATATATCCTGAGATGTAGACCAGATGGAAGTCCACGGTGGAATGAAGAATGATAACTTGGACGAATGGAGTAGGTGTGAGCAAGCAATGAGTGGGCTGTAGCATCCTGACTCAAGCAGTATGAATAAAGTCAAGACGTCCTGGCATGGTCTAATCCTGATGGAAAGTTGGAGAAGAGAAGTGTCATGTAATGAAGGCATCTGGCAGACGGAGTCAGGTATGTATAACCACGGAAAGTCAAAGCTGAGTAACGCATGGAGGGACACCAGATGCAGTAGAGAAGCTAGGAGGAAGGTCATCTGAAGGCACTGCAGCAGGGAGCTGGAGCCCCGATAGAGGACACAGCTAGAGAGCATGGTAAGTGTCCAGAGAAAGCAATTAGCTAGGTCCAGGCATGGGGGATAAGCAGCTAGACCACGTAGGTCAGCTGAGAAATGTAGAGAGAGCAGCAAGCTAGGCACTGTGTAGGCTAGCAAAACCACAAACCTGCACATAGGGCTGAAAGGGCAAAGTAAGGAATTCTCCTTATAGTAGGAACACAGAGGTGTTTGTTTTGGTGCTCTCGAATTAAGTCTGTATGAGCTGAGGCATGAGGGGCTTGAGAGGCAGCAACAGCAGCACAGCTAGCAGAGCTGGTGAAGCAGTGAGTCATGTCAGGAATCCAAGGATGGAATGCTGAAGCAGAACGAGGAGGTTCAAAGGCAGAAGAAGTCTTGGGGCACTGCAAGCCCGAGTGTAGCTTAGTCTGGGAAGCAATCAATGAGGAATGATAGCATACCTCTCAACCGTCCCTGATTTCCAGAGGCGTCCCTGATTTTGCCTCAGCATTTTACTCAGTCCATCCTAAATTTCATTTTGTTTGACCAAACAGTGGAATTTGTAAGCACAGCAATGTCAAACATTAAAATTGTAGATTTGTTCCTCCTTAGAAATGCATTTTACACTAAGCCCCTTTTTCTTGTTGAGATGTATGAACGATAGGCAGTAGGACACCAGAGGACTGGATGGAGTTTAAAGTGCAGACAAAGCACCATAACTAGAAGTGCAAGGGGACACTGATCTGTAAGTGCACCTTGCATCATTCAAAGCAAGCAAGGAGCATAGCAAACATAGTTCCGTTGTTGCTAGGCAGCTGCATGAGTGCAGCATGACGTAATCCAGCAGGCTGTGAGCAAGAATCCCGACTGAAGGGAGCAAGGTGCCTAGCAGAACAGAACTTGTGCTGTGGCAGGCAGCTGCTCAGAAAGGAGGAAGAGCTAAGGCTAGAGCTGTAGAAGCAAGAGACAGGCAGCAATAACGAGAGCAGCAGTGGTGGCAGCACGGCCACAATCCACCATGAGTAGAGAGGGAGCAGGCATGGAGCAAGAAGGAGGACCCCCCACAAAGAAAGAGAAAAAAACAAGGTACGGGCAGAAGCAGAGGAGCTGTAGTGGGGGGAGGGATGAGCAAGAGACAGAACAGAGAGTGGGAGGAGGCAAGGAAGGAGACGGGAGAAAAGAAGAGCAGCCACTACCAGCAGCACGCCAGCAAGTGTGTCCCATTCTAAGCAGAGCAGCAGGGCTCTGCTGCTTAAATAGGTTATGGGGGAGGAGCTCTTCCCCCATATAACCACAGACAGAGCCTTCCAATTGAAAACCTGGTGTGGAGCTCAAGGTTTTGGCTTCACTGAGGTCTGGGGGTCCACCTGGAGGGATGCAAGCCTATACTGGCATAATGTTTTGCATCTGTCCTGTAGGGGAACCAGGATCCTAGGTGATAGGTTTAAATGCTTCATTGGCAAGCATTTAAACTTGCCAAAGGGGGAGTCATTGAAAAGAAGCATGGAAATCACAGCCCCCCAACCAAAAAAAAGGGCAGTTAGTGAGGAAAGCACTATGATAGAGAAGTCGATAGGGAGCAGGACAGGGGTCAATGGAGAAAAAGGCAAAGACAGTAGGGACAGGGATGGGGTTAAAAGGGGTAAGGCTATCAAAAAATGGAGGACGATGAGTACCAATGCATGTAGTCTGGGTAACAAGCTCCCTGAACTAGTGGTCTTGATGGAAAAGGGACAACTAGATATTGTGGCAGTCACAGAAACATGGTACACACAGAACCATGACTTTCATGTTCATTTTCTATTGCAGACCCACTTTTTTGGAATGCACTTCCGAGTAGGTTACAAAGTATTATGTCTATGAGTGTATTTAGAAGTAATTTTAAACTGTATTTAAAATCTTTGGATGTTTGTAAATGTTTCATAGGATTTAGTTGTTGTTTTTTATGCTTTCATTGTCTTGTGTACTAGGATGCACCTAAAAAAGGACCTTTTTGGTCAAGTGCTCTTACCCAGTTAACAAATTGAGTAAATAAAAATAAAATAAATGACTGGGATGTCAACATACCAGGGTACACAAGCTACAGGAGGGACACAGAGGGTAAAAGGGATCAAAGCAATGGAACTAAAGGGTAAACAGGGAGGATCTGAGGCACTGTGGGTCACCCTGGAAACAGGAAATGGCACCACAATCCGTATGGGAGTTGTATACAGACCCCTGTCTCAGGGGGAAGAAATGGACAAGGAAACAATAGAAGGCATCCTTAGAATGGCAGAAAAGGGGGAGATGTTGTTGATGGGGGGCTGTGAATATGCCAGATATTAACAGAAGCACCTTTGCTGCAGCTACATCCAAGAGCAGGGTAGTTCTCAATGCCCTACAGGAGGCATGCCTCAGACAGCTATTGTTGGAACCCACTCGGGAGGGACCAAAAGAAACATAGAAACATAGACTTTGACAGCAGATAAGGACCGCTTGACCCACCTAGTCTGCCCATTTCCCTACCTATTGGATAAGTTGCAGATCCACGTTAACCAACAGCCCACTTCTTCCTACCTGCACACAAGAATTATCTTGTGTCTGTACCATGCATTCTTGAATTTCCTCACTGTTTTTGTCCCTACGACCTCCTCAGGAAGGCCGTTCCATGCGTCCACCACCCTCTTTGTGAAAAAATACTTCCTCACATTGTCCCTGAGCTTTCTCCCCTTTAACTTCAAATTGTGTCCCCTTCTTGCACATCTCTTTTTCTGAAAGATGCTACTATCTTGGACTTTGTTGAGTCCCTTGAGGTATTTAAAAGTTTCTATCATCTCCCTCCTTTCCTCATGGGTATACATATTAAGCTCCTTTAGTCTCTCTTAGTATGGCTTCTAGTGCAGACCCTGCACCATTTTAGTTGCCCTCCTCTGGACTGCCTCCATCCTGTCTATGTCCTTGCAGAGATGGGGTTTCCCAGAACTGCATGCAGTACTCCAGATTGGGTCTCACCAACTGTCTGTACAGAGGGATAACAACTTCCTGTTTTCCACTGGTGGTGCCTCTCCCTATACATCCTTGTATTTCTCCAGCCATCCCTACTGCCTTCTCACATTGCTTGCTAACCTTCAGGTCATCTGATATGACTACCCTCAGGCCCTTTTCCATTTTTGTTGTTGTAATTACCCCTCCCCCCCCAACTGTGTATTCTTCCCCTGGATTTTTGTTTCCCAAGTGCATTACTTTGCACTTCTTTGCATTGAATCTAAGCTGCCATACTTCTGATCATTCCTTCAACATTGTCAAGTCCCTTCTTTCCTTTCCACCCTCCCCTTGTGTATCAACCCTGTTGCAGATCTTTGTGTACTCTGCAATGAGGCATACTATTCCTTCCAGTCCCTCTGCAATGTCACTTACAAAGATGTTAAAAAGGACCCGACCCAGTACTGAACCCTGCGGTACCCCACTAGTAACCCCCCTTTCTTTGGACTGGAATCTGTTTACCATTACCCTCTGTGTTCTGTTGTCCAGCCAATGTTTTACCCAGGCTACCACCCTGGGTCCCACTCCCAGGCTGGCTAATTTGTTTATTAATCTTTATGTGGGACAGTGTCAAAAACCTTGCTAAAGTCTAGGTAGGCCATGTCCAGAGCCACTCCCTGGTCTACTACTTTGGTCACCCAGTCAAATAAGTCAATTAGATTAGTCTGACATGACCTTCCTGCTGTGAATCCATGTTGCCTTGGGTCCTATGCCCCACTGGCCTCTAGGTACTCAACAACTCTTTCCTTCAGAAGTGATTCCACTTGCAATCTTAGACCTGGTACTCTCAAATGAGTGTCAGTGGCTCAGTAGGTAGCACACTCGCCTCTGAGGCCGGGAGATCAGAGGGCTGTGGGTTCAGTTCCCACATCTGGCACTTGGGTTAATATCCCAGTACTGACACTGTAGTGCAGCATGAGAGGGGTGCTGCACTTCTGAGGTGCCGTCTTTCGGATGAGACGTTAAACTGAGGTCCCATCTGCCTGGATTGGTGGTAGTTCAGGTGGATGTTAAAGATCCCATGGCACTTATCGAAAAGAGTAGGGGAATGTCCCCGGTGTCCTGGCCAAATTTCCCTCATTCACTGAAAATATCACCAACAGCTTAATCTGGTTCAAGGTCAGTTGGCATTCATCTGTATCCCCTTCCCCCGGGTCGTGCCTGAAAATAGGCAGGATTTGTCTAGTGCACTTACCCGGCAAACAAAAGCTAAATAAATAAATAAAATGGGGGAGACAGAGGATCTCAGATTTAAAAGTGGGCAGCCATCTGGGAAAAAGAGATCACTAAACAGCGTGGTTCACGATAAACACAGTCATATAGTCAAATCACACAAAGGTGAGGGTATCGGAATTTAGGAGTGCTGACTTTGGCAAAATGGGGGAGTACCTCAGAAAAGCACTACCAAATGTGCAACAAGGTGGGGTGGAGGAACAATGGGGGAAAATCAAAGCTGCCATCACAGAGGTAACAAGCCTTTGCGTGAAGCAAATAAACAAAACAAAAGGAGTGAAAAAAATACTGATTCTCAAAAGAGGTGGCGAGGAAGGTTAGGGAGAAAAAGATAGCATTCAGGAAGTATAAGGAAACACAGCAGGAGCATGGCAGAGAACTGTACCATTTAAAGCAGAAGGAAGTGGGGAAGGCAGTCAGAATAGCAAAGGCCCAAGCTGAGGAAAAGATAGCCAACTCAGTTAAGAAGGGGATAAAACATTTTATAGGTGCATGAAGGAGCAAAGAAAGTCCAAGGGAGGGATAATGAAGCTTAATAAATGGGAAGTGGGTGGGTAGAGGGTGACAGTGAAAAAGCAGAGATACTGAAAGAATACTTCTGCTCAGTACTCACAAAAGAAGAGGAGAGGGAGGTACCTAAACCAAATAATAGAAGCACACTGGAGAGTGGGGTTGATACCAGTCCATTCACAGAAGAAAGGGTCCTGAAAGAACTCCTAAAACTGAAAGTGGACAAAGGGAAAGGGGAAATTGTTTAACAAGTAAAGGCACGCTAAGCTGGAGCTTGTTTCCAGGTGCAACCTGGGAGCACAAGGAGGTTAAGTGACTTGTTGAGGGTCACACAGAATGCAAATGGGAGCTCATGGGATTCAAACCCAGGTCTCCAGGTTTGCAGCTCAGTGCCCTTAACAACTACACTATACAGCCTCCAAAGCAATGGGGCCTGATGGGATTCACCCCAGAATTCCAAAAGAACTAAGGGGAGAACTAGTGGCACCACTGACTACCCTTTTAACAAATCATGGGAGGATGGTGTGATACCAGAGGACTGGAGGAGGGCAGATGTGATTCCCCTTCACAAAAGTGGGAGCAAGACAGAGGCAAAAAACTATAGACCTGTTAGTTTGACCTCAGTGGTAGGGAAAATGGTGGAATCACTTCTGGAAGAAAGAACTGTTGAATACCTAGAGGTCAGCTGGGCACAGGATCCAAGGCAGCATGCATTCACAGTGGGAAGGTCATGTCAGATGAATCTAATTGATTTCTTTGACTGGGTGACCAAAGTAGTAGACTAGGGAGATGCTGTGGATGTGGCCTACCTAGACTTTAGCAAGTCATTTGACACAATCACACACAAAAGTTTAATAAACATATTAGCCAACCTGGAAGTGGGTCCCAGGGTGGTAACCTGGGAAAACAATTTGCTGGACAAAAGGACGCAGAGGGTAATAGTAAATGGAGTACACTCCAAAGAAAGGGGGGTTACTACCAGGGTACTGCATGGTTCAGTACTGGGATCAGTCCTCTTTATAGTCTTTATAGGTGACACTGCAGAGAGACTGGAAGGAAAAGTATGCCTCTTTGCAGATGACACAAAGATCTGCAACAGGATTGATACACAAGAGGGGGTGGAAAGGATGAGAAGGGACTTGGCCATGTTGGAGTAATGGTCAAAAGTATGTCAGTTTAGATTCAGTGCAAAGAACTGCAACGTAATACACCTGGGAAACAAAAACCCAAGGGAAGAGTACATAACGGGGGGAGGTATTAACGACAACAAAAATGGAAAGGGATCTGGGGATAGTCATATCAGATGACCTAAAGTTAGGCAAGCAATGTGATAAGGCAGTAAGAGGGGCTGGGGGGATAATGGGATGCATAGGGAGAGGCATCACCAGTAGAAAACAAGAAGTTGTTATCCCTCTGTACAGACAATTGGTGAGACCCCATCTGGAGTACTGTGTGCAGTTCTGGAGACCCCATCTCCACAAGGACATAGACAGGATGGAGGCAGTCCAGAGGAGGACAACTAAAATGGTACAGGGTCTGCACCAGAAGCCATAGGAAGAAAGTCTAAAAGAGCTTAATGTGTGTACCCTCGAGGAAAGGAGCGAGATGGGGACATGATAGAAATTTTCAAGTACCTCAAGGAAATAAACAAAGTCCAAGAAGGTGGCATCTTTCAGAAAAAGAGATGTGTAAGAACAAGGGAATACAATTTGAAGATAGAGGGGGGATGACTCAGGGATAACATGAGGAAGTATTTTTTCATGGAGAGGGTGGTGAACGCATGGAAGGGCCTTCCTGAGGAGATCATGGAGTCAAAAACAGTGGGGGAATTTAAGAATGCAATGGACAGACATAAAGCTATTCTAGTGGGAGGTTGGAAGAAGTAGGCTGTTGGTAAAAATAGGATCTGCAACCTATCCGATAGGTAGGGAAATGGGCAGACTGGGTAGGCCAAGCAGTCCTTATCTGCCATCAAAGTCTCTGTTTCTATGTTTCTATCCAGTAGAATGAAGCTCAATAACATGAGAATAACTAACTACTTTTGTGACCTTCAGCACGGAGGAGAGGAAAACCCTCCTTGTGAAGGAAACTGCTGGGGATACAAGGCTTATGGATGCCATCCCTCCAGGCTTCATGCAGTACTGTTAAAACCCCAACTGAGGCTGGCCCAGTGGTGCAGAGGGCTGAGGTACTATACGCCTTACCTCTCACCACGCTGGTGACCCAAGTTCAGGAATGATCTCAGGATGCCAAGGGTTAATGTGGAGAGTGAGGATTGAACATCCAATGGACTGCTCTCCTCTAATGAGACTGGGGAGGATGCCATCCTGCTCCTTGACTGCCATCTGGTGGAGGCCTTGTGGCAGCGCGAGAGTCTGAGCGTCAAGTAAGGGAAAGATCATGGCTCTGCAACATGAGTGTGCCTCTATATGCGCATGCTTACTTGCCCCCACGGTAAGGGGTAAAAAGGGGGGAAAATAGAAAAGGGGAAGGCACCAGCCTTCACAAAGCCCTGCCTGCTTGCTTCATTCCCACATCACCATCTGACCACTGTCCTAATGCTAAATAAGAGTCTTCAGGTGAGGAGAGTATGGATCTCCCCTTCCTGGCCCTGCCATGGGGGACAATCTGTGGGGGAATCTCAGGGTAGCTTGGTTGGGGGGGTAGGTGTCGGATGGGAGTGATAGGGACAGTACTGATAGCCTGCCAGAGCCAACCAGCATGAAATAAGCTATATGAAAAAAGTGAGAAGTTGGACATGCAACACATTACTGTTGAGCTTTGGAAATAGTTACCTTCTCATTCTGTCCTATAAGACTTCCCACCCCCATCAATGCATTAAAGGCTTGCCATCGGAAGAGCTGCTGAACATGATTGCAAAGGAATGCTGGGCTTACAGAAAACTCCTAAAGGAAAATGTCAAGACTGTAACATCCACTTCAGGTCTGATAGTCCTAATATATAACAAGACCTGTGGACAGGGCCAGTTTCAATGTTTATGAGGCCCCCAGCATAATGATCCATGGGGCCATTACCCAACCCAACCTGACCATGTCTCTTGCTTTGTCTTAAGAGCACAACATTTTATGTTCAATGCAACCAGTTACATATGTGTGTTTTTAGGGGGACATAGCCGTGTTAGTCCTTGGGGCCCCACTACCCATCCAATCCATGTTTGTTCACCAAGCTCTGATTGGCTGGGCCATACCTTGATGAGTAATTTCATGATATTGTGATATCACTTGAGGAAGATCCACAGAGCTCAGTGATTCTCTTCACTGTTGTTTTACTCTAAACATGAATAATTATTTTGAAACAAATTAAAGTGGCACTGTGGAGCTGGCTGGGTGCCCCCAACCCCCCATGATCGAGGGGCCCTCAGAAACTGTAGGGTTCCCTGCTGCCTAAAACTGGCTATTCCTGTGCATAGAAGAAGTTGATCCCTTGAGGGATTCGATTCATTGCAGTATGAAACCATACAGAGCAAAAGCTTACTGAGAGGGGCGGAAAGTGGGGATATGGAGGGGTGTGAGACCAGCTATTGTTATGGAATGTATCAGATTGTCATTGGGTGTGTACCAATTTGTTTTTGATTGCTGAAACATTTGCCTAAGCATAGTTGGTTAAGCAGAAATGGTATGTATGGTAAGAGATTGGTAAAGGCTAATGTTGAGCCCTGAGGAGAGGCCCAGACAGCCACCTGTCTTGACTGGTGGGTTTGAATTAGGGAGTGGTAGATAAGTGGCTCAAAAGAATTCCAGGAGTGAAACATGGACACAACAGAAGTTTGGGCCATAGCCAGTAGGAGCCTAGAGAAACAAATAGAGAAGGAGAGAGTACACCCACTTCTCCAAAGGTTCCAAAGTCAGTGAAAGAATCAATTAGAACAAAATAAAAAGAACTGCACACTCACAATACCAGAAAAAGAGCTCATTTTATTTCATAAATGGGCACAACCTACATTGAAAAGCTGGGTTGGCTACTCAGCTTTTCCATTCACTTTGTAGCCATTTAAGAAGTAAAATTGTTCATTTTCCAGTTTTGGTGAATGCGCAGTTCCTGGCAGTTTGTACTAGTAGGAGACTGAGGCAGGCAAGCAAGCCATGGCAGGCAGGGCCCAACAAGGTAAACAGCAGTCAATGGCTTAGACAAGTCCCTAGGAAGACCCCCCGAGCAAACAGAATTTGGGGGGCAGCAGTGGGCCCACACTGGCCGAGTAAGCCCCCAGAATGGAGCAAGAGGGGCAAAACAGCAAACAGGCAGGAAACCAAGAAGACTGGGGGAATGACCCCCATAGCCCACCCCCAAGGGGAGAAGCAGCAAGTGGGGAGAGCAACACTGCCTTTGCAGGAGAAGCAGAACCAAAACATGAAGCTGGCAGAAAAGCACCAGAACAATAGGGTGACTTGCAGGGAACAGAAAGAATCAAAGACTGAGGTGCCAGTCCCAGTGAATAGAGAAACGGATGCATGAAAGACAGAACCAGCAGGAAGTAGTGGTGGGGGCAAAGAAGCAAGAATATGAAGACTGCCTGGGGAATGCACACTTAAGAATCACTTGGTTGGGGGGGGCATGGCAAGTGATGTTGCTGTCCCACCAAATCCCAGCATAGTCTTGCAGCTGGTGCAATTGTTCAAACCCTAGGAACACAACATCACATATTCACCAAGATTGAGGACAATATTTTTAGCCTAATGTCACATTTCCCATTGTTTGTGGCTTTCTGCTTCAACTTCAACCCAAACCATTGGCTAAATAGTTTTCTGCAGTGAATACACATGCACACACACACACACACACACACACACTTTAAATGCATTTTTTGAAATCTCTCTTTTTTTTTTTTTTTGCTTTTCCACTCTTGAGAAGTATGTTGCCAAGCTGTCACTTACCACATTCACTGCAAAAAAAAAAGACAAGTGGGATTTCTGCCGCACTTTAAGTAATTTGCACTTCACAAAGGCCAGCCACACTACCTTCCCATTCTAAGATACCTGTGATAACCAGAATGCCATATGGTTTTGCAGATGATTAAAAGGACTAATAAACATGACACAAACAGTGTGTTCAAATCTACAGGAAATCTCACAATCTGTAGAAATGTTGTGACATAAGAAACCCTAATTGTCCTAACCTTAATATAGATGTAAATGTAAGAAGACAAATTGCATTAGCTAAAAAAATATGTTTGTTTCTTGAACACCTTTCACGTATTTAGTACTGAAAAATCTAGCCTTTCCATTGTGAGGTTTTAGTGGTGTAATGTTGGAGATCATAGAAACATAGAATCTGATGGCAGATAAGGACCCTTGGCCCACCTAGTGTGTCCATTTCCCTACCTAATATAAGCTACAGATCCTAGTTAACCAACAGCCTACTTCCTTCTACCCCTCCTCTTGGTATATAGCAGAGTTAGGCAAATTCTGTTGTCTGATGTTGAGATCAACTACTTTTGACCCTTGTACCTTTACCAACATTTCAATTTTCAGTACAAACGCAATGGCTACATGGGACATGCACTGCTGTCTTTATTATTTATTTATTTATTTATATTTGTTTATTTATTTAGGGAGGCAGTATAGTGCAGTGGTTTAAGGTTCTGAGCTACAAATCTGGTGATATCCAGCAGACCAGACCTGGGTTTGAATTCCACAGCTTCCACTTGCATACTGTGTGACTCTCAGCAAGTCACTTAACTTCCCTGTGCTCCCAGGTCACACCTGTAAAAAAGCTTTCAGCTTAGTGTGCTACTTCTGGTTAAACAACTAAATAAAAATTTAACCTTTTTTGACAAATACAGTACATTGAACAATACTGTTTCCAGGTGCATCCAGGGCCAAAAACAAAACAGGGGAAGTGATATGGAAACAAATTCAGTACACATTACTGGTGGGTTACATTTTTAAATGTATCCTCTGTCAGAATGCTGCAGAATTTCATGTAATTCCATAGAACTCCTTTTCCACTGTGAAAAAAAAATCTGCAAAAATGTTTCATTTTGGGCAATTGATCTGGAATTCCATGGAAAAAAAGGAAAATTATATACTACTCACAGACTTTCTGCAGAACATGTTTTAGTAATTTAAACAATAAACACACAACTCACATTAAACATTTTCAGTTTTCTTCATATTTATTTGTTTCAGCAGGGAAAACTCCCCTGAGCATAGCCTATTTGTAAGGAGGTTCGGTGAACAAGCAAACCATTCCAGCAAAATTGAAAAAATTGTTCAGCAGAAATGACAATGCATAGAACATACAGTATCTCCAATGCAAAAAAAAAAAAAAATCAGAACCGTTGTTTACTATTTATAGTGAAACTAACTGTGTAATTAAATTACAGCCCAAAATATATTTTTGTATTCATGAAGAACTTAATTGAGCTTTATTTTACCAAACCATTCAAGAAGCCTGCTTATTCTAGTATCTTTGCTTTATTAGGTTTTATTTTAATCTTGCTGGTTTACAGTAATCCTAAATGACAGTGCTATATCAGGAGTGACTCAAAACCATAACATGAGTGCAAAAACCATAACAATAAATTAAAGAAAATTCTTCCTGAATAGAAGGGTAAAAAAACATCCTGTTAATGCCAAGTACAACTGATGATGTCATGCAGGTCAGTCAGTCTCAGTTGGGGCTTTGAAAACACTATAGATTAAAGAGATTTACCAATTTGCAGCCCAAAATTCACAGTTGCAATCAAAAGAACACAGTTACACAAACCCCATCAACACACACACACACACACACACACAAAATGAATGCAAGGACCTTCCATTCTTTATTACTGAAGTCATTTTCATGAAAACATGATTTTTTTCCTTTTAGAGTCCACTTCTTCACATTGCTTGTACCTGTTGTGGAATCATGATCCTCTGCTTGAGATACAACTACCTATCACCATGGACACGATTCTGATGTCACAAATGGAGGATCATGATTCACGACTCTAAGGCAGGAAAAGCAGTGGGGACAGATGAAGTCTAAGATGCAATATAACAGTTTTCATGCAAATATCTTCAGTAATAAAGAATGAAATGCCCAGAAATTCCAATTTTGTGTGTGTGTGGGGTTATGGGATAAGAGTCCTGCCAAAGTCAACATAGATAGTTTGCAGAAACCTGTAAAATTGCATTACATCATCTCTCACCTTTAATGTACTGTTTTTGTGCATCTTTCCAAACCATGCACATACTCATAAGCCTCATTCCCAGAGCAAGGCACCATGAGTATACAAATCCTTGTGTAAGATTGGCTGACAAAGGTTCACTAGAACAGACTTTGGACCCACTTTTAACATGACATGCAAATGCTGCAAGTCCCTGCTGCACCAAACATATGGCACGGGGGGCTTGTGACATTCCTTTGTCTTCACTCAGGAGTTTTGTTCCGTGTGCCAAATGCCACAAGTTAAACCCGCTCCTCCTTTGTCTAACTTGTATCATTTGAAGAACCCATTTTATGGGGCTTGCACCAAATATTTGGTACAAGCCACTGTACAGCATGAAAACTGTTGCAGCTGTGCCCAATCATTAAAATGTGGTGCAGTTGCATCAAAGGAGTTTGTTGCAATTGAGTCAAACATTGAGGCTGATGCATGGCTTGACATAAGCCCTCCATCAACCTTTGAAAATCAGGCCCATTACCTTTTAATTGGACTTGTATGTCTTCCTCAGCTCCGGCCAAGAATGGCAAAGTACAGACATGTGTTTTGTCCTCTTTGGGACACCCCTGTATACAGCAGTCGTAATCTCATTCAGGCACCTTGCTCACTCTGAGAGTTCTAAATATAGTTTAATGTACTTTGCAGTGATGAAAGTGAGCAGGAACTCACAGTAACTCAGTTTCTGTACCTTTTTTGCAGCAGGAACAGAGTTCCTGCACTTCTTCCCACCGACACTGGAACTGCAATTCTTAAACCAGTAACATAATGACAGTTTCTGGGCCTGTGACCTGAAATCAGAGGTTTCTATCACAAAATTTGACCAGAACTGCTTCAACATCTCTAACTGAATCTAGTAAGAGCATGCAAACATACAAAAATTGCCAGCTGCAAAAGGCCATCATGGTCTATCTAGGCTGCTCGTGAATGCAGCTAGCTCCCTATTCAGCAGCTGCCCCACCCCCCTCCCCTTAACTACCTTTACCCTCCCCTTTACCCTGTCCCACCCTTTCTTGAAGCATTCCACTGCGGTACGTGCCGCCACTTCAACTGGTAGTGCTTTCCACTTTGTCACCACCATCTCTGTAAAGAAATGCCTCCTCACCTCCCTCCTGAATCTACCCCCATCCAATCTCATGTCATAGCCTCTAGTGTCTCTCCCCACCCTCCTCCTGAATAGATCCTCTGTATCAATTTTTATTATCCCTTTCATGTAGTAATATCTATACAGATAGATGTGCCTCGATATGAGTTATCCCTCACAGTGAGGATCATCATTCTCCATTTCATATTTGCCAGCATTCTGAGTTCCTGTACTTCTTGTCTACATCTTGCACCACTGATACTTGGTAATTCTTTCCAACACGTGGATGCATTATAGCCAAATGCCATTCTTTCAAACTGGATGTGGTATCCAGGAGTTTTGAAAAGTCAGATGGAGACACTTCTGAGAGCTTATGCAGAGCCCTCATTCCTAAATAGATCCTTGATAGATAGGGGAAGATCACCTCTTTTGGTGTTGATGATCCAGCAGTATAGGTTTTTTAGCTGCATAGTAGCTAACAAGGTACAACATAGGACAGACTATACTGTGGATTGCATTGGTGTGCTCTGTTGGGATGTCCAGTCATAAACCATATGGTTTTGTGATACATGATATCCAGTCTAGATACCGTAGGTGAGGATGGGCACAATTCATGTACATAAAATTGCCATAATTCAGCTGTGGTAAGAAAGTGGCTGGCACTGTTCACCCTCTGGCCTCATAGGAGAACCATTTTTTATGCCTGTAACAGAACCCCAATCATCATGGATTTTCTACACAGTCCATCGATGTGTTTAGAGAACAGATTATTGTCAATCCATAGGCCAAGGATACTTGTAGAAGCATAAACAAACTAGTTAAAAAACTGCTTCAGTAACATAAAGCTAGTTCAAGTGTAAAAAATTACCGATTTTGCAGCACAAGACTCAGTACATAAGCACCCAGAAAAAGCAAGTCACAACAATATGAATGTGCAAAAAGTGGCATTTTAATTTATTAAATACTGAGTTACCATGCCAGCCACAAAAACGCAGAAATTAAAAAGGCTCGACATTTCACACCATGTAGTGGCACTCATAGAAACATAGAAACATAGACTTTGACGGCAGATAAGGACCACTTGACCCAACCAGTCTGCCCATTTCCCTACCTACTGGATAAGCTGCAGATTCTAGTTAACCAACAGCCTACTTCCTGCTACCCCCCACTACAATTGTCTTATGTCTGTCCCATGCATGTTTGAATTCCCCCACTGTTTTAGACCCAACAACCTCCCCAGGAAGGCGGTTCCATGCATCCACCACTCTCTCCATGAAAAAAAATTTCCTCACATTACCCCTGAGCCGTCCTCCCTCTATCTTTAAATTGTGCCCCCTTGTTCTTACACATCTCTTTTTCTGAAAGATGCTACCCTCCTGGACTTTGTTGATTGCCTTCAGGCACTTGAACATTTCTATCATGTCCCCCCGACCCTCCTTTCATCAAGGGTATACATATTAAGCTCTCTCAGTCTCTCTTCATATGGTTTATGATGCAGACCCTGCACCATTTTAGTTGCCCTCAACTGGACTGTTTTCATCCTGTCTATGTCCTTGCATAGATGAGGTCTCCAAAACTGCCCACAGTACTCCAGATGGGGTCTCACCAACTGTCTGTACAGAGGGATAACCACTTCCCTTTTTATGTTGCTTGCACTCATGTGCAAGAAACATAGTGCCATCATCTGAGTTTTCGGAGGTGTGTCAGGCCCTCTTCCAATGCAGTCAGTGTGTTTGCAGGTGCGGCCCCAGTTCCCCAATGAGTGCTGCAGCTGTCTATGACAGCTCCAAAATGCAGTGGCATACAGTTGAAAGGGAGAGCTCCACTTCAGTGAGCAGAGCTCTCCCCCCTCCCACGCACACACACGCGCAAGCATGCATATTGCGTGCAGTCGCTCCCCACGCGCCACTGTGGCCGACAGGGGTGCCCAATCCCC
This sequence comes from Neoceratodus forsteri, assembly GCA_016271365.2. NCBI lineage: Eukaryota > Metazoa > Chordata > Ceratodontiformes > Ceratodontidae > Neoceratodus > Neoceratodus forsteri. The sequence goes on along the minus strand of CM057449.1, from coordinate 1,578,712,820 downwards.
GTCGGCTCCACGCCCCAACAGCTGTCCAGGTGCCACGCTGGGAACCCACCCCAGCATGGCAACAACTGTTATAGCCGACGGGGTTGCCCAATTCCCCATGCTCCAAGGCTGCACCCCCCCAAAAGCTTTCCCGGTGCCACGCTGGGAGCCCACCCCAGTGTGGCAAATCTTGTTTTGGCCGACGGGGGTGCCCAAACCCCTGTCAGCCCCATGTCCCCCCAAACAGCTTTTCCTGCTGCCACGCTGGGAGCCCACCCCAGTGTGGCAAACGCCCTCGTCGTCTTCTTTAAAAAAAAACTGTGAATAAAAACGGTCCCTTGTAGTCTCCCTGCCCCCCACAACCCGAGACCACCCACTGCGCACCCTGCCTCCCCACACCTCACCCCATACTTACCTCTGGAGCTCGGCGCGACGATCATCGGTGGACCGGGAACACGTCTGCACTCTTCAAAGCCGACCGCGAACTGAGGAAATGCCGGTAAGCTGTATAATGGGATAGATAGGGTTTTTTCAACTTTGTTGCATATCTCAGGCATTTTTGGGAATTTTGGCCACAAATTTTCAACATGGGGTTTTTGGGAACCCTCCTCATGAATTTTTGCACTGTCATGGCGTTACTTGGGCCCGAAGGGTGATTTCGCAGTCACTGTGCGAAATCATCTTTCTGCAATGATTAATGAAACGACACTGCCAGTGTTCATAAGGTGGGCTGTCAAAAAGCCTATGTTGAAAATTTGGTGAAAAAATTCTTAAAAATGACTGTTTTACGAGCGTGCGTTGCGCAGTTCCTACACACGCTCATAAGTTTGCGAATTTTCAATATTTTCACTCCAGATTTTCAACATTGCCATTTTACCACACCTCCTTATGAGCAGTACAGCTGTCATTTTTCACATCTCACCCAAAATATGTTTCCGCCCATGTAGCACGCAATGGCTCAGTCGGTGTGCGAAATACTGTATGGGACAATTAAGAAAATCACAGTGACACTGTTCATTAGCAGAGGTCTTAAAATGGCTATGTTGAAAATTTGGTGAAAAAATTCCTAAAAATGACTGTTTTACGAGCATGCATTGTGCAATTCCTACGCACGCTCGTAAGTTTGCGAATTTTCAATATTTTCACTCCAGATTTTCAACATTGCAGTTTTACCACACCTCCTTATGAGCAGTACAGCTGTCATTTTTCATATCTTGCCCAAAACGTGTTTATGCCCATGTAGTGCACAATGGCGCAGTCGGTGTGCGAACTCAATGTATGGGACAGATTAAGAAAAGCACAGTGACACTGTTCATGAGCAGAGGTCTTAGAATGGCTGTTTTGAAAATTTGGTGAAAAAATTCCTAAAAATGACTGTTTTACGAGTGTGCGTTGCACAGTTCCTACGCAAGCTCGTAAGTTCGCGAATTTTCAATATTTGCACTCCAATGACTTCCAAATACCTAAATAGCACATAGAAACAAGCAACATTTGGCACTGACAAATGCTTGTTCTACTTGTGATGTACCTTCCTATACATCCCAGTATCCCCCTGGCTCTCCTTATTGACTTCTCACATTGCTTACCAACCTTTAGACCATCTGATATGACTACCCCCAGGTCCCTTTCCATTTTTGTTGTTGTTAGTACCTCCCCTGCTATTGTGTACCATTCTCCTGAGTTTTTGTTTCCCAGGTGCATTACTTTGCACTTCTTTGCATTGAATCTAAGTTGCCATATGTCTGACGATTCCTTCAACCTTGCCAAGTCCCTTCTCATCCTTTCTACCCGCCTTTGTGTATCAACTCTGTTACAGATCTTTGTGTCATCTGCAAAGAGGCATACCTTTCCCTCCAGACCCTCTGTAATGTCATCTATAAAGATGTTAAAGAGGACTGGACCCAGTACTGAGCCCTGAGGTACTCCACTAGTGACCCCCCCCCTTCTTCGGAATGTGTTCCATTCACTGTTACCTTCTGTGTCCTGTTTTGCAGCCAGTTTACTACCCAGGCTACCACCCTGTGACCCACTCCCGGGCTGGCTAACTTGATTATTAATCTTTTGTGCAGGACTGTATAAAATGCCTTGCTAAAGTCTAGGTAGGCCACATTCACAGCCCCTCCCTGGTCTATTACTTTGGTCACCCAGCCAAAGAAATCTATTAGATTCATCTGACATGACCTTCCTGCTGTAAATCCATGCTGCTTTGGGTACTGTGTCCCGCTGGCCTCTAGGTACGAAACAATTCTTTCTTTCAGAAGTGATTCCATCATTTTCCCTACCATTGAGGTCAAACTTACAGGTCTGTAGTTTCCTGCTTCTGCCTTGCTCCCACTTTTGTGAAGGAGAATCATATCTGCCCTCCTCCAGTCCTCAGGTACCACCCCATCCTCCCATGATTTGTTAAAAAATGTGGTCAGTGGTGTCACTAGGTCCTCCCTTAGTTCTTTTAGGATTCTGGGGTGAATCCCATCAGGCCCTCTTGCTTTGTCCACCTTGAGTTTTAGGAGTTCTTTCAGGACTCTTTCGTCTGTAAATGGACTGGTGTCAACCCCCCTACCCAGAGTGCTTCTATTGTCTGGTTTAGGTAACTCCTCCTTATCTTCTTTTGTGAATACTGAGCAAAAGCATTCATTCAGTATCTCTGCCTTTTCACTGTCTCCCACTGCCCACCTCCCCTCTCCCTTATTAATCTTCACTATTCCTCACTTAACCTTTCTATACTCCCTAATGTACTTATAAAAGGTTTTATCCCCCTTCTTAATTGAAATGGCTATTTTTCCTCGGTTTGGGCTTTTGCTATTCTGACTGCCTTCCCCACTTCTTTCTGCTTTAATTGATACAGTTCCCTGTCATGCTCCTTCTGTGATTCCTTATACTTTTTGAATGTAGCCTTTTTCTCCTTAACCTTCCCTGCCACCTCTTTTGAGAACCATAGTGGTTTTTTACTCTGCTTTGTTTTCTTTATCTGTTTCACACAAAGGCTTGTTGCCTCTATGATGGCAGTTTTGATTTTTCTCCATTGTTCTTAAACCCCTCCTTTTTGGCCATTTGCTAGTGTATTCCTCAGGTATGCACTCATTTTGCCAAAGTCAGCCCTTCTAAAGTCCAGTATGCTTGTTTTTGTATGTCTCGTCTTCATGGTTGTGTTTATTGTGAAGCACACTGTGCAGTAGTCGCTTGTTCCCAGATGTCTACTGACTTCTAAATTTGTGATCCTCTCTCCATTTGAGAGTACCAGGTCTAATATTGCTCCCTCCTGAGTGGGTTCCAACACTAGCTGTCTATGGCCTGCCCCCTGCAGGGCATCGAGAATGACACTGCTCTTGGATGTGGCTACAGTACATGTCATCCAGTTAACATCTGGCATATTCAGGTCCCCCATCAACAGTATCTCCCCTTTTTCAACCATTTTGAGAATGTCCTCTATCATTTTCTTGTCCATTTCCTCCCCTTGAGATGGGGGTCTGTATACAACACCTGTGTGGATTGTGATGCCATTCCCTGTCTCCAAGGTGACCCAGAGTGTCTCTTGTCCTGCCCCTTTACTTTTTAGTTTTGTAGCTTTGATCCCTTCCCTTATGTATAGAGCTACTCCACCTCCTCTTTTCCCCTCCGTGTCCCTTCTGTAGACTGTATACCCCGGTATGTTGACATCCCAGTCATGGTTCTCCCTCTACCATGTTTTCATGACTGCCACAATATCCAATTGTTCATCTTCCATCAAGGCTACTAGCTCAGGAAGCTTGTTTCCCAGACTACGGTCATTGGTACTTATTGCCATCCATTTAATGTTGGTTTTATCCTTTTTTCCCCTATGCCTGCTCTTTTTGCCCTTGCCTATTTTTCCATTTACCCCTGTCCTGCCCTCTGTTAAGCACTGTACCTCAGTGTTTACTTTACAACCTGGCATGTTTTGTGGGGGGAGGCTTGAAATTTCCTGCATCTTATTGGCACCTCCCCCCATGGCTAGTTTAAAAGCTTGCCAAGGAAGCATTTAAACCTGTCACTTAGGATCTTTGTTCCCTTCATGGACAGAAGCAGATCATTGTGCCAGTATAGACCTTCATCTCTCCAGATGTACCCCCAGTCCCCAATGAAGCCAAAGCCCTGTGCTCTGCACCAGTTTTGCAACCATTCATTAAACTGCATGGTGTGTAGTACCCTAGCCTCACCCCTGCCGTGGACTGGCAGCACCTCTGAGAAGGTAACCGTGCTTGCTACCTGTCTGAGGCCCCTCCCCAACTCCACAATTTCATCCTGCACTGCACTGATCCCATGCCTAGCTAGGTCATTTGTCCCAAGCTGGACAATGATTTCTAGTTCCCTCTCCTGTGGTGCTGCTTCTGCAATCCTGAGGATTCGCTTCTTGTCCCTCTGAGCCATGGCACCAGGTAGGCACCTCACTTCCCTCTCCTCTCCCTTCCCCAGGTCTACCCATCTAACAACTGAGTCCCCTATCAGAAGCTGTTTCCTTCCCCTGTGGTGTCCCTTGCCACCGTTCTGTGGGTCTCCCTTGTGGATGTCCTCAGCATTGTTCTTGGTCTCCACTGAGGGTGCCATCATAGAGGAACCATGCTCTGCCAGACTGTCATATGGTTTGTGTAGAGGTACAACTAGGGGGCTTTGCCTTTGTTCCACCACCCGCACCCTCCCAGAACCCACTGTGGTCCAACTGCTCTTCATACTTGGCAGCCTCTGAGGCAGTGGTTGTGGCAGAGGTGCTCTTTGGTTGGGGGAGGCCTCCTTAGTCCCTGTCAGTTCAGCCTGGAGGTGGGCAACCTCCTCCCTCAGAGCTGATAGTTGCCTGCAAATAGGACAGCAACACAGTTTCCAGAATGTCTCCCAGAAAACTGCTGCCCCACAGCGAGTGCATTGCACTACTCCCCACATGTCCGTCTCCCTTATAATATACAATATGTAATATATATATATATATATATATATATATATACACACACATATATATATATATATATATATTTTGGGGGTTCTTTTGTGGTGTGTACTTACCCTTTATGCACTGTGCTGAGTTATTAATAATATGACAGTTCTGCCTCAAGACCTGTTGAGGAGTGGTGTCAGAACTTTGGCTATAAAGGAACCGTCATGCCTGGGGGTGGGGGTGGGGAAGGGTGGGTGGGTAGTTCACAACCACTAGTGACTGTTAGAAGCAATCAAATACACCACTGCTCCACCACCCTGGTGAATACTGTCCTTTATAGTAATTCAACTAACCTCCAGTAACTGATTTGTAAACAATTTAAAAGAAATTTGATGCAAACTGTCACAAAATACTAGTAGGCAGTCCAGTTACCCACAAAGTAAAATCAAATATGCAGTTATTTCAACCCTTCTGAAGTTGCTCACATGATAAGCAGTTTTGAAAACCTCCTTCCTGATTTAAAAACTAAAATAATTAAACACAAAGCAATACCAATGTAAGAATGTCAAGTAAGGAAAGCTTCCCTCATATGTAGCAAGAGAGATTTGTTGCAGATTTCTAGTCCAATATAGTATATCCCATGCAGCTTCTCAGTTGTTTCAAAGCACCCCTCATTACACAACTTGAAGAAGATGGGCCATGACTCTGTGAAACGAGCCTTTTTAAACTCTTGTTTTTATTGGCTTGCATGGTAACTCAGAATTTGATCAATTGAAACATCCGTTTTTGTACATTTATATGGTTGTAATTGACTTTTAGGAGCATTCCACCTCCACTGTATCACTTGACTAGGTTAAAAATCATAGAAACATAGACTTTGATGGCAGATAAGGACCACTTGTCCCACCCAGTCTGCCCATTTCCCTACCTACTGGATAAGCTGCAGATTCTAGTTAACCAACAGCCTACTTCCTGCCACCTCCCACTACAATTGCCATATGTCTGTCCCATGCATGTTTGATGTCCCCCACTGTTTTAGACCCAACAACCTCCCCAGAAAGGTGGTTCCATGCATCCACCACTCTCTCCATGAAAAAAAATTTCCTCACATTACCCCTGAGCCATCCCCCCTCTATCTTTAAATTGTGCTCCTTTGTTCTTACACATCTCTATTTCTGAAAGATGCTACCCTCCTGGACTTTGTTGATTCCCTTCAGGTACTTGAACATTTCTATCAGGTCCTCCCTGTCCCTTCTTTCATCAAGGGTATACATATTAAGCTCTCTCAGTCTCTCTTCATATGGTTTCTGATGCAGACCCTGCACCATTTTAGTTGCCCTCCTCTGGACTGCTTCCATCCTGTCTATGTCCTTGGGTAGATGAGATCTCCAAAACTGCACACAGTACTCCAGATTGGGTCTCACCAACTGTTTGTACAGAGGGATAACCACTTCCCTTTTTCTATTTGTGATGCTACCCTTCCTATGCATTCCAGTATCCCCCTGGCTCTCCTTATTGACTTCTCACATTGCTTACCGACCTTTAGATCATCTGATATGACTACCCCCAGGTCCCTTTCCATTTTTGTTGTTGTTAGTACCTCCCCTGCTATTGTGTACTCTTCTCCTGAGTTTTGTTTCCAGGTGCATTGCTTTGCAATTTTTGCACTGAATCTAAGTTGCCATATGTCTGACCATTCCTCCAACCTTGCCAAGTCCCTTCTCATCCTTTCTACCCCCCTTGTGTATCAACTCTGTTACAGATCTTTGTGTCATCTGCAAAGAGGCATACCTTTCCTCCAGACCCTCTGCAATGTCACCTATAAAGATGTTAAAGAGGACTGGACCCAGTACTGAGCCCTGAGGTACTCCACTAGTGACCCCCCTTTCTTTGGAATGTGTTCCATTCACTATTACCTTCTGTGTCTTGTTTTGCAGCCAGTTTGCTACCCAGGCTACCACCCTGGGACCCACTCCCAGGCTGGCTAACTTGATTATTAATCTTTCATGCGGGACTGTGTCAAATGACTTGCTAAAGTCTAGGTAGGCCATATCCACAGCCCCTCCCTGGTCTATTACTTTGGTCACCCAGTCAACAAAATCAATTAGATTAATCTGACATGACCTTCCTGCTGTAAATCCATACTGCTTTGGGTCCTCTGCCCCTCTGGCCTCTAGGTACTCAACAATTCTTTCTTTCAGAAGTGATTCCATCAATTTCCCTACCACTGAGGTCAAACTTACAGGTCTGTAGTTTCTGCTTCTGCCTTGCTCCCACTTTTGTGAAGGGAATCACATCGCCCTCTTCCAGTCCTCTCAGGTACCCCATCCTCCCATGATTTGTTAAAAAGTGTGGTCAGTGGTGTCACTAGGTCCTCCTTAGTTCTTTTAGGATTCTGGGTGAATTCAGTCAGGCTCCATTGTTTTGTCCACCTTGAGTTTTAGGAGTTCTTTCAGGGCTCTTTCTTCTGTAAATGGACTGGTGTCACCCCCCACCCCCACCAGAGTGCTTCAATGTCTGGTTTAGGTAACTCCTCCTTATATTCTTTTGTGAATACAGAGCAAAAGTATTCATTCAGTATCTCTGCCTTTTCACTGTCTCCCTCTGCCAACCTCCCCTCTCCCTTATTAATCTTCATTATTCCTTGCTTAACCTTTCTATACTCCCTAATGTACCTACAAAAGGTTTTATCCCCCTTCTTAACTGAATTGGCTATTTTTTCCTTGGTTTGGGCTTTTGCTATTCTGACTATCTTCCCCACTTCTTTCTGCTATAATTGATACAGTTCCCTGTTGTGCTCCTTCTGTGACTCCTTATACTTTTTGAATGCAGCCTTTTTCTCCTTAACCTTCCCTGCCACGTCTTTTGAGAACCATAGTGGTTTTTTACTTACTTTGTTTTCTTTATCTGTTTCACACAAAGGCTTGTTGCCTCTATGATGGCAGTTTTGATTTTTCTCCATTGTTCTTCCACCCCTCCTTTTTGGCTGTTTGCTAGTGTATCCTCAGGTATTCACCCATTTTGCCAAAGTCAGCCCTTCTAAAGTCCAGTATGCTTGTTTTTGTATGGCTCATCTCCATGGGTATGCTTATTGTGAAGCACACTGTGCAGAGATCGCTTGTTCCCAGATGTCTATTGACTTCTAAATTTGTGATCCTCTGTCCATTTGAGAGTACCAGATCTAGTATTGCTCCCTCCTGAGTGGGTTCCAACACTAGCTATCTATGGCCTGCCCCCTGCAGGGCATCAAGAATGACCCTGCTCTTGGATGTGGCTGCAGTCATCCAGTTAACATCTGGCATATTCATAGACTTTGATATTCAGGTCCCCCATCAACAGTATATCTCTTGTTCAGCCATTTTGAGAATGTCCTCCATCTTTTTCTTGTCCATTTCCTCCCCTTGAGATGGGGGTCTGTATACAACCCATATTTCCCTTGACAGAATTCCAAAGAATTCCCCATGGAATTTTGGTATGCTTTTCTGAAGTGAAATTGAGATGCCGCACAGCATTAGTAATAACACATTACAGCAAAAAGAAAATCATGCAGATAATAATGGAACAATGAAACAAAGACTGTAACAAAGTGTATTATCCAACCAGAATGTAATCTGTGCCACATGGAAGGTGACATTATCAAAGAGAAAAGCATTGTAACAGGGAGCAGCAGTTGACTAGTGAGTGACAGATGTTTTGGTGGGAGGGGGGTCCCACTGGACAAGGTGAACTGACACTAACATTACCTTTAGGGAAAACAATGCTAACTTGGTGGTTCAACCCTGTACAAGAAAAAAGAAAATCATGTTCAATTTCAGAACAACAAACACAGCAGCTCGAGATTAATGTATTGCTGTCACTGCATTCCTGAAGAAAGACCAACTAGTCTATCTACTGTATTTCTTATTTGTCACTGGGTAAACCTGCGGGGCAATATACTTGGAGATACACTTCCCTTTTACAACCTTCTCCTTTTGCAATAGCGACCAGGGTACATCTAGTACAGATTATATAAATGCACTCAGTATACAGTATAAAAGCACAGAAAACAGATTAATGTCTTGATTTTAGAGTGAATTCTATCTAACATTTTATTTTCAATACACAACTGCAGTGCCTTTTTGGTTCGTACATTATGTATGCATAATGTTATAGTCATTTTATTTTAAATAATCATTTTTAGCCATATTTGACTTAGAGCGTGAAGCTTCTACAATGAACTCACTTGAAATCTTGAGAGTAATATAAACTCTGCACTTTTATGAAGATTTTCATATCTTGCTGATTTAATTCCCCCAGCTGTTAGGAGCTTGGGCTGTTTACCACTGAGGGCCAACCAGAATAAATGTTCTCACCTTCTGACCAGCTTATCAGCACAGCAGTCGCACTACCACAGCTTGTCAGCACAGCAGTCGCACTTCCAAGTCTGAGCCCCTCAAATGTGGGAGATTTCCTGCTTGTTACTCTTAAAATCAAAGAGAGTTACATAGGTCACACATATCTGTGCATAACTGAGACAATGATGAAAGAAAATCGTTGATAGATCCATCACAATCAAAAGAAATCATATTTTCTTTTATTTTGATAATGTTTATCATATTCAAATGAAAGGATAAAAAGCAGAGAGATGTCAAAAAATGCACAAAATCAGGGAGACTCCCTGAAAATATGGAGCCTTGGAAGGTACCCATGATCCACATGACTTGGGTTCAAGAATGAGTCAAGGATGTTGGAGATTGGCTGGGGAGCAGAAGACTGAGCATGTCTGTGCATGCTCGCCTTCTGCAAGGGCAGGCAGCACATTCTGCTCTGACATCACCAGCTGGGTGACCATAGGTGGTAGTGAAGAGTCAAAGCTACTTGGGGTGGATGAGACATCTTTTGATGATGGCGTGGCCACACATTGCAAAGTGGACTCTGCATTGATACAGACACTGTGGTTTTAAGAACCTTATCAATGAAATTTAAATATGTAATCATGAATGGTATTTAAATGGTGCCATGTCAGCTACAGCTCTGGCCTCTGAAGAAGATGTCTCGGCATCTAATATGCACAGGGTGGTTGCTGTGTCTGGGGAGTTCAATTCTGGTCAGGATTTGTAATGTCTGGAATCTACAATTTGCACCACAAGACAAAGCAGGTGGCTACAAATGCCAAAAATGAGGCCAAAACCAAATTCAATAATACTCACAAACTGTTATAGGTCGGCACCTCATCACTGTCAACTTCAGATAAAAAATTCCACCAAGATATAGCAGGATAAAAGCCTTTGGAATAAAAGGCTTTTATTCTGCTACATTTTGGTGGATTTTTTATCTGAAGTTGACAGTGACGAGGTGCCGACCTATAACATTTTGTGAGTACAATTTTCACCGTGCTATTGCTTTTAAAGGTAATAATGAAGTGCCTGCAATGGTACACTACTGTTCTGAGCCTTTTCCTCTCTGCCTGCTAACTCTCTGAATCATTAACTGGGCTCCCTTCTGCACTAAGCAATGCTTCCAATGGGGATTGTGTGCCTCAGTATGGCTAGAAGATCAGGATTATGCAATGGAGGTGCCAGAGGGTAGGGGTAGTACAAAGAAATGGCAGATGATAAAGATGAGGTGATCCAGGAGAAGGGGCATGGTAGAGAAAAATGGCCATACACTGAATTAATAACTGAACATCAGGGAATCATTTTCACATCACACACATGTGGCACAACTTGTGAGTAGGAATAACATCTTAAATGTGTTTTTCTCTCTCTAAAATCAAGCCAAAACAATTCCCTGACTTACAGTTTTGAGACAATTGAATTTAATTTGCTGCTCTACCACTTATATCTAATGTTATCTTTGAGTAAATAAATGGAAAAAAGTCGTCATTTTAAATTTATGTAGAAAATAACCACTTATCAGCCTTATGCATAAATATCAAACCATGTGTGTGGTAACACTAAGTCAAGAGGAATTATGCCAGTTAATGAAATGGAATTTTATATTTAAAAAAAATCTATCTGATTAAATGAAGCCTGTGAACAAAACTTTCCATTGTTTTAGATATTTTGCTTTCTTTATATTTATTATTCAAACTAATTGACTAGCATGTCAAAATGTTTCTATAGGAAGGCAAAGAAATTGTTTTGCCATGGATAGTAAAATTGCACATATTGGCTATATTGTGTGGGGGTAGAAGGCTAATGCTGAGCTAAAGCAATATTTCAATAGTATATTTACCTCTTTTAATCCATATACATTGAAAAATTTAAGAAAATATGACAAGCAAAAATTTGTCAATTGTCTTATTGCTACATCTAATTTTTTGGGGGAATCTCTTTATCTCTCTGTGCCCCAGGCTTCCTTCCAGGGTAGTCTCTTGTCTGTGCCTCTATTCTCTGCCTGAAACCCCCACTGCCAGTTTCACTCCTACCGATCACCCATTTAAGGTCCAGTCCCCTGGCTAACCTGATACCCCCAGGGGAAGGTTCACCCTCCCGTGGTGACCTTCCAGACTCAAGGGATCCTACCAGGGTGTTGGGGTGGCTAGGGAGCTTTCCCTGGTGCCTGGGCCAGCCTTGGGGTGTGGGCCTTCCCCTGTAGTCCCCATCATCTCTGCGGCTCCACAGAAGGCTTTTTCCCTTTGTGTAGCTCCCCCCTCAAAGTGTGACTTGCAATGATGCCTTAAGTTTTCAGCAACCCTGTTAGCGCCTGCCGAACTCCAACCACCACATCAGCCGGTATCCTGCAATTCCCCCGATCTCCATTGGGGGCCACCAGGATGCCTAACAACCCCGGAGCCCGCCTCCAGGGAGAGGAGCGCTGTCCCCAGATGCTCCATCCTTTCCCTCTCCTGCTGACCCCAGCAACCAGAGTCTGCATCCCAACCTGGGTCACTGGCATGGCGCGAGGTGTGGTGTCCAGCACCTCAACCTTCAGCACCACCAGGCCGATCCTTACATCTAATTCTTAAGTATACTGTATATAAAACATAGGTTACTGATCCATAGTTGCTAACATACTGCACAAAGTAAAGCAACGTGAGTTGGACTATGTGTCATACAAGTATGGTAAAGGACTATGAAACAATAACAGCTTACAAAATTAGCCCGCCCCGTCAAAAAAGAAAAGAATATGTTAAACAGAATTTAAAAAAAAAGAATACATTCATGTATTGTATATAGTCGTACAGTGCAGAATTTTCAAATTCAAGTGGAACAACATTCTGTGGAATTTCAGAAAATTCTAGTTTATTCTGTTGAATTCCATCAAAAGTGTAATAACAGAATTCCACTGAAAAATATATAGTGAATTAGCCAAAATTCTGCAGTTCTGCATTGCTTTCCACAAAGCACATTTCTGTGATTATTATATGTGAAATCCATTGAAGTAAGGGGGAATTTTATCAGAAATGAACCCACCTGCTTTCTGATGGCTCTTTGACAACTGCCTGAGGGTTCCAGTGGATGATTTGATTGTCAGCTGCTGTTTAGAAACAATACACACATTTTGCAGTTTGCATTGACTCAAGGCAAACTGTTGAAAGTAGTCCTCCATTTAAAACACATGTAAAAAAAAAAAACAAATCCACAGAGCCAGTGGCTCCATAGGTTGCACACTTGCATCTGGGACATGAAGATAAGATGGTCAGGGTCTCTCACCCCACACCAGGTACTTGAGGTACTAGCGATGACCGATGCTATGGAACACTAAGAGAAGGACACAGTGCAACTGAGGTGCTGTCCTTCAGATGAGATGTTAAACCAATATCCTTTCTGCCCATCTCTGATCACTGTCCAAGGGCAAGTAAAAGATCCCATGGCACTTATCGATGAAGCATAGGGGAGTTTCTCTAGTGTTATGTCTAACATTTCCCCATCAATAAAACCGGTCCATGAAACCCACTCCCCAGGACAAAAAGGAAACAACTTAACAAAGCTTAATGGGCCTTTTCTGGTTAAAAATAATTAAATATATAAATAAATACATTTCAGAGTAAATAAAAAAAAAACACAATGCACTTTTGGATTTCCACAGAAAATATACAAAAATGAATGCCCATTTTACCAAAATTCTGCCAACAGAATTCTGCATTGCAAACAGCTCTAATATGTAGAAATATAGAACATTTCAGCAGAAAAAGCCCCATGGCCCATTAAGTCTTCCATTTCCTGCTTAACTACTGAACTAAGCCTCTATCAATCCTCCTGGCCCACCTCTGCCCCTCAGCATATCCAACCTTACTACACTAAAAAGCTTTCCCCATCCCCTCTGTCTTGACCCACCCCCACCCACTATCTCAGCACTCATGACTTTGGAATTGTGTTTCATTCTGCTACCACCTTTTCTATAAGAATATACTTTCTGGCTTCTGTTTTAAAGAGACACTGTCAGCTTTATCCCAAAGTTTTTGCTAATTTCTGTTCAGTGTTCCCCGAGGCCCTTATTAAACAGACAACTAGAGTAAAGTGCCCCTGCATGTGCCAACAGTAATATTTTGCACTGGTTTACCTCTATTTTCCATTACTTTCTTTCCGAGTGGTCCGAACGTAAGTAAGCCGACCTCCGGAAGCACTTCCATCCTGAGGACATGCATCTGTAACCGAGAGCAGTCGTGATGTGCAATTTTTAGCATGCCCAATAAACGAATCACTTAGATGGTATATTTCTTCAGCCTAAATTGAACTGTGCCTCTCATAACAAAATCTGAGCAGTAATACAACTAAAAAACACAATTGAAAAGTAGAGCTGAAATCCCGTGCATGCGCACTAGCGGCTTGGAGCAGAAAACATGACCTAGTGCGCAGGCACCGGATTTCAGCTCCACTTTTCAATTATGTTTGTTACTTGTATTACTGCTTGGTTTTTATTACGAGAGGCACAGATCATTTTATGCTGTCCAAATACACCGCCTAAGTGCTTTGCTCATAGGGCATGCTAAAAATTGCACATCACTACTGTGCTCTGTTACAGATGTGTGTCCTTGGGATAGATGTGCTTCTGGAGGTCAACTTACTCACATCGGGACTGTTTGGACAGAAAATAATGGAAAATAAAGGTGTATGAGTACAAAATATTACTTTTGGCAGATGCAGGTGCATTTTATTCTAGTAGTTTGTTTAGTAAGTGCCTCGGGGAACACTGATCAGAAATTAGCAAAATCGTTGGGACAAAGCTGACAGTGACCCTTTAAGCCTCCCTCCCACCAGTATCATTATGTTATAGTGGAAGTTTTACTACTTAAAGTGAACAAGTCCCTAGCGTCTGCCTTACAGTCACCGTGGAAGAACTTGAATATCTCAGTCATGTCCCCTCATTTCCTCCTATTATACAGGGTACACATGTTCAGATCCTCTAGCGTTCCTCATATGACCTCCTCTACTATCCCTGTATCACCTTGCTAACCCTCCTCTGCACTGGTTCCAGTCTTTTCCTTGCCCTTCTTAAGGTGTGGGTTTCAAAACTGTGCACATTGCTCCAAATGAGTTTGGTCCAATAGCCTGTACAGGGCCATTATTGACTCCCTCTTTCTAGTAGTGAACATCCTACCTGTACATCCCAGCATCCTAGTTGTCTTTCCCACCATTTAACTAAATTGTGCTGCAGCCTAAAAAGTATCCATGAGCTTTACCTCAAGAACATTTTCCTCCACTGCTCTACCACCACTACTTCCACATCCTGTATTCTATGTTCATGTTTTTGGCTCCTATATGCATAATTTTACAATTATTTGCATTATATAAAATGGGCAAGGAAATCCCTGTGCCCTGATTGGTTGAGACTTGATTGAGCACTACCAATGATTAAAAACAAGTCCCTCCCAACCGGGGCAACTCACAGGTCGCATACAGAATCCATAAGCCACTTACTTCCTGATTTCCACCACAAACATGGCTGTGACCTTTACTCATATATAAAAACATTCAACTGGGCATTAAAAATAAAAGTCCATTAAATTAAATGAAGTAAATAAATAATGTAATGTTATTTTCACCCAAGAGCCCCTCCTTATACACATAAAAAGAAAATCAAGTACTATTCAGAATTTCCATTGCTGGTGCTTCTTTGATGACCATGAAAAAATCTCCCTTCTGTCCCTACCAGTTTGCCAGAGAACTCCCTGCTCCTTACCTGGCAGCAGATAAAAGAGAAGTTCTGGCGCTGCCTGAGGCCTGTGTGTGTGTGTCTGTACTAGGTTAAAATGTTGCTGTGATTACAGTGTAGGAAAAATCCATGCTGTAAAAATAACAGCATGAAATACAGCTACTGGGACAGTGTTGCACAGGTAAGGTTAATGCTATCCCTGCAGCTCTTGGCTGTTGTGGTGGGGGGGTTAAAGCATCTGCTGGGTGGTGTGCTGCCTAGAGTTGCTGTGACATAGAGTGTAAGGCCATAGGTAGCAGAGGCAGCGGAGGTTGGCGGATTGTTGGTGGATCAAGGTTTTAACTCCCGGTCCTGGGACAACTGATTTTCTTCACTTTTTTTTCTCCACCCTCCTGACTTACATTTTAACTGTTTCCACCCTCCACCTTGCACTTTATGCCCACCACCTGGGTTGTCTGGCTGGGTTCCTCCTGGCCCTCCTCAACAAACCCCCCCATCACAGTTCCTTCCCATCACCTAGTTGCCCCCTCTCGAGTTTCCTCCCCGTCCCTGAGTTGCCTCCCCCCTGGACATGATTATTTATAGCTCAGGGTGGTTTGAGGGTGAAGCCCCCCCGCCGCAATGGGAGGATGCATGGGCATAGCCCCCCTTTGAATGCACAGGGTAGCCTTTTGTTTTGGCATTATGGTAGCGATCTGTGTTTTTACTGAGCACTACCATTGATTGTGGTGTTTTTTCCTGCACATTTTCTAACCATGCTGTAGTTAATTTCAGCGTCATGACCAAGTGCCTGTGTGTCTGTGTGTGTTCAGTTCAGTTCTGTTTATTGTGTAGAGATAGCTTCCATTAAGCACACTCATTCACAAGGAGGTCCCTGATACAAAATACTAAATATCACAGACAGTCAGTAAAGGATACATCATAGTAATACAGCAGGTACATAGTATGTATGCCATTGGAACTCTGAAGAATTTTGAATTCATGTATTCTATGTTACCATTCTGTGTGGGGGGGTTGAGCATTCTACTGCTGGAATAATGCAGAGCTTTGAATTCTTCTATTCCATTGTAAACAATTACACAATGTATTGAATGTGAAGAAAGACAGATGACTGACAGGTAAAAAACATCTGTGATGGGACTATTTTACATAATGTATACATATTTTATTACATTTTTTGTAGCTTTGAAAATTTTTAGTGTTCGTTTTTTAAAAGTTGCCTAAGGGCCCATTTTATATGAGCAATAAGGCATTCCTGGGATGTTGGTGGTATTAGGTCTCCCCCACTGTCAGGGGTCTAAAGGCACTTAGCTGCACCTCGTGCCGCACTATGCCCCTAGCCATAGGGAAACCTAGTACCACCAATGCCCCAGACTGCCTTATTGCTTAAACATCTCATCTGCCACATTTTTTGGTAGTCTCTCCAATCCCTCTCCCTAGCCGTAGCTCCCTCCTCAGAGGATGTTGTCAGAAAAAAAAGCATATCTTTACTTGGACTCCCACACTATGTCACAAATGAACATATTGAAGAGAACCTGTCCCAAAACCAACCCCTGGGGCACCCTTTTAAGTGACTTCCCTGATTCCTGATGACTGTCTGTTCAGTACTACCCTCTGAGTCCTCTCACTCAGCAATTTTTTTACCCACCTCATTATGTTATATCGCATTCTCAAATCACCCAGTTTCATCGATATTTTCCATGAGAGATGGAGTAAAGGCTTTATTAGAATCCAGGTATAATATGCCTACAGCCTTCCCCTTGTCTACTGCACTTGCCAACCAATCAAAGACATCAATCAGGCTGGTCTGGTATGACCTACTACTGGTAAAACCATATTGCCTGAGATCCTGCAGCCCATTCACCTCTTGGAATCTTAACATCCAATCCGGAGTAATGGATTCTAAGATCTTTCCTACTATTGGCATGAGACTGATGGGTTTATAGCTGCCTGGTTCCTGTTTATTCCAATTTTTATGTAGAAGGACATAACCACATCCACTCTCCTCCAATCCTTGGCAACACTCCTCTCCCTAGTGAGCACTTGAAGATTTATGTAAGCGGACATATCATGCCTGCTTCATCTTCCTCAACACCTTCAGGAGCAAAGTTGTGTGCGCTGTCACTTTTATTTTTATTGTAGCAATCTCCCCTCTGTAATGGGCTCCTCAATGATCTCCACCCGGAGCACCTTATGGATTATTATGTTGCAGTCTGGGAAAGGCCCCATGTCATCTACTGTGAATACTGGTGAATACTGAACAGGAATAATTATTCTGTCGATTTGCCTTGCTCTTTTTATTCTCTACTTCTCCCTTTTTCAGCCTTATCACACACGCCTGTCATTTTGCATTTTTCCTGAATATACTGGAAGAATACCATGTCACACTTGCTGACCCCATCAGCCAGCCTTAGTTCTACTTCAGCTTTTGCCTGCCTCACAACTCTATTATCTTTCCTCAGCTGTTCTTACTAATCTCCCTGTTCTTCTCTCTTTTACCACTCTTACACTGTAGTTAATGAGCACGCTCCAGCTTCCTCTTACAGCCTCAGCTGCACTCTTAATGAACCCTAATGGTTTAATTCCCTTTCTAGTATTCACTATAGTTTTTGCTGCACTAGGTCACAATAGTGAATGTAAGAAAAGCACCGTCAAGAACGGCGCAATATAAACAGCACTGTCAACAACAGTGCCAGGAAAAAACACCATGAATCAAAACACGGCCAATGGTAATGGTTGTAAATCACTTTGGTGACCGCTACCATTGCTAAAACACAGACTGTATACTTTTGTTTTCCAGGGGACTCCAATCCCTCAATTCATGTAATTTAAATAACCAACTCTGTGGGGGGCAGAACTCAGAGAAAAGGAGAAACTTGAGGGGGGGTGGAATTTTTTTTTCAGCTTGATTGAAATAAAATTGTACACTTCGGGTGGTGGAAGTGAAACTGCATGTGTCAGGAGACCAGGAACAGAACCCTGGTTTCCCTCTCTGTGCTGCTGCTGCACTAACCCTCTCACTATGGGACCAGCTCGGCTAGCTACCACACTTTTCTTTTACTCATGCATCCTCACCATTGCCTGAAAAGCTACAGGGGTAGTGGTAGTTGACATAGGCGATTCTACCCCTGTTGCTATCAGGCATTATGCAGTCCTCACAGCACAATTTAGACAGTGCTCTTCAGGTGACGCTATTCTAATTGGGTAGGATTTTTCCACTTGACCAGTAGCCTTTTGTACTTCTTTCTTGATTACCCTCATTTTATCTCTAATCCTATCACTATCTACCTGTCTTAATTTTTCACAAAACACTTCTCTTATCTTCAGCAACTCTCCCCTGTCCCTTCTCTCTGCTCAATAAAATGTCATGTACCTCCACCCAAACAAGTTAAAATCTCCCCGTCTTCACCACCAGCTTCCCTGGCACCACCACTACCACACATGGTAACCCCACACTACCTGCTCTTGTGCCCTTTTTTCAGGCTCTGCCTCCTGGTGCAGCCCCCTCATTGGTTTAATCTGCCTATTGCTGCAGAGCATGGAACTTGAGTTGCACTGAAGGGCAGGGGATGGGAAAGAGGATACAATAAATTACAGGGCTTACTTAAAAAAGGATTTGCATTTAGACTCAAGAAGCCATTAAGACTGGTGTACAGGTGATCAGAGCTTTTTTATCAACTTTATTTTAATTGTACTTATCTCCTGATGGCGTCATGCCCTTCCTCCCATCTAGAGTCTCCTCCTAGCCACTTTGGTATCTCTTTCAACCTTATCTCCTTACTCACTGCCATACTTACTGTATTTCCAGCTGCTCCTTTTTCAGTGTACCATGTGTTGGGGTAGAGAAGTACTGTGCCATGGAAAATGGGAGCGTCACTCTTTTGAGTACCCAGCAGACATGGGTGGAGGCAGGGCCTTCTGTCATTCCACCTCCAAAGATGATTTTTGTCCCTGGTTTTGTCCCTCCCCACCTCTCTCTCTCTCTCTTCATCAGTATTTTTCTCCTGTATGTCCAATGGTCTTCTAGTGTCAGCTGTCCCAGTTCCCAAACATCTTGCCATGCTGATAGTGTTTGATTCAGAGGCCACCCTCCCCACCTTCTATTCCCCCATCAAAAGTCTTAGCTGGGAAGCATACATGCATTAATTTCTATTTGATGGCATTTCATAAGCAATAAGACATGACAGGGTGGGCACAGAGTCACAATGTCGCTTGACATTATGCTGCATGCAAAAAATTGCGCTGCCAATACAGTGTGATTCTTGACATGCGGCATAAGTTTTTTTTTTCCAGGGGGCTCTGCCCCGCACACACCCCCTTATGGGGGGCTGCACCTCCCAACCCCCCTCAATAAAGATTCTCAACTCTGGGTGGGGGGTTAGTGAAATTGCACTAAAGTATGAAACAATATCAAATGTTCTGAGACCGGGAATCAAACCTGGTCCCAGATGCAGTGGCAGGATTCCTTGCTGAAATGGCTCAGTCCATTGAGCCATGGCAGCTACTCAGCAAAACCCTTTCCCAACAGAGGTCTTATCTTCTGCCTGGGATAGTTTGAGGGTGCCACATACAGCAGTATTCACAGTATTGCACCACTCATTGTCTCATACAGCGCTATTCCGGGGTTGGCTCTAATGTCATACACTATTCAGCATATGACATTATGACCCGGTAGGGACAGGATGTGAGCTAAAGACTTCTAGCGCATGGCTAGGGGCATACTTAGGCACGAGACTGCAGGCCAAGTTCCTTCGCCCCTGGCCATGAGTTAGAAGTGTCTATCTCACACCTTCAGAGTGTCTTATTGTACTTATGAAATAGGAACCTTAGCTGTTCAGGTATTTGAAAATTTGAATTCAGAGGATTAAATTGAAAAACAGTTAGATCTTTGTCATGATTTAAGATAAAATAATTCCTTCGCCTGCATGGATAGTGATGGCAGCCATGCTGGGCTATCCATTCGTTCTTACTATTGTTTGCTGTCCTGCTATCCATTTTATTGCTGCTCTATCTGTTTTATTGCTGTTTTACTGTTTGCCGTTTGCCGTTTTAATTATATTTTATTTTTGGCTTTTTTAGAATGTGTGTCTCCGTTTTTGCGATTCTGCTTCGAGTGTGCCAGAGTGTGCTTGTTTGTTGGGATTAAGAGTGCAGTTACAACTAAACCCCTAAACCCCTGAGTTTTTCACTGTCCATTTGATTTTTAATTTTGTTTGCACTACGATTTGTACTTCCTAACTTGGATTTTTCACCCATGGTGATGCTTTGTTGGGCACCGAGTGGACTGGTCTGGGACTGCTGTGGAGATCAAGTGGCCCAGGGCCCAGTGGATGTTGCTTAATGTGGGATTCTGGCCAGTGTGTGTGTTCTCCGGAGTGTGACTTGCAGGACTCTAGGAGGATTATCTTGGGCTGTGAACTTAATTTGAAGATCTATTAGGATAAAAGGCTAAAAAGATCCTGGTGCCTTTTTGGAGTGTTTGATGATATTTTGCACTTTTTCAACTGGGTGAACTTGGGCTTGGACCTCAAAACTGGGTTTGTGAGGTTCCTGAGGTGCCTCAGGGTTAGTGTCCCACACAGAGGTAGGGAGTGGGGCTGGTTGGAGGGCCGGTCTGGTATTTCTTTTCCCCTTGACTCCTGGGGTAGTCAGCTGGGGGGCCGACTTAACCTGGAGTCGAGGTAGTGGGCCACTAATTAGCCTAGGGTAATTACCTCTTGAAATGCTGGAAGGAACCTGCAGCCTGTTGATGGCCCTCTTGGATTTGGAGTTGGAAGCCGCCTGAGACTGGAAGACTGGGAATTACTTTGCTTGCTGGTTTTTCTTGACGACACTGGGGCTGGTGTTCTGAACTTTGCATCTTGAGCGTGTATAAGGCTGTGTGTTTGATGTGTTTACAGCCAGACTGGACTTCTTCTGACTGCAAGTACTTTGTGATTTATGTGTACTTTTGTGGAAATCATGTGGGCAGTGATAGTGCTCGGTAACAGCTGTGAATCCACCTATTTGTACAGATATATCTGAGAGATATTGTCTGGAGGGTGGTTTCTTCAACATTTCCTCAAATCCCTTTTTTGTTTATTATTATTTTGATGTTTATTTATTTTTTTTGTAATAAGCAGTGAGAGTGCTTAGTTTAAGTAGGGCCCCAGGTAGTGAGAGGACCTGTGGGCTAAATAAATGTCTTAGGGATGTTTATGTATTTAGATGGTTTAATTAATTTTTAATTTAGTTATCTGTTACTCTAATTTTGAGTGGGAATAGATTACTTATTTGTGAGAAGTGTGAGGATAAGTTCACGATAGGGTGTGATTTTTGGGGTCTTATATTATTTACATTGTTGTAAATTGAGCAGCTAGATTTGTACTGTATTGCTATGTTTTGGGCCTGGGACACATGTCAATGTGCTACCCCCTGGTCATGCACTATTCAGCCTCCGAACTTCATGCCCTCCACCCCTTTTACCCTCCTCTGTTGTCTTTCTCCACCTATCAACGTTGTTGGGCTTTGGATGTTGCTCGCAGGGAGGCGGGGTGGGGGTGTGAACAGCAGAGGTTGGAAGAGTGGGGCAAAGTGGAGTCTGGAACGTGGACCATCTTGTCTAGTCTCCATACCAAGGCGCCACCATTGAGGTGGGCAGGAGGTCAGGGCAGCCCAGGAGCTCTGTCCAACTTGGGCAGTGTTGTGCAATGCCAGATCTGTAAAAAAACAAGACCGCAATTATTGCTGATCTTGTTGGGTCGGCAGATCTGGCTTGCATCACCGAAACTGGCTAGATGATCATGCGGGCCCCATATTAGAAGCTGCAATTCTGGCTGGATATTCGGTGATACACCGCTCGAGATTGTACCACGGGGGTTGCGATCTGTTTTAAGACTGAATTGGATTTCACTAGTGTACCAGTTGAGGAAGCCAGATCATTTGAATGTGCTGTGGTAGCAGGTGTGGGCTATAACATAGCTCTCATCTACCATCCACCCGGAGATGGGAAGCAATTCTTTAAGGAAGTGGTGGACTTCGTGGTCGACCTGGCATTTTGATTCGCCCAGGCTGATGGTCCTGGGTGACTTCAATGCCTGGATTGACGATGAACTCTTGCAATTTGGACAACACTTCCTCCAGTTGATGAATTCACTGGGCCTCACACAGGTGATTACCACTGCTACCCATAAACTTGGCCATTCTCTTGACCTGGTTTTCCTCCTGGGGATCGAGGCCTCTGACGTGGGGGTGGAACCGGTCGAATGGTCTGATCACTACACTGTGTGATTAAATTTTTGCACCCCCCGTAGGCCTATCCCTGTGCAGATGGTCAAGTACCACCCTTTACAGGATGTTACTCCCGATGGCATAACAACAGTACTTGATCTATCAGAATTTCCTGTGGCTAGCAGTGACCCGGAGGTTTTGGTAATGGCCTACATTAAGGCCATTACCTCAGCGCTGGATTCTATTGCTCCAGTCTGTGTGCATCCTCTCTCCCTTCTCCCTCTGTCTCTGTGGTTTGATGGAGCCTTGAGGGAGTTGCAGCGACTAGGACAAAGGTTAGAATGATGCTGGTGGAAATCTGGCTTAGATGCTGACCATCTTAGACTGCTAGAGCATTACCAGCTCTATCAGTCAGAAATTTCCCATAAGAAGGCAGAGTTCCTGTCCGGTGAAATTGCTACCGCTCAGAACCAACCAGCCCAACTCTTCAGAACTGTGGACAGAGCTGTGCAACCCAGCCTGTCTGCAGGTTTGATGAGGTTTTTCACAATTGCAGTGTGATGAGCTTGCTCGGTTCTTTGCTAATAAGGTGGCCGACATCAGGTTGGAGACTCATTTGACATTCTATGCAAGTCGTTGATGATCGATGCTTGGTCACTATCCCCTGTTTTCCTGGAGTGCCTTCGACCGGCTGGAAATCATGGATGTTATGCGGATTGTCCAGGGGATGCACCCTACATGCTGTAGTTTAGATCTGGGCCCTACATCCCTGATAATGGGTTGTGGCGATTCTATCACTTGGTTCTGGCACAGATAGTCTGGTGCTCCCTTGACTGTGGTGATTATCCCTGATCTTTGAAAGAAGCAGTGGTGACACCTTAGTTGAAGAAGTCTTCATTGGACCCAGACTCTCTTGCAAACTACAGGCCTTCTCTAACCTTCCTTTTGTGGGGAAGGTGATTGAGAAAGTAGTGGCTGCTCAGCTGGAGAACCATTTGACTATCCATAGCATCTACGAACCTCTCCAATCCGGTTTCCAAAAGAGGCATAGTACCGAGACTGCACTGGTTCAGGTGCTCAATGATTTCCTGATGGCGAAAGACCAGAGAAAATGGTCCATTTTGGTACTTTTAGATCTGTCATCAGCTTTTAACACTGTTGACCATGGGGTTCTGCTTGAGCACCTGAGATTCACCTGTGGGCTGTCTGGTTTGGTCCACAGATGGTTTACATCTTTCCTCACTGGAAGAACTCAGAGGGTGGTGTCGGGGGTCTTTTCCTCCAACCCTATCTCTCTGTCTTGTGGGGTGACTCAGGGCTCAGTGCTGTCCCCCATGTTGTTTGCGGTGTACATGCTTCCCCTCGGAGACATTGTAAGATGGTATGGGCTGAGGTTTCATTGTTATGCTGAAGATACCCAGCTCTACCTGTCTTTCGCACTCAACCAGGAAGGAGCACTCTCAGTATTTAACGACTGCCTCAATTGAAATCCAGGATTGGATGAAGTTCAGCTGGCTGAAGTTGAACTCCTGGGAAGACGGAGGTGATATTTGTGGATCTAGGTCACCAGATAGGGGGGTTGGGGGCAAGTCAACCCTTAAAATTATTCCTTGGGGACTCCGAGCTTCCTACTTCTGAACAGGTGTGAGACCTAGGGGTGATACTTGATGATGGGTTGACACTTTGAGTGCAGGTGTCGTCTGTCATTAAGTCATCCTTCTATCATCTGAGAAACATCGCTAGGATCAAGCACCTTGTTCCATCCGGTGACTTTCCTACATTGATCCACGCCTTTGTGACCTTGTGTCTGGATTATTGTAACTCACTTTACTTTGGGCTACCGGGGGTTGATATCAGCTGCTTGCAGCTGGTGTAAATCCATAGCGGTTGTTGATAAGAGTTCCTAGATCTTCCATATCACGCCGGTGCTAAGAACTGCTAGCTGCCATTTCAGTGGTGGATCACCTTCAAAGTCGGTTTACTGACATATAAAGCCCTACATGGACTGGGCCCTGACTGCCTGAAGAGCTCTGGTTCCTTATCGCTTAGGCGACCGCTCCTTAGCCGGCAGGGGTTGCTGGAGATTCTGAGGTGTCTCTAAAATCTGCTGGGGCCGGCATTTATAGTTCCTGGCCCCTACCCTCTGGAATTCTCTACCCCATTGGATTAGGGAGTGCATGACCATGGGGGGGGGGATTTAAACCGGCCTTGAAAACCTTTCTTTGGAAAAAGGCATACAGTGATGAAGATTGCAGACTTTGATTTTATGGTATATTTTAATGGGATTGATGTATTGTTTTTACTTGTTTTAATTGTACTGCACCTTGATACTTGAAAGGCACATTAAAAATAAAGTATATTATTATTATCACTTTACTGTATTTTCTTTTTGAGTTAAGGAGTTTTGTCCTTATATTCCTACCCATAGTTGCAGGTTTCCTGAAGTGGTTGCCATGGCACTACCTCATCTGCACCCCCCCCACACACACACATTTCTTGTCAATTCTGAAAATCTGGTGTTTGAAGAAGATGGCAGTAACTATGCCTGTTATTTTATTTTTGTGATTTTTTTATGTGTCGCAGTTTTGTGGTGGACAGCATGTGTGAGGAGATCAGCCTCTGATGTGTGCAGCAGTCCAGGAGGAGGTGCAAACTACAATAGCATTCTTGGACACAGCACTTAGTGAATCAATGAGAGAGAGAGAGAGAGAAGAGAGAGAGAGAGAGAGAGAGAGAGAAGAGAGAGAGAGAGAGAGAGAGAGAGAGAGATGGATTCTGCAAACAGATGTAAAGAGGTAAGTTACTGTGCCGAAGTAGTGAGTGGGTGGGAGTGAGGAACACCAGGAGGGTTGGACAATGAGCAAGCTTAAAAATGGAAACAGTAAGGGAGAGTGGCCAGCAGCTCAAACTATCAGTAAGAGAGTGAGTGAGCAGGCTGGCAGAAGAGAGGTTGTGCAGGCATGGATTTGTTTTTGTATTTATGTGGTATGTTCAGCTCATGTCAGTTCAACAGAGCATTCCGATATGGCAAGTTAAATTTTTTATGTGGTTTCTCACTATGTGGTGGGTGGCAGTAACGGTGGCAGTTGGCAGCTTGGACGTTCCATTGGGGCACTGATACCTGATGCCAGTTTTGCATGGGGCTTACCTGAACTAGTTGCTAGTCATGCGCTAGACACTTTCAGCGCATGGCTAGCAACAAATCAGGTTTGTGAAAAAACAGAGCCCATTTCAAAAAGTATAATACGATGTAATGTGAAGCTGTCTAACAGTCTTTGTTATTCTAAGCAGATTTTTTCTTAATCTGGGTAGCTGGCCAAGGTCCCTCTATCCACTACAAATCTTGTATCCTTCTTATTGAGTGTCATGGAGGGTGTTGAGTGGAAGCAGAAGGGAATGCCAATTTGCCAATGCCAATTTTGTTTATTTATTTATTTATTTATTTTATTTAGTTAAACATCAGTTTAGAAACCTTTGAGCCAGAGGCTCATTTACAAAGGTACCTCGTCACAAAGAGGACATCAGAACAGTAGTACAAGGGACACAGTACTTACAAACAAAAAAGTTACAGTTCAATTACAATTTTGTTACAATAGAATACAATCTCCAACGAAGCAAAAGATAACAAAAGGTGCAAAACTTATGGTCGGGGAGAGCTGGTGGAGTAGAAGGGAGGAGATAGGGAGGAGGAATTAGTAGGGAAAGGAAGGGGGGCAGCTCAGTGAGCATTGTCAAACAGAGTATATATATTTTTTTACACTAGGCTAGCGTGTAGTTGCATTTAAGAGAGCTAAGCAGGAAGTTTCTGAGCCTGGGCTAAAGCAAGCTAAGGTTAGTGAGTTTGAGACACTGGCAGGAGGAGTTATACCAGTGGGGAGCACGGTAGGGAATGCCCTCTGACCTTGAGAGGTCCTGGCTCTCGAATAACTAGGGTAGCACTTGACGAGCTGCGTGATCAGGCCAGTGCAGTACGGTGAATGGAGTTGGATAGGGCCTATGGGGGATAGGCCACGCAGGGACTTTAAAGGTGAGCTGGCATGTCTGATACATGAGTCGCTCTTCCAGGTTGAGTAGGGTAATAGGTGTACAGCTCACATGTGTGAGTGAATCTGGGAGCACCAGTGATAAGTCTGCAGGCCTTATTAACTGTGAGGCGAACCTTGTTGAGGGCAGTCTGATCTGCTGAGCCATAGACCCGAAGGCCATAGTCAATGAGAGACATGACAGAGGAGGTGACAGCCAGGCGGAGGACATCAGGAGGAGGCATTTCTTGTGCCGTAAAGAATGTCCTAGCCGTGAGTTGGCGACAATTTAGGGCAGATATATGTCCATGGAATGAAAGTGCAGGGTCAAAGGTTATACCAAGATATTTATAGGACTGCACCTGGTCAATGACGAGATTGGGTGTGGAGTGGACACTAAGGAAACTTGCTGTACTTATTTTGGGGTGGGAGAAGAGCATCGTTTTTGTTTTCTTAAGGTTGATAACAAGTCGGTGCTCAGTGAACCAGGTAGCTGCAGAGTCAAAGACTAGTTGGAGGGAGTTCTGTAGCAGCATGGGGTCCTTGTGGGAGGCAACGAGAACAGCATCATCAGCATAGAGAAGCATCTTACCCGTACAACTGCTGGGTAGGGAGTTAAGAAAGAGTGAGAATAGTAGGGGTCCAAGAATTGAGCCCTGTGGCACCCCAGAGTGAATGGGGCATGTTTCAGAGAGAGTACCGTTGACTTTCACATATTGGGAGCGGGCGGAGAGATAGCTGGTGCACCAGGAACAGGTCCTGAGGCAAAGCCTATTAGGTCGAGGTGGAGAGCAAAGAGGATGCGAACGGTATCGAATGCTTTAGACAGGTCAATGAATATAGCACCAGCCAGGGCACCAGAGTCCAAGGAGGCATGGAGGAAGTTGGAAAATTCCAGGAGTGCTGTGGTACTATGACCTGCTCTGAACCCGTGTTGTTCAGGCAGAGAACATTTTACTTGCAGAGGTAGTCAGAGACTTGGATGCCACAATTTTTCTAACGCTTTAGAGAGGGGGAGAGGATTGAGATGGTCGGTAGTTACTCGGAAGAGTCCTGTCACCACCTTTATGGACAGGGGTAACTGTGGCAATCTTCCAGGCAGGGAATTGTCTGAGACAGAGTGATTTGTTGAAAATGCACATAATAGGTGGAAGGACCTGATCCAGGACCTGACGTAAAGGCAGGGATCAGAGTGAGTCATTACCGATGGTGTTATCTTTTGGGCTTTAGCAAGTAAGGCCTAGCTTCTTGCATGGTGACACGACGCAGGTGGAAAGAGGGGCGGCAATGGGTGGTGGTACAGATGGAGGAGGTGGACTGAAAAAGTTACCAGGAAGTACCGAGCTAAGGTCGGTAAAGGAGTTATTGAGGTGGGTGGCAATGAGGGCAGGGTCAGAGGAGACGGTACCATTGATGTTGAGAAGAGAAGGAGAGGGGGACTGGGAGTGACCATTCAGTTGCTTGATGTTGTCCCAGAAGCACCTGGGTTCCCCAGGAGGAGGTAAGAGAGGCTTGGTAGTATTCGCCTTTTGCTGCGGATGGCCCAGGTGCACTGGTTGCAGGTGGCAGCATAGGACTGCCTGTCAGCTGAACGGCCAGTAGCAACAGCAAGGTGCCAAAGATTGTCACGTTGCTTGCTTGCCACAGTAGGGCAGGGTGATCCAGAGGCATGTTTCACTTTGGACCTCCTAGCAGTTATGGAGCAAAGATATCACAGGCAAAGTTGAAATGCTTACAAAGAAGGCCAGGGCCAAGTCAATGTTGGTTGCCCTCGTCCAGAGGGGACCAATCAGTGTGGGGCAAGGAAGCGCTTAGACCTATGAGTCCCCAGGCCCAAGCCGCCTCCGAGAGGTGGTTTGACTGGGGATGAGGGCCGAGGGTTTCCCAGTTAAAAGCACAGGGAGTGGTCACTGAGGCAGTCAGGGAGGATTTGGATGTTGTAGATGCTGATTGGCCTGTTGGTGAGGATCACATCCAGGATGGTGCTTGTCCCCCCCCAGGGTTTTTTCTAGTAGGCTGTGTGACCAGTTGAGTTAGGTCAATTGAATCGAAAGCCTCACGGTGGGAGGAAGACAAGGGGCAGAGCCAGTTTATATTCAAGTCGCCGACCAAGATTTGGTCCGACGAGTTGGGTAGGGAGGTGAGGTAGTCAATTAGTGGGCCCAGGGCCTGGGATTGGTTCTTGGGGGGTATGTAGGCTATGGTTAGGAATAATGGGCCTCTATCTGGGTCAGGGGACAGCTTTAGAGTAAGTGCCTGGGCCTTATGGTCGAGGTCAGGCGGGGGGAGTGGTAGCCCCATGAGAGAATCCTTTAAATAGAAGACACAGCCCCCACCTCTCCTGCCAACATGGTTCAACCGGTGGAGAGTGTAGCCGGGGAGAGAGACATGAGAGTTAGGAGTGGAGGGAGACAGCCAGGTTTCAACCAGGGCAACAACATCAGGTTTATGAGGCCACCCAGCAGTGTAGAAAGTCCAGTTTTTCAGGAGGCTACAGATGTTCATAGAAGCAATGCAGCCCAGGAGATTTCAGGGGGAGGACCAGTGCTGCCAGGTCCTGGATTGGGGTGACATTGCCTGACAGGAGCAGGAGGAGGAGGGGCTGATCTGGGGAGTGCACAATGGCGGGATAGCTTTTGACGATTGGAGAGGGGGTGATGAGGGGGTGATCACCAAGTGAAAACAGCTACTAGAGAGCAGTAAAATGTGACAAGTGAGGTATTGGGAGCAAATTGTTCAAACTTAATCAGGCTCCCTCTAGTGGCAAAACAATATAAGGAGCTAATGGAGAAGTTGGGTGTTAAAAAAAAAAGATCAAGCACAGGCAAAAGATTAACTTGCTGGGGGCGGGCTGGTAGTGGGTGTGGGGAGAAGAGCAAATGGGCTGTGGGCTATCAGGTACTATTGTGATTCAAAAAAGAAGGTGATTACTAGCAGGGCAAACTGAAATTCTGCACACAGGAAAAGCACTTAGAAGTTAAACAGTCCCCAAATGAGTTTTTCAGGGGGAGTAATTCAGTTACAACTGGAAATGCACTTTACAAATTAACAAACATTCCCCAGTGAGATTTGCACAGGGGGAGTTTTCAGATAGAACACAGGTCCTGGGCTTGCAGTGACTCTAAGCTTTTAAATACAGTTACAGGCAAATGCAAATAGTTTTAGCTGGTTTGTTTTAAAAGTTTCAAAATCAGGCACAAAAGTAACAGTTCTGCTCCGTTTGAGCCTGGGCAGCAACTCGGGGTGCTACTCTGGCCGAGTTCATGCGCTGAGCAGGGGAGCTTTAATGGCCATTTCAGAAAAGGCGCCAGATATTGTGATGGTGGCAGCCTGGATCAAGGTAGAAATTACCTGGTGTGTCTCGGGTTCGGGGCTTCTGCGGGCAGGGAGGGCTTCAGAGCAGGCCCTCACGACCTCCGGTCTCCTCAGGGAAGGGGGGTGGTCTCTAGTGTGTCTCGGGTTCTGGGCTTCTGCGGGCAGGGAGGGCTTCAGAGCAGTTTATATGGCACTCAATCTGAAAGCATCTGAGCACCTTACATTACCAACAAATAAAACAATTAGAACAACCAATTAACATTTGACATAAGTGAGTTAGAAAGCCATGCCAAAACATAACTTAAAGTAATAAGTTTTCAATGATGATTTAAAACTGGCCAGCAAGGGAACCTCCCTCACTTCATGAGGCAGGGTGAGCCACAGAACCAGTGCTGCCACACCAAATGCTCTGTCACCTGATGATTTCAAACATGATTGGGGAACAGAGAGGAGTTCTGCCTCCACTGACTGTCGGGCATGAGCAGGAGCATAAGAAATCAGGAGGTATTTCAGAAAGCCAGGACCCAGACCATGTAGGGCTTTCTACATTAACAGGTAAGCCTTAAAACTGATGTGCCACCTGACCAGAAGCCAGTGGGAGCATGAAGAACCGGTGTGATATGTTCAGAATGGGATACCCCGGCAACCAACTGGGCTGCCGCATTCTGAACCAGCTGAAGGTAGTGCATTAGTTTCATGGATAGCCCCAGGTAGGGAGCATTGCAATAATCCAGTCTAGATGAGAAAAAGGCATGCACTAGTGTCACAAAGTCGGTCGGCTTAAGATGGAACCTGATCCAGACATTGTTTTGGTGGTGGTAATAGCCATTGCAGACAACAGCTGACACCTGCGATTCTAGAGTCAGCTTAGAGTCCACAATGACCCCCAGATTCTTAACCCTATCTGCCACACAGAGGGTGACTCCTTCCAATGATGGGGAGGGCAGTGCTCCCAGACATCCTGGAAGAACCATGTTGATCAGGCTCCACCAATAGCACCTCCTTCTTAGATGGATTTAGCCCAAGCCAGTTAGCTGCCATCTAGTCCTGGATATCTTTAAGACACTCACTCAGTACTGAGATAGCTGCCACATCATCAGAGGTGCAAGACACATACAACTGGGTGACCAAGTCTTTTTTGGTCAGGGATGGGTAGAGGAAAAGAGTGGGATTGTGTGTTGCTGAATGGGTGAGGAAAGAAATGTTTAATAATTTTACCAGTATGGGAAGAAGTTGGAATTGTGTGCTGCTGAGTAGTTAGAAGAGGTTTATCTTTCTACCTCTCAAGGCTGTTGGGGGAATGGCAGTGACACAGTGTGCTATTAGAGGGTGGAGGATGAGACCTTACTTTATTAAGCCTTCACACTGCAATGTATTGGTAATGTGCATGTGTAGAGCAAAGTTTGGCACTTTACTAACAATTTACTGGAAAAGTAAAATGTCAAAACACTTCTGGCTGCAAGTTTTTCCCTACTTGGCTTTAGTTCTTAAGACACTCTCTAAATCAATTAACTCTTATTAGCAAAGACACGGCAAGGCTATAGGGAGTTCAGCAACTTGCTTGAAAAAGCATTGGTATGTCTTAAACAAAACTGACATGGAGTCACAATATGTAAAAAAAATGACTTGTGACTTGATAAAACAAATTTTTATCCCTGAATTCCATTGAGGGATTTTAGTGACATAATAAACAATCAGAGCAAAGCAAAGTTGGACTATTTTAATTCATAGAAACATTGAAAGAGAAATGTTGGTAGAAAATGAGCATTAATCCATCTAGTCTGCCCTGTTGTACCCTATCCTATCCTGGGACTTATCGTCTTGTAAGGGTTATTGCCCTCACCCCCCCCACTTTACTGCTCACCCCTTTGTAATGAGCAAGCTGCTTACTCAGCCGCAGCCATGTCTGAAACCATTAATGGTTCTTATGCACCCACCACTTCTACAGGCAGATCGTTCCATGGCTCAGCCACTCGCTCTATAAAATCAAACTTTCTCATGTCCCCCAAGCTCTCCCCCTACCAGCTTCCACTCATCTTTCTGTGTTCTTGATTCACAGTTCCTGTTGAATGCTTCCTTGCAAGCTACCTTGCTTATGCCTTTCAGGAATTTGAAGGTCTTTATTATATTGTCCCTCTTCCTATTGGTCCCTAGCAAGTACACATTCAAAGCCTTAAGCTCATCCTCATAAGACCGCTCATTCTTGCCCTGAATTATTTTGGTTGTCCTATGCTGCACTGTCTCTAGCCAGTCATTTGCTGTTTTAATTCCAAACCTTCATCAAATGAATACATACTTTGTTTTCTTGTTAGGCAAATTGTAACCTGAAAGAAATAATGTGGCCTAACTGGGAATTATTGCATTATTGCTCACATTATTTCATCACTACAATTTGTGATCAAATTGCTTAGCAATGATTAATACTGCATCAATATCCAGTTACCTTTTCTAGTTAGTAGAATGAAAATCAATCCAGCATTTTTACCTCAAAATGATGAGTAAAACAGCACTTAAAAGGTGTCAGACAATTACAGGTAACTTGGGTAATTAGGTTGTCAGGACAATCAGACAAATTTAGACTAACACAGGATCAAATTATAGTCTGTGTAGAAAAAAACAAGCAACACTTTGGGAAAAGTAGTGATCTCCTCAATACTACTGAATTGGTTGCAAAGGGAAAATAATGACAGTACAGAGAAACAATTTTGATGCAAATACCAGTAGTTATTAAAGCTCTTGCCATGCAATGCTACAGAGACCCATGCTAGCTATGCCATTTGCATTACAGCTGCACATAGGTCACCTCATACTGAGTTGCTGTCTTTTGTCAGTAACAGGACAGCATCACTTGCCTTTTCCTGCTTTGGGCATTCCCAGCACTACCCTAATAAAAGTCCTGCTTTTGTCTACACCAAGCAGTCTTCAAAAAGGACCTGGAGGATGGTGGGACAATAAATTAATAGTACATCGACAGACTAAGACATCAGAAGAGTGTACTGTAAGAACAACAAATAAACAAATGGTCAACACATTTTAATTAAGCAAATGACATTTATGAAAAGTTTCAAAACAGTTGAGATGATCAACCTTACTTTTAAGAGCCATTCCAGGAGTTCTCTGGCCCTGTATGAATCTAGGATGGTGGAGGTGCCTCTAGGGCCTGTGGCTTAGTCAACGGTTCATTTTGAATCCAAAATAGCTGAGACTCCCAACTCTTGGATTTGTCATGCTGAATGTGCTTGAGAAAGTATTTTCTTTTTATGTTTTCAAAAGTATTTCAAGATAGCCTTGAATCACTTGAAATAATTTAACTAGTCCCTCTCACCCTACTCCAGTCCCATGTAAAGGCCTAACTGTTTTCACAAGCATTTTTACTGCAGTTTTACTGTCTCTGGCATTATTTTCTTTGTGAATCACTTTGGGATGACCCCATAAAAAGCTCTGTATAAATTTAGTTTATGCAGGGAGTTGTTGGTATTAGGCCATACAGCAGGAGTTGATGAATACAGCAGTTCTAGTAGATTTTGACAAACAAAAGATTTAAATGTTTTCTTGCCACAGTTTAATATAGGGATTAAAGTTTGATGTACTGTGTACAGAATGGAAATGAAAAATAATGAGTTATCGAGGGGATTAAGTGGTAGAGAGCCAGGTCTCCACATTTTGGTCCATGATTTAAATTCAATCCATACCCAATCTACTTGAAACTGATCTGAGAAATGTTAAATTTGATAACTCGAATAGGTTCTGGCAATCCAGACCTTTCCCCCTGTGTTACAACAAAATCCTCCTCTTGATTGGTTGTATGTTACAAGCCTCATTGCCTCATTTTTGTAAATTTTAAGTCTGGCACATAAATAAGGCAAACGTGATTCCATACCAAGTAATTGTAGTGCTGTATGAACTTATTAAGATCCATCTTTATGAATTTCTTATATTGAACCTGGCAAAGATTGGATTGCTCAGTTCAAGTTCACTGGTTCAATGTAAAGTGGGCCCCCTTCACCTATGGTTACTTTTATTATCCATAAGTGAAAAGGGGTCCATAAAACATTGAACACAGAGAGCCCCCTACTGATTCCCCACCTTATATCCTCCAATTCCCTAACTTTAAAACTATTGGGTGGTCTCCTGTCCCCATCAATCTGCCTGCCACCCTTTCAATGCTTGTTTTGGCCAGGGGCACAGTGCCCAATCCTTTAGTGATTGGCTATTGCCCGTGCTGGCAGGGATCTAGTAATCCATGTCAATGTTTGTGTCCATCTAATGGCATCCCTTCAGTATCAGTCTAATGGCCCCCCTCCAGTGTTAGTCTAATCTGTTACTGCCTGCTCTGGCAGTCTGAATCCTGATACCTAACAACTGCCACTGCCTCACCTGCTAGAAAGAGCACTTTTCAATATATATGCACATTATAGCTTTCCAGCCAGTTTGCCTGCCAGGGCAGGCAGTTGTAGTTTAGAATAACACTTGAGGCCATTGCGAGATCCACTCCCATAAACGACAAGAACAATATGATCCCTGCAGGAGAAGGCCTAAATAGGGAACCAGAAGATTGGGTGTATTGTATGTATCAACACTATTAGGTTTGGCAGTGATGGGGAGGGTTGTATTTAGGGGTCCAAGACATTACCAACTATCTCAATGACACAGAAATTGGGAGTAGCTGGTGAGGAGTTAAAGTGTAGTGGTGAAATGGGCTTATATTTGTTGTTTGGGGGGGCAGGGGTACCATCTAGACATTTTATACCAAATAAACAGAGTATCAAAAAGGCAAAATTAAAGCCCCACATGTAAGGGTGGGGCTGGTCTTGATTTGAACTTAGTGCAAAAACATTTTTTTTTGCTGACTGCTTCTTGTTTTGAGTAGCTTATATGTGGTTGTTTATGCTGTTCTTTGGCCCTGACATTTCATATCAAAAGTCACTCTGGGAAATATCTCAGAATCCTCTGTGGCTGACATCAGGACAAGGCTACAACTAACAGGAGATTGGAATATGAAAATAGATGAGCAGGAGGCGTGCTTTTACCAATCTCTCAGTGCAGCCAGTAAAGCCAAAAAGAAATATGAACATAGCAAAATGAAGTGATGAACCACACAGGCTGCAGAAAAAATATACTGTAACTGACAAGTGGCAGACCATAAGCTTTGTTAGCTAGCTGTACTCCTCAGTGTTTCACGATGGCACTTCTGCTTCAACTTGTGTGATTTTAAATAAATCAACTTTCTTTTTGTTCTGCAGCTTGAGTGCACTGTCCCTACCTTTTGTGGAAGATTCAGTTTTCTGGTATGCAGACCTGTGCTTTTTAAAGATCCCCTTTCTCCAGTTGTCAATCAGGTGGAACTCCTGAAGCTGAGTACAGGTTGTGGGACCAGTACTTAGCCTTCGTAAGACAGCAGCAACAGCAACCAGAGAATCAGAGCTTTAACAAACACAAACTCAGATAACAGTAGAGCTGTGTGGAATTTTCACATTCTGCTTGTGCTGAAATTCTGCAGAATTTCAGAAATTTCCCCAAATTCCATAGAATTCCATCACAAATAGAATTCTGAAATTAAAAAAATGTTAATCATGGAATTATTTTTTACAGTTTATATAAACTGCAGATTCATTTTCCACAAACTAATACACATATTGTAAGTCAAATTAATTATTCATGAGCCTAGCGAGGCTCCTGATAGGCTACTGAATTGGTCATTAATGTCTTAGAAATGATTAGTCCAGCTGCAAACTAACACTGCATGGCAGGTGGTGCACAGCAAAAACCTAAATTAAACTAAAAAAATGAAAGTTGTTATTGCAATTAGATTTATAAGTGCACTAACAACCTCAAAAGCAGTAATTTCCCTGGATTAATGATTGGCTGAAGGGAGGTGGCACTCAGCTCTGCCTCAGGCCACACATCCTCCCAACCGGTCATTAATCCCTTGGAAATGATCATCTTCTTTGGTCATTATTGCTTAAGCATTATTCTGTAGTTTACATAGACATGCTTCTTGGAATTCTGTGCAATTAAAAAAGAATTTCCAAAAAGCATTCCGGAGATGGAATTGCCATTCGGCACAAATCTTGCCAGTGGTATCCCACATTCCACATGGCTCTAGATACCAGGCAATTGAATCTCCTATGACCACAGTCTGGCCTTGGCATAAGGCCTGGGAGATACTGGGATGAAACTGGAGCAAGTCTAGATATGAAATGTCAAGTCTAGCGGATGGCAGGAGAAACCAGACATGATCTATTTCAAACAACAAGCAATGAGTTAAAATGGAAGCCAGGGCCAGCCCCACACTGGGCTTTGGTTCATCACAGTTCCCCTGTAACCTTTACCTGGTTCAAGATTTTAATCCCACTCAGACCATTGCATTTTTACTCCAAATCTTGACTTTTCCAGTAGTGGTTCAGCACCCAAAGATTAAGGTGTGCAATTATTTCTCAAACCAAACATGCAGCTCTAGTTGGCTGCTATGGTTTAAAAATATGTTGTGGTAATACGATGAACACATTGGCTTTCTCAGCAAACAAGCATATCAAAAGATAACAGAGCAGCATTATACTGAGTCATCTTAACGTTCCAGAGTACAAGCTCTTTAGGAAGGACAGAGACAACAGGAGGGGGAGAGGTGACAGCATACAGGATTAAACATATTAGGGTGTCAGAAGATATGGCAGTCAAGGAGGGAGAAAGGTAAAAACACTAAGGCAGGCAGCAGGAGCTTCAGCAGGCAGTGCCTCTCCTGCCTCCCCACCACCAGTACATTGGCAGGAGCATCAGCATCTGCAAGAAGTGTTGACCGTGTTGTTCCTGATGTGCCCACCACTGGAGCCAGAAGTTGGTGCAGGGGATCTATGTGATAATGGCAAAAGTCTAAAGGTTATCGCTGTTATCCAGAAGCCAAGAGTGCCAAAAATTTATTTCAGCACTCTGACACTCCAGCGCATAGCAAAATGGCACCGGTGACTCAGGTTTTAATGTTTTATGCAGGGGTGCCCCTGCACCAACCCTACTTAAGGATTCTCAGCTCGGGGGTGCCGTCGAGGTGGGTGAAAACATTTAAAAAAAGGATTGGACGAGGGCAACAAAAGGCACAGGCGCCTGACCCGGACCCGACCCGAACCCAGTAGCCTGTCGACCAATGCCGCTAACCCACCCACCATGTCATGGGGTCACCGACAACCCACCATGGCACCGCCCTCACATTCCCTTCTGCCCCTTGCTGTGAATGCTTGCTCCCCTGGCGTATGTATAGTGACATCCCCATATTATATTCGCCCGAACCCCATCCAGCCGCCCTACCCTATGGTAGCCCTCGACGCAAGCGCTGGGGATTGGGTTGCTGTCATTATAGGCGCCCAATCTCTAGCGCTATTATATCGCGCTACTGGTGCAGGGGATCAGCCCTCCATCCCATGGAACCAACGATTCCATCCAATGAAGAGGAGCCCCATTGAAGATCGCACATGTCCTTGGTGTGGGATATTTTCAATACTACACTGGAAGACAAGAGCATAGTTAAATATAATATCTGGATTCAGTAGCCCAGATTGCTGAAAGAAAATTCTGTCCTAAAGCTTTGCCCAAAACAGCTGTAGAATAATACTTGAGAGATTCATGTTCAGATGACGGGACTGCTGGAGGGCTCTGAAGGCCTGGCTTTGAATATTATTTTTGCAGCACTGGTTGGGCTCAGAGCTTCTTGGGATAATAAGAAGACTATGCTGCAGATTGTTAATGCATATTGAATCCCACCAAGATGCTTTCCTGGCAACAATCCTCCACTGAGATGGCACTGGTAGTGCTGGACATTGTGGCAGTGATGGACCAAGTACTAGCAGTGGCCACATAACGTAGAGGTTTGCAACATCAGGACTCAGTAGTCCAGCTCTTCCTGGACCTCAACTTTGCCATGCAACAAAAGAAAAAGTAATTAGAGATGGTTTGTTAATGGCTTTTGGTGCTAGAGATTCATGTGTTGTCTAAGCAAAATTAAGAGTCCAGTATGGGGGGGGGGCGAGGGGACCTGCATCTACCTTTGTCTGGCTAATGCTGGGAAACTGTCTCAGTGGATTGAAGCTAAGAGAGTAGAATTGGACCTGCTGCAGAACTCAGATTTGGAAGGCTACAGCCTGTAGTTCAAGGGAGTGGTGCAACTGCCCCACCCCCCATTCATCCTATTTAAGGGCTGCTCTCCTCACTCCACACACAAGCATTTTTTCCTTGCTGACTGGAGGATCTGTTCATTTGTCTTCTCACTTTATGCCTGCTGTGGCCTTGCCCACTCCCCACCCCATCTAGTTTGTTTGTGCTCTGGACTCTGCTAGGTTTCTGCTGGATGTGTTCCTGTGTTTCTCCTACTTTGGTTAGTATTTGTTTTGCTTCTGGCTGCTGCGGGCTGTTTTTCCTGTTCTACTGCATTTGTGCTTTGGTTTTGTGTGTTATTTTTTCTTTCTTTTGGGGCTTTCTAGTTGCCTTTATTTGTGCTGTGTTGCTCCTTTGCTGTGCTCCAGTTCCCTGTCCTCCTCAGCTACCTGGCATCCTTAGTTTCCTGCCTTTGTTGTACTGTATGTTTCAGCTCTCATTCCAGCCCTCTGCTGCTGTTTCCATTTAATTGCCTGCACCTGGTCTAGGCGTTTGCTCTCAGCTAGCAGCAGGTGTGGCAGCAGGTACTGCTGCATTTCTATTGCAACTCCAGGTAATTTGTGCTGCTTTTGCTCCTTCCTTCTTTTCCTTGGGGATTTCTCGCTACAGTCTTCATTATGTTTAAAACTGATTCTACCTGGTTGCCTGGGGTCGGCTAGGGGAAGGAAGATTGAGCGTCCCATCGGACGCTGTTCTCCTTCGGGGAGGATTACCAGGGTGCTTAATGCACCCGACATCCATGAGGGACGGTGAAAGCACTGACTCTCAGGGGCATTAGCAGCTCCTATACAGAGGAGTCAGGAAGGGGAGGATGCTGTTAGGCACTTGGCAGGCGTGCATAAGCATGTTCCTGCTCGAGCCGGTGTCCTCTGGGGTTGGAGGGGAAACCACAAGAAAAACAGAAACTACCCTCGTTTGTCCTAGATGACAGCTGCTCCAGCCACCCAGACCAGAAACTATGGGCATATCCCACTGTGCAAGGTGCTCCACGGAAGCAAGAGGGAGGTAGGAGTCACCAAAGATCACTCTTGGGGTAGACTCGGGGTTCAGAGAGTGGGTGGCATGGGTAAAGCCAGAAGGAGTGGAGCGTCAAGGTGATAAGGCGGATAAAAAGTAATTTCAAAAAACAAAACAAAAAAAATTCTACCTGTCCACTGCATTTACTCAGCCTGCAATTGCACTTCCTTATTATTTGTGCAGACAAACCTATTTCAATTTGCTTGGCTATTTAGTGCTACTAGCAATGCAACAGAATTTCACCCAATTCTCCTGCCCTTCCATGTTGCTTTCCCCATGTGTACAGCCCTTTTGGGGTTCTTAATCTGCTCAAACACATGTACCAGCCCAGCTACAGCTGCAGATATTTCATCAATTTAATTTCGTCTACTAGTTTAATTCAACTAATGGTACTTAAATTATTTTAGCCTGAGTGACTTCCGGTTGGGATACCCATCTAATGGCAGCCTAAACAGCGTACTCCACCAATCGTCTTAACAATCCACGGGCATCCAAACCTAAACCCACCGTCCTGTCAACTAAAAGAAGAATCTCAGATTATCTGATGCCTCCGAAGCACCGATGGAGGGATAATTCCTTGAACCAAGCAAGTAAAAGTTTAAAAATGCCAGCTTCGGTTGATACTAAGAAGGTGCTGGAATCTATGAGTCTCGCATCAGGGCAAACAGCAGAGACCCCTCTGGAGGAATCTGAATGCACTATTATATCTAGAGAATTTTGCCAAACCCTGAAACAAATTAACCAGACACTCCAGCGATTAGAAGCAAAGGTTTCAGGCCAGTGTTCAGAAATGACCACATTAACCACGTGGGCTGGGGAAATTGAGGAGACTTTAACGGACTACACAACCACTACCGATGTACACAACAAAACCCTTCAGGACTTGCATTACCATTCCCAACAACTTGAAGTGCACCATGTAGAACTAGAGAACAGAAATCGGAGGAACAACCTCTAGATTCATAGGCTTCCCGAGGGCACTGAGACTGGCGCAATGATTGCTTTCATCGACTCATTTCTGCATGAGATTCTAAATCTCCCTCAAGACAAAGCTCTTAACATAATTTAAGCACACAGATCCTTGATCCCAAAACCCCGGTACCCTAAGGCGAAGCCACGTTCAGTAGTTCTTGCTTTCTTGGACTATAGAGTGAAAGAGGAGATCTTAGAACTAGCATGGTCAAAATAAGTTATTCACTTTGGGGACACTTGCTTGTATTTGGACCACTATTTTACAACACAGCTGCTCTCCCAAAGGAGAAAAGTACTCACAGTGGTTAAACATCTACAACAGCAAAATATCAGCACTTTTGTTGAGTATCCAGCACACCTGAAGGTCCAGCTGGCTGAAGGAATGAGGTGTTTTTCAGACCTGCAAGTGGCGGGAGACTTCTTGATTTCAGTGGGCATACAACCCCAGGCTGAGGAGGTCAGTCTACTACAATGCAGGCAGTTGGAGTCCAGGAGCTGGGCCTACAGTGGAATTAAAGGGCAGGGCACAAAGGGCAACATGGACGCTTCCTCCTTGTGGGACTCCCTACACAACAAGAAATGCTCGAGAGGCCTGAACAAAGAGCCAACACAGACAGAATCTGAAATGGACTGAGGGGACACCACCACCACAGACGCAGCAAACTCCCAAACTACCTGATCATTTTCAGGCACAGTATCTCTTAATAATTTGCTTTTTGTGATCTCCCCAGGCTTGGTTCCATGAGGACACATGTTGAAATCATCTCAGACTGTTTAAAGTGTCACGGAGCATAACCTCACCTAAAACAGAAGACAGACTGTTTAATTTGAAACATTTTATAATGACAGGATGTATATGTTGTTAAAATATACCATTTGATATCTTCATAGCCCATGGTCTGATGGTTTGGGGGGGGCACAGCTTCCTCATTGGGGGGCTTCTGGATCCACCAGGTACAGGTGGAGAAGCCACACTTGGATTTATTTATATCCCCCTCATGTTTTGGAAGTGCTTATGGGGTGACCTGATTTAAGCGATGGTCATATGGGGCACAAGGGTAAAGGTTTAAGCTAGACTGCAGGTGACTTATAGGGTCTTTATTGGTAGCCCCCTCAGGGGAGTCCTCAGGGCTAGGCCTCGCTCTGGGTGGACAGTTTCTTTCTGCTTGGCGGGAGCTTGGCTTCAGGGCATTCGGGGGATGTGCTGCTGAGGTTCTGTCCCTTAAAACTGCTAAAGGTGCCTGTGGCCGGACTTGTTAGGTCTCCCACAACTAAACTGGTAATTTACCAACTTAATAAATATGGGGGCTATCAGTTGATTGACACACAATATTAACAATTTTTAATTGACTTTCCTACATGGGTCTGGTGGTGACTGAAGACCCATAACGAGGCCTGCTTAATGGTGTTTCTGATGGGGGATGGCTGCGTTCCCAATTATTCCTTCACCATGGACCAGGATTTAGTAGATTATGTCAACACCTTTTTAGATTGCGTTGAATTGATTGGCCTACTGTTTCTCATGTTAGTGATAGAAACAACTTGACTAAATAATATTTTTACTGTACTGACATGGTGTCCTACCAATCGGAGTGTCAAGGGTGGTTTGGGCTCACGATTTTTATAGTTGGCTTATCCGCTGACACTCACTGCAAGGAGCTAATAGTATTCAACATCACTGAAGCTCTAGGGAGAGAGCCCTCAATTTGTAGAGTGTATATATTCCCTCCCTCTTAATTCCCTTTCCACAG
Source organism: Neoceratodus forsteri (assembly GCA_016271365.2). Classification (NCBI taxonomy): domain Eukaryota; kingdom Metazoa; phylum Chordata; order Ceratodontiformes; family Ceratodontidae; genus Neoceratodus; species Neoceratodus forsteri. The sequence continues at coordinate 1,578,671,448 of CM057449.1, read as the reverse complement.
TGGGGAAGGGAGTTCAGACAAAGATCCTATAAACCTGTGTCTTCTGCATAGGAAGTCATTTTATGTTTAACCATAAAGGTTCTTGCCCAGTTGGCAATGATGGCTGTTGTATAATTAATAGGTTGTTTAAGGATGGAAACTTACTAAACTGTTTTCAGGGGAGGGGGAAAGGGATTTTGAGAGGGAGATTTGGGGAACGTATCATAATTGGTTTTTACTTTTTTTTGTTTTTAACATATAATGGCTAATTCAGACACGTTGGTATGCACATACAATATAAATGGTCTTACAGGTCCAGTTTAATGCAATAAGATTATAGCTTTGCTTAAAAAGTCGACAGCAGAATTTGTGCTTCTACAGGAAACCCACCTTTCTGAAAGAGAGCATAGTAAATTTTTGAAGATAGGGTTTTGGGAGATAGCTGCCTCCACGTATAAAAAGGGTAGACATAGAGGCACTATGGTACTTATTCCACACAAGTCCCATTTTGAAAAATTGGCAGAAAAGGTGGATAAAGAGGGTAGGTATGCCGTCATGAAGGGCAGACTTGAGGGGCAATTAATAACACTCGCATCTGTGTACTTCCCACTGGATACCCCTTATCAGACTATAGATCTTTCCTCCTCCTGCTCCAGGAATGGGTGGAGGGAGTCTTGATCTGTGGGGGAGATGTAAATTTAACCTTTTATCCTGCCCTAGATATGACTTCCCAGATTCCAAGAAAGTCACACCAGGTGGCAAGAAGAGTCCATAAGTTGCTGAGAGAGTTAGGTATTTTAGATGTTTGGCATCATCATCGCCCTAGACAAAGGGACTACACCTACTTTTCTGCCACATATAACATTTACTCCAGACTGGACTACTTCTTGCTACCAAGGGATGAGGTCTTTAGGGTACAGGATACTTGGATTGGGGACTTTGTCCTTTCAGACCAAGCCACATTCTTCATGTGTTTGGATCTGGGAGGATTTCGTAGAAACACCTTTTGGATACTAAATATCTCCTTATTTAAGGATAAGAAAGTTAAAGATCAGATTTTAGACACATATCAATGTTTCTTAACAGAAAATGAGGGAAAGGACACGTCATCTGCCACCCTATGGGATGTGGCCAAGGCTATTCTCTGGGGGAGGTTTATTCAGCTTACGGCATGGCAGAAGAGAGAGAGAGAGAGGAGAAGGAAGACCCTTACTGAACAAATCCAGTTGCTGGAGGGAATGCAAAAACAGAAATAATTTAGGGCTCTAGCACAGCAGCTTAAGACTCTTAAAGGGGAAATAGGCCAAATATTAAATTATCAGGTGGAGCAGAAATTATTTTTAAAGCACAAGTATTATCAGGGTGATCCAGGGTCATTTAGATTATTAGCCAATAGATTGAGAGCACAATGATCTAGGGCCACAATCACAAATTTGTGCACCCTGGACAACAGAAAGTGGTATATAAAACAAATGAGATAGCTGAGAATTTTTGGGAGTTTTATGAACAATTATATCAGAAAGGAACCTCTCCACCTGATGGGAGAACGGAATATTTCCTACATAATTTGAAACTGCCAACCCTATCCCCAGTTCAGGCTAAAGAGCTGATGCACCCAATAACAGTGGAGGAACTTAAAGTGGAAATGGGAGCCCTGAAGACAGGGAAATGTCCTGGGACAGACAGACTCCCAGGGGAATTTTTTTAATGTTTTAGGGACCTTCTCCAGCCCCTTATTCTGAGATTATTCTCTGAGGTCGTGGAGGGCAGGGTCTAGGCACCACCCTCCTCGGCTACAGCATTGATTTCAGTGATGCCCAGACCAGGGGAAGACTCCTCCAGATGTGCTTCTTTTCATCCAATTTCCCTGCTAAATATTGATTATAAGATTTTTTTCCTCCATTATGGCAAAAAATATACAACAGTATCTTCCCCACCTCATACAATTAGACCAGAATGGATTTGTGCTGGGCAGACAGGCCCAGGATAACTTGAGATGCACCACCCACCTTACTGATCATATTAACAACTCAGCTATCCCGACTTTATTAATGAGTCTTGATGTTGAGAAAGCATTTGATAGAGTGGACTGAAGTTTTCTGAGGGGCGGTCCTTTCCCGGTTTGGGTTTCCGAGAGAATTTACACAACTGATAAGCAAGTCATATCACTCCCCACCAGCCTATGTGAGAACAAATGGCCATATATCGAGACCTTTGAAACTCAGTAGAGGTACAAGACAGGGGTGCCCTTTATCACTGTTGCTTTTTGCACTATATATAGAACCTCTTGCTCAATCTATTAGGGAGAATGGGAACACAAAGGGAATAAGACTGGATGGCTTTGAGTACAAACTGACTTTATATGCCAATGATGTACTCATGTACCTTACAGAGCCTGACTCTTCCATCCTTGCCCTGTTCCGGCTGTTGGAGGAATTTTCCTCCCTCTCCAGACATAAATTGAACTGTACTAAAACAGAGATACTTAGCTGCAACTATACCCCTTCCCTGGGTTTAAGGAACAGATATCCCATGAGATGGGACCTAGATCAGATGCGCTACCTAGGGAATAAGATTGAGATGAGCAACTACTAGCTCTGGGAACTCAATTATCCCCCTTTGATCACCCAACTAAGGAAGGACGTCCAGAGGTGGACCTTTCTGCCCTTGTCTATATACTCTAAGACACAGGCGTTGAAGATGAATGCCCTACCAAGGTTGCTTTATTTATTCCAATGTGTACCCTGTCTGATTGCTCAGAAAAAGTTAAATACATGGCAGGGCATGTTTTTTAGATTCCTCTGGGCTGAAGATTGACCTAGGATTTGTAGAGCCCTTTCATACACCCCTAAGGCCAAGGGAGGTCTAGCTTTTCCTAATTTACAGGGTTACTGGGCGGCAGCCCAAATGCGGGTGGCACTCTTATGGGGCACCCCTGGCTTTGATTCCCATTGAAAGAGAATGAACCTGGCAGTTGGGACTGAGCCTCGCCTTCAAGTCATCCTGTTTCAAGATGATGCTGGGTTTCCAGAGATTTGTTACATGGGAACGAGGACTGTCCTGGAGGGATGGATGAGGGGTGTAAACCAGGGTTCAATTAGATGCCAACTGTGGAAGTTCCGATGGTAGGCTTACGACCCCTTTTCCTGGCTGCCACTTTAGACTTCTGGTTTAAGAAATGGGCCAAGAAAGGATTTTGCTCCCCTTATCAGGTCTTATAAGCAAATAATCCTATTTCTTTTGAGGCAGCCAGGCTTCTCCTACGAGATAATCTAAGATTTTACCAAATCAGAGATTACGTCCACACCTTCAGAAATCTTACTCCCGACTGCAAGAGGATGCAATGGACCCCCCTTTCCGTGGCATTTGGTTGTCAGGGGGAGGTAGAGGAGCCATATCCTTATTGTATCAAAGGTATTTATTAGATCTGTCTCAACCCACTGAAAGACTCAAACTCAAGTGGGAAACAGACCTGGGGATTACTCTTCTACAGAAACAATAGGCTGGTGTATGGCTCACTACATGGCAGATCACAGGGGCCCCTCTTTGGAGGGAATATGGCTGGAAGGTGAGCTCTAGGTATGTTCGTGTTCCAGTGCAGGTAGTGCACTACACACCAGCAGCTGATTCAAACTGTTGGAGGGGGTGTGGGTTCACTTCAGTCTCCCAGGCTCACATTTTTTGGACATGTCAGATGCTTAAGGGGTACTGGACTGATATAGAACACCATCTTAAGGAGATTTTTCAGTTTCAATCCCCTCCTGGGCCCTGAGCATCTGGTTTTGGGTCTTAGATAAAGGGAGATACGGGGAAGAAAGGCAACATATTTATGGTCAGTTCTTACAATAGCTGCCTTTAAGGCCATTACTAAGAAATGGGCACAGAGAGCTCCCCCCCTGCTAGCAGACTGGAGGGCTATAGTAGGTAGTATTCACTTAGTGGAGAGGATTACATTTGGTCTTTGGCCACAAACCCACTTATATCAAAACAGGTGGACCAGGTGGCTCTTGTATGAGCCTAATTTGTATATAGATGCTTAACCATGCACTGCTGGGCCCCCTTTCCCCCTCTCTCCCTCTTTCTCTCTCTCTCTCTCTCTTCTCTCTCACTCTCTCAGCAAGTGTTCATAAAAAGAAAAAATAAGAAAAAATACATATTTTTTGTTACTCCAATCAGTGCACTGAATAATATTCTAGTATCTCCATCAAGTTACGGTAGATAGAAAAGTTAGCAGTGTTATTTGACAGATATGTGGGATCTTTTAGTTCAGTCTAACTAGATCATCATATGCTTTTATTCAGTAAAAAGTTACCTTGAAGGTACACACTGTGATGTCAACAAGATTTATCTTGTGTACCTATGTAACAGATGTATGATCTATATGTTTTGACATGATGTAATAAGCCCCTTGGGGCCTTCCATAATAAAGTATATATAAACAAAAAATATTTTATCCTACTTGTTTAATTAGCTGTTTGGCATCATGGTGTCTTTCTGTGGCTTCTCCATTTTGCCCATGGTAGGGGACTGCATTGTTACAGCAGGCATTGTGGCTCCATGCAATGGGAGCAGCTTTCAATTTCTTATATGTGTTATTGGTCACTTGCTCATTCTGGCCTTCTATTGCTGTTCTGCATAGCCTTCATGGCATTAGCGCATTCAGTACTCAAGCTGGCCTCCTACTGCTGCTCCACTTGGCCTTTACAGCATTACATAACCGTCAATTCCCTGCAACTCTCTACCTAAGGGCAGCTGGCTTTACCCAGCCTTCTATCATCCCTTCCCTACTATTATGCCCCTGGTTTACACAGTCATTCATTCCTATACTGTCATCCCCTTCCAAGTCTGGCAGCATAACATGTTTACTCACTTTGAACTGCACCTCCTACCTTACAGGCCTTGCAGCCTTCTCCTACCTAACTGGCTTCACAGCCTCTTCCTCTCCAAACTTTGGCCCCAGACTTCGCCCAGCCTCGCCATTCACTTGCCCATAATATACAATCCAATTCACTCCCAATTTGGCCTTCTAATTGACTTGGTCGGCATGCATTCCTGTGGTTGACAATATTTGCCTTAACTAGACCCACGAGAGGGTCCATATTGCTCAGCCTGATCTATGTACAGGTCACTCCATGTCAGCTGTTATCTCATCAAGATCCACAAGAGAGTCCACAGTGCTCAGTCTGACCTATGTGCAGGTCTTCCCATGCCTGCCATCATCCACTACGACCCATGTGCAGGTCCCATGCTCATCACAACATGTTTTGCCACATTTTGGAGACATGCTGACTGTATCAATTACTTCCAGGGCTCAGGGCTAGCCCTGTGGACGACAGTCTCTCTCTCTGCACCTCATAGTCCACATCTTGAGCATTTGAAGCTTGGGGCAGGGTACTTCTCACCTGGCCCATAGTTGGGAATGTCCTCACTCCAGGTGGACCATCACTCATCAACCATACCGATGGCACCTCTCAATGTAGCATTTAAGACTTCAGTGGTAAAGGGGTGGGGCTCTCATTGGAAGGGCCCCTTTAGCCACCAGAGTGGGTTCAGAGGCACCCTTTCAAGCTGTTCTCCCTACAGCCACCTCTGGTTCACCTGGTTTGTTCATAGATTGGTAGGTCAGTTGAGAGCCTCGACAGTCGTTACTCTCCTCCTCCCGCTTTGGTTGCCCACTGTTGCAGAGTTAGCTCACAACTTTCCATGAAATTCCATTAGAGGGATAGAGCGAGAGTGTTCCCCGAAATTGCAGTTCCCCTTGATTGGTCTAATAAATTGCAGTAGCAGAGCCATCACTACACAAAAGTATCCCAAAGTCTGGAGGGAAGTGACCTGGGCCTTGGCTCCCGAGAAGTTTCCTCCTCAAAGGATTTTTTCCCTCTCTTCCATATCAATGGTCATAATACTAGATAGGTGTAGATGTAATCCTTAGGTCACATAGTTAGATTTCCACTGTTAGATGGAGTTGGTCGGTTGCCCCGTAATTGTCCATTCTCCCCTTTGGCTGTTCTCTCTCTCCTTAGGAAGCCAGGCCTCCATGCCTCAGTCAGATCTCTGAGTGGGTCACTTTTCACCTGTTGTTTGCTGCCTACTTTACTCAAACAATACAACCAACTGATCTATGCTACCAAATGAACCCATACTACCAACATACTTACATACAGGTCTTTGAACCCCAATAAGTGTTCCCTACTCTTTTTGGGCTGGTATATCCCTCAGATAGAGAGGTGAAATGCCAAGGTTTATCTATGTTACACAAACACAAAACCAGTTGACAGACACATTGAATTGGAAGGCTACAGCCTGTAGTTCAAGGGGGTGGTGCAACTGGCCATACCCCCATTTGGCCTATTTAAGGGGCACTCTCCTCACTCCACACACAAGCATTTTTTCCTTGCCCCTCCATCCACCTATCCTCCTCCTCCGGCTGCATGCCTCTTTCTCCCATGGACTTCTTCTTAAGTTACCTTTAGCCAAGGGAATCACTCACACAGCACTTCAAGGGTGGAATCCTCCTCTAGGGTTCCTTGCCTTCATACTCCTACAGGGTGGTATACCCCATGGATAGAGAGACAAACAGCCAAAGTTTATCTATGTTACACAAGGACAAAACCAGTTGCACAGGCACATTGAAATGAAAGATGGGAGTTTGATGAAGAGCCATAAGTATTATGATTTTAAAAGCTTCCTGTGAAGTATGTTGCTACTTTTGCACCTAAGGTGTGCAGACATGTCTTTGTTTGTACCAGGACTTTTTGCAATACTTAATGATCCAGCATATGATAAACTACCTTCATCTTCTTTTTGAACTTTATCCCTAATTTGTACTGCATAGTTGGATTATTCTGCTTAATAAACTGTACTTCAGATGTTGGTAATGGCATTTTGGGCACCAAAGAACATACTTAGGTAATAGGGATGGCATCCACAATATTTTCTCTCCCAGTTTTAGTTGGCATAGTTTGCAACCAGAGGAGAAGTTTGTACATAATCCCCACACTGTTGGTCCATATGTGGCCTAAATAAATTCATTGTTAGCTGTTGAAGTATATTGTTTCTAATTAAACTAGACATACAGCTCAGTAAAATATTTGGCGCTAGGGAACTGGGCTTCTGGAGGCCATATAAAGGATTATTGTAGTGCAGCAGGGAATCTGGCCATATACTGTACTGCCAATATAGCTGTTTCAGGAAGTGTATATGTCTATTTGTTAAATGCCAGAATGTTTTACACAGCAACAGATACTGTGGTTGACTAACTTCCTAATGATACAGTAAACTGAAAATTCCTCTCTAGGACTTACCTTTAGCAAAGCATGATACAAGGTATAAAGCAACTGCTATGTCTTTTCTGTATGAATTCCCTATGATCCACTTTGATGTAATATCAGTATAGTGTATAATATACAGTTCATGAATAAAATGTTAAAAATACTGTCACCAGCAAAAAATGTATTAATGCTGTCTTTCAGAAAAATAGTATTGAGATGCATGTTTTTATTACTGTATTGTATTGACATGAAAAGACATGTATCAACACATGAAACCCATTTTGATATGTTCTAATTGTGTTGAACTGACTAGAAACTTTTATTTAAAAATTAAGTTTGTATAATCAACAGTTCAAAAGTTGGACTTTTCAAGCATTACCAGTGATTTATTTTAAATTGACTAACTTTGGACCTGTTAGGGCTAGGACTTTTATTTTAATGAAAGCTTGGAACCAGCTACAATAACATACTGATATATCATGTTGCTATGACTTCTATATATCAAAACAAAAAACAGGCAAAATGGTTTTAAAATGTATCAGTCCTATTTTTACCAATATATTATATCAACAAGACTGAACACTGAGAAAATCTAAACATGATATACCTATAGTATGTAAACCTACTGATGCACAACTGTTAAAGTTGGAAGATACAAGTGGTTATTCCATCAAAGAACAAACACACCCTTTTTTAGTTTAGTCAAGAAAAGGCTAAGCAAGGACATGATCACACTGGTCTGAGTACTAAAGCAAATAGGCAATGTGGAATATGCACAGATGTTTGAGCTGGAAAGGAACCTGGGGGTAGTTATATCAGATGACCTAAGGGTGGGAAAGCAATATGAGAAGGCAGTAAGGAGGGCTGGGGGGATACTGGGATGCATAGGGAAAGGCATCACCAGTAGAAAACAGGAAGTTGTTATCCCTTTGTACAGTTGGTGAGACCCCATCTGGAGTTCTGCATCCAGGTCTGGAGACCCCATCTCTGCAAGGACATAGACAGGGTGGAGGCTGTCCAGAGGAGGGCAACTAAAATGGTGTAGGGTCTGCACCAGAAGACATACAAAGAGAGACTAAGGGAACTAAATATGTATACCCTCGAGGAAAGGAGGGAGAGGGAGAACATGATAGAAACTTTCAAGTACCTCAAGGGAATCAACAAAGTCCAAGAAGGTAGCATATTTCAGAAAAAGAGATGTACAAGAACAAGGGGGCACATTTTGAAGATAGAGGGGGGATGGCTCAGAGGTAATGTGAGGAAGTATTTTTTCATGGAGAGGGTTGTGGATGCATGGAACAGCCTTCCTGAGGAGGTTGTGGAGTCAAAAACAGTGGGGAAATTCAAGAATGCATGGGACAGACATAAGGCAATTCTAGTGGGGGGTAGGAGGAAGTAGGCTGTTGGTTAACTAGGATCTGCAGCTTATCCATTAGGTAGGGAAACTGGCAGACTAGGTGGGCCAAGCCATCCTTATCTGCTATCAAATTCTATATTTCTATGTTTCTATGCAGAGATCAAACAAAACTGTTCGGCATGCACTTAAATTTTTTTGGGGGTGAAGATGACAGGAAATATTAGAAAGCATTAGTTCTCACTGAAGGTGGTGCATGTGGAATAGCCTACCTGGTGAGGTGGTGAAAGCAAGCATTGTTCATTATTTCAATTCAGAACTAGACAGATCTTAAGGATGCAGTGGTGGAAATTGCATGAAACCCAGGGGAACTCGGATCCAGGAGGGAAATTTGAAGTCTGGCTCAGTTCCTGGAGCAAAATTAGAAAAGGCAGCTCCTGTTCAAAATGAACCTCCTCAAAAGGACAAAAACTAAATAAAGTGTAAAAATGCAACATATAATGGGGAAATGTGTCCCCAGACCCCTGTTAGGTATGTTTGATCCTGTATCTAGTATGGTGGGTTCCCCAGTGAATGTTCCCATTTCCAGTACTGCAAGGAAGAATTCCATTGAGGACTACTGTATACAGCATGGGTATGGGTAGTAGTCCAACTGAAAAATTTGGATATGTCAGAAATAAAAGTTTGCATAGTTACTGCCATACACCAGAAACAACAAACCTGATGACCCGTCTCCCCCTTCCATAACCACAATACTATGTTATTATGGTTGTAGTAGTAGTAGTTTGGGCTATTGCAATCCAAGATGTTCTGTTAATGTTGGTACATATTATTTATTCATGTTTATTTGAAATGTAGTGACTGGGATAGGCACACTGAGCCATAGCTTGTTCCCAGGTGTGAGCCAGGGAAGGGGATAGAGCATGGAGTATATCCCAATCCAATATCCCAAAATATACCATAAAAAGAAAATACCACATGAAGCAGAACATAAAATAAATTCTTGTTGAAATGCACTATAAAAGTATAGACTAAACAAAATTTAAATGTGCAACTCATGAGTCATTATTTATTTTTATTCTTTTTTAATTCAATATGCTTTATTAATTTTTAGCACATTACAAGTGAAAATAATCCAGTATACATTAAGAAGATAATACTACATAGGTACAATGATCTATAAAGCAAAGTCTTTTTCTTCTGAATATAAGTAATGTACAGTCTATAACATCCCAAACTACAATCCCACCCCTCTCCCCTTGCCAAAATCATGAGGTGATAAGATTACATATGAGTATTCCAATCTGAATCGAGTATGGACCTAGTTACGGTTGCCATTCAATTAAAAGGGCTTCTAGCAGTCCCCACTTAATAAGATACTCTTGGTTCTTATTAGAAATCATGACAATATGTTTTTCTAGTTGTAAAGCCAATAAAATCTCTTTGTGCCATTCTAATAAAGATAGGGGTTCTTCGTCCTTCCAGTGCTACAGAATAACAAGTTTAACAACCGCAGCAATAAGAGCCATGTAATATTTCCTACATTTAGTAATTCCTTGGGAGAATATGTTCAGGAGGCAAACCTCAGGGGTAAATAGTGAATCTAATCCCAATAGTGAGTTCAAGGATTTTTTAACCTTAAGCCACATACTAACCACATTAGGGCAGGACCATAACATGTAGAACATGTCTCAAGGGAAACCAGAACAATGCTGACATTGAGGTGATGGAAGCCTTTTAATTTTGAAAATTCTTTTTGGGGTAAAATACAGATTGTGCATAATATTGAATTACATTAGGCAAAGCCTGTCCTGTTTGATATATCTGTATTGATTACACCATACAGAATACCATATGGGGATAGTTTCTTGTATAGAGAGCTTATTGACCCAATAATAACAAATACCCTTTGGTAAAGTATAATCTAGGGTTTGCAGCTCTCTGTACACTTTGGATATGGGGTGTGGTTGGTTTGTCGTCATTAGAAAGGGCATTACTTCCCTGGTCACCAGCACAATGTAAGATGTTCTAGTAATGAATGAGGTTACTGCATGTTTTAACTGCCAATACTTAAAAATATTTTTATCCAGAATATTTAATGAGTGATACATTTGTGTAAGCGTGAGCATTTTATTCTCATGGATGATGTCCTGAAATTTAAGGTTTGTTAAGGGTGTCCAAAAGGAAGGTAAAATGGGGAGTTTCCCAATATAAAAATGTGGGTTTCCTATCAATGGCTGTTCCATATATTTGTGCCAGTCAACATTTCACTGCTGTTGTAACTGATGTAGTGCCCTGATAGACCATCCAATGGGGGTATTTCTTAATACTGTGGGTATACCTTGAGGTAGTGAATGGAGTAAGGCAGGCAGGGTACAGGAGGTTTGCTTTGTTAAAGTAATCTCTATATCCAACCACAAAGGTTGTGGGATTACGTGATTTCTCTGATCAGGTGTCAGTGACCAGTGGACCAGTTTACTAATGTGAATCGCACTATAGTACATAAAAAAGGAGTGAAGAGCAAGGCCTCCTTGCAATTTTGGAGTGGTAAGTTTAAAATAAGCTTGCCTTACCCCCTTTTCTTTCCATAGGTAATTGTTAATTATTGTTTGCAATTGTGTAAACCACTTCTTTGGGAAAAAAGGGCCCAGCATTCCCATGGGGTAAAGAATGTGGGATAACACATTAATTTTTATTGTGGCTATTTGTCCCCATAAAGAGATTGGTAGCATACTCCATCTATCTAAATCTGTTTTAAGGGTGAAGAGGAAAGTGGTAACATTTTCTCTCATTATGCAGGGGAATTCTTTATAGACTTTAATACCCAAATAGGTCAGAAATCTCGGTTCCCATGTTAGTTGGTGTTCTTCAATATCTGAAGGTAAAGCTTTCCCATTCAATGGGAAAACTTTGGTTTTGGTCGGATTAAGTTTATAGTAGGAAACTTTAGAGAAGAGATCAATTTCCTTAAGTAAGACAGGGACACCACAAATTGTTTTTTCAATGTGCAATAATAAATCATCAACATAGGTGGATACAAGGTGCCTACTATTTCCAACTTTTATGCACTGAAGTTCAGTGGAAGCTATCAATTTTCTAAGAAAATGCTCTAGATAAAAATTAAAAAGGAGGGGGGATAGTGAGCAACGCTGTCTGGTACTCCGTTGTAATATTATTGGGTCAGAGAGTATACCTTTACACCATACTCGTGCAGTAGGTGAACAGTAAAGAAGTAGTATCCATTTAAAAGATACCAAAACAACATTTTGACAACAAACTATTCAAAAGTCTGACTCTGTAGGTGACTAAAGGAAAGGCTGCTGTATTCATTAATGCTAAAGTTACATTTACATAATTTACCTAAATGTGGTTCCAGAGCATTTGAAAATTGTAAAATTAGCCTTCTAATTTCAAAAAACTGTCTTACCTGCATCCTAAAATGGCCGCCAAATGTATTATGTGATGACATCATTGGAGCCAAAGTCAGAGAGATATATGGCTCTCTATAGTATCAACTAGTTCTTTTTTCCATTTGTATAGAATTGTTTCACCCAAATGGTCAAAATCATGTGCATTATTTTGTATAATGCACATGTTATGCTATGGTTCTGTTCATTTTGTTTACTTTAACATGTTGAACATTGTGTGTTAATCCCGAATTTCTCTGTGCAAACTACAGTGCAGTAGAAATCTTGAATAGCCTGGTGGTCTAGTGGTTATGGTGGATCCAGAATGCTACAATGGGAGTGGTGTGGTGGTGTGCATGCTTAATATGCACTTTAAAAAAAATTTTTTAAACATTTATTTTCTGCTATTATTCATTTCTAGTAGGTTTTTGACAGAACCTACAAATGTAACACATAGTTTGAAAGCAAGCATTTGTACAATCAATAAATCAGACTTCCTCAACAAAGTGAAATGCAGCAACAAGCAAGTATATTACTATGGGGGGTGTACAGCCACACCTTTCACCACCCCCTAAAGCCACCACTTTTTTGTAGCAAAGTTCTTGTGCAGTCCAATGTTAGTGTTCATACTTTCTCAAAACTCAAATATATGCTTGTCTTGTCTTCTTTTTCTATGGGAAATAATAATAATAAGAAGAATCAGCATTTAAATAGTGGGTTTCATACACATTGTATCCCAAAGTGCTTTACAAGCAATACTTGGCTGGTAGTGAAGTGACCGAATGTGTAGTGGCAGCCATTTCATACATTATAATCCACACACAGCCTTGGACAGTTGCATGAACTAGTATTATGGAAAGGGGAATGTTGGCCAGGACAATGGGGTCAGGTAGTGAGCAAGGTGCTAGCAGCCCCACATCTTATTTCTTACAGTAATCTGTTGCTATTTCTCTCCTTCTGTCTTCCCCCTTCCCTGAATATAGCAGTACCTTGCAAGAGTGGCCTTCTCAGTCCCCCTCTAGCATTCATTCTTCACTATTCCTCCTCACATTGAAAACTGATGAGCTCATCACCCTTCTGCATCATGAATGCAAGTAGTACAGTGCCTGTTTTATTTTGACATATCAAATATAAACATATCTTTCCAGTAAGTCAGGCTGATAGCAGCAGGGAACAAGGGAAACTATGGACTTTCCTATCCTTAAAAGATCTAGGCTACCTTTGATTAGGCACTATTAAATGATGGGTGTGCACATCATTATGCACATCATTTAATAGTTCCTAATCATAGGTGGCATAGATCTTATATGGGTAGGAAAGTCTGTTTTTCTATTTGTGCCATGCTGCTATCAGCCTGGTTTACCAGAAGATCATGTTTATTATTAATATGTAAATATAACACAGGAGACTGTACTAAACACATTCATGATGCAGAAGGGTAGTGAACTCACCAGTTTTTGCTATGGGGAGCAGGTGAGAAGAAAGAATGTCAGAAATGGACTGAAGAGGCCATTCCAGCAGGGTACAGCTATATTCAGGTTAGTTGAAGACATGAGGGAGGACGCTGAGCAGATCACTGTGAGATCTGAAATGTGGGGCTGCCAACATTGTGATCACTACCTGAGTGTGGATGAGAGTAGCCAGTGATGAAAAATACTCAGAGTGGCAGGGCTGCACCTAAACTGTTACCTGAATTCAGTGTAGGGAGATTACCCTTGGGTGGAGGGGAAGGATGTTGACGTTTGTTAGGACAGTATTGAGGGAGTTGTGTATAGCTCATTCAAGATTTGGAAGGGTGGTAGCCAGTCAACTCGAATTGTGGAGTACAGCACAGAAAAGTACTGGAGAAGAATTGCTGGGAACTGTTCTGCAGGGTTCTGAAGATCAGAGATAAAGGAGCAGACTGACACTGGAAGTCAGGTGGATTCATTGAAGACATTAGTATGCCTCTCCTGCTAATTATATTGTTATCCATTGTAACTGCAGCACTTATGAGGGCATGAACAGCAGTTTTTTCTGGTGGGTCTTGATGCATGTTGCTTGGCCCTCCAGGAAGACCTAGTTGTTGGTTAATGAGGTGGGCAAAAAACACAACAGGGAACTGTACATTATTACTACCTTCACTGTGCAGAAGGGTGGTGATCCATTCAGTGTTTACTGTGGGAGCAGAAGTCAAACATTGAGAATGTGGACTGGAGCATGATTTGGGAGGCATTTTTTAACAGTGCTAGAGGATGATGCGTATCAGTATAGGTGTACACAACTCTCTGAGGTACAAGATTACAATCTGAGGTGTGATAATTCTCTTCATGTGACCGCAAGCTCATATGTGGCCCCAGGCAGTACTAAAGACAGGGTATGGATGGTGGGGTGTTCATCAGACATCAAGCTAGGTGCAGGGGGTTCGCATGGAAAAATAAAGCCTTATTTGTGGATTAACAAGAGAGCATGAGCTTTGGAACTGAACAAGACCGTTACTTTGCTGTGTGACCCTGAGCAAGTCATTAAACTTCCTTGTGCTCCCAGGCCACACCTGTAAACAAGCTTTCAGCTTAGTGTGTCTCTCCTGGTTAACAAAAACACAAAATTCAGTGCATCATATAACCACTAAATTATCAGGTATTTGAAGTGTTGTACTGTAATGCAGTTTGCCAAAGAAACAGTCAGCTGAATTGCAAAACATTTTCCATAAGTTAAAGTAAACAAAATGAACAAAATCATAGCCTAACATGTGTACTGATCAAAATAATCCACAGTTTAATACATGGTGTTGATCATTCTGGTACAACAATTCAAAATAAAGAGGGAAAGAAAAACTAGTTAGCACTAGAGAAATATATGTGGATCTCTGTCTCTGGCTCTGATGATGTCATTATGACTCATCACTTAACACACTTGGCAGACATCTTAGGGAGAAACCAAGGCTGATGTTTACATTTTTTGAAAGCTATGAAACTGTATTTATGTTATTTACATAAATGTAGTTTTAGCATAAATGTAAACAGCAGCTTTTACTTTACCTCGCTATTAAGCCAGATTTTGGAGTTTGCAGTTTTAAAAAAAACTGCTTGTTTAGGTACCCTTTAATGAACTTTTTGGGAAGCCCATCTTGCCCAACACAGCAAATAAAAAATCCCAGGAGACTCGATGAAAAGCCTTTTTGGCATCGAGTGAGATCAGTACTGCAGGGATTGTTGAACTACGGGACAAGGAAAGTAGATGCAATAGCCGGCACATGTGGTCACTGGAGCATCTACCTGCCATGAAACCAACCTGTTCTGGCCCAATTAAATGTCTTATGATAGGTCCCAACCTATTTGCTAGAATTTTGGCTAGAATTTTTATATCCATTTTCAGTAATGATATGGGCTGGTAATTTTCTGGATAATAGGGGTCCTTGTCAGGTTTGGGAATAAGGGTTATAATTGCTTTGAGGAATCTGGTTTCAAAGAAACCGTTATTGAATCAATGATTAAATACATCAGTTAATATAGGGCAAAGTTCTGAGAGGCAGGATTTATATAAATTATTAGTTAAACCATCGGGTCCAGGTGATTTATCCTGAGGGAGTTGTTGTATGGCGTGTTCAACTTCCCATTCAGTAACTGGGTTACCAAGAGTTGTTATCATATCTTGGGATAGGCAGGAGAGGACCACTGAGTTTAGATACTTTGTTATTTCGATCAGTACTATTATCTCACTGCTGGAAATGTTATACAATTTCTGGAAATAATCTTTTAAAATCATAGCAATGATTTTAGGATCTGCATTAACTGAGGTATCCTCTCCTGTTCTCAGTCCCAGTACATGATGGGTTGCTTCAGCTTGTTTAATCTGAATGGCAAGAAGTTTCCCTGGTTGCTCCCCCAATTCTAAATATTTAAGTTTGGTCCTTTTAATGCTAGCTCTGCTTTTTGGGACATTAATTCAAAAAATTGTGCTTGCATGATATGCAGCTTAGCCCAATCCGCCTCAGATGAGTTATTTTTAATATTCCTTTCCAAATTCTGTATAACAGATAATAAGTTTTCCACTTGTCTATGGGATTGCTTGGATCTAACAGTTGTTAGACGTATACTCCCCCCCCCATAGTGCACATTTCAAGGCAGCCCATACAACATCCACTTTAGTGACCGAATCTCTGTTAGTTTTCAGAAAATAGATAATGAACTCCTTAATATGAGTTAGGATAGCTGGAGTTTTAAGCAATTGGCTATTTAGTGGCCACAGGGTGTCTCTTTGTGTATTAGGACCTTGGAGAAAGGTAAGAGTAACTGGGGAATGGTCAGAAATAACTCTCATTTTTATTTCACTAGCCAACGCCCAAGGAAAGGAAAAGGAACTCATTAAAAAATAATCTATTCTGGAGTAAGTTCCATGGGGGGGTGAGAAAAAAATATAGGTTCTCTCAGTTGGATTTAGCAATCTCCATATATCTATTATGCCTGCACCAGACATGAGATCTGACAGGGCTCTTTGGGCTGGAGATGTGCCAACTCTTCTACTATCAGATCTATCAAGGTGTGTAAGTGGTGTCAAATTCCAGTCACCTCTTAAACATATAAATCTTGGGTTTGGTGAAACCACTAGGTCCAGAAGGTGGGTAAAGAAGTGTGGGGAGTCGATGTTAGGGCCACATATCGAGCTCAGTAAGATTTGTTGAGCTTGTAACATATCATGTAACAGTAAATAATGACCATTGACATCCCAGACTTCTTGTATTAACTTAAAAAGGACAAATCTGGTGGTGATAAGAATGGTCACTCCCCTTTTGTTAATGGAGACGCCTGATCCGTAAGCTTGACCAACCCATATCGGACTTAAAAGAGAGACATCATCTCTTCTGAGGTGGGTAGTCTGTAAGCAGACAATCCCAGCACTGAGATGATGTAAATGCTTTAGAATTATTTAACATTTGCATCTGTCTTTGGCACCCCTAACATTCCATGTAATAATATTATATACCCCACTCATGGTTTAAGAATTGACTTGGAAGCCATTTATAATAATAGCGTTCTAATTTACATTGCCCTTCAATTTTATGATTATAGGGTCTATACCCTGCTATTAATTTAGACATGATTGGGTGTAACTCTTGCCTTGGCATGCCAACCCTCCCACACTTATCACTTAACTGTCCCATTTATTAATCTATTCAACTAAATACTTCTATCAACACACTACACTATACTACCTCCAGTTCTATAAAACTGTACTGACTTAGTGATCCAGCCAGATGATGTTTTAAAGCACGCCCATGAGCACGCTCGTCCCCCCATGTACCCAACAACATATATTGTTCAACAAACCACTGCAATTTTAATAAAGCAATTTCTAAAGTATAAGAACAAGTTAACACATAATCATTCCGTCTGTAACTCCTTGACACCAAGTAATATCCATATATAGATTATAGAGGGTGTCAAAATATGTCTATTCATCTGCATAACTAATCATTACAACCTTAAAACACAAAGACAAATAGAAAACACAATGAGTGGAAAAAAAAAGGAAAACCAACGGGTGAAAATTGTAGACCTAAAGTTAACCACCCACAGTTCAGAATGTGGAGTAATTGCAACTTAAGACTTAAAAACCACACATCCATTGCATTCACAGAAGTGTGCTGTAGATTAGGTCACACAGTGGGACTGCACCTTCGGTTAGAGTAAAAAAAAACAAAAAAACTTGCCATTCAGTCACAGGATAGCTTCCAAATCTGACAGGGCTTCTCTCAAGCAGCACTTCAGGATTAAAGCTCCAGCCATAACAGCGTCAGGATAGTGAGAATATCCATAGGAGATATACAATTTAGGAGAGCCACTCAGTGTATTTAACATAAGGGCTTACTGTAGGAGACATGGGTCGGATGAAGATCATGCTGAGCTTCCACAGTGCACCAGTGATGAGCTGTTTGAGAGATTTATATTTGTGACCCAATATCTTAGATGAAGCGGTTACTCACATCGAGGTTACAAGTATTACAGTACCCATCACTTAAAGCTGTCAGGTAGGGGTTTCTTGAGCTCCAGGTCTGCATGTTCCTGCGTGTCAAAGGATAGCCAACAATCTTGGAATTTTACTTGTAGGATGGCAAGGTATCTCACTCAGAACTGTCTGTCTGCTGCTATTAATTTAGACATGATTGGGTGTAACTCTTGCCTTCTGAGTCTGACTGATTGTGGAAGGTCTTGAGCAATTTGGATTTTTCGGCCCTCCCATTGCACTTCTTGAAGCGATTTAACTTGTGCTAAGATGTGCTGCATGTCTAGGAAATTAAGTAATTTAAAAATGAGAGGTCTTGATGGTGCATTCGGAGGTGGTGGGCGTAGAGCTCTATGCGCCCGTTCAATGACATAGGTTGCCCCATTCGGAGATGGACCCACAATTTTTTCACATACTTTCTGGATAAAAACAATGGGGGAGCTACCTTCTTCTTTTTCAGGGATCCCGATAATTAGTAGATTGTTTCTTCGGCTTCTACCTTCGAAATATTCCATTTTTTCATCCAGTTTTTTAAGTCTGCAAGTGATGTTAGTGCGATCCAATTCCACTTTATCTTGCTTTTTTTCCACTGAAGTTAGTCAAGTTTCAGAGTCAGATACTCTTATTGCCAGGGAATCCATAGTGGTACGCATTTGGTGGATTTCCTTGGAGATATCATTCATAGAGATCTGCATCAGCTGCATAATCTCCAGAAACCTTTCCTTGGTGAGAACCACAGTCCTGGTTGCAGATGTACCGATAGTGGCTGGATGTTGCTTGGGCTGTTTTATGGCCTTCTCCTTTTCAGGCGTCACAGGAGGCGAGTGCTGCGGCAGAGCTTTCCGCATATATACTTCCACTGTAAAGTGTTTCTTTGGTGCCTAGGGTCTGTTAGTGAGTTAATCCTGTGATCTTCTGTAGAATTCAGCAGCAATTGAGTGATTTTTAACAGTTAATCAGTTGTAGGGACACGGAGTAGAGGGGGAGAGCTGCAGATCACTAGGCTGCCATCACATGACCCATTTATTTATTTTTTTAAATATTGTTTACACTCCTGTGGCCACAGGCTTGGCACTCCTTCAACTACATCCAAGTGAGCTTATCCCCCACCAATATCCTGCTGCGACTACTCCTGGTCCCCATACCCACCCATGACACACCTCTGTGCTGCCCCCCCAAGCTTCCCCCATGGGGCTGTGTATGCCTTCAGTCATTTTGGCATTTCTTCCCCACAGTCACCTGGCTCACCTGAGGCAGAGGTGAAGATGTGGGCCTGTTCCAGGAATGTCATAAGTAGGGTATATTGTGGGGGTGGGCCACTGGTGGAGCTTCATCTGCCCAGTGCTGTCTGCACTGTTTCCATCCCCCATGGAGTGCTCACTGGGATTGGCTGCCAGTCAGGTCTGACACATCCAGCCTATGAGCGTGCTCCAGGTGCCCCACCATCCAACCGTTTATCCCTTATACCACCACCTGTGATCACTCTGGTGGTGGTAGAGCAGCAGTATGTGATAGGTATGCTTGATCCTTCCCCTCCCTCCCCTGCCATCCCTCTGATGGCCCAGGTTCATTTTCAAACTGAGGTGATCAGCACCGAGAGTGGTCATGCTACTGCTGTGCTGAGAGACCGGCCCCTGAGTCATTATTATCATGGTACTCTTACACTTTAAACCCTGGCCAACCCACTGAAATTGTCTGACCTACTGACTCTGCAACACTAAAAGAGCTAAAATTCCTACTGCTGAATGTGTGTAGCTTATTAAAATAACTGAATGGGGTAAAGGCATGGATTGTTCATATAAATCCAGATATATTCATACTCACTGAAACATGGCTAAATGAGAAAATGAGACAGTGAAACAAAACCAAAAATCTATACCCACCTATAACCACTTCTTCCTTGATAGGCAACCGGGGATAGTCCTATACGTCAGTAACAAATTGATTGCAGCTGAAATTAACTCCCCTTCTAAACCAAACAAATTTGAATGTCTTTCTATGAAACTCAAACTATCAGAAGTCAAGACCATAAATGTTATAGGATGCTATAGACCTCCAAAGGAGAACTTACAACTGTTAAATCATATCTCGGCCCTGGTAAACTCACACTTTAACAAGTCTATAATCTTAGAAGACCTAAACAGGCATTACAACAAAGCAGATTTTTTTTTTAAATCTGTGTGATGACCTAGGTTTGATTCAATTATCCAATGCGCCTACTAGACCAAACCCAAAAAAACAGGCAAATGCCACTACCTTAGACCTAGTATTAACTAATGGACACACAAATTTACTCACACTGTGTTTTTTCATAATTATCTTAGTAATCATAATCTGGTGTCCTGCATCAGAGGAACTAAAACGCACAAGTCCAAAACTAAAATTATTACTAAAAGAAGCTTTGCAAAATCCATTGTTAAAGAATTTATAGCAGACTTAGACCGGCTAAATTGGCAACAATTTTATCTCACCATCAAGATAAATGAAGCCTTAACCCTTTTTAATCAAATGCTTCTGGATTAAATAAATAAACATGCTCTATTACAAAAAAGGAACTTAAATGTACTGTCACATCCCTGGTTCAGTCAGGATCTCGAAAAGATGTTAAGAAAGAGAGATAAACTGTGGTCTAAAGCCAGGGAGACCAAAACCGACTCGGACTGGACAAATAAAAAAGAAAAATAAGAAATACATGCACTAAACTTATAAGAGAAACTAAATCCAAATTCAATCTCAACATGATTGAAAATTCTAAATACAAGTTACTAAATTCTGGAAAACAGTTAAATCCACAGAAGGCCACAAAATAACCTCTTCACTGCCAGTTAAAATCAAATCACAGGGAAAAAACAATAAACAAAAAATAACTTATACTTGAGTCAAATTCATATTTTGCAAAGGCAAATTTGTGTATGTTTGAAAATATTGTTTCCTTGTTGATGTTGTGGATGTTATACCACTTTTAAAAAAGTAAATAAAGATTGAATGTTTGAAAAAAAAGAAACCTTGTCAGCAGCATCTTATCCCACCCCATCCCCATTGGAGTACACTGCCTCAACCTGCAACAAGGCAAACCAGTTCAGCTTCTAGACTATCACCTATGAGGAGGTTGAAGATCTCCTCCTAAGAATAGATGTAAATAAATGTTCAGGAGCAGATGGTCTAGAGCCTTATTTCCTGAAAGCTGGCTATAGGCACCTTGCAGTACCTTTAACCCATATCTTCAACCTTTCATTGTCCACAGGTGATTTCCCTCTAATCTGGAAATCAACTCACATCATACCACTGTTCACATTGGGAGATGTGAGCAAATTAACTCATTTGCTCCCAGTGGCCATTTTGGGTCAGATCCAGCACTGGATGGTTCCGACATCAAATGGCGTCTATGGGAACAAATGAGTTAACTAACTACAGACTTATCTCTATATTACCAGTGCAGTCTAAACTTCCTGAGAAACATGTAAATGCTCAGTTAAGGGACTACCTAGAGAAGACAAATGTAATCAGTCCATTACAATCAGGTTTTAGGGCCAAATATGGCACCGGTACAGCACTGGCAAAAGTCATCAATGACTGGCTCTCATCCCTAGATAAGAGAGATACCATGGGTGCCATATTCCTTGACCTCAACAAAACCTTCAACACTGTCGACCATAAAATTCTATTGAATAAGTTGCAAGGTGTGGGAGCAGGTGATGTCACTTGGCTATGGTTCACTAACTATCTAAAGGGTAGACAACTACCGTTAAAAAAGTAGATGGCACCTTCTCTGCCTGTACAACACTTCTAAAGGGAGTACTGCAAGGATCGATCTTAGGGTTGCTACTATTCATGATCTTTACTAACGACCTAAACAGAAACAGAAAACAGGCTTCCATACATCTCTTCACTAATGACACTGTTTTATACATCTCCAAACTGACCTTACCAAAATGACTCATTGATTTACAAATGGAATTCAACAAATTACAAGTAAACCTCAACCAGGACAAACTGCTACTTAATTCAGATAAAACTAAAGTGATGATCTTTTCCCTTAATAATGTAACCTCTACTGCTACCCATACCCCTAAAATATCCTAGGTGACATACTAAAGGTAGAAAACAGCATAAAATATCTTGGTCTATAGATTGACAGTAAACTGTCCTTTGTACCACACAGCAATGCTTTACGTAAAAAGCTAACAAGCAGCAACAGAAATTGCCTTCTGCAGACCATAAGAAAGAACACAGCATAGGCCACATTACTTCCTTTACTGGACTATGGTGATGCTGTCTATGGCAGTTGTTCACCATCGCATTTACACAAACTTGATGTACTATATCATAGAGTCCTTCTATTCATCACTGAGCTAGAACCTAGAACACATCACAGCATCCTATACAAAACCATAGAACAGACTTCCTTATCTATTAGAAGATTAGTATATAGATGGGCCTTCAAAGTAGTAACTAATGGTGTCCTGGGATATATCTCAGAACTCTTCAAAAAGTCACATAGCACATACGCATTAAGAAAAAATAATTGCATACTATATGATACCCCAAGCTTCTATACCAATTATGGCAACATGCCTGTAAGTAGTATTATCCCAATAATATAGAACACACTGCAGAAAACCCTTAAACTCACTAGCAAAGTCAGCTGCACAGTGTTTAAAACCATGATTGAAAATGATCTATAAAGCTGTGTACATGTAATGGTGATGTTACTTGAATGCTTATATGATTTTGCAAATGTTCTACTATAGCAACTATAAAACTAAAAATTCCCTGCCCCGTATGTTCATATGTTTTTGCCTTTTTCCTTTTAATTCCACCATTTCTCTTCCTTCTAAATACTGCTCGTATCACTTGTGAATTGTATACACTTACTGATATTCCTTGTTAGAGCTGTAGCCTAAGTGATTCTTCTACAGCACTACTATTATGTAATAACTGGTAACCCTCGTTATCAACCCGTTTTCAAGTGTTGTAAAAAGTTGTATCAACCCGCAGGTTGATACGAAAAAACTCGCGGGTTGATACGACTTTTACAGTCTCACGCTGAGAAGCTGGCAGGAGTCCACACAAATTAAACAGACTGGCCAGCAACAGACGATTCTCCAACCATAGATTGTCACACAGCATAACCTCCATTTTAACAGCAACGTACAGAGCCAAGTAACAAAGTGTAATCATTTATTCAGAAATTTAGCATTTACCATGCAGGAAGTCTCTCAACTAAAAGTGTACTTTCAGGACTACCCTTATTGTTTCCACAGATGGCATGAACTTTCACCTCAGTTCAACAGAGACTGTAATGACCCGACCCATTCAGATGACGAAACAATTCACTCTGAAACTAAAGGACTTGGGCAGACAATACAAAAACTTGAAAAAAAAATGTTTTTAAGTTTTATTTTTTTACTTCATTCCTAACATTGTGATTTGCTTTACCCGACAGACATCTTTTTGCACCAGTTTATTATGAAAAATAAAACATATCTAGGTGGTTGCCATTCAGTTTTTTTTACACTGCCTTGGTGTGTGATCATAGTGAAACCTCTCGAGCTTCACTCTCGAGGTTTCTCTATAATCACTCACCTTGGCTGTGTAAAAAAACTTCATATCAACCTCCTACATATGCATTATTCTATGTGTATTGTTCTGTACTACATATTGTATTCTACATTGTATTATTCTGTATCACCTTATTTCATATCAAGTTTATTGTCTGACATACAATAAGTCATTACAAACAAACACATACATTAATACCTATTTATAAAATGGACAAAGGATTTCAAGCAATCTGATTGGTTGTTAGCTGTGCATTAGATGTGTCTAATGCACAGCTAAAACTAGAACCCCCATCTAGAATACACAGGCCCATTTTATAAGTGCAATAAGCCACTCTGGGGATGTGCATTAGACAGTTCTAATGCACAGCTAGGAGACTGGACGCACTCAGCCTGTGGCCTCGTGCCTTACTATGTCCTCCAGCCATGCATTAGAACTGTCTAATGCACACTCCATCATGTCTTATTGCTTACATAAAATCACATACTAATAATGTGCATAGTCGTATTTAAAAATTATATTAATCAAGTCATATATCACATTTTTATTAAGTGTTTAAGAATAATACTTTCTAATAGTATGATTGTCTTTGTATTTCTAGCAATTATCAGTATTGAACAAAGTGCAAATAGTACAGGAACATCAAAACCAGACATCAAATGGGATTGCATTATTGTCATTATTCCTTAGGTATATGTAGTTTTTTATTTTCTATTGTTTCCAGTAGGGAGGTCATAGGGACCAGTATAATCTTCATCCTGGCTTTTAAAAGATATGTAACTAAATGTATTGGTTCATATTCTAGTGACCCTAGAATATTCCCAATTAATTTCTCCCTATCCTTATTGTAAAGGAGACATAGCACGACTAAGTGCATAAAATTATCTTGTCCATATCCAAACTTACATAGTGCTTCTGTACTTGAATTAGCTTTTTATGTTGCTTGCACGCATGTGCAAGAAACATAGTGCCATCATTGGAGATTTCGGTGGTGTGTCACCTCCTACTCCAATTCAGTCAGTGTGCTGGCAGGCGCGGCCCCTGTAAGCCAATGCATTTTGGAGCTGTGTATGACATGCTCCAAAATGCAGTGGCATACAGTTGAAAGGGGGAGCTATGCTTCAGTGAGCACTGAGCAAGAGGCTGCTCGCGCGCAGCTTCCTCGCAGGCGCGGCAGCAAGGCTCAAGACGCGACTGTGGCAGCCGATGGGTGCCCAATCCCCGCCGGGTTGAGCTGCATCCCCTCCCTAAGTAGTAGTTGCCACGCTGAGGCCCGCACCCAGCATGGCAAGTGGTCCTTTGCCAATGGGGTGCCCAATCCCCGTGCCGGCTTGATAGCCCACCGTCTTTGCCACGCTGGGGAGCCACCCCAGCATGGCAACAAATTCCATGGCCGACAGGTGCGAATCCTGTCAGCTGAATGTCCCCCAACATCCTCATGCCACGCTGGGAGCTCACCCAGCGTGGCAAAATCCACGTCCTCTTTTTTTAAATACCTGAAAATGAACGTCTCGCGCGCTGGCCTCCACCCCTCCCACAACCTGCACCCACCCACTACACACCCAGCCTCCCACACCCCTTCACCCCATACTTACCTCTGGACTCTGGCGCAGCGATCTTGATGGACGGGAACATGTCTGCACTCTTCAAAGTCGACCGCGAACTGAAATGCGGAAAGCTGTATAATGGGCTACATAGGGGGGGTTCAACTTTGTTGCATATCTCAGGCATTTTTGGGAATTTTTGCACCAAATTTTCAACATGGGGTTTTTGGGACCCCTTCTCATAAATGATGTCACTGTCATGGCGTTATTCAGGCCCGAAGGGTGATTTCGTGCAGTGACTGCGCAGTGACTGTGAAATCACCCTTCAGGTCTGCATACCACCATGACAGTGACATCATTCATGAAAAGGGGTCCCAAAAACTCCATGTTGAAATTTGCAAAAATTCCAAAAATGACTGTTTTACTTTAGCGTATGCTAGCAGTTCCTACGCAGGCTCGTAAGTTCTCGAAATTTCAATGTTTTCCTCCAGATTTTCAACATTGCCATTTTACCACACCTTCTTATGAGTAGTACAGCTGTCATTTTCCATCTCACCCAAAATGTGTTTCTGCCCATGTAGTGCAGAATGGCGCAGATCCGTGTCTTGAAATCAATGTACGGGACAAATTAAGAAAATCACAGTGACACTGTCATGAGCAGAGGTCTTAAATGGCTATGTTGAAAATTTGGTGAAAAAAATCACAAAAATGACTGTTTCACGGTGTGCGTTGCACAGTTCCTACATGCCTTTCGTAAGTTTGCGAATTTTCAATATTTTCACTCCAGATTTTCAACATTGCCATTTTACCACACCTCCTCATGAACAGTACAGCTGTCATTTTTCACATCCTGCCCAAAACATGTTTCCCCCCATGTAGCGCACAATGGCGCAGTCGGTGTGCGAACTCAGTGTATGGAACACATTAAGAAAATCACAGTGTCACTGTTCATGAGCAGAAATCTTAAAATGGAAATTTTTAAAATTTGGTGAAAGAATTCTAAAAATGACTGTATTAAGGTGTCGTTGCACAGTTCCATACTGCCTTCAGAGTTTGCGAATTCTCACGCTTCCACTCCAGATTTTCAACATTGCCATTTTACCATACCTCCTTATGAGCAGTACAGCTGTCATTTTTCACATCCTGCCCAAAATGTCTTTCCGCCGCACGAGCGCACAATGGCGCAGTCGGTGTGCAAACTCAATGTATGGGACACATTAACAAAATCACAGTGACACTGTTGATGAGCAGAGGTCTTAAAATGGCTATGTTGAAAATTTGGTGAAAACATTCCCAAAAATGACTGTTTTACGAGCGTGCATTGCGCAGTTCCTACGCACGCTCGTAAGTTCGCAAATTTTCAATATTTGCACTCCAATGACTTCCAAATACCTAAACAGCACATAGAAGCAAGCAACATTCAGCATTGACAAATGCTTGTTTATATTGATTCATTTTCCACTGCCTGGAGAAATTTTCAAATCTAATACATGTGTATAACTGTCTGAGACTGGGATTTGCTAATAAAAACAGATATTCTTCCATTCTATGATCACTTTTATTGTTTTTAACCAATTATATACTTTGTATTGCTTACATCTTTCTAAGTCTTGCTGTACCAAAATATCTCTTATTCTGCTTTTGATTTCAACATGTAATTGTTCTGGTGGATATCTGAGGCTATCTGCAATACATGTCAGCAAGCCATAAGGCTTGATGTGCTTCTCCACAATCAATATGCTAGGGAATATAATTTTTCTATTTATATATATTGCTTCCTCCAGGCATAATCTTGGGAGTCTGTGATTTTCCATGAAAAATATTTTAAGACAATAAATTATTAAACTTTGTACAATTTGACATTTTATGGGTACCTGTCCTAAGTCTCCCCTAACCATGACAGATGGGGCACTACATGGTAAACCCAGAATTTTCTTGTAAAATTTATTAAGACATGGTTCAATGTTCTTTTTAGCCTCATTTCCCCATATCTCAGATCCTTATAGGATCTGCCTTTTTATTTTGGCATTTATTACATCTATATTGCCCGTTACAGATTTTCCCCCATATTTATATGAGAATGTGTTTATTATTGAAATAAACTTCCTAGTTTTATTCTCAATGTCTTTAATATGTTTCCTCCAAGTTCCCTCTTGAATAAATGTTATGCCCAATTAGTACAATTCCTTAACCACTTCAAGTCTATTTTTGTTTATTGTGTATTTTTACTTACTATTGTTCCCTGAAAAAACTAAAACTTTAGTTTTAATATAATTAATTTGCAGTTCTGCACAGTCACATTTGCACTGAACATTTTTTAACATTCTTTTCATTCCCCAAAAAACTGGTTGATAGTAGGGCCACATCATCCACATATGCCAGGAATGTGCATGTTTTTTTTCCCAATCCTGGGCATATGAAATTCTGGTTCATATACTGTTGTTAATACAGTATCAAAAATATGTTAAACAGTATGAGGGATAAAGTTCACCCCTGTTTCACCCCAATATTTGACTCAAGCCAGTTGCTAATTCCTCCCTTGTTGTTATATTTAACACTAGCATGATTATTTTGGAACAATGCTTTAATTATGTTTAATATTGGAGTTTCCATCCCTTTTTGTTCCAAGCGTTCCCACAATAACCCCCTATTAACCCAGTCAAATGCGGATTTTAAGTCAACAAGGTGCAGTATAATTTTTGTCTCTTAACTACTTTATATTTATATACCAGGGCCCAGATATTCAAAAGGGTTGCGCATGGCACAACAGTGTTGCACCATGCATAACCCACTGATGCGCTCTGGCACGATATTCAAAAAGGAAAAGTGCGCCGCACAAATCCCGATGCGCTGGAGCACATCAGTAATGTATGCAGGCACAGGTAGGGGAGGTGTAACCATGCATAACCTGCACAGCCCGATATTCAGCCGGGATGTGCAGAGTCATGCATGCACAACCCCTACCTGCACCTGCATGAAGTTACGCCCCCCAAAAAAGAACAAGTGATGGCCACCACAGGTGAGCTGCTGCATTGCAGGGTGCAACACAGCAGCTGCCACCTGTAGGTGACCACCCGAGTTCCTGCCTCAACTGGCGGTACCCCCCATGCCCATTGCGGGCATCACTATAACCCCAAAGGTCCAATATCCCTGGTGGTCCAGTGGACGCACTGAACCCTGATCGAGCATCATTGATGAAATCCCCAAGTCCAATATCCCTGGTGGTCTGGTGTACCCCACCCACCTGCCCACTGAGCCCCACCGCCCCGGCTCCCCCTGTCAGCCCGGCAGGCGAGCAGCACCCACCACCTGCCGCCCCACCCCTGCCGACTGACACCGGTAGCTGCACGCCCATTGGTTCACAGCATGAGCTATTGGGTGTAGTTCATACCGCATTACCCACTCCAAATATGCGAAATAATTCATTCATATATCTGGACTGAGTAGTACGGTATGTGCTGCATGACCATTGGTTCATGCTGTGAACCAATGGACGTGCAGCCCTACTGAGCTGTCAGTCAGTGGGCGGCAGGGTGGCAGGTGGGTGGGGTGCTGCCACCCACCGGCTGACAGGGGAGCGGGGTGGTGGGTCTCAGTGGGCAGATGGGGTGGGGTACACTAGAACACCAAGGATATTGGACTTGGGAGGGTTCTATTAATGATGCCCACGATTGGGCTCAGTGCAGTCCACTGGACCACCAGGGATATTGGACTTTTTTTTTATATTACAGGAATGCCCGTGATCATGCTGCAGGGGGCGTCGGTCCCCGACGGCTGCTGCCTGGCAGGGCACCAGGTGCAAGTCATTGGGGATCGGTGCACCTGCATGCTAATGGCATGCAAATGGGGTTGTAATGAGATGCAATGTGTGCCTTGCATATATTATGGCCCCATTTGCATGTCCCCTTTTGAATATCGCAGGTGCTGTGCATGGCGCAATGGCACTTGCGCCAGTGCATCTCCATGCTCCACTCTGGCCACTTGCACTGGTGCAGTGCCACTGCGCCATGCACAGTGGGGGTGGCCAAGGTGCGATATTCAAAGCTGCTGCACCATAGCGCAGCTCCGTTGAATATCACCCAGGCCACACTCCTGCGCAACAAGGTTGAGCTGCACCCAGGCTTGTACCACAGCCTGGTGCAGTTTGAATATCCCAGCCCAGGTGTGCTAATGTAAAACATTGATCAATTGTTCCACAGCCTATTTTAAATCCTGCTTGGGCCTCATCTAATATGCCCTCCCCATTTACCCATTATGTTATTCTAGTAAGGATTTTTATAAATATTTGAGCTGTACAGTCAATCAAGCTTATTGGCCTGTAACAGCCACGGTTATTTCTTTCTCCTTTTTTATATATTGTCACTGTAATGTTGAGGTGCCAGCTGTTAGGTATCTTCCCATATATAGTTAAAAAGTTTACATAAAGCAGGTATCCATAGAGCCCCAACCTTCCAAATTGCATCTATGGGGACTCCATCTGGTCCTGGGGCTTTGTGTCTGTGGATAGCATTCATTGCTTGTTCCACTTTCTCTGCTGTTATTTTTGTTCCATTCTTCAAACAAATTTTGCTTGAAGAACTGATAGTTTTTAAAGGTATTGATCATCACCCCTATAGAACAGTCTCCTGAAATGCTCTATCCATACTTAAGGTTCTATATGGGCTTCTGGTTCAGTCTGATTATTGCTCATACCTTTGTTTACTAAGCTCCATAACTTCTTAGTATCCTTTGTTCTAACTGTCACCTCTAAGTCTGTCCATAATTTCTGAATATATTTACTTGGTTTATAGGACAAAAGATGGCTGTTTGCCCATTGAAATTGCCCTCCATATTGATGGATCATTTACTCATATCCCATTCATCCATCCATCCATTTATCTAATTTATTCTTAAAAGCTGTAATGTTAGTTGAGTCAACAATATCCTGGGGTAATTAATTCTATATCCTAGGTGACCTAATGGAAAAGAAATTTAACCTCTTGTTATTATTTGCTTTTTTAACTTCCAATGATTTATTGTGAAGTCTTGGCACAATTTTTCTTAGTGAATAAACAATACCACATTGTTCCATTTTATTGGTGATTTAAGTATTTTAAACAGTTGCAGAAGATCACCTCTGGTTCACCTACGCTCAAGAGAATGTAATCCTGTTTTTTTCAATCTATTGTCATATTCTAAGTGAGCAAGATGGGGTACTATCTTAGTGACTCTGTGTTGAACTTGTTCAATTTTATTAATATCTGACTTCAAGTAAGGGTTCCAAAATGGAGATCCATAATCTAGATAGGACCTTATATGTGATCTAAACAAAGTTAAAAGGGATTCTTTCAATTTGAAAATGAATGTTTTATTTATTCTACATAGTAATGCATTAGTTTGATTTGCAAGTCTAGAGCAATGTGAGGAAGATGACAATTTATCATTAACCAAAATCCCCAGATCCTTTTCTATACAAGATGTCCTAAAAAAGCTGTTATTTAGGTAATATTTTTGTTTGGGATTATCTTTTCCCAAGTGAAGTACTGCACATTTAGATACATTAAAGTGTATTTTATTAATAAATGCCCATTGTTCAATTAAAGCAAGATCCAATGTTAAGTTATGACAATTTATAGGGGTATGAACCTCCCCCCTCCCAAGTTTGGTATCATCTGCAAATTTAACCATAATGTTATTTTGTGAGATATGCATATCGCTAATAAACAAATTAAACAGCACTGGGCCCAGAACAGTTCCCTGGGGCACGCCACTAGCCACCACACCCACTTCTGACAGTACACCATTCACTTTAACTCTCTGTGTTCTGCTACTCAGCCAGTTATTTATCCAGGATATAATAGGTGCTGAAAAACCTAAACGGTTAAGTTTATTAACCAAAATACTGTGTGATACTTTGTCAAAAGCATTGCTATAATCCAAAAGAATGACATCCATTGGTATTTTACAGTCAAGGCTTGAACTAATATAGTCATAAAAAGAAATCAGATTTGTAGTACATGAAAATCCTGTTTTGAAACCATGTTGATAGTCATCATTAGTATTTAATGTAGACATTTCATTTTCTAGTTGTTGTTTAATTATTTTCTCCATAAGTTTACATGGTATTGACATGAGGCTAATAGGCCAGTATTTTTCAATTTTGGAATAGGAGACCTGTTTAAAAATAGATGTAACAATGGCTGTATGCCAATCAGCTGGAACTAAGGATTCATAAAGTGATTTTTTAAAAATAATAATCAAAGGCAAAATTATTATATCCCTTGTCTCTATAAGGAATCTAGAGCTAATGTTATCAGGGCCAGAACTAGTATATTGTTTCAAAGAATCAAACACCCACTGTATATCCTGGAAAAGAGTTTCATATGGTTCTAAATTACCCCTGCTGGGATAGGTGAGATATTAGACAACTCTGGAGTAAAAACAGATGAAAAATATTTATCTAGTTCTAAAGAGTTTCTGTATCAGATGTTATAGTGATGTTATTACAGACTAAAGGGCCGATCATATTATTATTACTTTTCTTACCATTCAGATAAGTATACAATGCTTTATGACAGTCCTTAGTATGAACAATTTTAAATTCAAAATTACATTTTGCCAAAGTGATTGCTCGCTTTAATTGTCTAACCACCTCTCTGTATCTAAATAAGATGATGTCTTTCTGATCAGATGGACATTTTTAAGGCTAAAAATAATTTGTTTTTGTGTTTGATTAATATTTTAATATTACCATTAAACCAAGGGGAGATTTTTCCTTTGTTATTGTACTTAAATTTATCTGGGACATATTTTTTTTCAAGTTTAAGTATCCTTGTTTTTAGAAAGTCCCAGGCCTCCTCGGTATTCAGTGGATACATTATTTGTTCCCAATTAAGGGTCTTTATCTGATGATTAATGTTTTTAAAATTAGCCCTATTATATTGTTTTACTTTCAGTTTATTAATTTTAGGTAATAAGGGTAGTTGGATGGAGGAGAATAGGGACAGATGGTCACTATTTCCCAAGGGGTTAAGTAGTTGAATGTCGGATATATGTGTCTCAGGGTTGGTTATAACTAAATCCAAAATGTTCATCCCCCTTGTTGGTTCTCTAACACTTTGAGTGAGGCCCAGATTAACTATAATGGAAAGTATTTGTTTGTCATGTTGGTTAATACCAGAAAGTGCATACCAATTTATAGTAGGAAGATTAAAGTCCCCTAAGATGAGAACTTGGTCTTTGCTAGCTATTTGAATGATTTCATTACAAAGCATTTTCTTTTAGAATGCTCCAATATTCTTTTCTTAAGGTATTCATTATTTTATTATTTAAATTGGGATTGTTTTTGTGTTCTAAGATGGTTATTTAACACCTTTTTAGCTCTATGGTATGCCTCATTGTACCATATATAACCGTCTCTATTATGTATATTTATCTCTTTTCTTATTAACGTGGAGCTTGACCCCATTATTTAGCCAAAATAGTTAACAGAGTATCATCCTCTATTCTTTCATTAAACTTTTGTAATTCTTCCAAAATCCCCTTGCTATTTAAAGTTTGAATAAAGCTATTGCCCTCAATCATTCCCCATCCTATACATTTTTTCTTCCTTATTTCTAGAGGGACCATAGGCATAGCTGTAGTATGCTTCTCTAGGAAGTTTGTTCTGAGTTCTAATGCCAAATGTTGGCTTTCTGATCTGAGCTGTATTTCCATTCTGAGGCAGAATTGTGCCATTTGGATATTTGCCCAGATATAGTCAATTATTGAGGACCTGTTTCCCCTTATAAAAGTAAAATTACCTTATGTTTCCCCTATTACACTACCATTTAACAATATAACATTTCTATTTATGTGTATTATGTACCTCTAAACTTTTATTATTCACTTTATGGTATTTTGATCTTCTGTCACATATAATGGATGTAATATCCCCCTGGGCAATAGATAGGATAATATCTTCAGCTGCCCCTGACAATTTACCTACCCTGATATTCGTTTCAGCAAAAATATTATTAAGTATTTTACCCGTTGGATAATCCTGTTGTGTAATTTTTATTATTGATTCTGTACATTTTAACAATCATTATCACCATAGGTGCTTGTTTCTGGTTGTGCATAGATATTTATTATAAATAAATTGTTGTTAATGCCCTTGGTAATTTTGATTACCCAGATGCTTTCACTAGCAACTGCAATTTCTTCCATTTTCGAGTTATTGTTCAATTTGTATAATGTAGCCAATCCCCCTATATTTCTACCCTGTCTTTTACTTTTTTTGCACTTCTCCAATATGTTTTACAACCATTTAGATAGATGACCCCTGTCATCCAAGTTTCTTGAATGCAGATCAAATAATTTTTTTAAAATATTGTTCTATTTCTGGGTCTCCTAACTTGTTTCCTAAGCCAGAAATATTCCAGGTAAGAAGCACAGCAGAATAATCAGAGAGGTTAGATTTTTTTTTTTTGTTTCTGTATTAATACTTGTTCTCTGTTGAGCATTTGGTCCCTGTGGTCTACGCACCGTTAAACCACACTTTGGTAGTCACAGATCATTATTGAACAAGACTTCATATTTGTTTGAGGTTTCAATAATGCATTCCTACTGTATACTTTTTTCCCTTTCTGAAGTATAATTTTTACATTTTCCTGCCTGCTCATCCTCTACATATACATATATGCCCAGTTCATCCAGGATTATTTGTTTAACTTCCAATAATTCTAACAGACTTCACTGTTTTACCCACATACTAATCTGTCCATCTTTTTCCTATTTTTTTTCTATTGACTCTTTGAATTTCTTGGTTGCCCACGCATGTATTTAGGATGGTATTCAAAGTGTCTACCATGATTCCTTTGATGTTTTTTTATTTTCTTTTTTTTTGCATAAGTCTGAAAATGGACACCATTGTTCCTGTGTCCTTGTCTTTGTAGAATTCTGGGAATAAAATAGCCAGTGTAGTAACTTCTCCTAGTTCAATTCCTAGCCCCTCTGTCTCAGTATTCCTATTAAATATTGTCTTCATTAAAAAAAATTATTCTGTTACCAATATCATAGGACCCGTAACACTAATATGATCTACCACCCATCTGCAGCCTACTATAACAGATGTAAATAATGTCTTAATCATTGCCATCAAACTACCAGCTGTTTCATTGGGAAAATGAGTAACCTTGTACAATGGCAATACATAATCTGCACTTTTTGTCTAATGCAGAAGTATACCAAACTCATCCTCATACTTTCCTGTCTCATCTGTGTTATTATTTTGTTTTGTAGTTTTCTCTCTATTTTTAATTGAGTGCTCATCCTTATCTTTCTCTTTATGTGGTATCTCTTGCTAATTCCCTGAGTCCACTTCCTCATCCTTATTTTAATTATGGGTACTAAGCATTCTTCTTTTTTTAATACCAGGCTTCTTTTTAGTCTTCCCTTTCCCTTCACTTTTTTCTTTGTGCAACTTTGCTTTATTCCTCTATTTGTTTCAGCACTTCCTTTGGTATTCTGGACTCTTTTTTAGGGATTAAAGTGTCCTCATTTCCTAGGGCCTTAAGGTCAAGAGTGTCATTCTTTATTTCTATATTTTTTTATTTACTTTGTATTAGTTTCTTTCCAGTGTTTGGCAGCCTTGATCCTTCTGTTTGTAGCTTTCCTGATCTTTAATTTCAATAACAGATTCTTGTAGCATTTCCTTTTTGGTCTCAACTAACCCTTTGCTGTTTACTTTTTCTTTCATGTTGTTTTCAGGACACTTTTTTTTTCTTTTGTTTTAATTTTCTAATCTTTTGGGGGGTTTTATTTTATGGTTTTATAAGCTTTTGTTCCTGAGCTATTCCCTTATCCCATAGGTCTCCAAACTTATCCTTCCATTCATTACAAATGCTATCCTGCCTTACCCCTATTGTATGTCTGGGAGCATTACACATTCTAGATCATCACTGTCAAGGTTTTATTTAACTCTAAAAATTGATTAGCATTTTGATCATAAAAGTTCTAAAACATCGTGAAAATGCATAGCACTTGCCTCACTGTGTTTAACAAACATACCGCTTCTAGAAAAGCTATATAAATGTTTTCTGTACAGTTAGTATTGTCCCAAGAAAAAAAACTGCTAATCAATTATTTAAAACTCTGACTGTCTATACTGTTTCCATTATCTGAGCTTTTAATGAGCATTACTTCCCCTCTGGAGATTTCATCAGTGATATCCATCAAGTCACTAATTGTCTCTCCCATGGGGCAACTGCATAACTGTACAGTGGTTTAGATGCTTGTTTTTCCAATACCATTGGGGACTGCTTTTCTGTACAGCAGTTTTCTTCCTCAGGGATATAGGCCTTATGTTTTATTTTGTCATTTTTTTTTATATTTTCACCTAATTCATCTATCCTTATTTTGTTATCGATAATTATCCTTTTAAGGAATGCCAGAGCATGTTTTATTTCTACTAATTGCTGATACATTAGTATTGTAGCTTTAAACAGATCCCTTAAGGTGTTTAATACAGCCCTTGTAATCCCTAATATCCTTAGGGATTGCTCTGATGGATCCTGTTTTTCTGGGCTCATAGTCCATGAACTATCATCAAATGATTTGTAATATATGGATAATTAAAATAATACCCCCAAAATACATACAAAAATATCCCCTATAATACATCGCCCGAAACGCAATAATACCATTGATGGAGCTCAATAATACTATCGTTGAGATCTTGTAATACTATCGATGGAAGATCTCAATGATAGTATTATTACAAACTCACAACAGCGCAAGTGCCACCAGACAACTCGAGCAGCTTTCACTGACTACGAGCCGGCTTTTACTGTAACTGTCGCATACAGTAAAAGCCGACTACACATTCACATTGCGGTAAGCGTCTGACTAAAAATGTCTCTGTCAAAAGAACAAAACCTGCCAGAAGAAAGGAAAAAGTTTATCATAGAGCAAGAAAACATAAACACTGCCAAAAAAAACAGCTTTCGACCAACGGCTGCTTGGATCGCACTGCAACTCCTTTGGGAACGTAGCAATAACCATTAAAAAATCTCCTCAGGCTACAAAAAAAGATGCTACGTGATGTACTCCAACTCCGACTCTGAGTAGCTCTCTACACTAAGTGTCACTCATTCCACAACAACAAAAAAAGAAAAATTAGTACTGTTTTGTTTACAGTTTCCTTAACACTGCTCGCTTTTCTTTGTTAAACTTTTCAAAAGTTCTCCAAGTTGCCTCAATCCTCGCTTCCATATATTACAAAAAATAACAAATGCACTCTGGTGTTACAAGACAGTAATTCATCTCAAGGATTGGGGGCACTTAAAACCTCTCAAGCTTCACTCTCGAGGTTTACTGTGCCCCCAGATCCTCTCGATGAATTACTGCCTCGTAATACACCAGAATGCATCTATTATTCTATTTAATCAGTATTGGGTGCTGGCCTTTTATTGGCAGCTTTTGTAAGTAGTCTTTTTATCCTCCCCTGCCAAAATAAACTCTTCCCCCATTCTTATTGAATCTCTAAGAGTTCTAATTTCTTTATCCATGATAGAAAGATCCTGGAAGGCGGTAGAGAAATCAATGTTAGTTTTTTCTTCTGGATCCTGACTATTGAATTTACTATCTGTTAGCATAATAGAATCAAATTTTCTTTCTTGTTTTTGTTTAGTCATCATACTAAGAGATGTTCCCCCTACAACCTTACTAATGTTAGTTATAGATGTTCTAACACAGTACTTCAATATGTCACCATTTGGTGTTGATGTGTTTACAGTTCTCACTGTTATGTTGTCAATTAT
Organism: Neoceratodus forsteri; assembly: GCA_016271365.2. Lineage (NCBI taxonomy): Eukaryota > Metazoa > Chordata > Ceratodontiformes > Ceratodontidae > Neoceratodus > Neoceratodus forsteri. The sequence goes on along the minus strand of CM057449.1, from coordinate 1,578,634,566 downwards.
CTTCTGATTTATCTTCTACTTATATTTCACTTTTGTTAGTTTATTATTGAGTTTATTTTTTTAAGGCCCACCTAGCCAGTTGTTTTAATGAATAAACACCATTTTTTATTTTTTCATTTCTGTGTTTAAATCAGAATCACCCCCTCCCCGTTTTTGCCACTTCTAGTAACTGCAGGCATTTTTTCTTTATAATTCAGGACTTCACAGGTCCCCATGGCTAAAGTGCAAATAGCAGTAACTGATAATCAAATAATAGCAACACTGATGGCAATAGCAGCAGTAATAGCTATAGCAATAACAATATAGCAATAGCAATGGAGTAGCAATGGGATGACAAATGTACTTAAACGGGACTAAATTAATGACTGGGTTAATACTATAAAAAAAAAAACAAGAAAAAGTAATGACCATAACAATGCCCAGATATACCAAGTTCATAAATACTGGTACTGAGAGGTAAAGGGAAACAGATAGAAAATTCTGTCCACCAGGTCTTCAGTCCTTAATCATAGAGTCTTAATGCCTTAAGGTCTATAATCTAAACTGATTCCTTTTTACATCTTTTTCTTCTCTTTCCTTTTTTGTCTTTAGAGTCTTTAGAGTTATTAAAACTTCTTTACGACCTCTCTAGTCCAGTCTCACCCCAGGAGTTTAGGTTTCATAGCTCTCTGATGTTCCATTGGACAAAGGCAAAAAAAAGTCCCAGGCACCAGCACTCCTCAACAAATGATTCCAGTCTCAATTTCTGTCAATCTTTACAAACTCTGCCCTGTTCTTGCCACTGTAATGAAGCAATAAAAACTCTGGATATCATCATTGAGTAAAGGAAAATAATTTTTTAAATACTAATATCCAATCACTCAAAGAAATAATATATCATACAGAATTGTTTGCGAATCCCTTATTGGTGCCTGTACCTATAATTGTATTAGTACTAATTTACAAGTACAACTTACTGTTGTTATACTATTATACTGCTTCAATTCTGAGTTTAGTATTTTCCCCAGCAGGTCAATTCACTCATCGTCACTCCTCATCACAGATCCTAACCATGGATTTATGCAATATCATTAGGCAATCTTGGGGAAATCTCACTAAGTCAATTGTAACTACTCAGGCTGTTTCACCAATAGTACGAGGTTTTCCTTGCACTGAGTTGCCTGAACCTTACAGGATCTAAGGCAACTCATCACTATGCTTATAGTGGTCTAGCAGCTGAACTAAATATTACTTCAGATGATACTTCAGATATTAACTGAAGCGACTCTAGCACGGTTATACTGAGTTTATAGTTTTAACTCCAAAAGTTCTAACACAGGGGCAAAAGAAGAACAGAAAAGGAGCACCATCTGTCTCTATGACTGGAGTTCAATTGCTGTAATGTAATGTGGGTGACTGGATTATTCAGCCAGATCAGGTCAGGGCATGCCCAATATTAATGAAAGTCAGGTTATTAATTAATTTTACCTAACTGACTAACTGCTAATACATGTTACCTGACCTCAAACAGATAAACGAACAGACTTATATCTCTATCAATATTCTACATGTTCTCTGACAAGCCCACCTGACAGTCCAGCACTACACCTGGGTTAACCAATTAATTACTAGATGTTTACAATCTATTCTTCTGAGAACACTTTGCAGACTCTGCAAAGTGACACTTTATGCACTCTGAGCACTTTAGGTACTTTGTGCACATCAATCACCAGACATTAAAGGTTCCAAGGGTTGGTTAAGGTGCTCAAAGTACTCAGTGTACACAAGGCATTCATGACTTAAAATGCTTAAGTTAATATAAGGCACTTTTAATACAATATAATATAGGCTCCTTTAAGTAAAAAAAAAAAATCACAATAAATACGTGTATATAAGATATGCAAAAGAAACATACATTCAGTATACTTGTTGTGTGTTATGTGTTTTAAAAGAAACAAGAATATATAAGGTTAAGATTGTTCAAATACCATAAAAGAACTCCACTGGTTCAAAATCAAGTTGTGTTCTTAGGGTCAAATGGGTCAAGACAGAGTCACAAAATAAACACTCTTCAGTGAGTGCAAGTTCTAGTCACAGCCTTCTCTCACTGTGACTGACCCTCTGCCGGGTAGACCCAGCCAGCCTGACTTCAATGTGGGCTCACCCACCACCCCTACTCTGGTACTGGGAACAGGCCAGTAGAACACGAGGGAATAATATGTCTCCAACTTCAGCACAAGTTGGTCAGGAAGCTCAGTGTCTTGGAAAGCCGGTACTGTCAGCTCTTCCCTGCTAGGTTCTGTATTCAGCAAAATCACAGCCTCTCATGCCACTCAGGCAATGGTGGCATACCTGCTTTTAGCAAGGAGCTAGCTTGACACTGATCCTGCTCTCTCAGTTCTTTCTCAGCTGTGCAGCCTGTGGCTGCATGATCTCTGTCTACTATCCAGTCCTACCCAGGACCTCCTTGGAAATGAGCTCACTCAATGAAGCCTTATCCTGGTAAAATAATAAACTAAACTAAACATTGCCCACACACTGAATTCCATTGACCGTTTGGTTGTGTATTGAACACAATTTAATTCTCATGTAAGACACTTTTTGGAAGTCTGAGTTTCAAACAAATACAGTATTTCAAAACAAAATAAAGCATGGCCTGGTTGTAGTGGCCCTAGCACATTGCACTTCCATGTGAGAGGGCCAGGTTTATCAACCATCCTGACTCCCGACACTATGCTAGAGGAGTCTTGGTAGTGCTATGGAGGCCCTACTTTTATATTGGGTCAGAGATAGGAGAATTTCCTAGGTTAAGGATGGGGAGATGGACTGGGTAGGTGATTAGAGGAAATAAATAACCTTCCAGAATATAATGACAGATTCTGCAGCTATTCTGAATGTTGTTATCAAAGTAAATTGATTTGGCCACCCTGGTGGTCTTTACGCATAAGGCTTTGTGGAAGTTCTAGGCAGGGTCATGAGCTTGGAGAAGGTAAATGACATCTTCAGCTATCCAAGGAAGGTGGTACCCATGGACACAAGACCTCCTGAAAGTGGCATGCTTGCCCTATGATGTTGCAATGCCTTTGGTCAGGAAAAATGTTAGAGCAAAATCTGTATCTTAAAATTGAGTACAAAATACTAACATTATCACAAGAGGACATTTCTTGCAAATAAAAGTAGCGCAGTTTAAAACAGCAAAAAGGAAGTATTTCTTTAGCAAAAGGGTGGTGAACCTCTGGAATAGGTTACCAAACTGGATTGTGGGAAGTAAAATCAGAGACTCCTTCAAAAAAATGTGAACAAATACATGGTGATATGAGATATTACAATACTAAGATTCATACTAAGATTGAATAGAAGCCATAATTGCTCCTTGAGACTAATAACTAAGAGATATACTAGAAAGGATCAGTTTGCCCAAGGTATAAAGAGTTATCATGGGCAGCCAGTCTTTTTTGCTCCCAAGACATCAATGACATTAGTGGATGCAGTAGAACATGTGATGGTCACTGAATTATCCAGAAGGGTGCCAATAGAAAGTATTTACTGTGGGTGTGAGGACAGGACAGAGCCATTAAAAGAGTGATTTCTGGAGTTAAGGTACAAGCAGATAGGTTCCATAATGAGCTGTATGAGACTGAGATACTCAGTTTGGTGAAGGGTGTTATTTTTGTTTGTTTGTTTCTTTTGCTGTGTTTTTTTGTTTTGTTTGTTTCTGCTGAGGGGTGAGACAAATAATAATTTAGATCTCCAAGGACTAAGATCTCACTGGAAGTTGAAAAAGGAGGAAAAGATTAAGGGGGTGGCAGAAAGGTAGTTGGGCTTGTATTTGAGGGAGGAATACGTGTTATTGATGAAGATGGTAAGTGAACAAGGGAATGAGAAACTATACGTATGTTCATGGGATGAGAGAACAGCAGAATGATACACGGTGTCACAGTTGAGGCTGTGACATATGTGTAGCAGGACTCCACTCCCATGGTTGTGGCTTCTCATGATCCTATCTGTAAACCACATAATCAGAGAGTCTGACATTCGCATTACATATTCAGGGGGAGGCCCAGGTTTTGATGATGCTCAGGTTGTCAGGATTGTTGTGAACAGCCCACAGTCTTAGCAGGTATAACTTGGGGAATAGGATCCCGGTATTTACATAAACTACTCTCAGTCCTTTGGAAACTGAAACGTGGGGTATGGAAAGGAGGGGGAGAGCAGGTTTTAGCTCCACATTACTTGGCGGTGGGATATGGTTAGAAGGAACAATAACAGGAGAACATCAAGATTGGGAGGAGAGGAGACATGGATGAATGAGGAAGCAGCATACATGTGATATCTCCCTCTTTTCGCAGGAGGCTCCTGTTTTTTTGACTGAACTCCCTCTTTCCCTCCTGGGAAACAAAATCTCCTGCTTAAGTAAAATTCTGTCCAAAATATCCATTCATGTTTTCTTTGGCAGATAAAGACACACAAAAAGTAAATTAGCGATGAACAATGTAAGTGACAACTTTGTACAACTAGTTGTTGATTCTTTTTATTGCTTATTCTTGACAAAATGAAATATATTAAATGTTTTTAAATGTTTTTTTCCTTATTTTTTTGATGCCATTTAAGGACAAACTCATGACATTATGGCATTATGGCATCTCGATACTAGCAGGCCAATCTCCCTACTAATTTGACCCAAATCTCCCTCTTAAGCAAGTGGAACATATCACATGTATAAAGCAGAGATGAAAGGTGGGGAGAGGCAGAGAATAGAAAGTGGGAGAAGATGCAAAGTAAGATAGAGGGAAAGAAGAGAGAGTTGGGAGAAGACATAGAAGGATCAGAAAGGGATACTGAAAAGGAAGAGGTGGATGGGAGGGATGCATAGCGAGTAACAGTGGGTGAGGACTACTGGAGTGTGCAAGATAGAGCAGCCTACTGACAGATGTAGAAGGGGAAACCCCTTTAAGAAAAACTGAGCACTCAACACAGGTAAAACTTAAGAGCAAATACTATAGTATGAGCAGTTTTGACTAACAAAATAAGTACAGTACTAAACAGATGTGACTGCAAATTCAGCCAAACAATTATAGAAGTTAGCACAAGCTAATTAATTCTTAGGAGAAAAGTATACAAATTAAACAGACCAGAAGGTTTTAACCTGTGGTCTCCAGTTTCCCAAGCTGGTGTTCTGAACACTAGACCTCTCTGTTTCTACCCATTTTTTGCAACTGGGTGTACTGGAACACTGAGAGGTTAAGTGACTTGTCGAAAAGTATTTGAATCTAATGGGATTTGAACCTGTGGTATCACAATATTTATAAGACAGTCTCATCTATTTGCACTGGAGTACTATACAGACCTCTAGCACTGGGGGAAGAGTTGGATAAGACACTAGGGAAAACTATCAGCACAATGGCAAGTAACAGGGAGGTACTGCTAGCTGGGGACATCAATCTGCTAGATGTGGATTTGAACCTCCCAGACACAGTATCAGCTAGAAGCAGGGCAATCCTAGACTCCCTGCATGGGGCATTTCTAAGTTTCCTAGCCAGCAAAATCACTAGAGAAGGGGCAATGCTGGACCTGGAGCTCACTAACAGAGATAGCATTTCAGAAGACATAGTGGGCAGTCCCCTTGGTATCAGTGATCACCATACAGTGTGATTCAACATTAAGATGGGTGCAATGACAAACTCATGAGGAATAGGGTACTGGACTTTGGAAGGGTGGAGTTCAAAGAAATGGGAGACTGCCTTGGAAGCAGTCTAGCAGGGGTAGATTCCTAGTGAGGGATAGAGGAACAGTGGATAAAATGAAGGGAAGGCATGGTGACAGGAACCAGCCTCTGCATGAAGGTAATGAGCATAAGAAGAGTAAAAAAAGGCTACTATGGCACTCTAGAGAAGTGGCCATGAAAGTAAATAAAAAGGTTGACATTCTGGAAGTACAATGTAATATGGAGGAAGGAGGATAGGGAGGTATACTAGGTAAAACAGACAGAAGCTAGAGGGGCAGTGAGGCAAGCAAAGGCACAAACAGAGGAAAGGATAGCCAGAGGGATGGCAAAAGAGGACAAGACTTTCTTCAGGTACATAAGCAAGAAAGGAAGGTGAGGAGAAGGATAGTGAGGGTAAGGAGGACTACAAAGGGTGGGTGTGCAGGATGATCAGGAAAAAGCTGACATCCTGACCAGGTAACTTCAGCTCAGTCATCACAATAGAGGGTAAAGGGGGCAACAAACATATAAAAGTGTGCACTAGGCTGTGGTGCTCTTTGAAAAAATATTCTATCACCATCCAAAATTCAAGGCACTCACCACCACATATGATACTGACACCACCATCAAGTAAAAAGGAGGATTTTATTTACAAAATAACATAATAAAACAGCATAGTGCCCGCCTGACATGTTGCTGGTCCCACCTGGACCCTTTCTCAAAGGCTAAGGCATACAAGATACCTGGTGCATTATATACATGTGCAAAAAGGTGTGGCTTAATGTCATCATTAATTAATTATCTTGAATTCATTTGTTGGCACCAAATTGGTTTGAAGGCCATAAGAGATATTATTAAAAACCTATCTGGAACATAACAATAAAACTCAAAGACTCATCACATAAATATCATAAAAATACACATTACAGCTTATGGTACTTCATGCAGATAGAACAATAAATATTCCTAATACAGTGTAATATTTGCATTAAAACGCCTTTAGATTAAAGCAGAACCCAAATTTAAACACATTCAATTACTATGGATGAATGTGAAGGGGGGGAATAATGAAATCTGAAGTAGAATCCCAAAACTTTATAGACATCATCTTTTGTCCTGTAGGTATGGTTTAATTTCAAAACCTACATTCAGATCCAGAAGTCTTATCACTTTTAAGTTAATAATTCAGAAAGTTTCATGTTTTAATACCAAATTATTACCCCCCCCAACTGCAATTTACTTTATCTATTGCCATAAAGGAGAATTTATGTTTTTGCTGATCCACTTTATTCACAACATGTTGGGCTGTAGCATAAGTGGCATCTTCCCTCTCTATGGCTTTTTGATGTTCCCCTACTCGATATGTCATTGGAAGCTACCCCAAATTTGGTCTTCAGCATTAGTCAACCCCAGACATCAGCGGCTGCAATTCAAAACCCACTAAGTTATGTGGACCAGATTCTACATGCAGTAGAGATGGCTATTCCATTTCTAGTGGAGGAAACTGAAATAACTGGTGAAATACCTGAAGCCCTTACCTTGAGGGATGCTTTTAGGGATTTATAAAAACTGGCACTACAACTGAGAAGAATCTATTGGAACATAACTAACATGGAAGCTTACTTATAAGTTAAACATATACCTAGAGGTTTACGAATAGACCTCAAGCCAGCATATGGTACAGATAATGTTTTTATGAAAGAGTGGAAACAGATCCTGATCGAGGCCAGTTTTAAATTGATTCAATTGATTATCAAATTTAGCCAAGAAAAAGAAAACAAAATCAGAACAGAATTAAAAACGCAAGAAGCAGAGGTTTTAAAATTATATCCACAAAACATTGCAGAATTTGATAGACTGAATAGGAATCTGCATGAGACAATAAAATAGATTGGATGCAGATTTAAAAAAAGCTAAACAGATTAAATTTGTGTGGGACAAAGGCGATTATGAACTGGGGCAAGTATACTCTTGGAAAGAGAAAACACAAAAAGGAATTTTAAAACAAAACCAAAATAAAAATGTTTCCTTTGACTTCAATACAGAGCATAGTGATTTTAAGACAGATGACACAAGTCGGGATCATTTTTTAGAGCAGAGAGAAGGTTTTTAATATCTCTTGTGACCTTAAAACCAATTTGGTACCAACAAATTAATTCAAGTTAATTAATTAATGATGTTATTAAGCCACACCTTTTTGCACATGTATATAATGCACTAGGTATCTTGTATGCCTTAGCCTTTGAGAAAGGGTCCCGGTGGGACCGGAAACGCATCAGACAGGCACTATACTGTTTTATTATGTTATTTTGTAAATAAAATCATTTTTACTTGATGGTGGTGTCAGTATCATATGTGGTGGTGAGTGCCTTGAATTTTAGATGGTGATAGCGGGAGAAGGGGGCAGGCCACTGAGGAGCAGCAGAAACACTTCAGGGGTGATCACAAGTCCATTTACAGAGGAAAGAGTCCTGAAGGGACTTGCAAACCTGAAAGTGCAAAAGGCCATGGGACCAGAAGGGATATACCCAAGGGTGCTTAAGGAACTCAGGGAGGCTTGCTGCCCCTGATGGAGAGGCAGTGAGCCCTCGAAGCCTCCAAGTATTCTCCTGTATAAATTGTTTTGTGCAAAATAAAGCACTTTTAATTGAAGAAATCTTTGCTGTGTACACTACCTTTTCCGTGTTTTGTATGACATTTTCTGCTTGGTACAACTGCACCTAGTCTTTCTCTGTAGTGCATGGGTTTGAATATTTTGGGAGCTTGTTGCACCACTGATGGCCTTATTCAACAACTCACTGGAAACAGGAGTGGCTCCAGAGGGCTGGAGGAGAGCTGACCTAATCCTGCTGCATATGAGTAGCAGCAGGGAAGAGGCTAGCAACTATAGACCAGTCAGTCTCACATCAGTGATGGGGAAATGAATGGACATTGTATTAAAAGAATGACTAGTGGAGTGTCTTGAATTCACGGGTTGCAAGACCAAAGACAGCATGAATTCACTGGGGAGGGGGTCATGCCAGATAAATCTGATCGATTTCTTTGACTGTGTGATGAGGGAAATAGATAAATGAAGGACAGTGGACATGGTCTACTTGGACTTCAGCAACGGCTTTGACACTGTGCCACATAGGAGATTGATAAGGAAACTGGACAGTCTAGGGGTGAGATCCAAACTGGTAAACTGGGTACAAAACTGGTTACCGAATAGATGGCAGAGGGTAGTGGTAAACAGCACATACTCTAATGAACAGAGAGTGACCAGAGAGTGCCACAGGGCTCAGTACTGGGACCAGTCCTCTTCAGTGCCTTCATAAGGAAAACTACAGAAGAGCTAAAAGGGAAGTTATATCTTTTTGCAGATGACACCAAAATCTGTAAAAGGGTGGATTCTCAGGAGGGGGTGAAGAGAATGAGTAGGGATCTTAAAAAACGCGAGGAGTGTTCAATGGTATGGTATAGCAACTGGGGTTCAAGTCTAAGAAGTACAAAATCATGCACATAGGGCATTGAAACCCAGGACCTGAGCATAAAATGCGGGTAGAAGTACTGACAGTCATTAAACAGGAAAGAGACCTTGGGGTTATAATATCTGATTACCTCAAAGTAGCAGGGCAGTGTGACAAGGTAGTAGACAGGGCCAGTTGAATGCTTGGGTGCATTGGGAGAGGTATCACCAGCAGGAGGAAAAAGATGGTTTCACCACTGTATAGGTTATTGGTGAGACCCCACCTGGAGTTCTGTGTCCAGTTCTTGGGAACTTGTCTCAGAAAGGATATAGACAGGGTGGAGGCAGTCCAGAGGAGGGCAACTAAAATGGTACAGGGGTTGCATGAGAAACCCTACAAGGAGACACTGATGGATCTTAACCTGTACACCCTAGAGGAGAGGAGGCACATGATAGAGACCTTCAAGTACCTCACAGCAGTGATCAGTGTACAGGAAAGGAGTCTGTTTCATATGAGGATGTGCACCAGGACAAGAGGAAATGCAATGAAGCTGGAATGGGGGAAGCTTAGGAGGGATATGAGGAAATACTACTTCACTGAATGAGTTGTGGATTCACAGAATCACTGAAATTTGATGGCAGAAAAGGACATCAATGGCCCATCGAGTCTGCCCCCCCCCACTCATCTCTACTCTTACTGGCCCTCCCCTTCCCAATCCCATATGTTTGTCCCATGTCTTCTTAAATCCCTCCACCATATCGGTCTCCATCACCTCCTCTAGTAGTCTATTTCAGGACTTCACCACTCTCTCCATGAAGAATCGCCCCCTCACATTGCCTTTATATCTTCCACCTTCCAGTCTTAGGCTATGCACTCTAGTTTTAGTTCATTCCTTCCTTCTGAACAAGTTTCCCTCCTTCACCTTATTGATCCCCTTCACATATTTAAAATTTTCAATCATGTCCCCGCCTTGCCCTTCTAGTCTCCAATGGGTACAGATCCAGTTCCCTACACATCTCTTCATATGGTTTCCCCTGCATACTGTGCACCATCTTGTTTGTTCTTCTCTGAACCTTTTCCATTCCTTCAATGTCCTTGTGTAGGTGCGGTCTCCAGAACTGGACCCCATACTCCAGGTGTGGTGTCACCATGGCCTTGTAAAGAGGCATCATCACCTCCCTCTTTCTGCTATTTATGCCCCTCCCAAAGCATGCTAACATTCCATTTGCCTTCCCCACTGCTTTGCTACATTGGCTACCCACCTTAAGGTTGCTTACTACTGTAATCCTCGGATCCCTTTCCTGCTCTGTTTTTTTTATTTCCTCCACTTCTAGAGAGTAAACTGTTTGTGGGTTTTAACACCCCAGATGCATTACAGCACACTTTTTGGCACTGAATTTTAGTTACCGCTTCTCCATATTCCTCAATTGGTGCTTCATGGTCTGTACCCCCCCCCCGGGTGTCCACCCTATTGCAGATTTTTGTGTCATCCGCAAATAGGCACACTCTACCCTCCCAATCTTTTGCTATATAACTGATGTATATATTAAAAAGGAGGGGTCTCTGCACCAAACCCTGGGGCACCCCACTCATTACCCCCTCACCATGGAATGCACCCCATTTACCACCTTCTGACTTCTGCCCACCAACCAACCAGTTTTTTAATCACCTAGTTATTTTCTGTCCCACCCCTAAGCTTTCCAGCTTATTTACTAGCCTTCTGTGAGGGATGATGTTGAAGGCCTTGCTGAAGTCCAGATGGGCCACATCCACTGCCCCCCTGGTTAGCCACCTGCATCACCCAATCGAAGAACTCTATCAGGTTCATGTAGCAGGACCTCACATTCGTGAATACATGCTGCCTTTGTCCTGCAGTTTGCTGTCCACCAGGTAATCTACCACCCTTTCTTTTATTAGTGCCTCTATCACCTTGCTCACCACTGAGGTGAGGCTGACTGGGTGATAATTCTATACCGCCTCCTTACTGTCCCCCTTGTGCAGTAGCATTACATTCACCCTCCTCCAGTCCCTTGGCACACACTCTGTATCCATGAATAAGTTAAACAGTCTCGTCAGTGGGGGGGCTGTCAGCTCCTCCCTCAGTTCCCAGAGTACCCTCGGGTACAAGCTGTCTGGCCCCATTGCCTTGTCCACCTTTAACCTGCCCAGTTCATCCCTTATCCTGTCCATGCTGAACATACTAGGATCCACCTTTTTGCCTTTCCTGCCCCCCCCCCCCAGCTCTGGTCATCACACACACCTTCCTCCATGAAGACCATACCAAAGTAGTTATTCAACACCTCTGCTTTCTCAAAGTCCCCTTCTAGCTGTATTCCTCCCTCCTGCTGCAACCTTACTATCCCTTGCCTTGCCTTCCTTCCTTCTTTCCCACCACATATCTAGAAGAAGTTTTATCCCCCTTTTGGCCCGCTTAGCTATTTTCTCCTCAGTATCAGATTCCTGGAACAGTCTGCTGCCTGAGATAGTGGGGGTGACAAGAGTGGGGGGCTTCATGCATGGATGGGATCGGCATAGAGGAATATTGTCAACTAGGCAGGAGGGTGGAAGGTGAAACACTGACATGAAAATGGTGGCTTATGAATTGGAGGAAATAATAGTTCCCATTACTAAACTCTTTAATAAATCTCTCACCTTGGCCACTTTCCCGAACCTTGGAAAAATGGCACTGGTCACCCCAGTACACAAAAGTGGGGATCACTGTACTACATCCAACTACTGGCCCATCTCTATTATATCCCAGCTGTCTAAGACTCTAGAGAGGATAGTATCTGACCAATTGAATGAATTCCTTCAAAAGTACAAATTGCAGTGCCCCAACAACATAGGTTCAGCCAATGTCATAGTACCTCTACTGCCTTGATTGAGTTGTCAAGCCTCATTCATGAGGCTGTAAACAGCGGGCATTTAGTTGGGTCAATTTACATAGACCTCACAAAAGCCTTTGACACAGTTAACCAACAACTGTTGCTAGACAGACTACTAGTGCTTGGACTGTCCCCTGTCTCTGTCAGCTGGTTCAGAGAGTACCTCTCAAGCAGAACTCAAGGTGTCAAAATAGGCTTAGCCCAGTCCAGTGCCAGGAAGGTCTCACTAGGGGATCCCCAAGGGTCCATCCTAGGACCCTTGCTTTTTAGTTTATTTTTAAACACCCTATCAGAGACCTGTTATTCCAAAATCATACTCTACACTGATGATGCCATTGTCATTAACTGCAACCCTCAACTACAGCAACTCACCAAGGGCATGCAAAACAGTTTCCACCAGCTTGAGGACTGGTTTAACAGACGCAAACTATTGTTCAACTACAAACAAAACAAGACTATGTTGTTTACTAGTCCACATGTCAAAAAGAAAATACTCTAGCTGAACATAATTGATAAAATGAATGAGTCTCTTTAACAAGTTCATAAATATCTTGAGTTACACCCAGATGATACCCTCTCCTTCACCGTTCACATAGACCATGTAGTCAAAACTGTTAATGCCAAGCTGGGCATTCCATATAGACACTGTCAGACACAGACATTACCTTACCCACATAGCCCTGTGCCTTGCAGTTACAAGCTCTGTTTTGTCTGTAATTGACTATGGATTGGTAGCATATAGTGCTGCCTCTGAAATGGCTCTTAAGCATGTTAAAATTGCTCTAAACAAAGCATGCCATCTTGTCCTTGGTGTGGACAAGCTCACCCATACATATAAACTGTATGCCCAAACACAATGGCTCAATCTGATAGAGTGAATAAAGTACCAGGCCTATCTCCTGGGAAAGAAGGTGCTACTAGGCCTCTCTCTTCCAACCATCCTCAGCTTACTGCAGTTCTCTCAATCATAGCATTTCACGAGAGGCAATGCACGTAGAACACTCCTAGCTCCTTTCAGGAGAACCACACTTGTGCAACTGCCTTTTGCCTACAGAGTCCTGCAGTGGCTCATTGAGCTCCCTGCTGAACTAGCCAATGCTACAAACATTAACATATTTAAAAAGGTGTTAAAGTTTCACCTTGTCAACACCAGTGGCTGTGACTGCTTCGTGGAAAACAAATCTTGAATCTCCACACTTGCACTTATTGTTCCTCTCTCTCTCTCTCTATCCTGCCAGGTTGTACCTCCCTCCACTTCACTGTCACAAAGAAACAATGACAATATTCTTCTCCCTTTTCTAACCTTCTATGACCTCTCTGCATTAGACATGTCCATCCCCCCATTTCCCCCACAATCCCGTCACCTGTGCTCCATCTTGCTTACCATACTTTTGAGCTAATCACATGTGACAATCCCTAACTTTTTATGGTGCTTGTTGAGAATTCTAGCACTTATTTAGATGTTGATCACTGCTGTCATGTAACAAAATGCTGACTATGTAATGTGTAATGGCTGTATATACTGTTCCCCAGATGCTGTTTCCACTACTTGTTTTCTTGTTGAACACTGTTGAGTTTACAGTATGTTAACTGATGTGTATGTTATCTGACATGGAACATTTGTAAATGATCTTCTAGCTCAAAGGTTGTTACCAAAACCTAAATAAATAAATAAAAAATAAAGGCTGCCAGAGATCAGTTAGGGTCTGCCAAGACAGACTAGGCAGGGAAAATTTGGGCAGACTGGGTGTGCCATTTGGTCCTTTTCTGCTAGCAAATTCTAAGCTTCTGTGATCTGTGTTTCTATCTAAATTCCCTGGACCTGATTCTCAAAAAGGGCTTAGATCAGCACAAGCTGCGTCACACAGCAGCTTGCGCTGAAGCCCGTAGTGCCAGGGTCCCTCAACTAGATTTTGGTACAAGAGGGGTTCCTGTACCTAAATCCCCACACTTGCAGCAATCTTTCCCATATGACAAACACATGGTGCACAGGAGGGGCTTGCTGAAGGCTCCTGGAGTGAATGCAGGTGGTCCCCCCACCCCTGATTCCAGGCTAACATAAGGAATTTCCTTCCCTGATGGTCTAGTGGGCCCCTTCCCCAATCCCTGCTGTGTTGTTAGTAATTAATATCCCTCCCTGATCTGCAAAGTCTGCCCTTGGTAATAATGAATATGGCCCCTCCTTGAACCCCAAAATCTGCCCTTTTGACATTACAGGGAGCATAGAAAGACAAAGGGAGGGATAGTGAGGCTGAATAGAAAGGACAGTGGGTGGGCAGAGTGGGACAGTGAAAAAGCAGGGATACTGAATGAATACTTCTGCTCAGCATTCACAAAAGAAGAGGAGGGGGAGGTGCCTAATCCAATTAACAGAAGCACTTTGAATGGGGGGTCAATTCCAGTCCTTTCACAGAAGAAAGGGTTCTGAAAGAACTCCTAAAACTGAAGGTGGACAAAACAATGGGGCCTGATAGAATTCACCCCAGAATTCTAAAAGAATTAAGGGGAGAACTAGTAACACCACTGACTACCCTTTTTAACAAATCATGGGAGGATGGTGTAGTACCTGAGGACTGGAGGAAGGTGGATATGATTCCCCTTCACAAAAGTGGGAGCAAGACAGAGGCAGGAAACTACAGACCTGTCAGTTTGACCTCTGTGGTAGGGAAAGTGATGGAATCACTTCTGAAGGAAAGAATTGTTGAGTACCTAGAGGCCTGTGAGGCACAGGACCCAAGGCAGCATGGGTTCACAGCAGGAAGGTCATGTCAGATGAATCTAATTGATTTCTTTGACTGAGTGACCAAAGTAGTAGACCAGGGAGGGGCTATGGACATGGCCTACCTAGACTTTAGCAAGGCATTTGACACAGTCCCCCAACAAAGATTAATAATTAAATTAACCAGCCTGGGAGTGGGTCCCAAGGTGGTAGCCTGGGTAAAACATTGGCTGGACAACAGGACACAGAAGGTAATTGTAAATGGAGTCCTCTCTGAAGAAAGAGGGGTTACTAGTGGGGTACCACAGGGTTCAGTTCTGGGTCCAGTCCTTTTTAATGTCTTTATAAGTGACATTGCAGAGGGACTGGAAGGAAAAGTATGCCTCTTTGCAGATGATACAAAGATCTGAAACAGGGTTTATACACAAGGAGGTGTGGAAAGGATGAGAAGGGACTTGGCAAGGTTGGAGGAATGGTCAGAAGCATGGCAGCTTGGATTCTATGCAAACAAGTGCAAAATAATGCACCTGGGAAACAAAAACCCAGGGGAAGATTACACAATGAGGGGGAGGTAGTAACAACAACAAAAATGGAAAAGGATCTGGGGATAATCATATCAGATGACCTAAAGGTGGGCCAGCAATGTGAAAAGGCAGTAGGGAGGGCTGGGGGACACTGGGATGTATAGGGAGAGGCATCACCAGCAGAAAACAGTAAGTTGTTATCCCTCTGTACAGACAGTTGGTGAGACCCCATCTGGAGTACTGCATCCAGTTCTGGAGACCCCATCTCCACAAGGACATAGACAGGATGGAGGCAGTCCAGAGGAGGGCAACTAAAATGGTGCAGGGTCTGCAAGAGAAGCCATATGAGGAGAGACTAAAGGAGCTTAATATGTATACCCTTGAGGAAAGGAGGGAGAGGGGGGACATGATAGAAACTTTTAAGTACCTCAGTGGAATCAACAAAGTCCAAGAGGGTAGCATCTTTCAGAAAAAGAGATGTGCAAGAACACAGGGACACAATTTGAATATAGAGGGGGGAATGACTCAGGGGCAATGTGAGGAAGTATTTTTTTCACAGAGAGGGTAGTGGACGCATGGAACAGCCTTCCTGAGGAGGTTGTGAGATCTAAAACTGTGGGAGAATTCAAGAATGCATGAGACAAAAATAAGGCAATTCTTGTGGGGGGTAGGAAGAAATAGGCTGTTGGTTAGCTAAGATCTGCAGCTTATCCTGTAGGTAAGGAAATTGGAAGACTAGGTGGGCAAGTGGTCCTTATCTGCCATCAAAAGTCTATGTTTCTATGTACTTAAGCACTCCCCCTCCCCAATGTCCCCAGTTATGGTACAAAATCATAGTGCCCACTTCCCTGGTGGCTGAGTGCCCACCACCTTGCTCACCCCATCACGTAACAGAGCTGGCACTGGCACAGCCCTCCTCTCACCTCTGCGCCGGTGCCAACTGAACTGTCATTGAGTGCTGTACTACACTATACATTACAGCACTCAGTGACAGTTCAGTCAGCACCAGTTATGGAAGTAAGAGGAGGGCTGTGCCTCTGTTATGGGATGGGGAAGCAGGGTGCTGGGCACTTCCTGCTGGGGTGGGGGGGCCACTCGACCACCAGGGAAGTGGGCATTTTGATTTTGTACCATAACAGGGGACATCAGGGATTGGGAAGGGGAGTAATTAAGTAATGTCAAAAGGGCAGACTCTGGGGTTCATGGATGGGGCCATATTCACTATTACCAAGGGCAGACATTGGGGATCAGGAAGGGGTAATAATTACTAACAAAATGGCGAGGATCAGGGAGGGGGGTTAAGTAAGTCATGTCCAATGGGCAGACTTCAGGATTCAAGGAGATGGTCATATTTGTTATTGCCAAAGGATAGAAATCGGGGATTGGGTAGGGGGCAAAAGTAATACCATAATGGCAGACATTGGGTGTCGTGGAGGGGGGGACACTAGATCACCAAGACAGGGGGTGATTATTTGACTATCACTGCTGGTGACATCAGGGGAGGTGGAATTGCGACGCATTGCCACACACAGGTAAACTCTCCAAGAGGAGAATTTTCTAAGTACCCATAGACCAGCCCTGGCTGGTCTAAGGGTACTTAGAAAAATGTCTAGTGGGTGGGTTTAGTGAATTCCATTTTCTGAGATGTGGCAGCTTGTGTCTGCCACATGTCCCCAAGCACCAGGTTGTAACCCATTTTGGGGTACACTGGTGGCACAAGTCCTGTTTGGGGCAGGCAGTCTGCGGTTGATGCAGGCTCCCTTTGAGAATTGCTCAGGGGGCAGTCTGTGACTCATGGTGCCACTTGCACCAGTTATACTTGGTGCAGGCACCTTGCAACAATATCAGGGCTTTGAGAATCAAGCCTCCTGTTTCCTGTATAGGTGGAGTCATTGTTGCATCTTGTAAATCCCTGGATGCAGTTTATATTCCAGCTTATCCTTCAAACCTTATGTTGACTTTTTAGTTACTAAATCAACTCTCTTTTGGGAATCACTTGGTAGGTAAGGTAAGGTAACATTTATTTATATGGCACCCAGTCCCAAAGGCTCTGGGCACCTTACAAAATTAAAAACAGCCAGGGTAAACAATAACAATAGAATAAATCTCTAAATGGTTATACAAGAGGTTTAAAATTGAGACATATATAAGCAATTATGAATAATTAATAAATAATTAATACAAGCTTAAAAACACTGTGGTTAGTCCAGAAAAGTCTGAAAAGAGACTTTAGACCCCTCTTGAATGCCTCCACTGATGCCCCCCACCTTACAGAGCTGGAAACCAAGTTCCAGTGGGCAGGGCTGGCCACCTTGAAAGCTCGATCACTGGAGGTTTTCAGCCTGGCCCTCAGAACTGCAAGGAGGCCCCTGCTGGAGGAGCAGAGCGAGTGGACCAGAGTGGCAGGGGTAAGGAGATCCGTCATGTAGCCAGGGTCTGATCCATACAGGGCATTGTAGGTGAGCAGACTCACCTTAAAGATGATCCTCCACCTTACAGACAGCCAGTGTAGATCTTGCAGGATTGGGATCACATGGCATGACCTGGAAAGGCCCATCAGTAACCTGGCTGCTGTGTTCTGCATCAGCTGCAGCTGGCAGAGGGTCCCTCCACAGACCCCGAAGTACAGAGCATTACAGTAGTCATGCCTGGATGTAACAAAGGTGTGTACTAGTGATGGCAGGTCCTCGGACAGAACTAAGAGTTTAATCTGGGTGATATTCCTTAAGTGGCAGAAACCAGTTTGGACAACAGATGACACCTAAGCATCAAGTGTCAGTCTGTCATACAGGAAGACTGCCAGACTTCTCACTTTAGGGGAAGCCATCAAAAGAGTGGTTCCCAGGACCAATCCTGTTGCCATTCCCGAGGCACTCCCATCATGCCTGTGACCAGGCTCAATCACCAGGACCTCCATCTTGTCAGGATTTAGCCTCAACCAGTTGGAGGCCATCCAGTCCTGAATTCTGGCCAGGCAGTTGTTTAGTGATTCCATGGCATCATTTGTTCCAGGGACAAAAGACATGTACAGCTGGGTATCATCTGCATGTATTTATTTATTGAATTTTGTTATCCAGGTAAGCCCACTGATACATAGTGTCCCTTTTTCAGGGCTGACCCAGAATTAATTACATACAATAGGAGGCAGCAGGTTACATTCAGAGACAGATACAACAATCAACAGTAGAGCTGCACATTTGCATGTTAATTTACAAGACATAGAGCCATAACAATTCAACACATAGACCAGTCATAAGCAGTTTCTGACATGTTTCAAAAATTTTTACTTGAGTAAATCACCAGCTTGGGAGACAGTTTATATAGGACAGGTTATGGTAGGATAATGTAAAGCACAAATTCTGTACTTGGATCACACAGGCACTGCCCCACTACTAGGCTGGCATCACAGGAAATGGGTGATGTAAGCTGATATTCCAATAGGAGTATTTTTGACAGGGGTTATGTGCCCTTGGGTAAGTGGCCCAATCATTGGAGTAGGCTGGGCAGAAATACTATGGTGTAGATCCACAGGCTTCAGTTGCAACTACATTTACTAGCCACTAGCATGTGGGATTTCAGGGTGGCTTTGAAGGCATTCAAAGTATTGCAGTTCATCACTTCCGATGGTAGGCTATTCCAGAGGACTGGTGCAGAGATGGTGAAAGGTCTTTCCCTTGCACAGGATCTAGACCTTGGGACTTCCAGGGTGAGGCTAGTAGATGACTGAAGCTTGTACTTTGGAATCATGTACTGGAGAAGCCCATTTAGGCTGGAGGAGGCAGATGACTTAATTGTTTTGAAAGCAAGGCAGAGGGTAGGATAGGCAAGCCTTGCCTCAAGTTCTGGCCAGTTAAGAGAAGTGAGAACACAACAGTGGCAGTCTCGGGTGTGAGCAGCAGCTACAAAATGGGTGACTTTGTGATAGAGGACTCTACGTTTGGCAAGTTTGGTGCCTCAGGGAAGTTGTAGGAGGGAGCACTATATAGTAGAACAGGAAGAAGGGTTCCTGTGATGATTGCCCACCAAGCTTCACTGCTAAGGTACCCATCTAGTCTATAGAGTAGACCAATTGTTTGACGGAGAGACTTGGTTAACTCCTCCACATGGGATTTCAGGGTTAACTCCTGGTTGAGATGCACGCCAAGACACTTTATGGATGTACAGACCGCCAACCTGGTGCCATTGGTTGAGGATAGTTGTAGAAGATTGGTTCTTTTGGCACCCAAGCATCTGGGGCAAAAGAGCATGGGCTTTAATTTCTTCAGGTTTAGGACCAGTTTGTTATCCACAAACCATTGTTCCAGGGTTCTGAAGTCTGTGTTGTGGTCCAGATTTATTTGGTTAGTATCCTTAGAGCTCCTGTAGATGATTGCATCATCTGAATAGAGTTTGATGTTGCCCCCCTCCCCCCACAGTGTTTGGGCATGCTATTTCTAAAAATAGAGAACAGGAGGGGTCCAAGGATGGACCCTTGGGGGACTCCTTGGTTAACAAGTTTCAGATAGGATACAGTACCCTTTCATTTTACCAGTTGTTTCCTCTGCCATAGGTAGTGTTGGAACCAATTACAGTCATGAGTGTCCAGTCTGAGATGGCCAAGTATGTTGATAAGGAGATCATGGTCCACCAAATCAAAGACTTTTGTTAGGTCTAAGAATAGTGTTCCTGTGGCTAGTCCTTAATCCATAGCCCTGAGTACTTCCATTGTGAATCTGACGAGGGCTGAGTCATTCCCATGACTTTTCCTGAACCTGTGCTGCACATCCAAAAGTAGGTGATGGAGTTCCATATAGTCCTTGACCTGGTTATAAACAAGCTTCTCCAATATTTTTGCAAGTATACTGAGTATGGATATTGGTCAGTAGATTTTCACCAGATCTTTAGCACCACCTTTATGGATGGGGACTACCATCACCATTTTCCACTTTGTGGGGTACTGGCTGAGCAGAATGAACTTGTTAACAAGTTCTTAAGAGGAGTTGCTATAATGCATAGCAGCTTATTATTTAGTTCCACTCTTCCTTTGAGCCAGTGTGACGTATCACAAAAATTCCATTTTTAAGTGTGGCATTTATTTTCTTACAGTTACACCCTGAGCATGAATTCTTATCTTAAAAAATGTTTAATGGGAGATGCAATTTTTGTCATCCAATATTTTTTTTATTTATTTATTAAATTTTAATAACCGGGTAAGCCCGCTGGGTCCCGAAGGTCCCTTTTTCAGGGGTGACCCGGGGAATTACATGGAATAATACATGGGGTAGCATACAGCACAGGTACATTACACTAGACAGCGAGGAACACAATACATAGTAGTTTTTCAGCAGTTACATTTAAGAGGTAAGACATAGTAGCTTTTTAGCAGTTAACATTTCCTGGGTAAGCTCTACAGATGGGGTGCAGTGCTATATAGATGGGGTGCAGTGACAGTCGCTATTTCCATATGAGGGAGAGGGGTGGGCTTCCACTTAGGAGCCTCTCACTTTAGCAGTTGCATATGGAGGTGACCATCATATGAGCCTTCAGCCTTGTGCAGAAGGTGTGGGTAGAGGTAGCATCCTGAACACCAGGGGGCAGGGAGTTCCATAGGGTGGGCACTGTGATGGTGAATGACTTACCCCCAGCCTTGGTTCTAACCCTTGGCACTGCAAGGAGGGTTCTGTCCATTGTTCTGAGGAACCTAGGATTTCTCTTTTGGGCAATGAGTCCAGTGAGGCTGGGAGGAGGGGATGGGCTGAGTAGGTTATGAGTGTGGCAGAGTAGTGGGTATTGGAGCCGGGCCTCCCAGGAGGGCCAGTTTAGTTGGGACAGAGTGTCACAGTGGTGAGCCCGGAAGCCAGATAGGGTGGTGAAGTGAGCCACCTTGTGATAGAGAACTTGTAATCTGTTTATCTCTTGTTTGGCAGCTCCCTGTATCACCGTGGCCGTATAGGAGAGGGTAGGGAGGAGGACGCTTGTGGCGATGGAGGCCCTGGCCACGGGTATCAACTGGTCTTTCAACCTATACAAGGTCCCGAGTTTGGCGTGAATATTTTTGGTTACCTGGTTGACATGATTCTTGAGGGAGAAGCACTGATCCAGGGTGAGGCCAAGGTATTTTATCGATTCAACCACCTCAAGTCTTTTTCCTGATTTGGTCATCAGCCTGAGATGTGGGCTTCTGTCCTGACCAAGGGTTCTTGGGCCAAATAGCATGGCCTTGGTCTTGTTAGGGTTAATGATCATTCTGTTGGTGACAAGCCATTTTTCAAGGGAACCCAGGTATACCTGTAGTCCGGAGCAGAGATCTCCCAGATTAGAGGAGGGGCGGTATATGACCGTATCATCCGCATACTGTACCACTGAGCTACCCCCACAGTGTTTACTGAGATTGTTTGTGAAAAGAGAGAAGAGAAGGGGGCCAAGGATAGATCCTTGGGGCATCCCATCCATTAGGGGGAGAGGCTCCAGCAGGGAGACTTTCCATTTTACCCTCTGTAGCTGTTGAACCATGACAGGGAGTGGCTGTTTAACCCAACCTGGCTCAGTTTTGTAAGGAGCAGGTTGTGGTTTACAAGGTCAAAAGCCTTGGAAAGGTCAATGAAGATTGCCCCGGTGGGGAATCCCTTGTCCAGTTCTCTGAGAATATCAGTGGAGAACTTAATAAGCACGGTGTCAGTCTCATGATTGGTTCTGAAACCGTGCTGGGAGGGGGCAAGTAAATAGTGGAGCTCTAGGTAGTCCCGGAGTTGCCCATAAATTAGCCTCTCTTGAATCTTACCAAGGTTAGATAGCAGAGAGATGGGCCTGTAATTGTTTGTAGTCTCCCTTGAACCACCCTTGTGGATGGGGACTACATGGGCCAGTTTCCATTTTTCCAGGATGGCACCTGCGATAAGGGATCAATTGAGGAGCCAGATGAGGGGCCTGGTGAGTGCAGGGGCCCCTTCCCTTAGTATGCAGAGGGGGATGCCATCGGGTCCCATAGCTCCCGACATTTTGAGGGACTTTAGTAATGGGAGGACTTTGGTCTTACAAGCCAGATGTGGAAGGTTGGGTGGTCCAGGCTTTGGGGGATGGGATCATTCGAGACTGGGAGGAGGGGTGGCAAGTCCGCTTTGAGCAGGTCCAGGTTTGTGAACCGGCAGTTGAGAGCCATGGTTATGCTAGGGTCGTCGTTAGTTAATTGGCCATTGACCTCTATGGAGCAGTGAGTGGTCTTCCCGGTCCCCTTTATAAGCCCATTTATGTGAGCCCAAAAGAGTCTAGGATTGCCTAGGATCTTTTTCTGTAGATCTGTGAGGTAGTCTCATTTGGCCACTTTGATGGCCAGTTTGCACTTATTTCTCAGCGCCTTGTAGCAGTTTAGGTCAGCCGATAGGGAGGAGAGCTTGTATTTTTTCCAAGCAGTGTCCCTAGTTTTCATCAGTGTTTTCACTTGAGAGGTGATCCACTTGTAGCGGCTCCCCTTGGTGCAGAATTTCTTCAAAGGGGCCAAGCAGTCAGCAACCATAATGATGGCTCCCTGGAAGAAGGCCGTAGCCTCTTCCAGTGTGGGGATTAGTTTGATTGGGCTCCAATCAATCCCGTTTAGGCAGCCAATCAAGTGTTCAGGTTGATGGTTTGAGTAGTCCAGTGTCACGAGTATTCGCAGGGGGACTCTGGGGGCCCTGTTTTTCCAGGAGCAGAAGACTGGGGAGTGATCACTCAGGGCATCCGTTAGGGTGCCAGTCACCTTTATATTGGCGGGTTTGCTAGTAAGCACCCAATCAAGTGTGGAATGGTTACCCATTTTGTAGTTCATTCGGGTGGGCCCTGTGATAACCTGTGTAATGTTAGCTTCCTGAACTAGCCTTAGTAGGGAGGGATTGTTTTTTGGGGCCCAATTCAGATTGAAGTCCCCCAGGATGATTAGCTCAGAGGTGACCTCATCGGAGATGTCCCTTAGGACCGCCTCCAGAGATGAGTGTGCATTGGTTGGGGGGTTGTATATGCATCCAATGTTGAGATGCTTACATGGGCCAAGGGCGATGTGAACGAAGATCGATTCATCTTCCATACTAGTGGCCTGTAGCAGGTTGAACTGCACTGAGTTAAGGGTGTCTTTTGTGTAGATTAGGACCCCTCCACCCCTTTTTCTCAGTCTATGGGAGAGGTATCCTAGGGCTGCATCCTCATGGGAGGGTATGTGAGGCTTGAGCCAGGTTTCCGATACGGCCAAGATGTCCAGGTTGTACCGGTCCAGCCAGGCTTGAAGTTCCTGCTTCTTGGGTCTCAGGCTACATATACTCATGTGTGCAATCCTCAGGCCCTTATTGGCCACCCAGTGCAGGTCCACCGGGGAGGAGACCAGAAAATCATAAGGAGGGGGACCAGGATTTGGTTGGATGTCCCCTGCCATGAGCAGGAGGGCAGCAAGGAGGCAAAGAGAAGGAAGCTGACTGAGGGGTAAGGACTTAGTCCAGAGTCTCCATTTAGCAGTGAGTAGAGTTGAGTACAGGGTGCCTCTCTGCAGAATACATGGGCGGTCAGGAGTGCCTCCATGTTATTAAGGGGGGGGTGTAGTGGTCCCAAGAATGTCGTGGGGGAATGTCCAGTTTGTGGAGACTTCTCAGGTCCTGTTCTCCTGTGCTTATAGTCCTATCTGCTCAGTGTAGGAAGAGGTAGGTACAGGACAGCCAGTAGGAGCCCTCTATTTGGGCAGCCAAGAGAGGGGGGTCCAAGCATGGAGGGCATCATGCTGGTGAGGAGGCGGGGTGGGGAGGAGGGATTGATGGGCGGTAGGGATGGTTGGGCCCCTGGGAATAAGTTCCCCTGAGCCCACCGTGCTCAACTTTCGAGTAATAAACAGACTCGTCAGGCAACAAGTCCCTGACAGTGCAATATCAGTGCTACACCCATTCCTTTTGTGGGGAACATTTTCCTGCAATAAAAAGTTAAGTGGTTTTAGTTGCCATAATTACTCACTAGTAGTCTGATATATGCATATGGTATTACCCTTAACAGGCACTGAATGTATTTCCATCTTTATTTGTCCCCTAATATATATAAAAGATAATTAAGATGATGCATTTTCTGTTTCAAATTTCATAAACATATCTGTAAAACAAATTTCCATAATGTTGACAGTCCTTTCAAATTCCCCTGCATCCGAGAATAAAATGTGCACACTTTCTTCTGTCTAGAACAAGTGGGAATTTGATGGTGCCATGAAACTGAATACCTATTTCTGAAGTAGCTGCAACATGTGCGCACATCCAGAATGTCCATCATGGAATTTGGGGTTTAGAATAAGAATAGTAACTCAAATTGCAAGTCATTCCTCTGCTTTGTTCCAGCACGTCCCATCACCAGAGTATATAGACACAGCTTGCATTGCATGCTACAAAGGCCACTTCAGAGAATGACACAATTGGCATGCTTACACACCAGGGAGTACATGGCTGTTCAGCATGTGTTTTTTTGAACCTAATAGAGCATGCAAGGAACCATAGAACTTTAAGAACAGGGACTTTTTAAAATTACTGAAAAGGTAAGATAATTTCATATTGATTTCTAAAAACATAGAAATGAATTTTGTGCAACCTGGTGGTTCTAACCTAAATGAGAAGTATTTCCATTTTAAAATATGATTCGCTGCAGCCGATTGTTTATATAATTGAAGAAGTGTAATTGGGCTCTGCATTGGTTTTATTGATCCATAGTTTCCAAATAATTTTGTAACTGAAACCCAGAGAAAAATAATCCTTTCAATTGTTCCTGAGCAATGACAAAACTGTTGCACTGTTGCTCTTATGCATTTACATTATGCAGTTCAGTTCCCTTTTATAGATGCAATACAGAGGCACAGATAAGTTGTAGCATCTTCTGGGTATGTCACATAGAGTCCATTGCAGTCTGAGATATCTGGATCATTATCCTAATTAATTAATTACTGGGCTTATCTGGGACTATCTGGCCAAATTATCTCCAGTTCAGATCTACTGTATCTGCCTGAATGTGGATACTTCAGTTAACCACAGGTAGTGATTAAGAGTGATTAATGCACTGTCTGAGACACTCCAGCCTCACTGTTTCCCCAAACAAAGTCCCATGGGAATCTGGATCCAAGACTAGTTTATTACCAAAAATGATTTGGGGACAGTATATGGCAGGAATAGTGCACTGCAACACATTCTTTCCTGCACAAAACCCTTCAGCTACCACTAGATTTGGAAAATATAGTACTTCAGGACATGTATAGAAGTCCATGGCACAGCAAAAATCTAATTTTAGTATACTTTTACTATTTCAACATCAAACCATCATGGAACATATCTCTGGTGAAATTTGTGAATGGCAAAACAATTTAAAAAAATGGATTCAAACCCAGACCTCCTGCATCTCAGTCCCATGCCCTTAAACCATTAGGCTAAGTTGACTCCTGAGCATGTTCAGTTTTGGATGCATGTTGAGACTGAAGCAGTCTCCTTGTGTCAGTACCACTAGTCAACAGCCCCTGAGACTGACTTCCCCTGGGTCTGATTACCCCTGGGACCGACTGCTCCTGGGTCTGATTGCCCCTGGAACTGACTGCCCTGAGTCTGATTGCCCTAGGACTGACTGCCCCGGGTCTGATTGTCCCTGGGACTGACTGCCCCTGGGACTGACTGTCCCTAAATCTGACTGCCCCTGAGACTGACTGCCCCTGGGACTGATTGCCCCTCGACCTGATTGCCCCTTGGACTGACTGCCCCAGATCTGATTGTCCCTAGGTCAGTTCTTGGAGGAACAGTCTATGTAACCATCTTGGTAACTCTGTTTAAAGCAGCAGTATGTGTTAGTCTACAACAAATGTATTTCTCTAGCTTTTTAGCAGTAATATAGTTCTGACATAATTAGACTCATCATCACTGATTTATTTTAATTACCCCTTTCTCTGGAACAAATTGGCTCCCTAGCTTTGCTTGTCCCCTTTTTATTTTTCCATAAAACACTAACTAAAGCTTCAATTTGATCCCTCCTGTTCCTGCTGCAAACCCACTTAGACCTTTTTAGACACTCTTCCCCTAATTAAAGTGTCCCTATTTTGCTTTACCTCCAGCTTTGTATTTGTCCTACATGCAAATGCAATCCAAACCAGTGTTTATTTTAGCACCATTTTTAATTCCATTGTCTAGTGCTGAATTCCCTCATGTATATATCCCATGAGTTATTCATTATAACATTGCACTACATATAGTTTTGTTTCTACATTTCTGCACTCTATACCTGCATGACATAGTATCTAATTGTAGTATTTTTGTCTGTTCTTGTTTTTTACTGTATGTGTCTTAGTGGTCGGTGAAGTGGCCACAATTTGCCCCTCAAAGTGATTCATAGAGTAATAAGGAATCTGTGAAGTAATCCATAACACGAAGCGGAGTACTTCGTGTCATAATGAGGAATGTGAACTCCATTGAAACCAATGACTTCACATTATTCCGCTTTCCCCAAACCACTTCTCCGCCAATTTTAAGGTGAAGTACATTGAAATCAATGTATTTTGCATCACTTTGCCTTGTTATTGAGTGCCAAGGTAAATTTTGCAGTGATTCATGGGATTGCAGGTCACAGGGGCTCTAGATTGTTCTGCTCAGCCTCAGTTCTGTGTAGTGTCTGTGTGTAGTGGAAGATGGAGACAGTTTCCTCTGAGAGCTCTGCTATTCAAATCCTCTAAAAGCTGTTAAAAAGCCTTTTTGGGCCATTTTTTTGCTCAAAATTTAGTACATCGATTGTAGGAAACCCTCCTGTGCTCTTATCGAGTGTTTATTGTTTGTATGTGGATTTTGAATGTTAATTTAGAACATTCACTCTGTGTACTAACAGAAACTTAAAGTGTGCTTTGGGGGAGGGGCATATATGTGGTGGAGGCAGGTTAAAACTGGGAGAAAAAGTAGTCTTTCTGTTTTGGTTATATTTTTCTTGCATAACTGTGTTAATGTACACACAGTAATATTTTCAATAATTCTTGAAATTTTTTTGTTGATTGTTGTGGTGCAGCAGTGCATAATTTCAGTTTGTTTAAAATATTTGGTTATATTACTGAAGTTTTCAGTTTGCTATGCATTACTTGTAGTGCAGTGTTTGTGTGAGTGTGTGTGTGATCCGTGCCATCAAATCAGACACATTTTATTGTGCCACAGAGTAACTGCAGCAGTGTGAACCTGCTATTCACCGCATCTGCATGAATTTTTTTGTACTTCTTTGTGGTATCTTTGCTGGTAGTGGACTGTTACTGCCGTGCACTACCCGCCCCAACCAGCAAA
Source organism: Neoceratodus forsteri (assembly GCA_016271365.2). Taxonomy (NCBI): domain Eukaryota; kingdom Metazoa; phylum Chordata; order Ceratodontiformes; family Ceratodontidae; genus Neoceratodus; species Neoceratodus forsteri. The sequence goes on along the minus strand of CM057449.1, from coordinate 1,578,607,040 downwards.
AGGTATTCTTTTCCAGATTTGGATCTGTGACTTGTGAGCACTGGTTAGGTGTTTTTGTGCCTTTGTAGCTGCATCTCTTGAGTGCACAGCGCAATCTTAATTTTTCTGTGCGTTTGCATCTTCCTAAGGCCCAATCTCCATCTGTAACTTAAGTCATAGTTGTTTGTTTGGCTTCCCTTCAGAGTACTGGTGTGGTGCATATCTCTGCATGAACATTGTACTCATTGATGTGCATTTTTAAGTCAGGGCGATCATCATGAGTCATGATACAAATCACGTTCTTCATCTTCACGGTCACGATTCATGAATCACAAAACTAAGGTTTTTTTGTAGTTAGTTCCATGTAAGCCTGTTTCGTAGTATCTTGGGTCTCAGCTTCAATTGCCATTATATTCATTGATATGAGTTTTTAAATCAGGTAGTTTTGTGTGATACAGGTCAGAGAAGTACAGCCGTAGGTATTCGCATTCCCATATAGTTTATTCTCATTGGTCATGTCACACCAGACTCTCATCACAAGACAAATCACATTCTTCATGAATCACAGCACTTCATTTTTTTTTTCAGTTTGGGTGATACACTGAAGACCTGTAAAGATGACCAAAACATTGATGAATCCTTTTTAAATTTTTTTAAATTATGCCTTCCCCCCCCAAAAAAAAATACTTACCTTCACTGGCTTGACAATATTCCAATGCTAAAATTTATCATCAAGCCAAGAAATGCACACCCCAAGTTTGACTATATGACCTGTGATACAAAAAAAAAGCAATCATTACATGTATATATGTGTGTGTATATATATATATATATATATTGGATATGAACATTTAAGGTCAACTCAGGTTCTGTGGAAAACCATGATGGTGCCAGGTACATTAACTTACCAAGGGTATTATTAGTGTACACATGGAGGGCATCCTTCCTGTTGGGGGTCAGTGCAGCAGACATTGGGCAACCAACAGCATTATCACATCATCATGGACAGTTAACTCAATGGTCGGGTCATCCTTCCAGCACATCATTTGGCAAGACACTGTGCAGCAGCCCCATCAGGTCAAGAAGCATTACATGAAATTCCAACAGCAACAACAGGGGACATACTGTAGTTCTTACTGGAGTGTGTGTACACATGACTGAGTGTGGCATGCATTAAATGGAGACTTTTCTTTCCATGTTATGCTCTCATTTCTCTTCATCTGGAGTTGGGAATTTTCTAGACAAAAGACAATAGCATTTGGGGATGCACATTAATTCCGGTGACTGTGTGTGACCACTGCACGCATGACTAAGTGTGCTATTAACTCTGGAAGACTTTGCATTTCTTGTTACACTCTCATTTCACTTTGTCAGCACTGGGGAATTTTCTGGATAACAAGACAGTAACATTTTGGGGATGCAGATTAATTCTGGTGACTGGGTGTGACCACTGTGTGCATGACTAAGTGTGCTATTAACTCTGGAAGACTTTGCATTTCTTGTTACACTCTCATTTCACTTTGTCAGCACTGGGGAATTTTCTGGACACAAGACAGTAACATTTTGGGGATGCAGATTAATTCTGGTGACTGGGTGTGACCACTACAGGCATGACTGAGTGCATCATTAATTCTGGGAGACTTTACATTTCTTGTTATGTTCTCATTTCACTTCATCAGGACTGGGGAATTTTCTGGACACAAGACAGTAGCATTTTGGGGATGCACATAAATTCTGGTGCCTGTGTGACCACTGCATGCATGACTGAGTGTGACCACTGCATGCATGACTGAGTGTGCCATTAATTCTGGGAAACTTTGCATTTCTTTTTGTGCTATCTTTTCATTTTGTCAGCACTGGGGAGTTTTCTGGACAGAAGATAGTAGCATTTTGGGGATGCACATTAATTCTGGTGACTGTGTGTGCAGGGCTGCCAATATTGTTGTCACGTTGCCTTACTCCGTATTAAGGTACTGGCCACTCCGCATAGCAGAATGACAATGTGAAGTGCCCACTTTGTGGGCACTTCGATGGTGACATTTAAATTTGCTGCATCTCTACTGTATTTTGACTTCCATACATTCCCCTGGATCACACCTTGAAAAGAGCTTTGGCTTAGTGTACCTTTTCAAGGTGCCAAATTTTAAATAAATAAATAACAAAATATATGAACTGTTCTCAGGTATTTTTAACACAGCTTCTCTTACTATTTGTGTATAATTAACTATTCAAGTCATTAAAGATAGCAACCACTAGGGTGTGTGGCCAGAGCAGTTGCTTTTAAAAATGTCAGAACCTCATATTTCAGTTCCAGAATAAAATATAGTAAAATGAAAACTGGATATATTGATTTTTTTGTCAGAGATGCATCATTACTAAAATAAATACATAAAAATGTTTCATCTGGTAACACATACTGCTGCTTTAAAAGCACTTAGAAAATGGGCAAGTTAAATACTGCCACTGAGTCACTGTTGCCATTCCTTTGGCACATGTTTCTGTGCCAATACCCCCTGTAAAGAAAAAAGTCTGAACATGTGATCTGAAATTTGAAAGAATTCATGAGTAACTTCACTCTTTCTTGATTTCCATTACAAACATGGCTGCCACCATTACTAGTATATAAATACCTTCCTCTAGACCCTAAAAATAAAAGTCCTTAAAATAAAAAAATACATAAATAATTAAATGTTTTTTCTACTCGTGATCCCTGTCCTATACAGATAAACAAATAATTTAAACAATACATATCAATACATGTTAAAAAAAAAAAGCACTATTCAGATTTTTTATTTCTGATGTTTCTTTGATGACCATGAAAAATCCTCTTTGGCTGTCCCACCACCGCAGAAGCAAGGTATCCATCTGTGGTGCTGTCATCCCAGGTTTGGGAATGGACTTAGGAGTCAGATGGCCAGCTGGGGATAGAAGGATTGAGCATCTGGAGGACTGCTCTCCTTCTCTGGAAGGAGAGGGGCTAAGTATCAGGTGCACTGTGGACCCCTGGTGAAGGCCAGAGGTTCCACAGTGGCCAGCGTCATCTGTATGGGGCCTGGGGCAGATGCTGGACATCATTGCACATCCCCACCCCCCTGGGGATTTAGCATCAGAACAAAAAGCCAGCCCCCATGTATGATGCCAGCTCTACCACCATCCCCGCTGCCCCCCAGTGTCCACCAGTTGGGTCCCGCTACCGTAGCCCTAACCTACCCCAGTGTCCATTGGGAGGGGGTTTCTGCCTTGCAGTCCCACTCAGGGGGGCCAGCCTTAGCATGGGGGGGTGGTCGGCCAAGCAAGGCTGAGCTCCAATGAGGGGTTCAGAGGAAAACAAAAAAGAAAAATCCTCCTCATAGCCTAACCAGGTTCTAACCTTCTTGACTGAGAAATGTGTGCTGCCAACCCTGCCCCAGATCAGACTGAGCATCTGGCTCTGGAGAAGCCTCTGTGTGTCTGTGCAAGTGCATGCCAGTGGAATTTTACAGAATGTTGAATTCCGGCATTTCATGATGGGGGGGGGGGCATTTTATTAGAGGAATACTGCAGAATATTGCATTCTTATGCTCTGTTGTAAATAAACAAAACTTCTACTGCATGTGTAGGGAAACAAATAACTGACAAGTAAATTATCTGTGTAGCAATATTTTATTATATGTTTGTGTCTTTGTATCTTTTAGAGGATTTTCTTTTTTTTTTTTATTTTGGCAAAGCCAGGGATACAAATGTACTTAAATTGTTGTGTTTACAATGATAACACCAGTGGTATGCTTACATTTAGCGTGGCCCTACTGTCTTTCTAAACTATTATTGTGTATCACTATTGACTGTTTATTTTTACTGTAGCAAGTAACATATTATGCTGTTATGCTCTGGGATGTAACTATACTAGATCTGCCTAGTAACTTTAGCTTGTCTGTATTTTCAATTTCCTGTCGCATTGTACTTCTATTGTAAACTTTACTCTGCTTTGTACTGTACTCTGTTTTAAAATTTAGGCTGACCTTCCTGGGACCTCCTTGCAAATGAGCTTTGCTCAATGGAGTCTTTTCCTGGTAAAATAAAAAGAAACAAATACATTTTGTAAGAACCAAAAGAACCTATATGGTGTGGAGTATCGGTGGATACCTGCACTTCCAGGGGCTATAGTGCCCTCTGCCTGTGGCATCAGGCCTCATCGCATCCTTACACATGCGGGTATCCACCAATTCCCCACATCCTGTAAAGTCTTACTGCTTGCATATACTCAGTAGCTGATCAATTTTACTGATCACAGTCACAGCATAAAGAAACACCAGAAGAATATAAATGAAGTTTGCAGGTGCTATATTCCATCTTTTTGTATTTTATTAATATTAAGTCTTGAACCATAGGGCAATAATTTAATAAAATGTATTTTGCGGCACTAGTAAGAAAGGTTAAAAAAAAGGTTTCATCCACCTTTTGTCTCTCAGCATACCTCTCAAATCCCTGCCTCACAAAACAGGGACAACTGTTAATAAAATCAGAGATTAAGAATCCAAACAAGAGGCATGAAACATAATAATACAGACTTCATATGCTACTGCAGTGTGTTAAGTAGTGTGAAAAGTGTTTCTTGAATGATGACTTGGCTGTAATACTAATGGCTGCTGTTATTTTATTATCTAATTTCCTGCACTTCAATGACAAACATCCCCAAATTAGGAGGAACTGAGGAAATCTTTGAACAAAACCAATGACATCCCTGCAAAAGCAGGGTCAGTTAAGTGGCATGTCTCTCAGACTGACCACCCTTCACTTGTGACAAACAGGATAAGAGTACTGGAGCCACAAATGTTCGGGTTTTAACTAGCTGCCATGTTTGCATTGCAGTTTACAAACCAAACAAAAACACCAGTGAGCAGAACAGAGTGTTGTTTATTGACTCAGCAACTCCCCAGAGACTGTTTTGAATCTAGTGGCATGTTGATTTATACAAAGAGGATCCACGTGTACTCCTATTGAGCAGTGAAGTGGCATGACAGGAATGTTGCTATCAATGGAGGGACTTTAAATATTATTTCTGAGGGGGTAGGGGTGCAGGATTGCTCGTTTAGAAATATTAATGACTGTCGGGCTGGCAAGCAAGTCCCAAATGGACAAATCACTTATTTTCAGTCAGTTCTTTGCACTCATTCAAATGTAGTCTAATTGATTTAACAATATAGTGCTAACTGGTCTGTTAATTAAAAATGCAACTGCATCAAGTGTCACATTTTCTAGCCTGTTGTCACCCATGTCCTCCACAAATGTGCTGTTAACATAAAGTTGCAATGTGATGATTACCAGTTGTGCTAACTACATGATGTATCATCTTGAGAGGTGCATGCATCTTTTTATAGATTTAGTTTGCTGCACACATTGTTTAGCAAGTTCTTGTACAGTCTAATGAAGTGCTGGGACTAGTGAGAAGTGGCAGCAGATCATTAGACTGGCTAATGCTTGCTAAGGGTCTGATACAAGAGGGAAGAGATTCTTTTTCTGACAAACTGGAGGGCTTTCTGGTGCAAGGAACACCTGTATGTCCTGTATCGGCTGATGAACCAGCAACCAGTACTAAGATTAAGGGGTGTACTGGGCTAGGAGAATAGACAAACTCACTCTGCCTGCAACAGCCATTTTGAATAAGGTTAAACACAGAATGTTTTGACTCATGTATGCATTATATGATTGGGTTAAGTTAGAGAATGACAGAGGGCTGATACAGGATGTCACCAAAGGCAGATGAGAGTGTAGCTGAGCACCTGGAGAGATAATCCATAGGTGGGTGAAGAAGCATAGAGGGAAATGTATCCTCACATGCATCAATAAGAGGAAGGCACCAGCAAAAAAGGCAAGCTTGATAGCTTCAAAGGCAGGACATAATGTCATTTGCATAGACCTGATGGAGTGGAGGGGGAGAGCAAAGTTTGGAAACTTTGCTTGAGAATTTTCTCAAAAAGTTTCTCAACTTTACATAGCACAAATGTCACACTTAGTGTAGTTTTTTGCCTGGTGAAGTGCCCACTTCCCTAGTTGAAGACTACATACAGTAATTATTTGGTGCTGAAAGTGCCAGTATGCTTAGTTCTTCCTGTCTTCACCCTGGAAAATGAGCACTTTGCCAGCTGAAGATTACTCATAGTGGTACTTCACCAGTCAAGTGCCTCAGTGTGTTTTTCTTCTTTGTTTTTAAATGAGATTTATGTAAATCCCCACCATCAATGTGTATCTGTTATCATACCTGATCTCACCACACTGTAATAAGAGTAAGTACCCCCACCATAGATGCCAGAACCTAGGAGTGAGGGGACAGCAGCCCCCCCACACACACACTTTTGCACATGAGCATTCAAAGTGCCCCTTTAATGCATGCAAGATCAGAAGCAAGCTATCAGGGTCTCCTTTGTAATTGTTTTGTGTGCAGCCCTATTTACAATTTAAATGAAAGTTCATGGCAGGCTGGCACCTAAACATAGTTAAGACCACCCACAATTAAACAAATAACTGCTTCCCTATCAGCCACTCATACATCTGCTATGAAAAGAATTTTCAGAAATAGGGAATGTAGTTTTCCCTCAGACCAGCTTCTTCTGTACTCTGCAAGATTGCATATCAATCAGTGTCTGCTTTCTACTCATCAATAAGTATACAATTTGGCTGGGCCATTATCTTCAAATGTATGTCAGGTGCTCCCCCATCCCACCTGGAGCACCTCCTTCTACCTGTGGTAGTGGTCGGAGAGGATGTGGGGACCCTCCTGAGTGGAGGTCCCAAGATGGGTAGAAGAGGATCCCAGAGGAGGAGGAAGCAACTTCTGGTGGGGGACTCACTAGTCAGAGGGATAGCACTGGAAATGGGAAAGGGGATGGAGAGGGAGGTCAGGTGCCTACCCAGTGCCATGGCACAGAAGGATGGAAAGCATATCCTATGGATTGCTAGGACAGAAGAAAGGAAGGGCAGATGAATGTCATTGTACACCTGGGGACAAATGACCTGGCTAGGGATGGTGCAGAACAGTGTAAGGGGAATCTACGGAGCTGGACAGAAGACTTTGACAGGTAGCACATTCTGTAGATTTTGCAGAGATATTGCCTGCCTACGATAGGGGGAAGGAAAGGGAGCTTTGCAGCAAGACCTTCAACACATTTTTGAAGGAAAGTTGCAGAGAGGAGGGGTACAGCTTCACTGGGGACTGGAGGCCCACCTGGGAGGATAAGAGCCTATGCAGAAGTGAAGGCCTGCATCCATCTGAAAGGAGAACCACAATTCTCAGTGGACAGCTTAAACATTACATCAATGAATGTTTAAACTATTTGGGGGGTGGAACAAAAAGGGGAGACTGAAACAGCACAGACAGGCTGATTTTACTAAGATGTTTGAATTCATCAGAAATGATCTGGCAGGTGCAGATGACCCGGGGGTGGAGGAAAATGGGTTAAACTAAAAGAGGGTATAGTGAAGGCATCAACCTCTGTCTCAAGTAAGAAAGCAAAAGTAAGAGAAAGAGGAGACTGCTATGGTTCTCGAAAGAGGTAGCAGAAAAGCTAAAGGCTAAAAGTGTAGCATTTAGAAGGGATAAAGAGACCTAGAGAGAGGAGGATAAGGAAGTGTATCAGGGAGAACAAAGGGAGGAAGACAAAGCAGTGAGGAGCACAAAGGCCCAGACTGAGGAAGGAATATTGCATCTCATGATTATTAAAATAGGACAAGGCATTTTTTCAAGTATAGCAAATAAAGGAAGACAAAGGGAGGGATTGTACGGTTAAAGAGGGAGGGGGAGACTGTATGAAGGGGGATCAAGAAAAGGCAAACATCTTGAACAAATAGCTCTGCTCAGTGTTCACAGTGGGAGGGGAAGAGGAGGGACCACAAAAAGGTGCCAAGAGCTTTGGTGGGAGGGAAATTGACACTAGTCTATTTTCTGAAGAGAAAGTCCATAAAGCACTCGCCAACCTGAAGGTGGACAAAGTTATGGGACCAGATGGTGTGAATCCAAGGATGCTGAGGGAGCTCAGGGAGGTACTAGCTGCACCTCTGACAGACCTATTTAATGGATCACTGGAGACTGATGTGGTCTCAGAGGACTAGAGTAGGGTGAGGCAGTCCCACTTCACAAACATGGTAGCAAGGAAGAGGTGGGAAATCACAGGCCTGTCTGCCTGACATCATTGATGGGTAAGTTAATAGAAACCCGACTAAAGGAAATAATTGTGGAATATCTTGTATCCGTTGGATTACAGGATCCAAGGTAACATGGTTTTACAGGGGGAAGATAATGTAAAACAAATCTGATAGATTTATTTGAGTCAGTGACTAAGGAGTCAGATCAGGGAGGAGCAGTGGACATGGCCTACTTAGATTTCAGCATGGCTTTCACCACCATTCAACACAGAAAGCTGTTTAGCAAGCTGGGTAACCTGAGGGTGGGTAATAAGTTGGTAACATGGGTAAGAAACTAGCTAGTGAATAGGACACAGAGGGTAGTGGTAAATGGAATTCGCTCTGAGGAAGGGAGGGTGAGCAACAGGGTACCTCATGGATTAATGCTGGTACCGGTTCTCTTCAATATCTTTATAAGTGACATAGCAGAGGAAGTGGAAGGGAAGGTCTGCCTCTTTACAGATGACAACAAGATCTGCAACAGAGTGATCCCTGTGGGGGAAGGGGGTAGAAAGGGTGGGCAGGGATCTGAAAAGACTGAAGGAGTGATCAAGAGTATGGCAGCTGGTTTGTAATGCAAAAAAGTATAGAATAATGCACTTTAGCCATAGAAAACTGGGAGCAGAGTACAAAATGGGCAGTGTGATACTGACAAAGACCAAGCAAGAAAGAGACCTGGGGTAAACATATCAGATGATCTAATGTTGACCAGGCAGTGTGACAAGGCAGTCAGAAGGACTAGTGGGATGCTTGGGAGCATAGGAAGAGGTATCACCAACAGGAAGAGGGAGGCAGTGCTGCACCTATATAGCTCACTGGTAAGACCCCACCTTAAGTACTGTGCTCAGTTCTGAAGACCACATCTCAGGAAGGACAGAAACAGTGTGGAGGTGGTCCAGAGGAGGGCTACCCGAATGGTACAGGGTCTGCTTCAAAAACCCGATAAGAGAGGTTTACGGAGCTAAATATGTACACCCTGGAGGAGTGGAAGGAGTGGGGGATATGACAGAGACTTTTGAATACCTCACGGGGGATAATAAGCTACAGGTGGGGGTATTTTTCAGGAAAAGTGGTGCTCTAGAACAAGAGATCCTGCTATGAAGCTGGAGAGGGGTAAATTCAGGAGGGATGTGAGGAAATACTTCTTCACAGAAATAGTGCAGATGTCTGGAACAACCTTCCAGTGGAGGTAGTGGGGGTGAAAAGAGTGGTGAGGTTCAAAAATTCCTGGGACAGCCACAAGGGAATCATGGGATGGGGGGATGGCACCAAAAGCCAAGTAGGGTCTGCAGCCAAAAATGAAGGGTAAAAAAAATGGACAAACTGTGTGGGCCTAACAGCCCTTATCTGCTATCATGTTTATGTTTATATGTCTCTAGGTAAGTCAGAATAATTGTGTTTTTTACTAATTTTGGAGGGGAAAGAAGGGGAGAAGAGGGAAGGAGGGAACAAATGACTCCTGACCTGGGTGCCACATATGCTAAGTACATTTCTCTATTTAAATTGCGTAATTTTCTTTATTCTTGACTCAGTTTTGAACACAGATGTCTAATGAAATGCTCAACAATCTATTGAAATAATTGTATGTTTTGAACACTACCATGTGCAGCTTTAAAACAATATAAAGATGAAGTTCATAGGGCAATATTGATTTAGAAATCACCCCTCAAAGTAACAAGAAGTTTACTCAGGAATCATTTAAATGATAGTGAGGCCTCAGTCAGGCCAGCAAGGGACAAACTTCCAAATGAATTTTATATGATAGTCTTGTGTGCTGTCCTTTCATTTAAAGAAAGGGCCCAAACTGGAAGTTTTTTTCTAATTTAATATTTTATTTCAGCCAACTGTGAAAGCAGGAATAAACACAGAAATTAGGAGTCTCAGCCTCAGCAACTTGCAAGAAAAGGTTACAGTTCTGTTGGCAGTTCAAAACAATTCCATGAAGTTACTCAGGGGGCCCAATCCATTCAACCCTATATGTAACCTCATGTGGGTGTGAAGGGCTTGCACATACAATGGAGGCCCTCTGTGCCTCTGAAGCTGTAATGAATCAGTGTTCTGATCCCTCTGCATCTAATCCACTACAAGAATGCATAGCTACTCATTGGCCTGATCTTGAGGGGCAGAAAGTATGACCAACTCACAGTACAAAGAATTCTGAAAGATGCCAAAGTACACATTCTGCAGCACCAGAGGTGCATAGTCTCTGCCACCAAGAAGGCTGCCATGATGACTATGTACCCTCAGGAAATAAGCATATGATTGGGTGGTCTGGCCAGCGATCTTCAGTTCACCCTTTTACACAACTCCATAATGGGGAATGGAGGGGCATTAGTTTACAATGAGGACTATGGCAGCACTGTGCCAATTCTTGAGATGATAAGCACAACTCATGGTACCCACTTATTATCAAAGGCTTTCTTTTTCAGTCTCACAAGTCATGGCAGCTTCTACATGTGAAACATTTTATTCAACACGCACCAGCATTCCTCTATTTAAAATGACATTTTGACCACCTACTACTAGTAATAACATTTCTTTGCATTTTGGTCAGTTAATCCTGTTGGCAGCAACCTGTCAAATTCATATCTGGCAAATAAATTGCCAATGTTCATTAAAAATGTTTGGTATTACAACAATTAACGTTTTATTTCTAGTCATAAAATATCCCTCATGTCTTCCTCTTACCCAGCACTGCTAATATTTTCTCACTTGCTACTGCATATCTAAACTTGAGTATGTGGTCAGTTTTCTGCATACTAGATTGTATGGAGTATTTCTCAGAATATATTATGTCATACTCATTTACTAAATCAAACATTTGAAATAAAAAAGGCAATTTTCCAACAAACCACACTCAGGCTTCTGAGTTTGTGGGATGATGAACATTAGTTCAAATACAGTTCCACTGTTAATCAGGAGGAAATTTATTATATTCTCTTTACTATGTACATTGGATAACTAGTCCTTTTAATTTAAAGAGCAGCTGATACCTTTGGAAAAACGTCAGAAAATATGATAGTTAGACACAATTCAGCTTGCATTTTGTCCATCTTCTATATATTTCTCATCTCCATTATTTATTACTAAAGAAATTCCCACAAAAACATGATCTTTAGCCCTTTGAGTCCCTCTGCCTTTATAGCTTATTCCCAACTTGATGTCATAATGCTCTGTTGTGACATTGCAGTGTGTTGCCATGGGAATAACTGTGATGTCACAAGCAGAGTATTATGACATCAAGTTGGGAAGAAGCAATAGGAGCTGGTGAACTCTCAAGGAACAGCTATCCTGTTGTCATGTATATGACCTCAGTAATAAATAATGGGGATACAAAATACAAATCTAATGAAAAATATAAGCTGCTTTGTGCTCAAATATTACGTTTTTAAAAGTTCTTCTCTAGGTATTGGTGACTTTTTAAATAAATGTGACTATCTTGCAGAGTCTGGAGATTTGATACCTTGTCTGTAGATTCCCCATTTTACTTTCCTATAATTAAGTTTACAAAATGACTTACATGTCTGCTTTTCAGTCCATTGTTGTTGTACTAATACATACAGTACAGTCCCATTTATCTGAACTGCTTGGGCAACACAGTTCAGTTTTGGATAAATGGGAGTTTGTTGTAGTGAGATTTTTCTATTTGTATTGCTATTGAGATGGGTTGTGAATGCAGGACAGAATCAAGAGTGACTGACATACTGTGGGCTCTGGGGTGTACTGTACATATAAAAGGGTGTTAGGGAGTGCAATTTTTTTATACATATATTATGTGATACTTGTGCCATTATCTTTTTAAGTACAGTACAGTACTGAACATTGCTGATGCTTAAAATCTCTGCATTGTTGCTTGATGAATGTTGGATACACTTGCCTTTGTAGCCTTTGCATGGAGTCCTCATAATAACATCAATTGTATGAGGTGACAGTCCTGTTGATTTTCCAGCCATGTCAAGCATTTAGTAAATAATCTAACAACCACTGAATGTGCATGGATGGGTTCTGCTTCATCTTCACTGACAAGACTTTTGTCTTTACTTTCATTTGTTTCAGGTTGCTGCCTGACAGCTTCTGTGACTGAGTCATCAGACATAAACTCATGTCCTTCCTCTGTGCTGTCACACAGTACACATTCCTCGATGTCATCTTCAATGAAGGAAACATTATGTTTGCTGATCATGTCCTCTGGCAGTGCCATGGTTTCTGGATCATTATCTGGGTCCATTGGCTCACTTTCCTTCTGAGACCATCTTGGCTTCCAGCTCCTCAGTTACTATAATGCCAGATTTACACCAAGCCTTAGCTATTGTCTCTCACTGTGCCTTCTTCCATGTCTCTTCTCCCATATGAACAACATCTTTCAGTGTTTCTGTACTGACTTCACAGCCTCCTTGGGAGTCATGCCCTCATTAGTGCCAAACAATACCGCCTTTAGTAAATGCTTTCTATACTGGCATTTGAAAAATTCCAGTATGCCATGAGCACAGGGCTAGATGTTAGAGGCCATGTTTGGTGGCAGGAATCAACACCTAATGCTTCCATCATTGGCATTTTGGAGTGTACTGCTGAATTATCGAGAAGCAGGACTACATTTAGGGGGAGACTAAGTGACATTAGATACCTTTTAACACTTGGGGAAAAATAGATCTTTGTAACATTTGGTGAATGTCACACCATCTAACCATACATTCCACTGACTCACATACACCACAGGCAGAGCTGACATGCATATGTGTTGAAAGCAGCTAAAATCCCAAAATTTGCCAATGAGAAAAGGAGGCAGTTTGTGAGAACTGCTAGTGTTGACACAAGCAAGGACAGTAATGTGGTCATTTTGCTTTTTAAACCCTGGAGCATAATTTTCTACACTGTCAGCCAGGGTCTTGTCTGAGAGGTACTGCCAATATAACCTGGTTTCATCCATATTGTATATCTGGTGTGGTAACAGGACTCAGCCTTTATCAGATCCCTAAGCTGCTGCATGAAGGGAGTTACTTCTTCTTCAGCAGTACTTAATTTCTTATCATACAGCCTCAGTTGTTGGATGCTGTTACGCTTCTTGAAGCAATCTAGCCAGCCATCACTGGCAAAAATCTACCATGATCACTACCAAGCCTTATGTGGAACTGGATCGTTAAGGAGAGGGCCAGATATAGGTATGCCTTTCTCCCCCTCCTGGTAAAACCACAAGTAAATTACCTCATCTCTCTTGTCATCCTTGTAGGCTCTCATATTTTCCTCTTCTGTATGCCAGAGGACCCTTCCATAGCCAAAGAAAATTCTTGTAGCTTGCCCTTGGCATCTTTTCTGTCACTCACTGTTGATTTCCCCATCCAGTACTCAGCAGTGAGAGCAACAACTGCATGCTCACCATTCTTTAAAATGTCAAGGATTCTTAATGTCTGCTACAAGGTAAGAACAGTCCATTTTCTCTTGCCTCTCATGGCGCTGACAGTCTGACACTGTCGCTGTCAAATGCCCCAGTAAAGTTAAAACAACTGACAGCTAATATGTTAAATAAGAAGTGAAGCAACTGATCAATAATTGTAAATTAACTTACAACAAGATTACAGTTTGTTAGAGAAGGAGTTCTGGTTTAACGTGATTCATTAGAACAGGACTGGATGGTAGCTCTTATCTAGAAAAACTTTTGCACAATTTTATGAATGCTTGGAGAATCTGTCATTTTTTGGCCAAAAGATTATATGGTATATGATTCATTGCAAAAAAAAAACCTTCATTAATGGACTAGTCAGGGTTAAAGCGACAAAAGTAGGGAAATGTGGCATTAAGGTTTCCAACCCTAACACCTCATCCCCACCCTGCAGGCAGCAATGGCATGGGGTATGCCTTGGAATTGTCAACCATAATGCTCACCCCATTCTAAAAGCAAATAAGCTGAGATGAGTACAGTATATGAGAATGGGGTGATCATGAATTTACATTTTTATGGAGAAAGGAGAATCAAGATGGTGGCAAATGAAAACAAATTTTCCCCTCACAAAAAAGGATGATGTCAATACTAAAAAAGTCTTTATTTCATTTCATACAGCTATTTCTAAGTGCTTACCAATCATGCTCAGAACCAATTATTCAAAATTTCAAAATTAAATAACTTTAGAACAGATTTATATTTTTTCAACAAACATGCAAAAGGCATATCTGTGGGCCAGCCCCTTTCTTCCCAGAAAATTACAGACCAAAATTCCAAATTGTGTGGGCAGTAGCCAAGTTGACAGAAAACCCAGGGGAAAAAAATCTTAAAAAATTTACTTTTTACACTATCAAAACTCAGAATCCACACAACTGAGTGGAAAGAAACGTAGTACATCCAGAGATCTACCATGCAAGTCTGTGCATGCAACATTTCATGCAAATCCACTGAATGGTTTCCAAGTTATAAAAGTGCAAAAATTGGGGTTTAACATTAAACAGCCTACTCAACCCTAACTAAAGGGGCGTGCCCTTATAATACTATGATTATTATGGGTGACTTTAACAGTAGATTGGGTATGCTTCTGGAGAATGATGGAGATATAGATCTATGGAATACAGACAAACTGTATATTGTACAAAAAAGAGCATCAAAGGATGAAAAGATTAATAATATGAGACCACAGATGCTGTCTTTTTTTTTATCTGAGCACAATTTACAAATTACCAATGGTAGGGTCATTGGAAATCTACAGGGGGAAATTACTTTTCCCACCATTTAGGGAGGATCTACTTTGGATGTGGCTATTTTTCCTTTCCACGAAATTGATAAACTGGAGATTTTAACAGAAACTTCAAGTGACCACTTCTCTATAAAGTTAGTGTTCGAAATTAATAGGTTTGAAACCTATAAGGCCTGAAGGGCCAAAGAAACAAACAAAGAGAGGCTAATAAGCACCTCATAAATATATGGCCATAAATAAATCAAATGGGACCCATCAACATTAGAAAAAAATGAAGGAATTACATGAAGATGATTAAGTAAACCACTTTAAAAATAGGATACTAGTCTTATCTAACCTCTCAGAACTGGTCATGGGTGAATGGGAACTATTAATGTCCATACTGAAAAATAAGTTGGCTCCAGGTACAAGATATTTAATGGGAGTTAAGAACAAGAGGTCCATTAGAAACATTCAACTTTGGCATGACAATGATCATAGAAATAAAAAAAGCAGTACTGGATTGAATTGTAAGATAGTCAAGAAAAGGGCAGGTAATTCACTATAAAAAATTACATTAAAATGGGACTATAAAGAGTTAGTCTGATAAAAGAAATAAAGAAAAATACCATGAAAAAAACAAATGGGCCGAACTTGAGCCTGCAATATGAACAAGGGATACCAAAGCCTTTTGGAATTTGATTGCTACTGGCCAAACCCAGAAAAATATGAATATTGACACAATTGTTCCTGTCCAAAGGTGGACATCATACTTTTTTTTTTATTTCTGTTTATGCCCCCAACTCTCCAGCCCCTCCTAGGTCCTCAGGCCCAATAGCAACCCCCCAAGCCCCTGTGTCATGGTCACCCACCTCCATGGAGCTCTGGCTATGCCCCCCCAGGTGGGGTCAGTTCCCCAAAATTATGCTTTTTTTTTACTGAATTCATTTTATTAAAAGAAATGGGAATTTTGGAGTACAAGGTACAATACTCAGTATACAAATAAAACATGCACAGTTGTAAGAGAGCAGCTAGAGTGGAACAATAGTAGCTTATCACATACACAATGTAGAAAAAAAAAACACTACAGGAATTCATTAAGACAAGAATCTAATAAAAGCATTGCCTTCCATTTTTGGACTTTCGAAAGTCAGAACTCAGCTAGCCAAAAGGTAATGTTATTATATTGCTGTTTGCAAATCATTTCACAGCTATCAAAAAATGTGGGAACCATGTAAATAACAAAGGAAATAGAAACCAATGACTCAGCAGCTATGAGGCGCCAGATTTTTCATGTTATTTGCAGAAAAGTGTTTAACTTTTCCCTTTTCCATTTGTATGGAAGAAGATTATATCATGGACTAGCAACTGATTTCTTCATTCTTAATATAGTCAGCATTTCCCCATTCACTCATTAAAAGAAGGAGGTTGAGTATCTGTACAGTGCCTTAAGATAAGTAATTTAGCAACTGCTGAGATGAGGGCCATATGAAATCTTTCAGGGCCTAGCAATTGTGTAATGCCAGGGCCCAGGAGACAAAGCTCAGTGGTGAACATCTCCTGCAAACTTAAAAGTGGATCTAAATGAGACTGGATATGATGCCAAAAAAATCTGTATGTGAGGGCAATCCCATAATAAATGCCTGAGAGTTCCTTCCTGGGTTTTGCACTTGAAATATAAAGGATTAAGTACTTTCCCAAATAGAAACATGCGCTGAGGTGTGAAATAAGTGTTGTGTAAAACTGTATACTGCATTAAGTGCAGTTTATCCAGTTTAGAGTATCTCTGAACATATATCCAAGGGGCCATTGATCCCAGGAGGCAGGGTAAGTGAGGAATTCCCTTTCCCAATAAGCACATCTAGGGCAGAGTTGTGTTCCCAAAACACCCTGTAGAGCCTTATATAAGGCTGAGATGGCATGTGGCTTGGTCACTATTGCCGACAAATTCTGATATGCCATGCTATCTGAAAAATGCCATGGCCAAGGGCCCAAGTAACTTTGTATTGAGTGAGTGAGCTGAAGAAAGCTGAAGATGGCTGATTGGGAAAAAGAATAAATCATCCAAAAGTCTCCAAATGTAATAAAATGGTCCTCCTGTATTAAGTTTGAGAGGCTATTCAGGGCTGTTTGAGAAAGAGAGGACTTAGAAATGGTTCAATGTCATAACGGCAAAAGGTGATCGCTGTTATGCAGAAGTCAAGAGTGGAAAAATTTATTTTGGCACTTTGACGCCCTGGCACACAGCAAAAGGGCACCGGGGACTTAGTTCTTTAATGTTTTCTGTAGGGCGGCTGCTCTCCCTGCACCCCCAGTAGGGGGCTTCTCCCCTCATCCCCCTACTAAAGGATTCTCAGCTCCAGGGGGGTGCATATTGGGGGATGAAAACATTAAAAAAGAAAGTTTGGGCCGGGCACAACAAAAACGTACTATAGCCCGGACCAGAATCCAGTATCCTGTTGACCAACACTGGCAACCCACCCACCATGCCACGGGGTCAGCTCAGCAACCTTCCACAGCACCACCCCTCTTGTCCCTCACTGTGCATACCTGCTCCAACCCACCCCTGTGCGAGTACATATAGCAACATCTTGTCGCTATAGTCACCCACCCCACCCATCCGGCCACCCTACCCTCCTGTAGCTGTCCCTGAAATACACTGGGGTGAGGGGGTGATGGGCAGACTGGATGGGCCTTGCGGTCCTTATCTGCCATCAACTTCTATGTTTCTATGTCCCCATTCCCCAGCGCTCTTATCATGGGATACCTTTAGAAATAGGTTTGTTAGCAAACCCCAACTTGGGGTTAAGGTGAAGGGGCTAGATGGGATCTTTTGGGCAACATATTTGGGAACAAAACAAAGTTGAACATTAATCCATACTGACCAACCTAAGGGGTTATGTTGCAACATTGGAGGGAGTTTTGACCAAGGAATGTAAGGTAATGCCTGAGGAGCAAAACCATGCATCTAACAATGATATAGCTCAATGTCCTTCCAGTATGGATGGGATTGTGTTGCACTAGTTCCATGTCTGAAAAGTTCCAGGCCAAAAATTTACTAGTCTGGGAAACTAAATAATACCAATAAAAGTTAGGAAGCTGGAGGCCTCAATGACATTTTGCCAAAGATAGCTTAGTATATGCTATTCACAGTTTTTAACCCTTCCATAAATATATAGAACTTACCCTGTACAATTGTGTAAACCATTCCTGGGGAAAAGGAACTCCTATCATGCTGAGAGGGTAGAGAATCTGTGGTAAGACATTCATACAAATTAGGGAGATTCTGCCCCATAAAGACAGGGGAAGGAATTGACAGCGAGTAAGATCAGCCAATATAGTACGCACTATGGAGTGAAAATTGCACTAGATCAAAGCCTTAATGTTCAGAGGTAACTGACTGCCCAGATACATAAGGTCTGCTGCAGTTCAACAGTTCTGTAATTCTGAAGGTAACTCAGTTTTATGTGTTACAGAGTTTAGAGGTAGTACAACAGTTTTACTGAGGTTCAATTTATAGACAGATAATCAACAAAAATCTGTAAGGATGTGGAGGACAGCGGGCAATGAAACAGAAGGGTGATTAAGATGCAGCAGGATGTCAAAATTCTGCATCTTATCAGGTGGATGCTGAGGTCCGGTGGGCAATAGAGGTCTGGGGAGCTCCCAAAGGCTGTCATTGTGGAGGTGCCAGGGCCATTTTCTTTAGCTTTTTCTCTCCCCAGGGGACGTCGCCTATGTGGACATCAATGCGAGCTTACTTGCACCTATGCATGTGTCCACCCACTGATGTTAGTGATGTCCCTGCCCTCCCAATCCACCTCCCAGCCACACTACCACCCGTGGTTACCAAGGTGGCAGTGTTACAGTGGAGGGTGGAACCCTCCCTCCCCTGGAGGAGGCTTGCGTCTCCTGGGATACTCAGTCCTCCTCCCCCCAGCTGACACCGCTGACCTGAGCTCAATTCCAAATTTCAGGTCACCAGAGCCATGAGCAGTAATGCTACCGCTCTGCCCACAGGCTAGTCCTATGGACATCACACTTTTGATGCTCTATTTGGTTGCAATTGTGGACACTATGAAAGAGTGTCTAACTGTAATAAAGTATCTAATTTCTCTGATTGGCTCCTTATTATTCTTGCAGGAATCAAAAAATATATAGCCCAGCAAAACAACAATAAAGCCTCCCCATGGGAACCTAATGTCAACTGAAATATTTAAGCAATAAACCACAGAAGGGTATTGGTTTTTCTGGGTTTACCCATGCCTGGAGTAGTTCGATCACAAGGCAGCAGGCTGAGTGATCGAACTACTCATCAGACATGGGTAAATCTGAGCATAACCAACACCCTGGAGTGGTTCATTGCAATTATACAATTAGTGTCTTATGGTAGATGATCTTTTTTGTACATTGTTTGACATGTCATTCTTTTCTTGTTTTAATAGGTACAAAATGTGTAGATGTCCTTCCACTGAAAAAAATAGTGCCACAACTGTAATGGTTTAAATGGGCAATGGTTACCAGTTTATTATAAATATGTGAACAACAACTTTTATGTTAAGAAATATAATCATTCAAATAACACTTTTGATATGTTAGCACTCATAAACAGATAAATAGCAAAACTGTTTCATTGGTGACTGTAAAACATAGTTTTTTATTCATCTTAGAGTTTTAAATCATTTTTGTTTCATGTTTACTAGTTTATAAATATGCCGTGTGAGATTTAACTGCATTGTATAGGAAACCATTGTGTTTAGCTGTGTCAGAAGTATTACATATACTAATGCAGTCTCTAAATTATAGCCTTTTTTATTTAAATGTAGTAGAACTTTACAACATTGCTTTCATAACTGACCTTAAGTTCTGTTAGGAGCAGCGTAATATTAAGAAGCACAATGTTTCTTAAGTAAACTTAAAAAAAAGCCACTGTGGAAAGAAACTTTTGTTGATGCTCTACTCAAATGATGATCAGTTAACATTAGCCACAATAGAAATTAACAGTGCCGTAGTTTACGAATTTCTTTATGGCCGTGTTGCAGCAGGTTGTGTCTGCCTTTGATTGATTGTTTTGTTCAATTGCATCATGTTACATATTCTGGGGTGGATCTCCAATTGCGTGCTGTATAGTAACACTGCTTTGGGCTTCTTCGTGTGAAGTATCGCTGTTACTGTCAGAATTTAAGGTACTTTTAACAATCAGCAGCTTTTTTCTATTTTCATCATTTGCATCAATGGAGCTGCTGCTTGGAGGATCGAGAATAGTTTGGCTGCATACTACAGTGGTCTTCATAGTTGCAGCATGCATTGCGGCAGGGGAAAACTTGTTGTTGCTGTGCAGGCCATTGTACTTTTGTTTAAAAGAGCATGGAGCTGCAGTTGGTGGATTTCTTTTCTCTGCTTTTTTCTGCATCATTGTTGACTGGAGGCAGATTGCCTGCTAAGATTGTTCCCCATTTAAAGAAATCTTCAACACTTGCCCTCCACTAGCTGCACAAGGAAGCCTTACTTCAATGCGTTGCTATGGACATTATTTGGCAAGCTTCCATGCCAGCATCGCTTAGGAGAGTCACTGCAGTAGCTCTCAAAGAATGATTGGGGCAGCTTGTGTCAAGTTTTGCCTGTTGGAAAATTCAGGGCAAAGTGTTTCCTAAATAATACTAACATCCAAAGTGACTCACAGTTCGTGGTGCTTCCTGATAGACACAGCAAATCCAAAATCAATAAACCTGGGCACACACTCACGCATAAATGAGGCAGAATACGTAAAAAGTGAAGTCCTGTAATTGAAATTTTCAGCACATACTGTACCCCTGCCAAACTAGCACAGAAAAATGTCTCAATGTTTCATGCAGACGCACTGCGTTTTATCAAAAGATAAGTTACTAACCACAAACACCACAATAAAGAGTGAGCTCCTAATTAAAATCACATGTCACTAATTAATCACATGGTACAGTTTCACCTTTCAAATACATTATGATAAAATAATTCTATTAATCCATGTACTATTGCACTCAACTTATTACTATTACACTCCATATATAATTCCATATTTCCAGTGTACATAATCACTTTTGAAATTGACATTTTCAATATATTTACCTATGCGTACACATACTAAATACAAACTCACTAAAAATTATTTTCTTATGGTTACTACTAATACTCCTGCTGTTCAGATTCACTCACAAATGTGGTAACAATTCAACTTTATCACTTAACCCAGGAAAACGTGTAACACGCAGCTTATAAATCCAAAACTTTTCTCTGCAATTTATTATCAGTGTTACCCCCACGAGGGCCAATCGTAGCCTTCTCAATTCCTATAAAACGCTACCTTAACTTTTAAAAATAAAATAGATGGTTTTCTACCTAAGGCATTTCTGGATGGGATTATAGAAAAAGACACATTAGAATGTTTAATAGTGCAACACCCCATACGTCCCTGCATCTATCTACTTCCTAAAATACATACAAGTTTGATTAAGCCAAGGGGTTGCCCTATAGTGGCTGGAATAGATTCAGTTACCGAACCCTTAAAGTCAGTTTGTTGATTATCATATTAAAAGTTTGGTTCCTAGTTTGCGGTCTCATATTAGGGGCACTAAACACATTTTGAATATTTTTGGAGATCTCCATGTCGAGCCATCTGCCCGTCTGGTCACTCTCAACGTTGAGATTCCATGTACTAATATTCCACATAAGGGTGAGCTGCAGGCTTTGGAATTTTACTTAAATAAGAGGACAGTCCAGCTGCCACCAACATAATTTTTGTTGCAGTTAGCAACGTTTGTATTAGAATATAATGTGTTTATGTTCCAGGGTAATTTTGTACTGTAAGGAAGCATTAATTCAGTCGCCACGGGAGTTGCCATATCAGTGCAGTTGTCACTGGGACCTTCCGATGTGTGGGTGACAGCTTTAGTGACATTTACAGTGAATTCATTTGAAAATGTTGAATCCGTGGCACCGATTACATTTGCTGTATTATTTTCAATTTGGACGTTGTTTTGTATTTCAGAAATGGTTCTGGTTTCTACCTGTGCCCATACCTCTCAACCTCTTGCCTCATAAATCAGGGACAGGGCTTAAAAAATTCAGGGACAAAGACACCAAATCAGGGACACATCTTAAAAATTAGTACTATTCACTCAGAAAGCTGATAGAAAAAGGGGATTTGTGTAAGATGCATATTCTAAAGAGGAAGAAATCTCTAACTTTAATGTTTAACATTATTCTATGCTTACAATCCCAATGTTCCGTCAGGAAAATACAATTTTTATGAGGGACAGATGAAAAGTTTAAGGAAAAATCAGGGACAATTGAGAGGTATGCCTGTGCTTGCCCTTCCGGGTTTCTGTCAGCAGATTCTTCAGTGCCATCGATGACTGTGAGGAGATTTGAGGTTTCAGCTAACAGGAGGGCTCTGGATGAACTCAATAGCCGGTACATTTTGATCATTTGCTTCATCCACTTTGATTTCTGTCAGCGACAGAAATACCACATCTAGTGCTTCGTTTTCTATTAGATTGAAACTGGTCTCCATCACCATGAACAGTATGAGTTTCACCTATGGATTTTCTGGTAAATTTAAATGGTGGTTTGTGAACTGTTCTGACAGCTCATGCTGATAGATTGTTCTGCACATTCTAACTATAGGCTGCTGGCTGGCACCTTTTGCATTGGTAATGCTGAGTTTTACAATGCTGCCAAGGTGCCAGCCAACTAATCAAGTGGGTCAGATTTTTTTGCCCAATGTATAATTAAAGATAATCCATTTTAGTGGTCTTGCATCCTTGCCAAACATTTTCATTTATGTCACAAATAATATCCCAGACAGCTGGAGTACAGCAGAAATAGTCTCCCTTTACAAAAAGGGAGACCCTAATGATCCAGCTTCATACAGATCAATTTCTCTGTTAAGAGTAACATCCAACATGATATCTGTTAGTGGAACTGGAAAAATGGGTAGATGAAGAACATTTACTAAGTCCCAAGAAGTTGTATTTCAGAAGGAATAGTTCTATATTGGGCAATATATTTATATTACAGCATCCGGAAAATAAATATGTGGAACATAGGAATACCCCATTATTTCTAGCCTTTCTAGACATAAGAGGGGCTTTCAATAATGTTAACAGAAATATACTCTGGGCAAGACTGAATACTAAATTTCTTCTCTTTTATTAGCAATAATAAAAGCTATGGATAACAATAATATTGTAGTTTACAGGTTAAATATTCCACACACAGGAATCTGTCAGACATGATGCCTGTTAGAAAAGGGGTGAAACATGGTTGCCTGTTCAGGTGAAACGGGTTTGCTTGTTGGCTCCCCAGTTATTTAATTTATGCATAAACAAACTTACAGAATATTTAGATGTCATCAACACAGATGCACCTAAAATTCTAAATAATATTATAAACATCTTATTCTCTGCAGATGATGCATTACTTACATCAGGTTCTGCAAAAGGTTTGGAAACTGCTCTGGGTGCAACAGTACAGAGTATACTGTATCTCAAACTTAAAATTAAATACACAAAAATGTAAGATTAAGATTCTTGGGAAACCCAAAAATGTTAACTATAAATGGAATGTAGCAGGAGCTGAACTTGATGCAGTGGAGACCTTTATGTTACATAGCAGGATCTGAACTTGATGTAGTGGAGAAGGCAATGGGGCCAGATGGCATACACCTGAGGATATTAAGGGAACTGCAAAAAGAGAGCTAGCAGCACCTCTAGCAGCCATGTTCACATAGTCACTCAACACAGGAGTTGTTCCAGAGGACTGGAAGAGGGCACATGTGGTCCCCCTACACAACCCAGTAGTAGGGAGCAGGTGGGGAACTATAGGCAGGTCAGCTTCACTTCAGTAGTGGGGAAGATCATGGAGGCACTGCTTAAAGAAAAACTAGTGGTACACCTGGACTCCAATGGTGTCCAGGATCCGAGGCAACATGGATTCACAGTGGGTAGATCATGTCAGATGAATCTGATGGATTTATTTGACTGGGTGATGAAGGAAGGGCAGTGGATGTCACCTATCTCAACTTCAGCAAGATCTTTGACACCAGCCCACATAAGAGGCTGGTTAACAAGATGGGCGGTCTGGGTATGGGGCACAAGGCAGTAAACTGGATTAGGAACTGGCTAATGGACAGGAGGCAGAGGGTAGTGATAAATGGGATACAATCGATTGAAAGGGGGGTGACCAGCAGGGTACCTCAGGGATCAGTCTTGGGCCAGTCGTGTTTAATGTCTTCATTAGTGACATTGTGGAAGGGCTGAAGGGAAAGGTCTGCCTGTTTGCAGATAACACCAAGATTTGCAACAGGGTGGATACTCCAGACAGGGTGGAGAAAATGAAGAGGGACCTGGGGAAGTTTGAAACATGATCGGAGGGATGGTAACTGAGGTTTAATTCAAAGAAGTGCAAAGTTATGTGCCTGGGGCAAAGGAACCCTGGGAAGAGCTACAGGATTGGGGGGTGCTGATAATCACTAAGGAAGAAAGAGACATGGGCTATTATTTCAGATGACCTGAAGATGTCTAAGCAGAGTACAAAGGTTGCAGGGAGGGTGAGTGGCATGCTGGAGTGTATAGGCAGAGGTGTCACTAACAGAAGGTGGAATGTGGTGATGCCTTTTTATAAAACACTAGTCAGGCCTCACCTAGAGTACTGTGAGCAGTTCTGGAGGCCACACCCTTGTAAGGACATCAACAGGGTGGAGATGGTCCAGAGAAAGGCAACTAAGATGGTACAGGGCTTGCACCACAAAACTTATGAGGGGAGATTAAATGACCTCATTATGTACTCACTTGAAAAGAGGAGGGAGAGGGGGGACAAGATTGAAATATTCAAGTACTTTAAGGGCATTAACAAGGTGCAGGTGGAGACATCTTCCAATAGAGGAGGAGTACAAAAATGAGGGGGCATGATTTGAAATTGGAAGGGGGGAGTTTGGGAGGGAATGTGAGAATGTGTTTCTTCATGGAGATGGTGGTAGACACATGGAATAGTCTGCCACTGGAGGTGGTGGGAGTGAGCACTGTGGAGGGATTTAAACATGTCTGGGATAAGCATAAGGAAACATTAGAGGTAGGGCGAAGGGAGGAGAAGCTACTGACCAGATAGGGTCAGAGGCCGTAAACAAGTATAGGGTTACGGGCAGACTGGATGGGCCTAGCTGTCCTTATCTGCTGACAATTCTATGTTTCTGTATTTCTGTGGAAACCTTTATGTTATTTAGGACCCATATCATCCAAGGGGATATGGATAGCACAGTACTGGACATAAATAGCTTTGCAAAAATGTATGCAAATAATTCTTATGCTCAGCTGTCTACAAAGCTAAAATTAACTGTTTTATGTTATGCAGGGTCAAAATCTGGGGCACTGGGAATGCATTTACAAATCTAGAAATAATTCAAAATGTATATTTACAGCTGACCCTTGGTTTACTGCAACTTACTCTGGGAGAATTTGTAAAACCTGAAACCCATACTCTGTTTATATCAGCCATAAGGGATTTTCATTTATTTCTTAGTGGTATAAAATAGTGGCAACAACTAAGAATATTGTGCTATTATCCTCATGGCAGGAGCAATTGAAGATTAATACACAAAGGAAACCTAAAAACTCATGGTTTTCAATACTGAACCATAACATTTCTTTATGCAGCATGACATCCATCTTTAAAATTCTAGAGTTTTCCCACAGTAAATTTGGAACTGTACAAATGAGCTGTAATACAGAGAATAAAGGATGTAAGTTTTCAGAAAGAGATTGAAATAATTGGTATGACAAATACATTTACACTGTATAAAAATATTAAAACTTTACATTTTTGTGAGACATATTTAGTAAAAAGCATGGATAATATACTGTACATTACAAAACCTTAGCAAGACTTTGATTTGAATCATGGATGGTATTCCAGTTATATTTCATGGAACATCTTTAAAAAGGATATAAAATGCAAATTTGGAAGCAACTGTAACTAGTCCTCATTACATTTATTATTAGAATGTCTTGCTTGATCAGATTTGAGAAATAAATGACTGGGTCAAGAGTTGTGTAAATACAATGTTTGGCATCCTTTCTTTCTTTGAGCTTGCCAGATACATCTGTGCCTGCTATATCACTGTTGAAGTTTGAGTCAGTAACCCCTTCCATTATTGCTATGTACTGTACATATCCAACTCTTTGTAACTATTGTATTTGACACAGCAACTATTTGTTTTACTTTGTTCATATTTTGATGCCACTGTATATACATATTTTTTCCCAGTACCAACCTGTTTAATTGTGATTAACTGTTTGTTTTGTTTTTCTTTTTTGAAACGTGTCTTCAGTGTTTCCCCTGTAGGTGTATTAAACCCACAGGTCATACCTGAAAATGAGCCTTTGACTCAGTGTGCCTTTCCTGGTTATCAACTTATAAATAAATAAATAAATACATAAATACATATATGAACTGTACTAAAGAGCAAAGTATAAAGTTGCCTTTATGTTTCTCAGACACTGCAACTTTGTCTAGTATATCAGAATATGCACTCAATGTATTTATTTATTTGTTTTTTGATAACCAAGTATGTGCACTAGACATTAAATATGCCTATTTTCAGGCATGGCCCGGGAATGCTATAGTTAACATGCTAATGCTAAAATTAGACCCATGTTTTTGCGAGTTTGCAATGACAGTTTGTAAATCAATCAATCAATTAATCAAAATCTTTATTCAGGCAGGCCCCATTGAGCAAGGCTCATTTGCAAGGTGGACCTGGTCATAAATACATCAAAGTACAGTACAGAAGCAGGTATACAAAAAGCAGTAATATACAAGGAAGAAAAAGTATATACAGTGTATACAGTACAGTGCAAGGTTGAAATAAATAAAAAAACAGCATTATTTTACAATTGAAAAAGTCAGCAGATGTACAATCAACCATAGGCATACAGGGATTATAAGCAGAGATCTTTTGAGTGAGGCAGCCGGCAACTACACATATAGGGGAAAGAGGCCATGTATGGGGTGGCAGGTTAGAGGGGTAAAGAAAATGAGGGATATATTACTGATGGCTGGGGGAAAAACTGGGCTAAAACCACAGAAAGTGATGATAGCTGTCATGTACTTGTTTATTATGATAATGGTGGAGGAGGGGTAGATAATTGGGACACTACTATGAATGGGGTGGGACTTTAGCCAGGCTGGAGTGGACAGGGAAGGGTGGGTGCAGCAGGAAGAGTTAATAGGGAAAGAGTGAGGGCCAGGGGTAGAAACACGGTGTCAGGATGGAAAGAGGGAGTTACGGAATTAGTAAACTAGCTGGGAGGAAAACATTTGCAAGGTGCTTTTATGTAGAGATCGTACTGTGCCTTGAAGATATTCAGGCTAAGAGTGTAGCTCAGCTTCAAGTTTCTTTGTAAACCGTTCCACAATATGGGTAAAGAGAAGCTTAGAGCAGCTTTGCTGAAATGAGTTTTGACCCATGGAACTTGGAGGGCAATTAGGGAATTGCTTCTTAGAGTGTAGGTGCCTAACACACTCTGGGAATACAATCTGAGACATATGAGGGGAGCTTGTTGGTAACCACTTTGAAGGCCCATAGGGCAGTGTTTCTATTCCTTCTATAGTGAAGAGAAGTCCAGCCTAACGATGAGTACAGGGAGAAGTGGTGTGGGTAAAGTGGAAGGCCAGTAATGAACCTGATAGCTCTGCGGTAGACAGTGTCCAACTTAGCCAGTGCAGAGGCAGTGCAGTGACTGTAGATCAGGTCCGTGTAATCTATTAAAGATAGGAAGGTAGCTTGAACAAGTGGAATCTTGGCCTCCTTTGTGAGAAGGTGGTTAATTCTGTAGAATAGTCCTAATCTTTGCCTTAGTTTCTTCTGTAGTTCTTCGAGATGGTCAGCGAAGAAAAGTTTATGATCGAGCCAAACTCCTAGATATTTGAATTTAGCTACACACTCTAGTGTTTCTCCAAGAACAGTGGTAATTTGTGGAATAGCCCCCCCCCCATCAGGAATTGCCACATGCAAGGAGGGGGAGAAGAACATGGCTTTTGTCTTTTTTTTAGCATTGAGCAAAAGCTTTTTGTTTATGAGCTGGTATTGTAGAAGGTTAAATTCAGCTTGGCGGTCTTCACAGGCTGCTTCTGGCATGGGATGACTCAAGTACAGTACAGTGTCATCTGCGAATAAGTGGATGTTGGCTTTTTTGATGGGGTCATTGATGTTGTTAATGTAGACTGCAAAGAGGAGGGGACCAAGGATAGAGCCCTGGGGCATGCCCCTCAGCATAGGTTTTAATGGAGAAAGATCACCTTCAGCTTTAACCTGCTGTTTCCGTCCTCTGAGGTAGTCTGCAAACCAGCACATAGATTTATGGTCCAGGCCTAAGGTGCTTAGGGAGGAAAGAAGCAGGCTGTGATTGACTGTGTTGAATGTCTTACTAAGATCCAAGAAAATAGCACATACATGCTTCTTGTTGTCAAGGTCTAAAGAGCCAATCATTGGTCACCTTAGCTAGGGCTGTTATGGTGCAGTGCTTTGCTCCTAAATGTTTTTAGGAATCCAAGAACTATTGTAGTAGTAACGTTTGAATCATATACAAAATGTTTTATCATTGTGAGAAGCATATGAAAGACTAATGTATTAGATAAACGGAATGCTTTAATTGATTAGTAATATTATTACTGTATGTATACAACACATTTAAAATAATAATGATATATAGAGAATACTGGATGGGCAACAATGCACAACCAGTGTGTCCTGCTACAGAGAGGTTCTGATTTCCTCTGACCTTGAGAGCAAAGCTCAAGAGGTCCATGGGAATTAGAACCCTGAGGTGGCAGAACACATTGGTTGTGCACAGAGTTGCACATCCAGCATTTTTTATCATGTATGGTGCCCTGCAAAATAAGTTGACTACAGTTTGATCACTTAGGTTTTTTTTAAATATACAAAATAAATTTTTCATTGCTGTGCCTTTTTCCAGGATTCAGGGCTGTTTGATAGGGTCAGTGGTGTGCTCGTTAGGGAACAGACATCTCTACGTAGTATAGACTTCCATTAGTTGTCAGTTGCATTTGGGAGGACTTTAAAGCAGCAGTGCAACGAAACTGGCAAAAAATTTGACCCTACCTTTTTTTCACTATAAAAGATTCCAGACATCTTCCAGTTTCATTTGGTGGTACAATTTTCTAATTCTAACAAAATCTAAGTATTTTGTAACTGTTTTAATAGATTTTTTCTCAAGAACAAAAAATGGCCACCACATTTGCATATAAATAGCATTGTAGGCCTGGCACAGATTAGGATAGAAAATATAAAAAAAAGCCTCATGGTGCGCAGCATAGGAGGTACCTAGACAAGTATATTGGAAAGGTATGCTAATATTTTTCTCAACTGTAGCTGAAACTAGTTTTTATGGAAAAACATTTTTCGTTGCACTGCTGCTTTAAAAAAAACGTGGTGGCTGAGTGTCTCATTTAGCAAGAAGATGCTTACTGTGAAGAATGGTATTTAATTGTGTGAGTAAATATAAATATCTGGTTGATCCTGCATTGGATTTTTTTGTAAAATGAAAATATTTCATTAAGCCTGAATTTTTTTAATGTGTCTGGTTGATCCAGCATCTGTGGTAATACATAATCATGCCACCACGACATTCTATCTGGTTGATCCTGCAGTTTCTGTTGCCTCAGCTGGTTTAAACTGTGGCTTGTGTACTTTCCAAATCAGCCAGAACACTCTTGTACCACAGAAGGGTAAAATCATGTTCCACCATGACATTTGAACTGTATACAATAGCATTTGAGCTGAGATCGATATTGGGTTGGAACAACATTCTACCATACACTATATAGTTGTTTTTATTATTTTATGTATAAATGTGATGAGATTATGTCATGTAGTGTTCTTTTTTTTATTTTGTTTTATTGAATCTCAGAATTAAGACTTTTGAGCTAGGGGCTCTTTTACAAAGGATCCACATCAACAAGGAATTATACAGAGGAGGTAGTAACAGGCATGAGTACATTGGGTACAAATAAGCATGCTGGGTGAGGTACAATAAACCCAGGGGACATCTGAAAATTATCCTAGTACGTAAAATACATAATAATAGCGATATTAAGTGCTAGGGTTAAAAATACATAATAATACTGATATTAAGTGCTAGGGTTGAAAAGGTAGCCAGAAGTTGGTGGAGGGCAGGTGTACAGGCAAAGAAAGACAGTTAGAAGCAAACTAGAATAGTGATGGGTTATGATGCATAAACAGGCCAATAGGTAGAGGAAGAAAAAAAGAAGAAAGAGCAGTCCAGTCTAAGTCCAGCTTTTAGCTATTCATGCTTTTACAATAAATGGAATTTGAATTGTTGGGTGACAAGATTGCAGTTCATTAGAGAGGGAGTTCTGGTTTAATGCAGTTCATTAGAACAGGACTGCTCTGCAGCTCTTATCTAGAAAAACAAATATACAAATGAAATGGCAGCTTTGATGCATCTTTTATTAAAAACATGCAAAACTGCAAGTCATTTCAGTGGCCTTTGTTAATGGAGGTTCCGTATAAATTAATGGTTATGCTCACGGCTATGTTAGTGCAACTGCTGGAGCTGCCCTTATATGCTGCCGAATGTGACCCTTTTTACTTCCAGTTGAATTCATGGGGCCAAAGACCTGTGAAATTAATATTAATTTGATTGTGCTGGTAAGTGTGATACAGTATTTCCCATTTGTTTTGTATTAAAAATTCTACTAATACGGTATTTCTGTATATGTAAAACTGACTTGAAAAAACTTTTTACCCTGTGTCTTTCTGAACTACCACTCCCACACTTTTCCCTATGTTCTGGCACCCATGACCAACACCCTCATAGCACCCACCTCCCTCATCCTTCCAGTCCCAGTGAAGTGTTGCATTGTTTCATTCAACTGTAGTAAGTTTCACTCAGATGGAAGTAATTGTCCAAAATAGTCCTCCCCACGCCAGCTTAATAATTAAGGCCACCCCCACCCATACCACCAATATTCGTTGTACACCCCCATTCTCTGGTGCCACAACATCCCCTTCCCAATCATTGCAAAGGATACATTTCTAAACCTTGTCAGTAAGTTTATTCAACCATCTACCACCATTTCAATGAAATACTAATTCTGAATGCCCTTAATGAACATACAGCAGTGCCAGTCAGGATGCAATATAGTACCTTACAATATTACTGCAAAATATTGCAGTGTGCTGCAGGGAACAATGTAATTTAATGGCAATTAAGTCATTTTTCTATGCAGCATTTTGTGACATCATTTATTGCAAAGTATTACATTATATACTGGTTGGCTTTGCCGTACCTCACCCCTACCAGCTTAAGCACATGCCCCCAGCTGGATGCACTTTTTCATAGTTAGAACAACCTTGCTTTGTCCACTCTGTTTAAACCATTAGTGAACTTAAAAGTTTTTGTCTTGTTCCTCTACTCCCTTCTGTCCTTCAGTTAATACATGTTAAGACTTTCAATCTCTCATTATGCACCATGTCCTGCTATCGATGGATCATCATCATGGCCCTTTGCTGCACTGTCTCCAGTCAATCCATGTCATTCCTTAGGTGTGAGCTCCAGAACTGGATACTATTTCAGATACGGGTTCACCAATAATCTATATAGAAGGAATAGCACCCCCTCCTTCTTCTGAAAGTAATCCCTCTCCCTATGTACCACCATATTCTGTTAGCCTTCCTGTATACCCTGTTGCACTTAGGAACCTGCTTTAGGTTATTTTCTGATCGCCACTTTCAAGTTTCTCTTCTCCTCCATGCTCTCTACTAGTGTCCCATCAGTATAATGCACTGTCCCAGTATTTTTGACTCCTATGTGTAACATCTTGCAGTTTCTGTTACTGAATTTCAACAGCTTCAATACATACGGGATCAGTTGTGCAGTATAAATGTCACTCCCTCTCTCCTTCACTATTGACCCTCCACTGTTGACCCTTTTGCAGAGCTTGGTATCATCTATGATGATGCTCACCTTGCCATGGATGCCCTCCACTATGTCATAGATATACACATTAAACAGAAGTGAACTGAGGATCGACCACTGTGGCTACACCACTAGTCACTTCCTGTCTGCTCTGTCCTCAGAGAATTTGCTATTTTGGACCACCATCTGGGTTCTAATCATTAGCAAGTTTTCAACACATCAGTTATTTCATCTACTATCCACAGATCCTGGTGGCTCATCTCCCTCCCTCCCTCCACTACTCAGTATTCCAAGTGAAAGGTGGAGCAGGCCACCAGAGAGTAGCAGAAACAAAGGGGGGAAGCAGACTCGAGTCCATTTTAGAGGAAAGAATTCTGAGAGGACTTGCAGCTCTAAAAGTTGACAATGTCATGAGACCAGATGGGATACAGATGAGGATACTAAAAGGACTTAGGAAGGTTCTGGCCACCTCACTGATGACCTTATTCAGCTTCTCACTTGAACTGGATGTGGTTCCAGAGGACTAGATGAAAGTGAACACAATCCCACTACAGAATAGTGAAAGCAGGGAAAAGACTAGCACTAGAGGCCAATGAGCCTCATCTTAGTGGTGAAGAAATTAATGGAAACACTGAAAAAGGAAAGACTGGTAAAGAATTTCAAATCCAATGGGCTGCAAAATCAAAGGTA
The DNA here is from genome assembly GCA_016271365.2 of Neoceratodus forsteri. Taxonomy (NCBI): domain Eukaryota; kingdom Metazoa; phylum Chordata; order Ceratodontiformes; family Ceratodontidae; genus Neoceratodus; species Neoceratodus forsteri. The sequence goes on along the minus strand of CM057449.1, from coordinate 1,578,574,561 downwards.
GCATGGATTCATGGGTGGGGGGAGTGCCAGATGAACCTGATTGATTTCTTTGACCTAGTGACCAGAGAAATAGATGGGGCGGGGCAGTGGATGTGGCCCATCTGACCTTTAGCAAGGGTTTTGACACTGTGCCACACAGGACAATGATTAAGAAACTGAGCAGCTTAGAGGTGGGATCCAAAACTGTGAATTGAGTTAGAAACTGGTTAACAGACAGGCAACAGATGGTAGAGGTTAATGGCACTCACTCTAATGATGGAATGGTTACCAGTGGGTGCCACGGTGCTCAGTACTGGGGCCAGTCCTCTTCAATGTCTTCATAAATGGCATTGCAGATGAACTGGAAGGGAAAGTATGCATTTTTGCAGATATCAGAATCTTTAATATGGTAGACAATCAGGAGAGGTGGAAAGAATGCATAGGGATCTTGGGAAACTTGAGGAGTGAGAACATGGCAGTTGGGGTTCAGTTGCAAAAAGTTGAAAAATATGCACCTAGGGCTTAGGAACTCGGGAACTTAGTATAAGATGGGGGAGGTACTGTCAGTCACTAAGCAGGAAACAGATATCTGATGCTACCTGAAAGTGGCAGGGCAGTATTGCAAAGCAGTGGGTAGGGCCAGTGCGATACTAGGATGCATTGGGGGAGGTATCCCCAGCAGGAGAAGGGAGGTGGTGTTTCCACTGTATCATTCACTGGGGAGACCCCACCTCAAGTATTATGTCCGATTCTGCAGGCTACACCCCAGATTGGACATTAACAAGGTAGAGGCAGTCCAGAGTAGGAGAACTAAAATGGTGTGGCAGTTGCACCAAATGCTCCATGAAGAGAGACTAAGGGATCTTAACATTTACACCCTTGAGGAGAGAGAAGAATGATGGGGGACATGATAGAGGCCTAAAGTATCTCATGTGGGTGAACAGGGTACAGTAAGGGAGTCTCTTTTGAATGAGGAAGAACTCCAGGACCAGATGGCATTTAATGACATGGGGGGGGTAAGACAGATATGAGGAAGAATTACTTCACTGAAAGAGTGAAAGATACCTGGAATAGAAGTGATGGAGGTGAAAACAGCAAGAGGCTTCATATATGCATGAAACAGACATAGGAGAACACTAATATATAGGCAGAGAGGAGGGAGGTTTGCAGGCGACCAGTTAAAATCTATAGAGACAGAGTAGGCTTGGACAATCTGGGCAGACTAGTTGGGTCAAGCAGTCTTTTTTCTGTTGACAAATTCTATGTCTCTGTGTTTCACATACCATGCTTTCTATATCCATGAATCTCTGAACTGAAGGCTTTCCTAAAATCTAGGTACAGTATGTCTGGTTCTTGTCTGCCATTTGTGTAATTACATTACAATGCCAATTAAATTAGTCTGACATGACAAGCTAATGGCAAACCAATGCTATTTCACACGTTCTTCTCTTAGAACGTGACTAACTTCTTCTTAATATCAATAAGCAAGCACAGCACATATAAGTGATAGCTGACCTAAAAGGTCACATGAGAGAAACAGAGGTGGAAGACACAAGGGCAGGATGGGACAAAGAACACATTTTTAAAAATCAATAATTGTAAAGTTTGTTGTTACAACTTATGTATGTTGACATGCCTCCAAGCTCCAGTTAAAAAACAAAAGTTATGTGCTCAAATAGTTTCTAAGTTAGTGATTTCCAACAAAATTATCTTTAGAAGAGGCTAATTTTTGGAAGGCTAGAAACATGTCTTTTTAAATGAAAGATTAGAGTCTGGGCAGCATCATAGAAGAACTTTAATGAAACCATTTTAATTCTCAATCAAAATTATTGAATAACATTAAAAGTCTATTGATAAATATTTCTAGCTTTAGTATTTTCAGAATTACCTTTTCCTGAATGAATTATCTTTAGAACTGTCTAAATTTGGAACCACGTGTGCTAAAAATGTAACTATTGTAATGAAAGCTTGGTGGGCAGGGCAACATCACAAAACAGTAATACCAATACATTTTTCCGTATAATTTAAATAATTGATATTTTTACACTACAGTTGTTTCAACACATTTTGGGGGAATAGTTTTTTTTAAATAATCTGATTTCTAGTTCACATTAAGATTACAGAAAAAAATGTTGCACTTTTTTTCTGTGGGCTTTGTTCACTGGCAAATTACCGAAATTGCATCACAGAAATTGCAAACACACATTTCCTATTCAGCAGCCGTTAAATTGTCCACTGCCTTTGCAGACTTCATCTGTAAAAGCTGTAGAAGACAGTAAATGCACCTTCACATTAGCAGACATTACCAATCACCATTTTTCACTAGGAATAAGACACACATTGTAACGGTAGAGCAAAGGAGTTTTGGGAAGGCATTTATTGACATGAAAGGACATGTCTTGCAACTACATCATATGCAATACACAAAGGTCTACATAATGTGTAATGATGTGAATGCTTCCAGATGATTGCCTTTCTAAATTCCCCTTGTGATACCTATATGTTTGACTTGCTTATGGCAAATCGATATCAATAAGGAGTAAACTGCTGCAGTCATAGCAGCCACTATCACAATCTAGTAGTAATTTCTAAAATAACAGCATCACTTATAGGCATTATCTTAATTCTTGTTATGATTTCTGTAGCTGCCTACAGCAGTCACTGTCCACTGTTGTTACTGTTGTTAATCTAGTAAAGATTTATGCAAATAATAGTAAGCATTGACTACTGTTGTCTATCTAAATGTTTTCTGTAATAAATAGCAGCAGTCATAGGTCACTGATACTAGTCAAGTAATGATTTCTAAGACTCAGCTGCAACTATAAATGACTGCTGTCAAGCTAGTAATTGTTTCTGTAGTTGGCAGTCATCAGTTGATCTGCAGTACTAGTGTTCTCTGTGATTTACAGAAGCAGCAGCAACAGCAGCCATGTGACCTTATCATGAATGTAATAATAATTTCTGCATTTGACAGACTCAGTCATAGACCATTGACATCAGTTTAATAATGATTTCTGCAACTGAGAGCAGAAATCATAGGCAGTATACCAATGATTAGTTTAATTACCTGCATCAATCTTAGGCAACAATTATCAAACATATCATGATTTCTGTAACTGGCAGCTGTAGTTACAGGCCACAGGCCACCATCATCAATTTACTGTAGTAATCAGCTCTATGATTGACTTTAGTGCGCACAGGCACAGACCATTGCTGATCACTTTGTTACGTGATTCTGTAACTGACAGCAGCAGTCATAGACCACTGTTTTCCTCCAAGTAATGATTTCTAAAATTGACAGCAGAGGCCATACAAATTGTCAACAATCTAGTAGTAATTTTTGTAATGGATAACAGCAGTGACAGGCCACTATCAACAATGTAGTAAGGATTTCTGTGATTGATTTCTATTCTCCCTATGCTTTTCCCCATTGGTTGCCTCCTCCAGCCACATATTCAAGGGCAGCACAACTTCAACATATCTGTGGCCAGGAGGGCAGGTAAGCAGCTAACTTCACAGCAGATAGCTACATTGCTCCTTTACTGGCCAGCAGGGAGTGCACATATGCTAGATGATCTGCATCTTCCCTTCCTCCCTCCTTCCCTGGAAGCTGAGTCTCTCACCATTGTACCTGACCACAGCTAGCCTCATCGTGGGATTTGGGGGATTGCAAGGGAATCCAATACTCCCAGGTGGCAGTGCATGCAGTGAACTGCTGCAGTGGTAATAGGCTGTCTTTGTTCTGCAATGGACTGCAGTGGCCATGTTTCATTCCTATTTCAGCCCTTGATGATTTCTGTAATTAACAGTAGCAGTCATAGACAATTGTTCTCAGTCTACTATTAATGATGTCTGTAATTGCTATGTCATCATTTTAGTTATGATTTCTTTAATTGTCTTCTGAGGGTACAAGATACTTCTGACAGTGTACTATAGCAACAATTTCTGTAACTGACTGTAGTGAGCAAAGGCTAATGTCATCAGTCCAAAAATGATCTTTGTTACTAATTTAAAACAATTAAAAAATGTTTTTATTAAAGTATATAAACAAAAATGGTGACACAGTCATATGAGCAAAAATAAAAAATGTTAATGGCATCCTAAAGATTCAAGCATTTTGTTATATTATACAAATTTACAAAGTTTAAAAGTAAAAAAAATACAAAATACAGAAAATCAAAAATGTAAATAAACTGGACATGAAATAAGGCACTAAATGCAACAAAAATATATTTCATGGCAGTAGCTGCAGGCTGTCATCAATTTAGTAATTATGTTTTGTTTTTTTAGATCACATTTTTTCTCCCACCACCCATGGGAGCTCAGTGGTGGCTATGCTGACAATTTGGAGCCCTACCCCCCTTTCTTGGGATCATGCTGTGCATCAGCAGGGGCTGGATATTTTTTTCTTCTAGTTGCTATAATGGTCCACTGAAACCCCACCCCCTGAGAACACCAGCAGGAGGACCAAAGTCCAGACTGTGGACATACAAATGCATGTCCCAGCCAAGTGCATAATGGCATCCTCCCCTCCCCACATCGGGAGTCTGATGCTACCTGGAGCAACAGCCCTCTCCCCTGAAGGAGGAGAGCACCTATTGGATGCTCAAGCCTCCTCCCACCAGCAGGCCCCAATGACCCAAACTTGTTCCCAAACCCAAGTCACCGGAGTCAGAGGCAGTAGTGCTACCACCATGCTGACAGGCCGGCAATTTAATCATTGTTTGCACCATTGACAATGGTTGTAATAAGTTATTGTAATCAATTCACTTTGTTATACCATTACACCATTAAATAATATGCAACAGAAAAGAAACTAGTGCTTAAACAACAAGAGAAAGCAGTCATATAATCAGGCATGCAAAGAACGAAATTTGGGTAACTAATTCTTCATTCACATGGTCAGAATGTACTACCATGCCATGTTGATCATTGTGGCCATTCTTACTGAAACACTGTGGAGCAGTATTCAGACGTCCTGGCTCTGGATCATTGTAAATGCCCCCTAGAAGTTCTGGCATTTTGAGGAGGGTTCCATTGGGAAGGGGGCTTTTGAATCACTGTTTATCTGTAGAAATGGCACTGTAGTGCCAGAAGGATTGTGGATTGGTCTTCAGACCCGAGTTCAGCTAAAGGTAGCTTTTCATAGTTTAAACACAGCTGAACTCAGGAAAGTGGCTCTTTTGGTTTTCTTTTTGTTGCCCTTTGCAGCGAGGCTCAGCCCTGACCCACCTAGACCACTGCACTCCCTAGCCCCCATCTGATGCAGTGATCAATCCAAGCTTTCCCCCTCTGGATGGGGCCATCAGACAGGGCAGCTTCATGGAACATATTCAGGGTTCCGGTGGTGGCTAACCATCAGGAGAGTCCCTTGGCTTGCCCATCAAGGTGGGACCATGGAGCTGGCCAAACTGAAGGCTGGTAGTGACTGAACCACCATTTGGGATGTGCAGCAGGTGGCATAGGGCTGGCAAGGCAGGGCATCATTGGTAGTAGTGGCAATGATTTTGTTCTTCTTATAGTCCTGGGGAATGTGATGTGCACTGATGTCAGAGCACGTCTCCCCTAACATAATGGTGCCTAGGAACTGGTCAATCCCCCAGCCTCTGCTAGGGGATAATCATGAGTAAGGAACACCCCCAACCCTCCCCCTAGAGGAGACAAGCTGTCCCTCGGGTGCTCCATCCTCCTCTCCCTAGCTGGCCCTTCATCTCCCCAGGTCTATGCCCGAACCCAAGACATCAGCATCTCAGGTGAACCCCTTGCCACTGCAGCAGCATGCTGGACCCAAAGTGGCTCTTTGTGAAAACTGAGGGCTACAAATTGCAGAAAACACTGTCTCAGAGTCAATCCGTGACACTGGGAATGCACATATGCATATGCATACATGCATGTCCAGTGTCACGGCTCAATTCTGAGACCATGTTTTCTGCTATTTTTATGTGAACGGGGCTATAGAAACATAGAAGTTGACAGCAGATAAAGACCTCTTGGCCCAACCAGTCTGCCCTATTTTCCCAACCTAAAGTGCTAATTCAGACCTTTCATGGTCCTTGGATTTCCCCCATGCTTTCATTGCTTCCAAGATTCCCTTATGTCTATCCAATGCTTTCTTGAATCCCATTACCATCCTTGCCCCCACCACTTCCTCTGGAAGGCTGTTCCTAGCATCCACTACCCTTTCAGTGAAGAACTTCCTTACATTCCCCCTAAGCCTCCCCCTCCAGCTGCGTAGTATGACCCCTTGTCCTCGAACATCTTTTTCGATGGAAAATGCTTCCATCCTGTACCCTGTTCATACCTGTGAGATATTTGAATGTTTCTATCATGTCTCCCCTCTCCCTTCTATCTTCAAAGTGAGTGCATGTTTAATTCCTTGAGCCTTTCCTCGTAGAACCCACTTTACCCAAAAATTGTCCTTGGCATTTTGAGTTTTCCTTGAGGCAGACTCCTACCCTGTGATTTTTCATTTCATTCACAACTGGTTCACAGATAATCCTTTATATATATTTAGGAATGCTGCATGTCACAAAACCATGGTACAGTATTTCTAGAGAAAATATTAAAAGAAGGTCGCACTCCCTAATTAATCAAAGGTTTAAACCCCAACCCATTATAGTATATTCAACCAGGTACTGATGTATCTTTGTAGATTTGTTTACTTATACATTTGACTGTTGTCTGACAGCCCTAACATTTGTTCCCAGCAGTGAAAGTAATCCTGCCACATTACAATGCCTTAATCCAATCCCACCTGAAGTGTCGGCTGCAGATCTGGGCACCTCTTTTTTTTGTGCACTCTTTTTCCTTCCGCTTACAGCCTGTGGAGCCTCTTTCAGACATCCTGCCTGTTCCTGCCTGCCTAAGGTCCTCTCCACCCTAAGCCTCCTCTCTCTCCCCCCTACAGCCAGTACCCCCGGCTTAACCCCTCCAGGGTGGGGCCGCTCCTCCTCTTGGGTGTACTATAGAGACAGACCCTGGCTGCAGGTGAGGACCCAGGAGGAGGAACTGGAAGGCCGGGAGAGATGGATCCGGCGGTGGGCATGGGGGTCAGGTGACATTGCCTACCCCACAGAGATGGGTTTTTGTGTGTTCTGGTGAATTGCTCCCTCCTCCCTCCCCTTGCATGGTGCACATCTGATGCCAAGGCACACAGCAACCCTGCCTGTGTTAGCCACACTACTAAACATGCTGCCCACATTCTGTAGTGCCCCTGATCTCCACCGGGAGCCACTGGGATGCCAGGTGAACCCCAGTCCTCCCCCCCAGAGAGGAGAGCAGCCCTGTGGGTGCTCGATCCTCTCCCTCCCTCCCTGGCCAACCCCCGGCACCCGAGCTCGCTCCTGAACTCAGGTCACTGGCGTAGAGTGAGGTGTTGCATCCTGCGCCTCAAACCTTGGTGCCACTGGGCCAGCTGATCTGGGCACCTCAATGCAAAAAGGGCATTGAGACAGTTTATAGGGTGCTATGCAGGGCCACCGAATCAGGTGTCTGGGGGACAAAAGCTATGCGCACATGCTAGAGGCCCTTAACATGTTTATCTTGAAGAAAAGGAGGCTGAAAGGAGACATGGGGCCCGATTCTCAAAGGGTCCTTAAAGTGATGTAAGTAGCATCACTCCAGGGCTGTGGTAAACTCCAGGTGTACCAGGGACCCTTTGCCTGATTCTACAAAAATTAGGGTCCTGGTACCAAACTCCCCAGTTTTGCCGCAGTCCAACAGCTGTGCCAAACAGTTGGTGCACCTGTGGGAACTGCCACGGGGATTTGGCTCCCCCGAAGCATAACACTAGAGGGGCCGAGATGATTGGGGGGGTGGTGCAGCTTCTGGACAGGAGGGTCAGGTGGCAGATGGGGCATGGGACATGGCATTAGGGGAGTCGTGGGAACAGAGGGCATGAGTGGGATTGATGTGGCACCTAGTCGGGTGCATATATCTTTCTATTTACGTCGGCAATATCTATCACTGCAGTGATTATTACTATAATGTACTGTATCCATTCACAGCAGTATATTGAAAAATAAATAGCACTTGCCCCTCTGTGGATGTGTTGGATTTCAACTGTCTAATGTATATACAGTAGAATGTATTGGTACAGTACATTGTAGTAATCATCACTGCAGTGATTGACATTGCCGGAATAAATACAGAGTAATACATACCCCACAGGATGCCTCATCAATCCCATTCATGCCCACTGTTCCCCCACCTACCTTAATGCCATCTCCATGACCCTTCTGCCCCCTGACCACACATTCTGATTCCCCATTCACCACAGTCTATGGCACTGGCACAAGGGGCTTAGACCACTTCCTGGCTGGTCTTGGTTGAACCCCTTGCTGCGTCCATGGCAGGGCTTACAAAGTCCCCCAAAAAGGGGGATGATGCAGCCCTTCTATTGTGCAAGCCCCCTTGTGACCTAATGCACCTAGTTGTGTGATTCAACCATGGTGCAAGGGGGCTTTGGCGCAGCTGCATCAGGATCTGATGCACCTGCATTACAGAATCCTGATTGACACAAGTTGTGATGCAAGTCATCTCTTACGTCGCGGTCTTTGGACGCAAGTCCCTTGAATCAATCTAGCTCCTTTGAGAAATGAGCCAATGATCTCAATCTCTTGAATATAGTAAAACTGCAATTATGCAAATCCTGAAAAGTTGAAACTCTGTTATCTGAAACCACGATTTGCCGCCATGACGATCAGCTGTTTTCAGTGTTGTCATCACAGGTTTCAAGTTTAATTTAATTTATTTTATTTTGTTAGCCAGGTAGGCTCACTGAAACAACTTCTTCCTTTTTCAGGAGTGACATGGAATTAATTACAAACACTAGAACAGGCCAGTTGTGGTTTCAATTGCAGTTGTATTCATGAGTGAGTTCATGGTGAAACAATACAGTATATCTAATTTAGAAAATGGGCTTTTTATTTCCTGGCATCTGATTGACTGGTACCCTTGCCACATGGGTACATTAACTTTCAATAGATTCCCAGGAAATATAAAGTACCAGCCTATACTGCCCCTTCACCCACTGAAGTAACCTAGTTCCCACCCTGCTTCCTAACTGGCTGAAACCACCAAATTAGATTTTCAAATCGCCACCATTTTTTTGGTCTTGCTTACAGAGAGATACTGTACTACCCAGTCATTCCTACCACAGACACATGGTGGCACAACCATGAACACAACTACTTTGCAATAAAAAAAAAGTTAATACTTCATCTGAAATGCCCACAAAACTGCTCTTTACACTTGTCCATAGCAGCCCTCCCTCTCGTTTCTATCCCTTACACTTGTCTGTAGCAGATCCCCCCCCCCCGTTCATACCCCTGTTTCATCAGCAATCCTCCTCAACCAATTTACACAAACCAACAAAAGTTCACAAATGTGCCTGCTTTCTGCAGGTTTAGTTTTTGTCTTCCTGGCACCTTGGTTGTCCTCCTTCTAAAAAATATACAGACCTTTCATCCGTACTTGTCTTCTCCACAGCGTGCCCACCTGCCCACCACGTCCATTACTGTCCTGAATTAAAATACACTAATTTGTCTGAAATTGTACCTGCCCGCCCACCACCACCTCTGCTCCTCTCCTGACTTCAAAAATATGTAATAACTGGGAACTGTTTTTTTCCATAGGAAAAGCAGGTTATAATTCACTGATATAACCCACGAGTTATAATGGCAAACACACGCCAACTTTTAGAGTGGAAAATGAAACTGCTACAAGAGAGCACACACCAAAAAACCATGGTTAAACATTGCTCAGACACACTCAGCTTTTTCTGAATAAACTCACCTGAGAAAGCCATCAGCTACAGCACAAGACAGTTCTTTTCTCTGCGATAGTCTCTAATGTCGTCTAACACGCACTGTGTTTTTTGGTCTCTGCCCTCAGCACAGAATTGTTGCGACAGATCAATTCACTCCTTTGGCATGTCTCCATGGTAATGGATTTTAGGAGCTCATCCTTGTTCAGGTGTTTTTTTTGAAAGAGCTTGGGCAATAAATTAAGAGCAGATTAAAATATTTAATAACATGAAACTAAGTTTGTCTAATTCAGCAAACATTACAAGCAATTGCTGCTATCAGCTTTATGCCATTTTCTTGATACTGATGTTTGTTTCAGGGTGGAAACCATTGGAATTAACTAACATGCTTTTTCTTTTATTTGCAGCTCACTCAACTGCCACCACCACTCCTCGGTCACATTCCACAATGGAGAAATGAATGGTGCAATGAATATATAAAATAAAATAAATGAGCAAATAAAAAAAAACTAAAACAAAATCAGTTTTTCTGAACTGGGCAGTGCCTATCTGTGAGTGGCATGGGGGTGGGGCAGTAACCATGACAATCATCTGCAAAAAAATAAAATTCTAATGCAGGTGGAGGAACTTTTTTATGACAAAGTCAGCAAACAGCTAAGAGTTTAACTAGTTAAAAATAAAAATAATAAAAAATAATTATTTAATACACTTGCCCATTTTCTAAGTGCAATAGTACCCTCCAGGGTGGGCAATGTTGGCCAATACCAGACCTTCCAGGGGCTATAAGGCCTTCCACCTGCGGTGTCGGGACTCATTACACCCCTGGGTGGTCCAGTATTGCCCAATACCGCCCACCCTGTCAGGTATTATTGCTTCCCTGTCTAACCTGGTCTAATCAGCTCATCTCCATCACCTACTTATCAGGTCATAAGGCAGTACATATTCAGATCTTGTTTGCTTCAGTCTGCTGTCAGCTGTAGTAGTGGTGTGTTGGAGTTTAGCTATTATTCCAGGAACACAATGGCTAAAAGAAAGGGCTCTGACCTGGACACTGGGCAAAAGCTAAGGATTTTACAGTACCTGGAAAGTGTTCAAAAGCTGGTGGAAGAGGCACATCACTTTGGAGTGGGAAATGCCAGTCTGTGACATTAGAAAAGCTAAAGGAACGATTCCTGATGTTACTGCTGCCATGACCTGCAGCATAACAACACAGAACCACAAAACAATGCATTCCTGTGGAAATGAGGAGCTGGACAAGGCCTTTTTGTGTGGTCCATGCAAAACAGATGGAAGGGGACACCTATCTCTGGCACAATTTAAAAAAAACAAGGTTCTTCCATTTCAAAGTCAGTTGCATGCTGACTACCCATTTTCAGCTAGCGAAGGCTGGCTAGACACAAGTTTAAATGCCAGCATGGAATTAGGCAGTTAACTATTGGTAGTGAAATCATATCCACCAGCAGAGTAAATCAAGCCATTCAGGGAAAATTGCAGGACCTGATGACTGGGGAAGGTCTGATTGAGAAACAAGTGTACAACACCAATGAAATTGGGAGCTACTAGTGACTACTTCCAAAGAAAAGAAACACATTTGCATCCTCATCTAAAAAAATGCCCCAGGTTTTAAACAAATAAGGAGCACCTGACTCTTCTTGCTGCCTGTAATGCTATGGTACAGAGATCATTTCCTTTCTTAATCATTGGCAAATCCCAAACACCATAATTTTTTAAACATTTAAACATGAGCAGCCTGTCTGCACTGTATCATACTTATAAATACTGCAATTTTCAGAAATTGTATTTATCTTAATTTTGTGCAAGAGGAGAGGCAATTCTGGATCTTGCCCTTAGAAATGGGGATAGCATATCCAGCCTCTCAGAAAAGGACCACCTGGGAAGCAATGACCATAGGGTCATAACATTTGGGATAAGAACTGAGATAGAGAGGAGCCACACGAGGACAAAGATCCTTGACTTTAGGAGTGCAAACTTTGGGGAAATGGCCATATACCTGGCCTTGGAGGGTGTTCAGGAACTACAGGAGGTTGAGGAGATGTGGGAGAAAATCAGGGTGGGAATCCAAACTGTACCAAGCCTATGTGTGAGACAGAGTTAGAAAAGGAAGGAAAAGATGGTGACCACTGTGGTATACTAAGGAGGTGGCAAAAAAAGGTCAGGGCCAAGACAAGGACCTTCAGACAGTACAAAGCTACGCAGACAGAGAAGACCAGGGAAACTTGCCAGAGATGGTGGAGGCAGGTGGGGAAGGCAGTAATGATAGCCAAGGCAGAAACTGAGGAGAGATTAGCCACTACAGCAAGGAGGTGATAAGTTATTCTTTAGATATTTTGGGGGAAAAAGGAAGATCAGGGGTGGGCTGGATTTGTCAGGCTAGTGGCTGAAGGAGGATTCCCTTTGGAAGAGGGCAGTCAAAAGGCCGAAATCCTGAATGATTACTTTAGCTCAGCATTTACAATCAAGGAGGAGGGTGATGGGCCCATAAGCCATGAGTGCAAATCAAAGGGCCAAGAGGTGGACACTAGTCCCTTCACTGACGACAGAGTCCACAGAGAACTGGCCAGGCTCAGGATAGATTGGGCCATGAGGTCTGATGCAGTGTACCCCAAGCTGCTGCAGGAGCTCATGGAGGTCCTGGATGCCCCCATGACAGCCCTGTGCAACAGGTCACTGGATACAGGAGAGGTACTGAGGGACTGGAAAATGGCAGACATAGTTCCAATACGTAAGGAGGAAATAAGGAGGATCCAGGGATGTACAGGCCGATAAGCCTTACCTTGGTAGCAGGCAAGGTAATGGAGACACTAGTCAAGGTAAGGATTGAAGAGTACCTGGAAGCCAGGGGGCTGCAAAACTTGAGACAACACGGATTCACTAGGGGTAGACCAACCTAATTGAATTCTTTGATGAGGTAACAACGGTGGCAGACCAGGGTGGAGCAGTAGATGTGGCCTATCTAGACTTCAGAAAGACCTTTGTTACCATCCTGTATAGGAGGCTGGGCATGAAGCTGAGGAACCTGGGGGTGAGGACCATGATGGAGAAAGGGATGGACAATTGGCATTGGGATAAGAGACAGAGGGTAGTGGTGAATAGGGTGTGTTCAAAGGAGGGGAGGGTGACCAGTGGGAGTGCCACAGAGGTCTGTGTTGGGACAAGTGCTTCTTAATGTACATGCCAGTGATATTACAGAAGGTTTGGGAAGGAGATTGTGCCTGTTTGCAGGTGATGCAAAACTCAGTATCAGGGTGGATCTACGGGGGGGGGAGTGGAGAAGATGAGGGCTGACCTGAGGAAGTTTGAGGGTGGTCCAGGAGGTGGCAACTGAGGTTTAATACCATGAAATGTGAAATAATGCACCTGGGGAACAGAAACCCGGTTGTGAAATACATATGGGGGTGCCGGACACTATGGGGGAGGAGAGAGACCTGGAAGTAATTGTTACTGATGACCTTTGGTAGCCAAACAGTGTGCAGTAGCAGTGGGAAAAGTAAATTGAATGCTTGGATGCATAGGAGAGGAGGAGGAATCACCAGCAGGAGGAGACATGTGCTTCTCCCCTTGTATGTATTGCTGTCATGACCGCACCTCGAGTACGGTGTGCAGTTTTGGAGGCCCTATCCCCACAGGGACAAGGACACGCTGGAAGCAGTGCAGAGGAGGGCTACCAAGATGATGATGGGTATGCAGGGGAAGTCCTATGAGGAGAGAATTGGGGAATTAAACCTGTACTCCCTGGAGGACAGGAGAAGAAAGTTTGTTATAATTGAAACATTTAAAGGTTTGAAGGGGATTAATAAGGCACAGATGGAGAGCCTATTTCAATGGAGTGGAGCGACTAACACTAGAGGGCACAGTAGGAAACTGTTGGGGAAGGCAGGGTCCGGGGAAATGTGAGGAAATTCTTCTTCACTGAGAGGGTGGTGAACAACTTGAAAAGTTTGCCAGAGGAGGTGGTGGAAATGGCAATAATCATGCAGTTCAGGCATGCATGGATAAGTATTTGCGTATACAGGCAATGGGAAGGACAAGACCGAGGGCTCCCTAGTAGATGGATTCTACTTGGGGGGTTTTCATGGGCATCCTAAGTGGGCCATGTGGTCCTTATCTGCTGGTTACTTCTATGAATCTGTGAAGTGAAATCCCACCTTCAACCTAAGATCTTGCCACTGAAGGTGATTCTGCTTATTGGCAACATTGGTGCTCACCCCATCAGTGATACATTGAGGACAGACGATGGTGCCTTCCATTGTGAGTTTCTCCAGCTAACACTAAAGCAATGATTCAACCAATGGATCAGGCATTCTGGCAACAAGTCAATCAATGTATCAAGCAACACTCCTAACAATGGTCTTAGTAGAAGAAAATGGAGAGAATTTGCTTACAGATATAAAATCATTCATAATGTAGAACTCTTCTTATGCTGGCAGAGGTTTGGAAAGAAGTCAAGCAAGACATAATTAAAAAGTGCTGTTAGAAATCACATCTTCTCATACCTGAGCACAAGGCACTGGATGAAGCACAAGTAGTAGCTGAGCTGGGGCATGAGCAAGCTGCTGAGGTTACAGATGAGTTGTATGCTATCGGTAATCAGATGGAAGTGCCACCGGATGTCATAGAAAAATGGATGCAAACCAACCAGGCTGAAACAGGGTACAGTAACATGAGTGATACTGAAATGATTGGCTCAGTTAAAAATGAGAGAAGAAAATGAAGACAGTGAAGATCATATGGAAGAAAACACTGCTTTCATATCATCAGAAGCTAAGGCTGCTGACTGCATTCAACGTTGCATCTTATGGTTAAAAAATCAGCCCAACACAGACAGAGTGCAGCTGCTGCAGCTAAGACAGCTGTATATGAGTGTAGTGAAGTGGAGAAAGTCGAAAAAAAAAGACAAACCTCACTGCAGGACTATTTAATAAATCTCTCACCAGGGATTCAGTTTTAATGCTTTACTTTTTTTTAAGTTTGACAATTTGACTACTGTTCATAAAACTAATTAAATACACTAAATAAACCCGAAACAAAGTCGTTGTTATGTTCATGAAGCTGTGTATCTTGCACTGTGTGGTCCTTTATAAGTACAGAAACCTCAGTTATCTGAAACCCTGTTTATCCAAATGTTTCTTATGTACCCCATGATAGATGGATAAATGGAGTTACAAGGTTATCTCCAAAATTGAACAGCTGGAGGTATTTGATTTAATGTGCATCAACAGGACATGAAGATATGCCCTAAAAGCTCAGAGGTGGTAAATACAGAGGTAATGTTGGGTGGCATTCTTCTCCCAGAGGGTGGTGAATCTATGAAACAGACAATCAGTGGAGTTGGTGTATATGATGACAGTATAGGCCTCTAACGTAAGACTATACAAATGTTTGCTTATCAAGAGAATTGCATTGTGCACTGTGTAGTACAGTGGGTGTGGCATCCCCATGAATTACTACATGTTAGCACAGCATGCAGTACTTACTAAGCAGTGCTAATGAAGGAGGTGGGAGGGGGCCTGTTAATCATAGAGTCCCTTCCAGCAATAAATTATTCTATATGTTATCATGTGCTGTATCTTGATACAGTGACATGATAAACTGACCATTCTCAACAATGTGCCTTTTTATGTTTGCTTGCATGCATGTGCAAGAAACATAGTGCCATCATCCGAGATTTGGTGTGTCACCACCTCTTCCAATTCAGTCAGTGTGTTGGCAGGCGCAGCCCCTGTCCACCAATGCATGCTGGATCTGTCTATGACAAGCTCCAAAATGCAGTGGCATACAGTTGAAAGGGGGAGCTACGCTTCAGTGAGCAGCGATAAGATATCGCCTGCTCATGCGCGCTCCCCTACACACACACACACACACACACACTGCAGCTCGCATACTGCGTGCTCCCCACCTTTTTACACTCTATAGCGATGGGGTGCCCAATCCCCGTCGGCTGTGCACTGCGCTCCCCAAAGCCTTCCAAATGCCATGCTGGGTGCCCACCCCAGCATGGCAAATCAATGGTATAGCCGACAGGTGCCCAATCCCCCTGCTGGCTTCCACTGTCTCCCCAGTACAGGGTGCCACGCTGGGAGCTCACCCCATCGTGGCAACAAATGCCAAGGCCGACGGGAGTGCCCAATCCCCGTTGACTCTATGCCCCCAGCCATCCTTCTGCCATGCTGGGAGCCCACCCCAGCATGGCAAACGTCCCGCATCATCTTTTCTTTTAAAATACCTGAAAAGAAAAGCGGTCCCACGCAGTCTTCCTGACCCCTTCCCACAACCCGCACCACCCACTGTGCACCTTGCCTCCCCAACCCCCAATACACTTAATTACCTCCGGAGCTTGGCATGACGATCTTCGTGAACCGGAATACATCTGCACTCTTCAAAGCCGACCTCGAACTGAGGAAATGCCGGTAAGCTGTATAATGGACTAGATAGGGTTTTTTCAACTTTGTTGCATATCTCAGGCATTTTTTGGAATTTTTGCACCAAATTTTCAACATGGGGTTTTGGGACCCCTTCTCATGAATGCTGTCACTGTCATGGCATTATTCGGGCCCGAAGGGTGATTTCGCAGTCACTGTGCAAAATCACCTTTCAGGACTGATTAATGAAACGACACTGCCAGTGTTGATAAGGTGGGCTCTCAAGAAGCCTATTTTGAAAATTTGGTGGAAAAATTCCAAAAAATGACTGTTCTACGAGCGTGCATTGCGCAATTCCTACGCACGCTCGTAAGTTCGAGAATTTTCAATATTTTCACTCCAGATTTTCAACATTGCCATTTTACCACACCTTCTTATGAGTAGTACTGCTGTCATTTTTCACATCTCACCCAAAACGTGTTTCCACCCATGTAGCGCACAATGGCGCAGTTGGTGTGTGAAATCAATGTACTGGACAAATTAAGAAAATCACAGTGACACTGTTCAGGAGCAGAGGTCTTAAAATGGCTATGTTGAAAATTTGGTGAAAAAATTCCAAAAAATGACTGTTTTATGAGCGTGCGTTGAACAGTTCCTACACACCCTCTTAAGTTCGCCAGTTTTCAATATTTTCACTCCAGATTTTCAACATTGCCATTTTACCACACCTTTTTCTGAGTAGTATAGCTGTCATTTTTCACATCTCACCCAAAACGTGTTTCCACCCATGTAGCGCACAATGGCACAGTCGGTGTGCGAAATCAATGTACGGGACAGATTAAGAAAATCACAGGGACACTGTTCATGAGCAGAGGTCTTAAAATGGCTATGTTGAAAATTTGGTGAAAAAATTCCTAAAAATGAATGTTTTATGAGAGTGCATTGCGCAGTTCCTATGCATGCTCCTAAGTTTGCAAATTTAATATTTTCACTCCAGATGTTCAACATTGCCATTTTATTACACCTCCTTATGAACAGTACAGCTGCCATTATTCATATGCCTTCCAAAATGTGTTTTTGCACATGTAGCACACAATGGTGCTGTCGGTATGCGAAAGCAATGTTTGGGACAGATTAAGAAAATCGCAGGTACACTGTTCATGAGCAGAGGTCTTAAAATGGCTATGTATAGCTTGGTAGAAGACACCAGGAGAAAGGACTGCTGTGTGACTGAACTTCTCTGCTGGGACTAAAGTAGAAGAACTTTTGTATTTGGACCTTTAATTTAGGGTAAAAAAACTAACGTACAAAACAAAACAAAAAAAGTGTGTGTTTGGGTTAATTGAACTGAATGGGTAACTGAAAAGTCATCTAGGTGTAAATCTCAGGTGACTGAAAGGACTTAACTGTTGTGAGGTTTAAATTACTTGTAGAAAGATCTGGTAAGTAGGGGGAGTGGCTTAGCTAGAAGGAAGCTACATTTAAAGACTGCCTTAGAAAGATTCTGCTAATAGCTTGGCAGAAGACACCAGGAGAAAGGACTGCTGTGTGACTGAACTTCTCTACTGGGACTATATTGCCCTCCTTCCCTGCCCTCCACCCAAAGCTAGTTCTATTTTTATAGGCACAGGATTTGACTGACAACAGGAACTTCCTGTTTAGGGGTAGGACGTGAGTGATCACAGAACCACCAAGGACCCACCATCCTAGAAGGGCAAGAGTAGCTCTCCGGCCCCATCTAGCTGCTGGAGGTCTGCCTCTGAACAAGTAAGTGGTCTACTGAGAAATATAGGATATTCTTGTCTCAGAACAGGACAGTCAGGAGCTTAAAGGGCACACAGGCAGAAAGTAAGGAGAGAGAGAAAAAAAAAACAGAGGATAGAGTAAGGATTTCAAACAGTTAAGGGGCCAGAAATAAGACATGATTGGAGTGGTGCAGTGCAGTGGCTGTGGAGCAGCAGTCTTCTGGGAGATGTTCTGGAGGATGCGGTGTTGTCCCATCTGCAGGCACCTCTCTGGGCTGAGGGAGGAGGTTGCTCATCTCCCAGCTGAGTTGGCCAGGATTTGTGGGACCTCCTCTTCCATCCAGGGACCACCAGTGCCACTGCCGTTGCCTCAGGGTTGCCAAGAAAGAGGAGCGTTGGACCACAGTGGGCTCAGGGAGGTGAGGGTGGTGGAACAGAGGCATCCCTCAGTTGTACCTCTCCACAATTCCTATGCCATTCTGGCAAAGTGTGGTTCCTCTATGGAGGCACCTACAGTGGAGACCAAGGAGGATGCTGGGAACCTCCACAAAGAAGACCCACAGGAGGGTGGCAGGGGACCCTGCAGGGGAAGGTGGGGGACTCCATTGTTAGGAAGGTAGAACTGGGTAAGGAAGGGGAGAGGGAGGTAAGGTGCCTGCCTGGCGCCATGGCTTGGAGGGATAGGGAGCGAATCCTCAGGATTGCCGGAGCAGCTACACAGGGGAGGGAGCTGGATGTCATTGTCCACTTTGGGACAAATGACCTGGCTAAGAAAGGGATTAGAGAAGTGCAGGAAGAGTTTGTGGAATTGGGGAGGGGCCTTAGTCAAGTAGCATGCATGGTAACCTTCTCGGAGGTGCTACCCATCTATGGCATAGGAGAGGCTAGGGTGTTCCGTACCATGGGATTCAATCAGTGGTTGAAAAACTGGTGTGGAACTCAGGGATTTGGCTTCATTGGGGACTGGGGGTCCACCTGGAGTGATGCAAGCCTATACTGGCATGATGGGCTGCATCTGTCCGGGAGGGGAACCAGGATCCTAGGTGATAGGTTTAAATGCTTCATTGGCAAGCTTTTAAACTAGCCAAGGGAGGCACTGGAAAGGAGCAGGAAAATCCTAGCCCCAAACAATCACGGTAGTAAGTGTGGCAAACACCAACATGGAGGTGTCGATAGGGAGAGGGCAGGGGTAAATGGAGAAAGTGACAAAGGCAAGAAGGACAGGGATGGGGCAAAGGGGTAAGGCCATCCAGGAAATGGAGGTAATGAGTACCAATGCCCGTAGTCTGGGCAACAAGCTCCCTGAGCTGGTGGCCTTAATGGAAGAGGATGCCTGGATATCGTAGCAGTCACAGAAACATGGTACACAGAGAACCATGACTGGGATGTTAACATACCAGGGTACATAACCTACAGGAGAGACAGGCAGGGGAGAAGAGGGGGAGGAGTAGCTCTCTATGTAAAGGAAGGGATAAAAGCAACTGAACAAAAGAGTAAACAGGGAGGAGAGGAGGCACTGTGGGTCACCTTGGAGACTGGAAAGGGCACCACAATCCGCACAGGGGTTGTGTACAGACCCCCATGTCAGGGGGGAAGAAATGGACAAGGATATGATGGAAGGCATTCTTAGAATGGCAGAGAAAGGGGAGATACTGTTGATGGGAGACCTGAATATGAGAGATGTTAACTGGAGCACATTTGCTGCAGCCACATCCAAGAGCAGGGCCATTCTTGACGCCCTACAGGTGGCAGGCATTAGACAGCTAGTTTCAGAACCCACTCGTGAGGGAGCAATCTTAGACCTCCATACTCTCAAGCGGGGCAGTGAGAGGATCTCAGATCTAGAAGTGGGTTGCCATCTGGGGACAAGTGACCATCAAACAGTGTGGTTCACGTTAAACTCAGCTACAGAGTCAAGCCATACAAAAGTGAGGTTACTGGACTTTAGGAGGGCTGACTTTGGCAAGATGGGAGAGTGCCTCAGAAAAGCACTAGCAAACAGGCTAGAAGGAGGTGTGGAGCAACAATGGGGAATTATCAAAACTGCCATCACAGAGGCAACAAGCCTTTGTGTGAAACAAATAAACAAATCAAAATGAAAGAAAAAGCCACTATGGTTCTCAAAGAGGTGGCTGTGAAAGTCAGGAAGAAAAGATAGCATTCAGAAGTATAAGGAAACACAGAAGGAGCAGGACAGACAGCTGTACCAGTTAAGGCAGAAAGAAGCAGGGAGGAAGTCAGAATAGCAAAGGCCCAAACTGAGGAAAAGATAGCCAACTCAGTTAAGAAGGGATAAAACCTTTTATAGGTACATCAGCGTAGAAAAGACAAAGGGAGGATAGTGAGGCTGAATAGAATGAGCGGTGGGTGGGCAGAAGGGACAGTGAAAAAGCAGGAATAATGAATGAATATTTCTGCTCAGTATTCTAAAGAGGCGGGGAAGTGCCTAATCCAATTAACAGAAGCGCTCTTGATAGAGGTCGATCCCAGTCCTTTCACAGAAGAAAGGGTTCTGCAAGAACTCCTAAAACTGAAGGTGGACAAAGCAATGGGTCCTGATGGAATTCACCCAGAATTCTAAAAGAATTAAGGAAGGAACTAGTGAAACCACTGGCTACTCTTTTTAATAAATCATGGGAGGATGGTGTGGTACTCGAGGACTGGAGGAAGGCGGATGTGATTCCCCTTCACAAAAGTGGGACCAAGACAGAGGCAGGAAACTACAGACCTGTCAGTCTGACCTCTGTGGTAGGAAAAGTGATGGAGTCACTTCTGAAGGAAAAAATAGTTGAGTACCTAGAGGTCAGTGGAGCACAGGATCCAAGGCAGCATGGGTTCACTGCAGGAAGGTCATATTAGACGAATCTAATAGATTTCTTTGACTGGGTGACCAAAGTAGTAGACCAGGGAGGGGCTGTGGACATGGCCTACCTAGACTTTAGCAAGGTATTTGACACAGTCCCACACAAAAGATTATTAGTCAAATTAACCAGCCTGGGAGTGGGTCCCTGGGTAAAACATTGGCTGGACAACAGGACACAGAAGGTAATTGTAAATGGAGTCCACTCTGAAGAAAGGGGGGGTACCAGTGGGGTACCGCAGGGTTCAGCACTGGGTCCAGTCCTTTTTAATGTCTTCATCAGTGGCATTGCAGAGGGACTGGAAGGAAAAGTATGCCTTTTTGCAGATGACACAAAGATCTGCAACAGGGTTGATACACAAGAAGGCGTGGAAAGGATGAAAAGGGACTTGGCAAGGTTGGAGGAATGGTCAGACATATGGCAGCTAGGATTCAATGCAAAAAAGTGCAAAATAATGCACCTAGGAAACAAGAACCCAGGGGAAGAATACACAACGGGTGGGGACGTAGTAACAACAACAAAACAGGAAAGGGACCTAGGGGTAATCATATCAGATGACCTTAAGGTTAGCAAGCAATGTGAGAAGGCAGTAGGGAGGGCCGGGGGTATACTGGGATGTATAGGGAGAGGCATCAGCAGCAGAAAACAGGAAGTTGTTATCCCTCTGTACAGACAGTTGGTGAGACCCCATCTGAATACTGTGTCCAGTTCTGGAGACCCCATCTCCGCAAGGACATAGACAGGATAGAGGCAGTCCAGAGGAGGGCAACTAAAATGGTGCAGGGTCTGCAAGAGAAGCTGTATGAGGAGAGACTAAAGGAGCTTAATATGTATACCCTTGAGGAAAGGAGGGAGATGATAGAAACTTTTAAGTACCTCAAGGGACTCAATAAAGTCCAAGAGGGTAGCATCTTTCAGAAAAAGAGACTTGCAAGAACAAGGGGACACAATTTAAAGATAGAAGGAGGGCGGTTCAGGGGCAATGTGAGGAAGTAGTATTTCACAGAGGGGGTAGTGGATGCATGGAACAGCCTTGCTGAGGAAGTTGTGGGGTCTAAAACTGTGGGAGAATTCAAGAATGCATGGGACAGACATAAGGCAATTCTTGTGGGGGGCAGGAAGATATAGGCTGTTGGTTAACTAGGATCTGCGGCCTATCCTGTAGGTAGGGAAATGGGCAGACTAGATGGGCCTAGCGGTCCTTATCTGCCGTCAAAGTCTATGTTTCAAAGTCTATGTTTCTATGTTGAAAATTTGGTGACAAAAGTCCATAAAATGACTGTGTTACGAGTGAGTATTGCGCAGTTTCCACACACCCTCGTAAGTTCATGACTTTGTAATATTTTAAGTCCTGATTTTCACCAGTGGCATTTTTCCACACTTCCTTATTTACAGTACAGCTGTCATTTTTCACAACATGGCTGAAGTGTGTTTTCACACTTTCAGCGCAGAGATGCGTGGTCGCTGTGGGAAATCATTGTTCGGGACAGATAAAGAAAATCACAGTGACTCTGTTCATGATCGGAGGCACCAAAATGCCTGAGTTGACAATCTGCTGTAAAAAAATCCCCAACCTAATTATATTACAGGTGTGCGTTGCACAGTTTCTATGTACGCTCGTGACTTCACCATTTTTTTAAATATTTTTACTGCAGATTTGCAACATTGCCATTTTTTACACCTCCCCATGAACAGTACAGCTGTCAATTTTTACATCCTGTTGGGAATGTTTTTGCACCTGTGGTGCTAAATGCCATAGTTGCTGTACATAAGCAGTTTTCGGCTAACAAACTGATATTCCCCCTGTTCATGAGGTGGGGTCACAAAAAAACCATGTTGAACATTTGGAGTGAAAATACCAACGAATGCCTGAGGTATTAGGGTTTCCAACTATAACGCCCGACCCCGTAGAGAATGACAGGCATCAGGGGTTTGACTTGGGATTCTTGCCTGTAATGCTCATACCATTCCACCCTGCAGCCAGTGAGAGGCATCGAGGTATGCCTTGGACTCTTTGGCCCCAAAGTTCACCCCATTCTCCTATATCGCACCCATCTCACCATATTTCCTAATGGAATGGGGTGTGCATAAGGGCCAAAGACCCCAAGGAACACCGTGACACTTGTCAGTGTCTGCAGGGTGGGGTGTGGTGAAATGGCGTGGCCGTTATGCCTGACGACCCAAAGGCACACCCCAATGCCTGTCACTCTCTGCAGGGTGGTGGTGGGGTTGGCTTCAGTTCAATACTTCACTGCCATTCCCATTACGCAGCTCTGCAACTTCTACACTGCCACTGCCAATGCCAGCAAGCAAACATTCGGCATTGACAAATGCTTGTTATGTATCTGCTGTATTAAGTTTGTCAGAGCTGGGGCATAAAACAGTTATAATTTGCTCCTTGCTCAATTTTTCACAGTTCCAATATTAAAATGCATGAACAGTAACAGTTGACTTTACATAATTGGAAGGCTTTAGCCAGCTGTTCAATGGGGGGAAATTGGAAATAGCTCCTCCCCCATTCCCTACATAAACAGTAGGCCACCTCCCATTCTGCTTCAAGCATTTCAGTGATGCTGCAGGGCTAGTTGGCTGAGGCCGCCCATCCCTTCTGTTCATTTCTTCCTTCCTTCTGTCCTGCCCCCGCATCCTTCTCCCTCTTCTGTCCTGCCTTCTGTCCCCTTCCTTCCCCTACCTTGTGTCCTCTGTCTTCTTTCTCTGTTTGTTTTCTTTTTGGGGCTTTTTGTTTCATCCTCCACCTCACTGCCTCCTCGCACCATCCGGATTGATTTTATTCACCACTGCTGCCCTCCATGGCTCCTCCTGCTTCATCTCACCGCTTCTGCAGTTTCAGCAGTAGCCTTCCTCTGGTTGCTATTCTGTCCCTGCCTTGTGTTTTTGTTTCATTGCATTTTAACCTGCCATCTCTCCCAGGACTTTAGTCCTTCTCTTCTCTGGCCATAGCGGCCCTCACACCGATTATCACTGCTGCAGCTTTGGGAGGTACGCACCGTACAGAGTTCTCTATAGGATCTCCACCTTCCAACGGATGCCTGGTTCCTCCCAGGCTATCTGTTTGCTACCAGTTCTTTGCTTCTTTCCCATGGCCAGGACTTGAAGGCTGCCTTCTTTCAGTTGTCTATCACAACTATCCCCTTTGAAGATACTGATTCCCCTGCTTCATCTGCACTTCAAATCCCCTGACCTTTCCTGGGGCATTCCCTGCATCCAAAATCTCTACCTATTATATGCCTTTCCATTACTTGTTGGCTACTTCAGTTACAATACATTGCACTGTTTTAGAGCTTCCAGAAGTAAGGGGATCGTCATCCCTCCACTATATCTAAGAAGAAAATGAGTTAGGGTAAGCTGCAGGCCAGCATCACAGGGCTCCCCAAAAGCCTGTTTATGGCTTATTACCCTCTTTTGTGATAGTGTAGGTCCTGTATCAGGTGGCTGTGGATGCTTAACATTTGCACTCATCTAGGCTGTTGCATGTACTTACATGTACTCAAATGCTTATGGTGGCAGGCTGAGCAGTCATTAATCCCACCGAAATTGTCAGTTACTTCAACAGCTTTAACTGACCTCAGTTCTATCATCATCATCATTGATCCTGCCCACATCCCCTGCAGTGCTTCCTTGTTGATTAAGACAGCCCATTGCATTTGGGGGTTTTATTGCAGTCCAGATCTTGCTTGGCTGGTAAGGTTGTGAGTAATGCCTTATTCCAGGAATTTGTCTAACATATTACCAGCCTTAAGAGCTCCTACTTCCCCGGCATCATACAACCAGACTTCCGCTATTTATTTCCTGTTCCTTACTTCAGCAGCTCTACATGGACAGATAACTGTGGCCATACCTGACTTAGGGGTTCCCCTTCCCATACAGCCATGCCCAAAGGGGGACCTTCTCATATCACAACTGTTTTTATTCTCGCACTGAGACCCCGGAGTGCCCCCCTCCTTTCCTCAGATCATTTATTATCACCAACCAAGAAGGCATATACTTAAGACTTGCTCTCACTATATTAATTTCAGATGGTTCCTCGGATTGCACCCTTCCATGACGAAGCTAAACCACGTGTGGTCTCGTCTTTCCAATCTTGTACTGCTCGTGATGCGGCGATGGCGGACCACATGGGGTCCTGCCATCTCTATCACACACTACTTGATGGAAGAAATCACGTTACTCAGATAAGGTGATGGCAGACCACATGGGGTCACACCATCCCTATCAGGCACTTTTCCTTATCATGGTGAAGGTGAATCATGTGGAGTTTCGCCTTCCCATTCGAGTGATACAGTGATAGTGGACACATAGGGTCCCGCTATCCCTATCCACACTACTCCATGATGCAAGGGGTCCCGCCTTTCATTTCCTGCACAATTTTTGCTATACATTGATGGACCATGGAGTGTCCCATCTTCCAACTCACCATCTACTCCAAGGGATTCAACTGATTGCTCCAAGTCCCCATACTGCATATTGCTTGACATCAAGTCATCCTCCTTCCTTGAGAACATGCTTCAGTTCAACAGGCAGTGGCATCCTGCATCTGTTCCTTCTTCAGCAACCACGTGGGGTCCGCTATCCCACTTATACTCCCAGTTATTCACTACTCAGTCTTACATGATGACAGTCCACGTGGGGTCCCAACATACCAAACAGTTATGCCCTGTGAAACAGCCTTGCCATACCTCAAGTATTTCCTATTCACTTCAAAAGTACATACAAGGGGGTATCACCTTTCTTACCATGGACTGCAACACAGTCTGGCTCCTGAGGGTACCCCTTGCCACTTAGATCTTTCTATGCTATGGCGTGACACCCTTCCCCCAATTCCTTATCTTCCATTCCAACTTCTGTGACCCTCGCTTTCCCTTCAACTCACCAATTGGACATCGTTGATGGACTTATCTTGGACCCAGTTTTAATCAGCAATTCAAGTCATGCAGGTATCTCTCCTCACCGCACCCTTATTGAACCCTCCTTCCTCAATCAGCATCTCATATTGCCAGTTTCGGCAGACTTTCACTCCCTCATCTCAGAATCATTGTTCTATGGCACTGGTGAACCCCTTGGGGATCTCACCATCCCTCCAGTTGTATTCCCCCTCAGCAGAGGCTATCTTGTACTAAAAATTGATTTTTCTTGCACTATGGCAGTCTCTCGTCAGGGTCTTACCTCCCAGTATTGACCACCTGAGACTGCAGTCCCTCACACATGACTTCTTCATTCATCAATACTCCATGGGAATATCATTCCCTAGTTAGCCTACCTCTGAGCCTACTATCGTCATCACAGGTTAATGTGTAACATCTTCATGGTGATGGCGAACCACGTGGGGTCTCACCATCCTATTTATGCATGCCTCATGACGGGCCTTATCTGGCACTTTTCTCATTTCGATCAGCCTCAGTGACTCTCATCCCCTATGTCTTGCATTATTCCATAATGCTACAATGGCAGATCATGTGGGCTCCCTCCATTCCTACAAAGGCTATCACCTTCCTAGCCTCAGATTAAGCTCATAATACAATGAAGGTGACCCTGCTGCAGGTTCAAGATATTCCAAGAAACAGTCCCACAATGCAGCTTTATCTAGTATCCAAAGGCTGTGCTACGGATCTACAGCAGTCATCTATCTCAGACTTGGATTAACTATTGTCTTAATATCCAGTCATAATTCCAGTAAATATTCCATCTGCTCAAACCTTTGTCTGTAACATCGACTCCTTGCTCATCTCAACCATGAACTGGATTCTTTCAGCAGCTACACCAGATCATATTCCTGGACATAACTATACCTAAACCTAGCACATTTAAGATTATTCTCCTCTTAGTATGCCCAGAGGATGGGCAGGTCAGTAGCTATGGGTTCTTGGAGGTTTCCCCTAGTGGGTTTTTCCCTCTCCTGTATGCTATGGACCACACTCTCCAGAGTTGAAGGAGGTAGTCAATTTCATTGCTTCTTTACTGGACCTTAAGTCTACACCTACCCACTATTCTACCCAGGATGGAATGTGGAGAAGCGCCACAGCTCAACTACTAAACACCAAGCATATACCAGTCAGCTCATAAGTATACACAAGCACTGAGCTATTTGCCGCACGTTGAACAAATGTACTTACATTCAAAGCCTGTAAAAGAAATATTATCAGTGTAAGTTCACCATATCCATTGATTCATACACACTCAAAGCTTCTAAATAAGCTGCCAGTTCAAAAAAGTTCCATATGATTGACCTCAGTTCATTATAATTAGATTTTTTAGATACTGGTGACTGGGTACTCAGCATTCCTGTCCCTACCAAATGTGTTCACCTAGCAAATGTGCATTCTAGTTTCAAATCAGGTTAGCTGGCATTTGTACAAGTGTGTGGAACCTAGGTAAGCAGAAAAGAGACTCTTTAAGTACTATACAATTTAGCTGCCCACAAAAGCTAATGCAGAAGTCATTTCAAGTGAATTTGGTCCTGTAGATGCAGTTCGGTGTACTACCTTTGCAATCTAGCTTTAGAGCTGTGGCTTAGCTTGTCTTGGTGCTTTTTTTCCATGACAATTAAAAGGAAATTACACAACACTATTAATGATTCAGAGTTTGATGTGTAATCGTACATTAAGAATTTGGTTTGAAAACCCACAAATAAATGTTTGTCTTACACTACTACTGTTAGCTATTTTGTTGAAAAGTATGTGATCTCCTAAGATATTAGACATTTATTGGTTCCACACCAAACTGTGAGAGTATAGTACTATGCTATTTTAAACAGTACCGTATTTGCATGGAAAGGATATCAAGAAAGAATGTTTAACATGATGGGGTGGAAAGAATGGTAGTCCATCATGTCACCTCCTGCTTTTCTGATCAAGATTCACAACTGAAATGCTGGGCTTCTGGGATGGAGCAAAGAAATGCTCTGTGATGAGATGGTTAGTTTAGAAGCAGGTTTTAAAGTATGCTTGCACTGAGCTTAATTGCATCTTTGGAGACTAAGACCCCAATATTCAGAGTCAACCATTATCACTGCACGTTGGGTAGCACTAGTAGTTTCAGGTGTCAGCTGTCGCCAAGACGCTCTTTTACCTTCTGAGGAACATCACTCAGATAAAGCACCTAGTCCCACCTGACGATCTTCCAACCTTGGTCCACACCTTTGTGACCTCTCACCTTGATTACTGCAATGCTCTATACTTAGGGCTGCTGGGGGTGGACCTTCATTACCTACAGCTGGTGCAAAATGTGACTGCCAGGTTGCTGACTGGCTTGTCGAGATCTTTCCATGTCACAACTGTGCTTCGTGGATTGCAATGGCTGCTGGTATGGTGGAGGATTACCTTCAAGGTCAGTTTGCTGACCTGTAATGCCCTACATGGACAGGGACCATGCTGCAAGACCTCCTGTGCCCCTATCTCCCTCTTCATCCACTCAGATCCATCAATGAGGGATTGCTCAATATTCTAAGGGTCCGTTTGACTATGTCTGGAGCTAGATCTTTTGCTTTTATTGCATCGACCCTGTGGAACTCTCTACCTCATCGGATTAGAGAATTCCCATCCATTGAAGACTTTAGATCAGCCATGAAGACCTACCTTTTTAATTTTGCCTTTCTTGAGTTTTAATTTCTGCTAATTTTATATTTGATTGTAAGTATATGTTTTTATGATAACTGTGTTTTTAAATTATGCCCATGTACAACGCAATGGTCTTTTGGAATGATGTTCTACAAATAAATTTGCTCTGCTTTGCTTTGCTTGCACTTTGTGGCATATAACAACATTCAGCACATAGCTCCAGCAGAGTGCACTGTCTGAGTAGTGGTCTGTGCCAGCACAGTGCATAGTGATTATGCCATGCACTGACCATAGCACAAGGCTGAATATGGCTCACAGGGAAGACCACTTGATATAGCGCTGCCCAAAGTATCTCTTCTCTAAGAGCCATTGTAAATGTTTTAACTAGTTTATGTGACTGATTGTTATATTTTATATTTTCTGATTGTCTCTTGTACTAATTTATGTATGACTGTGACTCTGGTCACCCATGACGATGGGCCTTTGGCCCATGGACAAACAAAACAAAACAAATGGGATAGGGCCAGGGCTCTTGTGTGCCGTACTCAGCTCTAGCATGCTAATGAGCCCACTGGGCATACAAGGGGCTGAGAGATTGGTACTGTGAGCACTGAAAGAGCACCCAAACAACTTAAACCTTAAAACTATATGCCTGATACACTTATACATACAGTATGCTATGTATGTTGACTTAAATAAAGAATATTTTTAAAGCTTTATCATAACCCTGCAAGACCTGCTACCCTAAAAGAAAGGATTCTCTGTAGTTTTTACCTTGCAGAGACTGGAATGCTGGAGTGTGGAGTGGTTATATTTGGAGCCCTTCTGGATTCTGGATTCCTTCCTGTAGTCTTGGATTACCAGTGGATTGTCAGTGAACTGCACTCTGAAGAGGACAAGGAGAAGGAAAAGAGGCCAAGAAGCCCTTGGGTTGGAGAGATTAGCCAATGATGTTGATATTGGCATAGCGCCTGGAGTTTGGTTTTGGAGCTGTGAACAGGAGATGTGTAGTGAAAGAGCAATGGAGTTCACGGAGTCAGCAATTCTCTAAAAGAGCACAAAAAAGGATAGAGAAGTCACAGTTGACATTAGGGCACTTGGACTGGGGACATTAAAATGTAGCACTAAAACTTGGCAGGAAAGTAATTAAAGTAATCTGTAGTCTGCAGAGCACTTTGCACAAAACAGGTATTGGGGATTTGTAGTTCATCTCCAGTATTCAAATCTGCAACCACCTTTTTTTCTAAACATTTTCTTTTTTTAACAGCTCTCAATGTTCATTAACACACTTTCTTAGCAGCCCTTAGTGTGTGTTTTGTATTATGTACATTTCTGCTAAACCCTAAATACTATTAAAAGCTAGGTAGTGAATGTGTCAGGCCTATTAGATAATTAGACTGCTACAGTTTTTTAGGATTTTATTAATATGCTTATGTAGAAACATATGTTCTAGATAAATACATCTATAAATATTCAGATAATTTCTGTTCATAAATATTTAGATTCCTTTTAATTGTAGCCTTTTGATTGGCACAACACAGTTTGAATTGTTGTACCAAAACACTGTGATGATGTAACATGCTATCACTTATTAAGCCAATGCATTTCTGTCATATTTGTCACTCTCAGATACATGTTATTTGGAGCAGGACTACCAAGTTCATCTGGAACAGTCTAAAAGAAGAAAGTCTGCTTTTTGCTCTCCACCGATTTAGTTTTTTTTTTAAGGAATCAAAATTGCAGAAACCATTTAAAATAGAAAACTATTAAAATATTTTAAGTTACCAAGCAGCTTTTTGCATATGGAGAAATTTTTGCTTTGGTGTGGTGTTACAAACAAACACTTTGATAGCATCTGAAGGATATAAATTGAGATTGTATTAGTAATAACAAGAGATTATTTTATTTTGGATGATTTACTAGCTACAGCTTGAAAATGTACAATTCTTTTAAAAATTTAGTAAATTTAAGTTTTCTGATCTATTCTAATTCTTTATCATTTAGGCAGAAGAGCAAGCAGCATACTCAGTAGTTCCAGCTCCTCATCCTTCTCCTCCTCCTCCTCGTCCTCCACAAGCAGCAGCAGCACCTGCACCACCACCAGCAGCAAAAGCAGCTGAGCTTGCCTCCCCGAGGGAGGAAGTGAGGGACTTCCGATGGCAGCTTAATGAGGTCCAGCAGGACATAAAAGGCATTCTAGAAGATCAGGAGAAGCTGCTGGTGATCCTGGAGGAGCTCCACCATGGTGGGCTGTGTGATCTCTTTATTTTATTAATGTATTTCTTCTTGTTCCAACTTCCTATTCCTGTATGTCCTATCCTTCACCTCCCCAACCAAAAAAGAAAAATATCAAAAAAGTTTAAAAATATAAAAAAAAAACTTCCCTATCCTCTTTTATAGTCTTTCCAAGTTTCCAAATGTCATAATCTTTCATTCCCCAAAAAAGAAATAAAACAAAAATTAAAAAAAGTTTAAAAATACAAAAAAGTCTATTTTCTATCTGTTATATTTCCTAAATTTCTATTTATATGTCTTGTCTACCTTTCCTGTTTGTATCTGCTTGTCTCTTTCCTTAATTTTCTCAACTACTTGAATAAACATGTCACACTCTGCTACAGGTACCACTACATGGTACTATGATGTGTGCTTGTAGAGCACCCCAACACTGCTGTTGTGTTATTCAGTCACTGCAAAGCATGCCCAAATCAAAATTTATATAAATGTTCTTCTCCCTGAATTGTTCTTGAGTGTGGTAAAAAATTGGACAGGCTGTTACATCATGCTGCCAGCACTGTAGTTCACACTGCTTAACTGGAAATTCCAAATGCTTTGCTGCTGCTAGGTGTTGCTGCTGGTGTGCTGTGTGACTGTCAACAACTGTTGAGAACATGCACATGAGAAAGCTGCCTGACAAACCAAACTTGATTGTCTTGTCTTGGAAAATTCTCCTGATGCCCAGAAATGAGAAGGGATCCCTCAAGTCCAAAATGTTTTGCTGCAGCTGCTGCAGCCCTGATAACTGTTGTGGCCGTACTGACACAACATCAAAGGTAAGTGTTTTTTTTTCTTTTTTGGAGGGTTCTTCAGGTGTGAGAGGGTATTTGAAAGTATTGTATACTGTATCTAAACATCTTTTGTCACTGTTTCTCTCTCTTTGCAGGTATTTATCATGCTGATTCAGTGCTGCTGCTGCTGCTGCATGGGTGTTGCCCAAGGTTATTTAATTTCTGAGTCTTGTGTAAAATGGTAAATAATTATTTTTTCATTTATTTATTTTTTCTGAAATCATAGGACCTTAGCTGTAGGTCAGGATTCATGATAACTGTTGTCTTCTCCTTCCTCTCACTTTAGGTATTTCCCATATGCGTAACAATTACAAACTGCTCATTGAGGCAGCAGAATCAGTTGGAGGTCTGTTTAGCATGATGATATATGGCAGAGGACATGTTTATTGTACACCATGTACAGAGATGGAGGACAACAATCTCTAAACAGCATTACATGGTAAGGCTGAGCACATCAATGTGAGTTGGTAGACATTAACAGATGGCAATGGCTTGCTTGTTGTAGAAGCAGTTGGCATTCATCTTGCTAGCATTTATCAGTGTCAGGCCTGATGTGAAGACAAAATACAAATTATTTAGACACTATGGTATGCTCCGTACTGGGTTTCAGTACACTGGTGAATGGAAATTAAAAAAATTAGAACAGAAAATAGCTTTATGAAATGATACCTACCAATGCATAGGTGATGGCCTGGCCTTGACATGGAATGAAGGTTCCCCAGAAACATGAAGTGGAAGATGAAATGTCTTGCTTCCTGGATGAGGAACTGTCACCTGTGAAGAAAGAAAGAGAAATTATGTAGTCTGACCTGGCATGGCCACTGTGTCACCATTTTCCTGTGAAAGGAAAAAGATAAGATTAAAAAGGAGGAACAGAAAAAAATTATGTCAGGTACTTACCATCAAATTAGTGATGGTCATGCTGTGTGCTGGCACAACGATGCCACAGCAAGTGGTGTTACAGGAAGACAAGTCTTTTGTCTGTGACTTCTGGTGTACTGTGTAAAGTGAGAGGGACACGAAAGGAAGAGAAAAACACATTTAAAGCAGCAGTATTTTTAGTGACTGTATAGTATTCTTAAGCAATAATGTTTATCTGGAAAAAATATTGATATACTCATTTTTTTTCATGTTATTACATTTCTGAGCCATTATACACAATACTGAAATTTTCACAAGTCCCAACTCCCAAGCCATGCCCACCATAAACACATTAAATGGTGGCACAGTTTAAAATCAAAGACATGTGGTAACACCATCCTAATATATGGAGTGTTCTCAATAGAACAATTTTTAAAAACTGCAAATGGTGGCCATCTTTAATGATGTGAGTCATTAATTACAAAATCTGCTGTAAAAGCTGCTTGGACAATATCAGAGAAAACTAGAAACATTAGCATGGTGATGAATTTTTTGGATGTCAGTATTATATTTTTGACAAAAAAGTATAGGATAACATTTTTTTGCTGACTAACAAATATTGCTTCTTTAAATATCTTGGAGGCAAGGTGGAGCCCACTCCTTCTCCAGGGCATTGATCAGCAGTGCCAACTGTGAGGATTAGTAGTACTAATCTGTGAACAATAATGACAGTAACTCACATTACGGTATACAATCTTGGTCTTTACTGTACTTCTGGTGTTGCTGCCATGGTGGGTTTGTTGTGTGTCTGGAGGCTCGGCTAAGGTCTGGCTTCAGCTTGTTAGCTAGTGGTCAGCTGACTGCTGGGATGGTTCACATGCTAGCTGTTGCAACTGCTGGCAGGATGCCTTACAAGCTGTCTGGTAGGATGGTTGCTGGGATGGCTCACATGCTGGCTGTTGGGATTGCTGGCAGGATGGCTTCCAGGCTGACTTGTGAGATTACTGGTGGGATGGCTTGAGTGCTGGCTATCAGGATGTGTGTTATGCTGGCTGGGTGAGGCACTCATTAAAAATGTTATACTGTGTCTATGGGCAACACATTACATATGAGAGTGCAGATGGTGATCATTGGGTTAACAGAGAACTACAACTTAGGGAAGATATTGTCAGGTGAAAAATGCAATCATAAAAAAGGATTAAACTTAGGAGGAAAAGAGGAATCTAAAACCTTTTTTTCTTTATGCGCTGCAACCACCATCATCATTAAGGAAGCAGCCCTCGCAGTCTTCCAGACTGAGGTTGTACCCATTTGGGAATTTTTCTCCATAACTGCCTCATCCAACTCACTGGAATGCAGTTTGCTACTACCACCATGCTGTTCTGCTTTGTCTTCATTATCATCACCATCCTGTGTTAAAAATGCAGATGTAGTTATCCTAGGTGGGATGTGTCTTCATTCATTTTAATAACTGTTACCATGCCAGCATTTCTAGGCAAACATTCTTATGCCTGTCCTGCACAGTGGCAATCACCGAACTGAATATCATCTCCATGCCTACACTAGAGGGTGGACAGCTCAGATGTTTCACTGCTATGCAGATCAGTGCTGGCCACTCAGTCACCTTGCTATTTCAGTACAGCAGAGGCTCTTCCAATATGCCCACCTTCAAGTATGGATGACAGGCAACTTTATATCATGGGTCCACCATGGTGTCAATTCCAAAATTGGGAGACTACAGAATGTTTGAAATATGGGTATTGCAGACTAATATTTGCAGCATGTGTCCCATTAACATGCAGCTTGTCCTATATCCACCTGCCTGAAGCACCTGGCGTATATTTACCAAGGTCTGCCTCAGCACCCTTAGCAGTGGGCTGGCCTGACAAAGAGAGGTGGTGTCCCCACTCCCTGCCTGTGTGGCAGTCTCAAATTGCCTCAGAATCATGATCAGGCCATCTATGAGTTGCCATTGCTCAGCTATGAAGGACGCATGCTCCTGAACTGTCACAGCTTGTGTGCAGCAGCAGGTATTCCAAGATGACTTTGTACTGCATGTACAAGTGTTCAATCATGTACAGTGCTGTGTTCCATCTTGTGACAGCTTCTAGCTTGAGACAGTGCTGAAGCAGCTTGTTCGTGAGCTACAGCTGTCTATGATGGTCATGGGCCTTTCCAGAATGAGTAAAGTGGGCACAGATGTGGTGAGCCACAGTCAAAATCGACTTGATTTCTGGATATGTCAGAAACTCCTGCAATGAAAAATTAAGACAGTGTGCTTTGCAGGGAACCTTGAGAATCTCACCATTGCAGATGCATTTCATCACATTAGAGCCAGCATCACTTGCGGCAAAACCTGCTTTCAGGGACAGTGGGTGTAGCCACTCATCCTCATCAGTTTTGGTCAGGAGCACTTCTAACATTTTTTTGTCTGCGTTTATGCCTGTTACACTCCTTATTGTCCTTGTGGCATACTGGCGAATACCCATAATATTTCTATTGGCACATTTGGGCTTCATACAGCTTTTTTCCATCCCAGTGTCAAATACTACCCTGGGTACCTGTGCCCAGTGGGCTGTAATACTTAGATAAGAGCTACCAGCTGTTTGGTCACTGGTTCACATATCCCTACTAAGGTGCATGTATGGTGATGTTGAACGCTGAAGGACTTGTCTTACTGTGCTTGTCACAGTCCTGTACTGTTTTGGAATGGAACAGGTGGAGAAATACAGCAAAGCTCATCAGGATGAAACCATTTTTTGCAGCATTCTGCAACAGAGTTACTGCAGGAAACAATGCAATTTCAATGACAGCTGACCCCTTTTGTCATGTAGGAAACTGTGACACTGCTTTTCATCCTGGTGGGCTTCACTTTACATGAGTGAAGGAATTTTCCATTTTGGACAGGCAGTTATTATCAGCCTGCCAGAATGCTATATTTTCTACTAAAGAGAATGGCAATAGATCAGTTGCCAGCATTTCTGCAGTTGCCAAGTTCACGTGCAACAGTATGATTGGGTGGTATTTAGTGTGATGCTCAAACATGCTGTTCAATGTAGGCTGCATCTTTTGGGGTTTGGGGCTGGAGAGACCAAACAGCTGGGAGCTGTGCATTGGCAGCGTGGGTTATTGGGTAGGTCTGGACTCAGTGAGAGGGGGGGATGTTAACTGGCTGAATTCTACACCTGTTAGCAAAACTTAACACAGAAGCCCAGATATTACATGAAAAGTTTATTACAAAACATGTAGAAAAATGGCATACCTGCTGGGAGTTTGGAAATCTCTGAACACCGCAATGTCATCAAGTAAACTCAGTGAAAAATAGTCTTATAGACATTCTAATACTATAGATAACAATGTGCATTACTAGGTAACAGACTCTTCCAAAAAGCAGAAGGGCAAAATACAGCAATTCTATTGGTGGACACTGGTGGGCAGTTAGCACCTAAAACAGATATTTTTTTGTTCTGCATGTACACACTGATAAGACTAAGCTGACTAAAGCTACTTTTGGGTAACAATACAGCGATTCATAAAATATGCTGATCATTGCAGTGTGGCAAAATGCTGTAGGTGGTGCACAAGTACTACCAAAGTAATCATGCTGGATAACAGTTCCTAAGCACATAATAACAAGTGTAAGTAAATGCAGATTTACATTATGCTGCAATAATGTATGTAATAGTATGCATGGGGGTATATGGGGTGTCCAGGTCTACAGGGGTCACAAATGTTGAATGAATGAATAATGTGATTTGGGATGTGTTAGGGACTGGAACTGATCTGCTTCATTGACTCTGGCTGCTAATACTCAAACCACCACTGCAACTCTGCCCACTTCGATGAAATCCCACCAAGCCTTCCTCCTCATGTCTGTAGTAGTCCTCGGTGGTAACTCCTGATTCCCACCCTAGGTCTGTACCTATGCCACTTTGGGATGCTTTGCTCAATGAGGTTGATAAGGGGAAGGGTCCCAGCACCAGCTTCCCTTTGGTGCTGAGTCCAGCTGAACAGGTGCCTTGACTTGAGGTGTGTGTGTGTTTTCCACTAGTGCCGAGGTGGCTATACTTTCTTCCACAGTTCACATGCATGTAGCATAGCTGGCAGATAGCCACTCTTTCGTCTGTCAGGTCCAGAATGCAAATGTCCCAAACTAGGGATTTTGTAGCTCTTGTTTTAACATGGAGGAGGATCAGGAACTGGAACACTGGAGGGCTAGAAATTAATGTCTTGGGGCATGATTTGTATACTGCTGCAACTGTTAACTCATCGTCTGTTATTACTATTATTTTTGCCTCAACAGAGCCAACAGCTGGAGAACTGGGGTGGGGACATTTAGTGATTCCCTGGCCCTTACTCTTCTTTTTCTCTGGTTCCCATGGAGGGTCCAGATCATCATCCCCATCATCACATAGGATCATAGGTGCTGGAACCTATGGGTATGGTAAGCTGTAGCATACCCAGTTTTGCCCATGAACATTCAAAGGGCCCTTTTTGTTACACAAACTATCTTTTTTACCCTGTCTCCTTTTTAGCTTCAGCACCCCCACATTTCCCCAGGTTCCTTCACCCATACCTAAGATACTAAGCTCCTAAGATATGTCCTCCTCCTCACTTTCACCACCCTATATTTTCTTATCAGCAGTATCTCATTCTCTTGTCCTGCATCATGAAACACTCAGATCTGCCACATCAAACTGAGACATGCTCAGGGCTCTTCTACAACACTTTTGGGAACATCAACCACCTCAGAGTCCTCATCTTCAACCACATTCCCAGAGGAAGACATTTTGGTGGTTCCTGGACTGCTTCTGTTGTTTCTGCCTCCACCGACTGCATTGCTAGCACCAACACCCACCAGCATTGATGCCACAGATTTTGCTGAGAAACATTTGGCCACACTAATGGCCCCA
Source organism: Neoceratodus forsteri (assembly GCA_016271365.2). NCBI lineage: Eukaryota > Metazoa > Chordata > Ceratodontiformes > Ceratodontidae > Neoceratodus > Neoceratodus forsteri. The sequence continues at coordinate 1,578,537,417 of CM057449.1, read as the reverse complement.
CTTGCAGCAACTATTACTTGTCAAATAGTACTACCAGCAGTACCAGCCCCGGATGAACTTGCGCCATTATGAGTCGTTACTCCTTTAGCAGAGAATCTCTTTACACACTTTTTCGTATATGTGTAGTTTTTGGAAAACAACACAATTGACAGCTCTTTACTGATGTACACATACAGTGAACTACAGCAATGCCACCATTTTTTGTTTTGGTTTAGTGTTCTTCTTCTTTTTTTTTTTACAAAAACAATACACAACAGTGATTTAAGGGACCTGGGAGTCACATGCAATACTACACAACACTTTATAAGACTTAACTGAGGTATACAGAGAGTAAACAACAACACCATAAATGTTTATTTTTTGCAAAAACAATACACAAAAGGAATTTAAGGGATTAGGTGATGCATGTAAGATGCAACAAATCAGGCAAGTAGAATGATATGCTGCTAAAACAGAAAACACTGCCCAGGCTAGCTTGCCTTTTTCTTGCTGGAAGTTGCTGCAGCTAAGCTCCCCTCCCCCAGCACAGCAATGCCTCACTTCACAGAATACAGGATACAGAATACAGAAAATGAAAAAACAACTTTAAACTAACCACAGAGATGTTGCAAAGTTAAACTTTGTCCACAGATTTTGCGCGAAGTGCCAAAAATTCACTCTGCGCAGAGTTCTTGGAGTTCTGGCTTGCATCTAAAACTTTGAATTGTGAGATTTGCACAAAATTTTAAATTACATTTGTGTTTTTTATCATGAAACACAAAATTTGTGGGAGAAGCATGAAATTTGAGGGTGAAATTTTGAGATTCGCTGTGGAATTTGAGAAATTTGTGGCTGCGAATTTCACAAAATTGATCTGTGAAATCCACGAATTACCTCACAGAGTAAATTTGGCAGACTTTGCACATCTCTAACTACCTAAATAACCAACAAATTTTAAAAATAATTGGTGATCTAAAGGCACAAGGCATAGTAGACATTGAATGGTGTGTTGCAAACATTTTACAAAGTTTTTTTGGCACAAAGCTACACAGCACAGTTAACTCCAATGGCTAGATTCACAAAGAGAGCCAGAAAAAATTGACATGTGTGCAAAAAAGGCTTGCAAAACTGCTAAAATGCAAGTGCAGCATATTTACAGTCAAAATTTCCACAAGTGCAAAAATCTCAAAACAGGTGAGTTATGAAATTCCACAAGTGCAAAAAATGTGCAACATTTTTTCCACAGCTGCAGAAATAATATACAAGGCCCAGCAGACAGAACAACAGCAAGTGATCCATATTAAGTGGAACAGGAGGCTTTGCAAAAGATGCAGCAGAACCAGCACTCCCAGTGAGGCAAGCAGTCAGTCCTACAACTGGACCACAATATCACCACCTGTACCAGCATGGACCTTGAACCCAGTGGCAATGTGTATCTGTTGGTTGTGTCTTTCTCTCTCTGGGGTGTTTCTTTCTCCTGTGGCTGTAGTACACACTTCTGGCTTATCACCTCTGCCTCTACTGCCTGTGGGACTCCTTTATGGGCTGCACTGGGTCATGTGATTGTGGCTTGTTGCATTTCAATAGAAATCTGTGCTCTTTTTGTTGTAACAACTGACACTACTATACAGCCCACAGGTTTGCTGTTGCCTGGTTCCTGAACCCCCACTATAATTGTTTCCCAATTCTTAGTACACTGCCTTTTGCTCAGGGTGAATTATGCATCACTCTCCTTGGTGCAGCATGTATGCAGCATTTTTTCTGCAACTGTGTGAAAACAGTGGCTGAGACTAGCCTTTAAGGAGATATGCCATACTTTTCAATAGCATTTTTTTGTACAGAAATTTCCACAGCTGCATTTTTTCTGCAGTCTGCAATGTATTTGTTCCGCAGCTGCTGACATTTTCCGTATATGACACAGTGCGATTACCCCTTTTTTCCACAACTGTGCACATTTTGGAGACTTGCACATTTTGTCACCTTCAAAGTGTTTTCTGAATCCTGCCCCAAGTCTCTCTTCCTCACACTGCACTGAATTCAGCCTACACATGGCAATACAGCTCATTGCAGCACCATGTGACCTCTTATCCCATGGATCCTTGCCAATTTGGCTTAGATCCATAATTCAAGATGAAGTTCACATGTTTCACTATTTGCAAAGTTCTCCTTTACCATGCAGTAGTAATTCTCCTTGCAGATTAAATTCAATGATTTTTGGAAAGTTTGTGAATTTCTCCATGGAGCAAATTTATCTAACTTTGCCCACTACAATTTTGCACACACTACCACAACCAGGCACTATGCAAATCAGATGTCTTGAATCAGTTATTGCTGGTATTGTTACTATAGTATAAAAATATGAGGGTCATCCAAACAATTACAGGTATATTTCCACTGTTTGGACTTTGCAAACAAATCTCTTTATACCACCCTTGTATAGCCTGAAACCCTGACTTGCATCAGTAGAGGTTGAAATAACTGCTTTTTTTCTTCTTTTAGATACCCAAAATAGGTGATTTGATACATTTTATTGGACCAGCAGAGATTTACAGAATATCCTTAAGCTTTCAAACTTACAAAGTTCTTCAGAAGGAAATGGCAGGTTTCATAAAAGAGCTTCCTTCTAACTGCCCAGAACAATATTAGACTGGGCACTTAGAAGGGAGCTCTTTTAAGAAACCTGCCATTTCTTTCTAAAGAAGAATCTTGCAAGGTCAAAATCTTAAGGATGTTCTGTAAATCTATGTTGGTCCAAATAAAAGGTATCAAATCACCTATTTTGTGAATCTTGTTGCACAAGGAGCATTACAGCAACAAACATTTTTTTTCTTTTAGACAGTAAGTGGAAACTGGTGGAACTGGGATCATAACTGGGAAGAGGTGACACTGATGTTAATGGGAGGAGAAACTCATGTAACTGTAAGGTAATACTGTTACAACTAGCACTGGTGTAACTGAAGCTAGACATAGGTGTAACTAAACGAGACACTGATATAACGACAATGGTGAAACAGTTATGTAACTGTGAGAACAGTTTGATATACTGACAAAACTGGGAGGAGACACTGCTACAACTAGCATTGGACATTGCCATAACTAGAGAGACATTGCTGTAACTTGGAGTAAACATTGCCATAACTGGAGAGGCAGTGGTGAAATTGGGAGGAGACACTGTTTTAACTGGAGTACTAATGTGGCAAGTTGGAAAACTACACCATGCAAAACATGTTATGTAATTGGAAGGAGGCACTGCATAAATGGGTGGAAACACTGCTGTAACTGAGACATTGGTACAGTGTAACTGGGAGGAGACATGTTAGAAGTGGGATAGACCCTGCCATCAGTGAGAAGAGATGCTGTCATATGTGGAAGAAGACACTGCCACACCTGGGGTTGAATAACAGCTGTAACTGAGAATTTGGTAAAGTATAACTTGGAGGAGACACTATTAGAACTGGCAAGAGACAGCCACCCTGTTGGCCAAATGACATATTATTGTGTTGCCATGAGGATAGCCTGAGTTCTGTAGCAAACTCGGGTCACAGTATTGGAAGGCAAGCAAGACTGGGGGAACTGTGACACAGCAGTGGACCTCATATGGTGATGGTTGGCAGTGGGATCCAGCACTGCAGTGATCCCCAACTTGCATAAGAAGTTTGCTCCTTCTCAGGGGCAGGGTGTGTGTGAAGACAATGCAAGGCTGCTCGCACACCAAGGGGAGGAGGGAGACAATGAAAGGGAAAAATGGGAGAAACCCCCCAGCTGTTTTCTGCATGACAGCTAATGGCTATCACAGGCCTGACCAGAGTATATCACGGTATAAGGGCTATATACCCAGGAGGGTAACAGACAGAAAGGGTAAAGATCTACACTGAAAAAAAAATGAACTGGGAAGAGTCACTAGAATGTTTGGTACCAGTTCTTACTGTCACTGAGACATACTGTAGGAATAGCTGGGAAAAGACACTGCCTTGATGATTCCATGCTTCAGCTCCACTCCCCTAGTACCCCACACTCTCTCTCCAGCAAAAAAGTGGGGGAAGATCATGACCCATTAACTGATTTACTACCACCATAGGACATGGGAAGAGATCAGTGTACTAGGACTTATGGTCTTAACACTATATACTAGGAGAGTAGTACAGATCAGTAGCATGGCACCTGGTCTCTTAGCACTGGCACTTCATACAAGGAGTAGAGATCAGTGATTGGGTACTTGCCCTCTTAACACTGCATACCAGGAGCAGTGATCAGTGGCCTGGGACCTGTTCTTTTTTTGTTAGTCATTTTATCCCTCCTGGTCGGCTTTCCTCCTCTCCAACTCCACAGCCCTATCACCTGGCATTTCCCAGACATAGGTTAGTGCTGACACTGCATGCTTGTTCTCTTAGTACTGCATACCAGGAGTAGTGATAAGTCCTACTGGGTCAGAATGTCGTACGCTACATTCCAGCTAACCTGGAATAGTGCCGCAGTTGAAAGCGAATGGTGCAGCACCACTAATGCTGCTGTACATGGTATTGCACCATTCACACTATCCTAGGCAGAGGATAAGACCTCTGCTGGGACTGAGTTCCACCAAGCAGCTGCCATGGCTCAATGGACTGGGCCACTGCAGCAAGGAACCCAGGCGCTGCTTCTGAGACCAGGTTTGATTTCTGGTCCCAGAAACTTTTATTTTTTGCACGTTTTGTACAATTTCAAGTTGAACCCCCCTCCCTCCAGAGTTGAGAATCCTTATTGGGGGGTGTTCAGAGGGTGCAGTCCCCCATAATGGCAGAGTCCCCACAAAAAACTGACATGCCGCATGGCAGAAATCGCGCTGTATTAGCAGCACGATTTTACCATGCAGTATAATGTCTTGTGACATTATGACCCCGTGCCGTGATCAGTAACCTGGGACCTGCTCTTTTAATACTGCATATCAGGAGTGGAGATCAGTGGCCTGGCATCTGCTCTCTTAGTATTGCCTACCAGAAGTAGAGATCAGTCAATTGGAACCTGGCACCTACTCTCCTAACACTCCATACCAGGAGTAGAGATTAGTGACCTGAGACCTATTCTCCTAACATCGGCACCAAGAATAGAGATTAGTGACCTGGGAACTTCTCTTCTAACACTTTATGTCAGAGGTACAGATCAGTGGCCTTGGACCTGCTATCTTACCACTGCATACCAGAAGATCAGTGGCCTAGGACCTGCTCTCTTAACATTGCATATCAGGAGTGGAGATCAGTGGCTTGGGACCTGTTATCTTAGCACTACATACCAGGAGCAGAGATCAGTGACCTGGGATTTGGTCTTCTAACACTTTATGTCAGAGGTAGCGATCAGTGGCCTGGGATCTACATTTCATACCACCGAGTAGAGATCAGTGGTTTGGTACCTGCTCTCTTAACACTGCATACAAGGACTAGAGATCAGTGTTTTGGTACCTGCTCTACTTAATGCAGTACACCAGGACTGGAATTCAGCAGCCTGAGAGCTACTCTTCTAACATCTGATACTAGAGGTAGAAATCAGTGACCTGGGACCTACTCTCTTAAAAGTGCATACTAGGAGAAGAGATCCAGTCTGGGACCTGCCCTCTTAACATAGCATACCAGGAGTCAAGATCAATGACCTGGGACCTACAGTACCCTCCTAACACATTATACCAGGAGTAGAGATCAGTGGCCTAGGACCTACTCTCTTAATACTGCATACCAGGAGAAGAGATCAGTGACTTAAGACCTACTCTCCTTATACTTTTTGCCATGGCAGGGATCAGTGGCCAGAGACCTACTTTCCTAACACTATATTTACTACAGTAATAGTGGTTGGGATAAGTGGCCTGGTACCTGCTTTCCTAACACTCTGTGCCAGAGGCAGGGATCAGTGACAGGGGATCCATGCTTCTGACACTATATGTCAGGGATAGAGATCAGGCTGGGACATGCTCTTTTAACACATTATGCAAGTGCAGAGATTAGTGACCAGAGTCCTGCTTTTAAAACACTATATACCAGTGGTAAAGATCAGTGGGCTGTGACCGGCTCTATTAATACTCTATGCCATGGATAGAGATTAGTGACCTGGGACCTGATCGCCTAATGCTATATACCGAAGATTGAGAGTAGTGGCATATATGCTGCTTTGTTAGCACTAAAAGTGAGGGGATAGAGGTCAGTGACCTGGGACCTGATCCCACAGATCTCTATATCAGGGCTAGAGATCAGTGACCACATACATGGTCTCTAAACACTGTGTACCAGAGGCAGAGATCAGTGGCCTGAAGCTGCTCTTCTAGCATAATATGAAAGTGTATAGAGGACAATGACCTGGGACCTTCTCTCCTAACACTATACACAGTGTAGAAATACATGTCAGGATATTTACTCTACTAACACTGTTTATACCAGGTATAGAGATTGCTGGCCTGGTATCTGCTCTTCTGACATGATATGCCAAGGTTCAGGGGCCTGGTACCTGTTCTTTTAGCACTATATGTCAGGGATAGAAAATAGTGACCTTGGACTTGCTCTCCTAAAACTGTATACCTGCGGAAGAAATCAGTGGCCTGGGACCTGGTCTTCTAGTTCTAACACTGTCTACTAGGGATAGAGACTGGTGACCTGGGATATTTCTCTTTTAACACTATACACCACTGAGAGAGATCTGTTACCTGGGAACTGCTCTCTTAGCACTCTGTGACATGGATACACATCAATTACCATGGATCTGTACTCCTAACACTATATATCTGGGTTAGAGATAAGTGGCCTAGGACCTTCCCTTCTAATACTTTATACCATGGATAGATATCAGTGACCTGGGTACTGCTCTCCTAACACTATTTACCAGTAGCGGAAATCTGTGACCTTGAACCTACACTCCTAGCACTATGTAACAGAGACATATAACAGTGGCCTGGGACCTTCTCTCCCAATACTATTTACTGTACTTGGGGCAGAAATAAGTGGCCTGAAAGCTGTTCTTGCAGCACTAAATTCAAGGGGATGGAGTATAGTGATCTGGGGCCAGCTCTCCATATATTGTATTTCGGGGTAGAGATCTGTGGCCTGAAACATGCTCTTATAACACTAGATGCCAATGCCAGAGATTACTGATCTGGGATCTAATCTCCTAGCACTCAATGCCTGGAATAGAAATCAGTGGCCTGGGAATTCATCTCCTATCTCTCTATGACAAGAACAGAAATCAGTGGCCTGGGATCTACTCTCCTAACACTGTGTACAAAAGATAAAGATCAGTAAATTTGCTTTCATGATACTATATGCCAGGGTAGAGATCAGTGGCTTGGGACCTGCTGTCCAGACACTATACACTGCGAATACAGGTCAGTGGTCTGGGACTTGCTCTCCTAAATGCAGAGATAGAGATAATTGCCTAGTGCCTGCTTTTCTAGTACTATGTGCCAGTATCAGAGATCAGCAGCCTCAAACCAGCTCTCCTTAAACCAAAGGTCAAGAGCAGAGATCAGTACTGTACTAATATTAAATTCTATCTGTAGCTGATATCAGTGGCCTGTGACCTGCACTTCTAACACTAAATGTCAGGGGTAGAAATCATTGCGTGAGACCTGCTCTTCTAATATAATGTGTCATGAATACAGACCAGTGACATGAGACCAGCTCTCTCCCAACACTAAGCCAGTGATGGAAATCAGTGGCTTGTGACCAACTATTCTTACACTATGTGCTGAAGATAGACCTGCTCTGCTAGCACCATGCCAGGGGTAATTACTGACCTGGATTCTACTCTCCTAGCATTAGAGATGTACGAAATTGCCAAACTCGTTACACTAAATATTTCGTGTATTTTGTCCATTTTGCAAAATTTTTTGCAGAAGGGAAATGCAGAATTTTTCCTGCAGATTGCAAAATTTTTCAGATGAAATTTCGCAGCTTCACAACCCATGAAATATTATGCAAAATGGCCAAATTACACAAAATATTTCATGCAGTGAAATTGCCCGTTTCGTGGGAATTTCGCTGGCGAAATTTAATTTTGCAACATCTCTACCTAGCATTACATGTAAAAGATATAGCTTGATTGCCTGGTACCTACTCTACTAGCATTGCATGTCAGGAACAGTAGTTAGCACCATGAGACCTGCTGTCTTAAAACTATTGCCTCAAATAGAGACCAGTGATCTAGGACCTGCTTTCCTAACACTTTATGTCAGGGGTACAGATCAGAGGCCTGTCTCTCCTTGCACTTTCCTAGAGGTACAGATCAATGGCCTAGTAGTTGTTATCTAAACTTATCTAGCCAGAGGTAGAGATCAGTGGGCTTTTACCTGACACCTTGTACACCTGGCTACCCCAATAAAATTAGAATCATTCTAACTGCAAAAGAGAAAGCATCAGTGTAATTTATTGTCATGTTTATATTTCTGACTATAACTGAAGAAGTTGATCTAGAACCATTGTGTACTCTGGCAAAATTAAAAAAAATGTTCAATATTAGGAAGCTGAGAACAAATTAACAATTTAGATAAAACTTTATTATGCAAATGATAACAGACCTTTAAAATATGTTGCCTGTGAAAGCCACTAAAGTTATAAATGTAACGACTGCAAGACACAGCTAGATTACTGCCTCCAGAAATGATAGATGCAGTGGTAATATATCGGTAGCAAGCTGCATTACAAAAATCATCTTGTAAAGGAGGAAGCTGGCCAGGCCAATCTGTCATATTTTGTTACCTTTGTCAATCTCCAACATTCTTTGATCTCCTCCCTGGGGGCACTCCATGACCCAGTAGGTATCACGTTGCACTCCCAGCACAACCTGCTGGGAAGGGATGACACCAGGTTCTGCTGCTGCAAAGACCCCTATGGTGGGCCAAGAAGATTGCTTCCAAATGCGGCGAACATACATATATGCAAGGCCCATTGGGGTCACTGTTTCCAATCATGCAAGTGGTAGGAGGGTCAAGCACACATGGTAAAGCCATATGCACCATGAGGCATCTTAATGATAGTCACTTGGCACACTCGGGACTCGCCTCAGAGAGATCTCTTTTGGCCACAACTGATGAGGATGCAGCAGATGGGGCTGGATGAGCTGGTACAGCAATCAGTATAGAGGAGCAGGTAATGGTCTGAGGCCAAAAAGCTGGATGAAAAAAGAATAGCCTCCATTTCCCGATACTGTACATCTTTTCTTTAGTATCTCCTTCTTCACGTCCCTCCTTAGTGCTCACATCTATCCCTCCTGGCAACTGCAGTTAGCTTCTTTCCTTCCTTTACTCTTTCCTCTGCTCCCCTGGTCTCTTTGCTCCTGTCTTCTCTTTCTGTGATCTCCCTCCTTTTCTCCTCCCCCACTCTTGTCCTTATTTCATTTTCTCCACATCTTTTATAGATTTATTTTTTTCTTTCTTCTTGGCACTCCCTGATAGTTTCTCTCAAGCCTATGCCTGCACTTAAGTGTTTTACTATCCTGCCTTGTTTCTGTTTATTTTCCATATTTTATAACCAACAGAAATTTCCTTGTCGACTATAATTTTACAATCAAAGAAACAGAGAAAAAATGAAATGAAAAGAACCATGATGTATCTCGTCTGCCCAAGAAACCCATACCTATTCCATATTGGCCACTCCCCCGTGCGGTACATGTTTTCATTCATCATTTTCAGCTGTTCCATATTTTTGATTCCATAACATTTATGTCTGATGTTCCTCCCCTTGTTTCTCTCTTCCAGATCACACCTGGAAACAAGCCTTGGATCAGTGTGCCTCTTCTGGTCACCACATTGAACAAATAAAAATCATAGATTTTTTTTTAAAATAATTCTCCAGATACTTATCTTAGTCTAATGAATGTCTACAGTATAGTTTAGCCAGAGTTCAAGTTTTCATTCAATCAGTAGTCACCAATTTTTTGAAAGTTCTCCCCAAGTCTAAGTAAAACCCAGCTAAGTCAATGCTTATTATAGACACCCCTACCTAATAAATCAAGACTTCCTCTTCATGAATCGCAAAAGTTGGAGTGTATGTTTTACAAGAATGGAACTGACAATGGGCCCCATATTCAGCTGTGGCCACTTGCACCATACAAAATATAGTGTGCGGCCATCGGGGAGCCCATATTCATACAAGCAGTGCATCCTGTCGGTCATGTAATGCCTGTAGAAATATTGGGCTGTGTTAGAACCATAAAAAGTGCATATATGTAGCACTAACTCAGCCCCATGCTATTAAAAGATACCCAGGAGCAAAGTAAGTAAGTAAATGTTTATTTCTTAAACGCCCAATCCAGAAGGCTCTTGGTGCTTTACAAGAAAAGAGATGCAAAAGACATACACAGCATCAGCAATAGCAGTAAACATGTCATATCAAGTCAGCAAAGGGGCTAGAACATCACAAATGGGATAGAGCCTTTGCTCCTGGGAGACATTTTAATGCCCAGCATGCTAACAAACACATACTGCATGGCATGTATGGTGCAAGGGGTACATTTAGATACCATTGTGCAGCCATTAACAGCTCTGCACAGCGCTTCTGCACAGAAATGCCCTGAGGCATAGTGCACTCCCTTGTCTGCCTGATCTCCATTATAACATTAGTAACCCCCACTACCCTCCCTTCCCTTGCCCACCCTGTCAGTACCCACCACCCACCACCCCATCCACTCCTAACTCACCTATCCATAGTCAAAGGATGGCAGCAAATCAGCAGATGGTGGCTGACACAGAACCACATGTACTGTAGAAGCAGCTGTTTCCACAGGATTCATGCACTCACTCATTATCATTTAGATGGCAGCTGGGTGAGGTGGTAAGCTGAGGGTCAGTGACAGTCACCATCTGTTGATCTGCCACCACTACTTGTATATGGATGGGGGAGTGGAGGCAGAAGGGGTTAGCGGGTGGTGGGTGCTATGTGTGTGAGTGGGTGTGCCAGGGATTGAGGCATGCAGGTTTTAAATTGTATTATGTGAATTTTGCTGTGGAATGGATACCACTAGACTACCAGAGAAGAAACTAACATGAAATCCTTTTTGTACTCTAGGACTGGGTGGGAGTGGGCTACCAATAGTCTACCAGAGACAATCTTGCTTCACTCAGGGATCAGGTGGGAGGCAGCAGGTGCCACAGGCACCAGTGCTGCCATGTGGTGGGAGTCATGCACCACTGTGAGCATTGGTTAGAGCATGGTATGGTAAGCATTAATCCATGCTGCCTTGGCAGCCTCTTAATGCATCCAGAACCCTCTGAATTGACCACTACACTCTCTATGAAAGATACTCAGAGGGCTCCCTCATTTGCATGGGCACAGTGGTATATCCAGGACAGTCATGCCATTCACTGAGTTTGGCACAGAGAGCACTTTTGAATATCACTCTCACTCTGTTTAGATACACTAGGTCTAGTTAATGTGGCACTGTGCTGTTAGCACCATGCTCACCTTCTGACTGTGGGGTCAATAAACATTGATTTGCTTGAGGACTGGATGATGATATTGTCTTATTTAAATTTGTTTCCCATTTGTGCATTTTCTGAAACCACTTGTAAATGGCATTTGACTGCAAAAATAAAGCATTCATGCCTATAGCAATAAAAAGGAAATTTCATTAAAGGACGCTCTGGCGTGGAACCTATTTCTTTTAATGTAAGCATTTTGGCAGCCGGCCTTTAACCAGCCTCATGCGTCTTACAGAAAGTATGTGATAATTGACCTAAAACAACTGTTGTCTATTGTCTGATTCTGGTTGATGATATCAACCAAGAATAACATCTAATATTTTCGCCCAGATGCCCGTGGCATTTCAATGCACTGAATTAAAACAGCATGTTTGGGGATAATTGCTTTCTTTTTTTTTTTTACTCTTGCATGAAACTGTTTTTTAATTGGTTTTAAAGTGCATAGTATTGTCTTCAGAAACAGTGTTTCCTTATCATGTCTCCAGAGAAGTTAAATGCAAGCTGCCAACTGTATTCCTCTCCTTATTAGAAAAATTATTCTTGTCAGACCATGTGTTTTGATGTTATTTGCTTTTAACAGAGCACTACTCTAGTTCTTACTACCACATTTTCACCCGTTGAGTCAACAGCAAGTCAGTGAAAATAGCATCATATGGATATTTTTATCTGTAATGTATATCTGACACCCATAGATTCATCTTCAGTTTATGTGTCAGTTCACTTGAATATCTTTAAGGAAGCTTTTGTTGCTCACTTTTTATTTATGACGCAAAGTCAATACATTTTAAAACTGGGACAAATTTCAATTCTGCTAGTGAAATTTTTATGATGTACAAATTTCTTGTAAGGTTTTGGGAAAAACAGAAATATATTTCATTAAATTTCCCCTTAAATTGTGGAATATTGATCTCTATTGTAGAATACTGTGGTGAACAGTGGAAAATATTTTTGTGGCACTGACTGGTTTTTTTTTTTTGTTACTTTTATCTAGCAAGTAGAAACTGGTATAACAGGGACCATAGTTTGGAAAGGGGGAAACTGGTGTACCTAGAAGGAGAGCTGTTGTAACTGTAAGGGGACGCTGCTACAACTGATGCTGGTGTAACCAGCAGTAATCACTAGTGTAGCTGGGATAAGACAGTGGCAAATTAGCTATGAGGACCCTTGTTTCACTGTGAAAATCACAAGATAAACTGACACAAGTGGAAGGAGATATAGTCATGACTAAAGGAATATCGCTGTAACTGGAAGTAAATACTCAAACTGGGGAGATACTGGGGAAACTGGGTGGAGACACTAATTTAGCTGAAATAGTGATGCGTGAATATTGCAAACAATACCATGTGAATTTTTGTACATTGTACAGTTACCCAACAGTGTCAATTACTGTATTTTTTTTATCTGGTGAAGTAGGAACTACTTTCTTATGCACAGCTTAAGAAACTGGTTTTGAGAATATAAAACCACCCCCACCCATGTTGTCACTTTCCACACTCTCCTTCCTCTACCCTGACAATTTAGAAGTTTTTCCTCCACCTGACCACCTTCTAGCACCCATACCTCCCTCTTTCCCAAGTTCCAACAAAGTTACATTACAAAACAATCAATTATTCTTATCATAAAAACAATAGGCAAACGCATTTACCATAACTACAACCCCCCTATACAAACACAAGAATAGGCAAGAAGTTCACAAAACACTTGTACAAAAATATTTGTCACAAGTCACTTGAATTGCCTCTTTCTGATTGCAAAATTAAGCCATACAGGGCAGCAGATCTCTGTCCATTACATGCTGAAGAACTGAGCAGCATAGTAATAGGCACGGTTACTTGAGAGGGGGAATGAGTAGGGAGTACTATAGCAACTAACCTTTGACCTTTCAGTTATAGCTTCTAAAAGAAGACAACCATGTGACTAGACTGCTGAGTAATTTTTAAAGTTTTCCACAAAATTCAACAGTGACCAGTGGGTTTTATTATGAACTGCAGAATGTATACACCAGCATCATGTGACCACATTTCTTGGAATACGCTTAGCAACAGGAAGAACCCATGGCAGTCACATGACAGGGGGATGCTATAGCAAATAACATTTTGATCCTCCAGTTCCCACACAAATGAAAATCCCCACAAGACTGCATTGCTCACAGAATATGCTTCTGCTGAATTTGCCTGTGAACAGTAGAGTCATTCTATAAATGGTAAAATTGCAGTTATAGTTTCAGTAACAAGACCCTGGTCACAATGTTCCATCTTTCTGCATTACTACATCCAGATATAGTATCCTGAAACAAAATGGACACCAGGACATTTAAGAGAGTACAATGCATGCCAGCAATGTGCCACTAGGTATAGTTCTTAAAACAAAAGTCTTTAAAAGGGGGCAATGGCTTGACTGCCAACTAGATGACAGCTTAATCCTACTGCTCTTTCCTCTCCTGCCACAATTTACAGTCATCCTTCAAATAAACTACCCTGACTGGTACTCAAGATGCACCTACCTGATTGCTGGTGTTGTCTGCATACAAATCCAGTTTCTCATGGCCCATTTGCCACTGCAGTGCTCTTGTTTTATCAGTCTTTTAATTCATCTCCTTAGCCTTGAGGCCCAGGAAAATGGCACTTCCCATCTCCTTAGCACCCTGAGTCAAAGCAACAACCTTCAAGAGATTCAGACAATGTTTACACAACTCATCCAAAATTGGTGACCTTCAATCTGAATATCTCCATATGGGTTAGGACATTGTCTCCTTATCTCAATGTGTAGCCCAAATAGAGCAACAAATTGACCTGCAGGATCTTGCCTCAGAGTGCATGGTGGCTCACCTCCATGAATAGGATTGCACTATGAGACAATTGTGAGACAAGCTGGAGGACCTTGAAAATCAGAGCTGACACCAAGGTCTGGTTTCTAAAGGTGTGGAAAGGAAGGACACCAATGTCTTTTTACAAAATGTTCTTCCTGTGATCCTACATCATCATTGGTCTTCACCCCTGGAGCTGGAAAAGTCACTCTGCTCCTTAACCCCACCACCAAACCTGGACAGAGACCTCATCCCATCTTTGTCAAGTTCCCTTGATACCTGGTGAAGGATGAGTGATGCAGCTGGCCCAAGGAAAGGGGTGCTCTGATGTGGCAGGGGCACAGAATGTAAATCTACTCTGACTTCTTCCCAACCTTCCCAACCTTGATCAAGCACCACAGAGTCTATACTCATGCCAGGCATGCTTGATATAACGTAAAGTTCCCTGCAGCCTCTGCTACCTGGCAACTCTTTGCATCACAAGAAATGGGCTACAACATTCTTTCTATACCCCAGAGCTGGAGGAGGGCTTCATCTGATGATCCTGGCCAAAGGCCCAGCTACCAGACCCACCTGAGTCTGATGGCTTAGAAGACATAGATATGGCCCTGGCTCCTCAGACAAAAAACTTCAAGGCCTGAGCGGGCCCTTCACCAGAGTGTGAGGAACCTTAAGAGGATGATCCATAGATACTTACATATCAAAGGAAAGGGTGCAGCACTATCAAAAAGAACAAAAACAGAAAAACGTTATTTTTGCCTTCATCCAAAGCTGTAGCCAAAGTGAAGACAAAGAGTCTGCTAGGAGTCTTTATGCTCTCGTATACAAACTCCAACTGATGGACCTTCCAGATCTGAATCCTCAGAGAGCAAAAATGACTGTATTAGCTAAACCCACTACTGCTCCCCTGTACTGGGTCACAGCTCAAACTCACTCTGTTCCCACTCAGCACACCATCCAGCTCTTGGAAACCCACCTACATATTTTCCTGCCAACACCACTGCTACTGCTCCAATTGCTTCACTTCCAGATCAAGGCTTAACTATTGGGATCTCAATTTGTTCCACAATGGTCACTTTTTATATGCCCCCCCCCCGTTGCCTTGTTCCCCTGTACAGTGCAGTCAGAATCCTCGATCAATTAAGCCCTGCACCCTGCCCTATGATTTAAGCAGCAATACCGCTGTTGACATCATTATATAGCCTTATAATACTTGAAACTCAGAGCTGGTTTAAATTGTACCACATTAACCTTCTTTTCTGTTTTCCAGGTTCTGGCTCTTTCTTAATTGTGTGCCATTTTCTCTGTAGCTTTAACATTTCCTTTCAGTTTGCATCATTGTGGAGTGAACCTCTGTTTCTTGGAGCCTAACTTTTTTCTTTTTTCTTTTCTTTTTTGTTTTCTGTCCCATGGCTCCTGGACTTGTCCCTGCCATGGATAGACTGCATACTTTTTTCACTGCCTCCTTTGGTCTGCTTCACTCAACCAAAACCATGGTCCCTGGGGATCTAGCATGAGGTAAGCCTACCCTTCAGCTCTACTCCACCAAGTGTAAATCACAGTGCTGTCCCCCTGGTTGCAAAAACCATCTCCTTGGGAACATGCAGAACATGTGCTGGTTTTCTTTACTTCTCTTTAATAGCCACTTCACCCACCTGATAACTTTGTGGGTGACTAGTTGACTTCCTCGAAGGAGTCCCAGCTAGCAGTTTCCCCCTAAATGTCTTCAGAAGTGCACTTCATAATGTTGTTGGTTTTAGTGTGCATTTGTTAAATTGTTATTGGGACTGTGTGGAGGGAGGAACTGCACCTCAAACCTAATCCAGCCATTTGGAATGGCAGTCTAGATGTCCCATAGCATATAGATCATGGGTTCTAGAAAGGGGCCGAGGTTTTCTTGTCTACCCATGCTATCATCCCTTCTACAATGCACTGTCTTGTGTATAGTTCTTACATCCACTGTTGGGACTAGCTTTATATATCTGTTTTTTCACAAATCACAGCTGCTTTTAGAAAATAACATAGGTGTGGATAGAGCCAAGTTTCTGCACAGTCCATTCCACCTTTTCCACCTCTGGACAGCATCCCATCCCCCCCCTTTGTGAAAGTGCATTCGTTAAGTGGGACCCCCTCACATTTGTCCCCGGACATGATTGCTTGCCTTTATCCCAGTCAATAACAGACATCAGATTAATCTCCTGGAACATGAAGGGGTTCAGTTCTCCCATTAAGTGCGAACAAGTGCTTGCATATTTAATAAAACTCCACACTTAACGTTTGCATTTCTGCAAGAAACCAAGCTGTCATCTATTGAATCAAATATGTTAAAATGGGAGAAGGTAGGCCTAGAAATTCTCAACTCCCACATATCTGCTAAAATAGATGTGTCTATTTTAATCCAAAAGTGTTTAAAATGGCAATATCCTACCAGAGCTACAGATGCCACAGGCAAATGGATAAAGTCTCTCATGTCAACCCAGAGGGCTCACTACTTCTACTAAACTAATATATTCCCAGTCACGATAACCCTCAGTTTTTCTTTCACCTTTGTGAGAAGCTGGCCAAATTCAATTTCCTCTGAACTCCAATTACAGCAGGGGGAGATATCAAACTCACCCTTGACTCTATCCTAGATAGCTCCTCCATCAATTTTGAATCCCTTTTCATAGGGCAGGTGACTCTCAAGGATCTACTCAATGAGCACTCTCTAACAGATGTTTGGCACCGTTTGCACCCTGACTCCAGAGACTACTGCTTCTACTCCCCTGTACACCATTTACTGAGCAGAACTGATAGCTGGTTTTACATCCTCATATGCTACCATGGCCAATGTTGATGCTGTTATTCATCCTTTGGTTATATCAGACCATGCCCCTATCTCATTGACATTAATATGGGGTCCACCAGCCCCCAAATCCTCATCTTGGATACTTGACCTCCTCCTTCTCAAAGACTCCATATTTACACCTTGGGTACAGACTGAAATCCAGAATTTCCTGGCATCCAATGACAAAGGGAAGTTAATGATCACACCTTGGGGGATGCTCTCAAGGCCTTCCTTCAGTGGCATATTACTGGGTATGTGGCTCACTGTTGTAAAAGCAGAGAACGAGAGTCTCAAACTTTGGAACAACACCTTAAATCAGCAGTGCAATGAAAAATATTTTTCCAAAAAAAGCTAGTTTCAGCTACAGTTAAGAAAAAACATTAGCATACCTGTACAATGTACATGTCTTGGTACCTCCTTTGCTATGCATCATGTTTTTAATTTTTTCTATCCTAACCTTGACAGGTCTACAGTTCTAAGATGCAAAATGTGGGGGCCATCTTTTTTTCTTGAGAAAAAAATTCAGTGAAAACATTTGTAAATTACTCACATTTTGATGGAATTAGAATATTGTACCACCAAATAAAACTGGAAGATTCCTAGAATCTTTATCATGAAAAATGGTAGGGTCACATTTTTTGCCCAATTTAATTTCTCTGCTACTTTAAGACAGTGGAGGAGCATTACACAGCTACCCTCTCTCAGACTCATCTGAGATGAATAGGGTCAGAGTGTAAACTTAGCTACTTTACACTAGAAATACTGAACTAGCCCTCCTCCATATCCAGCATAGATACTAGGAAGGGGGAGAGCACTCCAGTAAGATCCTGGCCTATAGATTAAAAAAGTTACAAGCAGATAGGTGTATATCTGGCTTATGATACTCTGCTGGGTATCTGTACAAAAGCCATCTTGAAATCAATAGGGTCATGAATGATTTTTATTCCCAACTTTACACCTCCAAGGTGATCCCTACCCCTGAGCAAATTTATACTTTTCTTGATCCCTTTCCTCTCCCTACTATCACACCCCAACAAGCCACCACCATAGAGATCCCTGTCTGTCTTCTAGAAGTGACTTTGGCTGACTTCTCCATGAACAGAAATATATCTTCTAAGGTCAATGGCTTTCCCATAGATTTTTACCATGTCCTGTAAGATGTCCTCTCTCCACTCCTCCTATGGGTCATTTGTTATTCCCTCCACACCCAAGCCCAGCACCCTCTGCCCAGAAAGTTGTGTTCACAGTGCTCCCTAAAAAGGGCAAAGACCCCTCTTCCCCAACAGCTGCTACCAGTACAATCATGTCATGTACTGGCTGCACCTCCCACCGACCCCCAGGATGACAATGATATGGTCCAAAGGCAAGCAAGTCCAAGATCTCTATTTTTTTAAACCAGTCTCCTGAGTCTGAATTTTTGTAGAAGGGGACAATGTATTTATAATGTATGCCACCAATTATGTTCAGCAATGGCTCTTGGTGAAATATAACAGGTAGGGCATCCTGCAGAATGTGTACACTAAGAGAAGCATCGTACTGGACCAAGGCTCGTGAGTGATGTGACATGATAACTGGGTGCCCTGATTTGTGATGAAGCTGAAGATTGAAAAAAAAACAGGGTTTGCACCAAAAATAGTTGAAGTGGTATGATTCGTGATGACCATTAACATGATTTGTCATGACATGATGTGAGTTATGAACTTGGCACTGACAGCACTTCTCAGAGCACCAGAAACTGGATGGAACTGAGCTTCCACAAACAATTGCCATTAAAAATTATAAATACCTATGGCTGTCCTTCTCTGAACTGCCTGACTCAGAAACACACATAAGATATTATTAATGTATAATGTTCAGTCTGAGATTATAGCTACTGACTAAATACAGCCTGCTTATGAGGACAAAGATTCGAGTCCATCTGCTAGTAGGGCATCCTGCAGAACCTGAACAATAACAGAAGCATCATACTGGACCAAGGCTTTGTGAGTGACATGACACGATAACTGGGTGCCTTGATTCATGATGAAACCAAAGATTAAAAAAAAAAAGGATTGCATTGAAAAAAGTTGAAGTGGTGTGATTTGTGATGATCCTGAAGAAAGTGATTTGTTGTGACTCTTGTGACATGAGTCATGACCTTGGCACTGGTGATGCTTCTCAGAGCACCACAAACTGGAAGGAATTGAGCTTTCACAAATAGTTGCCATTGAAAATTTGAAATAACAAGGGTTGTACTTCCCTGATGACAAATGACTGACTTCTTGTGGGGGGGGCACACAGACAATATGCAGAAAGTGGCACTGGTGCACTGATGACTGGCTGTCAGCTTTTATTACACACACACACACATACAGAATTTATTTCACACACCACCTACGCTAAGGGTGATGCTGCAGGCACTGCTGCTACCCACAGAGATTCAGGGACCCTGTTTGGCCCAACTCTCTCTGACACACTACTTTCCCTTCAAGGATTTTTGTTTGTTAAATTGATTCCACATGATGTGATGGAATGCCCTGCCCACTGAGCAAAAGCTTATACCCCACTGAGCGAGCACAGGGAAGAAGATAACGGATGACTGACTCCTTGGGGTGGGGTCACATAGTATGCAAGAAGTGGCACTGTTGCACTGACACTGGCTGGCAGATTTTATTACACACACACACATTGTATACTACAAAAATTAAAAAAATATAGAAATCCCCACTTAAGTGAATGAGCACAGGCAGCAGAACTAAGAGAGTTGACTTGTTGCTGGGGGAAATTGGGCAAACAACAAGAAGGCTAACAGGGAGTGTTGTGGTATTGGGTGGCAGACTGGCAAAGTTCAACAGACTTCACTCCTCTGCTAGACTGCTGGCTAAAAAACAGGCAGTCTGGCTCTGTCACTTAATAGTGAAGTCTCTCTTCAATCTCTTGTTCTCTTCTTTCTTGCCTGCTGCACTCTGTCTTCAAGTTCTTTCTCACAACACGTTTCCCCCAGTCTCCTCCAAGTTCATCCTCCCCTCCCTGAATCTCCTCTCTCAACAATAACTAATCCCCTGCCCACCCAATTCCAGACTCCCACACCCAGTCCTCTGCTCAATCCTCTCCCAAGTCTCTGACTCCCAGTCCCATTCTCCCCACCCCTAACTTCCCCTCATTTGTTTTGTTTTACTTTAGTACATATATATATATATATATATATATATATATATATATATATATACACTGTATATATATATATATATATATAAACTGAGTTCAATTCTCTATAGGTCACATTCATGGAAAGGGTGGATGACTGGAACAACCTGCCAGAGAAAGTAGTGGGGGCAAAAACAGTGAGGAGCTTCAAGCATGTGTGGAATACAGTAGGTACTGGGGCATATCAGGTAGAGGAATGGGGGAGGAAGTGAAACCTATTACCAACTAGGCTCAGTGGTGATGGAATAGGCATGGACAAGAGGTAGATGGGATGGGCCTAAAGGTCCTTTTCTGCTGATAAAAACTATGCTTCTGTGATTATGGAAAGGATAATACCCAGACTTCAATCCCTGGCCAGAAAAGAAGGCAGGAAGCCAGATGTATTGGTCCATTTGGGAACAAACAATCTGGAAGTGTGTAGTGGTGGTCTAGGATAAGTTTATGGTGCTAGATCAAAGACTCAGGAAGTGAGCAATCTTGGTGGCCTTTTTGGAAGTGGTACAGGTACTGTGGGCTAGTCAGGCCAGGAAACTGAGGATAGAGAATTTCAATAAGTAGCTAAAATGGCTGTGCAGGGAGCAGGAATTTGGCCACACTGGGGACTGGGGAACCTTATACAAGGACAAGGTCCTGTTTTCTGCAAAGTGACTGTACCTTATTGGAGGAGGACCTAGGGCTTTGGGGAAATAGAAGAGTACAGCTTCAGAAATTCAAACTAGAAAGGAAAGTGGGTTTCACTAAGGTATGTGCCCCTAAGCATTCTTATTGAGGGAGCCACAGAGCCCCTGCCCCAGGACAATATTCTTGGAGGACAAGGATCTGGGGGGGTAGTGCTTTCAAACAAGCAAAAGATATAATGCAAAAAAGCAGTGGATAAAACAAACAAGATGTTGGGTTGTTATGTAAATGTAGGGGGTTTAAAAGTAGGAGGAAGCAGGTTATCCTTCCGCTGTACAGAATTCTGGTGAGGCTACAGCTGGAATACTGTGCCCAATTTTGGACCCCTCACCTGAGGAAGGTCATCAACAAGTTGGAATCAGTTTAGGGAAGGCAACCAAGGTGATATGAGGTCAAAAGAATCCTAAATCACCACACTACTCACTCGGTAAAAACAACTCAGAGCCAACATTACTACAAACTTGCCATGCTTTTAATAAGCTAAAAAATAAAAAAAAAATGTTCCAAGAAGGACCCAGTCAAGATGAAACCAAATGTGGTGAAGCACTGAGGTTTAAATTTCACAGGTTGACCGGGTTCTTCTAGGGTCATTTTTTTTAAAGTATTTATTAGCTTATTAAAAGCATGGCAGGTTTGCAGTAATTTTGACTCCAAGATTGTTATTTTGCAGAGTGAATAGTGTGGTGATTTTGGATTTTTTCTTAGTACAGCAGGAGATATCCCCCAACCAGCAAGTACCCCATTTATCCACTGCAGCGCAGTGGACACCTCTTGCAATCCCATGATACAGGGTCAGGAGGGGAATATGTATGATCAGAGACAGCAGAGTATATACATATATGCACTGGAAACCAGGAGAGAGAGAGAGAGACATGACTGAAACATTCAAATACAGTACATGAATGGGATAAATAAGTTTGATTATAGTGAACTGTTCAAGCTCAGTTGGAATACAAGTTCTAGGGGAAAGAGTAGCAAACTAGCAGGGGATACATTTTGGCAGGATGCCAGGAAGTACGGGTGTCAGCCTCAAAGTTCTGTGAATTTGGTCCATCTGTAATATTTTAGTTTCTTTCTGCTGACCCATAAACATTGAAAAAAAAGTGTTCTATGCTGTGTTTATCAGAGGAGTTGTATTATTCCATCTCTCCATTATCACACTAATTTTAATATTAAATCTTCTTGATTTACTGTAGCTTCAAGATCTTGCAAATGTTGCTTTAATATATTTCATATCATAATCATGCTCTTTCAATGCTCTCTGCATTACAGTTGAATTATCTTCTAAAATGGAAAATGTTTGCTTCTGCTTCCAATGTTGTTTCCTTTCCCTCCTTAATTAAAGAGCTGTTCGGTTAGATGGAACCTCACCATTCAAAAGTGACCTTCATTTCTACTATAGGTATCATTTGTGTCTTAGTTTCTTGTGTATCCTCTGGCATAACTGGGAGGAGACATTGTCATAACTGTGGAGACACTAGAGTACTATCCATGGGAGGAGAAACACTTCTGTAACTGAGACACTAATATTAAGATAACATGTTTACAAGTTGTGCCCCTGCATAATGATTTGTTTTTAAACATTAATTAAATGTGCTGTTGTATCATAGTGCTTTATACTGTATTAATTGTCAGGCATGTCTGAAAATGAATCTTTTAAACTCAGTGCACTAGAGGGGCATGGCTTGACCAAGGAGAAGATGGCTGTGTAGTTGGCTTTCTCTGTTCCCTGAGGCTATTATCTGACTTTATCTGTGCAATTTTGGTGGAGTGCTTTGACAGTTAAGATTTTGGGACACTATTACCATTTGTTATCCTGTCATAAGCCAGGTATGGCAGCGGTAGTCTTGAAAGTACATTTTTTTGTGAGAATTGGCTCTCAAGCAGCTGCTCCAAATATGGTGACTGGCAGCAAACAACTCATGAATGCTTAAGCCACTGAGGACATGTTCAATAAGCTTCTTGCTCAAATGTCTGAAGTTACAATAGCCTCATAACAAAGTACCGCTGCTATCCAAAAGATGGAAGTTCAACTGTTTCATACAGAACGTAAAATGAATTCACAGGAGGTTGCTATCCAGGAGCTGACAGTGACTGTTCATGAATAACACCACCTCATCCTTACATTGTGAGCTAAAGCTGATGATTTAGAAAACCACAGCCACCATAACAACTTGTGGTTAAGGGGCTTTCCTGAAGGCACAGAGCTACAAGACCCTGTAGACTTTCTTTAGCATGTTTTGCCTATTATTCTACAGCTTAAGCAAGAATGCTCCCTGTTCATTGAGCAGGCTCACTGTTCCCTTGCTCTACCTCCTAAAAAAAGGAGAACATCCATGGCAGATTATAGCCCTGTTTCTTAGCTTTACTGCTAAAGAGATGACCCTATGGAGAGCCAGGGAGCTGGGCTGACTTTCCTGGTAGAACTACCAGATCTCTGACCTTTAGGATTATTCTAGGGATCTATATCTGAAGTGCTGAGCTTACTCTAAAGCCCACACCATTATACACTTCATAGGTTTTCAGTTATCCCTGCAGTATCCAGCCACAATGTAGATGGTACACAATGGGGTCCCTTTGGATCATGTTCTGGTTTCCCCTCCATGGGCCTATCTCCTACTATTGAGGAGGATAAGCGATGGCAACTTAACAACTACATTCTGAAGGATGAATGATGCTATAGTAGGTTAAAACAGGTGACTACAGATTTTTTCAGCTTTAATGACCCTCAGTTCAGTCATTGACCACCTGCTGGGCTACAAATAAATGTGTAACCCATGGGGAACCCATTCACTTAGCTTCCCCCGGATTAAGTGCAGAGAAAAGAAAGCCCAAGAATTGCTTCAAACAATCCATAGTTTAGAGAAAAATATCAGTTCAGCCTTCTCGGAACAGGACTGGATCCAACTTAATCAAGCATGGGCAGCTTATAAGGATTTAAGTGTTCTAGGTGATTTGATTATCAAATACTCTGACAGATATGTCTGCAAAAGCAATAAAACAAATACTACTTGCTCAAGTTATAGATGTGCATTGGTTAGAGATATAAATAGAATGCTCCCAAATATTATTAAACATGCAGGTGTAGACTGTCTTATGATAATCCATGTTGGCACCAACTGCATAAATAAATTTACATTTGAAAATATTAAAGATGATTTCATAAAGCTGGCTAAAACACTTAGGGAAGGAGGTTGTGAATTTTATATTTCTGAGGTCCTGCCTGTACAAAAAGTGAATATCACAAAACAAAATAAAATCAAAGAACTAAATGAATGGTTGAGAAAATGGTGTTTGCTTGAAAATATTAAGTGCATCAACCACTGGGAAAAATTTTCTTGCAACTATAATCTGTTCAGTTTAGATGGACTACACCCGAACAAAAAAGCCGCAGCTGTACTAGGGAAGTCTATTGCTGGTACAATTGAATCCTGTTTAAACTAAATCTTATGGGGCAACTAGGGGCAACTTCTATATTGGTGTCACATTATAGTAATGTTAAGCAAGGTGACTATAAGATCTTGGTAGCTAATACCAGAAGCCTAAACATGATAAAGCTCACAGAATTAACAGAAATTCTCATCAGAAATCAGATAGATATTGCAGCCTTGTGTGAGATATGGTGGGATGAAACCTTTAATCTGTATAACTCTATCCCTGGTTATTCACTTTACACTAAAAATAAATTGAACAAAAAAGGTGGGGGAGTTTGTTTTTACATCTCTGATAAGATCATGGCAACTGAATACCCTCTTAACAAAAAAACTGACATTGAAGGATTATGTATTCAGATTACACAACAAAATGGAAATACATTTCTCCTGGTGAATTTTTATAGACCTCCATCTTCAGATTTAAACTATGATTTATCTATTCAAACTGACATTATTCATTTAACCTCAGAATCTGAAGTAATAATAGTTGGAGACTTTAATTATCCAGGGATAAACTGGGACACCTTAACAACCAAAACCTTGCCAGAGAGTCATTTTTTAGATTGCACAATTACTGCCAGATTAGATCAGTTGGTACATGAACAGACCAGAGGAAATAACATCTTAGACCATGTTATGACTAACTTCCCTATGGACATTGTTAATTTAAGTATAAATACTCCAATTGGAAACCGTGATAATCAAACTATCGTATTTACAATAAATAGATATAAACTAGGTATAGGTAGGACTCAGTATAAATATAAATATAATAAAGCAAACTATGAAAAAATCAACAAGGCCTTAAATGGTAATAGTTGGGATAGTTTATTTGAAAATTTAAATGTTGAACAAAGATGGGAATTATTTAAATCAAATATCAACGAACTTGAGAAATTATATGTGCAAATTAAAAAAATATCATAATAATAAAGGTAAAATTTTTCCATGGCTGACTAAATCCATTCATTTACAAATTCATAAAAAAGAAAAGGCTCACAAAATTATGAAAAAACACCCCAGCCAGATTAACATGTTAAACTATAAAAATGAATTAAAACATATCAAATAACTGATTAAGAAGGAAAGGGAAAAAAATGAATTTAAGCTTGCTGTTGTAAAAAATCCTAAAGCTTTCTATTCTTACATAAATTCTAGTAAACACAAGGTTGTTGGCATTGAGAAATTAAATGTAAATGGTAAAATTATTACAGGACATTCAAGTATAGCGAATCATTTTAATTATCTCTTTGGCTCTGTGTTTAATTCTAAGGAGACTATAAATTTGAGCAAAACTGACATACCAACATCTTTATTATTAACTGATACTGAAATATTAGCAGCCATTAAGATGGTTAAACCACATTTAGCCCTGATATTGTATTAAACACTGCAAACTCACTCTGTGCTCCTCTAAAACTTCTGTTTAACTTTTCTTTAAAACACAGTGAGTTACCTACTGAATGGAAACTAGCAGTGGTCTGTCCTATTCATAAAAAAGGTAGCAAAACTGTAGTTGAAAACTATAGACCAATTAGCCTAACATCGGTCACATGTAAAATTATGGAGCGTATTATAAAACATAGATTGGAAAATGAATTAAACATAAAGGGGCTTAGGGATCCAAAACAACATGGCTTTGTTAAGCATAGGTTGTGCACTACTAATCTTATTGGTTTTAATGAAAAAGTCAGCCATTTGTTAGATCAAAATATCCCAGTCGATGTCTTATTTCTTGACTTTAAAAAAGCATTTGATAAAGTTTCACATAGGATTCTTATTGATAAAATGATTAACATGGGTCTGGATCATGATATCACATTATGGGTTACAGCATGGTTAAATTCTAGGACTCAAAAGGTTAAAATCCATGATATTTATTCAAAGTCAATTCTTGTTACTAGTGGAGTCCCCCAGGGTTCTGTACTAGGGCCCACTTTATTTAATATTTTTGTATCCAATTTACATACTGGCTTAAAGGCCCATATTAACAAGTTTGCTGATGATACAAAGATCTATAATGTGGTTAAGTCCATTGAGCAAGCCAACTCTTTTCAAAATGATATTAGTATATTTGAAAAATGGTCATTAAATAGTAAAATGTCTTTTAATAATGACAAATATGTCATTATGCATTTGGGGTTAACAAATAATTACGCTAAATATTACCTAAATGGTTTAGAGATTAGATCGGTATCTTCAGAGAGAGACTTGGGCATTCTGATAACTAACCAATTATCATCAGGTGAACATTGCAGACATATTACTTTAAGAGCAAATCGAGTTATATCTGCTGCCAAGAAATCATTTTTTTGCAGGCAGGATGCTTGTACACTTCCTATCTACAATTCATTTATTAGGCCACACCTGGATTTCAGGGCAGCCTTTTGGGAGCCTTATCTTATAAAGGATAAAATACTTCTCGAGAGCGTACAAAGAAAAGTTACTAAACTAATCTCTAAACTACAGAATATCAATTACAATGATAGGTGTATTGCACTTAACCTATACCACTTGGATACACGGAGAAATAGAGGTGATTTATTATTATTATTTAATAGCCTAAAAGATAATATTTAAAAACAGACTGTGGGTTTAAGTTTGCCAATAAAATAGGTGTTCTTAGATGTAATAATAGGCAACTATTTGTGCCTATGGCACATAAGGATAAAAGGAAATGCTTCTTCACGATTAGAGCTGCAAACTTGTGGAAAAAGTTGCCACAACACATAATTGATGCTTCTAACATAGAACAGTTTAAGAGTTATCTCGATAAAAACTTTTTAGGTAATTAGATGTTTTACTCTACATGGTGTGGAGATGTAGTCTCAATGGGTCCTCGGACTTTCTTCTACCTAATTAAACCAAGTAAACAGAGTAAATAGGGAACAAGTCAAACATGCCTTATTTTGGTCTCAATTTTCCTATGAGATGTATGGGGAGAAAAATAGCAAACTCTTAGCCATGCAGCTTAAACAGCTTGAAATGACACATCTAGTTATGAGCATTTGCTCAAGTTTGGATAATATGAGTTTTACTGCTCCCAGGGATATTGCAGGTGAGTTTAAACAGTTTTATGCCAATTTGTATAGGACAGATATGGATCCACAGGATTTGCACTCTCAAATATAAAGTTATCTCTCTGTTGTTGACCTCCCCTTATTGGACCCTGATCTAGCTCCCTTATTATCTGCCCCTATCTGTAGATAAGAAGTAGATAAAGCTATCTCATCCCTTACTTTAGATAAATACCTGGGCCTGGATGGCTTTTCTCCCAATTTCTATTCAATTCTAAAATTGGAATTGATCCTGCATTTGACTGACTTCTATAACTTTTGCTACCAACATAATGCCTTTCCTGTAGATATTTTGAAAGCTTTCATCACCTTGATTCCAAAACCTGGTAAAGACCTTGGAGGTGGGTTATTACTGTCTGATATCCTTACTAAATACATAGATACATAGATACATAGACAGTGTCAGCAGATAAGGGCCTATGGCCCACCCAGTCTGCCCATTTGAGCTTGTAAGTTCAGTTTGTTTTCCTAGAAGTCTGTTGCCCCTTACCCCTGACCTCCAGAATTCCTTTATGTCTATCCCATGCATTCTTAAATACTGTGATTGTTTCAGCCCCCACCACTTCCTATGGCAGGGTGTTCCACTTGTCCACCACCCGTTCTGTGACGAAATTCTTTCTCATGTTTCCTCTGAATCGTCCTCCCTCCAACTTCATCCCATGCCCTCTAGTCCTGGAACATCTTTTTTGCTTAAAAATAGTGTTTTCCTGCACCCTGTTCCTCCTGTAAGATACTTGTATGTCTCTATCATATCCCTCTCTCCTCCTCCTTCCTCCAGGGAGTACATGTTCAGTTCCTTCAACCTGTCTTCATAGGACTTGTGATGCAATCCATGCACCATCTTTGTTGCCCTCCTCTGAACCTTCTCTACCCTGTCTATGTCCTTACGTAGGTATGGTCTCCAGAACTGTACACTGTACTCCAGGTGGGCTTCACTAGTGTCTTGTATAGCGGAATTATGACCTCCCTTTTCCTGCTGGTGATGCCCTGCCTATACATCCCAGCATCCTATTTGCTTTTACCTGCTGCCTTGTCACACTGTTTCTACCTTGAGGTCATCAGAGATGACAACCCCAAGATCCCTTTCCTGCTTGGTGCATGCTATATCCTCAACCCCAATTGATATATTGTGCCAGGGTTTTTGTGCCCCATATGCATTATCTTGCACTTCTTTGCATTGAATTTCAACTGCCAAACCCCTGACCATTCTTCAAGTTTCTGCAGGTCGCTTCTCATTCTGTCTACACCCTCGGGTGTGTCTACTCTGTTACAGAGCTTTGTGTCATCAGCGAACAGTGAAATTCTGCCTTCTAAGTCCTGTGCAATGTCACTGATGAAGATGTTGAATAGGACCGGTCCCAGCACTGATCCCTGTGGTACCCCACTGGTAACTCTTCCCTCTGTGGAGTGACAGCCATTTACCACCACCCTCTGTGTCCTGCCACCCAGCCAGTTACCTACCCACCACACTACTGTCCTGCCCACACCCATATTCCCCAGTTTGTGTAATAGTCTTCTATGTGGCACAGTGTCAAAGGCCTTGCTGAAGTCCAGATAGGCCATGTCCACTGCCCTCCCCTGATCTACCTCCCTAGTCACCCAGTCAAAAAATTCAACGAGGTTGGTCTGACATGACCTCCCCCTGGTGAAACCATGCTGCCTTGGGTCCTGTAGTCCATTGACAACCAGATGTTCCACCAGTCTCTCCTTCAGTAGTGCTTCCATCATCTTCCCCACTACCGAGGTGAGGCTGACTGGTCTGTAGTTCCCTGCTTCCTCTTTGTTCCCACTTTTGTATAAGAGGACTACATCTGCTGTCCTCCAGTCTTTGGGTACCGCCCCTGTTTCCAGTGATTGGCTAAACAGGATAGCCAGAGGTTCAGCCACCACCTCTCTTAGTTCTTTAAGGACCCTGGGGTGCACCCATCTGGCCCCATTGCTTTATCAACTCTTATTACTTCCAGTTCCTTCAAGACCCTTTCTCGTAAAGGGACTTGTGTCCATTTCTGCACCATTCTCACCCTTGTACTCCTTCAGACCCATTACCCTCCTCTTCCTCAGTAAAGACTGAGCAGAAATACCTGTTTAATATGTCAGCTTTACTGTTGTCATCCTCCACCGACCCCCATCCTCCCTCTTCAGTCTCACTATCCCTCCCTTTGTCTTTCTTTTTCACTTATGTGCCTGTAAAGGTTTTGTCCCTCTCACCCACTGATTTTGCAATGTGTTCTTCTGTCTGAGCTTTGGCTTCCCTTACTGACCTCCCTGCCTCCCTTTGCTTATCCTGGTACTTCTCCATATCCCCTCCTGCCTGTGTCTTTTTGTATTGTCTGAATGCAATCTTTTTGGCTTTCACTTTCTTTGCTACCTCTTTAGAAAACCATAATGGTCTCCTCTTCCTTTTCCTCTTGCTAACCTGCTTAATGCATAATTCTGTTGTTCTTGTAATCCCCATTTTAAATACTGCCCACTGTTCCTCAACCCCTGATTCCTGTCCCATTCCCCTTAATGCCTCTTTCAAGTATCTTCCCATTTTCCCAAAGTCTGCCCCCCTAAAATCCAGGATACGTGTTTTTGTGTGGTTTGGTTCTGCTTTTTCTATGATTTCAAACCACAATGACTGGTGGTCACTGTTTCCCAGATGCTCCCCCACTGTTACCCCCATCACACTGTCCCTGTTTGTGAGCACAAGGTCCAGTATTGCCTTCTGCTGAGTTGGTTCCATGACTAGTTGCTTGAGGAAGGCACCCTGAGGAGAGTCCAGGGTAAATCTGCTCTAGTTGATGCTGCTGCTGGGATGCTCCAGTCCATGTCTGGAATACTGAGTCTCCAACCAGAACTACCTCATCCTTGTCTGCCATCCTTTGGATGGCTAGCATCAACTCTCTATCTGTTTCTTCCTCCTGGGCTGGTGGTCTATAGACCACCCCTGTGCGGATGGCTGTCCCCATTTTCCTTTCCAGCTTAACCCACAGTATCTCTCCCCCATTTTGTTCCTCCTGGGTCTCTGTGGCCCTTATGTCATTTTTCACATACAGTGCTACTCCTCTTCCTCCCTTCCTGCCTGTTCTGTCTCTTCTGAATATGTTGTAGCCAGGTATGGCCATTTCCCAGTCATGGTTATCATTACACCAGGTTTCAGTGATGGCCACAATGTCCAGGTCTGAGTGTACCATGATAGCCTCCAAATCTTCCATCTTGTTGCTAAGGCTTCTGGCATTTGTACACATGGCTTTCCATGATTTGACCTCCCTAGACTGTTTCACTGTTCTACTCCAGCCCTTCCTTGGTTGTCATTTATCCCTGGTTCTCCTTGCTGTCTGCCCTTCTGCTGAATTTTTGCCTTTTCTGCTTTATCCACCTCTTGGGCACTAATCTCCATCTTTTGCACACTGCGTTGTAGAGATAGCCACTCCTCTGGTTCATTGGTTCCACTGCTAACTGTGGGGGTGAGCAAGTAGGTACCCTCTTAGCTGGCTGCCACACCCCTTTGATAGTTTAAATGCTTTGTCAATGTAGCATTTAAACTTATCATTGAGTCTTGGATTCCCTCCAGGATGGATGCAGGCCGTCAGGCTTGAAAAACCTCCATCCCTCCAGGTGGGTCCCCAGTCACCAATGAATCCAAACCCTTCCTCACAGCACCAGTTCTTCAACCATGAGTTAAAGTTCTTGGTGCATGCACTCCTATGCTCTCCCTTGCCTCTCACAGGTAGCACTTGGAGAAAGTGACAGAAATAGCTACTGCTTGAGACTCCTCCCAGTTTCCTAAACTCTTCCTGAACTTCCTTTGGCCCCCATTTGCCAGGTCATTAGTACCTAGGTGGATAATGACATCCAGCTCACCCTCCCATCTTGCCTTCCCAGTGATCCCCAGGATCTTCCTTCCATCCCTCCATGCCGTGGCACCTGGTAGGCACCTCACCTCCCTGTCCTCCCCCTCCTGTGTTCCTAGCTGGATCCCTCTTATGATGGATTCCCCCACCAGGATTCACTTCCTCCTCCTCTGGGGTCCACTGCTTTCCCCGCTGAGGTCACCTCCTTGGCTAACCTCCACATCCTTTCCTTCCACTTCTCTGGGTGTCACTATTTGGTTGTCCTCATTTGCTAGTGTGGTATATGAGTTCTTGAGTGGAATAGGATCTGGGATGTGCCTCTGCCTGACTGCTCTAACCCTCCCTGAGCCCACTGTCATCCAAGTGCTCCTCGTTCTCGGCATCCTTTGAGGCAGTTGCATTGGACTGGGTGGTCCCTGGATAACGGTGATGGTACTCCTGACCCAGTTTACTTCCACTCTGAGTCTGGCTACCTCATCCCACAGTCCAGAGAGATGCATGCAGATAGGGCAGCACCTCAGTGTCCAGAAGGTCTGCCTGAATATGGCTGCCCCACAGCCACTGCATTGCACCACTCCCACATTATACTGCAATTCCACTAGTTGTCTGCTACTGAAGCTCTCCTAGTTCCCTTTTTATTAATTTATTGTACTAAAAATCCTGCCACTGATCCTCAGATATTTTTTTTTAAAGAAAAAGAAACCAATAAATAAATAAATGAGTCTAAACACTTGTTATGCTGAGGGTGGGCTTCTTCCCCCTTATGCCCCTCCTACTTCACACCCCTTACTATACCCTATGTCTAGCTCCTGTCAATCAAATTTAACAGGGCATATAATTAAGAGTTGGGGGAAGGGAAGGGGGGTGAAAATTTGCAGCAATTAAAGACAGCACAGAATTACACCACCACTATGTTTTAAATTTTCAACAGCCCAAAACAATTATAAGTAAAGACAACAAAGAAAGTATAGTGTCACTAAAAGCCCACAATCTAAGTTTAAAAGAAAAATAGCAATTACCAGTTACTCTAAAGCACTGAATTGAATATGTTTCCTTCCTTCCCCTTCTGGCTTCATCTCAATTGAATATGTTTCCTTCCTTCCCCTTCTGGCTTCTTCTCTGTAGATGTTCAGATTTTATCTACCATCCTTGCTAATAGACTGGCCCAGAAATGGCATCTATTAATAGGAACAGAACAAACAGCTTTTATGTAGGGATGGTTAGTCTCAGATCATCTGAGAAAAATTTTGCATTTGCTTTTGGCTTCTGAAGAGTCCAGCATCCCCACGGTGCTGGTCTCTCTGGGTGTAGAAAAAGCCTTTGCTTCTGTTTCATGGCACTTTTTGTTTCAAAATTTGTCAGCTTTCAGGATAACAGAAGCTTTTATTAAATGGGTATGTCTTTCGTATTCCACTCCCTCAGTGGGCATTTTTTTGTAATGGTGCCCTATCAGATTCATTTGCTTTGTAGAGAGGCACTGGGCAATGCAGCCCTTAACTCCTTTTCTCTTTAATTTTTATTTGGAACCCCTTACTAGACATTTTATTCACCACCCCTTGATATCTGGCATTACTATTGGTCTGCAAATGTTTAAGCTATCCATGTATGCAGATGACATCTTGCTCCATCTCACTTATCCTTCAGTTTCATTATCTTCAGCATTACAGGTTCTTGAGGAATTTGGCCATTTGTCTGGATATAAATTAAACTTATCTAAAACTGTTATTTTCCCCTTAATTCAGTAACATACAAAAGGAATATACCACTAGAATTACAAAGTTGTTGGTCTGTGATGGATTTGAAATATTTAGGCATCCATCTCATATAAGGTATGAAGAAATTGATAGAATGTAATTTTCAGCTTTTACTTAACACCTCAAGACAGACCTTTCCAGAGGCTATCCCTACCTTTGTCTTTATGGCACAGATATACAGTTAGTAGTACGATATATTTAACCAAGGGTCCTCTACCCCTGTGTTTGCTTGATGCCCCTCTACCTCAAACTTGGTTTTCGGACTTATATAGAATAATCACTGAGTTTGTCTGGAGGAGTAAAAGCCCCATATTGCTTATTTTAAATTGTCCTTAGTGAAATGCCATGGAGGACTTCAGCTCCTAACTTTTATAGGTATTACTTAGCGTCACAGGCCAGCAATTGTTTGGCGTGATGTCTACCTAACTTCAGAATACCTATTAATCACTCTCATTTATCTTAGAAAGAGACAGAGTTACATTATGTTTCCATGGTATCTCCTTCAGGCCTTGACATATATTCTGTGGTCTTGTTGCCTTTGGAACTGAAGGACACTCTAATAGGCTAGTTGGCTTGGATTAGCATATAACTTTGTTGCCTGCTCAAGTATGTGCCACAACAGGATCCTTACCAAACAATTAGACAAAATCCTAACATAAAGACACTGAATAAACCTATACCTTTATCTATTTTGTCTTACTCCACCTCCATAATGTATCTGACCTTTTAGTTGCAGACTAGTTTTTTGTCTTTAATGCCTCTTGTCAGAAGTTTGCAGTACCCACCCCCACAGTCTTGCTTTTTTCCAACTTAAACATGCTATTCCATCTTTTTTGGCCCACACCTCAACATCTCTCAGATGGCTCCAATTACAGGAAGCTGGCTGAATTGGTAACTCAACCACATGCTCTTTCTTCCCTATACAAAACTCTTTAGGATATGTTGGGGTGAATTTTCCGGTGAAACTTGGATTCTGGGATAAGAGTTTCCTGGCTCTCTATCCTCTCTGGACTCTACTGTGCCGTGGGAGTTTGTGCATCATTATATTAAATTGGATAAACTTATATTAGCACAATACAAAGTCTTAGATAATGTATACTAAACACTGTAGCATTTATTCACCCTAGGCAAACTAAAGTCTTCCATATGTAGGAAATGTAATGCACAAGAAGGTACTTTGAAACACATGCTGTGGGACTGTCCCACTATACAGGGTTTTTGGAACCTTATTAAAAACAGCTTTGTCCCCCTCTTAGGGCTTCAGGAGAGCTTTACTCCAGAGTCGTACCGCCTAGGGTTGGGTATTGGATAGATATTGGGCCCTCAGAGATTCCTTCTGGCCCTTATTTCAACTGTGGCAAAGTTAGGGATATTGAGACATTGGGATCGAACTCAAACCACTACCTATACTAAATGGCATGCAGAAATTCTGACCATATTATGAATAGAAAACTCTTTAGCTAGTCTACGTCATAACCTTTCAACTTATAAGAACAGATGGGAAAAGCTAGATACCGTTCTTCACTTAACCTAGGTATGTGTTCTTTCTGTTTTTATTTTTATATTTTAGCTGATGCCCTAGGTCAACTCCTCCCAACATTTGCCCTCCTCTCATTACTTTTGACTGGTCTTCCCTGGTTTTTACTTATCTAATATTGCTATAGACTGTATAATAGTAGTATCATTATTCTGCCTCCAATCTATGCTATTGGTTAATGTGTTTTGCTTATATCATGCTTTTTATTCTGATTGAGATGCTTTTTGTTAATCTTGAGAATCTGATTTTATTACCTCACCCTGTATTTTCATGATTTGTGTCAATGTACTTTCATTGATTTTTTTGGTGTACACTGTGGCCCTTGTATTTGTATCAGTTTAAAAACTTTAATAAAATTTACTTAGTTAAAAAAAAAATAAAGGAATCCCTTTAATGTTTTCTACCCCAGAGGCCCTTATGGACTTTCTGTATAAATATTGGCCTCATGACATGCATAAACCTAGATCCTCCAACTTCAATTATACTGGGTCTCCAAATGAGGATATGGAAGTCACCCCTGTCTCCCCTCAGGGCTAGGTCTCAAATTCTCCCCATGCAGAAGATGTCTTTTGGACTTATTCTCCAAAATTTCATAAATCTGTGCACCCTTCTAACAATATAAGAAAGACTCTAAATCTCCAGCTTTCCAGGCCCACAATGTTAATTGTGATGTTGTGAATGAAGTGGTGTTAGAGGAGCTTGGCGTGCCACTTTCTCCCAATCATTTTGCTCCCTTATGATTGCCAAGTCCATAGTTGTCTAAACAAGAGGAGTCTGCTGTTAGTGCAGTATACCTGCTGTTTTGGTTTTGGATGGCCTGTCAGATTGACCTGGGGCAGCTGATGTTGTAACAACATCATCACTGACTATTACCCAGCCAGTGACTTCATGAAATGCTACAAATGTTACAGCTGCCCTTGAGGCCCAATAATTGCCCTCAACCAGGCTGATGTATTGGGCTGACTTATAGCAGTTTTTGTAGCTTCAGTAGATCCCTTATGTGTGGAATAAAATTGCCTATGAGAAAATATTCATAATCTTGCTCTCTCCCTCTTTTCTCTCTCTCTCTCTCTCTCTTAGTATGCCACCATCCCTGTTTTCTTGAAGTGCTTCAGACACCAGCTACAGTAGTAGTTGCCTGCACATGGCCCCCTTGCAATATTTCAGTTGTTTTCATTATGTTATTTGTATTATTGAACTTTACGTTCCTGTTCAGTTCTTTTCTGAGACAATCTGCTGTTGTAAAGGGGAGGTTACATCGTTGGGATTAATAATTGATTGTTGATATATCTGATAATTTATTTAGTCTTATTGAATACATGCTGAGTATGATATCATTTATTACAGTTCATTTCTGACTTAGTGGAGACTCTATTCATTTGGATTGCCTGCAGCCGACATTCTCTGGATGGCCAATTTAGTCTTGGTGTCTATGATGCTATTGTGTATCCCAGTGCCAGCGTCAATGGGCCACTTCTGTATAAAGCATGTTTTTAGAAGCCCATACAGTGTTTCATTTGATCTTTTTGAATAACTGTTTGTGATGTGCTTGGTTTTTAATACTTGCTGCTGTTTCTGGGCATATTGTTTATATGAATACTTTACATTGTTTTTGGACTTTGAGCAGATAGTCCTTTGTGATGCATAGTTCTTAAAAAGGGCTACTTATCTGGTTTAGGCACTAATTTTCAAGGAATGGTGGTGTATGTTTGAATTTGCTTTATGTGCTATTATCCATAGTTTGTGGTTCTATAGAATTAAATCTCCTTGTTGTCCCTATGCTCAAGGTTTAGGTTGTATAATTGTATGTTCAGTGCTTGTGGATTACGATGTTGCATTGAGTTGTTAGATAATTAATATCCTAAATGGTCCTGAAATTTCCCATCCTTCTTATCTGGTTCTATTGATTTCCTCCTCCTTCCTATATGTGCAGGACTTCCCTACATTGGAAGAGGGTTGGTTTATACAGCTAGCCACTGGATACAGTTTGTGAGAAGGATGGCTTGGCCATCCTAGTCATTTTTTTTTCTTTTCCCAGACCTCCCATCATGGTAATGATTAACCCTTTATTTATATGTGTCCCTTGTGTTTCTCCTATAGTAGGGTGTCTAATGCAGTGTTAGTCCCTTATGTCTGGTTATTTGTGGGAGTCCACACTGGATTTCATATTCCTTGTTCCCTTTTATCAACGGAATCTCCAAATCATCCTCCACCCTTACAGTGTTTACATCACTTCATATATGATTAGTGGTCCTGTTTAGATTTCCAATTTTGAGAGATATGTAGGGAGCATGGAGGTTTGGACCCCTGTACTCCCAGCATCAATTTCAGTATCCATTCTTTATTTTAATTGTGCGTTTCCCATTTGGGGTCTTTCGGACCCCTCTGATTTCCTGTTATGATACAGGGTTCCCTCCTAATTGCCTAAGTTGCTGTTTTTCTACATGGCTGGCCTGGTTGGACTGCCTCTGCACTGGACCTCCTTCCACCATTTGTCTGTTGGCTGCAGAGTAGGAGGCTGTCTAGAGCATCTTCTCTTTGATTAAGCTTAACTGTTATGTTGCTATCTGATTTAGTGCTTACATCTGTGCCCTGCTTTCAGTTGAAGGAAGGTGGGCATTGGTGCGTTTACTCTTGCCCGCCCTTAGCCACCTTTACCCAATGCTTTGTTAGTTACATGTTCATGTATGTACTGTAGTTTGTATTATTGTTGTTAATCTTTTTGTGAATAAGCAGCACAGTGAGCTCCCTGTGAACTCACAGAGGTTGATATATTTGTTTTATTAGATATGGGGCATCTCTTGCTGTATGTTTGGTAGTTTGTTAGGCTATTTAATGTTTGCATGTGATAAAAGCCCTCTGGCATTTCAGTTATTGTATTATTTTCAGATACTCAGTTCATCCTATTCAGCCGCTGTCTGGATTATAGCTGACAGAATATGTCATGCCTGAAATGTCAGCTTTAAAAAATATCTTGTCCCATCTTACAAAACATCATTCCCGTATGTCTTTTTTATAAGAAACTAAGCTTGATGCTGATGATCATGCTTGATTAGTGAAAGACTGAGTAGGCCAGGAAATCCATGCCGCAGCTCCTTCTCGTAAGCAAGTGGTAATATTACTTCATAAATCTCTGTGTTGGACCTTGGTCCAAAAAGAAATGGATCCCATGTGCCGCTGGGTTTTGTCCTTATGGATACTCCCACAGGCACCATTCTTCTGGGCAATATCTATGCCCCTGATGAAGATGACCCTACATTTTTTCATCAGCTTGCCCGGAGATCTGTGGAGCTTGCTCCAAATGGTATACCTGTTTTACTGGGAGGTGACTTTAATATTGCTCTAGCACCGTATGTGGACAAAACTCCTAATCCTATTCAAACTCACACCTGCAGTGTGCTTGCCCTCACTCAGTCATTACAGGATCATGGTTTGGTTGATATCTGACACATTCTTCATCCCAGCAATAGAGACTATAGTTATCATTCTATGGTTCATGGCCACATAGATTATTGGTTTATCTCCACTGAACTAACCCAGAAGGTAGTGGACTCCACTATCCTTTCCATGATCCTTTGTGATCGTACTCCAGTTCATCTGCATTTTCTCTGGGGTGATTCCCCCATTTACATCTCCCTCTTAGAGGTTAGACCCTTTGCTGCTCAAAGACCAAGAATCCATCCCTTGGGTTAAAGAAGTGACTGCTGTTGGTCCAGTGGTGCTGAGGGCTAAGGCACTGGATGCCACACCTCATGCTATGCCAGCAACTCAGGTTCAGGAACAGACTCGGGCTGCTGGGGGTTGTATTGGGGAGGAGGACTGAGCATCCCAATGGATGCTCTCCTCCTCCTGGGGTGGGTTACCAGGTAGCACAAACCACCCATATCTTCTCTGCCTGTGGAAGCATAGGCAGTAGGGGCACAAGGCTCTCCAGAGTTGGGAAGGGAAGGACGCTGTCAGGCTCCTTATGACTGCATGCATCAGCATGTTGTTCATCTGGACAATAGTCCTCTGTGCTGGAATCCAAATTTATGGGGTTGCTTCAGATCACCACAGGAAACGTGAGCAATCTCTCCTTAAACTAGAGACTGATCTTTGTACTGCCAAAGCTCAACTTAAAGTTTCCTCCCATCAGACACCTCATTCAGTGCTGCAGCATCGTATTACCCATTTAAGAATGGAGATTGATACTCTCCTTTCTTGAAAGGTTGAAATTGCTATATTCCAGCTCAGCCACAAGTATTGGGAAGGGGGAGATTGTTGGGGGAAACTTTTGGCATACTGTCTTAAGAAGCAGCAGATGGAATGCTTTATTGTAGGCCTCAAGGATGAGACAGGTTTGGTGCATACTGCTGCCCAAGAGGTCAACTACATCATGCACTCCTTCTATGCCTCTTTTTACTCTTCACCCCACAAACAGGATGCCTCTGCCATTCAAACCTTTGATCTCGTTGGACCTCTCTAAGCTTATCCTGCAACAGACTGCCCAATTAGATGCACCCATAATGGTGCAGGAGATCTCTCAGGCTCTCCTCTCCATTAATTCTGGGAAAGCTCCTGGGGGAGATGGCTACCCTGCAGAGTTTTGGTATGTGCTTGATCTGTTAATTTCACCCATTCTCCAACAGGTCTTCCATGAAGTTGAAACTTCCAGCATCCTTCCTCCCACACTTTCAGAAGTAGTTATCACAGTGCTCCCCAAGAAGGGGAAGGAGCTCACCTCGGCAGCATATTACCATCATGTTTCGTTAATTAACATAGATAGCGAGATTTATGCAAAAGTTCTTGTTAATTGTTTGTATGCCCTTTTACCCTAACTTATTCACCCATCCAAGATGGGTTTTGTTAAAGGCAGGTCTCGTTCTGATCATATTCGATCTTTTATCAATCTTATTCATATAGCTAAAGGTCTTCACACTCCTGTAGTGGCTGAGGCCATAGAATTTGAGAAGGCCTTTGATTCCCTTTAATGGGATTATTTACATTTGGTCTTAGCCCACCTGGGATTGGGCGATAGTTTTCAGGCATGTGTTTGCTCTATATATTCTCATCCTTCCACAAGGGTTCTCACAAACTCCTTATTTTCAGACCCATTTCCTCTAGTTCGAGGCACCCATCAGGATTTCCCCTTATTCCCCCCTCCTTTTTGTTTTGGTTGTGGAACCTCTGGTGGCTGCTGTCTGCCAACACAAGGAAATCTAAGGAATTCAGGCAGGTTCTATCCAATACTCTTCCTTTATGTATGTTGATGATCTCCTGGTTCCACTGGCAGACCTTAGTACTTCCTTAGCCCCTCTTCTTTCCCTTCTTCATCATTTTACTCAGTTTTCTGGCTTACAGCTTAATTATTTTAAAACGGAGGTTCTCCCCCTTAATTCACACTGCTCCCTGTTGCTAGTAACCCATTATGATTTAACTTGGGTGGCTGATGGAATCACTTGTTTAGGTATTACAATCACCCCTGAGCTGTCCAAATTGTGGGAGATCAACCTCCGCCTCTTACTATTAGCTCTTTGGACTGAATGTAACTGATGGCAGCTACTTCAGCTGACCATATCTGGCAAAATAGCCGCCTTTAAAATGGTGGCTGCAACAAAGCATTTTTTATCTTTTTTCCCATATCCTACTTTTCTAACTGCTGGTTGGTTTGTTAAGACTGATAACCTAGTTGATCATTTTTTATGGCATGGGAAAAAATACTAGATATAGCCCTAATAAACTCAGGGCTCATTGGTCTGAGGGTGGCTGGTACTTACCCTGGCTTGAAGGCTATTTGTGGGTCTTTAGAGCCATATAGACTTGACATTGGTTTCAGCCTTTTTTGCAGGAAACACCTCAATGGATTAACATGGAAATGCAATAATTTGGACTGCAGTCCCAACTTTTTTTTTCTTTCTTCTCCCCTTTCCAAGGCCTTGCCAGCATATCTCACGATTGGTCCAGCTATCAAATATTGGTACAAATTACATGCTGCACTCCAGACAGATGATACTCCAGTCCAATTTACACCTCTTTGGGGGAACCCAGATTTTCAAGTAGAATGCAAAAACCCTTTCATTGTCCCATTGTCACATTTTAAAAGATCTCCTTGAGCCCCATACACAGACTATAGATGCCTATAAAGGGTTTTGTGCTGATTGGGGCCTCCCTTGTTCTGATTTTTGGAGATATCTCCAAATTTGTAGTACACTACAGCCAATACTGCTAGCTATGCACTCTGCTAGAGATGGACAAAGTTGACAGACTTTGCTACATGGTTTAATTTGTGAATTTCACACAATTCACAACATTTTCACAATTTGCAGAGCATGGATCAACCACGAAGTGTGATGTTTTGCAATGAAGTTTGGAATTTTGAGGGTGAAATTCCTCATTTTGTGGCAAGATTCTGCACGATAAAAACCTTACAATTTGGCCAAAGTTAAAGTTTTTCATGTCATGTTAATTTTCACCACTTCATGTGAACTATGTCAGCAAAGTTATACTTTGTCACATCTCTACACTCAAGTTCCACAATGGATCTCATCTACTGCTTGCTTTCTACAAAACTGCATTGGCTGGTAAGATCAATTTGTATGTTAGAGACACTATTACTTCTGGGGATCACCTTCGAGGGTCCACATCTCACTTTTCCTGAACACAGATACTGTAGCTTGCATTCTTATGTATGCAAGCCAAGAGGCTGATACTCAGTAGATGGCATTCTACATCCATTCCCTCCTTCCAGTGGGCCCTGATGAAGAAGTATTGCACCTTAAAGTACTGGGGCTGGTTGTCTGGGTTCAGTAGCCTTGTCATGCTACACTGTAAGTGATTTCTTAATTCTTGATAAATATATTAAACACTGAAAAGGTTTGCAACATACTGATATTTGGTGTGCTGGCTTTCTTTTGTAGTTCATGGATTTCATTTGAAAAGCACCCAGTCTTTCACTGTGAGTGCTGCCTTTTTTTGACTGATTTGAAAAATGACACCTGCATGTTTGGGAGCTGGGGTAACACAAGAGATAGGGTGAACATTAGGGACCAAAATTAACAAAAAATAAAGTTATGAGTAAATGTTGAAACAATTAATTTCCTCATAACTTAGATGGCTTTTCACATTTTACTCCAAATTTTCAACATAATCTTGTTATCACCACTCCTTCTGAACATGACAGGTGTCATTTATAAAACAATGACTAAAATGCCATTGTGATCCACATGTGTTAAAACACATTTTGAGTAGGATTTGAGAAATGACAGCTGGCACATTCATGAGGTAGTGTGAAAAATGGCCATGTTGAAATGTTGGGATCAAAATATGGAAAATTGCTACAGTTATGAGCATGCATTGAAAAATTACAATGTTGACTCATATCTTTTTTGTTTTCTCGGATTTTTATCCCAAATTTTCAACATAGCCTTCTTATTACCCCACATAGCCTTCTTATGAGCCCACCTCATGGACAATGATGGAACACATTTTCAAATCCTGCCCAAAAGTGATTTCATGCCATAAGTGTGAAAACACATTTTGGCCATGATTTGAAAAATCAAAGCTGTCACATTCATGAGGTGCTGTGAAGAAATGGTTATGTTGAAAATTTGGGGTCAACATATTGAAAATTACCAAACTTATGTGCCTCTGTTTACAAATTTCAATGTGGGCTCACAACTTTGTGACTTTTGACTATTTTTACTCCACATTTTTAACATAGCCATCTTATGACCTCACCTCTTGAACAAGAGAGGAGACAATTTTCATCTCCTGCCTGAAAGGTGATTTCACACAACTACTGCAAAATCACCTTTTGGGACATATTTGTCTAATTCCACTGCCATTATCATGATGTGGAATCCCAAAAAAGGCATGTTGAAAATTTGGGGCAAACATATTCAAAAATGACCAAGTTATGCCACTAAATTCAAACCTTCCATTGAAATATATTGAACTGCATACCAGATTTCCTCATTTTGTGGTCCAGTGTTGATGAGTGAAGACATGTCTGCGGTCCAGAAAGTTATGATGTTGAGCCCTGGTTGGTAAGTAAGAGCTTGGTTGGGTGTGGATTGGTAGGTGCTAAATGGGAGGGTCAGGTGGAGGGACTAATGGCAGCACAACAGACATCGATGGACATTTTTCTTTTTAACAGGGTATGTTTAAAAAAGACTACAAGGGATGGTTTTCTTTATTTCAGGTGGTGACACTGGAGGATTGGGCAGCCCCAGTGTCAGTGTTATGTTTGTGTGGAGGGTGAGGGGTGGTTGCTGAGTGGGAGAGTTGGGTGGGAGGCTAACAGCGGTCTCAGCAGCAGCCATCAATGGACATTTTTCTTTTTTACAGGGTGTATTCAATAATAATTTTAATTAAAAAAAATACTAGGGATGTTTTTTCTTTATTTAAGGTGATGACACTGGGGGATTGGGCACCCCAGTGTCTGTGTTATGTTTAT
Source organism: Neoceratodus forsteri (assembly GCA_016271365.2). NCBI lineage: Eukaryota > Metazoa > Chordata > Ceratodontiformes > Ceratodontidae > Neoceratodus > Neoceratodus forsteri. The sequence goes on along the minus strand of CM057449.1, from coordinate 1,578,494,438 downwards.
GGGGGGGATGAGGTGGGGTGCTGAGAAGGAGGGTCGGTGGGGGGACAGTAACAACCCAAGCAGCAACAGACATCAATGAATGCTTTTCTTTGTTACAAGCTATATACTAAAAAAAATACAGTCTTCTTTATTTCAGGTGGCAACATGGGGATTGGGCACTCCCTGTGTTGGTGTTATGTTTGTGGGGGGTTGGGTGGGTGCTGAGAGGGAGGGTCGGTGGGCAGGGACAGTAACAACCCAAGCAGCAGCAGACATCAATGAATGGTTTTCTTTGTTACAAGCTTTATACTAAAAAACTACAGTCTCCTTTATTTCAGGTGGCTACAAGGGGATTGGGCACTCCCTGTGTTGTGTATGTTTGTGGGGGTGGGCTGGGTGGGCTGAGTGGAAGGGTCAAGTGGGGACTAAAGGCATTGACAGAAACAGACATCAATAGGTGGTTTTCTTTTTTACAGAGTGTAATTCAACCTCAGTCTGACCACCTGATGAAGGTCCCCGACTGAAACATTGGGGAGTAGTGAGGTGGGTCAGCAGTGTCCTGGCAATAAAAAAGCTAAAACTTTTTAGGTGGATTAATTGTTATTTATTTTTTCCTCAAGTGTGTACCATTCTAGTTGTTTTATAATTCATCCTAAGCAGGCTGCTCATGGCAGATCATCTTCTGCTTGCTGGGTGGTGTAGATCAAAGGAAGGAGCCAACCTATGATCAGGTCAGCTCTTCCTTTGAAATACACAAAGTTTCTGCCCAGCAAGCCAGAACACTGTCATGACCAGCCTGGCTGATGATTGGTGTGGCACTGAAAAGCCCATTGCAGACCACACTTCATTGGACTGACAGCGTCACACCCCTCAAAAGCCTATCTCCTAACAAAATGTTCACTGCATGTGCATGCACAGTGAACATAAAAACTGCAATGGCAAGGAAACACTAGTACAACTAAAAGGAGACACAAGTGTAATTGGAAAGAGGCACTGCTGTAACTGAGAAAGTTTTGTAAATGATGCAGTATGAGCTTTAATAGGACTGAGAAGAAACCCAGCTATACGGTACCTGAGAGCGGATACTACTATTACTGAGATACTGAGGCACTGGACTAACTAGCAGGACACACTGGCAGAACTGGTATGGCTCTGTTGTAACTGGGAGGAGACACTAGGAAACGCTTGTAGAACTGTGGAATACACAGGTAGAACTGCAAAAGAATCTGCCACTACTGGGAGGAAGCATTGGCATGACTGGTAGAGCTAGAATATGACCCTGTCATAACTGTGAGGAGACACTGCCATAACTGGAAGGAGACACTGCTGTAACTGCATGAAAACACTGCTGTAACTGAAACATAAGTACAGTATAACTGGAAGGTGATACCGCTGTAACTTGCTGAAAACATTGCTGTAACTGAGACATTGAATTAAATAACTGGCAAGAATACCACTTCTCTCAGTGCAATTTAACCCCCTGCAAGATATAGAGTTTTTTAAATCAAGGATGGAAATGAGAAAGGAAAATGTGAGTGCACTGGGATTTGAACCTCGGACTTCTGGTATGCCATTCCAGGGCTCTAAGCATTAAGCTACAGGCCCATTGGTTAAAGTGTCCGAAGAACTTCTTATTTCACAGTTCCACATTCCTTTCTCTAGTGTTGCTCAATTCTGGAACCAGAGAAAGGAATGTGGAACTGTGAAATAGGAAGTTCTTCAGACACTTTATGCAGTGGGCCTGTAGCTTAATGGTTAGAGTGCTGGAACGGCATACCAGAGGTCTGAGGTTCAAATCCCTGTGCGCCCACATTTTCCTTTCTCATGTCCATCCTTAATTTAAAAAATTATATACCTTGCAGGGGTTAAACTGCACTTAGAGAAGTAGTATTTCTAAATTGGTTTCTTGTTGCAGAATTGAGTAACACTAGAGAAAGGAATGTGGAACTGTGAAATAGGAAGTTCTTCGGACACTTTAACCAGTGGGCCTGTAGCTTAATGGTTAGAATGCTGGAATGGCATGTCTGAGGTTCAAATCCCAGTGCACCCACATTTTCCTTTCTTATTTCCATAACTGGGAGGAGACACTGCTAGAACTGGAAAGAGTCAGCTGCCCCATGGCTCAGTGGCAGCAGATTATGCCACCATGCTGATGATCTGAGTTTAGCAGCTGACCTAGGGCATTGTGTCAGGAGGCAAGCCAGGATTGGGCAACTGTGGCATGCTAGTGTGCCTCAGTTGGTGAGAGCTGGTGCTAAGTTCAGGCCCCACAGTGACTCCAGTGGCTGGCCAATGGACTTTGCTCCTGCTGCAGGGACAGTGCATGTACAAGGCCAAAGAAAGGCTGCTCCTACACCAGAGGAAGAAGGGAGGAAATAAAAAGGGAGCAGATTGGGGAATGGCAGAAAACCCTAGCTACCGTTTGCATGAAAACTGATGAGGACCAGGGAATATCACTGTTTTAGGCATATATCCAATTGATACACACAGATGGCTTGGGTAAGATTCTATATCGAAAAAACAAAATGAGAACAGTCACTACAATATACGGGAGGAGTCATTACTGTAACTGAGACATTGGTATAGCTCTGAAAAGACACTACTGCAACTAGTATCAGAACTCTGCTGCAACTGGGACACTGCAATAATTTGGCTGAGATGCTGACATTACTGGGATGTGGCTTTGCTGTAACTGAAAGAAGACACTACCACAACTCACCTTCACAGAATTCCATGACACAGCAAAAATGCTGTGGGAGATGTTTCCATGGAAAAGTAGTGGCCTATGTACAGGAAACCTTACAATACCCTGCAAACTGTGGATTCCACTTTCATTGTTCTGGTAATGACATGTATTTTAGTCACTACAGCTGCAGAGATTGTGTTCATCTCTACCAACACAGAACAGCGCTTTCATCCAGTATTAGTAGTTTACTCACTTGATACAGGTGATTGCATGAGTGTCATCTTACAGGATCCCTGGCCATTACCAACCGCATTGTGTCCACCTAATAGGCTAACAATGCACATGTGACCAGATGTTTCAAAACCTTAATGATCTAATCTTCCATCCTCTCAGCATGAAACTCTGTTTGACTCTTCCCAAGCTGTATTGTGTTTGAAACATTTACCTAAGATATAGGCTTTGTATATATGTTATGACATTCATAAAGCAAAGCTCTGTATCACATCATAGTTACAGCAAATTTTAATTACCCTAAATACTACAGTCTACAAAGGCAGACCAGCCTGTACAGCATGCTGGTAACTAATGTCATTGTAGAATCCCAGTCTCTCTGCTGTCAGTACTTCTGAACAGGCGGGCATGGAGATGCTGTAAGGTGATGCTCATGAAGTCACCTTTTTATTTTTACTTTCATCTTTATCCTTCTACTGCTGCCACAGATCCCTCTCTCAGAGCTCCCCTCGTCGATGCCTACTAAGCAGCCCCGAGGAGTCTGCTACTAGAGTGCTAGTGCTTTCCTTGTACCATCAGGGTCTTGGATTACCCTCTGGGCAGGGTGGTGGAGATCCCCTAAATCTCTCCCTGGTCATTGGTGGGAGCTCGCACATTGGAGTCTGCTTCTCAGTTGCTGCCCTGGAACCAATGCTGAGGCTCGTCGCCTAGATCAGGTCAGGGATTTTTCTCATGTTCTGTTTCCTCCCCCCTGCCAGTGATGGCACTTGAGGAGGGCCAATGAAACAGAGGCATGCTGAGATGCACCACCACTCAAGGCCCTTGGCCACCATTCACCCATTTTGGTAGTTCCCCCAATTGCACTGCCACTACTAGGTGCTTCAGAAGGTGGCAGTATTGTGACAGGACCAGCTGGCAACCCTATCCAGAGAGAGAGAGAGAGAGAGCAGCGATTGGGCACTCAATCTCTTTCTCCCTAAGCTGACCCCCGATGACCCGAGTCCATCACCGAACCCAGGTCACTGACATGGAATAATGTGTGGCATCCAGCACCTCAACCCTCAGCTCCACTGGGCCAGCTCATGCAGTCATCTTTACCAGGAGAGTAAACTGTCATTGCAAATTGCATCATGTTACAGTGTACCCAGCAATTACCAGCTGGGTGCTAAGAAGCAGTGTATGTGACCCTGGGACGGAGAATATTGGATGCCGGTTGGACTACTGGACCAGTATGGATTTTAAGACCTTCTTTGCAAAATATGCTCTTTTGTCATCATCAGTGTAAAGTTTTTAATGTCTGGTAAAGGTAGGTATCATAGACCGTGTGGCTGCAGCACATATCTACAGTGCTGAAGCCTTGTTCCATCCTGCTCATGAAGTGGAGATACTGTAGCTCTAGTGCAGTGTGCTTTAAGTTTGACTGGTGGACTGACACCTTTGGCCTTTATATGATTCCACTGTGATCCAAGAGGCTAGAGTTGATCTACAGTAGCTGCTGTGTATCCTTTTTCTGGACCATTCAGAACAATGAATAGTAATTCTGAAAGTCTGAGTCTTGGTGTGATTCAAATAAATTGTGATTGCCCTCTTGAAAGCTAAGGTTTCACAGTGCTGTTCATGTATTTGCAAGTCAGATGTCCTGTACTGTACAAAGGTATGCCTAATGTATGTGAGATGTGCAAATTACTCAGCACTTTAGGGGTGAATGAATGAACAAGTCTTAATGATACGCAATCATTGTGAATGTGTTGAAAAGGTTCTTTACATGAGATGGCACTTAGTTCACTGAGGCACCTAGTGGAGCAAATGGCTACCAAGAATGTAGTCTTTATGGAGACCCAGTATAAGTTGATGGAGTGGAGGGGCTTGAAAGGTTGTGCCATTAAAGCATCCAGGACAGTGCTGAGAGCCCAAAGTGCCACTATTTCTTTGATTCTTAGGATAGTCTTGTTTGCGGTTTGAGAAATTTCACTACAGCTGGGTGAGATTTGGGAGAGACTTGTTTCCAGTGCTCACTGCTAAAGCTGACACTTGAACTCATTGGGATGATACTGATAGGCCCTGGTATAGACCCTGGTGTAGAAACAAGAGAATGTGTGTGACACAGTATTGAATCTCCTGCAATATGATTATCCATGCATGATTTTTTTAATATTTCCTGTTGTATGTTGAGATGGTAGAGAGTCATCTAGATTGTAGCATGGTAGTTGTAGCTTTCAGGTCATAACCCTTGTTTAGCAATACTTGCCTTTCAGGAGTAATGGTACATGGTGAAGAAATTGTGACTATGGGTGTCTGATTGGACCCTGTGTCAGGATGTCCTATCTGTGCAGTCCAGTCCAGGGACTGCCATTTACCATTGCTACCACTATGGCAATCCAAGGTCTTCTGGGGCAGAAAGGTGCTATGAGCATGACCATTTACCGGACTGTTGTATTTAGTCAAGTGTATGCTGTTTCAGTGTTAATAGATGAAAAATGTAAGCCTTGTGTCACTGCCAGTGTTGTGACAGAGTGCCTGCCCCTGGTGACAATGGATCCTCAGACCTGAAAAGAGCACTAGCAGCTCTGAAATGGTCCCCATCATTTGTCTATTTGCTTGAATATTTGTGGATGCAGTGTCCATTTGCCTGGTGATATGGCCTGCCTGCTGAGCAAGTCTGTCTGTCCAGTGCCCACTAGATGAATGGCCTTGATGGTGTTGTGGTTGTTCTGCACCCAGTTCAGTACCTTTGTCACCTCCCAAATCATTTGGACACTTCTTCTCCCTCCTTGTCGTGCAATATATGACACTGCGGACTTGTTGTCTGGTCTGAACAGTAGCTTATTGTTCATTATTTCCTTGTGGAAGTTGGTCAGTGTGTGGTCTCTCCTTGTGTCCATTTCCATTGAGCTGGTTGGTGGTTCAGTGCAGCTTCCCAACCCAGTAGGCTGGCATCTGTGCCAAGTATGAATTGGTGGTCCACTTGGACTGGGGTATGATAGAATATGTTGGACCATTTTACCCACCACTGTAGTAATTTCCTCATCAATGGACCCAATGGTCCTAATGGTTTGGAGGCAGTATAGTGTAGTGGTTAATGGCAGTAAGCAGCAAACCTGGACACCTGCTTTGAATCCTATCAGCCCCCACTTGCATACTGTGTGACCCTGAGCAAGTCACTTAACTTCCTTGTGCTTCTGGGTCACACCCGAACACAACTTTGGCTTAGTGTGCCTTTCCTGGTTAAACAATTTCCCCTTTCCCTCCTGCCTCCCCCCCTTTCCCAATGTCATGATCTTCACTGGATTGTGGTTCAATATCTCTCACAGTTGGACTGCTATAATTTGTTGTGGGCATGTATTCCATTGGGCCAACAGCACTAAGTCAAAGCATGATGCTATGGATCTCAGCATTGGCAGTACACTTCCCAGAGTCAGGTTTGGGTTTTGCAAGAGGGATTCTGCTTATTCCATGACCCTGTTTGCTTTTTTGAGGGAGACAGGGAGTTAATATCCTACCAATGTATTTATCATTGTACCCAGATGTTCTATCTGCTGACTCAGGAGTATGCTGCATTTGATCAGGTTTAGTACCCAGCACTGTGCCATGAGAGTGTGCATCACAGTATTTGTGTGCTGCTGTGACAGTTTCTGGCTTCTGGCCCTGATCAACCAGTCATCCAGATAGGGCACTATGGTATCCCTTGTTGTCTGTGGAAGGCTGTGATAGTTACTGATATGTTTGCAAACACCCTGCGTGCTGAGGCAAGACCTAATGGTAATTACTGGTATTGATAGTGTTGGCCTAAGATTTTGAATCATAGAAATGTGTAGTGAGCTGGCCAGATGGAACGTGTAGGTAAGAGTCATTCCTATCTAAGGACTTGAGGTAATCCCCTTCCTGAACAGTCCGAACAGTGGAGTGGTTTGTCTCCATTTTGAATTTGTTGTATTTGATAAATTGAGGTACGTGCTTTAGGTCTAGCACTGGGTGTAGAGCCCCTGATTTTGTTGTAATCATGATGAAAATTAAGTAGATTCCCAAATTTACTTGGTCCAGTGGTACAGAAGTTATTACTTTGTTGTGAAATAACTTGTAAATTGTTGCTTTGATAGATTGAATTTGTGTTGGCTTTCATGATATTGGTGAGCACTGCCAGTCTGTTTGTCTTGAGTTTCTCTGCAAACTCTGAGGAGTAGCCTTGTGCTATGACCTCTAGTACCCATTTTTATGATACTGCCTTTTGCCATTGTTGAGCGAAGTCAAGAAGTTGTGGACCTACTGGTGGATCTTATGGATTCATCTCTGGTGATTGCTGCAGACTTGGGCCAATTATGTAGTCATATACAGTCCTGTCTTCCCCAGAATAAGATGCTGGTTGAGCATCCTCTTTGTCCACTTGTCCTGCCTCCTCCTCAGTTATTTTGTAAGAAATGTGCTGACTTGAAGTTATGAAGTTGTATGAGTGGCCCTGTGAAAATAAGTAGGTGATCTGTCTTCTGTCTTTGCAACCTCTGTTGGAGTGAAATCTGTATGAAAGGATGCAGAAAGACATGTGTGCTGCCTTGTCTTTAGCAACGTTCTTGCCATCTTCTTTATGTTTTAAGAGTTTCTCTTATCCCTTTCCAAATAGGAAATTTCCTTTGAATGGCAGCATGCTTAACATGGTTTTCAATTCTGTGTCAGTGTTTCATAACTTGAACCACAGTGGCTTAGACAGACTGACCTACCAGACATTTACAAAGCATCTACTGAAAAATCTACTATGTATTTGGCTGCTTGTATAGCATATTCTCTAAGGTCTGCCTGTTTAGACTGTGGCTCCAGAGAGGCAGTTAGGTCTTCCAACCATGTAAGAAAGGCTCAGTAGGTGCATATTGCAGGGTATCCCATGATTTGGGTGGCTCAAAAAGTGAGAGCCCAAAATAGGTGAACACAAAACAGCCTGGACACAAACGGCCAGAGGTACAAGCCAGCAATCACCAAAACAGTGACCTATGCCCCCAGTTCTTTGTTTTGTGTTTGCCTGTTTTGGACTCACTCTTTTTGAATCACCCAAATCAAACAGAATCATATTATAGTTGTGGTTGCCTTGCAGGCTGGGGAGGCTATTTTGAAATTCTTCCTCATTAATTCCTCCATCTTCTTATCAATTAGATCTTTGAATGGGGCCATGTCCCCTGCTAGTTAGATGGTCCTTTGACTTAGAGTTGCAATATGGGGGTCTACCACTGGTGCAGTACACTAAAAGTCTTTCTTTCTGAAATTCTCATGGGATCTGATGACTCCTATTCCTTTGGGGCAGATGGCAGCGGTCCAAGTGGGTTGGCTATCTGCCCTGTCCTAGTAGAGTCCCGACGGCTGCGAGGGGAGCATAGGGAGCTTATGGCAGGGTTTCCACTGGCATACCCTGCACCTCCTCTGCACACCCATTGCTGGCATTATGCACCTCTGTGCATGCTGCATAATGCTGGCACACCCACAGCCCACCCCACCATGGTGCGGTACCCGGGAGGATCGGTGCATTGGTCCTGTGCTCCCCCCTTAGTGTATCCTGTGTAGGGAGCATGTAGGGTGCAGAGTGGCTACGTATCTTAAATACATGTGCATAGCCACTCTGCCTCAATTGTGCATAGGGCCCAATAACAGTAACAAAGAAAAACAGGTTTAAGAGACCACTATGGTTCTCAGCAAGGGTCAAGGAAGCAGTAAGGCCCAAAAATGAAGGCCATCTATAAATGCACAAAAAAGCAGGGGGAGGTAGAATGGAAGGATTATCTATAGAAAAATAGGGAGGCAAAGAGGGCAATTAAGGAGGCCAAAGCAGACACAGCTGTGTATCACAGAGGGGGTCAGAAACAGTGAAAAACCATTTTTCAGATATATTAGTGAAGCAAAGGAAAAAGGTTGGTGGAATAGTAAGGCTAGCTGAAGAGGGTAGGGTGGTGGTGTTTTTTTTTTGGAGGGGGTTGTGTGTGTGGGGGGATGGGTTGTGGTTGTGCTTACATATTTAAGTAGGCTTATATTCAGGTACATGTCATAATTATGCTACAGGGTGTTAGGACCCTTGGCTCACACACATAGTGAGTATACACTTCTTTTCTAGTTATCTTTTCCCAGGGGAGGAGTTTTATTCCATTGGGGTTTTATTCTGATTCTTAAGACTGTTTCTGTTCATATAGTTAATTGATTATATACTGACTCATTGTTGAACTTTGAACATTTTAAGATGCATGAACTAATTTTCTAGGTGGTCCTTGAGAGATTTATTTTTTTATTTGGCAATAATACTGACAATTGACATTATCCTGTAAAAAATATTGTTACAGCACTGTAGGTTTTAATGTTTATGGAGTGTGTTAACTGGTTGAAAGTATAGTTTAGAAAATATCTCCAGATAGGTTTAATTCGGTATGAATGTTTTAAACAGTTGTTCATACTAGGTACATTTTTCTTATTCCCTCTTATTTCCTTGCATACATTTCTGTTGTACAGTTTTTTGTCATACAATACTATCAAGTGTTATCTTAGACATTTGTGGTATTAAATCTAAAGGTCTTGCTTCTAATTTTGAATCTATTATCACAACACACTTATTCATTAATAATTTCAGTTACAGGTTTTGTCTACTTGAGTGTTCAGCTTAACTAATGTGGATATTATTTGACCTTGAAAAGATTCTCAGTAGTAGCAAGCTAATGAAATGCTATTCATTCCATTTAAATCTGTGATTTTTTTGAAATAGGTACTTTAAATCAAAAAGAATAGTTTTTTTTTTTTTTTTTTTTATGCATGATCTGGGTGTTAATAGAATGTGACTCTCTGAACAACTGTCATAAGTCTCTGAAGAAGGACTTGGTTGGTCTGAAAGTTTAGACATTATTTTCTTTTTGCAACATCTATGTCAGTCCAGTAAAAGGTATCAAACCATTTGCTTCTCGGTCATTTCATTATAGACATAGAAAGAGTGAATATCATGTTAATAAACTAGTTAAAAGAAATCTACAGCCAAACTGATACAGGCAAACAAAACATCTGCAATGCTGAAGAATGTTCACTTTAGACTAAAGAAAAGCTGCATGCTAATGAAATAGATGCCAAGTAGAAATTGTTCTGAGACATTACATCTGCAGCTCACTAATACATGACTCTAAATAACTACAAACAACTCTACCTGCAGGGAAGCTCTCCAGGGAGACACGCTACAAGGCACAAAATATAAATCTGTTGATCAATACTAAAAACTAGAATTTAGACTCACCAACAAAGTGTGGGCACAGAGGCCACCAATTATGCATTAATAGATTTTAAACACAATTTGCGTTTTCCTTCTTACCTAAATCTGTAACCTTATAATTGGGAGCCAGGTGCCTGTGTGTGTAGTCTCTGCAAAGCACATGAAAGAACTGAGTTTCCTGCAGGGAGGATGGGAAGCCAGGTGGATCAGCTTTTGACACAACTGGTAACATGTATTATTTGCTATCAGATGGACACAATCTAGTTGGTAATGGCAGGGGTTACTGTAAGGTGTCGTAATATACAGTAGTTTTCTCACATCTACTACAGGTTTTCAAGCATTATGGTTATGCTTGACATGGGCTTTAATGTCTTTTGGTTTAGTATTACACTGTGGACCTCCAAACCTAGCAATACTTATGCCAGCCCCAGCTGCTCAAGTGCCCACAACCCTTGTGGGAACATTTGAAACTAAACATATAGTGCCAACACCATCTCAATACCATTACCACTGCTCAATTATACACATATCCTAGTCTCTGCTATCCCATGGCCACAAGACACATTTCCCCTTTTGTCACCCACTATCATGCAAGCCAGTAAGTGTCACACACTGACTAACATCAATGCACTAAGAATTATATTGCAAAAAGCACCACAAATATTGGTAGGGACTTCACAAAAATCTTGTACAAAAAAGAAATGCCACTTTTTGGTTTACAGAAGTAAGCTACAAACAGCGGCAGATCAGTCCCATTTACCACACAATATAAAATGGTAAAGAGAGAGAGAGAGAGTGGGGAGGGAGAGAGAGAGAGAGAAGAAGAAGAGAAAAGAGTGGATGTCACTATTGCAACTAATAATTTGACCCTTGTATTTCCACCTAGCTGAAGACTATAAATTTTTGGAGTATTTTGTGGCACTGAATGAGGAAACGTAGATTTGTTTGTGAACCACAGAACTTTGAAACTACATACAAAATTGATATTGCTTTGCTAGGAATCATGTTTGGTGAGGGGGACAGTCTCACAAGAGACAGAAAGAGAGAGGGAGTGAGGGAGTCAGAAAGAGGGGGTGGTATGGTCCTGGGTATGTGTGTGTGTGTGAGTGTGTGTGTGTGTGCATGGGGAGGTGTCTCCGGTGTGGGAGTGACTTTCAGTCGGTCTTGCCATCTGCTGCCACCCACTGCTGGGTGCCCAGGGTGGGTCTGGCTTGTATGGTTCTGTGCTACACAAGGTTGCAGTGTGCCGGGGGGATGCATGGTGTTTACTGCAGTGACAGTCACTGCACATGGGTGGTGTCTTGGGGTCATGGTGCAGGGTGTGCTGTGCAGAAGGGGGGGCTGATGTGCACTGTGGTTGTCGATCCCCTGTGTGTGGCAGTCTCAGCCTGATAGTGGTTGTGCTGGGGCATCATGGCCCTGCTGTGCTTTGTTGGCTTGTCCCCATGGGCCAGTGAATCATCCATCCCTCCCCCAGTGATGCTGTGCTTGGGGTGTGTGGGTGTCTTGTTGGTTCTGCAATGTGTTCCTGTGCCCATGTGTGGCATGGCTGGTGGTGGGCCCCAGCCTGCCTCCCTGGTTGTGCAGTTCCATTGCTCTGCTGGGGGGGGCTCTGCTTGCGCTATGGCACCTCTGGACTGCTCAGCTGGGCTAGCTTTGTTGCACTATGACGCATCATTTCTGCTCAGCTTCCCCTTCCTGATTACGCTATGGCGCATCATTTCTACTGAGCTTCCCCTTCCTGGTTGCGCTATGGTGCAGTTTGTGCAATATTCAGACGTTGGCTGCTTGCGAAGTTTGTTTTGCTCCATGTTTGAATATCGCGTCTGTTGCGCCTATGCGCAATTGACTTGTGCTTGCTCCTGCTGTTGCGCACTTTTTCGGCGCAGTTTGAATATCCGGCCCCCAGTTCCTAAAAATGGCTGAGCTATCAAGCTAAGTTGAAATACCCCATTGACTCCCATTATACAGCGCTTACCCGATTCCTCAGTTTGCAGTTTGACTCTGAAGAGTGCAGACATCTCCTGGTCCAGAGTAGATCACTATTCCTGACCTCCAGAGAATAAGTATGGGTGGGGGGTGCAGGGAGGTGGATGCTCAGTGAGAGGGGGACTGGGGAGATGACAGTGGATCATTTTCTTTTTTACAGGTGAAAAAAAAAGATGCCAGGGAGATAATTTTCTCTTTTTTGCAGGTTTAAAACAAAAATATTTCAGCACACTGGGGTGGGCTCCCAGCATGCCACAATAGTGGTAGTGGTGGGGGCATCCCGATATCAGCAGATTATAGATGGGTTTTGGGGCGCACATCTGACACTGGGAGTGGGCATCCTAGTGTTAGAAACATTTTAGCACACTGGGGTGGGCTCCTAGTGTGCCACATTAATGGAGGGGGGGATACATGCTGACATGGGGATTGGGCACCCCAATGTCAGCTTTCCTTGGAATGTGTGGCAGGTGGCAGGAGTCATGGCACATTATTTGTTTCACCAGGGAAAGCACACAGAACAAACAAGTTGTTGGTGGAGCAAGGGCCAGGAACAGAGTGCTGGGTGGCAGGAGCTGAAAAATTTATGAGGAAGGGGAGAGGTGTCACTCTAGTGATGAAACTGTTCGTGATTGCAGTGGCAGATTCATTTCAGATCCTTGGCTGTCTTTGAAGCTACTGTCATCAGCATCTTCCCCCTTGATTGGTGGCTGAAGGACATGCCCAGTAAAGTGTCTGCTGCATTGGCCACAACACTGACACACCTCTGAAATGTGGTATTGTGGCAAGATGTTTCTTGCGCATGCGCTGCGTGCATGTGCACAAGCAAACATAAAAATCAATGTATTATTCATAACTGAATATTTTCAAAAGCAGCAACTTGCACTATAAGAGACAGCTATCCTTTACTAAATGACACCTGTGTCATATAGTGCAACTCTGCTGCTGTCATGAGTCATAGGTCAGGGACAGAAATACTGTCATTATAGCCCAGACTTCCTTACTGTGCCTTCAACTGTATCTACACACCGGGGGCCCCAGTCCCCAGTGGCAGTATATTTATTTAATTAATTTGGTTATTTATTAATTTATTTGTATAAGCTGACACCAGTATGCCCACCCCCGGTGTTGGATTCCCCAGCCAGTCTATTGTTTTTCATGTATACTTGCCAACATTGGGGGGCCCAATCCCTGTGTTGGCATTTGAAAGCCCCACCACCCCTTAGCAATGTGAGACACTGGTGAGCCCACCCCCCAGTGTCCCACAATAGTTTAATGATAATTTTGTAGAATCCAACACCAGGATTCCCACCCCCAGTGTCGGATGCCACAATCTCCCCACCTCCCAGTGTTTTAATAATGTTTGCTGACATCGGGGGGCCCAATCCCCATGTAAGCATTCTCAAGTCTCCCCCAGCAATGTGGGACACTGGGGAGCCCAGCCCCAGTGTCCAAAAATACCTTTACTATTTCCTGCAGAAAGAAAAACCATCCCGTAATGTTTTTGTCTTTTTTAACTGAAAAAAAGAAAACCATCCCTCATTGTCCCCGTCATCCCTTCCCCCAATCCCAACCCTCCCACTGAGCAGCCACCACTCCACACACCCCTCCTTACCCAATACTTACCATTGGAGGTCATACCCTGTCATCTTCTGTTGACTGAGACATGTCTGTATTCTTCAAAGCCGAACCATGAACTGATGTATTTCAGTGATGTTTTGAACTTATGCTCAGAACTTTGCCATTTTTTGGAATTTTCTTCACCAAATTTTCAACATGGCCTTTTTGGGGCCCCACCTCATCAGCTCTGGCACTGTCATCTTGTTAATCAGGCCCAGAAGGTAATTTTGCAGTCACTGCGCAAAATAACCTTTCTGGACTGAATAACAAAATTTCACCACCAGTGTTCATGAAGTGCAATCCCAAACAGGTCACATTAAAAATTTGTTGAAAAAATCCAAAATGTGGTCTCGATGAAAATGTTTCTACATACATGCATAATTTTGGTAGTTTTTAATATTTTGACTCCAACTTTTCAACATAGCCATTTTTTTCACACCACTTCATGAACAGCACAGTTGTCATTTTTCACATCCTGTCTGAAATGTGTTTTCACACCTGTTGCATGAAATGATGTTGCAGCATTGATTTGAACATTTTCACCTACTGATTTTGACTATGTTGAAAGTTTGGGGTCAAAGTATTAGAAAACAAAGAACTTACTAAGTAACTTTTTTTGCAGGGATGTCCGTTGCACAGCTTGGAAGCACGCTGCATACCGTGCCAGTGAGCTGAGTTCCGGTATGAACTCAGTGAGCTGGTATAATGGGACAAGACTGATGATCTGCATAGGGATGAAGCATTGTTTTGACACAGATGCCACACCCTGTGATTGGTCAAGGAACCTCACCCACAAGGTAATGACATGTGTACCGGGTCCTACTGGTTCCATGCACTGGGTCAGGACTGTCTCCAATATTGTATTTATCTCATTTTGCACAGGTCCCAAAGGGACCTGTGCAAATTATGATACAATTCCACTATCAAAAAAGAAGGGAAATTCTTTTCAAAAAACTAAATAAATGCACACATTTAGGTTGTAGAACACAAAGTGCATAAAGACAGGAAATGAAAAACATTAGGTATTTTGGTCTCTGGAGTATTGGTGAATCAGTGAAAGGGTTTTATTTCAGATTGTAACCCTAGATTCTGATTCCAAGTGTCCAGGAGCTGGATTCTAAGATGCATGACACAACTCGCAGGTTTCTGTGAGTTGCAACATGTGTCACTATGCCAGGGGCCCTGCACCCTATTCCAAGACAGGCAGGGTCCCCGGCGCTTAAGTCCTGTGACTTGTGGCAGCCACAGGGTTGTGCCACTAGAGTGGTGCAATGGACCTGGGTGCCACAAGCTGCCAACCACAATGAACAGTCCCCTGAACCTCTCCAGCCATGGAAAAAGCCCATGAGCCCCCATGGGCAATGGGGGGGATGGCAGTGTGGCAGAGGTACAATGATGGCACCAGACAAAATGGACCCGGGTGCCAATGGGTGGCAAACCAGAATTGCAGGGGGGATCTATGTGATGGGGAAAGTCCATTGGGCAAATCTGTGTGCCCACTGCAGCACTGCAGGGGGGAGGCAATCACCGATTGGCATGAATGAATGCCCTTTAGACCAGTTAATTGCTGGTCTAACCCCTCAGTGCCGTAGTGTGTCACAGAATCACTTAAATGGGTTCTGGCAGCCACCCTTTCAGAATAGGGTGCAGCTGCTGCCATAAACCCCCTTTCCACCATGCCATAGGGGCTGCAGATGGAGGAAGGCCCCTTTGATGCAGGCCACCCGTGCCATGGTGCAGGCTGCCTCTTGGAATTGCAAATGGCATAACACATGTTGCAAGGTGCGACTTGCGCCTTTGGGTTTGGTGCATGTCACCTTGCGACATGCATAACCTGTTTTAGAATCAGGCTTCAAGTGTCTCTTTTTAGATCTGTGTTTGCAGAGTTCAAGTGCTGAAATGTCCCTTTTGGAGATCTGTGTTTCCATACTGAGACATGCTCTTTTTTTTTTCCTTCTTACAAGTCCAAAGTAGTTTTTGTTGAAAAAGTGGTAGACAACCAGTGCATAGCAAAGAATTTTGTTTTCTTTTGTGGTTCCAGCTGTATTGGAGGTCATTTAGTCTGTATCATTGTCCGAGTCAATCATCATGGGCCTTTTCCTTATGTAACTGTCGTACTTGCTACCTGTGTGTATTTTTAGGGAGTGGAAAATAGAGAGAAAAAACAGAAAGGGCTTAGTTGATTTTGTACTTGTTTGGGTGGGGTGTAGTACTGGAGGAATGGAGCTGACTGCTAGGGGAGTGGGGGAGTAGGTGGGGGAGGGGTGATGGTCTTAAATTTGTTTTATCTGTTGTATTTTCTTTCCTTGAATTATTTTGAATGCCACATATCTTGCATTTATTGTTGAACTACTTATACAGGTTCACAGCAGTTCTTTATAGTTGGTGGGTACCATGCTGAGGACTTCTGACTTGTTTTTTTGGTTGGTTTTTGGTACCATTTGAGGTGTGTGCTTATTTCACGTTGTTTTTTTTCACTGGCTTTGGAATAGTCATTCAGGCTTTGTAGTTGTTTGTGACATGATATCTTGTTGGTGCTATGCCACTGTCTGCAAGTTTTTGTAAGAGGTGTTTCCTGACTGAGTAATTAGTAAGTCTTTTATCTGTTTGGATGCCTGAGTTAGAGATTATGGTTTTGACAAAAGTGCAGAGTTTATTTACACCAGCTGTACTATGTTACATTCTTAGCTGTCTGTGTTGGTACTCACAGCCAGAAAGAAAGGGGCATCCGTGTGATTTGTTTGTACTGGATGGTTGCTTCTGTATATCTGGTAGTTTGTGACAGGGCATCATTGTGGGTCATTTTCTAGTTTATAAGCTCTTGGTTTCAGTTTTTGGGTTTCCTTTGGATTTGATCCTGGTCTTGTTTTTGTTTGTCTCTTATTTGTGTATTCTGGGTATGACTAGTTGTTTTCATCTGTTTTTAGTGCGATGTCTCCCCATCTGACAGCTCTCATCTATGTAGTCCCTTTTACTCCAAAGAACAGGCTTACTATCAGCCACATTGTACTTAATAGGCTTTCTGGTGTGTGGTCCTTGTTGCTGGCATTGGTAGAGTTTGTTTATCAGTGTGTCTGTCAGTTCATCTGCTGCATTAGGTTAGTTTCCTGTTCCATAGCTTTTTAAGGTTTTTTTGTTTACTCAGCAGGACTTCTGCTGTTGTTTCAAAGGCAGGTGACATGGACAGTGATTCAGGGTAGTGTTTGGCCTTTAGGTGTCTCTACAGACTCTGGAATGCTGCTCATAGTGGGAGCAGTTCATAGGGTGATCCATCTTTTTTTCTTGCAGTTCATGAAATAGTGTGCTAAGAAGTTGTCAAGGTCACTTGGTGGTATCTGTTCCAGGGAGCTTTCAGTTTTGAAGGTTCCTTTTAGATAGTTGGTTAGCATGCTGATGTCAGCATGGATTTTTCAGACTGTGTTTGGATTTCTGCCTGAGTCTATGAATTTTTGAATGGCAGCTTGGTCTACCAGTGCTGCAGCACTTGTGCTGGGTTGTGGCTCTTGTCCCAATTTGTTTTGGTTGGTGCTGCTTTCTGTCTCTGGGTCCAGAAGTGATTCTGTATCTTCTTCAAATTGTGTTAGCATTTGGCTGAGTTCAAGTTGAAAGTCAGCATTATTGTGTTCTCGTGATATTGTTTTGTATTCCAGATGTTAGTATCTACTTGCTGGTGCAGCTGGAAGACATTTACCAAGTATTGGAAAATAAAGAAAGCATTATTTTTCTTTTTAAGTGCCTTTTTCCCCAGTTTTGTGGCATTTCTGTGAGACTTTTTGGCATGGTGACCGAGGTTGAGAGATGTTTCTATGGGGCTAGGGTAACTGCATGAGGTGATGGTACAGATGGGTTCTTTTGCACATGCCAGAGCTAAATTTGATACAATAGTTACATCTGGCTGGTTGGCATTGGTAAAGTTCCAGCAGGGCTGGTGTTGATTCACAGCCTGGGCTTATCACACATATGTGTGATAAATGTTGGTTTTGAAATTTATTACACATATGTGGAGATAAATGGATTTATCAGATGGATTTTGGCCTCTCACATATTGCATACATATGTGTATGTATATATAACCATATCTATATCTATATACTGTATCTATCCTTCCATATATTTAAGTGGTAAAGCACAACAGAAGGTAGGTTACCATGAGTTTACCCCTTCATGCACACCAAACTACACATGTCAAAGGTGAGTGTGTTTTCTGTGGGGTAGCATTATGGATTTGTAATCCCCTTCCACTCCCCTTCCCCGAGTCACATAAGCACTATAATGAAGATGTAGGCTTTTTGGTTTGCTAAAATAGTTACTTGATGGCTACCACATGCATGTGCCATGCTTCAGACTATAGCAAGGTACATGCACGATCCATGTGAATACTGTATGGCATTTACATGGGTCTTAGACAATGAGAAAGTGGATCTTGCCTACACTCTTGTAAGACATAATAACCATCAAAATACTATAACAGGTAACATTTCCAGATTTTGTTTTCATCCTCAAAAGACTTTCCCCGTTCTTGTGCATATATGCAGCTGTTGAGAAACAGACACTCCAGAACTGGTCTTTGGGCCACTTATGTATTCCCTCAATGAGTTTTATTGTTACGGTGGCTTTAGAATTTCTTGATAATATCACTGGTACACACCATTTGTGTTCTGTTATTAATTATATAGCACTGTGCAGCACTGAAAGCTTCAGCTGAAATCAAAGAAAAACAGTTTAAGGAGAACAGCACTGAACCTGCAAGTAATTTGCCACTGTAGAAGCTGAGTTTTATTCCCCTGTAGAAGCTGAGTTCAAATACTGGTTCCAGTTCTGTTGCTGTTCCATCTCAACAAGCTTTTTTATTATCCTAGCGGGTGTTTCTGATTTACATGCAAGTGAAAAGTACTATTTTAGAACTGCATGATGTGGTTTGTGTCCCCTGCTCAGTGCTTAGATCAACATATGTCTTGTACAAAATGATATTCTACACAAACTTTTGGGGCCTCACATGTCCCTTCTTCAGATGAATAGCAAACTGACCAAAACAAGGAGCATTTATATACACTGTGATGCATTGTTTAGAAATAATATCTATGACAGAATAATTGAGAACAATGCATAAGAGTGGCTGAAGGATGCCTTATAAATATTTTAGCACTACTTGCTAATCACCCTCTCTCAGCCATTACCCACCCACCCTTGCTGTTAAATTCTTCTCAACTAATCCATCATAATTATTTTTTGAAACATTTTATGACAGTGCATATAAATGCTCCTTACTTGGCTCAGTTTGCTATTCACCTGAAGAAGGAAACTGTGAAGCCCCGAAAGTTTGTGCACTATGCTATGTTTGTACAAGACATACTATATGTTGGTCCAGTAAAAGATACCAAAGCTTCCAGTGACCCCTGTTTTCCAAGGACCATTATGGCTAAAATCTCTTTTTACTTGCTCAGCTCCTCCATTGTTGGCACAATACACTAATGTTCTAGTACAGAACTTTGTGAGTGGTAAGGTGCATGCCTGGCACCATGGAAGGACAGGAAAATAATCCTTAGTATCACAGGAGCAGCTGCACAGGGGAGGGAGCTGGATGCCATTGTCCACCTAGGGACAAATGACCTGTCTTGGAAAGGGATCAGAGCAGTGCAGGAGGAGTTTGTGGCATTGGGGAGGGGCCTTAGACAAGTAGCACACATGGTAACCTTCTCGGAGGTGTTGCCTGTCTATGGTATGGGTGAGGCTAGAGTGCTGTGCACCATGGAATTCAATCAGTGGTTGAAAAACTGGTGCAGAGCTCAGGGTTTCACCTACATTGGGGACTGGGGGTCCACCTGGAGGGATGCAGGCCTATATTGGTGCGATTGTCTGCATCTGTCCATGAGGGGAACCAGAATCCTAGGTGATAGGTTAAAATGCTTCATTGGCAAGCATTTAAACTAGCCAAGGGGGGAAGCACTGAAAAGGAAAAGGGAAATCCTAGACCCCCCAAAATATCAGGGTAGTTAGTGAGGTAAACACCAAGATAGAGAAGTCGATAGGGAGAAGGGATGGGGTAAATGGAGAAAAAGACAAGGGCAGTAAGGGCAGGGATGGGGGGAAAGGGGTAGGGTCATCAAAAAATGGAGGGTAATGCATACCAATGCCCATAGTCTAGGTAACAAGCTCCCTGAACTGGTGGCCTTGATGGAAGAGGGATGCCTGGATATCATGGCAGTCACAGAAACATGGTACACAAAGACCATAACTAGGATGTCAACATACCAGGATACACAATCTACAGGAGGGACAGGGAGAGTAGAAGAGGAGGAAGAGGAGGAGTAGCTATCTATGTAAGGGAAGAGATCGAAGCAATGGAACTAATGGGTAAACAGGGAGGAGAGGAGGTACTGTTGGTCACCCTGGAGACTGGAAATGGCACCACAATCCGCACAGAGGTTGTATACAGACCTCCATCTCAGGGGGAGGAAATTGACAAGGAAATGATTGAAGGCATTCTTAGGATGGCAGAGAAAAGGGAGACATTGCTAATGGGAGACATGAATATGCCAGATGTTAACTGGAACA
The DNA here is from genome assembly GCA_016271365.2 of Neoceratodus forsteri. Classification (NCBI taxonomy): domain Eukaryota; kingdom Metazoa; phylum Chordata; order Ceratodontiformes; family Ceratodontidae; genus Neoceratodus; species Neoceratodus forsteri. The sequence goes on along the minus strand of CM057449.1, from coordinate 1,578,474,162 downwards.
CCTTTGCTGCAACCACATCCAAGAGCAAGGCCATTCTCGATGCCCTTCAGGGGGCATGCCTCAGACAGCTAGTGTTGGAACCCACTTTGGAGGGAGCAATCCTAGACCTGGTACTCTCAAATGGGGATGGAGAGAGGATCTCAGATCTAGAAGTGGGTAGCCATCTGGGAACAGGTGACCACCAGTGTGGTTCACAATAAACTCAGCTGTAAAGTCAAGCCATGCAAAAGTGAAGGTACTGGACTTCAGGAGGGCTGATTTTGTGAAACTAGGAGAGTACCTCAGAAAAGCACTAGCAAACAGGCTAGAAGGATGGGTGGAACAACAATGGGAAAACATCAAAACTGCCATTATAGAGGCAATAAGTCTTTGTGTGAAGCAAATAAATTAAAATGAAAGAATAAACCACTATGGTTCTTTAAAGAGGTGGCAGGGAAGGTTAGGGAGAAAAAGATAGCATTCAGGAAATATAAGGAACCACAGAAGGAGCAGGACAAAGAACTATACCAGTTAAAGCAGAAGGAAGTGGGAAGGCAGCCAGAATAGAAAAGGCACAAACTGAGGAAAATATAGTAAACTCAGTTAGGAAGAGGGATAAAACCTTTTATAGGTATATTAGGGAATGAAGAAAGACAAAGGGAGGGATACGGAGGCTGAATAAAGAGGAAGGTGGGTAGGCAGAGAGGGACAATGAAATAGCAGGATACCGAATGAATACTTCTGCTCAGTATTCACAAAGGAAAGAGGAGGGGGAGGTACCTAATCCAGTCAATAGAAGCAGTCTGGATAGGGGGGTTGATATCAATCCTTTCACAGAAGAAAGGGTTCTGAAAGAGCTCCTAAAACTGAAGGTGGACAAAGCAATGAGGCCTGATGGGATTCACCCCAGAATTCTAAAAGAACTAAGGAGAGAACTAGTAAGACCATTTACTACCCTTTTTAACAAATCATGGGAGGATGGTGTGGTACCTGAGGACTGGAGGAGGGTAGATGTGATTCCCCTTCACAAAAGTGGGAGCAAGACAGAGGCAGGAATCTACAGACCTGTCAGTTTGACCTCAGTGGTAGGGAATATGATGTAATCACTTCTGAAGGAAAGAACTGTTGAGTACCTAGAGGCCAGTGGGGCACGGGACTAAGATAGCATGGATTCACACAGGGAAGGTCATGTCAGATGAATCTAATTGATCTCTTTGACTGGGTGACCAAAGTAGTAGACCAGGGAGGGGCTGTGGACTTGGCCTACCTAGACTTTAGCAAGGCATTTGACACAGTCCCACACAAAAGATTAACATACATGTTAGCCAGCCTTTGAGTGGGTCCCAGGGTGGTAGCCTGGGTAAAACATTTGCTAGACAACAGGATGCAGAGGGTAATAGTAAACAGAGTCCACAGTGAAGAAAGGGGGGTTACTAGTGGGATACTGCGGGGTTCAGTATTGGGTCTGGTCCTTTTTAATGTCTTTATAATTGACATTGCAGAGGGACTGGAAGGAAAAATATGTCTCTTTGCAGATGACACAAAGGTCTGCAACAAGGTTGATACACAAGGTGGAGTGGAAAGGATGAGAAGGGACTTGGCAAAGTTGGAGGACTAGTCAAATGTATGGCAGCTTAGATTCAACACAAAGAAGTGCAAAGTAGTGCACCTGGGAAATGAAAACCCAGGGGAAGAGTACACAAAGGGGGTGAGATACTGAAAACAACAAAAATTGAAAGGGACCTAGGGGTAGTTGTATCAGATGACCTAAATGTGGGAGGTGAGCAAGCAATGTGAGAAGGCAGTAAGGAGGGCTGGCAGGATACTGGGATGCATAGGGAGAGGCATCACCAGTAGAAAACAGGAAGTTAGTATTACTCTGTACAGACAGTTGGTGAGACCCCATCTGGAATACTGCATGCAGTTCTGGAAACCTCCATCACTGCAAAGACATAGACAGGGTGGAGGCTGTCCAAAAGAGGGCAACCAAAATGGTGCAAGGTCTGCACCAGAAGACATACAAAGAGAGACTAAAGGAGCTTAATATGTATACCCTCAAGGAAAGGAGGGAGAGGGGGGACATGATAGAAACTTTCAAGTACCTCAAAGGAATCAACAAAGTCCAAGAGGGTAGCATCTCTCAGAAAAAGAGATGTGCAAGAACAAGAGGGCACAATTTGAAGATGGGAAGAAGGCTCAGAGGTAATGTAAAGAAGTATTTTTTTCATGGAGAGGGTTGTGGATGCATGGAACAGCCTTCCTGAGGCGGCAGTGGAGTCAAAAACAGTGGGGGGAATTCAAGAATACATGGAACAGACATAAGGCAATTGAAGTGGTGGGTAGGAGGAAGTAGGCTGTTGGTTAACTAGGATCTGCAACTCATCCATTAGGTAGGGAAACAGGCAAACTTGGTGTGCCAAGCAGTCCTTATCTGCCTTCAAATTCTGTTTCTATGTTTCTGTGGTAGAGAAGGACATAAAGTGCATCACCCCAATTGATCATGCAAGAAGCCGAAATGTGCAGAGTATGTGAGAATGGGGTGCACGTTAGGGCTGACAACCTCAAAGGCACACCCCATGCTTTATTAGCAAAGATGCAGGAGAGGTGAAACTGTAATGGATTTTCCTGTTGTTGCCGAGTGGGTGGGGGTTTGTGTGTTAGGGTTGGAAGCCCTAATGCTACAATTCTCTACTTTTATCACTTTAACCCTAACTAGTGCATTAATGATTTTTGTTTGCAAAGAATTCCCTTACTGTACTTTTTGAGATAGTATAATTGTATCCTCATTTGTCTGTGGGTCCCTGCTGTCCCATCCCCCTTTAGATGGACACATACAGTATATTTTGCTGTGGAAATGAAGGGCCCTCCGAGCCTTGCTTTTGCATTTCTAGTAAAATAGGAATTAAATTGACAGCATAGTCTTCTTATTACCCCACCGCATGTACTCGGTAAGGAAAATTTTGAAATTCCTACCAAAACATGAATCCATGCCATTGAAATGCTATTATGCGCCACGGGTGCAAAAACACAGTTTGGCCAGGGTTTGGAAAATGATGGCTGTCTCATTTATGAGGTGGCATAAAAGGGTGGCTGTGTTGAAAATTTGGAGTCAAAATATTTAAAATTGCCAAAGTTACTAGGGAGCACAGCAAAATTTCAACGTATGTGCATAGCATTGCCATTGTTACATATTTTGACCCAAATATTTTAACATAGCCTTCTTATGACCCCTTCTGATGAACAAGGGCAGTGAACATTTTAAAATCCCACCCAAAAGGTGATTTTTCCAAGAGACCACAAAATCACTTTTCTGGGCAGGTTTTAATAATACCACCAACATTGTTCATGAAATTGAGCCAAAAGGTCATGTTGAAATTTTGTGCTCAAAATATGCAATAATGTCAAAGTTATGCTACAAAGTTGAAAACTCTATTGAAATACATTTAACCACAGTTGTCTCACTTTCCCATATAGCAGTCGATGTTTCCAGGAGCAAGACATGTCTTCCATCAGAGTGTGGGTCCTCACCATAGGACCTGTTCAGGTGAGTGAGGGGGTGTGAGGAGTGTGAAGTGGTGGGTGCTCAGTGGGAGATATGGGTGGGGGGTCAGATTGTTGAGGGGCTGTTTCTTTTTTAACAGGTTAAAAAAAGACATAGAGGGACCATTTTCTTTATTACCGGAAGGATGCGATTGGAGGGTGGGGGGTGCCACTAGACACCAGGAAAAGAGGAAATATAAATGTGGATGGTGATTGGAGGGTGAGGGGTGCCACAAGATACCAGGGAAAAAAAATAATTGCAGGGACAATGATCAGAGAGTGGGTGGCACCACTAGACATCAAGGAAATAAGCAACAATAAGGGAATGGTGATTGGTGTGTGGGGCATCACTAGACACCAGGGAAATAATAAAGAATATTGGGATGGTGATATGTGGGTGGGGATTCCAATAGATGCCATGGAAAGTAACAACTGCTAATAGAGCATGCTCAGAAATGTAACTTTGGAATAGATTAATATTTTTTTCACCAGACTAGGAAAAGGCACATCTATGAGCCAGCCCCTTTGTATGCACCCTAAAAATATCAGACCAAAATTCCAAACTGTCTAAGGGCTAGAGCTTGTCAAAACAACAGCAAAAGGTATCCAGTGGACAAGGTGACCACAAATTGAGCACTTACAAAAATAGAGACTCAATAATAGTGCCTGTGTTCAGGGTTACCTGGCAGGGTAGTTACCGGATACCTGGGTGGGCGAGGTAGAGACGGCGGGAAGAGTATCTGGCCTTTGCACAGGAGGAGGAGAAGGGGTGGGAGGAGTATATGTGGGAGGTGGCAGGCAGTTGCTGAGCTGGTCAGCTTGAAAGGTGGGGAGGGTGCAGGGTTGGTCCGGGTGGCACATTTCTTTTTGTCCTGGCAGGTGGCTTGTATTTTTAAGAATCCCCGGACACCCACCCTCCTGGAGCTGGAAATTGTTAAGTGGGGGTGAGGGAGATGTGGGGAGCCGGCTACATACATTTAAATGCGGTTGCTGCCTTGCAGTTCGCCATGAGTGTACATTGCCATAATTCATTTTCAGTGATTTAAACTTGCCCAAATGGCAATCACTATTCTGCGATTGCCGTTACGATGTATAACCACAGCAAAAAGATACCAACATTTTCATTCATACAAAATATTTTGTATGGTCTGTACAAAATCCAAAGAATTGTATTTGCACTCAGACTGACAAATATCTGTCCCTTGGGATGATTGCAGGGTGCTACTAGCAGGAAGATACATTTAAACTCTAGCACAATTCTGAACCTCCTCAGAGGTCAGGCATTTTTCTAGGAGCACTTCTTGTAAAAACAGGTAAGAGACAAAAACCTTTTACCATACTGTTTACTTTACTGAAAAAATGTTTGCCTTTTAGCAGGACATAGAAAAAAAGATTTTACACAGATATTTACTGTCTGTGACCATTGAATTACAATGATGTTTAAAAGCAGTTGACTTTCAAGTATTAACTCATAATGTTAGGTCTTTAATCATAAGGAAATATTATCTAGCAATGATGATCATAGCTCTTACAGCAGGTTAACCCCTATCTCTCAAAAATGCTCATGTTGTACAACTCCTGTCTTTAAAACCGATTGCTCCTAAATGCTTCCATTGGGAGCAAGTATTATGACTCAGTCTGATTTTCCATTGCTTTGATTTATGATGCACACGCGCATCATCACTGCCCCATTCTAATGTATGAACCTAATACATGTTTAGTATGCCTCGAGCATACCGGCAAGACTTAGCCATTGTTCTGGTACTGTGGCTGGTCTGAGTTCCAAAACTTTGTGTGTTTTCAGCTGATATTAACTGATGCAAACTGAACCAACACATTTTTTTGTTAACTTGTTACGTGATCTGTTTTTGTGAAAGCATCAGATTATTATAATGACACTCATTGCATGGCGACACTTTGCTTCATGCATCTTGAATCCTGTGTGCCACCCATCTTCTTATAGCCACACTTACTAAGCTTAGTTACTTGGTTTTATTTGCTTCTGAAACATTCATGCGCCATGGCACTCACACACTTGATCATGATTTCACCATTTTCAAACCAAATGAAAAATGTCTGGTCTAATTTTAAAATATCTGTTTATATCAAAGCTCTCTATATTGACATCAAAGCAGATGAGCACTGTAGGACCTGGAATGACAAAATCACAAACTTTCAATTGGGCTAAAATGCAGACAGGGTGATTCATGTGTTAGTGCCCATGCTAAAAAATATTATATTTAATATAGGGAGGGGAGGGTTAAGACCTGTGCCGCTAGCCTATTACTTTTATATGTAGAACTAGACCTTAACTTAAGCAATAGCCCCTATCTGATTTCTAAATCTCCATGCCAAAATATCTTTATTCTTCAATAGTGCTATGAAAAAATCCATGCAAAATTAAGCACTCACAGTCATGCATAGTGTCAGTTTTGCAGAAATAAAACTCCATGCTATTTTTACTGAGTCCTCTCAGTTCCAGTGTCAGCTGGTGCTCAGGCTCGAACCCCACACTTGAACTGATGTCCTGAGAAGCAGACACTGTGTTTGACCATGAGTGCTCAACTTCGCACTGATCTTTTTTACAGCACCATTGAAGAATAAAGATATTTTGGCACAGAGATTTCAATTGGGTCTATGGTTCCTTCATTTTGTGGTGCAGAGCTATGTTATTAAATGGAACCACTGGTGGTAGGGTTATGAGTGTGGTAGGTGCACAGTGGGAGGGACAGGATGGGGGAGAGGACTGCGGGGACAATGAGGGACCATTTTCTTTCAGGTAAAAAAAAATAAAAATACCTCAGGGGACTGTTTTTTTGTTACAGGATTTAAATAAAGAAATATTTTGGGACACTAGGGGTGGGCTCCCAAGTGTCCCACACTGCTGAGGGGGATATGCTGACACAGGGATTGGGCCCACTGATGTCATCTAGGTAATAAAACAGGGGGCTGTAGGGGTCATCCAACACCGGAGATGGGCATCCCAGTGTCAGATTATATCAGTAAAATAAACAAGGAACTAAGGAATTGTGATTGGAGGGTGGGGATGCCACCAGACACCAAGGAATATATGGAGACAGTGATCATGGAGTTAGGGGTGCCACTAGACACCAGGGAAAATGGGGGTCAAAACTCACCCTGCAGCCAGCAGCAGGAGTTCAGCTGTGGCTGCAGAAGTAAACAATATCTGGTGTTCTCATACAGAGAACGAAGCTGAAGGCTCCTCTCACTAAGCTGGGCACATGGGATTTTGTATGCCCATAAAAAGCATTTCTGGCCATAATTCTCAAAAACAAACACCAGAATCTAGCTAAACGGGGCCCACTTAGGTAGGTTCTGGTGTCTGATTTGTAAAATGTCAACATTTTTATGTATTTTCCACACTTTTTAGTTAATAGAAAAACAAAACAAGATGGTGGCTGGTGAAAAATGATTTTTTTCTCTCATGAAAAAGGAATGGATCTCATGGGAGCAAATCCTTTTTCGCAAGGTCAATCCATGGTCAAACATTATCCTTCTAATTCAGATGAGACAATTCCCTTTGAAAGCAATGGGAACTTAGAAATTGAATAACTTTGCAACAGATTAATATTTTTTCACCAAACAAAGCATGACAGTTCTGTTACCAAAACTGTATATACGATAGAAAAATCACACCAAAATTCCACATCATCTGGGTGCAACACAATGAGGAAAAAATTGCAAAAAATGTTGACTTTTAAGGTTTTAGCACTATCCAGATCTCAGAATCTATACATCTGACCAGAAAAAAACTTGTCACATCAAGAGAACTGCCCAAACGGACAGCACATGCCAAATGATTTTGCAAATTTGCAAATCCATTGATCAGTTGCAAAGTTATTTAAGTACAACATTTGAGATTTAACATTAAACAGGCTACTCAACCCTATCTATAGGGGCACAACTGTGCCTATATATATATATATATATATATATATATACATATTACAGTAAAAGGTAACTTCTATGTTAAACTCAAATGTCTGAATCTTAATAACTTTGGAACCATTCAGCATATTTGGATGAAATATGGCATGCTTAATCTCTTGGTGTAGGTCTCTTGAAGTCTGTTGCATGGTTTCTGAGATAGAGTGTTGAAAAAACAGAAACACTCATTTTTTTGCCATTTCTTTGTCCACCTGGATCTCAGAAATGGCTCTAGGTTGTGATCTAAAATTGTAAGGGTAGAAAGCCTTTGCCTCACAGATGAGCATTTTGAAGGTTTGGTGAAAAAATATTTATCCATTCAAAAATCATTCAATTTTAATTTTTCCCATTATTTCCTATAGGAATATTTATATGTCCAGCTTGAAAGAAACTTTTTTTTTGAAAAATACTTAATTCACACACAAATCCAACTGTTTTATGTGCAAAGTAAGTCAATCTTTTCGAACAATACATGACTTTGCCATGGCAGAACTCTGTTGTGTCCACCATCTTGTTTTGTTCTTAGTGAGTGTGACAAAGTGAAGAAAACATGTGAAAATGAATGTAATTAAACAAATCAAAACTTAGCTAAAGGGGAGCCCTTTAGCTACATTCTGATGTTTTTTTTTAAATGCGGCCTGAACGTTTCCCAAGCACCCGAAATCTTGGATGCTGAGCTGAATGAGAAGACCACTTCTCTCCCATTCTCAGTATGAGAACAGCAGTATTTTATTAACTTCTGAAATTTTCCAAACCCTGTCCAAAATGTGTTTTCACGCCTATGGTGCAGAATGGCACTGCAGTTGCACAAAATTATGTTTTGGTGGTGATTTGAAAATTTTCTCTACCGGGTACATGTGCTGAGGTAATAAGATGGCTATGCTGATCATTTTGTCATGCATCTGAGGAGGGATGGGTGCACAGGGTCTGAAGTACCCTGTGCTCCCACAGTAAAATAAGTAAAATCCCCAAGAATGGGAGTACAGAACCCGAAGGGACCTTCCCATTGTGACATAAAGACAGTTGTAATTGTCCGAAAAAGTAAGGAAAGCCATTGCAAAAATCTTCATTAATGCAGCAGTTAGGGTGAGTACTATAGCAACAAAGGCAGGAAAATAAGGTGCTAGGGTTTAAAAAAAATGCCCCACCCCACCCTGCAGACACCAGCATCAGTGGGTTGACTTGGGGTCATGGAACCTAACGCTCACCACATTCTTGTATACTGTACCTGTCTGAGCTTATTTACTTATAGAATGGGGTGAGCATTAGGGTTCATGACCCCAGGTCACCCCACTGATGCCTGTCGGTGTCTGCAGGGCGGGGGTGGGGCATTAAGGTTGGAAACCCTACCGCCTCATTTCTCTGCTTTTGTCACTATAGTACTCACCCTAACTGATGCATTAGCAAAAATTTTATAAATATATATATATATATATATATATATATATATATATATGTATGTATTATACTGACGCAGTTGCTCCACTGTAGTTAGGGTTCAGTTGTCAGTTACTTACTAAAGTCAAAAGTTTGGGTGTTAATAACTTTGGACCCATTCAATGGATATGTCTGAAATTTGGTATGCACAGTGGGGCACGGAAGTCTCTTGATTTGCCAAATTGCGTTTCGGTCAACCTTACAGTCTTTTGGCTGGATATTCAAAAGGGTTGTGCCATGCGCAATAGGATTGCTCCTGCACAAGTCTGAAATTGCGTTATTCTGCGATATTCAGCAGGAGGCAGTTGCACCCCCCAAGTCATGCTGAGCAACAGCGCAATGCTAATGAAGGCATGCTCAACCGGAGGGGGAGGAACCATGCATAAACTGCACAGACTGATATTCAGCCGGGCTGTGCAGAGTTGTGCAGGCGCAACCCCCAACCTGCACCTGCACAACTTTGAGCCCAAAAAAAGGAGTACATCGAGGGCCACCCACAGGTGAGCTGCCACATTGCAGGGTGCAACACAGCAGCTGCCACCTGTGGGTGGCCCCTCACTTCTTCCCTGTGCCTTCCCGCAGCCCGATCATGGGCATAATAGTAACCCCCCATAGTCCAATTGTGGGAAGACCATAACTGAACAACCCCCCCACTGGCCCGATCGCGGGTAAATTAGGAATGAACCCCCCAACCTGCCCGATCACAGGCATAACATTAGTAACCTCCCGACCAGCTTGATTGCGGGCATAACGTAGTAACCCCACCCCTGACTGGCCCGATCACATGCAAAACAGAACTGAACACCACCCCCACTAGCCCGATCGTGGGCAGAACAGAGTTCAACCCCCAAGACCAATATCCCTGGTGGTCCAGTGGACAGAAGCCCAATCACGGGCATTAGAGTCAACCCCAAGACCAATATCCTGGTGGTCAGTGGACCGTGAAACCCGATCGTGGGCAGTGCGGTAAACCCCCAGGTCCAAGTACCCTGGTGATCTAGTATTTCGCCCCACCACCCACGGAGCCCCACCACCCGCTCCCCGTCAGCCGGCAGGCAGCAGCACCACCTGCATGCCGCCCACCACCCGCTGACTGACTGCCTGAGGGTTGCATGCCCATTGGTTCAGAGAAGAGCCAGCAGGTGTGCAGCCCATACCATACAATGCAGTCCAGATATGTGAAAGAATTCTGACTGCGGCGGTATGGTCTGCATGCCCATTGGCTCTTGCTCTGAACCAATGGGTGCAGCCCTACCAAGCAGTCCGTCGGCAGGTGGTGGGGTGGCAGGTGGTGGGGTGCTGCCATCCGGCTAGCTGATGGGGAGCGGGGTGGTGGGCCCCATGGGTGGGTGGGTGGGTGGGGGCCACTTGATCACCAGGGTACTTGGACCTGGGGTGTTGACTCTAATGCCTGCGATCGGGTCACGGTCCACTGACCACCAGGGATATTGGTCTTGGTGGGTTGAACTCTGTTCTGCCCATGATTGGGCTAGTGGGGTGGGGTTCAGTTCTGTTTTGCCCACGATTGGGCCAGCCGGGTGGAGTTCAGTTCTGTATTGCCCGCGATCAGGTCAGTGGGGGGGGTTACTTCATGCCCGCGATCGGGCTGCAGGGGGTGTCGGTCCTCAATGGCTGCTGCCTGGCAGGGCACCAGGCACAAGTTGTCAGGGATCAGTGCACCTGCATGCTAATGGCATGCAAATGGGGCCATAAGTAGATGTAAATGGCCCCCCTGCACCTTGCATGAATTATGGCCCCATTTGCATGTCACCTTTTGAATATCATAAATTACATGGCGCAATGGAACTTGCACCACTGCATCCTGAATGCTCCACTCTGACCACTTGCAGTGGCGCAAGTTCCACTGCCCCATGCACAGTGGCTGTGGCTGGGGGGCGATATTCAAAGAAGTTGCTCAGTAGCACAACTCCTTGGAATATCACCCCAGCCACACCCCAGCTCAACTTTTTTGAGCAGCGCAAGGGCTTGCGCCACAGAATGGTCTCAGTTTGAATATCCAGCCCACTGTGTACAAAAACACTGAAAAATGCAAAATTATCCATTTTTGGAGGCAGCTTTTGAGATTTTGGACGTGGCCATGCATAGCCATTGTGTGGTGTGCCACTCTGCAAGATGGCTTGTTTGAATGAGCTTTGGTGGCCGAACATCCCACTTTTTGTTTGGTGAAAAAATATTAAAGGCATTTAAAAGTTATGCCACTTTTAAGTTTCCTTTATAAGTCAATGGGAACATTTATATGTATGTTTTGCAAACAAGGAATGGGATTCTGGCCATCTCATCCCACCTGGCGGTCAAAGAATTTGCAGCCTCATGGTTCAAGAGTCTTTGTCCCTGAGAATTTTAAAAATTCTTTTGTCGGTAGGTCCACCATCTTGTTTTTAGTTTTCTGATCAGAAAAACACAAATATCTTTGCTCAGGGGTCACTTCTGAAGTAAAACTTGGATCGGTTTTACTCAGGGGACTCTGATCTACCAAGCCATGCCTTTGGTTTGATCCAAATCAGTCTGAAAATAGAGTTATGAGCTTTTAAAATCTTAGTTCACAGCTTGGTAATGATCGTTGAGCATGAGTCTGCAAATTCTTTGATCATGAGATTCTTTGAACAAGATCATGCATCATGAGCGATGGATGAGATGGCCAGATTTCAAAATCAATTTTCTCAGCCATGGGGTGCCCTAGAAAGTTAAATGAGGGTGAGTTTTGCTCAGGGGGCTCCATTCTGTGCCATCTGAATACAAAATATAATGTTTTCAATATCCCTGGTAGTCTAGAGCCCCTCCCAAACATGATTAAATAGATAACTATCTCTAATTCCCTGGTAGTCTAGTGGCCCCGCAATGTATATTTCATACATATTGCTTTTTTATATCCCTGGTAGTCTAGTGGCCCCCCTGATATGTATTAAATTATTATAGTTATTCCCGTCCCTGGTAGACTACAGGGCCCCCCCATCATAATAAGATACATAATGATCTGGAATTTCCTGTCCAGGTAGTCTAGTGGCCCCTCAATGTGTATTTCATATATTGATTTGTTAGATCCCTGGTAGTCTAGCACCCCCCATCATAATAAGATACATAACGATGTGCAATTTCCTGGTAGTCAAGTGCCCCCCCAACCAGCTGTGCCAGCCACCCAGCACCCCCACCTTCCCCTGCCGTCGACTGGCACAGCCACCTCTCACCTCCATGGCCAGCCACCGACTGTGTGTATTAGCAGTGCTAATGCAAGAGGCACTCAGAAATGATTTCTGAGCACCCTTTGCATTAGCGCTCCTAATGCACACAGTCAGAAGCTGGTCGTGGAGGTGAGAGGTGGGCTGTGCCAGTCATTGGCTGGGGAAGGTTGGGGTGGTGCTGGGTGGGCTGGCACAGCTGGGTAGGGGCCACTAGACTACCAGGAAATGTAAACTGCAGAATTTTAAGCCCCTATAACTTGAAAACAAAAGACCAGAATATTACAGATTGTGTTACTTTCATTGACTCTAAATATTAGACTCTCAGGCCTCCCCCTTGTCCAGCAGTACAGCCTTGCACTGCCATGCTGATGACCTAGTTTCAGAAATGAGCCTATGGAAGTTATGTTGGGAGTCAGGCCATGACCAAGACAGCTGCTGCTTGGCACTTCATCTCAGTCAGGGAGAGTTGGTGATGGGTTCCACTAACATAGTGGTCCAGCTGCTGGGCCAGGTAGCTTGCTTCTGCCACAGTGGAAGCTGTGGCTGTGTGAGGCTGACAGAGGCACCACCCTACCAGGGGAGATGGGAGAAAAAAAAATGTAGAAAAACCCAGTAAGTAACTGAATGATGGCTCGGTTCAGCTTGATCCAATATACCCTGTCACAAATCCACTCAGCAGGTCAGCCCTCTACTCGCAAAGTGCCAACCTCTGACTGCAGTCTAGTGAACGGTTAACAGAACAAGGTAACCCTCTTGTCTGTTTTTGTGGGTTCAAGTCAACATTCAGTATCAAGTTCTGGAGGGATTCAAACTGTGAACTTCTTGCTAGCGTACCCAATGCACAGGCTTAGATAATTCTGTCTTTGGGGGGCCAGATATCTTTGCCTATGGGCACCTAACCACATGCACAGAAATTAGCCCTTAAAAACTGTAACAAAAGACCTCAGATTTTAAACACTTACCTTTTTCCAGTTTGGTTTCACTATTCAAGCTTATGTATGGTGTCTTCTTTAAACATATATACTGTACTTCTAAAGGAAAGAAATCAAAGACAGACCAAGTAAGCTCTAAAATAGAGTTTTACTAAAATAGATAAAAAATATGAAACACATAAAATACAGAACTATTATATCACAAGACATACAAATCTCTTAAACAAAATAGGTTTTAACAGTGCAATTCTTACTACAGTACTTAGATTTGTCTCTCTCTAAATATCTGCTTAAAGTGCTCACAGATGTTTCTTTGTCAAAGTCTAGATAGAAGTGTCTCTGTGAAGTAAAACAGAATAATCCTTAAAGAAAACTGTATTTGCCAACCCCTTTGTGTGAGGTCACCTAGCTCCTCCTCTGTCAGAATATATATAAAAAAATTTCTATACAAAAACAGGACGTCTTTTCAAAGTATTAAATTCTGTAATCCTCAGCACAACTCATTTTCTCTTTCAAATGACATTTCTTTGATCTGTGAGCAGTATCCCCTCTTACACAGACACCAAAGCATTTATGATTTTGCACCAGTGTACTACCTTATTTCCTGCTCAAAACATCATAAAAGGGATACTGATTTCCCTCTTAGCAGCTAAAGCTATAATTAACTTAGAAAAGTCTGTAATTAGCTTCTGGCCTTCCAACTAACACCTTGTATCTAAAACATGTGTGTGTGTGTGTGTGTGTGTGTGTGTGTGTGTGAGAGAGAGAGAGATCTCACATGCTGTTTCAGCATTTCTCATAGCAGACAGTCCATCACGCATTTTTATATTACAAAAAAAGATACAGGGATCAGAACCAGCTATCCAAAGGTCACAATACCTCCCTACCTAGACTGAATTTGGGGTCTCTATCCCCTGCATGGGATGAGCTTCCCAAATCAGTTCACTCCTCATAGACCCTAGACAGCTCATCTGAGTTCTGATGTTTGGCTCTAGCCTTATGTACGATTGTCATATCACACCCTTGCAAATCAAGACTCCATCTTAACAATCTACCATTGTTCTTTCCCATCTGTGTCAGCCAAACCAGGGGGTTGTGGTCCATCTGCACCACAAAATGCTGCCCATATAAGTATGGCTCTAATTTCTTGAGGGCCCACAATATGGCAAGACACTCTTTTTCCACCGTGGAGTATGCCTGCTCCCTGGGAAGTAATTTCCTACTCAGGTTCACTACTGGGTGATTTATCTCTTGGCTGGATGTCTGATTCTGTTCTGCCCCAGTACCCACATCTGTGGCATCAGTCTGAACTATAAAGGTTTTGCTTTAGTCAGGACTTGTCAAAACAGGAGCACTGCACAGTGCCTCATTTAGTTTGGAAAAGGCTTCCTCACAGGCTGGGTTCCAGGTAATTTTCTTGTGCATCCTTTTCTTTGTCAGGTCAGATAGGGGAGCAGCCAGGGCACTGTAATTAGGTACACATTTTCTGTAATACCCTGCTTTCCCTAGAAAACTCCTGACCTGCTTCTGTGTTTCTGGTCTGGGCCATGCCTGGATTACCTCTATCTTTATTTGGTTAGGACGGCGCTGTTCCAGGCCTACCACATGCCTGAAGTATGCCACTTCTCCCATAGTCACCTGGCACTTCTTGACTTTGACAGTAAGCCCGACCCTCTGTATCCTGCCCAACAATTATCTAAGGTGGGACAGGTGTTCCTCCCAGCTGGTACTGAAGATGGCAATGTCATCCAGGTAAACCATGGTGTACTCCTTAGCACCATTTAACACGTGGTTCACCAACCTTTGGAAAGTGGCTGGGGCGTTCTTCATTCCAAAAGGCATTACTTTAAACTCATATAAGCCTATCAGAGTGATGAAGGCCGACCTCTCCCTAGCTCTGTGTGTCAACTCTACCTGCCAATACCCCTTGGTCAGATCAAGAGTCGTAAGGTAGGTAGCCCCCCCTTGTCCAGGAGTTCATCCATCTGGGGCATCGGGTGGGCGTCTGACTTGGTGACTGCATTCAGTCCACAATAGTCCACACATAAATGAGTAGAGCCATCTGGCTTGGGCACAAGGACTACAGGTGAGGCCCAAGGGCTGTGGGATCTCTGGATTACCTCTAAATCCAGCATCTCCTCCACTTCCCTCCTAATGTCCTTTTGGACAGCCTCTGACACTTGATATGCTGTCTGCCGTATGAGCGTCTGTGTCCCTGTCTCCACATCATGCATCGCTAAGGGGGTTAATCCAGGCTTGGTGCTAAACAATGGGGCAAAGTCTGCTAAAACCTCCCTTACTTTCTGGATCTGGTCCGAGGCCAACTGGGGAGACAATTTTACTGCCTCCACAGAGGACTCCCACTTTCTCTCTTCCAGCAAATCCAGAAAGGGGTCTCCTTCGTCCATCCCCTCCCCATGACTACACCCTGCAAACACCATGTCAGCCCTATTTGCATATGGCTTCATCATGTTGACATGGTACATCATTTCTGTCTGTCCTCTGTCAGGTAACTCCACAATATTGTTCACGTTATTTATGTTCCTAACCACTTTGTATGGTCTTGCCCACTCAGCCAGCAGCATGTCTTTCTGGACTGGAATAAGGACCATAACTTGCTAACCAACATTGTATGAGTGAGCTCTGGCTCTGTGATCGTACCACACTTTTTGTTTCTGTTGGGCAGCTGCCAGGTTGCTCTGGGCTGTCCCCATAAGCTGCTTCAGCCTTTCCCTAAACCTAAGGACATAATCCACTATGGGAGTTCCCTGGGTGGTGTGCTTGCCTTCCCAGTCCTCCCGGATCAAGTCTAGGGGCCCACATACCCCATGTCCATATAAGAGTTCGAAGGGGGAAAATCCTGTTGACTCTTGGGGCACCTCCCTTTGTGCAAACAACAGGTGGGGAAGGTATTTCTCCCAGTCCCTCTCATGCTGTTCAGCAAATGTCAGGAGCATTGACTTTAGGGTGCCATTGAATCTTTCCATAAGCCCATTGGTTTGTGCGAGATATGGTGTTGTGCATCTCTGCACCACTACACACTTCTCCCATAAACGTTTCTTCAGGTCTGGCATGAAGGAACCCCCTCGATCGGTGATTACCTCCTGCAGAAACCCACCATGGGAGAAAATCCCAAGTAAGGTATCTGCCACTTTGTCCATCCTCAGTGAGGATAGGGTGACTGCGTCTTGGTGCTGGGTGGCATAATCCACCACAGTCAGGATGAATCTCTTCCCTGAGGAACTGGGGGTATTTAAAATCCCCACAATATCCATTCCCACCCTCTGGAATGGCTCCTCCACTATAGGTAATGGAATCAGGGTGGCTTGGGTCTTCTTGCCCACCTTCCCTATTTCTTGGCACTGGTGACAAGACCTGCAATACTCCTTCAACTGCTGGGTGAAGTTAGGCCAGTAGAAATTCTGGGCTAACCAGTGCATAGTGCGCTCGATTCCCAGATGACCAGACAAGGGAATATCATGTGCAATTCTGAGCAACTGCTCACGATACTCCTGGGGAACAACAAGCTGCCTGTCTAGTATCTCTCCCTCAGTCTGTACTGCCTGAGTATACATAAGTCCATTTTCCCAATAAACCATATTTCTGCCATCACCTCCCTGTGCTCTGCCAGAGTCTGTCATGCCCTCAGCTTCTCTAAACTAGAGTCACTCCTCTGAGCAGCTGCAATCCCCTCACAAGTCCCAAGGCATGGGACAGGTCCCCTTCAGTCACTAAACTAGGGTTCCTAGCACTAGCGTCAGGGCCTTCAGGATCACTGTCAATCCCAACCCTCTGACAATGGGTCACCCCTTCCTCTTCAGAGTAACCCTCTGTAGCTGTGTGGTTACTTGCTACTGGGGAAATTACTACCCCCTTTTCATTAGTCTCCCCATATGGAGACACAGGCTGGGGAACCAGTCTCTCAGTGGTTTCCTCAATGGCTTCTGTGGGGTTCAGAGAACTACAATTTCCTCTTGCCACTTGGCTATGGGTAACTGCACATACCATCCCTTGTTTGAGATTGTTGCCCAGGATCACATCCACTGTTGAGGTTTTGGATACAGCCACCTGTTGCACAGTCCCTGTTTCACCCCAATCTAGGAAGACACTAGTGAGGGGCAATGTTTTCGCCTCACCAGTGAAGTCCTGTACAGTGATGTATTTATTGGGTATAAGCTGACAAGGCTCTACCATATCCCCCTTTACCAAGGTCAGGTATGCCCCTGTATCCTTTAACCCCAGCGTCTGTACACCATTCAAGATGACTGGGTGCATGTGCTCCCTCATGTTCACTGGCATGCTTCCAGGGACACACAAACAACCCACTTCTTTTCTAGAACCATCTTGAATATTATTGCTTTCCTAATTGGGACACTGTCTGGCAATATGCCCAGTTTCTTTACATAACCAACATTCATTTCTCTGTTCAGAGAAATCTTTTCTCTGAAACCTGGGGTTAACTGGTTTCAGTGGAGGCAGTGAGGCAGTTTTGTCCTGGGGAGATTCAGTAGGGATCACATTCACTCTATGATCAACATTATGGTCTTTGCCCAAACTGGCACAACCCCGCTGCAGTGGAAATCGACTTTGAGAAGGCATTTGATTCCCTTGAATAGGACTTCTTGCTGCAGATGCTAGAAGTTATGGGATTTGGACCCCACTTTCGGGCTTGGGTCACTGCTCTGAACAATCAGCCCATCACAGGTTCTCACAAGTGCCACATTGTCTGATCCCTTCCCTTTTGGGCGAGGTACCAGGCAGGAGTGCCCATTATCTCCCCTACTCTTTATACTAGCATTGGAGCCACTTGCAAATATTGGGGGTATACGTATTGGTGAAAAGACTTATGCCACTTTTCTATATGCAGATGATCTGCTAGTGCTACTAGCTGATGCCCCAGCTTCCATTCCTTCCCTACTTAGGCTGCTGGTGGAATGTGCTACACTGTCTGGCCTAAAGATCAATCGCTCCAAAATGGAGGTGTTACCACTAAACTTCCAATGTCTTAAATCCTCATTTGATCAGTATGGACTCCAGTGGGTGGCTCACTCGATAGTGTACCTGAGTATTAGGCTTCATGCAGGCATAACTAAAATTTGGGAGATAAACTTAAACCCCCTGCTTGTCGATATTAGGATAGAATTAGACCAATGGTGAAAAATTCACCTCATGTTGGCTGGGAAATTATCGACCATAAAAATGGTCGTTGCCCCTAAACTTTTTTATATACTGTCTCACATATCCCTTTGACTCTCTCGACAATGTGGGTTGCATCCATAGATAAAATGTTATCTAGCTTTTTGTGGGAAAAGACTACACCTAGATACAGCAGGAACAAACTACGTGCACATTAGAAGCAAGGGGGATGGAATCTCCCTTGGATAGAAGGATATAAATTAGTATACCTTACAGCGCAGACCATAATATGGTTTCTACCACCTGGAGGCAACATTCCTCAGTGGGCTGAGATGGAGTCAGTAAGAGCTGGATAACGGAGCCTGTTGACCTTGCTATACTCCCCTTTACCTAAAGACTTAAAGGAGCACCCTACCATTTCGGCTTCAGCCTTGACGTGGCACTCAGTTCATAAAAAGCTAAAGGTCAATCTGTATCCACTGGCTGAAATGCCAGTTTGGCTTGATAATACCTTTATGATTGAGGGGGAAACTATATTTTTGCCTGAATGGGCAAATAAGGTAATATTCAATATAGCTCAAATACTGGAAAATGGGGGACTAAAGTTGAAATCCTTTAGGGAACTAGATGCTGAATACCATTTGGGGAAAAAGACCTTTTGTCAATATTTGCAATCATGTAGTGCAGTGCAGGCACATATCGAGCAACATTATGGGGCACGACAGAGTAACCCAACCCCTCTCCCTAGCTGGCTAGCTGTCAAAAAAAGACTGGTTAGCTACATATATTCAGCCCTCCGATCTCAGCTTCCCTCTGGCTCCAATACAGCTAAGACTAGATGGGAAAAGGCCCTTAATCAGTCTATCTCAGAGGAACAATGTTCAGCATGCTGGAGGGAAGCTCATAAAAACCTCCTGGATGTTCGGAGTCAGCTAATACAGCATAAAATTCTCTCTCACTGGTACCGCACCCCCAGCATGCTTTATCACATGCATCTTTCTGAAAATGACCATGCTGGAGATGTGACACCCAGGTGGTAGATTTGGCCCATGTACTGTGGCAATGTCCAAAACTGACATCTTTCTGGCTTGCAGTGTTGGGCCTTGCCAAACAGATACTGGGTGCTACAACTGGAATGACTCCTATGGACTGCATCCTGGGTCTTCCACCTTCGGATCTGAAACTCTCCAGGATGCAAGTCCACTGGCTGCTAATTTTTAGCTTTCAGGCTAAACGGCTCATTTTAAGCCATTGGCGAACTACAGAGATCCCATTTCTATCCGAACTACATAACTCCACGGCCCATATGGCCCAGCTGGACCCCTTATCCCATATAGCTGTTAACAATTTGTCTTAATACTATCTCTGTTGGGCCCCCTATATGGCTTTTCTCTTCCCCCATGCTGAGGTAGGTTGAATTTCAGCAATAACCCCCTTGGTCATAATCTGGTAATGAAGAGACGCAACTGAAAGACCAGATTCTTTAGGTCCAAATGTAATATTGGTTTGCCTTCTAGTCTTTGTCATTGATTAATATGCATGATACCTATAAAGGACTTAAATAATACTGTTTAATATAATGTAAGAGCATGTTATCTCCTCATGAGAAATGTCTCAGTATTTATGTGAAGAGACTTCAGTACCCTTCATATTCTCTGATACTAGAATATATAATTTAAAGAATGTCAGTGCTGAGACATAACCTTTTAAATCATCCTGTGGCATTTAACGATGTGCTGTCTTAAATATTGATAATTGTATAAACATAATGATGCAGAGATATAACACCACATATATACCAATCTCATGTATAGACACTTTATTACTTGCTTCTTTATGACTATAGTCATGTCGATTCTTGTCTTTTTTCTTAGCTTGTTTAAGTATGATCATGGCTGTGAAGCATACCTGTAATGTATCTTACTGATAAACTACCAATACAAAGTATTAACTTAAAAAAGAATTCTTACTAATAACACCCTCAAGTCTGGCAATCAATGTACATAATTCACCAGCAAATTGAACTATATAGTTAACTGTATAAAACACACTTTTGTAACCAGATCAGAAGACACGCTCTCACCGCTATATGCTGTAATGCTTATATCCACCCCACCTAGATTATGGCTCTGAAGTTTGGAGTCCCTTCTTAAGAAAGGCTGTTGATCTTATTGAAAAGACACAAAGAAGATTTGCAAAACTAATTTCAAAATGTAAGAAGAAACATGAAGAAAGGTTCAGGGATCTAGGATTGTTTTCATTAAGTGATAGAATAGCATGGGTAATTTGTTATTATTTTGAAAGATGAACAATTGTTTAATGACCAGGACTTAGAATTTAAGAGGTCCAAACATGATTTCAGAGGTCACAAACTACATCTGCTGGAAATAAAAATTAGTAAAGACATTAGGAAATATGATTTTGTCCCAAGGGCAATTAGATTATGGAATAAGCTTCCTCACAACATTGTGTATTCTAAGTTTTTGTACTTTTAAAACTATATTGGACATTTTCATAAAGTATGGCTGTCTGTTCAGCTGAGACTGAGAAGTGGGGGGAAATCACTAACGGGCTATATGGCTACTATTGCCTTATACATATAAGTATGAACCCAAGTGCAAATGTTAGGTCACTGTCTCTTTTGAAATTGTATTTTACCCCCCTACTGTTCCTGACAGCCTCCTTCTTGACTGACAACCCCCTCCAGCCCTGTATCCCTACTCCTTCAGGGTATACCTACACCTTCATTGTCTGCCCAAGGACCATGATTGTGCCCGGCCACTGGTGCAGGGTCAGTTGATCTTCCTGCCACCCGGAGGTTTATCTTCCATTGTTTCCTTCCTTCCCTGTTGCTGGGGTGTGACATACAACTGTGTGTAAGTGGAGGTGTGTGCATGCTGCAGATTCCTGCAGCACCCTCCCTTCTTTTGGCATCCCTGAC
Organism: Neoceratodus forsteri; assembly: GCA_016271365.2. Lineage (NCBI taxonomy): Eukaryota > Metazoa > Chordata > Ceratodontiformes > Ceratodontidae > Neoceratodus > Neoceratodus forsteri. Next base: position 1,578,453,049 of record CM057449.1, on the reverse strand, counting down.
CTGTCCTACCCTCAGGCCTCCATCTGGGGGTAGGCATACATTGGGACTGCCAAACCACCTTCCCAGGCAGAGAAACCTCTATCCTCCAAACACTCAGGTCTCTCCCTCCCTCTCTGCCAAGCTGACCTCCAGCAACCCATATCTGCATTCAAACATGGGTCATCAGTGTGGTAGAAGGTAAGGTGTGATGCTTCATCCCTCCACGTCACTGGGCCAGCCTCAGGTCACTATCTTGAGTGATGAACCATAAGAATAGTTATGGACATCACTGTGCACTAACTTGAATTCTTGCAATATGCCAGATAATCACTAGAGCTCACTGACTTAATGACTGTGGAATCACATACATGTACAGAATTGTTTCTGTACAACACTTAACAACTCTGTAGATAGTTATGTATATCTTTACTATTTGGAAACAGTGGCACCAAGTGGCACCAAGCTTCAAGTCTTGCAACTAGTTGTGACTTAGGCCAATGTGACATAAGTATCGGGATATCTTTAGTCTTGATGGAGCATGATGCTGGACATCCCTGTCACAGAAGTATTGGAGGGGTACTGCAGGGTCATTATGCTAGTGCAGGTAAGGTGATTCACTGGTGACAAGTACTTTATGAAACTTAAATTCTACAAGCAGAATTCTAGAGGCATTACTATTATGCATCCATGAGTTTTTCATTAGGGAAATGTTGCCAATTAGTAATTTCTAAAGTATCCACAATAAGGTTTACCCTACTAAACCACATTTATCCAGCTTAATGAGACTCTAGTGGCTTAATTTTTAAAGATTCCTCTGATCTCCATGATTTGCCATGATCTAGGCCATTGGCAAACTTCCGAGTGCATTAGGGACACTATGCCTTATTTTGTAAAAATAATGGTCCCTGCACTGAAGACCCAGGAGTTGCCACAGCCACAAGGTTGTGGAACACATTGGGCACAACTGCGGTGTTCCACAGAGGGATCCATCACCCCACACAAAGCGCATTCCCAGACTACCTGTGGAGGCTGGAGGATAGCAATGCCTGGAAGGTGCGGACATGGGCCAATGGAATCCTGGTGGTCCCAATGGGACAAGGGGGCAAGGCGGCAGTGGGAGGGACATGTGGAAGCACCTGGAAAGATGCCATGCAAGTTGCCACACAGCTAATTGGGCCGGGTAGGGGGGGCACGACCAGACCAATGTGTTATGTACCTAGTGGACATGGCACCATCCCCACAGAACCCATGGGACCCTAAAGGAAGCAAGTGGCAGTGGGTGCATGTGGTGGCTGGGGACATGCCCAAAGCACTGCAACATGACACACATACAGAGTCCTCTGTGTGACAGCCAGCAGATGCCTTACTACAATGCAGGTCCTGTGGGTCCTGTTGGGCAATTTCCAGGGTTGCAGTCCACTGGGGTATAGAACATGCTGGTCCGGCTGTGCCTCCCCACCTGGCCTGATTGGCTGTGTGGCAACTTGTATGGCATATCCCTTGGGTGCCTCCACAGGTCCCTGCCACTGTGCCCCCTTGCCCTCTATGGCACCACCATGGCTACATTGGCAGCCAGTACCCCCCAATCACCACAATACCAGGCAGTGGCACAGGTCCCTTAAATCACCTTCGGGCTGGTCTAAACTCAGCCCCCTGTTGTGATTACAGTGGGGCTTCTCGAATAGCAAAAAAGAGGTTGTGCAATCCCACTGTGGCACAACCACCCTTGTGACCTGGTGCATGGGTGCTTCTGACACAAGCATGGTGCAGGGTGGCTATGGGGCACGGCATCTCAATTTTGCTACAGCTGGCATTCAAAAAACAGGATATCCAAAAAATAAGAATGATGCAATGTGCCACTTGTGTCATACCCATTTGGAGCAGGCACCTTGCATCATAGATTTCAGTTTGAAAATCGAGCAACGGGATGCATTTACTTTAGTATGCATGTCAAATATTGAGTTTATACCTGCAATAACAGTGCAACTGTAAACATCCAAATATTTTGAAATATTTAACACAATTTAACAAATACTGAAATTGTGAAATGTTATTCACAATTAACAGAACCAATTACCTGTCTATATAGCAGTTTCTATGGCTCCTTCAAGAAAGTATGCATATACATTTTCACGTTCATTTATCTAGCTCCAAAGGTGGTGAAGTTGTAAGCATAGAAATATTTTCAGAAATGTTCACATGAATAATAGATTGCCATACTCTGAGCCCCTATAATTTCCCACTCCTCACCAAATGTCAGAAAACTTAGAAACATTTTAGCCTCCCTTTCAAATAATATGGGTGCCACATTTCACATATCTAGCTATAAAACTGACTGAGTTATGATCTAGTAAAGAATTTTCAAAAATTCCACATAATTATGCAAAATTTCACTAAAATTGATGAAAATTCTGCTAAATTGTAATTTACTAATTTGCCCAGCCCTACCAACAGCATGCCTTCTTTTAAAGGAAGCCACTACACTGTAGCAAAACAATAAGGACACACATTCTTCTGCACTATTACACTATGGAAACCTCCGCACACCAAAACAAAGCAGTCAAAAGCAGGAAATGATTCCAGAACCAACTGCAGCTTGCAAGCTTGTAAACTGTGGGCCAGATTTTCAAAGCATGGTCAGAAGCAGATCTAGGGGGATTTAATGGGTGCAGGTGCACCCATTGTAACTTTACTTGCTTGCTGCTGCTTATCACTTTGCTGGAGAAGTCTACTATATTGATTGTAAGAAATATACATTCAAAGCTATAAATTATGTTTATATTTTCAGTCAAAAATATCATGAAAAGGATAGTATAAAAGATTTGAAAAATTATAAAAAACTTGCTTATCAAGTACGCACACCACCACAGCACACCCCATTGTAAAATCTTAGATCTGCTACTGAGCATGGTGCATGACTTGTGCAAGCCATGCAACATGATACGTAGGTTCTGGCAGTGTGCCAAACCCCATTGTTGCAGCTGTACCCAATTTTACAATCTTGGGCACAGTTGCAACAGTTTTTACGATTTATGGCAGCTTGCACCAAATATCTGGAGCAAGTTCCATAAAAAGGCTCCAAGGATTGTACAAGTTAGACAATAAAATGTTTGTCTAACTTGTGGCAATTGCCGCACAGGATAGAAAATCACTTTAGCTTGCCGCAAGCCCCATTTGCCATATTGTCAGTGCACCCAAGGCTTGCGGCAATCTAAGCTGTTTGAAAATCCTATCCTATTTAATAATCCACATGTATTACATAAATAAATGTTGGTAATTTTAGGGAAATACACCATCTTGGGGGGGTAGTTAAGTAAATAAGTCCACTCACCCTTCGAGCTTGTGGTTTATTTGCTAGTTATCCCTCCTTGATGGTATATTTCCCTATGCACTATATATAATTTATAGGGTTCCTTAGTCAGTGACTCTATTTCCTAATTTCTGCTATTGCAGCTTATATATCCTGGCAAGAGGTGGGTGCTGTTCACTCTGTCCAATTACTAACATTTAAGTACCTTCACTGCTATGCTATAAGACCACTGCATTACACTTTATCATGTCCCTTACCTATCCTTGTGTCATCTTGCTATGTTCTTACTAGCTCTTCACCTGTAACCTAGAGTGGGTATTGAACACACTACCTCAGGTGCATCTGATTTATAGGTGATGTTCCATCCACTCAGCCACACAGCCTGATATAAATTCCCCCTCTCTTAAATGGTTTGTCCCTATGGATATTTGTGTTCACTCACTGGATCTTGGAACAATGTTGGAACAATCTTGGAACTATCTCTCCAGATTGCCATTAGTTCCTATAGGGAGTTACCACTAGGGGCATATTTGTTTCATACCTATACCCTACATGGTCTTAGAAGAACATCACTACAAGTTCAGTAGAGGACACAACTCTCTTATTGTTTCTTCCCTAACTCAACATAGTACAAATCCCATAGAACTCATTGACTTCCTTTGTCCATTTCTCCATCCTCTTCCAACCCATTATTATCCTAATTTTCCATACCCTCTGATACTTTACACAACAAGCAATATGGTGTCAAAATACTTGACCCTTACTTTGCTGCATTATATTACTTAGCATCATTTATCACTGCAAAGTTTCTGTTAGCTCTCTGGACACTTCTCATATTAGCATAACCACCACTAACTCAGCTGAAATACACGTCTGGAACAATATACCTCCAAAATCACCAACATATTTGGCATGTTAAAATGTTAATATCTTATGAACCTGAACCGATAAACCTTCCTGCCCGTGTGGCAGTCAATGCTAACATCCTTTATCACCAGAGGGCACTGCCATATAACCCTCCTCTAACCTCCTCAGCCCACAACATGGCCAAACCTTTATCCCATAAAGTGTTCACCTTCAGGTTAAAAAAATTGTTACTGATTTTAATATTATGGTTAGGGAATGTGGAGTTAAATCCAGGCCTCCGTCTCCATGTTAAAGCACCTTATGAATTAACGCACCTAAAAGGCCTAAAAATCTTATATGTAAACATGTGTAGCCTACTGAAAATGCTCAACTTAATACAGGCTTGGACATGTCACACAAAGCCAGACATCTTAGTATTACAGAAACCTGGTTAAGAAGTTCTGCGTTAAATCATGTAATAAATACCCCATCATATACCATCTTCAGGACTGACTGGTCTACTTGGGGAGGGTTGCAATATATGTCCTCTATAAATTCATGGCTGCCATAGCCAGCTCTTCTGCAGTAACTAGAGAGTTTGACTGACTTACATTAAAGGTCTCCTTATCTCTAAATGAGGCTATATTCATTATAATGTGCTACAGACCACCTGCAGGAGGACTCAATTTGCTACCCCACCTCAGCACCCTTCTGGATGCTCACAGCACAGAAACTTTTATAGTGGGTGACCTTAACCTAGAGTGGTTCTCTCCATGTTCTAAATCTATAAAAGTCCTATGTGATGCCCATGGTCTCCACAGCTCACCCCCAAACATACAAATGTAAATATAAAAAATTCAGCTAATAGCAGCCTCCTCAATCTAATCCTTGTAAATAAACCTTACAAAATTTCTCATAATGGGGTGTTTCATAATGACATCAGCAGCCACCGATTCATTATACGTGTGAGGGCCATACCAAAGCTTGCATCTGCTTCCAGCTTCATATATAAGAGAAATCTCTGCAGGCTTAATTGTTCCAGCTTCCTGTATGAATTGAGCTACATAAGATGGCAAGAATTCTACCTTGCTCAAACAGTTACTGAGGCTTGTACCCTCTTCCAGAACAACATTCTGAATGTGATAAATAAATACACCCCACTAGTGAAATCAAGAACTAGAAAGAGGACATGTCCTTGGTTTACAGGAACTGTAAAAATATCACTATATGATCAAGATGCACTGTGGAAGAAAACTAGAAAATCTAAGGTGGAGTCTGATTGGTCAGCATTAAGGGGAGCACGGAACCAGTGCACCAAACTTATATGGTCCGCAAAAGCAAAATATTAGCAAAAGGAGCTAGACTACTCTAAAAACAATGCCACAAAATGTTGGCAAATCCTAAGGGAGATTGAAGGGCACAATTCACCCTCATCCCTGCCCACTAAGATCGTCTCTTGTGGAAACACTTTTGCCAACAAGCACAAGATACTTGAAAAATTAAATAACCATTTTGCCACTGTGGGGCTGGCCTTGACTCATCACCTGAAAGCCACTTTCATTTGCAGTCTTCCCCTATTGACCCTCCCCCCATTCACCTCCTCAGGCACACAACCACCTCCTAAGTTTAGCTTTAATCCAATCACATTAAAGCAGGTTGAGGACTTACTAATCACTCTAGATACTAAAAAAAGTGCTGGTGCCAGTTACCTTGAGCCTTTCTTCCTCAAACTAGAACACCAGTTCCCCACAGCACCCATTATTCATCTATTCAACTTGTCACTTACACAACAGGTCCTTTCTTCCTCCTAAAAAATTGCGTACATATTCCCCCTCTTTAAGTCTGGTGATCCTTGTGACCTTAATAATTATAGACCCATATCACTGCCACCAATTCTATTGAAACTACTTGGAAAAATAGTTAACACGCAGCTAAAACAGCATCTGGACACCCCCAACACTCTAATCCGCTTACAGTCTGGCTTCAGACCAAAGCACAGCACAGTTTCTACTCTGGCAAAAGTGACCAATAATTGACAAACTGCACTTGATACTAAACTCCATATAAGTGCAGTCTTCTTGGACCTAAGCAAGACCTTTGATACCATGGATCACACAGTACTTTTACACAAGCTAAGAGAAATTAGTCCAGATCATACCGCTATGCAATGATTTTCGAGCTACCTTACTGACAGGCAACAGCAAGTTAAAGCTCAAGATGACCTATCCCCTCTCAAGACCCTACCTAGAGGAGTACCTCAGGGACCCATAGTTGGGGCCCCTGTTATTTGTAATCTATATAAATAACATTGACACTAATGTCAGGATGGCAAATGTTCACCTCTCTGCTGATGACACAGTATTATATGTCGCTAGGCCTTCCATAGAAACTGCATGTACAGACCTGCAACATAACTTTTATCTACTCCAACATAAACTTTTACATCTTAAATTGCTACTAAATGTGAAAAAAAAATGAAGGTTATGTTTCTCTCACATGATACCCAATTAGCAAATGCAGCCACCCCATCCCATTGTCCAGATAATGACCCTTCTCAGAGAAACATTAGAGGTTATGGACAGCTTTAAATATTTGAGATTCTGTCTTGACACCCAGCTATCTTACACTGTCTACATCGAGGAACTCCATAAGAAACTAAAACAGAGGTTAGGCCTCTTTTTTTAGAATCAAGCTCCTCCTTAATCATGATGCAAAAATAAGGTTGGCCCAAACTACTTTTCTCCCCCTTGCTGATTTTATCTACAGTCAGTGCTCTAAGTCAGCCCTTACAAAATTGGACACACTTTACCACAGAGCATTACAAATGCCTCTTTCAGAACCAACCATTGTGCACTCTATGTCCAACTCAGATGTTCCTCACTCAACACTAGAGGACATAAAAATGCCATACTATGGTCTTACAGAGCTATTCTAAATAAACTCCCTCCCTACAGTATATTACATAACCCTTTAAGTGCACAACAGGCACCTACTCTATTAGGAGTTACTCCTACATATCACTAGACATACCCAAGGTAAGGTCCCACTTTGGCAAATCAGCGGTCAGCCATGTTCTCCCAGCCCTGTGGAGTACCCTCCAAATTCTCCCTGAAACGGATGGAAATCTTAGGGCAGCAGATCTTCAAATCCCTATTAGCCCATGTCTTGCAGGAGACCTGTAAATGGTTTTCCTAATCTGGACACTGCTCCTTAGGCATGATCTGTTCTGAGTTACATCGCCCATGTAACACTTGAAACTCCATACCAGTGATGTTGTCATTTATGTACTTGTTATATCTCTTCTCTTACCATCAAATTGCTATGTATTTTAGATTGTTATTGTGTTTCTTTTGAACTATCTCAAACCTCCCACAACTGCATTGTAAATGTTATTGTTATTGTATAATGTATATTTTGTAATGTCTCCTTACTGTTTGTGTATTGTGTCCTTCCGGGACCACCTTGTAAATGAGCTTGCTTAATGGTGCTATTCCTGGTAAAATAAAAATAATTGATTAATACAACACACTCAGCTATCACTTATTTTCTCACCTATATAAATAAATATATATTAATTACAAGCATCTGTGTTAAATGCACCAGTAAGGTTCATCTTAATGTCACTCAAGTATTGAAACCATTGTATGTTGTTTGTCTGACCTGAAGATGGCTGTGTATGGTTCCTTCTGTGGGGCTTTTCCTTTGTTGCTTAGGGGAGGGGGGTTGGTAGCACCAACTCCACATTTCCCTTACTTTGTTTGGGTTAAGTTGAACCCTAACTGGTGCATTAGCCCATATTTTTGCAGTGTCTTTCTTCTATTTTTGATTATGGAATTGAGTTTATCTATAGCACTGTGACAGTGCAGATGTTGACACCCCTCACAGCAACAGACACAATGCCGAGTGTTGGCACTGTTCTGTCAGGGATGTCGACATGTTTTCATCGGGTGGCTGCACCCCCCACACACCTCAATTTCTATATATACAACTCTGAGTCGAAGTTGTCTCAGGGTGGGGGTGCAACACCAGGCGATGCACCGCTGATGTCTGCAGGGACCAGCACAAAGACCTGATATTTTCGGGTGAAATCTGTCACTGTGCTGGTCTTCGAGGTTGCAGTGTCACTCTGTGGTTGGTATACTGTGGAACTGTAACTCATTTATGCAGGTGCCCCCAGGACCTGTGTGATCAGATGCAAATGCACAGATCACTCTGGGCTCTGCACCAAGGGAATAGTCTGTCTGCCTGATAAAGTGCAGGGCCTCAGGACCCTGCACTTCCTTTCAGCTCCAGATGCAAAAGACTTTTGGGGGCTGTCAGGGGGACTGCAGAAGCACAGAGTCCTCTGGGACCTATGCTTTCATATGGCCACATATGCAGAAGCAGTGGGCCAAAACTTCACCTGTCTATGGAAGGGCAGAGTCCTCTGGGTCTATGTCAAGTGAAGACTTCTTTTCCCTATGCGGTTACTTGTTGCCAACACTGCACCATCCCTTCCTAGGCTGGAGGTGATGCCACATTGCAGCACCTTCCCCCCAGCTTTGGCCCATCCAGCTGACTCACTGAGCTCACTGTTGAACTCAGCCAACCAATGCAACTTCACAATGCACTACCCAATGAGCCAAAGGTCAGCTCTGCACAGAAAATTTCTCATAATGTTTTTTGTTTCGCATTTTGACCCCAGATCATGAACATGGTACCTCGACTATTCTTTAATCCCACCCGAATGGTGGTTTCACAGAGGGAAATCAAAATCACCTTTCAATCTGTATTTGAAAAATCTCACCATCCTTGTTCATGCGGTATGGTCATGGAGTAAGGATATGATTATACTAACTGAAAAAGTAAGGACATGCATTGCAAAAACCATCATTAATGCATCAGTTAGGGTTGTTACTAAAGAGACAAAAGCAGGGAAATATGGTGTTGGGGTTTCCAACCCTAACACTCCACTCCAACCCTACAGACACCGACAGGCATGGAACAAGCTGATAAAGGCCACTCACCCTTTGGGCTTGTGGCTTTATGGCTTGGTTGACCCCTCAGTAATATTTTTTTTCATGATATATGGCACTTTGCCATTGTTTATTCTCTCTATACACACACATATTATAGTGGTGCAGCAGCACCACTATAGTTAGGGCTGAGCAGGGCTTTCTTTGTTAAACCTCAAATTTTGCATTTTAATAACTTCACAACTGTTTAACAGATCTGTACAAAATTTTGCATGCCAGGTCTCATGGGGGTAGATCTCTTGACATACCAAATTTCATTTTGGTCAGATGAGTGGATTCTGAGATCTGAACAGTGCAAACATGTTAAAAAGTGCAATTTCTTTGCTGTTTTTTTGTCAACACCTTGTGCCCAGAAGGTTTGGAATTTTAGCCTGAAATTTTCAGGGTAAAGGGTCTTAGGTCACAGAAGTGCCTTTTGATTGTTTGCTGAAAAAAAATATTAATCTGTTCCAAAGTTACTAAATTTTAAAGATCCCGTTATTTTAAATGGGAATTACACTCTCCAGGATAGCTTCCAGGAACAAAAAAAGAATTTAGTCAAATGAAAAAGGATTCTTTTTTCATCAAGGGCAAATCCCTTTTTCATGAGGAAAAATTCCTTTTTTGTAATCTGCCACCTTATTTTCTTTTTTTGTTTAAAGAAAAATTGTCAAAATGCCCCACAATGATGTCTTCCACACACACACCAAAACATGTTTCTTTCTCATTACGATTCCATTAGGTGAATTCTCCACTTGTTTTCTAGAAAAATTACCACATAATTTTTTTTTAGTATTTTAAATCCCTTTTCATGACTTGCTAATATCCTTTTTGCAAATCCTTTTTCATTCAAACAAAAAGGATCACTTGTCATGAAAAAGGATTTCAGAAAAAAACAAAGTCAAAAATCCTTTTTCCTTCCAAAGGATCCTTTTTTGTTTCAATGAAAAAGAATCCCATGGCAAGAAAAAAGCTGGAAAAAAACTAAGTTTGAAAACCTTTTTCATGCCAAGGGATCCTTTTTCATTTGAATGAAAAAGGCCCACGAAAAGAGGTCCCTTGGCACAAAAAATGAATTGGAAAAAGCTAAGTTTGAAATCTTTGAATGTGCCAAGGAATCCTTTTTCATTTGATAGTTTTATTAAAATGAAAAAGAATCCCTTGACATGAAACAGGATTTATGACTTAGTTTTCCCACCATTCCTTGTTCATTCCAAGCAATCCTTTTTTGTTACTTAGGTTAAAAGATTTAGTGACATGAAAAAAAAACATTTTTTGCACATTCCTGTTAATTTTCTTGATTTTCCCTGGTGTCCAGTGGTACCCCCCCCCCACCCTATGATTGTACCCCGGTCCCAGTAAATATGTTACATGTATCCCTGGTGTCTAGTGGCAAACCCTCACCCTCCCAGCTCCATTACATCCTGAAATTAATAAAATGGTCCCCATAAACATGGTAAATGTATCCCTGGTGTCTAGTGTCACCCCCACTCTCTGGTTCCCATATATATTTTGTAATATATTTTCTCTGGTGTCCAGTGGTACCCCCACACTCTCCTGTTCCTGACCCTGTTAAACTCTATTTAATCCTTTGTGTCTAGTGTTACCCCCACCCTCCTATATCCATTGCCCTTTATGTGTATTCTGGTGCTGGTGTCTAGTGGTATCCCCCACCCTACCATGTCCTTTTTATCCTGAAAATAATAAAATGGTCCCCTGATGTGTTGTATTGGTTTTCAGTCTGTGAGAGAGACAGACAGGATAAGTGTGTGTGTGTGTGTGTGTGTGTGTGTGTAGATATGTATAGAGAGATAGATAAATAAATAGACAGACAGAAAGATAGATAGATAGATAGATAGATAGATAGATAGATAGATAGATAGATAGATAGATAGATAGATAGATAGATAGGTTATGGTGCCCCTATATTTAGAGTTGCGTAGAGGTTTCTGTGGTAAACTTCAAATTTGGAACTTTAATATCTTCACAACTGTTCAACATATTTACACAATATTTTGCATGTGCAGTCGCATATGGTAGAGCTCTTGATATGCTAAGTTTCATTCTGGTCAAATGTGTGAATGCAGATAGCAAAAAAAAACTTAAAAATTCACTGTTTTTTGCTATTTTTTTTTTTTTTTTGTCATTGTATTGCCCCAGATGGTTTAGAATTTTGGTCTAAAATGTTCAGGGTAGAAAGAGCTTGGCCAACAGATGTGCCTATGACTGGTTTGGTGAAAAAAATATTGATCCATTTCAAAGTTATTACATTTAAAAATGTTGGTTTCTGAGCATGCTCAGTACAGTCTTCTGGATTGATGTTTGGAATGAAAAAGGAATTTTGTCCATAAGAAAAAGTATCCTTTTATATTTGGGACCAATGCTTTTTCATTTGGAAAAATCCTTTCTCATTTGCCGCAATTTTGTTTTCCATTCGCTGGGAAAAACAGTTATACAATGGCAAGAAAGAATCTTGGACTGTGATTGGTCAGTTTGGAGCTGGACCTGTGGCGTTATCCCAGCACAATGACATGAGTCTAGTCTCAGCAATGTGAACCAATTTGGCTGCCTACCATGGCCATTAGTTACTCTTTTTTTGCATCTCCTCTTAAGAAACAAAAATATTTTCCACACTAATAAAAATATTTTATATATAACAACAAGCCATTGTATAATAGGAGTAATGCACTCCAGGATGTGTGTCATGCTGGACTAATGCCATGCCTGGGGCAATGGATGCACTCAGCCTGTGGCTTCATGCCCAACACCCCCAGGGTGGTGTTATCCAAACACGACACACACCCTGGAGTGCATTATTCCCTTATTAAAAACCCACAAACATGACATCCTGTAGAGAGTCCAATACATGTATCTTGTTCATTGGGACTCTGTTAGGTGCATCCTGTGGTTAACTTTTGGAAATGTGACCCCAAAATGAATTTTTATTTTCTTTTAAAATCCTTTTTTGTGACTTGCTTTCCCCTTTTTCCATATGGCCTGTTCTGTTTAAATGAAAAGGATCCTTTGATACAGGAAAATATTTTGGACTTAGTTTTTTTTTTTTCTCTTTTTTTGTTTGTCCTTTTTCATTGGAAAGGATCCCTACATACAGAAAACGATTTTCAACCTATTTTTTTTCTTTTCTTCCATATGACCTTTTCTATCAAACAGAAGAAAGGATCCATTCAAAAGGAAAAAGAGTTTGGACTTAGTTTTTTTGCTATTATTTTTTTGCTTGAAGGAATCCTTTTTCATTCTTTTTTTGATTGAAACTGAAAAGGATTCCTATAAATGAAAAAAAGGGTTTTGCAAGTCATCCCTGTAGTTATGCCCTAATAATTTAAATTTCCCCTGATTTCTAGTGGTGCCCCCATCCTGTGATTACCATCCCCCTAATTTTATTAATTATTTTTGGTGTCACCCTCTGATTGCCACCTCCTAATTGTTTAAATCATCTCTGGTGTCTAGTTGAGCCCCCCACCCTCCATTTGCTATTCTGGTAATTAAGCAATTTATCTCTAGTGTGTTCTTGCACCCACCCCACCCTCTGACCCCCATCCCCATAATTATTTGCCTCCCTGGTGTCTAGTGGTGCCCCCACTCGCTGATTGCTATCCCAATAATTATTTTAATTTTTCTCTGGTGTCTAGTGGCATCCCCTCACCCTATGATCTCTGCCCCCCATTCCGATTTTTACTTTCCCTGGTGTCTAGTGGCAGCCCCAACCTCTGAACACTGTTCTGTGCTGAAATGAAGAAAATTATCCCTCAATGTCTTGTTTTAAAAAAGGTCCATTGCAATCTGATCCCCCAACACAACCTCCCACTGTGCACCCACCACCCACTCTACCACACACACACTCTCAATCACCTGAACAAGTCTCAGGGTGAAGATCCACTCTCCACTGGAAGACACATCTTTCTGCTGAAACCAATGACTGCTATATGATGAAAAAAGGTAATTGTAGTTCAATATACTTCAATGGCGTTTTCAACTTTGGTGCTTAACTTTGCCATTATTGCATATTTTGACACCAAATTTTCTTTTTGAAATTTAATGAACTTTTTTAACTTTATGAACATTAAACAATAACAATAAACCAACACAGTGATAAACAAATTACAACAATAACAAAATACAACTGACATAACAATACCCCCTCCCCCACCTCCAGCAGAGATTCTGTAAATCAAATGCAGGATCAGACAAAGTGTTACATAACAGTCTAACAGAAGAAGAACATGAAATACATGAAATACACTATTTGGGACCATATTATCACATAACAGAATACTATTTAATCCTGACTTACTAAATAGAGACACATAAAGGACCTAATACAGTAGAGTATTTAAAAAGACTTAAGAGATTGAAAGACTTAAAATGATTAGAATGTCTGAAATGCTAGGTGCTGCTCAAGGATACTAAAGAGAATATAGGGTAAACAGTTTACCCCATTTCTCATTGAAACCCACCCTTCTATGGTGGATGCTGGCTATCATCTTCTCCAGTCAAATATTGTAATGAACTTCCTGCAGCCATTCATGGTAGGAGACACAAGTTTGGTCTTTCCAATGCCGCAGTATAACTCATTTCACTGCGAGTGAATGCATTGCAATGTGATACCATCTTTCCTTTACCATAACACCTTAATAATCACCAAGATTATAGATCTCAGGTGTGAAAAGCTCTTCTAGATCTGACACCAAATTTTCAACATGGCTTTTTTAAGACTGCACCTCATGAACGATGTCATTGGATATATGCAAGTCTGGCCCAAAAGGGGATTTTGTGGTCACTTGATGAAATCACCTTTTGCACAGAATTTTAAAATTGTTACCACTCTTATCCTAAAGGCGGGTCATAAGAAGGATATGTTAAAAATTCAGGGTGAAAATATGTTAAAATGGCAACATTATGTGCAACTGTTGAAATTTAGCTACTCTTGCTCATAGCTTTCATAATTTTATATATTTTCCTCCCAAATTTTCATCATACCCATTTCTTTAGACCACCTCATCAACAGAACAGCTGTAATTTGTCAAATCTTAGCTAAAATGATTTTTCATGCCTCTGGCATGGAATGAGGCTGCAATGATGCAAAATGATGTTTCAGCAGGGATTTGAAAATGTTCGGTACCAAGTTCATGAGGTGGAGTAATAAAAAGGCTATACTGACATATTGGTTACTGTTGTCCTACAAATGGAAGCACGGGCCCACATCAACATACATATATATATATGTATCTATGCATGGATGGTAGCGCAGAGCCATCAGCAAATAAGGATATGATTACACCATCTAAGAAACGACGGGTGGATGGGAGTGCAGGGCCCTCCAGGACCTGTGCCCTCACAGGCAATTGAAGATATGATTATACTATCTTAAAAAGTAAGGAAATTATTTGCAAAATCTCTGTTAATAAAACATTTAGGGTTCAGGCCTATGTGTAAAAAGTAGGGAAATGTGGTTTTAGGATTTCCAACCCTAAAAATCTATCCCATGTCTAAAACAAACTCGGGGTCCAGTCTTCTTTAGAGTTGTCAATCCTATAACTCACCTTATTAGGTGTGTATGTTTCTGAAGTGTATAGAATGGGTGAGTTTTACTGTTGACAACTGCAAGGAATACCAGATCCCTGATTTATTTTATGTGTGGGGTGGAGTTTTAAGGTTGAAAACCCTAAAAGCACATTTTCCTGCTTTTTTCACTTTAGCCTAAAACCTAAAATAAGAAGGGTATGTTTAAAATCTCAGGTCAAAATATGTTAAAATGGCAAAGTTATGCTCAATTGTTGACATTTGAATATGCTAGCTCCTAAGGTTTGTAATTTTCAATATTTTCATCCCAAATTTTCAACATAGCCATTTCTCTACATCACCTCATGAACATGGCAGTTGTCTATTTTCAAATCCTGGACAAAATGTGTTTTCTCACTTGTGGCATAGAATGACATTGCGGTGGTGCTGAATGATGTTTCAGCAGGGATTTCAAAATTCTCAGCATAGCGTTCATGAGGTGGGGTAATCACAAAGCTATGCTGACAACTTGGTTGCTCTTTTGGCTGAAATGCTTTCCACAGCAACATATATGTATGCATCTATGGAAAGATGGGAGCACAGGGCCCAGAGGGCACGGCACTCTCACAGCCAAATGAGGATAGATTATAGTATTTCAAAAGTAATGAAATTCTTCAGCAAAAAAATAACTATTAATGCATCAGTTAGGGTTCAGCAACAATTAGAAATGGTGGTTAGGTTTACAACCCTAACACCACCCCACCCACCTGTATGCTGCTACAGACATGGATTGTGTGCTTTGGGTTTGTCAACCCTAATGCTCACCCCAGTATCATATACTGTACCCATCTCAGCTTATCTACTGATGGAATGGGGTGAGCATTAGGGTTGATAACCCCAATGCACTCCCCCAGGCCTTTTGCTGCATGCAGGGTGGGGGCAGGGTGTTAGGTTTCGAAAACCTAACACCACATTTCCCAAATTGTGTCAGTGGATCCTTAACTGATGCATTAATAAAGCTGACTGCAAATAATATATATTATAAAACAGTTCTGAGAAACAGAGCTTTCTGATTGGTTGGAAACATTCTATCTGCCTTATGTTAATCTTTTATTAACATAACCCCTGGTCATGCCTTATTGCTTAATTTTAGTGGTGCAGTAGCACCACTATATTTTCAGCCAAGCAGGCAGTTTAATGTTAAACCCCAATTTTTGCACTTTCATAACTTTGCAACTGTTCAAAGGCTTTGCATAACATTTTGCATGCATGGTCTCATGGTGTGGATCTCTGGATGTGCCAAGTTAGATTCTGGTCAGATGTGTGGATTTCGAGATCCGGATAGTGCAAAAAGTGAATGGGGGGGTGCCATTGTTAATCATTTTTTTGCTGACACCTGTAGCACCCAGACAGTTTGGAATTTTGGTCTGAAATGTTCAAGGTAGAAAGGGGCTGGCCCACAAATGTGGCTTTTGTTCATTTGGTAAAAAAATAATATTCCATTCCAAAGGTATTACATTTTAAAGTATCAGTTGTAAGCATGCTCAATAGCACTTCAAGATAGCTGTATGTAATGAAAATATAATCATTTTTCATTTGGGGACAATCCTTTTTCATGAGGGAAAAAATATATTTTTTTCATTTTCCACTGTCTTGTTTCCAATTAAAATATATTAAAAACCCACAAAAATGACATCCTGCAGAGAGACCAAGACATCTATCATGCTCATCGGGACTCTGTTAGGTGGATTCTGCATATATTTTTTGTGAAAATTACCCCCAAAAAAGTGTTTTGTTTTCCCTTTTTACATCCTTTTTCATGACTTGCTTTCACTTTTTCGTATGACCAAATGGAAAAACAATTCATTATATGAAAAAGTATCCTTTTAGTAGGGATCCTTTTTCCTATGGCTGAATTTTCTATTCAAATTTACTGCATTTCTGAAACAGTGTGCGTCAAGCTCCAATATTAGCATGTCAGTGACTCCATCTTCACTGATGTTTACCAGCTTTTCCAATTATTACAAGTGACTTTAGTGAAGTGTGTGTGGGCAATTTTTGGATACAGTGAGCAATTATTTGCCTGAGACTCTAACGCTCCAAGTTTACAGTTTAGTCATCAATATGATTTGATCTTTGCTGAGGGGTGAGACAGAGCACTCTTTCTTGCAGCTCTCTCACTCACTTCTGTCATGTTACCACAGCACCCCCATGCATATTCCACAACACTCTTTTGGTTTTTTTAGCTTATGTTAGGCCTTTTAAGCCTAAGAAGAAAGTGGACTGCAAAAAGAGTAGTCTTTTACAAGCTCTTGTACTGAGCAGTCACTCGGCTTTTAGCGATAAGTCAAACTCCTATTTTTTTATTACCCACTCACCTCCTTAAGCTGGGTTATTTGTTTTTATTTACACAAATTAAGCTCATCACATACAACATCAAGATGGATATGGTGTGCCCATTTCCCAATCTCAGTACACTGTCTGCACTTTAGACACTGCCTCACTGAGCGTTGAAAGGGAAAGAGACAGAGATTGCTTTTCATGCACTTTTCATGCGTCTCTCTCATTCTCTTCCTCATTACCTACAGTGCTCCTGTAGGTATTTTATAATATTTTCTTTTAACTAGCAGCTCAGTTTTAGGGCTTTCAAGCCCAAAGGGAGAGCTACCGCCCAGTTCCAACTTTAATTTCAAATCTCTGAAACAGAGTGGCTGCCTGCCAGTGAACTTTTTAATTTGTAAGGTGTCTCGCTTTCTGGAGAGCATTTCAAAACCAGGAGCCAACAGAATCAGGAAAGACATTTTCAGGCAGCATACTCTAAGCTGAAAAAATAAAATATAACTTAACCACATACTTTCTCCAGCTCCTGATATTCCCCTCCAGTTTTCACATTGGGAAAACTTTTTGTTTTCAGTCAGCGTGTCTGAGCTTTCTCAGACTGCAGCTAAATATGTTATACACTTATTCATACCATTACACTGTACATTTCTGGCATAAGGCATATTCTACTTTAAGTGCTGCATAACAGTTTTTCAACCCCCAAAAAATGATGGCTCCTATCTCTAGTGTGCACATAATTTACAACGGGTAACTGCCCTTATGTATTGAAGAACAAAATTGTTCTACCTGGTCCTTAGTCATTTATTTTGTAAAAATGAAACTCTGCTAGCTAGCGTTTACATATTTTATTTTCATCTGTTTGAGCCATTCAGGATGCATTTTTGAAGGGACCTGAAAAACAGAGTGTAAAGCAGAGAAGGAAAAGGGGTGTGGGTGGAAGACAGAAGGTGACAAAAGAAATGAAGGGACCTCTTTTGGGTGATGAGTTCAGGAGATCCAGCAAAAACTACAAGCAGACAGAATGCTGTTGCAACAGACTTAAAGAAAAAAAACAGACAAAAGACAGGGTCCCTCTAATACCCAGGTAGGATGACTAACCTTACCACACTGGACAATATTTGTTGTTCATGTGACTTCCACATACAGTAATTATTCTTAGTACTATTGGCACAAAAGCACATGACATTGATTTTTTTGTCTTATTGCAAAGAATTTTATGTAACATGAATCCTATAAGACAAAAAGATATAAGACAACTTTACTACCAAAATACATTGATTTATGCAATATGATGTAGTATGTGATTGTTTATTTGGATAAAGAAGAGGGGCTTTTATTTTAAAAAATCATTCTTTTGAATTTATTTTCCTTGAACCCTACTGGCTAATTTATGTAATAAACATTTGTAAAGTGACTTTTTTCTGGATGCTGCTTTTACAAGTCTGGTGTGTGTGTATATATATATATATATATATATTTATATATATATATGTGTGTATATATATATATATATATATATATATATGTATGTATTTATATATATGTGTGTGTATATATATATATATATATATATATATACATATAGACACCCTGTTCAGAAAGGATCGCATTGGTAAACATGGAGGCGGATGCGCAGTCTGCTTGCGTGATTCCCTCCTAAACCATGTTCTCCATGCCCCTAAGCTTGGTTATGGTGCCCAAATCATCACCATAAAAATCACCCCAGACCTGGGCAGGGGCCCTCTCTTTCTCACAGTCTCATACATACCCCCAAGGGACCAGGGACCAGCAGTCCACTCCCTTACTTACTACCTCTCCACCCTGCCTCACAAAGCAGAGCAGCTCATCCTAGGTGACCTCAATGTCAACTGGCTCGGTACCTCTGCTGCACACATAAGGGACCCCTTCGTGGCCCTTGACTTAACACAATTAGTCACACTACCAACCAGATTTAATCCATCAAGTGGCTCCAGCACCATCCTTGACATAACACTGTCAACCCACCCCCATAAAATTAGGGATGTTAATGTCCTAGCCAACTGTCTTAGTGACCACTCCCCTATCTTGTGTTACTGGTCATCACTCACACAAAAACCTATGTCCCAAGTTACCTCCCACCGCTGCTTTTGTCCCGGGGACTCAGGAAGCTGAGTCTGCACCTAGTCCAGCTTGACTGGTCCCCAATCTTACTCATGGCTGACATTGATACTGCACTAGCCTACTTCACCAGAACTCTCAGCAAGGCCTGTGACCTTTTTGGCCCCATTACCAGTACCGACGCCAAAAGACAAAATGCCCTATGGATCTCCCCTTCCCTTATCCCACAACTGAGGCTATGAGACAACCTCTGGCATATTGCAGTCAAGTCAGGCAGACCAATGGACAGACAGGCTTATAATGCTGCTCATAACAGATGCACCTGGGCTGTAAAGCAAGCCAAGGCCAAACACTAACAAACCACACTTGCCTCCACCTGGGGCTCAGCGCATGCTTTCTGGGATAATATGAAGGAGCTCAATGGGCAAACCCACTCCCACTATCTATCTCAGATATCTGTCAATGGCGTTATCACCACCGACCCCCCCCATATTGCTGACTGCCTCAACATTATATACAAGTTAGCCAGCCTTGGAGTGGGTCCCAAGGTGGTAGCCTGGATAAAAAATTGGCTAGATACCAGGACACAATGTGTAGTAGTAAATGGAGTCCACAGTGAAGAAAGGAGGGTTACTAGCTGGGTACCGCAGGGTTCAGTATTGGGACCGGTCCTTTTTAATGTCTTTATAAGTGACATGACAGAGGAACTGGAAGGAAAAGTATGTCTCTTTTCAGATAACACAAAGATCTGCAACAGGGTTGATACACAAGATGGAGTAGAAAGAATGAGGAGGGACTTGGGAAGGTTGGAGGAATAGTCAAATGTATGGAAACTCATATTCAATGCAAAGAAGTGCAAGATAATGCACCTGGGAAACAAAAACCAAGGGGAAGAGTACACAATGGGAGGTGAGAGGGGTGAGACACTGACGACAGTAAACATGGAAAGGGACTGGTAGTAATTATAGCAGATGACCTAAAGGTGAGCAAACAATGTGAGAAAGCAGTAAGTAAGGCTGGGGGGATACTGGGATGCATAGGGAGAGGCATCAATAGTAGAAAACAGAAAGTTGTTATCCCTCTGTACAGACAGTTGGTGAGACCCCATCTGGAGTACTGTGTGCAGTTCTGGAGACCCCATCTCTGCAAAGACATAGACAGAGTGGAGGCCGTCCAGAGGATGGCAAGCAAAATGGTGCAGACTAGAGCAGCTTAATATGTATACCCTTGAGGAAAGAAGGGAGAGAGGGGACATGATATAAACTTTCAAGTACCACAAGGGAATCAAAAAAGTCCAGGAGGGTATCATCTTTCAGAAAAAGAGATGTGCAAGAACAAGGGGGCACAATTTGAAGATAGAGGGGGGACAGCTCAGAGGTAATGTAAGGAAGTTTTTTTTCATGGAGAGGGTTATGGATGCATGGAACAACCTCCCAGAGGAGGTCGTGGAGTCAAGAACAGTGAGGGAATTCAAGAATGCATGGGACAGACATAAGGTAGTCCTAGTGGGGGGTAGGAGGAAGTAAGCTGTTGGTTAATTAGGATCTGCAGCTTATCTGCTAGGTAAGAAA
This sequence comes from Neoceratodus forsteri, assembly GCA_016271365.2. Lineage (NCBI taxonomy): Eukaryota > Metazoa > Chordata > Ceratodontiformes > Ceratodontidae > Neoceratodus > Neoceratodus forsteri. Next base: position 1,578,432,392 of record CM057449.1, on the reverse strand, counting down.
ATGAACAGACTAGGTGGGCCAAGCGGTCCTTATCTGCCATCAAATTCTATGTTTCTATATGGCTTTATCCAACCTAAGCTCAGTCCTTCCTAGCCACTTCCATGACCAGATCCCTGCATCTACTCCCCCCCCCCCCAGAGCGCCCTCATTTTCTCCTTCATGCCATATCTCCCCATGAAGCTAGGCCACACCTGCAAAAAGACCTCTCCAGCCGCAACCCTAGCTGTGACCCCAAAGACTCCAGGATCCTCCGTCTAGTACTGGATGTCATGCTAGCCTCTCTCACTGACCTATTAAACTGGTCACTATGTCTCAGTCAATTTCCAAGCACCTAGAAAACAGCAGAAATCACCCCAATCCATAAGAATGGAGATTGCACAGAACCGAACAACTACAGGCCAATCTCAATCCTCCCCCCCTGCTCTCTAAAGCACTGGAAAAAATAGTGTCCATCCAACTCACGGAGTACCTGGCCAAATATCACATTCTGTATCCAGAACAGCATGGCTTCTGCCCCAGACACAGCACCACATCCACCCTCCTGGAGTTCTTGCAGCACCTACACACCAATCTCGACTAAGGGGACATTGCCAGGACAGTGTTCATTGACCTCTCCAAGGTCTTTAACACTGTGTGTTACCCCCTCCTGCTCGACTCCCTCTACCAACTGGGTTTCTCAGCTGGCCCCCTGGCTTGGTTCTCCAGTTATCTCCATGCCAGATCCCAATGGGTCAAAATAAACAGTACCCTATCTACTGCCCTACCAGTTCACTCTGGTGTCCCCCAGGGAACCATTCTGGGCCCCACAGGGTTCAATCTCTTTCTCAACACCTTTCCAGCTCCTGCTCAGGCAAAATACTCTTTTACGCCGATGAAGCGGTTCTCATCACCTCCCACCCCAACCCCCCTCACCCTTCAGAATAACCTTCAACACGATTTCAGCCAAGCTGAAGAGTGGTTCCTTGACCACCGTCTGGTCTTGAACCTCAAAAAGACCAAATCTATGTTCTTCACCCACTGCCAGAGCAAGGCCAAAAATACCCCCCTCCTCATCCTCCCTAGCACCCTATACCCCCTTGAACAAGTGCCAACATACAAATATCTGGGCATCACCTTTGACTCAGGTCTCACTTTCCACTCCCATCTTAATACACTGTCCTGTGCCATAAATACCCAGATAGTACTCCTTTATCACCACAGAAACTGCCTCCCTCAGAATACACTCAGGCTGGCTATCTCCTCATCCATCCTGTCATTGGTAGACTACGGACTTTCCATCTATGCTGCAGCTGACAACACTGCCCTCACAAAAATCCAGACCTCAATCAACAAGGCTTACAGGCTCCTCACCAGCACCCCCAGCTGAACACACACCTGTCAGCTATACTCCTCCTCGAACCTACTCACCTCTGATGAGTGCCTGCACTACCAACCCTGCATACTGGCTAAAAAATTGCTACTAGGGCTCTCCCCCCAAGGGGTTGCTGCATCCCTAAAACTGACTTCCCAAATGGCCACCACATGAAGTGCAGCCAAGGCCACCTACCAGGTAGCTAGAACCAGAACCTCCCTCGCCCAAAGGTCCTGCCACTACAGAGCCCCCTCCTGGTTCAGCTCCTTCCCCCCATATCACAAACATCTCCAAAATCAGCCCTTTCAAAGTCACCCTCTGAAACCACCTCTCTGACTCTTGTAGCTGTAAATGCCCCTGACTGCCTCTAATATAGTGCCCCTCTCTGTCCCACTGTTCTTGACAATATCCTCAGGATGGCCTCCACCCCCACCAACCTACCCTCCATCTCCTTTCCCTCTTCCCTAGGTATCCCTCACTGGAATCACCAGTGCATACCTTACTACATATATGTATGTCAAACTCGAATGTAACTACTTGTAAGCATCTTTTCTGCTCAGTGTATCAGTGTAACACTGGAATTGCTTTGTGTTTATTGTGCTTCACCTGTATCATTCTTCACTCTTGTACCTCACTACCAATTGTTGTCTACCCTCCCTGTTATGAGGTGCCTTTGTAAATGAGTCGTTGACTCAAAGGTTATAAACCTGAATTATACAAATAAAAATTAAAAAAAAATGTACATCTGCTATTGATTAAAACCCATACACATCTAGGTGCTGGATTCCACAGTTTGTGGAGGAGTAGAGTTTTCTGGTTTATTAGGCTACTGTATACTGATAATCTGGTTGCTGTTTGTCTGCAAATACAAGTGCAAGGCCCTCTGAGCCCTGCACTTCGACAGCAACATACATGTATGCATCTATAGAGGGATGGGAGCATAGAACCCGGAGGGCTCTGAACTCCCAGAGGCAAATGAAGATATGATTTTACTGTCTCCAAAAGTCAGGAAATTGTTTTGCAAAAAATTGCAGTAATGCAACTTTTAGGGTTCAGTCTAACATGGAAAAAGTAGAGACATGTGTTTTTTTAGGTTACCAAACCTAAAATCTGCCACCCACCCTTGAAGTAAATCAGGGGTGCAGTCTTCCTTTGGGTTGTCAACCCTAAAGCTCAACCCATTGCGGTAGCAAGAAAGCTCAGATGTGATGGACACAGGTGTGTATGTTTCAGAAGTATATAGAATGGGGTGAACTTTAGGGTTGACAACCCCAAAGGAAGACTGTATCCCTGATTTGCTTCAGGGATGGGCATGGGGTTTTAGGGTTGGAAATCCTAAAACCAAATTTCTCTACTTTTTGTTGCATTAGGCTGAACCCTAAATGTTGCACTAAGGCAGTTTTTGAGGCATAGGGGTGTGTGTGTGTGTCTAACGACTGGGAAAATAAACTTCACAAAATAACCCTGATATTTTTATTTCTCATAGATCTTTGGTTATACTTCAAGTTTAGGACAACAGAAGACCAAGGCCTATAACTGCTGTCCCCACTACTCAATGGTGGCAATCACTGTTACCTTCCCTAATATAGTGGTCCAGTTTGATTTTGAATGTGCACAAATCTGGTGCTTGGGTCAAATCCTCAGGTAACTGGTTCCATAATCTTACAGCTTTGGGAACATAAGCATGTTTCCTTAGTTCAGTTTTAGGTACCATGTCCACCAATTGTCACCTATGTCCACTTGGGTTGTATTTGAGAAACAAGTCCCAAATCCTGCATTAATAATGGACTCTCCAGTATTTTGAATGTTAATAGCATACCACCCCTTGTTCCTCTAACTGTTACATGCCAAAGACCCAAAACCTGAAGTCTATCTTCGTATATTTTATTTCTACTTTGGGGAATCAGTCTGGTGCATCTCCTCTGTCTTCTTTCCACCATAATCACATCCTCAGATGTGGACTCCACTGCTGAGAGCAATAATCCAGGTGTGGCCAGATATATGTTTTATACAAAGGCAGGAGTACTGATTCTGACCTAGAAAAGAATGACCTATGCACACAGTTAATCATGCGCTCTGTTTTGTTTGCTACATGTCTACATTGGATCCAGTCCTTAAGGTCTCTACTGATGTAAGCTCCCTGATCTCATTCACTACTGACTGTTCTTAGTTTTTCGTCATGGAAATGATAGTCCTGCATGGTATTGTTCCTGCCGAAATGCAGTACTACCAACTTATCTAAGTTAAACTGCTTCTTATTTTCATTTACCCACTTTATAATGTTCCCTAGGTCTCTTTGGGTCCTGCTTGTGTTGATCTCTGTATCTATAATACCACCCAGTTTTGCATCATCTGCAAATTTAGTCAGCTTGTTGCCAATATTAATTCTGAGGTCACCTATAAAGATGTTAAACAAGAGGGGCCCAACATGGACCCCTGGGGTACTCCACTAGTGATTCCCAACACGGGTGACAGGTATCCATTAATTCTTATGCTCTGACATCTATCTGACAGCCAATTCTGAATCCATTTGACCAGTGGTAAATCAACTCCTAATTGAATTAGCTTTGACATCAGTATGTCAGGGTATCAAAGCCTTTCTGAAATCCAGCATTACTATATCCACTGCCCTCCCCTGGTCTAAATTATGTCTGACAAAGTCATAAAAGCTGATTAAATTTGTGGTGCAGGACCTACTGTTGGTGAAATCATGTTGTGTTAGGTCTACATGTCCCTTGTCAGCCAGTACTAGCTAAGGTTCATCCTGTATCGTGCCCTCAGTTATCTTACCAACAATGGACATAAGGCTTATTGGTCGATAATTTGCTTGGTTTGCCTTGATACCCTTTTTGTAGATCAGTATCGCCACTGCTTTGCACCTGTCTAAGGGAACATACTTCTTGTAGTGACCTCTGGCCTATGTCAGCTATAGTAGGTGCCAGTTCTTTAGCCATTTTTCTCAAAAGTCTAGGATGTAGGCCATCTGGTCCAGAAGACTTATTGACATTAAGCATTTTAAGCTTCCTTTGATTATTATTGATTGTGATAATTCTACTAGGGTCCAACTTCATGTGCTGGCAAGCTTACACATTGTTCAGCAGTACTAAATACTGACCCAAAGTAATTATTAAATTCCCTGGTCATACCGTCTGGTTTATTATACATTGTATTACCAATATTTAATGGTTTGATTACTCTGTCATTACCCCTTTTGTCATTTATGTATGAATAGAAATCCTTTATATCATTTTTACTATTAGCTAGCATGAACTCGGTAATAACTCTTGATTTTTTTGATGTCTTGTTTCATTTGTTTTAATATCAGTTTATGATTAGTAATGTTAATAGGCGTGGAGTTCTTTTTCATCTTATTGAATTTCATTCTCTTTTTGTTTATGAGATTGTTGACTTTGTTGTTAAACCACATGGGTTTCTGGTTTCTTTCCCCTTTTGTTGTAAACTGTTTTAGTTGGGACATACTTAGACTCTAAGCTAGATGTAGTCTGGGTCAGTAATTTCCATGTTTGTTCAACATCTTGGTCTGCAATTAATCCCTTCAAGTCCAATTTAGTTAGTTCATTCCTTATAGCTTTGAAGTTTGCCGTAGTATAATTTTTTAATTTGGTTGTTCCCATAGTAAATCTTCTGGCTTTGTTAAATTCAAACTTAATTATGGTGTGGTCACTGCCGCCCAAGTGGGGGGTTTGAAGTAATATTTAGAGTGTCCATATCTATATTAGTTAAAGTGACATCTAGGATAGTATTACCATGGATGAGCACAGTTATGCATTGCTGAATGCCTGCAGACAGCAAGACAGACTGTACTCTACTTCCAATAGAGTTATTAGTCATATCTTCCCTCCAGTCTATGTCTGGTAAATTTAAGTCTCCCATTATCAGTACATCATTACCCTCTGCTACTTCAATAATATTCTCTGTGAATGTTTCTGTATCATGTACTGGGCTATCTGGTGGCCTATAAAAAAATGACTGTTTTAAATTTCTTGCCTTTCAGACCAGTTATATCCACCCATAGTGTTTCAATAATACCAAGGTTTTCATCTGGTTCAAAGATTGAACATTCTATGTCATTCTTTATATACACAGCTATTCCTCCTCCTCCTCCTCAGCACCTTTCCCTGTCTTTACTGAATAGCTGGTATCCTGGTATCCAGTTATCCCAGTCACTGTCTCTATTCCACCATGTCACGGTGATCCCTATAATATCCACTTCCTCCTCTTTAATCTGGTACTGTAACTTTGCCATCTTATCCTTGTTATCCAGTGATATGGGTGAGTCAAATTAAGCAACTCAATATGAGTGATTTAATTTGACTGCCTGTCAGATGAGCTACTACAACAGAATAGCTGAGGTGTGGTATGAGCTCCAGTGAAAGAAGAATAGTGAGTGAGTAGTACAGCAAATGGTAGAGGGGTGATAGGGCTAAAGGATGTGGGAGGTGGTTAGGAAGGGTTTTCCCAGATGTCCTCTTGGCTCTGTGGCTTGAGTCGCTACCTGCAGTGCAAAATGACCTGAGCTTGGTGGGTGCGTGCATATATATTTTACCATTTTCTGTATTTTTGTGTTTATTTTTTGCAATCTGACAATCCCTGAAATTGCACACCATGATTCACTGTCCCCCTCGAATAGCCTCCTCCCGAGTTACCTCCCTACCTCAATGTCAGGCCCCCCCCTTGGAGTTGATTATCTAAATTAACGGGTTGTGGGGGTCAAAGCTCCCCACATAAAATGTTTGAAAAAGTGTACCATAGAGTGTTTTCCTCTGGTCACTGTTGTTGGGGTTGCTGTGCTGCACAGGCACCATGTTTGTTTTCAGCATTGTTCAGTCTCTGTATTGCGTGGTGATTTTCTTTCTTCACTGTTATGACGTGGAACCCTTATCCTTATTTAAACTTCTAGCATTAAATACATTATTCTAGCCCACTTTCTGACCTTCTTGTGGGATCTGAATTGTCTGTTAGGATTGACACGTACAGTCTTGGATTCCTTCGCCTCCCCTTCAGTTTAAACTATTTTTGATTTCCTTTTTCAAACGCATTCCCAACACCCTACTTCCTATAAAACTCAGTTGTAGCCCATCCCTGCAGTATAAATCAGAACAATTCTGAAAGGTATCCCAGTGTCTTAGAAAGTGGAAGTTTTCCTGTTTTGTCCATGTTTGTAGCCATGCGTTGACTAGGCTGATCTTTTTGTTTTTATAGCAAGATGTCCCAGGGACTGGCAAAATCTCTGAAACAAAAATTTCACACCCCTTCCTAGTTAGTTTATCTGCTAGTTTAATAAAGTTGGCTTGTTATTCTGGCATAAATTTTTTATTCATGTCATTAACACCCACGTGAATCATTGCCAAGGAGTTAGCTCCTGTTCTCTTAAAAATGGTACCGGTCATTCTCATTAAATCTTTATCATCTTGCATATGTATTTGTCAGTATATTATATTATTGAATCTCCAAAAACAATCATTTGTCTTGGACTCTGGCTAACCTGTGGGGTGGGCATGCTGGTGTTGTTATTGCCAGAGTTGATCAAAATATAGCTTCTTTCTCTGACAGGATTGAGAATCTATTACTATATGGGATAGTGAGGGTTGGTTCTGTTCTTATCCCTTCCTCAAGTTGTTCTATTACCATGATTTCTATAGCTACATTGGTCTCCACCTCTCATGGTGGGGTGGTTCTGTTTTGCCATTCTGTCAACTCATCCTCCATTATACCTGGCTCAAATGGTTTTAGAGGGCTTCTGCCCTGTTTTTTTTTTCTTTTAACAGAAATTTCAGCACTCCGTTCTTTGTCCTCCTCCTCCTCTCTCTCATCCTCCTCATTAGTTATCTTCTATTTAGTTCTTATGTCTGCAGTATCCTGTGTGCCAGTCTGTGTTTGTGCTCAGTTTAGACTTGTCAGGGTCTTTATTTTTGCAGCCATAGCACTTTGGCTGTTCTCCAGAGTCTGCAATTTTGCACGAAACACCTGTAGCTCATTAATAAGTTCATGATTATGCATACATTTATCACAAGCACAGTTGTTATATTTTGAGTTTGCATCCACCATCATACACATGGTACAGGTATTGCATTTTATGCACTGGTCACCATCCACAGAGAGGCCAGGAGTAGCCATTATGCCTGGTGATTATTACAGTTATGCCTCTACCTAAGTCCTAGCTATTTGGTACAATCCTGATTCTAGGAGTACATACTCCTGCTGCCACTGTGTGTGATCGATATCCCTGGTTCACTTTTCTCACTGGCCTCTGCAGAGATGGCAGACACACGCAGACATGCACGCACATGTCTCTGCATGTGTAGATGTGCACTCGCCCCGCTGACAGAGGGGTCTAAAATTTGTAGTCCCCAACCCGGGACTGACTTTCCCCAGTCTGTCCACCCTTGCTACACTAGCCAGTAATTAATTCAATAAAAACAATTAAAACATTAATCTCTCCCTTGCAACACGGCTTTTGTAGCCTGTGCATGTTGGAATACTTCAGTTTTGCCATTGAGTTTAGGCTGTATCAGTGTCTGTAGTCCCGGGTGATATCTGAGGACTACAGACATCAACCTCTCACTTCCTTCTTCCTGTTGGGACATCCTTATGTGCACTATAGCACTCCACCTTCCAGCATAAGAGATACAGTATATCATATTAAAAATAAAAGTAATAAATGTCAGCCATGGCACCCCGTCCCGTCTCATAGACACAAAGTCTGTCTCACAGCGTAAGTGGGTGCCTGCTCAGTTAATGTCTCACTTACAAAAGGGCCAGAGATTTGTAGTCTCCAACCTGGAAGTGACTTTCCCAGGCCAGTCCACCCTTGCTACACTAGCCAGGAATTAATTCAATAAAAACAATTAAAACATTAATCTCTCCCTTCCAGCATGGATCTTGTTGCCTGTGCATGTTGGAATACTTCAATTTTGCTGATAGTTTTAGGCTGTGTCAGTGTCTGTAGTCCTCGGTGATATCTGAGGACTACAGATATGGACCTCTATCTTCCTGCTTCCTGTTGGGATGTCCCTAAGTGTGCTATAACGCTTCATCTTCCAGCATACAAGATACAGTATATTGAAAAGAAAAGTAATAAATGTTAGCCACGGCACTCCTGTACCATCTCACAGACACAAAGTCTGTCTCACAGCATAAGTGGATGCCTGATCTACAGTGAAAATGACAAAAAAACACTCTAACTGTAGGTCCTTCATAATAGGCATCTGATTTAATTTTATTCTTGGACTTAATTACTCTCAGAAAATTCAACTTATAGAACTGTAATTGTAACTTCCTTGAGACCACAGCACATCCAGCCATTTTACAAAAATAAATCCATGCTGTTGCATAAATGACATATGGTATGGGGCCAATAAATCTACATGCTTGATGTTTTACTTGTGATCTGTGAACCCTGTGATATCGCCCATGTCTTCACCACTTGTAATGTCATGGGGTCACAGAACATGTCTATAAAATGCTGGGTTATTTACTGCTTCCATGCTATATATATATATATATATATATATATATATATATATATTAGGGTTGAGGAAGCACTTTAGTGTTAAACCAAATTTTTGTACCTTAAGAACTTCCCCCGTTCAACTGATTTATATGAAATTTGGAAAGCACAGCCTTTGTGACAGGATCTCTTGATCCTGCAAATGTCAAGTAGATTGGTTCAGTGGGAGAAAGTTATAGAGGCATGCAAAATGTAAAAATCACCATTTTTAAAAATGTTAAGACTTTTTGTGCCCCTAATAACTGAAAAAAATACAAGGATTTGAAAGTTGAAACTTACAAGTTTGATAGAATTTTGCCCAAGGTACATACTTTTCTGGGTTTTATATTTCAGGGGATAGTAGTTTTAAATTATTTAAGAAAAACGTTCCATTTGTGAGCATGTGCAGTTTGCAAAAACAACATTCTAGGGGTTGCTGAATTTTTGTGAAAGTGTGATGTCCTGTTGTCGTATTTCATTATGTGTGTTGGATCATATACTGTGGTGTTTGCATAGCAGAACATCACGGTATATAATATGACACACGTAATGATCCCCAGATCATTGGCAATGCTTGGTTTTGTGTAATTTTAAAATCAATCTGTTATTGTGCTTGTTTAATAAATCAAGAACTAATATACCCCCTGTATTGTGTCTTGTGCTTATTTGACACACATTTCTATATATAAGCAGTTGTCAGTAACATGTAGGTCACTGAAATAGCCTCCATTTTGTCCCACTGTCATGAATGTCCAAGTCAGTCTGGTCCGTGACAGAGCACTATCGTATTTCTCTTCTCTTCTCTTCTCTTCTCTTCTCTTCTCTTCTCTTCTCTTCTCTTCTCTTCTCTTCTCGCTGCCTCCCATATAGTGCTATTAACTTAAGATTGTACTGTACAAAACAGGTACTGTATAGTGGTAGTAACTTACATCAAGTAAAGCACACAGTGCACCTTAAAAATCTGTCAGTTGCTTACAGTATATCAGCTAATTTAGTACAGTTTAAGCAACTGTTACATTTTTAAAGTGTAAAGTGCTATTTACTTGATTAAAGTTAGTACCAGTATACGGCACCTGTTTCATATCCTGAAAGCTGCTGCTGTCTGTAGAACTGTATAACCCCCCAGCCCATTGTTTTAAAATATAGTTGCTGACATCAGGGGGGCCCAGTCACTGTGTCAGCATTTACAAGCCCCCCCTCAGCAGTGTGGGACAATGGGGAGCCCATCCTCAGTGTCCTGAAGTAGCTTTATTTCAGATTTTTTCCTTTGCTGTGCACCTTCCATCCTGTTGTTATATTTATAGTTACAAACATTGGGGGGCCCAATCCTTGTGTCAGCTTTACAAGACCCCCAGCAGTATGGGACACTGGAAAGCCCATCCACAGTTTCCAAAATAGCTTTATGAATAGTTTTTGTTCCTGAAAAAAAGAGCCCCTCAACATCTTTTTTTAAAACTGAAATAAAGAAAATGATCCCTCATTGTCACCGCCATCCCCATCCACCCATCCAGACCCTCCCACTGAGTCCCCACCAACCTACACCTCCTTACGCTATACTTACCTGCCAAGATTCTATGCTGTCATCCCCTGTGGACAGAGACACATCTGCACTCTTCAATACTCAACTGTGAACTGAGAAATACAGGTAAGTGCCATATAATATAGTTCAATGGCATCTTCAAGTTATGTTCATAACTTGGTCATTTTTGGAATTTTTTCACCAAATTGTCAACATAGCCTTTTTGTGACCCCACCTCATGAACACTGTTAGTAAAATTTTATTAATCGGGCCTGGAAGATGTTTCACAGTCACTGAAGGAAATCACCTTTCGGGCCTGATTAATGCAGTTTCACTGATAGTGTTCATGAGGTTCTGTCCCAAAAAAGCCATGTTGAAAATTTGTTGAGACAGTTTCCTTAAAATGCCCAAGTTATGAGCGCACATTGACATTTTTGTTTGCACATGCATAACTTTGGTAATTTTCATTATTTTGACTCCAAATGTTCAAAATAGCCATTTTTTCACACCACCTAATGAACATTACAGCTGTCATTTTTCACATCCTGCTCAAAATGTGTTTTCACACCTCTGGCAAAGAATGGCATTTCAGCAGTGATTTTAAAATGTTTGCCTACCGAGTTGATGAGGTGCAGTTATAAGAAAGCTATGTTCAAAGTTTGGGTAAAAATATTAAAAAGCTAAGAATTTAGTAAGTAACACTGTTTGCAGGGATGTCCATTTCACCACTTGGTGACCACATTGCCTTACCGTGCCAATGACTTGAGTACAAGTTTTAACTCAGTGAGCCAGTTTAATGGGACAAAGCTGATGGGGAAGGTACTGTAACATCAGCAGCAGCACTGGCCTGAGTAGGGATGGAGCAGTATTTTGGTGCAGACCCAACATCCTTTGGGTCAAGGAGCCTTCCCCACAAGGTACTGACATGTGTGCCAAGGCCTGCTGGGCCCATGCACTGGGTCAGGACTGTCTCCAATATAGTATTTATCTCATTTTGTGCAGGTCTCAAAGGGACCTGTGCAAATGAGGATACAATTCCACTATCAAAAAAAAGAAGGAAAATTAATTTCAAAAAAGCTATGTTAATGCAGACATTAGGGTTCAAGAACACAAAGACCAAAAAGAAAGGAAATAAAAAAAATTAAGGATTTGGGTCTCCAGAGTACTGGTGAATCAGTGGTGTGGTCTCCCTTGAGTTTTTCAACCCTAATGCTTACCCCATCCCCTGATTAGATGAGGTCAGATGTGATATCTTCATGCAGGGCCCTATGGGCCTTGCATGAAGAAAGCACTGACAGATTATGTTGGAGCTATATCTTGTGCCTTGGACAGCAGGCTATGGGCTGGGATGAGGGGTGGGCATTAGGGTTGAAAACCCAAGGAAGACCCCACCACTGATTTTCCAGTACTCCAGAGACCCACATTCCTAATTTTTTTTATTTCTCTTCTTTGTGTGCTTTGCATTCTTTAACAAGCCATAAAGCCACACGCCTGAAGGGTGCAAGGCCTTTATGAGCTTGTTCAACCCCGAGATGGTATTATTTCCCCTCATAAAATAGGCCTAAAAATCTAAGAAATTTAATTGGTTAAAACCGGTCAGGTGACCATGCATTATTAGAGCATATTGCACAGTCATCCTGTTCCTAAACCACATCAACAATAAGCAAATCAGTCCTCCTACAACTGGAACTACCTTCTATCAGCCCCCTACAACCAGAACTGATCTTCCATCACAAACATGGCTGCTACCTTTACTCTGTAAAAACCTTCAGAAGGGCCCTAAAAATAAAAAGACCTTAATCAAAAAATAAAACAAATAAATGTTATTTTCCTGATCATCACATGCTGCATGCAGACACACATAAACGCATTATAAACATTAAGTATTGTTCATAATTTTCATTAGAACCATTTCTTTGCTGACCATGAAAAATCCTCCTTCTAGTTTTACCTGCTCATCAGGGAAATCTCTTCTGCTTTACCTAACAGATAATTGAGTCCCTGGTTCCAGAAGAGGCCATTGTTGTCTGTGTACAGTATGTTAGGAGAGGAACATTCTGACAGTGAAACTGAACAGAATTGTGAATCCCAGTATTCCATGGTAAACATTCCATGGCAATAATTCCATATCTTGAATATAGGGAAAGACAGAGAAAAAATACAGGATGAAGGAAGCAGACAGTAATATGTCATAAATAAAGAGAAAAGGTGGGAAACACAGTTACATAGGCAGAGGCAGACACAAACTGCTCAAATACATTTCTGAAGTTTATAAAAACAAGTACATTTGAATCATACATGGGTGTTTTCAGGTGAAATCTATCACTCCCACACAAAAAAAAAGCAACCTGGTAGGTTTAAAGTTTTGAACACATTTCCATTAAGAAATAGTAGTTGTACTGATTTAAAATGCAAAGTAACATGTTTTTCTTTCATATTAAAATGTGTGCCACACATAATTTTCATTGTGTTTTATGTTTTAGCTAACCCCTCAGTTACCAGAATAGTGACTATTTTCTGTATTCAAACTTAACATGGAAGCATATTTCAAATAAAGGTCCAGTTTTTATCTTTTTAAAATACTTTCTGCTTACATATTGGAAGTTTGTTTTTCTAGCAACAGCTGCAAAAAATCTGTTTCAGAAGCAGTGCACCATACACAGTATCATACACTGACACCAAGTCCTTTTTGTGTGCAAAGACTTCTTTTACTCATTCAAATAACAGGGAACTGCACTGAAGTGCCTATGAAATACAGCATTTTCAAATTCATACAAAAACTAATCAGAGCAGTTTGTTTCTTTTTAAGAATTTCATCCAGCCCTTCTTATGACTCTGTTTGTGCTCAAAAATTCTTCATGGCTCTGTTGCCTAAATCTAGCCTTTTCTAGCAATTGAAGGTTCACACTTAATGTTTTCATTCATTGGGCATCTCAGGGACAGCTTTAACTAGCTTAAAGATGCATTTTTATTCTTCAGAATCACTCACGCACCATCTTAGCTACGTGTTCCTCAGAGCTTGCTAGAAACCTTCAATTGCTAGAAAAGGCTGGATTTAGGCAATAGAGCCATGAAGAATTTTTGAGCACAAACGGACTCATAAGATGGGTAGGGTGAGATTCTTAAAAAGAAACAAACTGCTCTGAAAAGTTTTTGTATGAATTTGTGTATGCAGCACTTCATGAGCACTTCAGTGCAGTTCTCTGTTATTTGAATGAGTAAAAGGAAGTAGGCTGCTGGTTAACTAGGATCTGCAGCTTATCCATTAGTTAGGGAAATGGGCAGACTGGGTGTGATAAGCGGTCCTTATCTGCCGTCAAATTCTATGTTTCTATGTTTGCACACAAAAAGGACCTGGTGTCAGTGTGTGATTCTGTGTATGGTGTAGTGCTTCCAAAACAGTTTTTTTGCACCTGCTGCTGGGAAAACAAACTTCCAATACGTATTGTGTCCCCTAAGGAGAAGAACCACCTTTATACTGTAGGGTGAAAAAATAGTAATTCTAAAAAAATAGGAGCACAAAAGCCCAGAGAGCATGAGCAAAACATCTGGATCTATGTAAGTTTACTTTCTTCTTATTTTCATTCATTTTAAGTCTTATATTTAAATGCCATTGTATTAGAACAATACGAATCTCCAGGGTATAACATTATGGTGAAATAATCACACTTCTCAGGTGCATTTAATGGCATTTGGCTGCACCTTATGCCTAACAATGCACCTGAGGTGTGCGATTACTCCTCCATAATGCACACTCTGTCATGTCTTAATGCTTTCATATACCACACTTTGCCATAATTTGTTTTATTTAATACATACGTTTGGACACTTTTTGCTGTGTCCTATATAGGCAGCTAGTTAGGGTCATAATACCCTACTTGGCAACTATTATCTTTTGGGCCCAGTGGGCTTACCTGGTTAACAAAATGAAATAAATGAATAAAATAGTATATGGGAAATAAATTACTTTTAATGGGGAAAGGCCCAACTATGTATTACACACACACACACACCACACACACATATATATATATATATATATATATATACATATATATATATATATATATATATATATATATATATATATATATATATATAATATATATATATATATATATATATGTGTGTGTGTGTGTGTGTGTGTGTGTATTTGCAAAAAACTGTTAATGCACAAGTTTGGGTAACTTAACACCACAAAAGTAGGGAAATGTGGCATTAGGGTTTCTCACCCTAATTACCCCCAACCCATAGAGTGGCAAAAGGAAAAAAAAATAGATTTTTAGTTTCTGACCCTAACACCACGCCTCAACCTGGCAGGCAGCAACAGGCATGTGGTGTGCCTTCAGGTTGTCAACCCTAATGCTCACCCCATTCACATATGCTGTACCCATCTCAGCTTATTTAGTTATGCAGTAGGGTGAGCATTAGGGTTGACAGCCCCAAGGCACACCGCACACCTGTTTTTCAAATAGAGTAATCATATCTTTATTTGCTTGTGGGAGCACAAGGTCCTTCCTGTGCTCCCATCTCTCCCTGGATGTTTATATGCATGTTGCTGTGGAAGGGTTTCCATTGGTAGAACAACTGCAACCAAATTGTCAGCATAGCCATCATAGTATCCCACCTCATGTACCCAGTTCTGAAAATTTTCAAATCTCTGCCAAAACATAAATCCACATAATTGCAGCATGCTTCCTTGCCACAGGTGTGAAAACACATTTTGGCCAGGATTTGAAAAATGACACCTGTGACATTCATGAGGTGGGGTTATTTTTTTTTTTTATCATGTAATATTTTATTAAATATTCAGTTTTGACAAACTGCTTATGAGGTACAGAGCAACAAACCTGTTGGTTGGTTCAACCCAGGCATATAACAGTAATAACACCATAGAAGACATTCAGTTACAACAAACCAAGTCTTATTCTTCAGTTACACCAATTCCAAAACATTTAAGAAAACTCAGAAAGGCCAGCTGGCTCAACTCTGTATTAGGGAGGATCAATCAGGTTCTCTTAGACAATGTGTGCCAGGTAGCCTATTGTACTGGTATTTAGATTACCATAGGGACAGAGAAAATGAAATAAGGAAAGTATGAGACATAGACTAGGGTGGTAAAGAGCAAGACAGAGGCTACGAGGGAGAAAATATCATCTCTACTATTTCAGACTCAAATCAGGCCAGCAAAGGGAAGGGGTTCTGCCATGGAGGAGGTGCTACCCTACAAATGTGAGAATGCAGATAGGCATCCCATTTCAGGTAATAGTCAGCAAGCTTACCTTTGGCTGCCACAGTAAGCCACTCGAAAATGGCCAGTCTAAACATAGCTGCCCACCATTGTGGAAGTGTGGGGGGGTGGCCTGCTGCCACGTCACCAAGATAGCTTTTTTCACTTGCATAATTGCCAGAAGAACCCATGCCTTACTGGGAGAGGGAAGGGGGCTCAGTATAGAGGTATCCCCCAACACAAGGAGATAGTGCTGAGGGGATATTGTCATGCCTATTATGGTGGAGCAGTCATTCAAAACTTGGGCCCAAAAAGTGAAAATGGTTGGGCATGTCCATAGAATGTGAAATAGATGGGCAGGGGAGGATTGGCATCTCTAGCAGTTATATTGTGGCATTATCTTAAGATTATAAGGAACTGTGGGGATTCTGTACCATCTGAGGAGGACTTTAAGTTGGATTAACTGACTCTTTGAGTACTCATAGGCCATATGGGCCAATCTGAGGCACTTCAACCACTGCTGTTGGGACAAGGGGTAGGGAAGGTCACATTCCCATGTGGATTTAATGGAAGCAGTGACATCTGGCTGGGCATCCCTAAGGGTTTTATAGAGGGTGCCTATCAGGCCCCTCTGCTTGTTGGGGTGTTGGAGGTTTTCCAGGCAACTTCAAATATTCTGAGTTGGCCAGAATTTAAGGAGAGGGGTTAGGGCACTCCTTAGCTGAAGAAATTTCCAAATATCTTGTGAGAGCAGTTCATATTTTTCCCTGATCTGTTCAAATGACATTAATGTCAGGGTATTGGGGAGGAGAAATCACCCACCACTCTGATATGCCTGGATGCCCATAGGGACCAGGTAAGCAGTTTATGGTCTACCTTGATAAGAGGGTTGTGCCAGATCAGAGCATAGCATAGAGGCAGAA
Source organism: Neoceratodus forsteri (assembly GCA_016271365.2). Taxonomy (NCBI): domain Eukaryota; kingdom Metazoa; phylum Chordata; order Ceratodontiformes; family Ceratodontidae; genus Neoceratodus; species Neoceratodus forsteri. Next base: position 1,578,415,859 of record CM057449.1, on the reverse strand, counting down.
GGTAGTTTGTGCTAGGGACACCAGATAGTGCCATCTCTCGATGCCAGGAACTGTATGTTTCTATCATAAGGGGGGGTCATATGAGGTCCGTTGGGTTTCTTACAAGATAGCAAAGAGAAGAGAGGGACATCCTTTGACAGGGAGGTTTCTAACTCTACCCCCTGTAGAAGGGGGTGGAATGAGGAGCAAACCAGGCTACTGCTTGGGCCATTTGAAAGGCCAACTGATAGCCCATAAACCAGGGGAGGCCAAGGCCCCCTCTAGTCCAATGAGCTCAAAGCTTCATACGCCCACATCTGGAGGCTCTACCCTCCCATAGAAACAATGCAACTAGCCTGTCTAGGGCCTGAAATGTCTTTTGAGAGAGAGGGATGGGAAGGTTACTGAGCATTTATGAGACCCTGGAGAAAATAAACATTCTCACATCTTCTACTTTTCCTTTCAAGGTTAGGCACAACTTTCTCCATCATTGCACATATGCTGGAAGGGATGCCAGAAGAGGGGAGAAATTAGAAGCTTCCAAATCTTTCCAGGACATCGTAATAAGGAAGCCCACATATTGGAAGCCTTGCAGAGCCCAGGCATTATTGATTCCTGTGAGTCAGTGTCTATTACATTGTCTATTCAGGGAAGAAAGCATAGTTTTCTTTTGATTTACTGTTAGCCCTGACAATGAGGTGAATTCTTGCAGGATTAACAAGATAGTGGGAAGGGGAGATTGTGGATTGGAGAGGGTGAGCAGCATATCGTCTGCGTAGGCGATAACTAAGTAAGATGATTTTCCCACTGGGATCCCGGTGATACTTGAGGTATGGGTAAACTTTCTGACCAGAGGATCTAAAGCTATAAGAAAGAGGAGAGGAGAAAGAGGACAGCCCTGCCTGGTACCCCTATGCAAGGCAAAAGTGAGGGAAATATCCCTGTTGGTAAGAATCTTGGCCATGGGTGAATTATACAAAGTGGATACCCAGGAGCAAAAAAAGGGTCCAAAACCATACAGTCAGAGAACCTGGTGGAGGTAAGCAGATTCCAGGGAGTCAAATGCCTTGGCAAAATTGACTGCCAGGACAGCCATTGGTGTTTCAGATTGTAGTGCCAACCACTTAAGGTTTAGAATAAGACGTAGATTATCAGCACTCAATTTCCCCTTTGAAAACCCTGTTTGCGAGGGGTGAACCAGATTCAAAAGAACTGGGGACAATCTAGATGCCAAAACTTTGGCCAGTAACTTGGTGTCTATGGGGAGAAGTGATATGGGCATGTAGTTTGAACACATCAAGCTGTCTGAGGACTTTTTAGGGATTAGTGTGATATGGACTTCACGCGTAGTGGGGGGGGGATATACCATTACTCTGTGCCTCCAGAAGAGGACCCAGGAGAGGAGTGGTGATCTCATCTTGCAATAGCTGGTATAACTCAACTGACATCCCATCAGGCACCTTTAGACATTTGAGATAGGGCTAAGCGAAGTTCACCTTGACTAATTGGGGTATCCAGGGAATGGGCTTGCTCCTCTGAGAGTCAAGAAAGTTGCACCCCTTGGGTAAAAAGCTGCAGCCACTGGGCAAGCTCATCCTCTGATAGAAGGTTTTGAGACTGATAGAGTTCTTGGTAGTAATTTTTTATAACCTCATTAATAGTCTCAGGCACTGTTGCAACCTTACCCAGTGTGTTTTTGAGAGTGAAAATTCTGGAGGAGGCTTGCTGTTTCCACAAAGAATATGCTAACAGTTTCCCCCCTTTATCTCCTCCCTCCCATGACCTATACTTAGCCCTAGTTAACTGCCACACTGCTTTTCTATTTAACAATACATTCATTTTATATTTTAGTCCTGTGATGTCAGCCAAAAGAGGGGAGTTAAGTGGGTTGGAGGTAGACAGCTTAAACCGTTTTTCCAAGTGGGTAAGCTCATCCTGCATCTCTCTTATTTGTCTCACCCTTTCCTTGTTTTCGGCCACTGAGAAAGAGATCATTTGCCCTCGAAGAACAGCCTTAAAAGCTTCCCAAACTGTGGTCACACAAGTTTTCCTGGGGGTACTGATAGAGAAATATGAGTGGGCCTTATTCTTCAAATAGTCTCGAAACGTTGCTTCCTGCAACAATAGCGGATTGCATCTCCATCTTGTAGAGGGTGAACTTTGCCCCTGAGGAAAAAATGTAATCGTTACTGGGGCATGGTCTGATACAAGTATGCTACCAATGGTAGGGGAGCCCACCCCAGGCATAGCCGCATAATTAGCTAGCCAAAAGTCGAGCCTGCTATGTGTCCTATGGACACTAGAGAAGAAGGTATAGTCCTGTCCTTTTGGATGGGTGAGCCTCCACATGTCACCTAACCCCCATTCTGACATTAGAGTATTTAATGTATCTAGGATTTTTGGATGGGATTGGGGTGTGGGGATAGATTTATCCAGGAAGATGTCCTTCACCAAGTTATGGTCTCCTCCTAGCAAAATTGGGATAACAATCTCAGCAGTGGAGAGGTCAGTGAAGGCCCGACTCAGGTCCAAATAGACTTCTCCTACATCATTGTTGCAACCATAAACATTGGCTATTATGACCTTACCTCCAGGGTACAATAGTTTAGCCACTACCCACCTCCCTTGTGAATCCTGACATTGGGCCTCAACTGTCCATGGTCCTGATTTTCATAGCAGTATGGCAACACCTCTGGATTTTGTGGAGGCACAACTAGTCAACACAGTCCATACCCAAAGCTTTTTTAGCCATTGCACTGTGCGACTAGTAAGATGCATCTCCTGGAGTAGGGCTATGTCTGCACCAATGGAATTCAGAAAATGCAAAACTTTGGTGCATTTTGACGGGTGATTTAGCCACCGCACATTCCAGGAGACACATTCCCAACTGTGTGGTGGAACAGGAGTCAAAACCATTGCAGCCCACCACTGGGCACTTAGTAGAGAATGAGGTACTCACCCAATCAGCAGTAGCAGAAAAGGCAGAATAGGAGGGGGGAGAAAGGGTCCCCGGCTAGGAGCCTGTGCCGGGATATAAGCAGAAGATAGCCTCAAAGGGTAGATGCTGAGTAGAAAGAGAGATGACGGTGTCTAGTGATCTTGTCTTTAGCTGAGAGAAAGCCTGAATAGATCAAAGAAAGCACACAAATTATATAGCAGTAGGTACTATAAATTTAACAATGTGTATATACATAATAACAAGCACAGTTCAAATCTCTAATCAAAAACAACAGTAATTCAGTTATTGGCACTGGGTTGTGCATGTGAGAAGGGACAGAATAGCCCTTAAGCCACACTGCTTCAGACACCAAAAGAAAAAGCATGAGAGGGAGATGTCACACCAGATGAATCTGATCTGTCCCAACCTGACTCCATGTACCTGGACATCAGAGCTACCCCAAGACAGTCGGGATATGCCAGAGACCGTGCCCTCCCCGAACCATGGGGAGGGGTGGCACAGCCAGCCAGCAGTGAGCAGGCTCAGATTGCCTGCTAGGGAAATAAAAAGGGGGGGACATCTGTCAAATTATTCAGGACATACCTAGCCACCAATGGCAGGGAGGAGCAATAACGTGTCAGGAGCTTGGGGAGATTATTTTGGGGGTCACTGATAAAAACATGCAGAGCAGGATGCCCTTTAAAGGGAGGGACTCCACCTGCAATGTATTGATGCCTGGTTCACTGTAGGTCTTGGATATCATTTAGAAATAGAAGCCCATTCCATGGGCTAGAGCTGCATAATCGTGACACCCTACAGGTGGATAGATAAAAACCAAACCAGACCTTTGCAGTGGAGGGAGACAGGGGAGAGGAACACAAGGTGTGGGGGGTACCAGGCAGGTCACAGCTATGCACCCGACTACCTGGGAGAGAAACTAGCGGCCTGCAATTCACTAGAAAATAAGGCATAGGAATAATTTGAATGACAAGAATTCACAGGTAATGCTCCTTTCAAGGGTAGAGTGAGGGGGGCTGGGTAAATCCACTTGCCCAACCCATCGGTCTAAAGGGGATGGCCAGGATAAACAGAATGCCTACAATGGAGTACATAATAAACAGCTTATGTATCCTGTTCCTTCAAGGCTTCCCAATTTTCGTGTACTGGGTCCATCTTGTCTAGGTTACAAGGCATAGCCAGGGCTTCTGCAAAAGTTTTTAGTCCAGGTTTCAGCAGGCCAGCACTTGCAGCAGATTTGCTTTCACTCTCTTTCATCACTGTTGCCCAGTCCAGGGGGGCTGGGTCAACAGAGGGAACTGCAGGTGGGTCCTCAGCACAGTCCAGCTGTTGTCTTTGATCTGAAGCTGTCAGGTCAGCCTTGAGGAGCTTTGCCCGGGGGGACAGGGAGGCTTTTTCCAACCCTGTAGCATGAGAGCTTCTTGAGCATTGCCGCTGCCTCACTGGGAGGGGGTGGTCAACTGAGTGCATTGGCTTGGGCTGTTGACTGGTTACAGATGTATTTTGGATTAAGTGAGCCAGTGAGTGACTAGCCCCAATGGTGGACGGAGCCCAGAGCTGCCTATGTGTGGGGGAGACTTTATGAGGTGGGCCAGTCCAACTGCGATTGTTGTCCCCTGGGGCAGCGTTTCCTTTCTTGCTGGTTCCTTGCTCTGTTCGGCCCCTTGGTTCCCAGAGGCATCTGGAAGATGTAGTTCCTGGCAGCAGATTCAGCCAATGGCTCTGAATCCAGGTCTCAGCATCTTGAAGAGATTCTGTGACAAATGATAGCCCATTTTTAGATACCTGCAGTGCAGAGAAGCCCTTGAAGAGATACTGTATTGAATTTGCATTTAAGATCTTTTTCAGAGGGTTATAGGCTTTACATTTAGCTGCAACCTCCTGTGAAAAATCCCTGTAAAGAGATATAATGTTCCCTCTTCAAGTTATCTCTCCCAAGTCCCTTGTAGCCCTCAGTAGCCGTTCTTTGACTGAGATGCATAGCAAACATGCGATTATAGTCCGAGGACCATTAGAGTTATTTGGATTGCCAGTGATTTGATGTAAGCACTCAACCCCCACTGGCTCCTTCCAACGTTCCCCTAATAGCTGAGGGATCCATTCAATTAGGAACTTTTCAATGTTTGGGCCCTCCGTCCCCTCTGGCACACCGAGGATCCTAATGTTGTTACTCCTGCTGCGGTTTTCTTGTTCCTCTGCTCTATGCCATAGTTGGACCAGTTTATCCTCATGCTCCTTAAGTTTATGAGCACATTTAAGTGTTGGTCCTCCAATTCTTCTACTCGCTGCTGTAGCACATTGTGTTGGTCCTCAAGCCTACGGACATTGGCAATGTTGCCTGCCAGGGAAGCACCAATCGTATCTACTCTGAATAGTAGAGTTTTGAGCAGCTTGGTAATGTGCCCAAGAGCATCCCCCAAATATGCTTGTTCAGAAGGACTCGGGCAGCAGCTCCCTTTTTATCACTGCTGAGCAGATCCATCTCCACAGAGCACCTAGCGATGTGCAGATAGAAGATCGTGATAAGAAAGCTGATGTCGGAAGCTGTTAAGATATTGCTTCCCTATTCACAATCAGTGCTCGATTTAGAGTTTTGAGTGGGAGGAGTGCGGAAGGAGAGGTACTGCTGCTTAACTTAGTAATGGTACTGTTACATGCCTAGGGACCATGCTCAGGCCTATTATGGCCTAACAAGTCAAACAGGTCCGATATCCGCGCAGGTACAGCGAGTGCAACAAGAGTGCGGCTATCCCCGAAGAACTTCTTGAATGGTGACAGGGGTGGGGAAGGATAAAGTCAAACAAAAAACAAGCCTTCAGTCCAGCATAGTTGCATTTAACACTCAATTATTCACCAGGCTGGGGCAGAGTGAGTGGTTCAAGCTGCCATCATCCCCAGGTCCAATCACGCCCCCCATGAGGTAGGGATATAAGAAGGCTATACTGAAAGTTTTGGGTCAAAAGATTTAAAGTGCTCAGTTATGAGCGTATCATATTGCAGTTGGTGGTTTCAGCAGCGAGATGTGTCTTCCATCAGAGAGTGGATCTTCACCAAGCTACTTGTTCAGATGAGTAAGGGTTTGTGGGGGTATACTGAGGCTGTGGGGTGGTGGGTGCTGAGTGGGAGGTGGGGATGGGGGGTTTGATTAATGAGGGGCTATTTACGGCTGGCCCATCGGCGCAGTGGTGGGATTTCTGCTGCGGCGCGGTGACCCGGAGTTGTGAGCGGATCGAGGTCATCGGAGAAGACCGGCGAGGGTAGGATGGGCATCAGGCGGACAGCTCTCCTACTCGGGGGAGGTGTGGGCAGCTTTTCGGTGCACTGGGGACCCTGGTGGAGACCGGGAGTTCACGCAACCGACGCTCGACGGGGGGAGGCTGGGCGGACGCTGGCATCATTGCACGTCCCCGCCTCCTCTGGGGAGAAAAAAATCAGGTGGAAAAAGATGGTGGGCAGGACCACCGATCTATGAAGCCCTCCCTGGAGAGCCTCACATTGCACACGCCGCTGCGGACGACCAGTCACAGTTCTGGGGTCGAAGGTTGCGCAGCCCCACCCTCCGGGGCAAGCCGGGGGTGACCGAGTCCTCTCAGCAGCAATTGACGGTGGTAGAGGTCTCCGGGCTGTGACCAGGAGGATGGCTGCGGTGGTCCTGCCAGAAAAAGGGCAAATAAAAAAAAAAAAAAATGAGGGGCTATTTTCTTTTTTGTAGGTTTAAAAAAAACATTGATGGTCTGTTTTCTTTATTTCAGGCACGGACATTGGTTTGAGGCTTGGGGGTTCTACTAGACACCATGGACATGTCATTTTAAAATGGAGATGGCGATCGGAGGGTGATGGGTGCCCCTAGATATCAGAGAAATACTACTGCATTACGGGCACAATGATTGGCTGGTGGAGGTGCCACTAGACACCACGGAAATATTATTTAATTAGGGTGATGATGATCAGAACGGTGGGTGTGCCACTAGATACCAGGGCAGCATTATACATTTTCAGGGCATGGACAGTGATCAGTGGGGGGTGGTTAGAGGTTGCCACTAGACACCAGGGATATATGATTTTTTAATGGGGATGGTGGTATGCTTTATACATTTCCACAACTGGATGGATTAGAGTATATGGAGGTTAAGTGTCCTACACACTCTTACAATATCAGTATTTGGCTGTAGAGGGGGTTGAAACTGCCCCCCTCCCTACTTCCTAGGCTAATGTTCTAACCACTAGACAAAACTGCCTCCTCTCTGTATGGAATAAATTTTTTCACCCATTCTGAGTGCAACTATGTAGTTCACATGCATGTATTACTAATGGCTCTCTATGTTGATTTAAGTTTTGATTGCAGGTCAGGTGTTTAGCTCAGTCTTTCCATTCTAAAATCTCCCCATACACTCACAGGGTACATAAAATAGCAACCCACAGAACCCATACATCTCCTTAAACATAAACAAGATTCAAAAATGGAAAAAAGAAAACCAAACAGCACCACACAATGCGAAAACAAGTAAAAATGAATCTGCATGCCTTAGGTTAACTTCATATATCTAGAAAATACATGTAGAATGCTTAGTGAGTTGTGTACTTGCTGGATTAGTCCTACAGATTACTTTTTAAGCTGATTATTAAGCTAACAGTATTGCTACATTTTGGATCACAGTGTAATCAAGTATGATGATTACCCCACCCCCTTAAGCACCAATATGTTCTATATTAACTTTTATTGTTCTATTGTCAAAAACTTCACATACCTGCCAATCCCGCATGTTTGCAAGTATTGAAATTTTCTGTCTCTCCGAAACTGTTGGCTGAACCTACACTGAGTGTGCCACCTGAGCTCCTGATTTCTTAGGCAAATTCTCCTTATACCTGAACAGAAACATCTCACCTGGTCATAAAGAACTGGTGCTCCCTTGGTGCGCATGCGCGTATTCACAAAGGAAGAGGAGGGAGAGTTACTTAAACCAAACAAGAGAAACACTCTGAAGATGGGGGGTCGATACCAGTTCATTTACAGAAGAAAGGGTTCTGAAAGAACTAATAAAATTGAAGGTGGACAAAGCAATGGGGCCTGATGGGATTCACCCAAGAATTCTAAAAGAACTAAGGGTAGAACTAGTGACACCGCTGACTACTCTCTTTAACAAATCATGGGAGGATGGGGTGGTACCCGAGGACTGGAGGAGGGCAGATGTGATTCCTCTTCACAAAAGTGGGAGCAGGACAGAGGCAGGAAACTACAGACCAGTTAGTTTGACCTCAGTGGTAGGCAAAATGATGGAGTCACTTCTGAAGGAAAGAATTGTTGAGTACCTAGAGGCCAGTGGGGCACAGGACCCAAGGCAGCATGGATTCATGATGGGAAGGTCATGTCAGACAAATCTAATGATTTCTTTGACTGGGTGACCAAAGTAGTAGACCAGGGAGGGGCTGTGAACATGGCCTACCTAGATTTCAGCAAGGCATTTGATACAGTCCCACACAAAAGATTAATACACAAGATAGCCAGCCTTGGAGTGGGTCCCAAGGTTGTAGCCTGGATAGAAAATTGGCTAGACAACAGGATGCAAAGGGTAGTAGTAAATGGAGTACACAGTGAAGACAGGAGGTTTACTAGCGGGGTACCGCAGGGTTCAGTACTGGGACTGGTCCTTTTTAATGTCTTTATAAGTGACATTGCAGGGGAACTGGAAGGAAAAATATGTCTCTTTGCAGATGACACAAAGATCTGCAACAGGGTTGATACACAAGATGGAGTGGAAAGGATGAGAAGGGACATGGCAAGGTTGGAGGAATGGTCAAATGTATGGCAGCTCAGATTCAATGCAAAGAAGTGCAAGGTAATGCACATGGGAAACAAAAACCCAGGGGAAGCGTACACAATGGGGTGAGATACTGACAACAGTAAAAATAGAAAGGGACCTGGGGGTAATTATATCAGGTGACCTAAAGGTGGGCAAGCAATGTGAGAAGGCAGTAAGCAAGGCTGGGGGGATACTGGGATGCATAGGAAGAGGCATCAATAGCAGACAACAGGAAGTTGTTACCCCTCTGTACAGACAGTTGCTGAGACCCCATCTAGAGTACTGTGTGCAGTTCTGGAGACCCCATCTCCGCAAAGACATAGACAGAGTGGAGGCTGTCCAGAGGAGGGCAACCAAAATGGTGCAGGGTCTGCACCAGAAGACATACAAAGAAAGACTAGAGGAGCTTAATATGTATACCGTTGAGGAAAGAAGGGAAAGAGGGGACATGATAGAAACTTTCAAGTACCTCAAGGGAATTAACAAAGTCCAAGAGGGTAGCATCTTCCAGAAAAAGAGATGTGCAAGAACAAGGGGGCACAATTTGAAGATAGAGGGGGGCCGCCTAGAGGTAATGTGAGGAAGTATTTTTTCACTGAGAGGGTTGTGGATGCATGGAACAGCCTCCCTGAGGAGGTCGTGGAGTCAAGAACAGTGGGGGACTTCAAGAATGCATGGGACAGGCATAAGGCAGTCCTAGTGGGGGGTAGGAGGAAGTAAGCTGTTGGTTAACTAGGATCTGCAGCTTATCTGTTAGGTAGAAAAATGGGCAGACTAGGTGGGCCAAGCGGTCCTTATCTGCCGTCAAAGTCTATGTTTCTATGTTTCTATTGCACAGGAAAGTCAGTTACCAATCTTGGTTAAAGAAAAACAAAACTTGTCCAGGTAAATGATGGATTTACAGCAGCAGACATCCAACCATCAGTCCTCCAGACCTGATCAATAGTGAATGCAAAATAATCTGAAGGTTGGGGCTATTGGTTAATGTACATCTGTCTTTACAGTGGTAGCCATAATCTTTTTGACAAGATATGAACCAAGCAAAGAGGCAAGGATGGTAATTAATAACAACAAGAAACAGCTGTTATTAGGAACTCTTTTGATTCTTTCATATTAATTGTGTGGCAAGGCCAGATGCATCTGCAGTGCCTGGTCCACCACTCTGCTTTGTTGTGCCATATATCATCCCATAGTAACCTTTGTGAGGTATTGGATTAGCTGCATGCTTAGTGGAGTGTCCTGAGAGTAGTATTTGATTATGTTAGCATTATCACTTGCTTTCAGTACTGCTATTACTGTTCTTATCATTTGATCTTTAACATACATGCAACATACTTTTTCTCACAGTCTTATACAGGAATGCCATTTAAGTTTATGCTAAGCTACCACATTTTAAGACTCATGCTGTGCAGTCAGCTCTTTATCTCCAAGCAAAATAACTTCCAGTTGATATAATGTTTAACTACTCACACAATGACACTTTATGGCACTGAAAGAGACATATTGCACTTGTAAATTCTCGGTGCCAAGTCCCAATTTCCTGAACTGCTGCAGTACCCTAACACTTTGCAAGTCTACTGAGTTGTAATTCAGATTCAAATGAAAAATTCAGACTGGCTTAGAAAAAAAAACGGGGTTGATTCTTTTCTAGAATTTATTAATAATGGAAAGTTGGAGTGCACTTACTTTAACGCAATAATGGTATTGAGTTTAGAAGTAAATACTTATCACAGATAGATAATTCACTTTTCTAAAAGTGGAAACCCTGATTGGATTACTTTAAAAACAATATATTGGTCAGACCATATATGCTTTAAGCCAACATAAATTTACATAGGGCAACATTATACATTTTCAGGGTACGGACAACAATGGGGGGTGGGGTGCCACTAGACACCAGGGAGCTATTATGATTCCAATTGTTATGACCTTTACTGTTAGCTGTATTTTCAGATTGAACAGTAAAGGTCCAACTGTAAAAACATTTGAATGGTAATTTTCCAATAGAACTATCCTTACATAAGTGAGTGACAGGCTAAATTATTTTCACTACACAAACAGATATTTACCCTGTAAATTTTTAAATTCTAATACAAAAATTGAACAAAGTATGTGAAGGAGACATAAATACAGGTCTTGTTCATTAATTACCAAGAAGTACCTCTGTAGAAAACCATTTTAATAATGGTAAAAAAACAAGATGGCTGACATCATGAACAGTATTTCTCTGAGAATCAACAGTAAATCCTTAACTATTTATAGTTTTAACTTTTTTCATTTACTTGCCTGTCTAGCAACTATCACAAAAATCATTATAATTCAAAAATGGTAACATATTTTTCACCAAACCATCCAAAGGCACATCCTTCACACAGACCCCATAATCCCTGAAAATTTCAGGAAACAATTTCATTCTATCTGGGCTGTAAAAGAGCGCACAAAAATCCCATGTTAAGTATAGGGAAACAAGTTTTATTGTTTTTCTTTTCCTTTTTTTACCACTCCATATCTCTAAAACTATACAAGATACCATCATGAGACTTTTCATGTTTTGAGACAGTGGCAGAATATAGTGGAATCATTGCAGAGCACCCTCATAAGGATCTGCGCCCCTCTACTCACCCCTGACTCGAGCATCTTGCCCTGTACTGGAACGCGGCAAGGCAAGCTGCCATCAGTATCCCCCAAGCTGATGGCCAGATCCACAGCTCTACTCACCCCTGACTCAGGCATCCTGCCCCAGGACTGGGATGTGGCAAGGCAAGCTGCCATCTGCATCCTCCAAGCCAATGGCCAGATCCACAGGTACACTCAGCTCCATGTCTTGGCCTCCTTGAACCACAGCGCCTCCACTATTGGCGCCCTGCTTCTCAGCTCACCTCCTAATTGGCCTTTTTGTCCAGCCACAGAAGGCACCAAACTGTGATTCACAGCATACAATCTTTCACCTCATCTAAGTGATAATACTGTTTAAAATGCAATCTTAGAGCGAGTTCTGTTAATTTCTGTAAATGTTCAAAAGAGTTGTACTCACAAACTTGTATTAAATGAGTCTAAAAAACCCAAGCTATGCTCTTTGGATCAACTGCGAAACTAAAGCATGAGCATTCTCAATTCAAAGTCACCTCCTTATATGGTCAGCAGTTGGGGTAGTATCCTCATTTAAATATCTGGGTATTACCCTTGATCCAGCACTAAATTCTGACTTACACATCAATCTAGCCTGCAAACAGGTACATGCCAAACTAGGAAAAGCCTACCGAACCAGCTATATGCTTACTCCCTCTGCTAGGCTTGCCATTGCCTGTGGCATACTCCTACCATCACTTACCTATGGGACTCCAACATATGTTTCCATGTGCAAATCAATCCTTAGGAAATGGGATGTTATGTATAACAACATCTGTCACTATGCCTCCTCCTCACATCCACTGAAGCACCACTGCCTCCTCTATACTGACCTGGGATGGTTTCCTCCTGCTGAACTAAGGCTACATGCTTATGGCTCTGTCATTGGCAACATGCTTCGTCTACAAATCCCGAAATCCCTAGCAAGCCTTTTCCAAATCCTGACTCTGAGCTATGGATTGTGTTCCATGGACCAGGCCCCTGTTTTTATCCCCAGACACTGCACCACTAAAGGTGCTACTGCTTTCTCCTGCCATTCCCCCAAATTTTGGAACTCCCTTCCACTAACCTTGTGACAATCAACATCCCATGCGTCTTTTAAAAAAGGTCTATGTACTTATCTTGAAACTTCTCACAACTGCTCCTGTTTCAAGCCTCCCTAGCCCTCATTACCCCAGTCTTACCTCTTCTTCTGATCTGTCCCCTACATGCTAAGCACTTCTCCTTTACCCCTCCTTTGCACTTCTCCTTTACCTCCCCTTTCCTAATCACCTACTTCTATCACCTACTAAATTCCCCCCAATGTTAACTTTCTATCCCTTATTAGTGCTGATAATGTTATTATATCATGTTTCTCTCTAAGCAAACTGTGTTTGAATTTTATTTTTGTATTGCTCCATATTTTTCTGCACTGTTACCAAAAACATCCTTGTTTCTAGCCAATTCCTTGCAACCTACTTGTAACCTTGTGAAATGATTGTTTGTTGTACTTGCATTTGGAATGTCATCCCTGTATTTGTTGTTTTGTATCCTCCCGGGTTGTGTCTAAAAATAGTCATGATTATGGCTAACGCACCTACCCAGTAAACAAAAACTAAATACAAATTAAAAAATTAAATAAATCTGTTGCTAGGCACAAGGTAGCTCTATATTGTAGTACCTTAGAGTATTCTGCTAAGTGTTACAGTCTTTTGTGTAATTTGTGAAATTTAGGCAACTGTTCTCTAAATCTCCTATCTTACTCTCACTCTCCTACCCCCATCCCCAACCTCTCTTGGTCTCTCTTGGACAAATTCTCTTCTTTTTTTTTCTCTCTATTCTTTGCTGCATTCTTCCCCTTCCCTCATTCCCCCCTCCTGCCCTGGTTTCACAGGTCCTCCCACCCATTAAGCCAGGCACCACATCTCCTTTTGTCCTCCCTGCTCCTCAGTCTCTGCTCCACCCCCTCAAAATGTTCTTACTCTAACTCCCCTGTTCTCTTCCTCCCTTCCAGCTCTACTCACTCCTGACTCAGGCGTCCTACCCCAGGACTGGGACCCAACAAGGCAAACTGCTTTCTGCACCCTCCAAGCTGATGACCAGATCCACAGGTATGCTCAGCTCCGCGCATAGGCCCATTTGAACCACAGTGCCTCCACTAGTGGATCCCTGCTTCTCAGCTCACCTCCTAATTGTCCATTTTGTCTAGGCACAGAAGGCGCTGAGCTCTGACTCTCAGCATACAGTCTTTCACCACATCTAAGTGCTAGTACTGTTTAAAATGCAATCTTAGAGCGAGTTCTGTTAATTGCTGCAAATTTTTGGCCCCCACCCTCCCCCACCACTCTTTAAATAAACTCAAACCCCTCCCCTTTCCAGCTCCTCCTCCCTTGGCTGTGAACCTACCGGATCCAGCAATTTCCTGACAGGCACCTCACTATCTCTGGGTCTACTCAGCTTTCTCTTATGTATCCCAGCAATTTCTCTCTCCACTGCTTTTTGCACATACTCTCTGCCCCCAAAGACAGCCCTCCCTAATGAAGGCTTGCATCTGAACACTGCTCTAAAAAGGCTTGAAATCACTGCAACTCCTTTCCCCTACCGCTCCCTGCTGCTAATCTGGCCCCTGTAAGATAGCCTTCACTAATAAAGGCTTACAACTGCATGCAGCATCATTCTACAATGTCTGTTCTGGTGGCAATAGCCCCTCTCCCAGTGAATATGTTATTCTTCTTAGTACTATCACAGCTACCGTCCTTGCCACTGAGTCCTGTCAAATTAATCCTGACATAAATCCTTCACAGTCCTACAATGCTTGGGACCATCTGGCTGCTCCCAAGGGGTGGAACCTCTGCTCACTGGGCCAAGTTCCTCACTCCACTACCTCACATGCCCTGCCTAACTATTAACTGCCCCAGCCCCCCAGACCAGATCAATATGTTCATTATCATGAACAGATCTACGAAGGTCAAAAGCACTCTGCATAACCACTTCAAAGCCTTATCAAACTTTAAAAGACATGCTGTTACAATGGTGTGGCTGCTTCTGCTATTATCCGGCAAGGTCCACCCCAATCCTGGACCAACAGTAAATAAAAATACACAGTCAAAGAAGGGTGGGCTGCTGAAAATTGCCACCATTACTATCTGTATTGTCCATACAAAATTTGACTCTCTTCAGGCCTGGGTCGCCCAACACCAACCAGACATTCTGTCAGTAGTCGAGACCTCTCTAACCCCCAGAGTCCCAGACCAGATTATACAGCTGGATGGCTACACCACCTTCAGGCAGCACAGGCTGGGCAAACGAGGTGGGGGCTGTGTCATATATTTAATGGACACCCTTCAAAGGCTGGAACTAGCCCCCCCAACCAATGGGAATACACAAATGCTCAGTATTAAAGTCCAAGTGGGCACTGGGGGCAAATCCATCACTTTAGTTACTGTCTACAACCCCCCAAAATACCTGACAGTTGGCTTTGACTCAGTTATAGACTATCTATCAGAGCTCAAGCTCACCTCTGAAATTCTTCTGCTTAGGGATTTCAACATCAATTTTCCATCCCCTCAGGCGTTGACTTACAAAGACCCTCTCCAGCCTTAGCATGACCCAACTAATTGAGACCCCCACCTGCATGAATTAATGCACTGGTTCAAGTAAGCTAATAGACTGGCTGCTAACCAACAGACCTGACAGAATTACCAGCACAAAGGTACTCCCTGATGTCATCAGTGACCACTCCCCAATTCTCTGCAACTGGACTAACAAAACTCCTAAAACCCCACCCAAAGTCATCACCATCCACATAGTAAAAAAAGGTCAACTCAATTCCCTTAAAGCACACCTCCTGCACCAGAACTGTTCTACTATCTACAGCACAAAAGATGTTGACTCTGCCCTGGAAGACTTTGTTAGCAAATTCAACTTCTCCTGCAATGTATTCGCACCCTACAGGATGAGGAAAATCAAGGGGACCAGTAATTCATGGATTTCCCCAACACTGCTAGATTTAATGCAAGCAAGGGACAACCTATAGTATACAACCAATAGCTCTGAGTCCTCTAATGACTATAAGAGATAAAAGGCTGCCTGCAATGAATGCACTCAGGCCATCCATTCAGCTAAAAGCAATTACTTTAAATCCCAGCTTCAAAACTCTTGGGGAGACAGCCACAAATTCTGGGACTAGATAAAGTCCCTTACTTGTAAAGCCACTAAAACGCCACCTACAATGCTTGTTATCAACAGTAACACAATGCAAGACCCTGTTGTAATTGCAAACCACTTCAACAAGGCTTTCACAGATCTAAGTGGTATGCTCCCCCCATACTTTCTAGCTCCAATTACCAGCTCTGACCCTACAGGTATCAGCAATTAGGCTGGCTATTCTGTTCCCCCCCTTCTACCTCAAAATCATCCCCAAAACCACAGCCAAGAAGTACTTCCAGCAAGTACTAAGGAAATCACAGTCAGTCAGAGGCTCCATAAACCTCAAACTTCTATCTTACACACTTGATGAGGTTCTTTCCCCACTAACCAGGATCCTAAACCTGTCCTTCATTACCGAGAGATTTCCCTCATCTTGGAAAGTGTCACTGGTCTCACCTGTCTTCAAAAATGGGGCTAGATATAATCACTCCAACTACAGGCCTATTTCTACCCTTCCATCACTCTCATAGCACTTGAAAGGATTGTTTATGACCAGCTTGTAGAATATCTCAACAAATATAGTGTCCAATGCAGTGAACAACATGGTTTTCAGAAGCTTTATAACACGAGCACAGCACTTGTGGAATTCACTGGCTATATCCATGAGGCTCTTGATTGGGGGCTCTTGGTGGGGGCTACTCACATTGACCTCACCAAGACCTTCAACACGGTCAACCACAACCTACTGCTAAGTCAACTATTGAATACTGAACTATCCACAGAATCAGTGAAATGGTTCTGGAGCTAACTGAAAATCCATGACACCTTATCAGATTGCCTCAGTGTCACAACAGGGGGTCTACCAAGGCTCAATCTTGGGAGTCCTTCTGTTCAGCCTGTTTCTCAACAACCTACCTATGGCCTGCTGTGGCAATGTCCTATTGCACAGGGATGATGCAGTACTGTTTTCCAGCCCCCACAACCCCCAAACCCTTGAGAAACTACCTCTGAATGACTTTACTGATATAGAAACTTGGTTTAGTAACTCCAAGCTACTACGAAACTACAAAAAAACAAAGACAATGTTCTTTACCTCAGCACAGAATAAGCGTAGGTCATACTGCCTAAATATTCAAAACAATCAGAACACTCCACTCGAAATGGTCAACGGCATCAAACATCTTGGGGTCACACTAAATAGTGCCCTTTCATTCTCTATGCATATTGATCAAGTAGCCAAGGCTGCCAATGCAAGCCTAGGTCAACTATACAAGAATAGGCACAGTCTAAATGATGTCTCTCTCAAGCTTGTGGTGTCTAGCTCTGTTCTATCAGTCACAGACTATGGGCTTGCAGTTTATGGCACCGCCAATAATACTGCACTCAACAGGATAAAAATATCACTCAATAAAGTTTGTAGGCTCATCTTTGGTGCTCACAGGTTAAATCTTTCCTGTGAGCTCTACACTAACACAGAGTGTCTCAAGTTACACAACAGAATCCAGTACCAGACTTGCCTCCTAGGCAAGAAGGCTGCCCTCAGCCTCACCCCACCAGGGGTACAAAACCTCCTCTGCCCATCCTCTCCACATAGAAATACCAGGAATGCTTGTGAAAGTATGCTGCTAGTCCCCTTCTGGAGAACATTCCTAGGGCAATGCTCTTTTGCCTACAGAGCTCCTAAATGGATCAGCTCTGTCAATGCCAACTTTTAAGCAGTGCAAAGCACTGGCCACTTCAAAACCCTTCTTCGCAAACACCTCATTGTCACAAGTGCTCGCGACTGTAACACCTAGCTCCACTCACCCCCACCCCATTGCAGTTCTCCTTCCCACCTTCCATGACTTTGTCCATCTCCAGCACTTAAACAGCCACCCCCTAGCCTCCTCTAGATCTCTCACTCCCCTACCCCCCTTCCACACTCCCCTCCATGGAATCTCACCTCTTCCTCCCCTCAAGTGATCATATACATTCCCCTCTAACTCCCATCACTAGCACTTCCTCAGTATCTTTACCTCCCTCCCTTTCTGACTTAATTCCACCTTCTGTGCCACCTCCTTTGGCTATCTTCAGTACCACATCCCACCCTACCCTCCCACCCCCCAGGCCTGTCCCCTCCCTATCATCCTCACCCATCTAGGCTCTAACTAACCCCCCATCCACACCTCCTACTCCTACTGTACTCCCTTCACCTCATCTGCACTATCTCCAGCACCTCTCTGACAAGGCCCCTCTCAGGTGGCTACTCCTCCAACTATCTTCAACCTCCCACTTAGTTCCCCCTCACCCTCTGCTACCTACTACCTGTCCCTAGCCTTTATGACCTCTACCCTACCTCCTCCCACTATTCTGCCAGTTCTTTCCCCCAGTTCTATCCCCTATGCTACATAACTGCATTACTTATCTGTATGCTTGTCAACTCTTGAATTTTTTATTTCTGTGCTGTAATGTTAGTACTGATTTACCATGTAACTCTCATTCTATGTGACTTGTACACTATTTGTAGCAAAGCCTGTAAATCCTGTTACGATGAATTATCACTTCTGTTGTGATTAACTGTAAATTGCTTTATGTGTCTGTACTGTACAATATGATGTGGAACCTTTGCAAATGAGCTTCTAGCTCAAAGGTGTTAATCCGAGATTCAAATAAATAAATAAAAATCACCCATGGTATAGAAGTTCTTTAAACAATACATCATAAATCTATGCTGCTGATGTGCTCATCACCTGAACATAAGAAAATTACCGAAGAGGGGAAAATGAGCATTATAAAATGATTAAAACAGGCTTTGTAAACTAAAGCTGTGACTCTCAGCATGTGAGCTGGTGAGATGGGTAGGAAACTGGATGCAGGGAACGCAACAGAGGGTGGTGGTGGATGGGGAGCTCTCACACCCACGGGCAGTGACAAGCGGTGTCCCACAGGGCTCAGTGTTGGGACCAGTGTTGTTTGGGATATTCATTGTAGACATATCATGGGACATCAAGAGCAATATCAGTCTGTTTGCTGATGATACCAAGGTTGGCGCAGTGGTGGATGACCTAGGGGGGTGGCAGGGGTTACAGGATGATCTGGCAAAGCTTGAAACCTGGTCAGACACCTGGCAACTGGGGTTTAATGTCAAAAAGTGCAAGGTGCTGCATTTTGGGATGAAGAACCCAAGGAGGAGTTACCAGCTAGGGGGAGTGCAGCTAGCCCAGACAGAAGAGGAGAAGGATCTGGGTGTGCTCATTACAGGGTCAATGAACAACTCGGCACAATGTAGGAAGGCAGCTGCAAAGGCCAACAAAATGCTGGGTTGTATTGCAAGGGTATATCCTCTAGGAGAGAGGAGGTGATTCTGCCACTGTATAGGTCATTAGTTAGACCACACCAGGAGTACTGCATGCAGTACTGAAGGCCCATATCTGAGGAGGACATTGGTTACTGGGAGGGGGTGCAGGATGCGAGGCTTACAAAGATGATCAAGGGGCTGGGGACTTTATCATAGCGAGGAGGTTGAAGGAGTTGAACATGTACTCACTGGAGGAGAGGAGACAAGGGTGACATGATTGAAACCTTTAAATACATGAAAGGAATAAACAAGATGGGTACAGAGGGGCTGTTCAAAGTAAGGGAGGGGAGGGCCACCAGGGGCCATGATATGAGACTGAGCGCAGGGAAGGTTCAGGAGGGAGATGAGGAGACACTGTTTTACAGAGAGGGTGGTGGCTGGGTGGAATGCATTACCTGCAGAAGTGGTATGCAGTAGAACAGTGGACTGCTTCAAATGAGGATGGGACAGGATAAGGGGGAGGGTTAATGAAGGGGAAGGGTGGAAGGAAGGGGCAGCTGCAGAATAAGGGGTGCTAGCTGCACATTCGAGCAGACTTGATAGACCTCTAGGCCTTTATCTGCTGGCAAATTTTGTATGTCCATATGTGCATTAGCATTGCACTAATGCACATGCTAGAGTCATGGCTTTAGATTTCAATGCCCATTTTCATCATTTTATAATGCTCATTTTGGCTCTTCAGTGACTTCTTAAATTCAGGTGACCACCACTTCAACAGCATAGATTTATCATCTATTGTTTTAAAATCAACTCATGCATGAATGAGTTCACCGGTGGCTCTGCACTATATTGACCCCATAAACATGCAGTGCCTGTCAGCTGCTAGTACTGGGCAAAGACTCACATCACCAGAAAATATATTTTCAGAAATGTCAGGGAAAAAAATACTTATTTCAAAATGCAGGGCCCAGTGAACATTTTCTTAACAGAATGCAGGGTAAAAGGCACCATCAACTGCAATTCAGTACAAAATCCCTAAAAAGCTGACTGTTTCCCTTTCTAATTATCTCACGCATGCATACAATATTACAGTGTGTGTGTGTGTGTGTGTGTGTGTGTGTGTGCGTTATATACATATATATGGCATACACAAGGACCTGACTAAAAATACACAGTGTATCTCCATTTTGAAAAGGCAGGACTTCCATAAGAGTTATGACCTTGCAAGAGATAAAGTACATATTTTAGCTAAGCCATAATGTATCTTTATGAGAGAGAAAGAGGAAGAGAGAATGAGAATGAGAATGAGAATGAGAGTGATTGACCCACACTTCATGTTTTGTTTGTTTTGAAGCAATACTGTCACTTGTTAAAAACAGTTAAATTGCCCAGTCATTTAAAGTAAATTACCCAACCATTTAAAGTATTCACTACTGAGTTTGTCAAAAAAATGTATAAATAGTACATAAATTCAAGTTGTTCTGAACAACCAGCTCAAACATGACTAAGGTTTATCAAAAAAAAAAAAAACTTTGGGGGAGTTTGCTCAAGCCATCTAGTAGCTTTCTTTTAAGCCACAAAATCAATGTGCCACTTAGCTAATGGATGACTTTACCTAACTAAAATTTTTGATTGAGGGCTGTTATGTGAGAATTTTGTGGACTGTAAACTGTTGGCTCATTCAAGTGTTACTCTTGCTGCTGAGCAAATGGTTGTGGTATGCTCATCAATTGAAAACAATATTTTAAAGTAATATAAAAACATTGAAAGAAGCATGTGTTTGCAACTCAACCTGCTTTATATGCTGAGTGACTGAAATGGTGCGGTCCCACCCAAAGCACATCAGTATTTCATAGTATTTGACTATGTCTAAGGGGCTGTTTACAAAAACACAGCTACTTAAATATTTGCACAGTATTGTACATTTTAAAAAGCAGGCTACAGTTTCCTCAAAGGGGATATATGTATGACTATCATTGCTTAATAATTAGGGGAACAGAAATTGATTTGCTGAGTAATTAGAAAAATGTTTGCATCCTATATTTGCATCCTAAGTAGGAATAGTTTCATGTTATATTAAAAAATGCATTGGGGAATTACCAGAGGATATAAAACAATGTTTACTGATGACTCCACATCTTAAAGAAATCTGAACATTATTTTTGGTTAATTGGGTTTTATAAGGATTGTTGCACACTGGTTTCCAAAATATTTTGGTATAGCATACTCTCCCATCATACCACTGAGTTAATGCCAGCAACTTAAATGAGGCAATTTACCACATCCAACCAAAAATGAACATTGTTTCAAAAATGTTATCAGTTTGTTCTATGTAAAGAGAATTCACAAAGCGTAAAGAAAAATCCTTTGTAGTCAGGATAACTTAATTATTATGGATCTTTTACATACAATTGAAAATAATGTAACATTTAAAACACAGTTGTTTGATTTTTAGTAGCAATCAAACCTACCAGGCTTTATCCTAAATGACCATTGTTGCCTACAAAATACAGAAGACAATACACACTACAAAGTTGACTGGTGGTATGTGTAAAGAGCGTTTTATGGCTTGATCTAAGCTCTGATTCCCTCGAATAAACATGTCTAATCTGAAAAAGTTGGCTGAAGGCTTCAGTGTCTCCCTTCAACAAGCAAATGTTCTTTCAGATGCAAGTGACAAGACAACAATAATGAATGATGCACTAAGAAAATGAAATTACACTCCTCACATTTTATTATATGTCTCCGGTAAATAACAATGTGAGGTGTCCTTATAAATCGATTCTTGGACCAGACTTCTGAAGGCAGAATACAAGTTTCCCTTTTTTCTAAATATAGTATTATAAAAGTTGCAACATTCCTCTCTTAACTCTTCTAAGGATTGCAACTCAAGGCATACTTGTCTGAGACTGAGCCCCTAAATGGCAGTTCTCTTCGTATCTACAGTTATTCTGTGCAGTGTTTTATACAGTATATGGTTCATGACCCCCATCTGTTTAGAACTGTGGTTCCTAAGGGGTTAACGAAATTTATGGTACACATGGACGCAAACAGGGTTCCCTATACAATAGCAATTTATTTCAAATGAAAATTTAAATTCCAGTGATGCATGTTAATCAAATATCAGCTTAAAGTGCCAAAAGAGTTATTTTAACAATGGTGTATGTGTGGGGTGTATTTTATATTAAAAGAAAGGTAATCATTTTACTTTCACACTGGTTTACTGTGATCTCCATCCCCATTGTTTACGTGCAATTTTAAAACCACTGTGCATTGTATTGACTTTATTGGGTGACAGTATTTCGGCTAAATCGTACACAAACATCATGTCCTTTTGAAAATTCACTACCATACTGGTGCAAACTCAAATAATACTATGGGGTGGGAGGGTCCCTGGATTGCTTTAAAGCTCGGCCCAAAGTACAAGACACTGAATGTCCATGACTTAACAAGATTCTGAGACAGGTAGACTATTTAACAGATGCTTTGAACCGCTTACACTCTTGAGAAGCTGGGAATAAAGGACACCTTTCCCGTTGTCCTTTTCCAGAAATGATTGAGTCCTTCTTGTCATTATTTCCTGTTTCCCTGCAGGCCAACAAGCATCATTCAGTTCGGGTACCCGCAGAGGACAGACACTTTAAAATTCACAAAAATGATTTTTGCCCCAGTGCTCTGATCAACTGTGGCACATTGTAAGGTTCATATCATGATGATACCGGTCCCACTGATTGTTATGTCACCGCCAGTTTGGAGCAGAACCCTGGCAATGGTACACAAGCATCTTCTAATCCAGCCATCCACTGTCCTTACCTGATGCTCTTTTCAGTGCGCCCTGATCTTAACAGTCTCTTCAGAGACATAGTACCAATATTGTACATGTACGGTACATAGGGCATGCTAGTTCAGAAGTTCCGTGCCCTTTTATTGTGGGCTTCTTACTTAATTCAGCATTTTATCTTAGACGGTTTAAGCTCTTTGACTTGCATGTGTAATGTTTTGTGAACAGCTAAAGTCCTGGACTGGCAAAATCCCCTTTCCACATTCTTGGCACTTAAATGGTTTCTCTTTTGAATGGATGTATCTGAAACAAAAGCAAAACGAGTAAACAAGAGCAAAACGGGTAAACAAAAAAAACACATTGCCATGAAGGGATAATCCAGTTAAAAGGATTACCTAAAATAAATTATGAAATTATGTAATACTAGTTTTAATGTCTGCTTCTAGTCCCCCCACCCCCACCCCAACACACACACACACACACACACACACATTACCTCAGAGGTATTGTCATGAAATAAATAAATAAGCTGTTGAATGGCTAGTTGTTAATTCTAGAATGAACAATCGGTTCTGTAAAGTTAAATGCAATGGTATGCGATGCATTTTATATATCACGTGAAAAAGAAAGCACACACAATAAACCTAAACTAGTAAAATGGGAATAACAAAGAACCATAACTCCACGGGCTGGAAGACCAGGACATTACCAGAGTAGGATATTCTTCCAAACAGTATATAATAATTCCATAAGCATACTTCAGCTAGTACACACGAGTAGTGAACGTATTTCCTAAACATAACTTCGCCTCCAGGATTTGCAGTACATATACTGTATTTGCCAATGCACCCGTCAAGGTTGTATAAAAAAGCGTTCATTTGTTATGTCATATATGCTTTGTAATGCAGCTAGTGTTTACCAGAACAACAGCTTGTAAGGTTACAAACACATATCCATTGAGGAGAATTGTAGGAGGTCAAAGGTTTTGGAAACAGACAGTAAAATAAGTAGCTGTTAATGTAAAATCTTTAAACGACTGACAAAGACAAGAAGCCAAACATCAACGCAAATTCAGTTCCTTTTATATATTTGTTTTCAACGTTTTATTTTGATAGCTATCTCTATCTAATCCCATACACTGTGTAAAGATGTACCTGTGATCTCGGAGATGGTCTTGTCTTCTAAAGGCTTTATGGCAGATATCACAGGTATATGGCCGTTCGTCTGTATGGGTTCGTTCATGAATTAGAAGGTTGTAGGACTTGGTGAAGTGTCGCCCACAGAATTTGCAAACAAATTCCTTTTTCGTTTTGGAAGGCAGCCGGCCCCGAGTTGGTTTCCTTTCTGATGACAGCTTGGTGACATCCATGAGGGAGCCCACACCCAGAGGAGAGACTTGTCCATCGGCTGACCGCAGCAGTTTCGAGTGGTCCTCCTGAGTAGCAGCCAGGGCCAAATTGGCAAAATCGAACCTGGGCTTCACCTTGGGAAGTGCGTTGCTGGTGGTGGTGTCCTGTTTAGGCTGGACAATATGGGGGAATACTGGGATAGCGGGCAACTGGAACCTAGCGTCCATCAGACCAGACACCCCTGGCACTTTGGAAAAAGACGACCGGGGTAGTGTCACTGGAGGGTAACCTAGGGTCCAATGATGGAGATGGACAGCGTGCAGGGCACTGAAGCCATACAGGTTGGGCAAGTGGTCCGACGGCACTGGTAGCCCATTAAAAGCTTGCAGAAAGGAGTAATTGGTGAGCTGCAGAGAAGGATGGATAGGCACAGGGGCCGGGAGAGTTTTACTGCCCATGGTGGCCACCACTGAGGCTGGAGGTGCAGGGCAGCTCGGCAACTGATAGTACCTCCCTGTAAAAATTAAACAAAATGTAGTTAGATGAACACTTTCTCCACTTTTATCAATTCTGCTGGGCACTAAAGCGGACATCCCACTTTACACCCACCCACCTCCCCAAGCACACACAGAAAAAAATAGCATTTTCCCTAAAACATAGACACAAGACATGACATTTAAAGCAGATTACTTTACAGAACATTTTCATTCAGTACTGTTCAATAGACTTTGACATTTTCCGTATCATATGTTGAAATTCGTTCAAAAATGTTGATTATATCCCTTTAAAACATAATAATGAATGCAGTCAGTCCCAGGTTTCGCAATTTAAATTTTGAAGAACTAATTAAATTTACAAACAGCGGTTCTTGTTCTCAACCAACCTATCCCCACCATCTAGACATACCAGCTAGTGATAATTTAATTGAAGTGCCTGATGATGCCAAGCCCAGCTGGAAGTAAGTCTTTGCAGTTTTTTAAGTGCTATCAAGTTAATGGCGTGGTCGTCAGAAGTTAAAAATGTGTTGTTGCCTATATAGCTTTAAAGACCCAAAGTCGCGTCACTGTTTGAGATCTCAGTTTTAAGAGCTAACTAGCTAAGGCTGGAAGTTTAAAAACACAAACTGACTGTTGTTCGGACTTCGAAAATCATTTGAATTTTTCAACCTACTTAAAGGCAACGGAAGGGGATTGCTTATTAATTGACGCTGTTGTGAAACATGTATTTAACCTGACAGTGATTACAAAATAAAACAAGGGAACAAACTTTACATGTTTTGCAAGTCTTTTATCAGCCATACGTTCTCCTTATTTTGTTACTCGAGATTATTTTGAAGATCAAATACATAGTAATGGGAAAAAATAATAGGAGTTTACAGGCAACAGTTTTATTATTCTTACAAATACACAAAACAAATACAAGTGTGCTTTGCAAGTTTGCAGGACAGGTCATAAAACGTTTAAGTACAGTTTTGTAGGTTGTATGGCATCAGCTGTGTATTGTGCTTAGTGCCTGCAAACTCGGGAATAATCCTGGAAGTCAAAGTAGAAATCACTAGCCATCTGAACTAATAGAATTCACCGTGCCACCGTTAAAAAGTAGTAGCAGCCACCAAATTAGTAGCAATTTCGCTTTTTGTTTGGATGTATAACAGAAATATTATGCAATAACCCATCTATTGCTAAATGGAGGTTTCCTTTGCGGTTGTTTCTCGGCTTCTCTGCCCACTCCTTGTTTGAATCAAAAGAAAGACAGTATGATGGAATTTAGCATTTTGCTAAATCTTTAAAGCATGTTTCATATAGTGCCAGGACAGGAGTGAATAACTAATTAAAGCTGTTCAAAGGCCAGGGTTCCCTGCGGATTTCTGGTTTATGATCATGATGCAGAAGTAATTGACTTTTACTTACAGGGTCATTAGCAGCATAGGCAAGTACTGGAAAAAGTAAAGTGTTCTTAACCCTTTCAGCAACTACCCCCTCTCAGATTATATAGTATACAGTGATCAACATATTAGTGATATGTTTTCTTGTCTTGGGTCTATTCTTACTCTAGGTCACATGCCAAGCAAATATTCTCATAGTAGTTTCTTCAGAATAGAAACCCGACAACATTTCATTTTTGGACTTAATTGAACTCTGAGAGTTATAATGGATAGAATTGTAACTGTAACTTCTATGAGGCAGCAGCACATCTAGTCATTTTAATACACAAAGGATACCATTACACAAATCAAAAGGCAGCATGGGCCTAATAAAAATAAGCCTGGCATGAATAATCATGTTACATCCTACATTATGTATTCTTTTCTCAGTTTTGCACTATTTAAGTCCTATGCCATTTTGTGTTCATTTGCACTGTTCTTGCACTGTACTGCAGTCTGTACCTATTTGCACCTGTCGGTATTAATGTTCACGGTTCCCTTCCCCAGTCCTACATGAAAAGAAGCTTCAATTCAGTATGCCTTTCCCTGCCACTAATCTCTAAATTAATAAATATAGCTTTATTTTTTTTTATCTCTGGCCCTGGTGACATAATTCTGGGCTTCACCAGTTTGATGTCATGGGTCAGGGGCCATTACTAAAATATCAGGCATATTTTTCATTAGGCCCATTCCATCCATCCATCCATCTCTATCTCTCTCTCTCTTTCTGTTTCTCTCTCTCTGTATCTATATAACTTACTGTATCTCATGATATACAGCAACTGTGCAACTGTGAAGAAACGAAACAGTATGTTTTACAAAAGTCAAATCAATAGTTTGAATTGTAAATACCTATGTGTGGCCGTTTTTCCTACAAATAAATGTATCTGAATTGCAAGCAATATTCAGAGAGTTTAGACAGCAGATATGTTAAGTAAAACAATGATCTCATTATGAAAACAAGCCTTAGCTCCAGCAACAGAAGAGTTTATTTTTTTTGTTTACTGACAAATGTCACTGAACATTATACCAGATCTGCTTAGAAGCCAGATCTATTCAACCCGGGTTTATTGGTCATTTGATAGAAGGTCTTACATCTGCTGAATTCCACTGCAATGACCTGGAATAAAATAGAATGGCATCTGCAATGATTGCCTTTGTTAATTGGATAGAGACTGTATGGGTGATGATAAGAAAAGTTACCCCAAATTCCTTTATAAGTCCCCAAAGGTAATGGCCAGTTTAGATGAAGAAACAAAAATGGTAAAAATCAGGTCAAATGCTAATAAGGAACAAAGGTTTTCAAGTACAATTTAATTTGCTCAAAATTTAAGAGGTGTGTGGGTGTGTGTGGGTGTGGGGGGGGGAGGGGGCATGCATATTTGAATTACCAAATTAACTTCTCCAGAATTAACAATATCTCCATGTATTTTTGATGTCCCTATCAATACATGGCGCATTCTTTCTACCAAAACTGTTTACAACGTGCATGAGCTTCAGTGCCATATTGCATATGAAAATGTTCTGATATTTGCGTGGCCTACGAAGTAGGCACTGCCTCGTGGTTTATAGTAGTCCCCTTTGTTTATAAGCAGCTCCCCTTGTACAAAAAATATTTTGAGTAGTGTATCTGTAAAATGGCAGTACATACACATGCTGTTTTAATGCTATTGCTGTTTAAGATTGCACTAATTGTTTTGTATGAGCCTTGGATGGGAGCCTAACAAATAAATTGACTTGTCTTGTAATGCCACAGTAGTTTGCTAAGCACAAACTAGTTAAATAATGCATGAAATACTTGCATGTTTTGTACTCTGCATTCAGGGGCATTAACTTATTCACCTATAATCGACTATGAGGACTTATGTATGTTCATTAGCACAGATTAAATGTAATGCCACAGTGTATAGTTTAACCCTGCAGGTGATAAGAAAGACATTGTGCGGTGGTTTGTAAGATGTTATTTGCTGATATTAAGGCACAAGTAAAACGTGAATAGTGCGGCAGAATAGTTTAAATTTCTTCACAATGTGTTCACAAATTAAGAAGCTTTGAGCTTATGTTTTAAATTTCCAAATTGTCACTTGTTTAGTTAAAGGGAAGTACCCATTCACCTCTGATGTCATTTATAATAATGCATGGCAGTTTGTGGGAAAACATGCAAGTAGGCACATGTTGTCTGGCATGAATCCAGAATTTAAAACACACTGTTCTTCATAAAAACGTTCTTAACCACAACCATGGTTACACATGCAAGTGCATTACTAAAAAAAATTAACTATCTATCTATGTATACTATGAATCCACTACCCAAAAATAATTTTGAAGTCCAACGGTCTCTTACTATCACTCCTCCTCCCTCCCTCCCCAACATCCTAGGTCTTTCCAATTTTGTCATCATTTATTTGTCGGTGGTACTGGTATCTTTTTTCCCTATGCAAACAGATCGTTATCTCTGTTCTTGAACAGAGCAGGGTGTTTAATCTGGGCCAAGTACAATAAAACAGGCGATTTCTAAACACAAAGCTTGGTTGCTGAGTAATTAAGAACAGACCACTAGTGTGTACTGACACACGATTGAAACAAACCCTCTGCCAACATACATGTTCGCAACAAAAAAGTTCGTAAACTTGAAAGGCTACATCTGTCCCAGCCCCCATTCTACCAATGCCATCTTATACTGGACCAGCGTTCGCTGGCTGCTTTTCCATGACCCCATTATAGTATTCTGAAATATTGCTGGTTGGGAGGCAGCCACTAAAACAGAAACATGTTTAAACCATTGGTGTCAGGGGGGGATTAATTTTCGTCATGCAATGAGAAAATGAGGCCTGATGTGGGAGGATAGGGAAACCATTGCAAACAATGAAATAACTAAATTTGCCTCATTGTTGTACTCACAACTTGTTCTTTACTAATCATCCAAATAGGCGTACTGTTTAATGCTGCCTGATTTAAAGAGGTGACCATGTCAACGTAGCTTAGAGCTAAAAAGTAAGGTGGTTCGATATAAAGCTACCACGGAAAGAGGGGCATTTTAAAAATGTATGTTACTAGCCTAGATTTTCTATGACACCGTGAGGAGTCCATTATTACACTAAATATATATATATATATATATATATATATATATATATATATTTACTGTTATCAAACACATACACGCATATATATATATATATATATATATATATATATATATATACACACACACACACACACATGTGTGTAGGGGTACCAAGGAACTGCTCTTGTGCTCCATAACAGAAGCTAGAATGTTCACAGACAAAACCGTTTAACTACATGTGGGTTATAAATTCGGTATTTCTACGAGTGGGAACCGTAAAGTTAGCCCAGTTGTAAATTACTGCAGTTGGGAAGTTCATTTTACTGGCGTACTGTGTAACTACAGGCAGTGAAGAGTTTGGGAACAGATGTTTAAGCTAGGGTTATTCCGAACTAACTGACCGCAAATGAGTCCATTGTTTGTTTAAATAAGTACTGGAAGATCTCAATCAACATTTGCTTCATATTATCTACGTCAATCCTTAGCAGAATTTTCGTTTTTCAAAATGTTATCACAGGATCAGTGGCGACAAGTTTAAAGACCACCACCACAACTGCTGATATAGATATGTATATTCAATCAGTTGTAAAGCATGATGATGTAATAATGCTGATATCCAGCACCGAAATTGTCTTCAGATAGGAGAAATGACATGGCATTTGAATAAACATTTTATAGGAAAATTAAATTACCTGAAATAGGGTTTTGGTGTCTTATTGAAGGCATGCTGCTAGGCATAAGCGATGGATGTTATAAAAATGTTATCACATTAATTATGCTTTTCATCTTTGGGCACTTCATGAACTTCCTTAAAAAGTGGAGTGGCAAAGAAAAAATAATCATGTCGAACTGCAACATTTGAAGATTTCAAGTGAACTATATCTAGGGTGTTTTTGATACTGCTTTAAATGTGTTTTTATAGATCATAAAGCTTTAATATAACATTTAGAATAAATTGGTTATTGGGTCTGATGCCGCAGATGACCTCACTCGACTGCAGTGCTATATAGGAAAAAGCGCCACTTTACAAAGCAGAAAAGAAAAACGAACTTGAAAGCCTCAGAAAAGTATGCGTCTGGAAACGAGCTAAGCTCAGTTTGCCTTTCCTGGCCAAAACTGTAAAATAAATAAATGTAAAATAACTTCAACAGTAAGCAGAAAAACGCAGCCCTATCATATTGGCCTGTACATATACATTGTGTTCCGGGTACTAGATTTCAGGCAATCCCTTCTAGTTAAAAGCAAACTAAATAACATTTAAAAAGAATCAATATTTTATTTCTAGGATTTGGCAAATTATTTGTACAATGGGGTTCAAGACTGTAAACAATGTCGGCATTACTAGACTTTTCATAATCCTAGTTGTGAATCAAACACCTGTTGGTTAGCGTAGGGGTGTCGGCGTGGCTAAGTAGGTAGCACATCCCCCTCTGCACTACAAAGTCGTGAGTTCTAGTCTCACACCAGGATTGGGCTCATACCTTAAAGGCAGGCACCCGAGTACAGCACTAGAGGTTACTGTACTGTCCTTCCTATGAGTTACCTTCAACCCATTTTTGGTGTTGCCCTAGTGGGTGTCCAGGTCTTTCACAAGAGATGGGGAATTTCCCTGAGTCCTGGCCACCCCCCCCCCCTTCCCATAACTGTCCAAGGCTGTGTGGATGCTGATGTACGAAACCACTGCCACTAGACCTTCAGTCACTTCACTACATCTCTAGCATCGCTTGTAAAGCACTTTGGGATACAACGTGAACGAAAAGCGCCATATAAATGCTGATTCTTGGTCTGATTAGTATGAATTAACTCGCTTATATGATCAGAGTAAAGTCTGCGTATTGCTATCCTTGTTGCAGTAAATATAAAGCCTAGGTAAATAACGCTACTATTGTACTAGATAAATCATAAAGATAAAACACATGCGTACTGACACTTGTTCTCTGAACAAAGACGGACTTTATGCAGCATACTCACAGATGTGGGTAAGATGACATCAACAACAAAATCAGCTATCAAGACTGCCGAAAACGCCCCCATTAAAGCTCACCTGAGAGTCACATAAAATTGCAGTAGCATATGATAATGAAATAGGTAACTATTTATAATACGATATACATTCTTAAGGTCTGATAACCGACTACTACTCTGAGTCTTTAATGCACTGCATATGCTATTTGACCCATAGTACATCACCTGCAATTACTTTCTGACTTCCAGGTGAAGTGTTTACTGGTCAGAAAGTCTTGTCAAATCTGATACATGGCGGTATAACATTTGTTTAACATTCTGAGTCAAACTAAACTGCCTGACAATGAGGTTGGCACTAATTTGTTCAGAATATGGTTGCTTGTATACTTGTTTCTCTTGATGGATTTTTCCAGGGAGCTCAATATTGTATAATGACTACTATTCTGCAACTGCAATTCTAAAGGCGACTCCGAGAATACACGCCATTAATTAGTGAAACCATTAGGACCTTCATAAGTTTCTATAAAGGAGCAGCAGCTTGGAATCACACATGCAGATAAAACCGTTAAGCTTGGGCTCTGTACCTAATTCCGATAACTCGTCCACCGAAGTCAGAGATGCAGCTTTCTCACTGGAACTTGGAACCACAGGTTTGGAACTGAGGTCGGCGGCTTGTGCACAGAGGCACGACGATGTTGGCATGCTCCCCCGATTCTTATTGCAAATCTTGTGAACTTCTATTAAAAACACACCAAGGAAGGGGTCCAAGTGAACCGTCTGTGTCTGTAGCTCTGAAAGTTGCAGTACTGCATCTAAGTGGCTGTCAAACTGATCTTAAAACTTTCCTGAAACCGCCTCCTTATTTCAAGCTACTTTCTTGCCGCATGCGCACTGCGTGACAGCTCGATCCCTACTTTTTTGAAGACCTAAGTCAAAAAAGTTGGACAAGTTAACAAACTCGCCTTTAACACATCAGCTAAGCGTTCTACATCGACCTATATTTAAAGGGGGACATGGTTTGCAATTTGCTGTTGTGTCCCAAATTAAGTGAAGTACTTCGGAAATGCAGAACATTAGCTGTATCTTAAAGCTGCCAGCCAGTACATTTAGAAAAGCTATATTTATTTGCATGTAAAATAAGTATTTTACTGTTGAATGTTTCCATAGCTAAGGGTTACTGAACAACTTACTATTGAATGCGCATTGACCTATCTCTGTGCCTTTTTGTGCCATGGGTTCATTGACTGCATTTGCACATCCATGTACTTAGCTATGGTCCATTATATGACCTTCTGTTGTATTTTAACTATATGTTTCCATCTTTGTTCATCTATCATTTGTATGACTGTGTTAGAACAAGCTTTTAATGTGCATTGCACATATTTTGAAAAAATATGGTATAGCCTTGCGCATTGATGAAGTTCCATTTGCCAACCATTGTATCGTTGTATGAATATATACTATGCATTGAAACTCTCTGCTGCTATGCTGCTGTCTTGCCAGAGTCTCCTTGCAGTTATAGATGTGTATCTCAATGTATGCATTATCCCTACGAAAATACATTTGAATTCAAATTGTCTGTGTGTGTTTGTGTGTGTGTGTGGGGGGAGGGTTGGTTACAGAGAATGGACTTATCATTTAAAACCTGAAACTGAGAGAAGAACAACGATCAAAGCAAAAAAAAAAAAGCAAAGTAAATGTAATTATTGCTTTTCAAGTTGCCTTTATGGGTGGCACATACTTCCCTGGAGATAATCACGTTTTAATTTTTTTGTTTTCAGCAGAAATTCGTAAAACTGCATTTATATGAAAACATTTTAATACAGACTGTGTTTTCTGATATCAAGTATTGAAAGCAATGCTTGAAGGGAAATGTTTAGGTTAAACGCCAATCCTCAGTTTAGTAAAACCACAATGTAAAGAAGTGTTTACATTCAGATGATATTCATTACTATAAAAGGTCTTATAGCCACATGTAAGTATCTCTGTAAAGGTGTGTGCAAATATTCCTGAAAGAATGCAGTCTAGATAACCTTTGTAATATACAACAGGCAAAAAAAATAAATTTGCATAGGATATGTGAGGCTTGGAGAAGTTAGTACTCTTCTTATCACTAAAGTGCAACCATTAGTCGGTGCTGATTTGTACCACTTAACTGTAGGTAGATAAAACAACATACCAGAATAGAACTTCAGTTTTCTAAATGTTCAAAATACCTCTAAAACTATTGTCTTTCTATTGTGAAAAGGCATTATTTCAACGAAATATATTTTTAAGAACAACACTGAGTCATTGTCAAGTCTTTCCTGTAACATGTTTAATTTAGGACACTTTGGGGGTCACTTTGTCATATGAAATTCCAACATTGTTTCCCTGTATTCTCTTTTTTCGATGCCTCTGTCAGGGTGGTGGGCATATGTTCTATCAGCAACTTGGCATTTATATTTCTCAGTTAAATGTATGGAATTTTAGGCAAGCATTTCTCGTTTCAAATATTATAAGGGCATGTCTGCCACGGTTAAACCAAGGTTTTCACATTCAGTTTTTGTGAAAACTCCCCTAGGAATATACAGTGGCCATTCAGAGGTCCTTATGAAGGAATAAACTTAATAAATATCCAAGTGTTAGGTGTACTCGGTAACCCCCAGAGATTAAGACACACACATAACCTTTCAACCCTGCACTACCTGGGGGTCAGTACCATCAGGACATGTCAAACACTGTAAGAGGCAGCATAAGTTTTATAGATAAGCTCAAACAACAGGCAGATGATGTTATGGGAACAGGTATATGATGTGAGCACTTTCCCGCGATGTCTGTTTCAAATGATGACATAATTGGGCACTTAAAGAGGATTCACTGTAAAAAGCAGTGTTTCAGGAGAACATTTTATTAGCTCTAAAAAGCAATTTCAGTCATTTCCACTTAGCAAATGAAGCTGAATGAATGTGACTTTGTTTCCATCTTAACCACTTCTGTTTTATTATACTGAGATCACATATTTAGCAAAACTTTCTTTGATTCAACCAAGACCGACCAGATACAGCACGCCATATATCCCATTATACATAATGTTTGTGTTCCCTGTTCTCCCAGCTGTCCACCACTATGGTCCAACAGCACTGGATTTTTTTACATTTTTTTTTGTAAGTTTTCCACTGAATCCGGGGCATCATATGTGAAGCATGGGCAAACCTTGCATCCTTCCGCATGCAGCTAATCTCAGCGAATGCCATACGGGGTAAATAAAATATATGCATACGCCAGTGACCCTGTAAATGATGTTAAGTCAGTCAAAGTGCCGTGTTAGGGACAGGATAGTCCTCACTTGCTGCCAGGTTCACCATCCAACTGTACTGAGTGTGTGGTAGTAGTGGTGGTGGTGGTGGTGTGTGTTTGTGTGTTGGGGGGTGGGGTGGGATCTGTACTTGGAGCTCCCGATCTGGAACAATGCCGCACACACAACACCACCACCAGTAGCTGTCCCATGAGGAACGCAGAGAAAAACACACCCTCCCCAACACCCAAGAGCATACTTCTCAGCTGTCCCTGATTTGGACTAAAAAATGTCCTCCCTCCATCCTTAATTTCTCATTTTGACAATAAAAAGTAGAGGTCTGAAGCTTACATTATTGCAGATATTAATGCTACAGTCCAGTTCTCTTTCAGAAAATGTTTTCATTCCAAGCCCAAGCCCTACAATATAACAGGCTTACTGAGCAGATATTTCTTTTTTGTAAACTATGTCCCTGATTTCAGTCCTTTGTCCCTGATTATTTTCAGTCCTGTTCCTGATTTGCAAAAAAAAAGGAGACTTGAGAGGTGTACCCCAGAGTTACCCTCGTAAGCAAGACAAAAAATCATCAACTTTATCATGCAGGACAAAACAGTGATATTGAAACTAGAATTCATAGGGCAGAAAGAAATCGATGGCCCTTCTACCCTCCCTGGTCTGGTACTGCGTTTTTGTAAACCTCTCGGGAAAGTGTCCAACTCTCAGTTTTCACTGAATCAATGTCCTTGTGATTCAAAACAGTTAGTTTACATCTATAAATTAAAATGAAATAGGCACATAAGGATGCTATCAATCGAATGGGGTGGGGAAAAGGGCCACGCAGCAAATCGCAAATTGGTATTGCGAGATTCAGTCAGCCTCCCCATTCCTCTGCTGGTTCACCACCCTCAGCTACCGCTGCTGTTGCGGCAAGCATGAAGAGATCGCGCCATCTAGCGGACACAGCAACCTCAGCCAGCCACTGCAAGCACCTGCATCACTCAGAGTCGAGCAACATATACAGTAGCTGATTTGAGCTTTTTCATTGATGCACGTTCAAGAAAAAATACGCCAGCACTCCTCTCCCCTCCACTGAACAGACTTCCCAAATCTGTTTCCCGTCTCACCTTCATTTTGAAGTTCTGAAATACCAGCAAAAGCAGCTTCTCTACTATTCAAACTCATTCTGTAGCAGCAGAACGTAAATCTGCCTCATTGTTTTGTTATAAACAGAAGTTTGTAATTAGTATAGTATGTAATAAGCTATGCTTGTAATGTTAGTACATATTATATAGGGTTTTCCATAGGGTCCGATTCTGAGGTGCTGCGGTCTTCATGCCACACCTTAATATTTGGGCTGCCTGCTCTGTTACACTTTAAGATCCAGGAAAACATAGGTACAGCCTTCAGGAAACAACCCAGTTTCCTTTTAATTAAATGTCTGCATTTCTCGCCCCTCATTACTGAGGGCATTTCCACATGTACCACAAGAGGTTAGTGGACTCACCTGCCAATGGGAGACGAGCCTACAATCCTAGCTGGCAATGTCAGGAGAAACAAAACCACCGGATGGGTCCTCTCTTGTTTGAGGTGGATTCCCTCTACCCATTATGGAACAGCTGCTCCTGGTGCCCAGAGGTATGGGAGGCCCTTCTGCAAGGAAACACTTCTTGTTCATCACTATTTCTCAAAACAAACGGTTATGACAACAGCAGAGGAAAAGGGAGTATAAGATGAAGTCTGAGGTGCAAAGATCCTGCTTTAATGTAACTAGTCTCAGTGGCATAGACATGAGCAGGAAGGGGTTGCCATGACCCCCAGTTTCTGAAAGATACAAATTGAAAAATAAGCCTTTACAGCAAGGATGTGCTGGTGAGATTGTTGGAGCTCTCAAATGCATGAAAGTGCGCCATTTACAATATATTTCAAGAAACGTTCCTGGGGAAGGAAGGCTTCAGACAGACACAATGATTCTATCCATAATGGTATCGCCCCCTCCCACTATTTATGGCCTGTTCTCAGGCTTCTGCTTAGAAATAGTCAACGATACTGATTTTCGGTTTTTACTGGAAAATCTGGTACATTTCTGAATTTGGTAATTCTATACAGCGATACAAATAAAGCATTGCGGATAATTTGCCTTTTTTTGGTTTGTTGACTAGATTAGTGAATCTTCAGAAAAAGTATTTTCTATAAATTCCTTCCTGTACTATTTTCACTTTGTTTTATTTAATCTGATGCACACTTAGCCTTCTTTTATTTGGAATATTTATACACATACCAAAAGAGTAGAAGGATATAATACCGGTAAAAACTGATTTTAGCATTGCAGACACCGGTGACAATACAGTTTTTTTTTTTTTTTTGCACCTGCAAAATGGAATTTGCTCTTTATCAATCGTGGTAAACCACTGTCCTTGGAAAGAATCATGGAGGATAAATACAGTATACTGCATGCTTATTCCTTACTCACTGGTTTCTAGTCTTCAGTCTCAAAGACTGCTACTTTTCAGCCTCTTTCCTTCTCGGAAGTGTCTGTAGGACATTTGGTTGAGGAACCTATCTGAGCATAATATGATGTAAGACTCTGGCACAGTGTTTACATAGGGGGAGAATGGTAAGACCCAAGTGACACCAGATAACTTGTCAGCTTCTACCATTTAATGTGCTGATGTGGTGTACAGTAAGTTCCCATGACCCAATAGCCCTCACCTGCACCACCTCATCTGAATAACTCAGCCCCTAGTACTTCATTCAATTGGTTTTCAACTTTAGCCATCCTTGTCTTTCAGCTCAGCACCTTCCGCACCACCCTGAGTTATTTGAAACTCCCATACCATGCAGCTTCTTAGCACCCTCCCCACTCAACACTCAGAGTGGGTATGAACAGCTAGGAGGTTGGGGAGTTTAAAACCACATGGATGTGGAAAAGAGAGAATGCTGAACTGAAAGTCAGCTACAAAGAAATCAGCATGAATTATGCAAATGTTTTCAGATTTAAACTAGGATGTTTAATGATCACCAAAGCCGGGGGCCGGAATGTCAATTGCAATTTTTTACACTAGACAATAGGGTAAACAAGCATTTGACAAAGCCGAATGTTTGCATGCTGGCATTGGCAATGGTAGTGTAGAAGTTACAGAGCTGCGTAATAGGAATGGCAGTGAAGTATTGAACTGAAGCCAACCCCACCACCACCCTGCAGTGAGTGACAGGCATTGGGGTGTGCCTTTGGGTCGTCAGGCATAATGGCCACGCCATTTCACCACATCCCACCCTGCAGACACTGACAAGTGTCACGGTGTGCCTTGGGGTCTTTGGCCCTTATGCGCACCCCATTCCATCAGGAAATATGGTGAGATGGGTGCGGTATAGGAGAATGGGGTGAACTTTGGGGCCAAAGAGTCCAAGGCATACCTTGATGCCTCTCACTGGCTGCAGGATGTGGAATGGTATAAGCATTGCAGGCAAGAATCCCAAGTCACATCCCTGATGCCTGTCATTCTCTACGGGGTTGGGCGTTATGGTTGGAAACCGTAATACCTCAGGCATTCATTGGTATTTTCACTCCAAATTTTCAACATGTTTTTTTTGTGACCCCACCTCATGAACAGTGGCAATATCAGTTTCTTAGCCAAAAGCTGCTTATGCACAGTGACTACGGCATTTAGCACCACAGGTGCAAACACATTCCGAACAGGATGTAAAAAATGACAGCTGTACCATTCATGGGGAGGTGTAAAAAATGGCAATGTTGCAAATCTATAGTAAAAATATTAAAAAAACTGGTGAAGTCACGAGCGTGCATAGAAACTGTGCAACGCATACCCATAATGTAATTAGTTAGGGGATTTTTTACAGCAGATTGTCAACACAGGCATTTTGGGACCTCCGATCATTAACAGTGTCACTGTGATTTACTTTATCTGTCCCGAACAATGATTTCCCACAGTGACCATGCATCTCTGTGCTAAAAATGTGAAAACACATTTCAGCCATGTTGTGAAAAATGACAGCTGTATTGTTCATAAGTAAGTGTGGAAAAATGCCACTGGTGAAAATCTGGACTGAAAATATTACAAATTCATGAACTTATGAGGGTGCGTGGAAACTGCACAATGCTCACTCGTAACACAGTCATTTTATGGACTTTTGTCACCAAATTTTCAACATAGCCATTTTAAGATCTC
Source organism: Neoceratodus forsteri (assembly GCA_016271365.2). Lineage (NCBI taxonomy): Eukaryota > Metazoa > Chordata > Ceratodontiformes > Ceratodontidae > Neoceratodus > Neoceratodus forsteri. The sequence continues at coordinate 1,578,377,540 of CM057449.1, read as the reverse complement.
TGCTCATGAAAAGTGTAACTGTAATTTTCTTAATCTGTCCCAAACATTGCTATCGTACACTGACTGCACCATTGTTCGCTACATGTGCGAAAACACATTTTGGGTGACGTGAAAAATGGCAGCTGTACTGTTCATAAGGAAGTGTTATAAAATGGCAATGCTGAAAATCTGGAGTGAAAATATTTATAATTCGCAAACTTACGAGCGTGCGTATGAACTGTGCAATGCACGCTCATAAAACAGTCATTTTTGGGAATTTTTTCACCAAATTTTCAACATAGCCATTTTAAGACCTCTGCTCATAAACAGCATCACTGTGATTTTCTTAATTTGTTCTGTACAATGATTTTGTACACCAACTGCGCCACTGTGCGCTACATGGACAGAAACACGTTTTGGGTGAGATGTGAAAAATGACAGCTGTATTATTCATAAGAAGGTGTGGTAAAATGGCAGTGTTGAAAATCTGGAGTGAAAATATTGAAAATTTGCGAACTTATGAGCCTGCATAGGAACTGCACAACGCACACTCGTAAAACAGTCATTTTTAGGGATTTTTCCACCAAATTTTCAAAATAGGCTTCTTGAGAGCCACCTTATGAATGCTGGCAGTGTCATTTCATTAGTGGTGGGCCCAAAAGGTGATTTCATGCATGTGAAATCACCCTTTGAGGCTGAATACTCTACCATGACAGTGACATCATTCATGAGAAGGGGTCCCAAAAACTCCATGTTCAAAATTTGGGCAAAAATTCAAAAAAATGGCTGAGATATGCAACAAAGTTGAAAAAACCCTGTCTATCCCATTATACAGCTTACCGGCATTTCCTCAGTTCGCGGTGGGCTTTGAAGAGTGCAGATGTGTTCCCGTTCCACCGAAGATCATCGCGCTGGAGCCTGGAGGTAAGTATGGAGGGGGTGTTGGGAGGCAGGATGCACAGTGGGTGGGTGCGGGTTGAGGGAAGGGGGCCAGGGAGAAGCGCCGAGGGACAGTTTTTTTATTTACAGGTAGTTTTCTTTTTTAAATTGATGACGCGGGACATTTGCCACACTGGGGTGGGCTCCCAGCGTGGCACAAGGAAGACTGGTTGGGGGTGTGTGAAGCCAACTGGGAATTGGGCACCCCTGTTAGCCATAGCATCAGTTGACATGCTGGGGTGGGCTCCCAGCGTGGCACCCAGTACTGGGGGACAGTGCAGCCAATGGGGATTGGGCACCCCGTTGGCTATCCGATAACTTGCCATGCTGGGGTGGGCACCCAGCGTGGCATGTGGAAACTTTGGGGAGCACAGCACAGCCGACGGGGGATTGGGCACCGCTGGCTATACAGTGTGTGCGGGGGGACAGCACGCAGTATGCATGTGTGTGTGTGTGTGTGTGTGTGTGTGTAGGGAGTTGTGCATGAGCAGGCGATATCTGATCACTGCTCACTGAAGTGTAGCTCCCCCTTTCAACTGTATGCCACTGCATTTTGGAGCTGTCATAGACAGCTCCAGCATGTATTGGTGGACTGGGGCCATGCCTGCCAACACACTGACTGAACTGGAAGAGGGGGTGACACACCTCCAAAAACTCGGATGATGGCACTATGTTTCTTGCACATGCATGCAAGCAAACATAAAAATGTGTCATCTGTGAGCTGACCTAAAACATTGCTATACTGAGAACAAAGCACAGTATCTGTACCAGGGGCAGAGACTCCCAGTGCAGATGTTAATACTTAGAGCACTACTGATACCTTAAAGAAAACTTTAAAAAACATAATAGTTAGGTACAATGCTGCCTACATTCCATTTATATTATATATACATATCTTCCCCATTATTTATTACTAAAGAAATTTGCATGAATGTATGATTTTATTTCCCCTTGGAGTTCCTTTAGAGTCTGTCTGCCTCTATAGTTTACTCCCTACTTCAAGTCATAACCCTCTGTTGTGATATCACCATCTGTTACCATGGGAGTAACTGTGATAACACAAGCAGTGCATTATGACCTCAGGTAGGGAGAAAACAGTTGGAATAGATTAGCTCTTCAGCAGCAAAAATCCTACTTTCATACAGATGACATCAGTAATAAACGATGGGGAGGAGGAATACAGTACTAATGGAAAATACAAGCTGGACTGTTGTCAATATTAGGTTTTGTTAAAGTTCTCCTGAATGTGTCACCAACTCTTTAAATGGAGGTGCCAGATGTTGCTGTATGCAGACATGGTTTTCATGTAGTACAATAGCATCAATTACCACCATTTATATGTATGTGCATTGGACATTGCCATACACATGCATGAGTATGTAGTACTTACAGAAAGGATGTCTCCCCACCCCTGCCCCATACTTTTGGGATTCTTCTGCTCTGGTGAACATTGTTCAGTATGAGTCCCTCAAATTCTCCCTAGTAGTCTAGTCTTTCACAGTACTCTTAAAACTTATTTGTTCAATTATGAATTTGTATTGTTTGTAATCTCATTTTGTATTGTTTTTCTGTATTGTCAAGCTTGAATTTTTGTGATACACATTGATACATTCGTGAATCATGCTTAGTAAACCAAAATTATAATAAAAAAATAATAATGGTCTGTGAACCTGATGATAAAAATGCTACTGTCTTTGGCAGTCTGATGGATGCCTCCCTCCCTACCTACCACCACATGAAAATTTTCCCAGCCAATCTAGTCAGTTGAAAAAAATGGATCTCCCCACTCAGAGTGCACAACTCCCACAGCACTTCAACCTCAAACTATTGCCAGATTTTCTAGACAGTAGTTAGGGGCCAGCACAAAGGCACCAAGCTGAGTGTGCCAGCAGTAGTTGCCACTTGCACTGTGAATGGCAATGTATGCCATTTACATGCCAACTCCATTATCTTCCATAAACCAATGCATTTTGATGTGTAGCAGTGTGCTGGGTCCGTTGACCCACCTGAGAGCATAGCTTGTGGGTGGATCTCAAGAAAGTGGCTGACACTAAATCAGTTAGCACCAGCTTAGTGACAGTCCCTTGCAACTGAAATTTGGGCCCAGGATTCAATTGTAAAACTACACAAGGTGCTTCATGGCAAACTCAGCAGTATTTCACGAAGGGTGAATAGCTGGGGAGGTCACATGGTGTGAAAAAGGCAGATAACCTAGTTACATTGTTGTAGGAAGTACAGGAATGTAACCATGTGGCAGTGAGCAGTCCTAGAGTGTTAGGGGAAGAAGCTGGATATGTCTCCATTGTTCCGTGAAGAAGATCAGACAAAAACAGAAATGTTGCTCGATTTTGATCAGCTATGCTTGACTGACATGTTTATTGTTGCTGGCCAAAAATCAGGTACAGCAGCCCACATCAGAGGCTGCCATACCAACAGGGTTCAAAATATCATGTCTGTATGACATATTTCCTGTTTCTGTCAGAAGAGGAGGCACAGGTGCCCACAAGACAAGCTATCACTGTTTCTAAACATTTTGCCTGACATGTTTATTCTTGCTGGCAAAAAAGCAGGTATAGCGGCCCACATAGTAGGCCACCATAGTTTCCAAAAATGTATACCTGTATAACAGGTTTACCATTGCTAGTAAAATAGCAACTACAACAGCCAACATGGTAGTCCAACAGTGTTTCCAACAATTATGCCACCCTGACATGGCTACTTTTGCTGGCAGAATAGCATGTACAGCAGCCCACATAGTAGGGAAGGAGCAGGATGAATTTTGACTGTGCTGTGAAGAAGATCAGACAAAAAGAGAAATGCCGCTTGATTTACAGCAGCTACTTCTTATAGTTTGTGTTTAGAGTGCTCCTAGTGTAGATATGATTGGAAGAGAGATGGCTGCTGAATAGATAGAAAAAAAATATTGCAACAAAAGTATTTGTGCAGCTACACAGCATTTTCTCAACATTTGGGCTGTGGTTGGAAGTGAGCTGGCTTTCAAAAAAAGTGTTTTAGTGTAGATAATTTTACAGATATTAACTGTGCACTCTCAGTTCTGGTAGCTGTCATTAGAGTGAAGTGAAAGTGAATGAGGTTGGGTAGGGGTGAGGGTGCTCCTAATTGTATTTAGTTATTTATTTATTTAGTCAGCCATAGGAATTACAACCCTTTGAACCATAAGCCACTTTTACACAGTGCTTGCTTTTAAATTTTGTTTTGGCACGCAGACATTCCACTGCAAGTGCAGCGTTCCTCATTCCCGTTTACACACAGTTCATGTTTCGTTGCCGTCTCCCTCTCACTGCATACCGGCACAGAAACAACAAACGGGATATTTGTGGTAAAAATAGAGTAGTGTGCTGAAATGACAGACATGGTATGATTACATGCCAGGTTACAACCCCACAGAAGCCCGCAAACCAAGAAAAACAGGGAACCCATTTTAAGTGAGCGCTCACTATGTTGCGGCATGGATTGACTGTACACACAGAAACAGGTAACATTACAGTGAGTCTGTACTGGTCATTCCGATACAGACCAGTGTGTGTAAAAGGGCCTATAGACTCATTTACAAAGGCTCCATGTCAGCATAGTCATACATTCAGAGGTAGTTCATTAGTGGGACATCACATTTCAAGTATTTACATATAATAGCCAAGATGGCTGAAAAGCTATAGATGTAGTAGCTAGGGTATTGATATTATTACAGTGGAACAATTATAGAGCAATTGCAGCCTTAGGGGCATTGTTGTGTAGTAGGAACAGTGATCAATACATTAGTGAGACAACACAGCTTAGGCAAAGTAATAGACTGGGTGACTGTTGACCTATACATTTAGTAGCTAGGGTAATGGTATTAGTACATGAAATATATTTACAGTGTGGGTGCAGCCTCTAGGGCATTGTCATATAGCAGAGACAGAGATCAGCAACAAAGATGTCCTATAGAGTTAGTCCTACACAACTGGTAGCAATGTCAATGTGGAGTAGCCTAGTGCAGCTCTGTGTAGGTCAGTTAGGAGGATTAGCAGTTGCACTGGCATTGGTGCAAGGAGAGAATGTGTTTTTTTAGGATGGTCTTGAAGAGTCCTAGCTTGGGAATGGAGGTTATGGCTGAGGGGAGCTCATTGTACCAGGCGGGAACTCTATAGAGGAATGATCTCTGAGCTAGGGAGGACTGACCCTGGGCATGGTCCACAGATGTTTGTTAGCAGAATGAGTGGACACAGTGCAGGAACATGAGAGTAGTGAGGCCAAGACCCCTAGTGAAGTTAACCCTAGGTGGATTTTTTTGGTGAGGAGACAGGATTGATATTGTAGTCTTTCCTCCAGGGTGAGAATGTTCATTGGAGTGTAGAGGGTACAAGTATGGGAGCATTTATCTACGCCTAGGAAGAGTCAGCACACTTTATTAATGGCTATGTGAATTTTGTTTAGGATGGTGTTGTCCACGGCAGAGTAGATGGGGAGCCTATAGTCAATGAGAGAGAGAGAGAGAGTATAGAAGAGGTGACAGCCTGATTAAGAGCCTCCGGCATCAGGCAGTCTTTGTGCCAGTATAGGAGGCCGATGCGGGTATTAATGGCTGAGGTCAGGATGTTAATGTGGGCATGGAAGGATAGGGAGGTGTCATGAGTAACGCCAAGGTATTTATAAGTGAGTACTTGTTCCAGTGGGAGGTGAGCGTGGAAGAGGATTTTTAGTTCAGTGTCTTTGGTCTTGCTCTGCCAGTGGGCAAATAGCATGGCTTTGGTTTTTTTGATGTTGACCACAAGTATGCGACTGGTGAACCAAATTTCAATCTAATTGAACAAGTCTTGGAGGGAGGACTGTAGGTTGTCAGGGCAAGGTTTTGTGGCATAGAGAATTGCCTCCTTAGCATATAGCAGTAAGTTACCAGAGCAGGATTTGGGCAGTGCATTTAAGTAGATACTGAAGAGTAGGGGACCCAATATGGATCCTTGGGGGACCCCCAAGCAGACAGACAGTGTGGAAGATAGGGTATCATTTATCTTAACACATTGGGATCTGGAAGTAAGGTAGCTATTGAACCATAAGAGTGGGCCACATGATAGACCAGTGTGGTGGAGTGTGTCCAGGAGGAGGGGGTGGGAGACTGTATCTAAGGCCTTAGCGAGGTCCATGAAGATGACTCTGACCAGATGTTTATGGTCAAGGGCAGAGTGAATGAAATTGGAGAATTTGATGAGGGTGGTGGCTGTGCTATGGCCTGATCTGAAACCATGTTGTTCACTACATAATAAATTGTGGGCTCTCAGATACTCGGTGAGTTGGTCAGAAATGTTTTTTACAAGGGCTTTTGAGAGAGTGGGAAGGATGGATATGGGCTGATAGTTGTTGGGGTTGGTATTGTCTCCACTTTTTAGTATTGGGGTAATTGTAGCAGTTTTCCAGGCTGTTGGGGACTGCCCCAAGCATAGGGAGTGGTTAAGGAGGTCAGTCGGGGGGGGGGGTGGAAGGAGAGTGCCAAGAACCCAGTAGAGGATTGTCATGTCAAAGGAGTCTTTGCAATAGTTGGAGCCACTGAGAGCTTTGGATAGGTTGGATTTGGCTTCCTGCTTTGTAATGACCCTAAGGTAGAAAGGGAGGTGCTGGAGGTTTGGTTCCGAGGAGGCTGAGTTTCCAGCTGATACCAAAATGATAAAGATGCATAAGCAGCCCATTGGCATAAGCCACAACTGCATCCAAACATGATGCCTGTCTGATGTGTTTATTGTTTTTTTCCAGAATACCAGTTTCAGCAGTCCACATGGCAGGTTGCCATGACTTTAAAAAATTATGCCTGTCTAACATGTTTATTGGGGTTGGTAGAATAGCAGTTTACAGAAGTCCGCCCACTAGACCACAAGTGTTAAAATATATATCTGCCTCACATGTAAGGAGGAAGAGGAGGCTTGTAGTTACTGGAGGCAGGCAGAGTTGATTTGGGTGCTGCAGGATAGGTGGGAGTTTGCAATGACTGAAGCAAGCTCCACTGTAAAGGCCCCTAAGAAAGGTAAGCTTGCCTTGTAGTGGTCTTGTAGGCATTTTTATGATGGTCAGAAAAATGCACAAATGTTGAAAAAAATGCTTTATTTGCCTTTTCTTTTCACAGATGTGAAAATGTTTAATTCTCAATAAGCTTGTCCATTCTTAAAGTGTTTGTTCATGATTCCAGCTGGCTGTCAAGGAGCCAGCCTCAGTTAATCATCTCACTTGCAGATCATGTGATTTTGAAGTAGTAGAACACAGCTGCCAGTAAGTGTTCCAGTCATCAGCAGTGTGCTTTTCTCTTTATTTGAAAAGTGTTTGAAAATCTGGGTGTTGCAAGGTAGGTTCATGCTGCTTGCTTGCTGTATTGAAATAATGTTTTGAATGCTGCATTTAAATGTTTTAGAGTGTTGCATGTGTCTGAATCACCTTTAGTCTCAAGTTCTGGGGGGATTCAAACTGTGAACTTTATGCTAGCATACCCAAACGTACGGGCTCAGATACTATTCTCTTCGGGGGGGATGCAATCTCTTTTGCCTAAGGGCACCTAACCAGGTATCCAAAATGAACCATTAGAACTCTATAAGAGACCTTAGGTATATTCTTACCTTTTACCAAGCTTAGTAACACCATCAAGCCCTTGAACAGTTGTCAGACTTAATATCCGTTCAGCAATAACATGCAAAAAAGTGACTGAGGAGACCAAGGCAGTATCGTAAAGAAAACGTTTACTAAAAATGGATAAAAACAGCATGATAACATACAGAACAAATATCAAAGAGTATCACAATCACATAAAAGAAAAAAAAGGAAAATTGCAGGACAAAACTCCTACCACAATATATTTAGATCTTTTCTATCTAATGTATTACCTCTGTAAGTGCCTTTAAATTAGAGATGTTTGTTTCTTAAGAGCCCAAAAAGATATCTCCCATTTCAGGTGCACTGATACATTTTCAACTCTATTTCCACACCCACACGATGAGTCATCTAGCTCCTCCTTTTAGAATATAAAATTACAAACTTGATTTCCTGCCAGGAGGTAAATTAAATAAAGTGACAACAGAAGAAAAAAGACATTTCCAAAATGACTCCTTAATCAACCATTTTTCATTTGAACTTTGCAATCCCAGCATTTGTCATTTAGGTGTTAAACTTGATAAGAACAGTCAAATTACCCTTTCTTTCTTTCTTGACGTCATAAACTTTAGATTTTGTTTCAACTTCAAAAGCCAGAGTATGTCATAAAAGGTAATAAAATGACCAACTGGAAGGAAGGTAGTTAATTAACTGGTCCCTCCTGGCTGTTTTATTACATCCTGTGGTTTCAGCTGCTAACCTTGTAATTCAAAGGCCAAATATCTTAGAATGACATTTCATACACTGACCATTTATTTATAATACCAATATCATACAATAATCATAACCAGCTGGACAAGCATCACAGATGTCTTCCCTTTTTGTGACTGCATCCTGCATATAGCTGTTCTTCCCAACTGCCTCTCTGGTATGCTGCCTCTCTGATATTCTACATCTCACTGTAATGGTTGCCAGATACCGTGGGTTAGTAATAGACTGAGTGGCTTAATCAAAGAGTGATTGCATTGTTGCACTTACCTGTGGGTCTGCCAGTGATCAAGCCAGCTGATGCTCCTACTGTTAGGCTGTCAGTAGTAAAACTAGCTGTGGCAATTTAATGACCCTCAGTTGGGATTTTAGCTCTCAGTCTTATTCTCACTGTGACCTGCTGTTTGACTGTAAGTGATCAAACATGCAAATGCTCTGCACTGCCTTTGTTGGGTTGTCACTGATCAAACAAGCCATGGTTCACAACAACCTTCTGTTGGGTAGCTGGCAATCAAAAAAGTCAGTGCTCACTGTGACCTACTGTTGGGCTACCAGTGATAAAACAAGTCAGAACTTACTACAGCCCTCTTTCGGGCTTCTATGGATCAAATATATCACTATTCACTACACATATCTGTTGGTCTGTCAGTGATCAAACAAGCTAATGCTCACTATGGCCCTATGTTGAACTGTCAGCAAACAAATAGGCAGATGCTCACTATAAAATGCTCTGCTTTGCTGTCATTGCACAAACAAGCACTGACTCTGGTCTAGTTGGGGGAGTGGGGTGGTGGGTCACTGGCTAATGGGGTGGGAGGTTGAGGGGCCACTTGATTACCAGTAAACAGGTCTTTTTTTTATTTAAATCTTTGATTGGGGCTGGGAAGGGGCCACTTCACTACCAGGGTAATTGGGGAGGGGATTTTATGGTACAAAGATGGGGGCTATGGAAATGGGATATGTGCTACAATTAACTTTATGGTGATCAGGGCTGGGAAGGGGGGTCCCTACACTATTGAAATGTGGTTACAGGATTCTTCATTTTGTACAGCAATTTATTTATTTGTTTATTTATCTATTTACTTATTTAAGAGTTTCACCAGGAAGGCGTACTCAGCAGAGTACCGCTCGAGTCCAGATGTGTTCTGGGGGAGGGAGGAGGAAGGATGTATATAGCATTGAATGGTACACAGTAATTACAGTACATTACAGCAACAACACAGGAATTATGGAGATACAAGTAGCAACACATGAACTATAACTTAGATGATGAGGCAACCTGTTGGTACACAGAGTGCAGCAGTTTAAATTAACTAGCTAGCAAGTTCAGTGGTACAGCAACTCATCTAAGTCATAAAGTGCCCATATAAAACTTGAAGGTCACACCCTATTTATAGAGAAGTATACTATGGCAGTGGAGTGAGTGCAGGCATGCATATTCCAGAGAGGACACTGAGGGCCTGGGACAGATACAGAGGCATCTGGTGTGGCCAGTGAGGTATTAGGTATCGTGTTGGGACAACCTGCAGGAGCAAGTGGGGGGAAAAATGTCTTAAGGAGCAGGTTACGCTGCTGGGTGTTATATGTATGACTAACGACCGCTGGTAAGGAGTTCCATAGTTTTGGCATACAGTAATTGAATGTGGCCTGCCCTTTATCTGTGGACATATGTGGGACATGTAGAAGCCAGGAGTCAGTGTTCCTGAGAGAGTAAACTGAGGAGGGTGGAACTAGGAGGGCAGACTCAAGGTGGGGAGGAGGGACTGAGCCCAGATTTTCACAGTTAGCCTCACACTGTGGAGCTGTCTCTGATCCTGGAGTGATGTCAGGTCTAGAGACTTGTAGGGATCGCAGTGGTGCATTGAGGGAGGGCAGTCTATGGTAAACCAGCAGAAGGAGTGGAAGAGAGGTTCGAGTCTTGCTAGGGTAGATTTGAGGGTATCACTGTAGACTACATCTCCATAGTCAAGGTATCGTGAGGATAATTTTCTGAAGGATAGCCTTGCAGGTTTCCTGAGGGATGCAGCCCCTGTTTCATTGCAAGGCACCCAGCTTGAGGTGCAATTTCTTATGGATTGAGTCAATGTGGCCTGGGAAATTGAGGTGCTGGTCGAGCCAGACCCAAAGGTACCGAAAGGAGGTGCCTGCCTCCAATGGTGTACCATCTATGGTGTGGAAAGTGGGGGTGGCGGGAAGACAGGAGAGTCTCTGCCTACTCCCGAAGGCTAGGGAGATGGTTTTGGGGGAATTTAGTGACAGTTGGTTATTGCAAAACCAGCGCTGGACAGCAGTGAAGTCATCCTGAAGTCTAGAGGCCACTTCAGCGGGGAAGGGACCTGACACATTCAGTGCCACATCATCATCATACATGTGTATGGATGTGTGTACATATACTGAAAGCAGGTCCTTCAAGAAAATGGAAAACTGGATCAGGCCAAGGACCAAGCCTTGTGGGACACCAGTATTTACAGGGAGGGTGGAAGAAGTATGATGACCAATTCAGACAAATTGAGACCTACCAGCTAAGTAGGATTGGAACCAGTTGGTGCTGGTTGCAGAGAGACCAGCATGTGCGAGTTTAGTTAGTAGAAGGGTGTGGGAGACCATGTTGAATGCCTTGGCAAGGTCGACAAAGATAGCTGAGTTGATGTGCCCATGATTCATACCCGTGAGGACGGTGTCTGTAAGTCATAGCAGGGAGGTGATGGTGGAGCGCGACTTCCTAAAACCAGATTGGTAAGGTGTGAAAAAGGAGGAGGAGGAGGAGTCAGGAAAGGGGGAGTGTTGGGTGAGCACAAGGTGCTCCTGAATTTTGGCTAGGATGGGGAGTAGGGAAATAGGGCGTTAGTTACCAGGTGAGGAGGGATCGCCCTCTTTCGGGAGAGGAAAGACTGTGGCATGTTTCCACTTGGATGGGACTGCATTTAGAGAGAATGAGAGATTGTAGAGCTTGACCAGAGGGGTGGCGATGGCTGGGGGAGACAAGTAAAGCATTTTGGAGTCCATACCCGAGGGGCATTTACCTTTAGTGGGGTTTAGTGACTGCACTGCTTTTAATACCACAGTTGGGGTGACCAAACAAAAGGTGAATGACAGAGAGGTGAGTGATTTAGGAGTGGACAGGCACAGGTGGGATTGGGGAAGTGAGGAAAGGAGAGAGGCTGCACAACTTGTGAAAAAGATGTTAAAGGCTAAGGCCACAGCACCTGGTTCAGTGATGTTGGAGCCATCAACATTGAGGGCAAGGGTAGGGGTCTGAGCAGAGGGGTGAGTAGCGATTTTATTGTTTTCCAGAAATTCACTGGGCTATTTAGGTTATCATGGAAAGAGGTCTTGCAGTAGTTAGCCTTGGCCTGGTGTAGAAGTCTGGTGCAGGAGTTCTGGAGTGTGCAGTAGAGTTGGAGTGCCTCCAGGATACAGTTTGCCTTATAGGCTTTCCATGCCTGGTCCCTGGCATGGAGTTGCTCAATAATATTGGCGGGACCCAGGGCAGGTGGGCATCCCTTACATGGGTCCTTCTCAGGGGTGCAGGGTAGTTCCATACAGCGAGGAGTTTAGTTTTGAAAAGGTCAAGGGCAGAGTCAATGGAGGATGCCCAAGGGATGAAGGACCAGTCCATGTTGGACAGGTCATAAAGGAGTGCTAAGAGGTCAAGAGATTTATAGGACCTGGTGAGCCGTATCCTCTGGGGAGGAGCTTTGGGCCTGAATATTCTTCTTACCATGTGGATCAAGTAGTGGTTGCTTAGTGAGTCCAGAAGGAGTCTTGACTCGAGAATACGATGAGGGTGTGAGGTAAGGGCCCAGTCTAGCTGGGAGTGGTTCTGGGATTTATGATTCAATTGTGTGGATTCGGCAATTTGTTGAGTCAGATTTAAGGAGACTATGTGGCTCCGGAACTTAGAGCTAGTGCTGGAAAGCCAGTTAGAGTTGAGGTCACCAAGGATAATCAGCTGGCCCACTGATCCATACAGTTTAAGTGTGCTCAAATGGTCCATTATGAGTGGCGTGGGGGTGTCAGGGGCGCAGTAGGACCCAGTTGTATATAATGGTACTGAGTGGGGGAGTGAGAACTTAATTAGCAAGGAGTCAATGGACAGGGTGGGCAAGGAGAACTAGACAGGGCTGTAATGGAGGTCTGCAGTGATGTACATGGCAGTGCCACCACCTCTTTTATTACCATGCCAGTTGTGCCAAATGAGGGAGTAGCCAGGGATCGATAATTCAGCATCCAGATTGTGGGGTTTCAGCCATGTTTTGGTTATGATCAGTATGTCTGGGTGCAGCGTAAGGACATTAGGTAGTAGGATGGTAGGCTTGTTCAGGATGCTGCATATGTTTAGGTGCATTATTTTAAGACCCCGTGGTAGTTTTATAGGAGTGGCGGGATTGGGGAGGTTGGACCAGAGGTTAAAGCTCCACATCACCTCCAAGAAGAAGCAGCAGTGTGAGTTGCTGTTTATTTATAGGCATGAACCCTGGTGACTTGCTTTGGGCATGAAATTACTGGACAGGTTTAGGAGGTCTGGATGTGTAAGAAAATCTTAGTACAGTCAGCCCAGTGTGGAAGGAGGATAGCAGGGTGGATGTGACGGGTACCCAGTTAATTGGAAGATGTAGAAGCGGTGGACCTGCGGTAGCGGTGGTGTGGAAGGGAGGTGGGGCTGCCCTACTGTCTGTTAAGCTGGTGTTTGGCTGAAGGACAGGATAGGAGGAAAGTGGGAGGGATGTTAGGGGTGGGAACATGCACAGCATAGTGAAGTACAGTGGCATCATATTGAAGATGCTGTATTATAGGGTGATGACTAATGGTGATAGCAGATAATCTGTTAAGGGGAAAGTGGGATGTTACAAATTATCATGTGATTCTCTCAGCCTATATAAGGCTAAGTCCACCTAGGGTGGTGGCGGGAGTGGTGGAGCAGCCGGTGCGTAGTGCCGGCAGGGTCTCAGTAAGCCGACTGAAGCTCTGCAGCAGTGTGACATGGCCTTCGTACCTGAGTGCCCGTAACACAGCAGGGATCCAGCTTGGGGGAGGGCAGGACAGGCGAGGCCCTCACGGCCTCCTTGGACACTGGGGAAGAGAGAGAGGAGAAGATGATTAAACAGGTAAGCAAGCAGGAGGAGGAGCTCTCTAAAGTTTATCCTGCTCAGGTTTCAGTTACAGCATGATCAGCTTGGTCAGCTTGGGGATTGGGGGGGGACATGTACCTGGCCCTAGACCGTGCATGGGGCACCAACCTGCCCCGCACATTATTAAAGTAGGGTTTCAAAAGCATAACTATGTGCTGGTGCAGCCAGCCATAGTTGCACTTTGGGGAGTCTCAATATTGTGATGCACAGTTTATGCATGGGGGACCTCTTATTTGTATAGGTGCATCACAATATTGTGTGTGACAGTGCAGTCGGGGTGCACAGCTTATCAGTGACCTTTGAATATAGCCGTGCTCCTGATGGCCCATGCAAGTCCAGAGATGAGCAGCACATCCAGGGATGTGCCACACATCTTGTCTGAATATGTGGGCCTTTTTATACCATTTTAATTCTATTAAAATGTTTGAAAAGGTTTGCATCCAGATTGCAGCATAGCAAACACCATGCAACTATCTGTGTTCTAAAACTGTGCTAAAACCCTGCTCAGAGGTAGGCTTTAGCATAGTTTTAGACTAACACACTGCCCTAACCTATGTTAACAGCAGTGTGGATATGATATGTGCTGTAACATGACTTACGACAACAACCTGCAGTACAAAAATCTACTTTCTCAGTTATTACTTTTTCCAACATTCACTTCAGTGCCCGACTACAAGTATTCCTCACCAACCAGACCAAGTTACAAGGCTGGCACTATGTCCCTAAAAGACTGGATAGTCACTTCTAGGCCAGATAATATCCGAGTCCATCATTTACTTGATAGCTGAAGTGGCCATTCTCTGGTTATTTGCTTTTGGAGTGCTCACAGGCCTCATTCCCAACCTCTACATGCAACCTCTAGATCCATTTGTATTTTAAACATTCATGAATTCAGGAATGCTGCTTTCCAGATTAACTGGTCTTCTTTGCAAGCCATTCCTTCAGTAGAGTTGATGCTGGATTATACTATACATGAATTTAACAGCATTTGTAATCACTTTGCCCCTATCTGTTGCTTACATACCATAAACAGAAGTCAGGAATGGATCGCCCCTTGTCTGGTACAATTGATGTGGGAGAGAGACAGGGCCTGGAAAGTTTTTAGGAAACAATATGCAAATTCAATTTGCTTGATTTTATTTAATATATATATATATATATATATATATATATATATATATATATATATATATATATCTTGAATAAGTGCATACAATTGGTTAGAAAGACAAAAATGAAATATTATTTTAAGCTCCCACTTTCAATTTTCAAGCAGGCAACAGGTAAATTGGCAAATACTGAATAATCTCAGGGGAAAGACAAATTCCACAACAATCCCACTTCTGACTGCTTAACAAGGTAGCATGAAAAGTCCAACTGAAATTGCAACAAAGATCAATACCACTTTTTGTGGCATTGCAAAAATTACTCCGTTGTTGATCTATCATATCTTAAGCAGACTGGCACTAGCTGTGGTGGTTCAGATGCTGGTTTTAAGTTTAGATCACTAGCTGTAGATAGTACCTTATGCATATGAACTTAGAAACTACAATGGGACTGGACAGTATGGATCTAAACTCTTTTGATAGGGTAGTGATGTGCTGGCTAATCCTCCATGCACTTTGTACAACCATTCAGTAGCTACTGGCAAGGCCCCAATATTTCAGAAGAGGACAACCATGGTCCCTATTTTTAAATCTGGAGAGTGAGCCATGACCAAAAACTATCAACCAATATCCCTACTTGACCCATTGCCCAAGGTCCTTGAGAGAATTATTTTTGACCAATTTAAAGAGTTTCTGGATACTGGCAGTTTGCTAACACATTGCCATCATGTCTTTGGATCTAATCACAGCATGCACACAATTGTTCTTGAAACAACTAATGATCTGCAAGAGTTCTTGGACAATGGGGACATAGTCAGTGTGCTCTTAATGGAGCTTTTCCAAAGCATTTGACCTGGTGCAGCATGGTCATCTGCTAGCCAAACTTTGGGCCATTGGTCTATCTGTATCTGCAGTATTGTGGTTCCAGAATTACTTGACTAACAGATCTTAGTTTCTTTTGTATTCCTTTTCATCTGCACTCATCAAAATCACTAATGGTGTAACCCAGGGATCTGTCCACGGGGCCTGTTTTGCTTAGTGTTTTCTTGAACAATTCAGATGATATTTTGCAGATCTTTGAATCCAGAATTATCATGTACATGGGTTGCATTGCTTTGCATAACAGGGCATCTAATGTCAATGACATAACCATATATTTTCAGCCTGACTTTGAATTGGTGCAAAAATCGTTATTAAAACATAGCCTTCTACTTAATCTTGGTAAAACAAGGCATAAGCATGTTTTGGAGGAAAAAAATGTAAGGCTTTAGCCCCCTCTGACTTAATTAAAGATCCGAGTGGCAGCTTTGTTGCAAGAGTGGAAAGTTACAAGTATCTTGGTTTTACTATAGACAGACTCTCTCTTTTAAAGAAGATATCTCCACACTGGTTAAGTCAGTGCATGCTCACCTTAATCAGCTCACTTGGTCAGCTTTTTTAGACTAAAATATTGTTTTTCCACTCACTCTAAGATAGTCTTGGCTCAGTCCCTGCTCCTGTCATTAGCGGACTGTGGGCTTTCAGTTTATTCCACTGCTAATGTCACTGACTTGCAAAAAGTAAAATGTCCAAACAATTCCATATGAAGATTTGCTGCATCCAGGCCCAGATTTTCTCATAATTGCACTCTTTACAAATACTTTGGTAAGCCTTCTTTTGCTGCATGCATTACTTATTTTGGCCTCATCAGTTTTAGACATTACCAAAAAAGGCCCGACTAGATGTTTCTTTATGGCTGATGCTAGCTCCAATGCTGGATCCCTGAGTAACAGATCTGCTCATACTCATTTCATTAGACCCCCCCCCCATACGGTCCTCCCTGGGCTAGCGCTTTTTTATTTATAAAGCCATTACATTCTGGAATAGTTGATCTCCTTCATGACACTCTGTCAATTTGCAGAATATGTTTAAAATGGTATTAAAAAATATTGTTTGGACATGTGTATGTGCAAGTGTAATGTCACCTGATTACAGTGTATATGATGTATTGCATATTTATTCTGCATTGTTGCCATAGTTTACATGTCTGTGTACCCCTTGAAAATGGGGGGCGCAATGCTATTGGATCCTACTTGGTTAACAAATTACAAATAAAATAAAAATAAACAAATCTCAGCATGCATTGTGGGATCCACAATGCTTTGTACTGGGGCCAAAGTCATATCCAGGAACTCCCTTGGCCTAGCACAGTGTCAGGGCATAATCTGGATGCTCCAGCAACCATGCTGTAACTGAGATACAAATGTGTTTTCATTTCTTTTTTTTAAATGATGTATATTTTGAATAGGGCCTTAGTGATCAAATGCACTGTGTTGGTACATTGATTATTGAACACTACAGTGTTCGCTATAGCCCTCTGTTGGGTTGTCAGTGACCAAGCAAAGCAGTGCACACTATGGCTCTCTGTTCGGCTGTCAGTGAACAAGCAAACCCATACTCTCTATTGCCCTCTTTTGAGCTCTTACTGATCTCACATTGGGGTTTGCTACAACCTGTTGTTGGGCTCTTGCTGTTGAAGCTAGTCACTGGCTCCATCCTTGGCCCCATCCTGTTTTCCATGTTACTTATTGATCTCCCTAAGGCTTGTGTCTCCTTGAACATTCATATGTGCATGAATGGCACTTTGCTTTTTGCTTCTGGCTCATCTGCTCCTGACCTGGCTGCTGAGCTCTAGATTCATTTTAATAACATCTGACTCTGCTTTTGCACCAACCAGCTGTCCCTCAGTGCTATGAAGGTTGTTTCTATGACCTTCAACATCAGGCAGCATCTAACCAAATCACCGCCTCTTCACACCATTAAACCCTCTATGGCGTAACAATTGAAGAGGCCTCTTTCTTTAAATGCCTCGGGGATTGGTTGGTCCCTCATCTTGACATCTAAACCCATGTGGAATTCATTCATCAGAAACTCCATCCTAAGGAGTGTGGTCTGACCTCATGCAAAATGGCCACCTAGTAACCTAGCTCAGAGCCACTCATACCCTAATCCAAGGGCATCTTCTCTCTCCTTGCTGAAAACCAGGTTTAAAGACCAGTGGCAAAAAGTCTGTCAAGCCAGCAACCAATCCATTTAGTTACTTGTGAAAGTTGACTTACAGATTATCTGCAGCAGTCAGCAATAACCTCTGGACCCCATGGCCTACACAGCTGCTTCAGCATCTGTAGTATGGCAGTGGTTTCACCAATGGGTTGAGCAGAGTCAGTGTCTGACCAGCTCCTGTGGGAGATGAAAGAAATGAAGACAGTAGTCATACATAGTAGCCAAGCCATCACTGATTATAGTAGATACCAGAGTTGGTGTCATCAAGCAGCACAGCATCAAAAGGGAGGGGGACCCTGTCAGGAACTGAAGATCCAACTGTGGAAGCAAGCAAGAATCATCCATAGCCTGTGAGAAAATGACAATGATTTAGAGAACTGTGACTACTGAAACAATCTTCATTTAGCTGGCTTCCCTCAGCAGGCTGAAAACAGCGACATCATTGTGTTCCACTGTCACATCCTTCCTGGGCTCATACTTTGACCTTAAAAGTGGCTCTACCACCAAAGAAGGGAGAAAAGCCTCGACTGATCCAGGCCCACTTTTTGCAGTTGCAGGTAAAAGAAGATATCTCAAGGTGGGCCCGGGAACTCTGCTCCCTGGAGTGGCAAGGAACCCCTTTATGAAGTTTTAGAACTTCTGCTGGGAGCTTGCATCATAATGCAGGGTCTACACTGTGATACACATACACTGCACTGACAAGAAGTCCCCATCACCTTATAATACCCTGCTCTCCTGAGGTTGGTTCACAATAGGGTGCCCTTGACTTTTATCACACCTGATGCTGCTATAGACTACATTCAGCAACACTGGATAGCAGAGGCTCAGCAGGCTTCAAGACACCCACCCACAGCCAAGCTCTCCAACTTCAACCCAATGGGTACAACTCCAGCCCCACAGGCCATGGCTTATCCATCTCCTTAGCGAATGGGTGATGATGATAACTTATGGCAGCTGCCACCAAAAGCCTAGCACACAGGCACAGGACATGGTCGAGGATTGAGAAACCTCCTCCCACAGTTCATTCCAGGAACAATAGTCATAGGGATCCTAGGGCAGAAGACGATCAGCCATCTAGCCTGCTTGCTGCAAATAAATATGCCCTTCTGTGACCATCCTCACCGCCAACTGATACACATAAAGCCCCAAGTGGACTCTAACTCCCCTCTGCTGGACAACAGACTGAGCTGACACAACAGGTGGTTTTATATGATAAAAGGCAAGTCTGAAAGACCGCCTGTCACATAAACCAAACACATAAGAGCCCATGGTCAAAAAGGCGATGAATATTGTACCGACCATCACAAATAGCGATGGTCGTTACAATACTTTAACACAGCACACAATAAACATTATTTTTTATGCGGGGTGTGCCCCCTGTACCATCCAAACTAAAATAACCAACTCCAAGGGGGGTGAGAACCACGGGGCAAGTTATTTTTAAACAAAATTCAGCCTGTAGTGAGACCCAAACCTGGGTCTGCTTGCATCGCAAGCAGTGGTGTACACCACTATGCTATGCAAGCAGCTCAGTGGGAGACAGACACACAGGATCTTATATCCTGTAGTAGTGAGTACAGCTCCTTGCTATGCTTGCTATGCAGGATATAGTGACGTATTGCACCACTCGCTCTCATGTAGAGCACTATTATTGAGTATCTCAAAAGTGCAGAGCTCAATAATGAGAGCTCTACATGGGTGTTACCCTGCCGGCTGTGCCCTACTCTGCACCAGATCTCTAGTGAGCAGTGGTGGTTGCAGTGAATGTCACCCTGCCATCTTCTGACTCATCAGGTTCAGAAGAGAACAGTATACCACCAGAAAGACTGCAGACAAGCCAACACTCACCAAAGCTCCAGCTCTGGAGACTGCTTCATGTCAGGTGAACTAAGGATTTCTGCTTTTGTGATGGCTAGGTGATGGAGGGCCAGGTACAGGTAGGAAGGGTAAGGCACCCTGTCAACTGGAACATTTTATTTAAAATCCCTGATCAGTAAGTGCCTCCTGATCCCTCCATACCCCTCATGGCCCACAAACAAATGGACCACTTTCTATAAACTGCAGGTTTGTCCAACTGTTTGTCAGTGCAGCACAGACTCTGACTGTACCCTATTAAGCTATGCAGCTTGCACCAAGTCATGTCTTTTGTCTTCCATCCTGAATGGGCCAAGGCCTCAGATAATGTTCCTTTTTCAGTTTCAATGTTAAATGTGTGGGGACAAATGTATATGGTACTTTGTGTGGATAAGGGAGTTGAGAGGCAGGGGGACTGGGGGAAGAAAGTCATAACTCATTTCAGCTGTGCTAATCTTTTAAACCATGGGAGCATCTGTGGCAGTCTCTGCCCTCCACCTGTACTGTGGCTACCCAGATACAACCAACTAACTAGCCAGGATGTTGCCTTTTATGCAGAGACCACCAACACCTTGGGGGACCTACATTTTAGTATAAGGGGAGGTCAAGTGTGAAAATTCTCTACCCACCCTTGTTTAGTGAGAAGTTGATGTTTTATGTGCTGTGCTCCCATTAGTGGAGGACAGTGATAAGAACAGCCTGGGTGCCCCTCAAAAAAGCTTTGCTTGACCCTAGGCCCCCATCATTCCCTCTTACCAACCTCTAAATCATGGGTACAGGAGCAGTGAATGGAGAGGAACGCTGAACACCAATACCTTGGAATGGGTGAGACATACCAAATGTGGGGAATGGCCCTCACAGAGTACTCTTGGGTCAAGGATAGAGATGTGCAAAATTAGAAATTTTCACTCTGCAAAATATTTGGTGAAATTCACACATTTTGTGAAATATTGTGCTAGTGCAAAATGCAAAATTCTGTGGGCAAAATGCTCAATTTCACCATAAAATGTGAATTTTTGCCTGCAAAATGATGAAATTCTGGTGAAATTTGGTGACATTCAGGCAAAATTGCACATTTCACAGCGAAATTTTGCTTTTCACGGTTGAAATTTTGCAGTTTCACATCTGGCAAAAAATTTTGTGGAATAGAATTTCACAAAATGTTTTGCATGACAAAATTGCTGATTTCATGACAGTTTTGACAGCAAAATTTAACTTCGCAACATCTTTAGTGAGGAAGAGACCACTGGAATATACCCTCCACAGGAGGGACCCTTTATCAAAGGAAACACACTAAAACACAGGTCTCACTTTATCAGAGCTGTCACCAGACCTAGGAGTCTCACCCCTCTAATAGCAGTAGCTATTATGGTTCCAGGGACACCCACAGACACACTTTCTTACAGGACAAGGTGAGGCTTACCTCCACCACACAAATGGACTAGCTGACTTGGTTTGACAGAGGTAGTTTGAACCTTCTCTTGCTGAGAAGTTGAGGGGCATTGTTAGTAGCTTCTGGAAGATTCTGGCCTCCTCAGTCAGGATCAATTTACAGCTCACTGGTGCTTAAATACCAGTGCTTCTCACACAGCAGTAGAGCAGAAGCAGAAATGGTTTGACAGAGGTAGTTTGAACCTTCTTTTGCTGGGAAGTGGAGTGGCAGGAGGAAAGAATTTAGTTGCTGGGTAAGCTTTAAATTCTTTTTGAGTCTGTTGCCTTTAGGGCAGTAGTGCTCACTTGTTTAATACACTGTTTGTGTGTGGGATCTTCCTCCTGAGGAAGTCACAGTGCTTGGAGGAGTGGTGAGGGGCAGACACAGGGCTGATACTCTCTCGTGAGAGTTGGGTGTGGGCCCTATTCCCACCTTCCCCATCCCTCCCTCCCATGAACACAGCACATATTTAGGGAAACACCTGCCTGCGATTGGAGGAAGGGAATTCAGGTGCAGCTTATGTAGTTCTATCCAATAGTGCAGTCACGGGGTTGGAAAAAGCATAGGTCAGGCTCAAAGGGGAGTACAGCATCCACAATTAATTGCTAATTGGTGTAATAGGTGGATATTGGGGGCGGCTTTCAGCTGGGCAATAGCAGGTACTAGTAGTGTTCAACTGGGAAGAGGACCACGCAGGACATAGTGTGTGGAAGGCTGCAGGGGAATAGATGACATAGGGATTACAAGGAGTGACAAGAGTGAACATGACCAACATAAATGAGAGGAGGCCAGTGTGGGGGAAGGGTCAGGACAGGAGATGGTCCAATCAGTGGGAAGGGAAGAAGGGGATTAACAGCCAGCAAGGGCTGGGGAAGGTAGTTTGTTGCCAAGGATATGGTGCAGCCATGTTCCTGACAGTGGCTTGGAGGGCTGGGGGATGCTTAGTGTGCCAGCAGATGGGACAAATGAGGGAAGAAATTGGGTGGCTGAGAAGGGAGTTGCAGGCATGGGGAGGCAGAGCTTGGGAAGATTGGGGTTGTAAGGGGAACCTGTAGGGATGCACAATACAGCCACCAGCAGGCCAGCACAAGGAAATTCCAGAAGAATCTGGAGGTGGGCTGCAAACTCCAGTGCAATCACATGAAAGATGTGGAGACAGGGATTGGAGTAGTCGAGTAGACAAGACTACAGCAGGGCTAGTGCTAGTTCATAAGCCTCAAGAAAGGGGGCCACAAAAAAATAGGGGATGAGGATCAACAGAGCAAATCAGGTCAATGGTATGGCTAACAGGGAGAAGCAGGAGGGGGAAGGTAGTGTAATCACTGAGAAGGTTAAAGGGGGGGTCACTACTAGAGAGAAAGGAAACATCACAGAAGTGGCAGATGCTATCTACAGAGACAAGGGGCAGCAGAAAAGTGGTAAAGAAGCAAATCCAGGGACAATGGAGCAGGGAGGTGCAGAAAAGCTAGAAACGGGAGGCAGCAAGGATAGGGATGGAACAAGGCTGAGGAAGGAACCTTGGGGATGGAGCACATGCTACTCAAGGAAAACACAGGAAAACCATAGTGGAGAGGGTGGAAGCATGGGGGGGTAGAGGAAATATAATGGGGAAGGCAAGGGGGCGCACAAGAGGAATAGTCTAGTAAGTGAAGAGGAATGGTCTAGTAAGTGAAGCTGATGCACGAACCATAGTTTGCAAGGAGGAGAAGTCAGGACACAGAATAGAGGAGGCAGAAGGGGAGAATAGCTGGTCTTCTAGACCTGGTGCTGGAGGATGGAGAACAGGAAGACTAGGTTTGCTGGCCAAGGCACCAAGCTTTACCTGAGCTCTTTTCTTCTAGACTGCTTGAAAGGACAGAGCAAAGAACCTTACCAGAGCAAGGATAAGGATTAAGGCTTCTTTTGAATAGGCACATTTATTGTGTGTTGTTATTTTTATTTTGTACTCACAGGGTTTGTTATTGTTTGTTGCTAACATTTTATTTTTCTCTGATTCAAATTGTTTTTGCTGGGTATACCTTCTGCTGCATTATTACAGGGTGTGCCTACAGGCATTTGCTTACAAATTACTGCTATAACCTTTTGATTCAAATTGTCTTTTGCAAGGTATATCTTCTGTTACTGCTTTATTTTTTTCTGTAACAAAGTCTTTCTTAGAGGGTTTATCTTATGTGAAATTATTACAGGTGGTGCTTACATTTTTGTGGCTTTTTATCATTAGGCTAAGCAAAATTACTGTTTGCCATAATTTTATTTTATTTCATTTTGTTTTTTGCTAAAAGTTTTTTTTGTTTGTATCACAGGTGCTGCAGTCTCTGTCTCACATTGAAGGAGCTAATTGCTTTCCTCCAGCAGCTCTTCCAGGAGATTAGGTGTGTATCCGGGGGTGGAGCTGACAAACCCTCAGTAACTTCCAACAGAGGGAAGGGTTAAAAGGTCAGGCTAGTTGATATCTTGGAGGTGGAAGACTAGGTTTGTTGGCCAAGGCACCTAGCTTTACCTGAGCTCTTTTCTTCTAGGTTGCTTGAAAAGACCGAGCAAAGAACCTTACCAGAGCAAAGATAAGGATTAAGGCTTCTTTTGGCTAGGCAGATTTACTGTGTGTTGTTATTTTTATATTGTACTCACAGGGATTGTTACTGTTTGTTGCTAACATTTTATTGCTTTATTTTTCTCCGATTCAAATTGTTGTTGCTGGGTATACCTTATGCTGCATTATTACAGGGTGTGCCTACAGATGTGTGCTTACAGACTACTGCTGTAATTTTCTGATTCAAAATGTCTTTTGCAAGGTATATCTTCTGTTACTGCTTTATTTTTCTCCGTAGCAAAGTCTTTCTTACAGGGTATATCTTCTGTGAAATAATTACAGGTGGTACTTCACAGGTTTTACAGTTTTATCTATCATTAGGATAAACTTTCAGGGCTACTGCATTTCTTGCTGGCTGATTGTTTCTGCTCTTACCTCCTTGTTTCTTTCATCCTTGATTCTTCTTTTTCAGCAGGGGAAGGACCCAGCCACCCACCCCCATCCCCAACCACCCCACAGTACACCCCTTTTATAGGGTAGCACAGTCTTGACATTTCCTGTAGCACAACAGGAAAGGGAGGATCAGGGGGTATCCACACAGTGACCTCATTTACAGGGGCACTAGTAATTTAACTTGTTATAACAAGTTATACGAAAACAAACAAACAAAACTCAGAATCAAATTTTTGCTTTCATTTTCTTCCTTCTAATTATACTGACCAGGTTATAAACCCAGAAACTTATCTGGAATGGATATCATTAACTGCAGGTACTGCAGAACACTTTTCAGAAGGACAGTTTTACATGATTTAGGACACTGTCCTACATGCTGTGCCATTGGATATCTAAGGGCACAGCTCCAGGCAGCATGGGCAGAGATTGCATGCTTCAAATAGCATATTCAAGAGGAAATATAAGAACAGTCCACCATTTCCCCAACATCCAACAGAAGCACCTCAACCGCAGAGGGTAGTTTGTCCGGGAGGTTGGCAGTTGGTTAGGAGGGGCAAATTGGGTGATCACTCGGTGCTCTCCAACATATCACCTCCACAAACTATATAAAAACTACAAACAGGTATCTGCCTTTATCTCCGAAATCAAAAAAGGGGCAGAGGACACTGTAGCACAGGAGCTAGCACAACAAAACTCACCCAAAACAGGAACCGAAACAAAAAAAGCAAAAAGGAAATCCAAAAAACTTCTGATCATAGGAGACTCCATGATTCGGGGAGTTGATACGTATCTCCAGCCAGTGGTAATGGTCAGATGTCTCCCAGGTACATCAGCGTGGAGAGACACTGACCACATTGCTAAAATATTTCAGGAAGCAGGAGAAAACATTGATGTCCTGGTACACATAAGGACTAATAATCTTGCCCGCCAGTCAGTTGTGGAGACCAAGGAACCCTGACCAGGCTGGGTGACAAACTATCATCCATTTCATCCGGCATCTCCTTCTTTGAGACCCTGCCAGTCTGGGAGAGGGGAGAGACAGACGGACGGAAGGTCAGAGAAGGGGAGATAGGGGAGCTAAACATGTGGCTCAAGGGCTGGTGCCAGGAAAAAGGACACAAATTTATAGGGAACTGGCAACAGTTTTGGGAGCGAAAGTTCTTTAAATTTGATGGACTGCATCTTACTAAAGAGGGAGTCAGTGCATTGGGGCAGAAGTTTGATGTCTTTGCAGAATATTTAAACTGGCAAATGGGGAGAGGGGTGCAGCACCCCTTACGTCGAATGGGAAGAACACCCTTCCCCCCTCAGCTAGTGGTCAAACAGGAGTTCAGCTTGTTTGTAGTTCATTTGTATCACTAAGTAAAGAAAAAGGTTCATCTCCCCATATGTTGCAAAACTGGACCTCACCCAACAACAAACACACTGAAATCTGGCCAATGGAAATCATGTACATAAATACTAGCAGTCTGGGAAACAAGATCCCAGACCTGCAGGCAACAATGACAGAGGCTAAACTGGACATAGTAGCCATTAGCGAGACATGGTTTACCAGTAACCACACTTGGGAGACATCAGTACCTGGCTATGAATTGTTCAGAAGAGACCGAGGTGCAAAAAGGTAGGAAGGAGTGGCCCTTTATGTCAATGAAAATATAAAATTTACAGATATTCAGCATACACATAAGGAGCCAGAAGAACTGAGGGTCACCCTGGAAAAAAGGAAATGGGACAGCCATACGAACTGGGGTTGTGTACAGGCCTCCGAACCAGGGGGAGGACATAGACACATTACTGTTAGAAGATATACAAAACATGACAGCTAAAGGGGAGGTTCTGATAATGGGAGACTTCAACTTGCCAGATACAGATTGGTCAATACCAGCAGGGACATCTGCCAGAACTAGACACATGGTGGATTCCCTGCAGGGGGAGGGCCTCAAACAACTGGTACAACAACCCACAAGAGACAGGGCTAGCCTAGAACTAATGCTGACTAACAGGGAAAAGATCAAAGATCTCCTGGTAGAAGGTCACCTGGGTGTCAGTGACCATCACATGATATGGTTCAATTTGGCCACTAGAACAACATCATTCCATTCCAAGGCAAAACTATGGTACTTCAGAGGACCTGACTTTGATAAGATGGGCAACAGAGTTAAGCTAGCCCTGTCGAAAAGAAATACAGGTGAGGGGGTACAGGCAAAGTGGGCAAGCATTAAAGATGCATTACTTAAAGCAACATCCCATTGTGTTAGTAAGAAAAAAGAGTGCAAAAGAAGAAGGAAACCACTTTGGTTCTCAAACACAGTAGCAAAAAAGGTCAGAGCCAAAAGGCTGACCTTCAGGAACTATAAGGGAATGCAGCAGGATGAAGATAGGGAGGCATGCCAAACTTTCCTAAGGGAAGCAGGGAAGGCAGTAAGGCAGACAAAGGCCCAAACCAAGGAAACACTATCACGGACAGTAAAAGAAGGTGACAAGACTTTCTACAGATACATTAGTGAAAGGAGAAATTCCAGAGGGGGTATTGCTAAGATCAAAAGGGATAAGGGGACATGTGAGGAGGAGGACCATGTAAAAGCATATATCCTAAATAGATAATTCTGCTCAGTATTTACTAAGAGAAGGTAGGACAGGACCCACAGCTCGGCACCATGGACACAGGGGGGAGGGAGGGAGGGAGATGTGCACTAGTCCCTTCACAAAAGAAAGCATCATACAAGAACACGATAAGCTCAGGGTGGAGAAGGCAATGGGACCTGATGGCATACATCCCAGGGTACCAAAGGAGCTAAGGGTCGAACTAGCAGAGCCATTATCAGAACTGTTTAGTGAGCCTCTGAGCACAGGAGAGGTCCCAGGAGACTGGAGAAGGGCTCATGTGATCCCGCACCACAAGAGTGGTAGCAGGGAGGAGGCAAGGAACTACAGACCAGTCAGTCTTACCTCAGTAGTGGGCAAGATTATGGAGACACTATGTAAGGAAAGGATAGTGCAACACCTGGAATCCATAGGAGCACAGGATCCAAGACAGCATGGGTTTACAAAAGGAAGGTCCTGCCAAACTAATGTCATAGATTTCTTTGACTGGGTAACCAGAGTGGTGGACAAGAGGGAGCAGTTGACGTCGCCAACCTTGACTTCAGCAAAGCTTTTGATACTATTCCACATAGAAGATTGATTAATAAACCGGGTAGGCTTGGGTTGGGTCAGACATTGGTCAACTGGGTGGTAAACCAGTTGATGGGCGAAAAACAGAGAGTGGTGATAAACGGTATACAGTCAGAAGAGATGCAAGTCACAAGTGGAGTACCTCAGGGATCAGTCCTGGGGCCAGTCTTCTACAAAATCTTCATCAGTGACATTGCAGATGGACTGGAAGGTGAAGTTTGTCTGTTTGCAGATGACACCAAGATCTGCAACAGAGTAGATGAGCCAGATGGGGTGGGCAGAATGAGAAGAAATCTGGATAAAATGGCAAAATGGACAGAAGAGTGGCAACTGGGGTTAAACGCAAAGAAGTACAAGATTATGCACATAGGGCCGAGAAACCCTGAAGCCACCTATAGCCTGGGAGGGGAGTTGCTGGCAGTCACAAGGGAAGAAAGAGACTTGGGCATCATCATCATCACCGATGACCTCAAATCATCCAAGCAGACCACTAAAGCAGTAGGTGAGACTAGAGGGATGTTGGGGTGTATTAGTAGGGGTATCACAACTCAGAAGAGGGAGGTAATAATCCCTCTTTACAAGACACTGGTTAGGCCCCACTTGGAGTACTGCGTGCAGTACTGGAGGCCACACCTTCATAAGGATATTAACCAAATTGAGGCAGTCCAGAGAAGGGCAACCAAAATGGTGCAGGGACTGCATTAGAAAACATATGAGGACAGATTAACTGAACTCAATATGTATACCCTAGAGCAAAGGAGGGAGAGGGGTGATATGATTGAAACATCCAAACACCTTAAAGGCATTAACAAGGTGAAAGAGTCTAATATGTTTCAATATAAGAAAAATAGAAGGACAAGAGGACACAGCATGAGATTAGAGGGAGGCCGATAAAGGGGTAATGTGAGGAAGTTCTTTTTCACAGAAAGGGTGGTGGATGCATGGAACGGCCTACCTCAGGAAGTGTGGATATGAATACAGTGCAGGGCTTCAAACAGGCATGGGATAGGCATAAGGGAGCAATACAGATGAGTATGAATAGATAGACCATTGATAGAGCAAAGGCCAATGACACATTCATAAGGTAGAAAAAAAGAAATGGGCATACTGGATGGGCCTTGCGGTCCTTATCTGCCATCAACATCAACTTCTAGATGTAAGGGTGGAGGAACCACTGGCTGGGAGTGATCAACACACAATGTGGTTCTCTATCAGTTTGGATAGAGAGATCCACAATACAAAAAACAAAGGTCCTGGACTTCAGAAAGGCAGACTTTGGCAGGATGGGGCAATTAATGAGAACACAAATAGATGACATCCACCTTGACATGGACGCAGAGCAGAAATGGGTGATCATAAAACTAGGGCTGATTGAATCCACTAAAGCTTGTGCCAGGCACCAAGAAAAGAAATCAAGGACCACGCATCCAAGCTGGATGACCAGAGAGGTAATAGAGAAGGTGAGGGATAAGAGAAGGGCCTTCTGAACCTGCAAGAGAACCAACAGAGCAGAAGATAGGGAGATCTATCTGAGGAAATCCAGGGACGTGAGCAGAGCGGGCAGGACTGCAAAGGCAGCCAGGGAAAGGAAATTAGCACAGGGGATTAAGAAAGGAGAAAAGGATTTCTTCAGGTATATCAGGGAAAAGATGAAGTGCAAGGAGCAAATAGTTGAGATCAGGAAAGGCAGTGGGTGGGTAGACAAGGGGGCCGAGAAGGCGGAAGTAATTAATGAGTACTTCTGTTCAGTGTTCACAAGGGAGAGGGATGGGCCCATTCCTGCAGGGAAGGATGGCGCAGGCATGGGGGGTGAGACAACCACAGGTGGGATCATCACGATGCAAAGGGTGCTGGAGGGCATTAGGTCCCTGATGGTAGACAAGCTAACTGGGCCAGACGGGGTTCATCCCAAGGTGCTGAGGGAACTGGCAGAGGTCCTGGCAGAGCCTCTGGTGGATCTGTTCAACACCTCACTAAATATGGGATGTGTGCCAGAGACTGGAGTTATGCACACATGATACCTCTCCATAAAAGTGGGCCCAAGGATGAACCAGGGAACTACAGGCCAGTTAACCTCACTGCAATTGTGGTGGAACTGATGGAATCTATCCTCAAAGAAAGGCTGGTGCAGTTTCTTGTGGATAATGATCTGCAAGATGACAGACAGCATGAGTTCATCGCTGGCAGATCCTGTCAGACTAACTTGTTTGATTTCTTTGACGAGAGCACTGGACAAGGGCCATGCAGTAGATGTAGTCTACCTGGATTTCAGCAAGGCCTTTGATTCAGTGCCACATGGAAGGTTGACCTGCAAGTTGAGGGGTCTTGGTATAGGGTGGATGCCAGCCCAATGAGTAGAAAACTGGCTGAGGGGCAGGCAACACAGGGTAGTTGTGGGGGAGGAGCATATGATCCCAGGGCAGTGACAAGTGGCATCCCACAGGTATCAGTTCTGGGACCAGTCCTGCTTAACATTTTCATTGCAGACATAGCGGTTGGTATCAAGAGTAAGATCAGCTTCTTCGCTGATGACACCAAGATCTGTGCTGAGGTGGATGGGAAGGAGGGTGGCAAATTACTGCAGGAGGACTTAGAAAGACTTGAGGAGTTATTGCACACCTGGCAGCTTGGGTTCAATGCCAAGGAGTGCAAGGTGATGCATTTTGGAGCCAAGAACCCAGGATACAACTACTGGATGGATGGTATCAAACTGTCCACATCCAACAAGGATAAGGATCTGGGGGTGCTGGTGACCGGGGAACTAAACTACTCGGCCCAGTGTAGGAAGGCAGCAGCTAAGGCTAACAGGATGCTAGGGTACATAGCAAGGGGGATTACATCCAGATGTAGTGAAGTCATATTGCCCCTGTACAGGTTCCTGGTGAGACCGCACTTGGAGTACTGCGTGCAGTTCTGGTGCCCGTACTTGAAAAGGAATATCAAACTACTGGAGGCAGTGCAGCGAAGAGCAGCAAAGATGATCCAGGGGTTGGGGAATAGAATTTATGAGGAAAGACTAAAAGAGCTCAACATGTATACCCTGGAGGATAGAAGGGAGAGAGAGAGAGAGAGAGAGAGGGGACATGATAGAAACCTTCAAGTACCTGAAGGGGATGAACAGAGTAGGCTTCCAGGGTGGGTTCACTCTCCAGAATGGAAGAGATACTAGAGGGCACTCCCTGAAGTTAAAGGGGGGCAGATTCAGGAGGGAAAGAGGAGGCACTACTTCAGTGAAAGAGTGGTAACAGGTGGAATGCACTGCCTGAGCAACTCATATCAGTGCAGACTGTGAGGTGCTTCAAGAGGTGGTGGGACAAATTCAAGGGGAAAGTACATACTGGGGGGGCAGTTGGGGAAGGGAAGAGTTAATGGGGGGTCAGCTGCAGTCTAATGGACTGAAGTACTGCACACTCAAGCAGACTAGATAGATCATATGGCTTGTATCTGCTGGCAGTTTCATATATTCATATGTTCATAGCTGTGTACTGTCTTTCAATGCTCTGATGGTGATTTTCCTCCTCAGCCAAGGCCCAGACAAGTGCAGTTACACAATACTGAGGGACTACATGGGGAGGCAGAGGTACTGTGGGTCACCATGAAGATGGGGAATGGATCCACTATTCACACCAGAGTGATCTACATACCTCCAGCACAGGTGGAGGAATAAGATAAGGTACTGGTGGAAACCACTGGCAAAATAGTAGAAAAAGGGGAGGTACTGCTGCTGGGGGACTTCAACCTACCTGATGTAGACTGGAGCCTCACAGCAGCAGCTTCGGCTAGCAGCAGAAACATCCTGGACTCTGTACAGGGAGAATTTCTCAGGCAACTAGTCAGTGAACCCACTCATGATGTGGCAATACAGGATCTGGTAGAAGTCAATGTGGGAGGCCACTTGGGGACCAGTGATCACCATACAGTGTGGTTCAATATAAGGACAGCTGCAGAATCAAAAAAACACTAGGGTGAGGGTCCTGGACTTCAGAAGGGCAGATTTTATAAAAAATCGTGAATGCCTCAGAGATGACCTGGTGGGGGGATGGCCTAGGTGGGGTGGAGGATCAGTGGTGAAGATAAAAGGAAGCATAGTAAAGCGCATCAAACAAGTGAGCAAATGCAAGAGGAAAAAGAAACCACTATGGTTCTCAAAAGAGGTGTCTGAAAAGGTAAATGCAAAAAAGGTAGCATTCAGAAGAACAAGTATAAGAAGACTCAGAGAGAAGAGGATAGGGAGGATATGTCAGGGGAAACAGAGGGAAGCAGATGAAGCAGTAAGGGAGCACAACGGCACAAACTGAAGACAGAATAGCCCAGGAGGTAATGAAAGGGGACACAACATTTTTTAGGTAAGTGAGTGAAAAGAGGAAGATCATAGGTGTGATTGTAAGGTTAAAAAGGGAAAAGATAAGCTTTGCAGATGGAGACCAGGCATAGGCAGACATTCCAAACAAATACTTTTGTTCAGTGTTCACCAGGGAAGGAGAAGGGAGGGGCCATGAGGTAACAGAAGCTTTGGAGGTAGGGAGGTGGACTCTAGTAGTTCTTTTTTTGTCAGTGGAAATTTTGAAGTGAATTTTACTTGGTGGTCCCAATTATTTGTAGCTTTCTTTAACTACATTACAATACCTATTCTGTACCAGAAGAATGGTTAACAACAAAAATGTTGCCTATTCATAAAAAAAGGTCCAAAAGACGATCCTGTGAATTACAAATTGATTTCTCTGCTATGTATACTTGCTAAGATATACTCACATTTTCTTCTTGATAAGCTAGCAGTGTGACTTGAGGATAGTCAAATACTATTATCAGTTTGGATTTAGATCCAGTAGGTTCACTATTGACAATATTTTTATTATTAATCACTTGATTGAAAAATATGTTACGGGCAAGAGGGCGAGTTTATATTGCTGTTTCATGGACTTACAAAATACCTCTGATAATGATAATAGAAATACCCTATGGAACATCCTTGTGAACCTCAATATTGACTACCAGTCATTAAAACTAATTATTGGCCGGCTGTGTGGTGCCGAGCGAAGGGGCTCACTCGGCACACTGGTGACCCGGATTCGAGCCCTAAGCCCCAGTACCAGGAGCAGAGACTGGCAGGGAGGGGGATTCACAAGCACACACTGGATGCTTCCCTCCTGGGGTTGGGATTTGCCTGGGCACCTGCAGGTGGACTGGTGGACATGCTTGGGGGACGTGCTGCCTTGACATGCCCCCTGCACATCCCCACCCAAGGTCACCTGCGCTTACATGCAAGGCCGAGAACTGTAGTGGGTGGGGCAGAACATGAGAAAACTGTTCCCAATCAAGCCAGATGATGAGTGCCAGCACCTGCTGCCACGGAGCCCTGGAGTCAGTCTGGACTAGTCTCGTAACCCTGGGATGTGCTGTCTGCCTATAAGGTAATTCCCCCCCCAAGAGATGGACCCTCCCGGCATAGGGATATGCCAGGCTACCCAGGTAGGCTGCTAATAGGGGATGGTGGATGGTGGTAGGGGTTGGGAGGGTGTCAGAGGGCCAAGGCGCTATGAAGGAGTGGCTGCACGGGGAAGCTATGGGGTCAGAGCATAAACAGAAAATATTAAAAAATAACTAATTATTGCTTTGCACGCCAATACCTATTCATGTAATCATTGCTCCCTTGATGGAAAGTTAATTAGAAAAGGAGGGTTAAACAGGGATGTATATTAGCGCCAATGTTTTTTAATATTTATATAGATCAGATAGTCTTCAACCTGTCAATTACTGACATAGATGCACCGAAAATGTTGAATATCTCTGGATCTATTAATGTATGCTAATGATGCAGTCGTAATTTCAAGATCAACCACTAGTTTACAAAAAACATTAGATAATACAGATAAGATAGTGAGCAATCTTGCTATCAGAGCAAGGCCAAGGAGGCAGATGGCTAAGGAGCTGTAACTTTACTACTAGAACACTTCTTTCTATGAGGTAAGTAGACAGATACTTTATTAGAAGTGTAGGGTCTGCAAGATAAATTGGGACCTCCAATTAAGGTAAAAAAAACAAAACTTTAGTATTATTGTGCCAGTCTGAGTTGGGGGAAGGGAACTGTTATCATCTTTGCAGTTAGCTAGGTGAGGAGGAGGGCTATAAATTGGGGTGTGTGGCTTAGGCAGGAGTAAACTAGGCATCTGCATTTAGACATCCCTGTAGTTGACTTTTGGCAGAGACCAATCTTGCTATTGGAGCAAGGTCAAGGAGGCAGCTGACTAAGGAGCTAGAACTTAACTACTAAAACACTTCTGACTAAGGGGTAAACAGACAGATACTTTATTAGAAGTGCAGGGTCTGTAAGGTAAATTGGGATCTTCAATTACTAGTAACACAGTGAGAGAGTCAGAGCCCATTACATGATAGCATTGCCCTCCCATCCATCCCTCCACCCTATCTCCCTTAAGCTGTGTTTACATGGGGGCATTTGGACAGCAGCAACCCGAGCATTTGGGTTGCTGTGGTGCAAATGCCACTGTTTGGATGCTTACCAAATCATGGTAAGCCACTCCCTTGCTCTGCTCCATGTTCCCAGAAAGTCTGGGGATGAGTTCAGGAGCAAGCGAATTAAGCAGTCATGTGGAGAGGCTGCACCACTAGCTCCCACATGAAACACCTTGCAGGGTCTTCCATCAGTCAGCTGCCCTGACTCCCAGCCCTTCTCCAGCATGTCTTACATCGGCACTGATGGGGGCTGTATAGACACAAGAGACAAGCATCTTTTGGGACAGGGCAGCTCTGTAACACTGCACTGAAGGAGCAAGGTCAGTCACGTAAATGCGGCTTTAGACAGTTCCACTTTTATAGGCACTGGATTTGACTGACAACAGAAACTTCCTGTTTGGGAGCAGGAAAGGAGGGATCACCGAGACACATATGACTCGCCATCCTTGAAGGAAAAGAGTAGCTCTCCCTCCCCCCAGCTGCTGGAGGTCTGACTCTGAGCAAGGAAGAAGGATACTACAGAGGAATACAGGAACTACCTGTCACAGAACAGGAAGAGTGGGAGCTGTAAACATAGAAAGATAGAATCTGACGGCAGATAAGGACCACTTGGCCCACCTAATCTGCCCATTTCCCTACCTAACAGATACGCTGCAGATACTAGTTAACCAACAGCATACTGGAAGGGCACAAAGGCAGTAGGAAAGTAGGAAGGAAAAAAAATAGAGGGAGGAGAGAGTAACCATAAAAAATGACAGGAGAGGGGCCACCAATAAGACATGATGAGATTGGTGCACTGCAGTGACTGTGGGGCTGCAGTTTTCTAGGACACATTCTGGAGGATGCTGTGTTGTCCCATCTACAGGCACCTCTCTGGGCTGAGGGAGGAGGTTAGTCATCTCCAGGCCAAGTTAGCCAGGATTTGGGGGACCTTCTCCTTTGTCCAGGGGCCATCGTATCTGCCCCCACTGCCTCAAAGGTTGCCTAGGTGGAGGAGTGACTGAGCTATGGTGGGCTCAGTAAGGGTGAGAGCAGTGGGAAAAAGCACATCCTTACTAGGGTTCCACTCCACAACTCTTATGCTGTGCCGGCAGGATGGGACTGTCCCAAGGATGCACCTGCAGTGGAGACCAAGGAGGATGTGTGGACCCTCCACGATGGGGAAACTGGGGGGGGAGGAGGCGAGGCAGAGGACCCAAGAGGAGGAGGAGGCAAGTCTTGTTGGAGGATTCTATTGTTCAGAGGGTATACATGGGGCAAATGGAGTGGAAGAGTGGGAGGTGGAGTGCCTACCTGGTGCCACAGCTTGGAGGGATGGAAAGTGCCTCCAGAGGATTGCTGATGTAGCAGCAGAGGAGGGAGATCTAGATATCATTGTTCACCTGGGGTCACATGATCTGGCTGATGATGAGGTTAGGGTAGTGTAGGAGAACTTCAGGGAGCTAGTGAGGGGTCTTAGACAAACAGCACACACTGTAACCTTCTCAGAGGTGCTACTGGTTAATGACAAGGAGTAGAACAGGGCACTCCACAGCACAAGATTCAACGTATGGTTGAAAGACTGGTGCAGAGCAGAGGGCTTCAGCTTCATTGGGGACTGGGGTCCCACATTGAGGGATGCAGGCCGTTACAAGTTGAATGGACCATATCTATCCAGGGTGAGGGACCAAGACCCTCAGTGAGAGGTTTAAATGCTTCATTGGCAAGCATTTAAACTAGCCGGGGGCGGGGGGCAAAATTATGCAGGAAGAAGCTAACTGCCCCTCCCCAGAGAAAGAATCAGTCAGCAAGGAGGAATCTAGGGTTGGGAAATCAACACTAAAACCAAAAACCATGATAGGTAGAATAGTAGAGATAAGGAAGAATGGGAGCAAAAACAGGAGAGGGAAGGGAGGGAAGACATGGAGATAGGAGGGGAGCTACTTGAAGGGGAGGTTGCAAAACTTGGAAGGCCATGTGTACGAATGCCCACAGCCTGGGAAATAAAATCCTGGACCTAGTGGCCTTGATGGCAGAGGCAGACCTGAACATTGTTGCTGTCACTGAGACATGGTACATTGGGAATCATGAATGGGATATAGCCATATCATGTTACACTCTATTTAGAATAGAAAGAAGATGGGGGAAGGGTGGAGGGGTGGCTATTTATGTCTGGGAGGGAATTAAAGCAAGTGAAGTTCAGGGAATGCAGGAGGGAGCAGAAGCACTGTGGGTCACCCTGAAGACAGGAAATGGCACTGCCATTTGCACTGGCATGATTTACATACCTCCAGCACAAGGGGAGGAAATGTATGGGCTACTAGTGGAAGCCATCTACAAAAAGCAGCCAAAGGTGAAGTGCTGCTGGTGGGAGACTTCAATTTGCTTGATGTGGATTGGAGCACCCAGGCTGCAGCCACAGCCAGGAGCAGAGGCATCCTGGATCCACTGCAGGGGGTGTGTCTCAAGCAGCTTATGGTGGAACCCACCAGAGTAGGATCAATATTGGACCTAGTACTCACCAATGGTCAGAAAGTCACCAATGTAATGGCGGATAACCACCTGGGGTCCAGTGATCATTGTACGGTGTGATTCAATGTGAGAACAATGGAGGAGTCAAACTACATGAAAGCAAGGGTCCCAGATTTCAGACAGGCCAACTTTGCAAAATTGGGGGAATGTCTCAAGGAAGCCGTGGCAGGGGAAGAAGAAAGGGGGATGTAGAGAAACAATAGGCTAACCATAAGGGAGTCATTGCAGAGGCTACAAGCCTTTGTGTTAGACAACTAAGCAATACAAAAAGAAAGAAAAAAACTACTGTGGTTCTCAAAGGACATGGCCAGAAGGTAAAGAAAAGGCTAACTTTCCGATGGTACAAGGAAACGGGGGGGGGTGGGGGGAGACAGAGAACCGTATCTGGAAAAGCAGAGGGAGGTGAGGAAAACAATTAGGAGCATGAAGGCACAAACTGAGGAAAAAATAGCCCATGCAATTAAGAAAGGAGACACAATCTTTCTCAGGTACATTAGTGAAAGAAAGAAGACCGGGGTGGGATTGTGAGGTTAAAAATGTAGGAAGGGGTGTGTGTTAAGGGGGACCTAGAAAAAGCAATAATCCTGAACAAATACTTTTGTTCTGTATTCACAAAAGAAGGGGAAGGAGAAGGACCACTATTGGGTGATAGGAGCACCAATGGGAGAGAGGTGGACACCAGCCCATTTACAGAGGAAAGAGTCCTAAAGGAACTCAAGAATCTAAAAGGGGACAAGGCTATGAGGCTAGATGGGATACATCCCAGAATATTAAAAGAACTTATAGAAGTGCTGGCAGCACTACTAACAGCCCTATTCATTAAATTGATAGAGATAGGGGTAGTTCCAGGGATTTGATGAGGCTGAATGTAGTTCTTGTCCTCAAAAGTGAGAACAGGGAGGAGGCTGACAACTACAGGCCAGTCAGCCTGACCTCAGTGGCTTGGGAAATTAATTAAGTCACTGCTAAATGAAAGGACTGAGATATCTCTTGAGTCCAGCAGAGCACAGGATCCAAGGCAGCATGAATTCACTGCGGGAAGGTCTTGTCAAACAAATCTGATGGATTTCTTTGACTGGTTGACCAGGGACATAGATCAGAGAGGGGCAGTGGTTGTCGCCTACCTAGATTTAAACAAGGCCTTCAACACCATCCCACATAGGAGGTTGATGAATAAGTTGGGCAGCCTTGGAGTGTACCCTAAGATGGTAAACTGGGTTAAAAACTGATTGGTAACAGGACACAGTGGGTGGTGGTAAATGGTGTCCAATCTGAGGAGAGGGTGGTGACTAATGGGATGCCACATGGATCCATGCTGGGGCCAGTCCTCTTTAATGTCTTCATAAGTGAGACTGCAGAGGAGCTGGTGGGGAAGGTATGCCTCTTTGCACACAACACTAAGATCTGCAACAGAGTTAACACTCCATGGAGGGGGTGGGGTGGAAAAAATGAGAAAGGACCTAAACATGCTTGAGGAGTGGTTGAGAGTGTGGCAGCTGAGATTCAATGCAAAGAGGTGCAAAATCATGCAACTGGGGCACAGAAATCCAAGGGAAGAGTACAAAAAGGGATCTAGGGGTAATCATAGCTAATGACCTAAAGTTAACCAAACAATGTGAGGAGGCTGTGGGGAGAGCCAGTAGGATGTTAGGGTGCATAGGGAGTGGTATGAACAGCAGAAGAAAGGAGGTGGTTATACCACTGTACAGAGCACTAGTGAGACCTCACCTGGATTGCTGCATCCAGTTCTCAAGGCTGCATCTCTGGAAGGACATAGACAAAATAGAGGCAGTCCAGAGAAGAACAACAAAAATGGTACAAGAACTGCACCAAAAATCATATGAGGAAAGACTAAAGAACCTCAACATGTGTTCCCTTGGGGGGGGGTATGATAGAGACACTCAAGTACCTCAGGGGTATAAACAAGGTACAGGAGGGTAGTGTCTTTCAGAAATGATGCTGTACAACAAAGGGGCATGATATGAGGCTAGAGAGGGGTAGGCTCAGGGTAACATGAGGAAATACTTTTTCACAGAAAGAGTAGTGGATATCTAGAATAGCCTCTCTGTGGAGGTGGTGGGGCCAAAAACAGTAGAGGAATTCAAGAATGCATGGGATAGAC
Organism: Neoceratodus forsteri; assembly: GCA_016271365.2. Taxonomy (NCBI): domain Eukaryota; kingdom Metazoa; phylum Chordata; order Ceratodontiformes; family Ceratodontidae; genus Neoceratodus; species Neoceratodus forsteri. The sequence continues at coordinate 1,578,339,457 of CM057449.1, read as the reverse complement.
ATAAGAGAACTCTCACAATAGGGAAGAGTATAAGCCGCAGATCAACCAGGGTCTGTAGTATTTCCAGGGCTCCACCACCCTCTCTGTGAAGAAACTCCCTCTCACATTGCCCCTGTATCTTTTTCCTTGCAGTCTGAGGCATCTATATCCTTGCAGAGATGTGGCCTCCAGAACTGAACCCCATACTCCAGGTGCGGCCTCACCATGGCTTTATAAAGAGGCATTATTACCTCCCTCTTACTGCTAGTAATGCCCCTGCCTATGCATGCCAATATTCCATTGGCCTTTCCCACCACCCTGCTATATTGGATTCCTACCTTAATGTTTGAGGAGACTATGATCCCCAGATCCCACTCCTGTTCTGTTACTTTAATTTCCTCCCCACCTAGAGTGTACCCTGCTCTTCTGTTCCTACTCCCCAAGTGCATCACAGCACACTTATTGGCGCTAAATTTCATCTGCCACATCCCAGACCATATTTCAAGCATCTTTAAGTCCTCCCTCATGTCCTCACCCCCCCAGGGTCTCCATCCTATTGCATATTTTTGTATCGTCAACAAATAGGCACACCCTCCCCCTCAAACCCTCAGCAATATCTGGGTGGAAGAGGGAGAACTCTCAGAGTCACTCATAGGGGCAGACATTGGAGTAGGAAGGTTACTGTTTGAGAGAGTTTAGCAAATGCCCAGAAGAAGATGTCTTTCTCACTTCATGGGTGAGAAGTGCAGTGGCTTAGGTCCTGACAAAGAGAAGGATGGTGACAAGTATAGCTGATGCAGTGCAGGTGGTGTGGGGGCCCAGTCTTTCCAGGAGTTTGCCTCAGTGACTACCACTGGATCCAGAATATGTTGATAGGGCTTGTACTCTGCAGGTCTAGGAGCTGATGCCACAGTATGAGCAGTTGGAGCAGATTTTTTAGGAGGGCTGATAGGGCCATATCTGTTGTGCATTTGCAGCAAGGTAACTGCTGCAGGACTGCTCAGTGACACAGAGGAGGGTGACTGTCTTTCACAATGGCAGGAATGATTAGCAGATTTGGCAGCATTCAGTAGGACCTTGGCCTTTTGTTTCTTCCTACCCTTACCTTTAAAGTTGCTGCACCCATTGCGAGTCATCACTGGGAGGGTGTTTGGGGTCTCCAGCAGTCTCACCTTTATGTGGCAGTGAGATGTCCATAGCTGAGGTGGCTGCATATCTGGTGGGTATGTCATGAGGGTAGGCAGGAAACACAAAGCCTGGCCAGTGCCTCGCAATAAACTAATTCATGGCTGCAGGGATCTCAAACTGGTACATTACCCCATTCAGCTGGACCCTTACTTGTGCTAGATACCTGAGGATGGTTTTAGTGCCAAGATGTTTAAGCCTTCATTTAACTTGGGCATAGACCCTGTACCTCTGAGAGAGTTTATTTGAAAATTCTTAGTAGAACAAGACCTGGTACCCATCCCATTGTAGTGGTCCCTGCTCTCTAGCCAGCCTTTAATTAATTGTTTTGATGGCGTACCACAGAAGCTTCCTTAAAATTAGTTTCAGACTGTCCCCAGGTTTTGGTTAAGGGGTAGCAATCAATAAGCCCTGGAAATTTCAAGACGTGAGCAGTTAGGTACATTCAGGATGGTGGGGATCAGCTTTTGCAAGAAAGAGATAATATCAATACCTTCCACGTCCTCTGGCAAACTGACCAGCTGGAGTTTGTTATACCTGGCTCAGTGTTCCATATTGTCCACTTCAGAGAGCAAATATTTTATCAAACAGTCCTACTGCTAGAGTCTGGCCTGTAAGTCTACTTTCATCTCCAGCTTGTATAAACATTGTTCAGTGCCCTCCACTCTGTATCTTTGTGTGGCAAGTTCTTTATTTATTTGGGCTGCCACTTTTCTTAAATCCACTGTGCCCTGCAGAATCCCCTGTAATATGTTGGAAATATGGGCCATATCAAGAGGAGTGCACACACCCTATTAGCAAACACCTTGTGGAGGTTCAAAATAAAGAATTGTATACTGTATATTATTGTGCGACAGACCATGTGCTTTCAACAGAGAGGGGGGGAGATAGGGATTTAAAGCTTTGCAAGAAAGAATCAGTGTGGATTTTAAAATTGAAAACATTAAAACCACAAGGTTTTAATGATGAAATGGACTGCGAATCATTTATTTGTACATGAATTAAGAGTATGGGGGCTTTGTCTCTGATGTAACTGCATTTTGTTATATAGAATTGAATGTACAAAATATGATTTACCTTGTCTGAAGTAGTATAATTCACAACAAGTATTCTTATAAATATTATTTAATTTCAAAAAAATGTTGTTCTTCACTATGGTGCCATTGTTTTCAATCAGGCTTATTTTATTTTTAGCGAATATAATACCTGTAGGTGAGCCTCTGTGCTTCATACTTCCCAGTAGTGTTTCTGCAAAAGATTTGGGAAATTATCCCATCAATTAATTTGCAGCAACACTAAGGAGAGCTGGGATGGGTGATTCACATTTTCTTCCCCTTGTGTATTTTAATGTGTGTTTTTCTTTTTATCACAATTCACACATTGTATTAATTATACATACCTGTTGAGGAAGGTATATCTAGCACTGTTTTGGATCACAAGCCACACCTCCTGATGAAGGGGTTGCACACTCCGAAGAGCCAAGGCAGGTTCAAGAGTGTGGGGGCTTGCAATTTGCAATGTTGCACTAAGTATGTTTATTCTGTCTTACAGTTCGTAAGTAAAAAAAAAAACATCTTTTATCAAAAACCCCAGTAAAATGCATTTTCTGAATGTTTTGTTGTCTGGATTGCTGGTTTTCTTACTATGGTTTGTTTGATATTTTTCCAGCACTCACTCTTATTCAGAGCTCTGCCTTGTTTGCAAATTGGACATTTCGAGAGGAGTCTCTGAATCTCCAGCCATGGCAGTCCTATGAACAGGTTAAGGTCTTGATTAGACTGTCTGGGAAAGCTGCATGGTCACGCGCTTTCACTTTCAGCGTCTGCAGTTGTAGTGCTAGTTAAGGAATAAAAACTCTGTATTTCACTGAAATGCACACCAAGATCACAAATAGAGGTACCAATTGACTCAACTCAACAGGGGCTTTCACCCAAGCTATAAAGTAGTTTTTTTTTGCCATCGGTGTTAGATGGATGCAGTCTGATTCTCCCTGGTGAAGACAGCTGTCATAGATTCACCCTGCCATCTTGTTGATGGCTAGCCACACCCCCATCACAAGGAGGAAACTTCAATCTCACCTTCAGTCCCTCTGTAGATCAAAGCCATTGGAAGTCCCACATTAGAGTGCCCAAGGTGATTAACTCGCACGTGCATAACCCCAGGATGGGGGACTACACCTGCTATTCAGCTACATATGGATCATACAGCTGAAAAGAATTCTGGCTCATGTCATGACAGCTGTCTCCCATGGCCTTCTTTTCAGCCCAGTTACCTGCAAATCCCCAGGGTGGTGCTTGTACCCCCTTTCTCCTGCAGGACCCACAATTCCAAACTTTCCTTTGGAAAGAGGCTAAGGCATTTTTCATAATAAATGATACTGGTTACACATTGGTTTCTACCTAATGGGAGGTGTTTCAGGCCACCAGGAGGGGCCAAATAATAGAATAATCCTCACACCACAGGAGAGAGAAGGAGATGGAGTTCACTGACTTAAAAACAAAGGTCAAACAAAAGGAGGTGAAATTTAAAGCTGAATCCAAAGCCATTGTTAATGCTCTACTACATAAGGAGATCTTAAAGCTGTGATAGATATTAATGCCCACATGGCTTATAAGGCAGATCTGGCAATTCTTGTACTTCACCACAAATATTGGGAGGGGGGAGTGTGGCAGGTTTCTCTCATATCAACTAAAGAAGTGACAAACTGAAAGGTGCATTACTGGATTGTATAACACACAAGGAACCCTGTGCACAAAGCCCACAGAAATCAATGCAGTGATGGAGGTATTTTATATCCAGCTCTACAGCTCGGTTGTCCTCCATGTGACATCCCAGGTGGAAGCCTTTCCATCCCACATCCAACTGCCTTGGATTTCACCTGAACAAGCTGATGCTCTGGACTCAGTACTGATCATAGAAGAGGTAGAAAAGGCAGTGAAGATGCTTAATTCTCACATAGTGCTGGGGGTGATGGTCTCCCTGCTGAACCCCATTCAACTGATTTCACCTATAGTTTGCCCTTTGCTCAAGAGACTGTATGCTGAAATTGAGATCACTGGCTACCCCTCTCCCCTTACAATTGCTATGGCAACTATCATGATCCTCCCAAGAAAGTCAAGGACCCTCTCTCCCTGCCTGCTACTGCCCTTGAAATGATAAATAGAAGAGTTACTCAAAAGTCATGGCAAATTGCTTAGAACACTTTCTACCTACCCTGATACACCCATCTCAAGTTGGCTTTTTCCAGGCATGGCAAAGTTCTGTCCATGTCAGAACTTTTGTCAAGTCTGATGCAGACTATAGTAGTAGTAGTATATCTTTATTGCTTGATCACAGAAAATGATCATTACAATATATAAAATAGAATACAAAATTTAAGAAAACAAACTCATGCACTGCAGAACAAAGAGTGACAATAAATAACAAGTTGATGCATAAATAAGTTAGGGCAATGCACCCTTCCCTGACTTCAAAATCATCTTTTTCCTAACTTTTGAGTAGTAACTAGTTATTGGACTACTCTTGTTATGACAAAATCATCTCTGACAGTAACAGCATCATTAAAAGCTTATTTTCACATTAGTATATTTCAACGATTCTAATACTAGAATGATCCAAAATTTCATTGCTTTGTCATGCCATAAACAATTGAGCATTATGTGTGTCAAATCTTCCTTTGAGGTTTTATTACAACTGCATAACTCATCTGAGGGATAACATGATTTTCGAAAATCTGGCAGCCTGAACATCAGACTCTGACATCCCTTGTTTATATTTTTACATTTTGCATATGCTTTTCTACTGAGATCATTTTTTTAAGATATGAAGATAGTACCTGTAAGTATGCCTACTGTATGCCTTAATGCTTTAACATCTAGAAAACTTAGACAGTGAGTTAGTCTGCATGGCTCCAACCTTATAGACATCTGAGATTTTCTTAACAATGTAAGCTTTATATTTATAACTTAAAGTTATATTTTTACTAACGTATCTTGTAAGACTCTCCAGACTATAAATGTACAAAGGTTTAACTACCTTCTCCCTCTTTGAAGAGGGCTTACATCCCAGAACCTTCCAGAGAGCTTTTTCTTGTAAACATTTTTTTTTTGGCTAATCTTTCTTCTGGAAGTCTATTCAAGTAGATCCAGTAGTTAAGAATTTTACTGTCAACTATGGCTTACAGGCTACTCCATCCTAATTCAGCACTTACAAAGCAGCTGGGAGTGGATTTGTTACAGTCCAAGGCTGCATGAAAGACTTGCATAGCCAACTTTTCTAAGTTTTCAACAGATAGCCTAGCCCACACTTCAGCACCATAACAAATTTGAGTATTATATTTTGCTTGCACTGCACTAAGAAGCGGTCCAATAGTATGTCCCCTTATAGGTGACCGAACCTCTTTAAACCATTTATGGAAGATTTGGCTCTAGCCAAAGCACTATCTTGGTGGTCTTTCCAGGAAAGATTTCATGCAATGGTTACACCTAGATAGCAGTAGGTTTTAACTACCTCAATTGCCATTGTATCCAGCTTCCACTGATAGTTACTTCTATATCCCCATCCCAAATTAAATCATCTTACTCTTTGAAATATTAACCTTTAAGGTTAATCTTTTTGAATGTTCATGTAATATGTCAACCTTTTTTTTGAAAACCACTGCATGAAAGTGGAAAAAGCACCAGATCATCCATATATGCCCAAACTGGACACAATATGGGACCTATTTTTGGAGAATCAGAAGCCTCAAAGGCTAATAAAGACTTATTTATATAAATTGAGAAAAGCATGGGGACAAGGATACTTTCCTGTCTGATATCCCTGTTAGTAGGCAAAATGTCAGGAAGTTGGCCTCCAGCTCCAACTCTTACTTGAGCCCAGGTATGAATTTATAGATTTCCAATCATAGTTATCAAAGAGGGGCAAATTCCCCATTCTCTAATTAAGTCCCAGAGTGTGTTTCTAATAATTGAATCAAAAGTGGTTCCACCACTTCAGAGTGCCAGCAGCAGTGTGCCCGATTATTATGGTAAAAAGTGGGAAAGTCACTGCCCTTTCTTTTTGCAGTGGGCTGCAAACACCCTGCTCCCCCTTTCTAAAGATACTAACTCTGGGGTGGGGGCAGATCTTGGGGAAGGGGCAGAAAATCCAGAATTTGGCACCGCGATGACCTGGCACTGTAATGCCAGCACCCTAATGGCCAGAAAGGGTCAAAAGCTGCAGTTAAATCAATAACAGTGGTATAAAGTTTCTCACTTCTTAACTTACATACTTTTCCAAAAGGTGGAGATGATTAAAGCAGTTATCAAGAGTAGAATAGCCTTCTCTGAAACCAGCTTGTAGAGGTGAAATATCACCTAACTTTATAAGCTGCAATTTTAGTCTCTGTTAAAGCACCCTGGCAAAAATTTTTGCTACAATACCTATCAAATGAATTGGTCGATATATTTTCAGATCAAATTTATTACCTTTATTGAAAATGGTAATTATCTCCAATACTCTCCAAAACTTGGGAATAAAATTCACCTGGATGCATTTGTTAAAGAAAACTGTCAATTTGTTTGACCAGGACTCCACCATGCAAAAGTACACTTCAGCAGGAATTTTATCCAACCCTGGAGCTCCATTTAATTTCAGCAAAAGAATTGCTGATGAGACTTCCTTTTCATTTAATAACTTAAGTGTGAGATTAATAGAATTTGAATACTTTAAATTAGGATCATCCACAGCTGTAGGATCATAAAAGATCTCTAGAAAATACTGGACCCAGGCTTCTTTTGAAATACAAGCCTCAATATCGTATTATACTCCTTGTACCCCTTAGCCACTAGGGACCAAAAGGCCTGCTGTTCCATTTCAGAGATGACTATAAGCATAAAGGACCACTGGGCCCTATAAAATTCTCTTTTTTTATTCCGCAAAAAGATCTTATACTGTTCTTTTTTCATGTTAGAGCACTAGATGATTTTCATAATTTATACTTTTTTTGCAGTTCTGACAAATGACATTAGTCTTTTTTTCATAATCCTGCAGTCCAAGTCAATCCAACCCCTAAGCTTTTGATCTTTAAATTTATAAGATTTTTCCACATAAAGAATGAGTTTTATTTTATCAAAAAAAAACCTTCCAGGCATCATGTATTTGATCAAGCAGGCCTAGCATATATAGTTTTAGAGACCAATCAACTAAGAAGTTATTGTTCTTACTTTTTGCCACTGTCTCCATGGCTTCCATCCACCTGAGATGTTTAGAATATGTTGTGTTTAATTCTGGAGAAAGAGGGATAATTGCTGAAGTATGAAAATTATCTTCTAAAACATTTCCCTTTACTATAATTGGAAAGTGGTCACTTTTGTATCTAGTCAAAATTCAAAGTTCAGTTCAAAAGTCAAAAGAACTATTCCAAATGGCTAGATCAAGCATTAATGAACTGAAGGCAGAAGCATAAGTTGGGGATCCATCATGATCTCCCTTCATTCTGTCATTCAAGGGATATAGCTGATTATTTTTCATTAATTCAATTAAACGGCTGTTGTAATTTACCTTGGTATCAGAGGTCCACCTTTGAAACTTACAAGCAGCTAGAAAAATCCAAATTTAATATTGTTTCATTAAGAAGGCCATCAAAGAGTCTCACTCTAGCATTTAAATCACCAATCAGTAATAACTTAGTTTCAAGAAAATTTATCTGGGTCTCTGTAGTTTCAGTACTTATACTCTCCCACATATTGTTAGAAAAAAAAACATTTATCTGCTTTGAGGCATGTACTGTGTATATTAAAAAGAATTAGGAAAATCTCATTCACTGAATCCTAAGGACCAAGTAATGATCCACTTCACTAATTTTTTGTATATGATCAGAAAGTTCAACTTTAATAAATACCATCAGGCCACTCACCCTTCCACTGAATGACAACACCATTCTACCTGGCCTATGATAAAGCTGATTACCATTTAAATCAAATGAATATTGTAGATTGTGCCAGGTCTCCTGCAAACATAGTATGGGAAAACTTGTAATTAATGTAACCCAGTCAGATTCCATAAAGTTAAGGGCCACACCAGCAATATTCCACAAGATGAGAAGGAGTTCCATATTCTGAGGGGCATCTTGGTCCAAGAAGATGCATGACATAAGTTTATCTGCTCACTGGCACCTAGTCAATTGTTGCATCCTGCAAGTATTTGAAATCTGTTACTGATAGGTAGTTGATATAGTTCGTTGTTAATTTTGACGCTTTCATTTCTGGCTACTCCAACTCCCTTATCACGCTGTCTCTGTGTGGTTGGTTATCTTGTATGCCCAAGTGGTATCATCTACTAAATACAGACCCATGTTATCTAAAATTACAATTGTTTCCAAAACTCTGCTTATTATCTCCTGATTTTTAAAGACTATGTCAATTTGACCATGATCACACAAGGTTTCCCACCTGCAAACATTTAAGACCCCATTCTTTCCCAACTGAATCTGAAGAACATGACTTAAGCAATTACATAACACCTATGTGAGTTTAAAATAATTTTCTTTGTATAACTTAGGAAAACCAAACAGACTGAGCATGAACAGATTGAACCCTCTACTCTTGTTAGCCAGCGAGGGGGCTTCTTTTTTTTTTTTTACTATTAATCAATTCCGCCTTTAAGATGACTCTATGAAGGTAGTGACTATTGATCCAAAGAAAATGTGTTATGCTTGGTGTCACTTCATAAATGTCCACATATTCAACATAGTAAGTTTTATACATGTTATTATGCCTATAATCTCTTGAATATTTGTGTCCTTTAAATTTAACCCCAAGTCTGCCCTGTATAGAATCACAATCTTATCCTTTAAAGTTAGCAAGAATTCACTGGCAGCACTTTTCCAGCCATCAAGTCTAATAAAAAGCTGATCAAACAAATCAGTGTTTCCAGACTTAATAATTTAATTTTCCCCCACACCTTGAATAACATCTCTCTTGTCTGGGGACCCATTATTGTGGGCATCCTAATCTACATTCTTGTAATTGATAACCATCATATTCAGGTCCTCTCTAATTACTTCCATCTCCCCTCTTTGGTTATTCTTAACACTTTCATTCACTCCCTTACTTACAGCTTTACTTTCCATGGTTCCATTTTAGTCACCTTTTGGTGGATGGACTGACTATTCTCCGTCTTTTTCTTTTTCCTTCTCTTCTTAGTTCCCTTTTTATTAACCATATCCTTCTCAGAGGGAAATGAAATTGAGGAAAAATATGGCCTAACCAAATTGGATTTATTTTCAAAGATAGATTGCTCAATAGAGGAAGACTCTTTACGGGAATTAATGACATTTAGTGGCCAGAGAACATCCTCTAATCTAGCTCCTTTAATGGAAATGTCCTCTCTTAAGGTTTCAATATAATTTCTTATAACTACTAGTTGTTCTATGATCATTAGACTTGCAATGTATTGAATTTTCATAACCCAAGATATGACCTCACTCAAGTAGGAAGGAAAATATATCAATGAATTGCTAAAAAAAACATTTTCTCCTCTTTTAACTGAAGTCAATCGGTATGTCATTGCCCTTAATGGAGTTTAGATAGAGTAGCTGGGTTTGCTCTTCTGACACTTCTAACACTTTTCCTTGGTTGAAGTTATCCAGTTCTTTGTAACCCATTATCGTATTGTGGAGATGGATAATTGCATCCTTTATAGCTGATTCCTTCACTGGATTACCTACATGGTCCTCCTCTTTTGTCTTACATCGGTGACTATCATACTGAATACTAGTAGGAGGCAAGAAAATAAAATTCAATAGAAGGGCTCTCTCACTTTCATCTGATGCAATGAGATTGCCTTCCTCCTGTGTCACCATCTTTAGCTGGATTATCATCTCTTGACTCCCACATTTCTAAGGAAGCTGCCTGACATTTAGCACCCTTTATTTTAATATCTTTCAGGCCATGATTCCCCTCCTGAAGTGGCAATGTTGTCTGGAGCTTTTGAGTAGAGGTCATAACCTGAGTCCCCAAGGAAAACTCACTCAGATCATCAGGTCTTGGGATCTTAGCAATGTCAAGGCCCTTGGGAGCCAACTGCTGTATAGACTGGTAATCTCTTGATTTTTCTCTAGGGTATCTTTTTTAAAATTTTCCCTTATTTCCTACTATGGTTATAGGGAATGTTACTTGATTTCAGGGAGCCTTCAGTCTCCTTAAGTACCTCCTTAAGTACTCATTTTGCTTTGTTGCTTTCCTCTTCTAGTGGTGACCATTCTATTAAACAAGGAAGAACAAAGAACAACCTTCACTTATACAGCTATTGCCCTTCCAAATACATTGATGTACAAAAGAATACTTTCATTTTAGGGATAACAAGCAGGAGTTGCACTTATTTTGGATCTATCAACTATTTACTTGGAAAAATTATAAATGATAAGATTTTAACTGAACGATCCTCATATACACAATACATCGATACATCAAATGTAATGGTTGCACTAGTAGAAAAGGGCAAAGGAGCACATATTCAGGCAAGATGCACAGTGCATCCCTAGATGTGTCATGTATCCCTGAAATTGCATGGGTCATTGGGGGCATGGCTATATTCAAAGGCCACCGATGTGCCGCGCACCCCCAAATGTGCCGCCATGCACAATATTGTGATGTGCCTTGTACAAATGAGGGGTCCCTCATGCATACATCATGCATCACAATATTGAAATACCTCCAAGGGTAAAATTGTCCGGCTGCACCGATGCATAGTTACGCTCACTAAATCCTACTTTAACCATGCGCGGGGTAGGTTGGCACCCTGCTCACAGTCTAGGCCTGGGTACACAGTCGTTCCAATGCCATTATCCCATAGATAAACAAGTAAATACAGCCCTGGTGGTCCAGTGGACCCATCCCACCCCCGATCGCCCATTTTATAAATGACAAGTCCAAGTCAGCTCCCTGGTAATCTAGTGTTCCCCCTCCCCAGGCCAGTTCTTCATAAAAGATAATATTCTCCCTGATCACCCTGGTAGTCTAGTGTCCTTCCTCCCCAGCCCCAGTCATCATAAAATAAAATATACTCACTGATCACTCTGGTAGTCTAGTCTGACACACCTCCCCAGCCTCAATCACAGATGTCATAAAACAAAACCTGATCCCCTTTCCCTAGTAGTCAAATGTCCCCCCACTGCCCTGTCCAAATCACAGATGTCATAAAACAATAGCTGATTCTCTTTCCCTGTTAGTTGAGTACCCCCACCCCATTAGCCAGTGACACACCACCCCTCTCCCTCTCAACCTGACCAGAGCCAGTGACTGGCATAGCCCACCTCACACCGCACCGGCCAGCCACAGACTGAACTTTACAGGAGCACTGTACAGTACATACTACACACCCCATGGTTGACCGGTCAATCGATGTGCATGTACTATACACTGTACAGTGCTCCTGTACAGTTCAGTTGGTGACTGGCCAGTGCAGTGTGAGGTGGACTGTGCCAGTCACTGGCTCTGATCATGTTGGGGGTAAGGGTGGTGGGCCACTGGCTAATGTGGTGGGGGGTTGGGCCACCTGACTACCAGGGAAAAAAGACTGGGTTTGGTTTTTTGACATCTGTGATTGGGGTGGGGTGGGGGCTCTTTGACTACCAGGGAAAGGGATTGGATTTTGTTTTATGATATCTGTGATCAGGCTGGGGAGGGCACCGCACTAGACTACACAGGTGATCGAAGATAGAGATATATTAAATAGATCAGGGCTGGGGAGGGGAATCACACTGGACTACCAGGGCAATCGAGGAGAATTCTTTATTTCCATGAAGACCGGGGCTGGGGAGGGGTGTCACACTAGACTACTAGGGCAATTGGAGAGAATTCTTTATTTTTATGAAGATCAGGGCTGGGGAGGCTGGCCTGTCACATTCTGCTAGGTGCAACCATGCAAATGAACCCATAATGGGCATGCAAATGGACCCTTTGTGCCATGCATGCCCAATGTGCTCATTTGCATGTTTGGACTGAATATCATCCATGGGGGCTGCGGTGCATACCAGTCAGTATGTGCCACAGATTCCCCTATGGGCAATCCTCAGCCCTGCATTCTGAATGCACTGCATGGAACTTGGTGACCCCTGCTGTGCTCCTTGCATCTAGGGTCTAATATTCAAACAGATTGCATGGTCTGTTTGGATCACGCAGTCTGTTTGAATATGGTGCCAGAGCCTGCCAGCTCCCAGTTTTTTTGTGTGGCATATCGTTTTGCACATGCATCTGGCAGTCTCTGAATATGTCCCCAATAAACTGATCTCACCAGTTAAAGAGCTGGTGACACGTTCAGGAGAACTTTAACAAAACTTAATATTTAGACACAGTCCAGCTTGTATTTCCCGTTAGTGCTGTATTCTTCCTCCCCATTATTTATTACTGAGGTCATTTGTATGGAAACAGGATCTTTGCTCCTGTAGAGTTAACTATTTCTGTTGCTTTCTCCCTACCTGAAGTCATAGAGCACTGCCTGAGATATCACATTTACTCCCATAACAACAGATTGCAATGTCACAACAGAGGATTATGACTTGAAGTAGTGAGTAAGCTCTAGAAGCAGATGGACTCTAAAGGAGCTCCAAGGGATAAACATTATATATTCATGCACATTTCTTTAGTAATAAATATTGTAGAGGAGTAATATAAAAAATATAAATGGAATACATGCAGAATTGTACCTAATTACTATGATTTTTTAAAGTTTTCTTAGAGGCGTCAGTAGCTCTTTATTAATCAATCTTATACTGTTACACAATCCCAGATATCCCCTAATGTTCATAAATAGTGAATGTCTCCAAACAACTCTCACACTATCCATAAAATGTTACCTCCACTAGTTAAAGTGCTTGCAGTCCAAAAACAGAGACCATGGTCATAATTCAGTTTGTCTTAATTCAGTAGGTAAACTTCAGCTGATAAATATTTTGATGCAGAACTTCACTGGATACCTGGGCAGCTGGAACACTTTTGAATATAACAAGTTTGCTTCCTTAAATATCTTTATTTCAAGGCTTCAGGGACAAACCCTCCATTGTTTCAGCAGCTTTTTACACTTTGCTCATCTGTGCTAAGCAAGTAAAAAAAAAGTTACCAAATTATGCATAATTAGTCTCCCCCAGCAGTTAGCTCTTCTAGTTGTTTTACAGGCTCCCAGTAAAAGCTAGGATGGTATACACCCATACAAATAAATTAGGAAATGTAAGAAGCTATTTACCAGTTGCAGAGGTAATCCATTAAATGTGTAGTTTAAAAACAAGGTTAACATCTATCAAAATAAGACACCATGGCCCAGATATTCAAAAGGGTTGCGCCATGCGCAACAGGGTTGCGCCATGCGCAAGTCCAAAATGCGCCATTCTGCGATATTCAGCAGGAGGCAGTTACGCCACTGGCACCAGGTTGCGCTAGAGAGCAATGCAAATGAATGCATGCTCAACAGGAGGGGGAGGATCCATGCATAACCTGCGCAACCCGATATTCAGTCGGGTTTGCAGAGTTGTGCATGCGCACCCCCAACCTGCGCCCCACATGCTTGAGCCAAAAAAGGCTTAAGTCGAGGGCCACCCACAGGTGAGTTGCTGCATTGCAGAGGCGCAACACAGCAGCTGCCACCCCTGGCTGGCCCCAACTCACTCCCTGTGCCCCCCACCAGCCCGATCGCAGGCAGTACAGGTACATGTCCCCCCACACCTCCTGTAGCTCTGCACCAATGGGCATGCAGCCCTTCGACAGTCAGTCGGCGGGCGGCGGGCGGCAAGCGAGTGGGATGCTGTCGTCACCGGCTGCAGGGGGTGGGGTGGAGGGGTCGGGTGGGTGGGGACACAGACACCAGGAGATGTTTGGGGGTTCTACAGACATTCTGCCCGCGATCGGGCATTACGGTCCACTGGACCACCAGGGAGTTATTCTGGTTGGGGGAGGGTTACATCTGCCCGCGATCGGCACTGGGGTTTATGCAGGTTCTGCCCGCGATCAGGCACTGGGGGCGATATGTACGGATTCTGCCCGCGATCGGGCTATGGGTGATGTGTGGGGGGCGATATGTGACGGATTCTGCCCACGATCGGGCTATGGGTGATGTGGGGGGCATGTAACTGTGATGCCTGCGATCGGTTGCATTAGGCGTCGGTCCGGACGGCTGCTGCCTGGCAGGGTAGCCAGGAGCAAGTCCTCGGGATCGGGCGCACTTACATGCAAATGGCATGCAATGGGGCTATGAAGAGATGCAAATGGCCCCTCGTGCCTTGCATAAATTATGGCCCCATTTGCATGTCACCTTTGAATATCGGAATTTGGCACATGGCGCAATGGTACTTGCGCCACGCAAGTTGAATGCTCAACCTGGCAACTTGCAGTAGTGTAGGTTCCACTCGCGCCATGCAAGTGTTGGGGAGCTGGGCGAGATTCAAAGGAGTTGCTCAACAGCGCAACTCCTTTGAATATCACCCCGGACACACCCCTGCGCAACTATTTTGAGCAGCGCAGGGGCTTGCGCCTCAGACTGGCGCAGTTTGAATATCTGGGCCCATATATTCAGTCTTATAAAAGCACTACAGAACTACAGAAACAAAAAGTAAATAATAATACCTCTATGGAAACAACATATTCCAGGAATGCTAGTGGTAATACAGACACCTTTAAGTTCTGTGCTCCATATGAGAAGAATGGTGGCAAAAAAAAACTTTGTGCCTATTACTGTATAACAAGCCAAGGAGCAAGCAAGGAAAAAGAGCTAAAAAGGAAGGCTATAATCAAAATGAAAAGCTCCATGTGTCTCTGTGAGTATTCTAAGAGACAATTAGTGTATGTGTTTAGGAATGCCCACATAGGCTTATTTATGTCCAAGTGTCACGTGGTTGCTGCGGCGTGAAAATTTAAATTTGAAAAATGTAAAAGATTACCTAAAATTGCATTATATTTCACAAAATATTAAATAAAATATATAATATATATAAAAGTAAGGATAGTCAGACAAGAGACAGAAAAGAAAATTAAGAATGCTTCAAACAAATGGCTGCGAGACAAAAATTACACCCAGTCTCTTAATGACTTAGTATTTTAATGAATGTTGTAATAAAAACAAAGTGTCTTATTAATGATATAAATAACCTTAAAAGTTTAAAAGTTAAATATAGACACATTGTGGTTCCTATACAGCTCTACAACAGGTACTAAGAGTAGCTAAATCAATGCTAACTGGTCACAAAGTTTCCAGAGACTGTCATACTGCTGTCTTCTTTTCCTTTCCTTTTCATTATATTTTACTATGGTGCAGGGTCAGGATTGATAGAGATTAATAGAATCCTAAATTAATTGGAATCCTTGCTTAAAACTGAGCATAAATTGGTCTTGGGTTTCCTAGGAGTGTTCTAAACAAATTTTTCTGAACAGGAATCAGCTCCCCAGGTCTGAAACAATTGCAGTTATTAGAGCGAGTGTGAGAGAAAATATGGTACAGTTCCCTGCCAATTGCTTGCCAAAACTATGGGGGTTTCAGAGCAGTCAGCCCTCCACAGGGCCCCCCTGCTAGCTCAACACCAGGAGCAGTTCCCCCACCATCAGGACACCAAGCTCTCACTGCAGGGTTGCACAGCAAAGAAACCAAGCACAGGAAAAATCTTAGAAGCACAAGTCAGTCTGGAAAGGGCACTGATAATCTGCTTTAACTGTAAACCTTCTCAAAGCACAGGCAACAATGGCATACCTGCAGTTAAGGTCAATAAAGCATACCAAAAGCCCCTGCTACTGTCACTACTACTCAACAACATAGCGAGCAGCTGCTCACTCCACTCAGTACCTCCTCTGTTCCACCTGATGCATACTGCTAGGCATGCCTCATTCCATCCATAGAAATTGCCACTGACTTTGTGGAAGCATTTTATTTGATGGAGTGGGGGTACCTGTACAAGGTATTGTAACATGGTTGAATATTTTTTTCCTATAAAAAAACAGTGGATAATGAAAATTGTAATACCAGCATCATGACATCAGTTACTTGTAATCTTATCATTATGATGTCAGAACAATAGTATTATGACTTCAAATTCCTTAAAAGTTGGGCTCCATTAAACAGTTGAAAACATACAGCAAAATTAAATATGAGAAAGAGGAACTCGGCATGACCAGCATCTATTCAGTGGGACTCCAGGGGACAGAAAACTCAGTTGCTTTTTTTTTATTATTGTTACTCATTGGCGTCAGCTGGAGATGTGACTTGATGGCAGTGGTGATAGGAGGACCCAGTTGCTGTTCATGCAGGGGGTTCCTTAAGTCAGTCAGGGTGTGGGCTCACTGAAATATTTGGTGTCAACTGATAAGTACAGACCTGACCATGGCAGTAAGAGGATAATGCAGTCCGTATTTCTGTGAGTGCTTCTTTAAGACAGTCAGGGGTGTGGGCTCGCTGAAACAGCTGGCGTCAGTTGAAACACAGGGGTTGTGTGAGTGGTTCTTCAAGACAGTGTGGGAAGGGCTCACTGAAACAAATAGTTTGCCATATATTACAAGAAACAACATACAGTAGTCCATCTGTTAAAGTTTTTGTCACTTCTTCTCTGGATTTTGTGATGTGATAAACCTCTTAAGTTTCACTCTCGAGGTTTACGACATCACCAGAATCCCTCAAGGAAGTTACAACACTGTAACAGATGGGTTGCTATAAGTTATTCTATTTAGAACACATATGGTTTGGAGAGCATTTCTTAGCTGAGGCCTGCACACTGTATAGAAACCCCAAGGCCAGGATCCTCACCAACAACACCCCATCCTCACTATTTCATCTAACTGGAGGCATCAGGCAGGAGAGTTCCTTCTCCCCATTATTATTTTTGGTGATCATCAAAACCCGGCTGCAGTAATTCACCAGCATCAGGATACACATGGCAATCAGATAGGGGACAGTCAGCATAAATCAGTGCTCTATACAGACAACCTTCTGGTCATATTTGACCAGGCTACAACATCTGTCTGTCCCCGATGGAACAGGCACTCTCTGAGACATTAGGTCTTCACATCAGCCAATCCAAGGTGAAAATGCTTCCCCCTAATCATCACTCTACACCCAGTCTTTTTCCACACTGGGCCTCAACTGGGCACCTGAATCCATTACTTATTTAGGAATATATATCCACCTCCCCTGAGCTTAGCAAACTCTGCAAGAGCAGCTTTGCTCCCTTGCTAACATAACTGAAGGTGGAGTGTGAGAAGTGGAAGCCTCTTCAGCTTTCTAGAGCTGATAAGGTGGAGGCAGTTAAAATGGTAATTACTCCAAGGCTTTTCCACTTATTTCTCACAAACCAATGCATATCTCAAAGGGATGGTTTGATCAAATAACAAAATGGCTAGTATCTTCTTTTGGGAGGGCAAACAACCACATTATACAGTAGCCATAAGAAACTCAGAACCCACTGGCAGGAAGGTGACTTCCATGATTCAGAGACTACTATAGGCATGTCAGGCAGTGAAAACTACACGCTTGTTCCACAACACAAAACAAACCACACACCTGTGGATGGACATTGAGATCGCACTCCTAGGAAAAGCCTTACCCAGTGTCTGCCTTTTCTACCCAGTGGGAAATATGGCAAATGCTCATTCAACTGCCGTCAACTTTGCACGAACTTGAAGACAACAAAAAATGGTTGTGCATAGAGTTGATGCATCCACGGCTTACCATTCTCTGGGACAACCCAGGACTTCAAAAAGGTAGAAAGATGTTCTCATTGACTCAGTGGAAACTTTGAGGGATTATGACCACAGCAGATCTCCTACTTCCTCACCAAGGAGTGCTGGATTCATATCAAGGCCTCCAGAGTCACATTGGGTTACCCAAACTGGAATTTTGGTGCTTTTCATAAATCAGGAGCACCCTAGCCTCCATGGTCAAATAAATCAAGAAAGCTCTGATCACTGTGACTCACCAACCCCTGCTCAAATGAATGACCCATCAGAAGGGCAGGGCTTGCACCATCCACTCGCTGGTCAGGGGCAGGATCTCAGAAAAAACTGCTCAAGCCAAGCATAAATGGGCAATAGTCTTATTATGCCCAGTCTTAAATGAAGAATGGAAGTCCTGTTGGAAGTCTGCCCACTCTGCCTTTAGGGACTCTTGAAGCAGACTCATCCAAAACAAAATATTGCATATCTGGTACCACACCCTTGTGGATTTCCCTGCAGCCCACCTCATCACAAAAAGTGATTCTTCAAGATATGGAGAATAGGGGAGTGACTTATTTCACATACTTTGGAAGTGTTCACCCATAAAACACTACTGAGTCCAGGTGTGCTCTTTGATCACAAATGTGGTGAAGCAACCCAGCCCTGACCCCCTGCTCTCCTCCTACTAGGTTACCATCTGCTACCCCCAGCTTTTCTAGATGGAGTTGACATGCACCCTTCCAGCAAAGGCTGAAGCAAAGCACCTCCTGCTATGTAGATGACAAACTGAACAAAGGAGATCCCCACAGTTGGGGAGCTCACCACTAATTTGACACAACTGGCTCAGTTTAAATGCCTCTCCCATCTAGCCTCCAGCTCCATGAGTCATTAATGTTACATGTGTGTGTCCTTTCTGATGATGAACCTAGTTCAAAACGTTAGAGTGACCAGGAAATAGCATGCTGCATGGGGGCCACTGCCGAACGTTTGTCCGCTGTGACACTTTTTAACTCTATCCCTGGCTACCTATTTGTGCACACTTCAGTGGTGCTGAGTGAGTAATCCTTGGAATGGTTATGCGTTTTTGAGCTCTGCAGTGTGTACTGTGACTTTTAAGTCTGGAAAGTAGAGCGGTCAGCACTTCTGTATTCATGCTTTATGTTTTCAGGAAATGGTAGAGCTGTATCTCTGCAGTAGCTTTGCAGGCCCCCACAACAGCACAGTATGCTATGGGCATTTGTAGCTTGATTTGCACCTATCTTACACATATTTATTAAAGGCTGCATTTTTGCACATTATGAGAGTGCCCTCCGTTGTCAGTAATTACTGATTTTGTGTTTACATTTATGTGTCCTCCTTGGAGTTTGAGCACCCATGGAAGTTGTAGCTTCTCCACCCCCCCAATTTGGCTGCACATTTCCTTTCACATTATTTAGAAGTCCTCCACACTGACAATCATTCTCCCCTTCATCTCTGAAAGCAGAGGTAAGCTGATCCTGCCAGGAAGTTGGTTAAGGCAGACCCCTAATCCTGGCACCAAGGAATCTGAAAGGTTTCTCTCACTCCCTGCAAGATCGATCTAACCATGACCCCACTCCCAACTTACTAAGTTTGGGTTCAGTACTTCATTTAGAGTTATTTCTGTTTTTAATGTTACTGGGAGTGGGGATCTCCTCCCAAGAGGCAGACTCAGTTACTGTGAATCTAAATGTGTATGTACATCTTTTTTTAGCAAAACTGAATAGTGGGGCTTATTTTACTTCTTTAGGAATCCAGTTTGCCATTTTGCATCATCCAGTAACTAGCCATTGCTATGGTGGGGGAGGGAGATGGATGTCATTGTCCACCTAGGGACAAATGACCTGGCTGGCAAAGGGATCAGAGCAATGCAGGAGGAGTCTATGGAGTTGGAGAGGGGCTTAGACAAGTATCACACACTGTAACCTTTTCGGAGGTGCTGCCTGTCTATGGCATGAGTGAGATTCAATCAGTGGTTGAAAAACTGATGCAGAGCTCGGGGTTTTGGCTTCACTGGGGACTGGGGGTCCACCTGGAGGGATGTAGGCCTATACTGGTGTAATCATATGCATCTGTCCAGGAGGGAAACCAGGATCCTAGGAGACAGGTTTAAATGCTTCATTGGCAACCATTTAAAGTAACATTTAATGGGGGAAGCACTGAAAAGGAGACGGGAAATTCTAGCCCCCCCCCCAAAAAAAAATCAGGGAAGTAGAAGTCAATAGGGAGAAAGACAGAGGTAAATGGAGAAAAAGACAAAGCAATAAGGACAGGGATGGGGCCAAAAGAGGAAAGGTCATCAAAAAATGGAGGGTAATGAGTACCAATGCCCATAGTCTAGGTAACAAGCTCCCTGAACTGGTGGCCTTGATGGAAGAGGGATGCCTGGATATTGTTGCAGTCACAGAAACATGGTACACAGAGAACCATGACTGGGATGTCAACATACCAGGGTACACAATCCAGAGGAGGGACAGGGAGGGTAGAAGAGGAGGAGGAGTAGCTCTCTATGTAAGGGAAGGGATCAAAGCAATAGAACTAAAGGGTAAACAGGGAGGAAAGGAGGCACTGTGGGTCACCCTGGAGACTGGAAATGGCTTCACAATCCACACAGGGATTGTATACAGACCTCCATCTAAGGGGAAGGAAATGGACAAGGAAATGAGAGAAGGCATTCTTAGGATGGCAGAGAAAGGGGAGATATTGCTGATGGGGGGCCTGAATATGCTAGATGATAACTGCAGCAACTTTACTGCATCCACATCCAAGAGCAGGGCCATTCTCAATGCCCTACAGGGGGCATGCCTCAGGGAGCTAGTGTTGGAACCCGCTTGGGAAGGAGCAGTCTTAGACCTGGTACTTTCAAATGGGGACAGAGAGAGGATCTCAGATCTAGAAGTGGGTAGCCATTTGGGAACAGGTGACCACCGAACAGTATGGTTCATGATAAACGCAGCTGTACAGTCAAGCCATACAAATGTGAAGGTACTGAACTTCAGGAGGGATGATTTTTTCAAAATTGGAGAGTGCCTCAGAAAATCACTAGCAAACAGGCAAAAAGGAGAGGTGGAGCAACAATGGGGAAACAACAAAACTGCCATCACAGAAGCAACAAGCCTTTGTGTGAAGCAAATAAAAAAATCAAAATGGAAGAAGAAAACACTATGGTTCTCAAAAGAGGTGGGGGGGCAGGTTAGGGAGAAAAAGATACCATTCAGGAAGTATAAGGAAAGACAGAAGGAGCAGGACAGAAAGCTGTATCAGTTAAAGCAGAAGGAAGCGGGGAAGGCTGTCAGCATAGCAAAGGTCCAAACCAAGGAAAAGATAGCCAACTTGGTTAAGAAGGGGGAGAAAACCTTTTATAGGTACATTAGGGAGTGAAGAAAGACAAAGGGAGGCATACTGAGGCTGAATAAAGAGGAGGGTGGGTTGGCAGCGAGGGACAGTGAAAAAGCAAGGATACTGAATGAATACTTCTGCTCAGTATTCACAAAACAAAAGGAAGGGGAGGTACCTAATCCAGTCAATAGAAGCACTCTGGACTGGGGGGTCGATATCAGTCCTTTCATAGAAGAAAGGGTTCTGAAAGAAACTCCTAAAACTGAAGGTGGATAAAGCAATGGGGCCTGATGGGATTCACTCCAGAGTTCTAAAAGAACTAAGGGGAGAACTAATAACACCACCAACTACCCTTTATAACAAATCATGGGAAGATGGTGTGGTACCGGAGGACTGGAGGAGGGTGGATGTGATTCCCCTTCACAAAAGTGGGAGCAAGACAGAGGCAGGAAACTTCAGGCCTGTCAGTTTGACCTCAGTGTTAGAGAAAATGATGGAATCACTTCTGAAGGAAAGAATTGTTGGTTACCTAGAGGCCAGTGGGTCACAGGACCCAAGGCAGCATAGATTCACAGTGGTAAGGTCAAGCCAGACAAATCTAATCTATTTCTTTGACTGGGTGACCAAAGTAATAGACCAGGGAAGGGCTGTGGACATGGCCTACCTAGTCTTCAGCAAGGCATTTGACACAGTCCCGCACAAAAGATTAATAAATGAGCCAGCCTGGGAGTGGGTCCCAGGGTGGTAGCCTGGGTGAAACATTGACTGGACAACAGGACGCAGAGGGTAATAGTAAATGAAGTCCACAGTGAAGAGAGGGAGGGTTACTAGTGGGGTACTGCAAGGTTCAGTACTGGGTCCGGTCCTTTTTAATGTCTTTATAAGTGACATTGAAGAGGGTCTGGAAGGAAAAGTATGTCTCTTTGTAGATGACACAAAGATCTGCCACAAGGTTGATACACAAGGTGGGGTAGAAAGGATGAGAAGGGACTTGGCAAGGTTGGAGGAATGGTCAAATGTATGGCAGCTTAGATTCAGCACAAAGAAGTGCAAAGTAATGACATGGGAAACAAAAACCCAGGGGAAGAGTACACAATGGGGGGTGAGATACTGACAACAACAAAAATAGAAAGGGACCTAGAGGTAGCTATATCAGCTGATCTAAAGATGGGCAAGCAATGTGAGAAGGCAGTAAGGAGGGCTTGGGGCATACTGGGATGCATAGGGAGAGGCATCACCAGTAGAAAACAGGAAGTTGTTATCCCTCTGTACAGACAGAGGGTGAGATGCCATCTGGAGTACTTCATGCAGTTCTGCAGACCCCATCTCTGCAATGACATAGACAGAGTGGAGGCTGTCCAGAGGAGGGCAACCAAAATGGTGCAGGATCTACACCGGAAGACATACGAAGAGAGACTAAAGGAGCTTAATAAATACACCCTCGAGGAAAGAAGGAAGAGGGGTAACATGATAGAAACTTTCAAGTACCGCAAGGGAATCAACAAAGTCCAAGAGGGTAGTATCTTTCAGAAAAAGAGATGTGCAAGAGCAAGGGGGCACAATTTGAAGATAGAGGGGGATGGCTCAGAGATTATGTGAGGAAGTATTTTTTCATGGAGAGGGTTGTGGATGCATGGAACAGCCTTCCTGAGGAGGTTGTGGAGTCAAAAACAATGGAGAGAATGCACGAATGCATGGGGCAGACATAAGGCAATTCTAGTGGGGGGGTAGGAGAAAGTAGGCTGTTAACTAGGATCTGCAGCTTATCCATTAGATAAGGAAATGGGCCAAGTGATCCTTATCTGCCATCAAATTATATGTTTCTATGTTTCTATGTGTATAGATGTACCCTGTACTATCCTTGTCATGTATGCCAGTTGCATTGTTTTTGAAATGTTATTTTCAATAAAACAATTAACTACAAAAAAGAAAAGGAAAGAAACAAAGAAACTCTGTCCTAAACATAATGCACAGTATGAGAACAAATCATGCATCCTGCTTCCCAGCCCTAGCAGGATCATCCTTAATGTGATCATTCCAATCTTTAAATGCAGTTGTATTGTGTATAGTGTGGCACTCAAATCCACCCTGGCCAGACTGGGCCCTCTTTTTCACTCCTTCTGCTTTTTTGACCTTGACTGCTTCCCCCACCCCACACTCACTGCTGCTCACTTTATTCTTCTCTTGGACTACTCTCTCTTGTAGCTAGGTGCCTCTTCCACTCTTCCTCTTTTATCTCTAAATTCTGGTTTGTCTCTCTCCCTATTTCCATAGCTCCCTACTCACTTACCCCATTTTAAGTGACTCATACTTATCCTTCATTGCCCACTTACTATCCTCAAAACTCTGATACTCATTCACACTATCTCACTCACACTAAGTCATTAGCAGATAAAGCTGTATTCACCTTTAGACCCTCCAAATGTTGGTCTAACTTCCCTTTTCATATCCATTTAGCCTCCATTCATTTCTAAAACCTGTCTTCTGTGACTTAATGATTCACTACTGTAACTGTACATAATGTCTACCAGTCCACCTGGGCTCTCAAGTGGTGTCATCCTTCTCTTTTCACTTTATGTTTTTTCCTTCATCACTGGGCAGTTATTTTTATTACTCTGCAGCTTTTATTTTTTCCCTTGTAATGTAATTTTAATATGCACCTGTTTTAGTTTCTCATTAATGTTAAAAAAAACAAGAATCAGCATTTTATACAGCACTTTTCAAACACATTATATTCCAAAGCATTTTACAAGCAATGCTGGACTTGTAGTGAAGTGACGAACATGAAGTGGCAGCCATTTCACACATCAACACCCAAACACAGCCTTGGGCAATTGCATGAACAGTTTTACGGGAAGAGGAATGTTGACCAGGACACCAGGGAAATTTTTCTACTCTTGCTGCAGGGGGCGCTGTCCATTTCCTGTGACAGAGATGGAAGATTCCAACATGGTGGACACTATCTATGATGGTGGTAGAGCATCAGAGATATGGGGATTAGCTTGTACCCCAACCCCAACTCCTATCTCATCCCAGACTACAGCTACTGGTTTTTAGGATATTTCTGATGCTGAGCTTCTTGCTGCTGAACAGAAACCACCTTAGGATTTACAAGAGGAAAAAAAAGACAACAGATAGCCATGATGAAAAGAGGAGTTAAAATTCTCAAAAGAGAAAAATAAGTTACATTGAATAACAAACAGCAGGAATCAATCTCTATTGAAGACAACATGGAGCAAATCCTCGATCATTCAGTTACCATGGAAACTGACCAGGCCAAACATCTGGCTTCACCAGAGCCCACACCCTCGACAAGCTATCATGATAATCCCTCTGTTACAGAACCCTCAATACCTACAGCTCATCAAAAACCCTCTACCTTTGCCAGTCTCTTTCACCATCTAGTGGAACCTGCAAAATGCAGAAATGCAGTACGTCTCAGATACACAGGTGGTATGGAAATACCCCCAACAGTGCATACTTTGGGAAGATGCTTATAAAACAGTCATTACAGTTTTCACCTTCAGATGTGTACACACTAATCCATGCTCCGGGATTTAGTAGCTTTGATATTAGTTTTGAAACAGCATCTTCCCTAGAACATTTTTGGAACCAGTATCAGTTGCTTAAATATAAACACTTTGGACACCCTTTACAGCCATTCCCATTACTAAAACTTATTTTAGGTATGTAACAGTTCTTTTCTGGAATGAAGAGTTAATGTAGCAGGCATAATTTACTGGTTGGAAAAGCATTGCAAAGTACAAAATACACCTGAACCCATTTTGGACAATGAGAATTTCTATACTGGAGGTTAGAAATTTAGGGTAAAACTTTGCTACACTGACTCAGGCATATAACATCTAATACGAAGTTTTTTCTGGGAAGGGACAGAGGAATACTTTTTTTTATCGCAGACAGCCTAAATCATTTAAAAATGTGACACCCTTCCACATCTGAGCAGTACTTGTGAACAAGTTAAATGTAATTTCCCACTCCCCCTACATCTGAACACTTCAAGACAGTGGAAAAAAGCAAATGGAAAAAGAAGGTTATTACACAAGAACCGATACCTCAGGAAAACAAATTCACTACTCTTCAACAAAGGGGGAGACACTTACATATCTTCAATAGCTTATTTTGTGATGTTGTTACAAAAATGCATTTCTTCTGATATAGAAGATGAAGGTCCTTTTGGTTCCCAAAAAGGCATCTACATCAATGTAACTTTCTCTACACAAACTTGTAGCTACTTCTCCCAACCTGTCCCTTTTCTCTCTAAATGTAAATAGCATAAAGGCTGTAAAAATAAGGGTTGCCACTTTTGCTATACTTGAATAATTAAAATATGATTTTTTTTTTGCAGGAAAGAAGACCAAGGTCAGTTTCAGACTCAAGCTGCTCAAATAGGTTGGACTTAGGGGAAATCACTTTGGTCCATGGGAGAGGATCTTTGTAGTGGAGGTAGCATTTGTTTTAATGATCATGATATTACTGTGAATCATATAGTAAACATATACCCTGGGTGTGCCTTCTTATTGGATATTTCATTTCATAATCAAATTTTTAGATAAATACATGATTACGCCCCAAAAACCAAAGCTTCTTGAACTTGAGTTATTTAAATAAATTCAACCTTTTTTGTTTACAGCTAAACCAGTATTATTAGGAGATTTTAACTACAGTTTATTAAGGTCAGACAAAGGTATAAAAACAAAAAAAAAGTGTTTTGTTGCACATCATTTCTTAAAAATCTGATTTCTCAAGCTAGATTAATTGATGCTCACAACCATACAATGACAGTCCCTAAACATACATATTTCCATAGGAACTTATCTACCCATTAGTTTATTGGTTTATCTCAGCTAAGTGGATTTAAGAAATCAATTTTATTCATTTTAGTTTATGTATTTTAACTGTTTTATATAAATCTGTTCACTTGTACAGCGCCTTGAGTTGCAGTGAAATACAGTGCTCTATTAAATAAAGAAACTAAACTAACCTCCCTATTAATAATGTAGTGGTCATACCAGTGGAAACCCTCTGCCCATGGGTTAGTATGTATACAATTATCAATTTTGTCAGATATAACAATGAGCAGAGGAATTTGGCATTTGTATACTAGTTTACTAGAGGAACAACAGGTTATGATGGAATGTAAGCAACTCATTGATACAAGAAAGTCAATATTATGCATATATGACTCACCCATTCACTGGTGGCAAGGCTGTATGAAAGACTTTCAAGATGTCTTTATGAAAAAAAACAAATAGATGGGAAAATTAAAATATCATAAATATTTGGATTTAAGGGCAAATTGACATGAATTAATGACACTACAAAGTGCAGGGATACATACATATTCTAATAAAATCTCAGAAATAAAAAAAGAAATGGCAAAATGTCAATGTGATAGGTTGAATTCTTTAGAAATAGAACAACAATTCGGTACCTAAGGAAAAAAAATTCAAGTAAACCTCTTTGAAAGCTGCAATCAACATATATCACAGAAAAATGTTAGTCAAACTCAAAATAGTGAAGGGGAATTGATACCAGATAAAAGGTATACTCAGTGTATTAGAACATCATATTAGACAAATATTTAGTACATCTTTCCCTGGTAACACCAATATGGATTCTTTACTAAAAGAAAGTAATATTCCTCAAATATCAGAACAACAAGCTCTGAATATGGTTACTTCAGTGTTAACTTCTGAATTGGGATGGGCATTTAACAGTTTAAAACCAGGCATGGCCCGAGGATCTGATGGATTAACGAGTGAATGTTATGAATGGCTCTGGAAACATATGCCTCAGGATTGTTGGAATTATATAATTCCTTTCTTATCTCACCTATATTACGTATAGTTGAGGTTGGCATAGTTGAATTTTATTTTATAATGTTGATGGAAAGTATACATTTTTATTTTTAAACCTTTTCTGGGTTTTATCAGTTTAAATGTTCACAGTTGCTTGAAATTATGTAGGGTTTAAGCATTTATTTCAATTTATATTGATTTAATTTTCACAGTTGCAGTTAATGATAGTAAATTCTGAGGATTTACAAACTGATAAAAACACAAATTATCATCACATGTCAAAATAGCAATAAAACTTATTTTGCCTATCTGTAAATTTTGATTATTATCGATGGAAATACTTTTTCATTGGTTTGTGTGTGTGTGTGCAGTGAAATCGACATTCATTGACCTTTACTGATTTAAATCTAATCCTTACAAGCCTACCTATATATATATATATATATATATATATATATATATATAGATATATAGATATATAGATATATATGTGTGTGTGTGTATAAAGATTTACTGATTTTTTTATTTAAAAACAGGAGATAAATCTTAGCTCTCAAACTGGTGCCCAATTGGTTTGCTAAACACAGATTTTAAAATTCATACAAAAATCTTAAGCAAAAGGTTAGCTTCAGTAATGGAACAACAAATAAACCCAGCAAAATCCTGTTCAATATCAGGGGAAAAGATTACAGATGTTTTCATTTTGTTAATGGAGATAGTAGAAAATGGAATTATGGGAAAATGTGATGGATTTTTTGCTTTGTCTAGACCAGTCTGAGGCATTTGATGAAGTATCACATGGCTACCTATGAAAATGTTTAAAAGCACATAGTTTACCACTATAATTTGTGGAATGCATCCAACTGTATTGTAAATCAGCATTAATTTCTCTATATATAAATAGGTGGCTAGGTCAAGAGTGCTTGGTAAAAAGAGGGGTAAGGCAGGGTTGTCCACTTAGTCCCCTTTGATAAATTATATCATTAGATCCCTTAATAAGAATATTAAACTTGTCTCCACAAATTGAAGGTATTTTTTGTCAGAACAGTGTCCTGAGGCAAAACCACTAGCATAAAAAGATGATTTGTGTCTTATAGTAGCTGATAACATCTCAGGGGATGCTGCTAAGAAAGTTCTCCAGATATTTTCAATCACCGCAGATTCTTTTATAAATGTTCAAAAAAGCTGTTGTATAACTATTGGGAAACATGAATCACAAATTAATGAAATAGCAGGAATCAAGGAACCAGATGGTTTATGCAAGCTATTTGGGCCTTTTCTTTGGATCTGGAAATATGGCATAGTTAATTGGGAACATCAGATGGATACAGGCATGAAAAAAGTAAACAGTGAAAAAATGGCATATGAGCAAAAAGAAACACATATTTATAATGAAGACATATTTGGTTCCCATATTTCTGTACTTGAATTATGGATACCCACCTCCTAAACAGTTAGAAGTTAAATTATATACTATAGTTTTTTTTAATGCCTTTGGGGGAGCACTTTGAACCCCATAAAAAGGGGAATAACTTATTTAGAATTTAAATCAGGTGGTTTAAGCATGCTGAACCCTGTGCTGTTTTATACAGTATTTTTATACGTGCCAACATTAGAACAATTCTTCTGTCATCCTTCCAGGGATGGATCCCATGGATTTTATATCATGTTTCCTCAGTCTTCGAAGAATGGTGAACCGGTAAATTTATGTACAAGAACAAATGAACCCACAGATACCAAACTATTTTGTTAGGTTTTGATAAAATAAAACAATGGAGAATACAGCAGACACAAATTTGTTCCTTGCCTAGGAAATCTCTGTATGCAACAGTTTTGCATGCTTGTTGATTTGAACAGCATAACTTTTCAAAAGATTCTACTGCAGATACTAAATATATTGAGAAAATACTGACAAACTCTAGGATACCTGCTAAAATGTGGGATATGCTTTGGTTATGTACCAATGGCAAGTTAAATGTAAAAAATAATTTAAAAAACAAAGATATTTGAGAACATTATTGTCCAAGACCCATCTACAGTAACTTGCTGGAGACTATGGAACATCAAAATTCCAAATGTCCCTATATTCCAACATTCTTGACTTTGTTGGTTAATAGATGGTTAATAGGTTAATAGAACATTCTACAAAATATGATGTATTTTCCTGGGGATTTGTTTCACACAGATGGTATAAATATAATAGTAGCATAAGGGTCATATTTTCATGTTTTAAGTATTGGATTTTGCAGATATACTACAGATTGGTACTTCAACAGCAGCATATTTCCCAAGAGGAATTATTCGATACTGTTTTAAAAGAAGTTCATAGTATTCAGGAAAAAGAACAGTGACATTGCGAAAACACAATATTTAATGATAGGTTGGGTCCATTTCTCAGTTAAAGTAAAGGAAAAAAATAGAAACGTGATAGACTCCATAGTGTTCAGGTTCAATGTATAAAGGATTATAATTGCTATTTCTTGTTCCTTTATTAGTTATACTTTTGCTATCAGTATATCTATATTTGTATTGATCATTTACTGTCTTTGATGTAAGTGTACCCATGTGACTGATTAATACAAATTATTCTACTCTTTGGTGGGGGGTGCTGTTTGCTTTCTGTCTGGAGAGGCATTGTGTCAGATGAGGAGAGAGTGTTGGATGCCTGAGTGAAGATGTCTGTCCCCCCCTCTACTCAGAACAGCGAGGAGACAACCTTTAACTTATGGTCTACAGAAATACAGCTGGTGCTGAACTTGAAGATAACCCAGATGATTTTGTGGATGCTAGGAAAGCTGCAGTTCCATTTGTAGATATGCTAGAAGCTGAACGTCTTGAAGCCCACTGTTATAAAGAAAACTTTTCTTGTACAGCTGATTGCAAAAGAAGAAGCTAAATTAGTCTTTAGAAAGTCCAGTTAAAATCTGTAAAAATCTCTGCAGTAAAACTACAGCAGTTCCAAACAAGGTTCTGACCTTGCTGCACATGGCTTATCTTCAGTGAAATTGTTCACCACATTTTGTGAACTGCTGCTTACTTTTGTGTTCATAAAACAGAAGTAATCACTGCAACTACTGTGTGTGACTCTTTATGTGAAGCTGGGAGTAGCACTTGCAACTGTTTGAAATGAATAAGACTACAGCAGACTGACAGCGCTTCTCTTACAGCTGACAGAAACAGCTGATTTTACTCAGCTGCATGGTAGAATGGTGCCAGTAATAAGCTACATAGTAACAGAATGTAATTTTCAACAGAGATATACACAATCATCAGCAGTGCTCCCATAGTCCAGGACCAGAGCAGGCCAAAAACTTTAACTCAGGAAGGCTTTACCTGTTTCAACAGGAATGAAATAACACAGAAAATAGTTTTTAAAGGCAGCCAGAAGACATTCAACAATTGCCTGACTGGATTACTGAATCCATAAAAGCAGCAGACTGGCAGATAACAGCAGGTGGGACTGGCAGGGACCTAAATTACACAGAGCACTTCATCCCTGCAGTTCAGTTCCATTTAATTCATACTAATGAAAAAACAAGGGAATTGCATTCACACATGTTGAGCTCCTAAGATCCAGTATTAAAGACCATTCAGAAATGGAAGGAGACACTGCATCCCTTTACCAACCTGCTGAATCCTTTAATGTCAGAATGGTAAACAGACATTCCTCTCCTTCTTATACAGGAAACTGTGTTATGAATGATGGTGAAAGGGAAGATGAAATGCATATTGACTTACAGGACACTGTGGCATCTTCACAGGCAACTACAGAATGTTCAATAAGACAAATGGGACATAAACTATTTCCAGACATGAATACAAACCATAATTCAAATATTGTGCAACCCCCCCCCACAACATGAACCTCATACAAAAGTTAGTTTGAACACTGCAGATGGACTGCATGCTGGATGAAGGAATATTCCCTCGAAAGGCAATTCCAGTTCTTTGGCTATGGGGGGACTATGGGGCCCAAGACCAGAACCATGCCTCTTCTGTTATTTTTTCAGACAAGCACCTGAACCTGCCAAATGGTGCAGTGCGGTGAAGGTTAAAATATTATGGTACACTTTCAGAACTGCTGGACATAATTTTTGTGGCCAGTCGTTTACTAAAGGAGAGTATGCATTTTTATGTATACAAAATATATGCCGTTATCCATACTTCAGGGAACACTATTTTTGATATTACAGTAGTTTTAAGCATCCGGCTGGCCTAGAATGCATCTGAAAAAAATATGATAAACTACAAACCAATCCTCTTTGGGTACCTTTCATAGTAATTCTCCTTACTAAGCCATGCTTTAGGAAAATGATGGTTCTTTTTAAAAATGAAGGAGTAAATGCAGCTGACATTATTAACTGGCTAAAGCAACACTGTAAGGAAATTTGGCAGCCTGAATCTATTCTGGATATTCAGCACATTTGGACTGGGAGGTGACATATTAAGGTGACTTTAAGACAAACAAAATAAAGTATCTCCCATCACCTGAACTGCTTTTTTTCTGGGACAAGATCGTGGTGTAATTTTTTATGCATGCCAGCCTAAAGCATGTTACCATTGTGGTGCCAAAACACATCTCAGTTATGCATGTGACTAACTTAAGTGTGGTTTGTGTGATGAAGTAGATCATGCTAGTTTACTGTGTAGGATCACAACAAAGTGTAATCTATGTGAAGATACAGGCCGTACTTATTGTAACTGCTGCTCGGCATCTCATAATAGACCAGAACCAACACAACAAGCTATTCATGAACACTGTTTTTTTTGGCTCAAAAATCAAGACAAAGGGAAGAACAGAGGAATAATACTGAGAACCGTACAAATGAAGTCAGGCCAGGTACTTCAAGTTCTGCAGAGGTCACCACAGTTGACCTTGGCCAATGTAAGCAACTTATCCAAACTGATACATCTACCTCAGTAAACACCTCCCAAGGCCATGATGCTGCAACCCCTCTAAAACAGGCACAATCTTCCCCTAGTAAAGGACAGTCTCACCTACCACCTGAAGAGAAATACATGAGCACAAGTATACAGCAAATGGAACAAATAGACATTCAAGTGCCGACCACATTCTTCCAAGAACAACAAAACCTGATGCCTTTCCCCTTAACTCCAGTACCAGATCCCTTTCATAAAGTCACAAGATTAAAGAGAACTGGTGGGCAACCTAAGTCCAAGCAAATCAGAAAGACAGATTACTTCTAGAAACTTGCTTCCAGGCTCTTCAAGGCAGACTTGGCAGACACAGAAGAAGAGTCCATTGCACCTTCCATTGTTTCCTCACAACCTAAATCTGTTTTGTGAAATTAAAGGTACTCAGACTGATCCCCCCAATAACAAACAAGCATTTGTCAATGCCGAATGTTTGCTTGCTGGCATTGGCATTGGTAGTGTAGGAGTTACAGAGCTACATAATCAGAATGGCAGTGAAGTATTGAACTGAAGCCAACCCCATCACCACCCTGCAGATAGTGACAGGCATTGAGGTGTGCCTTTGGGTCATCAGGCATAACAGCCATGCCATTTCACCACACCCTACCGTGCAGACCCCGACAAGTGTCATGGTGTGCCTTGGGGTCTTTGGCCCTTATGCTTACCCCATTCCATCAGGAAATATTGTGAGATGGGTGCAGTATAGGAGAATGGGGTGAACTTTGGGGTCGAAGAGTCCAAGGCACACCTCGATGCCTCTCAGTGGCTGCAGGGTGTGGGTGGGTGTGGAATGGTATGAGCATTACAGGTGACAATCCCAAGTCACAGCCCTGATGCCTGTCATTCTCTAGAGGGTGGGGTGTTATGGTCGGAAACCATAACGCCTCAGGCATTTGTTGGTATTTTCACTCCAAATTTTCAGCATGGCTTTTTTGTGACCCCCACCTCATGAACAGTGGCATATCAGTTTGTTAGCCAAAAGCTGCTTTTGCACAGCGACTACAGCAATTGTCACCACAGGTGCAAAAACACATTCTGAACAGGATGTGAAAAATGACAGCTGTACTGTTCATGGGAAGGTGTAAAAAATGGCAGTGTTGAAAATCTGCAGTGAAAACATTAAAAAACTGGTGAAGCTGCCAGAAACCAGTAAACATGCACCCATAATGTAATTAGTTTGGGAATTGTTTACAGCAGATTGTCGACACAGGCATTTTGGGACCTCTGGTCATAAACAGTGTCACTGTGATTTTCTTTATCTGTCCAGAACAATGATTTCCCACAGCGACCACGCATTTCAGTGCTGAAAGTGTGAAAACACATTTCGGCCATGTTGTGAAAAATGACAGCTGTACTGTTCATATGGAAGTGTGGAAAAATGCCACTGGTAAAAATCTGGACTGAAAATATTACAAATTCATGAACTTACGAGGGTGCATGGAAACTGCTCAATGCTCACTCATAACACAGTAATTTTTAGGTATTTTTCACCAAATTTTCAAAATAGCCATTTCAAGACCTCTGCTCATGAACAGTGTGACTGTGATTTTCTTAATGTGTCCCATACATTAATTTTGCACACCGACTGCGCCATTGTATGCTACATGGGCGGAAACATGTTTTGGGTGAGATGTGAAAAATGACAGCTGTACTGATCATAAGGAGGTATGGTAAAATGGCAATGTTGAAAATCTGGAGTGAAAATATTGAAAATTTGCGAACTTATGAGCCTGGGTAGGATTAGCGCAACAAACACTTGTAAAACAGTCATTTTGGGAAATTTTTTCACCAAATTTTTAACATAGCCATTTTAACACTTCTGCTCATGAACAGTGCAACTGTGATTTTCTTAATGTGCCCCATACATTGAGTTCACACACCAACTGCGCCATTGTGCGCTACATGCATGGAAACACATTTTGGGTGAGAAGTGAGAAATGACAGCTGTACTGTTCATAAGGAGGTGTGGTAAAATGGCAATGTTGAAAATCTGGAGTGAAAATATTGAAAATTCATGAACTTAACGAGCGTGCGTAGGAACAGTGCAACGCATGCTCATAAAATAGTCATTTTTGGGAATTTTTTCACCAAATTTTTAACATAGCCATTTTATCACCTCTGCTCATGAGCAGTGTCACTGTGATTTTCTTAATGTGTCTCAAACATTGATTTCGCACACCGACTGCACCATTGTGCGCTACATGCACGGAAACACATTTTGGGTGAGATGTGAAAAATGACAGCTGTACTACTCATAAAGAAGTATGGTCAAATGGCAATGTTGAAAATCCAGAGTGAAAATATTGAAAATTCGCAAACCTACGAGAGTGCGTAGGAACAGCGCAATGCACGCTAGTAAAACAGTCATTTTTAAGAATTTTTTCACCAAATTTTCAACATAGGCTTTTTGAGAGCCCACCTTATGAACACTGGCACTGTCATTTTATTAATCAGTCCTGAAAGGTGATTTTGCACAGTGTCCGTGAAATCACCCTTCAGGCCCGATTAATGCCATGACAGTGACAGAATTCATGAGGAGGGGTCCCAAAAACCCCATGTTGAAAATTTGGAGCCAAATTCCAAAAAATGCCTGAGATATGCAGCAAAGTTGAAACAACCCTATTCATTACATTATACAGCTTACTGGCATTTTCTCAGTTCACGGTCGGCTTTGAGGAGTGCAGACATGTTCCTGGTCCACTGAAGATCATCGCACCGAGCTCTGGAGGTAAGTATGGGGTGAGGTGGGGGTGTGGGGAGTCAGGGTGCACAGTGGGTAGGGGCGGGTGGGAGAGGGGGGTGAAGACAGCAGCGAGGGAAGGTTTTTTTCTTTCAGTTTTTTTTTTTTATTTGGACTACACGGGATGTTTGCCACACTGGGGTGGGCTCCCAGCATGGCAGCTGAAAGGCTGTTGGGGGGCAGTGGAGCTGATGGGGGATTGGGCACCCTCGTCAGCCATAGGACCTGTTGCCATGCTGGGGTGGGCTCCCAGCATGGCACCGATAGTCTGGGGGAACAATGAGCCGATGAAGTTGGGCACCCCGTCAGCCATGCAGACTGCAGGGGACAGTACAGCTGACGAAGTTGAGCACCCCTGTCAGCCATACAGTGTGTGTGTGGGGGAGATAGAAGCACATGAGCACACAATGTGCGTGCGCGCATGTGTGTATGGGGAGGGGGAGCACTGCTCACTCAAGTGGTGCTCTCCCTTTCAACTGTACAGCACTGCATTTTGGATCTTCGCACTATGTTTCTTGCACATGCGTGCAAGCAAACATAAAAAGAGGAAAACTAAGTGTAAGACTGGAGGTTCCAGAAAGAAAAAATGATGTAATGGGATTCTATTTTCTCTGTTACAGAAATGACTGACATTATTTCTTTTAGCACTAGTAATGAGAATAGTATACGGACTAGGATAAAGCATTTATAACTCACCTTGTAGATTTGGTCCCAGGAAGGGTTTTAATTTTAGATATCCTTCTCTGTGGAAAAGCTTTACGACTGATAAACATATATGCCCCACAGTCTAAAATGCATAGAATAGAATTTTTTTTTTGCATAAACTTTTTATTGTTTTCCAGTATAAACACATCAACATTACATAGAATAGAAATGTTTAAATGCATTCAACCATATCTATACACATCTAAAGGAATCCGTTTTGGTGGAGATTTTAATTGTGCCCTTTCCTCTAAAGACTGGGGTAGAAAGAGAGAAAAACCTTTTGTGACACCAATTTTTTGAATTCTATGTATCAGAAAGTTTGATTATGAGATGTTTATGAGTACATTAAGAAACCCCCTGAACATACCTTTTTAAGGAACCCATTTCCTCTAGAATTCATTTTTGGTTTATTTCTCCCTTATTACCAGTACAGGAAGTAGAGTCCCTTCCTCTGGAAACTTCAGATCATAAGTTAGTAATGGTGGTTTTGGGCATTCATTTGGGACATAACATAGGCCCATGTTACTGGAGAATGAACCCCTCTTCTTTAGTAGATAGGGAATTCCAGAGAAAGAGAGAGAGAGACCTTTTTGATCTACTTTGTGCAAAGAAATCTGTTTGTTGTTTATATGATGACCCAACAGAATGGTGGGAGGATACAAAAACTAAAATCAGAAGCTTAGCTCCATCCTTTCAGAAAAAATCAGAAAACTCTGAATATATAACTTTATTTAGGTCTTAGAGCACCATTAGTATAATCATTGTCATTAGCTAGGAGTTCTGTTATAGAATTTACACATCAGATTAAGAGTATAAAAGAGAAACTGTGCAAATTTCAGTGTGATCATGCAAAAACCGTGTTTATAGAACAAAAATATGGAACACAGGAAACAAAACCATGTGTTAACCCATATAACTATTATGCTGGTATACCGCTGTTACAGCAATGCAAACACAGCAAAACAAATACAGTGACACAACTTGTTCAACATCAACAGTGTCGAATGCATTGTCGGAGCACTGTATGGATATAGCAACTCCTGGTATTAGGTGCTTTCCCTATTAAACTGCCCCCCCGGGAGTTGCTTATATATAAGTCCAGGGGGTGTGGGGGCAGATCCCCCCACTTGGGGGTGTGGGTGGTGAAGTCCGCCGCAAACAATATACAAGAACCCCGGTACTTGGGGCACTATGGTCTTCCACCAACAGATTTGCCAGGTGACATGGTCGCTGTTGGCAAATTTCTGTCGCTGTGATGGAGTTTGACAACTTTGTTGTTGAAGTGGTATAATGGAAGCAGTTAAGCTGACAGAGTCAAACACTAAGTTTTCTCTGGGATGCAAGATGAGAATGGTACATTGCATTCTGACAAAAAAGGAATGCCAAAACTGTCTGTCCTTATCAAAAGACAGACCTATGGCAAGGATTTTCAAGACGGAAACAGGAATTGAGACTTTTTTATCATCCTTGCATTTTAGCACTGGATAAACTCTCCTTAACTACAGATATTACAAAAGCTGAAGTTAAAAAAGCCATTAATTCTTGATCAGCTAATACTGCCCCAGGGCCAGATGGTATATCAAGCTAATTTTGTAAAGAGTTTTCCCAGCATCTTTCACCAATGCTTACAGTTCTTTTTAACCCCATGATAAATATTTTATCAAGGTCAACCCAAATCATGCTATAGGTACAGTTCTTTGCATCATCTGGGCAGTGCCTATAAACAAACAATATGTGGTCTGTGTGGAGATCTTGGTCATCCTAGTTTGCATTGTATAAATGCACCTTGCTGTAACCTTTGTGAGGAAGAAGGACACACTTTACAGTCCTGCTGTTGGGCACCCACAGTAATTCAGATTTCATGGAACAGGACTATTGTTTGCATAAAGCACAAAAACAAAAATGTGGTAATCAACATCCGACTTCACTTCATGAGGAGGTCTTAAAAACTACAAATGTAGAACTCCTGAATCATATGTACAAAGCTCTTCTCAGGATATTGACAATCAACAGGTAGGACACTCATCTGTTATCTTATTAGAATCTTTTCAGTTGATAACATTATTCTTCTGGGGACATATTGGTATTGGAAGCAGTGCAAGAACACAATACGATGATCTCTACACTGGTAGAGGTAAACAGTACAGAGAGCACTACCCCTACAATGTCCCCCAATACCCTGCTTCCAACCAACCTATCCAAAAAAGTGGAAAAATCACAAAGAAAACCTCATGTACAGTACAGAGGAATCACCATTACAGAATAAATTCATATCTTTACAAATAGAGAGAGAGAGAGATGCGAGAGACAGAGAGAGAGGAGATACAGAATGGGAACAAGATTCAGACATGTCTCCTATAATGTTATCCATCATTTGTTCCCAAAATGGGATGCCATCAGAAATTGAGGATGTAGAATCCCAAAATCACACCCTAATGCAAAAGAAGTGGAAGACGAGATAAGCTGCGAGAAAAAAAGACATCTTAGTGGAATGCGTCTGTGTCACTCCTGCAATTATTAACTATGGCATCTCTTCTACACCTAGCCTGTATTTTCTTAATGTTAGCAGCATTAAGAATTTAAAAAGGAGAATATCTATCTTCTCTATTTTAAGTTGTACTAATTATAAGTTTTTATTTTTGCAACATACTAGACTTATGGCCACTGCAGATATTCAAGTAGTTTAAAAAACATGGAGCTGGAACAAACTAGACTTAGATCCACTGCAGATATTCAAGCAGTTAAAAAAACATGGAGATGGGGTAGTTCCTTTTGATCTTTAGGAAATGACACATGTTCAGGTGTAGATATCTGTTTTAAACATTCTAACATTTCTTTCATATCTCAACTAGGAGGGCACTGTTAGATATAATTGACTTAGAGTCCCATAGATTTAGATTGATAAATATATATGCTCCCCAAACAAAAATTACAAGAATTTATTTGTCTTAATTAATACAGCCATTCCAGTTTACCTCTATGAACATTTTGTTTGGTGAAGATTTCAATTGTGGTTTCTAGGGCAGACAGAGGGGCAAAGACGAATTAGTTTTTTTGTGACTTGAACTTTTTGAGACAAATGTGTCAACAAGCAGGGTAAATTGATGCTCACAATCACTTTGTTACAGCTCCAAAACACATATTTTTTTCTGGCTCCTTGTCCACTAGAATTATCTTTTGGTTTATTTCAAATTCCCTCCCACTCTTTAAGGTTTACAGGTATTTGACAGAAACTACATATCATGGTTCAATAGGAACTTCTATGTTTCTATAAAACTCTCAGATTTGATTGATCATTCATTTGGGAAAGGCTACTGGAAACTGAATTCCTCTTTATTAGACAACCCTAGGATACTTCTGAAATTGAAATGCTCTGTAGAAGCATATACAGTGAAGCCCACCAGGATGAAGCCCAACTCTGCAGAATTCTGTAGTAGAGTTACTGCAGCAAACAATATAATTTCAATGGGAGTTAATCCCTTTTGTCATGCAGGAAACCTGTGACACTGCACTTCATCCTGATGAGCTCTACTGTATGTCAATATGTTGTCTGTGTGACTCAGAAATTATTTGGTGGGGAGACAGTAATAAAAGGCATAAGCATTTTTTTCCAAAACTGATTGAACAAACTCTCATACAGTAAATATCTAAATAAATGAGTTCAACTACATAAATTAATCTCCCTACAAAATGCAGGGATGGGTAATTTTAAGGATCAAATTGAAATCATTAAGCAAGAAATGATACAATATCTGTATAATAGACTAAAATCCTTTGAGATGGAGTGTGGCTTGAAGGCCAGAGAAGATGGCAGGCTAGTGTTTTAGCTTTCAGCTACCTCATAAGTATTAGTCTCAATTTTCTTCCATAGCCACCCGATATGATCTCCTTTTCACCTCCATCAGTACAGTGTGATATTCTGCACCTGGTGTTGGCAATACCAGCTACCTGGCTTGTGTGGTTATAAAGTGCATTTGCCATGAAAGTCTCAGACTTAAAAGTCTTTGCACTGACCCCTGCTCCAATGGCATTAACCCCAGCAGCTTCATCTCTAAAGATGGCAAAAGTTGAGAGTATGTTCTCATGGTTACTTACTGAAATGACAGAGATCAGGAACATTTATGCCACTAACAACAAAGAACTGAAAGCACTTAGCACCCGGGTCTCCACAATGGAACACAAGTTGCAGCAAGTGGATGATAAACTCCTTTCACTTGATGGCCTCCTCAGGGAACAAGACCAGATCTTATGCCACCACTGGGATAAAGTGGAGGACTTGGAAAATAGGAGCTAATGAATCAATCTTCATTTTGTCAGCTTCCCTGAGTGGTGTGAAGACCAAGATTGTACAGACTTTTTACAATCAGTGCTGCCCATTCTTTTGAACATACAGTGTAGTGCCCCATATGAGACTGAGCATTCCCAGAGCTCCTTGGCACCAAAACCTCTGCCTGGTGAACGTCCACATTCTATATCAATGTGGTTCCTCAGAATCACTGATCAGATGTCCATACAGTGGCTGGCCAGGGAAAGGGTCCCTCAGATGGCATGGCAATCTTATACAGATTTTCCCCAATTTCTCAGAGGAATTATCCAAAAGACAAAAGGCTTACAGAGGCGTTAAGAAAAGACTACATCACCTGGGGTTCAAGTATATCCTTCATTACCCTGACATCCTCAGGGTTGTGATTAATGGGGTCCCAATGGAATTTAACACTCCTGAAGTGGTGGAACAGTATATAGACTCCCATTGGCCTGCCACAACCCAACACTGCCCAATACCATGGGGGACTCCACCAACTCTATGAACATGTCTGAGCCAACACCTGAATCGGGTGTTACACACAGCCAGCCTCCTGATGCAGAAGATAAATGGTGGGCTGGTAACCTGAGGATGCAGCCACAAGCAGAAACCCAAACACCACCATAAATCAAGACTCAAGAGATCAGAGGATCAGGCTCCCAAGGCAGCTTGTGTCCACAGCTGCAGTCACTGCAAAGTTTCCAGATATTCTCTGAGGACTTGCCCTTCATCTCTGAAGCCAACAAGTTTGCTGTTCTCTGCAGCTAGTCTACCTCCCTTCTATCAGATGTTCCTCCTCTCTCCCCTGCAACAGCCTACATCGAACCTCCATTTCTGCCAGCAGTTTCCTGGGCAGAGGTGGCAGCCTGCACTTCTCTCTCAGCAAGCAAATAATTGGGCCCAGAAGATGGCCAACACTTCACGTTTGCCATCCCTCCTATGGGCAGTGATGACACTGGGACTGTTGCCAATGGTTGACATGCATAGGGACTCTGAACTGTTGTGGGTTCTGATGTCGCTATTCCAAATTATCTTTGATATTTTAGCTGACCTTTTGATGTACAGTTTCAAGGCCTTACGTGTGCATTGGTTTTCCTTTTTTTTCTGACCACTTCAATTGTTGGCTTCCACCAGAAGACTCCTGTGGGGTAAGACTATATGTGATATGTTTGTTGTTCTATTTATTTGTTTTACTTTATTTTATTTGTACAGGCTAAGTTGAGTATGGCAACAAGCCAAGGGTTTTGGGCGGCTGGTGAGTTTTTTTCTCTTTGCAGGTTCAAAGGGGAAGAGGTGGCATGGTCTATAATCTTTATTTACATACATACAAACATACAAAGAAGCCAGCAGAAGAAGACCATTTGGTCTATCATGTCTGCTCATATTGCAGGGTCCATAGCTTGAGCTAATGTTCCTGCCCTCCCTCTCCACTCCTTCCATCATCCCTACCCATGATTCTTACCTTCCTCCTATGCCTATCCCAGCCCCTCTTAAAACTACCCAATATCTTCAACATGATGACCTCTTCTGGCAGCACATTCCAAGTGTCCACCACCCTCTCTGTGAAGAAGTGCTTCCTGATCTCCCTCCTAAACCTCCCACCCTCCAGCTTGATACTGTGCCCCCTTGTGATATGGTTGCTACTCAGCTTAAAGAGACTCTCCTTATCAACCTTATTTATCCCTTTCAAGCACTTGAATGTCCCAATCATGTCTCCTCTCTCTCTCTCTCCTGTCTTCCAGGGAGTACATGTTCAGTGCCCTCAACCTCTCCTCATATGACTTGCCCTGCTGACTGGCTATCATCTTTGTAGCCCTCCTCTGTACCTTCTCCAGCAGATGAATGTCCTTTTTGAGGTGTGGGCACCAGTACTGAACTCCATACTCTAGATGTGGCCATACCAGTGACCTGTACAAGGGCAGTATAACCTCCTCTCTCCTACTACTGATCCCCGTGGCTATGCATCCCAGCATCTTGTTTGCCTTTGCTGCTGCTTTCTTGCACTGTGTGGAGTGCTTCAGGTCACTAGTGATCATCACTCCCAGGTCCTTCTCTTCCTCTGATGCAGATACTCGGACTCCACCCAGGTAATACTCTGTCCTGGGATTCATGGCTGCAATATGCATAACTTTGCATTTCTTGGCATTGAAGCCATGCTGCCAGATCCTGGACCACCTCCACAGCTTTTCCAAATCTTTCTGAAGGTTCTGTATCCCTTCAGCTGTGTTCACTCTCCCACAGAGCTTGGTGTCATCTGCGAATAGGCACATTTTGCCTTTAATGCCATCCCCAATTTCATTGATGAAGGCACTGAACAACACCAGCCCCAGCACAGAGTCCTGTGGGACCCCACTGATTACCTCTCTGGTGCCAGACAACTCTCCCCCTACCACCACCCTCTGGGTTCTGTCCCTCAGCCAGTTTTCCACCCAAATGACCATCTTTTGCCCAACTCCAAGATCCACCAACTTCCTGATCAACCTTTTGTGAGGCACAGAGTCAAAGGCCTTGCTGAAATCAAGATAGAGGATATCTACCACTGGGTCCCTGTCTACTGTCTTAGTGACACAGTCATTTACCTAGAGATATGATTCTTCTCTGGATGATGTGTGGGAGGTGGCATTCTGTACTACTTCCTTCCTCCTCTCTTTTTGCTGTGGCCTCCCTGGCTACCCAGTGAATCTTTTGTGTTGGACCATAAGCAGAAAACCTGCTGCTCACATGTTTGAGCAGTTTCCCTCTTGATAGTGCGATAGGTCTGAACCCTTGGTTTGAAACTGT
This sequence comes from Neoceratodus forsteri, assembly GCA_016271365.2. Taxonomy (NCBI): domain Eukaryota; kingdom Metazoa; phylum Chordata; order Ceratodontiformes; family Ceratodontidae; genus Neoceratodus; species Neoceratodus forsteri. Next base: position 1,578,296,989 of record CM057449.1, on the reverse strand, counting down.
GATCTCCAATTTGTTGTTCATGGGCTATAATGGGGCATGGCACTGTGGATAATAATTCAATTTTGAAATGGTGGTTGACCCTTTGGATAGTCCTTTGGGTTTTATTCCACCCCCTATCCTGGCTCCCAAGTCAACTGCAGCCACCCCAATCACCTCACAACACACTCCATTGAAACTGAACTTCCATTCCCCTGTTCTCTCATGGTGTAACCTCCAGATGTCTGCTAGTCTGCTGCATGACTGTTTGAACATTCCCCCTCTTGTCAGTGTGAAGGACCATCCCTCCAGAGAGCAGTGCTCTTGTGCAGCATGGGATTCCTTCTGTGTGATTGTGTCTATGTACCATGTCCTTCACACTCCTTTGTGGGGTTGATATGACTGTCTCCCTGCTACTTCATTGCCCCCTCCTTTTTTATTTGGGGTGGATCCTCCTTTAGGCCCTTATTGTCTGTGACCCCACTTTCTTGCGGATGACTACATGTCTTCCTGCATTGTAGAAAGTGTACCAGGTAAGGGGTGTTGGTGGGCTGAGGTGGACAGAGCAGGCATCCTAGTATCCTGGGGGTTGCACTCCCTTCAGCCCAATATTTACATTCAACACCCTCCACAGTGAGCAGTTTTGGGACAATCATGGGTCAGGTCCACCAGACCAAAAGTGCCATGAAAGAGACACCCTCCCCCCACTCTTCCTGGATGATGTTAGATAGTTTCTGCTAACCAAGTTGATTCCTTTCTCTCAGCAGCCAGTGGCACCATAAACAAGTCACAATTAAGAGCATAATTTGCAGCTCCCTTTGCTGTGCTCAGAGTCAGACTCTGCCCACATCCCTAATGCTCATCCATCTGGTCCCCCCTTATCCATGCACTCTGTCCTGCTAACTTTGAGCCCCCCACACGCTTTTAATTCTTGAGGGTGTAGTTAATGAATTATGCATATGTGTTCACTACTGCCCACTTTGCCCCCTCTCCTTCCTCCTCCAAGAACAGGTTGAGCCAGAGCAGGCTGCCCTTGCTAACTACTAAATCTTTCTCCTCTACCTAGTCTCCTCCTATGTGATGTCTTGACTGTTTGGTCTAACGCTCACCTTTTTTTTTTTTCATATTTCAAGTCTTCTAGAACCCTCCTCTTCCTCTTTAGTGGCTGTATTCTGTCAGGAAGGTGCAGCTTTGTTTTACTTCACTACTCTATCAAGGTCCTCAGCTGTACACAGTAAGTGGATGCTTTCTTTTTTTCTCTAGCCTTTACTTCCTGGGGCTACCTCTCTGTCTACCTTCTGGATTCTACCCTCTTGGTAGGATGTCTGTGTCAATCTGCTGGAGGAGCACTATTAAGGACTGTAAGGTGCTACTCATTTACAGTGTTCACACAGAGCACTGCCCACCCATGGCTTCCATGGGGTTGGATTTGTTAGGAAATGTTTCCTCCTAGATGAGGTAAGCTGTGAGTGTATCTCCATACCACTCAGCCTCTGGTTTTCCTCTTGGCCATTTGGAGGGCCAGTGAGTTCTCTGTGGCTATGGAGATGAATACCAGAATTCTTGGGGGGGTACTATTTTTCCAGTGTTGTTAGAATTTCCATTTATAGACATTGTGTTTTGGTGGGGGTTTTACCCACACTTGTACACATGTTGTTTATGTTTGTTACAGTTGTTAGGACATGCTATTCTTGTTACTGCACTGGAACAACTAGTAGTACTCCCACTAAGGTGTGCTGTTGCTGGTACTTTTTGGCTTTGCACAATAGGCTGGGAGGGCATTCTGGATCCTATTTACCCTGAAGGTTGTACATCTAGCTCCCTTTTGATGCAATTTCACTCCATCATGACTCATACAATGAGCAACTTCACTACCTGGAACATGAAGGGCTTAAGCCACTCCATAAACAGGAAGATGGTTCTCAATCATCTGAAAAAGCTGAGGGCTGATGTGGCTATATTACAGAAAACTCATATGTCATATATGGAAGCTCGCTTGCTTGTGATTATGGCGACCACAATTGAGTGCTTTCAAAAAGGGCAACTTAATCACTGCGCCTGTGCACAGGGCTACCAGGCAGGGAGGGTGACCGGATGGGGGGGTGTGGTCCACAAATATAGCAACAGGATAACATTAAAAAAGAAATCCAAGTCTCCAGTGCACTTTTGCTGAGTGCCTGGAGTGTACATCGCCGAAATTGAGTTTTGGTGATGTACACTCGCCCTAATGGTGATCACCTTTCCGTGATTGCTGTTATTACACGGAACTGGAAGCTCTGAAGTTAAAATGTGGCTGGATTAATTTTGAGGTGCACACCACTTTTAATAGAAGGTATAGAGGGGGCTTCCATACTCATTCACAAATGGTTTTCCTGGCAAATTGTACAGTTTAAGTTAGATGGGGAGGGGTGATGGGTCATGACATGTCAAGATTGCTGACATGCAGTTTGTGCTTGGAGGGACTTAGAGGCCTAATGATCAGGACACAGGTTTTTTTTACCAACTTAGCCAACATTATAGCTGAGTTTAATCTGCATAACCTATCACTTCTTCTGGGAGGAGACTTCAGTCTTCCTTTGGATGGGCTGTTAGCCAGAAGCCCTGCCACACCTCAGCAGCCTACCCCGGCTGCCAGAGCATTGCAAGCTCTGATGAGTGAATTTGGCCTCACAGATGGGTGGAGATTGCTTCACCCCACTGATCAGGATTATTCCTTCTTCTCTTCAGCCCATAAAACCTATAGCCATATTGACTTCTGGCTTCACTCCCCTTCCCTTACACAATCCTTGAATCAGACAGACAGACACTGGGGCCATCATTCTCTTTGACCATGCGCCTGTCTTCATTTTGACACAGTTTGCCCCTCCTTATCCTCGGCAGAGACAACAGTGTTTAGACCCCCTGCTACTACATCACTCAGCATTAAGGGAACTGGTTCACATAGAAACTCAGTATTATTTCAACCTAAACGCCAGCCATGAGATTAGTCCAGTCACACTCTGGAAGGTAAACAAGGCCTACCTACTAGGGGCTATAATTGCTTTTGTGGCCCACAGGAAGAAAGATTGCAAGAAGGAAGAGAGAGAGTTAATCAAAGAGGTACAGGCCAGGAAAGATGCCTTTAAACAGGGTCAGGATGCATCTGAGCAAAATTTAAACACCCTCACGTTTCTGAAACATCTGCTTAATACTCTTATTTTCCATAGGGTGGAATAAGCCCTAGTACTGACTGAACATTGATACTGGGGAGAGGGCGAGTGGGCTGGCAGACTGCTTGCCCACCACTGGAAAGTTCAGCAAGTGAGTTGGCATATTGGTTCCCTATATGATTCAACGGGGTAGTTCCAGCATAAACCTCCTGAGATAAACACCATTATGCAACAGTTTTATGAGAATTTATCTATAAGGCTAGTGAACACCACCCCACCTAGGAAGACACCCATCATTTACTAGATGGCCTCAATGTCCCACAGCTCTCAGGTGAGGAACAGATGTTCCTGGGCAAACCCCTACACTTCAGGAGGTGTCACTAGCTATTAAATCCCTTTCATCCTCCAAAGCACCAGGGGATGATGGCATTCCAGCTGATCTTTATCAGTTGATACTATATGGTTTCACCTTACCTCAGGGCTGTTTATGACCAGGCATACTGAGAAACATAGAATTTGATTGCAGATAAGGATCAATAGTTCCATCCAGTCTTCCCTTTTTTCCTAGCTACAAAAAATGCTGAAGATCCTACTTTCTCTTGGTTTTACCTCCTCTTTTGAATCGCTAGGGTCCCCCATGTCTATCCCATGCAGTTTTGAATTCCCGCACCGATTTTGCTCACACCTGCTAGGATGCTGTTCCATGCTTCCAACACCCTTTCCGTGAAGAAGTACTTCCTCACATTGCCCCATAGTCTCCCCCTGCTCCAGTCTCATGTCATGCCCTCTTGTTCTAGAGCATCTTCTTTTCTGAAAGATGCTGACCTCCTATACCTTACTTATTCCATTTAGGTACTTGAAGGCCTCTATCAAGTCTCCCCTTTCCCTCCTCTCCTCCAGGTTATATGTATTGAGCTCCTCCAGTCTCTTCTCATATAATCTTTGGTGCAGGCCTTGCACCATTTTTGTTGCCCCTCTTTGAACTTCCTCTACCCTGTCTATATCCTTTTGGAGATGCAGCCTCCAGAAATGGACACAGTACTCCAAATGAGGTTTCACCAATGATTTGTACAGGGGCATCAGCACCTCTTTCCTTCTGCTGGTGATACCTCTCCCTGTGCATCCCAACATCCATTTGGTTCTCCCTACTACCCTGGCACATTGTTTGGCCACCTTTGAGTCATTAGATATGATCACTCCCAGATCTCTCTTCTGTTTGGTGGCTGTTAATAACTTCCCACCCATCATGTAATCTTCCCCTGTGTTCCTGCCCCCCCAAGTGCATGATTTTGCACTTCTTTGCATTGAATCATAGCTGCCACACTCTGGACCATTCCTCTAGTTTAGCTAGGTCCTTCCTCATTTTTTCCACCCCTCCCGGAGTGTCTACCCTATTGCAGATCTTAGTGTCATCTGCAAAAAGGCATTCCACCCCCTTCAGCTCCTTTGCAATGTCACTAATGAAGATACTAAACAGTTCTAGCCCAAGAACTGATCCCTGTGGCACCCTGTTGGTCATCCTCCCTTCCTCAGATTTAGCTCTGTTTACCACCACCCTCTGTGTTCTATCCCTCAACCAATTCCCAACCCAGTTCACCACCTTGTGACCCAATCCCAGGCTACCCAGCTTGTTTACAAGCCTCCTATGTGGAACAGTGTTGAATGCCTTGCTGAAGTCAAGGTAGGCCACATCCACTGCTCCCCCCAATCTACTTCCCTTGTCACCCAGTCAAAGAAATCAGTCAGATTTGTTTGACATGACTTTCCTGACATGAATCCATACTGCCTCGGATCTTGTGCTCTGCTGGATTCAAGGTGTTCCACTATCCTTTCTTTTAGCAGTGATTCCATAAATTTCATCACCACCGAGGTCAGACTGACAGGTCAATAATTTTCAGCCTCCTCTCTGCTCCCACCTTTGTTGAGAGGGGCTACATCAGCCCTTCTCCAGTCCTCTGGAACCACTCCTGTATCCAGCGACCTGTTGAACAGGGCTGCCAGTGGTGCTGCCAGTACCTCCCTTAACTTCTTTAATATTATAGGGTGTATCCCATCTGGTCCCATTGCCTTGTCCACCTTCAGTTTTGTGAGTTCCTTTAGTACTCTCTCCTCTGTAAACAGACTGGTGTCCTTCTCCCTTCCAATCCTGTTTCTTAGCTGTGGTCCTGCCCCTTCCCCTTCCTCTGTGAATGCTGAACAGAAATATTTGCTCAGGATTGATGCTTTTTCTTGGTCTCCTTCCACACCCTCTCCTTCCTCCCCATTTTGCCTTACAATCCCCTCCAATCTTTCTCCTTTCACTAACGTACCTATAGAAAGTCTTGTCCCCTTTTTTAACTTCTTTTGCTGTTTTTTTCCTCTGTCTTCACCTTTGCACTCCTGACCACTTTTTCAGTCTCCTTTTGCTTTACTAGAAACACTGCCCTGTCCTCCTCCTCCTCCTTCTATGTTTCCCTGTATTTCCTGAAGGTCAACTTCTTTGCCCTTACTTTCCTGGCCAGTTTCCTTGAGAACTATAGTGGTTTTCTTTTTCTCTTGCTTTTGTTTATAAGTCAAAAACCAGAGGTTTCTTGCCTCCACTATGGCTTCTTTCAGATGGGCCCATTGTTCCTTGACTGCCCCCCCCCCCCAATTTTCCCCTTCTGCTAGGGCTTTCCTGAGACATACCCCCATCCTAGTGAAGTCTGCCCTCCTGAAGCCCAGGACCCTCATTTTCATGTGGCTTACAAGTCCAGGGAGATCCCCTCAACACTTAGAGATGTGGTAATGATATTCCTTCACAAAAAGGACAAGGATTCTTCCTTCTTCACCAATTACTGTCCCATCTCCCTCATTAATTCTGACTGCAAGGTGCTGACCAAGATTTTAGCCTCCCGTCTGCAGAAATTTCCGCCAAAACTAGTGTATTCATAGCAAGCCATTTTTGTAAGAGATAGATTGTGTACTGATCACCTGCATTCCCTCCTCAATCTGATTACAGTAGCACAATCTGTCGGCTCCCCAGCAGTGACAGTCTTGACTTGATTTCGAGAATGCCTTTGATTCAGTCTTTTGACCTTTTTTGTATACAGCACTATCACGCTGTGGCTATGGTCTCCAGTTTCTGAAATGGGTACAAGTGCTGTACAAATCCCCATTAGCACTGGTCTCCACCAATGGCAGGCTGTCTATCTTCTTTCCCTTGCAAAAGTGTATAAGGCAGGACTGCCCCCTTTTTCCCCTTCTTTTTCTTCTCACCATAGAACCTTTAGCAGTTGCCATTCATTTGCACCCTCATATACAAGGTATCTCCATGGGCCCAGAGATGTAATACATGCTGCTTTATACAGTTGACCTCTTAGTCTTAATCATCTTCCCTGACATCTCCCTTTCAGCCCTGATGCAAACCCCACAATGGTTCTCAGCCCTGTCTGATCTGTGAGTCAACACAGGGAAGACACAGGTTCTCCCCATGACAGCTTCCTGCCCTATTTCTCTCTATGTACAGGCTGGCCTCTGATGGGTGCCTCAGGGAATCTCATATCTGGGAATCATTATCAAACCTGACCTACACTCTATTCCATGAGCCAACATAGACCCCCCTACTGCAGGTCCTGCATATGGACTGCGATTGTTGGAAGTCATTACGCTTGTCACTAGTCAGTAAAATAGAAGCAATGTGCATGGTCCGGTTTCCCAAAATCCTGTAGCTGCTGTGTGATCTTCCCATATCCATTCCTGGTTCCTGTTTTTCAAAAAGCAATAAGCTAGTGGGTTCTTTTCTCTGAAAGGGAAACCTCCATGATATAGCAGGGCTAAACTGGCTAGTGTCAGTGGCTCAGTAGGTAGCACACTCACTTCTGAGGCTGGGAGATCAGAGGGCTGTGGGTTCAGTTCCCACATCTGGCACTTGGATTAATATCCCAGTACTGATGCTGTAGTGCAGCATGAGAGGGGTGCTGCACTTCTGAGGTGCTGTCTTTCGGATGAGACGTTAAACCGAGGTCCCATCTGGCTGGATTGGTGGTAGTTCAGGTGGATGTTAAAGATCCCTTGGCACTTATCGAAAAGAGTAGGGGAATTTCCCCATTGTCCTGGCCAAATTTCCCTCATTCACTAAAAATACCACCAACAGCTTACTCTGGTTCAAGGTCAGTTGGCATTCATCTGTATCCCCTTCCCCCGGGTTGTGCCCGAAAATAGGCAGGATTTGTCTAGTGCACTTTCCCGGTCAACAAAAACTAACTAAATAAAATAAAATAATAAACTGAGGGCACAGTGGCATTCAGGTGGATGGGGACTGCCATGGTGTATGGGTTATCATTTAGCATTTATGGCAATGCAGACTTTGCAATGATTCCTCAATGAGGCAGAATGCCTGCCCCCCCTTATGAATTCAGATGGAGACATCCTTTCTGTCAGGTGTCTCTCCCAGTGTAACAATGTACAGTGGCCGGTTGATGTCTACCATGGTGTCTTCGGTGACAAGCTGGAAGTCTCTCAGCAAATTGTTGCACCAGCATCTGTCCCCTATAGAATATATTCCCTGTGGCATAATCTGCAAATTACTCTGTGAAAAAAAAAACAGTTCTGGAAGTCATGGTTCTACTGGGATATTTGTCACCTGAAAGACTTACCTCTCCCCAAGTGCAGTCATCTCTAGTCTTTTGAGCAGTTCTGCACATCAAAAGATATTCCTTCCCAAGACCACTGGAGATTCCTACAAATTTGAAGTTGCTGAGACCATACTTTAGGGGACTGGAGCAAACTAACACCCTACCAACCCAAGCCTGGCTTCAGAGAGCTACGGGTAAGGCTGGCCTAATTTTTAGGGAGCTTATGGATGCTCATCCTAATCCTACATTGGTGGCCAAATGCCATTGGGAAGCTGATATGGGATGCAACATATCCCAAGAGGAGTGGGACAACTGCTGGATATTAGCTTGTACAGAAGTACGAGACTCCAGGAGCTGTCTTATACAAAATAAAATTTTACATCACTGGTAGCATACTCCTATGGTTCTCTGTTCCCTTGGGGTCCTACCGAGTGATGAATGTTGGAGATGTCATGCCCCTGGGGCTTCTGTATACCATATGCTGTGGACTTTCCCTGAGGTGGCGAACTTCTGGTGAGGGGTTTGCCTTACATGTCAGGGGGTGCTATAATGCCCAATCCCACATTCCACACAACCTTTCCTTCTTGGCTCCACCTTACGTGCTCTCCACTTGAGAAAGGAGCAAATCCACTAGCTCATTACAAAGTCAATCGTGGCCAAACATCTCCTTCTACAGAGATGGAGAACTCAGTCCCATGATTACACATGTGGAAGCAGGCAGTAGACATATTAGCCCACCATGAGAGACTCAACTATCTTGCTATTGGGAAACTTCCTTTATACCACAATACTTGGTCCCCCTTCCTGTCTTATGTCTTGGAAGTGATTGCATAACCTGCAACAGCTTGGCCCTCAACTAGCTAATGGTTTAGGCCTCCAGATCTAGGGTTGTAACCAATGAGGTTGAGCCTTACCATAGTACACTCAGTATAACAGAGTACTCCAGCTACTTCATTCTTGCTTGATACAACAACTGGTCCTTGCAGACACTGGGTAATAACCTAAACAGATGGTCCAGAGTTTCTTGTTAAATGTTGTTTTTGGCTCCTGTTATGCTTGTTTTCTCTTCTATCTTTTGTCAGATAGACCACTACATTCTTTTTCATAAGAATGTACATTACAGTTCTGCTTTATACAAAGCAATAAAATGTGATCTTACGTCTTCTGAAGCATACTTTTTTGGTTAATCTTATGTTGTCAATTATCAGATCCCCCTGATGATGCACTAGTTGTGAAACCGGTCGGGGTTACACTGTTGCTTCGCTGGGGATTGTATGCTGCAGGCATTTGCCTTTTTTACATTTGTAATTAAAGCCTTTATACTTTAAGTCTGGAGTGGTGCTGGTTTTGCTGTTTCAGTTTGTCTGTTTTCTATGACTTAGCATACTCCTTTACAGCTGGAGCTGTTTTTCTGCTTTTGGAGGTACATTAATGCAGCATATACGCACAGTTAGAGTGAGTAGGTTTTGTCATAAATCCCTACTCATCTCCAGCTATGACTTATTAGCCCTTGTTATGTGCTTCAGAAACAAAAGCTAAGAGGCAGCCATTTATATTGTGTAGTAAGTGAGAGCAGAGACACAGTAGGAGACAAGACAGTGGGATCTCCGAATAATGTTACTCAGCCACCCTGTGTTTCTCCTTATTTGTCTCTGGATGTGCATGTATGGTTTTCCACCCACCTGCCCCTCAGATCTCGTAATCTCCACAAAATTACACCAGTCCAACAGCAGTATTATGGCACTGTGCCCAAGACAAGCTGGACACAGAGTGCTGTTTGTAGCCCCATGGATCTTCGAGGACAGAGTGCACCAAAAAGAGAGAGAGAGAGAAAGAGCAAAGTGCACTTACCTGAGCATCAAGAGTGTTCTATCTGTGTCTCTCTCTCTCTTTTTCTCTCTCTTCAGTGGGCAGCTGCAGCCAATGCAGAGATGCTGTACCTCATAGTTGTGTCCCTCTCTGTTTCTGTATATTGTGCTAGCATTTTCTGTGTCTCTGTCCAATACCAAGTGCTTCTTGGGGCTTTTGGGCCCCTCCTTCCCTCCCTCCTGCAGTAGCAAACCCCACTGGACAGTGTTGCCTGCTTCTGGCTTGTGTGGGACAGAGAGAGAGATAGAGAGAGAGATGCCCGGTGGTAGTTGGGCACAGATGATGTCTCAGAGAGGCCTGGGGTGAGTAACAATAAGCTGCAGCGAGCACCAGAGACAGAGCGCAGTGTTCCCTTCAAAGAGGGAGAGACATACATGCTGATAATTAAATGTTGTGGCACTGTCTTCTGTCTGTGTGTCTAGACAGCAGTCAAGAAAGACTGCAGTTTGGCAACACTTGGAGTGAGCAGCCTTGCTTAACCATGTGTTGGGTGGAGATAGAGAGAGACAGCAGGCAGCAGAGAGAGAGAAATGGCAGCTGATAGTTTTCATTCTTGTAAGTTCATGCAGTGGTTGTTGACAGTATTATCATATGCCACTCATGTCACCATTTCTATAAGCCCCACAGAAATACAAAATTACCTGGTTCAGAGAGGGAGACAGAAACAGGATTGAGACATTTGCATCTCTGTCTGTAACAGTTGTGGAGGGTAGACAGCAGAAGGGTGTTGCCATTCGTTAATATTTACAACTTCCCCATCTGTTTACATAGTTGCTGTTGTCTAGAATTGATCGTGCTGCCAGTCCCTATAAGTCTGCCACACAGTGGCTATGTTCAGCAGTGACAGCACTGCATATTGAGGTCAGTTCAGCACTCTCAGCAACACAGTATTTGTGGTGGTGGCAGAACATATAAAAAAAGTCTCTATGTTTTCATGAGCTAATCATGGTTTCCTGTTTTTTTTTTTTTTCTTCTAGTGAGTGCCTATGTAATAAGTAAAATAATCCACTCCAGGGTGTGCAGTTATTGGTGGTTAATCAACACCCTGGGTACTGCAAGGACACTCAGCTTGTGGCCTCATGCCTCACATTGCACCCAGGGTGTTGATTAATCCCCAATAACCGCACACCCTATCATAGGTTATTGCTTACGTAATGTAATATTTTCCATGGCTATTCATCCTGTTGCCACTGTATGCATTAATGTATCAAAAAGTCAATAATGATATAAACTACAAAAAAAATCCCTTGAGATGAAACAAAAATTTGGAATACAAGGTAAGAAATTTAAAGTAAACCCTTATGAAAGTTATGGGCAAAGAATACAGTACAACATAAAATCATCAAAACCATTAAAAACAGTACTGGTAAACTTGCTTCAGATAAGTCAGGCATTGAGAAAATCTTTGATTTCCATATTATATGTATGATTGGTACTGCCTTTGAGTATACTATCTGCATGGATTCCTTTTTATCTGACTGTAACTCCCTCTACTTCAGAGTCAGTGGAGGGAACCTCCGCTGGTTGCAGCTATTGCAGAATGCAGCGGCCTGGTTGCTGACGGGCTTGCCCAGGTCCAGTCATATAACCCCAGTCCTGAGATCTCTGCACTGACTGCCTATCAGGTGAATGGTCCTCTTCAAGGTGGGCTTGCTCACCTATAAGGCCCTATATAGACCCAGTCCTGGCTATATGACTTAGCTCCTGACACTGACAATGGTCCGCTCCCTCCGCTTCCAACCAAGGGCCTCCTGGACATTCTCGAGGTTCGGCTCAAGACATCGGGTGATTGAATATTTAATGTTGCTGGGCCCACCCCGTGGAACACTTTACCAGTTGCTGTCCAGGAGACACCGTTGGTCAAACAGTTTAAGTGGGGGCTTAAGGCTCACTTGTTTCACCTCGCCTTCCCTGATGATATTATGTGATCTACCCTGACTATTATTTATTTACTGGAGTATTTTATTCTTGATTCCTATGGTAATATTGTCATGATAAGTCCATTTTATTTCAATTTTCTTTAATTGTTATTTGTAGTAATTTATCTGTCCTACTGTACGGCACCCAGAGTCTCCGGGATTGGGCACCATAAAAATAAAATTTGCTTTGCCTTGCCGCATACATTTTCAGAAGATCAAGATTTTTTAACAAACAATATAACTTTAGCAGTATTGAGTTCTACAATAAAATAATTTTAGGCAAGCAGCAGACACCACCGATTTGGTCCACTTGGTGCACCCTCTCTACACACATGCACATCATAAATCATTTGAAAGCTTATTATGTCTACTTTAAGATGAGGTATGATGTGGAGCTGTCAAGTGGTGCTGTTACTATAGAAATGGCACTAAACAATGAGACCCTCAACATGTTAGAATGACCACATTGAAATATCATTTCTGTTAGTTCAGTGAATTATGTATTATTTCAAGACATAAAATAGGATTTATTTGTGATGTCAAAGCATCACAACAACAATCTAAAGGGTAAAACAAAATCTATAATAGATGTGTACAGGTACTGTATCAATGAAATGTAATAGCGCTGTTGGCATTTCTAGTCAACAGGGATTTAAGTATTAAGGGACTAGGAGGAGACATGCAAGACTACACATCACTTTACAAGACTATACACAGGAACAACAACAATGCCAGAAATGCTTTTTTCCTTTTTGTTTTTTTGCAAAACAATACACAACAAGAATTATTTAAGGGACTAGGTGGAACTATGCAACACTACTTAACACTTTACAATACTTTACACAGACAGTAAACAACATAACTACCAAAAGAAAAATTTATTTTCTTTTTGGCTTTTAAGGAAAACAGTACACAACAGCGATTTTGGACTCTGGGTTGGATTTGGGGACACACGCAAGACACTAAAGGTACACAAACTAAAGCTAACTTCTATCAATGAACAGAAATGAAATTAATATAGGGAAACTATAGTAATAAAAATAATTCAATGGCCAATAAATTCAGTGGCCATATAACTTAACAATATGGCGGCTGTGCTGAGCTAGCCACAAGATGCAGCAGTGTTAGTGATGAATTATTTTATTTTATTATTTTAATTTGTTAAATTTGTTTTTGTTATTTTGTTTATTAGTTTAGTGGTACTTAGAGACGGGTGAAGAAGTGATGTAGCTAGTTGAGGGGCATACCGGGTTGAGGTTGTAACATCTATCAGAAATGAAGTAAACCACAAGTAATATTTTTCATCTGCTTCCTAAGCAGATTTGGTTACTGCTGGAATATTTTAATTCCACCTTGACAATTTGTGGTGCTAAACGCCATTCGTGTTTCTTACCTGGCTGATTGTTTCTGACCAGGCTGGGAAGAGGAAGGAGAGTCGACTTGGCCATCCGAGAATTGAGGGGAGCTGTGTTTGGACATGGATCCTGTCTGGCCTGGAGTTGCTGTGGTGTCAGATGATTTCTGCTGGAGTGGTGCACTGAGGGCTCTGCTGTGGTGGTAGTAATGCCGAATGTTGGAATTGGGATTGGAACTGCATTACCAGCCTGCTTCAAGTAATGGACAGAGGAGCTGTGGGTTCTTTGGATTTGGGGTCTACTATTTTGTGTCTGTTTCCCAACAAGATCAGGATAAATTCTGTCTGAACCTGGGAGAGAAATTGCTGGGGTTATTGGCTGTTTGGGAGACCAGGCCCAGTGCCACTGGAGAGTGTGCACTGTAGTGCCCGGAGTTTCTTCAGATTCTCTGGGGGGCATGCTGGAGCGCCTGCTCCACATTGAGAGCAACAAACGGCTGAGGACCTTATGGCGGTGACCTCTCAAGAAATGACTTGATTGCCTGAATTTTCTTGTGAAGGGAAATTTTTTTGAAAAAGCAAAGCTGTGGCTGTGTTAGTGGAAGTCCATCTGAGAGGAAGATCTTCGCTAGGACACTGTTCCCTTATTTTATGGATGGTCAGACTATCAGACATTTTTCTTTGCACCATTTAGTCTTGGTTTAAGGGCAGTGAGATTGCCCAATTTTAATGTGTTTGCTTCATAAGCTGCTAATTGTCTTCCTGACCTAGGTGTGAGATAGTGCCAGGAGGCAATACAATTTTTTCCTCTCCGGAGAGGTGGGAGCTCTTTAGAGACCAACTATTATGCATTTTTGAGAGTTTTGTGTGGTCTCTTTTTTATTGCAATCACCCTCATACTCTGCTAAAGAAATGTTATTATTTGTTGTATTACTGTGGTTGGGGAGTGTAAGTGAGTTGGTTATGTTTTCTGGTATTCTTAGCTGTTATTTATTTAATTTGTTTTGTTTGGATTTTTGCTTTGGTTTGGGTTTATTTTGTTGGGCTGTTAGCTGGGAATATGTGCTGGGAAGGTGCAGGGATGGCCAAAATCCCCCTCCAGACTCAGCAACCTCTGCCCTTTTGTCTGTTCTCCACTGTCCCCAGAGATGTAGAGGTAGTGTAGAGCTCTACAGATAGTGAGGAGGAGGAGGGCAAGGGCTGGCACTGGTGGGGGAAGTGAAAGGAGTGGGTGGATTGGGGTAGTGGTGAAAAAGAAGATGTCCTGGCATGAAGTGGGTTCAGGAAAGGTGTCCTCCCTGCCTGATTCCCATATCCAAGGGCTCTGCTATTGGCAGGCAAGTAACGCAGTCTTCCATGGTCACTCATTCTACTCAGGCGGTGTTATGCAATGCCAGGTCTATTAAGAACAAGACTGCTTTAATAGCAGATCTTGTTGAATCATCTGACCTGGCTTGCATCACCAAGACCTTGCTGGATGAAAATGCTGGCCCAGTTTTGGACTCAGCAGTTCCAGCTGGGTACTCAGTGATACACTGCCCAAAAATGGATCATAGGGGTGGGAGTGTAGCCATCTGTTTTAGATCAGAACTGAGCTGGGTGGAGGTTCCAGTGAGGACCATCAACTCCTTTGTATGTATCCTGGGTGACAGCAGAGAGTGCAGAATTCTTCTCATCTACAGTCCACCAGGAGATGGGAAAGTTTTCCTGCAGGAAGTCACAGACATTATTGTCGACCTGTCATTGGATTCCCCCAGATGGCTGATCCTGGGGGATTTCAATGCCTGGGTCGAAGATGAACTATCACAGTTTAGTCAAGACTTCCTCCAGCTAATAAGTTTGCTTGGCCTTATACAGGTTATTACCTTCTCAACCCATATTGTAGGGCAGTCATTGGTCTTGATATTCCTCCTGGGGATGGAGATACCCAATCTGGTGGTGGAGCCAGTCGGGTGATCTGACCATCACACCATCAGGTTCAGGTTCAGGTTCATGGCTCCCCTGAATAGGTCTGCCCCTATGGAGATGGTCCAGTACCATCCTTTAAGGGGTGTTACCTCAGATGGCCTAGTGAGGGTACTGGATCCATCGGGTGTACCACGTGAATGCATGGATCCAGGGGATCTAATACTTGCCTATAATAAGGCAGTGGTGGCAGCCCTGGATTATATAGCACCTGTTCATGTTCGCCCCTTACCCTCCACCCAGGGTCTCCTTGGTTTGATGAGACCGTGAAGGAGCTGAGGATAGTGGGCGAAGGCTAGAGCAGAGCTGGCAGAAATCAGACTTGGATTGTGGTAAACTTAGATTGATGGACCATCATGTGGTCTATCAATCAGCAATCACCCATAAGAAGGAATTCCTGTTCAGGAAGATTGCTGCTGCACAGAACCAACCAACTCAGCTCTTCCAGACTGTGGACAGATTGTGCAATCCAACCTGTCTGCAGTCTGGAGTCTTGTCACAAGAATGGTGTGATGAGTTTGCTCGATTCTTTGCAGATAAGGTTGCCACAATCAGGTCCAATATCTGTCTGGCTCACTCTAATGGAAGTTGCAGCGGTCGGCAGGAGATGTCGCGCCTTCAATTTACCTGGTCTGACTTTAGCCAACCTGCAATCACTGACATAGCGATGATCATCTGGACATTGTGACCAACCAGCTGTAGTTTGGACCCAGGCCCTACACGCCTCCTGGTAGGATGCGTTGATGAGATGGTCCCAGTCCTAGCTGAGATAGTTTGAAGGTCATTGGAGAGGGGGATCTTTCCAGATCCTCTGAAGGAGGTGGCTGTCTTGCCTCTCCTAAAAAAGCCCTCCCTGGACCCCGACTACTTGGCAAACTACAGATCTGTCTCTTACCTACCCTTTGTGGGTAAGGCTATTGAGAAGGTGGTTGTGTCATAAGTGGATGATCATTTGACCAGCCACAATGTCTATGATTCGCTCCAGTTGGTATTTAGGAGGAGACATAGTATTGAGACAGTCCTTGTCCGGCTGCTAATTGACCTCCTAATAGCGAGAGATCGGAAGACTCATTCCATCTTGGTCCTCCTTGATCTCTCTGCAGCCTTTGGCACTGTGGACCATGGAGTGTTGTTGGAGTGTCTGTGGCTCGTTTCTGGACTGTCTGGTACAGTCCTCAGTTGGTTTTGATCTTTCCTCAAGTGTAGGACTCAGAGAATGATGTCTGGAATTTATTCCTCAGCCCCTCTCCCCCTATTCTGCAGGGTGCCACAGGGCTCCATCTTGTCACCCATGTAGTTTAAAGTGTATATGCTGCCATTTGGAGAGATTATTAGATGGCGTGGTCTGAGTTTTCACTGCTACACAGATGACACTCAGCTATACATGTCCTTTGCACCTGGTCAAGATGTGTTCCTTTCAGTACTTGACAACTGTCTCACTGAGATCCAGGACTGGATAAGTGCAAATTGGCTGCAGTTGAACCCGGCTAAAACTGAGGTGCTGGTTGTGGACGCTGATCACCATGAGGTGGGTGTGTCGGCAGGTTCACCTTTGGGACTATGTCTTGGGGGTGTGGCGCTGACTACCTCAGACTGCATGCGGAACTTGGGCATTATTGTTGATGACAGTTTGACCCTGAAATCACAGGTGTCAGCAGTCATCAAGACCTCTTTCTACCATCTGCAGACTATCACCCGGGTAAAACACCTGGCTTCTCCCGAAGATTTTCCAACGCTGGTTCAAGCCTTTGTTACCTCTCACCTTAACTACTGCAATGCTCTGTACCTAAGGCTACTGGGGGTTGACATCCGCCATCTTCAGCAAGTACAGAATGTGGCAGCCAGGCTGCTGACTGGTACATCTAGAGTCAGTCACATAACGCCTGTGCTCCACAGACTGCACTGGCTTCCAGTGCAGTGGAGGATCACCTTCAACGTCTGTTTGCTCACCTATAAAGCCCTACATGACCAGGGACCTAGTTACTTGCAAGATCTCCTTCGCCCTTACTGTCCCCTCCGCCCTCTCCGATCTGCTGATGAGGGATTGCTAGAGATTCCCAGGATCTGTTTAAATACTTCTGGGGCCCGGTACTCTAGTTTTGTGGCCCTGACCTTGTGGAATTCTGTACCTTGACAGATATGAGACTGCCTGACCATCCAGGAGTTTAAAACTGCACTCAAAACCTATTTATTTGAATCAGCATTTGGAGGTTCTAATTGATAGTATTTTAACTGCGAGCGTTTTTAAGATATAGAATTCTACTGATTATTTTTGGAATTATTTACTGTACTTGTTGTGCTATTGTACAAGTGCCTTGGTTGTGGAAAGGCCCTTTTTACAAATAAATTATGATTGCTTAATTGATTGAAAACAAACCTCATTGTTCTAAGGAAGTAAAGTAACAAACCACAGAAAACAGGAAAAAAATCACTAAAAACACTAACTAGAACAGCACTAGATGCTTCCTAAACAATGATGCAAGCCTGACTTTTTGTTGCTGGAGCCACAGACAAACTCCCCTCCACCAAAGCACACTACACTGTCTGCAATGCAGAAACTGAAACTACTTTAAATTAGGTAAATCACAAAACAAGAACAAAAAAAAAATAGTTGGTGAGCTACAGGCACACAGGTACAAGGCACAGTACACACTTAATGGAGTGATTTTGGACATAAAAAATGACATCCCCTGGGCCATATTCAAAAGGTGTTGATATGCCGTGGAAATCCAGATGCGCCATGGCTCAAAATTAATGTATGTGGTGTATCTGGAGGGGGCATTCCCCTGCATATAAGACACATCTCCATATTCAGCCAAGATGTGCAGTGCATCTGCCCGCACATCTCGGAGATGTGCCACACAGAATAGGCATGGAAAAACCATGCCTAAGTGGTAGCCATCCACAGGCGGGCTGCTGTATTGCACAGTGTAACACAGCAGCCCACCCCCTGGGTGGCTACCCCCCAGCAATGATCTTGAGGGAGATCATTAAACCCTCATATCCCTTGTAGTCTAGTGGCCGCCACTTCCAGAACCCCATCTATAAAATACAATACCCTCGAAATCCCCTGGTAGTCTAGTGGCCCCCCCCTCCCTTGCTGAACCTCATCCATAGTATTATTATCTATCAAAACTCCCTGGTAGTCTACTGGTACCCACCTACCAGCCCTGATCACAGCAAAACCTACACCCAAGATTGCCCTGGTAGTCCAGTGGGCCCCCACCCATTGAGGCAACCAAACCCTACCCCTGTTCCCCCTCGTCCCAACATGGGCATGACAGCCAATAGGCAGCAAAACCCACCAGCACACTTCCACAGCTGTCCACCAACTGTGCTGTCACTGACTGACAGCTTACAGTAAGCTCTGTAATACCATTGGTTGACATCATCCACCAATGGGCTTGCAGTTAGTACAGTAAGCATTCATTCACAACTTTGTGAATGACACAGCATTGTCAATGAATGCTTACAGTACTCACTGCAAGCACAAATGATATTGCAGAGCTTACTGTAAGCTGTCATTCAGTGACAGCACAGTCTGTGGGCAGTGGAGGTGTGCGTGGGTGGGTTTTGCTGCCCGCCGCTGTCATGCCATACGGGATGGGAAACTAGGTGGGGCTTGGTTGCCCTCAGTGGGTGGGGGGTGGGGGAGTCCACTGGACTACCAGGACAATCTCGGGTGTGGGATTTGCTGCGATCAGGGCTGGAAGGGAGGTACCACTAGACTACCAGGGAGTTTTGATAGATAATAATACTATGGCTGGGGTTCAGCAAGGAAGGGTGGCCACTAGACTAGCAGGGGGTTTCAATAGATACTTACACTAAGGATGGGGTTTGGCAAGGGATGGGGTCCACTAGATTTCTAGAGGGTTGTGGTGTGCTTTGGGACATGGAGGTCAAAGGGCACCCAGCACATTGTGCTGGGTGCAGCCCTGCCCCAGACATGCAAATGGGGCCATACTGACATGCAAATGGCCCCATTTGTGCCTTGAATGGCTAATGGCCCCATTTGCATGTCACTGTCTGAACATCTGGAATTTGCACTCAGTGCATCCCGAGGATGTGCTGCACATCCCCATTCCAAGTGTTCAGACTGCAAAGGGGGATGCACCGGTGCATCTTCGTCAGCCCCCTTTGCACAGCCCACATCATTTGATATATTCAGACGGGATGCGTGATCATGCATCTCATTTGAATATAGCACTGGTGTGCACCATTTTGAGTGCAGTTTGAAAATCCTGGCCTACATATTTAAAGTGGTTTTATAAGGTTTGTTAGCAGACAGCTCCAGAGTACATTTAACTCCAACTCTCTCTTACTCACAGTACACTGAGTTAAGCCTATGTATGGAAAAACAGCCCATGTGACCCCTTTCCCATGAACCTTTGCTAACTTCACCTTAGAACCATAATTCATAGGCAAAGTTAGGCGAAATTGCCAGTTTCGCCATTTGTGAATTTCTACTTCAATGCAAAGTAGAAGTTCGCCAAACAGACTAAATTAGCAAATTTCAAAAAATTTGTAAAATTCTCTGTGGAATGAAATTTTCTAACTTTGCCCACCAATAACTAGAACAAGACAAGCCAATAATTATAAAACCAACAGAAAAAGGTTGGTGGGATTGTCATGATGAGCTACGTGGACTGCAAGACAGACTGTGAAAGACTTTTAGCTCATCGCATTAACTACAGCATTTTAACAGAGGATCTCCTTAAGGACTTTCAAGCAGTAATTAGAAGCTGCTAACACAAGTAGAAGATATGGGGTGGATAGCCTCACTGGAAGACCTTAAATTAGTATGTAGTTACTATGTAACATCTCTGCAACGTGTAACCTGGAAACAAAACATTTGTGTGTCAATTGTATTTTTGCTAACACAAGTAGAAGATATGGGGTGGATAGCCTCACTGGAAGACCTTAAATTAGTATGTAGTTACTATGTAACATCTCTGCAACGTGTAACCTGGAAACAAAACATTTGTGTGTCAATTGTATTTTTGTGCAATACATACAGTAATCTATAATCATGTATCATTGTATGTGTAACTGTTAGCCATTATTGGCAAGACACTATTATAAACATGCTTCTGGGCATAATAGGCTACCTTGTAAAATGATCTTCAGATGTATAAAGAAAAAAAGGTGTTCATCTAGAGCCCCTTTCAACTCCACTGTCACCCTGTGGTGAGTGCAATTCAATCCCTTGAATTGGCTCTGCTTTGCTTTCTGCAGGTAGTTACCCACAAGCTTCGATATGATTAGTACTGCATCCTGCACGAATGGGTCATTACTTGCTCCTAGCTGCTAGCCTAACCCCAGTCCCTCTGGTCCAGCACTGACACAAAGTAACTGTTAAGTACAGCTTTCTGGGTTCATCAGGGGCTCCCTCCCTTCCACAGTAACAGGGCTCATGATTTTGTATCTTGACTTTCCTCTTGTTTGTTAGGAAAAATACATATTAAACGCAATTAATTTTATATAGACTACTCACAGCACATTGTGGTTTGGAAGCACATAAGTACTCACAAGTGGCTATTTTACTCCAATGTATGCATCTACCATTCGTGCTAGTCTTAACAGATTTCACATGCATCTTGTTTCCCAGCTATAGTAATGCACTGAGAAATGTTTTTTCCAGATGTGGTTTCACAGATTACTCTGCATGTTTTCCTAGTACAAATAAGTGTATATGAATCAATGATAAATGATTGAAATGGATCATGCATTTTATGGAAAACATTTTTTTCCTAATTATTTAATTGTTTGGCCTGTCTCATAAATAGCATGCTCATATTACATAGCATATCATTATTGTGTTACTGAATTAGGGTCATAAACCCATAAGATTGTTTTTGAAGGCAAAAAAGTACTTCAGACCCACTGTGCTTTTAGTACAATTGTAAAAATATGTTCACGCAACAGAGGACTCTAGTATGCAGCAAATGTCCCTATTCCTGTACATTTTATTTATTTATTGATTGATTTTTTATGTTTGCTTACACGCATGTGTAAGAAACATAGTGCCATCATCCGGGTTTTCGGAGGTGTGGCAGCCATCTTCCAATTCAGTCAGTGTGTTTGCAGGCGCAGCCCCAGTTTTCCAATCCCTGCTGCAGCTGTCTATGACAGCAGTTGAAAATGCAGTGGCATACAGTTGAAAGGGAGAGCTCCACTTCAGTGAGCAGAGCTCCCCCCTCCACACGCATGCATATTGCTTGCTCACATGCTCCCCCCCAATCACATACTGTATGGCCAGTGGAGGTGCCCAATCCACTGTTGGCTCCATGCCCCCCAAACAAAAAGCTTTCCAGGTGCCATGCTGGGAGCCCACCCCAGCATGGCACATGTATGTATGGCCGACAGGGGTGCCCAATCCCCCGTCGGCTCCAGGCTCCCCCCAAACAGCCTTACAGCTGCCATGCTGGGAACCCACCCCAGCATGGCACAAGTTCGTATGGCCAACAGGGGTGCCCAATCCCCGGTTGGCTCAAGGCCCCCACCAAACAGCCTTCAAGCTGCCACACTGGGAGCCCACCTCAGCATGGCAAATGTCCCGTGTCATCTTTCTTAAAAAAAAAACTGTAAACAAGAAAACATTCCTCGGCACTATCCCAGCCCACCCGCACCCACCCACTGTGTACCCTGCCTCCCCACAGCCCCTCACCTCATACTTACCTCTGGAGCTCAGCACAACGATCTTCGGTGGACCGGGAACATGTCTGCACTCTTCAAAGCCAACCGCGAACTGAGGAAATGCTGGTTAAGATGTATAATGCAATAAATAGGTTTTTTTTCAACTTTAATGCATATCTCAGGCATTTTTTGGAATTTTGCCAGCAAATTTTCAACATGGGGTTTTTGGGACCCCTCCTCATGAATTCTTGAACGTCATGGTGTTGATCGGGCCCCAAGGGTGATTTTGCAGTCACTGCACAAAATCACCTTTTGGGACTGATTAATGAAAGGACAGTGCCAGTGTTCATAAGGTGGGCTCTCAAAAAGCCTATGTTGAAAATTTGGTGAAAAAATAAAAATATGTAACTTTTTCTTAGCGTGTAGTTGCTCAGTTCCCATGTACACTGTAAGTTCGCTAATTTTTATTATTTGTACTAGATTTTTCAACATTGCCATTTTACCACACCTCCTTATCAGCAGTACAGCTGTCATTTTCACATCTCACCCAAATGTGTTTCTGCGCATGCAGCGATAATGGTTCAATGGTGTGTACAATCAATATTTGGGACAGATTAAGAAAATCACAGTGACACTGTTCATGAGCAGAGGTCTTAAAATGGCTATGTTGAAAATTTGGTGACAAAAGTCCATAAAATGACTGCGTTACAAGTGAGCATTGCGCAGTTTCCATGCACCCTCGTAAATTCATGACTTTGTAATATTTTCAGTCCAGATTTTCACCAGTGGCATTTTTCCACACTTCCTTATGAACAGTACAGCTGTTATTTTTCATAACATGGCTGAAATGTGTTTTCACACTTTCAGCGCAGAAATGTGTGGTCACTGTGGGAAATCATTGCTCGAGACAGATAAAGAAAATCACAGTTACAATGTTCATGATCGGAGGTCCCAAAATGCCTGTGTTGACAATCTGCTGTAAAAAATCCCCAAACTAATTACATTATGGGTGTGCATTACACAGTTTCTATGCACACCCGTGACTTCACCAGTAATTTTAATATTTTCACTGCAGATTTTCAACATTGCCATTTTTTACACCTCCTCATGAACAGTACAGCTGTCATTTTTCACATCCTGTTCGGAATGTGTTTTTGCACCTGTGGTGCTAAGTGCCATAGTCACTGTGTAAAAGCAGCTTTTGGCTAACAAACTGATATTGCCACTGTACATGAGATGGGGGTCACAAAAAAAAATCTTGAAAATTTGGAGTGAAAATACCAGCGAATGCCTGAGGCGTTAGGGTTTCCAACCATAACGCCCCACCCTGTAGAGAATGACAGGCATCAGGGGTGTGACTTGGGATTCACGCCTATAATGCTCATACCATTCCATACCCTGCAGCCAGTGAGAGGCATCGAGGTATGCCTTGGACTCTTCTGCCCCAAAGTTCACCCCATTCTCCTATACCGCACCCATCTCACCATATTTCCTGATGGAATGGGGTGCGCATAAGAGCCAAAGACCCCAAGGCACACCGTGACACTTGTCAGTGTCTGCAGGGTAAGGTGTGGTGAAATGGCATGGCCGTTATGCCTGATGACCCAAAGGCACACCCCAATGCCTGTCAGTCTCTGCGGGGTGGTGGTGGGGTTGGCTTCAGTTGAATACTTCACTGCCATTCCCATTATGCAGCTCTGTAACTCGTACACTACCAATGCCAATGCCAGCAAGCAAACATTCGGCATTGACAAATGCTAGTTGTAGATGTTTTTAACATGGTAAGGAACACTGAACCATGGCTTGCTTCAAGGAGAAGGAGGGGATTACAAGAAAGAAGGGGAAGGCAACAATATAACAATAGTGCAGTACAATGAATTAAACAAGTCAAAATGTGCAAAAAAAAAAACTTAAGGCATGTTTAAGAAAATACAAAGTAGAAAGGGAAAAGTCATAAACAGAATTTACAATAAAGTATAAATGAGTGAATGAAGAGAATAAGAAGGAACATTGCAGGAGAGGCAGAGGGTGAGAGGAAGGATGACTGCTGCCAGATGAGACTCAGGGGAGGAGATTGCAGATAAAAGAGGGGAATATAATATCAAATGGTATGGAAATAGAGTATAGATAAAAAGAAAACTGTCAATATATACAAAAGGCAGCACTCAAATGCAATGAATGAAATGTAGACAGGCTAGCAACTGAGAACAACATTTGCAATAAGATACAACTGAATACAGCAGTAGGGAATAAAGGCACTCTGGGGGTAAGGCAGTATGGAAGAAAGAGAGACTGTGGCAGAAAGCAGGTGACAGGAGGAGGGCTGATGAGGAAGGACCAGTCTGTAACTTGGAGTCCCCCCCGCATCGTCATAAAGTGAATGAGTCTTATTGCAGATATTGGACTAGTTGCAAGAGCAAGTTGGAGCAAAGTGGTCATGTAGTAGAGCTCTGAATGATAGGGAGGATGAAGAGGAGCACAGGGTTGGGGAGGGTCATTTTAGAGGAGCAAGAAACATTAAAGGAGAAGACAGAGGGGGTTCAGAGGAGTGTAGGGCTTATGAGGAGGGGAAGAGAGGTAACAGGGGAGGTGATCAAACCAGAACCTAGATGAAAGGGAAGCACAGTACAATAGATGGCTACCCTTGAGATAGGGGAGAGTAATGGCTGGAATAGAGGGACCAACGATGTATGTTGGGGAGGACAGTTTAGAGTGAAACAGTTGAAGGAGTGTGGGGGGGTCTAGTTTTGGAGGTGGCACTGTATACCACATCCACATAATCAAACACTGTAAAGATCATCTTAAGCAATCTCACAGCTGACTCAGAGTGTCAGGCAAGATTTGCTGTGGCACAGTGCAAGACGTTTTGGGAGGAGCCTTTAATGGATGTAATGGATGTCAGAGGAGAAACTGAGGTTTCAATCCTGTCACACACCAAGGTACTTACAGAAAACTAGGGGACGTCTTCTAGATGGGAGCCATCCAGAGCATGAAGACATGGGTTTTGTTGAGCTGATTGAGTCTCTGTTTGCTGTCAATGGTCATGGAGTCCCTTTTCTTGGCATTTAGTGAGAGATGGTAAGTGTGGAACCAGCACTGAACGTAATCAAAGTTATACTGCTAGGTTACTTTCAGCTTGGGGGGTTAAGGCTCCAGAGAGAAAAAGTATGGTGTTGTCAGCACACATGCATGTGTACATTTGAGGAGGCAGGCTAAGCAGAAATCATTAAGGAAAGTGGAGAACAAGAGCGGACCCATGGTGGAAGCCTGGAAAATACACGATCAGATAGGAAGGAGGGCTAGAGCATCACCTTATTGGGCAGGTAGAAGTGGAACCAATTGATTAAGACATCAGACAAGCTTACCCCTATGAGTTTGTTGAGTAGGATGGGATGTTATGAAGGTAACAGCTACTCACAGGGTGCATCAAATATTGCTAGACCAAATGCATGGTGTAGTGCAGGAGGGCTGAAATCTTCCCAGAAATATAAACAGGATTTGTGATATATTTTAAGCATTTAGACATTATAGGCCAGATTCCAAAAGCACTCTGACTGACATAAGGTGCTTATGCCAGACAACGATGATGCAATATGCACCTTGCATCATAAATTGTGGTGATCCCTATTCTGGAATGCGGTCTGCGCCAGACTGGGATACTGCTGTGTCAAAGGGGCACTGTGCCACCCTTGCGACCAGCATCAGGGCACTCCAGGTCACAAGAGGGCTTGTGCCATGGTGGGGCTGCAACATAACCTTCATTGGGATTCCAAAAGCCCCACCATGGTCATAATAAGGGGGTCACATTAGGCCAGACAGAAGGTGGTCTACACCCCTTGCTGCATTGCCCCTCAAAGTGGAGAGCTGGCGGGGGCCTCTGTTTGGGGGGTCTAGGGGCCAAAGGGACAGAGGAGCACGTTAGAGGTGTTGGGGAGCAAGTGGGTATGCCAGAGGGGTGATTGGGCACCCGGTGGGGGGTGCTATTCTTATATAGCACAGCAGACACCATTACGTGACTTGTACTAACAAGGGCACCTCTTCCATGTGCTTGATCATCTCCCCCAGAATACCCACCCACTCTCTAACACCCCCATGACATCCATCTGCCACTTCTGCCCCAGGAGCCCTCCTAGCATTGATTTCTGTCTTGCGCCTGGTGGGGAGTGGGTGGATCCATACGGCAGGTCCCACAGGTGTGCCTAGCATTCAGCGCTAACCTGCCTTTGTGGCAATTCCCAGGTGTTTGGCACAGGGACCCCTGATGTTATGGAATCTGGTGCATGGTTCCTGATGCACCGGGAGTGTACCACAGCCCTAGATCACTGTAAAATTCAGTTTGACTTCACCAGTTTGTCTGAACAACATCAGCTCCCAATGCAGTAATTTGGGTGGGATAAAACAGACTACGAAGGGAGGAAGTGAAGACTCAAGGTAATTCATGAATATGAATTAAAGTGTCTTACTTTTGGCAGGCCCTGTTGGCATGCATCTGCCGTGGATTGCCATTCTATTTGTCAGCTACTGTGGTATGATGTGCCTTTAGATGGCATTGAGCAAGGCAGTAGACGTGATACAGTATAAGAGCAAACGATATAATAAGATATAATAAATAATATAATCTGATATGATATATGAGAAGATAATATGGTCTAATATATGATAAATAATCAGATATGACACGTATGAGAAGATAAAATAATCTGGTATAACACTATAATACATATTATGATATAATCTGTTATATGACAATATAGAATAATCTGGTATAATATGACAACATATATGATAATATAATGTTACATACATGACATAAAATGATATAATATATTTAATGCATGATCATTTCTATTATTTTAGTAGTCTTTCATAATAGAAACATAGAAACATAGAATCTGATGGCAGATAAGGACCGCTTGGCCTACCTAGTCTGCCCATTTCCCTACCTAATGGATAAGCTGCAGTCCTACTTCCTCCTACCCCCCACTAGAATTGCCTTATGTCTGTCCTATTCATTCTTGAATTCTCCCACTGTTTTTGACTCTACAACCTCCTCATGAAGGCTGTGCCATGCATCTACAACCCTCTCTGTGAAGAAATGCTTCCTTACATTACCTCTGAGCCGTCCACCCTCTATCTTCAAATTGTGCCCCCTTGTTCTTGCACATCTCTTTCTCTGAAAGATGCTACCCTCTTAGACTTTGTTGATTTCCTTGAGGTTTTTGAATGTTTCTGTCATGTCCCCACTCTCCCCCCTTTCCTCAAGGCTATACATCTTAAGCTCCTTTAGTCTTTCTCCATATGTCTTCTGGTGCAGACCCTGCACCATTTTGGTTGCCCTCCTCTGGACAGCCTCCACCCTGTCTATGTCTTTGTGGAGATGGGGTCTCCAGAACTGTACACAGTACTCCAGATGTGGTCTTACCAAGTGTCTGTACAGAGGGACAACAACTTCCTATTTTCTACTGGTGATGCCTCTCCCTATGCATCCCAGAATACCCCAGCCCTCCTTACTGCCTTTTCACATGCTGGCCCACCTTTAGGTCATCTGATATGACTACCCCTAGAGCCCTTTCCATCGTTGATGTTGTTAGTATCGCACCTCCCACTGTGCACTCTTCCCCTGGGATTTTGTTTCCCAGGTGCATTACTTTGCACTTCTTTGTGTTGAATCTAAGCTGCCATTCATTTGACCATTCTTCCAACCTTGCCAAGTCCATTTTCATTTTTTCCACCCCACCTTGCTTATCAACCCTGTTGTGGATCTTTGTGTCATCTGCAAAGAGACATACTTTTCCTTCCCGTCCCTATGCAATGTCACTTATAAAGACATTAAAAAAGACTGGTCACAGTACTAAACCCTGTGGTACCCCACTAGTAACACCCCTTTCTTCACTGTGAACTCCATTTACTATTACCCTCTGTGTTCTGTTGTCCAGCCAGTGTTTTATCCAGGCTACCACACTGGGACCCACTCTCAGGCTGGCTAATTTGTTTATTAATCTTTTGTGTGGGACTGTGTCAAATGCATTGCTAAAGTCTAGGTAGGCCATGTCCACAGCCCCTCCGTGGTCTACTACGTTGGTCGCCCAGTCAAAGAAATCAATTAGATTTGTCTGAAATGACCTTCCTGCTGTGAATCCATGCTGCCTTGGTTCCTGTGTCCCACTGGCCTCTAGGTACTCAACAATTCTTTCCTTCAGAAGTCTGCTGAGACAGAGAGAGAGAGAGAGAGAGAGAAAGCAGCCAAAGCTTCCTTAAATCAAGAAGGTTATTTTCTAGGCTACACTGAACTGAATCATTACTTTTTGGACCTGCATAAGTAACTCATATTGATTCTATTTTTGGGGTTGACTTTTCTTAGTTTAACTTTAATTTGCCAGGGAGGAACTGCAGCTGGGAGATATTTGCAGTCATCAGTGACTAGACCTGTTAATTAACCTCTACGAAATAGGTGTCTGTCAAGGGGAGGAGCTGAAAGGGGTCTAGTTGAACTGTGGATTTAAAACAGGAGTTGTTTGTGGTCTCTGATGAGACAGAGAGAGAGAGAGAGAAAGCAGCCAAAGCTTACTTAAATCAAGGAGGTTATTTTCTAGACTACACTGAATTGAATTATTACTTTTTGGAACTGTGTAAGTAACTAGTATTGATTCTGTTTTTGGGGTTGACTTTTCTTAGTTTAATTTTAATTTGCCAGGGAGGAACTGTAGCTGGGAGATATTTGCAGTCATTTGTGACTAGACCTGTTACTTAACCTCTGCAAAATAGGTGTCTGAAAGGAAGGAAGGCACTCCCCTGGGTGGAGGGTCACAGTTGTAGTTAATTGTTTCTGGAAGGCATAGGTTTTCTCCCACCCCACCCACCCCAAGCGCATAACTTCCCTTATAGCAGGGGTTCTGACATCACTTCCCCAAACTGCTAACATACACCTGCTCATATCCTTAAAGGCACAGCACACTGAATAGGGGTAGAGACACTCATAAGCTTGCACAGACTAAAACAAGAACAAAAAAAAAGAAAAGCATCTGTAACAGGAAGAGGCACAGACATGTGGGGAGAGGTGCAATGCACTGGCTGTTGAGCAGCAGTCTTCTGGGAGACATTCTGGAGACTGTGATGCTGCTCTATTTGCTGACACCTCTCTGGTCTGAGGGAGGAGGTTGTTCACCTCCATGATGAGCTGGCAAGGATTCGGGAAACCTGCTCCCCCCCAAGGGACCACCAAGGCCACTGCCACTACCTCAGAGGTTGCCAAAAAAGAGGAGTGGTTGGACCATTGTGGGCTCAGGGAGGGTGAGGGTGGTGGAACAGAGGTGCATCCCTCCAGTTGTGCCTCTCCACAATTCATTTGCCACTTTGGTGGAGCATGGTTCCTCCATGGAGGCACCCACAGTGGAGACCAAGGAGGATGCTGGGAACCTTCAAAATGGAGACCCACAGGAGGGTGGCACAGGACCCCTAAGGGTAAGGAAACAACTCTTAGTGGGGGACTCAGTTGTTAGGGGGGGTACAACTGGGGGAGGGAGGGTAAAGGGAGGTAAGGCCTGGTGCCATGGCTTGGAGGGACAGGAAATGAATCCTCAGGATCGTGGGAGCAGCAGCAAGGGGGAGTGAGCTGGATGTCATTATCCACCTAAGGACAAATGACCTGGCTGAAAATGGGATCAGACCCATGCAACAGGAGTTTGTGGAGCTGGGGAGTGGCCTTAGACAAGTAGCACACACAGTAACTTTCTCAGACGTGCTACCTGTCTATGGCATGGATGAGGCTAGGGTACTCAGCACCATGGGATTCAATGAATGGTTGATAAACTTGTGCAGAGCTTAGGGATTTGGCTTCATTGAGGACTGGGGCTCCACCTGGAGGGATGCAGGCCTATACAGGTGCAATGGTCTGCATCTATCCAGGAGGGAAACCAGGATCCTAAGTGATAGGTTTAAATGCTTCATTGGCAATCATTTAAACTAGCCAAAGGGGGGAGGCACTGAAAAGGTGAAGGGAAATCCTAGCCCCCCCAAAACAAATCAAGGTAGTTAGTGAGGTAAACAAAAAGATAGAGCATGTCAATAGGGAGAAAGGCAGAATTAAATGGAGAAAAAGACAAAGGTAGTAAGGACAAGGATGGGGCAAAAAGAAATAAAGCCATAAAAAAATTGAGGTTAATGAGTAACAATGCCCATAGTTTGGGTAAAAAGCTCCCCGAAATGGTGGCCTTGATGGAAGAGGGATGCTTAGATATGGTGGCAGTCATAGAAACATGGTACACTGAGAACCATGCATGGAATATCAACATACCAGGGTACACAATCTACAGGAAGGACAGGGAGGGAAGAAAAAGAGGAGGAGTTGCTCTCTATGTAAGGGAAGGGATCAAAAGAACAGAACTAAAGGGTAAACAGGGAGGAGACGAGGCACTGTGGGTCACCCTGGAGACTGGAAATGGCTCCACAATCCACACAGGGGTTGTATACAGACCCCCATCTTAATGGAAGGAAATGGACAAGGAAAT
Organism: Neoceratodus forsteri; assembly: GCA_016271365.2. Classification (NCBI taxonomy): domain Eukaryota; kingdom Metazoa; phylum Chordata; order Ceratodontiformes; family Ceratodontidae; genus Neoceratodus; species Neoceratodus forsteri. The sequence goes on along the minus strand of CM057449.1, from coordinate 1,578,267,019 downwards.
GATTGAAGGCATCCTTAGGATGGCAGAGAAAGGGGAGATATTGCTGATGGGAGCCTGAATATGCCAGATGTTAACTGGGGCACATTTGCTGCAGCCACATCCAAGAGCAGGACCATTCTCGATGCCCTACAGGTGGAATGCCTCAGACAGCTTGTTTTGGAACCCACTCGGGAGGGAGGAATCTTAGACCTGGTACTCTCAAATGGGGACAGAGAGAGGATCTCTGATCTTGAAGTGGGTAGCCATCTGGGAACAAGCGACCACCAAACAGTGTGGTTCATGATAAACTTAGCTGTAGAGTCAAGCCATACAAAAGTGAAGGTTCTGGACTTCAGGAGGGCTGATTTTGTCAAAATGGGAGAATGCCTCAGAAAAGCACTAGCAAACAGGCAAGAAGGTGGAGTGGAACAACAATGGGGAAACATCAAAACTGCCATCACAGAGGCAACAAGCCTTTGTGTGAAGCAAATAAACAAATCAAAATGAAAGAAAAAAACACTATGGTTCTCAAAAGAAGTGGTGGGAAAGGTAAGGGAGAAAAAGGTAGCATTCATGAAGTATAAGGAAACACAGAAGGAGCAGGACAGAGAACTGTACCAGTTAAAGCAGAAGGAAGCGGGGAAGGCAGTCAGAATAACAAAGGCCCAAACCAAGGAAAAGATAGCCAACTTGGTTAAGAAGGTGGATAAAACCTTTTATAGGTACATTAGGGACAAAGAAAGACTAAGGCAGGGATACTGAGGCTGAATAAAGAGGAAGGAGGTTGGGCAGAGAGAGACAGTGAAAAACCAGGGATACTGAATGAATACTTCTGCTCAGTATTCACAATGGAAAAACAGGGGGCGATGCCTAATCCAGTCAGTAGAAGCACTCTGGATAGGGGAGTCGATATTAGTCCTTTCACAGAAGAAAGAGTTCTGAAAGAACTCTTAAAACTGAAGGTGGATAAAGCAATGGGGCCTGATGGGATTCACCCTAGAATTCTAAAAGAACTAAGGGAAGAACTAGTAACAGCACTGACTACACTTTTTAATAAATCATGTCTGGATGGTGTGGTACCTGAGGACTGGAGGAGGGCAGATGTGATTCCCCTTCACAAAAGTGTGAGCATGACAGAGGCAGGAAACTACAGACCCGTCAGTTTGACCTCAGTGGTAGGGAAAATGATGGAATCACTTCTGAAGGAAAGAATTGTTGAGTACCTACAGGCCAGTGGGGCACAGGACCCAAGGCATCATGGATTAACAGTGGAAAAGTCATGTCAGACAAATCTAATTGAATCTCTGACTGGGTGACCAAAGTAGTAGACCAGGGAGGGGCTGTGGACATGGCCTACCTAGACTTTAGCAAGGCATTTGACACAGTCCTGCACAAAAGATTAATTAACAAATCAGCCAGCCTGGGTGTGGGTCCCAGGGTGGTAGCCTGGGTAAAACTCTAGCTGGACAACAGGACACAGTGGGTAATAGTAAATAGCATCCACAGTGAAGAAAGGGGGGGTTACTAGTGGGGTACCACAGTGTTCAGTACTGGGGCCAGTCCTTTTTAATGTCTTTATAAGTGACATTGCAGATAGACTGGAAGGGAAAGTATGTCTCTTTGCAGATGACACAAAGATCAGCAACAGGGTTGATACACAAGGTGGGGTGGAAAGGATGAAAAGGGACTTGGTAAGGTTGGAGGAATGGTCAAATGTATGGCAGCTTAATTTCAACACAAAGAAGTGCAAAGTAATGCACCTGGGAAACAAAAACCAAGGGGAAGAGTACACAATGGGGGATGAGATACTGACAACAACAACAAAAATGTAAAGGGACCTTGGGGGTAGTCATATCAGATGACTTAAAGGTGGGCCAGCAATGTGAGAAGGCAGTAAGTAGGGCTGGGGGGATACTGGGATGCATAGGGAGAGGCATCACCAGTAGAAAACAGGAAGTTGTTGTCCCTCTGTATAGACCGTTGGCAAGACTACATCTGGAGTACTGTGTACAGTTCTGGAGACCCCATCTCCACAAAGACATAGGCAGGGTGGAGGCTGCCCAGATGAGGGCAACCAAAATGGTGCAGGGTCTGCACCAGAAGGCATACAGTATGAAGAAATACTAAAAAAGCTTAAAATGTATAGCCTCAAGGAAAGGAGGGAGAGGAGGGTCATGATAGAAACTTTCAAATACCTCAAGGGAATCAACGAAGTCCAAGAGGGTAGCACCTTTCAGAAAAAGAGATGTGGAAGAACAAGGGGGCACAATTTGAAGATAGAATGGGACGGCTCAGAGGTAATGTGAGGAAGTATTTCTTCACGGAGAGGGTTGTAGATGCAGGGAACAACCTTCCTGAGGAGGTCATAGAGTCAAAAACAGTGGGGGAATCCAAGAATGCATGGGACAGGCATAAGGCAATTCTAGTGGGGGGTAGGAGGAAGTATGCTGTTGGTTAACTAGGATCTGCAGCTTATCCGTTAGGTAGGGAAATGGGCAGACTAGGTGGGCCAAAAGGTCCTTATCTGCCATCAAATTTTATGTTGCAATGTTTTCTCTGTTTCTATGATTCCATCATTTTCCCTACCAACTGACAAGTCTATAGTTTCCTGCCTCTGTCTTTCTTCCACTTTTGTGAAGGGGAATTACACCTGCCCTCCTCCAGTCCTCAGGATCCACACCATCCTCCCATGATTTAGAATTCTGCTGTGAATCCCATCAGGCCCCATTGCTTTATCCACCTTCTGTCTTAGGAGTTATTTCAGAACCCTTTCTTCTGATAAAAGACTAATATCAACCCCCCTATCCAGAGTGCTTCTATTGACTTGATTATGTATCTCCCCCTACTCTTCCATTGTGAATACTGAGCAGAAGTATTCATTCAGTATCCCTGCTTTTTCACTGTCACTCTCTGCCGAACCACCTTCCTCTTTGTTCAGCCTCAGTATCACTGCCTTAGTCTTGCTCCTTCTGTTTCCTTAATTTCCTGACTGTTATCTTTTTCTCCCTAACCTTCCCTGCCACTTCTTTTGAGAACTATAGTGTTTTTTCCTTTCGTTTTGATTTGTTTATTTGCTTCACACAAAGGCTTATTGCCTCTGTGATGGCAGTTTTGACTTTTCCCCATTGTTGCTCCACCCCTCCTTCTTGACTATTTGCTACTGCTTTTCTGAGGCACTCTCCCATTTTGACAAAATCAGCCCTCCTGAAGTCCAGTACCTTCACTTTTGTATGGCTTGACTCTACAGTTAAGTTTATAGTGAACCATACTGTTTGGTGGTCGCTTGTTCCCAGATGGCTACCCATTTTTAGATCAGAGATCCTCTCTCTGTCCCCATTTGAGAGTACCAGGTCTAAGATTGCTCCCTCCCGAGTGGGTTCCAAAACTAGCTGTCTGAGGCATGCCCCCTGTAGGGCATCGAGAATTTCCCTGCTCTTGGATGCGGCTGCAGCAAAGGTGCTCTGGTTAACATCTGACATATTCAGGTCCCCCATCAGCAATACCTCCCCTTTCTCTGCCATCCTAAGGATGCCCTTTATCATTTTCTTGTCCATTTCCTCCCCCTGAGGCGGGGGTCTGTATACAATCCCTGTGCGGTTTGTTGTGCCATTTCCAGTTTCCAGGGTGACCCACAGTGCCTCCTCTCCTCTCCTCCCTGTTTACCTTTTAGTTCTGTTGCTTTGATCCCTTCCCTTACATAGAGAGCTACTCCTCCTCCTCTTCTACCCTCCCTGTCCCTCCTGTAGATTGTGTACCCTGGTATGTTGGCATCCCAGTCATGGTTCTCTGCGTACTATGTTTCTGTCACTACCACGATATCCAGGCATCCATCTTCCATCACGGCCACCATTTCTGGGAGCTTTTTCCCTAGACTACAGGCATGGTACACATTACTCTCCATTTTTTTATGGCCTTATTTCTTTTTGCTCCATCCCTGTCCTTACTGCCTTTGTCTTTTTCTCCATTTACCCCTGCCCTCCTCCCTATCGACTGCTCTGTCCTTTTGTTTACCTCACTAACTACCCCGATTTTTTTTTTGACGGGGGCTTGGATTTCCCTTCTCCTTTTCGGTGTCTCTCCTCTTAGCTAGTTTAAATGCTTGCCAAAGAAGCATTTAAACCTATCACCTGGGATCCTGGTTCCCCTCCTGGACAGATGCAGACCATCGCACCAGTGTAGGAGTGCTTCCCTCCAGGTGGAGCCCCAGTCCCTAGTGAAGCCAAATCCCTGAGCTCTGCACCAGTTTTTCAACCATTCATTGAATCCCATGGTGCGGAGTACCCTAGCCTCATCCATGCCATTGACAGGTAGAACTTCTGAGAAAGTCACTGTGTGTGCTACTTGTCAAATGCTCTTTCCCAGCTCCACAAACTCCTGTTGCACTGCTCTGATGCCGTTCTCAGTCAGGTCATTTGTCCTTAGGTGGATAATGACTTCCAGCTCTCTTCCCCTTGTTGCTGCTCCCACAATCCTGAGGATTTGTTTCCTGTCCCTCCAAGCCATGGCGCCAGGCAGGCACCTAACCTCCCTTCCCCTTCCTCCCCCAGTTATACCCCCCTAAAAATTGAGTCCCCCACCAAGAGTTGTTTCCTTCCCCTGTGGAGTCCTGTGCCACCCTCCTGTGGGTCTCCATTTTGGAGGTTCCCAGCATCATCCTTGGTCTCCACTGCAGGTGTCTCCATAGAGGAACCATGCTCTGCCAGAGAGGTGAATGAATTGTGGAGAGGCACAAATGGAGGGATGTGCTGCTGTTCCACCACCCTCACCCTCCCTGAGCCAACCATGGTCCAACCACTCCTATTTCTTTGCAACTTCTGAGGTAGTGGTGGTGGCCTGGGTGGTCCTTTGGTGGGGGAGCAGGTTTCCCAAATCCTTGCCAGGTCAGCATGGAGACAAGCAACCTCCTCCTCCCTCAGACCAGAGAGTTGCATGCAAATAGGGCAGCAACGCAGTCTCCAGAATGTCTCCTGGAAGACTGCTGCTCCATAGCCAATGCATTGCACCACTCCCCACATTTCTGTCTCCCTTCCTGTTTCAGATGTTTTTCCTTTTTTTTTTGTTCTTGTTTTAGTGTGTGCAAGCTTGTGAGTGTCTCTACCCCCTATTTAATGTGCTGTGCCTTTAGGGATATGAACAGATGTATGTTGCTAGCAAGTTTGGGGAAGTGATGTCAGAACCCCTGCTATAAAGGAAGTTATGTGTTTGGGGCGGTGGGGTAAGGGGTAGCGTGGTGGGAGTAAACCAGTGCCCTCCAGAAACAATCAACTAGAACTCTGACCCTACACCCCAGGGAGTGCCTTCCTTCCTTTCAGACACCTATTTCACAGAAGTTTAGTAACAGGTCTAGTCACAAATGACTGCAAATATCTTCCAGCTAGAGTTCCTAGCTGGCAAATACAAGTTAAACTAAGAAAAGTCAACCCCAAAAATGGAGAATCAAAACTAGTTACTTACACAGGCCCAAAAATTAATAATTCAATTCAGTATAGTTTATTAAATTACCTCCTTGATTTAAGGAAGCTTTTGGCTGCTTTTTTTCTGTCTCTTTCTCTCTCTCTCCCAGATGCCCAATTTGTATGTATTATTATTTTTGTACTTTCCATGCACTAACAAGCATAACTTGCAAGTGCCTGTTGTGGTCATGCTTACTGGTTTTTGCATTTAGTCAAGTTCCAAGGTAGATCCAGTGTGAGTCTTTGGACTGCATGATGTCATTGATGATGTTGTGATAGGGCTTTTAGGTCTTGGTGTAGGTTGACAGACCTACACATGCCTGGGCTTGATCCCCAGTGTGGAACATTTTTTTCTTTCTCACTATAATTTATGCAGTATGAAAGAAATTGTTAGGCATCATTGCTGAGATTTTGTGGTTTCAATGCAGCTTGGAAAATATTACTTAAAACTGACAGACTGCGCATTACTAAAATCCAGTGTAGCTGTGAAATGGGGGTCTGCAATCACTGCTGAATGTCATTTACCACAAGCATGCTTCCCTTGTTAAGGAACCTTGGTACTGTGGTAGACCTACAGGCTACCAAGCAGTAGTGATTAGGGGACCTGGATTTGATCTCTGACAAGAAACAGTATAAGCTCAGGACTATTGTATTATTGCCACTGAACATCTGTAGTTTGTCTATGCTGCTCCCATCTCCCTTGTTGCCACCAGGCTCAAGGGACTGAACAATGTACTATGTCCCTGCACCTCATGGAAACATCAGTACCAAGATTAGATTTATTTGAGTAAGAGGTGCCTCTTATTTCTTCGTTCTGTACCCCAACCCCACCCTGTGGCACTGGAGTTGTAATGTGCAGCACAGACTTCACTGCTGTCACTGCTAACACACCCAATCTCAAATGGATAACCATTGTACAAATAGAACATTTCAAGGTAATCTGACAATAAAAAGATTTTCTTAATGCTGACCTCAGAGGCAGTGGGTCCCCTCAGAGTGCATTCCCTACTGAAACAACATCTCTTGCACCCCAGTCACAGCCCTGGCAAAAGTACTTGAAAAAGCACTCTGTTCATGAAATGGTCATCAGTCTTTTTTGTATTTGTGTGCTGCTACCTGAAAGTATCAACTAACTTTTATGCTGGAACAAAAAATAAAGTATATCTTTTAAGCATTATGCATGGAAGTCTGATAGTCATTTGTGGTGTGGCCTTGATCTCAGGCTGTTTCTTGCCAAAGTGGACTTTGTATTATCTGGAGTCTGGCCATTCTCAGAGCTGCGTGTAGTCTTCCTAGGTTTGCCTTTGTTTGATCCCAAGTGCAGAACGCTGTTTTTCTTTCTCAATACAATTTGTGTAGTATGAGAGAAATTGTTAGATGTCATTGCAGATGTAAGTGATAACATCTTAGCAAGGTTTAAAGTTCTGTGTTGCAGATAACTTGAAAAGTTCTGGCTGAGACCTTGAGGTTTGAATGCAGCTTGGTTAACATTTGTTGAAACTGATAAGATTATTCATTACTAAAATCCATTACATCTGGGGGGCTGAACACGCGAATCATGAAAATGAACACATAATATGAGCTTGCTGCTTAGCTCCCTTTCCTCATGATGTTTCCAGAAGCTGCTAGTGCAAATGGTGGGTGGGTGGGTAGATGGGAATTTGAGGACTTGGGAAGGGAATGCCAGATGATTTTTTTTTTTTGGTGGGTTAAAATTTACATTTTTGGACAGATTGCTTCTATGATGAGTAGGGGAACTAGAAGCATTTGAAGAAAGAAGAGAGAAAGCTGGTGTGTTCCTTGATTGTTCATGATGGTTTAATCACCAGGTTTGGCTGACAGGCAGGGAAGGCTGCTTGCAATTCAGTGGGAGTGGGAGTGGAACCATTTGTTTTCTGGGGACGAATGAGCCATGGTTTCATTGGCTGTAATCACACACATGCAGCAGCTCTTATTCTCACAATCCATGATCATAATTCTCAGTTCCTGTTCAACCATTACCAGTTCCAGTCTCCCCTACCACCACTTGCAGGACATGTACTTAGTGGAACTGTCATGGTGGAAAATGTATCTGCTCCTTTCCCTCTCCATAAATTCCTTTTTCTTCGAGCTCTTTTCTTCATGTTCTCTATATGCATACACAACATATGCATGATAGATGGTGATATAAGTCAATGCAACCCCCCTTCCCCTGGATGGCAACAATGATGATTCATATTAGTTGTCGATGATTCTTAGATGCCTCTGTGACATGCATGCTACCTGCCTGGTGCATGTACAAGCCACAGGACCATATGACTCATGAGGTGATAGGGAAGCAACACCACCAGGCCAGCCCCCCCCCCTCACTGGCAGATTACACAGTACCAGACTGAGAGACCTTGTGTCTCATATCACTGTCCACTTTTCTTTTCCTTAAATTACTGACTAGCATTCTCATTAACACAGGAGAAAAGCTAGAAAGATAGATTTTTGTGCCCTTCTGCACCACCAGTAGTCAGTAAAAAATATTTGTCAAATAAAACCTTTAAAATCCCCCCAACACATTTCCCATATTCTGTATTTAATCTGCCCTGCTCTACCTGCAGGGAGAAACAAAAAAAAAACACTGGGAGGCCAGTGGCATGGAGGACAGAGGCATCGGTGCCTCACCAACCACTATGCCAGTGATCTGGGTTTAGTCATGAACCTGGATCACTTGGGGGTTAGCCAGATGAAGGAGGACTGTGCATCCCAAGGGATGCTCTCCTCCTATTGGAAAGGAGGGATGTTTGCTCTGCTGCAACATCACCACCTAGGTGACCATAGGTGGTGATGCATGGGAGAAGCAGTGGTTCTGGGAGGGGGGATGCTCCCTGACAGAAGCATACCTAGTATGTCCTCAGCATACATGCATTCAAGCCATCGTCTCCACAGAGCATCCGCAGGTCAGGGGAGTAAAAGTGGAAAACACCTCCAGCAGCAGGATGCTGCCCCATGAATCCTCACAGACTCCACACCACCTACTGGGCTCCGAGGAACACTGAACTAAGTGCGGCACTGGAGGGGGGTTTGAAGGAGCCCCCAAAGGCCCCACCACAGGAAGAAATCTGTGGAGGGTTCAGTGGCCCCGAAGGAAAGTCTCAAAGATGTTGGATGATGGGATTGAGGGATCACGCCTGCTGAAGGAGGCCACCTGGGGGGAGCAGGGAGGAAAATTAAAGTCATTTTTTGAAAAATAGGAAAAAAACTAGCAAAATGGATTTCTGTGCCCTCTACTACACCACCACCAGCACTGAGTAAAAAATGTTTTTTAAATAAATCTTTCTGTGCCATTCCTGCACCTTTTCCTATTCTGCAAAGTTCACTCTGCTGGCTCTTTTTGCAGGGCATTCAGCTGGCAGTGACTCTCCTCTAAGGAGGCAGTATAGCATAGTGATTAGGGGCACTGAGCTGCAAACCTGGAGACCTAGGTTTGAATCCCATCAGGTTCCAATAACATACTGTGTGACCCTGAGCAAGTCACTTAAAGAGCTACTGACACCTCAAAAAAACTTTGAAAAACAATAATTAGGTACAGTTCAGCTTGCATTCGGTATATATTCTACATATTTCTCTTCTACATTATTTAATACTGTGTAAATTTACATGACTACATGATCTTTATCTCTTAGAGTTCATCTGCCTCTATAGCTTACTCCCTACTTCAAGTCATAATCCTCTGTTGTGACATCACAATCTGTTGCCATGAGAGTAACTGTGATGTCACATGCAGTGCATTATGACCTCAGGTAGGGAGAAAGCAGCAGGAATAGATGAACTCTTCAGGAACAAAGATTTTGTTTTAATGCATATGACCTTAATAATAAATAATGGGAAGGAGGAATACAGAACTAATGTAAAATACAACCTAAACTGTGTCTGCCTTCCCTCGTACCACGCCGGTGACCTGGGTTCAGGAATGAACCTGGGGAGCCAGGGCTCAGTTTGGGAGGAGACGACAGACCATCTGATGGACTGCTCTGCTCTCTTGGGAGGGAGAGGGGTCTACATCCTATGACGCTAGTGGTGCCCAGTGAAGACTGGGTGCACTGCAATCAAGGGACCTTAGAAGGGGGATGATGTCAGGCGGCCATCCTGTGGGCATGGGCAGGAGTGCACACGTCATGTACTGGACAGCATCGCACATCCTGCATCTGGAGAGGCAACAAGAAAAGCAGAAATGCCACAGCTGTCAGGGAGGTGATGGTGGCACTCCAGTGGCTGAAGCCCACATGTCCAATGTTGGCCCTGACCCTGACTTGACTCTCTGTGGTCTCTGCCTCCTCCCGTAAGAGTCCGGTGGGACCCAGCATCCAATTCCTCGATTGGGAAGGGGTTTAGGTGGACAGTGAAGGCATGGTCGAGCGAGGTCCACCTGAGAGATGCCTCAGGAGCTGGTGACAGGTGATATAAAACCTCCTTGTGCTCCCAGATTGCACCTGGAACCAAGTGTTGGCTTAGTGTGCCTTTCCTGGTTTAACAATTCCCCTTTCTCTTCTTCTCTGTGCTCTGTAGGATAATTTCACTAGCATGCATTCTTGTCTGCTTATGGAGAACCAACTGTTCCATTTGTTTTGAAGTTTTGGAGCTCCAGTAACACTTTATAAATGAGCTTCTTCATCTGGTAAACAGAGATACATGTAACTACCTCCTCCCATTGCTGTATCATCAGAGAACTCTGGAGTCATAATTTGGAAATCATTTTTTGGGCTGCTGTGAGGAATATTCCAAGAAGATATTGGTGAACCTTATTTTTAATTGCCCTGGGATACAGCAGCAGGAGAGCTATTTTTGGGACAGCTGCCCCAGCCCTGTTATGAGCCTATTTAGCACTTCTTTAATACAGGACCAAAATGGTTGTAATGTCAGGCATGTCCAAAAAACATGATAATTATCGGCCACCATTTCACTGTATTGCCTCCAACAGGCTGTTGTAAATTGAGAGGTGAGCGTCACAGTGATGTTTGGTGTTCTGAAAAAATTACTCACAGTTTTTCCAGACATATTCTCTCCAGAAATATGAGACGGTGAGCCGGCCCGGTGGTGCTGAGGATTGAGGCACTGGACACCACACCTCGCACTACACTGGTGACCCGGTTTCAGAAATGCACCTAGCTCATCAGGGATTGACAGGAGAGGGATAGGATTGAGCATCCGAAGGATTGCTCTCCTATCCCTGGGGAGGGCTGAGGGATGCCACCACTCTACAACAGCCCCTGATGATGATTGGGGCACTACTAGAGTTGGTGCCTTTGGGGTGGAGTGCGGCGGACATCAGCACATTGTGCCTCAGATGTCATTGCACGTCTGCACTCCAGGGGTCACAAACAAAAATATGAGGCAGTTACTTGTGTTGCCTGTATCACATGATATCTCACTGTTATTGTTCTATAGAATACTCACATCTTCCTGCCATTGTAGTCATAGGTGCTTAATAGAAAATTTATAAGGGATACTCAATGCACTGTAGCGAATCCTTCTAAAAGTGGCTGAATGACTAGGTGGCCATCATCAGTGGACTATTGAAGGCCTAATGTACTTCCCAAGTAGTGCCTTGTATGTAACTATCTGAAGTACTCATGCCTCCCTAAATAGTGTTGCTGTTTCATTGTTCGAAAGGTTTCAAAAGGGCACGCCTGATAAAATTGATATTTATATATAAGCTCCCCATGTCTCCCACCAGGACATTTGAGAGGACGTAAAACATTTGTCATTTTCCGGAGCCTCTGATTCCTTAAATTCTGTTCAAATAGGTGCTGTATTACTAAATAAATCCTGTATCATATCTCTAGTGAAGGTACCAGTAGTAAATGTTGAAGCTTTGGGTCTTGGGGAAGTAGGGGAAGTAAAGAAGGAGGATACTATCCAGGTTATATTATTGAAGAGCTCCAGGGACTTCCAATGAAGATCTTTAGAGATCTAACCATCCCAAAATATGGGTTCACTGTGTAGCTTGACAATATTTTTGGACGTTTGGGAGTGCCAACCCCTCTTTATTTTTGGGGGAGCTGGAGTCCCTGAAATTGAATCTTAGGATACTGACCTTTCCAATGAAAGCGGCAGATTTGCCTGTCCTAACTCTCAAAGTCCTCCTTCGGAGTGTAGTCCTCCATTGGAGTGAACATTATAATGTCTGGAAAAATAACATAATCTAAGTAATAAATTCATACAAACCACATCCACTCAATGAATGTTAATGACAATAATTGCCAGCATTGTACATCTGAGATTAAAGTCTGTTTAAAAGGTGCATAGCTCATATTATATAACTGAGTCTGATCTGAGGGAATGTGTACTCCCAAGTAGTTAAAAGAGGTTTTGTCCTGTTTAAATGGATATTGATGGAGGAGGTATGCTGGAGGGTCAAAGCCGAACTGAAGGACCTCTGTTTTGGCTGTATTTTATTTATATCCCAATTACCCTCTGACCTCTCCGGTGTCACCATCAATGCTTACAGTGAGGTTTAAGGACTTATCAAATATATGGGAAGGTCATCTGCAGAAAATACAACCTTATGGGCCAAATATTCAAAGGTTAGCCCCTGGCAGCGATTAGCACTGCCCGGTGTGCAAGCTTAGCCCGGAGCAAAATGCCAGCCATATTCAAAATGAATAGCCCGGGGCAAAACCAGCTGAATATAGCAAGCAAAGGAAGCTGGGAAAACAGGGCCAGGAGTGCAGGGCAAAAAAAGCCCAGGAATAAGACAGCACTGAATATAGCACACAAGACAGCACTGAATATAGCCCCAGGCAGGCAGTGCAAACACACAATGGAACACAATGCAGAGACAGCCTGACCCTGGGACACATGCAAGGGAACACATGTCAGAATGAGGTATCAGGAGCACACCACAGTGTTCAACCAGGAGGACGCCACACATGCACGGGAATGTCCAGCAACAACCCAGACCCATGTGAAGAACACCAGTAACAGTACAAAGCATGTGGAACCCCAGCACCCAAGAATGACACAGGACACAGTAAAATGTTGTAAACCAGTGTAATTAACAATAATGAAGAGTAAAGCAAACGGAAACACAACAGCGAATAAAATACAGAACAAAACAATGAACAAATCCCAGATTACAAAATGCCCCACCCACCACTGTACAACCCTCCCCACAACACGGAAACAGAACCAGAACATACCCACCAAGCCCCCCCCAACACACAACCCCAAATGCCCACTACATGAAAAAAAAGCCAAGCACCATCGGCATAAAAAGGCACACAAAGGAAAACATAAGGATGACAACAGATGGAGGGACGAGAAGACACAGGACAAGGGTGAAAAGCAGAGGAGGACGCACACAGGAACAGATGACAGTAGGCAAGGAAGGGATAAATAAGTCCAGTGAGGGGGTGTGGTGAGGGAAGACTTCAAAATAACAGGGCATAACTAGTTGCCCGCCGGATCAGAGAGATGAGCATCCAGGATATTTGCCACCCTCCAGGTTATAAGAATGGCCTGTTGTTCTATCAATGTCCGCTGCTGCCTCACAGTTCTGCGCAGCAGGTCCTCTGTGCCTTCTGATTCTTTGGGCCTCATCGCCCACAGTAATGCCCAGAGTGGACCTACAAGAGGAAGGGTGAGACCATGAGGACGGTACACCAGCCAGGAGGCAACCAGCAGCCAACCTTTGCCATACAGAGATGGACAGCATGTCCCAATGGGCTATCCCTGGCATCGTTGAGTTCTGCAATAGTAGGACAACATGGAAGCTTCCCACAAAGCAGCACAGGACAACACAGGCACCGACACAAAACCCAACACGGATGAGGACAGCGATCCTGACAGCAGCAGGGAACATGTGACATCACCCACTATGGTATAGCACACAGCGAGACACGGCAGACACACAGCTGGAAACCCGGAGAGTTAAGTGCAAGAGACATGCCACGACATGCACAAGGGCATCCACACGTTGGGACATGCTGCCCACCCACACATGGAAATGTACAGTAATGCAGAGTGCAGAACAAACAACAATGACAGGCATGCAGGAGCATCAATGAACCATGACAGTGACCTGCCAACGACCAACCCAGGCCAGGTGATAACAGTCAGCCAGGGCACAGATGCTGTCAGTGAAGGGCCTTCACATGCCACCAGACAATACCAATGAAAGCATACCACCAAACTGAGACATGGTACATGGAAGTGTCCCCAACCCACATAACAGGACCCCCCCTCCCCCACACAGTGAGTACCACTTCCACAGCCACGGTCAGCATTGGCAGGCAACGATGCACATAATGTAATAGCACAGTGATAATACTAAACTGCAACACGGTAACCTCGCCATGAGATACACATTGAAGGACTCCACAATGCATATGGCACAGTGCCAGGAAGTAGCACAGTGTGACAGGCAGTGCTCCACAGCTGTTGGCCAGAAGGGGGAGAGGTAAGGCCGCAAGGCATGGTGTGTGTTGTCTCGCATGCACAGCAAGGAACCACCACCTGTGCAAATGTGGATGCCCTGTGGGTGGTGGTATCGATGGACCACAGAGGTGGGAAGGTCAGCCATCAGCATGTTGTCCCCACGGAACTCTCGCCACCTAAGCAACCAACACCATCAGTCACCTGCACAGCAATGCAAGCTGACAGCCCCCCCCAGCAAGACTGACAGCACCCAGCTGTGGTGTGAAACATAGGTGTACCGCACAGCACACTGCTCCACCACACTGTCCCACTGCCCGTTGCATAAATGCCACCAGACAAGTCAGTGGCTGGACACCCAGATGTGACGCACAGCCTAGAGAAAGGGCACAGATCACAGAGCAATGAAACAGGTACTCATGCAACACGCCACTGCTTTCAGGGCTGCTCTCCTGTGCCCGCTGTGGAAGGGATGGCACCCTCAAGCTGCCCTGTCTCTGCTCCTGTGGCCTGGGCTGTCTCCTTCCTGCGGCCATGGGCTGCTCGATCCGCTCTACAGTGGACAGATGAGAAAGTGGTGTTAGAGCATGACACAGCATACACAACGTGAAGCACAGCAAGATGCACATGCAACCCCAACCACAATGCACACACATGGAGTGAACAGGGAGGACCCCCACACAGAGGGTGGCAGTGGCCATGGCGCATTCACCAGGCACACAAGTCAGTGATCAACGGCACCACAGTAATGCGACAGTGGCCATTGCAGCTCCCATGCGAACATCCGCATACCTGTGAGTGTACGTCGACAGTCCACCACGAGCGTGTTTCCTGCAACATGGTGGTGCTGTCCACAGGCCGGTGATGCCCCGGGACTTGCAGAACAGCATGACCCAACCCTCCTCCCACAGCAATGGTCACGGCATGTACCATGCCCCTATGGGGCATATATGTGCCACTCCATCTGTTCACAGTGTGCAACAGCACCATGTATCATTGCGGGCACCTGTGCACACATACACACACACACACACACACACACACACACACACCACACCCACCCAAATCACACACCCCACCCTCTGACACCCACCCACACCTCACCCCACCACCCCCACACACCACCACCCCTCTGCACACCCACACCCACACACACACACATCAAGCCTGACATGTTGGTACAATCTACATGCAACACCATTCACCTGGCACAGGCACAGTGCCATCATGCACCATGCACTTGTAGTGCTCAAGCTGCTGCCTCTGCCTGCATCTCAGATCTGTGTACCTGTGGCAGCACTTTTTGGTGTTGCGGGGTATGCCAGTACGGGCAGTGAGTTTCCTCGCCACCGTGTCCCACACTTGCATTTGTGGGAGGTCCCCCTCCCTCTCCTCCCCAAACAGCCTCCTATGTCTTTTCATTACAAGCTGCACCAGGTTAGCAGCCTCTACCTCCCCCCCAGCACTTGTCTCTGTGCACAACTGCACGCTGTCTTGAACGTACTGACATGGATATCAAAAGCTGGTAGACCCCTCAACCTGTCTCTGCTCAAACTTGGCTCTCCCAGGACTTCATTTCAACAACCATTGTAGCGCCACGCTATCACATGACGTAGCATGGTACTGCCCGTAAGTAACCACACTGCTCATGCGTGACCCCCAGCATGACCCTGAGGTTGTGTACCACGCATGTGTATAGTACCATGCTATGCTGGCTAGCGCAGCGCTACAACCCACTATGACAGGGTGATAGAGTGGTCATGGGGACCTCACAAACATGCGTGTAGGCCACGCTAAAGCACATAATGCTGCGCTATTGGGATAGCGTGGCGCTGCCCCTTCAATAACACTGCACTGGCTTTTGCACAGTGCTGCTGTGCTAGCACGGTGCTAATCGGGGCCATATTCAACAGGGGTATGCAAATTGATGTACTTGTGTATGCATAGGGCAAACTGTGTGATTAGCATATCATTATGCGCTCATTTGCATGACTAACAGGCTTGATTGCCTGGATGGGCTATAAAAGGGTAAGCAGTGCACCACCAGTGTTGTGTTGTGGTAATGCAGCAGCATAATAAAGAAAGTGAGCATCAACAACAGACTGGTGGAGAGATGCAACAGGGGGATGAGCAGTGAGAGGCAGGTATGTATGACTGCCGTAGGACACTCTTGAATGGCAAGATCTCAGAACAGGGTCAGCACGGACTGAAGCACACAGATGTAACCTCTGGTGAATGGTCAGACACATGTTGAACCACAGGCAAGCACTGTGCTGTGTGATGGTGCACAGCCCTAGACATTTGCCTGTGCATCCTACTGTCCAGTGCACTGTGCATGTTCCTCTGAAGGGAACTGTTCCGTGTGGCACTGCCTGCACACTGTGTCTGCCAGGCAGGGGCACTAGTGCACTACCGTGGTGTGTCCTGCTACAGTGGCCCACTGACATGACTCCCTGGATGTGTGGCATGGTAGGCTGTGGCCCACCTGCAGGACGTACACAGTGTCCCAGCACTGTGCCATCCCATGCACCATGTGGACTTTGCATGGTGTCCTGACATTGTCATTCTGCTAGTGCACTTGTCCACACAACCACTGTAGTGATCACGAAGGGCACAGTACAGTGCAAGGTGGTTAGTGTAGGGGTGGACCCAGTCATGGGAGCACATGGCAGCCACGGGCGACAGCAGTGCACATGTGTGTACAGGGCTCGCTGTCCAGACACAGGACAGACAGTGACTATGTGGCCGTGTGCACCGTACATGCACATGCAGCAATCTGATAAGTCCATGTGGCCTGTGGCACTGTAGGGGGTGGCATCATGATGTCTATGTGTAATGCAATGCAGTACTGACACGGCTGATGACACATGTCCCCTTTCGACTATCCCATAGGTTTGGCAGCATGCCAGGAGCACATACATGCCCACAAGTTCTCACAAGAGGAGTTGAACACCCTTGTGCATGCTGTTAAGGAGAGGGAGCAGGTGCTATGCACACACAGGGCCACTGATGCAGTGGTGCACCAAGCCTGGGAGAAGGTGACTGGTCTGCAGCTGTAAATGCTGTAGGAGGACATGGCAGGACAACAGAGGCTGTGCACAAGCAATGGAATGACCTTCTGTGACGTGCAAAGGAGGAGGCGGCACAGCGACTGAGGGACAGAATGAGGACCGGCGGAGGACCACCTGAACATCAGCAGCTGGTGGAGGAGCTACACATGGCCATGGTGGCATCGACTCTGAGGATGGTGGCAGTCGCAGGTGTACCAGATGGTGGATGTGAGACGCCTCTCGCACTGCCAAGGACAGGTCTGTATTCGTATGTGTATACCCTGTATGTTGTGATGGCATGGGTGCATGATCATGCTGTTGGTGTCCTGCACAGTGTGCACTGTGGGCTGCCGAACAGCTGCCTGGCATGGGCATGGTCACTGTGGGTTGGGTGGGTGCATGTGGTCACGGGCTTGTGTGAAGGGGGTACGTGTCCTGGAGTCTGCATGTTGTGGTGGTGGTAGTGGTGTTTGGGCACAGTGTCCGTGTATGGGTGACTGACCCTGTCCCTATTGTCTCCACAGCGGTGTCTGCCAGGCCTGCAGAACAGCAGGAGCTGCCAAGGATGTACAGCCAGGTTCCAGAGGTAGTGGAGGAGGATGATGGAGAACGCCCATCAACATCCTGGTTCTGTGCAACGCATGGTCGCACAGACACTATGCATGTGTGGTAATCACATGGACAGGGGCTACAACTGCCTGGGGAGGGGGGTCACACCTCAGTAGGGCACTTGGGATACACTGGCTACCTGGACGCTGCACAGACAGAGGATGGTGGTGTAGGGGAGGTCCTACTGGTCACTGTGACCAGTGGCGATAACACTGATATGTTGGAGTTTTCACAACACCTGGCCATGCCTGTGCAAGGGGATGCAGGGGTGGGGTTGCTGGCAGGCTGTGGGATGGGTGCCAATGGTGTCTTCAGCATCACCGGTGTGGCTGTACCTGAGCACATGGTGGTGGGCAGTGTGGGAAACATCGCTGAACTACAGGACGTGCAGTGTCCAACACATATTGGGGTCCATGTCCATACCGTGCCACAGACCACCTCCAGTAGTCACCAGCAGCAGGATGTGCCTGATGTGCAACAGCATCCAGTTGCTCCTGTGCAGCAGACACCTCTGCCAGCTGCAGCTGAGGGTTCTGTGCTCCTGGGGCAGGATGGCCATGGTGCCCACCCACTCCTGCAGGCTGCTGTCACCTCCCAACAGGAGGCCCATATGGACCTGCATGGCATATGGAGGGAGCTGCGACATGAGCTGGCACAGATCAGAGAGGCCATCTCAGTGGGCTTTGCCCATTCTGAACAGCTGGTGGAGGACAGATTGGGCTGCCTGGTGGGTGCCATCGACCGTGGCTTTTCTGGTCTGACAGCTGCTGTGGTTGACATAGAGAATGTCCTGCGTGGTGTGCATGGGGGTTGCCAGCATGAGATGCTTGGTCATGGTGCAGATGGCACAGGAGCACACAGGCGAGCAAACCGTGGCTGCAGGGCTGCCAGTGGTTCCAGCTCCACAGCATCACACACTCCATCTGAAACCCAGCGCCGCCATGGCCATCCACCCACCCTATCAGGCTCCACCATCCCCCCGGGGGAGCAGGAGGCCGACTCTGCCTGCCTCACCTTTCTCATCGGCGTTGTCCTCTGCCCAGAGCACACCAGGGTCTGTGTCCCATGGTACTGGTGCACATTGCATGGGTGGTGGTAGGCGTCGGTGATGGCCACAATCACTCTGTGGCACTGCGCAATCATCAGCCCCCTTTGCAACATTGCCACACCCACATGCACGTGCAGACATGCACACACACACTTCCACTGCCACACTTGCACCCCTTACCTTCACAGCACACATCACACATCACACTTCCCCACCAACACTATACCGTTTCTGTCTGCCCCCCCTCGTGTGTCCTGCACCCCCCGACCTCACACCACATGCACACATGTTGTCTGATCCACTGTGTTAGTTTACTGTTGTGATTGTTGGTGTCACTGTTCTGTTTCTTTGTGCACATTAAATAGATTATTAATTGTACTCTTTCAAGTTGTTGTGCAGTCTGTACTTACCCTCTTGTCTGTAGCAGTGTCCTGATGATGTTGTCCCTGTGCTGTATGGCCCTGCGTGCCATGCGAGGGTCCCTCCTCTCGAGTTGCTCGACTATCCCCCTGACCGCTGGTTCTGGCTCACTGTCAGACTGTCCCTTAGGTTCAGATGCCTGTATCCCATGCTTCATTTCCATGTTGTGAAGCATACAACAGGCTAGGAAGGTACAGAATACCTTCTGAGGTGTATACTGTAGGGCACAGCCTGATGTGTCTAGGCATCTGAATCACATCTTCAGGATGCCAAACACCTTCTCTATGATGTTCCTTGTGCTCACATGTGCCTCGTTGTACATCTCCTTGGCCACTGTGGCCAGTTGGGGTACTGGTGTCAGCAGCCAGGGTCCCAGGGATAGGCACTTTCCCCTGTCAAGAGGTGTATACCTTTTAGTGCCGTACTGCAGTCTGTTGGATGCTGTCTTGCACCTCTGTGTAGCCCTCCCACACCCCTTCCCTGGCCTGCAATGCCTCCTCCCATCAATACTGTTGTGTGTATGCCTTGTACACTACTACTCACTGACTAGTTGCCCACTGGGTATCCTGCCCTTCTCAAAGGCATGGCACAGCTGGGACTGGTGCCAGATGAAGGCGTCGTGGGCACTGCCGGGGTACTGTGCATAGACATTACTGATGTGCCCAGCCACATCGCACACCACCTGGCAGTTGATGGAGTGGTACCCCTTCCTGGTAACATACACATCACTGCCATCACCAGGTGGTGCACAGATGGGGACATGGGTGCAGTCAATGGCACCCAGTACAGATGATAGGTGCGCAACTCAATGGAACTGCTGCATTGTTTCTCTGCGCTCTGCTGCCATGCTGGGGAATACTTTGAACTCCCCAGCATGTGGCAGGAAAGCCTCTAGGAACTGGGTCAGAAAGCATGAGGTGGCAGACTGCGTTACCCCAATGGTGTCCCCGTTGGTTGTTGGAACATCCCTGTGGCAAGGAAGCGCATCACTGCTGTCACCTTCTCCTCCACTGTCATGGCATGGCTGTGTCTGGTGTTTGAGTGCAGCTGCTCATGCAGGAGTTCACAGAGCTGCCTCAACATTCCCCTGTTCATCCTGTACCGGCCAATGATGTGTTCATCAGGCAAGGGTCTCAAAGGAGACCCTTGGCCGATACCACCTGTTTGCAGCATACCATCTCCTTGGCCTGCGTTGAGGCCCATGTTGTGCCTGCTCCCTCTCCTCCTCCTCCTCCTCCTCCACTACAGCTGCCATCAATGGCAGCATCACTGCTACTGGCACTGCACACATTCCCACTTCCTGTGGTGGTCCCTCCTCCTCTGTGTTTTGCCCTGGTTTAAGACCAGCCTTTTATAGGTGGTAACTAGCACTACGCTATGTGTCATGCTATGTGTCCTAGTGCGGCACTTGGCCTTTGAATATCCCCTTGCGCATCTCTCTTGGCCCCCCTTCCTTTTGCCCTTGTATACATTAGTGGTTTGCCCCACACTAATGCTGTTAGCGTGCACTAACTGGTCCTTTGAATATGGCGGCTCCACGCTATTCTCATGCTAGTGGTTTGTGCGCCTTGCTATGTTTTGAATATCTGGCCCTATGTGTCATACCTCCTATAGTTAATCCCTTAACAGTGTTCAGTTGCTTTATATACTGTACCAACAGCTCAACATATTTTCAAATAATAATGGGGAAAGAGGGAACCCCTGCCACACAGCACAGGATAGTTGGAATCAGAGGTAAAAGATCCATTGCTTTAATTACTGCATGATGAGGAATAAAGACTTTTTATTATAGTCCTAAGTGGTGCAAAGAAATCAAATTTGGATAGGGCATGCAGCAAAATGTACCATAAGACACTAACAAATGCTTTGTGGAAGTCTAAATTAGAAATAGGGTGGATTGTTGCTCTGATAGGGTAATTTCTGCCAATCATAGCGCTCTTTTGATATTTTCTGCTGTTTAGTAGTAATAACCCCACCTGGTCTCTGTTAATATTAATAGGAAGAATAGTCTCCAGCTTTTTAGCAAGGGCTTCAGCAAACAGTTTGTAATCTATATTTAAAACCAAAATCAGTCTACATGATTTTGATTGCTAGTGGTCCTTACCTGTCTTTAAAATTGCAGCGACATTTGCATACTGCCATGTATCTGGAGGTGCACCCCTCATTAATTCTGCAAACATGGATAAGAAAGTGGGCAATATGCTGTTTTTACTATGCTTCAAGAACTCTGTGCAACTGCCATTCAGGCTGGCAGATTTCCCATTTTTAAGCTTGGCAATCCCTCCCATTAGTTCCTCTGCAGTTATTGGTCTTAACAGGTGTCACATACCCATTCCTGGGGCTGGATCCACTGTGCTCAGAGTGCCCACCTCAAGTGAAATCCATGACAGGGGGAACAGGAATACCCTACCTGTGTCCTTCTAGAGTGCTCACTCAGTTCACAACGGAACAATCATCATGAGGTCCCAGGGCTTCCACTCTAATCTGGGTAAGGTAAAATAAAGTCTTAAGTCTGTAGCCAGGTGACAACTCTCCTTGGTTGCTGTATTGTGGGGAAGATCCAGGCATTATGAACTTTTCGGGGCTGCTCTCATAATCCCTGATTTGTGTCTTCTCCCACAGGTGGTGCAGTGACCTGGTTCCCCCTTACAGACCCCTCCAGAAACCTATGTATGTCCTCTACTTAAGCACCCAGATTCCCTTCCAGGATCCTAGTCTTTGGTAGCGATGGTGGCACCTTGGAAATTAAACAGGCTATCACAGATTTAATAAATGTTCCCAACATCACACACACAACAAAATCTCTCCCAGGCAGTTTTAAAAGCAAGTACTTTTACTAATTACCTAAATATGTATCATAGAAGACCTGCAAACAAAAGATTCAGAAATTTGATTACAAGATAACAAAACAAAAATTGGAAATATACATACAAAAAGAAAACACACTAAGAAATGTAACTGTCTAATTTCTACCTTATCTGTGGACAATGAAAAGTCCAGAGCATAAATGAAGTCTGCAAAGTCCCTACTGGCCCCCAGTCTGGCTCTGCGTGTCAGGAAAAACGTCTTCTGCAAAATGCTCTGCATAAATGCTCTGAGTTTCTGTTCTGAAGGGCCTTATATAACCCTGGTTCTTCAGTCAGTAAACTGGTGGCCTTATCTTTTGGGGCCAGCATGGGTCTCTCTAGCACGTTCCAAGATTTTAAGGGAATCAATATTATTAATTAATTATATTCCATACAGTCCCAATGTCCTTTGAACTTCACCTATCCTTCCTGACTTCTTCTAAATGGAGATGAATTATAACAAATAAAGTGTATTCACAACATACTTCCAGAGGAGATGTTTCCTAGATAGTGGTGGGCAAAGTGAGTGAAATTTACTTCGTGGAGTAATCAGCAAAATTCCGTCCATTTCGAAGAGCGAAATGTGAAATTTTACCTGGTAGAGTGGCAAAATTTCACCCAGCGGAACAGTGAAATTTAATCTGTAGAAGGCAGAATTTCACCTAGGCGAAATTTCACCTAATGCAGAAAAATTTTGCGAATTGCTCTACCAGGTGAAATTGGCCACTTCGCTGGCACTTTGCTGGCAAAATTTAAATTCACTGCATCCCTGTTCCTAGATCCTATTCTCAAAGTATCTTGCTTTGAAATGGATAGGTTTATGACAGCAAGAGAGTTTCTCCCATTGCCTGTCCTACTGGACTTTCCTCCCTTGATTAGTTTATCAGGAAATACCAGTTTCCCCCTTTGAAATTAAATTTTAGTTTAATTTCCTCTTAAGCAAGTCTTTTCTCAGGTCAAAGAGAAATGTCAGACATTTGCAATATGCATTCATTCACCTCAAGCACCCTTTCAAAAACAAAGAAACATGGGCATCCTTCTGGTAACCTGCTATCCTGGCCTTTTTATGAATTTAAGCATAAAACGTTTTGAGAACTATGACAGCAATATGTCTGCCATATGACCACAACGGCCAAATTGCCACAATAGGTAGTTGGATTATTCAAAAGAAGGCCGTAAAGGATTCATTTGGGGGTTCAGTAGGTTGTTTATACATGTCTTCATAAAAGCATTTCAAGACTTCTAGTATCTGCTGTGTTCTAAAATAGGTTTGCCCAGATTTAGGGTCAGTCTTATGAAAAAAAGTGGCCGACTTCTGCTATTGTTGAAGTCTATGCACCAACAATTTGGCTGCCCTTGCTCCCCCTTCATAGAATCATTGTTGTTAATACTGCAGGGCCTGTTCTATTTTATAATACCACTTTAATGTACTACCTGGGTTGTTTTGACCTATGAAAGTAGAGATTGATCCCCCAGCATGTGGTCATGTTGCAGGAAGCAATGTTCTTCAGTGAGCCGAGTCATTTGCTACTTTTGTTTTTCTTTTTTCCTATGGGTGGGCAAGCTATATTTCCCCACTTGTGATTGTTTAATTGTGTCTCATTAGGTTGCATGAGAGCTATCTGAGGAATCATTGTGCTTTATACTTTGTGAGAATCAAATTTTAAGAAGATCCTAGAATTCTGGAGCCTGTAATAATAAAAACATTAAATCTCCATTGCATGTATCATTTTTCTCTTCACTGCCCCAGTGTGAATAGCATGGAACTCCCTGAGGAAGAACTGTTTAGTTTGAAGGGCCAGAGCCAGGGTGTTTGTGCTGTCTATTCAGCAAGCCCACTAATAGATTGTATTTGTGTACTTTACCTTGTTTCTGGAGCTTTATTCAGTCCTTTTGGTAAGGTGGCTTTTTGTGCTTCTTTGAATAACATGGAAGCATGATCAGATATTATGGGTTCTATGCTCATCTCATTAAAACAGTCTACATGTTCTCACCTGAGAAAAAAGTAATCAATCCTAAAAAACTCATTTTGCATGTGAGAATAAAACATGTATAGTCTTGACGAGGGATGCAGGTGTCTCCAGATGTCCATCAGTCCTAAGTCCCTTATTTAATGTTTTCAGTGTTTTTCACCTGCAGCCATTCATGAGGGGAGGGGATTGGTGAAGTCCTTAAAGGGTCCATTAAAAAACTAATATCACCTTCCAACAATTCTGTTACTTTCTCAAATCATTTTTCAACAACTGACTTATCTGTGCCAGGAGGTACATAATAACTGCCAATTGAAATTGCCACCCCTGTAAGTTGCCCATCACCATAGCTAGCCTACTGTCTTTACCTGAATATGTAGACTTAATTTGTAACTCTGTATTTTTAGATATCACGATAGCAAATCCCAGTTTCCTGCCATTAGCATAGGCAGATTCAAGTACCCTATTAAAGCCACATTTTTATCAATTTTTGATTGTCATAGGAGGTCAGATGTGTCTCCTGCAGCAAACTAGCCTGTGCTTTATATTTTATTAAAGCTGCTATTGTTATTTTAGATCTCTTAATGGGGCTGCTAAGTCCATTCTCATTATGGGACACTACTTTAAAGGTATTTAGCAACCCCATGAGAAATAACAATAGTCTTCATCTGTTATAATCAAATGGGGTCCATCCCAAACCTGATAACTGAACGTTCCAGTTGCCCATAGTACCCTTTCCCTCTTACCTTGTCTTCTAAGTATGGTACATAGCATGTGTCTGCGTAGTTGCTCCAGATTTCCCTGATAATAGCATCCCTTTGAGCATGGCCTGGGACCTGAGACACATCGCAGATACCTGCTCTAGTCCTGACTCTCCCACTGCACCACTGTAACTCTCTGGAATAACTGGAGTGCTGGGGGAAATTGGATGGCGACAGAAAAGATTACAAACCATAATCTACATACTCTGCTCTGCTCTGTCCTCCATGACCTTCCAAGACTCATTCCCTCCACAGCTGCTGATGCCCCCCAACAGTGTCACCCACCTCAGTACCTTCAACAGAAAAGATATTTGAAGTCACTATCATGGTCTTTAGGTGTTCACTTTTTTCATGGCTTTCAGTTGCTCAATTATTGCAGTCTTTGCATCCACTGATTGTTGCTTTTGAGCTGTAGTAGAATGCTGCTGGCACAAGGTCACTGTGAAAGTCAGTCGTTGCAGTTCTTAATGTTTAAGTGTATTTTGTACATCAAGTCCCCACTGCTACATGTCCCTGTGTTCCTCTTGTGCCATCAGGTATATGTGGTGACCATCTAGGTATTGCACTACTAACTTTCTCAGGTAATCATTGTTTACACAGAGTCTTGCCACATTAGCGTTTTCTTTTGCCAGACATAGTGCAGTAACTCCTCTAATTGTGTGTTTTTGGAATCTGACCACAATTGATGTGGCTGCTGTTTCATGGAGGTTGGTTTTGGGCCAAGGGCCCAATGAGTCATTTCAATGTCAAAGATAAAGTCTGGTTCAAGCTCTAAGAGTTCATTCAGCACGCTTTCTAAAAACTGATTTATACTGATGCCCTTCAAGGATTCCAGTACACTATAAGAACATAAATTGTCTCATCAATCTCTCACCTCAGCATCCTCCTGTAGTTCTTGAATCTCAGCCTCTGCTTTTGCCAGTGGCTTCACTGCATTTTCCAGACAATCCAACCAGTCATCTGCATCCAAAAATTGCTGTTTGGTAGCTGAGACTGTTACCATTCATTGATCTATGGTTCCCACCTTAAAGTCTTTGTGCTCCAATCTGATAGCATGTTGTTCCTTGACTATCAAATCAAATCATATTTGTGACTTTCTTTGGGTGTGTGATTAGTCTTTCCAGGGCATTTGACTTGTGTGATTGCCATTCTGGAGGCCTGTGACATCACTGAGTCTGATTTCTCTGCTGCTGATCGATCATCATCTACTGGGTTTGACTCTGATTTTCCTTTTGGTGGTTCCCCATTGTGACAGGTACCCCTTAAACTTTATATCATTTTTTTTTAAGAAATAGTCTACTGTAGAGGTCTATTTTGGTCAAGGGTTTTGGAGCTCAGTCAGTGCATAGCTATCACATCAGGACTTCAGTACGAGGAACCTTTTATCTCCAGAATCACTTATTGGCTGCTGTGGTCATGTGGTTACCAACAACTTGGACATGATCACTCTATTCTCCCTATAAAAGTTCTATGTTATGAAGTTTTTTTAGTGCCAAATACAGAAGTAAAACCAAGTTCCTTTGGATTTGCTTCACCAGTGTCCAGAGTGCCAGATTTCAGCATGCTCACCAAATAAAAATTCATATTTGGCTCACCCTTATACTACAATACTTGAGACAAATCTCCGTGGTGACCTGCTAATCCCCCTGCATACACTTAATAATCCCTTCTGTTTGCTTCCCTAGGTAGGTGCCATTTTCAGCAGAACCCCCCCACACACACACACACACAAGAGCACCAAAGCGCTGCTGATGGATTCCCCTCACCCAACTGCAGGTAAGGGTTCTGGTTAAGCACTAGCCCATCTAACCTTCCCCAGCCACCCTCCCACCCAGGGGAGGTGCTACTTTTAAAGTTACCAGAATCTATAAGCCACTGTTTCCACCCTTTCCTGTAAACAAGACTGGTTCATCCTAACTCCCTCCCCCCGTATACCCTCTGACTAAATTTGGGCTTCTTCCTCTCCTCCTCTCTGAACCCCTCCCCCCTAGGTACGTGTTCTTTCCTGGTGCCCCTGGGCTCAAACCCTGCTCCTCTGCATCCCCATTTCCACCCAAAGCTGCTGCCCTATCCACTAGGCCACCACTCTGACAAACAATCTCACTGCTACCGCATATTTATCCTCCAACTAGCTGTCATTAGTGTGCTCCACTGCCACCTAGTGTCCACTGCCCTCTCATTTTTATTTTCACTCTCGCTATCCTAATCTTGTTCTACTGCCACTTAGTATCCATTACATTTTTTACTCTGACTCACTTATACCCAGCTCAGTGACTACTGCAACCTCTCAAGCCAACTCCCCACTCTCTTCAAGTCCCATTTAAACTTGCCAGTCAGTGTTCCTGATCTGTCCTAACACTACCTCCAAATGGCTCCCAACACACTTCCTCATGTCCCCTTTTATCCTCCTTCTTACTGCCTTCCCAATCTACCTTCATCCCTCATCCATGCTCCCCTTTCTTCAGCCTGTCCCTACTCCTATTCCTGCGGGGCCCCTCATCAGCTGGCCTCTCTAGTCCCCCTTCCACCCTCTCGCAACCTGCATCGCTCACACCCCTTCCCCAGTGTCAGCCTCTGCCCCTGAGCTCTCTCCCCCTACAGGCTGCCACACCCTATCTGTCAGGCCAACAGCCTATTCTATTAGCAACCTAAAGAAAATGCATTTCTTAAAGTTTCTTACACCCTGCTGGAGATGTTGAACCTAATCCTGGCCCTTTCATACACTCCGGTCACCCTGAAGGAGGCCTCGGAATCTGCCACCTAAAGGCTCGGAGCCCGCTGCCCAAAATGGACCACCTAAGGGCTTGGGTATCTCTAAACTCTCCTGACATCCTCTGTGTATCTGAATCCTGGCTGTCCTCTAAGGTCTCTAACTCCATCATTGACCTTCCTGGCTATGTCTTATTCAGACAAGACACCCTCCCCTCCTCAATTGTATTTCAGTAAGCTATCCACTCCTCTCCCGAGCTACTGCTCCACCAGCTACCCTTTCCATAGACTGCCCCTTCCTTCATAAGAGTTTGCTAATTCTCCCCCAAAGCCCAGACCCCTGCTCTTATCTCCACTCTTGCATCCCTTGTCTCTCTCACTCAAATGGGTGAGCTATTACTTCTGGGAGACTACAACGTGAACTAACTCTCAGCCTCAGCCAGACACATCATACATGAAATTGAAGCCCTCAACCTTGGTCAACTCCTTTCAGAATTGACTAAACTAAATCCCCACTCCTCAAACCACTCCTTGATCAACTGGATTCTTACAACCCACCCACAAAAATTTTCCTCCACCTGTACCCTTCCTGACGCCTTCAGTGATCATTGCATAACCTACTGTTTTGAAAATCCCACCCGCTCACTCCCCCCAAAGTATTTTTGTTTTTGTGCCCTCAAATGCCTACACATTAGGTCCTATCTGACCTATATCTGGCCCACTGGTCAGGCATCTTCATTGCCCCTGATGTGGACTCAGCTCTCACATCCTTTACCTCCACCTTCCTTAGAGTTTGGGACCACCATGCCCCTTTCAAAAGGCTAAGGCTATGCTGTAAACATCTCCCCTTGATTTCAGACAAGCTAATCTCCTTCTTCAAAACAGGAGATTAGACTTAGCTCACCTACAAGTCCTCTTCCAGTCAAATTGACCTGCAATGCTATGGAACACTGCACAATGCCTACATGAAGGCTGTGTGCTCTGCGAATTCCAACTTTTTAAGAACTAAGCTGAATGATACTAGAGCATCACCAGCTGATTTTTGGAAAACCCTCTACTCCTTCTAGGTTCTGCCCCTCCCTCCCTCATCTGCCTTTCCAAACACAGCTGGCTCTGATCCCTCCTTGGCTGCCTCTACTATCAACTCCATCTTCACCACCTGTACCCTTCCCCCAGACAACCTCCTCCCTCGCTGCCCTCAATTCCATCCCCCCAACCCCACGCACTCCTCCAACAGGTTCTCCTTCCCCCCATCACCACAATGGAAGTCCTCCATGACCTAAAATCCCTCCAAACATAGCCCAGATGGATGCGATCCCAGATTTCTTAAAATCTACACCTGTGCCATAGCCCCCCCCCTTTTCAACCTGTCTATCATTCAGTGTACCATCCCAAAGGCCTGTAAATTAGCCAAGGTCATCCCTCTCCATAAAGGAGGGGAACCCTCCCTACCAGGTGACTATCAGCCTATCTTGCTTCTCTCTGCTCTCTCCAAAATATAGAAAAAACTTATCTCAACCAGACTAAATGCCTTCCTTGACTCTACCAACTCTCTAAGCCCCTTTCAATCAGGTTTCAGACGTGCTCACTCCACCTCCTCCTCCTCCTCCTCCCTACTTCACCTCACTGACCACATCTAGTCTGCCATGGATAAAGATACCTGCACACCACAGAAAAAATGCCACAAAAATCAAAATAATGCTTAAATGCAGTAATTTGTTCTGGTAGAACAAAGCTACACCAGACCCCAGTGCTTTGGCAGTTAAGCCTTCATCAAGAGGTGTGGCTTTGGAAGCAAACTACATCCATTTAAATGTAAAACATTTAGTGACCTCATCAATGACATCACAAAAGTGCTCTTTACAAAAACAGTGTTATACCAATTTGACTTTAAATATACAAATATCATACAAAGGTAGAAAAACACATACAAAATTGGAAATATATCATTGATTCCTTTCAATATTTTATTTTAAATATGCATTTTAATAATTCATCACCCTTATATAAGGTGCATATTAGGGAATCTAAATTCAAGACAAAAAGAAAGAGAAAAAGAGAAAGAGTACTAGGAATGGTCTGAGTCATACCTGCACCCATCCCCTTTGGTTGCGCAGTAGGAACTGTGGATTTGGTTTGCCATGAATAAAGGACAACTTACCTTGGTGATTTTCATAGACCTCGCCAAGGTGTTCAACTCCTTCTCCCACAACCTACTCCTCAGCAACTTAGCTGACTTATGCCTCTCCCCCTCCTCTCTAAGCTGGTTCAAGTCCTATCTCTCTGATAGAAACCAATATGTGCAACTTGGCCACATCAAGTCCACCAGCCTTCCTATCCTCTCAGGTGTCCCTCAAGGCTCAATCCTGGGTTCCACTCTCTTTTCTATTTTTGGAAATGACCTCCCCTCCATCTGCTCACCAACTCTCACTCACATGTATGCTGATGACACAGTCTTCTTTACCTCCAGACCCTCTTTTACCACCATACAGACATCCCTCCAGGAGACCTTTGTTAAAGTCCTAAAGTGGTATGAAGCTAACAACCTGAGGTGCAATACTAAAAAAAATGTTGCAGTGGCCTTTGGCTCATTTTAGGGATTAGCCAAACTATTATTCCCTCCATCCTTCTATTCCCTAGATGGCACTCAAATAGACACCATTGAGTCCTATAAATAATTGGGGGACTGACTGAACCACAAGTTAAACTACTCCGACCACATTGACTCCATCCACACCAAACTCCAGCCCAAATTGGGGGCCTTACATAGAATCAAGGACTGTCTCACCTCCACAATCACAAGGAGCTAGTTACTAAGCTAATCCTCCCCACCATTGACTATGCTGATGTTGTCTATAGTTCTGCCCCAATCATCCTTAGCCAAACTCAACTGTCTGTACAATGCTTTCTGCAACTTTGTTTCTAACCTCCCCTTCTGAACCCATCACTGTTTCCTGTGCTCTGCGCTTGCACTCCCCTCCCTTGCCACTCACTGTTCTACCCATTGTGATGTGTTCATTGGCAAGTATTGGTTCACAACCCTCTCCCCTATCTAGCCAACTTCTCCCCCCCTCCCCCTCTCCCTCATCGGGCTACAGTCTCAGATCACATGATTGTTGTTCTTTTTTTTTTACTTTCTATTCATGCCCCCTTTGTCACCATGTTTGGCCCCTCTCTCAGAGTCTCCCAATGCACCATGCAGGCTACACTGCCTGGACCAGAGCAGCTAACTCCCAATTAGTGCCCCACTCCAGTAGTTCCCAGTATCCCCAGATGACCTGCCAGGTGGGGTGGAGGAGTCCCCACTCCCCTCCATATCTTTCAGGGAAATGTGCACCTGGAGCTGCACCTCTGGATTCTATGGTCACCAGTATGGAAGCCCATAGGAGGGCCTCAAACAACTGGTACAGCAACCCACAAGAGACAGGGCTATCCTAGATCTAGTACTGACTAACAAAGAAGGGATCACAGATCTCCAGGTAGAAGGTCACCTGGGGGCCAGTGACCATCACATGGTATGGTTCAATTTGGCTACTACATCTAAATCATCCCATTCCAAGGCAAAAATATGGGACTTCAGAGGAGCTGACTTTGATAAGATGGCCAACAGAGTTAAGCTAGCCCTGGCAAAAAGAAACACAGGTGAGGAGGGTACAGGCAAAGTGGGCAAGCATTAAGGATACAATACTTGAAGCAACATCCCATTGTGTTAGACAGAAAGGAAGTGCAAAGAAGAAGGAAACCACTTTGGTTCTCAAATATAGTAGCAGAAAGGTCAGAGCCAAAGGCTGGCCTTCCAGAAAATATAAGGGAACACAGCGGGATGAAGATAGGAGGCATACCAAACTGCCCTAAGGGAAGCAGGTAAGGCAGTAAGGCAGGCAAAGTCCCAAACTGAGGAAACACTAGCACGAACAATAAAAGAGGTGACAAGACTTTCTATAGATACATTAGTGAAAGGAGAAAGTCCAGACGAGGTATTACTAAGCTTAATGGAGAAAAGGGAGCATGTGAGGAGGAGGACCCTGTAAAGGCATCTATCCTAAATAGATACTTTTGCTCAGTATTTACTGAAGAGAAGGTAGGGCAGGGCCCACAGCTCAACATCATGGACACAGGGGAGGGAGGTGAGCACTACTCCCTTCACAAAAGAAAGGGTCCTACAAGAGCTTGCTAAGCTCAGGGTGGATAAGGCAATGGGACCTGATGGCATACATCCCAGGGTACTTAAGAGCTAAAGGAGGAACTAGCAGAGCCATTAGCAGAATTGTTTAGTGAGTCTCTGAGCAGGAGAGGTCCCAAAGACTGGAGAAAGGCTCATGTGATCCCTCCCACAGAGTGGTAGCAGGAGGAGGCGGGGAACTACAGACCGGTCAGTCTTACCTCAGTAGTGGGCAAGATTATGGAGGCACTCCTTAAGGAAAGGATAGTGCAACACCTGGAATCTATAGGGGCACAGGATCCAAGACAGCATGGGTTTACAAAGGAAGGTCCTGTCAAACTAATCTCATAGATTTCTTTGACTGGGTAACCAGAGTGGTGGACCAAGGGGGAGCAGTTGATGTCTTCTACCTTGACTTCAGCAAAGCTTTTGACACTGTTCCACATAGAAGATTGATAAATAAGCTAGGTAGGCTCGGGTGGGTCAGAAGTTGGTCAACTGGGTGGCAAACTGGTTGACGGGCAGAAAACAGAGAGTGGTGGTAAATGGTATACAGTCAGAAGAGATGCAAGTCACAAGTGGGTACCTCAGGGATCAGTCCTGGGGCCAGTCCTATTCAACATCTTCATTAGTGACCTCTCAGATGGACTAGAGGTAAGAGCTTGTCTGTTTGCAGATGACACCAAGATCTGCAACAGAGTAGATGATCCAGATGGGGTGGGCAGAATGAGAAGAGATCTGGATAAACTAGCAGAATGGTCAGAAGAGTGGCAACTGGGATTTAATGCAAGAAGTGCAAAATCATGCACATAGGGAAGAGAAACCCTAGAAGCCACTTATAGGCTGGGAGGAGTTCTAGCAGTCACAAAGGAAGAAAGAGACTTGGGCATCATCATCACTGATGACCTAAAATCATCAAAGCAGACCTCCTAAAGCAGTAGGTAAAGGCTAGGGGGTGTTAGGGTGTATTAGTAGGGGTATCTGGAAGTCGTGAGGAGGTAATAATCCTCTGTACAGAGACATTGGTTAGGCCCCATCTGGAGTACTGCGTGCAGTATTGGAGGCCACACCTTCACAAGGACATTAACCAAATTGAGGCAGTCAGAGAAGGGCAACCAAAATGGTGCAGGGACTGCATCAGAAGACATATAAGGACAGATTAACGGAGCTCAATATGTATACCCTTGAGCAAAGGAGGAGAGAGGTGATATGATCGAGACATTTAAACACCTTAAGGGGCATAAACAAGGTGAAAGAGTCTAACATGTTTAAATATAAGAAAAATAGCAGGACAAGAGGACACAGCATGAGATTAGGGAGGCCGATTAAGGGGAATGTGAGGAAATTCTTTTCACAGAAAAGGTGGTAGATGCATGGAATGCTACCACAAGAAGTGGTGGCTATGAATACAGTGCAGGGCTTCAAACAGGCATGGGATAGGCATAAGGGAGCAATACAAATGACTATGAATAGATAGGTCACTGACAGAGCAAAGGCCGATGGTACATTTATAAGGTAGAAAAAGAAATGGGCAGACTGGATGGGCCTTGCGGTCCTTATCTGCCGTCAACTTCTATGTTTCTATGTTTCTATGTTTCTATCACCTGTGCCAGATATGTTTTTTTTCCTGTTTTTCAGGTCCCTGCACTCTGCAGATGTCAGTACTCGGGGGGAACCAATGAGATGCAGGCATGCAGAGATGCACATTCACTCAGATCCTCAACTAGTGCCCACCCCTCCCTAGCATTCTACGTCTTTCACTGCACCTCCACCTGTGGTTACCCAGGTGGTGGTATAGCAGTGAGGACTGCAGCCCACCCCTACTGGAGAAGGAGAACAGCCAATCAGGTGTTCAATCCTTCTCACCGACTGGCCCTCTAACAACCCAGGCTCGCTACCAAACCCAGGTTGCCAGTGTCACAAGCGGTAGTGCTACCACTGTGCTGGTGGGCCAGTGATTGTCATTCTTTTAATCTCCCACTTCCACACTCAAAAGCTGACAAAACTGCTTTCTTCTATAGTCTCACTAGCTTTATGGAATCAGCTCTCCCAATCCATATGCTTTTCTCCAGCTCTAACCACACTAAAACTTCAACTTAGGCACCTCTCCCCTCCCCCATGCAGCTGCTCCCTGGCCCCCCTTGAATACTCACTCCACCCTCCTTTCCCCACCCTCCTCTCCCATTTTCTCCCACTCTCTCCCCTTTCTACCTCACACCTTCCACCTTCCCCCTATGGCAAGCTGCTCGGCTACTAGCCCTTATTTGTAGATATTATTAGGTTGTATATATGTTTTTTATGCAATTATATGTACATGCCAGTGTCAGCACAAAGACACATGGGGAAAAGATTAGATTTAAAAAAAAAAGGCCTGACCTTCTTTTGACCTGAAGGCAGCTGTTTGTCAGGAACTGAAATTGCATGTCCAGTGTTTTTTTTACAGAAATATGTCAAAATATATTTGTAGAGTATGTCATAAAACCATGTACTCAGGAGTGGAATGCTTTGATGTAAGGAAGCTGTTATAATATGCTACATTTTTTGAGGTAACAGGAGAAGAACATGCTTCCTAGAGAACCTGTGTGAATTTTTGTTACGGGTGACAGTGGTCTACAGAGGACATCAGTGAGCTTAACTATGAAATATATCCATGCTAATTATAGGTCTCAGAATCTGATTCTTAATATGCTTGAAAATTTTGGAAACAGCGCAACACTGTCATCTTCTGGCCTAAAAGAGACATCTCCTGGCCAAACGGAGTAGTTGCTGTGAGCTAGGAATTGATGACACTGCAAGTTTACAGAAGGGTGTTTAAACCCCCATCTCAGGGCATTTCTACACACATTGTCATCTGGACACTCTGCTTGTCACACACTAGAAGCCAAACTGCTGAAACCCAGTGTGGCTACAAGGACTAAAAGAACTGAAAACTTTTATCCACATTTTTGGTCTTCAATTCACTGCAATAATATGGTAGACTTTTTAGCTAGCAGTTTTAGTATGTTTCACTGTACATTTTTTCCACTAATTTCCTGTAAACTGTAACCCAAATTAATATTCTCTTTTTAGTTGTAACTGCATGTATTTAAGTAGTTTAGTAAAACTTTTTTTCTAAAGAATATCTGCCTGAGCAAGACTTCCTTATATGGTATGTGTGACTGTAGAAGGTTTATTAATAATCTGTGACAACTGTTAATTGCTTATTGGGGCCACCAGAAGAAACCAAATTGAAAAGGGGTCTGGAAGAGATATCTGGAAGAATAGGGAGAATGCTAGAGTCTTCAAATGTTTTGAACCAGGCTGTTGCATGTCCTGTGGGGAAAAGGCCAAATCAGGCTTACACTGCTACCCCAAAGAGAGTGTGACACCTGGGTCTTCATCCTTTGTGTAATAGCCTAGAAAAGGGTTCATATTTGGCCACAAGACTTGAGACTGGTATTTTGCCCTTATCCAGAGTTAGAGGTACACCCTGGATCCTTGTGGCAGAGGTGCAGTTGTGACCTTGGCGAGTATTCTAAAGGATGAGGAGGGTATCCCTGTTCCCCCGTCATGGATTGTGCTTAAGAAGTCACTGTGAGTTCTGTGGGCCTGACCCCCAGGAGTGGGTTAGTGATGCCCCCTTCTCTCCAACCTCTCTCCTCTAAGTCACAGACACTGCTCGCTACTAGCAGTGGTTGATGACATAGAGGGATGGAAGGGGCTACATGATGACCTAACTAAACTGCAGCAATGGTAAGAAACATGGCAGCTGGGGTTGAATGCCAAGAAGTGCAGGTAATGCACTTCAGAGCAAAGAACCATGGGAGGGACTATCAGCTGGGAGGGGTACAGTTGGGTAGCACAATGGAGGAAAAGGACATGGGGTACTTATAACTGAGAGCATGAACAACTCTGCTCAGTGTAGGAAGGTGGCAGTGAAGGCCAACAAGATGCTGGGGTACATAGTGAGGGAAATTTCCCCCAGAAGTAGGAAGATAATCCTTCCCATGTAGAGGCACTATTCAGGCCACACCTGGAGTACTGCATGCAGTTCTGGTGCCAGTACCTGAAGAATGATCTCAGATTGTTGGAGGGGGTGCAGCATAGAGCAACAAAGGTGATCCAGGGATTGGAGGGCAAGTCCTATGAGGAAAGGTTTAATGAGCTAGGTATGTATTCCTTGGAGGAGAGGAGGGATGGGGGGACATGATTGAGATCTTTAAGTACTTGAAAGGGATAAACAAGACTCGAACAGAGGGGATCTTCCAATTAAGAATAGGAAGGGATATGAGAGGGTACAGTCTCAGACTGGAGGGGGGAAGATTTAGGAGGGAGGTAAGGAGACAGTTCTTCACAGAAAGGGTGGTGGGCAAGTGGAACACTCTAACACAGGAGATGGTGGCCTGTAAGACAGTGGGCAGTTTCAAGAGGTGATGGGACAGGGTGAGGGGAGGGTATGTCTAAGGAGGGAAGAAGTGGGAGGGGCAACTGTGAGATGAGGGGCTAGCTGCACAATTGAGCAGACGCAACAGACCATGAGGCCTAGTTCTGCTGGCATCTTTATATGTTTGCATGTCTCTCCACTTTTCCCTTCTCTAATCCTCTTCTCTGTTGCTCATTGGGATCTACATCATAACCTTTCAGCTTGGCAGTCCTTAATTCACTCCTTACCCCAAATAGCACTTGCAGCCACCTCCTAATTTGTCTGCACCAATTGCAAATCAATAGTATATTACTGCTATTTGCCATCAGTCTCAGAAACTCCTGTATTAATGTTTTGCTATGTTTTTTGTACTACTGCTAATAATTTGTTTTGCTATGCTTTTGTACCACTGTAATGCAACCATTAAACTTATATATCTCACTCCCCTTTCCCCAGATTGCACCTAGAAACTAGCCTCGGCTCAGTTGTGCCTTTCCCAGTCACCAAATTTTAAATTAATAAATGTTATGACATTTTGTTAATGCCAAAATACATAAGGAAAATAAAGTTCCTTTGGATCTGCTTCATCAGTGACCAAAGTGCCAGATTTCAGCATGTTCACCAAATGAAAAATTCATAGTTGGCTCACCCGTACACTACAATACTTGAGACAAGAAAGGTGATAAGGCTTGAAACAAAGGTAAGGCTGGACAATGGTGATGGCAGCCCTTAACTACAGCCATGGCCTGGGATTCCAGGGTTGGAATTCCATCAAGGACAGGAACACAGGAGTCCGTGAGTACAGAGAAATGCAGCTTAAAATGAAGCAATCAGAAAACACAGAGAAGCCACACTCAAGTCAGAAAACAGTAAAGCCACCAGTAGCAACAAACTGCAAATCAGGCTCTATTACAAAAAACTGGAGAGTATAGCACCAAAAGCACCATAAAACATTTTGTTACTGGCCAAAAGAGACCACCCATGGCACACAATTCAAGTTGTCTTATTTAGCCAGTTTGTACAAGTGTGCAGAAATTGTTCCACACTTCATCTATGTGATGAACAGGCAGAGGAATTCAAGGAGCAGTTCTTGCAATTTGTCTATTTCCAACAGTTCATGGACTCTACTCAGAACAAGGCCAGACAACTGAATAGTAACCACTTACTCTACCCACATCAGTGTATCAATGATACCCATTTGTGGCAGCATTCAATGACATGTCTCCACAGATCACCACTTAAAAAATACTGGCACATTCTATAGGGAGATGAATCCCTATATCACACATCAGGTGATTGTCCACATGTTACATATCATCAGCCAAACAATTTGAGGGATATGGTAATGCACAGTTTTTATAGGGGCCTCAAATGGATACACATATTAATTGGCTCCTGCCACTACCCAAGGGCAATCGCTGGTGTGGTCACTGCAATGTCTGTAGATTTTGCAAGGCTATATCCCACTTTATATACCTGAACAAATGTAAATCTGTGGTGATTAGGTAGTTTATCTTTTGTTCCCCATCATTCATGATGTATGTGATTGTATGTGCTTGCCCGAAAAAATATATTGGGTATGGTGTATGATCATACTACAAAATGATCCATGAGCATGTCTGCTCTGATAAGGCTGCCACTCCAAACACTCCTTAAGTGCCCACTTGAAGTCATGCCATGTGAAGGATCCCACCTGTTTATCTTTCATTGAATTCAACCATGTACTCATCCATGCGAGGGGCAGTGACAAAGTAAACTCACTGTTCCAGAAGGAGTCCCTGAGGATTTACACACTTGAGGCCCTTCACTGAGAAGGACTGAAAATATGATTGATTTAGTTGATCTTATCCAGTTTTTATAATTATGTGATTGTTTTTATCCAATTTTTACAGTAGTTCTGTTTACCAGAGACCTACTGTAAGTTGTACATTTCCATGTTGTTAAGACATGCAACATGATGTAACATGATGTAACATGATTGCTATTGTACTCGGTGTCTCCTAATCTCTTTTCTCTTTGGCTTATTTCAGGTCCGGAGCCCTGCATGAAGTACCCTACACTTGTGGCAGTGTGCTTTGACTTTCAGCTTTTCCATTTATAGAAACATTTTACTTATTGGACTTATTAGTTTCTGATTTTTTCTAGACTTCCAGCATTCCATCCCCCCCCCCATTTACCTTTTTGTCACTGACTGAACTCTGTTAGGTTTCTCATCTCCCCGGTTTTCTGTTATATTAGTTTCTTTCTCTGGTGGTATAAACTGGGGATTTATTTAGTATTTATATTATTAGCAGCCATAACATGAGCCACCACTGAAAGAAAATGTTTCTTTTTTCTACTACCTCTTCTCACTTTTGCTTTTTATTTTCATGTTTTTTCCCTTGTTTTTTTTTTGTAATTTTTGGATATATGAGTTTCTAATTCACTGTTACTTTTAGATGGCTACACTGATGTGCTATATGAGTGTCTGCTATATAAATTTATATTATGTACAGTAAAGCATTATGTACTTAAATGCTATTCGTTTGTCTCTACAGCCATACCCTCTGACGACGTGTCATGCTGAGGCCAGAAGGGCCACATTTTTTGCTTCTACACTCTCCAGTTTTCACAGTAAACTGGGATTCTGATTAACATTGCTATAGTGGCTTTCGTATTTTATGACCTGAGCTTGACTTCTCTGTGTTTTCTTTCATCAAGGACTAATCCCCAGTTCTTGACAGTCCTTTCTACCATAAAATGGTTTCAATCCAGGATGGGTAGCTTCTATTGATTCAGGTCACTGGAGCTTAGAACCAGACACCTTATAATATATGGGGAGACCTTATTATCATCTGATTTCAAACAGTTTATAATGTTTTTATAGTATCGATGTGATGTCAAGAGGTTATTATCCCCTCTTGACTACGTCACATCACTACCATAACAATGGGAGTGGATCTGCACATGTGCAGCTTTGCACGAGCGGTGCACAATGAATGGCTGCGGTAGTGAGAGCTGGCCCTAATCAAGAGAAGCACTATGGGGAAACATTATAAAGTAAGGATTGTACCCATACACTATAAAATATAAGAGTTTTTATTGGTAACCTCGCTGAAACCACTTCTCAAGGTTACCATGACAACTGTAAACCTCTCAAGCTTCACTCTTGAGGTTTACAAAGTTGTCACGATAATCTCTTGAAATAATTACAATGTGGTTACTGATAAATCCCCATACATTATCCTCTATGTTATGCTCACAGTGAGCAGAATGAGGCAATGTAATTTAATTGATGATAAGAAGGAAAAAGAACAATATGTACATTTGTTTGATTTCTGTAAACTTACATACAGACTAAAGCCTCTAACCCAACACAAATCATCATGGGTATGCAAATCCTTGGGGGGATCGCAATAGGAATTGACTCAACTGGTAATAAGTTCTGCCGACTATGTTACTATGCAGACTGTACCACAGCCTGCTTATGTACACTAAAGGTAACACAGAAGAGTACAAATGGCTGTAACAGGTGTCTTAGCAATACTGTACATGATTCAGGGCATTAAGACAATACACTGAGTTACATCTTTTATACTGTTACTATTCTAGAGTGTTTTTGTAGGCTGCCAAACAGGTCATAACACACCACATCAATATTTAACACAAAAATATTTATCATTGCAGTTTAATAATATAAAAATGTATTGCACTGTACTAGAATTTATTCATTTGTGTTTACCATATCTCTCAATTGTTAGTAATTTTCAGGGATATTCTGAATTTACTGTAAGTATTTCCTTTGTTACTGCTGAAGATTATGTTTTTGTAACAGATGGCTTGGGATTTCAAAGTACAAAATAACATCATGTGTTAAAGTTACATTTTAGTTTTCCTTCAGAAAATGGCTTTTTATTAAATTCTGAAAATGTCCTATGCAGTGATCACCACTTTTGAAATGGTGTCCCTAATTTATTTTTGCCTGTCCTTTAGTTGTGGGTATGAACTTTTAGAGTTGCAGAATGTACTAATAAACAGCAAGAATAGCAGTAGAATAGAGTTATCAGGTGTCAAAGGTCAGAGAGAGAGAAAAGATTAATTGTTTAGGTTGAATTAACAGAGAGAGACAGAGTTAGTTGATGAGGGAGCAAGAAACAGAAAGGAAGTTCTAGACTGTAAGTATAGGGATGGAATACATCAACATCTCAAAATTAACCATTTTATGCAACATTTGTCTTTGTCAGGCTTCCGTCATGAGATTACTGGTCCATGAAATAGTTAAATATAACCTAGGCTATATGAAGTATGGTAAGACAGCACTCTTAATTTCACTTGATGCAATTACTTGTACAAGAATTTTGAATACAGTTAATGTCAACAGCTTAAATTAATGTTTGAGGATTTAAAGATTTAGTTTCCATTCAACCTACCATGTTATTTGAGCTAGCTAAGTCTAAATGCATAGAAATCATGCTTCCTTTACAGCATGAATATTAGATTATAACAGCAGGTTAAAGTACAAATGTCTAAATAATTTAACATTTTATAACTTAGATTAATGTGTTTAGAGAAAGTAATATTATTTTAGCCTCCTGCTGAATGTTGGCATTCTAATACAATGTTGTAAAT
Organism: Neoceratodus forsteri; assembly: GCA_016271365.2. Classification (NCBI taxonomy): domain Eukaryota; kingdom Metazoa; phylum Chordata; order Ceratodontiformes; family Ceratodontidae; genus Neoceratodus; species Neoceratodus forsteri. The sequence continues at coordinate 1,578,226,599 of CM057449.1, read as the reverse complement.
CCAACACACAGATTGTTCATTTCTCTGCACAGTCTGTTATCAGCCCAAGTAACTTGATAACCACCACATGAAGTGAAAAACTTCATACCATTTTTTATAGCATGCAAAACATATGCACTGTTGTGTGCCATCTTTGAGGCAGTGACTAAAATTTATGATGATGTTAACAAATTTAGCATTTAAACAATAACCCTCTGTTATCTGAAAGAATGGAATTTGCTTTAGGTTTCTGTATTAGTTCTGATGTAATGTCCTTCTTATGAGATACTTGAGTGCTGGCCCCTTCATTTGGTTTAATAACCAGAATACAATCTGACTCAAGCACTATTACACAATTCTTATCAGCTTTCTCAAGTTATGTAACAACGTATGTTCATCATTGCAGATAATATACAACACAAGGAACACACAGCAACCAAATTATTGCAAGGCATCCATAGGCAAACAGCCTAAGTAGACTATGAAAACAGAATTTTCAAATATTTGTAAATTGTTTCAGTGGAAAGATATAAACAACTGGAAACTTTCATTGAAGTATTAGTTTGATTTCAAATTATAATGAGAAACTGAAGTAGGTTTTCATATGATGTTATATAGTGCTTCTAATTCAGGCTATATAAAAATATTTGGACTGTGTGCATGATATAAGTTTTATTTTTATTTTTATTACCACCACAACAAACAGTGCCATGCCATCTGCCCTTCATTATAAGGGATAGTTCCTTATCTCACAGTCACCCCCTCATCTTTTGTAGGTCCCAGCACATTAAGATTTAGGATTAAGATTAAGATTAAGGGAGGCAGTATAGCGTATTTATTTAAGTCTCTGAGCTGAAAATCTGGAGACCTGGGTTTGAATCCCACAGCCCCCACTTACATACTGTGTGACCCTAAGCAAGTCACTTAACTTCCCTGTGATCCCAGGTCACACCTGTAAACAGGCTTTCAGCTTAGTGTGCCACTCCGGGTTAAAGAATTGAAAAAAAAAAAGATTTGATGCTTAAATAGAATGACCAGGCATGCAAAATAATGAAAACCAAATACTAGTAAAGTTATGGTGAAACATGTTAGTCAAATAGCCAGTCTATATGCCAAAATGTGTTTTTTTAAAAGGTATTGCTTCTAACTTTCATGTGTCTTCTGTCTGCATCAGCTTATATCACCTGTTAAAATGTAGAAAACATCAGTTCCCATTGGAGTACAACAATGTCCAAGTAAGAACTACCCATAGCCAATAAGTTACACACAAACAGTTTCATAAATAGAAGCTTACAATTTATTGACTGGATAACATAGTGCAGTTAGCATTCAACACAGACTTAGAAGCAGCAAAACAATGCCAAATGCATAAAAATGACATCATAGCCACCACTGCAGACTACTTGGACACTGTTGTGCTTGCTACTCATTTTTAGCACCACAGCACTGTACCCTGGTGCTCTCATATTGTACTGCCGCTTCCCATTGGAGTGTAGACAAAAACAATGTGATAATATTTTACTGAAGTTCCTGTAAATGCTCTATATTCATTGCATAAGTACACTGAAAGTGTAGGGTAATTAAGATTTTAGTTACATTGCAACAAATGTGTAACTACTGAATAATTATCTCTGTTGCATATAATTGCAATTCGCTACCCTGCAGTTGCATTGAAACTGGCACATCAGTTTTCATTAACATTTCATATGCAAGTAATCGGAGATGGACTGGGGGCAAAGTTTATATCCTATGTTCACAGGATAGCTCTTAATACTAGACGGAGATTAATAAAACAGTTACTTCTCCAGGAGCCTGGGATGCTTTTTCTTGATATTTTTAGTGTAGCTCATTTCATGATATGTAATAGTTTAAGGTCATTGCTTCCATCGACATTTTGAAAATGACATGATTCTGTAAAAAAACTATCAGTAAGTTGCCTGTGGTTCAACACACTGCAAAAAAGTGTAGCAGACATCTATATTTGCCCAGCTGTTCCAGTGTTCTAAACAGGTAAACACTGTGGAGAGAACATTACTTGTATTCTTTAACTTTGCCTTTAAAGTCAGCATCTGAGCAACTGATGCAAAATCTTTCTCTCTCTCTCTCTCTCTCTCTCCCCCCCATGAGAGAGAGGATATTATCTGACTTTATGTTATCATAAGTGGCGAAGCCACAAGTGATGTCAAAAGGTCAAACTGCCCAAGGGAAAACATCAGTAATGTTTTCAGTAGGTTCATGGAATATTTGGTTTATGCCATGCCTTTTATTATAATACTGCAATAAAAAACTCCTGTGTTTTGATTATTCAGTGGCCATCTTCAACATTGATGCTGACTGTTCAGTGAACCCCTTCAACAGTAAATGAAGAGAGCAAACCTCCATTGCAGTATGGGCTAAATGGACCTAAAATGAGAATAACACTGATCTTCTTACTCTAGGTCCCATAGTGGCTAAAATGATCTCTGATATTTGTCACTTTAGGTATTCATGATTTATTTCCACAAGAGTTTTTTGACCTTGGGTACTCACTAGTGATGTAGTCCACAAGTGATGTTCCCAAGGTCAAACAACCAGGGCCGGATTAAGGCATAGGCAACATAGGCACAGGCCTAGGGCCCCTGTCTGCCATGGGGCCTCTAGCAATCCCCATCATATATTTACTATATCTCCATTTATTTCTGCTTGGGCTGCATTTTTCTTGGTAATGAACTCTGCCACTGAGTTATCAAGGCAGGGACTGAACTGTGACATGAGTCTCATCTCCCTGATTAGTTTTTAAGTGCAGCTGACAGCTTCAGGGGAACCCCAGCCAGGCTGACCTTTAAGGTGTGAACAGACCCATTTCATTTGCTTTGTCTCCCACCCCCTTTTTTAAATCCCCATTTAGAATCAAGTCTTACACATTAACAGTGCAATTCAGTGTGTATGCTTTATATTTAATCTCACTCCTAAAATTCAGATATCTTCAGTGCGTTTCAGTGGTACAATTAAAAATTGTACTTCTTTTTTAATTCCCTCATCTCACTCACATTGAATTCCTGACCTTGATATAGCTCCATTTTCAGGGTGAACAACTGAATATATTTCCAGATTCCATCAGTAAATCTTTCCATTTATTGATCCTGGCTTACTTACCAAAAACAGAAATGTTTGATCCTGGGAATGATTTCTTCCAGCAATTACTCACTTTGCAATATGATCTCTAAAATTCATGACTCCTCTAGTAAACCACCAGCTTAACTCCAACACCACCCTAGCCTCTTTTAGAGATTGATCCTTACCCTATCCAGCAAAACTCCCACATCCTAGTTCATACTACCTGACAGGACAAAATGATACCACCCAGACTGTAAGCACACATGTGTGTGATTGTGTTTGGGGGCCTTTGGAGAATTTTTATTTTTTTATTTATTGAAATGTTTCACCAGGAGGGCACACTGCACAACAAGTTGCTCGTCTCACGGTGCAACCTGTGGGAAACGTTTACATATGGTTGTGAAGGATGATCAGTTACAATAGTATGTGGGTAGTACAAACAATACAACATTGTAAGATTGTGCAACAGTTGGAACACAAGGTATTGTATGATAAACAGTAGTGGAACATTGGCTAAATTACAATACATGTCCAAAATCATACAAAAGAACATATGAACATACAAAACAGTAATAATGCAATAGAACCATTTATAGTGCATGAGTGTACCAGGAGCAGGCTTGAGGTAGTGCGCAAGTGCTGTTGGAGTAAAAAGGATGGGGTTAGGTTGTGCACACTGGTGAGCCAGAAGGGCAGGTAGAGAAGAGAGGGGGAGAGGCAAGAACGGAATATGAGGAGAAGGGATAGCCATTTCCTCATTTCACCCTTCAGGATGTTGAAACCCTGCCCGGGGGTCATGGCAGAAAGGCAGAAACTGGGGATAGGTATTAAGGGGAGAAGTGCAAATCATGACATTTCACACTAAAAAATTACTTTTACCAGGCCAGTTCCAATTATTTTCTCTAAATGATCAAAACTCAGACTTTTATTTTTCCATACTGATATTATTAGTTTCATTCATTTTGAAACATTTTAGTTAGGTTATTTATGTTTCATGCCACCTTTTAGGGACATTAAGAACATTTTATTTAAAGTTTCATTAACTGATATCCAGTGGCCAAGAGGCATGGTCCCTACGAATGTACACAGTTGTGGTGAAGGGGTATTGTTGCAGTGGGGTGGGGGTGGCCCAGATTTCCCTTGTGCCTATGGCCCCAGGTTGCCTTAATCTGGCCCTGCAAACAGCTAAAGAGAAAATACAGTAAATCATGTATTCCACAAGCTCCATGTTGAGCATTTCATTTATGCAATAGGCAGGAACCTTTTGTTTGTGGGATTTTCAATCAGTTTGCAATTTAACAAAAAAGAAGGAAAAAAGGTTATTTTTATTTTGTTTACTCTGTTTGTCACCAGGTTGATGGGTGGGGGATATACACCCTATTAGTGCTTGTGCCATCCTTCCATCATCCCCCTCCAAGCTGCCTGGACTGGGTGTCCTGTAACTTGCCCCTACAGCAGGGCTTCCCTGGGAAGGTAGAGAGAGAGAGAGAGAGAGAGAGAGAGAGAGAGAGAGAGAGAGAGAGAAAGATCAACCAAAGGCTCTAACCAGAGCTTACATCTGGAACATCATTAGGGAAGCAGTTCAGGGACACCATGGTGGACTATGACCAAGGGTTTTCCACCTTGATTTTCCCCCAGGAGGCGTTGGCATGCAACAACATCAACACAGGGCAGGCACACTCCTGCACCTGTCCCACAGATGTCCGCCATTGCCTCCATTGTGGCTGGTGGTCTTGGCTGCTGCAACACTGTCTTCACTGGGTGTCACTAGTATTCTGGGGAACCACAACCATCCCTCACCTGAGGTGGAGAGCTATATTTAGGGCACTCATCCAACTTCCCCCCAGCCGACACTGATGCACCATGCTCGCTTCTGAACATGGGTCACCAGCACCACAGGCAGTAGTGCTAATGCTGCACTGGTGGGCCAGCGGAAAAAAGGGGGGTTTATTTCATAAAGTAGGACTCCTCTGCTTTTGAAGAGTGCTGTTGTCATGACCATTGCTATGGCCACTGCATCATGACACCAGCATTGATGCAGCAATGTCATGGCTGATTGGTGGACTGAAGCAGCTTTTCAAAAATAATGAAGAAAAATGGTGGCATTCTTTAGTGAGTGAGCGTTTTGGTCAGAGCGATGCTTTCTGTGAAGAGATGCTGGTCTGTGAACAGTTCCTGTAGTTCATATATTATTTGTTTTAAACCTAAAAAGCAATGCGGGTGTTTTGCGTAACATGGAGAAGGTGGCTGGAGTACAAGTGAGTCAGGGATGGGTTACACACAAACCAGAGCAAGTCGAAGAAGGATGTCCTTTGTGGAAACTGTTACTTGAAAACTTGTGCATGGCATGCTATAAAAACATAGAAACATAGACTTTGACAGCTGATAAGGACACATGACCCAACTAGTTTGCCAAATTTCCCTACCTATTGGATAAGTTGCAGATCCTAATTAACCAACAGCCTACTTCCTCTTACCCCCACTAGAATTGTCTTATGTTTGTCCCATGCAGTCTTGAATTTCTCCACTGTTTTTATCCCACAGCCCACCTCAGGAAGGCCACCACCCTCTCTGTGAAAAAATACTTCCACATGTTGCCCATGAGCCATCTCCCCGCTATCTTCAGTGCCTCTCCCTGTGCATCCCAGTAACCCTCCTGCCCTCCTTACTGCCTTCTCACATTGCTTGCCTACTTTAGGTCATTTGATATGGCTACCCCAGGTCCCTTTCCATTTTTGTTTTAGTTAGTATCTTCCAACCCCTCACCCATTGTGTACTCTTCCCCAGGTTTTTGTTTCCCAGGTGCATTACTTTGCACTTCTTTGCATTGAATCTAAGCTGCCATACATTTGACCATTCCTCCAACCTTGCCAAGTCCCTTATCATCCTTTCCTCCCCACTGTACATTAACACTGTTGCAGACCTTTGTGTCATCTGCAGAGAGGCATACTTTTTCTTTCAGTCCCTCCACAATGTCACCTATAAAGATATTTAAGAGGACCGTTTCCAGTACTAAACCCTGTGGTACCCCATTAGTAACCCCCCTTTCTTTGTAATGGACTCCATTTACTATTACCGTCTGGTTCCTGTTGTCTATCCAATGTTTTACCTAGGCTACCACTCTGGGACCCACTCCCAGGCTGTCTAACTTGTTCATTAATCTTTTGTGTGGGACTGTGTCAAATGCATTCCTAAAGTTTAGGTAGGCCATGTCCACAGCTCCTCCCTGGTCTACTACGTTGGTCACCCAGTTAAAGAAATCTATCAGATCTGTCTGACATGACCTTCCCACTGTGAATCCTTGCTGCCTTGGGTCCTGTGCCCTGCTGACCTCTAAGTACTCAACAATTCTTTCTTTCAGCAATTCATACAGCAATAGTTCACTTTTTTATACACGAAAACAGTTATTTTTAAGTCCAGGCTGCAGATTGTCGTAACAGTGGCACATAGCTTTCAAAGCAATAAGAGATGAGAGTGAGGAAGAGAATGGGACAAGCTTGGGGATCAGTGGCAGCTACATCTACTCTCTGGGGAAAGAAAGTAAGCTGCTGAAAAAGAAGAAAAAGTCTTATTGTTTAAAATTAACTGCCCCTGTTGAAATGGTTTTAGTAATTATGCATGTGGGTGGGTGACCAATGTGGGGTAGAGACAGAGATGCTGTGGGAAGGAATTGGTTGTAGGAAATGCAGGCTGCAGAGGGCAAGTAGACACATTATGATGACATGTTTACTATGTACATAAGTGCTGATGATGAGGCTACTGTACACATGAATTCAATTTATTTATAGAGTATCTCAAATAACAGCATTAATGTAACATTTTCTGTGTCTGTGCCTATTGCATAAATGCATACATACAATACATTTGTCATCTATGGTGTATATATGTCATTTGGTGAGGTTTTTCAGGCAAAATATACAGATAACTGAATGTGGCTTTTTCAAACACTAAATCAGTTTTACAGACCTTGTATGTATATTTTACTTGTAGAATACTTTATAGCAGATGAAGTGTGCATATAAACTTTGGTACAGTACCTGTGCAACTGCAAAGACTTGGCAATTCCATAATGAAACTCATATGGAATCCAGTGACCACAGCCAGACTTATGTCAGGCTGTTTAACATTTTCCAGTTGCATGAAATACTAATTAAAGGCACTCATTGTGAACTGATATAAATAGTCTCCACTTAACCCATTATATGTATTGGTTGTAAAACAAACAATTAAGTGAGAGATGATACATGTTAACACAAAGGAATTCTGTAATGACATTTCTGTAACACTGTAACCTCGTGAAGCACCATGTGTTCTGTATTATAAACTGAAGGGGGTGCTGATTGCAAAGGTGACGTACCTTCCAGATTGAAACTCTTCTCCTAATAATAGAAGTGCCCTGGAGCATTCCAGAATGTTAAGCACTAAAATGTTAGTTAAGGCTGAGAAGTCGTTACTGCAAGTTTAATGCCAACTACTGCATGTATTCCAAGGTCTGTCACTGATGTCAAACAAGGCGCATAACTTCCTAATCAACTTTAATACATTCACGAAAGAGGTCAAGTATCCTTCAATTCATGCTACCCAAATTACAACAGACTCATTTTAATAAAGTCTGTTTGTTTTTCCCGTCCATGTATACACCCTATTGTGAGGTAAATATTTTGATTGATATAGATTCTGCCACTTGGGTAATGTCTTTAGCTGTAATACACATCAAATGTAATTATAATCTTTTAAAAATAAAACAAAACAAAAAAGTCCAGGAAGTTGTTTCTATATCCAAGTAAAAGCTAAGATTATAAATAGGGTATTTGAGGCAGGCTGCTGATGTCATCTCTGTCCCTCTTGCATATCATACTGCAGTAATAAGCAATATAGTATCATCTTTATGCTTGCTTCCAGACTGTAAGGAAACACATTAAGAGCATCTGAGAAGAAACAAGGGTTTTGGAGATGTGTCAGGCTGTGGACTAATGATGTGTTTGCAAATGTGTCTCTTCTTCTCCAGCACCAGTGGTACTGGACCTGGTCGATGATGCAAGTTTGCATTTCCATTCACACATTTCAAAGAGGTTAAGCACACTTATCCCTGTGTAGAACTTACCATTCCTGCTGCTCTGTTTTCAATGAGCCAGTCATGTTCACTGTTTGGCTCTCTCCTGCCCCCTCCATCAGAATGTCATTGTATTATTTGATTTCAAGCTGCAATGTGGTTGTAACTTATAAACCCCTCCGTCAACTCTCTTATACCAGCACCACTGGAATTGATTTCAAGGTGCAATACAGATTTAGACCCTGATCCACAAAAGGTGTGGATGCCCTACAAGGGCTGAGCACTGGAGGAGCACAGGGTGATACACAAAAGATTCATAAGTACCCCCTACACAAATTCACAGGGTGCACAGCCCAGTAGGGGAGGCATCTGCACAGTGGAGCTGTGAAGCACTGGCACAGGGCGAGGGCAGTCATAAACACCTGACCCAGATTAGTACACTGATTAACAGCCCTGTAAGGACTGCCATGTGGGCATAGGGAGGGGTGTCAGCTATGCAAGCGGGGGTGAGGCTACCATAAGGGAGGATGCCATGCAACTGAAGGTGCACAGGTGTGCACACATGGCAGACACTAATTGTGACACCACAGAATCCATTGTGTCCATAACCAACCCTCACCCAACAGCCATAGCCATCTTGCACCTGGTACCAACCTCATACATCCTCCCTGCACCCCTCCCCCAAGAAAAAATAGAGGACAAAGGTGGGTATGGTCACCACACTGGCATGTATTGTACAAACAAACAATGGTGCTGTATGGCAATAACACATATACTGTATATTCCTAAGGGTAATAGGCGGCAGAGCCACCAGTAGCAATAGTCCCTCAGTCTTGCAAGACAAGGTATTCTGTTACACCCTGGCATAGCAATGCTCAGTGTTTGCCAGAGACAGTGGCACATCACTCACTGGCACTATTATTGATGTCCACTGCTCTGGCTGCTGCACATCCCAGAGAGCTTAGTGGTGAGTCTGTAACCCTACAACCCACTCAAGGAACTCTATTCCTGTGTCAGACCATCCTCCTCCTGGTTCTGCAGGTCCAACCCTGGCTGTACCATCACCATTGTCATCGTCATCACCTCCACCCATTGGTAGCCAAGCCTCAGGATCCTGGTCCAGGGCAGAGTTTTAGGTGGATGATGCATTCTTTGGACTCCTTAACCACCCCTGCTGCAGCATCAGCGTACTGTTCAGATCCATTGACCTCTGCAAAGACATGGGGAACAGCAATCAGTGCATGGTGGTACATGTGAGTGAACAAGACACAGACTGAGAAGCTTCACCATATACACAGTGCAGTACTTACCTAACCAGCAGCCCTACCAGTTGCTGGTACTGCCAATAAAGGTCATAGTACCCATTACCATCAAGGCTGAGGATCCATGGCATGTAGGCCTACAGCGGCATCAGTGAAAGTGGTAGCTATGGCATCTTGGTGAGGACCATCCTGCTGGTAGTTCAGCAGTATATAAAGTGGCATCCCATATGTATGGGTGCCCTACCATGGTGCCATGATGTCATGCTCAACCAGTGGTAACTGGACATGAAGGCATGCAGGCAGCATTTAAAGGGGGTTTCAATCACAAAAGTGTGGTATGCATTTTATGGAACACATACAAACAGAGGACAGAAAGAAGTAAGTGCCTCAGCTGGGACTTGAACCCAGGTCACTTGGAATTACTCTTCTGATTGAAAATGTAATTATCTGTGCAGCACCAGGTTATGCACCGCAGAAAGAGTAATGTGCTCCTTGACGGCCCAGTTTCCAGTTGCCTTGGCGGCACAGCTGGTAGCGCAACTGGAACATTATACTGAGTGGCCTGCATTTAAGTCCTAGCTGAGGCACTTACTTCTTTGTCTCCTGTGTTTGTAAGCATTTAAAGGGGCCCACAGGAGGCTAGCCAGCTGATGGGGTGGTGCAGTGCAGGTGTCCATGGGTTAGGGACCAATGAGGCAATGCATCCCAGAGTCCTGATGTACATGACACTCCTGTAGATGCACAGAGAGGTGATAAATAATCAACACCATCACACCACCAATGGGTATTCCAGGCCAGGGCAAGACACAGCTATGCTAATGGTGCTGTAGTGCATTGGCATATACTGTACCACTTCAATACAGGAACCAGAAGGGAGCTGTGCCAGCTGCTGATATCCTGGTTGCAGACAAGGACATGCCAAACTATCCTTCCCCTCCACAGACGACAGTGGATACCCATTACACGCATTCCTGATGACCGTCTTCCCTCAGCCACAGACTGAGACAAAGTAGAGGTACAATGAGGCACATTGCTAGACAGGGAGCATCATTGAGGGGGTGAGCAAGTTTGCCCATACCTCCACCACTTGTATGGTGGTCTTCTCAGCTGAGAAATAGGGTATCCATGGCCTGGTACAGTGGCCACAGACACCACAGCAGCCAGCACCCCCTCCCAAGGACATGCCATATCTGGTCCCAGATCCACGAGCTGCATTAACAATTTCATGTTGATGCCACATTTGCCCAACACCACTCTGTTGACCACAATTGTGGTTGGCATTGTGCTGTGGGAGACAAAGGTGTTTTTTTGTGAGGTGCTGCACCCCACCATAACTTAATATAATCAACTCCAAGTTGGAGCTGACTCGGGAAGGGGGGTGCATGACCTTGAGAAAGAGTGTCTGGGTTCAAAGCAGACTTTACAATGAGGTGTCAATGTTGTCTGCATCAATGCCATCATTGTAAAGTTGTCACTGAAGAGACAGCATACATCTGGTCCCAGTCCCCTTCTCTCATAGTATTTTTGCCATTCTCGGTGTGCAGTTGTGCTGCACCTGTTCTACCCTCAGCAAACATTTCTGCTTAATGTTCTGAGGAGGCTGGGCATAACCTTATAAAGTGGGGTCAAATGGCATTCTGACAGCATGTACAGCATGCCATCTGCAGCTGTTGATCAATCCCCAGCTTCTATGTATTATTTCAGTTGTACAGATGGTGTTTACCACACAGCCACACACAATCATGCATGCATTACACTTGTGGTCTGTGGGTTTTGCACCTATCTGTGGATCAGACCCTTAATTTGTGAACTTTATGTCCACCCACTCTCTTACACTGGCACAACTGATTTCAATTTCATGCTGCACCATAGCTTTAACTTGTATCCACTCTACAGCACTTGCTTATTAGAGTTAACATGGCCAGTGTATCTCTGCACCAGGCATTTATTTTAGCAGCCCAAGTGAATTTTTGACACCAAGATGAAGCAAGGCATATAGGTTTGTGGGACTTGATGCAGGAGCTCAGGCTGGGAGAGAGACTATACAGGGTATTGTGTAGAGATGGGCGAAGTTGCCCCAATTCGCTCCTCGAAGTGATTCGCTGAGTGAAGGCAAATTCGCAGAGTGCTCCGCAACGTGAAGCGGAGTACTTCAGGTTATAATGGGTAACATGAAGTCCATTGAAAACAATGACTTTGCGTTACTCTGCCTTCCCAAACCACTACTCCACCAATTCATAAGGCGAAGTATATTGAAAACAATGTACTTCGCCTCACTTCATCTTGTTTTTAAGCTCCAAAGGCAAATTTTGCAGTGATTCAGGAGATTTCAGGTCACATGTGCTCTAGATTGTTCTGCACAGCCTCAGTTTGGGGTTGTGTGTGTAGGAAGCTGTAGGAGACAATCTACTCCAAGAGCTATCTGCTATTCAAACCTTCTAAAAGCTGTTAAAAAGCCTTTTTGAGTCTTTTTTTTTTTGCTGAAACTTTAGTTCATTGATTATAGGAAACCCTCCTGTGCTCATATCATCGAGCGTTTATTGTTTGTGTGTGGATTTTGAATGTTATAGCACAACATTCAGTCTGTGTACTGAGAGAAGAGTGGAAGTGTGCTTTGGGGGAGGGGCATATCTGTGGTGTGGGTAGATTAACTTGGAGAAAAATGCAGTGCTTTCTGTTTTGGTGATGTTTTTCCTTGTATAACTGTGTAAATGTACACACAGTAATATTTTCAATATTTCTGGCCATTTTTTGCTGATTGTTGTGGTACAGCAGTGCATAATTTTAGTTTGTTTAAAATATGTGGTTATATTACTGAAGTTTTCGATTTGCTATGCATTACTTAGTGTGTGTGTGTATGTGTGTGACGCGTGTCATCAAATCAAACACCTTTTATTGTGCCACATAATAATTTCAGCAATGTGAACCTGCTATCCACTGCAGCTGTGTGATTTTTGTACTTCTTTGTGGTATCTTTACAGGTACTAGTACTAGTGATTGTTACTGCAGCAGTGCAGTACACTGTCCCCCCCCCCAACCCCGCAGCCTGCCCCAACCGGCAAAGGTATTCTTTTCCAGATTTGAATTTCTGATGGTGAGCACTGGTTAAGTGTTGTGCCTTTGTGTCTGTATCTCTTCAGTGCGCAGTGCAATCTTAATCTGTCTGTGCATTTGCATCCCTTTAGGGCCCAATCTCCATCTGTAACTTAAGTCACAGTTGTTTCTTTGGCTTCCCTTCAGAGTACTGGACAGGTGTGGTGCATAATTCTGCATGAACATTGTACTCATTAATATGCGTTTTTAAGTCAGGACCATCATCACGACTCACTCATGATACAAATCATGTTCTTCATCATCACAGTCACAAATGCAGTCACAAATCACAATTCACAAACATGTCGCGACTCACAACATTAATTTTTTTACCAGTTACTTGGATATATTGTAGACATGTTTTGTAGTATCTCTCCAGGCTTCACCACCCAGCCATTGTACTCACTGATGAGTGTTTTTAAGTCAAGGAGTTTGTGCTACAGCTCATCAGGGAAGTACAGCAGTAGGCATTTGCATTCCCAATGCAGTTCCATCTTGGTTATCTCACACTGTTGACACCAAATCACGTTCTTCATCATCACGGTCACAAATGCAGTCACAAATCATGATTCATGATCACGTCATGAATCACAACATTAATTTTTTTACTAGTTACTTGGATGTATTGTAAGCATGTTTTGTAGAATCTCTCCAGACTTCACCACTCCACCATTGTACTCATTAATAAGCATTTTTAAGTTGGAGAGTTTTGTGCTACAGCTCATCGGGAAAGTACAGCCATAGGCACTCGTGTTCCTTCCCATACAGCATGTGAGTTACAGTACTGTAAGTAGTGGTGTATCAGGTGGCCCCAATTTGCTCCATGAAGTGATTCCCTGAATAATGCTGAATCTGCGGAGAATTCCATAATATGAAGTGGAGTACTTTGCTTCATAATGAGGAACGCAAAGTTAATTGAAACCAATGACTTTGCATTATTCCGCCTTCCCCAAACCACTTCTCCATCAATTTTAAGGTGAACTACATTGTAATCAATGTAATTCATCTCACTTTGCCCTGCAATTGAGCTCCAAATGAAATTCTGCAGTTATTCATGGGATTGCAGGTCACATGGGCTCTAGATTGTCCAGCACAGCCTCAGTTCTGGCCTGGGTAGTGTGTGTGCAGTGGTAGCTGGAGACAGTTTGCACTCAGAACTCTGCAAATCAAAACCTCTAAAAGCTGTTTCAAATGCCTTTTTAAGTAATATTTTATGCTCAAAATTTACTGCATCGATTGTAGGAAACCCTTCTGTGCTCATATCATCGAGTGATTATTGTTGTGTGTGGATTTTGAATGTTAATTTAGAACAGTCAGTCTGTGTACTGTGAAGTGTGCTTTGAGGCGGGGCTTATTTGTGGTGTAAGTAGATTAACTGGGAGAAAAAAGGCAGTCTTTCTGTTTTGGTTATATTTTTCATGTATAACTGTGCTAATGTACACACAGTAATATTTTCAGTAATTCTTGAAATTGTTTTGTTGATTGTTATGGTGCAGCAGTGCACAGTTTGTCTGGTTAAAATATTTGGTTATATTACTCAAGGTTTTCAATTTGCTACGCATTACTTGAGTGTGCGTGTGAGTGTGTGTGCCATGCATGCCATTAAATCAGACACCTTTTATTGCGTTACAGAGTAATCGCAGCAGGGTGAACCTGCGACCCACTGCACCTGCATGATTTTTTTATATTGCTTTGTGGTATCTTTACTGGTAGTGGATAGTTACTGCCGTGCACTAATCCCTCAGCTGGCAAAATGTATTCCTTTCCAGATTTGGATTTGTGACTTGTGAGCACTGGTTAGGTGTTGCTGTGCCTTTTTGTATGCATTTCTTGAGTGTGCAGCACAATCTTAATTTGTCTCTACATTTGCATGGCACCAATAATTCTGGGAGACTGCATTTCTTGTTATGCTTTCATTTCACTTCATCAGCACTGGGGAATTTTCTGGACACAAGACGGTAGCATTTTGGGGATGCACATTAATTCTGGTGACTCTGTGTATGACCTGATCACTGCACGCATGACTGAGTGTGCCATTAATTCTGGGAGACTTTGCATTTCTTGTTACACTCTCATTTCACTTCATCCGCTCTAGGGAGTTTTCTGGACACAAGACAGTAGCACTTTGTGGGTACACATTAATTCTGGCGACTGTGTGGGTGGGATGCTGCAAATATTGTTGTCACTCCACCTTACATTGTGTTTAAGGTGGAATGACAATGCAAAATAAAAATAACAAGGTGAAGTGAGCCTTTCCTATGGGGCACTCCACGTACTGAAGTGCCAGCACATAGTGGCCACTTCGCGTTCACTTCGCCAGTGGATTTTAAATTCACCGCATCTCTAATATTGTGGTGAAGTATATCATATGTCATGTTAGGTTGTTTTGTCAAAATATGTAGTAAGAAATGTCTACAGTTGGATACAGTCTCTAAGTTAGAGGAGCAAATGTTCTTAGTTTTCTTTTGTTGGTTTGTTTTAATGTAAGCGCCCAGAGCCTCAGGGATTGGGCGTTTTCAAATCAAATTTGCCTTGCTTTGCCTTAATCAAATGAAAGTGAATCTTCAGATTATTGATGGGGGAGAATTGAAGCCAGGCCAAATCTACTCAGAAACCTCTGGTGATGGAGTCCTTCTGTAATTCAACATATGCTAGAGAAGGTCTGAGTACACTGTTCTCTCTGTTCTATAAATCTTCTACTCACTGTTCCATCCCATATTTAGGGGATGCTTTGACCCTGGAAACACATTTACAAGTACAGTTCCCTCTGTTCACCCATTCATTTACTGAAAGCTGCTTAAAGCAGTTGGTGGAGGCAGTGATATGGACAAAGGAAGGAGGTAGTGGGGGCTGCATAAGGGAAGAAAACGTTTTTTTCTGCCCAGCAAATTTCACCATGTCTGTAACTGTTCTTGTTTTTCATAGCTCTAAAATGGATACCTGCAATACAACTGACATGATTGTCCTTATGTTGTCATTGCAACTAACAAGATTGTCCCTCCCAGATTAAAAATGGAGGTGGTGGGGTGGAGAGCAGTGAGAAGAAAACAGAGATACTTAGCAAGTCCTCAGTAGTCACTAGGGAGAAGGACGGATCAGTGCCACAAAGGAACAGTGGGTGGGGACAGAGAAGGAGTGAGTCACAGACAGCATAATACCAGTTAACAGGGTGAAGAGGGCCTGAGGGCCCTGAAGGTAGTTAAATCCCTAGGGCCTGATGGCATGCACCCACGGGTCCTTAAGGGAACTAAAGGATGTGCTGCAGGCCTCCTAGCAGACCTGTTTGACAAGTCCTAGGAGTCGGTAAATATGTCCAGTAATTGGAGAACTACACATGTGGTGCCTTTCTATAAAAGTGACCCTGAGGGATGAACAAGGGATGAACAGGCCACTGAGGAAGCTGTTAGAGACTATACTAAAAGAAAGACAAGTGAGCTTTCTAGAGGTAAATGGCTCCTGGATGAGAGGCAACATAATTTTGTGTCAGAAAGATCTTGACAGACTAATCTAATTTACTCCCTTGACAGGGTGATCAGGACAATGGATGAGGGACAGGTGGTTGATGTCCTGAATCTAGACTTCAGCAAGGCCTTCGACTCTGTGCCTCACCGGAGAGTGGTCAGAAAGCTGGAAGATCTGGGGTGTGGGCTAAACTTGCTAGATGCTCAAAAGCTAGTTGCAGGTAGTAGTCTGAGGGTGAGTTCTCAGAAACTAGGTCCTTGACCAGTGGGGTCCCACAGGGCTCTATGCTCAATCTGGTATTGTTCAACATCTTCATCAGCGACATAGCAAATGGAATTAAAGGTAACATCTTCCTGTTCCCAGATGATAAAAAGCTTTGTGGGAGGGTGCACACAGAGGAGGGGAAACACAAACTCGGGGAGGATCTGGCTAGGCTAGAAAAGTGATCTGGCATTTTGCAACTGGGGTTCAATGCTAAAAAGTGTAAGGTTATGCACTTGGAAGTGAAGAACCTATAGACCAAATACTGGTTTGGTGGTGTGCAGGTAACCAGGTCACAGAAGAAAAAGAACCTATAAGTAATTACCTCAAGTGACTTGACGCATTCAGCACACTGCAGGAGGGCAGCAGCCAAAGCAAATTGGATGCTGGAATTCATAGCTATGGGGATTGACAGCAGGAAGGAGTAGGTCATACTACCACAGTATAGATCATTGGCGAGACTGTACATGGAATATTGTGTGCAGTGCTGGTGCCCTTATCTAAAGAAGGATATTAGTTTGTTGGAAACAGTCCAGAGAAGGGCAACAATGTTTATCCGGGGTCAGTAGGGCAACACTTACAAGGAGAGGCTCAGGGGGCTCAACTTGTTCTCTCTTGAGGACAAAAGGCAGAGGGGAGACATGACTGAGACCTTCAAGTTCCCTCAAAGATATAAACATGGTACATAGTGAAGGCCTCTTCAACCTTAATGGGAACAAGTTCACCGGCGACATAGCCTAAAACAGGTGGGGGAAGATTCAGGAGGGAGGTGAGGAGACACTTCTTCACTGAGAGGGTGGTGGCCAAGTGGAATGAGTTGTCAGAGGAGACTGTCTCTGAAAAAGCCATGGACAGCTCCAAGAAAGGATAGGATAGAGTCAAGGTGGACATTTCAGATAGGGGAGGGGGAGTAGGGGACAGGAAGAAGTAGTCAAGGAGGATCATGAGGAAAAGGGTGAGCAAATCCCTCTGTAAACATAGAAGTCAAGCACGTGCAAGCAGACTCGGCAGACTGTAAGGACTTTATCTGCTGACAAGTTTGTATGTTTATATGTCATTATGAATACACAAAAATAACCAGTAAAGAAAGGCCTTACAATCTATTAATTCTGCTCAATTGTGGTACCCCTGATCCAGAGATTACAGTGGGTGCCCCCCCGTAACCCTGACCCCCCACTTACCCTATCCCACCCTCAGTTGAACCCCACTACCATCTTTTGAATGACGACTTCAGACGAGAGTTCATTCCACCATGACACAACCCTCTTTGTATGTGTGAATAAGTGATGCCAAGAAGATCTGCTGGAATGTAGATACTGTAGTTGGCAGCTAATATAATATTAATGCAGTGATGTCATATCAGTTCTATGTTTCAGAAGACTAATTTATCCCAATATATTTTTTTTAAAATAGCAATAGCTATGAGAGGGTTAGCAGTTAAGGGGAAGGCAATGATGTTGACTTAAGTGGTATTTATATTGCATATATTCTCAGAAAGGGTACCAATGTGCAATGTAACCACTTCCAACAGTGCACAGTTCTTGGAAGCAGCTGAAAGACTTGCTTGTGGCTGTTATTTTTAATTAGGATGGACATAGTCAGAGTCTCCAGGGTAAAAGTTTGCTTTGACACTGCAGTGCAGATAGTTGAGTCAGCTTGGAAACAAATGCTTAGTCCTTGCGGTTGCCATAATGTGACAGTTGAGTGCTGTGCTGACTTTGGTGACTTTAGCCTGTTACAGCAAGGCTTCACTGCAAACATAGTTGATTCTGCTTCAGTACTACAACCTCCAGCACTTACCAAAAACATTTAATATGCTATCAGTATGTAATACCTGCTACACAGGTACAGTAAGTCCTCATTTTAATTAATTTCCCATGCATCACTTACTAAGCATAATAATTTCACCACTGAAACATGTTCTTGTACAAATAGCAAATACAGTATATATAGTAGTTGAAACAGTAATAATACATGAGTGATAATACAAGCGCAAACATATTCTTGTACACATTAAGTGCTGAAACAGCAATACATGAGTGATAACAGAAGTGAATTATTACCAATGTATTACGAGATTTATTGGGTCCTCACTGTAAAATGAGCTTCTTTTGTTGTTCAGTTACATGCAGCGGACAAGCCTACAAAATCCTCAAGTACTGCAGCAGAGCAGTTTAAGGATTATCCACCACCAAAAACACCACCCACCACCATTTTACCAGCTTCAGCAGGCTTTGGGACAAACTTCTCTGACAGTCTTCCCAAGTAACACTAGTGAGTAGGGTGGTATCACCCAGTTCCAGTACCAACCACCAGGAAACAAAGATAATTATTTTTACTTAACTGCACAAGTCAGCATTTTCTGAAAGCAGTGAGTGCTGCAGGTGATGCAATCTAAGCCTCAGTTCATCCAGGACAGCGTGAGGGGCAGGGATTAAATCTGATATCAAGATTGCAATGTTTTGTGTCCTTACTGTCACGAGTATCATTGTGTGATGAGGATCACACTAGATTGTATATCTGTGCTTGGGTCCATATTTTGTGCTGTTTGTGTACTTATTTGTCAGGGGCTGTACTTGGTTAGCTGTCTTCTCCAGCACCTTCAAAGCATATCACTTTCACTATTAAAACTTGTTCAGTACTGGATGCATTTTTTACTACCACAGGAGCTTTCTTACTTAGACATTCTTTTTCCACATTGCCTATTCCTGTCCCAAAGACACAATCCTTAGCTTATGACATCATGTCATATTGCTAAGGAACTATTTCTTATGTCACAAGCAGAGGACTGTGATTTCAGGTGCAGAAAAAGTAAGTGGAACAAATGACGTCTGAGGGCAAGAAGCATTGTTGTATAAACATTTCATTAGTAACAAAAAATAAAATGTTCTCAGATTTAATTTTCCTAAGTTTTTTTATTAATAAAATTCTTCAAAACAACATATAAGAGCCAGCCTGGTGACACAGCGGTAACACTACAGGCTGCCATGTCTATTACCCAGGTTTCGGAGCACACCTGAGTCACCAGCAGTCTGCCAGGTAGAGATAATCCAGCATCTGGAGGACAGCTGTTCTCTCCCAGTGAGGGTGGTCATGATTCCCAAAGTGTGCCTGACACCTAACAGAGGTTGAGTGTCAGAGCAGCTGGGAAGCCCAGTGGGGGGTGGGGACGGAGTTGGTGTGACATTGTGTGTCATTGCACACTGATAAGAAGGAGGAAAATCACATACACAACAAAAAGATGCCCTGCCATGCATATTGAATGTTGGCACACCTGAAGGCTTGGCACCACCAACCAGCCACCCAAGTGGATCCTGCTTCTGGGGGACAAGGGCAAGTTCACTCAATCCCCTCCATAAGGGACAAGCCATGGGGGCATTAAGGGGTAACCCCTGGGGATTCTGTGAGACCAGGGTAGGGTAGGCACTCAAGATGGGGGCCAGCAAGGAAGGGGAAATAAACCTAAGTGAAAAAAAAATACATTTTATACTATCTCGAAATGACGAAACTCAGGGATATCTATGTAATTATAAAGCAAGTGAAAAAAATAAATTTTATGCTACCTCGATATGATGAAACAGACAGGGATACCTACCTGATTATAAAGCATTATACAACTTAAGTCATAGAGGATAAGCTGAAGCATCCCAGCAGCAGCATCAACTAGGAGCAGATTTATCCTGGACTCCCTTCAGGGTGCCTTCCTCAAGCAACTGGTCATGGAACCAACTCGGCAGAAGGCAATACTGGACCTTGTGCTCACAACTGGACAGTGTGATGGGGGTAACAGTGGGGGAGCACCTGGGAAACAGTGACCACCAGTCATTGTGGTTTGAAATCACAGAAAGAGCAGAACCAAACCACACAAAAACACGTATCCTGGATTTTAGGGGGGCAGACTTTGGGAAAATGGGGATACTTGAAAAGAGGCATTAAGGAATGGGACAGGAATCAGGGTTGAGGAACAGTGGGCAGTATTTAAAATGGGATTACAAGAACAACAGAATTATGCATTAAGCAGGTTAGCGAGAGGAAAGGAAGAGGAGACCATTATGGTTTTCCAAAGAGGTAGCAAAGAAAGTGAAAGCCAAAAAGATTGCATTCAGGCAATACAAAAAGACACAGGCAGAAGGGGATAGGGAGAAGTACCAGGACAAACAAAGCGAGGCAGGGAGGTCAGTAAGGGAAGCCAAAGCTCAGACAGAAGAGCACATTGCAAAATCAGTGGGTAGAGGGGACAAAACCTTTTACAGGTACATAAGTGAAAAAATAAAGACAAAGGGAAGGATAGTGAGACTGAAGGGGGAGGATGGGGGCCACGTGGAGGATGACAACAGTAAAGTTGACATATTGAACGTATTTCTGCTCAGTCTTTACTGAGGAAGAGGAGGGTAATGGGTCTGAAAGAGTACAAGGGTGAGAATGGTGCAGAAATGGACACAAGTCCCTTTACACGAGAAAGGGTCCTGAAGGAACTGGAAGTAATAAGAGTTGATAAAGCAATGGGGCCAGATGGGGTGCACCCAGGGTCCTTAAAGAACTAAGAGAGGTGGCTGAACCTCTTGCTATCCTGTTGCTCGATCACTGGAAACAGGAGGTACCCAAAGACTGGAGGACAGCAGATGTAGTCCCCTTATACAAAAGTGGGAACAAAGAGGAAGCAGGGAACTACAGACCAGTCAGCCTCACCTCGGTAGTGGGGAAGATCATGGAAGCACTACTGAAGGAGAGATTGGTAGAACATCTGGTTGTCAGTGGACTACAGGACCCAAGGCAGCATGGTTTCACCAGGGGGAGGTCATGTCAGACCAACCTTGTTGAATTTTTTGACTGGGTGACTAGGGAGGTGGATCAGGGGAGGGCGGTGGACATGGCCTATCTGGACTTCAGCAAGGCCTTTGACACCGTGCCACATAGAAGACTATTACACAAACTGGGGAATATCGGTGTGGGCAGGACAGTAGTGTGGTGGGTAGGTAACTGGCTGGGTGGCAGGACACAGAGGGTGGTGGTAAATGGCTGTCACTCCACAGAGGGAAGAGTGACCAGTGGGGTACCACAGGGATCAGTGCTGGGACTGGTCCTATTCAACATCTTCATCAGTGACATTGCGCAGGACCTAGAAGGCAGAATTTCACTGTTGCTGATGACACAAAGCTCTGTAACAGAGTAGACACACCAGAGGGTGTAGACAGAATGAGAAGCGACCTGCAGAAACTTGAAGAATGGTCAGGGGTTTGGCAGTTGAAATTCAATGCAAAGAAGTGCAAGATAATGCATGGGGCACAAACCCTGGCACAATATATCAGTTGGGGTGAGGATATAGCATGCACCAAGCAGGAAAGGGATCTTGGGGTTATCATCTCTGATGACCTCAAGGTAGGAAACAGTGTGACAAGGCAGCAGGTAAAGCAAATAGGATGCTGGGATGTATAGACAGAGGCATCACCAGCAGGAAAAGGAGGACATAATTCTGCTATACAAGACACTAGTGAGGCCTCACCTGGAGACAGTGTACAGTTCTGGAGACCATACCTATGTAAGGACATAGACAGGGTAGAGAAGGTTCAGAGGAGGGCAACAAAGATGGTGCATGGATTGCATCACAAGTCCTATGAGACAGGTTGAAGGAACTGAACATGTACTCCCTGGAGGAGAGGAGGAGAGAGGATATGATAGAGACATACAAATATCTTACAGGGAGGAACAGGGTGCAGGAAAACACTATTTTAAGCGAAAAAATGTTTCAGGACTAGAGGGCATGGGATGAAGTTGGAGGAGGATGATTCAGAGAAACATGAGAAAGAATTTCTTCACAGAACGGGTGGTGGACAAGTGGAACACCCTGCCAGAGGAAGTGGTGGGGGCTAAACAATCACGGGATTTAAGAATGCATGGGATAGACATAAAGGAATTCTGGAGGTCAGGGGTAAGGGGCAACAGACTTCTAGGAAAACAAACTGAACTTACAAGCTCAAATGGGCAGACTGGGTGGGCCATAGGCCCTTATCTGCCGACACTGTCTATGTATCTATGTATCTATGTATGCGGTGTTGTACGTTATGTGTTTTTTACACCCCGAGGATTTGTGATACCACATATACTACAAGAGTTTGGTTTTGTCATTGCTGGGAAACAAATTAGCTAGACAAAGAGAATGTGCTGGTCAGTGTCAAAAGATACACACTTCTGACTTTTCCTAATAACTGTATCTTTAAAAGGAAAATGCAAATGAAAAATAGATCACAATTCAAGTGATTCAGCTTTGAAATTGCAAAACCTCCTACAAATATTTTGAGAACTAGCACAAAGATCTGGGAAAATGTGCACTCTGACTCTGAAGCCTTGGAAAGTTGATCTCTTTTTGCTCCTAACAGTCTTCAGGATTGCATTGTGATCTATTTAAAAGACAAAAGAGTAAAGTAATAGAAGTCTTAAGACTTTCATTCCTATTACTGAGCCATTTTATTATTACCTTCAGGTATAGACCAGACTTACCTGGCTCCCCACTGACTCCAGCTCCATAACACAACTCGTCATATCACTGTTAGACACTATGGGCAGGATTCACAAAGCAGATGCATTGGGCACAAATAAGATGCACCAGCTCAACCCATAAATGCACCAGGGAGCCACTCACAGACAGTGTGGTTGCCCTGGAGCAACCCAGATGAGCTGCGCCAAACTAGATGCACCGTGATGCAAGTAAATGATATGTGGCACAAAATGAGCGGGCGTACACATGCATACACAGTGTAGAGCAATTCACAGTGCAAAATGAAGGAGCAACTATGGAGCATCCATGGCGCAAGTACCAAATGTGCCATGGAAAGATAAGGATAAAATAAGGAGACTGAAGTGCAAGCACCCAACAGGCCAGCAGCAGGATCGCAGGAGCCAGCAGGATGTGAGAGGACACAGAAAGGATATAATGGATGAAACTCCATTGCTGATGGTGGACATGTTAATGGGGATGAGGAGACGGGTGGACCAGCAATGTGGTGGAGGAAGGCACCATAGGCGGCTAGCCCCATGGCAGTATCTTGCCAGACTGACATTTGAACAGCTCACTGATTCAGAAAAAGTAGGCCAACACTACCTGAATGCCCTGTTCATTCTGAGGCAGCTCTTGTGAGCTCTTCCATGATGAAATGCAGGCACCCACTGGAAGAGGTCATGCCATATCTGTGGAGACAAAGGTGACAACAGTAATGTGCTTGCTCAGCACGGGAACCTTCCAGAGGCCAGCCGAGAACACCACAGGCATCACACAGGCATCTACCTCCTGTCTCCTCACAAAATTTCTCACTGCACTGCTACCACATGCTTCAGAGTACATCCATTTCCCAAGCACACAGGCAGAGTGGACAGAATCCATGCAACAGTTCCACAGGGCAGCACTCATGCCAGGCATCATAGGGGCCATTGACTGCACCCATGTGGCAACCCACACACCACCCGATGATGATGCGGTAATGTACATCAACTGCAAGGGGTACCATTCAAGTGAACTGCCAGGTGGTGTGAATGCCACAGGGCACATCTGCAATGTCTGTGCAACACACCCTGGGAGCACACATGATGCCTTCATTTGGCTACCAGTCTGCCCTCTGCCACAGATTTGAGGCAGGGGACATAAAAAGCAGACAGCTCGTAGGTGCATGAGACAAGCTGACCTGCAGAACAATAGGACACCATGGCGCAGGATAGGAAGGGGGTGTCAGGTGTGCAGGTAGCATGATGCACAATACCTAGAAGTGGCAGCGGATGTGGGACAGTGGAGGGGGGACATTGCCACAGGTGTGCACAATGTGGGACAGCTTGACACAAGTACAATGCATGGAAGGAGGGGTGCAGTGCCATGGGGGGCAGGTGTGGCAGGGTCTAGCGCACCACATGCAGACAAGCGGGCACAGCTGCTGGGCACACTGGGCCAGACAATGGGGACTGGAGCTTGTGTGTGAAGCAATAGCATGGGTAGCCAGGGGCAGACAGCAGCAATGGGGCCAGACCCCATCAGGTGGGAGGGGGAGGTAGGAAGGCAGTAAAGGGCAGAACATGGTCAGTGTTGTACTCACACCACACACAGCAGTGCGCCATGGTGCGGGGGGGCATGTTGCATATGTGAGCATTGGACTAACAGCCACCCTTGCACCCCACAGGTGATGCAGCATAGCCACTGAAATCCTAGCTACTCACCCCTTCAGACAACCTGGAGCAGAGGCAGAGAAGCAGTACAATGAAGCACACACTGCCACGTGTACCATCATCAAGCACATCTTCAGCATGCTGAAGATGCTCTTCCGGTGCCTGGATAGGTTGGGTGGGGCCCTACAGTATAGCCCTGAGAAGGTCTGTGGCATATTCCTGGCCTGTTGTATACTACACAGCATGACCATGGACTGTGGAATACTTGTCCAGGCCATGGTAGGCAACAGTTCTGGGGAGGAGGAGGGTGGAGATGAGGATGCAGTGCCACAGGGACCATGGCCAGGACCACCACTGGTGTGTCATGACCCACACCTGGCTGCAAGAGTGAGGCAGTACAGGGACACAATTGTGAAGGAGCACTTTGGTGACCGCAGGTCAGTAACCCAGGTTTGTATTGTGGTGCAGCACAGCGGTGACTGCAGGTGAGTAACCCAGGTCTGTATTGCAAGGTGGGCACAACATACCACACATACAGCACCACACAGCCACACACAAACAACATAGGCCATACAGCAGTGGTGATACCACAGTAGAATGCAGACATGCCAGTGTGTACACGGTATGCACACAAACACACATGCCACAACATGGCCATGTGCCACAACGTCAGTGCTAGGGATGGCATGGATCAGTGTACAGCTGTTGGCACATGTGCACAGCAGAGACAGAACTGCACTCATCACGCCCATGCCACATGGCACAACAATGGCACATATGGACATGCAGGTGGCACTGCACAGGGGGCACACAATGGCAATGCATTGGGGCATGCACATGCCACCCACTCCACCCCAGGCAGTGGTGGCCAGGCGAGTGGGACACACAGGTAGCAGGTGCAGTGGCCATTGGATAGGGGACCTGGACATCACATGGAGGCACAACAGCTACTACAGACACATGGGTGACCTCTTCTATGACTGGTTGATGCTGCTGCAGCATCACCAGCCACAGGGGGTGTTGCCAACACCCCTGTAGAGGTACTGCAGTAAGACCATGAATGAGTGCTCATTGGGGTGGAGGTCCTGTGAGCCATGTCAGATCCAGGGATGCTGGGCATGTGAGGTTCAGTGATGGTGTCAGCAGCAATGGGTCCTCCTGACACCACTGCCTGAGTGTGCAAGAGGCACTCTTGGGTGTATGGCTGGAGGCCCGGTGGCCATGGCGCACACCAGATGTACACACTGCCTCAGCAGCAGTTGCAATCCACTCCAGAGCTGTGGTCATGCACAGCCGCAGTAGGCATGCCTCTGACAACATCTGGGCATGCCATGCAACTGCTGACTCATGCTCAAGGGCCAGCAGCATCTGGAGCAGGGGTTGCGTTAAGGGTGTGCTCCGTGCTCAGAGCTCATTTTGCTTATTGAGGAGCACGTTTTAAAAGTCATTTTCCATGTTGTCTGTGCTCCTACTGTATACTAGGAGCACGGAGGGGGGGAAGGGCTTTGAAACCATGTGCAAGTGAAAAAAAAAAGAACTGAGTGCCGCGTGCATTTTTCTTTGTGGTAAGGAGTGCAAAAACAGAGGGTGGTGTGCAATTTTGAAAGCGGGAGTTTAGAAGGATGTGACCCTGAGCTGTCTGGCGAGTTTAGAAGGAATCTAGTGGCTGTGTTAAATGCCAATCACAGTACTGTGGGGGTGGGCAGTCTCCTTTGATTGGCTGTGAAGAGCACTATTAATTGAGCGAACGCGGCAAGCACGAGGAGAAGAAGGAGTGTGAAGGATTGGAGAAGAAGGTGGTCGACTGGAGAACATTTTCAACTGACGCAGCAAGCCATCGAGGACACACAAACGGTAGGTTAATTAATGTACTGGCAAATGCCATGTGTCAGTAATGTATTGTGTTTCTGTATCGAGGTGAGCACAGATTATAGGAGTCGTGGGCTCGGCGAGGTCATCTATGTGTGTAGGAGAGCATGTGAGCTTCTTTATGTACAGACTGTGCCGTTGTTTTTTTTTTTTTCATTTAGAGCCAGGCAGTCAGTGAACGATTGGCCCAGTTCCGTTGTGCCCCCTTGACTTGGTGCGATTAGTGAGCGTACAGTTCAGAAAATTCACCCTGTCCCCTCCCAACAGTTGCTAGTGTTTGCGTGCACATATACCGTTTTAGGCGCGAGGGAATCGCAGGCTTCACAAATGAGAGAGCGAGTGAAGTCGCCGGACTACGAAATGAACAGAGATGCTCCTGCCCGAGTCCAGAGACACACGGATAATACACTGCATGCCTGAAATAGTGTTCCTTTCGTTCCGTCTAGCGCAAATCTAGTGACAGTCCTTCCTTGACTGCAGTCCTAGTGATAGTGCTATCAGTTACCCGTGCCACGCAATCACTTGATTTCAGAGGCAAACAGCTCGGTACTGTAGAGTGCAACTTGACATCACGGTCATGGGACTGCTGATTACTCTCAGCTCTTAGTAAGTGTTGTCCTTTGGTTCTGAGACCCCCCCTCACTCTCCCGATTGCCACTGAGATTCCCCAGCCTGGAGTTGTCCGGTGAGGTCCTCCCTCTGCCTACTGACCGAGTCCTTCCTCCCTCCCTCCCCTTCCCATGGTAAATTTTAGTGACATAAATTTTAGTGACCATAGCATCACAGCGTGACTATACTGTGCAAAATAGATGGGGGTGCGCGACTCTCTCTCAGGGCCCCCATGGACTGATTGAACTGAATCCAGCATGACTTAACTCCAGTGACAAGCAAAGTCGGGGAACTTGCAAACTAAAATCTACAAGTCAAACTAACTGACCCAGGCACCAAGTTTCAAAGTGGACAGGACCCAGAGGTTTAGGTTTAAGACAATGACCTGATGATAATGCCCCACCCAGCCTGATAAATTTTTGAAATCAAAAGATAAATATACATTTATGTCAGCAGTGTATTTATGTGTGTGTGTGTGTGTGTGTGTGTGTGTGTATGTATGTAATATGTGTGTATGTATATATATATATATATATGTGTGTGTGTGTGCGTGAGAGAATGAATGCATCACTGATGGGGGCAAAAAAATATTTGTCTACATTCATGACTTGCCACCTGAGATTGCTGCACAATAAAATACTGGTGTATCCAGACAGAACGTTAAAATAAATGGGGTACCTTATATTTATGAATCTTTGGAAGATGCATCAATTCATTCAACTGATTTAAAAGATTCCTAAGATTTTTGAATGAAATACCTACCTAGCAGTTTAAAATATGGGTTTTGTGCTGAAGGAGGTGGGGGGGGGGACTACATTACGTCTGGTAGGTGGCAGGCCAGAAGCGGCACGCAGCAGCCAGCCACTGCAGGCTGGCAGCACATGCAGTAGGTGGTTGGTGGTCAGTGTCGGGTCATGATGGTCATCCCTCCCCCATTCCAGGAGTAAATTTAATAGTGCAACCCGCCAGACAGCTCAGGGTCACATCAAGTGAGAAGTAAGGGTAAGGGGGCGGTCCGGTGTGTGCGTGGTTTTGGTCTGGCTGGGCTAGGCAGGCAGGCTGGCAGTGGCAGGCAGTGGACCGTGACAGGCCCATTGTGCAATGTGCTGCAGGTAGACTTACGACTACTACACAACACAGTACCAGGCAGGCAGGTACAGAACTGTACAGCAGACAAACAACATAAGTAATGTTCTAGATGGTAGATGCCATGGGTATTATGGCACGGCAGCAGCTGTTGTGTTGAGCGTGTGTGTGTGACTGACTGGTTGACTGCTGGAATGCTAAAAATTTTTTTTTGATTTGATTGTTTTTATTTTTTTTGCAGATCTAGATTGCTCTCTTTGCTGGAGATACGAGGGCGAGCCAAGGCCAAGTGTGGATCCCAATAATTGTCCATCGTTTGTGACAAGTCACAAGAATCACCAAGTGAGAGTGCCTGTGAGGTTAGTAATTATTATTATTGTGCATGTTTACTTTAGTAGTTGAAAAGTGATGATGGGCCAGACAGTCTAGACATTGTGACTGTGAGTCCATCACAATGACTGATCAGAATGTTTTTTTGTGGGGGGAGGTGGGGAGCGGGACGGGGTGGTGAGGTCACGGTGACTGGTCTGGTCAGTGGATTGGGGGGCACAGTTCCATGTGGAAGAGAATGTGGATCAGATTTGTCCTTTAGAGTTTATCTTTGTTGTGAGGACTCATTGTCACTTTCTCAACTAAGATGGTGGGGGAGGCAGGGGGTTTTACACCTGGGTGGAATAAGACCATGATGTTGGCATTGGCGGCATACTGGCAGTAGTAGCACTAGTGGTACACAGACACACAGACAGTGGCTCACACTCACACACTGACACTCTCTCTCTCACACACACACACACACACACACCTCGTAATTAATGATACATGATGATGGTGCTGTGTTCGTTATATGATGTGATTGTGAGACAGTAAGTTGATTTTTTTTTATTTTTTTTTTGCAGATCCAGTTTGGTGTGAAGTGGAAGGACTGGATGTCTGTGCAGTCATTAATCCTGATGCCGCCCCATAAACAAACAAGTGTTTTTGAGTTTGCCTGTTGATCAAATCCATCTACAGTGGTGGTGTCTGCCAGTTGCGACAAATTTATTTTCAAAGCTGGTTCCATTCTGTACTTACTGGTTTTGAGGTTAGTGAAAATTTATTGTATGGCAATTAAACAGTCTATATGTTTCTATGATTGTCAAGCAGTTCTACGATGGAGTAGTGGTCACAGCAGTTGCGGGCCTCCCTTGCGGATGCCTGTGTGGTGTGGTACAGTGGTGGTGGTTGTGTGTTCTGGTAGGCAGCCACAGCCGGCAGTCTGGTAGCTAGCACTACACTTTGGTGTGTGAGGGAGCCGATGCTGTAACTAAATAAGGGGTTCGAGGTTCAGGCAGGGATGCAAGTGCAACTGTATTGCCAATTTGCAGCAGTTCTGGTAATAAGACAGTGATGCTGCTGGTTTTTGTGGGAGGGTGGGGTCTGGGAATGGGAAAGCGGCATGGCCCAGGGCGGTGGTGGTTGGTAGGTAGGTGACCCAGACCCAGTGGGTAGCAGTGTGTGCATGTCTTGTCACTTGGGACAGGGATAATGGGCAAGGCACTGGCTGCCATGGGCATTGGTGGTGGAGGTGTTGGTACTGGTATAGTTGGATAGCAATCATACAGTCACGACATGTGCCAATTGTGTGCTTTTCTTTTTCCTTCCCTTACTGAAGATTACATTCATCATGTCATGTTCATCTTCCACGAAGAGTCTCGTAAGAAGTACCAGTACTAGGAGTCCACGGTTATGTGACATCAGACCATTCTTCCAGAAGAGAACTGGTAAGTATTTCTCCCTCCCTTGGTCCCGACAACGACCCAGGCTCGCTCCCAAACCAGGGTCGCCAGCGTCAGTCAGACGGCAATCCAAGTGCTGTGCCGGTGGGCTAGCATAATGGGATTTAGGTTAATGTATACCCATCCCTAACCCCTATTACCCTCTGGCTGCACCTTCGCTACACTACAGAACTTCAGATCTTCATTTCTGCCAGAAACAGCATGTTCTCTCACATTTTACAGGCTATGAGTCTCTATTTGGAAAGATGTCCTCATAGTAATGTGCTGCCACATAATAGCAGATCTTCCTTTCAGTTGGAAGAGATTAGCATGTAACTTCTTTTGTTACATGTTATGGGATGCGCCGAACATGTCCTCTCTGTTGCCAGCCCCACCACAGAACATCAGATTTTCATTTCTGCTGGACGAAACTGTTTCCACTTATCCTTCGTTTGATGGGTCTCTTGCAGCTTGACAAATTGACAATCCAGCAAGATTTTAATGTCAAAACACCTTGCCAGTTTGCTAGATAGTAAATACACCATAACCTGATAACCATGTCCTGTCACTACTGTCATACAGGTGAGCAACCTGTGTATTTCTGTTCTATGGGGCTGTTCCATCACTTCCTTGCCCATTTACTCCATGACCCGGCCAAGACATGCCACACAGTTATCAGATGCAAGTCCTTTTATAGTCCATAACTGTCACTTGCCTTCACTCAGTAAAGATGAACCATGCTTTCTGCCTGCTGTTTCTGTCCTCTTGACTAAATTTTAATAGTTTCTGTGACTCATACATTAAGAAAATAGTGTAATTCTGTTACAAATTTGCTGCATGCTACTCAGTTTCTGTCAGATCTTACTTTGAGAGGAAGCTCTTGCAGCAGGTAACACATGTTGGGCTGATGCCACCTGGCAGCAGATCTCGGCAATTATTTTTCTCCAGCAGTACCGACATGGGATCGGCCGCCCACCTGACATTGCTCCTCCCGTAATGACAGATGTTACAAAGGCAGGGAGCAGTTCCCTTTCCACGCCCCACGTGCTGTAATTCTTTCCCACTGCGGCACGTGTTACAAATACATAGCTGTCATTTCTCTTGCTAGTTCTGTTTATTTAAGAATCAGTTGTTTTGGTAGTTCGCTCTCAAAATCGACATATGTCCACTTCATCTATGGGGCAGACAGATTACATCTAAAGATGGTCACTTCACCTGCCTTTATTGCCTGAGCCCTGACCACAACTCTGGTGCCTGTTCCAGGCCCACTGTCAGGCCTTCAATGGTCTCACAATAATCAGGTGGTGGCAGATCTCATGAGATCTTCCTGTTCCCTTTTCTGGTGTCTGTACTTTTCCTTCCTCCTCCCAAGGGTTGTCTTAAGCTTTGCACTGCTTGGGAAATGTATGTTTTCTTCCCCCAAGTCCCAAGGGTTGTCTTAAGCTTTATACTGCTTGGGAAATGTATGTTTTCTTCCCCCAAGTCCCAAGGGTTGTCTTAAGCTTTATACTGCTTGGGGTGTATCTGTATGTTTCCTTCCCCTTCACAAGGATTGTTTTAGTTTTATACTGTTGGGAATCAGTCCTGCATGTGTACCTGCTGCAAGAGCTGCCCCACCTCTAAGTGAGATAGTACAGTTAACGACCTGCCATAACAGATCTAGAGAAGCTCTTCCAGCAGGTATGATTTCCCTCCCCACTGTACTGTTGCAGAAAAGAAATTGTCGAGATCTGCCACCAGGTGGCGTTACTGCTACATGTCTTACTGTGCAAGAGCTTCTCTCGAACATATACTGGTACGGTAACGTCTTATGCAACTGTACTATAAATATCTAAGTACAAATTAGTTGAGGAGTCTGATGATGTGCAATTGAATAATTTTACTACTTCTGTAAACCTAGTATTGTTAGGGAGCAGACCGCATCCAGATAACAGTGGTGGTGCATGATTATAGAATACAGTTCTTGTACAGTTAACAGTAACCATATTAACCGTTCCATTGGATACTTCAGAAATCACATTTGAGCACACTATTCCTGCAAAAATGCTTTGCTTTA
This sequence comes from Neoceratodus forsteri, assembly GCA_016271365.2. Classification (NCBI taxonomy): domain Eukaryota; kingdom Metazoa; phylum Chordata; order Ceratodontiformes; family Ceratodontidae; genus Neoceratodus; species Neoceratodus forsteri. Next base: position 1,578,194,871 of record CM057449.1, on the reverse strand, counting down.
GGCTAAAGTGAAAAAATCTGAGTACTAATATAATCTGAAAAGTACATCACCAAAAACCAATTGGTGACATATTTGACAGCCACTGGAACTGTAGTCGCACATAGTGCCAACCCTGTTGTGCTGTAATATTAAAACTCAGTCAGTAGCCATATTTGCTAATTTTTTTTTACTTCAATGAATAAGTTAGTGGTTGATCTCATTTATCAACTCTGATATTAATTCACTACTTATGTTATTTGATAGGGCAGCACAGCATTCCAGTAGATGAAGACTGTCAGGATTCAGTTGATCAGTTTGAACGTGAAGAGAATGAGTGTAGCAGAAACAGGAATGCATGTTCTAAATCATCAGACATTGACCCTTCATCTGCAATGTCAGCTGTATCAGTAATGACAACAGGCGAGAAATCAGATGAAGCAGTAGTATATAATGAGGACTGTAATAGGAAACACATCAGACTCCTCATCTGAATACAACGTAAAGCCTCTAGACCGTGTAAGCAGAACTGGGCCCAAAAAAGGAATTGTGTTATAAAGAAAAATGTGGGAAAATTCTTTATTATGACCCTCAATGGGAATGTACTTTTTTATGGCTTGCAATTGATCTAAATACTAAAAATATGACATGCCAACACTGCTGCAATTGGACAAACAAAATTTATAAAAAATCAACACTTGGCAGACATGAATGCAGTGTAGAACATCGTCAGAGAGTCAATGCAGTGTCAGGAGTTAATTTTGGTAAAGCAGTGGAAACAGCCAGAATTGTTCAACAACAACAAGAAGGGGAAAGGGGAGAAACCAGGAACTTTGAAATGCAGTTAGCACATTTTGTGGCAGAAAATGGGCTGCCAAATACAGTGTATGGTAAATTAGTAGATTTTATTGGGTCTATACCAAAAAATAGAATGAGTGCAGTGCAGAATGAAATTGTAAAAGGGGGAACACTTCATAGTAGTCATGACAGTGTTGAGGAAAAACATGAAATTTTATCTTGCAAAATAAGGGAGTATGTAGTCAAGAGGGCACAAACAGCAGGCAGATATGCAATTTTAGCTGATGAGAGTACAGATATATCAACAGAGCCATGCCTCCTTATATTTGTACATTTTTATGTAGAGAATAATATTGAGGAGCATTTTCTATCGGCTGTTAAACTCTCAGGGTGTGATGCTGTTAGTATTACTAATCATGTCCGCTCTGAAATTGCAGCATGCGGACTTGTGTTAGACAACTGTGTGGCATTTTGTTCAGACGGTGCAAGTGTGATGTCGGGGATTCATTCTGGAGTTGCATCACTGCTGAAAAACGACAACCCAAAGTTAATCACATTCCATTGCTTGGCTCATCGTATTAATCTAGCTGCATCAGATGCAGCAAAAGATGTTGCACAATTTAAAAAAACACTTACTAAACTCCCAGCATATTACAACATGTCGAGTCACAGAAAGGGGAAACTAAAGGAACTTTGCATCGCCCATGAGGCTAAATTCAAAGAAATAGCATCAGCAACAGACATTCGCTGGCTGTCGTTCGAGTCATGTGTAACCTCGGTACATAAAATGCTACCCTTTATTATACAGGAGTTGCAAGATGATAGCTTAGACCCCAAGTCAGCGGAGGAAACAAAAACTCAGCTCAAGAGTTACTTTCTGAAATGTTAACACTAGATTTCCTGTATACTTTAAATGCTCTGTGTGATGTCCTCCCACTTCTGACCTTGCTTAGTAAAAAATGTCAGAGTGAGAAGGCAACATATGAAGACCTAATCCCCGAATATAGGTTATGCTGTGACAAACTGAAGGGTCTAAATAAAAATCCAGCAACTCACTTGGCCAGATTCATAAATGAGGTAAATGACTCACTAAGTGAGGTAGTGGCTTATGAATTGGAAGCAGCAGAGGCCTTACTCAGGGTACGTCAGACGAGAAGTAAGGTGCTAGAAAAAGTGGTGACCGATTCAAAAATGTACTCCATTAAAATAGGACACATAACTGTGTCGCTGTCTTTGAGTAGGCATGAACAAGCCAGAGTAACTAGAAAAATAAATGGATACATAGATAATCTAATACTTAAACTGCAGGAACGATTTGAAGACAAGAATCACTTCTTAAGAGACCTGTTTAAGGTACTTGATGGACAAGCAGACCAAGTGTTACTGCAAAAGGTGTTTAAGTTCTATGAACTGACTATTAATCTAACTGAATGGGAAGCATACAGGGACTTAATTAAGTCCATTAAGGGTGACAGCAGTCTTCTTAAGATAATGCAGAAGGTTGATAAATTTGCAGATGCCTTCCCCAACTTTTATTTTCTGTGCACTGTAGCACTGACGGTACCTGTGTCGACGGCTGGAGTAGAAAGGGGGTTCTCTGCACGAAATGTTATCAAAAACAAACTTCAAAATCGTCTTAAGGCTTGTTATGTGGGGAACCTGTTAACATTATTTTGTGAAAGTGAGTGGTACTGCAGTGTACAGAAAATTGACTACCATTTAATACGTAAAGACTGGGAAGAAATAAAGTTGAGGAGAAGGTCAACACACCACTCTATAAAAAGAGGTAGAAGTAATGACTCTGTTAGTTTACATTCCAATGATGAAGAATAAATGCTGGATTTAAACTGACAGAACACTACTTTCTCACAGTACATCTTATTTACGAACTTACTTATAATAGCTGGGGTGCATTTTCTCCTGTTCAGTACGACTATCAAGGATTTCTCAAAGTGTGTATTAGGGATTCATTCCCTTTTTGGGGTGTATGTGTGTGGTGTGTACATCACCAACACATTTTTGGCATCTTGTTCATCAAGTACCATGATGTCTGAACTTATTCTAAGTAATGCCTCTGCTGCTTCTGATCTATTACTAATGAGGGGGGCGGATATTAGCAGGATCGTCATGGTACAGATTCTTACATATATAGACAAAATGACAAATGTGTCAAGATCAGGAGCCAGATTACAAAAATCTACTGAAATGACCAGACCTCATCCATGTAGTGCTGATGACGATGTGCCAAATGCCTGCATTGCTGCAAATTATACATGTTCTAATCTGTGATGAATTCATCTAAGCAGTATTAATACAGTTATTTGACATGTCAGGTGTTGTGTATATATATCTGAAAGTTGCCTTAATTGTGTAATGTTACTGCTGAGACTGCTCTGAATAAAGGAGTGGAATGCAGCTAAGAATCATAAAGACTGACACCACGATTGCATTTTCTACAACTTTACTTTATTGCTGTTGAGAACAGTTTTACATATTTAAAGAGTTGTATAACAATTCCAAATGTAATTCTTGGTAATTGGTATCATACATTTCATGTGTTGTACTGCATCAAATATTGTAGACATTTTTATATGATTACTACTACCGAATGTCCTTAAAAAAAAAAAAAATGGTGAATTGTATTTGCTCTGCCCTCACATACTCAGTTTCAACTTCAAGGTGGTCTACTTAGTAAACTGCACCCTCCATATGTTCTAATCTAAATGTCATTTGTTTTCATGTCAACACAGACAACTCTTCATGTTCATGTAGCTGTTAGAGGTGTGTGCAACTGCTACTTCCATTAGTTTCCACACTAATTACTATGCCCTGTCACTGTCTTCCTGGGAGGGTCCATTCCGTGGTTGCTGACATCTCATTATTCCTGACCGCTGGTGCTGCATTAGCATATGAGAACATGTCAGATTAACCATTTATATCATGAATCTCTGTCGAAATAACAAATACCCTGCAAAAACTCACTGGAAAATTATAAACCAGATGGAGTTTAAAGGGGGGGCATTACAACTCCAGTCCGTTAGCTTGTAAAAGTCATTGAAAGTAAATGAATTATTTCACACCTTCTTACAGCTTGCTTCTCTTAAAACTACTTCAGTAGACCGGCATACTGGGGAGTTTAAAGGCTTTAGGCATCACATTCTCGTATTCTAATGCAGCTCTCGGGAACAATGACATTTCAACAACCACGAAATGGACCCTTCCAGGACAATGACAGGGCATAGTAACGAAGTGTGAAAAGTAACAGAAGCAGTTACATGCATTTTTAACAGCTAGAGGAAAAGCTGTCTGACACTGCTATTGTAATGATGATGAATTGACTTAGTCCACATTTTATTTATTAATACTATTTCAGTCTGTATTTCACTGTGGTGGATATCCTGAAAGGCAGACTACATAGCAAAGCAGCAGTCCTACCACAGATGGCGGATTTATGTAGCATACAGTGCAGTCAAATAAAAGTAGATTTGAGTAGCATACATAACACGGCATTACATTTCAGCTTACAAGCTCTGATCTTACAATATTTCTGGCCCATTTCAGTAAATTTCTCTTCAAGCCACATGAAAAATGTGAGTATTGCCAATGCCAAACAAAATATTCTATAGACATTACAAATCTGACTGCCATGCAGCGTGCACTGTATTCTATTAAATCCGTCATAGTGTACGTCAAGCGCTTCTGTATTTTTGTAATATCAGCAGTGTGGGACAATAGCATGTGTGACTGTTTAAATGATAAAGATCAGCACTATATTTATTCTAATCATCATTAGGACAATGTGAGGATAACAAATTACAATGAGCCCTTCAAAAAACAACAAGAATGAAGTCTTGCTGTATTCTGACAATATGCATGTAGCCGCCTCAGCATTTGAACTGCCATGGAGAGTTAAGTTCTCTATGCAAAACAACTGAACGTTGAGCTTGGTTTTTAAAATTCTGCCCCTGGTACATTCCAATGCAACTGTCAGATTCTTTACTCCTGCCTGCTTCCCTTCCTACCACAAATCGGAAGTAGTGACCCAAGGCCATCCTAGACCTAAGATATCTGAACAAACATCTTACGAAACAAAAATTCAGAATCGTGACTCTGGGAAATATTTTTTCCTCTCTGACACCAGAAAACGGGCTAACGTCCCTAGACCTTGGATCCCAAGGATGCCAATTTACACATTCAAATCAGATGCTCCCACAAAGTAGTTCAGCCTTGCTCACATTGCCTTTCAGTCATTATCAGTTCAAAGCAATGCCCTTTGGCCCAAACCCTGTCCAAAGACTCTTTACAAAATGCGTTCTAGTGGTTGTAGCCTTACTCATACAAAGCAGGTTCCACTGCAGTTGTCCAGGAAGCCAGCCAGGTTCCAAATGTCAGTGTGGATCAGTTGGTAGCACGTCTGCCTATGGACCAGAAGGTCATGGGTTCTCATACCACCCACATCTGGATTGCACTTGCACAGTGATATATTGGTGGCACCGGATTGGGCCAGGCAACCAAATTGGTATCCCCTGTTGCTGTTCCTCTAGCAGTGACAATTCCTCTGTCTTTCTTCTTCTCAGGAGGCACAACCTACTGTCCTCTCACCACCACACCATGGGACACTGATACCCCAATCTCCAGTCTCATTAACTCAAAACATGGCTCAAGAGTTAAGAGTATGCAGGATTACATCTCACAATGAGTCTGATATTTGTAAGGTTTCTAGGAAACATTCCAGCACAAAACCCATAACACCAAGTGGAAGAGATTCAGCATCTGGTGTTCTCGGAGAATATAGATAGTTTCACTAGCATTTCCACAGCCTTGGACTATTTAGTCCATTTAAATAGCTTAGGCCTTAGGCCTACCACTCTTAAGGTTCACCCAGCAACTGTCTCTACTTTTCTCTCTGCAGGTTAGGGATCTTCCCTTGCTTCTCACCCTGCCTGTGTTCAGTAAGTTTTTCAAAGTTCATGTTCATCTCATCAACACCCCATTTAGGGACCCAACTCCTGCTTGGGATCTGAATAGTTGTATTACATGGCTCATGCAGCCCTCCTTCAAACTCTTGTCTTCAGCTGAGCTAAAGTACTTGACTTGGAAGACTATGTTCCAACTTCCTGGTAGCCATTACCAGGAGAATCAAGTTACAGGCCCTGCATGTAGAATGTGAATATTTCCTTTCACAAGGATAAGGTTGTCTTCGGAACAAATGGAGAATTTCTTCCTAAAGTAGTTTCAGATTTTCATCTTAACATGTCCATGTCTTTGCCTGTGTTTTTCTCTGATCACTCTTCTTCAGGTGACAGTTTAGATTTAAAAAGGGCACTGCGCTATTATATGCAACATTCTCTCCAGGGCACTCCAAGTGCTGAGGAAAACGTATAGTGTTAGAATACAGCAAGCAACACTCCATTAGAAGAAACATTACTGTGAGTATTTGTTTCTTCTGGAGCATAAAGCGTGCAGGAAAGCGTGCATAATGATGCAAAGAAACTGCATACAAAAACAATGTGGCCACTCTGTCCGCACAACTAATGTGTTAAACTATTTTATGCTTACTATAACTATATACATATTAAAAAAAGAAACTGAAAAGCACAACCTTGATACCACTAATGTACTGCTGTATGATTTAGACTTTGTTCTTTAGAACTTTGACTCTCCGTACCATTTACAAAAACCACTGTGTGAATAATGTTGGCATAACGGTGTTCTACACCTTCAATAAATATAGACAATATGATCAACTTTTCATCTTTGTGTGCGACTGGTTCATAAATGATGCAAATATGGTATATGATATGGTAAAATGTTAAATGCTTAGTGCATCTTAACAAGCTTAATATTTCTAGTGGTACATTGATGACTATTCTTCCATGAATCCAAGGCACAATCATTTTCTCACACTGGCTGGTGGTCTACCGTCTGACAATATCACAAATCCCCATCCCTGGTAAGTTTATACAAACTTCATTCTTTACTTTCATAAAAGTGTGATTGTCCTTTATTAGAACAGCAACTTCATCAAATTGTAACCAAAACTAAATGGTAGGAGTCTGTCAGACACTTTATCCATAAGTTTATTCACAGCATGCTGTGGCTCATGTTCTCTATGTATTGCTACTTTGATCATAATGTCAAACTGCTGGCAGATTAATCTTATACCGACGCATACACAAATAAGCAATAAGTACTATACAGTGTACTGCTGCTGGAGTCCACTCGGCGTACCTACAAAATAAAAAAAATTAGTATTACATTTACAATAGATTTAGAAACCGTACTGTCTGTACAATAAAACAGAGTGGTACATACCAGGCATAACATCGAAGTACTTGTCCATATATGATGACCTTAATGTTTTAATACACTTTCTCTTCACACAATGATTGTTCTTCTATAAACAGTTGCATAACACATTTTAGTGATATACTGGCACTTCTACACATGTAAAAAAGTCTCAATTCACATACCCTTTCAAAATATCATTATGTGCATAGGAGCACACATGCAATGGTCAGGAGCACATATTTTAGGCCTACATTTTGTCAATGTGTGCTCCTAAGTTTTGAAGGAGCACACCTTGCTGAAATCTTAATGCCATCCCTGATCTGGAGGCCACTGAATTCTGTCCCATAGGGATGCCTGCCCCTTCACAGTGTCCCACAGGTGATGAGCATTGCTCTCAATCTTGTCAGCTAGTGAAGGCTCCCAGTGATGGTGCTGACAACCAGGAGGTAAGCCAGCCTGCTGTGGAGTATCCATGTGTGGTGGTTGCATCACAGCAGGATAGGGCATGGGTGGGGCATAGGCATGCACAAACCCATCACATCCAGGGATGCTGGAGTCATGGTCCAACACTACCTGCGTGTGACCCACAGAACCTGGATGGGATGTGCTGGCTTACTCCACTGCCACAGAAGGATCAGGTGCAAAGGGCACAGCACTCACCACCATGGGGTGCTGTGTGGACATTGTAGATGTGCTGTGTGCAGTGGGACCACTTGTGCAGGCACCTGTGTGTTGCATATACCACTGTCAACCATGTACCCCAGGATCTGTGTGGTGTCTGGATCATCAGGGGCATTGCTGTATGCCCCCTGTGTGCCAGATGCCAGCACCAGCAGGGCATCAGTGATGTCCACTGCATCTCCTGGGTTGTCATCAGCCAAACCCAGGAAACCCTCCAGCCATGTGGTGTCATGCCTGCCAGCAGTGGCACCACTAGCAGAAGAGTTTGATGGGCCCACCACCACTGGTGCTACAGCTAGAGAGTGTTGTGTTGGTGGGGCCAGAGATGGCACTATCCCCCTATGTGTCTGCAGCCCTGCGTGATGGGCCAGCATCATCGCCCACTAAGGCATCCTGTGCAGACAAAGACATGGCTGCACCCATGAGGCATGACAGAGCTGTGAAAATAAAGGAGGGAAACATGGTCATATTCATTGGAAACAACAGTAGTGAACATACAAGTACAGTGTGTCATAGTGGTCTGCCATGGTTGTGCATGACAGTCGCTGGCACAGCCAGGCAACGCCTGTCTCACTGCTGCTGCTATGTACCAGCAGTGATTTGGGATGCCCAGGGCCAGTACCTGCCTACATGGCACCATGTGGGACAGTGCTAAACCATGCCCATCCAACAGTGGGACAGAACCAGTAGCCTGATGGCCAACACAAAACCACATGTAACCCCCCCTCCAGTCCTGGCCTGGTAGACACAGATGTGTACAGCTCAGGCCATGTATAGTCCCTGACAACCCATGGTACTGCACACAGGCACATGGGCAACCCCGAGCACACAGCGGGGCTGCCACGGCAACCATGGCACACTCACAGAGCCTGATATGTGTCAGGGCATGTATGCTCACAGTGCTGCAATTGGCTACCACCTGTCTGGAACCCTCCATCCAGGGACATCCTGCACAGCTGAACATACAATGCTGGCCATGAGCAGCTCCTCATTTGGGGTGAGATGCACACCCGGCTGCAGACCACCCCCTGTCCTGCTCAATTAGGCCTCGATGTGAACCACCTTCTCCTTGGCCCTCCTCTTCCCATCATTCAGGTGTTTCCTACACTCCTGGGTGGCCTAGTTGTACTTCCCTACTGCACTTACATGGCATGCCACTGCCTCCCAGGCCTTATCCCACAGTGCACAGCTGCCACTCATTCATAAAGTTGGGCTGCCTTCTACTGGCAGCACTGTCTCCCCCAGATATGACAGCTACTATGGTTTAGAAGACACAGACATTAGACATGCATATCCAGGACCCCTTTTGGCCTGTACCACCATACAGTGGCCGCAGTGTATCTGCACAGTACCTGCTTAACAATGATCTGCCTTCAGAGAATGTGTGGGATGGTATCACAGTTTGTCTAGGCAGTTTGTGCTGTGACTGCCCTGTCCATGGCAATGCCAGGACAGGTGCACATCCCTGGACATGCCACAGGTGATGCATGGCATGGTACAGAGGCAGGTGGCCTGGGCTATGACCACACACTGCAACCATCAATGTATGTGCAGGCAGACCCCCCCTCCACCATGCCCCCCCAGCCTTGCCTAGGGTGGGCCATGGGAAAGTGTGTGGCACACACCAGGGTGAGACTGGTGTTCCTGCACATGTCTGGATGGTACCAGGCTGTCCATGGCCCATACTTTCATTTGTGGTGGCAACAATGGTAATGGATATGTAAACAGAACTTACCTTCAAGGCTGTGATACCTCTCAGTCACCTATGCTCAGTGTGGGCTGAGTTGGGAGCATTTATGGCTCAGGGCATGCAAATAAGCTTCGGAGCAGGTATAATGAGATGCTAAACAACTGAGATGCCTCTAAATTTGGTAATAGGCTGAACTGGGAGCAATCTCTGTGAATTGCATAATTGCCCTCAGCTCATCCCACTCAACATGGCACATCTGCTGCATTAAGCGAAAGTTCGCATAGAGCATTGTCTGTACATGTGCAGTGCATTTGGGGCATGTCCCTGAATCCAGTGCAAATTCATGGGACCATTACTCATGCATGTGCAGTTTGTTCTGGAATGCTAGGTGCATTACCGTGTCTGTGTGATTGGCCCGACTGTCACATCACTAACACACAGCTCTCACATGAAGCGTGGTGATATCTGTATGGGCATGCACATCCATGTGCACAATGCACACTGTGCCCCTGATCCTAGCCATGCCTTGATCATGCAACACCTGCCTTTGCGCACCTGTGGACTACTGCACATCGCTGTTGTCCTGCGAGATGATGTGTGACACACACAACATGGCGGACATGTACATATTGCGCATGTGTGACCCAGCAATGACCCCTCACCCCGCTTTCCCACCATGACATTGTGCACTGCGCATGTGTGCGTAGGAGCCGGTGGCACCAATCATGCTTCAGCACACTGTGCACAGTGACTTGCACATGGCCGAGTGGTGCGTGTGGCGCAAGTAGGAAATTCAATACCACAGGCCTCACCGAAAACACTGTCTGTGTACACTGTGCATTGGACATGCCACATGCCAGGAGAGCAGTACCCAGGACCTTGAGTTGTTCCAAGATGAAATCCCCTTTCTGGTGGCCCTAGTGATGTGGGTGGAGGGCCAGCTGTTCAGCCAGGAGGATCTGCGGCAGATGTGTGGGCCAGGATTGCTGTCCAGCTGGTGCACCACACAGGAGTTCCCCGCACAAGGGAGCAATGCAGGCATAGATTCAGGGACCTGCAATGCTGGGACTGGGTGAGGCTGGACCATTTGCAGGAGCGTGCACACAGGGGTGCACTGCCTCAACCAGGCACATCACACTCATATATGTGCGGCTTGTGCACATGGAGGTTGGGGCTGCTGCAACACACGACAGTACACTCACAGGGGCACACACAATCACACACACCTGGGCATGACTGCACTTGCACTGTGGTGCCATGACTTGCATGTCACATGGGGTGGGCCTTTCTGCTGTGGTGTGTGCGTGGGCCGGGGCCACTGTTACATGCATGGAGTGGGACCACTGTTTGCAATGCATGCCTACTGCTGGTCACTTGGAGGGCACAGGCCAGGGTGCTGTGCACTGCTGTGCTCTGCTGGGCAATTCAACAGTGGTACACTGTTTGTTGACACTATCACTGTCTGCCCAAACTGGTGTTTGGGGGGTCTGTCCCATGTCACAGCTCCTCATGACGTGCTCTGCTTTTGTGTTTCCTGCAGGGCCGGAGGACAGACAGAGTGCTGCAGAGGCCATTGAGCTGCGAAAGGGGAGGGTCACTGGAGGTGCACAGGGTGGTGGCTGTGCAGGTGCAGGTAAGTGGACAAGTCACGCATGCATTGTCTGTAAGGTGGGGTGGGTGCCTGCCAGGGTGGGTGTTGCTGACACACCATGCCTGCCCGTGTGTCACTTGTCATATGGGCCCATTGCAGGTGTGGGTGCAGTGTGTGGCTGTGCCATGGTGCACATGGTCCCTGTATTGACAACATCCATGTGTGCCTGCCGTGTGCACTCTGGCCACTCAGTGGCACACCAGTGGTGTTCTGTCAGGGCCCACATGCTTGTGCAGGCCAGTGCAGGTGTTGCATGCAGCTTGCACCTCTGTCTCCTGCACAAGCCACTGTCTATACACGTGGGTCATGTGCCCACATAGTTCCTGCACACATTTGGTGGGCACCTGGTGCTTGCCTGGTGCATTATGCATTTTGCCTGGCAGGATCTGGGCCATTTTAGTGGTGGATGCCTCCAGCCTATGCACAGAGGGGTGGGGGTGTTGTTTGGTACATGGCACTTAGTTTCTGTTCTCTGTTTTCCCATTCTAGGTCTTCGGGATGTGCATGGTAGTGGCCGTGGCCAGGGGGATGTCAGCAGGAGGCATTATGGGACACTGGAGCATGGGTGCAGCATGCCATCCAGAGTTCCATGAGGCCACTGTTCTGGAAGCAGGGACAGGTGTTGCAGGTGCTGTGTGACATACTCAGGCTACTCACGGCATGCAGCCATAGGCATGTGCGCCATCTCCTGGCATGCCCCATGGTGTGAATATGGACATTGTTGACCTTGTTTATCCTCCCTTCAGTTATTCATTGTACTACCTTCCCTTTACCCACTCCCACTGCCTTACTTTCCTCCCCTGCTTTGCACAGTTTCTGGCATTGTACTTAGTCCCACATTTCCCATCCCTTGTTTTCATTCTGCTTGTAAATAGTTGTTACTGTTGTTGTTGTTGTTCTGTTTGTACTTAAAGTAAATAGTTATTTATCTGACCTGTTGTCTGTGGTTCTTCACTGTTTCATGTTCATGGGTGTGGTGTTGTCTGTGGCTGTCCACTGTCCCCTTTCTGCCATACTCCTGTCTGCACCTGTATTTGTCAGGAAATTTACCTCCTACCCACTCCCATGTCCCACCCACTGTGTAGCCTCCATATTGCCTGTGGCTTGTGGGTGGGCCTACTGTACTGCTGCCCATGTCTTTGCCCCTGGTCTGTGTGTGCTGTCTGTGGCATACATGCATTGCACTGCTGCACTATTGGTCATCGGACCTGTGTGCGATCTCCTGTGGTTGGGGGTCTGACATGCCTGTGTGGCAGAGTGGTGTCACCGTGTGCTGCCAGGCCTATGCACCAGTGTTGCCTCATGTGGCTTCATACACCATCACATCCCTGGGCACCTGTGGCAGTGGCATTGTCCACTGGCCTCCACCATGCTGCATGGTGTCCCCCGCCAGTATGTGGCACCTTGCTGGTGACAGTGTGCCTGTTCTGTGTGCCTACCATGGGCATGTGAGGGTTGTGTCATGTGGTGGCAGGTGTTGTTCTATATACCCTGTCTGCATTTCATCTGTTGCAGCCACTGTTGGGCCCTTGGCCACTCTGGCTTGTTCCTTTGGGTGTGTGTCCATCTCTCCTTTGTACCACTGCATTGTCCCCTGTTGCTCCCACAGTCGCTGATGGGTTGCTCCTTATTCACTGTTCTGCTCACCTGGTTGGTTGTGCACATCATGGATGCACTGGGGCATCTCCCCTTGCACGATATGCATCATGCATGATTCACAGTGGGGTTGCACATGGTGCATCCCTTGCACATCCCATTGTGCATCACTCAGGGTTTGCTGGGCACATCCTGTTTGTGCTGGAGCATCTCATTTGTGCCCAGGGCATCTGCTTTGTGAATCCTGCCCTATACTTAAATCATTTTTCTCTGGGATTTTTTATTTGAGAGCTGGTATTCTTTCATTATGAGTGGAATATTATTTGGTGAATAGCCTAAGGCTTAAACCAAAAGGTCTCTGATAAAGTTCAGCAAGACTGTACCTTTTTGGGGAGGGGGTTTCAAGCTGAACATCTGAAGATCTCTGCAGCAGAATGCATTTTCAAAGTCTGCCAAGTGCCAGAGCATTGAAACACTATTCTTTAAAATCATTGAATGAGATCTCATCTGGGGTAGTTAGAACATTTTGAGCATTTTGAAGAACATCCTTCTGCAGAGTCAATTGGTCTTTCTTAGCTTTCTGCAGATACTGCTCAATCATGCAGTCTTTACTGGCAATTTAAGGTATGTGAAAATTCGGTCAAAGTGTCTCTTGACATTATATGATTTGTTGATCTCTTCCATAGATGTCACCTTAGGAAGTTCTTTCAGAGTGGGCTGGTCTCTATTTCTAAAAAAAATGAAGTGCCTCCTTCAGGAACTCCTTGACACATCCCAGGCTTAGCTTTGAAACAGCCATTAATTGGCTCTGGCATGGGTGGCTCAGAACTCTGTGAAGAAGAAACCATGTCATTTTTTTTTCTTTGGAGGATGGTCATTTTTTTTAACATCTTTTTTTTTCTCTTTACTTCACATTTTCAGGTTCAATTGAGAGCTTGGCTTCTCTGTTTTCATTTGCAGCAAATGTAATTGTGTATGGAATGTTATGAGATTTGAGCTCCCTGATGTCAACTGTAGATGTTTTGCAGTAACCTAGGAAAAATTTTTATTTGAGAGTTTTATAATTACTTTCTTTTACTGTTATGGATGTTTGTGTAGAAACTGTAACTCACAGTTGCCATCTTGTGCAGACTCCCTTGGAAATGCAATACTCATTTCAAGGGTCTAATCGTCTGGCTAAAATCAATGGAATTGCCTTTGGCTTATTGTGACAGCTAATGACTCTGACACAGATTTGGAGTCTTATCATTTGTATGTCAATGGCAGCTGTTGGCGGAACAGTGGTAGCCAGTGACAAGATGCACAAAATACTATATATAGAGATATCAGGAAACATCACAGCAAATCCAGTTAAAAGGAATGGGGATTTCCTGTGTTTATATATATATATATATATATATATATATGAGGTAAAAAAATCAATTTAATGCATCAGTTAGGGTTGTTCCATAGTGACAAAAGTGAGGAAATTCGGTGTTAGGGTTGAAAACCCCCCTTGGACTCCCTGACTTACCCCCAACCGGCATGTGCAGTGCGCGCTGGTGTCATCAGCCCTATCTCTCACCCCACCACATGTGTAAAGAAGCAGAGGTATAGGAAAATGGGGTGAGAGTTAGGACCGACGACCCCAATGCGCACCCCAGTGCCAGTTGGGGGGTGGGCTGGGGGGTCCAAAGGGGGTTCTGAACCCTAACACTGAATTTCCTCACTTTTGTCACTGTGGAACAACCCTAACTGATGCATTAATGGAGTGTTTTGTCTCTAATTTCCCTTCTTTTTGAGAATGATGATGACAAATAGTGAAAGTAATGCAGCGGCTGGAGCGCGGGGCCCTTCAGACCCCACGCTCCAGCCACGTGATGTCTTGTGACATAGTAACAGGAACAGCAACACAAACAGAAGTGCCAACAGTGGCACACATGGTAACGGAAACATAAATGGTAAAGGTAATAGAAATGCAAGCGTAAAGTGACGCCAAAGAGAATAGTGACGCAAACGGACATTGAAGTGCATACGAAAACACAACTGGTAACATGAACAGTGATAGCAGCAGTATTTTGAATGGAAATGTTAAGTGTCACAACAAAAAGAATGTGAAAGAGAACAGAAATGAAAATGTGAACGCGAGAGCACACATAAATGCAAACCGTAATGTGCACAGCCACGGTACCACAATAGTAAACGCAAATGGTAAAGTTAACATGAAGAATAATGCCAAAGGAAACAGAAACGGAAACAGGATGGAGGTGCATACAGAAACACAACCCGTAACGTGCATGGTCACGGAACCGCAATTGTTAACCAAATGTTAACAGTAACAACAACAATAACGCCAAAGGAAAGAGAAATGCAAATGGAAGCGAGTACAGAAATACAAACTGTTATGCACACAGTCATGGTACTGCAATTAAAAATGCAAATGGTAACAGTAACAGCAAAAATAACGCCAATGGAAACAGAAACAAAACAGAAATGCAAGTGCGTATGAAAATGCAAACCATAACACCCGTGGATGGTACCACAATTGCAAATGAAACTGGTAATGGTAACAGCAACAATAATGCCAAACGACACAGAATTGCAAACGCAAGCGAAAATGCAAACCGTAATGCACACTGTGGCGTAGACGGTAATGGTGCCACAAACAATAATGGAAACGCAACTGGAAACGATAACTGGCACAGTAACGAAAGGGCACACCCTTATTTTCCCCAAAAAATGCATTGGAAAACACAGTGAAAACAAAGAATGTGTACATAACAATGGGCCTCGGAGCAGAAAATGAGGACTTGGAATATTAAATTGCTTATATCTCAGGAACCGTACGACGTAGAAAAAAAAAAGTAAATTTCCTATGAATTATGACTTTCCTGGCTAGTTTTGTACTTAGCCCCTACTGGGGGCTAAGCACTTTTGCAATGAAAAGTCCGTATCTAGCACCGTTTCCGATACGGGCTCAAAAGGCGCGACGGCGCCTGTAATGTCATCCAATGGGAAAAGCTGCTAACTTCGAGGCCATCACTGTGCCCTGTAATATTTTTTTAACAAACCACCAAAAGGCACATCAGTGGGATATTGGCTTTCTTCCCTCCAAATTTCAGCCCAAAAGACCAAACTGTTATTTTGCAGCAGGGCGGCAAAGGATTCCTGTAATGCGGCGGACGCTGTAATGTTATCCTAGGGGAAAAGCGTCAACTTTGGAGTGCCGTAACTTTGCTGACCTGTAATAGTTTTTCACCAAGACACTGAAAGGCACATCTGTGAGATGTTGGCTGTGATCCCTCCAAATTTCAGCCCAAAAGACCAAACCATTCTTTTGCAGCAGGGTAGCAAAGAATTGCTGTCATTTTTCCATAGCCTGGAAAAGTAGTGTCACAATTTGCGAAAGCTTTCACAAAAATTTGTGACACTTTGTGAGTGTGACACTACTTTGTGAAAGTACTTTTTCCAGAAACTTGAAAAACATATTTCTAGGGTGTTTAACCTCAAAATAAAGACATGCCTAGCATCCTCAGGGTCCGACTAGGTAAACACAAAAAGAATTGTGTTGCTAGAGGGTCCCAAATTTAAATGCCAAGCATTTTTCTGATCACCTACTGAAAACAAAATGGTGGATTTGTGAAAGTAAAAGGGCCATTTGAGAAAGTAAAAACTGCATTTGCGAAAGTGTTGAACTTTTTGTTAACTTTTCCCATTGACTTATAATGGGAAATTGTTTTTTGAATAACTTTTGAACCATTTAATATTTTTTCACGAAATCTTCAAAAGGCACATCGGGGACCCCAGCCGCACGTTCCCTGAAGTTTTCAGGCCGGTCTCGCAAACCGTGTGACCTGTAGGGATGAGCAAAAAATTCAAACACGCAGATCATGCTTAATAACTCCGCAGCCATATAACTGAATAGTACAAAAGTTGGCAGATCCCAAGATGTATGGTTTTTGATCATGTATGCCAAATTTCAGGCAAATCTGTTGAACATTTGCAAAGTTATTAAGGTACAAAATTTTAGGTTTAACATGTAAATGGCTCCTCAACCCTAACTATGTAGTACTACAGTGCTACCATAATATCTACATATATATACATATATATATATATATATAGTGATATAGAGTCAGATATTCTATATCATGTCACTGGCTACCACTGTATCGAATTATCTCAGCAACCAACCTAAGTATAATTCAGAACTTTCATCACTGAGATGAATGTTCTAAATTAAGCAGTAAGACATGACATGGTTTGCATTATGGTGGGATAGCAGCACACTTTGGGTGTGTTCTGAGGCAAGAGGCATCACCGAGTGCCTTTAGCCACCCAAGAAGTGTTGTTGTCCAACCACAAGGCTCACCCTTGAGTGATGTATTGCTATTATAAAATGTGTCCAAGTTTATTTAAGGGGTCTTGAAAAAATGTGCAAAAATAAAATAATGTGAAACATTTTAATGTTTTTTTTTTTAAGTTCATCCACCACAACAAAGTAGTCCCGGCACACTCCAGCATTGGCATGCCTTCTTAGTTTCAAATATTAAGCACAGCAAAATTTTTTTTTTTTTAGAACTAGCCCTTAAAGCTCTGTTTTACTGGAATCACTCCCATTTACCTGTTTCCACATCTTTCCTCATTCTTTATATTATTTCCTCCCTTTAGATTTAGAGGCATTGTGAGGGGACGATTCTTCATGGAGAGGGTGGTATAGGCCTGGAACAAACTGCCAGAGGCAGTGGTGGGGAATGAAACAGTGAAGGGATTCAAGAGTTCATAGGACAGACATATGGGGTTGGTAAGTGGCAGTAAGAGGAGGGACTGTGGAAATGGAGATGAGTAGAGTGGAGGAAGGGATAGACTCAATAGTCCGCTTAAGTCCTTTTTGCCTTCAGATTTCTATGATTCTATGATTCCTCACAGTGTTTCTTTAAGCAATAAGCCATTAGAGGGTGTGGATTATCAGGGGATTTACCACGGCTGGAGTGGTTTGCCCATGAGGCGCAGCAGAGTGGGTAAATCCTCGCCAGCCATGGTAAATCCTCTAATAACCCACATCCTCCAAGTGGCTTATTGTGATTATACCAAGGTTAATTTCTTTTACTGTAATAAAATATAAATATTAAAGAGCTTTCTTTTATGGTATTTATTACTATGTTGCAAATGTGCAAGATGATGAGCTTTTCATTATCTGTTGGTTATCAGAGGATTTGCAACAGTGGTAAACTGACAGTCTGACAATTTCATTGGCTGTTCACTTATGTCCATGGTATAATTTCTATCTTTTCTACATTCAATAGATGGAATGTTTACTATGGATGGAATACAAGAATTTATGTCTCTGTTCAGTTCTACAGGCAGAACGTTCACCCTAACATACAACAGAAGGACTCAGATGGAACCAGGGCTTCTGTTTTATGTGTAGCAGGTTAAAAAGCAGAGATCTCCCTGATAAGCAGAACAGAATAAGATATGACTAGAGGTTTTTCATGGTTAGTAAAGAAACACCAGAAATTAAAACTGAACATACTGTAGTACTGCATTTTGTAGTTGATGTTTGTGTGTAGGAAGAGGATTATGAGTGCAAAGAAATTATTTTTTTTTTAACTTAAAGCAGCTTTATTTTTAGGGACTAGTTGAAGATTTTTAGTTCTTGTGTGAGGGGTTGAACAAATGTATAAAATAAAATAATATGAAACATTTTGGTGATTGTTTATTAAGTTCATCCACCCCATCAGAACAGTGTCAGAACATTCCAGCATTAGCATGCCATCTCAGTTTCAAATATTATGCACAGCAAAATATATATATTTTTTAACACAAGCCTTTAAAACTCTATTTTACCCAAACCACTCTCATTTACCTGTTTCCTCACCTTTCCTCATTCTTCATTTCTTCCCTTTTTCCCAAAGTTTCTTTCCTATGTTTCCTACATAATACTTAGAAAGTTTACCATGAATGGAATACAAGAATTTAAGGTCCCCATATTCAAAGCTGACTGGCTGCATGGCACAATTGAATGTGCTGTGCAGAGAATAGCACAGGACAATAAATGGGATAGTCAGACATTGTACAATCCATAGCACCCATGCTATCCAGACTAAATATTGCAACAATGCATGGTGGCACAGTTACAGTGTGAACAGAATCTGATGTGTGCAGCTGAGCAATACAGAGTCTCTGTAACTGTGTGGCACAGTGCTGATAGTGCAGCATGCAGAAATGTAATATTCAGACAGCCTATGCAAATGGTCTCATTTGACAGCCCATGCCCTAATAGCACATCAGCATGTCATTAATGGAATACTGTCAGCCACTGTATGTGCAGACAGAGAACTGTGCCTATGGAAAGCAGAACAGTACCACAATTCTACAGAGGTGACTGAGAGGTATTGCAGCCTTGAAGGTACATTTGGTGTGTTAGTGTGTTGTGTCTGCCTGCAAGTACTGGGCCTTTTCAGTTTATGAGGGCTATGACTGTCTACCCCTACAGCACCAGCCATGTCCTCCATTCAAAGGAGATGACCAAAGTGTACAGAGGAGGGGTTGCCATCCTGTTTGGAGAGCAGAGACAGGATAATACCCAGTGTGGGATGTTTACATAGTGTTGCTGACAGGACTTGCACACAGCCACAAGGTACCCTTTGGGTATGGATCCAGATTCACATTCCTGGCATAGGATGGACTGGTGCCAGATGAAGGCTTTGTGGGTGATTCCTGCAGTTCCTTGGCCATCCTGTATGTTTGCACTGGGCTAAGAGCTGCCTTGTAAAAACATTATTGTGCATGGTGCAGTTCCGCACTGTGAGCCATCTTCATAAGTCTATCATGCTGAATATTCCTCTGTGCATTATATGAAGGTGACCACCCCCCCTTCTTGTGCTGCATACATTATTTTTGCACTGCTGTGCTATCGCATGTGAGTAGTGCAGTCATCCCCTTTGAATATTGTGCTGCTGCACCAGTTACTCATTGTGCTGTACAATTTGCCTTTGTGCTGTACTGTCCTTTTGAATATGGGGCCCCAAGACTGTGCTCAGTTCTACATGTAGAATGTTCACCCTCACACAACAAAAGGCCTCAGATGCAATTGTGGCTTCTGTTTTATTTGCAGCAGGTTAAACAGCAGAGATTTTCCTAGTAAGCCAGTTAAGATGTGGGTGGGTGGGTTCATGGTCAGTAAAGAAATACCAGAAACATAAAGTGTGAATACTGTAGTACTTCATTTTTTTAATGTATGTATGTCTGTGTATAAGCAGAGGATTATGAGTGCAAGTAACATTTGGGTTTCTTTTCATTAATTTGAAGCAGTTTTATTTTTAGGGCGTAGTTGAAGGTTTTAGTGAGTAAAGGTGACAGCCATGTTTGTGATGGCAGTCAGGGATTAGTGGTTAGTATTGATTTTATTGTGAAGAGGGTGTTTGATGTTTATACAGTGCTGTTTTGCTGCGATAACAGCATGGGTAAAGATGGCCCTGAGCCAATCCAGTTTCATTATTTATGAGACCCATTTTATGATAAGCAATGAAGCATGACATGGCGTGCATTATTATTGGACAACAGCACACTTCAGGTGTCTGATGAGGCTTTGGGCATCGTCAACTGCCTTCAACCACCCAAGAAGTGCAATTATCTAACCACAAAGTGCACCCTGGAGTGTCTTACTGTGATTATAAAATGGGTCCAGGTTTTCTGGGGGGGGGGGCTTGAAATAATGTGCAAAAAGAAAACAATGTGAAACATTTTAATGATTTTTTTTAACTTCATCCACCCCAACAAAATAGACTCAGCACATTCCAGCTTTGTCAAGTCATGTCATCTCAGTTTCAAATGTTATGCACAGCAAAATGTTTTTTTAAACTAGCCCTTAAACCTCTATTTTATCCAAACCACTCCCATTTACCTGTTTCCTCATCTTTCCTCCTTCTTCTTTGTATTGTTTGCTCTCTTCCTGACAGTGTTTCTCTTCTATCTTTCCTAAATTCAATATATGGAATCTTTACTATGTATGGAATACAAAAAAATCTAATTTCTGTTCAGTTCTATGGGCAGAATGTTCACCCTCACACCTCAAAATGCCTCAGATGGAACTAGGGCTTCTGTATTATGTGTAGCAGTTGCAGGTTAAACAGCAGAGATCTCCCTGGTAAGCAAGATGGGATAGATGGTAGGATTTTCATTGTCATTAAAGAAACACCAGAAATTAAAATGGCAAATAATTTATTACTTAATTTTTTATGTGTGCATGTGTGTGTGTGTGTGTGTGTGTGTGTATGAAGAGGATTATGAGAACAAATAACATTTGGGTGCTTTTTTTAATTAATGTGAAGAAATTTTATTTTTAGAGCCTAGTTTAAGGTTTTTAGTCAGTAAAGGTGGCAGCCATGTTATAATGGCAGTCGGGGGGGGTCACGTGATGCAGATGACTGGGTAAGATGCACTCCTCCAGGGATCTGCTCACCCAGTCACTAAAATTAACTAAAATACCTATTTCCTTCCTTTATTTACAAAACAGAAGGGATTACAAGTCTGCTGAATTCCTATAAAAAGCTCTAGTGATGATTTGGAATTTGGAATGGAGGCAGAGATGCGGCAGGCACCGCCCCAACATACTCTGCCCGTCACACTGGAGAAGCAGCCCAAAAAGCCCAGGGCGAATACAACTACAACAGGCCGCTCTCAGCAAACTGTGGCTTTGGTCTTGCTTACTGTGGAAACAACTCCTTTCAGCTTGGAGAGATTTCTATCGGAATTCCAGCCTTTCAGAGACAAAGTCAGGTCTCTGGTTTCAGAAGTTAAGGCAATCTCTGAGGCATTAGAAGATACTACCAGAGGGGTAAAAGATAAAGCAACCCGCATATGTTCTGTAGAGAAGCAGTCCGTTAAGATGGAGGATTTAATCACCATGAATCACCAGACTATCAAGAAACTTAAAAAAAAAATTGAGGATTGGGAGGGGAGAAGCCGACGCAATAACCTAGTAATAATTGGCATCCCTGAAAAAGAAGACGGTACCGATACCTTGCTGTTCCTGCAAACATTCCTGAACAAAATAGCTGAACCATCCCCATTTGGTCCTACTTACACTTTGGAAAGACTACACCGAGCCCTCCGGCCATGCCGCTTGCTACTGCCCACCAAAGACTGTTGACATGTCACTTTCTTAACTATGAAGAGAAACAGCACATATTACAGAAATTGAAAGACTTACAGGAGATTCTTTGGGAAGGGCAAAAAGTCAGAGTTACACAGGATCTACCAGCAACAGTATGCCAATGCTGTGCATTATTTCATCCAATAGTCTCTAAGTGCATCACTGCAGGCATAAAGTTTCATGTAGTTTACCCTGCCAAACTCCAAGTCTACCTGAATGAGACATGGTTCTCATTTGAAGACTTGGATCCAGCTCTGGCCCTCCTCAAACAAAGATGAGCGGCTTTGTTCTCCAATTGTTGATTAGCCCCTGAAAACTGGAGGGGTTTGGAATTATTAACAGAACATATCAGAAGTAATCACCTTTGATTTCACGGGACTAGACCAGCATTATTGGAACATTGGAACACCAACCTTCCACTGTAGCATTTTGCTTTGGAGCCTAGACTGCACTCCTTTTACTTGTTAATTTTTCTACATATGGACACTTACAAGAAGACAATCAGAACACAATTTCTTAATAATGTCCTTTTCTGCACAGAAAGTTTCACTCAAGCATGGTGATACAATCCTTAAGGACCGCAGTGATTTCAGATTGTTCCATTGCAGCTCAATGCCTGAAATCAGTACTGGGTCCCACACAATTTGCTTTTACCCAAAAGAGAATATAGTTTTCTCTGGAGTTTCCCTTTCTTTCAAGGGGGCATTTCTTTTTAAGTTGTATTTAGGTATTGATACAGAAATTCTCTGGCAGTTCTTGAGCTTTGGGATAGAATATTATATCCCACACGGGGCTACATTGAGACCTCTGTGTTTACAGTGCCAATACACAGAATTGGGGTTATTGATCCCTTCTTTTTTGAATATTATTAGGTTCCAAGATAAGGTCAGTTGCTGTTACTATACATTTGCCCCCTGACCCTGTTCCAGGACCAGTATCTACTTCATATTGCTGTAATAAGGGTTGTGTTGCCCTAATTTTTTTCAATTTTACATTTTTCCAAGGGGTACATGATGGAACAGAGTTGCAAAATACTAGTTTTATTAAGCTGGTTTGTTCATTACTTCTTTGTATTGAGGTTAATATGAGGCACTTAATAATGCTTGTAGTTAACATAAGTTAGTGAGGGGAAGTAATTATTCACTATGTTCGGGTGAGCGGGGAGAGGGGAGGGCCTCCAGCAAGCTGATCACCACAGACCAGCATAGTGGGGAGATGGGTAGTTCAGTTTCAGGTAGAGAGGATAATAAGGCACAAGTCCAGGATAGAAGTCTTCTTATGCCTCATATTTGGTTAATTTCATGGTTTTGGTTAGGGATTGGGGTTGGGAAGTTAGTTAAGGGTTGAGAAGGGGTGGGTGGGTCAGTTGGGGGAAAATGGGTTTATGTAGGAGTTGTTTTATTCGTACGTTTAATGTTGGGTTGGGGCTGATGTCAACTTAAATGCCAAATTTCTTTGTTTAGCTGGTCAAAATTTAGATATTATATAACCGGAATATTCCTAAAGATGTTGATCTGGAATTATGGTGCATTCATTTAGATTTTGTACTTGGAATGTCAAAGGTACAAGACACCCAAACAAATGAATGCATATTTTAAAACACTTAAACATTATAGGTAGTGAAGTCATTTTATTGCAAGAAATCCATCTTCTGCAGGCTGGGAAGCTTTTCTTGAGAAGGCAGCACGTGGGTCAGGTATTTGCCTCAGGGAACTCTAGAAACAGTAAGGGTGTAGCCATTCTTTTTAATAGATATTTTCCATTCAAGTGTGAACAATGTATAAGAGACAATGAGGGCAGGTATGTTTTTACCATAGGTAAGATCCATTCTTACAATATCCTATTGGATAGTGTCTATGGTCCTAATTTCAACTCTCCATTCTTTTTCATGGAGCTCATTTCTATCTTGTCACTGTTTTTACATATCCCCATGGTGATCAAGGGGGATTGAAATTTACCGTTTGACCCCATTATGGACAAATCTTTGGGATCAAGGCTGTGGGGCCTTTCACCAGCTCGGAGAGCTTGTAAGGATTTAGTAGATTATCTGGGCCTCTGTGATCCCTGGCATACTCTTCATTCGACTGCACATGAGTACACTTTCCATTCTCGAGTCCATGGCTCTTATTCACGTATTGATTATTTCTGGATGAGCAAATCATTTATTCAAGGTCTGTTGGACAGTAGTCTGGAACCAGGTGTTTGCTCAGATCATGCCATGGTGATCTGCCTCCCCTCTTTGTCTTTAAACTGGGGAACAAGCTCTCAATGGAAGCTCAATAATCATTTATTAAAGGACAACAAAGTCACAGGCAGTATTATATCTGCCATAAAGATGTATAAAGATACCAACTGGGGTTCCACCCAGTCCTCTTCTATCAAATGGGGGGCCTTAAAGTGCTTTTTTAAGAGGGGAATTCATAAAGTGGTCAGTTATTAAAAAAAGAAGGAAACCCAGGAAGCTAAAAACCTTTTGCATCAAATCAGAACAAAAGAGAAATACCTATCCAAATATACTTCGGATTCTGAGAAAGAGACCCCAATGAAACTACAGAGTTCTTACTAAGAACTTCTCAGGGGAAAAAGTGGAATTGGGCATTATTAAAAACCAAAGCCACTTATACTGACCAAGGGGAAAAAGCAGGAAGGCTTTTGGCTCTTCAACTTAAAAAGATCGAAGCATCAAAATGTATTGCTGCGATACATAAAGATCCTCATAACCCCTCCTTGATGGTTTCTGCAGATATTAATAAGGAGTTTGGACAATACTATAAGTTACTTTATTCACAAATGCCCCAATCGACAACCATAACTCAAATTGGATGCTTACCTAGATAATCTCCCTCTTCCTTCCCTCACTCCCACTCAAATTGAAAAACTAGTTATACCTTTCACTGAAGCCAATATAATTCAAGTAATTAACAATCTCACATTAGATAAGGCACCAGGCCCAGATGGATATACCTCCAACTTTTATAAAAAGTTTGCCCCACAACTAGCCCCTTTGTTGCGAATAGTGTATTCCAAAATGCTCAATGAGACTGATGTTGATCCCAGTATGTTGGAAGCTACTATTATAATAATCTCTAAACCAGGCAGGAACGTAACACAAATTTCAAATTATCGTCCTATATCTCTTCTTAATACAGACCTTTAAATTTTAGCCAAATTACTTGCCCTTCTACTAGAACAAGTGCTCCCTTCACTTATTAGTGCAGACCAAGTAGGTCATCTGTTGACCATCTTCACCGCCTGTCTCATGTATTCTCTGTGTCCAGGGATTCCTCACATGGTATGGAATTGGTTTCCCTGAATGTAGAGAGGCCTTTGATAAGCTTGACTGGCAATTTTTATTTAGGACTCTCTACAGGTTCCATTTCCCCACTAAATTTATCTCCTCAATTCAAATATTATATTCTACCCCTTCAGCCCATGTCTTAAGTAATGGATTTCTTTCTTCTAGCTTTCCCTTCAAGGAAGGCACCAGACAAGGGTGCCCTCTATCACCCCTATTATTCAATTTACATTTAGAGCCCCATATAGTTTCTATACATAATGCCACAGGGATACATGGTATAAAATTAGGACCAATCAGTTCTATAATTGCAGTTTATGCAGATGATATTTTGCTTCACATAACCCAAATCAAACCCTCCATGCAAAAACTTCTAGAGTTAATCCAAGAATATAGCTCCCTTTCTAATTATAAATTAATTGCTGAAAAATCACTAATCTTTCCACTTAATTCTAAGGTGTATAAACAAGAAGTTCTGGAAATAGGATTTAAATGGTCCCCAAAAACTATTAAAATATCTTGGGATATAGCTCTCCACTAATGTAACTCAGTTACGGAAATTACATTTGGATGACTTAAAGAAATTAGTGCAACAAGATCTTAATAAATGGCAGGATCTTCCCTTAACCCTGTGGGGTCTAATAAATATTATCAAAATGAATCTCCTCCCACTTATTTTTTATCCTTTGAACCTTCTCAACATTTGGCTCCCCAAAGCTTGGTTTAAAACTATTCATAATAGTATTTCAGATTTTTATCTGGAAAGGCAAACCCCCATGTTGAGCATATAATAAACTAGCAGCACCCAAATCACTAGGAGGTCTTAAACTACCCAATTTTAATCTTTATCATTGGGCAAGTCAGCTGAGTAAGTATCTTCATTGGGACTCTTATTCCCTTCCTTTGGACTCACTTGACTATACCCCTGTTTGGCTTATAATAGAAAAACACTTAATACTTGAATCAGGTATTAATTCTGCTGTACTGTTATTCCTGAAACTTAAAAACCTGCCTTCTTGCCTTCACCATAATCCAAAAGGGCACTCAGTTCATAGTCATATACAACTGTGTTCCACTTTAAGGTATGATAAAACTCAAGACCTCTCTCAACCCATTTTCCAAAATCCTAACCTCAAAATAGGAAGGAAACCAGTCCCCACCTACTGGATTCCACTTCCCCAACATTGTGTGGCAAGGGAATTGTGTAACTCCAATATATGTTGTCCATCCACCACTGAAATATTAACAAAATTTAATCTTTCCAATAAACGGGCATTTAAAATATTTCAGATAAGACACATGCTCAATGGGTATTTTATGAATGGCACCATTTGGGATGACCCACAAGAATGGATCACCACATGTAGAATAATGTTCCTAACCCCACATGCTACTTCTTCTCTCTATACATCATTATTCCCATTATTATTCCCCAAAGTGGATGGCATTCCCCACTATTGGAATACCTTATATCCAAATTTAAATTCTAGGTGGACTAAAATTTGGGAGGCATGCCACAAGCTGATTACACAAAACCGACTTTGGATAATGCAGATGCAGTTTCTAAATGACATGTATTTAACCCCTTATAAACTGCATAAAACGGGTAGAGCTGAGGCCCCTACTTGTAATAGATGCTTCTAAGGTCCGGGCACCCTTTACCATCTATTTTGGGAATGTCCAAAAATAACTCCATTGTGGGATCTAATTATATCCAAAATGAATCCCCTTTGAGGGTTACAGGATTACTTCACACTGGAGGTGTGTCTGTTAGGGGATTTTACAGCTTTTCCTGCTATAGTTAGAAACTATCATATGATGATGATAGTTATGTCTGTTAAGAAGATAGTTCTTAAAAATCAAATGCACTGTTTTTTCCATATTTTTAATAAAAGCTTGAATTCAAGTTCCTGTGTCATGATTAGTGTTTCCTGAAAATATCATGCTGTTTGGCTTTGTGGTTTTCTTTAAATCAGCATTTGTTAAATCTGTTAACGTGTTCTGCATTAACTGAAAACAGTGAGGATTGCTCTGTCCCTATCAATGAGCGATGATATCATTCTTGTCTAACCTACTGCTTCAGCAATTAAGTCCCTGATTGACTGGTGAAACTGTTGTAGTTCCCAGTCAATTCATTCTGTAGAGCTAATTGTTTTCACTCAGCATTTGTCACTAACCCATCTGGGCTGTGTTTAAATAGATTAGCTTAAAATCAATAATTCTGTTCCCATAAATAGTTGATCATTTGAATTTCAGTGTGCTGAATGGAAGTGGTATGAATGAATGTCTGTGAGAAATTACCTTGTCTGTATCACATCTGTGAGTTCTTTCTCATCATAACTCTGCATTGTTTTCTGGTTATATAACACATGGTTGTTTAATGGATATAAAATAAATCTAAAGTTTCTTAATTCATACAATCAATGTGTCTTTGATGTAGCCTTCATAAATAGGTTCATGTTAGAACAATTTTTTTTATGTCAGACTGACAAACAGTTGTCTGACACACTCTGCTATTCCAGGAACATGTACTGTATGAACTCATAAAATTCAGTTCTTTGAGGGTTTCTGTGTAAAAATACATCATGTACAGTATGAAGCAAATAAACAAAACAAAACAATGTAAGAAACCACTATGGTTCTCAAAGGAGGTGGCAGTGAAGGTTCAAGAGAAAAAGAAAGCATTCAGAAAGTACAAGGAATCACAGAAGGAGCAGGACAGAGAATTGTATCAGTTAAAGCAAAAGGAAGCTGGGAAGGCAGTCAGAACAGCAAAGGACTGAACTGATGAAAAGATAGCCAACTCAGTTAAGAAGGGGGATAAAACCTTTTTCAGGTACATCGGGGAGCGAAGGAAGACTAAGGGAGGGATAGTGAGGCTTAATAAAGGGGGGGGTGGGCAGAGGGTGACTGTGAAAAGGCAGAAATACTAAACAAATATTTTTGCTTAGTATTTACAAATGAAGAGGGGGAGGTACCTAAAACAAACACTAGAAACACTCTGGATACAGAAGTTGATTCCAGCCCATTTACAGAAGAAAAGGTTCTGAAAGAACTCTTAAAACTGAAGGTGGACAAAGCAATGGGGCCTGATGGGATTCATCCCAGAATTCTAAAAAAATTGAGGGTAGAACTAGTGACACCACTGACTACCCTCTTTAACAAATCATGGGAGGATGGGGTGGTACCTGAGGACTGGAGGAGGGCAGATGTGATTCCCCTTCAAAAAAGTGGGAGCAGGGCAGAAGCGGGAAACTACAGACCAGTTAGTTTAACCTCAGTGATAGGGAAAATGATGGAATCACTTCTGAAGGAAAGAATTGTTGAGTACCTAGAGGCCAGAGGGGCACAGGATCCAAGGCAGCATGGATTCACAGCAGGAAGGTCATGCCAGATGAATCTATTAGATTTCTTTGACTGGGTGACCAAAGTAGTAGATCAGGGAGGGGCTGTGGACATGGCCTACCTAGACTTTAGCAAGGCATTTGACTCAGTCCCACACAAAAGATTAATATACAAGTTATCCAGCCTAGGAGTGGATCCCAAGATGATAGCCTGGGTAAAGAATTGGCTAGAGAATAGGATACAGAGGGTAATAGTAAATGGAGTCCACTCTGAAGAAAAGGGGGTTACTAGTGCGGTGCCGCAGGGTTCAGTATTAGGACCGGTCCTCTTCAATGTCTTTGTAAGCAACACTGCAGAGGGACTGGAAAGAAAAGCATGTCTCTTTGCAGATGACAAAAAGATCTGCAACAGAGTTGATGCCCAAGGTGGGGTGGAAAGGATGAGAAGGGACTTGGCAAGGTTAGAGGAATGGTCAAATGTATGGCAGCTTAGATTTAATGCTAAGAAGTGCAAGGTAATGCACTTGGGAAACAAAAACCCAGGGGAAGAGTACACAATGGGGGGTGAGATACTAACAACAGCAAAAATGGAAAGGGACCTGGGGATAGTCATATCAGATGACTTAAAGGTGGTCAAGCAATGTGAGATGGCAGTAAGGAGGGCTGGGGGGATACTGGGATGCATAGGCAGAGGCATCACCAGTAGAAAACGAGAAGTTGTTATCCCTCTGTACAGATAGCTGGTGAGACCCCATCTGGAGTACTGTGTGCAGTTCTGGAGACCCAATCTCCGTAAGGACATAGACAAGATGGAAGCTGTCCAGAGGAGGGCAACTAAAATGGTGCAGGGTCTGCACCGGAAGACATTTGAAGACAGATTAAAGGAGCTTAATATGTATAGCCTCGAGGAAAGGAGGGAGAGGGGGGATATGATAGAAATGTTCAAGTACCTCAAGGGAATCAACAAAGTCCAAGAGGGTAGCATCTTTTAAAAAAAGAGGTGTGCAAGAACAAGGCAGCACAATTTGAAGATAATGGGGGGGTGGCTCAGACGTAATTTAAGGAAGTATTTTTTCACACAGAGGGTTGTGGATGCATGGAATGGCCTTCTGGAGGAGGTTGTGGAGTCAAAAACAGTGGTTGAATTCAAGCATGCATGGGACAGCCATAAGGCAATTCTAGGGGGTGGGGTAGAAAGAAGTAGGCTGCTGGTTAACTAGGATCTGCAGCTTATCCATTAGGTAGGGAAATGGGAAGACTGGGTGGGCCAAGCAGTCCTAATCTGCCGTCAAATTCTATGTTTCTTAGTTTCTATGTTTCTATGTGTATACCTAGAAATACTATATAGCCAAGGCCCCTAGAATTCTGCGGCCGCAGAATTTTTGCGCAGAACTTGCAATCTACCGCAGAATTTCTGCGGTGCTGCAGAATTCACTCTTCTTGGTGATTTTTTATTAATATTTCTGTTTATACATAGAATCTGGTTTCCTTCCCCTCTTTTTATATCCAAAACCCCCCTATATGTTCAGAATGTGATGTTATCGATGTTATAACATCATACATTAGCTAATGAAATGGGCTGCATTCTGCAACAGAAATGAACAGTCACTTATCTACCACACCTCCCACTGCCAGAGACGGTGGCACAGCACATCATGCATGGTGATATTTGCTCAACCTGCACTACAGCCTAATACAATTTTCAGTCTTACATTGTTGCACTAGGGCCAGCTTAAACAAAACCTTGTCAGTAGCACAGACCTGTTAAGTCCATACCTCACTTTGTACAAATCTATTTGTGCCTTTAAGGTATAGAGACGCTATCTGAAATGAATAACTGGTAAAATGAACTTAACTGTCTAAATTTTTAAGAAAAATAAAGTAATTATGCCCAGAAAAGTGAAATATAATAATGTGCAGACCAGTTGAAAGAATAGAACTGTTAAATAAATAATTGCACTGTACGC
This sequence comes from Neoceratodus forsteri, assembly GCA_016271365.2. Lineage (NCBI taxonomy): Eukaryota > Metazoa > Chordata > Ceratodontiformes > Ceratodontidae > Neoceratodus > Neoceratodus forsteri. The sequence goes on along the minus strand of CM057449.1, from coordinate 1,578,164,443 downwards.
AATTTTGCCAGGGTTATTGATTGCATATTGTCATTGGTTGATAGAATCACCTAAAAGTTATTGAGAAATGTTGTGTACAGGGACAGCTGTTGGGCCAGAGGGTAGCATGCTGTGTTTCCATGCCGGCAACTCAGGTTCAGAGACTAGCTCTGGGAGCTGGCTGGGCAGCACAAGGATTGGTGGAACACATCACTGCTCGGAGCCTGGGAAGGTATGGTGCAGTGTTCTGTCACATGGTGGATGCATTGTGATGGGCCGGAGAGCTGTATCTCATAATTGGTTCACATGCATGTCATGGCCTGATGGTGTTATGCAGTGTGTCAGGGAAAGCAGGTTGACATGAAAAATGAGTTTTGCAGTAACTCTATTCCTTTTCCAATGGGACCTGTATGAATGAGGATGCAAGTTCATGGAAATAAAAATATATATATATATATATATATATATATATATATATATATATATATATATACCCACACACAGTATCGCTGTCTCTCTCACCACACACACATGCATATTTGTATGTATGTTACAGATTGCATATAAATATATAAGTGATACACAGTGGGAACCTCATGAGTGGTGTAGAAAGCACATACAAATATATAAGTGATAGACAGTGGAAACCTCATTAGTGGGATAGATAGCATGCATATAGAAATACCTTATTCATCACATAAGATCCCATCCGCATATGTCATTTATGCAACAGGCTAGGACCTTAAGGGAGAGACATTTGTTTTGCTTTTTTTAGGCATAAAATTATTTTTATAAGTCTGTTATTTTTTGAACTAGTGTTACTGTGCTTTCCACCATCCTGATTGCTATAACCACTGCCATGAAAGTGAAGTCAGGATGACAAGCTGACACTGTGATGTAGTAGCTTGTTAGTGCCGCAGAACTTCCGCAGACATTACAAACCACTGCCGCAGAAGTTCTGCGGCAAATGGTAGTCTTGCCGCAGAACTTGGTCCCACTGTGCCACAGAAAAGTAGGGGCCCTGTATATAGCATCCTGATGCCCCTGTCTCCTACCCCTTAGTTGAGGCTGCTGCACCCTGCTTCCCTCTGTCCCCTATCCCTACAGTTAGGACCAATGCACTCTGTTTCACCCTTTTCCTGTCTCCACAGACAGGGCTGCTGTACTCTGCTAAGCACTAGAGTCCCAGGGCATCAGTCTTCATAGTTGGGGCTGCTGCACCATGCTGCCCCAGGCCACCAATTGTGGGAGTTTTGCTGCACATTGCTACCCACTTCCATTGCCCCAAATGGGCAGGGTCACTTCACCATGTGCACCCCATCTCACAGTCAGGGATGCTGTACCCTGATGCCCCAGTGTGCCCTGCACCACAGCCATGGCTTCTGCACCCTGCTGTTCTCTGTCCCCTGCTACCACTGTACCCTGCTGCACCATAGAGTCTCTTGCCTCCACAGTTAGGGATGTTGTATCATGCTGCTCCCTGCCACCAGAGTCAGATCCTTTAGTACACTGCCCAAACTGCTTGAAATAAAAAAAATACTTTCATCTTGCGTTATAGGATCGGGGACAGAGGGTAGCAGGGTGTAGCAGCCCTGACTATTCAGGCAGGAGACAAGTGAGATATCAGGGTACAACTGCTCAAACTGTGGAACAGGGTGCCACAGACACACCTGTTTGGGACAAGACACATGGGCAGCAAGGTGTAGCAAAGGATCTGACTCTGGTGGCAGGGGGCAACAGGGAGATACTGCCCCAACTGTGGTGAAAGGGGACAGGATGCAGCACAATCCCCACCTTATGACAAGTGACAGCATGGAGCAGCAGCCCTAACGGTGGAGACATAGGACTCTAGAGTATAGCAGACCGCAGCAACATTGATTGCGTAGAGAGGTGCAGGGTGCGACAGCCTTGGATGTAGTGGGAGACACAGAAGATAGCATGGTGCAGATGCCTTGCCCATGTGGCAGGACACTAGGGAGCATCAGGGTATGGCAGCCCTGACTGTGAGATAGGGTGCTTGTGGTGCAGCAGCCTTGCCCAGTTGGGGCAATGGAAGTGGGTAGCAGGTGAAGCAAATACCCCACCTTTGGTGGCCTGGAGCAACATTGTGCAACAACCCCAGCTGTGAAGGCAGGGGACCTGTTACTCTAGGGCTTGGTAGATCACAGCAGCCCTGACTGTGGAGACAGGAACGGGGGTAACAGGGTGCATTGGCCCTGACTGTGGGGGTGGGGGACAGAGGGAAGCAGGGTGCAGCAGCCTCAACTATTTGTCAAGGGGGAAGCAAGGTACAGCAGTCCTGACTGTGTGGAGAAGACAGTGGGCAATGGGGTGCAGCAGCTTTAAATGGGGGCAGGATACAGAGGGTTTGTGGGGCAGGGGGAAGGGGGCAGCAGAGTGCTGTTGCCTCAACTGCTGGGGAGGAGACAGGGGCATCAGGATGCCATATAATATTTCTAGTTATACACTTACATGATGTATTTTCAAACAGAAACCCTCAAAGAACTGAATTTTGTGAGTTCATACAGTACATGTTCCTGAAATAGCTGAGTGTGGCAGACATTTGTTTGACAGTCTGATATAACAATAAAATTGTGCTCACATTAACCTATTTTTGGAGGCTACATCAAAGACACACTGCTTCTATGAATTAACAAACTGTAGATTTATGTTATATCCATTAAACAACCCTGTGTTATATAGCCAGAAAACAATGCAGAGTTTTGATGAAAAGGAACTGACAGCTGTAATACAGACAAGGTAATTTCTTACAGACATTCATTCATACGACTACAGTTCAGCAATGAAACTCAAATGATCACCTTTTTATGAGAACAGAATGATAGATTTTAAGCTAATCTATCTAAATACAAACTAGATAGGTTAGTAACAAACTTTGAGTGGAAACAATTAGCTCTACAGACTGCTTTGACTGGGACCTGCAAGATCTTCTTCAGTCAATCAGGGACTTAATTGCTGAAGCAGCAGGCTAGACAAGAATGATGTCATCGCTCACTGATAGGGGCAGAAAAATATTCACTGTTTTCAGTTACTGCAGTGCACATCAACAAATGCTGATTTAGAGAAAACTACACAATCAAACAGCTTGATATTTTCAGGAAACACTAACCATGACACAGGGACTTGAATTCAAGTGAATACAAACTTTTTCTAAGTATGTGCATTTGATCTTTAAACATTGGAAGGACTCTATCCAACCTACCTACACAGAATGGTTGCAAGAGCTTCTTTTTAATTTACATATAGAAAAAATGATGTCCAGTATCAATAACATAATGCATATTTATAGAAAGAGACGGGAAAGCCTATATGTCTTGTACTCTATTTGAGGAGAAATGTGTGACTAACAGCCAGCTAAGTTTGTTCAATCTATATGGTACTATGTTAGTTCTGATATAATGTATGGTTGGCACAAGGGAGGAAGGAAGAGGGGAATAAGGGGGATGAGGGTGGGTGGGGGAGGGGGAAGGGCTTAATAGGGTTTGTTTGTTATTTTTCAATTACATGTCTGTATGTTACCTTGATTCCACTACTGGGGAATATATGTGTGTAAAATCAATAAACTTTGAATTTGAAAAAACAAAATAATGGCAGTCAGGGATGTGTGGTTAGTACTGATTTCATTCTAAAGAGGCTGTTGGATCTTTATCCAGTGCTGCTGTGCTGAGATAACAGCATGAGTAAAGGTGGCCCTCAAGTGAATCAGAGTTCATGATTTCTGAAACCCATTTTATAATAAGCAATAAGGCAAGACATGGTGTGCATTATGGTGGAATAATGACACACTTTGGGTGTGTTATGAGGCACAATGCATCACTGAGTGTCTTCAACCATCCAATAAGTGCCATTATCCAATGACAAAGCACATCCTGGAGTGTCTTATTGTGATTATAAATGGGTTCAATATTTTAGGGTGTGAGGCTTAATAAATCTGCAAAAATAAAATACTGGGGAACATTCTAATGATTTTTCTTTTAAGTTCACCCATCCCAACAAAATAGTCCCAGCCCATTCCAGCATTGGTTTGCCATCTCAGTTTCAAATAATATGCACCTCAAAATGTTTTTTAAAACTAATCCTTAAATCTCAATTTGCCCAAACCACTTCCATTTACCTGTTTCCTCACATTCCCTCCCCCTCCTCCTTCTTTATATTGTTTCCTCCTTTTTCCTCATAGTGTTTCTTTTCTATCATTCCTACATTCGATAGATGGAATGTTTACTTTGATTGGAATACAAGAATTTAAGTCTCTGCTCAGTTCTATGAGCAGAATGTTCACCCAACATGCACACAACAGAATGCCTCAGATGGAACTAAGGCTTCTGTTTTATGTGTAGCATGTTAAACAACAGGGATCTTCCTGTTAATCAGGTTAGGAAAGGATGGGAGATTTTTCATGGTCAGTAAAGAAACACTAGAAACTAAAACTATAAGTACTGTACTACTTCATTTTTTAAATTTATATATGTGTGGGTAAGAAAAGGATTATGATGGTAAATACAATGTGGATTTTGTTATTTAATGCAGTTTTATTATTTGGGCCTAGTCGAAGGTTTTTAGTGAGTAAAGTTTGCAGCCATGTTTGTGATGGCAGTCAGGGATGTGTGGCTAGTACTGATTTTATTGTGAAGAGTCTGCTGAATGTTTATCCAGGGCTGTTGTGCTGAGATAACAGCATGGGTAATGATGGCCCTGAACCAATCAGGTTATATGATTTTTGAAACTCATTTTATAATTATTCTGTGAACATTTATCTTTAAAATGAATGTTTTAAATTATACTTAGAACATTCATCATCAAGCTGATCTATTAATTGAAAGGTTTCTCTGTTGCAAAGTTCTCTAAATGGATGCTGTTTGGGTCTACTGGGATGTGATGTACACATTTTTCTTGTGCTCTGCAAGCTTGCCCTCTCTGTCAGCTGTCCTTGCCATTGCCAGCAGGACTGTTGCATCTGCTAGTGCCTCTGTTCTGACATCATGTCAGCTTTGAATGCATGCAGTTATCAAGTAACTTTCCAGGACCTTAACAAGCAAGGGTCTGATACACACTCACAATCATGGGGCACCATTTTGTGGTGCAAAAGTTCACACCATTATACCTCCACTGAAAACTGCTATGCAAAGTCTCAACTTACCTGCCAAGGGATGCGTTCCCCCAGCTGGTTAAGTAGATATTCCAATGTGGCCACCAGATGTTGGTGCACACAAATGGGTTTTCACCCAATAACATGCTAGTGTATGCCACCCTTGGAGGTCTGTGCATGGCTGAGTACCAGTTGTATGGGGATCTGCCATGCTCAGGGTCTGTGATGTGATATACTACCACCTCAGTCACCCCCATCTCACCAGCCTGTATACACAATTGCCACCCCAATTAAACATCTTATAAATAAATCTCTCCTTCTTTGAACTGATCCTGAGAAATGGAAAGAGGCACTTGTGGCTCATAGCCGACAAGGTGGGTAGAAAAAAATGATTGAAAATTACAGACCAATCTGTCTTTTCTGCACAATTACCAAAATCCAAGAGAAGCTACTGTATGACCAGCTCCAAGCCTGCCTCAAGTGTAATCACTCCCTGACCAATGTCCAACATGGTTTCTGCAAACATCATGGCACCAACACTGCTTTGGTGCCTATCACCTCCAACATTCTCAATGCCATGAAGACTGGTATGACTATGGGTGCAATTTTTGTTGCCCTTACCAAGGCATTCAACTTGGTCAATCATAACCTACTACTATATAAACTAAAGGTTATCAACCTTGATGATCTCTCCTGCCTCTGGTTCAGCAACTACGTTTCTAGTCGGAAACAGAGTGTAAAGTGGCAGAGAAGCACCTCAGACCTTATGTTGATAGTGGATGATATATCTCAATGCTCTAGCCTTGGCCCTCTCCTTTTTCGCTATTCATAAATGATATGCCCCTTATCCATGGAAGGGCTATGGTACAACTATACCCAGATGACTCTATTTTATATAGCTCCTCGGGGACATGAAAAGGATTAACAATAACCTGGAGAGTGCCTTACACTATCTTGAAAACTGTTTCCTGAAAAACAAACTTGTCTTCAATGTAAAAAAGAAACACAAAAAAAAACATGCTCTTTGGTCACAGGAGGCTAGGCACTGAGAGACAACACCTTCTTAAGCTATCCACCAGTGGTGGTGCTCATCTTGAAGTGGTGCAATCACTCAAATACCTTGGGGTCATGCTAGACAGAAACATGACCTTTGCATCTCATGTGGATACAAGAGTCAGAACACTGCATCAGAAGTGTGGCCTCCTTTAAAGACTTATCCTATTCCTTTCTAGGGATGCTTGTCTAGCCACTGCTAATAGCACCCTAATGATTATCCTCTTCTATGAAGCCCCTGTACTACAATCCACTCACAAATCCAAACTATGCAGACTAAAGACAGTCTATAACAGAATAGGATGTTTTGTGGCTGTTGCCCACTCCGGAGACCACCACTGCAATGTGTTCTTTTCTGCACTGGACTGGCCCTCTTTTGAAGCTAGATTGCATTTACTTACTGTATATACTGCCTAACATTTAAGCTGATGAAACTTAATACACCCCCAGTTTTACCGGAATAATCAAGCTTAAAACAGCATGTGAGGCACTGAGATCCACTGCTGGCCCATTGCTAGCTATCCCCAGGGTATGATCAGTACCTGGTATGAGATCCTTCTCCTTCATTGCCCCTCTCTATGGAACTCACCACCCCCATAAGATTCTTAGTAGCACTACTTTTAGTTTAAAAAGAAGCTCAAAGCCTTCTGCATCTTGGTGACCCCCTGCAATTGCAATCAATGACCAGTTGCACCCATAGAAAGGGCCTGAATGCTCACCATCCTCCAGATGGACACTGGACTTTTTCCAGTTTGTCTGCTCATGCAAAATTGTGTTGGTATATTCTGGGATCCTGATATTTGTCTCTGAATGTGTATTTCATGATGCTTCTGATTTTAACTATTCAAATGTGTATATTACATGATGCTCCTGTTTTTAATTAATGTGTTGTACCTTGTTTGAATAATTATTTCTCTTATATTTGTCTTCTAATTTGTAAATGTTATGTAATTTTCTTTCTCACTTAATGTTCATGATTAATTCATTGTCACTCTGAAAAAGTGACTGTCATATCTCAGTGGACCAACCCGGTTATCAAAATTCAAATAAGTAAATAAATAAATAATCTTTAAGGCCCACATGTGGGTTGCACAGTCTTTAGTTTTGTAGGTTCCACAATGGTCACCCTTGGTGGCCCATAATCCCTCCATGTAAATCATGATATCCCTGGTGTGAAGGAAAAGTTGCCCCCTAGATTAGTTCTCCCCCACTGGCCATTTTCTGGTTGTGTTCCTTGTCGATCTTGGTCACCCTGCTACTTTTTGTAGGAAGTTGGATGAATGTGCTTCCCTCATTGAAGTGTTTAGAGCAGCTCTACAGGTTGGGAGTTGCTGTGGGATCTGAGTAGGCTGTTTATGGTCCATCAAATATCTTTGCATGGCACAGTGCTTCACTAGTATACCAGCTCCTGCCCCTTTCCCTGTGCTGGCATAATGACTAGTGTGACAACAAACAGAAAGGCTTGCAACACCACTGTATTTTCTAACTGGGTGCAAGGTTATACTATTGCACAAAGTGGTCAGTGTGAACACTTTGTGCCACATAAAATTGCTACTATGTATGGTTATCCATTTTAATATAGAATTTTTTTTTAATTTTTTTATTTTCATCTTTATCCTCCTCCTTCCTACCTCCGGTGCCCCTCCTTCCGTCCGCTCATGTCCCCCGGTACCTACCTTAAGGATCTGCCCCTAGAGTGCCCATCCTCCTCTCCTCGCACAGTGGGGTCTGTCCTGTAGGTGGTCCGGGTGGACTTAGGGCGGCCTTCATCTAGGGCTGCGGAGGGATTGTCTCGGTTTTCTCCCTTCGTCCCCCACTCCCCTAGGGGCCTTGCACTAGGGACGTCCGTCCCAGTGGTAGCGTGCTTTACGCACGCAGACCCTCATGCGCCGCGATGTCCCCCCTTCCCGGCTCCAACAAGCGAAGCCACCTCCATCCCTTCCCACTGCTGGTGCTTCCACCGGCTACGGAAGGAATGCAGAGTGCAATGTGCTCTTGGTAACCCGCCCCTGAGGGAGGAGAGCATCCATTGGGACGCTCAATCCTCCCTCTCCCCGCCGACCCCCGGCCACCCGAGTCCGTCCCCGAACCCAGGTCGCCGGTGCAGCGCGAGGTGTGGCATCCAGCGCCTCAACCCTCAGCGCCACCGGGCCGGCAATATAGAATTTTGTAAACATGCTCTAGCTAGTTATTTAGGTAACACCTTTTTAATTTCTAATTGTCATCTTCGGTTGTCTCAGTTTTTCTTACTTATTTGTGAAGCATGTATAAACTGCTTTCATTAAGATTTTGTTTCCTTCATAGTGCAGCTGTTACTACCTCATAGTTCTTACCTCGGCAACAGACTGATGTCATAGGCACTGAAACTGTGAGGTCAGTTGGGGACAGCCAAGTGTCTGGAATGGTCACTGGAATCAATATGTACTAATCTTAAATAGAAATACTGTATTTCAAAAGGCTGATAATGGTACAAATCCAAAAACCTAGAAAAACATTGAAGTTAAATGTAATAACAATGAAAATGTGGGTTTAAAAACATCTTATTGTAGTGCACTACCTGCTCTTTAAATGCTGAAGCACATCATGCTACTAAGTGAACAGTTCTGGAAGTAAAGCTAGTCTTTCATACTCAGCCATGTCCTTTTTTCATGGCTTTCATGTTTGCACAGGATGGCATAAAATTAGTTGGCAAAAAAAATACCCAGCTGGTACAATGCTGCCTAGTCAAGTGATCTGGTTGCCAGGTTTTCTTTACCTGACACTGGGTATGGCCAGCCATCTCACATGACATGGTGACAAACCCTCTTCCAACACACAGGAGCCCATCCTCATTGCCAACCCCCTGTTACTGGTGTGCTATAACAGAAGATATGACAGTGAGTCAGATCCAAGGTCCAGGTCTTGCTAGCTGATGCCCTTGTGTCTAAAGGTTAACCATTCATGTTTGCTTGCATTCTGCCACAAAACATGTTGGGAATGTTTGAGTGAGAAAGGGGACTGTGGAAGTGTGTCAGGCTATGAGCCAGTGATGCATGAGAAAATTAACCTCTGCTCCTCCACAGTCAATGGTGCTGGCCCTGGTTATTGATGCAGGTTTGGACTTGCATGCACACTTTGAAAATACTGAGCCATGCCTATCCCTGTGCATAAGTTTCCATTTCTGCAAACACATTTTCACTGAGTCAATAGTGTCATACTGTTCAGCTCTGTCCTGCCCCCCTCCTGCTCAGAATGTTATTGATTGTTTATGTTTGCTTGCCATAGGCAAAGCAAATACATTGGTATCACTCTGGGGCTTGCCAGTCTGCAGCACAACTCCTTCCAGCTGCCCCATCTCCTGCAAACCAACAGCAATGCCAGTTTCAATTACAGCCGCTTAGCAGTATCTCAGCTTTCCCATGCCCCTTTACCCATAAATAACCAGCAGTACCAGTTTCAATTACAGCCTCACTGGGGCACTTCCATACTCCCCTGGATGTGCACACCACCAGTTGTGGTACCAGTGGAAGCAGCATTAGTGGACCAGTGGTCAGATTCAGAGCCTAAGGATTGTCAAATGGTTTCAACTACAGTCTCTTGGTAGCACTTCCATGCTCCCCACCCACCAACACCCACATAAATATTAGCCAGTTTCAAAAACAGTCACTTGACAGTAGTTCCACTCAGCTGGGCAGCCTTCTCCAGAAAATCAAAGCTATCCCACCACTGAACTGAATCAGGGGACCTGCAAATGCATTTAGGTACATGTAATCAATTTATGGGCACAGTAATGGTATTAAATGCTCTGAGGTTTTTACTGGACCCTAAGGGACCCCATGGACCAACTCTCAAACAGAGCCAGAGCCCTCTGGGATCCCAGGGACACCCTCCAACATTGAACAGCAGCTCTCAGAGACCTCATGGACCTGCTTCCTCACAGAACTGGAGTCCTGTGTCCTGAAATATGTCCCTAGCCATACAGTAGCTAGCTCAGAGTTCTGATGATTTATTAAATGTTCTCAGCCCTCAGAACCCCATGGTGTTTTAATTAAAGCCATGTTTCCCCTAGCAAGACATTTGCTCCTGGCCCATAACCCAGAGTCCCTGGTGATTCATTACATGCAGTCATCCCTCAGGGACTCATTGGACACAGTCCCTGACAAAATAAGTGCCCTCTGGGACCACTCACTTCAACCATCAAACTAGAGCAGAGGATCAGGTCAGGATTCAGGCCCCTTTTTATTAATTAATTGGCACAGTAATGCATTAAATGCTCTGGGGTTTTACCATATCCCTCAAGGACCCCATGGACCCACTCCCCCCCAGAATTGAAGGAAAGACCACTGGGGTCTAGCTAGCAAACTCATGGTACTATGTTCATGCACTCTATTTAGCCTGGTTATCTGCATGATTTAATAAAATTAAAAAAAAATGAAAAAAGTGCCTCTTTTTTTTTTAATAAAAGAAATCTGCCTCTGCCTGTACAGTTGCTCAGAGTCCTAGGTGATTTATGAAATGCATTCAGCCCTCAAGGGCCCATGGATGCCACATTGTTAAAACATTGTGGAATCCTCAGTGTCCTTCCTCCCACAAATCACCAGCAGGGCTAGTTGCCATAACAGCTGCTTAGCAATACATTGACTTTTCCCCATCCCAAAAATAACCAACAGGGCTGGTTTTAGTTACAGCCACTCAGTGGCACTTTGAGTCATCTGTCCCCTTCCCTGCAAATCACATTTTAGCACCAGTGGAAGAAGCATCAGTGGTACCAGCAGTTGTACTCCGGACCCAAGTGACACCGGCTGCAGCTGTTCTCTTACTCTCTTCCCACCTCGACTGACTGGCATGTTCCTCAGTTCTATGTTTCCAGCCATAGTACATTTTGTGGAGGGGGGAGCAGACTCCTCACTAACCACCAGGAAATGCTGCTTTCTTAAATCAATCTGCACCCATTAGCCACTGAGACACCCATAACAGTCCACTGGACTATCAGAAATAAATATTTAATTACAGGCACCATAAAGTGCATTTATTTCAAAATTGGTACCTATGGGTAACGAGGGGAATCTATGCTGTCCTCCAGAACCGCTCATATCTTTATTTCTTTCTTCTTCTCTTTTTTTTTACTTTACCCAGCTCTCTCATACTTCATTTATTTTCCAGGTTCTCTATTTCTGTGTTATTCTTAACCCTTTCTCTTATTTCTGAGCCAGTTCTCTTCCTTAAACTATGATGTCGTAAATTAACTGACCTATTTCTCTGTTTATCTTGCAGGTTTGGCTGTACATTAGACACCTTCCCTCTCAGATAAGTGTTAGTTTATGTTAGTTCTGCCCCCATCCCTTATGTAAGAACTAAGACCCTTTGTGTCTCCTTGAAATACCCTTTTGTTTATTTAGGTGCCTGCAGTGGTAAGGGGCCCCCGTTGTGGATCCCTTCCCAGGTTTGGTAAGTAAACTGCTTAGTTTTTAAATTACACAAAAGAAATAAACCGCACCAGGAGTGACTGGTGCTTTGACAAATACATCAGTACTAAAATAATAAAGTCAGCACCCAGTCCAGGCCATGTATATTCAAATAAAATGTATTGACAAAAGTGCATCAGTGCAAAAAATACTGGCTCAGCATGGCAATATGCCACTAGGCAAAAAACATCTTACGTTTTGCTTGGTTAAACATCAAGCTTCATCAGAGCAGCTTGATGTTTAATCAAGCGAAACGTAAGATGTTTTATTTGGATATATATGGCCTGGACTGGGTGCTGACTTTTTTCTTTTAGTTTTTAAAATAACTATTTTGTACAGTAGTGTGCCCTATAACTGATTGCTAGCATCCATTATATACAGAATAATACATGGGGTGGTGTGTTTAACTTAATTTTACTCCCCCCAAGGTATCAGATGCTATATAAACCGTAAGAGTGAAGCTCAAGGGGTTTACTTTGAGCATCCGACACCGAGGGTGTGTGTAAAATCTCTGGTTAAATACACTACCTCATGTTTTATTTTATATAATTGCTGGGAAACCTTTCCTTGCCACAGCAATTATGTAAAATAAAACAGCCATGGTCCAGTCATAGGAATGAAGTGCTGTCTGCAGCCTGTACCACCGAGCGGCTGCTGAAACCTTTATTTATTTTAAGTTTTACCCTGGATTGGTGAACTGCACTGCTAAGGCATTTTTTAAAAAAAAACCTTGACTTACTGATGAGTTGAGCGAGCGAGTCAAGCAAGGCGGCCTGCTTTCCTGCGCTGTGTGGGGGGAGAGCAGTGGCAGGCATATGCATAGAACGAGGGAAACCCAGTGCTTGTTCGCTGTTAAAACCCATGGATTATAATGGTGAATTATAACCAGGTTTCCCTATGGGAGAAAAGTCTCCCCAGTTATTATAAGTTACTTTCATGCAGTGTGATGAATAGCAACTATCATTGGTCTGTTTTGTCTTTCCATTGTTCTTCTTGCTATGGAAATTGCTGTGGTGAACACTAAAAGTCCCATGGCACTTCCTGAAAAGAGTAGAGCAATTTCCCTTGTATTCTGGCCACCCCCAAAAAAATAAACATCTCAGTTTGGTTCAATAGCAGTCACTTTGCATCTGTAACCCCTCCCCCAAGATGAGGTTGAACACAAAACGTAACCATACTTTCCTGGTAAACAAAAACCAACTAGACTAAACCTATTGCAAAACATGCATGATGTGGTAATTTAATTTATTCTGTGTATGACACCCCATGGAAAGGGATATGTACCAGAACCAGGCATCAGATATGGATGCAGCATGCACTAATGCTGCACACAGACAACTAACAGAGGGATGCTTACCAGTATGCATTACGAGGGATACACATATTGTATAGGGTCAGGGCATTACTGCATAACCACATGCAACCCACATGCAGGCATGCATGCACAATGCAGAATATGCCAGGATGTAGCAGTGTAGTAGCAGAGACAAACTACACCACAGAGAACCCTCTGTCAACAGTGATGTGCACAGAAACATCGATGGCAGCCCAGATCAACACAAGGCCACAGATAACACACACCCAACCACTGCCTTTGTGTAAGCGATTCAACACCCCCATCACAGAATACCATTGTTGTGATACCATGAACCATGGTGCACTAAAGGCAAGTTATCACATGCCCCTCACCCAACCTGGACGTCCATCAGCAGACAAGAAATGAGAGGCTACAAAAAAAGAGACACACATAGACATACCATAGGAGCATGATGTTAGGAAGCCTGTAATAAAGATCCAGCATGCAGATGAAATGAAAAGGAGACTATAACTATGCAGCTTAACAACTGCCACTAGCAGAACATCATGCTCCCTTAGCCAGATCCTAGTCCTCCTTGGTGTCCTTCCCACACCAAGGTGGGCTGCAGACTTCATATGGGAGCTTCTGGAGTACCATCCTTCAACTTGGTCAATGGTAGGCCTGCAGTAACAAAACAGCAAGAGACATGTATGAGCAACACACCCATGCATGGCAATCACCACTTCACACAAAAATAAACCCCATACATGGAGGCATGCACGACAATCACCACATCACACAAAAACAAACCCCATACATGGAGGCATGCATGACAGGCCTCCCGTGACTGATAGACTACACCAACAGAGGACATGCAGAACAGTAGTATGTTAAGGATAATGTTACAATACTCACACTTGAGAGCTCCACTGATGTCAATTGCACCTGCAGCTCATCCACATACAGTACCTGTGACAGCATAGCCTCATCTGCTCCAACAGACATACTCAAGTCGTGACTGGTGTGCCACCAGCAACACATTGGCCACCCTTTCATCATACTCCAGTACAATTAATGATGGATGCCTATGGTAGCCCTGTTGAGACAAGCACATACCGTACTAGGTATTAATGACATGGTATACATGAGGGGATGGCATTTACCACCACCTATGTGACTGGCAATACTCGCTGCCAGTGGGTCAAATATTATCCAGAGGTTCCCCATGTCTTTGTGATATGTTGCTGCTATGCAATATCCTGAAGGACACTACATTAATGGAAAATACTAATATTGAAATTGCTTCTTAACCTAATAATCTTAGATGTCATAACAGGCAAATTAAGATACCAAAGTTTTGTACTAGGAAAAAAGACAGTTCTATTTTACAAGAAGAGCTGCTTCCCTTTGGAATTTGTTACCCAACTCAGTGGTAAACATGATTACTTTTGAGTCATTCCCAGCTGAACTGGACACATTTCTTCTGGGCTAGTGTTTAATTTACCCTGCATGTGCAGGGAGGGTGGTCACAATGGGCCTAGAGCCTCCTTCCACCCTTTTCACAGCACGTAATATAAGGCTCACACTACAGAGTGTGTTGGGCATCACTGATGCATCACCACCAACAACACCCCCAACTGCAGCAGCTCTTTCTTGCACTGCAGATCCTTTTGTATCCTCAGACAGTGTGCAGGGTCAGGCACATGGCACTCCACAGTGTACAAGCACCTTAGCCATGTACATGGCCCTTGAAGAGAAAGATGTTGCAATGTGGTCCACATGCAAACCTGGGAGACCCAAAGCCTAGAACAAAAACCACATAGAACAGGTCAGGGATGTGTATGTTGCATACATGGAATCAGTGCAGGATACTCACATGGCACATCACATGTGCACAGTTGAGACACAGGTGTTAAGGGAGTCACAATGGGGAGATGAAGTGTGAAATTGAAAGGAGGAGATGGCCATGACCACAGATGCTCATAAACTTGCTGGATGGTGCCCTCAGGAATGTACATTGCCTGGAGAAAGTCTCTATGTACTATGACACAATCAAGCACTTGGATGATCCAGTATAGAAATACATAGCCCCCATCACAAGGTGTTTGTATGCCACAATGGTGGAGACATATGCCATTGGGTTATTACAAAGAGTGACAGGTTTTATAAGTGGTGTTAGCTAATCCTCTTTGTCCAGGGCCCTGAGTCCTGTTACAATGCCCTGCTCACACATTTACATGAGTACATCATGTTTCTTAAGCTGCCTATTTATATACAAGCATTTTATCCTCAGCATAGCATGCCCAATGTACTGGGTGCTATAGACTACATCCATAATGCAGTACTGTCCCCAACCCAAAATAAGGAGGCCTACAGCAATGAGCTTTCACAGCATCAATGTCCAGCTTTTATGCAATGTTGACGGCATTGTAATGAATGTTTGTACAAAACAGCCTGGCTCTAGACATGATGCTGACATTCAACCAGACATGCGACTGCATAATAATGAATGCACATGATGGACATCGTTGTTCACTGCTAGGTGAGTGTCATGTCTAAATGCAGCTCATTGGTGTTGGGTGTGTGCTGTGTAGTAATGAGCAACATAATATAGAGGATGATGTATGGGCAGTGTCGTCACTGAGAGGTTGTTATGGTAACCAGGAACCTCAAGAGTGAAGCTTGAGAGGTTCCCTGGTTACCACAGAAAGCTCGAGATGAAGACACAGGCTTGTCTGTGCATGGATGCCCATAATTATCTTTTATAGTGTATGGGCATCCATGCCTATTACAGGCACTATGCTTCCAATCAGTGAACTGGGGATTGGGGGTGCACTTGAGGGTTGGTGGTGTGCTCAAATACTGAATTACTGTGCTGGAGCTTTTTCTGTAAGTTCAAGTTTAAAAAAGAAAAAAAGGTTCCAGCTTGACTAGATAGAGGAAACCAGCTGTGTGGTAACATTCTAATTTGTTGTGCTGCAGTAATGACATCACTACTGCAGCACAACAACATAATGATGTCACTGCTGCAGCACAACATGTATATTCCAGGCACTGAATTCCATGCATAATAGGATTCCACCATACACTATAATACAAATGATAATGGCTATATGTTATGGCTCTGCCTGATGACAACTGATCTGATGGCACAACCTGATGTGGAGATATGGTACAATGAGGCTCACCATAGGACACAGTCTGTGGTGAAGTGTATATCTGGCAGACTGAAGATGTGTATCTTTTACCTGGATGAGACAGGAAGCACTATAATGCTTGTACCTGAGAGGTGTGCTGAGTCTACTCTGCCAGTGCCATACTGCACAATACTGTTAACCAGAAGCATATAACCATGCTATGTAATATACTCAATCACAGACATGGCAGCAGCGGACCTAATGTACAGAAGAATGACAAGTTCTATAAGCCAAGTGAAGATACTGTATCAAGGAGGGTGGTGAGACATAGACTTTTGCAGGGTTCATTCTGTGGGTGATGTGTGTGACACTGCAGCATGCACACAAATGTGTGTGAGGCTGGGTGCTGCATGCTGTTATGATGAAGGCCTTTTGAGCAGAATATAACTAGCACGTGTATCAGTATTGTGTTGTGCAGTTATTGCACATAATATGCTCCCAGTTTGTGCTACATGCTAATTAACATGGGCCCAGATGTAATGTCATTCCTTTGACCTTCCAGCTTTAATCACATAGAGTGGTTAGCAGTTGTGTGTTCTGGGGTCTAGACTTATCATGCACCTGTTGCTCCGGTGATCTGAACCATCTCCCCATTGATGGTGACTGCCAGTGCTGTGGGTACAGCTGGGGCCTGTCTGATGTCTGTTGTAAGGGACAGCAGGCTGTTGTGGGGCTGTTCAATATGTTCAGGAGCAGCTCGTGCAGGGGCACTTGTCAAATGGATGTCTGTTGCCATTGGTCTCTGAGTGGTACCAAGAGATGCTGTTGGGTATCTGGCTGATATTGTTTGTCTCATCAGTGTTGTTTTCCCCTAGCCTGAACTGTCATATTCATAGTTCATCCTATCATCTGTGCTGCCTGTGGATGACAGTGGACATGGCATTAGTCATTGCCCAGCAGTATGGGATGTTTGACTGGTAGGCCACCAAATGTGCAACAACAGCATTACCTGTTATGTCCTGTGCCTGTATGGTGGGACTGGCAAAGATGGCACCATAGGCTTGTCTGCAGGCCCATCATCCATGACCAAAGAAAAGATTAGTTGTGCACAAAGTCAGGGAGTAGTGGTGAACAGGGCAGCCAGCCCACTTCACAGAATTCTGTCAAAAAAGTCAGTACTCCATTCCAAATCACCACTACTATAGGCAATAGTTACAGTAAAAGTAAAGTACTTTATTGTGGCAAGTTAGAGAAGCCAACTATAATCCAGAGCCCCGGCAATTCAACCCTATCTGGGTCTTCGTTAGGAGTCAGATTCTAGTCAGCTTCTCTAACTTGCCACAATAAAGTACTTTACTTTTACCATAACTTTTGCCTGTAGTACTCATGGTTTAGAATGGAGTGCTGACTCCATCATCCATGACTGCATTATGCACTATTTCTGTGGAGTTCAACATGGTTAGCAGTACAGTGTGTTGTGATTACTTATGTACATGTGTTGGTCCATACCTGGCAGTGTGTCCAGGCCTTTCTTCTCACCATGCATTGGTGCTCGTGAGCGTATCCACCACACAACCTCTTTTTCTGTGAGGTTGGCCATGGATAATAGTGTAGGGGCTTCTGCACTGGTGCCTGTCATGGACTGTTTGACTGCCATAATTTTTTTTTTGGTAGCCATATGGAGGTAACGCCACTTGTGCTTGATGACAGCTATTGTGTATGTTTCTGTTCCAGTCTCTTTCATAACCACCTGGATTTCCAACCATATTCATGCATTCAGCTTTGCTAGGGCTTCGAAAGTGTGGGACCCACATAGTGTGGCAAAGTGTTAACAGATATCCATCACCATTGTGGCCATTTGATGGGCGGAGAAGTTAATGGAATACAATCTACCAACTTCACAGATCTGGCCATGGCCCCACTCCATCCACTGTTAATGGGCTGTGTGTTCCCTACCCTCCTCCACTGGCCATTGCTCAGTTGTGATTGGTTGGTTGCTAGTGTGTGTTAGTTTTCAGTTTGCCTCTACCCTGTCATATGCATTGTCATGTCACATGTACTAATGTGTTAAAGCCCTTTGCTCTGTGTGTGTGTGTGTGTGTGTGTGTGTGTGTGTGTGTGTGTGTGTGCACGTGTCTGTCCATTCATGTGTGTTTCTTCTAATATGGTGAAGTCAAGGGGCATGGCTGTATATTTCCACACTACCCAGTGTGTGCTCTGTTCCTTTCTCTGCATTCCTATGTGGGTCTCACTGTGCAGTTTGTGTAATATGCCCCTTTTGGTGCATGTAAACTAGTGCTTATCAGATGCACAACACTCATGGACATGATGGGTGTATAACCTCAATCAATATCATTATGGACCTTTTGTGCATAGGTGCCATTAAGCATAACATGTGTATTATAAAATGTGCAAGAAGACATTACTGGCATTGATGAATACTTCTTATATGTGTGTTCTTTTCTTTTTGAGGGATTGTTGATGTTCACTCTGTTCCACTGAGTCTTAGATGCTGGCCACCCAAAGATCCCATTTAAAGCTGTCTGGAGATGGAGCTTTCTCAGTGGTGGCCACAGCTACAGTGCAACCCACCAGGAAGCAAGTGATGCAAGGACCTGTGACACCGCAGTACATCCTGGAAAGCTTTGCTGTCTTTGGAACTCCTTAACATTTCACCTTAGAAGTTCCACCTTGGTGGAGGCATTTAAAAGGGATTGAAATATTATCTATTTACACAAGTGTTCAACAAGTCCAACCTATTCATTCATTTATCTATGTAGTTTTATAGTGTGTCTGACTTGATCTGCATTTATTATGTTTCTTATCTTTTGTTTATTGTTTATTATGCTCAATACCCTGGGACCCTGGAATAGGGGCTATAAAAATGTACTTGATCTGTCTTGCCTAAAACATGCTACCCTGACCGAACTGGAGAGTGAAGTCATCTAGGTACCCTCATGCTAGTGATTGCATGGACAGCTTTAGAAAAGGATGCCTCTGGACACAGGGATGCTTTGATTGGGGAAAATGTAGGAATGGGGGTACCACTGGGTATCAGGAAGTGCTCTGATTGGGACTAGAAGGGAGGGTTGTCACTGCTCACCTGGGACTGCTTTGCACAGGGCTAGGTGAGTAAGGTGGTGCCACTGTACTTTAGGCGCCGCTTGTTGTTAGAACTATTGACTGTTGACTGAAGCTGTGTACATAATTTATTAAATAGCCTTTGAAAAACAGGATGAACATCCATTGCAGAAACACTGTGTAATCATCAGGGTTGGAGCACAGTCACACAAGTAGGAAAACAGAAGTTAGGGTAAAGAAATGTACCATGAAGGTTTGTAAAAGTCTATTAGGGTGCTCCTTGGGGTCAGAGTTGGCATCACAGCAACTTTTGTACCATCTATAAACATTTTGTGATCGAATACATTTCTCAGTCTTGAAATACAGTGCTGAAGTTAAGGTAACACCAGCACTACATCAAGCAATTCTTCAAACCCAAGAGAACACCCAACTAAAGGTGAAAGAAAAGGTCTATTGACAACCTTGGGTCAGCTTTGAGAATTTGTCCAAACCACTCAGTTCCCAAAGCAGTAACTGATATTTCATAATGCAGACTACAAATATGGGGTAAACAAGTCTTGAGGTTTGCACTGACTACCAGTTACTGTAGTTTTTCATGTGGCATGTGCTGTAGGCATGCATCTGCTGTGGATTACTGTTTGCGGTGCTGTGACCAGAGTTTGCAAAACTAAGAAAACTGTAGCCATGTGTGAGCTACAGTAATAGTTACTATTCATTGCTGACCTAGACACATATACTTCCCTATGATCTTTACTTTACCTTTGTGCCGGTTCCATTTATTCTCTCTCTTACTCCATTAGTTTTCAGGTTATATAATACTATTACCACCAATGAAAAACAAGTCATACATCACAAAACAAAAATTAAAATAAATGAAAAAGAAATAAATATAGAGCACTGCATTACCTTTCACAATATTTTCCATCCCAGGACAGATATTTTTAGTTTTATTTATTTTTTCTTTTGTGTATTTTTTTACATGAATTAAACTTACGTTGAGCACAGACATGTCTACTGGCAACAACAGCTGTAATAGTTAAGTACTGACTAGACTAAGAGGCTAGACTGGGGAACTTTACCGTGCATGACTGGACACATCATTTATTAACAGTGTCAGTGGCTCAGTAGGTAGCACACTCACCTCTGAGGCTGGGAGATCAGAGGGATGTGGGTTCAGTTCCCACATCTGGCACTTGGGTTAATATCCCAGTACTGACACTGTAGTGCAGCATGAGAGGGTGCTGCACTTTTGAGGTGCTGTCTTTCAGATGAGACGCTAAACTGAGGTCCCATCTGCCTGGACTGATGGTAGTTCAGGTGGACAAAAAGAGATGGGGAATTTCCCCGGTGTCCTGGCCAAATTTCCCTCATTCACTAAAAATACCACCAACAGCTTTATCTGGTTCAAGGTCAGTTGGCATTCATCTGTATCCCCCTCCCCCGGGTCGTGCCTGAAAATAGGCAGAATTTGTCTAGTGCACTTACCTGGTCAACAAAAACTAATAAAATAAATATTCCATCATCATAATTATCCCATTCATGGTGGATAAGGTGATAGGTCTCACTGAACCAATACTGACTCTGTGTGCTGAGAGGTGATGACAATGTGTACAGTGAGATGTACTATCATCGGCAGGAGTTGCACCATCACTCATGGGAGTGGTGAGCCAGACTCTGGTGTCAGTGCAGGTGGGAGGAGTAAGGGGGGACTTGCCAGCACCACCAGGAAGTATAGGGGTAAGGGTAGGGGTAGGAATAGTTGTAGACACTTGTTAGACATGAATAATTAAATGAATAGTTAGTGTTTATCCTTGGAATGTTGAGTTTGAGGCAGGCTAAGAATTCAAGATTTTCAGGACCTATTCTTGAGAGACATGGTGAGGCAATATCCCCAGCTACACTGAATCATCTTTTAGAAGTGACCAGTGTTGAAGGGCAGCCAATAAATACAAAGCTACTTTAGCCCATGCAGGTCAAATTACATGATTGCCTTGCCAGAATTGTGATTGGTTCATTAGTGTCTATGCAAAGTAAAATGCATGTGAGAAAAAAAAAACATCATTCATCTATATTAGCATATTACCACTGTCCACCATGAAGATTTCCATCCACAGATCATGAGAGTATATCCAGATGCCCAGCAGTGATTGAATGAACAACTAAATGTTTTCTGTATTATGCTTCCCCTCCATGACGGACACATTATGTAAGGTGCTTTTATTGGTGTGATTCAGTGAGGCTGTCTGCTTCAATATAATTCCTGACAGGGTTGGAGGTGGCAGAGGAAGGTTGGCAATGGTGGTGGAGCTGGATTTGGACACAGACCAACCAGCAGTGATAATTAGGAAACTTTGCTTTGCACTATTGCTCCAGATATAGTGACATGCACAGAACCACCACCTTCTTCATATATAATGGGGGGAGTATACTGAGAAAACGTGACCTGAAAACATGTAATTTGAGAAAATGTGATTTGAGAAAACAGAATTCGAGAGACTGTGTTATGAGAAAATGTGACCTGCCATAAATTTGTCTTTTTCACCTCATTTAACATAAAGTGGGTTTATTAGATCTGAGATAATATGGTTCTAGAATATGTGATTTGAAAAAACATGACTGGCCTTGAAGTTGCCTTTCTCACCTCATTTTACACAAAGTGGATGAATTAGATTCAAGACAAAGTGATTTGAAAATTATAATTCAAGAAAATGTGACTGGTCTTCATTTTACCTTTCTCACCTCATTTTATGTGAGGTGGATACATTAGATTCAAAACAATTGGATTTGAAAAAAAACATGATTCTGGAAAATGTGACTGGTCTTGACTTTGTCTTTCTCACCTCATTTTACATGAAATGGATATATCAGATTCAAGAAAACAATGGTTTGAGAAATTAGGATTCTAGAAAATGTGACTGGTCTTGACTTTGCTTTCTCACCTTGTTTTACATGAAGTGGATATATTAGATTGGTGAAAACGTGATTCAAATAAACAGGATGCAAGAAAACATTATTGGTTTTAAATTTGCCTTTCTGACCTCATCTTAAATTAAGTGGATATATTAGATTCAAGAAAATATGATTTGAGGAAACGTAACTCAAGAAAACATGACTGATGCTGACTTCCCTTATAGAAATATTGCTTTACTGTGTACATACAGAATGCATGCCACATGCTTAATTGTGCAATGTGCGTATGCGATTCGCATACACAAAATGAACCTATGTGAACCAGGCCTAAAAAGCAAATCATAGATACATACATACATACATAGACAGTGTCGGCAGATAAGGGCCTATGGCCCACCCAGTCTGCCCATTTAAGTTTGTAAGTTCAGTTTATGTTTTCCAGGAAGTCTGTTGCCCCTTACCCCTGACCTTCAGAATTCCTTTATGTCTATCCCATGCATTCTTAAATCCCGTGATTGTTTCAGCCCCCACCACTTCCTCTGGCAGGGTGTTCCACTTGTCCACCACCCGTTCTGTGAAGAAATTCTTCCTCATGTTTCCTCTGAATCGTCCTCCCTCCAACTTCATCCCATGCCCTCTAGTCCTGGAACATCTTTTCGCTTAAAATAGTGCATTCCTGCACCCTGTTCTCCCTGTAAGATACTTGTATGTCTCTATCATATCCCTCTCTCCCTCCTCTCCTCCAGGGAGTACATGTTCAGTGCCTTCAACCTGTCCTCATAGGACTTGTGATGCAATCCATGCACCATCTTTGTTGCCCTCCTCTGAACCTTCTCTACCCTGTCTATGTCCTTACGTAGGTAAGGTCTCCAGAACTGCACAGTGTACTCAAGTTTGCATGCTGCAAGCTTGAAATGTGTGCAGCAGGTAAGCTGGTGTGAACATCTTCTAAGACTTACATCAGGTTTGTGTGTTGCACGCTTGACATGAGTGCAGCAGTTAAGCTGACATGAATATCATTTAAACATCACATCAGGTTCACATGCTGCATGCTTGCCATTTGTGCAGCAGCTAAGCTGGTGCAAATCTCATCTAAAAAAATACATCCATTTTTATTTCTTATACTGCTGCTAGCAATTAGTCATTAAAATACATTATTATTTGAATTCCCATAAAAATTAGGTAAACTCATTAATTCTGATCCTTTTGCAAGTTGTTTAATGGCTTTTGACTTTTGCCATTAAATTACATAGAAACATAGAATTTCATGGCAGATAAGGACCGCTTGGCCCACCCAGTCTGCCCATTTCCCTACCTACTGGATAAGCTGCAGATCCTAGTTAACCAGCAGCCTACTTCTTCCTACCCCCAACCCCTAGAATTGCCTTATGACTGTCCCATGCATGCTTGAATTCCACCACTGATTTTGACTCCACAACCTCCTCCAGAAGGCTGTTCCATGCATCCACAACCCTCTCTGTGAAAAAATACTTCCTTAAAATACCTCTGAGCTGCCCCCCTCTATCTTCAAATTGTGCCCTCTTGTTCTTGCACACCTCTTTTTTTGAAAGATGCTACCCTCTTGGACTTTGTTGATTCCCTTGAGGTACTTGAATGTTTCTATCATGTCCCACCTCTCCCTCCTTTCCTCGAGGCTATACATATTAAGCTCCTTTCATCTCTCTTCATTTGTCTTCCGGTGCAGGCCCTGCACCATTTTAGTTGCCCTCCTCTGGACAGCTTCCATCCTGTCTATGTCTTTGCGGAGATTGGGTCTCCAGAACTGCACACAGTACTGTGCAGTACTGTTAATTGACATTAATTTGTAAAGTATTGTTTGCTTACTGCATTAAATGCCTAGGATATGGCCAGTCAACATCCCCCATTCCAGATGTATGAAGATGGGCCTCTGTGTTGTGAAGCTCTTTTTGTTTTGTGAAGTTCTTTTTGTTTTGGACCATGTAAATCTCTTATGCATATTTAGTGCTACAAATGTGTTTCTCCATGACTGTTTTAACTCACTTACTTTCCCTTTGTCATTATATACAGAGCATACACACTATGGCCATGCTCAGCACTCTTTGTGCTGAGTAGGGTCTTGGAAGCATGCACCATATCTCACATTTTGTCACTGAAATGAGGGATGTGGACACTCAAAAGGAGGGACAATGAGGGACACTAACCCACATGATGATCTGGACACATCATGAAACATGAAGATACAGTAACTCAGAACACAATGGAAACCATTGCATTAGCACCTGAAAATTCATTTCTACCATTAAGCAGGGGTGCCATTTAGGTAGGGCAGAGAGGGGCAGTTAACCACCACCACCCCCCCCCGTATTTGTGCTTAGGTTGTTCTTATGGTGTGGCAATAATGGTTTTAAATTTGGATTTAATCTTTTGCACAGTCAGTGCCCACCTGACCTGTGTGTGCTCACACTGCAGGTACTCTCAAGACTCAAATTTGTCTGTACTGTGTTGTCCACTCACTCCACCTATTAGCGGTGGCAGAATCACATGTGATGTGGATGAGCTCCAGCCAAGAAAGAGCACATGAGCCTCGCAAGTGTAATAGTGTACTTCCCACCACAGAGTAGACAGACTGCACACTACAGCTTGAAGGTCTCAGTGAGCACTGAACTCTCAATAGCAGTGTTCAGCATATTTTTGTTGTTCTACCTTAGTAAGTCTCCATCTCACCTGGTGGCTGAAGGGGCAGAGGGTGAGCTAGAAGCTAACTCAAGACTAGGCTACCTACTTACTCTACTTGGCTTGCCTTGCAAAAACAACAGCACAGACCCCCACGGCAGCAAGCTAGGCTTAGCAACAGTGGTGACAGTGGTGTGGGTGGTCTTCATAGGCCTTGATCAGTGCAGTGCAGCAGCAGCCACAGCAGCAACCAAGCAAGAAGCCAGCAACTCAGGTTGGGTGGGTTTGAATGGCAAGGTGACTTGGTCGCAGACCATGTTGGGGACCTGTGATGGTCAGTTCTAGCATCCAGCTTCTGGCAAAGGAAAGAGGGGGAGTGGACTGAAAACTGGGCTGGTTGCACACTATTCTGGGCTGCAGATGCTGGCCATATGGCCAAATAAATAAAAGTAGATATATTTTTTTACAGGGGATTGGGGAAGGAGGAAGGACTGAAATACTGATGTGTTTTTTCATGTTTTTTTCACCTTTGGGTGTCTTCATGACCTACAGGGGATGGGTATTGAATGGAATGGAGTCAGGGAGTAAAATAGGGACAAAGTTATTTTTTGGGGGTGGGGGGGATGGTAGAACTTCAGCCAGGAAAAAAATTGTTTAATAACTGAGTGGATTTAAGCCCACATCTAATGCACTGCACCGGGGTATATACAGATGAATCTTATACATTTGAATTTTTCCTGATTTGCATATCATGTTTCAGTCAAACCAAATAGGTTGTACCTTTAAGAGATGTTACAGACATTCTAGAGCTGTCCCTTGCATTCATGGGCAGTTGAGCGATATGGTATGTACAGACTATTGGAGCCCCACTATAGTCAGGCTTATCCCCCCCCCCAGTGAAGCTGATCTCCACTTCCCCACACTCAGGCACAATATGACAAAAGGCAAAGGAGACTGCATTATTGAATGAATGGGGTATTTTTTAATTACTATTTTATTCATCATTGATGGAGAGTTGGAGATTAATGAAGGCCACTGCTTGAATAATAAGGGCCTTGTTAGTAGAATATTGGCCTTCATTATTCTCCAATTCACCGTCATAATGAATACAATAGTAATAGTAATTAACTCCATTCATTTCAAGGGAGTACGCCCCAACACTCTGATCCATGGACATCATCTCTTAAAGACTCCTGCCTCTGGCTCCCTAGTATTCAAATAAGAGACTTTGTACTTATTTCTATACTTGGTGGGTTGTCTGTAGCAGCATGGCCATACCTGCTACAGTGTGTGTGCATGGGGGGGAATGGCCATGTGGGTGCATATGTCAAGTTATTGCTACTCTTGTGTTTGCACCTTAAAGTCTGTTTGCGTGGAAGCATTCAAAACTATGGAGAGAAAATAGTAGAAGTACAGGCCAGACAGAAGTAATTATGCAGTTTTGTGGGCAAGTCTGTGTATTGGGGTGGGAAAACATGTGTTTCCATTGGTATGTGTGCTACAGTTCAACTGTGAAAATGAGATGAGGGAGAGAAGAAAACTGAAAAGCATAACAGTGGCTACAAGCATGCTGCATGCATGCAGATGTATTCAGATGCAGTTTGTATTGAAGTACAAGCAAGCCATATGTGTGCAAACAGTATGGCTTAGTGGTTAAAGGCACTGAACTGCAAGTCAGGAGGCTTGGAGGCATGAAGACCTGGGTTTGAATCTTATCAACCCCCACTTGTGTATGGTGTGATCCTGAGCAAGTCATTTAACTTTTACATGTGCAGTTATCACTGACCACTTGCTTTTTTGCACGTGTGCCACATGCATGCAGTCTTTCCCAATTTAACATAAAAATCATGGTTTCCACTCTTGCTTGCTGCACACATGCCATATACATGCAATCAGTTCCAATTTAACATTTAAATCATACTTGCAGCATGCATATCACTTGGGTAGTTTTATGTGTGCAGCATGAAAATATTTCATATAATTATTTCTGTAAAGATTTACATTTCTAACCTCATTTTACATATAGTTTAAATAAAGGCTAGCGAGGACTGGAGATAACTTTAAAACTGTAAGTACTTAAAGGAGGAAGAGTTGGAGACCATTGTGTTTCTAGATTGCTCAGGGCAGTTTCATCACCAGATGCACTAGATAGATAGCTGAGAAAACTGCTTGTGGTGGGTGTGGAACCAGTGAACTTCTGGGAATCAAAGAATGATGGCTTCTTTGGCCATACTCTCACACATTCAGCCCTAGTCCTCTTCTCAGGCATAGCCCCTGAACTACCACTATGAATCCCAGTCCATGTTCTGACTCCTTCTCCACCACTACTCCTTACAGAACAGGTACTTGTTGGAACTGGCATGGTGAGATCATTATTTGATCCTTTTCTCCCTTGCATCCATTTCTCCTCAAGTTCTTTTCCTCATGCTTTCTACATGATTACACAAT
The DNA here is from genome assembly GCA_016271365.2 of Neoceratodus forsteri. Lineage (NCBI taxonomy): Eukaryota > Metazoa > Chordata > Ceratodontiformes > Ceratodontidae > Neoceratodus > Neoceratodus forsteri. The sequence continues at coordinate 1,578,137,332 of CM057449.1, read as the reverse complement.
GGCAGACACCCCCACACAAATGTTCATTACCCACTCTGACACACATTCCAAATCCTCCTAACTCTCACTGAGAGACCTATGGTGGATTTTCAAAGATTATGTCAAAATACAATTTTCTTTTGTACAAGCTTGGACATAAGCAAAATTGCCCCATGTCCAATTTTTAAAGCTGGGACATACTGTAGCTATGTCCAATTTTCAAAATTCTGACTTAGTTATGTCCAGTTTACAATGTTCAACAATGAATAGACCTAGACACAGTTTTCAGAGAGTGTGTGACCTGGTCTATCATTTACTTTACATCCATGTGTAGCATTTTGTTTATCCAAAAAAAGTAGATATAAAGTATCATAAAATAGTAATTCTGCAATATGTCCAACTTTTGAAAATAGCCCCATGTTATGACTTTTGAAAATTCCACCTGATGTAACCAGGAGTTGCATCCATTTTATTACTTTTGAAAATCCCACTTGACATACCTACTGTATAGGGGTTACCCAATTTATGACATTTGGAAATCCCAACCCTAGTGCCTCACTGCAGCATTCACTTAGTTTTTACTTACAGGCAGAAATAAATAGTTAAAAAAAATAAAGATACAATTCTGTGACCTGGTCCTCGCCACAAGAAGTCAAATTATGTAATTTATTAAAATTCTTTATACTCCCTCTGCACATTTTCTGATATTCTTAATTCACTTCTGCAAGAGCCAAAAAAATGGGGTTCTGTGCCCTCAACACAATCAGCACTCAGTAGAAAAATATTTGGCAAATAAATATTTCACATAGACTCACGCACCTTTCCCAGTCTGTTAAATTCACTCTGACCTGTTCCTTGTCGCAGGGCCTGTAGCTGCCAGTGTAGGCTCACATAGTGCACTCTCTCCTCTCCTCTCCTTTCCTCCGCAGCACATTTAAACTAGCCTGTTTGCCTGAAACTATTTTATTTTTTTTTATTTATTTAGATCTCAGATTGATACCTGTGAGTATGAGCTCATTCAATAGGTTCCACATCAGAGGACAATACAGACAGAATACAGATTGGTTATACAGCGGGAAAACAATTATAAGATCGCTAGTTCATTAGAAAATATCAGTATACCTGTTGTACTCTCCCAGGGTATTCCTGAAAATAGGCATACAACTTGCCTAGTGTACCTACCCAGTTAACAAAAGCTAAATAAATTAAGTTGCTATTACAATCTTTAAAGGTAGAGTTGGTAAAGTTAGTTAGAATACAAAGCAGGATAGATGGCAGATGCAAATAAGTGTTGATTCTATGTACACATAGTGGAGGCACTATACAGAGTATGCCTGAGTCAAAATCTGTTAGCTTATCAAGGACAGCAAGGTGAGATGGGAGAGGAATAGAGGGGGTGGGAGATGGAGAGAAGAGGGGGTTAGCTGGGAGGTAGCTGAGAGGGGGGAGCTATGAAGGGGGAAGGTAAAACAGGGGTGAGTGCTACTGAACGTGCTGTGTACCATTGGGTAGGTAGGGGGTGGCACGGCTGTCCTTAAAGTGAGTGCCTAAGAGGGAAGACATTAGTGATAGTAGTCACAGTAGGCCTTTGCTACTAGGTGTTGCCACAGTAGGTGTTTTAACAGTCCCAAGTTAGTGGCACTGGACATGCCTGGGTGCAGTGAGTTGATCCAGAGTGGTGCTCTGTAGACAAAAGCACGCTGTCCAAGAGCAGTGCGACACCTAGGAGTTCTGAAGATCTGATTACTAGAGCTTCTTGTGGGGTGTGGATTTGGCGTAGGGTTAAGGAGGGCTTGAACACCCAGAGGCATCATATTTAGGCTGATTTTTTCACCAGAAGGCAGGTTTGGTATCTGAGCCTGCTAGCAAACTGTAACCAGTTGGCCTGGGCATAGAGGGCACACGTATGAGTCTGATGTGCAGCACTGGTAAGAAGGCAGCAGGCTTTATTCAGAGCTTGATACATTGTAGGGCAGTGTCAATAGCTGAGTCATAGAGGACCATACCATAGTCGGCGAACGAGGGTACAGAGCTAAATATGACTAGTTGCAGTGCTTCCTGTGTTAGGTTTTGCTTATGCCTGTACAGCACACTGATCCTCCTGTTTATGGCTTTTGCTGTAATGTCTATGAGCTGTGTGTAGGATAGGGTAGAGTCAAAGGTTATACCCAGGTATTTAAACTGCTGTTCTAGCTCCAGGGTGGAACCCACATCATTTTTAATGGTAGATTGGAAACTCTTATGTTGACTATGTGTGCTGGTGAACATCATGGTCTTGTTTTTTTTTTTTGTATACTGCATGATGAGCTTATGGTCAGTAAACCATTTTTCAACATTCATGAAGCTTAGTTGGAGTTGATCCTGAAGGTGTAATGGGTGCGGGTACCTAGTGAAGATAACTGCGTCATACGAGTATAGAAGGATACAACCCTGACAGGAGTTGGGAAGCTTGTTTAGGAAGATACTGAATTGTAGAGGGCCCAGGATAGAACCTTGTGGGACTGCTGAGCGAATGGGTCAGCTGTCTGAGGGGATATCCTCAATTTTTACTTGCTGAGATCAGTTATCAAGATAACTGGTGAATCACTTGGTGGTATCCGAGGAGAGGCCAATAACTGTAAGTTGGTCAATGAGGAGTGTGTGGTTTACTGTATCAAAAGCCTTGGTGAGGTCAATGAAGGTTGCCCCTACCAAGAGTTCTTGATCCATTGAGTTATGTATATAGCCAGTGAATTCCAATAAGGCTGTGATCGTACTATAACCATTCATGAATCAGTGTTGTTGAGTAGATTCGAGGTTGTATAATTCCAGGTATTCCATGAGCTGGTCAGTGACAATGCACTCCAGGGCTTTTGAAAGTGGTGCTAGTATTGAGATAGGACAATAATTCCCATGAAGTGCACGATCTCCACTCTTATGAATCGGTGTGACAGTTGTGGATTTCCAGCATTGTGGGAGTTGTGAGAGGCTGAGGGAGAGGTTGAAAATTTTGGTAAGCGGTGTTAGGACTTCATCCAGGGCAAGGCTGGTAAATTTAAGTTTCAGAGAATCACCACTGTGCCTCGCTTTCCCCAGGACTTTCATAAGATAGCATCTAGCTACATTTTCGGTGACAGACTTAAAGTAGAATGGTGGGTGGTGGTGTTGTAGAGCTGACATTCCTATGTTGTTTGATTGTCTGGTAGGATTGAAGTAGTCGGGGGAGAATGCTGGACAAGTCTGAGAATGCCTTATTGAAGGTGTCCATGATAACTTTAGGCTCCATGGTTAGTGTACCATCAATATTTAGCATCCGCGGCGTTGTCTTGAAGTCCTTCCCTGTGATGTCATTTATGTTTTTCCAGAACAGTCTGCTGTTGTTCCAGTTGTTGTTGAGGGCATCCTTGTAGTATTGGCTTTTTGCTGTCTGGACTGCTTTGGTGCATTCATTTCTAGCCTTCCTATAGTTTTGCATGTTAGAAAGGGTTCCGGAGGCCTGAGCCTTGTACCAGAGGTGATACCTAGCTCTTAGTAGTTCGATGAGGTCAGCGGTGATCCATGGATTGGGTAACCCCTTCACTTTTCTAGTTCTTAGCAGTGCATGTTTGTCACATATAGTGTTGAAGTGGCTAATGGACAGGTCTAGTGCAGTGTCAATATTGTTTGTTGAGTAAAGCTCAGACCAGTCTGTGTGCCTTAACTCAGCTTTTAGCAGTTCTAGGTGGCTCCGAATACGGACCCAGCTGGTAATAGTCCTGGCTGGGGGTTTGCTGAATTTGTTATTCCAGTAACACACAATAAGGGAGTGGTCACTAAGACAGTCAGGTAGGACAGAGGTTTTGGTGATGTGCTCTGGCCAGTTTGAGAGTATCCAATCCAGCAGAGTACTAGTTCCTGCATGGTAGTTTTTCTTAGTAGGTGTCTAGACCAGTTGAGCAAAAAGGATGGTGGACAGTGCGTCCTTGTAGGTTGCAGCTGTGGGTGATAGCCAGTTAATGTTAAAGTCTCCTAGCATTATTATTTCTGAGTGGAGGCTCATATTGGTGAGGCTGCTCAGGTGTAATTTTAAGCCTGTTGTTGCTTGGCTTGTGGGGATGTAGATTGAGAATACTGTAAGTGTTTTATTGTGTGACCCCAGGAGCACTTTTATAGCAAGCAATCATATTTGATCCCCTACAAGGGGTACTGGGTTGGAAAGACCTTTTAAAGTGTCTTTTAGGTAGACTGCACATCCTCCACCCCTCTTGGTGAGCCGATCATATCTGAAGACTTGGTATCCCGATACAGTATGTGGATTGAGGAATCTGGGACATCTGGGGTAAGCCAGATTTCCACTATAGAGAGCACGTCAGGTTTATGTTGGGTGACCCACACCTTTAGATGATCAATTTTATGGAGTAGGCTGCAGATATTTATTAAGGCCAAATTAAGTGACCCCATGGGATTCCATGTAAAATTCAGGTTGGGGTTGGACCAGGGTTAGGATGTATGTTGCCAGCCAGCAAAAGCAGAAGTAGAAATATCCTTTTGATGTTTTCCTTGAGTAGTTTGGTGTTATAGGCTTGCTTCCTTGTACTGTGGTGACTGGGAGAGTAAATACTCTGGGAGATAGATAGTTTAGAGTGGAATGCCTGGTTGTCAGACCAGTGCGGACTGCACTGAATAACAAAATGATGGTGCTTGGACCCAAAAGAGTTTAGGTCTCTCATGATGGTACCATAGGTGTTCAAGATTTCCTGCTGGGTAGCCAAGGGATTTGATCCTGGCACAGTTCCAGGTGGGAGGATAAGTAGCACCAGTAGTGTGGCCAGTGAAGGTGTTGGTGAAAGGCAGGCCATGGTGCCAGAATGTATGGGGAATTGCCTTGTACATAGCAGTAGCTCGGCTGCCTTTCCCTTGACTTTGAAAAGACACAGGCAGTAGGTGTATACTTTGGCAGGAGTAAAGGCCCTTTTAATAGTGTAACCTGTATTGGGAGGGCAGTTCACTATCAGATCAGGAATTGGTCAGAAGCTGGTTAGGGGTATGGATTAGCCCAGTAGCAGGAGCATTTAATTAGGGGGCCTCGGTGGGGCTGGGGGGTGGGATGAAAAACCAGGAGTGAGATAAAGCTGTGTTGCAAAAAGCTCCGTGGAACGCCAAGGGCTCCTTTCAAAATTAATGGTCAAGAGTCAATTTGAAAAGCAGCCAGTAGTGGAGCTGCTTCGAGGCCCAAAAGCCAATGAAATTACTGGCTTTCAAGCCACCGGCACTCAGGCAATGCACCATACCTTGCTTTCTGCAGGGAGGGCTGGCTCAGTCCAGGCCAGGTGAATCCCCACGGTGATTGAGCACAGAAGTAGAGGAGGTCCGGGAAGTGCCACACTTTAGCTGCAGCATGGCTAATTAGAAGTCCTCGGAGTGAGCTGGGGCAGAGGAGCCACACTTCAGCCCAGTTCGGGGGCTAGTGGCCATGGGAGTAGAAGGGAGAGCAAGGTTAAAAGGCTTACAGGACAAAGGAGTTAGGCATGAGGGGAGAGAACTAGCTGGGCAGGGAGCCGTAGTGTTAAAAAGACAGAAAGCTAACTGGGTAGGGGGTGGGAGAGGTATTGTGAGGCAGATAGTAAAAGAGATGAGAAATCAACAGTAATTTAACTGCAGGAATTGGGGCGGAGATGTCTGAACTGAGACACAGAGGCACCTGGGCCAGTACAGCAGTATAGTAGAATAGCAGAGAAAGGATGAAGGTTGAGAAATAAAGTGTGGTCGAGCAGTTTTGGAAACAAAATTCACAGGGCAAAATCCTACTCAAGCAGCTTGGTGAATCTTAACTCTACTTAGACTTCGGACTTAATTAAGTCTACATAGCAATTTTACTTAGACAAATTGTGATTCACCTGGTCAGTTCAGAATCCTAAATAGGCAACATTAGGTAATACCAACTACATATCAGTGTGGTAAGGTGACTACAAAAAATAAGCACTATACAGCTGTAACATTTTATGAAGACCCAAGAGTGAGATAAAGCTGAGTTGCAAAAAGCTCCATGGAGTGCCGAAGTTGCCTTTAAAAATTAGTGGGCAAGAGTCAATTTGAAAAGCAGCCAGTAGTGGAACTGCTTTGAGGCCTGCAAGCCAATGAAATTGCTGGCTTTCAAGTTGCCAGCACTCGGGCAATGCACTATACCTTGCTTTCTGCAGGGAGGGCTGGCTCAGTCCAGGCCAGGTGAATCCCCGTGGTGATCGGGCACCGGGGAAGAGGAGGTCAGGGAAGCATCGCACATCAGCTGCAGCATGGCTAATTAGAAGTCCTCAGAGTGAGCCGGGGCAGAGGAGCCATGCTTCAGCCCAGTTCAGTGGCTAGTCCTTAACTTTGGTTAAATGTGTACAGAATAAACTATCTAGAATGATAATGCATGATTCTCTGATGATTTTGAAGTCCTTCCCCTGTGTGTGAGAGAGAGAAAAAGAGAGAGAGAGAGAGAGAGAGAGATAGAAATAGCAATGAGATGTGTGCATTTTGAGGAGTTCTTGATCTCCAGCATGGCTGATTGCCTGCTGCAGGTCATTTGCAGACCAACAACTTGGACATTCCCAATGGGGTCTATGCAAGAATGAGCATGAAATATGCGGGAAAACAATATAACACCAGCTCACAGCTACGCAGAGAGCAGGACAGATAAGCTATGCCAAATGTACCAAGAACACCCGTGATGTGTGGAAAAAAATCCACGTCCAACACGCAACATGCAGAGTTGCACATAGTGCATGTATGTGGTACCACGCTATGTGGAACCACCCCTTGATCCCACCATACATGGTAGGACAACACACCCCATGTAGCAGTATGTAACTTCATATGCAGGGTACAGCACATGTGAATGCAATGGCCAATCAGCAGAGTGGCACACAGGATGAGAACCAGGCTGTGGAGCAACCCCAACAGGGTGAAAATGCCACAGTCCAGGGTCGCGGTGGTGCGGGACATATGGGCATGCATGATCCTGCTCCACCAACTTCACGGGTGGCCAGGTGGCCATGATTGTGTCCGATATCCGGACACACTACCAACGGCTGTCTGGCTCACAGTCCCTTAGGACACCTGCTGATGTTAAGACATGGCTGTGGCTGGACATACAGGCAGCCGAAAATGCTGCTGGCCCTGAGGCATGGACCATCAGGACCATAAAGCACAAATGGTGGGACTTTTGTTTCATCATAAAGAGGAAGGTCACCAGCGTGGCCAGGGAATGCACTGCCACTGGTGGCAGATCACCAGGGGAGGACACCCAGCTCACCATGGTGAAAGAAGCCCGTGGCATAGTAGGCCAGTGCACTAAGGATCTTAGTCTTCACCGACATTGACCTTGACCATTGAGTCCAGGAGGGGGGTGATGCGGTCATGGAACATGCCACATTGTATGATGATCAGGGGTCACGGCAGGTGGAACTGCTCAATGCAACGCATACCACGCAGCATGCTGGCTTCTAGTCTTGGCCTCAATACCCATGGCCATGGTTGTGGATGCCTCTGCAACAGCATCTCCTTGTGTATGAGACCTATGTGTAGCAGCATACTAAGACACATCTTGGTGCATCGTTCCATTTCTGGTTGTCTTTGGCACCATACTGTGCATCGGTCTTATACCACTGTGCACACATGAGTGGCTGACATGTGTTATGATACAGTGTTGTGTGTGGGGCATCTGTTTGGTGCTGTTGGCACTGTGATGCTGGCCTCACATGCAGTGGCACTACCATGTATGTGGTTGTATGGGGTCTGCCTTCTGCCATGGGTAGTGAACTATGATTACAATGTATGTTGTTTACATTGCCCACAACACATCCCGTCTGACATGTAGTGTACTGCCTTCTACAATGTCCCTATTCCACGTCCTGAACCTCCTCCTCTGTGCATACCTGTCCACAGGGTGACATCATGACACATGCACATCTGCTGTATTGGCAGGTCTCTGCTGCAGCCATACACATCCACAGTGCAATGCCACACTGTTGTCAAGTGTGTGTTCTGTCTTGGTGGGTGCTTTGTGCTTGGGTCAGAAACATCATGGTGGCATGGTCAGTGGGTTACACTGCAACCAGTTGGTCCTGGGTGGCCTGCAAATGCTAGGTATCCTGCATACAGTACACCAAACACACATTCCCTGTCACGCATTTTTCCAGCAGCACGGGTTGGTCATTAGCATGGGCATCTACAGGGAGACACCCGAGTATACCCGCTGTCATTGCATGTCCCAGGCACCACTCCCTGTTTGAACTTTCGTCTTATTAATTTAATTGAGTGAAAATATGTACAAAAGTTTGCTTGGATTATAAAAGAGAAAAATGTTGATATTGATTGGTAATCTGTGCTCATTGTTGTTCCCTAGCTCAATATATTCTTGTGCATAAGAAGAAATGAAGTGCTGCTGAAGGCTCTAACTGCCTATATTCATGCTTCAAATGCATTTGAAACATAAAAACATTAAGGAAAAGAGGAACCCCAAGTGAAGATTCAGAAAATCCATAAAATGAACTTACGTCTTTGATAAAGTTTATTTATTACTTGTTATGTTTTATATATCTATTTGGAGAGTATATTCGAAAGTGTATAACGATAGAAAAGCATAATATTAGCAAAGATATGGATTAAATGATAGAAATGTAATTTAAAACATGAATATAAAAGTATAAAACCAAAATGGGGGGTTTAAGATTGTTTATAGATAAGAAGCATGAAAATAAGAATAAATATGATGTATTGTGAAGGGATAGAGAGTGTCTGTATTCTTTAAAATAGGTACTTTGTGTCTGTTATCATTGATTGTTTAATTTAATTTTGTACTGCATGAGCACTTTGGGTATTTAAGACCGTTGGAGTTTTGGCTGTACACCCCCTTAGGAAGCCAGTGAGGCGAAGTGCAGGGGTTAGTGGTGGCTGGCGCATTAGACTGTGTAGGTTGTTTTGCTTTTTCTAAATGTATTCTGATGTAATTTAACAGCAAAACGTATTGTAGCTGGTTCTAAACAGTTTGAGCACTTTATTTAAAGGCACTTTATTCAAGCAAAAGTACTTATATGTAACCTAAGAATCTATGTTTTATGAAATAAATTAGGTTACGGTGTATCGTTTTGTGCTGGTGTGGATTTCGTTAAGCTACCTACTAACCTACCCTTATTTGTCCACCTAAAATTTCGTATAGTATATGACCACTCCCTGCATAGTCACACATTGCCTGATGCTATGATACAGCATGTCTGTAGCTGTGTACTGTTGCCTGCAGTGTGCCCGGCACCGTGCGTGCTGTATGGCCCGGGTGTGGTTGCCCTGCATGGGCAGTGGGCATGTGCAGGTAAACGTGCACTCTGCCCAATGTGTTGTACATAGCACACAGCCATAGCTGGATGCATGATGGTGACTGCTAGTGATAGGGGTGCTGGGCACTTTCCGCCAGACCTGTGGTGGGTGGCTGAGGGGGGAGTATTGCGACTCCAGGGGATACGGGGCCCTGTGGTGGGTCCACAGCCATGAGTGGGTGAGTATCCATGTATGTCTGTCTGTGCTTAGTTGCATCATTAGCAGTGTTTCCAGTGCAGTGGCCTAATCACTGTGTGTTCTGTGTCTCCCCCACCCCTTCCCCTCACAGGATACAAGTGGATGGCTGTGGAAGCTTGAGCTGGAGTGGGTGGAGCAGAGGGATGGCACTCCTGTCCTGGTGGAGCAGCCCAAGGCAGCCAGAGGAGGAGGTGGTGGTTCCAGTTCCCACATTACCTGGGTGTGAAGGTTGAGGAGGCCAATGTTGTATATGAGAGGGGGAGCACGATGATGTGGGCACCATCACTCACTGTCGGGCGATGGTCCCATCATGGATAAGTACTGTGCATGTAAGGGGGAAGTGTGTATCACTGCAAGGCCTGCATTGTCAGATGATGGCCTGGTTTTGCATGCCATGGGCCTTGGCCATGAACATGTTGCTGCCAGTGCTGTGGGCAGTCTGCGCCTGCAGTGGCTGGATGCCCGCATGGCATGGTGGGGGGTGAGTATCATGGCAGATGCCATGCAGGAGGGTGGGAAGCATGGCAGATGCCATGCGGGGGTGGGAAGCATGGCAGATGCATGGCAGAAGGGTGGACAGTTTGACAGATGCCATTTGGGGGGTGGACAGCATGGCAGATGCCATGCAGGTGGCCACACACCGGGGTGGCTTGTGTCGCTATGCTCATACCACCATGTGTGACATTGCTGTTTGTCTTCTCTCCACAGCATTACTGGAGCCCTCTAAGGAGGATGGTGCTTGAGTTAGGGTGGTGGTGCAGCTGCCACACAATTACCCCAGTAAGGACAGCTCAGAGGAGGACTAGGCCAGCCAAGACTCCACATGCCAAAGTGAACCTGTTCCTGTGGGACTGTTTGATTATGTTACTTACTGCACTATGTCCGTTGGCATCTGCTGTCCCTTGGGCATGTTTTGGTTTGCTGCTGGCATTCCTATCTGTACCAATAAAGTATGGTGATGCAGCAATCTGTGTGGTCACTGACTCCAGTGTACATGTGGCTGTGTGTACTGTGTGTGCGTGTGAGGTGGGTATGCCCCTGTAGCGTCTGGCTGTGTTGGTGGTGGATTGCCATGGCACTGTCAGTGAGTATATATGGGGCCATCAGGGCACTGTCACAGGGGCGTGGGGAGGGGCCAGGCATGGCTGTGTCAAAGGTGTGTCGCATAGGGGTACCTTTGGTGTCATGGTTGGAGGTGACACCACTATTATGGGAATTTACAGTTGACTATTCAGGACTGCACAGCTGCACTGTTGGGGGGGACCTGTCCTCCCATCTCCCCCATGTGTATTCCCCAGGTGTGTCATGTGCACCTTGTGCTGCATGAGGCGGGGGGGAGACTGCCTGTGGGACAGTGTGTTGGCTCATGTGTGGGTGCGGTGCTGCCCTGACCTTCACCAGGCAGTGCTGGGGCTGTACCCCTGTGTGGTTCCATGTGCCATGATGGCTCCAGGCCTGTGCGGCACTGCACTGTGGATCCACACTCTGACATTGCTGCAGTCATGGGTGTGCCATGCATGCTGTGTGCCCATGGGAGACATGGTTCTGTGCCAAGCCCTCCACCACTGCCCATGTGGTGCTGGGCTACTCCACCTAGCATTGTGCTTATGACTGCCCTGCCTCTTCTACATGCCCTACCATCACTCTGCCATTCATGCATGAACAGTTACGGCAGCCCTCCAGGCCACATATCAGTATGGGCCCTATGCCAGGCATACATGTGGAGACCGCACCACTGCTGTCTGTGCATTCTCAATGTGATCCCACCCCCAAGTACATGATGCGCACTGGGCCTGTGTTGTGGCATGCAAAAGCCTGCGCAGTGCACTGCACGGCAGTCGTGCATGCTGTTCTGGCCCTGGCCCAATGTGTGTTCCCTGTAAAACGTTCTGTGTCATGATGTCAAAGTGCTGAAATGTCAAAGCGAAACAAAGTTTCTTCAGTCCTGCATCGGCAGTGTTCAAAACACTAGATTTACATTCATTAAATGCAGATTCAGCATCGACTCACCCAACTACACATTCACAAGCAGACAGGGGGAGCTGTCATTCATTAAGCCATACTGCATACAGCACGTGCTCAGTGACAGCTCAGTCAGTGGCTGGAAGTGGTGGTGAGAGGAGGGTTGTGCTTGGGGTTCAGGATGGGGGGAACAGGGTAGGGGGCATTACCTTCTGGGATGGGGGGTGGGGGTCCACTAGACCACCAGGGAGTGGTTGCATGAACCTGTTAATTTACAGGCATTTCAGGGCAGGGGGGGGACTGCTAGATCACCAGGGAATGATTTTCTTAACTTGTTCATTCATGGGAATTTCTGGGCTGGGGGTTCAACTAGACCACCAGGGACTATGACATGCATGATGCTGGGGGAGATCAGGGTTGGGGGGCCGCTAGACTACCAGGGATATTATCTGCTTTACACATGGTACCATTACAGGACTGTACGTACAGTCCCATACACACACATCTGGCCGGGTGCCAACACTACCACTGTCGCCCAACTGTCCTCCTTACCCCTCACTCCATGACACCCCACATGCCCCTTCTACACCCTGTGCCCTCCTGTCCAGCAGCTTCACCCCCCACCATCCCAGCCCTGATAGTGTTGTGACCAGGTGGGGGGTGGGCCTGATCTCTGTGGCAAGTCCCGCAGGTGTAACACCTGTTTGAAGCAGTGGGTGACTTGCAGCAAATCTGGGGAGTTTTGTGCTGGGACCCTGTCTTTTACAGAATTGAGTGCAGGGTCCCTGGCATGCTCAGAGTTTGCCCCATCCCAGGAGCAGCGCAACTTGTGTCGCTCTGAGGAATCTCTGAAAATCGGGCCCCATAACTTTCTACACTCAGAGCCCATGTGCCCTGGACTTGTAGCTTGTCCTTGGGTCATGTGGCTAAGGGGATGCAGGGGGGGTCAGCATTAGGGTTGAAAACCATACAAAACACCACGCCACTGATTTGCCAAGACTCCTGAGACTCCAAACCCTACTTTTTCATTTCCTTAATTTGTCCACTTTGCATTCTATAACCTTAGTGTCTGCCTTAACCTCATTTGCAATACATTTCCTTTCTTTTTGTGATAGTGGGATTGTATCTTTACTCACATAAGTCCTTTCTGGACCTGGCTGACACACAACAAATAGAATATCTGACATATTTTAAACCCTCTATCACCTTCCATGTTTATGCCAGGATTCAAAGGACATTTTGGGCCTGGCGCAAGCCGCACAGTCTGTCTGGACATGGTGAATCAGTGTGCACGACCCGGCAAGCCCCGAGTACAGCCAGATGCCAATTACCTCATGCCATGATGCACAATCTTGACTGCATGTCCTGTATGCAGCCAAATGCCAACCACCTTCATGCCAGGATGTGCAGGGCAATTTATGCCCTCTGCTAGCAGTGTGGTCTGTCAGGCTATGGGCAGAGTCCTGCAGGTCCTGCATATAACCAAACAACAATCACTTTCATGACAGAGTGTGCAGGAGTCTGTGGGTTTGCATCTGAATGAATTCTCTGCAAAGGATATCCTAATGACATGTGGTTTATGCCCTTTGAAGATGTACCACCTAATCAATGGGTGGGGACCATATTAAAGATATCTTTGAGAAAGAGACACATTAAATATTTTCTTTAAATGTCTTGATATGTGAGGGTTTAAATTAAATTACTGGTTACTGTCCTTTTTTTGTAAAAATCTGTTCCTCTGAAGTAATGAATTTCATTTTAAAAATGTAATTGATTTTCCTTTTTGTTTTGTAGTGTCCCAAAGATGCTTTGGCTATTGTATTAATGATACTTACACCCAAAGATATTAGATTTCTTTGATTTTTTTCCCTTTTCCTTTTTTGAAAATAACAACAGATACTAGTTTCATCTTTTCATTTCACATCTTTTCTTAAGTTATGTAAAGTTTTTCAGTACTGCCAGAAGCTAATGATTTGATACCTTTTAATGGACCAACATAGATGTAACTTGTTGTTACATCTATGTTGGTCCATTAAAAGGTATCAAATTATATGCTTCTGAATCTATTCTTTCAAGGACCATTACGGCAACTACTAAATCTAGATTTCAGTACTGCCATTATTTCCTATTAGTTTGACATATTAAATAGATGTCTCTATCTTTTTCTCTCTCCATACAGTATATAGAATATTTTTTTATTTATCTGAAAAGGTTTCACCAGGAAAGACAACATGAGCTGTAAACAGCTGGTTTCCAGAAGCATCCTGGGCTTGAAAGAATAAATGAAAGATAAATGAAAGGAAACTGTGGTATACAAGGCTATAACGCCATTGAGGGGTGTTAATGGGCTTATAAGCCATGAGGTTGAATGCCAAGTTGCAGTATTATCTCATTAGCTCCTCAAGGTGGCATTACATGTGAGTATGCCAGTTTCTTAATGTTTATGGTACAGATTAGGAGTTAGGCAAGGATGACACAAATTGTAGTTTTAAGAGTTTTATTTTATTTGGAAGACAAAGTATATTAGTAGTTATTTTCAATACTACTAGTTTTTATATAGTATACATTTATGTTTTCATTGTGTTGTATCGTTAGTTACCTTTACTAGCATGTGATTTTGTTTATTAAGGTTTTATCACTTTAATAGTTTTTTTATAAATACTGTTTGTTTAATAGTATGTCTGCCATTCATTGTTTCACTTTGACTCTGTATCTGTTTCTGAGGTTTCAGTCCAGTTTGTTTTTTGTTTTACATTTTTCTGGGGTTGTATGTTGCATATGTTTGTTACCTTGCACATTACATGTGTTTCCAAAGAATGTAATGCTGCTGCTCTTGTGCATTAATACATCTAGAGATGTCCGAAGCCCATGAAATTCACTCCGTGAGGTAATTCATGAATTTCGCTGAGTGATTTCGTGAAATTCATGCCCGAGAATTTCATGGATTGCACTGCAAAACACAAAATTTTGCCTGTGAATTTCACACTTCGTTCATGAAACTCGTGATAAAAACTGAATTTTGGCTAAACTTTCGCACAAGTCACACGAACTGAAGTTCCAAAACTTTTCAAAAACTCTGTGGATTCAGCAAAGCATGAAATTTTAGCCCTTTGAGCAAAATTAATGGACACAATTTAACTTCACAACATCTTTATTTACATATATATTGACTGCAGATAGTGGGCAAGAGTACTGTAGTGATCACAGTGGGTTTCCATTTAATGGGGTGTAGAGCAGCTTTTATTGTGTTTGTGTTTGTTGGTGTCCTGTGGTGTTTTGTAGAGTTGGATGCAAGTTGAAAACGTCTCTCCTTCTGTGTTGCTGTCATCTTTGGCTGTGTGAGGCATGTTGCAGAGCTCACTGGAATGTGGAAGTGGCTGGCTCTCTGAAACATTATATTGCACATGTGTGTATTCCAGTGTGACATAAGCACCCTCTGGCTCTGAGGTGACATTTTGTTTAGGTGTCTCAGTGTTGCTGGTATCTGCTACTGAAGCAATTGCTTGCTGTAAGTGTTGTAATGATCTGTTGATTTGTGGAGGGTCTGTACTGGATTTTTTATGACGGGGTCAGCTTCCATTGGGTCTCACACATATTTTGAACTGATTCTTCTGTATAAAAGGGCCAAGTTTTGGCCTGATTGATCCTTTAGTCTCAGATAGTACTTGGTGAGCTTTTTTCCTGTTGCGGGACGCTCTGTCTTTTGCATATGTCATTTTCCACTTCTGGGATTTCCATGGGTTTTGCTTTCTTTTTTTGTGCTTTATTAGGTCTAGTCTTGCTTATTTTGAGGTTTCTGGTTGTTAGTTGTCAAGGTTTTTGAAGTCTTGGATGTCTTTTTCTTGTTTCCATATGGTGTCCTAAGTTATTTGTTGTTGGTTTGGGTTTTTGCTGTGTTTTCTTGCAAATATATTGGAGATCCTTTTCTGTTTTTTGCTATGATAAGGTGGAGTAGTTATTGATGGACTGTAAGTTTTTATGTCCCGATATTTGTACTATTTCAATGGGTGGTAGGTTCTGGTTTACTAACATTTGTATGGATGTTTTTCTGGTGCTGTGGTTTGTAATTTGTTTTTCAGGTGCTAGTCCTGCAGATTCTTTTATGTTTTTCACTAATGTTTTCATTTTGTTTTCTCCAGTTTTCATGCTTCGGAACCATAGTGAATCTGGTTTGTAGTGTATATTGGGTGCCTGGTAGAAAAGTGAGTCTGTTTTTTTTTTCTTCATTTTTTCAGGTCTGTGTTCTGCATATTTTATGTGCACTGTAACTGGTTCTCACTGTGGGTTGTTTGTGTTCTGGTACATTTTTGGATGTATGGCATTGATGCCTTTTGGGTTGGCTCCCGGTTCTGGTTTGGATTTGTCGTTCATAGTACTGCATATATTTGTGTCCTTCTGTGTCCCTGGCTAGTGTTAAGTCTCTCCATTTTAGTTTATACTGCTCCATTGTTCTTACGTAGAGATGCAGCAAAGTTTTACTACTAATGCAAAGTTCAGGCAAAGTTAGCAACTTCAAATCTGGGAATAAGTATGAGAGGTTTTTAACAACAGGTCAAAATTCATCTTTAATTAACTTTGTGTTGCTAACTTCGTCTTAACTTTGGGTTGCATTTCAGGAAGGCAAAGTTTGTGAAAAACAGTTCACAGACCACATGTCTGACAGTCTGCAGGTCACATGGTGCATGCTGTCTAATGCCATGAAGGTTGCTACCACTGCATTCTGACTTATTACACTGCTTTCCAATCTTGCCATTGCAGACAACCCCCGGTAGCTGCACCCAGTGTGCATTAATACACAGATAAGAACTGCCCACTGTTTTGCACTTGTCCACATATCAATCCTTAATGAATGTAAGGTGATGAGGAATGTTGAAGGGCATTTCTTACAGACTCTGTCATGGCCCGATATAAACTTTGAGACAGCACGGGTGGAGAAGCAGGGCCCAGAAGGGATTTTCCATTTGAGACATGCTTGTGCAGCAAAGTGCCAGAATCAGGCATTCTCCACAAAGAAGAAGGGCCAAAGGTCAATTGCCAGCATTTCTGCTACAGCAGCATTTAATTTGCATGCAACCACATGATTTGGTGGGTATTTCATGTGATGTGAAAAAAGACTGCAAGGGCTGCATAGTTACCTGTTTTGCACCTGGCAAGCCAAATGGCTCTGCAAACTACCATGGGTGGGGTGCTTTTGACATATAATGGGGTGCACTGGTGACAAGCCACCAAATGAGGTTATTTTACCTGTTTTAAGCACAGGGGTTGATGTACTAGAATTACTACATGGACCACCACTGCTGCTGTGACCTCTACTTGACCATTCAAAATCCTTCTCCTCCTTATACATGTAGTAATTCTCTGGTGTTATTGCACCACTTCTACAGATGTGGCTAGCTTAGCTACTAACAGTCAAGGAAGGGGATGCCATGCTCACTAAGGTGGATGAGGGTGAACACCCCACTATGGCATTAACTCCCCTCTGGTGTTGAGTACACAGTGCCATGTTCCTGCTCTTCAGATGTGTATTCTTGCCCCCTAGTGCCAAAATGGCTACCCTTTTCACCACGCCTCACATGTGCTTGGCAAAGCTGGCCGATTGCCACTGTTTCATCACCTTCTTCTTGTATGAAAAAATTCCAAACTAGGGATTTTGATACCCTACTTTTTACATGTCACTGATGCTGCATTTTGGACTCCAGTTTTTGTGGCACTGAAATGGGTGGTGTATTGCATGATTTATGTTGTTGGGCACACTTGGACTCTACCTGAACATCACAGTCAATGACTATTACTGAGTCATCTACAGATACAGCTACATCAGAACTTTGAGGAGGGGGTAATTTAATAACAGGCTGTTTACACACAGCCACCTTCAGTTTCTTTTTCTCTGGTTCCCAACTGGGGTCACTAGCATCATCATTATAATCATCATCCGCATCCACAAATTCAGTTTGGATGCTGTCCTGTGGTGAACATGTTCCAACTACAGATGCAGTATGATCATCCACAATTGTTTCATCAATATTTGAATATTTGGATGGCCCAGGCATAACCACAACATCACTGGAAACGTGAGATTGTGAGTCATCGTCATGATCAGAATCATGTTCAACTAATGTGGGGACGGGGAGTGCGACATCAACTACACTCTGAATCATATCTTCAGACCCCACAACATTTTGGCACCCAGATAAGTTTGCATGGGTTGATCTTGGAGCAATACTCATGCTGGGCCTGTCACTAACTTCACTACCACCACCACCAGAAAGGACAACAGCATCTCCAACCATCATTGAAGCAACTGATTGTGCTGTGAAAAACAGTCAGAGAAATCCCTTACATCAACTATTCTCTTCTGCTGCATACTACCATGCCCATTGCCACTCTTGGCCTTGGCAGCAGTACCATGGCAAGAAACATCTTTGCATGCACATCTCTTCTTAGGCATTTTTTTGGGATTGCACAGACAATTAACAACAAATTTAGATTGAGGCACTTTTGGGAGGATGGGCCCTAAAGAGATGCAGTGACACAGACAGATGGAGGTTGTGCACAGATGGGCTAAGAAATTAAGAGTACTGTGATTACAGTGCCACAATAAAATGCATTTGACTCGATGGCACGTGCATACACACTAGAGATAATGGGCAGAAAATGTAACAATTTCAGTACACTACAGCCCAATCTTTTAAACAGACTGAAAAAAATGTAAAGCACCACAGCAAACAGTAACAAATGATCAAAACTTTCTAGAAGTATTACTATGTGTACATGAACACACAACTACTAAAACAGTACCCAACAACAGCTGGAAAGACTGCCTTTCTTACTGTGAATCTCCCTTCACCACAGATCTGCCCCTTCCCCGAAGCACACTTCTACAGACAGACAGAATGTACTAATTAACATTCAATACTCACACAAAATCAATAAATGCTCGATGATATAAACACACAAGGGTTTCCTACAATTGATGTACTAAATTTTGACACAAAATGTTGTTGCATAAATGGCTTTTTAAAGATTTTTCGATAGTTTGATTCTCAGAGCTCTGAGAGGAAACTGTCTCCAGCTTTCCACTACTCACACTACACTGAACTGAGGCTGTGCTAGACAATCTAGAGCCCATGTGACCTGCCATTCCATGAATCACTGCAAAATTCATCTTAAAGAGCAATTAAAAAGGTGAATTTAACACGAAGTCCATTGAAATCAATGGAACTTCGCGTTAAAATTAAAGGCAAAGCTATTTGCTTCACGTTGCGGAGTATTTCACGAAATTTGAGTTATACTTGAAATACTCTGCGTAGTGAAGTTTAGGAACTTCACCCACCACTATTCTTAGGGCAAAGTGTAGTCCTATGTTGAAGAATAATATGTTGAGAAGTGCTGTGGGGTTGTGAAGGCCCATGGTTCCTGTCATATAAGAGGTCTATTTTGATGTCTGTCAGAGGTTCTGCTTGGTTTGGACAGCTGCATTTACCTTGTTTGTTTTTTTAGGTGCTTCTGCTTTGCTATCATGGTGGCTACTATTTGTTTGCAGTCTGAACTTCTGTTTTGGTATATTGAATGTGGATAGCTGTTTTGTTTTTTTAAGTATCTGTCCATGCTTCCTAGGATTCCTCTTCCTGGTTCATATTCACTTCCATCTGTTTTTTTGTGGGTGTAGACAAAGTTGGCTAAATGGTTATTCATTTCTTTCACATGTATTTGTAGGCTGTATCTGTGTTCTCCCATCTTGGACAAGTAAGATTTTACTATTTTGATGTTGAAGCTTGAATTGTTTATGGTATTTTTATTTTCTTATTCTTGAATGAATTTTAGTCAGTCTCCTGTTATGTTTTGTTCTCACATCTTGAGTTTTTTTTTAAACTTTGGATCTGAGTTGACTTTGGGTGTTCTTGCTTTTATTCTTGTTAATTGGTTAATTATGTTTTTAATTGGTTAATTGCTTCATTGGTTAAATGAATGTTTTGATTAGTATAGGTATATACTTTTAATTAGTGTAGGTATATAGCTTAAATTAGTGCAGGTATATAGCTGTAATTGATTCATTAGTGCAGGTATATAGCTTTAATTGATAGATTAGTGACAGGAATACAGGGAAATAAAAGACGGCTTTTTCAATGGAGGAAAGTTCACATCCATGATGGGATATGCCATGGGTGAGTATGACATAGTAGATATATCTCCACAAACTGTCACTGAACTATTGACATCCCATGGGTGGTAAAGCCACAAGTGGGATTTCAAGAGTTCAGTGACAGTTAGTGGAGCTGTTTCTACTGACTCCCTCTTACCCATGGCATATTTGATTTGTACAACTGGTGTGGGTTTCCCTTTGCCTGTCACTGACAAGAACTCTGTGTCAACCTCCCACAAACTGTGCTGTGGTGGCCGAGGTGGGATCCCCAGAACTCTGTGCTATACTGTACTGGCTGACGTGCAGCACCCCCCACTCTTTAACAATAAGCGAATGAAACATATTAAATATTAACAGGCAAAAGTGTGACTTGTATTGGCTGTATTTCCGAAAGCCATTCTCCAATTGAAGAAGAACAGCCTACGATGCACAAAGAGTCCACACCTGATGCCATGAAATGGCTTTGAAATTAAAAAGCCAAGTCATGTGCCTCTACTAGCCTTGGTGCCCTTAATAGTTTTTATTTGAATAAGTTAAAACTACTTCCCACAGCAGAGATGGCAAAACTATATCATTAGCAGTTTCTTTTTTTTTTTTTTTTAAATGCGCTGACTCGGCGAGACCCGTTGAAAAGGAAAGCCGCCCTGCACTATGGTGGCTGAAGAGGGGCACAATTGTTCCATTTCAGCACTACTGTCAGAACAAATACTGTGTGTGTGTGGGGGGGGGTAGAGGTGTCATTTTTCTGTGCCAGTACCCAGACAGCAGCAAAGCATTGTGCTGACAGGTTTCTATTTATAATGAGACAAAAAACATGTCAAGTGTGAAGTGGCAAAACCTTGCAGAGCACTAAAGGTGTGTGTAGTCATTGTGATGTACCCAGTTTGAGAAGATAGTAGCTATGACATACACAGCATGAAGACTTTAACACCTGGGTGGATGATGAACTCTCCAAATTTGGTGAGGACCTCCTCCAGTTGATGATATCACTGGGTTTTACACAGGTTGTTGCCTCTGCAACCCATAGGTTTGGTCACTCTCTTGATCTTGTTTTCCTCCTGGGGATTGAAACCCCCGACTTGGTGGTGGAACCAGTCGGATGGTCAGATCATCACACTGTAAGGTTCAGTTTCTGTGCCCCTCCCTTCCCGTATAGGTCTGCCCCTGTGGAGATGGTCAGATACAGCCCTTTGCGGGATGTGAGCCCTAATGACCTATTGGCAGTATTAGACCTATCGGTCATTCTGGGGGCAAGCGGGAGTCTCGAGAGCTTGGTTCAGGCCTATAATAAGGCTGTTACTATGGCCCTGGACTCTACTGCTCTGGTCAGTGTTCATCCTCTCTCTCTTTGCCCTCGGTCTCAGGTCTCAATGGTTTGATGGGACCTTGAGGGAGTTGTGGCAAGTAGGATGAAAGTTAGGCAGAAATCTTCCCTGGTATCTGACCACACTAGATTGATGGAACATTATCAAATCTATCAATCAGCAATCACACATAAGAAGGCAGAGTTCCTGTCCGGGGAGATTGCTGCCACTCAGAATCGACTAGCTCAGCTCTTTCAAAACCATGGACAGGTTGTGCAACCCAACCTGTCTTCAGGTTCAAAGAGCTTTTTCACAAATTGAGTGTTATGAGCTTGCTCGTTTCTTCACGGATAAGGTGGCCAGCATCAGGGTGGACATCCATCCGGCTCACTCTATTGGAGTTGATAGTGGTCGGTGTTTGGTCACCTCTCCTTGGTTTGCCTGGAGCTCCTTTGACTGGCTAGATATTGTGGATGTTGTGAGGACTGCCCAGGGTATGCACCCAACATGCTGTAGTTTGGACCCGGGTCCAACTTTCCTGATAATGGCTTGTGTTGACATCATAGGCCCTGTCCTTGCAAGGATAGTTTGGTGCTCCTTAGAGTCTGTCGAGTTTCCTAGCTCCATGAAGGAGGCAGTTATGACACCCATCCTGAAGAAAATTGATCTGGACCCAGGCTGCTTTGCCAACTACAGACTGATCTCAAATCTCCCCTTTGTAGGGAAGGCAATTGAGAAAGTTATGGCGCTATGACTGGGAACCACCTGACCATCCACAACATCGACGAACATCTCCAGTCCAGTTTTCTTGAGAGGCATAGTACCAAAACTGCTCTGATTTGGGTGCTCCAAGATCTCCTGATGGTGTGGGATCAGAAGCGCCATTCTATCTTGGTACTTCTTAATCTCTCTTCAGCCTTTGACACCATTGACCATGGCGTGCTTCTCGGGTGCCTGAGGTTCATCTGTGGCCTGTCTGGTACAGCTCTCAGATGGTTTAAGTCTTTCCTCACTGGCAGATCTCAGAGGTTGGTGTCTGGGATTGTTTCCTCTGACCCATTCTCTCTGCCATGTGGGGTTCCCCAGGGCTTGGCGTTGTCCCCCATGTTGTTCACAGTGTATACGCTGCCCCTTACAGACATTGTATGATGATATGGGATGAAGTTTCACTGCTATGCTGATGATACTCAGCTCTACCTGTCTTTCGCACCTTACCAGGATAGTGCATGCTTAGTCTTTAACAACTACCTCACAGAAATCCAGGACTGGATGAGATCCAGCTGGTTGAAGTTGAACTCTGGAAAGAACAAGGTGTTGGTAGTGAATCCAGGTTGTTGGACAGAAGGGTTTGGGGCTGAGCAATCTTTCAGATTTTGTCTCTGGGGCGCTCAGCTTCCTTCCTCTGAATGGGTGCAAAACCTGGGGGTGATTTTTGACGATGGGCTGACACTGCATTCACAGGTGTCGGCAGTCATCAAGTCCTTATTTTACCATGTGAGGTATATCATCAGGATTAAGCACCTTGTTCCATTCAGCGACCTTCCATCATTGATCCACACCTTTGTGACCTCTCGGCTTGACTACTGCAACTCCCTGTACCTAGGGCTTCTGGGGGTTGATATCCGCTGCTTGCAGCTGGTGCAGAATGCTGCAGTGTGGTTGTTGATGGGCACTCCACATTTGAGTCACATCACACCGGTGCTGTGCGAACTGCACTGTCTGCTGATTCAGTGGCGGATCACCTTCAAGGTCGGTCTTCTGACCTTTACGGCCCTGCACTGACAGGGCCTGGACTATCTGTAAGAGCTCCTGTGTCCTTACTGCGCCAGGCAACCACTCTGCTCAGCTGACAAGGGATTATTAGAGATTCCCAGGGTATATCTTAAAACAGCTGGGGCCCATGCTTTTATGTATGTGGCTCCATCCCTGTGGAACTCTACCTCATCAGATACATGAGTGCAAGACTCTGGAGAGTTTTAAGAAGGCCTTGAAAACCCATCTGTGGCATTGCACCTACCCAGAATGAATATTTTAGATATCTATTTATTTGGTTTTTAGCTGTATGGATTCTCCGGCCCTGATATTCAAACTGCGCCAGGCTGTTGCGCAAGCCTGGGCGCAGTTCAACTTGGCTGTGCAGGGGTGTGAACTGGGCGATATTCAACGGAGCTGTGCCATGGCTCAGCATCATTGAATATCACACCCTGGCCACCCGCAGTGCACATGGCACAGTTGCACTGCACCAGCGCCAGTGGCCAGAGTGGAGCATGGGGATGCACTAGCATAAGTTCCATTGCGTTAGGCGCAACTACCACGATATTAAAAGTGCACATGCAAATGGGGCCATAATGTATAAAAGGTGCAAATGGGGCCATTTGAATGTCATTATGGCCCCATTTGCATGCAGGTGCACCAATTCCCAATGACTTGTGCCTGGCGCCCTGTCAGTCAGCAGCCGTCAGGGACCGATGCCCCCTGCAGCACGGCAATGGGCCCCGCAGCCTGATCGCGGGCATTAGTAAAATAAAAATGACTCCAATAACCTTGGTAGTCCAGTGGCCTGCTGGCTGCCTGCTAGCGGGCTTGAGTAAAATAAAAATGACTCCAATAACCCTGGTGGTCCAGTGGACCTCTGTCTGCCCGATCGTGGGCTTGAGTAAAAATAACCAGATTCCTATATCCCTGGTGGTCCAGTGGACTGCTGTCTGCCCAATCGTGGGCTTCAGCAAATAAGAAGTGAAATCCTCTATCCCTGGTGGTCCAGTGGACTGTTGTTTCTGATCGCGGGCTTCAGTAAATAAGAGCAGGTTATCTCTCAGGGTCCAGTGGACCGCTGTCTGTCTGGTCGCGGGCTTAAGTAAAGAAGAAAAGAAATCCTATATCCCTGGTAGTCCAGTGACCCCCCATCCCCACCTGCCCACTGATCCCCACCACCCCGCCTCCCCATGGTCAGTGGCAGGCAGCAGCACCCCATCTGCCTGCCACCGTTGCTCACTGACTGACACGTTAGCTGAAAGCTCATTGGTTCATAGTGTGAGCCAATGGGCGCAGCCGATATTGCATTATACATTCCAGATATGTGAATGGATCCATTCACATCTGAATGTGTAGTACGGTATGGCTGCACACCCATTGGCTCACTTGTGGACCAATGGGCATACAGCCCAACCGATGGTGCTGTCGGCAGATGGTGGGGCAGCAGGTGGGTGGGTACTGCTACCCACCACTGACCGGGGGTGGGGCAGTGACTGTGGCGGTGGGGAGGGGTCCACTGACCACCAGAGATATAGGATTTCACTTCTTATTTACTGAAGCCCATGATCGGGTAGACAGCGGTCCACTGGACCACCAGGGATATAGGATTTTACTTCTTATTTACTGAAGCCCGCAATTGGGCAGACAGCAGTCCACTGGACCACCAGGGTTATTGGAGTCATTTTTATTTTACTCAAGCCCGCGATCGGGCAGACAGCGGTCCACTGGACCACCCGGGATATAGAATTTCTCTTCTTATTTACTGATGCCCACGATCGGGCATGGGGGGGTGCCACCACAGAGGTGCAGCTGGAGTTTGGCTGGCCACCCACAGGTGGCAGCTGCCGTGTTGCGCCCTGCAATATGGCAGCACACCTGTGGGTGGCCAGCCTTTGCTCCTTCTTTTTTTGCTCAACTTTGTGTGGCACAAGTAGGGGTTGCACATGCATGGCTCAGCACATCCCGGGCCAAATATCGGGCTGTGCAGAGTATGCATGGCTACACCCCCCCACCTGTGCCTGCATACATTACTGATGCGTTCCGGCGCAACGGGATTTGTGCCAGGCACAATTCCCATTTGAATATCGCGGTTGGAGTACATCAGTGGTTGTGCATGGTAACATTGTTGTGCCATGCACAACCCTTTTGAATATCTGGGCCTCTGTGTTTTATTGGATTTTATATGTTATATTGCTGTACAGTGCCTTGGTTTTGGAAAGGCGCTTTAAAATTAAAGCTTATTATTATTATCTCACTAATGGCCCTGTGAGATAGTAGTTATATCTTGGCAAAAGGAAACCCACAGGATATATTATGTTAGACTGAAACTCGGTATGCTGATGCTCAACATACCAAGTTTACAGTCCCGACACCAAAAATCCCACATGACTCCGATGCCTGACAATACAATGTCAAGCTTCTCACTATGACAAACACCTCAATATGGGGGACTTCACCCATATACCCCCCACACCCCCAGTAACCAATATAACAAACTCTGAGGAGGAGGGGACCTCGGAGTAAAAATATATTGGTTACGTGGGCAAAATTCAAAAAAGTTCCACAGTCCGTACCAGAACCTGAGTCTCCCAGGGTACGATGGCTGAGCTGCCAGTGTTTTAGCCCTCCACACCACTGGGGCAGCTCAGCCAGCTTCCAGTTCTGACACTGCTTTCTGCAGCATCACAAGGGGTAAGATAGCAACCCATGACATCCTCTACCTTACCCCCTCCCATAACACTGTCGAACATGAAGCCTGCGGAACTTACACTGTCATGATATTACATCTGTCAGGCAATACTGCCCAGGCAGGTGAGTGTCAGGATAATGAGCTGCTGGATGTCATAAGAATATCAACCCACACCTTTTGTATGTATATCTATAAAGATAGATAGAGAGCTAGGTAGATAGATAGATAGAGAGCTAGATAGAGAGATAGAGAGCTAGATATATATAGATAGATAGATAGATAGATAGATAGATAGATAGATAGATAGATAGATAGACAGACAGACATATAGATAGATAGATTATATAGGTTACACTGCATCAGTAATGCCAGTATAGTTAGGGTTGCATAAGATATTTAACGTTAAAGCCCAATTTTTTCACCTTAATAACCTTGGTGACATTTGGCAAAATAGACCAAACATTTTGCATGTGCAGTCTGGCAATTAATGTCTCAAGATGTTAAAAGTTTTGTGATGGCATCTTGCATGGTTTCTAAGATATGGAGCATTGCTTTTTTAATGTATTACTTTTTTCCTGTACTTACATAGGTTCATTTACTTTGAAGTACAGCCTATAGTAAACAGTTCCAGAGTTATAAGGATTTAACATTTTTTCAGAGCATGCTTAGTAGGGCTTTTGTATAACCCTCTGCTAGGAATTATAACAAACATTAGTTGTAAGGGTTTATCATTCATAATTTATCCATCGTGAGAAAAAAATATTAATCGTGATGGCCACTATAGTGTTTTTTTTTTTTAAACTAAGAAACATTTATTTTGAAAAAACAAACAGCTAAAAGGGACCCATTTAGTTAGATTCTGGTGTGTGTGTGTGTGTGTGTGTGTGAGGGGGTTAATGGCCAGAAATACCTTTTCTAGGCACCATAACATCCAGAGTGTCCCACTTAGTTAGAGAAGTCATTCACCCACCTTCATAGTATGAGAACAGCATGACTTTCTTGACATCTGCAGCCACAGATGGCAGTATACTGATTGCCTGAGTACCAGCAGTGAACCGGTGATCTTGATCTCTCTCTCTCCCTCTCTCTCTCTGTGCTGTCTGTCTATCTATCTATCTATCTATCTATCTATCTATCTATCTATCTATCTATCTATCTATCTATCTCTGTGCTATCTGTCTATCTGTCTGTATATGTCTGCCTATAGCTATCTATCTATCTAGCTCTGTCTTTCTACCTTTCTTTCTTTTTTCAACTCACTCTCCCAGTTCCGGACCTCCCTTGTTCTTCATCAATATTCATCTGAAAGCAGACTGGAATGTCCATCCTCAGTACTACTTGGCATTAAGGTTTCCAATCCTACACCCCCCCCCACACACACACACAAGCAGCCAAAGGGAAAAGACAACACAAGCAACCACAGACAGCCATCATCAGGTAAGAAAAATATACAGCTCTTTCCAGATGACACAAGAGACATCCATCATCATGGTCCAGCACTTGTGTAGCCATGGATACACATTCACATTTCAGCACATACCCACCCATTTTTTGTGTGTGATTAAAGTTTTTTTATTGTTTCACTTTTAAAACACAAAACATTGGAAAAGCACATTGTTACAATACTGTAAGAGTACACCCACCCTGTTTGAGATACTATAAAAAATGTATATGTTTCTTTCTGTTTCTTTTTATGCCGTACAAGTAACAGGTTACTTCTTTCATGTTGCCAGTATTAGCTGCTTAGATCTTCACATTTCATCCAGCTTCATCTTCAGCATCAATTCTCCTCATGCAAAGTGTTGTTTTTGATTTTCTTGTTTGCAGAATGGAATAACTCTTTTAACCTGAAAAGTCACCTTTTTAAAAGAAAAAAAAATAAATGTGATGTTTATGTTTTGTTCATTGAATACCATTAGTGCTCCATGACATTTCTTGACTTACAATATGCAACACAAATAATAAACATGTCATTACAATTAATAAAGAAGTAGACACAGCATGGTAGAGAAGTTTTTGAACAAATGTTATTAGAGAAACATGCCAATTGAATTAGCATTAAATTATGGCAATATTGCTGGAGAGGGCAAAAAAAAGTATGAAACAATACTGTATATAAAACATAGATGACTGCTTACTATATATTTTATAAGAAATGCAAAACTATTTACAAGCATTTTCAATGGCATATTTGGAAAATTCCTCACTTGACCCCTTAATAAAGGCTGTCCCATGAAAAAGAAGAAACAGTGTATAGCCAGCATATTAGGTAAAGCATTTACATGTTAATCAGTTTTTCTTTCTAAGATATTTCTTTAAAACATGTAATGTTTGTGAATAATAAATAAAGTTCAACTAAATAGACAGTATTAAACCACTGTCACCTTTTTGTTTGCCTATGTAAATGTGTGCAGTCAGATCAAAGAATGACTATATCCAGTCATGCACATATGCACAAATTGCATTACATTTACTTTACTATGTAGTAATGCAATATATTTACACATCTCAGGTTTTCAGTATAAATAACACATTTACATCTCAGTCATATTTTGATAGGAGGTGGCAAACCTTATTGTACATGCATGGTACAGCTACAAGAATGTTATGTCTCATGCTGTGCTATATGACAAAGTGATATTAGGAAGTGTATGAACTGCTGTCTGCATTTCTTTTTTGGGGGGGAGATCTATATGTGACAGAATTATGTGCACACAATCCAGCACCCTAGTAAGAGCCCACTGGGATTGAAACTATATGAGTATCATGATTACAATTATCCAGCAATTATATATAGAAACAAAATTTTACAAATAGTAATAATTTGTGACTCGGTCAGATATGAAATTTAGTGGAACAATGTGACCGGTGTATGTGTCATGTCTACCTCTTTTTAGTCTACTTATTTGAGAGGCATACTACTGGAAAATATTCTTCTGCAGATCCCAGAAACTGCTTGTTTTTAAGGACAGTCACATATGCATCCTTCAGATTCCTTGGAAGTCTTTCCTTAATGGTGTATAAAGCTTTGTTGCACTCCATCCAACCACCACTGTATCTGAGCCAAGTTACTTAATGACCAGAATCCACTGAAGCTTTATGGT
Organism: Neoceratodus forsteri; assembly: GCA_016271365.2. NCBI lineage: Eukaryota > Metazoa > Chordata > Ceratodontiformes > Ceratodontidae > Neoceratodus > Neoceratodus forsteri. The sequence goes on along the minus strand of CM057449.1, from coordinate 1,578,108,883 downwards.
GGAAATTACTGTATGAGTGTCAAAATGTGTATGTCCAAACATGACTCTACCTGTAATGAAGTCAGTTATTGGTGTCACAACTTTGACTCCCTCTGAGTCAAATCATTGTAGTACAAGCAAGAGGTAGCTTGCAGAACAGGTCACTCTGTGATTGGGTATGGTTCCTCCCACACCTTTCCGCACTCTCTGCCATATTTAGCATGGCTAAACAACTGTCTGAATTTGATAGGCAATTCATGTGGGATGTGTAGCAAAATCCACAACATATACACTTGCCTCTGAGGCCAGAAATCAGTAGGCTGTGGGTTCTATCCCCACACCAGGCACTTGGGTTAAATTCCAATACTGACACTGTAGTGCAGCATGAAGGGGGTGCTGCACTCCTGATGTGCCATCTTTCGGATGAGACATTAAACCAAGGTCCCATCTGCCTGTTCTGGTGGTAGTTCAGGTGGATGTTAAAGATACCATGGCACTTCTCAAAAAGAGTAGGGGAATTTCCCTGTGCCCTGGCCAAATTTCCCCCATTCACTAAAAATACCACCAACAGCTTAATCTGGTTCAATGTCAGTTGGCATCCATCTGTATCCATCTCCCCCTGTGGATGAGGCTGATTATAGGCAGAATTTGTCTAGTACTCCTTTCCTGGACAACAAAACTAATCAGCCACTTCTCTGTCAACATTTCCACAGGACAAACAAACATATCTGCTGACATATTTGACTGTTAAGTGCCACCTTACGGGAATTTCTCTTCCTCTGGTGAGTTGATGACTGTCATCATAAACTCTGTTACATCTTGCTGAACATTGTTAGCAAATGTTCTATGCAGGTCATAAGCTGCCACAGCTTTACATAGTAGCATTAGAGACCGCAAAGTATTTACTTTGCTGTTGACGGACACTTACAAATAGCTTCAGTGAATCTAACAAAACAGTGATTTGGGAGCAGTTATTGTGGCAACAAATTCAGGCATCTGTAGGAACATCTGCATCACAAAATTTGCATAGCAGTTAACTAGAACTGCTGTCAAATGAGACAATTGCAGATATACCAATTTTTTTTTTCACTGGACGTGAGCTGATATCATCAGCCTCAGTTGATTAGTTATCACCTCATAAAATGGAAGAATCATGTGCAGTACAGTACATTTCTCCCTCAGCAATTTCTGTGACTTCATGGAAGGCACATCACACATGACTATGTCACTTGTCAGTGGAATCAATGACAGGTTGGGCTGATACAAAGTCCACAAGTGAATGTACTCTGTAATGCACTTTTTCTCAGCACAAATTTTGTTATGAGTAACATTGATAATGTACAATCCTGCTAGAGTTCTGATGAATGACAATGCAATATAGCTCATTCCATCTTTGAATATACTATTGCCTGTGTTGACCACCACAGCATCTAAACTCAAACCTTGTGACTTGTGAATTGACACTGCATACACAACACACAAGGGGAATTGTTTTTGTGTTACATTAATGTCTTTCATATGCTAGAATTTTTCCAAGCATCTGTCAGTGCTTTGTGGCTAACTAAAGTTATCAAATTTTACCAGAACCATTTTAACATGTGTTCTCAGAACATTGTATTGAAGGTCAACTATGTGCCCCATTGCACCATTGTGCAGTCCCTGATACACATCAAGATTATACCACAACATCACACATGCATTTTTACAGACTGTAAGAGCTGCCTCTAGTTCAGCCATTCTTGACACATCTACATTAAACTCTATTAACAGTCAATCATATTCTAGATGATTTTGGGGTTTAAATAACCTCCATAGATTGCATCAAGTGACTACAATGTGACAATTGTCACTCTCTCGCCAGCATAATCTGATTGAACTGTGAGCACTGTTTAAGCCTCATCATCAAACACACAATTTGTGTTCTGTCGCAATATGTTTTGGTAAACACATTACGTTTCAGACATTGAAGCCTCGTCTTTGCTTATAATGCATATGATCAGTACAGAGACATTGAAAGGTGACAAGTTTCCATTCTGAGCTTTGTCAAGTATAGCTTTGTATTGTTGATCAGCACTCTGATGCATATTTGGAAACAGTTCAACATAGGTAAATAACTCCCACAGGTTTATCCCACCAATGCACCCAATAGTTTTTCTACTTCCTCAACAGTAAATCTAGAAAAGATATGCTTCCCATTCATGGGTGCCAGTTGAAGTAGGACACCAAATTCAAAGGCAGCTTCTTTATCTGTGCCAACAGTCTCCTATAGGCATAGGTGAATGAAGGCTTCAAGCATGTATGGGATAGAAACAAAGGGATATTAGCGATAGGAAGAAAAAGATAAAGCCAATGACCAATAGGGTTACTGGATGCTTCATTAGGCAGCTGAAATGGGCAGACTGGATGGGCCTAGTGGTCCTTATCTGCTGACAGCATCTATGTAGCTATGTATCTAAGGTAAGCATAACACTGCAGACCATGATGATCTCATCAATAATCAAGAGCATTATTTTGTCAAACACACTGCATAGCTTACTTGCAACTTCAGTAGACAACTTGTGGTGCTCACCAGTTTTCCCACATTCAACATGCAGCATAAAATATGGTATAAAGTCACTCCCCCTATGTTATATGCTGCAAGACCAGCTGTAGCGGTCACAATGATAGACACTAGTACTCCAACATGTTTCCGTATATAAGTACAAACTGTTTCAATTAGGAAACTTTTGCTTGTCCCAGCTGAATCACTGAAGCATACATTGGGGACTGTGTTTGTCACAACATCATTATTTGTTACAATAAAGAATACCATGCTTAACAGCATACATCATAGCAGTATATACAATGTTCTGCTGTTGATTTAACTGTTGTTAAATGACAATGATGTCAACATGCCTCCTCCATGGTTGTTTCAATCTCTGGCATCGGTAACATAGGATCATTCATAGGAAGAGGTGCTCCCACTGCACCTTCTCCCTCTGAATCACAGTTGTCCTGAGAATTGACAGGAATGTCTTCTTTCAGTTGTTCTCTAGCTTTTTCTAGCTGTTCTTTCCTTAATTTTAATCTTTTATGTACACAATTGAATTGGCAGTTTTGAAGGTCTTGTAGCACAAATTGAATTGCTCTTTATATGTGCCAGATTTGGCTTCAATGAGCTTTCATGCTTCCATGGCTTGAACTGGAAAAGCAGAGTGAAGCAGTAATGCTCTGTTTTCTCTGCAGATTTTAGAGCTAGTTTGCAATAATCAATCAATCAAGGCTTGCATCTTTTGATCAGATGTCCTTGCACACCTGTAATTTGGTAGCTATCCTTTGCTGGATTAGACTCAGCTCCTGATTTATAGTCATACCATTGGCTGACTTTGAAGAGACATGTTCTCCATGGCATTGTGTCACTGTCAGTAATATGTGTCATTTAAATTAGTTTTCTGAATGTTTGTTGAAGATGGCTTGTTTGTAGCAAGCTCTTCAATCTGATTGTGAGACTTTAAGACATACCATCTGTTTTCTTTTTAGTTGGTGTTTATGTACCACATTGTTTCAGATTTGCCATACAGACATGTTCCAATCAAATGGTCACTTTTTGCATAGGCTCCACATTCATGGTGTGACAGTTTTTAACCCTAGAGACCACAGTCATGAACTGATAGATCTGCTACTGTTTGAAAGATCCTCCATAGCTCCTGCAAGAATGTTTCCTCCTTTTTGGAAATGTATGATTTCACATACTCTACCAGAGCCATGGAATTGTCAGCAACAAACTGGACATTTGTTTTTGCCTGCCACATCAACAATAGAAGCAGACTGTAGTAATTTATGAATGCCTCATTTTATTTTCTAGGAAATTCATACACTCTGTAGATTTCACTTTCTGATGATGTTGTATGGCAGAAAACAACTCATGCATATGGCCATTTTAAGAGACACATTTTGGAAATCCAAACTGACACCTCATGTACCAATTGCCATGATTTTGCAGCTTTCAATGGCAGTACTTATGACAAATGCATTGCTGAAACCTTTCAGCCAGTTTCCATAATGTTGGATTGCCATACTTGTCAGGAAGTTGAAAAGTATTATACTGCATGATAAAGTTAAGGATCTCACAGTCTTAACTGTCACCAATGTGAGGCACATATTTTATCCACGGAAGCATGTGGATATGAAGAGCACCATGTACTTGGTATTCCACTCTCCAAAAATAATGTTCCACAATACCAAGAGGTGGATTCATCTTTGACAGACTAAACATCAGCAGTGCATTAAATTGGTAATGAAAGTATTGTGGCACAGACACTGAGTCTCGAGAGCACATCTCACCGAGAGTCATTGCTGAAATTCCATCAACATCTGCATGTGCCCACTTCAGTATTTCTGTCAGTTCCTTCCACCTGCTATAAATACAGCTTAGAGTAAGAAACCATGTGGTTGCACAGTATTCTTGTAGCATTCACATTACTTCTGAGTGACTTTGGTACCAATATTCGTTGGTTTAATGCATACTTGATAGGATGGAATTTAGGTTTACTTCCAGTGACTCATCCTTGTTTTTCAACTTTTGCAACACTTCTGCTGCTGTGAGACCATGCAGTGATGTGGCCATCCACAGAGTATGTTCAAAAGAGAAAGACAATATCCTTAACTCACTCCCCCATAGGAGATGAAACAAATAATGAATGTTTTGTCTGAGTTTGCCATCAGAATTCAGATTCTAGATACTTGGTACTCAGCTCCCGGAAATCATACTTCATGCTTGTCAAGGTGATCACCAGTACCACGTGAGGAAAGATCAGGAACACATTGTGCTTCCAAAGTACTCTCCCAGATACTGACAGGACTGCCTTCAACCTGTTTCATCTGATACAAGACAATGTTGTCAGTGACTGGGTCCTTGCCATGGAGAGGATGAATTATGTATTGCTGGTGCATATTTTCATTTGTAATCATCGAGACCTTCTCAATCATTGATTTCTTGGGGTGTAGCATTCCAAACTGCGTGTCAGTATCCCTCATGCAGTCAACATCTAAATCCTCATAGAATGGATTTTAACCTTTTAGGTAATGTAGAGTATGTTTAACTCTCTACAGTCTCTACATGCTGCCAAATGATTTTTTCCTTTGTTGTAATGTCTTTCACCAAAATCACAATGCTGCTGTCCTGAGTTATGGTGTCAGCATTTGTCTGGAGTGGGAGTAGCAGGTAGATGATAGATACCTTCAGTGGCTTTACGAATTCTTTCTTTGGCATGTTTTTAAGCTTTGTACTAAGGCTTAGAATTGTTTGGAATGGCTTCATTGTTTGGATCAGAATCCACTAAAACAAGTTCAAGAAAGCAATCTCTGTTGGTGTTACATGTTGTTTAAAACACATCTTGGAGGCAGTACATCTGCTTTTATCTTTCTGAAATGGTACAAACAGATGTGCACTATTTCATGTAATGTAAATTTACTCTTGAGTAGTAAGTATGTAACCAAATGTTCCCATGTTTTATTCCACTGTGCAGTTTTTGATAGATCTACTTTAAATACTTGTGAGCTATAAAATAGATGGTTGCATGGCACAGTTTCAAAGTCAAATGTCTCTCTCTTTGCCAGCTCAGACGTGGCACTGTCATTCTGTAAGTTGTCAGTTAACTATGTTTCTGTTACTGTAATACAGCCAGACATTTGATCTGCATCCTGAATTGAGAATTCATCAGAAGGTGCATTATTTCTTAGCAGTTCATGACTAAAAGATACAGCACTGTCCATGTCACCTTCTGTCAATAGTATATGTAGACATGCAAATTTAGTAACAGCACTCCTAACCCAATACATCTTAGACACAAATCAGCACATTACTGTATTATGCATAGTGATCATGCACATGTGGTGTAATACATTGTCACAAGCTCCTGTAGGCAAACATGCCAGTGAGTGACCCTTCAAACCACTGTGAGATCTAAATGGGCATTTGTCTATGTCATGTATCAGTTTGTATTTTTGGTTAGTCTTTGTGATGATGAAAAGACTGATGAAGTCATTTAACTCATCAAAAGATGTTTGTCTAACATTACACATGTCATCGCATGTCCATGCGAGATACTGTATCTTGTTTTGTAATGTTGAAGCAGCATTCTCTTCCTCCTTTTCATGTGAGTCATGCTGTTCAACCAATGGCAAAACGCTGTGTCTTTTCCCAGCCTCATCAACACAAACAGCTACTTGATTACTGCGTAGGTGGTTTGTTTCCTCCTAAAAATATACTTCTTTCTGTTCACTGTGCAGCCAAGATCCATCAAGGATGAGGCAGAAGTTCTATCTGTTTAGATTTGGGAACTCCTGCAACTTAATTTTAATCTTGATTTTTTTTTCATTAAATCATCTATTTGAGACATCATATGTGACCACAAATGTGATCAGAAGTTTACAGCCATACATACAAATAGTTTCACTCCGAAATGTAATTTCATACTCTCTATTTTTCGTACCCTTACATTTCATTACTGCAGATATGATGTGCTCTATTTTTGCTTTTGCAGGCAACATCTTAACACTTAGGCTACCAGAAGATTTAGAACGTGTAGCGTTTTAGGATGTGTATACACGTCGGTAGCACAGCAAGGGTTAAAATAGTTAGCTCTACTATGATGGATGCAAGCTGCACAGACATTTGTTTTCTCCTGTTTCATTTGGTGCCTGCTAGTATACATTTTTCTTTTTATTTTACTCTATCCATTTTCTTATTATGCTGTGTCTTTTGTGTGACAAAGTAGTGACTTTGTAGCCATATCTTCCATGTTTCATTGTTTTCTTTACTTGTGGAAAGTCACAGGCATGACTTGTTGCCTGTGACATACTATGTGATACTGCATCAACAGCTGTGTAATGCAGGTCATGTCTAGCAAAGTACCTTTTCCAGTTTTTCAAAGTGCAAGCATGTTGTCTTGCAGGCCTTTTCCTTGTAATCAAAATTGCAATAACTGTATTGTAACCCAGTTCCATATCTGTGAAATTAAAGAAAAAAAAAGAAATCACTGAAGTGTTTTTGAACTTTTTTGGGGGTGTAAACACATACTGAACCTTTACAAACATAAATAAATTGTTTAATTACAGGTAAATCCAAGAGATGCATTTAACAAGGTTAAATACAGTGAACATAGAAACATAGAATTTGACGGCAGATAAGGACCACTTGGCCCACCCAGTCTGCCCATTTCCCTACCTAATGGATAAGCTTCAGATCCTAGTTAACCAGCAGCCTACTTCTTTCTACCCCCCAGAATTGCCTTATGGCTGTCCCATGCATGCTTGAATTAATCACTGTTTTTGACTCCACAACCTCCTCCGGAAGGCTGTTCCATGCATCCACAACCCTCTCTGTGAAAAATTACTTCCTTACATTACCTTCCTTACATTTCCCATCATAAAGATTACTGCAGTTTGAATGGCAATATGTTTTTTGTTGTTTTAGTGCCATTTTCAGTCATTGTAATGGGAAAAAGAAACTCTTCTTTCATGAGCTGATGATTCATAGAAACATAGAAGCATGGAATCGGATGGCAGATAAGGGCTGCTTAGCCACCCACTCTGATCAGTTCTCATATGTATTTTTTTTTCTCCACCTTCATTTTTACTGTAGACCTACTTGATCTACAGTGCTGCTCCCCCCCACACAATTCCTTTGTACCTATTACAGGCATTTTTTAACCCTCCACACTGTGTTTACCTTCACTATCTCAGCTGGAAGGCTATTCCAAGAATCCACCACTCTTTCTGTGAAGAAATATTACTCCCTTCTCTCCTGGACCTACCCCCAGCTTCATACCATGGCACTTTGCTCTTGAACTTCTTTTCTTTCTGAAAAATGCTCCCCTCCTGTACATTATCAACTCCTGTGAGCTATTTAAAGGTCCCCTCTCACTCTCTCTCTCTCTCTCTCTCCTCTTTTCTCCTCTCCTCCAGGAGGTACTTATTGAGCTCTTTTAGCCTCTCCTTGCAGGATTTTTGAAGCAGACCCTGCATCATTTTGGTAGCCCTCCTCAGAGCTGTCTCCACTCTGTCCTTCCAGAGATATAGGGCCCAATTCAGAAAGCTCCCCTGAATGGAACAAGGAGCTTGTGCCACCAAGTATAGCACAAGGTGTGGCTTGCACCAAAAAATGTGCCGGGAGGGATTCACAAAGGCAGCCTGCATCAAACACCAAAGAGGCCTTGTGCCAGCCTTGCACCACAAAATGGACTGTGGCATGATGCTAGTTGATGCAGGTTGCCATATCCCCTAAGTCAGCATTCACAAAACCCTCTCAGAGGGTAAATTTCTAAGTATCATTGGACCAGCCAGGGCTGGTCTAACAGTACTTGGAAGTGTGTCCTCTGGGAGAATTTAGACATTTGCAGCAATATGCCACAATCCCTCCCCTCCCAGCTCCGCTCTCCTTACAGATACACTTAATTCATTTCCTCAGGGGCTAGGGGCCCCCACCCGGTCCCCTTGTACTAAACAAATCACATCCCTCGTGGTCTAGTGAACCCCCCTTCCTATCCTTGAACTGCCCATATACTTTAAATGTAGTCTTCCCTGGTGGCCTAGTGGACCCCCTTCCCTATCCCCTATGTCACCATAAATAACTGAATAACTTTCCCTGGTGGTCTAGCAGATCTTCTTCCCTATCACCCACTTTTCCAGAAAGAGTTAAATAAAATACCCTGATGGACTAGTGGACCCCCCATCACCTCCCCACCCTGGCAGGCAGTTTCCCACCACCCCACTCCCCCCATCTGATCCTCAAGCCGGCGAGCGGCACAACCCTTCTCTCGCCACCACAGCTGGTTGATGACTGAGCTGTCAAGAAGCGTGTACTGTAAACAGTACGCACTCATTGACTGACAGTTCACTCACTGAGCTATCTATCAATGAGTGTATACTGTATACAGTACTCACTCCTTGACAGCTCAGTTGGAAATCAGCCATGGTGGTGAGAGAAGGGCTGTGCCAGTTGCCAGCTCAAGGATTGGATGGGGCGTAGGGTGGTGCAGTACTGCCTGCCAGGATGGGGGAGCCACTAGACTACCACAGTACATTATTTAATTATTTCTGGGGAGATCGGGGGATAGGGAGGGAGGTCCACTAGATCACCATGGAAAGTTATTTAATTATTTATGGGGACATCAGGAATTGGGAAAGGGTCCACTAGGCCAGCAGGGCAGAATATATTTAAAGTATATGGGCAGTTTGGGGATGGGAAGGAGGTCTGCTTGACCACCAGGGGTATGATTTGTTTAGTACAAGTGGATCAGGGTGGGTGGGGGGACTGCTAGCCACCAGGGACATAAATTAATTTTATTTGTAAGTTGATCACAGCTAGGGGGATTGCAAACCACCAGAGACTTGTGTTACTGTAATTTAAAAGGTGAACGGTGCTGGGGGGGTGCTAGCCACCAGAGATTTCTATCCATGATGCTATTGCTGCAGGGCAGCCCCATTACTTACAGCTCACCTTTTAGATGCACCGTTGGTTTGGGGCAGGACCATGGTTGCTACAAGCTGTGGTACGTTGCCGCTGGGACCCTTCCCGATAGTGAATCAGGTGCAGGGTCCTTCGTGCACCAGTGATCGGTGCAAGTTGCCTTTGGAGCAGCTTATGCCAACCTTTATGAAACGAGCCTGTGGTCTCCTGAATGGGACACAGTGCTCAATATGTGGTCTTATTAGTGATTTATACAGGGGCAACACCACCTCCTTTTTTTTGCTGAGTATACCCCTTCTTATGCACCCCAGCATCCCAGTAGACCTCCCGACTGCATTGTGACACTGCCTAGCCACCTTTATATCATTTGATATGATTACCCACAGGACTCTTTCCTGCTTGGGGATTGTCTGCATCATTCCACCCATTTTGTACTCTGCCCCCTGATTTCCATGGCCTAGGTGCATTAGTTTGCACTTTTTCGTGTTAAAACCCAGCTACCACATCCTTGATCACTCTAACAGTTTTTTCAGATGTCTGCCCATCCTTTCCACCTCCCCTGGAGTGTCCACCCTATTGCAGTTCCTGGTGTCATCTACAAAGAGGCTGACCTTCTCTTCCAGCTCCTCTTCTATGACATGAATAAAGACATTAAAAAGGATCGATCCCAAGCTAGTCCGGTGGTGCTGAAGGTTGAGGCACTGGAAGCCACACCTCGTGCCACACCAGTGACACGGGTTTTGGGATTGAGCTCGGACCATCAGGGGTTGGCGGGAGAGGACAGGATTGAGCATCCAGAGGACTGATCTCCTCTCCTGGGGGTGGGTTCTGGGGATTCTCCTACCTAGTGGAGGCCCCTGGAGGTGGCTGGGAGGTGCTTTACCCAGAGGGGGGGCAGCCAATGGGGTCTGGTGCCAGTGGGCATCTGCTGGAGGGGGCTGAAGCATCCCATCCATGCACTGGCACCATCGCACATCCGCACCAGGGGGAGGAACAAAGTGGAAAATCTACCTATCCCTGGTAGGTGAAGGTGTGTCCAGGGGTGTCGCACCCATGCCCAAATGCCGGGTCCTCCATGCCTGCTTCTGGTGCCCCACTAAGCCTGGCCACTCCATCAGATTATAGCTAGAGCACCAGTAGGAGTTGGTGGTCCCACCCCTTGGGGCTCAGAGCCAGGGGGTCGAGCGGTCTAGATGATGGTGGGGAACGGCACATTGGAGCAGCAATGGAGGACTTCAGGCAGGGTGAAGAAGCCAGGACCAAGCATCCACACCAGAGAAAGTCTGGGTGATGGTGAGTAGGAGAATAAATAGAGTTGAAAAGAAAAAAAAAAGGACCGGTCCCAGCACTGAACCCTGAGGTACCATGCTGGTCACCCTTCCTCTCTTCCTTTGAGCGAACTTCATTTACAACTATCCCTGTCTCTTATCCCCTAACCAGTTTCTTACCCAGGTTACCACCTTGTTGAGCACCCCCAATCAACACAGCTTGCTTACCAGTCTCCTATGTGGAATGGTGTTCAAAGCCTTGCTGAAATTGAGGTAGGCCACATTCACCGCTCCACTCTGATCTAACTCCTTGATCACCCAGTCAAAGAAATTTATCAGTTTTGTTTGGCAACACTTCCGCCTTGTGAATCCATGCTGTCTCAGGTCCTGTAACCCAGTAGATTCCAGATATTCCAAAATCCTTTCCTTTAAAAGTGTTTGTATTACCTTACCCACCACCAATGTCAGACTGACAGGCCTATAATTGCCCGCATCTTCCCTGCTACCACTTCTGTGAAGTGGGACTACATCTGCCCTTCTCCAGTGCTCTGGGGCCACTCTGGTCACCAGTGATCTGTAAAAATAGGTCTGTCAGAGGTGTAGCCAATACCTTCCTATGATTCTTCAGCACTCTTGGATGCACCCCATCTGGCCCCATAGCTTGTCCACCTTCAGCTTAGTGAGTGCTTTCTGGACTCTTTCTTCAGTATAAGGACTATTGTCCACTTCCCTCCTATCACACTTCCTGATGCTTTTTCACAATTCTTTCCCTTCCCCTTGCTCTGTGAACACTGAGCAGGAGTATCTGTTCAAGATGTCTGCATTTCTTGGCCCTCCTCTGTACTATCCCCCCATTTTCAACCATACAATCCCTCCCTTAGTCTTCCATTTTTGGTAACATACCTAAAAAAATGTATTGTCCCCTTTTGTTACTACCAGAACTATTCTTTCTTTAGTTTGTGCCTTTGTACTCCCTACTGTTTTCCCTACCTCCCTCTGTTTTTGCTGATAAACTTTCTTATCTTTCTCTCTCTAGGTTTCCATATACCTCCTGAATACTACTCTTTTAGTCTTTACCTTTTCTGCCACCTCCTTCAAGAACTATAGTGGTTTCCTCTTCCTTTTGCTTATTTGTTTGATGCAGAGATTTGTTGTCTTCAAAATGCCATCTTTTATTTTTGGCCCACCGTTCCTCCACCCCAAGTCATTCCCCCCTCCCCCCCACCAGGTCATTCCTGAGGCATTCACCCATCTTCATCAACTCAGCCCTTCTGAAGTTCAGGTCCCTCACCATTGTGTGACTGGATTCTGAAGCTGTTTTATGTTGAACCACACTGTACAATGATCACTGGTCCCCAGATGGCTCCCCACCTTGAAATTTGCAATACTGTTCCTGTTAATAAGCAACATGTCAGGTATTGCCCAGTCATGAGGGGGTTCACTGACTAGTTGCCTGAGGAACACCCACTGCAGGGAGTCCAGGATGTCCCTGCTTTTAGCTGAAGCCACATATGGGAGGCTCCAATCTACATCTAGCAGATTGAAGTCCCCCAAAAGCAACAACTCCCCTTTTTTAACCATTTTGCCAATTGCTTCCAACATTTCCTTATCAAACTCCTCCCCATGTGCTGGAGGCCTGTAGATCATGCCTAGTGGCTATATTTCCTGACTCGAGGTGACCTTGCCCCTCATGAATTCCCTATATTTCTGTTGCTGTTATGCTTTCCTTCAAATAAAACACCACACTCCTTCCTTTCCTTCCCATCCTGCCCTTTCTAAACAGTGTGTAACTTGGTGAGGCCATGTCCCAGTCATGGATGTCAGTGCACCACAACTCGATAATGGCCACAACATCCAGGTAAGCCTCTGCCATAATGGCCTATAAGTCTGGGATCTTATTTGCCAGACTTTTAGCATTAACTCACCTGGCCTTCCAGATGTTTTAGCTCTTTGCTTGTTTCCCCCTTTTTCCTTTTGTTTCCCCTTCCTCCCCCTCTGCTTTGCCTGTTGTTTCCCCACTTCCTCTTTTGATAACCCCCTGCTTCTTTGATTAACTTGCACCTTGGTGGGATTCACTCCCCTCAAGATCTCCCAACTATCTATTTCAGCATGTGGGGGGGCACTTTCTGTCTCCCTTTTTTCCTCTACCACCTCTCAGTTAGTTTAAATGTTCACGAGTGAGGTGCTCACAAAAGAAGAATTTTAGCTCATGAAAGAAAATTGTTTTAAAAACTGGAAATGAACTATGTAGGCCAATAGGAATGAAGTTCTGAGGTCACCACAGCACAGAAAGTCAGCCATCTTGCTGAGAGACAGTCAAGACTACTAAGATTACCAGCTAATAGTAAGTAGTGTACTGCTGACATATTTTTTACTTTTTAAACACTTTAAAGTTGTACTGTAGTTCAGAAAAAATAAATCACAATTCTAGTACATCATGTATTAATGTCATGGGATATGTTGGTTTGATAACTGCAGGCCATATATTTGACTTGCAATTTGCTTAGTTACAAATATAAAGGCCATCAATGAATGCATTTTTTTCCTTTTTTTATGACTCAGTATTCCTCTTTTATGAGTGACTCATGAAAGAAGATTGGGTCACAAAGCAAGAATACTGAGTCATGAAAGATTTAAAAAAAAACATTATAAAACTGTAAGAAATACTTCCCTGACTTGAAAAAAACATAGAAATCAAGTAGTTTACTTGCCAGAATCATGAACTGTAAACCTATATGTGCTACAAAAAAATACAGCTTCAATTTGTACCACATTGTTCATTGGTTTTGCTACACACTGCTTAGTTAATATTAAGGCAAGATAATCATTGCTGAACAATGTTAATGCGCCAAGTGAAGAATCAATGGAAAATGTGTAAGTTTAGATCACAGCCGTACATAGAAACATAGATGTTGTCGGCAGATAAGAACCTCTTGGACCACCTAGTATGCCCTATATTCCCTACCTACTGTTCCACTGCAGACCCCACTTGATCTCCAGTGTCTCCCCCTTCCCTTGCCTTACTTCTAAGGTCCCCTTGTGTCTATCCCATGCATGCTTGAATCCTGTTACCATTTTAGCAACCACCACCTTTGCTGGGAGGCTATTCCAATTGTCCACCACCTTCTCCATGAAGAAGTATTTCTTCACTTCTCCTCTGAGCCCCCCCCCAGCTTCATAGCGCGAACCCTTGTCCTGGAGCATCTTTTTCTATGGAAAATGCTACCTTCCTGTACCTTATTAATATCTGTGAGATATTTGAACACTTCTATCATATCTCCCCTTTCCCTCCTTTCCTCTAGAGAGTACATATTTAGTTCCTTGAGTCTTTCCTCAGAAGGTTTTTGATGCAAGCCCTGCACCATTTTGGTAGCCCTCCTTTGTAGCACCTCCATCCTATCTACAGTAGGTCCTTCTGGAGTTAGGGCCTCCAGAACTGGACACAGTACTTGAGGTGGGGTCTTACCGGTGATTTATACAGGGGCAATACAACCTTCCTTCTTCTGCTGGTGATGCCCCCCCATGCACCTGATCATCCTGCTAGCCTTCCTAACTGCCTTAACACACTGCTTGGCTACTTTCAGGTAATCAGAAATGATTATCCAAGGTCCCTTTCCTCTTTCATGGTTGATAATACCTCCCAACTCAATTGGTATGTTGCCCCTGGGTTTCTGTGCCCCAGGTGTATGATTTTGCACTGAAACCCAGCTGCCATTCCCTTGATCAATCTTCCAGCTTTTTCAGATTATCCCTCATTCCTTCCACTCTGTGTGGTGTATCCACTCTGTTGCAGATTTTTGTCTCCTCCATGAACAAGCATATTTTCCCCTCCAGCCCTTCTGCAATGTCACTAATAAAGACACTGAAGAGGACTGGGCCTAGTACTGACCATCGTGGCACCCGGCTTGTCACCTTGCGTTCTCCAAAGTGGACCCCATGTACCACAACCACCCTCTGATTCCTATTGCCTAGTCAACTTCTTACCCATTTTACTACTTTTGGACCTACTCCTAGGTTGCCAAGCTTGCTCACCAGTCTTCTGTGTGGAATGGTGTCAAACGCCTTACTGAAATTCAGGTAGACTAAATCTACTCTCCTCCCTGATCCTCTTCCCTGGTCACCCAGTCAAGGAACTCGAACAGGTTTGTCTGGCAATACCTCCCCCTGTGAACTCATGTTGCCTCAGATTCTGTAATCCACTGGTTGCAAGGTATTCCCCAATCCTTTCCATAAGTAGTGATTCCATTACTTTACCTACAGCACTAGCAAAGTCAGGCTGAGAGGTCTGTAATTTCCTGCCTCCTCCCTATTTTCACTTTTGTGTAGTGGGACCACATCTGCCCTCCTCCAGTCCCCGGGAACCTCTCCTGTTTCTAGTGATAGGTTGAACAGAGCTATCTGAGGTACAATCAGCACCTCCTTCAGCTCCCTCAGTATCCTAAGGTACACCCTTGTCTGGTCTCATTGCCTTGTCCACTTCTAATTGTGCTACTTCCTTGAGGACTCTCTCCTCAGTAAAAGGATTAGTGTCCACCTCACTTCCATTAATGTCCTTGTCCCTTATCTTTGGCCCATCACCTACCCTTCCTTCACAAATACTGAACAAATGTAATTGTTCAAGGTCTGCTCTTTCTGGGTCCTCTTCCTCCCAGCCCCCCTTCCCTGCTTAGCCTTACAATCCATCCTTTGGTCTTTCTCTACTTGCTTATATACTGTAGAATTGGTTTATTTTGCTGTAAAAAAAAGTCTCACTATGTTTGCTTTAGAAAGAGACCCACTAAATTAATTTAACAACTAAGTATGATCCTGTGTCATACTCATTTCACAGAAGTACAGGACAGTGAAATTTAACTGCAGCTTACAGGTCACGTAGGCTTGGATCACTAAATTAAATGAACGTGTGACTTTTCAATTCTGCAGTATCTAAAGAATGTGTTATCCCCTTTTTTACTGAGTTGGCAATATTCTCCTCCATTTGCACCTTTGTACTCCTAACTGCTCTTCCTGCCAGTCTGTCTCTCCTGGTTACTCTCCCTATCCTCCACCTTCTGTGTCCTTTTGTATCTTCTAAAAGCTAGTTTTTTTGCCCTTTCTTTTTCTGCTACTTCTCCAGAGAACCATTGCAGTATCTTTTTTCTCTTGTCCTTGTTAACCTTCCAGACACAGAGATTTGTTGACTTTTCAATGCCCTCTTTTATTTTGGTTCCACCAAGCCACATTGACTGTGAAGTTGTCAAAATGTGGCATGGCGAAAGTCACAATGTCGACAGGTAAAATTTCACCTGTTAGACATTGGCTGCTTTTTTGCTTGGGGCTTCACCCCATGCACCCCCCAGTCTCTTGAGATCTAACTCTGAGTCACACTTGACTTGGAAGGAGGGAATATCACAGGGAAACTGTGAAATTTCATAGTGGGGATGTTACAGTGACAATTTCGAATTAAGTTAAATTGTCACTGTAATAACTTTTGCTGTAGTAATTTCACTGTTTCAGCATGATACACTTTATTTTTGCCCATTGTTCCTTAACTGCCCCCACCCCAAGTTTCCCTGACCCTTCTAGGGTGTCCCTAAGTCATTCTCCTAATTTCTTAATCTCGGCCGTCCTGAAGTCCAGGACCCTCATCTTAGTGCGGCTCGATTCTAACCCAGTTCTTACAGTAGCAGCCACAGGCATTGCCAGCTATTTCCAGATATTTTTCAAAATTTCTAAAGAGTTTCTCTCTGCTGCCCCTACTGTGGAAATGGAGAAAGCAGGAGATTTCTCTAGAAATATCACAGAAATTTCGAGAAATAGCTGCCAATGTCTGTGGCTACTACTGTATATTGAGCCACACTGTATGGTAATCACTGGTTTCCAGGTGGCTACCCACTGTGATGTCAGTGACACTGTCCCCATTTGTCAGTGTCACAAACCCACTCCTGAGGGTCAGGTTCACTGAGCTCACAGTGCCCACCCCTAAGTGCAATCTATGACAGGGAGAGGGAAAAAAGGGATACCCTCCCTGTGTCCTTCTAGAATGCTCACCAAGGTCATGACTGAACACCTGCCATGAGGCCCCAGAGCTCCCTCTTTACCCTGGATAAGGGTACAATACCAATCTTGAATCTTGTAGCCAAATGAGAACCCTTTCTTGGTTCTTACACAAAAGGGGAAGATCTGGTGTTAGTCTCTTCAGGGCAGCCTTGTAACCCTGATGTTGTCTTCTCCTATGAGCGCAAAATAATCTGGTTCAAATCCCCACAGACTCTTCCTTGAGACTTTCGTATTCTAACTATCTTTACCCAGATTTCCTTGTAAAGACCCTTGTTCAATTGGTAGCTTATGGTGACACCCCTTAGCAATAACAATTTAGTCACAGATTATTATTAAACTTCCCACAACCACACACAACATGAAAAATCTCACTCAGGCAGGTTTCTTAAAAACTTATTTTTCACTAAAATAATTAATGATCATACAGTTACAACTAAAAGATTTAGAAAATTTTGGTCACAGAATAGCACATATAAAAGTGGAAAAAATACATAACAAATGCATTATAACTGTTATCTAAAGTTCTACCTTAAGTATGCAGTAAGTTGTAGTCCAGAAGAATAAATGAAGTCTGAAAAAATCCTTTCTTCCTTTTCAGCCACTGTCAGGTTGCTCCGTGTCTAGTCAGGAGAGTGTCCACTGTGCATTGCAATGAGCTTCTCTTTACAGGGATATTTATAGTCCCTCTGGCAATCTGAAAAAAAAAAAACACATTTCTGGTTTATAGCAGGTGGCCTCCTCTTTCAGCCAGCAGGTTTCTGTCTAGCTTTTTCCAGATTTTAAGAAATTATTATTTATTTCCTTATTTTGATCTTGATAGCACCACTTCGTGGCACTACTGAAAAAATGTAATCAGACTGTGGTAACCTTGCTGACACCTCCTGCCTAAAACCATTTCTCCTTTTGATTGTAAGGGTTTATGACAGGGGAGATAGCTTCTATCATCCTGAGATTTTATTACACAAATTAACTAACCAGGGACTTCCATCCCCTTTGAAAATATAATTTTCAGCTTCCTGGCTAGTAGCTGTTTTCCTGGGTCACAGAGAAATGTTACATATTT
Source organism: Neoceratodus forsteri (assembly GCA_016271365.2). Taxonomy (NCBI): domain Eukaryota; kingdom Metazoa; phylum Chordata; order Ceratodontiformes; family Ceratodontidae; genus Neoceratodus; species Neoceratodus forsteri. The sequence goes on along the minus strand of CM057449.1, from coordinate 1,578,091,086 downwards.
TGTAAGACCTTTTCTTATTTCCTGTGATTTTTCAGTAAAACTATGTATTGTTTTAAAAAAAAAAACATGGGCATCTTTTGTGGCATGTAACATATACAAAATCAGATAAAACATTATAACAGAAATATATCTGCAATTAATGACTGGTAGTTGGCTAGCTCTCAACATCCCTGCCTCCCAGACTGAATTTGTGGGAACACACCCCCTACTGCATGGTAAGGTTTTCACAAATTCTGTTACTGTTTTAACTGGTGAGATAGGCCATCTGCATTGGCATTGGCTGATCTGGCCCTGTGGGTAATTGTCATGTCATAGGCCTGTCAGGCAATACTCCATCTTAAGAGATGAACATTTATTTTTCCAATCTAATTTAGCCACACCAGGGGGTTATGATTGCTCTCTACCTCAAAGTGCCTCACATATAGATACCGCTATAATTTCTTCAGGTCCCGTACCAGCGCAAAGAACTTCTTTTCCACCATGAAGTATGCCTTCTCCCAGGGAAGAAACCTTTTGCTCAGGTATACAATTGTGTGGTCTTTTCCCTGATTAGATGTCTGACTGAGGTCTGCTCTAATCCCCACATCTGAGGCATCTGTCTGGGCTAAAAATTGCTTAGAGTAATCTGGACTGGCCAACACAGGGGCACTGTACAGTGCCTCCTTTAGCTGTGCAAATGCTCATTCACAGTCTGGCTCCCAGTATGCCTTTTTTGGGTTTCTTTTTTTTAGCAGGCCAGATAGGGGAGCTGCCATGGTACTGTAATTTGGTACAAATGTTTAATAGTACCCTAAGGTCCTTAGGAAGCTCCTAACCTGCTTCTGGGTTTCAGGCATAGGCCATGCCTCTGTTGCCTCAGCCTTTGCTTGAGTAGGGTGACGCTGCCCAGCCCCACTACATGGCCTAGGTATTCCACCTCCACCATAGCCAACTGGCACTTTTCAGCCTTGACAGTGAGCCCTTCCCTTTGTATCCTGCCCACCACTTCCTTTAGGTGGGACAGGTGTTCTATCTGGTAGCCTATGACAATGGCAACCATGACTGAGCACTTTGCAGCACCTGTCCGCAGGACTACGAGGAAGACAGGGTGACCAGATTGGGGTGCTGTAAATATAGTGATAGGATATCGCTATATGTACACGCATGTGGGGGGGACAGCATACCATATGATGGGTGGAAGGGGAGGGAGGGTTTGTGAGGTGTAATGTGGTGGTGGGCTGCTGAGCTGGCCATGTGGTGTGGTGGGTGGGTGGCAGCCTAGGGTTGTGAGTGTGCTGGGTTCAGTTCCAGGAGCACATTCATTTTGTTGTGCCTGGCCATTTTTTTTTCAGATTTGTACTCCCCCTGACATGCACCCCTCTGGAGTTGAGAATCTCTAGTAGGGGTGTGTGTGGGGGGTGAACCCTCCATGAGGTGGGTTCAGGTGGCACAGCCCCCTGCATAAAAAAAATAGTCCCCAGCTCCCTTTTACTGTTCTCTGGAGTGTACATTGCTGAAGTTGTTTTTTGTCGATGTACACTTGCCCTAATGGTGATCGCATTTACATGATCGCTGTTATCACATGGAATCTTCTGTCCAGCTGGCACTGAAGATAGCAATATCATCCTGATAAGCCACTGTGTACTCTTTAGAACCATGTAAAACCTGGTTGACCAACCTTTGGAAGGTGTCAGGGGCATTCCTCCTTCCAAAAGGCATTACCCAGAAATTGAATAATTCTTTTGGAGTGATGAAGGCCAACCGCTCTCTAGCTCTGGCAGTTAATTCCACCTGCCAGTACCCTTTCATCAAGTCAATGGTGGTAAGGTAGGTTGCCCCTCTCAACTTGTCAAGTAATTCATCCATCTGTGGCACTGAGTGGGCATCAGACTTCATGACCATGTTGAGTCCACGACAGTCCACACAGAAGCAAGTAGAGCCATCCGGCTTGGGGACAAGGACTACAGGTGAGGCCCAGGGACTGTGGGATTTCTGGATTACCCCCAAATCAAGCATTTCCTCCACCTCCCTTCTAATGTCCTTTAGGATGGCCACAGACACCTAGTAGGCTGTCCACCATATGGGCGCTTGCATCCTGGTGTCAACATCATATGTTGCTAAGGGGGTTCATCCAGGCTTGGCCATAAACAAAGGGGCAAAGTCCTCTAAAACCTCCTTCACTTCCTGGGACTGTTCCAAGGTCAACTGGGATGACAGTTTGATTGCCTTCACAGATGACTCCCACTTGCTTTCCTCTAGCAAGTGCAGGAGTGGGTCTTCTTTGTCCATCCCCTTCCTCAGGACTACACACTGCAAATACCATGTCAGCCCTTTTTACATATTGATTCATCATGTTGACATGGTACATCCTATGGATTTGTCTCCTGTCAGACAGTTCCACAATATAATTTGCTTCATTGACATGTCAGACTACTTTATATGGTCCCACCCACTCAGCCTGCAGCTTGTCCTTCTGGACCGGAATTAGGGCCATTACTTCCTGACCTGCGCTGCATGTGTGAGCTCTGGCTCCATGATCATACCAGAATTTTTGCTTCTGTTGGGTGGCTGACAGGTTGCTTTGGGACACCCTCATATGCTCCTTCAGCTTCTCCCTAAACTTAAGGAAATACTCCACTATGGGAGTCCTCTGGGTGGCGTGTTTGCCTTCCCAGTCTTCCTGGATCAAGTCTAGGGGCCCATGCACCCTATATTCACATAAGAGTTCAAATGGTGGAGAATTCTGTTGACTCTTGGGGCACCTCCCTGTATGCAAACAACAGGGGGGGAAGGTATTTATCCCAGTCCCTCCCATGCTGTTCAGTAAATACTTGGAGCATCAATTTTAGGGTACTGTTAAAATGTTCCACAATCCCATTGGCTTGTGGGTGATAAGGTGTTGTGGGTCTCTGCACCACCCACACTTCTCCCACAAACACTTCATTAGGTCCAACATGAAGGTATCTCCTTGATCAGTCATACCCTCCTGCGGAAACCCAACATGGTAGAAAATCCCTAGCAAGGTGTTTGTCACTTTATCTGTCATAAGTGAGGAGAGGGCTACCACCTCTGAGTATTGGGTGGTGTAATTGATCACTGTCAGGATAAATGTCTTCCTGGAGGAGCTTGGGGCACTCAGAAGTCCCACACTATCCATTCCTACCTTCTGGAATGGCTCCTTCACTATGGGCAAGGGAATTAGGGAAGCTTTGGTTTTACTACCTACCTTTTGTATCTGTTGGCACAGGTGATACTACCTGCAATATCCCTTTACCTGCTTGGTGAAGTTGGACCAATAGAAATTCTGGGCCAATCTCTGCATGGTGCGCATGATGCCCAGATGTCTGTACATGTGGATGTCATGAAGTGACCTTGAGCAGTTGCTTATGATACCTCTGGAGAATGACAAGCTACTTGCCCATCACTCCTGTCTCTGTCCTCACATCCTGTGTATACAGCAGTCTATTGTCCCAAAATACTCTATGTCTTATGTCACCTCCCAGAGTCCTGTCAGATTCTGCACAAGCACTTAGCCTCTCCAAACTAGTGTCAGTCCAATAAGCAGCTGCAAAATCTTCACATTTTCCCCAAGGCATGGGACATGTTCCCTTCAGTTCCTAAACTGGGGTCCATAACTCTAGCATCAGGGCATTCAGGGTCACTGCCATCCCTAACCTCCTGACCACTGGTTACCTCTCCATCCTTGGAGTAACCTTCTGTAGCTGTCTGGTGCATGGCTACTTAGGGAAGTCTTTCCTCCCTTTTACTACCCTCCATTTCAGGAAACGCAGGCTGGGGAACCAGCCTCCCATTTTTTCCCCACAGAGGCTTCTATGGGGTTCAGGGAACTACAAGCAGCATTTGCCATCTGACTGTGGGTAACTGCACACTCTACTCCCTTCTGGAGATTCTTTCCTATAATCACATCCAGGGTGAGGTTGTCTGGCATGGGCACTTTTTTCACCAGCTCTCCTGTCTCACCCCAGTCTAATAGAGCACTACGAAGTGGCAGAGTTTTCTCCTCCCCATTGAATCCCCTCACAGTGATAAACTGATCTGGTATAAGCTGGTCAGGCCCAACAAAATCCCCTTTTACTGATGTAAGAGATGCCCCCGTGTCCCTTAACCCATGGGTCTGCACCCCATTTACAGTAACTACGTGTATGTGCTGCCTTATGTTTACAAGCATGCTTTCAGGGATACACAGTGTACCCAACTCTATTAGAGTAGCAGTTTGTCCACTCTGTGCCTTTTCAGGACACTGTCTAGCAAGATGCCCTTGCTGTTAACAGTCATCATTCTTTTTTCCCCAAGACATCCCTCTTTGGTAACTTGGGGCTTCCCCTTTCTGCAGAGGCTGTGAGGGTTTTAGCTGCCTTGAAAGTGCGTTTTTCCTTTTCAGCCCCGCCACACTCGCCACACTTCCTTTCAGAGCAGGCCTGCTCCTGGCATAGTGGTCTGAGAGCTCAGCAGCTTGCTGTGCTGTTTCTGGATCTCGGTTCTCTAGCCAGGTTTACAACTCTGCTGGGCAAGCCCAAAAGAACTGCTGTAAAAGTACAACATCATCAGTTTTCCCCACAGAGTTTGCTTCTACCCCTCCCACCAAAGTTTTAAAAACTGACATTGCTTTTGGGAAGAGTTCCTCAAAGCTCATGTCCAGGCTTTTTTGGAGTTTATGGAATTTAACCCTGTAGGCCTCAAGAGTCACTTCATACTTTTTAAGCAAAGCAGCTTCAAGTTTCTCATAATTGCTACTGCCCTGATTGTCCATTTGGCCTAGTGTCTCACACCTTTTACCAGTAAGTAGCAGGGATAATTGGAAGCTCCAGGACTCCCTGGGTACCTTGGCATGGATAAAGACCTTTTCAAATGAATTAAAAAATGAATCCATATCCTCCCCCTCTTTAAAATCAGCTATTAATTTTGAATTTAACTTATACCCTTGCCCTGGAGTTTCAGGTTCACCCCTGCCACTTACCTCCTCTGGTGCTGGTTGTTGGCGTCTCAGCTTCCATAGTTCACACTCCCTCTGTCTCTGTTTTTCTTTCCTCTTAGCCTCTCTCTGAAGCTACTTTTTCTTTTCCTTGGCCTCACTTTGATGCTGTTTTTGCTTTTCCTCAGCCTCTCGCTGAAGCTGCCTTTCTCTTTTCTGCATCTCCAGTTCAAATATTTTCTGCTCGAACTCCTTCTGCTGTTGGGCTTTGAACTTCATCTGCTTGAATTCTAGCTCCAATTTCCTCAACTCTAGCTGTAGACTGATTGCTTTTAGCTCCAGCTCTATGGTGAACTTCTCCTGCTGCTGTGGTTCAGAGTTCCCTCTGGTCTTGCTGTCCTCCTGGGTTAGCAACTAGTGGGTTAGCCACTATCAGCAAATATTGCACCGCCTGCGTTATTAGTATAATTTGTGTTTGAGCTCTGTTAGTTTATTTTATTTTATAGTTGTTTATAGTGTAGTCAGCCAGAGTTCGAGTGAGTTACTAAGTTTACTAGTTATGGACTAAATTGAGCTCTTCTCTGACTGTGGATTAAGTACATGTTTGTCTGTATCTCGATGTACCTGTTGATAGCAGTGAAATGGACTAAATTTGGAATTACCGCTATCACTATCCATTATTAAAGGACTGCTCTAACTTCAACAGCTCATTATTCTTTTATTTGGACTGGTATCCACTACCTGTTGGCAGCATTTGCTGGTTTGAAATGTATGGGATTGATTGTGCTCTTGCTGATCTGCTGCCCAAAAAAACTTTTGAGGGGGGTCTGGTTGGGCTCTAGGGAGTTGCCAATGTTGGGAATCTGATTGGATTAAGAGTGAAGCAATCTTTGGAGTCGAACAGTCTGATTGTTGGGAATGGAATTTCTGTGGCTTGATATTGCCTTGCAGTTTGATCACCATTGGAATTATTTTGGGAACTGATTGCTATCGATTGTGTGAACTTTGGTTGGGGGAGAAGCTGAAGCAGCCGTGAATTTTGGGGAATACTGCTGAAGGTGGTCTGCTGTTGGATCTGGAGTGGGTGGCACCAGTCTTGAGCCCGCCGGAGGGTGGTCGCGTGTTACTGGTGCCTCCTAGGCCTCCCGGGGGGGTCTGCTGGTAAGCAGACGTTGTACTGGGGACTGCTGCTGCAAATCCTACTGGGTGCAGTGGTTGGTGCACAAGAAGCAGTTATTTTCCCCTTCACACTGCTGGCTTTTACTCTGATAGCATTCCTAGAAGTGAGATATGAGATCCGACTGACACCAACAGCTGAGTAAACTTGCAGCTTTTCTGAAGATGCATTTAAACTTTACTGGTTTGAATATCTTTTTGTGTTTTCACTGCATGCTCACATCTCAGATTCTTAGTGAGCGTGGAGTCTTGGATTAAGAGTTCTGGAAGCTGACTAAGGGAGGTTCTCTGCCCGATCTACTGCCGATGAATATTGTATTATTGGTATTGAAACTGTTATACCTGTGGAGCTGTGACACAATCTTTAAAGATGAACTGACTATGAACTGCAAGCTCTCTGTACTTAATTTTTAGACTGCTGTAGTATTTTCTGTTAATTTGTAGTTTGTGGGGTTTATGCTGTTTATGTTGAGGGGATTGATAGTTGTGTGAATTGGTGTGTGATTGTAGTGAGTGTGTTGATTGCTTACATCTTTGGTGGGGTTGTGTGAGAGGCACCCCATCGAAGGTGATTGTATATAGGTGGGGTGACATTGTAAAGTGAAATTATTTGATTGGAAATTTTTGGGGGATTCATTTGTTTATTGCTAAATTTTGAAATGTGTTGGGAGAGTTTTAAGACTGCCAGGCATTATTCTCCCACCATGCTCAGAGATCTACACACTTTTAACTGTCCCCCATTAACAGTTGAGGTGTATAAGAGATTTTGAGCTGTGGGGATAGTCAAAATCAATTGAAGGGGGCGTGATCCAGGCATGGTGGGAGAATGGAGAGGGGTGGATTGATAGAGGTTCTGGGGAGCAGGAGATGCCCTGGGGCAAAATGGGTTCAGGAAAGGGGTTTCTCCTGCCTGGTCCCCATACCCAAGAGCTCCACAAATAGTGGGCAGGTCCAGGATCTTTCTCGATGACCCATCCAACCTGGGTGGTGTTGTGCAATGCCAGATTGATTAGGAACATGACGGCTATTATAGCTGATCTTGTTGAAGCATCCAACCTGGCTTACATCACCGAGACCTGGCTGGATGAAAATGCAGGCATTATCTTGTCATCTACTGTTCTAGCTGGGTTTTTGGTGATACACTACCCGAGATTGGATCTTAGGGGTGGGGTGTAGCCATTATGTTTAAAATGGAATTGGCCTTGTGGATGTGCCAGTAGGGTGCACTCGATCCTTTGAGTGTATCCTGGGAGCAGGTGCAGGGTTCAGGATACTCCTCTCCTACCGTCCACTCAGTGATGGAAGAGAATTCCTGAACGAGTTCGCGGACTTCATTGTCAATGTGGCTCTGAAGTAGCCCAGATGGTTAATTCTGGGTGACTGCAATACCTGGGTCAATAATGAACTCTCACAATTTGGAAATGATCTCCTCCAGCCTATGTCTATGTTGGGCCTTACACAGGTGATTACCTCTGTTACCCATTTGGGGGTCACCTTTTGGATCTCGTGTTCCTCCTGGGGATGGAGATCATGGACCTCCGGGTAGGACCAGTCAATTGGTCAGACTAACACACTATAAGATTCAGCTAACACACTATAAGGTTCAGTTTTGGGGTACCCCCCAAATAGGTCTTCCCCTACAGAGATGGTCCAGTACTGCCCATTAAGGGGAATTATGCCAGCGGGCCTACTGGCAGTGCTGGACCTATTGGGTTTATCGAGTGAATGCATGTGTCCAGAGGGTCTTGTACTGGCCTATAATAAGGCAGTAGGTGATGCCCTGGACTTAATTGTCCTGTTCGTGTTCACCCACTCACTCTGAGCCCAAGAACCCCTTGGTATGATGGGTCCTTGAAGGAAATGAGAAGATTGGGTCAAAGGCTAGAGAGAACTTGGTGGAAATCTGGTCTGGATGCTGACAGGCTTAGATTGATGGAACATTATAAGGGCTGTCAATTAGCAATTTCCCATAAGAAGGCAGAATTCCTGTCCAGGGAGATTGCTGCCGCATGAAATTGACTGGCTCAGCTCTTCTGGACTATGGTCAGACTGTGCAATCCAGTCTGTCTTCAGTCTGGAAGAGATTTTTCACAAATGAAGTGTGATCAGCTTGCTCGATTCTTTGGACATAAGATTGAAAGCATCAGGTGGGGTATTGGCCAGCTCTCTCTATGAGGGATTTTGGAGATCAGAGGGAGGTGGTGAGCACCCATCCTACCTGGTCTGACTTTAGCCGGCCAGAATTCATGAACATTGTGAGGATTGTCCAGACTTTGTGACCATCCAGCTGTAGTTTGTATCCGGGCTCTACACCACTATTGGTAGGTTGTATAGGTGCTATCTGCCCGATCCTTGCTGAAATCATCTGGAGTTCCTTGGAGAAGGGGGTCTTTCCTGATCCCCTTAAGGAGGTGGTCATTTGACCACTCCTCAGAAACCCTCCTTTGACCCAGACTGTCCAGCTAACTATAGACCTGTCTCTAACCTACACTTTGTGGGTAAGGTTATTGAGAAGGTGGTTGTGTTGCAGATAGATGGCCATCTTATAACCCACAATGTCTATGATGTTCTTCAATCTGGGTTTAGGAAAAGACATAGCACTGAGACTGCTCTTGATTGGGTCTTAAATGAACTCCTAATTGCGAGAGATTGAAAGACTCATTCTATCTTAGTCCTTCTTGATCTCTCAGCGGCATTTGACACTGTGGACCATAGTGTGCTTCTGGAGTGCCTGTGGCTTCATTGTCGACTGTCTGCAACAGTACTAAATTGGTTTTGATCCTTCCTCATGGGCAGGTCACAGAGGGTTGTCACTGGAATTTATTCCTCTGATGCTGTCCCACTGTCCTGTGGTGTGCTGCAGGGCTCCAAATTGGCGTCCATGTTGTTTGCAGTGTACATGCTGCCATTAGGATATATCATTAGGTGATACAGTTTGGGTTTTCACTGCTATGCAGATGATACCCAACTGTATATGTCCTTTATTCCCTGGCAAGATGATGCGATCTCCGTGCTTAACAATTGTCTAGCCAAGATCAAGAATTAGGTGAGCACTAGCTGGCCGAGGTTGAATCTGGATATGACCAAGGTATTGGTTGTGGACACGGGTTGTCTGGAGGTGGGTCTGGGGCTGGGCACCTCTATGGTTTATGGCTTGATGGTGTCCCGCTTGTGACCTCAGACCAGGTGCGTAACCTGGGCGTTATTTTTGACAGCAGTTTGACCCTGAAATTACAGGTGTCTGCCATTGCCAAATCTTCCTTTTACCATCTAAGGAATATCACCCGGGTGAAACACCTGGTTCCTCTGGCTGACCTGCCTACATTGGTCCACACCTTTGTAACCTCCCGCCTTGATTACTGCAATGCCTTCTACCTAGGGCTTCCGGGGATTGATATCCATCGCTTGCAGTTAGTGCGAATACGATGGCCAGGATTTTGACTAGCACATCTAGGACCTATCATATTACACCTGTGCTGCACAGACTGCACCAGCTGCCAGTACAGTGGTGGATCACCTTTAAGGTCGGGTTACTGACCTATAAAGCCCTACATGAACAGGGAGCCCGGTATTTGCAAGCTCTCCTTACTCCCTACTGCCCCATCTGCTCACTCCGATCCACTGATGAGGGATTGCTAGAGATTCCCAGGGTTCAGTTAAAAACATCTGGGGTGTGCTGGCCTGGTGGTGCTGAGGGTTGAGGCACTGGATTTCATACCTCGCTCCACACTGGCAACCCAGGTTCAGGAGTGGACTCGGGCCACCCGGGGTTGGCTGGGGGGAGAAGGATTCAGCACCCAATGGCCTGCTCTCCTTCTAGAGGAAGGGATGGGGTGTTAGGCTCACTGCTTACTGCCACCAGCTGGGGTAACTCAGGTGGTGCTGGCATGGTCAGAGACAACACAGGGGTTGATGCTAGCAGAGGACAGGAGTGGACGCATGTCTCAACGTGCATCGGGCTCATTGGTCCTTATTGCATGCCGATATTCAGGGAATTAATGGAGGAAAAAAATCTCCCAAGACAGTCCTGGCAACGATCCCCCTCTCTGCTTCCAAGATGCAGAGGGGCAGACTCCGCTGTGCACACTTGCTTCCCTGAGGTCCAAGGAAAAAGGTAAGGGGGGCCTTCCTTGGCCTGCCTGGAGGGTTAACCGGGGGTTAAAAAGTAACTTGAGTTAGGCTTGCACTCTAGGGACAGACACCTCAGCAGATTGGAAAGTGGTAGACTTGAGGAATCTGAGAGATAGGAGGGTCTGGGGGGCCATAGGAGGATAAACAATAAGTATAAAAAATAAAGAAAAAAACCATCTGGGGCGTATACTTTTTCTCATGCTGCCCATACCCTGTGGAATTCTCTACCTCGTCGGTTAAGGGAATGCCCGACTGTCTCAGGTTTTAAATCAGAGCTCATAACATAGTTGTTTTATCAGGCTTTTTGTGATGGTTTTTAATTATTTATGGATGTTTGATTATTTGATTGTACTGTTTGTGTATTTTATTGTACAGTGCCTTGGTACTTGAAAGGCGCTTAATAAATACATTTTACTTACTTACTTACTCCCTGGGAGTACACTCTGTGATTGACCCTGGTACCCCCACACCCAGGCTCTGGTTCTTTTCAGTCACTTGCTGTAACTCAAGGTTCGGAAATCCGATAGCTCATTGACTGCCGCGAGAGCCTCAAGGTTCTTTTTGGGTTGCCCCTTGTACTAGATCCCTCTTTTCTGACACAACTGCCTTAGGTAGCCTGCAGTGTATTCACTGTAGTTGGAAGCCATCTTCTTCTCTAACTACTACTACTACACTTGCTTATACTGAGAAAAAAAAAATGAAAACAGATAGGGAACTTTACACTGTAACTAAATTATTTTTTTTTTCCAAATCTCTGCCTTGATTTTGCGTAGATTGTTTTCAGTTTATCAATCTGATACACTAGCCTTGAATCCATCTGTTATGCTTGTGCCCCTAATATCTCTCAAATCACAGCACTATGCCACCAGATCTCTTGGATCCAACCACTGTGCACCAGCTCATTCAGATCCCACCACTGTGCACCAAATCTGTCATGAACCCACTCCTGAGGGTCAGGTCTACTGAACCCACAGTGCACACCACTAAGTGCAATCCATGACAGAGAGGGTGAGAATAATAATAATAATAATAATACATCTATTTATATAGCGCCTTTCAGCATACCAAGGCGCTGAACATATTGAACCACAACATCAAACACAAGCCAATGCATATAGATAAATTCATATCACATTAACAACCATTATTAAAATCAATTAATAAATACGAATAAAAATTCAACAGAATAAAATTACTTAAACATCCAACAGGAATACCCTCACTGTGTCCTTCTAGAATGCTCATCAAGGTCATGACTGAACACCCACCACAAGGCCCCAGGGCTCCCTCTTTATTCTGGATAAGGGCATAATACCAGTCTTAAGTCTTGTAGCCAAATAAGAACCCTTTCTTGGTTGTTACACAAAACAGGGAAGATCCGGGCATTATAATGTCTTCAGGGTAGCCTTGTAACCCTGATTTTGTCTTCTCCCATGGGCATCAATAACCTGGTTCAAATCCCCACAGACTCTTCCATGAGACTTCTGTATTCTATGTTCTCCCTATCTTTACCCTGGCTAGTAGATGTTTTCCTGGGTCACATAAGAATGTCACATATTTTGCAAGAGTTTTTCTCATTTCCTGTGATATTTCAGTAAAACTATGTACTCCTTTTTTTAAAAAAAAAACAACACATGGGCATTTTTTTGTGGCATGTAACATTCACAAAATCACATAAAAAATGTAACAGAAATTTATCTGCAAATAATGACTGGCAGTTGGCTAGCTCACCACAGTCAGTACCAGGTACAGTATTGCCCCCTCCACGAGTGGGTTCCTTAACTAGTTGCCTAAGGAATGCCCTTTGCAGGGAGTCCAGGATGTCACTAGTTCTGACTGTTGCCACAGCTGGTAGGCTCCAATTCACATCTGGTAGATTGAAGTCCCCTACCAGCAACACCACCCCTTTGCTTGCCATTCTTTGGATTGCTTCCATCTTATCTTTATCCATCCCCCCATGTTGGACTCTATACATCATTCCTGTGAGAAGAGCAGACCCCCTACATATCTCCAGGGTGACCCACAGTACCTCAGCTCTTCCCTGCTCTCCCTGTATTTCTGTAGCTTTTATGTTGTCCCTGATATAAAGAGCCACTCCTCCCCCTTTTTTACTTACCCTGTCTTTTCTGAACAGAGTATACCCTGGTATGGCTACATCCCAGTCCTGGTTTTCATTGCACAGGACTAGGTAATTGCTATTATGTCCAGGTCTGCATCTACCATGGTGACCTCTAGGTCTTGATTCTTATTGCCTAGACTTTGAGCATTTACACACAAGGCTGCCCATATTGTCTTCCTCCCCCCTCCTTATTTCCCACTTGCCATTCCTTATTTCCTCCACTATTTTTTTTTACTATCTCTCTTTTCTTTTATCCCTTGGATTCCTTTGTTATTTGGTTCCTTTTGGTCTTTATCTCCCTCAAGATTCTCACTACTGACCTCATGAGCCTGTGTGTGTGGGGGGGGGGGGAATTCATGTCTCCCTGCCTTATTCCACCTTCCCCCTTGGTTAGTTTCAGTGCCAGCCAATGTAGCATTTAAACCATTCACAGAAGTCCATGGGTTCCCCTTCTGGATGGATGCAAGCCATTGTCCCTGTGCAGGCCTTTATCCCTCCAGGTGGGGCCCGAGTCCCCAGTGAAGCCCAAACCCTCCTTGTTGCATAATTCCTTCAACCATGCATTGAAGATCCTGGTGCAAAGAATCCTACCCTCCCCCTGCCATTGACAGGCGAAACATCCAAGAAGGTCACAGATCATGCTAAACCACCTAGGATGCCAGGCAAAAAGGGAGGGAAAAATTTGTGTGGCACAATATATAAGGCTTGCATTTGCTAATCACATACCATAACAACCATTCAAGTTAAATATTGTCCAATGTTTTATGAATGTTGTCCCTCTCTAAAAATATCTTAGTTTTCTGCCATTTAACCAATGACAGCCTACCAGAGGTAAACCTGTACAAATAATAAACAAATCAAGATGGTACATAAGCCTCACTGTTAAACTTGCAAGCTGACTGGTAAACAATGTATCAATGCTTTCCAATGAATGGCAAGAATGGGAAAAACATTTTTTGTTTAGTCTGCCTGGCAACCCTGAACTGTTAAAGTGAAGGTAAAGTGTCGGTTGGTGGAGACTGCTGTGACAGATACACACATTTAGGATTGTTGTTATTTGCAAGTGTCTTTGAAGAGATTCAGCATTGCAGAAAGGTTCACTACTACAGTTTGGACTGTGGACAATTCACTTGTGCAAAATGGTGCGCAATTTACCAGGAGAAGTCATTTTGGAATGATTTTCAATTGCAAAATAGTGATGTTCATTGGTTTGGTAAGGAGGTGTCATTTGATGGGAGCAACTCATGCCGACTATATGTAGGCTTTTGAACAGTCACCCCCAGCCAGACATACTGCTCTTCCATGTTGGAGGTAATGATTTGGGCTACAGAAGGGGTATAGATTTATTAGCATCAAGAAAATAAGATCTGGCTGAGCCTAACTGTAAGATTCTATATTCAGATATTACAGAACACATGATCTAGAAGGGCCAGCAGTATGCACCTGGGATTGAAAACTCATGCAGAAAGGTCAACATTCAAATATCTTATTTTTTTTTAGTTATCTGGGTATGAACACCGTTACTCATGCTCAAATTAAATATTATAATGATTCACTCTTTCTAAAAGATGGTATGCATTGCTCAGACAAAGGAAATGTTATTTTCTTGGGAGACCTGCAATATTGGACTCAAGGTGTGTTGTGATGTGATTTAACAATCAATACGTACACAGTTATAGTACCCTGATGCTGTCCTACAGCAGCTCTTTTCAGAGCCACATGTAACTTGGTCAAATAAATAAAAGCATGAAACACACACCCATAAATGAGTCTTACTAAGGGTTTATAGACTAAAAGCATAATAAGATACAGCACGGTGGCCATGGTATGATTTGTATGCATAAGGCACAGCTGTACTAAGGGAAGTCAAGATTGTTGCAGTGTCCTAACACCCCTAGAAAGTGCATTAAAATCTTATGATGCATGCCCTGTGTATACTTACTAGTGTTACACCACAGCAGTAAGTGATTTTGGGTTTGGGATATAAAACCTGAGTTGGTACCTCCCTTTGTGTTTGTGGAGATTCAACACACAGTGAGGTGATGTCTGTCATGAATTACATTTCTAAACTGCTTCTTGACATTTCATAACCACTGCTTCTTTGTTATGCTGTACGCAGACAGGCATTAATATAGAATTATGTTGTCTGTATATGTTTCCATTTTCTGTTTTTGTTTTCCACAAAAAATGCCAAAAATCTGGAAAGACGAGGAAGTGCTCACCCTGGTTAAAGGGCTCAAGAAGCACAGACTGGCCACCCGCCCACTGCTCTCCAAGCACAGGCTTCCTGCCCACTTCAGGCAAGCACCTCATCCTCGTAGCTGCTTTTAAGCTAGAGCTGCCCGCTGACTACAGCGGTGAGACTGGGAGCCTGCCTACTGCCACCCGCCCACTGCTCTCCAAGCACAGGTAATTGCCGAAGCCAGATCTTCAGCCCTCAGCGGCTGTTGCAGCAAAGATCCTGGACTGTTTTTCTGAATTCCTGGTGCCATCTGACTGTAGTGCCCCCATTGTCTGGTCACCATCTTGGTGAACCCCCTGAGTGGCTAGCTCTGGAATCCAGCGTGGCTGCTTTCCCAGGACTAATTGCATGCCCATGCACAAATTTTGTAGTCTGTGCTTCCTGGCCCTCACTACTAGTGTGTGTACATAATACCAATTACAGCTAAACTGAAAACCGGGATTCCTACTGCTGATTTTTTATTTAAAGACTGTTACTAGCCTGTATTTGCTCATTCTGGTAGAAAAAAAAAGAGATAGTAAAATACTGTTTGTTTGCTTGCTTTGTTTTAGCCTAGCTAGACCCCTTAATCTTCCCATTCTCTCCTTTGTGTGTCTCTTTGTGTGATTTGTTTGCTCTCCCCCTTCCTCCACAAGTTCTTAAATACACCTAAACCACTCCCCTGTCTGTGCACCTCCTCCCATTGGCCATCTTGCCCTACACAAATTTAAAGCTGCAGAACACCTCCTAGAGTGTGGTCCTGCCCCACAGAACTACATTTCTAATAGCCCCTTGCCTCACCACTCCCTCCTCTCCCCCTTTGTAAGGCTGACCATGCTAATTCTCTCCTACTACTTCTGCCGAGAACCCTCCAGGGCTCCCAGCTCATCCACCGCAAGAGCCATGGCCACTGGGCAGTCGACGTTCCTGAAGCTGCCGCCCAAGACCAATTGCTTGGACTCCAGACCCAGAAAGGTACGGCAAAGCTGCAAACCAATCGGAGTGTCCTTCACCCCTTCTTATCTTTTCACTGTCTTCTGAGCTAAAAAGGATCTGTTTTTTGTTTTTTTTTTACTTATGCTTGCTAATGTATGCTATTTTGTTAGAATCTGCCTGTAAACTGCCTAAAAAAAGCTGTAATACTTGCAAACTGCTCTTACTAGATTGATTAAGTGAAACAGCCCTTTCCTTTGCCTCTGTAACTGCAGCCCAGAGTTCAGAGCACCAAGGAAATCGAGCCCTTTCATTTGTAAATTAGTTTTGTCACTGGGTAGCTCAACCATTGCCTAGGACCAGTACTAATTGGCTTTGCTTTCTCTTCACCTTCAGCCGAGAACCCTCCAGAACTCCCAGCTCATCTGCCGCAAGAACTGCGGCCACCAGGCGGTTGGCGCTTCCACCAGAAACCACTTGCTTGGACTCCAGACCCAGAGAGGTACAGCAAAGCCATAAATTTTATTCCCACTCACCCACCCATCCCCCTTCCTGACCATTATTATATAGACCTCCTTGCCCCGCCCTTCCCTGCCATTGGCTTTCCTACAAATCTATCTTCCCCACCTCCCTAGGACACCCACAGACATATAAATTTTGGGCTGCCACTTCAGGTTCAAGTGTCCCATCCTAACTAATCCACCGCAGTCTCCCCTACCACTCATCTTAGATCAGATTTGTGACTTCTTATTACTGTCCCTAGTCGCTGTGTCATAGTAAATTCTCCTTGCTCCCTACAAGTGGTTTCAGCACATACATCCCTTTGCTGACCCTGTGGTGTGTAGCCTTAGCTGGTGATACTTTCTTAGATCAGGTTTATGACTTCTTGTAACTATGTCTAGTCACTGTGCCATAGAAACATCTCCTTCCTCCCTTCAAGTGGTATCGGCACCTATATCCCTTTTCAGACCCCGTGGCGCACAGCCTTACCTGGTGATACCTTGCCCAGATTAAGCCCTTACAACTGCTTCTCTTTATGAACCCCAGACTTTAACCATGGAACTTGCTCTGGTTCTACCTATTTACGCATTTATGCACCCTACCCTTATTAGGGTACATCACAGATGGAATTTACCCCAAGAGGACTTGTATCCCCTACCACAAGAATGTCTACTCATGGAGTCCCTATACAACTCGTGCTACACCCCCAAGTTGTTGTACCCACTTTCAGCTGAGTCTCCCTCTCAGACAGCCACCGGCATCTCGTTACCTACCCAAGGAATGTTATCTACTCGGCCCAGTACCTGCATCTACTAGTGTCATATGGCTAGGATCTTAGCATGTGTATCGCTAGAACTGAACAGTACAAAGAATAGGTCCTTACATTTCTACGCCAATACTTTCACTAGCCAAAGAAGGTTTAGTTCTTCCAAATTACAACTTGTTGCCGTGAGGAAAGTTGTTCTCCTCCTCTTGCTATGCTCAGGGAATGATAAACTTAACCCTGGTCCTATACAAGCAATTCCTTCACTCTCCGAAGTCACGGAGTATAAAGGTATCAGCTTTATGCATGTTAATGTGTGTAGCCTCTTAAAGAAACTCACCTCAATACAGGGTTGGGCTAGCCACATGGAGCTGGATGTACTTGACATATCTGAATCCTGGCTTCATCCATCCATGCCAGACAAAGAGGTCAATATCCCCAACTATCTGTTATGCAGAGCCAATAGACTAACCAGAGGTGGTGGTGTAGCCATCTATGTTAAGGACAAGTTTACTGTCGCTACTCTCGACACTACATCAATTGCCAATGCCTTTGAATGCCTGTACTTAAAAATTGAAATATCTACATCAATAGCTGTCCATGTCACAGGATGTTATAGACCCCCGTCCTCGGGGTTACAGCTCCTGTCCCACATATCATCTACTATGAGTACTGACACAATGGAAACAATTATACAAGGGGACCTTAACTACGACTGGCTGTCAAGCGCATCTCTTCCACTTAAATCCTTCTGTGACTCTCATGGGCTCACTCTACTTATTAATGAACCTACTCATATCAATAAGAAAAACCCTACGAAAAGTACACTATTAGATGTACTTCTAGTAAGCAAACCCCATTTCTTCTCTCATGCTGGGATCTTTTCTGCTGATATTAGTGACCATTGCTTTATTGCTGGCATAAGAGCAGTCCCTAAACCAACAGCTTCAGCAAAGGTCTCTACCAAAAGATAAAAAAGGAATTTTGACCTGTTTGCATATATCAATGACCTGAAAGCCTCCCTGCTTTGGCAGACCTTTTATTTAGCCAAATCAGTAGAAACAGCATATGCCATTTTCCACAAAATTGTATCCAGCGCTCTTAACACCCACACACCCTTAGTCAAAACCTGCATAAAAGCTAGAAAGTGCTATTGGTTTATAGCAGACATCAAGGCAGCACTATTTAAAAGAGACAAGCTCTGGAAGCTAGCACACAAATCCCACAAAGCCAAAGACTGTCATCTTTTCAGAACAGCCAGAAACCACTGTACAAAGCTAATTCAGGAATCCAAGTCCAACTTCTATCGCTCTGAACTCAACACTGCCTCCAACTGCCTTACCAATTTCTGGTCCATAATAAAAGAACTTTCTGGTAATAACACAGGAAACACTCTCCCCTCAAAAATTATTTCTGACAATGTAACTATCAACAACAATAAAGAGATGCTACAAGTCTTCAACACTCACTTTGCTACTGCAGGGCTAGCTTTTGATAACTCACCTGCACGCAACCTACGCTCCCGGCTTACCACGCAACCTTCAGAATCTAGTAGCTCAGATGCAGTCTTTTCATTCTGTCCTGTCTCACTAAAAGAAGTAAAAGATCTCCTCCTCCAGTTGGACACCAGAAAAAGTGCTAGCGCTGTCACCTTCGATTCATACTACCTAAAGATTGCCTATCATGTCTTGGCCATACCTATTACGCATCTATTTAACTTTTCCCTTTCTCAAAGGACTCTCCCCAAACTGTGGAAGACCGCATATGTTATTCCGTTGTTTAAATCTGGAGACCCCTGTGATCTAAACAACTATAGGCCCATCTCCCTTCTCCCGGTACTATCAAAACTTCTGGAAAAAATCGTGAATGCCCAGCTGAAATCTTTCATAGATGATACTAACCTGCTAAACCCAATGCAATCTGGTTTCAGAACTGAACATAGTACAATCACGGCCCTGGCCAAAGTGACAAATGACTGGCAGCATGAGCTAGAGAACAAAAAAATTTGTCTGCACCATTTTTCTAGACCTAAGTAAGGCCTTCGACACTGTAGACCACAGCCTCCTTCTTTCTTCATTAAAAGCTATGGGTCTAGATTCTACCTCCTTGCATTGGTTCCACAACTACCTTTCTGATAGGCACCAACAGGTCAAGGCCGAAGGTAAACTCTCCCCATCACATCTGTTAAAAAGAGGTTTCCCGCAGGGATCCATCCTGGAGCCACTCCTATATTTGCCATCTACATCAACAATATAGACTCAGGCATCAATGAGGTGAAAATTCATCTGTTCGCAGATGTTACGGTGATCTACCTAAGCCGTACAACTTCTGAAACTGCCTGTAGTGACCTGCAAGCTGACTTCAACATACTTCAGTACCAGCTCCTTAGTAAAAAAAAATAGCTACTTAATGCCAAAAAGACAAAGGCAATGCTATTTTCACCTATAAACCATGCAGCCTACCCTGCTCTACCCCCCATCACCACCATCCTAGGAGAAACCCTGAAATTTGTGCTAAAATTCAAATACCTGGGGATCTGGCTAGACTTCAAACTCTCCTTTGCAGACCACCTGGAGGATTTAAGAAAACTGAGGTAGAGACTAGGTCTCTTCTTCAGGTTAAACCGCCTACTAACTACAGAGGCCAAGAGACAGCTAGTTCATTCTACGTTCCTTTCCCTAATTGATTACACTGACTTTATATACAGCCAATGTGCTACTTCATACCTCGGTAAATTGGACATACTTTACCACAGAGCCCTGCCCTTCATCACTGGTCTCCCCTTCTCCACCCATCACTGCTCTTTATATGTGGCCGTAGGTTGGACCTTCCTACACTACAGATGAAATAAAAATGCAGCTCTCTGGACATACAGAGCTATCACTGGCAAACTTCTGCAGTACATTGTTGATTGCCTGACTCTCAACATGCCTGGAACCTATGCCCTAAGAAGCAGTTCACTGATTTCTCTGAAAGTGCCCAAAGCCCTAACGCGTTTTGGGAGAGCTGCCATAGGATTTGTTCTACCATCACTTTGGAATGTGCTACAGAAATCATTGAAACAGAGGACTCCTGTTAGTCTCACTGTGTTTAAGACCTTATACTCAAAATACATTACAGAAGCCTGCAACTGCTTCCAATGATCCTAGCTTACTTACACCTCCTTCCACATTCTCCCTGCTTTTCCCATCCTCTTTCCTTCTTGTATCAGTGCATAACTTGTCCCTGAGCCACCTACTTATCTACTGCCTTAAATCTCACCCTCCCTCACCCACCTATTCCTTGTATACCCACAGCATCTCATTCCTTCGATCCTAGTATTATCCCAGTTACAGACCCCCCCCCACTGGCTGCACACTTCTCCTGATACATGTCTCTCCCTTGCTATGCCTGGGTCCTTTTAAACTGACTATGTATGTCTCTTCGCTTGTAGCATCCACTTCAGCTAATCTCTTCGCTGGACTATAATGCCTTTACCTTACAGAAATACTAAACCATGTATGTTGTTGTATCTGGTATAAATTTTTACTGACTTGCTACCCTATTGTTATGTATACCCTTACTGTCTGTCTTTTACCTGAACCCAAATGTGTTTTTACTTATCCTGTCTATTGCAGGCCTACCTGTACTGTTGTACTCTTGCATCTACTGTCTATTTGTCTGTATATGAATGCATTGTTACTTGACTTGTGTAATGCAGATCCACCTTGTAAATGAGCTTGCTCAATGGTGTTCGCCTGGATAAACAAAGAATTTGATTGTTTGACTGATTGATTGTAATGAGGGGGACTAACCTCACCCTTAAGAAGACTTGAGCAAAAGTGAATGGTTTCCTGTGGGAGAGGTGTTTCACCAAAGATCCCAACTCCTGTCAGTGAAAATGGAAACTGCTGCAACAGAATTTCTACAAAATCAAGAAAGCTGTCAATGTCTGGGAGATGAACAAGGGCTGGTTCCATCATGCCTTAACAGTGTGGGAAGTTGCAGGGAAGCCAGAACTTGATGATAGACACCATGGAAGTAAGTAACATTATAAAATACTTTTATAATTTGTACCCACTGTAATTACCAGATACTTTGTTTCCTTGCTCTTCTCTCTTCTAGACAGTACATGTTGAGCTCCTGGAGCCTCTCCTTGTACGGTTTCTCATGCAGACCCCCCCACACACACTATTTTAGTAGCCCTCCTCTGAACCACTTGAACCCTTTGAAGATCCTTGTGGAAATGCAGCCTCCAGAACTAGACAGTACTCCTGGTGGGTCTCACACATGAGTGACACAGGGGAAAATCCTTCTGCTATTGATCCACCTCCCTATGCACCCTAGTACCCTGCTCACCTTGCCTGTTGCCCTGTTGCAACACCCTGCCACCTTGAGATCATCAGATATAATTACCCCAAGGTTCCTTCCTTGGCTGGTTACTGTAAGAACCCCCCCATCTTATACACAGCCCCTGGGTTTCCTCACCTGATGTGCAAGATTTTGCACTTTTTGCTATAGATACACAGCTGCCACTCCCTAGACCACTTCTCTAGTTTCCACAGATTGCTTTACTTTCTCTCAGCCCTCTGCTGGGTGTCTACCCTGTTGCAGATTTTTGTGTCATCTGCAGACATTTTCCCCTACAGTTCCTCTGCAATATCACTTATGAAGCCGTTGAAATAGACAGGGTTCAGTACTAATCGCTGTGGTACTCCACTGGTCACTCTCGCATCCTCTGAGTGACTGCCATTTGCCACCAATCACTCCCTCCTTTCTTTGAACCAATTTAATATCCAGCACACCACCTTCTCCACCACCCTTGGCTACTAAGTTTCTTAATCAGCCGCCTGTTTGGAACAGAGTCTAAGGCCTTACTGAAGTCCAGATAGGCCATATCTACTGTTCTCCCCTGCTCTACCTCCCTCATTACCAGGTACTCCATCAGTCTCTCCTTTAATAGGGACTCCATTGGCCCCACCCCCACTGATGTGAGGCTGACTGACTGCTCTGTAATTACTTGTCTCCCTCCTACTGCCATGTTTGTGCAGAGGGATCACTTAGCCCTCCTCATTCCTCTAATTCTCTAGCTCCAATGAGTGGCTAAATAGCATTGCCAGAGAGGCTACTAGCACCATGCTCAATTCCTTAAGTACCCTTGGGTGAGTTATGTCCCCCACATTGCCTTGTTTTCTTTAAGAACTTCCAACTACCTGCATGCTCTGTCTTCTATAAATGGGCTTGTGTCCACTCCCCCTACCCCTGCTGTCTATTAATGTGTGAAGGTCCATCCTCCCACCTTCCATTGTGATGACTGAGCATTTGTTTAAAATTTGAGCTTTTTCTTGGCCTTTCTCTGCACATTCCCTCCTTCCCCTGGTCTCCTGGTCATCATTGTACCACCCATTGCCTTCCTCTTTTTGTTTATGTACCTTAAGAAAGTATTATCTCCAATTTTGACCTCATGGGACATCCCTCCTCAATTTGAGCCTTTGCTGCCCTTTCCCTTCTTTCTGCCTCCCTTTATTTCACTAGATATACCTCCCTGTTTGCCTCAGTTTGGATCTCTTTGTATTTCATGAAAGCTGTTTTTTTTTCTTCTTTGCCACCTTAGCCACCTCCTTTGAGTACCACAGTAGCCTCTTTCTCCTCTTACCCTTGCTTATTATCTTTAAACAGTTTGCTGTTGCCCTAGTTATTCCCTCCTTTATTCTAGTCCATTGTGCCTCTACCCCTCCAGCTATTCCTCCTTCAAGGGATTTTCTGAGGCAGTCTCCCATTTCTTTTAAATCAGTTCTCCAGGATCCTTGTCCTAATGTGCTTACTCTCCTGGCCAATGTGTTTGTCAAACCATACTATATGATGATCGCTTGAACCCAGGAAGCTACCCACTGTGATGTCTGCAATACTGTTGCTATTTGTAAATACCAGATCCAGCACTGCCTTGTCCTTAGTGGCATCTGTAACCTGCTGCCTGAGAAATGGCCCTTGCATTGAGTCTAAGATGACCCTGCTTCTAGTAGTAGCTGCAGCCTAGATGTTCCAGTCCACATCTAGTAGAATAAAGTCACCCGTAATTATCACATTCTATTTCTTTGTCATTTTGCCTATGGCCTCCCTCAAAACCCTGTCGGTATCCTACCCCTGTGCTGGTCATCTGTGCACCATCCCTACATGTATAAAGGCCTCCAACTTTATCTCCAAGGCAACCCAAAGAACCTCCAGCCCCTCCTTCTCCCCATTGTGACCTTGTATTTCTGTGGCATTAACACTTTCCTTTACATATAAAACCATGTCCACCTTTTCTTCCTGCCCTGTTCTTTCTAAACATGTTGTACCCTGGAATGGCCACTTCTCAGCTGTGGTTATCAGTGCACTATGATTCTATTATGGCCACCAGATCTGCGTCTGCACTGGTAGCCTCAAGGTCAGAAATGTTGTTTCCTAGGCTTCTTGCATTGGCACACATAGCTCTCCAATTTCTTTGTCACTCCCTGCCCCTGCTTTGCCCTCCCTTCCCTAGCCCATCCTTCACCTTTCTTTTTTCACTGATACTGTCTTTCCCCTTTTATCCTTCCTTTACCCACCATCTTCAGTAGTTTCCACTGCCCTAATTCCAGTTCTGAACTCTCCCATCCCTTCCTCCATCTTGCCCCTACTCCCACTATCCCTGGGGAATAAATTTCCCTTGGGCTATCCTTCACTGCTGATGTATCATTAACGGGCATTCATTGCATCCTGCATGTCTTCTGCCACTCCCTTGATTCATTTAAATTCCAATGAAGAAACATTTAAACCACCTACCCAAGACTGATGTTCCCCTCCTGAATGGATATGGGCCATTCTATTTGTAAGGCCTCCATCCCTCCAGGTAGGACCCTGGTCCTCAATAAATCCAAGCCCCACCTCCCTGCACCATGCCTTCTACCAGTTGTTGAAGCACACAATGCAGAATGCCCTTTCCTTCCAGCCTTGCACAGGTAGCACCTCTATGAAGGCCACTGTGCATACCACCTGCTTCAGGCCTCTCCCCAGTGCCTTAAACCTGACTTGCACCACCCTGACAGCCTCCTGTGCCAGGTCATTTGTCCCCAGATAGACAATGATATTCGGCTCCCTCTCCTGCCCCACTGTGCTGGCAATCCTAAGTATCCTCTCTCAATTATTCCATGCTGAGGCACCAGGTAGGCACCTCACCCATCTCCTTCACTCCTGTGGTGTTTCCAAACTATCAACATGAGGATTCAGTCCCCCACCAGAAGTTGCTTCTCTTCTGCTGGGGCCCTCTCTCTCCCACCTTGGGGCTTCTGCACTGAAGAACCCCCACATCCTCAGTTGCCTCTTCCTCAAGTGTCTCATCCTGGCAGTTGTGTCACAGCAGAGCAGTGAAAGAGTTGACAAATGTGTTTCATTACTCCCACCCTCACCCACCCTGAGATCCCCACAGTCCAGTGGGCCCTCTTCCAGGCACCCTTTGAGGCAGTGGCGGTAGACTTGGTGTTCCCTGGGTGGGGGAAGGGTCCTTCCAAATCCTAGCCAACTCAGCCTGGAGTCTTGAGACCTCCTCCTCAGCCCAGAGAGATGCACAAAAATTGGGCAGCACTTCAGTCTCCAGAAGGTCTCCCTGAAGACTGTTGCTCAACAACCACTGCACTGCTCCCATTATTTCCAAATCTACAATCCTTATTACCTTAAAAATAATTTATACCCTGATACTAGACAGGCTGTTTCTTGATTTCCTATCTCTGTCCTGATTACCCTGTTATGGTACACCCTACACAGGTGCCAGTTTGCTTCCCTTTCAGCTTTAAGTAGACTTCTACATGCTTACTCCCTTTGTACCCTGACTTTAGACAGGGAGTTATTTGATTTCCTCTATTCCCCTTAATCTCTTCTAATTAGGGTTTTGCAACAATTCCCAAGTTTGACCTTCCTTGACCATCTGCCCTTTCCAGCAGTGAATCTCAGAACAGAAGTGAACAGATACCTTATCTTAGTCTACTGGCAGTACCCTGCCTCCGTTTTCTCCTGCTGATGCCTGCCAGTGCCCAATATGCCAGTCTCACCCTTGTTCCACTCCTGTGAACATGTGTGGGGACACATTAGGAGTGTTCACTGTTATACATCAGGTGGAACAAAGTCCAAAGAAAAAAATACCACGAGCAGCAGAATACCCAGTTGGTGCTGCTCCGCTAATGAGGTGGCACCCTTATACAATAACGTTTAAGGCAAAGGGTACAGTGCACGAACAGAAATCCAAAGAAGCCTGGAGTTATGTTCAAAAGATTTTACTTACGACTTCACAAGTTACAAGTACAATTACTCAGTGGTTCGCAGCCAATCTAGAAAATGCTCCTACCCCTAGTGCCTCGACTCTCGTGAGTCTTCAGTGGTGTGAGTTACAAGGAGCAGACGTATGCAATTTATGCAGTACTTCATTATGTATTCATGAGGTGAATCTTCGTTATAGGCAGCTTTTTAGAAAATGAAACACACAGCTTATTTATCTACAAAATATGATTCTTAGCAACTCAATACAACAGAGTATACATCATTCATGTTATCTTTCAAGCTCAGACATCCTGTATACATGGTGAAGCAAAATGCATTTTTTTGCAAATAACCAAGCTTTATTGAACCATTTCCAACATAAATTACATACCATACAACTAAATAATACATAGAAATCATATAATGACATATGAAAGAAAACATAACAAGGGGGAAAAGAACCCCAAACCCCCCCAAGGAATAAAAAGAAAAGGGAAAAGCCCTTCAACCCCACCCCCTACACACCCCTGGCAGCTATCCCAGTGAATGACTCACCATAATTAGTACATAATCATAAAATGTCATCAAAGAAAGCAAAAGAAATACAACCAGGCTGGTACATACTTTAAATAGGTAGACAAAGAAGGCGCCAAGGAGGAAAGGACCTTATTGAAACTAATTTACCAAGCCAGGGCCGATACCAGTCCAGTAAAAGGGAAAACAAGTAAGACATCTATCTCTAGTACCCGTACCTGTCCTTAAGACATTGGTACAACTTACCCCAACACTGCTGGAATATTGGTGAACAATTGTGAAAAGAGAAAACCGATCTTTCTGCATTTAATGCATTCATGAATTCATCCCACCATTCCCCAAACGATGGAGTCCAGTCGTCTCTCCAGTGACGTAAAATTATTAACTTAGTTACCAATGCTACCATAGCCATTCGATATTTGGTTAACTTGCCTGGTACTTTATCAAATATCCCGAATATGCAAGCCTCCGGAGTAAAGAACCTGGCAAGATCATAAAATTGACTGATCCCTTGCTTCACCAAATGCCACAACCCAACCACCTTGGGGCAAGTCCAAATTTATGGTAGCTAGTAGCAAAAGAGTCATTACACTCTGTACATTGCGTTGAAAGCTGCTACCCATTCTAGAAAACTTAGCCGGTGAAAAATAGGTTATGAAGTAACTTAAATTGAACGCCTCTCAATCTGTCTTGCTTAATAAATTTATAGATATCACCCAAGCCTTCTCCCATGTTTCTGCTGATGTACCCAAAGATAAATTTAATTCCCAATATACCGGGATTGGAGACACATTCAAGTTCCCCTTTAACTATTATGTATTTATAAATTTTAGAAATCAATTTGCCCGCTTGTATGAACCCTTTCAACTCAGCGAACATTGATCCCAAGGCATCCTGCCCCAGTCCTTTGCCAAAGTAAGATCTAAAACAACTTATTATTTGAATTAGTTTTAGGAAGGATTGGGTTTCTACTCCTAACTTATCCACCAGTGTCTGAAATGGGAGTAACCCATTATTCTGATAAAAGTCTTTGACTCGCAATTTCGTAGCCCATTTAACTTCAAATCTAGATATTGGTTGACTTCCAATTGTCAGGTTCGGATTTCTTAATAGAGGTTGGGATAAATCATATAGTTGTGAAATTTTGAACTTTGCATAAAATTGATGCAAAGCTTTAATATCCCATCCTAACGGCGTACCTCTCACTCTTTTTTGGGACCTTAGCCCATGGGATATATAACAACGACTCTAAGTCAAACTTAAAACTTTTGACAAATAGTCGGTCTAAATGAAGTCTGGGATAGGAAATACCCTCCTCACAAACCCATGTGACCAACCTTGCCATGTGGATTGCTAGATAGTAGACGTAGAAGTCCGGTAGCTGGAGACCTCCCAGTTGACGCCGCCGGGTAAGTTTAAGGTAGCTTCTTCTAGGAGGTCTACCATTCCACAAAAATACCGAGCATTGTTGGTATAATGGTTTAAAAAAAGACTTTGGCAGGTAAACGTTTAGATTTGATAATGGGTAAAAGAGTTTGGGCATAACCACCATTTTAATCGTATTAACTCTTCCCGAGAAGGTCAATGGAAGCTTTGACCATCTGACCAAGTCTTCCTTAATAGTTTTGATTAACGGTTTAAGATTTAAACGCCAGAGCCTCTAAGTTCTTGGATATTTGAATCCCCAAATAAGTTAATGATCTGGTTTTCACAACGAAGTCCCAGAGAAAGGCACCAACTCTTCTGGAGAAATGGGGTCAAAGAATATCAGAGGTTTTAGCCTTATTTAAACTATACCCTGAGAGCATACTGAACTTATTAATTAAATCAAGAGCCTTAGGGAGGAAGAAGTAGTATTAGATGTGTAGCAATAAATCATCAGCAAATGCTGAAAGCTTAAATTCAAGTCCCTATCTTAAGCCCTTGCACTTCTCTATTTATCTTTATGGATCTAATTAGTGGTTCAATGTACAAATTGAAAAGGTAAGGAGATAAAGGGCAACCCTGTCGGGTACCCCTAGAAAGTGGAAAAACCTCTGAAATTAGATTGTTGCACTGAATCTTAGCTGAGGGGCAAGAGTACAGAATACGAACCATATGAATAAATCTAGCTGGAAGACCTAGCTTCGATAGGGTAGTGAACATAAAGGTCCATTCCACCCTGTCGAAAGCTTTTTCTGTGTCTAACGAAACTAATGACGCTTCCATAGCAGGATCCGCAGATTCAGAAATTAAGTAGAACAGTTTACGGAAATGGTCAGCCGAGGAGCGGCCCTCAACAAAGCCAGCCTGTTCTGGGCTCAATAAAACACGCCATACTTGTTTTAATCTGCTGGCCAAAATTTTAGCAAAAATCTTGACATCTAGGTTTAATGTGAAATCGGTCTATAGCTACTCACTACCTCAGGGGTTTATCTGGCTTTGGTAACAAAATAATCTTGGCCTCAAATGGCGTCTGGTCCTTGATCCCTTGATCACACCAAAGGAGAATAATTCCTGCAATAAGGGTACAAGATTATTTTAAATCGATGAAAAAAAGGCTGTAAACCCGTCCGGCCAGGCGCCTTGTCCGGCAGAAGGAGTCAATAGCCTTCTATTTCATCCTCAGAGATAGGAGCTGTTAATTGAGGGCCAACATCCTCTGACAATCTTGGTAAAGGAATAGCATCCAAAAATTCCTGAGTTCTATCTAGCGCCTGTAGGGGGGGCTGCTGGCTTGTATAAAGCTTTCGATAAAAATGCTTAAAAATTTCTAGTATCTCAGCCGAATCTGTAACCAACTGCCCTGATTCTGGATGGTTTAGGGCAGTCACCCACTTTGCCGAAGAATTTTGCTTCAACTGCCAAGCCAGCAATCTCCCTGCCCTACTACCTTGCCCCAGGTACAAAGCCTTGACTCTAGAGGCTGAACTAATAACTTTCTCCCTCTGTTTATCCACATACCAATTTCTTAAGGAGATTAATTTACATTCTTGCACTTCCGTTCTCTGACTATCATTTATATTTTCTAGTTCCTTAATCTCTCTTAAGCATTCATCTAGGAGTTTCCTTGTTTTACGCTGCGTACCCGTTGCCATCGTATTAACTCCCTCGCCACATGGACTTAAGAGCCACCCAAGTTTGGTCTATAGCATTGATAGAACCCCAATTACTAGTAATGGAGCTTTCCAAAAAGGATCTGAATCTGATTAATGCCCTGGATTCCTTTAAAATATTATTGTTTAGTGACCATGAGTATGACCTGCTAGGTTGAAGGGGTAAAGAACATACAATGTTTATAGGGAAATGGTCAGAGATTACACAGGGCAAAGTTGTGGCCTCCACCACCCAGGGCAAACTATGCTGGCTAACCAAAAAAAAAATCTATCCTTGAGTGCGACTTATGCACTACAGAGGAAAATGTGTATTCCCGAACGTTGGGGTTCAAAGTGCGCCAAGGGTCTGTTAGACCCGCTGATAGCATAAACTCCCTTAGGGCCTTCTGTGCTGGGGAGGGAGGAGAGCCTTTAAAATGCGATCGGTCTAGCCGGTTAGACTGGACTAGGTTCCAGTCCCCACCCAGAATTATTGGGACATTTCCAAAAGAAGCCAAAGCCAAGCCCAACTGTATAAAGAAATCAGGTGAGTCCAGGTTAGGCCCATATACCGAGCCCAATGCTAGATTAATCCCACATATACTGCCTAGGACGAATATATATCGACCTTGCAGATCAGAGATTACTTCTGAATGCGTGAATGGAATCCCATGAGCAATTAAAATAGCAACTCCCCGACTATTTGAAGAGAATCCCACACTGAAAACCTGATTCACCCACTTTTTCTTAAAATGGGCAAGGCGGTCAGAGAGGACATGGGTTTCTTGGAAAAATACTATCGCTGGTTTCAAGCAGGCCAAGTGATTCAGAATAACGAATTTTTTGCAATTGTCCTTTCCTCCTTTAATATTCCAAGAAACTATATTCAACCTATTATCCATTTGTTGCCCAGTCTAGATAAATCTTGGGATAGCTGCCCCTCATACTGACCCCCAAAAAATTATTTCTCCTGAATTCTCCTCCTCCCCAAAAGAAAATAGAAATACATTCATAAATAACTTATAACCTTCCCTTCTGGCCCGGAGCCAGCAACCCATCCACTGGAACGTGGTGCAACATAGAGATGGTACCCTCCTCTAAGATTATTGTTAAGAATTGAATGAGTGATCTTACTAAGCCCAATCCCAAAAACCTGGGCTAATAAAAGGAAATATATATCAATCTCCAGATCTTGGTTAATCAGATAACAAAACACGAACAAATAGGGGTCAAGGGGTATAGATGCAACCATTCAAATAATAGAGTATTTACCGCCCAATAAATACTTCCAGTCCGTGAACATTGACAGGCGAGACTACAATTCTCTCACATGATGTCCTATGTGTCAGTCCCAGATAGAGGGCTCTGACTAAATCCACGAAGATTGTTTCTGGCCGAGCTGTTCCCACAAGGAGCAACTATATAATCTAAGGTAGAGCCACCAGGCCTGTCATGAAATCTTGCCTTGCATTATACCCCTTGGCTGCCATATCTTAACTTGACATGCTCAACTCATGAAACACCATTGCCTATGGTTCTGTCAATTAAGAAACTGTTTAAACTCTAAAATCACCAATCATATGAGATTCATAAAGAAACTGAGACCTTCCTACTAATACAAATATAGTCATTATAACCGTATCCTCTTTTACATTTGTGCCCTAAGCCAATAACTAGAAGCACAACCCCCCACCCCATCCTTTAATTGTAATCCAGAGTACTTTACTACTTCTATCAGGAACATATAGCAACAACTAGGTTATTAAAACTCCCCCTTCCCATCTGTAAGGGGTTAAATGTAAACGCACTACAAAATGTATTCTATCTTTCCCAACATACCACTATGTATACTAGAATACGTTGAAGAATAAACGTTTATTAGATGCCCCCATTAGAGGTCAAATAAAGATTATTAACAGCAAATAAGAAAACACAACCGCTGTCTTGCAAAATGTCTGGGTAGTCCTGCAGGTTATCTATGTGATTGAACTTAGCTTTCACCCTTTGGGAAACAGGTCAGGTAGCAGAGATCTCAAAGATACAAGTGCCTCTTCGGTCGAATTAAATCTCTTCGGGCCTTCCTTAAATGTACCCTCCAGCCTCGCAGGATATAATAAGCGATGTCGAATCCCTGCAGCCCAAAGCTTCGAGGTGGTCGGCCTAAAACTTGCTCGAGCTTGTCTCATTTTCCAGGTTAGATCAGGCACCAGACGCAGTTTTTTGTCCTCCCATTGGAAGGCTGCCAGCTTCTTAACTTCTTTTAAAATATGCTCCCTGTCCAGATAATTAAGTCATTTAAAAATAATTGGCCTCGGTGGTTCTGAAGATGGAGGTTTAGCTCTAATGGCCTGATGACCCCTCTCTATGATATACTCCGGCCCATTAGGTGAGGGGCCTGCCGATTTTTTAAGGAGTCTCTGGAGAAACTGGATGGTGTTCGGTCCTTCCTCCCCCTCTGGGAGACCCAGCAGGACCAGATTGTTACATCTGTTGTGGCCCTCCAGGTCATCTAGGAGATCTTCTAATTTTGCAATACTTCTTTTACACTCCACCATAGTAGGCCCTGCCTTATCCATGGCTCTTTCAATGGAAGAGATCCTAGCCTCAGCGTCTGTCACCCTTCGCGCTAGCTGAGTCAGGGCTGGCTTTATCTCTGCCACCTCCTCTATTAATTTAAATAGTGCATCCTTTATGGTAGTCAGATCTTCATAAATTTTGGCAGGCTTAATTTCTTCCTCCTGCGGTGATGGCGACGAGCTCCGTCGTGGGAGCTTTGCTTCTAGTTCGGCTTCCGCTGCTTGCATTTCGCCAAAACGGGTGTAATCAATGTTTGCCACCAAAACAGTTTCTAAGGGCATAAAACAGTGTCCCAGTGCCCGTTAGCCCCGTTTAGCTGCACAAAATCATGGTTTAAATCGAGCAGGAACGGGAGACCCAAAAGCTGCTGCCTCACTCCATCCGCGTCACGTGACCTCATCCCAAAATGCATTTTTTTATCTTGATTTCTTCATGTCTTAATTGCTGTAATATCTTTCTTCATCAAAGCTTGTCAATTTAAGTTAGCTCATATCAGCACATTTTTTTTTAAGAACAGATGAAGAGAAAAGAAGAAGAAAGAAGAAATACAGTTCCCTGGTCCAGATTGTTAATTCATTATCAAGGATCAATGGAGACAATTTTTAACTGGGTAGGTCTTCCAGGTACTGCATTGTTAGACCTAGAACATAAAAATGGCAAATTGAGTGAGTAAGAAAAGCTAGTGTATGCAGAAAGAATATGATAAAAAATACATTTATAGGCAGACAGTGACCAGATTGGGGGCCTGGAGGTAAGGGACCCATTGGCAGGGTGTGACCATGCCACGGTCTGGTTCTGCCTGGACCTAGGAGGGGTAGAAGGCTGCACAAAGATGGAGGTAACTGACTTCAGGGGGGTGGATTTTAAGGAAATGGGAAGGATCCTTAAGGAGCATTTGGATGGGATTGGGTCAGGCATGGACACTGATAGTAGGTGGGAAATCATCAGGAGAGGGGTGCAGGATGCTACCAGCACCTGTGCAAGAGTAAGACGAAAATGCGGTAAGGCCCGAAAACCCTGCTGGTGGACCAGGGAGGTCCAGGAGGTGGTAAGGGGAAAGAAGGCAGCTTATAGGCAATTCAAGTGCTCAAGGAGTGAAAGGGATCGAGGGGAGTACGAGCTGATGGCTAGAAGGGCCACTAGGGTGGTGAGGGCGGCTAAGGCAAGGAAGGAGCAGAACCTGGCCAGGGAAATTAGGAGAGGGAACAAGGGGTTCTTTAGATACATTGGGGAAAAATGAAAGGTGAAGGGGCAGATTAGCAGGATTAAAACAGGGGAGAGATGGGCACAAGACCCGGGGGAGCAGGCTGAGGTACTAAATGAGTACTTCACCTCAGTTTTCACCAAGGAAAATGGGGGTGCTGCATCATACATGGGAGGAGACAGTGATACTGAGGAAGGGGGACCCTTACCGATCGGTGGGTCTGGGGAGAGGGGGAGGCATCACTGGCAGGAGGAGGGAAGGCTAAGCAAGGAGAAGAGGTAGCGGAAGTGGAAATCACAGCAGAGAGAGTGAGGGAAGCCCTCAGGTCCCTTAAGATGGAGAAAGCACCAGGGCCGGATAAATTACATCCCAGAGTGCTGAAGGAACTTGCGGATGTCCTGGTGAAACCCCTGGCGGAGCTTTTCAGCATCTCTCTGAGAACAGGGTGGGTGCCCCAGCACTGGAAGGTGGAGCATATGTGCCTATCCACAAGGGAGGATTAAGGGAGGTGGCAGGGAACTACAGGCTTGTCAGCCTGACATTGGTGGGGGGCAAGGTGATGGAGGGCATTGTCAAGGAGAGGCTGGGGGGGACCTAGAAAAGTCAGGGTGCCTGGACGATAGACAGCATGGATTCATCCCGGGGAAATCATGTCAGACAAACCTCGAGTTCTATGACTGGGTGACGAGTGACTTGGACCTGGGTAGACCAGTGGACGTCCTCTTTCTAGACTTCAGCAAGGCATTTGACTCTGTTCTTCATGTGGGCCTGTTGGATAAGCTGGGAGAAATGGGGGTGGGGAACCAGATGATCAGATGGATAGGCAATTGGCTCCAGGACCGGACACAGAGGGTCATAGTTGGCGGGATAGTCTCATCCCCAAGGAGGGTCATTAGTGGGGTCCCACAGGGATCAGTCCTTGGGCCCCTCCTGTTCAACGCCTACATCTCTGACATAAGGACAGGTATCAGGAGTGAGATGAGTCTCTTTGCGGATGACTCAAAACTGGCGGCAGTGGTGGATGGGATGGAAGGGAGGGTGGCCCTACAGGGGGACCTGGAGGCTTTGGAAAGATGGTCTAGAAAGTGGAAGCTGAGGTTCAATGCAGGAAAATGCAAGGTACTACACCTGGGGACCAGAAACCCGGCCAAGTGTACACCCTGTGGGGGAATGCTACAAGTCTCGATGGCTGAGAGGGACCTGGGGATGGTGGTGGATGTCAAGATGAACAACTCAGAGACTTGTAGGAGGCAGCCAGGGCCAACAGGATGCTGGGATGCATCGCTAGAGGATCACCTCCAGAAAGAGGAAGTGATACTCCCTCTGTATAACTGCTTGGTGAGGCCGCACTCGAGTACTGCATGCAGTTTTGGAGGCCACACTTAAGAGGGACATTAAACTCCTGGAGGGTCCAGGGAAGGGCAACCAAATGATTTGTGGCTTGGGGACAGGACCTATGAGGAGAGAGCTCGAAGAGCTAAATATGTACACATTGGAAGAGAGAAGGACTGGGAGGACATGATAGAGGTCTTCAGGTACATGAAGGGGTAAATGGGGAGGAACAGTCAGGGTGCTTTGAAGGAAGGAGGAAGGGCCACTAGTGGGCATGGTGGAAGCTGGAGGGGGAGATTCAGGGAGAAAGGAGGAGGTGCTACTTCACTGAGAGGGTGGTGGAGCCATGGAATGCGCTGCCTAGGGGGCTGGTGGAGGCAGAGACAGTGGAGGGGTTCAAGAGGGGGTGAGACAGGTACAGGGGAAGGGTTCTGGAAGCAAAATCCAATGCAGTGAGAATATCCGGAACTGGGAAGGGAGAAGCCAGAGAAGGCGAGGGGGGCAGCAAGGTCAGCTCCCAGGGTGGGGGCTGACCAAACGAGCAGATGTGAAAGACCATTAGGCCTATTCTGCTGGCATTTTAGTATGTTAGTATGTTAGGATCAAGTTTGCATGCAATTGGTCAGGTTAATTTACTTTTTCAAAAATGGTTTTATATCCCAGTATTCATTCAGACCATTTGGTATTATGCTGTTTAATTTGTAAATCTACATGCTTTCCTTCTGAAGCCACATATTTTCTCATGGGCAGACTGCTTCACAAATGCAGAAGCGACTGCCACAAATCCAGCATGTTCATTCAGAAAGAATGTGGAGTCCTTTTCTCATCCATCATTAAAGGTCTGAAGGGCTCTACCCACTGCATCCCTAAAAACTGAATGCAAATGAACAAAAACACAGCACAACTAAATAGAGAATTCAAACAGAAAGCTCACCACTCTTCATCCTGTTCCATGCAAAGCACACCCTGTTGTCTTTTGGCAGCCCCTTCCATCACCCCATCCTGAGTCATATAGTCCCTGGTGTCCAGTGGCACTCATTTTGCTCTCCATATACCATGCCAAGCATTCTATGATTTCTAATGGCACTTCCTCTGTCTTCCCATCCTGAATTAAACACTCATTGGTGTTCAGTGGCACACCTTGTCTCATCTTGACCCTTGCTGTGATCCTTCTAGTGCCCAGTAACACTCCTTCCTCATCCACTATTGAGCACTCCCTAGTATCTAGTGGTACCCCCTCCCATGCCAAACACACTTTGGTGTTCAGAGGCACCACTTCCTCACCCCCATTCCAATCTAAGCACTCCCTGATGTCTAGTAGCACCCCTATCTTTCCCCATCTCATACACAACCCCCAAGGTATCAAGTGCACCTCCTTTACTCTGACCCATGCCAAACATGCCAAGGTGTCCAATGGCACCCCTTACTCACTCTGTCCCATTATAAGTGGGCCCTAATGTCCAGAAGCATTCCTCCCTTACCCCAACCTATGCCAAGCACACCATGCTGTCATATGGCATGTCCTTTCCTCACCCCAAGGACATCCAGTGCCCTCATATTATTCCTTGTCAAACACTACTTGGTGTCCAGTTAACCCTTTCTTTTACACACAGTATACTGGCACAGCCTAAGAACTGTTTTCACACGTGATATACAAACACAATAAGCATAATATTCTGTCTTACACATGCGTCTTCACATACAT
Source organism: Neoceratodus forsteri (assembly GCA_016271365.2). NCBI lineage: Eukaryota > Metazoa > Chordata > Ceratodontiformes > Ceratodontidae > Neoceratodus > Neoceratodus forsteri. The sequence continues at coordinate 1,578,055,654 of CM057449.1, read as the reverse complement.
GACAGCAAACATGTCAATGCACTCAGCCATACAAAAACAAAACATACAGAATTACACTAAATATTTGAACTCCAGTCTAGAATAGGTCAGAAGTGTCAGCTACCAGTGTTTTTAATTGTATGGCATATCGTCTCATGCAAAATCTACACTCAGTGGCTGCGACTCAGTCACTCACTCACCGACCAACCCAATAGTAATAACTCACTGACTGATGCACTCACTGACTAACCATTCCACTCAGTCACTGATCCCACCCAGTCACAAACCGAGCAACTTACACTTACTCACTCACTCACTCACTCACTCACTCACTCACTCACTCACTCACGCACTCACTCACTCACCTCATCTCCCTACTCTCAGTAATAGCTCAAGCAAGGACTTAACCATAGTACCACATTCAGCTATATCTGTAAATGATCAAACATGTTGGACTGTGGCTGTAGACCAATGTGATAAAACATTGCCAGCCTAGCTTAGTCAGAGCCAGGTCCACAATAGTCATCACAAAAATATATCTGACCATGGGTGACCACACTGGTGTCACTCACAATCTCACATTATCTGGCAGATGGAAATGGAGTAAAGAAGCAGGTGTGAAACAAGAGATGACTAGGTTTGCTTGCCCGCATCAGGAGTTGGTCTATTCAAGTACATCTCAAGGAAATCTCACATTTCAGTGAAGAAAGGTTTAGAGGTATGCCCTCCTACAGATTAAATATGCTGCATCTCCATTTAGGGATTAACCTCACCCATTTTAAGGGGGCCGCCAATCCTATTTTAAGGATTCCAGGCCTCCCTCCTCCTATTTAAAACACACTGTACTGCACCCACATCCTTCACTACATTTTAAATACCCTGCCCCACCTTTTTTTTTTTACTTGCCATAAGAGAGTCAGAACATATTGCTATCAGTACATGGTGATTTGTATAGTGAAGAAAATGATAAAGCATCCCTTCCACAATATTTATTATGGCATTATAAAGTTCTGTGGAACTGTGCCATACAAAGACTTTTCTGGGACCAGTAGTGCCACTGGTAGTTTTCACTGATCTGCTCTTCTGAGGACTGCTTCTTGGCTGGTGTTGAGATAATATTTATGGTGGTCCTTTGACCTTCTTATTTAGCCCATTGCCCCCCACCTCCCTATAACCTAAACTCTTGGGGAAATTGTTTAACCAGGAAAGGCACATAAAGCTGGAGCTTGTTTCCAGGTGTGACACTGGAATCCAGATGAACTCCCCTTCCTAGCTCCAGGCCCTTAATTGCATGGTCTGCCAACTGCATGGAGTCACCTTCTTGATCCATGGGCAGCTCTCACTCAGCAGTTTGCAACCCTGCAACACCATGGCCACTTGCCTAAAACTTTTGTTTTTAAACATATACTGTATGGCTACTTCATGGGTTGAAATTAACTTTTGCAACACTTCTAACCAGTAGAGCAAGTAGCTGGGAAAATCAACTAGCCCCATGGACATTCCACTAGCCTCACTAATGTATTTATTAAAATATTACTGCTTCCAATACATACCAGCAGGGATAGTGAAGGGAAATGTTTACTAGCTCAATAAAATAATTCCACCAGATTTGACTTGTGGGCTTGTGCCAACTGTGACTCCTACCTCACTGGTATTACCCCATCTACCCTTGGCTATCACCCCTTACATGCAGCATGCCTTCCAACTTTATGGCTTGCCCCATCCTCCTCCTCCTCCTCCTCATGGTGGGTCTTGGAGGTTGACGGTCCCCTTTAAAGCACTGGTGAGTAGAGGCAATAGAAGGTTATGCAGGGCCAGTGTGTTGAGCATCATTCTGTAGAACAGACTGTTTTCTACCTTTTTCTTCCTGCCAAAAGGATGCTTATTACCAAGCACACAACTTCATATGAGCAAGCAGAATTTTCTGAAGTTCCCCTTCCTCAGCCTCTTGTGACCACATTACTACCTGGTTCCCCTCCCCAGGGCCCTGCCATATTTAATCGGGCAGCAAGTAGTCCATCCAGTCTGTGCTGCTCCTTCTCTTCAGGCTGTTTTATGTAACACGAGGTCATTGAGGAATAAAACTGTAGTAATAGAGACTTTCATTGCCAATTTCTCAACTAACCTTGTTTGCATTATGAAGACCTCGTTGGGTGATGACACTGGCCCAGTGCTATCAGCGTCTGTCTCCTCTGGGTATGCCATGGTACATTTCCCAAGGAAGGACTGTAGAGGGGGTGGAGTGGACATCTGTTTTTGACCCTAGGAATCACTGCACTCCCAGTGACAACATTTGAAACCTTTGAATGTGTGATCACCAGATGCATCTCAGGTGTCAATGGCAGGATCATTCTCATCTACCGGCCTCCAGGCAGTGGGAATGTGTTCCTGCAGGAGTTGGTGGATTTCATCACCAAACAGGTGTTGGAATTCCCTAGATTACTAGTAGTGGGGGATTTCAGTGCTTGGGTTGATGATGAATCTTCTCGGTTTGGACAAGAACTCCTCCAGTTAATGATATCCCTGTGAATGACACAGGTAGTTACCTCTGAGATGCATGAACATGGTAACACATTGGATCTAATCTTCTCACTTGGATTTGACATAACTGCAGTCAAGACTGATCTGGTCTTTTGGACTGCCATTAGATCCAGTATTTCTTCTAGCAGGACCTGAGGATAACCAACCTTGTGGAGGCACTAATCTGTCAGTCTGGGATGAGGTTCAAATTATTTTGGTAGCTGAGGTCCTCCGAGTGATTACCAGTCTGCATCCTACCAACTGTGAACTGGACCCAGGTCCAAAGTGGCTCATTATTAGCTGCACTGAGTTCCTGGGTCCTGTTTTTGCTGTGCTCTTTAATGGGTCCTTGAGGGAGGGTTTCTTTCCCTCAACCCTGAAAGATGCAGTGGTGTGGCTCCTGTGAAAGAAGTCATCTTTGGACCCTGGTGTTCTTGCAAATGACAGGCTGGTCTCTAGTCTTCCCTTTTTACAGAAGGTTGTTCAGAAGGTGGTGGATGAACAGCTGTTAGACCACTTGGAGAGTCTTTCTATCTTTGAACCTGTCCAATTGGGTTTTTAGCCTTGGCAGAGCACTGAGACAACCTTGGTCAGGGTGACACATGTACAGTTCTGTAGTTCCCTGGGTTATCCCTAGCTATGCTATTGTGCAGAGTTACTATATGTGCTGTTCTCCACTTCAACAGCACCATCCTCAATACCCAGCAAACTACTAAACAGGTCCACTAGTGGTCCTGCCAGCTTTACTGCCAGTTTGCTCAATGCTCTGGGGCACATGCCATCTGGTCCCAGGGACATGTCCAGTTTTAGGGTTCTGAGTACCTTCATGACATGGTCCATGTGACAAGCTGGCCTATGGTATATTGAAAGGCAACACGCTGTGTTTCAGGTTCACAGAACAAAATGCACTTTTATTGCTTCAAATGTGAGTTGCTACTCCAGAAAATCATAATCAGTCAGTTCAGCTTCCCCCAGCCTGGTCAGATAACATAACGGTTAACATAAAACAGTTCTTTCAGGCTGACTTGACAAAGGAATCTTTGCACCACCTATGTGGGCCAGCAGTTTGTTCAAGATACAGTCTTAAATGAAGCACAAACAGTTTCCCCTTTAGCCTTATCTTCAGGCAGTTCTCAGCAGTGTATTCTACTCACTGTTATTGGCCTAGCTGGCTAAACTAGTCCTTTCCCTCAGGATCCTCTGCTCCAGGCATGGTCTGGATGGTTCTCAGGAGCAGGCTTCAACTGTTTTTCCCCAAAGACTCTCTCTCTGACCTAAACATTCTCTTGGGTTTTTAGCTCTGGTTTCTCTCTCACAGGGCAGCAGTTTCCAGCTTCTCTCTCCATTGCTGAATTCCTCTGCCTTTTTGCAGTCTCTCTCTAATTGGCCACACCTGTGGAGGCATCCCCCCCATTGCCTGTTGCAGTCTCTACATTTCTTCAGTCTCATCCAAGGGGTTAACCCCTTTTTCCCCAGTGTTGTGTTTATCCTGTCACAGTCCACCATGACCCTTTCCTCTGCCATTCATATAAATCTCCTTCCCTCCCTGCCCATCCTATCTTGTGGCACTGGCCCATCTTTCTCTTTAGTAAAGATGGCAAAAGTATTGATTCAATGCCTCTGCCTTATTCTTTACTTCCATCCACCCTTCCCCCTTCTTTGGTTACCTTTACCTTCTTTCATTGTTTTTATTCCCCTAATTATCTGAATGCCTTGTGCCTTTCCCTGACTCCCTCTGCAATATGCAGTTTCTTCCCTGCCTGTGCCTGCCTGATCACCTTCCCAGCCACCCTTGCCTTCTCCACATAGGTTTCCTTATCCAAGTACTTCTGGGACATGTTATATCTCCTATATGAGACCCTCTTCCTTAACAGCACTTTCCACCTCCCTGTTAAACCAAAGGGATCTCCTGGATTTAGTCTTCTTTCTCCTTTATTCAAGGCAAGTTTCTGTGTCAGCCATGATCTCATCCTTGATCATGGTGCATGTACAGGTCCTCCTCAAGTCTAGGTAGTCTTTCCTTTGGTATCACACCCATCCTACTGAGGTTGGGTCTGCTTTCCTAAAATCCAGCTTACATGTTCTTGTGTTTAGGATTTCCTTCCCCATATCTATGTGGAACCACACTGTCAGGTGCTCAATGCCTCCCGTTGGTTCTCTTGCCCTAATATCCTGTCATGATCTCCATTGTTTAGTACAAGGTCCAGGATGGCTCCTACCATAGTGGTCTTGTTAACCCCTTGGACAGGAACAGCTGGCTGCTATTGCAGCCAGCAGTTGGGACACCTCAGTCTATTTTGGACAAGTTGAAGTTCCCCAAAATAACCACCTCTCTCTTTCCTGCTGCTTGTCTGATTATGTCACCCATTTGTCTGTCCTTACCATCCTTCTGCTGCTGTGGTGACAAGTAGTCCACTTCCAACCTCAGATTTCCTCCTGCCCCCATTTCCTCCTGCCCCCATATGTAGCTGAACCCACAGTGCCTCTAGGCCCCCCTCCCATGTCCTCTCTTGTGACTGTTTTGCACTCCTTAAAGATATAGTGCAACCCCCACCCCCCGTCTTTTCTAAAGAGGGTGTACCCTGCATTGGAGAGATCCCAGTAGTGGTTCAGGGTGGCCCAGCTTTCAGTGACTGTTGCCAAATTAACCATGGCCTCAGCCATGACTGTCTGCAGGAAATCCATTTTGTTTGAGACTTCTGACATTGGAAGACACAACCCTACACCCATCATAGAAACACAAAAACATAGAAATTGTCAGCAGATAAGGACTGCCAGGCCCATCCAGTTTGCCGGAAAGCCCTACACTAGATTGTGGCCTCTGACCCTACCTGGTCAATGGCTTTTCACCCCTCCTTCCCACCACTAAGGTACCCTTATGCCTGTCCCTTGCATGTTTAAAACCCTCCACTGTGCTCATCCCCAACTTCCTGAGGCAGTCTATTCCATGTGTCCACCTCCTTCTCTGTGAAGAAAAATGTTCTCACATTTCCCCTCAGCCTACCACCTTTCAATTTCATATCATGCCCTCTCGTTCTTGTGCATCTCTTATATTGGAAGATGTCTCCCTCCCTTGCACCTTGTTAATGCCCTTAATGTACTTGAATGTTTCTTTCATGTCCCTCTGATCCCTCGCTTCTCCAGGGCCCTCCTCATTCTCTCCGCCCTGTCCAGAATATCCACCCTATTGCAGCTCTTGGTGTTATCCACAAACAGGCAGACCTTTCCCTCCCATCCTACCACAATGTCACTAATGTTCTATTGAATCTCCTCATTCCTTAGACCCAAGCATCCCTCCTTTCCTGCATGACTCACTTCTCCCCCCTACTTTCCTGCCCAATTTCCAGGTTCTCCCTTTCCTTACCGCTCTTCCTGCTCCACCCTGTCCTTTCCTGCTATCCCAGTATGCTAATTACCTGGAGGGCCCGACAGCCTCCTCTTTTTGGGTATCATGGGTGCTGTGCCCCCGATGCCCCTTTTACTTTAAATTTAGACTACTGCTAATGTCGTCCACAATTCAGTCACTGAGCAGCCATGCTCCCTTCCTACTTAAATGTAATCTATCTGCTGAGTACAGACTTTGATCATCCCAGTTTTTTATTCCCTTTTCGCAATAACTTCCACACCCTTCTCCCTATACCACTTCTGCAACCAGCTATTGAGCTCCTTTATCCTACTCTTTCCTGCTACACTGGCTCTAGGAGCAGATAGCCATTCCAAGGAGGCTACTGATCTGACTTTTCCCCTGCAAATCTGTCCTACTTCCTTAAATCTTTCCTGTACCATCCCCACTTTTAACTTAGCTAGGTCATTAATTCCACATGTGACTCTCCTCCCACCCCCTGTATAAGCATGTGCACAATCAAGTAAATCCCATCAGCCATCATGCACAAGAGGTACATCACTCTCCTTCATTTTGTTTCCTTCCCCCTTTGGCACAACCAACTCCCCTTACTATTGAATTCCTTATGACCATGACCCTAACATTACTCAGTCCCAACCCTCCATTCCAGAGCACCTGTCTGGTGTGTTCCCCTCAACTTGTCCCCCTGCTCCTATGATCCCCCCTTCCTACCCCTAGTTGTGATGTAACTTCTCCCCCTTCCAGTCATTTTTCCCCTTCATCACCTTCATTCTTTTGTTTCTGATCTAGCTGGTTCACCAGATCTTCCCTCCCCTCCTTGCATGCCCCATGCTACACCTGCTGTCCCTTCCTCTAACCTTTTTATAGGTTCAAAGGTGAAAATTACAAGTCAAGAATGCTGAAGAGCCATAAAAGACTTGCCACTAACAGTGGATGTATTCTAATTTCTTATCCCCAATGTATATTTCCAATCAATATTTAAAGGCTCTCATACTAGTAGCTTCCACTACCACTTCTGGTTAGGCATTCCAGACTGTTACCACCATCTGGCTGAATCACCTGCCTCTCCTTGCGGTTTTATATAACTCCCCTCTCAACTGATAGGAGTGCAGTCTTGTGGCTCTATCCATGGTCACCTTCCTAATAAGACCAGATGTTTTCCAAAACACCTTGTCCTGAAAAGCCATATAAACACAACACAAGTCCCCTCTTATTTTCCAATAGGACATTGAATATAGTCCCAGTTCCCTTAATCTGTCCTAGTATGCCATGTTTTTGACTCTTTTTACTGATCTGGTCATCTTTCTCTGTACCCTTTCAATTGCAATTGTACTACTTGTGCTTTGAGATGAGCAGACTGGGGCACCATATTCTAACACGGTCTTAAAAGAGATTGATAAAGGGGCAATAAGACATCCTCCCTTCTACTCTTTACATTTCTCAATATATTTCACAGACTCTTAGTTCCTCTTTTAACACATTCACTATTGTGTTTTTCAAAACTCAAGGTATCCATTATCCATACCCCAGATCTTTCTCATTTGTGACACTATTTATATGCTTATTAATGATGTGATATATAGCCCTAAGGTTATTAATACTGAAGTGCATTACTTTACACTTAGGAATGTAAAAAACTAATTTGTGTTCCATGGCCCATGTCTCTGATTCCTTTAGTTGTCTTTGAAATCTACTTCTGAGTCCTGATTATTTACTATTGCTCCCAATTTCGCATCATCAGCATATTTGCAGAGCCACACCCCATCATTAACCTGCATAGATGAAATGAAGATCCTGAATAATATGGGCCCCAGGATCAATCCCTGAGGGACACCACAAGTCACTACCCACCATTCAAACAAGTGCCCCCTAATGGTCACTATCTGACTCCTGCCCATCAACCACTCCACAATCCATGCCAATAATTCTGTGTCCAACTTTATATCTTTCAAACTGTTTATTAGGGTAACGTGAGACACAGAGTCAAATGCCTTTGCATAGTCCAAATAAATCACATCAACAGGCATGTTATTATCCAGGGCCAGATTCACAAGCTCAAAAAAGTCCATCAGATTAGTCTTACATGACCTTCCCTGCACGAAATCATGTTGAGTAATATCCTCCACCCCCAATCTTTTTATATCTTCCTCTAGGTAATCCTTAACTAAAGCCTCCATTATTTTACTCACAACAGAGGTTATACTGATGGGGCAATAATTCTGCACCTCTGTTTTAGCACCCCCCTTTAATATCAGGGTGATATAAGCTAATCTCCAGTCTTTAGGGACTTCACCTTTCACTAAGGATAGGTTGAGCAATAGAGCTAAAGACCCAGCCAATTCCTCTGTGACCTCGTTTAAGAGAAAGGAGTGGATCCCATCAGGACCACAGAATTTATATTTTCTTAGTTTTTTCAATTTCTCATATACATCCTTCTCTGTGATACATTTCTTTGTTGTATATTCTGTTCCTATGCTCCTCTCCTTACTTTTTATTAAATCTTGTCCCCTAGAGGTTTCCTGACACTTAAAGGCTTCCAGGAAATATTTATTAAACATATTAGCTATTTCATTTTCATCCTGAATCAATCTGTCATCCACTTTTAATGATACCATATGCTTTACAGAACATCTCAAAGTACCTACATAGCTATAAAACTGCTTACAGTTATCTCTATCCATGCTGACCAGTTTCATCTCTGCTTTCGCTTTTGCCTTCCTTATAGCTGTTTTACATTGCTTTACCTTCTTTTTATATTTTTGCAGATTATATTGTGATTGATTCATCTTACATTTCTTGCAAGCCTTCTCCTTCCTTCTTATCATTCTTTGAATATGCATGTTAAACCACTTAAGGATCCTCCCCTTTCCTTTATATTTCTGGACTACTGGGGCATATTGATGTACACATTCATCTATCTTGTCCTGAATCTTTGCCCACATTCAATCTAGTGGCAGTTGAGCGAGGTCCTGCCTTCAATTCCAGTCTCTTAGAGGCTGTCTCATCCCATAATAATCTTCTCCTCTATAATTCTTCGCTACTGTTTTTCCTTGTATTTTTGTCATGTTTTCTGATATCTCAAAAGTAATCATGTTGTGGTCACTGGACCCCAAGGGCTGTATCAAGGCTACATTGTCCAATATCTCACCCATGTTACTTATGATCGAGCCCAAGACATTTCCTCCCCTGGTATTATCCTTCACATACTGCTCCATGTTATTAAAAATGCAATATTCCAAAAATCTACTCTCAAAAAGGCCTCTACTGCTTAGGGAGTTCCAGTTTAATTGTGGGAAGTTGAGGTCACCTAATATAATACTATCTCCAGAGACATTGTAATTTTCTTGGTTTTTCATAAATACTTCATTTTCTACTGTGTCCAAGCTAGGTGAGCGGTAGCATAGTCCAACCGTTATGTCTCTCTGTGCACCCTTTATTTTAATCCATGTTTGTTCTGGTTTACAAGCACTATCTCTGTTATTAATTTTGTGCTGTGCTCTTAAGTGTGTGGCTACTTAAAAGCAGTCCCTCCACCATTTTTCTTCTCTTTTGGATTCTGAATAAAATCATATCCTTGTATTTCATCTACCCAGTCATCCGTTTTAAGCCATGTTTCTGTAATACAACATATGTCTATCTATTCTTTACGCATAATGTATTTTAGTTCGTCCATTTTATATTTCAAGCTTCTAGTACTTAACAGCAAACCTCTTATCTTTGTTCCTGCCATTGTCTTTGGTTCTTTCCCATATTTATGTACCTCCTTTAAATTCTGTTGTTTATCCCTTCTCCCCCTTTTATCTAGTTTAAATGTTCTCTAATTGTTGTAGTAAACATTCAGTCCAGTTCCCTGCTTCCCCTTTTTGATAGGTTCAACCCATCATTACAGAAAAGGCGTAAATCAATACTAATCACCTCCCACATTCTTACACACTTCAGGCCATGCATTAAGCACCACCTTCTCAACCAGTTATTTATTTGAAGGATTTTCTAATTAGTTGCAGAACTAGATCTAGGGATGAGTAGAATTTATGACATTATTAAAAATCCATTTATCTTTCTCACTTCCTTCTCTAGTGCCATATACTCCAAAAGTATCTGATCCTCTCTCCCATTTACTATGTTGTTAGCACCTGCATGCACCAGTACAATGAGTATATCAGTCTGTTTTTTTTTTACAATGTCTGGTATCTGTTTATGTATGTCATCTATCCTTGCCCCTGAAAAATAGGAACCTGTGACCCATTCTTTATTAATTATTGTAGTATAGGTATCTGTGTACTTTATTTTTGAGTCTCCTAATACAAACACTCTTTCCTTACTCAGTTATTCCACAAGATTCCCTGTCTAGATCTATGGCTTCCATTTCAGTCTGTCCTGTAACTTGAGATTGCTGCAGGACATCAGAATTCCCTGCAGGTGCTTGTTCCAATGTTCTCTCATTCTGCCTTACACCAAATGAAATCTCATCATTATGTGCTATGTGTCTTATCTAATATCGTTGGGGTAATCTGCTGTATGAAGTGACTGGCTTCCTGTCACCTCCACTGTGTCCTCTTGAGATTTTAGGGGATTAAACCTATTTGAGGTGGGTATCTGAAATACCATGGCTCTTCTTCCTTTTCTATGTTTACTAGGGACCTCCTATTCCTGCCATATATCCTCAAATCTGAGCTGCCTCTATCTCTTTTGTGCCCCAAATCACTGTTAATAGCCCCCTTCAACCCTCCAGCAACTGTCTCCCTGTTTCATACATTTCAATTCCATTTCCAAACCTAGTACCTTAACTCTCAATTCTTTTAGCTCTTGGCATTCCAGACACATAAATGCCATTAACTCAGTGTACTTTTCTAGGCTAATTTTACCACACACTTTGCATTTTACACCTAACTCCCCTGTCTTCAGTGTAACAATTTGATTCTCCATGCTTACGTCTTTTTGTGTCATGCACCCCTTAGGGCCTCTAGTGAATACCAGGGTCAGCTGCCAGTAGCTCCAGTTCAGGCCACTTGTTATTTCTGTGCCCTTTCACTTCTCCCACTTTCCCGCATAACATGCACCAATTGCACATGTCTCCACATGCTGGCACCATGTGCTCGAGCTTGCAATGCTTGCACACCGCGTCCAAGTTATATCCCGTGATCCAGAAGTGCTAAGTGGGTCTCGAGTACCAGTACCCTCCTTTATAGCTTCACAACTAAAATTATGTAGGCTACAGCCCTTACTAAAACATTGAGACCCAGTAGTCCTCTCCTGGATCCCCTTTTAATTAAAATTGCAGCTGTCTTAGAACTCTGCAGTTCTCCCAATTGGAGACTGAACTACCAGAGTTGGAGTACTTCCTGGTGCACTATCTGCCCTGCAGATAATGATGCAGAAATAAAGTTTACAATTTACACTTTGTAGATGTTTCAATTAACCAGCACAGCACACTAACACACCTGCCCCCTGTCACTCTAGTTTTGGCAGATAAACAGGGTTGCAAGTGTGCAAAGTGGCCTTGGACCCTCTGTTCCTCCTGTGACCACTCCCGAGCCTTTGCTAAGGTTCTACCTATTCTTTACCCTCTGTGGGCTAGCCTGGGTACCTCTGGGTGTCAGCAAGGCTCATTTGATAGCACATCCACTTCTGGGTCAGATTGTCATAGGTTCTAGTCCTCCATTGGGACTGGGCTCATACCATAAATGCTGGCACATGACTGCAGTACTAGGAAGGGTGCTGTGCTATACTGTTGGGGTTTGCCTTCCTTTGGATGAGATGTTAAACTGATGTCCCTTCTACCCATCTTTGGTGCTGTCCTCGTGGGTGTCCAGGTGGATGTAAAAGAACCCAAATCATTTTTTGCAGGAGTGAGGAATTTTCCAGTGTCCTGGCCACCATACCCCTTCCCATAAATTTGAGTCATGCAAGTATCAAAAGGCTTTGTGTGAGTGCTGTGTGCAAAATGGCTGCCACTGCAAGACTGCAGTCTCTCATTGTTTGTAAAAGTGCTTTGGGATACCATGTGCATAAAAAGCACTTTATAAATGCTAATTCATTGTCTTCTTCTTCTTCTCCTCCATCTCCCTCTGTAATCAGTGGCTGGAAGTGGTTTGTAACTGGTGCAGCCATGCATGTACCCAGCCCCACTCCCTCCTGCTGAATTCTCCTCCCTTCCCAGCTGTCATCCATCCTGCCTTCTGATGCTTCCTCACCCTTTTGGTTGAAGGACCCAGGATGACCTGTCCCACAGCCCTCCTGACTAACAATGACTCCTTGCTGCTGCCTTCTTCCTAGCCCTGCCTAAATGCCTCTTCTACAGCCTTCCCTGTTCAATCCTAGCCCTCCTTTTATACCCCTAACCTCCCATCCTTGTCCCCTTCTGAGTCCTAACCACCTGCCATCCTACTATGGTTCCCAGTTCTGCCCTATGCATCCTTACACTGGCCATTAGGAAACCTAGCTTCCTATACACTACACTATACAACCCCCCCACCTGCCACATTGTTCCAAAGAACACAGCACCTGCAACTTACTAAACTCCCCTCCCTTATATCTTGTCTCCACATTTCCCTAACCTGTACTTCTAGCCAGGCGTGCCTTCCCCCACCTTGATCTCTTGATAACTTCCTCTTGTCTCTGCATCCCACTGTTTGACCTGTCTCTGCAGGCCTACTGAAACAGCCTATTAACCTGCCTCCTACTCTCTTTCTCTCTCATGTAGAGCAATGCAATTGTCTAAGGTGGAATGGATCAAGATAGAATCCGACACTTTATTAAAAACAAGGGTTTATATCAAATCCTTATTATTTACCAGTCTGTTTAAGACTATCAACATGAAAATAATATCTGATACATTAAGCAACACAGTGAATTAATATACTGACTCTAAATCTGAACAAATTGGGGAGTCACATGATGCACGGGTCTGACTAGCTCCTCCTTCTCCTCTGATTGGTTCCCTCTTCCCCCATCTGAAAATCAGCTAGTTTTCTATTTATTTAAATAGTGAACTAATTCTAGTCATACTTACAGTTGCTACTTTTCTCCAAGAATCAGGCACTGTATTTTATTTCTCCCAGAATGGAGGCTGAAATGAGATCTGTGCCACCTAAACACAACCCACCATCTACCCCGACAAGTCTGCAAAACATTCCAAAACCTACGCACCTCCATCGGGCTGCTCCACTACTGCCACAGTGGTCATGTCGCCATTTAGTGAAGAGCATTTTTTATCTGAATTTCTACCTTTTAAAGAAGAACTGCAAGGACTTACCAGAAATCAGAGTTCTGCGGGTCTCGCTGGATGATCTTGGCAGATGTGTGGGAGATGCTGAGGCATGAACTCACTCATTAGAAACCTGGAGAGAAAGAAGATCCAGAAGTGACAGCACTCTGGCAGAAAACAGCTTGTCTGAAGGCAAGAATTGAAGATCTGGTTGGACGGAGCAGTCAGAATAACATTCTGGTCTTTGGGCTTCCAGAAAAAGTGGGAGGTTCCAGTCCTGTCCTTTTTGCTCAGAAACTGGCTACCAAACTGGCTGGCCCATCGCCAGATGGACTGTCCTTTGTGATCGAGTGTCCCCACTGCTCATTGCACTCTATGCCTACAAACGGTTTCCCTCCCAGATCCTTTATTTTCAAGTTCCTCAACTATTTAGATAAGCATTATCTCTTAGGCAAGATTAGGGAACTTAAAGAGGTGTCTTGGGAGGGTGAGTGTTTAAGAGTGTTGCAGGTCCTGCCAAGCTCTGTTCGGTAAAAACAAGCTAATGATCCAAGTAATCAGCACTTCAGACAGAAAAAATGACAGCCAACAACAGAATCAAGCTGTAAGTGCACATTTAATGGCCATAGACAAGCCACACATAGAAACCCCTGCACTTTAGCGATAAGGCCTTCCTTTGGGAAAAAAACTATCTGCATACCATTCAATGGTTTCTAAACTAATAGCTGCTAGCATTGGCTTCAGAATGCCTTACCCCACTCGCTTCCAGGTTTCTGTGCACGAGGTCTGGAAGTCCTTTTATTCACCGGTGAAAGCTGCTGCAGAGGTAAGGGATCCTTTCCCAGAGCTATTTATATTTCTCTGTGTTGGACCGGAGCAGCACTTTTGATAATGACCATTGCCCTATTCATTTAATTCCAGTTCCATGACTACTGGTTCACTTAGCTCTTTCTGACTCTCATACTCAGCAGGCAATTTGAATCAGGCTTGACTTTCATTTTACTATGTTAATGAATACCATGTGGGATTATTTTGGAGTGCCACTGTCTTGATCAGTGTCCTCATATTGGAATTTAAGACCCACACTGTTTAGGGAGCTGGACTTTGTTTTCGCTAATCGTACTCCTTTTCAATTTGCTCTGGTGGTTGGATTACACCTTTCACCTGATTCTCTTTATAAGCTCTGGTTCTGTGTAGAGAGAGAGCTTTCTTTACCAGTGCCTGATATGCCGCTTTCTTTGCTCTTGTATTTGGAGGTGTGCCCAGTGCCTGTGTTATTTTTGGCTGGTATTTGGACACCTCCGATGACTTTATATCTGCTCATTTAACTTTGGAGCTTCCTGGAAATTATTTTAAGATGACGCTTAGGTCATTAAGACCTATTCCTATTTTTGGATGAAGATTCACATATAGGTCCACCAGATATGACTTTGCTTTGAAGTTTGGACTATGTTTTTGCTTCAGTATTAAAGATGCTCCTCACAGTTGTCTCATTTGTTATCTTAAACTGAATCATCTTAGAGGAGTCCGTGTTGTGCTATAATTTCCATGTCTGGTTTTTATACACTCAAACTTTTCTAGTGGATTATTTTTTTAACTTATTTGACCTCACTATTTTACAGGGGTTCCTGACACTTTATTTATTATTCAGTGACTACCTCAATGTTACAGAAGTTATGGCTAGGTGTAGTTTAATTGGTTCTCTAATTCAGTATAGTTATTGGATGTTTCATATTTCAGGAGGATTATTCTGCTTATAATGTATGGGTAGCCCTTATTACCCACTGAAGGTAAGCTGTTTACCAACCTTGTAATCCCACTGTCATGATGTCAGAACCTTATAAACCCCTTTCATCTATGTCATAGCAGGGAGTTTACAAAATGGAATGCCAGTGTTATTCAGTGTTCTACATACCAAGAATGCGATTGTTTGTCTCAGTACAGTATTCACATAACATTCCAGTTGTCCACAGTTTACAGTTACTGAGACTAGCAATCACCATGTCTGATAAGAGATTTTAACTCTGGTGCTATTTTGTCCCACTGTCATTCAGTCTGTGTATCTTAAAAAATTGTTTTCCTACACAATCATATGACTGTAGTGTAGATTCATTAGTAAGGTAAGGTTAAATTACTTGTGTTCCGGGGGGGGAGGTAACTTCTCATGTCAAGTCCCATACACTATAAATGACAATGCCTGATGTACAGGTGATAAGCATGGTGTAATTACCTCTCGTGGTTGCTAGGGCAATGGTAAACCTCTAGAGTTGCACTCTTGAGGTTTACTGATGCCCTAGCAACCACCTGAGGTGATTACACTGTGGTTATCACCTGTACATCAGGCATTATCCTCTATATAATAACTGGTCAGCAATTTCTCTCAATGTACTGACCAGGCTGATATTTTCCATAACAACCGGGTGGTTGTTATGACATTCATGAGCCATGCCAGTCAAACTATGCTGCTGCCTCATTGGTCAACGTTCTGTATGTGGGCAGGGCCAAACAGTCTCACAAACTGCTGGAGAAAAATTGCTGGCCTGTTATTATAAAAAATAAAAGATGGGGAGGGTGTTTCATATGAGAATTTAATGCACACCCTCATTGTGGGATGTTTGATAAACCCCTCGGGCTTCACCCTCGGAGTTTATGTAGTATCCTACAACTCAGGTGTACATTAAATTCTCATATCAAACCCTTCCCCATCCATTATTCTGTATGTTATATATAAGGTTTGTTCTTATGGTATTGCTGATTTTTTTGGGGGTGGAAGGGTCTTGGGAGGTAAAAGCTACTGGAGCGGGAGTTCATCATGAGCCTTGTAATTTGCGTGGGGGGGTTCATTGGGGTAGAATATTGTTTGTTCTTTGTTACTGGGGTATGTTGAGTGGGGTTAATTGTTTGTTACAGTTCTGAAGAGAAGAGGTGTATTTTCAAGCTTCAGGCTTTACTCTGCTTCTTCCTATTGATTCTGTTGTTTATGTTTAGGGTACATTTTGTCTTTGTCATTTTCAATGCATTTTACTATTCTATAGCTCTTTATGTGAGGCTGCCTTTACTTATTGGGATGTGGGGGAGGGTGGCAGAGTGGATTTTCCTTGGAGCTGTTAGTGTTTTACTGGCTATAGGGACATTTCTGCCTGTTATCATCTGAATCGTCCAATCAAATATGCCTCCTGGAATGTGAAAGGAGCACGCTCCAGGAGCAAATGTTAACAAGCATTTGTCAATGCCAAATGTTGATTGCATTGGTCTGTTGAGTTTGCTCACTGCTCCTGTGTCACTTGCTCGTTCTGTTTCTCCCAGTGCTGCAGGCTGCTCTTTTGGGCTCCTGCCTGCATTGGCATGTTTTTCTGCCTACAAAGAAATCTGCAGCTGTTCCAAAAGAGCTCCTTTGAGGTGGGTCACTCCCCCCTCTCACTCGCTCATTCTGTTTCTGCTGGCGCTGCAGGCTGCCCTTTTGTACTGGGCTTCTGTTTCTGTTGGCGGCTTTTTCTGCCCACAAAGAAATCTGCAGCAGTCCTGACACAGGTCCATTGAGCTAGCTCACTCCATCGCTATCACATGCTCGTTCCATTTCTGCCAGCGCTGCAGGCTAGCCTTTTGTACTGGGCTCCTGTCTGCGTTGCTGCCTTTTTCTGCCCACAAAGAAACCTGCAGCAGTCATGATAGAGCTCCATTGAGCTCGCTCACCCCCTCCCCCACTTGCTCGTTATGTTTCTCCCGGTGCAGCAGGCTGCCTTTTTGTACTGGGCTTCTGCCTGCATTAGCACTTTTTTCTGCCCACAAAGAAATCTGCAGCTGTCCCGACAGAGCTCCGTTGAGGTCGCTCACTCTGCCTGTCTCACTCGCTCATTCTGTTTCTCCTGGTGCTGCAGGCTGACATTTTGTAGTGGGCTCCTGCCTCTGTTGGTTCCTTTTTCTGCCCACAAAGAAATCTGCAGCAGTCCTGACAGAGCTCCATTGAGCTCACTCACTCCCCCTCTCTCACTCGCTCATTCTGTTTCTGTCAGCACTGCAGGCTGCCCTTTTGTGCTGGGATCCTGCCTGCATTGCTGCCTTCTTCTGGCCACAAAGAAATCTACAGCAGTCACAATAGAGCTCTATTGAGCTCACTCACTCACTCCCCCTCTCTCACTCATTCACTCTGTTTCTCCTGCCTCTGCTGGCTGCCCTTTTGTACTGGGCCCCTGCATGCATTGCTGCCTTTTTCTGCCCACAAAGAAATCCACAGCAGTACCAACAGAGCGCCATTGAGCTCACTCACTCCCCTCCCACTCGCTTATTCTGTGTCTCCCAGCGCTGCAGGCTGCCCTTTTGTACTGGGTTCCTGTCTGCGTTGACAGCTTTTTCTGCCCACAAAGACATCTGCAGCAGTCCCGACACAGCTCCGTTGAGGTCACTTACTCCCCCTCTCTCACTCGCTCATTCTGTTTTTTGCCGATGCTGCAGGCTGGCCTTTTGTACTGGGCTTCTGCCTGCATTGCCACCATTTCCTGGCAACAAAGAAATCCACAGCAGTCATGATAGACCTCTGTTGAGCTTGCTCACTCCCCCTCTCTCACTCGCTCATTCTATTTCTCCCGGCGCTGCAGGCTGCCCTTTTGTACTGGGCTCCTGCCTGCATTGGCACATTTTCCTGCCCACAAAGAAATCCACAGCTGTCCTGACAGAGCTCCGTTGAGGTCGCTTACTCCCCCATCTCACTCACTCATTCGGTTTCTCCTGGTGCTGCAGGCTACCATTTTGTACTGGGCTTCTGCCTCTGTTGGCATCTTTTTCTGCCCACAAAGAAATCTGCAGCAGTCCTGACAGAGCTCTGTTGACCTCACTCACTCCCCCGTCTCACTCGCACATTCCGTTTTTGCCGGCATTGCAGGCTGCCCTTCTGTACTGGGCTCCTGCCTACGTTGTCACCCTTTTCTGCCCACAAAGAAATCTGCAGCAGTCACGATAGAGTTCTGTTGAGCTCGCTCACTCCCCCTCTCTCAGTCACTCATTCTGTTTCTCCCACTGCTGCAGGCTGCCCTTTTGTACTGGGCCCCTGCGCGCATTGCTGCCTGTTCCTACCCATAAAGAAATCCGCAGCAGTCCTGATAGCTCAGTTGAGCTCAGTCACTCCCCCCCTCTCTCAGTCGCTTGATTCTAATCTGTCCCAAACACTGATTTCCAACAGCAACTGCGGTATTCTGCACCAGAAGCGCGGAAACACATTTCGGCCAGGATGTGAAAAATGACAGCTCTACTGTTCATAAGGAGATGTGATCAAATGCCAGTGTTGAAAATCTGGCATGAAAATATTACTAATTTGCAAACTTACAAGGGTGCGTGGAAACTGCACAACATATGCTTGTAATACAGTCATTTTATGGAGTTTCATCACAAAATTTTCAACATAGGCATTTTAGGACCTCAGTGTGATTTTCTTAATGTGTTCCGAACACTGATTTCCCACAGCGACCACGCTATTGTGCGCCAGAAGAGTAAAAATACATTTCAGCTAGGATGTGAAAAATGACAGCTGCACTGTTCATAAGGAGGTGTGAAAAAATGGCAATGTTGAAAATGTGTAGTGAAAATATTGCAAAGTTGCGAAGGTATGAGGAAACTGTGCAATGCACATTCATAACACACTCATTTTATGGACTTTCATCACCAAATTTTCAACATAGGCATTTTAGGACCTCTGCTAATGAACTGTGTCACTGTCATTTTCATAATGTGTCCGAACTCGGATTTCCCACAGCGACCGCGCTATTCTGAGCCGGAACTGTGAAAACACATTTCGGCCAGGATGTGAAAAATGACAGCTGTACTGTTCATAAGGAGGTACAGAAGAATGGCAATGTTGAAAATCTGGTGTGAAAACATTATTAATTCACGAAGTTACGAGCGTGCATGCAAACTGCACAACACATGCTCATAACACAGTCATTTTATGTAGTATCGTCACCACATTTTCAACATAGACATTTTAGGACCTCTGCTTATGAACAGTGTCACTGTCATTTTCTTAATCTGTCCCAAACATTGATTTCCCACAGCAACCGAGCTATTCTGCGCTGGAAGTGCAAAAACACATTTTGGCCAGGATGTGGAAAATGACAGCTGTACTGTTCACAAGGAGGTCTGAAAAAATGCCAATGTTGAAAATCTGGCATGAAAATATTGCAAATTTGCAAAGTTATGAGTGTGTGTAGCAACTGCGCAATGCATACTCATAAAACAGTCATTTTTGGGATTTTTCCCGTCAAATTTGTAACATTGGCTTTTTGAAAGCCCACCTCATGAACATTGGCACTGTTGTTTCATTAATCAGTCCTGAAAGGGGATTCCACGCAGTGACCATGAAATCAACTTTTGGGGTCAATAACGCCATGACAGTGCCAGAATTCATGAGGAGGGGTCCCAAAAACCCCATGTTGAAAATTTGGTGCTACAATTCAAAAAAATGCCTGAGATATGCATCAAAGTTGAAAAAACCCTATTTATTCCATTATACAGCTTACCGGCATTTCCTCAGTTTGTGGTCGGCTTTGAAGAGTGCAGACGAATTCCAGGTCCACCGAAGATGGTCGCGCTGGACTCCGGAGGTAAGTATGGGGCGAGGGGGGTGTGGGGAGGCAGGGTGCACAGTGAGTGGGTGCAAGTTGTGGGACGGGGGCAGGGAGACCGTCTAGGGACCATTTCCTTTTTCCACAGGGGGAGAAAAAAACCCCACTGTGGACCGTTTTTGGTTTTGTAGGGGCATATGGCACACTGGGGTGGGCTCCCAGTGTGCCAACAGAGTCTTTTTTTGGGGAGGCAGCTGTAGCCAATGGGGGATTGGTCACCCCCATCAGCACACAACAAAGGGGGGTTGACATTATGCCAATGGGGATTGGGCACCCTGTTGGCACACAACAAAAGCTAGGAGGTTACATAATGCCAATGGGGAGTGGGCTTCACCATCGGCAATGTCAACCTTGGGGCACTGAAGCTGATGGGGATTGGGACTCCCATTGGCAAACAAACATGGTGGGGGGGCACATACTGCCAAGGGGGATTGGGTGCCCCCTTGGCGGGGGGTGGCTTAATATTGTTTGTGAACACAGCGGCAAGACGTTGCCATGTTCACAAACAGTATCACTGTAAATAGGTTCCGCCCAGCAAAGACGGGTCGCTTCCTCATTGCAGTGAATGGCTTATGCTGCAATGACAAGGCAGCCCCTGATTGCAGCAGCTGAAACCTTACAAGGTTGTGGCATGCTGGCTGAACTAGTGTCAGCAGCAGCATGCCACGGCATTGGGGAAAGTGGGCCAAGCCTTTAAAGGAAACATAAACAGGGGTGCCCAATCTTAGCCCAAAACCACAGCAGCATCAGTTACTATTTTACACACATTATGCTGCAGTCTTTTTGCTTGTGAAGCCTGTCACTCCCGAGTCACTACTGTTTAAATGCCACGGCACAGTGTAAACAAATCCCTCAGTCTTCATTGAAACCGGCTGGTCCTGTAGCCTCCTAAGATGGTGGCTACATCTGTACTCAATGATGTAATGTAAGAGACATCATTCCTGAGAGTTACAGTATTTTGTATGGGGACCTTATAAAGTATATATGATAACTTCATTAAAAAAGCTCTGCTGCGTCAAATCCTATACTGTGCAGCTGTGACAACCTTATCACACCTCCACAGTATAGGATTTGATGCAGCAGTGTTAATGAAATTATCACTGCTCTTATAAGGTCCCCATACAGGCTCAGAAAGAAACTCCTCGGGGAGGCGATGTAAGCTTACATTACATTATCTCGGCTCTGAGCCCGCCATCTTGAGAAGGCTTCAACTAAGTTCAATGCTGAACTGAGGAATTACACTGTCTGCAACAGCGTTAAACTGTAGCAACTTGGGTGACGGACTCTATAAAGGACCACAGCGTTTTTGTGAGTAAAAGTAAACAACACTGCTGTGGTTTTTGTTCACTGCATTTCCTAGGCATTGTTTACGAGTCCTTTAAAGGCTGTGGGGGCATTGGCCACAACAGTGCTGCGCCTCCACAACCTGCTTCTGGAAAGCTGCCACAATATGTTACTTGCACATGCATGCAATCAACATAAAAAATAATTAAACATCCCATTCAGCTACAATGCAGTGTTGTATTTTTACAGGAAACCTACATGTTTACATCGAAGGGTAATTTTTTTCATAGAAAATCAGTGAAACAGGTCTTCGCTGCTGGCAGTAATACTAATAGTAAAAGGGTGGCCATTTACATTTTTAGAAATGTTAGTTTCCAATGTTTTCAGTGTCTGGAAGACTCTCAAGGCAGATTCATCTTTGTTAAAGGCACTCTGGACCACATGGAAGTGTTCATTGGGTAGCATTTATGGACCCGATGTAGATAACCCAGCTTTTTTTTTATGGAACTGGCTTCACTCTTAGCTCCATTTTTATTGCTTCCTTTGATTATTGGGGGAGACTGGAATGTCTCTTTTACACAGGACATGGACAGGATGGGCAAACCTTCTGCCGGTCTGGCTCTTGCCAGTGCTTTATCTGGGATAGGATTGATTCACTGGGGTTAGATGATCCTTGGTGTGTTTTACACTCTCAAGACAGGGAATATACATTTTATTCCCTGGTTCATGGGTTATATTCACATAATGACTACATTCTTCTTAGAATGCATTGGGTGGAGTGCAGGGTTGCAAGATAGCTCCCAGAGTAATTTCTAATCACTCTTTAATTTGACTAAACCTTTCCTTGTTGTGTAACATTCAGAAGGATATTTCCTGGAAACTGAATTATCAACTTTTAAAAGATGAGTACATTATTAAAAGAATTAAGGAGCAGATGTTTTATTTTTATCTCCCAGAATGCTGGTTCTGTACAAAATGGGATTTGTACTGGAGTGCCTTTAAATGTTTTCTTCAGGGGGAATTTAGTCATTTAGCATCTAGATGGAAGAAACTTACAGAAAAATATGCTACTAACCTGCTAAACCATATTAGAGAATTGGAAAGGACTTTGAGCCCCAAATCTTCGGAAGCCCTCTGCCATGAACTGCTCTCCCCGTGATACGTATGTTGCACTTTTGAGGGAAAAGACTGAGTACTGCATCTTTAAAATCCATTTACAATACATATTGTAGACTGGGGGAAAAATCAGGCCATCTTTTGGCTCTATGCCTCCAGAAACAAGAAGTGTCTCAAAATATTGAGACTCTATCTGCTGTGCTGAGCTTATCATGTGAACTTGTGTGCCAGTGTTCCCCTCTGTTTCTGTCAACCTGCCCTGACACTCCCGGTTACCGGACCCTGTCTGTTACCAGCAAGAGAGGAGAGAAGCATCGCGTCACAGAGGAGATGGGCAGTCTGCTTGAAAAGAGCCATGCTGCTCACAATCCAGGTATGCTGAACTGAGTGAAAAGCTACATGTTGTGCTGTACTAGCTATTCTACCCCGTTTAACATCTGCTGACCTGGGGAGAATATCGCGACTATCTGCTGTGCTGAGCTTACCATGTGAACTTGTGTGCCAGTGCTCCCCCTCTGTTTCTGTCAAGCTGCCCTGATGCTCCTGGTTGCCAGAGCCTGTCTGTTACCAGTGAGGGAGGACAGAAGCATTGCATCACAGAGGAGGAGGGTCAGTCTGCTTGAAAAGAGCCAAGCCGCTGACAGCACGAGCGCTGAGGTGCAAGCACCACTCGGTAGAAAAAAATGCTGAAGAAACATTCCTCTTGGGGTGAGCCTAAAAGACAAATAAAATATTGCATTTTATATGTTTTTATAATACAGAAATAGGGTAGCAGTTTGAAGTATAGATGATAGGTGTCTTGTAAACAGTTTTTATATATATTAATACAGAAACTGGGTAGTATTTGATAAAGTAAGTTATATAGTTAAAATACCAATTTATTTATTTGTAGCAACAGCTTGCTGTAGTTAGAAGCCTAAATTCAAATATAAAGCAGAGTGATAGGTAAACATCTTTAGGAATATAAAACTGATTTGGTAGATTGTATCCTGAGTTTTTTTTTTTTTGTAGAGTTTTTGTTGTTGAACGCATGTCATGGGTACAAGATTAATTATCTACTTAATAATAATCTGGACTGTTTGTCTTACTATTGCATATCTCAAGCATGATGGTATGACTGGGTTTAGCATGGGAAAAATATCTACTAAACTGTGTGGGGACACCCTAACTCCTTTTTCCAACTCCCTGGGGTGTAGAGTAAGACCAACAGCTCAGATGCTAGCTCAAACTCAGTGTACTATCTTAGGAAAATGAGCTGTACAGTTACTAAGTAAACAAAAACTAAGCCATGGGGTACCTTATAAACATCATTTTGGTTTACTGATACAAAGGCTGTTTATGAGGTGGCTTGGGATGGCTGTCAAATTAAAAATTCTTATAATTTTGAGCTTAATGATGTCTGGTGACATACATCTAAATTCTGGGCCAAGTGAAGAAAATATGCCTACAGTTGACATCTTAAAAGGTACTAATCTCTCATTTGTTCAATTAATTGTTAGGAGTATTGTCTCAAAATTTGATATGATACAAGAGTGGGTTTTGGAATATAAGCAAGAGGATATAATTATAACTGAATCCCGGCTAAGTAAAAAAGTACAAGATGAAAAGATCCAAATACCTGGTTATCTAACATGGAGGCCTGATCATGGTAAAAGGGGAGGGGGGGTTGTTATATGGTACTACAGCTTTGGAAATTAAATATATGGATTGTGTTAGTACACCAGGTATGGAAAGGATAGCCTTGGAAATTAAAATCCCTTACTGTCAACCATTATTATTAGTGGTATGTTATCTTCCTCCAAAGGGAGATGACCAACAGCTTCTTGTTCTTCAAGATTTTTTGCTTCCCTAAGGGAAAGCCAAGAACTCATGGTTGGGGGGATTTGAATATAGACTGGGCCAGGGTGTCTCCCACTAGTAAACTGATGGATTTTAATACAACATTGGGGCTGTCCCAGTTAATAACTTCTATTACAAGGTTGAATGCTGAATCTCCTAGCTCTTCCACTATTTTGAACCTAATGTTTACTTCTGACCCAATAAAATATTCAGTATCTGGTGTGTTACTAGATTCATTTAGCGACCATCAGATTACCTTCTGTATTAGAAACACATATAAGATATTGGGCATATCTCAAATTAAATTTTACAGAAGCTTTACAAATCTGGATTACACATTCTTTATGATGAACTTGGAAACAAGAAATTGGGACAGACTGACAATGATCCCTGACATAGATATTGCTTGGTCCTACTTTTGTAGTGAATTTATGCCTTCATCAACATCTTTGCTCCAATCCAGAGTAAGAAAGTAAAGAAGAATAATTCTCTGTGGTATTCTGCAAAACTAAGAACCTATCGCAAAAATAGGGATGAAGCATGGAGATTAGCTAAGAGAAAAAAGGGGAGAGACTTCTGGGATAAATACCATGCTGCACGTAATCTGTATATTAAACAAATAAGGCCAAATCTGATTATCTATCAAGTTTAGGGACAGACAGCAATACAAATCCTATGGACTTTTGGAACATGGTTAAAAATTGCAGGGAAAAGGGAATTCAGAGTTGCCAAATGCTTTCACGGTAAATCATGTTTTTTTTAAACTTTCAGATAAGGTAGCTGTTATGCTAAATGAAATGTTTATTGATATGAGGACATCTCAAACTAAAACATCCTGCCCTCCTGGTAAAACCCAGCAAAAAGAAAGACAAGTAAAGGGGGAAAAAAGTTGGATTGGCCTTCTGTTTTCAAAATATCACTCCTGATCAGGTTTTTAGGGAATTGTTAAAATTAAATATAAATAAAGCCCAAGGTCTAGATGGGATTTCATCCTTTTTGCTTAAAATTGCTGCACCTTTGGAGGCCCCAATACTGGCTGATCTCTTTAATCTTTTATTGAGTACAGGTGAGTACCCTCTAGCTTGGAAACAGTCAACGGTGATACCCATATTCAAGGGAGGCCAAAAAAATGGTATGCAAACTATAGGCCCATATCACTACTTTCAGTCACTTCAAAAATGTTTGAAAGAATTATAGTTTCTTAACTAAACAGTTATTTGGAAAAATACAAAAAATATAATAAATATCAGTCAGGTTTTAGAGTGAAACATAGTACAACTACAGCATTAGTTAAGGTTGTGTTGGACATCCAGGTGGCCATGGACAGGGGCCTCCTGGTTGGGGCCATATTTATAGATTTGTCGAAAGCATTCGACTCCCTAGATCATCAGGTGTTAATTAAGAACTTAGGGACTGTTGGCCTCAGGCAGGAGGCCCTGAACTGGTTCCATAGCTACCTGGAAGGAAGACAGCAGAGGGTTAGACTGGATAGCAATTTTGTGTCCAACTATTTGGACATTAAATCAGGTGTGCCACAGGGGTCAGTATTAGGACCCGTTTTGTTTAATATATATACAAATGGTGTCAGACATCTAATAAGTGATGTCTGATAGCATTTGTATGCTGATAATACAATAATTTATTTTGAAGGTAAATCTATTGAGCACATTTAGGTAAAGTTGCAAAAAAACTGTAATATATTACAAACTTAGTTTCAGAATCATGGTCTGGTTTTGAACCCCCTGAAGTTACAGGTGATCTTATTTTCTAATAAAAACATGACACTGAAATTAGACATAAAACATTGAATGGGTGTAGCTTGACTCTTGTGGAATACTATAAATATTTAGGAGTCTGGATGGATTCCCATTGTAAATGGGTTATCAATGTAGATAACCTGATTAAAAAATTAAACAAGAAATTGGGGGTGATGTATAGACATAAAAGCTGCCTCTCATTTGACATCAGATTAAAAATTGTGAACTCTATGATACTACCATTAATAGATTATGGTGATGTGGTGTATAAGGGAGCTGCTGATAAAGTTTTGGGAAGATTAGATGTAATTTTTAATAGATATGCACATTTTGTGTTGGATGCACCTTGGACCTGAATGCATCATTGCGTTCTTTACAAAGCCTTAAATTGGACATCCCTGATGGAACAACATCATATACATGTGCAACACTTGACCCATTGTTGTTACTCTAAAAAGGCACCAGGTTATGTGATAGAACTGTTGGAAGAGCGGAACGTTAGGGAAGGGTTGCATTCCACAGGAGAAATAAAATTTAGGGTACCTTGTATGAGAACAGCAAGGGGGCAGTATTGTTATGTATATGAAGGGCTTAAGCTATAGAATTCTTTTCCGGGACACTTGAGGCCGTGTGTTAATAAAGTGCCCTGGAATGCTTTGAAAACATGGCTTGGAAACATTGCACTTTTTCCAAAAAGCTGTTGTACTTGAGGGATATGTATTTAGTATGTATTTTCTTTTTTGCTACCTGTTCTGTATGATTTTATTTATTTGTATGTTATTGTACTTTTATTATGTAACTGATATTGATTGCAACTTAGGACCCCATTGTAAATTAGCTATGGCTAAATTGGGTTATCCTGCTTCTGATGTCAGAAATGAAACCTTTTACTACTGCTACTACTACTGCTGCTACTACTACTACTTTTAATCCCTTCCACTAAATCTGAAGCAGATGGGCCACCCCGGTGGCACTGAGGGTTGAGGCGCTGGACACCATACCTCGCACCATGCCAGCGACCTGAGTTTGGGAATGAGCCCGGGTCACTGGGGGTCAGCAGGGGAGGGAGAGAATTGAGCATCTGGAGGACAGCTTTCCTCTCCTGGGAGGGACAGGGGTCCCTGTTCTGTGCTCGGCTGACCTCTGGCGGGAGCCAGAGATACAGCAAGCCCTAAGCATAGCGAAGGGGTGGGGAGTGGTAGATGTTGGTAAGGCCTTGATGTCAGAGTGCTAGCCACTCCCAAGGAAAAAGGGGAAAAACACCCTTCAGCTCCAGCAGAGATGGAGAACCAGAGCTTGCCCATGATTTATGGCCACACTCCTGGCATCCTCCTGACTGACACCGCAAGAGAAATTTGGGGTGTTGGAACCCACCTCGTCCCCATCCGGGGGGTAAACTGAGGCTACATGGGCAATTGAGGACTGACCAGGTAGGAGCAAACTGTAGTGGGATGACTCCTAGGTACTCTCGAGGAGACCAGAGCTGAGGGGAAAGAGGAGGAAAAATAGAAAGTATAAAAAAAAAAATCTGAAGAAGATGATTCTGTCAAAACTTTGCAGTGGGATATTGCCCATGAATTTGAATTATATTACAGAGAACATTATGGACCCATGTTGGACCCTCCCTCTCCTGCCAGTATTGCTGATTCTTTGGCATACATTCCTCTCCCCACTCTCTCTGAAACCCATCAGGCTTTTTTACTGGAGCCTCTTTCCCAACTAGTAATTATGGCAGCTATTAACAATTTGTTTTTAGACAAAGCTCTGGGCCCCAGCAGTTTCACCCCCATTTTTTATAAATTGTTTGCAAAAGAACTAGCCACCTTGCTACATCATTTTTTCCTCTACTTATTTGATTCTGACATCTCAGACAGCACCCTCCTTGAAGCCCTGATTGTCCTGCTTCTTAAGCCTGACAAGGCTTTGGACAAGTTGATTAGTTATTGCCCCATATTGCTACTGAACTATGACATTAAAATCTTGTCTAAAATTCTAGCTTCCAGGAACAATGCAGTTTGCGCCCAGCTTATCAGTCCTGAACAAGTCAGCTTTATGCCCACCTGTTATTTAGTAGATCATTTGTGTAAGCTCTCTCATATTTTCTCTGCATCTAGGGATTCCAGGACCCCTGCTGCCTTGGTTTCCCTGGATGTGGAGAAAGCCTTTGACAGGGTTAATTGGAACTTCTTGTTCATCACCTTGGAAAAATTTGGTTTTCCATTACCATTTCTTCGCTTGATTAAGATTTGGTATTCCTGTCCTAGTGCCAGAATTTATTGTAAAGGTGTCATTTCATTGACTTTCCTATTGTTTTCTGTCACTAGGCAGGGATGTTGTTTATCTCCCATTCTACTCAATTTATACTTAGAACCCTTGATTTTGAAACTCAAATGCAATCCTGATTTGACCAGTGTGATGGTTGGAGCATGGAATCTGCAGATTTCAATTTATGTAAATGATATTTTGCTACATCTAACCCACCCCAAAGTAACTATTCTGGCTACACTTGCCACTATCTAGGAACATAGTTTACTTTCTAACTACAGACTTAATTTAGATAAATCAGCAGTTATTCCTCTGAATTCTGCTGTTTTTAAGTTGGATATTGTAGCTCTTAGATTGACATCAGCCAATAAACAAATTGAATATCTCAGCATCATTCTTTCCCAGAATATGGCCCAGCTTAAAAAGCTTAACATGGATGACCTGATAGTTACTTTGCAACAGGATTTACAGAGATGGAAATCCTTACCACTAACTCTCTGGGGGAGAATAAACAGAGGTAATATGAATGTTCTCCCTTGTTTATTCTACCCTCTTAACATGCTTAATGTTTGGCTACCCCTTTCATGGTTTAAATGAAGCCATAGACTTATCTTGGGCTTTACTTGATCAGGTAAGACTCCTAGGAAAGCATATAATATACTTGCAGCCCCTCAAACTCTTGGTGTTCTATGGCTTTCACATTTAACAACATATTATGTTGCTAGTCATGCTAGTAAATATTTTAAGTGGTCTAACCTGAGCTGGGAAGATGAAGCTTCTGCATATTCCCCTATCTGGCTTGAGTTGGAAAAGGAACAGAGTACTAAGGCTGGTCTATCCCCTCTGGCTTTGTTGTGTATCCCTCCTAAGAGTATGCCTGCTGGTCTCAGAGACTCTGTAATCAGTATTTCTGTTCATGTTCAATCACAGTTATGTTCATCGATGCAGTATAAGCACTGTAAAGATATTGCACAACCTGTTTTTCACAATGTTAATTTTAAAGTGGGGGAAGAGTTCTGATGTGTGGTTACTTCAGTTAGCTAATCTTAAGATGTGTGATTTGCTCCACAATGGTGCATTAATTTTGTGTAAGGACATAATAGAATCTTTCCAGTTGGATAATAGAGTTGTTTTCAAAGTTTATTAAGTACATCATGCTTTACTTCACTGGTTTGGCTCTATGCCATGGGACATTAACCTTTTGGAATTCCAGCATTCTGTGCATGGGATTTTAATACAGCCACATATAGTCTCCAACCTGTATTCCCTTTTATTTTCAAGGCTGTTTCCCACATTTACTGGAGAATCACTACACTAGAATGCAATGTTCCCACATAAGGCTTTTAAATGGCATAAAATCTGGGAGGATCTTTATCTTCCTACTTCTCAGGACAAGTTAGGCCTTACGCAATTTCATATTTTGAACAATCTATATTTCACACACCCTAAATTAGTTAAATGTGTAAGCTACATTCCTCTTTGTGTATGTGATGAGGGCAAGATGAGGGAATGCTGCTGCACATTTTTTGGGAGTGCCCTAAAGTGGCCCCTTTGTGGAATTTAATTAAGTCCAGGGCCGACCCTCTTCTCGGGATAGAAGGATATTTTCTCTCACAGATTTATATAATTGGAGACAACATTGCAGTATGGGTGAAGGAGAGGAGAGGAAAGGAGATATTTTATGTCCCTAATTTCTTTATCATTTAAAAAGTGGTCCTCTGTCATTAGCTTGATCAGACTCCAATTTCATACCAGGAATGGCTACAAGAGCTCTTGTGTAATCTCCGGGTTGTGCAGATGATCACTAGTCTTCATAATAGATTTTCATCCTTTACTAAGAAATGGAGCAAATTGCAGACCTTGTACTCAATTTAGAGTATCCTGAACTGGTTCTACCTTTTGATTAAGTTTCCTTATTTTATTCTCTTTTAGTATATGTGGTTTATTATTCATGGTAACGTTGTTGCTTACTTCATTATTCTCCTCTTTTGACATGAAGCACTTCATTAGAGCACTGATAATGATCCCTATCTATCCAGTATTAGATTGATCAACTCCGCCTGGGGGTCAGATGGGGGGAGGAGGATTCCTTGTTGTGATTGTTTTTCTCTTCTTTTTTGGATTATTTGTTGTTGAGTCTGTATTTTGTTTTATGTCTTTTTCATTAATACAATAAAGTATATTTAATTAAAAAAATCTGAAGAAATCTAGACTACAACCTATATGGAGGAATCCCAATATCTCTCTGAATAAAATAACCTATAGTAATGAGAATTGGGAAACTAAAGTAATTAATCAGCTCAAAGACATTTTGCATCAGAATAATTTTATCAGTTTACAGAACTTGAACAAAAATGCAGCATCTCAAAAGATGATGTTGTCTTTTCTCTTAATGACAGAGGGTCAGAATTTCAAAGTGCTGAGAATGCTGCAAGCCCTGGGTGCTCTGAATGTATGGTGCACGGGGCTTGTGGAATTCTCCCCTCCCAGAGATCAGGATTTTTGATCCTGTGCACCAATTGCTACAGGTTAGAACAACTTGTCCTGGTCTAGCTTGCAGCGATACTAGGTGCCCTTTTAATGGGCTGCTGCCATAAAGCAGGACAAGTGTCATAACTGCACCAGATCTACTAAAATCAGGTGCAGTTTGCTGTAAAGGTGTTGGCACAGCTGTGCCAACAAAATGGTTTGACACAGGTCTTGATGCGAACCCTGAATCGCTCTTTGAAAATCTGACCCAGTATCAGTAAAATATATAGCGAACAAAGTTTTCCCTGGTTACCCTGTGAGATCACTAAGTTTTCTGGATACATAAAACATAAACCCCAAATATCTTTATTCTCCAATATACTTATAGAAAATATAAGAGGTGAAGTGGGAGAAAATGTCATGTGATGAGTAGTATAAGTTCATATATCTCGTCAAATGTTAAATTTCAGCCAATCAGCGTGTGCCACGTCATTTGACAGGTGGGCGTGGCCTAAAATGGACCAATCAGAATCGTCCCTTGTTAAACCGGAAGTCCCTCCCTAAAATGTGCTAGCCCCACCCACTTCTAGTGGAAGTGATGCAACCTCGAACCCATGTCCCGGCCCTTGCACAGGAAATTACTTGTGTTCGAACCCATGTCCCACCCCTTGCGCAGGAAATGACATGCATTCAAACCCATGTCCCACCCCTTGTGCAGGAAATGACCCACACTGAAACCCTGGAAGTGACATAACACCACCATTTTGTAAGCGTCTTACGCCCCTCATTCTTGTACACTCCTCGAACCCCTGTCACCCACCATTTTGTAAGCATCCTACGCCCCTCTTTCTCGTACACTCCTCGAACCCCTGCCACGCCATCCTGGCTGGAAACCAAGTCCCACCATGCTAGCATGAACTCCTGCCTCTCTCCTTTCTCCTGCACCCCCACCATCCTGGCTTGAACCCCTGTCCCCCTTCCTTTCTCCTGCACCCCACCATCCTGGCTCAAACCCCTGTCACTCTTCACCACCATGCTCCACCCACCCCAAAAAATCAGTTAGGGTTTATGTAGTGTTATGTGCCCCCTGTAGGCTTGGGGGGTATAACTGCAGGGGCACTTGTGTGTTTTTTTATTAGGATATTTTCAGAAAGAAGTATCTAGGAGGCAACCTGATCATGCAGAGGTTTCACAGATCTGTGTGGAGACCCCCCTGGAGGGAAATTCATCTGCCTGTGTGAGTACCTTTTTCTGTTTTATAACAATATACAAAATAATTTAACTTGCATCTGTAGGACTGTGTCAAACTTGCATCAAAGGATAGCTTTATATACATGTAACATTTATAAGCTAAAATGGGGGGACCTCTGTGTAAATAAGATGGTTCAGCAGCTTTCCTCTGGATAACATTGCAACAATCACAAAACTAATTATTTATACTTCATCATGAATTAAAAGAATAAAATATATCAGAAAAAAGGAATACACATAACTATAGTTCACCCCTCAGCTCTGTGTAGTATCAAGGAGAAGGCTGAATGAAATGTGAGTGATATTTATAATGTTTTGAAAAAGGGGGTGAGAGGCTACAACAGATGTGCCTCTGACACATGTTACCATGTATAGTATGATGGGGTGTGGTGATGGTTTTACCAAGGGGCAGTCCATCTTGCAACGCATTATATAAACCCTGCATTTGAAGCCAGAAGGCACAGCTTTTGAGAGATTCCTCAGATTCTGTTTTATAGACTTGGAGCAGATTATCAAAAACATCAAGCAAGAAGATGGCACAGCGCAGTGCTTCTCAATTCAACCTCCCTTTAACAGGCCAGATTGTCACACCACCTAATGAAAAGTCTGGAGATGAAAAGCCAAGCAAGAAGATAGCTGTCGGGGCCCCACAACCCAAGCCAATGTAAGTGTACTACGTGAGGTAGCCTCGAGGAAAGGAGGGAGAGGGGGAACATGATAGAAACTTTCAAGTACCTCAAGGGAATCAACAAAGTCCAAGAGGGTAGGTTCTTTCAAAAAAAGAGGTGTGCAAGAACAAGGGGGCACAATTTGAAGATGGGGGGTGGCTCAGAGGTAATTTAAGGAAGTATTTTTTCACAGAGAGGGTTGTGGATGCATGGAACGGCCTTCCAGAGGAGGTCGTGGAGTCAAAAACAGTGGTGGAATTCAAGCATGCATGGGACAGTCATAAGGCAATTCTAGTAGGGGGTTGGGGTAGGAAGAAGTAGGCTGCTGGTTAACTAGGATCTGCAGCTTATCCAGTAGGCAGGGAAATGGGCAGACTGGGTGGGCCAAGTGGTCCTTATCTGCCGTCAAATTCTATGTTTCCATGAAAAAGAATGTCCCACACAAGTCTTGTTGAGTGGAAGAGTGTCTGACATAAAAAAAAAAGCTCACTGAACAGTTTGGTGAATCAGAAAATCCTAAATCTGACTGTCCTTATGAAGAGACACCACTGCAAGACCTTGAAGAGTTGCTGGGGTGTGAATCTGATGCAGAAAAAGAAGTTACTATGAAATCAAAAACAGTGACAAGAAGGGGGAGCCAGAGAAGATGGTCAGTGAGACACTGCCAAAAAAGCATCAGAGAAAGTTGTGAAAAAGAAATGCAAGACACAGCCAAGAGGGGCCTCTGACCAAGAGGGGGATGATGATAATGCAGCCACAAGCAGTCAAGCCCAGGCTAAGAAAGAGAAAGATGAGAAAAATGAAGAAGAAGAAGAAAAGAGTTGCCTTGATGAGGTAAATGCATTTTAACATTTAAAAAGATGTGAGTGGTGACATGCACACATGGTGTAACTGATGGAGATGAGTTAGCAGTAGAACTAAATCTTACCTATAATGAGTCAGAGGACCAATGCTATTTTCTGTTTTTACTTTAATAGACTGAAGGATTTGCGATGGAGCAGCAGTCATATTCGGACAGCATGGATTCTCGACTTTCCACAAATCTACTGCTCGACTGTCTTTGCTGTGTGAAAGATACAAATGTGGTTGTTAATGAGATGTGTGAGAACCAGTATGTTAGAAATACAGAGAGTGATAGAATGTTTCAAAATGTCACAGAACAGGCTGTGATCACTACACAACCCTCTTCTTCTTCTTCTACTGAGATTAGACAGGGGACCTCATGTGAAAAACCAGGCCTCAGTAGTAAACCCCCCAAAACTGACAACGATATGTATTGTAAGTACGTTATGTATCATACCATCCATGGTGTAATTGCCTCAGTGATACAGAGGGTGATACATTGTGAATTGGTCGATTCCTGTCCTGGGTGTGAGATAGATGATCCGAGTCAGAAAAAACATTCATGTGTCCTTGATGACTTAATGTCTAAAGAAGCATACAGAAATGTTTCTGAAGCCATACATATAGGGCAGCTCATGCTCGTGATCTTGGCAATTGCTATGAAGCATCAGGGGTTAAATATGACCAATTGTACCCTGGAAACTATAAGTCATGTTTTAAATGATGTGAGAAAATCCATGACCCCATGTGGCTAGTTATGCAAATGTTATAGCAGACAGACAGTGAAATTAAAAAAAGATGCCTGCCATCTGGTCAGCAAAGATTCCTTTAAAAAATTTCTAAAAAGAAATTCAGGAACCCTGTTTATATTGTAAAAAAATTACCCCATCCACCCCACCCCCAAATTACTACATGGAAACATTTCAGTACCAAAACGTGTCATATTTTATTTTTACAGATAATCATGCGGGATGCAAGAACAGAGAGAATCCAAAGGCTTATGTATCTGATCCTAAGCCATTACTGCCATCCATCACTGTTTGGTTCACCTCAATATGACATTTGCCTTTGTGAGATACATACAGCCTCTGAACTGATGATGTTTGCCCTTCCAGAAGTATGGGAGGATACAGATAAATATATAAATGAATCTGTGTTGCCACTTGTAGAAAATGTTAAAGTGTTTGCCAATATATTCGTGGAAGACGATGAATGTCTTTGTGGACTTTATATCATGATAGTCATAGTCATGTGTGTGTGTACTACAAAGCAAAAAAACCTTTTCATATTGTACGTGTTGTTAACCTGGCTTTTCTGCTTGCTGAAATGATCCACTGGTCAAAAAAGGGCACTTTAAAAAAAATATGTAAGGAAATTCAGGAACCCTGTTTACGTTGTTAAAAAACATTTAGCCCCGCCCCCAAAAAAACTGTCACTTGTTACCATTTTAATATTGTTCATATTGTTACCCTGGCTTTTTCCACTTGCTAAACCACCCATGCAGTGAGAGGTCACTAAAACATAGTGCTGTATGTTTTTTTCCAGAGTATACAACGATGAGAAACACCCTGTCAGTGCATCCAGCGGCTTATTTACCAACTAGTCAGACACAGAGCAAAACAACCTGGTTTAAATCTACCTACAGGACAAGTATCATCTGTACTTTTAGAGACATGCCAAGGTCTTTTTGATGGTCTCCCAGAGGGACCCCAAAAGGAAACTGTTGATTATTTTAAGGATGAGGGGGCTACTCTTGAGGAAGCAATGTTTAAAATTGCTATAGAGTTTATGCATGACCCTTATGATGTAATACACTTTTGTTGTTTTATCTGTACCGCTGTTGACGTTTTAGTGTTTAGTTTGCAGAACGGGGGGTCTGAGTCTGTCATCATAAATTGTGCTTCTTTTATCGCTTTTGTTGTGTTTCATAAACCAGATTTAGCATATGCTTTTCCTAAATAGTGTATTATAATGTACTTTCAGATGGAACGTACTGGCATGCTCCCCAATATTCCAGACAGTCTTGATGTCTACAATGTACCATGTGATAAAGGACATTTTCAAGGAAGCTATATACTTTGGAAAGCAGCCTGCATTAAATGTCTGCTCTGAAGATGCTGCTGCTTCACTGGCAGAAACACACTGGCTCTAATTGAAGAGTTACCACCCCTTCTATGGAGACTCTATGTTGACATAATGGAAAACAGTAACGTGAGAGCAGTATGCAAGGTGAACAACATTTTAGTTGTAACAGATGGTCTTAAAAATCAGGCTTATTATTTTGAGTGGTGTATGGCATACGTGTGTATGCATTGTGCCCACCTTATCACTAAGGGGGAAGTGGATGATGCCCATGCTTGTGTAAAACATGCAGCTCAAAAGTTGCTGTTTCTGGGTATTGTGAAGCGTGTAAAAATTGAAGACTAAAAAAACAAGATATTATATAATCGTTGCATTCTTGCCATGTGTTATGCCTTTTGTATGTAGCAGTTATATGCATTAGTTTGTGAATTATAAAGTATATAAAGTAAATATTCAAATACTGCTATGATGTGTGTATTTATAAATAAAATATAATCATGCATTGCACTTTGTGGTTGTCATAGTATTTTTAAAAGAACAGAAAGAGCACATGCTTTATGTTACTGGTGACAGGAGTTTAGCTAGCTAACAGATGTATCGGGGGTTGACGAAAGAAGATGAATGATCACCTGTTCCAGAATATATATTTTAATGCAAAAAAAGTGGGTAGTTTCACAGGGGTGACTCAGCTGTATAAGGCTGCAAAAAAACTTGATAAAGAGGTCACCAGGAAAGGTGTTGCAGAATGGCTTGCGAAGCAGGACCCATATTCATTACACAAAGCAGCCAGAGTCCGATTTAAGAGAAATTCTGTCATTGTTTCTGACTTAGACAGACAATGGCAAGCTGATTTAGTGGATATGAGTCAATATGCAAAGTACAATAATGGGTTTAAGTACATACTGACGTGCATCGATGTGCTGTCCAAGTATGCCTGGGTAGTGACTTTAAAAGACAAATCAGGCAAGGTAGTGACGCAAGTCTTTAAAACTAATTTTAAAAGTGGACACACACCTCAGAAGTTGCAGATGATCAGGGTAAAGGGTTTCTAAATGCTTCCTTAAAGAATCTATTAAAACAAAATAAAATACACCATTTTGTGACGAATAATGAAGTTAAGGCCAGCATTGTAGAAAGATTTAATAGGACACTGAAGTCACGCATGTGGCGTTACTTTACAGCCCAGAATACTTGGAAATATACAGATGTGTTGTCAGACCTGGTGCACAGCTATAACCATACTTATCACAGAAGCATTAAACACAGACCTGTGGATGTTAACCCTTCCAATGCCCTGGGTATGTGGAAGATCCTCTATGGTAATTCTGTTCTTGGCAAAAAACAGAAAGGTACCCTTCGGAAAGATGATCACGTGAGACTATCTAAGCTAAAAGGGGTGTTTGAAAAGGGATATGAACAGATGTACACAGATGAGATATTTATTGTGATGGAGCTCTTAAAGACACAGAGGCCCACCTATAAGCTAAAAGACTATCAGGGGAAGACATTAAAGGTACTTTTAATGCTGAGGAGCTGCAAAAAATTGAACCTGATGAGGACCGTGTGTACAGGGTGCAGAAAATCCTGGAGGAGAAAAAGCGTGGCAGAAAAACATGGTATCTGGTAAAGTGGAGAGGGTGGCCCGATAAATTTAATAGCTGGGTTGAGGCAACACAGGTTCGGGACATTAGAAGCAGATAAGGCTTAAAATGCTCAAAAATGGATTTTATATCACATTGCCCAACAATGCATCGCACAACATTTTCCCCAACAATACTATATCCACTTTTACTGTAAAGTTACCACAAACGCTTGAACTACCTGGTGAATGGGAAGTGGGCTTAGCAGAAATTCAGTACCCTCATACCTGGGACAATGTGCCTGCACAGAAAAACAGGTTCAGTATGCTCTATCAGCCTCTAAACATAGCCCACAGTAAAACACCACCAACTGGACCCTTTACTGAGTCAGCAGCATTTAAAATTCCATCGGGATATTATCCTAACATGGCTGGAGTTATTTCTCAAATTAAATAAAAGCATATTTGAAGTAAATGAACTGCCAGTGGTTTTGGAACAACAAGCCATCGGGAGAGAAATAAGCATTGACAGTGACATCAAATGCATTTTGTTTATGCACGGGCAGTTACAGTACCTTTTGGGTTTTAGCAGACTAGAGGTAGGTGTAGGAAAGAAGCTAGCAAAGAACCCTCCAGATATTAATGGGGGTTTTTACACATTATATATCTACACTGACATTATCACGCATGAAATAGTGGGTGATAGTCTAGTGCCTTTGCTGAGATGCATACCCGTCAGGGGCCAAGACAATGAGATAGTTACTGTGACCTATGATAAACCCCATTATCAAACAGTCAGTAAACCCCATTATCAAAAAGTCAGTAAACATCAGATCGATACAGTCACTATTGAAATAAAGAATGATCAAAATGAACCTGTACTATTTTGATTTGGAAAGGTGATCGTGAAGTTGCATTTTTGCCCCCAAAGAGTGCTCTAAAATTTAACAAGGATGGTGATTGTTCGACATTATGGGGACCCTGCCTTGTACAGAAACTATTAGAAGGCACAGGCAGGATACGGTCTGCCCGGCTTTCATGGACTTCCTACTATGTATAGTTCTGGTATAAGAGGGATATTTCGTAGTCTGTTCAGAAAAGCAGTTCCATTTTTAAGAAGGGGGTTTGAAATTGCAAAACCACATCTACATACAGCTGCTAAAAATGTTGCAAAGGATGTTGTGGGGCATGTGACTAGTGCTGTCGCTCAAAAGATGTCAGGGGGTGATAAGCCTACTCAGGGTGGCTCAGGGCTGATTGTATTCAAGAGAGGTAAAAAGAGGAAGCGCAGAGTACATCCTTCACTTCTCATCGCCCCCCCCCGGCTACTTTAAAGAGGTGTTTCAAAACACAAAACTTCACATAAAAGAAAACACTCAAAGGCAAAAGGATCTTTGAGGGGTCGTATAAAAAGCAGAGACCTGTTCTAAAAAAACATGGCTTTCATGCACTGTGGTTCTGAAGAATGCACAAAATCAGAACTTGACTTGTTTGCCATTTCTCCCACACAGACAAGCATTGAAAAAAGCATTTATGTAGAGATACCACCTCTGGCTGCCCTTTCAGAAAACTCACCGATTGAATTTTATATAGCAGGGAATGGTGAAGACTATTTGGTCTAAACAACATGCTTCTTTACCTGGTTTGCAAATTCACTGAAGCGGATGGTAGTGATATACCTGCAGCAGCCAAAGTGTGCCTTTTAAACTACCCAGTGGCCACCATTTTCAGTCAGCTGGATGTGACTGTCGGTGATCAGCTCATCAGTCAGAGCAATAACTGTTACCCCTACAGGGCTGTCAAAAAATCTGTGCTGAACTTCAGTGAAGAGACCCTTTCTACCCAATTTACCGCAGGGTTATTTTACAAAGACACCCCAGGGAAACATGAAATCACACACAGAGATGGTGACAATGTAGGTTTTAATAAAAGAAGCTCCTTCACACATCTCAGTAGAGGGGTAGAACTGCTGAGACACTTGCACACAGACTTGTTTTTTCAAGAGAAACTGATGTTGAATGGCGTGGATATTAAAATTAAACTGACACATAACAGGGACAGCTTTTGCCTGATGAGTGTTTATCATAGGTCACAGTAACTATCTCATTGTCTTGGCCCCTGACGGGTATGCATCTCAGCAAAGGCACTAGACTATCACCCACTATTTCATGCGTGATAATGTCAGTGTAGATGTATAATGTGTAAAAACCCCCATTAATATCTGGAGGGTTCTTTGCTAGCTTCTTTCCTACACCTACCTCTAGTCTGCTAAAACCCAAAAGGTACTGTAACTGCCCGTGCATAAACAAAATGCATTTGATGTCACTGTCAATGCTTATTTCCTCCCGACGGCTTGTTGTTCCAAAACCACTGGCAGTTCATTTACTTCAAATATGCTTTTATTTAATTTGAGAAATAACATCAGCCATGTTAGGATAATAGCCCAATGGAATTTTAAATGCTGCTGACTCAGTAAAGGGTCCAGTTGGTGGTGTTTTACTGTGGGCTACGTTTAGAGGCTGATAGAGCATACTGAACCTGTTTTTCTGTGCAGGCACATTGTCCCAGGTATGAGGGTACTGAATTTCTGCTAAGCCCACTTCCCATTCACCAGGTAGTTCAAGCGTTTGTGGTAACTTTACAGTAAAAGTGGATATAGTATTGTTGGGGAAAATGTTGTGCGATGCATTGCTGGGCAATGTGATATAAAATCCATTTTTGAGCATTTTAAGCCTTATCTGCTTCTAATGTCCTGAACCTGTGTTGCCTCAACCCAGCTATTAAATTTATCGGGCCACCCTCTCCACTTTACCAGATACCAAGTTTTTCTGCCATGCTTTTCCTCTGCCAGGATTTTCTGCACCTGTACACACGGTCCTCATCAGGTTCAATTTTTTGCAGCTCCTCAGCATAAAAAGTACCTTTAATGTCTTCCCCCGATAGTCTTTTAGCATATAGGTGGGCCTCTGTGTCTTTAAGACCTCCGTCACAATAAATATCTCATCTGTGTACTTCTGTTCATATCCCTTTTCAAACACCCCTTTTAGCTTAGATAGTCTCACATGATCATCTTTCTGAAGGGTACCTTTTGTTTTTGCCAAGAACAGAATTATCGAGAGGATCTTCCATACACCAGGGCATTGAAGGGTTAACATCCACAGGTCTGTGTTTAATGCTTCTGTGATAAGTATGGTTATAGCTGTGCACCAGGTCTGACAACACATCTGTATATTTCCAAGTATTCTGGGCTGTAAGTAATAGCCACATGCTGACTTCAGTGTCCTATTAAATCTTTCTACAATGCTGGCCTTAACTTCATTATTAGTCACAAAATGGTGTATTTTATTTTGTTTTAATAGGTTCTTTAAGGAAGCATTTAGAAACTCTTTACCCTGATCAGTCTGCAACTTCTGAGGTGTGCGTCCACTTTTAAAAATAGTTTTAAAGGCTTGCGTCACTGCCTTGCCTGATTTGTCTTTTAAAGTCACTACCCAGGCATACTTGGACAGCACATCGATGCACGTCAGTATGTACTTAAACCCATTATTGTACTTTGCATATTGACTCATATCCACTAAATCAGCTTGCCATTGTCTGTCTATGTCAGAAACAATGACAGGATTTCTCTTAAATCAGACTCTGGCTGCTTTGTGTAATGAATAGGGGTCCTGCTTCGAAAGCCATTCTGCAACACCTTTCCTGGTGACCTCTTTATCAAGTTTTTTTGCAGCCTTATACAGCTGAGTCACCCCTGTGAAACTACCCACTTTTTTTGCATTAAAATATATATTCTGGAACAGGTGATCATTCATCTTCTTTCTTCAACCCCGATACATCTGTTAGCTAGCAAAACTCTTGTCACCAGTAAAATAAAGCATGTGCTCTTTCTGTTCTTTTAAAAACACTATGACAACCACAAAGTGAAATGCATGATTATATTTTATTTATAAATACACACGTCATAACAGTATTTGAATATTTACTTTATATACATTATAATACATAAACTAATGCATATAGCTGCTACATATAAAAGGCATAACACATGGCAAGCATGCAACGATTATATAATATCTTGTTTTTCTACTCTTCAATTTTTACACACTTCACAATACCCAGAAACAGCAACTTTTGAGCTGCATGTTTTACACAAGCATGGGCATCATCCACTTCCCCCTTAGTGATAAGGTGGGCACAATACATACACACATATGCCATACACCACTCAAAATAATAAGCCTGATTTTTAAGACCATCTGTTACAACTAAAATGTTGTTCACCTTGCATACTGCTCTACGGTTACTGTTTTCCATTATGTCAACATAGAGTCTCCATAGAAGGGGTGGTAACTCTTCAATTAGAGCCAGTGTGTTTTCTGCCAGTGAAGCAGCAGCATCTTCAGAGCAGACATTTAATGCAGGCTGCTTTCCAAAGTATATAGCTTCCTTGAAAATGTCCTTTATCACACGGTACATTGTAGACATCAAGACTGTCTGGAATATTGGGGAGCATGCCAGTACGTTCCATCTGAAAGTACATTATAATACACTATTTAGGAAAAGCATATGCTAAATCTGGTTTATGAAACACAACAAAAGCGATAAAAGAAGCACAATTTATGATGTTAGGCTCAGACCCCCCGTTCTGCAAACTAAACACTAAAAAGTCAACAGCAGTACAGATAAAACCACAAAAGTGTATTACATCATAAGGGTCATGCATAAACTCTACAGCAATTTTAAACATTGCTTCCTCAAGAGTAGCCCCCTCATCCTTAAAATAATCCACAGTTTCCTTTTGGGGTCCCTCTGGGAGACCATCAAAAAGACCTTGGCATGTGTCTAAAAGTACAGACCGTGCTTGTCCTGTAGGTAGATTTTAACCAGGTTGTTTAGCTCTGTGTCTGACTAGTTGGTAAATAAGCCTCTGGATGCACTGACAGGGTGTTTCTCATCGTTGTATACTCTGGAAAAAAACATACAGCACTATGTTTTAGTGACCTCTCACTGCATGGGTGGTTTAGCAAGTGGAAAAAGCCAGGGTAACAATATGAACAATATTAAAATGGTAACAAGTAACAGTTTTTTTTTGGGGGGGGGGTAAATGTTTTTTAGCAATGTAAACAGGGTTCCTGAATTTCCTGATATATTTTTTTTAATGGGCCTTTTTTTGACCAGTGGATCATTTCAGCAAGCAGAGAAGCCAGGTTAACAACACATACAATATCACAAGGTTTTTTCTGCTTTGTAGTACACACACACATGACTATGACGATCATGATATAAAGTCTACAAAGACAGTCATCGTCTTCCACGAATATATCGGCAAACACTTTAACATTTTCTGCAAGTGGCAACACAGATTCATTTATATATTTATCTGTATCCTCCCATACTTCTGGAAGAGCAAACATCATCAGTTCAGAGGCTGCATGTATCTCACAAAGGCAAATGTCATATTGAGGTGAACCAAACAGTGATGGATGCAGTAATGGCTTAGGATCAGATACATAAGCCTTTGGATTCTCTCTGTACTTGCATCCCGCATGATTATCTGTAAAAATAAAATATGACACGTTTTGGTACTGAAATGTTTCCATGTAGTAATTTGGGGGTGGGGTGGATGGGGTAATTTTTTTTTACAATAAAAACAGGGTTCTTGAATTTCTTTTTAGAAATTTTTTAAAGGAACCTTTGCTGACCAGATGGCAGGCATCTTTTTTAATTTCACTGTCTGTCTGCTGTAACATTTGCATAACTAGCCACATGGGGTCATCGGATTTTCTCACATCATTTAAAACATGACTTATAGTTTCCAGGGTACAATTGGTCATATTTAACCCCTGATGCTTCATAGCAATTGCCAAGATCACGAGCATGAGCTGCCCTATATGTATGGCTTCAGAAACATTTCTGTATGCTTCTTTAGACATTAAGTCATCAAGGACACATGAATGTTTTTTCTGATTCGGATCATCTATCTCACACCCAGGACAGGAATCGACCAATTCACAATGTATCACCCTCTGTATCACTGAGGCAATTACACCACGGATGGTATGATACATAACGCACTTACAATACATATTGTTGTCAGTTTTGGGGGGTTTTACTACTGAGGCCTGGTTTTTCACATGCGGTCCCCTGTCTAATCTCAGTAGAAGAAGAAGAGGGTTGTGTAGTGATCACAGCCTGTTCTGTGACATTTTGAAACATTCTATCACTCTCTGTATTTCTAACATACTGGTTCTCACACATCTCATTAACAACCACATTTGTATCTTTCACACAGCAAAGACAGTCGAGCAGTAGATTTGTGGAAAGTCGAGAATCCATGCTGTCCGAATATGACTACTGCTCCATCGCAAATCCTTCAGTCTATTAAAGTAAAAACAGAAAACAGCATTGGTCCTCTGACTCATTATAGGTCAGATTTAGTTCTACTGCTAACTTATCTCCTTCAGTTACACCATGTACGCATGTCACCACTCACATTTTTTTAAATGTTAAAATGCATTTACCTCATCAAGGCAACTCTTTTCTTCTTCTTCTTCTTCTTTCATTTTCTCATCTTTCTCTTTCTTAGCCTAGGCTTGACTGCTTGTGGCTGCATTATCATCAACCGCCTCTTGGTCAGAGGCCCCTCTTGGCTGTGTCTTGCATTTCTTTTTCACAACTTTCTCTGATGCTTTTTTTGGCAGTGACCATCTTCTCTGGCTCCCCCTTCTTGTCACTGTTTTTGATTTCATAGTAACTTCTTTTTCTGCATCAGATTCACACCCCCAGCAACTCTTCAAGGTCTTGCAGTGGTGTCTCTTCAGAAGGACAGTCAGATTTAGGATTTTCTGATTCTAAAAACTGTTCAGCGAGTTTCTTTTTTATGTCAGACACTCTTCCACTCAACAAGACTTGTGTGGGACATTCTTTTTCACACCTCACATAGTACACATACGTTGGTTTGGGTTGTGGGGCCCCGACAGCTATCTTCTTGCTTGGCTTTTCATCTCCAGATTTTTCATTAGGTGGTGTGACAATCTGGCCTGTTACAGGGAGGTTGAATTGAGAAGTGCTGCGCTGTGCCATCTTCTTGTGTGGTTTTTCATCTCCAGACTTTTAATTAGGTGGTGTGACAATCTGGCCTGCTACAGGGAGGTTGAATTGAGAAGCACTGCGCTGAGCCATCTTCTTGCTTGATGTTTTTGATAATCTGCTCCAAGTCTATAAAACAGAATCTGAGGAATCTCTCAAAAGCTGTGCCTTCTGGCTTCAAATGCAGGGTTTATATAACGCTTTGCAAGATTGACTGCCCCTTGGTAAAACCATCACCACACCCCATCATACTATACATGGTAACATGTGTCAGAGGCACATCTGTTGTAGCCCCACCCCCTTTTTCAAAACATTATAAATATCACTCACATTTCATTCAGCCTTCTCCTTGATACTACACAGAGCTGAGGGGTGAACTATAGTTATGTGTATTCCTTTTTTCTGATATATTTTATTCTTTTAATTCATGATGGAGTATAAATAATTAGTTTTGTGATTGTTGCAATGCTATTCAGAGAAAACTGCTGAACCATCTTATTTACACAGAGGTCCCCCCATTTTAGCTTATAAATGTTACATGTGTATACATAAAGCTATCCTTTTGATGCATTTTTGACACAGTCCAACAGATGCAAGTTAAATTATTTTGTATATTGTTATAAAAACAGAAAAAGGGGTACTCACACCTGCAGATGAATTTTCCTGGTGG
Source organism: Neoceratodus forsteri (assembly GCA_016271365.2). Taxonomy (NCBI): domain Eukaryota; kingdom Metazoa; phylum Chordata; order Ceratodontiformes; family Ceratodontidae; genus Neoceratodus; species Neoceratodus forsteri. The sequence continues at coordinate 1,578,011,058 of CM057449.1, read as the reverse complement.
GGGTCTCCACACAGATCTGTGAAACCTCTGCATGATTAGGTTGCCTTCTAGATACTTCTTTCTGAAAATATCCTAATAAAAAAACTCACACGTGCCAGAACAGTTATACCCCCCAAGCCTACAGGGGGAACATAATACTACATAAACCCTAACTGATTTTTTGGGGTGGGTGGAGCACGGTGGTGAAGAGTGACAGGGATTTGAGCCATGATGGTGGGGTGCAGGAGAAAGGAGGGGGGACAGGGGTTCGAGCCAGCATGGTGGGGGTACAGGAGAAAGGAGGGAGGGAGGCAGGAGTTCAAGCTAGCATGGTGGGACTCGGGTTCCAGCCAGGATGGCACGGCAGGGGTTCGAGGAGTGTACGAGAAGGAGGGGCATAGGATGCTTACAAGATGGTGGGTGGCAGGGATTCAAGGAGTGTACAAGAATGAAGGGCGTAAGACACTTACAAAATGGTGGTGTTATGTCACTTCCAGTGTTTCAGTGTGGGTCATTTCCTGCACAAGGGGTGAGACATGGGTTCAAATGCATGTCATTTCCTGCACAAGGGATGGGACATGGGTTTGAACGCATGTCATTTCCTGTGCAAGGGGAGGGACACGGGTTCGAGGTTGTGTCACTTCCGCCAGAAGTGGGCGGGGCTAGTGCATTTTAGGGGGGGCTTCTGGTTTAACAAGAGAAGATTCTGATTGGTCCATTTTAGGCCACGCCCACCTGTCAAATGACATGGCACGTGCTGATTGGCTGAAATTTAACATTTGACAAGATATATGAACTTATACTACTGTGATGGTCTCAAACATTATGAAAAAACTTGGAGTCCTGCAATAGGAATAAAATCTGGCTATTCTCCCATGAGTCATTTAGTGCAGTTAATACTAATTTAGTTCAGAACCCTCCATAACCTTTATTATACCCCTCACCAACTATTAAAAATGGGTCTTAGGACAACCCCAATCTGTTCAAAGTGTGGGGCTACTCAAAGGACTTTAACTGATGTGTTTTGGCATTTTAAACCAGTTGAGGAATTTTGGGATAAAACAAAGGAGTTTTTCAAGAACTGTACATTTTTAACTGACAGCCTTATCCTAAAAACCTTCATCATGGGCCAGTTATATAAAACTGTGCACTGGAGTAAAGAACAGAAACATGTCACTGCATTAATATGGGTTACAGTTAAGAACATAATCCAAATATAATTTTAAAACTCTGATTAGAGAACATGGCCCTGACACTACCAGAATGGTGGAAAGGCCTAACTGATACTATTAGAATGGAAATGTTAGCTCACTTCATGAGAGAGCAAGTATAGAACTTTGTGATCAAAAGGGGAACAACATGCAATCTGATATCAAGAAAAGAGGAAGATAATCCAGAAGTGAGAGCGTCTTTTTCTGTTTTCTGGTATACCATAATGTCTCTTAATGCACAAATTATAATAGCATCTGTTTCTAATCACTTAGCCACTTCTATCACCCATGACAGCTCTTGATTTCAGTCTCATTTCCCTTTCCTTCTTTTCTATTTACATTATATGCAGAGTTCTGTTCTAACTCCATTCTATCTCCTTCCTTCTTTTTCTGTTTCTCTTCTTCTCTTTATATTCTAGTTGTAGAGTACTTATTCCTACAAAAATAAATAATTTTAACAATGTTTATCTATATGCTAGTATTTTATTGCCAGTACCCTATTTAACAAATCATGGGAGGATGGTGTGGTACCTGAGGACTGGAGCAGGGTGGATGTGATTCCCCTTCACAAAAGTGGGAGCAACACAGAGGCAGGAAACTACAGACCTGTCAGTTTGACCTCAGCAGTAGGGAAAATGATGGAATCACTTCTGAAGGAAAGAACTGTTGAGTACCTAGAGGCCAGTGGGACACAGGACTCAAGACAGCATGGATTCACAGTGGGAAGGTCATGTCAGATGAATCTGATTGATTTCTTTGACTGGGTGACCAAAGTAGTAGATCAGGGAGGGGCTGTGGATATGGCCTTCCTAGACTTTAGCAAGGCATTTGACACAGTCCTACACAAAAGATTAATAAAGAAATTAGCCAGCCTGGGAGTGGGTCCCAAGGTGGTAACCTGGGTAAAAAATTGGCTGGACAACAGGATGCAGAGGGTAATAGGAAACGGAGTCCACTCTGAAGAAAGGAGGGTTACTAGCAGTGTACCACAGGGTTCAGTACTGGGACTGGTCCTCTTTAATGTCTTTATAAGTGATATTGTGGAGGGACTGGAAAGAAAAGTATGTCTCTTTGCAGATGACACAAAGGTCTGCAACAGGGTTGATACACAAGGTAGGGTGGAAAGGATGAGAAGGGACTTGGCAAGGTTGGAGGAATGGTCAAATTTATGGCAGCTTAGATTCAATGCAAAGAAGTGCAGACTAATGCACCTGGGAAACAAAAACTCATTGGAAGAGTACACAATGGTGGGGGAGGTAGTAACAACAACAAAAATGGAAAGGGACCTGCAGTCAGTCATATCAGATGACCTAAAGGTTAGCAAGCAATGTGAGAAGGCAGTAGGGATGGCTGGAGGGATACTGGGATGTACAGGGAGAGGCATCACCAGTAGAAAACTGGGAAGTTGTTATCCATCTGTACAGACAGTTGGTGAGGCCCCATCTGGAGTACTGCATGCAGTTCTGGAGACCCCATCTCTGCAAGGACATAGACATGATGGAGGCAGTCCAGAGGAGGGCAACTAAAATGGTGCAGGGTCTGCAACAGAAACCACATGAAGAGAGACTAAAGGAGCCTAATATGTATACCCTTGAGGAAAGGAGGGAGGGGGGACATGATAGAAACTTTTAAGGACCTCAAGGGAATCAACAAAGTCTAAGAGGGTAGCATCTTTCAGAAAAAGAGATGTGCAAGAACAAGGGAACACATTTTGAAGATAGAGGGGTGACAGCTCAGGGGCAATGTGAGGAAGTATTTTTTCACAGAGAGGGTAGTGGACACATGGAATGGCCTTCCTGAGGAGGTCATGGGGTCAAAAACAGTGGGGGACTTCAAGATGCATGGGACAGACATAAGGCAATTCTTGTGAGGGGTAGGAAGAAATTGGCTCTTGGTTAACTAGGATCTGCAGCTTATCCAGTAGGTAGGGAAATGGGCAGACTAGGTGGACCAAGTGGCCCTTATCTGCCATCAAAGTCTGTGTTTCTATGTTTCTATAAGGTGTATTTTTTCATTATGGATTCATTGTACATGTAGGCAATCAAACATCCTAGGGATTCATAAAGGGACGTGCATTAGAACGATTTACAGTGTCACTTTCAGCTACTTTACTGTATTTGTTATGTTACATTTTTTGGTTTTACATATTTTTGGTTTAAAAATGTAATAACATTGCATTGAGAAAATCCTTCCTCTGCAGGCCTACCTTGCAACTTAACCTGTGGTCAACTAGCTATTGTTACAATGGAGATGGGCACATTGAAGAAATGCCATATCCCCAATTCTCTACTCTGCACAACGCAGGCAGATGTTGAGATAAGGGGCCCCATATTCAGAAGTCCCTCGCTGCATCGTGCAAGTGCCTGCACCATGCAACTGAGATGCATCAGCACAAAATAATGGTATATTCAGAAGATGCGCCATGATATGTGACCGTGCATGTCTGGCTGAATATCCCAGACATGCGTGATAGCGCAGTGGGAGATGCGCGGTGTGGCTGGTGACCTGAGCCCTATGCAGAGCATAGGGATATGCACAATAGGCAGCCACATGAGCGGTGCGCAAAATTGCAATATTCAGCCAGGATATGAAAATGGCTTCATTGCACATTCTGCGCTCATTCCCCACATGCGCAGCTCATTACTGGAAAGTATTCAGGCCATTTGCATAACCCAGGCATGTGCAGTTCCAGTTTTGGTGGGCTGCCCCTCCATCCCACCAAGGTGAACAGGAGGTACTACAGCCTAGCAGGCAGGTGTGATGGAATGTTTGTGTGGGTAGGTGGGTGGGTGGACTGCAGTGGCCTGGGTACAGTACTATTATGAATAGCCATGTACAGGGTCAGACTGTGATACAGGGGGCCCACCTGACAGTGGCCACAGGGCCCACCTGGACAAGCAAAAGGGAGGGTGCAGGGTGACACAATCTGATCAGTATACCACATGCATGTGATACACCAACTCTGTATGCAGCGTAGAGTCACCTGCAGTGCCCCCCCACACACCCATATGAGAGCCCCTGGCCTGTGCCAGGCTGTCACTCATACCACCAGGCTACCTGGGCACTTTTGCCCCAGACGTCACACTGGGTGCATGCCACTACTAGGTGGCACCCTGCTGGCCACATGGGTGCAGGTCATGACTCCTGGTACATGTGCTGCAGTGTGGCCACCTGGTCCATTGGTGTGATATGGGGCCACCAGTCAGCACTAGCATGTGGCAGCTGGGTGTCTATGTCCTGGGTGGGGTGTGGGGGATGGCTCTCTGGGTGGAGTCCATGGTATGCCAGCACCTGTGACTTTGAGTATTTCTGTCCTGGCATGACTGCGGTGTATGGTTCCCTGGAGCATGTCCTGGTGCACCTCCAAGGGCTGTCTCAAGATGTCCTGTCTGCAATTCTGCAGCCTTTCTGTGGGTGGCTGGTCAATTTAGGCCATCCTTTTGTCTGCCTAACTTTGCACGGCACATTTCTGGGATGTGCAGCAGATGCACCACACATTTTGGCTGAATATACGGATGCATGGCATATCCATGTACCCACCCCCTTTTTTTGTATTGCATACATTATTTTTGTGTGATTGCGCATTCAGAAATATGTGACGCATCTCACCCTTTTGAATATCGGGCTTCTGTGCATTTATGAGATGTGCCGCACATCTCCATTTTTGGCCGTGCATCTCCTTTGAATATGTGGGCCTGGATATCCAGTGTCCAGCCTAGCTCTGACCTAGAAACATCCCATAAAGACATCTGAGTGGACAGATCAGGGTAGCCAGGGCTGTGGATTCAGCCATGTGCTGTTGAATCCACAGGTGCAGAGCTGTGTGGTTGGATACATATGATTTGCAGTTTAGACAATGGCCTAGATATTCAAAAGAGTTGAGCCATGCGCAATAGGGTTGTGCCTGCGTAAGTCCAAAATTGCACCATTCTGTGATATTCAGCAGGAGGCAGTTGCGCCCCCGAAATCATGCTGAGCAACAGCGCAATGATAATGAAGGCATGCGCAACCGAAGGGGGAGGAACCATGCATAAATGGCGCAGTGTGATATTCAAAGACTTGCGCAATACGCAACAGTGGAGCAAGCGGAAGTTGCGCCATAGCGCAAATGAGCCAAAATAAAAAGGGGCAAGGAAGAGGCGCAAGAATGCTACAGGGAAGCCACATGAGGCAAAGGCAGAGGCAGACAGACAGGGCAGATGGCACGAACAGGGCAGGCCAGGGAAAGGCCACAGTGAACAGCCAGGCACAGGGAAGATGTGGGGAGCCACACAGCACAGAGACCAGCACAGGCAGGTGTACCCATTGCAGGGGAGGTAGCAGCCAGGACAGTGGGGGGAATACAGTAACAGCTGCCGGGGGGGTGAATGCAAACCAGGGACATGGCCAGTGCCACCTTCCACATGGAGGCCGTAATGAGGGAGGTGAGAAGTCAGGTGGCAGGGGGGCATGGCCATGGAAGGGCCGGATGGTGGTATGCCCCCAACAGGCAGTACCGAGCCTGAATCAGCTTTAAGCTGTACACAGATACTGAGAATGTGGGCCGTAACTTGAACAGGGCAATTCTGAGACAGCTCTGTGAGCTGTGCAGTGATGTGATGCAGGCACCCACACGACGGAGCCATGCCCTGTCAGTGGAGACCAAGGTAAATGCCTGCATGTGCTTGCTCACCACGAGTACCTTCCAGAGACCAACTGGGGACACCACAGGCATAACCCAGTCAGCCATGTCATGCCACCTCACCCAATTCCTCAGCGCACTGCTGCCACATGCTGAGGAGTACATCCATTTCCCCAGCACAGCAGCGCAGTGCACAGCAAACATACAGAAGTTCCACAGGGTAGCACGTATGTCTGGCATGCTAGGGGCAATAGACTGCACCCATGTGGCCATACGCACACCACCTGGCCCCAAGGGGGCTGCATACATAAATCAAAAAGGCTATGCCAGCATCAACTGCCAGGTGGTGTGCGATGCCAGGGGGCGCATCATCAGTGTCTGTGCCACGCACCCTGGGGGAGCACATGAGTCTTTCATCTGGCACTAGTCAACACTGTACCACAGATTCGAGAGTGGAGACATCCCCACTGGCCACCTAGTGGGTGAGTATGCAAACCACATGAACAAAAATAGGGCCTGGGGGGAGCATGGCCAGAGGTGGTATGGGTAGTGGCCTACATGGCCTGGGGCAGGGCGATGCTGATCACCAAGCTAACCTTCACCCTCTACACAGAGGTGACAGTGGATACCCACTCCGTCCCTGGCTGCTCGCACCCTGCCGGTGGCCCATGACCCCATCGCAGCAATGCTACAGTGAGGCACATGCCACCACACGTAATGTCATTGAGCGAGTGTTTGGGATGCTGAAGGCATGTTTCCATTGCCTGGACACCTCTGGCAGTGCCCTACAGTACAGCCCCTCAAAGGCCTGTGGGATATTCCTGGCCTGTTGCATCCTGCACAACATGGCCAATGAATGTGGGCTAGCTGTACAGGTCGAAGGGGGGGACAGCGATGGGGACGCCAGTGACGATGATGATGGGCAGCCCCCCTTGGCTGATGGGACCCCTGACTGCTCCGGCTGGCACATCTGCACTGGGACACCATCATGGAGGAGCATTTCAGCTAACCCAGGTAAGTCATGGGGCCATGTGCAACCACCAGTGGCCAAGGCACAACCACAAACACGCAGGGACCCACACTGGGGGTGCATGCCGTAAAGGGAAGTGGCAGGGCATAGAGGCACACACACAGCCAGGGATGGGTGAGGATTAACATGCCACACTGAAGGACACACACACACACACACACACAATGCAACAAACATGCACAGAGGGCAGAAGGCACACCGACCCAGAACGCACACCCTAGCAACACACATGTCCACAGGCCACCACACCCACTGCCTGTCCATGTGCATGTGTCAGATGCTGCGCACCACTACACCTTGGTGTACAGTGCAATGCAGGCATCATCATGCACACGCAACTGTGGACAGCAGCTGGGAGGGTATGCAGGTGGACTGTGTGTCCACGTGCAGGGCCGGGTACCCACCTGTGCACTGCCCACTGACACACACAATGCACACAGGGCAGCACCAGACAGTAGCCACACTGGGAGACAGGTCAGTCCTGTGACACAGTGCCATGGCTGCCACGGATGCGTGGGTGGCCCCGCCGAGACCCGCCAGCACTGCCAGGCTGACCACTGGCCTCATGGGGTGACACTGATGGTCCCCCAGGGGTTCCACTGCGTGAACGCAACCGTGCCCACGCAGGGGTCTGCAGCACACTGAACATGCCTGCACCAGGAGAGCTTGGGATGCCCACAGCTGAACCCGCATTGACAGGGTGGGAGTCGCACGACACCGGGAATGGGGGGTGGATAGTGCACTGCATGGTGTCTGTGACACATGGGCACCTGACTGTGTGCCCATTGTGGCCATGACAGCAATGAACGCCTGTGCATGCCTGTCAAAGGCAGCAGTCACATCCTCCTGCAAATGGTCCATCCGTGCCAGGATCTGTTCGGTGTCCCTGCTGCGACGCTCCTCTTCCCGCTCCAGAGTCACACACAGTACTTCCATGGACATTGTAAGCCACATCTGCTGCTGGACCGATGCTCGCAGTATCCAAGAGGTCATAAGCCTACTCGGCATCCTGTCCCTCAGGGTGTGCAAGGGCCTTATGTTCAGCACCCCTTGAGGGTGGGTGCTGTGCACCAGGACCAGGTCTGGGCATGTCCACAGGTGGTGCACAGAAGCTGCCGCTGAACCCTGTACCCCCAAGCCAGTGGGTGACTGCTGATGCTGCCCCTCTGGCTGCCACACCCCAGGGCTCAGCGGTGCCACCGCAGTGGCCGCAACAGTCCCACTGTCCTGAACAGACACCAGTGCTGCCCCACTGGTGCTGACAGGCACAGCCTGGGACTGTGCTGACACGCAGGCCTCCACGGCGGCACCACCCACAGCCATGGGCGTGAATTGTCCTGCTGTGTGTCCATCCTGTGGCACACACGTGTCACTGCCCATGACGGTTGTGTCATCATCACTGGTGCTGGACTCTGCCCCGACCACAGCCACAGCACACTGGAACACAGGCAGGGCTTCCTCCATACCTGTCACAACGACATCAGTGTGGACAGCCAGGCAGCCCCACTGTCGTACTGATCCACATATACCTGTGGAGGTGGATGGTCCCACCTCCGACTCCATCCAACTGTCCGCAGTGGACAGGCCCACCACTGCTGACCCATGCAGATGCTCAGGATCTGTAAGGGAAAGCAAAGTCGCATTACTGCATGTGATCTACCCTGCCCCCCCAGACTGACCATGACTTACCATGCAGTGATGGGCCACAACCCGTCTGGAAGCCACCACCGAAACACCTCAATGGCACTGGCCAGACAAGCCCAGCAAACCTGTCTTCTGCTGGGGTGAGCTGTACCACCTCCGGCTGTCCCCCATCTGTTGCAGCACGTGCTGCCCTGATGGCAGCCACCTTCTCCTTAACCATCCTCCTGTCCATGCCCATCTTCTTCTTACACTCCTGCATGGAGCGCTGGTGGCTACCATGCAGGTTTATGGCATGTGCCACCTCCTCCCATGCAGCAGCATGGGCCTGGGGGGTTCTCCGCCATCCACTGAGTAGTGGCTCCTGATCCAGGTAGGCCTCAAAAAGGGCATCAGTTTCAGCCTTTGTAAAATTCGGCCTCCTCCTCCTCCTCCTCCCACCACTGTTTTCCTCCTCTCCAACAATGTGCTCGGTCATTATGTAGCCTGTAAGAATGGCAGTTGTTACCTGTGACTGTGCAGTCCCATGCATGTCCCTGAATCCACAGTCCACACTCCCAAACATCGTGCTACTCACCAATAAACTGCAGTAACCAACTATGGCCACTGCAGCACATTGTCGCACCTTTATAGCGCAATCTATGCAAATGAGGTGAGGAGCAACTTTAATTAGATGCAAATTGCAGTGCTGCACCATTGAATGGCTGATCGGATGATTTGCATATGACGGCTGAATATCACGCTATTGCGCATTGCGCAACTGTGTTAAACGTGCTGAGCCAATGGCGCAGTTCTGTGGCATGCATAGTACACCTCACTGCGCATGCCTGGGTTGCTGACGCAGGCGTCTGCCGCGCTGATGATGTGCTGTGCGTGGTAGGCAATGCAGGGCACGGCCTCCATTGTGCCAGTGGTGCTATAGCTATGGTCAATACATGGCACTGTGGCACTGGACCTTCATAGGTGCAATGGCCCAACTGCCCGATGGTCCGCTGTGGTGCTGGCACACAGGTAGCCAATTGCACTACATGCATTGTCATCTGATGGCGCTGTGCATTGCCTTGTGCCAGAGACCCTTGACCCTGAGCCTGACCTTTGCCCCCTTGGCACCATGCATCAGGCATAGGTGCACCTCTATTGTGCTGTTCAGTAACAGCACGATAGGAATGGCAGCGCTGTACCGCGCAGCATCTGCATGTGGGGATCCACGCTGCAGAGTGCCATATTGCCTACTATAGCTGTTGGAAAGGTGCGTTGATGAGCTGCTCCATGGACGGCCATTGAGCTGGCCAATCTGTTGGCCATAGTTGAGCCACACCATGGGCCTCTCTTTGGGGAGGCCACCCTGGAGAGGGCAAGGACCCAGGTGTGGCAGGAGGTGGCCACTGCCCTGGATGAGGCAACAGGCCGGGGGCGTTCGGCTGAGCAGTGCAGGCACCACTATGGTGACCTGCGCAGTAGGAAGCCGGAGGTACTGGCCTGACTGTGGTCATGTGCCAGGAGGGGCATGGTGCCACATCCAGGTAGGGGTTCCGTCAACACACTTTTATCGTCCATATGAGTCACAGTGTTGTATGTGTCCAGCACATAGGGGAGGGACTGTATGGGGTTGGCGTGGTGGTATTCACAGGGTGTGGGGTGGGTGGGTCTGGCTGGGTGGGAGGCACACACTTTGGGCAGGGGACTTTGCTTTGGGAATGTACTGATGTTCTTCTCTCCTTTTTTTCCCCACAGGCCCGGAAGAACTACACAGGGTGCAGGCAGAGCAGCGGAGGGGTGTTGAAACCGCAGTCAGGTGGGCCAAGGACCAGAAACGCCCACCTGACCGGCCAGATGAGGCTGAGTGCCAGACCTCCATGATTAGTACTGCATGCTGTGTGACAAGGTGGGCAGTGGGGCATGGCCACCATTCATTGACATCACTGCCATGCACGCCACTTGTTACAGTCAACACTGTCCAGTGGCAATGCATGTTTTGGTGTGTGTCACTGGTGGTCCATGCGTGCACCAGGTGCATGGCTGTGCCACTGCCTTTGCACCACATAGCCATGTCACAAAACGGCCACAGTGGTGCTGTGCATGACTTGGCCGGTGGGTGTGTGCAGCATTCTGCATGGCTGTATGCGCCTGGGTGGGCAGGTCCTGTGGACATGATCACTGCGGTTGGTCACACACCATCACAGTGGTATGTCCCATGGCCGTATGCCATGCACAGTGAGCAGGCTGTATGGGGTTGTGCATTCACACCTATTGACTGTGCTCCCTTGTTCTAGGTACGAGACATCTCAGGGAGATACGGGACACCATGAGGGAGCTCCTCAATCTGGCCCGGGAGTTGGTAGCAATCCTTAGGAGGCTGGATGTGACGGGGGTGCTGCGGCGCCACAGAGCCAGGCAGACCCAGAGCCAGGAATGGCAGTCACGTTGACAGTCCTTTGATCCCTGACTTCCCCTACCCCCCTGTATCCACTCTCACATCCCACCTATCCCATCCCATTTGTCCACCCCTTCCCCCTGCCCACCCCCACCTTGTTTATGTCCCCCACCCCAAGCTTGTAAATAGTTATTATTATTGTACATAGTTGAGTTTTATAGTTTTACAATACATTTGAATTTTATATGAATACCATGGTGGTCTCTGATTTGCAGCGGGCTATAGGTGCTCAGCTGCAGTGGTGTGCATGGCATCAGGGGTGGTGCAGTCATGGCTATGTGTGTGTGTCTGTGTGGAGGTGACTATGGTGTGGGGGTAGATATCAGTCAGTGTCTGTGTTGTGTGTGTTGTTCCCTGTGCACTGGATGACTGTGTGCAGTGGTCCATGGTGCGTGCTCTGTGTCCATCGTGCACCCATTGGCCCATCCATGGCCTGTGCAGCCGACACACATGCCTGTCTGTGACCTGCATGGTCCTGCTGGCATGTCAGTGGTGGCATTCCCTGCAGGGCAGAAACTGTAACCGTCACTTTGCTGGGTTGCCCATGTCACTGGTGTGGTGCATGCCTGGCTCAGGTGGCACTGTGGGCGACACAGTCATTGTCCCACCTCCATGCTGTGGCTTGTGTGTGTTGCAGGGGATGTGCCCCACTGTCTGTAGCTTGTGCTCTGGGTGACTACTGGTGGTGACTGGGTCCACGGTGCCTGCACAGGGTGGCTGGCACTCCAGTGCCATGGTGGACTGTGGGTTGTGTGTACATGGCTTACATGGGTCCACAATGGGGGTTTGGTTGCCCCACCACTGCGTCCCTGTGTTGTTGTGCCCTTGGGTATCGGTGGGTGTCTGTCCATACCCTGTGTGGCATCTGGTGTGGTGCATGCTTCCATGCACCACTGTGGGTGTCTGTACTGGCTGTTGTGGCCAGTGGTGGGCCAGGGTGTGTCACTGGAATACTGTGCAGGGCGCTGTACCACTGGTGGTGGTGTCAAGGACACGATCGTCCCATATGGGGTACCTCTTGTGCCAACTCATGGTCAGTCTCTCAGCAGCACCTCAGGGGACTGTGTGTGGTGGCACTGTGTCTGCCGTTGTTGCATTGCCGTGTGCTGCAACCTGCTGATGGGTGCTCATGGTGGGGCTGGCTTGCATGGTTCTGTGGTGCACAGGGTTGCATTGACACAGTGGGGGTGGTGGCATGCATGGGGTTTCCTGCAGTGGTGGTCACTGCTCATGGGGGGGTGTCTGGGAGTCACAGTACAGGGTGTGCTGTGCACTGGGGGGATGGTGTGGCACAGGGTGGTCTGCCCTCCTTGTGTGCCAGTCACAGCTTGCCGGTAGGTGTGATGGGGCACCATGGCCAGGCTGTGGGTTGGTTGCTTGTCTCCATGGACCAGTGGTTATTCCAGCCCTCCTCCGGTTGTGCTGTGCTTGAGGTGTGGGGGGCCAATTTCTGTTCTGCTGTGTGTTCCTATACCCATCTGTGGCATGGGTGGTGGGCCCCTACCTCCCTGATTGTGCAGATACATTGCTCTGCAGCTGGGGGCTCCTGGTTGTGCTATGGCACCTCTGGACTGCTCAGCTGAACATCCCTGGACTGCTATGGGCGCATCAGATCTGCTCAGCTTCCTCCTAGTTGAGCTATGGTGCAGGTGGTGCGTATTCAGTCGCTGGCTTGTAGGTGCAATTTGGCCTGCTCCTTTTTTGAATATCGTGTCTCTTGTGCATGGGCGCAATAGACTTGTGCTTGCTCCTGCTATTGCGCACTTTTTGGGCGCAGTTTGAATATCCGGGCCTATGTCTGTAGATCTGGCTGAAATCCCAAGTCTGTGAGTTAAAAATGTTTACTTCAATATGAATTTGAAATGATAGGTGTAGTATATACATGGATATGTATGGTAGTATATATATATATATATCTAATGGTAGCACGGTAGTGCTACCATAGTTAGGGTTGAGGAGCCATTTACATGTTAAACCTAAAATTTTGCAGATCACGTGATGCACTCACCCTGAGAGGATGTGTGGCTGCTCTGCTCCCTCTCCTACGCTCCCACAAATCATCATTTAAACAACCGCCACATAAGAAAATCTCTCTGCTGACCAACATCGTAGCATCCTACTGTTTGGGGATACTTGTGATCGACATTTCACTGGGGGAAAAAGCGCACTGAGACCCAATGGAGTGGAAATGCATCAAGGCCTCCCTGCTCGTACACCTCCTCAAACGCCAGACAAAATGGCCAAGCGGGCAAAAACACAGGCCGCAGCCACAAGCAAAAATGCAATACCGGCAAGCAGCTCTGCACCGTTATCAGAAGATAGATTCCTTGCTGAGATGGAACCACTGAATCAAGCTGTCCTGGAGTTTGCCTCGGAACTCAAAGGCATGAAGGCAGAATTAAAGGAAATGAGCACAAAGGTTTCTGACATTGCAGCTAGAACTACTTCATTAGAAGGCTGGCAATCACGGCTAAACCCCGAAGTAGTGGCACTCAGACAGAAATTAAGCAAGGTGGAGGCTAAACTCGAAGACCTAGAGGGTCAAAACAGGAGGAATAACCTGGTCATATTTGGCTTACCTGAAGAAGCTGAAGGATCTTCCACAGTGCTCTTTACACAATAGCTCCTGCTGAAAATCGCCGGCCCTCCACTGAATGCTACCACATATCATGTGGAACGAGCTCACAGATCATTAAAGCCCCAACCCCCTGTTGGTGCCAAACCCAGACCACTCATAGTCCGACTATTAAGTTACAGAGAGCAGCAACATATTCTATCTAAGGTCAAGGAATTACAGGAGATCAAATGGGAAGAGACCTCCCCTTAGAATCTCGCAGGATCTACCGGTAGCCACCAGGCAGAAGCGAGCAGAATACCACTCATCGGTAACTAAGCTGATAGCTGCCGGAATAAAATTTAAAATGATATACCCTGCCAAGTTATCAGTGTTGCATCAGGGAAATTGGAAATCATTCCAAAATGCAGGTCAAGCTGCAGAAAATCTTGCTGTTATGTTCCCTGACCTACTGTATTTGCCCAGCGTTGATCCAGCTAGCTCCAAATTTTGTGTAATGTAAAGCTCTGCCATGGTACATTTAGTTTGAGAGTCTGTCGATGTATATGGTAGTTCTGATGATTTTTTCAAAGAGTTGGGGAGGCGAAGAAATGAGGGAAAAAAAAAGAAAAGAAAAAAAGAGCACAGCGGCGTTCCTGTTTTGATTTCCGACTCAGTAAGCTGTAATAGCCTGGCGAGATCTGATGGACTTGTTTGTCCGACAGCTGGCTTGTAAAATAAATAAGTGTGCTTAATCGGCTTAGTTTTTTGGTTTTCCTGCATGGCATTGAGTGCAACAACCTATTATTGGAGTAGTGGCTGTGGAGAGAAAACAAAAAGCTGCCCTTCGGTCCGGTGGCTGTCTGCTCGAGTATGCACAAATGCATGTGGGTTTTCCCGGTAGCAAGATACTGTTACAGCAATGAGATGCTAAAATCCGGTCGCAGCAACGATATAATAGTTGGCAGTGTCTGCACAGCCAAACTAAAAATACAGCTTTAGGTCTGGACTTTAAAAATATGTATATGGTTATTACTTGGTATTTCTTTTCTCGGTGTTTCCTTTTAGACCTTTGAGTAAACCGTGCATGCTAAGTCCTGGCATATAGTTTTCCTATAAGCCTGGGAGGCCCTTAAGAAATGTTGAGGGGATATGTTTTCTTTATTATCTTATATTACATATACATGGTCTAGGCTGATTAAGGGAATGTATGTTCCACATGGGAATAATTGGAATTTTACATGCGTTAATTTCTAAACTGGAACTATTGTAGTTATGCATAGTAATGTGGTCTGATTTTATGTGTTATCACATGCTATAGCTGATCCCTGGAGTTTACCTGGGGACAGTGGTGTTGTGATGTAGAGGGCTTACCTTAGGGGGGCCGGGGAGGGAGTAGAGAAGTGCTGCAGTATTGGGGCAGAAGCAGGCACGTCATTACAATTGGGGGAAGAGCTCCCATCCTCGACTCCAAGGACAGGGGTCAAGACTTTCTCCTTCCTGATTTTTACTATAGGGGGCTCAGGGAATTATTTCTTTGAGTTTTCTTCGGTTATGTTGGGAAGGAGGGAAGGTTTTAAAGATTCGGGTAGGCTGGGGATTGCCATTGGTAATTGGGTTTTGCTGGATATACTTTTGTTACTATCATATGTTCCTGCACATAACATTACTATTTTTATGGTTGTTCAACTAGAATGACGGGATATAATTTCTGTTCATGGAATGTCAAAGGAGCTCAGACACCTGCCAAAAGAACTAAAATACTACTGCATCTCCGCAGTCTTCATGCGGACATAGCCTTCTTACAGGAGACGCATCTCCTGTCTACTCAAAGTAACTTTTTTCGTAGATGCTGGGTAGGACAGGCTTTTGGCTCAGGTCTGAACTCTCGACAAAGGGGAACTGCCATACTTATTGCAAGAAAGATACCATTTCGTTTGCTACAAGAGGTGTCGGACCCTGAAGGTTGCTATACTATTATTAGGGCGATCCTGGGGCAAACAGAAATGATTCTTGGATCTATTTATGGCCCCAACTCAGAGAACCCGGAATTTTTTATGAACTTAGCAACAATACTAACTGCATGGTCAGTGCTGCCAATAGTTCTGGGGGGGGGATTGGAACCAAGTCCTATTGAATAAATTAGATAGATCAGTTAACTCCATACTCTCCCCGTCATCAGGACAGAAAGCTCTTCAGGAGTTAATACATTCATTAGGCCTTACAGATCCTTGGAGAATAACCTATCCCGACAGGAAAGAGTTTTCATTTTACTCTCTCCCACACCACTCATTTTCATGATTAGATTATTTTCTTATAACTGTTGAACACCTCCAAGGGGTGGTGTCAGTTTTTTACTCCTCTAAGGTTTTTTCGGATCATCAGGTGGCACAGTTAATATTAAATGTTGCACCTAACGTTCAAAAGAACAAACTGTGGAAAATAAATGATCAACTCCTAAAATCTGAGGAAATTGCCTGACGTTTGCAAATTTTTATTTCAGACTTCATGGCATTTAATTCCCAATCTACTTCTAAAATGGATATTCTATGGTGCACGTTAAAATGTGCTTTAAGGGGAGAACTGATCAGAATAGCCTCAAAGCGTAAAAAACAACAAACTCAGACCCATACCTCTCTATTCAATCAGATCACAGCAGCGGAAGCCAACTTATCGACTTCATCCCTGGAAGAGGACTGGGAAGTAGCGGAGACCTTGAGGGCACAATACAACCTACTGCTTGCCGAAAAAGCCGAATTTCACATGCTTAGATCCAAGATCTCTTATTTTGATCAAGGAGAAAGAGCTGGGAAATTTCTGGCCCTCCGGCTTAGGTCTCAAACATCAGAAAGAATTATTACCTCTATTTACTCTCCATCAGGTAATATTCTCACCTCCCCCACGGATATTAGTAAAGCTTTTCAAGACTACTATAATTGTTTATATATGCTGTCTACCTCCTCCTTTTCGCAGCAAATGTCATACTCCTTTATGTGTGATATTAATGTCCCAATGCTCTCTGATCCCCAAATTCTTACTCTAAAGGCCCCTATAACTATTAAAGAAATAATCCATGCCATAGAATCACTACCCTTAGACAAAACACCCGGTCCTGATGGCTATGCTTCAAATTTTTATAAAGCATTTAAAAACATATTAGCACCCATCCTCCTAGACACCTTCCAATACCTTTATACTAATGGGGTATCTGATTTCTCCCTCACTCAGGCCACCATAATAGTCCTTCCCAAACTGGGCAAAGACCCATTGTTCATCACCAACTATAGACACATCTCTCTTATAAATGTGGACTTAAAAATCCTCGCCAAAATCATGGCACTAAGATTGAACCGAGTCTGGGACTCACTGATTAGTCCCGAACAGGTGGGATTTGTTAAGGGCCGCCTTTCCTCTGATCATCTTCGGAAGTTGACTTACCTTTTTTCTGCATCCAGGGATGCCCTGACATGTGCTGTTTTGGTGTCCTTGGACACAGAAAAAGCTTTTGATAGGGTGTCATGGGACTACCTCTTTTCTTTACTTCCTAAATACGGTATTCCACAAGAATTTATAAACTGGGTTAAAATACTTTATTCTTCTCCCTCTGCAAGAGTCCGCTGTAATAATGTGCTCTCCTCTCCTTTTCCTTTGAAACAAGGGACGTGGCAAGGTTGTCCTCTCTCACCCTACCTATTTAATCTTTTTTTAGAGCCCCTTATGAGGAAACTAAACTCCTCTGCTTTAATCTCGGGTATTAAGATAGGTGACAAGGAATACAAGCTATCCGCATATGCAGATGACATTTTATTACATGTTTCATCCCCTTCACAATCTCTCCCAGCAGCATTTACAATAATTTCTCAATTTGGCTCCCTTTCTAATTATAAATTGAATCTAGAGAAGACGGAAGTTTTCCCCCTTAATAAATATTCACAGAAAGCAGAAATTACAAACCTGGGTTTACAGTGGTGCACGGACAAATTTAGATACTTAGGAATCAGTCTCCATCCTTCTCCCCAAATGATGAAGAAACTTAATCTGGATACCCTTGTTAATACTTTAAAAGAGGACATCAAATGCTAGTCCCAACTACCCTTGTCCCTGTGGGGCAGAATGAGTATAATAAAAATGAATATTCTATCTTGTGTATTATACCCATTATAAATGTACAACTGGGCCCTGCCGAACTCTTGGTTTTTGCAGTTGCAAAGAATCGTAAACTCCTTTTTATGGTCAGGTAAAAAGGCTAGGCGTAGCTATATCAAGCTTGCCCATCAAAAGATAGATGGCAGTTTGCAGGCCCCAAACTTTTATTTATATTACTTAGCAATACACCTAACTAGGACAAGATATTGGTTAGCCCCCCCTAATTCCACTCATGAGTACCACTATCATCCCCTTTGGTTAGATATAGAATGTGCCTTATGTTTAGAGCAGGAGGTGAACCCCAGGGCCCTTCCTTTCCTTACAAGGAGGAATTTTCCTAACATGCTAAAAGACTCTCCACTGGGTGCTATGGTTGAAGTACAGCAACAATTTAATGCCCTTCTCAAGATTGAGGGTCACAAGGATTTGGCACAACCTCTCTTTAATAACCCAAACTTTTTAATTTCGAGTAAACCTCTTAAAACTACCCCATTTTGGCCTAATATGGGAGTTGAGAAGATAGAGGACTGGGTTGCAAACCATAAACTTATGTTGTTTCAAGAATCCAGCACTCTTTATAAATCGTCTTCGGTATATGTATTCAAATATTTGCAGATTTCCCACATGTTAATGAAGTACTTTGGTACAGGGCCTTGGTCTAGAACTTTGTCATCTATACTAAAGCCATACACTGTATCTCTTCTGACTTCCCATTTAATAGTATGCATACGCCTTCTTGCAGACCACATTGGCTCAGTTAGAAAATCCAAGATGTTATTGGTGGGACCAGTCTCTGCCGGCAACTACGTACTCTAGAAGTTGGACAAGAATCTGGAAACATTTATATAGATATATTAAATGGGATAGGTGTAGATTTCTGCAGTTTCAAATAAATCACAATTTGTTTTACATTCCGGTTAAGTTAAATTGGATAGGCATTCTTACCTCTGAGCTCTGTACCAGATGTGCAAAACTCCGGAGACCTGCTACACATGTTGTGGACATGCGAGAGAATTTCTCCATTCTGGGACAACATTAAATCCCGCTTGGACCCGCTGTTGTCCCTGTCTGATAAGTTTAGTCTGGAGATATGTATCCTAGGAGATTATGCCACCCTTCAGGGTCGGTCTCAGCGAGCATATATGGCATTAATCTCAGCATTTGCCAAAAAAATAATACTCCGGCATTGGAGAGATGCAATTACCCCCTCTTATACTGAATGGTATCGAGAAATAATGTTTTCTATACAAGCAGACTGGGTAGTTGTGGGCGTGTCTAATAATATGGAAAAATTTAAACAGATCTGGCATCCATTATTAAATTTGTTGATGATCCAAAGTGAAAAGGGCAAAATTAATATGGGAGCTCCTGAATATCTGGTGATAGTTTAAGAGTTTTTGTGGCGTTATATGTGATACAAGAAAAGCAGGATTACTTATTGGCAGTCCTGGGGGTGGGGGGGGGTTACAGGCATCTGCTTACTCTGTTGTGTCTTACTCAACTGGCGATAATACATAGTGGCAATATTTGTTTTCTTTCTTCTTTCTCTATGTAAAGGCCTGTAATGTATGTTGAATATAATGTATGTTGGATGCCTGTAAACATTGTGGTGGGAAAAAAAAGGAAGACAAACCCAATAAAATGTGTTCAATGAAAAAAAAAATTAAAATTTTGCATCTTAATAACTTTGCAACCATTCAAAGGATTTGGAATACATGATCAAGAACCATACATCTTGGGATCTGCCAACTTTCATACTGTTCGGATATACGGCTGCGGAGTTATTAAGCGTGATCTGCACGCGCGTTTATGCTTTTTTGCAATTCTTTTGTCATCTCTACAGGTCGCACAGTTTGTGTGACTGGTCCAAAATCTTCAGGTAATGTGCAGCCAGGGTCCCCGATGTGCCTTTTGAAGATTTCGTGAAAAAATATTAAACAGTTCAAAAGTTATTCAAAAAACAGTTTCCCATTATAAGTCAATGGGAAAAGTTAACAAAAAGTTCAACACTTTCGTAAATGCAGATTTTACTTTTGCAAATGGATCTTTTAATTTCTCAAATCCACCATTTTGTTTTCAGTTGGTGATCAGGAAATGCTTGGCATTTAAATTTGGGACCCTCTAGCAACACAATTATTTTTTGTGTTTACCTAGTCGGACCCTGAGGATGCTAGGCATGTCTTTATTTTTAGATTAAACACCCTAGAAATATGTTTTTCAAGCTTCTGGAAAAAGTACTTTCTCAAAGTAGTATCGCACTCATGAAAGTGTCGCAAATTTTTGCAAAAGCTTTTGCAAATTGTGACACTACTTTTCCAGGCTATGGCAAAATGACAGCAATTGTTTGCCACCCTGCTACAAAAGAACAGTTTGGACTTTTAGGCTGAAATTTGGAGGAAACGCAGCCAACATCTCACAGATGTGCCTTTCAGTGTTTTGGTGAAAAAATATTACAGGGTTGGAAAGTTACGGCACTCCAAAGTTGACACTTTTTCCCATAGGATATAATTATGGCGTCCATCACATTACAGGAATCCTTTGCCTCCCTGCTGCAAAATAACGGTTTGATCTTTTGGGCTGAAATTTGGAGATTAGAAAGCCAACAACCCACAGATGTGCCTTTCAGTGGTTTGGTGAAAAAATATTACAGGGAGCCAAAGTTATCACACTCCAAACTTCTCTTTTTTTCCCATAGGATAACATTACGGTGTTCGCCGCGCCTTTCAGGGCCGTATCTCAGAAACAGTGCGAGATACAGACTTTTGTCAGAAAATGCTTAGCCTTGATGGAGCTAAGTCAAAAACTAGCCTGGAAAGTCATACATCATATGACTTTTACGTTTTTTTCCACATCGTACGGTTCCTGAGATATAAGCAATTTAGTATTCCAACTCCTCATTTTCTGCTCCGAGACCCATTATTATGCATACATTCTTTGTACTCACTGTCTTTTCTATGCAGCTTTGGGAACACCAGCCTGTGCACTTACATTACTGTTACTCCTTACCGCTTCCGGCAGGTTCCATACCTGTTTTACTTACTGCCTCAGCCACGTACTCATGCTTACCCTTGCATTTTCTTACTAGCGCTTGTGTTATTTTAACCAATTAGTGTCTACAGTACTGTTTATCTTTCTGTTTTGCTTTGCATCACCATGCGTATTACCATTTGTGTTTGCGGGCACCGTGTTACTATGTGACAAGACATCACGTGGCCGGAGCGTGGGGCCCCCCGCCGACGCATTACATTCACTAGTTCTCATTATCATTCTCAAAAGAAGGATTAGAGGCAAAAACCTTAACAGTTAGTTTAGTGACCTGGTGTGTTAGCTGAAGAGCCCTCTTGACTCTTCGGTCATTGATTTCAACTGGCATCGGGATGCACTTTGGTTGTTGTCCAACTCTCACCCCATTCTCCTATACCTGCTTCTTCACACATCTGATGGGTGAGAGTTAATGATAATCCCAACGGCATCCCAATGCCAGTTGAGGGGTGGACTAGGGGTCAAAGGGGGCTTCAACCCTAACACCGAATTTCCTCACTTTTGTCGCTGTGGAACAACCCTAACTAATGCATTAAATGGAGTTTTTTGCCTCTAAAATATATATATAGATATATATATGTATATATATATCTATATATATATATATTAGGAAGTTGATAAGAACTGTAGTTTGTGCATATGGATAATTGTAGCTTTATATGTGTAAGTTCCTGTCATGCTCAGTAGGCTTCTCTTTGTGTATGTCCAGTGATGCAAGACCACTATCTCGCAGAAGAATAAAGATGGCCACTAAACTGACACGTGGTCTAAGAGTCTCTTCCTACACCGGCTCAATATATTACATTTGGCCATGATGATCCACAAAAAAACTCCTACGAGTGCACAAGAGGGGTCATGTAAACTAATACATGTTTTTTTAAACTGCTATGTAAATTTTTCCAGCTACTTTGTGTCTATTCTTCAAAGGGCTTGCTTATCTTTCCTTCTCTGCCTGGCTACTAAAATACCATAAATTGCTCAGCTGCACACTCTGGTAGAAAATTTATCTAAACAAAAATAAAACAAATGAAAAAAAGGACAACTACACACTGTTTGACTAACTTAATGTTTTTAAAAAAAAACAAACACAACTTCCAGCACTGCTCCAGAAGCCTCCATAAATTATCTCTAAAAAATAAAATTTAGCATTCCGTTTGTCCCTCTCAACTGGTCTGCCTACTCACACAAACTACAATGCACACAGGAGGCACAGCAGCAGCCTCCTGTGGCACACCAAAGCAATTGCAACACATACTAAAGAAAAACACAACCAAAAAGCAATAGTTTTTTTTCCATAAATAGTACACCTACAGCATAATCTACCAAAAAATGGCTGCAATTGGCAAAGTACCTAAATGGTTCATGGCTTAAGCAACACTGGCAAACAAAAAGGAAATTTACCTCCAGCTTGAGCTAGAATGAAACCCGGTGAGCATGCAGCTAGACACCGGAGCATCAGTATCTCTCATTCCAGAAAACATCTACAGAGAGAAATGTCAGCACTGCCCATTGTAACCATCATATATTCGGCTCTCATCTTAGAAACATAGAAACATAGAAGTTGATGGCAGATAAGGACTGCAAGGCCCATCCAGTCTGCCCATTTCTTTTTCTACCTTATGAATGTGCCATTGGCCTTTGCTCTGTCAATGGCCTATCTATTCATGCTCCCATATGCCTATCCCATGCCTGTTTGAAGCCCTGTACTGTATTCATATCCACCACTTCCTGAGGTAGGCCATTCCATGCATCCACCACCCTTTCCGTGAAAAAGAACTTCCTCACATTACCCCTTAATTGGCCTCCCTCTAATCACATGCTGTGTCCTCTTGTCCTGCTATTTTTCTTATATTGAAACATGTTAGACTCTTTCACCTTGTTAATGCCCTTAAGGTGTTTGAATGTTTCAATGATATCACCTCTCCCTCCTTTTGTTTAGGGTATACATATTGAGTTCAGTTAATCTGTCCTCATATGTTTTCTGATGCAGTCCTTGCACCATTTTGCTGCCCTTCTGACTGCCTCAATTTGATTAATGTCCTTGTGAAGGTGTGGCCTCTAGTACTGCATGCAGTACTCCAGATGGGGCCTAACCAGTGTCTTATAAAGAGGGATTATTACCTCCCTTCCTCTTCTGACTCGTGATACCCCTACTAATACATCCCAACATCCCTCTAGCCTTACCTACTGCTTTAGTGGTCTGCTTGGATGATTTCAGGTCAACGGTGATGATGAAGATGCCCACGTCTCTTTCTTCCCTTGTGACTGCCAGCAACTCCCCTCCCAGCCTATAGGTGGCTTCAGGGTTTCTCTTCCCTATGTGCATGATCTTGTACTTCTTTTCGTTAAACCCCAGTTGCCACTCTTCCGACCATTTTGCTAGTTTATCCAGATCTCTTCTCATTCTGCCCACCCCATCTGGATCATCTACTCTGTTGCAGATCTTGGTGTCATCTGCAAACAGACAAACCTTACCCACCAGTCCATCTGCAATGTCACTGATGAAGATATTGAAGAGGACTGGCCCCAGGATTGATCTCTGAGGTACCCCACTTGTGACTTGCATCTCTTCTGACTGTATATCGTTTACCACCACTCTCTGTTTTCTGCCCGTCAACCAGTTTGCCACCCAGTTGACCAATGTCTGACCCACCCTGAGCCTACCCAGCTTATTAATCAATCTTCTATGTGGAACAGTATCGAAAGCTTTGCTGAAGTCAAGGTAGGCAACATCAACTGCTCCCCCTTGGTCCACCACTCTGGTTAGAAATCTATGAGGTTAGTTTGACAGGACCTTCCTTTTGTAAACCCATGCTGTCTTGGATCCTGTGCTCCTATGGATTCCAGGTGTTGCACTATCCTTTCCTTAAGGAGTGTCTCCATAATCTTGCCCATACTGAAGTAAGACTGATTGGTCTGTAGTTCCCTGCCTCCTCCCTGTTACCACTCTTGTGGAGTGGGATCTTGCATGGGAGGGCAAACCCCTGTGCTAGGGGAAATCCAAGTGCCAGTGACCTGTGAGGGAGGAACGTAGACCTTGCCTCTCGTGGTGGTGCAAGGAGAAAGATCTGTATTACTAGACAGAGACTGGCTCACACAGATCAAATAGAACTGGAAAAAGATCTTCAGCTCAAATACGGTGACCAAAGCACCACAAAATGCACTAAAGAAAATATTGGACAAACATGATCCTGTTTTCCAGGACAGTTACAGCATGATCTGGGATTTCAAGGCAAAGATCTGAGTGCAACTGGGAGCCACTCCAATTTGCAACAAGCCTCAACCAGTACTATATGATTTAAGGGAAGCAGTAGAGAAGGAACTGGACAGTCTTGAAAGTCTTGGTATCATCTCACGAGTAGAGAGGAGCTACTGGGCTGCCCCTATCATTGTGGTACGAAAACAAGACAAAGCAGTGAGGTTGTGTGGTAACTACAAGGTTACAGTGAACTGTTGTATACAGCAATATCCATATCCATTACCCATTGCAAAGTACTTGTTTGCCACACTCTCAGGGGGCAAGTTCTTTAGCAAGTTGGACTTATATTTTGCATACCAGCAACTGGAACTGGAACCAGAGTTGAAACTGTATCTAACCATCAACACTCACATGGGACTTTACCGGTATCATCGCTTGACATATGGAGTTTCCAAAGTGTCAGCAATTTTCCAAAATACAATGGACCAAATACTGCATAGACAGGACAATGTAGTATGCTTTATGAATGATATCTTGGTAACAGTACCCACAGTGGAAGAGCATCTGACAGTCCTGGACCAAGTTCTAACCTGACTGCAATGATATGGACTGAGAGTAAAGCCACCAAATGCCAATTTCTGCAAATTCTGTTGAGTACGTAGGTCACTGGATTGATGCCCAAGTCTACGCCCAACAGAGAGCAAGGTGGATGCTATAGTCAAGGCACCTGCACCAACAAATGTAACAGAGTTAAGGTTATTCTTAGGCTTCTTGAACTACTATGGACTGTTTCTAGCCCATCTGTCCACATTATTGCAATCACTCCATGACTTGCTACAAAAAAAGGTCAATGGAATTGGTCACCACAGTGTGATGAAGCATTTCAGGCTTGCAAGAAACATCTTCTAAGCAGCAAATGGTTAGCGCACTATGACCCAGCCAACCCTCTAAGGCTGGAATGCGATGCATTACTATATAGAGTGGGGGCTGTCATCTCTCATGTGTTACATTCTGGAGAGGAACAACCAATTGCTTTTGCCTCCTGGACCTTGTCCCCAAGAAAAAGAAACTATGCTCAGATCAAGAAAGAAGCCTTGAGCATAATTTTTGGTGTCAAGAAGTTCCATACGTACATGTACACAAATAAATTCACTCTGATAACAAATCACAAGCCTCTACTGGCAATTCTGGGGTCAAAGGCTGCAAAACCAACTCTCACAGCACTACAGATGCAGTAGTGGTCCCTGATTTTGTTGGCATACAACTATGACATCAAATATAAATGTTCTCAAGATCACGCAACTACAAATGCATTATCAAGACTGCCATGCAAGGTTGCTACAGCAAAGAAAGATGGTGCAACAGTATTCCATCTTTCACATCTCAAGGACTTACCCCTTTGCTTCACAGAATGTCACAGCAGAGACACATCAAGATCCTGTCCTCCCTAAAGTTCTAGATTTAATCTTAAATGGTTGGCCTAACTTCACAAGAGATCCAACCCTCTGACTTTTTTTAGACAAAAAAGACCATTGTCCACAAAGCAAAGCTGTGTTCTGTGGGGAGCTCAAGTTGTAATACCTCCAAAGTTCTGCAAAAGGTTACTTTCAGACTTACATGACAGTCATCCCAAAATCTCTCAAATGAAGGCATTGGCCAGAGCATACCTCTGGTGGCCAAGACTTGATCAAGATAGCCAACATCTTGTCAACCAATGTGCGCCATGTGTGACCGTCCGCAACCAACCTGCTACCACATTCCTGCATCCTTTGTCCTGGGCTACCACACCATGGGACCACATCCATGTCGACTGTGCTAAGGTGGACAAACAGTAATTCTTGGTAGTAATTAACATTCATTCAAAATGGCTGGAAGTGTTGCCCACACAAGTCACAACTACTAAAAAACTATAAATTTTTTGAGACAACTTTTTGCCTCTTATGTCCTACCATGAGAGTTAGTGTCAAACAATGGTCCCCAGTTTTCTTCCCATGACTTCAAACTGTTCTTAAAGCAAAATGGCGTCCAGCATATTTTGACTCCACCTTACCATCCAGCATCAAATGGTGCAGCTAAAAAAGCTGTACAAATATTCAAAAAAGCGTAACATAAATTACATTCACAGCAAGTACCTACCGCTCAAAGGTTGACTCGTTTCTTGTTTGCTTACAAAAACACTCCTCACACAGTTAATGAGCAAACACTTTCTGAACTGTTTCTAAAATGTCATCCTCATACCCATTTGTCATTGCTCAAGCTGGACTTGGCCAATACTGCCACAAAAAAATCAACTACAACAGCAAAAGGTTCTTGACAAGTCAACCAAGTCAATACACATTTTTCATCCTGGGGAGAAGGTGAAGGTTCAAGACTGTAAACATCCCAAGATTTCTTGGATTCCTGGGGTGGTGATTAAAACACGTGGACCTTTCACTTATGCAGTTTGCATGGGACAGCAACTTGTTCACATACATGTGAATCACATGCTGCATTCCAAGATTCCAGCAAATGCAGCAGAAGACGTCACTTCAGATGAGGACAGTGACACAGAGGACTTTGCTCGTGCCTGTGAAGCTTCACCAGGGCCGGTGCCAAATAATAATGAAACACCTGTTTCACCAGCAGTGGTTGTTCCAGTCCACATATCCCATTAGGCACCAAAGACCACCACAAAGACTTGACCTTTAGAACCATGTACTGAACCTGTACCTCTGCACAACTAAACTCTTACTTGTACTGTTACTTAGTGACAAGTTCTACCCAAGGGGCAGAATAATCCCCTGAACTTGTTTCTGGGTACCAAATAGTCTACTTCAGCCCAAAGGTTAGGAAATGTTTCTGTTGAAGTATTTTAGACAATTTTCTGTCGAAGGAAGAGGAGTGTAATATATACATGGATATGTATGGTAGTATATACATGGATATATATGGTAGAAAGTGGAGTGGAGCTGTAGTTTATGCATATGGATAATTGTAGTCCTATATATGTAAGTTCCTGTCATGCACAGTATGTTTTTCTTTGTGTATGTACAGTGATGCAAGACCGCTATATTGGAGAAGAATAAAGATGGCCACTGAACTGACACATGATGTATGAGTCTCTTCCTGTACTGGCTCAATATATTACAATAGGAAAATATGTGAGTTCACAGGCTTTTTGTAAAATTTTTATTTAGTTTTTGTTTACTGGGTGGGTGCTCTAGCCAAAAAAATGACTATTTTCAAGCACAACCTGGGAGAATACAAGGTCAAATACAGCATAACAAAAATGACAATGACAGGGCAAGAGAATCAATTGAAAACAGTTACATAAATGGATGGCATATACAAGAAACAAGGGATTTTCAGCATAGCGAGTGCCCAATGACAAACATGGACCTTAATAACAATTTTACAAGAAACAATTAATCAATGTTTTTGAGAGAGTACACATGTCTGAGTAACCATTTCAAGGGGAAAAACACAGTAAATTATCAACATGAAAGAATAAAAGTAACACAATATAGATATAATTGATGAACCAGGTATAATTTTGATAAATTAGGCTGTTTGATGATGGAGTGGGAATAACATAGAAATCAGGTAGGCCACTATCCTAGTTGGGAGAGAAGAACTTTATTTTTATTTATTTATTGAAGAGTTTCACCACAAAAAGCATACTGAACAATCAAGTTGCTCTCCTCCTGGTACATCCTGGAGGAGAGGGTAAGGGAGTTACATAGACAAGAGACAATAGATAATGATAATAATACATCAACACAAATATAGTACATAGACACACGTGCAAGTCATATGTGCATTACAACACGGTGAAGTGCATACAGTGAGTAGCATACATTAGTGATTTGAATACAGTGGGAAGCACCAAGTTTTCCCATCAGTGAAAATGCTGATTTCCCCGACAGTGATGACACAATACCAATGCAGGTATTGTGCCACCTCTTGAGTCCTTGTTTTCTGTGGAGGGCTGCGCACCCCACACCCCCATGTGGGGGGTTCTGCCCCCCACACCCCCCGGACTCTAAGATTCCAACTCCAGGTTGGAGTTGGTCTGGGGAGGGGGCCAAACACTGGGGGAAGGCAAAACAAGGAAAATGGACCATTAGCGCAAATGTCACCATAATGGTCCTTTACTTGTTTCGCCATCGAGGTGTCGACGAAAAGGGATTCTACGCAGACAATGACTACTTGGCAATTAATGGTTACAGAGATAATGATTTGTAGTGCATAATAGGTACTCACTTCAACATCAGGGTAGTAGAGATGTGAGAAAGAGAAAACTAGGAGGTAAGCCCCTAGGTACAAGAGTAATCACCCCTTTGGGGAGAGGCATGTGGATGCACATAGGTGTCCCTAGTGCAACGTAAGGGGGATAGATAGTAGGGGAATATTAATTTTGAGGGGGAAAAATAAAAATTATTTAAGAGCAGGTACAATTAGGAGTGAAGAAGTTGTGCAGGGCTGAGGAGATAGAGTGAGAGTGAGAGGATGAGAAGTGTCTTATTTGCTGCTGTAGTGAGTTCCAAAGTTTAGGGAAGTGGTACGAGAACAATGCCTGTCCTTCTAAGGTGGATCAGTGAGGGACTACCAAAGTGTGAGTGTCATTTGATCTGAGGGAGTGAGAGGGATGGGAAGGGGCAGATAGTGAGTTGGAGAGATAGGAGGGGAGGGACCCAAACCAGAACTTGGAGATGAATTTAGCACTATGGGAGAGACATCTGTCTGTAAGTGAAGGGAAAGCAAGAGAGTGGTAAAGTTTGCAGTGATGAGTGAGTGGGGGGAGTCCAGTGCGAAACAGCAGAAGTAGTTAAAGAGGGTGCCCAACCTAGTTAGGGAAGTCTTGGGTGCAGCACAGTAGACTACATCACAGTAGTCAAAAATAGGGAGGATCATCTTCTGGGCTAGTTCATGCCTTACCGTTAGCAGTAGGTAGCTACAGTTCCTGTATAAGGCACCTAGCTTGGGGCACAATTTTTTTTAGGCAGTGTCAACATGCCCAGAGAAGTTGAGGTGTTGGTCAAGACAAACCCCAAGGTATCTGAAGGATGATGTATCTTCAAGTTTGGTCACGTCAAGGGTGTGGAAAGAGGGCATGAAGGGAAGCCTAGAGAGTCTCTGCCTAGTGCAGAAGGTCATGGAGACAGTCTTCTTGGCATTTAGAAAGATCTGATGAGAGCTAAGCCATTTCCGGACCTTGCTGAAGTCATGCTGGAGTCTGGCTGTTACATCAGAGGGAGACAGTCCCAAGGTGAACAGGACAGTATTGTCTGCATACATGTGGAAGGAGGATGAAGTGCAGACTGAGGTGAGGTCATTTAAGAAAATGAAGAACAGCAGAGGGTCTAACACTGAACCTTGTGGAACACAAGGGTTAATAGGGAGGGGAGGGGAAATGGAATCTGCTATTCTAACAGATTGCATCAGTTCTACAAGGTAGGCCCTGAACCGGTTAGTGGCAGAGTCGAACAACCCTGCTGAAGTGAAATTATCCAGATGGAGGGAGTGGGAGGCTGTGTTGAAAGCCTTAGCAAGGTCGACGAAAATGGCAGAGGTAATTAGGCCACTGTCCCTCCCTGAGAAGATAGAATCAGTAAGCCTAAGTAGGGAAGCTGTGATAGAGTGATACTTCTGGAAACCAGATTGGAAAGGTGTGAAGAAGTCAGTGTCTGAGAGAAAGGAGGAGAGTTGAGAGAGAACCAAGTGTTCTTGAAGCTTGGCAAGGATGGGAAGAAGGGATATAGCGTGGTAATTTCCAGGTGAGAAAGGATCACCACCCTTGGTTAGGGATAGGATGATAGCATGTTTCTAGGCCGCTGGGACCATCGCAGAAGAGAAAGAGAGATTGAGAATCAGAGACAGTGGAAATGAGATGGCAGAAGCAGATAAGTATAGTAACGTATGGTCCAGACCATCAGGTGAGCTACCTTTAGAGGGGCTGAGTGCCAGAACAGCATCCATTGTGTCAGCTGGAGAGACTTTGGAGAAAGAAAATCACTCAGTTATTGGATATTCACTGGGAGTAGGTGGTGAAATGTAGGAGGGGAGGAGGGAGTGTGGATAGGAGAGTAGAGGCACAGGAGGTAAAATAGGAGTTGAATTCAGTTGTAATGGTAGGGTGGTCAGCTACCAGTGAGTCATTTATTCCGAGGAGCGGGGTAGGTGGTTTGGAAGGGGGGAGAACAGTGTATGTATTACCCTTCCAAAATATTGAAGGAGAGTTTATATTAGTATGGAAGGTTGAGCGGAAGTACTCTGCTTTGGCCAACCTGATGGCTTTGGTGCAAGAGTTTCCTAGTGAATGGTATGCAATGAAGTCCCTTTCCAGCTTAGCTTTGTGGGTTTTCCAAGCTTATTCTTGAGCTTGTTGGCAGGCTAGCAATTCGGGGGAAACCCAAGGGAGGTGATTACCCTGCACTCTAGACTGCCTGATAGTGGCATGAAGGTTCCAGGCATTGAGTAATTTAAGTTTGAAATATTCCAGAGCTGCATCCACTGAGTCAGTTGTGGAGATTGGAATCCAGTCAGTTTGGGCAAGGTCAAGGAGGAGAGAAGCAAGGTCCAAGGATTTGTATGATCATGTGTGCAGCAATTTATGAGATGCCTTAGGCCTGTGGATTTTTTGTACCATATAAATCATATGGTGATCACTTAGAGCATCAGGTAATAGGCCAGATTGTATGACCCTATGTGGATGGGAAGTTAGGGCCCTGTCAATCAGGGAATGATTATGCATTTTATGATTTAACCAGGTTGTTTCGTTGATTAGTTGCATTAGGTTATGTGCATCTCAGTCGGTATGTATTTTGCTTTGGGAGGGTGCTAGTCAATTGAGGTTGAAGTCCCTGAAGATATATACAGTGGTGTTCCCCACGATGAAACCCACTTTTAAAGCACTCTGCAGTATGTTGCAGCAGATCTACTGAATAAAGCAATGTCATTTCATTGGCAATTAGTCCCTTTTGTCATGCAGGAAACTGCTGCATTCACTTCATCCTGGCAGTGTCACATTTTCCTGTATGACAAAAAGGACTAAGTGCCATTGAAATTACATTACTTTATTCAGTAGGTCTGCTGCAGCATTCTGCAGAGTGCTGCAAAATGCAGCCAATTGGGTTTCATCCTGGGGGACGCCACTGTAGCTCACCTGAGGATGTGAGGGATACTATGGTGGAGATGAGGTCAGCAGCAGTAGTGGGAGGGAGTCCAGGGTGACAGTATACCCCAGTAACAAAAATAGGGGCCAAGAATGGCAGGGATAGCCTGATAATGGATGCTTCATAGACGGCTTGGATGGATGAGGACAGGATGGTATTATATTGGATAAAAGAGGAGATGTACATTGCTATTCCACCTCCCCTACTTGCACAGTCTTGTCTTATGATGGAGTAACCAGGGATAGTGATGGAGATATTAGATATTTTATGAGTGAGCCATGATTCTACAAGTATGAAAATGTTAGGGGCAAGTGGCACAGCAAGGGGTTGCAGCAAATCAATTTTAGGTAGGAGGCTACATATGTTTACATGGAGAAATTTTAGAATCCAGTGAAGGTCTGGTAATTTTGAGGAGGGTCCAGAAGTAATCATAGCTGTACAGCCACGGGTAGTGTGGGGCAAAGTCCCAGGGTTGGGGTGAATGTCTCCAGATGCAAAGAGTAGGAGCAGTAAGATGAGGAAGTGTCGTTTAGAGCTCTTACACCTAGTCTGGAACCTGAGTCAGCATGGGATTTGGGGGGGGGGGGGTATTTGGATGGGGATGCCTGTAATTTTAGAATCCTTAGAGTTGCCCAAAAGTTAGGCAATGTTAAGAGGGAAGAACAGAGTAAAAAGGGGAAATAGTGCCATGTATAGTGGTAGATGGAAGCAGCACTTGTTAAGGGCTGAAGTAATTTTAATTTTTCAGATACTGTAGTTCTGGTAGGAAGTATTTCATGCTAACTGATTTGTTAGTGAACTCTGTAGCTTATGCCAGTTTTAACTAGGGATGGGTGATCCTCTGACGGTTCAGTTCATGAGAGGTTCGCAACTGCCACAAAAAGCTTGGAAAAGGTTCATGTATTTGAACTTATTATTTCAATGCATTTAACTGGAAATCTGTGAAAGTAAAGGGTTGTATGGGCAAAACAATACCCCTCCTTCTCCTTGTCCCAGGCTATTTACTCCCTAATGTCTAAATTCACCCTGTCCTTTGCCAATGAAGGCAGCCAGCTCAGGAGGTGAGCAGAGAACTGCGCTGCTCACCGCTGTGAAACAGAGTGGGGGACTGAGTGTTGGGGTGCTAATTAGACACAGGGAATTCCTAGCATTGGAGGGCTGAGGGAAGGGGATGCCACATAGGGGTAACAGGGTGGGAGGTGCCCTAACTAATCAACCACACTGCCTGCGCTGTCGTGAGTAGGTGGAGGAATGGTCTCAGGGAAAGGCTGATGACTGCTGGTGATGTTTTGTTTGTTTACGTGTTACAATTTATTTATACAGGAGAGCCCAGCTGAAATGCAGTATTTCATTTCAAGTGGGCTTTTTTCCTAACCTTTTCCACAGATGCATGGACTAGTGTACTGGGAGGTTAAGTGACTTGCTTAATGTCACACACTGAGTTTTTGATTCTAGTAAGATTTGAACCTGTGATTTCCCAGTTGGGGAAGAAAAAGGTCAGAGCAAGTAAATTCATACACAGGTACAACAGTTGTCACTTGTTTAGCTCTTTTGAGCCATTCTATGCAGAGCCAACCCCCAGCACACTACTCTACCCAACTGTACATTTGGGTACTACCCATGCCCCACTGGTAACAAGATTACTCTTAGTTCAAGAGAGCATCTGAGGAAGTTTGGGTACCTGGATTTTGAAGCATTGCAGGCCAGACAACAGCTGCACATGTTTGGCAGGCATTAGTGAACATAAATATTTATTACAAACCAATATTTGTACTCCCTGCCTGTCTAGCCTAGTCCATTCTTTATGACTCATCTCTGAGGCCCTATCCAAGCTATCTACAAGACATAGTGGTGCAGAATGCAAAAGCACTGATGGATTACTCAGATGGCCTATCAGCTTAGCAGTAGCCTTCGCCTAGTCTCTGCAGTCCTACCTGGGTTTACTGGCTCCTGCTCACAGATTCTGACTAACTTACAACATCTCCCTATGCTCCAATCTGCTATGCTTCCTCTGGCACCCCACAGGTCAGCAAGTCTCTTCCTCCACTGTCACTCACTCTCTCTGGAGGTCAGATGAATGCAAGGCTGGCAAGTTCACCTTCTGCATTAACCTGAGAAACTGCCACTACATGCTGGCAACCTGCTGTCCTGGCCAGCACAGTAGCTTTCAAACCTTGCTGACTCTGCTACAAGAAATCTGTCTGTCTCATTTTCTGGTACACAAGGGCCATGGCTGCAGGATAGCTTTCCTTGCAGACTGGTCCCTTCAGCTGTTGGTGTAGGGTCTCTCTTCTTCCTGCATGTAGCAGTATCCTCCATTCAATGGCTGTGAAGCCCAGCAAACACCTTCTGTCTCTGAGCTGTGGAAACTTCAGACAGGCCTTGAAATACTGGCATGCTCAGGCAGCAGCTCTGCCTCCAAGCTGCCTCTGACACAGAGCTCTGGCACACTGGAAAGTTCTGTAACAGCTCCTGCTGCTCACTGATGGATGTAGCTCTCTCATTGGTTGAAACCACCTGTCTGTCATGGAAGGTTTGTCTGTCTGATCCTGGCTGGTGGATTGGTAACCTCATTCCAAGGCACAATTATGTCCTCATGGGTTTCAGTAGTCCTCTATGGCTTTCTGGCAGGCTTTGAAACCTAAATAGTTATGCTGTTGCCTTCTGACCTCATTGCTGTGTCTCCCAGGGGTCAGAGGTAGCTAACATTGCTGGTTTCTGTAGTTCTTGAGAGGTACTGGCCCCAAAGTTTTAATTTCTACAAGTCAATCCAATAGTTCATAGATACCAGCCACACATCCAAGTTCGTTTATAAAGTTTTTTCTTTATTTTCACTGTAACCTTGCGATCTCCTGATGTGCCCTATGTTTCACCCAATGATTGGGCTTCCTCAGGGGCAAGGGATCTTATAGTATCCTGTTTCTCATTAGTTTGTTATACTTTTTATCTCAATATCAAAGATTTGCTGGTTTCATTTGTTTTTCCTATTATAGAAGCATAGAAGTAATTTCAGAACTAGCTTTAAGACGCCGAAATAGGAGCAGCTAGAAAAAAACATATTCCCAGAAAAGGGAGGTTGCCTTGTTGGAACAAGCAGAAGCAAGTTAAACTACATCATAGATAGTAACATCATAGGAAACACAATTGAAACCAACAAATCTTTGATATTGAGATAAAAAGTATAACAAACTAAAAACAAACAGGATAATATAAGGGCCCTGGCCCCTGAGGAAGCCCAATCATAGGGTGAAACATAGGGCACATCAGGGACTCTCAAGGTTACAGTGAAAATAAAGAAAAAACTTTGTAAATGAACTTGGATGTGTGGCTGGTACCTATGAACTATTGGATTGATGGAAGAGATCCGAATCGCCAGCCCGGAATATGAACTTCTAGGTTATTTAAACCATATTAGAAGGGAACCTACCTGAATCTTTTCTTGTTTTCCATTAATTTATGCAAGGACTTCTGCCTTTAAAACATTACGGTGCCTCCAGCATATATCCTGTGCAGCTGCACTAGTGTTCTTGTTGGGTTGCTCATCAAGGGATTTCTCTGGTTATCATGAGTGCCACTGTGTTCTGCACCATCAGTGGTAGGGAAACGACTTTGCAATGTGGCTTGAGCTGCATAGACAAATAGCACAGTTGGCATTGAAGAAATGTAGCTTCCCTTCAATCTCTGTCCTCATCGGCAGTCCTGGGGATAGATAAGCAACAGCAACAGCAGACAGTTGGCTTATGAGTTCTATGGAGCCAGATAAGACCTCACATGTTCGGGGTGGGAGGAGTTACACACCCATCCTACCCCTTTCCCAGCCCAAAGCAGTAAGACAGAAAAAAACTTCCCCCACCTCTGTTGTACCAAATCTCACAAAAAATAAGCCATTCCTCTACCCTCATTACACCCTCCTCCCCGTTAGCTGTGGCCACTTAAAAAAGAAACCCTCCTTCCTCTCATGCTTGTAACAACCATTGCCCTCTCCTGATACCAGCGAGGATAAAACTTGAAGAAAAGATAGATGTTAGCAGCACAAACCCTCTTCTCACCACCTTGGCTGGTCAACATCTGAATAAATGAGAGGGCAGTGCACATAAAATACTATTACTCAGCCTGTGCTTATTCTTTCAGATGGCAGCCACCTAAGATGCCAGAGCAGGGTTTGAGCCAGTCGCTGTCTCAAATTTTTAAGTTTTATTCTCACTGGCATAGGGTAGAAGATAGAATGGGTGCTATGGGTGTGGGGGAAGTTTTTTTCCAATTTTATGGGCCAGGGATTTGTGGTGGTGGTGTGGGATTGGGTGCTGCGACGCAGGGAAATGTGTTCCAATAGTTGCCTGAGCTGCACAACAGTTGGGGAGTGGGTTAGTCAAGAACTGCACACATACATTCACACACACATACACACGCCCCCATGTGCACGCGCGTGTTCACACACACACACACACACATGCACACACACACACAGTATATCACAAGCACACAGCCAACAACATATCACATTAGAAAGTTGACCCATGACCATTTAAAACAGCCTGCACATTTTTCTGAATTTTACATTGGCATCTCAAGCACCAGCTATGTTAAACAGCCACACCCAGAAAGCAGTGGCTGAGCCACTGTTCAGGCAAAACTTTCACTCTCCCTGCAACATCTGATATGCAGGACAAGTTCCTGTGGGACATGATCACTTTTGATGAATCATCAGGCTGACATTGTTTTGTTGCTTTCCAGAATTTTTTTTGAGTTATCTATTTATACCCCAGTTGTGCTATGGAGCTGCCACTCCTTTGGGCCACCATGACCCACAGACATTCCTCCTACTATCTCCCCCAAGCCACCTTACCGCAGATCTGCAGCCATCCTTGGGATAGCACGGAGTAACCCCTTTACTTGGTGGGTCCCTCTACTTCAAGGGGGAAGGCACCATCGGGAGGAGACCGGCACACCATTTTTTCCTTCTGACCCGGGCACTGCAAAGGCTTTCAGTGGCTTTCTGGGAGTCTTCAGAGGTGTCCTGGGCTGGCAGCTATCATCTGGCCAGTCCCCAGAGCAGTATTTCCATTTTTCTGTGGTGTTCCCCCTTATTGTGATCCTTCTGCAGTGCTCTCGGTCTCCCCCAGGGGCCACTGCAGAGCGACCATACATCCACAACCACCCTAGGGGAGGAGAGTAGTCCTACAGACACACAATCCTTCCCCTTTCCCTGTTGACCCCCCAGTGCCTGTGTCCATTCCCGAACTCGGGTCGCTGACGTGGTGAGCCAGAATTTAATTACAGTTTTGCTTATAGTTCTTTAACTGCTCTAAACTAATGTCTCTTCAGTGCAGGGTCAGCTTTGCCACACACAAGCTGCTGATCCAGCAGGGGTATCCTATGATAAGGGCATCCGCTATTGACGCTTACAAAAAGGGTGACTCAGTAGCAATGCCTGTTCACAGAGCTACTAGACAGGGGACAAATACAGGTATAGTGACATCCTGTCACTATATGTATACAGGTGCAGGGGGCGAGCAAGCATGCCATGTGACAGGTAGAAAGGGAGGGAAGATTTGTGAGGTGTAGGGCAGTGGTTGGTTGCTGAGCTGGCTGTGTGGCATGGTGGGTTCATGGCAGGCTAGGATTGGGAGGGTGCCAGGATTCAATGCTGGGCACACTGGTATTTTTGCACTGGTCTGTGGTAATTTTTGTTTGTTTTCACCTCCCCTTGGAGTTGAGAATCTTTTAGTAGGGTGGTGCAGCCCCCTGGGGGGGGGGTGCAGGGCACAACCCACCTAAAAAAACAAAAAAAACAAAAAAAATGTTTTAGGCACCCTTTCTGTTTGCGCCACGAGTGTACATTGGCAAAATTGATTTTCTCCAATGTACATTCGCCCTAATGGAGATCGTCTTTCCATGATCACCGTTGTCACATAGAACCTCCAGCAGACTATTGAAGGGTTGGCAGGGGGGATGAGGATCAGGTATTCCAAAGGTGAACGTGGGTTGTGTTCTTGCTACATTATGACCACCTATGTGATGACAGGTGGTGGCAGAGAAAAATAGGTACATAGAGGGAGGACAGAGTGCAGACGCCAGCACATATAATCATAATGCACGCTCCCAGGAAAGGGAGAAATCTCAAAGCAATTGCCATGGTGTTGTAGGATGATGTTCTGCCTGCCATCAACACCCAATGCAGGCACCATCAGGATACCTTCCATCCAATCATGAGCACCACCTGCAGGACCAAATGTAATGGAGGAATTTGCAGAACCCTGCCTTTGGGATTATACAAAATGGTCTGCTGCTCTGGAATGTGGAGTCAGCAAGCACAGAGATTCAGAATATTCTTCACTTGTACTGTATATCCATGTTTGATGATGTGCCCACATCATAAAGGCTATTGTTCTACATTCTGAGTGTTAATATCCCACATTTCAGTGTCAGCAGGCTGAAAAGTCTGGTCCTTTCACTGACAGTTTTGAATCCTGTACATCTGTTATTCAGGGAATATTTTACCTGTTATCACATAGTAAAAAACTATACAGTTTCCATTAATTGCTGTAAGAAATTGTTGATGTACAGGAAACTGCGTGATACACATCGAATTTCACTCCAAAGTTGTTGTGCAATTACTTCACAAAAGCCTACATGCAATATGTAGCACATCATTTTCCTACTCCTATTCCAGTTAGTTTTTATACCACAGCAGTTGCTATTTACTGCACAAACACTATTGAATGAAAGTTTCCGTGGTTGTGGGGCCAGGTTTTACAATTTTTAATAAGTGGCAGTACTGCAGTGAGGGGAAACTTTAAGAAGGTGACGGGAAGGAGGCCCTAACGATGGTCAGGAAAGTCCTAGGCAAAACCAGATTGGGAAGTGACTGGAGAAACATGAAGTTACTATCTCTCACCCTTGATATTCTTATCATGCCCATAACAATGCTATTTAATAAATCATTGGCCCTAGCTCAATTTCCAGAGGTATGGAAGCAAGCCCTGGTAACTCCAGTGCATAAGAATGGTGACAAGGTGCTTGTGTCAAACTACAGGCCAATATCTATCCTCTCCCCACTATCCAAAGCTTTGGAAAAAATCACGGCAAGTCAACTCAAAGAATACCTCAATAAGTACAATCTGCTCTGACCAAACCAACATGGCTTCAGGCAAAAACACAGTACCACTACGGCACTGCTGGAATACACTGACTATGCGCACAAGGCGCTGGATGAAGGCAAAATGGTGGGGTCCATCTTCATTGACCTCACCAAAGCTTTCGACACCGTCAACCACCATCTATTAGTACTCCAGCTCCAAAGATTGGGTGTGGCACCAAACGCCGTGAATTGGTTCAATGACTACCTAACACACAGGAGCCAGCGAGTCAAAATTGGGCAGACGTTATCCAGCTCCAGAGATGTACTCCTAGGAGTCCCTCAAGGATCAATTCTAGGGCCCCTGCTTTTCAACCTCTTTGTAAATGACCTACCCACAGCCTGTGACACCAAACTTATTCTGTATGCGGATGATGCCATGCTGCTGAGCAGCAGCACCTGTCAGGCTGCCCTACAAACAGAACTACAGAACTCTTTCAATAAACTCAAGGACTGGTTCAGTAGGCAAAAGCTGCTACTAAATTACAAGAAAACCAAGGCCATGCTACAATCCAGCCCCTACAACAAACACAGGCATGCTCCCCTCATAATCACCAACAAGGCTGGTGAGCAGATCGAGCAGGTGCACTTGATTAAGCACCTTGGAGTCACCATTGATGACTCTCTCACTTATATGCACCACATAGCCTCCCTTGTTAAAGTGGTAAACACAAAGATCAGGGTCATCTATAGACATAAAAAATCCCTCACCCCGGAAGCACTCCGAATCTCAGTCTCCAGCTCCATACTCTCCACAATAGACTACGGGCTGGTGGTCTATGGAGCTGCTACTGTTACAGTGCTCAAAAGAGTCCAAATTGCACTCAATAAGGCATGCCACCTCACCTTGTGTACAGATCACTACACTCATATTTGCACCCTGTATGAGCGTACAAACTGGCTTAACCTAAAAGATAGGATCAAATACCAAACTTGCCTCCTGGGAAAGAAGGCACTCCTTGAAAAAAACCCACCCTGTATAGGAAACCTGCTTGAGGCTTCTTTCTCAATACACATCACCAGATGGAGGAAGAATGGAGCACTGTCCATACCATTCTGCCAAACCTCACTAGGGCAGCGTGCTTTCTCCTATCGGGAACCCCCTCTGGATAAATGAACTCCCGATGAAATGACAAACAAACAGCCTGTCTCAATTCAAAGTAGGCCTCAAAACAGCACCTAATGTCTAATTCAAAATGGACCTGCTTCTCAGGCCCCACTTGTAGACAGGCCTACCCCCAAGGTAACACCCAGCAGGGCTACCTAGAGAACCCTGCCTCCATTCTAGCCTAGCCAAGGGCTTAAGTAAGCTATCAGTCCTCTTTAAACGCACTTGGTACTGCCCCTTCCAAACCCCCTCCACACACACACACACACACACACTCCAGACTGACATAGCCCTCTGGAGCTGCTCCCCCATCACAGCCCCCTGTTTCCACTATCCCCATCTCTCGCCTCTCAGTTGGTTTCAAACCCAGTCCCCTTGTTACAGGTCACCCAGCCTCTCGCCATCTGGGATAGCACTAAACCCTATGCAGTTACTCTGCCATAGTCTATCAACGGATTTGGAGGTTTCCAAGGGTTTGCTACCTAGGGCAACTGATTAGAAATAGCTTAGTATTCAATTACAACTGCTCAGGTTTTTTTTCTCCTATTTGTCTAATTGTCATGTAATTGCTCTTTAATGCCTAATGATCAGTCCTCTGTAACCACTGAACATGTGTATTGTCTTATTGTCTACCCTGACGTGGAACCTTTGTAAAAGAGCTCACGCTCAAAGGTCTTTCCGAAATACTAATTCTATTAATTAAAGAATTAAACAGTTAAAGTGCTGGGGTGGGCATTAATACTGTATAACTGGGAAAAATGAGAAAGAGAATGTTGCTGCAGGTTTTAGCAGGCAGGGAAATTCAAACAGCACAAAGAGATTAAGGAAACAATAACCCTTGACAGGGTATGGTATTATAGGGAATTAATGCAAGCCTCCAGTGCGTTGAGGCACATGGCACAACTGAGTGCCCTCACAGCACACAAGCGTGCATTAAATCCCTATTACCCCATACCCTGGAGTGGGTTATTGCACTTATAACATGGGTTATGTTTAAAAAAAATCACACAGATGTTTTTTGCTCTTTGAATAGGGAATATTTGAGTGTATCCTGCCGACTTGAAAATTAGTCTCCAGAACTCATGCATATGTTATATAGTTTATGAATGTACAAATGACAGAAACAGAGTCCTGAACTGCTTTCTGAAATTTGTATGTTCATAACATAAATAACATGCATGAGTCTGTCTGTCTCTCTCTCTCTCTCTCTCTCTCTCTCCTCCACTTTGTCAGTGTCAGTGGCTCAGTAGGTAGCACACTCGCCTCTGAGGCCGGGAGATCAGAGGGCTGTGGGTTCAGTTCCCACATCTGGCACTTGGGTTAATATCCCAGTACTGACACTGTAGTGCAGCATGAGAGGGGTGCTGCACTTCTGAGGTGCCGCTTTCAGATGAGACGTTAAACCGAGGTCCCATCTGCCTGATTGGTGGTAGTTCAGGTGGATGTTAAAGATCCCATGGCACTTATCGAAAGAGTAGGGAATTTCCCGTGTCCTGGCCAAATTTCCCTCATTCACTAAAAATACCGCCAACAGCTTAATCTGGTTCAAGGTTAGTTGGCATTCATCTGTATCCTCCTCCCCCGGGTCGTGCCTGAAAATAGGCAGGATTTGTCTAGTGCACTTACCCGGTCAACAAAAGCTAAATAAATAAATAAAAAACAAACCAACACAAACAAGCTACAAGACACAGAGAGGGGGAGAGCAAGAGTGAGAGACACAAATACACAGACAGCAGAAGAAACACTTCACATGGTTCTAACCACATAATTTGCTCTACAACTGTAATATACAAATAACTAAGAAAACGTTCACATTCAGGTAGCAAAGTCACTTTCCTACTAACATATGCATGAGTCTCTCTCTCTCTCTCTCTCTTTCTCCCTCTCTAACAAGCTAACACAGACAAGCTACAAGACAGAGTGAGAGCCTTTATTGCCCTTTAAAGGCTTCTTAATTAGTTTCCCTAAGCAAAAGCTTACCTCTGATCAACTGTTCATGTTTATTTCCTCAATCACAGAACAAGATAAAATCCATAGGATGTCAGCCAGTATTCAAAGACAAAACTTTAATCTATCCACTGATTGTAACATTTCCAGATAGACTAAAATTCACCTCCACTGTAGAAATGCTGTTTGGTTCCCTGCTTACAGATGTATAAAATCTCTGCTGCTTTCAGCTGCATGTCCCTTTTATCTGACCATGCCTAGGGAATTCCTCTGTTGTCTGTGTCTTGTGGAGGGATCCTTTTGAAGGGACATTTCACAAGTGATTTTCTCTCAGTGAAGTAGTTCTGGCACTGTAACTGTTGATTAAATAGGAAATGTAATCAATGGTCACCTGATGCTCTTTGACCAATAGGGTTGCCTCCTTTTTTCAACTCACATTACAAAGAGATATGTTCAACACAGACAGGGTGGTTAAGTGTCAGTACCTTCCCGTATCATATACTCAGCTCCTGGATTCCTATGCCCTGTGCGTGTGATTCTGCATTTCTTGGCATTGAGTCCCAGATGGTATGCTCTTGACCACTCTTTGAGTTTCCCCAAGATCACTGAACATTCTCTCCAACCCCTCTTGAGTGTCCACCTATTACATATTTTGGTTTAATCTGCAAAAAGACATACCTCCCCCTCCAGTTCTTCTGCAATATCAATTAGGAAGACACTGAAGAGTACTGAGGCCTGTGGCACCCTGCTGATCGATCTCCCCTCATTAGAGTGAGTGCCGTTAGCCATCACCCTCTGTGGTCTATCCATTAACCAGTTCCTTACCCTGTTCACCACTTTGAATCTCACACCTAGGCTGCTCAATTTCTTCATCAGCCTGCTGTGTGTCACAGTGTCAAAGGCCTTACTAAAGTCCAAATAGACCACATCCACTGCCCTCCTCTGATCTATTTCTCTGATCACCCACTCAAAGAAATTAATCAGATTCATCTGGCATGACCTCCCCCCATGAATCCATGCTGCCTTTGGTCATGTAGCCCACTCAATTCAAGGTACTCTACCAACCTGTTTGTCAGAGCAACAGCCATAGAGAAACCAAAAATCTTAAATATCTCATAGT
The DNA here is from genome assembly GCA_016271365.2 of Neoceratodus forsteri. Classification (NCBI taxonomy): domain Eukaryota; kingdom Metazoa; phylum Chordata; order Ceratodontiformes; family Ceratodontidae; genus Neoceratodus; species Neoceratodus forsteri. Next base: position 1,577,968,734 of record CM057449.1, on the reverse strand, counting down.
GTCCAACATTAGATGAACTGTTATGTTTTCAATCAATTTGATACATTCAATAAAGCTAAAAGTGAGTAATAAGTGAGAAAGAATATTTTACTGAGTGGCTTTATAGAGTTCAATACAATTTTGGTTGTATGCCATTTTAGATATATGCACAACAGTGGGATGTCCTGAGTGTGTGCATACATCGGAAATTGACTGTATTCATCTGTGATAGTGGAGTGAGAATCCAGGGCAAGATCTGTCTCTTTGAAGACAACATCAAGATCGGTGCCTCAGTGGATACTGACAAACAAAAACCAGGAATGAAAACAGATCTGGAAAGGTTGAAAGTGGTTCCAGGGTATGGTTACTTAAATTTAATACTAAAAGATGTAAAGGTACTCTATGCACATTGGCAAAAAAAGAAAAAAAGAAAAAAAATTAGAACAGCATATTAGATGGGAGGAGAGTGTGTGTATGGGAGAAAGAGCCTTGGAAGAAACAGACCTTTTAGACATAATCAATGACAGACCCAAGCCTACTGCCCAATGCAACAAAGTAACTGGGAAAGCTAACAAGATGCTAATGTGCATAGGAAGGGGAAATCTAGCAGAAGAAAAATGGTGCTATTGCCCCTGTGTGGATCCCTGGTGAGTCCATACCTGGAGTACTGTGCAGTGTCCGGACATTAAATTGGGATAGGAAACACTTGGAGTCTGTCCAGAGAAATGCCAAAAAAATTATTCTGGAGCAACAGAGAAAATCGCTCAGTGAGAGGCTGGCCAGCCTTAATACGTACACACTGGCAGCCAGAAGGGAGAGAGGGGGCATGATAGAGACATACAGGTTCTGGTAGGCAATCAACAGGGCAGACTATGTGGACAAAGTGGTCCTTATCTGCCATCACATTCTATGTTTCTACATTTCTATGTAACTGGGTAGACTGCAGTGAACTGTTTACTAGGAGTGAGGCCAATGTGACTAGAAGGTGTGCATGGAAGTTGGTGGTGTTGGTGAGGAGATTCGTGATGGATAAGACAAGGTTATTTTTTATGGAAAGGGTGGTAGATAAGTGGAATAGATTTCACAATGAGGTAGTCAGTGCAAAGTCCATGACTAGGTTCAAACATGGATGTGGCAGGCACATGGGAATAGTGTGGACTATGGGAAAAGACGAGGGTGGGTAATCAGAGGAAAGGTGTGAAATATGACTATTAGGGCTATCAGTTAAATATCTCCAGCACAGCATTAGGTCAGGCGTGGTCTCATGCAGGTAAATGGGTAGACTGGATGGATCACTCACTCAGGGTGGCTACTGTATGTAGTGTTGCTCTTTGAGCAACACCTAAGAGGCTGCCTGCCAGAGGTGTTTCTGGAGGTAAAGGTGACTCCATGTTGTTTCACCCTGTACCTCATCTTCATGAGCACAGCATCTGAGCTGTACCTTCTTCCAGCTAGGACAGTGGGTAAGTGACCTCCTTCACTGTCTATGCCAATGCAATTCCATAATCATCTGGCAAGGGGGGCGGTGAATGCCAGTGGCAAGCATCCTCCCTGTCCAGGAATCAAATAACTAAGCCCAGCTAATTCATGTATTGGATCCCAGGCAATTCACAAAAAGCCCAGAACCCCAGATTTCAATGCAAGTCACTTTGCCACTCGGCTCTGACATGTATTAATTATTTGTTTTTTTTTAAGTGGTAATCTAAACAAGTAAGTAAGAGTGACAATTTGGGAGACCTACTGAAGGCCTTAATCATGCATAAGAGACCTGCGTGTCTCTTGTGAGGGGACATTAACATTTGAATAATCTCTTTAACCTGACCACACACACACATGGATACTGTGTGCAGTACATCACTTTTGCTTGCTGCTGATTCCAGGACCTTACTGTGCATGTTTTGGTGGGGCTCAACATTGGGGAGGGTGAACATGTGAGAAACCAAAGAGGGGGCATGTTTTCTGGCACAGGGAATGGGTTCTCAGGGTTTAACTAATCTGTGGAATCTGCTGGGTCACCTTCATTTCACTCACTGACCCCACCAGCACCTATCTTCCTACAACAGCAACACCCAACTAAAGTAAACCCTTTTACTGTCATAATCCCTCAGATATCAAGAGTCACCACCAGTCATCTCACAGCCCCCTCATGACAGCCAGATATTCGCTCCTTACTGTCTCATAGTCCTACCTGCAATATGAAAGTGGCACCCCACACTTTTTCACATCCTAAGTACCCAAACAGTCAAATTCTGAATTTCACAGACCTCGTATTCCTTGGCACCCAGCCAGTAATCCCTCCTTCTCATATAGCCTCTGCACCTGGTGCCCAAACAGTCATCCCTTTTACTCTTACAGACTCCGAATTCCTAGCACCCTATCAACCTTGCTGTCTCAGTCTCTACTCACCACCAGAGACACCCTTACTCTCACAGTTTCCTCGGTCACAAGAAATCCCACCATTTGCCCTCCACAGCCTCATCCTTGATATATTGTTACTCTTTGGCTTCCACAGCCATACTCCAACACCCAAACAGAATTATACTGCACCTCAGCATCTCATAGCCCTCCCCCAGGCTTTTTGCCACCCCTTGATATCTTACCACCCCCTTCCTAGCACCTGAACAATGTTGGTATTTGTTTTTTCACAGTGCCTTCTTCAGCAGCACTCAGACTTAGTTAACTTTTATCAAGACAAGTTACTCGGTTAAAAAGTGTACATTCACAGTTCATTTTTTTCTGATCCACATAAGTTAGGAACAAATGCTACTGTATATACCCCTTAAAGGCTGAAATTCTCAGATTTTCATCACTGTAATATTATATTCTAGCCCATATGGATTGCAAGAAAATGAATGTGAAGGAATGCTATTGCTCCATAACAGATACATAGACACTGTCAGCAGATAAGGGCCTATGGCCCACCCAGTCTGCCCATTTGAGCTTATAAGTTCCCTTTATGTTTTTCTGGAAGTCTGTTGCCCCTTACCCCTGACCTCCAGAATTCCCTTATGTCTATCCCATGCATTCTTAAATCCTGTGATTGTTTTAGCCCACACCACTTCCACTGGCAGGGTGTTCCACTTGTCCACCGCCCTTTCTGTGAAGAAATTCTTCCTCATGTTTCCTCTGAATTGCCATCCCTCCAACTTCACCCAATGCCCTCTAGTCCTGGCAGATATTTTTCGCCGGAAAATAGTGTATTCTTGGACCCTGTTCCTCCCTGTAAGGTACTTGTGTGTCTCTATCATATCCCCTCTTTCTCACCTCTCCTCCAGAGAGTACATATTCAGGTCCTTCAGCCTGTCCTCATAGGGCTTGTGATGCAATCCTTGTACCATCTTTGTTGCCCTCCTGTGACCCTTCTCTACCCTGTCTATGTTCCTACATAGGTAAGGTCTCCAGAACTATACACTGTACTCCAGGTGGGGCCTCACTAGTGTCTTGTATAGTAGAATTATGACCTCCCTTTTCCTGCTGGTGATGCCCCTACTTATGCACCCCAACATCCTATTTGATTTACCTGCTGCCTTGTCACACTGTTTACCTACCTTGAGGTCAGAGATGAGAACCCCAAGATCCCTTTCCTGCTTGGTGTATGCTATAACCTCATCCCCCAAAGTGATGTGTTGTTCCAGGGTTTTTGTGCATCATATCTCAACTCAATCAAACTCCCATCTGCCTTTCTACTTCAGAGTAATCACCTTTATGGAAGCAAAAAACTACATCCTAAAAGCACTAGGTAATTCCAGAACTAGTTCTGATCAACTGGACCTAAAACTAGTTAGACTCACCCTGGATATAACTCTCAAACCCCTCACCAAAATCTTAAATCTTTCCTTGGTAGCAGGCGAATTCCCACAGATCTGGAAGGTGACAGTGGTTACCCCTATTTACAAAACTGGTGATAGGGCCAACTCTACAAATTACTACCCAACATCTATCCTTCCTCCACTCTCCAAGGCCCTGGAGCAAATCATGAGTGACCAACTGACAGAATATCTAGACAAGTATCATTTACAATGTCAACAACAACATGGATTTTGAAAACAACACAGTACCACAACCGCTCTAGTGGAGTTTACCAGCTTTATCCATCATGCTCTAGACAGAGGGCTCTTGGTGGGGACAACATATATTGATCTCACCAGGGCCTTCAACACCGTCAATTACAATCTGCTCCTGGATCAGCTGTCCAATACCGGCCTCTCCATTGCAACAGTAGCATGGTTCAGAAGCTACCTCTATGGGAGGGTCCAAACAAGCATTTGTCAATGCCGAATGTTTGCTTGCTGGCATTGGCATTGGTAGTGTAGGAGTTACAGAGCTGCATAATAGGAATGGCAGTGAAGTATTGAACTGAAGCCAACCCCATCACCACCCTGCAGATAGTGACAGGCATTGGGGTGTGCCTTTGGGTCATCAGGCATAACGGCCACGCCATTTCACCACACCCTACCGTGCAGATACTGACAAGTGTCACAGTGTGCCATGGGGTCTTTGGCCCTTATGCACATCCCATTCCATCAGGAAATGTTGTGAGATGGGTGCAGTATAGGAGAATGGGGTGAACTTTGGGGCCGAAGAGTCCAAGGCACACCTCCATGCCTCTCAGTGGCTGGAGGGTGTGGGTGGGGGTGGAATGGTATGAGCATTGTGGGTGACAATCCCAAGTCACAGCCCTGATGCCTGTCATTCTCTACAGGGTGGGGTGCTATGGTCGGAAACCCTAATGCCTCTGGCATTCGTTGGTATTTTCACTCCAAATTGTCAACATGGTTTTTTTGTGACCCCCACCTCATGAACAGTGGCAATATCAGTTTGTTAGCTGAAAGCTGCTTTTGCACAGCGACTATGGCATTTGTCACCACAGGAGCAAAAACACATTCTGAACAGGATGTGAAAAATGACAGCTGTACTGTTCATGGGGAGGTGTAAAAAAGGGCAGTGTTGAAAATCTGCAGTGAAAATATTAAAAAAACTGGTGAAGTCACGAGCGTGCATAGAAACTGTACAACGTGCACCCGTAATGTAATTAGTTTGGGAATTGTTTACAGCAGATTGTCAACACAGGCATCTTGGGACCTCCGGTCATGAACAGTGTCACTGTGATTTTCTTTATCTGTCCCGAACAATGATTTCCCACAGCGACCACACATTTCTGTACTGAAAGTGTGAAAACACATTTCAGCCATGTTGTGAAAAATGACAGCTGTACTTTTCATAAGGAAGCGTGGAAAAATGCCACTGGTGAAAATGTGGACTGAAAATATTACAAATTCATGAACTTACGAGGGTGCGTGGAAACTGCGCAATGCTCACTCGTAACACAGTCATTTTTAGGAATTTTTTCACCAAATTTTCAAAATAGCCATCTTAAGACCTCTGCTCATGAACAGTGTCACTGCGATTTTCTTATATGTCCCATAGATTGATTTGCACTAATCATCGCGCCATTGTGCACTATATGGGCAGAAACATGATTTGGGCAAGATGTGAAAATGACAGCTGTACTGCTCATAAGGAGGTATGGTAAAATGGCAATGTTGAAAATCTGGAGTGAAAATATTAAAATTTGCAACTTATGAGCGCATGAGGATCAGCGCAAACTTCCTGGTGAAACAGTCATTTTAGAATTTTTCACCAAATTTTCAACATAGCCATTTTAACACTTCTGCTCATGAACAGTCTGACTGTGATTTTCTGAATGTGTCCCATACATTGAGTTTGCACACTGACTGCGCCATTGAGCGTTACATGTGCGAAAACACATTTTGGGTGAGAAGTGAGGAATGACAGCAGCACTGCTCATAAGGAGGTGTGGTAAAATGGCAATGTTGGAAATCTGGAGTGAAAATATTGAAAATTCGCGAACTTACGAGTGTGCGTAGGAACAGCGCAACACATGCTCGTAAAATAGTCATTTTGGGGAATTATTTCACCAAATTTTTAACATAGCCATTTTAACACCTCTGCTCATGAACAGTGTCACTGTGATTTTCTTAATGTGTCCTGAACATTGATTTCGCACACCAACTGTGCCATTGTGAGCGACATGCACGGAAACACATTTTGGGTGAGATGTGAAAAATGACAGCTGTACTACTCATAAGGAAGTGTGGTCAAATGGCAATGTTGAAAATCTGGAGTGAAAATATTGAAAATTGGTGAACCTACGAGCGTGCGTAGGAACAGCGCAACGCATGCTCATAAAACAGTCATTTTTAAGAATTTTTTCACCAAATTTTCAACATAGGCTTTTTGAGAGCCCACCTTATGAACACTGGCACTGTCATTTCGTTAATCAGTCCCAAAAGGTGATTTCATGCAGTGACTGCAGAATCACCCTTCAGGCCTGATTAACGCCATGACAGTGACAGAATTCATGGAGGGGTCCCAAAACCCCATGCTGAAAATTTGGTGCCAAAATTCCAAAATGCCTGAGCTATGCAGCAAAGTTGAAAACCCTATTCATTACATTATACAGCTTACCTGCATTTCCTCAGTTACGTGGTCGGCTTTGAAGAGTGCAGGACGTGTTCCCAGTCCACCAAGATCATCGCCCGAGGTCCGGATGAAGTATGGGGTGAGGGTGTGTGGGGAGGTAGGGTGTGCAGTGGGTGGGTGCGGTGGGGGCAGAGACAGCGAGGGACTGTTTTTGTGTTGCAGGTTTGTTTTTGTTTTTACAAAGGAGGAGATGACGTTGACGCTTGCCACGCTGGGGTGAGCTCCCAGCGTGGCACAAGGATGGCTTGTGGGGGTGGAGCCGACAGGGATTGGGCACCCTGTCAGCTATAATGTGTGGCCACACTGGGGTGAGGCTCCCAGCGTGGCACCTGTACTCTGGGGGGACAGTGGAGCCAGACCCAGGGGGACTGGCCACCCCGTCGGCTATACATGTCAATAACTCTCGCGCTGGGGTGGGCACCCCAGCATGGCATGTAAAACTCTGTTTGGGCGGGGGGCAAGCACAGCTGATGGGGATTGGGCACCCCAGTGGCTATACAGTGCGGAAGTAGCACGCAGTATCGCAAGCGCATGCGTGTGTGTGTGTGTGTGTGTGTGTGTGTGGGTAGCGCAGCATGAGCAGGCGATATCTTATCGCTGCTCACTGAAGAGTAGCTCCCCCTTTCAACTGTACGCCACTGCATTTTGGACTGCTGTCATAGACAGCTCCAGCAGGCATTGGAGAACTGGGGCTGCGCCTGCAAGCACACTGACTGAATTGGAAGAGGGCTGCCACACCTCCGAAAACTCGGATGATGGCACTATGTTTCTTGCACATGTGTGCAAGCAAACATAAAAATGAAAATCCTGGACATCTCCGACATCCTTAGTGTTAACACAGGCATTCCTCAAGGCTCTATCCTTGGCCCTCTACTGTTCAGCCTGTTCTTAAACAACCTCCCTCATTCGATAAACGACCAGCTACTACTGTATGCAGACGATGCGGTCCTATAGTCATGTAATTCTGACCCCTACAAACTGGAAAAGCAAATGCAGGCTAATTTCACCGTGGCTGAGCACTGGTTCCTTCAATCAAAGCTGCTCCTCAATTATAAAAAAACTAAGACTATGTTATTTGCATCATCACATAACAAACACCGCACTCACCAACTTTGCATTCAGAACAATCAGAATACTTCCCTGGAGGTGGTTCAAACATTTAAATACCTAGGATTGACACTGGACTGCAGCCTCTTGTTTAACTAACACATAGACGCAGTCACAAAGTCGTCAAATGCAAAACTAGGATTACTGTACAGACACCGAAAAGGCCTGACTTCTGAGGCACTCAAAACTGCTGTAAATAGCTCAGTCCTCTCAGTGATAGACTATGGTCTAGCAGTATATGGGGCTGCCTCTCAAATTGCTCTGAAACATATCAAAACAACACTAAATAAAGCATGTCGTTTAATCCTAGGTGTACCCCATCTCACTCACACCTGCGAGTTGTATGCTCAAACAAAATGGCTCAACCTTGACAGTCACCTCCAGTATCAAGTCATCTTGCTCGTCAAGAAGTCTATGTTCGGACTTACCACCCCAGTCCTGCAAAGCCTCCTTAGTCGACCTAATTCCATCAGATGCACTAGGTGTACAAACAATTCGGCTCTCTGCATCCCTTTCCATAGAACCACACAAGGCCAAAGGTCCTATGAATACTGGGCACCACTTTGGCTTAATGCGCTTGACCTAGGCATCACAAAAGAGGACAAAATAGGCCCCTTTAAAGATGAACTCTGAGTGGCCCTTACCACAAACAGAAACTGTGACTGTGAGACCTGAACTCCCCCAGACTCTCCCCTCCTTGTTTCTGCTACCTTCATTCTAACCTGCACCCTTGTCTCTTCTCTCTTCTTGCTAACTAACACTCCCACAGTAGGCTCCAGGTCCCTGCCTAAGCACTTCCCGCCACAGTGAACCTAGCCCTCCTTTATGACTACACTCTTTAGCACTTCTGACAAAAGAACTGCTGCCCGTCAAGTTCTCGCCTCCTTGCGTATAGTATTAGTTAATTATTTTACAGACTATATCACCCTCTGCTCCCTACTTGATTCACTCTATATCCTGTAGAATCTCAAGTTGTTCACTTAACAACCTGTCAGCCTAGCCTGCTTTAAATTATGTGTCTGTATATTTTTACTTATGTACTCCCTGTTATTGTAATTATGTAACCTCTGTAACGTGATGTACTCATGTCCTTCTAGTCATGGAAGCACCTTGCATCTGCCTATGTACTTGTAACCATTGTAAATTATGTAATGCCCATGTATTACTACGATATGGAATCTCTGTAAAAGAGCCTTTGGCTCAAAGGTACTTCCTAGAAATAAATAAATAAATTAAAAATATGCATTATCTTGCACTTCTTTGCATTGAATTTCAACTGCCAAATCCTTGACCCTTCTTCAAGCTTCTGCAGGTCCCTCCTCATTCTGTCTACACCCTCTGGCATGTCCACTTTGTTACAGAGCTTCATGTCATCAGTGAACAGGGAAATTCTGCCTACTAAGTCCTGTGCAATGTCACTGATGAAGACTTTAAATAGGACCAGTCCCAGCACTGATCCCTGTGATGCCCCACTGGTCACTCTTCCCTCTGTGGAGTGACAGCCATTTATCACCACCCTCTATCCACTCAGCAAGTTACCCACCCACTGCATTATTGCCCTGCTCACTCCCATATTCCCCATATTCCACTTCACAAAAGTGGGAGCAGGGCGGAGGCAGGAAACTACAGACCTGTTAGTTTGACCTCAGTGGCAGGGAAAATGATGGAATCACTTCTGAAGGAAAGAATTATTGAGTACCTAGAGGCCAGCAGGGCACAGGACCCAAGGCAGCATGGATTCACAGCAGGAAGGTCATGTCAGATGAATCTAATAGATTTCTTTGACTGGGTGACCAAAGTAGTAGACCAGGGAGGGGCTGTGGACATGGCCTACCTAGACTTTAGCAAGGCATTTGACACAGTCCCACACAAAATATTGATATACACGTTAGCCAGCCTTGGAGTGGGTCCCAAGGTGGTAGCCTGGGTAAAAAATTGGCTGGACAACAGAATGCAGAGGGTAATAGTAAACGGAGTCCACTCTGAAGAAAGGTTGGTTACTAGTGGGGTACCGCAGGGTTCAGTACTAGGACCGGTCCTCTTTAATGTCTTTATAAGTGACATTGTGGAGGGACTGCAAGGAAAAGTATGTCTCTTTGCAGATGACACAAAGGTCTTCAACAGGGCTGATACACAAGGTGGGGTGGAAAGGATGAAAAGGGATTTGGAAAGGGTGGAGAAATGGTCAAATTTATGGCAGCTTAGATTCAATGCAAAGAAGTGAAAAGTAATGCACCTGGGAAACAAAAACCCAGGGAAAGAGTACACAATAGAGGGTGAGATACTAACAACAAAAATGGAAAGGGACCTGGGGGTAGTCATATCAGATGATCTAAAGGTGGGCAAGCAATGTGAGAAGGCAGTATGGAGGGCTGGGGGGATACTGGAATGCATAGGGAGAGGCATCACCAGTAGAAAACAGGTAGTTGTTATCCATCTATACAGACAGTTGGTGAGACACCATCTGGAGTACTGCATGCAGTTCTGGAGACCTCATCTGTGCAAGGACATAGACAGGATGGAGGCTGTCCAGAGGAGGGCAACTAAAATGGTGCAGGGTCTGCACCAGAAGACATACAATGAGAGACTAAAGGAGCTTAATATGTATTCCCTCGAAGAAAGGAGGGAGAGGGGGCACATGATAGAAACTTTCAAGTACCTCAAGGGAATCAACAAAGTTGAAGAAGGTAGTATCTTTCAGACAAAGAGATGTGCAAGAAAAGGGGGCACAATTTGAAGATAGAGGGGAATGGCTCAGAGGTAATGTGAGGAAGTATTTTTTCACAGAGAGGGTTGTGGATGCATGGAACGGCCTTCCTGAGGAGGTTGTGGAGTCAAAACAGTGGGAGAATTCAAGAATGCATGGGACAGACATAAGGCAATTCTAGTGGGGGGTAGGATGAAGTAGGCTGTTGGTTAACTAGGATCTGAAGTTTATCCATTAGGTAGGGAAATGGGCAGACTAGGTGGGCCAAGCGGGTCTTATCTGCCATCAAATTCTATGTTTCCATGTTTATTGAATAGCCTTCTATGTGGCACAGTGTCAAAGGCCTTGCTGAAGTCCAGACGGGCCACGTCCACTGCCTTCCCCTGATCCACCTCCCTTGTCACCCACTCGAAAAATTGAATGAGGTTGGTCTGGCATGACCTTCCCCTGGTGAAACCATGCTGCCTTGTGTCCTGTAATCCATTGGCAACCAGATGGTCCACCAATCTCTTCTTCAGTAGTGCTTCCCTGATCCTCCCCACTACTGAGATCAGGCTGACTGGTCTGTAGTTCCCTCTTTCTCTTTGTTCCCGCTTTTGTATAAGGGGACTACATCTGCTATCCTCCGGTTTTGGGTACCTCCCCTGTTTCCAGTGATCGGCTAGACAGGATTGCCAGAGGTTCAGCCACCACCTCTCTTAGTTCCTTTAGGACCCTGGGGTGCACCCCATCTTGCCCCATTGCTTTATCAACTCTTATTCCTTCCAGTTCCTTTAGGACTCTTTCCCGTGTAAAGGGACTTGTGCCCATTTCTGAGCCATTCCCAACCCTTGTACTCCATTTAGGCCTATTATCTTCCACCTCTTTACTAAAGGCTGAGCAGAAATATCTGTTCAGTATGTCAGCTTTACTGTTGTCATCCTCCATGTGGCCCCTGTCATCCACCTTCAGTCTCACTATCCTTCCCTGTGCCCTTCTTTTTTCACTTGTGTACCTGTAAAAGGTTTTGTCCCCTCAACCCACTGATTTTGTGATGCACTCTTCTGTCTGAGATTTGGTTTCCCTTACTGACCTCCCTGCCTCCCTTTGCTTCTGGTACTTCTCCCTATCCCCTTCTGCCTGTGTCTTTTTGTATTGCCTGATTGCAATCTTTTTGGCTTTCACTTTCTCCGCTACCGGCTTGGAAAACCATAATGGCCTCCTCTTTCTTTTCCCCTTGCTAACCTGCTTAATACATCATTCTGTTGCTCTTGTAACCCTGGTTTTAAATATTGCCCACTGTTCCTCCACCCCCAATTCCTTCCCCATTTCCGTTAATGTCTTTTTCAAGCATGTCCCCATTTTCCCAAAGTCTGCCATCCTAAAATCCACGATTCATGTTTTTGTGCAGTTTGGTTCTGCTCCTTCTGTGATTTCACTGTTCCCCAGGTGCTCCCCCACTGTTACCCCTATCACACTGTCCCTGTTTGCGAGCACAAGGTCCAGTATTGCCTTCTGCCCAGTTGGTTCCATGACCAGTTGCTTAAAGTAGGTACCTTGAAGGGAATCCAGGATAACTCTGCTCCAGATTGATGTTGCTGCTGGGAGGCTCCAGTCCACACCTGGAATATTGAAGTCTCCAACCAGCACCACCTCCCCCTTGTCTGCCATTCTTTGGATGGCTTGTATTAACTCCCTATCTGTCTCTTCTTCACAGGCTGGTGGTCTATAGACCACCCTTGTGCTGATGGCTGACCCCATTTTCCTTTCCAGCTTAACCCACAGTATCTCTCCCCCATTTCATTCTTCCTGGATCTCTATGGCCTTTATGCCATCTTTCACATAAAGTGCCACTCCTCCTTCCTTCCTGCCTGCCCTGTCTCTTCTGAATATGTTGTAGCAGGGTATGGTCATCTCCCACTTGGGGTTATCAGTTCACCAGGTCTCTGTGATGGCCACAATGTCCAGGTCTGACTGCACCATGGCAGTCTTCACATCCTCCATCTTGTTGCTAAGACTTCTAGCATTGGCACACATGGCTTTCCATGATGTGAACTCCTTGGACTATTTAGCTGTTCTACTCCCGGCCCCTCCCTGGTTGTCCTTTATCCCTGGTTCTCCCTGCTGTCTGCCTTTCTGTTGAATTTTGCCCCCTTTCTGCCTATCCACCCCTTGGGTGCCAATCTCCATCTTTTGCACACTGCTTTGTAAAAATATACCCTCCTTCTGTTAACTGGTTCCACTGCTAGCTATGGGGGGTGGGCAATTAGGTACCCTCCTTGCTGGCCTGCCACTCCTCTTGGCTAGTTGAAATGCTCATCCATGTAGCATTTAAACTTACCATTGAGTCCTTGGATTCCCCTCCAGGACAGATGCAGGCTGTCAGGCTTGAACAAGTCCCCATCCCTCCAGGTGGGTTCCCAGTCACCAATGAATCCAAACCCTTCCTTGCGGCACCAGTTCTTCAACCATGTGTTAAAGTTCCTGGTGCATGTGCCTCATGCTGTCCCATGCCTCTCACAGTTAGTATGTCTGAGAAGGTTACAGATGTAGCTACTTGCTTAAGACCCCCTCCCCCCAATTTCCTAAACTCTTCCTGAACTTCCTTAGGCTCCCTGTTTGCCAGGTCATTAGTACCTAGGTGGATAATGACATCCAGCTCACCCTGCTATCTTGCCTTCCTGGTGATCCCCAGGATCTTCCTCCCATCCTTTCATGCCGTGGCACCTGGTAGGCACTTCACCTCCCTGTCTTCCCCCTTGTGTGTTCATAACTGGATCCCTCTTATGATATAGTCCCCCACCAGGATTCACTTCTTCCTCCTCTGGGGTCCACTTCTCTCCCCATTGAGGTCAGTTCCTCGTTTGACCTCCACATCCTTCCCTTCCACTTCTCTGGGTACCTCGGTCTGGTTGTCCCTATTTACCAGTGCAGCATATGAGTTCTGGAGTGGAATAGGATTTGGGATGTGCCTCTGCCTGACCATCCTAACCCTTCCTGAGCCCACCATCATCCAAGTGCGCCTCGATCTTGGCATCTTTGAGGCACCGGCATTGGACTGGGTGGTCTCTGGATAGGGGTGAAGGTACTCCTGACCCAATTTACTTCTGCTCCAAGTCTGGCTACCTCATCCCAAAGTCCAGAGAGATGCCTGCAGATAGGACAGCACCTCAGTGTCCAGAAGGTCTGCCTGAATACTGCTGCCCCGCATCCTCTTCATTGCACCACTCCCCACATTATACTGCACTTATACTGCTATTCCAGTAGTTGTCCATTATTGAAGCTCTCCTTCTAGTTTCCTCTTTATTAATTCACTGTTCTGAAAATCCTGCCACTGATCCTCAGATACTTTTTTTTAAAGAAGGAAAACAACAATAAAAAATGAGTCAAAACACGTGTGCAGAGGGTGGGCTTCCCCCCCATGCCCCTCCTACTCCACAACCCCTGTTATTCCCTGTGCTTGACTCCTGTCAATCAGATTTAACAGGGCATTTAATTAAGAGTGGGGGTTGGGGAGGGAGGTTGGGCAAAAATTTGCAGCAAGTAAAGACAGCAAAGGAAAAACAGCATCACTAAAAGCACACCAAACTAGGTTTCAAATTTTCAATAGCCCCAAAACAATTCCATGTAAAGAGAGCAAAGAAATAACAGCACCACTAAAAGCACACAAATCTAGGTTTAAAACAGCAATGAGCAGTTACTGCACTGCACTGAAATGATTCTGGATCCTTCCCCTTCTGTCCACTTCTTTCCTTTTCTGCTGCATGGGCTGAGCCATGCAGATGTACTGCTATCATCAGAAAAAGGGATCTGAATTCCTTTCCTCATGCAACACAGCTTTTGTTCTTACGAGGGAGTGGAATGAAATCAAACCAGCATTCACTAAACTGTTTCCTCTCCTGGGCTGTGTTGTCAGGAGAGAGTGGAATCCCTCCGCTCACTGCAGTTTGGAATCTGCATTCTAGTAGCTCAGCTCAGTTTTCACAGTTCTTCATTAGCAGCTCTCCGTGACAAGGAAATTCAGTCACAGATGTCTTTGTCATTGTCTTTCTTTTTCAAAAATGTTCAACATTTGAAAGTCAACCATTAACAAAAATAAAGGGAAAAGTGACAATGTGCCAATTATCTGATAAGTTAAGGAAACACACACACACACACACACACACATATACACACACAAGCTCTACTAACTGTATTCAAATGCAAACAACTTTAAAAAGAAAAATGATAGCATGGTACTGTGAGCATGAAAGTTGTTCAGCACAAATATATCTACAAAATAAGTGATGTTTCATTTATAGCTACCCTTTATTTTATTTTTTTAGAATTAGCAAAAAAAAAAAGCAGAAAATTCATTTTTTTTACTTTTTTGACAAACAAAAGTGAATAACTTTAAAATGAAAAATGATAGCATGGTACTGTCAGCACAACATTTGTTCAGCACAAAAATATCTACAAAATGAGTGGTGTTTTATTTGTAGATATCTTTCAGTTTTTTTTATAATTAGCAAAAAAGAAAAACAGCAAATAATTTTTTTTCACTCTTTCAACAAATGCAAATAACTGAAACAAAAAATGATGCACGGTACTGTGAGAACAAAATTTGTTCACCTTAATATCTACAAAATGAGTCATGTTTCATTTATAGATACCTTTTAGTTTTTTTATCATTAGCAAAAACAGCAGAAAATTCAATTTCACTTTTTCAACAAATGCAAATAACTTTAAAACAAAAAATGATAGCATGATAATGTGAGAATGAAATTTGTTCAGCACAATAATATCTACAAAATAAGTCACGTTTCATTTATAGATACCTTTTAGTTTTTTTTATAATTAGCAAAACACACAGAAAATTAAATTTTTTCACTTTTTCAACTAATGTGAATATTTTTAAAACAAAAAAGATAGTATGGTACTTTGAGCACAAAAGTTGTTCAGAACAAAAACATCTACAAAAATGAGGGTGTTTCATTTATAGATACTTTTTAGATTTTTTATAAGGAGTAAACAAAAGGCAGCAAATTCATTTTTTCCCCACAATTTTGGAGGTATGGCATAAATGGAATATGTTACCCCCCACTGGAAGTACTGTTGATAATTTTTGTTCTCGTGCTAAATGACCTGATGACATCATGAGTGGTGAACCATTCATGATGTCATCAGGTCAATTGGCACGGTAACAAAAAATATCAACAATATTTCCAGTAGGGGGTAGCATATCCCTTATATATTCTTTGCAAAAAACTCCATTAATGCATCAGTTTGGGTTGCTATTAGAGTGACAAAGTATGAAGATATGATATTAGAGTTTTCAACACTAACTCTGCATCCCCCCTCAAGCAACCAAAGGTGGCAATGCAACACAAACAACCACAGATATCCATCATCAGGTAAGACAAACATACAACTCTTTGCACATGACACAAGACACATCAACATCAGAGTCCAGTACTTCTGTAGCCATGGACACACATGCACACTTGCACACCACCTGCTAAGTGCGGTAAAAAATTCCCATGAGATCAAACTGTAAATTGTAAGTAAGGAATAACACATGACAGGGTGTGTGGCAATACTAAATTATCACATGCCCCAGGTGGGTTGTGAGGCATGAGGTGCAGCCGAGTACCTTCATCCATGTGGGAAATGAGGTATATGATTCCCATCGGGAGGCAGTTTAGCGCAGTGGTTTAAGGCTCTGAGCTGCAAATCTGTAGACCTGGGTTTGAATCCCACAGCCCCCACTTGCATATTGTGTGACCCTGAGCAAATCACTTAACTTCCCTGTGCTCACAGGTTGCACCTGTAAACAAGCTTTCAGCTTACTATGTCTCACCTGTTTAAACAATTGGAAAAAAAATATATTGTATATTGTATGTAAGCAATAACACATGGCAGGGTGTGTGGCAGTGCTAAATTGCTGCATGCCCCAGGTGAGTTGTGCCTCATACCTTCAAACACCTGGGAAGTGAGATATAAATTTCCCATAGGATCACATTGCAAATTGTAAGTAAGAAATAACACCCAGCAGGGTGTGTAGCAATACTAAATTGCTGCATACCCCAGGTGGATTGTGAGGCATGAGGCATAGCTAAGAAGTGGGATCTAAAATTCCCATGTGATCACATTACAAATTGCAGGTAAAGTGATCTGACAGGATTTACATTGGGCTTGCTTATTTAAGCGCCAAAAGCAAGAAGGATTGAAGTTGCCTATGTCTATTTTTTCATTTAACATTTACATCACTGATTAATTTGGTTGGGGTGTGTGTGTATATTTTCAAGGGGGTCTGTATGTCCAGAACCAACAGTACTTATTACTGCACTACCTTGATGTTTATTCTTCTCTGTATTTTTCAACTATTGAGGTATAAATGTGGGACTTTTACATCACAATAATCCAAGTTTATCACATTAATGCATGAGCAGCCATTATGGCTTTGACCAGAGTTTGTTTTAGTTGGCAGCTGTGGGAAAAGATGCTTAAACTGAGCTGCTCTCAGTGTTCACAAATGTGCATGTACCACTGAAATACATTTGCAAAGATAATGTGGGTGCACAACTTGAGGAGTGATTTGATGCTACACCAGTACGGAGTGCTGGCTTCTGCATTCTTTATTGATATTTCTATGCTTTGAACACCAGTGTCCATGGAACTTGGGAGTGGCTCTTTTTGTGTCTGTTTTTTTGGGTGGGAGGGGGTGTAGGTGTAACAGCAAGGGTACAATAATGTTTCTTTTCAAACACAAGCTTGTGAATGTTTATGTGTGTGTTATGGGGGGAGAAGAAGTGTGGCAAATATGGATATTTGAGATGGGTGGTTATGTGGGTATAGTGGATGTGAATATTGTGGTGATATTGAGGTAAACCTATGTTCAGGTACATGACATTATGGTGTCATAGTGGCTAGGACTCTGGACTCATATTGTAGTGGATATTTACTTCCTTCTGCTTGTTCTGTAGTTTGAGTATATACTGTTATGTTTTTACATTCTGTATTTATTAGGATGCATTGTCCCATTTACTTGGGGGTTCATGATAGGTGTAATTCCTTTTTGGGTAACTATTGTAGTGGTTGGTGCAACTGATGGTGTATTAGGATTCATGTACATATATTTCATTTTAGGTAGTTACTTTCCCGGGGAGGGGGGGATTTCATTCCTAGGAATTTTTGTTTAGATTCCTTGGACTGTTTCTATATATACACTAACAATTTATTGAAATCTGTACATATCAGATTGCATAGTCTTAGTTTCTTGGGGGTCCTTGACTAGTACTTTTTTGTATCTGGCACTTACACTGACAATTGATATTATCATGTATAAAATCTTGTTACAACACTGAAGGCCTTAAGGTTTCTGGAACATAATAGCTTGTTGAGAGTATGTTGGGATTATAGAACAAGGGAGCGCTCCTGACCAATCGGAGCACTCCTTTCCCCTGTGTGTGAGGCACTCTTATTCTGTGAAGAGCATCTCACACACAGATGCCCTGGAAATGGGCACGTTCTGGCAAGCTTTTTTTTTTAAATATATTATTGATCGCTCTCGATCAATAATATATTAATATATCCTTCACTGTTCTTGTTCAGCTGAAGGTGCTTGAAATCACTCGTTTTCAGCAACGAGTGGCTCCGGGGGGCCTTGATAACACATAATATATCTCTAGCCAGTTGTACTTTCATCAGTGTGCTACACTTACTCACTTTGGGTAAACATCACTTTCATCGTCCTCTATACCATGTAAAAATAATTTCTGTTGTATTTTGGGGGCTTGTTTTTTATTTTTTACTTGCCGATATGTTACATTTTGGCATGCAATTGTTTTCTTCAGTGTCATTTTATTGACTAACAGAGTTCTAAGCAGAGTTGAAGCTGGCTTCTACTGGTGTACTGTTACCTCACTCTTGAAGTATGTGGGCAGGATTCACAAAGCAGATGCACTGGGTGCAAATGAGATGCACTGGCACAACCAGGATGCGCAGACAAAAAAGTGTGAGTCACAAAGAGATGCGCCGCAGGATACCCCATGAGCACCCCCATTGTGAAGCGTGCATTTGTTGCATGGTGGAAGTGGAGATGCCCCAGCACAACCTTGATGTGAAAAACCACCCAGGGCAGCAGAACAGTGAATAAGGAGTGACCCAGCAGGGAATGGAGGAGCAACAGGGGGAAATTGCAGTGGGATAAATGCCCAAAGGGATAAGCCAGAATGGCAAAGAGCCCAACAGTGGCCACAGCAGATAAAGTGCACAGACAGGACACACAGAGCAACACCCAGTACCACTCAACACAACCCACACAGGACCACAGCAGGCACATAAAGACAGGCACACTGTCACCCTCAAGGTGCTACCTACCTGCCAGGGAAACCATGCAGCATGGTGGTGTCCAAAGGACATGGCCATCTGCAATGGAGCCCAGGGATGTGGGGACATATGAAGTCACGCAGAGCCACACCAGTACATAAGCTGGGTGTGATCAGTGTGCCCCACAGGTATGTGGTACTCCCAACCACTGTAGACCACATGCAGGTCAGATGACTGACAGTGCAGTAGCGCAGTAGATGCATGCCACAGGCATCACACACAGACTATGAGCACAGACATAGGCAGCATGACACCATGCCCACACACAAACCACAGGCAACATGGTGGGCACACAGTGGGCAGGACACAGCAGGGGTGCAGGAGGTTGCTGCCTGCACAAACACATGTGCAGACATGTGTATGGCAGCAAGGGGACAGAGGACAGCTGCAGACAACAACAAGATACAGTGAATGACCACAGACAATGGTTCAGATAAATAATAGTTTACTTAGAAAAAATGAGAAGAAGAAGAAGAAGAACAACAGCTATCTAAAATAACTATGAAAAACAAGGAAGGGGAGTATGGGTGTATGTACAACAACAACAGGGAAAAACGGGAGGAATGTGGCTGTGGGATCAGGTATAGGGGAAGGGTGTGGAAACTGTGGGAAAGAAGGGAGAGTAAACAATGCATCAAGAGTCCATAAGTCACTCCATGGGGTGTGCCATGCGATGGCACATACAGCCACAGCCTCTGGATGACAGCAGTCTAATCACCATTGATAGTGCCCATAGCAGTCGACCCTGCCTCCTAAACAGTGGACACAAAGTGTCCTCTAGAGTACACCGCACTTGGAGTCCCACATCCTGAGAAACCTCTCAATGTCATCCCCCATGGCCTCAACCACCCACAAGCACACCCTGTGCACCTAGAGTGGGGAACACAGAGAACAGAGACTGCCATGTTCCAAACCTCCACCCCCACCCCTCTGCATGGAAGTGGCCTCAAACCCACCAGACACAATGCACACCACACCAGGCAGGTACATGGTGCCACTCTGTGAGTGTGCACAGTAACTGAGTGTGTGCATGTCCCATGCATACAGACAGGGCCGTGTGCAGAGGGGCATGAGGGCAAGCCCCATGCAACACGTTCACAAGGCAGCAGCCTGCACAAGCATGTAGGCCCCATCAGGACACTACTGGAGCACCACTGTGTGTCCACAGTGTGCACAGCATGCACACACGGTGGTAGCCAAAGCAGGGACCATGTACACCATGGCCCAGGCACACGCTGCACCAAACACACCAATGTGTCCACACATCCAGCGATACATGAACAGGCACAGTGTACCAGCAACACCCACCTGAGCAGACACCCACCCCTCCTGACACACATTGCTAGCACAAAAAGAGCACTCACCTGCACCAACAGGGCCCCCTCCATGTGCACCTCCAGTGGCCCTCTGCAGCCACAACTCTACTCCCTCTGTGGCCCATCGCCTGGCTGTCGGTCCTGCAGGGTAAACAAAAGCAGAGAACAACATGAGGAGATGTGATGTGATACAGCCTCCCCCACAACACTGGTGTGGGCATGCAGTGATGGTGACAACCAACAGTGCACCAGTGATGATAGGCCTGGCAGTGTGCTTCAGTACACAGCACCCCATTCTATGCCCCGCATGTGCACAGATGTAGGCAAGCAATGCAAATGTCAGTGCCACCCCCATGCATGCCACAGTGGCCCTGCCCCATTCAAGCACCATAGCACATATGCCCACCCCATGGTACATGTGGTAGATGGCAACACAATGCAAGTGTAGCTGTGCTCAAGTATGTGTGTGCCCCTGTGAGTGTATTGGCATTTGCTGCAGCTGCCACAACCCCCATGCACACATCATGCAAATGTACAACCATGACATACCTGGTTGTGGCACCGCACCCCTGTGTGCATGGTCCCGTAGGCTCTCCAGGCACACCCTGTCCCTGCATTACAGGTCAGCGTATTGGTGCCTGCACTGCTTCCCATTGTGGGAGTACACCAGTCCTCCTCACCAGCTGGACTGCTATCCTGGCCTAAACTGCTGATCTGGGCACCTGCAGGTCCTCCTGGCCAAACAGCTGGCCCTCCAACCACATCACTAAGGCCACAAAATTGAGCAGCTCAACCTCAGACCTGTTAATGGCCCTGGGGCCTGCTCTCTGTGGCATTGTGACAGCTTTTGCAGCACAGCAAGTAGTCCCTGTACATTCTGTGCAAGTGTATGGCCCAATTACGCCACATGCACCACTAGACCACATGCAAGGTACCACACACAGCACATTGAAGCATCACTGGTGCCAATGGTGCTGACACGTGCATGCGCACAGCGCTATGACATGGAGGGAAAGCGGGGTCATGGAGTATGTGCGGGTCGTGCATGCACACAATGTACTTGCATGCCATGTTGTGTCTGGCATGGATTGTCACGCAGAGCAACAGTGATGCACAGTAATCCACAGGCATGCAATGGTAGCCGTTGCAAAATCAAGGCATGCAATGAGACAGGTATCACAGTGGGCATGCTCATATAGATGTCGTGCATGAGCAGACTGGTGACGATGTGACTGTCAGGCCGATCGCACTTCCGCAGTTATGCAATGAGGCATCTCACCAGTTTAACATCTCACTATACCTGCTCCAAACTTCATTTGCATACACTGAGCCATAAATGCTCCTGACTCAGCCCACACAGAGCATAGGTGACTGAGAGGATTTACAGCCTTGAAGGTGAGTTCTGTATACATTTCCTAAGACTTTGTAGTTGCAGCAGATGAGAGTATGGGCCTTGGACAGCCAAGTAACATCCAGACATGTACAAGGACACCAGACACACCCTGGTGTATGCCACACACTGTCCCATGGCCCACCCTAGTCACAGCTGGGGGGGAATGGTGGTGGGTGGTGTGACAGCAAAATCATAGACGGATACCATGTGTATTGTAGTCCTGGCCACCAGCCGGTGTTCCATACCATGCAACACCTGTGGCATGTCCAGGGACATGCATTTGTCTGTGGAAATGCACATGGACAGGGCAGACACAGCACAGATGTCCCTGACAGTCCAAGATATCATCCTGGATGTGCTTTGCAGGCAGGTTTATGTTTGGCTGGTAGTGTGCCAGTACACAGCCACCACTGGATGTGGTACATGCCACTCATGGTCCCTGCATGTGCATGTCTAATGTCTATGTCTTCTATCTCACAGTAGCCAACATGTCTGGAGGAGACAGTGCCACTGGACACAGACAGCCAAGCTTTACAAATGATGAAGAGAAAGCCCTCATAGAGGCATACCATCTGCGCAGAGATGTCCTGTCTGGAAGGGGTGGCAGCCGAGCACTGCAGGATGAGGGCAGGGAGGCAGTGGCATGGCACGTAAATGCAGTGGAAAAATACAACAGAACCTCCCAGGAGTGTAGGAAACACCTAAATGATGGGAAGAGGAGGGCCAAGGAGAAGATGGCAAACATCGAGGCCTCCCCAAGCAGGACAGGGGGTGGTATGCAGTCAGGGGTGTGGCTCACACCAAATGAAGAGCTGCTTGTGGCCAGCATTGGCCATGCAGCCATGCAAGGTGTCCCTGGAGGGGGGTTCCAAATGGGTGGAAGCCCATTGTAACACTCTGAATATACATGCCCCTGACATGTGTCTGACCACATGTGTGTCATGTTTGCCATGACAGCCCCACTGTGTGTGACAGGCAGCCCATGCACCTGTGTGCATTGCCATGGGTGGGTGCAGCCCATCCATGGCCCATGCTGTGCACATCTGTGTCAGCCAGGCCATGCCTGAGGGGTTTATGTGTCATTGTGGTGCTCAGCATAACAGTGGTGCTTTCCTATTGTTACTTGGCCATAGTGTTGCACTGTCCCTCATGGTGCCATGTGGGCATTTATAGGCACTGAGCCAATCCAGCTGTTGTTGGTGCATGGCTGTAGCAGTGGAATTGGCATTGCATGGCCCTACCAGGGACTGTCATGCGTAACTATGGCACACCACTCTGTCACACTGAACATGCTTGTCTGCCACTACTGTTTCCATTGTATGTGACCATGTCTCCCTTCTTTCTTTCACATCTCCATCACGCCTCATGGATGCTGCCATATCCACCGCAGCATGAGATGCCTTAGCGGGCGATGATGCAGGGCTGTCCCACAGGGCTGTGGGCATGACAGAGCACGGTGCCATCCCTGGCCCATCCTACACAACAGTGTCCCTGGCTGCATCACCAGTGGTGGTGGGCCCATCCAACCCCTCAGCTAGTGGTGCCACTGCTGACAAGCATGACACGTTTTGGCTGGAGGGTTTCCTGGGTTTGGCTGATGAGGACCCAGAGGATGCTATGAACATCGCAGATGCCCTGCTGGTGCTGGCATCTGGCACACAGGGGGCATACAGTGATGTCCCCAATGATCCTGACATCACAGAGATTCCAGAGGACATGGTTGACAGTGGTGGTGCATGTGAATCACAGGTGCCTTCACAGGTTGCACCTGTTGATGGTTGTTCCCCTACTGCCATGGCATTCCTGCAGAGCCCACACAGCCACCCACGGTGGGGGGTGCTGTGCCTTCTGTGCCTGGTGCTGCTGTGGCAGCAGGGGCAGCCTGCACATCCCAGCGGGGTGCTGTGGGTCCAAGGCAGGTAGAGGTGGACCATGTGTCCACCATACCTGGACAGGATGGGGTAGTGCATGTCCATTCCCCACCTATGCCTCAGCCTGCTGTGGTGTGCCCACCGACTGTGGATGCACAGTGGCAAGCTGGCACAGCACCCAGCCATTGTTGCTGTCCCCATGAGCCTTCACCTACCAATGAGATTGAGGGCTATGCTTGCCTCCTGCGGGACACTGTGGAGGGGCAGGCATCCCTACGGGTGGAACTCAGAGGCCTTCAGATGCTGCTGGCCCATGAGCATGAGTCGGCAGCCGTGTGGCATGCCCAGATGCTGGCAGAGGCACGCCTACTGCGGGTGGGCATGACCGAGCTCTGGAGCAAATTGCACATGCCACTGAGGCTGTGTGTGCATCCAGTGTGCAATGTGGCCACCGGTCTTCCAGCCATACACCCAGGAGCACCTCACACATACCCAGGCAGTGGCATCAGGTGAACCCACTGCTGCTGATTCCATTGTCACAGCTCACCATGCCCAGCATCCCCAGACCTGACATGGAATGCAGGACCACCACCCCAGTGAGCACCCATTCAGGGTCTCACTGCAGTATCTCTACAGGGTTGTTGGCAACCCCTCTGTCGCTGGTGATGCTGCATCAGCATCCACCAGTCATGGGCGTGGCCACCCATGTGTCTGTGGTGGCCATGGTGACTCCCTGTGACATCCAGGTTACCGTTCACATGGCCACTGCACCTGCTACCTGTGTGCTCCACTCACCTGGCAAACACTGCCTGGAGTGGTGTGGATGGCGTATGCCTGTTCCAGTGCATTACCATTGTGGGTCCCCTATGCAGTGCCATCTGCATGTCCATATGTGCCATTGTAGTGCTGTGTGGCATTGGTATGATGAGTGCAGTAATGTGTCTGCTGTGCATGTGTGCAAGTGACTGTACACTGATCCATGACATCCCTGGCACATACACAGTGGCTCATGGCCATGTGGAGTGTGGCCAATGTGTGTGTGTGAGTGTGTGTGTCTGTGTGTGTGTGTGTGTGTGTGTGTGTGTGTGCAGCTTGGACACTAGCATGGCTGTGATCCACTGAAGCATTGCCACTGCTGCATGGCATGTGTTGTGTGTGTGTGGCTGTGTGTGGCTGTGTGTGTGGTGTGCTGTGTCCTCCATGCAGTACCAACCTGTGTTACTCACCTGCAGTCTCCAAAGTACTCCTCCACAATAATGTCCCTATGCTGCCAGGCCCTCGGAGTGAGACATGGGTCGTGATGTACCAGTGGTGGTCTGGCCCGATGCCTCTGGGGCACTGCATCCTCGTCCACACTCTCTTCCTCCACTTCAGAACGTTCGCCCTCTACAGTCTGGACAGCTATTCCGTGATCCATGGCCATGTTGTGTAGTACACAACAGGCCAGGAATATGCCACAGGCCTTCTCTGGGCTGTACTGTAGGGCACCACCCGACCTATCCGGGCAACAGAAGCACATCTTTAGCATGCCAAAGATGCACTCAATGATGGCGCACGTGGCAGTGTGTGCCTCATTGTAATGCTCCTCCATCTCTGTTCCTGATCATCTAAAGGAGGTGAGTAGCCAGGGTCAGAGTGGGTATGCAGCATCACCTGTGGGGAGCAAGAGTTGCTGTTAGTCAGCTGCTTACATGTGCTGCGTGACCTCCCCCAGCCACCATGGCGCACTGCTGTGTGTGGTGTGGGTACACCACTGACCATGTTTCTGCCTTCCCTGCCATCCTACCTCCCCCTCCCACCTACTAGTTTCTGGCCCTGCTACACAGGTCTGCCCATGGCTGCCCATGCAATTGCTTTCCACACGTGCTCTGGCTCCCACTGTCTTCCCCAGTGTGCCCAGCAGGGGCACATGCCTGTCTGCATGTGGTGTGTTTTGGCCTGTCACACGTGCCTGCCATGGTACTGTGCCCCTCCGTCCATGCATTGTTCTTATGCAGCACTGTACTACTGTGTGCACAGCTGCAGCACTGTCCCCCCTCCAGTGTTCCACTTATGCTGCCCCCTCTGTGCTTTGTGCATCCTGCTACTTGCACACCTGCCCCCTCCCATCCTATCCTGTGCCATGGTGTCCTGTTGTTCTGCAGGTCTGCATGTCCCACGCACCTACTAGATGTCTGAGCGGTATGTCCCCTGCCTCAGATCAGCAGCAGAGGGTGGACTGGTGCCATATGAAGGAATCATGTGTGCTCCCAGGGTGTATTGTGCAAATATTGCTGATGAGCCCTGTGGCATTGCACACAACCTGGCAGTTTACAGAATGGTAGCCCTTGTGGTTGATGTATGTCACCACATCATCACCACGTGGTGCGTGGATTGCCACATGGGTGCAGTCAATGGCCCCTATGATGCCTGGCACGTGTACCACCCTCTGGAACTGCTACATGGCTTCTGTCCGCTCTGCCTGTGTGCTTGGGAAATGGATGTACTCTGAAACATGTGGGAGCAGTGCAGTGAGGAATTGTGTGAGGAGACAGGATGTGGACGCATGGTAGATGCCTGTAGTATCACCAGCTGGCCTCTGGAAGGTTCCTGTGGTGAGCAAGCACATTGCTGTTGTCACCTTGGTCTCCACAGCTATGGTGTGACCCCTTCCAGTGGGTGCCTGCATCTCATCATGGCACAGCTCACAGAGCTGCTTCAGAATGGCCCTCTTCAGGTGGTATCGGCCAACTGTTTCTGCATCAGTCAGTGGTTCGAATGTCAGTCAGACACAATACCACTGTCGGGCTGGCCGCCTACGGTGCCTTCCGCCACCACGTTGCTGGTCTACCCATCTCTTCATCCCCATTATCATGCCCACCATCAGGAATGATGCACCGTCCATTATTGGCTGTCTGCTGCTTCTCTCCTCTTGCTTGCTCTTGCTATCCTGCTGTTGGTCTGCTAGGGACTTGCCCTTAAGTCTGCTTCTTTTATATTTATTTCTCCATGGTGCATTTGGAGTTTGCGCCACGGATTCTCCATGATTGCGCACTCATTTTGCACTGTGAATGGCTCTGTGCTGTGTATGCAGGTGTATGCCCCCTCGATTTGCACCACATATCATTACATTGCATCTCTGGCACATCCTGTTCAGCACAGCACATCCGACTTGCACCAGGGTAACTGCGCAGTCTGTGAATGGGTTCATGGCGCATTTCTGAGTTGCGTCGGCTCATCTCATTTGCTCCCAGTGCATCTGCTTTGTGAATCCTGCCCTATGTCTTCGGGAAGTTTTTTCACTTGACATATAATTTAGTGAGTAGAGAATCTTAGTGTTTTGTTATTCATTAGACTGATACATGGTATAATATATGTGGGTTGAACTCTCTGTCTGCTGTGATCTCTGGATAATCTTTGACCTTTAAGTTTGGTTCAGCTGAAAGCACACTTAAGATATTCAAGCTCTCTGACATCACTTTAATTATGTTTTGAAGGCCTGTTTTAAACCAATGAGAATTATTTGTGTTTTTTTCTGCATGTTCCAAGTGTTAATAATATGGGATTTCTAAATAACTGTCATTAAGCTTCCAAAGAAGGACTTGTTGGTCCAAAAGCTAAAGCTATTTGTTCTTTTTGTAACATTCTTGTTGGTCCAATAAAACGTATCAAACCATTTGTTCTTACTAGGATCAATATGGCATTAAACAGTTTGTTTGTTTTCAAACACCTGACATTCTGTCTAAATTAGCTCTAACTCAGAAGATAAAAAATTACAATAATTGTGCTCAGGAAACAACAGACACGTAATCTGGACACCACATCCTCTTAGTATATAATTAATAGTCACTGCATCTTATTTCACCTTATAGTGGGCAACTGCCCCTCCTTGGCAATAGATAGTTAGGCAGTTACCTTTATCAGATATTCAGTCATGTGATGTTCTGCTACCAGCCAACTGCTTGTAACAGTCAGAGTCCACCACTGATTACTAAAGTTTTAATCTAGTTTATTTCTCTGCTATTAGCATTGTTATTTAAGCGCTTCCAAGACATTTAGCCGAATGACATTTGGAGTTATCCTTTTCACATACCAGCACTTCACCTAACGTGACAACTCACCTAATGCTAGGCTAACTGTTATGTCACCCACAGAGAGCGTGCAGGATGATACTCTGTGGCAGGGGATTTAGGTCGGGCCAAGGAACCCTGTTCTCCCCCAGTTCAAAGCAAAGTAGTTAATAGGCCTGCAGAGCCTGAAAGTAGAAAATGACTGCAGATGCCTGTTTTTAATTACATCCTAAACAAGAAACTGACTCACACCACATACCATTTACCTGGAAGAGGAGTTTGACCTTCTGGATAACAATGGATTAAACCCTGAAGGAGGTACAATTTTATATTACTTTAGTGAAACTGTCCATCTGAGTCATCAGCCGATGAGATCCCTTTCAACAAGAAAATAAACTCTTAGCTTACTAGTTGACCAGTGCTTATAATCAGCTATGTCAAACATTAAAAAATTCTGATTGCTCCCTAGTGCTGACCATATTTTTTTTGCTGGCTGATAAGGCAAAATGTCCCTAGGCAAAAAGCCATTAGCACAAATGTTGCATTAAGCCAAATATCGTATGCCAACTGTCATCAGTCTAAATGTTATTAGGCTAAATATTGTGCCCCTATTTAAGCAATAAGGCATGAAAGGGTGTGCATTTTTATGAGATAACTGCCTGCCGAGGGAAGTGAGGCATGAGGTGAAGCTGAGTGTCTTAAGAAGTGCTATTATGAGGTGAAGCTGAGTGTCTTAAGAAGTGCTATTATACCACAATTACACACACCATGGAGTGCTTTATAGTGATTATAAAATGGCTTTCCTTATTTTTACTTTTAGAATCATGTAATGAAGATCAGAAGTATAAGCATTTCTGACCTCTGCTGCTGTACTAGAATAAGGCAGTCATGTGGTCAGAGTCCACCAATCACAGTACAGGGTCTCCCAAACCATTTCATAAACCACTATATTTCTTTTTTAATAAAGTTTTTTCACCCTGCAACTACGGCAGCTGCATCAATCCTGTCCCTACCATCCCCAACCACTGACCACCTTCCCAGGGACATACTTGTCCCTGAAAATTCACCCATGGATTCCCCCTTTGTAGGGCCGATGGTGAAGCCCCTCCCCAAAAAACACTTCCAGAGTCTGGGCCAGGCATCTCAGGTGATGGGAAGTGTCAGGGAGAAGCAGGCAGAACTTCTTGAATACCACGCTTCAATTTCCATTTCCAACCACTTCCATTGTATTGTTCTCTCATGTACTGCCATCAGACCTCTACTTGGTGGCAATCAACAGTAAGGTGTGGGCCATCCCTCTCCAGGAGAGGTGAGCCATCCCACAGACTCTCAATTTTCTCCCCCACCAGCCAACCCCCAGTATCCAGAGTTTGCCCTAAAACCTGGGTCACCAGCATGGTTGGCAGTAGTGTAACCATCCAGACACTGGACCAAACCACTATATATTTATTTTTTAAAAATAAGATTCTTTCTGCCTTGCCTGAGGCAGGCAACACTTCCCTCAACCCTGTCCCCACTGCCAACACCATCTCCCACCTTCCAGGACATACCTGTCAGTTGACAACCCCCATGATTACCTCCTGTAGCAGAGTCAGGAGGGCAAGAGCCATCCTCTCTCCCCTGATGCAATTTATCCAGCATTTGGCTTCACAGGGTCTCTGATGGCAGTGCAGATGGTGCAGGGTTTCATAAGTGATGGAGTCTATAGATGTTCTCCTGTTATCTCCCCTGTCCCTGCTGGGGCATGCAAACAGACATGCATGTGTGTGGCGGCATGCACATACCGTTGAAGTCCTGCAGCTCCCTGCCTTCCTGTGCTGCCCTCAGACCTGCACTCACACCAGGCCTCCAGCTGGTGGCGGTCATTTATTGGGAACAACACACCTCCATACCCAGAAGAGGAGAACAGTCCATCAGATGCTCAACCTCTCCTCCCGGTCAGTCCCCAGCAACCCAAGATTGTTTTTGATCCCAGGCCATTATGGCAGATGGTATCTCTACTGCCCTGCCACTGGGTTGGCTCACTGTATTTATCTTTTAAGGATTTTGTTCTTTGTACTTTTTAGTGCACTTGTTGCCATCTTTGCCAATATACCCCAGCCACCCAGGGCACAACTGAATACTAGTTACTTGCAACTGTCCTTTTTTTCCTAGTGAAAAATTCTATGCATCTCTATGTATTTTGCAAATCCGTATTATTGTGTTTCATTTGTGTCAGTGTCAGTGGCTCAGCAGGTAGCACACTCGCTTGTGAGGCCGGGAGATCAGTAGGCTGTGGGTTCTATCCCAACACCAGGTACTTGGGTTAATATCCCAATACTGACACTGTAGTGCAGCATGAGGTGGCTGCTGCACTCCTGAGGTGCCGACTTTCAGATGAGATGTTAAACCGAGGTCCCATCTACCTGTTCTGGTGGTAGTTCAGGTGGATGTTAAAGATCCCAATGCACTTCTCGAAAAAAGCAGGGAAGTTTTTATTTGGAAAATCTTACAAACCATATTGGGAAAAAAACAGAAGTCAAAACAGCAAGAGAAAAACCAAACAATATTCAAGTAATAGGTACATCACTGTCAGTGATCCAAGGTAATTCCGCCAGTATTGCATTAATGCAGCATGATGTAGAATCTGTAATTCCTGAAAATAAAGCTGTTGTAATTCATATAATATTTTCCCCAAAAGTGCATCATAGGAAACATCCAATTGTTGCAAAGTAAAAAGACATCAGGTGTTCCAGATATACCATTTGATAATTATAAACATAACATTTAAACTACTCCTGTCCCAGCATGTCCATGTAAGTGGATAGTCCCCATAAAACAACCTGGGATAGGTAACGTGTTGAAATATAAAGACGTGCCAGTTTTTACAAACAAAAATTTCCAAAATAACGAGATACATGAACCGGAAAAAAACAAATGATCAAGAGTTTCAGGTATTAAAGGGCACGGTGGACGAGCACAAATTCGTTCATCCACCTTTTTATGTTTTTGGTTAACCTTCATATTCAAGTGCTCATGGCAAGTTAACCAGTGGACATCACGCATCTTGATAGGAATTCTACCCTCAGTAATGCAATCTTGTCATGCAATATGGGAAGTATGCGGACATTTTGGAAAAGGATCCAATTCATGGAAATGGTTCAAAAGAACAAGGGAATATAGTCTTTTCTTTGAAGTGGATAACAACAAGGCAGGAGTAAGGTCCCATAATTTAAGTTTAAAAAATACATCACGAAAGTATGTCAATGCTGGACAGGAATTCCAAAGATGGTACTGATGACCAGACTGCCAGTCAGCAAACCATAGCAATAAAGAATGCAAAAAGCTAGTACACCAATATTTAGTAGGAGAAAATAACAAGGGCCTTAAATTTGCATGTATAAACTGGCAGAAAAAAAAAGAAGAGGGTTCACCGTATTTTGACCCCCCCCGAAAAGATAAATAAAGAATATTACGATGCAAGGGGTTCAACCTAGTACCCCAAAAAGACTGAAAAAAACTGTAAAGCTTAGCCTCCCTGGATTAGGGTACAGGGAAAATTGCACTGAGAAACAGAAAAATAGGGCAAGATGTATCTTAATCCAATAAACTTTTTTACTAAAATACATTTTCTGTCTTGACCAAAAAGTCATTAAATTCATACCCACAGACAATTTCTTATCCCAGTTTAGAACATCCATTTGGACACCTCAAAAAAAAATACCCAAGATACGGAGGACTTCCTGAGAAATCTGAATCCCTAACACAGTAGTAGGAGAAGTGTCAGTGGCCCCTAAGAAGATCCCTCGGCTCATTGAGACATTCTAACAAGATCCAGAGAAAGACCCAAATTCTGTGCAGTGATTTACCACATTTTCAGCGGAGGTGAGGTCCCTGGTCAAAATAACCAGGTCATCAGCATATGCCAGGGCAACATAAGGAACAACCTGGCCGGGCAAATAAATAGGAGAAATGTTAGAAGCAGAATTTAAAAGTCGCAAAAGAGCATCAATGCTGAAGACATATAACAACAGACTAAGAGCACAGCCCTGATGTACTCCTGTATGAATAGGGACATAATGACCCAGATGCCTATTAACACAGACCTTCACTGTTGCAGTCCTATACAAAAGCTTCAGCCAGTCAATAAAAATGTCAGGTATTACATAACAGTGCAAGGTAAACCATAAAAAAGAATGACTTACATTATCAAATGCCTGTGTTTGGTCTAGAGAGAGAATTAGACCATCAATCGAAGAAGCAGCATAACAATCAGAAATTTCATGGAGGAGAATGAGAGGATCAGTAATAGAACTACCTGGGATCATACAAGACTGGGCCAGGGAGATCAAATGGTGGGCCACTGCCAGACGTCTATTGTTTTGAAGTTTAGAA
This sequence comes from Neoceratodus forsteri, assembly GCA_016271365.2. Taxonomy (NCBI): domain Eukaryota; kingdom Metazoa; phylum Chordata; order Ceratodontiformes; family Ceratodontidae; genus Neoceratodus; species Neoceratodus forsteri. Next base: position 1,577,937,085 of record CM057449.1, on the reverse strand, counting down.
AGTAACTTGAAGTCAGTGATTAACAAACTGATCGGTCGCCAATTAGAAATATTTAATTTGTCACCTTTCTTATAAAGAAATATGAGCACTCCAGTAGCCATATCTAAAGGGACTGAATGTTGTTATGTTGTTGCAACAGACTGTTAAACACTGCTGTCAGTTCAAAAGAAAGTTCTTGGCCCAGGATGGCATACAGCTCTGCAGTTAAGCCATTGGGGATGGAGGATTTATGAGAAGCAAGAGATTTGATAGTAGCCTGAACCTCAGAGACAGTAAAGGGAGAAATCAGAGTAGAAAGAGAATCAAGAGGTAAAGAAGGAATTGGAAATTGTTGAAATAAAGTGTCAAAATCAGTCCTGTGCAAAGACTGACTACTAAACAAAGAAGTAGCGTGCCCCGATACTATCTGAAGGAGCTCAGAATTAGAAGTACGGACAGTCTCCGCTAGTTCCCACAAAGCTTTAAAGACCTTCCTTGCAAGGTGATCTTGGTTAGCAAGCAAGGGGCAAGAAGTACAAAAAGAGCCAACCGTACAGTGTTGTTAGGTAGTATGATATTGTAACATAGACTTTTTTATAAGGGAAATTTGGGCCATAAAATTATGGGCAGTGGAAAGGGAAAGGGAATATAAATGCTGTAATTGTTTACGGTTCTTTAAATAATCCACATATTCAGTTGAATGGATAAATCTCCCAGCAGACACGAGGAGGGAACGAAGTTCAGATTTAGTGTCCAGCCACCGTGCTACAGGAGTTTCATAAAGGTCAAAAAGAGACTTCCTAAAGATCAAAAAATGAACAGTCTGTTGGATAACACTACTACAGTCCAGAAGGGTGGAATTCAGTTTCTAATAACCCAGACCAAGAGGAGCCACAGGTTCCTCCAAATGAAGAGTCAGTGCACAATGATCCGAATATTCCACAGGCCGAACTGATGTGCTACAAATGAGTAGGGATTGAAAAATAAACATGAAATCTATTCTGGTAGACAAGGGTCCTATATAGAAAGTTCTCTCTCTTTTACCGGAAAAGTCAAAAAATGCATCCTTAAGAGCAGCCAAGTGAACAACCGAACAGAGAGCAGACATATCTCCAAAAATCTTGTCGCTGGAAGAAAAGGACCCCTGTCAAGCTTACTAGTACCACAATTAAAATCTCTACCCCAGATGACTTAATGGGTGACATGTAAATATGGACTGAGAAGGTGAAATAGCAAGGTGTGCTCAGCCTTCGTTTGGGGAGCATAGATAGAGATAACACAAAAAGGAACATCATAGAGCCGCAAATCTAATAGGAGCACTCTGCCAGGAACGATATCCAATAACTTAGTCACAGTAGGTTGAAGGTGGTGAAAAAGGATGCTAACCCCAGAACAGCAGTCAGGACCTAGGGACCAATAAGAGACTCCAGAGATCCATTCTGAGGTAACCTTAGAGACTTCAGAGACCGAGTGAATCCTGGTGTCTTGCAAAAGAAAAACACCAGGGGGATAAGAACGGAGGTGGTGAAAAACAGCACCACATTTCCGATCATTTTTTAATACTGTTGATGTTAGACATCAAAAAGAATAAAGAGGGGAGTAAAGAGAGAGCGAGAAAAAAAGAAGCATTAGCTGTGTTTTTTCTTTTTAATGCGGCCATTTTGGGGAGCAGATTTCTGTCCAGTATGAAGAATCTCAGAGGGAAGTGCCTCACTGGCCAAATCCTGAGAATGAGAATCAACAGATGAAGCCAGGGATTCAGCATCAGAAACTGCATCATCTACTAATGCCAAAAATCTATTAGAAGTAGGAAGGGCAGGATTTGGGTCTTTAGCAGAGGGCTGGGACCAAGCCTGCCTCTTCCTAGTAACTATTCTCCCCACAATGGAGTCCTCAACACTCAGAGGAGGTGGCATGACAAGGTGTATAGCACTAACTAGCACAGAAGAGGGGGTCCAAAACTACAGTGGGCTCAGCATCAACAGGGTTAGGAGACACCTGTGGGGGAGGGGCAGTAGTAACTGCGCTGTGGATGGAGCAGTGGACAAAGAAACTCCCCCATTCCATCGGGCTGTGAGAGGGTCTGAGAAGGGGCCTCAACCAATTTCCATTTAGTGAACTCCCCCTGGGCATTAGCAATCAACAGTCTTTGCTCCTCAGGATCTGCAGTAGAATGTTTCCTATGTGCCGCCTCAGGACAGGATGCATAAGTGTGACCTAGAGCACCACATAAATTACATCATACAGAATTCTGACATTGTGCACAGGTATGGCCCGTTTCTTGACAAAAAAAAAAGTTACTGAAGCTACAGGCATCACTAACATGTCCCTTTTGTCCACACCTTTAACAGGTTTTCCGTTGGCCAGGGTAAAAGAGGTCTCCCCGGTCCCATCCTAAAAAAAACAATTAGGGAGATGTTGAAATCCAGTATCATCTGATCTAAGGATAACCCTTATCCTCCAACCCCCTGTCCAGATTCCCTTGGAGTCAAAGATAGCTTCGGGATGCCCAGTAACAGTGCACCTCTGTTTTAACCATTAAACAAGATCAGTCCCACTAACTCCCGCATTACGGAATAGGACAGTGATGCTTTTGTGTGCAGGATGAGATAAGGGAACAGCCTCAAAAGGGGCCCATAAAGGCATATTTTTTTTCTGATGGTATCTAGCCCGAAATTTATCCAATCCACTCCCCAAATTAAAACTAATATCAAATGTGGATTCACCAGTAAATTGGAGCCTGTCCTTTAACAATGTTCTCCCCACAGAGACACGGTCAGGAAAGTTGTCCAGACCTCCCTTATAGAGAAGTTGGACAGCATTAAGTCTCTTAGCTGAATAAGTGGTCGGCTGAAAAAAAGAAGCATAAGACTTTTGGTTTGGAGGTGGGACCTGGGGGGGGAGGAATGGGGTTAGTAGGAGGAGGTTCATTTCTGATTTCAGCAGGAATATGGTGAGGAATGTCAGAAAAAGTAAAAATGTCAGTCATGCCATCTTCAGGAATGTCTTGATCAGAATCCAGAGGTTTAGCAGGCATGATAGTGTGCAAAACAGGGTGCTGGGTAAGTTCCAGATCTGCAGGAAAATGCAGTGGGGAAGAAACAGTTCGGGCCACAGGGTCAGGAATCTGGGCCAATAAATCCTGTGAGGCCAACACAACAGAAGAAGGGTGAACTGAAGAAGCAGAGGGAGTTACAGTATTCACTGTGGTGGGAAGGTGTGAAGAAAGCAGGAAAACTCCCGGAATCTTGATCGGAGCGAACCCAGAAATCCAGCGCTGAGAGTCAGGGGAATGGACCAGGGCCACTGCCTGAAGAGAGCTTTCAACAGGCCATTGACCAACCTCCAGCAATGGAGTATCAGCCCAACAAAGCTTGCTCAGAGATCCTTTTTTAATTATCCTGTCAGACAAAGGCATAGCGGCCCGTAATGAAAAGACAGTAGCAGAGTCCTGAGTCGTACCGTTGGAAAAGATGGTCTGAGGTGTTTGTTGTGAAAGCACAGGAGTTGTAGCCATGGGAATGGTAGACACAGGCATTGCAGGAAGTGGAGGCAGAGCGGCAGAACTAGGCCTTTCTGCAGTCACCGAAACAGGTGAGGAAAAATGGCACTGCAAGTCCTGAACCCTCTGTTGATGGTCGGCATCTTCACGAAGTAGAAGTCATTCCAAGACACAAGGAGACGCAGTCAAAACAGGAGGGGTAGATTCAGTTGAAAGATGTAAATCCAGGGTCTGGTCACAAATAATACCAGAAGCTGGCAATGCGAGATCCATGTCATGAGCAGAGTGCGAAACTGTAGAAGCTTCCAAGAAGTCTTCCGATTCCAGCAAATCCGGAGCCGAGGAGGAGACAGAAACCACAACCTGCTGTCCCTCGTGCTCCATGCTCGGCAGCACATCGACTGACTCTGGTATCCTTCGATGGCCAAAGGGTCCCCCTACTGACAAGTAGGGGAATTTCCCCGGTACAATGGCCAAATTTCCTCCATTCACGAAAAATACCACCAACAGCTTAATCTGGTTCAAGGTTAGTCGGCATTCATCTGTATCACCTTCCCTCAGGTCGTGCCTGAAAACAGGCAGGATATGTCTAGTGCACTTACCCAGTCAACAAAAACTAAATAAATAACATTTCTTGCAAAGATTAACCAAACTTTACTTTACATTTCTGCTATTTCCTTTGATAATGCCGCTAGAGCTGATGTTGCTCTTGCCAAAATTAATTTAATATTTTTTAAGGAGGCTTCATCCATTTTGGCTCTCCACAAGGCCATAAATTCGGCATCATCAGTTCCGTAAGCTGGCTTATCTAATATTTGAAGACCACGAGGGGTTTGTTTTACTTCTAAATAAGCCTCCAAGGTCACTTTATGCCAATACATCCTTCGCCTCCACATGATCAGGTTTTCCAATTTTTTATAAATGTCCTTTACTTCCAACACATTCTGTTGTTCATTAGCTGGATTCATGACTTCAAGAATGGGATTAATGTCTCCTTTGGATTCAAATTAAGTTTCAGCAAAACTCCTTGAGGTACTTGGGACATTGCTTGGACCCCCAGCTTCCATATTTTCTTCAGCCGTCATACTTTCAAAACAATGAGCCGACGGGGAACAACCGATGCCTGATATTCAGAACAAAATACAGCATAAACTGAGTCAAAAAAAGCTTAATGGGTGTAGGCTGCATATAATTGCTTGGGTAACACCACAAAAATGAACAAATAGTGTCCCAACACGTTTATACCGTTAGTCAGGTAACCTGTGCTCGAATAAATGACTAGCATATATCAAGAGAAAAAAATATCAAGCATTAGGAAATAACGGTGGAGCATCAAACATAATAATAAAGCACAAAAAGTAAACTTTTGCACACACTAATATGCAAGGACAAAATGGTATCATGTATATCAAATCATTTTTGTTTATTACAAAAGCAGCTCATCACACCTCAATAATGCTTAAAAACACATAAAAAAAAATTACTGTTTCACAAGGCTGTAGCCCTGCTTCGTCTGAGTGAAGTGTTCTTGCAGCACAACATACATATATACCTACACCAATTTAAAACAAAGCAAGTACTTATTAATCATTTAAAACACATGGCCATAATAAACTAGCCAGGCTCAATCTTAAATATATGCTAGTCATTTATTCGAGCACAGGTTACCTGACTAGTGGCCAGATATTCAAAATTTTATGCTGGGCAAAAACAGTTTGCACAGGTTTAGCGTGGGATTAGCGCGGGTCTGCTACATTCAAAAGGCCAAATAGCACGGGCAAACTCCATTAGCGCCAGGCAAAATCATAATGTATGCAAGGAGCAAACTGACATGAATACAGGCGCAATGCTATATTCAGCGACTAGCGTTGTGCAAAATGGTTTTGCGCGACTTAGCGCGACACTTAGCGCGGTGCACATTACCATCCAGGAAAAGCTTGTCTTAACCCTGGGCAATCAGCTTTGCATGACACTATGGCTTTGTGCGGTGTTTGCGCAGGTTTTGAGTGATCCTAACAAATAAATATGACACACAGACAAAGCCAAACTTAGAGGAAACATGCTGCTAACTGATGGCATCACAATGATGCCATCATCTGCCACCAGTCCCAGCCATGCCAGGCAGTAAGTGGTGACCCTGCCACCAGTGGACAGCATGGCAGTGTGGCCATACAGCACACACTTGCGGACCACTCTTCTGTGGACACCAACAGATGCCAGCACACACATGCAGCACTGTAGGCATGGAGACTGTTGAGGGGAGAGTGTATGGGTGGCCAGGCTGTGCCACAGACCTGGTGTGGCCACAAGGCTGGGACACATCATGCAGTGCACATGGGCCAGTACTGGGCATACCCCATCACCTGCGTGCCTTTCTAATAATATATGCCCCCCCTGGCCACATACTGCACAGCTGTACAACTGCCACAGCACACAAAGCTGGATATGTATATGTCACTGTGAGCATCCCATGCCAGAGTTACAGCATCTGTGGGTCACACAACAGTGTAACAGTAATGTTCACTGTCAGTAAACATCTGCAGGTTGGGCCTCTCACTGTGTATAGTGCAGTCATCATCACTGCCCTACACACCATAGGCATTGCTGTGTCCACAAACTACTGGCCCCCTTGCTACTGTAGTGTCTGCTGTGCACTGTGGCATGATCTAAGTATGACAGTTGCATGCAGCACCACCATCATCTGTGCCTATGCTGTGTTGTCCCAGTACAGCTGCAGGCAGCAGCACATGTGGAAGTAGTGTTCAAAACTGTATAATATTCTCCAATCTGTTTGCGTAGCGCTAACACATTTGCACGGGTTTAGCGCAGGGCTAAACTGTTAGCCTGGCACAAACAGCATGCAAATCAGGGCATAATGAGATGCTAATCTGGATGTTTGCCCAGAGACTATGTAAGTAGGCTCATTTGCATGTCACTTTTGAATATGGCAAAGTTTAGCGCCGGGCAAGCATGTTTGCACCGGGCTAACAGTTTAGCCCTGTGCTAAACCCGCGCAAACATGTAAGCGCTGCCCAAACAGTTCGGGGAATATTTTACAGTTTTGAACACTGTACTTTCACATACGCTGCTGCCTGCAGTTGTACTGGGTCCATGCAATCACTGGCACACACATTGGCCACATAGTTCACCTCTACCTACCTTCACATCGCTGTTCACTGTTTTGCTGTTGTGGTTTGTACTTCCTGGTTGCCATATTCAGAGCTGTCTTATTCCAGGGCTAAGTTTTTCACATGTCCTCATGAACAGTACAGCTGTCATTTTTCACATCCTGTCCAAAATGTATTTTCACACCTGTGGCATACAATGGCATGGTCGCTTACTAAATCACCTTTTGGGATGACTGAACAAAATGGCAGTGGCACTCTTCATGAGGTGGTGTCCCATAAAGGCCATGTTGAAAATTTGGTGAAACAACTCCAAAAAATGGCAGAGTTACACCCAGTCATTAAAAATGTTCTACACACACATGTAACCTTGGTCATTTTTCAATATTTACACTCCAAATTTTTAGTATAGCCATTTTATCACACCACCTCATGAACAGTACAGCTGTCATGTTTCACATCCTGCCCATAATATGTTTTGCACCTCTGGCGTAGAATGCCGTTTTCCCATAAATTTGAAAATTTTCACCTAGAGGGTTCATGAGGTGGGGTGATAAGAAGACTGTGTTCAACATTTGTGGTAAAACTAAGAAAAAATTACAAAGTTATGGCCATTTGTTGCAATTTTGGTAAGCATGCTCGTAACTGCGGAAATCTTAAATATTTTCACCCCACTTTTTTTTTTAACCCTGCGCTTGGGCCCTCTTGATCTGGAAGGAGCCCCAGCCCTGTCCCCCGATGTCCACCAGCTGGCACCGGCCAGCTACCCCAGGGCTTATCCATCTGGTGGGGTCAGCTGGCAGCCCACCCCCACCAAGACTGGATCCAGTACAGGGGTTGGTGCCGTGGCTTTTAGAGAGCAGGACCTGCAAGTTCCCTCAATCTTCTGCCATGAGCTTTTTTCCTCCTGGTTTCTCCCCTTCAGGGGTGGAACATGCAAGAACACCAGCAACAGTGCCATGTGCACCCCATTAGGCATATGCCCTGCCTCTGACCAGATGTCTGCAGCATTAGTGTGCCAGATCCCAGCCACTGCTGTGGGCCAGGCGTGTACCCAACTGGTTGCCCCCCTTCCCTGAGAAGGGGAGCTGTCCCTGGAATGCTTGATCCTTCTCCTCCCTTGCCAACCCCCAGTGGCCTGCACTCACTCCCAAACATGGTTAGCAGGCATGGTGCGAGGTGTGGCATCCAGTGCCTCAACCCTCAGTGCCACCAGGCCAGCAATGCATCCCACATTTTCAACATAGCCGTCTTAATAACTAAGCTTCTGTATTCAAATGATGTCCAAAATATGACAGCTTGTCAAAAAATATTTCAGGCAGGCTTTTCCTCCCACTAGAAATTCAACTAACATAATACACCCCTGCCACATAAACCATACAAGGACACATTTGGCATTGACAAATGCTTGTTTTAATTATGTTGGTCATACAGTAATTCCAAACGCTTGTTCTTGTACAGTTTTTCATCCATCAGTACCACATTGACCCTTTATCAGATTTTTTTTATGACTATACATTTAAGGTTTTCAATTTCCTTTAAGGCTTTTAATTCATCCTGTGTCATATTTCATGGGATTTCACCAGGTTTTCTGTTGAACAGGCTTGGTGGAACTGATTCTATCTGGTATGATGGCCGCCGAGCTGGGCATGCTGTGAAGTGTTGAACTGCCAGTTTGTTTTTTGTCCCTTCCTATTTACCCCATTTTCGTTTGTGGATTCATTGTGGATTGTTTGTTCTTACCTGCACCGGGACCTGTCTGTTTGCCTCCCCTACCATTTTTGACTGTGTCCCTGTTTGCTTTGCTGTTTTTTTCATTCAGCAACCTGGGTTTGTTCATTTTGGGCTGGAACGAGTTGGCGGTGTGAAGGCTCCCTGTGTTGCTGCTGAGCGTTGCCAGGCAACTGTCGATGACCCTAAAGTGTGCACTGAGGCTGTCTGGTGAGCCCCGTTACTGCTCTGAATATCAGCGGGAGCCCTTGGGATCTTACTGCAGCTCTGAGTATTAGGGGATCACTGAATACAAAAAGAAGGCAGGCCATGGGAGAGAAAATTCGGCCCTGAGGAATTGAGTGAATAGTAAGAATGTGAACAGTAAGAAGGTGGACGGATTTTTAAGAATTTTTTAAGAAGAGGGGATATTTAATAGAGTGAACCTGCTTTGATGGTGTGTGGAGCTTGTGGAGACTGTATTTTTGTCTGTTGGCTTGTTTAGCTAACAGTTGAATTGGATTTCATCTGTTCAGATTTGTGGACCCTGCATTTTATGGGTGCTGGGCTACTGGATTCTGCTCTGCTTGGGTGGACCGGAGTCTGGTGAGTCGGGGGACTGGCCAGTGGGCAATCAGGCTGCCTAGGCCCTCTGTGAAACCAGCTGGTGGGCTGGCTTGTGCAGAGAGCTGTAGTTGCCGTGCAGTTAATTTCTGGTGGCCGTCCCTCACAGGTAGGGTTTTCCTGCGGTGGATTATCTATTGTGCTAAACTGTTGTCTCCTCACAAAATCCTCCACTCTTCTAGGAAATCATGGTCAGAGTTTGAATTTTTTCTCTTTGGACAATGAGAGTGTCCTGTTGTTTGGTACTCCCTGTCAGTAGGAGGGCCTGAGTGTCCTTATTTCTTTATTTAATTTACTGCTTCGTATGTCTAAATAGAAGGGATTACTGGATTTTCATTATGGGCAGTGAGATTGCCCTATCTGGTCATACATCCAGGTGGTGAGAAGGCCTGGGGATTTGATCTTCATTAGTGGAAGTACTTATGTTGACTGAATTTCCACTTGTTGGCTTTCTGCATAATTTCATCTCAGACTGATTGTGCCTATCTGAGACTTTCTGAGTGTTGGATTAAAACATTTACACAGCTTCAAAGGGGGAATATTGCATTTTATTTGTATTTATTTTCTTTTTGTTTTAGTGTTTAGTGTTGGGTAGGGGTATTTTTATTTTGTTTATTGTTTTAAAAAGTGTAAATTATTGAGTTGGGTGTTATTTTATTTCGAGCTGCAGAATGTGTTGGATGCCAGCCTCCACAGTTGTGTGCTACTCATCCTCTGCCCTTCATGCCCTTCACCCTTTTTACACTCTTCCTCTCCAGTTTACAATGTAACAGTTCTGTAAAGAGCTGGGTATTATGCGTCGGAGAAGGAGGAGAGCGGGGGGTTACGAACAGTGGAGGATGAACGAGGGGGTCATTGAATTGGGGTGGTTGGATCCAGAAGATGCCCTGGGGTGAAATGGAATCCAGATTGTGGGTTGCCATGTCTGGTGCCCATACCCAAAGGCACTACGGATTGTGGTAGGCAGATGGCCCGGCAGCCCACGAGGTTCATCCAACCAGGGTGGTGTTGTGCAATGCCAGGTTCATTAAGAACAAGACTGCAATTATTGCAGATCTTGTTGAAATGGTGAACCTGGCATGCATCACTGAGACCTGGCTGGATGAAAATTCTGGCCCCATTTTGGAGGCTATGACTCCAGCTGGGTGCTCAGTGATACACCACCTGAGATTGGACCGTGGGGGGCGGGGAGGTTGAGGTCTGTTTCAAGACTGAACTGAACCTCACAAGGGTACTAATTGAGAAGATTGAGTCTTTTGAGTGTACAGTAGTAGCAGGTGTAGGCTATCGAATCGCTCTCATCTACCGTCCACCCAGTGATGAGAAGTGATTCCTTCAGGAAGTGGTGGACTTCATTGTCAATATGGAGTTTGAGTCACTCAGATTGATGGTTCTGGGTGACTTCAACGCCTGAGTCTGTGACAAACTCTCACAATTTGGTCAACACTTCCTGTAGTTAATGACATCTCTGGTACTTACACAGGTGGTTTCCACTGCTACTCTTAAACATGGACACTCTCGAGACTTAATCTTCCTCCTAGGGATCAAAACTTCTGACTTCGAGGTGGAACCAGTTGGGTGGTCTGATCATTACACCGTTGGGTTTAGTTTTGGAGATGGTTAGGTACCGCCCTTTACAGGATATAAGTTCCCATGGCCTTGTGGTGGTCCTTGACCTCTCAACCCCCACGTTGGTAAGCAATGATCTGGAGACCCTCATGTTGGCCTATAATACAGCATTTCAGTGGCTCTGGATTCTATTGTTCCAGTCTATGTTTGCCCTCTCTTCCTTTGTCCCAGGTCCCCTTGGTTTGACGGGACTTTGAGGCAGATGAGGAGATTAGTGTGAAGGTTAGAGCATTGCTAGTGAAAGTCTGCCCTTGATGCCGACCGCCTTAGTTAGATGGACCATTATTTAGTCTATCAATCTGCCATCACCATAAGAAGGCAGAATTCCTGTCCTGGGAGACTGTGGCTGCTCAGAATCAACCAGCTCAGCTATTTTGAACTGTGGACAGACTGTGCAACCCAGCCTGTCTGCATGTTCGGAAAGCTTTTATGCAACTAGAGTGCGATGAGCTTGCTCGATTCTTTGCAAATAAGGTGGCCAACAACAGGGCTGCACTGCAGTCAGCACACTCTATGTGGGTTGTTTGTGATTAGTACGGGGTCACCACATGTCAGTTTTCCTGGAGTACCTTCCTTCGACTGGAGTTCATGGGTGTCACGAGGATTATCCAGAGTGTGCACCCTACGTGCTGTAGTTTGGACCCTGGACTGACTTCCCTAATTTTGGGTTGTCTTGACATCATCGGTCCAGTCCTTGTGCAGATAGTCTGGTGCTCCTTGGAATTGGGAGGGTTCTCCAGCTCCCTGAAAGAGGTGGTGGTGACACCACTCTTGAAGAAAGCTACCTTGGACCCAGACTGTCTCACAAACTACAGACCTATCTCTAACCTTCCCTTCGTTGGGAAGGTGATTGAGAAAGTAGTGGCAGCACAACTGGAAGACCATTTGACCATCCATGACATCTATGAACTGCTCTAGTCTGGTTTTCGTGAGAGACTTAGTACCGAGACAGCACTGGTTTGGGTGCTCAATGATCTCCTGATGGTGAGAGATCAGAAAAGCCATTCCATCTTGGTTCTTCTGGATCTGTCTTCAGCTTTTGACACCGTGGACCACATGGTGTTGATAGGATGCCTAAGGCATATCTGTGGATTGTTGGGGACAGTCCTCAGATGGTTTACATCGTTTCTCAAGGGTAGAACACAAACAGTTGTGTCTGAGGTTTTTCTTCAGGCCCAACTGCTTTGTCTTGTGGGGTGCCTCAGGGTTCAGTGCTGTCACCCATGCTGTTCGCGGTGTATATGCTACCCCTCAGAGACATTGTAAGAAGGTATGGGATGAAGTTTCACTGTTATGCAGATGATGCCCAGCTCTGCCTTTCTTTTGCACCAGACCAGGATGAAGCTCTCTCAGTCTTTAACAACTGTCTGAAAGAAATCCAGGAGTGGATGGATTTCAGTTAGCTGAAGTTGAACTCAGAAAAGACTGAGGTACTGGTTGTGGACCTGGGTCATCAGAAAGGGGTGTTGGGTGTTGGTGCACCCTCTGGAATTTTTCTTGGCGGCGTCTCACTCCCGACCTCTCAACAGGTGCGTAACCTGGGGGTAGTTTTTGATGATGGACTGACCCTACATTCTCAGGTGTCGGCTGTCATCAAAATCTCCTTTTATCATCTTAGGAATATCACCAGGGTTAGGCATCTAGTTCCGTCTGTTGACCTTCCCACCTTGGTCCACGCCTTTGTGTCCTCGTGCTTGGATTACTACAACTCTTTTTATCTAGGGCTTTCCGGGGATGAAATCCATCACCTACAGCTGGTGCAGAATGCGGCAGCCCGGCTTTTGACAGGTTCTACTTGATCCTGCAATATTACTCTGGTGCTGCACGAGCTGCACTGGCTGCCAATACGGTGGCGGATCACCTTTAAAGTCAATTTACTGACTTTTAAAGCCTACTTGGACAGGGTCCAGACTATCTGAAAGAGCTTCTGGTTCCTTACTGCCCTGGTTGATCACTCCACTTGGCTGACTAGGGGTTGTTTGAGATTCCAAGAATGAATTTGAAGTCATCTGGTTCAAGAGCTTTTGATTACGCAGCCCCCCACCCTTTGGAATTCTCTACCTTGTCGGCTACAGGAGTGTACAACTGTGGAGGAATTTAAGAAGGGCTTAAAAACCTATCTGTGACAAAAAGCATTTTTTAGATAACTGAAGTATTTATTATTGTACTGGCATATGATTTTAACTGTATTGTTCTGTCGTTTGATGTTATATGATTTTTATATTGTTAGGTGCCTTGGCAATGGAAAGGCACCATATAAATACAATTATTATTATTATATTTCTGGGGAATTTTACCTGTCTATCTTTAAACCTTTTAATCATTTTATTAAGTAAACATGTTTCAAACACAGAAATTGCTGGGTTAAACACTTGTGGGCAAAATACTGATTTTGGTTTGAATTTGTTGCATTCTTCTGTGTTATCAAAAAATGTACTACTTACATTCTCAGCCTCTTCTAACAGGCAGAGACATCTATATGATCAATCACATTAAAGTCCCAATCTGATTATTCTCAGTTTTCTTCCTTTTGACCAGAAAAGTCTAGTAAATCCAGATTTTCAGGGGTAAGTGGTGTTTCTCCTACAGGTCCAAAGTCCTCTGTGGCTCCCATGTTGTTGCTAGAGTTCCTTTGCATCAAGGTTTTTCCAAAAAAGCATTTTAGTTTGAGTTTCCTTATTAATTAAATCATTTCAACTCTCGCTTTGAACAAGTCTGGTTGGGGGGATGAGCACAAGTGATAAGACTTTTTCCAGTACAGTTCTCTGGGTATCAGTTAAATGTAATTCTGTTAGATTCACAATTTTACTTCCTTGTTTCTCAGGGATCTCTGTATTTTGGGCTGATTTGTGTCCACCTCTCCTTCCCCTCAGCATTTTTTTTGTGCCTTTTGAGTTGTTTGGTATTACTCCCTGTGCTCTCCTCTCCTTCTACTGAAACTCTTCTCTTCTTCAGATAAAAAAAACCTTAGAGCTATTGGTAGTGTTTATTGAACTTGCTCTTGATGCTTGTGGTGGTTTTTCCTGGTCACGTCTATTTTGTGGTTCTTGTGTTGTGCTTTCCTGAAAGCTGTTTTTTTACTGCTTTCTTTGTGCTGGGCATAATTCCAGTTCCTTCTTTGTCACCTAGAACATCCCCTACTGTTCAAGCATTCTCTCCCACACAGATACCTCCTTTCTACTATAATCACCCAGGCCTTTACTTTAGTGTGTTTTCTCACAATGAGTTATTTTTCATGCTTGTTTATCTTTTTGCAATAGAATTTTATTTTTCAAGACAATTTGTTTTGAGTTGCTTTAATTTCTGTAACTGTTTCAGCTTACAAGCATTCATGACTCTTAATCAGGGCTTTTAGGCAGCTATTCATACATACGGTGGCAGCTCCTTCACATTCTTTTTTTTTAAATATCATCATCATCAAAGTCCATACTAGGTGTTTTGACTAGGCACAAGATACATGGTGTTGTTTTTAACTCCAAATATTTCTCAAGTGTAATCCTAGTATAATACAAATTTAATTCTCTCACTCTTGGTCTTTCTAGTCCCTGGAATAAATCAAAGTTGAGTTGTCTTCCTCAGCATTTCCTGCTGGAAAAATGTTGCCCTTGTTTCTTTCACAATGTTTGTCCAAGTCCTCTGGATTCTCTATGCAGTCAGTGTCTTCTTCCTTCTTCTCTGATCTGTGTTGCAAAACCTCTGGGCTCCCCTTGAAATTCAAGTCTGGAGTAGCACTCAGATTACTCATAGTTTTCTTCTTGTTTTCCTTACCTCAGTATTTGTTTATACTGATGGCATTTTCATTGTGAGTAATCACTCAGGGATAGGGGATATAGCATTAGTCCTATTCTAGAATGGAAGTTTCTTATTTATTTTATTTATTTTTTATTTATTTGTATTTCGGATGACACCTTTGACCCGAGGGCTCTTTTACAAAGGTTCCGCATCAAGGCAATAAGGACAATAAGGTACAAAACATAACATGATCATTATGTTTCTTCCTGAAAATTCCACAGAATGCCATCTGTGTTCCTCTGGCAGCACCAAGCAGGCAAACAAACAATAAGTTCAGTCAATGGTGTGCTCAGGATATGGTGGTGCATGAGCACAAAGCAGCCAGCTTACAACAAATGAAAAAGGAAAAAGGCTCAGCATTCAAATTCAGTGTTCCAAAAGTGCACAAAGTGCAGATGTTTATTCTGGTAAGGTGCCTGGTTAAAACCTTAGCCCATCACTTCAACCCTACTGTGGGCCTTCCTTAGAGGCAGATCTCAGGAAGTGACAAACATAGCTACATGTAATAATAATAAATAATAATAAGTTTATTTATAAAGCACCTTTCATTTTTCAAGGCGCTATATATATATTAAAACAATAGAAGCACATATTAAAATTGAATAATAAACACAGATAAAACCATAACATAGTTAATAATGTCAATACAGTCAGCCATCCACAAAGGCCATTTGCCAAAAATGGGTTTTCAGGCTGCTCTTAAATTCCTCCACGGAGGTGCACTCCCATAACTGGCAGGGTAGAGAATTCCAAAGAGTGGGTGCAGCGTAAGAAAATGCTCTACAACCTGATGATTTAAGATTCACTCTTGGAATCTCTAGCAACCCTTTGTCTGCCGAGCAGAGCGATTTATACGAAGTAATCTTGAAGTAATAGTGCATACAAGTAACTAAAACAGTTCAACGTTCCATTTCTTTACAAAACTTTAGTTACAAAACTATCTACAAAGCAACATATGAACATCTCTTCAGGGTCTTGGCATAATCTGCTTCAAACAGGATTATTTTATATGTAATCAATAATCTCTATTGTGCTTATTTGACCCAAAGTTCTGATACAGCAGAAAATAAACTTTGTATCTAATTTATATACAATAGGCTACACTTGTTACATCTAGAGTTCTAGTTGTTCAAACATATACACAAAGAAAACTATTTTATTTCTATAAATCCATCTACTCAAAATAAACTCAAAGATTATCACAAGGTCAGCCTCAGGTGCTAAAGGTCAACCATTCTTTAGTTGAAGTTTTACTGAGTAGTTTACTTCATTACTTATTTTTCATTTCCCATACGGTGATACTTTATAGTTTACATTTAATTTCTTGCACAAATAAAGAAATTAGGTAATAGGCAATGGCGTGGGAAAAGGAGGTGCATGTACGAAGGGAAAAAAGGACTTCCTTAGTAGTAGTCTGTCCATCTTTTTCTCATTATGACCCTTATAAGCCTAGCAGTTTTTTCCACACGCTTTATGCACTGACTGAGACAGATGTATTACTTTCTTCGCACAGGGCTTTATGGACCATGCATAAAGCAGAAAATGAGCTGCAACTTTTTTAATATGTTGTTCATGCACGTATTCAATTGTAATAAAAATACATGTGTTATTTTGTTTGGCTGTGTTTTTTTATATTTTTTTGTCTTGTGGCTTTTAAATATTTTGTTCATGTAGAACCTAGTACATTTGTTATGATGATTTTTACAATTTGGAACGTAACTCATAAAGCAAACAAAAACCAACACTCATTTCTATTTTTTGATCATGTTCTCAACTGTTTCTTTCTTGATCTTTTTTTTTTTTTGGTCATGTGTTACCAAGTGCAGATACCATCTTTCATGCATGTGCCAACTTATGTTAAACTCAATCTCAATGGTTTTTTGATGCAATCATATATTTTTCTAATTAATATACTAACTCTTACTGTAAATACAAAACACAACCGCCACAGCAGTGATGATCAGCCCTCCAGTGTACAGACTGCTTTCGACTTTTAAATCCACCACTTCTTTTTGTTCATCACCAACAGACAGCAGCATAATCAGGTTACTTGCTCAGGAACATTACACTTGCTAGTGAGGTCCACGTTGTGGTTTAAACAAACTATTTAACTTTTAAATGTCATGCTTTCATTCACCGAACTTCATGTAACTTACATGACTACTTACATTTCAATGTCTCATGACGTCTTCCTCAGATTATGTGGTTAGGTGACTACTCAGACAGACTAAAGTGCAATAATGCTATCTATAAATAGACCAACAATTTCAAAATTACACATATAAATATGAGATATGAATAATCAATACATACATGCATACATACATACATACATACATATCTGCCAGCAGAAACAGGCCTTATGGTCTATCAAGTGTGCTTGAATGCACAGCTAGCACCACTAGGTGGCAGTTGCCCCACCTCTCCCCCTCTCTCACTTCTGGCAATTTCTCAACACTACTTACCCAGATACCCCCCATACTTTGTCCTGGTCCCTTTTGAAAGTGCCAACCATCCCACATGATACCTCCTTCTCTTGTAGGGTATTCTATTTTGATACCACCCTTTCCATAAAATAATGTCTCCTCATCTCTCTCCTAAGTTTAGTCCTCTCCAATCATAGCCCATGCCCTCTGGCATCCCTTCCTTTCCTCAGCCTAAATAACCCATCTGTACCAGTTTATGGAACCCCTTCATATACCTGAACATTTCAATCATATCTCTCTGATCCCTCCTTGCCTCTAGGGTGTACAAACTCAGTTGCCTCAGTCTGTCCTCTTAGAGGTTTGCCTTCAATCCCATTACCATTTTTGTTGCCCTATGCTGCACCCCCTCTAGCAGCCTGATATCCTTCTTTAGATATGGTCACCAGAACTGCATGCAGTACTCTAAATGCAGCCTAACCAAGGATCTGTAGAGAGGCAGGACATCATTTTGCCTGAATGAGATTCCCCTTGCAATACACCCCAACATCTTGTTAGCCTTGGCTGCAGCCCTTTTGCACTGGGCAGAGTTATTCATGCTCTCAGTTATCATCACACCCAGATCCTTCTCTTTCTCAGTGACCCCCAGTCTCACCCCACCCAACCAGTATTCCATCCTAGGGTTCTTCGACCACTCCTCCAAGTTGGATAGGTCACCCTGTAGCTTTTTCCACTCATCTGTATCATTCACTACCACTCCCATCTTGGTATCATCTGTGAACAGACTGATCTTGTTCATAACTCCATGTGAGATGTCTGATATGAACAGCCCAAACAGTACTGGACAAAGCACAGAGCTCTGAGGCACTCCACTTGTCACAGGCCTATGGGCTGAGACCCCCCCCACCATCACTATTTTTTGCCTCCCCATCAAACAGTTCTCGATCCAGTAAGCCATCTTAACCCCCAACCCCATAGATCTCAGTTCCCCCCAGCTGCCCAAGAGACACTGAATCAAAGGCCTTGCTGAAGTCCAAATATAGGACATCCTCTGCATGGCCCCATCCAGCTCTTTTGTGACCCAATCACAGTACTCAGTTAGGTTGGTCTGACAAGATCTCCCTGAGATGAACCCATGCTGCTGTCCATCCTGGAGGCCATTAACCTTGAAAAATGTGACCAGTCCCTCCTGCAGGATCATTTTCATAAGTTTACGCACTATGGAGGTAAGACTAACAGGTCTGTAGTTTTCTGGCTCATCCCTAGGTCCACTTTTGTGGATAGGCACCACATGAGCCATACTTCAGTCCTGTGGTACACATCCTGTGTTCAGGGAGGTATTGAACAGGTTCACCAGTGGTCTAGCCAACACCTCCACCATCTCTCACAACACCCTGGGAAGAATGCCACCTGGACCTGGTGCCTTGTCCACCCTAAGTGCCTTCAGACCCCCTAGTAGCCTGCTCTCTGCAATTTCCCCATCTGTCAACTCTTCCCCCCCTTACCCACACTCCCGGTCAATGGAGGTAATGAACCACCCTCCTTCTGAGTGAAGACAGAACAAAAGTATTCATTCAATGTTTCCACTTATCCACACCCAGTTCTACCCACCCCACCCCTCCAGATCCATACTTTTTGGCCCCTGCAGCTCCTTTTCTCACTCATGTACCTGAAAAAAATGCTGTTCTTCTCACTTGATTCCCTTAGCCAGACTTAACTCTCTAGCAGTCTTGGCCTCTCGTACCAGTTTTGTTGCCTCCTTGGCCCTTCTCACATATTCCTCCCTATCCTCCTCTCTATTTGTCCTCTTGAATTTGTGAAAGGCCACTTTCTTTGCCCTCACCCCCTCCAAGACTTTTCTGTTTGGCCAACATAGCCTCTTAGCTCTGCTCTTCTTAATCTGAGTCCTGGTACAAGTCTCCGTAGCTTCCTTCAGTCCAAGTTTGATAATATCCCACTTCTGTTGTGTATCCATTGCCAGTGTTATCTCCTCTAGGCACCCTTTCAGTATTTCCCATGTCTTCCCAAATTCCATCCATCTAAAACAGCTTAATTTGGAGGTGGAGGTCGTGAGGGCTCACGGAGCAGCCCTCCCCCAACAGCACTGGAGCCCCGGTCTACCGCAGGTACAGACAATCGAATTCCCCCTTGTGTGGCCATCACCGTGACTGCACCAGCATCAGGGCTACTGTAAGGGCTGAGTTAGACAACGAGGCTGCTGACTTTGGTGCCTTTTTTATAATTTAAATGTCGGCACAGCAAAGGAGATAGTCTCTGCCCACCTCTAATATGCTTGCTGCAGCCTTGTCTGAGATGGAATCTGGACTGTTGCCTTAAGAAGAACTTTTACCCTGCAGATATTTAACTATTATTTAAAACTGTTTAGTGCTGTGTTACACCTCCGTCTGCCTCATTTCTTCTCACAGTAACCTTGCCCGAGATGGAATCTGGACTGTTGCCTTAAGAATAACTTTCACCCTGCAGATATTTAACTATTATATAAAACTGTTTAGTTCTGTGTTCCAGCTCCATCTGCCCCTGTTTCTGCTCGCAGTAGCCTTGCCCTGGAGAGAACCTGGACAGATGCTTTAAGGAATGACTTTGACCCTGCAGATATTTTAATAATCATTTAAAACTGTTGAATGCTGTGCTATAGCTCCAGTCTGCCCCTGTTTCTTCCTACGCTGTAGCCATGCACCGAGGGAATCTGTGCAGCTGCACAGAGTGAAATTTCTAACCTGCTAAAATATAAAGTTGAAATTAATTACAAGCGCTGTGTTCACAACTCGTTGCCCGATTTAATTAATGCAACTTGAGCCCTCAGCAGAATCCCTACCTTCTGTCCCCTATATAAAGGCCACTTCTTTTCTTCTCCTTCCTCCACAGCTTAATTCAGAGGCAGAGGTCATGAGGGCTCATGGAGCAACCCTCCCCCAACAGTATTGGAGCCCCAGTCTACTGCAGGTATGGACAATCAAATTCCCCCTTGCGTGGCCATCACTGCAACTGCATCAGCATCAGCGCTTCTGTAAGGGCTGAGTTGGAGCCCTGCCACCCCCACCACTGCCCTTGGTGAGCATCTGCTTATATAGCAGTGGTCACGTGAGCTGCAGAACCTATCAGCTCACTTTCCCATCTGCAGGTTCTCTGACCTCTCCACTAAAGGTCATATCTAATACTTTCCTGCCAGCTTTCTACCCTTTCAAGCTGCTGAAATCCCTACTTCTGCTTGCCCATTGCTGACAGTTATGGAAATAAAATACCGCATCCACTCTCCTGAGCTAAAACCTAAGGTACAGCTATAATCCTGTTGTGCTCCCTAAATCTCCATTTATAGTACCAACTAGCAGAACAGAATACATCCCCTGGCGTAAGGATCCCTACTCAACCTGATGACTCACATTGTAATTGCTTTACTGTTGACTACTGGGATGAGCTATTCCCTCCCAAACTCAACTTCCTGCTACTTTTGAGTCCAAAAACTGCCTGAATCTTGGGCCCCCATCTCTGATCCACAGCATGGGGAGCTCAGTATCCAGGGTTGCTCCCTCATCCATTGCTCAGATACATGGAACAACCCTTCCCCTCCCCTTCCCCTGGAACTGCTCTCTTTTGAACCCCACTGGAAGTCCTTACTCGGGCAACCTCAGCCTAAGCATGAGGGGCTAAATAAGCTTAGCCAAAGCACGCACAGACCACTACTGAAGATCCGCTGCTATAACCTAGCCCCCAACCTTAACAAGTATGACCCACCGAGGCCCCCCCCTTCCCTTGCAATTCTACTGGCCTCCCGGTCATGTTCAAGCTAGCACTTGGGGGGTACATCGAACCTAACCCCGGTCCCTTTTCTCCTAACCTTACCCTTAATGATCCCACCAACCCCCTCTGGGCCAAGCTGGTGCATATGAATATTGGGAGCCTAAGGCACAAAATCCATGACCTCGAGGCATGGACTCTACTCTACAAACCTGATATACTAGCTGTGACTGAAACATGGCTAAAGCCTCAAATCCTCCCCCATGAAGTTGACCTGGCTGGCTATCAGGCTATTAGAAAGGACAGAGTGGGGAAAAAAGGCAGGGGGGTTCTCATCTACCTCAGCTCCTCCCTGAATGCAGCCCAGATAGATCTCCCCTCTCTAAGTGGATCACAGAGTGAGGTCCTATTTGTCAAAGTACTCCAGGGAGACACCAAGCCCCTCTATATAGGGTGCACCTACCTCCCACCCCAATCTGCTGCCACCTCTCTTGAATCCCTAACCAATGTCCTCCATGAGCACCCCCTGGGTGAGACCATCCTCCTTGGGGACTTCAATCTAAACTGGCTTACCCCTGGGGCCTCCACAATCAAGAACTTAATATTGGACTCTTCACTTACCCAAGTGATTGATCTGCCAACCAGGCATAATACTTAGCCTGGCAAACATTCCCTACTCAACTGGGCACTCGTCTCTTGCCCTGACTGAACACTGACTGCTGGGATTATGTCAGACTTTCTGAGTGACCACTCTCCTATTTTCTGTGCCTGGTCCAACAAACCCCCCAAAACTGCCACTAGGGTGATTGAAGCCAGGAACTTCAGCAGGTTTGTACCTGCAGACCTCTGCTCCAACCTGTGGAAAATCTACTGGGACCCCATTGTCTCCCTCACCTCACTCGATGAGGTGCTAGAATACTTCACTAAAACATTCCTGTCCATAGCTAACCTGCATGCCCCATCAAAGAAACTCAGGGTACAGGGAAAGTGCCACAAATGGCTAAGCCCTAAACTAAAGCAGACTATTCATCTCTGTGACAGGGCGTGGGGACTCCACAAATCCTCTGGCTGTAACCTGACTGAGAGAAGTACCAGAATCTGAGGAACCTATGCAAAAAAACTGCCAAACAGGCCAAGTCCAAGTTCCTTAGAGACCTCCAAACCAGCCATCTAAGTGACCCTAAGAAATTCTGGGGCCACATAAACTCCCTCCTCAAAAGTTCCGCAAAAGCACAAGATGACTCACTGCTAGTTGGGGATACATTTACCAATGACTCCTCTAAAGTTGCCGATGCCTTCTGTGCCTCCTTTTCCAATCCTAACGGATATCTCCCACCCCTGCCTGGGACTCCCTTCCACCCCAACATGGACAGGGTGCTACCTCGGCCCTTATTCCACCTGCAACTTGGTGAATTGACAGCTGTACTTCCCCTTCTACTCAAAAATGAATCTAAACTCTTCTCCGGGAAATGACCTCTTAGAACCTCTGCTTCTGAGGGCTGCAGCCCCAGCTATCACCTATCCTGTCACCCTGCTCATTAACAGGTCCCTCTGTGAAGAAACTGTCCCCAGTAAGTGGAAGGTAATGACCACTATCCCTGTCCACAAAAAAGGACTCAGGACAGAGTGGGAAACTATGGGCCCATCTCTCTTCTCAGCCCCCTGGGGAAAATTCAGAAAAAGCTTGTACATAATCAACTCCAAGACTACCTTGAGCAACACCTACTCCTCTCCAACATACAGCATGGCTTTAGGAAAGGCCATGGCACCGACACCACCCTTATTCATCTAACATCTGACATTCTCAAGGCCATGGACCAAGGCATCCCTATGGGCACCCTATTCATTGACCTGTCCAAGGCCTTTGACCTGGTCAGCCATGAACTTCTCCTTGCCAAACTTCATTGACTCAGCCTGGCTCAGCTCTCACTCTCCTGGTTTGTGAGCTACCTGACTAACAGATCTCAAAAAAGTCCATTGGAGAGGAGTACAATCTGGCACTAGAACCATGATCTCTGGGGTACCCCAGGGCTCGAGCCTGGGCCCCCTATTATTCTCACTCTTCCTAAACGACATCAAAAGGGACTGTGCACCTAGCAACCTTATCCTCTATGCGAATGACACCGTTGTCTACTGCAGCGACACGCAACCCTTCGTTATCTCCTCCAAACTTCAGGCCAGCCTCTCAGCTCTTGAGGTCTTGTTCACCACTAACTCCCTACAACTGAATGAAGACAAAACAAAGGCAGTCCTGTTCCGGGACAAGACACCTGGACAATGACTGTAGCGAGCTACTCCAGTGCACTACAGCCCAAGGGAGGAAAGTAGAGGTCACTGACCAATTCAAGTATCTTGGGGTTCTCCTTGACTAGGAGCTGACCTATAAACTACATATCGATGCTTTAACTAGATCCATACAACAGAGGCTCAGTCTTCTCTACCGCTTGGGAAACTCCCTCTCCGGGGAGGCACGATGAGCCATAGCAAACTGTAACCTTCTCCCCTTCATGCTTTATGGTTCTCCTGTACTACAGTCTCTCCAGGAGTCAGAGCTAAACAAACCTTCCACACTTTACCACTGAGTAGCTCGCTTTGCAACAACTCCTCCCCAAGGAGGCATCACTGTGAGGCCCTCTCTGAACTACACTGGCCCTCCCTACGGCTTAAGCTGGCCTATCCTATGGCCTGTCTGGCCTTTAAATTCACCTCCTTAGGCCATCTACCTCACCTGAATGGGCTGCTCACCTGTAAAGTCCATTGCCGAACCCTACGGTCCACAGCAAGTCATCACCTTGCCATCTTCCACGTTCGCACTAACCAAGGAAAGCGCTCCTTTCAATATGCGGCTTCTCACTTATGGAACACTCTCCCAGCAAGCCTACTTGACAAACCTACCCTCCTAGGGTTTAAATCTGGCCTCAAAACATGCCTTCTGTAACTCAGCCTCTGTGATTGTAATCACTAGACCATGTCCATGACCTACCCCCTTCCTACGTCAGCTGACCAATGCCCTCCACCCATTGTAACGCCTATGGATAATGCTAAAAACACTGTTTACCTGACTTAAGCAACTGTTTCAACCTTGTAATTCCTGCTATCTCCTGTTCCCCTTGTATATTAACCACTCCCTGACCTGTACCTACTATTAGTCTACTGTACCCCAATGATTATGTATGCACTCACTGTAACTTAATATGTATTTCATTCAAATCCTACTGTATTTTTCATCTATGTATGTAGTCGTTGTAACTAACTCCGGGTCGCCCCTGAAAAAGGGATCTCTGGTCTCAGTGGGCATACTGGGTTACCAAAATCTAAATAAATAAATAAATAAAATCCATCATCCTTGTCACTGATCCTACAAACTCCCTGTTCAAACTGAGGGTAAACCGTACCGAATGGTGGTCACTCCCAGCTAGTGGGTCCTCCACTCTAAGTTCCCTCACTGCCTCCCAATTTGATAATACCGGGTCAAGTGTATTATCCAACCTAGTTGGCATGCCAGCCAACTGTGCCAAAAGACTGTCTTGAAACACATCTAGTATCTGTTCCCTGACAATTGAGGTGGCTGGAGTACTCCAATCCATCCAGGCAGATTGAAGTCCCCAACAATCACCACAGTCCCCTTTTTACATACCCACCGAATCTGTTCTGTCAACTTCCTATCCATCTCCTCAGACTGAGCTGGTGGTCTATACACCACCCCAAACCTCTGTTTTCTGCTCTTAGAGTCCAGGAATTGCATCCATAACACCTCTGTCCTCTCTTTCTCCCTCTTGGCCCTAGTGCATGTAATCCCATCCCTTACATAAACTGCCACCCATCCCTCCTCACCCCTCTGTCCTTCCTATAAATTCTGTACCCTGGGCTCACCAGATCTCAGTCATGATGTTGGGAGGCCCAGGTTTCTGTTATGGCTGCAATGTCCACCATCCCTTCAGATAACAGAGCTTGAAGCTCAGACATCTAGTTACCTAGGCTCCTCACATTTAGGGATACCACCCTCCACCCAGTACCATTCTTCTCCCTACCCACAATCCCCATAATCTGACCCCTCCCCTGAATCCCAACCCTGAAACAAACATTATTGCTGTGGGGGTCAGCTCAATCAGCTCCCTGACCTGGTGACCCTGCAATCTAGGTGCATACTTGCCTCTCCCCTACCTAGTTTAAAAACTCCTTTGATGATAAGTATTCCTCCAGTTTACACTTCAAAACTTCTTACCCCTCTCAACTTAAGTGTAATCTATCTTTTGCATGCAAAACATTGTTATCCCATGTGCTTCCCCAATCACTCACAAGCCCATACCCATGAGGACAACACCACCCACCCAACCAGGAATTGAACTCTGCTATTCTTTCCTTCCTTGCCCTGCTCACCCTTGAAACTGGCAGCACTCCTTATCTCCTTACACATCCTTCCCAGTTCCTAAAATATCTCCCTTACTGACTCCATCATGCATAATTAAAATAGATTAGTAATTTCAATAGCTACACAGAGGAGTATTAAAATGAAAGCATTGGTATATTGTCTGACAATATACCAATGCATTCATCCTATGCATGTAATTTTGAAATTGCTGGTCTGTTTATAGATAGCAGTATTGCACTTTAGTCTGAGTATTTTTGCACTATAGGCACTTCAATATTGTTGTACTGAATGCTTTTGTTGCACTTACACTATTGAATATTGTGGGTACTGTCTCTTTAATGTATGTGTTTTTAACGTGTACCAGTGTACCTAATCACATATTCTGAAGAAGACATCATGAGATGTTGAAACATCAGTATTCATGTGAGTCAAGGTGTAATGCTCAGATATGCTACAGTCAGCAAGTGAAAGCATGAAATTTAAAAGTTAAAAAGTTTCTTTACACCACAGTGTGGCCCATGCTAGCAAGTTAGCAAGTACATTGTTGCTGAGTAAGTAACCTGATTATGTTTCTGTCTGTTGGTGATGAATAAAAAGAATTGGTGGATTTAAAAGTTGAAAGCCATCTATATACAGGAGTTCCGGTCATTACCACTATAATGGCTGTGTTTTGGATGTACTCGGGTATATGCACCTTGCAATGTTTGTGTCTAAAAAGAGACACTTCAGAGCCACTGCCAGCTGTGTTCCTTTAACTGTAAATAGTAAATAGTTTGAACATTAACGCAGACATCTTATTATCCTGTCTCCTGACAAATCACTCAACGGTCATCTATTCAGGGTACATGTTTTGCATGTTTTCTGTTTTTAAAATTTTTGTTTATGTCAGACTTTCACTTGGAAATAACATTACATTTCTGAGCTATTTTTTCAAGGTTCCCATGCAGCATAATATTTTCAAACTTTAAAACCTTTACAACTTAAACATTAAAATATACTTTGTACTGAAACCACCCCAAAAAAAACAACAAATTGTTCTTAAAATCTGAAATCTTGTAACTCTGTTTTGTCTATGGAACTATGGAACTGTTATGTCCATGTACTCTTGACAAGGAGCCTTTGGAAATGAGTTCTTGACTCAAAGGATTGTAATTCTGATATGTACAAATAAATAAACAAATAAAACCACCAAAAGGCCCTATTCTGGAACAAGCTCTAAAGAACCTGTAAGTTTCATAATTTAAACCATTGTAGTTTTATTCATTACTGGTGAGCAAAAGGGTGTCTTAAAATGGTGATTTTTAGGTAAATTCACAAATAAATAACTTTTAAAACACAAAACTTAAGTCTGTCAAATTTGCCAAACATTTTACCCCAGGAATCATACTGCATACATCAGATTTCAAAGTTCTTGATGTGCAGACCACCAAGATGCTGTATAAACTTATTTTTACAAAAACACTAACTCAGCCCTCATATACTGTTGCTACCACACCTTTAAACAGCAATGTATTTACCAAAAAGTAAGTTGATACATCAGTTAGGGTTGAAGCACAAAGCCACTAGAGTAAGAAAAAATGCAGCATTAGGGCAAAAGGTCCCCTGACTTTGGTGAATGTGTGGTATGGGGTTCCTTGAGATTTTATTGATTACGCAAAGCAGCATTGGTATTACCCTAATTTTTTGCATTATCCTCTTAGATGTGGATATGCTGGTTTGCAAAAATTATATACAACAGAGAGTTGCAGACATGGGGCCAGTAACATCTAAGAATCTGTCCTGAATTCAGTCCAAATAATATAACAAAATAAAAATGTTACCTTCTAGTGGATATACTTTATTGGAAGTGTGATCACAGCAAATCAAACAGGTCTTTAAAAGTCCAAAAGGCACACTGTTCAATGAAGTAATAGTGATAAAGTCAAATGGCACTGCAGGAAAATGCCACATAAGTGCACCGGTCCTTGCTTCTTGCATAATGGGTTTCATGCATGTGCGCATTTTCAGAAACAATACTTCGTTTTATTATGCTGGACTGAGTGTGATTATTCAAGAGAAAACCTTACTGCGGATCCCCTATCTCTTTGTATGTGTATCTTGGCTGCAGCACAGCTGGTCTCTGGATGCAGTTTCAGCATTCAGGTATCTGCGAGTATAACAGAGTTCAATAATTCAGAATTATAAGTGACTGAGTCAAGTTACTTTGCAGGTGGTTTGTAGTAGTGGGAAGGTTATTGCCCAGAATGGTGTTGATGCCAGCCTCTAGATTTTTAGGGGACTTACCTTCCTCATTAAAATGACAGCTGTATTTCTGAGTAGTAGGTACATTTACCAGCCATGATCATGGAGAGTGGATTTGTACCAGCCCATGCAGCATCTCACCTGCAGAAGAAGTTCAGAAATGTCAGGGGAGATCCAGTTATTATGACTACCCATAACTAACTAATCTGTATGGCCACAGTCTGTCACATATGATCTTGCTTTCAGTTATGACAATTTTCAATGCTGTCTCAACATCTGGAATGAGATAAAACCATTCCAAGGGTATGTTATTCAGTCTGTGTTGCAGTTTGTCCTAGTTTTTAATAAGATTTATTTTGATATACAGAATGTATTATGATGGTTCTTTGGAAGTTTTGCCCTGCCATTAGCAAAGGGTGGTTTTCAACAAACTCAGGTATGTTCCTAGGCCAATATTCTGCTTGACCTATTAGTTATGATCATGTTAATTCATGAACCTTTTTAAATTTTATTGTTGAGTCTTGCAGTTTTTATTAGTTGGATCAAATTATTGTTGGCATCACAGTCATCATGTGGTTGCCTCTTTAACCACCAGGATGCCATCGTTGTTGTACTTGTAAATATTGTGAGGTAATTAATGCAGCAAACACCTTTAAACACCCTATGAGGAAAGAGTCTTTAGTCTAGTAATCCCAACATTTATGAATTGTAACACTAAGTCACTTGTCTAAAGTATCTTCCCGGACACTCTTGTAATGTGTTTTGCATTGGTAAAACTCTATGAAAAAAATGTCAGAGTGGGTAAATACATGTATACCATTGAGAAGAGTGACATGGATAATGTACTGGCACAACATTTTCACATTCATGAGGTATTGCACCATTTGTTTTTTCTTGGTGTTAGGAAGCTCCAAGTTGGTCCACATACACATAACATAGATGATGTACTCCTGTGAAGGGAAACATTTTGCATTTAAAGACTAGGACCCCAGTGACACTTGAGCCTTAATGATATAACTGACTTGGCCTCCCTTCTGGTTTAAAACATCAGATTTGCCTTTGAATTCTCCCCCTATATTTTCTTTTTCTTTTTAGTTTTAGTGCTGTTTCAATTATCTGGCAACTGCATGTGATAGCTGCTGCTATAGTGGGAGAAAGTGAGTTCTGTGCATGCAGGGGACAGAGGACATAGGGAAGCATTTGAAGATAGATGCTGAACCTAATAGTTGTGTCTGGTATGAATTGATCCCCCCAAAAAATTTTAGACTCTAGACTAGTCTGAGGAAGTGTGCGCGCGAGTAGTGAGGAGTGGCGACATGGGACAGCAGGAGATGTGGGGGAAATGGGGAATACAGTACATAAAACAATGAAATATGTTACAAAATAACAAAAACATTAGTAGAGTTTTGGTTATTTTGAACTTTATAAAATTTGTAATTGTGTTGAGGTTGGCTACTGACTTTTCCATTTTTCCTGAGTGCATTACTGGGGAGAGAAATACAGAGAGTGGCTGACACAGCACGGGTAATGGAGATGTGGGCAGAGATAGGTCAAGAAAGAGGCACTTATTCAAATGAAAGCTGACAGAGCAGGGCTAACCTTTTTTTGGTTTTACACTTGCCTGCTTTTCTGTTGATAAGTGAAAAAAGTGAAGCACGAGGGGCACCACAGTTTCCCTGATCAGCTGGCAATTGCAGGACAAGCTGCATCAGTGAGAAATAAAATGGCAGCATTTTAAAACTTCAACATTTGTAATGGCACAGTGATTTCTATTCTGTGTCCTGTATTTGAGTACTTGTTACTACCTGTGCATTGAGCAGATTTGATGCATATGTAATAACCAATCAAAATGCAAGATTTTCTCTCCTCATTTTATAAATCCACACAAACCCCAGCTTGGACTTGATGCTAGGGAGGGTGAGCAGTGTCTGGTGGTGTTTCGTGACCCAGAGTTCTGCAATAACATTGGCCAGCTGAACACTAAGTATCTATGGGCCATGCTAGATATTTCTGGGGCACGATATCTCCATCACCAATTACTCCAAGCCCTATGAGCCTGCATGGAGGGTTTTGGGCCAGTTTTTGGTTTTGTTAAATCTTATCTGTGAAGATGTGGCAATATGTGGAAGACTGACATTTCCCACAGTTCCATGCTCCACATTAAACAGGGTATCTGTTATGGTTCTGGGACAGGTATGTGGCTGAATGCCTGACATCTGACTCCTTCTTGCACCTCACACACCTCTGGCTATGGCATGCTTCTTTTCAAATGAAGGGCAGGCAGACCAGAGACTGAGAATCATGCCACAGGTGCAGCACTCTATGAGTGGGAAGCTCCATGCACTAGATACATACCTTTAGCATATATTGCACCTGTGTTTGTGGATTGGGCCCTGAGAATTAGACCATGACACTGTGGAGAGTATAGCTTTTTAGCTGACCATTTTAAATAAGGTTAAGCATAGAACACTTTGACTCATATATGTGCTATGGGAGA
The DNA here is from genome assembly GCA_016271365.2 of Neoceratodus forsteri. Taxonomy (NCBI): domain Eukaryota; kingdom Metazoa; phylum Chordata; order Ceratodontiformes; family Ceratodontidae; genus Neoceratodus; species Neoceratodus forsteri. The sequence continues at coordinate 1,577,907,435 of CM057449.1, read as the reverse complement.
GAATAAGTTAAAAGTTCTTGAACTGACACTGACCTGAGAAGGCTGCAGAATAACATGTATAACTACATCACCTATTCTCTTCTCAGGCAACATTTTACTAAACCTGATGAGATTGTGGAAGCCTACTTTTACAACTCTACTGATTGACACTCATTTCTCTCTTGGGAGTTCATAACTAAGCAGGTTTCTCTGCCTTACATCAGAATCAACCTGTACAGGATGCTATTCCATTAAAAGTAGAGGCCTTGCCATCTAGTATATTTCAAACTGAGATTTAATAACAATCCTACTTAGGAAAGCATTCAGAGTCAGCATAGGAGCTCCATCTGAAAGATATCAGTTTATTTTACCAAGGTTCCAGATGCTAATCATGTCTCCACCATATGCAGAAGAAATGGAAGCGAAACTCCTTTAGAATATTTAACATTCACTGCATCTGGTCCTCTTCAGTCCCCAGGAATTACTTTTCTTTCCCACACAGCTGAACCACATGACTTCCATGATTGCTGGCTCCTGCAAAGAGTTCAACAAAGAGATCAAAAAAAATTCCTCTAGCTTTACGTAACTACAAGTAGTTCCCTTCCCTGCCTTCAGCACGTTAACTTGTTTCACTAGGGACTACTAGCCTACATGGATGGCTGCATTCACATTTACAGCTGGTTCTAGCAATGGAAATAAATTCTTATTTATTTGAAAGAAAAAAGTTTTATAATTGATCCTTAAAGAAATATTTTCCCCTAGCAAAATGGTATCTCTTTATGATTAAAACACCTGGCATCTTCTTACAATACAAAACTTATTTCTGCAGCTTTCAGAACTGTGGTTGATTAATATACTGCAGTTTCTGTAACTTTTCTGTTTTAGTACTAAAATATGTGTTCAGTCAGAAGAGTGCGTGCAAGATATTGGACAGAGAAACAACTCACAATGAATGGACAACAAGTAATCTAAATTTTTGGCAGGGGAAATCAGACAGATCTATTAATTGTTCAATGTAAATCAGACAGATCTGTTAATTGTTCAGTTTTTTGCAGGACTTAAATATGCCTGTTTCTTCAGGATGAACGATTGCAATCTACATATTTCAGTCAATAGATTTTCACTGAACAAATATTCCAAGTTAAAAATATCAATACTGCAATTTCTTGGTTAGATGGTGGAGGCCCCATTAATTGTGCAAAAGTAAGCAGGTATGTGCTCATTGTCTATTTTTGGACCTAAAATTGTATATATAGGAGCGTCACCCAGTAGTTTCTATTTATATATTATAAAATGAGTAGGAAAAATCATGTCTGCTGATTGTTTGAAACACATCACATGACCATGCATATATCAGAGTGCGACTGCACACCTTAGAGTGAGTTATCTAATACTTAACAAACCAAGAAAGTACATACTGCAAAAAGCACATACTGTAGCTAAAATTGGAGCAACAACATTTAATCTTTTTGTAGGAGTTTTCATGTCTGTATCTCTAAAGAGCAGCACATCATAACCTGGTGAAGGCTTTTAGTTTCCTATTGACTATTTGAGGTGCTCTGTCGTTCAAATTACTTAAAACCCAGTAAAACCAATCAAACTAACTGATGCTTCATTTTTCATATACGATCTATAATCTATGATCAAATAATGTCTACATTTATTCAAGTGTGTCAGACAAAGATTTAACACAAGGGGTATACCATTTCTGTTCAAATACTGCAAAAAAGGGAACCTTGCTGTTAATGTATTATTTAGTTATAGGAACTCGTTGCCTAACTCTAGAGTATATTGAACAGACACAGCTTTAACAATAGTTGTCATATTCTTTGCAAAAACATTGTTATTGCACCAGTTAGGGTTCAGCTTAATGCCACAAAAGCAGGGAAATGTGGCACTAGGGTTTCCAAGCCTAAGTCCCCACCCCCACCACCCAAGCTGCAAAAGGAAAAAACATTAGGGTTTTGGGTCTCTCTGGAGTTCTGATGAATCAGTGGTGGGGTCTTCCTTGGGATTGTCCACCCTAATGCTTACCCCTTCCCCAGCCCATAGCCTCCTGTTCAAAACATAAGGTGAAGCTCCAAGCCAGTACTTTATAGTGATACACTCTCCAAAGGTAGAGAAGTATGCATCACCACATGTTGCCAACACAGTTTGTTGTATCTTTATTCCTGAAGGGCTCTGTGGGCCCTGCATGAAGAAAGGAGATAACTTCTGACTTTGTTTGCTCAGAAAACAGGGTGGGTATTTGGGCTAATGACCCCAAAGAAGGCAACCACTGATTCATCAAACTCTGCAGACCCAAAACCCTAATGTTGCTTCTTGGGGGGGCATGGAGTGGGGTTTTGGGTTTGGAAACCTTACTGCCACATTTCCCTACTTTTGTGGCATTAAGTTGAACCCTAACTTGGTGCATTAACAACGTTTTTTTTACAAAGAATTTCCTTTCTGTTTGAGTTACTGAAATCATATCCTCATTCACTCAAGTCTCTTAATGACTATTGTGAAAACTATTATTGAAAACTAGCAAAGTTATAAGTGAAAGTTGAAATACTACAATGTTCACTGATAACCTGGGCATTTTACCATATTTGTACACCACATTTTCAGCCTAGTCTTCTTAGTACCCCTCCTCATTAACCACATAGGTGACAATTTTCAAAACCCTGCTAAAATGTCATTCCACACCTTGGAAACATCATTCTGTGTCGGGTGTGAAAACACATTTTGGCTAGGATTTGAAAGATGACAGCTGTCATGTTCATGAGGTGGTGTGAAAAGATGGCTATTTTGAAAACTCTGGGTTCAAAATATTTAAAATGACTGAAGTTATGAGTGAGCATAGAAAAATGTCAATGTACATTCAAAACATTGCCATTTTAACATATTTTAACCCCAAATATTCAACATAGCCTTCTTATGACCCCACTTCATGAACAAGGGCAGTGAGAATTTTCAACCCCCCCCCAAAGGTGATTTTGCAAAGTGACCAGGAAATCACCTTTTGGGCAAGATTTGCATAATTCTGCCACAATTGGTCATGAGGAGGGGTCCCAAAAAGGCCATGTTGAAAATGTGGGGTCAAAATATGTAAAAATGACAAAGTTATGAATCAAAGCTCAAAACAACATTGAAATACATTAAGCCGCACTTACCTGACTTACTCATGTTGCAGTCCCCAGTTCCAGAAGCAAGACATGTCTTCAATCACAAAGTAAATCTACATTGTGGGTCAGGTAAGTAAGGGTGTGTGGGGTATGTGTGTGGGGAGGTGGATGCTGAGTGGAAGGTCAGGGTGGGTGGGTTATGTGTAGAGGGGTCAGATTGGTGAGGGACCATTTTCTTTTTTACAGGGTTAAAAAAACATTGAGGGATGGTTATCTTTAATTCAGAGGATATTCTGACAATGGGAATTGGGCACCCCAGTGTAGCTCTACTGTTCAGCAGCACCAGGGGTGGGCACCCCGGTACTTCCATGTACTTATTGGAATGGAGGAACACCCTTGAGGGAGGGGGTCAAGACAAGAAACAGTACTGGTGGTGTGCACCCTGGTCTGCCCATATAATATACTTAATAAAGATTGGGAAAGGTGGCTGTGCAACCTGGAGGGGAGGGGGGAGAAAAAAGTGGTTCCAGGGATGGGAACCCCAGTCAACTTAAAAAATAACTAGATAGAGATAGATAGATAGATAGATAGATAGATAGATAGACAGACAGACAGACAGACAGACAGAATAGGGGATGGCCAGCTCACTGCTTCAACTGAAGCTGGCAGCACAACTCCAGCTGTGGCTTCAACAGTCAAGAAAGTCCCACTGTTTTCATACAGAGAACACAGGTGAATTGGTTCTCTCTCTCCATGCTTGGCACCCTGGATTTTAGAATGCCTAGAAAAGGTATTTCTGGCATTTTATTCAGAAAATAGACACCAGAATCTAGCTAAATTATCCTGTTTACCTAGGTTCAGGTGTTTTTTTCCTTTTTCTTTTAGTTGAAAATATATCATTTTTATGCATTTTCAATGTTTGTGAGTTAAAAAAATAAACAAGATGACAGCTGTCAGGCTTAGTATTTTTTTTTCCACATGATCAGTATTTTTTTCCACATGACAAGTAAATCACAAAAATAAGCACTCATGTCAGATTTTATTTTTTTACCAATCACTTTTCTCAGTTATCAAAAAAATGTGTATAACTCTGAAATTGTATAATATGTTTTAATGAAACCATCAAAAGGTACACCCTTGACATAGGCCACTCCGACTCAGAAAATTTCATGAAAACATTCTACACTATCTATGCAATGGGTGAGAACATAAAATACACAATGTTAAGTATAGGGAAACCAAATGCATTTTTTTGTTTCTTTTTGATGCACTATTATAGAATCATAGAACCTGATGGCAGAAAAGGACCCCATGGTTCACTCGAAAACTGAACAAGATGCCATCAAAAAACTTTTCATGCCTTGAGACTCTGACAGCCTGACTGCACATGCCAACTTTTGGGCTAGTCCATCAAACAATGCCAAAGTTAGTAAGATGCAAAAATTGGGGTTTCACATTAAACAGCCAACTCAGCCCTAACTATAGGGGTGCTACTGCACCCCAATAATGGTACTTTTAAGGGAGCTCATGGATTCTTTAAAACAAATGTCTAAAGTTCTTAATATGCTTGTGAGTAATGTTTATATAATACATGATAAGCACATGTTTTGGTATCTTCAAAAGTTGTTATTAATGTCAGAATGTTAAGAATAACTATGTGCAGGATACAGTTGAGTGTGTGCAGCTGTGAGCAGAAGCTGCATGTAGTGTGCTAATAAGGGATTCCTTTCATTTCTAAAAGAAACAGCTCTGTGGCTGGCTGAAATTGCCTATTGCTTGATGTTCTTTGGCCCAAATAATCACATAACAATACTCTTACAGTCAACATTTACTTTATAAACATGCTACTCCTGTATTATAAAAAAATAAAGAAAACACTCAAGTGTGAAGAAGTTGCTGATACTCACACCTCATAGGTACTGTAATGTCATAGGAAGGAACACTTGACCTGACTTTAGTTCTGTGACATCACAGTACCTACTCAGTGTGTAAATCGGCTTGTTCTTCGTTCTTCAGTATCATTTATTCTGTATGGGCCCGATTCACAAGAGTTGGCACAAGCTGTGCCAAAGGCAGCTTGCACCGACTGCTGGTGCATCAGTGACCCTGCGGCGAATTCACTATTGGGTAGGGTCCCAGAAGCAAAGCCATGTGGCTTGCACCAACCTTGGCACTGCACCAAATACATGGCGCATCCCGAAGGTGTGCCACAAGGCATGGGGCAGAGGTGTCGTAACAGTCCCATGGACAGCAGACCCTGGTGGCTATCATTCCCCCAGCCCTGGTCCATGGTAGAACTATTATACAAAACAACAACCTGATGGTCTAGTGTTTCCCTGGTCATCCCTGATCCCTGCTATGTATGGTAAAAAATAAACCCTGGTGGTCTAGCAGTTCCCCCATCATCTCTGATCCCTGCCATGTATAATAAAAATAAACCCTGGTGGTTTAGCGCTAGACCACCAGGGTTTATTTTTACTATACAAGGCAGGGATCGGGGATGATTGGGGTACTGCTAGACCACCAGGGTTTATTTTTGCTACATATGGCAGGGATCAGGGCACTGCTAGACCACCAGAGTTTATTTTTGGTATGCATGGCAGGGATTGTGGATGATTGGGGAACCGATAGATCACCACGGTTTATTTTTACTATACATGGCAGGGTTCAGGGATGAGTGGGGGACTGCTAGACCACCAGGGTTTATTTTTTTTAATAATCCTATCCGGGATTGTGGGGTGCTACACCATCACATTTTATGTTTACTGTGCAGATCAGGGATACTAAAAGGGATTGAGGTGGGGGGGCACGACACATTGCAACAACTGTCCAAACCCTCCCAGAGGCCATTCTAAGTACCCTTAGATCAGCCCTGGCTGTTCTAAGGGTACTTAGAATGTATCCCTCTGGGAGAATTTTGTGAATACAGAAATGGGGGATATGGCAGCCTGACTCTGCTGCAAGCCCCCCAATGCCATGCCACTGCCCAGGTTTTGGGTCAAGGCTGGCCCAAGATCCCTTTGGTGCAGGCAGCCTGTGTTTGATGCAGGCTGCCTTTCTGAATAGCTCCTGTGGCATCTCTTTGTGCAAGGTGCCACTCACATCATTCATGTTTGATGCAAGCACCTTGCATCATTCTAAGGGTTTTGTGAATCGGGCCCTATATCTTTTTCAGGACTTACATAACCATTGATTCTAATCAAATCTAAAGGAGATAGAAAATGTCTATGTTGGTTATGCTATTATAATTAACAGATCTCCCTTTTTTCCCATTGGGAAACTGTGCTGTAATTTACATTTATAAAGGAGCATTTATAACGATTTCCCTGGCTCTGCACATTCACCCACCACAGTTTGTCCCTGCCTGCCACTTGCTACTTCCTTCTTAGCCGAAACTGAGCCGCTGAGGAACTCGGCAGTAAGTTTTTTTTTTTAAAGTAATTTTCCACATCGGGTTTATCGAGTGAATGCATGAGTCCAGATGGTCTTTTACTGGCTTATAATAAGGTGGTGGGAGATGCTATGGACTCATTAACACCTGTTCGTGTTCGCCCACTCAATCCGCACCCAAGGACCCTGTGGTTTGATGGGTCCTTAAAGGAACTGAGGAGGGTTGGTTGAAGGCTAGAGAGAGCTTGGCGGAAATTCTGCCTTGATGCTCAAAGGTTTAGATTGATGGAACATTATAAGATCAATCAATCAGCAATAACCTATAAGAAGGCAGAATTTGTGTTTGGGGAGATTGCTGCTGCACGAAATCGGCCAGCTCAGCTCTTTTGGACTGTGGACAGACTGTGCAATCCAGTCTGTCTTCAGTCTGGAAGAGGTTTTTCACAAATAAAGTGTGATGAGCTTGCTCGATGTTTTGCAGATAAGGTTGCCAGCATCAGGAGAGGTATTGGCCTGTCTCCCTCTATGAGGGATTGCGGAGACTGGCAGGAGGTTGCGTACACCCGGTCTGTCTGGTCTGGCTTCAGCCAGCCAGAATTCTTGGATATTGTGAGAATTGTCCAGACTTTGAGGCCAACCAGTTGTAGTTTGGACCCGGGCCCTATGCCACTATTGGTACGTTATGTACTGTAGATGTTATCTGCCCGATCCTTGCTGAAATTGTCTGGTGTTCCTTGGAAAAGGAGGTGTTTCCTGATCCCCTCAAGGAGGTGGTCATTCAACCACACCTTAAAAAATCTTCCTTGGATCCAGACTGTCTAGCAAACTACAGACCTGTTTCTAATCTACCCTTTGTGGGTAAGGTTATTGAGAAGGTGGTTGCGTTGCAGCTGGATGACCATTTTATAACCCACAATGTCCTGGATGCTCTCCAGTCTGGATTTAGGAAGAGACATAGCACCAAGACTGCCCTTGTTCAGGTGTTAAATGATCTCCTAATTGCGAGAGATCGAAAGGCTCATACTATCTTAGTCCTTCTTGATCTCTCGGCGGCATTTGACACTGTAGACCATGGTTTGCTTTTGGAGCACCTGCGGCACTTCTGTGGATTATCTGCCACGGTTCTAAGTTGGTTTCGATCTTTCCTCACAGGCAGGTTACAGAGGATTGTCACCAGAATTTATTCTTCTGAAGCCCTTCCCCTATCCTGTGGGGTGCCGCAGGGCACCATATTGGCACCCATGTTGTTTTCAGTGTACATGCTGCCATTGGGAGATATCATGAGGAAGTACAGTTTGGGTTTTCACTGCTATGCAGATTGTACCCATCTGTATATGTCCTTTATGCCCGGACAGGATGATGTGGTCTCTGTGCTTAACAACTGTCTAACCGAGATCAAAGATTGGATGAGCTCTGGTTGGCTGAGGTTAAATCCAGACAAGACTGAGGTGTTGGTTATGGACCCTGGTCATCTGGAGGTGGGTCTTCTGTCTGGACTTCCTTCTGGACTATGGATTGATGGTGTCCAGCTCATGACCTCAGATCGGCTGCGTAATCTGGGTGTTATTTTCGATAGCGGTTTAACTTTGAAATCTAGGTTTCCGCTGTCATTAAATCTTCCTTTTACCATCTAAGAAATATCTCTCAGGTGAAACACCTGGTTCCTCCGACTGACCTTCCAATATTGGTCCATGCCTTCATAACCACCCACCTTGATTACTGCAATGCCCTCTGCCTAGGGCTTCCTGTGGTTGATATCTGCTGCTTGCAGTTGGTGCAGAACGCGGCAGCCAGGCTTCTGACTGGTACGTCTGGGACTAGTCATATTACGCCTGTGCTGTGTGAACTGCACTGTCTGCTGGTACAGTAGCGGATCACCTTTAAGGTCGGCTTGCTAACCTATAAAGCCTTACATGAGCAGGAACCCCAATATCTGTAAGAGCTCCTGACTCCCTACTGTCCCCACCATTCACTCCAATCCACTGACAAGGGAGTGCTAGAGATTCCCAGGGTTCATTTGAAAACATCTGGGGCATGCACTTTTTCTTATGCTGCACCTACCCTGTGGAATTCTCTACCTCGTCAGTTAAGAGAATGTTCGACCGTCATGAGTTTTAAATCAGATTTTAAGACTTATTTGTTTTATCAAGCTTTTTTTGGATGATTTGAATTTCTGTTATTGTTTATATTAGATCTTATTGTAAAGCGCCTTGATATCCTGAAAGGCACTCAAGAAATAAATTTTACCTTACCTTACCTTACCTTACCACATATAGGGGCAAACAAAACATGCAACCCCAAGGAAGGTACATACTTTCCTCTTGGCCATTGTCATGGCCCATCCTTGGATGGCCTTAATATTCAATGGTTCAGGACAGATGTTCCCACTTCCCACCCTGTGCCCAAGGTATGACATTTTTGCCATTTCTATTTGGCAGTTCTCTGCCTTGACTGTTGATCCAGTGGCCTGCAGTTGGCTGAATACCTTGGTCACATGCCTGATGTGATCCTACTAAGTCTGGCTGAATATGGCAATGTTATCCATGTAGAGTACACCAGAGCAAAGTCTCCTGCCTCACTCTGAATACAGTCCACAAGTAGTTGAAAGGTGGCTGGCACATTCTTCATCCTGAATGGTATTACGCAGAACCTGAATAATCCAAATGGGTGACAAAACCTGACCTTTCTTTGGTTTCAGGGGTCACAGGTACCAGCCAAAAGCCCTTTATCAGGTATATGGTGGACAAGTAAAGGGGTCCCCTGAATCTCACTAGCACTTTATACATCCGAGCTATGGGTTATGCTTCTGACTCTGTGTAGTTGCTGAGCTTGTGATAGTCAATGCAGAACCTTGTGGTCCAATTCTTTTTGGGATTCAGTACCACGGGGGAGGCCCAGGGATTACTGTACTCCTGGATGACCCTGAGTGCCAGAATCTCCTTGGTCTCTTCCTCTATGGCATGCTTTACTCCTTCTGGGACTCTTTAAGGTGGTTGTCACAGTGGGGCTATATCTATGTCATGCTCTGCCAGGGTGGTATACCCAAGTTTCCCCATGAACATTTCACCAAATGTATGCAGCACCCCACTCATTTTGGCAACCTGAGGCAGTATCAGACACTCTGAGAGGGTAATAGCATCCACTGAGGATTCTCCCTTAACCTCTCCCAGGAGATCCACCAGTATGTGGGCTTCTGTTCCCTCCTCCACATAGCTGCACATAGCCGGGACCATTTCATCCTTGTAATGATGGGGTTTCATCAGGTTTGTCTGATAAACTCACTGTTTGCACCTTCTGCTTGGTACCTCCACCATGCATTTAACATAATTTACCCTCCTGACCACCTAGTATTGCCCCTCTGAAGCAGTCTCCAATCTGTTCTACTGGATGGCAATGAGCACCATCACCCGTTGCCTGACTTTGTAGTCTCGGGCTCTGGCCCCACAGTCATACCATGTCTTCTGCCTCTGTTGTGCAGTGGCTAGGTGCTCCTGGGCAATCCCCACAAGCTCGTTGAGCTGTGCCCTGAAATTCAGAATATACTTAACAACAGATTCCCTTTAGGGAGTAAACTCCCCCTCCCATTCATCCCTTACTAAATCAAAGGGGGACCTCTTGCCCGATTGCCAAAGAGGATCTCAAAGGGTGAGAACCCTGTGCACTCCTGGAAGACTTCCTTATATGTGACTAATAGATGGGGTAGGTACTCAAGGCATCCAATACTGAATGTGTGTGTAAAACAATGATTAAACACCCCTATATATACACTGTTTCTCATAATTGTTGACTTTTACTGTAAATTGTAGGCTTTTAATGTACGTCACTTGTGTGACCCGCAACATACTCTGACACTGCTGTACTTCTATGAACCGTCACACTTGCCAGGTAGACTTATGTCTTTATTATTTACTCAATTCGCTGAGGCACTGTTTTACATCATTTTAAAGGGACCACAACTTTTGCATGTAGTTCTTGACTGTGTGATTGTCAGCAGGGTGGTTGACTGAATTCTAATGATGGCTTTTTGTTTCAGTGTCAGTGCCAATGAAAACAGCAGTTAGAGCAACAGTGCGACTAAAGCTCCAACAATTGACTGACACCCACATGCCTCCCAATATTACTGACCAGTCATAATGGGAAATAAAATCAAACTTGCCTGGTTGTAATCATGGCTAGTCATTAATTATGATCTAATAGCAAAGGTGTGCATCTTAAACGATAACCTCTTTCACCAACATATAACAGATATTTGAAAATTTCTCTGAGGTGTAAGAACTCTGTCTGTAGCTCCTCCCACATATCTCCCTTTCCTAGGACACAACAAAAATATTCCGTCTGTGGTCAACTGCCACCTAAGGAACAGTATCAGCTTCAGGTAAGTACATTTTAACTGGTTTTAGAAACATAGAAACATAAATTTTAATGGCAGATAAAGAATGCTTGGCCCACCCAGTCTGCCCATTTCCCTAGCTATTGCATAGGCTGCTGATTCTAATTAACCATCAGCCTACTTCCTCCTACCCCCCACTATGTCTGTCCCATGCATTCTTAAATTCCCCCACTATTTTTGACACCACAGCCTCCTCAGTAAATATTAACTTTTCATCTGGCTCACTTTACTTCCTCTTTTCTTTCCTAGGTACATTAACAGGGAATCATTCTGCCTAGTAACCAATATCCTATTCATAAATGAATATTTATGTATCAAGCTTAATTTGTAATAGGCTCAGCATTTGTAGTAGCAGCATCTTCAATGTAATATATCTGTGCTTGTATAAAAGAGTCTGCTTTTGGGCTTAGAGGAAGGGCCGAGGCATTAGGCACAGCATGGTTTGTTATTCTGCACAATGCCTTTTTATTTACTCACCATAGGCTTTCCTACCTTACAAAAGACACTTTATTGAATATGTTAATTGGACCTCTGAGGGGTGTCTCTTATGGTACAAAAAACACTAAGCATAAGGTTTGGGTGAGAGGACCATGAAGCAAAGCTGAGCAATTCTGCCTGCCCAAACCTTTCGATGAGGTGTCCATACCATAAAAAACACCCCTTGGAGGCCATATTAAGTTATTAACTTGATATAAATCATTTGAGTTTAGCACAAGTGATTTATAATAGGTTTAGAGCCTTTGTTTAAGTTTACTTTTACCATCCCCCCCAGTGCTGAAGTGGAGTGCTCTCCCCTAATACTCTCACACGAGAGCACACTGTACACAGCATAATATGTACAGTGACTCTGTTCATGGATTGGCTGAAATCACATTTGTCATTTCTAATTGCATGTACATATCCTAGGGTTCAGTGATTTCTTTTAATGCCTTGTATGCCTTTGATGTTTTATATCAGGGTTCAGCTTCCCCCCGTTTCATAGCCTTTTCATTTCAATGCTGTTTAATTTCATTTATTTATAATGAAAGGTACGAGGGCTCAGCGGTCCTGCTGGCCTGATAACAATGTAGCTGGCAGCTGGCCAGCTTGGATAAGACCACTCCTTCTTTGTCCCCTGCTGTCTGATGCTTTGCTGTGGCATTGACCAAATGGGACAGGGATAGCACCTTTCCCTGGAGCTGCTTCAACCGCATGGTGATTTTTTAAAATTTTAGATGTAATAGAAACATCAGGGGCACTGCAACTTTATAACTCTGTCAGCTTATCCAGACAGTGTCTTTCTTCTCACACTATGAGGACAGCATACTTTTTGGAATCATGTGATGCACTTTGCATGAATGCATGCTGTAACTGCAGTCAGGATACCTCTGAGATTAAAACATGTCTAAAACATCACAAACTGTAAAATGTTTATTTTCTATCTAATTCAGCACAGTATTGAGTCCTAAACCAGCTGGGGGCTTGTGAGATATTGTAACAGGAAGAAAGCAACCTATGGAAATGACAGAGGCACTGTTTTTTCCACCAAGACCCCAACCACCCATTAGGCCAAAACTCCTACCCCACCAGACTCTCCACATATCCAGCAGACTGCAGCCTGTCAGAGGGAGACAGCTTCTTTACTGAACTCACCAAAATAAAGGTTAACATATTGGAAGTTGCTGGAGACATCAGATCTTCAAACACAGAAAAAGGCAGCACAAGGATGGTGGTGCTCCGAACAATAAACCAACTGTTTCAACAAAAATAATTGTGCACTCACCACCTCTATCATAATAAAGTGAACACTTGGCAACTATTTAAAATAAAAAAAAGCATTTTATTGAAAGCAGCACATACTACATATGCCTGATGCATTTGGGATGCCAGGTCCTTTTTCAAAGGCTAGTGCTGAACATAAAACAATCAGAACAAATACCTCACAGTGTGATGCCTTGTATTGAGATCTATATATAAAACAGTCCAATTGGTTTAGATATATTGTATGCTGATTTTCACTGCTTCATGCATACATTGCATTATATACCTAGTCTCTCTTTTGATGTTTTTGTTTTAATGTATTTTGTTAACTTAATATAGATGGGATTAATATGGTTTCTCACTTTAGGGTGTTTTTTATGTATTAAACTTTGGAGATGTTTGTGATTACTGGTTATTAACCAATTAATTTGAAGTAAGATGTGACTTCAAATGTACGCATAATGTCCTGTGAGGTATTTATTCTGATTGTTTTATGTCCTGCACTAGCCTTTGAAAAAGGACCTGGCATTTGAAATGCATCAGGCATGCAGAATGTGCTGCTTTCAATAAAATGTTTTTTTAATTTGAAATAGTTGCCAATTGTTCACTTTATTATGATAAAGGTGATGAGTGCCTGAAGTTTTTGTTGAAACAGTTGGGTTATTGTTCAAAGCACCGCCGTACATGTGCTGCCTTTTTGTGTGTTTGATTATTTTTTAAGGCACAGGACAGGTTACAGTGCATAATTATTTACTGTGTAAAACCTAATGGAATAACACAGCTTGGCTATTAAAAATGTCACTCGAAGCCACGCCGGCTCTGCAATTCTTCAGGACACCAAATGGAGCAAGAAATACAAGAGATCCTGGAGGCTCTGGAGACCCTCTACAATATATGAATCTACTCATGGAAGCAGCGACTACAGTTAATCCATTTCTGTAACATACCAGCATAACAAGTGAGTTGCCACCAGAAGCACAATCTTTATATGGAGCTTTTAAAAATCTAGAAAATGTCACATTAGTTAAGGAATATACACTGGAACATTCTGAACTTAGAAGCGTATATATCAGTAGAACAAATACCAAGAGGGTTGAGACTAGTAAAGGACCTGGCTTTTGGCCAAGAGAATACTGAGTTTATGAAAGCATGGGAAGCAATCCTTTCCAAGCCCAGTTTCAAACATATGAAACTCATCATTAAGTTTAGCAGAACAGGCACTACGAGAGGACATGAAAATCAAAGCAAAGGAGGTTCTTGTTTTCAGAAACCACAGTGACTTTGAGATAGAAAATGATAGACTCAAATGATCTATTCTCAAACTTGATCAAGATCTTTAATTTCATAAACAAGTTTAATTTGTGAGAGACAAAGGTGATTATGAGAGCAACCATGTTTTTAGTTGGAAAAAGAATCAACAAGAAAGTATACTCAAATGCACCAGGTAAGTATCCTTTAATTTCAGCATGGATGCGAGTGACTCTGAATTTGACACACCTGCTCATCATCATCTTTTCGGAGATACCGCCCAGCCCCAGTACCCCAATCGAGGACCAGGTGAAGTCCCAGATTCACAGGACAATGTCACTAACGAATGTAGAAAAAAGACGAGGGGAAAGAGGCGGACACATTGGAGGACAAGGTTTGAACTACCAGGAAGGTCAGACAATGAGTAGGGGCAGGAGACTGTACCAAGGATTCAGAGGGAGATGGAGATAACAGGCTCACAATGAACTAAGGTAATTAATCTCTGTAATTACCCACTTAATGTTGAAATTGAAGTCTGAAGCAATGATCTAAGCTTCGCACCCACCACTGCTGCAAGTAAATCACAAACTATTGTTGACATGCAGGCATGCAGAAACGTAAACATAATCTTTTTTTTAAAAGAGGCAAGGGAAGGAACTGAATGAAGTAACACAAGACTGTGACTATAGATTCCATGCCAGATCTGATTTTTGCCCACCCCATAGTGCACTGATAGCCATCTTTAAAGAACTTGCTGAAAAGGATCTGTATGCTTTGTTTAACAATTTACAACAGCCATCTTTCAATAATCTCTCAGACCAAGAATGCACTGCACTCGAGCATTTAAAAAATTATCCAGACCTGATCATAAAGGTGGTCAACATGGGTGGGTGTCAGCGCCTTTGTTCCTTTTGGCGCTAAAATGAAATTTGAAAAAATAAATTTCCTCAGGGCTTACAAGTGATCTCAGTCAGCCAGCACTGCTATAAAAGCCAGCTGAGATCTGCTCAGACTTACAGATAACACCGGAGACAGATACAAAACATCGGGGGGTCGCGGGAAGACCTCTTGCCACTGGTTCCCTTCCCCTGCACCGGAGCGACTTGCTGAAACTTCTCCGGGTCTGAGGTGTGCTAGTGCTGAATTGCAGCATGGCGGTCCTCCCCCAAATCCTAAGGACAAAAACAGCAGCTGGAGGGTTGTGTGTCCCAGCCTCCCACCCTGTCCCTCCTCCCCTTTAAATACAGATCCAATCCCCACTTAACTTTGACTTAGTCAGTTATTAGGCTGTTTCCTACACTGACTCTGGAACAATTCTGTCGTCTGAAAGACTCTTGAACATAAAGTATCAGGTTGTTAACAAAAGTATCAGCCTTACCACCTGCCAGCCTGTTATATCTTAAGGCTAGAATGAACTGTGGATTCTGAACTTGTAGTAATAGTATCTCTGAATCAGGGTGTGTAGAACTAAGTGCACATGCCATAAGTAGACTCTGCAGCATAGCCAAATAGCAACAGGGTGTAATTAGAGCTTGGAAGTCCATTGTAATGAACAAAGCACCTGATGCATTGCTTAGAATGTTTAGAATGTTAACTGAAATCATGTCCATGCATGATTAAAACAATACTCAAAAAATGACTATCCCTGTGCCCGAGAATCAGCAGAGCCCCCCCTGCCTATTCCCGCTTGAACAGGAATGTGATCCTTAAAGTCACACCAAATAGGAGTGTTATCTTGGTAGTTACGTATATCTGTATAACATTATGGGTAGACAACATTATGGGCACTCATGGTACATGTAACCCGGACAGGGGTCAGCAGGAATGCCACCTACCTCACTCACTGTACCATCCTACCACTCAGGGGGTGGATTCTCTACTTGCGATGCACGGGTTAACTAAAAAGGGGGTCTGTTATCAAATGTTCCATGGTTCAAGGGGTCAAGGACTAAGGGGAGTACTCCCAGTCCTGCTGCTTCTCGCAGGAGACATTGAGCCCAACCCTGGACCCCCCGTGGTGAACTTTAACATTGGTTCCCCTCACAACCTGAACTGGACCTCCCCCAAGGGCTTAAAAATAGCCCACATGAATATCTGCAGCTTGTGCCCCAAAATACATGAAGTCCAAGGCTGGCTGGAGCTGTACAAACCAGACATTCTGGCTGTATCAGAAACTTGGCTAAAGCCGCACATCCTAACACATGAGATTGAAGTCACTGGGTACAGCACCTTCCAAAATGACAGGGACAACAAAAGAGGGGTCAGGGTACTTATATATATCAGAGACTCACTAGACGAGATGCTTGCCTCCCTCCCCTATACCGACTGCATCGGAAGTGAGTCCCTATTTATTAGAATTACCCTCAGCCTTACCAAACACCTAACAATAGGATGCCTATATAACCCTCCTAAGGTTGCCCACCAAGCCCTTGAGTCGCTAACGAAGGCTCTAGCGGTAAAGTTACATCTGAACTGTTAACACTGGGGGACTTTAACCTGAACTGGGCTTCTGACATGGAGCAGACCTTCCGATCCTCACTCTTGGAAACAAACCTGGAACAACTCATCACTGAAACAAAAAGGCACAATGCCAAAACAGGAAACCACACCACCCTAGATTGGGTACTGGCATCCAATCCCTTAAACATTCAGGTGGCTGGCAATCTGACAGATGCCCTGAGTGACCACTCACCAATCTTCTGCAAATGGAAGAACAGGGCACCCAAGGTCCCTCTCAGGCTCTTCACAGCCAGAGATTTTTCCCAATTCTCATGGACGCCTTTCATGGGTACCTCAATTATCTGGACTGGAGCCCAATTTGACTACTCCCAAGCCTAGATGAAGCATCGGAGTGCTTCCAGAACTCCTTCATCTCAGCAGCCAACCTGTTCACTCTCCTAAGGAGACTGAGAATTAAAGGTTGCTGCTATAAGTGGATCACCTCTGAGCTGAAAGCTATGATGAAAAGTTGGAACAAGGCCTGAAAAAAAAACACAAAACCTCAACCTTCCCAGAGGACCTGGTGACCTATATGACCCTAAGGAACCAGTGCAAACAAACAGTGAAGGCTGCTAAATGGCAATATGTCAAGTGTCTCCAACAGACCAACCTGGCTGACCCAAAATCATTCAATCAATCAATCAATCAATCAAACAATCAATCAATCAAAATCTGTATTTATCCAGGTGGGCACCAATGAGCAAGGCTCATTTGCAAAGTGGACTTGGTCATGAATACAACAAAGTACAGTACAGAAGCAGGTATACAAAAATCAACAATATACAAGGAAGAAAAAGTATATACAGTGTATACAGTACAATACAAGGTTGAAATAAATAAAATAAAACAGCATTATTTTACAATTGAAGAACTCAGCAGATGTACAATCAACCATAGGTATACAGGGGTTATAAGCAGAAATATTTTGAGTGAGGCAGCAGGCAACTACACATATAGGGGAAAGAAGCCATGTAAGGGGTGGCAGGTTAGAGAGGTAAAGAAGAGGAGGGATATATTACTGATGACTGGGGGAAAAATTGAGCTAAAACTCTGAAAGTGACAATGGCTGTTGTGTACTTGTTTATTATGATAATGACGTAGGAGGGGTAGATAATTGGGACACTACTATGGATGGGGTAGGACGTTAGCCAGGCTGGAGTGGACAGGGAAGGGTGGGTGCAGCAGGAAGAGTTAATAGGGAAAGAGTGAGAGACAGAGGTAGAAATATGGTGAGCTTCAGGATGGAAAGGGGGAGTTGTGGAATTAGTGGGCTAGCAGTGAGGAAAACATTTGCAAGGTGCTTTCATGTAGTGATCGTAGAGTGCCTTGATGATATTCAGGCTAACAGGGCAGCTCAGCTTCAAGTTCCTTTGTAAACCATTCCACAATGTGGGTAAAGAGAAGCTTAGAGCAGCTTTGCTGAAATGAGTTTTGACCCTTGGAACTTGGAGGGCAATTAGGGAATAGCTCCTTAGAGCGTAGGTGCCTAACACACTCCGGGGAATACAATCTGAGACATATGAGGGGAGCTTGTTGGTCACCACTCTGAAGGCCCATAGGGCAGTGTTTCTATTCCTTCTATCATGAAGGAAAGTCCAGCCTAATGATGAGTACAGGGAGCAGTGGTATGTGGAAAGTGGAAGGCAAGTAATGAACCTGATAGCTCTGTGGTAGAGAGTGTCCAACTTAGCCAGTGCAGAGGCAGTGCAGTGGCTGTAGAGCAGGTCCGCGTCATCTATTAAAGATAGGGAGGTAGCTTGAACCTGTTGAATCTTGGTCTCCTTTGTGAGCAAGTGGTTAATTCTGTAGAATAGTCCTAATCTTTGCCTTAGTTTCTTCTGTAGTTCTTTGAGATGGTCGACGAAGGAAAGTTTATGATCGAGCCAAACTCCTAAATATTTTAATTTAGCTACATACTCTAGTGTTTCTCCAAGAACAGAGGCAATTTTTGGGATAGCTTCCCCCCAGCAGGAATTGCCGCATGCAAGGAGGGGGAGAAGAGCATGGCTTTTGTCTTTTTCGCATTGAGCAAAAGCTTTTTGTTTATGAGCTGGTATTGTAGAAGTTTAAATTCAGCTTGGAGGTCTTCACAGGCTGCTTCAGGGGTGAGATGACTCAAGTACAGTACAGTGTCATCCGCGAATAAGTGGATGTTGGCTTTTTTGATGGGGTCATTGATGTTGTTAATGTAGACTGCAAAGAGCAGGGGACCAAGGATAGAGCCCTGGGCCATGCCCCTCAGCATAGGTTTTAATGGAGAAAGATCACCTTCAGCTTTAACCTGCTGTTTCCGTTCTCTGAGGTAATCTGCAAACCAGCACATAGATTTATGGTCCATGCCTAAGGTGCTTAGGGAGGAAAGAAACAGGCTGTGATTGACTGTGTTGAATGCCTTACTGAGATCCAAGAAAACAGCACAGACATGCTTCTTCTTGTCAAGGTCTAGAAGCCAATCATTGGTCACCTTAGCTAGGGCTGTTATGGTGCTGTGCTTTGCTCTGAATCCAGACTGAATTGGGTTTAATAGGCTTCTGGATTCTAACTATACCCCTAGCTGGCCACACACTATTTTTTCTAGTAATTTAGACAGGATGGGGAGGAGGGAGATCAGTCTGTAATTAATTAGATATAGAGTCATCTGCTTTTATTAGAGGATAACATGGGCTATTTTCCATTGAGGAGAGGCTACCCTGGGAGAGTGACATGTTGAATATGTGGGTGATTGGCACAGCAAGCACGTGGTAGGCACATTTCATATAGTATTGCTCTATGAAGTCGGAGTCTGCTCCCTTCCTGGTGTCCAGTTGCAGCAGTAGGTCTTTCACCTCCTTTACAGTGATAGGCAGGAGGGAGAAGGCCTCCTCGGTAGAGGGGGACTTGTGGGTTGGTGGGCCATGAGCTGTGCAGAGGTCATTGGCAGGAGAAGTATCAAATGCTAGCCCTGCCATTGCAAAATGGTTATTGAGGGTTTCCAATATCTCCGATCAGTTAGCAATAACGCTGCCACTGGACTTAATTTTTGCTGGAATGGAATTACCAGGTGCATGCCCAGACATGTCTTTTAATGTTTTCCAGAGCTTTGTAGGATTTCTTGAGGCAGAGGCTAGCTCCGAACGATAGTAGGTGGCCTTGGCTGCTCTGACCAACAAGTGCACTTGTTACATGCTCTCTTAAAAAGACACCAATCCAAGTCGTTCTTGCTTCTTCGGGCTTTTTTCCATAAAGTATGCCTTTCTAACAGGAAAGCTTTGAGCTCAGGTGAGAACCAACGGCAGGTGCTGCTCCTGACCCGCACCTTACCCAAGGGTTCATGCTTATTTAAAGCCTCACTTAAAATATCGTAAAAGATAGTATATGCCCTGTTAACCGTTTTGGCTAGGAAGAATTCCTGCCATCACGGTGAATGTTTCAAGTCATGGACATATGCAAACAAATCAAAGTTTCGTTTGTACCTCTTGATAGAGAACTTTGCCACAAACTTTGGGTTGTGCACGGATCTAATGGTGGTGATTATACAATGATCGCTAATGTCTGAGAAAAATGTTCCAACATGAAAGAACAGGTGTGGCTTGCTAACCAAAATTACATCTAAGAGGGAGCTGTTGTTAAGGTTCTTTTTATTTGGGCAAGTTACACCAGCCCTAAAGTGTCACAAAAGGATTTCAAGGGAGCTGATGCACTTGATAGCCGATCATAGCTCAGGTCGCCAAGAATAATGGTTTCCAAGGAACTGAGCCCCAGTACGGAACTAAGGTGAGACAGGAGATGAGGCCCGGCAGAAGGGGGCCTGTAGTAGCCTATTACACAGAGTGCACTGGAAGAAGAAAGTTTTGATCTTTAGGGTCAAGCACTCAAATTCTTTGGGGGAGGATGATGCGTCTATGCATGTGACTGAGTATTTTTCCCTTACATAAATTGCCATCCCACCTCCTCTTGATTGCCTATCTGCTTGGAAGAGTAAAAAAATTTGGGATATTGATTTCATTGTCTGGGATGGATGGCCTAAGCCAGGTCTCAGTGATCACTAGGATGTCAAGCAGGGTATGGCTCACCCAAGCCTGGATAAGGGTGAACTTTTTCAGCAAACTACAGGCATTAAGATGCATAAAAGACATTCCTTTGATACCTGCCATGTCTGATGGAGAAGCAAGGATGTCTAATGGTCCTGGGTTGAGTTTGACATTGCCTGAGCACAATAGTAAAAGAAGCAGGATTCTTTTTAAGGCAGCGAACTGTAATTTGTAAGCACTATTTTTTGGGCAATAGGGGAGGCGGTGTTGATGGGTAGGCCTGTACCCACTCCTGGTGTTATACTGGCCTAAAGTTGCAGCCACTAGTGTCCTGGCAGAAATTTGCCATGAGTAGGAAGTCTCAAGTCTGGATGGGACAGTAATTTGCAGAGACAGCTCAGGAGATGTTCCACTCCCCGGCAGAGACAGCTGAGAAGCCCAATAGTCCAGAATGGCTACATGAAAGGAGCTGTTGGACGCAGGACAGGGAGAAGTACAAGGGTCATTCCACTTTAAGGAGGGATGAGGGTTCTGAAGAATTGAGCTGAGCACTAGTAAAGCTAGTGACACATCGAGGAACTAGCTGTAATTTCCCATGGTAGATCTAAACGACACAACAGCCAGCAGTAAATGCCACTAGAAGCCTAGACCAATCGGTGATCAGGTGTCATAAGTTCAAAATCCTTTTGTTGGCTGAGAGGTGGTTTTGGTGCAGAACGTAACTGTGGAGCAACTCTTTGCAGCTGAGCCAGTGAGGTGGTTCAAGGCTGCAATCCAGTGTGGCAAGATTGGTCTGTAGCTTTCATTTCTGTTTCTGGCCCTGCTCTACCAGTACAGAATGGGAGTGGGGGCAGGCATTCAAGTCTTGCAGCCTTAGTGGATGAGCATGGTTCGGCCTGAGATAGAGGCAGAAAAACCCGCGGATGGTCCTCAGAAAGAGAGGTATCCCATGCCCACTAGTGCAGAAGAGGAAGTAGAAAATATAATGTTTTTCCTGTTTAACAGAAAAGACAGCTGTTGTAGCCCTCTAGTGGCTATGTAGTTTGATTTGCAAATGAGAAAAAAAAATGAAATTCTTGCTTTACGTAAAAGGATATTTCTCCCAGGGTCAGCAGAACTGATAAATGTCTCTAAAGAAGCAAGGTAAAATGGAGACCAGCAGGAAAAAGTCAGTGAGGCTGAGATCCTCCAATCAGAGTGCTGGCACTGAAAGTTCAGAATGTCCAAACGCGCCAAATACCAACGTACCTGAGGGGGTATACGGCTTTTGGCTGTTTCTGTAGATTTCTGGGCTCTGCAACAAATCAGAGTTCGGAGGATCCCGGGCGGCAGTTTCAACAGGGGAAGAAAGCCTCAGGGTCTGCTAATTTCCAGTAGCAGAATTGTGGGTTGCTTCCCAGGAAAGGCTTGTAGCTTTTTCTCTGGCGGCAAGGTGTGAGCCCCAGGAGGGCACAGCACATCTGAGGGAGTATACAGCTTTTGGCTGTTTCTGTAAATTTCTGGGCCCTGCAATGAACCAGAGTTCAGAGGATCCCTGGCGGCAGTTTCAACATGGGAAGAAAGCCTCAGGGTCTTCTAATTTGCAGTAGCAGAATCGTGGGTTGCTTCCCAGGACAGGCTTGTAGCTTTTCCTCTGGCAGTGAGGTGCGAGCCCCAGGAGGGGGCACATTGATGCCCTGATAAAAGGCAGTGATAGACCACTCCAAGGCCCAATAGAACACAATGGCCACACACTTAATGATGGCCTGGAGATTGCCTCTGCCTTTAACAGGCTCTTCACTAGCCTAGAAGGCTATAAGATGAGTCTCCCTCCAAAAACCTTGGTGCATCAATATCCTGAGACACTAAGCCCTGCTCTATCACACTTTCACTTAAGGCTGGTAAGGGCAAAGGAAGTGCTCCCCCTTCTAAAGTCCATCAAAGTGAAAGGCTCAGTGGGTCTGGATGGCCTTGACCCTAGGCTGCTCAGGGCAGCTGCACCAGCCATAACACTACCGGTCACATGGCTCATTAATAGGTCCGTACTTGAAGGGGTAGTGCCTAATAGATGGAAGTGGGCCAACATGGTTCCCATCCACAAGAGGGGTCCTAGGCAGCCCATAGGCAACTACAGGCATATCTCTCTCTCCTATGCTCTCTAGCCAAAATCCAAGAAATCTAAGAAAGGCTAGTCTACTGCCAACTCAGAGACTACCTGGAGACAACAAACTACTAGTGCATACATAGCATGAATTTAGATGAAACCATGGGATGGACACAGTCCTTATCAGACTTTCAGTTGATGTACTTACAGGAGCAGTTTTTATAGACCTGACCAATGCCTTTGATTTAGTAGATCATAATCTCCTCATAAGCAAATTAGGTAACCTTGGTCTTGACCAGCATTCCTTAACCTGGTTCAGTAGCTACCTGACTAAACACCCCCAACAGGTCAAGTGGAGAGGTGCTATATTGGAACCGCTCCCCCTCAGGGAGGGGGTACCCCAGGGATCCATACTGGGCTATCTCCTATTCAAGCAATTCATCAATGACCTGAAAAAACACTGCAGAGGCTGCTCAGTGGTCCAATATGCAGCTGACGCAGTGATCTACCGATCCTCAAATAGCACTGCAGACCTGGGGACCCAGCTTCAATCTGATTTTGAAACACTTGAAACCTGGTTCACAGAAAACAGGCTGAAACTAAATACCACAAAAGCAAAGGCCATGGTATTCGGTCCAAGAACTCTTGGACAGGACAGAAACTCTCTACTTCCCCTAGTGTCCTCATCGGGCACCACAATAGAGGTAGAGAAGTCCTTAAAATACCTGGGCCTGATGTTGGATCAAAGCTTCACACTGAAGCCTCATGTCGATCAGATAACCAAAACACTGCATCAAAAACTTAGTCTAATATACCCAGTTGATCCCTGAGACCAGGATAACCATAGCTAGCAACATCCTTCTCCCGACCTTGAAATATGCCACCCCTGTAATGACGGGAATGGCAGAACTGGACCACAACAGGATGCAGATACTATACAATAAGGTTGCTCGCTTTGCCACAATGTCTCACAAGAGGGGACATCACTGCGAAGCACTGGCCTCCCTTAACTGGTCATCTCTTAGCAGCCGCCTACGGTACCTAATACTATGCAATACATTAAAGTTCATCAACAGCCCACCTGACAGCCTGGCTGGGCTTCTGGTCCCAAAGAGAACAGGCAGGCAGCT
Organism: Neoceratodus forsteri; assembly: GCA_016271365.2. Taxonomy (NCBI): domain Eukaryota; kingdom Metazoa; phylum Chordata; order Ceratodontiformes; family Ceratodontidae; genus Neoceratodus; species Neoceratodus forsteri. The sequence goes on along the minus strand of CM057449.1, from coordinate 1,577,883,859 downwards.
CTGTACCACAGGGAGAAATCTCATGGAAGAGCCTAGGGTACAAACCACAGCAGGTAGCAAATCTTTTACCCATGCAGCTCGGGTGCTGTGGAATAAGCTCCCACCTCATCTTCAGGATGCAACCTCCCTGGAAAGTTTCCAATTTGGGCTCTGGGCACATCAACTAAGAAAACGTGTATGTACATGTGCTGAAACATTAAACCACAAAGTTTAGTTCCCAGCCTATCCTGGTCCTGGCCAGTCCAGAACAAACCTCAACCTGGGAGAATCAAGTATACTGTCTGTTGTTCTGTCTGTACACTAGTTCCACTCCCTGTACAAGTTCTGTACATTCCTGATGTGATCGTGTAATGCACTTGCCATGATGAATGTCTAAATCCTGCCATGTACTGAGTCTTGAACCCAGCAGCTTACTGACCAGATTGTAACCTGAAATGGTTAGCACACCTATTTGCTCTATATGTGAACTATTTTACTGTGTAACTAATTCCGGGTCGCCCCTGTAAAAGAGACCTTCGGGGCTCAGTGGGCCTACCCGGTTATCAAAATTGAATAAATAAATAAATAAATAAAAATAAACTGCTGTGACTACATTGCTGAAACTAAAAGACAATTAACTGATACATGTTTTAATAAAAAAATTATAAACAGACCCCACGGTGGATTTGTAGTTCACCATTGATGAGGCAGTGAAAGATGCTTGTTCAAAGGGAAATATTGATAAAAAAACTAAATTTCCTTATCAATGAGTCACCCATTCGTGCCACATTTTATATTCTTCCAAAAGTACATACCAGCGTGACTAACCCATCTGGCAGACTTATCATTAGTGGTATTGAATCCCTCACAGAGCCCATTTCCAAATATATTGATTCTTTTCTAAGACCTTCGGTGGACACATTACTATCTATCATTCAGGATACCAGAGATGTGCTGAATGTGTTTGATGACATGCATATTGATGAAAATGTCATGTTTGTGACTATGGATATGGAGGCGTTATATGCAAATGTCCCCCATGAAAGCGCCCTGGACACAGCAGCAAAGTTTTGAAATCAAAGATCAAATATAGAAAATCCACTCACTGATTTTTTGGTGAAACTGTTAGAGTTTGTTTTACAACATAATATTTTCACTTTTGAAAAGGATTTTTATTTACAAATTAAAGAGACTGCAATGGGGGTCACTTGTGCCCCTTCTATTGCCAATCTCTATGTCGGGGACCGGGAAGAAAATTTTGTTCTGAATAAGAGAGTTAATCTCTTCAATGGAAATATTATAAACTGGAAGTGTTATATAGACGATATAATAATGCTATGAAAAGGAACAAAAAGGGGACTAGGGCCAGGATTTTCAAACTGTACCCAGAATGGGCACCAGTGCCTGTGCTGCACAACTGAGTTGTACTGGAGCACAACATTGCTATATTTAAATGAGATGAACAACTGTGCATCCCATCTGAATATATCGAAGATGCGGGTTGTGCAAAGGGGGCCACCAAGGATGCACTAGCACATTCCGCTGAGCAGACTGAATACCTGGAATGGGGATGCATGGCTCATCCTTGGGATGCGCTAGGTGCAAATTCCTGATATTCAAACTGTGACATGCAAATGGTGCCTTTAGCCATGCAATGCACAAATGGGGCCATTTGCATGTCATTATGGTCCCATTTGCATGTCTGAGGAAGGGCTGCACCTGACGGGATGCGCCGGGTGCCCTGTGACCTCTGTTTCCAAAAGCACTCCACAAACCTCTGGTAGTCTAGTGGCCTCCTCCAATCCCAAACCCCATCCATGAAATAATTCTAGCTCAAAACACCCTGGTAGTTTAGTGGCCCCCCTTCCTTCCCAATCCCCATTTGTAAAATAATTGTAGTTCAAAACACCCTGGTAGTCTAGTGGTACCCCCTTCCAGCCCCAATTGCAGCAAAACAAACAACCCAAGATCACCCTGGTAGTCCAGTGGACCCTCCCACTGAGGCACCCACACCCCACCCCAACCCCACAGTCTCAGCATGGCCATGTCAGCTCGTTGGCAGCAAAACCCACCTGCACACCTCCACGGCTGCCCGCTGACTGTGCTGTCACTGAATGACAGCTTATCATTGACCAATGGGCTTGCAGTGAGTACTGTAAGCATTCATTCATGACTTTATGAATGACACAAAGTTGTGAATGAATACTTACAGTACTCACCGCACGCTCATTGGTCGATGATTTTGACCAATGGTATTGCAGAGCTTACTGTAAGCTGTCATTCAGTGACAGCACAGTCAGTGGGCAGCCGTGGAGGTGTGTGATTGGGTTTTGCTGCCCACCAGCTGACATGACCATGCCAGGATGGGGGGAGTGGGGTGGGGTGTGGGTGCCTCAGTGGGTGAGGGTCCACTGGACTACCAGGGCAATCTCAGGTTGTTTGGTTTTCTGCAATCAAGGCTGGGACGGGGTACCACTAGACTACCAGGGTGTTTTTAACTACAATTATTTTACAGATGAGGTTCAGGTAGGGAGGGGGTCCACTAGACTACCAGGGTGTATTGAACTAAATTATTTTACAGACTGGGATCAGGAAGGGAGGGGGGCCACTGACTACTAGGGATATGGGGGTTTATTGATTCCCTTATGATCAGGGCTGGGGGGTAGCCCCCCAGGAGCTGGGCTGCTGTGTTGCACTGTGCAATGCGCTGTGGGTGACTACCACTTAGGCATGGTTTTTCCAAGCCTATCTTTGTGCAACACATCTCTGCGATGTGCGGGCAGCTGTGCATCACATCTCAGATAAATATGGAGATGTGCCGCATATGCAGGGGATTGCCCCCTCCAGATACACCGTATACAGTATCTTTGCACCACAGTGCATCAACCCCTTTTGAATATGGCCCAGGGGTGCATTTCAGAGATGCTCCAGTGCAACTCAGTTGCACAGGGTGCATCTCCTTTGAGTATCCTGGCCTAGAAATGTTTCTCGATTATTTGCATGGCATGAATAGGAAGATTATTTCTAACCTATATAGAAAAGAAGTAGAAGGGAACACACTACTATAGGTGGATAGCTGCCACCCCAGGCATATTGTAAAAAATATACCTAAAGGTCAGTTCTTAAGAATTAAACAAAATTGCACCACAGAAGAAAACTATCAGAATTGGGCAGATGATTTAAGCAGTAGACTGTCAGAAAGAGGATATAGCAGACACAATATTGAAGAAACAAAAAAATTTGTAGACAGATAAGAGAAAGAGGCATTGCTTTTTCCTAGAGAAGCAACAAATGACAATGAGCCACGTTTTCATTTTGTTACAGCTTTCTCAGTGCATGCTGCTATAATAGAAGGAATATTTAAAAAACATTGGTCTGTCCTGTCTGCAGATCCAGGTCTGACAGAACTTGAAATAATTAGCCCAGGACGGCTTTCAGGAGAGCCAACACAACAGGTGATGAGATTGTACACAGTCACTATAGTGGAAAATGACAGATTTGTGGCTTTGAAGGGGGGCTGCTGGTTGCCATAAATGCCAAAAATGTATATATTGCAAGAGTGGGGAATGAGTTGGCAGTGTGAACACAGAGAAAAAATATGAGATACACCAGCTAACAACCTGCGAGACAGCAGGCATGATATATTTGGCAACTTTCTGTTGTGGAGCATTTTATATAGGAAAAACAGCCAAACGTTTTAAGGTTCATTTAAGAGAACATTTAAGGGCAATAGAAACAAAAAGATATAGCATATACTGTAGCAGCCAACATGAATAGATGTGCACACTTAGGAATGCATGGCTTTAAATTCATGACAATTCACAGGGTTGACCCCCATCCCTGTGGGGGTGACTTTGACAATCTTGTCAAAAGAAAGGAAGCATTCTGGATCATAAACCTAGGGGCAACTGAAACTCCTGGTTTGAATAATGAATTTGATCTAAAACCTTTCCTAAAAAAAATAACATTTATGGAAATTATAATTGTAGCTAAATAGAAAAAAGAAAAAAGTGTGTGATGCCCTTCCCTGAGATTTATATATAAAATATCCCCATTGACTTAGATCTATGTTGATTTTCACTGCTTCATGCATAATTTGCACTGTATACCTAGGATCTTTTTTGATGTTTTTGTTTTAGATAGCATGCTTTATGGACTCAATATAGATGGGATTAGTATAGTTTCTCACTTCATGGGTGTTTTTAGGTATTAAACTTTGGAGATGTTTGTAATTACTGGTTATTAACGAATGAATTTGAAGTGTGATGTGAAATCATACAGTATGTACACATAATGTCCTGTGAGGTACTGTATTTAGTCTGATTGCTTTGTGTCCTGCACTAGCCTTTGAAAAAGGACCTGGCGTCCAAAATGAGTCAGGCATGCAGAATGTGCTGCTTTCAATAATTTTTTTTTTTTATTTCAAATAGTTGCCAAGTGTTCACTTTATTGTAAAAGAGGTGGTGAGTGCCCTAATTTTTTGTTGAAAAAGACTTCAGATCTTCTATACCAGCACTAAAAAGCTTCAGTCAGCAGCTGGGGGTGCCAAATCTTGCATCAGTTCTGTTGATAACAAACAGCACTGGGAAAATGCAGAAATAAAGAAACTCTAGAAGAAACTATTCAAATATGAAGACAGGTTTGAAGACCAGGAAGGGCAAAATCATTGCAATAACATGATGGCTGTGGGTCTCCCCAAGCAAACAGAAGCGGCTGGCACGATGGATTTCATTCAATGTCTTCTCCTGGACATTGTCAGACCCCCACCACCCAGCCCAAGGTATGAGGTGGGGTAGGCACACTGCTTCCTGTATCGGATGCCACCAAGAGGGAGCAAACCACAAGCCATAATTCTCAGATGTTTTAACTTTCAGGACAAAGTTCTTTTAAAATATACAGTAAAGCCCATGGGAAAAAAGTGATTCTCTGGGAAGAAGATCACTATCATATCTTTAGAAATATTACACCATGGGTATCGGCAGGCATGCTCAGTGTACTTTGCTGAGTACAGTAAAAACTGAAAAATCCAGGGGCTACATGAATCACAGGCCAGGGCAGCAAACACAAACAGATCCTGGTGTAAATAAAGAACTGTTTTTCCCCTTCTTGGATGCCTTGCTGTGAGTTTGTGAAAGATCTTTGGAAGATGAGTGGGTGCTAAACTTAGAGGTCATGATTGTTTGAGTGACCTGGTCAACTATGTATGCATGAGTGCTGGTGTGAATGGACTTGTGTAAGGCTGGCTATCTTGATGTGGTACAGAGACTTATCTCAATGTATCCTAAACCCTGTAACTGAAAGTCAACTGACTTTTGTCTGATTGGTTGTGTGTGTGTTAGATAAAAACAAAATTGTGGCTCTATTAGGATAATTGGTGTACTACATATTGTTGACAAAAATGGTGGTGGGACAAAGTTTGTATGACAGGGCAGCACATCTTTTGGTTTGTGTTTATGGAGGGGGGCAACAGTTCTGTCCGCTCTTGAGTACAAGTTTAATATTCCCGGTTACACCCCTGTATCACACCACAGGTCAAGGAAAAGCAACTGGCATATAAAGATAAAAAATGTGATCTGCACGCAGCAGCAATCAGCCTCAGAATGCTTTATCCAGTGAAACTGAATATCACCACCAAAACTAGGACTCACAAATCTGAATCCTCACTGAAAACTTGGAAACAGTGCCTGAGCACACTTCCTGAAGCGTTCTCAAAAATGGCTGAAGTGCAGGGGCAAGTAGAACTCCTGAACAGAAATATCAAGTTCAAGTTTATTTAATCAGGAAAGCTCCATTGAGCAAGCTCATTTACAAGGAGGTCCTGCCACAGGCAAAACATAAATAGCAGATACATACAAAGCATTAATCAGGGCAAATACAAATACAGGATGGTATACACTGCAGGAGTTGTACAGGAAGATAACAAAATGGTATAGAAAGAATAGTACAAAAGACAGAATTAGCCATAAGCACCAAAAATACAAATATAGCACAAGATAGTCAATTTCTAGCCAGCAGATGGGGTTGGGGTAGAATAAATGCACATTAATGAATACAGAGATTCTCACCATAGCTGCTAAAGTGCTTAGATCCAGTGGTAATTGGGGGACAAAAGAATCCAGGGGCCCTGCTAGTTAACATAACAGTGACAATCTTCCTTAATGGAATTGCTTAAAGGGGTTTTGATGACATTCAGAGAGATGTAGTTGGAGAGCCTGAGGGTGTTTTGGAGTTTATTCCAAGCAGAAGATAAAGAGTAACTGATTGCGCTTTTTCCAAAATGGGTGCGAAATTTTGGAATGTCTAGTAAGATTATTGAGTTTTTCGTAAGTGAGTAGCAATTGGTCTGTTTGTTACACTAGCCTTTTTCTCCCTATTCTGTTTGATGCTCCGATGGTCTCCTCCAGTACTCCTGCACCCTACTTCTACCCTGCCTTACTCCTATCCCCCTACCTCTCTCACTCAGCCTCCCAATGTGAAGACCCTTCTCTCCTAACCTCCCTACCCCACTCCTCCCCCTATAATATTTCTTATAAGCTAGTTGTTGCATATCAGAATAGATACTAGGAAATGTTTATTCACTGGCATCTCTGCACTATATATAGTGTGTTATCCGATACTCTAATTGTATTTCGCAGGTAGTTACTGCACTTTGGATATGTATACTATCCTAATGTTCTCCCTGTAACCGAAATTGTTAAATTGATTATCCTTTTTTTCTGTATCTCTGTATATTGTATGCCTTAAGGTGTAACTATTCCCTTACAATGTTGTAACCTCCTGGGTCATGCCTGAAAATAGTCACTCTTGTGTCTAGTGCACTTACCTGGTTATCAAAAATGAAATAAATAAATAAACTAAGGGATTGGTGAAATACAGAAGAAATATTGGAGGGGAGTTTATTCAGCATGGCTTTGTTCACCCAGGTACAGCTATGCATCCTCCTTCCAGTGGCAAGTAACATCCATGACACCGCTGAATATAATGAGCAATGATGTGTTCTTGAAGGGGAATTTAAGATAAAATGTAGAGTCTGATGGTAAAGTATGTCCAATTTGTGAAGCTAAGATGTTGGGCTGTTAGTTGTACAGAATGTCTACATAATCTAGCAAAGGGAGAAATGTGGCTTGGACTAACCATTTCCTGACTTCTGTAGGAAATAAGGATTTATTTCTAAAGAAAAATTCAAATCTAACTCAATTTTTTCATTAGTGTTTCAGTATGGATGATAAAGGAAAGATAATTCTCTAACCACAACCCAAGATACTTAAATTTTTGTACAATCTCCAGTGAATCTCCTAGCAATGTTAGTATAGGTATTTGAAAACAAAACAACTGCTTGGCTTCACACTAAGACTGAATATTCACTCCAATGCTAGGAGACGTTAAAAAAACGTTATGTAAAAATATATATGTAGCACCCCCCAGAACAAACTGTCAACATTTCACACTGCTCTAGCACTTTTTCAAGACAATATCACCCTCTAGTGATTGCCTTATGTATGTGCAATACCAACATTGCAACATTACCAGTATAGATATTATTACCATAACTAACACTGCATATAAGAAAAACTCTTTATTAAACACATAATACAGTTTACTTATATATTAAAACATACCAATTGCTGTGAGGCTAACTCTTGTCCTATGTAAACTAATACAAATGTCTTAATAAAACACATACTCTATATGGAGCAATTTTATCGACCACCATATCCCCTCCCCCCATTTCCAAAGAACAAACTTATGTTACTAAGGAAATATTTAAAACTATCATTAGTTTTACCTCAAATTAATATACTATGGACCACCATAAATAATTGGGCACTCTACAATTTATTTACAGTATTTAAAGACAAGGGTTCTTATGACAGATCCTGTTTATATCAAACAGTAACACCTCATTTTCTATGTAATAAAGGTGCCAGTTGAAAGTGCTCATTTAGTCCTGGAGCATGTCCTGCTTTTAATTTAAACTGCCAAAAGGTTTGTCTACATAGCAGTTTATTCTCTAAGTCATCACTACAGGGGCCCTGTGTTACTTTCTCAATTCCCATAAATAAAATTTTTTGAGTAGGACCCTTTTTCTTCTTTTTTTTTTGCTTCTACTTTCTCCCCCTGGCTCCTGGTTGGCTATACATCCCCACTGTCTCCCCAGCCTGCACCCCTGATACCCTGATATCAGGCTGACTTCCCCCTTATCTCCCAAGGCTTACCCTCCATGGTAGGGTGGTGAGGAGCCCCCCAAACAGAACTCACCTGAAAGGATCCAGATCGGGGTAAGTGCCATTTGGGGCAGGTGCCGTGGAAGACAGAAGATCAAGCTCCCTGATAAGGAGTCCCTTTTCTTTGTTCTTTGTGCATGGTCCCCAGATGTAGAGTATGCAAGGACACCAGCTATGGCACCTTACATGTTAACGCACATGCACTCCCTCAGGCATCTGCCCCGCCTCTTCCCCTATTAGTTGCAGCATCGATGTGCCAGACCCCAGCCACCACTATGGGCCAGGCATGAACCAATGTCTGGTCACCCCCTCCTCAGAGAAGGAGAGCTGTCCCTGCGATTCTCAATCCTTCTCCTCCCCTCTGACCACCGGCGGCCCATGCTCACTCCCAAACATGGGTCACCAGTGTGGTGCGAGGTGTGGTGTCCAGTGCCTCAGCCCTCAGCGCCACTGAGCCAGCAGGTTCCTTTTTCTTAGATGAAGGGCCAGGACTTTCTCATTAGTTTCTGCCTTGATATGCCTCAAATCTTCTATTACGTGGGTTTTAAGTTTTCTTTTTGTTTTCCCCACATAATAGCTGCTGCAGCAACATATAGCCATATAAACCACATTCTCTGATCCAGATGTAATGAATTAATTCACCTCAAATTTCTTATTTAATATAGAGCATTATTTTCCCATCTGTAGATATTAACAAGCAGAATAGTTTCCACACTTGTGGTTACCATTTGGTAATGTCTTGTTCTAGCTATGTTGCACTGTCCTTCCTGCATCAGCACTGTGGACAACACAGTATTTCAAATTGGTCCCCCTTCTGTATGTGATGACTGTTCCTTCAGATACTATTCTTTGTAAAGCAGGTTCAATCTCCAGGATATGCCAGTTCTTTTGCAATATTTCCACCAACTGGATACCTTGGGTAGAAAAAGTTATGATAAAATTAAGGCCCGTTCTGCCATAATTTTTCCTTTCATTTTTAATTTTTGGTGTTAATAACATACTTCTATCAATCTCATCAACCTTTTCTTTTGCACTATCAATACATTCACTGACATATTCTCTGGCTTTGAATCTCTCAGCTAGGATCTTTTATCACTTCTCATAATCTCTAACATCACTGCTGTTTCTTTTTACCCTCATAAATTGACCTTTCGGGATGTTATTAACAATACGTTTGGGGTGACAGCTGCTGTAATGCAGCATAGTATTTTTTGTCTGTATTTTTTCTATACAGGTTTATCACCAGATTCCAATTTTCTCCCTTCTTAAATGGGCACTGTCAGCTTTGCCCCTTCATTTTCTGAGTATAGTGGGCAGTGTGCCTCTTGGCACCCATCTATCCGAGATGCATCCCAGAATGCCCCTACATGAATAAATGTACAGCCTTTTGGCTGATTTTTGAAATATGTCCAAAAATATTCACACACTTGGTTGGATAAAACTCACCTGTGTCCCGAGATGCACAAGTGAGGTCAGAATGTGCCCCTGGCATGGCTTTCCATCCCAACTAGATTTTTTCAGAGAGCAGAAACCGAGATGAATAATAGCCTGCTCCTCATGTAGAAATAAAACATTGCTGGTATCTCCGTTCAAAACTGGATGCTGTACACAGCACAATCTTGAATTTCTTCTAGTTGCTGAAATCACACATATGCACTTCAGAGGCATGAACAGAGATCCCGCGCATATGCAAGAGCACGCCTCTGAAGCGCAGGTATGAGATTTTGACAACTACTAGAAATTCAAAATTGTGCACTGTAGAGCGCTCAGTTTGTCCACAGAGGTACCAGCAATGTTTTATTTCTACACGAGGAGCAAGCTTATTATTCTATCTAGGTTTTGTCCTGGAAAAAATCACTGTTTGGGACAGCGCTCATGCCAGAGGCGCGTTCTCGACCACATTGTGCTTCTGGGATGTGGGTGAGTTTTAATCGACCCGAGTGTACAAATATTTGTGCACAAATCTTAAAAACCAGCCAAAAGGCTGCAAGTTTGTATGTGTAGAGGCATTGCAGGGTGCATCTAGGATAGATGGGTGCCAAGAGGCACACTGCTCACTTTACTCAGAAAACAAAGGGGGAAAGCTGACAGTGTCCCTTTAATCACTAGATCCAAAAATACCACTTCTGTCTGACTTGCTGTTACACAAACTTGTTAGTTACTATTGCTGCTCTCTAGAGATCTCACAAATGACATCAAATGTTCTATATCACTTTTTCAATGATAAATATGACATCAATAAATCTTTTGTAGAGATTCAGGAGCTCAAAAAAGGATTGGCCTCTGGATCATACGCTACTTGGTTTTCCCATTCAGATAGGAAAATTTTAGTGTAATTGGGGGCCATTGTGGCCCCCATCACTGTCCCTTTAATCTGGTGAAACACCTGCATACCCCTTACAGAAATAATTTAATGAAATGTTTTCATGCTGCACACATAAAACTTCCTAAGTGATATGTATGCTGCAAGTATGATTTGAATGTTAAATTGGAACTGATTGGATGCATATGTCATGGGTGCAGCAAGCAAGTATGGAAACCATGATTTTTATGTTAAATTGGAAAAGACTGCATGCATGTGGCACGTGTGCAAAAAGCAAGTGGTCACTGTACACTTAAAAGTTGAGTGACTTGCTCAGGATCACACCACACACAAATGGGGCTTGATGAGATTCAAAACCAAGTCTTCATGCCTCCAAGTCTCCTGGTTTGCAGTTCAGTGCCTTTAACCACTAAGCCATCTAAGCCATACTGTCTGCACACATATGGCTTGCTTGTACTTCAATACATACTGTATCTGATTACATCTGCATGCATGCGGCATGCTTGTAGCCACTATTATGCTTTTCAGTTTTCTATTTCTATCTCAATTTCACAGTTGAACTGTAGCACACATGCCAAAAGAAAAACATGTGTTTTTTCTCACCCTCAATACACAAACTTACTCACAAAACCACTTAATTACTTCTGTATGGACTGTACTCCTACTATTGACTCTCCATAGTTTTGAATGCTTCCATGCAAACTGAGGTGCAAACACAAAAGTAGCAATAACTTGACACATGCCCATATGGCCAGTCCCCCCTCCCCATGTAAACACACTGTGGCAGGTACAGCCATGCTGCTACAGACAACCCACCAAGTATAGATATAAGTAAAAAGTCTCTTACTTGAGTACTAGGGAGCCAGAGGCAGGAGTCTTTAAGAGATAATGTCCATAGGTCTGAATGCTGGGGTGAAATTAATGGAGTTATTTTTTATTACTATTTTATACATTATGATGGTGAGTTGGAGAATAATGAAGGCCACTGTTGTACTAACAAGGACCTTGTTATTCGAGCAGTAGCCTTCATTAATCTCCAACTCTCCATCAATAATGTATAAAATAGTAATACAAAATACCCCTATTAATTTCAATGGTGCACACCATTGCAGTCTTCTTTACCCTTTGTCATAATGTGCCTGAGCATGGGGATGTGGAGGTCAGCTTCACTGGGGGGGTGTAATCCTGACTATAGTGGGGCTTCAATAGTCTGTGCATACCATACCACTCAACTATCCGTGAATGCAAGGGACAGCTCTAGAATGACTGTAATATCTCTAAAAGGTACAGCTTACTTGTTTTGACTGGAAAGTGAGATGAAAATCAGGAAAAATTTAAATAAGATTCATCTGTATATAACCCGGAGCAGTGCAGCGAATGGTGGCTTAAACCCACCCAGTTACTAATCATTTATTTTCCTGGCTGAAGTTTTTCCCCCTCCCCCCCCAAAAAAGTATTTTCTCCCCTACTCCATTCCATTTTATACCCATCCCCTATGGGTCATAAAGCCACCCAAAGGTGAAGAAAAATGAAAAACACATCAATGTTGCAGTCATTCCTCCTTCCCCAATCCCCCTGTAAAAAAATATTTACTTTGACTTGCCCGGTCAAGTGTCCAGAACCTGCAGCCCTGCACAGTGCACCACCAGCCCAGTTTTCAGTCTACTCCCCCTCTCTCCTTCCACCAGAAGCTGGATGCAAGAACTGACCATCACAGATCCCCAACCTGGTCCGCTACCAAGTCACCTCACCAGCTGAACCCACCCGACCTCGGTTGCTTGCTTCTTGCTTGGTTGCTGCAGTTGCTGCTGCTACACTTCACTGATCAAAGCCTATGAAGGCCACCCACACCACTGTCACCACTGCTGCTAAACCTAGCTTGCTGCCATGGGGGGTCTGTGCTGGGGTTTTGTTTTGATGGTGAGCCTAGTAGCATAAGTATGTAGCCTAGTGTTGAGTTAGCTTCTAGCTCACCATCTGCCCCTTCAGCCACCAGGGGAGATGGAGACTCACTAAGAGTAGACCAACAAAAATATGCTGCCGTAACACTGCTATTGAGAGTTCAGTGCTCACAGACTCCTTCAAGCTGTAGTGTGCAGTCTGTCTACTCTGTGATGGGAAAGACAGTGTTGTACTTGCAAGACTCATGTGCTTAAGCACAAATACTGGGGTGTGGGGAGCAACTGCCTCTGCCCTACCTAAATGGCACCACTGCTTAATGGTCAGAATTTATTCTCAGGTGCTAATGCCATGGTTCCCACTGTGTTCTGAGGTACTGTATCTTCATGTTTCATAACGTGTCCTGATCATCATGTGGTTTAGTGTCCCTCATTTTGAGTGTCAATGTCCCTCATTTCAGTGGCATAATGTGAGGTATGGTGCATGTTTCCAACACCCTACTCAGCACAGAGTGCTTAACATTGCCATAGTATATATAATTCATACAGAATGACAACAGGAAAGTAAGTAAGATGAAACAGTCACGGAGAAACACATTTGTAGCACAAAATATGCAAAAGGGATTTGCATGGTCCAAAACAAAAAGGATAGGCTTCACAACACAGAGGCCCATCTTCATACATCTAGAATGGGGGATGTTGACTGTCTATATCCTAGGCCTTTTTTTCAGTTAAATGCTTTATTAGTGTAACCCCTAGATGGCGCTATCCCAGGGGCTACTACCCCTGCCTGATTTGCCACTAACAGGTTGAGGGGCCTGGATCCAATGGCGGGTGCTTCCACCCAGAGGTCAGGGTTTGCAATAGTTAAACTAACTTGGTCACAGCCCTCTGGGACACTGCAACCCCCCTTTCTTCCCACTAGTGGCCCACACAATATATCAGAATTACCTTCACAGTATACACTTACCCCAGGTCTGGTTCCGCACTGGGACCTCCTGTGAAATGAGATACAGTGCAACAATCACAGTACAGTACTTTAACATAGACAAATACCTCAGGCAGTATAACTTTGCTGAAACAAGCAGCTCTGATTTATTTGGGGATATAACAAGGACAGGGAAATCAGGTTAATTAGCTTATCACTCTAATAATTTACCTTATGGCTCTGTGCACAGGCCTATCCCTATCAGTTACTGTCCCTGGGTACCCAAGCCCTAGTGGCTAGTCCAAACCGTGGCAGCTGGTAGGGGCCCTTTCACACAGAGAAAGGAGAATTAAACAGTCAGCAGTACAGTAATTCCATTTGGATTTAATGTGGCAATTCAACAGGGACGACCCTGAATTAGTACTCCGACCTCCAAATAAGATAGGGTCCTTCAATGTCAGCAGGGCTCACTTGAGGTACACAAACCTCTTCACACATCCATATAAAAGAAAGCACTATACCAGGCAGGCTGCATCTGTATCCCGATCGCAATTACTGCACAATACCGGGAGAACACACAGCAGATTCAGTTCCTGACAGACCGAGTGCAATTTTCAAGCAATTCTTCCAGTCTTCTACAGGGTGAGCCTGTTTTCTACTCTTCAGAGATCCTTTGATTCTTTTCACAGGACGGATTCAGTCCTAACAAGCTGTTACACAAGCTGCAGACCGGAACTCTGGGCCTTACACACGTTTTTGACTAAAACTGCACACTGAAAAGCACAGGGCTCCTTCCTTCTTCACTGCCAAAGCTCAACTGAAACTCCAACCGACAAAACCGGGCACTTCCTTTGAGTTTCTCCCAGTTCTTGACTGGATTGGCTGTCACCACAATAGACTGCTGCTGTTGGTCCAAAAGGCACTGAAGTCTAAACTACATCTCCCAGAGTCACTGCCCATACAATCCTCTTGTGGCTGGCTCAGATTATGAGTCCAAGTTCTGATTCGTCCAAGGCACCATTTTAGAGCTAGCTTACCCACACTGATTGGTCCAGTTCAGCAGTTCAAAACTAGAATGGGAAACTAGCAGACACAGTTCTGACTGCAAAGAAAGCAGGTTAGACAAACTGTAATTTCATTATTACTCTAAATAATTTCTGGCAAACAGTTACATCTTTCAGATAGGTTCCTTTGCACTCTAGTGACTGCAAAATGAAGTGAATTGGCAGCAGCTTGAGTGGTACTCAATCAAAGAAACACACAGTCCCCATACAACTAATTATGTCTGCAAGCAGACAGCTCTTAAAGAGACAGTACCAGAGGTTCTAAAACACTCACTGATAAATGGCTTAAATGCCAAACACCATTCAGGCTTGGAGCATTCAAGCAAGCTCCTGGAAGTCTTTTGGGAAACCCCATTTGCGGGGGTTACCCTTCCTGGCCTGGGAAAGCTTGGCGTCGCGTCAAGCAAGTACCCCCATAAGTTTCAACTGCAACCATATACATTTGCATTAGGCTCGCACATGTAATCATCAGTCAATATATCATTTTACCAAAAACAATTTCTGAAACATTGCAGTACGTCACTCTTTACACAGTATTACATACACATTGTACCATAACTCAAGTTATTACCTCTTGTACATGAAACCTGAAGAGAGGGCCCTTCCTATCAGTTACCTTGGGGCTGGATGGGGCAAGGGCACCATACTTAGAAGACAACACAAGTAACTTGGAGTTAGCACTGATGCTCAGGTTGGGCAATGAGCTCGGGCACATACACTCCTTTATGGACAACATTGAGAGGCAAGTCCACAGCCCTCCCAAGTGAATCATAACTGAGGTGCACCACAGGCTTTACAGCTCGACCAGTCTTTCTAGGGGAACTGTTATAGTCTCTGCACTCTGAGCCTCATTTTCAGCATTGTCCTCACTTGTCAGGGAGTCTCCATGGGGGTAGAGAGCTAGAACTTGGGGCCTTTCAGCTCCAGGAGTTACAGTTTCTGAGTCCACAACATTTGGCTCGCATGGAGAGCTTTCGGACACTGGCAGTGGACTGTCAGGGCACTCAAAATACTCTTCTTGTTCGGGTGTTCACCAGTCTGACCCAATCTATTATTTTCCTCCTGAAAGCTCAAACAGTTCAACCATGCACAATGATTCCATTTAATCTGATCTGATGCTTTGCACTTCACTTTCTGGGAGCATTGGCTCCAGGGATGAAACTGGGGCTTAGACAGTCCAGAAGGCCCAGCTTTCTCTCAGTATTGACTAGGGATTGCCCGAAACAATTGACTCAGTTCGTAAGAAGGATAGTATTCAAAGTCACTCTCACTTTCTTCCGATATGGACTGACAGTCATGCTCAACTGGGACTTGTGGAGGGAACACTTTAACTTTGCTTCTGTAGGTGCAGACTTTCTTGATCTTTTCTTAGCAGCAGCTCTAGTCACTGGACCAGAGGGCATCTTCTAGGGCTCAGACTCAATTAAGATTTGTCCAATGGGCAGTAAATGATTTCTATGCATTGTTTTACATCTTTTGAATTATTCTCAGGCCTTACTTTGTACACTGGCAGATCATCTAGTTTGCCCACTACAATGTGAGAGAGATGGTGCCATCTGTCAGCAATCTTGTGCTTGCCATGATCCCAGATTTCTTAGCAATACCGATCTCCCTCCTGGAGTTCCTGTGCTTTCACCTTTTATCATACCTTTCTTTGTTGGCCAGATTTCTTTTGGCAGCCATGGTTTGAGCCAGTTGGTACGCATGAGTTAGCTGGGCCTTTAACTTTTGCACATACTGTAAATAGTTGTCAGCTTGAACCCCATCAGGAGAGACCACAAAACACACATCTACTGGTAGTCGAGCTTCTCTTCCAAACATCAGGCGGTAGGGGGAGAATCCAGTGGCATCACTTTTGGTGCAGTTATAAGCATGTACCAGGGTGCTAATTTGTTGGCTCCATCTAGGCTTGTCCTTTGGGTGCAGGATGCCTAGCATATCTAGCAAAGTGCGGTTAAACGTTCAGGCTGTGGGTCCCCTTGGGGGTGGTAAGGAGTGGTTCTGGACTTTCGCCTCCCACAGAGAAAGCATCTCTTTGATCAGACGACTCTCAAAGTCTCTCCCTTGATCAGAATGGATTCATTGTGGAGTCCATAGTGAACAAAAAGTTTTCTACAAGTACTTTGGCCACAGTGGATGCTTTCTGGTCTTTGGTGGGAAAGCTTGGGCATATCTCGTGAAATGGTCAGTGACCACCAGCACATTACTGATATTTCTTTGATCTGACTCCAAACTCAGAAAATCAATACAGACCAGCTCCATGGGTGCACTGGTGGTGATGTTAACAAGGGGCAGCCCTCTGGGGCAAACTTTCCTCTGTAAGCAGCGACTACAAGTTGAATGTGTTGCTCCACATCAGCCCCCATCTTAGGCCAATAGAATCTGGATCTCACCAAGTCAAGTGTTCTGTCTATACCAAGGTGCCCCATGTGGTTGTGCAAGGACCTCAGTACTGAGTCTCGAAAGGCAGTGGGCAGCACTAGTTGTTGTTTGTCTACTTGTCCCCCTCTGTCTACTGTTTCTCTGTATAACAGTTTATTGATCAGTTTCAACTTAGGACCTTCTTTGTATAACAGTGCAGTTCTCAAATCAGTGGAGCATAATTTGGACACATCTTTTCCTGCATAGAGGGCTTCTAAAGCTGCTTTGATCATGGGATCGTGGGATTGAGCCCACGAATACTGTCATTGTCCAGCTGAGGCAGTGCACCAATGTCTATTGCAGAAAAGTGGCAATAAGCAGCAGGTATGCAATTCTCAGAGCTCCAAGCAATCCACCATGCAGTCCACTGCGTCCGTGGACATTGTTCCTCCTGTCAAACTTCCGGCAGAGTGCCGAATGTCAGGTTCTGCCAATCGGACCCAATCATTCTGGGGAACAGGCCTCCGGGAGAGAGCATCAGCATCTATGTGGTTCAGACCTGCTCGGTATTCGAGAGCATAGTCATATGTAGATAATGCAGAAAGCCACCTATGGCCAGTGGCATCCAACTTAGCTGAGGTCTGCACATAGGTCAAAGGATTATTGTCAGTTTTACTAGTATTTTAGCCCCATACAAGTACTCATGTGGAATTGGTCAACAGCCCACTTCAAAGCTAGGAACTCTAACTTATGTACAGGATAGTTCTTTTCGGATGGGGTCAGGCTTCTACTGGCAAGGCCACTGGTCTCAGGCCATTCTCGTGCTCTTGGTACAACACAGCCCCCAACCCTTGCAAGCTAGCATCAGTGTGCAGGACGTAAGGTTTTCTTGGATCGGCATAGGCCAGCACTGGAGCATGGGTAAGTTGATATATGATCTCATGAAAAGCAGTCTCACAATCAGGAGTCAGCGGACCCAAATACTTCACTCGGATGAAAATACACTCTTTCAGTCTTGAGGAGCTTGACTTTTAGTATTTTTGTGGGTTGGGGATACCCTTGAGTAAGGTTAAGTAAAGGGCGGATCACTCTTGAATAGTCCTTGATGAGCGCCGATAATAACCACAGAATCCCAGGAATCTTTGCAGTTCTTTTAGATTTTGGGCTGTGGCCAGGTGGTCAAGGCCTCAACTTTACTTGGGTCGGTCTCTATTCCCTCGGTGGATACTATGTGTCCCACATACTTTACTGATGTTTGAAAGAATTGACACTTATCAATGGACAGTTTAGAAAAGTCCTCCAGTCGGTCCAATACCTTAAATAATCTGCTCTCATGTTCCTCCAGTGAGCTGCCAAACACAATAACATCATCTAGGTATACCAGGCACTCTAGTAAGTTCATGTCCCCACTGCACACTCCATCAATCGTTGAAAAGTGGCTGAGGCACCTGAAATCCCTTGAGGCATCCTCATGAATTCATAGAAGTAAGCGGACAGATAAAGGCCGTCTTCTCCACGGTCCTCTGGGGCCGCCGGGATCTGTTAGTACCCACTGCGGAGATCCAGCACAGAGAACCACTTGCTCCGTTTAGGCAGTCAAAGCATCCTGAATGCGGGGCATTGTGTACTGATCAGGGATAGTCCACGGTTTAAGGTGCGATAATCCACACATCCTTACTGTTCCATTCTTTTCCTCACTACCACAATGGGGGAAGCATAAGGGCTTCTGGATTCTTGTATTACACCAGCAGCTAACATCTCTTGCAGATGCCGTCTCACATCATCTATGTCAGCAGGTGCCAGGCGTTCGAGACCTCTCCACGAAATGGTCTTTCGTCATGCAGCGGATATTGTGCTCAGCTCCTTGCCGCATCCTACATCCCATTCCTTTAAAGAAAACACCTGGTCTCTCTGGGCAAGCTTCTCACTGATCCTTACTTTCCATTCAGCTGGCAGCGGGTCGCCGAAATCAAACAAGTCAGGCGTTCTCTGTCATTCTTCCTGAACTCTTGCTGCTGGGTAGCACTGCAGTGTCTGCACAATGCACATTAGCCAGGATGCAACCTCTGTTTACTCGAATGTCTCTTTCAGACACATTATGAACTTGGACCATTACCCTTCTGGCATAAGCATGGGCTCTAGCGGGCAAAATACTAAGCTTGACCAGCAGTCCCTCTGGCAATTTTCCATCGCCTGGTGCATCCAACATTAATATTTTATTCTTAACATCCTTTCTGATACGGACCTCTCCCTGTAAGGTACACTGGGCATTTGGCGCCAGGATCAGAGAATCAGGATCCTTCTTCCATACAATTCCGACCGGTTCCTCTGGCTCTGTTTTTTCAGCATCTCTCTGTGCCTCATAGGCCTTCTTAATTAAAGCCAGAACTCTTAAAACTCTACTAGTCTTTGACCCCAGTTTTTCATAACACAACTGTGCCAGCCTTCCGAACATATGAGCATTTGTTCCAATCAACAAAGGGACACCATCATACAGTCCAGTGGGGGGGACACACTAAGGCTAGGGTCTCTACTTGTTCGGCCACTCCAGCCACGGAGGTGGGGAAAGACAGCCAAATTCGGATATACCCGGAATAGGGGTAGGCCTTCTCACTTAACCCCCATACATGCAGTCCTTCTAATGGTTGTAAGGGTACGTCTGACAAATGCTTCTGATACCAATCCTGGAACATAATTGTCACTTGGAGCCACTGTCTAATACAGCTCTTGTAGACACTCCATTCACCTTTACAGTGGTCTCCATGGAGGACCCACTATTCTGGACCAGTCTGGAGAGGCCGTGGTGCGGGCCTGGGCAACTGACCTTGCCACAAAGGGCGTGAATTAGCATTTTGGTGCCCTCACTGGGATCATGTGGCACCTCTTAACCACTGATTTCTTCTCCGAAGCTCTCCTTGTAGCCTATATGCAACTTTGTCAGTGTCTTTTGGGGACTGGCATTCCCTTTCATGTGCCCATCTTTCCCACAATTATAGCAAAACATACTTTCTGGAGTTTGAGCTGGCCGAGCCCACTGGGAGCCAGGGCGGGGTATTACTAACTGAAACCTGGGTGCCATCTCTGTCTCGGCGTGATAAGCATTGGAGACATCTCATCAGTTTCTCCACTTCCATGGTCAAGGAATTGAGTTTGGAGCTGTTATCAGCAGGAGATACATGGGTGGGCCCCACCCCATAGTAGATGCAGTCGGATATAGGTCAGAGCCCGTACTTGCAGGCGTGGCCTTCATAAAGGGACTGTTTTTGAATTCGGATCTCTCTCAACAGTTCGCCCCATTGTGGCATATCTTTTTCCTTGTCAGAGCACTCATTGACTGTCAACCTCTGTCCCTGAACTTCACTTGATGGGTCACCCTCAGTCACTCAGGTCGTAGCCACAGCTGTTGGTGCAGGTACCTCCCGAGGTCGCCTTTTCTCAACTCCTCGAATTTCTCTCATTAACTCATCATAGGAGGGTGGGGATTCCGAGTCGATTTGCCAGGCGTAACTGAAGCAACAGCAGTTCTGAAAAAGGGCAGACTTAAGGATTCTGTCCAGTCTGGTTCGGTCCAGTTCAATCGCTGGCAAACTACCCTTTCTGAGGGCATTCTTGCAACAATTTTTCCAGCCGAGAGACATACACAGACAACAACTCCCTTGGTACTGTTGTGCATTTCTTACTCTCCACCATAGGTCCTCATCAGAATCTGGGCTCCCATACACATTCTCCAAGGCCTCAAGATAGGCCTGTGCAGTCCTTCAGGGTTACTGGCCCGTTTAGCATGGATGGTAGCCAGGGCAGGACCTCGGAGGCTCTCACTAACCCTCTTTCCCTTTTCGCCTTCCGAGCATTGCCATTCTAGCACTTGGGGGGCAACATAGTCTATCCAGGTCTCCCAGTCATCCTCCTCTTGGGGGGTGGGGAGGGTGCCAGAGAAGATCCTCAACCTTCGGTAAGAGTCGTGACTAATGGCAGGTGCAGAAATAGGAGTCTGCATTGGTTCAGCCACCATTACAGGCACTGGAGCAGGAGAGGGTGTTGGGGGAGGAACACCCCCAGGTGGCAAGAATAGTTTCTTCAAGTCCTCCACAGTTTTCCCCTCTCCCAGCAACCATTCAGCAAATTTCTCCTCAAAAGTTTCAGATAGTGGTGGGGGCTGATTCCCCCCAGGTCTTCTGTCATAGTTATCACTCTCCAAGCAGTGAGGGCTCCCTCTGGAGTAATGGTCTGTGGCACTTTGGAGCTATCTATGGGATCCTTAAACTCTACTAGGGCCAGGAAAGTGTGGGTGAGCAGATTAGCATGCCGACCCACCACCACAGGGTTTGTAAACCTTCCACCTTGGAAAGTACTCCCTGTACAGTGTCCTGTATTGATACCCAGGGGATGTCCAGGATAAGCATAGCATTTTGGGGTTGATCTCCTCCCAGTACACCACTCCACCAGCGGTGCACAGCCACTTCTGTCGGGTACCCATTTTTTCTTAACAGTGGTTACGTAAATATGGCCACTAGAGGACACACAATCCCAGCGGTGAGCCTCAAGATGTAACCCTAGATGGCGCTATCCCAGGGCTACTACCCCTGCCTGATTTGCCACTAACAGGTTGAGGGCCTGGATCCAATGGCGGGTGCTTCCACCCAGGGTCAGGGTTTGCAATAGTTAAACTAACTTGGTCACAGCCCTCTGGGACACTGCAACCTCTTCTTCCCACTAGTAGCCCACATATATCAAATTACCTTCACAGTATACACTACCCCAGGTCTGGTTCCGGCACTGGGACCTCCTGTGAAATGAGATACAGTGCAACAATCACAGTACAGTACTTTAACATAGACAAATACCTCAGGCAGTATAACTTTGCTGAAACAAGCAGCTCTGATTTATTTGGGGATATAACAAGGACAGGGGAAATCAGGTTAATTAGCTTATCACTCTAATATCTACCTATGGCTCTGTGCACAGGCCTATCCCTATCAGTTACTGTTCCTGGGTACCCAAGCCCTAGTGGCTAGTCCAAACTGTGGCAGCTGGTAGGGCCCTTCACACAGAGAAAAGGAGAATTAAACAGTCAGCAGTACAGTAATTCCATTTGGATTTAATGTGGCAATTCAACAGGAGACCCTGAATTAGTACTCACGACCTCCAAATAAGATAGGGTCCTTCAATGTCAGCAGGGCTCACTTGAGGTACACAAACCTCTTCACACATCCATATAAAAGAAAGCACTATACCAGGCAGGCTGCATCTGTATCCCGATCGCAATTACTGCACAATACCTGGGAGAACACACAGCAGATTCAGTTCCTGACAGACCGAGTGCAATTTTCAGCAATTCTTCCAGTCTTCTACAGGGTGAGCCTGTTTTCTACTCTTCAGAGATCCTTTGATTCTTTTCACAGGACGGATTCAGTCCTAACAAGCTGTTACACAAGCTGCAGACCGGAACTCTGGGCCTTACACACGTTTTTTGACTAAAACTGCACACTGAAAAAGCACAGGGCTCCTTCCTTCTTCACTGCCAAAGCTCAACTGAAACTTCAACCGACAAAACCGGGCACTTCCTTTGAGTTCCTCCAGTTCTTGACTGGATTGGCTGTCACTCACAATAGACTGCTGCTGTTGGTCCAAAAGGCACTGAAGTCTAAACTACATCTCCCAGAGTCACTGCCCATACAATCCTCTTGTGGCTGGCTCAGATTATGAGTCCAAGTTCTGATTCGGTCCAAGGCACCATTTTAGAGCTAGCTTACCCCACACTGATTGGTCCAGTTCAGCAGTTCAAAACTAGAATGGGAAACTAGCAGACACAGTTCTGACTGCAAAAAGCAGGTTAGACAAACTGTAATTTCATTATTACTCTAAATAATTTCTGGCAAACAGTTACATCTTTCAGATAGGTTCCCTTTGCACTCCTAGTGACTGCAAAAAATGAAGTGAATTGGCAGCAGCTTGAGTGGTACTCAATCAAAGAAATACACAGTCCCCCATACAAACTAATTATGTCTGCAAGCAGACAGCTCTTAAAGAGACAGTACCAGAGGTTCTAAAAACACTCACTGATAAATGGCTTAAATGCCAAACACCATTCAGGCTTGGAGCATTCAAGCAAGCTCCTGGAAGTCTTTTGGGAACCCCCATTTGCAGGGGGGGGTTACATTAGTTTTCCAACACAACAAAACATAAGTAACATATCAGTGTCTGCAAATATTTAAGCAGAAGGTAACAGTTTGTCTGTGCCTTTATACAGTTATATGTACTGATTGTAAGACATAACCATTATGTTGTGGCGATATTTAAGCAGCCATAGTAATCTATACAATGGTATGTTTTACAAGGAAAGCAACAGGTTTTATCGGTATGTACCTACCTCTTTCTGTGTAGTACATGCCCCAACCATAAGGAGGTACTGCTGCCAGGCTAGACAAGGCTTCAGGTAATCTGATAGATGTATCTTCCAATGGCCAGTCCAAATACTGTACATGAAGAGGAAAGTGACCACAAAGTAAACTTAGCTTTTTAAAATACATTTAACAGGCCTACTAAACTTCCATTGCTTAAGCTCTTCAGCAAAATAATACATCAACAAATAATTAAAGAAACTTTAACTGTCCTGCACTATTTAACAGAATAAGACAGTCTAATTAGTAACTATATACAATACTGTCTGCATATGACTAAGATAACAGAAAGCAATTACTGCTTTCATGCATTATCACAGAGGGTATCTCATGTCCTGTCGTACAGTTAGTAAGTAGAAAATCCTGTAGTTTATGCAGTGATTATAAAATGGGAAAGGAGAATCCTGTTTTGATCGGCTGCTAGCCGTGCATTTGAAGTGTCTAATGCACAGCTAGCAACAAGTTCAGGTGATCACAACCGTAGGTAAAACAATCAGGTATTAAGAGCCAAATAGAATGTTCATGTTTTGAATTCCCGCCATTGTTTTACTCCCGCTAGCTCATTCCCTTACAGATCCCATCTGCCCACCATCAGTTCTGTTTACTGCCTTGTCATAAATAAGCACTCAACAATCACGAATACATATATCGATTTCTTAAAACCATCTCTTGTTTTTTTTTTTATTTTATGATCATGGCTCTGCACCCCCTAGCTCCACTTTCACGCCCTCACTCTGTCCTCTCTACTCTAGCCATGATGTTTCACTATCACCACACAGTCCAGCTAACACCAGGTGCTAACAGCATATGTTTGCATGAGCACATTGTTCCCCTTTCAAAAAAACATAAATGTTTGTCACAGTTACTCTGCAAAGCTTCTTTCTGCCACCACTCTGTTCTTCTCCGACACTGATGATTTAAAACCAGCGCTGTCAGAGTGTGTGTGTGTGTGTGTGTGGGCATGAGATGGGACTCTCCATGGCATATTAAAGAGGCTGTCTTTTAAATTTTACTTTCTTTTAAATTTTCAATCGCGGCTCTCTCCGTAGCCTGTTCGCTAACCTGCTGTCTTGCTTGTCCTACTAAATTACTTCAGTCCACAGACAGCCTCTTTAATACGCCGTGAAGAGTCCCGTCTCGTGCCCACATACACACACACACATACCTGTCAACTGTCTCTGATTTTCAGGGATGTCCCTGATTTTACCTCAAAGTTTTACTCTGTCCCTCCTAAAACTTGTGTTTCCATGACCAAACAGTGGGAGTTGTAAGCAGAAAACAATGTCAAACATTAAGGTTACAGACTTGTTCTTCCTTAGAAAATGAATGTTACACTAAGTCCTTTATTCTACCAGCTTTCTGAGTGGATACCACCAATTTTGAAGATGTGTCCCTGATTTTGGTCCTTTGTCCCTGATTTTTTTAAGCCTTGTCCCTGATTTATGAGGGAGGAGGTTGAGAGGTATGCACACACACACACACACACACACACACACACACACACACACACACACACACACACACGCTGACAGCTTAAGCGGACTCTGGCTTCAAAGGCAGTGAAGCTCAAAATCTGCAGATTAAATAGAAAATGTAGATCAGTAGCTGGTGTGACACCTTTTATCTTTTCAAATCACTCACCAGCATTCCAAATTCTGTGCTCGTTTCTTTCTCACCCACCCGCTTATTCGGTCTGCTCGTTCCCCCTTCCCCCTTCCCCCTTCCCCATTCTTTACATGCCGCAATGCTCACAAGGGTAGTAGGAATCTTTATTAAATTAAAACAAAGTTGTGCTCAAAAGGCTCACAAAAATGAATACTTGGGGCAAAAGAAATAAACAATAAACAAATGCTTTCCAGCACAGTATAAACTGGAGAACATTTTTGGTGTTTTTTTAATGGTTGTTGTATAAAAACTATAGCTATGCAAATGCAGCATTACAGGGGGAAGGACTGTTTTATCTAAAAATTCACATAACGTAACTTTATTTTATATTAAACCACTGACTTTTGATTGTCACAGTTATGACAAATACAGGTTCCCATTTTATAAGCACAATAAGACACTCTGGGGGTGTGCATTACACATTTCTAATGCACGGTCAGTAGCTAAACGCACTCGGCCTGTGGCCTCGTGCCTTATTATGGCCCTGACCATGCATTAGAAATGTCTAATGCACACGCCCTCATGTCTTATTGCTTATGTAGCTCATCCAACTCCTGCTCTGGGAGCCATATAAGCCATATATGGTGCCCAGCATTGTTCAAGAAGATTTATTTGACCCAGAACCAAGTGTGAACATCTGTCCATTTCATAGTCCACCATAAGGGTAGTGAGGATTTCACTCAAGGACAGCGTAGTGGGGCTCCTCCAGTTTTTGAGGATTATGCATTTCACTTGCACACAGAGCAGCATTAGCCATCTGAACTCTGGGGGTGATAGATCTGGAGCTTTTGATTTCATGCCTGGGAGCATCAGGGCTGCACAGGGAAGGACAGAGTGATGTAGTATTACACTGGCTTCCTGGGAAACCTTTTCCCTTATAGGTGAGATCATGGGGCACTGCCAAAGAATATGATATAGGTTCCCTGCAGGCTGTTGACATCTCTAACAGTTATCTTGTGCAACTAAACCCAATTTTCTTAGCACTGCATGGCTCCTGTACCGTGAATGTAGTATTTCGCTATGGATGAGTCTGCTGCGAACGTCCCTATGGGATGTATAATCAGTTTGCCAGCAGTGCTTTCACTGTAGATTGGAGATTGGTATTTGTAATACCTGCTCCCATTTGGACTTGGATGACTCAAATGCATTGGGCAGGCCATCTCTAACCACAGCATACATTGCCCCAGCTGATCCCTTATTCATACCCAGCCAGTTGCACAATTGGGTCAGGGGTCTCTTGATTTATTTTGTTTCTTAAGAAGGCCCATTAAGTGTGTCTGTGATTTGTAAATATTTCCAAAAGTCAGAGTTGCTAAGGGACCACCTCCCCTGTAACTTCTGAAATGAATCCCAAATCAAAGAGTTGGGGACTAAAAGGTCTTTAAGAAACAGAATACCCTTTTCTTTCCATGCAGGCCACCTCACTGGTTTGTCACCTATTGCTACCAAGAGGATACACCATAAGGATGTATATAAAAGTGGACTGGGATAAGTCCCCAGAGTTTTATGTAATACCTTGCAGTAGTGAATGGAAGGGCCTATAACTGGGTTCAAATGAAGGCCTTCGAGAGAGTCTCCCCAAAGTAATGACGCTAACAGAGGGGTATTACTAACTGCCTGCTCTATCTCTACCCATTAGGGAGTTTCAGGTGTATGTGGATGGAACCATTTTAAAGATTGAGAGCATTGGTATGCTATTTTATAACCTTCCATCCAAGGGAGACCCCACCCTCCAAATTTCCAGCATGGCCTTAGAGTGTTCCTACTAAAGCAAGGTTTATTAGTGCCCCGTAGAAAGGACCCTGTCATCCAGTCCATTTTTCTGTACCAGTGAGAGGGTAAGCTGAGAGGAATATGTGAGAAGAGGTAAAAGAATTTAGGGGCAAGAGACATTTTAAAGGCTGCAATTTTGCCTGCCATAGTAAGAAGTAAGCGATTCCAGTGGTCCAGTTCTGTTTTACACTCAGTCAATAAGATCAATAAGGGGCCTAGGTTATTATCCCACCAATGGGCTGTATTTGCCACTACCTTGATACCCAAGTATGTAATAGTATCATGCACCCATTTCAGCCTGAAGTGGGGTGCTTTCTGAGATGAACATAGAGAGTTAAGGGGAAGGATCACTGTTTTTAATTGGTTAACAGTAAGGCCAGAAATGTGAGAGAATTGCTTTAAAAGGATAAGCAATGGAGGGATCGATACTTGAACATCCTTAATAGGGACAAGCAAGTTGTCTACATCAGAGTGGAAAAGTAAGTATTGCCCAGACCTAAACTTGTAGTCAGGGGATTCTGTCGTATCGCAGCTGCAAGGGGTTCTACTGCTGGGACGAATAAAAGAGGGGAAAGGGGGCAGCCTTGTCTGGTACCTCAATGCAGTTGGAAGGGGTCAGATAGTGTGTTATTGGTAAGCACCTTAGCTAGAGGGGAAGTGTAGATGGCAGTTATGACTGCCCTAAAGTGAGGGCCAAAACCCAGGTGTTGCAAAACAGTGTGGAGGTAGTCCCACTATATTGAATTGAATGCTTTCTCGAAATCATTTTTACCAGATCAGCAGCTGGTATATGGATCTGCTTGGCCAGATGAATGAGACTGAGAAGCGTTCTTAGGTGGTCAGAGCTCTACCTGCCCTGTATAAATACAGCTTGCCAGGGGCTCAATTAGGGAGGGTACTAGTAGATTTAACCTATTGGTCAGCACTCTAACATATACTTTACTATCCGCATTGATCAGGGAGATGAGCCGATAACTGGCAGCTTCATCTGGGGACAGGACTGGGTTGGGGTAGCCAGGATCAGAGGATTAGTCCTCCTAGGGAGGGCTAGAGCTGCCTGCCTGCTCCACGGAAGGAGGAAAAAAATCTATCAGATTTGTTTGAATAGGCTCTTCCTGCTGTGAACCCATGCTGACTCAGATTTTGGGCTCCACTGGATTCCAAGTGTTCCACAATCCTTTCCTCAAACAGTACCTCCATAATCTTACCTACTACTGAGGTGAGACTGACTGGCCTATAGTTTTCAGCCTCCTCCCTGCTACCATTTTTGTGAAGATGGACTACATGTGCCCTCATCCAGTCCTCTGGAACCACTTCTGTGTTGAGTGACTCATTGAATGTGGCTGTCAGAGGCATTGCTAGCTGCAGTTCCTTTAGTATCCTGGGATGTATGCCATCAGGTCCCATTGCCTTGTCCACCTTCAGTTTTGTGAGCTCCTCCAGGACTCTCTCTTCTGGATTGGTGTTCAACCCCCTCCCTCCTCTGTGTGAATTCCAGTTGTGGACCCTGTCCCTCCTCCTCTTCAGTGAGTACTGAACAAAAGTATTCATTCAGTATTTCTGCCTTTTCCAGGTCTCTTTCCACACTTTCTCTTTCATCCCCTCTCAGCCTTACAATCCCCCCCTGCACTTCCTTCTTTCGCTGATGTACAGTACCTATTGTCTTGTTCTCCTACTTCTCAGTCTGAGCTAATCTTTCCTCTGTTTGTGCCTTTGCACTCCATACTGCTCTCCCTGCTTCCTTCAGACAATTTTGGTACACCACCCTATCCTCTTCCTTCTGTACCTCTTTAGACTCTCTAAAACCCAACCTTTTGGCCCTTTCTCTACTATATCTGATGTTAACCATAGTGGTTTCCTTCTTCCCTTTCCTTTATTTCTTAGCCTAATTCACTGGTTTGTCATCCCCACAATGGCTCCTTTTAGGTGTGGTCACTGCTCCTCAATCCCCCCCCCCCCTCCTGTCACCCTCTTTGCCAGTGCTTCTTTGATACTTGGCCCATCCTGGCAAAATTCACCCACCTGAAATCCAATACCTTTGCCTTTGTGTGGCTTGATTGTGACCCACTACCCATGTTAAACCACACTGCGTGGTGGTCGCTGGACCCCAGATGACCATTCACCTGGACTTCTGTGACTGTTTGCAATGGTCAGCACCAGGTCCAAAATTGCTCTATCCCCGGTGGGTTCCATCACCAGCTGTCTGAGACCTGCCCCCTGCAGGGAGTCCAAAATGTCTCTGCTCCTGGTTGGCGCAGCTGCTGGGATGGTCCAGTCCAGGTCTGACATGTTAAAATCACCCAGCAGCAGTACTTCCCCTTTTGCTGCCATCCCATGAATATTGTCCACTAGTTTCCTATCTGCCTCTTCCCCCTGAGCTGGAATCCTGTATATCACCCCTGTGCAGATTGCTGTACCATTGCCTTGCTCAAGGGTGAGCCACAGTGCCTCAGCCCCCCATCTTCCCTGTACCGCAGTTGCTTTTATACCCTCTCTGACATACAGGGCCACTTCCCCTTTTTACCCTCCCTATCCCTCCTGAATAGATCATACCGTGGTACCCTTATCTCCTAATCATGCTTTCCAGGGTACCACATTTTGGATACTGCTACTATATCCAGGTCGGCTTCTGCCATCAAGGCCACCAGGTCAGGGATTTTATTTCCCAGGTTGTGAGCATTTGTAAATATGGCCTTCCATGTTTTACTACCTGTCCTCATTCTATTCCCACTCATGCCTTCTTGTTTCTTCCTCCTGACCCTAGCTTCATCCTTTTGCTGCCTCCCTTCTTCTGTTATACCCTTTACAGCTGGTTCAGGTGTACCTGTCAGCAACTTACCCACCTAATCCTTATTTGTGGCTGTACTAACCTGTGGGGGTGGGCTGCTAGAGTATCTCTGTTCCCAATGCCCCTCCTTGACTAGTTTAAATGATCTCTAAGGAAGCATTTAAACTTTTCATTGAGGACTGATATCCCCTTCCTGGTTGGATGAAAGCTGTCACCCTTGTACAGGCCCACATCATACCACGTGGGTCCCCAGTCCCCAATGAAGCCATGACCCTATTTCCTACACCAGCCTTCCACTTGTTAAAGCTTCTGATGCAGAGATTCCTAGTCTCCCCCCTGCCTTGGACCGGCAGCACCTCTAAGAATGTCGCAGTGCCTTCCACCTTCCCCATGCACCCTTCTAACTCTCTGAAGTCCTCTGGCACTTGCTCCATATTTGCCACATCTCTGGCTAGGACATTTTTCCCTAGGTGGACAATGACATCCAGCCTCCTTCTCCGTGCTACTGCCTTAGTGATCCTCTGAATCTGCTCCTCCTCCCTCTGAGCTGTGCCTATGGATTCTCATACTCGTGGGATCACAGGGAATGATAAATAGTATCAACATGAAATACTTCCTGATGTTTCTTTGTCTTAAACTTGATACAATTTTTAGTATCCCCAAAGAGTCGATTGACTTATTCCATTATCTTTAAATTTTTATGGAAAGATAAATCTCACAGATGTAAATTGAGTTACTTCACAAAGCATAAGATTATGGTCAGCTTATCAAATGTTTACTTCTACTACATGTCTATGCACATCTATTATATTTCTGTATGGACATTCTCTAACAATTTATATCCTCATAGATCATACATTCCAGGTTGGCTACTAATCAAGCAGAAATTCTTCAGTGGGTCTAATCATGACTTATGTTTATAGCATTTGTCAGAGGAAATCCTTCTTGCATTTAACAGTGATAAATACATACATACACATGAACGTACCTATGTACATACGTACATAAATAAGCAGACATTACTAGAAGACTACATTACTATTTCTAAACAAATAAGTAAAGTTATGAATGTTAGGAGAACTATATCTTTAGGTTAACCAAGTGGAAAGGATAAAATGTTACCAATGTGAGGAAACAAGACCTATACAATGAATGGGCAGAGACTAGGATTAAGTTGGAGAATGATACTATGGAAATGACACGTTTTATTAAATTTGTTTCTCTGATTCAAACATTAAATTTCCAGAGGAGGACTTTCAGCTTCATACTAATAGTGTTACAAAATGGACTGGATTAATTTGAAAAAACAAAAACAAAACACAATAGGCTCATACACTCTTAGGAAAATTCTAAAGCTTCACCCCGTCACATTGATCTGCAGTCAGATCTCTTACTTACTAAATGAATACCATTTTGTGAAAAATAGCTGGTGGATTAAACAATACGATAATAAGGATGTGAATCTTATTTTTGGAATCAAATATTGAAAAAATAGCTATATGTGTATATTCATTGCCAGCTATAAAGCAACACAATGCAAAATACTTAATTGACTATATTTCACATCAAGTCAATTTTTTTTAAATGGGTTTTATTCAATATCCAGATTATTAAATGTACAATAATATGCCTGGAACATTGAAACATCTTCTTTGGGAATGCCATTTGATAGAGAAAGCTTCTCAAAGAAGATAGTTTCATGATTCCTTATAATGTGATAATATGATGTCTAATGATATTTGTTAACTCTTTGCAAATGTCAACATAGGGGGATGTTGCCTGACTGTCAGGGCAATGGCTGCTTTATATCTTCAGCTCTCTCCTTATGGGACAACTTTAGTGTTCTGGCACCATAATCTGTGGACATCAGGACCCTCTGCCCCTCTACATGTTTGGGTAGTCCACCCTCTACCAACTGGTGGCGTTTGTTAGCGGATTCTGATGCAATTTGCATCAGTTGCAGTGCTGGGTATCCACGAGCTGCTCTGGTGCTGTAGGCCACCCAGGCCTGTACCTGCTTGCTTCATTGGGACTATTCATGTTGGTGGCTCTCAGACTGCTTTGTGGTGTACTTACTTACTCATTAACTCCAGTCACTCTCTGATTTTGCACGGCTGCATTGAAAATATGTCCAACCCCAACTTACTGTCAGTACAACCTCAGGGCTCCCAGCCACCTGTGCAGCCACCAGCCACACTGGCCTCTGTGGGGGATTCCTTACAATATATTACTACCATGCTAGAGACCCTGCTAGTGAAAGTCAATGATATTAGCCTCTCCCTTTCTATTACTGCGACAGGTATAAGACAGCTCCAAGACAATGAATGTATCAGAACAAAGGTTGGATGCCCATGAGCAACAACAGGCCAAACTGCTACACAGACTCCAAATGCAGGAGGAAAGACTGTCCACTTTGTGAAATCGGGTTGAAGACCAAGAAAATAGGGCCCGGCTCAATAATTTGTGCATTATCGGTCTGTCTGAGGGGGTGGAAGACCAGTCCATGGAGCACTTCCTAAATGAGAACCTAACAGTGTTTCTCAGGGACAGATGGCAAGGCCCCATGGATGTGGAGAGGGTCCATCGTGTGGCTGGTAAAAGGGACAAGCACACTCAGACTCCAAGGCCCATCATCACTTACTTCCTCTGCTATACCATGAAGGAGCGCATCCTGAGGGCAGCCAGAGACTTAGGGGAGGATCGATGGCAGGGTTCTTTGGTGACCTTTTATCGGGACTTTGCACGTGAAACATTGGCTAGGAGGTGAGCATGTGGACCAATCAAGAAATTTCTATACCAGCACATCTTTCAGTTTAGATTTGGGGGCTTACTGATCTGCTGGTTTCCAAGGATGGGTGTGAATTGGTAGCTGATCACCCTGCGCTTATTGAAAAATGTCTCTCCAGGTTTTGGCCTAACCTCCTAGTCCCTACTACAACCCCCAGAAGGCTCTGGGAACCAAGTGCCAAAGTAACCACTAAGGGGATCAATTTGCAGAGCAAGCAGTTTCCAGAGGACTCTTCTCCAGCTGGATGTGCAACAGCTTACAATAGTCCTCCTGTCTCAGTTGTCCCGACTGACTGCTCGCCTCCTCTACTGATGGCTTTAGCTCTTTCCATCCCTGACTCTACTTCATCCCTGCCTCCTCTGCCCTCTGGCATCAATCACAGACACTGGCAAAGAGCATGGAGTG
This sequence comes from Neoceratodus forsteri, assembly GCA_016271365.2. Lineage (NCBI taxonomy): Eukaryota > Metazoa > Chordata > Ceratodontiformes > Ceratodontidae > Neoceratodus > Neoceratodus forsteri. The sequence goes on along the minus strand of CM057449.1, from coordinate 1,577,851,261 downwards.
GCACCCCTGTGCCCCCTGAGCTGCAACTGAATGCCCCACCTGCAAAAATCTCCAAGGAAGACCACACTCTGCCAGTTTCATGTGTCCACCCAGAATGTCAGGATCTACCAGATATGGACACCGATACTACCATGGACTGGACCAACTATCCAAATGCCTCTCTGGTGGTAGTAGTAGATGCAGCGACCCCTGTCTGACCTGGACTTCTCTCATATGCTGCTGTGGTGTCCTCAGGCTCCCAGGACCCCCCAGCTGTCACCGGGAAGGCTGAAGATCCTAGTGGTTGAAGAAATGGACTGTGTCCTGCTACTATCTGAAATGTTTAGCACCATAGTTTGCTAGATTCCCTCCTCGGCTGCTGCACTGGTGATTGCTCTGGGTCATCCACCTAGTAAGGGCAGCTCACCTTGTCCAGTTCTGCCATGTGCACGCTGGGTTTGGGTTGCTGTATTTGTTGGGTGGGGAGTTTTGTTCGCCTGTTACTTTTTAGGCACTGATACTGACAAGGTTCTGTAGTTGGGGATGGTCACTTGGCCAACCATGTTTGCCCCTGCCAGATGCCTCTGGGTTTGAGGATTATATCTCTGGTAAGAACCGTAATGCTGGCCAGTTCCCCCCTGTCCAATGCTATGGTATCATAGCACCACCGAAATGTTCAGTTAGAGACTACCCTCTAATCCCTCTCTTCCCCCCTTTCCATTCCCTGGGAATGCCCCTTTTCCATCCCCCCCATCCCCCCCCCAGGTTTCTTTCCCTTTCCTTTCCCATATTGCCACCTGATGATGTCCTGGTGCCCGACCATAGGTCAGCTGTCTCCTAAGGGAAGCTGTTTTCTACAAGGTTCTGTGTGCATCCCCCCAATTTGGTTTCTTTAGGCCTGCACAGCTAAGAATGGTGGTTCACCATCACTTTCTTTTGCAACTGGCCCAGAATTCGCTAGCATAGCGACGCTTGTTTACTCTCTTTGTGAGGTTAATATTTTAACTACTACTAGTGTGTTAGTGTTTGCACTTCCTAATCTGTTGTGACAAGTGTTAATAGCTTTTTTCTGTGTTCTTTTTCCTTTTAGCCTGTTTCCTGTAGCAATGTGTACTTGTAGCCTATACCTAGTCAACTGTGTCCTTTACAGCTTTGTGCCAAAGGTTCGTTAGTGATGTTACCAAAGAGTGGAGCCCTCTACTCCCACTTCCAGTACCCAACCTAGCCCTTGTCTATCTGGTTGTCTGAGTAAGTACCTTGTCTTCTATTTTTGAGGATATGGCCCCCCCTTCATGTCTCCTTTCTAACAGCACCAATCTGGTTTCTTGGAATGTTAAGGGTCTTAATCACCCTATCAAATGCACAAAGGTGCTCCAGTACCTTTGTTCCCTTTGCACGGACATTGCTCTACTCCAAGAGACTCATCTCCTGGGTCAGGCAGTGCCCTGGTTGAAGAAATCATGGGTGGGAGAGGTGCATGCCAGTTCTGCCCAGAATAAGTCCAAGGGGGTGGCTATCTTGGTGAGACGTTCATCGCCGTGGAAGGTTGATGATTTCTGATGGGACTCAAAAGGAAGGTGGGTGGTGGTTAAGCTCTCATCCCCAGCTGGGCATCTTATAGTGGCCAATTTATATGCTCCCAATGAAGACCATGTTGATTTTGTCCCAGTCATCAGTCAAGCCATATCTTCTTTATCCCCAGAGGGTTCCAACACTCCTATCTTGGTGGGGGGTGACTTCAACATGGTTTCTGACCCCTTTTTGGATAAATTAAACCCCCTCCATCAAACACACCCCAAAGCTAAGGCAGCATTGCAGGAGCTTCAGGATGAGTGAGGCTTAGCGGATATGTGGCGGAGAGACCACCCGACGAGTTGGGGCTATACCTTCTACTCCCATGTTCATGGCATCCACAGCCACATTGATTTCTTGCTGGCCAATGTAGCTGCAGGCCAGGGCCTTTCTGAGAACAAAATAGGGAGCATTATAATATCTGACCATGCTCCTGTTCTGACCACCTACACTCCTATAGGACAGCAATCTCAAAGCACCCGGTAGAGATGAAGTCCCTTACTTCTCAAAGACCCTGAGTTCTGCCAGATGATCTCACAGGAGGCACATGATTATTTCTCCTCTAACTCACCTGGGGAGGTGTCTGCGGGCTCAGTTTGGGAGGCCTTCAAGGCCATCCTGAGCAGCCACATCACAGCTTTCTTTTGTGGCTAAAAATAGGGCCCACAGAGTGACCCTAGCATCACTGCAAGCAGATCTTGCAGGCTTGGAACAGAAATCCCACTCACTACAGTTCCTGGGGAGAGATACCTCCCTTTTGTGCTGGACTGTTGGCTTGAAATATCAAATTAACACCATCTATAATCAAAAGGTGAAATGGCTTCTTCTCGTGGTGAAGCATAACTTTTGGGATGGGGTGAGAAAAGTGTCAGGCTCCTTGCCTTTAGACTGCACAAGTAACAGGCCTCCTCCCATATCCATGTCCTTCGAGAAGCCTCAGGGGAAAGTTGTCCATGACCCACAGGACATCAACATAACTATGAGGTCCTTTTATGCTTCCCTATATCAGGCACATTCCTCCCTGTCCCCTTCTCAGATTCAACAAGGCCTAGCCCAGTTCTGCCAAGACTTGGCAACACCACTGCTGACACCATCCCAGGCAAGCTGACTGGATATCCCACTCAAAGGCATAGAGATGAGGCAAGCTTTATCCCATATGGCACTGGGAAATCCCCGGGCCCGGATGGAATCACAGTGGAACTTTACCGTGCCTTAGGACCCAAAATAATGGATCCCTTACTTCAGGCTCTACAAGAAGCCCAATCCCTCCTGTCTACTATGAGAGAGGCACTTATTACCCTTCTCCCCAAAAAGTCTAATGGCCCACTGAACTGTGCAAACTTTTGTCCCATCTTTCTGCTGTCGATCAACACTAAGGTACTAGCCAAAATACTAGCCACCCGGTTGCTGGCTGTGTTGCCCTCTGTTATCCACCCAGCATATGCAGGCTTCATGAAAAACAAATTGGGCATGGATAACACCAGGCTGTTGCTCAATCTCAAATGGGTAGCAGCCTGGGCGTCCACTCCTATGGTGGCCCTGGCAGTTGATTTCACTAAGGCACTTGATTCAATTTAGTGGAGCTATTTGTATGAAGTACTGCAGAGATATGGCTTTGGCCCACATTTCTGTTGGTGGGTGCACATCCTATATAGCTCTCCTACTTCATGCATCCTCAACAATACCACTATTTTTCCTCCTTTCCCATTACAGGGAGGAACCCAGCAGGGGTGCCCTTTCTCCCCCTTTCTCTTCCTGATAGCCCTGAACCCTCTTGTTTGGACTTTTCTAGCCTCCCTGACTATTTCAGTGATTGAAGTCCATGGCATCTCCCACCTGGTGGCGGCCGATGCACACGACTTGCTGCTTTCCCCCTCCCATCCCATCAGTCAATACCTGCAGTTCTGGCCATTCTCAAAGACTTTACTGCCCTCTCAGGACTGAGCGCTAATCAGAAAAAGACCATTCTGGCCCCCATGAACCCCGCTTGTCACAGAGACTGCCTTACTGGCACCAAGCTTGCTTGGGTGGAGAAGGGATTTACCTACTTAGGTATCTATATTCCCAACTGTTGGTCAGAGCTGGAGCCTTCCAATTTCTCTCTCTTGCTACAGCAACTCTTCTTGGAGGTGATCAGGTGGCGCAGGCTTCGGCTGTCTCTGCCCGGCAGAGTAGCGGCAGTGGGGATGTTGCTTCTACCAAGGTCATGTATCTCTTCAATAACCTGCTGATCCCCCTCACCCCTAAGCTATTTAAATCTCTAGACCACCTCATGTTCAGTTACATATGGGATGGCAAATCTCTGAGATGGAGTAGGCAGAAGCTTTGGGTGCACTGGTCTTGTAGGGGATTGAGAATCCCTTGGCTCAAGGGTTATCACTTGGCATGCATGACGTCTGCTGCTTCCCACTGGTTTGTGCCGGGGGTGCACCATGAGCTTCTGTGGGTACAGGTAGAGACTGGTCTGCTCAGGGGGCAGCCCCCCTGATGTGTTGCTCCACCCAGGGACCAAAGGCTCCCATGCTTTCTCTCTCCATCATGTTTGAGACTCACAAAGCATGGAGAACCCTCATGTCCCTATCTAATACACCCCAAGACACTTGGGCCCCCCCTTTCCAATTTGTGTCTCTGTGACACAACCCCCTCCTATTGGTAGGGGGTCTACCACTAAAATGGCCTCCCTGGGAGGCGAAGGGCATATTTTAGGTTCAAGATATCTGTGTAGAAGATTCAGATGTCTTGCTCTCTTATGAACAGTTGCAAGCTAAATTCCTGCTCCCCACTGTGGACTTTTGGAAATTTCTCCAGCTGCATAAATCCCCCACCATGCGCAGCCTTATTGGCCGATTTTACAGGACTTGGAGAGATGCTTAGCCAGATCCCTCAGCCCAGAGCAGACTCAATGGCAGAGGCTCTTAACTGTAATATCCTCAAAACTACCTAGTCCCAATACCTGTGGGATGGACATAAGCAATATAGAGATACGAAGAGTCAGTTTATCCAGGTTAAAATTCTCCTACATTGGTATTGCACCCCAGTGATTCTGTGTAAGCATGGCCTTTTGGACCAGTCTAACTGCTGGCACTGACAGCAATCCGAAGTGAACCTCTTGCATGTCCTATGGACCTGTCCCTTGCTGCTGCCGTTCTGGTCGGTGGTGGCCGCTGACAGCTCTCAAGTCGTAGACTATGGGGTATCCCTGGCAGACCCAAAGCTTTTGTTGGGGGACATGACTTCACTGGGGGCTCTCCCTGCTCCAGCTCAGGAGTGGATTTTGCTGGCCCTTATGGAGGCCATGTGTCTTCTCCTTATGTATTGGCATCAACTGATTCTACCACCTCAGAAGAGCTGGCATGCCACCCTTGACATGACTAGCCTCCCTCAAATGTTTGTCCTATGCTCACCAGGGTCGATTGGATATATACACAACGAAGTGTGGTGCCTACGTATAGTCTTCTCTTTGCAAGATTCCTCTCCCTTAACAATAATCCCCTGACTTGAACCTTTGACACTTCTCTAATTATCGATACTGTCTTTTCATTCATACTGATGGCCTTGCTTCTGTACCTTTACTTAAATGCACTGTCTGGTTTTCTAGTTGGATGTATACTTAGCCATACAATGTACTAGTTAACAAACAAGAAAAATGTTGCTAACTGGATGTTTCACTTTCTGCTATGACTATATGGCTGTGGTACGTGTTATGTTTTATGGTTTTCTTTCCATAAAAATCAATAAAAATCTTCTATGATAAAAAAGCAAATGTCAACATAGCAGACATACAGTAATTGTTATCATTTGACTTTTGTCTTGTCTGCTCTATTTCTAATGCCACAAGATGTATGTATACGATTTTGAAAATCAGCACAGTATTTATTGAAAAAGAAAAGCTTCCTTATAATGCACTAAACAGAGGCAGTTGTAAACTAAAACTATGAAGAGAACATCACCTGTATGTGAAGGCTTCTCAATTGATTAGAAATGTTCAATGTGCCTTTTTCTCTGGGGCAAGATTGAAATTAAACATAGCATTAGCCATTCATGTTCATGTTTAGAAGAGACAAAGAGGTTTCAAATGAATAGATCATAACTAGCAGAATGAAAACTAAACTACAGCTCTGTGATAAAGAATTACACACTGAACTGCATGTGCATCCCTGTCTGGGTGTCATGGTATGCTCTGCATTTGGTTTTAAAGGCTTTCAGCTGCAAAAATTAGGACATTGTTAACTACATAGTATTCCCCTTCCCCTTCCCCCAAAAAGTAACAAAATTGATAGAAACCTTCTGTTGTTGGTTAGAAGCAGCCATGGTACATGCCTTGAAAGTGTATACGTTTTGATGGCTCAGAATTTTCCCTCACCACTAACTGACCAAAGTATGTCTGCTTAATTTATAATCCTGACCTGGATTTGCCAAAGGGGATGATGTGGGCAATGTGATGGCATGATTAGAGTGCAGTATAATTCAACTGGCATGTGCATCATCCTAGATGACTATGCCTTCCCCTAGGCATCTGACATCTGAGTGCAGAATCCATAGGATCTGTCCCTGAAGAGACTGCCTCCAGAAAAGGCCCATGTCAAGAAGGACGTGGAAATTACTCCTTATGGCTGACTACATGATGAAACCAGAGGGATCCTCTTTTATATATTTAAGAACTACATCATGCCTACTTTTCAGCACAGTGTGTGCAATCAGTATATTTCCATGCACAGTGGACAACTGATTAAACAGCAGACCTAGGATATATAGTTTTGAAGTCTTGAGGAAAGTCTGTCTCTGTCTACCTTAAATCAAACCATACTGTCAGATGCGTTAGGAAACAGTTGTAGTGGCATTTTAATGCCATTATAGTTAATATTGGGTAGGCAATTTAATTTTAAATTGTGATTTTCAGCCTCTCATATCTTAGCTGTACCTTGATGGAATTTCACAGCACGCAATGGCATGTGAGTTAGCCTTATCAGGACCTATACAGAAATAGTGAAGCCACCATTGATGTCACTCAAATGACCAGTGGCTGGAGTCATTCACCACCACTGGTAGTGTTGTCACTGCTGCTTTGTTTCTTTCCATCCCACCTCCCTCCCCAAGGTACTCATAGGTTTCATAGGTTTCATAGGTATACTGAGCTTTTAAAGACAAAGTCCATATGCTCGCCATATGTTTTTAAGAATATCCCATTAGACCATTATTTATTAAATAACTATCCAGTTCTGTCTTAAAGACTTCTATATCACTACTAACAATTATTTCTACTGGTAGTTTATTCCAGATCCTAGGTGCTCTAACTGTCAGCCAGTACATCCTTTTATTTGAATGGAATCTATCTGATTTTATCTGTAACAGGTGTGCCCTAGTATTATGATCATGATCCATGATTTCCAAATCAAGCTATTCCCATAATATCAGATCATTTAGGGCCATATAAATCAAACACATATCTCGCCTTAATCTTCTGAACTCTAGAGAGTATAACTCCAGCGTACTAAGCCTCTGGCTATAGTCCATCCCCTGTACTTCCTTAATTCTACGGGTTGCTCTTCTCTGGACCCTCTCAATTGATGATATATCCCCTTTTTTAAATGGTGACCACAACTGAGAGCAATATTCCAAATGTGGATGCACCAACGATATATACAATGGCAAAAGGACACCCTTATCTCTACTTTTAATATGTTTATTAATACAATATTGTATGCTACCTGCTTTTTTGATTATCTGATTATAATGAGGTGTGAAGTTCAGATTATTGCTGATTTTTATTCACAAATCACATTCCTCTGGGGTCTCTTTGAAAATTTTACCTCTCATTTTATAATCATGTAGAATATTGTACTTCCCCAAATGCATCACACTGCACTTATCCACGTTGAAAAATGCTTGTGTGCCCAAATTTCTAACTTACTTAGGGCTGATTGAAGTAAGTCTGCATCCTTATTAAAGTTGACCACCCTCCCTAGTCTGGTATCATCTGCAAATTTTGAAAACCAAATATCAGGGGAAGCCCTCGTTGTCCCTCTATAGGCATTAAACAGGCAGGGACCGAACACCGAACCCTGTGGCACTCCACTAATCACTCTCTGCCAGTTGGAGAATTCTCCCTTTATACAAACTCTCTGACTCCTGCCAGTCAACCAAGATCTTATCCAACAAATAATATTATGGTTAATTCCACAATTGACCAGAGTTTCTAGTAGTTTGATGTGAGGTACCTTGGCAAAGTCCACGAAGATAACATCCACGGAACTACCCCTCCAACGCCTGATTTACTTTCCCATAAAATTCCAATAGATTAGTCTGACATGACCACCCCTTAACAAAGCCATGCTGTGCATTGTCAACATTCCCTGTTTTATACTGGTGTTCTGAGATAAAATCCTTGATAAATCTCTCTAGCACTTTTCCCAGAACTGAGGTCATGTTAACAGGCCTATAATTTTTAATCTCCTGTTTGGGACCTTTCTTGTGTATAGGAATCACATTTGCTTGTTTCCAATCTTCAGGAACCTCCCCATCCTTTAATGATTTCTGAAATAATACAGTAACTGGGCCTGCAAGTTGTTCAGCCAAATATTTGAGCACTCTAGGAGGTATCCCATCTGGGCCTTGTGCCTTATTCTGATCAAGTTTTTGGAGTCTTAACATAACTTCCTGCCTGTCCATAATTATTCCCTGGTCATCATTGGGTATACCCCAATTAATCCCTGATAGTGGTTGTCCTGTATTGAAAACTGAAGCAAAGTAATTATTACTTAGTTCCGACATACCAAAGGTATCGGCAACTAACTTTCCCTCAGTATCCAGCATAGGACCTATGTTTTTTGATTCACCCTTTTTTGTTATTGACATATTGATGAAAGGATTTATAATTGTCCTTAACCCTAGTAGCTAATGTAATTTCATATTTACTTTTTGCTTCTTTTATACATTGTTTGGTGGACTTTAAACACCTTTTATAGTTTGCCCAGCTATCAACATCTCCTCTTAATTCAGCATGTTTAAAAGCTTTATTTTTTTCCTTTATTTCTTTTTTGATTACTGTTGTCATCCAAGGGGGAGGTGCTTTTAGCTATATTATATTTAATCTTGGTTGGTACAAATTTTTGAATCAAGCTAATGATTTTGGATTTAAGGACATCCCACATCGTTGATAACCATACACCTTTAAACTCTGCTTCCCAGTTCCAATTTGATAACTCTCTCTGCATACCCATTATATCGGCCCTATCATATCTATATATTATGGTGTTACCCAAATTTTGACTCACTGCCCCTATATAATCAAATCTTACCATTAAATGGTCACTAGATCCCAAGGGTGACAGCACATGGCAGTTATGTATCTTTTCTCCCATATTACTTAGAATCAAATCAAGAATATGTTTATCTCGAGTGTTTTCCCTTATATATTGTTCCAAACCAATCAGAGTTTTTAGGTAATAATTTTCTTTATTTATTTTTGTAACCAGATTTACCCAATCTATACCTGGCAGGTTGAAATCACCCATTAGGACCACATTCTTAAATTCTGATAAATGCTTAATATAATCTAACATATTTAAGTCCTCACCTGATGTTATAGTGGGATTTCTATATACCAGTCCAAGATCAATATTTGTATTATATTCTGGAGAAATTGATACCCAGAGAATTTCATTATCATCCCATCTAGATGTATGCTTCTGCTCTGATGGTATTCCTTGCTTCACATAGAAAGCAACTCCCCCACCCCTATTATTTATCCTATCTTTATTATAGAGGGTGTACCCTGGTATATTTTTCCCCCATCCATCCTCAGATTTCCACCATGTTTCAGTAACTACACAGACATGAATATCCAAATCATGCAAAACCAGCTGAAGCTCCCTGATTTTATTGTTTAAACTCCTAGCGTTGACTAAAAGAAAATTTATTTTGGACGTAATATGATTGTTAGTTTTATGTATCTCAGCTCTTGTTCTCCAACTCCTTCTCCTAGTGTATTAGCTCTTCCCCCCTCTCAGTCAGTTTAAATGTACCACATTTTCAGTCATCAACCTTTTTAACTTATAAGAAAAAATCCTTTTACCCTGCCTATTTAGGTGTATTCCATCCATGCAAACAAATGATGTCCCTGAAAATCCTGCCAGTTATCGACAAATAGCTGGTCCTCTCTCTGACACAAGCATTTCAGCCAACCATTCAGCCTTAGAATTTCTTTGCCTAGTGATTCATTAGCCCTAGGTACTGGTAGGAGCCCTGATATAATTAGGCTGCCTTTGAATGTTTTAATCTTTTGCCCAACCTCCTCAAAATCTCGTTGAATATCCAATATGTTTCTTTTCCCAACATCGTTTACTCCATGATGTAAAAATATCACAGGGTTAATGGTATTTTCCATAAGTCCAGGGATCAGTTTTTTTATATCCTCTATGCCCGCCTTTGGTAGGGCACTTACTGTTGTGTGTAAGTTCCTGTTTTTACATAGAACTGCATCAGAGTATTTTAACATTGAGTCACCTATAAATAGTACATCCTGTGTATCTTGTGCATAGGAGGTTATATCCTGGTATGCAATCGGGGATCCTTGTTGCACGTGGGGGATCCAGCTATCCGGCTCCTCCTTTGCTATTTCAGAATGTTGCCTCCCTCCTGTTCTTCTATTGCAAGTGCACTAAACCTATTTGGTGTTAAAAAATTTGATGTACCCCCAATATTTCTTCTACCTTTTTTGTTACATGCAGTTTTATTTACAAGATACCATTTATTAGGCTCCCCCTCCTGATTTTCATTTACGGAGATCTGAATGTCTGTAGCCTGTTGGTCATGAGGAATAGTTTCTGTCATACTATCCACCATGCCATCTATATATTGTTCAAGTGAGGATATATCAGCTTGCACCCTTATGCTCCCCTTTAGTTGATCAATCTCAAATTCTAGGGTCTTTATTTTGCAACACTTGCAACACATGAAACCTAGTTCGACTTCCCCGTCAGCATACATATTACAGCCAGTACATAGCTTCATTTTTGATTACCTTATGTTACCTTTATTAAATTTATTTTCTCCCAGCAGTCCCGGCAGGCACACCCGACACACGCCGATGCATGTGTCTCTGTGCGCGTCTCCGCACATGAAAATGTGTGCCCTGCTCAAGCTCATCCTGCTCACTGCAGGGGCAAGTTTTAAGCCCCAAAGGACCCAGATGTTAATGCCCGGGGTCGCGTTGTCCTCACAACCAAAAGTTGCGATAAACTGTAAATGTAGCTCCAAATAAAGCCCTTGGGTAATGTTAGGGCTTGAGAAGCATCCTTTTGCCACAGCAAATGAATACAAAATGCTGTTTTACTGTTTAGTAGGCAGCCCCAGATGTAAAGGACAGCTCTGCCTTCTTCCTACTTCCTGTTTCAGGCAAGTAGGCTCATGGAATAAAACTATTCAATTTTAACTCAGTAGTGGCAAAATAGTATATCCCCACACCACCTCCACATTCAAAACACAGTTTAATGCATAAATCTTTGATATATCTGATTCCACTCACTGCAGGGGTGAGTTTTAAGCCCCAAATGGCCCAGAAGTTAATGCCCGGGGTCGCGTTGTCCTCTCAACCAAAAGTTGCGATAAACTATAAAATTTAGCTCCAAATAAAGCCCTTGAGTAATGTTAGGGCTTGCAAAGCATCCTTTTGCCACAGCAAATGAATAAAAATGCTGTTTTAGCATTTAGTGGGCAGCCCCAGATGTAAAGGACAGCTCTACCATCTTCCTACTTTCTGTTTCAGGCAAGTAGGGCTCACGGAATGAAAATATTCAATTTTATCTCAGTAGTGGCAAAATAGTATATCCCTACACCACCTCCACATTCACAATACAGTTTAATGCATGAATCTTTGGTATATCTGATTCCACTTGCTGCAGGGGTGAGTTTTAAGCCCCAAATGGCCAGGAAGTTAATGCCCAGGGTCGTGTTGTCCTCACAACCAAAAGTTGCAATAAACTGTAAAATCTAGCTCCAAATAAAGCCCTTGGGTAATGTTAGGGCTTGCAAAGCATCCTTTTGCCACAGCAAATGAATAAAAATGCTATTTTAGTGTTTAGCCGGCAGCCCCAGATGTAAAGGACACCTGTACCCTCTTCCTACTTCCTGTTTCAGGCAAGTAGAGCTCACGGAATAAAAATATTCAATTTTAACTCAGTAGTGGCAAAATAGTATATCCCCACACCACCTCAACATTCACAATATAGTTTAATGCATAAATCTTTGGTACTCCACCACCAATTTTCTAATTTACAAATACAAGCAGTGAGGGACCCATCACTGCAGCCAGTAATATCACCATCATGCTTTTCATCATGTTTCCCATGCCCAATACAGTAAAATAAATAATCCCTTACTCCACCACCCTCTTGCACACAATATCCTTCTGTCCTGCCACTCAACAAATGAATGAGAATAACTTACGTCCCTTGCAAGATGACCAGCACAGCTTTCTCTGTATATCAGTTAGCCACCATTTAAAAATTGAAATTATGGTTTTGCTGCTCATTTATTAGACAGTAACCTGCCAGTTAAGGTGGAGAAAGGCCTGTGCTGGTCAGCCCTCCAGAGACATAAAGTAAGGTAGACTTATTTGAATGGTGAGAAGGTAGAAGAGGGTAGTTTATGCCAGAGAGTGGTGGGGTAGGGGGTTATATATTTTTCTAGGTTGAGTGGGGGTATGCAGTATGCTGTAGTGGTAAGAGTTCTGGCTTGGGAACTGGAAAATTGCAGGTTCATCCCCTGCAAGAGCCACAATACTTACTGTGACCTTAGACAAGTCACTTAAAGAACTGCTGACACCTTAAAAATAACTTTGAAAAACATAATAATTAGGTACAATTCAGCTTCCATTCCATATATATTCTAAAGTTTCCTCCTCCCCAGTATTTATTAGTAAGAACAGTTGCATAGATAAATGATCTTTATCCCTCAGGATTTGTCTGTCTCTATAGCTGACTCCCTACTTCAAGTCATAATCCTCTGTTGTGACATCACAATCTGTTGCCGTGACATTGACTGTGATGTCACAAGCAGTGCATTATGACCTCAAGTAGGGAGACAACAAAAGGAATAGATGAACTCTTCATGAGAAAATATCTTGTTTTCATGTAGATGACCTCAGTAATCAATAACGGGGAGGAGGAATACAGAACTAAAGTGAAATACAAGCTGGACTGTGTCTTAATATTATGTTTTGGTAAAGTTCTCCTGAAGGCATCAGCTGCTCTTTAGTCTTTTATTGCTCCAGTCCAGCCAACTGTGGAATGGAAAGAAGCAAAAACACTGAAAATGAGATGCATATAATTTTGGTTATCCTGGGTACATTAATTATAAAAAGAAATGTTTTATGGGCATTGGGTTGTAATATTTCCACAAAACATTGCTGTGGCAGAGGATTAAGAGGGTGGGTATAGGTACTATATATCTGTTTCTCTCACCCTTTAGCAGGAAGCAGATGCTGCAGGACCCAAATGGACAGCAGCAACAGCACTCAGGAGACTGCATGCAGAAACAAGGGGGGGGGGCACCACAACAAGCAGGTATGGAATAAATGTAGGGGTGATGCATCTTTTCATTAGTTCAAGTGGGGTGTTTTGGGGGTGTGTTGGTGGCAATGATAGATAAAAATGGTTGTGGTGGTGGTTCTGGGCTGGGGACTCTAAGGTTGTCTGGTTTGTGGGGGTAACTGGAGAGGTAGAGGTGTCTGTAAGTTTGTCCATTTCAGAGGCTGCAGTCTAGTGTAGGAAGGGTTTGAGAGTTCTAGGGAGTAGCAGTGGGAACAGAGTCTGGAGCCTGCAGCAGAAAAGGGGTCTGGAGTTCCAGTGTGAGGGATCCTATGCACAAAGCATGCTGTAGGCCTGAGCCTGTGTGTGGGGCCCCATGCTTTCAAAAATCATACTAAAGGCCTCAGTAAGTGTGAGGAACCTGGAAAGCACACAGTTTGCCAAAGACCACTCATTAAAAGTGCTGGCAATCAATACAAAGCTGTGAATTGTGGTTCTTAAATATATTTTTTTTAAAAGTAAGAAAATTCATTGCAAAAACTACATTAAAGCATCAGATAGGGTTGTAGCACAAAGCACCAAAAGTATGGACACGCAATGGTAGGGCAAAAAATTCCCTGAACCCTGCTGAAACCATGGTGTTCTTCAGAATTTGAACATTCACATGACACAGCAATGGTGTTGCTCTATCTTCAGTGCCATATTTCTAAGCATTGGTTATTTCCCTGCCTGGACAGAAGGGCCCAGATATTCAAAAGAGTTGAGCCATGTGCAATAGGGTTGCACCTGTGCAAGTCTGAAATTGCGCCATTCTGCGAAATTCAGCAGGAGGCAGTTGCGCCCCCGGAATCATGCTGAGCAACAGCGCAATGATAATGAAGGCATGTGCAACCGAAGCGGGAGGAACCATGCATAAATGGCACAGTGCGATATTCAACAACTTGCGCCATGCACAATAGGGGAGCAAGCGGACATTGCGCCATAGCGGAAATGAGCCAAAATAAAAAGGAGCAAGGAGAGGCGCAAGAACACTACAGGGAAGCCACATGAGGCAGAAGCATAGGCAGACAGACAGGGCAGGAGGTACAAACAGGACAGGCCAGGGAAAGGGCACTCTGAACAGCCAGGCACAGGGAAGGTGTGGGGAGCCACACAGCACAGAGGCCAGCACAGGCAGGTGTACCCAGTGCAGGGGAAGTAGCAGCCAGGACAGTGGGGGGAATACAGCAACAGCTGTCAGGGGGTGAACACAAGCCAGGGACATGGCCAGTGCCACCTTCTAAATGGAGGCCATTATGAGGGGGGTGAGATGGCAGGTGGCAGGAGGGCATGGCTGTGGAAGGGCCCATCGGTGGTATGCCTCCAACAGGCAGTACCGAGCCCGCACCAGCTTTGAGCTGTACACTGATACTGAGATGGTGGACTTGTACTGCCTGAATAGGGCAAGTCTGAGGTGGCTCTGTAAGCTGTGCAGTGATGTGATGCAGGCACCCACACAAAAGAGCCATGCCCTGTCAGTGGAGACTAAGGTAACAGCCTGCATGTGCTTGCTCACCACGGGTACCTTCCAGAGACCAACTGGGGACACCACAGGCATAACTCAGTCGGCCACATCATGCCACCTCACCCAGTTCCTCAGTGCACTGCTGCCACATGCTGTGGAGTACATCCATTTCCCCAGCACAGTGGCGGAGTGCACAGCAAACATACAGGAGTTCCACAGGGTAGCACGTATGCCTGGCATGCTAGGGGCAATAGACTGCACCCATGTGGCCATCCGCATGCCATCTGACACTGAGGGGACCGTATACATAAATTGCAAGGGCTATGCCAGCATCAACTGCCGGGTGGTGTGCGATGCCAGGGGGCGCATAATCAATGTCTGTGCCACGCACTCTGGGGGAGCACATGATTCTTTCATCTGGCACCAGTTGGCACTGTGCCACAGATTCAAGACTGGGGGCAACCCCACTGGACACCTAGTGGGTGAGTATGCAAACCACATGGACAATCATAGGGCCTGGGGAAGCATGGCCAGAGGTGGCATGGGTAGTGGCCTACATGATCTGGGGCAGGGCGATGCTAATGACAAAAGTAACCTCTGCCCTCTACACACAGGTGACAGTGGATACCCGCTCCATCCATGGCTGCTCACACCCTACCGGGAGCCCATGACCCCATCATAGCAACGCTACAATGAGGCACATGCCATCACACATAATGTCATCGAGTGGGTCTTCGGGATGCTAAAGGCACATTTCTGTTGCCTGAACACCTCTGGCAGTGCCCTACAGTAAAGGCCCTCAAAGGCCTGCAGGTTATTCCTGGCCTGTTGCATCCTGCACAACGTGGTCAATGAATGTGGGATAGCTGTACAGGTCAAAGAGGGGACAGCGATGGGGATGATGGGGACACCAGTGATGATGGTGATGGGCAGCCCCCTCCTTGGCCGACAGGACCCCCGACTGCTCCAGCTGGCACAGCTGCACCGGGACACCATCACGGAGGAGCACTTCAGTCAACCCAGGTAAGTCATGGGACCATGTGCAACCACCAGTGGCTAAGGCACAACTCACAAACACACATGGACACACACCAGGGGTGCATGCCATCAAGGGAAGTGGCAGGGCACAGAAGCACACACACAACCAGGGATGGGTGAGGATTAACATGCCATGCAGAAGGACACACACACACATATGCACACACACAATGCAACAAACGTGCACAGAGGGCAGGAGGCACACCGACCCAGAACGCAAACCCTAGCAACACACATATCCACAGGCCACCATGCCAACTGCCTGTCCATGTGTGTGTGTCAGATGCTGAGCACCATTGCATATTGGTGTACAGTGCAATGCAGGCATCATCATGCACACAGAACTGTAGACAACAGCCAGGAGGGTGTGCAGGTGGACTGTGTGTCTGCATGCAGGGCCGGGTACCCACCTGTGCACTGCCCACTGAAATACACAATGCACACAGGGCAGCACCAAACAGTAGCCGTGCTGGGAAACAGGTCAGTCATGCGACACAGTGCCGCTGAGACCCACCAGCACTGACAGGCTGACCATTGGCCTCATGAGGTGGCATTGATGGTCCCCCAAGGGTTCCATTGTGTGAACGCAACCATGCTCATGCAGGGGTCCACTGCACACTGAACATGCCTGCACCAGGAGTGCTCGGGATGCCCACAGCTGAACCCAGCGTCGAAAGGGTGGGAGTCGCACAACACCGGGAACAGGGGTGGATAGTGCACTGCGTGGTGTCTGTGTTGCATAGGCACCTGCCTGTGTGCCCATTGTGGCCATGACAGCAATGAATACCTGTGCATGCCTGTCAATGGCAGCAGTCACATCCTCCAGCAAACGGTCCATCCCTGCCAGGATCAGTGTGGTGTCCCTGCTGCGACACTCCTCTGCCCACTCCAGAGCCACACGCAGTGCATCCACGGACATCGCAAGCCGGATCTGCTGCTGGACTGATGCTTGCAGTAGGTGGGTGTGCTCATCCAAGAGGTCATCAGCCTCCTCGGCATCCTGTCCCTCAGGGTGTGCATGGCCTTGATATCAGCACCCCTTGAGGGTAGATGCTGTGCACCAGGACCAGGTCTGGGCATGTCCACA
The DNA here is from genome assembly GCA_016271365.2 of Neoceratodus forsteri. Classification (NCBI taxonomy): domain Eukaryota; kingdom Metazoa; phylum Chordata; order Ceratodontiformes; family Ceratodontidae; genus Neoceratodus; species Neoceratodus forsteri. The sequence continues at coordinate 1,577,834,553 of CM057449.1, read as the reverse complement.
GGCAGTGCATAGATGCTGCCACTGAACCCTTTAACCCCAAGCCCACTGAGTGACTGCTGATGCTGTCCCTCCAGCTGCCGCTCCCCAGGGCTCAGTGGTGCTGCTGCAGTGGCTGCAACAGTCCCACTGTCCTGAACAGACACCAGTGCAGCCCCACTGGTGCTGACAGGCACAGCCTGGGACTGTGCTGACATGCAGGCCTCCATGGCGGCACCACCCACAGTCATGGGAGCGAATTGCCCTGCTGTGTGGCCATCCCGTGGCACACATGTGTCACTGCCCATGACAGTCGTGTCATCATCACCACTGGTGATGGACTCTGCACTGGCCACAGTCACAGCATGCTGGCATCTGTGGATGCCAGCACACTGGGACACAGGCAGGGCTTCCTCCACACCTGTTACAACAACATCAGTGTGGACAGCCAGGCAGCACCACTGTCGCAATGATCCACGTATACCCGTGGAGGTGGATAGTCCCTTCTCCAACTCCAGCTGACTATCCACAGTGGACAGACCCACCACCGCTGACCCATGCAGATGCTCAGGATCTGTAAAGGAAAGCAAAGTCGTGTTAGTGCGTGTGACCTACCCTGCCCCCCCATAGGCAGACCATGACTTACCATGCAGTGATGGGCCACCACCCGTCTGGAAGCCACCACCCGGAACACCCTCAATGGCACTGCACTGCATGCTTCCAGCAAGCCTCTCCTCCTGTGGGGTCAGCTGTACCACCTCAAGCTGTCCCCCACCTGTTGCTGCACATGCTGCCCTGATGGCAGCCACCATCTCCTTTATCCTCCTCCTGTCCGTGCCCATCTTTTTCTGACACTGCTGCACGGAGCACTGGTGGCTGCCATGCAGCTTCACAGCATTTGCCACCTCCTCCCATGCAGCAGCACAGGCTTGAGGTGTTCCCCGCCATCCACTGAGAAGTGGCTCCTGATCCAGGTAGGCCTCGAACAGAGCCTCGGTTTCAGCCTTTGTAAAGTTAGGCCGCCTCCTCCTCCCATCGCTGTGTTCCTCCTCTTCAACAACCTGCTCAGTCATTATGTAGCCTGTAAGAATGGCAGTTGTTACCTGTGACTGTGCAGTCCCATGCATGTCCCTGAACCCACAGTCCACACTCTCAAACAGCATGCAACTCACCAATAGACTATAGTAACCGACTATGGCCACTGCAGCACAATGTCACACTTTTATAGAGCAACCCATGCAAATGAAGTGAGGAGCAACTTTAAGTAGATGCAAATTGCAGTGTGCACCATTGAATGGCTGATTAGATAATTTGCATATGATGACTGAATATTGCACTGTTGTACTTTGCACAATTGTATTGAACATGCTGACCCAATGGCGCAGTTCTGTGACATGCGTAAATACACACCTCACTGCGCATGCCCGGGTTCCTGATGCAGGCGTCTGCTGCGCTGATGATGTGCTGTGCGCGGTAGGCAATGCAGGGCACGGCCACCATTGTGCCAGTGGCACTATAGCAATGGTCACTTCATGGCGCTGTGTCACTGGGCCATCATAGGCGCAATGTGCCAACTGCGAGGTAGGCCGCCATGATGCTGGCACACAGGCAGCCAATCGCGGTACATGCATTGTCTTCCAATGGCGCTGTGCGTGGCCAAGCACCAGAGACCTTTGACCCTGTGCCCGACCTTTGCCCCCAGGCGCCATGCATCAGGCATGGGTGCAGCTCTATCACGCTGTTCTGTAACAGCGCGATAGGGAATGGCAGCGTTGGTACTGTGCAGCATCCGCACATGGGGAGCTGCACTGCAGAGCACTATATTGCCTACTATTACTGAGAGAATGGCACACAGATGGGCAGTGCAGTGGCCTGCGATAGAGTTAGCCAATCTGGTGGCAATTGTGGAGCCACACCATGGGCCTCTCTTCGGGGAGGTGCCCCTGGACAGGGCCAGGACCCAAGTGTGGCAGGAGGTGGCCACTGCCCTGGAGGAGGCCACTGGATGGGGGAGGAGCATGGAGCAGTGCAGGAACCGCTACGGGGACCTGCAGAGGAGGGAGCCAGAGCTACTGGCATAACTGTGAGCACGTGCCAGGAAGGGCATGGTGACACGGCCATGTAGGGGTTCCATCAACACACTTTTATTGTCCATATGGGTAATGGTGTTGTATGTGTCCAGTACATGGGGGATGGACCATCTGGGGTTGGCTGTGGTGGTGTTCACAGGGTGTGGGGTGGGTAGGTCTGGCTGGGTGGGAGGGCACACACCTGGGGGGCAGGAGGACTTTGTTTTGGGATTGTACTGATGTTCTTCTCTCCTTGTTTGCCCCACAGGCCCGGAAGAATGCCGCCGTGTGAGAGAGGAGTGGTGGAGGGAGGAGGACGGTACAGCCAGGTTGGGCGAGGGCCATCACTGCCTACCTGACAGGCCTGATAAGGGTGAGTGCCATACATCCATGATTACTATTGCATGCTGTGTGACAGGGTGGGCAGCGTGGCATGGCCACAATACATCAACACCACTGCCATGCACGCAACTTGTTACAGTCAACACTGTCCAGTGGCAATGCATGCCTGGGAGTGCATCAATGGTGGTCCATGCGTGCACCAGGTGCATGGCTGTGCCACTGCCTTTGCACCACATAGCCATGTCACTAAACGGCCACGGTGGTGCTGTGTGTGACTTGGCCAGTGAGTGTGTGCAGCATTCCACATGGCTGCATGTGCCTGGGTGGGCAGGTCCTGTGGACGTGATCACTGCGGGTGGTCACACACCATCACAGTGGTATGTCCCATGGCTGTATGCCATGCACAGTGGGCGGGCTGTATGGGGTTGTGCATTCACACCTATTGACTGTGCTCCCTTGTCCTAGGTTCCCACCATCCTCGAGAGATACGGGAGGCAGTGCGGGAGATCCTGGTGGTCACACGGGCATCACTTGAAATCCTGCATTGATTGGACAAGATCAGGGTTCTGAGGAGGCACAGGGCCCGGAGGAGCCAAAGCAGGGAGAGGCGCTCCCTCTACTGTGGATGGCTGGCAGTTTTCCCCTACCCCCCTGGACCCACCATCATGCCCCTCCTTCCCTGTCCCTTTTGTCCACCCTTGCCCTCTACTCACCCCCACCTTGTTTGTGGTACCCCCAACCTTGTATATAGTTCCACTATTTTATTGTATATAGTTAGTGTTATTGTATATAGTTGATGGTTGTATATTTTTTCAATAGATTTAATTTTGATATGAATACTGTTGTGGTCTCTGATTTGCAGCAGGCTATAGCTGCTCAGCTGCAATGGCGTGCACGGCATCAGGGGTGGTGCGGTCATGGGTGTGTGTGTCTCAGTGTGGAGGTGACTATGGTGTGGGGGTAGCTATCAGTCAGTGTCTGTGGTGTGTGTGTTGTTCCCTGTGCACTGGCTGACTGTGTGCAGTGGGTCATGGTGCATGTTCTGTGTCCATGGCACATCCATTGGCCCATCCATGGCCTGTGCAGCTGACACACATGCATGTCTGTGGCCTGCACGGTCTGCTGGCATGTCAGTGGTGGCAGTCCCTGCAGGGTGGCCACTGTACCCATCACTTTGCTGGGTTGCCTTCTGTCACTGGTGTGGTGCATGCCTGGCTCGGGTGGCACTGGGGGCACCACAGTCCTTGTCCCACCTCCATGCTGTGCCTTGTGTGTGTTGCAGGGGATGTGCCCCACTGTCTGTGACTTGTGCTCCGGGCGACTGCTGGTGGTGTATGGGTCCACAGTGCCTGCGCAGGGTGGCTGGAACTCCAATGCCATGGAGGACTGTGGGTTGTGTGTACACAGTTTACATGGGCCCACAATGGGGGCTTGGTTGCCCCACCACTGTGTCCCTGTGTTGTTGTGCCCTTGGGTATGGGTGGGTGTCTGTCCATACACTGTGTGGCATCTGGTGTGGTACATGCTTCCACGCACCACTGTGAGTGGCTGTGCTGGCTGTTGTGGCCAGTGGTGGGTCAGGGTGTGTCACTGGGCTACTGTGCAGGGTGCTGTACCACTGGTGGTGGTGTCAAGGGGGCACACCCTGTCCTGTGTGGGGTACCTCTTGTGCCGATGCATGGTTGGTCTCTCAACAGTACCTCGGGGGAAACGGTGCATGGTGGCACTGTGTCTGCCATTGTTGCATTGCTGTGTGCTGTCTCCCACTGATGGGTGCTCATGGTAGGCTGGCTTGCATGGTTCTGTGGTGCACAGGGTTGCAGTGTCACAGTGGGGGTGGTGGCATGCATGGAGTTTCCTGCAGTGGTGGTCACTGCTCATGTGGGGGTGTCTGGGGGTCACGGTACAGGTGTGCTCTGCCTTGGGGGGGGATGGTGTGGCACGGGGTGGTCAGCCCTCCTTGTGTGCCAGTCACAGCTTACCAGTAGGTGTGATGGGGCACCATGGCCCAGCTGTGGGTTGTTTGTTTGTCTCATGGGCCAGTGGTTATTCTAGCCCCTCCCACAGTTGTGCAGTGCTTGGGGTGTGTGGGGACAATGTCTGTTCTGCTGTGTGTTCCTGTGCCCATCTGTGGCATGGGTGGTGGGTCCCTACCTCCCTGGTTGTGCAGTTACATTGCTCTGCTGCTGGGGGGCATCCCTGGTTGTGCTATGGCACCACTGGACTGCTCAGCTGAACATCCCTTGTTGAGCTATGGTGCATCAGATCTGCTCAGCTTCCACTCCCTAGTTGCGCTATGACACAGGTGGTGCGATATTCAGTCATTGGCTGTGGGCGCAATTTGGCTTGCTCCATTTTTGAATATCACATCTCTTGTGCATGGGCACAATAGACTTGCGCTTGCTCCTGCTATTGTGCACTTTTTGGGCGCAGTTTGAATATCTAGGCCAAGGTGCCTAAAGTTAGAGCACAATCAATGCTGCTCAGAAAAGACATGCAACAGATTCAACCATGGTCAGTGAACTTGGTATCACAATGTTGTATATTCGTCCTTTTTACACTTTGTGCTGCAGCTCTAACTAATGCTTTAATATAGAGTTTTTAACATAATAAATTAAGGCAATGCAAGGCAATTTTATTTTATTTATTGAGAGTCCTAGCCCAAAAGTCTAGGAGGCATCCCATCAGCACATCAGTTAACAGATAAAATCATTTAACAATACTGATCTATAAATATAATGAGAGGTACAAAGAGAACAACTCAAAGATGAACACAATATGCCAGGCTAAAAAAGTGGATTTTTCGTCTCCCTTTTAAATGCTGCCACCGAGGGGGAACTTCTCAGATGGAGAGGCAAGGAGTTCCATATTACTGGGGCCACCACAGAAAGCTTTATCAGCAGATTGTTTTAAGTCCCGTTTCAGAATCACCCACAGTAATTCCTTGGTGGAGTGGAGAAAATGGCCCAAAGTATACCTGGCAAAGAGGGGTAGCCAGTGTTATGGGTGAAGCAGTTTGAGTGACTCACTTATGAGCAACTCAGTTTGCGCACCCGATGAAAAAGCAACAGTGCAGGAACAGCAATGAAAGGGAATAGCGAGTGTGGGAGAACAGAACAGCAAAGGTGACTGAAAGGGGTGGGGATGGTGTGACATAGGGGATGGTGTGATATTGTGGGTTAAACTGAGTAGTGCAGTGCAGTACTGCTGAGCTGGCTGCCTGGAGTGCTGGAGTGAGTCACTGCCTGGGATACTGATGGTTGTGTGTTCAGGACTGGCCACGGGTATTCATTTTTATGTTGGCTTGCACACATGTGCAAGTAACATCTTGTGGTAGTTGCACATTTCAGAGGTGTGTCAGTGTTGTGGGGAATGCAGGCAATGCTTTAGTAGGTGCATCCCTCAGCCACCAAGCAGTGAGCATGCTGGTGGTGACAGCATCTTTAAAGACAGCCAAGGAGTTGAAATGAATCTGACGCTGCAATCACTGATTGTTTCGTCATTGCATCAGCACTCCCCCCTCGCAACCTCATCGGCTTCTGCTGTGAGCCGAGCACTCTGTCCCCAGGCCTTGCTCTATAAGAGCAACTTGTTTGTTCACTGTGTCTTTCTTGGTGAAACATTTCAATAAATATATTGGCCCCTGTGCGCCTTTCCACATTGGCGGCTCCTGCAACCTGCCACACACTCCCCAGAAAGTCGACATTGGGGTGCCCGATCCCCAAGTCAGCATGTATTCCCTCCTCCACATTGTGGCAGACTGGGAGCCCACCCCAGCGTGCCCAGATAATTTTTTAATATATTTATTTTTCCAACACCAGGATGCCCACTCCCAGTGTCAGATGCCCCCCAACCCACCCAAATTCACTGTCTTTGCTGATGGCGTGCCAGATCCCTGTCAGCATCATGTTTTCTCTCCCCCCAAGCTCACTTTCTTTGTAAACTGGGGTGCCCAATCCTCGTCGGCATCATGTCCCCCCAAACTCATATGGCACACTGGAAGCCCACCCCAGTGTGCCCAAAAGTTGTTTTTTTTAACCTGTAAATTAAGAAAACTGTCCCCAACATTTTTTTAATCTGCAAAAAAGAAAATTCTCTCTCATAGTCTCCGCACTGCCTCCCCCATCCTAACCCTCCCACTCAGCACCCACCTCCGTGCACCCCCCATTACCCAAAACTTCCTCCGTGGGTCCATGTTTGTACTCTTCAAAGCTGGCTAGCAAACTGAAGAATCAAAGGTAAGTGCGTATAATGGCTATCAATGGGAGTTTCAGCTTATGTTGATATCTCAGCCATTTTTAGGAATGTTGGACCCAAATTCTCAACATGGGTGCTTGAGATCCCACCTCATGAACATGTCACTGTCAACTCATTACTCAGTCCTGAAAGATGATTTCACAGTCACTGCATAGAATCACCTTTCTGGACCAATTAATAAAATGGCAGTGCCGTTGTTCATGAGGTGTAGTCCCAAAACACCCATGTTGTAAATTTGGTGAAACAATTCCAAAAAATGACTGCATAACAAGCTGCATTGTGTAGTTTCTATGCACACTTGTAACTTTGCCAGTTTTTAATATTTTCACTCCAGATGTTCATCACTGTTATTTTTTCACACTGTTCATGAGGGGGCTCCCAAAAGGCCCATGTTGAAAATTTGGAATGACAATAACAACATACGCCAGGGGTGTTAGGGTTTCCAAGTGTAACACCCCACCCTGTAGAGACTGACAGACATCGAGGGTGTGACTTGGGTTCATCAGCCATAATGCTCATGGCATTCCACTCCACCCTGAGGCCATTGACAGGCATCGAGGTGTGCCTTGGGGTCTTCAGCCCTAATGTTCACCCCATTGTCCTATACTGCACCCGTCTCAGCTTATTACCTTATGGAATGAGGTGAGCATAAGGGCCAAAGACCCCCAACGCACACTGCAACACCTGTTGCTGACTTCATGGTGGGGTGAGGTTGAATGGCTTAAGCATTATGGCTGATGACCCAAAGGCACATCCCCAATGCCTTTCAGTCTCTGCACGGGGGGGGGGGGAGTTGGCATTAGTTCAGCACTTCACTGCCATTCCTATTATGCATTTCCCTAACTCCTGCACTGCCAATGCCAATGCCGGCAAGCCAACATTCGGCATTGACAAATGTTTGTTATAAGTTGGATTGAGTTTTTGCTATTTTTTTTGTTCCCTGTCCCCTGTTTCCCTGACTGTGGTGTCACAGTGATGATAGCCCCACCTGCTGTGTATTCCCCATTCCCCCAGTGTCCACCCCCCAGAGTTGATTATATTATTTGGGTGTTGCAGTTAACTTTGTGGCCATTTTCCTGTCTGCAGTGCCGCCGCTGATGTGGGGTTTGCTGTTTTGGGTGTCTAGAGGTTTTCATAATCTCATAGGTCTCATAGGTAATACAAAGCAATATTTTAGACTTTTGTCCATTTAGCTTGCTATTTCCAGCTCTGTACTTGAAATTGGTAGGCTATATGTCTGTGTTTCTATGTTGGTATGAGGAGTCCAACCTGGCTTTGAAGATGTCCATAGTAGGACTCTCCACAACCTTTTTAGGTAATGAATTCCATATGGATATTATTATTTGACTGAACCAGTATCTATGCTTTTTTAGCCTCCATTTATCTTGTTTGAGTTGCAAATCATGTGTCCTTGTAGCATGAGTTTTTTGTTTTAGTTTCAGTCCTAAGTTTTCCCTTAGTTTATGATCTATGAAGCTTCTGTACACAAGGAACATCTCCCCTCTCCATCTCCTATCACTCAGGGAGTAGAGATTTAACTATCTCAACATGTCCTCATAAGGTAGTTCACCCAAGCCCTGCACTACTCTAGTCACCCTCTTCTCTACTCTCTCCACTCTCTCCCTGTCCCCCTTTTTGTATGGTGCCCACACTTGCGAGCAGTACTCCAACTGAGATTGGACCAGCGATCCGTACAAAGGTATCAGGACCTCCCTGCTTCTGATGGCAATATGCCTTAAATTGCAATTTAGTGTTGCATTAGCTTTTCTTACCATTAGGTCACAGTGGAAGCTAAAAGACAAATAATCTTTTACTATAATCCCTAGATCTTTTTCCTGTGTAGAAGCCCCAAGTATTGAATTGTTTAACATATAATGTATCCCCTGATTCATATTCCCCATATGCATGACTATACACTTTTCTTTGTTTAATTTTAGTTTATATTTATTTGTCAAATCCTCTCTATAATCTAGAGTGCCCTGTATAGTTTTGTGATCCTCCACTGAATTTACAATGGCCCTCACATGACAATCACCCATGAATTTAATGATCCATACAGACTCATTATTGAATTTTAGTGATGATATGTATATGTTAAACAAACATGGTCTCGAAACAGAGCCCTGAGGGACCCCACTTGTCATTGTCAACCAATCTCATAGAGCCCCATTTGTTGTGACCCTCTGACTCCTATTTTCCAGCCATGCAGAGATCCAGTTTATGATGTTGCTTAGTATTCTAGTTTTATGTAGTGAAGTTATTAATTCATTATGTGGGAGCTTGTCAAATGCTTTTGAAAAGTCCAGAAAGACCACATCCACAGAATTCCCCAAGTCTAATGCTCTGCTCACTTTCTCATAGAAGTGAAGAAGGTTCATCTGCCATGATCTAGTCTTTATAAAACCATGTTGTTGCAAGTCTTGCTGATTTTACCATTTTAAGTGGGATTGAATCTGGTCCTTGATTAGTCCCTCCAATACCTTGTCCAAGACTGAAGTTAAGCTCACAGGTCTATAATTTTTCAGGGAGTCTTTTTTTCCTTTTTTGTAATTAGGGACCACATGAGCTTTCTTCCAGTTTTTTACCACTTCCCCCTATCTAAGGATACCTGAAAGATGAATGTTAATGGGGTGGGGGGGCTATCTGGATGGCCATCTCTGAAATGACCCTGGGATGTATTCTATCTGGTCCTGGGGATTGTTCTTATTTATTTTTGTTAGTTTGGCAGTCAATTCATTCATATCAATATGTATTTGGTCTTTTAAGCTATTTTGGTCTATGCTAACTAATGGAACCTCTTTAGGATTAAACATAGACCCAAATAAATCATTTTGTAAATTTGCCATTTTTGTTATTTCTAATATTTCCCCATTTATATAATTAAATGAGCCTACAATGTTTATTTCCTCTCTTTTGCTTGATATATGAGGCAGTAAAGCGCAGTGGTCTAAGGCTCTGAGCTGCAAATTTGGTGACATCCAGCAGGCCAAACCTGGGTTTGAATCCCACAGCTTCCACTTGCATACTGTGTGACCCTGGGTAAGTCACTTAACCTCCTTGTGCTCCCAGGTCGCTCCTGTAAAAAAGCTTTCAGCTTAGTGTGCTATACCTGGTTAAACAACTAAATAAAAAAAAATATGTATAGAAATTCTTATAGTTATCCTTTCTACTTTTTGAAAAGGTTAATCTTGAATTGTGATTTAGCTTGTTTTATTGCCTTTTTACCTTCCTTGCCTGTTCTCTGTATTCAGGTATGCTGATCTTATTTTTTTTTATTATTATTTGTTTATTCATTCTATTTTTAAGTTGTATTTGTTTTTTAAGTTTTTGGTTTAGTCATTTGGAGCTTTTTGCTTTCTTGGAGTTTTTTGCCATATATGAAATATATCTGTCTGTTATAAACATAATGTTATCCATCAGAAAGTCCCACATTTTATTTATGGAGCAGTTATTGAAATCCGCCATCCAATCCCACTCTGAAAACTTTTCTCTCATCTCATTAATTTTGGCTTTCCAAAAATTGGGAATTTTTGTCAGTCCTGGTTGATTTTTGAAGGTTTCTGCTAAGTCAAAGTGAACTGTCAGATGGTCACTGTCTGACTCTGGTGCATCCACATATGTATTTATGACAGAATCACGCATATTAATTAAGATGACATATAAGATATTCTCCCCTCTTGTACTATCCTTTACCTTTTGTTACAGTCCCATCTGGTTAAATTTTTCCAAGTATTCTCTATCTGTTTTAGTTTTTGTTGTTTGTTTTTCCCAGTCTATGCCTGGAAGATTAAAGTCTCCCGCTGATATTATATTATCTTTTGGGTCAATGTGATCTAGAAAACATAAAATGTCCTTGTCACTCTCACTATTTGTGGAGGGTGGCCGATATAGAAACCCCAAAATGATTTTTGGAGCATTGGGGTGAATTATTTTAATCCATAAGTGTTCTATACTAGGATTTCTAGCATACGTTTCCTTGCTTTTAAGAGTCATGGAGATATATATATTGCCACTCCCCCTCCTCGCCTGTGTTTCCTGGGATTACTATTCAGATTGTACCCTATTATGCTTTTGTCCCATGTGTCCCCCTTTTTTCACCAGATTTCCATGAGGAGTGATATTTGGATATTTTTACTCTCCATTAAATGCTTAAATCCATCAAATTTTTTATCAACGCTTGTGACATTGGCCAAAATACATGCACATGGTATTTGCTGTTTTTGTTCATTATTATGTTTTGTAGTTGACTCAATGTTTATTTTCTGTTCACTGTTCCCTCCCCCTTTGTAACCAGTTAAAGTGATTTGCTATGATCTTTTTAAAAGTTTGTGCTAGTATTCTTGATCCCATTTTGTTTAGATGAAGGCTGTCATGTTTGTAAAGTGAGATGTTACTATAAATGCTACTGGTTTCAACAAATCCAAACCCTTCAGAGACACATAGCTGTCTCAACCATGAATCAAGTAGTACAATATCCCTATTTTTGTAGTAATATCTTCCAAAGTGGGCAAGATACCTGATACAATTATATCCTTGGTTTTTGATTTTAGTTCTTGTAACAGAACCGGTAGTCTTCAAGAATTCTCTTATGGTCCTTAATATATTTGTCATTTGCCCCTGCTTGTAGCACAACCAGTTGTCTATCTGATTTCACAAGGCAGTCTTTTAACCGCCTGCCTAATTCAGGTATTTTAATTCCAGGAAACATGCTCACTATAGTATTTATTTTATTCTCCTTACACAATAGGCTATCTATTCTCCTAATGGTAGAGTCCCCCAGTACTATAGTCTCTTTGATATATTCTGTTTTTTATATTCATTGAAATGTACTCACTGTTAAGCGAGTTGATGTTCTGTTTTTGCTATTATGACATAGAACTGCAAAGAGGTCCTTAAAATAGGCAGGCCTGATCCATGCAGGGTTTTGTAGGTTAACAAAGCAATCTTGAAGGTGGTGTGCCACCTAACTGGAAGCCATTGCAGCTGCTGCAGCACAGGCAAAATATGGTCTCTATAGGATTTACCAGACTCCAACCTGACTGGGACATTATGCACACACTACAGGTCATGCACCAAACCTCTAGATAGCCCTAGGTATTGAGCATTACAGTAATCCAGTCTCAAGATCACAAAGAGTTTGTCAGAGTCAACAGATCCTCTTGCTGTAGATAGGGTTTAATCCAGGAGATACTGCATAATTGTAAAAACCCACTGCAGACTATGGTTGATACCTCAACTCTGAGGATACAGTGACTCCCATATGTTTGACCTTATTTACAGCTGTCAGAAGAGTGCTGCTAAGAGACGGTGCATAGTACTGATGGCCTCAAATCTTCCAGCTCACCCTCAAAGACCTGGTTCCAGTAGCAGCAACTCTGCCTTGGATAGGTTGACAACCAGCTAGAGGTCATCCAGCTGACACTTTTTTGTAGGCATTTCTGCAGCACAGAGACCATTTCCAGCCTCTCTATATGAAGGCCAGGTACAGCTCAGCATCATCTGCATAACAGTGGAAACTCACACCATATCATCTGAGGACCTTCCACAGCAGTGGCATATACACCGTGGACAACACATGGGGCACTTAAATGACTCCTGGGGAACCCCACAGCTGACCTCTGCTAGCTGTGATACAAAAGTCTCCATTATAATATGCTGTTGTCTGTTGGAAAGAAGGATTCAAACCATTTAAAGTTGCCCTGGTGAGTCCCCCATATTTCCCAAGGTGGTCATCAAAACCCCATGACCCACATTGTCAGATGCTGACATGAGATCAAGAAGAACACAATAGTATGCTCTCACCATCCCTTGCTAGGAGCAGTTCATCCAACGCCTTGACAACTGTCGTCTCTGTGCTGTGTTAAGTACTGAAACCTGACTGGAGAGGTTTCTAGATGCCAGGTTTGCTGAGGTGAGCCTTCAGCTGCATCACCACCAACTTCTTGATTACCTTTCCTAAAAATGGAAGTGTTGAGACAGGCCTGTAATTTGGCAACACATCTGAGTCCAAGAAGGTTTCTTCAGGAGTGGTCTCAGCATGGTTTATTTAAGAGCTGTGAGGAATGCAACCCTCCGATAGTGAACACCAGATAATGCTTACAAACATTGGACTCAGGGCCACACAGCAGTACACCAACAGTCATGTAGGCCCTAGATGTCAGATACAGTAGGTAGGGCATAGCGTCACAATTACTTTGAGCACCTCCTCCATAACAACTGACCAAAACTCACTCCAGACTCCTGGAGTGCATCTGTGCCTTTCCTCTCCAATATTGCTGACCCCCTAACAAGCCACATGCAGATATCGTAGCCAGAATGAAGGCCACTCTATCCAAGAAGAAAGAACAAGACTCTTCACACTTTTCTTGAGATAAAAGTGCTCCAGACTGCAGGCAGGGAGGATGAATTAAGCTGTCTACAGTGCAGAAGCACTGAGCTGGCCTATATCCTCCTGAGACTATAACCAGTGGCAGGAACTCGGTCTTTTTTCAGGGTTAACACCCTCTTATAGTTCTTATAATGGGATCTCAGAGCCATCCTGTCATCCATTGTGCCCGTCACCTTGCAGGAACTCTCCAGTCTCCACTTTATTGCCTTCAACTGCGTAGGAAGTATAATATCACATGACCTCCCTGTTCTTTCAATCTCCAAACTGAAGAACTGGCTAGGGAACGGACATCACTGTGTTGGGCTATCTTGACCCAGATTAATACATTTCAAAATAAAATAAATAAAATGAAAGTGAAGTAACAAAACAAAATAACTGAAATGCAGTTAACTGAAAGCAAGTCAAGTCTCTTCAATTGTGCTTTAATATTGGCATATTAAGTAGAAATGAGAACTTCAAAATGATTATAGATATTAATAATGTTTTAGCTTTCAAACTGATTTTAGTTTTTAACTCTAATAGTCTTATGGAGAACTTTGATCAGATAAGTAATATCAACACAACTAACTGTGTACTGTAAGTACAGATGAGCCCTGAAAGGCCAAGAGGTCAAGCAGCAGTGCTGTTGTAGGGGCCCTATGCACAAATGTGTGGAGTGGCTATATGCTGTGCATCTGTGGTACCTAGTCACTCTGTACCCATTGCACCCTGCATGCGGGATACACAGAATGGATCATGCAGCTCCTATGCATCTGATCCCCTGACTAGGCAGACAGAAACATGCTGGAGGTGGGTGGGAGTGTGCCAGCACTATGCAGCATGCACTATGGGACATAGTGTCATTCACTGAGGGGCATTGGAGGGCACTGTTTATGCCAATGGAGACCCTGCCATAAGTTCCCTACACACTGAGCCCTACACATAGTGGCAACCCACCAAATTCCCTGGTGGGTGTTAGGGACACCCCTGACACCACCAACCACTTGCCCAGTCCACATGCCACCCGCCCATGGCAGGAAACATACTCCCCCACTCTACCACAGCTGTAGTCTCATTCCCCAGCATTAACGCCACTCATATCCTCACCCCAAGAGGTGTCAGCCCAGTCCCTCTGCAGTGCATGCCACCCCCAACACATGGAGCTGCCCCTGCCCTGTGCAGAACACAACCCCACCCCACACACACACATGCCCCATTCATGAAATGCCATGATCTACCCCTGGTCTTCCCACCCTCACATTGGTGGTCAGTGTTCTCCCCACCCACCTCAGCACTGACTACCCCTCCCTTCTGCCCCACACCTTCCTGTCAGTGCCACAGCCAGGAATGGCCAGTGGTGTAGACCCTCTTCATACATCCTTGGCTGCTGGCCATCCAAGTGATGATGGGAGTGCACCCATATAAATAGACAGCATGATCCTGGCATCACTTGGATGGCCAGAGGTTGAGGAGGTGTGAGGAGGGCTGTGCCACTGACCATTCCTGGCTGCAGCACCAATGGGATTATATGGGGCAGGTGTTGTCACTGCCATGGTGGGTGAAGGGAACCCTGACCACCAATGTGGGGGTGGGGAAGACTGGGGCAGGGTTGTGGCCATTCACAGATGGGGCACCTGTGTGCATGGGGGGACATTAACCACCATTTGGGTGCAGGGGTGCCAGGAATGGGGTCGAGGTGTGTACTGAATGTGGTGTTCCTGGCTGGGCTGTCATGTCAAGGTTCTTAGGGGGTACTCCTTTGGGGATGGGGTACAGGGGTCTCAGGGGATATGCAACACTGGGGTCAGGGCACATCTGTGTGGGGGCAGCCTGAAGGATGGTGTGGGGTCCCACTTCTGGGGGTCCTTCTGTGTGCTGAGAGGGCACCTTGCATTAAAGGCTGATTCAGGGGAGACCACAGGACAACAGGGCCATGCTGCATGGGTCCTGGTGCCTGCAGTAGGCATTCATGCACCTGGACCTGTACTGTAACAAGCAAGGGATCCACTGTGCGATCTATACTAGGCATGCAACTGAATGCCCAGCTGGGTCCTCAACTCCACCCATGGCCACCCTGCACAGACCTGCACATTGGGGGAGTGGCCAGCAGACAGATGGTGGTCATTGATGAATACAGCTGGTCAACACCTGCCCACAGGTGCAGAGCTACGCAGGTGGTATAAGTGTCTCCAGTGCGTACTTCCCACCCTGTAGTACATAGGCTCCGATGTCTGTGCAAAATAAGTCAGACCTTTGAATCAGCATGATGTACATGGAGATAACAGTTTAGATGTAGAAGGCCTATTGCAAAAAGATGTGCTCTCATTTAAAAAAAGATGATGCAACACCATATAGCTGTCACAATGTGCCTTATCTCTCTGGGGGGCTAGCAATGCCATGGTTGGTGGAACCTGGGGAATGGAGCTGTGAAGTTCCTTTTCACGTATGCAGCATTAAGAATGTTTTTTCTCTAATAAAATTACCTGTGCCTCCTCTCAAATCAGTAAAATGTATTTTTGGCAGTGGGGGCTTAAAACCGAGTAGCCCTATGTGCAGCTTGTAGCACTGTGATACATGAATAAGATCGTCAGCAATGAACACACTGGCTTCAAGTTTTTTAGTTGTATAAGACATATCCAGCTTTTAACTGAGTAAACATTGTTTCTGGCACAGACAATTAGAACCCAAGTAGAATTTCATCATGTGTTTAGTTTGGATTCTTAGTATTATAAATGTTTACTTGATTGGCCTGATACTGTAACCCCAAAGGGAAAATAAAATAATACTCATTTTATGCTAACTTTTTTTTCCACTTTTGATTTATTGTTGGGAGTGGGATGCATATAGCCTTCTGTAAGCCTAACCATGTCGCTACTACAAGCAGTTGTAATTGCAACATGCTTCTCAGTGGGTTAAAAAACCCACCCACAGACCTCGAGAGAATTTTACTCAGAATAAACTGCAGGTGCTCACAATCTTTTCATTAAATATTCACTCTTGCAATTCAGCAGATTCACAATCCATGTGGTGACTTATATTTCTCCCAGCAGACCTTTGCCAGATGTAGCAGTTATAGGCTGTTTGGTTCCTTAAACTTCTTTGTTTTGTTTCTAACCTTACTCAATTTGTTTCTTCAGAAATGTCATTTGGGAAGAAAAACTTCACAGTTTGAAAATATGTAGCCTGTTGCATGTAGGGAAAATGCTGTTCTAATCTTCCAGTGTTTGCTGCAGTCTGTGGACTTCAGAGAAATAGAATATTTTTTAATAATTACATTCTCAAAGACAATGGTTTCTTATATGATTGTTGCGTATAAAACTTATTCTCGTACCAGAAAGAGAAATCCATGTTTGCAGATTCTGACAGAAAGTTAAATATTGGCTATTTTTATAGACAAAACATTAGGAGCTTACATTTTTGCCAGTCTCTCTGACCTCTGCATGTGCTACAGATCTACTCAGATCAGAGTACAAAAGTTTGTTGATAAACCCCCAGATGAGCACTACTGAAGGAGAGAAATTTTTAAGCTACAACACTGAAAAGTATGGCACAATATACCCCTTGAAATATGTATGTCTAATACCTGTAAGTTTTTAAAACTGACATTAAAATGCACTTGCATACCATCATTAGATATGTATGTTAAGTAAGGATAAGGGCTGTTTGAAAGGGTTGAACAGCATCCTAACAAAGAGAGAGAGAGCAAGTGTGTTTGGGCACAAGATAGAAATTATTTCTTGAAGGACTTTAAAGTAGGTGGGTGAGAGCAATGATAGGGCAACAACACTGCTACACAGAATGGGGTCTGTCAGGCCCTCCCCATCTTGAAATGGTACCCAGAGGGTGAAGCTGAACAAAAGCAGGGATAGCAGAGGGGGATGAGGGAAGAGTGCCAATAGAGGGGAGTAAAAATAGGAGGCTCGAATAACATTTTGTGTAAATGCTAGGAATCTGGCCAACAAGATGGAGGAGTTGAAGGCAATAGCTATATTTTCTGAACATACTGAATCCTGGTCAACACAAAATCCAAAGCTGGGACCTCAGTATAACTGGCTATACATTATTTAGGAGATAGGAGGACATATAAGTGGTGGGCTAGCAATGTATGTTAAAGATTTCATCAAAACAGTGGAGGATAAACCTATATAGAAAATGATATACAGAATCTCTATAGTTAAAACTGGTGAAGGTGAGGGTAAATGTCTGAAGATTGGAGTGGTCAAGAGGCCCCAATGTCAGGTTGATGAAGCAGATAAACTACTCTAAGAGGTAATCATCAAGGCAGCAGAGTCAGGAGTGACAGTCAATATGGGGGATTTCAATGTCCCTGATGTAGATCAGGCAGTACCAGAGGCAAAGAATAACAGAAGTTAAGGGTTTATCGAGGTCTTCCATGACTGATTTTTCTCTAGAAGAGGATGCAGAATGATGGAAGGGGAAGGGTGACCTTGCCTTGTATTGTTGTACAATAAGATTGTAACCCAGGAGTGGAGGTCCCTTTGGGAACAAGTGAACATAGCACTGCATGTTTTGACATAGTATTAGGGACCCAGTGAGCATCATCAAACATTTTAGTTCCAGATTTTAAAAAGGTGGGTATTGGTAGGACTAGAGAAATTATCTAGTACAGATTAAAAGGAAAGATCCCCTCATTCTACCTGTGTAGTTTGAAGGTATTAACAATGATTCCCTCTCTTGAATTCCGCTAATTTCATCCTAATTTATATATAAATGATTGTTTCACTCTGTTTTGCACTGGCGTGAAAACCTGCTTGTCTCCATTGCAAAGATCATGAACCCACTCATGCAAGGCATCATGGGAGCTGATGATGCATACCTGCACAAGCCAGCAGAAGTTATACTCTCAGTCAATTAGGCTACATTTCTTGTGAAGTCCCTTTACTTTCTAAAAGCATTTTTGCTAAATCAGATACACTTTAAACTACAGAAAATTGCAGGGAACCTATTATGCCTTGAAACGTTTCATGACCAGTGTAAGACAAGTACATAGGGACTGCAGAAGACAGCAACACCATAGGCTAATACAGTATAACCACTGCCGACTTTAACACTAAAACATCACTGTGACAGGTTTGGATAAGACCCTGTCCTATTTGTTTTGCAGAGAGAGTTAAAAGCAATGATCTGTTTTGTCTTTTCTTGTTTTGCCACTTGTCTGTTTTTTGCCTGTCTGATTGCATGATCAAAGTGTATTGTGGCACCAAGGAACTTGCCACTTCAATGGTCCCACAATTTCTGCCTGTTTTCCTCCTTCCTTCACTTGCTCGCTCTTTCTTTCTTTCTTTCTTTCTTTCTTTCTTTCTTTCTTTCTTTCTTTCTTTCTGTCTTTCTCTTTCCTTCTTTCTTTCTTCCTTCCTTCCTTCCTTCCTCCCTCCCTCTCTCTTTCTTTCTTACCTTGCTTCTCTGTAGTTAAAAAAATATGTGTGAATCTTTATGTGAAAATGAGATCCATTTGGCTTGCAAATGTGTATAGTTGCACTGTTTAAATGAATGCAGAAAGCTATTTGGGTTTATCTGGAACACAGAAGGTTGACCTTGAGGTGGATTTTGACCTCCACAGGCTTGTTTTCAGGATTGTTAGCAGGAGGTCAGCCCTGGGGCAGGATGTATTTATTGATTGCACCTGCTGAGAGGTCTAATCTACTGTTCTGGCTGCTTACAGGAAAGAACTGACAAAGTTTTAATAGATTTTGTGAGAAACAGGAAATTCATCATACAACAATCAGGATGTAGAGCTTAAAGTGCCAGGAAAAGACATCTTATAAAAAGAGAACACTCTTTTGTTTAGAGAGAGACTGATATTTCAAAGAGAGACTGTCAAATGTATGGGTTTTGTGTTTGGGCTGCCTGCATAAAGAGCTACTGTGTACAATTTTGTCTTTTTTTATCGCTGCTTGCAAATTTTTAAACTTTTCCTGGTTTGTCTGTGCTTCCTGACCTATGCCTCTAGTACAGTTGCTGTTAGCAGTGGGATTTATGCCATACATACTCTATGCCTGGAGTTTTGTACATGGGTACTAGACCCACTACCGGGAAAGTATAGAAGAAAGGTGTGGCTCCTGCATCAGCAAGCACAGGAGAGGTAACATGGAGAAAGTGGTGGATGCGTGGAACTGCCTTCCTGGGGAGGTTGTTGGGGCTAAAACAGTGGGGGAACTCAAACATGCATGGGACAGACACAAGGCAATTTTAGTGGGGGGTGGCAGGAAGTAGGCTGTTGGTTAACTAGAATCTGCAGCTTATCCAGTAGGTAGGGAAATGGGCAGACTGGGTTGGCCAAGTGGTCCTTATCTGCCATCGAAGTCTATGTTTCTATGTTTCTATGGATGGCAGCCAAACTAGAAGCAGAAACAAATGTCTAAACTGAGACAGTACAGCTGGCACCAATGATGAAAGATGAATAAAACCAGGGACAGAAACTGAAAACATGCTTGATTTCTTCAATTGGAGGACTGTACAACAAACCAAGACTAAGAAACAGAGGGAAGAAGAGATGCAGCATCTAGAGAAAAAGAGAAGAGAAGAGATGAAGTGAAAGGAGCAGTGATGGTTGGATGCTTTGAAAGCTATCAAAGCTGGATGATCTGGTATAGGTCCAGAAGATCAACAAAACACAAACAGCTTAAAAGACATTAAACTTACAAAGTTGTGTCCCTTGGATGATACTGAAGCATACCTGACAGCTTTTGAAATTGTTGCCAGAGCATGACATTGGCCAAAACAGCAGTGGGCAATCAGGCTGGTACCTTATCTGACAGATACAGCCCAACTTGCCAACAGCAATATGGGCACTGCACAGTCAGAAAACTATGATAATGTGAAAAGAGAATCCTTAAAAGGTATAACATCTCAAGAGAGACCTGCAGGCAGAGATTCTGGTCCCTGAAGTATAACTTCGACAATCCTTGAGAAGCCATCACCCGACTCAGAGAATTTCTCGTTAAATGGCTCCAACCAGAGGGCAAAACAGTCCCATATATCACTTGATATATTTGCAATGGAGCAATTCATTAATGCCCTTCCTACAGACATGCAGCTTTGGGTAAAAGAATACCAATCAGAAAGTGGGAAAAAGGATGCGTCTTTGGCTGAGGACTATCCGATGGCCATACAGATACTGCAGCAGTGAAGTAACAGTCAAGGAATAGTAAGACCCTTTTTTTCTTGATTTAACTCCAGATCAGGTAAGAATTCTGCTGGGGTAACAAGTTTGCACCTAAAGACTTTGTTTGCTATAACAGTAATAAGCCAGGCCATATTGCAAGAAGCTGCCATAAAAATAAGGATGGTAACACTTGAGCAAATTTTGCCTTAGCAAATTGAGGCAAGTATTTGACACATGTCAAAGTGGGGGACAAGATTATGAAGGGACTTATAGACTAGGGAAGCTGACAGACCATGCTGCATGCTGAAGTTCTGCGAAAAGACTGCAAAATGACAAGGTACTGGGTTCATCTCCATTCATGGGGATACTCGATACTATCCCACCACCCAAGTGACTATGAACATTAAAGCGGAGTCACATCAAATGAAAGTGTGGTTAGTGCCTAATTTACTTGTACCTATGATTATTGGAAATGACTTTCCAGGATTTGTAAAGTTAATTACAGAAGGAGTAAATGGAAAGTTCAGTGAGGAGATTTCTGTGGGGGCAAAAGCAACCCCACCTCTCTATCAGTAAACTCAGAGCCCCACTAGAGAATGAAGGGTTAGCTCTACCTTGGTGGGAAAAATATCATTGGGCCTTCCTTGCTAAACAGACATTACAATACTTGCAAACACCCAACTCATCTAACTGCCAGTTATGGTTTAATGTAGAAACCTACCTACTAAACCCACACTGCTTATTTGACTTCATTTTTATCCCAGTCATAAGTGCAGTTAATAATAATCCTGTCATAAATGGTTTCATTGCTATACTCCAGAAAGTCTATTCATACTACCACCCAAGATCTATCCTGAACCCCAAGTTTCCCTTATGGAACAACCCATGTCTTTTATATAATGGCAAACCACTGAAAGACTCAGGCGGAGGCAGATTAGGAATCCACCATTTAACTGATGTCATAGGCAGGGGATGCAAGAGCTCTTAATTCATTTAATGAACTCAGGTTGAAATTTGGAAGACATAGATTCCATTTCTGTTTTTACTTACAACTTAGAGAAGCACTGAATAAGACTTTTGGTGTGAATTTAAGTGTCACAGATGTCCCAGAATGGATGTAGTTTAGAAAATTTGCAACATTTAATCACGAGGCCAGTATACTTTACAAGCTCCTAACTCTAGTCTAGTGATGGGTTAACAAATTCTCCAAACAAAAAATTGGAAGACAAATTTAATATCGTCATCTTGAAAATGGAATGGGACTCCATGTGGGGTAATACTAAACTTGCTAGCAGAGAGACACAGGGGAGATTAATACAATATAAAATCTTGCACTATTTCTACTACTCCCCATATAAATTAGAAAACATGGGGTTCCATAAAGATGGGAAATGCTGGAGATGTTCCTATAAGCACACAGACTTAATCCACATGTTCTGGAAATGTCCTAAGCTCACAATGTTTTGGCTTTCAATACATGCCACATGTTCAGAGGTAGTCAAGGTGACCCTCCCATGTGCATCATCTTTGTTTATCTTGGGTATCATCCCAGATAACATAATTCTGGGGGAAAAAAACTTAGACTGTAGTTGTTGGCAGCATTTCTGGTGGCTAAATGCCTGCTCTTTACCCACTGAAGATCAGACATGGTTCCCTCAGTGTTACAATGGTACCAATAGCAGTGTCAGTGGCTCAGTAGGTAGCACACTTGCCTCTGAGGCCGGGAGATCAGAGGGCTGTGGGTTCAGTTCCCACATCTGGCACTTGGGTTAATATCCCAGTACTGACACTGTAGTACAACATGAGAGGGATGCTGCACTTCTGAGGTGCCGTCTTTCAGATGAGACGTTAAACCGAGGTCCCATCTGCCTGGATTGGTGGTAGTTCAGGTGGATGTTAAAGATCTCACAGCACTTCTCGAAAAGAGTAGGGTAATTTCCCTGGTGTCCGGGCCAAATTTCCCTCACTCATTAAAAATATCACCAACAGCTTTATCTGGTTCAAGGTCAGTTGGCATTCATCTGTATCCCCCTCCCCAGGTCGTGCCTGAACATAGGCAGGATTTGTCTAGTGCACTTACCCGGTCAACAAAAACTAACTAAATACATAAATATATGGGTACAACTGCCAACAATGAAAGTGTCTGCTATACACTTCAAGAAAAGCTTGAGCTGTCTGATCAGGTGTGGAGCCCCTTTTTGAGATTTAAAACTACATAGATAGTTGGAACAGTACGGTAATGACATGTATCCCTATATGTACTTCTTTTAAAATTACATATGCCATATGTTTTCTCTGCTACAACCTTAAGAACCTACATACTATATATAATTTCATGATTCAAGCATAGACATTACTGTAGCTGTATTTTGTGTTATTGAACCTGTCAATATATTTTGGAATGGAAATGTCTGTTGATCATATGTAATGCAATGTTGTTTATCATCTTTAAAATCAATACAATTTTAAATCAGCAACTGTGATAACAAGAGAACAGACAAAGAAAATATCAGATGTTGGATTGTCTTCCTTTTAGTGACTTTGATTCAGACTTGTTTGAGCCCAGCTCCAAGATCCAGAAACCCAGGAAAGAAAGAAGACACCTGAAAAAACAGTGGTAACAAAAGAGTGGTGGACATAAGAAGTTGATATATGAAAATACTGAAACTAGACTGCCAACTGATTGACATTTTGTTTCTGAGCAAACTAACAGTGTCTCTCTCCAAGGTTATTTTAAGCAGCTAAGGTGAAACAAAAACAGGGTGAACCAATGTTTAAAAAATGTAATGGGATACTGTACAGAGTTTGGGTTAATCCTCAGATGCAGAAACAGATAAAACAATTGATAATACCAAAGAAGTACAGAACTGAGTTGTTACAGATAGTACATGATAGTCCTATGGCTGGTCCCTCAGGAAGGGATTACACCCTTGCCAGACTGTTGTACAGATTTTACTGGTGTGGGATTCTTGAGGATGTTGCTACCTGTTGTAGTTTATGTGCTGAATGTCAGAAAGTATCCCCAGTGACTGAAAAAGGCAAGGTGCCTCTGGTGTACCTACCCTTGATAGATATGCCTTTTGAGAGAATTGCAGTGGATCTGTGTGGCCCTTTAGACAAAAATAAAAAGGGTAATTGATTCATTTTTGTAGTATTTAGTTATGGTACTTGAAACCCAGAGGCAATCTCAATGCATACTATTGCAGCCCTAAAAGTGGTAACAGACCTAGCTAACATTTTCAGCAAAGTGGACATACCTACAGAGATTATTACTGCTCAGAGTAGTAATTTTGGTGCTGCACTACCAAAGGAGCTGAACTGATTCCTGGATACCATTGCCATAAGAACCTCCTCTTATCATCATCAGATAGACGGTCATGTTAAGCATTTTAATCAAACCCTAAAAAGTTTCTTAAAAAGGTTAGTGAAAGGTGAAGGGAAAGATTGGGACTAATATTTATCTTACCTGCTTTTTGCTTACAGAGAAGTGACACAAACATTAAAGGTTTTTTGCCCTTTGGAATGTTGTATGGTAGACAACCAAGAGAGCCCCTAGATGTAATAAATAAAACATCGGAAAATAACCCACTTAGAAAGAAACTATTACATCTTACATGTGTGCACTGAGACAGAAACTGCAAAATATGTTAAAATTAGCCACAGTAATCAGGAAGAAGCCCTAAAACAGCAGAAGGTGTATTATGACCACTGGGTAAAAAGAAAAACTTTATGAGCCAGGTGAAAAAGATATTGTTATTGTTATCCACTGCAGAAAACAAACTGTTAATTAAATGGCAAAGGCCTTACAAAGTGGTTAGGTATACTGGTGCAATTAACTATGAGACTGAGACCCCTGACAAGAAAACTCCTACCAAGGTATACCATGCTAACCACCTGAAGAAATGGGTTGAAAAAACACCAAAGGTTGCTTTGTTAGTATTACCAGAAACTGCTGTGAATGATATTGATATAGCTTATGACAGACTGGAACAAATTGCAACTTCTGATGCTGTAAACGTTAATGTTTCCTTACCCACAGTACAAACTGCAGAAATTCGTAACTAGGTAAAGACATTTAGAAGTACTTTTACCAAAGTGCTAGGCCAAGCTAAAGGGGTTGAGCATGTAATATTGACAGAGAATGCTCACCTTTTCAGAAAAAAGACATACAGATTACCAGAGCGGTTAAGAGCAGATGTGGTTAAGGAAATACAAAAAATGAAAGAGTTGGGTATCATTGAAGGATCGAGAAGTGCTTGGTCATCACCAATTGTAACTGTAAATAAAAAGGAAGGGGGTTAAGAATCTGCTTTGATTTTAGGAAACTTAATCAAGTGTCTGCATTTGACAGCTATCCAATGCCCAGGATAAATGATTTGATGGACAGATTGGGAAGCATCAAGTACTTTAGTAGCCTTGAGCTCACAAAGGATTACTTGCAAATTCCCTAGGTGAAGAATCCATAGACAACACAGCATTTTCCTCTCCAGTTGGATTATATCTGTTCACAACCATGCCATTTGGTTTACATGGCACATGCACTACATTCCAGCAGTACATGGATGTAACTCTAGCCCCTCACACTGGTTATTGTGCTGCTTACCTGGATGATGTTGTGGTGTACAGTCCAGATTAGAAAAGACACCTGGAACACCTATGAGTAGTTATGCGATCTATCAAAAATTCAGGTCTGACCATTAATCCTACCAAATGTGCATTAGGCACGCACCAGATATTTGGGTTATATTTTGAGAAATGGAGAAGTAAAGCCAAATATTTCCAGGAGAGAATCTATAGCTAACACTTCTGTTGCTTAAACAAAGAAACATGTTAGGTCATTTTTAGGTCTGGCTGATTATTACTGGAGATTTGTTCCTACCTTTGCTCAGTTAGCTACTTCCCTCACTGAACTCATGAAATAATGTTACCCACATAATGTTAAATGTTCTTCAGAGTACGATGAAGCCTTTTGGGCCATCAAGGCTATATTATGTTCAGCTCCTGTTTTAAGAAGTCCCAATTTTGAGAAACCATTTCTGTTACAGACAGATGCATCCGAGGTAGGCCTAGGTGCAGTCCTGAGTCAAAATGTAAATGGGAAGGAATATACAATTCAGTATATCCGTGGGAAATTGCATGACAGAGAAAAACATTACTCTACTATTGAAAAAAATGTCTTACTGAGACACTTGGCAATGGAGTCCCTTTAGTTTTATTTGAAAGGAACTGACTTTGTACTTATAACAGGTCACAGTCCTCCCTGTTGGCTTACTCAGATGATGGATATAAATCCCAGAATCACAAGGTAGTACCTGGCAGTCTAGCCATTTAAATTCAAAATGATTACACAAATCCAGAAGGGAGAATGTTATTGCTGATCTTCTGTCAAGATACGGTTCAGAAACTGAGAATTCAGAAGGTTAAGAAAGAATGTATGCGCTTAATGGAAATGTTTATTGTAAAAGGTGTCATGAAAAAGGAATACTGCATATGTAAAGAACATTAAACATTATTAGGTAATGTTAATAGAGAAATAATAGAATGTTTTAAAAAGAGAAAAACAGGTCCCCTCTTAAAGAAGTGGAAAATATGACAGGGTTGTAACACCCTGCCCAATTTGTTATGCAGAGAGAGTTAAAAACAAGGATTTGTTTTGTCTTCTTCTGTTTTACCACTTGCTTGTCTCTTGCCTATCTTACTGTGCAATCAAATTTTCTTTTCTGTTGTTTTTATCTGGTGTTTTCATCATTTTTCATCCGCCCCCTTCCCTGGGTGTAAATATGTGTGTGTGGAGGCACATACATGCCACATTCCATGGCACCCACCTGGCATGCCACCCCTCCCACTTCTACTGCCACTGCACCTTCACCCAGTGGCAGAGGAACTGTGGGGGGGTGAAAACCACTCCAGGACAGGAGAGCTGCCATTAGGCTGCGTGATCCTGCTCCATCCCTCCCCCCGTGATGGCACAACAATGACCCAAGGTAGTTCCTTAACCCAGGTCACTGGTATGGCATGAAGTGTGGCATCCAGCTCCTTAACCCTCAGTACCACCAGGCCTGCTGCAATAAAACATTTTTGTGGCACCTAGGAACTGGCCACTCTGATGGTCCCACAATTTCCCATCCTTTTTTCTCCCTTCCTTCACTTGCTGTTTCTGTTCTTTCTTTCTTCCATTGCTTCTCTGTGGTTAAACAAATTGTGAATCTTTGTGTGAAACTGCGATCCCTTGGTTTTCAAATGTATATAGGTATACTGTTGAAATGAATGCAGAAAGCTATTTGGGTCTATCTGAAACACATGGGGTTGACCTTGAGGTGCATTTTAACCTCCACATGTTTGTTTGCAGGATTGTTGGCAGGATGTCAGCCCTGGGACAGGAAGTATTGATTGGTTGCACCTGTTGAGAGCACTAATGTATTTTTCAAGCTGCTCACATTAAATAAATTGATAAAGTCCTATTACATTTTCTGAGAAACAGGAGATTCAACTTACAACAATCAAAATGCAGAACTTAAATTGCCAGGAAAATAAATCTTATAAAAAGAACACTCTTTTGTTTAGAGAGAGATTGAGATTTTAAAGAGAGACCATCAGATGTAGGATGTTTGTGTTTGTGCTGCCTGCATAAAGAGCTATCCTGTACACTTTAAATTAGTTTTTATTCTTTTGTTGTTAATAATAAAAAAGATGCTACATGCAAATGTTATAGCTTTTCCCAGTTTGTCTATGCTTCCTTATCAATGCCTCTACTGTAATCATAAAATTCCAGGATGCCTTACATGAGTAGAGTCATGACCTTTGCAATGGAGTCAAGCAGGTTTTCATTACACAGCTGCATTAGAAGTGTGAACCATCCACTGATTAACCTTGATACAAAATGACAGTCTAGGTGCAACTGAGTTAAAGAAAAATGAAACATACAGAACTGATTGACAGAAGAAATCCTGAAATGTCCAGCTAGTTTGTCCCAAGATTCCCTAATTGAAAATACACTAGTGTCCTTATTCCCCCCAGTCACCCCTTCCCCTCTTATTTTCCCATTTGGCAACTCCATTTTATGTGTTCCACTTCCTTTTGACTCCTGCTATTGTTCTTGCCTCCAAAACCTTATTAGGAAGCTTTTTTCTCCCAACTACCACCCTTTCCAATACTTAATACTTCCTAACATCCTGTTTGATCCTTCACCCCTCCTGCTTGAACCCATGCCCCATGGTGGATGCTCAGTTTCATAATTTGAACAGATTTTCATGTCCACTATGTTGAACCCTTTCATGAACTTGAAATCTCTATTGTCCCTCCTCTCCCTTCTGTCTTTCAGTCAATACTTATTGAGGCTTTTCAGTCTCTCACCATACACATTACCTTCCTGGCCATGGATTATCTTTTTGGCCCCTTGTTGCACTGTCTTTAATCAATGTCTGTCCCTCTGAAGGTTCAGGCCCAGGAACTGGACACACTACTCCAGATGTAGTCTCGCCAGTGATCTCTACAGATGCAATATCACTTCCCTTCCCCTGCTAGTAATTCATCTCATTATGCACTCAAACATTCTATTAACCCTCCCATCTACCCTGTTACAGCACAAAAGGCAACAGAGATTCATGAGACATGGTTATGTCATATAAACCTCATAGACTTCTTCAATTCCAAAATGAAATCAGCAGACAGGGATCAGGTGATTGATATATTTTTCTGGATTCAAAAAAATCAGTGTTTCCCAGCTCCCAGGGACATAAGACAAGTGCACTATGTACTAGACGGATCTATACAGAGTAAGGCAGGTTCTACTATCAGCCAAAAGCCTGCTGTTTTACCAGCACCTAGTCAAATGTTAGTATCAAAAATCACATAAGGATACATCAAATATTCATATCCTAGTCAATTAATAATAGCATGTCTCACTTCAAGTTGTCACAACAGTTTTTTTCTTTTTATTTATAGTATTATATAGATAAAAGCATGAAACTGGTCAATTCCAAAATCCAGTCTGACTATATTCCTTTACATCTCTTCTAATAGAATTATATGATGCAATCACAATGCACGTTTGTTTTAAAGTTCAAAAATAATGTTATTTAGTGCTAATCAACAGGTAGTATATCTCACAAGATGAATAGCTGGAAGTTCAGAGGCTATTCATTTAACTAATAGTATTATAACACTCAGCACAGGTGATTGTGATACCTCATTCAGAAGTAGATAACCAGAAATTTATTTAACAAGGTTCATGGAAGATGGCAAGGAACTAATTGTACCCATTGGCAGCTTTCACAATTCGAATAGAAAGGTTGATTTATGTAGGGAGTTGAATTGTCACATAATTTATTTCCATAGCAATGCTGTGGAACTTCTGTCTCTATAATGTTCAGTAAGCTTGGGACTATACTGTCTCTCTTTCACCTCACCAACGGGGAGAAGAGCCTGTTCCCAAATGCCCCACCACACCAACCACTGCTAGAAGTCAGATTTTGCCTGTTCTTACAAACAGTAATTCAGTCTCCCCTTATTGACTTAAAAATGATTATGCTTTAAAGTATTTGTACATATGCCCATCTCTAACAGCAGTGGCCTGGCATATTATGATGCTCTGTTCTACCTCCAGACAATTGGGATAGTTAAAACTGTTCACAGCAATTTCATTGCAAAATTAAAAACCAGCTGTTTTTTTTGACTAAAGAAATTACTTAACTGAAAGCTGACTGTAGTCTCCTCATGATAAAGTGTAAAAGTGCAATTTCCAATAGAAAATATCCAAACATATTCCAAATGAAAGAAAACCAAAGTGGAATTTAGCTCCAACAGTGGTGGCTGTGTTTGCAAAGAGTGCAACGGACGATGGTGAAATTTCAGGGGGACTCCTTTCATTGGGCCAATTCCTATTCCATATTAGTCCCATTCAATTTATTGAAGTGTGACAAGCACAAAGAAAGAAAAGTGGGAGACAGTATTTTGTTGGAACATTATTAAAATACTCATGTGCTTCAAATGTGGGGGATACTGTGTCAAAAAAACTAGGCTTACATATCCATTACTAAAATGAGCTTGAGAAAATGCCATTTGTAAATATTCTTTTTTTCTTACTTCAAAGAATTATTTCATGTATAACTACAACAACTTTAAAAACACATTTTCTTGCATGTGGAGTAAATGAGAAGGGATAATATAGTGGGGCATGTGGAGGAACAAAGGGTTGCAAACAGAAATATATAAATGTGCTCTGCAGAACCTAATGAAATGAAAGACAAAAGATGAATTAAATGATATATTCAGTAATTTATAAAGACACAATCTAACCATGCATTTGTACTCCAAACTATCGCAATGCAGTCTAACTATACATATATGTGTGTGTATATATATATATATATATATATATATATATATATATCACTGTATATATATAAAAATGTATCATAGTGGCATGGTAGTGCCACTATATTTAGGGTTGAGTACCCCATTTTAGGTTAAACTCTGAAATTTGGCAGCTTAATAACTTTGCCACTATATGACAGATTTGCCTGAACTTTGGCACTCAGGGAGCAGTACCATAGATCTGTGGATCTTCCAAGTTTCATAATGATTGAATATATGGTTGCAGAGCTACATTGTGGTAATTACGCATTTTTGCGCATTCTTTGCTCGTGCCTACAGACCTACATGGGTATGTGGTTTCATGGTTTACATAGCTGTATGCTATTCCTGTTACCTGCTGGTGGTTGTGTCTGATTGGTTGTGTTGCCTTGGTCCTTCCCCTACTTGCATGTTTGTGTGTGTGTGTGGTGGTGCTTGTTCCTGATTTTCTGATTCCACCATACAATTACATTTATACCTTAGGTATTGACCTACAGGGATATTCTTAGTCACATGGGATGGATGACAACTTTCAAAATGTAACACCGAGTTCCTTTCCATTTCCATATTGTATGATGCATTGGTATGTGGGCACTATTGATCAGAATACTTTTGAATTTTTAAAGGTGAAATTTTCAGTAAAAGCAGTCCTGTATGGTCTGTAATTGTGTGGTGGAATCAGAATATCAGGAACAAGCACAATAATTAACAACACATTTTAAAAATAGGGGATACAGCATGAATACATTGGAGTATGACAAGAATAAAGTAGATTTCATTAATAGAGAGACCCTGTTGCAAACAAGTACGTCTAAGTCAGGAGCGAACAACACCGAGAATGAAGTTCCACTTTTTATTACTACCTTTACTCCGCAGGCATATTTAGTAAAGGAATTTTTACAAAGAAATTGGCATATTTTGAAATCTGAATGGAAATTAGATACAGTTTCATCTGTCATACCACGAGTGGTATATAAAAGAGGTGCGAATATGAAAGACATGTTAGTACTGTACATAGCACATATAAACAAAAAACTGATATAAAAAACAGAGAAGCTTGACCCCTGGGACTCATAGATGTGTAAATTGTTCCTTCTGCCAATATATACTTTCAGGTGCTACCTTTCAACATCCGATTACTAAAGTGGTATACACCATATACCACTTTATCACTTGAGGGACTTAGAATGTTATTTATTTGGCTAAATGTATTGTGTGTTCAGCTTTCTATATTGGAAAGACTAAGAGAAAAATGAGAGAAAGGATTGGACATTTACGTAGTATTCTAAAGCAAGATGGTACAAGTGCACTATCACAACACTGCCAGTCTGCAGGACAAAATCATTCTTTTACTTTCCTGGGGATAGAGAAGGTTGTATAATGTATGGGGAGACCTTGTTATGCATTGCCTGGTATCTCTAAATGTGCTTGTAATCTCACTGCTCTGACATACAATCTGTAAACCTTGCTTGCCTACGTCAGATCGATGAGATTACAAGAAGGAATAAATGTCACCCACTGACATTCCGACTCCAGAATGTCAAATGCAAGCATTTTAAACTGAGCAACCTAAGCAGTAGTTTAAACGCAGTTGCAGAGCAGTAAAAATAGCCATGTCAAAATATCATTACCTAACGTGGAACAAAGCAGGCTTGAATTCATAATCAAGCAGCAAAATAAAAGAACCGCTATAAAAACGAATCCAACCTACATCTGTTGAGGTCTTACCTTGCAGTAAAGAATGGCTTCCCATCTTGGACATCGAATATTTCCCACAGCCCATTTGATCCACACAGTTGATGTCTCCTCTAAACACACAATGAATAATGTCCAACCGCATCCCTCTTCATGAGCAGCAGCAGTAAAAGGACAGTCTTTCTTTGTTTTTTGTTTTGTTTTTTAAATACAAATGAACCTGTTGCTAAATGTAAATTGTTCCTAAATAAATCTTTTTTGACGACCGTCAATGGTGTGGTGTGTATATGCAAGGTAAGATAAGTGAGAGCCATATTTTGTTGTAAACTCAAAGAGTAAAAGAAATAGTAAAGTACCATAAGCAGCTCAAACCCCCATGCACTATAAAAGATAATGGCTGGGGTTTTGCAGTTTACCAGGTTGAAATCACCTCTCGCGGTTGCCATGCCAGCAGTAAACCTCTCGAGCTGCACTCTCAAGGTTTACAAGCGTGGCATGGCAACCTCTCAAGGTGATTACAACCTGGTAAACTGTAGAACCCCAACCATTATCCTCTATTTTATCTATCCAAGGAGGTGATTAGGATAGGAAAATCCTGAGAAGAGAAATGTTTTGAAAATACTTCTTGAAATCCTACGATTGGCCAGGTCTTAATGACCATTTCCAACTGTACCTTATCTGTGAATATATATATATATATATATATATATATATATATATATATATATAAAATGTGTATTTATGTATATATATATATATTTTTTTTCAGTATGGTTGTTATAAGATTGGGAGCACTTATGTCCCTTATTTAATTATGAGAAACAAAAGCTTTACATTTTTATATTTTTATGCTTTATCTGAAGATGTTTATCCTGTGTGTTTATAGTAAATCACATAGAGAAGGAAGATAGAAACATTTCTTTGGTCTTCTATTTAGCATAGTAATAGAATAATAATTATGTAATTTCTCTTTTTTAAGGCTATGGGAGAGTTGCAATGGAAAGTACAGTTAGTTTTTTATAACACTTACCTTTTGTGTTTGTGTATCTTCTAATGGGGGGTGTTCGGTATTTTTTTGTCATAATATCCAGGCATTATATAGTAACTGTGTATATATTTGATATATGAATTTGGGATAATAATGTATGTGGCACATTTGTATTGATTGGTATTAGCATGAGTGATTGCTTCTGTTTTTAGATTTTAGTGAGCCTATTATGCCTATATTCATGGGGAGGACAGACATGTAATCTGTGTTTTTGCACTGTCTTTTTAAATCTGTCCTTTATAACAGCTTGCCATACCAAGTCTTGCCAAGCTTGAAAAAGTGCTGTTGTGAGAAAACATTTGGTTCTGGGTGAGACTGGGTGGGGAGGGGTTGCACACTCTGTGGCCTGTGACTGTTTTTTACTGTGGAAGTTTCACTTATTTATGGATTAATAAAGAACTTCCTGATGGGATCTGTGCCTCTTTTCCAGTTCATCTTATGATGGTGTTTCATTCATAGTTGAAGCAAGTAGAGCTTGTGTTGCTAACTTCCTATTATGAGTACTGGTTCCTTTTTTGTTGGCACTGGCCTTGTTGCATTGTAGCCACCCTGCTCTTGTTTTTCAAGTTTACAATAATAATCAGTGTTGTTCAGTTGTTTCATTGCCTCTTGAAAATAGTCTTGTTTGTCCCAGATAACAGTTACTACATTGGCCAGTTTTATCACCGCATTGTTAATATTTTCCCATTCCTGTAAAGCTTCTCACTCATTATGTGCAAAATTGTCATTGGAAAATCTTTGTTTTTTATGCCCTGTTTCACAATTCTATCCATTTCCAAATCAACTACATTCATAAATGTTTTAAGAGTATCACTATGTGATATTGGGGGAATAAAGATTATATTTCTTTTTGGGAGTTTTTGGTTCTCTGTTGTTTAGTTCAAAATGCTCTCTTATCTCTTCTTGTATAGTTTGCCTCATAGCAAAATATCTGTACGTCTCAGTTGTCTGTAATATTTGTATTTGTCAACTTCAAGGTTAAACACATTCACTTTTTTTTGGAACAAAGCTTAGGTCTTTGTCAGTAGCGATAGTTGCGGTTGTGAGAGGGATACATATTAGAGATTAAAGACTGCCAATTCTTGCATCTGTCCAACCATCTGAGTTCATGTGGGTAATGTTGGTTGTACCCCTGGTTCACACTGTAACCTCTTCTTCCTCTTCCACTCATTCACCTTCTTCCCCCACCCCTTCCTTGTCCTTCCCTTTGTTCTTAATAAGGAGAGGTAGAGATGGATGTATTGGGTCTTTGAGAGTCATAAACAATTCTGGATCCCCAGGTCTCTTCGCTTCTGACCCTGTGTCTGAATCTACAGATGACAAATCAGTTGGCACCTCTTTGAGGACTCTTCTGCTTGTGTGCTGTTCACCAGAACCATTTGGTTGTTGTTGTTTGTTGCCATTCTAGCAGTATACCTTTTTATTTGCATAGTCCATGCCATCTGTATTATATTTATGTAATTTCTGTTTTTTTATTTCCTCTCTGTAATCTCCTAACATTTTCTCCATTCTACTTTTCAGATCATTAAGCTCTGCTGAGGAGAAGGTTCTACAGGTATTTCCTTTCAGTTTTTTTTAATTTCCTCCTGAATTTTCATACTTTCTTTTTTACTTTTTCTAACAAGCAGAATAATCTAGCCAAACAAGCATTTATTTTCCAATTTTTCCCATTCTGACATACATTCATTATCCTCCAAGCCATATGTTAGAGTCTTGTGGATATGTAAGCCTCTTGGTATCTCTCTCCTCTGCCAATACTTTGCTAAAGGTACTGCATACATGTTACAGTATATCAAATGTCTTTCTTCTTTAGTATCTTATTGTATTATAAATTACCATTGTGCTTCATTTGTCCACTATTCTTACTAAAAAATATCCTGCTATACCTCCATTGATCCTGTTGTCCTTTTTCCTTCTTCTTCAGAAATGGATAGACAATCTTGGTGATCAGCTGAGTATGCCATTTTTCAATACGTGAGAATTTATGCAACTTGACCACTCAGTCCTGTTTCCATGTCATAATGGCAACTGCTGAAAGGTGATCACCATTATGGCAAAGTCAGAGCACCAAACATCTGTTTCGGTGCTCTCACTCCCTGGCACATAACAAAACAACAATTGGGACTTGTACTTTTTATGTTCATGTTGGGGACTGTGCCCCGCATACACACACACACACACACACACACACACCACTCTACTTAAGGATTCTCAACTCTAGGGAGGTGCATGTCGGGGGGGCAAAATGTAAAAAAAAAACAAAATTCAGGCTGGATGCAACAAAAATGAACCTGTGCCTGGACCCAAACCCAGCACCCTACCCACCAAAGCAATGAGCTGACCTGCTACACCATGAGTCCAGCTCGGCAGCCTACCACAGTGCCACCCCTCACAACCCCTCCCACTCCTCACCATCCATGCTCTCTTCCCCCTCCACATACCTGTAGTGACTTCCTATCAATACAGTCGCCCACCCACCCCATCCGGTCACTGTAGGTGCCCAGTTTCCCCTGTACCATGGCCCATGATTGAGTCACTGTTTCAATGGTCACCTAATCACAGTTGCCCACATCACTGAATATCCTCAATCCTGAAGCACAATGGAAAGCCTGTTTCTATCCAAGTAAGTAAACAAGCAACTAGTTACAAGACATAGGTGTTCCCCAGCTCCCAGGGACATAAGACAAGTGTGCAACACACTAGAAGGATCTATACCAAGTAAGGCAGGTTCTGCCACCCTGCAAAAGCTTCTTGTTTTAACACCTCCTAGTCAAATGTCAGGCAGTATCCAAAATCATAAAGGAATATATCAAATATCCATATTCTACTCAAATATTAAGAGAATTTCTCACTCCCAGTTTTCACAAAGGTTTCTTTCTCTTTTTATTTATAGTATTATATTGATAAAAGCATGAAATGTCACAGTTCCCAAATCCAGACTGACAAAAAGGACAAAAGGCAACAGATGCTAATGAGAGGTGGTTGTATCATGCAAATCTCATAGACTTCTTCAATTCCAAAATGAAATCAGCAGACAGGAGTTAGGTGATTGATATATTTTTCTGAATTTCAGTAAGGTCTTCAGCTCTGAGCCACTTGGGAGACTAATCAAGAAGGTGGAAAATCTGAGGATGAGGGGATACTTGAGTAGGTAAATAGGCAACTGGCAATGTGGAAGGGCTCAGCAAGTGATCATAAATGCCAGATTCTATGAAGTCAAGAATGTCATCAGTGGGGTCCCTCAGGTGTCAGTTCTGGTACCCATACACTTCAATAGGTACATCAATGATATGGGGAAGAGAGTGATGGAGATGTGCCTCTTTGTGGTGGTGGATCTTGTTGTATCTGTGGACCTGGCTTGCATCACTGAGACCTGGCTAGATGAAAATGAGGGCCCTATTTTGGGGTCCATGATTCCGGCCGGGTTCTCGGTGATTCACCACCCGAGAGTGGACCATAGGGGTGGGGGAGTTGCAGTCTGTTTTAGACAGGAACTTGACCTTAGGGAGCTGCCAGTTGGATGTACCAATTCCTTTGAGTGTATTGTGGGTCCAGGTACAGGTTTCAGGATCCTTCTCATTTACTGTCCACAAGGTGATGGGAGGGAATTCCTGAGGAAGGTTGCTGACTTCATCGCTGAGAGGGTATTGGAGTCCTACCAATGGTTAATTCTGGGGAACTTCAATGCCTGGGTCAACGATGAACTTGTGATTTTTGGACAAAACCTCCTCCAACTGATGGATTCATTGGACCTGACATGGGTTATTACCTCTGCAACTCACAAGGGGGGACACTCATTGAATTTGATATTCCATCTGGGGATGGAAGTCTCCAATGTGGAGGTGGAGCCTATTGGTTGGTCTGACCATCACTCCCTAAAGTTTACTTTCATGGTCCCCTGAAAGAGGCCTGTCCCAAAGGAGATAGTACAGTTCCATCCTTTAGGAGGAGTTACCTCAGAAGGCCTAATGATGGAGCTGGACTTCTCAGGATTGCAAATGGATAGCACTGACCCAGGGCCCCTAATGCTAGCCTACTGGTGGGTGTGTAGAGGTTATTGGCCCAATCCTTACTGGGATAGTGGTGGCATCATTGGAGAGAGGGATCTTTCCAGATCCCTGAAAGGAGGCAGTGGTGCACCCCCTTTTGAAAAAGCCCTTCCTTGATCCCGACTGCCCAGAAAACTACAGGCTGGTCTCAAACCTCCTCTTTTTGTTGAAGGTTATTGAGAAGGTGGTCGCTTTGCAGCTGGATGATCATTTAACCAGCTATAGTATCTATGACCCTCTCCAGTCTGGCTTCAGGAAGCAGCATAGCACTGAGACAGCTCTTGTACGGATACTGAATGATCTCCTGATGGTGAGAGATCAGAGAGACCATTCTATCTTGGTTCTCCTTGATCTCTCAGCAGCATTTGACACCATAGATCATGGGGTATTGCTCGAACACCTGTGGTTTCTCTGTCGACTAAGGGGGGGTGGTCCACAGTTGGTTTTAATCTTTCCTACAGGGTAGGACTCAGAGAGTAGGGTTGGGGATTTACTCCTCGGCCTCTCACTGCCTGTGCTGTGGGGTCCCACATGATTTGGCGTTGTCTCCCATGTTATTTGTGGTGTATATGCTCCCATTGGCAGACATTATAAGACAGTATGGGTTGAGTTTTCATTGCTGTGCTGATGACTCTCAACTCTACATGTCTTTTGCACCCGAGCAGGAGTCTGATTCAAGTGCAATGTTTAACAACTGCCTCCTGCAGATACAGAACTGGATGAGTACCAATTGGTTGAAGTTGAACTCAGGAAAAACAGAGGTTTTGGTAGTGGAGCCGGGGGTAAGGATGTCAAGATCATGGGTGGAAAAACCCTCAGGTTTATTTCTAGGGGGGACCCCGCTTATGGAATCCAGCCAGGTGCATAACCTTGGTGTTGTGTTTGACAAAGGCCTGACCCTGAGGGCACAGGTGTCGGCAGTACTAAAATCATCCTTTTTCCATCTAAGGAACATAGCACGGGTGAAACACTTGGTTCCATCGGAGGATCTTCCTACCCTGGACCACATCTTAGTTGCCAGTCATCTTGACTTTTGCAATGCCCTTTATCCAGGGCTGCCACGAGTGAAGATCCACCACTTACAGCTGGTGCAAAATGCAGCAGCTAGGTTGTTGACTAGAAGTCCGAGATCCAATCATATAACACCTGTGCTGTGCAAATTGCACTGTCTGCCTGTACAGTGGTGGATCACTTTCAAGGTCGTATTGATGACCTATAAGGCCCTACATGGGTTGGGACCCCACTACCTGAAAGAGCTCCTGATTCCTTACTGCCCCTTCCACTTCCTCTGATCCTCTGGTGAGGGATTGCTAGAGATTCCCAGGGTAACCTTGAAAACATCTGGTGGAAGAACTTTTGCCTTTATGGCACCTACTCTGTGGAATTCTCTACCTTGCCAGACATGCAATAGCATGACTGTTAGAAGGGTTTAAAAAAGTTCTTCAGACCTTTTTATTCAAGCAAGCATTTTCAGAAATGTAAATTGTGTTTTAAATTGCTGTGGATTTTAATTTTGTATGTGAAATTTTGTAAAGGTGCCCTGAGCCTTGGAAGGGCGCCTCACATAAATAAACTTTTACTTACTTACTTTTGTGAATGCTGCTGAACTTTGTGAAAGGTTGGATACTTTGGAAAGGACTACCTATATGCAAAAGGATGTGGAAAGGTAAGAAAAATGGTCAGGTAACTGGTAGTTGAAGTCTAACAGCAAGAAGTGCAGGGCAATGCAAATAGGGAAAAGGAATTTACAAATATATTACTTGATCAATGAAGTGAGGCTGGGTCAAGCTACAGAATAAAGGGTATTGGGGTGTTGACATTAGATATTCCCTAAAATCTACTTCACAGTATAACAGAATTTAGGGGAAAGCCAGCAAAACATTGAGTTATGTAGTTACTGTAGGGGTTTTACCAGCTGGAGAAAGGAGGTGATCATTCTGCTGTACAGGTCCCTTGTGGGTATGCACTTGGAATACTGTGTGCAGTTCCTGAAGCCTCCTTCCAAGGAAGGGCCAGGTCAGGTTAGAGACAGTCCAAAGCAGAGAGATTAAAATGGTACAAGGGCAGCAGTGAAATTCATAAGAGGATAGGTTGTGAATCCCAAACATGTATTCCTTGGAGGCCAGCAGGGAAAGAGATTATGTAATAGAAAAAAGCATAAGCACTGTGGCTCAAGTCAGCTCAGAAAACTGGAGCCCCGCTACAATAAATCCAATATGTGCAATAAAGAAAACGTGGGCTCTACAGCTGTCAATGAAGAACAGTCCACAAAGTTAGGACACAATAAAAACTGCTTTTTATTTTTTTTTAAATGCAGTAACAGCAACTGCTTTGAATGAAGGTATAACAGAGTGGTAGCAAAACCCAAAAAATCATCAACATTTCACGTCGCAATCAGGCACTTTGTCAAGACTTCAGCAGCTAATCAAAAATCTACTTAAATAGTATATATGCCCCCCCAATCATCCTAACTACAAACACACTATAACTAGTTAGTCAATATATAAAAAACATCAATTAATGCATACAACAAGAGACTATGTGCACCTCTACCATAATAACAACTAGAAAAATGCAATTCTATACATAAATAACATAATTCATTTTCGTTTTTTTTTTCAGGAATGGAGTAAGCTGAAAAACATCATTTAAACCTGGATAATAGCTAGATTGCAATTTATACTGCCAAAAAGTTTCTTGGCACATCAAAGTGTTGTTCAAATCACCTCCCCTACATCCCAGGGTAACTTGTTCTAGTCCCCTAAAAGTAAAAGTGTGATCACATCCAGCTTTCATTGTATGTAAAGCCAATGCATTAACCAATTTTTTTTAAATTTAATACTGTTAAGATGTTTTAAAATTCTGTGTTTAAATTTTCTAATAGTCTTACCCACATAGAAGCATTTATATTTGCA
The DNA here is from genome assembly GCA_016271365.2 of Neoceratodus forsteri. Classification (NCBI taxonomy): domain Eukaryota; kingdom Metazoa; phylum Chordata; order Ceratodontiformes; family Ceratodontidae; genus Neoceratodus; species Neoceratodus forsteri. Next base: position 1,577,795,355 of record CM057449.1, on the reverse strand, counting down.
CATTGCTAAATAAATCACTGATTCTGTGTTACAATTAATAAAGTTCTTCATCCGGTGAACATCCTTCCTCTTAGGCAATGTAAAGTCTGATCCCAACTGAACAAATTTACAAGCACTGCAAGTCTCACATCTGTAATTTCCATTCAGAAGTGTAGGGCCACATTTAAATGTATTATTGTCCTTTCCATGCACCAATAAATCTGTCAAATTACTTCCCTTCGATAGACAAAATTCGGTCCTTGTTCATATATTTCTTTCAATTTTGGCTCCACACTTAAAATCCGATAATTCTTCCAAATGATATCAGAAATATCAGATACCTGTGCATCAAATACAGTAACGAAATTAGGAACATGTACAGTATTATTTTATTATCTTTCTTCTGTAACAGATTAGTTCTCTGCATATTATCTACTTTGTCAATAGCACCCTGTATACATTAGTTACTGTATCCCCTCATTCTGAACCTATTATACAATTCATCTCTTTCTTTTGAATAATTTTCTTCTAAACTACAATTTCTTTTTAATCGCATAAATTGTCCAACTGGTATATTTTTAATTACATGTCGTGGATGATTACTAGTGAAATGTAAAATGCCATTCCGATCAGTTGGTTTCCTACATAACTCAGTTGCCAAACCACCCTCTGTATCTTTAAAGATCAAAAGATCTAAAAATGCTATCTGTTTTTCACTCGCATTGATAGTAAACTTCAAATTCGGATTTGTTTTTTCTAAATATGTAACAAAATCATATAACTGATCCATATTTCCCTTCCATATTAATATAATATCATTGATAAAACGATGATAAAAATCAATATACTCCAGAAAAGGATTATTGTCACTATTGTACACCCATTCAGTTTCCCATTCTGACAAAAAAATATTTGCATAATTGGGCACCATACTTGCACCCACGGCAGTACCCTTTACCTGATGATACAACTGTTCATCAAACAAAAATACATTTTTAGTAAGCACCATTTCCAGCAATGGTTATTGTATGCATTAATTGATGTTTTTTATATATTGACTAACTAATTATAGTGTGTTTGTAGTTAGGATGATTGGGGGGGGGCATATACACTATTTAAGTAGATTTTGGATTAGCTGCTGACGTCTTGACAAAGCGTCCGATTGCAACGTGAAATGTTGATGATTTTTTGGGTTTTGCTACCACTCTGTTGTACCTTCATTCAAGGCAGTTGTTGTTACTGCATTTTTAAAAAAATAAAAAGCAATTTTTAGTGTGTCCTAACTTTGTGGACTGTTCTTCTTTGACAACTGTAGAGCCCGCGTTTTCTTTATTGCACATGATGTAATAGAAACCTTCTAGTTACTTCATGTGATCAACAGACTGGACTCCATTGAGTGGTTCACATGGCATGAGAGCTCACAAATCAGGGACACAACTACAAGTTCAGGGGTTGGGGGTGCAGTTTTAGGAGGAACATAAGGAAATACTTCTTCAATGAGCAGGTTGTGACCAAATGGAATGTTTTGCCTAGTTGTATCATCAGTGCTAAAAGTGAAGCCAGATTCATGCTGTATAGGACAGAATCAAGGAGCGGGTAGTGGTGGCAGGAGGGAAGGAGATATGGTGACAGAACATGAATATCTGATGGGGCATCCCTAGGTTGCTTCACATAGATAGGCATGTCACTTCAATTAGGTAGGGTCCTTTAGTTGACTAAATGGACTGCACAGCTTTCTGCCTGTTTCTATGTAATTTTTAAAAGTAATCTGTACCACAAAAAATGATCACATTGTCATGAACTGTCTTCTGTATTAAGTCATTGTGCATCATTGCTATGAAATGTACTGCAGATCAGTATGATCCGGGTTATGCTTGTAAATGGAACCTTTGTCCAGAGAATTCTTTCTCCGTTAACAAATAAATAAAGTTCTTTTGATGCAACAGTGGAAATAACATTCTCTACCAGTGAGTTACAACTGAAGTCCTCCTTGAAGACTTGAGCAGTGCTAGTCTCCATACCCCCAGCAGGTAGGCTGTTCTGCATGTTAACTTTCTTCTTTGTGAATGCATGTTTTCTAATGCTTCCCCCTATCCTGTCCCTCCCCCTTCTCAGTTTGAGCGCAGGTCCTCTGGTTCAGCTTGCACTCACCAGATCAAACATTTGTGTATACTTTACCCTGGATATGCATTTAGTATTGAGATCACCATGATAATGGTTCCTTTCAGCCTTCTCTTTTTCTAGACTAAATAATTGGAGTATTTAATTTCATTTATTGTTTACCCTGGAAAGGCATATTAACAAAATTGCCCATGTTCAAGTGTGACTAGCATTTACAAATTTACAATACAAAGAATAAAACACATACTGGAAGTTACAATAAAACTGTAGTGTAGTACAGTACAGTACTGCATAGTACATTACATTACAGTACAGTACAGCATAGTATAGTATAGTACATTCAATATTTATTTATTTATTTATTATAATTTCAAATTGATACCTATGAGCTAAAAGCTCTTATACATAGGTTTCATGTCAACAGGTAACATAGAGGATGAGAACTTAACAAAAGATAAACTGTTTACAAAGAAAATAGGCAGCTACAAACAGACAAGGTAACAGGCATTGTACAATGTATGCCAGGCAAATAGATCTAAAATGTATACACTAATGTTTAGATTAGAAGCAGACACTGAGTAGCAGCCAGTGAGGCCTTGTCAGACACAGATAGAATAGCAAGTATGAGGTAAGGTAGTAGGATGGGGGAATACGAGGAGATGAAGGAAGAAGACAATATAAGGGATGAGGGAGAGGATAGGTTCGGGTTGTAAGCATACTACAATAGCAAGGAGCAGGAATGTGTAGTAGCCAGGTAGGCATTGTCAGGTGAAGGCAGCACATGAGAGGGAAGGGTGAGTCAGGTGGTGCAGAGCACAAGTGGTTAATAAAGAGAGATAAGGGATGAAAGAAGAGAGAGTGGGAAGAGGGAAGTAGGGTGAGTAAACCATAGATAGGGTGAGGGTAGTTAATTCAAGTGAAAAGGAAGGAAGGGATAGTTCCTTAAATACGTAGCTTCAGAAGAGCTGAATGGTACAGCATATCCATAAAGAAAAGGCATAATTAATGGATTAATTTGGGTAATATTAGTGATTGCAGGCGCAGATGTTATTTGCCATGAGGAACTGACACAGTTTATGTTTGAAAGGGCCCAGCTTTGTAGCTGAGGAAATATCAGTGGGAAGCGAGTTAAGCAATAATGTGGCTCTAAATGCAAACAAACATTGTCCTTGGGTTGTGCAACAGTGTGGAACAACAAAGAGCTGATTATCTGAGCCTCGAGTATGCCGGGAGGTTACGGAAAGGACTTAGTATCTTTTGGACTCCAGGAGGTGTGAGTCCTAAGCTAACTTTCTTTGCTAACAAGCAGGTTTGGAACTTTATTCTATCATTTTGCTGTAGCCAGTTGGACTGGATATAGAGATCACATATGTGTGAGATGTGCTGCCTCTGTGAGGAGCCTACAGGCTTTGTTAAGAGCTGTATTGATATGTTGAAGGGACATAACAGTGGCCAAGCCATAGACAACCAGCCCATAGTCTATGACAGAGATAACTGAGCTGTGAATTGCTAATCAAAGAGCTTCTGCAATAAGACTATGTATGTGCCTACAAAGGAGTCCTATATGAGAGTTGACTGGTTTGGTAACATTTTCTATAGGATGTGACAGGGTAAGGTACTGTCAAAGGTGACTCCAAGGAATTTGAAGTGATGAATTTGTTCCAAAGGAGTGCCAACATTGTTTCTGATAGTCGGTGGGTAGGATCTATGCTTGTTCTGGGAGGTATGGAAAAACATGACTTTGGTCTTTTTGCAGTTTAAAATAAGCTTGCATTTGTTAAACCAATCCTCCACTGATGCTTGGCTATGCTGTAGTTGTTTTTTTGAGAAGTTTGGAATCCAGATTACTTGTAAATATTACAGCATCATCCATGTAGAGCAGGATCTGATCTTGGCACGAGCTGGGGTGTCTGTTAAAGAAGATTTTTTTTCTCAATTGTTTAATCAGGTGAGACACACTAAGCTGAAAGCTTGTTTACAGGTGCAACCTGGGAGCACAGGGAAGTTAAGTGACTTGCTCAGGGTCACACAGTATACAAGTGGAGGCTGTGGGATTCAAACCCAGGTCTCCAGATTTGCAGCTCAGAGCTTTAACCACTGCACTATACTGCCTCTCGATGCTGAAAAAAAGAGGACCCAGTCTATACCCTTGCTGGACACCAGATTGAACTGCTTGGTGGTTGGATACTGTGTTTACAATCTTGACTTTTTACATTCAGTTAGCTAGGTAGCTTTTGAATCAATTAGTGGTGTCTTTTGAGAGCCCTGTGCTGGAAAGTTGGTTAAGTTGTAGGCTATGATTTACAGTATCAAAAGCTTTAAATAGATCTATGAAGGGTACACCAGCTAGCTGGCCTTGATCTATAGTATTATGGATGAAACTGATAAGTTTGAGTAGTGCTGTGGTGGTGTTATGCCCTTTTCTGAATGCATGCTGCTGGGGACATTACATCTGATATTTTTCTAGGTACTCAACCAATTGATCAGCCACTATATGCTCGAGTGCTTTAGGAAGGGGGGGATGAATGAAGATCAGTCGATAGTTTCCTTGTAGTGCTCTATCACCACTTTTGTGGATGGGGGTTACCAAGGCGGATTTCCACACCTGTGGGAATTGAGATAGTCTTAAAGATAGATTCATTATCTTAGTTAGGGGTGATAGAATTAAGTCCAGGGTAAGGGCAACAAGTTTGAGGTCAAACATATCCCCACTGAATCTGGACATCCCAAGCACCTTTTGGATGTACTTTCTAGCCTCTCTTTCAGGAACAGCGCTGAAGTAAAAGTGGAGGTGTGCTTAGGGTTGGTTATCTACCCCTATGCAATCCGAATTTGGAGCACCATCAAAGAAATCAGGATGAAGTACGCTACTTAGATCTGTAAATGCATTAATAAATGTGTTAAATATCTCCTTATAGTTCTTGCCTCCTAGGCCACTGATCCACTTGATGTCTTGCACAGGCTCTGTGCAATCTTTTCAATATTTTTTATGTACTACAGTGATGAGAACTTGATGGAGTACTCCATGTGCTGTTTAACCAATGCCTTGTACATGGGAAGGATTGCTTCACTTGACCTGATGTTTACCCACTGTTAATGAACTCTATTACATTTGCTTTCTTCACTGTGGCAGGCACTGCCTCCCTGTCTTCAGTTTCTTGCTTCCAGTTACAGTACCCTTAGATCCTTTTCCCCATTTGCGCTGTCCACTGTTGCACCCCACAGTGATTGTGTGGCCCAAATTCCTTGGTCTGAGGTGTAGTGCCATGTACTTCCCCACATTAAAAATCACCTCCACTTCTCAGGCCACTCCCTTAATGTGCAGAGGTCTTCCTGTAGTGCTCACCCCTACTCTGCTATATACACTTTTCTTGTCATTTTATTTATCAGCAAACTTCGGCAGCCTGCTCCTGATTCCCCTCCTCCAGGTCATTAATACAGTATATACAGCAGTGCCAGCCAGGATGCAACACAGAAATGCTGCAATATATCCCAAAATGCTGTAGTATGCTGCAGGGAACACTAATGCAATATTAATCAAGCCCTTTTTTATTGCTGGAATTTTTCACATGTCATTTTTTGCAAGTTACTACATTGCACCATGGCTGGATCCACTGTATGTCATAGAACAATAGACCTTGCACTGATCCTTGGGGTCTTCCATTCAGCACATAATTCCATTCAGAATGGTAACTTTTCACCACCACTCTCTACTTACCGTTCAGACAATTTTGCTATCCACCTACTATAAGCTTTCAGGACTCAGTAATTGTGCTGCTTTCTCTATGTGTTTTACATGTGGTACAGTGTGAAGGCCTTACTAAAATACAGTTAGCCTACATACACCACCCAGCACCTATCCACCTCCCTTGTGGCCTCCATATAAGACAGGTTTGTTTGGTAGGCTCTACATTTTGCAAAATGATGGTGTGGGCTAGAGTACAGCCCCTTCACATTCATTTGCTAAACCACCATTTTTATGATTGACTCAAACACATTTCCAAGCACCAAGGTAATGCTCTTAAGCTCGTAATTATCAGGCTTTTACCACACCCTCTGCTTATATAAGGGGTTGATATTGTCTGTTTTCCAATCCTCTGGTACTATCCCTGATACTGAAAGATATCGTTGGTGGTGCCAGCCAGAAAACCAAGCCAACAGACATCACACTAGCCTTCCTCACAGGCTGAACAAACTGAACAACACAAGATGTGCAAAAAGGCTAGAAAACGTTTTTTTTAAAACACTTACAGAGAGTGTGCCGGGCATATCACCAGAGATAACAAGGTACAATCATCCAGTAGTTGCCACAAAACAAACACCTCCTATGACATTTTGCATTCCTGTGTATGCTTTTTCAAGGGTAGAGGTGTGTAAGGACAGACCCACATTATATAGTCCCTTAACTTCTGACATCAAAAGATAGTGTTGAAAAACAGTCGCTAGAAATTACAGTCTTTCATTAATAAGGTTACAGCACAAGCATAATATCTGTTTATACCCTTCTAAGTTCCCTAAGTGAGTAACATACAACCGTTACTACTTGGTAATTATGGACTATACTGGGGGATGATAATGCATATAGGAAATTAAAATCGGATTGGACCCTTGAATTCAAAAAGAGGATTGATGCTTTTTTGATAGATTCATCCCAGAATGGCATCATTAGCAGAGAGGAAAAAAGTTTTAACTTTCAACCACCTGATACTTGACGCTTTGTATGTTTTTCCTAAAAATCTTAGTAGACTTGCCTGGCTGTCCCATTGTGTCAAATATCAGGTGTCTGACAGATAAATCTTCTGAGTACATGGATTTTTATTTAAGATCCCTGGTGAGCCAGCTTCCATCCTATTTAAAGAACACAGCTGACATTTTGAAACTGTTTACAGACTTATTAGTGAGAAAAGTTAGACCAAATCATCTACTAGTAACCAAGAATGTTATACACAAGTGACCCTCATACAGAAGGACCCACTTCAATGGACTTTCAGTGCCAATTGCACTGAGTGAACTGTGAATTTCCTCCATGTTTACCCTAATACCCTCTATGCCTTGGGTCTCCCTGATGACAACTGCTAGGAGTTCCGTGCTTAGGAAGAATAGAATGGGGATAAGAGGTGCCCTTCTTGCATCCCACTCTTGATATTGAACTGTTGAGATATGGTCCCATTCACCCCTACCCTAGCTTTATGTTCAACATATAGTGCCCATATCCCCTTTATGAACTGTTCTCTTAAGTTGAACTTACCCAGAGTTTCCCTTAGAAACTGCCAACTGAGGCAATCATATGCCTTGTCGTCATCAACTGCAATTACCACTGCATTTAGTGGGCTTTTTCTTTATGGCTGAGAAGACTTTTTCAGCTTCCAGATTTTGTCCTGAATATGGTGGTGTGGAATAAATCATGTTTTGTCAGGACGGATTAAATGCCCTATTATTCCCTGCAATCGGTTTGCAAAGATTTTTGCATAAACTGTTGCATCTTGGTTGAGGAGAGAGATATAGGCCTGTAGGAGTCACATACTGTGGGATCCTTCCCCCGTCTTGGGAGAACCATGATCAAGTCTTCTTGGCAGGATGGCAGAGGGTCTTCACTCTGCTGCACAGCATTAAACACCTTCTGTAATGGGGTTACAAGGTCCTTGTTAAAAGCTCTTTAAAAATCCCCAGAATAGCCAGCACTTCCCAGGGATTTGTTTCATAGGTAATTGCTTAATAGCATCCTCTAGCTCTGGTTTGTTAAAGGGCCTACTTAGCAGGTTTCTCTGTTCCTCTGCTAGCTGCAGCAGCTTGGCCTGGGCTAAGAAAGTGTGATTGATTAGTGCAGTGTCACTGTTCTCTTCCTTTCGGTAGAGATTCTCATAAAATTTATTTAATGTTTGGGCTATTTCCTTGGGGCTTATTATGTTTCCCCTTGTAGCTGGTTACGTATCCCTTTGTAGCTATATCTTTCAATTTTAGAACCATTTCTCTACCTCCTGCGCTTTCAGTCTAAAGGCTGGAAGGCATCCTGCTCAAGCCACATGCTCATAATATACTCCATTTGTGTAACAAAGTCGGGCTTCAACTTTTCATCATTGTAAAGAATTGAGCTCCTCAGTCAATTTCTGTATTTTCTTAAGAAGCTCCCTGTCCCCAGATTGTGTACCCTAGCTCCATGGCAAGGAGCTGCTCTGTCATCTTATTTTGTTTAGCTGTGACTTCTTTCTTTTTATTTGCAGGATATGAGATTATCTGACCTTACAGGATGCCATAAGCTGGTCCCTATAAAAACTATGGGGAAGTATCATGCAGAGTGTTAAAATGCAAATGTTACTTGATCACTTGGAACACCTGAATGCACAACTATTTATCAATGACAAGGCTAGTGTTGAAGCACCACTGGGACTCCCTCTTCCCCCCAAAACCATAAAGTCTGTGTTATCCATACCTGGTCCAATAACGTTATTGAACCTACATGGCCGGCCTTGACTGCTTCAAATCCAGCTCTCTGTGCGTAAAACTTGACAAATCTAGAATAACGTCTGGGGGAGAAAAGCATCTGAAGTAATTTGTAGTAGGATTTGTATTCCTCCATGGCTTCATGAGCCCCATTTCAGCTCTCAGGCTGTGGAGGGTCTTTGGTGTCCTCTTGCCCGAGTTTAGTGCTCCTGAGGATCTATCTAAGGCTGGTTCCTCTACTGTGTTCCAGTCTCACCCCAGGATTAAATGACCAGGTGGTAGGGTTGCTATGTTAGCAAACAGGAGTTTGAAAACTCCAGATATGGCTGGGGTGTGACAGTAGGGATTTGCAATGTGAACTTATGAACTTAAACCTCAAAATATTAAGCCTGGTGCACCAAAATCAAAAGGTTCCACCTTTTGGAAATTGGTAGCACTGAATAAGAGTGGTTCTTCATGGTTTTGCAATCTATTTATTTGTTAAATGGCTGAAGTGAGTACTAGAAAACTCATTGCATATGTGTATGCTGCACTGTCACTTTAAGGGCACTGTATTTAATGGGATTAAGGTGGAGTGACTGCTATCCTTTGAAAAATCACTTTGTGTGAAATGCATTAGGAAGCAGTACACCATCGTGGGTTAGTACAACAGTTTTTCTTGGATGAGCTTTGAAACTTTTGCACTGAGCACTAAGCACTTGATTCGTATGGTGCTAATGCATTTCATGTATTGTGGATTTGCTTCAATTTTTACTTCGATCTATTGGACCTAATAAAGCTTAAAGCATTCAAGTTATCCATGACCTGCATTTGATTTCAGCTCTCCAGTGAGCAATGTTGAGCAGAAACAACCCTGTATGTAAGTGCTGGTCTCCTCTTTACTACTGTTTGCAATGATTTTTTGACCTTGGCACTACAGATCCCTGGCTGTGGTCCAACTCTTCTTTTGTATATTTGCAATGTGAACTGAATTGTGTACCTGCATTTAAGATACAATTGCTACGCTTCCTTCTTTATCGGTGTATGAGTCCTTTAATTGCCAGGGAATACCTTTACATAGCAGAATTGATACACCACCTTTCTTGCTTCTAGGGTGTGACATAGCCACTACCTGCCGCATCCAGCCACTCCAGATCTTCATGTGCTTCTCCTTTGGTAGATGCTTTTTCTGCAATAATCCAATATCACAGCTACACCCTCAGTTCCTTAAGGATTCTAGCCCTTTTCACTACCATACTACTCCATTTGACATTATACAATATGATCATGAGAGTGCACATTATCATCCCTCATATATACATCTCCCAGATAAAACTTAGCTGTAGACCATGATCTTATTTCAGATATTGGATGATTAGGGTACCTCTTTTACATTGCTATGACCACCCTTCTTGGTGAATGGCCTTGTGACAGCCAAATATCTTGAACATGTTTACAAATATTTACCTGCCCCACCTCACTCTTTACCACTGTAAACAGTGGAAATGCCTCTCACATCATAGCAAACAAAAATAGGATAAAACACACAATACTTGAACAGTGCAACATTTAAACATGAACAGTTAACACAACAGTGGTACACTTGGGTGACCAGTGCTGCGAACAGCCCACAGTCCCCTTGCTGTGCCAGTAGTCTGGGCTCCCTGGAAAGGACTGCCATCCTCTCCTTAGGTTTCCCTTGGTTGGGTGTCTTTCCCTTTTGAGCCTGCAGGCTCTCCAGGCTAGGGAGCTTGTGATGCAAGCCAAATGTGTGTTCCAGCGATCCACCTGCCCTGACCACCCACCAAGTACTAATGTAATAGTTTCGTCTACACCTGGATGTACTGCGTGTTAGAAATTGTGCATTAATGTGCTCTGACAATTAGGTCTGGCTGAATAGTACCAGATATCCCCCCTTCTCACATACAACATATAGTAACTTCAAAAACTTGAAACACTTCTCTGCACTGCTACTCACCCATACACTCCAAGTTCATTCCCAGCCCTCACCCTCACCCTCCCAAGAATGCCCTCACTGACATTTCCTGAAAGATTTTCTTTAGTGGTAACTTCTTCCACATCTCCACCCCCCCGCCCCACCACCACCACCTGCACTCATATGCATCTGTGACCCTTGAGGGTTTCCATTGCATTACCACTAAACACTATCATAGTCATCTGAAGCAGTGATAGTTTTGGTGTCATTTTTGCTGCCCCCTCCCAAAATGAGCATTATGTACCAGCGTACACCATCCTAAACTCAGTGCTGTAGTAACAACTACCCCAATATCAAAGTTATTCATGTTGCAATGATGTTTGAAGTTCTGTAATAATAGTCTTTCAGTCCTGCATATCTTTGTTCTGGCTAAAATTCCATTGGCTGCAGAATATGTGTGGTGTAAGCCATGCTGTATTCAGAAGGTTCTTTCTCTCAACAGTTTCACTTTTCTCAAGCATGTCTGCCATTTTAGGGAGTTGTCAGTCAGTGGTGGGGAGAGAACAAGGTACTTGTATGTGAAGAATCAGAAAATCAACCTCATAGCAGCAAGGGGTGAGGGACTGGATGGTTAAGGGAGAGCAACAGCTCTGCACCTCTTGCCCTGAAGTACATGAAAAATACACCCAGTCAGAGTAGAGGATAAAGCTGCTTACTGCCTACATGGTTCATTCACTGTTGTTAGGCTTCAGCAGACCCTTATGCCACTTCTTAACATCTGCTCTGAGCTCATTGGCAGTGAAAGTCTGTCTGGATCCCAAAGAACCCTTCCCCCTTCCTGTGACTGCCCACTGCATTTGCTGAAAGTCCCATTCATACATCTTGGATTGCATCTCTGGAACCTCAGTCCCTAAATTAGAAAGGTACTTTCCAGCTTGGAGTGAGTTTTCACAAACTCAGTTGCTCAATTCATAAACTCAACTAGTTCAATTGGTTCCTTCACCTCCTCCTTCAAGGACCGCCTTCTTGAATCTACCACCTGTTTCTGCCCCAGTAGATAACCCTCCTGAATGTCCACCTACCCTTGAGTTATCTTAGAGTTTGTATGTATCTGTATATTGGCTCTATTGTTGGTGCTCTGTATTTTTTCTAATCTAGATGATACTGTGATTTACACTGTTTCTATTGTAAATAAACATTGTTTTTACCTTTTAATCTGTATCATCAAATTTCTGCACCACCGGACGTTTGTGAAAACAGGCATTTTTGCTCACATACTTTCCAGTATAAAAATTAAATTTAATTGTATTGAAACTACTGTCCCCTTTTCTTCAGGTACTAGCAGCTTGGCTGGGTATGTTAGCTGCACCTTCACCTGTTTTTCTCATAGTTGCTTTATGATGGTGTGGACTTGTTTGTGCTGTTGGGGCATACAGTACCTGGGGGATAATCATGGATGGTGTAGATATGCTGCCCATTAAAATTAAGGTCCCTTTTAATCCAGGATATTTTAATCAGTTGCTCCTTTACATCATATTTTTGGAACTTTACCACAATAGAGTATGTTGGTGCTCCCGGTTTGGGCTTAGAGCAGATAGCACAGTGCACTTGTTCTGTTTCAGTCTGGAAGTCTTGAGGCAGCTGAGACTCTGGAGCCATGTGTTTTTTTTTTCTTTTCATCCAGGCTAGGGCTTTCACGACCCTGCAGGAATCCAAAAAAATGAATGTTCTTTCACCACCCTCTGGCCTCCGCATCCTCTGTCAGGTTGTCAGATCTCTCTCTTGGTGCACAAGTAGAGCACTGTGTGGCCTAAGGACTGGCTTCATCATGAAGATTAGAGATTGCCTTTTGAGCCACCACCATCCCCTGCTCCAACATTTTTAAATCTCTGTGGACATCTGCCACATTACTATCACTCCATTTTAAGGTTTTTAGAATTGCTGCAGGACTCTCCTGGTCAAATGCAGGCCCCATGTCTTTTTCCTCTGCACCATAGCCCTGCCAAGTAGTCTAAAGCATAAGAGAGTGAGTAGCTGAATCACTGACACTTGGACTCATTTCTCTAAGGTTGCTGCATCTGTAGACATATGATTTTGCATTGTTGCTGGGGGCCCATGCTGGCTACTGAACTATATGAGTCAATGCCTTTTTATTCAGCTTTTGAGGATTGATGTCTACCGATTTAGCTGGGTGAAGTTGGGAGCTTAGCTTCAGGCTGCCATCACTCCTGATGACATCACTGGAAGTTCAGAATTGGATGATTTTCATAGTATCTTGAGGCTTCAAATTTTAATCTAAGATTTACTTTGAATTGTGATCTGATTTCTGTATCTTTTTTCAGGATATGAACATCTTCAAGTAAGCCACTAGACAACTGGAGACAGATGTTTTTAGGAAACATTCTGATAAAAATTTGATATTACTGGCATCTACTATGTATCCTAAACATACCATTACCAATATGCAAAAAAGTCAGTTTTTATGACAACATCGAAACTGCAGCCAAGAAAATAGCTTCATGGCTCATGCTGACTTGATGAGCAGTAGGTTTAAAAACTGTGGGTACAGCAAAGCAGCAGTGCAATAAATAAGGACATGGGCAGAACAGAGAGACAGAGAGAGTTTAATTCACACTGGAAGGGATAGCAGTGTGGTTCCAACCAATGAAAAACAGGGGGAATACGATGAACTACATTATGGCATTTACACCTCTGAGCTCTGAAAGTAGACAGATTGTCTGCAATAATTGGACCATCATTGAAGGTGACCCCATATTAGAAAGAAAAGTGGAGGATTCACCACCAGATTTTGTATATGGAAGGTCCCAGAATTTGGGGGACATTTTGACTCATTTCTTGCAGCTGGTTGAAAAAGGTAGCACATCAGCTAATTTTGGCCTCCCCTCGGGCTGTATTGTATGTGGGCATTGTACATTTATGAAACAAGGCAAAATGTTTGAGCATCCCACATGTAATATTAAAAATTATACCATCAGAAGCCTTATTTTCTGTGATGCTCCAAGTATGTGGTGCATTCTGTATCTTCAAAATGATAAGGCCCTTTAAAATTAGAATAGAGGAACTTGTCAGTGACTTAGCAGATGGCAGTGTAAAAAATATTCTGGCTGCCCACGGCAAATATACAGGTCCAACTGGATCCCATTCCTGGACATACATTGATGTAGAACATATAAAACCAGGGAAAAGGGGGATCTCGATGTGCTCCTACTTTGTAGAGAGCCCATGTGGATCTATAACCTAAGGACTTTACAAGCACCAGACTTGAACATTAATTTAGATTTAGCTCCATTTCTGCATAAATTATGTTTCAATTGAGATTTACTAATCTACTGGTATAACATAGTTATGTATCACTGTATGAATTATATACATTTATATACATTTATTTCCTGCATGAAACAGTTTTGGTGTTGTCCTATATACTTTGTTTCCTATTTTCATCTGGTGATTGGATAACCTTATGCAAATATGCACATACAAGTTCAAGCATCATGTCCTTCTTGGAACCCCCACAATGAATTAACTGTGCAACATTCTTTCCTGCATGAAACAGTTTTGGTATTGAGTCTATAGATTCAAGTTTAATCTAAAAATATGGACTCCATATATATGCTTGTTTTGAGCTTGTCCCATGATCATACTGTGACAGATCTGATTTATATCTGGCTTCTTAAAGTCTGGGACTTATTTTTAATACACAGTTGTATTCATGATTTTAAATGTAGTCCTTAATTATCTAATAGTAAATGTTGCACATACTAGAAGGGCATCAGTTAGATGAGACAAAGATGACATGGGATCTGGGCGTGATCATTACCAATGACTTAAAGGTAGGAAAAAAATGTGAAAAGGCAGTGCAGAAGGCAAGTGGTATCCTCAGATGCATAGGAAGGCATATTACAAGCAGACAGCAGGAAGTTATCATGCAGCTCTACAGATCCTTGGTGAGGCCACACCTCGAGTACTGTGTCCAGTTCTGGAGGCCTCACCTTAAAAAGGACTTCGACTATCTGGAAACGGTGGCGAGAAGGGCCACAAAGAGGGTGCATAAGATGCATCATGAGCCATACGAGACAAGACTCAAAGAGCTGAGTTTACGCTCTCTGGGAACAGAGAAGAAACAGGGGTTACTTGATAGAAACATTTAAATACGTCAAGGGAATTAACACAACTCAGAAGGAAATCCTCTTGCAGGAAAACAGGATGGCCCGTACTATAGGGCATATCTTGCATCTGGAGGGAGGCAAGTTTGAAAGCAACTCTAGGAAGTACTTTTTCACCAAAAGAGTGATAGACCCATGGAACAGCCTGCTACCAGAAGTGGTGGCATCAAAGACAATAAGGGAATTCAAACTCACTTGGAACAGGTAATGTGGGCAACTTAGGAAAAAATATAACTGGGGGGGAGCCACCTTGGGCAGACTAGACATATCTTCCCTTCGTTACATCAGATTCAGTAATTTTATGATCACTTTTTCCCACCAGCTCCCAAAGCTTTAGTGCTCTGACAATGTCATCCCGATTACTAAGTGCCAGAACAAGAACAGATCCCCTTTTGTCCCATGCTAGATATGCTAAGGAAAGAAGTATAGTATTCCTTACTTACTGACATGAATTCCTCCTAGTACTCCCTCAGCATTTGTCCACCTCCCAGACAATGTCATAAAAGTTAAAATCCTCTACTCTTGTTGCTCATTTAATTTTGTTTGTTATTTCCATGTCTTGCTGTGCTGCACCTCCTGATAGTTTGTAAAATACTCTCAGAACAGGCCTTTTATTCCTCCTGCAGATTCTAATCCCAGCCACAGACTTTCTATTAGGCTCCCATCCCTCCTCACTTCCTCCTCTGTGCTTCCTTCAGTAATTATCTTGATATATAAAGCAACACATCAACCTATCTAACCATCATGATCTTCGTGAAGAGACTTCATCCATCTACCTTTGCATCACAAATCACCAGGTCTCTGCAAGTCCTACTACAGTATGTCATCATTTGCCTCCGTCTTGTTTGCTGCATTCCTCACATCTGGCATCATGCAACAAAGGTCTGAGTTTCTCTACCTTCCTGTTTTAGGCTCCTTACAGATGAACATTTTAACATTTGTTCTTGTCTGGGGGATGGGTGTTGTCCTACACCTCTTACTCATAGATACCACTGTTTGGTTTTAAAATCTCGCCGCACCTTCATCTATTCTGTGGTGCAGACTACCAGGATAAAGCACCCTCATCACAGTTCCTGCCAGTGATAGCTTACAGAATCCTGCAGGAACACACTATAATCCAATTGCAGTTAATCCAATTAATCATGCAGGAAACTAAGACATCATTATCTCTGTGTGCTTCACACTGCTGGGCTTTGTTGTGTCAGCACCCGCATCGCTCTGGGCTCAGGTGAAGCCTGTCTACAGTGTACAGGCTTTTTCTGGAACTGGAATGTCTTCCAATATGTGAGAAATCTAAACCCTCACTCCATTCACCAAATCCTTATAAAAAATAAAATCTGCCTAATCTCCTGGTGCCTTACTAGCCCCATGTGTAGCACCAGTATTATCTCAGAAACTAACACCTCAGTGGTCCTGCCCCTAAGGCTCTTTTCTAGCTCTTTAAATCTGTGTTGCATGACCACAAGTCTACCTCTGCCTAAGTTATTGGTGCCAACATGTACCATGATGGTGTAGTCTCTTTCCCTATCCTGCACAAACCTGTCCATCTCCATCATGTTGCAACAAATGGGTAAGTGATCAAGCAATCTTCATGGCTCTGGGGTCCCAGCACTACACACACCTTGCTAACATGTCTCACAATCAAAACCCCTATCACTGCCCTGTTCATCTAACTTCCATCTCTCCCCCCAGAGAGAACATCAAAAGACGTAATTATAACATCACAATGTGATTTTAAGCAGGCCCCACCTAGAATAAACAATCAAGATTTATTCATTCCCCCAGTTGGACAATATGCTATAAAACTGAGTCCAAATCAATATGAATTACACATCTGGAGTCATGTGTTAATCTTCATTGATTTTTTTTATCATTGGACCACAGGGTCTTCAAAGTCAGAGGTGCATAAAGTGTGTATATGTGCATAAAATCTCCAGCAAAGGATTCCACCCAACTCCCACCTGCCAAACGTGATGCATTAAAGGAAGCCTCCAGTGGTGTATTTGATATAATGAAATGGCTAAGAAAAATTCAGTGATCTCATTGAATAATAGCTGTCCAGATCTGTGCAGTAACTGACTCATAACTGCATGGGTCGGGACACTGTCTTGCGAGTCTTGGAACTTGTTTTCTAGGGTGGACTATCTGCACAGAAATATCACTATGCTGCTTTAAATTCTTATTAACTGTGGCAGTTGGGAAAAACAGAAATGTTTATCTGAATACTACTTTGTCTGTGCTCCATGTTAACTTATGGAAGATAAAAAGATTTACTTTTATTTCTGACTTTGGTTTTCCTAGTGATGTTAGTTTAAGGTAATTTCATAAGTGCAATAACACACTTCAGAACATGCAGTTATTGAGTGATTACCTCATGCCTCCATATTGAAGGGCACTTGGCTGGTGCCTCATGCTTCCAATGGGGGGATATGTGGTAATTATCCAATAACTGTGTGCTCTATCATGTGTTATTGCTTACTTGAGTCAGACTCACTTTTATGGTATACTGTCTGACTGGGGAGTGTATCAGTCTTGATTGCCTGTTCATGTACTGGGTCAGCAGCCCTTTTGATGCGCCTTGCTTCTGCAAAACCATTGCATTCCAACATTCTGTTTTTACCCACCTAGAATACCAGAAGTTTGATGTCTACATTGGTGGACAGTTAAACTGACTGCAGGAAAGGCTGAGACTTCGGTTGCCACTGAGAGGTGTAGGGAAGTGAGGAGCCAAACTAGGACCCCCCTCCCAAAAATATGGACTATAAGCATTGGGAGAAGCAGCAAGCTGCGAGTTCATAAAAGGGAAGAGAATGATGCTGGGGGGCTCACTAAGCCTGAAAAAATGGGAAAAACAAGAAATAAAGGAGGCCAAGGAAAAATTAAGGAGGAGGTCACAGAAAAAAGGGGTGTGGGCACATGATGGAAGGTAGTCTTCCTTAATGCCAGGAGCCTGGCTAAAGAAAAATCAGTGAGCTCCAGCTGATGGTAGCAGACTCTGGGCTGGACTTAGCCATTACAGAAACTTGGGCCACAGAGAATGACTGGGACCTGATGATCTCAGGCTACACTGTGTGTAGGGTGCTAAGGAGAAAGGTAAATGAGATGGGTTAGCCCTGTATGTCAGGGAAGGAACTGAGGCAGTGGAAGATGGATCAATTAGATAAGGGAACGGGGTAATGGATCAGTTGTTGGTTCAGCTCACAGAGGCATCAGGTAAGAAATTGCTCTTGGGGGTGGCCTAAAGCCCACCAGGGAAATGGGACATTACATTTAGGGATCTGGGGCAGAAATAATGAAGGGTCAGCAAAGGTGGAGCTGGATATAGTGAGGGGTCTTGCAAAAACTAGGTAGCTATGATAAAGGAAACCTTGGCACACATAGGGAAATATTGTAAATCATTAGCAATAGAATGCCCAAGCCCACAGTATCATCAATAGAGGCACTCGTAGGCCTTAAAATTGGTGTCAAAATATTTTATTCTCATTTGATAAGTATTAAAAATAGCAGCAAGCAATATATAGTGGTAAAAAGGAAAACAGTAGCACTCAAAATTTCACACGTTAATATTTGCTTTTTTAAGAGTGTACAACGAATGTCAAATGCACTGCTTTTAATGACCCCTCCATCCCCCATTAATGGATCTTATAAAATGGGTATTATGAATTGAGGGCTGTGATTGGCTACTGGCATTCCAGTAGCCCTATATAAATCTTTTATTAGCAGCCATGTAGAGCCGCTTCACATGCAGCTAGATCTGCTGAAACAAGTCCCAGTTTTCAAAAGAATTCCACTGCAAAATTTAAAACTGTTACCTAATGCCGCCATTTAATTTCAGTGACCGCAATCACAAAACTGTTGGATTTTACCAAACCCACATCCCTTGAAAGTTTAATATTTGTAGTAAATTACATAAAAAAATTACTGACAGCTGTTTATTGACAGCACTGTCATTTAATTAAGTACCACTGGCCATTACTGAGTTTAGCAATGGCATTACTGAGTTTTTGACAGCTTTGAGTTAGCTGTTACTGAGGCTATAGCCAGAGATTGTGGAGAGCTGCTGCCTGCAGGTCCTGCATTAATTGTACCTGGAGGAAAAGTCCAGGGCTCAGTTGGGAGCAACACACACATATAACCTGGGTTAGGAGTAAGGGCAGAGGTCCCCTGTTGCTATTGCCATAGGCAGTCACCAGTGGGGACTGCAGATGAAATCCTCTGGCTCCGCTTCCTTGGCAGAATCATGACTTCTGGTGGCAGTTTAGAAGAGGGAGGCTTGGTGCTTGAAATCTGATGGTGGCAAAAAGACAGTCAGTGTCCTGTGGAGGAGGGGGTGTGAGATTTCAGAAGGAAACTGGAACTTGGAAAATAAAACTTTAATTTCACGTAATTTTTTTTTTCAGTGCCACACCATTGACCACCCACTGCTGTAATCCACCTGACGTCAGAACCCAGACCCATAGTTATGCATACTGGTTGCCACAAAAAAATCCTACTGTACTTTAAACGTCTCCAGTGTGTGTGAATTCAAAAGTAACAGTAGGATTGAAATCTACATGCTGTCTCACGCCACGTCCCCCCTTTCAATCCAATATTGGTACCATATAGTTATGGTATCTGTGCCCCCCCCCCACTCTGCTGCTTTAAAGCTTGCAATTTTTTCAAATAACTTCAATATTCTTACTTGTTATAAATTATTGGAGGGGCTCTTAATCTCATCATCCAGCTGAATTATAATCATGCCTGACCACCACATTAAGGTGACCACCCCCATTGGTCAGGAAAAAGCATCATATTTTATCTTGCTGTTCTGAGCTGAGGTCCCCCTGCTTTCTCGCTGTCTTGTGGGGAAACCAGTCTCTGGCTTTATTACTTATGTAATGTCCTCTGGCCAATGAGAGGTTCACAGGTGTTTACTCACCAATGCTCACCAATTAGGAGAAGGTCACAATTCTCCTGCATTCAAATCAGAATAAAGTGTGTGGCAAGCTCAACCCCTACATTTACAACACATCTTAGTAAAATTTGTAGGGAGGCACCTGGTGTGTGACCAAACTATATGCCTTTGTTTGATCACACACCAAGTGCCACCCCATAAATTACATTAAAATACTTTGTAAATGCAGGGATTGGGCTTGCCAAACCCTTTATATCAATATTGGTACCATGACAGTGTTTTGCTTTTCTACTCCAGGGCAACTAATCACATATGTGGGGGTCATGGATCCTACATCAGGCACGTTGCAGCTAGAAGCTGAAGATGGATGTACCATCACATGCCAGTCAACAGTGTAGGAAAGGTGGAGGAACTATTTTATGTTGTTTTCACCCAGAAACAAAAAGAAACAAAAAAACAACAAGTACTATACATGTTTAAAGTCATTTCCCCTTTTTATGTTGCTTGAACGCATGCACAAAAAACATATTGCTGCAGCTTTCTCCACAAGCAGGCTGTAGGGGGTGGCACTGTTATGGCCAATGCCCCCAAAGCCTTAAAAGGCTTGGTCCGCTTCCCCCAATGCCATGGCATGCTGCTGCTGACACTAGTTCAGCCAGCATGCCACCAAATTCTAAAAAAATATCTGCTGCAATCAGGGGCTGCCACGTCATTGCAGCATCATCAGCTGCAATGAGGGAGCGACCCCTTCATTGCAGGGCTGCCTTGTATTGTCCGATTGTTTGCCAAGGGGGTGCCCAATCGCCCTCAGCATCGTGTCCACTCCCTTGTTTTTTTGCCAATGGGGATGCCCAATCCCTGTCAGCATAATGTCACCCCCCCCTTTTGTTGCTTGCCGACGGAGGTGCCCAATCCCCATCGGCATGATGTGTCCCCCCTTTTTTTGTGTGCTGACAGGGGTGCCCAATCCCCATCGGCTACAGCTGCCCCCACAAAGAAAGAGTCCAGTGGCATGCTGGGAGCCCACCCCAGCATGCCACATGCCCCTGAAAACAAAAAAATGGTCCCGCAATATCTTTTTTTTGACCTGTGAAAAAGAAAACAGTCCCTCAGCAGTCTCCCTACCCCCTCCCACAACCCGCAACACCCACTACATACCCTGCCTCCCCACATCCCCCTCACCCCATACTTACCTCCAGAGTCTAGCGCGATAATCTTCGGTGGACCGGGAACATGTCTGCACTCTTCAAAGCCGACCGCAAACTGAGGAAATGCCGGTAAGCTGTATAATGGAATAAATAGGGTTTTTTCAACTTTGATGCATATCTCAGGCATTTTTTGGAATTTTGGCACCACATTTTCAACATGGGGTTTTTGGGACCCCTCCTCATGAATTCTGTCACTGTCATGGTGTTAATCGGCCCCGAAAGGTGATTCCATGGTCACTGCGTGGAATCACCTTTCAGGACCGATTAACAAAATGACAGTGCCAGTGTTCTTGAGGTGGGCTTTCAAAAAGCCTATGTTGCAATTTGGTGGGAAAAATCCCAAAATGACTGTTTTACAAGTGTGCATTGCACAGTGGCTACTCATGCTCATAACTTCATGAATTTGCAATATTTTCACCCCAGAATTTCAACATTGGCATTTTTTCACACCTCCTTGTGAAAAGTACAGCTGTCATTTTTCACACCCTGGCCGAAATGGGTTTTCTCACTTCCGGCGCAGAATAGCGCAGTCGCTGTGGGAAATCCATGTTCGGGACAGATTACGAAAGTAACAGTGACACTGTTCATGATCAGAGGACCTAAAATACCTATGTTGAAATTTGGTGACGATACTCTATACAATGACTGTGTTACGAGTGTGCGTTGCGCAGTTTGCAAGCATGCTCGTAAGTTCACAAATTTATAATATTTGCACTCCAGATTTTCAACATTGCCATTGTTCTGTTCCTCCTTATAAACAGTACAGCTGCCACTTTTCACATACTGACTGAAATGTGTTTTCACCGTTCCGGTGCAGAATAACATGGTCACTGTGGGAAATCCATGTTCGAGCCACATTATGAAAATGACAGTGACTTTGTTCATTAGCAGAGGTCCTAAAAGGCCTATGTTGAAAATTTGGTGATGAAAGTCCATAAAATGAGTGTGCTATGAATGTGCAGTGCACCATTTCCACACACGCTCATACCTTCGCAACTTTACAATATTTTGACTCCAGATCTTCAACATTGCCATTTTTCCACACCTTCTTATGAACAGTGCAGCTGTAATTTTTCACATCATGGCTGAAATGTGTTTTTACTCTTCTGGTGCACAGTAGTGTGGTTGCTGTGGGAAATCAGTGTTCAAGACACATTAAGAAAATCACACTGACACTGTTCATGAGCAGAGGTCCTAAAATGCCTATGTTGAAAATTGTGTGATGAAAGTCCATAAAATGACAGTGTTACCAGTGTGCGTTGTGCAGTTTCCATGCACCCTTGTAACCTTGCAAATTAGTAATATTTTCACTCCACATTTTCAGCACTGGCATTTTTCCACACCTCCTCATGAACAGTACAGCTGTCATTTTTCACATCCTAGCCGAAATGTGTTTTCGCACTTCCGGCGCACAATACCACAGTCACTGTCTGAAATTAGTGTTTGGGACAGATTAGGATGAAGCAAGTGGGGGGAGGATTGACTGAGCTCAACTGAGCTCTAGTCAGGACTGCTGCAGATTTCTTTGTGGGCAGGAAAAGGTGCCAATGCAGGCAGAAGCCCAATACAAAAGGTCAACCTGCAGCGCTGATAGACACAGAACGAGCTAGTGAGGGAGGGGGAGTGAGTGAGCTCAATGAAGCTCTGTTGGGACTGCTGCAAATTTCTTTGTGGGTAGAAAATGTCAGCAATGCATGCAGGGGCCTAGTACAAAAGGGCAGCCTGCAGCGGTGGAAGAAACAAAATGAGCGACAGAGAGAGGGGGAGTGAGCAAGCTCAGTGGAGCTCTATCGTGACTACTGCAGATTTCTCTGTGGGCAGAAAACAGTGGCAATGCATGCAGGAGCCCAGTACAAAAGGGCAGCCTGCAGCGCTGGCAGAAACAGAATGAGCAAGTGAGAGAGAGGGAGTGAGTAAGGTCAATGAAGCTCTGTCAGGACTACTGCAGATTTCTTTGTGGGCAGAAAAAGGTGCCAGCAGAAGCAGGAATCCAGTACAAAAGGACAGCTTGCAGCACCAGGAGAAACAGAATGAGCGCATAAGACAGGGGGAGTGAGCGACCTCAAAAAAGCTCTGTCAGGACAGCTGCTGATTTCTTTGTGGGCAGAAAAAAGTGCCAAAGCAGGCAGAAGCCCAGTACAAAAGGGCAGTCTGCAGCGCTGGGAGAAAAACAATGAGCGAGTGAGAGAGGGGGAGTGAGAGAGCTCAATGGAGCTCTATCGTAACTGCTGCGGATTTGTTTGTGGGCAGCAAAAGCAGGCAACACAGGCAGGAGGCCAGTACAAAAGGCCAGCCTGCAGCGCTGGCAGAAACGGAATGAGTGAGTGAGAGAGTGGAAGTGAGTGAGCTCAATGGAGCTTTGTCGGGACTGCTGCAGATTTCTTTGTGGGCAGAAAAAGTCGCCAACAGAGGCAGGAGCCCAGTACAAAAGGGCAACCTGCAGCAGTGGGAGAAACAGAATGAGCGAGTGAGAGAGGGGGGGAGTGAGCGAGCTCAATGGAGCTCTATCATGACTGCTGCACATTTCTTTGTGGGCAGAAGAAGGTGGCAATATAGGCAGGAGCCCAGTACAAAAGGGCAGCCTGGAGCAGGGGCAGAAATGAGACGAGTGAGTGAGAGTGTGAAATGAGAGAGCTCAACGGAGCTCTGTCAGGACTACTGCAGATTTCTTTGTGGCCAGAAAAAGGCACCAACAGAGGCAGGAGCCCAGTACAAAAGGGTAGCCTACAGCACCAGGAGAAACAGAATGAGTGAGTGAAAGAGGGGGAGTGAGTGACCTCATAGGAGCTCTATCATGACTGCTGCAGATTTGTTTGTAGGCAGGAAAAGGCGGCAACACAGGCAGGATCCCAGTACAAAAGGGCAGCCTGCAGCACCTGCAGAAACGCAGCGAGCGAGTGAGAGACAGGGAGTGAGCAAGCTTAATGGAGCTTTGTCAGGACTGCTGCAGATTTCTTTCTTGGCAGAAAAAGGCACCAACAGAAGCAGGAGCCCAGTACAAAAGGCCAGCCTGCAGCAGTGGGAGAAACAGAATGTGCGAGTGAGGGGGGGGGGAGTGAGCAAGCTTAATGGAGCTCTATCGTGACTGCTGCACATTTCTTTGTGGGCAGAAGAAGGTAGCAATGCAGGCAGAAGCCCAGTTCAAAAAGAGCAGCCTGGAGCGGAGGCAGAAATGGGATGAGCAAGTGAGAGTGTGGAATGAGCGAGCTCAACGGAGCTCTGTCAGGACTGCTGCAGATTTCTTTGTGGCCAGAAAAAGGTGCCAACAGAGGCAGGAGCCCAGTACAAAAGGGCAGCCTGCAGCACCAGGAGAACCAGAATGAGCGAGTGAGACAGGGGGAGTGAACGACCTCATAGGAGCTCTATCATAACTGCTGCAGATTTCTTTGTGGGCAGAAAAAAGCAGTAATGCAGGCAGGAGCCCAGTACAATAGGCCAGCCTCCAGCGCTGGCAGAAATGAAACGAGTGTCTGAGAGAGGGGAAGTGAGGGAAACTCAACGGAGCTGTGTCGGGACTGCTGTAGATTTCTTTGTGGCTAGAATAAGTCGCTAACGCAGGCAGGAGCCCAGTACATAAGGACAGCCTGCACCAGTGGGAGACACAGAACCAGTGAGAGAATGAGGGAGGGGGAGTGAGTGAGCTCAACGGAGCTCTGTTGGGACTGCTGCGGATTTCTTTGTGGGCAGAAAAAGGCAGCAATGCACCCAGGGGCCCAGTACAAAAGGGCAGCCTGCAGCGGTGGGAGAAACAGAATGAGCAAGTGAGAGAGGGGGAGTGAGCGAACTCAATGGAGCTCTATCATGACTGCTGTGGAATCCTTTGTGGGCAGAAAAAGGCAACAATGCAAACAGGAGCCCAATACAAAAGGCCAGCCTGCAACACCAGCAGACATGGATGAGCGAGTGACGGGGGAAGGAAGCAACCTCAACGGACCTGTTTTGGAACTGCTGCAGATTTCTTTGTGGGCAGAAAAAGCCACCAACAGAGGCAGGAGCCCAGTAAAAAAGGTCAGCCTGCAGCACAAGGAGAAACAGAATGAGCGAGTCAGAGAGGGGGAGTGATCCACCTCAACGGAGCTCTGTCAGGCCAGTTGTGGATTTCTTTGTGGACAGAAAAGGGTGCCAAGGCAGGCAGGAGCTCAATACACAACAGCAGCCTGCAGCACTGAGTGAAACAAAATGAGCGAGTGAAAGAGGGCCACTGAGTGAGCTCAATGGACCAACGCAATCAACATTCGGCATTGACAAATGCTTGTTATAATAGCAATAAGGAACTCCGGGGGTTATGTTAGTGTTCAGTTAATCACCTCTTGGGGGCAATATGGCACTTGGCTATGCCTCGTGTCACATTACACCTCATGGAGTGATTAACAGGACATTAAAATAACCCCATTGTTCCTTATTGCTTAAGACACCTTGTGCATTTTCTCAATTCAGAATTAGTAATGTTAACCATCAAATCACTTACAACACAACTAACTTGGCAAAAACTAAAGATAAAAACTACAACATACAATTTAAAAACATGTTAGCAGATATCCTTCATTATTTCATACAATTAAATATATACGGTTCTCTGAAAAGGTCAGGGAGGCATTAAGTACCAAAAATTTCATTGTATGTGAATATGAGTGGAAATTAGAAACAGGCAAACAGTTGTAGAGGGTATAAACCTGCAGCAAAGGGCTATCAAAAGTACAAAAGATAAATTATTTGGCAAAACTTATGTCTGCTTCTGTACAGATGTTAAAATGTGCTGACAGTGTGGTCTTCTCAGACAAACCTAATTGTATTCTTTGACCGGGTACCTAGAATTGCAGATAAGGGTCATGCTGTTCATACACAATGAAATATATACATTGTATAAAATAATATACAAGATACAATGTATCTTAAAAATATTCCTGTCTGGGGGTATGTCTTATAAATAATTTTCAATATTCTTCAAGGTATATATACTCACTATTCCATATAGATGACCATGCAGATATCTAAATACATGTTTGAATACATATTTAAATGCAGACACTATGCGTTTCCTTCTACATCCATTACAAGAGTGGAAATTAGAAAAAGGAAAACAGTTGCAGAGGCTATACAACTGCAGCAAAGGCCTATCAAATGTACAGAAAAAATGATTTTGCAAAACTTAAGTCTACTACAGATGTTAAAATGTGCAGACTATAGTCTTCATCAGTGAGATATTGTATTTGTCTACAGGGGCAAGCTTCTCATCCCTCATAGCTTCTGTATAGTTCTCATGGTGGATGAATTTTCAGATATTTACAAACACTGATATTATGTCTGAACAACATTCTTTCCTCCTGTAGACTAAATATGATATCTCATGGATAAAGACTAATTCTGCACATTTTAACTTCTGTATTAGGCATAAGTTTTGCCTGAAAATTCCATACCTTTGATGCAGTTTTATAGCCTCGACAATGATTTCATTTTTTCTATATCTCAGTCTTTTAATGGATGTAGAATGAACTACATTATGTCTGTATTTAAATGTATTCAGATATGTATTTAAGTATCTATATGGCCTTTTATGTGCAGCAGTGGGTATCGATACCTTGAAGAATATTGAAACTGTTTTATAAGATGTACCCCAGACAGGAATATGAGAACTATATTCTTAAGGTACACTGTATATGTAACAGCCTATTGACTCACCTTTGGCTCTGAGGGTGCTGGCCTGGGTTAGGATAGGTGAACATAGAATGGTGCAGTGTCTCCACCTGAGGGAGTGGTAGGGGAATACCTGTGGGTAAATAGCAGGTTCCCATGCCCCAGCAAAATACCCTAGCAGCCCCTCAAACAGTTCCCCACACACAATATCCCCCTTCTTTGCAGGAACACACTGTGGCAACAATTAACATGAACCACAACAGTACTTTATTGTAAGGGAAGGGGAAAAGGGAGATAAAAACGACAACAATAACAACTGGCTAACAATTCTGCACCAAAAATCCCCATCTCCCACCAGCGGGTGAACCCATATTTACCTTGGCAGCTGCCCAGAAAGTCTATACTGACTTTTCAGTGGATACCTCACTGCATTGCAGAAGTCATTATAGGGATTTTTCGTTGAGGCCCACACTTTAAATTCACAAAGCTTAATTGTAACTCTCATGCCTTGGAGCAGTTTTCTGGCATAGTCCTGCCGGAATTACCCCCTTTTTATCACTACTTTATTTGTACCTCCTTCCTGCAATGTGACCTGCGATACATCCAGCTACCACCTTTCACCACCTGGGAGTCTGCAGGCTCACTCACATATTGGGTCTGGTGTGGCCATCCCTGTACCCAAGGAGGGGCTCCCCTCATGCCTCCTCACCTGGCCGGGACCAAGCCCACAGTGCAATTCCACAACAGGCCCCCAGGGTGGCACTAAGTGCAGCCATCAAGCTGCTCGGTCCCCACTGCCTTTTTCCTCCTGATAGATGCTCCTTTGGAGTGTGGACATGCAATGATATTATAGGCACTACATGCCGATGTCTGCCCCACTCCAGCCCCAAGTACACCACTCTAAGCAGTGCCCTATATTTCCATCGGGAGTCACTGCAGAGCAATGAGGACCCCTATCCCACCCCAGGGATAGGAGAGCAGTCCTCCAGATGCTCAATCCCATCCCTCCCATGGTGACCCCTGATGGCCCGGGCACATTCCCGAACCCGGGTCAGCTGTGTGGGGTGAGGTGTGGCATCCATCACCTCAACCCTCAGCACCACTGGGCTGGCAGGAATTATCCCCTTTTAATTTCCACCTAACTAGCTAGCTAAATAAAGACTCCCCAAAGCCACAGCTTGGGGCACGTACAGTTTAGTAGTCAAGGGGGGGGTTCAAGGATCTGATTATTTTTTTCTACCATGAAGGTGTCAGGTAGTTGGTGCACCAATACAGCAGCAGAGCTTGCTGAA
Organism: Neoceratodus forsteri; assembly: GCA_016271365.2. Taxonomy (NCBI): domain Eukaryota; kingdom Metazoa; phylum Chordata; order Ceratodontiformes; family Ceratodontidae; genus Neoceratodus; species Neoceratodus forsteri. Next base: position 1,577,767,687 of record CM057449.1, on the reverse strand, counting down.
GGACTTGAGGGATGCTGGAGTCTTCACCTGCCTGGCCTTTCCAATTTTCACCACTGAGGCCTTTATAGGCAGTGCTCACCAGGCAGGGTCCTCAACATCTCCCCTGCCAGTCTCCATCCTCTTCAGTCAGGGGACTGAGCAGTGTGGTCCCCAGACCCCTCTGTTGCATACCCAGAGACACTCAGGTGAAGGATGGGCTGTTCTCTGTTTCTGACCCCAGCACGCTGTCATAGGTTCCCTGGATTATAGCAGCACAATCTTCAGGTTTTCCCAACCAAGGGGGTAGAACTCAGTATACTGTCCCTTGCTTGCTGCCATTTGCTCTCACACTGGACTGTTGGCTTGTTTTCCACCTCTCTCTAATGATCACTCAGTTCTCTCTGTCTCTCTGTCTCTCTCTCGCTCTCTCTGTCTCTCTATACCTCTCTGTCTCTCTGTGTGTCTCTCTCTCTCTCTCTCTCTCCAGGCTACACTCTTGCTGTATACACTCTGCAGTTGCTTATATCAGCAGCAGGATCTAGAAAGCTGGTGAGTGGCTGGAGCTGAGCTGGCTGTGAAGTCCCAGATGCAGGACTTGGGCTGAAGAGATCCAGCAATGGCTCCTGCAATCTGCCCACTCTGGGATCTTCTTTGAATCTCCATCTGGTGGGCAAAATAATTCCTTTTATCCTTTTTTTCCTCCTGTTTCCTGATTGGCTACAGCAACTGTCCAGCAGAACAAATTAATATTCATTTGGCACACTTGACGTCATATTGGTTCCTCAATTTGGGCACCAAGAATTGCTCCTACTTTTTCTCCCAAAAGTCCTCTGCCAGTCCCAGGAGTCTCTGTGCAAAATCCCTGCCTTCAGATTGGCTGTCACAGGGGATGAAGACTGTATACATGGCTGCAGACAAAAAGTTCATATGCAGTCTGAGGAAAAGTCCCAACTTTAGAATCCTGTTGCAGCCAGAGTAAACACTTTTATTAAATAACTGCCCCTCGTCCTTGGAGCAGTCCTTTGCCCTATTCAACTACTGCAGAGTTTAATATTTTAAGTCAATACTCTGCCTGATGCTGCTGCTGTTTTGCACTGTCCCCCAAGGTAGCAGGCAGGCTTATTAATATGCATAACCCCTATATATTAATATTTATGATAGACCTTTTAGCACTCATTGTTGCTCTTAAAATAACATGTTTTGCTGCTCCTCCTGTGCCTCCCCTGTGTCTATGGACCCTGATTGACAAACTATGGGGGCTGGGAGCATGGAGGGAGCCTTTCATGTGCCACAATAGTGGCAAGAAAAAGGACTGCATGCAACGTACATGCGTGGACTGCCACTAACTCATTCATATTGCAAGCTGCATAGCACTCCCATGGCTTTTCTCCTCCAGCCCCATTCTCAAAGGGAAACTTGTCAGGGCCAGATGGAGAGTCCTGGAATACCAAGGAACTTGGGACAACACAGCAGTGAACTGCTAGAGGAAACAGAGAGCCAGAGGCGTTGGGGGGTTGGGTTTGGGGGGTGGGGGGGATTGCATCCGGCAGGTTCCTTTTGTCATGTCTGTTGTTTCTATTAATATTCCTGTTCCTCCTGGATGTAATTTTATTTTTTGAAAATCTTCAATAAAAGTTGAATTGCAAAAAAAAAAAAAAAAAACAGAGAGCCAGAGGGGTATAAAGGTAAGCCCACAAAGCTGGGGGACTTACATATAAAATACTGAAAGATATCTGCTAATGTTTTTAAATTATATGTTGTAGTTTGTGTCTTGTTTATGTCAAGTTATTTGTGTTGGAATTGATTTTATAGCTAACACTATAAATTATGAATGAGGCATTGCACAAGGTGCATATCCATTAATGGGCACATTTCATAAGCACTGTACTTGTCATTCATTGTACACTATTGGAAAAGCACACTGTAATGTGCAAAATGTTAGTAGTATTATTTGCATATTTTACCACTATGTATTGCTTTTATCTTTAGTATTTATTGAATGAGTATAAATGAAATATTTTGATACTAATTTTAAGGTGTATAAGTGCCTCTATTGTGTATAGTACTGTCTATAGTATTGTGAGCTTTGACTTCCTTTAGCTTGTAGTGAGGAATCTCAGTCTTCCAGACATGGACTGGGACATTCCAGCAGCTAGTGACAGAAGCCAAGCCCTGCTAGATACATTACAGGACTGCATGCTGCTGGTGCAGCTGGTCAAGGAACCCACAAGGCTGGCTGTTATTCTCAATGTTGTTCTCAACAACTTTGAAAGAACAAGTGGAGTATTTGTTGGGGTACCACCGGGGTCCAGTAACAATAACACCTTATGATTTGAGCTGTGGAGCTGGCCCCTGGTACCAGTAAACCCTTGTCAAAGGCTGATGTTCTGGATTTCTGAAGACAAACTTCAACCAGATGAGGGAGTTAGTTCAGTACAGGTTACTTGGTGTGTACAGTATCAGAGGAGAGTATGAAAGTTGGGGAATGGTAACATGGGTCATTCTTGAGGCAACAAAGGTGTGCAGAAGAATGGTTACCAAAAGAAGCAGGTGGAAGAGACCAATACAGTTCTCTGAAAAGGTCAGGGAGGCAGTGAGTGTCAAAATGAAGACCTTCATCAGGTATAAGGAGACGCAGGGGGATGATGAATGGTGGGAGTACCAAATAAAAACTAGAGAGGCAAAGAGGAAGTAAGAGATGCAAAATCAGACACAAAACTGTATATTGTGGAGGGGGTCAAAAGAAGGGAAAACAGTTTTTCAGGTATATAATGGAAAAAAGAAAGATGGGTGGGAGAATTGTTGGGCTAACAGATGGAAGCAGGGTGATAGAGGAAAGTGAGCAGAAATCAGCCATTCTGAATGGCTACTTTTGCTCAGTATTCACTAGTGAGGACAGTGGGCCTTTGCTGGACAGTGACATAATGGCTGGCAAAGGTGTATGGGGGAAGATGTCCCTGAAATGAGATGCCAGTTATTTACCAGTAAAGGTTCAGAAATGGCATGGTAGCCTGACAATAGATAAGGCCCTAGGGCAGGATAGGATTTACTCAATAGTGCTCAGGGAACTGTCATTGGAATTAGCTGAACCCCTTGTAAGGCTAAATAATAGCTATACTCAGAAAGGGGTAGCTACAAAAAACTGTTAGATAGCAGATGTAGTTCTACGACACAAGGGTGGGGAGAAGGAGCAATCAGGTAACTACAGACCTGCCAGTCTCACCTCTTGTTTTGGTAAACTGATGGAGACACTAGTCAAAGAAGACCTAGGGGACTACCTAGAAAGAAAGGGTCTCCAGGATAATAAAGAGTATGGGTTCATCATAGGGTGATCTTCTCAGACAAACCTAATTGTATTCTTTGACTGAGTACCTAGAATGGTAGATAAGGATCATGCTGTGTATATACTACAGCTTCAGAAAGTGGTTTGACTTGGTGCCACTCAGAAGGTTGCTGAATTAATTAGAGGATCTGGGTGCAACAAAGGAAATAGTTAGACGGAGGAAATTTGGTTGGAAGGGAGACAGCAAATGGTAGTGGTCAACAGAGTCAGATCCAAGGGGTATCCTCTGAGCTGGGCACGTTGCAAGTAGGCACCTACAAAAATGGTGACCCACTTGCGGCTCATACCCAGATGGCTAGGGAGCAGGGAGGGCAACCTGATGGGGAGGGTTCACGAATGGTGATGGGATGTCATCATACGTACATGTGTGTGGGAGGGGGTCGAGCATGCCGAGTGAGGGGTGGGAGGGTTTGTGAGGGGTGGTGCCATGGTCAGCCACCGAGCTGGGTCTGTGGTGTGGTGGGGTGGGTGCAGGCCAGGAGTGGCTGGAATGCAGGGTTTGGGTCCTGGCTCAGGTATGTTTTGTTGCGCCTGGCCCAAATAAGTGTATTTTTTATTTTTTTCACTGTTGCCCCCCTGTGACATGCACCCCCCTGGAGCTGAGAATCTAAAAGTAGGGGCATGCAGTGGGTGAAGCAATTCCTTACACCATTTTGTCTGTCACTGGGGTTGTACATCACTGAAATTGGATTTCAGCAATGTACACTTGCCATAAGGACTATCGCCTTTCGGCAATCGCCCTTATGACATAGAACCAATCCAAGGAGAGGGAGGTCAGCAGTTCAGTGCCACAGTGATTAGTCCTGGGTCCCGTCCTTTTCAATATGTTCAACAGCAATATAAGAGAAAAAAATACATTGCAAGATGTGTCTCTTTGCAAATGATCATGACACTAAGCTCTGTGGTAGGGTAGACACTGAGGAAGGAGTAAGGGAAAAGCAGAGGGACCTGCAAAGACTGGAGATGTGGTCCAGGGTTTGGCTTAAATTCAACACTTTAAAGTGCAAAGTGATCCACATGGAGAACAAAAACCTCAGAGTGGGGTATTGGATGGGAGGGGTTAAGGTGGACCAAACCTCTGAGGAAAGGGACCTAGGTATCACAATAAGTGAGTCACTTAAATGATCCAGCCAGTGTAACAAGGCCTACAGTAAGGCAAACAAGACAGGGATGTATAGGGAGGGGTTTTGATGGCAGGAGGAATGACATATTCTTACCTTTCTATGAATCACTGGTGAGACCACACATAGAGTACTGTGCTCAGTTTAGGAGTCCTCACCTAAGGAAAGATAAGAAAAGGCTGGAGATGATGCAGTATGGGGTAACCAGAAAGATTCAGGATCAGCTGAGCAGATCCCTATGAGGAAGGGCTTAGGGCACCGAACATGTACCCACTCAAGGGCAGATGAGAGAAGGGTGATATGATAGAGACTTCAGGTTCCTGAAAGGAATGAATGAGGTGATGTTTGAGGCACTATTCAATGACAGTAGCAAATCTAGAATATGGGATCACAAGTGGAAGCCACTAAGTGGGAGGTTTAGGAGGAATACAAGAAAGTTTTATTTTACAGAGAGACTGTTTGAGCCATGGTACAGTCTGCCAGCAGAGATGGTGGGTTCCCAAACCATTAATGGTTTCAAACATGGTTGGGACAGAGTTTAGGGCTTAGTAGTTACCCTGAAGGTAGCAGTACAATAGGAAGCAAGTGGGTGGGTTATGTAGACAGAGACCTTGTATTGACAAAAGGTCTCAGGTTATGATAGGGTGTTATGGGCAAGCTAGATGGACCATTGGTCTTTGGCTGCCATCATTGTCTATGTTTCTATGTTTTAAGTGCAATTCTGGAACCTACACTAGAGAACAGACATAGTGAAAATGGAAAATGTACAGTACGGGAAACCACTAAAGAGATTATCTGGATTTTTTTTTGAAATAGCAATTTATTGGAGAGTATTTTCCAAGTGAAATACACATTAAATAGACATATTAACAGTACAATTCCACTCTCATTAAGTGCCATTACAACTATTAATGTCTATGAAAGGAAAATAGAGAAATATGAGTACCAATACAAGAGAAGAAAGAAAAGTAAGCAGTAGTTAGCTGATTGATAAAAAGAGAAAAGATTGGAGGGATATAAAATAAAAACAGAACAGAGAGGATTAATGTAGACTTCAGGAGAATGAAGTAAAATAGAGTACAATATGTTACAGTAAGGGGAGAGTACCATCAGAAGTGTAAAAACCACAATTTAAAAAAAAAAAAAGAATGAAAGAGTTAAAGAGAGAGTAGGCAGAGGGAAAGGCTATAGCGCAGTTAATACAAAAACCAAGTTGTGCCCCAGATTATCTGGATTTTGATAAACAAAACCTTAAAGGATACACTCAAGGTAGAGCTGCCAAATAACCAGAATTGCCTGGAATGTGACTGTTAGGATAATATAGAGGGCCATAAACATTGTCCTAAGCTAGAGGTTTTGAATGACCATGTAAAAAATGATGGATTTGTTGCCTTTTAAAGGCCGCTTGGTGAAAGCCAGCAGACTTCATGCAGGTGCTTGACAGTAGATCTACCAGATGGAGGTCAGGAAAATTGCTCAGTAAATTGTGGACTTCTTTTGTGTGCTCCTCCAGCACCACCTGCCTGCCCAAGGGTGTCACCATGGAGATTTCATGTAAGTAAACCTTAAATGTGATCTCTATATGTGGGCTATTGTGCACTTGTTACATATTTAACAGATTAAGATGGCACAACCACAGTTGCTGGCAAGTTGGTGTTTAGTCAGCAACAAAACTGCAATATTGTGTAGCAAAGTTCTTTTTTTCATAATGTGATTTAAAAAAAAAAACAGAAACCACCGCTACCAACATAAGCCATTTCTCCCACCTTCCACCACACCATATAATTAAAAAAGTACCTCCTCACATCCTCTGTAGTACCCATCTTCTGCCTCTCCCCATTACCCCAGCAAAGTTGTCTTTAAAATCAGTCACACCCATCAGTAAAATAAATCTCCCTTCCCACTTACCCCAGCTGAATTCCCAACATAAAATCTACCCATCTGAGCTAGAAAAATACATGAATACTGTCACTCCACACCCCCCCAACACTCAACAAAAATATGCACTGTGCTTATGTCAATCTTAAGCTCTATAGGACCCATTGAAGAGAGAAAAATGGCATGGGGTCATAATGTCACATATCAAAACAGCGCGGCATTATGCCACGCTGTCTAAACAGTGATCACCAGAAAAAAAATATTTTTGTTGCCTGAGGGGGGCTCCACCCACCACCACCACCCTACTAAAATAACCTCCTTCGGGGGGCAACTTGGGAGAGGCACAACTTGGGTAATGGACACCACAAGACAATAAAAAAAAAATAGAAGTGTTTACCTGCTCTGGGACAGAGAATAGAACCCTGGTCCACAGCTGCTACATTTTCCTCCATGGTTCTATTCCCTGAGCCACGGCAGCTGCTTAGTGGACCCCCTTCCAAAAGACCTCTTGCCCTCTTTCCCAGGAACTGCTGCAGGATCACACGCTGTATCCGTCATCTGGCATTGTGTACCCTGTAGCTGTTTCTACTCCCACTGTTCCTGTTGCCTGGTTTTGTCCTGCGACATTCTCTTTGCAAGAATGCCACCCGGTAGGGAGAAAAGCATTCACACATTAAATAGCTGAGGTTCTATGATTACCAGCTTACTCATGGATGAAAGAATCGGTGATGATGTGCCCTAGTAGTAACATCTGATTACCCCACCAATGTGACCAATCAGATGTTAGTACTATGGCACATCATCGCTGATTAATTTCTTAATTTGTAAACCAGTGAACAGAGAAGCTCAGCTTTTAAATATGGCTAGGGTCATCTTTCTCATGTACAGGTCCTGAAAGGCTTAACATTTGCAATAAAGTAGTAGTAGCAGCATACTATTTTATTTTTATAAAGGACAATAGCGTGCTCTGTCCGAAGCCTATTCTCAGATGCATCTTGTACATTCATATTATAAGATACCATATTATATATAACAAACTGTATACAATTTGCAGTCTCCATTTACTACAAGCAAGTTTACATACACATCATTTTAAAAGCAGTTACACAGATAAGCAATCTCATTTCTCGTTCTATTTTGGAACAAACTGAGAGTCAGCAAATAGTGTGCTGGTATTCAGTTTGTTACAAGATCTTGTAGAATTGCAGCAAATACCCTGTTCTCTGTATCTGTTATGAGTTTTATGAACTTTGGTTCTTCTGACCCTAGATTTCTTGTTTCTTGCACAATATCATTTTTACATTCAGTCCCTAGGTAAAGGGATAAAGGATGCCTCTATTTTGAGTTTATTATTTTATACACTATTGTCAACCATTTATATAAATTCCAGGTGGGAGTACAGGTCACAGTGATGACATGTTAGTTTAGCACACAGGATAAAACAGGATAACTTATTGTAGCACTTGTTCAATTTTTCCAAATCTGTTTTCTTAGTATGCGTGTATGTAAAGCTCACATATTCAAGGACAGGAAGAATCAGTGAACTAATGATTTTTCTATTTGCTTTTCTCATGAGGCGTTTAGATATTCATCTCATGACCCATGTTTTTTTTTGGGGGGTGTGGGTCAGTTTTTTGACAGACTTTCTTTATATTAGCTGAAACATTTAAACCACAATCGAATATCACTGTAAAATTCTTGTACTCCCCTACCTGAATTAACTGTTGAATGCTAGGTCATTTATCTGCAAGTCTCAATGACTTGTATTTGCTCAACCAAGATACATACATTGTGTTTTCTTCACACTCCTTACTAGTTTCAGTCTGGTGAACTACCCTTGGATTGCAACAAAGTCCTCCTCCAGTCTTTTTCTGCAGTGCCTCCTTTTATTCAGCTGAGGCTACCAGAACTGCGCTGTCTGCATACGTCCTGATCTAGGAGTGACTCAGGACCATATGAAGGTCATTTGTATGTATTAAAAACAACAGGGAGCCCAGGATACATCAATGTGGCACCCTTGTCAAGAGGGACCTAGGTTAAGACAGATAGTCCAACACCTGGGCCCTTTGTTTCCATTTCCCAAACAGGTCCTGAACCACTCCAGAGCTTCAGGATATGCACTAACCACACTCAACCTGTCCAAAAGAAAAGAGTGGTTCACCAGATTGAATGCTTTAGTGAGATTCATGTATACTACCCTGGCTGACTTTACTTGACCCAAATTTTCAGTGGCTACATTTTTTAAAGTCAAACTGGGCAGTATCTGTGGAATGCTTTTGCTAGAAATCATGTTGAAATGAAGTGATAATTTCATATATTTCAAGGTACTTCTATTGCTAGTAGTGAACTAGCTGCTCCAAGACATTTTATAGTATAGAAAACAAACAGTCTGGAGGTTTGATGGGGTTTGACTATTTCCTTTGCTAGGAATTGGTATTACTTTGTTTGGTTTTCAGTTCTGAGGGAATATTCTGTTTTAAACTCCACTTGAATGGGCGTGTCACCACCATTGTTATCTCACATGTCCACGCTGTCAAATATCTTGGATCCAGGATGCCTGATCCACATCCTTTCCTTACTTTCAGGGCTTCAGGGCTTTGTAAACTTACTTTACTGTCAGAATTCTTAATCTAAAAACTGAATCCCTGCTCTCCTTCTTTTTTCATTCCTGTACCATCTGTTCCCCACATACGCTTATACTGTATGTCCCTTTCTTCTGACTTTCTCCTTGCCTTCCTATTTTTTGCAGGAGAGCCTCCAACTCTTATTCTGGCATTAATTTAACATCCGAAGGCTCTGTGAAGTATTACTTGATATTACTTGGTTAGTAAGACAGAAGAAGACCCTTGGTCCATCTAGACTGCCTCCCACTCTCAGTTGGCATACGTGTTACTGGCACAAGAGGTTTTTAGATATTAGTCCAGCTCCCTTTTGAATATATAAAATTCATCAATATCTGTCAAATACTGGGGCAAGGAATTGCAAACTTTTAGTGCCCTTTTAGTAAAGTAATTGTATCTCCTGTCTGTATTTGCCCTTGGTATTCTTAGTTGGTTACAATGTGATCTAAGGTTAACTGATCTACAATTGTAAACAAAACCACATGGTTTGCTTAATTCATGGTCTTTAAATAACCTATGTAAAAGTAGTAGGTCTCCTCTTTGTCTTCTATTGTCCAAATAAAAAGGTTTAGTTCATGAGGTATTTCCACATTGGACAATTCTGAAAGTCTAGGTATCAGCTTTGTTGTCCTTCGCTGTACCACCTCTAAAGTCTCTATGTCCTTTCTATGATGTGTGGATCAGAATGGGGAGGCATAGTCTAGGTATAGCCAGACATAAGACCTGTATAGTGGTATAAGACATTGTTCAGTCCTGGAGATAAAGCCTCTCTTTATACATCCCAATAATCTGTTGGCCTTTTTGCGTTATTGCTGTACAATGGCTAGATGACAAAAGGTTATCTGTAATCAAGATTTCAAGGTTCCTTTCATGTTCTACTGTGTTTAATATAGTATTGCCAAGGGTACTGTATAAGATTTTCTTTGGTTATGCTTCCCAATGTGTAGGACTATGCATTTATCTAAGTTGAATCACATTTTGTTCTTTAGTGCCCAATATTCAATTTTATTTAAATCATTCACAAGGGAGAGATATTTTTCTTCAATATCTATTTCAGCACTAATTTTAGTGCCGTCAGTGAACTTGACAATATTATTGCATACTTCATGATGTAAGTCCCCTATATAGATGCTGAGCAAGACTGGTCTGAGCAGGGGCCACTGCGGCATTCTACTGGTAACCGGACTCTCGCTGGACAATTCCCCCCTTACTCACACCTGTTGTAGTCTATCCGTTAGCCATTCTTTATTCCACCGCCCTATAACCAAGCTTATTCCCAATATTTTGAGTTTAATACTAACTCAATATGACCTCCCCACATCTGGTATTTGGGATAAATCCCAATACTGACACTGCAGTGCAACATGAGTTGTGGGTGCTGCACTTCTGAGGTGCCATCTTTTGGATGAGATGTTAAACCAAGATCCCATCTGCCTGTGCTGGTGGTAGTTCAGGTGGATGTTAAGATCCCATGGCACTTCTTGAAAAGAGATGAGGAAGGTTTTATTAATAGAACAGTACAGGAAAATATCAACCAACAATGAAAATACAAAACATTCCAGAGGGATAAAAAAAAAATCAAAACAGTAGTACATCAACAGATCAACAGAATTATATGTACAGCTGGAAAGAAACAATACAGTAAATAGCATATGAAAAAATAGCAAGACATAGGGAGAGAAAAAAAAATCATCAATTTTTTTCTTTCAGTAAGGGCACCTCTCTCCACCTCATAAGCCACATAGCATTAGGTAAACATTGCTGTTCTGTGAAACATTCAAAGAACAAATCTTGTTCAACATGCTCAATAACACAAAGAGGACACTAATAAACCTGTCTCATCGTAAGTTGACATCTCACCTGCCACAAATTAAATTTGAACATGGCAAAGAAAAGTTTCAATACACTAGCATCCATTGAAGTATGACAGAACAACCCCCTCCACAATTTCCACATAAGTAATAGTTTGCCAAAAGTCCTGTCCCTAGCGAACAGAGCATAAGAACAAGAAATATAAAAATGGGCCATTGTTTCCTCCTGGCCTACACATGTATCCCTAGGACACATTCTTTCAGAGACCATTTTATGTTTAGAATTTCCCATAACATTCAGCCGACCATGACTACTAAGCCACAACACATCCCACAATTGAGGCGGTATTAATTTATCAACCAGGTCTTTAAGAATACGATCAGTATAACAATCAGGAATTTCCTTGAATACAGGGACAACAAAATGTGCCTGAGTTTGCAAAACAACATAAAGATATTTACTAGTTCTAGATAACACCTGATCTGGAAGTATCTTCCATTTATTAAGTTTCATAATGGCAGGTCTAAAATAAACAGGAAAGGAAGAAGTGTGCAATGTCTGCCTAACCGGCAGTGTCCAGCAAGTAAATAATCGAGTCAACCACGTATCCATATAAATCACCCAAATCATAGATTGAGGACAACGAAGATCAATCAGGTTCCAGTTAAAAAAAAAAACACTATAATAAAAGGCAATAGGATTTTCACAATTCAACCCACCTTGCGCTATAGGGAGATACAACACATCCCTCTTAATGGGATTTAAACAACTACCCCCAAATGATTTAAGAAAAAAGGCCAAGCAAAGTTGCTTCCAAAACAGAGGGAACAGGGTATACCACACAAAGATATAAGAAATGGGGAAGAAGCAAGGTTTTAACAATAGTTACTTTCTTACATTTAGTGTGTTGCCAGGATTTCCACAATGCCACCTTAGGCTTAGCCATATCTATCCTGGCAGACCAATTGAGAAGTGCGTTATCACCATTGCCAAAATTAATGCCCAAAACCTGAATCGGGCCTAGTAATACAGGAATACCATGCAAATCCATGATCTCAGGGGCCAAATTTTTCAGTGGATACAAAAAACTCTTACATTTATTCAGGGAGGTTCCTGCTACTGCAGAATATGTGGAAAAATGATGCAGCACTCTAGTACCAGAATTCACATCAGAAACAAAAACACAGACATCATCAGCAAAAGCCGAAATTTTAGCACCTAGTATACCCTGGGGGAGGGGGCAGCACCAGTAATCTGAGCATCTTGGGCAATAATTCTTAACAATGGATCCAAACTAAAGACATAAAACAAGGGGCTTAAGGGGCATCCCTGTCTCACCCCCCTACGAATAGGGATATAAGAACCTAGGCATTCATTCACCAAGGGTAAGGTATATGCATGGTTATAAAGTAAAGCAAGCCAAGTTACAAAACTTTCTGGAATACCATAAGTTCTCAAAACACGAAATAAATAGTGATGCGGAACCTGATCAAATGCCTTTCCCTGATCAAAGGACATAAGAAACCCTTTTACAGCATCAGCTTTACCAAGTTCGACCAATTCTCTGAGTAAGAGGAGGTTAGAATATATGGATCTACCAGGGACCGAACAGGACTGGTGAAGAGAAATTAAAGTGGGGCCACTGACAACAACCTGGTATTCAAAATCATCATTAACACCTTAAAAATCTGTATTAAGAAGACTCAATAGCCTCCAATTAGAGAGATCACTCTTACATCCCTTTTTATACAATAAAATCTGAATAGAAGTACAAAAATGAAAATCAAAGGAATGCTGCTGTAAAGTCCAATTAAACACCACAGTGAAAATTTCACTGAGCAAGGGACAACAAGACTTATAAAATTCAGTCGGTAATCCATCAATACCAGGTGCTGTATTATTATGCAGTTGTGAAATTTCCCTTATGACTTCAGCAGCACAGATTGGAGCAGTCAGGGATTGCAACAGTATATCTGAGCAAGGGGCAGTGTTCAGAGAAGAAAGCAAATCTCCAACACCAGTCTCATCCAAGGAAAGAGCAGAATACAGATCCGTAAAATGTGAGGAAACCACCTTCAATATGTTCAGGAAAGCAGTGTACTTTGTTCCATCAGGGCATACCACTTCCATCAATAGTCAATCCAAAGGGCGCCTATGACTACAGTCCAATGCATCCCCTAAACCAGCTTTCTTGGCAGAACAAACCCTATATTCATGCAAAAGAGAAGCAGCCCTTGTGTATTGTAGGGCTGCCATCTCTTATTTCACAGCCTGCACCTGTGACATCAAATTTAAACGTTGAGAGTTTATCACAGACTACAATGTTCCTAACTGCGATCTTAATGACAGATACCTTTTATAATTAGTTAATGTAATGTATTTAGTAAAATGGGTAGCCAAAGAAGACAGTCCAGATTTAGTTTCCAACCACCAATACATCCACTCCTCTGTAAGGCCAGCCAAAGACATACAAGCTTTTACCAAGTCATCCACCTGTTTCATAAAATGAGTATCATCCAAACAAAGGATATTCAGTGTCCAGTAACCTCCAGCTACTGTTGCATGAGGGCCTACTCCTAGGGTGGCAGTCAAGGCTACATGATCCGAAGTCTCTGCCGGAATAGTACAAGCAGAAATAACATGTACAGCTTTAGTAGTAAAAAGAAAATCAATCCTTGTGGATAAAGAACCCTTAAAAAAGTATGCCCACCCATGGGATGACAAACCCTATAAGCATCCTGAAGACATCCCTGAATAATAGTACGATTAAGACAATTGGTGTCACAAAAATCCTTGCCAGTCAGTGCTACCCGATCCCCCTTATGCACAACACAATTAAAATCACCACCCCAAATAAGAAACCTAGTTGTGAACAGAAACAGCTGAACAGCATTAAAAAAGATCAACCCTTCCCTTCTTTGTAACTGGTGCATATGCCACAATCAACCTCCAACTAGTATCCAAAAAAACAAAGTCCAGCAAGAAGGTATGGCCCATAAGTATTTCAACCAACTTAGTAACATGAAAACCATCACCCCTAAATAAAACCCCAACACCATCACAAGTGTCCAACCCAAAGGGAAAAAAGGAGGGTCCCCAATGCCAAAACTTCTTAGCCACAGAAGCCAAAGAAAGGGCATTCAATCGAGTATCCTGAATAAGGCAAATATCACACTTTAAATCCTGCAGAAAGTGAAAAGTAAGAAGTCACCATAGAGCATTTTTAACACTATTAACATTCAAGGTGGCAACAGTAAGCTTAAATGCTAAGGCCATCTATAAACAGAGAGGAGAAAAAAATAAAAGAATGAAAAAAATCAGGTGACCTTCCCTGTTGTAGTACTCCTACGGGGGCAAACACCAAGCCTTAGGACCCTACTGGCAGTGGCTAAATCCTTAGATTTGTCACTTTCAGAATCAGTGGATATAATGGGTTGGAAAGAAACATCTGAATCAGCTCCCAAATCTGAAGACTGAGATCACCTAGATAGTACTTCAAATTTGTTATATAATGGAACAATCCCACCAAGAGAGGAAGCTTTAGCCAGTTTTGACCTAGATTTGGTTTGTTTTTGAGCCCTCTTCTTCGTCTACACACGTGGTTCAGGAGGAGGCATAACCAAGGCATCTTCAGTCTGTGCTGGAGCGAGAGAGGACTCCTCAACCTCCAGGGCTGGGGGGGGGGTCACCAGGACAGGAGCTTGAGGTATGACCTGCAAAGGAGACTCATTGGAAGGTAAAGAAATCAGGGTAGAATCCAGGGGTTCAGGAGTAGTGACTTCCTGATTCAGAAGAGGGGCAGACAATTCATTAATCGGGGATGGAGGGGGTTTCGAGGAAGCAATATCCTTCTTTTGCACTTCAAGAAAGATCAATTCCTGATCAGGGCAATCCTCACGATTATGAGTGGCCCAAGGACAGGTCCAAAAGCCAGGACCCACTTTCTTACACAAATTACACTTGATTTTTGCAGTACAGTCCATACTGGCACGACCAAAGGAAAGACAAAGAGAACACCTCAACCTATCGCAGGCTGCACTTAGAAGGGCAGGGTAGCCACATTTAAACAGGTATGCAGCTGGCCCACATAAAAACAATGACCCCTTTCCCTACCCAAAAATAAACTGTTCAGCAAATGAACTGGGCCAACATTAGTATGCCGAAGATGGACTTTAAATTTCCAACCACCAGTTCAAAAGTGCTCAGAATCAAAGATAGGCTGAGGTGTCCCCAAAACATCACAACGCTGTTTCAACCAATGTGAAATATCATGTACTGCCACATTCTCATTATGGAATAAAATTGTAGCAGTTTTAATGGCTGGTCCAGTGAGAGGGATAGCCCGAAAGGGCAACCATAAGGAAGAGTATCTAAGCAGTTCATACTTAGTCCAAAAATGGTCCAACCCTGAGGGGTCTTAAAACTAATATCATAAAGAGAAGTCCCAGATACATGAATGAGAGCATAGATCTCATTAATGAAGTAACCCAGAGAGCTTTTAATGAGGGTCTTCCTGACATAAAGGTGATCAGGGATAATATCCAGGCCCCCAACATACTGCAGATGATCTGCATTTCTGCATTGTAGTGGAGGAGGGGAATTATGAAACACATCACATTTCCAAAATTCTTCCCAAGTAAATTTTGCCTTTTCCCCTATGATCAGGAAGAGGGTCCTGCAGCAGAACGTCTGTATCCATACGGTCACCCCAGGCTGGCCCCCGAGTACTAGGGTCTTCATTAGCCGAAGAGGAGTGTGATAAGAGTGGGGCTTTATTAAGCAATGCCGTATCCAAAACAGTATGCTGTACATCAGCAGCATTAAAATCAGTGTCCACAGTGTCAGTAAAGGAAGGAAGCAAAGGAGCTGGCATGTCAGGAACAACAGTACCCAAAGGGGACATCCGCACACCATGTCCAGGTATTGGGCTGTGAGCAGGATCAGGAATCCAATGGCCCGAATCGCCCAGTTTCCAGCCTGCATTCTGCATGGAAGCCTCCAAGGAGCTAGGTAGGGGACTTGTCGAGGGAGCAATAGCAAGATGGACAGACTCCCGAAAAGGTGTGGAAGGTACAACAAGTGGCAAACTAGCCGCATGCACAGGAGAAGTAGGATGCATAGTACTCACTGGCAAAGCAGGGGAAATGTCCTCTGGAGTGGGCAGCACAGATGCAGCAGCTGAAAACAGAGCAGAAGGACTCACAACCACCAACTCAGTGTGCTGCAATGCCGGCACATTAGGTGCAGCAGAAACAGTCTGCCAACTCAGCACCACTGGTGACTCTAAAGGTACCACAGAAGGAGGCAAAGCAGAAAGCACCATAATAGTATCCAAATCAGGCACAGGAGATTGCAACCCAGGAGAGGAAGATGTAGTAGGAGCAGCACCATTTATAACAGCCAGGACTTGTCTCCTATGAGAAGCAAGGAGAGATTTCAACCACAACTCATTAGCAAGCAGAAACCCAGATGAAGCATTTGAAGTTAGGTCAGTAATATTAGAATTAGCAGCCATTGTGTCTGAACACACAGACAATTGCGATGAAATAAGCTCCAAAGCTGGACCTGCAGGACCGGAGCTCTGTTCTCCTGCAGGTACACCAGCAGACTGAACAGTGTCAGAGGTCAAAGTCATGGTCCACCAGCGCCCCCTCCACAGAGTAGGGGAAGTTTTTATTAAAACCAAAACACACTTTTTTTCTAAAACAAAAACAAATCACACAGTCATTATGATATCCATATTATCTACCCAATTCCAGTAACATTTTTCCATAGCTCTCTTGCTTTCTCTTCTCCCCATAATTTACATTAATCTTGAAAAATGTTATCTACTTCATTTTGAAACTTAAAAAAAAATCCTGTACTGTCAAATCCTTATTCTGCAAAAATCTTGAGCATGTTTTGCCATATGGACCATTTCAAAACTGCCAAAATAACATAAACTGTATTTTTATTAACTTTTCCCCATTTTTTTGTTAACTGACCATAAATCAAAATCTCGTATGTCATATTTTGAAAAACTTGCATCCCCCAATAACTGGCTACCATACCCCAAAAAGGTTTAATAAAATCACAATAAAAAAATAAATGCTGCATGCTTTCTTCTTTTGTCCCACAATCTCTTTCTCCACATATTATTTCCTCCATTCTTTTATGTTTATGGTTACCTCTCACATTTAACTTCCCATGACTACACATCCATACTACATCTTTCATTTTTCCCAGAATTCTTTTTTCTACTGTAACAGCTAAAATTTCCTGCTCTTTTATTCCTTTTTCTACCTTAAAAACTTGTTTATCCCAGAAATTCCTCTCCATAATTTCTTTATACATCTGTTTTCTGTTACCCCTAATTAGAGCATCCACTGTTACCCCACACTGGGTTAAATACTTCCTTCCAATTTCCATATATATTGGCCACAATTGACCTCCTAGTATATTCCCTTTCTTCCCAATACATTCAATGAAAGGTACATTCCATTACTGTGTTAACTAAGACCAAGCTATGTTCTCACCTTTTACTAATGGTACAATATTTGAAAACACAAAAATATTAATATAAAATACAATTGGATTTATCATGTTTAAACTCCCATCTTTTATGGTTCTATAGGTTATCTCCCTTTTAATAGGATTTAACTTGCTACCCCACAGTAACTGAAAAAAAGACTTTGAATTTTGGATTGCATTTGAAATGGTACTGGAAAAATGTATGCTAAAAATAAAAATATTGGGACAATAAACTTTTTTAATAAGTAAATTCTTTTCTCTCGTGTCATACTCCATTGTTTCCATTTATGTACTTTTATTTGAGCTATTTGATACTTTTCTTCCCAATTTTGCTGTATTACATCATTCCCTTCAAATCTTATTCCCAGCATCTTAATGCTTCCTTCTGCTATCTCCAAATCTCCTGTTTTCTTTTTCTTCACTGCCCCAATAGATACACTCTACTTTTCCCTTTATTTATCTTAATCCCTGTATATTGGCTATATTTCTCTACTGTCTCTATTAACTTATCCACTGAACTCTGATCTTTTACTAAAATTAAGCAATCATCTGCAAAATCACTTGTTTTATTCAGTCCCCTATTTTGCCATACAATACTTTTAATCTCTTTCTCCACCTCTATTCTCCTCAGAAGTGGGTCTAGACAAAATACATATAGTAGGGGACTTAATGGGGAACCTTGCCGAACCCCATTGCTTATATACATTGAAGTCTCTAGATGTCCATTAACCACAGGACAAATTTGTGCTTTCTTATATATTGCTTTTATTAAACAAATTAATTCTGTTGGAATTTTAAACTTTTCTAAGGTATCCCATACATACCAATGCTTTACAACATCAAATGCCATTTCTTGATCCAAGGCATACAAATACCCTCGCAAAGAATCCTCTTGTCCTTTATTTATGACTTCTCTAATATAAATTAAATTTTGTTGTATGCTCCATCCAGGAATAGCACACGTTTGAGACTGCATTATCAATTTCTCTGAAAAAGTCCTTAACTTATTATTTATTACCTTGGCTTAAAGTTTGTAATCTGAAGTCAATAAACTAATGGGTCTCCAATTTTTAAGTTGTGTTTTTTTCTCCTTTATTATGCAAAAAAAATCGTGATTCCTTTTTTCATGCTTTCTGCCTAAATGTCTCCATTCATTATACCATTGTATACTCTTGTTAAAATGGGAGCTATTTGTTTTTCCAAAATTTTATAAAACATATTTGAGAATCCCATCCACCCCAGGTGCAGTGTTATTTGACAAAGATTTTATTGCCTCTTTCACTTCTTCTTTAATTTCCCCTTTTATCGCCACTGCCTCATCTTCCTCCAACTCTGGCATCTCAATTGTCAGAAAAAAATCCTCATTTTTCCTACTTCTTTGTTGCTGGTATTTTTCCTTCAAAAACTCTTGTACTGTACATTTAATATTTTCTATATCTGTAGGTATCCTCCCTTTTCCATCCTGTAATTTGTACATAACTCAATTTTCTATTTTTTCTTTACTACTATCATAAGGATTTGTAAGATATTTTGTTCCTTGGGTACCACTATTTTGTTCCATAATTAAAGACGTGACCCTATTAGATTAGTATTCTTTCATTTTAACCTTCATTTCTTCAATTTGTTTAGATTCATCCACCTTATCTTTAACCTGCCTCATCATAAGTTTATATAATCTAGCCCTTAATTTTAAATACTTCCCATAATTTGTTGCTTCTACTTTCTGTCCTTCTTCGATCGTATATTGTTTGATTTCATTTTAGTATCTTCCCACCATTCTGTTCCACTATCATATAATTCCATAACTGTTAACTTATCTTCCAGTATTATTTTAATCTTTTCTATACAAGTATCTTCTTGTAGCTTAGCTGTATTCATCCGCTAATAGCCTTTTCCTATTCTCATCCTATTCCCCAAGTCAATTTCAACTTCTACTGCCATATGATCTGATGTCTCACTCGGTATACTCCTAATATCAACTACCTCCACTTTTTTTTGTACCATCCAGAAATCTATACGAGTAGAATATGAACCCTTCAAATATGTGTGTTCTCCTTTTTTCCCTTTCAACTTATACCCATCCTTCATCCCAGCTTTATCTAACATTCTTTTCAATTGAGTCGTATCACAAAAAATGTTTTGATGTTGCCTCCCAATCTGCTCTAGATAACCCATGATTAAAGTCTCCCCCACACCACAAGTTTTGAAGTATGCAAATAAGCCTATATTTGATCAATTAGCATATTCCTTTCTTTTCCTTTTTGGATTATAAATTATCAATAATTCTCACAGAATTCTTTTTTAAGATAACATCAATAATCATAGCTCTTCCAGGTACCAAATCTATTACTTTTAAAATTTGAACATCATGAGAAGAGAAAGCTACTCCCAACCCTGTACTCCTATCTATCCCAAAGGACCATAAGGATGGTCCCCATGTCCAGTCTTTCTGAATTTGTTGAATTTCATCTATAGTGTGTAACATTGTGTCTTGGAATACATATAAGTCACTTTTCAAGTCATATAGTATTTTAAAAGTTACCAGCCTCTTCATTCTATTTTTAATACTATTTGTATTATGAGTGAGGCATTTTAAACTTCCCATTTTGTTTTCCCCTCACATTTACCCTGCTTCTTTAGATTGTTTCCTTTTCTTTGACACCTGCATGTCTGTTGTGTCTCCATCTTCCTCTCCTGCACCTTCAGAAAGATCCATGTTGGACTGGTCAGAGCTCTCCTTCATAGTGGACTATTCCTTGTCTTGTAATAAGGTGTATTTATTTTTTAACTCTATACCTTCATGATCTTTTTTCCAACGAAATTATCCATTTTGCTGTACCCTTCTTTTCGTTTTTAGATCTTGTAACCATAGTAAATCTAGTTTATTTTTCTGTCTTCCCTTCCATTTTAAAAGTCTCTGTTTTTTCTTTTGATTCTTTTTGCTCTTGTATTACCAACCCTTTAGTCCTAGGTTGTACCTTTATTCCTTTTTCCATGTTCTCTCTGATAATGGCTTCCTTTATTACCTTATCTTGTTTCTCTTTCTCTTTCTGCACCACAGCCAGGTAAACATCTGGCTCTTCTCTTTCTCCAGTTTCTGGGCTGTTACGGGAAGCCCAGGGACATTTTGCAAAGGTGTGCCCTTCTTCTTTACACAAACTACATTTAACTTGGTTTGTGCATTCTGCCCCAAAATGCTCAACAACCCCACATAGGCCACACTTGACTTTACCACAGACATTACTTAAGTGATCTCGCTCTCCACATTTGTAGCAGTCCTGTACTTGGCCTGCATAAAAAACAATGCCTCTATCTTGGCCTTGAAAGAAACAGTTCGGCAAATGTTGAATTTCCCCATCTACTTGTTTAAGTGTTAGTTTATATTTCCATCCACCTGTTCACAGACCATTTTCATCCAATATCAGTTCCAGTGGCCATGCATTACACCCCTCTACTTGATCCAGAAATTAATATCCACCACATTGACACCTTCATTTCAAAATAACACGGTCACTATTTTAAAAGCAAGCTTTGATAAGGGAATAACTGAGAAATCCTTCCATAAGTCTGTATATTTCATTTGCTGATATAATTTCCAAAAGCAGTCCAACCCTCCTTCATGTTTAAAACGTATGTCAAATTCTGTACTTCCTGGTACATGAATAAGGGCATATATTTCATATGGATAAAACTTCATTTTATTCATTAAGAGTTCTTTCCCAATAAAAATTCTGTTTGGCACATCCTCAGAGGGCCCTCTAAACCTCAGGAGTACCTTGTTTCTTCTTTTAGCTTGCTGTGTTTTTTTAACTTTAGGAAATAATCTTTATTTAGTATTCCTACCCCAAGGGTTTCTCCTTCTGGCCTTCCCCTTCCTCCTGCATTTCTTTATCTGTTAATATTGTTTTCTGCTGAAGCTCCATAGATGACTTTTCATTATTGCTATCGAGTCCATCAAAAATGATCTCTTTTGTTTTATCTGCCTCTGATGTTACATCTTTCTGTTTTTTGGCTTCATCCACTTTTTCCACAAATTTACTTTCTACACCCCTTGTGTCTTCTTTTTGTTTTTTTACTAATTTCTGATGTACTGGACCTGTTTGGATCCCACCCAGACCCATCATCCTTTCTTTTACAACCTGCTTGTAATAAGGCTTCTGTTACCCATTCAGGTGTGTCTGCAAAGTCTCTAAAAGTTCTCTCTTCTGAATCTGAAATTTCCTATTTTTCTCCTTTACTGTTTCCTAATGGGCCCTTTTTTTCTGTGACTTCCTCGATATCTTCAAAATCTGTGTTTTCTTTATTTGTTTTAGCTCTTTCTTTACTTTCTGTCTTGCTTTCTACAATCCTTTTCAGGCCAAGCCATTTCCAACTTACTTTCGCCTTTCCTTTCTGTGCTGACACTTTCACTTGTTTTTTCCCTGTCTCAGCAGGTGCAGCTTGCTTTGATACTGCCACATCATTGCTTCTCAATTTAGCCTGATAGGAGTCTGGCCTATTTTCTTTGCTCTCCACAACAGACATATCTGGCTCTATAAGATCTCCTGTTTCTTTACTCTTTTGCTGATTATTTTCAAAAAAATTGTTTTTACTCATGCTTGCAACATCTCCTCCCTCCATCTCCATGGAAGAAGTTTTGCCTCTTAATTCCTTTCTTTTCCTTTCCAGCTCAGCACTTCAATCTTCTTGATCCATAAATGTGTCTGAACTCGTTTTCAGACCTCTAGTGGTATACAAGACAGGGGAGGAGGACCTCTCCCCTGCCATATCAGCACTTCCTCCTCCACTGCTGTCCAGCTCCAAACTGTGCTCCTCTACTCTGCTGTCAGGAATTCAAGCCCCCTGCTGACAGAGTGGAGGAATTTCCCCGGTGCCCTGGCCAAATTTCCCCCATTCACTAAAAATACCACCAACAGCTTAATCTGGTTCCGTGTCAGTTGGCATTCATTTGTATCCCCCTCTACCAGGTTGTGCCTGAAAATAGGCAGAATTTGTCTAGTGCACTTACCTGGTCAACAAAAACAAAACAAAAAAAAAATGAGGCACAGTATCAAAAGCCTTTTGGAAATCTAGGAATATAACATCTAGAGGAATGTCTTTATAATGGCTAGAGATACCCTTTTCATAAAAAGTAATTAAGTTTGTTGTGCAGGACCTCCCATACTCAAATCCATGTTGTGTGGGATCCTGTCTCCCTAGATCTTGTATATTACTCTCAAGTTTGTGTTTGAATAATCTCTCCATTACCTTACATGGAACTGATGTAAGGCTTATTGGCCTATAATTACTGATGTTTCATCTGCTGCCCTTCTTATGAATAGGGCCACAACTGGTCTCTTCCAATCATTAGGAACTTGCCCAGATATAAGCGATTTATTGAAGAGAAATGTGAGGGGTATGCTCAGTGGTCTTTTCAATTCCTTTAAAAAGCATGTATTTATGCCATTGGGTCCAGAGGCAGTATTAGATTTTATTTTATTAATTGCAACTTCTACCTCCTCACTAGTGAAGCTAATCTCTTTCATATGTATTCATTCCCAGTATGTTCATTCAGGGGTTTTATTAAACACTATACAGAAATAGTCATTTAGCACTACTGCAGTAGTTCAGGAATTTTGTATTGTTTCATTTGTTTTCACAATCGGATCAATTGTGTTATTCCCACACTTGTTTGTATTGATGTATGCGAACAGAGATTTTTGATGATCTCTGCTATGCAATATTTTAAATTCTAACTTTCTTCTTTGATTCTTTATCTGTTTTTTTAGTTGATTTTAATTACATTTTGTATCATTGCCTTGTTTGATCAGTGGGATTTAGTTTAAACACTTTTTATGCTTTTTTTTTTCTGATCTGTTTTTTTTTTAATCCCAGGTGTTAACCATGCCGAAATCTTGCCTTTATGGTTGTTATTTCTTTCTCTCCCTGGAAAATATTTTTCTTCCAGAGTAGTTATCTTGGTTTCTATTAATTGCAAGCCATCATCTACTGATAAATTGTTCATTATGAAGCTCCAGTCTATCTGTCATATCTCATTATTAATTTTGGGGTAGTTCAATCTTTTATATTTTCATTGTAATAAATTGTGGTTTTCTTTACTATGGATTCCATTTAGGGAGAAATATACAGTGCTGTGGTCACCAGTACATAGGGTTTTTTTTGCTAATATATCTCCAAATTCAGATTGTATGTCCATAATTACTAAATCTAAGAAATTTGTTCTTCTGGTGGGCTCCAGTACCATTTAGTCAAGTCCTGAAGCTAATAAGTTGTTAAGAATATCTGTTGCCACAGAGTTAGTACCAGTGAGTTGATTCAATTTTTTACCTAGTAAGTTAAAGTCTCCCATAACAATTATGTTAGATGCCTCTGAAGCTAATGATAATTGTCCTATCAATTCAGCATTGTGGTCATTATTGCTTCCTGGGGGTCTGTAGCAGTTACCTATCATTATATTTTTCCCTTTGGGGGTTTGAATTTGTATCCATAGAATCTCTATCTTGGTACTATCATACTCAGTAAGGTCTATCTCAGAACATTTTAGACCCTTTTTAGTAAGTATACACACACCACCCCCTTTGCTGTCACTTATGTTCTTATAGTATAGGTTATAATTTGGGATTTCCCTAGACTATT
Organism: Neoceratodus forsteri; assembly: GCA_016271365.2. NCBI lineage: Eukaryota > Metazoa > Chordata > Ceratodontiformes > Ceratodontidae > Neoceratodus > Neoceratodus forsteri. The sequence continues at coordinate 1,577,743,787 of CM057449.1, read as the reverse complement.
CACTGGTGTCATCCCACCATATCTTAGTGATCACTGCCACATCAATGTTGTTCATTTCAAATAAGATTTCTAACTCTGTTCTTTTAACAGTATTTAAACTTCTTGCATTTGCTAAAAGAAATTTGTAAGTATAGATATTACTCTGTGTCTTATCTTGTGGTGTAATGATCTTAGGTCTCTGACACCCACTTGGTATTAGTTTAAAGTGACCTTAATAAAATGTTAAATCTGTCTCCCCAAGAAGCCACTACCCATTCTGTTCAGGTGGAGCCCATCCCAACTAAATAAACTTGGTTTATTTTCAACATTTTCTCAGTGAGTGAGACAAGTGACGTTATTTGTGAAAGTCCATGGGGCAGATTCCAGAACAAATGGTGTAATTTGCATGTGGCTGCAAGCTACACCATTCACCACTATGCCAGGGACACTATGCCACATTCCAAGAGAGATAGGGACCCTGCATTTGCAACAGCAGGATATTCCATGTGGAGGATAAAGCCACATGCATGACATATATGTCCCACATGTTGCAAATCATGGCCGGTGACAGGCAGCTCCCCTGAAGCCCCCCATACCCTAGACTGCCATGGCACACATCAGAGTGTATGGGGGTAGGACAGATGGCACAGGCATCTGGGGCACACCATGGATCAGAACCCTGGGGGTCCCTGATGATCGTGGGTGAGGGGAAGGGGGCACTTGTGGGAGCTTGCGGAGCTGTATGGTGCCATTGCCGTGGTGCTGCATGGCAGCTTCCAACAGTGCCAGTCATAGGCTTCCCCTTAGGACAGCTCTGAGCTGCCATAAGGTAACTATGCAAGTGCAGCTTTTGGAATCACACCAATGAGTTATGACAGCTGCCCTCCTGGAATTGGGCAAAGTTGCTGTTGTAGCCTGCACTTGTGCCATGGTATTGCAAGCTGTGGCATAGTGGGTGGTGTAACTCATGATTGTCATAGCCCACATCTGACATGGTGCAGGGCACCTCCTGGAATAGGGGCTGGCATAACGCATGGCATAAGTCGCGAGATATACCATGGGGTTTGGCATCTCTTGACTTATACCGGTGTAGCCCTCTTGGAATTGGGCCCCATTTCCTTAACCATCTGTTTAAAGATTTTACTTTATGAAGATTCCTTCTACTGGCTCTAGGAACAGTAAGAATCTCAAAAAAAAAAAACACACACTGTACTCCTTCACTGTTAACTTCTTATTTTTACAAAGTAATTTTTTTTATTTTTATGGAGTCAGAGCATGTGATGTCATTGATGCCTGTGTGTATTAAGACAAGAGGGCTGTCTCCTGCATTGCTTAAGATGTTATCTAGCATTCCTGTTATATCAGTAATTCTTGCCCCTCTAAAACTGCTACATGTCCTATTAGATTTGTCTGATCCACAAATATATTTGTCTAAGTACTTTATTATGAAGTCACTCAAGACATAAAGCTGTTTTGCAGCAGATTCCTCATACAGCATACTTTCCTCCTTGCACATGATCATTGCTACTGAATTGGTTCCTATTAGTAGGGGTAGCTGTCCCAGAGTTATTTGTGCTACCAGTTGATGAAAAGGGTATCTGAGTTATGTTTTTTCAACATCCCCTGGTATAGAATTGTTTCTAGAACTTCATGACCCACTAGTTATACATCCATCCAGATATGCCTGACCAGCTTCTATATCAGTAGTCAATACAATGGTCTCAGAGTCATTTGAGTTCTTTGTGGGAGGGTGAGGTGTCTGCACATTTTGTACCAATACATCACTAGACATGAAATTGATGCTTGGGCTTCGTGACCCTTGGATTGCACCTCCCTGTAGTGAGACCTGGCTTGCTTCCAGAAAACTGTGTTTTGACTTGGTATCTAAACTAATTAAAGGGTCAAAGTGGTGTTATGTCATGATATCAAATAACATATCTCTTCTGCCCTTTTTATTGCTCTTTTACTTCCCACCTTTACCCATTCCTCTTCTTCCACTTCAAGATCATTTATTTTTGTCTTTCTGAGATTTATATTTAATGATAGATTGGTAGTTTCAATTATTTTGGTTTTTCCACTATCAGCCTGAATAACATGACTATCAATTAATGTTAAATTATATGTGGAGGGGTTATCTGATTGGTCATGTTCAATTGGGGAATTTATATTTTGTGAAGTGAAGGATATTAAATTGGTATGGTCATTTTGATTATGAATTGACTTTAATTTTCTTAGCCATTGTCTCCTGTTTTTTTCAAGCATGTCTAGTTTTACACAGAATTGGTTTAGCTCTGCTATTAGCTCTTTGTTACTTGTGCATTTTTCACAAAGGTATTCTCCTGGGGTGTTATTTTCACCTATTAGTTTATACATCAGATTCCTTTCACATCTTATGCCAATATCCCCCTCCATTGTGACTACAGTTGATGACATGTCATCCTCAAACCTGGAAGACACCATTTCTGCTTAGCTTAGATAACATGTCATTTATGAGAACAAAGATAAATTAAACATTTTTTTATTTGTTTGTTAACCTCACAATGTAATATGGAGTTACATAGACAGACTCTTAAAGTTTGTATTAGAATCGAGTTCCTGAACTGGATTAATGTACTTAGTAATTATTCAACAGTGATATAGGAAGCCTTTGTTAGATCTGAGGTCTTAAAATGCCTCACAGGTTTTTGGTAAATATTCCACACAAAATAGTTGGAGAGTGGTCAGTTTTCTAGGATCTCTAGCTACATAAGTTTAGGTCCTAGACTATTTACAGAGTAAGGTTGCCAGATCACTGTCCCATCTGTCCTGGCAGACATGGCAGACATGTGCTTGTCTCTGCTCACATCTCCGTGCATGGCTCCGTTCACTGGGGAGTGTTCCTATATAGTCCATGACACAGAAATGAAGACCCAGGGTCACAGTTCCAATTGCATAGTGCCTGATGCTTTAAAATACTGCATTAGTGACCAAAAACACTTTCCACAGCATAAAAGAGATAAAGCTAAAGTATTGCTACAATACATGCAGTTTCAATGCTGTGCAGTTTAACACTGTAGATCCTGCGCTGCCCATGACAGGACGTAGTTCAGTCCCACTGTAAAGAACTATAGTTCCCAGGTCCCTGGAGTCAGTTGCAGGCAACTGGTACCATACAAACTGGAAATGCATATATAGAATGTAGCTAAAATATATACAGCAATGTGCTCTGCTCCAAAACAGGGATATATTTTAGAATTTTTTGCTCCACTTTATAGATTATCTATCACCTTAGCTCCATCAACAAGAACAATTTTGAGGTATTGGTTTACTAAATGTTTTATTTCTTTTAGCACCACAAATATTCCTTAGGGTTGTTAATGGCAGAATGTTGCCCTGTGATAGACAGATTTTAGTAGAGGCCATGTTTTCATCACATCTGTTTCTCCATTGCTTAAACTGGAGTCAGTCCTCACTACATCCTAGTTTCATAGCCCATCACCACAACTTTTTTTCAGTTGCAGAATTGCTGCAGTTTCTAACTTACAGCTGCAACCAAAGGCATGACCAGATATTTTATGAAATTTCTGTCATACCTCTAGAGAAATTCCCCGCTTGCCTGCAGTACCACAGTGGGCCACCAGGGAGAACATCTTTAGATATATCGCAAAATGCTTGAAACTATCTGAATGTATCTATATCTGTAACTGTACCCAGGGGAAGTGGCCTTTTTTGGGGGCAAAGTTTTTCTAAGGGGAATACTGTTACAGATTGCATTTAACCTCTGAGTAAAGAGTTCTATTGATGCTTCAAGATCTGGCATCAGATAGCATCTGTCCTATCTGTTGTTTCTCTATTTCTCAAATTAATCTCTCTGAAGTTTCTACAATTCCTTCTAGAGGTCTCTGTGTCTTTATTATGTTCTTTCACGGCTTTCAATATGCTTACTCCACATTCTACAGTATTATGATCCCTTAAATTAGTCATTAGTACATTTACATTATTCACTGTTAAATCTACTGAAGCAAAAAAGGATCCAACATGATACCTACATTTATATCAGTATTACTCCTAGTTAAAAAGTCAGCATATTACTTCAGCCCATCACTTCAAAATATTACCTCAGTACTAGGCCTCTTTTCTGTCCCCATGCTGCATTTAGATCCCCATAAAGAACACCTCTTGGACTTTTAAACATAGGTCCATAGATTCATAGATGTTTACAAGTTCAGAGAGCAGAAAAGCCCATAAATGAACTCTCTGCCACAATTAGTGGCAGAAAGAAAATTTCTTGTCACCCATATAGTTGTCAAGTCTTGTCTTAAACTGTTGAATATTTCCACTATTGATAATGTCTAAGGGTAAAGAATTCCAAATTGGAGGGATCCTCTGCATGAAGAATTTAGAATGTTTCTTTGTTTTACATAGGGAAGTTTTAAATTAAAATTATGAGATCTTGTTCTATGATATGTAATATTCTTTTCTAACCCAATCGTGTTCAACAGATACAGTGGCGTGAAAAAGTATTTGCCCCCTTCCTGATTTTCTCTATTATTGCATATTTGTCACACTGGATGTTTTCAGGTCTTTAGACAAAATATAATATTAGATAAAGGGAACCTGAGTGGACAAATAACACTTTTTTTTTTTTACTTATTTCATTTATTTAATGAAAAAAGTTAACCAACACCAACTGGCACTGTGTGAAAAAGTAATTGCCCCCTAGTTAAATCAACCCAATTAAAGGGATAATTAGAGTCAGCTGATTGAACACAGCCAGGCTTGATTACAGCCAGCCCTGCTCAATATAAACCTCACTTATTTTGGCCCTTACCATCAGAGTCACATTGCCAGCACAAAGATTCAACAAGCACATTATGCCATGATCAAAGGAAGTTCCTGAAAAGATCAGAGAAACATTTCATTGCCCTCTATCAGTCTGAAAAGGGTTACAAAGCTATTTCTAAGGCTCTGGGACTCCATCGAACCACAGTGAGAGCCATAATCTCCAAATGGAGAACACTTGGAACAGTAGTGACCCTTGCAGGTGGGCGGCCTGCCAAAATTACTCCAAGGCGGTGTAAAATCATCCAAGAAGTCTCAAAGGAGCCTAAAACAACATCCAAAGAACTGCAGGCTTCTCTTGCCTCAGCTAAGGTCAGTGTTCATGACTCACAATCAGAAAGAGACTGGGCAAAATGGGCTTCATGTGAGAGTAGCAAAGGGAAACCACTGCTAACCTAAGAAGAACATAAATGCTTGTCTCTCATTTGCCAAGAAGCACCTGGATGATCCACAAGCCTTTGGGGAAAATGTTCTGTGGACAGATGAGTCCAAAGTGGAACTTTTGGACAACATGGATCCGATAATGTCTCGCGATAAAGCAAACACAGCATTCCACAGTAAGAACACCATACCAACAGTCAAACATGGTGGTGGTAGTGTGATGGTGTGGGGATGCTTTACTGCCTAAGGACCTGGATGACTTGCCATAATTAAAGGAACCATGAATTCTGCTCTGTACCAGAAAATTCTTAAGGAGAATGTCCAGTCATCCTTCTGTCAGCTGAAGCTGAAGCATAGTTAGGTCATGCAGCAAGACAATGATCCAAAACACAAAAAGCAAATCCACATCAGAATGGCTAAAAGAAGTAAAATTAAAGTTTTAGAGTGGCCTAGTCAAAGTCCAGACTTAAACCCAATAGAGATGCTGTGGCAGGACCTGAAACGAGCAGTTCATGCTCGAAAACCTACCAAATGTTACTGAATTAAAGCAGTTCTGCGAGGAAGAGTGGGTTAAAATTCCTCCACAGCGATGTGAAGACTGATATTGAATTATAGGAAGTGTTTGGTTGCAGTCATTGCAGCTAAATGTGGCGTAACCAGTTATTAAGTGTAAGGGGGCAATTACTTTTTCACACAGTGCCAATTGGTGTTGGTTAACTTTTTTTCATTAAATAAGTGAAATTAAAAAAAAAAACAAGTGTTATTTGTTCACTCAGGTTCCCTTTATCTAATATTACATTTTGTCTAAAGACCTGAAAACATCCAGTGTGACAAATATGCAATAATAGACAAGATCAGGAAGGGGGCAAATACTTTTTCACGCCACTGTATTTATTTTGGTGGGCATTAAAAGTGTAAATCAGGTCCCCCCTTAGGATTCTGTATTCTAGAGAATATAGCTGAATTGATTTAAGTCTGGTCTCATAATCCATGTTTAACGTATGTTCTATTCTTTTTGTTACTATATGTTGTATTCTTTCTACCAAGCTTAAAGAACCAAATAATGTTGGAGCACAGAAAGAGGCACAATGGTCCAAATGTGGGCGAACATGACATGAATATAACGGCAATATTACACATTGTTTCCTACTTTTAATATGTTTCAGGATGTTACCTAAAATCATATGGCATTTTTTGACAGTTTTATTAGTATGGGAATTACATTTTAAATCATCAGTTATAATGATTCCCAGATCTTTTTCTTCCATTATTTCCATTAAATTCATATTCTGAATCATACAGTTAAATCTAAGATTACTTTTTCCCATATGCATAACTTTGCATTTTGTCACATTATACTTTATTTTATTAGTTGCTGCCCAGGAAGTTAATTTGTTTAAATTTTATTGTAAGATGTTGGCAGATGTGATGTCATTTACAAAACAACCTATTTTATTATCATTGGCATACTTGCTGATCCAGACTTCTTTTGTTGTTTTCAAACTGGAGCCTACTACTGTATATTAAAAAGAAGTGGACCCAGCACAGATCCCTGCGGTACTCCACCAGTAACTGATCTCCATTCAGACTCATGTCCGAGGATAACTACCCTTTGTTGTCTATTGGATAGCCATGATGAGATCCATTTAATTATGTTAGTATCCAAGTTTATTTCCAAAACCTGTTTTATCAATATTTCATGTGAAACAGTATCAAAGACCTTTTCAAAGTCCAGAAAAACAACATCTACAGGAATGCCATTATCCAAGGCATTACTAACAGGTTCAAAAAAACTTACTAGATTTGTAAACATGACCTTCCAGGGGTGAAACCATACTGTGACATGTCTATACATCCTGTACTTGTAATATGATTAGTAATTTTATTTTTAATCAATTGTTCAATAATTTTACTAACTACTGATGTTAGGCTAATTGGCCTATAATTAGGTATCAACTGTTTATTATAACCTTTATAAACTGGAGTTATATTAGCTATATGCCAAGCTTGTAGTACAATGCCACACCTCACAGATGTATTAAACAAATATGTAAATGGACCTGTTAATTCCTTAGAAAGTTCCTTTAAAAATTTGGGATACATATTATCTGGACCAGGGGATGAGTAACTTTTAATTAAATTAATAGCTTCTATAATGTCTTGTTCAAAAAAAAAGAAGTAAAATCATCTTATAATTGTACATAGAAATTAGATGGTTCTTTAGGACTAAATATGCTAGTAAAGTAGTGATGTAGTTTTACAGCCATTTTACTTTCATTAATGATGATTTTATTATTAGATTTTAGGAGGCCAATTCCAGTGTCATTTTAGTTAAGAGAACCAATATAGTTATAGAACTTTTTTTTTGTTATCCTTAATATTTGTAGATAGATTAATTTCTAATTTTTGTTTAGCCAATCTTATTTTTTGTTTGGTTTGTTTTGCAAGAAATTTAAACTTACACCAATCTGAGTCCTTTTTGGTCTTACTAAATTTCTTATGAGCTCGTTTTTTTTTTATTTATAAAATGTTTTATGTCTTTGGACCACCACAGAGGTATTCTTGATTTAGCGTAATTACTATATTTAACTCTGTCAGGTACCCATGAATTTAAACAATAGTCAATTTTGTCCTTAATCTTTACCCACATATGTTCTAAGTCAAGATCTTTTAAATCATCCTGCCAGTTCCATGAAGTCAAATACTTTTTTATACTGATGAAATCAGCTTTATAGTAATTTTTAAATTTATTTATTCTTTTATTACACATAATGTGAAAAGTAATATCACATGAGATCAAATTGTGATTACTGTTGCTCAATGGTGGTAACATGATTGGGGGAATATAAATCAGGGTTATTAGTAATTATTAAATCAAGTATATCATTATTTCTTGTGGGGAGACATACCAGTTGCTCAAGTCCAAGTTTTAAGATAGCTTCTAAAAATTTCCTCTCAATGGGACCATTGGTGTCAAATGTTTCCCAGTTTATGTGTGGAAAGTTAAAATCACCAAATAGCATCAGGTTACTGTCTATAATTTTATCTTCTACCTGATTCAGAAAGGCTAAATTCTCTGCCAGATTTAAACTTGGGGACCGATAGCACAGACCGATTATTTGATTTTCTCAGCCAAACATAATTTTAGCCCATAACATTTCTGCTTGAGTGTCTTCAAGATATAGCTCTTGACATTTAAATTTACTGGAAACATATATTGCTAATCCTCCCCCTCTGTTATTGTTTCTGTTTTTAACAATTTTGTAAAACCTGATATGTCTGTATTCCAATCGTTGTCTAAAAAACATGTTTCTGTAATGCATCAAATATCAATATCTTTACTAATTATTACCTGTTTAAGCTCATTTAATTTATTTGTTAAACTATGTGCATTAGTTAAAAGTAGTTTTATGTTCTTTGGATTTTTTGTACTAATGAAATTTAACTCTTTATTTACATTTCTATGAGTCTGGGTATTATTGACAGTATACAGACTATGGTAGTAGTGTCCTTTCACCTTTTTCTTTTTCGGGGATTTGTTTAATTTTGAGTTTTTATCAGTGTAGTGTAAATTGTTACTATTGTTAGAATTTACAGAATATTTATTTACTAAGATTGGTGACATAGAAATGGAAATAGATATACCCCCTTTACTCAGTTTAAAACTGCATCAATGTAATTATTGAACAGATAACTAAGAAATTGTGTCCCTTTTTTGCTTAGATGTAATCCATCATTACTATACATTTCTGTGTTTCCAATGAACTCTCCCAATGAGATATGCAGTTTATTTTCTGCTTAAGACACCATTGTCTGAGCCAGTTATTTTTCTCCCTTCGAATACAATTTTGTTTGTATGTTGTTTGTGGAATTGGTAGAATTTCAGAAAAGGATAAAACACAACCCAAATCTGCAAGTTTATTAGTGAGGTTAACAAACTCCTGTTTGATTTGTTGGGGTCATTGAGAAAAGATGTTATTAGCCCCTACAAGTATAATTACTGGGGTTTTTTACATTATTTTGATGAATTATATCATTGGTCATTTTTGTGATGTCAGAGATTTTAGCACCCTTGAAACATGATAAAGTTCGGTGAGCTTTGTCAATGTCAAATATAGCTCGATCCATGCCTTTAATGATAGAATCACCTAGAACAAAAATTTCAGTTGGTTGTTGTACAGAAGGATCAGTTTCCATATTTTCAGTAGTTTGTCTGATTGTAATTGGTAGAGTTTCAAATGTGATTAATGGTGCATCTACAGGACTGTCCTTTTGAATTTATTCTGTACTTAGGTCTACATTATATGCTACTGGATCATTTATAGATATTATTTCATGTGTTATTTCATCTTGACAACTAGTCATATTGTTCACATTTGCCTATTTCTAGGTACACACTTTCAAAATGCTTGGTCTTAGTCTTTGGGCTTGACTTTTGTATACTGTAACCACACCTCCGAACACTGCCAACACCTATTGGAAGAAAAGGTGTGCAAAGGCAGGAGATTAAAGCATGTGGGCTAAGGAGACTGCTTCAGTTGGACACATAATTCAGGTTTCACTTTGTTCAATATAGCAGGGTGAAAAAATTTTTAGATGCAGTCACTGTTTAAAAAACATCAGTATGTAAATATCTGTCTTCTTTGGACTGTAGTGTCATATTGCTATAAACAGACAAAAAAGGTATTTCTGCTAATTTCCCATGCACTTGTTGGAAGAAATTGCCTATGAAATATTGAATAGCAGTGTTCACATAAACATTCAAATTAGTAATAGATGATAGTTCAGTTATTCCCACTAAACCCAAAGCTTTTAGGGCTGTATTTAATCTTTCCAACTGCAAAGATTTTGTAGAAGTTAGAATATTTTCTTGCCAGCACTTATGTACTGAATTATCATGGCCAGATTTTATAATTCTTTTCCAGAAATTTAAAGCAGTAATTTTGGACCGCAGGGATATTGATATTAGGTTATATTCCCATCGTATACTTTAAACGCAGTAGGCATGTCATAATGCAGGTTAAACATTTGTCTATAAAAATGTTTTGTAAAGACTCTAAGTCTTCAGTAACTTTGCTAAAATCCCATATTTCTGCCTAATATCGTAAAATACTAAGGACATTTGAATTAAATGTTCTCTTAAGAGCTACAAATGAATTATGTGCAAAACTTTTACTGAATCTCTGAACATCTTTCATAGAACGTTTTCCTTGTTTTTAATGTTATATACTGTATATGGGTTTTCCATGTCCAACTTGTATCCATAGTCACACCCAGGTAGTCATAGAATTTCATAACTTCCATGTGGTATGATTATTCTTTTTGCCAGATATTATGATATTGGATAAAACTATGTTTAACTCCAAACCTAACTGTTCAAGATAACTTACAGTGGCATTGATTGCTCACTTCAGACCTAATGGAGTGAAGGAGCACAGAGTGATGTTGCTGCACACATATATATTTGGAAGTACCTATCCATAACTTTGGGGGGATGATATCACCTGTTGTCTTTTTTTTTATTTTCTTCTTTATCCTGGCTGGTCTGCTGTCACCATTAGCCCTGGTCACAGCCCCTGGGACTTCCCTGCCATCTACTGCTGCCATCCCCAGTTATCCCCAGCTTACCTCCCCGGACAGCGGGGCCGGACATCAGTCCCCTTCATCCATGCTGCGGAACTGATATCTGGTCGGGGATGTGGTGATGACAGCTAATTGAATCCCCAAGGAGGGCTTCACATAGACAGCAGACATGCCCACCATCTTTTTCCTGGTTTTCTTGGAGGCAGGGACATGCAATGATGCCAGCATCCACCCCACCTCCCTGATGCCGAGCGCCGGTAGTGTGAGGGACTCCCAGCTTCCTCCAGGAGTCCTCATTGTGCCAGACACTGCCCCACCCTTTTCCAGAGAAGGAGAGCTGCCCAAGAGGTGCTCTATCCTTCTCCCCCTGGCCAGCCCTCCAATGACCCAGGTCCATTCCAGAACCCGGGTTGCCGGTGCTGCAAGTGGAATTCAAACAGTGCTATAGTCTCCATGCAGAAGTTAAACAGTATAGGCATTAGAAAAAACCCTTGTTTTACTCCCCTTTCAATCCTGACATCACCCAAACCATTGCCTTGCATAGAAACCCTAAAACTGGATATATTGTTAGTGTGCACTACAACAGTAAGCAAAAGTAAATTGTTATCAATACAATAATTACCTCAAAAAGCTTTATTGTTCATCAATATGCTATTACAGCTAAAAATCAGAATGCATCTAGAAGTACAATAAACTCATACAACTGACAGTTAATTAAAAAAGTCAGTCTCCAAAATATACTGAGGCTTATGTAGGAAAGATCTGCTACAGCCATAGGAAATAGAAAAAGTGCTCTTTGATAAATATTAGTCATAATATTGTTGCATAATGACCCTCACAAGGACAGGCATGTGAATTAAGTTACATGAAGTCAATAAATTCCTCTAATTAAACTACAAGACTTACTCTCTTTCATAAAATATCATGGATGACAGGTAATTGGCATAAGCTGTATTACAAACAACATAACTAAAATCCAGGGGCAACACAGCTCATAAATTCACCCATCTGTCCAGTAGCAAATTAATATGACCTCCCAAGGTGAAGATATCCAGGACAGGTAACCAACAGAACTCAGACGAGGAAATAACACTGAAGGGCAATTACTTGCCACCATACACCTGAACTTTTCTGTGTCTCAATCTGAGGTACACCAAGTCACAGTAATCACTCCAGCTAAAGTAGGGTTACTCTGGTAGCATTTCCCTCCTACATGCCAGCCTGAGCTTCAAAATAAGGTCTACAATATCTTATCCTAGCAGTATTTTAACAGATCATAACCTTTCAAAAAGCCTACCTATAAACGTATCCTAACAAAATGGCATCAAGAGAATGGCACAAGCAATCCTTGCTGCCATGAAATCAAAGAAATAAATACCAAAAGCAGACTCATCTCATCATCTAGCAAAATGCTAGGAAGCTACAGTAATGTCTCAAGTCTTGGGAGGTCACTGGGCCCAATAGTCCAACAACTAGTGTAGCATATAGGAAATTAGTGACTGAAAGTAAACATATTCCCATGGTAACCTCCCTGACCTCTGACACCAACCCCACAGAGCCTCACCCTTGGGAAGCCACACTGAACAGCCAATAGAAATAGATTGTGAGGATTGTACAGACAAGCTCCCAAGGTCTATCAGTCTAAAATAGGTGTTTTCCCTTCTGAGCCTAATATATTGTTTAGTAAGTCAATTCATCTAAATTAAACTAAGAACATGAATGGCGACATAGTCAACAGTGACATTTCTTAGTGGAACCCCTCATCTGGCAGCAGATTAATCCATACTGTACTGTACTAATAAAAATATTTTGATAAGATGTTGTACTTTTAGAGACTTCTAAAATAATAATCTAAAAAAATCAATATAAATATACAGATATTTCAAGTACTATTGCAAATATATATTTACACAGATGTGCAAATGTACAATCCTCCATGCAAAAAGGTGATCCATTATTAATAAAGGTTCACAGAACATGGACACAAGTGTATCTGCAGCCCCAAAAAACTGACCAGTCCAGGATATGAACCCTCAAGAAATACTCTAGAGGGAACAGGCTTATCTCATAGCCCAAGACAGCATTAAAATGCACTGTTTAGAAAATATTTGGAGTCTTGTGCTGACTACCTTCAATAGCTACTCATAAGCACAATCCAGTCTGCACAGTTTTTGCAATGCAAAGTTTGTTTAAAAAAGAGAAAGCTTTCCTCATAGTATAAATAATTTATTTTTATTTTATTTTATCGAAGATGTTTCACCAGGAAAGGCACACTGAGCAAAAAGATGCTCATCTCACAGTGGGACCGAGGGGTGGGGTTACAATTGAGGAAGGCATACATACTACAGTTAAAATCAGGAGTAGAGCAATACAGATAATGAACATAATTAAGTGTGATTACATTTGAGCTTGTTACATAAGGAGAACAGTACAAAACATGATCATATGTTTATGCTTAGATTCCATAGATTATATCGTCCGACACAAAAGAAAAATGAGCCTCTATACACATAAATATATCTGACCTTTTTCCTAAAATATCAGTATGTATCCAGATGGGAATGGATTGGAGGAACTACACCTGCTAGCAAATATATACTCCTCCTTACAAGAAATTCATTAAACACTACCATGTGGGGAATTATATGTAAGATGGTTCAAAGCAGTCTGACTGCCCGATTCATTATTCCACATAGGAAAAAGAAGATGACATTTTGGAATCAATAAAGTCTCCCCGCACAGCTAACAGAAACTTGATTGAATGAATACAAATTGAACTGGGGCCTTGCTCATGAGATACACCATGGACTCTTCTTCCAGAGTTAATTTAATACTACACAGGATATCTCTGGGCTCTGTACAATCATTTCTATCCATTATAAGGGTACGCTGCAGGAGGAAAAAACAGCACCCACTGCCCCAAACAAAAATTCAAGGACAACTGGAAGTGTTTAAGTCCTTTACATAAAAATAGGCATGAACATAGAGAGCAGTGGCTCAGGAAAACTCACTAATGTTTCACTTAGACAAACTGCTAAGCTTCCTTGGAGTGATGGGGAAGTTTTGACAAAACTGCTTCTTAAATACCAGTTAATTAAACAACACATGACCTTCTATCCAATGGCAAGTGAATACCAATTTTTAAAGATACAGTGATCAGTGAAATGTACCCAACACTGCCATAAATACTTATAAAACACACACCTCATGTGAATAATAAATAGTGTATAAAAAATATACAATATATGCATATCATGGACCATTTAACCCAGGCACAGACATAATGCAAAACTTCCTACATAAAATGCCTCATATATACAGATTTAAATTTAAATTTGATTTTAAATTTAAATTCGGATTCCTATCCCTTCAGGAGTTCATTCAATAGTTCATAAGCTTCAGCTATGGATATTAGTTGAATCAGACATTTGTGATCTCCAAGTAACACCTGGGGTTTCCCACGACAACATGTTAAATATGTGATATTTCAGCTGCCTACATAACTTCCACTTGTATCTTCTAGATCCCAGTTGGCAAATCCCAGGTCTGCATCTAAAATATTACACATGTACCAATGAAACTGAACATATTATGGCAATTGATTTCATGGGAACACTATGTGGGGAGGCTACGAACTCCAAACCCCTACAACCCAACACCCTGCATTCTTACAATCACTGTGTTTTTAACATCTATATTTCTTCAAAAAATCACTCAGCTCTATGCTGTCATTTTGGCCCTGTTCTTATCATGCCCCAACTCAAAAATGGATTTTTGACAGATATTAAAAACACAGTGATTGTAAGAATACAGGGTGCTGGGTTGTAGGGGTTTGGAGTTCATAGCTCTCCCCTACCTCCTCACCCCCATATAGTGTTCCCATGAAATCAGTTGCTATAATATGTTCACGGCTTGCTTCTGTAAGCTCATGCCTATTTTCATATAAAAGACTTAAACATTTCCTGTTGTCCTTGCATTTTTGTTTGTGGCAGTGGGTGCTGTTTTTTTCTTCTGCAGTGTGTTCTTTGACCTTAGCACCACTGCATTATTCCTGGTGCTCTATTGCCTCCAGTACCAGCCCTTATAAGGGTCCAGGCTTGCAAGACTTAGTACTCATATATTCATCTTCTTACCTACAGATAAAAACAGAAAACTGTACACAACTAAGCACTTAAAAATAATACTATTTAAGAAAGGCACTACAACCTCCAGTCCCAGGCAATGTTAGCATGCCTTTAATCAAAGCAATGTGAGCCTTTCAGCACATATGATGCAGTGAGAGTAGCAGTATTTGGCTCCATTCTCCTGTCTCTCTTCTGCTCTCCACTTGTCTGGCAACTCTGTTTGTCTCTTATACCACTCAAAAAGTGCCATCAAAAAAGATAACACCAGGAAAGTAGTATGTCTGAACAGTCCATATTCTCCGAATGTTAGAAGCTCTCAGTCAAGTGAGAAAACACACATTTAAATGCAAAATTCATCTGGCAAATTGTCTTGAAGCACTGGAAGGAGCATCTTTCACCAACTACTCACAGTTCACTACTCCCCACAGCAGCCAAACTGAATGTGAATAATTGCTGATCTATTTCTGCAACATGCTCCTCAGGTTTGCCCCATTTCCTGAGAGTCTCACTAGCAACTATTTAGCAAACTCTGGGAACTGAATCAGACAGAACTTTGATTTAAAGACTAAAAAGTCTAAAAAGCTATAATGCTGGTTTAGAAAGAAACATTTTTCAGAGCTGAGCAGTGGAACAGAGCAGCACTGTGGCCACCTTGCTGCTCCACCTCCCCCCTTCAATTACCCCAATTGCCCCATTAACCCATCATTATCTAAAATATTCCATAACAGTCACCAATTTAAGTTATCAAAAGTGGACTTAAGGTCCAAACAGGCCACATACAATGGTTGACCTTTCCCCTGTGTGTATTTCTCTATCAAGTAATTTGAAACAAATAAGTTATCAGAGATTCAATATCCCTCTCTATAACTGACTTGTGTGCAAGAAATTGTTTTTCTGCCATTCTTCTACACGTGGCAGCAAGACTGAAGTATAACTTTTAAAGCCCATGCATAAAATAGATATTGGCCCATACTTATTTGGTTCTAGAACACTTCCTTTTTTGTACGTGAGAACAACTGCTCCCCTATTCCAATCCTTGGGTGCTTTAATGATGTGCTTATCACATTAAAGAGCTAGTGGAACCAAAACAGACATAAACATTACACATATTTTAAGAAGTAGTCAGTTGTAACTTTTTATTTCTGAAGTATTTTTCTTTTTTCTTTTATCTCATTAAAACATTTTCTATGTAATAATATTGCGCTGGATGTGTGGAACTGTTCTCAGTCTAGTAGCTGACATGTCTATCTCTATTCTCCTACTACATCACTACATCATTAGTATTATGAACTCACTGACAGTGATATTACAGGTGACTGACCTGGCAGCTACTGAGTGGATGTCCCTAAGCAGCAGTGATGTCACAGTCAGTGAGGTCACAATGCTGAACATGTAATTGGGAGACCAGAGCATGATATGTCAACTGCCATGCAGAGTGCTGTTCCACACGTCATGCCTACTAACACCAGGTAAACAATCTTCTAATTAACCAAGTGGAAAATAAAAAGTACCTCAGATATGAAAGGTAATGGCTGACTGATTGTAAAAACTAATATTAGTTTTAGGCAGTACACTAGCTCTTTAAATAGTTCATCTGCCAAGTCATCTGGGCTGGGGGATTTATTTTTTCATTTGTGCTGTTATAGCCCAAAATACTTCATGTTCTATGAACATCATTAGGCAGAAAGATGTACAGTATTATTTGAACATACAGAATTGGCATGGGAAGTGTGCTTTAATTGATACTTTGCATGGAAAAAAAGACTGCCAAGTTGCTGAACTAATATTACAATTTGTGTTATGTTGCTTGTTTCATATGTCAAATACCACAAGGTCCCTGAAGCTCTGAGAATTGTTATTAGCTGCTTCATCTTGCAACTGTGACCATAATATATGCTTATATTACTTTTTTTTGATGTATTAATGATTATTTTAAACTCCTGTGATTTAACCAGTTGTCATCTTGTAAATTGTTTGAGTTCCATATATTCTGCATACCACTTGTGTTTATTAGTTTTGTTTTTATTTAGTGGTATTCAAGCTTCTTTTGTCAATTCCTTCATCAATACAATGATAATATTGTCATAAGCAGCATATATGTTAATAATGTGTGTTTTTACAAATTCATTTTTGGCACCTTGATCTGTTAAATGTATGAGAGAATGAACTCATGCAGGATCTTTCTAACACCTTCTAGTAAGTATGGCATCCACTTTAGGATTTTGTTGTTGTTGTGTATAATCATATTTTTGTCAGCATTTTTCCTCTGACTTCTGTCCTTAGCTCCAATTGTTATCCCCACTGATTTACAGTGTAGTAAAATAGGTAAATGATTACTTTCCTATACAGGTTCCACACCAATTTTTACACTTTTATGGAAGGAGAACACAACCAATACACATAAGTGTAGTACGCTGCTTCCCTGCAATGTTTTAAAAGCGATGTCCTACATTATGTACCCATTGGTTTCTTCCATTTATAATCTGTAAAAAGAATATTAGTTGCTACATCAAGAAGCTGAACACCTCTCATTAACTTTTATATCTCTGGAATTCTGTAAAGGATTATTAAAGAAATCATCAATTTGCTAGGTGTTACTATAACATTCCTGTCTATTACCTACTCTATCATTGAAGTCTGCCATTATGATAATGGACACACTTGGCTTATTAAGCTGCCTTTCAGTTACCACACAGTTTGATTTTTACATGGAGGCTGGGGTAGTATATACACTGATGCTGATAAATTCCAGTTTTCATGTAGAACAAATGCCTAAACACAGGTAATATGGAAAACCACTGATCAGTAGTTCATGTAAGTAAAATGTTGGTGTCAAAACTAGCATTGCTATATCCCCCTTTGCTCTCTTCCATCTATTTTTCTGTGCTGCTTCATATTTTCAGCATGTGAACCATTCTATAGACAGGCTTTTACCTCTTCACCATGTTTCTTGAAGGTGTATTGCATCATACTTGCTTAGTTCCTCTATCCAGCCCCAATCTTTTATTCACTAATTAGGCTATGTTCCAGTTAGCCACTCTTTCAAATGGCATAATTCTAAATCTAATATAATTCTATCTTCTTCAGAAGTGTAATCTGTTATTGAGCTCACATTGAATTTGAGGCAGTCACTGAGTGTTGATTCTTTAACAGGTGATTCCTTTAAAACTGTTTTACAATTTATCTTATGTCCACATTGCAGCCTTCTTCTGATTTGCTTCTGGTTCTTCCACACTGAGTACTCACTGTTCTCTGTTATTGAGTGTACAAATTCCACTGGTATTACATATTCTGTGATTCTCTTTTGTTGTTTGTCATTTGTATCTTTTAGCTTTCTTAATTAAGAATTTCCTTTATTTTGCAATATTACTTTTTCCTTTTTTGGCACTAGTTGTTAGAGCTAACTTTCCCTCCTTTTGGCAAGTGTGGAATTTGGATTCACCTCCAGTTCTTTGAATGTTTGTTTTGCTTCCAGCAATAGTTTCCTTGTATGAGTGGAATGAAGGGTAAGACATATGATTCCCTTCATCTCACCTGTTTGATAATGATAAACTAACACTATAGTATGTCTGTCCAGTTAAAAACACCTCCCAGTATTCCTTTCCAATATTATAAGTTAAAATCTTTCAATTGGTAGAATTTTCATGTTTTTTGTCTTAGGGTTTCCTTTAATAAATACAGTTGGGAGACATTCACTACTTTCTGTTTTCCTCTGTTTCCTTTTCTCTTTTTCTGTGTTCTTGCTCTTTATATACATTTTGTTAGTCTCTAGATGTGTTACATGATCTATTCATGTTCTCCTTTCTTCTGTCTGCTTTTTTTATCTGTTTCTCTTATTGCTCACTTTTATTAACTTAAACATCCTTAATATTCTTAAAGAGCTAGTCTACTGCCTGTAATAAATAGTACTTTTCTGATGCAGTCAGCTGTCACTTTTTATATCTGAAGTACTTTTTTATTTTCTGTTTGCTTTTCTGTTTGTTAATTAGAAGATGTTTCACCAGGTAGTACTGGGCTGATGGGTGCAACAGCGCTATTTTGGAGGCCCAAAAAAAGCAAATTCTGTACCTCCCACTACATCATCAGAAATGTGGCCAAACACACCGAGGCACCACAACCCTTGCCAGATGAGCAGTGACTTTCACAAATTACCAATCAAAATTCAAGAAATTGTGACACCACTAGTAACCAAGAAGAGCAAAGCCCTGCTGCTTCATGTGAAAGTGAATAATCTGGCAGTGAGAAATGGTTCTCATTGGTTATAGTGATGTCACAGTCAGTGTGGTCTCAGTGTTGATGATGTAGTCGGAGGAACAGAACTGACTTTTATTTAGCCTATAGACAGAATGCTGCTCCACACATCAACCCAGTACTGCCAGGTTGAAAATCTTATAATTAGCAAACAGAAAAGAAAAATTATGTCAGATACAGGAAGTGATAGCTGACTACATCTGAAAGTTATTAATAATTGTAGGCAGTACACTAGCTTTTTAATTATATTCTCAGCTGGTGCATCTATTGTTGTTTTCTTCCCATTCAAATTATTATCCTATTTTTCTGCTCTTATTTTCTTTTTTCTTCACAGCTTCAAGTGTGTTCCCCAATTTTTTTTCATCTGTGCATTTTCTTTTGGCATACTGTTTTTCTTTTGTTCCTTAATTATATTTCTACTTTCCTTACTACTGTTGCCTGAATTTGGCAAATTATTATAATCCCTCTGATCTATTTCATTATTGATCACATTTTCAAATAATAGTGTTAATAATTAAATAATTTGGCTAACATAATCATTGTTTTTACAGAGTTCTATCTTAATTTGATTCAAGCCAACTTGTACCATTTTTAATTCTATGTCACAGTTACCTGCTTGTTTAATTTTACAAACAGGCTCCTGCCCTTCCTTAGGACCACTATTTGAGCCTGAATTTACCCACTTTGTTATTTCTGTCATAATGTATGTTGTTAGGTGTCTGTTATGATGGAGGATCTAAGTTCAGTTGATCCACATGTGGCAAAATACAATTTTCAAAATCAATCAGCATTTTTTTTTGTTTGTTTGGATTTCCTATAAAAGATTTAATTGGGATCATTGCTGGGCAAAATGATTGTGCTTATCGTCTAAGTCAATGTTTCTAACCTGATACTAGGTTGTGCATGTGTTTTCAGTTTGTTTCTTATCCTTTTGATGTTTTCTAATAAATCTACCTTTCTGAGGTTCTATTTCTTTACTTTACTTTCTGGCAATATTTGTTCACTGAATTTTTCCAATGCTCTTATCTCTTGCAATAATGATTATTCTCTTACTAATGGAAAATATCTACCTTCCTTTATTGGAAATGATGTGTCCCTGTGTATTAGAGAGCCCAGTGCTCTCAGAATTCCATTAGGACCTAATAAATCTAATTGTGCTCCTGGCATTACAGAATAATTTGTAATCATTTTATTTTTGTTTGATTTGATTATATATTTCTGTTGTCTTTCTTTATTTTGTTTCTTTCATGCCCAGGGATGTTTTCTTTCTTCCCACCATTGTATACCCATATACAAGTTGCTTAAATGTCAAAGATATGGTAAAACATGCTTACTGAAAATAGTATCTGCACATAAAAAAATAATTATTCAACAAGTAACACATTTAAATGTGCAGCATAATGTATGAACAAGCCTTCAAATAAATTAGATAAAAATTATTACATGTCCCAAATTAGTAATTACTTCAGTTGCTAATATTAAGCTGGTAATCCATTAGTAAGGTGAAAAACGTAAAGCAACAGTGCACATGATACTGGCTAGTCAAAGTTCTTTGTGATGATGTTTCTGGGTTGGTAGCTTTCTTTGGTTTTCTCCAGAAAAGGCAAAAGCCATAGGCTTTCTAGGTAACAGTTCTTTCCTTTTAACTTTGTTCCACTCCATAAAAAGCAGGTTATTTTCTTCCAGAGTTGAGGCTCCCCACTTCTTTCTTGTTGCCAAAATTCTTACACCTATAATAGGTTGAATATTTAACTAATGGCAGATTACCACTATACTACAAAATATCGCTAAACATATTCCTTCCTTTTTTATGATAAAAATTGTATCATGAGTTAAAAGAGGTATACAAAGGACCACCAAATAAAAATCATAAGATATCCTTGCCAGGATAATCCCATGGAGATGCAACACCAAGAATGGTCCAGAGAATCCAGTGTTGAACATTCTAAGTAACTAGAAGCAATACCATATCTAATAAGGATTACAAAAAAACAGCAGCTTGATAGTGGAAACCCAACAATGCATAGAGGTAAAGGAATACAAGCAACTTCCCCTTTTCTTTTTGACAGACAATATAATGGGAAAAGTTCTGAGATTTATACAATAAACAAATATTATAACTACTTAACCATACATTGCAACAGACAAGTAAATGTTTTAACAGTTAAGAAGCACTAACCAGGTAGGAAGGAGAAATTGGAGATGGTGCAGCTGTTACTATAACAGAAAATTGGCAATGTAATGAATGGGGGGGGGAGTTATACCAGACCCTAGTTAATCACTTTTATGTTGCATGACAGGAAAGCTGGGAGCTAAGAAGTGGCCTTGCAGTATAGTTCAATATGGGGAAGATAGAAAGGGGACCCAGACTTTGTCATGCTGACCCAACTAACCGGTGGAAATTAAATGTACCCACTCAAAACATGCTATTTTCTCCAGTTCCAACAACCATTCAGAGGGCATGGTCATGGTGGTGGTGGTGGGGGGGGGCCTTATTCTCCAGTATCTAAGTATGACTCTTTTTGCTGTGACAAGTACACACATAAGCCAATGTTTGAGTGCAGTTGGGAAGGGAGGGTGTTCATCTTTTGAGCAGAAAAGACTTGTAGCTTTCAGAGTGATTTCTGTGTTCATTATTGCTCTACAAGTCTTCTGGATCTCTGTCCAGAAGGGGTGAAGGAATGGGCAGGTCCAAAGAATATGGGAGATGTTGCTGGTTGAGGGAAAAAAAACACCAGCATTGGTCTGTGGGCATCAGGCCCCACTTGTTTAGTTAAGATGGGGTTCTATGCCATCTGTGCAATATTTTAAACTGGATAAAGAGGATGTGAGTATCCCTAAGGGCTGATTTTAAGTGTTTCCTTCAAGATTTACACTCTGCTGGGGACAAGGAAATACCCAGTTCAGCCTACTATTTTCTTTGCTGTGTCTCCAGTGTTGTGTCTGAGAGAAAAGGCATCTGTAAAAAGAGTTGAACCTTAACTGTGTGTCCTCTGAAGGTGCCAGTATTTTATCCATTGTGATACCACCACAGTGAAAGCTGCAGTCAAGAAGTGTAGTGATTGAGGAGTGGAGCTGGAAATATTGCTAATGTCTGTGTTTCTCCAGCCCTAACTCTATTTTGAGTTGCCCAAAAGATTTCAGATAACCGGTCAAGTGGTCGATTAGATGGGAAAGGAACATAATGCCTTAAAAGGACCAGGCAGGCAAACACACTCCTTTCTGAAAAAAAATTTAATGTCTCAAAACCTCATCCTATGATACCTTTCAGTACATGAGGAGAAATCATTTAAGTATCAGCTATGTATTAAAAATATTGAATATTTTTCCAGGATAAATAACAGTAACAAATAATTAATGCGATATTAAATCATTTTAAAATGAGGGAAGGAACTTACATTGTGTGCATATACAGTTTAAAACTCAGTATATTAAAACCCAATGCTGTCTAACAAGGAGTATCTCAAAAAAGCATCAGAGCACTGCTTGCACTTTCCTTGCAATACAGTGGTGTATATAATTTGCTGGATGCTATTGTTTGTAATTACAAGTCAGATAAGATGGACAATAAGCTTTGTCCACTATAAGCCATTTAAGCTTCATCCGGTGGCTCTTACGCCATTTGCTGGTTGCTCCAATCTCCTATTGCTATTAAAGGCAAAAATGTTTTGCTAAGGGCAGTTTTGCTTTTCTGGCTCTGGCTTTTCTGACTTTTTCCAGCTTCAAATAAGATCACTATCTCTCTCTTGCCTCTACTCCTTTCCTCTCTTGGCTAGGATTGAATACTATTTCTTTAAGCTCCTTTCTTCCTCTAACCGCTCCCTTTGAGCCTCCCACCATCCCCGTCAACTGGCTCCCCCGGAATATACCTTCACTGAGGTCCTCTGCAACTGGACCCATGGTTGTCCCCTGCCACCAGTAGCACACCTGTGAGGCATTGGTCTCTCATCCTACCACATGGAGGGGTGTTCCCTCCACTTTTTCTCCCTGGCCCCTGGACGTGCAATGGGTGCAATGTCTGAGCTCCACTTCTGTGGAGACGGCTCCAGTGCCCTGTATGTGGTATCCCCCCTGCTTTGCAGTGTGCAAGTGCTACCGCCCAGCTACTGCTGGGCAGCAGGCAAGTAGTGCACCACAGCATCCCACGTTCCCAAGGGAGGAGATCTGTCCTGGGATGCTCCATCCTTCCTCTCCCCACTAGCTGTCAAGCCACATGAGTCTGTTCCTGATCCTAGGTCACCATTATAGTGCGAGGTGTGGTGTCCAGCACCTCAACCCTCAGTGCTACTGGGCCAGTTGTGTCAAGGACTGAATACAAACTGCCATAAAAGGTAGTGGGGTCTTTTATTCCACAAATGGCATTTGATGTCACCAGTCTGTCTGGCATGAACATTTGAAATTTAAAATCCAATTAGCC
Source organism: Neoceratodus forsteri (assembly GCA_016271365.2). NCBI lineage: Eukaryota > Metazoa > Chordata > Ceratodontiformes > Ceratodontidae > Neoceratodus > Neoceratodus forsteri. The sequence continues at coordinate 1,577,720,231 of CM057449.1, read as the reverse complement.
AACCTGCTCTGTACACCTTAAACATTTAACCATTTTTTTCCAGAAATTATTATATGTTTAAAACTTTAGTACTGCACAAGATGACACATTTTAGAATATGTTTAAGATAATTTAAGATGTAACGAATGTGTAGATAGATACGACTCAAAGTAAGCAACACAAGAAACAGTGGAACGGCTTATCTGAGCCCACTGTTCTAAACGAAACTGAGTTAACCTGTCTATCACAACAAGAAATTAAGTGTGAGGGGGATATAACTCGATTTTACAGAATGTGTTGAGACTTATGAACTAAGTACTTTCTTCCTTTTCTCATTTTCACACAGGGATTTGAACACAAGTTATACCACAAAGTGATATATTCAAAAATGATACTTTCAAACAGTTTCTCAATTTCTCATTGATCTCTCTCCCACTCACTTCTAGTCTCTCCACATTTTCTCCTTCTTAAAATCCAACTCCTGAGCTCCATGCAGCACAGTCAGCACACATGGCCCTTCTGAATCTTTGCTCCAACAATTTCATTGTCTTATCTTATGGCTCAAGGTCTCCATATGGCCCCACAGCTCCATGTCTGCATGTCTCCCCGACTCCAGCCCACCAGTAACAGAGGACTCCAGCTTTTCAGCTCCCCAATGCTCCAATAGTCCAGGTACTCTCAGGGATCATAAGTCTCTGAGTGAAACAGAAAGCAGACAAAAACATGCTTAGCTCAGTGCAGTAAATCTTTTACAGCTATCAATCAACATGTGCTCATACCTGGTGCTACATATAGTCCGGCATCTAGTCAAAGACAGGTGGCTACTCTTCAACAGACCAGTCTCTCAGGTGCCATCTTGAATCATCACTGGATACTGGCACTAGGGCTCTCAGCTGTTTTCCTGCAAATGATGTTCAATAGCATGTGATGGGTAGATGATGGATTTGCCTCTTCTTGGAGTGTCTGCACACTGCAGCTTACCAAACTCCAGCAGACTTAATCCAATTTGCCCATGAAGCCCCACAATCTGTTGATTCGCACTGATCTTTTTTATAAAAGGTCAATAAATTTGTAATACAGAATCTGTTTGTGGTAAATCCACGTAGGGTACTATCACACTTTCACTTAACCTTACCCTAACGTATTGTATTGTTCAGAGTACATGTACTAGTAGTTTATTTATTTGACAGTCTTACAAACAGGCATTATGATATATAAAAATAAAATAATAAATAGACTAGACACGTGTTTCCGTGTACCACATCAAGGAAAGTTCCAACATTAATACATTTCCTATCTATACAGTTGAAATCCTACATTAGCAATGTTCACATATTGAGGTTCTTTTTGAACTATACATTTCATATTACACAGCATTTCCTGGTGGTAGTATATGGAAAAGATGATTATTAGATAATGCCCCATATTCCATAGGACATGTTAAATGATTGTAATAATCCAGGCCCTGGCTCAACTGGGAACAATTCATTTTGTACAAATTCAATAATACCACTGTGATTTCTTTGTTTCATAAAAGCTCTCAAGTAACTCAACAATGTTTTTATCTGGTTAACCTCCTGTGAGTGTAATAAGATAAAAACACAGTTGTACAATGCAGTGGTATACATTCTGATGAAACTAACTGAAGGTTTTCTCTCCACTTTCCATACAGTGGACACTGTAATAACATATGAAGTAGGTTCTTTTCCATGTCTTTACTACATGGACAACAAGGATCGCCTTTCTTGCTTGTCTTTACTGCATTTCATCACCAGTATTTTTCTAGGCAAGAGATCAGACTTGACCAAGGTTACCAACCACCATTCTTCAGGATTCAAAAAGTTAAGTGCTCCTCTATTCCACATGAGATATGATTAGTAGCCAGACAAGGTGCAACTCCTAGACTTTCAAATGAGCTCTGCACTCACGTGCCAATTGAATCCAACAAGTCACCAACCTCTCTTTCAGTTGAAAACATAGTTGTTTTTTTTATTTAGGTTGCACAGATTCATATATTGCAAGCTGCACCTTCAATGTTCATTCACATTAAGGGTTGTGAATGAATATTGAAGGATCGAGTGCAGAGCTCATTTGGAAGTCTTAGATTGCCATTTGAGGCTAGCAACCCCCCGCCCTGCACCGGGTTTATTGAGCACATGTCTTAGGAGGTTTAGGCCAAGGTCCAACTCTTGATGTCCTTAATTTAACCATATCAGCCTCTTGGGTTCAATGAATAATCTACATTTAATATATTTTCTATAGAAGTTAGCAATTATGATGTTTCTGAAGTAATCTATCCATAAATTATTATGAGCTAATTCTGACAAAATGTCCTTCAAGGTGGATAACCATAGGGAAGGGGAACCAGAATGTAAAATTGGATTTTACTAAAGCGCTGGACAATAGATGGACTTTATTCTTTGTATATTAAAGATCACGTGCAATGGTTCTTGCATATTTTTTACAAAAGCTTGAAAAGCTGAAATTCAAGTCCCTGTGTCATGATTAGTGTTTCCTGAAAATTTCATGTTGTCTGGTTTTGTGGTTTTCTTTAAATCAATATTTGTTAACTTGCTCTACAGTGGCCGAAAACAGTGGAATTATTTCTGTCCTCTCAGTCAAACTTAGAGTGTGATGACATTATTTTGGGGTAGCTTGTTGTTTCAGATTCCCAATTAGAGCAGTAATTGGTGGAGTTAATGGTTTTCTGAGCTCTCCAAGTTTCTTACAAACCCAGCCTCTGGTTTGTGTTTAGATAGATCAGCTTAAAATATAACATTATCTTCTCATAAAAAGCAAATAATTTCAGTTTCAGTTTCAATGCTGAATTGAAGTAGTGGAAATCTTTCTCTGTGAGAAATCAGCTTGTCTGTATAACAGCTCTCAGTTCTTTCTATTCAAAAATCAGATTTTTTTTTCTAACTGTGTAACACAGGACTATTTAATGAATATAAAATAAATCTAAATTTTATTCATTCACAGAAGCAGTTGTCTTTGATGTTGCCTTCATAAAAACATTCATGTAAAAACATTATTTTCATGTCAGATTGACAAACAGTACATGTGATTGAAATACTGTAGCAGAGAGTGACATGCACCTGTCTAAACTCCCAAATTTCAATTCTTTGGTGGTTTCTGTGTGTAAATACATCATGTATGTGTATAACTAGAAACACTGTGGCATCGTGATGCACTGTGTCTCTGACCCACAGTTGAGGCAGCTGCAGTCTACTGCCACCTGTCCCTGCCCCACAAGCCCCCGCCTTCTGTTCCACATTTGAGGCTGCTGCATCCTGCTGCCCACTGTCTTCTCCTACACATCAGGGATTGTGCACCCTACTGCCTCCATCCCCTGCCTAAAGAATCAGGGCTGCTGCACCATGCCACCCCCTGCCTAAACAGTTGGGGTTGCTGCATCCTGCTACCCTGTCTCCTGACATTCACAGTTAGGAAAGCTGCATGTGTTGCCACCTGTTCCTGTTTTCACAGTCAGGGTTGTTATGCCATACTAAACCCTAGAGTGCCAGGTTTCCTGCCTCCACATCTGGGGTTGCTGTACCATGCTGCCCTAGCCATCAGAGGTGGGGCTTTTGCTACACTGTGCTACCCACTTCCATTGTCCCAAATGGGGACCACCTGTACCCCATCTCACAGTCAGGGCTGCTGTACCCTGATGCTCCCTGTGTTCTGCACCACAGTCAAGACTTCTGCATCATGTTGTCCTCTATCCCCTGTCACCAGAGACAGGGCTGCTGCACCCTACTCCTTTCTGCACAGTTGGGGTTGCTATGACCTGCTGTGCTCTAGAGCCATATGCCTCTGCAGTTTGGGCTACTGCAGCATGCTGCCACTTGTCACAAGATTCAGGGCATTTTCTGCACCCTGTTGCATGCCTCAAGAGTTGAGGCAGTTGCATCCTGCTGTCCCCCTGCCACCAGAGTCAGATCATTTTCTACACCCTGCTGCCCACATCCCTTGTTGCAAACAGGCATGGCTGCTGCACTCTGTCCTGCAGTTTGGGCTGCTGTATCCTGATGTCACCCCTATCTCCTGCCCAAACATTCAGGGCTGCTACACTCTGCTGTCCTCTGTCCCCACTCCCACAGTCAGGGACATGGCACCCTGTTGCCCGTTGTTGCTCTCTCCATAGTCAGGGCCACTGTCCTGTGCTGTGTTACACCCTAGAGTCTCATGCTGTCAGCATCCACAGTCGGGGCTTCTGAAACCTGCTATGCCCGTCCATTACCCCAAATGGGCTACTGCACAATGTGCATCCTGTACTCTTGTCAGGGCTGCTGTACCCTGATGTCCACCTGTGTTCTGCTCCACAGTCTAGGCTTCTGCACCATGCAGTCCTTTGTCCCTTGCCACCATTGTGCCTACTGCAACACACAGCCCCTTGCCTCCACAGGCAGCGGACAAGGTGCAGCAAATGCCCTTACTCTTGTGCTACACCTGTCCCAAACAGTTGGGGTTGCTGCACCCTGCTACCCTCTCTCTCTCACCCTTACAGTCAGGGACACTGCACATATAGCCCCCTGTACCTGTCTCAGCAGTGTGTAGCAAATGATCTGACTCTGGTGGCAGGGGGACAGCAGGGTGCAACTGCCTCAACTGTGGAGGTATGCAATAGGATGCAGCAAATATCCTGAATCTTGTGGGAAGTGGCAGCATGGTGCAGCCACCCAAACTGCAGAGGCATGGGACTCTAGGGGCACAGCTGGCCACAGTAACCCCAACTGTGTAGAAAGGAGCAGGGTGCAGCAGCCCTGTCCGTGGTGATGGAATAGAAGACAGCATAGTGCAAAAGCCTTGACTGTAGGACAGGACACATGGGGTATCAGAGTATAGCAACCCTGACTGTGAGATGGGGTATACATGGTGCAGCAGCCCAGACCATTTTGGGCAATGGCAGTGGGTAGCTTGGTGCAGCAAAGTCCCACCACTGGTGGCTAAGGCAGCATGGTGCAGCAGCACCAGCTGTAGAGGCAGAGAACCTGGCACTCTAGGACTTAGAACAGCACAACAGCCCTGACTGTGGAGACAGGAATAGGGGGCAACAGGTGCAGCATCCCTAACTGTGAAGGTGGGGGAGAGAGGGCATCAGGGTGCAGCAACCTCAATTGTTTGGGCAGGGGGCATCAGGGAGCTGTAGTTCTGATTCCTTAGGCAGGGGATGGAAGCAGCATGGTGCACAATCCATGACTGTGTGAGAGATGACAGTGACAAGCAGGGTGCAGCAGCCTTGAATGTGGAGCAGAAGGCAAGGCTTTTGTGAGGCAGGGGACTGGTGGCAGTAGACTGCAGCTGCCTCAGCTATGGGGCAGAGACATGGTGCATCAGGATGCCACATAGTGTTTCTAGTTATACACGTACATGATGCATTTTCTAACAGAAACCACCAAAGAAGTGACATTTTGAGTTCTGACAGTACCTGAGCTTAAAATACTGTAGCAGAGTTTGACAAGCATCTGTTTGTCAATCTGACATGAAAAAAAGGTTCTTACAAGATTGTATTTATGAAGGCTACATCAAAGACAAACTGTTTCTGTAAATGAACAAAATTTAAATTTATTTTATATTCATTAAACAGCCCTGTGTTATATAGTTAGAAAACAAATTAAGGTTTGATTAGAAAGAACAGAACTGTGATACAGACAAGCTGATTTCTCACAGAAAAAGATTTCCCCTACTTCAATTTAGCACTGAAACTGAAGTGTTCAGTTTTTTAAAGGAAGGAAATGATAACATAAGCTGATCTATCTAAACACAAACCAGAGACTGGATTTGTAAGAAACTTAGAGAGCTCAGCAAACCATAAACTCTACAGAGTGCTGCTCTGACTGGGAATCTGAAACAGCAAGCTACTCCAAAATGATGTCATCGCTCTCTAAGTTTGACTGAGAGGACAGAAATAACTCCACAGTTTTCAACCACTGTAGAGCAAGTTAACAAATGCTGATTTAAAGAAAAGCACAAAACCAAACAGCATGACATTTTCAAAAAACACTAATCATGACGCAAGGACTTGAATTTCAGCTTTTTAAGCTTTTGTTAAAAATATGTAAAAAACATTGCACATGGTGTTTAATACGTCATACCCACGTACCGTTATTTGGAAAAAAAGCTATCCCTAGATATAGATACTGTTTAACAGTTTCAGTTTTTTTTTCTTATGTATATAGCATGAACAGTCCTTATTGGTCATGAAAATAATTATCTTTGTTTTCTCCAGATCAATCCTCATGTTTAATTGAGTACATAATACATTAAATTTATCTAATTTTCTCTGGAGTCCCACTGGTAAAAGTGAGAACAAAACCATATTATCTACATACAATAAGAGCTGTGTATGATTTTGCTTTTATATGTAGGGAGTGAACCCTGTCCTTATCCAAGTCCAGTAATATTGTATTAACATATAAATTAGATAGGCAGGGGGCCAAAAGGCACCACTGCTTTCAGAGTACCTGATTTCTCCAACACTGGGTGATTGATTTTGGGGACTTCAATTTTACACTGTTCGAAATGTAATCCGATGTGTTGAAAACAAGCAAAGGGAGGAGTTTAAGACAGAAGCTATCTCCTTCAGTTCTATATGCTCTTTCCCAAATATCACAATCAGCCCAGCTATTCTGCCATATTCCTTGCTACTGAATAATGCACATAGCCAAAGAAGATTTTAAAGTTATCTTTACGATGTGTCAGTTTAAACCCAACTTTTTTCCTTTCCTTCTTGATTACCTTTTTGCACTGAATACATGTTACCCTGTACCTCCTAGCACTGTCCTTGGTTCCTGTTTTCTGTAGTCTATTACAGAGCCTCTTTTTATTCGCAATGTTTTTAGCCACCTTATCTGTAAGCCACATAGGTTTCTTTCCTTTTATGCTGCATAAATGTTTTATGGGCACTTGAGAGTAGGTGTACCAGGGGAAGTCAGAAAAATTGCCCAGACAATTGAGAACTACTTGTGAGTGTCCCTCTTCCACTACTTGTCTGCCAAGGATATCCCACAGAGATTGTGTATAAGTAAGCCATATATGAAGGTAATCCATGAAGTAGGCACATGAGGAAGGGCACCATCAGTTAGGGTGACACCTTCCTCACACAATCCACTCACGGCAACCAACGGGTAGGGCGACTGGATGAGGGGGTGGGCGAACTAGGCAACAAGATGCCGCTATATGTACGCGCAAGGTGGAGTGGGAATGAGCATGGTGAGTGTGGGCTGGGGTGTGGAAAGGCTGTAGGGAGTGGTGCTGCAGTTGTCGGTCGAGCTGCGGTGTTGCATTGGGGATTGGGCAATGGCTGGAGTGGCTGAGGTACTGGGTTCGGGTCTGGGCGCTGGTGTGATTTTTATTGCACCTGGCCTGAACCTTTTTATTTTTACTACTTTCACCCCCCCGACATGCACCCCCCCGGAGTTGAGAATCCTTAAGTAGGGGGGTGCAGGAGACGAAGCCCCCTGTGAAGGGGTGGTGTGGGGGGCACAGTCCCCCAACACAGAAAGTAGTAAAAATATGTCCTGGCACCATTGTGCTGGTGTGCCAAGGTTGTCAGAGTGCCAAAAATGTGTTCAGCACTCTGACTGATCGATAATACCGATCGCCTTTAGGCGTTCACCATTATCACATAGACCCATATATGAAATATCTATGTGTGGGCTGTTGTGCATTTACAAGCCACATCTGCAATCCAGATCTGCATCTGTGTGTTTGGTGCAGGGACAAAGATGGGCTCTACCATATTCAGTAGCTGTTCCTGGCCCTGGGGTCAGAAGAAGCAGAGCTGCATTCTTATTACTGTCCCCAGGCTCAGCAGTGGAAGTGGCTCTGCCATAGTGAGAGACTGATCTGGTTCTAGGGACAGAAGGGGCAGAGCTGTGTAGTTGTTACTGTTTCCACAGACTTGGCAGTAGAAGTCACTCCACCAAAGTGACTGACTGATCTGGATCCAAGGACAGAAGCACCAGAGCCGTGTTGTTGCTACTGTCCCCAGGCTTTGCAATAGTAGTGACTCTATCACAACACATAGATGTTCCAGGTCTGAAGACAGAAGCAGCAGAGGCTTGTTTTTGTTACTGTCCCAAGACAGAGCTTGCTCTGTCATCATAACATTTGGCATCTGTGACAACTTGGCTGCCAGTGGCACTGGAACTGGTCCTGACCCCAGCAGAGGTGTGTATATGTATGTATGTGTGTGTGTGTTTTCATGGTTGCAAACTAGACAGCATTCATGCCTACTCAGGGAGGACAGTCAGTTGAACCCCATACACCATTACAGGGATCTGAGCCCAACAAGACAGCAGGAAGTGTTAACAAGAACATGCAGCCAGCAGCCATCATATTGTTCCAGCTGACTGAGTGATCAGTCATTGGAGAATATAGAGGCATTTGAGGAGATCAGGGCAGATAGTTTGTCATGAATGAGGTGTATGTGTGTGGGGGAGGGGTTAGGGAGACTGGGGAAGGGGTCTCACATGGGTGATTTAAATGTGTGGGAGGGAGGTTCTGGGAGATCAGAGGAATGGACTGTCATGGGTGAGGTGTGTGCAGTGGGAGGTATTTGAGGAGAATCGAGGATGGAGTTTACCATGGGTGAATATGAGGTGTGTGTGCACGTGGGTGTGCTTACATGTGTTGGGGTGGGGTAGTTGGGGAGATCAGGGGAAGAGGCATGGTATGTATAGGGGGGTCTAACAATACTAGTGTAAGTATTTATTGTTTCTGTCCACTTACCTGTTATGCAGTCTGTATTGGTTTACTCTATTTTATTTTGTACTTAAATTTTCATGATGTTTTTACTCTGTACAGCAATGACTATTTTGGATTGATGTTGTATAACAAAAAATGGATTGCAGAGTGTGTGTGTGTGTGTGTGTGTGTGTGTGTGTGTGTGTGCACGTGCGTGTATGTATGAGTGTGTGTTTTGTAGTAATGGCAGTGGAGGGATGAGTGGCAATAGTGTGTGTGTGTGTGTGTGTGTGTGTGTGTGTGTGTGTGTGTGTTTTCAATCACAGACTCCAACACTGCTGAACTGCTGGAGTCTGTGAGAGAAAACACTGGCTGCTTCTAAGTAAGCAATAATACCCAACAGAATGGGTGGTATTGGGCTATACCAGACCACCCAGGGGCATAATGATGCCTGATGCCGCAGACAGATGGCCTTCTAGCCCCTGAAAGGTCCAGTATAGCTCAATACCACCCAACCTGAAGGGTATTTTTGAGCTTAGAAAATGGGTATATGTGACATTTTATATAGGAGTTAAAAAATTAAGAAATTAAAAAAAGAAGTAAAAGTCAATTTTAGCCCCTGCAGGGCCATGGACTGATATATCAGTCCAAAATTCCTATGCGTTCTAATTCTGTCAGCAGCCTTAGGGTTAATCCACTTTTTGGTAAAGTAGTCCATCTACTGGTATACATGCAAGTAGATAGCACTGCAGAATTCAACAACTTTTTTTTGTTATCACTCGCCTTAGTGGTACCAGTAACCAGAGTTGTTTTCCTTGTATTTCCTTATATGAAGCCTTCACCCCCAACTCCATTACCTCTGTGCTCTTTTACCTGTATGTGAATGAGAGAGCCATCTACAAGGACTGTACTCAGATTAGACAGGGTGGTGAGAAGGAAGCAGAGATTGAAGGGAGATTGTCAGTGTTGAGATTACCATGAATGTTGTCAGAAGAGTCGTACAGTCGGTGACCAATGATTGTAGAGGGCACTGTCAGAGTGCAGACTGCCATGATTGGCGATCATAAAGATGACAGGAAACAACCTTACTAGATGTGACTGCAAGGTCAGTTAGTGAAACTGGGGGACAAAGCCAGCGGTTGTAAAGTTGCATGAGTGGGGTTGGAGTCAGAGTGTGCAGGAAAAACTGTGTTAAAGTAACGCTGAGCATGCAATGTGCTAGTGCTGTTACTGTCAAATACAAAACTGTCTGAAGCAAAAAATAATTTCAGAACACTTGGATAGCATGTGCTACATGATTTTGTGAGAAAACACATTTCTATATTAGCCTGGCTAGCCAATAATTTGACTTGGGGGGGGGTGTCTATCTGTCACTAACTGACAGAAAAAACATGGTGGCAATTTATAACTGAATGTTCTTCCAGCCCAGTGATTTCCAAGGTATATTACTAATTAGGTCAGTTGGGATGAGCACTATTTTTAACCCGGGCTCTGTTGTCTGATAGATGCTCATCTTGCCAGAGGTATTGGCCAATCAAAGCCCAGGAATAACTCAGCTAATTTTCTAATTTAAATTAATATGTGAAGCTGGCCCGGTGGCACTAAGGGTTGGGGTGCTGGACGCCACACCTCACTCTACACTGGCAACCCAGGTTCGGGAATGAACCTGGGCCATCAGGGTCAGTGGGGGGATGGCTGAGAAATGTACTGGGAGACTGTCAGGCAGCTCTCCACTCTTGGGTGGGGATCCATCCACTCCTGCTGCAGGACTGCCCCCAGGTGGAGGCCCAGTGGTAGTGCAGTTAGGGAGCAACTTGATTCAGGAGGGTGCTGTGGGTCACTGCATGTGCATGCCTCCATATGTGTACTGGCAAGAGTGGCACGCAGCAGAGAGAAAACCAGCAAAATATTGGGATTTGCAGGCTCCATGATGTTACCAACAGCACCCAAGCCAGGACACCTAGATTCTAGATGTTGGTTTCTGTTGATGGAGGAAAGTCAATGGCTTTGCCCTTGGCCCTACCATTGGGTGGGGGGTAACCCATGGGAAATTACCGGGAGGGTCAGATTGGGTGGGTTGGTCCTGAGACTGAGGCCCTCCAAGGGAGGGGCTTGAGCCACCTGCCAGAGCCACTATGTGCCTCCCTCATTGCCAATGAGGAGGTAGCAATGGGAGAGAGTCAAATAGCTGTATAAAAATAAATTGGTAACACTTTACCTAAAGTTTCCTTAACTATACTGTAATTACTGTATACCTGCAATGTAACTGCTATGTAAGTACTGAGTAGTTACATGAAACTACAATTTAGTTGCTAATTAGTTTCACATTTGCATATTATGTAGTTAGACACACATTTATATAAAGTAACTACACTGTTATTGCACTGTAAATACTATGTAGTTGTTAATTGCTTTCATATTTGACTGGTCTGTAGTTATACAATTTGCATGAAGTGGTAATTACACGTGCAACCACAACTGTTTCTCTTTTGGCACAAATTGATTTATTCTGGAAGATCTGGAAATGTAACTACATGTAACAACTGTTGCAAAGAGCAACAGAAAAATAGATTTGTGCTGGAAGTGTAACTACACAGGTAACATCTGTTGCAAACTGTGACATACATAGTTACATTTGCCAGAAAGAAATGATTTGAGGCAGAAGGGAGGCAACAGTAGTTGCAGTAACTACCACTTCATGCGAAGTGTGTAACTACAGCACAATACTACCGACCCTGACCTTATGTCAGTCTTCACCATTTATCACTGTCTGGGTGGCAGCTGGAGGCACAGCACTCAGTGTGAATTTTTTTGTAGGGCAGGAGCCAGCATAGGAGGTGGTGCTGCCCTTGAGGGTGATGCATTACTTGGTGCTCGTGGGTCACCCAGCAATGGTCACCAACTCTTCCTCTGCCCCAGTTCTGTTTCTCCCGCCATCAAGAGTATAGCACCTTTCACCTGCTAAAGAAATTTCATCAGCAACATTGCGGCCTAGTTAGTTGTTTTGACATCGTTGTTAAAACCGTTTGTGCTCCATTCCAGTTCCACTGTCCACTAGTAACTTGGCGCCATTTTCTGCAGGAATCCAGTAAGACCTTTCCGTTTTGAGTTTGTCGTGGCTTGCAGGAGCTGACAAACTCATTACTACAAGGTGCTCTACAGGGGTGTGTCTAATGGAGAGCTCCATTTCTAGGGGCAGGTCAGCAGCAGGTGAATCAGTCAGCAGGCTGTCGGTGACTCACTTTCAGCTGTTCAGGCTGAGTTGGACAACTTTTCAAAAGTCGGTTCCACACCAATAGTGGCGCAGCTCAGTCCTTTGAAGTTGCATTCCTGCATTGCAGTACTGGTTGCACGTTTACACTGCTGTAGCTTACATCAGTGTGAACGTGCTGAGCCCAGGCCTACTGCATGCCCCCTTGCAGTTAAAAAAAAACTAAATTATGGGGTGCCCAATGCTCCTGTTGGCATGCCCCCTCCCAGTTCACTTGCCAGTGGAGGAGCCCAGTCCCCATTGGCATAATGTCACCCCCAATTTGTTGTGTGCAGCTGTGCCAAAGTAGAATTAAACAAACCAATGTGGTGCCCAATCCCACTGTCAGCATGCCCCCTCCCAGTTCATTTGCCAATTGGGGAGCCCACTCCCTGTTGGCATAATGCTCTCCCTCTCAGTTTGTTGTGTGCTTAAGGGGTGCTCAATCCCCTCATTTCTAGCCCTCCCACACTTGGTATGAGCCAATGGGGTGCCCAAACCCCATCAGCTACAACCTACTTAAAACAAAAATATCTAGGTGGCATGCTGGGAGCCCACCTCAGCGTGCCAAAAAACTGTGTAAGTAGGAAAACCTTCTAATGATGTGTTTGTATTTTTTTTTTAACCTGTAAACTAGTAAATGGTCCCTCGTTGAGTCTACTCCCCCCAACCCACAACCAACCACTGTGCAACCCACTTCCCCACACACACCCCCACCCCATACTTACCTCCAGTGCATGGCGCGATGATCTTTGGTGGACCGGGAACATGTCTGCACTCTTCAAAGCCGACCGTGAACTGAAGAAATGCCAGTAAGCTGTACAGTGGCATAAATTGTTTTTTTTTTTCAACTTTGGTGCATATCTTGGCCATTTTTGTGACTTTTGGCACCAACATGGAGTTCTTGGGACCCAACCTCATGAATTCAGTCACTGTCATGTGGTTATTCAGTCCCAAAAGGTGATGTCACGGTCACTGCATGGAATCATCTTTTGGGACCAAGTAACAAAATGACTCTGTCACTGTTCATGAGGTGGGCTTCCAAAAAGCCTATGTTGAAAATCTGGTAACAAAATTCCAAGAAATGACTGTGTTATGAGTGTGTGTTGTGCAGTTTCAACACACACTTGTAACGTCACAAATATGTAATATTTTCACTCCAGATTTTCAGCATTGGTATTTGTTTACACCTCCTCATGAACAGTACAGCTGTCATTTTCAGCATCCTGGCTGAAATGCATTTTCACACTTCTGGCACAGAATAGCACAGTCACTGTGGGAGATCAATGTTTGGGACAGATTACAAAAATCACAATTACATTGTTCATGAGTGGAGGTCTCAAAATACCTATGTTGAAAATTTGGTGGCAAAAGTCCATATAATGACTGTGTTATGAGCGTGTATTGTGCAGTTTCCACGCACAGATGTAACTTCCTGATTTTGTAATATTTTCACTACAGATTTTCAACATTGCCATTTTTTACACCTCCTTACGAGCAGTATAGTTGTCATTTTTCACATCCTGGATGAAATGTGTTTTCACACTTCCTGTGCAGAATAGCACAGTCACTGTGGGAAATTAGTATTCAGGACAGATTAAGAAAATCAGTGACACTGTTCATGAGCGGAGGTCCTAAAATACCTATGTTGAAAATTTAGTGACAAAAGTCCATAAAATGACTATTTTATGAGTGTGCATTGTGCAGTTTCTATGCACACTCATAACATCAAGGATTTGTAATATTTTCACTCAAGAGTTTCAACATTGTTAGTTTTTCACACCTCCTTATGAACAGTACAGCTGACATTGTTCACATCCTGCCTAAAATGTGTTTTCACACATCTGGCACACAGTGGTGCAGTAGCTGTGGGAAATCAACACTCAGGACAGAGTAAGAAAATCGCAATGGCAGTGTTCATGAGTAGAGGTCACAAAATGCCTATGTTGAAATTTTGGGGAATTATTCCACTAAATGACTGTTACAAGCATGCATTGTGCAGTTTCCATGTATGCCTGTATGTTCGAGCATTTTTAATATATTCACTCCAGATGTTCAACACTGCCTTCTCTTCACACCTCCCTATGAATGGTACAACTGTAATTTTTCACATCCTGCCTGAACTGTGTTTTTGCACATCTGGTGCAGAATGGCGTGATTGTTGTGAGAAATCAACATTCGGGACAGATTAACAAAATCACAGTGGCACTGTTCAGAAGCAGAGGTCCCAAATGCTTTCATGAGGTGGGGGTCACAAAAGGCCATGTTGAAAATTTTTAGTGCAAATACCAACATATGTCCAGGGCATTAGGGTTTCTAACCATAATGTCCCCCCAACCCATGGTGGGGCTCCAGTGTCCTTATCTTCTCTGAACCACAGACACATCTTCACTCTTCAAAGCCAGATCATGAATTGAGGAAACAGGTATGCACTTCACTGTATTTCAACAGGAATGTAAACTTGGTGGCATAACTTGTTCTTTCTGCTGGGAACTGTAGTCGTGCCAATCAGTGTGTACCAACATCAATCCCAACAATGAACTCCGGCATTGACAAATGCTTGTTCTTTCTTGAAGCAGCACCAAACCTGTTTCTTATTATTATTTTAGTTACTGCAAGTCATGTTAGGTTCGTCCAGGGACAAAAAGCGTTCTTCCAAGGAAGGTTGGCCTCCTATGTACTGGTGTTCCTGCACTGACAGATGTCCATCACAGACCATCATGACCAGAACCTCACCTGAATGGATCAGTTTCACAATACTGTACCTATAGTTGTGACACTTGCTTCTTCATGGACTAAGTGAGCACTGGAGCACTGCACATGAAAAGTCAGCCATGAGCCACTGACTTTCGGAGGACAGTGTTGTATGAGGGACTCCAAGCACAGGTCTCTCCACACTTCCTTTGGATCCCCTCTCAATTCTATGCAGACCTGTGAGGATGGGGCCTCCTCTTCTTCTAGCCTTGCCAGGGAGGAGGTCTCTTCTGGGGTGCAAGAGGATTGGTCCAGGCATCTCTGAGTCTGGGCTGGGAGCAATGCACAGGCAATCAACTCCTCAGATGAGCAGGCTCTGCCAGGGTCATGGCCCATGCCTGCTGGGCCTGGCATGCGTGGCTCCTTAACGTTGCATACCATTGGTGCCATTCTGTATCCTGGGGTAATTTGTGGCTCTGGTGATTGGCACCGTGAGCAATACTGGGCCCTCCTGCTTCACCGCAAGTGGCACCTTCAGTCAGAAAACCTCTGGGACTGCTCATCTGGAGGTCTTCTGGATCTCCTTCTTTCCAGAGCCAGATGCTTGGGAGAATGATCTGGACTTGCTGCCCAACTCCACAGAATCAGAGGGTTCTGTGGTGTCCAGTAACTCTGTGCCCTACCAGGCATTGCTTCCCTGGGCACAGGCAATTATGATCAGTCCATGTTTCCATGCCAGTGGTGATGTCAGGAACATGCCTGCAAATAGTGATCCCCCAGGACCAGAACAGGGACTTATTCTTCCATGGCCTTACTCAGGAGGCCTGCAGGATTGAAGCAATCCCTAGCCTTGGAAGTGAGGAAGAAATTAACCTCAGAATTGACAGGGTTCAGGGGGCAGGACATGGGGCAGTGACCTTCCCCAGGGACCCTTGCAGGTTCAGAAATGTGTTGCAGTGCTGAGCCCTTGTTCTCTCCCTTGTCCCCTTCAAGGAAGGCCTTATTGGGCAGTGTTGGGGTCCACCCTTCTGGTTCTATGTAGCCCCAGTCTCCTCACAGGGAAATCTCCCATTTAGGGCTCAATCCTGATTGCTTCAAGCTGGTTGAGCAGCCAATAACTGCACAGACCAGCAGATCCCCAGGATGTCCAAGATCACCAGCAAGGTCCCTTAGCCCTGGCAGAGGTTGCTCAGATAAGGTGAAGTGTGTCTTTCCATTGCCTCTGAAGCCCTTCCTTCATTTCCCAGGTCACATGGGTCCTTTGGGGCCCTTGACCTGGGAGCAGTTCCAAGCCACTGCTGCCATCTTCCTCAGGTATGTCAGGACTCTGGATGAGCAGGTCTTTTGCAGCCTCCCCTGCAGTAGCCAGGATTGGACTCCTCAGATTCATCAGCCTCCTCATCTTCCTCCTTCAAGGAAGAGGATCCCTCTGTCCATCTGTCCTCAGAAGCTGATCAGATAGAGTATCACCACTCCCTATCGAGGCTGGTCGGTAATATGCGCCTATCCCACATTACAAGATGCAGTACGGAGTGGATGACGTGTGTCTTCCTTAGCAAATTCTGTGGACTACCTGATTGTCCTTTTCTGGCTGATTCCATTCCAGGAAGCATCATCCCACACCTGGCAGTGCTCATCTGTCCCAACTCCAGCCCCTATGGACTGCCAGCATAGGTATTGCACACTCCAGGGGTCTCCAGGGACCTTGCCTCATCCCACTTTGGGAGAGATGGTGCTGGATACCCCTTCTGGGCATAGACACCTAGTGTGCAACTGGCCCCTGGATGTTGTCTCTGGAGTTTGACTGCTGGAGATGGATAGTGTTCTCTTCGGCTCATATCATGCACATCTTTGCTGCTCATCAGGCACACCACACTGCATACAACTGACATCTGTGATCAATGCTAGGTCAGGTGCTGACATTGCTGCCTGATATGAAGGCAACCAGACAGGCCATTGCCCTTTCTGCACAGGGTCTGGAGCTCATAAGGCACCAGGCATAGGTGTCTTATGACACCAATGAGGTAGCTTCAAGACTAGTGGTGACAGCAATCTGCTTTAGGCAAACAGCATGGCTTCATCTATCAAGGTTGTCACCCTTGGCACAGTGTAGGGTGCTGTCTCTGCTCTCCAGGGGACCCACCTTTTCTCCCACATGACAATGTGTGAAATACAGGGGTGTCTTCTGTCTCCCAGGCAGTGGGAGACCTCACCTTGTCCTGAGCAGTCGCAGGCCTAACTAGCCTGTAATGGGTCTCCTCCTTTCATGGTCCTCCCCCACAAGAGAGTGAGAGACCCACGTCCCTCAGGGAAGTGCTGAGCCCCCTTTGGGGGGACTCGGTACTCACCCAGACAGTGATGAATGGTGAAGATTGACACGGAAGATATGAAAATTATGTACCTATCATAATAATTAGCCTTTTTGTATATCTTCACCATTCATCACTGGCACCTTCCCTTCTGGGCCTCAGTCCCTGGGTGATGCCCCCTTCTTGCTTGCCCTCCCCCTCCTTGAAATCAATCGTGGGCTGGGTCCTACTGGTACCTACGGGTCCTCTGTTAATTTCCTAAGCAACAGAGAGCCCACCATGGGAGGGAAGGCAAGTAAGACTTCTTGCCCTGGTCTTATGGGTTCCCCACCAGTCCTTCCCTTCTCAGCCTGGGGGGTTCCTCCTGGACGTGGTCTGGTCCTGTGGTGGGGGATCTCCCCTAGATGAGGTAGAGAGGAAAGGGACCACAGGGACCCTCTTTCTTCCTCCTTATATAATTTTTCTTCCTCCCCCAACACTTTTGTTTTGGGGGTAGCACTTTTCCTGGACAGGATAGCCACCTGATCCCTGTGGGATCTCCCTCTTGGGACAATGGTAACTGGAGGGGCTCTTCTTTACGTATGAAAAAAATGTGCTGTTGTACAATGTTGAACAGTCATAAGACTGACTGATTGTACATCACGTATACTGCACCCTCACTTTAGCTGCTACTGTATTGTATTTCAACTGTATTCTTGCACTTAGTTGTACTTAGCTGTACTCAATATGTTCAATGTTTTCTATTTTCTGTACCTTTCTTTCTTACTGTAAGTGTATTGTCTGTATTATCTATGTACAATTGTTATGGCCTAGATTGTGCCTGAAAACAGTCCGTTGGAACAGTGCACCTAGGAATATATGAACATAGGAAATATGCCAGTAGAAACAAGCCACATGATCTATCAAGTCTGCTTGAATGTGCAGGTAGCACACCTACCTTGCAGCTGCCCCTCCCCTACACAATAACCTCCCACCTCACCCTGTCCCATCCCCTTTTGAAACCCCCACTGTCTTGAGGATACCAGTTCCTCTGGCAGAGTTCCATTCCACCACAACCCTCTCCATGAAAAAGTGTCTCCTCAATTCTCTCCTCCATTTACCCCTCCAATCTAAGACCTTACCCTCTTTTGTCCCTTCCCCTGCTTAACTTAAATATCCCTTTTGTTCCTGTATTGTTAATCCCCTTTAAGTGCTTGAAGGTCTCAATCATATCCCTCCAATCTCACCTCTCCTACAGGGAGTATGTATTCAAGTCACGCAGCCTCTCCTGATATGGCCTTTCCCCATTCCCTGTATCATCTTAGTTGCTCAGTGCTCTACCCCTTCCAGTATTATGATATCCTTCTTTAGATATGGGCACCAGTACTGCATTCAGTACTCCAGGTGTGTTCTGACCAGTGATCAAAGTTCAAATTTCAAAGTTAATTTTTATTTGATCAGCTGAAACTTTTACAAAATCTAAAATCAACAATCAGGATACAAGATCCGTAGATTAAAATCTTATAAATAAACTGTCCATATTATTACATGAATACTTATTAGATTTTTGCAAATATGATCCTTACATCTAGGATCTGAAGTTTCTACAGAATAAATCCATAAAGCAACAGTTCTCATTTATTTACAACCAAAGATCATAAGAATCATCATAGTCGGAGAGCAACCAAAAATTTTGCCAGCTTCTCCAATACAGCTTCATTTGTGTTGTTAATGAGAAACAAGACCATCTGGTCGGGATGGAGAGCAGAGCTAGCCAGAATATCCCCTAGTCATTTCTTTCTAGCAGAATTATAGAGAGGACACAGGAGTAATATGTGTTTCAAGTCATCCTCCACTTGGAACATGCATGAACAAAAAGGTGACTTGACATTTCCTCTTCCCTGTCTATAATAAATATAGTTGGTCTTGTATGATTCCATCTTGAATCTTGTTATTAATCACCCAGAGCAAGGATTATTTAGTTTAATGAGGTATGGATCCAGGCCGAAGTTTTGCTTTACTATTTTATACCATCTAAATTGTTTCAAGGTGGCTATCCTTTCATTGTGCTGTGCTTTAGCTAAGTCTCCAAGTCTGGTTTTAACAAATACTGTAATTTCTTCAAGTGGTTTGTGATAGATATATATTATAACATAGCACAATCCATTAGGATAGAGTTTTGTCCTGATAAATTGAGCAGTAGTTGCTATGAAGTTCAATGAGATGTAACATATCTCCTCTTATACATAATACACTTAATATACAAGTTAGCTAGTCTTGGAGTGGGTCCCAAGGTGGTAGCCTGGATAAAAAAAATGGTTGGATAACAGGAAGCAAAAGGTAATAGTAAATGGAGTCCACCATGAAGAAAGGAATGTAACTACTAAGGTACCGCATGGTTCGGTACTGGGACCGTTCCTCTTTAATATTTTTATAAGTGACATTGGAGAGCACCTGGAAGGAAAGGTATGTCTCTTTGCAGATGACACAAAGATCTGCAACAGGGTTGATACACATGGTGGAGTGGAAAGAATGAAAAGGGAGTTGGCAAGGTTGGAGGAATGGTCAAATATGTGGCAGCTCAGATTCAGTGCAAAGAAGTGCAAGGTAATGCATCTGGGAAACAAAAACCCAGGGGAAGAGTACACAATGGGGGGTGAGTTAATAGCAACAACAAAAATCGAAAGAGACCCTAGGAGTAACTATATCAGATGACCTAAAGGTGGGCAAGCAATGTGAGAAGGCAGTACGGAGGGCTGGGTGTATACTGGGATGTATAAGGAGAGACATCAACAGTAGAAAACAGGAATTCATTATCCCTCTGTACAGACAGTTAGTGAGACCCCATCTGGAGTACTACGTGCATTTCTGGAGACCCCATCTCCGGTAAGATATAGACAGAGTGGAGGCTGTTCAGAGGAGGGCAACCAAAATGGTGCAGGGTCTGCACCAGAAGACATATGAGGAGAGACTAAAGCAGCTTAATATGTATACCCTTGAGGAAAGAAGGGAGAGGAGGGACATGATGGAAACTTTCAAGTATCTCAAGGGAATTAACAAAGTACAAGAGGGTAGCATCTTTCAGAAGAAGAGATGTGCAAGAGTAAGGGGGCACAATTTGAAGATAGAGGGGGGATAGCTCAGAGGTAATGTTAGAAATTATTTTTTCACAGTAGAAATTATTTTTTCACAGAGAGGGTTATGGATGCATGGAACAGCCTTCCTGAGGAGTTTGTGGAGTCAGGAACAGTGGGAGAATTCAAGAATGCATGCGACAGGCATAAGGCAATTCTAGTGGGGGGTAGGAGGAAGTAAGCTGTTGATTAACTAGAATCTGCAGCTTATCCATCAGGTAGGGAAATGGGCAGACAAGGTGGGCCAAGTGGTCCTTATCTGCAATCAAATTCTATGTTTCTATGTTTCTCTTCAAGACACCATCTAGATATTCTTTGTTCTAGTAGCTGAAGTAACTTTAATAGAAACACAATGTTTTTTCTAAAATTAAGGCTCCCACGGGAAGTTGTCCCAGTTCTAAATGTAAAATTTCCTTTGGGATTGATTGAGATAACATTAGTATATATCAATAGAGTTTATTAATTACATGTTTGATGGAATCAATCTTCTGATTTCCCCAAATTTCAGCTGCATAAACTATGCTTGTATAAATTTTTGCTTTAATTACATTCAATATGCCTTGTATAGAAGTTCTTCCCATTTTTGAATTAAGTCATTGAAAGATATTGACTGCTATTTTAATTTTGGATTTAGTAAGCTCTATATGGCCTTTCCAAGATGTTGTCTGAGAAAAACGTACTCCCAAGTAATCATAGGTCTTGACTATTTCAATTCTGTTATGGCCCATGAAGATCTTTGGTAATATCCTTGCTTTATTGTGAAAGATTACAACTTCTGTCTTTTTCTCATTGATCAATAACCCATTTTTATTACACAATTTGGAAAATGTATCCATTTTCTTTTTAAACCCAGTAAGGTGGTTGAAAACAAAACAATGTCATCAGCATATGCCAAAAGTGAAACTCTGTCATTGCCTATTTTTGGAGAATGATATTCTGAGTTTTTCAAACCCTGCTGCATAGAATTTATGTGTATGTTAAACAGGGTCAGAGCAAGAATACAACCCTATCTGACACCAACGTTTGTACTAATGTGGGATGTCAAGGATTCCCACTGATTGTATTGTACTTGCAGCCAGGTGTTCTTATATAAT
The DNA here is from genome assembly GCA_016271365.2 of Neoceratodus forsteri. Lineage (NCBI taxonomy): Eukaryota > Metazoa > Chordata > Ceratodontiformes > Ceratodontidae > Neoceratodus > Neoceratodus forsteri. The sequence continues at coordinate 1,577,699,098 of CM057449.1, read as the reverse complement.
CTAATTATTATATCAAGCAGTGATTCATCAATATTTAAATATTTTAGTTTACTACAAAGGTTGTTTCTACTGAGTTTATCAAAGGCTGCTGTTAAATCCACTAAGCAGCAGTAGAATTTACTGTGCTTCACTGTCACGTACTTCCAGATTTGGTGTTTCAAAACATAGCACTGTTGTATTGTAGATTTTTGTGCTTGGAATCCATTTTGGTATTCGCTCAGAATCAAATTCTTGTCTATCCAGTACTGTAATTTTCCCAATAAAATTTTACCAAAAAGTTTTTGTGAGGTATGTATTTGACTAATTGGTCTGTACATCTCTAGATTTAATGGGTCTCCTCTCTTCAAGATTGGATATACAATACTGCCCAACCAGCTCCATGGAATGTGTTGCCCATGCAGTATTGCAATAAAATACTTTATCAGCTAAGGTACCCACCAATGGGTGAATGATTTATATATTTACCCAATTATACTATCCACACAGGAAGCTTTATTTAGTTTTAATGACATAATTGCTTGAAGAATCTCCTCACTAGAAATAGTCAAGGAGTTAGTCAAAAATTCTGTTGGAGTATTAAGATATTTAATTGCTTTCTGTCTTTCTGTTTCTGAAAAAAATAATAATTCAAAGTAGTTTTCCCATATTGTTGGTGTAATATGAGCTTGGATTTTATTTTGAGATTGCCCAAAACTTCCACTCATCAAAGTCCAAAAGGTCTTTGTATCTTTTTTCACTATGTTTTTCTTAGCTTGTTCCATTCTGACCTATATAATTTAATTCTCTCATGTTCTAACAGTTTGTTATAATCTCTTCTTACTTGATTTAGTGATTTTACTGTCTGTGTGTTTTTATTTTCCCTAATGTGTCTTATTTTATGATTCAGATCAGATTTTGCCTTTCTACAATGTTTGTTGAACCACCTGTTGGGTTTGTATAACCCTTAAGATGCTGTTTTATAGAGAGGTTTGATGTAGTCTGTCAGCCTTTCCCAGGTTTCAGTTGTGTTATTTAAGTTATCACTCAGTAATATTTCATTTTTCAATTCAGGTACTGGTCCTTGAAAAAGTAATTCACTGAAAGTTTGAATAGAATGAGTGTGCCACCTTATTCTCTTTAAATTTATAACTCCCATTGTAGGTTGATTTTCTTTTCTGGTTGTGTTAAAAGATCCTACTCTAAATTGTATAATAATTGGAAGATGAGCAGATTCTGGGCGAGCTAGTATCTCCATATCTTGTATCAATTTAGCTCCTTCCGGATTTGCGCAAAGAAGGTCTATAATTAAGTAGCCTTTTGGTCCCATGAAGGTATAGCCTCCTGAACACTCATTTTTTTGTTCTACCATTGTCAAGGATTATATTTTTTTTCTGCTAAATAAATATCTGCCCATCTACCTATTTTATTTTGCTTCTTATCCTCTAGTTTTCTATTTAAAGATAGTTTTGGGTTTGTCCCTATGACATTGAGCAATAGGTATGAGTAGACAGCAACTTCTAAATCATTGGTACCTAATTGGGCATTAAAATCGCCCATTATAAAAACTGGTAGGTGACCAAAACTCTCTAAAATATGATTCATATCTTGTACAAAATTACACCAAGAAGCTTCCTTATTTTTTTGCTTTTGGAGGTATATAGATATTGCAGAGTATTAATGCAAAGGAAGATTTACAAAGTTTGACTGCCAATATCAGGTTCTCCCTGGTCTCAAGTTTAGTTACTACCAAGTCCAGGGAGGTCCTGATAAAAATTGTTAACCCAGATTTGGGTCTTCTCAGCTTTTTATCTTTAATTGCTGGTATAGTGAAAAGGTAAAATCCAGGGATGAAGTGATTTTCTGGTGTCATATTCCATGTCTTTTGTAAGCAAAGATATCATATGTTTCAAGAAAGGAACTAGTGTTGGTGTCAACTAGTCTGGAAGCAAGTCCCTCAATATTCCATGATAATATTTTGAGCACCTGTGTCCTGACTAAAACCTAACACATATTCCATGTGGGTAGTCAGCATGGCATCCGTCTAGCTGGGTAAATGTTTTATACCATAAGTTTCAAAGTAATATTCCTTTGGAGATCCATACTCTTTTAATAAGTTATTAAGTGAGAGAAGGCCCAATACAGGAGCACTATTATCAACAGAGGAATGAATAGACAAAGATTCATGAACTGGAGCATTGATCTCCCTCCTGACCAGTGGTAATATTTCCGTTTCAGTATCTACAATGCCGTTAGAAAAAGACAGTAACTCATGATCAACATGTTTTTGTTCATCCTGTAAAAATTCTTCAGAGTTTGCCCCTTCCTTCATTTTTCCTGTTGTAACATGTTTCTAATTTCTGCTCTTATTTACACTTTCCCCCATTTTCTTACCTATTTTTTTCTTTTTGTTTATGTATTGTGAATTTCATTTTTTTTTTTCCTTTTTCTAAATTTTTTTGATCCCCTCTCCACTCGGGATACAAAATAAAATCTTTAGAAAATGGAGCCGGCAGATTTACTTACACAAATTTATTTTCAGTTGAAACCAACTCCATTGTCTATTTTTGGATCTTAATATTTGAATCCCTTAGATTTTCCTGGTTTGGCCTTGTAATTATTTGTTCTAACATCAGTTTATGTTTAAAAACATCTGTTCTCAGTGAGGATAATTCCTCCTGGAGAGCTATAATATTTTCCAGAATCATTCTGTCTGCATAATATGAATTCTTGGCTATCTCTACCATTTGTTTGGAGAGATTTGTACAAGATGTGAAATCTCCCTCATTTGTAAAATATTCGAGGTCATAATTTATTGCACCTTCATTTTGCTTTTTCCCCCTGGTGATCCAGTCTCAACCCTAGACCTTGGGAACCTTGATTTGAGTCACCCTGAGTTGTCTGCAAGGGAGAGGTCCATTTTTTTCAGGCCTTCTATGGTCCTGCTCAATTCCTGAATAACAGGATAAAGGTCCCCTTTTAGGTGATTTACATTTTTTAGAACTGGGGAGATGTGAAGGGTATATATCGAAGACTTTTATTTTCTAAATCAGAAGCTGTTTCAAAAAAATTCTCAGGTGACAAAATTGCTTCTGAGTATTCCTCTGACAGTCCCTTGTCATCACAGTTGATTGTGATGTTAGAATAACATACAGAAGTATCCAAATCTCTTGCTATATATAGAATAGTGGATGGGTGAACATTCACAACAAGTCTGTGTTTCCATTGAGGGAGTTGATGACATCACAGAGACCTCGAGAGCGAAGCTCGAGAGGTCTAGCTGATGTCATCAACTGCCCGAGATGGGAATGCAGTCTAAGTTGTAGATGTTCACCCATCCACTGTTTTATATAGTATATGTTTTTTTTTTACATTGGTTTTTTTTTCGTTACTTGCTGTATGCATGCGCTGCTCCTGTTCCATCTGGTGCTCCTGCTCGCTTATGTTCCCGGTCCGTCCAACTTGTCAGTTTCTCCTCTGCATAGTTTTAAAATCGTGGAGAAAAAAAAAGTGTGTTCAGAAAGGGAGGCATGTATGGCTCTCCGTGTCCTGACTCCCAACTTCAAAGTCGATGACTCGGCTGCTCAGCGCTCGCTAAATCGCACCGCCATGTTTTTTTTTTTTTCTTGAGAGCCACGTCTGAGCCAATCAGGCAGAAGGTCAAGGGTAAAAAGTTGTTGTACTATCAATGTGACGTCACATCAATAGTACAACAACTTTTTTGACCTTTGAACTGTACTACAACAAGATTTCAGCAGTTGCTGAAATCCATGCACAATAGGCAGTACCCATATACTATAATAGATATGTCATCTTCTCTGCATAATTGAATATCAGTATTATTTCTAGCTAGGGGAGATGTATCATCTATTATTATCAGATCTTCTGCATTTGACTTGTCAGAAGAAATAAGTAATGACTGCTCTCTATAAGTGGTAGTTCTAGGAGTTAGTAAACATAAAATAGAATGATCTTTTCTACTAAAGTAGTCTGTTATTTTAACCTGTTTTGAGTTCTGGCTGTGGGGAAGTGGAACATTATTTTCCTGATGACATTTTTAACTTTCAAGACATGAGGTCAGAGTGATTTCTGTTCTTTTTAACTTTGGTGATTTTGGTGGCTTTCCTTTTAAAATATTCTCAGTCTCATTCTTAGTCTCATTTAGCTCCTCTTTATCTTTAAACATGTGGGCAACTTGTTTTTGATTATCCAACATTTTAATACCACGTGGTCATCCTTTATATAAAGCTGGTTTGCAGATCTTTTTACTTCTTGTTATTACCATGTTTAAACTGAATACTATAGTACCATGAATTTTAGAGTTTTCTAAGATAAATCCACAAGATTAAGTCAAAAATTAAAACATTTTCCAAAGTTATATGTAGATGGTTTCCATAACAACTAGTACAGTACATAGAGAAAGAATCTCTTAAAAAGTGGTCTCATGATACATCTCATAATGCAAAACTTCATGAAAAAGATTATATCAATAATTGTAAAAAAATAAGTAAATAAAGGAATCAAGATCTTATCTAAATCTGTTAAAGTCCCTTGATTTACAATGATCACATAGCATAAATGAGCCCAATGTTCCATCAGTCTATAAAAGATTCCTTAGATCACAAAAGAAACCTGTAATGTTCAGAAAATGAGAAGTTGCCCAAGAGTTCTCCAAAGGTTTTGTAGGTTCCTGATGAAAAATCTTCTAATAGCCTCTGGGTGAGAAAATCCAATCGTAGCAATTAATTCGCCCAGACATAAAGCACGTGGGTCATAGCCATAAAAATATAAATTAAAAAGCAAATAAGTCCGAACAGTCTCTCAAAAATGGGAAAATCTTTTAGAACTTGATTATTTAAACTAACTAATAAGAATACCATAAAAACAACAGCAGTGAAATTCAAGTAAAAACAACAATTCTAAAAGCAATGTCCCCACTAATCTAAAAGCTGACTCTGCAGTTCTAAACTGCATAAAACAAGTCATAAAACAGTTTTACACTTCTTCATTCAATCATATTTAAAAATGTGTCTTAAAAGCCTTTTAGTTATTTATGCAAATTTTGTTATATGTAAGTAAAGCACCAGGCTGAATACTCACACGTAAAAAAACATTCTGTAACCTTTATGGTCGAAACCTGTAGTCGAAACCTTGGGCTTGAATCTCACTTAGGAACCCTATGATGTTTTCAGTTATGGGTTTTAGTTTTATGCGCTCAGCTTTCTGCTTTCAGCTTTTAGCAGTCAATATTTACTATTTGACTTTTTAGTTTTACTCCAGCACACGGCTTCAGTATTCTGCTTTCAGCTCAACAGTCAGCATTCAGTGGTCAGTATTCAACATTCGGCATACAGCATAGCACTGCAGAATTTATTTACATCTTTATTGCTTAATTTTCTAAAAGCGATTTATGTGGCAGTGCCCTTGGAGATGGGAGCTCCCCCCAACCACTACCCTCTGATTCCTTCCCTGAAGCCAATTTTTGATCTAGTTAACCATCTTAGTCCCAGCCCCCACATACCTAAATCCCCCCATCTCCCATGCAGCACTCAATCAAATGCTTCACTAAAGTCCAAAAATATGCTATCCACCACATGACCTTTGTCCAATTCCCTCAGTAACCAGTTACAGTATTCAACTAGGTTAGTTTGACAGGACCTTCCCAAGACAAACCCATGCTGATGATTGTCCTGGAGTCCATTATCCCCCAGAAATGTCACAGCTCTCTCCTTCAGGATTGTCTTCATCAGCTTCCTCACAATGGATGTCAAGCTTACAGGTCTGTAATTGCCTAGTTCATCTTTAGGGCCACTTTTATGGAGGGACACTACTTTGGCCATCTTCCAGACCTGTGGCATACTCCTTGTGTCCAGGTAGGTATTGAATAGGTCCACCAGTGGCCCTGCAAGTACCTCTGCCAGTTTCCTCAGCACCCTGGAATGTACGCTGTCTGGTTCTGGTGACTTATCCACCCTCAGAGCCCTCAGAGCCACTAATAGTTGCCCTCAGTGATTACCCCATCTGTAACCCACTCCCCCTGCCACCTTCTCCACCCCCTGCAAAAGCTGTCTTCCCTTCTTCCTTGTGAAAATGGAACAGAAGTCCTTATTTAGTACTTCTGCCTGTTCTGCTCCTTTCTCTGCCCACCCCATCCTTCTTGATCCACACTATCTGATCTGTGCAGCTCCTTATTTCCCTAATGTGTCAGAAGATGTTCTTTTCCCAGTCTATTGATTCCCTGAGTCAGCCTCAGTTCCCTGGAGGCCTTGGCTGCTCTAACACTGTTAGTAACTTTTCTGGACTTTCTTACACACTCATCCCTATCTTCCTCCCTCCCAGAATTCTTGTATGTAAGGGAATGCACCTTTTTTGTCCTCACCTTATTTAAAACTTCCCTACTCATCCAGTTTGACTTCTTAAATCTTCCCTTCTTGCTCTGCAGTTTGGTACATGTCCCAACAGCTTCCACAAACCCCAATGTAATTTTTTCCTTTTTGTGGTTTGCATCCCAGTGAGATTACATTCCTGCCATGTACTCTCCTAAGATTTCTCCCATCCTACTGAAGTCAGCCTTTCTGAAGTCAACCACTCTCATCCCTGTACCAGCCACTTCTCTGCCCATGTTGAGCATGAATCACACAGATTGGTGGTCACTCCCTGCCAGTGGGTCCACCATCCCACCTCCCTTACAGCTAGTGGTGGGTGAAGTGGGCTCAATCCACTCACTGAAGTGATTCATGGAGCAAAGGTGGATTCATGGAGTGCTCTACAATGCAAAGTGGAGTACTTCGCATTATAATGAGGAATGCGAAAACAGCTACTTCGCGTTACTCTGCCTCCACAGGTCACTTCTCTTTCAATTTTTAAGGTGAAGTACATTGGTGGCAGTTCACTTCGCCACACTTCACCTTGTTTTTGAGCTCTAAAGGAGGATTTTGCAGTGATTCATGGGAGTTCAGGTCACATGGGCTCTATAATGATCTGTACAGCCTCAGTTCGAGGTAGTATGAGTAGGAAGGAGTAGGAGACAGTGTGCTCTGATAGCTGCCTGTAGGAATCTTTTAAAAGCTGTTCAAAAAGCATTTTTGCTTTTTTGGGGGGATCCAACTGTAGTTAATCGATTGTTGGAAACCCTCCTGTGCTCACACCATTGAGCGTTTTTGTTTGTGTGTGGATTTTGAATGTAAAATTACAACATTGAGTGTGTGTGGTGAAAGACAGTGAAGTGTGCTGTGTGGGGGAGGGGTGTATCTGTGTGTAGGTAGATTTAAGTTGGAGAACTAGTAATTTTTTTGTGTGTTGGCAATATTTTTGTTATATAACTGACTGTGTTATTGTACACATAGTAAAATTGTCAGTGATAGTTCAACTTTTCTTGCTGCTTGTTGTGTGAATGTGGTGCAGCATTTCATAAGGTCAGTTTGTTTAAATTACAAATTTACATTACGTGGCACTAAGTACACTGAACTTTTGCATTTGTATCGCATTTCTCGTTCAGCATTGTACACAAAGTGTTCTGTGTTGCATATGCAGTGTTGCGTGCATCAAATATAATACACCTTTAAAATTTGTGACACAGATCAGTGTAAGTACAACTAAGTGCAGCAGTGTGAACCTGCTATCCACTGCAGCTGCCTGATTTTGTACTGCAATCGTTTTCTCTGTTCTTAGTGTTGCTGCTTGTAGTGCTGTAAAAATCTGCACTGTCTGTATTCAGTGCCCCCCTCCACGTTGAAAAGATATTATTTACCAGACTGGATAGTTTTTGTGACCCCATCAGCACCACTGGTTACTGAAGTTGTTTTAATTCTATGACAGTGTCACAACACAGTAGTCCCCTTATTTGTTGCTGAAGCCACAGTTGTTTATTTTGCTTCACATCCAGCTAGCTATAATAGCTAGTAGTGACCCTCCAGTCAGAAAGTAAATGTATCAAAATCTGAACTTGGTAATAATTTTGTGGTTGATCCCCCAAAATACCTGCAAAGTACGTGCAAGTAAAGCTGTTTCTGGCCATGGCAATGTTGGCAGTAAGAGGGTCTGTGGGTGTGGTAGTAGTACGCAGATGGAGAAGTGCATTGGTGATGTGAGGAAAGGTATTTCTCCTGAATGTTTTTACAGCCCTATCAGTAGCTTCACTGATAGTTGTAGGAGATGATGTTTCCCCAGCCGGTGGTGTTAGTGTTACTGGTGTTAGTGGTGGTGGAGTTAGCATTGTTGTGTCAAGTTCTAATTTCGACCAGTGTACCGTATCCGGACATATTCAGTGTGAAGCAGTGCAAGTGAGTAACAGCATAGATGATGTCATACTTCCCAGTAACATCCCATTAACTGAACCTGATTCTGATGATCATGTCAATGATAGCATACAATGTAATACTCCATCCACTGTGGCAATTAACATCACTCATTTTCCATGCAACAGTGATTCACAGTGTGGTGAAAAAATATTAGGTGATGGTGGTGTAGAAGCTGATGGTGAATGTGATGATGCTGATGATGATGATGTTGCTGTTGTTGCAACATGCAGTCTACATGTTAGCATCCAAGCAGAAGATGTGGATGTGTGTGACAGTGACATTGATGAATATGATGATGATTTAATTGACCCCAATTGGGAACCGGAGAAAAAGAAATTAAAAGTGGCTGTGTCTGAAATTTCTGAATCTGTTTGCAGGAATCCCCGTCAAAGCTTGTGATGTACCGATTTTAGTGGATGATGATGATGACCCAGTACTCAATATGATAGGTAGTCGTGGTGGTCAGTTGCAGTCCAGGTGAGCAGTGCCTGAAACATCACGTGTCCCCCCCACTTCAGTGCTTAAAATAACAAACTTAAATAAGTCACATCATCATGGACATGTTAAAAGCAGAGCATCACAGTTCCTTGTTTGGGATTTTTTTGTTCAAGATGCAAATGATGATTCAGTTGCAATCTGCCAGGTTTGCCATGTGTGTGTGAGTCGCGGTATAAAGGGGAGCCATATTGGGACAGGAGGACAGCATACGCATCTTAAGAATAGGCACTTGGCTCTGTGGACCCAGCACAAGCTGGCAGCTAATACCAGACTTGGGCGTTCACCCGTATCACCGGCGGCGACCATAGCCAGCATGTTATCCCCTTCCATGACTGTTAAGCCCAGTAGGAAATTACACGTGTGCAGCAGTGTTGCAAAAAAAGCAGAGGGTTACTGCAGGCATGATGATGATGAGGTTGAGGACCATAATGACTTTGAAATATTGTCCAGTGCTGGTGAGAGTAGCAGTTTTTGTGGTGGTGGTGGCAGTGGTGAATGCAGTATGTCTAGTGCAAGTGGTACATCAACCCAGGTTGGCAAATCCGGAAAAATAACATTATTTCTGGGTTTATCATCATCACCTGTGTAACAGTCTTCATCAAATGTCCACATTCCACCCCCAGCCAATGCCTTTCATCACAGAGCACAACTATTTGTGAACAACACACACCCTGTAAAATGTTTAAGTCAGCCCACGTTACAGAGTGGTTTTGTGCATAAACTAAAGTTCCCCCCCAATCATACAGTGTCACGTGAACTTAATGCTGCTGTAGCGGAAATGCTGGCAATTGATCTTTTGCCCTTCACCTTTGTGGAGAATTCTGGGTTCTGGTGGTTTGCTGCCCGTGCCTGTACAAAATGGAATGTCTCATCCAGGACATACTTTTCTACCTGTACTGTTCCCAAGTTGTTTCGCACTGTCTCAGACTCAGTAAGACATGCCCTTCAACATTCCTCGTCTCCATTCATCCATTTAAGTATGGATATGTGGACAAGTGGCAAAACAGGGGAGAGTTCATATTTGTGTATAACTGCACACTGGGCGCAGGTGCTGGGGGTTGTTCATGATGCTGGTAGTGTGAATAATCAGTGCAGGAAGGTGGATTGTCACAGTAGCAATCTTCCTGGAATTCGCCAGCATGCAACAATTGCTATGCGCAGTGTGACCTGTTCACACACTGGTGAGAACATGTTGGACATGGCACTGACTGTAATTGACAGATGACTAAACCCTCTGTCCCTGAGAGCTGGGTTCATAGCAAGTGACAATGGGTCAAATGTGGTGAAATGCATCACGAATGGTGTTTTTTTTTCATGTTCCATGTATGGCCCACTGTTTAGATCTTGTGGTTCAGGAGTTTCTGCAGCACCCTGACATAAAGGAAATGCTGTCCATTGCACAACGTATCTGTTCTCACTTTTCAAGATCTGGAAAGGCCCGTGACCAACTGTGGCAGTTGCAGGTACAAAACAGCTTGCCTCAGCACCGCTAGAAGCTGGAAGTTGTCACCCAATGGAACTCCACATTATACAAGGTTATACAAGAGTTTGTATGAACAATACAAAGCCATCACAGAATATCTTGTTATGCACACTAGCCATGACAATTCTGGGGCCTCCATGTTTATGACGACTGAACAGTGGCGCCTCATGGACTCTGTAATAACAATTTTGCGGCCTTTTGAAAATGCCACGCAGGCAGTGAGTGGCGAGTCTGCCTCCATTAGCCAATCAATTCCACTGCTGTGGGTGCTGAGGCAGACATTGGTGAATGTACAGCATAGCCTTGATGTTGCTGGAGACAGTGGTAGCAGTATGTTGCTGCAACACATGCTGACAGTATTCGACCAGAATCGTCACATTGTGAGCATTCAGCATAGTGACAACTTTGCCATGGCAACAATGCTGGACTCACGATACAAACATGGAATGGCTTCAGTACTGGAGGAAGGGCCTGAACTGGTAAAAAATATCAGTGGTTAACTGGTTTGCTTGGTTCATGGGGCACAGAAGTCACGTGCCAAGGTTTGCAAACCTCAGCAGCATAAGCCAGCTGAAGGTGTAGCTGGAGGACCAACAAGCATATCATGCAAGGGTAAGGGGACTGTAATTCCTGGTGGTCTGTCATCCAAAGTGGTTGGCATCAATCCACTTTGGGAGGCTTTGTCCCAAGTGAGTATTTGCGACATCAATGATTCCGGGGAACAGGCTGATGCATCAACAATCGGACTTAGTGCAGCACAGAGAATGGTTGAGTCACATTTGTCTGAAAACAGGCATCTGACAATAAGTGAAGATCCTCTTTTGTACTGGAGAGGAAAGGTCAGTGAATGGCCAGAGCTGACTGCAGTGGCACTGAAGTACCTCACATGCCCACCCTCCAGAATAAGTGTTGAGAGGGTATTCAGCTCAACAGGTGCAATAGTCAGGGATCATCGGACAAACCTGTCTCCTGTAAATGTTAGTTTGCTAACATTCATTAAAATGAATGAGAGGCACATACCAGCACAGACTGCAACCTCGGTATTCATACCCCGACCTAGTCATGGTGGTCTTGCTGATGTGGAAATGGAGCATCCTGGTGGCACTGGCAGTGGCTGCCTGAAACAGCCCACCACTGATGTAGATAATGACACAATGGAGAAAGAATTTCCCAGTGGTCAGACTTCAGACATTGATGACTCTGAGGGCAATTTTCTTTATGAGGATGATGATGTGGTTAATGTTGACAGGTTTTAACTGCAGTATTTAAAAGGCAGTGTGCCCCCACCCCTGACCACCACCACTGGGACTGATGTTATCCAAGTCTGCTGCCACCATGAGTCTGTCTGCCCCCCATGGACCACCACCACCACCACCGGGACTGATGTTATCCAAGTCTGCTGCCACCATGAGTCTGTCTGCCCCCCCATGGACCGCCACCACCACTGGGACTGATGTTATCCAAGTCTGCTGCCACTATGAGTCTGTCTGCCCACCCCAGACCACCAACAGTGGAACAGATGTTATCCAAGTCTGCTGCCACCATGAGTCTGTCTGCCCCCCATGGACCACCACCAGGACTGATGTTATCCAAGTCTGCTGCCACCATGAGTCTGTCTGCCCCCCATGAACCACCACCACCACCTGGACTGATGTTATCCAAGTCTGCTGCCACCATGAGTCTGTCTGCCCACCACGGACCACCAGTCTACCAGTGCACCACCACCACCAACAACTTCTTAATATTTAAACCATAAAGTAAGTATGTGCACTCATGTTTGTTATGCTGCCTCACTTCCTTAAGTTGTCTGTTTTGTTTTCTGTAGCTTTTCAGAGCCTCAGTGTCACAACACATACAGTATACTTATTTTGTTTCTTTTCCAGGAGAACAAAAACAGGCTGCATTGGTAATATTACTCATTGGGAAAGATGCTGTAGCTATACCGTACAGACAGAGAGGAAGCGATGTAATATCCATGTGAAATCCATTCTGGTAAGTATGAAGATTTTATTTCATTCATTTCATTGCTTTGTAAAGACTTCTGCAAATATTGCAAACAACAGGTTGTCTTAGTACTTGACCAGATGTGTCTCTGAAATGTAACTTAATTAACAATAGGGATTGAGATTTGAGAACCAGGGAGGGATACATAACAATGAAGTTGTAACTTTTAAGAAGTCATTCATTTCTTTTTTCAGGAAAAAGCATGATACTTTGTTGTTCTGTCAAAGTGGCCTTATCCAAAGAAGTTCATCAACATGATCAGGCACACCCCTCCCCGACCTGAGCTTGGGCACACATGCAACATGCAGAAGTCATTTTATTCCATGACCATGACCATCATTAAGAACCAGACTCCAGAAGAATGCTGATGAAATCTGTGAAGAAATGAAAAAATAACAAACCATTACAGACAAAACTGAAAATATGATCTCCTCCCAAAAAAAAAAGAAATACTTACCTTCATGTGCTTGAGAGTTATCCAGTTCCATTTAAGTGCAAAAAATTCTAATTGAGCACTGGATGGTGCACAGCAACAGTTCAGAGATGGAGTCACCTGTGTGTGATGCAGAACAATAGCATGAATACATGTCCATGCCAAGTTCAACCCCCTTCATCATCACCTACAAAATACACAATATATATATATATATATATATATATATATATATACTCACCGAGGCTACTATTACTGTACATCCAAAGGGCACCTTTCAATCCAGTTGAGATGATCACTTTTTACTTCTCTGCACACAAGGAGGATGCATTCTGGGCCCGCAGAAAAAATCTGGGGACTCTGTGCCACTGTTGTGCACATGACTGACTGCGCCATAAATTCTGGGGGACTTTGTATGTGCTGAAACAGTCTCATTTCACTGTGTTACCACTTGTCAATTTTCTGGACACATGGAGGATGCATTCTGGGACTGCAGAAAAAATCTGGAGACTCTGTGCCACTGTTGTGAGCATGACTGAGTGCACCATAAATTCTGGGGGACTTTGTATGTGCTGAAACAGTCTCATTTCACTGTGTTATCACTTGCCAATTTTCTGGATACATGGAGGATGCATTCTGGGACTGTAGAAAAAAACTGGGGACTCTGTGCCACTGTTGTGCGCATGACTGAGTGTTCCATAAATTCTGGGGGACTTTGTAGGTGCTGAAACAGTGTCATTTCACTGTGTTACCACTTGTCAATTTTCTGGACACATGGAGGATGCATTCTGGAACTGCAGAAAAAATCTGGGGACTCTGTGCCACTGTTGTGTGTTTGACTTGAGTGTGCCATAAATTCTGGGGGACTTTGTATGTGCTGAAACAGTCATTTCACTGTGTTACCACTTGTCAATTTTCTGGACACATGGAGGATGCAATCTGGGACTGCAGAAAAAATCTGAGGACTCTGTGCCACTGTAGTGTGCATGACTGACTGAGCCATACATTCTGGGGGACTTTGTATGTGCTGAAAAAGTCTCATTTCACTGTGTTACCACTTGTCAATTTTCTGGACACAAGACAGATGCCTTTTACAGATGCAGAAAAATGAGGCACCAAAACAGCGCACATACACAAAACACACAGACACTTAACAGAAGGAAGGGCCCCAGAATACAAAGTGTAATGCACACTGAAGACAACAAAAAAAGGGTATAATTACATACAAGGGTCAGGGATGGTGGAGGAATACATTTTATGGCACAGCAAGAAAGGTGGCGGGGGACATGGTGTGAGGAAACTAAACTAATGTGGGATCCTATGGTGATCCAGCAGCAGTTCCAGCATGGACATAATTTGAAGCTGATGTCCCTCTATGTCATCAAGCCACTACTCCACAGCACTCATCCTCTCACTGTTCTCCTCAACAGCACTCCAGAGAACTGCCACATCAGACAGTGTAACACAAACTTCTCTGGCGTCCACTCCTTCGACAGGCTGACCTGCTGGTGGTGGTGGTGGGGGTGCTGGTGGAGCAACAGGTGCTGCTGTGGCCCTCCTCTTCTTAGGGATGTGCACCCGCTATGCACAGCGGCACCCTCTGCCATGTAACTGCCAGCAGGTGCAGACATGGTCTGTTCTGTGGCAGCCTGCCACTCCGACTGGTGGTGATTAAGCATATGGGTGAGCTGGCCCCCAGTCCCCAGGTGACTCCCCCAAGGGCCATGGCGCACCTCCACTGCACATTGTTGACACTTAACCACACTGCTGTCCCCCCCAACACAGTCAAAAAACTGCCAAACAACAGAGGTGCGGGGGGGACCAAACATAAGCAGGAGAGGCCAGATGAACTAGCAGTAGGCTGCTCACACTGCTTAACAGTTCTGATGGTGGGATCCATACCTGGGCCTGGGGGAACAGGCACATCCTGCTCCAAAAGACCTTGTGCTGGACTTGGTGGTGTGGTGGTGCTGGTGGTTGAACTGCCTCAGAGTCAGGAGGCAGTGCTGGTCCTGCTTCTGGGGGTTGGACACTCATAAGTTTAGAGTGGTCCAACACAAATGGGCACCCATGCCCTCCACGCATATGCACGGTACGACAACATGTACTACCACACTCTCCTAGAGCTGCCCCCACCCCAGACATTCCCTCACACTGCTCCATCTCATGACACAAGCACAACACACACACAGTCACACACACACACAGACAAACAACTAAGTAAGTAAGAAAAATAACATTTACATAAAGAACAAATTAAGTAAAAAACAGTACAGAAAAGACAAAAAAATGTAGCTGTTAAAAAAGCTGTTGGGTTAAGTATCAAAATTTAACTTTCTCTGCAATCAAAAAAACACTCCTCTCTCTATTACACACATACTCCTCTCTCTCAGTCTGCACAGGAGAAAGTGAAACTGTCTGTGTGACTCCCTTCCTGCCTGGCTAGAGAGCATGTGATTTACAGTACTGTAAGCCATGTGATCTGTGGGGGGGGGGCTGCGAAGTCTGAAACACCAAGTGTATCAGTTAGAATCATAATGAGGAATGCAAAGTCCATTAAAAACAATGACTTTGCCTTACATCGCATTCTCGTTATGCCAACGAGAAGTGGTAATGACAAGGTGAAGTAAGCACTTTGCATTGCCCACTCTGCATAGCGGA
The DNA here is from genome assembly GCA_016271365.2 of Neoceratodus forsteri. NCBI lineage: Eukaryota > Metazoa > Chordata > Ceratodontiformes > Ceratodontidae > Neoceratodus > Neoceratodus forsteri. The sequence goes on along the minus strand of CM057449.1, from coordinate 1,577,683,743 downwards.
GTGGCAACGCAAAGTGCCCACTTTGCGTGCACTTCACCAGTGAATTTTAAATTCACTGCATCTCTACTTACAGCTTCCCTGGTAAAGAAATATTTGCTGTGTGGAGTAATGATGGGTGGTACCAGATACACATGCAGAAATTCTTCCTTAGTCATTACATGCATGTCTTCACCAACATGCTCCAACCCTCATGGTATAGTCAGGGGCTGTGGTAGCTTGGTGTGAATGATGGTGCCATGGCTACCACCTCATTCAGCTAGTGGGAATGGCATTTAATGGCTAAGGAGGCATCCCACCATGTGTAACTTGCATCACCCACCATAACGCCACACATCAGATCAGTGATATTTATTTATTTATTGTTTGTTTTTTTGTTTGTCTTTTTGTTTGTTTGCTTATCAGGTAGGTGTACTGATTCAGTAGACCATTTTCAGGCATGACCCAGGCCATAAAGATGGTACATAGGTAATACAGACAGTATACTTACATTAACAGAGAAAGGTACAGGAAATAGACTACAGTGAACATATTGAGTACAGCTAGGTACAATTAAGAGAAAGAATACAGCTGAAACACAATAGAGTAGCAGCTAAAGTGTGGGTGCAATATACATGATGTACAATCAGACTTATGATGACTGTTCAGCATTGTACAATGGGACAATTTAGTCTTTGGTACAGAATAATTAAGACTGTCATCAAAGGGTAGCCCACGGCCCGCCCCAGTCACCCACCTGGCAGCAGCAGAACAGGGGTTGTGGGTCAAGTAGAGGTGTGGGTAAGTCTTACAGAAGCAGCACATTTAAAGTTATGTAAGTGTACAATATGCATTGTGAAACTAGTTAACAACTACATAGTGCAGTTATAGTGTAGTTATACAGTAGTTACAGTGTAGTCAGTGATACTTAAAATTATCTTTCAGAAATCACTCACTCATGAAGCTACTGCAATATAGTGTAATGGTTAAAAGCACTGTCCTCAAACCTGGAGAACTTTGTTTGAATCACAGAGCCACCACTTGTATTCTGTGCGACAAAAAAAGAACAAAAAATAAACATGCAGTCTAACATTGTAAATTGCTATGCAATAAAAAACAATTTATGTAATTACTTGTTGACTTTTAACAGTATTGTAGTTGCTAAGAAACTTGCTGTTTCTGTGGCATTGTTTCCACAGTTAATGCCTAACTAACATGTACTTAAAAAGTAAGTACACAGAAACAGACACTTTATATAAAGTGTAAGAAGAAGGGTGTAACAGTGCTGTAGCTACTATGGAATGTGCTGCTTCTGTGGCATTGTTTCCACAGTTAATGACTAACATGTATTTGCAAAGTAAGTAAACATAAACTGACACTTAAAATAAAGCATATGAAGAAGGGTGTAATAACTATACACTTACATTGAATGTGTATGCTGTAGTTCTGATGAATGCTTTCCTTCAAAAATCAGTCCCTCATGAACATACTGCTTAATAAACATGCAGTGTAATATCCTTAATTACTATACAACTACAGTACAAGTCACATTAAACTGTTCCATCAACTCACTGGTGTAGCATTTTTTTTTTGTGTGATGTTACTGCAGTGGCAGCTCGAACTGTTGAAGCTTTTAACTTTTTTCAACCATCCTTCACTGCCTATTCAACTCACTTGTACCTGTTTAGTGAAAAGCCAGTAGCTGTTTTTCAGAGTTTATGCAATGCATTTTCGTGGCATTGTTTATAAATATCACAGCATTTCTTAAAAGCATTGTTTATAAATATCACAGCATTCCTTAAGAGTTGCTTAGTTTGCCTTCTGAAATGAAACTCATAATCACTCAGCTGAAAATAAAGCTTATAGTACATCACAGCTAGTTGCAAACCAATACTAATCTTTTACTAATTAATTGAATTAAACACTGCACAGATTAAGAAACTCATTGAACAATGCTACACTAGTGAGTTGAGGGAATAGTTTAATGTGACTTGTACTGTACATTGGTTACTTATACAATAAAAATAATTTAGTATAATTTCTTATTGGCTTGTAACAATGCTGTGGTTACTAAGAAATGTGCTGCTTCTGTGGCATTAACCCATGCCCCTTCTGTACCTACACTCCTGGCCTACTATGGCCCAGGTGGGTGGCTGAGGGTGGGGCATAGCTACATACCATGTGCTTTACCACTGATCTATTGTGTGAAGTGGTGGTGGGAGGTGAAGGCTACACATGTAAGGATCTTTCCTGGTATGTAGTTATACAAATTGCATGATGTGGTAGTTACACATGCAACTACAACTTTCTCTCTTTTAGCACAAATTGATTTGTGCTGGAAGTATAACTACACATGTAACAGCTGTTGCAAAGTGCAACAGAAACATTGATTTATGCTGGAAGTGTAACTACACATGTAACAGCTGTTACAACAGTAATTGTGGTAATTACCAGTTTGTGCAAATTGTTCAACTACACTAAACTGCAAATGTGAAATTAGTTAACTACTACATTGTAGTTACATGTAACTGCACAGAAGTTATATAATTGTTACATTCTAGTTATACAGTAGTTACAGTGTAGTTAAGGACACTTAAAATAAAGTGTAATCAAACAATTAATATGTGAAGCAGAATTTAGTACAGCAAACAACACGTGTAATACAGCCTTAAACATTAAGCTAATGCCAGGCCAAAACAGCTGTTGTTGGCTATAGCCAATTCTTATTTATTTTGTTTTTTGTTCCATTGGTGCTAGTATTAAGTAATAAAATAGGACAGAGACAAGAATCAGCTTCATTAAGATTTCAAGTTTGCTTGTTGGTGAAAAGCAGAAGGTATGTGCAGTTTGATGGTTTCACCTGCCCAGTACAGAGCGTGAATGAGGACTGTCAAGGATCTGGAATTCTTCTTGTGGGAAAAGAGAAGACTAGGAGGAAATATGAGCCAGATATTCAAAATGGTGATGCTATGAGAAAAAGACTTCTCTTTTTTATACAGGACACCAGAACAAGGGGACAGGAATTTAAACTAAGAAGTGGGAGATTCAGATAATAGCCCAGATATTCAGAAGGGTTGCTCATGGCGCAACAGTGTTGCGCCATATGCAACCTACTGATGTGCATGAATTTCAAATGGGGATTGAGTCTGGCACAAATCCTGATGCACCAGAGCGCATCAGTAATGTACTGTATGTGTAGCAGGTGGGGGGGTGTGCCCATGCATACTCCGCACATCCCGATATTCAGCCCAGGATGTGCTGAGCCCATGCATGTGCATCCCCTACTTGGGCTGCACACAGGTGAGCCAAAAAAAAAAGGAACAACAGCTGGCCACCCACAGGTGAGCTGCCATATTGCAAGGTGCAACACGGTGGCTGCCACTTGTGGATGGCCACCCGAGCTCCGGCTGCACCTTCGTGGTGGCACCCCCCCATACCCGATCGTGGGCATATGTTAAAAGAAAAAATGTCCTATATCCCTGGTGGTCCAGTGGACTGCTCGCAGTCCGATCGTGGGCATATGTTAAAAGAAAAATGTCCTATATCCCTGGTGGTGCAGTGGACCGCTCGCAGCCTGATCTCAGGCTTCAGTATGAAATTAATCCATCCAATATCCCTGGTGGTCCAGTGGTACCCCACTCCCCACCTGCCCACTGAGCCCCACTGCCCCACTCCTTCCCAGTCATCGCCGGGTGGAAGCACCCCACCCACCTGCCACCCACTGACTGACACTGTATGGTATGGCTGTGCACCCATTGGTCTACAGTGTGAGCCAATGATCGTGCAGCCTGTACTATACTACACACTCCAGATATGTGAATAGATCCATTGACATATCTGGAGTGTGTAGAAAAATTTCCTATATCCTTGGTGGTCCAGTGGACCACTCACAGGCCTAGCTTGGAGTAGTTCTAGGTGAAGATCTGTGGATTACCATGGAGGAGGGCTTCAAGGGTAGAGGATTCTGTGGCCTGAACATTGCTTTCATTGAAGAGTCAGTGGTCGAAGAGTGCAGTCTGCTTCTTGAATTGTGTCATTGATTAGATTTTTTCTTTGTTGGAGGAGTCGTCGATGTCTTCTTTGGATCTGATATTTTTTTTATTTTGTTTTTTCTCACTCCTTTGGAGTAGGGCAAGAAGAGTCCAGTGAAGGAGACCTATGGATGGTTGGTGTCTCAGTTGGATTAGGGAAGGAAAAGCCCAATTTCTTTGGAGTACTTTTGGATGTTTTGGGAGTTTCTTTACCTTTTTTTGTTGGAGTTAAATTGCATTTGCTACTGTATTTGTATATGACATGAAGAGTAACACCTTGGGGAATTTGGGCATTGGATTTTTCTTTGCATTGCAGTCAAGGAAGACAAGGTAAAAATGTTCAAAGCTTTATTTCCAGTGACAGAAGTAATATAGGAACTGTAAACATGTGTAAACCAATGTTGAACAGTGCAGAACTTGTTTTGATTACTACTGGAATAATGTCAGTATAGGAAAAGTTTGAAGTAGGAGCAGATGGGGAGAAAAAGTTTGCTTTTATTTTTAGGAAGTGACAGAGAGAGAGGAGTAGACAGAGTAGAAAGGAAGAAGGGGAGAATTTGTTTATTTCTTGTTCCTTTTTAAAGATTTGAGTATCATTATGATATTTATTCTGAAACATGTTATCAAGAGTCAATCTTAACTCTTTACTAACTTAATCAGAGTCAGTCTTCCCTGTATTGTAACAATTAAAGGAATTAATCTTCATATAGCTGTGTGCTGGAATCAATCTTCAACATGTAGGAGTTTGCGAACTTAGTGCTTGTTGTATTGCATTTGTACCTTATAGTTTGGAGGCAGTCCACGTTTATGGAGTTATTTTTTTTGTTTTTTTCTGCAGTTAGTCTGACTTACTGTCTGAGTCTAGAACCAGGGGTCATTTCTAAGTATACGAGTTGTACTTATTGCTTAGTTTGAATAGAGAGTGAGAAAACGTGAGCATTTGTTAGGTATGGGGGCGGAGAGTGGCAGGGAGTGAGAATAGAGTAATTTTAATTGGGTTTTGAAAGTAAGTATGTTATCTTAAATAATGGTGATGTTTACAGTTTGGGCTTGAATGGATGGCCTGTAGAAACAAGTTCCCAGGATGTCTGAGTAGTTTCTACGATTGTTGACAGTGGTGCTTCTGGTACTGTGGCTGTTACTTTCTGGGTTATTGACTCACTGCTCAGTATATTTGAGATGGTTTTCTGCTTTTCGCCATTGATTTTAGAATAGTCATTTAAACTTTGGAGGTGTTTATGGGCAGAAATCTGCACAATGTCTGTGGGAGGGATCTCACTGTCTGTCAGTGTTTGGATTAAGTGCTTTCGCATGGGGTGGTTTGCAAGCATTTTTTCTATTATTTATTTCCATTCCTCAGAGCCTGGCAGGTGGCTCCAGTCCATCTCTTGGAGGGACTCAACCTCCAGCTCTCCATTCCATGCCTGACATCTCCTACAATCCCCCATGGGTTTCCCTCCCATGACAGGGCAGAGGCGAAGGGGTACCAGCTTTCCTCCACCCCCAGAGTGAAATCCAGATACTCAGGGAGCTGGGACACGTGCAGGAGAGTCATCATGGAACCTGCCAGCTCCATTTCCACCATTTTTTCTCTGCACCCTCCCAACTAATGGCATATCTTGGCAACGTCCCTCCCTAATCTCATCTCTGCAGCCACCGCCAGAGGGAGATCAACAAGCAGGATGGCAATCCTTCCCTCCCTGAGAGAGGAGAGCCATCCTCTGGATGCTCAATCCTCTTTCTCTTCTGCCAACCCCCAGTGGCCCGGGCTCATTCCTGAACCAAGGTCGCCATCGTATCACGAGGTGTCGCATCCAGCGCCTCAACCTCCAGCACCACGGGGCCAGTATCTTTTTTCTGTCTTGATTGTAGATTTTGAGATCATGGTTTGTACTAAGGAGGCCAGCTGATGGATGTCCACTGGCTGGTTCTTAAGCCAGGCATTTGATTGTCCTTCTTTAGCATAGTAGTTAATGGCTAAAAATAAAGGGGAGTCTTGTAAGAGGCACTGTGCTGGTCTTTTTTGTTGGTACAGTAGATCATTTTAGACTGGAAATATTTGAGGGTTGCTGTTTATTTTATAGGCCTTTGATTTTACCTTTCAACAGTCTTTGGAATTGGCGCCAGTCCAGGTTTTTGTTTGCCTCTCCATGTCCTGCTGTATTCATTTTTAGCTGTTTTCATCCATTTTAAACACTACATCTCCCCATTTGAGGTTACGCATTTCAGTGTTGCCCCTAACATGGAACTACATGCTGGTAATCAGCCACATTGTGTTTAAAAGTGACTCAGGATGTAGGGGCCCAGTAAGTGTTCTTCATAGAGCTTTGATGTTTTTGAGTCTGTTAACTCGTTGGTGGCTTGGGGTTTTAAACCCTTGCCCTCACTTTTAAGGTTCTTCTGTTTTGATAACAGTATCTGATGTGCCTTTTCAAAAGCAGGAGATATAGATAAGGAGTTGCTGTAGGATTTGTTTTTGCAGTACCAGTCCACACTTTGGAAAAGTGACTCATAGTGTAAGTGACTCATAGTCCTAGCCGTCTTTCTTGGAGCAGTTAATAAAATAGTGGCAGAAGTGGTTGTTCAGTTCTTGTGGTGGAATATCCTGAAGGTGGTGTTTTTCTCCAAAGTGCTGCTGAAGGTACTTGATGAACATGTTAGTGTCAATCTGGGTTTGTTTTGGCAGTATTGGCATTTCTGACTTTCTCAATGTACAGTACATTTCAATTTTTTCTTCATCTGTTGCTGCTTTTTTGCTGGTTTTGTCAGTTGAAATGGAAGCACTTTTGTAGGACCTTGGGTTCAGGTCATGTTCAGTGGCCATTGGTTCTTCTGAGGTAGCCACAAGAGTGTTGTTGGTGCCTGTAGGGTCTTCTAGTGGCTTGACATCATTTTCAAGTTGAGTCATAATTTACTTCATTTCTAAGTGGAGGCTGCTGTTTCCATTGTCTAGCTGTGCCATCTATTTTTTTTTATTTGGATGTTTAGTTTTGCCTTGTGGTGTGCCTTTACTGCTACCATCCTAAAGGATGTGTCCTATGGTAAAGTGAGCTGGTGTTTTATCCTGCACAAGTATTTGGAGGTTCTGTTTGCCATTAGTGTGTGTGTGTGTGTGAGTGAGGTGGTGAAGGACAGGTATTTGACTGGGGTTTGGCATTATGACTGTTCTTTTTTATGTCTTCTGGAAGAAGTTTGGCCGAGGTGAAGTATGATGTAATCACTGTGTGGATAAATCAGGATGATGTAATCACTATGGTAAATTTATCCACACATTGACACAGATAAATGGATTTATCTGCAAGTTCTATCCTGATACTTGTTGCATAAATCCATTTATTTTCACTTGTGTGTTAAATTGTAGAACCTAAAATGTATCACACATATGTTGCATAAATGCTACCTGTCAATCAAAGTTCTCCCTACCAGTACTACTTCCCCAGCTTAAAGACATTGAGTCTTACAGGAACCAGGCCCCCACAAAAGTGCCTCTGAGCTCCAACTTCCCTTCCTTCTTTACCTTCAGCTATATGCTGCTGAAATTAAATTCCCACAACATACAAAGATACACAAAAAGAAAATGCTGATATTGTATTTAAGCAAAAACTGCAGCACCCCACCCACTGCACTACAAGGAGATACCACTTATCTGCCACTACAGATGCCTTCACCAGTTCTGCCTCCCACTCCACACAAAACCCATAGAAAAAACTATACACTAACTTCATTCTCTGTGGCTTTTTTCTGGCTTTTATATCTGGCTGCAAAATTGCCAAACAGCCATGTTTGTTCCCTCTCGTACCGTGGCACAAAATCTCATCATGCTTTGTCCACTGCCACTCAACATCACACATGCTGACTCACTCATGATTGCACTTTGGAACCCTAATAACCAGGCTCTTTTCTTGGGTCTAGTTTTCTTCTCTCACACTGAATGATCAAAAAAAGGGGACAAAATGTTCTTCACTTAACTGCTGAGCTGTGCATTACAACTTACACTGCTGACATGAATATGGTTCCACTGTCTCAGTCCCCACTCAACGCTCACTTATGCTCAAATTCAAAAACTGGAAAATCCCATTAAAAAGGAAAGATCTCACAGATAGATAAACTAAATGTAATTAAAAAAAGATACCTCAAAACTATATTAACATCGTATGCCTCCTGCTATGCCAAAGTGAGAAACAGCTGCAATGTTTTTTAAACTCTCTCACCCTCTCACATGAAGCTCAAAGCCAATGAAAAGAGATGTTGTACAAGGAGGGACCGGCTTATCTAACAACCATGTTACAGACCCTCACAACCTGCTGTAAACTATTTAGTAACATACAACAGAGCACAAAATAATCCTCTCTATTAAAAAAAAACAAATAAAACTAGCCAAACTTGAAATATGGAAGGGGACCTTGTGGAATAAATGATTTATCTGCACTGAAGCAGTTTGACCTTAGATACATCATGGGTGGCTTATACCACTTGTGAGGCACCTGAGGTCAAACTGCTCTTGTACAGATAAATCACTTATTCCAAAGGTCCCCATTGCATATCCCTTATATAAACTTTTTCTTTTATGTTTGCTATGTTTTGAATTTTCTGATTTCTTTGTCTTCAAAAGTCTGTGTAAACTTCTACACCCCTTCCCTCAAAACATATCTGGAAGTGAGCTGGTTTCAGCTTAGTATGCTTCTCCTTGTCAAAAATTTTAAATCAATAGTATAAATAAATGTTGTGAATTTTTAAGCCATCACTTCAAAAAAAGTGTTTTTCTGCACAATGCTATGAATCATTTTGGGATACATTTTGTATGAATGACATTATACAAATTAAAAAAAATTAATTTATATGGCATGAAAGTGTACTGAAGAAAAACACATATGGAGTTCTGGTTGGGAGGAATCTCAGAAGGTAGGAGGTACAAATTTGTTTTAAATAAATTCACTCAGCACATTGAAAAGTTTAATTGATTTCTGGAGTCCTGTTTGGAGCACTAGTTCCCTATAACCTTGCAGTGTCTGAAAAAATACTTCCTCACATTGCCCCAGCTGCCCCCCTTCATATTGTGTCGCCTTGTTCTTGACATCTCTTTTTCTTAAAGATGCTACCCTCTTGGACTTTGTTGATTCCACAGAATGAATACAACTAGCATTACCAGGATATAGATTTACTACAATTAAAAAAAGTGTAAAAGGGAGATTTAGAAGAAAAAGAGAAAACAATTGAACATAGTTTGGTGGAAAATCAAATCATAAAAAATTCTACCAGTACATAAATTCCATCACTAAGTCAACAAAACCAGCAGACCTGATTATATCAGGAAACTGCACATTAACAAACGAACAAAATATTGCCAAACTCTTAAATGATTACTATAGTGTGTTCACCAACAACTATGTTAACCATGACTCTGCTGCGGATTCTCAAATCGTGGACCATTTTGACATACCAACAATTTCAGAATCTACTATACTAAAAGGTATTCATAAACTTAAAAATACTACCTCAGTGGTCCCTGATAGTATACCAGCCACCACAATAATTTTTTTTAATCAGTCCCTAGTAGGATCCTTAAACAATTTATATAATGATTCTCTGAAAACAGGCCATGTACCTAACGAGTAGAGGCAGGCCATTTTTAAAAAATGTCTGAAAGTATGAGTGTTCTAATTACTGTTCAATAAGCTTGACTTCCATACCATGTAAGATTCTTAAAGGTTATATTAAGGACCAGCTGATAACTGTACTTAGAAAATGGCTTGAATCAAACAAGCAATCTGATTGGTCAAAACTGGTTATATGAGCATGAATTTCTTCCGATTATGGCACAGGTCAAATTTTTCTTTCTTTTTTTCCTGCTTTTTAACTCCTAAAGACATTTTACTAGCATAATAAGACACTCTAGGGCATACGGTAATGCTATAATTTACTGCACTTCCAAGGTGGTCGAAGGCACTTGGCTGCAACTCATGCCTCACAACACACCTGGGGCATGTGGTAATTTAGCATTACCCTGTCATGTGTTGTTGCTTACTTAACAACCTAGAAATAGTTGACATTCAGCAACATGGATTTACAACTGAATGATCTTGTTCTACTAACTTAATAGCATTTTATGATAAAGTTAACCTAAGCCTAGATAAAGGGCCAATCAGTCAATGTTGTACACTGGGATTATGCAAAGGCTTTTGATAAGGTCCTACACATTGCAATAATTCATAAACTGCAAAAACTGGGTATTACCCCATTGTTATTTGAATGGATTACAAATTGTCTCAATAACGAAATACAGAAGGTAAGACCATGTGGCACTTATCATCCACTGGTCCTGTATCAGGTGGTATACCACAGGGATCAGTCCTGAGGCCAGTTTTCTTTAACATCTTCATAATGGATATGCGTAACAGTCTTAAATAATGGCATAACAAATTTGCTGATGATTGGAGTGTAGAGAATGTGCAGAGACCTGAGAAAACTTGAGGAGTGGTCAAGGGTATGGCAGCTGGTTTTCAATGCAGAAAAGTGCAAAATCATGCACTATGGACATAGAAACACAGAAGTGGAATATAAAATGGGGGGAAGAGGACCTCATGGTCATTAAACAAGAAAGAGACCTTGGAGTAATGATATCTGGTGTCCTCAAGGTGGAAAGGCAGTGTGACAAGGCAGTAGGTAGGGCCAATGGGATGCTGGGGTGCATAGGAAGGGGTGTCATGAGCAGAGGAATGGAGGTGGTGTTACCACTGTATAGGTCATTGGTGTACCCACCTGGAGTACTGTGTCCAGTTCTGGAGACCCCATCTCAGGAAGGACATAGACAGGGTGAAGACAGTCCAGAAGAGGGCAATAAAAATGGTGCAGAGGTTGCATCAGAAGCCCTATGAGTATAGACTGAGTGAACTCAATATGCACAGCCAGGAAGAGACCAGAGAGAGGGGGGAAACATAATAGAAACCTATAAATACCTCATGGGGTTAAACTAAGTGCAGGAGGAGAGTATATGTCAGAAGAAGAGCTACATGAGAACAAGAGGACATGCAATGAAGCTGGAAAGGGGAAAATGTAGGACAGATGTGAGGACGTACTTTTATGAATGAGTGGTGGCTGCCTGAAACAGTCTTCTGGCACAGACAGTGGAGGAAAAACAGTGGTGGGCTTCAAGCATGCATGGGACAGGCACACAAGAATCTTAGCAGGGATGCAGGGGAAGTAGGGAGCCAAAGATTGAGTAGGGTCTACCATGACCATATAGACAGGGACAAATGGGCAGGCTAGGTGGGCAAAGCTCAAATTCTGTTTCTATGATATTAAAATTGGTTTTGTGGTGGTTACTGATGAGGACAGGATTAAAGTACAATAAGATATTGACACACCCTTGCACTGGACAAAACAGTGGGTTATGGAACTGAATATATCCAAATGCAAAGTTATGCACCTGTGCAAAACTAATACATGTTTTAATTATTGTATACAGGCACATAAATTACAACAATTGTTGAAGAAAGGCCTGGACATTATCATAACCAATATTCTCAAGCTGTCAAAACAATACATGAACATTGCAGCCAAAACAAATAGGATGCTGGGTTGTATCAAAAGTCATTTTACTTCAAGACACAAAGTTGTTTTTCACTATACAGAAATGTGGTTAAACCCCATCTGGATTATTGTTCTCCTTTCTGAAATCCCTTCTTAAGTAAAGATCAAATAATGTTGGAGAGAATTAAAAAACTTGCAACTGCTGGCCCAGTGGCACTGAGGGTTGAGACACTGGATGCCTTACCTTGTGCCACACTAGCAACCCGGGTTCAGGTACGGACTTAGGTCACTTGGGGGTTGGCCAGGAGTGGAAGTATTGAGCATCTGGAGGACTGCTCTCCTTCCTCAGGGTGGGGGGATTTGCCCTGTGCGCTTTCGACCGACACCTTGTGGCTGCTGGGGGTTGGTGCATGCATGCAGCAAAGTAAAAGGGATTGGCCCTCATCCAGGGTGACTGGCTGCCTTCACGGAGATGGAGACTGCTTGCTCACCCACTGCATGGATTTGGGTGCAGGCAAAAATTGATGAAAATGCTGGGGCTAGACAGGACCCGTTATGGCCCGATTGCTCCAGTGAATCCACCCCGTCACTAGATATGACATACTGGGGTAGGAGGGATACCAGTACCCCCTGCCCTGGACCTGCCATGGAGGAGGAATCCACAGGGAAACCCTAGGGTGTGGATGAGCTGGGGATTGAGGCCTGAGGATGTATACCTCTGAGGGGAGAGGGTCATAGATCCTGTCAAGCCTGCTGAAGGAGTAAAGTACATATGAAAAAGAAAACTTGCAACTAAGTTAATTTGGGACTATACAGAACTTTCATATAATACACATTTTGAAAGGCCCCTGATTATGCCCCACTTGGAGAATGCATGCAGTTCTGGGATCCACCATCCCAGTACAAAACAGACATTGAGGCAGTCCAGAAGGTGCAATGAAGGACCACCAAATCAGATGTGTTGAATACAAACTCTACAAGAGAGGCCATGTGTTCAGATTGTAGAAAAGAAGGCTGAGAAAGGACATGATCCCAGGTTTTCACATTATAAGTAGCAGTGACAAGATAAAACATACAGAGATGTTTGATCAGGAGTACTCCAATACGATAAGGGTCCATAACCTGATCTTCAGTAGAGGTAAATTCAGGGGTAGCATTAGGAAGTACTTCTTCTCCTAGGGGGTGTAAATCTATGGAACAGCCTACTGGTGTAGAGCGTGGACATGAAGACAGCACAGGTATTCAAGATAAGTCTATATAAATGCTTGCTTGCCAAGTGAATCACTGGATACCTTGGGTAGCAGGGTGGATAGGAAAGCCCTTTCAATTATTGTATGTTTACATAGCACACTTATACCATTATTATACTAGGGTTTAAGGCAGAAGAAGACCAAGAGGTTCTTTAGGACTGCCTATACTATATAGTAGTATAGTATTTTAGGTTATGGCCATCTAAAGTTAGTTTATCAATTAGTTTTTTTTTAAAGATAGCATTAGTGGTGCTATCAATTACTTCATGAGGAAGATGGGTGGTGAAAAAGATGTTGCCTTGCTGTACTATGACATTTTCCATGATTTCAATTTGTTTGATGTGGGACCTGCTGGGCCGAATATCATTTTTTGATTTCTATGCCTGTAGTGTACTGTGCATAAGTGTTGAAACATTGAAAAAAATCATACAATAAAAGGAGGTCTCTATTTTTCTTCTGTTTTCTAGTGAGATCAACTTAAGGTTCTTAAAAGGAGTATTATATGAAAGTGAAAGTTCCTTATAGTCTCTTTCTAGTGACATCAACTTAAGTTTCTTAAAACAGGTATTATATGGAAGTTTTGTATAGTCCCAAATTAACTTAGTTGCAAGTTTTTTTTAAAGAAACAGAATATTTTCTCCTTCCCTGCTGGTCTGCCAGCTTGGATACACTCAAGTTTTCTGCTGGTCTCTTTAAAAAAAATTTTTATTTATTATATTTCATTTAATACATCATACAGTGTTATTCCAGAAAAATGCATCCACTGTGACACACGCTTGAAATATAACTCTCCACATGGAATTGTGTCTGAACACTTGCAACACTCTAATTCCTGCCCCTAATTCAGTTAGCGATCCTCCCCATTATGCCTCGTGTACACCCCACTGGTGTATTTTAACCCAGAATCCTGTCATGTACCACTATTTCTAAGGCCTTTGCAGATGTCTAAATTGGCTATGTCTATGGATCAGGTGGTGGAGTGGCACTTTATGTACTGTAATAGAGAATATTAGAATAGTGTATGTATTAATTTAATGAATAATACTTCTGATAAGACCAATCTGGAAATGCTGTGGATTGAAATCACCATAAATGAGGGTAAAAAACTAACTGTTGAAATGTGTTATAGATCCCTTGATTCTAATGGGTATGAACATTTGGACTTGTACAATATTTCCAGTATTGCACAAAGAATGGGAATGTTACTGTTTGGATATTTAAACTTCTCAGCTATTAATTGGGACGATTTAACAGCATCAAACCTAAATGAACAGTTGTTTATAAACATGATGATTACAAATGGTTTATACCAGATGGTCGATAAACCCACCAGAATAACACTATTGGTGTAGCTACTGAAGATAAGGCAGATGATGTGAAAAATGTTCAAGTTTTAGAATCCCTAGGTAATAGTAACCAAAACAAGGTATTATTTAATCTTGCAATTCAAGCTAAAAGAGTTAAGGGTATCACTGTTACAAAAATTATTTTAAGGCTAATTTTAGAACTATTATGAGGTCTTTAAAAGAACAGGACTGGAAGCAAACATGTAATACCCAAAATGTACACCTTTTTTGGACAGATATTAAAAACAAAATATTTGAAACTGGAAGAACTCCACACACCTAACAAACCTATGTATAACAGAAAGGATAAAGTACCTCAATGTTTTACACATAAGATAAAGAAACAATTGAGCAAAAAAAGATCTGCTTATTAAGCCATGAAACCAGAAAACAGCAGTTTTCTTATGGAGATCTGTAAGAAAGAATTAAAAATTAGTAAAAACATGAGCAGAAGAGAAAGAAATAAACTAGAATTTTGAATTACTCATACCAACAATAAAGGGGAAATTGTTCTTTGCTTATTTTTTTTTATTTTTAATTAAACATTTGGTAACTGGGAAAAGCACACTGATCCTTGGCTCATTTCCAAGTGTGACCTGGGTACGAGGGTAACAGATTATGTACAACATGAAATATATACATAAGTATGTATGGATACATATAAGAGCCATAAAAATAGCCTGGCTGTACAGAGTAATACAGTTCTACAAAGTTTATATACAGAGTTGTATACTTGTGCTTGTGTTAATAATAGAGCAACAGACAGATCTATTGGGCCACTAACTGAGGGTCAGAAAGAAGATTCCAAACCTAAACTAATGTCTGGGGCTTTCAGTACTTACTTTTGCTTAGTCTACAATAAGTCTAGCAACACAACTGCAACAGATAAGTACAAGGTTTCATATTGCAGGGGCCTTGCTTTTAAATTCTGTGGCCCAGATATTCAAAAGGGTTGCACCATGCGCAACAGGGATGAGCCAGAGCAAGTCCGAAAATGCGCCATTGTACGATATTCAGCTGGAGGCAGCTACGCCCCCCCAAATCGCAATGTGCTACAGTGCAATGGTAATGAATGCATACATAACTGAAGGAGGAAGAACCATGAATAAATGGCGCAATGTGATATTCAACAACATGCACCATGTACAATAGGGGAGCAAATCGAAGTTGCGCGATAGCGGAAATGATCCAAAATAAAAAGGAACAAGAGAGAGGCGCAAGAACGCTACAGGAAAGCCACATGTGGGAGCAAGCTAGCTGCAACAAGGCACACAGTAGCTGTGAGCAGGACAGGGCAGGAGCAGGACAGAGCACCTGGAAACCACCAGGAACAGGGAAGGAGTAGGGAGCCTGTGCCACTGTGCAGGAGGAAAGGGGAAGTGCCACATTGGACTGAGGGCACTGACAGTGGGCAGGATGTCCAAGTCTGGGAGGTGTTCCTGGTGCAAGGGGAGTAGCAGAAAGGACAGTGGTGGGTATGGGAATACAGCTGCCAGGGAGGGAACATAAGCCAGGGACATGGCCAGTAACACCATTCAGATGGAGGCAGTAATGAGGGGTGTGAGAAGGTAGGCAGCAGGGGGGTGCAGCCGTGGAAGGGCTTGTCAGTGGTATGCCCCCAACAGACAGTACCGAGCCCACACCAGCTTTGAGCTGTACAGTGACACTGATATCGTGGGCCGATACCACCAGAACCAGTCAATCCTGAGGCGGCTACATGAGCTGTGCAGTGATGTGATGCAGGCACCCACACAACGGAGCCATGCTCTGTCAGTGGAGACAAAAGTGACAGCTGTCATGTGCCTGCTCACCACGGGTACCTTCCAGAGACCAACAGGGGACACAACAGGCATAACCCAGTCAGCCGCATCATGTCTACTCACCCAATTCCTTAGCGCACTGCTGCCACATGCTGCGGAGTACATCCATTTCCCCAGCACGCCGTCGGAGCACACAGCACACATACAAGAGTTCCACAGGGAAGCACGTATGCCTGGCGTGCTCCGGGCCATTAACTGCACCCATGTGGCCATCCGGCCACCACCTGGCCCCTAAGGTGCAGCATACATAAATTGGAAGGGGTATGCAAGCATCAACTGCCAGGTGGTGTGCAAAGCCAGGGGGCACATAACCAATGGCTGTCCCACGTACCCTTGGGGAGCACATGATGCCTTCATCTGGCAGCAGTCTGCACTGTGCCAAAGGTTCAAGAGTGGGGACATCCCCACTGGCCACCTGGTGGGTGAGCATGCAAATCACGCAGAAAGACATGGATCTTGGGAGGGGCATAGTCAGAGGTGAAATGGGTACTGGCCTAGATGGCCCATGGCAGAGCAATGCTGATCAATAAACTAATGTCCACCCTCTACACACAGGTGACAGTGCATACCCACTCCATCCCTGGCTGCTCACACCATACCGGTGGCCCACAACCCCATCGCAGCAATGCTACAATGAGGCACATGCCACCACATGCAATGCCATTGAGTGGTTGCTTGGGATGCTGAAGACATGTTTCCATTGCCTGGACACATCTGGCAGTGCCCTACAGTACAGCCCCTCAAAGGCCTGTGGGCTATTCCTAGCCTGTTGCATCCTGCACAACATGTCCAACGACTGTGGGATAGCTGTACAGGTCAAAGAGGGGGACAGTGATGGGGATGATGAGGACACTGGTGCAGATGGTGATGGGCAGCCCCCCCCTTGGTTGAAGGGACCCCCGACTGATCCAGATAGTGCAGCTGCACTGGGACACCAATACAAAGGAGCACTTCAACCAACCCAGGTAAGTCGTAGGGCCATGTGCAATCACTAATGGCAAGGGCACAACCCACAAACACACATGGACAAACCCCAGGGGTGCATGTTGAAAAGGGAATTGGCTGAGCATGGAACCGCACACACCGTCAGAGATGGGCAAGGTCTAACACGGCATGCGGTCACACACACACACACACACACACACACACCCACACACACATATACACCCCACATGACATGCACAAAGGGTAGGAGGTACGTCGACCCCAACCACCACCCCTAGCCACACACACGCCCACAGACCACCATGCCCAGTGCCAGTCATTGTGCGTGTGTCAGATGCTGGGCACCATTGCACAGTGGCGGACAACACAACGCAGGCATCATCATGCACACGCCACAGCGGCCAGATCTTCAAGGTCTTGGACACAAAAAATAGTATTTTGCACCCCTTTTTAAATTGAAAAACATGGATAGAAGTTCTTTGCCACAGGTGCATAGACTATGATACAAGGGCATGGGGTCCCAATAAGGCTGGCCTCTCTGGGTACCTGATTCAGAGACACTGGCACCCACTATCTAGGTCACATCTATTGGAACCATTTTGTCCAGAGCCCCTCTGACTTCCAAGCTCTGGGTTAAACCACTTCCTAGGGGGCTAGTATTAACAATCTCACAGGGATGATAGCCCTGACTTCAGAGATACTTCCCTTGGGGGATGACGTTCACTGTTTACCCAGCATTCAGTGCACTGAGCCTGGGAAGAGATGCTGGACTGCCCCTTCCCTTCCTGCCCCCCCAGGTATAAAACGGTCATGGAATCAGCAGCTGCAAGACTAGGGGCTCACAGAACAGCAGCTGACATTCTCTGCACCAGCAGTAAAGCAGCACAGTAACACAGATGCTGGAGGTTTTTCTCAGAACCAAGAACTCAACTTGCTACACAGTCGGCATGGAATCAGAATATGAAATACTATGTACATGGCAAGCCACAACAGGTAAGGCAGTTTTAACTTCCATGATGCCATCAAAGGGTAGAGATTTCCACAGGTTAAGTAGTTACACTGGGTCCCAAAGCATATACCTAATGCAGGCCAAATGCACTGAGCCTGGGAAGACCTGTAACTACTATCCCTTAAAATTTCCAGGTCCGGATCCTTACAGTTCCCTTTGGATCTAGCAATCTCAGACACCCAGGGCTAATGGCCCTCACCTCCCTGATGGCCTGCCCGGGCAGAGACTTCCACAGGCTTGGTTGTTACTCAGGGTCCCAAAGCATATCTCTTACCGAGGGAAAATGCTCTCTGGCTGGGCAGGCATTGTTCCCCCAACCCCTAAAATTCCAGGTCCTGCTCCTTACACTTCCCTTAGATCTAGCACTCCAGACACCCAGAGCTAATGGCCCTCTCCTCCCTGATGGCCTGCCAGGGTAGGGACTTCCACAGGCTTGGTTGTTACCCAGGGTCCCAAAGCATATCTCTTACCCAGGGGAAATGCTCTCTGGCTGGGCAGGCATGGTACCCCCACCCCTAAAACTTCCATGTCCTTCTCTTTACACTTCCCTTGGGTCTAGCACTCCCAGACACACTGTAGTAATGCCCCTCACCTCCCTGATGGCCTGCTATAACAGGGACTTCCACAAGCTTGGTTGTTACACAGGGTCCCAATGCATATCTCTCACCCAGGGAAAGTGCTCTCTGCCTGAGGAGAACTGCTGGCATGTAATCTGGTGACTTTCAGAATCAGTCTGCCAGCCTCAGCATCAAGCCATGCCCAGCAAGTGCCATCACAGCCTGGCTAGGCTTCAACAAACTCCCCTAGAGTGACTATTAAGCCCGACCACCACTATTTAGAGAAATCCCAGCCAACAGCCAGCAGGGCCACTAGGATTCCACCAGGACTCAATGCTCTTAGCCTGGAGACAGCTGCTGGCATTCCTCTAAAACTTCCAGGGTCTGCTGTTAACACTTCCCTTGGGTATAGCACTTCCAGACACCCAGGGCTAATGGCACTCACCTCCCTGATGGCCTGCCAGGGTAGGGCTTTCACAGGCTTGGTTGTTACCCAGGGTCCCAAAGCAAATCTCTTACCCAGGGAAAATTCTCTCTGGCTGGGCAGGCATGGTACCCACACCCCCTAGAATTTCCAGGTCCTGCTCCTTACACTTCCCTTGGATCTAGCACTCCCAGACACCCAGGGCTAATAGTCCTCACCTCCCTGATGGCCTGCCAGGGCAGAGACTTCCACAGGCTTGGTTGTTACCCAGGGTCCCAAAGCATATCTCTTACCCAGGGAAAGTGCTCTCTGCCTGGGGAGAACTGCTGGCATGCACCCTTAAACTTCCAGGGCCTGCTTTTAACACTTCCATTGGGTCTTACAGTCCCACACTCCCAGGGTTAATGTTCAGCTGTACTAAAATTGTGTTCCTCTTTTACAGATGCTTCTCTGGGGATACCAAACAAGACAGTGAGACCCTCGTGTACCTGCACAATCTGTGGTAAGAAAATTAAGCATCTACCAAGGCACCTCCGGGAAGTACACCGCATGACACCGGGAAAGGCACGATACTTTGGGAGGCAGCCACTCCTGACCCAACCTCCTGCAGGAAAATGCTTTTACAAATACCAGCAGCCAGATTGTTTTGCCATTGTAAGAGATCTAAGTCAGCACTTTCGGAAGGTACACAAATGCACTCTGACCAGCTTTAAAGCCCGACCAAGTATTAGAGACACCCAGACTCAGTATTCTCCATCTCTGGATTTGCCACATACTCAGCTGCCTAGCCAGGCTACAGAGTCAGAGATAGAGAGTCCTCAACTGCTGAGTCTCCAGACCTTGGAGGGAGGAAAGAAAGACCAAGAAACAGCAACCGCTCACCAGCAGATGCTGATCCGCTTGTGGAACTCCATTTACCCGGCACTTTCACTCACATCCCTGCTGGGTTCCAGGGCATTCATAAGAGATACTTGGATTCCAGAGGCTGAAGCCTCAGGTTTTAAGCCAGGCACTATCAAGTGTTATATAAACAGCCTCCTTCACTTCCTGAAATTCTTAGATTTGAATGGGTTTGCCAGGACCCATCAGGCTGAACTTGACATGCTCATCAAGGTAATTCCTTTCTGGAGGGCTGGCCTCAGTACCTCTGCCATGAAGAGGCACCATGAAATCCGGCTAAGGGACTCACAAATGTGGATACCACCAGAGACAGCATCCCTGTATAAGGACACCACTGCTGCGAAGGAGGCAGTCAGGATAATTAACAGTTTATCCAGAGCCAAGACACTTAGAAACCAAGATCACTGCCTGGCTAGAAATCACCTCATCTTCAGCTTGGCCCTCCACATAGCCCAGCGCACTGCTGCCATCCGAAATATGTCTCTGCGTGACTTGAAGAATGCAGAGAGACTGGTCATTGATAGTGAAGACAACTATGTCTTAGCCATTTTTGTTCACAAAACCATTGCAACACATGGACCAGCTAGACTGGTGCTAGAAGGAGAGCTATTCAAGTTACTTCAGCTCTATGCACACCACACAAGGCGGCTGCTCCCCAAACTGAGACCATCAGCTACTGGACTTAATGTCTCTGTGCTCATTGAGACAGATGGATCAAACCTGACATGTTCTGCCATTGCAAAAGCAGTGAAGAAGCAGGCAGCCTTACTAGGAATCAAACACTTCTCCCTGACTCTGTGGCAGAAGAGTACCGTGACAAATGTAAGTATGCCTCCAAACACCACACTCAGCCTGGGTAGAATTGATAGCCTGTCCTCCTAAAGATTCCAGGCACAGATTCAACCACTTCCCTCAGGGCTAGCAGTCCCAAACTCACAGGAGTGATGGCCCTGACTTCCCTGATGCTCTCCCATGGTACATACTTCCACAGGCTTGGTTATTCCCCAGGGTACCAAAGCATATACCTTACCCAGGGAAAGTGCACTCGGTCTGGGGAGACCTGGTACCCTCACCCCCTCAATCTTCCAGGGCCTGCTTTTGCCATTTTCCTAAGGGCTAGGAATCAATACTCACAAGGCTAAGGGCCATGACCTCCATGATGCCCTCCCAGGATAGGGACTTCAAAAGTAATAGGTTTTACCAAGGGTCACAAAGCATATGCCTTACCCAGGGAATGTGCTTCCAAGCTTGGGAATACATGCTGGCATGTCCCCTTAAAACTTCCAGGGCCAGCTGTTAACACTCCCCATGGGCCAAGCACTCCCAGACTCCCAGGGGTAATGTCCCACACCTCCCTGATGCCCTGCCATGGTAGGGACTTCCACATGATTAGTTTTTACCCAGGGTCCCAAACCATATGCCTTCCCCAGGGAATATGCTTCCAAGCCTGGGGACACATGCTGGCATGTCCCCCTAAAAACTTCCAGGGCCAGCTGTTAACACTCCCCTTGGGCCAAGCACTACCAGACTCCCAGGGATAATAGCCCACACCTCCCTGATGCCCTGCCAGGGTAGCGACTTCCACAGGATTAGTTTTTAACCAGGGTACCAAAGCATATGTCTTACCCAGGGAAGGTGCTTTCTGGCTGGGGTTGCCTGGTACCCCAACCCCCTAAAACTTCAAGGTCCTGCTGTTAACACTTCCCTTGGGTCTAACACTCCAAGACACCCAGGAGTCATGGCCCTAGCCTCCCTAATGCCCTGCCAGGGCAGGGACTTCCACAGGCTTACTTTTTACCCAGGGTACCAAAGCATATGTTTTATCGAGGGAAGGTGCTTCCAAGCCTGGGGACACCTGCTGGCATCTCCCCCTAAAACTTCCAGGACCTGCTTTGGCCATTTCCCTATGGGCTAGCAGTCCCAAACTCACAGGGGTGATGACACAGAGCTCCATGATGCCTCCCCAAGTTGGAGACTTCCATATGCTTAGTTGTTACCCATGGGCCAAAAGTATGCATCTTACTTTATTTCTTTCTTTCCACAGTTTCACAGCATTCACCCTGAGGGAAGAATTGAGCTTGTGTCACACATGAGCCACCGAGTCACAACAGCAGATGCGTACTATCACCTGATGAGCAGCAAAGACAAGAGCATCAGAGTGAGCCGACAAATATGCCAGTTAACCACAAAGGCCCCATGTACCACCATCAGCCCAATGCAGGTGCTCCATCACAGACTCTGGAGAGCAGTTCAATTACCATGGGTGAACCAGGAAAAGGGCCATCTCTTTCACCAGGTACCTGTATTGCAACAAGAACAAGAAGGGGACTTGGCTCACAGGACATCTGCAGAAGCCAAGAGATGATGGGGGCCCACACTCCACTTATACGGTCCCCACATTGCCAGCAATCCTTTACTGAACAACAGCAACTGGCAATCAAATCTGCATTCACAAGCCAACTTACACAAGGCCAGATCAAGACAGCTGATGTTAGGCACATGCTGCAGACTGACACCTCCCTCCCAGGTGCCTTTCCCCTGTCCAGTCAAACCAAAGACTTGCCAAGGAATGTGATGCAAAGAGTATGAACTTTGATTCATAGTCGTGCCAGAATGAAATCCAGCCAATGATTTCAGCTGTATTGCACTTAAAAAAATAAATTGTTGAAATTATTAAATCTGTCAGGCTTCTTACTTCTAGGGGGCCCCAACTGCACCACACTTCCCACTGAAACTTCCAGGTCTTGAGTGAATTTCCTTCTGGGGATACCCCCAACAACCATATCAGGGACCAGGGAGTGGGCCAGGAATGCCCTGTAGGAGGAGGTGGCTGTGGCCCTGGAGAAGGCAACGGGCATACAGCGCATGGCAGAGCAGTGCAGGCACCATTATGGGGACCTGCAGCATAGGAACCCAGACAGGCTTGCCTGCCTTTGAGCATGCACCAGGAGGGATGTGGTTCCACGGCCAGGTAGGTGCCCCATCCATACACTGTTTACGTCCATACGGGTATCACGGTGGCATGTGTCCAGCACATGGGGGGCATCCAGTGTGGGCCATGGTGGTGGTATAAAGGTGGGGGGCAGATGGGTATGGCTGTGTGGGATCGCACATACCCGGGGCAGGGGGACTTTGCTACCAGATTGTACTGATGTTCCTCTCTCCATGTTTGCATCCTAGGCCTTGAGGAGTGCCGGCGTGCCAGGGAGGGGAGGCTGCGGTGTAAGGCACGTCAGACTGCAAAAGCAACCATACCAGACCAGCGCTGGGACCAGCCTGATGGTGGTGGGTGCCTTACATCCAGGATTTTTGTGCATGCTGTGTAACAGGACAGGTGGCAGGACATGGTCACCATCCATTGACACCACTGCCATGCACACAACATGGTACAGTCAGCACTGTCCAGTGGCACTGCATGTCTGGGAGTGCATCAATGGTGGTCCATGCATGCACCAAGTACATGGCTATGCCACTGCCTTTGCACCGCATAGCCATGTCACTGTACAGCCATGGGGGTGCTGTGTGGGACTTAGGCAGTGGGTATGTGCAGCAGTCCACATGGCTGTGTGCACCTGGGTGGACAGGTCTTGTGGACATGATCACTGTGGGTGGTCGCACACCATCACAGAGGCATGCCCAATGGCCGTATGCCATGCACAGTGGGTGGGCTGCAGGGGGCTGTGCATTCACACCTATTGACTCTGCTCCCTTGTCCTAGGTGGATGGCAGTTGCATAACATAGAGCGGGTGCTGCAGGAGATACTTCAAGTGGCCAGGTCCTCCCTGGAGATTTTACAGAGAATCGACCATCTAGGAGCGCGAAGGAGACATGGAGGGAGGCACCCTCAGAGCGGGGAACGGGGCTCCCGCTGAACATCTTTCACCCCATGATTTCTCCTACCCCCCTGGACCCACCCTCACACCCCATCCTTCCCTCTGCCATTTGTTCACCCCTGCCCCTTACCCACCCCCACCTGGTTTGTGGCCCTTGCCCTCAACCTTATGTACATATTTGTCAATAGTTGTTTTATATCTTTTGAAATACATTTGTTTTGTTATGCCTACTGTGGTGGTCTCTGATTTGCAGTGGGCTAAAGGTGCTCAGCTGCAGTGGTGTGCATGGCGTTAGGGGTGGTGCAGTCATGGGCATGTGTGTATGTCCATAGGGGAAGTGATTATGGAGTGGGAGTAGCTATCAGTCACTGTCTGTGGTTTGTGTGTTGTTCCCTGAGCATTGGATGACTGTGTGCAGTGGTCCACGGTGCATGTACTGTGTCCATGGTGCACCTGTCAGACCATCCATGGCCTGTGCAGCTGACACCCTTGCATGTCTGTGACCTGCACAGTCCACTGGCATGTCAGTGGTGGCTGTCCATGCTGGACAGCCACTGTACCCAGCACAATGCCGGGTTGCCTCCTGTCACTGGTGTGGTGTATGTCTGCCTCAGGTTGCACTGTGGCCTCCACTGTTGTTGTCCCACCTCCATGCTGTCACTTGTGTGTGTTGCAGGGGATGTGCTCCACTGTCTGTCACTTGTGTTCCGGGTGCATGCTGGTGGCGTACAGCTCTATGGTGCCTGAGCAGGGTGGCTGGCACTCCTGTGCCATGGAGGGGTGCTGGCCGTGTGTACACAGTTTCCATGGTCACACGCTGGGGGCTTGGTTGCCCTGCTACTGTGTCCCTGTGTTGGTGTGCCCTTGGGTATGGGCAGGTGTTTGTCCATGCACTGTTGCATCCTGTGTGGCGCATGCTTCCATGCACCACTGTGGGTGTCTGTGCTGGCCGTTGTGGCCAGTGCTGGGTTGAGGTGCATCCTTGGGAGGGTGTGCAGAGTGCTGTACCACTGGTGGTGGGGTGCGAGGCATGCCATATCACATGTGGGGTACCTTGTGCGATGATGCATGGTCAGTCTATCGGCTATACCTCGAGGGGACGTGTGTGGTGGCACTGTGTATGCAGTTGTTGCATCGCTGTCTGCTGCCACCTGCTGATGGGTGTTCATGGTGGGGCTGCCTTGCATGGTTCTGTGGTGCACAGGGTTGCATTGTCACAGTGGGGGTGGTGGCATGCATGGGGTTTCCTGCACTGGTGGATGCTGCTCCTGGGCAGGGTGTCTGAGGATCATGGTGCAGGGTGTGCTCTGCATTGGTGGGATGGTGTGGCACGGGGTGGTCGGACCTCCTTGTGTGCTGGTCACAACTTGCCAGGGGGTGTGCTGGGGCACCATGCCCTGGCTGTGAGTTTGTTGCTGGTATCCATGGGCCAATGATTATTCCAGCTCTCCCCTGGTTGTGCAGTGCATGGAGTGTGGGGGGGCGATGTCTGTTCTGCTGTGTGTTACTCTGCCCATCTGTAGCATGGGTGGTGGGCCCCTGCATCCTGTCCCTGCGCATCCCTGGTTGTGCTGTTGCACTGCTGCCCTGCTCCACTGAGCATCCCTGGTTGTGCTATTGCACATCTGAACTGCACCACTACACATCCCTGGTTGCGCTATGGCGAAGTTGGCGCAATATTCAGTCATGTGCCGCAGGTGCATCTTGACCTGCGCAGTGTTTGAATATTGCACTTATTGCACATAGGCACACTGGACTTGTGCTTGCTCCTGCTGTTGCACACTTTTATGGCACAGTTTGAATATATGGGCCTGTGTGTCTTTTAACTTCCTTTTCAGTGGTTTCTGACTCTTAGGAAATTATGTTTGCTACCCAGTTTCTGGAAGGTTCTGCTTGTTTCTTAGTGGATGGTATCTACCTTCAACAGCAGTTAAGTACAAGGTTTCATATTGCAATGGACTTGCATTTAGATTCTGTGTGTTTCTTCAGTCTCCTCAGCCCAAGGCACAGCAGTGTCGGAGGCAGAGCTGGGAGATCTAACATAATACTTCGTCTTGTTTGCAGCTGATTGTGGTCAGGGGAACAGTACAAGAAAAGGATTTTTTGACTGATTGTTTCTGGCTAGGGAGCTGTGTTAGTCCCACCCTCCACCCCTCAATCTACCCACCCGGGCCAAGCCTTTCTTAATAGGTGTTGGCCCTAGAGTGTGGACGGGTCATCCCTCTCACAACTGATACTGATACATTACCATCAGAACAAAAAAAAATAAAAAAATAAAATAAACTCACACTCCTTAAGTAGAGAGGTAAAAAAGCATACATCAGAAGTACGTAGGATGGCACAAGGAGTGGTGCAGTGAAGGGGGTGTGGAGCAGCTGTGTTCAGAAGAACATTCTGGTAGCTGTGGTGCTGCCCCATTTGTAGGAATCTTTCTGGACTGAGGGAGGAGGTTACCAGGCTCCAAGCACAGCTATCAGGAGTACTGGAAATCTTTGCCCCCACTCAGGGACCACCATACCACCAACCACTGCCATGGAGGTTGCCAAGACAGAGGCCTGGAAGGACTAAGGTGGGCTCGGAGAGGTTGAGAAGGTGGAGCCCAAGCACATCCCTCACCCAGTCCAACTAGAGAACAAATACAATATTCTCAAGGAGATGGAGAAGGGGACTCGGGGGTCAGGGCCAGAGAAACTAATGGGAGGAGGAAGCTCCACCTGGTGGGGAACTTGATAGTTCAGGGTATG
Source organism: Neoceratodus forsteri (assembly GCA_016271365.2). Classification (NCBI taxonomy): domain Eukaryota; kingdom Metazoa; phylum Chordata; order Ceratodontiformes; family Ceratodontidae; genus Neoceratodus; species Neoceratodus forsteri. The sequence goes on along the minus strand of CM057449.1, from coordinate 1,577,657,377 downwards.
GAGCTGGGGTCAGACATAAAGATGGAGAGAGAGAGAGAGAGAGGTAAAGTGTCTCCCAGGTGGCACAGCTTGGTGGGAGGGGGAGCAGATCCACAGGATCACTAAGGCTGTGCCTGGGGGGGGGCTGGATGTCATTGTCAATCTTGGGACAAACAACCTCACCAAAGACAGGGCTAGTTTGGAAAAGGTTCAGGAGGATTCTAGGGATTTGGGTAGGTGCCTGGAGGAGGTAGCTAACTGTTTTACATTCTCAGAGGTGCTACCAGTCAGGGGAAGGAGGGGGAAAAGAAACCAATGCAGCAGTAGCTTCAACAAGTAGTTGAAGGACTGTTGCAGGGAAAACAGGTTTGGATACATTGGGGTCTGGGGTACCACCTGGGATGATAGGGAACATTGTTTAACCAGGAGTAGCACATTAAGCTGAAGCTTGTTTCCAGATGTGACCTGGGAGCACAAAGAAGTTAAGTGACTTGCTCAGGATCGCACAGTAAGTACCTAGGCAGCTGTAGGATTCAAACCCAGGTCTCCAGATCTGCAGCTTAGAGCCTTAATCCACTGTCCTATACTGCCTCCATTAATGCATGCCTAAGCAAGAGAGACAGTCTTCATCCTTCCATGGAGGGAGCATCTGTTCTCATTGAGACATTTATGTGCTTCCTGAGCAAGCATTTAAACTAGCCACTTGGGGGGGGGCTGTCAGGAGCAGGGAGATACAGACAGACCTACCCCACAGGTTAGGGCACATGATGATCAGAATCAGTACGTTATGCTGGAGGGGCAGATTCACCAGTAACACAGGACAGAAAAGGCTGCACACAGGGCCAGATGATATCATCATTAACAAAGGTAGTGAAAGAGAAACACCACATGGAATATGCCCGGAATAGTAGGATGTAACAAGGGGCTAAACACATGGATGGGCTGGCAGGATGCCACTTTTCATGGAAAATCATGCAGATGAATGCCCACATGCTGAGAAACAAGGTCCCAGACTTGATGGCTGTAATGATGGAGGATGATCTGGACATATTGGCCATAACAGAAACATGGTACACCAGGAACCACAGCTGGGACATAAGTGTATCTGGTTATACTCTGTTCAGAAAAGACAGGAAAGATAAAAGGGGAGGGGGGTTGCTCTCTACATCAAAGAAAGCATCAAGGCAACTGAAATTCACAACAGGCATGAGGAAACAGAAGACGTTTCTGTCACCCTTGAGACAGGTAATGGAGCAGCCATTCACACAGGGGTCAGTTACAGACCCCCAGCTCAGGCAGAAGAAACTGACAAACTGCTGCAGGAAAACAGGCATGACATGGCAGCTAAGAGGTAGGTACTGCTGATATGAGACTTAACATGCCAGAAATAGACTGGTCCATCCCAGCAGGGGACTCAGCCAGAGCACAGGACTTCATTGACTCCCTTGAGGGAGGCTGGACTTAGGCAACTGGTGCAGGAACCAACCAGAAACCGGGCATTCCTGGATCTGGTACTGACCAATGGGGACAGAATAACAGAGCTAGAGGTGGAAGGTCAACTAGGGTCCAGCAACCACCATATGCTGTAGTTCAAGGTGGACACAGGGATTCAATAAACCCATATGAAGGCAAGACTCTTAGACTTTAGAAGGGCCAACTTTGCCAGGATGAGACTTCAGCTTAGGGAAACCCTGGAAAAAAGGGAGATGGGTTGACATTGAGGAGAAATGGGCACACATCTAGGAGGCCATAGTGGAGGTCACAAAACAATGTGTTAGGTCAATAGACAAGAGAAAAAGGAGAAGAAAGCCACTTTGGTACTTAACGGGGTGGCTGAAAAGGTAAGGGCCAAGAGGCTAGCCTTCAGGAAGTATAAAGAGACACAAAGAGAGACGAGGACAAGGAAATGTACCAGAAGTGTTTGAGAGATGCAGGAACACCAGTGGGAAGCACTAAAGCACAAACTGAGGAGTGAACAGCTCAATCAGTTACAAAGGGGGCAAGACATTCTTCAAGTACATCAGTGACAGAAGGAAGGCAAAGGGGGGAATAGCTAAGCTTCGAGGAGCCAAGGGTCAGATAGTGGAGGGAGACAGGGAGAAAGCAGCGACCCTGAATGAATATTTCTGTTCAGTCTTCACTGTGGAAGCGTATGGGCAAGGCCCATAGCTAGAATGTAAAGGAATGGAGGAAAAGGAGGTAAACAGTCTGTTCACAGAGGAAAGGGTCCTAGAACAGCTTGCAAAGCTCAAGGTGGACACAGCCATGGGTCTAGATGGCATACATCCTAGTGTCTTGAGGGAACTGAAAAATGAACTGGCAACCGCTCTGGCAGCCCTGTTCAGTGAGTCTGTAGACACTGGAGTGGTCCCAGAGGACAGTAGAAGGGCATATGTTGTCCCTCTTCACAAGAGTGGGAGTAAAGAAGATGCAGAGAACTACAGACGAGTTAGTCTAACCTCTGTAAGCAAGCAAGCAAGCAAGCAAATCTTTATTTTTAAAGCACCTTTCAAACATCAAGGCACTGTACAAAATATAAATACCATACAAAAACAGACAATATAGCAATTATTTAAAATAAATCCATTACTTAGTCAGGGAAGGCCAATAAAAATAAATATGTTTTCAGCATTGATTTAAAACTACTGATGGACAGGCATTCTCTTTACCAATGAGGTAGAGAACGCCACAGAGTCGGTGCTGCAAATGAAAAAGCATGAGCTCCAGATATTTTAAAAGACGAACCCTGGGAATCTCTAGCAATCCTTCATCGGCAGAACTAAGAGGACGATTGTGGGAGTAGGGAGTCAGGAGATCTTTAAGGTAGTCAGGTCCCTGTTCATGTAGGACTTTAAAGGTAAGCAAACCTACCTCATAGGTGATCCACCACTGAACTGGCAGCCAGTGCAGATTGCGCAGCACAGGCGTAATATGACGGGTCCTAGAGGTACCAGTCAACAGCCTTGCCGCAGCGTTCTGCACTAGCTGCAGGTGATGGATATCAATCCCAGACAGCCCTAGGTAGAGGGCATTGCAGTAGTCAAGATGGGTAGTAATGATGGCGTGGACCAAAATTGGAAGGTCACCCAGAGAAATCAGGCATTTCACCCAGGCAATGTTCCTCAGATGGTAAAATGAGGATTTGACCATGGCTGACACCTGAGACTTCAGGGTCAGACCATCATCAAATATAACACCCAGGTTATGCACCCAATCTGAGGTAATGAGCTGGATACCATCAAGTCATAGGCCTGGCCCGTGCCCAGCACCAAAACCCACCCCTGGGTGACCCAGATCCGCCACCAATACCTCAGACTTATCCGGATTCAGTCTCAACCAATTCGAGCTCATCCAGTCTTTAATCTCAGAGAGGCAACTATTTAGCACAGAGATTGCATCAACCTGTCCAGGCACAAAGGACATATACAGCTGAGTATCATCTGCATAGCAATGAAAACTCAAGCCATATCATCTGATGCTATCTCCCAATAGTAGCATATACACTGCGAACAACATCAGTGCCAATATGGAGCCCTGTGGGCCCCCTGCAGGACAGGGTTGGGCATCAGAGGAATAAATTCCCATGATCACCCTCTGAGACCTGCCTACAAAGAAAGATCGAAACCATTTGACGACTGTACCTGACAGTCCACAAAGCAACCACAGGGTCTCCAAAAGCACCTCATGGTCCACAGTGTCAAAAACTGCAGAGAGATTGAGAAGAACCAAGATGATATGAGCCTTTCGATCTCTCACCATTAGGAGGTAATTTAATACCCGAACAAAGGCGGTCTCAGTGCTATGCCTCTTCCTGAAACCAGACTGGAGAGCTTCATAGACATTGTGAGTTACTAAATGATTGTCCAGTTGCAACACAACCACTTTCTCAATAACCTTCTCCACAAAAGGAAGGTTAGAGATAGGCCAGTAGTTAACTGGATAGACAGAATCCAAGGAGTGTTTTTTAAGGAGTGGTTGAATGACTGCCTCCTTTAAGTGGTCTGGAAAGATTCCCGTCACCAAGGATCTCCATACAATTTCAGCTAAGATTGGGCAGATAACATCTACACATCCCACCAAAAGGGATGTAGGGCCCAGATCCAAACTACAACAGGTTGGGTGCAAAGTCTGGACAATCTTCACAATGTAAATGAATTCCGGTCAGCCAAAATCCACCCAGACAGACTTGGTGCTCATCACATCCCATCGACCTCCACAACCCCTTATGGAGAGAGACGGGCCAATTCCAGACCTGATGCTGGCAACCTTATCTGTGAAAAACAGAGCTAGCTCATCACACTTAGTTTGTGAAAAAGCTCTTTTGGACTGGAGACAGGTTGGATTGCACAATCTGTCAACAGTTCAAAAGAGCTGTGCCGGTCAGTGTGCAGCAGAAATCTCCCTGGACAGGAACTCTGCCTTCTTGCGGGTGATTTCTGATTGATAGCCTTTATAATGTTCCATCAATCTAAGCCTGTCAGCATCCAGGCTAGACTTCCACCATGTTCTGTCCAGCCTTCGACCAATCCACCTCAACTTCTTCAAGGACCCATCATACCAAAGGAACCTTAGGTGACGAGTGAGTGGTTGAACACGAACAGGAGCAATAAAGTCCAGATCATCTCCCACTGCCTTATTATAGGCTAGTACAAGGTCCCCTCGAATTGTGCTTTCATCCAGCAATCCAGGTAGGTTGAACACCGCTGATAGACCATCTGGGGTATCTCCCCACAAGAGGCGGTAGCGGACCATCTCCAAAGGGGTAGGTCCATTTGGGGGGCCCCAAAACTGAACCCTATGGTGTTATGGTCATACCAACTAACTGTTTCTACCCCAAGTCAGTGATCTCCATCCCCAGGAGGAACAGTAGATCCAATGAGTGACCTCCTATATGGGTAGAGGAGGTAACTACCTGTGTAAGGCCCAGCGTTGTCATTAGCTGGAGGAGATTTTGACCAATTTGTGAGAGTTCATCATTGATCCAGGCATTGAAGTCCCCCCAAAATTATCTATCTGGGGGACTCTAACACCATGTCGATGACGAAGTCTGCAATCTCCTGCAGGAATAAACCCCATCACCTGGTGGACGGTAGATGAGGAGTATCCTACAACCTACACCCTCACCCATGATATACTCAAAGGATCTAGTGATCCCCACTGGAAAATCCACAAGGCCCAGTTCAGTCTTAAAAAAGATGGCTATGCCCCCAGCCCTACGGTCCAACCTCGGGCGGTGAATCACTGAGAGCCCAGCTGGAATTGCAGAAGCCAATACTGGGCCTGCATTTTCATCAAGCCAGGTCATGGTGATGCATGCCAGATCCACTATTTGAACAAGATCAGCTCTAATGACTGTCTTGTTTTTTGATGAACCTAGCATTATGCAACACCGCCCGGGTTGAATAAGATGCTGAGTAAGATCTTGACTCCTGTCCAGCATCAATTTCTGGGCCCTTGAGTATGGGAACAAGACAAGGATTATCCCTGTCTTGGCACCATTTTGCCCCAGGGCATCGCCTGGTCCCTACCACCCTAATACATCCCCCCCTTTCCATTCCCCCACCAGGCCCAGCCCCGGCCCCTCCTCCTATGCCTCCTAGTAATCCCAAGGGATTGACAACATTTATACATCTCTGTTGGTAAAAAGGGGAAATCGAAGGGGTGCAACTGCCTGAGCCTGGTGGGGGAATACTGCTGACCATCTTTGGATCCTCCATACACATTCTTAAAACCTATCTACACACAGCCAGGCAATAAAATCAGAAATATTAAAAAATAAATAAAAAGAATAATAGTCAACCCTACTAGACTCTCTCACAGACTGGAGGGCAACTTAAACATAATAAAATCCATACTTTAACTAATAAATAACAATATCACCCTCTAACCCCAAAATATCAACCCCAAATCAACAGAATTCAAATTAATACACAAACAAGAAAAATAAATAATAAAATAATTGAAAACCAATCACATAAAACCAAATAGTCACAATTTGATATAGATATAGTGACACTGTTCACTATATCAGTGTTAAATCTTTACTGATCAGGAACGTGCCACAATTCCACAAAAAGTCTGAGATAGACAGGGAGAACTCTCACCACTCCCTATCAAAAAATGTTTTGACCAGTCAATGTAGCTCTCTTACTGCCACATAATCAGAGGCTTAATTTGTAATTTAAACCAGAAAGGAGGCCCTCTCACTGCCTCCTGAGATAGTCATAAAATTGCGCAAATCCAAATATATCAAAGCGGCCGGTCCATATAATACTTGCAGCATCAAAACAGATGAATGCACATCCAGTTCTAGTTCCTTTTGATGAATTAGAGGAAGATTGTCAAAATCAGGTTGGTTTCCCAAGAAAATTAGAACCGGACCGTCAATCCAAATTAAACCGACTCCACCCAACCATTAAGTGGCCCCAGGGTCCAACAGATCCCCCCACTTGGGCCATCAGGAAGCTGCCCAACACCAGTTAAACAGACCCCAACAGCCCTAGGAGAACTGTATAGATGCCTAACTTCCAGTTGGCACTACCAGATCACCCCGGGAAAGAGAGAGCTAGACCCGGGCTCCACCTCAGGCACACCGGTTTAGCTCACCCAGTCCACCACAATGAATAGTGCAGATCCTTCTCGGCTCGCAATCCAAGATCAAATAAAGCGATTCAACAAAGCCTCCACACAGTTCTTTTCATTTACGATAGAAAACTCTCCTCCAATAAAGGATAGTTACGAATTACCTCCATTATCTGACTGCTTCATAAAATCCAACCTGTTACCAAGTCCACCGATTCATCACAGGTAGCAACCGAGGGAGTCTTCTCCGAAAATCCACATTCTGTAGTAGGAAAGACAATTGAGACACTCCTGAAGGAAAGAGTAGTGGAGTACCTAGCAGTTATGGGAATGTTGGATCCCAGGCAACATGGGTTCACCACAGGATAGTCCTGTCAAACTAATCTAATAGATTTCTTTGAGTGGGTGACAAAGGCAGTAGACCAAGGGGGGGCTGTAGACACTGCCAGTTCCATGTCATGATAGCAATTGCAAAACAGCGATCGCTATAATAGCGAATGTATATCGCCGAAAAGCATTTTGGTGATATACAAACACAAGCGACCTGATTTTCATTTTTTCAAGTGTTTTTGTGGGGGTCTGCATGTCCCACACCCCCCTGAATAATGATTGTTAGCTCCAGGTGGTGCATGTTGAGGGGGGGGGCCAAACACAGACTTAAAAAAAAAAACAGAGCCACAAGCTGCAGCAAAACAACAGCTCCCAGCAGGTCCTGAACCCAGTTCCTGCTGCACCATAGCTAGCCTCCCTCACCATCACACCACAGGACTGGCTCAGCTGAAGCAGGATCCCACCACCCATACAAACCCTCCATCCTATCCCTCCCCTCCACCTCCCTATCCTTCCCCTTCCCCTTCCAGTCACTCAGCTCACTATATAGGGTCGCTACCCTAACAGGGTAGCCCTTCATGATAGCGCTATAAATGAGTCCTTGTTTCTGCAGTCACTTATTTATTATTGCTATCATCACTGGCTACCGATGTTCCCTACCTAGATTTCAGCAAAGCCTTTGATACCATTCCACACAGAAGACTGGTCAACAAGTTAGGAAGCCTGGGAATGGGACACATGGTGATAAACTGGATTGAAAATTGGTTAAAAGACCGAAAACATAGGGTAGTGGTAAACAGAGCCCAATCAGAGGAAAGAGAGGTGACCAGTGGGGTGCCTCAAGGGTCAGTTCTGCGGTCAGTCCTCTTCAATGTCTTTATCGGTCACATTGCAAATGGGCTAGAGGGAAATATTTGCCTGTTTGCAGGTGACACCAAGATCTACAACACGGTGGATACCCCGGAGGGGGTGGAACGGATGAGGAAGGACCTAGAATCGTAGGAGAGATGGTCAGATGTGTGGCAACTAAGATTTATGCAAAGAAATACAAAATCATGCACATGTGGAGCAGGAACCCTGGAGCAAGCTACAGGTTGGGGGTAGAGCTGTTGGCAGTTACTAAGGAAGAGAGGGACTTGGGGGTCATAATCACAGATGACCTGAAGGTCACAAGGCAGGCGGCCAAGGCAGTGGGGAAGGCCACTGTGATGTTAGCATGCATTTGAAGGAGAATCACAAGCCAAAGAAGGGAGGTGACAGTTCCACTGTACAGGAACCTTGTGAGGCCTCACCTTGAGTACTGCATCAAGTTCTGGAGGCCACACCTTCATAAGGACATTGACAAAATAGAAACAGTGCAGAGGAGGGAGACCAAAATGGTGAAGGGTCTACATCACAAGCCTTAAGAGGAAAGAGTCAGAGACCTCAATTTGTACACACTGGAGTAAAGGAGGGAGAGAAGTGACATGATAGAAACATTCATATACCTCAAGGGCATGACCAAGATGGAAGGGGACAACATATTCCAGTTTAAAAGTATTGCCAGAACAAGAGGACATGATATGAGACTGATGGGTGGCTGCATAAGGGGAAATGTCAGGAAGTTCTTTTTTTACAGAGAGGGTAGTGGATGCATGGAATAGCCTGCCCCAGGAGGTGGTGGCTGCTTGTAAGGTGCCAGGTTTCAAATATGCATGGAACAGGAATAAAGTAATATTAGATATAGGATGAAAAAGCTAAATCCGGTGACCAGATGGGATTACTGGCCACTTCTTCAAGTAGCATAAATGGGCAAACTGGATGGGACTGGCGGCCCTTATCTGCTGACATTATCTATACATCTATGACAAACAAGTATAACAGAAAATACATCAGAGATTACACCTAGCAATGTAGACTATATCATTAGTGAAATGGAGGTAAAAAAATAAACATCTGGAAAAAAGTAAAATTACCAAGTCATCTGGCCCAGACAAGCTTAATCCTAGATTACTTAAGGCAATTGGAGAGTGGATAGCAGAACCACTGACAGCCTTGATCAACAGGTCCCTGGAGACATGTGAGATTCCAGAAGAATAAAAAAAGGCAATAGCTATGCCAATTTTGAAGAAGGGAGACATGGCTGCTATCTCTAATTATAAACCTATATGTCTGACTTCTATTTTAGGCAAGATAATGGAAACTATGATTAAAACTAAGCTTGAAGCAGGTACGATCTCTAAAAAATGAATAGATAACAGCCAGCATGGATTCAGAAAAAATAGATCTTATGCAACTAACACATTAGTTTTCTATGAAAAAGTGAGTCAAGCTCTGGATAAGAATTCCCTTATGGACATTATATACTTAGACTTCCAAAAAGCATTTGATAAAATGCCACACAATATGCTGATTAAGAAGCTCCATAGGATGGGACTAGACAATAAATTATTAAAATGGATCTCTGGCTGGCTGGACACCTCCAAAAAGCTATATCTTTCTAAGTAGGATGAATGTCCTCACATGCTTGGACTGGGGCAAGGATCACAATTGTAGTGTGCAACTTCCTTTTTGTTAAGTGTGTTCTACCATGTCTGGACCATCATCTAGGCCAATGGGTTTGTAACTGCATTAGTTTAAACATGGTCACAGGGGATAAATCGTAGGTCCCTGAGGTTAAAGATTTGTATAGTATTTTGTCCCTGCTCCATCCAGCAAGGAGCTTCTTGACCCATCAGAAATCTAGTTAGGTGCTGAAGTTGGGCAACCTGGTAATATGTTTTCTAGTTAGGTGCCGGAGTTGGGCAACCTGGTAATATGTTTCAGATCCACCATTCCTAACCCTCCTTTTCCCTTTTGGGTGAGCATGACTCCTCATTGGATTCATGGCTTTTTATTAATTTCCAGCAATGCAGAGAAATTTTAATGGGGAGAGAGGAAAAAAGAAAAAGAAATCTGGGTAAAATATTCATGCAAACAATTTCTACCCATCCTCCCACTGAAAAGAGCAGTTTCTGACATGTTGTCACAATCCCACTGAAACCTCAGTAATTATATTTTGATAGTTGCATTGGTAAAATTTTGATATATCTGGGGGTATCCTTATACCCCGGCATCTGAATTCCTTGTTGGCCCATTTTAACCTGTTGCAGTTTCTCAAAGACGTTGTAATCCCTTCCCTCAGTAACATTACTTCTAACTTATCTTCATTAATTTTGAAACCGGAAGCCAGATCAAATTCATATGCCGTTTGTAGTACAGCATTCCATCTTTTATCTGCCAACCTCCATACATGCTAAACGTTGGTGGGTAAAAGAGGGTGGCAGTCAAAGGAGGAGACAACGTTGCTGGAAAACAGGACAGTAGCTCACACTGGCAGTACATGAGGATGGTGGTTAAAGGGGAGTGGATAAACGAGGGAGCATGTGTACTTTAGGAATTTCTATGGCTGAATTATCCACAAAAAATAACGTCATCTGTGTATAGTGATATTTGTGATTCCTTTCCTTCAACAATAAAGCTAGTTATCTTTGAAGAGGATCACATCCTCTTCACAAAGGGTTTCAGACTGATAGCAAACAGCAAGGGCACCCTTGCTGAGTACCTCTATGTATTCCAAAGGCTTCCAATGGTGCCCTATTTACTTTGACCCAAGCCATTGGTTCCACATTCAGGGTGTTTACCCAGGCTCTGATTTTTGTTTTCAATTTGAATTTGGCCACCGTGACATCTTGGAAGGCCTAGTTAAGGTGATTGAATGTCTTTCCCACATTGACTGTTACAATACCTATTCTGTCTGCTGGGGGGTCTGAACAACAGAAATAACATTGAGTACCCTCTGCATGCTATCTTGAATATGCCACCCTGGTATGACTCTCATTTGGTCTTGCTGTATTAGAAGTAAGATTAGGTCATTTATTTGTAATTGCCTTTGTAAAGATCTTCATATCTTGGTTCAAAGCAAAATCAGGCAGTACCCACCACACTGAGTAGTGCTTTTCCCTGGTTTCAAGACCACGGTAATAACAGCTTCTCTCTAAGTACTGGACAGTTCTCCTTCTTTATGTGCCAGATTACACACCCTTGTCAGTGTGGGGAGAAGTTCTATTGCATTTTTTTTTATTCTGCAATGAAGATGTCTGGTCCAAGAGCTTTACCTGTCTTCAGAATGTTTACCTTAGCCACTTTTGTCTTTGCTGTTGTTCTTCATTGAGGGCTGGGAAAGAGATTTCACTTAAGTATTTGAAAGTAGCTGTTTGGGTTCCGGTACCGGTACCTTCCTTCAACTTGCACAGGGCAGTATGATACACCTGAAAGACCTCTGCTATCTGCTTTGGTCTAGTGGCCCAGTTTGCATTTGATCCCACAATTTTTAGGTAAGGGATAAATTTATCTGCCTCCTGCTTCCTAAGTCTAAAAGCAAACAGCCATCTGGCTGACTGACATCTTCATAGTACTTTTGGTTTGTAAATCTTAAACTATTCTCAACTTTTCTTAGAGTCAAGTTATCAGTGCCAGTTGCTCAACAGGATGAACTTTTACTGGGAGGGTATGGGTTCTTTCCCACACCAGGAACATGGTGTAAATTCCAAGTACTGACACTGCAGTACAGCATGAAGTGATGCTGTACTCCTGGCGTGCCGTCTTTTGGAGATGTTAAACCAAGGTTCCATTTGCCTGTTCATGTGGATGTTAAAGATCCTATGGCACTTCAAAAAAAAAGTAGGGGAATTGTTTATTAAAGAAAAACAATGATTAATGGTACAAAATGGATAAAACTAAATCATTCGCAATAGTACGGTGATCAAAAATCAAAACCTCAGTAGGAGGGAACTACAAATGTTAATACAAGAAGGAAAGAGAGAAAAACAGAACATTACTGAACAAGCAAATGACAACAAAACAAGGGTGGTACCTTCCAAGAACGAAAAGTCCATGTGGAAAGGAAGCACCAAAAAGTAGGTCAAAAAAGCACCTATGGGCAGTGTTTCCAGCAACAAATCCACACCATCAGGGACAGCTTGGCTCATTCTGCTGTGCACTGTCAGTGAAGGTCGGATTCCATCATCCTAAATAGGGTGGGATGATCCAATGTGTGCTGTTGCAACACATATTTACAGAGAACCCTCCAAATCATTTCCTTGAGACAGGGAACAATTCAAAAGTATCAAGGAAGGATCATGAACAGAGGGCTGACCAGTCACAGAATAGTAGATAAAGGTCCTGTAAGTAAGGGAGCACCAATATAGGTCCACCCAATTAGTTCCCAAAAATGAAGAATATATAGGCAGTCAAAAAACAAGTGATGAATAAATTCAACAGCAGTTTGGCAACAGTCTCTTGAGCAAAATTGTTCCGTGACACTGTTATGCTTATTATTTCCTTTAACACTCAGTTTGCAACACAGCTATGTGACATCTCAATACTAGGGTGGAAAGTATGAATTGTTTAAATATAACAAGGCCCTCTGTCTAAGGATAGGTACTACCCTCGGCATGATGTCCACCTCTGTAGGAAGTAATGCCTTATAAAAGGCCTTCCAATGCTGGGTGAGATTCAAATCGCATGATAACCAGCGTCATTTAATAAATGCCAAAAACTGTACCAAAAACCCAGAGAAACAGTTTATCTGCCAGAAAAAGGGGTTCAGGCTACTCCATTCCAATTTGAGGGGCATCATCCAAAATGACACCCACTCCTTCCAAGGGGAGGGAGGGCCTAATATCCAGGGAACAGTGTTGTAGTTGAAAAAAATACTATAAAAAAACACTACAGGATGTCACTGTCATAAGGGAGGTAAAGAATGTCCCTCTTAATCTGGTTAAGTCTACTCCCCCAGACCATAGCAAAAAATATGTTATACAATCTAGTTTCGAAACTTAGGGGCAGGGGAAAAATAGCGCTAACATAAAGAAAAATGGGGATCAAAAATGTTTTAATTACACCAGCCCTCTTCTTTTTGGACAATTGCCACAATTTCCAGACTGCCACACTGAAGGCACAAGTGTCTAAGGCATGTTTTCAACTGAAGGCCAGCAAATTCGAGCTACCAAAAAAAATCCCAAGCATTTTAACTGGTTCTAATGTAACAGTTATGTTCCCAATAGACGAAGGAAGAACCCCATGCTTCCCAATGGGTAGCACCCTACATTTAGAATAACTGATACCAGAACCTGTAAGCAAAGCAATGTCAGTAATCAACAGGATGGCATTCTCACCAAAAGGGATATCCTGGACAAACAAACAGGCATCATCCTCATAAGCTGACAGTTTCACAGAGGACATAGCACAATAAAAAGGTGCGCAGCGGGTAAGTCAATAAAGGAGATAAAGCAAAGCAAATTCAGCTTTGAAAAAATGTTTATTGCAACTGCATACCATCAAATAAATTTCTGCAAATAGCGCAGAGCAAATGCAAGATTAAAACTCAGAGGGCTCCCCGAGGAAGCCTAGTGGTGAAGTGTTGGGGTTAATGGTAACTGGTAGTTAGACTTTGGTAAGGTCGAGGACATTGTGCTGTGAGTTTTAATCTTGTATTTTCTCTGCACTATTTGCACAGGTTTATTCGATGGTATGCAGTTGCAATAAATATTCTTTCAAAGCTGAATTTGCTTTGATTCAACTTCTTTATTGACCTACCCGCTGCACACTGTTTTATTGTGCTTTGCACACTGAGGGCATTGTTCTAATTTAGACAAGCCATAGCCATCCTGTCTGTAGGCATTGCACCCATATCTTTAGAGCACTGTTTTTTGTTTTTGTTTTTATTAACTAGTTTCACAGAGGATGTAGAGAGAGGACAAGGAATGCCTAAAATCTGGGGGCCACAGTCACTACCTGTAACAAAGGATCTAAGGTCAGGATATAATGGAGGGGGCTTAACAGGCAACCCTGATGGACTCCCCACTGCAGGTGAATGCAGAAGCCTTGCCAGCCATTTATGGTGGAAATAATGGTGGACTGGGAATATAAAAGATGGACCCAGTGAATATAAGTATCCAAGAAGACAACTTGTCAAAGACTTCAGCCTGATCCAACACAAAAAGGAAGTGCCCTACTTGCCACGACACACAGGAAGCTATCAAGTCTCTGATTAACAATAGGTAGTCCTGAATCTTATGGCTAGGGATAGAGCAGGACTGGAGGGAGTGTATAATTGCAGTAAAAAGTTGGGCTAACCATCCATAAAAAAATATTAGTTAAAATTTTCATGTCTGTGTTAAGAAGACAGATCGGTAATGTGTTGGCTATCACCAGATTTAAAGAGAAAAATTTGAATAGCCTCAGTAACTGATCCAGAGAAGGACATACAGACCAAAATACAATTAAAAACAAAAGAAAGGACAGGACAAAAAATGGAGGGGCACAACTGGTATGATTTAGACGTGAGAACATCCATTCTGGGGGAAATTCATTTACAAAGGGAATTGAATTGCCAAGAGGACTTCTCCTTCAGTGATTGGGTGAGTGAGAAGTAAATTATCCAAGGGGAACACCTGTGGTAGAAGTAAGGTGCTTAAAAAGTGAGTGACCAAGTGCCCTAGTGGAAAACTCATTCTGATGGTATGCTATAGGAAATACTGGACCACCCGCTACATTTCATTGCAGGAGGAATGTCCAGCCCTTCAGGGTAAAATAATGAAATCATCTGTCATAGTTTAACTCTGCAAAAAGAAGTTGTAAAAATGTCCTCAGTCAGATGTTTGCTTTCAGTGTCATACAACCATTCAAATGACAGTGATTTCACCCTGTCATATTGAAAGGTCCTCATACAGTCTGTAACAAACTGGATCTGGGCTTCAAGGCACAACCCCCTTTTTAGCCTGTAGGGACATAAGTCTAAGGACAGTATAACGTAAATCCAGATAAGCATTTTAGCTGGATCTGCCTACTGATCTGGAGCAGCTCTTAGCCAAATCTCCAGTGAAGAGTTTGGTATGATCCCACCAGAGTAGCACTTCAAGGACTGACGTGTGAGCCCAAAATAGGGATCCCAATTTACTCTGAAAGGAAGAGTCTGTCAGGATGGTGTTATTCATCCACCCACTGGGCTTTCCTGACAGAATGGGCGGGTCACTGGAGAATGAACAATGGTGGAGAAAATTATCAGAAAATTCACTGGAACAAACAGTCACTGACAAAATGGAGCACCTATGGGAAATAAAGACATAATCAATATGTGTAGCCAATTGTGCTTGGTGCTATGTAAATCCACCAGTAGGAGGGAGAGCACAATATGTATCAGCCAGGTGGGACTCTCTACAAAGAGCCTGTAGGCATAAGGAATCACAATACAGCCATTTCTGATAGTGGAGAACTTTGGTTTCAGAGCAAGAAATAGCAGTCTAGAACTACAGATTTGTTACTGATAAATCACTTCTATCTCAGCAGTAGTCAGTACCTGTTTGGATTAAGCAAACAGATGTTTTATTAGAAGAAGGGGGTCTCATTTAAGGAAAAAAAAAGAAAGTCACTTTGTCTTTCTCTGAGGAAGCAGGCTGTATCAGCTTAATTTGCTGAGTCAGAGCAGAGGGTGAATCTAATTGGGGGTGTGGCTTAGCAGCTTAGTAGTACAAAAGCAGGTGACTCCAGTTATGAATATACGTGCGAACATACCAAATTTGCCAGCAGATAAAGGCCTAGAGGTCTATCAAGTCTGCTTGAGTGTGCAGCTAGCACCCCTTATTCTGCAGCTGCCCCTCCCTTCCACCCTTCCCCTTCATTAACCCTGCCCCTTGTCCTGTCCTATCCCCTTTTGAAGCAGTCCACTGTTCTACTGGATACCACTTCTGCAGGTAATGCATTCCACCCAGCCACCACCCTCTCTGTAAAAAAGTGTCTCCTCATCTCCCTCCTGAACCTTCCTCCCTCCAGCCTCATATCATCACCCCTGGTGGCCCTCCCCTCCCTTACTTTGAACAGCCCCTCTGTACCCGTCTTGTTTATTCCTTTCATGTATTTAAAGGTTTCAATTATGTCAGCCCTGTCCCTGCTTTCCTCCAGTGAGTACATGTTCAAATCCTTCAACCTCCTCTCGTATGATAAGTCCCCCAGCCCCTTGATCATCTTTGTCACCCTGCGCTGCAACCCCTCCAGTAACTTAATGTCCCTCTTCAGATACAGGCCCCAGTACTGCATGCAGTACTCCAGGTGTGGTCTAACTAATGACCTATACAGTGGCAGAATCACCTCCTCCCTCCTCGAGAATATACCCCTTGCAATACAATCCAGCATTTTGTTGGCCTTTGCAGCTGCCTTCCTACATTGTGCCGAGTTGTTCATTGACCCTGTGATGAGCACACCCAGATCCTTCTCCTTCTCCTCTGTCTGGGCTAGCTGCACTCCCCCCAGCTGATAACTTCTCCTTGGGTTCTTCATCCCAAAATGCAGCACCTTGCACTTTTTGGCATTAAACCCCAGTTGCCAGGTGTCTGACCAGGTTTCAAGCTTTGCCAGATCATCCTGTAACCCCTGCCATCCCCCTAGGTCATCCACCACTGCGCCTACTTTGGTATCATCAGCAAACAGGCTGATCTTGCTCTTGATGTCCCATGATATGTCTGCAATGAATATCCCAAACTACACTGGTCCCAAAACCGAGCCCTGTGGAACACTGCTTGTCACTGCCTTTGGGTGTGAGAGCTCCCCACCCACCACTACCCTCTGTTGCCTTCCCTGAAGCCAGTTTCCTACCCATCTCACCAGCTTTGCACCCGCCCCTGTACTTACTAACTTCCTTCCCAGCCTTCCATGCAGCACCGAGTCAAATGCCTTACTGAAGTCCAGATACAGGACATCCACTGCAAGGCCCCTGTCCAGTTGCCTAATTACCCAGTCATAGAACTCCACCAGGTTGGTTTGGCAGGATCTGCCACATATGAAGCCATGCTGTCTGCTGTCCTGTAGTCCTTTGGCCTCTAGGAGGACCACCAGCCTCTCCTTCAGGATAGTCTCCATTAGCTTACCCATGATGGATGTGAGGCTCACTGGTCTGTAGTTTCCCGGTTCATCCTTTGGGCCACTTTTGTGGAGGGGCACCACATGAGCCATCCTCCAGTCCTGAGGTACACACCCCAAATGTAGTGAGGCATTAAATAGGTCTGCCAAAGGTCCTGCAAGGACCTCTGCCAGCTCTTTCAGTACCCTGGGGTGGATGCCATCTGGGCCTGGCGCCTTGTCCACCCTCAGTGCCTTCAAACCCTCTCGAACTCTGCCCTCCATGATTTCTCTATCTGTCCCCCCCGCCGTTTCTGCCATTTCTTCCACCTTGGGTGTCACCCCCTCTTCTCTTTAGTAAATACTGAGCAGAAGTACTCATTTAGTGCTTCTACCTTATCACACCCTGCTTCCACCCAACCCCTCCTTCCTAATCCTTACTATGTGGTGCTTACAGCTCCTTTTCTCCCTGATGTACTTAAAGAAGTCCTTCTCCCCCTTCTTAATGCCTTGTGCCAGCCTGAGTTCCGTAGATGCTTTGGCTCTCCTTACTGCCCTTGTCACCTCCTTCGATTCTGTCAAGTACTCCTCCCTGTCCTCCCCCCTCCCTGTTTTCTTGTACTTCCTAAAGGCAGCTCTTTTCCTCCTTACCTTTTCCATGACCTGCTTGCTCAACCAGCTCGGTTTCTTAGCCCTAGCCTTCTTGCTGTGGGATTTGCAGCAGGTTTTGGTTGCCTCCACTATCCCCAGCTTTATGAGCTCCCACCTCTGGTTAGTGTCCATACTAGACTGAATTCTGGCCAGGTACCCTTTAACCACTTCCCCCATCCTCCCAAAGTCGGCCCTCCTGAAGTCCAGCACTCTTGTACCAGATTCCACTCCTTCCTTGCCCATATTCAATGTGAGCCATACTGAGTGGTGGTCACTCCCTGTCAGCTGTTCCTCCACTGTAAGTTCTCACACAAAGTCCCCATTTGCCAGCACAAGGTCAAGAGTATTCCCTAACCTGGTTGGTTCAGTGACCATTTGCAGCAAGAAGCTGTCCTGGAAGGCATCCAGCAGTACCTGCTCCCTTCTGTTCCTGGTTGTTGGGGTACTCCAGTCCACTCCTGGCATGTTGAAGTCCCCCACAATCACCACACTACCCTTCTCACAGGTCCTCCTGATCTGTCCCACTAGTTCCCTGTCTAACTCCTCCATCTGAGATGGTGGCCTGTACACCACTCCCATTCTAAGAATCCTATTCTTGGAATCCTGGATTTACATGCAAAGTGACTCCATACTACCCTGCTCCCCTTCTTCCCTTACACATTTCAGTCCTTCCTTCACATATAGTGCCACCCCCCCTTTCTCAATCACCCTGTCCCTATGAATTAACCTGTACCCTGGTACAGACAGGTCCCTGTCATTGTATTGGGTGGCTCATGTTTCTATGATGGCTGCAATGTCCACCTCTCCCTCTGCCATGAGCACCTGCAACTCTACAGTTTTCCTCCCAAGGCTCCTATCATTAAGGGTAACCACCTTCCACCCTTCCCCCCCTCCCATCCTGCCCCCCCTTTCCTACCATCACCAATAGTACTTGCCATTTGTCCTTTGTCACCGTTATGGGGGTAAACTCATATGATTTCCCAACCTGTGGTCTCTGCATATCTCTTCCCCAATTGCCACCCCACTCCTAGTTTAAATTCCCAACTTCCTCTATGTACTTCTCCATCCTCTGTTTCAACCTTTCTTTCCTCCTCACTCAAGTGTAGTCTGTCCTTGGCATAGAGACTACTGTCCTTCCAGGTCCCCCCACCCCCAACAGCCCATAACCTTTAGCATGACACCAGGTCCTTAGCCATCCATTAAATTCCTCTATTCTCAGCTTCCTTGTTGTGCTTGCCTTTGGCACCGGAAGTATCTCTGTAAAAGTTACTGATCTTCCTGCTTCCTCACATAATTGTGCTAGTTCCTCAAACCTCCTCTGGACTACATCTACTGTCTTGTCAGCCAGGACATTTGTCCCAAGATGTATAATTAAATGAGGCTTGTCCCTACCCCCTCTAGCATACTTCAGAACAGATTGTCCCACCCTTTCTGCTGTCATTCCTGGCATGGCCTCCACCCAAATGTGACTATGCCTCTCCCTCTTGCTACCCCACCTGACTCCTCTTAGTATTGAGTCCCCCAGCACTAAGATGCCACCCTTCTTACTCCCTGCTTGCTTCCACTCATCTCCCCCTCTCATTTCCAGCTCCTCTTCTTCCTCCTGCACATTATTTCCCCCTTTTACCCCTGTTGCAATGGTCCCAGCAGAATTTCCCCCCACTCCAGTTTGGTCCAGACAGTTATCAATTACTCCTCTAATTTCATCATTTCCCTCCTCCACCTTCTTCCTCTCTAGCAGTGCAAAACTATTTTCTGAAGACCCTTCACAAATGCCTGCTCCCTCTCTCTTCATAGTAACCTGTTCTCTCCTTTCCACTCCATGACTTTTGCCACTTCTTCACATCCCCTCACATGTCCCTATCTCCTCCTTCCATTTGACTTTTGTCTCCTGATCTGGTTTCCCCAGCAATTGTTCTTCCTGGCCTGTGCCCCTTTGTCTCTGTTTCCCTTCTTCTGGCCCTTTCCTCACCACTGTTGACTTAAATCACCCTCCCTCATCTCCCCTTCTTCCTCCCACCAGTATTGGGCTAAACCCACCCCCCAATCTGCCTTGTCTGTCTTAGTTCCTCCTACAGGCCCTCAATCTCCTTTCTAAGTTTTTCTATATGGTTGCACACTAAACATCCTCCCACACTCCAGGCAATTTTTAGAAAGATTGGTGCACTGCAGTTGTTGCAGCCTACCACCCTACCCATTGCTGTTGTTGCCCACCAATGACTCCCCACCCTTCCAGATGCAGGATATCAAACACTCCCCCAAGTCTCCCCTCTCCTCCCTCTATCAGTGCAAAACATTCTTTTCTTTATTTCCCTTGCCTTCTTTGTTGTACATGTTTAGAAATATTGAGCAACTGCTTTTTATATGCCTATCCTTCCTAGCCACACTCAAAAAGAGACTTTAGGTAGCCATTGAGCAACCTTCTTCAAACTCCTACTCCTCCTTTCCCCAATGCAATATCAATGCGAAGAAGTAATAATGAAAGCTCCTAGATTTGCATTTACTTCCCTTCCACTGAGATAGCAGTCAACTCTTCACTTGCTGCTGTTCCTTTCCTGGATGTCTGATTCTGCTATGACAGGTGCATATCCTTTGCCTGATTGAGGAAGTGATGTCAGAACCCCTGGTATAAAGGAAATCATGGACCAGGGGTGGGTGGGGTGAGGGTTTGGGGGTGGGACCAGCCCAAGTCTTCCAGAAACAATCAGGTAGCTGAGGCCTCTGGTCAGACCATTAGCACCCTTCCCCCACTCTGCACTAAAACTTTGCAGCTAGTGAAGCCAGCAACAATGAATCACAATTCTACTAGGTTTGCTACCCAAACAAACAGGACTCCAATTCAAACAGCTTCACCAACAACACATCAAAATGGGGTTGGAATTAGAAGATATAGGTCTCCAGTTCAAAGAAACAGACCCAGTTAAAACACACCAATTATATTTAAAAACAGAAGAAATGGGCCTCTACAAATGCAGCCTGCTACACAGTGAATCATCAAACAAATGAGCCCACTTATAGCTACCAAAACAGGTTTCAAAATTCCAACAGCCCCAAACAATACTCTGCTAGCCCCTTAGTAGTAAGAAAGGAAAGAAATAACCTTATTCCAAGTAGAATCCACAAGAAACAATGTAAAAACAACTAGAAGAAGTTACTTTACTGTAGATCTGATCCTGTCCCCCTTCTAGTTCCTTCTGAGAAGCCAAAGCACTGACACCACACCTGATTCAGTGCTGCCTCCCTAACTAAGTGAGACCTGGCCAGACCATTAGCACACTTCCCCCACTCTGCACTAAAACTTTGCAGCAAGTGAAGCCAGCAACAATGAATCACAATTCTACTCAAAGCACCCCAAATAGGTTTGCTTCCCAAACAAACAGGACTCCAATTCAAACAGCTTCACCAAAAACACATCAAAATAGGGTTGGAATTAGAAGATATAGGTCTCCAATTCAAAGAAACATACTCGGTTAAATCACACCAATTATATTTTAAAACAGAAGAAATAGGCATCTACAAATGCAGCCTGCTACACAGTGAATCATCAAACAAATGAGCCCACTTATAGCTACCAAAACAGGTTTCAAAATTCAAACAGCCCCAAACAATACCCTGCTAGCCCCTTAGTAGAAAGAAAGGAAAGAAATAACCTTCTACCAAGTAGAATCCACAAGAAACAATGTAAAAACAACTAGAAGAAGCTACTGTACTGTAGATCTGATCCTGTCCCCCTTCTAGTTCCTTCTCCTGCTATTTCTGACAGAGGAGGACTTTGGTTTCAGAGCAAGAAATAGCAGTCTAGAACTACAGACTTTTTTTTTGGTAATTGTCCTCCTTCCTACCCCTCCACCCACCCACCAAAAGCCAGTTCTAGTTTTATAGCCACTGGATTTGACTGACAACATGAATTTCCTCTTTGGCAGTAGGAAGGGAAGGATCACTGAGACACATTAGTTTCATCAACCTTGAAAGAACCAAAAAAAAAATAACTTTTATCCCCCACCCCGGCTGCTGGAGGTCTGAATCCAAGCATGGAAGAGGGAGACTACTGAAGACTACAGGAAGTTCCTGTCCCAGAACAGGAAGGGCAAGAGTTGTAAAGGCACATAAGCAGTAGGAAAGTAAGTGTAAAAATACATAGAGGGAGGAGACAGTAAGCATACAAAGCAACAGGAGAGGGAACACAAAATAAGTCAAGATGGGAGTGGTGTAGTGCAATGGCTGTGGGGAAGCAGTGTTCCAGGAGACATTCTGGAGGCTGCGATGCTGCTCTGTTTGCAGGCACCTCTCTGGTCTGAGGGAGGAGGTTGTCCATCTCCAGGTTGACCTGGCTGGGATTCGTGAAACCTCTTCCCCCACCCAGGGACTACGAGGGCCACCACCGTTACCTCAGAGGTTGCCAAGTAAGAAGAGTGGTTGGAACAAGGTGGGCTCAGGGAGGGAGAGGGTGGTGGAACAGAGGTACATACCTCCAGTTGTACCTCTCCACAATTCATATGCTGTTCTGGCAAAGAGTGGTTCCTCTATGGAGGCACCTGCAGTGGAGACCAAGGAGGATGCTGGGAACCTCCACAAAGGAGACCCACAGGAGGGTGGCATGAGACCCCACAGGGGAAGGAAACAACTCCTGGTGGGGAACTCGATCATTAGGTGGGTAGAAGTGGGGGTGGAAGGGGATAGGGAGGTAAGGTGCCTGCCTGGCGCCATGACTCAGAAGGACAGGAAGCGAATTCTCAGGATCGCAGGAGCAGCTGCATGAGTGAGGGAGATGGATGTCATTGTCCACCTAGGGATAAATGACCTGGATGTGAATGGGATCAGAGTGGTGCAAGAGGAGTTTGTGGAGTTGGGGAAGGGCCTTAGACAAGTAGCATGTACAGTAACCTTCTCGGAGGTGCTGCCTGTCTATGGCAAGGATGATGCTAGGTTATTCCACACCATGGAATTCAATGAATGATTGAAAAACTGGTATGGAGCTCAGGGTCTGGGCTTCATTGAGGACTGGGGAGCCACCTGGAGCGATGCAGGCTTATACTGGTGCAATGGTCTGCATCTGTCCAGGGGGGAGAACCAGGATCCTAGGTGACAGGTTTAAGTGCTTCATTGGCAAGCATTTAAACTAACCAAGGAGGGAGGCACTGAAAAGGAGTAGGGAAATCCTAGCCTCCCCCCACCAAAACACAGAGGTTAGAGAGGTAAACACCAAGGTAGAGAAGTCAGTAGGGAGCAGGACAGGAATAAATGCAGAAACAGGCAGTAAGGACAGGGATGTGGCTAAAAGGGGCAAGGCCATAAAAAATAAATGGAAGGTAATGAGTACCAATGCCCACAGTCTGTGCAGCAAGCTCCCTGGATTAGTGGCCTTGATGGAAGAGGGATGCCTGGATATTGTGGCAGTCACTGAAACATGGTACACAGAGAACCATAACTGGGATGTCAACATACCAGGGTACACAGTCTACATGAGGGATAGGGTGGGTAAAAGAGGAGGAGGAGTAGCTCTCTATACAAGGGAAGGGATTAAAGCAACAGAACTAAAGAGTAAACAAGAAGTTGATGAGTCACTATGGGTCACGCTGGAGACAGGTAATGGCACCACAATCTGCATGGGGGTTGTGTATAGACCCCCATCTCAGGGGGGAGGAAATGGACAAGGAAATGATAGAAAGCATCCTTAAAATGGCAGAAAAAGGGGAGATTTTGTTGATGGGGACCTGAATTTGCCAGATGTTAACTGGAGTACCTTTGCTGCAGGCACATCCAAGAGCAGGGTCATTCCTGATGACCTACGGGGGCATGCCTCAGAAAGCTAGTGTTGGAACCCACTCAGGAGGGAGCAATCTTAGACCTGGTGCTCTCAAATGGGGAAGGAGAAAGGATCTCAGATTTAGACTTGGGTAGCCATCTGGGAACAAGTGACCACCAAACAGTGTGGTTCACAATAAACACAGCCATAAAATCAAGCCATACAAAAACAAGAGTATAGGACTTTAGTAGGGCTGACTTTGGGAAAATGAGAGAGTGCCCAAGAAAAGCACTAGCAAACGAGCAAGAAGGAGGTGTGGAGGAACAATGGGGAATAATCAAAACAGCCATCGCAGAGGTAACAAGCCTTTCTGTGAAGCAAATCATCAAAACAAAATGAAAGAAAAAAACATGGTTCTCAAAGGAGGTGGCAGGGATGGTTAAGAAGAAAAGGATAGCATTCAGGAAATATAAGGAAACACAGAAGGAGCAGGACAGAGAACTTTATCAGTTAAAGCAGAAGGAGGCAGGGAAGGCAGTCAGAATAGCAAAGACACAAACTGAGGAAAAGATAGCCAACTCTGTTAAGAAAGGGGATAAAACCTTTTATAGGTACATTAGGGAGTGAAGAAAGACCAAGGGAGGGATACAGAGACTTAATAAAGGGGAGGGAATGTGGGCAGAGGTTGGCAGTGAAAAAGCAGGGATACTGAACGAATATTTCTGCTCAGTATTCACAACAAAAGAGGAGGGGGAGGTACCTAAACCAAACAAGAGAGAAACTCTGAATAGGGGGGTTTATACCAGTCCATTCACAGAAGAAAGGGTTTTGAAAGAACTCTTGAAACTGAGGGTGGACAAAGCAATGGGGCCTGATGGGATTCACCCAAGAATTCTAAAAGAACTAAGGGTAGAACTAGCAACACCACTGGCTACTCTTTTTAACAAATCATGGGAGGATGGGGTGGTACCTGAGAACTGGAGGAGGGCAAATGTGATTCCACTTCACAAAAGTGGGAGCAGGGCAGAGGCAGGAAACTAAAGACCAGTTAGTTTGACTTCAGTGGTAGGGAAAATGATGGAATCACTTCTGAAGGAAAGAATTGTTGAGTACCTAGAGGCCAGTGGGGTGCAGGACCCAAGGCAGCATGGTTTCACAGCAGGAAGGTCGTGTCAGATGAACCTAATAGATTTCTTTGACTGGGTGACCAAAGTAGTAGACCAGAGAGGGGCTGTGGATATGGCCTACCTAGATTTTAGCTTGGCATTTGACACAGTCTCACACAAAAGATTAATATACAAGTTAGCCTGCCTTGGAAAGGGTCCCAAGGCAGCAGCCTGAAAAAAAAACTGGCTGGACAACAGAACACAAAGGGTAATAGTAAACAGAGTCCATAGTGAAGAAAGGAGGGTAACTAGCGGGGTACTGCAGAGTTCAGTACTGGGACCGGTCCTCTTTAATGTCTTCATAAGTGACATTGGAGAGCACCTGGAAGGAAAGGTATGTCTCTTTGCAGATGACACAAAGATCTGCAACAGGGTTGATACACAAGGTGGGGTGGAAAGCATGAAAAGGGAGTTGGCAAGGTTGGAGGAATGGTCAAATATGTGGCAGCCCAGATTCAATGCAAAAAAGTGCAAGGTAATGCATCTGGGAAACAAAAACCCAGGGAAAAGTACACAATGGGGGGTGAGTTAATAACAACAACAAAAATCGAAAAAGACCTAGGAGTAATTATATCAGATGACCTAAAGGTGGGCAAGCAATGTGAGAAGGCAGTAAGGAGGGCTAGGGGGATACTGGGATGCATAGGGAGAGGCATCAATAGTAGAAAACAGAAAGTTGTTATCCCTCTGTACAGACAGTTAGTGAGACCCCATTTGGAGTACTGCGTGCAATTCTGGAGACCCCATCTCCGCAAGACATAGACAGAGTGGAGGCTGTTCAGAGGAGGGCAACCAAAATGGTGCAGAGTCTGCATCAGAAGACATACGAGGAGAGGCTAAAGCAGCTTAATATGTAATACCCTTGAAGAAAGGAGGGAGAGGGGGGACATGATAGAAACTTTCAAGTATCTCAAGGGAATTAACAAAGTACAAGATGGTGGTATCTTTCAGCAAGAACAAGGGGGCACAATTTGAAGATAGAGGGGGACGGCTCAGAGGTAATGTTAGAAAGTATTTTTTCACAGACAGGGTTGTGAATGCATGGAACAGCCTTCCTGAGGAAGTTGTGGAGTCAGAAACATTGGAAGAATTCAAGAATGCATGGGACAGGCATAAGGCAATTCTAGTGGGGGGTAGGAGGAAGTAAGCTGTTGATTAACTAGAATCTGCAGCTTATCCATCAGGTAGGGAAATGGGCAGACTAGGTGGGACAAGCGGTCCTTATCTGCTGTCAAATTCTATGTTTCTATGTTTAGACATCTTTGCCCACCTGTCCCAGAAGTGGACTGGGCAATTAAAGTCTCCCCCAAAAATAATCATTTTAGACATGCATAAAAAAGGGTTGGAGTGACTTAAACAAGGTAACCCTGTTAGCTTTGGATTGAGGACATAAACAACAATCAGCCTGAAAGCCAAGTGGTCAATATAACAATCGATTAAGAGAGCCCGACCTGGTTGCACTTCAATTACCCTTTAAACTGAGGGAGAAAGATGGTTAAACAGGATGGCTACTCTAGAGCACCTCTAAGTGGCCACAGAAAAATAAGAAACAGCAGAAGTCCAAAGTCTTTGAATAGTGGCAACATCTGCCAAGGAACATAACCTAGTGCCCTGTAAGAAAAGTAACTCCACACCAGAATCTCATAGGACTTGCTAAAGTACTTTCCTATGCAGGAGATTGTTAATGCTATTGACATTCAGCATTGCAACCTTCACGCAAAAGAGGAGGAAAGGAAAAAGCCACAGCAGGGCAGTTGCCAAACTATGGTAGCTGAGTATGTTTCTAAAAAGTTTTACTTTGGAACCAGGAGAGTTTCCATCTTTCTGTTTATGAGGTGCCAGCTGTTTAGGAGTATCATCTTCAGTGTCTGGAAAACCGTCAAATCTGATCAATATTGTAGAAGAGGCACTGGAATCGATATCAGCATCAATATCCTCCCAAGCCTTGGGAGAGGCAAGTGGATGGAATCTGTTTTGAAGAGAAAGAGGCCTGGTGTAAGCTGATTGGGGACCTCCACGAAGAGTGTGGTTTTGAAGGGAGCGTCTATGAAGTACTTCAGTGAATAAAGAAGGAGGAGGCATGGAGAAGCCTCAGGGGGGTCCAAAAAGAGTTAATGATGCAGGAACTTCTGAAGTGCCTGTAGATATTGAGTCAGAAAAAGCAGGCAGCAGGGGTGGACACTAAAGAAGATGTAGAAGGCTCTCCAAGAAGTACTGATAACAAAGGGTGCTCTGTGGGACGAGATGTGGGAAGCGAGTCCTCTGGGGGTGGCAGCGAAAGAAGCTCAGAAGTCAGGCCATCACTGGGTTGCAGGGCCGTGGTGATTGGATCATTGTGTTTGCACCCCTGCAGGTTTATTGTGCGACGCCCATAGGAAATCATGAAAGGAATGACCCTCTACCTGGCACAGACTGCATTTTATCCAGTTGGTGCAGTGATCTGTAATGTGTCCATATTCCAAATAAAGGCTACGCAGTCACTGGTCACAGACATTACTAAGGTGGTTGAGTGAGCCACACTTGAAACATGCCTTCAGTTGACCCAAATAAAAACAAACACCATGCTCACCACCCAAGAAGTATTACCTAATGCCAACACTCAGAATTCCAATATTCAGGATCCCAATTTCGGCAGCCTGACACACACCTGCCTGACAGAAAGGAAGTTGGTGCCAACAGGGATGACAACCCGCTGCCTACCCCATGTCGAGCACCACAAGGATGGAGAAAATGTGGAAGCTGGCAGAGATACTCCCATGGCATGGAGGGCTAGGCCACTAGCAGCTCAGCCAGCATGGCACTCTTGACCCGGGTTCTTTTCCTCGTAGGGAAACATTTTTTCACGCTGTTGTTGCCCCTGTAACTTTTTAACTTACTCCGAGGTCCGCTCCCCTTCAGAATTGGTTATTTTAGTTACAGGGGGTGTGGGGGGCTGGCCCCCTGCATTGCAATAAGACCCTGTCAATCTTCTGATAGTCGGTCTCCTGAACTTGGGATTCTGGAGTTCGGGAGACTAACTGTTGGGATTTCATAGTAAATCCAAAATACATTTTTGGAAGATGAATAAGTCCAGAGTATGTGGCTTGACGTTGGACTGTATACTTCCACCCCATACCAAATCCTATATTTATCCAGAATCTTGTCTGGGCCACTGAGTACCTCACAGCATTGCTTTAGCCAATATATGACATTCTGGATGTCCATCCCTTTGTTGCAAAACATCACTGTCACTGTATGAGTGGTAGGTCTGGTGAGTGGCATTGCCTAGAAAGCAGCCAAAGCTTCGAATACCTTAATGAGTTGTACCTTGACCAAAATCAGTGCAAAGATGAATGGAGCTGGAGGCTAACATCATAGAACACTGATCTGAAGACATAGATGATGGCAAAGATATCTGCAGGGACAAATCCTAGGGAGTCTATTAAAACTTTTCTGACCAAGAAGGAGCGGTTGGGAGAAAGTTCTTCCACCCAGGTATATTTAAGATGGACTGCATTGCATCAGGGTGCAGGGACAGACTGTGCTGCAAAAAGGTCCAAATGCTTCAATGGTGCATCCTGAAAAGTATCTGATGTACCAGCTGGAGTTGAAATAGTCAGAGAAGCTGAAACAGAAACCCCTGGCTGAACTGGATCTGCCAGCATCAAGGTGCTCATCAGTGTAAGTCAGGGAGCCGTGATCCCCAGGTCATACTGGAAAGGCTGCTGCTGTTGAACTATGGGATGGGCTGTGGAATCCAGAAGATGCCCTGTATGTGGCAGTTCACAAGGGTCAAATTTGTAGGCTGGCATAAAAGCTGAGTCTGGGATCCAGGAACGTCCATCTGGCCCTATAATCCATTCTTCTTTCCAGAGGACATTGTCCGGGCTCCAACCTGGTTTGGAGGATGAGGGCTACTCATCAGGGTGGTGAGGAGGGGTGGCCTGGCATGACCCCACTAAAAGAGCTGTTGGAGCCAAGTCACTTTGAGGTGAAGAAACAGAAGCAGGAGCTATTAAAGCAGGTATGATGGGAACCCCATGACCATTTGAAGTCCCAGCACATTTTGTGGGAAGAGATGTTGCCACTGAAATAGGAGGCAGAGTGGATGTGGCTTGTTGAAGCCCCTGAATGTCCTGAGGGTGATCTGCAGCACGTGGTGTAACCAGAGAATGGGGAGGCTGAAAAATAAGTTTGTGAGGCTCCAATGTGGCCATATGAGAGCTCCCTGATGCATCGTGTAGAGCCATTGTGCTGCTATTGAAGTGACCCCAGGACTGTGTCTGGCTAGGGAAAATTGAATCACGGTGCAATGTATTCAGCCAGGACGCCATCTGAGGATTCCCTGCACACAGACTTAATTCCCACAACTTCAGTCCCAGCAGCAACTCCAGGGTGAGAGGCATCTGGGGCATGGTAAAAGGCAGTGCAGCAGTAGCTTGGGTAAAGTAATGTCACTAACAGTAGCAGTGCCAAGACAAGCTGAGGGGATCCTATAAGCCTCACTTACCAGAACTCCAGGGTTCAGTCTCATGTCTGAGTGGTCTGGATCAAACTGGTCGAAGAGAAGCTCCCTGTATTAACTGATCAATGGCCAAAACTGAAGATCCATTTACAGGTATCATCTTCACTTTCAGTCATGTGGCAAGTTGAAATGCAAAGCAGGTGGTTTGAAGGTCAGCAGATGGTGTAGCTGTCCGTAATCCAGGGTCAGCACAGTCCACAGTCAGGGTAGAGTTCGGAGGGTCTACCAAATTCAGTAAACAAGTACTCTGTTCCTGTAATCCAGAAAGGAGTTGGGGGTTGCCCAACAGGTGTGCTGCAGTGGCAGGTGTGTTGTTTGTGGTTACCTCAGAGGAAATCGCTGCAGTGCATGAGCAGGGAAGTCCAGAGAAAATGTTTCAACAGGCTGAAGAATCGATAAAACTGGAGTAGAAGATGAGAAACCAGTCTGGACAGTTCTGTCTTCCCCCACAGGAAAATTAGAAGGTAGCTGTGTACCTCCCTAAATGCCAACACCAGGATCGTCCATCTTGGTAGATGGCCAGCAGTTCCCCCTACTGGCAAGATATGGGGAATGTTTATTAAAGAAAAATCAAATAATAATAATACAATACTTATAATTCATCAGTAATCAGGAGGAAATAATGAAAAACCTAAACAATGCATTACCTCATGCAAAATTACAAGCCAAAAGTAGGGGGATGAAGTGGGAAAGAAAAAGTCACTGGTTAGTAACTCAAAACAGGCATTGCAACAAAAAGCAAATCAAATCGGTATAATAAAGGCTACCTGAGTAGAAAAACAGTACCACACCAAATCCTCCACTATGTCCCAGTACCAAAAACAATCTGGGGGTTGAGCAGTGCCCCCCAAAAAAGGATCTAGGACAAATAAATATGATTACCACAACCAATGACAAACCATCTTTGGTGGGGACATGTGGAGGAATGGTGTGGTTTGGAAAAGGCCTTCAAAGAAGAGCTCAAAGGCAATGTTTCAAACAGTGGATCCACTCCATTGGGAAAGATGTGTTCTTTTTATTACGCACTTTCAGCAAAGATCATATACCACCATAGAAACATAGAAACATAGATTTTGACGGCAGATAAGGACCGTTTGGCCCACCCAGTCTGCCCATTTCCCTACCTAATGAATAAGCTGCAGATCCTAGTTAACCAGCAGCCTACTTCTTCCTGCCCCCACCCCCTAGAATTGCCTTATGACTGTCCCATGGATGCTTGAATTTCACCACTGTTTTTGACTCCACAACCTCCTCCCGAAGGCCGTTCCATGCATCCACAACCCTCTCTGTGAAAAAATACTTCCTTAAATTACCTCTGAGCCACCCCCTTCTATCTTCAAATTGTGCCCCCTTGTTCTTGCACACCTCTTTTTTTGAAAGATGCTACCCTCTTGGACTTTGTTGATTCCCTTGAGGTACTTGAAAGTTTCTATCATGTCACCCTCTCCCTCCTTTCCTCGAGGGCTATACATATTCAGCTCCTTAAGTCTCTCTTCATATGTCTTCCAGTGCAGACCCTACACCATTTAGTTGCCCTCCTCTGGACAGCCTCCATCCTGTCTATGTCTTTGCAGAGATTGGGTCTCCAGAACTGCATGCAGTACTCTAGATGGGGTCTCACCAACTGTCTGTACAGAGGGATAATAACTTCCTGTTTTCTACTGGTGATGCCTCTCCCTATGCATCCCAGTATCCCCCCAGCCCTCCTTGCTGCCCTCTCACATTGCTTGCCCACCTTTAGGTCATCTGATATGACTACCCCCAGGTCCCTTTCCATTTTTGTTGTTGTTAGTATCTCACCCCGTACTAGGGTGGGGTGATCCAACAACTGTTGTTGCAACATACACAATATTTATGACAAACTCTCCAAATCATTACTTTGAGGCAGGAAAAAATCGGAAGCAACACAGAAGGAACATACACTGAGGTGCGGCCAGACAACAAGCCTTAAATCAATGATTCAGAAGTAAGGGAACCCTAATAGGGGTCTGCCCAAGTGGTTCCCAAAAAAGACCAAAAGAGTTGAATATACAGTATGTACAGTTAAAAAACAAATGTTTAATAGATTCTACCTCTGTCTGGCAGCAGTCTCTCAGGCAATATTGTTTCATGATGCTCTTGTGTTTGTCATTACCTTTGACATTCAATCTGCCATGGCAACACAGCCAGGTGACATCCCAATATTGGGGTGGGAAGGATTTATCAGATTCAGAGTCAGATTTTTTATTATTAAAAACATGTATCAAACACATAGTTTATCACAGGAACAATACATAAAAAAGACAGCTTACACTTTTTAAAATAACCCCAATTACATTGCATACCCAATGTTGTAAACATTTTATGTGCAATTTTAGCTACAGCAAAAAAACTTGTTGTTTTTTTCTCAGATAACAGCAATTTCTTGATTTTCCTCTCTGATGTACCCTGTTCATTCATAATACATGGTAAAATGTATTTCCTTCTCTCTTCCAACAGCAAAGGGCAGTCTACTAATAAATGTGCAATTGTTCTTTTTTTTATTTATATTACATTTGCAGAAATCATCCTGTCTGGTTCCAGTCCAATAACTGTTCCACTTAGAAGACATACAGTATTACATTTCTATCTCTTTTATTTTCAACAAACTCTAGATAGCTTTCTACTTTCTTACGCATACATCTTTACCTTCTTATACAACTGAAAGGCTTTGTCTGTAGTTAAAGGGGGGAAGAGCTCCTCCCCCATATCCTACTTAAGCAGCAGAACCCTGATGCTCTCCTTAGAGCGAGACGCCCTCACTTTCCAGTGGCTCGGCTGCCCCCCCGTTCCCTTCCCTGCCTCGTGTTTGTTCTTGCCCTACGCTTGCTCCATTCTGTCTGCTTGCTGCTCCTACTGTGTCCCCCCCCCCGTCCCTCCTGTGCTGTTCTGCGGTTGTTTTGGTGGTTTTTTTTGTCTCTTTTGGGGCTCTCTCTCTGCTGGCCACCTTAGTTCATCCGCTACAGCTCCTACTCACCTGCCGCCTTTCTTCTTCGGCGCTCCATTCGGAGAGCCTTCACCCTGCTTCACTGCCGTCTGGATTCCACTGGACACCCGCTTGGATTTACCCAGCTGCTCCATGCTGCTGCCTTCTCTTCCAGCCGCTGCATCCTCCGCATACAGTCTTCACTCAGTGTCATATATGTTTGCTCTGGCGCTCTTGCTACTGCGCCTTAGTACCTTCCTCAGCACGTTTTCTCATATCCTGCACCACACTTACAGGGCAGCGACCCATGTCGTACATTCCTGTACAGGACCTAAAAGGTAGCATTACAGATATTTCTACCTCATAGCCATTATACCTAACCTGAACCTCTTCGCCTCATTTATCAGGTCCGGGTGCAAGTGCCAGAATAGCATGCCTTCCAAACGTACAATATTACTTATTGCTAGGTGCAGGGTCTTTTCATGTACAAACTATGGCATCACTCGTCGCTTGCACTTCCTGGCTAATCACACTCAATCAGATACCTTACCACCTCCAAGTTTGTTCCACACATTATGCGATTACAGTTGCCAACATTTTCAGTAATTGCTGAATCTACCTTAACATTCATCACCCGCTCTAGGATTTAGCTGGTTCAGCTACCTGCTAGCCTATACTAGTTATCATTTCTAATTGATTACCTGAAGATGGGACATAAATTGGAGCTCAACACTACAGTATTCGCCTCAATTTGCACACTCTCTCTTCCACCACTACCATATGTCTGATGTCGACTCGAAGACAGCATTTAATTTAAAGCTGTCCCATGCCTTTCAACTGCCATGAACTGCTTTAGCACTGTGACTTCAGTCAGTTTGACCCTGCTATGTTTCCTGATGCTTGTCATACTGTTGCAGCTAACTCTGGATACTCAAATGATAGAATCAATGAACTCATTTGCTAGCAACATTCCCTATCACTAACTATATGGTGCCTCCTACTGAAGACTTGTTATGATTCATAAATAAGGACGTGCTGCACATTATAGCCTTCTATATTGCTGCTTGGTCACCTAGCACCACAACTGTTAGGTGGGTCAGACTAATTACCTGCTTATTCCATTCTCATTGGTCTCCACCATGTACCTTTATATTACAGTGCTATTTCTACTTCTTCTGCATTCATGCAAATCCAATGGCTCTGCTACTACTGACCTACGTAGGTCCCTTGCTTACAACTCTTTACCAGTTGCTCACACTATTCATCACATTCCTGCCTCCTGTTCTTCTCTGGCTGCCTAATTCTGCCATCTATATATATTCAGACTTGCAAAGTCCTCATAATCAAATTCCCTTTCAGATCAGATCATCAGTGCTTATTCAGTTTGCGAGGTTGCTCTTACTCTACCTGCCTCACCGCTTCATGGCCTGGAGGTTCCCCTATCCGTACACTATGCCTGCCTCACCCCACATCGGGCCTGGAGGATCAAGATTTCTGTCAGCCTGCCATGTCCAGTGTGGGCCTGGAGGTTGGTATACTTCTGCCTCATACCTGCTCTGCCTTTAAGGCCTGGAGATTTGACTAAATGTACACAATGCCTGCCTTGCCTCACATCGGGCTGGGAGACTCATACTTCTCAGCCTGCCATGCCCTGTCTGGGCCTGGAGGTTCGTATACTTCTACCTCATACCTGCTCCGCCTTCAGGGCCTGGAAAATTGACTATTTACACTATGTCTGCCTGCCCCGCATCAGGCATGGAGGTTCATAACTTCTGTCAGCCTGCCACGCCAGTTCTGGGCCTGGAGATTTATATACTTCTACCTTGTACCTGATTCATCTTCAAGGCTGGAGGTTTGACTGTTCATACACTATGCCTGCCTTGCCCCGCATCGGGTTTGGAGGTTCATAATTCTCTCAGCCTGCCTCGCCCTGTCTGGGCCTGGATGTTTGTATACTTCTACCTCATACCAGACTTTTCTACCTTAACTTGGCATAGACTCCAAGACCATATTCTCCTTCCAGATCACTGTCATGTGTTCAAACTCCTTCTCCTCCTCGGAAAGAATTCCACATCTGCCAAAATTACTCAACAAGTACAACTTGACCTATGCGGATCACATATGCTCACCTGTGGAATTGATAATTTCTCATAGAAGTTGCCCTGGATATGCTGTATACCCTCACAATTCATTCATGCTAATTCCAGCTGACTTACGCGGGCTCCGCTGTGCCTGCTAACCTTTATGGGCTTGACTGCCGTACTCAACCTCCTACACTTACTCATCAGCCGGCCTACATGGGGGATCAACTATGTATACTAGCCTATGAGGACTAGTTGCCACTCTACTTACTTACCAGCAGACCTACAAAGGTCTGGCAGTGATACCAAGATACACGGAGCTAGTCGCCACTCTACTTACCTCACCAGTTGACCAACGAGGGTCCAACTGTGCAACTTAGCTGTGGGAAAAGCTGCCATGTTCAACTGCTTATCCACTGACCAACCTAGTCCATTTACTTGCTACTTACTACCTCACATCCTCACCTATTGGGCTCACCCCGTCATTCTTTTTTGGATGCTTCCTAACCTCGCACTATTGCTTTGGATTTACTACCCTCAAATTCTGCCACAATTTCTGCTCAGCTCTACTGCCATATTCCTTCTATATCATGACTCCAGCATTGATCCTACTCTCTTCATCGTATTAACTGAATTGGGTTCATCACTCATCAACTTCGTCTCAAGCCATTCTACCATTCTATCTACTTCATAAACCTTCTATCAGCAGAAGCCTGGAGGTTGGACTATTTCTATTCATCCTGCCCGCCAGCGCCAGAACCTGGATATATTACTATATATTCACCTATTTATCATTTGCTAGCCTTAGGAGCTCCTCACTTCCAGTCCTATCCTGAACCTGTGAGACATGTTCTAATAATTTTCACCTCAGTGCACATCTCTGGATGCTTCCTGTGTTGTTACAGCTACCTGCTTCGCACACACAAGACTTGGAAGCCTGTTCCTGACCTTTCATCTCTTAACTACGAACTGTTCAGCTAGATCATCTGTAATCTGCAATTTGGATTAGCCATTAAAATGCTTAATTAGGATTATGCTCCTTTAGTATGCCCAGAAGGACAAGCAGGTTGGCAGTCATGGGTCCTCAGAGGTTTCCCCCAAGGGTTTTTTTCCTCTCCTGCATGCTGCCGGCTATACTCTCTGGAGTTGGAGGAGATAATTGTGGATATCATATTTCTTTTGGGGGGTGTCACATCCTAATCAATTTACCATCCTTCCTATGGTGGGATACAGAGAAAAACCAAACCATCAACTCATACCGAATAACTCATCTGTTCCAGTATCAGCACTGTCTTATTGTCAGCTCATCATGTACTATATATTCACTGACTTACTCATGTCCATGCCTAAGTATCTAAGCACTATTCATTCATACAACTATACCTTGGAAGCATCATTCTACTTACTTGTCTGGTTCTGTATCCAAACTCAAAACCTACAATTATGTAAATGCAATATGTAACACAAGCACTGAGCTCTGACCCACATATAATTGAAAGGCTCTGCCTGTAGTTATATGGGGGAAGAGCTCCTCCCCCATATCCTACTTAAGCAGCAGAACCCTGCTGCTCTGCTTAAGCAGAGCACTCGCCCTCCATCCTCCCCTTCCACCTCTTCCTCCTTCTTCTCCGGCACTCTTATCCCACCAGGGGGGGTGTCACATCCTAATCAACTAACCATCCTTCCTATGGTGGGATACAGAGAAAAGCCAAACCATCAACTCATACTGAATAACTCATCTGTTCCAGTATCAGCACTATCTTACTGTCAGCTCATCATGTACTATATTCACTGACTTACTCATATCCATGCCTAAGTACCTAAGCACTATTCAGTCATACAACTATACCTTAGAAGCATCATTTTACTTACTGGTCTGGCCTCTGTTTCCAAACTCAAACCTACAATTATGTAGATGCAGTATGTAACACAAGCACTGAGCTCTGAACCACATATCATCTCATTTCTAGTAGATACTCTATTTCCCCAGATCTTTTTGGAAGTAAATATCCATAAGTTTTTGCTTTGTACTTTTCACATATGGAACCATATTACCAAGAGTTTCCTGTTTCCATATTGGTTACAGATCTAACTCTCTTAATTTATCATTAAGTACATTAAACCATGTGTTTGTGTATCCTAGACTTTTGACTTCTTCCCAACATTGTTTTGGTAATCTGGCCTCCTCCATTTTAATCACGTTATCCCAGTATCCTAATGCTACTGATTACAGTACCTGTTGTTCAATTGTTTTCATTCAAGATTCTAGCCTAAGAATTACAGTAGGGGTAGCATTAGGTAGCACCATTTCTATTGTTTGCAAATTAATGGAAGGTTCCCATACTTCACTACTATACAGAATCTGGTCATTTACCTTAACCTCAAAGGCCATCCTCATTGTTACAAATGAGTCACCTCCATACTGTTTTGCAGACCTAGTAATTGCTTTTGATGGTCTTATCCACTCTCTTTTATTTTAGATACATGGTTTTTCCAGGTTCTGTTTTTATTGAATGTCACTCCCAACTATTGAATTCTGCTACCTCTTGCAGTTCTATGTTTTTGACTACCCACATTTCTTCATTTTTTTTTCCTTTTTCCTAAAACCATTGTTTCACATTTTACTGGGTTTACCATTAACTGTAATGCTTCCAAGTGATCAGTTGTAAGAGCTAATCCCCTCTTAAGGCCTACAGGTGTTCTTGACAGCAGAATAATATCATCTGCATATAGTAGGGTTTGTATATTTTGTTTATTGATTTGTGGGCTAAGCGTATCCATGGTTTTTTAAGTATTTTAGCCAGTGTTTCAATGTAAAGTACAAATAATGTTGGTGCCAAAAGGTAGCCTTGTTTGACATCTTTATGAATTTGAATCACTTCAGATACTGCTCCCTGTCTTGTTGTCCTTACCCTGGCCAAGGTATTTGAGTGCAGCATTTTTAGAACAAGTAATAGTCTAGGATAAATATCCAGCTTTTTTAAAACTTGCCATACAGTTTCTCTGCTTATGTTGTCAAAAGCTGAACTAATGTCCAGAAATGCAAGATACACGGTCTCCTTTTTATGTTCCACATATTTATGACCTAGGAAATCCAGAGTGAATATATGGTCTATTGTACTATTTGATTTTCTAAACCCTGCTTGATATACTGATATTAACTTTTTCTCCATTATCCATGTTTCTAATATTTCTAAAATAATTCTAGTATATATCTTCACTGAGGTACACAACAGGCTGATCAGTCTGTAACACACCTGGTTTGTTCTATCCCCCTTTTTCAAATAGGGGTATTACTATTAGTCCTTCCTTCCAACAGTTTGGCATTTTCAAATTATTACCTATGTACATATATATTGGCACCAATATTTTGGCCCACCAATCTGGGTTGGCCTTAAAGACTTCCACTGATATCCTGTCAACACCTCCTGATTTATTTTTTGTCTATTTATTGCCAATATCACCTCTTCTTTTGTGGCTATGGGCCAAGGCTCCACTTTACATCCCTCCTCTGGAGTTTTGTTTCCCTTGCTATCCCCCATGCATCTTATAAAGCTCAAACCATTTTTATGTCATAATCGTACATTCAGTATTTATTTTTCTATTATTTTTGCCAAATGCCACCAAACTCCAAAACTGTTTACAGTAACTATTAGCTATTTAAGCAATAATGCATGACAGGGTGTGTGTTGTGCTGGGATAACATCATGCCTGGGGTGATTAGGCACGAGGCCACAGGCAGTGCGACTTAGTCACCCCAGAGTAGCTTATATCCCAGCACAACACACCCTGGAGTGCATTATTGCTATTATACAATGGCTCCTTTGTAAAAAAAAAAAAAAAGAAGAAGAAAATAGAGATAAAAATACTCTTTTAAAAGCATTTTTAGCTATGTGTATGTTTACATATATAAAAAAAATCCCTTGTTGCTAGTGCTGGCCAGCAGATGGCAGTGTCTGTGTATCCCAGTTTCATTCTGTCATGCTTTCAAAGTCCCTGTGCTGTTTTGCGGTTTCCCTTTTGAGCAGCTGAGAACACAGTAACCCCTCCCCAGCAAGACTGCTAATTTTTATTTCTGCTTTGTTTAGCGATTTACCTCAGGCTCTGTGACGGATGTTCAAGGAAACTGCTTAGCGAGGATTACAGGCATTTCAGTTTCACTGTTGGGTCAGCTGGTGAGCAGTGGAGACGGTTTAATGAGGAAGGCAACATTGTGTTCTGGGACAACAAGCGGTTTTAAAAATATGCATTTTTACTGTTCAAGGGGAGAAAGGAAAAATGACCTGGCAGTTGTAAATTTAGCGCAAAGTCGACTACAGGTGGTCTCACACTGTGTCAGCGACTCGCTGACCGTCTTGAAAAGTAAAAGCAACAACTGGTGATTTAGGATTAAAAAAGAAAACAAAACTGCCGGTGAGGTTTTTTGTTGTTGTTGGAATGAATACTGACTTGGTGGGAGGGAAGTTTGCAGTTTTAACGGGATGTATTGTGGAGATGGCATTGGAGCAGCGATGAATTAAACGTGCTGTGCAGCGGGGATCACTCCAGCGGGCTGTGTGGAGTGATCCCCATAATGATTGATGCAGTCATCTGGCTGCTGGGACTAGACTCATGATGTTGTACTGGGATAACATCACGGGTCTAGTCTCAGACTGACCAATCAGAGCCCAAGATTGTTTGCCATTGTATAATGTCCATTATAAGTATGACCACCGTTTGTTCTTTTACTGCCTCTTCTTTTCTTTTAGCAGTCTTTTGTAATCTTTCTAAAGTTTATTGTATACATTTCTTATTTCCTAGTTAATGAGCCCTTTAATACATTTCCCTGCTTTTATCACCAATATCCTTACTTCCTCATATTCTTTATTGTACAATCCATTATTTCCCAGCTTCCCTTGTGTTTCATTAACCTGATCCTCTTTACCTAGAGATTCCATTATAACTTTAAACATTTGTTCTAGGGTCTGTATCCATAAATTACTTCCAGTTTCATTAACTGCATTAATTATTAATTGAACATTCTTCCTAACAGTACTGTTCTCTTTTAATAGTAAATTAATTTTGCTATTGCTAAATGGATCCCATTTTATCTTTTTTCTACTAAAAATCACCATATGTTCATTTGCATCATTTGATTTTTCTCTGGAACACAAATAATATTTATCATATTCAAGATCCATAGTCACAGATATAGGGAAATGATCACTCTCCCACTCTTCTTTTACCACAGATTATTTTACCTTATTAAACGATCATACATCTAAAAGGGCAATATCAATGACTGAACCTCCATATTTTGATGGAAATGTACAGTGAAGCCCACCAGTATGAAGTCCAACTCTGCAGAATTCTGCAGTAGAGTTACTGTAACAAACAATGCAATTTCAATGCAAGTTAATCCATTTTGTCGTGCAGGGAACCTGTGACATTGCACTT
Organism: Neoceratodus forsteri; assembly: GCA_016271365.2. Classification (NCBI taxonomy): domain Eukaryota; kingdom Metazoa; phylum Chordata; order Ceratodontiformes; family Ceratodontidae; genus Neoceratodus; species Neoceratodus forsteri. The sequence goes on along the minus strand of CM057449.1, from coordinate 1,577,618,043 downwards.
CATCCTGGCGAGCTTCACTGTATAATTATCCTGAAAATCACCCTTTGTTCTCCTATTCAAAATTCTCATCCCACTATCTGCTGCAAGCTTTAGCAGTTTCTTCCCCTTTACATTCACTTTCTTATCCTTTGAATCCCTAATTGTGATTGACAGTAAATCATCTACTTCCCATTTACTAGAATAAACTTCTATACTATTCACAGTTTTTGCATTGATATTACCCATAGAAACATAGAAACACAGACTTTGATGGCAGATAAGGACTGCTTGGCCCACCTAGTCTGTCCATTTCCCTACCTACAAGATAAGCTGCAGATCCTAGTTAACCAACTGCCTATTTCTTCCTAACCCCCACAAACATTGCCTTATGTCTGTAACATGTATTCTTCAATTCTTCCACAGTTTTAGACCCCACAACTTCCTCAGAAAGGCTGTTCCATGTGTCCACCACCCTGTCTGTGAAAAAAATACTTCCTCACATTACCTCTGAGCTGTCCCCCCTCTATCTTCAAATTGTGACCCCTTTTTCTTGCACATCTCTTTTTCTGAAAGATGCTACCCTCTTGGACTTTGTTGATTCCACTAAGGTATTTAAAAGTTTCTATCATGTCCCCCCTCTCCCTCCTTTCCTCAGGGGTATACATATTAAGCTCCTTTAGTCTCTCCTCATATGGCTTCTCTTGCAGAGCCTGCACCATTTTAGTTGCCCTCCTCTGGACTACCTCTATCCTGTCTATGTCCTTACAGAGATAGGGTCTCCAGAACTGGACACACACAGTACTCCAGATGGGGTCTCACCAAATGTCTGTACAGAGGGATAACAACTTCAAATAATACAATAATACAAACTGGACTGGAACCAAAACTTTTGATTTGTTTTTCTATGCTTAGAGTTTTTCAAATAGTTAATTCTCTACTGCACTAATTAACTTTGGGGCAGCATACACATTTATACAAGTCATGGCAGGTTTGTGCTTATTTCCCAGTATATTACCCATTACATATGGACTATCCAGTTCTAGACCAAGTGCATCAGCAAATGCCTCTGTTGAATTAAGGGTCACTATTCCTCCATTTGCATGCATATGTTTCATCATTTCTTTGGCTGGAGTATAATGTACGTGACAGCCTTCCACCATGTTCACATCTACTCTCTTGTAGCATAATAACCTCATATTTTTAATATACAGCAACCTCTAAGCGTCCTCTAATTTTCCTCCCACACCAGCAATATTCCAACTCAACAGTTTGATTTTCCCTTTTTCCTTTTTACTCTGGGTTAGTTGATCATCTCTGCCTAATCATGCTTTTGTATCTAAGTCAATAAGAGGAACACTACTTTCTTGACTTTCTTCTAGCTCTATATTTGCAGTCGAGTTAATTTCCATTTTCCATCTTTCAGACTGTGCATTATTAATTGAGAATAATGTTGTGAGTACTGACATGGAACTTGACTCCAACACCACACTTGTATTTATTCTATCACCTCTATGCCTACATCCCTTTATAAAAACTTCTGCCTCCTCCTCAGAGTCACTGCCAAAGGAATGTATTGTTATCCTTGGCTGCAGATATTCAGTTATTCTTTGCTTTTTTTGCATAGTAGTCTGATCATTTTGCTCAATCCTAACTTGCTTTCCAGCAAATATCACTTTATCATTCTCCTTACTTTTCATTAACACAGGCTGTTGCACTGTTGCATCCAGACTAGAGGTGGGCGAAGTGGCCAAAATCTGCTACTTGGAGCAACTCTCATATTAAAGCAGAATCTGCGGAGTAATCTGCAACGTGAAGTGGAGTACTCCTCCTTCCAATCATTATCACAAAGTCCATTGGAAGCACTGACTTCAACATTACTCCATCTTTCCCCAACCACTGCTACACCAATTTTTATGTAAAGTACATTGATTTCATTGTATTTTACATTACTTTGCCATGTTTGTGAGCTCCAAGGTGAATTTTGCAGTGATTCATGGGATTGCAGGTCACATGGGCTCTAGATTGTTCTACACAGCCTCAGTTCTGTGTAGTGTGTGTAGTGGTAGCTGGAGACAGTTTGATGTCAGAGCTTTGAGATTCCATCTAAAAACCATCTAAAAAACATTCAAAAAGCCCTTTTGTGCCATTTTTTTTTTGCTCAAAATTTAGTACATCGATTGCAGAAAACCCTCCTGTGCTCATATCATCAAGTGTTTATTGTTTTTGTGTGGATTTTGAATGTTAATTTAGAACATTCAGTCTGTGTACTGACAGACACTGCTTGAAGTGTGCTTGGGGGAAGGGCGTATTTGTGGTGGAGGTAGATTAACTGGGGGAAAGACAGATTTTCTAATTGTTTTGATTATATTTTTGTTGTATAACTGTGTTCATGTACACACAGTAATATTTTCAGTCATTTTTGACATTTTTTTGCTGATTGTTGTGGTGCAGTGCATAATTCCACTTTGTTTAAAAGATTTGGTTATATTACTGAAGTTTTCAATTTGCTGCGCATTACCTGTAGTGTATGTGTGAGTGTGTGTGCGACATGTGCCATCAAGTCAGACACATTTTATCGTGTGACACAGTAATTGCAGCACTGTTAACCTGTTATCCATCTGCATTATTTTGTACTGCTTTGTGGTATCTTGGCAGTGGACTGTTACTCCAGTGCACTGCCACCACCCCCCCCCCAAACAGGCAAAAGGTATTCTTTTCCAGTTGTGGATTTGTGAGCACTGGTTAAGGTGTTGTTGTGGCTTTGCATCAGAATCTCTTGAGTGTGCAGCACAATTGTAATCTGTCTGTGCACGTGCATCTGTTTAGTACCCAATTTCTATCTGAAAAGCACAGTTGTTGGGTTTTTTTGGTTTCCCATCTACCCCAAACTGAAAGTTCATAAATCTAAATTTATTTAGAAATTTCTTGATGATCTCCAGAAATGCCTGCAAAAAGGCATGCAAACAAAACTGTTTCTGGCCATGGCACTGCTGCCAGTGGCAAGATTGGCCATGGGCATGGTAGCACACAGAAGTGCATAGCTGATGTCAGTAAAGGGATTTCTCCATCAGTGTTTTTTTACAGTCTAATCTGTTGCTTCAATGATAGTTGGAGGAGATGATGTTGTCCCTGCTGGTGGTGTTAGTGCAGTTGCTACTGGCATGAGTATTGCTGCCCCAAGTTTCACTTTTGACCAGTTAACCATTTTAGAAAATACAGTTCAGTCTAAAGCTATGACAGACAATGTAGATGATGTCATACTCCTCAACATCCCCATGGTAGTTGAACATGATTCTGATCTCGATGACAATCACTCACAACATCACATTTCCAGCACCGTTCAGGTCATGCCTTTGCCATCCAATGATTCAAAGTGTGGTGCAAAAATATCAGGTGATGATAATGATGCTGTAATTGGAACATGTTCTCAATAGGACAGCATCCAAGCTGAAATTGTGGATTTTGATGATGAATATGATAATGATGTCAGTGACACCTTTTGGGAACTGGAGAAAAAGAAAGTCAAGGTGGCTGTATCTGGGTCTGTTGGCGTTAATCCCCCCTTCCTCAAAAAAGTTGTGATGTAGCGGTTCCTGTTGATGATGATGATAACCCAGTAAAAATCATAGGTAGTCATGGTGGTCAGTTGGAGTCCAAGTGTGTCCAGCAAGAGAAATCACATGGTACATTCCCCATTTCAGCAGTTAATAAACTGGAGTCCAATACGGAGCATCAGGGACATGTTAAAAGTAGGGGATCAAAATCCCTTATTTGGGATTTTTTTGTCCAAGATGCAAATGATAACTCAGTTGCAATCTGCCAGGATTGCCATGCACATGTGAGTCGAGGTTAAAAGGGGAGAGCTCTGGGCACAGGGGGGCCAGCATACACATCTTAAGAACAGGCACATGGCAGTGTGGACTTTGAAACAGAGGGCAACTAATGTCATAGTGGGGCATTCACCCTCGTCATCAACCTTATCAAGCATGTTATCCCCTTCCATGAGTGTAAGACCAAGTAGCAATGTCTGTGGTAGCATTGAAATAACACTGGAGGATTACTACAGGCATAATGAGGAGGAGGATTATGATTTAGAAATCTTGTCAAGTGGTGGTCAGAGTAGTAGCAGTGGTGGTGGTCTATGCAATATGTCTAGTGTAAGTGGCATATCAACCCCCATGCTTAGAAAGAGGAAAATAACTGAATTTGTGGACTTGTCACCTGTGCATCCCTCATCATCACACATCCAAGCACCCCACACCCAGCCATTTGCAGAGCAGAGCCATTTGGCACATCCCATGCAAAACGTAAAACAAGTTAGCCCATGTTGCAGAGTGTTTTTGCTCATAACCTGAAGTACCCACTCAATCATGTAGTGTCACGTGAACTTAATGTTGCTCTAGCTGAAATGCTGGCAATTGATATTTTACCAATCTCTTTCATGGAGAATTCAGGATTCCGGTGGTTGCATCATGCATATGTCCAATATGGAAAGTCCCATCCGGGACATACTTTTCTACCCATGCTGTCCCAGAGTTATACCAGACTGTGGCCGACTCTGTAAGATATGCCCTTCAATATTCCTCCTCGCCATTCAACCATTTAAGTATGGATATGTGGACAAGTGGCAAAATGGTGGGGAGTTCATATTTGTGTATTACTGCACATTGGGCATAGGTGCTGGGGGTTGTTTGTGCTGGTGGTAGTGGGAATAATCAGTGTAGTAAGGCAGACTGTCATGGTAGCAACCTTCCAGGAATTCAACAGCATGCAACGCTTGCAATGCACAGTGTGGCCTGTTCTCACACTGGTGAAAATATGCTGGACTTGCTACTGACTGAAACTGATGAGTAGCTGAATCCCCTGTCCCTGAGAACTGGATTTATAGCAAGTAACAATGGCTCAAATGTGGTTAAATGCATCATGAATGATGGCTTTATTTGGGTTCCATGCATGGCCCACTGTTTAAATCTGGTGGTCCAGGAGTTTCTTCAGCACCCTGATATAAAGAAAATTTTGACAGTTGCATGCCATATCTGCTTGCTGTTTTCACACTCTGCAAAGGCCCATGACCAACTCCGGCAGCTGCAGATCCAAAACAGCCTACCGCAGCACCACTTCAAGCTGGAAGTTGTCACGCGGTGGAACTCAGCTTTATACATGGCAGAGAGGTTGTATGAACACTACAAAGCAATCTCCAAATATCTTGTAATGCACACTAGCTGTGACACTTCTGGGGTCTCCATGTCTCTCACTACCAAATAGTGGTGCCTCATGGACCCTGTAACAACAATTTTGAGGCCTTTTGAACATGCCACACAGGCAGTGAGTGGTGGGTCTACCTCCATCAGCCAATCAATCCCACTTCTGTGGGTGCTGAGTCAGACATTGCTGAATCTACAGCATAGCCTTGATGGTTCTGGAGACTGTGCCAGCAGTGTGTTACTGAAACACATGCTGACAGTATTCAACTGCAATCCACTTATCTTGAGCATTCAGCAAAGTGACAAATTTGCAATAGTAATAATGTTGGACCCACGATACAAATGTAGAATTGCATCTCTACTGGAGGGAAGGCCTGAACAGGTTAAACATGTCAGTGGGCAACTGGTGCACTTGGTGCATGGGGCACAGAAGTCACGTGCCAAAGTCAGCAAACCTCAGCAGCATAACAAGGCTGAAGGTCAGTTTGGAGTAGTACCAAGCACATCCTATAAGGCAGCTGTGGTTCCAGATGGCCTGTCATCAAAACTGGTTGCCATTAACCCACTTTGTGGTGCTTTGTGCCTAGTTGGGATTTGTGACATCAATTAATCCGGAGAACAGGATGATGGGTCAACCTCAGGATTTCGTGCAGCAGAGTGAATGGTTGACTCATATTTGGCTGAAAACAGGCATCTGTCAGTAATTGAGGATCCTTTTATAATGCAGTGGAAAGGTCAATGGATGGCCAGAGCCGACCTCGGTGGCACTGAAGTACCTAACCTGCCCATCCTCCAGTGTAAGTGTTGAGACTGTATTCAGTTCTGAGGGGGAAATAGTTTGGGACCATCATACAAACCTCTCTCCTTCAAATATCAGCATGCTGACATTAATAAAAATGAATCGGGGCACATACTAGCTGGAACTGCAACCTCTGTATTTGTACCCAATCGTGGTCGTGGTTGTGGTGATGAGAGAGAAGCAGATCATCCTGGTGGCAACATGAAATGGCCTACCATTGAGGTAGATAATGAAATCATGGAGAAAGAATTCCACAGTGGGCACAATTCAGACACTAATGACTGTGAGGGCAGCTTCCTGTATGATGATGTTGATGAGGCTGATGTTGGTGGGTTTTAAGTTAACTGGTTGAAAGGCTGTCATGTTTGTTCAATGGTACATGTTTTGTTTTTCATAACGTAAAATCAGTGTCCCACCCTGAAAGAGTCTCATTCCATAATTTCATATTGGCAATTTGGCACAAGTAAATTCACAATCTTTCTATTTTACCTTCCCCGCCTTGGTATTATTTCTGATTGGACTTAACAGAATGTGTGCTGCTGTCATTAGCAAACACAGTCAGCCTCTTAAATACAACTGTCCATTTGTAGTAATAGGTGTTAGCCACTTAACACCTGCTGATTAAAGATATCTGCCTCCTGGCTGAGGGTGAAATACTGTAACACAATACACACCATATCCAGTGACCCAGCTGTGTGTCTGACAGTGAGAGGGAATTTGTTACAGCTGTTGCCATGACCACCATCAGTAACCCTCATTCAGCCAAAGCCACCAGATAGTGAGAGGGAATGTCATCATGTGCCCATGACCACCATCAGCAAAATACAGTCAGCCAAAGTCACCAGATAGTGAGGGGGAATTTCATCATGTGCCCATGACCACCACCAGTAAACCACAGACATCCCAAGCCACCAAATAGTGAGAGGGAATGTCATCATGTACCCATTACCACCACCAGTAAACCACAGTCAACCAAAGCCACCAGATAGTGAGTGGGAATGTCATCATGTGTCCATGACCACCACCAGTAAAATGCAGTCAGCCAAATACGCCGGATACTATCTCAGTGACTGTGATTGTTTTCAATCCTGTGCCCTGCTCAGGCAATGGCAGATGGAGACCGCATCCAGCAGCCACAGCCACAAGGCTTATTACTATCAACACTTTACAGTGAGTATGTGTACTAACTTTTTATACTATGGAAGTTCATTGAGCTGTGTTATGCTTCTTGTTGCATTTCTGAGATGCACCTGAGAAACACATATGGTCAACTTATTTTCTTTTTTCACAGGTTAACAGTTTCAAACACTCTCCTGGACCAGGGGACTATAGTACTTCAGTACTGTCTACAACCATCTATAAGATGTCCATTTCAGGTAAGTATATCAATTTTATTTCATCAGGTCTTTTTTGTAGTTCATTTTTTCAAGAGAGTGTAAATCATAGAAAGTAGGTGACATGTACATCACATAATATATTTTTCATACACATCAGACACTGTATTGCTGCAACAGGCCATGGTGGTGTTGAACAAAGTTTTATCCAGGTCATGACAAGATATCTTTTAAAATGTAACTTAAGTTAAGATATTGGGACAATGCATGGATTACACGTACTAAATGTGTGATTTTTTTTCTTGGTGTGGCTTACTAAGAGCTTGCTATCTGTTAAGCTGGATATATAACAGACAGTAACAGCCACACTTTGAACAGAATAAGTTATGCAATGAGGTACTAATAATTTCTTGTTCATCTGTTTTTGCAGGAAACATTTTGGAGTTGTGTGCTGTCTTGGTGCTTTCTCCAAATAAGAAGTTCAACATCACACTCAATACTGGTATGAATCCCAACCATCAGGACTGGACTGGAGGATACACAGAAAACCTGTGAAAAATTCACAATAAAAGAAACCATTAATGAAACTTGCTTCCAAATGATAACCCTGACCCACCCACCAACCCATCACCCCCTCAAAAAAATACTTACCTTTCCTGGCTTGACAGTATTCCAATGCCAAAATTCCTCATCAAGACAAAAATGTGCACCACAAGTTTGACTATATAATGACCTGTGATAAAAAAAACAATGATTATATATATATATATATATATATATATATATATATATTGTGTATATAAACATTTAAGGTCAGGTTGTGTGGAAAACCCTGATGGTGCCAGGAGCATTAACTTACCAAGGGTAGTATGAGTGTACACACATATAAGACATCCTTCCTCATTGGGTCAGTGCAGCAGACTTTGGATAACCAACAGCATCATCACATCATCATGGTTAACTCAATGGTCATCTTTTGCTATCACATCATTTGGCAAGACATTGTGCATCAGCCTAATCAGTGCAAGAAGCACTGCATGAAATTCAAAGAGCAGCAGCAGGTGACATAGTTCTTGATGGAGTGTGTGCATGCATGAATGAATGTGGCATGAATTCAGGGAGACTTTCCATCACATTTAATGATCTCATCATTTTTTTCAATATGTGGAGTCTGGAATTTTCATCAAGTTTATACAGCACCATTTCTTTGGTCCACAATTATGGAGACTGTATGCATTCATCATTTAGTGCATCAAGAAAGACCATAGACTTTTCAGCAGATATTCCTTTCAATATTTCTCAATATGGGTAGTCTGGAATTTTCCAGACATAAGACAGTACATTTTGGGGTTGCATAATTGTGGGGACTGGGTGCATGCATAATTTACTGAGTCAAGAAAGACTGGAGACTTTTCAGCACATAAAGCTTTCACCATTTCTTAATATGTGTAGTCTGAAATTTTCTGGACATAAGACAGCAGCATTTTAGGGATGCACAATTATAGGGACTGGGTGCACGCATAATTAAGTGCATCAAGAAAGACTGCAGGCTTTTCATTGCATAATGCTCTCATCATTTCTCAATATGTGTAGTCTGGAATTTCTGGATATAAGACAGCAGCATTTTGGGGTGCACAATTATGGGGACTGGGTGCACACATGAATTAGTGCAATATGAATTAATGGAGACTTTTCATTCCATTTTATGGTCTCATTTCTATTTATCTGGAGTAGGGAATTTTCAGGACATAAGACAGCATCCCAAGATTTGTATGAACACTGCCAAAAACATTCTACAGAAAATAAGCTAAAAAAATGTTGTCCTTCCCTTTCTTGTTATATTCCAATTTAATAATCTCTGTTTCCAAAAAGAAAATATTTTAGTGGTCTCAATAATGTTTTCTTTCTGTCTTGGTGTCTGCCTGTGTGGAAAAGCAGGAGTGAGCAATGCATTAATCTGCTAAACAGCATGTGTGCACTGTCAGGTGCACACTGCCCAGACCCCTGAAAATATATATGATAGCTGAGTTGTTCCACTGTTGATGATATAAAGAATATATCATGTATATTTTATTTGTACCATCATCAACAGTGGACCAAGTCATATAATATGTTTTCAGTGGGCTCAGTGGGCAGTGGCGACCTGACAGTGTACACATGCTGTTTAGCAGATTATTGCACTGCTAACTCCTTCTCTTCAACAAACAAACCATGATAGAAAGGAAACATTACTGAGGCCCAAAAAATATTTCATGGTAAACAGACATTATGAAGTAGGAATATAATGAGGGCAAGGACATCACTTTTGTACTTTATTTTATTTCAGCTGTTTTTGGATATGGTTCTTACCATTTTCGGGAAGTAAACAGGGTTATATGAAAGAAATACGAACACAACTTTAACGTTATATACATAACAGTGCACAATGGGGGGAGAGACTAACAACAATAAAAATGTACAGTGACCTGTGTCACATGACCTAAAGGTATGCAATAAATGCGAGAAGGCAGTAAGGAGGGCTGGGGGTATACTGGGATGCATTGGGAGCCATAACATTAAAATGAAGTCCAAAAATGGAAGTTCTTATCCCTACGTACATGTATTTGGTAAGACCTCATCTTAGATACAACGTGCAGAGATGAGTGCATATCTCTGCAAGGATATACACAAGAAGGAGACTGTACAAAGGAGGGCAACTAAAATGTTGTAGGATATGCACATGAAGATGGAAAAAGAGACACTAAAGGACATTACATATAACCAGAAAGGAAAGGGAGGACATGATAGAAACTATGAAGAACTAAAAGGGAATAGACAATGTACAAGAGGGTAGCATTAAACAGAAAAAAAGATGTGCACAAAGAAGGGGGCAAAATTTGAAAACAGAGGGGTGATGGATCAGGATTTAGGGCCATCACCAGTAATATTTCACAGAGAGTATGGTGGGTGCAAGGAGTCAGGAAGGACAAACATTTTAAACAAAACTAGGGAGCAACGTTCTGGTTGGAGAGCAGTAGTTGGAGCATCCCCATTTTCTGGAGCTGGTGACCCTCCATTTGCTCCAACTGCTGATCCATACTATCCAGATGGTGGTTAACCACATCCATCTCACTCCACAACAGGCCCAAATTGGCCTGTGTGGTAGTGAGTAGGATGGGTTACAACCATCGCCTACCACTGCTGCAGGTTGTGGTGGTGGTGGTGGTGGAGGAACTGCATCACCACTTGAAATCCCCTGCTAAACACCATGTCGTGCAAGTGCAGGTGCATGACGTACCACGATATCGTGGCCATAAGGGCCAGCAGGCACATTACGCACAACTTATGCCTCCTTGGCATCCCACTCTGCTTTGTGAAGGTTTAGCACATGGGTGCACTGCCCCCCATTCCAAGGTGACTGCCCCTAGGGCCACAGCTCACCAGGGCATCACATATGACATATTTCACTACATTGCTGTCCCCAGGCAGTGGGGGGCTGAAACATGTCGCTGTGGAGCTGCTGGTACAGGGGCCAAAGCAGATGGTTGTGGCATTGGGGTAGCGCTGCTACATGCCACATCCAGAGGTGGTGTTGCCATCATTGAATTACCTGCTTCAGGTGGGGGACCTTGATGGATGGTGCTGTGCTTTAATCAGAGCCCACCACCATGGGTGCGGACACCAACATGATTTCCCACTGCACTGCACCTAAACCCACCTCTTCCTTGATCACCCTCCATTATCTTTATTTAGTCTCTCTCTCTCTCTCTCTCTCTCTTTCTCTTTCTCTCTCACAGATGTACGCACACACACACACAGACACAGAGGAAATTTCACAAGTTACAAAAACTACATTCAAGCTACAATAGCCTTTCACAATCCCCCCCAAAAAACAGCAAATTCCACAAAAATAAAATTTTAAATCTGCTTTTTCAGCTCTCAACTTTCACCAGCTCAGCTAGCTCCTGCTCCTGCTATAGCAAGGCAAAAGTGAAACTGTTTCACTTCCTTGCATGATTCGCTTCCTGCTGCAGCCTGAAAGGAAGCATGTGACCTGCAGACTGTGAGACTGTGTGAGCCATGTGATCTGTGGCCCATGTTTCATTCACTCTGCCTTACTTTACCGCAATTCAGAATAAGGAGAAGTGATAGAATGCGAAGTACATTAAAAAGGTGAAATTCCATCTTTTTGAATGAACTTTAAGTAACGATCCACGATGCAGAGTGGGAGACTTCATGTCCACTCCATAGGCAGAATAATACATCGCTGCATCTAGAATCCAGACCGTGTTAATACCCATTTTTCTAAATCCATCCTTATGTTTTAATATCATTGCTCTAATATCAGGATCTATCAATGTAATACATACCCATTCTTTTTCATTGCCATTTTGATATCTGTATACAGTAACCAAGTCAGACCAACCTACACCATTTCCCATAATTCCTTTACATGGGATATATGCCATTAACTTCAAGGTAAATGGAGATTACATTTTTACCATTGATAGACCTTTAAGATATACAGTTGGAAGCATTTCCCTTGCTTTATAAGCATCTCTTTTTTTCCCCTGCTTATCATCATTTTGTGTGTTTTTCCTACCTATTTCAATTGTGTTCTTCTCCAACAATTTGTCCTCCTAACATCAACTCCTAGATGATTTTTCTTGTCCTCTATTGTTTTTATTTCTCCATTTTCCTTATTTGGTGCCCTTATTCGTACTTCTACCACCTCCATATTTTTGAGGGGCTTCCGTACCTCATCCCCTTCTGGGTGCAATGAAGGCATTTTCCAGCTATCTTTGTTTTATTTACTCCACCCTTTTCCTGATATTTTCTGTTTGAACCACTAATTTCATTCTCAAGTTTTCCAATTCTCTCAGCTTGTTCCCCTATTTCATTTGTGATCTTTTATATCTCTTCTCTTCTCTTTCTCCACTTCTCTCCTGGCAGCTAATCAGCTACAGTACCTCTTGAATTCCCTTGGATGACTCTTTCCTATCCTGCTTAGTCTGCTATATGTTGTTCACTTGTATGACTCAATTTCTTAGTAGCTTAGTAGCTCATTTGTTTGGCCAATCTCGCTTTTGATTTCTGCTAGGTCCATAACAATTAGGTTATGTTTACAAATTATTCTACTACTATAGGCAATTGTGTCTTTTCATTATTATTATTTTCTCCCTGTATCTGACACAGATTTCCTTTCATTATTACTTTTTTCTTATTCACCTCCTCCATCAATTGCCACAGATGGGGGACCTATGCTGAGATGCTCGATATATGGGGAAATAAAATTCTCAAAGTCATACAGGAAGGATTGATATACCTTGCTATTTTTTATTTGTTCTTGTCCAGAATTTTCTGGGATTGTTTCCTTAATGGTTTTGGTATTGCTCTTTTATATTTGTTTCTCCTTTCTTGGGGTATGTGCTGTTTGCGGGGTCCCAACTTGTCCTTCTATATTCTCTCTTCTACTTCTTTCAAGATTCACTTGCTTGTCCTGTAGGAACTCAAACAAAAAATTCTATTCAATTTTCCCACTTTTTGAATATTCTCTATTAACCCCTTTTTACTTTCTGACCCTTCTAACCTCTTCATTTGAGCCAGTAAGGGATTTTCTTCTACTGTTCCACCTCCTTTCTCGCACTATGCATCAGTTTGATTGACTTCACTGTTACCTTTACAAGACTGCATCTGTTCTTTAATTAGTTCTGATCCTGACAGAATAACGTAATAATTAGTGATTGATTTATTCTTTTCTAATAGCTTTTAATTTTTCTGGAGTTTATTCACTTTCTTAATTAATTTAGTTTGGGCTCTAGTAGTTATTTTTCTTGATCCCATACTATTAACATTTAAAATAGCCATGCCATTTGTATGGCTCGTTGTTATCTTTGGTGAAAGATGTAACTATGAATTTGATAATAAATAGTCAGTAATTCTCCTCCTAATAGCTTAGTTAAAAAGGAAAAAAGACATCTCTACTAAATCTGCACAATGTCCACATTATAATTTCCTGTTAGAAAGTAACAAAAACTATCTATTTATAAATTAAATCCTTAAAAAGATTTTTAGGAATTTATTCACCCTTGTAAATCACTTGCATGTAAATTAGCACATGAATATTCACACAGAAAGAGTAAAAAAAGACAAAGTGCAAAGTCTTAATGGCTTTCTTTTGGATCGTTGACTCAAACAATATTTGTACAATAAAGTGCGTTGTACCTGAGCTATATTAGGATAAATCTTTGCAGAGATAATCACACAAGAGTAATTTCTGTTTCTTCTGTTTCATGCTTTCTAATTTCAGTCTTTTCCATTTCCACATATAACTTTACTTTCTCCTATTAACTCAAACTTTGGACTACACCTCACTTCATTTCCCACAGTCCACCAATTTTATCTGATTATTCAAGATTGTTCACAACATGGCCTGCATAGTCCACTCACTGTTCTCAATTTTCTTGTGGTCCGCACTGCTCTGCTGTATTTTTAATCTTATCCCAGCAATATGGGCTACTAGAAAGGGGAATATATACAATACAGAATATAACTTATGCTTTGCAAAAAAAAAGGGGATGAGTTCTTCTATTGATTTTAGTCCTTGTCTTTTCCCTATATATTTGTCTGCAATCCCATCTTTTCTGTCTCTCTCTCTCTCTATGTCTGTTCTAAAGGCAATCTGAGTTCCCAAGAAGTTCCACCCATTTTGTTCAAAATCCCTTTACAATTATCAACAAGTATGATACCAATGTAACAGCTATGACAAAAATGATCACAACAGCTATGAGAACATATAGGGAAATATTCCCCTGTGCAATACATTTTAGTAAAAAGAAGAAACAGAAATTACTCTTGTGTGACTATCTCTGCAAAGATTTCTCCTAATATAGCTCAGGTAAGGTTTAGCTTTTTCGGCAAAGACCCTTTGGTCCATCCACCTTTCCCAGGGTAGAGAAAGAAATGGTGAATTTGAGATTTAGACACCATGCATGCCCTATAAGTAATCGGTCAGATTTGGGTCATGTGACTTCTTATGGCGTGAAACTTTAAAATAAAAAATTTATCAAATATCTACATTTATATTTTCCCTTAAAGAGTAATTTAAACCTTAGATTATTAACCACTTTACTTTCTCTTTCCCGATATCTGCCATCCTCACAGAACAACACAATTTCACACTAATTTATTTAAAATACGAGGGTAGCTGTCCATATGTTAAAACCCTTGCTCAAACCTGACTAAAAAAAGCATTTAAAAACAATTTTAACTGTTCTGAATTAATTCCAGATTCCCAGAGCTGGAATGAGAGAGAGGATGATTCGACTAATTCAGCTAATTTGGCTGTGTAATCTTCATTAGTTTAACTTTGTTCTACTCAAAGATTTATAGTCATTTTGTATATACTTCTGAGAGATATTTGTCAAAAATAATATCTCCAGCAGTGACCTTGATGCATACCCTCTACAGGGTTTAATGAGTTTCCAATGGCCAGGAGCGGGATTGATCACTGTTCAGACTCCCAGCTCAGTCTCATTTAGCTCACAATACCAAAGTCAATACAGGCAAATACAAGCAACTAAAAGTTGATCTGGAAAGAGTGTGGAACTGTTCTTTTAGTCAGATAACAATGGCATACCTGTTTTAGGGATTAAAAATGCCTATCATCAGACTACTGCTGGTACTGTGCTCCACAGTGCTGCATGCTGCTGCTCTACTCTCTGTTCTCCTGAACAAGACAGGCTTTATCAGTTAATTATATTAAGGCAGTTGGTCTGAGGCTCAGTGTAATACCTGGAATAGCTGGTACATCCAGCAAAATCAATCCATTGTAAAATGCTTTCCTATGTTGGGTGCATATGACATCTTATGATAACCGTCTGAGTTTAATAAATGTCTCCAATGGTGCCAGAAACTCAGGTAAACAGTGGGCCTGTCTAAAAAAAGGTTTAGACCTACCCCATTCTGTAATGAGGAGAGTCATCCAGAGTGTTACCCATGCCTTACGGGGGAAGGGTGCCCATTACCCATGGAATGATATTATAGTGGAAAAAAATACTATAGAAGAAAACCACCAAACTGACCATATTAATCCCTTCCTTGTCATAGGGAAGATAGAGCATATCCTGCTTTATCAAGTTAAGACTACTCCCCCATACCATCATAAGAAATAAACTATATAATCTGGTTTCCAAATCCACTGGGATGGGAAATATGGTGATGACATACAAGAAGAAGGAGATCAAAAATGTTTTGATTACTCCCACTGTCTTCTTTTTTTGACAATTGCCAGAATTTCCAAAGAGCAACATGAGCTGCTACTGTGTCTAAGTCATGAGTCAAATTTAGAGAAGGTAAGTTTGAACTACCAAAATAAAGTCCCAGAATTTTAACCAGTTCCATCGACAATGATATGTTCTGAACAGATGATGGGAGATATTCATGCAACCCAATCAGAAGCACTTGACATTTGGAAAAATTTATGCCAGTTTCTGTAAGTAAAACAATCTCATTAATCAAATCAATAGCGTGTTCCCCAGAGGCCACATCATGCACAAAAAGACATTTATTATTAGCATATGCTGTTATCTTAACTGAAGCTGTGGAAAGGGGACAGGGGATTCCTGTGATTTTTGAAGCTACTGTCACTGCCCATAATAATGGATCCCACATCAGTATGTACAGAAGTGGGCTTAACGGACAGCCTTGGTGTACTCCTCATCAAACTCAGATGTGGTTGCCCTGCTATCCATTGATAGTCAGCAAAATGGAGGAGTGTGCATACACTAGCCAGATCCATTGGATGAAAACATCCAAGAATTCATAATGTTAGAGCACCAGGAACAGATAATCATGGGACACCCTATCCAAAGCCTTAGCCTGGTTCAACATGATGAGGAAATGTCCCAGCTGTGTAGACTGACATGAGGCAATCAAGTTCCTATTTAATAACAGATTATCCTGTATCTTACAAACTGGGATAGAACAAGACTGTAAGGGGTGTATGATGCCTGGGAAGAGTCGGGCTAATCTTTTACAAAACAATATGTGTTAATAGCTTTGCATCCACATTCAGGAGAAAAATAGGTCTCCAATTCAACAAAAGTTGATGAGCCCCAGATATAAACAAAAAATCTGGATGGCTTCAGTAATGGAACTTGTAAATGACTAATCAGCTAAGATATAATTAAACACAAAAGTAAGAATAAGACTGAACACCGAGGGACACCGCTGATATAATTCAGATGTAAGGCAATCCATTCCTGGAGAAATACATCTACAAAGAGACTGAATTGCTGAAAGGACTCAGACAACATTATAGGTTGAGTAAGAAGGACATTCTCCTCCAATGTGACCTGTGGCAGCTGAAGAGAGTGTAAAAAGTGGGGCACTGACTTCGCAATCATGAACTCAGTACCAACTGTCTGATGTAAATAGTCCTGAACAACCTGTTGCATTCCCACTAGGGTGGACAATTCCAACCCAGATGGGTCACACAAGGAAGTCATCCTGTGGAGCTGTATTCTGCTGAAGCAACTAGCAAATTTGTCACCTGTCAGCTGTTTACTCTGTGTGCCTTATGACTGTTCAAATGTCAGGGGGTGAACTCTTTCATAGTAAATGTATTTCTTCCATTCTGTCATGGAGTGGATCTGGCCCTTTATCTGCCTGTAAGGAAAGCAGTTTCGGGAGTGTATGATGCAATTCAAGATAATTCAGATAAGAGAATTTATATAATGACTTGGCATTGCTCCACACCATGGTGCCAAATGACTGTTTGGTGAGATCCCACCAATGCAGTACATCTGGTAATAAATCCAGGACAGTCAAATGAGCCCACAGTAAAGAGCTCAAGCTATCAGGAAAGAATGAGTCTGTTAGGATGATTTTCTTCAACCTCCAGATTGGCTTCCCAGGTTGAAGTGTTGAATCAATTGTAAAGTCACAGTTTAGGAGGGAGTGATGCATCAGTCCAACTGGATAAACCATTGCAGACCTGATGGAACACCTATGGGATACAAATACTGTATATAGTCAACATGAGTGGCCAATGTTGCCCTATGGTAGGAGAAACCACCCGAAGGGTTGAAGGCATGAATGGAATCTACCAGGTGAGACTCTCTACTAATGGCCTGTAGACATAGGGAATCACAGAACAACTTTGATGTCCAAGCTCACCTATCACAGAGGTGGAGAGGGCAATTAAAATCACCTCCAAGGACTATCATCTTGGAAGAACACAAATATAGTTGCATAGTTTCAAACAATGTAACCCTGTCAAATTTAGATTGTGGAGCATGGACTACTATCAGTCTGTATGCTACCTGATTGATTATGCAGTCCAGGAAGAGAGCCCGACCTGGTTGCGCATCCACCACTCTGGAAACTGTGGCAGAAAGATGGTTAAACAGGATGGCCACACCTGAGCATTTTGCAGGACCCAGTGAAAAATAAGAAATATCAGGTATTCAGAGCTTCCTCATGGTAGCAATGTTGGGCAGAGATCATAACTTTGTACCTTGCAGGAAAAGTCTCTCCGCTCTACTATCCTGCAGAAATTGCAAAAGTACTTTCCTTTGTATGGGATTCAGTTGGCTGTTGTCATTCAGCATTGCTACTTTCATACAAAAGGAGTGAAAGGGAAAATCTTCATACATCAGACACCCAAAACTATGGTGGCTGAGTATGTTTTTTTTTAACTTTACTTTAAAGCCAGGGGATGAACCCGCTTTCCTTTTGTCTGTCACAATCTGTCTTGAAATGCCTTCATCAGTCTACAGAGATCCATCAAAATCAAATGACATTGTTAAAGAGGCATCTGAATTGATGTCCACATCGGTGTCTCCTCACTTTTGGGATGTAGTCAGTGGATGGAATCTGTTCTTAAGTGGAAGCGACTTGGATGCCGTTGTCTGTGGGGTATTAAGTAAAGGTCTGTTCCAGAGCGACCACTGTCTGGGTACCTCTGTAAAGGGGTAGGAGGTGGCATGGAAGATATTTCAGGGCATCCATCTGGAGCAATGGCATCACCTCCGCAGATGGAGCCTTCGAAGGTGGGACTATTGCACTGGAGGTTTTTGGTGACAGCTCAGGAAATGGTGCAGTAAGGTCCTTGAGTGGGTTAGGCTTAGGGTGGTCCTCGGAGGTGGCTGGGAGGCAAACATCTGTTTTGAGTGTAAGTAACAGAAGTTTGAGATTAGGGGTCCACATCAGAGAGGATGGGGTCAATGGTGTAACAGTATGTTGGCTTCCTGATGATGTTTTGTGGGCTGCCCATGGGCAATCATGGAAGGAATGACCTTCTGCTTGACAAAATATTACATTGCATCTTGTTTTGGTAGTGTGCTGTCTGTGCTCCAAGCAAAGTCTGCACAGTCACTGGTCACAGACATTCCTCAAATGGTTGAGGGAGCCACATTTGAAACAAGCTTTTGGTTGACCTGAATAGAAACACACACTGCAGTCATGGCCCAGAAAAAAACAATTCAGAAGGTGAGTGAGTCCAGTATCTGTAGCATGAAGCTGAAACTTATATTTCAACCCCCAAATCCATATCCCATATTTGTCCAGTATTTTGTCCAGGTGGCCCAGCGCCTCACAGCACTGTTGAAGTCAATAAGTGACACTCCGAACATAAACCCCTTCATTACGGAACATCACCATCACTGTTCACGTGGTGGGTCTGGTGAGAGGAATCTCCTGGAAAGGCAATCACAGTCCAGAGTACCGTAATTAATTGTACTTTGTCCAAAATCTGTCCAATGATGAGTGAACCTGAAAGCTGACATCACAAAACACTGAGCCAGAGACAAAGATGATTGGGAAAATGTCATCTGGCACAAAGTCAAGAGACTCGATCAGCAGTCTTTCAACTAAAATGGCATGGTCAAATGGAAGATCATCTGGTCCCACATATTTCATGAATACTTCATTATGCCATGGGGGAGGTGTGGGTTGTGCTGCAAAAAGATCTGAATGTTTGAATGGAACCTAATGGGTTGAGGTCAGTGGAACTGGCTGAGAAGGGGCACAGCAGGGATAGCTGGCATTGTGGCTCCTGTTATAACCTGATCCATCAGATGTGTGGTGTGTAGGGGATGAGAATTGGATGGTCCGGAGCAAATGCCAAGTTGGAATGGTTGTTGATAATGGTGTTCTAAGGACAGCATCATGGATATCTGAGGGGGAAGCACTGGTGGGGGTTCACACATATCCACATGATATACTGGCAAAAGAGCTGGGTCTGGAATCCAAGATGGCCATCAGAGTCAACAATCCAGCTTGCTTTCTACAGAACCTTCTCTGGGCTCCAACTGGGAGTAATAGTGGCTTGTTGTGTAACTGAGGAATGAGGTTGGGTACTCGGGTGCTGTCCCAGTCATAAAAGCAGAGGCTCCTGGCCTATTGGATCACTCCATACCATTCCCATCTCCCTCCCAGTAGGTTCTGTGGTGCTGGACTGAGGCAGTATAATCTCCTCAGTGTCCAACTGAGACGGTGCCACTAGGTCTTGTGAGGATTGAAAGGGGGGCCCTAGGAATTACTAGCACAGAGACTGAGCTTGCTGCAACTCCTGGTGTAGCAGACATAATGTATGATGGAGAGTACTTAACCTGAGACTCAGACAAGATGGTCAAAGCAGTAAGCATGGGTCTGTGAGACAGTCCAGTGAAAGCAGTGTCTGCTGTGGTAGTGAGTCACTGATCCACTGTATATGGAGCTGTATGTGGAGCCACAGGGGGCTGTGTGTGGTTGTAAGAGACATTCAGCATACTCCCTGTCATGCTCTAAAGCTGGGTCATCCCCCCCCCCCGAGGTCACCTTAAAGGGAACACAAGGCACGGCAATGCTGTTTGCCATGAATCCAGTTCAGTTTCATCCCCCTGCACAAACAGTTGCATAGGCTGTATAAAATTATCAGGATGGCTTACCGGAGGTGCAGTGGTAGGATCCCCCACCATGTTGTTCAGTGCCGACTGTGAAAAAGTTGACTAGTCTTGTCCCAGCAATGCTGCATTCAAAGTTTTTGAGCCATGTTATGTGTCCTGTTGGACAGGCTGGCCAGAGAGTCCATGGATTGGCATTTGGGCAAGCAGACCAGCAGTGTTTCAGTCATGTCCACCAGTAAAGTCAGCTCTGACACTTCCATCATTTTCAATAATAATGCAACTCGGTGCCTGTAATGCAGGATTCAAATTTGGGTCATCCAGGTTGGTGGTCGATACCAGAGGTACAGAGGCTCGCTCCACATTGATATCTATGGGCTGCTGCCATCCTACGATATACACACTGGGTTCCTCTGTGGGCTGCTGAGGAAAACGTACCAACAGGACTGAAGAGACTGCAATGAAACCAGGTGAAACATTTCCGTTCAACGGGATGGACAGTCACAGCACTCCATCCTTCACTTCGGCGCAAGCTTCAGCCACCTTGGTTGACAGTTGAGAGGTTCCTTCTACTGGCAGACCAAATTTCCCCCATTCACTAAAAATGCTACCAACAGCTTAACCTGACTCACTATGTCAACTGACATCTGTATTCCCCCACCAACCCCCAGGATAGAGTTGAAAATAGACAGATTTGCCTAATCCTCTTTTCTCAGCCAACAAAAACTAAATAAATAAGTTAAGAAAGAAATCTCCATGCCAGCAACCCGGGTTCGGGAACGGACTCGGGTGGCCGGGGGTCGGCAGGGGAGAGGGAGGATCGAGCGTCCCTATGGATGCTCTCCTCCCTCAGTGGTGGGAGACCAAGAATGCATCTGCATTCTGCATCCCCTCCATAGTCGGTGGAAGCACCGACATTAGGAGGGGATGGAGGCAGCTCTGTTTGCTGGAGCCGGGGAAGGGGATGTTGACGGCGCGTGAGAGGTCTGGCGTGCATCAGCAAGCCACCACTCGGGAAGTACGTCCTAGCGCTCGATGTCTCAGAGGGTAGGGGAAACCAGAGAGAAAATGGAAAATACCTCTCGGCAGCCCTGGATGAAAGCCACTCCAGTTCCATCCAGACCAACAAGAGGGACAGACCCCACTATGCAGGAGGAGAGAGGAGGCACTCTAGGGGCAGATCCCATGGAGGTGGAATGGGGGAAATGAGTGGACGGAAGGAGTGGGCTCCGAGAGCAGACAGGAGAGATAAAGAAATAAAGTAAAAAAAAAAAAGAAAGAAATCTCCTGCACCTCAACTCTGGTGGCCTTGATTTGTTCCAGGAGTTCTGGATTCCTGCTCTGTTAATGTTCTATTTCCAATTTTTTCCACCCCTTTCAGAAAACACTTAAATTGCTTTGTACGTGTTGCATAGGCTGTTACGTGGCAGATGAATTTGATTTGAGTGTCCCCCTTCCCATTTTCTACAACATAATTTTGGATGACTTCCTTGGTATGATTAATGAGGATTTCATCATTAAAGAGTTCCCATTTAGCCACCATAGCCTTTTATGCTCCAACAGTCCTATCTTCACCCATATGCCAATCATTGCATGTTTAAATGTAAAGACTGATAAGCTGTTGTGATTTAAATTTTCTAAGTTTAAAATCGATCTAGTCTTGCATAACGATTGTTTGGATGAGAATAAAAGGTGTAGTTTTGTTCTCTGTGGTGTTGGCCCACCATAAATCCACAACCCCCCCTCCTCAACCACTGCCATCAGGGGATGCAAGTCCCTGATCTGTCCATATGATGAGGCCCTGGTGACTGATTCAGTTCTGGTTGTCGTATTCAGTTCCAGTCCCCCATTATTATTTGCCCTTTTGGCAACAAAGTTATTTTACCAAATAAGGTGTGAAAGAATTCCAGAAAAACAGGAGTCAAGCCATATGCATTTACAAAGTGAATTAGCTGGTTCCCTATTTACCCTGTGACTATCACCCACCTGCCTACTCCACCTGCATCTGTGGATGTCACCTTATGTGGCAGGCCCTTATGAATCAAGATGGCAACTCCTGCCTTTCTGGCCCTTGGGTGTGAAGCTACTATGACTATACCCACCTATCCTCTGTGAAGTTTTAAATGTTTTGTGCTGGACAAGTGCATTTCTTGAATTATTCCCACAGCACATTGATGTTTCCCCAATTCCTTTACTATTCTGACCCTCTTGACCAGATTGTTTATGTCTTTGACTTTCAAAGATAATATATCATGTGACCCCCATGATAATAATTTTATAGTGCATCTTCTTAAGCATCACAAACAACAGTAAAAAAGCACGTGTTTGCACCTTTTGAGTGTCCTCTCTGTAGTCTTCAACAAATAATAAACAGTGAGTAACCAGAACTTCAGACTGAACATGTGTCTGGCTAGAGATGAGCACTCTATGAGTACAACTGCAGGTCATGATTCGCACACCTGCAAAGGGAAAATAATCCCTCCCTCCTGATGGATGCTCCTATCAGAGCTCACTCTTTGGGGATTAGATTACTTCCTCCCCTCCTTGCCCCAAGTGTGACTTCTGGGTTGTAAAAGTTGTAAAAGTTCTGCCATTCTCCACTAACCATCTCATAAAGTTATACTGAAATGTCTTCTCGAGGATCAATTATTTTGGTCTATGCCATGCATACCAGTTTACCATAAACTAGTCACCTTAATATAACCTGTCATCACTCCCCCCCCCCCCCATTTAACGCTTACTGAACTACGGATTACAGACAGACGTGTACACTAGGAATCTTGCATGCCTTAACATTGTGGATGTCAGTGAACTCCCCATCTGACACAATTTAATCCAATTTCCCAACTTCCCCCTCTAGCCCCAATCCATTTTACAATACCTGTTCCTCTTTTACAAGACTTTCACCTGTTTGTTCTTTCGAGATATTTAGGGACATAATATTAAAATACGCATGACACATGCATTAAGTCCACCATAAAGTATTACTGTTGCTGCTGCCTATTCCAGCCATTTTGCTGGATGAATCTCTTAAGATTGTCACCTGTTGTTGTGCGGTATTTCCTTTTTCTCTGGGCCCTGACAAGTCTCCCTCATGCCTGACCAGTACATAGAAACATAGAATCCGATGGCAGATAAGGGTCACTTGGCCCACCCCATCTGCCCAATTTATTTATTTAGTTAGTTATTTTCCCCTTAATCTTCATTTCTGCTGTAGATCCACTTGATCTGTGGTGCAGTCCCCCCCCTTTCCTTACCACTGAGATTCCCTTGTGCCTATCCCAGGCATTTTTGAACTCCAGCAGCACTCTTTCTGCCCCCATTACCTTAGTTGGAAGCTTTTCCCAGGAATCAACCACTCTTTCTTTGAAGAAATATTTCCTTGCATCTCTCCTGGACATCTGTCTCTCCAGCTTCAAAGCATGTCTCCTTTGTTCTAGGGCACCTGTTTTTCTGAAAAAGACTCCCCTCCTGTATCTTATTAACTCACATGAGGCATATCCCCTCCTTCCCTCCTCTCCTCTCCTCCATGGTGTACATATTAAGCTCCTTTAGTTACTCTTTGTAGGGCTTTTGATGCAGACCTTGCACCACTTTGGTAGCTCTCCTCTGGACCCCCCTCCACTCTGTCTATGTCTTCCTGAGATGCTGTCTCCAGAAATGTGATTTATACAGTGGCAACACCACCTCCCTTCTTCTGCTAGTGATACCCCTTCCCATGCACCCCAGCATCCCAGTAACCCTCCTGACTGCCTTGTCACACTGTCTGGCCACCTTAGGTCATCTGATATGATTATTCTCAGATCTCTTTACTGCTTAGTCATTGTCAGTATCACTCTACCCATTTTGTACTCTGCCCCAGGGTTTCTATGGCCTTAGTGCACTATTGTTCCATGTTTGCACTAAAACTGAACTGACATACTCTTAACTGTTCTTCCAGTTTTTTCAGATATCTGCCCATCTTTTCCAACCCCCCCCAACCCGGAGTGTCCACTCTGTTGCAAATCCTGGTGTAATCTGTAAAGAGGCAAACCTTCCATTCCAGCTCCTCTGCTATGCCACTGATAAAAACATTAAAGAGGTCTGGTCCCAACACTCAACCCTGAAGTACCCTGCTGGTAACCCTCCCTTCATCGGAGTGAACACTACTTACCTCTACCCTCTGTCTCCTATCCCCTAACCAGTTTCTTACCCAGGTTACCACCCTGTTGTCCACTCAAGCTACCAGATTGCTTACCAGTCTCCAATGTGGAATGATGTAGAACGCCTTGCTGAAATCCAAGTAGACTATGTCCACCGCATCACCCGGATCTAACTCCTTGGTCACCCAGTAAAAGAAATCTATCAGATTTGATTGGCATGACCTTCTCTCTATGACTCCATGCTGCCTCAGATCCTGTAACCTGTTGGATTCCGGATATTCCACAATCCTTTCCATTCATAGTGTTGCCATTAACTTACCCATCACTGTTAGGCCTATAATTGCACACCTGTTCCATGATACTGCTTTTGTGAAGTGGGACTACATCTGTCTTTCTCAAGTCTTCCAGGACCACTCTGGTCTACAGTGATCTGTTAAATAGGTCTGCCAGAAATGCAGCTAGTACCTCTCTGAGCTCCACCAGCACAATTGGATGCACCCCATCTGGCCCGATAGCCTTGTTCACCTTTAGGTTAATGAGTGATTTCAGGACTCTTTCCTCAGAGAAGGACTCAAGTTCACTTTCCTCCCATCAAAGCTCCTGATGCTTCTGCATGATCTGTCCTCTTCCGCTTCCACTGTGAACACTGACCAAAAATATTTGTTCAAGATGTCTGCCTTTTCTTGGTCAACCCATACAGCCCCCTCCCCCCTTTAATCTTACAATTCCTCCCTTAGCCTTCCTTTTTCCCTAACATGCATTAAAAATATATTGTCCTGTATTGATACTATCTGAGTGAGCTATTCTTCTTTCAGTTTGCACCTTTGCACTCCTCATTGCTTTCCCTGCCTCGTTCTGTTTTTACTAACATACTTTTTAATCCTCCTCTTTCTGTGTCTCTTTTTACATTCTGAATGCAACTCTTTTAGTCTTTACCTTTCTAGCCACCTCTTTCAAGAACCATAGTGGTATCCTCTTCCTTTTGCTTTTGCTTACCTGATTGATGCAGAGGTTTGCTGCCTTCACTATGCCTTCTTTCAGTTTGACCCACTATTCCTTCACCTCCTCCAGTTCAACTCCCCATGCCAAGTCATTCCTGAGGCATTCACTCATTTTTACAAAATCAGCCTTTTTGAAGTACAGGACTCTCACCATTGAGTGGTTGTATTCCACAGCTGTTGTACTTGTGTATGCTGAACAACAAAAATGCAAAACAAAAATCATAAAGCAGGATTGTTTCAAAGAGTAGTGGACTACTGCTAACGCAATAGCCAAGGAAGTGCTGGGGGTTGTAGTTCCTGCCATCTTGGGGGACAATGAATCCTAACTGGACTGGGAGACTTATTTATTAAAATTGTTTTACTTTTTCTGCAGCAACCTAGTACAGGTAAGCTGTTTAACTTTTAATTTGGCTTTATTGTGTTTTAATTTTCTGGGCTTGCTCACCAAGGCTCCCAGAGTGCCTTGCTTCCAGATCGGCTCTTATAGCTTGGCTCCTAGCATGCAGTACCAAGCAAGAGTGGAGGCAATGTGGAGAGAGGCAAGCATGTCTGCCATATCAATCAGGACAGAAGACTAGGAATCTTACATCTGCCATCAAAGTATTAGTAACTAGCACGTAATCATTCCTAAAAAGTTTTGAGGTTGCTCTATCTACCCTATTAGTAGCTATAATAGACATCTTTGTCAGTATCAACAAGCATAATACAATCACTGAAGGATGCAGAGAACATATTCAATTACTGAGTGATAATGGCCCCACTGTAGTTTGTGATAAGTGTAATATGCATATTATGAAACTTCAGCACAAAACGAGCAACAAGTTCACATGCAGTAAACATATTGCTTATTTTGCCAAATTTGAGGAAGTGAAATTACTTAAACAAGAAGTTCAAAACCTAAAGAAAAACTCTGAAATTGATGACATTGCTTCATTTCATTCAATCAGAATCAGTGGAGCATTCTATCATTGTGAAAACACAGGGACAGAATAAAACAAGCATTTGTCAATGCCGAATGTTTGCTTGCTGGTATTGGCATTGATAGTGCAGGAGTTAGAGAGATGCAAAATAGGAATGGCAGTGAAATATTGAGGTTACGCCAACCCCCACCCCCACCCTGCAGAGACTGATGGGCATTGGGGGTGTGACTTTGGGTCATCGGTCATTACACTCATGCCATTCCACCTCATCCCACTCTGCAGACACCGCCCTGAGGTCTTCGGCTCTAAGGCTCACCCCATTCTATAAGGAAATAAGCTGAGATGGGTGCAGTATAGAAGAATGGAAGGAACATTAGGGCTGAAGACCCCAAGGCACACCTCAATGCCTGTCAGTGGCTGCAGGGTTGGGGTGGGGGTGGGATGGCATGAGCATTATGGCTGACAAACCCAACTCATACCCCTGACACCTGTCAGTCTGTACAGGGTGGGCATTATGGTTGGAAACCCAAATGCCTGGGTGTTTGTTGGTATTTTTCCTCCACATTTTCAACATGGGCTTTTTGGGGTCCCACCTCATGAACAGTGGCAGTATCATTTCATTACTCAATCCCAAAAGATGATTTCACACAGTGCGTGTGCCATTCGGTGCCACAGGTTCAAAACACATGTTGGACAGGATGTGAACAAAGACAGCTATACTGTTCATGAGGAGGTATGAAGATATAGCAATGTTGAAAATCTGGAGTGAAAATATGAAAAAGTGGCGAAGTTACAAGTGTGCATAAATACTGTGTAACCTGCAGCAGCAAGCGTCATCATTTTGAGAAGTTTTCACCAAATTTCCAGCATGGCCTTTTTGGGTCCTCCCCTCATGAACAGTGGCACTGTGATTTCATTAATCTGTCCTGAAAGTTGATTTTGCACAGCAACCATGCCATTCTGCACCACAGGTGCAAAAACACATTTCAGGAAGGATGCAAAAAGTGACAGCTGTACTGTTCATAAGGGGGTGTTAAAATAATGGCAATGTGGGAAATTTGGAGTGAAAATATAAAAAATTGATGAAATTACAAGCATGCATAGAAACTGCACAATTGACGCTCATAAAGCAGTCATTTTTGGGAGTTTTTTCACCAAATTTGCAACAAGGGCTTTTTGGGACCCCTCCTCATGAACAGTGGCACTGTCATTTCATTACCTGGTTCTGAAGGGCAATTCTGTGCAGAGACTGCAAAATCACCTTTTGGCACAGAGAAATTAAATGACAGCACCAATGTGCTCATGAAGTGGAGTCCTAAGAACCCCATGTTGAAAATTTGAGACCAAAACTCCAAAGATTGGCTGAGATATCAACCTAAGTTGAAACCCCCCAACTGACTGTCATTATAGGGCTTACCGCCATTTTTTCAGTTCCTGGTTGGTGTTTGAAGAGTGCAGATGTGTTCCCGATCCACAGAAGATCGCTGTTCCTGACCTCCAGAGGTAAGTATGGGTGAGGGGGGTGTGGAGAGGTGGGGTGCCCAGAGGGAGGGGGCAGGTTTGGGGAGGGGCCAGCAGGAACAATGAGGGACAGTTTTCTTTTTTTTAGGTTTAAAAAAAAGACATCATGGGACTGTTTTCTTTTTGACAGGCGAAATATTAACAAAACAGAATTTAGCACACTGGAATGAGCTCTCAGTGTGCCAGAGTGCTGGAGGGGGCATCAATGCCTACCTGGGGGATTGGGCCCCCCGAGTGTGGCTGAGAACATAGGAGCATGGGGGGTTGGCACACCTGACACCGGGAGTGGACATCCCATTGTTGAAAACATCAAAGAAGTATTTTTGGCACACTGGGGTGGGCTCCCAGTATGCAACATTAATGGGGGGAGGGAGGATACATGCTGACACAGGGATTGAGCACTCCAATGTCAACAGGGGATGGAGAATGGAGGATGCGGGGTGGGCAGCAGCAGTGGGAGGGAGCTAACATTTAAATTTGTTGTCCTGCTGTGTGCTTGGTTTGGGGGAACTCTCACTGCAATGATGAAACTACCACTAATTGCAGCGGCAGATTTCTTTCAAGTGTGGTGCTCGCCCTGAAACTGCCATCATTGGCAGCTTCAGCATGAATTGGTTGTAGAGGGATGCACCCAAAAATGACAGAATTATAAAAGATGATAGCAGAAACACTGATGTAGTTCTACATTTAGGTTTTAATAACATTTGTAAATCACATGAAAAAGACATATATTATATTAGATTTAGGCAGACATTTCAAATCCAAGGGTTGTAGGGTGGCTGTCTCAGGAATCCTATGTGTGCCAGGAGCACGTGTAGAAAAATATCTAACAATTGAACATAATAACACTTGGTTGGCAAATTGGTGCAATAAAGAAAACATTGGCCTTTTTAGATAACAGAGCAGCCTTTACCAGTCAGCAGCACTTGTACGCAAGAGATGGCCTTCACCTGAATAAAAAAGGAACTAATCAATTAGGCAAAGGAATCATGGATCATTTCAACCAGGTTGCTTTAAACTAACTTGAAAGGAGGAAAAGGACAGTCACACTAGAAACAACTGGTCTTTAGTCACAAGAAGCTTAAATATGTCAAGATTCATAAAAAAGTGGCCAGGTGAACTGTATTCTACTAAATGTATTAAGCAAAATAAAAAATAAAAATTAATAAACTACTTGCACTTAATGAAAATTAACAATTTGATATAATAGCAGTCACTGAAACTTGATAGGATAGCAGCTGTGATTTGGGAAAATCCTTAACTGGATATAACCTGCATAACTTAGACAGGACAGACAAGTGAGGAGGCAGTGTTGCTCAATTTATTCATGAAAGACTAAGATAATTTGAAATAACTAATACAATCAAAGGTGATTCTGTGACAGAAACAATTTGGGTAAAGTTAAACCCATCCTCTACTTTACCTGTTTTAATCGATGTCTGCTACAGGCCCCCAGACTAGAGATGCAGTGAAGTTTTAATTCTCCTGCTTAGTGAACATGAAGTGGTACACTTCAAATGTGTGTATCACTATGTGAAAATTTGACTTACTTCATGGGACACTTCGAGTTCAGTTTGATAAGGCTTAGTTGGTAAGATACAGACCACTGATCACATGCCTGACTGTCTGTGCAGCTCCACAGGTCACATGATTCAGGGAGGCAGTTAAATAGGCAGGAAGTCAGTGTTTTACTTTCACTTTCTCTTGTAGAAAGAGGTGTTAGAAGCTCAGCTTCACTGTGGTGATTAGGTCTGATATAACTCAGGGACAGCACTGGTAGAAAAGTAGGTCCTGGACGGGATCTTCCATTTAGGTCAGGAGCATGCCACAAAGTGCTGGAATTCCACATTCTCCACAAAAAAGAATGGCAAAAGGTCAATTGCCAGCATTTCTTTTACTGCAGCATTGAGTTCATGAGCAACTGCATGATTTGGTGGGTATTTACTGTTATGGGCAAAAAGGCTGTGCAACATGGGCTGCATTGTTCAGCGTTTTGCACATGGTGTGCCAAATTGCTCTCCTCTGCAAATTGACATGGATGAGGTACCTTTGATGCGTGATGGTGGGTGCACAGGTGACAAGCCAATAAATGTGATTATTTTAACTGCTTTAACCATAGGGGTTAATGTACTAGAATTACTACATGGACCACTTCTACTCTGACCACTACTTGAACATTCAAAATCCTCCTCCTCCTCCTCATGTCTGTAGTAATCCTCCAGTGTTATTTCACCACTTTTACTGACATGGATACTTACACTAAAGGAATGGGATACCATGTTCACTAAGGTGGCTGAGGGTGAATGCCCCACTATGGTATTAGCTCCCCTCTGATGCCGAGTCCACAGTTCCATGTGCCTGCTCTTGAGACAAGTATGCTGGCCCCAGTGCCCCTAGGGTGACCCTTTTTATCACACTTCACAAGCACTTGACAAAGCTGACAGATCGCCATTGTTTCATCGCTACTATCTTGTATGAAAAAAATTCCAAATTAAGGATTTTGATGCCCTATTCTTCATATGTTGCTTTTGGGGTTGCATATGGAATAGCAGTTTTGGTGGTGATGAAATGGGGGGTGTACTGCATGAAACCTGGTGTTGTGCACACTTGGACTTTGACTGAACATCACAATCGATGACTATTTCTTCAAGGTCAGCAACAGACACAGCTACATCAGAACTTTGAGGAGGGGGGATTGATGAACAGACTGTATATAAACAGCCACCTTCACTTTCTTTTTGTCTGGTTCCCAAATGGGGTCGCTAGCATCATAATCATCATCCACTTATTCACTTTGGATGCTGTCCTTCTGTGGAGATATCCCAACCACATTCTCAATACTATCATCCACACTTTTTTTATCAACATCTGAATGTCTGGATGGCCTAACCTCAGGATCAGTGGAAACATGAGACTGCGAGTCATTAGGATGATCAGAATCATGTTCAACTTCTGTGGGGAGTGGGATATCAACTACACTCAAGCCTGTGGATTCAAAAACTTCCACCTGATAAGTTTGCTGGGTGAACTGGTAGCAATACTCATGCTGTTACCAACCATGCTGTCACTAACTTTACTACTAGCATGGACAACAGCATCTCCAACCAGCATTGAAGCGACTGATTTCGCTGTGAAAAACAGAGTTGGAGAAATCCCTTTACTTGCAGCAAATGCTATCTTTCCCTTCTGCTGTGTACTACCATGGCCATGACTATTATCTTATCACTGCTAGACTTGCGACTAGCCTCTGATGAACCTGCATCATCATCACAACTTCCACTGCTAATAGTCTTATTGGCAGCAGTGCCACAGACAAAAACAGCTTTGCATGAACATCTCTTTGCAGGCATTTTTTAAGATTATACAATTAACAGCAACTTATTATTTTGGCTGTTTTTTGGGGATGGAAAACACAAGAGATGCAGCCACACATGCACAAGTAACACAAGACCTGAACCAGTCTTCAAAAATCCAAAAGTCACAAAACAATATGTTGTTGGGGGTTACAGCTTTAGCTACACAGACAGAAGCAGGGAAAATAATTCCAGATAGGCTAAGAAATTCAGAGTACTGCTACTGCAGTGCTGCAATAAAATGTGTATCAATTTACACAATGCACACATTAAAGGTCAGCCACAGAAACTTTAACTGTTTAGTAAACTACAACACAGAAAGTCTTTTAAAATGACTGAAAAAATGACCAGCAAACAGAAAAAAACTATAAAAAATTCAGTAAAAGTGTACTGTGTGTACCAGAACACACAGATAATAAAAAACTAGCCCAAAAAAAGTTGAAACAAGATCTAGCAATGCCACTACAACTGTGAATGCATTAACTAGATAAGGGTGTTTCATGGGCTTAAACATAAACGTTTACTTATTTATTTATTTTAAAAATATCAGATTTGCAAACCTTTGAGTCATAGACTCATTTACAAAGGCACCTTGTCGAAACTAATACAAAGACAGCACAGTTAACAAATCCAAAAACAATGGCTCGGAGAGCAGACAGTTATAACAGTCATTCACTGGAGATACATGGGTAGCAGTAGATAAACAGATTACATAGTTTAGGCACACATGTACCACATCAAGAAGACCAACGCAGTTCAAACAATATACAATAGCTAAAGCAAATAGTCATCAGGAATCAAAGAGAAGCCCAGAGTGTTCACATGAAGGCTGTTGCATACACTAACTGAATCAAAGTATAGTACATTGAGAAATGGCATGTTTAAGCCATAAGGCACGACAGGGTATGTGTTATCATGTAATAACGTCACTCCTGGGGTGGGTTGAAGCACGAGGCGAAGCCAAGTATTTATTTATTTATTTGCGAGTATTTATTTGATCCACTGGATCAGCAATATTTGCACAAGCTGTGCTCAGTGCAGATTTTACAGCACTGATCCTGATCTGGTGATCTGGATGTTACCTGTACCACACTGCATATGGCTTAGTGATATACTGTACAGATGGCTGCAGAGTCTAACCCCTTGAAGGTTGAAGTTTCAGAAGACCATTATGATACAAATATCAAGACTCACTCCCTCCCTCCCTCACCCCCAGTCGCAATTAATCCTCTACCAAAGTCATGCTTAAATACTGGTCATTTTACATCCACGCCACTAAGCTTTTAATGCCAACATGCTTCTTCTGCTGCTGTGAGTTAAACTCTTTATTTAAAAACATTTTGTTGAGAAATTTTTGCTTTAGCATATCCATGGTCAGGAAAAATGAATTTGTAAAAGAAACTAAAATCCTCATTTATCAGTTCATTGAATCACAATACAGCATGTTATGAATTTTTCAGATTCTATGTATATCATACCCTACCTACTTACCACATATAAACTCAACTATATTAAAAAAATAATTCTAGCCACTTTTTTTTTTAACCAGGAGAGACACACTAAGCTGAAAGCTTGTTTACAGGTGTGACCTGTGAGCACAAGAAAGTTAAGTGATTTGCACAGGGTCACACAGTATCCAAGTGGGGACTGTGGGAGTCAAACCCAGGTCTCCAGGTTTGTAACTCAGAGCCTTAAACCACTGCCTACATAACCATTTACAACACGGCAATTTAGTAGCTGTTGTCTTACAGACACCTCAGTTAGCTAGCTCACAGACATGCCTGTGCACTGGAGAATAGTACAGAACAGAACAGAAGATGTTTAACCATTTACAACACGGTTACACTTATATATAATACATACTTCTCAAACTTGAAAGAAAAAAATACACTTTATCATCAAAGTGTGTATTTACTAAGTACTGTGCCCATGTTTAAAATAATTTGAACCCCCCCGAAAAAATTTGCCATGAGATGAAACTGCATGTTTAACTGTAAAGACAATTAAAAATTGTATTTCTAAATAAATTGCTAACACCAATGCTTCATGATTAAAACAATCTCAACCCCCCACCATGACAGATTGCATTCTGGGAAGACTGCATTAGCAAGATGCTATAAAAAACTGGAAAAATAGGTTTAATGGAGTGAAAGCTGACATCCTATTTCTAGTGTCCATGAGAAAATAAAAAATATTTAAGATTTTTTTTACGTCATCTCTGATCATAATAGCTTTTAAAATCACATTTGATTGAATTAGACCAAATATGACTAAAGGTAGAATTTATCTGATAAATAAATTCACACAAGGCTAAACATAGCATTCCTGTGTATAGTACAGTTTCATGCAACTCTTAACTTAAGAGTTCCATACTTTGAAACAGACTCAGAATTTAGGAGGTTTGGGCACGTCAGGCGTTAAACTGTACCTCCCAGTTTTTTTCATAAAGTTTTCTTCATATTTTAAGGAAATTAAAACTACCTTTAATTAAACAATAAATCCTATCCTAGCCACTAGAAAGCATCCCACCTTGTATGCCACAATGTCCTATTAACCAGTGTTTGTTCAGTTTGCTTGATATCCTGTAAATCTTTATGAATGATATAAATCAGTTCCACTGGAGTAATACGCTGCTGCTGTAATACCAGTTTACACCTAAATTGTCAAATCCAGTAAAGAAAGCTGGCCATCAAAACCTGTATGCTACTATTATTATAGTTAGATGAGGCCAGAGGAATAAATAATTTCCATTTCTGGTGTTATCCCTCTAAGATAACTGGTCTGTCATCTTTCCAAAATTCTACTATATACAGGCAAGAAACGTACAAATGCTCTAGCGTTTCCAACTCCATTGTACAGTTTTCTCTAAGGCAAACTCTGTCTGCCACCTCTTTATGTTTTTGATTATTTTTTATTTTAAGTTTCCCATGGACCCCCCAACCAAACCAATCCCACATTTTGTTAGGGATACGCTCTTCTGATAGTACTGTTTCTATTGCTAATTGTTCATGGCTTGATAAATGTGCAAAAGGGTAATCTAAAAATTGTTTTGTTATAACTGCTTTATATAGCACTTTCCTAGAGGTTTCTAAGACCTCCAGGATAGTCACCTGCCATTTTTTTCACCAAATCAAAACAGCATGTCCAACTTTTATTCAGATTCTGCACTCTTTTGTTTTTGAGCTGAAACAATCACATTCTAGTCCTGAAAAATCTATGTCAAGGAAGGAGCTGCCCGTATGATTCATCATGTACAAGCCTTCCTTAAAAGAGGTACTATATTTGCATACAAAAAAATACTCCAAAAGAAAACCAACAGATTCAGCATCCCCACCCCTCCTTCTTTCTTTTCCAAGTATGTGATGGATCTCATTAGGGGATTTAAAAGACTGCCCACAGACATAAGAAGAAACAACAATATACTGCAGTTTCTATCTGTTTAGGTGTCAGGTACACATAACTTAGACATAAGAAAACAGGTACTAGAAAAGTTTTAATAAGGTAAACCCTTTTTTGCTTGCTCATGTGCCATCTATTCCAGTTCATAACAATTTTTTGGCCTTTATCTATTTGAATATCCCAGTTATATTTTAACATATCTCCCTGACCAAAGAAAATACCTAATATTTTACACGGTTGGCTGTCAATCTTAATATCCCCAATGGAATCCTGGGGAACCCCATTCCTGTACCAGAATACAACTACTCTTCTGTGTGTTTACTTCAGCACCAGATACAACTGATAGTGTTTGCACCAATTTACATGCCTTATACCTGATTCCTTATCGTGCACCATTAAAACCAGGTCATTCGCATAAGCAATAACATTTATTTAGGATTGTAACTCATACTGTACATTCTGAATCTTTGGGGATGAATAAATTATTCTGACCAAGGGATCAAGGGTTAAAATATATAGTAACAGACTTAGGGGGCATCCTTGTCACACCCCTATCTTTATATCACATTTCTGCCCCAGCCAATGATTGTCATAGAGTCCAACAAAGGCTTTAGCATAACATACCTGTATCCACTATATAAATTTTCCCAGAAAACCATATGATGCTAAACACTGCCACAAAATGCATGTGACACCCTATCAAAGGCTTTAGTTTGGTCTAAATTAATCAAAAGATCAGCCACCTCCTTTTGGGCTCCTTTATCCATAATCTCTATAATTAAAAATAGTACTTCCTATCTTGGACCGAAAAAAAACAGAGATTAGGGCACTATGGACTCTAATGTTGCAGATAATCTTGCACTTAATAATTTAGCCACTATTCTAAAATCAGTACTGAAGAATTTTATCTGTCTTCAGTTTTTTAAATCCTTCCTGTCACCCTTTTTATACAGAAAAGTTAATAACCCTTCAGACATTTGTTCGTCCAATTGTAATTCTGCCAAAAAAGCTTGAAAAACTTGTAATAGTTCTTTTGGTATTAAATCCAACAAGGTTTTATAAACCTCACCTGGTAACCTATCTGAAATGGGTGCTATTCTTGGTTTAACTTGTGTGATAATAGTAGCCAACTCAGAAGCAGAAATTGGCTATAATAGTTGCTGCAATTGAGTTCTACTAAACAGTGGAAAATCTGCTGTCTGTATTATTTGAGAAAAATGGGGACTAGATTGAATTGGATTCACATATTGTTTTGTTATTTGTTTTCCCATTTGTTTTAAGATGGCACTATTGTCCAAAAGTAAAATATCTGCACTAACCCTAAGTACAGTTATATTCCTGTTGTGTAACCTAGTACAACAGTCATCAATTTGATCAGTTTAATACAAAGTTTAGTGTCTGTCCACCACTGTATTCAGGAATCATAAAGAAAATAAACAGATTGTCTGTCTTTTATAAGTATTTCCAAACCTTGATGGACTATAGGATCTTGCAAGAGACTAGCATTCAGACTCCATATACCCTGGCCACTTACCCATGGTGATGAAGTGGAAATACAAATACCTAATATGGCATGGTCTGAAGTTTCCATAGGAACAGTCCCTGTATATGAAAGGGGAAGTAAATGTGTAACAAACCAAAGGTCTATATGGGTAGACAGAGGTCCTTTGAAAAAAGTATAGTTCGATTTGTTCTTCAGTGTAGCCTGTGCATCTTTTAATCCTGCTTGTTTTATTAAAGACTGAAGACATTTAGTATCACTATAGGTTTTAATGATGGCTGATGTTTTGCCTGATTTTAACAAACTGGTATTAAAATCTCCTCTGAATAAGACTTACCTACTGACACATAAGCAAATTTGTATTAATTTCAATAAGTTTACTCTAAGGGCCTTTGTTTGTGGGGCATACCAATTAATCACCCTGTATACCTGGCTTTCACACCCTGTATCAAAAATTAGTGCTCTTCCAGGGAAGACAGCTATCATTTTGTGAACTGAAATATCCGGATTGGTGAAACACACCCCTAAGCCACTACAAAGGTCTTCGCCTATAAGACAACAAGAATCATCTTTTAACCATTCATTTTGTACTGCAGAAATGTCAGATAATGATCAGAGTCATGTGTCCTGTAACAAAACAGTATCATAAGTCATGTGTTATAAAAGAGAAAATGTCGACCCTTTTGACCTCTGACTTTAAATACTGTTTGTGTTAAGGCTAGCAAGCCTTGAAAAAGGTGTGGAGTTATGTTTGAGGTAATCCTAATTTTTTTCATACTTGATCTGGGCACACTTTTTATTCTAGGAGGTTTGTCTTTGGTGGAGGGTTGCACTGATACGTCAATGGATAAATCACTTAGAGTGGACTGAATAGAACCATCAGAGTCAGTGTCCTCCATTTGCTCACTCCAACTCTGCAAGGCCTCATACATATTGTCCAAAGAAACTGACTCCAGAGCCTGAGAGACTTGTTTTAAAGTGCCTTTATGCTTCAAGTTTTTGATAACAGATTGGAACAGTTCTGTGTCTTGTATAGTTAAGGATTTTTATGGTAGAGGGAGGGGAGGGGAAGGGGTGGTGGGGGCATAATCCCTCCTGAATATGAAGAAATGTCCTGAACCTGTTGAGGTTGTATCTGTTGATCTGTAGGTAAAGTAGTCGATGAAGATTGGGGCTGAGCTACAAACAAAACTAAAAACCTATTCACAGGTCTCTCTTGCCTTGTGGCATGAGTAGGCATTGGCTGTGCAGGCTCTGGACTTCTATACGGCTTTTTTGCCTGATGCAAATAGAAGTCTTGTTCAAGTGACTCATCAAAGTTGTGAGCTGCCCAGGGACAGGTACTAAAAGAGTGTTCATCATCACCACATAAATTGCAAATCGGGGGAACTGTACACATATTAGCTATGGGGCCCAATGGCCACATTGAAAAAATTGAACTTGGTTGCTGTCAGTATTTAAATGAGATGAGTTAAATGAGCCACACCTGTAACAACTTTTAGGCTGCCCTGGGTAAAATGAAATTCCTCATCCCTGCCCCAAAAATAACAATTAGGCAGATGTTTGATTTAGTGATCTGTATGTTTCAATTGTATCTGAAATGACCATCCACTAGAGTTGCAGCGAAATTAAATTCCACCGGCGAAGTGAACACGAAGTGCCCACTTCACGTTGTCCCAGTGCTACACAGAGTGGCCATTGTAAACTGCTCACTTCGCTTTGTTATTATGACTTCTCATTGTCATTCCACCTTAAAAGCAAAGTAATGCGGGATGACAACAATATAGGCAGCCCCCCCCCTCACATCGCATGGCTTCATGACTCTATGATATGCCAAGCCCTTCTAATATCTACATTAGACCATGGTGTCCAAGCCTTATCAGTAAAACTTACTCCAGATCCCTCCAGAGCCTCTGTAATTCTTACTGATGCATATGCCCCCCCCCCAAGAAACCAAGCTCCTGCTATACAATCCCCTGCTAACTACATCTCTGGCTTCCTCCCCAAAATAGAACACATCATTGTTGGAGACTTTAATGTGAACTGGCTTGCCAGTTTGGCTTCCCATGCCAAGGACACCTTTGCTGCACTGGACCTGACCCGGCTGATCAGCCAACCTACCAGGGTGAACCCCACTAACAGCTCTAGCACCCTGATTGA
The DNA here is from genome assembly GCA_016271365.2 of Neoceratodus forsteri. NCBI lineage: Eukaryota > Metazoa > Chordata > Ceratodontiformes > Ceratodontidae > Neoceratodus > Neoceratodus forsteri. Next base: position 1,577,579,864 of record CM057449.1, on the reverse strand, counting down.
CCTTCTCCTCACCAACTGTCCCCACAGAATCTCTGACCTGGTGGTCCTTCCAGACTCCTTAAGCGATCACTCACCCATCCTCTTTTCCTGGTCATGCCTTCAGCAGAAACCCAAACCAAACTATATTGCCTGGCATCATCTCTGACCCAGAGGCCTCACAAAACTAAGAAAATACTTAACTCAATGGGATTGGTCTCCATCTCCAGGGCCCCTACTATAGATGAAGCCCTTGATGATTTCACCTGTTCTTTTAATAAAGCATGTGACATCTATGCCCCACTAACAAAAGTGCAGTCCAAGAAACATAATGCCCCCTGGGTCATGCCTGCACTGCTCCAACAACTAAAGCACAGAGATAATCTCTGGCATAAAGCAGTTGCATCTGGCACACAGGTGGACAGGCAAGCCTATAAAGCACTTCGTAACAGATGCACTTGGGCCATTAAACAGGCCAAATCAGGCTACTACAAAATGACCCTTGCCTCCTCCTGGAGGAATGCTTGGTTGTTCTGGGACAATATCAAGGAACTCAATGGCAAATCCCAGCTCCCCATCCCCTCCTTACTAACTGTCAACAATGTCCCTACCACCGACCTGCTAGCCATCACCAACTGCTTCAACTCATCATTCTCTGATCTTGGTGCAGTGCTCCCAAATACTGATTTCTTTGCTTTATAAGTTTTGTTTGGTGTGTGTGTGTGTGTGTGTGTGTCTGCCTGTGTTGTGTGAAAGTGTGTGTGTGTGTGTGTGTTTGCCTGTGTTGTGTGAGTGTGTGTGAAGTTGGGACTCGACGGAGAGGGAAGGATTTTTTTTTTGTAATGGAGGATCAGGGACAGTATGTGGCCCATGGCAGGAGGGGAGCAGTGAGCACACATAGGGGGCATACTCAGGTGGTGTTGGACTGGTTCAGGGTGTTTGGTTACCCCTCTCCAGAAGCAGCAGCTACAGCACCACCAGTGCCACATCCAGCAAGTCCACCACCACCACCACCAGTGGCAGCTGCAGGAGCTCCAGCAGCACCATCTCCACAGCAGTAGGTGAAGCCCCAGGTCCGTGAACATGCTGCAGGCAATGCATCTGCCCCTCCCGTGCCTGGGTCCCCCCCCCGCAGCTCCCCAGTTTGGCAGGTTTTTAACTGTGTTGGAAGGACAGCAGCCTTGTGGTGTGTCTGCTTTGTGGGGTGCAGGTGAGCCGTGGCCCCTGGTGGACACATTTGGGGACCAGGGCCAGCACACCCATATGTTGAACTACCACAAGGTGGAGTGGTAGACTGCCACAGAATGGTCCAGACCTCCACCTGCTGGCCATTCTGTGGCAGTGGCAGAGAGTGCTGCTGTTGTGCTTCGTCGCAGCTGGAGGAGGTCCACAGCAGCAGTTGTTCCAGTACTGCCACCAGCACCATCCTCACCACTGCATCTACCTGGTATTTCCCCACCAGTGGACCCCACAATGCCTACAACTCAGGCAGACATAGGACTTTTGTGGGCCACAGTGGAAGAGAATAATGAGAGGGTCGATGCTGTCCAGCAGCAGTTGGAGTAGATAGAGCAACACCAGTTACAGATTGTGTTGATGCTCCACCTGCTGCTGGACCATCCGGGGATCCCCTATTAGCTTTTTGTTTCAGCACCCCCCCCCACCGCTGTAGTGTTTTGTCTTTTGTTTATGTTTAATAGCAGACAGAGGGAAGGCCACAGTAGTAGTTTAAAGGGAAGCAGTCAGCAACAGCAGTTCCTCCCACCTGCAAGTCTTACCCTCCGGGTATGCCTTTGAAGTATTTTGTGGCATTTTTATCGTGCTGCAACATATTTAATTTTAATAGAGAAAAGTCAGTGACCCAGAAGTATGGTGACTGCTATGGGGGCTCCATTATGTGTAGAGGTGTGAAGACGCACCATGCGCTTCAATACTTTTGTACTGGCGTGCATGGTGCATCGCCGCACCTTTACACATAATGCAGCCCCCAAATCATCCACCATAGTTCCAGGTCATGGACGTTTCTCTATTAAAATAAAGTATGTTGCAGCGCAAGAAAAATGCTGCAACATACTTCAAATACTTAACTGGAGGGTAAGCCTTGCAGCGGGTGGGAGCTCCTGTTACTGACTGCTTCCCTTTAAATATATACATACACATACATACATACATGCTCCTTATTGCCCTGTTATTATAAGCTGTTGCCTCAGTAATGTTTACTTTCTGTTGTGGAGTGGTTGTGGAAAAGCAGGACTGAGCAGTGTAAGTATAATGTGCTAAATTGCATGTGTGCAGTCAGTGTTGTTTCCTGTGTGTTTGTGATGTCAGACATAGTCCAGCTTCTTGCAAACATATATATGCTGACTTGTTGCAGTGTTTATGGTATAAAGAATAGAGATAAGAATATATAACATATATTTTATTATCACCATCATCAGTGGACTAAGTGAAATGATATTTTTTCAGAGGTGTCTGGCCAAAGTGCACCTATGTCACATACTGCACACATGACATTTAGGAGAGCATGGCCCGGATATTCAGACTGCGCCAGGCTGTGGCACAAGCCTGGGCACAGCGCAACTTGGCTGTGCAGGGGTGCTGATAGGGTGATATTCAATGGAGCTGTGCCATGGCACAGCATCACTGAATATCACACCCTGGCCACCCACAGTATGCATGGCGCAGTGGCCAAAGTGGAGCAGGGGGATGCGCTAGCGTAAGTTCCATTGTGCTAGGAGCAACAACCGCGATATTCAAAAGTGCACATGCAGATGGGGCCATAATGCCTGCAAGGCACAAATGGGGCCATTTGCATGTCATTATGGCCCCACTTGCATGCAGGTGTGTCGATCCCCGGCGACTTGCGCCTGGCACCCTACCAGGCTGCAGCCGTCAGGGACCAACACCCCCTGTACATCGCGGAAAAGTGTCTCACTGCCCGATTATGGGCATATGTTGTCAAAAGCACATGTCCAAAATCCCTGGTAGTCCAGTGGGATGCTTGCAGCCCGATCACGGGCATATGTGGTAAAAAGTACACATCCAATATGCCTGGTGGTTCAGTGGACTGCTCACAGCCCGATCACGGGCATATTTGGTAAAAGTACATGTCCAATATCCCTGTGGTCCAGTGGACCACTCGCAGCTAATCACAGGCATATGGTAAAATTACCGTCAACTATCTGGTGGTCCAGTGGACCGCTTGCAGCCCATCACGGGCTTAAGTATAAAGGCAATCGTCCCATATCCTGTGGACCAGTGGACCACTTGCAGCCCAATCACGGGCATCAGTAAACATTAATGCCACAGCAACCCAACAATGGTGATTCAGCGGTACCCCCCTCCCCACCCGCCCAGTGAGCCCCACTGCCTTACTCCGCAGCTCCCCACCTGCTTGCTGCCCTACCGCCTGTCCACTGACACTGTACAGTAGGGTTGTACACCCATTGGTCCACAGTGTGAGCCAATGGGCATGGAGCCTGTACCATGCTACACAGTCCAGATATGTGAATTGATCCATATTACAGTCCAGATAAGTGAATGGATCCATTCACATATCTGGGCTGTGTAGTATGATACAGGCTGCATGCCCATTGGCTCAAGCTGTGGAACAGGGTGAAGTACAGCCCCACCGTGACGTGTCAGTCGGCGGCTGCAGGGCGGCAATGGTGAGGAGCTACCACCATACTGACCGTGGGGAGAAGGGCGGTGGCCTCAGTGCGGGTGGGAGGGGGTACTGCTAGAACACCAGGGTTCAGCTGCTGTGGCATTAATGTTTTTCTGATGCCCACAATCAGGCTGTGAGCGGTCCACTGGATCACCAGGGATATGGGATGATTATTTTTATACTTAAGCCCAAGATCAGGCTGCAAGCAGTCCACTGGACCACCAGGGATATTGGACATGTACTTTTCCCACATATGCCCATTATCAGGCTGTGAGCAGTCCACTGGACCACCAGGGATATATGATGAATATTTACATCTATGTATGACTGCAATCAGGCTGCGAGCCGTCCACTGAACCACCAGGGATATTGAATGTTTATATTCTTCCACATATGCCCACGATTGGGTGGGGGGTGCTGCCACAAAGGTGCAGCCAGAGCTCGGGTGGCCACCCACAGGTGGCAGCTGCCTTGTTGCGCCCTGCAATACGGCAGCTCACGTATGGGTGGCTAGATGTTGTTCCTCTTTTTTTGGCTCACCTGTGTGCAGCGCAAGTAGGGGTTATGCATGCAGGGGCTCAGCACATCTCGGGCTGAATATCGGGATGTGTGGAGTATGCATGGGCATGCCCCCCAACTGTGCCACATACATTACTGATACGCTCCGGTGCATCAGGATTTGTGCCAGGCACAATCCCCATTTGAATATCGCACTGGAGTGCATCAGTGGGTTGCGCATGGTGCAACAGTGTTGCGCCATGTGCAACCCTTCTGAAAATCCAGGCCCATGTGTTTTTTGTGCTATCATTTCTGCAAAGTCATGAGTGCACTGTGAGTGACCGAGGTGCACAGTGACCTGAGACCTCTGAATAAATATATCACTTACTGTGCCAATGCTGATGGTACAAATAAAATATACATCATATATTCTTTCCTATCTTTATTCTTTACATACTGCAACAAGTCACACCATACACAGTATATGTTTGCATAAAACTGGACAATGTCTGCACACACAGGAAAGAACACTGATGGCACACATGTAGTTTAGCACAGCATCCTTGCACTGCTTAGTCCTGCTTTTTGACAAACACTTCAAGAGTCCCAACACAAAGTAAACATTATTGAGGCTCCAGAAATATTTCTTTTTTTGAACTAGACATTAAAGAAGCAGTGCAACAATCTGGTGAAAATTTTTACCTATACTTTTTCATGCTATTT